>CM060931.1:479082922-489082922 GCA_030765085.1 Allium cepa | reverse complement strand
CAGAGTATGGTGAACCTGTATCCTTCTCAAGAAAATGACCTGTTATTACCAGGCAGATGGCCTATATATGATTATATTTGGATATGTTATGAGCTGGTTCAAATCTTTCTTATTGATTTTTATTGATTTCATAATGATATTTTATGATATGATATTAGAGGGTTGTAGGAACTGTTTCATTACTGCCTGACTTTACTTGAGGATATCTCACTATTGACATTTATGGATTTGATAATGAATTCTAAATATGTATGACTTACCGATTTGTGTTGATTACGTAATTTTTGATTTGATGTATTTCCATATGGATAATGACATCTTTTGATATCGAAGATGACGATTTCATATGGATTTGAGTTATTTGATTGATATGATGCCTTGATAATTATATATAATGTTATATAGATATTTCAGATATACATTTTGATATCTATATGCATATATTGAACATGTCAAGTTGTTTGAGTATCTCTGGAGATGATATTATATTATTATTATTTCGTTTTTTACATTATGCTACCCTTATTATGATACGTGTTTAGATATAGTCCGACTTATGTGTTATTTTATAATATTCAGGTCAGTCCGTGACATTTCAGGTCTGTGGACGACACGACTAGCATTTGTCTTAGTGAGCTTAGAGGAGATTTATATTAGGACGTTCTATGATATTTATATGACATTGATTCACTATATACTTTGACACTAAGATGTATATTGTATATTCATTATGTTATATTGAGATATATGACATTTAAGTCATGTTGCACCGTTATGTCATTACTATATTGTATACTATACATTTTATATATTATCGCTGCGGTTGACTCTATGTTCTCTGTTATTTACTGTATATTGTGTATTGTTTTATTTTGGAATTGCACATATTTATTGCTTACTGGTATTGTGTACGTATAGATGTGTTATTTATTTAATGTCTTAATACGTAAACAGTGTTAGTCCATCGAAATTTTCATGTGTATACCCTATATAGCCCCATTCTCTGTATTATCTAACATTAATACTCTGTAATACTCTTGAATAGTATGGGTATAGAGATGGTGTGTCACAAAATGATATCAGAGCAACATTTGGAACAATATATCATATATAAGAGGCACGAGTCAAGAATTTACAGAGACTTAGAGTCCCTGCCCTCTTAGCGGTATTGGATAGTTATATTATAATTAAGAGATGGTAGGAGTATATGATGAATAGTGGGATAATCATATGGAGATTTACTTGTTATTTTCCCTACTATATATATGTGTGTGTATGTATGTATGTATGTATGTATGTATATATGTATGTTTATATACATGCATGTACGTATTCTTTATCTTTACCTTTTTTGTATGTATTTGTTCCTGTGTGAAATAAAAGTTGTGGTGGGAGTTAGTGATACAAGGAGTTATTAGCCCGACGAGTAGTGTCAGAGTTGGTGATGATGAATAAACCTCTGTATGGCTTGAATTGAATGAAATTGTGACGACTTGGAATTTTTGGATATTTGAAATTGGAATATTTAATTAATTTTAAATATTTAAAGTTAGTCTTTAACTTGGATTTCAAATATAACTATGTATTGGGTGATTTAATTATTGAATTTAATAATTGGAAATTGGATAAATGGATGAATCGAAAATTCTAGGTTGGTTAAAAATATTTCAAAGGCTCATAAAATTTATATTAATAGTACTGAAGATAAAGAAAGCTTTAGAATTGAATTTAGAAGTGTTTTGTCAAGTTTCGAAATTATATTGTTTAGATTAATATTGAAAATAACCTTCCTAGAGACAGTCTTGGAATTAGACGAAACCAGTTCCATGTGATCCATAATATTATATTATTATCGGATTTCAAATTTCGTAGCGTTTAGAGTTGTCGAGTGATCGTATGATAGGTAAACGCCCTGAAATCTATAATGGAAATTTGATTTAATAACTAGGTCCAAAAAGCCATCTTCTTCATACGATCGAGTTGGGACTCAGAACCTTTTCCATTGCGTTCGGAATAGGGATATAACATTATAAATACCTGGCGGCATGCCTCGATGGGGGTTCGAAATTTTAGATTGTAAATTGAAACAATTTGAATTTGAATTTTTATATATATATATATATTATTTATTCAACCATCAACTGAATTCCCTTCATATCTATCTCCTTCCTTTCTATTGGCCACCACCCTACTACCTACAGTGCCTTTAGAAACGTATCTCCTGCCTTTTCAAATCACGTACCAAATGTCCCACCTTCTCCTCCTTTTTATTTAGCCGAGAAAGAAAAATAAAAGCTTGAAAAAAAACAAACAAACGGAAGAAAAAAATGCAAATCGATTTGAATTTTCGATTCTTCCCTCACCCATTCCCTTTGCTCGATTTTCCTCAAATTCTTCCCTCCATCTTATTTTCAAGTGCCGGTTTCCTTCCTCCATTCAATTATAAGAAATCAAAATTTGTTTGCATGTAAAAAAAATTGCCTCTCAAATCGATCTGTGAATCGCGGCATCGTCGCGAGTTTTTTCTCAAGCGCAAGCAGCAAGTCGTCCAAGTTGCGATGGCTGGCCACGATGAGGCAAGTAGGACTCGAACGGTGAGCATATTCGCGTTCGCGTGCATATGGAAAGAAGTGCAACGGCGGCATGGGGCCGCATTGATCAGGAGGAAGAGCAGCGCGATGACACGGGTCAAGATGAGGTTCATCTCGGCTCAATCTCGAACTCATATGCAAGTGAGGAGGCGCGTACGAATGATAGGTCGAAGGCATAGACAATCAAAGAGGCCAGGTGTTGGTTAGAGTTCGACTAGTGCGGTCAGGGGATCGAGTTCAGGCTTCGGGCATCGGCGATGATCGCGAGTGAGGTCAGAGACTTCTGGATTTTACTGTATGCAATGGAAGTGAGGTATTCGTTTTTCTTCTTCGATTAAACTTGATTTAATAAAAGTAGATATGTATATATACACACATGCCTATTTTAATTGAAGGTAAACATGAAATTTTTTATATAGAATGATTTTGAAAGTATAATATGGGAATTTTAAAAATGGTAATTTATTTTTCGATTAGTCCAAATATTAGTTAATTATATAATGTTATACAAGGTCAAAAACCGAGAAACCGGTCAAGATTGGAATGGACCGCAAGCAAAAATAAAGGTGAGTTAATCTCACTCATTTGGATTATCGGTTAATTTAAATAGTTTAAAATTTAAATTATTGGATTGATTGCTTGAATTGATGATCTATTATCAGTTCGGATGTAATATTATATATGGTAGTGTATATATATATATATATTGGAGTGATTGATATTTCCCGCATTATATATTGGATGAGACCCTATGTCCCCCGCATAATAGCGGATGACCCTTTATACCGCGATATCCCCCTCGAAGTGAGATTGGTATTTTTTATTATGCTAACATCTGTGGATGCAGGAAAACAGGTTGGAGGGATCCAACTAGATTCCTCAAAATGTTGGAATTTATTTTCATATTCGATGATATATTTTATTTTATAATCTGTAATAGATTATATTGATTTTATTAGGAATTGTAAATATCAGATGCTATGGTTTGACTGAATATATTTCGGGCATATTGAGATATCAAAAATATAAATATTGGATTTTTAAAGGAAAATAAAAGAGTGAATTCTAAGTAAAATCAATATAGTGAAATTTGATAAATTAAAAGAATGAATTTGGAAAAGGAAAAAGTTTGATTTAAAATCCTATTAAATAATTCCGAATATGGGAAAGGAGATTTTTGAATAAATGGGAATAAATGAATTTTTAAACTTGAGTGATATTATTTAAAGAAATAAAGGATATATTTTTGAATTCAAGGTTTAAAATAGTTCGGGAGAGAAAAAGAAGAATTTTAGGAAAAATTATGAAATTGTATTTTCTGTTTAAATAAGATTTTAAATCATAACAAAGAAGTAAACTCTGATATTAATGGGTTTTGAAATAAAACTGAGTAAGTAAAGGAATTTATTTAAAATGGAGTAAATTTTGAAAATCGATTTGAAAATTGATTTAGTGTTTGAAACTGTGTTTTAAAAGGAGGATGAGACAATGGAATTTATAAACTGGGTTTGTAAAGTGAAATTAGATATCAGTGGATAATTGGAAGTATAAATTCACGGTGGGAATTTATAAAGGAATGGGAAAAATAGTTGTTTTATTTTTAGAGGCGTGGGAGAGAAATTTACGGGTTGAGGCATAAATTAAATTGGGATAAATCGAGAAGGATTTATTAACCGATTAAATGGACTATTTTGGAATGGGAAGTGTGTTTTTTTTTGAACAGCCAAGTATGTTTTCAAAACAAATTTTTAAGTATAAGTTAAGAGTTTAAAGTTGTTTTAAAGAATGTTTTTGAGAATTTATTATTTATGCTGGTTAAAATTTTAAAGGTAAATTTTTATTAAGTTAATTAGTTATAGTAGTAATTATTTTAAAGGTTAAATTGGTATTATGATTTAAAAGATAATTATCAAATATTTATATTTTATAAAGTAGTTTTATTTTAAAGGTAGTTTGGATAAAGTTTTTATTTGAAAAATTAAAATATAATTTCATAAATTTTATTTTAAAATTAGTTTTGGCTTAAGTTTTACATGAGAATTATTGTAAAATTTCATAACTAGTATTTTAAATAAAGTGTCTTAAGTAGTTTTTATTTTAAGTGTTTTAAAGCATATATTTTTGGATAATGTGGTTTAAATTATTTAAAAATCCAAAGTATTAAGACTTGGTGATTTTCAGTGAAAATAAAACAATTGGGTGGAAATTTATTCCGTGAGAGAATAAGTATTTGAAAACTATTTTCAAAGGGTTGAAATGTAGAAAAATATCTTGCAATGATATTTTGAAATAAATAATTTGAGAAATTATTAAGGCCTGATGGTTGTTTGTGGATGTTATTTGATAGTTGAATAACCGACTATCAATATTGGCCAATGCGCTGATCGTTTCGAAGAGACCGGGATCGAGATTAATTTTCCGAAAACCACTTCGATTCGGTTTGAACTTTTTCTTAAGGAAGACAAGATCTTGGAGTCGAAGATTGAGTAGTGAAATGCAAGGGATAATCGCTACTAATCCCGAGGGTGATTCCAAAATGGATGTAGTAGGAGTAGTGCCTTCGGTTACGTTCGGACCGGGAACGGACTTGTATGGATGAATGCTATCAGAACATCATCAGGAGGACGATAAGCATTCTAAGTGAGATATGTTCTAAAAAGGTAATGCATAGCCTCGAGCTTCGTCAACCTGGAATGGCTAAAACATAGGAGGTGCAACAAGGCTAAGTGGCTAGCAACCAATTACGGTAAGGTCATCCCTATCTAGATGTCCCTTTTTATTCGGCTGTGTGGGCAGTTGCTGATCCCAACCGCGGGGTGATCTTATTCGGACTATCCAGTAAGGGGTAGCTCCGGTCTTGTGTTGCAGGGGATCAGGGGGCATCCTCGGTACGTAGATCTAGACCACGTACTGTGACGGATGGTACCCCAGTAGCCCTGCCATTGATAGAAACTCAATCTTCAATAAGTGCCTTCGGACTTGTTGTATACATATTATGCTGGAATTTAATGAATGTAATTATTTTGGCTATTCAAATAAGTATTTGTACATAGCACTATATAATATCAGAGGATTTGATAAGAAATGTTTTGGTTATCGTAAGGTAAAAACCTGGCATGTTTATTTGTGGCGTGGTCTTACGAGATATCTTTGATTTCAAAAGGATTTTGAAAACTTTAATAGTCCAATTGAGTGTGTTTTCTCACGCCGGTTTTCCAGACTGACTCGGGTATTATTTTACTATAATGCTTGGGTCAGACCGAGTATTATAGGATACAGGATGGGATGCTGTGGAGCTCAGGAGGCGAGCTGGATGGCGAGACATATCGCACGTACTTGATATATATTCCAATATGCAGTATAAGCTGTATAGTCTGCTTTTGGGTGAGGTCAAGTTGTTACAACTGTCCAGTATTTGGATGTTGTTTGTACGTACTCTAATGATGTAATATATTATTCTGTTACAGATTCTTTTGTATAAAAATCTATTGTTTTCTATTATATATTATTCCTCTGCGTTTATGAGATTCTGATGTTGTTTTGCTTTTCTCTTCTCTACCTCCTTCTTCTTTCCCTTACGGTCTAGTTTTCTGGCACTCGATTGTTCGGCATTTGATACAGTGGAGTTTTGATGTCGACTTTTAGGCGTCGAAAAATCGGGTTGTGACAGTTGGTATTAGAGCGAGGTTAAGCGAGAACCTTGGCTCTAGTGGGAATTACTCATTAAAGATTGGATCGATAACTCCCTAGAATTAGCTTGAGCGTATTAATAGATATGAGCGCATATTTGTTAGTGAATATAAAAAAAATTGTTTTATATTGTGTTGATTGGTTTGTCAAGTGGTTTATGGATTCTGGTCAATACGAGTAATTAACGTTATTGATAGGGATCTCTAAACACTTGAATAGAACAATTTGACATAGTATTGTTTTAAATGGGATAAATGAAATAATTTTGTCCAAATTATATTTATATATAAAAGGAATAATTTTTAGAAACTATTATAGTTATACATAGTTTCTTGGTTGTAGGAAGCGATAATATTAAATTATTATCATTATGGTGTGGAAATTGAATAAGGAATTGAAATTATAACAAGACGGAGCTTGTAAATATGAATTGTAAATGTGGTTTATAATTAGAAATAAAATTCCAGTGTAATATTCGAATATGGATTAAAAGGATTTGGAATTGAAATTCTGGGAAATTAGTTTCCTTTGAGTTTGAAAATAATTTTCAAAGACTTTGGAGGAATAATAATAATATTATTTCGGAAATATTTTTGAGTTAAATTTCAAATATTTGAAAAGGTTTTTAAAAGAGTAAAAGTATTGAACTCTTTTCGGTCGCTGGAAAATAATTTCGGTGATGACTGCACCATCATCAATATTCATTTTCGAGTTTCCAAGAGAGGAATTGCTACCCGAATGTTTTAAATTGGAGTGTTTACAAAACTGATTTTGGTTTCAAACTTCAAGAGATAATTTGATACCAAAGGATTTTGGATATAATTGATTTCAAGATGACTTTGAAATACTTAAGTGATTGTTTATAAGACTCTAGAATCTTATTTAAATGTGTTTGGAATATAAATGAGTTTGGGGACTTATAAAAATTTAAGTTTGTTAGAATAAAATTTAATTTGAAGAAGAGTTAAGATTGAAGTAAGTGTGATAATAAAATAAAATGGTAAGTAAGTCAATTAAATGAAGTAAATTAAAAGAAGTTGGCAAATGGAATTTAACTGAATCAAGTTAAATAAAAAGTGAATTTTGAGGAAAAAGTCTAAGTAGGAAAAATGCAGTAGACATTGAAATAAATCTATTATGTTTGAAATAAATTCGTGGATGAAAAAATGAATTTACATTTGTTAGTAGATGGAATTGAAACTGAATGTTGGAATTAAATTTGAATTGTGTTCAAAAAAAGGTGAAATTGAAAATTGGTCAAGTTGGACTAAATAAAACAAAGGATAGAAAATAAAATTAGTATGTAAACTAATTGTTTTAAATGGGTAAGAAAATGAATTGAAATTGAATATTGGAATGATACTTAATGTAGATTATGTAAAGTAAAGTGAAATTGTAGAATTAGTTCAAAGTGGACAAAAAAATAAGTTTGGAAATAAAATCCATCGAGATTTAAAATAAATTAGTAAGTGGAACTAATCAGAGAAATGGTTAATTAAGTATGGGTTAAGATAATGTGAATAAAATTCAATATTTATAAATGAAAGGGACAAACTTGAATTCTTATGGAATTGGACATTCAATTTGAATAAAAGAGAATATAAAGGCTTAAGTGATGAGGTAAAAAAAAGTATATAAAATACTTATATTGAACTTAAGAAATGGATGGTGAAATTCTTAAGTAAACTTGGAATCAAGAAATATTCTAAGTTAATATTTGAATGAAGATTAAGAAAAGGGTGAAATGAGAAATTTTTGAATAAGTGAATAGAAACCAAAATAAATGTGAATAAAAATAAAATTGATATAGTGAATAATCAATTGAGATAAATATGTAGGATGTACGTATATTATTTTATTTGCATAGTGATTTGATCCAGATTCGAGCATAGAATTTCGAGGTAGTTATACTGATCCGAGTTGGGATTTTTCACTCGATTTCAACGGCGAACCCTGGATATGGATTTTTGATTGGTTCTGAAATTCTCTATCATAGTATATGGCTATGCAAGAAGAATGACGGCTTCTGATCAAGAAACCAGATTTGAGCCCGCACTAGGAAGTCGGGTGGACGATGCTAGTTCGAAAGTGAAATTGTGTGATCAGGTGATCGATCGGATTTGATATTGCATACGGGTGATATATGTACATCGTACGTGCTTGAATGAAATAGATATTGAAAATTTTGAAAAGAAATATATAAATGATTTTTAGTGCTATGATTGGTTATTATTGATAAGGACTATACAGGTATTTAAAAGCAAAAAGGAAATTGATGATTTTGATTTCAGAAGATAAAATTTTAGGGTCCGACAAAAAGTTATGTATTTAAATTATCATATGAAATTTGAGGATTTTATGGTCTAGCCACTTGGCTTTTATTTTCTTTTGAAACCTGGAGGCCCGTAGAGGCATTTTGTAGTCGTACCGATCTAGCCATGCAAAGAAGATGTTGGCGAATTTTTTTGAAAATTTTGAGATTATTTTGATAATTTAAAATTTGATTTTGAATTATAATTTGATTGGTTGAGTAAGTAATGTTGTTTGAAAACTATGGAAGGGTTTGGAAAGTTAGTAAGGGTGACAGTATGACTTTAATAAAAAGATTGTTTTGGGAAGTCATTAAAAAACTGTTTGGTTTTGGGAGGTTGCTAAAAACTATTTGGATTGGGGAAATATTTAATGGGTGATGGATCATTCTTCTTAACTAGTAATTTCAGGTATGAAATTCTATTAAAGGGGAAGGAATGTGATGATCTGGAATTTTTGAATATTTGAAATTGGAATATTTAATTAATTTTAAATATTTAAAAGTTAGACTTCAATTTGAATTTCAAATATAATTATGTATTAGGTGATTTAATTATTGAATTTAATAATTGGAAATTGGGTAAATGGCTGAATCAGGAATTCTAGGATGGTTAAAAATATATCAAAGGCTTACAAAATTTATATTAATAGTACCGAAGATAATGAAAGCTTTAGAATTGAATTTAGAAGTGTTTTGTTAAGTTTTGAAATTATATCGTTTAGATTGATATTAAAATAAGCCTTCCGAGGGACAGTCTCGGAATTAGACGAAACCAGTTTCATGGGATCCGTAATATTGTATTATTATTGGATTTCAAATTTCGTAGTATTTGGAGTTGTCATGTGATCGTACGATAGATAAACACGCTGAAATCTATATATGAAATTTGATATAATAACTAGGTCTAAAAGCTATCTTCTTCATACGATCGAGTTATGACTCGGAACCTTTTCCATTGCGTTCGGAATAGGGATATAACATTATAAATGCCTAATGGCATACCTCGATGGGAGTTCAAAATTTTAGACTGTAAATTGAGACAATTTGAATTTGAATTTATGTATGTATGTATGTATGTATATATTATTTTAGTCAACCATCAGCTGAATTCCCTTCACATTTGTCTCCTTCCTTTCTATCAGCCACCACCCTGCTACCTATAGTGTCTTTAGAAACAGTCTCCTTCCTTTTCAAATCAAGTACCAGATTTCATTTTATTTAGCCGAGAAAAAAAATAAAAGCTTGAAAAAAAACAAACAAACAGAAGAAGAAAAAAATGGCAGATCAATTTGATTTTTCATTTCTTCCCTCACCCATTCCCTTTGCTCGATTTTCCTCAAATTCTTCCCTCCATTTTCTTTTCAAGCGCCGATTTCCTTCCTTCACTCAATTATAACAAATCGAAGTTCGTTTATATAAAAAACAATTTTTCCTCTCAAATTGATCAGCGAATCGCGGCATCATCGTGAGTTTTTGCTCGAGCACAAGCACGAGGCCGTCCAAGTTGCGATGGCTGGCCGCGACGTGGCAAGTAGGACTCGAACAGCGAACAGATTCACATTCGCGTGCATATGGAAAGAAGCGCAGTGGCGGCATGGGGCCGCGTCGATCAGGAGGAAGAGCAGTGCGACGACACGGGCCAAGATGGGGTTCGTCTCGGCTCGAACTCAAACTCGCATGCAAGTAGGGAGGCGTGCACGAATGATAGGTCGGAGGGTAGACCAATCAGAGAGGCCAGGTGTTGGTTAGGGTTCGACTAGTGCGGTCAGGGAATCGAATTTAGGCTTCAGGCATCGGCAATGATCGCGAGTGAGGTCAAAGACTTTCAAATTTTACTATATGCAATGGCAATGAGGTATTCGTTTTTCTTCTTCAATTAAACTTGATTTAATAAAAGTAAATATGTATATATACACACATGCCTATTTTAATTGAAGGTAAACAGGAAAACTTTTATATAGAAAGATTTTGAAAATATAATATGGGAATTTTAAAAATGGTAATTTATTTTTCGATTAGTTCAAATATTAATAAATCATATAATGTTATACAAGGTCAAAAACCGGGAAACCAGTCATGATTGGAATGGACTGCAACCAAAAATAAAAGGTGAGTTAATCTCGCTCATTTAGATTATCGGTTAATTTAAATAGTTTAAAATTTAATTATTGGATTGATTGCTTGAATTGATGATATATTATCATTTTGGATTTGATATTATATATGGTAGTGTGTGTGTATATATATAGGAGTAATTGATATTTCCCGCATATATAGCGGATGAGACCCTATGTGCCCCGCATAAAAGCGGATGACCATTTATACCGCGATATCCCCCTAAAATGGGATTGGTATTTTTTATTGTGATAACATCTGTGGATGCAGAGAAACAGGTTGGAGGGATCCAACTGGATTTCTCAAAATGTTGGAATTTATTTTTAGATTCGGTGATATATTTTATTTGATAATATGTGATAGATTAGATTGATTTTATTGGGAATTGAAAATCTTGGATGTTATGGTTTGACTGAATATATTTTGGGTATATTGAGATATCAAAAATATAAAGATTGGATTTTTAAAGGAAAATAAAAGAGTGAATTCAAAGTAAAATAAATATAGTGAAATTGGGTAAATTAAAAGAATGAATTTGGAAGAGGAAAAAGTTTGATTTAAAATCCTATCAAATAATTTCGAGTATGGGAAAGGAGATTTTTGAATAAATGGGAATAAATGAATTTTTAAACTTAAGTGATATTATTTAAAGAAATAAAGGATTTATTTTTAAATTCAAGGTTTAAAATAGTTTGGGAGAGATAAAGAAGAATTTTGGGAAAAAGTATGAAATTGGTATTTTCAGTTTAAATAAGATTTTAAATCATAATAAAGAAGTAAAATCTAAAATGAATGGGTTTTGAAATAAAATTGAGCGAGTAAAAGAATTTATTCTAAAATGGAGTAAATTTTGGAAATTGATTTGAAAATTGATTTAGTGTTTGAAACTGTGTTTTAAAAGGAGGACGAGACAATGGAATTTATAAACTGGGTTTATAAAGTAAAATAAGATATCAGTGGATATTTGGAAGTATAAACTCACGGTGGGAGTTTATAAAGGAATGGGTAATTTGTTCTAAAAATAAACAGTGATTTTATTTTTAAAGACGTGGGAAAGAATTTTACGAGTTGAGACGTAAATACAATTCGAATAAATCGAGAAAGATTCATTAACTGATTAAATGGACTATTTTGGAATGGGAAGTGTATTTTTCTAAAAAGCCAAGTATATTTTCAAAACAGATTTTTAAGTATAAGTTAAGAATTTAAAGTTGTTTTAAAGATGTTTTTGAGAATTTATTATTTAAGTTGGTTAAAATTTTAAAGGTAAATATTTATTAAGCTAGTTATAGTGGTAATTATTTTAAAGGTTAAATTGGTATTATGATTTAAAAGATAATTATTAAATATTTATATTTTATGAAGTATATTTATTTTAGGGCTAGTTTGGCAAAAGTTTTTATTTGAAAAATTAGTATAGAATTTCATAACTTTTATTTTAAAATTAGTTTTGGCTTAAGTTTTACATGAGAATTATTATAAAATTTCATAATTAGTATTTTAAATAAAGTGTTTTAAGTAGTTTTTATTTTAAGTGTTTTAATGTATATATTTTTGGATAAAGTGATTTAAATTATTTAAAAATCTAAAGTATCATGACTTGGTATTTTTAGTGGAAATAAAACAATTGGGTGGAAATTTATTCCGCAAGAGAAAAAGTGATTTGTAAACTATTTTCAAAGGGTTGAAATGTAGAAAAATATCTTGCGAAGATATTTTGAAATAAATAATTTGAGAAATTATTAAGGCCCGATGGTTGTTTGTGGATGTTATTTGATAGTTAAATAACCAACTATCATTATTAACCAATCCGCTGATCGTTTCGAAGAGACTGGGATCGGGATTAATTTCCCAAAAACCACTTCGATCCGGTTTGAACGTTTTCGTGAGGAAGACAAGAGATTGTAGTCGAAGATGGAGCAGTGAAGTGCAAGGGCTAATCGCTACTAATCCTGAAGGTGAGTCCAAAATGGATGTAGTAGGAGTAGTGCCTTCGGTTCCATTTGGACCTGGAACGGACTTGTATGGATGAATGCTATCAGAACTTCGTCAAGAGTATGATAAGCATTCTAAGTGAGATATGTTCTAAAAAGGTAACGCATAGCCTCGAGCCTCATCAACCGAGAATGGCTAAAACAGGGAGGTGCAGTAAGGCTAAGTGGCTAACAACCAATTAGGGTAAGTTCATCCCTGTCTAGATATCCCTTTTTATTCGGTGTGTGGGTGGTTGCTGATCCCAACCACCGGGTGATCTTATTCGGACTATCCAGTAGGGGGTAGCTCCGGTCTTGTGTTGTAGGGGATTAGGGGGATCCTCGGTACGTTGATCTAGACCATGTACTATGACTGACGGCACCCTAGTAGCCCTGCCATTGATGGAAACTCAATCTCCCATAAGTGCCTTCGGACTTGTTTGTATACCTATTATGCTGGAATTTAATGAATGTAACAAATTTGGCTATTTGAATAAGTATTTGTATATAGACACCACTATAATATCATAGGATTTGATAAGAAATGTTTTGGTTATTGTAAGGTAAAAACCCGACATGTTTATTTGTGGCGTGGTCTTATGAGATACCTTAAATTTCGAAAGGATTTTGAAAACTTTGATAATCCAATTGTGTTTTCTCATGCTGGTTTTCCAGACTGACTCGGGTATTATTTTACTATAATGCTCGGGTCAGACCGAGTATTATAGGATACAGGATGGGATGCTGTGGAACTCAGGAGACAAGATGGTGGCGAGACGTATCGCACGTACTTGATATATATTTCAATGTGAAGTATAAGTTGTATAGTCTACTTTTGGGTGAGGACAAGTTATTACAACTGCCCAGTATTTGGCTGTTGTTTGTATTTTTTATGATGATGTAATGTATTATTCGGTTATAGATTCTTTTGTATAAAAAACTATTGTTATCTATTATATATTATTTTGTCGCGTTTGTGAGATTCTGATGTTGTTTTGTTTTTCTCTTCTTCTACCTCCTTCTTCTTTCCCCTACGGTCTGATTTTCTGGCACTCGATTGTTCAATATTTGATACAGTGGACGTATTTGTGTCAACTTTCGGGCATCGAAAGATCGGGTACGATAGAAATGATCCAGTAATGATTAGAGTTGTGTAGTGAAAATCAATAGATAGCTTTCTACTGAAGGCATTTGTTTGTTTGTTTGATGTATGTTGATTTATATGGTTACTAATGATTATTGAATTGAATGTATATACGAATTTTGAAATTCAAATTTTATTTCATTTAAGCGTGTAATTTAATAAATTAGGAATGTCATTTTATAAAATGATTGAAATATTAAGTAGTTTATTTTGGTGTCAGTTTGTCTGTAGAGTGATTTAAGAATTTTGGTTGATACGTTTGATCAGTGTTATCTATAGGCGTTCCTAAAGGCTTATACGAAGCAGTCTGACATAATATTTTGAAAACGGTATAAGGAATACTTTATCTAAAATTCTATATTGTTTTAAAAAGTAATATGTTATTTTAAGCACCATTGTCAAAGTGGTTAAGTGATTCGGTTTTGATGCGAGAGGTCACAAATTTGAAACTTGCGTTCCGTGATTCGAACATTTATTGACTTGTGATATGTTGTCCCAGTGGCACGTTGTATATGAAGTGCCATTTCAAAAAAAGTAATATGTTATTTTGGAAAATGGAAAATATTATTTTTCCAAATTTAAATATTTTTAAACAACGTATGTGGCCATTGGATGTTAGTGTGAAGTTGAGATCACTTGCGAGGGAGTGTTGATATAAAATCCTAGATAGTCAACATTGCAGCTAATTAGCGCAACAGATCACTAAGATTAATGGCACGATAATGTTGGCTATTGTAATACGAAGTTGATTTATGGATTTTTGTATATAAATACAAATATTTGTTTAAGCCTGAACCAAAAGATTTTATAAATGCTATAAATAATATTTTGTGAAGTAACTAGCATTTTGAAAGTTTTATTTCGTGTGATGTTGGAGATTTTGAAAAGGAAAGTATTAAAGTAGTTTGGAAACAAATATATATAAATTATGAAGTTCAAATTTATTTTGATGTCTCAATTTGTTTTGAAGTTCAAATTTTAATTGAAGTCCAAATTAATTATACATACATACATATGGATTTGTGTGTGTATACATATCGCTATATGTACATTAGTGCTCCATGTGCATCACTTCTTTGTTTTGCATGTGTGCCTGCTATTCTTGGTGTACTCAAGCTTGCTTGTGTGTGCATGACTTCGTAGTGCTGTTGCATTTTTGAGTTGTGTACCTCTTCTTGTGCGTTTCTTTTATGTGCTTATATTTGTTCACTTCCACTTGCTCCAACACTTTAAACGTGAACTAATTAAAGTACAAAAATAGTCAAAATACAAGATTTTGTTGAATTCTATAGATAAGTAAATGCATCAAGTTGCAAATAAAATAATGTAATGAGTACCATATCCCTTTTAATTTTTGAACCGCTCCTTCAAATTTTGATTCCAATTGAGTTTTGCCTATAGCCTTTGCTGCTAAAATTAGCTATTGTACAAAAATTATATAAGCTACTGTAATATGCAGCAACAAACAAAGAGGGAAAAAAATACTATAAGGCTGTAGTGTCAAGCTGCAACAAATATAAAGGGAAAAAATGTCCTTTATTTATTCGGTATGAGACGCCGTTGTGTTATTTATTCGGTTGTTCTTTGCTTATGGGTAACACACATACAGGGGTATGTTATGTATGGCTCGCTGCGGTGAGTATATGTGAAAGCTAGACATAGCCTTTGATTATATGTATACTACGTGTCTGACTACTTATTGTCTAGCTCCTTTTACGTTTTAGGAGTGAACCAGATTAGTAAGAATCCACCCTGACGGCGTGATCGAGGAGGTTGTGTCCCCGATTGCAACACTGCTGTTATTGTATTATATTTGATGTGCATCATGGATTTGATTGTCCTTTGTGCCGCATAGGCCAGCACTCAGGTACCATAGGGGCACATGTCGGTAGTCATTGTCGAAAAGGCAATATGTTGCCAAGCGAGGTAATGGTAACCGATGACTGTAGGAGTCAGTTATAGGGACCACATATGGCTTTTGGAGCAAGTAGGCGTGTTGTCAGTTTTTTGTGTAGTTCCGATGTAAGTGCATGTATATGAGTGGTAGATAGACATATATTATGTATGGATTAGATTATACCCGAGACTCTATCTAGAGTATGGTCAACCATATACCCTTCTCAAGCAGACGACCTATTCTTTTTAGGCAGATGACCTATATATTATTGATTATATTTGGATATTGTTATGAGCTGGCTCAAATCTTTCTTATTGAGTTTTATTTATTTGATAATGATATTTTATGATATGAGATTAAGAGAGGTTGTAGGCACTATTTCATTACCGCCTGACTTCACTTGAGGATATCTCACTATTGACATTTTTGGGTTTGATATTGAGTTCTAGATATGTGTGATTCATAATTTTTGATTTGATGTATTTTCATATGGGTGATGACATCTTTTAATATTAGAGATGACTATTTCATGTGGATTTGAGTTATTTGATTGATATTATGCCTTGATAATTATATATAATGTTATATATATAGTTCAGAGATACACTTTGATATGTATATATTGATATATTTCTGGTAGTTTGAGTATCTATGGAGCTGATATTATATTATTATTATTTCCTTCTCACATTATGCTACAAATATTGTGATATTGATTAGACATAGTGTGACCGTATATTAATTTATAATGCTCAGGTCAACCTGAGACATTTCGGGTACAGGGACGACATGACCATCATTTGTTTTAGTGGGCTTGGAGGGGATTTATATTAGGATGTTCTATGATATTTATATGACATTGATTCACTATATACTTTGACACTTTGATGTATATTGTATATTCATTATGTTATACTAGTACATGCCCGTGCTTTGCACACGGGCTGTTTGTGTTATCGTATACGTTGATATTTAGTTTGAGCATCAGAAAGCAAGGGCATTTTTGGAATTTCAAAAGGACACCGAGTAAATTAGTTCAACGAATTTTCTTTATTAGTAGTAGAGATTGAGATATACAACATTTGAGTTGTGTTGTACCCTTGTGTTATTGTTGTATTGTATATTATACATTTTATATATTATCATTGTGGTTGACTCTGCTTTCTCTATTATTTACTATATATTATGTATTGTTCTATCCTAGAGACACACATGTTTATTGCTTTGTACCGATGCTGTGTACGTCTTGATGTGTTATTTGTTTGATGTTTTATTACGTGCCAGTGTTAGTCCATGGAAACACATATGTACCCTATATAGCCTCATTCTCCGTATTATTCAACAATATTACTCTGTAATACACTTGGATAGTATATGTATAGAGGTGGGGTGTCAGAAACTGGTATCATAGCAAGGTTTAGAACAATATATCATATATAAGAGACATGAGTCAAGACCTTAGAGAGAATTAGAGTCCCCGTCCCCTTAGTTATGTTGGGATTATATTATAATTAAAGAATAGTAGGAGTATACGATGATTACTAGGGTAATCTTTTGGGGACATACCTGTTACCCTACTATATATATGTGTGTGTGTGTGTGTGTGTGTATTCTTTATCTCTTCTTCTTTTGTTTATATTTGTTCACCTTGTGAAATAGAAGTTGTAGTGGGAGGTAGTGAAGAAAGGAATTGCTAGCTTGACGAGTATATCCGAATTGATGATCATGAATAAACATCTATGTGGCTTGAATATGAGTGAAATGACCCAACAGTGATCAGAGTTGTGCAGCGAAAATCGATAGATAACTTTTCACTGAAGGACTTTGTTTGTTTGATGTGTGATGATTTATATGGTTATTAGTGATTGTTGAATTGAATGTATAAATTTTGAAATTCAATATTTTATTTCAAACAAGCGCATGATTAAATAAAATTGGAATATCATTTTATAAAATGATTGGAAATATTTAAGTAGTTTATTTTGGTGTCAGTTCGTCCATAGAGTGGTTTAAGAATTCTAGTCGATACGTTTGACCAGCGTTACCGATGGGGATTCCTAAACGCTTATACGAGGCAGTTTGACACAATATTTTGAAAATGGTATAAAAAATACTTTATTTAAAACTATGTATTATTTTATAAGTAATATATATTTTGGAAAATAGTAAATGTTATTTTTCCATATTTAAATATCTTTAAATAACGTATGCAGCCATTGGATGTTAGTGTGAAGTTAAGAACACTAGCAAGGCAGTGTTGATATAAAATCCTAGGTAGTCAATGTTGCAGCCAAGTGGCAAAACGAATCGCTAAGATTTATGAGATGGCAATGTTGGCTATTTCAATATGAAGTTGATTTATGGATTTTTGTATATAAATATAAATATTTGTTTAAGCTTGAATCAGAAAATTTATAAATGTTATAAATACTATTTTGTGAAGTAACTAGCATTTTGAAAATTTTATTTTGTGTGATGTTGGAGATTTTGGAAAGGAAAATAATAAAATAGTTCAGAAAAATATATATAAATATGAAGTTTGAATTTATTTTGAAGTATTATTTTGTTTTGAAGTTCAAATTTCAAATGAAGTCTGAATTGAAAAATAATAATATGAATTTTGTGCGCGCGCATGTGTGTATCAATGTATGTATATTAGTGCTCCTTGTACATCACTTCTTTGTTTTGCTTTTATGCTTGCGGTTCTTGGTGTGCTCTAGCTTGCCTACGTGTGCATGACTTCATAGTGCTGTTGTAGCACTATGAGTTGTGCACATTTTCTTGTGCGTTTCTTTTGTGTGTTTGTCTTTGTTCACTTCCACTTACTTCGACATTTAAAACGTGAACTAATTAAAGTACAAGACTTTTTTGAATTTTTGAACCGCTTGTTCAAATTTTGATTCCAGTTGAATTACGCCTATAGACTTTGCTGCTAAAATTAGCTGGTATAAAAAAAAATTATATAGGGCTGCTGCAATACGTTGTAGCCCCATTGCAGCAGCGATCTAAGAGGAAAAAATGCCTTTAAAGCTGCAGTGTCAAGCTGCAGCAAACAAAAAGGAAAAAAGTTGTCCTTCATTTTTTTGGATGAATTGTTGTTTTCTATATAAAGCATTGTTGTTCAGCTTAATTTTTGATGAAATATCAAGTATCACATACTGTATGATAAATGTTATGTTTAAATTGTACTTTAATTTTCTTTTGTTTGACAAAATATGTGTCGATTATGTGGTTTCTTAATGATAACCAAAAGTTTGATCCTATTTTCCATTGACACTCAATTATTAACATTGACATTTACAATTCATTCCATCTGTAAAGTATTACTTGAATAAATTTTGATGTATTTGAGATTGTAGTGAAGCATGCATGTTTAACCGATTCTTTTTATATTCCTTATAATGCATGGGATGTTTGTTTTATGAAGATCAAGTATGATAAAATTTATAGATATTTTTGGAAATAAAATTGTGTTAATCACTCAATTGGGTAGTTTAAGAATTTTGGTCGATATGTCCGATCAATATTAACAATAGGGAATTCCTAAACACTTATATGAGGAAGTTTGATACAGTGTTTTGAAAAGGAACGATTATTTTAGGAAAATTAAGGTATTCTGTAAATGTTAAATATTTCAAACAATATTTAAATTAAAGTTAGTTTCGAAAAATGATTTTTGGGAGTAATGTTTGTAATGACTTTTAGAAATAGGTGTTATGTTTATTATTTAGGCGAAATGTATTATGAAAGAATATAGAAATAATTTCAAAATGTTAAATTTTGAAAATAAATTTAAATTTCCGACAATCATATATTCGACGAGCGCCAAATATTTGTATAAATTTATGAAAGCATTTGCAAAATAGTATTTGAAAACAACTGTGTTTATAATATGATGTTAAAAGGTAAACAATATATTGAAAAGCATTTTATTAAATAGAAAAAAGAGATTTTAGTACAATTTTTTTGTGATGAGGTTTTGGTCTTTGTTGAAATTGTAGTTTGTGGAATTATGGATCTTAAGGCCAATTATACACTACAAGGGGATGAATAGTATTTTCTAACTTTTGTAAATCTTTTAAAATTCTTTCAAGTTTAATATTTAATCAGAAAATTTCAACCTAGAAATATATCAACACACAATCACAGATGCAGTCAAAGATACAAGTAAAAGCAATAAAGTAAATTAGAGAGTTAGAGAGATGACACCAGAGATTTTATACCACTTCAGATTTCTCCTGCATCAAGTCCCGTAAAATTGCTTGTACAAATTTCTTTTCAAATGCCAATCTTTAAACAGACAGAAGGAAAATCCATTTACAATCTCGATAATGAGGTTAAGAAATATACCCGCTTGAATTTCTAGGCTCAGGGTACACCTACATTATTTGGATGGGCTACAAACACACCCACTTAGATTTTCGGGCTGCCAAGCACACTCACTTGATTTGAATGTGCTACGAGCACTCCTAAGCAAATACAATTAAAGTTTGATGGTTTTCCAAAGACAATTTATTAAACTTTGGATACAATGGATCTTATAGCCTTTTGGGCAGCACTTTAACCTTTGATTTGAGAGAGAGATGATTCCAAAACATTATAGCAGTAGTAATGAATCAATACAATGAAGTTTGAATTGATTCTCTATGATTTTGAAGAGAGTTTTGTATATTTTTCATACAGTTTCCAAGAGAGTAAGAGGCGGGAAAAAATAAGTACCAAAAAATTCATTTGCTCCTCTTTATATAGTGTATAAACAGATATGTCCGTTCATGAAAAGTTGCAATGAATGAACAATTCTTTTCAAAATTGAAAAAAAACATTTGGCGGGAAGTATGTCGATATATCTGTACGATGTGTGTCGACATATACATGTAAATTTTAAAAACTAGTTTCTTTTTAAAATGTTTTGAAAATAATATACTTTGTAAAATGGTCTAAAATAGTTTATAAACATTTTGATCATTGAATTTTTTTATGAAATATTTTTAAACATATTTTGAAAATATATTTTGTATAAAATTTAAAAGATTGAAAAATAGGAGATAGAGATCAAAGATTGCTACTAGGGACTTTAACAATATTCTATGATAATATACACTATATTATAGTCTTAAGATCTTAATATCTTGGTCTTTGTACTCATGAGTCTTTATGATCGACACACAAATTTTGTTATTGGTAAATGAAATAATTTACCTAGGATTATATTTTATATATAAAAGGATAATTTTCAAAAAAATTGATATAGATATTTGTGATGTGTCTTTTTGTTAGAAAATGATAAAATTCAATTATCATCATTTACTGTTTGATTAGTCATGCTCATCCATTTTAAAGCATTGACTATTGTTTGCTAAATGATTATTTATGCTCGGCCAAGTTATGAGCATTTATTTGTTTGATTTAGATTAAATACGAACGCCTTGTGAATTAATTGGGTTTCAAGAAGGAATGATTTTATATGATTTTATAAATTAGGATTACAAAGTCTGTTTTTAAATAAAGAGGATTTCTGAGAATGTAAATCTCCGTGTCTTTGAAAAAGATTTCAAACGATTTTTGGAAAAAATAATAATAGTATTACTTGAAAATATTTGTAAGTATAAATATTTCAAAGAAAATTTTAAGTAAGCAACATTTCCTTTGGATAGTTCGGAAAAAGAATCTCGATTACTTTTATGGTAATCTGAATAATCTTCTAAGTGACACACGGATGTCTGCATAGGCGAATATTGTAGTGCATATAGTAAATTATTCCCTTTTACATCGTATGATTGAAACGAGTTCGAATTTGAACGAACCAAAGATAAATGTTATTAAATAAAGTACTAAGCTATTTTATATATATGAGAAATATATACAATGTTATTTCAAAATGGGATTAGAAAAAGAAGAAGTATTTTCATGTTAAAATTTTGGGTGGCTCAAAAAAGACTAAAAATGGGAAAGAGACGTGTTTGGATGGTAAGAACTTCTCTTAGGTATTATCCTTTTATGTAAGGGGATGTTGATACTACCTGGTAGGATCTAGTTCCTTGGTATCATTTTGGTGTTACTCGATATATTTGTATATTTTCTTTGAATTAAAATATATAGTATCATTTCAAAAAACTTTCAAACATAAACCGGTTATTTAGTTCTTAAATTTTCTTAAAAAACGGATCCAAAATTAAAAAGTATTTTGATAAAAGGGTGTGCTGATAAATGAAATGTTTTCTAAATAATTTTGGAAGTGAAAAGAAATTGGTATAAGTAAGAACCAATAAGAATAAGTACGTACGTAGATCATTTCTTTGTATGGTTCTTAATCCAAGATTCGGGTACATGACTTTGAGGTGATTCATCACCAATCCGAATAAGCATTTATCACTCGATTCTTGACTGTTAACACTTAATGAGGGTTTTGATATGGTACCAAGTTTTTTTTCATGATATATGGCTATGTAAAGAAAATGAAGATTTTTAATCAATAAGCCTGATCAGAGTCCACACTAGGGAAGTCAAGTAAGCGATACTTGTTCAGAAGAGAAGATTATGTATTCGAGTAAGTGATAGAATCACATACTGGATATATATCGTAAAGGCTTATGAAAAGGGTTAACGCTTTGTGTTGAATTATTTCTTTCTTTCTTTGTTTGTGATGAAATTTCGGGGTCGAAATTCTTTTAAGTGGGGAAGGATGTAACGACCTAGAATTTAATCGTTTTTATTGTGAATATTTAATTAACTAAATATTTAAATAATTGAAAAGCTTAAATAAATCATTTTTTATTTAGTAATAATGGTAAACTCATTTTGAATATTTTTTAGAAAAATAATTAGTTTGGAGGAAAATAGAAAATATGACTGAATATCGTTTACAGATTTTCAACTTTTCATCAAACAAAACTTGTTAAACTTGTTTTGTGCATACTAGTTTACATTTGAACATACACATTTAATAAATAAAAGCGGGTAGCACTAAAATATGATTAGTGGATTAAATAAGAGGTTTGAAAATATTTAAAATAGTTAAGTAAAAAAAGACATGTAATGTTTAATACATATGGAGCGGGTGTGGTGAACATGGAGGAAGCTCATTATGGAAGGGAAGTTAGGTAATTTGGTTAAGAGGTAAGTGAGGTAATTTGCCATTTTTTAAATTCCATAAAAGAGCACATTTACTTTATTTTTTCATTTTACTTCATTTCTCCACTTTTGCTCTCTTATCATCGTTCCTTCTTCACTATTCTTCCACCATAGTTCCAAAAAAGAAATCACCTAAAACACTTCTTTCCTCTTCAAAACATTTATACATGCCACTAAAAATATTGCTATTACTCTCTACCATCGCAAAGTTCAAAACTTGAAAGCCAAAACCTCCATTTTTAATTGGGCCATAAGCATTAGGGTGTTAAGGGAGATCCATTGTCGAGTCTAGCACAGGGAAGGTGGTAGCTTGGCATTGTTTTCTAGTGGTAGAAAGAAAGTAGTGATTTTGGCGAAGTTTGGAGCTAAGACAAAATAGCTTCATCCTGTTCCTAAACCTTGCCATGAGCATGTATGGATTAAGGGACGAGTTTTGTAAGGCAAGAAAGAGATGTGCTAGTGTGGAAATGTATGTTTGGAAATAGGAGAAGGAGATAGCTTTTCAGAGGAGTTTTGGCGTGCTTTAATGTGAGATAGCTCACTTTGAAATAGCTTTAAAATTATGTTCATGCTGTAATAATTTATATTAGCTTGTTTGTGTATATTGCTTGTTTGGATTTGATTCCTGCTTGAAATGGATAACATAAATAACCATTGTTTTGCAGGCGAAAATGGAAAAGAAATGGAAGTCGAAATGTTTCATAGCAAATAGGTCGCTACGGGAACACTTTACAAGATTTGATTTTTGTTAAGGGATCCGATAGGATTCCTTGCAACTGTTGATTTACATTTCATTTATATACGTGTGTATATGAAATGCTTGTATGATATTGTTTGTAATATTGAATATTACCTAGAAATGGTTTGAAATGTTGACTCCGTTGATATGAAAATAAATGGTAGCTTCGTTTAAGTACCATAGTAGTCGCTGAGCCTTGTAGTAATACTTTTTGAAAAGGGTTTGGGATTGACTTATTTTGAGAAGGTTTTAATATACCTCTAGCTTTTTATAACAGTTTGAAGTAAGAATGTTTTCTATACTTATAGTTATATAAAATATAGAAAGAAATGGAATTTAAAAGCTATTTGATTTTCAAACCTTGTTTTAAAAGTTGCGGTCCATAAGCGATAGTCGCTTGTATGCACTTTGGAAGCCTGTGATTTATTAAGGTATAAAAGGTTGCCTATTTTATATATTTTTGAAAAATCTTTTCAAAAGTGTGAATAAAAGTTATGTAAGTATTTAAAAGGGAGTTTGAAGTTTTAAATATATCTTTAGGAATTTATTTTAGTTATTTGAATAAGAGTTTTAAATTTTATAAAAGAAAATCTTATATTTTCAAATTAAAGTTGGGTTTTATATAAAGACCATTAAGTAATGTTTAAAAGTTTTGAATTATAATTTAAGTATTTTAAATTGTATTTTTAAAAGTAGGAAGTTTAGAAGGATTTGAGATTTAAAAGATTTAATTTGAGATATTTAAACTAGTGCTTTGTATAAAGGAAACCCGTTTACTTTTCTAAGGCAAATTCTCTTTTAAAGGTGATGACTTTAAGTTATAATTTAGATGGAAGTCTAAATTTTGTTTTAAAATGTTTTAAAAGAGGTTATTTGATATAATAAAGAAAGTGGTACTTTTTATAAAAAGGGAAACTCCTTTTTCTGAAGTCGAATTCTTTTCCAAAAGTGATTACTTTTTAAGCAATGTTTGAATGAATATTGTAAACTGTGTTTAAAGTTGTAATGACCCACCTTTTCGAACCCCAAAAGTTGACACTAATACATCCACGGTATTCACATGTCGAACAACCTAGTGTCGGGAAGATATATTGTTAAGGGAAAGAAAGGAGATAGAACATAAGAAGAAACTTAACAATAACAGAATCTCACAACGCAACGGAAAACATATATTAATCAATATAATACTAATACATTCTATCCTTGGACGGTTATAATAGCCTGTCCCTACCTAACTTCTATAAAATACATATAATATAGTGAAAAGAAGATAATAACTAACTATTAATGAAGCCTCCCGCTACAAGCTCCTCTAGGCGTTCAAAGTTAATATATGAAAATAGCAGAAATTGTTATCACTATTAAATTCCAGAATACTAGGCTCTACAATCAAAACCATAAGGCTTGTATTAGAGAATGAATTTCCATGTATGGCAAGGTAAGGGACTACCTTCTGATGAGACATGTAATGACCCAGAATTTTGGTTATTTGAAATTGGAATATTTAATTAATTTTAAATATTGAATAGTTGATTTTATAGGTTAAATATCTTGAATTTCAGATATAACGATTTATTAGGTAATTTAATTCTTGAATTTAATAATTAAAAATCGTTTAAATAATTTAAATCTTAGATTGGATAAAAATGACTTAAAGGCCTAATTTAATTTATATTAATAGAAATGAAGATAATAAAACTTTTAAATTTGATTTCAAAAGTGATTTAACTAATTTTGAAAATACCTCATTTTAATTAACGAGTAAAAATAGCCTTCTGGAGCACAGTCTCAGATTTCGAGGAAACCAGTGTCATTGGGTACGAAATAATGAATTATAATACACCGTAAAGTTTCACAGCGAACAGATGCATCATTTGGTCGTACGTGATGGAAACGCATTGAAATTAATATCGAAAATTTAATATAATAATTGGGCTCGAGACGCTATCTTCTCCATACGATCGAATTAGGGCCCAAGATTAGTTTCATTGCGTTCGAAATAGGGGTATAACATTAGAAACGCCAGACAGCACGCCCCGATTGGGGTCCGTAATTATAGCTAGATATTTTGAATTTTTAAATAATATATTTCCTTCGATTTAAAACTATACACTGCCAACCTTTCTTATCTGCCGCCCCTATTTGTACCACCACGCCACCTCTATAATGCTTCATGTCTCCCTCTTTTATTTAAATGTTGTTTTACAGTGAGGAGAAAATGGAAAAAATGAAACTTCAAAAATTTATTTTTCAGTCTATACTCATTTAAAAATCATCAAACCTCTTTTAAAATTCATATTTCGCATCAAGCTTCCCTCTTGTATACTTGGTGGAAGTACGACATAAGTTCTTGAACTCGACAGGGATGGTAGGTGGGTCTTTGAGAATAGGGTTGAGGTTTATGGGATTTTTGAGCGTCAATTCGACGAGCGGAGCATTTATTTGAACTCGCGATGGGATGAGGTACCTCGGCGTAAATTTTCGCGAGATCTGGTGGGGTGTTTGGTCGTGCAACTTATAGGAGGTGCGCAAGTCGACACCAGGTCACGATCTCATGGGGTGCGCTGGAGTTGTCGTCTTGGGTGCAGGTGGATGGAGATTTCAAAGAGAAAGATGATGGCATGGTCGAAATGTCGATTCGAGATCCGTAGCTTCGTGTCCATGCATTGCATGGGAATGGTGAGAGATGTCTTCATGCACGTTCGTTTGGGAGGAAGGAGATAGAGGGTCAAGTTTTGCTTCATGAGCTGGGCTAAGTTGGATGGGTGATTTAATTTAAAATTTGTAATTGAGTATATTAATTATCTTAATTAAATCAAATGTTCATAATTCTATAACTTCTGCATACGAGACCGAAATTGAACGCAACAAGTGGCATTGGATTCGTAACGACGAGATCTACGATATGGAATTGGATTGGAAAGGTTTAAAACTTCCAGAATTTTTAGCTAAATTCGAAAGCGGATGCGACAGCAAAAATAAATGTGAGTAAATTTCACTCATTTTAGATTATTTTAAATAAAATTGATTTGGATAAAACAATGATTTGATTTTGGATTTGTATTTAACTATTCGTAAAATGTTTTTAATAGAGATTTTAAAATAATTCATATAAGGGACTTTTAACAAGTGGATTCTGTTTAGAAAGAAATAGTTGATTCTGTTTTTGAACTTGGAAATAGTTATGAAATTCAAGACGCAAGTCGATTTATGATAAATCGAAAGAGATTATAAAGGGTAAAATGGTTATATTGGATTCTAAAAATAGTTTTTTATTGAGAAGTTAAGTTTTAGTTTTAGAAAGGGATTTCTATTTATTAAACTATGTAGTTTAAAAGTTGTTTTAGTGTTGAAAATATTTCGGAAAGTAGGTTATTCAAATATTGGATATTAGTTGAAATGAATTATAATTTTTTAATAAGCTTGGTAAATCGATTGTTATTATTTATAAAGGAATTGAAAATTGGTATCATTGATTGTTTAAAAGTATTTTGGATATTTTAAATGATTACTTAAACGTGTTTGGAAAATAGAACTGTTATACTTTAAAAATACTTATTATTTTATATATGGAAATTAAAGGAAAGTGATTGGGATGTGTTTATAAATACTCTCAAGATTTGTAAACCAAGTTATTTAATAGAGGTGGTTTTATAGGAGAAATTTTATAATGGAATTCTGGAAACTTAAGAAATTTCGAAAGTGTTTTAGATACGGATACTTCGGAAATGAATCTTAATTAATAAGAGAAGTTATAAATTGTTAGTAGGGATTTTAAATAAGTATAATTGGTTATTGGAAATTGTAAAAAGGAATTTACTAATAATTCCAAAGATTGAGATAAGTAATGAAATATTTCCTAAGTTTGATATTAAAATGATTTGGAGAATATATTTATAAATATTTTCATATGTATTGAAAAGAGGGTTTTGTAAATATTTTAAATGTTAAATGAATGGTGTAGAAATATTTTTCTAAGTGTTATAAACTGAATTTGGAAATATTTCTAAGCGTTGATATGGTTTAAAAATATCCTGTTATGGATAAGTATTTGAAATTGTTTTTCAAATGCTGGAATGCTCGAAGAGAGTTGAATATACATCTTTGCAAAGATATTTGAAATGAATGTTTTGAAAGATTTGTAAAATTGGGCCTGGTGACTGCTTATGTGTGTAATTTGATAGTTAAATAACTAACTATCAAATCGGGCCAATTTTGTTAATCGTTTCAAAGAAATTGGGATCAGATTTAATTATCCAAAAACCACCTCGATCCGGTTCGTGCGTTCTAAATTGTGATATCTCGAAGATAATGGAGATGGTGATCTTAAAGGAGATTCGGTTTGTTCAGACTCAGAACAACTTGTATGGATGAATGCTATCATTGCATCGTTGCTTGGAAGGCAGTGTTAGCATTCCAAGAATGATGCTATTCTTAAGGTAATACGTAGCCTCAAGCCTCATCAACCGGGAATGACTTAAATAGGGGAGATGTAGTAAGGCTATGTTGGTCGCTCCTATTAGGATATGATCATCACTCATATAGAGTGGACATTTATCATCATCACTATCTATCATTTATTGTGTTTCGAGGGCCCATTGGTGGTGATCATATTCGGTACTATCCAGTAAGTGATAGGCCAGTCTTATGTTAGTAGGGATCGATAGGTTTGATCTCGGTTCATTTTTCTAGAGGTTTACTGTGGCAGGCGGTACCCCAATAGCTCTGTCATTGTATGGAATCCAATATCCACTACAAGCCTGTACGGTTATAGATGTGCCCAACTATGCTGAAACATGAGATGCAAGCATTTAACCTATTTTATAGTTTATTTTCTATAGACACTATTGTAATATCATATGATTTTGATATAAAATGTTTTGGTTATCGTAAGGTAAAAACCCGTCGTGTTTATATGTGGCGTGGTCGTACAAGATACCTTTGTTTTCAAAGGATTTTGATAACATTAATAATTCAAATTGAGTGTGTTTTCTCGCGCTGGTTTTCCAGACTAACTCAGGTGTTATTTTATTATAATTCTCGGGTCAGACCAAGTATTACAAATCCAGGTTAGGACGCTATGGAGCTTAGGAGATGATCTAGAGGATTTCAAGCGTATTACACGTACTTGGTTATTTCCGATGTGTGTTATGCTGTAAATTCAGTACATGCGAGGACAAATTATTATAACTGTCCAGATTGATTGTTGACCGTTGTATTCTGATGATTGCACATATATTATTATTATTATTATTATTATTATTATTATTATTATTATAGTTTCTTTGTATAAAGATATGTGATTATATATTATATTTTGTTCCACTGCGATTGTGAGATTTTGTGTTGCTGTTTCTATTTTCTTCTTCTCTTTTCTTCTTTACCCCCAACGATTGGTATTTTCGGCACTTGAGTATTCGGCATGCCATACAGTGTACGTGTAGGTGTCGATTTTCAAGGGTCGAAAATCTCCGGTTTGTTACAGTGGTATCAGAGCTGAAGGTTAAGCGAGAACCTTAGCTTTGGTGGGGTACTCATTAGAGATAGAGTCAATAGCACCCTAGAATGAGTTTGAGTGTATATATGAGCGCGTATTTATTAGTGACATAAAATTGGTTCATATTGTGTTGGTTGATCTATTGAGTGGCTTATGGATTTTGGTCAACACGAGTAATTAACGTTATTGATAGGAATCTCCAAACACTTGAGTAAGGAAATTCGACATGGTACTGATTGGGAATTGGGTAAATGAAATAATTTTACCTTGATTATATTTTATATATAAAGGAACAATTTTTTAGAAATTATTATTATATGGTACGCTAGGATGTTAGAGAATGGTAATATTTGATTATCATTTATTGTTGTTATGTTCTAATAAAGGTTGATATTCTAATGTAAGCAAGACTAACAACAAAGAAATGATTTATATAACCAAATGGAATTATAGTTTATAAATGTGATTTTTAATTTAAAAGGAATGAAATTTCAGAAGTATATTATAAGCATGGTTTATAAGTAAAAAGGATTTAAAAGGTTGGGAATTTAAATCCCTTTGGTTTTGAAAATGATTTTTCAAAGTTTTGGAGAATAATAATATTATTATTATTATTTGGAAAACAAATTTGAATAGAAATACTTTTAAAAGGATTTTAAATGGAATAGAAAGCACTGAACTCACTTGGATCGTTGGAAAATAATTTCGATGATGACCGCAGCATCATCGACATTCATTTTTGAGTTTCCAAGAGAGGAATTGCTACAATTGGAGTTTTGTTTTGGTAAAACTAGTTTTGATTTTCAAATTCAAAAGAATGATTTGATTTACCAATAAAATTTTGTGTGTGTATATATATATATATATATGATTTCAAAATGATTTGAAGTATTTAAGAACACGGTGTTTAAACTTTGGGATTTTCATTTAAATGGAAACAAAGCTTTAAAATTGTTGCATATGAATTTTGAATTGAACTACGGGATTTAAATTAACTTATACTACTTAAGTATAAAATGAATTAGGGAAAGAAATTCAGCCTAAGTTAGGTTAAATAAAATAATTTTTGGAAATGAATTAAGGAATGAACTAATTGAATAAATCAGTCAGTGAATATGATTTTTGGAATATGGTTGAAATATTAAAATTTAAAAATGGAATCGAGTGAAATAAATTTGGATTTGATATAAAATGGATATAGACTTAAGTTGTATAGAATGTTTTAAAATGAACTTAAGTAAACAAATTCTATGGAACGATTGTTTAAGTGAAAATAATATTAAGGAATATACTATGTACAGAAGTGAACGTGAGTAAATAAAGGGAATGTGAATTAAGCAATGTGAATAATGATTGTAAATATGTGAATGTGTATGAAATGAATGTGAATAAAAGAATTTGGTATAGCTAAGAATCGATGCAAATAAATATGTAAGTTGTATGTATATTGTTTTATTCGTATAACAGTTTGATCCAGATTCGAGCACAGAATTTCGAAATAATTCATATTGATCCGAGTTAGGATTTTTCGCTCGATTTTCGACAGCGAACGCTGGATATGGATTTTTAATTGATTCTGGGATTCTCTATCATAGTATATGGCCATACAAATAGAATGACGGTTTCTAATAAAGGAACCAGATCTGGGTCCGCATTAGGGTGGTCGTGTGAACGATACTAGTTTGGAAGTGAAATTGTGTGATCAATTGAGCGATTAGATTTAATATTGTGTACGGATGATGTATGTACATCGTATGGGCTGAAGTAAAACAAATGTTGAGAATTAGAAAGATACCAAATAAAATAATTTTTAATTAAATGATTGGATATCATTGGTAAATAAGATGCAGGTACATAAAAGCAAGAGATAGTTTGATGTCTTTGATTTCAAAAGAAAATTTGGTCGCCCAACAAAAAGGTACATGTTTAAATCATTATTGATTTGACGGTTTTATGATTGAGCCACTTGGCTTTTGTTTTCTTTTGTTGGTTTGGGCTCGTATAGCGATTTGTAGTTATTTTGATCTAGCCGCGCAAAGGAGACGCTGGCGAAATTTTTCAAAAATTTAAAGATTTAGAAATTTTGAAGAAAATTTTTAATAACAAAAATTTGATTTTCGGATTATAACCTGAAATGATTGAATGGGTAATATTAGTTGGAACCAATGGATGAATTTGGGAACTTATTAAAAGTAATAACAAGGATTCAACAAATTGATTTTGGGAAGTCATTTCAACTAATTTGGTTTAGAAAAGAAATGGGTTTGGGTATTTTCTTAACTTGGCAATTTTGGGGACGAAATTGTTTAAAGGAAGAAAAATGTAACGATCCAGAATTTTGATTATTTGAAACTGGAATATTTAAATAATTTTAAATATTGAAAAGTTGATTTTATAGGTTAAATTACGTGAATTTCGGATATAAAGATTTAATGGGTAATTTAATCGTTGAATTTAATAATTTAAAATCATTTAAATCTTGGATTTTATTTGGATAAAAATGATTTAAAGGCTTATTTAATTTCTATTAATAAGAATGAAGATAATAAAACTTTTAAATTTGATTTTAATAGTGATTTAACTAATTTTGAAAATATCTGGTTTTAATTAAAGGGAAAAATACCCTTTCGGGACACAGTCTTGGATTTCGACGAAATAAGTGTCACTGGGCCTGAAATAATGGATTATAATATACCATCAAATTTCGTAGCGATCAGATGCACCATTTTGTCATACAGGATGGAAACGCGTTGAAATTAATATCGAAAATTTAATATAATAATTAGGTCCAAAAAGCTATCTTCTCCATACGATCGAATTGGAGCCCGAGACTAGTTTCATTGCATTTGAAATAGGGGTTAACATTAGGGACGCCAGATAACATGCCTCGGTTGGAGTCTGTAATTACAGCTAGATTTTTGAATTTTTAAATAATATATTTCCTTCGATTTAAAACTATACACTGCCAACCTTTCTTATATGTCGCCCCTATCTATACCACCACGCCCCCTCTATAATGCTTCCTGTCTCCCTCTTTTATTTGAATGTCATTATAGCGAGGAGAAAATAGAAAAAACATAACTTCAAAATTTATTTTTCAATCTATACTCATTTAAAAATCATCAAACCCATTTTAAAATTCATATTTCGCATCGAGCTTCCCTTTGATATACTTAATAGAAGGTGCAATATACGTTCTTGAATTTAATAGTGATGGTGGGTGGGACTTGGAGACTAAGGTTTAAGTTTATGGGATTTTAGAGCATCGATTCGACGAGCGAAGCATTTATTTGAACTCGAGATGGGAAGAGGCACCTTGGCGTAAATTTTCACGAGAACCGATGGGGTGTTTGGTCGCACGACCTACAGGAGGTGGGCAAGTCGACGTCAGGTTGCGATCTCATGGGGTTCTCCGGAGTTGTCGTCTTGGGTGCAAGTAGGTGGAGATTTCAAAGAGAAAGAGGATGGCATGGTCGGAATGTCGATTCGAGGTCCAGAGCCATGCCTACTCGTACACGGTAATTGTGAGAGATATCTCTATGAGACCTTCGTTTGGGAAGAAGGAGAAAGTGGGTCAGGTTTTGCTTCATGGGCTAGGCTAAGATGGTGGGTGATTTAATTTAAAATCTGTAATTGAGTATATTAATTATCTTAATTAAATCAAATGTTTATAATTCTATAACTTGTGCATACGAGATCGAAATTGAACGCAACAAGTGGCGTTGGATTCATAACGACGAGGTTTACGCTATGGAATTGGATTGGAGTAGTTTAGAGCTTCTAGAATTATTAGCTAAATTCGAACGCGGATGTGACAGCAAAAATAAATATGAGTAAATCTCATCCATTTTGGATAATTGGTTTTATTTTAAATGTTAAAAATTATTTGTTGGTTGATTGGATGAATTTATAAATTCTTATCAGTCGGATGTTATATTATATATAGTAGTATATATATTAGTAGTTGGGTGTATTTCCTACCGATTGGAGCGGATAAGACACTATGCGCCCTGCATAATAGCGGATGACCCTTATTATTATGATATCTCGCCTCGAAGCCGTGATTATATTTTTGTGATTATATGACATCTATGGTTGCAGGGAAACAGGTTGGAGGGATCCAACTGGATTTCTCAAAAATGTTGATTTTAATTTCATATATAGTGATATATGATGCGTGTGAATAATCTGATATTGATTATGTTGTGATTTGAATTATTAGATGCTACAGTAGCACTGACCTTAATTTTGGTATTGTAAATATCATAAATAATATTTTTGAATTTTTAAAAGAAATTCAAAGGACATTTTGGAAATGGAAATATTTATATCGAATTTTGGATTATTTTAAATAAAATTGATTTGGATAAAAAAATGATTTGATTTTGGATTTGTATTTAACTATTCGTAAAATGTTTTAAACAGAGATTTTAAAATAATTTATATAAGGGACTTTTAACAAGTGGATCCTGTTTAGAAAGAAATAGTGGATTCTGTTTTTGAATTTGGAAATAGTTATAAAATTGGAGACGCAAGTCGATTTGTGATAAATCGAGAGAGATTTATAAATGCTAAAATGGTTATATTGGAATTTAAAAATAGATTTTTATCGAGAAGTTTAGTTTTGTTTTTAGAAAGGGATTTTTATTTATTTAGCCATGTAGTTTAAAAGCTGTTTTAGTATTGAAAATATTTCGAAAAGTTGGTTATTCAAATATTGGATATTAGTTGAAATGAATTATAATTTTTACAATAAGCTTGGTAAATCGATTCTTATTATTCATAAAGGAATTGAACATTTGTATCATTGATTGTTTAAAAGCGTTTTGGATATTTTGAATGATTAATTAAACGTGTTTTGAAAATAGAACCGCTGTTCTTTAAAAATACTTATTATTTATATATGGAAATTAAAGGCAAGCGATTGGGATGTGTTTATAAATACTCTCGAGATTTGTAAAACTAAAAATACACTTTTCCAACCCAAATTGAACAGAAAGACCTATAGTCATGGGAAAGAAAGAAGAAAGAAGAAGTGAGTGAAGAAGAGAAAACAAAACTAAAATATACATAATCTCACAATTACAGCAAAACAACATATAATATTATATAAATGATCTTTATAAAGAAAAACTGTTATATACATACAACCATAAGAGTGCGACAACAATCACAATAATTGGCCTGGACAGTTATAACAACCTATCCTTATAATTGTTGATGATTTCAACAATAAAATAGCGAAAATAAAACAATACGTAAATACAATTTGAAGACCACCAACTCATCTCTTGAGTTCCAATGCATCCAAAGAAAATTTGTAAAGATGGTCGGTCTGATCCGAGCATTATAATAAAATAACATCAGAGTCATTCTAAAAAACCAGCATGAGAAATCCCACTCAATTAGATTTTAAAGTTTTACAAAACCATTTGAATATCAAAAGGATCTCGTAAGACCACGTCATACATAAAAACAGATGGATTTTTATCTTAATAACAAAAAAACATTTTCTACAAAAAATCCATTTATATTATAATAATGTCGAAGGGTCAAAGTAAAATATGAATATAGCTGAAATGCTTGCATCTCACGTTTCAGTATAGTTTGGCACAACTAAGTCTGTACGATACTTATTGGAGAAGGGATTGCATACAATAACTGGGATAGTGGGGTACTGCCCATCATGGTGCACCTCTAGATAAAATTACACCGAGGTTATCGACCTCTACCAACACAGAACTGGTCTACCTCCTTACTAGATAGTACCGAATATGATCACCCCTCCGTTAATAGGCCCTTAAGCATACAATTGAGATATAATATTTGAATCCAGATATGGATCATACACTACATAAAAGCGGCCCACTTAGCCCTGCTGTATCTCCTATGTTTTAGTCATTCCCGGTTGATGAGGCTTGAGGCTACATTTTACTTTTATATAGCACTTCCCAAATGGAATGCTAATACTGCCTTCCAAGCAATAATAAAATACTAGAATTCATCCACACAAGTTCGTTCTGGGACTGAACGAAACATTTGAAGGCTTTGTCTTCAATTCCATCATCGTCAAGATGTCTTCACTTCAAAACGCATTTGTTGGATCGTAGTGGTTTTCGGATAACATACCCTATCCCGTTCTCTTCGAAATAACATTCAATAATTCTCGGTAAACTCAACCCCGGTTCTTTAAGAAATAAATAGTCAAAGATAAGATCGGAGATTACCTCCTAACCGGGTAGTGGACAGATTTTCTTATCATTGTCCTAGGAGAACGAAACGAGACTTATAAGCATAGTACGGCATCACTAAAGATGTCTATGCCATATAACTCACGTATTTCCTTTAGATATTTCCAAAGTTACGTTTGGGTCCAAATTTGTTAGTCAGTTATTTAACTATTGAATAAAAACATTCAATCGGGGATTTAATTCTATAGGAAAACCAACATTAGTTAAGCACCAAGCAACATAAGCATCTATTAATAAATATTTTATTGATTAAATTCACTTTATAATTCTTGAATCAAAAATTCTTTTTGCAAATATTTATATAAACCCACAATCACTATTTCTCAATACTTGAAGAAAAGAATCCATATACATATTTCAATGGTATAAGTATATTCACCACTTTTTGAGAAGGTTACCCTATTCATTAAATTTTAAAATCATTTAATAACTCCATTTCACATCTACAAAACCATTTGTAAAAACGCCTTTTATAAATATATAAATCTATTCCTAAAATTCTTTTATAAATATTTGAAACTATATATAAAACATTTCTATTCTTTTTAAGCAATCTTCCTTTATATTTTTCAAAACATGTTATAAGATTCCTCTTATAAAAACTCCATCTATTTATAGAATGTTATCCCGCTTTTTGACAAAGCCGTGATATCAAAAGATCGGTCGAAAGCCAAAGACAGTTCATCTCAAAGATTGGTTGTACTTTGCTCCACCATGGATATCAACGAATTTTGTCCGAGCCCGGATCATGCTATAATTGATAGAACACGGCAAGCAAAGTCATGGGAACAAGCGTTCCAAATTTCAGGTCAATCGGAGTTTGTATGAACGAGATATGATCGATGCAAGTTAGCCAAAGTATATTGTTCGAATCCATCAAAAAGTTGAGGAGATGCTCATTTCGAATCCATAGGATTCGTATCCATTGCTGTTTGTCTTGTTCGAATCCATCAGTTTACACATGCTTCGAATCGATCGGTAACGTGATATCGATCAGTTTGAATCGATCGGTTTCGAATCGATAAAGTAGGCATCACCTCAACAAGTTCGTATCCATCAGGTCGATGCATTTCGTGTCCATCAACCATCCACAGTTCGTATCCATCGATATAGTGCTTCGTATCGACCGGGATGGCCAGATCCTCGTATCCATGAATTTCGTATCGTTCAACCGATGCCTAATTCGAATCGGTGAACGAAGCCATCATTCGAATCCGTGAGGCAACATTAGTTCGTATCCATCATAATCGTATCCATCGAATGGAGACATCGCTATCGATGCGAACTAAGCCGCCTATCTCGATTTGAACTAGACACTGAAAGTTGATAGTACTCGATACAAAGGAGGCAAAATTCATGGATGCAAAATGGTCAACTCGGCACAAGAACCGGATCGAGGCGAAGAGTGTGTGCCACCTCACCAGAGAACCACATGAGAAGATCGATTCGAACGTATCGGTCCGAACTGATGGATTCGAATCAAACAGCCAACCGAAACATTCCACTTCGTATCGATCATATCTCCCAAACCATGAGGCCAAACACAATGAAATTTTCAGGGGAGCTTACGAACAAGGTAAAGAATATTCCTGCCAAGTTTCAGCTCGATTGGACTAATTCTTGATGGATACGAAATCAATTCGTATCGATCACAGATCGAGTCTAAACTTGGTGGGGTCGGTCGCGTGGGCCCACTCACATGCCAGAAAATGTCTCCCGAAGTTTGAGCGAGATCTGGGCCTCCTACGCCTATAAATAGCACCCTGAAGCCTACATAAAGGGGATCTTTTGGCCATTCGACGTCCAGACTCTGCCGGATTCAATTCTACTCTTCAATACCGCTGTTGTAATTTAAGTATCAGAGCTATAACTTGCTGTAATCCACTGTAATTGACTGAAATCGTCAAGGGAATCAATAAAATCATAAGCTTTAGAGTGGACGTAGGCAAAATCGCTGAACCACTATGAATCCTGTGTTTGTGATTGTTATTTGTGAATTGCTGTGTTTGATATTGCTTAGATCTGATTTTTGTGTTGATTATTGCTGATTTGTGTTTATAAACGGGTGCTTTCACGATATCGGGTGTTTGTGACCAATTTTGGCGCAAACATTTTGCTGCTTTCACTGAGAATCGAACTCAGGATAAGTTGAATTTGAAGATTTAAGAATTCATATCTAAGAGCTATGATGAGACAAACAAGTAAGAGACATAGGCCAGAGAGAAGTGAACATCAAGGAAGTCAAGAGGCTTCCTCAGGAGCGAATCAAGCGTCGATCTTCATCACTAGAGACGAGATGGAGACAATGATGAAGAAACAGGGGGAGTTGATCCAGAGTTTATTTCAACAGATAGGACAACTCGGAACACAGAATAGAGGAGCTGATGAAGTTCAAAACGGAGCAGGACCATCCGGCGTAGCACCTGGATTAGGAGGCACGCACATGGAAAATGTTGATCCAATCTCGGAGAGAGAGAGGAGCATCTGCGCAACCTGGGAGTAGTAGAAGAGTGAACGCTCATTCAAGGGGGCAGATCCCAGAATTCCCTCGTGAACTCGGGGGGCAGGTCGAAAGTGATGGACGAAGATTGCATCTTGAAGACAATGACAGGTTGGCGGAGATAGTCGGGTGAGCCATGAGAGGCGGACTGGTAAACAAAGATTTAGAGGATGTTAATAGGAGCCCTTTTACCACGGTAATCAGGCGAGCAAGGAACCCACCAGATTTTAAGCTACCATCGTTAGATATGTATAATTGAAGGACAGATCTTACAGTTCATCTGACAAAATACATGAGGCATATGGAAGTGCTGGGGGCATCAGAGGAGGTTATGGCCCGATGCTTCCCATTGTACATGGTAGATATTGCAGCGTTGTGGTTTAGACAGCTGGAGAGCAGCTCCATAGAGACATGGGCAGATTTAACTGAGAGATTCATGAGGCAATTCAGGGTCCACATTGCAAGACCCAAGAATGTGATGACTTTGGCAACCCTAAAACAGAAAGTTGGGGAGACTTTGAGGAGTTTCCTGACGCGATTCAATGCGGCAGAAGCTTCAGTGGATCGACCAGATCCATCTATGGTTATGATGGCAGCTGTGCCTGGAATAGCTGACGGAACAGAGTTCAAAAATTCATTAACTAAAGATCCACCTGTGGATCTAGGAGAATTCTATCACGAGGCGGAAAAGTTTTTACGATTGGAGGATGCGAACGCCGAAAGAGAGGAAGGAGAGGGGATTGATGTTTTTGCAATCAAAGGCGGGGATGCACCTGGAAAGGGTGCGGAGACTAGTAAAGGAAAAAGGAAGACCGAGAATAACGGTGACAGGTCAAAGCGGCCACGGAGGAAGCCGCGATTCACCACATACTCTAAGCCGAATGAGAGTCTGGAACGAATCTACCAGGATACTAAAGAGCAGGTTCCGTATCGTAGACCGATGCGAAGGGATCCGACTTCTAACGAAAGAAAATCGGATAAGTTTTGCATATTTCATGAATTGAACGGTCATAGCACTAATGATTGTAGGCATCTGAAGGAGGAAGTGGAAGGGCATATCAGGAACGATATGCTCCTTCAGTATGTGAGGAGGCGAACTCCAACAATGGAGCCAGAGCGACCACCGTCTACATCAGCTAGAGGTGACCCTGAGTCGGGATAACGTTTGATTATCCATTGATTGACTGAAATAGTGATGAATAAGTCGTAAACCTCTCACTAACACGGTTAAGTAATTTACACATGTAAGTGATCGCGCACGATCTATAGGCATGCTCTGAATGACTACCAACCGCATCATAGTAAAAGTTTACGCTTTGGCATCTTCATCTTGCATTTTTCTTTGATTTTGATTTAAGCATTTAGACTCTGCTTATTTGGACATTTCTGTTGTGAGATTCGTGTAATTATTGCTTTGATATTTACGATTCTATGAAAGTGTTTATCTGCATGCCCGTTGGATCGCGAACGGTCCACGAGCACCTTCTGTATGGCGATGAACCGCAAAAGTCTGTGATTCGGAAACTCCCCTGAACATTAACTCCAACACCGATAATACTAAGTCACCCCCCCCCCCCCGGGCACACATAATTCTCCTCGAACGGCACACGATCGCGAACGATCATAATTTTCCTCGAACGGCACACGATCGCGAACGATCATAATTTGCCTCGAATGGCACACGATCGCGAACGATAGCAATTTGCCTCGAACGGCACCCGGCTGCGAATGGTCACGATTCATTTATTATGTCCAACCTTGAACGGTCACAATCAGCCTTGAACGGCACTCGATCGTGAACGATCGATATCCGCCACGAACGGCATACGACCGCGAATGGTCCCGATTCATCTCAAATGATACACGATCTCGAGCGATCGTCATTTGAGGTCATATGAAACTATCAAGTTCTTTATAGATTGTTGACAGGATATGAACATCCAGCTCAAAGCATTGCAAAGCACACCTTCCTACCACAAGGCATGTTTTGGGGGGAAAATGTTATCCCGCTTTTTGACAAAGCCGTGATATCAAAAGATTGGTTGAAAGCCAAAGACAGTTCATCTCAAAGATTGGTTGTACTTTGCTTCACCATGGATATCGACGAATTTTGTCCAAGCCCGGATCAGGCTACAATTGATAGAACACGGCATGCAAAGTCATGGGAACAAGCGTTCCAAATTTTAGGTTAATAGGAGTTTGTATGAACGAGATATGATCAATGCAAGTTAGCCAAAGTATGATGTTCGAATCCATCAAAAAGTTGAGGAGATGCTCATTTCGAATCCATAGGATTCGTATCCATCGTTGTTTGTCTTGTTCGAATCCATCGGTTTACACATTCTTCGAATAGATCGAGTTCGAATCGATCGGTAACGTGATATCGATCAGTTCGAATTGATCGGTTTCGAATCGATAAAGTAGGCATCACCTCAACAAGTTCGTATCCATCAAGTCGATGCGTTTCATGTCCATCAACCATCCACAGTTCTATCCATCGATATAGTTTGCTTCGTATCAACCGGGACGGCCAGATCCTCGTATCCATGAATTTCATATCGTTCAACCAATGCCTAGTTCGAATCGGTGAATGAAGCCTTCATTCGAATCCGTCAGGCAGCATTAGTTTGTATCCATCACAATCGTATCCATTGAATGGAGACATCACTATCGATGCGAGCTAAGCCGCCTATCTTGATTTGAACTAGACACTGAAAGTTGATAGTACTCGATAAAAGGAGGCAAAATTCGTGGATGCGAAGTGGTCAACTCGGCACAAGAACGGGACCGAGGCGAAGAGTGCGTGCCACCTCACCAGAGAACCACGTGAGAAGATCAATTCGAACATATCGGTCCGAACTGATGGATTCGAATCAAACATCCAACCGAAACACTCCAATTCGTATCGATCATAACTCCCAAACCATGAGGCCAAACACAATGAAATTTTCAGGGGAGCTTACGAACAAGGTAAAGAATGTTCCTGCCAAGTTTCAGCTCGATTGGACTAATTCTTGATGGATACGAAATCAATTCGTATCGATCACAGATCGAGTCGAAACTTGGTGGGGTCGGTCGCATGGGACCACTCACATGCCAGAAAAAGTCTCCCAAAGTTTGAGCGAGATCTGGGCCTCCTACGCCTATAAATAGCACCCTGAAGCCTATAGAAAGGGGATCTTTTGGCCATTCGACGTCCAGAATCTGCCAGATTCAATTCTACTCTTCAATACCGCTGTTGTAATCAAGTATCAGAGCTATAACTTGCTGTAGTTGACTGAAATCATCAAGTGAATCAATAAAATCATAAGCTTCAGAGTGGACATAGGCAAAATCACCGAACCACTATAAATCCTGTGTTTGTGATTGTTATTTGTGAATTGCTGTGTTTGATATTGCTTAGATCTGAGTTTTGTGTTGATTCTTGCTGATTTGTGTTCATAAACGGGTGCTTTCACGATATCGGGTGTTTGTGACCAATTTTGGCGCAAACATAGAACTCCATTTATAAATATTGGAAAACAATTGCAATTAAATCCCAATCTCTTACCTTTAAACACTAATATATACTAATAACATTATAAATAAATACTAAATTTAAAAAAATTTAAAATAATAATTAATAATTTTCAAAACATTCTTAAATAAACAAATTAATTTATCATCAACACTATTTTTAAAAATAATAAATAATTTTCAAAATTTTGCTCGTAAATAATTTAAAACTAATTTTAACCCATATTGATATTTTTAAATAATTAACCTTTTAAAAAATTTAAAATATTGACAAACAACTTTTAAACAATATTAATATAAATAAACAACATTTGAAATATAAATATATTCCCTTCAATCTATAAAATATCGTTTAACAATCCCAATTTACCCTCATCTCAAATTTCCAAAATAAAATCAACTATTTCCTAAAATATCATTTCTCATATTATAATAAGTCCACCACTTAATTTATTTCACCTGTTTATTAAATGATAATAATTTCATTTGATTTATAACACAGTTTATAAATCCATACTTTTATTAACAAAATCCAAGTTTACAAACGTCACGACCCAAATTTGAGCGTTCGAAAATCGACACCCGTACTTCACTTGTACTCGAATGCCGCAGATTCAACTGTTGAAATCCAACTCGTGCCAGAGCTTATAATACATTAAGTATAACAGCAAAGTGGAAGAAAATGAATAATATATCATTGATACACAGAAGATACAATAACTGATACAATATGATACAACAGGACATCAATATAAATCAGAGCCAAAAGACATACAACAGCGGAAGGCAACACAAGAAGATGGTCTAGACTTTGCAACCATCGACAGCGGAAAGGTATCTCCAAAAGATAATTTCTTCAGAACTCAACAAGATAGGTACTCCAACATATAGCGACTCTATTGTTAAAGCTCTAAAGCTAGAAAGACTTCAAACCAAAAAGAGAGAACCACCATCAATGCTGAAGTGAAGCAACTCGATCCAAACGCGATTACTAATATCCAGAGATTGAATGTTATCGAATCTACTCCTACTATTCAACATCTGAAAAACCTAACTCTAGACTGCCCATGTGGAAAATTATGGGCACCCAGAGTTTAGGAAGGGAACAATAAACTCCGGGTCAGTCATAGGACTGGTATGAGCAAACAAAAATAATTTTTATCTTAAAAACAAAAGCAAAAGAATTTAAAATGGAAATCCGCAATGCTTTTTGGAAAATGAAACTACCATAAGTCCTGCCGCCGCACACACCATGCAAACGCAGAATTGGAGGAGATTTCTCCTTATGATAGTCAAAAATGCTTGATACGCGAAAACCATTTTGATATTATTATTAGTGCATAGTTGAAAACATTTCGAAAGTATAATATTAATCTTAGCCAGCATACAACCATTATTGTAAGCCTACTATAGCTACCATGTTCAATAGCAGGTTACCGCCACATTCCATGACAGGTTATACAACTAAAACCGTACAGGGCGCGTATTGTTTCTTTGGATTTCCAACAAATGGTCAGGCTAAGGAACTTCCTACTGCCACATGGGCACGCCTCTGGAGGGACATCCCGAGAACTTAACCAGCTCTCTGCCAACACAAAGCCGGGTTACCTCTCTATCTAGGTAATCACTACACGAGTATGCCATTGCCCGGTTGCGACCTTTATCCGATGGCCCTCAACCATAAAGAAACAACCACACAGTAATGAGATTGCAGCAACCATATAGGTTAAGTATCTGGGCTCCATACCATGATACCACCTTAAATGACATACCCTAAAGGGCGCGACCCTCATAACTTTGTCACATCTTTCCTGTTTCGACCATTTCCGGGATGTGAGGTCCGATGTGGTCTCGTCCACAAAGCTACGCTTTACACAAAAGCCTTGCTTTGATCAACAAATGATCAGCAATACACAACATCACTCAGCATGCCACACTACCAAAATGGGAGTATATCACCGATAACCTTCAACTACATAACCTCTGAGCTCATACGTCTCAGAGAAGGGTGTTAAGCTAAGAGAATAAATTCTCCGCCACAAACATAAATGCATTTGAAAAAAATTTGCTTTATATCACAAAATGTAATGTCGGACATACAACCATACAAGTCTGTTTTAGGTTCGAACAGAACCGAAGACACTTCCGAAGAAGCCCTTGCAATCCGAGTATTCACAATCCCGATCGGACTCCCCATCACATACGGAGATCTCTATACCGGCGTGACTCAGTGCAGAGACATTCGACGGATTATCCTTCCATTCTCGAAAATACTCGATCTTCACCATCGGTCTTCACCATCGGTCTTCAAATGTTATCCATATCATCGTATCATTATTCGAAATGGGTTATATGACACAAGGTCCTCTCCCGGCTAAACCGAATAATGAGCGCAATATTTAAAAACATATGGATATTGGGATTTCAGTTAAGTCACAACTTTAAAACCCAAAACTTCCCTTTCAAATGGTTTAAACTAATTATCACTTTCAAATCTTTGAATAAAAAGATTCACTTCACAAAGTTCACCCATTTTTCACAAAGATTCATTCACAGATTTCAAAATAATTTCCATTCCAAATTAGATTAACTCATCCAACCTTTAAATCAAGACCAAATCCATAGCTTTAAAAATCGTTTCCAAAGATTCATTCATAACTTGGAAAACCATATTCATTTCAACCTTATATGAAAGCTTTTATTAATTGAAAACAAATAGTTTTCGTTTCAAAAAAATCTGATTACATTTGCACCATTTAAAGCCCTTAAATCTTCCAAACCATAATTATAACTCATATGAACATATTTATAACTTATACAACCTTTTTAAACCATAATTTCTAATTATAGAATTCAATTTCAAATATTGAATTTGAATTCAAATCAAATTATTTAAATTCCAAACTTTATCAAATTATTCAGAATAACTTCTATCTTCAAAACTCCTTTTCAAAAACTATTCATATTCAACCTAAATATGTTTCCAAAACAATTTGGATTCAAAATTCAACTTTTAAAACCATTTCAAAATCTGTGACTTAACTGATTTCCTCGTGCAATCCATATTTGTGTGTGTATGGTGTAGTCCAGGGGTTTTACATAATAGTGCAACATCATCAGTCATCACAGATTCAAGCATATTCTTATAACGCTAATCTTTCATTTGCAGATTCACAGATAAATAATATGCATTTAGGATAAAATAAATTACATTCATCACAGCTTGAATTAAAATAATTCATATCACAAAGCATCACACGGTAGAGATATCAAACAACTTAACATTCCATAGAATCCAAACATCCATAAGTAAGATCAATTAATTTTCTAATCAATCTAGATTAGACTAATTACTTATGAATAAATTACTAATTCTAGTTGATTAATATTAATTAATTACAAATCAGTTGATTAATTAATCTTTAATCATTTGATTATCCTCCAATTAGTAATCCTTAATTAATTACATGAATTAATTAACTCTTAATTAATAAATCATTCCTTAATCACCTTCATAAACTAATTTATCTTTAATTATTAATAAATTAAATAAATCACCTTGATTAATTATCCTTAAATTTATCACATTAATTAATTAATCACATTAATTAATAAATCATTACGTAATTTAAATAATTAATCCTTTTAATTACTTTAATTAATTACCTTTTTTAATTACATTAAGTAAATATTCTTTATTAATAATATAGGTCCTTTAATTAATTAAGATCCCAATTAATTTAAGATAAATCATTTATCTTAATTATTATCATATGGATTAACTAAGATTAATAATTAAACATTCACTTTAAGCACTTACTAAATCAATCATTATTAAACACTTAGGGTTTTAAATAAAATTATTTTAAACACAAATCAACAATTAATCTTTAAAATTTAACCTTTAAAACAAAATTTATTATTAACCCATAGATTAAATTAAACCTTTAAGTTAATTAAAACTTAAAACATTTATTAATTACACTATTTAATTTATTTTAAATAAACTTGAATATTAGCTTAATTAATTCAAGTTAAACAAATTATTTAACTCTTATCAACATTAATCATTTAAAAGAACTTTATTTTAAGAAGATAGTTCAAAACTTAGTTATTTTAAAATTTAAAAACTTGATTTATTGAAAATTTGAAAACCTGAAACAGGTTTGTTTTTGAATTATTTTAAAATATGGTAATTACGCAAGATAACCCAAGCCAACACTTGAAAATTCTCGAACCAAACCCCGTGACCCATGTACATCGCCTTCCTTCGAGTCCAACACGTAAAAGCTTCGATCCATACCCGAGCTACCCCCTTCTTCCCAAATTCAATGAACAAACCAACTATATGACATGCTCCTGTGCATCGTGCACACCATCAAGATCACCTACGGCCGACCTCATTACCTTTGATAAGTCGTTGATGATCCCCACTATTGCTCCGACCACCAAGCTCCAGTGATTTCGTTAGAAATCGAAATTTTGCTGTACGATCAACCTTCTGCCTTAACCAAAATGTCTCGCCCGATCATCTCCGATACCCTGCAACCTCCCCACCGCTTCCACAGCTTCGTCACATGACAACGAACCAAACCCTTCAGGTCCGATCGATCCAAATCCACCATCGACAACGCAGCAATACAATTTTCCGACACTGACTAAAACTGGGCTTAAACCCTATTTCATCGCCGCTCAAACACCACGTCAAGTTATAAAAACCCCAACCATTTTTGCCACCATCTCCGATCGCCGAGCTAGCTTCAGCAGAAACCCCGACCTCTAAAGACTCGATGATCACCAGAAAAAGCTAGAAACCCATTCTCCGTTCAACTCACCATTACTCTTGATTTACACAATTGAAATTCATGATTTCAATTTTAAAAATCCTAAATTTCGGAAACAAAAACGATTATTGAACTTAAAACAAACAATTATTATGATTTGGATTTTAATATGTTTTCATATTTACTGTTCTTCTTACTTTCTATTACAACCAACTATAGATTCATCTTGAAAATATCTTTATTATTGATATCTTATTGGGACAAACAAATTTTATTTACAAAGTAAAGCCTAAAGATGATCGGGGATGATGAACTTGATTTTTTTATCAAGTTTTAAAGCCTGTAGACAGAGAAACAATACTGATATATTGATATGCACACAACAAACAGACATGCATGCATAATTTAATTCATAAAAACATTTTCTCACAATCATATATCAAATTTTGATCACAAGCAAACCAGAATAAATATGTGGATTTAAGGGTTTGCTCACCTGATATGTTTGAACAGAGAACTGGAATGTAAAAGCCTGGAATTGTTTGATTTATTTGCATGCTTCAGATTTTAAAACAATTTATTATCTGGGATGAGCTAACTTAGCCTGAGGTTTTGAATTTGTGCTTGCTCTCAGTTTTGAGTTGATTTTTACAACTTGCTTTGATTTTGATTCTGGTTTGCTTCAGGCCTTTTGAACTTGCCGAGTTGATCTTGTTTCCAGGATGAAACTTGAATTGAATTTCCTTTTATTTTACAGGTTTTGAGATTCTTTGAAAACTGTTTTTTTATTGATTTTTTTTCTCTTTTGTTTTTCAGAAATGATGAAGAGAAAAATGAGCAACCTATTTATTTTTAATTATATGTTCTTAAAACAAATGTGCCACTTGGTTTATTTTGTTTACACTTGTTAGTTTATGTTTTTCTTTAATCTACACTTGTAAAATAGGAGCATTTTTATGTCTAAACCCCTTTCATTTAAAATTTATGAATTATATCTTCATATATTTATATTTACACATGTGTATGTATTTTAGATCTTATACTTTCAAAATATACATTCATATCAAAGCTTTGTATTTATTTATCAATTATATTTATTTTCAAGTATATGAGAGAAAAGCATCTTAAATCTTTAATTAAATCTTATCTAATAAATCTACAAACCAGTTTTATACATGTATATGCTTTCTTATTAATTTCCAAAAGATATGTATAATTTAATTTTTTTTATTAATTCTTATAATTAGAAAACAAATCTCTATTAATTTCAAAATATATAGTTTTAAATCCTATTTATTTTAAAAACACTTATCTTTAAATTTCTAATCCAAATTCTATTTATAATCAATTTATATACACATATATTTTCATTCTGGAAATTTTCAAATAAATTTACCAATAAATTCACAATTAAATTCAAAAATTAATTTAATTACCAATTTATGTTTGATTCAAAACCGAGATCGTTACAAATTCCCCCTTTCAGAAAATTTCGTCCCCGAAATTTGCCAGGGAGACAATAAAGGATCGATACACAAAGATAGAGAATCGACTTATTAATCAAGCTAATTATCTATTCTTTATTTGGCTTACCAAATCAGAATACCACCAACAATTATGAACAAACTCATTCGATGTTACACAGGATACTCGGGTTATCCAGTCTACGAAATATGCAAGGGCATCGGTTAGTTCGAAGTGATAACTAACCGTTCGTAGAATATATCTGGATCCCAAAGAATAGAAAAATGGATTCAATCTTTCATGATTCTCAAACATTAGATATGGATTCCAATCTCAGGTTGGAACATCCCAATGTTTACATCAACTTGTCCCTCTTCGGACTTTGATCCACACAAGAAAATACAATAGAATTTCAAATTTGGTTTAAATTGATATCGTTTTATTGATACGAATTAATCTATCCTCATATGTTAACAAGTTTATTTCAAATAATATCTCAAATTCATTGAAGTTAAAAACGGGAAGATTGATAAGAAACCGATGAAGATATGAAGTAAGGATTTTCTATAACAATTCGTAGAGCCATCACCACACCAAAGCTTCTTCCTTGAGCTGCCACGAAGCCATCGAAGAATTTGAAATCGGATCAAGGAGATTTGAGAAGAGTTGTTTCCTTGTTGTTGCAGGGTATTGACCATTTGTAGTGGTACACCCCTGTCCCCTATCTCGTCCTCTTCTTGCACTTATACTCACTATCAATAGATAGTAAGAGAATTTACCGAGGCGCATGAATGGATATCTTAGGGATATACTAATTCTAGGGTATACTTCACCCTATCTCTAATGAATTACCTAATGTGTTATACTTCTGAGATAAAGTTTAAACCTTCAGCTCTGATACCAAGTTGTCACAACCCAAATTTTAACGTTTGAAAATCGACACCCGTACTTCACTTGTACTCGAATGCCGCATATTCAACCGTTGAAATCTGACTCGTGCTGGAGCTTATAACACATTAAGTATAACAACACAGGGGAAGAAAATGAATAATATATCATTGATACAAAGAAGATACAATATCTGATACAATATGATACAACATGATATCAATATAAACCAGAGCCAAAAGATATACAACAGCGGAAGGCAACACAAGAAGATGGTCTAGACTTTGCAACCATCGACGGCGAAAAGATATCTGCAAAAGATAATTTCTTCAGAATTCAACAAGATAGATACTCCAATATATAGCGACTCCATTGCTAAAGCTCTAAAGCTAGAAAGACTCCAAACCAAAAAGCAAGAACCACCATCAATGCTGAAGTGAAGCAACTCGATCCAAATGCGATTACCTGTATCCAGAGATTGAATGCTATCGAATCTACTCCTACCATTCGACTATCTGAAAAACCAACCTGGGAAGCGCGTGTGGAAAATTGTTGGCACACAGAGTTTAGGAAGGGAACAATAAACTTCGGGTCAGTCATGGGACTGGTATGAGCCAACAAAAACAGTTTTTATCTTAAAAACAACAGCCAAAGAATTTAAAATTGAAATCCGTAATGCTTTTTGGAAAATGAAACTACCATAAGGCCTCCCGCCGCATACACCATGCAAACGCAGAATTGGTGGAGATTTCTCCTTATGATAGTGAAAAATGCTTGAAACGCGAAAACCATTTTGATATTATTATTAGTGCATAGTGAAAAACATTTCGAAAGTATAATATTAATCTTAACTAGCATACAACCATTATTGTATGCCTATTATAGCTACCATGTTCAATAGCAGGTTACCGCCGCATTCCACGCAGGTTATACAACTAAAACCGTAAAGGGCGCATATTGTTTCTTTGGATTTCCAGTAAATGGTCAGGCTAAGGAACTTCCTACTACCACATGGGTATGCCTCTGGAGGGACGTCCCGAGAACTTAACCAGCTCTCTGCTAACACAAGGCCGGGTTACCTCTGTAATTAGGTAACTACTACATGAGTATGCCATCCCCCGGTCATTTGCGACCTTTATCCGAAGGCCCTCAACCACAAAGAAACAACCACACAGTAATGAGATTGCAACAACCACATAGGTTAAGTATTTGGGCTCCATACCATGGTACCACCTTAAATGACATACCCTAAAGGGCGCACCCTCATAACCTTGGTGCATCTTTCCTGTTTCGACCATTTCCGGGGTGTGAGGTCCGATGAGGTCTCGTCCACAAAGCTACGCTTTACACAAAAGCCTTGCTTTGATCAACAAATGATCAGCAATCCACAGCAGCACTCAGCATGCCACACTACCAAATTGGGAGTATATCACTGATTACCTTCAACTACATAACCACTGAGCTCATACGTCTCAGAGAAGGGTGTTAAGCTAAGAGAATAAATTCTCCGCCACCAACAGAAATATATTTAAAAAAAATCTGCTTTATATCTCAAAGTGTAATGTCAGACAAACAATCATACAAGTCAGTTCCGGGTTCGAACAGAACCGAGGGCACTTTCGAAGAAGTCCTTGCAGTCCGGGTATTCACAATCCTAATCGGACTTCCCATCACATTTGGAGATCTATATACCGGCGTGACTCAGTGCAGAGACATTCAACGGATTATCCTTTCATTCTCGAAAATACCCGGTCTTCACCACCGGTCTTCAAATGTTATCCATATCATCGTATCATTATTCGGAATGGGTTATATGGCACAAGGTCCCCTCCCGGCTAAATCGAACAATGAGCGCAATATTTAAAAACATATGGATATTGGGATTTCAGTTAAGTCACAACTTTAAAACCCAAAAGTTCCCTTTCAAATGGTTTATACCAATTACCATTTTCAAATCTTTGAATAAAAAGATTCACTTCACAAAGTTCAGCCATTTTTCACAAAGATTCATTCACAGATTTCAAAACAATTTCCATTTCAAATTGGATTAACTCATCCAATCTTTAAATCAAGACCCAATCCATAGCTTTCAAAATCTTTTCCAAAGATTCATTCATAACTTGGAAAACCATTTTAATTTCAAACTTGAAATCCTTTTAACACGAATTGGAAATTCTTTCCTTATATGAAAGATTTTATTAATAAAAAACAAATAGTTTTCTTTTTGAAAAAATCCAATTACATTTGCACAAGTTAAAGCCCTTAAATCTTGGGTTAGATTTAAATTTCCAAAAACAATAATTTTAAAATGGTTTAAAACTCATGTGAACATATTCATAACTTATATAACCTTTTTAAACCATAATTTCTAATTATAGAATTCAATTTAAAATATTGAATTCAAATTTAAATCAAATTATTTAAATTCCAAACTTTATCAAGTTACTCAAAATAACTTCTATCTTCAAAACTCCTTTTAAAAAAAATTCATACTCAACCCAAATCCATTTCCAAAACCATTTGGATTCAAAATTCAACTTTTAAAACCATTTCAAAATCTACGACTTAACCGATTTCCTCGTGCAATCCATATTTATGTGTGTATGGTGTAGTCCAGGGGTTTTACACAATAGTGCAACATCATCAATCATCACAGATTCAAGCACATCAACATCGATAAGCGGTATATTCTTATAACGCTTATCTTCCATTTACAGATTCACAGGTAAATAATATGCATTTATCACAGATAAAATAAATTACATTCGTCACAGCTTGAATTAAAATAATTCATATCACAAAGCATCACACAGTAGAGATATCAAACAATTTAACATTCCATAGAATCCAAACATCTATAAGCAAGATCAATTAATTTTCTGATCAATGTAGATCAGACTAATTACTTATGAATAAACTACTAATTCTGTTGATTAATATTAATTAATTACAAATAAATTGATTAATTAATCTTTAATCATTTGATTATCCTCCAATTAGTTATCCTTAATTAATTACATGAATTAATTATCTCTTAATTAATAAATCATTCCTCAATCACCTTCATAAACTAATTTATCTTTAATTATTAATAAATTAAATAAATCACCATGATTAACTATCCTTAAATTTATCACATTAATTAATAAATATTTACGTAATTTAAATAATTAATCCTTTTAATTACTTTAATTAATTACCTTTTTTAATTACATTAAGTAATTATACTTTATAAATAATTAAAGATCCTTTAATTAATTAAGATCCCAATTAACTTAAGATAAACCATTTATCTTAATTATTATCATATGGATTAACTAAGATTGATAATTAAACATTTACTTTAAGCTCTTACTAAATCAATCATTATTAAACACTTAGGGTTTTAAATAAAATTATTTTAAACCCAAATCAACAATTAATCTTTAAAATTTAACCTTTAAAATAAAATTATTATTAACCCATAGATTAACTTAAACCTTTAAGTTAACTAAAACTTAAAAACATTTCTTAATTACACCATTTAATTTATTTTAAATAAACTTGAATATTAGCTTAATTAATTCAAGTTAAACAAATTATTTAACTCTTATCAACATTAATTGTAACGACCCGCCTTTTTGGACAGTTTAAACCGACAATCAAATACACGTGCTGATTCCAAACCATTCAAAAGGGCAGATGGTTATTGGGGTAGATAAGAAAAGAAAAGGAAGAGAAATAAAGGAAAAGAAACAACACAGAATCTCGCAGCAGAATGATAAAATTTAATAGTCAAATAAACAGTTCATGAAGGTGTTTACTATACCTTGACAATTATTTATACAACATTTATCAGAGTTATACATATACAACAGAACAATTAAAATATTGCAGCAGATAGCATGATGCAAGGGTAATAATAGTAATAGTATACCAAATCTTCGTCTTCATCCTCCAGAATAGATCTTCAAAATCTGAAAAACTCAGGACTGACCCGAGCGTAATGAAAAGACGAAACACTCGAGTCAGGACTAAAATATCCTTATGAAAGTTAAATCAATCGTAATAAATATGAGTGTAACGGCGTCAGAGATGTTTACGGGGTTTGACATCTCCTATCCAGTGTCAACGTGCGTGCAATAACTCAAGAGATGTTACGGGATTTTCCATCTCTCAAGGATCCGTTAAACTATCTACTATGTAGTAATGTACGCTAAGTAGATAATGCCTATCAGTAATATAAAGTATCAAAATAGCGTTAAGGCGTTACCATAATCCCCCTTAACACATTTTTATAATGCCATAGTCTATACAGCACCGTAAGCCCCACCGTAAACTGGTGTTTATCAGAGGGTACCCCATAGGTATAACACAAAACATAACGTAGTGGTCGCGAATAGGGTAATCAGTATGACAAGGTACATGAGGCGATACCAACTAGGATACTAGTAGTTGCGTGATCCGGACTGATGTTGAGCATAGCCAGCAGCTACCCCAACACCGCGAAACAACACTCCTAAATCAAGGGGTGCACCCAAATCGCATCACAAATGTAATAGACATGGTATCGAAGAAGTGTGTCCGCTAGAGGTGGCGAACCTCAATGGCCCGACGCGGCTCCTGTTTTAGTCATGTCAAGGGTCATCCAATAATCGTTCTCTTTCTTCAGTCAACGCGTTCACCAAACCATCCACTTCATTCTGGATCAACACTCCGCGTATAATAGTTATTAAAGTGGTTTTCGGTATCGACAGAGAGTACGTCCATATCCGATCCCGGTCTCTTTAATAACTACGTATTATTACACCGTAGGCTCTTTTACATTTCAAATCGATTCATAATTGATATCAAAATATCATGTTCGCTTCAAAATCAAATCCATTTCAAATACCATTGAATCTTTTCAAATGTAAGATTCCGTTTCAAAATCATTTTTCGCATCAATATCTCGTTTTGATTTCAAAATCATTTCGGATTCAATTTAGGTTGCAACTTCATTTAACTCAATTCGTATTTAAATTCAAGATTTAAATATAAACATTTCACCTTATTAACCAGCTTGAATTTTAGAAAATAGTTTTAAGTAGTTTAAATAATTAAAATAGTTAAAAATACTTAAAATCTTTAAAATGGATTTAAAATAGATAAATTAGTTTAAAATAATTTAAATTGGGTTAAGTAGATTAAAAATAGATTAAAATAGTTTAAGTATTCAAAATGGTTTGTATAACAGAGTAATTTGGAAAACAAAATAAAACAGCTTCAAAACCAATCCATTTCAATTATAACTTCCCAATTCAAATCAATTTCAATTTCCATTCTACCGATTCAATTTCGATTTCAATTCAAAACAATGTCAACTTTGACTTCAAATCAATTCAATTCTACATTCACCTTCAATTAATTCAATTTCAATTTATATCGATTCGGAGCTTGATTTTTCAAAATATCAATTTATAATACTTAACAAAATTATCTTTCAATATTCAAATTTAAAACCCAATTTCAAATATGATTCAATTCCAAGCTCATTTCAAAATATCACTTTTATACCACTTTTACTTAAATATCCTTCAATATTCAAATTTAAATCCAAATTTCAAATATGATTCAATTTCAAGCTCAATTTCAAAATATCATTTTTATATCCTTTTTACGTAGTAATACTCAAAGTTCGAAATGATGTTCAATCTTTAAAACAAATAGATTTTTCGAAATTCAATCATATCCCAATTTTTTATTCTCAAAGTCTCAACTTAAATTATTTAACAATTTTCTTTAACCAAAATTTATTTCAACATTCCAAACTCAATTTTCCGATAAATTCGATTTCTATAAATTGATTTCTATTTATAACTTTTAAATCAAAATGTTTAAATAAATTTCAAATCGACGATTTAAAAAATTATTAATTTAGCCAATCCGGTGTCCGTATATAATTTTCTATCCTATGGCCAAGTGATTAGTTATTCCAATTAAATGTCAGGGATGAATATATATCACTTAAACCAAATCATAGTGTCATATGTATGCATAACAGTATATATATAAGCAAATAAACATCCAAACATTTAAATATCAACCAATAACATCCATCGAAATACATCTTCCAACAGACAATACAATTCATGGCAATTTCATAGTTATCAATGCCAGGTAATTTAATCGCAATTCAATTTCAATTTCAATTTAACAGTCAATCAAATTTTAAACGGTTAATTCAAATGACAATCTATAGGCAACTAAATTTTATCAACAACGACAAATAAAATCATAACACTTCATAATGTCAAATTTAACTAGCATAAAGATATTTAGCACGTTGTGAGCGTTATGAAACACTCACCTTGATTTCAATGTAGTTCCAGCGTTTTATTTCGAACAAAATTAAACGAGCGTTTAATTTTACTCGAATTTTCACTAGCTCCAAACGATTCCAATCCAGTTCCAACACGTAGTGCTCGTCAATACGATTCCAACGCAAAAAGTTTCGTACGTTTTCGACCTCGTATGAAAAAGTTGTGCTATTTTAAAGATTACACGAATTTAAATAAAACAATTTCAGCTTTTATTTTTAATCTCAAACCCTACATCATGATCTGGCCGTTCGTTCCACCTTCAACAGATCTGGGCCGCCCTTCTTTCATCTTCCCCAAACACGTACAGTCCGAGCCAAATAAACCATGAAGCCGCCCTCTTTGACCGACCATTGCTCCACCATACGACGTTTCGAAGACGATCAAAGACATGGGTTTCGAAGCCCAACTCGAGAGCTACCTTCGGCCGCCACCATGTCAAGCTCGGCCTCCTCTTTGGTCTCGAAAAACGTGAAAAACGCAGCGATTATGAACGCGATTTTCCGTCGATCCGAAGCTCCATTTCAGATCATGACCGTTGGATTTGTAGATCTCGTCGAGATCTACAACTTTGTAGTTGGAGGTTTTTGCTAATTGTTTGTAGATTTGGAGATAATAGAGGAGGAAGTCTCAACTATTTCTGGCCTTCGAAAATAAAAGTGGCGGTTGGAACAAAGGAGTTAGGGTTTGGAGCAAATGAAAGAAGATGGGTCCTTTTATAGAAAATTGCAAAACACTATTCGTCGAAAATTTTCCGAACTCCAAACGAAGCGTGCCGGCAGGCGTTTCTAAGGTTTACCCCACGTTCCGAACACAATGGAACATGTTTCGGAAGCTAATTCCATCGGCTGTGCGAGTTACGGCAATAAACGATCAAATTTAAATTAAACCGATTAAACGAATTTCTATGCGTTTTGGCTCGCTCCGGACAAACGGTAAATCTGATTGACGCGAAATTTGAAACCTTACAATAATATGACATTACGGATCCGATGAAACTGGTTTCGTCGAAATCCGATACTGTTTGAAAAATGGCTATTTTAACTCGTCAATTTAATATTAAAATATTCAATTTTCACAAATTTACTTTTAATTCAATTTTAAAAGTTCTACAACATCATTCTAACTTTAATATGGTAAAATAAAATTTTACAAATCATTTTTAATCAGATTAAACCCGTTATTCAATTATTCAATAAATTCCAAATATTAAATTTAAACAATTTTTATTATTCTTGAATCACTATCTTTTGAGATATTCAAAAACGAACTTAAAATTTTAACCTTTGAAATGAATTAAAATTATAGAACAACAATTTCCATTATACGGTTATTCAATTCCCATTATTAAATTATTCAATAAATTCCAAATATTAAATTTTAAATAATTTCGATTATCCAATAATTCATTATCTTTTGAAATATTGAAATTGAACTTTTAAGATTCAACTTTTAAAACCAATCCACAATTTAGAACGCTATTTTCATTTTACAGTTATTCAATTATTCAATAGGTTTTAAATATTTAATTTAAACAGTTTACCTGTTCAATATTCGACATTTGATTTGAATAGATTTTACTTATCAATCAATTACTCTATTATACCCAATAAATTCAATATTTATTATCCTATTCAACTATTGATTTCAAAGGTATTCACTAAGTAGCATGTATTTTCATTACTTGGATAATTATTGTTGCAATTCATTCTAGTTATTATTATTCCAACGAATTACAAATTTTTTTCTAACATTAAATCGTGAAATCTTATTAAATTAGCTATTTTAATTATCGAAAATTTACGGGTCGTTACACTCTCCCCCACTCAAAACTTTTCGTCCCCGAAAATGAAAAAGAAGGGAAAAGGAACTAAGTATAGAATTCAACATTAGATATATTTTATTCAAAGTTACCAACTTAGAAACAATGAAATTCCATTTATAAAGTCATAACTACGCTTCCACTATGTTACTCCGAACGGCTTTCTAACTTTAAAAGTTAGTTATAAAAACAAGTTCTAAAAAAAATTTTTTTTTTAAAAAAAAAAAACTTGAAAAATTTCTAACACCCGGATTTTGCGGAAAATTTCTGCAGAGTCTCCTTTGCGCGGCTCGATCGGAAAAAAAAATGACAGTATATATATCACAAATATACATCTCATCAAGTGATGAGGCATCCCATAGGGAAAAAAGTGTAAAAGTACGGTATGTAATCCGAGATATGTACCTTATATATTGTTAGCGAGCATATACGGCTAATATAGCGCGAAAGCGAGCTCCAAATGTGAAGCAAGCGCAATTCGCACCTACTAAACACTCAACAAACCATGAGAAATATGCATATATGAAAATAGTATCAATATACATCATATAGCAACATAACAACAACATATGCCAACATAGCAAATGCAACAAAAGCAACAAATGCAACCATCAATCAACTATCATCCAACTAATCTATAACCAATCAATATAAATTCACTTCTCATTAATATTTATTCACTTGGTTTTCAATTTTAATCAGAGTTGATTCATTAACGTTGGATTTTACTAACATTCATTCTTAATACAATTAGTTAACATTCACTAATTTATAGTTACATTAGTTCGCTTCCAATTTGAATCAAATTAAATTCTATTTAAATTCATTTAACTTCCAATTTGATTTCAATGACTTATAGCTTTCAGTTTACACTTAATGAATTATATACAATCAACTAACAATCATATAACAACCAAATCATACCCAACATAACCAAATTATAAATTCTACATTCAATTTGGTTTATCTCTTTTATATATATATATCCTGTTATATAATTTTCAAAAGAATCATTTTATATTTGGCATCTTAAATTTCCAATATTAAACTTTAATTAAGTCCGTAAGCCGTACATATATCATCCGTGAGCAATATAAATCTAACCTCTTATTCGATCACACAACTTCACTTCCAAACTAGTATCGTTCACACGACTCTCTAGTGCGGACTCAGATTTGGTTCCTTGATTGGAAACTGTTACTCTCCTTGCATAGCCATATACTATGATAGAGAATTACAGAATCAAACCAAAAATCCATATCCAGGGTTCGCCGTCGAGAATCGAGTGGAAAATCCTAACTTGGATCGATATAAATCATCTCGAAATTTTGTGCTCGAACTTGGATCAAATCATTATGCGAACAAAATAATATATGTACAACTCACGTATTACCTTCCAATGGATTTCTATCCAATTTATCTATACTAAATTATTTTATTGACTTTTATATTTTTTTCCACTTAATTACTTACAATCCATTATTCAGTTAGTATATTCATTTCTTTACATAGCATATTCTTTAACATTATCTTTTCTTAAACATCATATCAAAGAATTTGCTTACTCAAGTTCATTTTAAACATTCCATATAATTTAATTAAACTCAATTTCCTTTCCCAATTGATTCTTAGCTATACCTAATTCTTTTGTTTACATTTACTCCATATTCATAGTTTCAGTTAATACAAATTTGTTTATGGAACATTTTATTAATCATCACTTTAGTTTATAGTCATTCCATAAAAGTCTAACTTCTCATAAATGACTCTTCTTAGTTTACAGTTATCTTAAAGGTTACAAATTCAATTATTTTTTCTCTATGCAATTTATATTTATTTTCTATAACCAATTTACAAAAGATATTATACAATTCATTTGTCTTCTTTCTTAAGTTCACTTACTTGTTCCATTTATCCATTCATCATTTCATGTTATTATTTAAGTATATAACCTTTTTATCATAACTAAATTTTCATCTATATACATTTTAATTCCTTTTTTGAGTTTTCCTTACTTGTATACTTCAATTATTTTCAGGTTCTGTTTATTTGTACAATATCTCATTACATATCCAAAACATCATTTTAACTTTTTTACATTTGGTAAGTCTTGTTATATGTTATCAGAATGTACTTTTGGTATTATACAAATTTATAGAATTTCATTTTTTCTTAATTAGAATGTTCACAAATTTAATTTGTTTAAATCCTCTTTACCTTTCAATTTTAAAGTTTTTCCAAACAATAGCTTAGTTATCTTAATCCTCTTATTTTATAAATTCTGGTTATTCACATTTCATTCAAATAATTTGAAAATTATTAATTAACAGAACTTAGAAATTTAAATGCCCGGTTCTTTTCAAATCATTTGAAATAAACATATACACTTATATCTTTAATATATATCAAATCATACCGTTGGAGTTTAAACCAAAACCTATTTACCCAAAATAATTTCGAAGAAAAGCAAAGCTTTTTAGAAGTCTCCCCGAGACTCGAAAATGAACGTCGATGATGCTGCGCAGTCATCACCGAAATTATTTTCCAGCGACATAAGAGAGGAGTACTGTATTCATTCCTTCTTAAAATCCTTTCAAAATATTTCTCATAAATATTTTCCAACTAATAGTACTATATATTTCTTCAAAGCTTTTGAAAACCATTGTCAAAACCTCCGGGTCTTAAATTCAATATTTTCCAATTTACATCTATTTTAATTTATAGGTCACCTTTATAAATATTCTTATAGGATTTTCTTTCTTAAAACATTCCACAAGTTGTTTTATCATTGTTATTTTGTAATAAACCTTATTTATTAAATTACAATATCAAATTAATGATAATAACCAATATTTTCATTCCTAACAACCAGGTAAGCTAGATAAGTCACATTAATTTATGAAAATAAATCCTTTATATACAAAATATAATTTAGGGAAAAATTATTTCATTTACCCAATTTCAAAACAATACTATGTCGAATTGTTCTGTTTAGGTGTTTAGAGATCCCTATCAATGACGTTAATTACTCGTATTGATCAGAATCCATAAGCCACTCAACAAATCAACCGACACAATATAAAACATTTTATATCACTAACAAATACGCTCTCTCATATATATATTCACTCAGCGACTCATCATAGGGTATTACTACCCTATTTATAAAGAGTCAGACCCCACAAAGCTAAGGTTATCGCTAAACCAAAGCTCTGATACCAACTGTAACGACCCGCCTTTTTGGACAGTTTAAACCGACAATCAAATACACATGCCGATTCCAAACCATTCAAAAAAGCAGATGGTTATTGGGGGTAGATAAGAAAAGAAAAGGAAGAGAAATAAAGGAAAAGAAACAACACAGAATCTCGCAACAGAACGATAAAATATAATAGTCAAATAAACAATTCATGAAGGTGTTTACTATACTTTGACAATTATTTATACAACATTTATCAGAGTTATACATATGCAACAGAACAATTAAAATAATGCAGTGGATAGCATGATGCAAGGGTAATAATAGTAATAGTATACCAAATCTTCGTCTTCATCCTCCAGAATAGATCTTCAAAATCCAAAAAACTCAGGACTGACCCGAGCATAATGAAAAGACAAAACACTCGAGTCAGGACTAAAATATCCTTATGAAAGTTAAATCAATCGTAATAAATATGAGTGTAACAGCGTCAGAGATGTTTACGGGGTTTGACATCTCATATCCAGTGTCAACGAGCGTGCAATAACTCAAGAGATGTTACGGGATTTTCCATTTCTCAAGGATCCGTTAAACTATCTACTATGTAGTAATGTACGCTAAGTAGATAATGCCTATCAGTAATATAAAGTATCAAAATAGCGTTAAGGCGTTACCATAATCCCCCTTAACACATTTTTATAATGCCATAGTCTATACAGCACCGTAAGCCCCACCGTAAACTGGTGGTTATCAGAGGGTACCCTATAGGTATAACACAAAACATAACGTAGTGGTCGCGAATAGAATAATCAGTATGACAAGGTACATGAGGCGATACCTACTAGGATACTAGTAGTTGCGTGATCCGGACTGATGTTGAGCATAGCCAGCAGCTACCCGAACACCGCGAAACAACACTCCCAAATCAAGGGGTGCACCCAAATCGCATCACAAATGTAATAGATATGGTATCGAAGAAGTGTGTCCGCTAGAGGTGGCGAACCTCAATGGCCCGGCGCGGCTCCTATTTTAGTCATGTCACGGGTCATCCAATAATCGTTCTCTTTCTTCAGTCAGCACGTTCACTAAACCATCCACTTCATTCTGGATCAACACTCCGCGTATAATAGTTATTAAAGCGGTTTTCGGTACAGAGAGTATGTCCATATCCGATCCTGGTCCCTTTAATAACTACGTATTATTAATTCATAATTGATATCAAAATATCATGTTCGCTTCAAAATCAAATCCATTTCAAATATCATTGAATCTTTTCAAATGTAAGATTCCTTTCAAAATCATTTTTCGCTTCAATATCTCATTTCGATTTCAAAATCATTTCGGATTCAATTTAGGTTGCAACTTCATTTTACTCAATTCGTATTTAAATTCAAGATTTAAATATAAACATTTCACCTTATTAACCAGCTTGAATTTTAGAAAATAGTTTTAAGTAGTTTAAATAATTAAAATAGTTAAAAATACTTAAAATCTTTAAAATGGATTTAAAATAGATAAATTAGTTTAAAATAATTTAAATTGGGTTAAGTACATTAAAAATAGATTAAAATAGTTTAAGTATTCAAAATGTTTTGTATAACAGAGTAATTTGGAAAACAAAATAAAACAGCTTCAAAACCAATCCATTTCAATTATAACTTCCCAATTCAAATCAATTTCAATTTCCATTCTACCGATTCAATTTCGATTTCAATTCAAAACAATGTCAACTTTGACTTCAAATCAATTCAATTCTACATTCACCTTCAATTAATTCAATTTCAATTTATATCGATTCAGAGCTTGATTTTTCAAAATATCAATTTATAATACTTAACAAAATTATCTTTCAATATTCAAATTTAAAACCCAATTTCAAATATGATTCAATTCCAAGCTCATTTCAAAATGTCACTTTTATATGTGACGCCCCACCTCTATACCCACGCTAGCCAAGAACACTACGGAGTGGTGCTGTCAACTAGCACGGAGAATAAGGCTGTTGAGGAGCGACCATCCATGTAATTACTTATCACACGGTGGCTATAAATAATCTTCGGAAACAAACGTAGAAATAAGCATAACGCAAATCAGTCACAGACATCCATATCACAAAGGCGGAAGAAGATATGAATATATAACTAACACATGAAAGTGTACATCAGAGTAGTGGTCAAAAGATCCACAATAATACAAAAGAATAGCAACACGTGCTATACAAAAGAATACAACTATGAGTCTATATCTCAAGTGTATACAACAAAAACTGCTAATCTAAACAGTTAGCCAAAAGTCAGAGTGATGAATCCCTGGGAAGAAGTCAAGCAGAAGCACCTGTAACATCTCGGTCTGACCCGAGTATTATTTAAGAAAAATAATAAACGGGTCAGTCTAGCTATAAATATCATATGACAAGATATAACATAAAAGATATGGCATAAACATAAAATATCCATGATGACATACCACTATAAGTATGTAAATAATGATCAACAGAAGATCAATCAATAAGAGATAATCAATATTACAAGAATCTTCTCAAAGATTCGGAAAGGGCATCATACCCCAAACTCGTACTCATAACAAGTTAATGACATAAATTCTAGAAATCAATGCAAGAAGTCCAGAAATCATAGAAAAGAGAAAGAGGCCTATCACATGACGGTCCGAAGACCAAGGGGAGCTACCCCACATGTGTGAATGGAATCACACAGATTAAGGTCCAGACTAACCAAAAAGCAAAAAGGTATGTGTGAGTGGAATCACACAAGTGGTGTCTAGTCTAACCTCGCAACAAGAGACATCGCACAGTTGCTAGTCTAAAGCATCAGAATGATCGTCATGATCAACGAGAAGTGTCAATTACACTAATAACCACTTGCTTAACTTAAATATTTACGAACAAACTGTAAATCTTCACTAATAAAATTGTCACAAGAGGTTCAATCGAACAAGTTCAAGAATTAACCGACGAAGTGAACGCAAGCGTTTCATACCACTTATTTTACTAAGTCGTTTAATTAGATTTCTCATCCGAGTGAGGTAAAGGTTTGTATATACTAATAGATTGGAAAACGGTTTAAGAAAAGAGCTTTGTTATTAAAAATAGAGTTGAAATTGTTTGTTAAAAGAGTTTTGATATTTACTACTAGTATTGAAACCTTTATATTATAAAATGACAAAACACAGAAGCAATTGTAGAAACAATCAATCACAAAGATCGCATACGGAGATGTGAATAAAATCCAAGAAAATCAGCTCAATGTTTTTCAGATAAGATACCCTACGGAGGGGGGTCCAGGGGGATGGCAACCCCCCAAGGTGGGGGTGTGGGGGCAACGCCACCGCTTACGGGGTTCGACCTGCCCCGTCAGGTCACGGGGGTCCAGGGGGCAGCGCCCCTGGCGGGGTGCGGGGCAGCGCCCCATCCAAAACGGTACGACCTAAGTGAAGACAAGCGGCCTACGACCTAAAGCAAAATGAGGTCTAACGACCTAAGGGTTCACGCGACCTAACACAATGGCCGAGCGACCTAACTGGAGTTAAGGGAGGCAAGCGACTTAAGGTCCAACGACCTACGATTCAAGCAAGCCGAGCGACCTAGTGTGGAGGGGTCGAGCGACTTAAGGAAGGCGAACGACCTAAGGTCTAACGACCTACGACTTAACAGAGTCGAGCGACCTAAGGTAAATGGTCCAACGACCTAACTCGAACGACTTATCAGAAGCTTAGGTCGGAGACGACCTACGAGATAAACCAGGCCGACTTAGTGGACGAGCGACCTAAGGTAAATGGTCCAACGACCTAACTCGAACGACTTATCAGGAGCTTAGGTCGGAGACGACCTACGAGATAAACCAGGGCGAGCGACTTAACGTTTGCCTAGAGATTATAGGTCGTTAACGACCTAAGACTTAAAGCTTAACTCGCGAGCGACCTACGGTTTAAGGCCTAACTCGTGAGCGACCTACGACTTAAGGCTTAACTCGCGAGCGACCTACGGCTTAAGGCCTAACTCGTGAGCGACCTACGACTTAAGGCTTAACTCGCGAGCGACCTAACGACTTAACTCGTGAGCGACCTAATTCCGAAGTGTCAATTCTTCCAGAACGACCTAAAGCCCTACGACCTACGACCCAGTGACCTTGCGACCTATCACCGAACGAGTCAAGTGGCCAGAACGAGCTAAGTGCCGGAAATTTCCAAAAATGCTAAAAATTGGAGTTTTTCGCCAATCCAATCCAAACCAAAGGCAAATGTGCATGCAAAAGTGATAGGGAATCATTCCCAACAGTCCAATATAGTTATAGACTAGATTTGTGAGATAAAAATCTCACCTTTGCACAAATTCAATGAAGAAGGAGCTTGAAACAATGGAGAAGCAACTACAAGCTAGAATCCAATGTCTTCACTTTGATTTTGGAGTTGAATGATGGATTTAAAGTTGAAACCTAAGCTTGGAGTTTTAATTTCCTCTTCCACTCACCATTAATGCAAAAGCTTGGTTGTTAGGAAATTTATGAAGAGTGAGAAGAAGGAAGGGGGTTTGGGCTTGAGTTATAATGGCAATCTAACCCAAAGTCCAAAGCGGGAAAAGTTAGTGAAATTCTACTAACTCCAAACCTACCAATGTTTATACTTAAAAAAATTGTAAACGGCATTTCGAACTCAATGGAAGTGGTCTCGAGTCCTAATTTGACCGTTTGCAAAAAGTAGCTTTTCGGACCAATATCCGATTAACGACAAAATATTTAAATATAAAATCGATAAATATGCGGGTTGTTACAGACTCCCCTCCTAAAAGAAATTGCGTCCTCGCAATATATAAGATGGAAATAACAAGTAACAACCATAAAAGCATATTAACACATAAGAAATTTGAAATAGGAAGTTCACCTCAAAGAGCAGGAGTAAGCAAGTCCGGATGCGTTCGCTCGATGAATTCTCTGGATTCCCAAGAGCAATCCTTAGGATTTGAGGACCATTGAACCTTCACAAGCGGAACATCTTTATTTCGAAGTCGTTTAACCTCCGAAGCTATAATTCGAATAGGATGCTGCTCATAAGTTAAATTCGGCGAAACTTCAATTTCTTCCACAACAGCAGGCTCAAGAATAGAATCGGAATCCCGAAGGCATTTCCGTAATTGAGAAACGTGAAATACGTTATGCATAGCAGAAAACTGAGCCGGCAATGCAAGGCGATAAGCCATGGAACCAGTACGTTCAGTGATAGGAAATGGCCCAATATATCGAGGCGCTAACTTCCCCGATCGACTGAAACGTACAACACCCTTCATAGGCGAAACACGAATAAAAACAGGATCCCCAACAGAAAATTCTAATTTCCTTCTTCGATTATCGGCATAGGATTTTTGTCTACTCTGGGCTTCTTTCATCCTATGTCGAATAAGTTCTATCTTTTCCGTGGAATCACGAATAAAGTCTGGACCTAAAACCATCTTCTCACCGGCCTCAAGCCAACAAGAAGGAGATCGGCATGGCCTTCCGTAGAGTGCCTCGAAAGGTGCCATACCAATACTAGATTGGAAGCTATTATTATAGGAAAATTCAACAAGTGAAATATGATCTTCCCAACTTCCACCAAAATCAAGCACACAAGCACGAAGAAGATCTTCAAGAGTTTGATTCACACGCTCGGTTTGTCCATCGGACTGGGGGTGATACGCGGTGCTAAAATTAAGCTTCGTTCCTAAAGCTTTTTGAAGACTCTTCCAAAATCCACTAGTAAACAATGGATCACGATCGCTAACAATAGAAGTAGGAACTCCATGCAATTTTACAATTTCCTTGACAAATAGTTTGGCCAAAAGAGGAACGGTTCGGTTAGACCGAACTGGAATAAAATGGGCGGATTTAGTAAGTCTATCAACAATCACCCATAAGCTATCATGACACGAACGAGAATGGGGAAGGCCATCTATAAAGTCCATGGAAATTTGATCCCACTTCCAAATTGGAATTTCTAAAGGTTGCAATAACCCACCAGGCCTTTGATGTTCGGCCTTGACAAGTTGGCAAGTCATGCAACACTTAACAAAGTTAGCAATATCAGATTTCATTCCCTCCCAATAATAAAGTCGCTTCATATCAGCGTACATTTTACTACTACCGGGATGAATGGTGAATTTAGATCGATGGGAATCTTCTAAAATATCTTTACGAAGATCTCCAATATTTGGTACGATAAGTCTACCAAATTTTCGAATGCCGCCACGAGAATCAATATCAAAGTCTTTCAAACCTTCAATATCAATTTTATCCTTAACATTTTTCCCAAGAAGAGCCAATTCAGAATCTAGCCCTTGAGCTTCAAGAATGCGGTCTAAAAGAGAAGGATGAGCCTCAAGGCTACATAAAACAAGCGATGAGCATAAATCGGATACGCGCTCTCGAATCTCACAAGTGGATAAAATCTCGAGATCGTTCCATTCGGATATCATCATAGAAACAACTGCTTGTTGTTTACGGCTAAGAGCATCGGCGACACGATTATCCTTACCGGGGGTATAAAGAATATCAAGATCATAAGGTGCAAGAAACTCGAGCCAACGCTGTTGACGTAAATTAAGTTCTTTTTGAGAAAATAAATATTTCAGAGACTTATGATCCGTATAAAGAATAAATTTCTCTCCCTATAGATAATGACGCCAAATCCGAAGGGCGAAAACAATAGCCGCGAGTTCTAAATCATGTGTGGCATATCTAGTCTCGGCCGGCTTTAATTGCCTAGAAGCATAAGCAATAACACGTTCTTTTTGCATAAGAACGGCACCCAAACCAACGTGACTAACATCAGTATAAACAACAAAATCTTGATTCCCCACGGGAATAACAAGAATAGGAGCATCGGAAAGGAGTTCTTTCAATTTCTGAAAAGAGGCTTCACATTTGTCCGACCAAATGTATTTAACTCCCTTCTTAGTCAAGCTAGTAAGAGGCACGGCAATCTTAGAAAAATCCTTAATAAAACGACGGTAATAGCCCGCCAAACCGAGAAAACTACGAATCTCTGTCACACTCTCCGGTCTCTTCCAATCTTGAATCGCTTCAATCTTTGAAGGATCCACGGAAATCCTGGATTCGGAAATACTATGACCGAGAAACTTCACACGAGATTGCCAAAAGTGGCATTTAGAAAATTTCGCCTTTAATTGATTACTCCTAAGAGTTTCCAATACAATCCGAAGATGTTTCTCATGTTCCTCCTCGGTTTTTGAATACACAAGAATATCATCAATGAATATGAGAACAAACCGATCGAGGAAATCTTTGAAAACTCGATTCATGAGGTCAACGAAATAAGCTGGAGCATTCGTTAACCCAAATGGCATAACAAGCCATTCATAAGATCCATATCGAGTACGGAATGATGTCAAAGGAATGCTATCCTCAGCGATACGAAGCTGATGGAAACCGGTAGCCAAGTCCAATTGTGAAAAGACCTTAGCACCACTAAGCTGATCGAATAGATCATCAATCCGAGGTAAAGGATATTTATTTTTAATAGTCAGATCGTTAAGCTTGCGATAGTCAATGCAAAGCCTAAGCGTACCGTCAGATTTCTTCACGAAAATAGCCGAAGCTCCCCAAGGTGAGGAACTAGAGCGAATAAATTGCTTCGTCTCCAATTCGGATAATTGTTTACGCATCTCCTCATTTTCCTTATTGGACATGCGATAAGGAGGAAGAGTAATAGGTTGAGCTCCAGAAACAAGATTAATTCTGAACTCAATTGCTCGTTTAGGTGGTAAACCTAAAACGGGCTCAAATATGTCGGAAAATTCACGAACAATGTGAATACGAGAAGTAATATCATTTTCATCATCGTCATCGTCATCACGAGGATTTAAAGAACATAAAGATGCCACCAAACAGGATTCTGAATCTTTAAGATTAACAGAAATCTGTTTAACAGATAGTGGATGTCGGAGATGAATAGTCCGCTCAGGACATAGGATATGGGCTTGATAACAGTTAAGCCAATCCATTCCCAAAATTATTCCAAAGCCTAAGTAACGCATGACATGCAAATCGGCTAGGAAACAAAAATCACATAAAATAATCTCCACATCTCTACAAAGCAAACTAAGAGTTGCGGATCCACCAACAGGATTCGCAATTTTTAAAGAAGTCATCAATGCAGTAACACTTAAGGAAAAAGTGTCTACCAGTTCCTTTGATATAAAAGAATGGGATACACCCGTATCAAAGAGAACTCTAATAGGTTGATCATGAAATAAAATAATACCATCAAGAATGGAATGAGAAATACCTTGGCCACGAGATGTGTTGCCAGGGGCTTGAGCCACATTCAACTTTCCTTCCTTCTTGCCTTTACGCTTGAGGCATTGATGTATGTAATGATCCGGGCTCTTACAATAGCGACAAGATTTGGGCTTAGAGCACTTATTCGCATAATGATCCCCAGACCCACAGTTGAAGCAACTCGCACCACTAGGAGAAGGAGACTTTGCCGCAGGGGTTGCCTGCTTACCCTTTTTGTTGGGATAAGGACCCTTGAATTTGCTTGGCCTCTTCTTGTTGTTGAAGTTTGGTTTAGCGCCTTCCACTTCAGCATCACTCTCTCTATCAGCCTCTTCAAGACGAAGAGCGATATCGACGAGTTGATCAAATGCGACTTCTAGTTTCAGGAGTAGTGGCTTCTTAAGATTCTTATTTAAGCCATAAACGAACCTCTGGTTCTTCTTCAATGGGGTGTTGATGTATTCAACCCCATATTTGGAAAGCGACTCGAAGGCTGCGACGTAATCAGTCACGGAGGATTGACCTTGAACAAGGTCTATAAAACGTCGAGCCAAGGTTACTTTCCCAGCTTCTGGTACAAACTTTAACTCGAAGCGTCCCTGAAATTGCTCCCAGGTGAGATCCGCTTCATTAATTTCTGAAGTAAGGAGTTCGTACCAGTCCAATGCTCTCTCCTGGAGCATGCTGGAAGCCACCTGAACGCGGTGGAGATCGATAAGGTTCATGCGAGAAAAGATTCGATCGCATGATTTTAACCAAGCCTGGACCTCGATGATATTTTCCGAACCTTTGAAGGGCTTCCCACCCAAGTTAGTGTAATCGCTGCACAAGCGTGCAAATCCCGACTTTGGGTGAGTAGGTTCCGGGTTAGCTCCAGCTGCTTGAGCATTAGTTACTAAATCAAGAAGCTGTTGAGCAGTCATAAAAACTCCATCCGGGGGAGCAGCACCAGATGATCCAGTTCTGGGACGGCCTGGTCTAGACATTCTCTTCCTTTAAGAAAGAAAGAAGAGAAGGAAGAAGGTTATTCACCAATGAACATCAAGCAATCTTGATAGATAAAACAAGGAATCATAAAGGAAATAGGATGAATCGGTACGAAGACTCGAATTAATCCTATGGTATGACTCCTAAGATAGACCTAGGACGATGATCCTTTGTAAGTTATTCTGCATTGTTCCGAAGTTTGGCTCCGATACCAAGCTGTGACGCCCCACCTCTATACCCACGCTAGCCAAGAACACTACGGAGTAGTGCTGTCAACTAGCACGGAGAATAAGGCTGTTGAGGAGCGACCATCCATGTAATTGCTTATCACACGGTGGCTATAAATAATCTTCGGAAACAAACGTAGAAATAAGCATAACGCAAATCAGTCACAGACATCCATATCACAAAGGCGGAAGAAGATATGAATATATAACTAACACATGAAAGTGTACATCAGAGTAGTGGTCAAAAGATCCACAATAATACAAAAGAATAGCAACACGTGCTATACAAAAGAATACAACTATGAGTCATATCTCAAGTGTATACAACAAAAACTGCTAATCTAAACAGTTAGCCAAAAGTCAGAGTGATGAATCCCTGGGAAGAAGTCAAGTAGAAGCACCTGTAACATCCCGGTCTGACCCGAGTATTATTTAAGAAAAATAATAAACGGGTCAGTCTAGCTATAAATATCAGATGACAAGATATAACATAAAAGATATGGCATAAACATAAAATATCCATGATGACATACCACTATAAGTATGTAAATAATGATCAACAGAAGATCAATCAATAAGAGATAATCAATATCACAAGAATCTTCTCAAAGATTCGGAAAGGGCATCATACCCCAAACTTGTACTCATAACAAGTTAATGACATAAATTCTAGAAATCAATGCAAGAAGTCCAGAAATCATAGAAAAGAGAAAGAGGCCTATCACATGACGGTCCGAAGACCAAGGGGAGCTACCCCACATGTGTGAATGGAATCACACAGATTAAGGTCCAGACTAACCAAAAAGCAAAAAGGTATGTGTGAGTGGAATCACACAAGTGGTGTCTAGTCTAACCTCGCAACAAGAGACATCGCACAGTTGCTAGTCTAAAGCATCAGAATGATCGTCATGATCAACGAGAAGTGTCAATTACACTAAGCTAGTAAATATAGAAGTTTAGCTTCATGTCCCATAACCACTTGCTTAACTTAAATATTTACGAACAAACTGTAAATCTTCACTAATAAAATTGTCACAAGAGGTTCAATCGAACAAGTCCAAGAATTAACCGACGAAGTGAACGCAAGCGTTTCATACCACTTGTTTTACTAAGTCGTTTAATTAGATTTCTCATCCGAGTGAGGTAAAGGTTTGTATATACTAATAGATTGGAAAACGGTTTAAGAAAAGAGCTTTGTTATTAAAAATAGAGTTGAAATTGTTTGTTAAAAGAGTTTTGATATTTACTACTAGTATTGAAACCTTTATATTATAAAATGACAAACACAGAAGCAATTGTAGAAACAATCAATCACAAAGATCGCATACGGAGATGTGAATAAAATCCAAGAAAATCAGCTCAATGTTTTTCAGATAAGATACCCTACGGAGGGGGGTCCAGGGGGGTGGCAACCCCCTAAGGTGGGGGTGCGGGGGCAACGCCACCGCTTACGGGGTTCGACCTGCCCCGTCAGGTCGCGGGGGTCCAGTGGGCAGCGCCTCCGGTGGGGTGCGGGGCAGCGCCCCGTCCAAAACGGTACGACCTAAGTGAAGACAAGCGGCCTACGACCTAAAGCAAAATGAGGTCTAACGACCTAAGGGTTCACGCGACCTAACACAATGGCCGAGCGACCTAACTGGAGTTAAGGGAGGCAAGCGACTTAAGGTCCAACGACCTACGACTCAAGCAAGCCGAGCGACCTAGTGTGGAGGGGTCGAGCGACTTAAGGAAGGCGAACAACCTAAGGTCTAACGACCTACGACTTAACAGAGTCGAGCGACCAAAGGTAAATGGTCCAACGACCTAACTCGAACGACTTATCAGGAGCTTAGGTCGGAGACGACCTACGAGATAAACCAGGCTGACTTAGTGGACGAGCGACCTAAGGTAAATGGTCCAACGACCTAACTCGAACGACTTATCAGGAGCTTAGGTCGGAGACGACCTACGAGATAAACCAGGGCGAGCGACTTAACGTTTGCCTAGAGATTATAGGTCGTTGACGACCTAAGACTTAAAGCTTAACTCGCGAGCGACCTACGGCTTAAGGCCTAACTCGTGAGCGACCTACGACTCAAGGCTTAACTCGCGAGCGACCTACGGCTTAAGGCCTAACTCGTGAGCGACCTACGACTTAAGGCTTAACTCGCGAGCGACCTAATGACTTAACTCGTGAGCGACCTAATTCCGAAGTGCCAATTCTTCCAGAACGACCTAAAGCCCTACGACCTACGACCCAGTGACCTTGCGACCTATCACCGAACGAGTCAAGTGGCCAGAACGAGCTAAGTGCAGGAAATTTCCAAAAATGCTAAAAATTGGAGTTTTTCGCCAATCCAATCCAAACCAAAGGCAAATGTGCATGCAAAAGTGATAGGGAATCATTCCCAACAGTCCAATATAGTTATAGACTAGATTTGTGAGATAAAAATCTCACCTTTGCACAAATTCAATGAAGAAGGAGCTTGAAACAATGGAGAAGTAACTACAAGCTAGAATCCAATGTCTTCACTTTGATTTTGGAGTTGAATGATGGATTTAAAGTTGAAACCTAAGCTTGGAGTTTTAATTTCCTCTTCCACTCACCATTAATGCAAAAGTTTGGTTGTTAGGAAATTTATGAAGAGTGAGAAGAAGGAAGGGGGTTTGGGCTTGAGTTATAATGGCAATCTAACCCAAAGTCCAAAGCGGGAAAAGTTAGTGAAATTCTACTAACTCCAAACCTACCAATGTTTATACTTAAAAAAATTGTAAACGGCATTTCGAACTCAATGGAAGTGGTCTCGAGTCCTAATTTGACCGTTTGCAAAAAGTAGCTTTTCGGACCAATATCCGATTAACGACAAAATATTTAAATAAAATATTTAAATATAAAATCGATAAATATGCGGGTTGTTACATTATACCACTTTTACTTAATTATCCTTAATATTGAAATTTAAATCCAAATTTCAAATATGATTCAATTTCAAGCTCAATTTCAAAATATCATTTTTATATCGCTTTTACGTAGTAATACTCAAAGTTCGAAATGATGTTCAATCTTTAAAACAAATAGATTTTTCGAAATTCAATCATATCCCAATTTTTTATTCTCAAAGTCTCAACTTAAATTATTTAACAATTTTCTTTAACCAAAATTTATTTCAACATTCCAAACTCAATTTTCCGATAAATTCGATTTCTATAAATTAATTTCTATTTATAACTTTTAAATCAAAATGTTTAAATAAATTTCAAATCGACGATTTAAAAAATTATTAATTTAGCCAATCCGGTGTCCGTATATAATTTTCTATCCTATGGCCAAGTGATTAGTTATTCCAATTAAATGTCAGGGATGAATATATATCACTTAAACCAAATCACAGTGTCATATGTATGCATAACAGTATATATATAAGCAAATAAACATTCAAACATTTAAATATCAACCAATAACATCCATCAAAATACATCTTCCAATAGACAATACAATTCATGGCAATTTCATAGTTATTAATGTCAGGTAATTTAATCGCAATTCAATTTCAATTTCAATTTAACAGTCAATCAAATTTTCAACGGTTAATTCAAATGACAATCTATAGGCAACTAAATTTTATCAACAACGACAAATAAAATCATAACACTTCATAATGTCAAATTTAACTAGCATAAAGATATTTAGTACGTTGTGAGCGTTATAAAACACTCACCTTGATTTCAATGTACTTCCAACGTTTTATTTCGAACAAAATTTAACGAGCGTTTAATTTTACCCGAAATTTTCACTAGCTCCAAACGATTCCAATCCAGCTCCATCGCGTAGTACTCGTCAATACGATTCCAACGCAAAAAGTTTCGTGCGTTTTCGACCTCGTATGAAAAAGTTATGCTATTTTAAATATTACACGAATTTAAATAAAACAATTTCAGCTTTTATTTTTAATCTCAAACCCTACATCATGATCTGGCCGTTCATTCCACCTTCAACAGATCTGGGCCGCCCTTCTTTCATCTTCTCCAAACACGTACAGTCCGAGCCAAATAAACCATGAAGCCGCCCTCTTTGACCGACCATTGTTCCACCATACGACGTTTCGAAGACGATCAAAGACATGGGTTTCAAAGCCCCACTCGAGAGCTACCTTCGGCCGCTACCATGTCAAGCTCGGCCTCCTCTTTGGCCTCGAAAAACGTGAAAAATGCAGCGACTGTGAACGCGATTTCCCGTCGATCCGAAACTCCATTTCAGATCATGACCGTTGGATTTGTAGATCTCGTCGAGATCTGCAACTTTGTAGTTGGAGGTTTTTGATAATTGTTTGTAGATTTGGAGAAAATAGAGGAGGAAGTTTCGACTATTTCTGGCCTTTGAAAATGAAAGTGGCGGCTGGAACAAAGGAGTTAGGGTTTGGAGCAAATGAAAGAGGATGGGTCCTTTTATAGAAAATTGCAAAACACTATTCACCGAAAATTTTCCGAACTCCAAACGAAGCGTGTCGGCAGGCGTTTCTAAGGTTTACCCCATGTTCCGAACACAATGGAACATGTTTCAGAAGCTAATTCCATCGTCTGTGTGAGTTACGGCAATAAACGATCAAATTTAAATTAAACCGATTATACGAATTTCTATGCGTTTTGGCTCGCTCCGGACAAACGGTAAATCCGATTGACGCGAAATTTGAAATCTTACAATAATATGATATTACGGATCCGATGAAACTGATTTCGTCGAAATCCGAGACTGTTTGAAAAATGGCTATTTTAACTCGTCAATTTAATATTAAAATATTCAATTTTCACAAATTTACTTTTAATTCAATTTTAAAAGTTCTACAACATCATTCTAACTTTAATATGATAAAATAAAATTTTACAAATCATTTTTAATCAGATTAAACCCGTTATTCAATTATTCAATAAATTCCAAATATTAAATTTAAACAATTTTTATTATTCTTGAATCACTATCTTTTGAGATATTCAAAAACGAACTTAAAATTTTAACCTTTGAAATGAATTAAAATTATAGAACAACCATTTTCATTATACGGTTATTCAATTCCCATTATTAAATTATTCAATAAATTCCAAATATTAAATTTTAAATAATTTCGATTATCCAATAATTCATTATCTTTTGAAATATTGAAATTGAACTTTTAAGATTCAACTTTTAAAACCAATCCACAATTTAGAACGCTATTTTCATTTTACAGTTATTCAATTATTCAATAAGTTTTAAATACTTAATTTAAACAGTTTACCTGTTCAATATTCGATATTTGATTTGAATAGATTTTACTTATCAATCAATTACTCTATTATACCCAATGAATTCAATATTTATTATCCTATTCAACTATTGATTTCAAAGGTATTCACTAAGTAGCATTTATTTTCATTACTTGGATAATTATTGTTGCAATTCATTCTAGTTATTATTATTCCAACGAATTACAATTATTTTTTCTAACATTAAATCGCGAAATCTTATTAAATTAGCTATTTTAATTATCGAAAATTTACGGGTCGTTACATTAATCATTTAAAAGAAATTTACTTTATGAAGATAGTTCAAAACTTGGTTGTTTTAAAATTTAAAAACTTGATTTATTGAAATTTAAAAACCTGAAATAGGTTCGTTTTTGAATTATTTTAAAATCTGGTAATTACACAAGATAACCCGAGCCAACGCTTGAAAATTCTCGAACCAAACCCGTGACCCATGAACATCGCCTTCCTTCGAGTCCAACACGTAAAAGCTTTGATCCATACCTGACCTACCCCCTTCTTCCCAAATTCAATCAACAAACCAACCGATACAACATGCTCCTATGCATCGTGCACACCGTCACGATCACCTACGGTCGACCTCGTTGCCTTTGACAAGTCGACGATGATCCCCACTATTGCTCCGACCACCAAGCTCCATACCCTGCAACCTCGCCCGACCATCTCCGATACCCTGCAACCTCGCCGCCGCTTCCACAGCTTCGTCACATGACAATGAACCAAACCCTTCAGGTCCGATCGACCCAAATCCACCATCGACGACGCAGCAATATAATTTTCCGACACTGACTAAAACTGGGCTTAAACCCTATTTCATCGCCGCTCAAACACCACGGTTACTTATAAAAACCCCAACCATTTTAGCCACCATCTCCGATCACCCAGCTAGCTTCAGCAAAAACCCCGACCTCCAAAGACTCGACGATCGCCAAAAAAAGCTTGAAACCCATTCTCCGATCAACTCACCATTACACTTGATCTACACAATTAAAATTCATGATTTTAATTTTAAAAATCCTAAATTTAGGAAATAAAAACGATTATGTACTTAGAACAAACAATTATTATGATTTGCATTTTGATATGTTTTCATATTTACTGTTCTTCTTACTTTCTGTTACAACCAACTATAGATTCATTCTTGAAAATATTTTTATTATTGATATATTATTGAGACAAGCAAATTTTATTTTCAAACTAAAGCCTAAAGATGATCAGGGAAGATGAACTTGATTTTTTTATCAAGTTTTAAAGCCTGTAGACAGAGCAACAATACTGATATAATGATATGCACACAACAAACAGACATGCAGGCATAATTTCATTCATACAAACATTTTCTCACAATCATATATCAAATTTTTATCACATGCAAACCAGAATAAATATGTGGATTTAAGAGTTTGCTCACCTGATATGTAAAAGCCTGGAATTGTTTGATTTGCTTGCATGCTTCAGATTTGAAAATAGTTTATTATCTGGGATGAGCTAACTTAGCCTCAGGTTTTGAATTTGTGCTTGCTCTCAATTTTGAGTTGATTTTTACAACTTGCTTTGATTTTGATTATGGTTTGCTTAGGCCTTTTGAACTTGCCGAGTTGATCTTGTTTCAAGGGTGAAACTTGAATTGAATTTCTTTTTATTTTAGAAGCTTTGAGATTCTTTGAAACTATTTTTTTATTGATTTTTTTCTCTTTTGTTTTTCAGAAATGATGAAGATAAAAATGAGCAACCTATTTCTTTTTAGTTGTATGTTCTTAAAACAAATGTGCCACTTGGTTTATTTTGTTTACACTTGTTAGTTTATGTTTTTCTTTAATCTACACTTGTAAAATAGGAGCATTTTTATGTCTAAAACCCTTTCATTTTAAAATTTATGAATTATATCTTCATATGTTTATATTTACACATGTGTATGTATTTTAAATCTTATACTTTCAAAATATGCATTCATATCAAAGCTTTGTATTTATTTATCAACTATATTTATTTTCAAGTATATGAGAGAAAAGCATCTTTAATCTTTAATTAAATCTTATTTAATAAATCTACAAACCAGTTTTAAACATATATATATGCTTTCTTATTAATTTCCAAAAGATATGTATAATTTAAAACTTTTTATTAATTCTTATAATTAGAAAACAGATCTCTATTAATTTCAAAATATATAGTTTTAAATCCAATTTATTTTCAAAACACATATCTTTAAAATTTTAATCCATATTCTATTTATAATCAATTTATGTACACATATATTTTCATTCTGGAAATTTTCCAATAAATTTACCAATAAATTCACAATTAAATTCAAAAATTAATTTAATTACCAAATTACATTTGATTAAAAATCGGGGAATTTATGAGTTATATCTTCATATTTTTATATTTACACATGTGTATGTATTTTAAATCTTATACTTTCAAAATATACATTCATATCAAAGCTTTGTGTTTATTTATCAATAGTATATGAGAAAAAAGCATCTTAAATCTTTAATTAAATCTTATTTAATAAATCTACAAACCAGTTTTAAACATATATATGCTTACTTAATAATTTACAAAAGATATGTATAATTTAAAACTTTTTATTAATTCTTATAATTAGAAAACAAATCTCTAATAATTTCAAAATATATAGTTTTAAATATAATTTATTTTAAAAACACGTATCTTTATATTTCTAATCCAAATTCTATTCATAATCAATTTATATGCACGTATATTTTCATTCTAGAAATTTTCAAATAATTTTACCAATGAATTCACAATTAAGTTCAAAAATTAATTTAATTACCAATTTACATTTGATTAAAAATTGGGATCGTTACAACAAATCTTCACTCCTTTGTGATATATAACTTTTATAATTTATCGCATTTATAAATTTTAATCTTTAAATAAATTATGTAATATGTACATATATATATATATCACTTTATATAAAATGGATAAAAATTTATTTGTTATCAAAACATCTCTATTTACTTACCCCTTTTTTCATATCCCTTTAGTATAAAAGATTGATTTATCTTAAGAGTTTAAAAATCTTTATTTTATAGTTCAAAATCTTTATTTAAAATACTTTATAATACTATAATTTATAATCTCTAAAAATTTAAAAGAATTATTAAACCTATAATTTTCCATTGCCTTGAACTTATTTTTAAATCAAATTGTTATTTTATAGTATTTTTAAAATACGAAAATAAGGCCCAGTGCTGCTAAAGCACTAAATAAAACAAATTCATAATCATGTCATCCAATATAATATTTAACATGTCATATATCACAATATACATGAAAATAAAATTAACCATGTGAGGAATCCTGTTGGATTCCTCCAACTTGTCCCATTGCATCAAACACATCACATAATCAAATAAAGTGAAAATCAACCGCTTCGAGGCGGGATTCGTATACAAAGAGTCATCCACTCTTACACGGTAATGTAACAGGGACTCATCCGCTCCAATAGGCGGGAATATATCCAACTAACAATATAATTTAGTATATTATCCAAACGATCAATAATGATCAGAAATAAATATCCAAACATCCAATAAATAATATTTATTGACTATATAAATTTTCTAATTAACCAAAAAGGTGAGATTAACTCACTTTGCTTTTAATTGTCGTCCAAACGTTCCATTTCGAATTAAAATTGAACAAACGTTCAATTTTAATCCAAAATTCCAACTAGCTCCGAATTCGTCTAGTCCAACTCCATAGCGTAGTGTTCGTTGATACAAAGCAAGCAACTTGCCGCGCTCAAAACGTACGTCGTACAAAAAAGTTATAGATAAATCAGCATTTGATATAATTAAATTAGCTTTCACTTTAAATTAAATAAAATTAAATTTTAAAACCTTTCTCCCTCCATAATATCCCACATTCATGAACCAGGCCGAGCAACTCAAATCCATAGCCGCCTACGTCCCACGATCGTCGTTGCATCCACGCTCCACCGGAGTTCGATCTGATGCCACCAATAGATGCGCCAAAACGAGCCGCGCCTCCGACCACTCTCTGGCCAAGCTCGCTCGACCATCGGCTTCCCCACGGTGTGCCCTAGAATGGTTGAACGTGGGCTAAATCTGTTGCCATACGTCGACGATGCGACGACCCACCATACATAACATAGGGGAGATCGAGCTCTTCCTTTTCCTAGTTGAAGTCGAGATGTAAAAACCTGTGGATTGAGAAAAATCAAGAGGGGAAAGAGGTGAATTTTCGGCCATTAAAATTTTAAAAGAAGGCGGTTGATATAGGTCTAGGGTTTTGATGAAAAAAATGAAATTCCCAAGTCCTTATATAGAAAAATTTACGGCACTATTCATCCGTGAAAATTTCAGACTCCAAACGGAGCATGCCACCTGGCATTTTATATGTTATACCCCTATTTCGAATGCAATGGAACTTGTCCCGATCCCTAATTCGATCATATGAAGTAGATATATTTTCAAAATCAAATTATTTTAATTTAAATCCTTAAATTAATTTTTATTTATTTCGAACTCGCACGACCAAACGATACGTCCAATCGTCACGAAATTCGACCGCGTACTATAATTCACTATTATGGATCCAATGAAATAGTTTTTGTCGAAATCCAAGATAGTGCCAAAAATGACTATTTTTACACGTTAATTAAATCAAGAAATTTCCAATTTCGATTTATTCACTCACTTTTAAGTCAAATTTAAAAGTTTGCTAACTCCATTCTAATTTAAATAGAACTTAAATTAACTTTAGAAATCGTTTTCGTTCACATTAAATTCAAGATTCATTTATTTTAAACAATTTCAAATATTAAATTTAACAATTTAATTATCAAATAAATCGTTATATTTGAAATTCGAGTTCTTTAACTTATAAATTGAGTTTTTAATATTTAAAACCAATTAAATATTCTAAATTCAATCGACTAAAATTCTAGGTCTTTATATTCTCCCCCTCTTAAAAGAATTTCGTTCCCGAGATTATCAAGCAAGGAAAATTCCCCAAACCTATTAACTTTTCAAAAATAATTAGTTAAATAGATTACCAAATTCGTTCAAACCTTTACTTTCGAAATCAATTAATTAAACTTCTTATGATGTCTTTTTCTATGTCTTCAAATTCATTCATTGTTACTAACTAATACTCTTCCTAAAGTCAACGAACACCAGTAACTCAAAATCAATTTTTCTAGTTATCAAATTTTGTTCCAAAATTCTCAAAAAATTTCCAACGCCTTAAGTTTATGAAAAATTTCACCAACATCTCCTTTGCATGGTTCGATCGTAGTAAATCACAATATATATAATCACAAATGTACATCTCGTCTTCGAGGATGAGGCATCCCGTAGGGAAAAATATAAAAGTACGATTTGTAATCCGAGATTTGTACCTTTTAATATATTAGCAAGCATATACAATGAATATTATGATAAAATGAGCTCCAAATGCGAAGCATACGCCGTCCGCACCTACCAAACACTCGACAAACAATGAGAGCAAGTATATAGAAAGGAATATCACTGTATAACATAGAATATACCGTATCTATACGCAAATGTAGCAAAGATAACAAAAGAATCTGTCAAACAAGTTATATTCATTCAATTAATTCATAACCATATCAGTTTGCATCTTCCAATGTCAACATTTTATTTATTAAATCCCGTACGATGTACATATACTATTCGTATGCAAAACCATACTCAATCGCTCGCTCGATAACACAATTTCACTTCTGAACTAGTATCATTCACACGACCACTCTAGTGTAGATTCATATCATGTTCCTTGATTAGAAATAGTTATTCTCCTTGCATAACCATATACTATGATAGAGAATATCTGAATCAATCAAAAATTCATATTCAGGGCTCACTATCGTGAAATCGAGTGCAAAATCATAGCTCAGATCGGTATAAATTACCTTGAAATCGTATATCGAATGCGGATCAAAAAGTTATGTGAATAAAATAATATATGTAAAACTTATGTATTTATTTTAATTTACTTCCATTCAATTGACTTACATTCAATTGCCTACATTCACTTTATTTACGCTCGATCCATTTACATTCATTGGTTCGCATCCAATTATTCGCATTATGTTTAACAACATTCCATTCCATTTTTAATTCATTTACGGATCATTTCATAAAATAATTTCATTTTAACTTTCTTAAATTAGATCCTTTTCCATTATTACTTAGTATTTCTCAATACTAATATTATTTATAAACCATTCCATAAAATTATTTAGTTAAGTTTATTATAAACTTTTTATACAACCACGAATGTTTATTGTTACTTTACCACTTACGTTGACATTCAATTCTATTAAACAACATTTAAACCATATTAAATTTTCTAATTCATTTTACTAGTTCACTTCACTAATTTATTTCATTACTACAATCAATTTTATTTGTTTCCAGCAAATAATATTTCAAACATATTCAATTCAACTTACAACTTAAGTGGAATTTTCTTTTATAACTCAAGTTCATTTCCATTTTATTAATTCTTCACAAATCGAATTCAATTTCATTTAACTTTGCTTAGTTAAATTTCATTTCAAAATTCATTTATTTAACTTAAGTTAGATTTCCTTTCATAATTCAATTTTCAATTTTACTTTCCTTAACACTTATATTAAACAAACTTTAAATTTGTTTTTAACTTGCTAATTCTAAAAATCTATAAGTTATAAAACATATTTTTTTATCTATACCATTTTCAAAGTTGAAAAAATTATTATGTAATGTTACTCGAAACATTTAGAAATTTTCAAGATTTTTAAACACCCGATTTTATGTCAAATCGTTTTTTTGGAAATCAATATATATAACTCCTTTAGGTATCAAATTTCGCTTCTAGAATCTAAAACAATTTTTTTTATCAAACAAAACTTCAATAGTCAATTACTCAGTTGGCAATCCCTCATTCAAAACTCGAAAATGAACGCCGATGATGCTGTAGTCATCACAAGAATTATCAGCGACTGAAGTGAGTTCAGTGCTTTCTATTTCTTTTAAGTTCCATTTCAAAATATTTATAATCAAAATATTTTCAAAATAATACTATTATTTTTTTCTAAACCTATCGAAAACCAATTTCCAAAATCAATGAGATTTAAATTCTGAAACTCCTTGTTTTAAGTCCAATTTTATTAACAAATCAATATCATCAACAAGCTATATTTATAAATATACTTAGGAAACTCCATTTATAAATCGCATTTATATATCATATTTATCTTATTATGTAATTCTATTTCACAAATTTTTATTATTTAAGTATAATCAGTCTTCCATAATTTATACTTTTAAATTTATTTTCTTATATAAGTCAGTTTACGATTGTTTATCTTTGTTAGATTATAATAATAACAACCAACAACAAATGATAATAATCAAATACTATCATTTGTTAACATCCAAACACACTATATATAGCCTATAATAATTTTTGAAAAATTATACCTTTACATATAAAATATAATTTAGGTAAAATTATTTCATTCACCCGCTTTTAAAACAATACTATGTCGATTTGCCTTATTTGAGCGTTTAGAAACCCCTACCAATATCGTGGCATCCCACACACCGATTAAAATTCATAAGCCACTCAACAGATAAATTAACACAATATAGAACATTTTTACAATCACTAACAATTTCGTGCTCGTATATATACACTCGAACTCACCCTAGGGTCTTGCTTAACATATCTCAAATGAGTAAATTCCCAACAATGCCTAGGTGTTCGCTCAACCTAAGCTCTGATACCACGTGCAACGGCCCACCAATCCATACAGTTCAAGCTGACAATAAACCACACATGTCCAACCTAAATTAAACAGAAAGACCAATAGTTATGGTAAAGAAGAAGAAAGGAGAAGAAATAAGAAAACTAAAACAATTCAAAATCTCATAATCGCAGCGGAACAATATATAATATTATATCAATGATCTTTACAAAGAAAAACTGTTATATACATACATCCATCAGAGTACGACAACAATCAGAATCATCAAATTGGACGGTTATAACAACTCGTCCTTGTAATTGTTGAAGATTTCAACAAAAAAACAGCGAAAATAAAAAAATACGTAAATACGACTTGTGGACCTCCAACTCTTCTCCTGAGCTCCAATGCATTCAAAGCAAATCTGTAAATATGCTCGGTCTGACTCGAGCATTATAATAAAATAACACTAGAGTCAGTTTGGAAATTCAGCGTAAGAAAACACACCCAATTGGATTTTAAAGTTCTAGAAAAACATTTGAAAAGAAAAAGTATCTCCTAAGACCACACCACACATAAACACGGATGAGTTTTTACCTTACGATAGGCAAAAAACATTTTCTATAGAAAATCTATTTATATTATAATAATGCCTAGGGGTCAAAGTAAAATATGAATATAGCTGAAATGCTTGCATCTCATGTTTTAGCATAGTTGGGCACAACTAAGTCCGTACGTTGCTTATTGGAGAACGGATTTCATACAACGACCGGAGGACTGGAATACCGCCTATCATGGTGCATCTTTAGATAAAATAACACCGAGGTCGAACTTATCAACCCCTGCCAACACAGAACCAGCCTACCCCTTACTGGATAGTACCAAATATGATCACCCCTCCGTTAATGGGCCCCAAAGCATACAATTGAGAGATAGTAGCGACTCTAGATAGGGATGATCATACCCTACATGGGAGCAACCCACTTAGTCATGCTGCATCTTCCCTTTTTTACTCATTCTCAGTTGATGAGGCTTGATGCTACGTTTTACCTTATATAGCGCTTCCAACATGGAATGCTAATACTGCCTTCCAAGCAGCAATGCAATACCAGCATTCATCCATACAAGTCCGTTTTGGGCCTGAACGAAACATTTGAAGACTACGTCTCCAATTCTATCGTCTTCAAGATGTCTTCACTTCGAAATTCATTCGTTAGATCGAAGTAAATTTCGAATAACATACTCGATCCTGATCTCTTCAAAATAACATTCGATAATTCCTGGTAAACTCAACCCCGGTTCTTTAGGAAATAAACAGTCAAAAATAAAACTGGAGATCGCCTCCCAACCTTCAGTGGATGGATTTCCTTATCATTGTCCAATGAGAACGAAACAAGATTTACACGCACATTACAACACCACCAAAGATGACTGTGCCATACAACTCATGTGTTTCCTCTAGATATTTCCAAATTTACGTTTGGGTCCAAATTTGATAGTCGATTATTTAACTATCGAATAACAAACATTCAATCAGGGATTTAATTCCACGGGGAAAACCAATATTGGTTAAGCACCAAGCAACAATAAGCCTAAATATTTTATTAATTAAATTCACTTTTTAATTCTTGAATCAAAAATTCTTTTTACAAAGATTTATATAAACCCACAATCACTATTTCTTAAAGAAAAAATTAATATCCATATACTTATTTCAATGGTATAAGTAGATTCACCACTTTTTGGGAAGGTTCCTCTTTTTATTAAATTCTAAAATCATTTAATAACTCCATTTCACATCCACAAAACCGTTTGTAAAATCCCTTTTATAAATCTATAAACCCATCCCTAAAATTCATTTATAAATATTTAATACTATTTATGAAACGCTTCTACCCTTTTAAGCAATCTTCTGTTATATTTTCCAAAACTTGTTTTAAGATTCCTCGTAAAAAAACTCCATCTATTTATAAAACTCCATTTATAAATCTCAGAAAACAATTATAATTAAATCGCAATCACTTGCGTTTAAACATTACTATATACTACTAACATTATAAATAAATACTTAATTTCAAACATCTTAAAATAATAACTAATAATTTTCAAAACATTCTTAAATAAACAAAAATAATTTATCTTCAACACTAAATAATAATAAATAATTTCCAAAAGCGTGTTGGTAAATAATTTAAAACTGATTTTAACTCATATTAATATTTTTAAATGATTAACCTTTTAAAACATTTAAAATATTGATAAACAACTTTTAAACAATATTAATATAAATAAATAACCTTTAAAATATAAATATATTTCCTTCAATTTATAAAATATTATTTAACAATCCCCAATTTGTCCTCATCTTAAATTTTCAAAATAGAATCAACTATTTCCTAAAATATATTCCTCATCTTATAATAAGTCCACCACTTGATTTATTTCACCTATTTGTTAAATGGTAATAATTTCTTTTGATTTATAACACCATTTATCAATCGACGCTTTTATTAACAAAATCTAATTTTACAAATCTTCACTCCTTTGTAAAATTTCACATTTATAATTTATCACATTTATAAATTCACATATTTATGTAAATTATGTTATATTTACTTATATATCACTTTATATAAAATGGATAAAAAATTATTTATATTAAAATATTTCTATTTACTTATCCCTTTTTTCATATCCCTTTAGTATAAAAGATTGACTTATCTTAAGATTTTAAAAATCTTTATTTTACAGTTTAAAATCTTTATTTAAAATATTTTGTAAAAATATATTTTGTAATCTCTAAAAAAATTAAAAGAATTATTAAAACTTCAATTTTTCAAAATTTCTTTGAATTTCTTTTTAAAACAAATTTCTATTTTGGAGTATTTTTAAATACGAAACAAGGCCCAGTGCTACTAAAGCATTAAATAAAACAAAATCATACTCATGTCATCTAATATAACATCCAACATGTTATATATCACAATATATATGAAAATAAAATTACATGCGTGAGGAATCCTGTTGGATCCCTCTAACCTGTCCCCCTACATCAAATATAACATATAATCAAATAAAATGAAAATCAACTACTTTAGGATTCGTATACAAGGGTCATCCGCTCTTACACGAAAACGTAATAGAATCTCATCCGCTCAAATAGGCAGGAATATATCCAGCTAACAATATAATTTAGTATATAATCCCAACAATCAATAATGATCAGAAATAAATGTCCAAACATCCAATAAATAATATTTATTGACTATATAAATTTTTGATTAACCAAAAAGGTAAGATTAACTCACTTTGATTTTAATTATCGTCCAAACATACCATTTTGAATTAAAATTGAACGAATGTCCAATTTTAATTCAAAATTCCGATTAGCACCGAATTTGTCCAATCCAACTCCATAGCATAGTGCTCGCTGATACGAATGCAACACAACTTGTAATGCTCGAAACGGACCTCGTACGAGAAAATTACGGATAAATCAGCATTTGATATAATTAAATTTGCTTTAACCTTAAATTAAATAAATTTAAATTTTAAAACCTTTCTCCCTCCATCACCATCCCACATTCATGCACTAGGCCGAGCAATTCAAACCTACATCCGTCTATGTTCCACGTTCGTCGCCACATCCACGCTCCACCGGAGTTCGATCCGATGCCACCAACAGATGCGCCATAACGAGCCGTGCCTCCAACTACCCTCAGGCCTAGCTCGGTCGACTGTCAGCCTCCTATGACGAATGGTACGTTCAACCCTTGAAAATCTACACTAATAGATCCTCGGTATTCACATTTCGCAATTTCAAGTGCCATAAACCCACTAGTTATGGGTAAAATGAAATAAAGATAAAAGACAGAACAAACAAATCTTACATTGCATTAAAACACTTATAACTTTACATATGGAATATTGCATACAATCACCTCAAGTGATTTATCAGAGTTACAAAATGTACTAACCCAGCTAGGATAGTTATATTGGTCTATCCTTACAAGTTCTAGTAGATACATAATACAGATACAGCAGAATATAGATAACTTCTTCAATAGACCTAAAATACTACATACTCTATGCTCTATTCCAAAATGCTCCAAGCTTTCCTATCTACTTGGTTGCCCGGGGAAAATTAGGGCACCCAGAGTTTAAGGGAAAAGAAAATAAACTTCGAATCAGTCATAGGACTGGTGCGAGAAACTCAAAATATGCGTTTTGAAAACAAAAGAGGTATCTCATAAGACCACGTCGCACATGAATACGGAAGGAGTTTTACCTTATGATAACCAAAACATTTTATGTCAAAATACTTGATATTATTTTAATAACATATCTTTGAAAACATTAGCAAATAAACTTATTAATCTTAGCCGAAATTATTACCAATATTAAATTCCAACATACTAGTCTCTACAAACAAAACTTCTAAAAGATTCATTCGGAGAATGGATTTCATACAATGGCAAGGTGAGGTACTACCTTCCATATAGTGTACCTCAATAGGGATATACCAAGGGTCCACATACCAAACGCCTATACCAACACAGAATCGGCCTACCCCTTCGCGGCATAGTACCAAATATGACATCACCCCGGTCGTTACCGACCTTTAACGGGATCCTAAAGCATAAACCACATACTCGACATATAGAGAGTAATCTAGAAGGGAGATGACCATCTCCTATTAGGTGCAACCCACATAGCTCTGCCGCATCTACTCTGTTTTAGCCATTCTTAGTTGATGAGGCCTTAGATAGCGATTAACTTTTTCACATAGCACATTCCACTTTGAATGCCACACTGCCGTTCCATGATCATACAACTGATTTCTACAAATGTATAATTCTTGAGCTCATACATCTCAGAAAAGGGTGTTAAGCTAAGAGAAGTTGCCTTTTCTGCTATCCAACAGATGATACATTCATAGAGATCGATCAATGTAATTAGAAATGCAATGTTGGACATTCGTCCATACAAGTCGTCAAGGGGCAGGACAAACCGAAGGTACTCTCCAACCACATCTTGTTGGGAGTTACTCCTAGGTTTAGTAGCAAGAAGTCCTTGCATCGAAGATCTTAAATGAAGAACTACTGCCACAATAATATGATATGGAAAATTTCCCCCGAGGGTCAGTGACAAGTAGCCCCACATTCCATCTTCACAGATACCTCGAATACGTAAATTGGTTTGAAGTGGTCTTCGAACAGAAATTATCCAAATCCAACCCCGGTTTCTCCAAACCAACCATCAATAAAAGACGTCAAATGAATACGCAATCATTCTTTAATTAATTAAGTTCTTTTATCGAGATCTCTTTTGGATATACACATTTCTTAGAACATTCTTTCCTGTGTATACAAAAATATTAAACCTCTCTTATAAAATCTCGTGATAGCTTTTAAACTTCTTTTACTGGGAATAAATTCAAAATAGTTTTATTTTCATTTAGAAAGATATTGATCCGAGTAAACCAAATTTACCATCCCCTCCGTCGGGCTAGTCTGGATAGCCAGGGAGAGCAGGAAACTGGTTTTCCAAACTCAACCCTAGACACAACCTCTCTAACACCTATAAGGGAATCAAGTTATTTGAATGACTCTAAATCTTTAGTCATTCCAAAAATCCTTCAAATCATCTTTAAAACAATTGATAAATCATTTAAAAACATGTATAACATAATCAGAAAAGAATTTTTAAGTTTAAGAATATTTTTCAAAAATTATAAAAAGTGATGTGAAAAAGTGCTACGGAAAGTGCCCATTAAGCTATATTCATCAAAACGACTTTGTAATATTTGAAAATTCATTTCTATCACTCAAATCACTTTTAAAACATTTACAAGATTTGTTCCATATTTTTAAATAATTTAAAAGCATCATTTTCAAAGAAATCTAGTTTTGGATTCCGAACTGTAAAATTGGGATTTTCCAAAACTTTTTTTTAAAACTCATATTTCGAAGTCTGCTTATTGGAATCTCGATTTTGTTTCTATATTCGAAAACTATGGATATAATAGTTCATAAAATTCTTATCTCGAAGAATTTCAGGTAATATTCCAACTTTTATACTTGTTTGACTTTTATAGCGCGAAATCGTGAACTACCATTATGCGACGCTCTTATTTTTAACTAAATTTTCTATTTCTATTCAAACTTCACCAAAACACTTTTAAATGTTCAAAAAACATTTCAAATACATTTTAAACCAATTTTAAGAGGTTTAACAATTCCATATACACCATTTCACTAATTCAAGGAAAGTGATTTCCTTTTGTGTTTTATCGACGTGTATATTCGTGATTTGCATATAATTTCAACTTTCGTATGAAAACAACCAAACTTGATGATCAAAGCATATTAAACATCTATTTGCAAAATCATATCATCATCCAAAATATAGTATAATATTTTTAGGAGTTCTCACCTTAATTTTCACTTCGAGTAAATAGAAAATCGGCTATAGCTCTGCTATGATCGAGCCAAAGTAAATGAAACCAAGCCTATGACTCAAAGAGGAGCTCGGCCTAGGCTAGGTGGAGATGGTGCTCACGACCATGGTGTGTGGGGGTAGTGTTCGTTGATTTTGGAAGATCAGTGGAGGAGTTTCGGACTAGTTTTGAAATAGGTTGATATTATAAACTAATATATATATATATATATATATCTTCTTTTATTTGTGGTATTTTTTCTAGCTTTTATTTATTTTATTTTATTTTTTATGAACAAGAAGCCATTAGGGAGCTCTTAGAAGCTTGAAAAGAAGGGGAAGAAGAAGTGAAATGATACTAGGAATTTGTGAGGAATAGGGGTGGTATTTATAGGAAAAATAAGAATGTAAAAGAAGACATGCACACATCATCACTTTATCATCATTTCAAAGCTTCACCAACACATCTCCTATCCCTTAATGCACGGTTAAAACCTCCCACTCATATGCCCATCACTTCTATCTTCTCATATGTGCATAAGTTGACTTATTATGCTTAAGGAGCAAGAAATCTTTAAAATATTTTTTTTTTTTATATTATATTTCTTATACTTAATTATATTTATATATGTATGTTTATACGTTTGTTATCATGTTTATGTAACATATAAATGTCGTAGGATCGATTTCACTCTAGAGGGGGGGTTAATAGGGTAATACTAATGATTATAAAAAAAATTAATACCAAAATATATAAAGTAATTGCAACATTGATAATAGAAGCACAGATAATAGTAAAATATTAAAAGCAAAAATTGAACAACACAGATTTACCCAACTTCAGCAAAACCCTACCTATGTGCTCCCTCCAAGATTTCTACTAGAAATTAAGTAGTCAAACGCTTACACACGTAAACTCATCAAAACCGCTATTGACTAACCTAACTCTAAGCTCAAAACCCAGCCACAACTCAGCCACTGAGTTGTCAATTCTCAAACCACACCACCATAGTTCATCCCCTAATCACATGACTATATTTTACAAAAGTTGAAAGAGAAATACAAAATAAAAAACAACTACACAAAAGTAGAAACCCTAGTTTAAAATGAAAGCCCAAAGTAATAATTATTTATTGACTAAAAAAAAATTAAGTGATAGAAGTATCCCCTTTTTCTTTTATATTATCGGCCGTATTCTCCTTTGTGAAAAATGTCTTCCTCCTCTTCGTTCCTCTTTCAAAATTTTAGGGATTCTAAAATTTATTGAAGTCGTCGATTGTTTGTCAAGAAATTGAAGTGATTTGCTTCGCTTTGCTCTATCAATCGTCTCCTATCTGCGATTTGCTTTCAACTACTTCATAACGTCAAGTTCAATTTGAATAAATCTGGTATGCGATTTTACTTTGTTACATTCATTGATATGCTTGAACTCGATGCCTGATAATGTTGATGATGATTAGGTTTTATAGGGTTGCAATCCCTAAATTATCGTTCGAATATTTTCATTTGACTTTGTCTATTAATTTAACTTGGCTGTACGATTATGCCTGAATGCTTGTGATTTCTTTAGACTAGTTCAATTCGAATATTTTCTGACGTGCTATGCTTAATTTCCATGGCTTTGATTTTGAATTGTTCGATTCTTTGCCTTGGTCACCATGGCTTTGTATTTGCTTTGGATTTGATTTCATTATTTTCTGGTTTGACTTCTGCTACTTTGAATTTTGTGACAATATTTACTTATTCGATTCTGCCTTGACTTAACTTGGTTATTTTGAAATCCCCTATGACATTTGAACTGCTGCATGTTCAATATGCATTATTTTGTTGATTTGAGTCATAATGTTTTCACTGTTACATATGTGTATGTTGCATCAATATTGCGCTGTCCATACGAACATATACATTGCCATATTCACTGACCATATGCATATGTTATGTTATACTGGTGCACTTGCTATCTTCACCTGTATACTTGATTGTCTCCATGCCTAGTGATTCTGTTGTCTTGTTTTATATATTTTGTTCAATTTGGTACTTGCAGTGTCTTGTAATCTAGGCCTACTTGAAGTCTTGATGTAGTGTTGTCGGTGCATATATGCTTGGTTCTCTGGTCTGTATGTGTGTACATTAGTGCTCTGTCCGTTTTATTGAACATGTTACATGACCGTTGAGCTGCTTTTGGTCTTCATGTATACTGATGTTAGCTTTGTAGCATTGTGTCTTCGGTTGAAGTGTTTCATTCACCACTTTGTACAATTGAGCACTATTAGCTTCTGATTATTTATGTTGGTGCTTTTGAATTCATATATGTGCATACATTTTTATGTAGTTTTTTTGAAACTGTCTGCATATCATTGAACTGGTTTATTCGCTCCACTTCATATGTGCACTTGAGTTTAGTTTGTCCAGTTACTTTATCATCTTTCATAAGCACTTTTACTTTCTTTCATTAAGTCTGAATGCATTTGTTTCCTTGTTGCTTGATCACGGTCACTTGTGCACTGGTCTGTTGCATTTGAAACTGTACTGGTCTTGTTGCATTTCATGTGAGCTTCAAGTGCTCCTTTGTGTAGTCTTGCATTCCACTCTATTACAGTCATGCCTCTGATTTCTCTGCTATTTCACTTGATCTGGTCTCTGATTGAATGCTTGTGTGGTTTGATCTTGTTTTCATGTCCTTGCATATTTCATGCTGAGTTGCAGTCATGCCGTCATTTTGCTTGTTGAGTTACTGTTTGTACTACTTCAAGTTTAATATCCATGAAAGTTCTGGTGTTGTTATTTCTCGTTCGGTCTTGTAAAGTTTTTGACTATATGCATATGTTGTTTTGAACATGGCCATTGTATTTGATCCTGCACTTGATTGCTTGCATGTATATATGTATACATGTGCGTTCACACATGTATATATGTATTTTAGCTTGTGCAGTTTCTTCCACTCTTTTTTGCTTGCTGTTGTTCATGTATACTTGAATATAGTCTTGGCCATTTAATTCATATGCATAGCATATATATAAATGTGTTCATTATGTAGTCTGCTTGGAGCTTGTTGTCAGGTTGGGTTGCTCTCACCAGTTCATTGTTTTCTTGTGCATTGCCCTGGTGCAATTTTGACAATTTGTTCACTTTGTTCTTATGATTATTTGAGTCTGATTCCACTGGTTTCATGTGTAGTTTTTATATTTCTGGTTTCACTTGAATTTTTGTATTGCTTTGACTCCACTGTCAAGTCTGTTCTCATGTGTACACATTTGTGCACTTATTAGCATGGTCTGGTTTTGGGTTCTTGTTGTACTTGACAATTTTGTGATGTACTTGTATTGCACCTAAGTTGAATCCAGCTTAGGCTCGGGTTTGACCTTATGCTCACCCGTCCCTACAATTTATCGAGTGTATATCAGTGTGCACGGCCTTGTGACATGTACAGTGATACACTGTACATGCCACAAGTTGTTCGTGTATGATGAATTCAAAATGAATATGATGACGAACAACCCAAATAACTGAGTAAAATAATATTTTCAAAAACATATTTTATTTTATACTACAAATATATTTCTTTTTGAATATTACCGCGTCGTTGTTTATATTGTAGATAATTCAGATGCTGGATTCAACTTGGAATAGAGTTAAAGATTAAATATGAGTGAATAAGTGATATGTAGTGAAGTGCAAATGTAAATGATAATTGTATAATGAAAAATTGTGTTGTAATTTGAAATTGTATTGCACTGAAAATTGTGTATATAGTGAGACTCAAATTTGTACTATTCAAAATTGTAATAAATATTTGTCCGAATAAAATATCTATTTGAATTTAAATTCCGTATTATTTATTTTATTCAGCAAATATTTATTTAATTATGTGAAAATAAAATAGTATAATAACAAATATGTTTAAATGAATATATATATATATATATGTGTGTGTGTGTGTTTATTATCATCAAACAAAAATCATATTAGCATATTCTACAATCTCCCCCTTCTGATGATAACAAACATATATTTAAGATTTTGAATTTATTAAATGTATTAGGTCATTGATGAACTTTATTTACTCCCCCTATTTGAATGCTCCCTGTCTACAACAAAACTCCCTCTTCATACGTGCATGAAAATAAACAAAAATATGCAAATGAACCTAGATGCAAATAGAAAATACAAAACAAAATATTTGACCTTTATTTAGCAAAATCTTAAATTTTCTCTCCCCCTTTTGTTATCAGCAAAAGAGTAATAGTGTTAGAAAAATAGAGATAAAGTGATAGACATTAATACAACATTTATATCTAATCGAGTATAAATATTAAATTTCAATAAAAATTCAAACAAAAATCATAAATACACTGTTAGGCACATATTCTACTTTAGAATGATAGGCGTGATGTCTGCATCTAAAACCATGTAGTTGTGTCTATTTGTGGTATATGTATATTAGGAATTTGACCATGCATAATCATTAGGACTTTTAAATGAGAGTAGTAGTGTTCCAAATTTTTAACATAAATGAATTTCAAGCATCTTCTAACCACGCATAACTGTGAGGACTTTTAAATGGGATTATAATCAACTTGTCTATTTAATAATCAATTTTATTATGTGTTCCATATATGCATAACCGTGAGGACTTTTAAATGAGCATGAAAGCAGATATACAAATGTTCCAAGTAATTCACCCATGCATAACCGTGAGGACTTTCAAATGAGAGTGAACACTTTGGATGTTTTTCTTGCTAAAAAGAATAAAATGAAAACGAATAATTTTCTGTTTAAAAATACCACATATTGACATACTATATTGGATTTTGATGAGTGATGGTCATTAGAAATATGATAGAAATAGATATGTCCATGGAATTTTTACCAAACAAGAGTTATTATAAATCTTGTTTAATTTTTTAAGGAAATTTACTAAATATATTGTCTCAAGTTATAATACATGATTAATATCGACACTCATCACTTTTCCAATCCTATTATCTTTTTGATAATAAGTAGGGAGTCAGATTATTTAATGTAGTCATTTAAGATCAAATTCAAAAATAATTATAAAATCAAATTTTCTAAGATGACTAATCTGAAACAAGATCAACAAAAACAAACTACTTTCTGCAAGGGGTTTTATAAGAAAAATTGTTTGCTAATTGAAATCAATTGAAATGAAAAATATGCCGATATTTTCTTTGAAAACGTGATGCAACTAATGAATGTCTCTTCATAAAACACTTTCCACTGGAAATTTTTCTATCAACTAGATTACTAGTGTAATCTGCATCAGAATTTCCCTTTGACTCAAGATTGTCATTAGTCGGATGTTATAGACCAGACCGTGAAGTTGCAATAAATACCTTAAAATCATTTTATAGATTTTAAATGAAATTCGTTTGGATTTGAATTGAAGCTGTGTAAATAAACGTATCCATGTGTATTTGGAGTAATCATAAAACACCATCATTAGTCCAAACGAATCTATATGAACTATTTCAAAGACTCTTGAGGTACCTATAGAGTTCTTGGCATAAAAATATAATTGGCCAACAATTTTAAATAAGTCATAATCAAAATCAACATTTATTTCTTTATCACATAACTGGCTGATTTAATTCAGATTATGGTGCAGATTTTCACATTTAGTAAATCATTCAGAATAAATATACCATTACCTATTTTACCTTTGTGATAATTTTTCATTTTTGCCCATTGTGATTCTGCTACCTTTGTACTAGGTTAAGGAACTTTGATTTGATGACCGTTCGAGTGCTTGGAAACGCCAGAATCCAAGTAACACTGCTGTTGTTCCTTAGCCTGCACCACACCTACATGAGAAAAGATTTTTGTAACCTATTTGTTTTTATAGGTCTATGGTTGTTAGTGGCAAATTTTTTTGAAAATATGTTTGTATAGACCCAAGACTATTTATATTTGTTCCTTTTGGCACCCAGATTTTTTTAACTTTAAGAGATTTTATATTCGTGCCTTCCGGAACCCAAATTGGCATGGTTTTCACGTTTTTGGGTCTATACCAACTATTGTTTTGATTGTATCCAATTTTTCTATAAATTATGCACTCGGATTTGACTTAATAAATTTTTCTTCTAAAAATTTCAGATTAATTATATCCAAGTCCTTGTCTAACTGTATTAACAGTTTGTTTCCCTAATAGCGTATTAAACGATCTTTCTCCATTGGAAAATTTTCCTAAAGTTGTAGACAATTGGACTTGTGCTTTGAGAGATTCATTTTCATTCAATAATTGAGCGCATTTTTTAATAGAATTTTCTCTCCTTTTCTTTTCACTTTCTTTTAAAATTAGAATTTCATTTTCAAGTGATTTATTAATTTCTTCTTCGAATGATGGACACTTGTCACAATTAGGGCTTTTATTTCGATAGTTTTTAACTAATTTGTCAAGTTGTTTATTTAAATCTATCAAAGTATCACCTTATGATTCAATTTTAGCATACTTCTCCCTAAGTCTTTCAAAACGGCCATTTACTTCGTGAAAATATACAAGTAATTTCGATTGAGTAAGTTTTGATACCTCGCTTGGCTCATCATCATCACTATCGGTTACATCACCTCGAAGACATAGATCTGCTTTTTCACTCTCACTGCTAATGCTTTTATTATCTTCATCGGTTTCATCCCAAGTGGCTGTAAAACTTCTCCTTTTCGGTTTCTTTCCTGGGATGATTCGATTCTAAGGGAAATTTGGATTGATATGACCGGGTTTGTAGCATTTATGACATATGACCTCCTGCTCTTCTAAGTTCTCTAGTACTTTGGCTATTTCGCTTTTCAATTATTTATTTAAAGCTGGATTTCCGTATTTGTGATTCCACCTTTTGAATTTCTTTATTGATAATGCCAATTCAGCTGCTCCATCATCATTATCACTTTCCGTTGATCCTTTGAGAGCTATTGATTTCTTTCGAGTATCACCTCCTTCTCGTTCTTCCTTGTATTTCATTTCTTGCTCATAAGTGGTGAGATTTCCGATGAGTTCTTCAACTTTGATTTGTTTTAGTTCTTTTGATCCTTGAATGGCAATAACTTTCGCTTTAAAATTTCGTGGAAGGACTTTGAGGATTTTTTGGACTATTTCCAGTTCTATGTATGATTTTCCCAGAGCTTTTGATTTGTATACGAGTTGGAAAGTCGTCCGTACATCTCTTTGAAATTTTCATCCTTGGCCATTGTGAAGTTCTTATATTCGCTACTAAGCATGGCAAGGCGAGATTCTTTGACTTGAGATGTTCCGTCGTGAGTCACTTCAAGTGTATACCAGATTTCCTATGCAATCAAATAATGTGAGACACGATTAAATTCAATTTGATCTAGTGAACAGATAATAGAATTCATAGCTTTAGCGTTAGCATTCTGTAGTTTATTATCTAGATCTGTCCATTGATCCATCGGTTTTTCTATTTCCTGATTATTTACCACTATAGTTGATGTCCTATATATTGTCTTAACTATATTCCAAGCATCAATAGTTTTCAAAAAAATTTCATTCTATTTTTCAGTAAGCATATTCACCATTGAACATTGGTGGTCTAACTATGGACGACCCTCAGCAAAAGCATTAGTAAAAGAAGCCATTTTAAAAAATTCAAATTTTAAAAACAAAAATTGGTTTTTAAAAAATTAAAATTTTTAAAACAATAATTGGCTTTTTGTTCCTACCTCTGATACCACTTATAGGATCGATTTCACCCAAGAGGGGGGTGAATAGGGTGATACTAATAATTATAAAAAAATTAATGCCAAAATATATAAAATAATTGCAACACCGATAATAGCAGCACATATAATAGAGAATATTAAAAGCAAAAATAGAACAACACAGATTTACCCAGCTTCAATAAAACCATGCATATGTGCTGCCCCCAAGGTTTGTACTAGAAATTAAGTAGTTAGACGCTTACACACGTAAAATATCGACATCCGCTATCGACTAACCTAACTGTACGCTCAAAACCAGCCACAACTCAGCCACTCAATTGCGAATTCTCGAACTACACCACCGTAGTTCGTCCCCTAGTAACACAACTAAAACTTTACAAAAGTTTGAAAGAGAAACACAAAATAAAAAACAACTAAACAAAAATATAAACCCTTGTCTAAAATGAAAGCCCAAAGCAATAATTATTTGCCGACCCAAAAAACCAAAAAACTAAGTGATAAAAATATCCCCTTTTTCTTTTATATTATCGACCGTATTCTCCTTTATGAAAAATGTTTGTCTCTTCATTCGCTCCACTTTAAAAAAATTAGGGCTTCTGAAATTCATTGAAGTTGTCGCTTGTTTGTCAAGCGATTGAGTGATTTGCTTCACTTTGCTCTGTCAATCGTCTCCTATCTTCGATTTGCTTTCGGTTGCTTCACTACGTCAAGTTTGATTTGAATAAATCTTGTATGTGATTTTGCTTTTTTGCTTTCAATTATATGCTTGAACTCGATGCCTGATAATGCCGATGATGATTTGGTTTTATAGGGTTGAAAACCCTAAATTATCATTTGAATATTTTCATTTGACTTCGTATGTTAATTTAACTCGATCATACAATTACGCTTGTGATTTCTTTAGACTGGTTCAATTCGAATATTTTCTGATGTGCTATGCTTGATTATCATGGCTTTGATTTTGACTTGTTCGATTTTTTGCCTTGGTTACCATGGCTTTTTATTTGCTTTGGATTTGATTACGTTCTTTTCTGGTTTGACTTCTGCTACTTTGAATTTTGTGATAATATTTACTTATTCGATTCTGCCTTGACTTGACTTGGTTATTTTGAAATCCCCTACGACATTTGAACTATTGCATGCTTCAATATGCATTGTTCTGTAGATTTGAGCCTTATCGTTTTCACTGTTGCATATATGTATGGTGCATCAATATTTCTTTATCCATATGACCATATACATTTCCATATTCACTGACCATATGCATATGTTTTGTTATACTGGTGCACTTGCTATCTTCACTTGTATACTTGATAGCCTCCATGCCTGGTTATTCTCTTGTCATTTTGTATATATTTTGTTCAATTTGGTAGCTGCATTGTCTTGTAATCTAGGCCTGCTTGAAGTCTTGATGTAATGTTGTCAATGCATATGTGCTTGGTTCTCTGCTCTGTATATATGTATATTAGTGCTCTGTCCATTTTATTGAACATGTTACATGACTGTTGAGCTGCTTTTGGTCTTCATGTATATTGATGTCACATCTGTAGCATTGTGTCTTTGGTTGAAGTATTGCATTCAACACTTTGTACAATTGAGCACTTTTAGCTTCTGATTATTCATGTCGGTGCTTTTGTACTCATATATGTGCATACAATTTTATGTGGTCTTTTTTAAACAGTTTGCATATGGTCAGAAACTTTACAAGACCAAACCATAAATAACTACGCCAGACCTTTAATGGATATAAACTTGAAGTAGTCCAAGCAGTAACTCAACAAGCAAAATGAAGGCATGACTGCAACTCAACATGAAATATGCAAGGACATAAAAACAAGATCAAACCACACAAGCATTCAATCAGAGACCGGATCAAGTAAAATAGCAGAGCAATCAGATGCATGACTGTAATAGAGTGGAATGCAAGACTACACAAAGGAGCACTTGAAGCTCACATGAAATGCAACAAGACCAGTACAGTTTCAAATGCAACAAACCAGTGCACAAGTGACTGTGATCAAGCAACAAGGAAACAAATGCATTCAGACTTAAAGGAAACAAACTGGAAGTGCTTACGAAAGAGGATAAAGTAACTAGACAGACTAAGATCAAGTGCACATACGAAGTGGAGCAAATCCATTGTATTTGATCCTGCACTTGATTGCTTGCATGTATATATGTAAACATGTATGTTCACACATGTATATACGTATGTTATCTTGTGCAGTTTCTTCCAGTCTTTGTTGTTTGTTGTTCTTCATGTATACTTGAATCTGGTATTGGCAATTTGATTCATGTGCATAGCATATATATATATATAAGTGTGTTCATTATGTAGTCTGCTTGGAGCTTGTTGTCAGGTTGGGTTGCTTTGACCCGTTCATTGTTTTCTTGTGCACTGCCCTGGTGCAATTTTTATAATTTGTTCATTTTGTTCTTGTTAATATTTGAGTTTGATTCCACTGGTTTCATGTGTAGTTTATATATTTCTGGTTTCACTTGAATTTTCGTATTGCTTTGACTCCATTGTCGAGTCTGTTCTTATGTGTACACATTTGTGCACTTGTTAGCATGGTTTTGTTTTGGCTTCTTGTTATACTTGACAATTTTGTGATGTATTTGTATTGCACCTGAGTTGAGTCCAGCCTCGGCTTGGGTTTGGCCTTTTTCTCACTTGCCCCTGCAATTTTATCAAGTGTATATCGGTGTGCACGGTCTTGTGGCATGTATAGTGATACACTGTGCATGTCACAAGTTGTTTGTGTGTGGTAAATTCGAAATGAATATGATGACGAACAACCCAAATAACTGAGGCAAATAATATTTTCAAAAACACATTTTATTTTACACTACAACAATATTTCTTTATTAATTTTACTGCATCAGTGTTTATTTTGCAGATAACTCAGATGTTGGATTCAATCTGGAATAGGGTTGAAGATTAAATATGAGTGATATGTAGTGAGGTGCAAATGTAAATGATAATTGTATAGTGAAAAATTGTGTTGTAATTTGAAACTGTATTGTAATGAAAATCGTGTGTATAGTGAGAGCTCAAATTTCTGCTATTCAAAATTATAATAAATATTTGTTTGAATAAAATATCTGTTTGAATTTAAATTCTGTGTTATTTATTTTATTCGGCAAATATTTATTTAATTATGTGAAAATAAAATAGTACAATAACAAATACATTTAAATGAACATATATATATGTTTATTATCATGAAACAAAAATTATGTTAGCATATTCTACAAATGTATGTATATGTAGGTACATAACACCTCGAACGTCTTTGAATAACTTTTGTTCGTTACATCGTTGAAATCCGAAGAACCGATTATCGGTCACATTTTCATCTATACTTTAACGTACATATATTTGTAAACAAAATTTAAAAATAAATTTCCTATCATTTCAAGCCAATTAAAATGATTACATTTGAATTATAAAACCATATTAATTCATATTAAAAATTATTTATAATAATTTCGATTATACCGGTAAAGCAATATCAGTTTTTCCTTATATTTTCAAATTAAATATACCCCTTTATAAAACTTTTATAAATGATTCACTATCAATTTATAACTATTTAAAATGAACTATCATCATTTAAATAATTATTTGAATAAATAAAAATAATTATTAAATCATTGAAGCTTGATTTAATTTAAATAAATCTATATTTAAATACGATGCCATTGATCGATATAAATCCCAAGGAAATATTCTTGTAATATTTATTCAAAATAAGTTTATTATTACTTATTATCACTTGAATCAATATTATCTATGTAATAACCCGTGATTTCAAACCCAATTTAGATGTGATAATCTTTTTAATAAATTAATTAAAATTTGATAAAATTGTTATTTTCAACAATAATAATAAATGGGTTGTAAATATATATTGATTTTAAATAAAGCTAATATATACAAGTGGAAATAGATTTGTTAAAATTTATATGTACATATTAATTTCTCAAGTTTATAAACACATGATGCATTTAATTTGAATCAAAAATATAAGTTATACAACATGAATTCACTTTTGAATATTTATTAAAATCTAAAACTTATTTATATGAGATATATACACATTACATTATATATATTTTATAATTACATATACATAGTTTAAATGAATTTATGAATAAGAAAACAACATTTGTAAATCATTAATTAAAACATTTAAACACTTGTAAACATGTGCATATGTGTAAGATCATTAGAGCATTATAGTGACAATTGTCATTCTCTTGATTAATAAAGATTAAAATTAAATTGTAAAATAAAAAGAAGACTTTGATTTTCAGCTGAGAATTCCTTTATTCTCTTCAACAGAATTGAATACAAATTAAAAAAGGGAAAGAAGTAAATACTGTAAAATCTGAGATAAGAAAAAGCTTCAAACAATCACAAATAAAAGAAGAAAGATTGCAAGAACCTTAACTGCTATTACAACCTGATCTGAAAACAAGAAGTTAAAAAGCAAGTTCAATAATCGGAGACAAGAAGCAACAAGATGTAAACTTCAACAAATCAGCAACAGCAGATTAAAATTCAAAATGCACAAGGAATTTTAACAGCAGCTAGATTTATTCAACATGCAGAAAATTCAATAAGCCAGGAAAACAAATTTCAGTTTCTATCTTCTACTCTGTTCCTTGCTTTTATAAGGTGAGTAACATTTCTATTTCTAAAAGATTTAACTTATAAATAAGGTGCATGTTAAATCTCCGTGATAAAAATGTATTGTATGCACGTATGAATGAATTCTGCAGTGACTATAACGGGTGTATTATATGCTTGTGATTTTGAGAGAACTCACTGTTTTTATAGATCATATGTTCAAGTTTTGATTTAAATTCAAAATCTATAGTTTGTGCCCCTGTTTAAACTTTAGATTCAATCAAACTTGTTTGTTTATGTTAAACTTTAGTTTAAGATTTTTAGTTAAGTTAAAATAACTTGTAAACATCTCTGTAAACCAAAATTGACTGATCAAGTTTTAAATATGTGAAAATTCATATTGAATAAATTATAAATTCAGTATTAAGAATTAAATACTAAGATCAAAACTTGATTTTTAGAATAAAAATTAGTATTTTTAGTTAAGAGGTTGGGTACAGTTTTGTGTTTAACTGTAAAGGGGGGATTTTGAGTTTTTGGGGAATCTAGGCAATTTGAAGTGACGGGGTTCTTCTGGTAGGTGGAGGAGTAGTCATTGATGTCGGGAAAAATATGTAATGGTGATGCTAATCAACTTGGAAGCAGCGGTGATGATTTACTTCCTGTAGCCCTAGTTTAAGATAGGTAATTTATTTTGGTTAGTACTACCCGAAGAGATGATCGAGTTGGATGAGATTTTGGGGGATGTTAGTATGATGGTTGATGAAAATGTGGCCGGAGTCGCTGCCATTCCGGTGGTCAGAAGATGGAGGATGAGGCGTGTTCCAGGTTTGGGTTGAAACCTGTTTTCTTCTGTTCCAGGTTTTGGAATGGAAACTCGTATTCGATTTCGTGTTTTGGAAGGACGATCTGAGGGTGGTGGTTGGTCGTGGGGTTGGTTGTCGATGTTGGGAAGTCACCGGAGGTGGGTGACGGTGACTGGAGGCACGGTGCACGTGCACCGTGCAATTTTTGATTTCTGATGAAACTGGGTATTGTAGTATTTTTGAACACGAAGTATTACTCGATTGTTGTTGCGCTTTGCTCGAAGGGATGGGTCTGATGACTCGAAGTATTTTTAGGTTAGCTCGGGTATTTGTAATATTACAGTTTTTCTAAAAACTGTCTTAAGTTTTGATTTTAAATCAAATTTAAATGAATTTTAAGGTTGTTATGATAAGATTTAAACAAGTTTAAATCTGTAGTATGTATTATAGTTTCAAAGGGGTTTTGAAATCTTATAAGTTTTAAATTTTGAAAGTGGTTTTCAGTTAAAAAAAAGAAAAAAAAGAAACCTGACAGTTTCTAGAAATTGAAAGTTTGCTTCAAAATCTGAAAACTAATTTAAAACAGCAGTTTGAATTTCAATTTTAAGTTCAGTTTTCTTAAGGCCTTTGAATCTTCAGGTTTTTAAAAATGAATTTGTATTTTAAATAAAAAGTTTTAAAATCAAGGGTTAAATCAAAAGTTTAATTCAAGTCTAAATTCAAATGATTTAAAAAAGGAATGGGTTCTAGTGTCATGAATTTAAAATCTGGATATTTGAATAAGTTTTAAAGTTTGAATGTTTTCAAACAAGTTTAAATTTAAATTGCTTGTTATAGGTAAAAAAATTTTCAAACAAATATTTAAACTTGATTTCCTTTTTGAATGAAGTTATTTATAAAAGGTTTATAACGGAAGTTGTATGATTGTTAACTTGAATTTGCAATTCAAATGGTAAAGCACTTAAAACTTAATTTTTAATTAAATTAAATAAATTAAGGCTTGTCTTGTATAAGTTTTAAATGAAAGTAATAAGTGTTAATTACATTTATTTTGAAAAGAGAATAAATGGAATTTAAATTGTTTAATGCTTAAATAAATATCATTTTGAATTCTAGATTCAAAATGGAATTTGAATTTAAATTTTAAAATGCAATGATCTAGTACACTTTAATATTTATAAAATCATTAATATGAAATGGATTTTTCTTAGAAATTGTTGAAGTATTAAAATGATCATATGAATAAGATAAGTAAGGAATGTCTTATTTATTTAATGTATAAATTAATAATTTAGATTAGTTTATAATTAAGAAAAGTAGTTAAAAGAATGATAAATAGTTAATGAAGGTCATTAACTAAGGATTATTTAGTTATTAATTAATATGATTAATTTTTAATAATTAATTAGATTAATTAATTAATGATAATCAATTGTGAAAATTATTTAAGTTTAATTACTAAATGAAAATAATTAAGACATTAATTACTTAGTGGAGTTTATTGAGATTGGTTTAGATTAATTAATTTAGTTTAATTAATTTTAAACACTGGATTTGATAATAATTACTTGATGTAATTGATGAGTAAAATTACTCGGTGAAGTAATTTAAAGATAATTACTGGATGTAATTAGTAGATGATGTTGGGATGGTGGTGCAACGTGCACCGTGTTTGGGTCTGTGCACTGGAGAGCAAGATTTTCCCCTGTCTAGAAGTCCCTTTTTATTCGGCTATGTGGGCAGTTGGAATCGCACGCCAACTGCGGGGTTGTCTTGTTCGAGACTGTTCAGTAAGGAATGGTCCCGGCCTTGTGTTGCAGGGGAGTTAGGGTGGCTCCTCGATTCATTAATTAATGTAATTAATGAAGTGATCAATCTTTCTTATTAATGATTGAATGATGTTGAGTGCTTTGGACTGGTTGATATCTCTGATATGAATTGCTTCGTGATAAGATATGTTGGATGGATGGTGATAATGTGATTATCTATCAATTATGAGTTGATGTGGGAAAATGTTATCTGGTAAATAAAGTTGAATTGTATTTAATTGAATAATTTCGGTTAAAATGACATTGGATTCGAAGAGACGGGAATCGGGTATTAGTAAATACCCGAAACCATTTCGATTCTCTATAGATTGATATGTGAAATCAATAAGCTGATTGGAATGGTTTAAATAAATTGGACCATTTAATCTAAGTTGGCACTTGGAAGTTGACGTGTGAAATAAGTAATGTCCGTAACAACTTATGTAGTTGTAAATTGATATAAGTTACCCCGGGTTTATATAAGTTGTATGCTTTTTATACTCCATGTTAAATGGGTTTACTCACGCTGGTTTCCAGCCTGACCTGGGTGTTACTTTGATGTAATGCTCGGGTCAGACCGAGTATTACAGATTTGCAGGTAAGGACGTTCTGGAGCTCAGGAGGAGAGCTGAAGGGCAGGAACGTATAGAGTGTTTATCCGCTGTGATATTTATTGTTATTTATCTAGGACATGTTGTTTAAACTATCCAGTGTTATGAAAATGTTGTAACTCTGATGTGAAAATTAAAATGTACTGATACAGTTCTTCTTTGTAAACTATTATTTTATTTGACATTATATTTTATCCGCTGCGAATATGAGATTTTGAGTTTGAGTTTTCTGTTTCTTCTTCTTTCTCTTTCTTCTTTCACTAACTATCTGGAAATTTCGGGATCGAAATTTTTGGATCGTTACATTTGGTATCAGAGCTAAAGGTTAAGCGAGAACCTTGGCTCTGTTGGGATTACTCATTAAGGATAGGGTCAATAGTACCCTAAAATGAGTTGAGTGTGTGTGTGTGTGTGTGTGTGTGTGTGTGTGTGTGTGTGTGTGTGTGTGTGTGTGTGTGTGTGTATATATATATGAGAGTGTACTTGTTATTTCCTTATATAAAGATTTTAAATGATTTTATAAAAGAATATATTTTGATATATAAAGCAATATATCTTTCTAGCAAATAGTAAAGGAATTGGTTGTTAAATTATTAAGTTAAATTAAGAAGTAATAGAAATACAACCAAACTGAAATTAAATCTTGAATTTGGGAAAGGTTTCAGGATAAGGATAATCAGTTATTTTATGTAATTAATTAAACTTTATTTAATGGGATTAATCAATGAATAATAATTAGAAATGATAAATTAAGAGGAAGTTACTTAATGAAGTAACTAGAGGTAAATAATTTAAAGGACAATTACTTAATGAAGGTAATTAAGAAATAAGTTAATTATTGAACGTGATTAATTGGAATTAATTAATGACGTAATTAATTTAAAGAAACAATAAATAATATTATTTAATAAAATCGAGTGAAACGGTCCTATTTCAAACAAGAGTTGTTTGAAAATTTAAAAGAAATTTGTTTTGAATTAAAACTAAAGGTGGTTTAAAATTATAAAGTATAACTTGGTATGTAAAAGAAATAAATATGTATATATGTATGGATATACATGATATCAAGGATAATTTGAAATAAACTCTAAATATTGAGTTTAAATCTGGAATGAGATATGATACCCGAAGTGATAAGTTTTTGAACTTAATAAGTGGGAGAATTATTTATGAGAATTTCAAATTTTGAAATGGAAGTTCAAATTGAGTAAGGTTGACTGGATTAAGTGAATTGAGTTTAACTTGGAAAAAGGTTAAATAAGTTGGAATGATCAACCTGATTTGAAATTTTCAAGATGAAATTGGGAGTTAACTTGGAAAGTTAAATGGTTAATCTGAATTGGGATTAAATTCAAATTGGAGGTTAAATAAATTTAAAATTTAACTTGGCTCAATATGAAATTTATTTGAATTAATTGGAATTATGATGGAAGATGGATAAGTTTAAAAATTCAAATGGAATTTGAATTGGATTGTTTTGAAATGAAATTGAAATTGAATAAGATCAAATTCAAATAGGAATTAGGATTTATTCAAACTGGCGTTGAAATGAATTGAAATTGGAACTAGTTCAATTGAAATTTATCTGAATTAGAAGAATTTGGGATCAAAGTTGAAAAAATTAAATTTGAAAAGAAACTAAGATTAATTCAACTTGATTTGAGGTTGAATCAATTTCAATGGAAATTGAAGTTATTTAAATTGGAATTGGGTCAATTTAAATGGGAGAGGAAATTTAAATTGAATTGATGAGAATGGAGATTGGGAAGTGAGCAGTTTGACTCTGGACTATTTTTAAAATAAATTGTTTAATATGAACCTATTTTTCCAAGCTATTCATTATATAAACAAAATTTCTTTTAAAAAAAAGCCAAACTATCTTATACTTGTTTTACAATTATTTTTGAAACCGTTTAAAAAATTTCTAACTATTTTATAAACTAATTACTATTTTCAACTACTAATTACTATTTTATAGCTATTTTGTAATTATTTAAAATTTCTATGACTATTTAACTATTTTCCAATTATTTTACAATCACTGAACTATTTTACAGCTATTTTACAAACTAGTAATTATTTTTCAACTACTTATTTATTTCTTTAACTTTTCAAGTTATTTTCTAAATTTAAACTGGACAGAGTGTAAACTGTTATTAGTTAATACCCAATCGAGATAAGAATAGAGGTGATAATCCAAATGGATTGAAGCAATTGTGTGTAAGTGAATGAAAATCAAAGTGAATATGAATAGAAATGGAATTGATTTGGCTAATAACCAATAAAGATAAATACGTAGGATGTACATATGTTATTCTATTCGCATAATGATTTGATCCAGATTCGAGCACAGAATTTCGAGATAGTTATATCGATCCGGGAATTTTCCACTCGATTTTTGAAGGCGAACCTGGATATGGATTGTTGATTGGTTTTGGATATTCTCTATCATAGTTATGACTATGCAAGGAGAATGACGGTTTCTGATCAAGAAACCAGATCTGTGTCCGCACTAGGAAGTCGGGTGGACGATACTAGTTCGGAAATGAAATTGTGTGATCGAGTGAGCAATCAGATTGGTATGGCGTACGATTGATATGTGTACATCGTACGGATTGGATGAAATTGATATTGAAAAGAATAATCAAATTTGAAGATCTGATTTTGGATAAATAAAGTTATATATCTTTGTTATATAAGATAAAACTCCCATTGATGAATCTTTTGCCAGAAGAAAAGGGTTTTTGAAAATGTTTGAAGTATAAAAGGAGTTTATACAAGTTTGAAATGATCCTAAGTTTTAAAAATTATATAAATCTGTATATATATAAAGGATCTTATGAGGATTTTGGAAAAAAAGGTTTTGGGAACCTTTGGATTTGGAAAAGGCTTTTGATTTTTGGGTAAAATCAATATTGAATTTGGAAAGCCTAGTTTGAGAATTATCGATTTGGGATAATCGATTTTGTGTAAAGGAGCTTTGTATGAGATCATACTAGGTCTATGATTTAAAGATACTATATATGTATAGTATAAAATGTTTTGATGATGGCTCTGGGTAAAAAGGTGCTTCCTTGAAATGAACTTCTCAGGAATACCACCGGGTGGTGTTGCCTTGAGCCCCAAGGGGGGGTTCTAAAGTTGATCCTGTGAGGAGTTCGGACAAAACTAGTTCCTGGGGATTATGAGTAGAGTATACCATAGCGAAAGTCGTGTGTGCCACTGAGAGCCAACAGTCTGCGTTTGATTTTATATCGGTAGACTGCGACCTATGGTATAACATAGAGAAAGTCGTGTGTGCTGCTGAGAGCCAACAGTCTGCATTTGATTTTATATCGGTAGACTGCGACCTATGTTATAACATAGCGAAAGTCGTATGTGCCGCTGAGAGCCAACAGTCTACGTTTGATTTTATATCGGTAGACTGCGACCAATGTAGGAGTGGAGAAGTTTCATTTCGACAGCGAAAATCAGAGGCCACTGAGAGCCTGCAGTTACATGGACTTTTGCTGTGACGGCAACGTAACCCTGGAATGTAACTGTGATCTGTTGTGTGGGATCCATGGCTTAATCGAGAGGCCGTTGAGAGCCTGCAGTTACGTGGACTTTTGCTGCGATGACAATGTAACCCTGGAATGTAACTATGACCATGGATGGGGGTGATGATTTCCAGAGCATTCTCAGCAAAGATATATCCTCTATTTTCAAAAAAATTATTTTCTATAATTTCAATAAAATTATTTTCCAAGTATTTTCACTGAATGTTGAAAATGGGTCTGCTAAGTAATTATAGATTTTCAGTCGTACGCCTTATCAACGTATGACCGAATTTCTATGAGAACAAGGATGGACTGGTTGAGACATCGAGTTATAAAATGTGTTTTTATAAAACTATTTGGCAGTATTATATATTTTAAAAGTGTTTTAAAATGATCAAAGGGTATTTAACTGGTTTTAAAATATTTAATAAATTCCGGCTTCGTTCCTTTTCGAGGACGAAAAGATTCTAAGGGGGAAGGAATGTGATAACCCGTGATTTCAAACCCAATTTAGATGTGATAATCTTTTTAATAAATTAATCAAAATTTGATAAAATTGTTATTTTAAACAATAATAATAAATGGGTTGTAAATATATATTGATTTTAAATAAAGTTAATATATAGAAGTGGAAATAGATTTGGTAAAATTTATATGTACATATTAATTTCTCAAGTTTATAAACACATGATGCATTTAAATTGAATCAAAAATATAAGTTATACATAAATGTTTACATGAATTCACTTTTGAATATTTATTAAAATCTAAAGCTTATTTATATGAGATATATACATATTACATTTATATATATTTCATAATTACATATACATAGTTTAAATGAATTTATGAATAAGAAAACAACATTTGTAAATCATTAATTAAAACATTTAAACACTTGTAAACATGTGCATATGTGAAAGATCATTAGAGCATTATAGTGACCAATGTCATTCTCTTGATTAATAAAGATTAAAATTAAATTGTAAAATAAAAAGAAGACTTTTATTTTCAGCTGAGAATTCCTTTATTCTCTTCAACAAAATTGAATACAAATTAAAAAAAAGGAAAGAAGTAAATAGTGTAAAATCTGAGATAAGCAAAAGCTTCAAACAATCACAAATAAAAGAAGAAAGAATGCAAGAACCTTAACTGCTATTACAACCTGATCTGAAAACAAGAAGTTAAAAAGCAAGTTCAATAATCAGAGACAAGAAGCAACAAGATGTAAACTTCAACAAATCAGCAACAGCAGATTAAAATTCAAAATGCACAAGGAATTTCAACAGCAGCTAGATTTATTCAACATGCAGAAAATTCAATAAGCCAGGAAAACAAATTTCAGTTTCTATCTTCTACTCTATTCCTTGCTTTTATAAGGTGAGTAACATTTCTATTTCTAAAAGATTTAACTTATAAATAAGGTGCATGTTAAATCTCCGTGATAAAAATGTATTGTATGCATGTATGAATGAATTCTGCAGTGACTATAACGGGTGTATTATATGCTTGTGATTTCGAGAGTACTCACTGTTTTTATAGATCATATGTTCAAGTTTTGATTTAAATCTAAAATCTATAGTTTGTGCCCCTGTTTAAACTTTAGATTCAATCAAAGTTGTTTGTTTATGTTAAACTTTAGTTTAAGATTTTAAGTTAAGTTAAAATAACTTGTAAACATCTCTATAAACCAAAATTGACTGATCAAGTTTTAAATATGTGAAAATTCATATTGAATAAATTATAAATTCAGTATTAAGAATTAAATACTAAGATCAAAACTTGATTTTTAGAATAAAAATCAGTATTTTTAGTTAAGAGGTTGGGTACAGTTTTGTGTTTAACTGTAAAGGAGGGATTTTGAGTTTTTGGGGAATCTAGGCAATTTGAAGTGACGGGTTCTTCTGGTAGGTGGAGGAGTAGTCATTGATGCCGGGAAAAATATGTAATGGTGATGCTAATCAACTTGGAAGCGGCGGTGATGATTTACTTCCTGTAGCCCTAGTTTAAGATAGGTAATTTATTTTGGTTAGTACTACCCGAAGAGATGATCGAGTTGGATGAGATTTTGGGGGATGTTAGTGTGATGGTTGATGAAAATGTGGCCGGAGTCGCTGCCATTCCGGTGGTCAGAAGGTGGAGGATGAGGCGTGTTCCAGGCTTGGGTTGAAACCTGTTTTCTTCTGTTCCAGGTTTTGGAATGGAAACTCGTATTCGATTTCATGTATTGGATGGACGATCTGAGGGTGGTGGTTGGTCGTGGGGTTGGTTGTCGATGTTGGGAAGTCACCGGAGGTGGGTGATGGTGACTGGAGGCACGGTGCACGTGCACCGTGCAATTTTTGAGTTCTGATGAAACTGGGTATTGTAGTATTTTTGAACTCGAAGTATTACTCGAGTGTTACTGTGCTTTGCTCGAAGGGATGGGTCTGATGACTCGAAGTATTTTTGGGTTAGCTCGGGTATTTGTAATATTACAGTTTTTCTGAAAACTGTCTGAAGTTTTGTTTTTAAATCAAATTTAAATGAATTTTAAGGTTGTTATGATAAGATTTAAACAAGTTTAAATCTGTAGTATGTATTATAGTTTCAAAGGGGTTTTGAAATCTTATAAGTTTTAAATTTTGAAAGTGGTTTTCAGTTTAAAAAAAAAAAGAAAAAAAAGAAACCTAATAGTTTCTGGAAATTGAAAGTTTATTTCAAAATCTAAAAACTAATTTAAAAGAGCAGTTTGAATTTCAATTTTAAGTTCAGTTTTCTTATGGCCTTTAAATCTTCAGGTTTTTAAAAATGAATTTGTATTTTAAATGAAAAGTTTTAAAATCAAGGTTTAAATCAAAAGTTTAATTCAAGTCTAAATTCAAATGATTTAAAAAAGGAATGGGTTCTAGTGTCTTGAATTTAAAATCTGGATATTTGAATAAGTTTTAAAGTTTGAATGTTTTCAAACAAGTTTAAATTTAAATTGCTTGTTAAAGGTAAATTTGTTTTCAAACAAATATTTAAACTTGATTTCCTTTTTGAATGAAGTTATTTATAAAAGGTTTATAATGGAAGTTATATGATTTGTTAACTTGAATTTGCAATTCGAATGGTAAAGTACTTAAAACTTAATTTTTAATTAAATTAAGTAAATTAAGGCTTATCTTGTATAAGTTTTAAATGAAAGTAATAAATGTTATTTGCATTTATTTTGAACGGAGAATAAATGGAATTTAAATTGGTTAATGCTTAAATAAATATCATTTTAAATTCTAGATTCAAAATGGAATTTGAATTTAAATTTTAAAATGCAATGATCTAGTACACTTTAATATTCATAAATTCATTAATGAGAAATGGATTTTTCTTAGAAATTATTGAAGTATTAAAATGATCTTATGAATAAGATAAGTAAGGAATGTCTTATTTATTTAATGTGTAAATTAATAATTTAGATTAGTTTATAATTAAGAAAAGTAATTAAAAGAATGATAAATAGTTGATGAAGGTCATTAACTAAGGATTATTTAGTGATTAATTAATATGATTAATTTTTAATATTAATTAGATTAATTAATTAATTATAATCAATTGTGAAAATTATTTAAGTTTAATTACTTAATGAAAATAATTAAGACATTAATTACTTAATGGAGTTTATTGAGATTGGTTTAGATTAATTAATTTAGTTTAATTAATTTTAAACACTGGATTTGATAATAATTACTTGATGTAATTAATGAGTAAAATTACTCAGTGAAGTAATTTAAAGATAATTATTGGATGTAATTAGTGGATGATGTTGGGATGGTGGTGCAACGTGCACCGTGTTTGGGTCTGTGCACTGGAGAGCAAGATTTTCCCCTGTCTATGAGACCCTTTTTATTCGGCTGTGTGGGAAGTTGAAATCGCACGCCAACTGCGGGGTTGTCTTGTTCGGGACTATTCAATAAGGAATGTTCCCGGCCTTGTGTTGCAGGGGAGTTATGGTGGCTCCTCGGTTCATTAATTAATGTAATTAATGAAGTGATCAATCTTGCTTTTTAATGATTGAATGATGTTGAGTGCTTTGGACTAGTTGATATCTCTGATATGAATTGCTTCGTGATAAGATATGTTGGATGGATGGTGATAATGTGATTATCTATCAATTATGAGTTGATGTTGGAAAATTTTATCTGGTAAATAAAGTTGAATTGTATTTAATTGAATAATTTAGGTTACAATGACATTGGATTCGAAGAGACCGGAGTCGGGTATTAGTAAATACCCGAAACCACTTCGATAGATTGATATGTGAAATCAATAAGATGATTGGATTGATTTAAATAGATTGGACCATTTAATATAAGTTGGCACTTGGAAGTTGACGTGTGAAATAAGTAATGTCCATAACAACTTGTGAAGTTGTAAATTGATATAAGTTACCCCGGGTTTATATAAGTTGTATGCTTTTTGTACTCCATGTTAAATGGGTTTACTCACGCTGGTTTCCAGCCTGACCCGGGTGTTACTTTGATGTAATGCTCGGGTCAGACCGAGTATTACACATTTGCAGGTAAGGACGTTCTGGAGCTCAGGAGGAGAGCTGAAGGACAGGAACGTATAGAGTGTTTATCCGTTGTGATATATATTGTTATTTATCTTACATGTTGTTAAAACTGTCCAGTGTTATGAAAATGTTGTAACTCTGATGTGAAAATTAAAATGTACTGATACAATTCTTCTTTGTAAACTGTTGTTTTATTTGCCATTATATTTTATCCGCTGCGAATGTGAGATTTTGAGTTTGAGTTTTCTGTTTCTTCTTCTTTCTCTTTCTTCTTTCACTAACTATCTGGAAATTTCAGAATCGAAATTTTTGGGTCGTTACAGTCTGTATGATCATCTTTCATTTAAAAATAAATTCAATTTATCAAAGTGATAAATTGGCGGGTCGTTACAAACTTCCCTCCTTAAAAAATTTCACCCTCGAAATTAAGATAAGAGAAAATAGCTCAAAAAGAAATATATTCGATACGATGGAATGTATACAAAAGTATGAATAGGCGACTACATCACAGTCGGTGAGTACATTATAATGATACAGTTCATTCTTTAATTCTAAACTTCGCATCACCACTTCATTGAACTTTAACTGGCCTTACCACCTTCTTTCTTAATCGTTTCAAATCTTGATCAACAATTCAAAAAGGCCATCTGATAGCTGCTATATTTGGTTCCACCTCCAAGTCTTCCTGAGCAGTTGTTTCTAGTTTAAAGTGTCAGTGTGCATTTTAGTTAATCGATCTATGATAACCCAAATGCCTTTGTTCCCTTTCCTCGTTCGAGGTAAACCATCAATGAAATCCATTGGTATTTGACCCCACTTCCAAGTTGGACTCTCCAAAGGCTGAAGTAACCCTTCAATTTTCTGCTAGTCGCTCTTGACTTGTTGACAATTGGTGCATCTGCTAACATAAATGGATATGTCCCTTTTTATGCTTTTCCCCCAAAATGTGTGCTTTACATCTTTATACATTTTGTTAATTCCCATATGAATGCTAAATTTGGATTTGTGACTTTTAGCTAATACCTCTTGTCTATGGTTTTCCACATTCGGAACACAAATTCGCCCATTCAATCCTAAAACTCTATGGCTATCAAATCTAAAGCTTGACTTTCTTCCTTCAACTAACTTAATGAACTTTTCAAATTATCGATCTTCTCTTTGTTTACTGGCTATTCTTTCCAAATGAGTCTGGGTAACTACAAGATAAGCTATAACGGCATGCTTTCTACTTAATGCATCCACTACTACGTTGGCCTTCCCGAGTGTATATAAGATATCAAGGCCGTATGATGTGAGAAATTCTAGCCAACATTACTGTCTCATGTTCAAGTCCTTTTGGGTAAAAAAGGTACTTCAAAGATTTGAGATCTGTAAAGAGCTCAAACTTTTCGCCCAGTAGATAAAGTCTCCATATTTTTAACGCAAACACAACAGCTAATAGCTTTAAGTCGTGTGTTGCATAGTTCTTTTCACGAGTCTTCACTTGTAGGCTTGCATAAGCGATTACTTTTTCATGCTGCATTAAAACCGTGCTTGCATCTTCTCCGCAAGCATCGGTGTATACAGTTAAACCACCACTTCTATCAGCAATAGCTAAGACTGGAGCACTGGTCAATCTTTTCTTCCACTCATTAAATATTTCTTCACATTTCGACGTCCATTCAAATTTAAAATTCTTCTCTGTTAACTTAATAAGATGGGAGGAAATTTTTGAGAAATCCTGGATGAACCTCCGGTAATATCCTGCTAAACCTAAAAGGCTATGGACATCTTTTAGAGTTTGGGATGTCTTCCAATCTTGGACTACAACTTTTCCTGGATCAATTGAAACTCCTTCTCCTGATACTACATGCCCTAGTAATCTAATTTCTTTCTCTTAGAAATGGCACTTTGATAATTCGGCTTTGAGCACATTCCTTCTTAATATCTTCAATAAAATCTCTAGACGCCTCTCGTGTTCTTCTTCAGTCTTCGAATATATAAGAATAAGATCAATAAAGACTAACACAAATTTATTTAGCACATCTCTGAATACTCTATTCATAAGGTCAACAAAATAAGCTGGCGCATTAGTTAGTCCAAAAGGCATCACTAACCACTCATAGAAGAAATCCGGACCTCTAAATGCTGTTAAATGTATGCAGTCTTCTACTATTCTAAGGTGATGGAACCCTAAGTCTAGATTCATTTTTAAGAATACCTGAGCACCATGAAGTTGATCGAACAAGTCATCTATTCAAGGTAGAGGATACTTGTTCTTAATTGTTTGCTTGGTCAAGTCTCGATAGTCTACACAGAGCCTTAGGGAACCACCGCACTTGGTTACGAAGACTACTGCCGCTCCTTAATTTGAGCGACTTGGTTTTATCAATCCCCTTTTCAACAACTCATCTGTTTGTTCCCTCAATTCATCCATCTCTATTGGATCCATTCTTCGCTTTTGGTGAACAATAGGTCTTGCATCAGGAATCAAATTGATATGAAACTCAATTTCTCAATGTGGGGGCAAACTTTTTACATCTTCAAAAACATCCGAAAACTTCTTAACAATCTTTATGGTCTCCAAATTTTCTTGGGGTGAATCAAGGGCATACAGGAAACTATCCCTTACTGGGCTGGGCTTATTGTAGGGTTTTTCTATAAATTTCCCAAAGTTGGTCCATAAAGATACCGTTCTTTTAACGCAATCAAAAATAGCTTTATTTTTGGATAACCAATCCATACCGAACAATACTTCAAATTCGACAAAATTGAGGACAAACATATCACATGAAAAACAACGTGAAAGGTAAGTAACTTAGACCTTTTCACAAATCATACAAAGGTTTATGGTAGCGGTTATGGGATTTAACACACAGACGGGGGAATCTACTATTTTTATGGTAAGCTTTGATTTTTCCACCAATTCTTTGAAAATAAAACTGCAAGAAGCCTCGGTATCAAATAATACTTTAACCGTAATGCCTTCAACAAAAATAACCGTAATGTAGGGTATTTCTATAAATTTCCTAAAGTTGGTCCATAAAAATACTGTTCTTTTAACGCAATCAAAAAACACTTTATTTTTTATAACCAATCCATACCGAACAATACTTTAAATCCGATAAAATCGAGGACAAACATGTCACATGAAAAACAACGAGAAAGATAAGTAACTTGGACCTTTTCACAAATCATACAAAGGTTTATGGTGCCACCTATGGGATTTAACACATAGATGGGGGTATCTACTATTTTTGTGGCAAGCTTCAATTTTTCCACTAATTCTTTGGAAATAAAACTGCGAGAAGCCCCAGTATCAAATAATACTTTAACCATATTGCCTTCAACACAAATAACACCCTCCAGAACTCCTCTTTCCCTTGTCTCTTTCGAAGTTAATGGTTCTTCGTCCATGGCATAGGTCTTAGCTGACTGGACAATCTCTATAAATGGACAACCCATCATCATGTGCCCTTGTTGATGGAAATTAGAACAAAGTACCTTTTCTCATTGCCTCTCCTCACTCCTAAAATCTTGCATAATGTGTCCTTTCTTTTGACAATTTCCAAACCTGGTACCCATTAAATTCATTTTCTTCTTTCCTCCTTGTCACTTTTTCGCCTTCGGATTGAATTCCTTTTTACTAGGGTTGTTGCTACTATTGCTAATATTTAATTCTGATGTCGGCCTTTTCTAATCAAGAAATTCATATCGCAAAACCATATATATTAGGTTCATGAATGATCCCTTTAGGTAAGCAGTCATTCTATCATGAAACTCTTTTCTCATTCCAGCCACATATGTTTCGTTCTTCTTAAGTGGAGTATCAATCAATCTTGGCCCCAAAAGAAATAATTCATCAAACTTTCTGAAATATTCTTCTATCGGAATTTCTCCTTGCTTTAGATCCATGAAGATTTTATAAAGACGGGACTTTCTAGCATCGGGCAGATATCATTCTTCAAAAACTTCCTTAAATCTTTCCCATGAAATATCATCTTCTGGTTCATTGATGGTAATTGACTCCCACCAAGCCAAAGCCCCATCTTGCGATTGACAAGATGCTAGGAAGCACTTTTTCTCGTTCTTGATGCGCCATCCTTTAAAGATTATTTCACAAGAATGGAACTAAGCCCGAGATTCACTAATAGATTCTGTACCCCTGAATGGTTTCCCGCCTAAGTTGGTAAAAGTTAGGCAAAAAGTTGCAAGTTTAACTTGACCTTGTACAGAAGCTATTGTTTCTTCAACCCTTTTGTTTCCCTTTCATTGTCCCTTTTAGTACCCATTTCCTGCCACTCAAATATAGTAAGGAAATATCTTTAGGATTATAGAGGAGATTACCTTAGGGAATGACATAAAACTTGAATATACTTATTTGGATAAGATTTTCAAATGTGCTCACTCTCATTCTAGGGCATTGCTAACCCTATCTCTAATGAGTTAACCTTATCCAGGCTTAGGTTTTCACTCAACCATAAGCTCTGATACCAAATGTGACGAACGAGTTTTCCGACTCTTGAAAATTGACACTGATACATCCTGGTATTCATATTCCGTGATTTCAGGTGCCGGAAACCTAATCGTTAGGGGTAAAAACAAATAAAGATAAAAGATAGAACAAATAGAATCTCGCATTGCATTAAAAAACTTATAATTTTACATATGTAATATTACATACAATCACCTCAAGTGATTTATCACAGTTACAGCATGTACTAACCCAACTAGGATAGTTGCATTGGTCTATCCTTACAAGTGCAAGTAGATACATAATACAGATACAGCGGAATATAGATAAATTCTTCGAAAGACCCAAAATGCTCCATGCTTCCAAAATGCTCTATGCATTCCTAACTACTTAGCTTCCCCCCTCCCCCCAAAAAAAATTAAGGCACCTAGAGTTTAAAGGAAAAGAAAATAAACTCTGGGTCAGTCATGGAAATGGTGCGAGAAACTCAAAATACGCGTTTTGAAAAGAAAAAAGAGGTATCTTATAGGACAACGCCGCACATAAACACGAAACAGGGTTTTTACCTTATGATAAACAAAACATTACATCAAAATACTTGAAATTATTTTAATGACATATCATTGAAAACATTTTCAAACAAACTTATTGATCTTAGACGAAATTATTTCCATTATTAGATTCCAGCATATTAGGCTATACAAATAAAACTCTTACAAGGCTCGTTCCGAGAATGGATTCCATACAATGCCAAGGTGAGGGACTACCTTCTGTATAGTATACCTCTAGAGGGATATACCAAGGGTCCATATACTGAACGCCTATACCAACACAGAACCGGCCCATCCCTTTGCTAGATAGTACCGAATATGACATCACCCCGGTGGTCACCGACCTTTAATGGCATCCCAAAGCAGACGCCACATACTCAACATATTGAGAGTAATCTAGAAGGGTAATGACAATCTCCTAATGGGTGCAACCCACATAGCTCTGCCGCATCTACCCTGCTTTAGCCATTCCCGATTGATGAGGCCTAAGGTACCGATTACCTTTTTAACACAGCACATTCCACTTTGAATGCCACACTGCCATTCCATGATCACATAACTGATTTCTACAAATGTATAACTCATGAGCTCATACGTCTTAGGAAAGGGTGTGATGCTAAGAGAAGTTGTCTTCTCCGTTACCAAACAGATGATACATTCATAGAGATCAATCAATGTAACTAGAAGTGCAACGTCAGACATTCATCCATACAAGTTGTCCAGGGAAAGGACAAACCGAAGGCACTCTCCCACCACATTCTGTCGGGAGTTACTCCTAGGATTAGTAGCGAGAAGTCCTTGCATCGAAGATCTTAAATAAAGAACCACTGCCACAATAATATGATATAGGAAATTTCCCCCAAGGGCCACTGACAAGTAGCCCCACATTCCATCTTCACAGATATCTTCATGTCTTCACTTCGAATACGTAAATTGGTTCAAAGTGGTCTTCGGACAGGAATTATCCAAATCCGACCTCGGTTTCTTCGAACCAACTATTGATAAAAGTGGTCAAATAATAGTGAATCATTCTTTAATTGAGATCTCTTTTGGAGATACACATTTCTTAATACATTCTCTCCGGTATATATGGAAATATTAAACCTCTCTTATAAAATCCCTTGATAACTTTTAAACTTCTTTTACTAGGAATAAATTCAAAATCATTTCATTTTCATTTAGGAGGATATTGATTTGAGTAAACCAAATTCACCAACCCCTCTATCGGGGCGGTCTAGATAGCCAGAGTGAACAAGAAACTGGTTTTCCAAACTCAAGCCTAGAAATCATCTCTCTGACACCCATAAGGCGGTCAAGTTATTTGATCGACTCTAAATCTTTAGTCATTCCAAAAAAATCCTTCAAATCATCTTTAGAACAATTTATAAATCATTTAAAAAAATTACAAAATAATTGGAAAAGAATTTTTAAGTTTAAGAATATTTTTCAAAAAATATAAAAAGTGCTGTGAAAAAGTGCTACAGAAAGTGCCATTTAAGCTACATTGATCAAAATGACTTTGTAATATTTGAAAATTAATTTTTATCAATCAAACCACTTTTAAAACATTTATTAGATTTATTCCATAGTTTTAAAAAATTTAAAAACATCATTTTCGAAGAAATCCAGTTTCGAATTCCGAACTAGAAAATTGGGATTTTTTCCAAAACTTATTTTGCTCATATTTCAAAGTCTACTTATCGGAATCTTGATTTTATTTCTTCATTGGAAATGTAAAGACCCGAAATTTTTGAAGCCGAAAATTCCAGATAATTATGAAAAAGAAGAAAGAGATAGAAGAAGAAGAAGAGAAACACCAAACATCTCACATTCGTAGCGGATAAAATATAATAAATAATAAATGTCTACAAAAGAATACTGTATCTGTTATACATTTAATATACATCAGAGTTCCACACACATACAGTCACTGAATAAATACAAGTATCATGTCTCAAATTAACGAATATATAAATATAGCGGAAATACTGTACTCGTTACTGCCATCCAGTTTGCCTCCTGAGCTCCAGAACGTCCCTACCTAAAAATCTGTAATACTCGGTCTGACCCGAGTATTACACCAAAGTAACACCCGGGTCAGGCTGGAAACCAGCGTGAGTAAACCCAACTAACATGGAATGCAAAAGTGTACAACCCAAATAAACCCGGGTAACTTATATCAATTTCCACTTCACAAGTTGTTATAGACATCACTTATTCCACACATCAATTTCTAAGTGCCAGAACTTAGATTTTATGGTCCAATTCACTTAAAATCATTCCAATATACCCTATTGATTCCACGTATCAATTTGTAAAGAATCGAAGTGATTTCGGGTATTAACTAATACCCGACTCCGGTCTCTTCGAATTCAATGTTATTAATTTACCTTCCCTTTTCACAATAATCACATCTATCCTTGATTATGTTCTCATATTCATTAACTTATAATCACTTACATTGATTAAAATCCTTGAAGTAATCATGCTCATAAATTTACTAACCCTCCATAAATTTTGTTACACTAATTAAACAAGTAATTAATCCTCAATTAAGTAATTACCAATAATTACCCCCTTTGATTTATGATATTAAATAATTTTTCTTCGATTGCTTTTATTAGTAAATTCTATTAACTACATTGATTAGTTACCTTAATAAATCATTGAGTATTCCAAATTATTAATTGCTCTAGAATTAATTAACCTTTAATTGATTATATTATATTAATTGTTCACAATCATTAACTACTCATCTTAATTAACTTCTTAGTTTCCATTAACAAACTCACTAAATTATCTTGAAGTTAAATTATCATTAACTGTTAAAACAACACATTTATTTAAAATATCGATTAAAGTGAAATAATAGAAAAAATTATTTATGTTATCTTCAACACCTGAAACATAAACAATTATACCTGAGGAAAACCAAGCATTACTCAACAATACCCGAGTGTCCTCGGCTCTTCTGACATATTTTTTTTAACTTTACATTTGTATGTACAATTTCAGCTTATGTTACAAGCATATCCAAATTACTTAATTCTTGCTTTTATTTACATTTGTATTTTATATTTTGACTATCAAGATTTGAATTATATTCAATATGGCGTACTTATATTTAATACCCATCTTTTCAATGGTCTTATACCGCATCCTCGATTAATTCTTCGGTGTGAAAATACTTCTTTAAAGTAATTTACTTAGTATACTCAACCACCATGAAAAGAAACCCATCAAATTGTTTATCAAATCGAAGATAAAAATCTAACAAGTAAGGCATTTTCTTAGAAACAAACATGTTCATTTCGGGCAGAAATTTAACCCGAGTTTGCACCTGAAATTCATATATATAGATGGCCGAATTTTAAAAATTTATGCAAATGAAAGTTATAGGCCTTTCCGTTAGCTTTCCAGAATGACCAAGATCATCGAATTTGGATAAAAGGTTCAAAAGTTATGACCATTTTACTAAGAACATTAAGCTTAGCCTGAACTTATGCATTTGCAGGACAGCGACCAACAATTGCAATTTTAGCATAGAAAACATCGAAAGAAGGCAAAATGAATAAAGCAAAAGTTGTAGCTTAGTCTCTAAGATTTCCGGAACATTAAAAATTACCGAATTCCGATAAGAATTATAAAAGTTATGGATAAAACAATTCTGAGATTTGAATTCCACAACTTCTGTCATTTTGTCTCGAGACAGCGATAAACAATTATAATTTTGGCCAAGATAACATCGAAATTTTGGATAACTCAAAACTTAAAAGTTTTAGAGCAAAGTCTAAGCTTTTTGGAACATCTAAATTTATCGAAATCGGTTGAGGAACGAAGAAGTTATGGCCAATTTAGTTTCAGCCTTAAGCACAGAGCTAATATTGGTTTTGCTCTCGGTATTACAGTAGAAAAATTCAATTTTTACATAGTTAACATCCAAATTACGGAATACCCAAAACATCAAAGTTGTAGGACATGAAATAAGATTTTCAGAACATCAAGGAAATCGAAATTTCATTAAGAATTGAGAAAGTTATGGTCAATTTACTAAGATGCATTTTTGATAGAACCATGCCACTTTTACTTACTATTGTCATCTCTTCAAGAATAATATGAATACTAGAAATTTAAATAGTTTTTCTCACCTTACACTTGTGTATTTGACTTGACTCTTTTTCCTTAGCTTTCTCCAAGCTTTTTCACTTTATCTTACTTTTGTTTTTGCTTTGTGAAAAAAGAAAAATAAGTGAACATTTCCACCCTTTATATAGTAATTTTCAAGGCTAGTTTGGTAATTTTAGTTTTGGACACTTGTCTACTTCTCTTTGCACAAGCTTTAGAATATTGACACATGTTTACTTAGGTGTCTTAGGATGTTTCTACACATAGACACCTAATGGGCTTATGTGTCACTATTTTATTTAATCTTGTGACACATGTCCTTCATTTTTTTATGCAAGCTTTATTTCATGACACATACCTTATTTAGTAATCATTTAAGGTGTTCTAGAAATGTACACCAAAGTGATATATGTGTCATAATTCTATTTCATCTTAAGATAGGTGTATGGTCCATATTATGCCACTTGTCTTCACCATGTCATGCCACTTATCCTATACTTATAAATGTATACATACTTATACCTTTTGTATTATTTAAAAGCATACATATATATAAATAAAATAGAGATGGTGTAGATAGTATATTTTGAAAACCGAACAAATCACATTTAAATTAAATTTCAACCATTCTATTATCTTCAGTATCATCATTATAAATTTTATAAGCCTTCAAATTATTTTAAAAGGCTTAGAAATTTCAGATTCAACAATTTACCCAATTTCAAATATTAAATACAATATTTAAACTATATAATTCAATGATTTAATTTTCAAGTGAATACTTATATCTCAAATTCATGTTAAAATTAACTTTTAAATGTTTAAAATTAATTCAATTATCACATTCTACATTGTTAAAAATTCTAGGTTGTCACATTCCTCCCCCCTTAAAAGAATTTCGTCCCTGAAATTACTAGTTAGGAAAAATTGACTAATACCCGTTTACCTTTTCCTCAAAATTCACAATTCAACACTCTACCAACTATCTTTTATTAAAAGCCTACTATCACCTTAATTAATTTCCTAAAACCTTCTATAGTTTCAAACAACACCCCTTTGCTCAATCATCTAAATTTCAATTTTAAATCAAATTTTGAATTATCAAAATTTCTCAAAATTTTTCTAACTCTCTAAATTTCCGACAATTTTTGCCAGCGTCTCCTTTGCGCGGCTAGCTCGGTACAACTACAAAAGGCCTCTACGGGCTTCCAAATTCCAAAAGAAAACAAAACGCCAAGTGGCTAGATCAAAAATCCAATCCAATTTCATACAGAAATTTAAATACATATCTTTTTGTTGGGCAATTCACATTTATCTTTTGGAATCAAATCCAATTTCTTTTCCCTTTAATACCTGCATATCTTACTTAGCAACAATATTCAATTCAAATTATTTTATATAACCCTTTACAGAAGTTTTCACATCTACTTCTATGCAAATTAGTTTTTTCCGTCTTCATACGAATTCAATTTATTTTCAATTTTGAATATTGGATTTTAACTTCCATTTATAACTGATTGATATTAGTTTCATCTACTAATTTATTTTAATTTCCAATTTGTGATCGTTTCGTCGCTAACGAAAATTTTTCAAAAATCTCCAAAAATTTTGGCGGAGTCTCCTTTGTACAGAGGAGCTTTTGCAATTTGACAATAGATATAAATATGTATACATCGACCCACACGGTCGAAAAAAGCAAAAAAAGTTTATATTTTATATTTTTATTGCATAGGCGTACCTTTATTTAGCATTTTAAGCAAGCAGCTTATAAATTTAAGCAATTACGCAATCCAAACCAACCAAACAGTCTTCAAGTACCTGTACTATCTCAATTTAAATATGTAAGTGCCACATATAGAAATTCTATTAGCATTTCACTTACTTTTAAAGGCTAAACACAAGCATTTCAAAAGCAACAAACACCAAACGCTTACCATAAGCAATTTATATAATTTAAAGTTAATCCATTTGCTTCCAACCAAATTTATATGCCATTACATTCAATTTTAATGGTTTACAATGCAATTGCTTACATTCAATTCATTTGTAAGCAAAACAAACTCCTATTCATATCAGTTGATTCAAAAAGCAATTATATTTGCTTCCACTAATTCATAGAATTTAATTAAATCTTGTTTACATTAAATGACAATCATTTCTACGCAATTTGATAATATCCATGTGAATAAATAATTACTTAAGTTTTATAACCAATTAAAATTGATTCCAACTCAATATTATTTAATTCAATTCCTTTTTAATTTATTCACAACCATTTTATTTAGCTCGATACATTCCATGCTTGTGTACTACTAACCATTCCCAAATTAATTTAAACCGAGCTTTTATTTAATGGCTTTTGCCCTTATTCGAAGGCAAGCTTCCTTAAATTTAAACTTAAGTTACTTTACTTTAATTTATTCCAACATCAACCTTAAGTTTACTTCTATTTGATTCTCATTTAATCAAATTCCATTAAACTCAATTAGCCCACCATTTCATTTTAATTCACCTCCACAATTTATCAAAATAATATCCAAGCGTATACTTAACTCATTTATACTTCAAATCAATATGCCACCGAACTTAAGTTCAGTCCGATAATCCAATTTCAATCACAACCTTGATTTAGTTTTTTTTTATTCAATCAGACTTCGTCCATTTATTATTTAATTCCATTAACTCATTTTATATTTCACTTTCTTAATTCATTCGCGAATTTATTTTATTTATACAAAGCCATTCTCAATTTACTTGCAACTTTTGTTAAATATTATCCATATCATGTTTGAATTTTATTTGTAATTCAAACCACCACTTTTCCAATCCAACTCTATTTTATTTCTACAACATCTCTTCTTATTTAATTCATTATCAAATCCAAGTCGAATTCTATTGACAAATTCGAATTCATTTCCAAACTCCATTATTAATTTACAATCCATTTGTTTAATCGAGTTAAATTTTATTAACATACTTTATCAAATAATTATTTATTAGCTTACTTCCAACTTTTATTACAAAGAATATTACTTCATTAAATTTTCCTGAGTTCAAAGTTATTTTTATAATTCCAGTTTGGAGTTTCCCTTTTATTTTCCCAAAATTTCAACACTTCTATTTTAAAATTTTAGAAATGCTTTTAAACCCACCTCATACTATTAAAATAGCTTTTATAAAAATATTTCTTATAACTTGATGTCTCATCCAGTCCATCCTTGTTCTCACAGAAATTCAGTCATACGTTGATCAGGCGTAGGACTGAAAATATGTAAGTACTTGGTAAACCCGTTTGCAACATCCACTGAAAATACTTGGAAAATAATTTTATTGAAAATATAGGAAACGGTTTTTGAAAATAGAGGAAATATCTTTGGTGACAATGCTCTGAAAATCATCACCCCCATCCATGGTCACAGTTACGTTCCAGGGTTACGTTGCCGTCACAGCAAAAGTCCATGCAACTGAGGGCTCTCCGCGGCCTCTCGATTACGCCATGGAACCCACACAACAGATCACAGTTACATCCAAGGTTACGTTGTCGTCACAGCAAAAGTCCATGTAACTGCAGGCTCTCAGCGGCCTTTGATTTTCGCTGTCGAAATGAAACCTCTCCACTCCTACACAGGTCGCAGTCTGCCGATATAAAATCAAACACAGACTGTTGCCTCTCAGCGGCACACACGACTTTCGCTATGTTATACCATAGGTCGCAGTTACATCCTGGGTTACGTTGCCATCGCAGCAAAAGTCCATGTAACTGTTGGCTCTCAGCGGCACACACGACTTACACTATGTTATACTCAACTCATAATCCTCAGGAACTATTTTTGTCCGGACTCCTCACAGGATCAACTTTAGAACCCCCCCTTGGGGCTCAAGGCAGCACCACCCGGTGGCACTCCCGAGAAGTTCATTCCAAGGGAGCGCCTTTTTCAACAGAGCCATCATCTAAACACTTTATATTATACACATATAGTATCTTTCAAATCATACACCTAGTATGAATTCTATCAAAGCTCCTTTACACAAAATCGATCATCCCAAAATCGATAATTCTCAAAATATGCTTTCCAAATTCCATAGAATGATTTTACCCAAAAATCAAAAGCCTTTCCAAATCCAAAGGTTCCCAAAGCCCTTTCCAAAATGCTCATAAGATCCTTTAGATATATACAGATATATATAATTTTTAAAACTTTGGATCACTTTAAACTCGTATAAAATTCCTTTTATACTTCAAACACTTCCAAAATCCTTTTTCTTCTAACAATAGATTCAACAAGGTAAGAATATATAACAAAGATATAACTTTGTTTACCCAAAATCAAATATTCAAATTTGATTACTCTTTCCAATATCAATTTCCTTTCTATTCACATTCACCTAAAATTTCATTCACTTATTCACATTTGCCTTAATCCCTATTTGGATTATTACCTCAATTCTTATCCCAGTTGGGTATTTGATCAATAACAGTTTGAACTCCGACCAGTTTATATTTAGAAACAGCTTAAAAATTTTAAAAGTAGAGAAGTAGTTGAAAAATAATTCTTAGTTTACAAAATATCTATAAATATTTGGAAAATAGCTAAGTAGTTATTGAAATCTTAGATAATTGCAAAATAGTTGTAAAATAATAATTAAGTCGTAACTTAGTTGAAAAAAATAGTAACTAGTTTAGAAAATAGTTGAAAATGGTTAAATAAGTCCAAAAATAATTGTAAAACAAGTATAAAATAATTTGGCTTTAAGAAAGAAGGGTTATATATATTTAATAACTTGGAAAAATAAGTTTATATTAAAACAATTTATATTGAAAACAATCCAGAGTCAACACTGTTCACTGCCCCAACATTTCAATTTAAATTTCCACTCCCATTTAAATTGACCCAATTCCAAATTGAATAATCTTCAATTTCCATTGAAATTGATTTAATCCCAATTCAAGTTGAATTGATTCTCAATTTCCTTCCAACTTCAAATCAAATTCCGTTTGATCTTTAAACTTGTACAGCTTTAATTACAATTTCTATCTTACAATTTCTATTTATAATCAATTACATTCACATTTTTCTTTTAACTCGGAATTATACATTTTATTTAGCCAATATATTATTCCATAAACATTTTGAATCAAGATTCCAGAATTTAAACAAATTTTCAAGATTTCAATATTACCTTAGAATTCAACTATATCCAAAATTCTTTGGCAAATTCAATTATCCTTTTGAATTTCAAAACCAAACCCAGTTCACAAACAACTCCAATTTGAAACAATTTGGTAACAATTTCTCTTCTAGAAACTCGAAAATGAACATCGATGATGCTGTAGTCATCACTAACGTTATTTTCCAGTGACCGAAAGAGTTCAATGCTTTTATCTCTTTAAAAACATTTCCAAATATTTTTAATTTCAAATCTCCCAGATTTAAAATTCAACATAAAAAAAATATTTTGAAATAATACTATTATTTTTCCAAAACCTTTGGAAACCACTTCCAAATCCAAAGGAATTTTAAATTTTCCCAAAAATTCTAAATTCATATTTAAACATTACTCTGAAATTTTCATCATACTTATTTCCAACTATTCTCTGGAATTCTATTTCAAATTATAATCTCATTTATTATGAAGTTTATTTCAATTTATAAATTACATTCACAATCTATAATTCAAAATCCATTTTGTCATATAAGTTTATTCTTCAACTTTAGTTATAAGTTTCAATTTGTTCGTATTTTATATTACTTCTTAACTTAATTCCAATAACTTAACAACCAATCACCAAAATATTCATTAGAAGGGAATATTGCTTTATATATACATTTAAAATCTTCATAAGAAAATAACAAGTACGCCCTTATATATATATATATATATATATATATACACTCAACTCATTCTAGAGTACTACGGACTCTATTCAATGAGTAATCCCCACCAGAGCCAAGGTTCTCGCTTAACCTTCAGCTCTGATACCAAATGTAACGACCCGAAATTTTTGAAGCCGAAAATTCCAGATAATTATGAAAAAGAAGAAAGAGATAGAAGAAGAAGAAGAAGAGAAACACCAAACATCTCACATTCGCAGCGGATAAAATATAATAAATAATAAATGTCTACAAAAGAATATTGTATCTGTTGATTACATTTAATATACATCAGAGTTCCACACACATACAGTCACTGAATAAATACAAGTATCATGTCTCAAATTAACGAATATATAAATATAGCGGAAATACTGTACTCGTTACTGCCATCCAGTTTGCCTCCTTAGCTCCATAACATCCCTACCTGAAAATCTGTAATACTCGGTCTGACCCGAGTATTACACCAAAGTAACACCCGGGTCAGGCTGGAAACCAGCGTGAGTTAACCCAACTAACATGGAATGCAAAAGTTTACAACCCAAATAAACCCGGGTAACTTATATCAATTTCCACTTCATAAGTTGTTATAGACATCACTTATTCCACACATCAATTTCTAAGTGCCAGAACTTAGATTTTATGGTCCAATTCACTTAAAATCATTCCAATATACCCTATTGATTCCATGTATCAATTTGTAAAGAATCAAAGTGATTTCGGGTATTAACTAATACCCGACTCCGGTCTCTTCGAATTCAATGTTATTAATTTACCTTCCCTTTTCACAATAATCACATCTATCCTTGATTAAGTTCTCAGATTCATTAACTTATAATCACTTACATTGATTAAAATCCATGAATTAATCATGCTCATAAATTTACTAACCCTCCATAAATTTTGTTACACTAATTAAACAAGTAATTAATCCTCAATTAAGTAATTACCAATAATTACCCCCTTTGATTTATGATATTAAATAATTTTTCTTCGATTGCTTTTATTAGTAAATTCTATTAACTACATTGATTAATTACCTTAATCAATCATTGATTATTCCAAATTATTAATTACTCTAGAATTAATTAACCTTTAATTGATTATATTATATTAATTGTTCACAATCATTAACTACTCATCTTAATTAACTTCTTAGTTTCCATTAACAAACTCACTAAATTATCTTGAAGTTAAATTATCTTTAACTGTTAAAACAACACCTTTATTTAAAATATCGATTAAAGTGAAATAATAGAAAAAATTATTTATGTTATCTTTAACACCTGAAACATAAACAATTATACCTGAGGAAAACCAAGCATTACTCAACAATACCCGAGTGTCCTCGGCTCTTCTGACATATTTTTTTTAACTTTACATTTGTATGTACAATTTCAGCTTATGTTACAAGCATATCCAAATTACTTAATTCTTGCTTTTATTCACATTTGTATTTTATATTTTGACTATCAAGATTTGAATTATATTCAATATGGCGTACTTATATTTAATACCCATCTTTTCTATGGTCTTATACCGCATCCTCGATTAATTCTTCTGTGTGAAAATACTTCTTTAAAGTAATTTACTTAGCATACTCAACCACCATGAAAAGAAACCCATCAAATTGTTTATCAAATCGAAGATAAAAATCTAACAAGTAAGGCATTTTCTTAGAAACAAACATGTTCATTTCGGGCAGAAATTTAACCCGAGGTTGCACCTGAAATTCATATATATAGATGGCCGAATTTTAAAAAGTTATGCAAATGAAAGTTATAGGCCTTTCCGTTAGCTTTCCAGAATGACCAAGATCATCGAATTTGGATAAAAGGTTCAAAAGTTATGACCATTTTACTAAGAACATTAAGCTTAGCCCGAACTTATGCATTTGCATGACAGCGACCAACAATTGCAATTTTAGCATAGAAAACATCGAAAGCAGGCAAAATGAATAAAGCAAAAGTTGTAGCTTAGTTTCTAAGATTTCCGGAACATTAAAAATTACCGAATTCCGATAAGAATTGTAAAAGTTATGGATAAAACAATTCTGAGATTTGAATTCCACAACTTCTGTCATTTTGTCTCGAGACAGCGATAAACAATTATAATTTTGGCCAAGATAACATCGAAATTTTGGATAACTCAAAACTTAAAAGTTTTAGAACAAAGTCTAAGATTTTTGGAACATCTAAATTTATCGAAATCGGTTGAGGAACGAAGAAGTTATGGCCAATTTAGTTTCAGCCTTAAGCACTGAGCTAATATTGGTTTTGCTCTTGGGATTACAGTAAAAAATTCAATTTTTACATAGTTAACTTCCAAATTACAGAAAACCCAAAACATCAAAGTTGTAGCACATGAAATAAGCTTTTCATAACATCCAAGAAATCGAAATTTCATTAAGAGCTGAGAAAGTTATGGTCAATTTACTAAACTGCGTTTTTGATAGAACCGTGCCACTTTTACTTACTACTGTCATCTCTTCAAGAATAACATGAATACTAGAAATTTAAATAGTTTTTCTCACCTTACACTTGTGTATTTGACTTGACTCTTTTTTCTTAGCTTTCTCCAAGCTTTTTCACTTCATCTTACTTTTTGTTTTTGCTTTGTGAAAAAAGAAAAATAAGTGAACATTTTCACCCTTTATATAGTAATTTTCAAGGCTAGTTTGGAAATTTTAGTTTTGGACACCTGTCTACTTCTCTTTGCACAATCTTTAGAATATTGACACATGTCTACTTAGGTGTCTTAAGTTGTTTCTACACATGGACACCTAATGGGCTTATGTGTCACTATTTTATTTAATCTTGTGACACATGTCCTTCATTTTTTTATGCAAGCTTTATTTCATGACACATACCTTATTTAGTAATCATTTAAGGTGTTCTAGAAATGTACACCAAAGTGATATATGTGTCATTATTCTATTTCATCTTAAGATAGGTGTATGGGTCCATATTATGCCACTTGTCTTCACCATGTCATGCCACTTATCCTATACTTATAAATGTATACATACTTATACCTTTTGTATTATTTAAAAGCATACATATATATAAATAAAATAGAGATGGTGTAGATAGTATATTTTCAAAACCAAACAAATCACCTTTAAATTAAATTTCAACCATTTTATTATCTTCAGTATCATCATTATAAAATTCATAAGCCTTCAAATTATTTTAAACAGGCATAGAAATTTCAGATTCAACAATTTACCCAATTTCAATTATTAAATACAATATTTAAACTATATAATTCAATGATTTAATTTTCAAGTAAATACTTATATCTCAAATTCACGTTAAAATTAACTTTTAAATGTTTAAAATTAATTCAATTATTCCATTCTACATTGTTAAAAATTCTGGGTCGTCACAGGAAAACTATGAATATAATAGTTCATACAATTCTTATCTCCAAGGATATCGAGCTAAATTCCAACTTTTACACTTGTTTGACTTTTATAGTATGAAATCGCGAACTTCTGTTACGCGACGCATTTATTTTTAACTAAATTTTCTATCTCTTTTCAAACTTCTCCAAAAAACTTTGAAATATTCTTAAAAAATTTCAAATACATCCATTTTTAAGAGGTTTAACAATTCCATACAAACCATTTCACTAACTCAGGGAAAGTGATTTCCTTTTGTGTTTTATCGACGTGTATATTCGTGACTTGCATATAATTCCAAATTCATATGAAGACAACCAAATTTAATGATCAAAGCATATTAGACATTCATTTTCAACATCATATCATCATCCAAAATATAGTATAATAGTTTTAGGAGTTCTCACCTTAATTTCCACTTCGAGCTAATAGAAAATCAGCAATAGCTCCGCTACGATCGACCCAGAGCAAATGAAACCAAGCCTATGACTCAAAGAGGAGCTCGACCAAGGCTAGGTGGAGATGATGCTCACGGCCATGGTGTGTGGGGGCAGAGATCATTAATTTTGGAAGAGAAGTGGGACAGTTTCAGATTAGTTTTGAAGTAGATTGATACAATAAACTTGTATATATTTTTTCTTCTTTGTAGTATTTTTCTAGCTTTTATTTATTTTATTTTTTATGAACAAGAATCCATTAGAGAGCTCTTAGAAAACTTAAAAATAAGTGGAAGAAGAACTGAAATGATATTAAGAATTTGTGAGAAAGTGGGGTGGTATTTATAGGAAAACGAAGAGTGTAAATGAAGACATGCGCACATCATCACTTTATTCGCATTTCAAAGCTTCTCCAACACATCTCCTACCCCTTAATGCACGGCTAAAACCTTCCCCCATGTGCCCATCACTTCCACCTTCTCATATGTGCATAAGTTGACTTATTTATGCTTAAGGAGTAATAAATCTTTAAAATATATTATTTTTTTTATATTATATTTCTTATACTTAATTATATTTATATATGTATGTTTACATGTATGTTATTATGTGTATGTAAAATATAAATGTATGTATATGTAGATACATAACACCCCGAACATCTTTAAATAACTTTTGTTCGTTAAATCATTGAAATCCGAAGAACTGATGATCGATCACATTTTCACTCATACTTTAATGTACATATATTTGTAAAAAAAATTTAAAATAAGTTCCTATCATTTTAGACCAATTAAAATGATTACATTTGAATTATAAAACCATATAAATTCATATTAAAATTTATTTATAGAAATTTCTATTATACCGATAAAGCGATATCGATTTTTTCTTATATTTTCAAATTAAATATACCCCTTTATAAAATTATTACAAATGATTCATTATCGCTTTATAAATATTTAAAATTAATTATCATCATTTAAAATTATTATTTTAATAACTAAAAATAATTATTAAATTATTAAAATTAATTTAATTTAAATAAATATATATAAATACGATGCCACTGATCGATATAAAATCCGAGGAAAATATTTTTGTAAATATTTGTTCAAAATAAGTTTATTATTACTTATTATCACTTGAAACAATACTATATGTATTATCACTTTCATTTAAAATTAAATTCAATTTATAAAAGTGATAAATTGGAGGGTCGTTACAGACTCCCCTCCTTAAAAAAAATTCGTCCTCGAAATTAAGATAAGATAAAATAGCTCAAAAAGAAATATATTCGATATGATGGAATGTGTACAAAAGAATGAATAAGTGACTACACCCTAGCCGGTGAGTATATTATAATGATATAGTTCATTCTTCAATTCACTTGGGATATGCCTTTTTTGTCCTATCCTCTGTTTCCCAAGTGCAATCCTCCGCATCACCATTATATTGAACTTTAACTAGCCTTACCACCTTCCTTCCTAATCGTTTCTCATCTCGATCAACATTTCAAATAGGTCATCTGATAACTGCTAAATTTGGTTTGACCTCCAAGTCTTCCTAAGCAGCTATTTCTAGGTCATGCACATGTTTCCTTAAATGAGATACATGAAAAACATTGTGCACTCCTGCCAACCTTTCTGGCAATTACACTCAATAAGCTAGTGGGCCGATTCATTCAAGAATCGAAAATGGTCCAATATATCGAGTTGCTAACTTCCCCGTCCTTCCAAACCTCACTGCTTCTCTCATCGGAGAGACTTTCAAAAAGGCTGAATCTCCAATTGAGAATTTTAGGTTTTTACGCCATTGGTCAGATAGCTCTTCTATCTGCTCTGGGCTTTCAAAGCTTCTCCAACACACCTCCTACTCCTTATTGCATGGCTAAAACCTCCCCTCATGTGGCCATCACTTCCATCTTCTCATATGCGCATAAGTTGACTTATTTATGCTTAAGGAGTAAGAAATCTTTAAAATATATTATTTATTTTATATTATATTTCTTATACTTAATTATATTTATATATTTATGTTTATATGTATTTTATCATGTGTATGTAACATATAAATGTATGTATATGTAGATACATAACACCTCAAACGTCTTTGAATAACTTTTGTCCGTTAAATCGTTGAAATCCGAAGAGCCGATTATCGGTCACATTTTTATTTATACTTTAACGTACATGTATATTTGTCAAAAAATTAAAAAAAATCCTTACATTTTAAACCAATTAAAATGATTACATTTGAATTATAAAACCATATAAATTCATATTAAAAAATATTTACAAAAATTTCTATTATACCGATAAAGCGATAACGATTTTTCCTTACATTTTCAAGTTAAATATTCCACTTTATAAAACTATTATAAATGATTCATTATCACTTTATAACTATTTAAAAATGAATTACCATCATTTAAAATAATTATTTTACTAACTAAAAATAATTATTAAATCATTAAAACTTGATTTAATTTAAATAAATCTATATTTAAATACGATGCCACTGATCGATATAAATTCCGAGGATTATATTCTTGTTTTTATTTGTTCAAAATAAGTTTGTTCTTACTTATTATCACTTGAAACAAATTTATCTGTATTATCATCTTTCATTTAAAAATAACTTCAATTTATCAAACTGATAAATTGGCAGGTCGTTATAGCTCCCCACAGCGTGCCTTAGCGCGGACGAACATGGGCCAGATCTACTACCATTCGTCGATGATTCGACGATCCCACCGTATAAAACGTAGAGGTCATCGAGCTCTTCCTTTTACTGGATGAAGTCGAGAGATAAAAACATGTGGATTGGGAAAAATCAAGAGGAGAAAGAGGTGAGTTTTCGGCTTTTAAGATTTTAAAGAAGGCGGCTTGCATAGAAATAGGGTTTCGATGCAAAAATGTAATTTCCAAGTTCTATATAGAAAATTTCATGGCATTATTCGTCTGTGAAAATTTCAAACTTCAAATGAAGCGTGCCTCCTGGTGTTCTATATGTTATAGTCCTATTTCGAATGCAATGAAACTAGTCCCGTGCCCTAATTCGATAAGCAGAAGATCGCTTTCAAAATTGAATTATTTCAATTTAAATTTCTTAAAATAATTTCAATTCATTTTGAACACACACAACCAAACAATGCGTCCGATCACCATGAAATTCGACAGCATACTATAATTCACTATTATGGATCCAATGAAACTAGTTTCGTCGAAATCCGAGACAGTGCCAAAATTGACTATTTTTACACGTTAATTAAATCAAGAAATTTTCAATTTCTATTTATTCACTTTTAAATCAAATTTAAAAGTTTATTAACCTATTCTAATTTAAATAGAACTTAAATAAACTTTAGAAATCATTTTCATTCACATTAAATTCAAGATTCAATTATTTTAAACAATTTCAAATATTAAATTTAACAATTTAATTATCAAATAAATCGCTATATTTGAAATTCGAGCTCTTTAACTTATAAATTAACTTTTTAATATTTAAAACTAATTATTCTAAATTCAACTTACTAATATTCTAGATCATCACATCAATTAACATCCAATCAATTTATCTTTTTATCAAATCAGATATCTTTCAAAGATATATTCTTTAGACCATTTTATTTTTTAGTATACGTGGGATTATTAAACCTCTTTTATCAAATCCTTTGGTTGATTAAAAATCCCTTTTTATCTTTGGAAATATCAAATCATTTCTCTTTTATTACATAGGTAAACATCGCCATCTTTTATTATTGGTATAATTTCAATCTCAATGGGGATTACTTATTTTCAAAACATATCTTTTAGTGGGTTAAAAACAATGTTATTTAAGGCATCATTTACTGTATATCCAAACCAATTAGTACTAAGTAAAAATGATTCATAGATTTTAGATTTATTATACTCAATACTAGTTTCCATATTTAGCATGTACTATTTCTCGAATAATGGTGAAATCATCTTTTAAATTCACATAGAGAGTACGAGTTCCCTTCTCGAAATTTAATATAAAGTTTAATCAATAAATTACATATATCATAAAAATATTATTGTTTATAAAATCTTGTTTAACTTTTGGAAAACTCCGAATCTCTTTTTATCTTAGGAAAACGTGGTCTGAGTAAATCAAATTAGCTATCCCTCCATTGGGCCAGTGCGGATAGCTAAAGCGGAACCAAACACTAGTTGTCCGAGCTCGGGTTTAGGGACTATCTCTCTGTCACCATAAGGTGGTCAAGTTATTTTATTAACTCTATACTCTTTTATATGATCTTTTAGAGATGAGTTTCATTTACTTAACACAATTTTGAATATTGTTTAAAACAATTTTCCTTTAAGCATTTATTAAAAACTCCTTTAAAACAATTCTAAAACTTCCAAATAATATTCAAAATACTTAATTATTCATTTGAAAAGATTACTAAAAAATATTGGGAAATGATAATAAAGTTAAAACTATAGTTTGCAAAAGTTACCGAAACCGCTACAAAAACTGCTGCGAATAGTATTTCTAAAGCATTTTTGTTCAAAACAATAATTCCATTTCATATATGTCTATTTTTATAACTCAAATCCCTTTTAAAATGTTTAACCTATTTATAAAATTGATTTCATATTTTTAGAGATTTAAAAATATCAATTTTAATGCGTTTACCACTTTGTTTTTTGAACTGCCAAAACGCCATATTTCTGAAAACTTGATTTGTACATATTCCATACTCTACTAAATGAAACCTTGATTTTCTTTTCTTTTTTTGAAAACTATACCCGCATGGGATTGGAAAATTCGCATTTCAAAGAATTCCGACTTATATCGAATCCTACACATTGATTTAACTTTTTAGGTCAGAAAATGACGAACTTCCGCTGCGCGACGTGCTCGATTTAACTCTATTTTTCAAACTTCATTAAACTTTGCCGAAGCTAGTTAAAGTGTTTAAAATACCATAATAAACCATTTCAAATCATTTTAAACTATTTTTATTGCATGTTTTAAAGAGGTTTAACTATTCCGTAATACTTTTATAATTCATATAGTAAAGTGATTTCCTTTGTGTAAATTCGACGTGTATTTAACGTGATTCCACAACCAAACAAACATATTGTCACACTCAAAACGTGTTGATCAAGAATGGAAAATAATCATAGCAAATATATGATATCATCATATAATTTGTAATAAATTAGCGGAGAAATTCTCGCCTTCATTGGTTTCTATATTCTCTAAAATTGACTATAGCTCTGCTATCACCATACCGAAGCTTATGAAATCAACCCTACGACCCTTGGAAGTGTACAATAAATGCTAGAGAGGGTGGATGCTTGGCCTTAAGTGGTGATGGAAGGCGGCCGTGAGTATAGGAGGAGAAGAGGAGATGATTGCTCACTTTGATTTCAAATTATATTGATATATTTTACGATATTGAAGTGTATTTTCCAACAGAGCTTCGCTACGACTATGGAATATTTTATGAAGGCATGGAAGCCATTAATAAAGAGGAAAAAGAAGATGAAAAACTTAAGAAAGAAAGAGGAGGAAGGTGTGAAAATTATGAGAGGAGGAGGCATGTATTTATAGGAAAAAATGTCTAAAAATATATAAATGCAAAATTATCTTCATACCCCTTTGCCCACCCCTTCCACACACTCAGCCACACCCCCATTGTCCTTCTCCCCATATGCTTTAGATGATGGTGTGTAAATGTGTAAGGATGTGAGGTTTTGGTTTACATTTTGCTTTTATCTTTGTGTAAATATCTTTGATATTTTGTGATATGTTTATATATAAGTGTATGTATATATGTTATCTGTGTATATGTATATATTAGTGTATATATGTGCATGTCATATATATGCAAGACGTATAAACAACATCATGATCACTTTGAATAACTTTTGTTCCTTAAACCATTGAAAATCGAAAAGTTGATTCATGGTCGTATTTTAACTTATTAATTAAATTATATATAAACGTAAACAAAATTTGGAAATTAATTTCTATCATTAGTAACAAATTAAACCAATCATATTTGAATTATAAAACTATATAAATCAGTATTAGACAAGTGTTTACAAAAAGTGTCGTCGTATCAACAAAATATTATGAATTTTCTTATGTTTTTAAAACAAATATATATCTTTATAAAACTATTACAAATGATTTATCATCACTATATAGCTTATTAAAATGAATTATAATATTTTAAAACAATTATTGATTATTTAAACTTAATTTAAAAATCCAGAAAATATATAAAAGTGATGATATTCCTGATGATGTCATAAAAATATTTTATTTTCAAAAATAAAATAAATAATTTTTATTCCATATTCTTGCTTAAATGGATAAATAAGTGGACGTATTTAGTTTTTTCCCTTAATATTAGAAAAATCTCAATATTCTCGAAAACTGATTTTTTTCGTTTTTCTGATGAAAACCCCCAAATATACATACTGTTAATGTACCTTTAAAATAAATTTACCATCGTCGTTTAAGGTTTAAAACATTATAATTTGTGTTATAAAATCTTCTGTTTGAATATTTTGAATATAAGTATAATTTATCAGAGTGATAAATATGAGGGTCATTACCGACTTACCTCCTTAACAAAATTTCGGCCGAGAAATTACCCCTAACCAAAAACCCAGTAAAAACATTATTTAAAATTTCGAATACAAACCCGTGTTATGCTCACGAATTATCTGTTTGCACTACCTGATTCGATCTTCAATACGAATGTACCACTTTGCTTCTGACTTATTATTGATCCTTCGATTCTCTAGTGCCAAATTTGATCAGGCTCAGAAGCTTCTATTTTCCATGCATATTTCTGAATTATGATAGAAAATGGAAGTATCCGACTATAAATTTTCAATAATGTTTGCCATCGAGCATCGAGTGGTAATTTTTTTCAGATATCAAAGTCTCATATCCAATCTTAGGCTAACTCGTGCTATGAAATAATTCGTGTATAGTGCATGTGCTCTTTATCTATTCCAAAATCTTTATGGAAATTAAATTTGCAAAATTTTGGTTCAAGTTCTTAAATATTTCATAAAAACACGGTTTTATCTTACAAAGAAAATTCTCCTTTAATATTTTGTTTCCTTTATCAAGAATTCTCAAAAAGTGATTTACGAAATTGCAAATGAGAGAAGTTAACAAAAGACTGTCTTAGTATTATATAAGCCTTAGCACATTAGTCAATCCTTAACTTACACCCATCATCCATAAGTTATCCATACATAGGTCATCATATCTTAGGTCATCCTAACCATACTTTATCATACTATAAATACACAACCATAATACAAATACATCATACTACTACTTAAATACTATATTAGATGTATGTCACCAACCTTCAAATCATTTCACAACACCCTACTATTCTTCTGATTTTGATGTGGATGGCCCATCCCAATTTCCAAACTCAAATAGAACTTCCTCCATATTGTAACGACCCGAATTTTGACGGCTAATTTACAATATTTAAAATGAATTTAAATATCTAATTTGAACTTTAATTTCATTTTAATATGAATAGTTTGTTTTATATGATAAAAAGAATTCAAAAATTTAAAGTATAACGACCTATTGAATTACTTAATTATTAAAGTAGTAACTAGATATTGGGTAAAATATAAAATCTGGTATAGTAAGCTTGTTGAAAATATTTCAATGGCTTATAAAATTTATATTGATGATACTGGAAGTAATAGATAGATTACGTTCGTTTAATTTTAAATCTGTATCGTTTAAATTGACATTTAAAAATAACCTTCCGAGGCACAGTCTCGGAATTCGATGAAACTAGTTCCGTTGGATCCGTAATATTGAATTATTGCCGGATTTCAAATTTCGTAATTTTCGGAGTCTTTGTGTGAGCGTACGAGATAGAAACGTTTAAACAATAATTAATCGTTTTAATTCAAAATATCTTACATCAAATCATTACAACCTTCTCCTATACGCCTTCTTTCCCTTCAGTTAAACCACGGTCTTCCCTTTTCGTTCAAAAAAAAATCATCAGAGCAGCTAAGCATTGAAACGAAGACTTCGTTCGTTTCAAAACCGCTACCTCCTTCCACTTCTTTCCCTTTTCTTCCTGAAGCCGATTTAACGACATACAAAAAAAAGAGGACCTAACTCGCGAATCGAAGAGAGGGGGAAACACGCGAATTGTTTCACGTTCGAGCGAAATCGAATCACGCGTGCCGTGATTTTCGAAGCAGGGTCGTGAGCGGGGAGGAGAGGTCAGTCGACGATGGAAGGGTGTGGTGGTCTCAGGGTCGGCGGTTCAAGGCAGGTGGAGCGCGATTGAGGACGACTGGGAGCTCGAGTTCGATTTCGTGTTCAGGAGATGGTCGTCGGATTTGGGAAGCGGACGGTGATTTTGGGAAGAGGGATGCTTGCGTGAGGAGAAGGAGGAGCGTGTGGTTCCTAGGGTCGTGATCGATGGTGGTTGCAGTGAGGTACGAATCCAGTTTTCTGAATCTTGTTAATATATATATGGATTAAAAAAAATTGTTAAACTGTTTAATCCAGTTTTGCTTATTTTACAAGTGTATTGGTATTAAAAAAAGATAAAGTTCAAAAATAGGATTTTCGTAGTTAGAGAAAATATGCAGATTTTTATATAGGCACGAAACAGAAAAGAAAAATATTTTTACAGTCAAAGTTAATATCTTTTCTGTTTTGAAAATTTAAATTATATGTTAAGAAGATGGATTTATTTCTTTAGAATAAAAGTATATATATAATTAGGTAAGACAGATATATATGGGACTCTGAAAACAATATAAAGATTAGATTTTTACAATGAATATAAGTCATTTTGGTACAAGTAATTATAAAGAAGAAACTAAAATATTTTTTGTTGAAATAAATCATTAGGTAAAATTAAATTAGTAGAGTTAAATAAATTTATTTAAACGGTAATTAATTTTCGACCTGTTCAAATATTAATAAAATCATATAATTGTTTATATAAGGTCAAAAGTTGGGGAATCGGGTCGAGACTGGAAAGGGTTGCAACTTAAAAGCAAAGGTGAGATTTTCTCACTCATTTGGATGCCATAAATAATATTAAATGTTAAATTTAAATCATTGGATGTGTTTGGTTGATTTATAATAATTTATTCACTGGATGATATTATAGACCCATATACTGAAATGTTCCACTTTGAAGTGGAATTGATATTTTATTTTGTGCTAACATTTGTGGATGCAGGGAAAACAGGTTGGAGGGATCCAACAGGATTCCTCAAAGATATTTATTATATTTATGTTTCATATGACAGGTTGGATGAATTAATATGAAATTGCATGAGAATTGAATTAATAAGTGTTGAATAACATGGAAGTTGGAATTTGGAAATTTTTAAATATCATAAATAATTTAATTGAAGGAAGTTAAATGAAATTTAAGTTAAAAGAATATTTCTTTAAGATTTGAATTTACATCTATTGAGACTAAAGTAAAATTAAAAGAATATTTATGACTTTGGTTAAACTTAAAATTAGTTAATGTTGAGCTCGGGAAAAAGGGTAAATTATATACTAAAGACTTAAAGAAAATATTATAATCGATGAATAGATTTGAAGTAAAGGAGAACTATATTAAGAAAATAAAATAAGAGAACTATATTAAGAAATAAAATAAGGGAACTTTTTTAAGAAATGAGATGGAATTTTATTAAGGAACAATATGGAATTGAATTGAAGAATAAAATTATAAAATAGGATTTTTGAATAAATTATTTCATAAATAAATGAAAAAGAAAACTCAGGGAGTTTATAAATTTATAAACGGAGTTTGTAAATGGGAAAGGAAGATATCAGTGGATACGAAAAGGAATAAGTCATGAACTTATATTGAGTTATAAATTTGTTTGAAACGGAAATAGAAAAATATTTTCGAAAGTAAGAAGTGTGAATTTGGACAAGAGGCATTTATAAATGGATATTGGATTTTTCTAAAATTATAAACTTATTTTTAAAAGGAGTATTTTAAATTACTACACTATAAAAATTTCTTGTAAATTATTACTTGAATGTAAAATGTTTCGAATTAGATATTTTTGAAGGATAGGCAAATTTTTATAATAAACTTCAATTTTCTAAAACCAGTTTTACAATTTATCATTAACTGGATATGAACTCTAATTTTTATGTTCAATATTTCTTTTAAACCGTAAATTGTATAAAACAATACTTCTTATTTTATAAATCTAAATGTTTTCAAATGCTTTTAAAATCCAATTAATAATCCTCTTGTGATGATAAATGAGTTATTAAATGAGATAAGATTTAGGAGAAATCTTATTAAGTGAAGGAATTGAGTTTTAAAATTTATAAGTAAAGTATAAATTGATTTTTGTGAAAGGGATGAGAAAATAAGAAATATTTTCAAAGGTAAAATCAAGTTGAGTGTGTATGAGAAATCAGTTAAGTGATTTCATGGAAATAAAGGACTTTGAAATTTATTTCAAATGAATTAAAATGGAAATAATATCTGAATGATATTTGAGATAAATCATTTGTGGAAATTATTTGATGGTTGCTTGTGTATGATTAATTGATAGTTAAATAACCGACTATCAATATTGGACAATGCGCTGATCGTTTCGAAGAGTCCGGGATCGGATTTAATTATCCGAAAACCACTTCGATCCGGTTTGTACGATTACGAATGAAGACCGTGAAGAGTTGAAGACGGTGATTCGGTTTGTCCAGACCCAGGGCAACTTGTATGGATTGAATGCTTTCAGAACATCGTCAGGGGGACGATGAGCATTCTAAGTGGGACACGTTCTTGAAAGGTAACGTTTAGCCTCAAGCCTCATCAACCGAGAATGGCTAAAACAGGGGAGGTGCAGCAAGGTTAGGTGGGTCATGCCCAAGCAGGACAAGATTTCCCCCTGTCTAGATGTCCCTTTTTAGTCGGCTTAGTGGGTAGTTGGTCGCGCCAACCACGGGGTTATCTTGTTCGGGACTGTTCAGTAAGGAATGGTTCCGGCCTTGTGTTGCAGGGGAGCGGGCGTACTCCTCGGTACTCTGATCTAGGCCAGGTACAGTGACGGGCGGTACCCCAGTAGCCCAGCCATTGATGGAAATCCATTCTCCCTACGAGCCTTGTACGAGTTTTGTTTGTATTACCCACTCTGTGGCTAGTAGCTGGAATTTAATCATGTAACAATTTCGGCTATATTATAAGTATTTGTAAATAGACCCTATTATAATATCAGAGGATTTCTATAAAAAGTGTTTTAGCTATCGTAAGGTAAAAACTCGACATGTTTATTTGTGGCGTGGTCTTACGAGATACTTTTGTTTTCAAAGGATTTTTGAAACTTTAATAATCCAATTGAGTGTGATTTCTCACGCTGGTTTTCCAGACTGGCTCGGGTGTTGTTTATATGATGCTCGGGTCAGACTGAGTTTAACAGGATTCAGGTTATATGCTGGAGTTCAGGAGACGAGCTGGTGACAGAGTGTATTTTCGTATTTGTCTATTATTTCCGCTGTGTATGATCATATAGTAGTTGTCTCTGTATGACTGATTGATGTACTCTGATGATGGAATGTATATATATGTATACAGTACAGATTTCTTGTATTTAAAACTGTATTCTATATATTATATTTTATTCCGCTACGATGTGAGATTCTGATGTTGTTTTTTGTTCTTCTTCTTCTACCTCTTTCTTCTTTAACCCGAAGACTCGTATTTTTGTTCCACTTTGAGCTGAAGTGTGGTGGATTTGGCCAGCTCAAAGGGGTACGGATTTGCGGGCCTTTACACTTGGTATCAGAGCTGAAAGGTTAAGCGAGAACCTTGGCTCTGGTGGGGATTACTCATTAGAAAATAGATTCAATGGTACTCTAGAATGAGTTTGAGCGTATTTGTAGATATGAGCGCATATTTGTTAGTAAATATAAAATGGTTTTATATTGTATTGATTGATTTATTGAGTGGTATATGAACCTTCGTCGGCACAGCCTCGAAAACTGTATCGAAGGGTTTTCTAAACACTTAAACAGAGCAGTTTGACACAATATTGATTTTTTTAAAAGTGGGTGAACGAAATAATTTCATCCAAAGTATATTTTGATATAAAAGGAATATTTTCTGAAATTATTATAACTTGGATGTTTGGATGCTATATTTAGACAAATGAGATGATTAAATTTAAAATAGTTATCTAATCGAGGAAAACATTAAATGTTGAATTTTGGAATTAAAATTTAAAGCAAAAAGCTAAAGATGGAAATTTAACTTGGATTAAAATTTAAAACTTGAATTTAATTAATGATTTGGAAGAAATAAATTAGTAGATTTTAAATGAAGTTGAAATGAGAAATAAAACTTAAAGTGGATTGAAACTAATTTAAGTATGTGAATGGAAGTAAATTGAATTAAACTGAAAATAAAATTCAGTTGTATTGAATTAAATTTAAAATGGGATTAGGTGATGAAACCCGAGTTATAAATAGAAATTCCATTGACATGGTAAGTCAAATTAAATATGAATCTCAATTATTATGAATTGGACTAAAGTAAAGATAGTTTGAATTTACAAATAAAATCCAAATCAAGTATGGATGGAATAAATTGGCCTTGGATATTATCTTAACAAATTTAGAATGGCTAATTAAATTACATGGGATTTGGTCTAGATGAGTATCAAGTCAATTGCAATGAATTTAAGTAAGAAGTTGCAATAAATAAATTAACTTAAGATTTAAAATTTATGGGAAGGTGATTTCGAAGAAAGTGGAAGTTCATTGAATAAAATAGATTGGTAAAGTACCTTAAACTTTGGATGTGATTGGATAGTGAATAGCAAATTTAATTGGATTGAGAACTTTGATTGAACTGGAATTATCTTAAGCTAAGTTAATGTGTGAATTTGAATGAAGATGAATTAAACTGAGATGTAGATGATATTGTAATAAAACTCTCACTTGGCTAAGTAAAAATGTATAAACCCGAAGTAAAATAAAATGGGAACGTGGTTAACTGTAAATAAGTGGAAGTGTGAAGATAAATAAGAAGTAGGACTTATAAAATTAAGGTGGAATAAATAAGTCAAAATAGAATTGAACCAAAGAAATTTAAATGAAGAGATTTTTGAAGCTAAAAATCAAGTATTGGATTATAAATTGGGAGTAAACTAATTTGGGATAAATTAGTAACTTGAATATGTGAATAAACTTCAAATTGGTTAAATAAAAGTTGAATGGAAAATTAATAAAAGTGGAGGGTGAATTAAGTGAATGGGAGGAAGAGACCTTGAATTATAAATATAAAATTCAACTCGGATTGGTTAGCAAATAAAATGAAATTGGATTAAATATAAATGGTTAGAAGTGCAAACAAAATCCAATTGTGTATAAATCAAGTGAAAATGGTCTTGTAATAAGTTGAATAAGTTCGAGAATGAATCGAACATGGGAATTGAAATTTTTAAATGAAATAATTAATTGAGCTAAGAAGTAAATGAATGATATTTGATTTAAATAAAATCAAATTAAATTGGAAAAGAATTTATGGGAAAATGAAATAAACTTAAGTTATGAAAGTTAAATAATTTGAAGTAAATTAACTTAAGTCTAAAATTCAATAAAGCATGACTTATATAAATTTGGGACATGATTGTTAAATTTTAAGCATTGAAGTTGTCGAGCTTAATAGAAATGGTTTTGAATAAAATCAATGCAAAGATATTGTTTAAAAAATAAATTAGAATGGAATGAAATTCATATAACTTGAGTTGGAATCAATTTTAAATCAGTTATAAAACCAAAGAAATTGTTTGTTTGAATGAATATTGTCGAATTTTCATAGAAATAATTGTTGTTGTCGTAAACAAGATTAAATAAAGTTCTATGGAATAATAGAAGTAAATAAACTTGATTTTTGAATAAATTGCCATGAATACAAAATAGTTCGGATTAAAAATGAATTGAATAAAAGAATGATGTTGAAAATCATTCCAAATTGGATAGGATGATATAAATAAAGTAAAAGCAATAGAATTAATCTGGAAACCTTGTTACTTGTTTATAAAACTTGATTCGCGTATAATTGTTTATAAAATATGGTTTTGGATTGTTAAGAAGCATAAATTGATTTTCGAAATCAATTAAATGGAAAATGGGTTTGTTTGGACATAATTATGAATTGAAGTTAAGTAAATGTGCTGTAACCCATTTAAAGTTGAATGCAAACGGTATTTGTATCAGTCATAAACAAATGGAACTAGTTTGGAAACTATATGAATTTGTTATGAAGTTATTTATATTGCATTGCTTATGATTTTGATTGTTGTAGCTGTTTAAATGAATGAAATGTTGTAAATTTCATAAATATGTTACTTATATGTTTAAATTGAGTAAGTATAGGTACCAGAAGACGGTATAGCGAGATTTTGGAATGCATATGCTTAAATTAAATAAGCCGCTTGCTTAAAAATGCTAATTAAGGTACGCCTACGCAATACAAACTAGGAAATATGAACTGTTTTTGGTTTTTCCGACCGTGTGGGTCGATGTATATATATTTATATATATTGTCAAATTGCAAAAGCTCCTCCGTACAAAGGGGACTCTGCCAAAAAAATTCGGAAATTTTGGAAGTTAGAAATTTTTTGAAGTTTTTGAAAATTTTGTTAACGACAAATGTTTTCAAATTGGAAATGGAAATAAATTAGTGAATGAAACTAATTTAAAATAAAGACATGAATTTGTTATAAATGAAAAATAGAATTTAAATATTTAGAGTTAAAGATAAATTGAATTCATATGGAAATGGAAGAATCAATTGAATAGGAATGGATATAAATTAAAGTGGTAAGATGAAAATAAGAAACAAATAAAAATGTTTATGCTAACTTGAGTAAGGAACGATGCATACTCAATTGGGAATTGATATTTCAAGTAATCTAAAATAATATTTGAATGAATAGATATGGACATTTGTAAGGAAGTCGATAAAATGTTTTGTATATTGTGATTGGATATATTGCTGTGTAAGATATGCAGGTAATATAAAGGTAAAGAGCATTGATTTTGATTTCGGAAGATAAATAAGAAATGCTCGACAAAAAGGTATGTGTATGAATTTCCATATGGAAATTGATTGGGATTTTGATCGAGCCACTTGGCCTTTTGTTTTCTTTTGGGATTTTGAGAGGCCTAGAGCCATTTTGTAGTTGTACCGAGCTAGCCGCGCAAAGGAGACGCTGGCAAAAAATTTCGAGAATTTAGGGTGTTAGAAAAATTTTGAGAAAATTTTGATAAGTCAAAATTTGATTTTTTTTAATTGAAACTTGAATGGTTAAACAAATAGTATAGTTTGAGAAAAAGTTTGAAAAGTTAATAAGAAGGGTAATGCATCTTTTATTAAAAGATAGTTTGGTAGGATGTTGAATGGTTGGTTTTGAAAAATAGTAACGGGTATTGGACCATTCTTCCTAACTAGTAATTTCGGGGACGAAATTCTTTTAAGGGTGGAGGAATGTAATGACCCGGATTTTGACGGCTAATTTACAATATTTAAAATGAATTTAAATATCTAATTTGAACTTTAATTTGATTTTAATATGAATAGTTTGTTTTATATGATAAAAAGAATTCAAAAATTTAAAGTATAACGACCTATTGAATTAATTAATTATTAAAGTGGTAATTAGATATTGGGTAAAATATAAAATCTGGTATACTAAGCTTGTTGAAAATATTTTAACGGCTTATAAAATTTATATTGATAATACTGGAAGTAATAGATGGATTACGTTCGTTTAATTTTAAATCTGTATCGTTTAAATTGACATTTAAAAATAACCTTCCGAGGCACAGTCTCGGAATTCGACGAAACCAGTTCCGTTGGATCCGTGATATTGAATTGCCGGATTTCAAATTTCGTAATTTTCGAAGTCTTCGTGTGAGATAGAAACGTTTAAACAATAATTAATCGTTTTAATTCAAAATATCTTACATCAAATCATTACAACCTTCTCCTATACGCCTTCTTTCCCCTCAATTAAATCACGGTCTTCCCTTTTCATTCAAAAAAAAATCATCAGAGCAGCTAAGCATTGAAACGAAGACTTCGTTCGTTTCAAAATCGCTACCTCCTTCCACTTCTTTCCCTTTTCTTCCTGAAGCCGATTTAACGACATACAAAAAAAAGAGGACCTAACTCGCGAATCGAAGAGAGGGGGAAATACGCGAACTGTTTCGCGTTCGAGCGAAATCGAATCACGCGTGCCATGATTTTCGAAGCAGGGTCGTGAGCGGGGAGGAGAGGTCGGTCGACGATGGCAGCGAGTGGTGGTCTCGGTGTCGGCGGCTCAAGGCAGGTGGCGCGCGATTGAGGACGATTGGGAGCTCGAGTTCGATTTCGTGTTCAGGAGATGGTCGTCAGATTTGGGAAGGGGACGGTGATTTTGGGAAGAGGGATGCTTGCGTGAGGAGAAGGAGGCACGTGTGGTTCTTAGGGTCGTGATCGATGGTGATTGCAGTGAGGTACGAATCCAGTTTTCTGAATCTTGTTAATATATATATGGATTAAAAAAATTGTTAAACTGTTTAATCCAGTTTTGCTTATTTTACAAGTGTATTGGTATTTAAAAAAACGATAAAGTTCAAAAATAGGATTTTCGTAGTTAGAGAAAATATGCAGATTTTTATATAGGCAGGAAACAGAAAAGAAAAATATTTTTACAGTCAAAGTTAATATCTTTTCTTTTTGAATATTTAAATTATATGTTAAGAAGATGAATTTATTTCTTTGGAATAAAAGTATATATATATATAATTAGGTAAGACGGAAATTTTATATATATGGGACTCTGAAAACAATATAAAGATTAGATTTTTACAATGAATATAAGTCAATTTGATACAAGTAATTATAAAGAAGAAGCTAAAATAATTTTTGTTGAAATAGATCATTAGGTAAAATTAAATTAGTAGAGTTAAATAAATTTATTTAAAAGGTAATTAATTGTTCGACCTGTTCAAATATTAATAAAATCATATAATTGTTTATAAAAGGTCAAAAGTCGGGGAATCGGGTCGAGACTGGAAAGCGTTGCAACTTAAAAGCAAAGGTGAGATTTTCTCACTCATTTGGATGCCATAAATAATATTAAATGTTAAATTTAAATCATTGGATGTGTTTGGGTGATTTATAATAATTTATTCACTGGATGATATTATAGACCCATATACTGCAATATTCCACTTTGAAGTGGAATTGATATTTTATTTTGTGCTAACATTTGTGGATGCAGGGAAAACAGGTTGGAGGGATCCAACAGGATTCCTCAAAGATATTTATTATATTTATGTTTCATATGACAGGTTGGATGAATTAATATGAAATTGCATGAGAATTGAATTATTAAGTGTTGAATAACATGGAAGTTGGAATTTGAAAATTTTTAAATATCATAAATAATTTAATTGAAGGAAGTTAAATGAAATTTAAGTTAAAAGAATATTTCTTTAAGATTTGAATTTACATCTATTGAGACTAAAGTAAAATTAAAAGAATATTAATGACTTTGGTTAAACTTAAAATTTGTTAAAGTTGAGCTCGGGAAAAAGAGTAAATTATATACTAAAGACTTAAAGAAAATATTGTAATCGATGAATAGATTTGAAGTAAAGGAGAACTATATTAAGAAAATAAAATAAGAGAACTATATTAAGAAATAAAATAAGGAAACTTTATTAAGAAATGAGATGGAATTTTATTAAGGAAAATATGGAATTGAATTGAAGAATAAAATAATAAAATAGGATTTTTGAATAAATTATTTCATAAATAAATGAAAAAGAAAACTCAGGGAGTTTATAAATTTATAAACAGAGTTTGTAAATGGGAAAGGAAGATATCGTGGATACGAAAAGGAATAAGTCATGAACTTATATTGAGTTATAAATTTGTTTGAAACGGAAATAGTAGAATATTTTCGAAAGTAAGAAGTGTGAATTTGGACAAGAGGCATTTATAGATGGATATTGGGGTTTTCTAAAATTATAAACTTATTTTTAAAAGGAGTATTTTAAATTACTACACTATAAAAATTTCTTGTAAATTATTACTTGAATTTAAAATGTTTCGAATTAGATATTTTTGAAGGATAGGCAAATATTTATAATAAACTTCAATTTTCTAAAACCAGTTTTACAATTTATCATTAACTGGATATGAACTCTAATTTTTATGTTCAATATTTCTTTTAAACCATAAATTGTATAAAACTATACTTCTTATTTTATAAATCTAAATGTTTTCAAATGCTTTTAAAATCCAATTAATAATCCTCTTGTGATGATAAGTGAGTTATTAAATGGGATAAGATTTAGGAGAAATCTTATTAAGTGAAGGAATTGAGTTTTAAAATTTATAAGTAAAGTATAAATTGATTTTTGTGAAAGGGATGAGAAAATAAGAAATATTTTCAAAGGTAAAATTAAATTAAGTGTGTATGAAAAATCAGTTAAGTGATTTCATGGAAATAAAGGACGTTGAAATTTATTTCAAATGAATTAAAATGGAAATAATATCTGAATGATATTTGAGATAAATCATTTGTGGAAATTATTTGATGGTTGCTTGTGTATGATTAATTGATAGTTAAATAACCGACTATCAATATTAGACAATGCGTTGATCGTTTTGAAGAGTCTGGGATCAGATTTAATTATCCGAAAACCACTTCGATCCGGTTTGTATGATTACGAATGAAGACCGTGAAGAGTTGAAGACGGTGATTCGGTTTGTCCAGACCCAGGGCAACTTGTATGGATTGAATGCTTTCAGAACATCGTCAGGGGGACGATGAGCATTCTAAGTAGGACACGTTCTTGAAAGGTAACATTTAGCCTCAATCCTTATCAACCGAGAATGGCTAAAACAGGGGAGGTGCAGCAAGATTAGGTGGGTCATGCCCAAAAAGGACAAGATTTTCCCCTGTCTAGATGTCCCTTTTTATTCGGCTTAGTCCGTGGTTAGTCGCGCCAACCACGGGGTCATCTTGTTCGGGACTGTTCATTAAGGAATGGTTCTGGGCTTGTGTTGCAGGGGGCGGGCGTACTCCTCGGTACTCTGATCTAGGCCAGGTACTGTGATGGGCGGTACCCCAGTAGCCCAGCCATTGATGGAAATCCATTCTCCCTACGAGCCTTGTACGAGTTTTGTTTGTATTACCCACTCTGTGGCTAGTAGCTGGAATTTAATCATGTAACAATTTCGGCTATTTTATAAGTATTTGTAACCCTATTATAATATCAGAGGATTTCTATAAAAAGTGTTTTGGCCATCGTAAGGTAAAAACGCGACATGTTTATTTATGGCGTGGTCTTACGAGATGCTTTTGTTTTCAAAGGATTTTTGAAACTTTAATAATACAATTGAGTGTGATTTCTCACGCTGGTTTTCCAGACTGACTCGGGTGTTGTTTATATGATGCTCGGGTCAGACAGAGTTTAACAGGATTCAGGTTATATGCTGGAGTTCAGGAGACGAGCTGGTGACAGAGCGTATGTCCGTATTTGTCTATTATTTCCGCTGTGTATGATCATATAGTAGTTGTCTCTGTATGACTGATTGATGTACTCTGATGATGGAATGTATATATATATATACAGTACAGATTTCTTGTATTTAAAACTGTATTCTATATATTATATTTTATTCCGCTACGATGTGAGATTCTGATGTTGTCTTTTTGTTCTTCTTCTTCTACCTCTTTCTTCTTTAACCCGAAGACTCGTATTTTTGTTCCACTTTGAGCTGAAGTGTGGTGGATTTGGCCAGCTCAAAGGGGTACGGGTTTGCGGGCCTTTACACATATTGTCTTCATTATCACTTTCTTTCTCATCATCCGCTTCATTTCCATCCCCTTCTTGATGTAATAAATCCCATCCATTAGCTGCCAAGGCCATCCTTGGGGACTCCATGGAATATGTCCTAATCCTACCTGTACCTCTGGTAAAAATTTTGCTTCGGCTAACTTTTCTGAACCATGAACTCCTGCTTCCCAAGGATTCTCAGCTTCTTCCTCATACTTTTCCATATTATCCCAATTGATGTAAGAACTTGACGATTCTTCATGCCAAATGACATTATCATTTTCACCTATTTCTCAAACGATGTTGCTATCACCACTACTATTATTTGATTCACATGTTATCTCATCCATCCATGCGTCATATGTCGCAAAGCCTTTACTATTCATCATAGCATTTAGGTCCTCCTCGGGATCTTCTTCTATTGGTTCTTCTCGGGGAACTTCCTCCTCGTCTTGTTCGGGTTTCGAACTTATTGGATTAGTGATCTATATCCAATCCGAGGATTCTTGAGGCAACACTAATGGTTATAACCCCATGATTATTTCTATGTTTTTTGATATTTGGGTGGTTTCTTCGTTAATAGATATCGTTAAAATTTCTGGAGTCTCGGGTGGTATAAGTATGCCAGCCTTAGGACAACTATCTTTATCTAGATGAGTGTGCTGATCAGGCTCTTCCTCTATATATGGCCAATTGTTACTAGGCAGCCATGCTTTAGATTCTTCATTACTGGAAAGAATTACCAAATCATCTCTTTTGCCCTAGTTGGCTCTTGATGATTCCTCCTTGGAATACTTTCCTCTGTAAATAGAAGGGTTCTACAATTATAAACAACAAATACTTAGAAACTAAGTATTTTAACTGTCCAAACTCAATCTAATGCCAGATTATTAATTTAGGTTTATCCTAACATAAATCTGTTTTATCTGCACTATTTTAAAGAGAATATTTCACTAAGTACTTGGTCCTATTATGCCCAAACCAATATTTGATCAATAGTTAGAAAACAAATCAAGATCTTTGTTCAATCGATTATTAAAGATAGTTTTCTCTAACTTAGATCTCCTCCTATGATATCCGTGTCCAAATGTCTTATTTTTTCAAAAATCCTTTAAAATCTTTACCAAAATATTTTCCAAACATTGTTATTATCACGTTTCAAAATCCTTTAAATGCTCTTTTTAAAAAACCTTCTAGATAAAAGTTCTCACTATCTAAGTCCTCAAGTTTTATTTATATCCCCTACTGTTCTTAATCCTTTCAGCATTATTATTAAACATCTTATAATCAAACTGTGAAATTCTAATCGCAAGATGTTCACACTTATATTTAACTAACCTAATTTTAAATAATTATACAATATATAAATTAACAATATAACTAACTATTTTTTAAAATATATTCTTTATATATAAAATATAACCCTATGTACAGTTATTTCATTTACCATTATTTCAAAACAAAACATTCTTATATAATATTAACAAAGACGCTCTCATACATAATACGCTCAACTCTTTCTAGGGTAACACTTACCCTACCTCTAATGTATTACTATTCTCAAGGTATTACAAACCCTATCTCTAAAGAAACTTTACCCCTAACAGGCTTAGGTGTTTGCTCAACCGAAGCTCTGATACCAACTGTAACAACCCGTTTTTCCGTACATTTTAAGTTGACAGTAAACCACAATGTCCAACTAAAATTAAATGAAAAGGTGGACCATTAAGGGTAAAAAAATAAATACAGAACAGAATCTTACACGAAATAAATAACATATATTATTTTAATATATAATCTTTACAGCGGAAATTTTAAATACATGCATCAGAGTCCATCCTAAGCTCAGATTGGATAGTTATGAATATCTGTCCTTACAAATGCTAAAAACTGATAAATATAGCAGAAAGGTAAACTACGTCCAATCCTTGGTGAAGATCTTCGACTCTTCTCTGGAAACTCTAAGCGTCTTCAGCTAATCTTGAAACTACTCGGATCTGACCCGAGTACTAAAATACCCGAATCAGTCTGGCAAACCAACTTAAGAAACGCGAATCATAAATATATGTGACGGTGTCATAGATCGACTTTGATGCCAAACAAAACCTTTGAAAAAAGAATATCTCATAAGACCACGCCTCACATAAACATGGATGGGTTTTTACCATATTATAACTAAAATATTTTTATCAAATCATTTGACATTATTTCAAATGACATTGGTTTGAAAACACTTTTCAAATAAATGTATATAATCTTAAACGAAATTTTTACATTTATTAAATTCCAGCATAATAGGTTTATAACTAAAATCATAAAGACTCATATTGGAGAAATGATTCCATATAATGACAATGTAAGGGACTACCTTTCGATAGTACATCTCTAAAGAGATGCACCTGAGGCTCCAACCTCTACCAACACAGAACCGGCCTACCTTTACCATAGGTGGTACCGAATATGACATCATCCGGATCATTCCCAACCTATCTGAGATGTCTTATAGCGTACACAACAAACCCGACATATAGAGGGTAATCTAGAAAGGTAATGAACATATCCTAATGGATGCGACCTACTTAGCCCTACCGCGTCTACCCTGTTTTTGCCATTACCGATGTGCGAGGCTTAAGGTAACGTTTTACCTTTCACATGATAAATTCCACTTTGAATGCCACATTGTCATTTTCGACGACACATTAATTGGCTTCCACAAACCCCGGGTTCATACGCCTCAAGGAAGGGTGTTAAGTATAGAGGGCTTACCTCCTACACCACTAAATGGATGTACGTTTATAAAAGCCAATGCACGTGGCACTAGAAATGCAATATCAGATATTCATCCATAAAAGTTATACAGGAATAGGACAAAACCGAAGGTACTCCTACTACGACATATTTGGGAATCACCTTAGGATAAGTAGCGAGCAGTCCTTGCATTGAAGATTTAGAAATGAAGGGACTACCACCACCATATGTATGTAATATGGGAATCACGAGGTTAGTGGCAAGCAGCTCTACGTTATGAAGATCTCCGTCTTTAAAATCATTGTCTTCCGCATGTCTTCACTTTTGAATTTGTATATTGGTTCAAAGTGGTTTTCGGATAAAAATCACCCAAATCCGACCCCAATCTCATCGAGCCAATCAACGATAAAAAGATGTCAAGCATATAAGTGATTTATCAATCAACATCTAATCAATTTAACTTTCTATCAAATTAGATATCCTTTAAAGATATACTTTTTAGACCATTTTCTTTTTCAGGATACACGAGATTATTAAACCTCTTTTATCAAATTCTTTGGTTAATTAAAACCCCATTTTTATCTTTGGAAATACCAAATATTTCTCTTTTATTGCATAGGAAAACATTTCCATCTTCTATTATTGTATAATTTCAATCTCGATGGAGATTACAAATTTCCAAAATATATCTTTTAATATGTTAAAACAATGTTGTTTAAGACATTGTTTACAGTATACCCAAACCAATTAGTAGTGAGTAAAAGGATTCATGGATTTTAGATTTATTATACTCAATACTAATTTATGTATTCAACATGTACTGTTCGTCGAATAACAATGAAATTACCTTTCAAATTCACATTGATGGTACGAGTTCCCCCCTCGGAATTTAATACAGAGTTTAATCGATACATTTCATATACCATCAAAATCTTATTATTCTAAAATCTTATTTAACTTTTGGGAATCTCTAAATCTCGTTTTATTTTAGGAAAATGTGGTCTTAGTAAATCAAATTTACTATCCCCTTCGTTGGGCTAGTTTGGATAGCTAGAGCGGTACTCCGACATTGGCTATAAAAGTTCAGGTTTAGAGACTATCTCTCTGTCATCCATGAGGCGGTCAAGTTATTTGATAAACTTAAACTCTTTTACATGATCTTTTAGAGATGATTTTCCTTTACTTAACACAATTCCAAACATTGTTTAAAATAATTTTCCTTTAGCATTTATTAAAATTCCTTTAAAATAATCATAAAACTTCCAAACATGTTCAAAATGCTTAATTATTCATTTGGAAAGATTACTAAAAAAAGATTGGGAAAGAATAATACAGTTAAACCATAATTTGCAAAAATTACTAAAACCGTTGTGAATAGTATTTTTAAGGCTTCTTTGTTCAATATATTAATTCCATTTCATACATGTTCATTCTTATAACTCAAATCCCTTTTAAAATATTTTAACATATTTATAAAATTTATTTCGTATATTTAAATATTTAAAAATATCAATTTAAAGGTATTTACTATTTTGGTTTTCGAACAGCTGAAACGCAATATATTCGAAAACTTGATTTAGGAATATATCAAACTCTACTAAATGAAATCTTGATTTTCTTCTTTTTTTTTGAAAAATATACCCACATGGGGCCATAAAATTCTATTTTAAAGAATTTTGGCTTATATTGAATCCTACACGTTGACTCAACTTTTTAGGTTGGAAAATGACGAACTACCGCTATGAGATGTGCTTATTTGGCTTTATTTTTCAAACTTCCTTAAACTTTACCGAAAACATGTTAAAATGTTTAAAATACCATAATAAACCATTTTAAATCATTTCAAACTATTTTTAGTACATGTTTTAAAGAGGTTTAACTATTCCATAACACTTTTGTAATTCATATAGGAAAATGATTTCCTTTGTGTAAATTCGACGTGTATTTAACGTGAATATTTTCACAACCAAAAAAACATATAATCACATCCAAAACATGATGATAAAAAAATAATCATAGCAAATATATCATATCATCATATAATTTATAATAAATTAGCAGAGAATTCACACCTTCATTAGTTTGTAGATTTACTAAAATGACTATAGCTCCGCTATCACTACACCGAAGCTTATGAAATCAACCCTAAGACCCTTGGAAGTATACGACCTGTGCTAGAGGGGGTGGATGCTCGGCCTTAAGTGGTGATGGAGGGTGGCCGTGGGTATAGGAGGAGAAGAGGAGATGATTGCCCGCTATGATTTCAAATTGTGGTGATATATTTGGCGATATATTTCTCAATAGAGCTTCGCTACAACTATGGAATATGTTATGAAGGCATCGAAGCCATTAATGAAGAGGAAGAAGAAGATGAAGAACTTAAGAAAGAAAGAGGAGGAAAGTGTGAAAATTATGGGAGGAGGAGGTAAATATTTATAGGAAAAAATGTGTAAAAATATCTATTTGCAAAATTAACTTCCTACCCCTTTGCCCACCCCTTCTATACGCTCAACCACACCCCCGTTGCCCTTCTTCCCATATTCTTGAGATGATCGTGTGTAAGTGTGTAAGGATGTGAGGTTTTGATTTATAGTTTGCTTTTAACTTTGTGTAAATATCTTAGATATTTTGTGATGCGTTTACATATAAGGGTATGTATATATGTTATCTGTGTATATGTATATGTTAGTGTATATATATATGTGCATGTTATATATATGCACAAGACATATAAATAATGTCATGATCACTTTGAACAACTTCCGTTCCTTAAACCATTGAAAATTGAAAAGCCGATTCTCTGTCACATTTTCACTTATTAATTAAATTGCATATAAATGTAAACAAAATTTAAAACCAATTTCTATCATTGTTAATAAATTAAAAAAATCACATTTGAATTATAAAACCATATAAATCAATATTAAATAAGTGTTTACAAAAAGTGCAGTCGTGTCGACAAAACGTATGAATTTTCTTATAATTTTAAAACAAATATATATCTTCATAATACTATTACAAATAATTTATCATCACTTATAACTTATTAATATGAATTATTATCATTTTAAAATAATTATTTGATTATTTAAACTTAATTTAAAATTCCATGAAATATATGAAAGTGATGATATCCTTGATGATGTCATAAATATATTCTATTTTTAAAAATAAAATAAATAATTTTTATTTCATATTCTTGCTTAAAAGGATAAATAAGTGTCTGTATCTAGTTCTGTTTGCTTTAATATTGAGAAAATCTCAATTGTCCCGAAAACTGATTTTCGTCGTTTTTCTGATGAAAACCCTCAAATATCCATATTTGTTAATATACCTTTAAAACAAGTTTACCATCATTATTTATGGTTCAAAACATTTTAATCTATTGTATAAAATCTTATATTTGAATATTTCAAATACACAAATAATTTATCAAAGCAATAAATTTGTGTGGCCTTATAAGATCCTACCTTGAAATTTCTTATCTAGCGTAGACAACCATTCCCACTCGCCAAATCCACAAGGCAATCACTAGCCCAAGACAACTTACTCCTAGAGCCCTTTTCTTTCAGGAATTAGGGCAACTTCTTGCTCTTCTACCCAATCTAAAATGTAGGTAATGTAAAAGACCTTCTTGTGAAAACTTAGAGTATTTATTTGTAATTTATATTTGAGCATCGATAGGGTTTTCTTGATTTATGGAGCTCTCAGTTTTAGAAAGAATAAGGAAGGTGGAAGTAATGACATGGGATTTATTTTTCTAAGGTTATAAAAGAAAACTTTATACTTTAAAAACAGTTTTACCATAGTTCTTATTTTCGTCTCTTTTTATTCTGTTATTAGATTTTAAGAAAATTTGCATGTTTTCCAAGTGTAAATGAAATTACGAATGTAATGGAATAGGTATCAAGTATTAAGTCATTTATCTTTTAAAAATTCACCATTTTAAATAATTCTTTCGATCAAATTGTTAAATCTAATTAAACCAATTGATTATATGATATAACTAATTGTTTAAAAATATAGGGCATTGAAATGAATAAGATGAGTTCAAGAGATATTAGATAATCCAATGGAAGAAACAACAATGTCAATAAATTCTTAACATTATTAACCATAACGGTGTAAGAGAATCGACAAATGAAACTAAGCTAGGAAGTGATAGTTTTGATTGCAACCTAGTTTCTAAAAAAGATTTGATATTCAAAATAATTATTATACACCACCCATACCTCAACAAATTCATAAACTAGAAAAGTATGCACCGTATGCCAATTCTTCTTCTATATGTGCATATCACAATATATTTTTAATGTAAACTTATTATTATAGGATTTTTAAGGAGTGCCTTATACTGATGAAAAGCAGAAGTAATAATTGAGCTGGCCTTTTAACTTGACATGCACTAGTTTCAGTTATGGTTTCAAAATCATCATACATACAGTGGATATATATACGTATGTATATTGAATACCATGATCCGACATCTTTATGTTCAGTGTACATATAAATGTATGTGTACATACATAGCATGTATGTGTATATGTGAGTAATGTTCTATGAATTGGCTAATGTGGTAGGTGAATGGAAGCGAAGCTGAACATTCACTGATTACATCAATATATCTCTATTAAACTTGAACTGATCAGCCATTCAAGCCTGAAGGATGAAAGTGAAAAGCTACTAAAAGAAAACTTATTAGCAAAAGAATCAATGTGCAACCCAACTAGGACAACTGTGGTGGGTTGATCATCTTATGAAAGGCAAAGGTTAAACAATAATAGCAATGAACTGGAAATGTTAATCTAATAACTAAGTTGGAACATACATGTTCATTATCTGGGAAGTTCATTCGCCACCCTTTATCTAACATAAGCTCTTAGTTCGACTTAAAGCGTGGACATAGCAATCATTTTGCTTACCAAATGACAATGTTTGTATCTATAGACATGTCCATTAAAGGAAATAACCAGTTTATGGTTGCTTCTAGCTATAACAATGATAATGTAGTGTTGGTGAGAATAGTCGTAGATCGATATCATTTAAAGTTGTTTAGTTGCTATAAATGAGTTAATAAAAATAGAACCAGTGGAATAGCTTTTGTAGATGAGATATGTTAGTAATGTGAGGCAAATGCGAACTTTAAGGAATATGGGAGGATGCATCTAAGATGCATAAGACCTAATCTAGGATACGTAGCAGAGGTAATAGGGACCGTGGAGTTGAAGTTCTTAATGTTATGTCCCTTATTTAGATATACATTAATATGGTAAGAACTCTATCAAAAGTTCCCGAATAGTATCTTTTTATTTGTTTTTTTTTCTAATAAAAACCTCAATTAATTTATATGATAGAAACACAAATAATGGAATCAACTATTTTTTTAGCATATAACCATGCTAAGTATTTAGGATATACTAAAATGGTCAAATACGGTATTGCTATCTAATTCGATGTTTTCACTTTAGAGATACCTAAAGACTAAATTAGTTAATAATTTATAATACACTAAAATTTATAGTAAACATTCTGTTTATGATAATCTGATGTAACGAAAACCCAATTTATATCATTGACCACCTATTTCAGCTTTAGTCGATGTAAAAAGAGCGACCAAAACATAATTTGTTTACATTATTACAACAATGATTAACAAATAATATTTGGGTATTAGGTAATTTCTAATATTTCATTAATAAAGTTGAGAATGGATAATTTTGAATGTAAATTCTGGTAGAAAATTTTCAAAGTTAATTTGGGTAGGAATGAAAATGCTTATTAAATATAATGTTTGTATATATCGGAATTTTTGCACAAAATACTCATGAATAATTGATAATACATAATAGTTGAGTGGATATGTTCCCTTGTTTGATTGCTAAATGCTCAACACTGAAATTATATCTACTGGCATGTGTGACACTGGAGATGACACACTTCGGCTCATAAGCATTTTAGTGCTTAATTCATTTCAAACTTATTTTAGCTTATTCCTAGGGTTGATGATAGAAGTTCTGGTACCTAAAACTAGTTGTGATCCAATGTGCTATTACAAGTATTGGTTATATTAATAAAATTAAATCATCTAAGTCATTTATATGGGATACAGATAACAACTGGAGTAATAAAAAACATTTGTCTTGGTTATAATACTTCAAGTCATACAACAGTTCAAAACAAAATTATTTTTTAGCAACTTGTTTGCAGCAAAAATTAGCACAAACACCCAAGTGATTTGTGGTAGAGTAATAAATAAAGAATATTAAATGTAAACAGAGAGAATATAATAATATGAAATAAATAAATAATAGAGACACGGTAGTTTATAGTGGTTCATTGTTGTTTGCCAACGTCCACTTTGAAGAGATAGCTTTATTAATCACTTTGTAAAATGAGTACAATAGGGATCGAATTAAAATCCTTAGCTACAAAAGAGTTCTAAGAAACAATCAAGTCTGTATTTATTCGATTGAAAGCTCTCCAAATCCACAGAGGCCCACAGCAGAGATCGCATAGCCTAAATCTCAAGAAATAAGGATCCGGGCTGATCCCTATTTTGGAGGAGTTTGGGGCTACGATCCCTATGAGGGATTCTCCATGTTGTATTATGCTTGTCTTTAAGTTTCGTGTCAATCGGACATGTTGATGTTTAGCTACTAATCGATCTTTGTAGCAATGTGTGATGTTGCATGATTCTGGCCGATCCCACTAGAGGGAAGAGGGCTGATCCTTCTTGCTTGTGCTTTTTGGGATGCGATCCCGAGGGTACACACCCTAGAGTCCTCTCATCTTGTTCCCAAAGTTTCGTATGTATTTGACTTCTGAATTTTGGTGTATCAATCATTTTATGTTGATGCACTATGTGGCTGAAGTAATCTGATCCCTTTGGTAGAAAGGGATTGTACCCAATCCCTTTTATATATTAGATTGGTTTCCATACTTAGAACATTTTGTATAACATATCTTTTGATTTCATTCGAACACAACTTCGTATTATCATCTGTATTTGATTTCTGGACCGCATAACAATCACTTTGGGTTACTGGCCTTGATAACAGTTGAGTCTAACTTGTCTAGTCAGTTCAGATATAGCCGGGTCAAAATGCCTGTAATACTTACCTCCCAAATTACGTCTTGTGTCGAACATGGCGTGCTTTGAATCGAAGCAAGTTAAAGTCGTTAGAAAGAAATCCATTTAGTTTTCCGAACAATTGTTATCTCCCCATTTAATTATTATTTTTCAAAGCGTCTTATCTTTGTTTATTCATTGTGACACTTTGTCGATTTTCAGTAGTATAAATTTTGGATTGTATTCCATCAGTTATTATTTATAACCAATTCTACGGAGCTAATATGCCTTGGCTATTTGATCTGGCTTCATTTTTGAAATCTTCAGGTGAGAATTCAATTTCTTGGATAGGGCTCGTACCCAATCCCTTTTCTTTCTCTTTTTATATGTACATAAGGATTGGATTGGATCCCTAAGTCGAAGGATTGTACCCGATCCCTTTTTATGTTGGGGAATTAATATTTTTTTGCTTCGTGGAGAGGAGGAAGGCGAGCTGATCCCTCAAGCCCCATATATATGCCAATATTTCTATTCTCCATCCCTTACCTGTTCACTTTACTTCATTAGCTCAGTTTCTTTTGTTTCCTCCAAGCTTGCCTCTGAACCCTCTTCTCCTACTTTGCCTCCTATCTATCTCCTTCTCCTTTCAAATCAACTACCGCCACCGTCATTCAATGTGCCTCACTTCCTTACCTCAATCAGTCATCACCCTCATCCACTTACCCAATGTTCCTTCTTCTATTTGATTTTAACCTTTTTTTATTGTTCATCTCCCCACATTATCTCAAGTTAAATCTAAAGGTGAGTTTCAGTTTAATTTTTTTTAATTTCATGATGACGCATATTTTTTGTTTTAGTTAATTAACATGAACGTGGGTTAAATTTGGAGAAGATTAGATGGACGATGGAAATATAGGGTTCAGTGAGGTGGTAGAGGAGGAGAAATGAGAGGAGTGAAATATAAAGGGAGTAGAGGGATCGATCATGGAGCCTCTTGGTTGAGGGATCGGTTGTCAAAAATTATTTAGAGGGATCAGTGATATCGGAGTAAGGAGGAATCGGATGAAACATTGAAATGAAGTGTAGGAATGTCTAAGTAAAGGGATCGATTACTTCAAATAATAGGGAACGGTTCTAGCTGGTGAGAGGTGTACGATTGTTAAGGAGGGATCGGCCATGAACCAAATTGGAGCAATCGGTTATAGAGCGCTTGGTTGAGGGATCGGCTAAGGCACAAAGGGCTTCAAAACGTGTAAAATTTGAACAAAACAAACCATACAAATCTGTACGAACAATCAAGACCAATCTTGCCTTAGTGCACTTGAACATAGGAACTATTATGGACAACTGGACTAGCATATCTAACTTTAACTTGAAATCAAACGATCACATTTTTGGAACATAGATATGAAATGTAACTTAGCATAAAGAGTTCAACAATGAACTTCAAACTATAACATGCCAATTGTAACATCCCCTATCTGGAGGCCCGAAGCTAAGCGCTACAGATGCTATAGTCATCCATATTATTAAACTTTCGGTGACCAAAAACGGTAATGTTAATATATCTATAATATCAGAAGCACATGATATGAAAACAAATCATAGATTTCACAAAAACAACTTTTCTCATTACATTTCAGAAAACATGTTTCATATTATATTACATAATCTCATTCGTTTTCTAGGTTCAGATCAAATATAATTATTACAAAATATGCCAAGAACGTCATAGGAAGATGCACCCTTGGTTGACCAGAGTACTAAATAGTCATAACTGACATAATACAACATAGCGAAATCAAAAGAAATAAAACGGATATTCCTAAATAGCTATCAATAAGCCACCTGCTCGTTTTCAGAAGCTTTATTCACCAACCTACTAAAAATCTGAAAATATTAACCCTCGGCATACTCAGATCAATTTTGAGCACCCAAGAGTTTAAGGGGAAAAACATAAGCTTTAAGGTAAACATAAAGCTCGGTGTGAATAATACTATACATCTCGGTTATTTGATATCAAGTGAGACCACGCCGATTAGCGGAATGGTTTCCCATCACTAATACCTTTTAAAACATATCCTTTGCAAATCATAATATTGCAACCAAAAATGGTTAAAACTTTAAAGCATTATCATGTAAATATACATATAAATTAACAAATGGACTATCTGTCCGAACACTATTGTTTTGGTTGGCTAACTACTAACCTTTGGCAGGCTCGGACCTACCGGACAATATAAACAAATATTCTAACATCTATTAGATGCTCCTCTTGTGACGATCCACAATTTCATACCCTTTGAGCCGACAATAAACCACTCATGTCCGACCCAAGTTGCATGGATGTATGGACGATCATGGGTAATAAAGAAAATAAGACAGAACAGAATCTCACATGAATGTAACAACATATAATATTGAACAATATCTTTACAGCGGAAAACTTTTAAATACATATATCAGAGTCTAACCTAAATTCAACTTGGACAGTGATAAACATCTGCCCTTACAATTGCTGACCAACATCAAACAAAACAACCAGCAGCGGATAATAGAATACGTAGATGAATATCTCTAGCTCTCCTCTGGAAACTTCAACCCTCTTTGATTAAGTCTGAAACTACTCGGATCTGACCGCGTATTGAAAATACCCGGATCAGGCTTGATAAATCAACGTGAGAAAAACTCAATAATAAACGACAGTGTCATATATCAACCTTTGAATAAAATCATTTGAAAAGAAAAAGTATTGCTACCACTTTAAATATGGTAAATTTCACCTCCGTTGACTAATGGCAAGTAATCCTACATCATGAAAATCTTTGTCTTCAATGATCTTTGTCTTCTATAGTTTTATTTCAAAAATTAGTTTGAAAGGGGTTTCAAATGATTTCGAAATCGTTATATTTTATCTTAGAGTAATTCTAAGCAATTCATTTTTTTCTTTAGGTTATATTTCAAATTTCCTCACTTGACACTCGATCCAAATTTCTTACTTTTAGGCAGGTCAAAAAAATGTTATTTAAGATATTGTTTACGATAAAACCTAAAATCAATCTTAGCAAACATTATTGAGTAAATAGGATCATAGAAATCATTCTAATTTTACTCAACATCAATTTCCGTATTCAACAAGTGCTATAGGTGGAATAACGATGAAATCACCTTTTAAATTCCACGAATAGGGCGAGTTCCCTCTTCGGATTTTAATACCAATTATAAGAAGATTATCTCTATGAAATCCAAGTCGTAATTAATTCATTTTGGAGATTGCTTAAATTTTGGATAATACCAATCTTCTACTATTTCGAAAACTTAATACAATCTTCTTATTTTAGAGCATCCGGGCTTTTCTTTCGATCTATTCCACCCCTCGTCTAAGAAAAGAAAACATATGCCAGGTAATTTCAAGGCACTAGTTGCTTCATCCCTAAGCATAATTAAATACCTTATTTTATCTTCCCAGATCTCACAAGCGGGACATATGTACTAGTCATTTTCGCATTACTCAATTTGTTATTATATTCAATCTTTTTGTTTAAGTGGTATAAACAATTCCTCCTACCCATTTATTCAAACTCTAATTAAAAACTTCTAAATCATCTTTAAATGACTTAATTATTCTTTTAAAATCATTCACAAAATATATATGAAGGAATTGTTAAGTTTAAAACTGCGTTTCAAAAGTTATTAAAAACTGCTACGAAAAGCGTTGTGAAAAGTGTTGTAAATAGTGTTTTCAAAGCTATATTCTTTAAAACGACTTTGATATCATTTAGATATCAATATTTTCAACTTAAATTACCTTTTAAACATTTTCAGATATTTTTAGAATTTATTTCATATTTTTAAAACATTTAAAATATCAATTTTGAACTTTGGTCACTTTACTACAAAAAGAGCGATTTTTCTGGAAAATTGATTTGGACATATTTTAAAATATACGAGATGAAATCTAGATTTTATTTTTTATTCCTTTAAAAATATTAAATGTTTATAAAACATTTCTAACTCATTTTAAAACTATTTTCAAATGGTTTCAAGCATTCCATATACACTATTTCATTTTCAAAAGGAAAGTGATTTTCATTGTGCTTATCGATGTGTATTAATGTGACTTGGTAAAATAATTTAACAATCATATCAAATAATCAATAATTGATGATCAAAGTATATATAAACATCCATAACAATCATAACACAACAACAAACATGTATATATATAAATAGAGATGTTAAATAGAGTTTCTCACCATAAACCAAAGCGATTAACTTCATACCAACATTCTAAACAACCAACACTTCACTAATTAATCCATACTCCATTTAAACACTAGCAAATAACTTTTCCTTCCATTAAAGTGCTGGGCCAAGGCTTGAGATGGAGGTGGACCGAAAGTATAGAGATGAAGTGGTAGAGATTTCAACTTGAATTTTCAAGATTAGACTCGAAAAGTAGGCCATCTTCTCTCTTGTTTTTGACTCTCTTACTCTCAAAATTTGAAAAAAAATTAATTGAAAAGTTTTTGCAAATTCTTTTCTCTTAAGTAAAAAAAATCACTTGATTTTGATTAGTTTTAAGGAAGATGTGAAAGAATGAAGAAGAGGTATTGTCGGATTGACAAAAATGAAGCTTGAAAATGCACTTCAAAGAATTGAGTTTCAGGTATAACAAACTTCAAAATTGAAAAATGTGATCGACATAAAAGTTGTAGCCACTAAAATTTTACATAGTTCAAAAAAAATTATTTCTTAATTTGGATCTTTTATGATCAAGTTATGATCAAAAAATGAGCTATTCTCTGGCTTAAGAACTGGGCCAGAGAATGCATTGGAAAGAAGTGGATTTTTCAAATGTTTAAGTTTAGATTGACACAAAGTAGATAATATGAAAGTTGTAGCCACTAAAAAAATACATGGTCTAAGAAATAAAATTGCATTTTGATTCATTTTTGAAGAAGTTATGGCAGAGAGAAGAAAAAATAAAATGTGGAGAAAAGAGGAGTTTGATTCGAAGAGAATGAACATTGATTTCTTTTGAATATTTTGTAAATATTTTGATATTTTTCTTTCTAGTTTTTTCCTATGGCTTGGAATCCATTAAAGAGAAGAGGAAGAAGATGAAGAAGCTTGAGAAAAGAAGAAGAAAAATTGTGAATGAAAGTGAAGAAGGAGGTGGGTATTTATAGAAAAAGAAAGAAGTGGTAAATTTACCAAAGTAATCTCTTACCTAATTAACAAACTAACCTTACTTCAACCTAAAGGAATCTCCACTTTTTAATACTTAACATAATCTTTCACATCCTTAATTTATGTCTTAACCACTTAAATATTAAGTAAAGAATATCATAATTATGTTGGCTTTGATTTGATATGATATGATGTTTACTTTTTCTTACTTTTGTTAATTCTTACTTACTTTTACTAATGACTTCTAAAAGTTTTCTAATCCTATTTAGTAAAAGTAAACATATTTATTTATTAAAATATGTAATATATGTTACAACATGTTAACAAAGGTGCGATAACGTTGCGGCAACTTATTCTGAACAAAACGTTAATTTTCGACAAAACGTTTTACGGTCATATTTTGACGTTTTTGTTAAACTATTTATCTATGTAAACCAACTTCAAAATAAATTTATTATTATATTTAAATAATTAAAACAAGTATATTTGACTGATAAAATAATATCCAAATCTATTTTTAAAAATACGACATCGATTTATCGGTATGCGACAAAATTTATCAACTTTATAAAACAAGTTTTATATGTTTATTGAACCATTATAAATTATATTACTATTATTATCAAATGATTTTGATATTGATTATATATATATTTAAAAGGAATTATTTATCCTTTATAGAAATTTCTTGAATATTTACCCTACCTTATTGGAATCCGACTTTTGTCAATTTTATAATGGAAATCCAAAATCTTTATTCAATATCAAAAATAAGTTTACCATTCTTGTTTATCATATAAAACTTGATTATTTAAGTTTGAAAATTCTACATTATAATATCTAAAACAAATTAAATATTCCATTTCAAAGTGGTAAATTTATGGGTCGTTACACCTCTTCTGGACGGTCTGTCCATAACTTACTTTCTCCAGGTCAACTGATCCTAACGGTTTTGCTGGCTCACTAATAACCTACCGCTATACAGATATATATATATTCCCTTCTATGTGTAACATCATTTTAGTCTTACCTGTGACAAAGACCTACATACTGGAATTTTGGACTAAATTAGCTGGGGGATAATAGCTAATGTATAGGGTGCGACCATATACCATTCCCATCTGGTGTACAAATATCTGAGTCATTTTACTTAGTGTAATCTTCCCTTAAATTTTCCTTGAAAAAATTTTCTTCTCAAAATTAGTTTAAAACCTTTTAAATCAAACTTAAACATGGAAAATATATACTCCATGCTTTACTCTAAATCACCTTGCTATGTTATATATACTTTAAGCACATCTTTGTTGATGAAGACATTTAAACTTTTGAACGTACCTCTTTTGAATCCATTGAAAGTATCTCTTTCGAAACCAAGTTGACCCTTCTTTATAATCTAGCCAAAAGACCAAAACACTCCTTTTGAAACCATTCATCTAAACCTTTCAAAAACACTTGAAGAACCTTTCCTTCGAAAGCTATAAAACCTTAGACATCTTACACTTAAAACATTTAAACATTGCCTTTCAAAAACATTGGAAAACCTTTCCTTTCAACCTTTCGAAACTATTGGGGAACCTCCCCTTTGAAACCATTCCTCAAAAACTTTCAAAAGCATCAAAACCTTTACAAACAGAAAACCTTTCGAAAACATTTGGGTTCAATTTAAAACATATGAAAACATCTTTCGAAACCATTCAAAACTATGCCATTCAAAACCTTTGGGTTTATCTTCAATAGAGAAAAAGGGTCATAGAACATTTAGGTCGAAAGGACTCTTTGAAAGGCATTTCCTAAGTAAAGAAATGTTGGTGTTGAAACCAACCTTTCGAAAGCATTGGAGAAGTGACTTGTTTTTTAAAAACAAAGCATACCTTCCGAAACCACTTGCTTCGAGAGGTAGAAAACTGCAGCTAGGGGTTTCGATCGCATTCAAAAGCATTTACTTAAAACAAAGGCGCAACCCATTTTGAAACCATTCATTAAATCAATTTGACCTAGTCAGAAGCCAACTAAGTTGAAAGCATATCCTTCAAAAGCAAAGCAGACGCGTTTTCATTTGAAAGTATAGTAGCGGTTCGACCCCTTCGGAACCCCTATTTTCGACCCAATACCTTCCGCCTATACCCAATTCACTACGCACCAAGTCTTTAATGCCATGCCATTGGTTGCGATAATGATGGTGGCGGAACTACTAAGTCGGATTCTAGGTGCCGAAAGTGGCGAAACATGCTAAAAGCATGTAAAGATTGATTTTAACTTTAAAAAGAAATCCTTTTCAACCAACCTATCTTGTTTGTCAAAATATTATTGGTTGCTAATTTTCTTTTCTAAAAGAACTGCCAAAATTTCAGAATTAAACATATTAAATAATTTACAAAGTACAACTTCTCCTTTTTTAAATATATAAAACATTTAAATCCAAACTTTAAATATTTTTTATATTTAATAAAACACTTAGGAAAATTCAATAAAAATTCTAGAAAATTATTTTTAATATGTTTTCTAACATATATTAGTTTCAAACACAATAATAATTTTATTTAGCCATAAATAATTTTAAACCCAAATAATCATTTTCCTCACTAGAAAATTAATATCAAATCCACAATAATTTAGAAAATTATGAAAATTGAAACCCATGTCTAAAATATCATTTCTGATCTAAATCTAAAATGGCACAACATTTGGATGTCATTAAATAGGATTTTCACATTAAAACATATCATAAAACCTATATAAATAAGCATAAATAAACATTTTACCCTTCAAAATTATGGCATAAAATTGCAAATAAATTTGGATTATCCTTAAAATCGAAAACAATTAAGAAAACAAAAGATGTAGTCATTATTCACCTTAGCTTTGAGATTAAAGAGTTTGAGATTTGAATAGCTTTGATTTGATTAATCTGCTTCCTTATCTTTTCTTGTTTATCTTCATCATTCTTGCTAATGGTGATAGGCCTCTATTGTTTATATTATAAAATGAATGTATGAAATGAATTCCTAAGGGTTTTAGGGTATAAGAATACGCTTTTTCCTATTTTCCCTCACCCATTTCCCTTGTCTATTTTAATTCATGTTAGCGCATTTTAGTTTATTCATTAACATGGCATGGCTACTGTTTGTACCGAAATTGGGCACAACACTCTTCGGATGTGTTTGAAGAGATAAAATGAAGAGAATAAATGTAAAATAAAGCAGATCTAACAAACACACCAATAAACATATAAGAAAATGCACAGAAACACAGAGTTTTAGAGTGATTCGGCATATGGCCTACGTCCACTATGAAGTTGATGATTTTATTGATATTCACTAGCTTATTACAACTGATTACAGCAAATTACAGCGGATCATAATGTTGAAATTCGTGTACAACCGCAGCTATGAAGTACAAAAATGGATTCGACAGAATCTGGACGTAGGAGAGCCAAAAGATCCCTCTTCTGCAGGCTCTAGGGCTCTATTTATAGGCTAGAACGCTGATATTTCATTCAAATCTCAGGAGACTTCTTTTGGCATGTGGGTGGGCCCACGCGATCGATCCAACAAAGTTTCGGCTCGATCCGTAATTGATACGAATGAATTTCGTATCGATCAAGATTTTCTCCGATCGAGACGAAATTTGGTAGGAATGATCTTTATGTCATACGTAACCTCCTGTGAAAATTTCATAGCATTTGGAATTGTGGATTACGAGTTATGATCGGTGCAATTTTGAGTTTTTCGGTCCGTGATCGATACGAACGAATTTCGTATCGATCAAGATTTGCTCCGATCAAGATGAAATTTGGCAGGAATGTTCTTTATATCGTACGTAAGCTCATGTGAAAATTTAGTGGCATTTGGACTTGTAGATATCGAGTTATGATCGATGCAAGTTTGGATTTCTCAACCGTGATCGATCAATATCTTTAGCATACGAACTCCGATTGACTTGAAATTTGGAATATTGGCTTTCTTAGCTTTGCTTGTCATATCATATTAATTGTAGCTTGATCCGGACTCGGAAAAAATTTACCGACATCCATAGTATACCTGTATTAACGATCTCCAGGACAAACTATCCTTGGTTTCTAGTCAAGTTCTTGGTGTCAGGGCCTTGCCAAAAAGCAGGATAACATTTGCCCCTCAAAGTACATCTTGTGTGAACATGACATACTTTGAAAACTGTCATCTTCATTCTAAACAGTTCTATCCGTTTCGCTGAGTAGTTGCTATCTTTTCATCAAAAGATGTAGCCTTTGGTTGATCTTCAGTGACATAGATGTCAAACTGTTGATTGTCAATGATCATGCAGTGTTTTGTTGCAATTGAGTGTTGAGCACTAGCGATTTTTTGTTCATCGTTCTGTTCGTCATCAAGTAGGCATTCAATTCATGGTAATTTTGAAAATTGAATGTTAGTTTGGCATACATGCACATATGTTAGCCTAACTCCTATTCATGTTTGCACATTTGCGAGTCGTTATCAAGTTCTTTAATTTTTGTTTGGATTGAGTTTCATATCGATCCTCTCCTGGATCGAAGGGAAATTTGAGTTGTAACAACGTTCGGTGGTTGTTTTATGTCCTTCCTTTGTATCAATCCTCCCCTGGATCGATTTGAGATGTTAGTTGCCTCGTATCGATGGATACATAATATAGGGTCTCAAATTGATGGATACAGGAGTAATGCTTTGTGTCGATGGAGTCGAACGATCCAGACATAATCATGTAGTGATGCTCCACGGTGGATATGCTATCTCCCATTCCCCTATTCTAGAAGAATCCCCCACAATAGATAGTCTTTGATAGGAGTCATCCATGACCCTTTTCCTGGATCTATCTCTAAGATCTAGTCGATCTTCATCTATCAATGCTTGGAATAATAAGTATTTCAACTGGGACGAAGTCTATTTGTTGCGCATCCCTAGAACTAGCCAGCTTGGCCATTGATTCGGCCTTTTGCTTTGTTGTCCGAGGATTTGTGTAGTGGTGTAATTCTTGAAGTCAGCTAGTAGCTTTTGGATCCAGCTAAGGCAGGGAAGCAGACGTTGCCCCCTAGTTCGATAATCCTCCCTGCCTTAGCATACCGCTAATCTGAAATCACATAATATATGTAAAGTTTCCACTCCTAGTTTTCTTGCAAGTCTCAGCATGGCGACCAAGATCATACTTATCTTCATTATTTATTACAAGGAAATTGGGTATCAGGGTATAGCAAATCGATCATTATTCAGGAGCCACTAACACGACTTCGATGTTAGAAAGCCAATTATCGGAAGTTCCATCTATGTATGTTCTCTATTGGTTGGACAGTTCTCTACTGTTCTTCGAATAATCGTCTAATGTAGTGAAATCAGATATGAAGTATGCTAATGTTTGACCATGGATAGCTATCTGAGGGAGATAAGTGATATCAAATTGGCTTAGCTCGATATTTCATTTGAGTAACCTTTCAGACATCTAAGGTTGCCATTGGACCCATCGTAACATTTGGTCGATACAAACATTAACAGGGTAAGCTTGTCAATAGCTAGCTTTCATCATATACTGGTCTTTGGATTAGTTTCTCTTCACATAGCATTGCAATGCTTATGGCGTGTTTTGACATAACCCAATTGAGGTATATATCTTCATGATCCAACGGCTTGGGTAAAATGGGAGGTCTCTTTGAGCAATCTATTAGAGCTTCTTGGTTACCTCGGTACATGGATGACTCTAATGTTCAGCATTTTCTGACATTAGCCTCAATCCTATGAGAATTGATGACGAAACCCAAGAATTCTTCTTTTACAACGTTGAAAGAGCATTCCAAAGGATCAAGTTTCGTTCTATAGTTATTGGAGAGCACTGAATATCTTTACAAAGTCATCGATATGGTCGTTCGATAGTCGTGATCTCATGAGCGTATTAACCACATATACTTTTATCGATCGGCTGATCTGATTTTTGAATGACCTGTTAGTCATCCTTTGGTAAGTAGCACAAGCATTCTCAAGTTTGAATCCAAGGATTGTAGCATAGCACTATAGGCCCAGGTCAGTAATGAAACAGTTGTATTACTGGTCTAGGACATGTTTCAGTATCTGATTGTATCTGGAGTTTACATCCATGAATGAAAGTAATTCAAGTCTGATGGTCAAGTCCATTAGTTGGTTGATCATTGGACGTGGAAAGCTATGCCTTGCCATACCTTGTGCGAATCTGAGTAGTCGGCATACGTCTGCCACTCTCCATTTGTTTCTCTCATAAGTAAAGGATTGGATACTCATTTTTGGTAGAGGACTTCACGGATAAACCTATTGGTTTTGAGTAGATTCCCCTCCTCCTTAATTGCAGTAGATCTTTCTAAATCCATGTCGCTTCATTTTTATTCACTGAGACATGCCTCGAGTTGACATTTAATGAAGGGTTCTCAATGTTTGGTGAGTGTCCATATATATATATATATATATATATATATATATATGAGATCGAGCCCAAGCGAACACATCGAGATTCACCTAAAGTAAAATAGTTATATCTTTACATCATTGTGCTGAGTTGTGATCTGATCTGCAATACTAGTGATGGGTTGTAGGCACTTCATGTGCTTATTTGCAACGGTAAATGATTAGCCTTATAGGCACGTTGAATCAAAGGCTTAGTAGAGTTTAGCCTGTATCGAGTGTTGCAGCATAGTTGGCTCCAGCTATGAGTTTGAATCTACCCATGTTTCCGAGCAATATGCTATCCATTCAATGTAATCGCGATCCTTTTCTCATCGGAAGGGTCAGATTGATGATCAGTTTCCCATAAGTCCAGGCATTGATCTGACTATTCTATCTCTAAGCATCCTTTCAGTCGTAACGTCAAGTTTTTATAAATACTAGGCACGAGCTACAGGATTGATTAGTCGTATCCAGCTCTTGGATAATCACATTCATGCCCCCAGTCTTAGGTTGATGGATGTATTATGCGAATGATTGAGCCTAGCTTCTGCTGTGTGTATACTGTAGTCCAAGCCGTAAGAGCCAGTGTTGTTTGATGAACTATGAAATTTTATTCATCTTATTTCTCATGCGTGCCCCCAAGTCTGGGGAATATCTCGATAAGTGGCAAGGTAGATAATGTTTGCTTGAATTTCGCATTATATTCCGTTGGACCATGAGGCCGAGTTAACCGATGGAAATTGGGTTGTGTCTTATCATGCATTCTGTCCTAGTTCTTTCCTCTAGGCAGAATACTTTGTTTCCTCGCCGACATTCACTTTGCTGCTTATGTCGTCATACTCTGGGCAAAAACTGAAGAGTTAATCGTCCACTAAGATCCAATGCAGGATTGGTGCTTTCCTTGTCAAATCGAGGGTAAGAATCGGTGCATGGACATTTAGGTTGCACATGTTGTGAATTGCTCGTTTAGTCGAGTTTTGTTAAGAGCCAAAGAATGAATGGTCGCATTGCAATCTTTTGGAGCTAGGCGATCAACCACGTCCATTTTGATTTGCGCTCTCCCATCAAATCTGGGGATAGAGTCAGCTCAAATGCAGTCAGGTCATGCTTATCCTGTCCCATGCTCTTCCTAGCGGATTGAAGGAAGACGACGGAGGACGGATGGTCAAGTCACACTCATTCGTGGTTCTATCCATGCTCTGGTAGTCGAAGGTATTCGATGGGCACTCGTGTCACATCGATTTGTAGTCCAAGAGGATCGATATTGGCCGTTGATTTAGTGACACAATGTAGAATGCATGGACCTCATTGCCTATCGATCTATTGGTATGATACGAAAGGTGCAGATCGATATTGACTATCGATCCGGTAGTACGATATAATTGGTTTCCTATAACTTCGGGCATCATTCTGATTGGTTAGTTTCAAGGCCTCTTTGTAGTCACTGCCTTAAATTGTAAAGGACGCTATGCTAGCAATGTAGCGAGTCACCTCTCTCTTCTTTTGGTGATTTACGCCTCTACCCCTAGTCTAGGGTTAGCAGAGTTAGTTTGTGGACGGTCTAATTGCATCTGTAGCAAGCTTATACTCCTCCCGTCGACTTTAGGTCGGAGTTGGTGAATGAATGGTCGAATCACGTTCATTCATTTGTCTACGCTCGTAGTCGTACTCTGGGGATCAGAGTCAATTGAAGGGTCATTAGTCACACCTATATGATGTTTATACCCCTGCCCATGCTGAGGGGACTAAGAATCCTTTTGTAGAAAATGGTCGGACGGGATATTCCTCTGTTAGTTTCTCTGACCTCAGTCAAGGGAAAAAGTCGAAGTGTGGTCGGTCACATTACAACAACTTTAATTAGATGCCTCTCCCACTGAACTGTAGGAAGGAGTTGATTGGCGGATGGTTAGGTCACATCCGTCCATGTTGCATGCACATCCCGTCGGATCATAGGCGAGAGTTAGCGGACAAACGGTAATGTCACGTTTTATTGCAGTAGGATGGGTAGTCACATCCATTTAGAATAGGACATTCAGCGAGGTCCATTTTTGCGAATCTGTGTCTCCCTGTCGAATCAAGGAAGAAATTTTGTCTTGTAGGGTCGGGGTGCATCCCTATAAGATTATGTTATAGGTCCCGTGTCTGGGATAAGTGTTGATGTGTGAACGGTCGTGTCGTTCTTGCTTTGTGCTAGATGGTCGGAGCATTCGATTTTTTATGATAAGTGTGCCCCCATGTCAGGGGAAGATTGGAAAGCGGATGGTTGAACCACATCCACTTTTTATACTGCAGGACTTGCTGTGGAATCAGAGTTGGTAGATGGACAGTCGAATCGCATCCCTTCTGGAATTAATATTCCAGTTCTAGCTTTGAGGACTAGATTTGGTAGATGGGTTGTCAGTCAACCCCATTTGGTATTTATACTCCAGTTTGCGCTCTCGGGACTAGAGTTAGTTGATGTTTATACTTGCACTCTGCGAATCTGGAGTTCATTGATGTTTATACTCCAGTTCGCACTCTGAGAATCTGGAGTAAGTTGATGTTTATACTCCAGTTCGCACTTTGGGGATCTGGAGTTTGTTGATCCAGTTTACATTCTGGGAATCTGTAGTTTGTGGATGTTTATACTCCAGTTTGCACTCTGGGAATCTGGAGTTTGTTGATGGGTGGTTGGTCGCACCCATTTGGTATTTTAGGATTATATCCACACTCCGGGGACTTAAGTTGTTTTACGGGTGGTCGGTCACACCCATTTTGATGTTTATACTCCAGCTCGCACTACGGGAATTTGGAGTTGGTTGATAGGTGGTCAGTCACACCCATTTTTGTGTTTATACTCCAGTCCGCGCTCTGGGGACTTAGAGTTATTTAATGTTTATACTCCAGTTCGCACTCTGGGAATCTGGAGTTAGTTGATGGGTGGTCAGTCACACCCATTTCAGTGTTTGTACTCCAGTCCATGCTCTAGGGACCAGAGTTAGTTAATGTTTATTCTCTAGTTCACACTCTGGGAATCTAGAGTTGGCCGATAGATGGTCAGTCACATCTACTTAGGCTTTTGAATTTCGTTCGCACTCTGGGAACGATTGATTTATCAGGATCGTCGATGGTTGACTCACATCCACCCTGAGTTAACAAGTGAGGTCGTTAGATGGACGGGTCCATCCTCCTCAAACTTGGTCAAGATACGGGCGAAGTCTTTAGGTGGACGGATCCACCCTCTTCGTAACCGCATTTATAAGTTTATACTCTGGCTCGCACTTTGGGAGATTGGAGTTAGTTAAAGGATTGTTGTGTATCAATCCATTTTTAGCCTGTGTGATGACTTGTCCCCATGCTCAGGGTTTCATTTAGCGAGTGATTGGTGGGATCTCGATTACTTTCCACTTACCTGCCATCAACGAAGGATGAGATTTAGTTTATGGACGATTGAATCGCATCCATGTTCATTTGGATCCCACCTCTGCCAAGCCTAAGGAGTAAGATTAGTGTTTTGGCAAGCTTTGAGCTCGAGTAGAGGAGAGGATGGCCGAACTACATCCACTTTGAGTTGTGCATTTTCCCTTAATTCAGGGGTAAGAGTTAGAGAGCAGATGGTCAAGTCGCGTCCACTTAATGCGTTGCGCTCTTCCGGTCGAGTTGAGGAAGAGAGTTGGAATGATGGATCATGATGGTTAGCGAGTAAGCAGTCGGTTGTTGATGGCATTCATCACTCTTCGTGGAATCCATGCACCATTCTTGCTACATGAGATAGTGTCGGAGGTTTAATTTCCATAGTACATTGACATAGTTAGCATGCTGAATTTTCACTAGAAATTCTGCATGTAGGATAGTTTGAATGAATAGGTGCCGACTGGGAAAGATACTACAGTCAAATTTATCAAATTCATTTTAAGGCTATAGAGTCTTGTAATACTAGTGAATGATGTATTCCCGGTTGCCCAATGTTCGAGTGGTTGTTAATGCCGATTGGATGGTGAGTAGATTAAGATAGGCTCATAGATTGGTGATTATTTCTAATTTTCACCAGAAAAAGGCCCGTATAAGATAGTGAGGAAATCCTCTTAACGTTGTATGCCATGCTTTTAGTCATATGGATGTGGAATGATTAAGATGTGGGCATTTTAAGATGGTTCAGTAGTGACCAGCTATGTTTTGAGGCAGAGTAGATAGTGTAGGGCAGTCGTCATATTAGCCATCGTACCATAGTTGTCAATTCAGGAGTTTTAAAAGCCGGTCAATTGTGGGAAGTTGCAATCCACCTTAGAAGCATGATACATTAATCAACTTTAGTTCTTGACATATTAGCTAGGTTCTCCAGCCTCTAGGAGCACCAGTTGAGCAGTATTTCTAAACCCATTCCTTGATTGCAATTCAACAATTTCTATTGTAATCTCCTACGCCTCATCCAATCATGGAATGATCAGGATGTTTCTTTACTGAGTTGAGTTTTGAATTAACTATGTGGGTGCTCTACGCTGCGGCTAGGTTTCGAGGGGAAACTAATATTATTTAGCTATAAATAATTATAAACCCAAATAATCATTTTCCTCACTAGAAAATTAATATAAAATCCACGTTAATTAAGAAAATTATGAAAATTGAAACTCATCTCTAAAATATCATTTTTGACCTAAATCTAAAATCGCACGGCATTTGGATGTCATTAAATAGGGTTTTCACATTAAAACATATCATAAAACCTATATGAATAAGCATAAATAAACATTTTACCCTTCAAAATTATGACATAAAATTGCAAATAAATTTGGATTATCCTTAAAACCGAAAACAATTAAGAAAACAAGTGATATAGTCATTATTCACCTTTGCTTTAAGATTAAAGAGTTTGAAATTTGAATAGCTTTGATTTGATTAATCTACTTCCTTAGCTTTTCTTATTTATCTTCATCATTCTTGCTAATGGTGATAGGCCTCTGGTTGTTTAGATTATAAAATGAATGTATGAAATGAATTCCTAAGGGTTTTAGGGTATAAGAATATGCTTTTTCCTATTTTTCCCTCGCTCATTTCCCTTATCTATTTTAATTCATGGTAGCTCATTTTAGTTTATTCATTAACATGGCATGGCTACTATTTGTACCAAAATTGGGCAAGACACTCTTCGGATGTGTTTGAAGAGATAAATGAAGAGAATAAATGTAAAATGAAGCAGATCTAACAAACACACCAATAAACATATAAGAAAATGCACAGAAACACAGAGTTTTAGAGTGGTTCGGCGTATGGCTTACGTCCACTATGAAGTTGATGATTTTATTGATATTCACTTGCCGATTACAGCAGATTACAGCTGATCATAACGTTGAAATTCATGTACAAACGCAGCTAAGACGTACAAAAATGGATTCGGTAGAATCTGAACATATAAGAGCCAAAAGATCCTCTTCTGTAGGCTCTGGGGCTCTATTTATAGGCGTAGGAGGCTGATATTTCGCTCAAATCTTGGGAGACTTCTTCTGGCATGTGGATGGGCCCATGCGATCGATCCCACAAAGTTTCGGCTCGATCCGTGATCGATACGAATGAATGTCATATCGATCAAGATTTGTTCCAATTGAGACGAAATTTGGCAGGAACGTTCTTTATGTCATACGTAAGCTCCTGTGAAAATTTCATAGCATTTGGACTTTTTGATTACGAGTTATGATCGATGCAAATTTGAGTTTTTCGGTCCATGATCAATACGAACGAATTTCGTATTGATCAAGATTTGCTCCGATCGAGATGAAATTCGGCAGGAACGTTCTTTATATCGTACGTAAGCTTCTATGAAAATTTCATATTATTTGGACTTATAGATCTCAAGTTATGATCGATGCAAGTTGGAGTTTTTGGTCTGTGATCGATACGAACAAATTTCGTATCGATCAAGATTTGATCCAATCAAGCTGTAATTTGGTATGAACATTCCTTAGGTCGGACGTAAGCTCCTGTGAAAATTTGGTGGCATTTGGACTTATAGATCTCGAGTTATGATCGATGCATATTCGGATTTCTCATCCATGATTGATCAATATCTTGAGCATACGGACTCCGACTGACTTGAAATTTGGAAAATTGGCTTTCTTAGCTTTGCTTATCATGTCATATTAATTGTAGCTCGATCCAGACTCCGATAAAATTTACCGACATCCATAGTAGACCTATGTATTAACGATCTCCAGGACGAACTATCCTTGGTTTCTAGTCAAGTTCTTAGTGTCACGGCCTTGCCAAAAGGCGGGATAACAGCTACCCCTATTAATCACAAATCCCAATCCCCTAGTCATCACATTATTTTATTTAATTAGCTAATTAAATATCCTAAATAATGTTATCAAAAATTAGGGTCATTACAGACTCCCCTCCTTCAAGAATTTCGTCCTCGAAATTACGATAAGGTATACAACAAATCAAACATAAAGGTAAAACATACCATCAAGCAAATCAAGATAAGCGTCTCTAATCCTGCTCTCAGTCTACCAAGTACAGTCTCTCTTATCATCACTCTAATGGACATTAACTAATCTAACTGTCTTGTTTCTTAGTCTCTTCTCATCTCTCGTGATTATACAAATCGGCTTTCTAACTATAGTCAAATCCGACTCTATTACTAAATAATCTAACACGATCGGTGTTGTAGTAGTCTCCATGTCTTTAGCACTCTTGCACAAATGAGAAACATGGAAAACCTTGTGGACTCTTGCTAAACTATCTGGTAACTCTACTCTATATGCATGTTTTCCGATCTTCTCGACAATAATTAAAGGTCCAACGAATCTCAGTGCCAACTTTCCTAATTTCCCGAATCTAATGACATCCTTCATTGGTGATACCTTAATAAAAACATGATCTCCAACAGAGAACTCTAAGTCATTCTGTCTTCTATCTAGATAACTCTTCTGGCTAGTCTAATCTTTCTTTATACTAGCCCGAATCAACTAAATCTTTTCTGCAACTTCTCTAATCAAATCTAGACCAAGAAGCAACCTATCCTCGGTCTCTAACCAACAAATTGGAGATTTGCATGGTCTTTCATAAAAAGCTTCAAATGGTGTCATCCCTATACTAGTCTGATTACTGTTATATGAAAACCCGGCTAAGTGTAGATGGTCTTCCCATGATCCTCAAAAATCTAACACATAAGCTCTTAATAAATCCTCCAAAACTTGGTTAACTTTTTTCGCTTGCCCATTGGTTTGTGGATGGTAAGCGGTACACATCTTGAGCTTGGTTCCTAAAAATATCATGTAAACTATTTCAGAACTCACTAGTGGACAAGGAATCTCTATCACTTACTATACTACTAGAAATTCCATGCAGTCTAACTACATTTTTCATAAATAACTTTGCTAAAATAGGTGTCGTCCTAATTGACTTAATTGGAATGAAATGGGCACTCTTGTTCTATCTGTCCACTATGACCCGTATACTTTCATTTTCTCTGTTTGACCCTGGAAACCCATTATGAAATTCAAAGACATAGAATCCCACTTTCATACCGGAATGTCCAATGGCCGAAGCAACCGACTTGGCTTCTAATGTTCGGTTTTTACCTGTTGGCAATTCAGACATTGCTTCATCCATAAGCCTACATCCTTCTTCATTCATTCCCGGAAGAAACTCCGCTTCATGTCCTAATACATCTTAGTTCTCCCGATGAATAGTGAACTTAGAACGATGGCATTCCCCCAAAACTTCCTTCCTTATGTCTCCCACATTCGAAACACATAACCTACCTTTCTTTCTCAACCGCCCATTCTGGTCAAGATTAAAATGCTTTAAGTCATCGCTCTATGTTCCATCTCTTAACTTTCTGATCCATTTGACCAATACTGGATCCTTCTCTTGTTTAGAAGCAATCTTTTTGATCATTACCGGTCGAATTTCTAAACAAGATAACATAAAAGATTCTCCACTGGACCCAGCCTCAGATTTCCACTGCAATCTGCAAGCCGACAATGCTTCCAAATTTTTCCACTCTGCTACCACTTCCAACAATGTGTTTTGATGCTTTCTACTAAACGAATCTGCAACCTTATTACCTTTCCCGGTGTGTACTCAATTCCAAAATCATAAGCAGCAGTAAACTCTAACCATCTTTGTTGTCTCATGTTTAGTTCCTTCTGAGAGAACAAATATTTCAACGACTTACGATCCATATAAGACTCAAATCTCTCTCCCGAAAGGTAATGTCTCCATACCTTCATTGCAAAAATCACCGTAGCTAATTCTAAATCATGCATTGGATGTCTAACCTCATGTGGTCTAACCTGTCCAAAAGCATAGGCAATCACTTCTCTACATTAACACAGCTTCTAATCCAGTTCCACATGCATCTATATATGCTACCAAATCCTAATTCCATTCTGGAACAACTAATTCAGGTGCATGGGTCAATAAGTGTTTCAAGCTCTGGAATGATTCCTCATACTTATTGGTCCAAACAAACTTCACATCATTTCGCGTTAGCTTGGTTATCGGTGCGGCTATCCATGAAAATCCTTAATGAACCTCTTATGATATCAAACCAACCCCAGAAAACTCTTTATCTCGGTCACTATCTTGAGTCTCTTCCAATTATTCATCACTTCAATCTTAGTTAGATCTACAAACAATCCTTTCTCTAAGACTATATGACTAAGAAACTTCACTTCCTTCTTCCAGAAATGACACTTCGAAAACTTCACCTTTAGCTGATTCTTCCTCAGCGTCCCAAACACAATTCTAAGATAAACTTCATGTTCCCTTTCATCCTTAGAGTATATCAAAATATCATCTATGAACACCAATACGAACCTATCCAAGTGCTTCCACAAAATTCGGTTCATTAAATCCACAAAGAATGATGGCGAATTAATTAGTCGAATGGCATAACGAACCATTCGTATGATCCATATCCAGTTCTAAATGCTGTCAAACACTACAAGAAAAGTTACCTTTTATAACAGCAATAGATAACGCTTTATTCCTTAGCGTTATTTTTCCCCTTGATTTGTTTTAATTAGGATTGGAGCGTAACGCATTCCCTATTTCTTAAATTATTTTTCCGTACCCTCTTACTCATTTTCGTGGCCGCCATTTCCCAAATTATTTTCCCTTCCCTCTTACTCAGTTTCGTGGCCGCCATTTCCTAAATTATTTTTCCGTTCCATCTTCCTCAAATTATCTCCTCCAATCCTCAATCTTATTTTCTTGGCTATAATATCGTTGCCATGCTTATTCGCACCTCCTTTGATATGGCAGTCTTCCACCCCGTCGCAACCCTCCCCGCTGTTTTCCTCTACGTCGTCCTCTCATCGAGTACCATCTCATCCTCAAACACAACCTCCCTATCACTTTCGAAGATGCTGAACAATCCCTTCTCTACTTGACTATGTGGTTATTCAGTTTGCCTCTATTCCATAAGAAAAGGTCACAATCATGTTACAGGCAGGTAGAAACCCTGAATCAAGTAAGTAATTACTAGCCCTAATTTTTTAATTTTCGTAAGTTTTGTAGTTGATAAAATCTATTGATTGACCCTTTTCATTGATCAACCCTATATGAAAAAAATTTGAAGTCGGTGGTTGTTGATTCTTTGACATTGCATTTTAATTTATCTAACCTTGCTATTAACAAGTGGATTGATTTGTGTTTCCATTTGGTCATTCGGGTGTGTATATCTGTTATTCCTCTTTAGCATTAGTAGATTACCATTAGCTATAGCTTGATTAAACCGAAAACTAAAACAAGTCGTCTTATGTGATGTACTTGGCCTAAGATCCAGATGACAGCATCATACAACTATTTATGAGTTACATTATCTTGTTGAGTGCATGTTCGTGCACACAGCTAAATTGTGTCCATGCGCATGTGTATAAGCATACAGCTATTTATGGTTGTATGCATTATTCAAGAACAATAATAAATCCAATATTTAGTTCATAAAAAACGTTGATTTCAATGAATTGAATGTTAACTGAGACAAGCATAAAAAGGTGGTTTCTCGTAATTGAAGTGACTCATATTATAATATGTATAATGCTTACATAATAGAGTACATAATAAATCATAAATTAATTGGGATTATCATTTAAACTAAATATTGGTAGTGTTCCTCCTCTCATTCAGCTGATTAAGTTCTTTTTACTCCCATGAATCTCTAACTCATACTTTCTAATCGGATGCCCATTTTTTTGATGCTGCAAACAACGATTAAAGTTACATTCTTCCCCTTCCTTCCCACCACAACAGACAAGGAGTGGTAAAAACCTATATATAACAACATTGCAAATTATTTTGTCACTGCTTTCTGTAAATCATGTTAATTTATCTTTTTTCATTCACTATAACAATAATGCATTTTACTATATGTTTTCAATCCTTTCATTCCTTTCATATGTTGTCTGTCCATGCAAATCCATTCATGCTTTTATCGACCAAAAGAAATTTAAGACTTTAATGTTTTCTTACATGTATGTGCAGCTTTAATATAAAGTAAAACAAGGTCCTTTATTTTTTTTCTTTATTATCTGCTTATTACTGCTCTGCTACATGGCATGATTAAATATTGGTTTTGTTTACTCTGTTCCCGAAAAAAGTACCAAGCATGCAAATATAAACTATATCCTACGCGTTTTGAGCAGTAAGTCACCCTGCGCTAATATAAAAAAACCAATTACCCAAGGTACGTTCATAGTCTATGATAATTTTTATAAAATTTGAAGCATTTTTTTCCTATGTGCACAGGAGTATTGGTTGGGCTTGTGTTCAATTTTTTGCTTAAGTCGGTATAATAATAAATGTTACTCACCTTTTTCATAATGCCTTATATTTGCTACTACTTCAAAAGCAATTTTCATTTCTTCTGCAATTTTATATTTTCTTTCCATGCATACTATATTTTCTAATACAACAATTTTGGACATGTTCTTAACCCCAACCTTACTTTAAAATTGTATAAATACAAATCTAGGCCTGATCAAAATCAGTCATTTTTTTTTGTAATAAGTTTGTGAGGGGACCTAAACTTGATATACATTTTTTTCTCAGGTGTGTGAGTAAAATTTGAACTTAGTAGAAACATAAAGCTAAAATAATTTGTTGAGTCTCTATAAATCTATGGTAACCGTAAGCCAATTAATGTCAATTAAACTAACTATAGTCATATCCACAGTACATCCATATTTTATGATATATAATCAGATTTACGTAACTACATGATTAACTAGAGCCTCCATGATGCAAGTGTTAAATTAGGCTTGCTAAATGTTGCCACAAACAATAAAGGACAAGTTATTTTGTGTTTTGTGGTTGCATTACTAATTTCTGTGTTTGTAATTAGTCAATGTGAATATTTCTGCATTTATTTAGTATACTTGGAATTACTTGTTTTGTTTACATAGCCTTTTATAAAGAAATATCCGAACTTTGAAATGTTGTTTGATGTCAACCAGTTTATTATTTTTTCTGACCAACTATAGAAACACACACATAGGAACACTACCAATATTCGTTCTTGTTTTACTGAGACATGGGCCATTCTTCAAACTAACTAGATAGTGCAAAGACTGTTGTATCTGCTGGAAAAATTCATAGAATCAAGATTTCTGTTTTCATTTCTGCGATCATTTGTGGTTTTCAAAATTCCAGTTTATTATGCATTCGGTATTTTCGTGCATTTTTATAGGTAATTGTCTAAAATTCAGTTGAATCATCTAAAATTTTAGTTCGAGCTATTGTCTTTCAATTCAAACTGTCTGAAAGCTAAAGCAGTTTATCATGAGATTTATTTCATGGATTTGTTTAATTTGGTCAATTAATCACGTTAATGACCTAAATATGTACTGAAATTTAAGCTTTGAATAGGCTAGGGAAATAAGTACCTCATACATGTATGAAACTACATGAATTTCGAAAATGCTAGTTTTGCACATAATAATAAAGTTTCCAACATGTATACAGATCCCAAATATATCCGAAATAGATACAAATTGAAAAGTTAAGGCAAACCTATAAGGTAAAATTTCTCGGGTGTGTGAGATTTATTGATTGGTATCTCATTTTGAAGGTAACCAATTTCACTTCTTTATTCCCTAATATTTTTTGTTTTGATTATCTTGTGTTAATTTTTTGATTGTTGTTGTTGTGCGTGTAGGTTGATGAGGATTCTGGGAGTGAAGTGATTATGAAGAAATATCGACAATTGGGTATGAAATCCAGTTTAGAATTCCAATATTCTAGTTTTTGAGCTTTTTGATCATGCATATGAATGTTATGCCATTAAATTATGCAACATTACTATTTCATCTCGATAAGAACAAGCATCCAAAAGCTGAAGTAGCTATTAAGCTCGTATCAGAGGCTTGATTTTTCTCTATTTACACTCTTTAAACCTTTTTTCTCTCTTCCAAATGTTATGTACTTCTACATATTACATCAAATTATCGGCTGTTACATCAAGTTATCAGTTGTTCACCTCCTTGATATAAGTCCGCTTAACTAAACAAACAAATTGTGATCATAAACTGCAATAATTTTAGGAAAATGATCATTATTCGACAGTTAGGATTGAAATTTTGAGCAATATCTTTACATGATCAACATGATCCATCAGAGGCTAAAATGAGATTGGTAGATTTTTTAGGTTAACTCCATGAGATGCTTATTAGCTATTGCCATTGCTGCATGAAGGAAGTTCATCTTAAATTCTTACTATTAAGCTAGAGTATTATTGTCACTGCATACATCTATGTACAAACAATGCTAATGAAGTATTTGGGTATGCTTATTTTCTGTAGGATTTGCAGGCTACTTCAATTCAGTTCTATACAGGGATGTTCATCCGGGTATGGAACCAACTACAGCAACACCAAACATGTTTAGTTGGTATGCCCTTTTTTCAAAAAAATACCTTTATGTATCGACCACTACTGAAAGTGAAAAATATTTTAAATCTAGTTGTACGGGTTCCCAGTCTTCTTCCCACTTAGAACACCAATTTATTTACCTCCAGGACCATCACTAGAAGCCCACTTCTGGCACTGTTGTGGTCCAACAAAGGTTAGTTTCTACCTCGTAGTTGCTTATACTTTATAATCATCAAGCAAAAATTTACAAATCTTGATCAGTGTGATCATTATTTGAAATGTAATTTCTACTGATTTCATGCAAATGTTAAATATGTAGTATATTGTAGAAAGTTCTTGACATCTTATTACATTATTCTGGATGGCTTTGTTGTGTTACTACTATGAATATAAATAATAAAATATAAAATATTAATCAAATTATAAAGTATTAATCAAATTATAAAATATTAATCAAATTATAATCTTATTACATTATTCTGGATGGCTTTGTTGATTAATAACAAATTATAAAAATTAATCAAATTTACCGAGTTTTATAAAAAATAACTAAGTTTATGAAAAGCAATTAATTTTATTATAATTATAATAAAGTAATAAGTTATAAAACAGTAATCAAGTTTACTAAGCTTTATAAAATAATAATAATAATAATATATTTAGCTAAGTTTTATAAAAAATTAACTATATTTATATAATAATAATAATAATAAATTAACTAAGATTATAAAAATTAACTTTTTGTATTAAGTTATATAGAATATAAATAAGCTTATAAAAATAACCAATTTGATAGTAACAATAATAATTTAACCAATGTTTATAAAAATTAACTAAGTTTATAATTCTAATAATAGTAATAAAATAATAATAATTAGCTAAGTTTATAAAATAATTAAATTTATTTATATAATAATACAATAATAATTACTAATGTTTACGAGAATTAACTAATTTTATAATAATAATACTAACAACAACAACAACAATCATAAATAATAATAATAAATTGACTATAAGTTTTATAGAAACTAACTTAGCTTATAATATTAATGATACTGATAAGAATAATAATAAATTATAAAATATTAACTAAGTTAATTTAGTTTTATAAAAATTAACTAAATTTATATAATAACACAATAATAATTGCTAGTGTTTATGAAAATTAACTAATTTTGTAATAATAATACTAACAACTATAAATAACAATAAATTAACTATAAGTTTTAAAAAAAACTAAGTTTTGTGGGGAATATTGATAAGTGATTTTTCCCTTCATTAAATACATTGATATATGAACTGCTAGGTTATTTAGATATAAAGGAATTTTGTAGAAGTGTAGGTAAAGTGAATTCAAATGATTCGAGTCAGTTACCTTTTATTCTTCTTGAATCTATGAATGCAGATTCCAATTATATTTTTACAGTTAATATGTATTCGCCTGTTAAGAATGATATGGCAATTGCTCTTGTATATGAAGTTGATGCTAATTCTGTGACAAAACAAAAACTGGATCATAAATTTGGAAATGTTAATGACAGTCACCATGTACAGGAAAATTCGCATTCATCTATTTTAAAGCATATTATTGAATATGTTTCTACTAATGTAATAGTAGTTTTTTATGTGCAAGCATCTGAGAATGTGCATGTACGTATAAATGTTGAATTCATGAACCATATTTCTGTATATATATATAAACAAACCAGTTATAATGCAATTACTTAATACTCTATCTGAGCATGAATCAGAGCATTTTCCAGAAAACTCGATCAGTTCTGGTGAATCTGTGAATGCAGATACCAGTGATCGTTTGAATGAAATGGCAATTACTCATATATGTGATGTTGATGCTAAATTTATGATAAATCAAAATTTGGAACATGAACTCGGAAGTGTTCATGACAGTGACCATGTACAGGCAAAAAATGTTATAATGCAATCATTTAATACTCTGTCTGAGCATGAAATAGAGCAAGTTCCAGAAAAGTCAGTTGGCTACCAACTTATGCCAGAAATTTTGATGTAGATTCAAATGGCAACTTATGCCAGAAATTTTGATGTAGATTCAAATGGATAGTAACATGTACGAATATAAAATGAGACATGCAATAATATGCAATAATTTAGTTTTTTGTTACATGTAAAAACATCTATCATTAATTATGCATCGTTCTTAATGTAATTATTTATCTTATTTGCAGGTGTGTGAAAGAAGAAGATGCTAAAGTTGTGATCTTCATTTTAATGCAAACAATCAAATATGTACTAGTTTTTTTTTGTTAAACTATGCTACTATTTTTTGGGGTGTGCTTAAAATATTTACTACTACGTTTTGATGTGTATGAATATTTGGTATGTTTAATGTAATGTGTTACATCTCTATATTTATTATCTTTTATGATTATTATTGTGCTTTTTGATATAGGTATTTAATACTGCAGTTTATTAGTAGGATGTGTATCAATGCTATAACATGTTGATTTAATAGCGTGAAATGACCGCTATTGAATAAATATTTTATAGCGGCAAAATGGTGTTATAAAGATTTCCAGTTCCGTTGAGATTTAGCTGTATTATAGCGGCTATAATGAGCTATTGAATTAACGTACCATAGCGGCGAATTTGTGCTATAAAACTAAGCTCAACCATAGCGGCATATTTTGTGTTATAAATATTCAACAGTTTTTTATAACATGTCGATATACAGCGCTTATCAAACCGCTATGGTTGTGATTAATAGCGGCTATATGCCGCTATAAAAGACATTTTTGTTGTAGTGAAAGGTGTGTTATTCTCTGCTACTCTAAGTTGATGAAAACCTATTCCCAAATCCAACTGAGAAAATACCTTGGCTCTACTCAACTGATCGAACAAATCGTCAAATCTAGGTAATGAATATTGATTCTTTATCGTCTTCTCATTCAATTTACAATAATCGATACATAACCTCAACGATCCGTCTGGCTTCTTAGTAAAAACTATGGCTGCTCCTAAGATGAGCTACTTGGTCTAATAAAATTCTTGCCTTCCAAATCCACCAACTGCACCTTTAATTCCCCCATCTTGGTAGGTGACATCCTACTTGGCAGCCTACTCACTGGTTCTGCTCCAAGCACCAAATCTATCATAAACTCAATGGCTCGTTTCGGTAGCAATCCTACTACCGGCTCAAACATACCTCCGAATTCTCTAACCAAAAAACTCGATTCAACTCATCCTCTACCTCCACAACACCCAATAAAGCATTCACCTCACAGCTAGGGTTTTGTACGGTATAAACAATCTGATCACTACAGTTAGAGTATCTAAGTGATATTTTTCTATCATAGCAAAATATCCTAGTATCGTACTTACTTAACTAGTCCGTACTCAAAATAATTCCAAACCCTACAAAGTTAAACATATGCAAACTACAAACAAAAATATGACCTAACGAATCAAACTCTAGATGGTCACACTTCATCCCGAGTGTCGCATACCCTCCTATCGGATTTGCAACCCTTAAGGAAGTAACTATGTACGAGGGTTCTAGGTTAATTTTATCTATCAAACAACGAGATACAAAAGAATGCAATGCGCCAGTATCAAACAGAATGCTAACATACATACCATGGATCTAAAGCGCACCTCCTAACACTGCCTTCCCTTTCTCCCACGCTATTGGTCCTGGTATAGCAGGTTCCAATGCAAATACTTTACCTCTTCCATCCTTAGCAGGCACTTTGCGCCGGTTCTTGTAATGACCAATCTAATTGCAGTTGAAGCATTTGATATTCTTCTTCTCAATCACTTCCTTTGCCTTCCCAGTAAGATACTCATTAGCGAAATGCCCCTTCTTATCACACATGAAGCAAACAACCTCCGACTTCCCTTTCTTTGCGGCTCCACCTTTCCGAGCACCCTTCTAATGAAAGAACTTCCTTTATTGACTCTGCCCCGTCTGGACCTTCTTTGCCTTATTCTTCTCCAGAGAAGCAAGTATCTCCTCATGCCTTAATGCCATTTCTACTACAACATCACAAGGATCCCTAGTATGAAGTAATGTAGACCTGGCCAACTCATGCTTCAACCCCTTGATAAACTTCTCATTCCTCTTTATCACAGTATCCACAGTGGCATGTCCATATCTAGCCAATTCCTCAAACCTTCTAGCATACACCAACATAGTCATCTCTCCCCATTCAAACTCAGCAAACTTTCTGAGCAAAGCAGACTACGCCATCGCAAACAAGAACCTCTCCTGGAACCTGCTCTTAAACTCAGCCCACGTCGTCGTTTCCTCATTCACTCCAGCCGTCACACTATTCCACCAAAATAAAGCTGCTCATTAAAGCTTTCTTGAAGCAAGCCTCTTTTTCTGCTCATCATTGAACCTCAAGTTAGCAAAGATTCTATCACAATGCAACAACCAGCCCTTCACCTTAATAGCATCTTCAGTTCCAATAAATGGCTTCCCTCCAAGCCCAACATAATCTCTGCTCAAGATAGCGTAAGAGAGATAGTAGGATAGAGATATAGTGTATACTTATATATAGAAAATACAAGTATGTTACTATAGCGTTATCCCATACCCTAATCTTACTCTAATTCCATAGGATTATGTTTTCAAAAATCATTTTTAGTTTAATTTTTTTAGTAAAACATGCTTTGATACCAGGTTGTAACATCCCCTATCTGGGTGCCCGAAGCTAAGTGCTACAGATGCAACAGTTATCCCTAGTATTAACTTTCGGCGACCAAATACGGTAATGTTAATGGTATCTATAATATCAGAAGAACACGAATATGAAACAAAATCACAGATTTCACAAAAATAACTTTTTCGATTACATTTCACAAAACATTTTTCGTATTTTATTACATAATCCCGTTCATTTTTCAGGTCCAGATCAAATATAATTATTGTAAAATGCACCAAGAGCGGCATATAAAAATGCCCCCTTGGTTGATCAGAGTATTAAATAGTCATAGCTGACATAATACAACACAGCGGAATCAAAGAAAATAAAACAGCAATTCCTAAATAGCCATTTATCAGCCACATGCTCATCTCTGGAAGCTTTATTCACTAACCTACTAAAAACCTTAACCCTCGGTATACTCAAATCAATTTAAAGCATCCGAGAGTTAAGGGGAAAATATAAACTTCGAGTCAGACATAAAGCCTGGTGTGAATAATATTATACATCTCGTTTATTTGATATTAAGTGAGACCATGTCGCTTAGCGGAATAAGTTTCTCCTCACTCATATCCTTTTAAAGCATATCCTTTGCAAATCATAATCCTACAACCAAAACTGGTTAAAATTGCAAAGCATTATCATGTAAACGTACATAGCAGGTAACAAATGGACTATCTGTCCGAGCACTATAGTTCTGTTTGGCCGATTACTAACCTTTCGTTGACTCGAACCTACCAGACAATATAAACAAATAACCTAACATCTGTTAGGTACTCCTCTTTTGGACGGTCTGTCCTTAACCTACTTTCTCCAGATCAACTGATCCTAATTGTTTTGCGGGCTCACCAATAACCTACCTCTGTATAAATATATATTCCCATCTGTGTGTAACATCATTTTACTCTTACCGGTGACAAAGCCCCACACATTGGGGGCTAATAGCTAATGTATAGGGTGCGACCATATATCAGTTCCATCTGGTATACAAATATCCGAGTCATTTTACTTAGAATAATCTTCTCTTAAATTTTCCTTGAAAACATTTCTTCTCCAAATTGATTGAAAGCCCTTTAAATCAAACTTAAACAAGGAAAATATATACTCGATGCTTTACTCTAAATCACCTTGCCATGTTATATATACTTTACACAAATCTTTGTTGATGAAAATATTTAAACTTTGAAAGTGTCTTTCAAATCCATTGAAAGTACCTCTTTCGAAACCAAGTAAACCTTTCTTTATAACCTAGGCCGAAAGACTAAAACTCTCCTTTCTAAACCATTCATATAAACCTTTCGAAAACATTTGAAGAACCTTTCATTCGAAAGCTATAAAACCTTAGACATCCTACACTTAAAACATTTAAACATTGCCTTTCAAAAACATTGGAAAACCTTTCCTTTCAACCTTTCAAAAACATTAGAAAACCTCTCCTTCGAAACCATTCTTCAAGACCTTTCGAAAGCATCAAAACCATTACAAATAGGAAACTTTTCGAAAGCATTTGGGTTCTATTTAAAACTTGTGGAAACACCTTTTGAAACCCTTCAAAACTATGTCATTCGAAACCTTTGGGTTTATCTTTAATAGAGAAAAAAGTCATAAAACATTTAGGTCGAAAGCACTCTTTCGAAGGCATTTCCTAAGTAAAGAAGTGTTGGTGTTGAAACCAACCTTCCGAAAGCATTGGAGAAGTGGCTTGGGTTTTAAAACAAAGTATACCTTTCGAAACTATTTGTTTCGAAAGGTAGAAAAGCGGCAGCTAGGGGTTTCGATACTATTCGAAAGCATTTACTTAAAACAAAGGCACAACCCATTTTGAAACCATTTCTTAAATCAATTTGACCTAATCGGAAGCCAACCAAGTCGAAAGCATATTCTTCGAAAGCAAAGCATGTGCGTTTTCATTTGAAAGTATAGTAGCACTTCGACCCCTTCGGAACCCCTGGTTTTGACCCAATACCTTCCGCCTATATCCAATTCGCTGTGCACCAAGTCTTCGATACCATACACATTGGTTTCGATGGTGATGGTGGCAGAACTACTAAGTCAGATTCTAGGTGCCTAAGGTGACGAAACATGTTAAAAGCATGTAAACACTTATTTTAACTTTAAAAAGAAACCATTTTCAACTAATCTGCCTTGTTTTTCAAAATATTATTGGTTGCTAATTTTCTTTTCTAAAAGAACTGCAAAAAATTTAGAATTAAACAATTTCAATAATTTACAAAATACCCCTTCTCCATTTTTTAATATATAAAATATTTATGTCTCATACCTTAACTAATTTTATATATCTAAAATACTTAGGAAAATTCTACAAAAATTACAAAAAATCATTTTTAATATGTTTTCTAACATATATTAATTTCAAACCCAAAACTTATATTATTTAGCCGTAAATAATTATAAACCCAAATAACCATTTTCCTCACTTGAAAATTAATATAAAATCTACGTTGATTCAAAAAATTATGAAAATTGAACCCATATTTAACATATCATTTCTGAACTAAATCTAAAATCGCAATGCATTTGGATGTCATTAAATAGGGTTTTCGAAACAAAACATATCATAAAAACCTATATGAATAAGCATAAATCATCAACAAGCATATATAAACATTTTACCCTTCAAAATCGTGGCATAACATTGCAAATAAATTTAGGATATCCTTAAAACTGAAAATAATTAGGAAAACAAGAGACGTGGCCATTATTCACCTTAGGTTTGAGATTAAAGAGTTTGAGATTTGAATAACTTTGATTTGGTTAATCTTCTTCCTTAGCTTTTCTTGTTTATCTTCCTCTTTCTTACTAATGGTGATCGGCCTCTGGTTGTTTAGATATTAAAATGAATGTATGAAATGAATTCCTAAAGGTATTAGGGTAAAAGAATAATCTTTTTCTTATTTTTCCCTCAGCTATTTCCCTTATCTATTTTAATTCATGTTAGCTCATGTTAGTTTATTCATTAACATGGCACAGCTACCCCTATTAATCACAAATCTCAATCCTCTAATCATCACATTATTTTATTTTATTTAGCTATTTAAATATCCTAAATAATGTCATTAAAAATTAGTGTCATTACACCAACGGTTGATCCCAAAGCCTGCACAACCGATCAATTTAAACATTAGTTAATATGATCAGCAATGACGGTCACTCCGGTCTAAATCTAAAATTTTACTGCTATTTTTACTTTTAATTATGAATTGTTTGTCTCTGCACTACACGACACTGCATCACACTAGTTTACACTTAGCATGAGGGGACAGGTTTGATTTCTCTAATCTTGATTATCTACTAAATTTAGTTGATATGGGCTTCAGACATTCAGGGAATTTAGCCACAATGTCTTCCAGTCAACCTTCACAGCATAACAATTCAGGTGCTGAATTGAACTCCGCAATGTATCTGATAGACTTTCTCCCGAACACCAAACTAAGAAACTAAAGAGTTCTGGCCTATTGGTTGACCTTTCTTCTGAAGTTCCCATCCTTCCAATGGAAGAGATAAATCTTGCCCCTGATACTTTAAAGGTGCTATATTTTTGGATGATCCGGTGGATTCCCAGAACTTCAGAATTGGTGAGGTTGCTCACCGTAGGCTGTGCTCTAATCATGAAATCCCATTTGGAGACGTATTAGTCCCATCAAGGAATGACTGGGCCCACTTACCTCCGAAGGGGTGTACGGCATGTAATAAATTTATGTGTTGGGGAGGATGTGTGTCGCCTTTTAAGTCATTTATCCGAGATATGCTAAATTTTATGGGAATTGCTCCTACTTAGCTGCATCCAAACAGTTACGCTTTCCTTTACGACACCTTTTAATATTTACGAATGTTATGTTTCGTTCGCCATCTTCTGAAGACATCCAGTTCATCTACAATTTTGAGCGACAGGTAGGAAGCCTTTCTTATACTTTCCTTGAGCTCATGCCCAACTGTCAAGTTCTGATTGGTGCTTGAAATAAACTCAGTGTCTTTAAGCATGAATGTTCTATGTTCGTTATCCGCTAGGCTTTGCGGGGCGATGGTTGGAAGGATGTAAGTGTTGCCTTCCCTCTATTTTCAAATTCATAAGTCCAAGTTGTTTCTTTAACTAACAAATACCTTGAAATTTGTAGGTGTCCATCCACGACTCGAAAGTGTTAATTATTCAAGGGTGGTTTATGCAATTCACGTCACACCAGTTGAGCATAGGGACATTAGATCCCTTGTAATTGGTGAGCGTTTATCTCCTTTTGGGTTGCTAGAAGAAGATCACATCAACAAGCTTCCAGAAAGCATTAAGAAATGTGGTCATACAGAAAGGCTGCACTGATAGCCATGTCATGCCCCCAGTCGAGGAGGCTAAGGACGATGTTGAAGAAGGTGAAATTAGAGGTAATGATTCCAATGAGCTTGGCAATAATGATGTAGGTTCGGGCACGGCGCCTGTGGTCGAATCATCATAAGGCATGTAATCATATGCACCGATAAGGAAAGGGAATGTGCTCGCTTACAAACTCTGTAGGAGAAAAACTATTCAAAACCCCAAGTTCACTATCACATCTTTTGAAGATGAGTTTTCTTCCCAGCCTCTAGAGAGTTCAATTGAAGGATTTTCAAATATCCTGATCCCTGATGACATCATGACCTTTGACTTTCCCAATTTAAGCGTCGAGGGGAATAATTCTCCTACCAGGACTGGTGATGACATTCCTCCCATTAGCAAAGGGGAAATCACTCCTATGAGCAACGCCACGGTAATTGGTCTGTCAAGGGGACACTTACAATCACACACACTTTACTACATGATTTTATCTATTTTTATTTGATGGTCACTTATACATCTTCGTTTGGTTTGCAGGTGCTATGTCTCATCCCCATGCATTTGATCGCTCAAGTAGTTCATCAACACATTATGGATCCAGTCGTGGTCTGGACTCAGGCAAGCATCGAGAAAGGGGTGACAACCGGGAAAGAAGCCATCATTCAAGGGAATCTTCATCCTATAAGCACAAGTCAAAATTTCAATCGTCTCATTGCCAAGAAGTTCATCCCAATCCTTTGGTATATAGCGACGATCAGCCCTCTTCTCTTATTTCCTCAACTGTCGTGCCACCCAAGCATCATTCGAATTCATCTTGGTCTCGATGGCCTCACGACTGCTAGTTGAACAGACATCCTATTACGTCTGAGCTTGCTTTAACTATTATCGTTCCTGAGGCCTCTGTAATTGAATGCTTGACTGAACTTAAAGTCAAATTTCCAAATATCTGCTTTGATGGACTAAGTTTCTTCCTTCTATCCATTCAATTCTAGGAAGTGCTAAAGCAAATTTTCTTACAAGTGTTAATGATTTTTTTGTGCAGCATAAAGCATTCCAACACTTAGCCGAGAAAATCTCTAAGGTGTCTTTTGAAAGGAAACATGAAATCAATCACCTTAAGCTAGAGGCAATCCATGATAAAGACAAAATCAAACACCAGGATGATGAAATCATTGAGTTGACCACGAAGTTAGCCACGACAGAGAAGTGTGCTAAAGAAATGTTTGAAGCGGTTAGTCATGTTGAAATGGCTCACAAAAAGCAGCTGGACACTACTATTCAATGCAGCGATGCACTTGCCTTAGAGAAATACCATCTTCAAAAAGAGAAAGATACTCTGGCCTTTCATGTTAAAGAGCTCGAAGAACTGCTTCAAAATGAGAACGATGATAAATACATGCTCAGATGGAATCCCAAAAATATTAAGAAGAAGTCATAAAGACTTGTGAGCTAGAAATTAAGCTTAACAAAGGTCTTGCTTAGATTGAGGCCCTTAAAGAAGAGGCGAGGAAAGTTGGTCATCGGGAGGTCAGAGGAAAAATTGAGGCCTAGTTGGAGGAAGCAAGAAAAGAAGGCATGAATAAGATTAAGGACATATTTGATCCTTTGATCATTGAGTACAATGCTAAGGTCCTTATCCACCATGACTTAAGCTTTCTAGGAGAGGGTTACCTCGAATAGCTTGGTTAGGCTTGGAACTACATTATCAATATGAAGAAGAAGAAGAAGACTATTGGCGAAGTCGATGTTGACGAGGAGAAACTGGTGTGAGAAATTATACATGGATCTGAATCTTTAAATCTCGCTGCTACAAGGCAGAGATACTTTGTTTTTTGGCATCTCCTGACAAATGAAAAGATATCACTGAAGCTTGGGGGTCTGATCCCAAAGATTCCATTTTACTTCAACCAAATGGCACATTGGTTTATCTTAGCCCGGGATAAGACCCAAGCTATGATCCGAATAGACCCGATTATAAATCAAAGGCTCTATTCAAGAAGAGAGCATTCCGGCAACACCTGAAAGTCAGCCGGATGTAGGTATCCTGCTCTATTCTCCATTACTCGAGAGGTTTCGTTCTTTATGCCAAATAATTCTAGGCTTATTCGCTTGTTCCCGCAAATCAGTAGGTCTTCTGGCTCCCAGTCAAACTTTAGGAAATGGTGCTGTTATGGAGCAACGACCAACACTTATTGACATTCCAGCGGCTACTGACATTCCGGGACCCGATGCTCAAGTTATTGGAGCTCTTGCTAATGAAAGGGTCGATAACCAGCCGCTGCACGATGAATCTAATTATGTTATGATTACAGGCACCTCTGAATACACCAATAAGCTCAGCTTAAAGGAGTGCATCGAGAAGGAGGAGTTGCTAGAAAAGAAAGCCAAAGCCAAGCCTGTTGATGTAGACGTCGATGATCCAAACCTCATCCCACTGCAAGTCATTCCTCCTTTCGAGTCCATTCCTATGGGTAACATTCCTCCCATTTCTGACGGTGACACTGATCTGACTCTCCCATCCAAGAATGTTTCTCCGAAGGGAGGTAAGAGCGGTAAGGGATCCAAGAGAGGAATAGTGTAAGGCTAGAGTGGGTCCACTCCCAAAAAACTTAAGAGGGAGAAGAAGTAGCCATCAGGTTGGCTTAGTTTGTACATAGCTTATGTAGCTGTTTTTCTTTTTGTTGGTCGTGCTTGTGCGGGTATGACCCTCGCTTTTGTTAAACACTTGTACTATGATTTCCAAGTTTTATGTAAATAAAGTTTCTTTGGTTTTTATTGAACTCTTATGTGAATTTGTTTAAGTAGTCAAGCTATTACTTTTCCATTCAATGTATTTATAATTCATTGCTCATTGATTCGGATAATCATCCATTAATTTTACTTAAGACCACCATGTGGTCATAGCCTCAACTTGAACCAAACACTGGGCTCGAGCCCTAGTGCTATGCTGTCGAATGCAGCAGCTTAAGTGATTATACCCTTGCCTCCAGTCTCGGGTTAGAGGAGTTAGATGGTGGATAGTCAAATTCCATCCTTAGCGAATTTATACTCCTTCTGCCAATTTTAGGTCAGATTTTATGGAATAATGAGTGGTCAAACCATAGTCATCTATTTGTTTATACTCATATCTGCACTCTAGGGATAAAAGTCTATTGGCGGGTGGTCGAATTGCACCCAATTGTATTTACACTCTAGTACACACTCTGGGGACTTAGAGTTATTTTGAAAAGTAGTCGAACCTTACTTTCCTTAATTGACTGATTTACCCCCAAGCCCGGGGTTTAACTTGGAGAGCGATCGATTGTGTTACTTTCCCTTTTTGATTCATGTTTGTCCTATCACTTGGTAGGATTAGTTTGATTATCGGATGGTCAAGTCACATCCATTTCTTGTTAGGTACTCCGCCTATTCGGTTGTGAGGAAGAATCATCGAATGAATGGTCGGACCACGTTCATTTTGTTTAGTCCAATCATGAACTTGTGTATTCGGCAGGCTCTAAACTTTGGGAACCTGCTCGGACATGTTAATATTACTTAGTCGGGAATCATAACTAATATGTAACGCTATAGCAATCACAAATATGAAGGAAATTTCAGTATTTATTTGCCAAATGGAAAAAAATGACATAATTTGTCTTATTACATATTTGAAAAATCAAATGCTAAAGAAGATTCAAAAATTAAATACAACTGAATGAAAAAGAATAAACTAAGTGAAATAGCTCGTAAATGCTCTCTATTCCATGGCCTTAGGAGTGTGATGCCATCAACGGTTGCTAGCTTGAAAGTTCATACTCCAAGCCTCTGTTCAATAACGTACGGTCCTTCCCAAGTAGGATTAACATGTGACGGGATAGGAAAAACCCATTTCAAGACGAGACCGTCGATTTCAAAGGTCCTAGGTCGGATTTCAGTGTTGTAGTATCACGAAACTCGGTGTCGATGCATAGCTACCCTCAAATCAGCTTCTTCGCACTTATCATCTACCAAGTCTAGAGATTCTAAGAGGAGATCACTATTCGTTCTGGGATCGTAGTAGGTTACTCAATGAGAAGGGGCTTCGGATTCAATAGGAATGACGACTTCGTAGCCATAAGCTAGGGCGAATGGAGTATGGCCAGTCGCGGACTTGTGGATGGTTCTGTAAGCCCATAATGTTATTGGGAGTTCATCCACCCACTTACCTCTAGCCTTTTTCAAATGTTTCTTCATAATGGACTTTATGATTTTGTTCATAGCTTCAACTTGTCCATTAGCTTGAGGGTGAGCAACTGCCGTAAATCTCTCTCCAATATGACGCCGATGGTAGAAGTACTTGAATTTAGCATTGTTAAATTAGGTTCTATTATCAGTTACAATGGTTCGTGGAAGGCCAAAATGACAGATGACGTTCCGTACAATGAAGTTGATTACTTTCTTCGCAATAATCGTGGTTAAAGGTTTCACTTTGGCCCATATGGTGAAGTAATCAACTGCTACGATACTTCACACTACATTTAGTGTGACGACATAGAATTTTGAACATTAGAAATTGAAATATTTAATTGATTTTAAATGTTTAAAAGTTATTTTAACTTGAATTTCAAATATCGGAATGAATTCGGCAATTAAATTATTGAATTTAATTTATTAAAGTTGGATAAAATTTTGAATCTTTAGTTTTAAGCTGATTAAAAATAATTTGCTAGCTTAGAAAATTTATATTGATATACTGAAGATAATGGAAGCTTCAGAATTAGATTTGGAAATGATTTGTTCAGCATTGGAATTTATATCGTTTAAATCAATATTTAAAAAATAGTCTTCTGAGGCACAGTCTCGGAATAGACGAAACTAGTTCCATTGGATCTGTAATATTGTATTATTGTAGGATTTCAATTTTCGTAGTGTTTGGAGTGATCGTTTGGCCTTACGGTCAATAAACGCACTGAAATTTAAATCGAAAATTGGATATTTAACTGGTTCAAAAGGCTATCTTCTCCATACGATCGAATTTGGAACCGAAACCTTTTCCACTGCATTTGGAATAGGCATATAACATTATGAATGCCAGGCGGCACGTCTCGATTGGAGGTCGAGATTTTGAATTGTATAATTTGAAACGATTTGAATTTGGTATTTGAATTAAATATATTTATATGTATTTAATATAGAGTTTCTCAAGCCAAATGTTAACGCGTTTCTTCTTCCTCGACACTTGGGATTGTTATTGACACGCGTTCATTTTCAATAATAAAAAAAATCAAAGACGTATGTTTATAAAAGAAAAAGAAAAGGAGGAACCCTTTCTTCGTTTAAAATTAAATAGCCGAGCTTCCTCTCTTCGTCTTATTTCTGATAATGGTGAATTCAAATAAGATAAAAACGTTGGCCGCCTTCAAATTCAAAATCAAATCGCCAGGGGTCAGAGTTAAATTCTCAGAAAAAAGTATACGAACACCATCCTCTTCAAAAAAAATCGAGTCAAACCAAAGTTGACTCAATCGATTCCCACGGGTAGGAGGGAGCATCGCGAGGTAGCAGTGAAGGGAGCGGAGCAATCGAGCATCTCGAGGCTAGGGGCAGGCAGGGCTCGAGGCCACGGATGGGGACAGAGCAAGTATCGGTCACTGTTTTTAATTGGCGGCAAGGCTAGGGTTTCGATTGCTGACGAGGCGACGACGTCTGGGGCAGAGGTGGTTTGCGATCGGTGGCAGTACGAACAGAAGATTGTCGCGTGAATTTGGGTTGGAGCTGTGATGGCAGTGAGGGTTGGCTGCTATTCTGGAATGAATCGATTAAGGTATAAATTCTATTTTAATTTAAATATAATAAATAGGTATATAAACATATGCATGCAGAAAATAAAATCTTTACAGTAAAGAAAATTTGTATTTTAATTAGTATGTATATGTATATGCAGTAAAATAGCTTACATATATAAGGATATTTTATAAAATAAATGTTGGAGTAAATTTAATTTTAAATTTTATCTTAGTTAAATAAATTTATTTTAAAAGGAAATCAGTTTAAAATGTAAATTATTTGTTTAAAATAAATCATTGATAATTAAATTTATAAATGGGAATTTAAAGGTTTGATTTATCTGAATATTAATAAAAAATCATCTAATGTTTATATAAGGTTAAAATTGCAAAGAAACGGGCTGGAATGGAAATTGATTGCAAAAATAAGGGCAAAGGTGAGATTTTCGCACTCAATCAGATTTTTCTGATTAATTTTAATTAGTTAAATTTAAAATTGTTGATTGTGTGCTTGGATGATAAATTATTATCAATTGTATTGAATTAGACCCTATGCGCCGCATAATAGCGGATGATATTATATTAAACTCATATACCGCGATATTCCACCTCGAAGTGGAATTGGTATTATATATGTATTTTGAGTGATTGATTTCCCGCATTATATAGCGGATGAGACCCTATGCGCCGCATAATAGCAGATGGTATTTTATAAATCTCATATACCGTGATATTCCATCTCGAAGTGGAATTGATATTTAATTGTTGTGCTAACATCTGTGGATGCAGGGAACAGGTTGGAGGGATCCAACTAGATTCCTCAAATATTTGAATTTGTTTCAATATTATGTGTTGACTTATTTATAATCTGTGTATGATTATATTATGATTGAAATCGTTGAAGGCTATAGTTTAGCCGAATGTATTTTTGGTATCGTTGGATACCGAAAATAAATAAAATTGGAATTTTGAAATTCAAGTAGAAAATTTATAATAAATTCATTTAAAGAATTGGATGAATATAAAAGAAGAAATTCAAATAGATAAAGTTTTATTTTTGAAAACTTATCGAATAAATTCCAAAATATGGGAAAAGATTTTTATAAATGGGTTTTGAGTAATATTGTTTAATGGTCGAAGAATTTATTCTAAAATATGGATTTTAAATAGTTTGGAAGAGATAAAGGAATTTTATTTTAAAAATAAATTCGAAAACTGATTTGGTGTTAAAAGAATAAATCTTTGGGAGATCAATATGAAAATTGATTTGGTGTTTGAATGAAAATCGATTTGGTGCTTGAAATAAATTTAGAAATCAATTTGGAATTTGATTTGGTATTTAAAATAAAATTCGAAATCGATTTGGAAATTAATTTGGTATTTGGAAATGATTTTTGAAATCAATTTGAAAATCATATATCAGTAGATATTTGAAAATTTAAAATTCACAATGGGAATTTTATAAAGTAAAGGGAATTTTGTTTTAAAAAATAAACGTTGGTTTATTTTTAAAAGTGTGGAAAGAAATTTATAAATTTGCAATGTAAATTAAAATAAATCGGGAAGATTTATAAAATTGATTTGAATGGACCATTTTAGAATGAAAGGTGTACTTTCCCTGGAAAGCCGAGTATATTTTTAAAATAGTTTTTGAAGTATAAATTAAATGTTCTAAAAATTGATTTGAAAGAATATTGTTGGAGAAATTATTTTTTTGGTAATTGTTTTAAATTTTTAAAGTAAAGATTTATTTAATTAATTACAGAAGGGATTATTTTAAAGATTTAATTGATATTTGATTTTGAAAATAGTTATTTAAATATTTATACTCTATTTACCAATTTTATTTTAAAATTAGTTTGGACTTGAAGTATTATATGAGGTATTGGTATAATATTTTCATAACTAATATTTAAGCAAGTGTTTTAAAATAGTTTTATTTCAAATGTTTCCAAGTATATTTTGGATAAGTGTTTTAAATTATTTTGAAGTATTCGAACTCGGTAAAATTTTCAGTGGAACTAAATAAATATTTGGAAATTTATCCCACATGCGGAAAATGAATTGAAATTTGTTTTCAAAGGATTGAAAGGTGAAAAGTGATTTGAAATTTATTTTCAAATGGTTGAAATGTGAAAATTATATCTTGCAAAGATATTTTGAAAATAAATAATTGGGAAAAAATTATTTAAATTTGGTGAATGTTGTGAATATTGATTAATAGTTAAATAACCATTTATCAATATTAACCTTTGAATGATGTTTGAATTTTGATGCGAGCGGGGATCGAATTCCAAATGGATATTCGAAAACTACATCGAACCTTTGTGATTATGACGGATCTTTTGTTTAAAAGATCAAAGTGGAAGATGTTGTGATTTTTTTGAAATCTGAATGTAACACTTATTTTTAAAATAAGCACTCGTTATTCGAATTAGCCGAGAGAGGACTTTGTGTCATAAAACCCATTCTGAATAATTATACGATGAAATGAGATTGCAATTGAAGATGGTGTTGAAGACCGAGTATTTTTGTGAGCGAAAGGATTACCTGTCGGATGTCTCTACACCGGGTTACTCCGGTATAGAGATTTTATCACCCTTTATGATGGGGATTCCGGACATGATTTGTGAATATCCAGATTTGCAATGGCTTTTTTGAAGTGCCTTCGGTTCCGTTCGATCTCGAAACGGACTTGTATGGATGTGTGTCTGACGTTACACTTTGTGATGTAAAGCTGGTTTCTATCAAATACATTTCTGTTGGTAGTGGAGAATTTATTCTCATAGCTTAACAACCTTCTCTGAGATGTATGAGCTCAGAGGTTATGTAGCTGATGGTTACTAGTGATATATTACCAAATTGGTAATATGGCATACGAAGTGCTGCCGATCATTTGTTGATCGAAGCATGTCTTTGTAAAAAGTGTAGCTTTATGGACGAGACTTCGTCGGACCTCACAACTCGAAAATGGTCGAAACAGGAAGGATGCGGCAAGGTTATTTGGGGGTAGCGCCCCCTGAGGGTATGTCATTTCCTTTTGGAAAAGGGTAGTATCATGGTATCGAGCCCAGATATTTTACCTATGTTGTTGCTGCAAATTTATTACTTTGTGGTTGTTGCTTTGTGGTTGAGGATTCTCGGATAAAGGTCGCAAATGACCGGGGGATGACATACTCATGTAGTAGTTACCTAGTTATAGAGGTAACCCGACCTTATGTTGGCAGAAAGCTGGTTAAGTTCTTGGTGCGTCCCTCCAGAGGCGTACCCATGTGGCAGTAGGAAGTTCCTTAGCCTGACCATTTGTTGGAAATCCAAAGAAACAATACGAGCCCTTTACGATTGCAATTGTATAACCTGCCACCTCAGGTGGTAGCTATAGCAAGCATAACATAATTGTACCTATGATGGCTAAGATTTATATTATACTTTCGAAATGTTTTCTACATTATGCACTAATAATAATATTATTAAAAAAGATTTTTCGTATCAAGCATGTTTGACTATCATAGGGAGAAATCTCCTCCAATTGTGCGCTGGCATTGTGTGTGTGCGGGGAGGCCTTATGGTAGTTTCATTTTCCAAAAGCGTAGCGAATTTCTTTTTATTTTCTATGTGAAAATAACAGTTTTTCAAATCTCACACCAGTCCCATGACTGACCAGGAGTTTATTATTCCCTTTCTAAACTCTGGGTGCCTATAATTTTTCACACGGGCAGCCTAGAGTCAGGTTATCATTATTCTGGAGCGAAGTCAATCAAGAAGTATGCTATGGAGATCTGGAGTTCAAGATGGATGGCGAGACGTATCACTTATATTATATAGTGTCCGCTGCATATGAGTTAGTGCAAGTCAAGTTTTCGTGTAAGCAAGTTCTAATGAATGTCAGTGTTGTGTTTGGTGTCGTTGTAAACTCTGATAATGTATGTATAAACAAATATGGTTCTTTGTTTTAAAGATTATTCATTTGTCTACTATATATTGTTCCGCTGCGAAATGTGAGATTCTGTTTATTGTTTCTGTTCTTCTTCTATCTTCTTCTTCTTTAACCCTAAGGGTTTGGTTTTCTTGCATTCGACTGTGCGGCATTTGATACAGTAGACATATTGATGTCGACATTCGAACACTGAAAAATCGGGTCGTTATATTTAGGGATTGGTAAGGAACCGATAATATCTATGCTCTATGTGGCAAATGGCTATGGACTGACCAGTTTTGTAATTTCCATCGGCGGAGCTCTCGCAACTTTTGCTTACATCTGGCACTTATCACATTACTTAGCGTAATCAGCAACATCTCGGTTGACAGTTGGCCAGTAATATCTATAACATAGTATTTTCTTTGCTAGGGTTTTCCCTTAGTGTGATTACCATATTCCCTTTCATGAACATCCCTTAGGACTTGTTTTATTTCATTATACGTAATACACCGAAGCAGGGGAATGAAAAAACCCTTTCTATACATGACTCCTTCTTGAATGATATATCGTGAAGCTTTATGGAGGACTTGCCGTCTTTCATTCCTTCATTCGAGATGGACTCCCTATAGCAAATAATCTTTAATCAGAGTCATCCATGACTCCTTCTCAGGCTCCATCTCAAATACTAAGTCGATTTCCAGCCGGTTTATGCTCAGAGCGTATAGTACTTCAACTAGAATCAAGCCCATTTGTTGTGCATCCCTGGTGCTAGCAAACTTTGCTAATGAGTCAACCTCTTTGTTTTGATCCTAGAGAATGTGCGTAATGTCATAATACTCAAAGTTAGTAAATAGTTCTTATACTCAACTAAGGTAGGGAGCGAGTCATTTTCCCTTAGCCTGGTAATCTCTCCTGACTTGTTATACCACCAACTAGGAATCACAAAAGATTTCAAGAAATTTATTCCCAATTTTCTAGTAAGTTTGAGACCAGCAATCAGAGCTCCATATTCAGCTCTGTTATTCGTTGTAGGGAAGTCAAGCTTCAAAGCGAAGAAAATTGATTGATCTTCCGTAGTTATTAGTAGGACTACAGCTCTAGAACAATGATCATTAGAGGTTCCATCCATATAAATTTTCCATTAGATGGTAAGGGCTTCACTGCTCTCTAGGAGATCATCCCGTGTAATGAACACAGCTATAAGGTCCACCAATGCCTGTCCCTGGATGTCTCTCCGAAGGATATAGGTAATGTCGTATTGGCTCAGCTCGGTTCCACCTGAGCAACCTTCCAGACGTCTCAGGTTGCTGTAGGACCAGTCGTAATGGCTGGTAGGCGTGGACATTGATGGGATGAGTTGGAAAATAGAGGCGGAGCCTTCGTGACATAATCAATAGGCAGTATGCCAATTTCTCTATCTTTGAATAGTTTTTTCAGCTCTTGTTAATCGCTTGCTAACATAATAGACCTGTTTCTAGATTTGATTCTCATCGCGAAATAGTGTGGCACATATAGCGTGTATCGACACAGCCAAGTAGATATACAAATCTTCATGATCCACCAGCTTTGACAAGATGGGAGGTCTCTCTAAGTGGTTCTCCAAAGCTTGGAATGCATCTTCACACTCCTATGTCCATTCAAAATTCTTCTTCCCTCTTCTTATCATGTCAAAGAAAGGAATGCATTTATCAGTGGCTCTGGAAATAAGCCGGCTTAGGCGGCAACCTTCCCATTTAGGCCTTGTACTTGTTTGATAGTCTTTGGCGCTTGGATATTGCGAATTGCTTGAATCTTCTTGAGATTAGTTTCGATTCTGCAAGCATTGATGAAACCCATGAATTTTCCTAATCTAACGCCAAAAGAATATTAAAGAGGATTGATCTTCATTTTATAATATTGGAGGATATCGAACATTTCTACTAAGTCTCTAATGTGGTCGTTTGAACATCGTGACTTCACGATCATATTATCTACATATACCTCATCATCTTTTCAATTTGACCTTTAAACATTCAGTTAACTAGGCGTTGATGGGTAGCTCCAACATTCTTTAACACAAATGGCATTACCACATAGTAGTACAATCCAATGTCGATAATAGAACTGGTGTGCTCCTAGTTGGGTATGTGCATCGGGATTTAATCATATCTACAGTATACATCCATGAAAGATAGCAACTACTGTCCTACGGTTGATCCCACCCGTTGATCGATCTTCGGAAGGGGAAAGCTGTCTTTAGCGCATGCCTTATTTAGGTCTGAATAGTTAACGCATGTCCGCCATTTTTCATTTTTCTCTCTCATAAGTATAGATTAGATACCCATTTCGAGTAGAGGGCACGTGAATAAACTCAATGATGTTGAGTTTACCCACCTCCTTTTTAAGGGCGGCAGATTTCTTCGGATCCATGCCACGCCTTTTCTGTTTCACCAGGACATGCCTCGAGTCGATATTTAATGCATGGCTCATAATGAAAAGCAATATCCCACACATGTTAGGATGGGTCCATGCGAACACATCAAGATTCACTTAGAGAAAACCAGCAAGTTCCTTTATCATTAGGGGCAGAGCCGTGATCCGATCTTTAGGACCGTAACGGGTCATCGAGGCTAACTGTGATGTCAATCGTCAGCTCAACTGGTGCAACCTTGATTTCTTTGGGCTACTTCTCATCATTCCTTGGATGTGTGTCTTTATAGAACCGACTGTGGCACCCGAGCCAATGCCCAGGCGGTGATGGTCAATCTTTGGTGGCTTGGAGGCAGAGATACTTGTCCATAACCTTACCTTTCTCTTTCCGCTAAGCGTCCCTCAACTCACCCACATAGTAGGCACGTTCGGCTGATCACCATCTACAACTCCAACACCATTATAAGTTGGGAACTTCAAATTCAAAACACCATGAGACAAAGCGCTCCCTAAAATTTGGCTAGGGCTAGAAAGGCATTGCATGGAGAGTCAACATCCAAGACAACAAATGGAAACATCCGCACTCACATATGGTCGCCTTCTCCCAACTCCATGGGCAATTCAACATAACTGACAGCTTCCGTCGTTACACCATTAAAGCCATGAATGCAGGCTTTAGACGGTTTCAAGTCATTGGCTTCCATCCTCATTTGATCGTAAGCCTTTTTGAAAATTATACTCACAGTTATACCACGGTTAATCACGATCTTCCTCACTAAGCTGGGACGATCATTGCCAAAATGACCATTGGGTCGATCGTCGGTGCTTCCACCTTATCTGCATCTTTGTTTCTAAATACAATGTCATCTGCCATTGTACGCTGCTGTTTGGAGCGCCATCTTCTGTATTTAAACGACGCTACAAATTCATATGCTTGATTGTGCTAGCATAGCACTCCATCTTGTGCCAGATTTTATCAACTGGATATGGTCCTCCAACTATAGTATTGATCACTAATCTTCCACCAATCCGCATAAGCTCCTCGACCCTGACAGCGCTTATCCTCGTTTGGGGTCGGATATCCCCTACCCGCCATCCTGAGAGGCTTTAACAAAGTGCTGTAGTTTTCTTTCTCGAATCAGTTTCTCGATAACATCCTGGAGATGCCTACTCTCATTTGTGTTGTGACTATAACATTGTGGAACCGACAATATTTTCCAGTCTGCTTTTGTTTCTTCATCGATTCTTCTGGAGGTGGCTTCCTATATTGCATGGTATTGCATGTAGACAAGTAGACATTCTCTAGAGATGTATTCAGTGGTGTGTAGGTATCATACATTGGAATTCTAGACTTTCCTCTTTCAGAATCCCTCTTTCATTCATGATTTCTATCATTGCCTTTCTTTTGCTAATTCGATTTATTTTGGACATTTACTTGAACGTTTTCAAAACTCTCCTCGGGGTGTTTCGCCGCAATGTTACTCTACACTCCCTCTCAACTCGGTATCATGAGCATCTAGCTTCCCCTTTCCTCAAATACTGAGCTTCTTTTACGTTGAATGCTTTATCGTTGTTGGTAGTTTGTTAGCTAACTAATCTCTAAAGTCAGATTCTAGGTCAATCCCTCTTGTTACCGCTATCAGTATTGAATGGTCATTCAGATTACTGACTTCTGTGATAGTTTTATGAAATCTCTCCATCAGTGATTCTCCCGGAGCCTGGATCATGCTCGATAGGGATATTATATCTTAGGGCGAGTTGCATGCATATGGAATTGCTCTATAAATTTTGTTTCCAAATCGTCAAATCTAAAGATTGACTATATGGATAAACTCATAAATCACATCGTTGCTATGCCAGAGAGAATAACATGAAAACATCTATATTTTGTGGCATCATCAGCTCGTGTGGAATCCATCAGCCATTCATATCACATAATGTGCTACCTGGTGTCAGTTTTTCCCTCGTAAGCAGGCATCAACGACATGTATTGTCGGTGAACGAGGTATGGCTTCTCGAGATCTCCCAATCATTATTAGCCAAGCCTTGGCTCTCCCTAATTAGCTGCTGGATCAGAGCCATCAAGTCTGACATTTAGATAGTTGGGGTCAAGCGGCAGTCGTGCTCCACCTTATGTGATTGGTTCGATTGATGTCTGAGGGTCGTTCCATGCATTCTTAGCTCAACATCCTCTTGATGTGTATCGCATGCATTCACATCATCGTTGTTCCAAAGAGGTAACCGATCTGCATTAAGTTGAACTCAAACATCTAGATCAACCGCGGTGGCTTTAGTCTAAATTCCATCAGAAAAATGAAGGTTCCTCTTCTGGAGGAGGGACCGACCCCGATCGCTATAGAGGGATCGGGTCCGATCGGTCATGGCATCCCGGGAATAATTGTGTGTTGTTGTCTTGATGCTTCTACATGATATCCATTAGTTCTGCAATGACTACGCCTGAGATGGTCATTTGATGAAGTTGAGCTCCCCGATGTTGAATAGGGAGTTGGTTCCCTCCTAGTTTTCCCCATTGTTGATCCTAACTTGATTCATTAGATTGATATTGGCTTCAATCTGCTAGTTTAACTATCGGTGGCTATCCATGAGCTCTCTTATCAGATTCTAGAAATCAACTCTTATGATGGAACCAGCTGGATTCTGGACATCAACTAGATTCACAGCATTGACATCTATTGGAAAATTGCTCTGGCCTCCTTGTTGGATTTCGGCGTTCTCATTTCCTTCTACATGAGAGGTAGATCTGGTGTTCCTAACCATTGTTGATGGTTTTTCTTAAGCTTTTGCAAATCTGAATATAATGGATAAATTTTTTAAAGATAATTCTAGATCTCTTCCTTGGCTTTATGCTATCCAACAGCAACAAAGGGATCCAAATGAAGCTGAGAATCTTGTTTCTCAGTGAAAGCAAAAAAATGTTTGCATCAAAAATTTGCACAAACACCTAAGAGATTTTTAGTAGAGGAATAAATGAAGAATATTAAATGTAAACAGAGAGAATATAGTAATAAAGCAATAATCAAATAATAGTGACACGGCAGTTTGTAGTGGTTTGGCATTGTTTGCCTACGTCCACTTTGAAAAGATGGCTTTATTAATCACTTTGTAAACTGAGTACAATAGGGATCAGATTAGAATCTTTAGTTACAAAAAGGTACAAAGCAACAAGCAGTGTAAAAGCCCCTAAAAATGAACAATCAAGTCTATATTTATAGAGGAAGATGGCGAAATATCTCCCTGAAATTTTGGCAGAAGGCTCTCTAGATCCATAGGGGACCACAAGAGGGATAGCGTGGGCCAATCCCAAGAAATGGGGATCGGGACCGATTCCTATTTTGGAGGGGTTGGGGGCTTCGATCTCTTTGGGAGCTTCTCTATGTTTTATTATGCTTTTCCTTCAAGTTTCATGTCAATCATACTTGTAAATGTTGAGTAAATGATTGATCTTTGTTGCAATGTGTGATGTTACCTGATTATTTTCGATCCCTCTAGAGAGAAGAGGGTCGACCCCTCTTGGTTTTTCTTCTTTGGGTACGATCCCTAGGATGGACTCCCTAGGGTCCCCTCATCTTGTTCCTAAAGTTTCGTATGTATCTGACTTCTGGATTTTGAGATATCGATTGTTTTCTGTTGAGTTGCACTATTTAACTAAAGTAATCTGAACCCTTTGGTGGAGAGGGATCATACCCGAACCCTTTTCTAGATTAGACTATCTTTTATACTTAGAACATTCTGTATAGTATATCTCTTGATTCAATTTAATTACGGCTTCATATTATAATCTGTACTTGATTTCTGGACCCCATAATCATCATTCTAGGTTTCTGGCCTTGATGACAATCGAGTCTAACTTGTCCAGTCGGTTTAGATATAGCTGGATCAAAATGCCAGATAACACAACAGATTCTCATTGGAAATGTTAATCATCAAATTTCAAAGGAAAGAAGCTTATGTACCATGAATTCAAACATTTGGATCATACTAATATTCTGTAAATAGAAATTCATAACATAAATTTAGTACAAAATAGGGATATATGTAAAATTGTGATTTTTGAAATTGATATGATGTTCTAATTTTTCCTTCCAAATTCTTTAAATGAAAGTAGATGTAAAAAATTATGGTTTTATGATATTTTTGAAAGTGGTGATTTTTAGATTTAGGAATTACATATTAAAGGAATAGAGGATGAATTATGCTCATCTTCCTTGCAATTAGCATCTACTTTTATTTTCGTATAATGGTTTTTGTTGGCATTTACTATAAATTTTTACATCTTGATATTTTTTAGCACTTTAGTGTGAAATGGGCTCAAAGCCATGCATTTACTAGCTTTACCCAAGGGAAACCCTTGTGTATTCCATGAGATGCTTAAGTGTTATTTTTTCAACTTACAATTTTGAATTATTACAATAAATGGAACAAGTTCGCAAGTTTATCCACCATCTTCCACTTTAAGAAGTAAAATTTCTTTTTAATTGCAACAACATGGGGATGTTATTTGGGCAATTGTTGGTGTTTCTAGTGATGAAATTCATGAATCTCCTACTATAGTAAATGAGAATACAAGCGGTTATGGATACCCTTTAGCCTGCATTTAACAAGTCATTTGATTCGTTAAAAAGTTGATCTATGAACCCTTTTTTTCACACTTTCTCTAGTCCATCGGTAGATGAACCCGACCTTCGAATTTGACAATTAATACAATATGTGACTTCTTCTACTTCATTATTGTTTCATTTTACCCAACAATTCAAAAGAGGCGACCATAGAATAAAATCAACCCTACTTTCACTTGTTTATTCATCTACTAACACATGAGATGTATGCATGGGTGCAAAGTCAAAGTAGCAGTTTATCCGACTCTATAGATTGTTGCATCAAATATCAATTGGTTCGTAGTAACTAGAGTAAGATATATGCAATGCTATTATGAACCATCAGATCTTTGATCTAGTGGTCCAAAATACTCAATGAATTCTTTAATTGGTTTTGCATCACTTTAGATTATTTTAAGCATAAGGCTATTAACACCTATTAATCCTCTTTTCACATCCAATATTGAGTAAAAAAGAATTACGAAGGACAATTTTCTTTTCTCACTCCACCTTTTACCAGTTTTATCCTTTCTTCTTCTTCTTCTACCGTTCCCTTTTCTTATTTTTCTTTCATTTAATTTCTCCTCTCTATCTTCTCACCTTCTTTTATTCTACCTTCTACAGTTCATGAAATTTAAAATAAGGACTTAACGTAATTTTTATCATCCTTAAAAAATTGAAAATTGAATCATTAGAAGATTTGCTTCTCTTCTTCCGAGGTTGGAGTTTATAGTATATTTGTTTTTTCAAAATGATTAAGTAACTAGAAAAGTTGTGAAATTAAATCAAATTTTTTTCATGTTGGATTCATGGAATGAGATTAAATATAAATATGGAAGTTTATACAATATTTCTAATGAAATTCTTAATAATGAAGTAATGACCGGCCTTTTTAATCCTCAAAAGTCGACGCTAATACATCCATGCTATTCAGTGCCTAGCATCTAAGTACTGAAAAGACATATTATTGAGGTAAAAGAAAGAAAAGGCAGAACATAATCTCATATTTTGACGAGTAATATATAATATACAATGGATATTTAGAAGAGAAAAATATAATATACATACATCAATTAAAGTAAACTAACCTATGATCATCCTGGACAATTATAACAACCTATCCTCACATATGTTGATGAATACAAAACAAGAAATGCAGCGAAAAATAAAGATATGTAAATACATCATAAGGCATCTAGTTCGTCTCCTAAAGCTCCAAAGCATCAAAACTAGATCTGGAAATATGCTCGCGCTGACCCAAGCATTATAAGGAAATATGATCTGGATCAGTCTAGTAAATCAGTGTGAGTAAAGCAAACTAAATCGATTTTTATGCTATAAAATCTTCCAAACATAAAGGTATTTCATAAGACCATGTCGCATATAAACACTGATGGTTTTTTACCTTACGATAACTAAATCATTTAAGCAGAAAATCTAATGATATTACAATAATGTATAGGATTTAAAATAAATATATAACATATGTGGAATGCTTGCATCTCGCATTCTAACATATTTGGGCATAACTAAGTCCATAAGGCACTTATTGGAGAATGGATTCCATATAATGATAGAGTAAGTGACTACCTTCCATACAGTTCATCTCCAGATAAAATGTACCGAGGCTGCAAAACATTTGCCTTTCTACACCTTCTACCACTTTCTGGATAGTACCGAATATGATCACCACCCTGGCTGCCAACTTGACAACCTATTTCCATTGCCATAAGCATACAAAATCCGTAAATATCAATTTAGATACAAGTGATGGTCATTCCTTAATTGGAGCAATCCACGTAGCCCTACCACATCTATACTATTTTAGCCATTCCCGGGTGTTGGGGCTTGAGGCCGCGATAACATTTCTTTAGCAAATCCCACTTGGAATGCTAACACTGCCCAATAGACAATAATCCAATGCCAGCATTCATCCATATAAGTTGTTCAGGATATGAACAAACCGAAGGCACTACTTCTACTACATCCTTTTTGTGATAACCTTCGAGATTAGTAGCAAGTAACCCTTGTACTTCAAAGAACTCCTCCTTCTTTGGTTCACTTAAGATGTCTCAAATTCGAACGTTTATGCTGGTTCAAAGTGGTTTTCGAATAATATATCCGATCTTTGGTCTCTCCAAACCGACAATAATGGTTTCAAAACTGGCCAAGGTTTGATAGTCGGTTATTTAACTATCAAATAAACAAACAATTCAACCAAGATTTAATTCCATATGGAAATCAGCCCGAGTTAAGCACATAAGCAACCAATAAGTCTCTTTTATTAATCCTTTCATTTATTAAAATGTCCCTTCAAATGTTTACATTAAAATAATTTTTATCAAAAGATATATTCACATAACCTTTCTATTGTTTTCAGTTGAAAATATTGGTATACTTATCTCAACTTTATAAATATACTCAAACATTTCACTTTCAATACTTAGAAAACTTTTCATATAGTTATATCAATGGTATAAAGATATTCATCGAACATTACATTTATAATACTTAGAAAATGTACCCATATACTTATCTTAACGGTATAAGTATATTCGCAAATCTTAAGAAAGATTTCATTTCCGAAACCATACTTAATTAGGTTAAAACAAATGTAATTTAAAGTATAGGTAACAATAAACCCACAACATTTTTGATGTAAGTAAATGGATAGTATATGAATTAGACCAAATATACTTACCGCCACTTCCCAATTTCAAACAGTACTAGCCCTCAAATAATAATGAAATCGGACAAGTTAGAAAAATATTCTTGCCTTAACATACATTCTTAATTCTGAAGATATAGACGAGTTTCCATACCTCAAAATTTGGTGTTAATTATAAAAAGAATACTATCCATACCACCGTAATTTAAATTGATCGTTTATGGAAATCATATCTCATTTCCTTTAATAAAACTCTTTTTTATAAAAAAAATTATATTAACAAACTCCTTTTATAAATCTCATTTTAAAGTTTTAAAACTCCTTTTGTAAATCTCTAAATATAATTATAAACTCCTTTTATAAATCTCCAAATATAATTATAAAACTTCTTTTATAAATATAATTATAATATTTTAAAACTCCTTTTATAATCTCCAAATATAATTATAAAACTCCTTTTATAAATCTCATTTACTTTCCATAATACAATCATTCCATATCACTATAAGTTCACAAATGTGATTTATTATTTCGATTTATCAAAATGATATAATTTCTATTTTTATAAAATATCATTTATAAATCTATTCTTTTATTTATAAAATACTATTTATAAATCTATTTTTTATACAACATTTTATATAAAATGTTTCATAAATATTTATTCTGAAATATTTCTACCTTCATTTTTAAACAAAATCACTTTATTATAAAAGAGAAGTTTTCCTATTTCTTTAACATAAACATTTGTTATTATATTAATTTTCCCATAAAATAAATACCTTTCGAAATACTTTTAAAACATTTCCAAAATGGCTAGAGTACAATAGAAAGGTTTAAAAACTATTTCCAAATTAAATATCACAGAAAATTCAGAAGTCACATTAAAACCATTCTCGAAAATAACTCATTTTCAAATCTAAAGCAGCAATTAATAGTATTTTGAAATAATGTAATAAGGCTTAGAGCTACCAGAGTACTAAATAAATGCTACTACTACCATTTTCACTAAAAAGGTTCAACTGTTAACATATATCAATGTCATATCCAATATGGCCAACTACTAAACTTTTACATTCAATAATTTATACAGTAAGTATATAACTTAAATGAACATAAGTAATGGTAAGGAATCCAGATTCCTCCACAAAATTCTCTGTATTTCCTTTTATATATCATTCACTTTTCAAAGCAAGGATTCAACCAAATCAAACAATAACAACAATCTTTATCTAGCATATAACATATATTGCTCATCCAAAGGTGAGCAAACTCACACAACTTCCAAGGGACGCTAAAGCATTCTAATTTGATCTAAAATCCAATGATGTTTGATTTTAGCTCAAAAATTTACTTGCCCCAAACACGAAAAGATCAATTCCAACGCATAGATATCGATCCTATAAGCGCAACGCAAAAGAATGTGTCTCGATTGGACCTTATGTGAATAAGATATTCATTTTATAAGTTATTGAGACTAATTAAATAATTAATTAACAAATCATTCGGTAATTAATTCATTAAATTAATTACCCCCACTAATACTCCTTCTCCCTCAAATCACCCCATACCATGCCTATACATACACGCAACCTTCATCGTGCATGCACACCCAAACTCAAAAAATACACCATGAAATCCAAATTCGACTTCACCGACGAACTCTTCCTCGCCTCCTCTCCATCTTCAACACCACTGCTTCAAGCTTGGCAACCCTTATTGAAATGCGACCAAACCATTGCTCCCTCCCTTTTAAAATGTCGCACTTGTTCATTGTCGATCACACCTTCGCAAACTAACACCATCGAAACTACTCGATATGAGAAACGCGTTACCACCAACACCGTCTCATAACTCCTCCCTAGTCTACATGAGTTCAATGAATTTTGTTTCGTATTTTTTTGGTTAATCGGATGATTTAATTTTGAATTTAGAATGGAAGAGGCCATTTTTGCTTTTACGATAAAAGAGGAAGGAGAGAAAATAAAAGGAAAAGAGAGAAAAGTCAAGAGTGTTGAATATTCTAAGTGTTCGGTTATGTTTATATTCAAATTTCCGGCACTTTACTACATAGAATTTCATTTGTGAGAGAACCACAAACGACAAAACAAAAATATGATCGTGCATAAAATGTAATATGGTCTCAAAACAACAATAAAATATACTAGTTATTTTATTCTATGAAATTTTAAAATACGTCGACTACCAAAAATACGTCAAAGGATAATTTAAATATTTTCCAAATTAAAAATTAGGGAAAAATTCTGCAAACTAAAATAAAAATACATCCATAAAAATCGTGCCCTTTTATTAACAATTGAATTTTTATTATTTATCACATTCGAATAAATTTGAATATTTAAATAAATTAAAATATTCCCATTCGATACGTTAAAAATTTCTGGTCGTTACATTCTTTCCTCCTTAAAAGAATTTCGTCCTTGAAATTCCCTACGGAAGAAAAATTTCTTCACACCCTTAGAATTATAAAATCTCTCAATTTTAAATTGATTTATTAAACTTTTAAAATTCCATTTGTTATGGAAAATTTGGGGAGCACCTTTTTTTCTTGGCTAAATCTGAAAAAACTACAACTCGCTACAATTGGCCCGTATCAACCAAAGAAAATAAAAGCCCAAAAGTGGTCTCCCATGTCTGGGACATAAAATCATCAACAACTATATATACTTATGACATATCTTATAGATGTGTATAACATATAACAACACAACCGTTAAGCTATAAACACATAACAATTTGTCGAGCAAACAAACTCTACTGATGAAACCAAGAGGAGCAAGCTTGCATCTGCTTTAATGTACCCGTATCTCACTTACAAATGACATCATACCATATAACTTGCATTTCTAATGTCAAAAGCATATAATTACATTAAAACCCGTATGATGTACATATGTCATCCGTACGCAATATCAAATCCCATCACATGCTCGATCACATAAACTTCTCTTCTTAACTAGTATCGCTTATTTGACTTCCCTACTGCGGACTCTGATTAGGTTCCTTGATTAGGAACCTCCTTTCTCCTTATATAGTCATATACCATGACAGAAACTTCAGAATCATATCAAGAATCTGTATCAAATGTTCGCCATCAAGAATCGAGTGAAAAATCATTGTTTGGATATTTGTAAATCACATCAAAATCATACATGATCAAGAAAAGTAATGATCTAAATAAAAATCATGTATTTATTCCAATTGGTTTCTTAACTACATCAATTATTTTTCATTTCAAATCACATTCATTTTTATTTATAGCATGTTTCCTTTAATGCTAAAATCATTCGTGAACCATTTCCTAAAACTTTACTTAAGTTAATAAACATTCAGGACATAAGTTCATATTCGTATAATACTCCACTACATCCTGAGAGTGTGTGTGTGTGTGTGTGTGTCGGATTTGTTATACTTAACCAGGATGTTCACCAATTTTAAAACTTGTTTAACTTACCATCTTTTCGAATTTATAAGTTACAAAACCTTATTTTCTTATATTTTCATACATACACTAAGCTTCAATTTCTATATCAACGCAAAAAATTTCGACTATCCAAAATCGTCGAAAATTCGATTTTATTTCAATAAAAGGAAATTTCCCTATTGCGCAGGATACATGAGTCCATAAAATAACTTAGCTGAAAAGTCCAAAACTAAACACCTGGGTTTATTTCAAATCTATTTGAAATAATAATATACACTGATGACTATAGTATATCAAATCATACTTTTGGGATTTTTAAATCAAGATCTGTTTTTTCAAAACTACTTTATAGTACTATGTAGCATCCCCTACATAGAAACTCGAAAAAAATGTCGATGATGATGCAGTCATCACTAGAGTTATTTTCCAACAACAGAAGTGAGTTTAGTCCTTTCTATCTCTTTTATAATCTTTTGGAAACATTTTTATTTATAGATACTTCCAAATAATACTATTATTATTTTCCCTAAAAATTTAGAAAAAGATTCTCAAATACACCAGGATTTAAGTTCTCAAATTCTCAGCTTTAAATCCCTTTTTATTTATAAACCATACTTACATAAAGTTACTTTCTTATATAAAACCATTTCACTAATTTTTATCATGATTTAGATTATCATAAACAACTTTTATTTGAATTAAATTTTTAACACAACATTATCATCGCGCCTTATATCAAATCGTGAAACTGGATTCATAGGGTGTTTATATTTAATTTAATCAAACAATAAATGCCCATAAACTGGCCGAGCATAAATAATCAATTAATAAACAGTAGCCAATGCTCCTAAAGTAGACAAGCATGACTAATCAAATAATGGCTAATAATAATTGAATATTATCGTTTCCTAGCCAACAAACACATCATAATCAATTATATCCATTTTTGAAAATTATTCTTTTATACATAAAATATAAAACCTAGGTAAAATTATTTTATTGACCAATGCAACAATATGTTGGTTTGCCTTGTTCAAGAATTTAGAAACCCCTATCGATACAGTTGCACCTTCTGCATCGACAAAAATTCAAAAGCCACTCAATAGATAAATCAACGTAATATAAAACATTTTTATAGAACTAACAAATAGGCGCTCTTATATACACACACATATCCAAACTCATTTTAGTCCGTCACTATCTTATCTCTAATGAATTTACCCTACCAAAGCCTATGCGTTCGCTCAACCTAAGCTCTAATACCACATGTAACGACCGGCCTTGTCAATCCTCAAAAGTTGATATTAATACATTCACGGTATTCACGTGTCGAGATCTAAGTGCCATAAAGATATAAAGAAAAGACGGAACATAACATGGTGAGGAGAAATATATAATATACAACAGATCTTTTAAAAAAACTATAATATACATACATCAATCAGAGTAAACTAACATATCATCAGACTGTACAGTTATAACAACTTATCCCCATAATACCGATAAATATAAACAATAAATATAATGGAAAATAAATATACATGAATATGTCTTGGAGGAATCCATCTTGCCTCTTGAAGCTCTAAAGCATCCAAATTAGATCTTGAAATATACTCGGGCAGATCTGAGCATTACAAGAAAATAACATCCAAATTAGTCTGGTAAACCAGTGTGAGAAATACAAACCAAATGGAATTTATGTTATAAATCCTTTCAAAAGTAAAGGTATCTCGTAAAATTACGTTGCACATAAACACGGGCAGGTTTTTATCTTACAGTAACCAAATCATTTCAAATAGAAAACCCAATGACATTATTATACTGTATAGGGTTTAAAATAAATATATAACACAGCTGGAATGCTTGTATCTCACGTTCTAACATATTTGGGTACAACTAAGTTCACAAGGCACTGATTGGAGAATGGATTCCATACAATGATAAGGTAAGGGACTACCTTCCGTACAGTACATATCTAGATAAAATATACCGAGGCTGTAAAACATCTGCTCCCCTACTAACACAGAGTCGGCCTACCCCTTCCTGCATAATACTGAATATGATCACCATCCCGATTGCCATCTTGGTAAATCGTTTTTGTGGTCGTAAGCATATAAAATACATAAATATCGATCAAGATACAAGTGATGGTCATACCCTAATAGGAGTAGTCCACTTAGTCCTACCACATTTACCCTTTATAACCATTTCTCGGTTGAGGCTACGATCACCTTTTTCTTAGCAAATCCCACTTGAAATGCTAAAATTGCTCAGCAACAATGCAATGACAACATTCGTCCATACAACTTGTTTAGGATATGAACTAATCGAAGGAATTACTTCTACTACATCTGTTTTGGAATCACCCTTAGGATTAGTGGCAAGTAACCCTTTTGCTTCAAAAAACTCCGTCTTCAATTCCATCATCTTTAAGATGTCTTAAATTCGAATGCTTACACCGGTTCAAAGAGGTTTTCAGATAATATATATGATCTCTGTCTCTCCGAACTGACAACGAAAGTTTCAAAATTGGTCAATGTTTGACAGTCGGTCATTTAACTATCAAATAAACAAACAATTCGACCAGAGATTTAATTCCATATGGAAACCAACCCTGGTTAAGCACATAAGCAACCACTAAGCCTTTTTAATTAATCCTTTCATTAATTAAAACCTCCCTTCAAATATTTGTATTAAAATACTTTTTCACAAAAGATATATTCACAAACCCTCTCTACTCTTTTCAATATTGAAAATGTTAATATATTTATCTCACCTGTATAAGTATACTCAGAAACATTTTGCTTTCGATATTTAAAATTTTTTTGCATATACTTATATCAATAGTATAAGTATATTCAGGAAACACTACATTTCCAATACATGAAAAATGTACGCATATGCTATTTCAACGGTATAACTGTGTTCACTAATCTTAATAAAGATTTCATTTCCAAGACCATACTTAATTCGGTCAAAACAAATGTCATTTAAAATATTGGTAACAATAAACCCAAAACACTTTTGGTATAAGTCAATGGATATAAAAATTAGACAAAATATACTTACCACCACTTCTTGATTTCAAACAGTACTAACTCTCGATTAATAATGTAATCGGACAAGTTAGAAAACTATCCATGCCTCGACATACATTCTTAATTCTCAAGATAGAGACGAATTTCCATATCTCGGAATTTTGTGTTAAGTACGAAAAGAATACTTTTCATACCACCGTAATTTAAATTGATAATTTATGGAAATCAAATCTCATTTACTTTTATAAAAATCGGTTTATAAAGCTCGTTTACTTTCCATAATACAATCATTTCATGTATCACTATAAATTCACAAATGTGATTTATTATTCCAATTTATTAAAATGATATAATTTCTACTTGTATAGAATATAGTTTCTAAATCTATTCTTTTATTTATAAAATACTAGTTATAAATCTAACTTTTTTACAACATTTTATATAAAACATTTCACAAATATTTACTCCATCATATTTTTATCTTCTTTCAAAATAGAATAACTTTATTATAAAAGATAAATTCCTAGATTTCTTTAAAATAAACATTCGTTATTATATTAATGTTTCCGTAAAATAGATGCCTTTCGAAATACATTTAAAACATTTCCAAAAAGGTTGAAGTACAATAGAAAAGTAAAAATCATTTTCAAATCCAAAAAAATAATTAATAGTATTTCCAAAATACTATAATAAGGCTTAGAGCTACCATAGCACTTAACAAATGCTAGTACTATCTTTTTCATCTTTTTCGCTAAAAAGGTTCCACTTTTAATGTATATTAATGTCATATCCAATATGGTCAACTACGAACCCTTTACATTCAATAGTTTATACAATAAGTATATAACTTAAATGAACATCAACAATGGTGAGGAATCTAGATTCTTTCAAAAATTCCTTGTATCTCATTTTATATGTCATTCATCTTTCAAAGCGAAAATTCAACAAACCAAACTAATAAATTATTTAAGCACAAAAGGAATAATTTGTATCTAGCATACACCATCTACTGTTAATTCAACGGTGAGTAAACTCACAAAAATTTTAACGGACGCTTAAGCGTTCCAGTTCGATCTAAAATCAAACGACGTTCAATTTTAGCTTAAAATTTTACTTGCTTCAAACTCGACAAAATCTATTCCAGTGCGTAAATATCACTCCAATGAGTGCAATGCAAAAGATCGCGTCTCGACTGAACCTTGTATGAATAAGATATTCATTTTATAAGTAATTAAGATTAATTAAATTATTAATTAACAAACCATTCACTAATTACTTTATTAAATTAATTACCCTCACTAATACTCCTCCTCCCCCAAGTCATCATGCACATGCATGTGCACGCATGCAATCTTCATCGTGCACGCATACCCAAACTCACGCAATACACCACGAAATCCAAATCCGACTTCACCGAGGAACTTCACGCTTCCTCTCTGTCTTCCACACCACCGCTTCAAACTCGGCAATCCCCATCAAAATGCGATTGAACCACCTTCTCCCTTTCCTTCAAAATGTCGCAGTTCTCCATTATTGATCGCACCTTTCCAGACTAACACCGCTGAAGCTCCTCGATATGAGAAATGCGTTGCCACCAACGCCATCTCCTAACTCCTGCCCGATTGTCTAAGATCGCTTATCCTAGTTCGCTGTATTCACGTCGATCATTGCCAACGTTCACCGTGCTTCACCAAACTCTATGGATTTGAAGCCCTAGTCTAAACGAGTTCAAGAATCTTGTTTCGTATTTTTAAGTTAACCGAATGATTTGATTTTGAATTTACACTACAAGAGAAACGGCTGTTTCCAACGGCGGGCTGCCGTTGGAGGCCGTTGGAAAGCCGTTGGAGGCCGTTGGAAAGGCCGTTGGTATACATTTCAACAGTTTCCAACGGCCTCCAACGGCATCAACGGGGTTATACCAACGGCTTCCAACGACAAGTTTGCCAACGTGGCAAATCCAGTTAACCAAACTACCGTTGGAAAACCGTTGGAATGCGTTGGAATTTGCCGTTGGAAGCCGTTGGACGTTTTGACCGTTGGTCGCCGATGGAAATCTGGATATATTTTTTTATAAAACCAGCAGTGCTTGCTTCCAGCCACACACAACCACAGTTATATCAAAACAGCTCCATTTCGAGCATATATATAACAACTATATCAAAACATATCCAAACATATATATATATACGAGTATATATGCACGTCCAAGTGGACCTGCATTTACAACGTTAACACCTTTAATATCCCTTAGTGCTTATCAAGGGATTTAAACAGTATCAGAAAAGTAACGAAAAACTAAAGGGTAATACTCTGCATCCTTCAAATGTTCAAGAACCGAATAAAATCAATTTTAACACTGGTCCTGTTGAATTCAGTATCAGTAGTTTTAAACATTCATGGAGGTTAGGCCTAGTCGAAAACATAGCTACTAAAATTAAAATAGTTTTGACAACATATGTCGTGGTTACAAAATTTCTTTCCAGCTTAAGCAATAAATCTCCTCTTTGAAACTAATGATCACAACCCTATCAATTTATTTATGGCTAATTCAACTAATAAAATATCCCAAACCATTTAAATATAGAAACTATTGGATTTTAACATAGAATACAAAGACATTATTGAGCTTCATCCCACTAAAACCAAAGTGTTACGGCATGCATTTTACATGTGAATTGTTTTCCTTATTATTTGTATATGTTTAAATTAGTAAAAAAATGATTCTTTATTTTCCAGTAATATTAAATTTTGGATATTTGTAAAGAAGTATTTTGAATTTGTAAAGGAAATTTAATTTAGATCTCATTTTTAGAAGTGTTGATTATCAAAGCTTAAAATAGCAACAAAAGGCAAAGGCATCAGATAATAAGCACACCTCAAGAACTTAATGCAATATTGCACATAACAAAGACTGTCAAGACAATATCGAAAAAAAAGTTCACATCCAAGCTCTAATTAGTGTTACATTCAACAAATAAAAAAACAAAATCCTCTTAAAACCCTCTTAATGTACAAACAATTAATAAACCAAGTAGATTTTGTGATTTCAAATGTTCGGACAAAGCATGTCGACTATGTTGGCTCTTCAAACGCAAATAACAAAATTTTCAAATGCAACTTCTATGTATAATGTTGCTCGATACTGCAGATAATTCAAGTAAGCAGTCATTGCTCAAAAGAGCCATTGTCATCTTCATTATCTTCAAAAACTGGAATATGAGGAAGGAATTCTTCTATGAACAATATGAACATGACAATATTCACATACATTTACAATTTGAGGTTTGCTTGCTATCTTCTTATACATCAACTGTCCAATCCCTTCAATCGCAGCCACCACAATTCCAGCAACCAACATGTCTCCAGCCTGGCCTAGTATTGTAGCAAGCACATTCGTAGTATAGAAACCCAACAGCGGTAGAAATATATTTGCTGGGAAGTTTTTTCTTGCAGAGTTTAATTTATCCAGCAAATGTTTTCCTGCTGCTCTTACTATGATCCCCAATCAATGGAAGGGATTTGAACAGAAATAGGGATATTAAATTTTGATATACACTGTTCTACTATTTCGTTAAATCACCTTGTTTCACAAAGTTGTAAAAGTCAAATATGTTTAATTGGATGCAATATCATATGACATGGGATCTAGTTAGCAGTTGCATTCAGTTAAGACATCAAACGGGTAATTTTACAAAAGAAGGACTAAGAAATTTTTAAATAAACAAAACCACAAAAGAGTCAGCAGCTGACATGGTTGTTATATTCCTTCTCATTAGTTAATACCTAGAAAATAAAGCAAGATGATAGTTGATGTGCACTGAAATATTGTCACAAAAACATCACGTATGGTTAGCATGTGAAATTTGTAGGTTGTAAGTTTAACTGAAATTTACATCAATGGACGACATAAAAATTCATCTTACAGTATGGTAATCAACAACTGCATTTCATGAACATAGTAACGTATCATTATGTTCAATATTCTAATAACAGCCATAAAACAAAGTTTAATATACTAATGTCTAGGATCATCTGACTTCACACTTGGAGATCCCACCATTTATGAATCCGAGCTTGCACCAGCGGATCGACTTCATCTCTAATGCTTATCGCACCAAAAGCATCTTGCAAGGTATCTCATACACTACCGCTACAACGACAATTCATCATATCTGAATAGAGCGAAATAGGAGAAAGTTTGTGCACAAATTCTGTTAGCCGTTGCAACGCTTTAAGCTTATTGAAATTTTACTTCACATTCAGGTCAATAGAGACAGAAGACATGATATTTCAAAAAGGAATAAAGTCCTTTTATATAAACCAGTTGACTGAAAAGAGTCTGAATCATATATTCATTGAAACAAAAATGAACATGAACATTCCAATTAGTTGCATCCGAAAGTCCAAATTGATTGAAATAGTTTATTGTTACCTGAATCTCAAAAGGTGAAACTCCTTATCCAAAACTCAAGATGTGAAACACATCTGTGCCGCTAAAATAATTGATGGTATAGGATTCACCAGTGTCATTGTTCCAACCAGCGTTAAAAATAAATAAATTCCCTTTTAAAGTTTCATGTTTTACTGCACTTTGACATTATCTGTATTTACACAATGTACATGTTAATAAATGATGCTTGCGAACTCAATGACATCTAAGTTCAGTTAGTTAAACCGATCTCCTGCTCATGATCACTGTCAATTAAAATAATTAAGAAGAATATATGAAAGAAGCAGAGAAAAAATGTAAAACTATATGAGAACAATTATTACCGTAGTAAAGCCTGAGATGATTAAGATCCAAGTCAATTTGCATCTCCGATCTTCCATTCGACTCTTGGTCTTTCGTCATGACTTAAAATCAAAGGGAAACAGAAGATAAAGCTTAAATAATGAATGTGAGATGATTGATTTTAACTGGCTTATGGATGTAAAGTTTTAGTTAAGATGGGAAGAAATGATAGGCAATGGTTTGGCAGGAAAAATAAATTTTTGCGCCGGCTGCTAGGGTTATGGGTTTGATTTATTTTAGTGGGTTATCCAATTAGAGAAAATTTAGGCCCATCGGCTACCCTCAGGTTTAACTTGCGCTTTCAATGATCTATTATTATTATAATTACCAGAGAGAAAAAAATTGAACCATCACTAACATAACGAACATAAATGTATAATTAGTCTCACATCGTCCAAATATATTAATTGTTGTTGTATATAAGCTAAGGGGTGGAGAATGTAGTTGTTCCAATTGTGTAACATAGTCCATTGATGAATGACATGCAAATTGAGAAATAATTGAAATAATTTTAACATTCTACTTCAACAACAATCCAACGGTTTCCACCTACATCTCTCTTTAGGGATATAAAGGGTATTTTGGGTATTTCAAAAAGACACGATTGAATTATATTCATTAAATTCTCATTATTAATAGTAAAGATATATATATATATATATATATATATATATAACCAAATCATGCATATATTTCAACATAAACCAATATCCAAACATAACACAACATAACCAAATATACGCCCGTCGCGAGATCGTGAGCACTGTGTTGGAAGGCTCCAACGAAAACTCACCGCTGTGAAAAACAGGAAAAAACATTTAATATTCAGTTACTACTATATATATTTGATAAAAGATTGTATGGAATAAAATTTAATTTTGAAACTTTATACTTACCTGCCATCGGCTTTGAGTTTCAGCCATACCGTAGGCCTAACACCCGGCTGTGAAGGACTAGCATCATCACCTCTCTGTGAGCTGGAAGATCCGGAGTGTGAACGTCTACGTCCCGACATACCTATATGAAATCATATTATAAAGAAAAGCAAGAGTAACATTGATTAATTTAATACGCAAATGGTGTCAGAATAATGAACATGGCGTAACACATATTATGGCTTGACATAAAAGAGACTATGTGATACATATCATATAAAATTACTTTGGAAACAGAAAAATGAAAAAAATTACCTTCTCAAAATATTGATTCGTGATCAATCCTCATCGCTTTCGGATTCAGACTCTTCTTCGCACTCTATATTTTGTTCCTCTATACTCTCAAATGCTTCAATTAATCCATTTGATTCATCGTTTAGAGGTCCAAAATCTATTTGATCGTCGGTTACTATTATTCCCCTATTTTCCTCGATATCTTCTTGGTAAGCTTATTGTTCAGGAATATTCCGTCCATTAAATGTAAACCTTGGTTTGGTTTTAAAAATAGCCGACAATCTATTTTATCTCTTCTTAAAGATGGGTAAGGATCATAATAAACATGAAGATCTTGTTTGGCAAGTACAAAAGGATCGTACTTATAATACCTCGAAGTATGTTTTATTTCTATAAGATTATATTTTGAATCCACGTTTATTCCAGAACCTGAAACGTTGCTGAACCAGTTGAATTTAAACAAAAATACTTCTTCTGCGAGTCGGATGAAATATGTCAACTGCAAAATCTGGGTCATCACGCCATAAAAGTCATTTATGTGATCATTTGGATCATCACTGCCTTTGATAAATACACAGCATTGTTAGTTGATTTTTCGGCACCGTATTCTTTGGTATTAAATTTATATACGTTGACAAAGAATATTGGATATGTCTTGACTATCCTTTTTGGTCCCATAGCTAAATGTTTCAATCCTTCATCTACAACACAATTTGTTGTATCAAAAACGTAGTTAGAAAACCAAGCAATAAATTCTTTATCGATATCGTCGTTTGGATGTTGTGATTCGTAAATACTGCAATTATAGAACAAATGTTGCATTATGATTAAAATACATGTGTGCATATTTGTGTACATATGTGTAGATGATATGCATGTGTAGACGTATGTGTGTATGTATTACCTAATAAATGGTGCAACTTCGGCACAGTTGAGAAGAATGTACGTGTGTCCTACTTGATAATCTCTATCATCCAACCATACTTCCACACATTTACCAGCAGGCCGACCAGTTTTTTTAAAAATAGATAAAGTCGCTTGACAATCATCTTCATCAATGCCTTCATCATTACGCGTAGTACTTTCAAATGATATGTTCACATGGTCACTGAAATAGTGAGAGAGAAAAAAATGAAGCTTCTTCTTCGATGTACGATTTGCAAATCGAACTTTCAACTCGAGCTTTCTGTCTAACTTTTTTCTTTAGATGATTTAAATACCTAGCAAAAATTATTTTAAATTATTTTTTTTATATACATTTAGTTAAACCAATATGTAATAAACTAAATATTAATATACCTTTCAAATGGATACATCCATCCATATTGCACAGGCCCTCGAAGACGTGCTTCAAATGGAAGATGAATAAGTAAATGCTCCATAACATTGAAAAAACCTGGAGGATTTTTTCAGTTTGCAAAGCAATATCGGGATTTCTTCCTCAAATTTACTTAGACGATCAACTTTTAATGTAGTTGAACAAATCTCTTTATAAAACAGACTAAGTTCTGTTACAACAGTCCAAACTTTTACGGGCAACAGTTCTTTAAAAGCAACGGGTAATAAATTTTTCATCATAACATGACAATCATGACTTTTCATCCCACTAAGTTTATTGTTCTTATAGTCAACACATCTACGAAGACCAGAAGATATGCCATCTGGGAATCCTAATCTTTCCATCCATTTTAAAAGTAATTTAACTTGATTATTGTCTAGCTCATAGCAAGCTTTTGGCTTTTTTGTGTCATTTGGTTTTATATGAAGCTCGGGACGATTACATATTACTTCGTTATCATGTCTTGATTTCAAATCATCTTTCGTCTTCCCTTTAACATTCAAAATTGTATTAAATAGATTATCAAACATGTTATTCTCATTATGCATCACGTCAATATTATGACGAATCAAGAGATTTTTCCAATAAGGCAATTCCCAAAATATGCTCTGTTTGCACCAATTATGAATCAATGATTTGCCTTGAATTTCAATTTGTTCTCCGATTTCATGTATCTTTGGATAATCCTTTACAAGTTCATAAATTTCTTCGCTTGACCAAACCGTAGGTGGTCTCAAAGTTTCATGTCTATTAGCTGTAGAGTTTTTTATCTCTTCTAAAAGGATGATTAATATGAAGAAAACATCGATGACAGTCAAACCATGAAACTTTCTTTCCATAAGGTACAAAAATTGCTCGTGTTTCTTCCCTGCAATAAGGACAAGCTAGACGATCGGCCGTACCCCAACCTGAAAGCATTGCATATGCAGGAAAATCGCTGATTGTCCACAATAAAGAACATACATGCGAAAGTTCTTTTTTTGGAAAAAATATCATGTCTCTGCTCACTCGTACCACAATTTTTTTAATTCATCAATCAATGGTTGTAAATAAACATTGATTCCTTGTGTCGGATCATCGGGACCAGGGACGACAACTGTAAGAAACATATATGGAGTTTTCATACACATCCAAGGAGGTAAATTATAAGGTGTGACAATTATAGGCCAGGACGAATATTTCGAACCAAATTGAGAGAATGAGGAAAATCCATTCGTACATAAACCAAGTCTAACATTACGAATTTCGGACGCAAAATCAGGATATTTCTGGTCAAAATGTTTCCATGCTTCCCCATCAGCTGGATGTGTTAATGTACCTTCTTCCTGTGTTCTCACACTGTGCCATCTCATATGTTGCGCAGTTACAGAAGATGCATATAACCTTTGAAGTATAGGAGCAATTGGTAAATAATGCATACGCTTATACGGGACTTCCTTTCGTTTTTTCTTTCTTGGTTTGTATCTTTGCTGATTACATATTTTACAATTTCTAAGGTTGATATCTTCTTTCCAAAACAACATGCAACCCTTTAGACATGTATCTATTTTTTGATACCGTAAACCGAAAGCCGACATCAGTTTTTTTACTTCATAATGATTTTCGCACATTAGATTATTAGGAGGCATATGTCGTTTCGCAGCTTGTACAACAGCCGTAAATCCAGATTCTGTAAGGATGTATTTGGATTTCATCGCAATGTATTCAGCAGTTACTGATAATTGGGTTCCGCTTGTGCAGCCTTCCCAAAGGGGTTTTTTCGCGGCATCTAACAAATCATATTTTTTTGCCCCAATATTCGGTTCTTCTTCAGCATTACCATCGTCATCAGTTAATTGAGGAACATGAAACATTGAACGTGCATCATCTTCAACCATATGTTCTACAAGATTTGTCGTACCAATTTCATTACTCACCACCTCCTCATCTTGTGCAGGATTAGATGCTAACTGTTCCCCATGACGATCCCAAATCAAATAGTTCGACACGAAACCGTAATGACGCAAATGAACTCTAACCATTTGTGGTATCAAATGCTTTAACAGTTTGCATTTTCTACATGGACAACAGATTTCTTTGTAGTTTTCGTTATTACGTAAAGCAAAATCCATAAATACGCTAACACCATTATTAAAATGTTCACGTGTTGAGCCTTCTATCGACTCTTCGTTTTTTGTACATCCAGCTCCGATCAGTAAAATAATTGTCCATTTACCTACGTATATAATTAAAAAGTACGATATAAATTTGCATTGATATTTTTTATTAAAACAATTTTATAAACATTCTTCTTGTTTTTGTTATATCTGTTAAAATAATACTTAAAGCTTATTTTAAAATGAACATTGTATTCTATTTAAACAATTTTATTAGCGAATTTGATATTAATTGATCATTGACACTTTGTTGATGGGTAATCCTACCTTCCATTACAAATACAATAACGTAATTAAACCGCATAAATCATTTCAATTTAAACGATTCAACAAAGTTTCGACAGCACTTCGCTTTAGTTCCCTGAACGGTACACAATTGCGTGTACACAGGGAACATAAAGGGAAGCGCTGCCGAAATTTTACGACCCTTTTAAACTGAAATGATTTACGAGATTTAATTACGTTATTGTTTTTGTAACTTGTCCAATACAGGGACAAATCCAACAAATACTGTATACGATGAATATAGATGTCTCGTTCTGTTAAGAAAAACGAATATCCACACAATGATTACATACAATACTTATTAGACGGAGCCAAAAACACTCTAAGAGTTTAAATTTCAAAATTAGCGATATAAAAGTTTAAATTTTATTTTCATAAATTTTAAATTTTATATCAATAAACAATTTGTTGAATCAACGCATATATAATGATTTTTTCCTAAAACAAAAAAAAGTCCCGTGTGTGCGCGCAACGTATAAAATAAACAAACAATGTTATACATATAATCACATCACAAATCACATCCAGTCATGCACAAAATGTATCACGTATATATCGTATCATAACATGTCAAACGTGAACAATTTATATGTCAATATCATCACTTTGTACGTACGTTTTTACGCAATTCAATCACCAATATAATAATAAGTGAGGTTCATGCTTAGGTTAGTAACAATTATTAAGTTTGAAACTAATTTAATAATAAACCTAATTTAACAAATCATAGTTAAACATGCAATAATTAGTTTAATAACAATAATTAAGGTACAATATACTACACTACACAAACAATAGCACAATACATACACAAAAATTTGCAATTTAACCTAAAATTAAAAATTTAACAAAATTAGAGTTTTAGCAAATAATACCTGATTTTGAAGGTTGTGAAGCTTGCAAACGAAGATGGGGATGCTAGAACGTGTAGAATGTGATAAAATGGGGTTGGAAATTTTTTACGGTGGGAAAATTGGGGTTTTTGATTTTGTTTTCGGGTGGAAGGGAAATGAGGAAGAAGAAGATTGATCTGCAGGTTAATCACGGATTTCCAACGGCATGTGTTTTTTGTTATTTAAAAAATCCGGGAAAAAGCTTGCCGTTGCTCGTCGTTGGTCAAAGGCCATCCCCCCCCCCCCCCCCCCCCCCAACCCGGCGCTATAAACAGTAATTCTTGTAGAGTTAGAATGGAGGAAACCATTTTTGCTTTTACCGTAAAAGAGGAAGGAGGGAAAATAAAAAGGAAAGAGGGAAACACTAAGAGTGTTGAATATTCTAAGTGTTGGGCTATGTTTATTTTTAAATTTTCGGCACTTCGCTACACAGAAATTTGTTCACGTGCTAACCGCGAACAACAAAACAAAAATACAATCATGCACAAAAATACAATCATGCACAAAAATGCAACACGATCTCAAAATAACAATAAAATACACTGGTTATCTTATTCTGTGAAATTTTAAAAGTATCACCGTTTATCAAAAAAATATGTTAGACGATAATTTTAATATTTTTCATATAAAAAATGATGGAAAAATTCTACAAATAAAAATAAACATACGTCGACAAAAATCAAGCTCTTTTATTAACAATTGAGTTTTTTTTATTTATCACATTCAAATCAAATTTCAATATCTATATAAATTAAATATTCTTATTCGAAACGTTAAAAATTTCAAATCGTTACAAAGAAAGAATGAAATACACGTTTTGGCAAATTGTGTTAAATATATGTCGCAAAGCAGACTTTTTTTTTTTTTTTTTTTTTTATAACCTGCAATTGGGGTGGAAAAGGAAAATAAAGCCGGCAAATAGATTTAGCCATAATTTAATTCCCAATACATCCAGTGACGTGACTCACATAACCTAGTTTAGACTAGAGTAGGATAATACCAGCCATTGGGCTTAAAATCCTACGTATTTGACAAGTGGTGCATCTAAGCTGTGCAGAGTTTGCTAAAGTGCATCATAATCAAAAAGCTATCAGATATGACCTGACATTCATGCTCATGTTATCTGCCAGGGTAAAGAAACTATTCCATACATCCCCTTCCCATGCATTTAATGCATATTAATGCATCTATCACTATTATGTACATTGTACTTTTTACATTCATTTAACTCATATTCTTCCCTAAGCAGGCGAAAAATGGAATTCATTTATGTTTTAAGCAATATTTAACTAATGACCTGCTTGATAGCGAATGAGTATAAGTAACATTATGAACTGATTCCTAATTCTTCTCGCAACATCATGTGGTTCATCCAACACAAGGTATATTTTTCCGTACCGCATTTATTTTGCAGTGTTTACTTGGTTCATTATTTATTTGGAGTTTATTTCCTAATTATAGATTGGATAATTTTATTAATTTATTATTTTTAAATTACTTTAGATCAATCAAACTGATTATTAACTTTCAAAATCAAAATGTGTGAAATAAAATAAAAAAAATTCAAAGAATGTGGCTTTAACATATCGCCCTTAATCTCTTCAATCTTATTTACTATGTCATTTCCACCGATCTCTCCTTATATCTCTCATTCCAACCTTTTCTTTAACCTATTATTATTTATTCTTAAACTCAAATTAGCCAAAAAAAAAAAAAAACACGCTATTTCTTTTAAATTGTGCAACCGAAAAAGGTCGGTTTCCACCGTTATTCGATGTATTAGCAATCCTATCATAAAATAAATGAAATTTCTTCTTCTCAATAAACTGTAGTGTGACGATAACATTACTTACGTTTGACTAGTGATAACATTGTAAATGTCCTTTTAAGGATTTTTGATCTTCAACGGACACGCACGAATCATATGATCATTAATTACATGATTTATTTAGCATTCAAATATTTTCCTATAAGCAACCCATTTTGCATCCATTCCTCTTACATTCTTTGCCCAAACAAACATGAAATATAACCTTTTTGTGCTTACTAGAATTGATCCGTGCTTCACACATGGCTGTTTATATTATTGTAAATGGAAAGTAAGTCCATTTTTAAAATTTCAAAAAGACGTCTTGTAAATTAATTCAACAACTTTTCTTTATTAGCAGCAGAGATAACAATATTTAACATGGTGGTATGTTCAATAGCAAATAGATCACTTTCCCAAATTGAATTACCCTCATTCCTATTCAATTCCCTCAATTCTTTCTGCTTACTTAGGTGATTAATTAAAATAATTAATTTCAAAATAATAGCGGTGATCACGTGGGGACACATAAATTTTATTTTGGCTTAGTAAAGAGTTAATGACTAAAGTCAAACATGATTATTAGGCTAATTGTCGAGTGAATGGGTAGAAATTATTTCACCAATCACCACCCCTATAAATATTTGCTTCTAACGTCTTCCACACACTATCCTGCAGTATTTCAGGTACATTTCTTGCACCTCTGATTTTGTGTTATTTGCATTGTTTATTATGCTTTTACTTTTTTAGTTTTGTTAATTAATATGTAATTAGTGATCAAAAGCCCTAAAATTATGATTTTAATGTTTTTTTATACGTGCTATAAAAAAAAGAACATATAAATCTATTTGTAATGCATTTTCAATGGAGGTGTAGTGTGGATATGTTATTTTATCATTCTAATCAATTTCTGCTTTAGAGATTTTCATTTCTGAGAATATGCCGAGTTTTGTGAAAATTATACAAGGATCAAACCAACATTTATTTTCAAACGGTCCACAAGCAGTGATGATTTTCTTAATCAAATTCATGAAAATTAAATTCTTTTTTAATGCATGTTTAATTGGCATGCAGAATACAGACATTAAAAGACAAGGTGAGAGATGAACATGATGAATTGTGGAGGCAATGGAGATTCCGATGGAAGAAACAACAACAATAAAAGAATCATTAATAACCATAACAGCGTAGGAGAATCAGAAAGTGAAAGTAGGCCAATAAGTGATAGAGCTCCATTTTCTGGTGATTCAGTGGATCTTTATCAAGATAATTCAGCACATAGAAGTAGAAAATATCATCGGCACACGCCCCAGCAAATTTATGAACTTGAAAAGTAAGCGCCATCTTCCAATTAATGCTTCTTTGGAATGATCGATCATATCATTTTATTAATTTTAATGTGATTTTTGTTAATGTAGGGTGTTTAAGGAGTGCCCTCATCCTGATGAGAAGCAAAGGCTACAGTTGAGTCGTCGCCTTAAACTTGACACCCGCCAGGTTAAGTTCTGGTTTCAGAACCGTCGTACTCACACGAAGGTCTACTTTTCATTCTTGCATCTAGTTAATTTATTTCAAGTCTACCATTATTCTATATATTAAACAAAATGAGATAAAAAAAAAATGTTGTATATTTATACAGACACTGATAGAACGACAAGAACACTCTATCCTGGAGGAGGAAAACCAAAAGTTAAGGAAAGAAAACTTAACGGCCAAAGAAGCAATGAGAAACCCAGCATGCAGAAACTGTGGTGGACCAGCCATGTTAGGCGAAGTAAAGCCTAAACAACAACAGCTGGTAATTGAAAACGTTCGTCTAAAGGCTGAGCTGCAACGGATATGTACCCTAGCTGGGAAGTTCGTGGGGCTTCCTTTATCGACCATGACCTTCTCATTCAACTCAGGGGGTGTACTTAGCAATGGCTTTGTTAACCAAATGGCTAACCTAGGAAATAACCAGCTATTGGTGGCTTCTAGCAATGACAATGGCAATGTGGGTGTAGATGGGAGTGGTCAAAAATCAAAGTTGCTTGAACTTGCATCAGCAGCTATGGATGAGTTGATGAAAATGGGTCTAATAGAAGAGCCTTTGTGGATGAAGGATGGTGAGAATGGGGGGGAAATGTTGAATTTTGATGAGTATAGGAAGATGTTTCAAAGGCACATAGGAGCGAAACCGGAGGGATATGTAAAGGAGGCAAGTAGGGCATCCGGAGTTGTGGTCGCTAATAGCACAACCCTCGTTGAAATGCTCATGGATGATGTATGAACTCTATTAGAACTTTAGCATACATGTATATAGTCAATATATATATATATATATATATAACCTTACTATGTATAGGATGATCTACAATGTTAGACATACTTTAGAGTCTGTACATACTGAAAATTTTGAACTGAATTACCCATGAATAAATGATGATACAGAAAGGCTGGGCGGATATGTTCCCAAGTTTGATTGCCAGCACCACCACCACTGATGTCATATATGGCAGCGTGGGTGGAACTAGAGACGGTGTGCTTCAACTCGTAAGCATTATAAACATAGATTCATTTCGAAATTTATTTTAACCTATTTCATGGGGCGCTCAACTGTTAATTTTGATATAACTGAATTATGTATAACAGATGGAAGCAAGTTTCCAAGTTTTGTCGCCATTTGTTCCAACCCGGGAAGTCAAATTTCTCCGCTTTTGCAAGCATCATTCTGATGGATCGTGGGGGATCGTTGATGTTTCTATTAATGGAATTCATGATCAATTTGCTACTGCAACAAATGGGAATGTGAGCTGCTGTAGATTTCCTTCAGGCTGCATTGTGCAGGATATGCCTAATGGCTACTCTAAGGTAATTTACATTCTCAACTTATAATCACGCTTTGTTGAATGTTATCTAAAGTTAAGTAATAGTTGTACTACTTTTAATGTCCTTAATGGTTGTATTAAGTTAATATGCATGCTCTGATGACTTTGCTGATGCTGGATTGTAGAACTTTGATTTTAATAACAAACTGTAAAAGAATTGGCTGGTTTTTCCTTGGAATTAGGATTTTTATTACATCAGATGATCATGACTTGACTGCTTATTCCATCACATTCTATACCTTAGCATTCTGTCTTCTGAGAAAGCGCAGTAATGCATTTGTGATTTGGTTTGGACAAATCTGTGACAATAAGTGTATTATCCCGCAATGTGTGAAATAACTATAGTGGGGACATTTGAATTTGTCCAAAGTTAAGATTTTCGTTCTACAAGGTAATATATATATTCATATATGATTAGCAAACCATGTCAATTTCTATAATGCTGGAGCCTGCGTAACTGTAACGTGAATAAACACAGGTAACATGGGTGGAACATGCAGAATACGACGAAAGAACAGTGCACAATCTGTATCGCTCTCTTCTCAAATCAGGGTTAGGCTTCGGTGCACAACGCTGGCTCGCCAATCTCCGACGACAATGTGAATGCCTTGCCTTTCTCTTTCCTTCTCCTTCCACCCCTCACAATCAGTCCGGTCAGTCAGGTCGGTCATCTCTCTATAGTTTAATATTTAGTACAAACTGCATCATATATTTAGTACAAACTGTATCATATACGCAGGGATAACAACAATTGGAAGGAGGAGCCTGCTAAAACTAGCTCAAAGAATGACAAAGAACTTCTGTGCCAGTATCTCTGCACTATCATCATCATCAGTGCACAAATGGAGCAAAGTTATCTCAGACGACATCATCAATGAAAACATCCGGGTCATGTTTCGTCAGAGCATGAACGATCCCGGCGAGCCAAACGGCGTCGTGCTGAACGCAGCGACTTCAGTTTCCCTACCATTGTGCCCTACGAGGATCTTCGACTTTCTAAAAGACGTGAGTAGGAGAAGCATGTGGGACATTCTGGCTAATGGCAGGCCCATGCAGGAGATGACTTCCATTATCAAAGGGCACAATCCTGGCAATGCTGTCTCCCTCCTCCGATCTGATGTAAACTACTCTACTCTTCACTCTTACCTTCTATAGTTTACTCGTGTATATATTAACTAATACTGTTTTGTTTATACTTTATAAAACTATAATGTGTTTTAGATGGGAAATGTGAATGGGAATGAAAGCAGCATGCTAATACTTCAGGAAACATGCACTGATGTGTCTGGTTCGTTGATGGTGTACGCCCCTGTTGACATCCCAGCCATGCATTTGGTGATGAACGGTGGAGATTCTTCAGGCGTGGTGGTTTTGCCTTCTGGTTTCGCCATTGCACCTGATGGTGACAATTCAAAGCCTGGTTCACTGCTAACTGTGGCTCTCCAGATTCTGGTCAACTCTGATACCAATGCAAAACTCAATGTGCAATCGGTGCAAACTATTAACAACCTCGTTGCCAATGCTATCCAGAGTATAAAATTTGGACTTAACTTGCAGGATTGATGGAGTGTGTTGCATCTTCAATACTTTTAGAATCCAGCATATACATCCGAAGAATCTGATTATAGCAGTAGTGGAAAATACAATAAATTTTCAACTTTATATGGCATAAGTTAGACACAATTGTCAGTCGTTTCATTTTTTTTATTTGTATTGAAGGAACTACAGATTTTAGCTGGGTCCATTTGGTAAGTTTTGCTAGTTTTATTTTTCTTCTATGGACAATAGCTACTTTTGTTTATCCAAGGCTTAAATATAATATGTTCCTTAACCATGTAACAAACTTTAAACAGTAGCTTGTAACAACAAAGTGGTTTCGGGTTGCAGAATAGTGAATGCTGTCTGGTATTTATTTAGGTAAATTAAGCTGCGGGTCAACCGGCTCTCCCGTTATAGCTATCGATTAAATACTGCATTTGAACAATGAAATGAATCTTTATTATGTTAGGAAAAAAAAAAAAAATTAAAAGGACAAACTAAAGTAAACAATTACTCACAAGGACGCGCACAAATTTTTTTTACCGTAAGCTACAAATTAAAACAAAATAAAGAATTCCGTTCGTCTCCTCCTTCTTGCTTTCACACAGAATTTGACGAAATTTTGCTCGAAAAAAAATGGCACCGCAAATCAGAAACAAATCTACATCTTCAAAGCAACCGCAACAATCGACAGCCGACGAACAACAAGCACAACAGTCGACGGTCGAAGAAAACCTAGCTACATCAGAAGTGGAGCAACAAAGTGAAAATCAAAATGTCGAATCATTTTCAACAGTAGATATTCAAAAAGAAAACGCAATGATACAAGCGGGAAACATACCTCTAGTGGAAATGATAGCAAAGACAGTAAAGAGAAGAAGCAGCAAGTTAAAACCAAAAAAACATACATCACTAGAAGAGAAAAAGCAAAATAGAGAAAAAGGAACAAAAACAAAACATGAAAAAAATACAGCAATTGAAAGCAAGTCAGATACAAGAGTAAGTATACCAGAGACGATAACTGATACTATAAAATAAAGTATAACAAATTGTGTATAGTTTTATTATAGTAACAGAAATTTGTTTGACACATAATAAAGAAGAGAACATGCAACAACAAATATTTGCAGAGAAAACATTTGAAGAAAATATGTAAAAAAAAAAGAACGAAGAACAAAACGAAGAAATGAAAAAACGATTCAAAAGAAAATACAAACATAAACTGAGGTAACTGAAATTGAAAATTATGAAACTAATACTAACAATTTCATACTGTTAAAAATATTCTAATATTATCAAAAATGTTAAACAGGAAAAATCTCGGGAAAAAGAAGCCAAAAAAGTTGCACATGAAAAATCAGAAGAAAAACAACTCAATTCAGTAAAATTAGAAACATTATAACTTTGTAACATGATAGATATTGCAAAAATAATACCTGCAAATCATTTGGTAAAAGAAAAGACCAATAATTACAACAAACTTATACTTACTTACAACAAATAATAGTCGGTATCATGTAGTGTAAATCATTTGGTAAAATAATAGTCAGTATCATTTAGTTGAAATTTGATACTTGCAACAAACTGATACATACTTACAAAAAATTAATACATACTTATAAAAAACTGATACCTACTTGAAAAAAATGATACATACTTACAGAAAACTGTTACCTACTTAGTACAGACTGATACCTAGTTACTGCAAACTTGAAATCGTTACATATTTGTCTAAAAATATTTCATTGCAGCTAATACCCAACCTATTGTTACGTTTCAACATATTTTGTTTCATGAAATACTTATTGTCTTTATTTTGAAATAATAGGATGATGATAATTTTGTTAATCTACATCTAAAATACATTAAAGCAGATCACAAACAGAACAGCAGTAAGTTTCAAAATTCGAAGACAAAAAACATGAAACTGCTTATAGATGTGGATTGCAAGCAGTTGTCAAAACAGTGAAAATGATAAAACAAAAAATGTGAAGAGAGCACTTCTTTCTACAATTTCTTTAAAGTTTTTTATGAAGGGAAAATTCTGATGAAAGAATGTAAAAAGCATCAACACAACTTGGATGCTTTATACTAAGCTACTCAGTTGAGGAAGATGCATTCTTATTTGCTAAAGAAAGAATGAAAGTTACAGCAAGAGATATAAGTTTGATTTTTGGCCTACCATTAAAAGGAATTAACATTGAGCCAACTCAGTAGAAGCATCAACACAGTAGATGTATCAAAGATAATTTTGTATATAATTTTGAAAATATTATATTATATGGACCTGAATGAAAGTATAGTTTTACCATTTGTGTCAGTACAAATGCAGTATACACATTGAATTTTTTTATGATTTATTAGGTAAATAAACAAATATCTTAGATTTAGTTAAAAAAAAATTCAAGATCAATTAATAAATTCATATATATAGACTTTAAGGTTAAATAATATAAGAAAACTTAGGAGAAATTCGTAATATTGAATGTTGGCATAAATGCAAAATGATAGAAGAGAATATTAGTAGAATTGTAATAGTTTGTATATAATTGCAGAAATGTAAATCTACCTGGACTTGAATGAAAAATAAGTCTTACTATTTTGTCAATATAAACGTCATACGCATATTGAATTGTTATTTTAAAAAAATTGATTAGATCAATTAATGAATATTCGTTAATTGCATTTATTTAAAAAGCTTAAATTTAATATTATCTAACTAAATTTAATATATATACATATGGACTTAAATGTAAAATAACATTAAAAACTTGAAAGAAATCCATACATAATTATATAATTTAGTATTAAATTCTAACGATAGAAGAGAGAACTGGTAAAAACATTGTAATAATTATAATAACAATAAATTAGGAGAATGTGAAAATAAAATATTTAGAGAGAATTAAGAAGAGAGGAGGAAATTTCTAGAAACAATAAGAGAGCTTTAGATTATTCCGCTTTCCTATTATTTAATAGATTCATCGAACGTGGAAGGAAAAAGACCACTAGATATGGTCCTGCATATCTATTTCTATTTCTTTGTACACTAAAAACAATCATTTTCTATTCACAACTACTTATCAAAACTCTTTTAGTTATCCCATGATTTTATATTAAATTTATATGTGAATAAAATCTAAATATTTCGGTATTAATTAAGCAAACCGAGTAAATTTAATGTAAAAGACAAATAATACACGTTGCGTCTACATATGCACGTTGCGCATGCAGATATGCCGACAAATGGAAACTTTGAATTTAATTAATTAATTTATAGTATGATGAAAAAATAAAAATAATTGTAAACTTTTATACCTCCAATAGTTGCTTATAACTAGTCCTGTCAACGGATACTTTGGGATCCGCATCCGAAATCATTTTCAGATATCCGCATCCGCGGATACGGAGGAATATCGAATAATTATCCTATCCGCTAACGACCGATGAATTAAAAAATAATATAATGATAATAAATAGTTTTGAGCAGTTATTATGCATTTAGTGCGTATAATATAAACTTCTACTTAATGAAATGAATCTTTATTATGTTAGGAAAAAAAAATTTAAGGACAAATTAAAGTAAATAATTACTCACAAGGACACGCGCAAATTTTTTTTACCGTAAGAACAAAGTCCAAAGCCCGGTTACAAATTAAAACAAAACAAAGAATTTCGTTCGTCTCCTCCTCCTTGCTTTCACTTAGAATTTGACGAAATTTTGCTCGAAAAAAAGGACACCGCAAACCAGAAACAAATCTACATCTCCAAAGCAATCGTAACAATCGACAGCCGACGAACAACAAGCCCAACAGTCGACAGTCGAAGAAAACCTAGCTACAGCGGAAGTGGAGTAACAAAGTGAAAATTAAAATGTCGAATCACTTCCAACAGTAGATATTCAAAAAGAAAACGCAATGATACAAGAAGGAAACATACCTCTAGTGAAAATGATAGCAAAGACAGTAAAGGAAAGAAGCAGCAAGTTAAAACTTAAAAAACCTACATCACTAGAAGAAGAAAAGCAAAATAGAGAAAAATGAATAAAAAGAAAACATGAAAAAAATACAACAATTGAAAGCAAGCCAGATACAAAAGTAAGTATACCAGAGAAGGTAACTGATACTATAAAATCAAGTATAACAAATTTTGTATAGTTTTATTATAGTGAAAGTGAATTTTTTGGGCACAGAATAAAGAAGAGAACATGCAGCAACAAATAGTTGCAGAGAAAACAGTTGAAGAAAATATGCAAAAAAGAGAATAAAGAACAAAACGAAGAAATGAAAAAACGACTCAAAAGAAAATACAAACAGAAACTGAGGTAACTGAAATTGAAAATTATGAAACTAATACTAACAATTTCATACTGTTAAATGTATTCTAATATTATCAAAAATGTTAAGCAGGAAAAATCTCGGGAAGAAAGAAGGCAAAAAAGTTGCAGATGAAAAATCAGAAGAAAAACAACTCAAGTCAGTAAAATTAGAAACATTATAACTTTGTAACATGATAGATATTGCAAAAATAATACTTGTAAATCATTTGGTAAAAGAAAAGACCAATAATTACAACAAACTGATGCCTACTTACAACAAGTAATAGTCAGTATCATGTAGTGTAAATCGTTTGGTAAAATAATAGTCAGTATCATTTAGTTGAAATTTGATACTTACAACAAACTAATACCTACTTACAAAAAGTTAATGCATACTTACAAAAAACTGTACCTACGTGAAAAAAAATGATACCTGCTTACAGAAAACTGATACCTATTTAGTACAAACTGATACCTATTTACTGCAAACTTGAAATCGTTACATATTTGACTGAAAATATTTTACTGCAGCTAATACCCAACCTATTGTTACGTTTCAACATATTTTGTTTCACGAAATGCTTATTGTCTTTATTTTGAAATAATAGGATGATGATGATTTTGTTAACCTACATCAAAAATACATTAAAGCATATCACAAACAGAACAGCAGTAAGTTTCAAAATTCGAAGACAAAAAACATGAAACTGCTTATAGATGTGGATTGCAAGCAGTTTTCAAAACAGTGAAAATGATAAAACAAAAAAGGTGAAAAGCACTCCTTTCTACAATTTCTTTAGAGTTTTTTATGAAGGGAAAATTCTGATGAAAGAATGTAAAAAGCATCAACACAATTTGGATGCTTTATACCAAGCTACTCAGTTGAGTAAGATGCATTCTTATTTGCTAAAGAAAGAATGAAAGTTACAGCAAGAGCTATAAGTTTGATTTTTGGCCTACCATTAAAAGGAATTAACATTGAGCCAACTCAGTAGAAGCATCAACATAGTAGAAGCATCAAAGATAATTTTGTATATAATTGTGAAAATATTATATTATATGGACCTAAATGAAAATATAGTTTTACCATTTGTGTAAGTACAAATGCAAGATACACATTGAATTTTTTTATGATTTATTAGGTAAATAAATAAATATCTTGGATTTAGTTAAAAAAAATTCAAGATCAATTAATAAATTCAAATATATAGACTTGAAGGTTAAATAATATAAGAAAACTTAGGAAAAATTCGTAATATTGAATGTTGGCATTTAAATGCAAAATGATAAAAAAGAATATTAGTAGAATTGTAATAGTTTGTATATAGTTGCAGAAATGTAAATCTACTTGGACTTGAATGAAAAATTAGTCTTACTTTTTGTCAATATAAACGCGATACGCTTATTGAATTGTTATTTTTAAAAGTTGATTAGATCGATTAATGAATATTCGTTAAATGCATTTATTTAAAAAGCTTAAATTAAATATTATCTAACTAAATTTAATATACATACATATGAACTTAAATGTAAAATAACATTAAAAACTTGAAAGAAATCCATACATAATTGTAAAATTTAGTATTAAATTCTAACGATAGAAGAGAGAACTGGTAAAAACATTGTAATAATTATAATAACAATAAATTATGACGATGTGAAAATAAAATATTTAGAGAGAATTAAGGAGAGAGAAGGAAATTCCTAAAATCAATAAGAGAGCTTTAGATTCTTCCGCTTTCCTATTATTTAATAGATTCATTGAACGTGGAAGGAAAAAGACCACTAGATATGGTCCTGCATATTTATTTCTATTTCTTTGTACACTAAAAACAATCAGTTTCTATTCACAACTACTTATTAAAACTCCTTTAGTTATCCCATGATTTTATATAAAATTTATATGTGAATAAAATCTAAATATTTCAATATTGATTAAGCAAACCGCGTAAATTTAATTTAAAAGACAAATAATACATGTTGCGTCTACGTATGCACGTTGGGCATGCAGATATGCCGACAAATGGAAACTTTGAATTTAATTAATTAATTTATAGTATGATGAAAAAAGAAAAATAATTGTAAACTTTTATACCTCCAATAGTTGCTTATAACTAGTCATGTCAACGGATACTTTCGGATCCGCATCCGAAATCATTTTCAGATATCCGCATCCGCGGATACGGAGGAATATCGGATAATTATCTTATCCGCTAACGGCCGATGAATTAAAAAATAATATAATGATAATAAATAGTTTTGAGCGGTTAATATGCATTTAGTGCATATAATATAAACTTCTAACTTAATAAAACCATAAATAAATATCTTTCACTGTTTACACATAATTTAAAATAGAATCTTGAAAAATACCGAACGGATAATTTTCGAATGCGGATGTCTTTATATCCGCATCTACATCTGTTTTTTCGGATATCAGACATTTATTCTCTTTTTGGATGCGGATGCGGACGGATTTCGGATTTTTCGGATATCCATTGACAGCTTTACATATAACGATTCAACCTGCTATTGAATGACATAATATTTGAAGACGAATTGCACTGAATGTTCTAATAAGTGTAGTCTAATTTTATAAAACGAGCTTTACGGCACGCGCTTCGTGCGTGAGTTCTACAAATTGTATATGTTTCAAAACATTAAAAAATAATTTTCAGAAATATTTAATCGTATTTTGTGTTGAACTCATGCATAATTTGTTTGAATTTTTATTTTTAAGTTTAAGTATCTAATTTTTTTGATAATTTGAATTTATATTTATGTTATTACTTAATAAAGAAAGAATTTGTAATGGAATTTCATTTGTTATATCCTATTTTAAAATGATATTAAGATTTGATTATATTTGAGTGTTCTGAATTTGTAAAAAAAACCATTTATCAGGTACTATCTTCAAGTGATATTAATGTTTATTAATGTTTAAAGGCACGTGTTGAATTTGTAAAGTCAGTTTATTTGTTAGATCCAATTTTTAAACGATTTAGTAACATATATAGATGAACGTTAAATTATATATGAATAAAGGGTATTTTCGAAAGTTTGCGTTTCCAAGCCGACTATTAATAAGTATTATGGCACGCGCTCCGCTCATGAATTGTTTTCTTTATAAATGTATATGTTTAAATCAATCAAAAAAATAATTTTTTATATTCAGATGATATTAATATTTGTATATTTGTAAAAAAGTATTTTGAATTTGTAAATGAAGTTTAATTTTAGATCATATTTTTAAAAGCATTTTGAATTTGTAAAGCATGTTTAATTGTTAGATCCTATTTTTAATGTTGTTTGAATTTGTAAAAGAAATTTAATATGAGATCCTAGTTTTAAATGATTAAAATTTGATAATATATAGATGGCCGTTTTTGATAGTTCATATTGACACCAAAAAAGTGTAACACCAAAGCTATAACAACTATTATTAAAGACGATAAGACTATACGTCATTTGACTTTCACTACTATGGTATATAGATTAAACTTATTACCCATTATAATATATTTTTGAGAAAAATTACCAATTATAATATATTAAACCTAATTTGTTCTAAACATGTAGACATGATGAAAATTTGTGGTACGTTTTCAAATGTAAATGCACACAATTAGTTGCAAAAAGATGAAATTAAAGCATTCTCATTCAACCTAACGAAATCGAACTATTTTCAATTTCAAGCAATATAGACCAAAATGTGTACATAAAAAATTGAAAACTATAACAAAGACTGCTGCTCATGTTGAGGCATTTTATCGTCTACATCAATGCTTCTATTTCACGGTACATAACACAAACCACAAGGACATTATCAAAACAAAATCATATTTTCTGGTCATGGTATATATGCAACTTAATCTTCTTATATCGACCTTAAAAAACATATCATTCTGCAAGCTTGCACCTCACACGTCCTGAACATTAAAGCAAACGAAGCTAACCTGTAAAAAATGGCATCGAGAACTTGAAATTCATGCTGAATAGCTCGTCTTCTACCTCCCTTGTGCAGCTAGACTACAAGAATACATAGGAAGAAAACTCTACTTGGAATGCATAAGCGAAGGTATCCTGTTAGTAGAGGCAGATGCTGATGTCCGCCTCGACCAGTTCGGGTCTAAACTGCAACCACCTTTCCCATGTCTAAATGATATGTTGTTCAACATTGAAGGTTCTGATGATGTCTTTGGCTGTCCCTTGCTATTAATTCATGTAACTCACCAGTTTTGTAGTGGTTTGATCTTTGCGCTTCGTCTCAACCACACCATGGCAGACGCACCAGGCCTTGTTCACTTTATGGAAGCCGTAGCACAAATGGCAGGTAGGTTCAAACATCCAACTATCAAACCGCTCTCGAAGCGTGAGCTGCTAATTAAATGCAAGTAATACACCGAATCCAATGTTGATTAACCATGAATTCGATGGCATCACAAATTTAATGTTTCTTGGCTTAACTTGTCACCCAATCCAATAACTGCAGTTAGCGTAAAGTAGTTTAAGAAAATATTATCTGAATGTGAACAGAATAAAAGTTATACTTTAAAAAACCATGTAAAGTCAATAAGCAATTAAACGATGAACATCTGCATCTGTAAGAAAAATGAATATATTGTTTACTCGGATAAAGTGATTTAAAAACTAAACTACGTATCAATTTAACTAAAATCAATCAATCTGACCACACAAAACTACGTACACAAACCATTAGCCTACTACTACAAACTTCATTCAACTTGTGTCCTATTTTAGCATTGGGTATATGACCAAACAAGAATATTGTGTAATCAACAAATTTATATTAACAACAAACATTTGATTGATAGAAATTTGCGATCTCAGATCATACGACAATGAATTCATAGATTTCAGCTAGCTACACACACCTCAACATCATTTGACATATAATCTTGTGAGTTATAGTAGGAACATAATTTATAGATAAGAAAATAAATTAACTCTCCGGTAAACATGGTCATGATTTAAACAACTATATCAGCAGCTTTGTTATAACTTTGAAATATAGCTTCAAGTACATGATAATAACAACCACTAAATATTAAAGAATCAAAAACAAACTCCAAAAAAAACTTCATATCACCATCTGATTCAACTGTATTTATTATATATATAGCCCCTCTTCAGTCTTTCAAAATAGCACAAACGTACGAATAAAACAAAATTTACTAACCTATAAACATTACATACCTTCGTAGAACCATTGTGGTTTTTCAATATCAAAGAGTTGTGGAATCGATGAACTATAGTCCTTCAAGTTGAGAGACGTGGGAGTTTTTTTTTCGTATGAGCGCGGTGTTTTCTAGAGAAAAAAGTCGAATCCATCATGAAAGGGACGACATGGCCAAGGATCTATTTGCTTAGGATTTCAGTTTTCAATTTGGGGATACAAGATATTGTCGCGGCTAATATTCAGTTTCATCCCTAATGTAAATGAACCCACAAAATTTCCCACCACTAGGATATTATTATTTTCAACACGGTTTGAAGCGCTTACAGATACCTCCGTTATTATTTCAATTTCAAGCATATGTTTGAAGCGCTTATATATGTTTGAAGCGCTTAACAACAAAAAGATGAAATTTATGCATATGACCTCATTTAGCCTTGCAAAATAGAACTATTTCAATTTCAAGCAATATAGACCAAAATGTGTGAGTAAAAAAATTGAAAACTATACCAAAGACTGCTGCTCATGTTGAGACATTTTATCATCTCCGTCATGCTTCTATTTCACGGGTACACAACACAAACCACAAAGACATTATCAAAACAAAATCATATTTACTGGTCATGGTATATATGCAACTTTATTGAGATATATTTAGAATATATGATTAGATATTATGATATATTTAGAATATATTATAAAGATTTGAGGAGAAGAATATGAACTGCTTTATTGAATTTACTTTTGAATACAAAGAATAATCAATTGATACAGGCTTGCACTCTCTATTTATACATATCTGATACATATCTGATGAAATACTTATTGGGCCAAGATAATAAATTACAGCACATAGTGGCATGTTACTGAAGCAGAGCAAACAATCCATGAAGCAAATAGATATACGATTATCTCATCTTATCTCATCTGTATTGATTCATTTTACGCCCCCTCAAGCCTAGCTCTCGAGCTAGGGTTTGCGATCCAAAAGAGAGATGCGCCGCCACTAAAGAAAAGCACAAATAATTCAGATCTGACATGAGTTTGAGGTTTTTACTGCTTCACTAGAGTAGTAATGTGAATTTCAGCTGGCTCAAGAGTATTTCGTAGGATAATCTTGCGGAATATTCTTGTTGCCTTCAAACTGAGATAGATTCAACCCTCAAGTTGATGCCTTGCAAGAATAGAGCAGAATAATCTGTTGCCTTCAAGTCGAAGGTAGAAACTAAGCTTCAGGATACTTGAGTTAATGAGATCTGGTTCTGGAGAGTGAAGAAAAATCAGTTCTTTGCTTGAGAAATAAGCTTATGAGGGAACATGCTTGCAGAAGTATGAGAAGCTATTGTTCTACTTGCAGCCTCTTTGACATTGAGTGACAGGGAGTGTTGTGCTTTGTCAGACTTTCGAGATCTGTAACTCTGAGATTCTCTCTGAGATGAGTAAAGTTCATCTTTGACAGTGGTTTTGTTAGTATATCAGCAACTTGATAAGTGGCAAGTATGTGATTGATGTTTAATTTTCCCTTTGGTTACTTATTCACGAACAAAATACAAATCTAGTTCCATATGCTTGGTTTTGGAATGTAGAATTGGATTAGCAGTGAGTAATACTGTGCTAAGATTATCTCACCAAATTGTTGTCATGATTTCAGTTTTAACTTGTAGTTCACTCAATAGTGACTCTATCCACATTATTTCTGCCACTGCATTAGCCACACTTCTATACTCTACTTCTGTGCTCGATCTGGACATAGTTATCTGTTTTTTTGAACACCATGAAACTAGATTTTTGCCTAAATAAATGTAGTATCCACTTGTTGATTTTCTGTCATTTATATCACTTGCCCAGTCTGCATCTGCATAACGAGTAATACTGATTGCTTTACATGCTTCAATAGTTAGCCCATGATTTAATGTTCCTTTAAGATATCTTAGTATTCTTTTGACCGCTCCCCAGTGTTCATCTGTTGGACATTGCATAAATTGACTTACTTTGTTTACATTGAATGAAATTTCTGGCCTGGTGATTGTTGCATACTGAAGTGCTCCTACTATGCTTCTGTATTGACTGTCATTTGTGATCATTTCTCCTTTAGTCTTTGATAGATGAACATTTGTTATCATGGGTGTTGAGATTGAATTTGATTGATCCATTTTTGCTTTGATGAGAATTTCATTGATGTATTTCTTCTGACTGAGATGAATTAAAGATTTTGAGAGTTTTCTTACTTCAATTCCCAGAAAGTGACACCCAAGGTCTTTGATTGAAAATTCTTTGTTTAGATGTTGAATAAGATTGTTGATTTCTAGATCATCACTGCCCGTAATGATAAAATCATCAACATAAATTAGTATATAAGTAGTAGTACCAGAATTAAAGTTTGTAAAAAGAGAGTTTTCAGATTTTGTGCAATTTCAGCCCAGTCTGGACAAAGTTGCCTTCAATTTCTCAAACCAAACCCTCGGTGCTTGTTTGAGACCGTATATTGCTTTGTTCAGCTTGCATACTAGTCTTTCATTTCCCTTTTTGATAAAGCCATGGGGTTGTTCCATATAAACCTCCTCCTGCAAAACACCATTTAAGAATGCATTATTTACGTCTAGTTGCTTTATAATCCAATTTCTACATAAGGCAATACTGAGCACAATTCTAATAGTGGAGGATTTCACAACTGGAGAAAATGTTTCAGTAAAATCAAAACCACTCTGTTCTGAATATCCCTTTGCTACTAGTCTTGCCTTATATTTAGAAATTGATCCATCGGCATGTTTTTTTTAATTTGTATGTCCATTTACATCCTATTATATTCTTATCAGTAGGTTGAGGAACAAGATCCCAAGTCTTGTTCTTTATTAGGGCATCATATTCCTCATTCATTGCTATTTTCCATTTGTCATTTTGTATGGCTTGACAGTATGTACTTGGTTCTTCATTTTCTAAAACTGCACTGTATAGTTTTGGTTTGAATATACCACTTTTTTCTCTTGTGATCATATGATGTCCAGCTTTTACAGGAAGTTGTTGATGATCATTGTTACTTATCTCAGTCTCGTGTGACTCTTTAGATGATTGTGGATCATCTAATGTTTGACTTAAGCTTTGCTGCATTTGATTGTCAGGCTGTTGCATTTGAGGTGATGTATTTGATGATTCGAATTGTCCATGACCTGGTTCACAAGTGATCATTGTGTGTTGTAGACTTTCATTGCCTTGAACTTTTTCTCCAGAAGTATGAGCTGCCTTGTCAAATACCACAGGTATAGGTACTAAAGAATGTTTAGCATTGTATACCTTCTGTGAAGTTTTAATTGATGTGTTGCTAAAAGGAAACACTTGCTCATTAAAAACAACATGTCTGGTTATAAATATTCTGCCATTACTAGATAAGCACCTGTAACCTTTTTGATTTGCAGCATAGCCTAGAAATGTACATGGTGACGATCTGTAACTTAGTTTATGAGAATTATATGGTCTGAGGTAAGGGAAGCATAGACAACCAAATACTCTTAAACTATGATAATCAGGCTTGATATTATAAAGAATTTCTAATGGACTCTTCAGTCTTAGAACTTTTGTGGGTAATTATTGATTAGAAAAACTGCAGTAGCAAATGCATAAGGCCAGAACTTAAGTGGTAGTGATGCATTTGCTAGCAATGTTAAGCATGTTTCCACTATATGTCTATGCCTTCTTTCAATCAAACCATTTTGTTCTGATGTATAAGGACAAGTTGTCCTGTGTATGATACCTTTCTCTTGAAAAAATTTCTTCAAGGGTAAGAATTATGCTCCATTATATGTCTGTAGTATTTTTAGTTGGCAGTTTGTCTGTTTTTCTGCCTGCACTATAAACTGTTGAACTGCATGACATGTTTTAGATTTTGTTTTCAAAAAATGTATCCACACATATCTTGAATATGCATCAACAAAGGAGACATAGTATTTGTACCCATAATCAGTTGATATGGGTGCTGGACCCCATAAGTCAGTTGCAACAAGTTCTAGTGGTTTGTTGTAACTGACTTTGGAGTCCACAAATGGTAATTTGTGACTTTTACCCATTTGACAATAAGTACAAATGTATGAAGTTGAAATATTGTTAAAAAAATATTATTTTCATTCAACACTTGTTTAACAATATTTACATGAGGATGCCCAAGCTTACAATGCCAAATATCAAAATTCTTACAGTCATTCACAGTTTTGATTTCAGAATTATTACACCATTTTTCTTTACATGCAGGTGTTCTTGAATTAGCAACATTGAAAGTATACAATCCCTTAATTTCTCTACCCTGTAAGAGAATATCTTTTGTTAGAATATCTCTGACTAAACAGTAATTTGGAAAGAATTCGAAGAACACATTATTATCTTTGGCAAATTGTGATACACTTAATAAATTTTTCTTGACAAATGGTACTCTTAATAAATTATGCAAGTATAACTGTTTCTTTCCTGTTATATATGCACTTTCAGTATGTGAAATTTTCACACTCACCATTGCCCATAAGTAAAGATTGTGTACATTTATATTCCTTGTTGCCAAGATTTAAGTTTGGCAAGTTATCAGTGACATGATTTGTTGCTCCAGAGTCAGGATACCAACTGCTATCATCAATGTCTTCAACTTTTGCATTGTCATTATTGTTGTGATCACTTTGACCTCTGATTTCTTGCTGAGCACTTACCACATTTGCACTAGGATTGTAGTTTCTGGCTCTGTTGTTATTCTGTTGTGAAGAAGCGTAGTTAATGTCAAATCTAAAGTAGCATTTACTGGCAATATGACAAATCCTCTCACATATCTGACATCTAGGTCTATTGTTTCCACTGTTGTTAGGCCATCTTCCACCCCTTCCTCTTGATCTAGAGGACTGACCACCTCTCTTATTGATATACTGTTGATTTCTATTACCAGAAGCTTTTTTCTTGACCCTTGATTTTGTTGGTTGAGATGAAATTCAGTGACATGTCTGATATAGATGATTTCTTTTGTTCCAATCTACCCTCATGAGCTAGAAGGGTAGAGTGAACATATTGAAATGTGGGTAGGGTTTCTTTTGATGATATGACAGCTACTACTGATTCATATTTGAAAGTCTATATGAGTGGATCGTATATGATATATATACAAGTATGAACAACTAACTATATAATATAACTTGATAGATAATAATAGTAACGTAAATTAAAATAATCACACCAGGATTTTATACCGGTTCGGACCTCCCGTCCTACGTCCAGTCCCGAAGCTCCTCTTTGGAATTTCCTTTCAACTAATCCTCACTTGACCCGGAGGAACAGGTTTACAATAGCAGAGTTTCTTTGTCAAGAATGTGTTCTATAACACGAATGTTGACCATTGAGTACAAGTGCTTCCAATATATATATATATATATATATATATATATATAGAGAGAGAGAGAGAGAGAGGATATTGAATAATGAGTTCTGAATATATGGAAGTGTTAAATACAAGTAGTTGATTGTTAGAGAACAGGTATAAGTCAGAGTATAGGAATTAAGAGCATAAGTAAGTAAGGTGGTAAAACTCTTTGCATTCCTGATGCTATTTATAATAATAGAGGGTTTTCTTGTATAGTTGCATCTGTTATAATCTCCCTAAAGTTGCTTCTGATGGTGATGAAGAGTTGCGGCGAAGAGAAGCAGATGTGTCCTTTCGAATGTGACAGTTGGTCTTTGAAATTACTCAGTCGAGTTCAAAATCAGACGTTTGGAGAAATGTTTCAGATATCTGGTCTTCATATATTTTTTGTGTCCGGTTGCTATTCAGACGTCTGAGTTTATTATCAGACGTCTGTTTTCTTCTAAATTGTGAAACAGAGAGTTTAACCAGACGTCTGAGCATATTTACCAGACGTCTGATTCTCTTTGATTTGCAAACCAGAGAAAACATTCAGACGTCTGGCTAGTGCACTCAGACGTCTGAAAATGTGTATGATGCATTATTTGTGTCTGTGCCATTTCTTTTCAACTTCTACCGATTTGACGTCTTTTGATACTTCTCTTGAGTCTTGTTTTTGTCTCTTTGGTGATATTACTCTATCATCTACCTCTAAATATAGATATATATATACTCAATTTCCATTGTGTAGTTGTTATCATTGAAACCATAGAATTGATTTCCTAACAATCTCCCCCTTTTTGATGATGAAAACTATTCAATGTATATATATTAAAAATCTCCCCTTAAATATGTGTTTATTTTTATTGTTTTATGATTATACTTAAATTTCTCCCCCTTTGACATTATCAAAAAGAACTCGTAATAATTAAGGCAATCGTCAAAAAGAAAATTTTCATTAATAGCATAAAGGAGTTATATTCAAGGATTTGTACACAAACAACTACAATTCCTGATTTTTAGAGTTCCTTTGGAGAAGCTTGATTTGGATCATCCTCCTTTGGTGAAGCTTGATTTGTATCACCCTCCTTTGGTTCTTCTTTTTGTAGAAGTGCTAGCTTTTGAAGGAGATGTCAAAGCTTCCTTTGGAGGTTCGTCGTCAAATAATTTAGAATGTTTTGCAGGAGGAGAAGGTACAGGAGTAGGCCAATCCTAAGAAGGTGGAGTTGGACCACGAATCCGTTGTAACACTTCTTTAAGGACCGATAAAACAGTTGAAAGAGAATCTTCAACTGTGGCTAGTCGTGTAGCAAATGAGGTTTCAAAGTTCTCAATTTGCTTAGCTAAATACTTTTGATTTAGGGATAATATATGTTGGTTCCGGAGCGTGAGATCTCGAATACTTTCATTTTGATTTGTTTCTAGTCGAGTCTCTATCATTTCTTCTTGTCCCAGATAATCAAAAGGTTGAGGAGGAGGAGGTGGAGGAGTAGCTTCTCGTTGTTGCTCTTCTTGTTGAGATGGAACAATGGGTGGTTGAGGAGGATTTTCAACTCTTCTAGATTGTCGATGATGCGTCCAATCTTCGAAGGACATGAATTCCGGAGGAATTTCAGGTAAGTGCATCAAAGAAAAGAATTTTGTGGAAGCATATTTTGGCGAAATTTCTTCGAACGTCGAGAGATAGGAGGGAATATTATGTGCACAAAGAAGTCTCATAATATAGGTAGGATAGATGATCGATGGCCTTGATCGAGTCCAAAAGTGTTTGAGCTCGTCGAAGATAAATTTTGCCCAATTTATTAATACTTTTAAAATTGATATGACAAAATCATTTATGCCATAACCATGGATCATTATGTTTGACGGTTAAACATAAGTTTGAATTTTTATTTATATTCATGTTTAATAAATAAATATTTTTGTTTCTAAATCCTTCAAAAATGAATTGTTTGTTATTATCTAAAATATTACATCTATCTTTTTCAAAATTTATTTGAAAACATTTATCACATAATTGACTAATGCTTAGCAAGTTGTGTTTAAAATTGTCTACTAATAAAACATGTGTAATAATAGGAGAGTTAGATATACCAGAGTTGATGACTTCTCCAATTCCTATGACATATCCTTTTGAATTGTGTCCAACGGTTACCGTTCCACCATCAATGTATGTTATATTTGATAACATTTTTGAATTTCCGGTCATATGCTTGGAGCAACCGCTATTTAGTATCAATTTCTCCTTATTTTTTATTTTGGGTACCTGCAAAATAGAAAATGTTTTAATTGGAACCCATATATTTTATTAGGGTCCTATTTGTTAGAGGAAGGTAGCCATACCCAAGATGGTTTGGTACCTTTATAAATATAATTTTTATTATAGACTACATTTTCTAAGTAATTATTAATATGCTTTTGTCTAATCAAATTATTTTTTGTTTTAGGAATCCAATTTTTCATATTATTGGTATTCAATTCAGTCTTAGACAAACTTCTAGCTTTTATATGTCTACTATTTTTAGCATTATTTTCTTTTTGTTTAAAGAATTTTCGTATCCTATTCCATTTCTATTACCTGATGGTTTTGAAGTTTGATAAGATTTTCCAAATCTTGTTTACCTTTATTAAATTTTGAACATTATTGGTAATTTTATCTAATTTTTCTCTCAACTCTATATTTTCAATTTTCAAGAATTTAATACTATTTTTAAAATCAATATTTTCTTTTAACAAATTTTCTTTTTCTATAGAAATATTCTTACTTTCTATCATATTATTTTTGATTTTTTGTTGAGATATTTCAAGTTCTTTTTCTAGAATAATTTTTTCATCTTTCAACATTCCTACCTCAAGTTCTAATCTATTTATTTTGACTATATATTCTTTGTTCAATTTTTTTATTTGTCTAGATTTATCGTCTAGTTCCATGCTAAGTTCTAATAGTTCATCATAGCTAAGTTCAGGACATACCTCTTCAGTTTGTGCCATAAAACATACATTAGCTTATTCTTTGTCACTATCGCTATCACTTTCAGAAGATGAAGAATCCGAATCATCCCAAGTTACTTTGAAAGCCTTCTTCTTCTTGAATTTTTTTGAATTTTGTTATTCTTTTTGTCAATATTGAGTTTAGGGCAATCCTTCTTCATATATCCGTATTGATCACATTCATAGCACTTGATTTGAGATATGTTTGTTGTATTGAACTTCCCTTCTTTTTGAAACTTGGTCATCTTTCTAAATTTCTTGAATCTATTATAATTCTTGGCAATAAAGACTATTTCTTCTTCATCTAGGTTAGAGTCGTCATTTTTTGTTACTGGAAATGCTATATTCTTTTTCTCCGAATTTAGTTCTTTTCGTGCCTGCAAGTTAGCTTCATAGGACATTAAATTTCCTATCAACTCTTCAATTTTGAGAGTAGAAAGATCATTAGCTTCTTCTATAGCTAAAACCTTCCTTTCCCAATCTGACGTCAAAGAGTTGAGTATTCGAGATATTAAATCAAAATCAGTGAATTTAACTCCTAATGCCATAAGATCATGTTGGATAGTTTAAAATCTAGAATACATGTCAACAATAGTTTCATTTTGCTTCATTTTAAATGAAGAAAATTGGTTTTGCAAAATTGAAATCTTAGTTTGTTTGACCTTTGTTGTACCGTCATGTGTAATTTGTAAGGTACGCCAAATATCAAATGCAGTGGTGCATAATATGACACGTGAAAATTCATTTTTGTCTAAAGAACAAAATAAGACGTTCATAGCTTTAGCATTATTTGATGCTAAGGTCTTTTGTGCATCGGTCCAAGTGTTCATAGCAGTAGTAGGTGCTTTATATCTATCTTGTGTGGCTGACCAAATTTCAAGACCATTAGCTTCCATAAAAATTCTCATACATGTTGACCAATATGCATAGTTAGATCCATTGAAAAGTGGAGGTCGTGTAGTGGATTGTCCTTCTTGAAAAATACTTGCCATATTAAATTGATTCAAAAACGTGTTACTGTTATTTGATCAAAACCTCGCTCTGATACCAATTGAAAGTCTATATGAGTGGATCGTATATGATATATATGCAAGTATGAACAACTAACTATATAATATAGCTTGATAGATAATAATAGCAACGTAAATTAAAATAATCACACCAGGATTTTATACTAGTTCGGACCTCCCGTCCTACGTCCAGTCCCGAAGCTCCTCTTCGATATTTCCTTTCAACTAACTCTCACTTGACCCGGAGGAACAGGTTTACAATAGCAGAGTTTCCTTGTCAAGAATGTGTTCTATAACACGAATGTTGACCATTGAGTACAAGTGCTTCCAATATATATATATATATATATATATATATATATATAGAGAGAGAGAGAGAGAGAGAGAGGATATTGAATAATGAGTTCTGAATATATGGAAGTGTTAAATACAAGTAGTTGATTGTTAGAGAACAGGTATAAGTCAGAGTATAGGAATTAAGAGCATAAGAAAGTAAGGTGGTAAAACTCTTTGCATTCCTGATGCTATTTATAATTATAGGGAGTTTTCTTGTATAGTTGCATCTGTTGTAATCTCCCTAAAGTTGCTTCTGATGGTGATTAAGAGTTGGGGCCAAGAAAAGCAGATGTGTCCTTTCGAATGTGACAGTTGGTCTTTGAAATTACTCAGTCGAGTTCAAAATCAGACGTTCTAAGAAATGTTTCAGACGTTTGGTCTTCATATATTTTTTGTGTCTGGTTGCTATTCAGATGTTTGAGTTTATCATCAGACGTCTGCTTTCTTCTGAATTGTGAACCAGAGAGTTTAACCAGACGTCTAAGCATATTTACCAGACGTCTGATTCTCTCTGATTTGCAAACCAGAGAAAACATTCAGACGTATGAAAATGTGTATGATGCATTATTTGTGTCTGTGCCATTTCTTTTCAACTTCTACCGATTTGACGTCTTTTGATACTTCTCTTGAGTCTTGTTTTTGTCTCTTTGGTGATGTTACTCTATCATCTACCTGTAAATATATATATATATATATATATATATATATATATATATATACATACTCGATTTCCATTGTATAGTTGTTATTATTGAAACCATAGAATTAATTTTCTAACAATATTCATCATCTAACCCTCCAAGAATTGATAGAATATGTTCTGTGTCACTAACTCTGTGTCCTGCAGAGGATAGATGATCACACAAGGTTTTAACCTTCACAAGATAGTCTCTCATTGACTGATTTTCTTTTTTGACATTTTGTAACTGTCTCTTATAGTACATAATCTTGGCTGCTGATTGAGTACTAAAGATCTATTCTATTGTGGACCAGATTTCATGAGATGAATTGCAACCAATTAACCGAGGAAGTAGATTAGCACTTATTAATGAAATTAGCCATGAACTGACTAAACTATCTTGTCTTTGATGTAATATGAATTCTTGATTACTGACAAGTTTTCCATCTTTGTCTGCAGTATACTTAGGTGGTATGATTATGGTACCTTGGATATATTGCTCCAGACCATATGCTTTGATTGCAGTTTCCACTTGAAACTTCCAAAGCAAGAAGTTGGTTTCATCGAGTTGAATAGACAGTAACTGGCTTTGAGGTTTGACAATCTCTTTCAGCAGTTCTTCAGTGGGATTGAATCTGGAATTAATATGAGTGCTGGAGGAGGCAGAGATATCTTGATCTCCTTTGGCCATTGATTCAGAAATCAAGAAAAAGAGGTGATTGAAAAAGAAATTACTGAGAGACAAAAGAAGAATGAGCAGCCAAGAAGGTTCTTGATTGATGAATTCCTAGGTGAGGCACAGCAGAAGATTCGATCAGTAATCTTGACTCAGGTATGTGAAAGAAGAATTGCGATGATGAGAAATATTGTATTTCTCAGACGATTCCAATTATATGCTGTTTTAATCTTGATATGATGATGCTCTGTCTGATCTTGATTAAAAACAGACAGTTGATGATGAGAATTGTCTTGATTCTCAGATGATTTAACTGAGAAACCAATTCGATCTTGATATGATGATGCTATATCTGATCTTGATTAAAACAGAGAAAGAACAATAAACAATGATGTGAATCTTCTTGATTCTTAGATGATTTAAAATGTGCAACCTCTTGATATGATGATTTTAGATCTGATGTTGATCAATGGCAGGACATGTTTTGTTGTTAGGCATGAACTAGCTCTGATACCATATAAAGATTTGAGGAGAAGAATATGAACTGCTTTATTGAATTTACTTTTGAATACAAAGAATAATCAATTGATACAGGCTTGCACTCTCTATTTATACATATCTGATACATATCTGATGAAATACTTATTGGGCCAAGATAATAAATTATAGCCCATAGTGGCCTGTTACTGAAGCAGAGCAAACAGTCCATGAAGCAAATAGATATACGATTATCTCATCTTATCTCATCTGTATTGATTCATTTTATATATGATTAAAATATTATGATATATTTAGATTATATGTTTAGATGTTATGAGTGGTATGTAATAGAGGTTATATCTTCGGAAGATTTCCTGTTGTTTCCGCAATGTATGATTAGATGTTATAAGTGGTATGTAATAGGTGATATATTTTCAGAAGATTTCCTGCTGTTTTCGCAATTCTAGAGTTACCATAAAATAGAGTCTTGGGTATGTATTATAAATATGGATGTTGGTGATTAATAAGAATTCAAGTTGAGTTTTACTAATTCTTCATGGTATCAAAGCCAAAGAACGATTTTTTTCTTTAAGAATAATTTGTCATGGCTGGTGGTGAAGATCAATTGTTCACAAGTGAGCAGTGGAAAGCTATTTCAGGCGTGATTGGTAATAGTAAAATTCTTGAAAATTGATTAAATAGTAAGCTTGATAATACTTCATGGATTATCGATACCGGAGCAACCCATCATGTTACAGGGCAACGTTCATGGTTATGTGACACACAAAATCTTGAGTGTTCTGTTGGTTTGCCGAATGGTGAAAAAGTGATTGCTACTTTGGTGAGATCCGTATGTGTGTCGGAAAAAATTACCCTCACTGGAGTACTTTATGTTTCAAATTTGAGTTACAATTTAATTTCTATTTCTCAAATTAATGATGATTTATGAACTATTTTCCAATTTGATCTCATATTTGTGCTATACAGGACCAAACAAAAGAGCTGATTGGAACGGGAGTTAGGAGAGATGGACTGTACTACTTTAGCAAACCAGAATTTGTGTCAACAATTGAAGCAACATCAAATTTGGAGTTGTGGCATCTTCGGCTTGGGCATCCTTTCGAAAAAGTAGTTAAGTTAATTCCTCACGTCAAAAATAATAAAGATAGTTTAGATAAAGGGTGTGAAGTATGTATGCGTGCTAAACATCCTAGAGACAAGTTTCCTTTAAGTGACAATAAAGCTTCTATAAATTTTGAGAAAATACACTGTGATTTATAGGGTCCATATCGACACGTTTCGTTATGTGGGGCCCGTTATTTTTTGACAATAGTTGATGATTTTTCGAGAGCAGTTTGGATTTATTTGTTGGTTGACAAATTAGAGGTGTTTCAAATGTTTATGTCTTTTGTTCCTATGGTCGATAGGCAATTTTCTCAAACAATTTAAGGTCGTTCAAAGTGATAATGGAACTGAGTTTAATTGTTTGATTGATTATTTTAATGCAACTGGAATTTTGTTTCAAACTTCGTGTGTGGGTACTCCACAACAAAATGGGAGAGTTGAAAGGAAACATAAACATATTTTGAGTGTGGGTAGGGCATTACGCTTTCAAGCAAACTTGCCTATTTATTTTTGGGGTGAATGTGTTCTTGCTGCCACTCATTTAATTAATCGTACACCCTCTTCCATGTTACAAAATAAAACACTTTTTGAAATACTTTTTGGTAAACCACCCTCTTTTGGTGCTATTCAAACCTTTGGGTGCTTGTGCTTTGCTCATAATCAAAAGACTAAGGGAGATAAATTTGCAAGTCGGAGTCAAAAGTGTATTTGTTTGGGTTACCTGTTCGGTAAGAAGGGGTGGAAATTATTTGATCTTAATACAAAGGAATTTTTCGTGTCTAGAGATGTGAAATTTGTAAAGGAGGTGTTTCCGTTTGGGTGTTCGGAAGATGTTCATATAATATCTAGTGAGAACAATGTTCATGATATTCATCAAGATTTTGCTGAAATAATTTATGAAGATGAGATTGTTGATCTTTTGATTAATGATAATGGGTATAATGCTCAAAATCACATGGACGAAGTTCAAATTGACGCACATGTCATTGTTCCAGAACCAGCGACCGATGGGCCGAAACAACAACCCACTATGCATATTGATGATCAGTCTTTAGATGGGTCTACTGGGTCTACGCATGGTTCTGCTTTAGATCAGTCTACTAGTCCATAGGAAATGGGTCATGGTCTTCGGGAAAAGTTCCTACATGTTTTGTATCGAGATTTTGTGACACATACGGTTTTTGCTAATGGTCCATCTTCTGATTCTCCTCTTTCCAATCACTCCTCAGGTACTCCTTATCCTCTAGCACATTACATAAACTGTGACAATTTTTCTGTAAATTATCGGAGATTTTTTGCGGCTATAATTAAGGGTAAGGACTCTAAATTATTTAAAGAAGTCATGAAATCCGATGAGTGACGTCGTTCCACGAAGGATGAGATACGGGCTCTAGAAGACAACGACACATGGACCTTAGAGCATCTTCCTCTGGGGAAACGTGTTCTTGGTAGTCAATAGGTGTATAAGACCAAATATTTGTCAAATGGAGATGTTGAACGCCATAAATCCAAATTAGTAGTGTTGGGTAATCACCAACAAGAAGGAATTGACTACAACAAAACTTTTGCTCCTGTTGCCAAGATGACTACAGTTCGTGCTTTTCTAGCCATAGCGACATTCAAGAATTGGAAACTACATCAAATGGATGTTCATAATGCGCTCCTACATGGTGATCTTGATGAGGACCTCCTGGGTTTGAGAGTTCGGATCCGACTTTGATGTGTCGGTTACGTAAGTCATTATTGTATGGCTTAAAGCAAGCTCCAAGATGTTGGTTTGCAAAATTAGTGTCGGCTTTGAAAGGGTATGGCTTTCTTTAGTCTTGTTCAGGTTATTCTCTTTTTACATTTACTAAAGGCGGTGTTCAGATTAATGTCTTAGTTTATGTTGATGATCTTGTTATTTCTGAGAATGATTCCGCTGCGCTTACCATATTCAAAGTTTATCTTACTGATTGTTTTAAAATGAAAGATCTTAGAAATCTCAAATATTTTTTGGAGATTGAGGTCGCCTATAATTCATTGGGCTTGTTTTTATGTCAGCGCAAATATACTTAGATATTATTTCTGAAGCAGGCTTATTGGGGGCAAAACCGATTGGGTTTCCTATATAACAAAATCATAAGCTAGGTCTTGCAACTGGAGAGTTTCTAGCAGATCCTGAATCATACTGACGACTTGTGGGTCGTTTGATTTATCTTGCGGTTACTCGATCGGACCTGACTTATTCGGTTCATATTTTGTCTCAATTTATGCAAGCACCTCGAATTGAACATTAGAAAGCGGCTCTCCGGGTTGTGTGTTATTTGAAAGGGACTCCGGATCAGGGTATTTGGCTCCATGCTAACAGTGAGTTGACATCGGAAGCATGGTGTGATTCGAATTCGATGGCTTGTCCTCTTACTCGTCGCTCGTTGACAGGTTGGACTGTATTTCTTGGTCAATCTCCTATTTCTTGGAAGATAAAGAAACAACATACGGTATCTCCGTCTTCCGCGGAAGCGGAATATAGGTCTATGGCTGCAATTACCTGCGAATTGAAGTGGCTAAAAGGGTTGTTGTTTTGTTTGGGTGTGCATCATCCTAAAGTTATTAAATTATTCTGTGATAGTAAATCGGCGTTACATATAGCAAAGAATCATGTTTTTCATGAATGGACGAAACACATCGAGGTTGATTGTCACTTTGTTTGTGATGCGATCAATGAAGGTTTGATATCCCCTACTCATGTCTCAACATCGTCATAGTTGGCGGACATATTTACAAAGGCTCTCGACAAGGCTCAATTTGATTTTCTTCTCTCCAAGTTGGGCATTTTTGAATCTCATGCTCCAACTTGAGGGGGGTATTGAGATATATTTAGAATATATGATTAGATATTATGATATATTTAGAATATATGATTAAGATATTATGATATATTTAGAATATATGATTAGATGTTATGAGTGATATGTAATAGGGGATATATCTTCAGAAGATTTGCCGCTGTTTCCGCAATTCTAGAGTTACCATAAGATAGAGTCTTAGGTATGAATTATAAATATGGATGTTGGTGATTAATAAGAATTCAAGCTGAGTTTTACCAATTCTTCAAACTTAATCCTCTTGTATCGACCTTATAAAAACATAACGTCGTGCAAACTTGCATCTCACATGTCCTAAACATTAAAGCAAACAAAGCTAACCTGTAAAAAAAAATGGCAATCGAGAGGTTGAAATTCATGCCGAATAGCACGTCTTCTACCTCCTTTGCGCAGCTAGACTACAAGAATGCATAGGAAGAAAACTCTACTTGGAATGCATAAGTGAAGGTGTCCTGTTTGTAGAGGCAGATGCTGATGTCCGCCTCGAGCAGTTTGGGTCAGAACCGCAGCCACCTTTCACATGTCTGGATGATATATTGTTCAAAAATGAAGGTTCTGGTGATATCTTTCGTTGTCCTTTGCTATCGATTCAGGTAACTCTCCTGGTTTATGATGGTTTGACCTGGCGCTTCGTCTCAACCACGCCATGTCGGACGCAACAGGGCTTGTCTACTTTATGGAAGCTGCAGCACAAATGGCACGTGGATTCAAACATCCAATCATCGAACCGGTCTGGAACCCTGAGTTGCGAACTGAATGCAAGTAATCCACCCAATCCGATGTTAATGCAAGATGAATTCGATGACACCACAAATTTAATGTTTCTTTGATTAACTTGTCGCCCAATATTCCAATTATTGTAGTTAATGTACATTAAATAGTTTGAGAAAATATTATTTGAATGGGAACAAGGTAAAAGTTATAATTTAAAAAACATGTAAAGTCAATAAGCAATTAAATGATGAATATCTGCATGTGTAAGAAAAATGAATATATTGTTTACGTAGATAATGTGATTTAAAAACTAAACTAAGTATCAATTTAACTAAAGCCAATCTGACCAATTTTTCAATTAACAACCTAAGTTTTTTAGTATCAAAGAGGTACGGAATCGATGAACTGTAGTTCCTCCAGCTATAGAAAAAAAGTTGAATTCATGGTAAAAGAGATGACATGGCAAGGATTTATTTTGTTTAGGGTTTCAGATTTCAAGTTGGGATAGATCATATTGCTGCGATTAATATTTCGCCGCTAATGTAAATGAGCCCGCCAAATTTTCACTGGGAAATTATTATTTTCAACACAGTTTGAGGCGCTTGTGCATAGATCCGTTATTATTTGTACTGATTTTATGTTTTCCCTGTCTTTGAGGCTCTAATATTCATTATTTTGGTACACTTTTTCAAACAACTCAGGTTTGAATAGCCATTATGCAAGACAAGAATGACCAATACATGTGCTACTGCTATGTACATGACGTCGGCACCCTCTAACCAGTTATTTAAAATGATGTTAACTTAAGGGCCCGTTTGGCAAACAAAAACAAAAGGACTTTTGCTTATTTCAAAAGTCCTTTTGCTTTTAGAAAGTTAAAAAGTTAAAAAATCATATTTGGAAACTTTTGACTTATAAGTCAAAATTGGAAAAAAAGTACAAAATTCAAATTTGAAATTTTTAAAATTTAAATTGTAATATTACGAATTTCAAAATTAAATTTCAAAGTTCAAAATTTGAAAATTTTAACTTTTAAAAATTCGATATTTTAGAGTTCAAAGTTTTGAAATTTCAAATTTTAAAGTTCGAAATTCGAAGTTTTAAAATTTGAAATTTTTAAATTCGAAATTTTGAAATTCGAATTTTGAAAATTTGAAAATTTGAATTTTGAAATTGTGAGATTTGAAATTTCAATTTTGAAATTTTAAATTATCAAAATTTCGAAATTTGAAAATTTGAATTTGTGAAAATTTGAAATTTGAAATTGGAAGTGTTAGTTTGAAAATTCAAATTTGAAATTTGGAATTTGAATTTTTAAAGTTCAAATTTTAAAATTCGAAATTTTGAAATTTGATGTTTTGAAATTATGAAATTCGAATTCTGAAAATTTGAATTTTTGAAATTTCAAAATTTCAATTTTGAATTTTTAAAATTTTGAAATTTGAACAAAATTTTGAAATTTGAAAATTTAACTTTGAAATTTTGAATTTTGAAATTAGAATTTAAAATTTTTGAAATTTGAAAGTTTGAAATTTGAGATTTGAAATTTGAGATTTGAAATTTGGAATTTGAAATTTTTGAATTTTTGAAATTGAAATTTGAAATTGAAAATTTTGAAATTTGAATTTGAAATTTGAAATTTGAAATTTTGGAAATTTGAAAATACATTTTTTTAGTATTTTTTCATATAAAAAATCGACTTATGTAAGTCGAAAAGCAAAAAAAAATTGCTTTTGCAATAAGTTGAAAAGTGACTTTTAAAAGTCGGTAGATTTTGTTTATCCATATTGACTTTTTAACTTTTGCATTATATAAGCAAAAAAGCAACTTATTTATTGCCATCCAAACGACCCCTAATTTCATACTAATCCAAAGTTCACATATCCCGTACACTGTGCAAAAACAGATAGAAAGAAGTGCAAAACAGGCACAAGAATAAACTTTGAAGAAAGACCGAAGGACAACAACTTTCACTTTTGAACTGAAGCACAAACTTTGAAAAAAGAATTACCATGTTAATTATAGTTAGCATTTTGTACAGTTTAAAACTGAATATAATGCTAGTTATAACTAGTATTTTGCAGGCCCGGTCCTTCTTCAAAGCGCGAGAAGCTACCGCTTAAGGCATCATAACAACGGAGCACCAGAATTCGAGATACTGCCATTCACCAAAAAAAATCGCGGTTCGCTCCTCCATCTGCCCGACTCGATTCGCGATTCACAAAGATGGCAGAAGAAGACCTGATTCACTGAAGACGGTTGAAGGCAGACGGGGTTGGTCGCTTGTTGTCGCTTCACGGTTGTAGGCGGAAGACGAAGACCTGAACTAGGTTGAAGGCTTGAATGCTTGATTTGCTTGTTGTCGCTTGAAGCTTGAAGTTGAATCTTGATTCTTTTTTTGAAGGCTGAACCGCAGTTTGTAGAAGGTAAATTGCAAACTCAATTTAATAATTTAAATTTTATATTTGTGTAATTTTGCAGAAGGTAAAATTGCAATCTCCATCAATGTAACAATGTTGTACACAAATTCAATTTTAAACCCGTACAATATATTATGATTTATACCAATTTGGATCTCTTTGAAGTTTGAATCTCTGATAATATTAAACAATATTTGTGATTTGTATAATAAAATATTGTTTGTTAGCTGCATATTAATTTAACTTTTAAAAATTGATTTGTACATTTGTGATTTTTTTTAATAATTAAGAAGGATTAAATCAAAATAGGTGTTGCCATATTGGTATATTCAAATTGATATTTGACATAATAAATTATCGTTAAAAATAATTTTGACCAATTATCACTAGTAATCTAGTAGTAGTAGTAGATTCCACTTTCATAATTTATTTTCAAAGCTAAAGTTGATAAAGTCTTATCTTCACTCTACTGTGTCACAAGAAAGATTAAATGGTTTGGCACTTTTGTCGATTGAACAAGATAACGTCAACAAACTTGAATATGATAATATTATTAATAATTTTGCAATTCAAAAGGCTAGAAAAATGTTCACAATTAATTAATATTAATTTTGTTGTATAACTTGAATTATTATTACGAATAAAGTTATTTTCTTTTTTCCTCTTTTCCTTATTTATAAACAACATAAATTACTCTGATGATTTAAGTAACCGTGTACCATTATTTTCTATATTAAGGCCTTGTTTTCAGTTTTGGCTTTGGGAAACAAAACACCCATAACCGGCCCTGACATTTTGTATAGTGTAAAAACTGAATATAATACTAGTTATAACTAGCATTGTCCTTCAGCCTATTTTGTTTTCAAAGTTTGTCCTTCAACGCAAAAATGAAACATGTTGTCCTTTAGTCTACTTTTTTTTTCAAAGTTTGCCATTTTACCTAATTCCCTCTAAAAAGAATCTCTAATCCTAAAAAGCTAAGGTCCATAATAAAATAATATAATACTATAATCCACTAAATAACATGAGTGGTCATATCTTCGAAGTCGGTTGAATCCATCATGTCCAACGACCATATCTAACTACAAAAAAGATTATACCAAATGTGTAAGACCTATATATGTATGTATGTATATGTATAAATATATATGTATACATATGTGTGTGTGCACGCGTGCGCACAGATATGCATATACATATATATATATGTATATATACATATATGTACATGTACATATATATGTATGTATGAATGTATTTATATATGTATGAAACAAAAAGATACTAGTCTAATAAAAAAATATAATAATATTGCTATAACAATTCAGAATTTCAATCATTTGAATTTGAAATATTTAGTAGATTTTAGATATTGAAAAGTTAATTTTATTAGTTAAATAACCTAAATTTCAACTATAGCGATTCATTGGGTAATTAAATTGTTCAAATAATTATCTGGTAATATTTAACATAGTTGAATCTTGAATTTGAAACGAATGAATGATTTTGAAAGTTGATTTAAATTCTATTTAAATAAGAAAAAAGATAGTAAACTTTTAAATTAGATTTAAAAATGATTAATTTGGTTTTAAATTAATTTATTTTAATTAACGTGTGAAAATAGCCTTCTAGGGCACTGTCTCAAAATTGGACGAAACCAATTCCATTGGATCTCTAATAGTGCATTATAGTATGCCGTAGAATTTTATGATGATTGGACGTATCCTTTGATCGTGTGAGTTCGAAACGCGTAGAAATTTATTTCAGAAATTTATATAATTAAAATTGGGTTTGAAAAGTTATCTTCTGTATATGATTGAATTAGGCTTCGAGATTAATTCCGTTATATTCGGGGTAGGGTTATGACATGTAGAATGTCAGACGGCATGCCTCATTTGGAGTTCGAAAATTCAATGTGTGAATAATGTCGTCGAATTTTCTATATAAGGAATCGAAAAATTAGCTTTTGCAGTCAAACCCTAGTTCTTCTATCAACCGCCGTTTCTATTTTAATTGCCGAAAATAGCGTGCATTCCCCCCTTAATTTCTCACCATCCACTCGATGAAAGGTCGCGACACGTGAAGGAAAGTCGCAGAGCTCGACGAGCTCTACGCAATGAACAGTTGGATCTCAAATCATCGACAAATGGAAGTGGAATTGGAGCGCGTTCATTCGAACTAGGGCACACCGTGTGAGGCATTTTTGTCGAACGTGCTTGGCCAGAGGGTGATCGGAGATGCAGCTCGAGATGGTGGAGTTGTTGGTGGCGATGGATCGATCTCCGATGCGACGATGGAGGCACGAGAATCAAGGGAAGATCGGCGTTGATGGGTTTGTTGCGACCTGGGAATGATGAAGATGAGAAGGAGATGATAATTTAAATAAGTATATTAATTTTTAAGTTAATTGTAATTTAAATAATATCAATGTTCATTAATTCATATTAAACTCGCACGAGGTCTGAATTGAACGCCATAAGTTGCATTGCGATTGTACCAACTAGTACTGCGCTATGGAATTAGATTGGATGAATTCGGAGTTAGTAGGAATTTTGGTTAAAATTGAATGTCTATCCAATTTAATTCAAAATGAAACGTTTTGGCGACTACTGAAATCTATCTGAGTTAATCTTACCTTTTTGGTTAATCAGACTATTATATAGTCAATAAAATTATTTATTGGAAGTGTGGATATTTTCCCGCAGATTGTTATTGACTGTTTGGATGATTTAATATTTTATAATGGTTAGTTTGGATATTTTCCAACACATGGAGCGGATGAGACCCTACTACGTTCCCATGTAAGAGCGGACGACCCTTATATACAATTCATCTCGAAGCAGTTGATTTATATTTTTATGATTATATACTGTATGTGATAAAGGGGGCAGGTTGGAGGGATCCAACAGGTTCCTCACACTGTTGCTTTGATATTTCATATAATTTGATATATGATATGTTGAATGCCATAGTTGATGACATGGATATGAATTTGCTTATTTAGTGACCTTATTTTTGGTATTTTATAACCGTAAAATAATGATTCAATTTAAAAAGGGATTTCAAAGTAATTTTGAAAATTATATATGTTTAATATTTTTTTAGTTTTGAATTGAGAACAAAGATTTTTAAAAATCTTTGAATAAGTTCATCTTTTATAATAAAGGGATATGGTTTTTAAAAAAAGATAAAAGAAATATTTTGATATAAATATTTATTAATCATTTTATATAAAGTGATATATATAGGTACATATGATATAATTTATTTATAAATGTGATAAATTATAAAAGTGATATTTTACTAACTCCAAACGAGGATTTATTATATGACGTGGAATGTTGTTTTAGAAAATAGTTGATTCTATTTTGAAAATTAAAGTAAGGATAAACCGGGAAATGTTAAACAATATTTTATAATAGAAAAAGTGTAAATGAAAGGAAATTATTATCATTGGATAGATTAAGAGAAATAAATAAAACGGTGGATTTATTATACGATGTGGAATGTTGTTTTAGAAAATAATTGATTCTATTTTGGAAATTGAAGTGAGGATAAATTGGAAAACATTAAACGATATTTTATAAATAGAAAAAGAATTTATACATATGGAAGCAATGTGGAAACGGATTGTAATTGGTTTTTAAATGGGATCTTTATAAATAAGCGAGATTCATAAAGAGATAAAAGTTATAAATGGGTTTTGTAAATAGAGGGATTTTATAAAAGAGGAATTTTTATAAAATAGAAGGAAATTTATAAACATAGTTTCATAGGTATGGAAAGGATTATGTTAAAATTTAAATGTGGAATTATATAAAGAAAATATATTTATGTTCTTAAAAGTTGATAATAAATATCAAAGGTTTTTTAAAAATTATTTATCAATATTTTAAATATTTTGAAAACTTAATTATTTGAAATACTAATATGGTTTGAAATTAATTATAATTATTTATCAATAAAGTTTTGGAAATCAATTATTTTTATTTATAGTAATGTTTAAGATAATTTATTATTGTTTCATTAAGAATGTTTTGAAATTACTAATTATTATCTTTAAAAATTTTTATTACTATCTATTTATACTGTTTATTATATAATAGTCTTTTAAAATAAATTTATTTATTAATGTTTAAGATTTATAAATAGAGTTTATAACAGACTTAGATTTTATAATGGAAGTTTTTATAAAATGTTTTAAGGGCTTAAAAGACGGTTTTTCAAGGTAAAAGGTTTTTATAAATGGTTAAATATTAACAAAAGGATTTTTGAAATGGGTTTATTGATCTATAAAAGGAGTTTTATAAATGGTTTTAGAAATTATAATGGAGTTTATAAAAAAATTTGAATTGCACAAAAAGGAAATATTCCTCAGTGTCCAGTGAATATATTTATACCGTTGAGATAAGAATATGGATATTTTTTCAAGTATGAAATAAAGGGATTTGTGGATACACACACACATGCACGCACGCATGCACCTTTGTAAAAGGATTTTGAGACAAATATTTACAAAATGAAATAAAACATAAATTAAGGAGGCAAGTGGTTGCTTATGTGCTTAACCAATGTTGGTTTTTTGTATTGAATAAATCCTTGATTTGGATGTGTGTTTGTTATTTGATTGTTAAATAACCGACTATCAAAATTGGATCCAAAACGTAACTTTAGAAATATCTAAGAGAAGCACGTGAGTCATATGACACAGTCATCTCCGATGATGTTATACCGTGCATATAATCTCATTTCGTTCTCCTAGGACAGTGATAAGGAAATCATTCCGATAACAGTTAGGAGGTGATTTCCACTTTTATCTTTGACCGTTTATTTCCAAAAGAACCGGCGTTGAGTTTATTGAAAACTATCGAATGTTGTTTCGAAGAGACCGAGATTGGATATGTTATCCGAAAACCAATTTGATCCAATTTAAGCATTGTGAAGTGAAGACATCTTGAGGATGATGGAAATTGAAGATGGAGCTCTCAAGTGTTTCTTTCAGTCCCGGAATGAACTTGTATGGATGAATGCTGGCATTGCATTATTTCCTAGAAGGCAGTGTTAGCATTCAAAGTAGAAAATGCTAAAAAGGTAAAACATAGCCTCGAACCTCATCAATTATGAAATGAAAAAAATTGGCTATGCAGCAGGGCCAAGTGGGTCGCTCCTAAGTAGGGTATGGTCGTTTGAAATCTAGATATATTACTATTTATTCCTCTATGCTTTAGAGCCCACGAATGAGTGGGACAATCATATTTGGTACTACTAGTCAAGTAGTAGGCAAGTCATGTGTGGCAATTGTACAATATGTTTTTGTTAGACCTCGATGCATTTTATCTAAAGATGTACATTCAGATGGTAGTTCCTTACCTTGTCATTGTATGGAATCGAATCTTTGATACGCCCTTCACGGTTTTGATTGTAGAACCTAGTAAGTTGTAATTTTATAATGTAACAATTTCGACTATGATTAATAATTATTTGTATTCTAGACATTATTATAATATCAGAGGATTTCAAATAAAATGTTTTGGTTATCGTTAGGTAAAAACTCATCCGTTTATGTGCGGCGTGGTCTTACGAGATACTTTTGATTTTCGAAAGGTATTTTATAACTTCAAAAATCCAATTGGGTGTGTTTTCTCACGCTGTTTTTCTAGACAAACTCGGATGTTATTTTATTATAATGCTCGGCTTTGATCAAGCATATTTAAAAATTGCTTTAGAGACATTGGAGCTCAGGAGACGAGTTGGAGGTCTTCAAGTCGTATTCATGTACATTTTTATTTCCCGCTGCTCTGGTGTTGAAATAATCAGCATTTGTGAGGACAGATTGTTATAACTATACGTGTTGATGATTGTGATTTATTGTTCTACTTTAATGGATGTATGTATATTAAAATCTCTCTTTCTAAAGATCAGTGATACTGTATTATATATTGTTCTGCTAGGATTGTGAGATTCTATGTTGTTTTAGTTTCTTTTCTCTCATTCTCCTCTTCTCTTCTTCTTTATTCTATCTTCCCATAACTATCCGTCATTCCGTTCAATTTGGGTTGGAGATGTGTGGTTTAGCGTCAGCATGAATTGTACGAATTGGCGGGTTGCTACACTTGGTATCAGAGCATGGTTAAGCATGGACCTTAGCTTTGGTGGGGCAACCCATTAAGAGATAAGGTAATGGAATACCTTATTATGAGTTTGAGTGTATGTGTGTGTATGAGCGTGTATTTGTTAGTGATATATAAATATTTTATATTGTGATAATTTATTTATCGAGTGGCTTATGAATTCTGGTCGGTATGCAGGACGTTTGATAGGGGTTTCTAAACACTTAAACAAGGCAAACTAACACAACATTGTTTTTAAGAATTGGTAAATGAAGTAATTTTACTAAAATTATATTTTATATATGAAAGAATAATGTTTTAGAAATTAATACAGTATATATGGTGTGTTTGGTTGTTAATGGATGATAATATTTGATTATTATCATTTGTTGTTATTGTTTTAATAAAGTTTGTTATTGTTTTAATGTAAATATGGATACGACAATTAAGAAATTGTTTTTATGACTAAAGTAAAATTATATATACAAGGAAAATTTATAAATTAGAATTATAGAGAATTGATTATAATTAAAATAAATCAATATTTGTGAAATGATATTTCATAAGAAGTGAGATTATATAAATATGAATTATAAATGCAATTTATAAATGGAAAGGAAATGAAATTTCATAAGTACACTTATAAATATGATTTGTAAATAAAAATGGATTTAAGTTAAGAATTTGGTAATTTATATCCTGTTGGGTTTGGAAAATTGTTTTTCAAAGGTTTTGGAAAAATAATAATAGCATTGTTTTGAAAATATTTCGATTACAAATATTTTAAACGATTTAAAGGGAATAGAAAGCACTAAACTCATTTTAGTCATTGGAAAATAATTCTGGTGATGAATGCAGCATCATCGGCATTCATTTTCAAGTTTCTAAGTAAGGGGTGGCTACCATTGAGGTTTTGTTTTGGTAAACAATTTTTTATTATTCTAGAAGTGTAATTTGATATATAAAGGAGTTATGTATATATATGATTTAAAATGATTTGAAATAAAAGCGGGTGTTTAAAAATCCTAATTTTTTTATCAAAATGTTTTGAGAAAACATAAGATGATAAGTTTTGAACTTTGAAAATGGTATAGATAAGTAACGAAAGTTTGGAATTGCGTTATGGAATTAAAATTTTAACTTAAATAAAGCTAAATAAATTGAGTAACAGAATAAATTAAGTGAATTAATGAAATGAATTGATGAGATGGATATGGACTTGAGTTATAAGGTGAATTGAATGTGTTTGAAGTGTTGTTTGGTAGAATTAAATATGAACTTAAGTTTTGAAAGTGAAAATAAACATAAGAAGTGTTATATAAAAGGTTTATAATGAACTTAACTAAAAAAATTGATGGAATGGTTCATAAATAATATTAGTATTGTAGAAATATACTAAGTGATAATGGAATAAAATTTAACTTTGGAAAAGTTAAAATGTAACGATTTTATGAAACAGTCCATAAATGAATTTAATATGGAATGAAATGTTGTTAAACATAATGTGAATATTGAATGTGAACTAATGAATGTAAATTAATTGAATATAGATTAACTGATTGTGAATTAATTGGATGAAAATTAATTGGGCGTGAATGAATTGGATATGAATTAATTGGATGGATATTATCTATTTGAGGTTTCACTTGCTACATTTGCATATAGTTATTATATTAGTACACGTTATATATTGACATTATTTCCCCTATACTTGTTCTTACTGTTTATTGAGTGATTAGTAGGTGCATATGGCATATGCTTTGCATTTGGAGCTCGCTTTTGCATTTTGTTGGTTGTGTATGCTGCTTGCTAATCCTAAAATAAGGTACACATCTCGGATTACATATCGTGTTTTTATATTTTTCCTACGGGATGCCTCGTCCTCGAAGATAAGATGTATATTTGTGATTACACACACACACAAATATATATATATATATATATATATATATATATATATATATATATATATTGTAAATTTTACCGATTGAACCGCGCAAAGGAGAAGCAGCCGAAAATTTTCATAAATTTAAGAGTTAGAATTTTTTTGAGAATATTGAAAAAAAATTAATAACTAAAGTAGTGATAACTTGAAATGAATGAATGGAAGAAAATTAGTTAGTACAGGTGGGTGAACTTAAAAGACTTAAAAATCTAGAATCTATTACAAATAATTGGTTTTGAAAAGTTAATGGATTTGGGCATTTTTCTAACCTTGGAAATTTCGGGGACAACGTTCTTCTACGGAGGAGAATGTAATGACCTAGAAATTCAATCATTTGAATTTGGAATATTTAATTGATTTTAAAATTGATAAGTTTATTTTATAATTTAAATATCTTGAATTTCAAATATAGCTGTTCATTGAGTAATTATATTGTTAAGATAAATATTTGGCAATATTTAATATAATTGAATCTTGAATTTGAAATGAATGAATGATTTTGGAAGTTGATTTAAATTCTATCTAAATAAGAAAGAAAATAGTAAACTTTTAAATTAGATTTATAAGTGATTAATTTGGTTTTAAATTAATTTGTTTTAATTAACGTGTAAAAATAACCTTCCAGAGCATTGTTTCTAAATTAGAAGAAACCAGTTCCATTAGATCCATAACAGTAAACGGTAGTATGTCGTAGAATTTCATGACGATTAGAAGTATGTTTGGTCATGCGAGTTCGAAACGTGTAGAAATTTATTTTAGAAATTGATATAATAAAATTGGGTTTGACAAGCTATCTTCCGTATATGATCTAATTAGGCATCGAGACTAGTTCCATTATGTTCGGGATAGGAGTATAACATATAAAATGTCAGGCAACATGCCTCATTTGGAGTTTGAAAATTTCACATATGAATAGTGTCGTTGAATTTTCTATACAAAGACTTGGAATATTATCTTTTGCAGTCAAACCTTAGTTCTTCTATAAGCCCCCGTTTCTATTTTAGTGGCCGAAAATAGCCTACCTTCCTTACTCAATTTCTTATCATCCACTTGATGAAAGGCCATGGCGCGTGAAAGAAGGTCATAGAGCTCGATGAGCTTTACGTATGAACGGTTGGATTGTTGAATAATCAACGAATGGAAGCGGAATTGGAGCATGTACGTGTTAGGGCATGCGGTGGGGGTTGTTTTGGTCGACCGATATGGGCCAAAGGGTGGTCGGAGGCGCGGCTCGAGATGGGGGAGTTGTTGGCGGTGTTGGATCGATCTCCGACGATGGAGGCGTAAGAATCAAAGGAAGGTTGGCATTGATGGGTTTGGTTGCGGCCTGGGAACGATGAAAGTGAGAGGGAAATGATAATTTAAATAAGTATATTAATTTTTAATTTAACTATAATTTAAATGATATCAATGTTCATTAATTCATATTAAACTCATACAAGGTCCAAATTGAACGCGATAAGTTGCATTGCGATCATATCAGCGGGTACTACGCTATAGAATTGGATTGAATGGATTCAGAGATAGTAGGAATTTTGATTAAAATTGAACGTCTGTTTTAATTCAAAATGTAACGTTTTGGTGACTACTGAAATCAATGTGAGTTAATCTCACCTTTTTGGTTAATCAGAATATTATATAGTCGATAAAGTATTTATTGGAAGTGTGGGTATTTTACCATTGATTATTGTTGAATGTTTGGATGATTTAATATTTTATGTTAGTTGGTGTGGATATATTCCCGCCCCTCAAATAGATGAGACCCTATTATGTTTCCGTGTAAGAGTAGATGACCCTTGTATATGAGTCCAATCTCAAAGCGGTTGATTTATATTTTTATGATTATGTGATGCAGGGGACAAGTTGGATGGATCCAATAGGAATCCCCACACTGTTTTTTTTATTTTTCATATAATTTAATAAATGATATGTTGAATGTCATAGTTGATGACATTGATATGAATTTTCTTATTTTGTGCTACTAAGCACTAGGCCTTGTTTTTCGTATTTTAAAATACTATAAAATAATGATTCGTTTTAAAAAGGGATTTCAAAGTGATTTTGAAAATTATAAATGTTTAATAATTTTTCTTAAATTTATTCAAAGAAGAGATTTACTTTAAAATAAAAAAGTATGATTTTTAGATATTGTAAATTAATGTTCTATGAAATATTTTAAGTAGAGATTTTTGAATTGAGAGTAAATATTTTTTAAAATCTCAAAATAAATTTGTCTTTTATAATAAAGGGATGTGTTTTTTTTTAAAAACAAAATAAAAATATTTTGATATAAATATTTATTAACCATTTTATATAAAGTGATATATATATGTACATATATTGTAATTAATTATAAACGTGATAAAGTGGTATATATAGGTACATATATTATAATTTATTTATAAATGTGATAAATTATAAAAGTGATATTTTACGAATGAAGTGAAGATTTGTAAAATCATATTTTTGTTAGTAAAAGTATGGATTTATAAAGGGTGTTTATAAATGAAAGGAAATTATTATCATTGGATGGATTGGGAGAAATAAATAAAGCGGTGGATTTATTATACGATGTGGAATGCTGTTTTAGAAAATAGATATTTTGGAAATTAATGTAAGGATAAATTGGAAAACGTTAAATGATATTTTATAAGTAGAAAAAGAATTTATACATATGGAAGCAATGGTGAAGCCGATTGTAATTGGTGTTTAAATGGGATCTTTATAAATAGGCGAGATTGATATAGAGATAGAGTTATAAATGGGTTTTTTATAAATAGAGCTATTTTATAAAAAGGAACTTTTATAAAATAGAAGGAAATTTATAAACATGCTTTTATAGATATGGAAAGGATTATGTTGAAATTTAAATGTGGAATTGTATATAGGAAATATATTTTTGTTCTTAAAAGTTGATTATTAATATTAATATTGTTGAAAAAGTTGTTTATCAATATTTTAAATACTTTGAGAAGTTAATTATTTAAAATGTTAATATGGTTTGAAATTGATTATAATTATTTATCAATAAAGTTTTAGAAATCAATGATTATTACATATAGTAATGTTTAAGATAATTTATTATTGTTCCATTAAGAATCTTTGAAATTATTAATTATTATCTTTAAAATGTTTTAATTGCCATATATTTATATTGTTTATTATATAATAGTGTTTTAAAATAAATGAATAGAATTTATTTATAAATGTTCAAGATTTAATTAAAATAGAGTTTATAACAGACTTAGGTTTTATAAGGGAAGTTTTTATGAATTGGTTTAAGGGCTTGAAAGACGGTTTTACAAGGTAAAAGGTTTTTATAAATGGTTAGATATTTACAAAAGGATTTTTGAAATGGGTTTATAGATTTATAAATAGAGTTTTATAAATGCTTTTAGAAATTATAATGGATTTTATAATTGTATAAAAAGGAAATCTTCCTCAATGTTTGGGGAATATACTTATCCCGTTGAGATGAATATATGGATATTCTTTCATGTATCGAAATATTGGGAATTGTGGATGTGTGTATGTGTACACCCCTTTGTAAAAGGATTTTGAGACAAATATTTACAAAGTGAATTCAAATAATAAAAGATTAATTAAGGAAGCTAGTGGTTGCTTATGTGCTTAACCAATGTTGATATTCCCTGTTGAATAAATCTTTGATTGGGATGTGTGTTTGTTATTTGATAGTTAAATAATCGATTGTCAAAATTTGACCTAAGACATAACTTTGGAAATATTCTAGGAGAAACACATGAGTCATATGGCACAGTCATCTCCGATGATTTATACTGTGCGTATAGAGCTGGTTTCATTCTCCTAGGAAAATAATAAGAAAATCCATCCATTAACGGTCAGGAGGAGGTCTCTGCTCTTATCTTTGACTGTTTACTTCCTAAAAAGTCGGGATTGAGTTTACCGAAAACTATCGAATGTTGAGTCGAAGAAACCGGAATCAGATATGTTATTTGAAAACCACTTCGATCTAACTTAAGCATTGCGAAGTGAAGACATCTTGAGGATGATGGAAATTGAAGATGGAGCTCTCAAGTGTTTCGTTCAGTCCTAGAAAGTACTTGTATAGATGAATGCAGGCTTTGCTTTGTTGCTTGGAGGGCAGTGTTAGCATTCCAAGCGGGAAGTGATGAAAAAGGTAAAATGTAGCCTCGAACCTCATCAACCGAAAAATGACAAAAATCGGGCATGCAGCAGCGCCAAGTGGGTCGCTCTCAAGTAGGGTATGGTCATTCCATATCTAGGTCAGCTATTATCTATTCTTGTAGCTTCGGGGCCCATTAACGAGTGGGATGATCATATTCGGTAATACTAGTCAAGTGGTAGGCTAATCCTATGTGGCAGGGGTACAGGTTGTTCTTGTCAGCCCCAGTGCATTTTATCTAAAGATGCACCTTGGGAAGGTAGTTCCTTTCCTTGTCATAGTATGGAATCCAATCTCCAATACGCCATTTACGGTTTTGATTGTAAAACCTCGTAAGCTAGAGTTTAATAATGTATAATTTCGGCTATGATTAATAAGTATTTGTATTCTAGACATTATTATAATATCAGAGGATTTCACATGAAATATTTTGGTTATCGTGAGGTAAAAACCCATCCGTATTTATGTGCGATGCGGTCTTATGAGATATTTTTGATTTTTGAAAGGTTTTCTATAACTTCAAAAATCCAGTTGGGTGTATTTTCTCATGCTAGTTTTCCTGACTGACTCCGGTGTTATTTTATTATAATGCTCAGGTCAGACTGAGCATATTTATAGATTACTTTGAAGGCATTGAAGCTAAGGAGACGAGTTGGAGGTCTTCAAGTCGTATTCACGTACATGTTTATTTCCTACTGCTCTGTTGTTGAAATCATCAGCATTTGTAAGGATAGTTTATTAGCACTATCCAGGCTGATGATTCTTATATGTTGTTATATTCTGATGGATGTATGTATATAAAAATCTCTCTTTGTAAAGATCGATGATATTGTATTATATATTATTCCGTTGTGATTATGAGATTGTAACACCCTAATTTTCGATAACATTATTCAAAAGACTTAATTAGATATATTAAATAGAATAATGATGATAAGGGTCTTTAGATTTGAATAAAACTATAAGAAGGTCGTGCTTAAGTAATTAATTAAATGGGCTTAGAATGGCTTATATGTCATTAATCACAAACATGTGCATATCAGTAAATAGCCGCACCGTTTTATTCACGGCTATACCCATTCACGTTTCACTTTCTCATTTTTTCACGTTTATTCTAAAAACCTAAAATGCAAATCAAACCCTAAGAGAAGTCGATCATTAACAAGGGAAAAAAGGAAGAAGAATTAAATCAAAGCTAAGGATCAAAGCTAGGGGAATCAATCTTCTACAAGTCTCAAATTCCTTATCACATCCAAGTAAATAATAATTAATAACATCTCTTTTTTGTTTTTATAATCATATGTTTTCGGATTTAAGATTAGATTCGTTTTTGTGATGTTTTAGATGATGATATGCTTGAATTATTCTATGTTTAATTTAATCAAATTCATTTACATATGAATTTACACGATTTAGGGGGAAACGATTGTTATTGACTTTATAATGCCGTGGAAAATTTTATGTTAGCTGAAATATGATTTAGAGATGATTTTTAATTTTCATAGTTTTCCAAGCTATGGAAAATTTATTATGAATTTCTAAAGGAAAATATGATATATTTGGGTTTAAAATTTATTTTGATTATTTCAGGGAGAAATTGGATCTAAAATTTTAATATGCTTGATAACATAAGTGAATTTCTGTGATTTTTGGGGATTTTTCCTAATTGATTTGCTATGGAAATAAATTACTTCAAAAGAAGGACTTATTTGCAATATTGGTTTTACTTAATGGAAGGGCTTAAACGTTACTTTTTCCCTTGATTTAGATCTGATAAATGCCATGGTTATTTTGTAAAGTATTTGAAAAGTTTTTAAGGCAACCAATCAAAAATATACAAATGGGCAGGTAGTTATAAAGCAATTACTAAAATTAGCATGATTTCAGCCTTTATTCAGAATAGTATGTTCCGCCTGCTTTAGGAGTACCTTTCGACTCCTTTGCTTCCGCTTCGACTTAGTCGAAACCAACCTAGCCGAAAGTCACCTAGTTTTAACCAATATACAAGGTATCACTTAGATGGTATGTAGTAGATTAGAGAAAAGATGGAAACCAAGGTGTCGAAAGCAATGCTTTCGATGTGGTCGAAACCTTGGTTTTATTTTCAAATGTTAAGTGCCTGCTTTGTTTTACCTAAAGCTTTCGACATAGTCGAAAGATATGTTTTAGAAAGGAGTTTTCTTAATAGCTTTTGAAGGGGGTTGCCATTTTTTGTTTTAAAAGAACAGGATTTCGAAGGGGTTACTTTATTTGTAAAAGAATGCCTTCAAAAGTAGTGGTTCCAACCTAGTCGAAACCCAGCCGGCATTCTTTACCTTTCAAGTATATTAAAGTCATCATTACTTTTGAAGGGTATTTTTGTTTTAAAATTGTGTTAATCCACCTCCTAAATGCTTTCTAAAGGGGTCATGGGTTTCGAAGGCAATGGTTTCGAATGGGTGTTTCAATGCTATCCTTCTAAGTTTTACTCAAAGTTTTTGAGCTTTTGAATAGATGGTTTCGACACCATCAAACTTTTCCCAAAACAATTTCATTAAAGGTTTCGAAAGAGATACTTTCGTGAGTAACCACTATGACCCAAAAGATATTTTACAGCGTAAAACCTAATACTTTTAAAAAGGGTTCTTTCCCGTTTTGAAGCTATGTTTCTAATGGTTTTGATACCATCGAAAGGTATATTTTGTTATGAATGAGACTACTTAACAAGGGCTTCGAAAGATATATTCATAGTGTTTTGAAAAGGAGTTTTGTTTACTTTCGAAGGAGGTTATCCAGTGGTTTCGAAAGAGATGTTTTAAGGTTCGAAACAAATAAACCAATCTCATTTTAAAGGAAAAACCATGGCATAAATAAATAAAGTGTTTTAAGATGGAGTTTCTAAAGGAGCTTTTCCTTGATTAACAGGTTAAGAGGATTAACCAAGTATTACAAAAAATGACTTCAATAATATTAAGCCACAGGCGTTGGTATTATTATGTTTTTATGATTGCTTCTTCATATATTTATTCACATTGTAATGAAACCATAACGATACTTTAGAGAAGTGAAGAATAACTACCTAGATTGACCCAGTAATGAATATAGATTAAGGATGCTAAAATATTATTTAAAGATATTGGCAGGGCCCAATAGGTTCATAGTAAGCCTATGAAAAATGTATATAGGAAAACATATTGGCATGGGCTAATAGATTCATAGTTAGCCCATCAAAACTATGTAAAAAACGAAGATGTCAGAAAGACAGGTTCAGTGTTAAACCACGAATGCTATGATTTGATATTAGTAGGGGCCAATAGGTTTATAGTTAGCCCATAAAAACTATGTCCGGATTAAGATATTGCCAGTTAGTCAATAGGTTCCTAGTCAGCCCATGAAAACTATGATAAGAAGAAAAGATATTGGCAATTAGTCAATAGGTTCCTAGTCAGCCTATGAAAACTAGGATAAGAAGGAAAGATATTGACAATTAGTTAATCGGTTCATATTCAGCCCATGTAAACTAAGAAGAGAAGAAAAGATACTAGAGTTGCCAATAGGTTCCTAGCCAGTCCATGAAAACTATGATAAGAAGAAAAGGATATTGGAACCGCAAATAGGTTCCTAGTTAGCCCATGGAAACAATGACAAGTGAAAAGATATTAGAGTTACCAATAAGATCTTAGTGAACCCATGAAAACTATAAAATCGAACATGAAGTCCATAAACATCTAACCATTGTGGATGCAGGAGCACATTATATGGTATTATAAAGTTTTTAAGATATCAGCGAGGAGTAAACCCACTCCGCTAAGCGGAGTGGTCTCACTAGAAATCTAAATGGTTTTAGATGGTAGATTATTATTCATATCAGGCTTTATGTCTGACTCGAAGTTTTTTTTTCTCTTAAACTCATGGGTACTCAATTGATTTTGAGTAGCTTGAGGTTTAGAGTTTTCAAGTGTTCTTTTAGACGAATAAAGCTTTCGATGACATGCAGGAGGCATGCTAGCTACTTAGAGTTCTTTTATTTCCACTGTGTTTAGTTGTAAAGGTAAACATGTTTTACTGCCTTATTATATACTCTGATCATCTAAGGGGGCATCTTCATATGTCGTTCCTGGCTTATTTTTTAATCAGATTATTTTGTTTGAACGTGGTCTATACATTGGGATTATGTAATGAACATGAAATGTTTTGAAATGGAATGTGGAATTTATTTTGATGTTTTATAGTTTTTCCATATTCATATGTTTTTGCGCATCAATGTATCTAACATTGTTGTATTTGGTCGCCAAGGATTAATAATTATGGATGACTACAACATCTGTTGCCATTACTTTTGAGTCTCCAAGTAGGATGATGTTACAAGTTGGTATCAAAGCATAAGTTTATGAAAACTTAAAAGAAAAGTTAAAACTAAAAGCTTTTTGAAACATAATCCAATGAATCATAAATATGATCAGGGTTCAGTTTAACGTTATAGTAACGTACTTGTATTTGATATATAGTTATATATATAAGTACGTATTTCTTGCTTTCTTAGACCATTCTTCTATATCTTACTAATGCTCGTATGCAGATTTATGAGAAAGGAGATATGGAAGTAGGAAATGGGAGAGAAAATCTCGATGGAGGAAGCACCATAACCAATGGAAATGCTTCACCCACCAGTATAAGGAACCGGGGTCGACCAGCTAATGCTAATAACCAAAATGCTGACGCCAATGTGGGTGCTGGAAATCCACCAGTAGATATAGGGGAGATGTATTGGTTCTTCGTCAATATGAAGCAAGCAAGATATGCTGCTGATGTTGCTGGAAATGTAAGAGGAGCTAATCCTAAAGTTCCAGTCGGGAATAATTATGCTAAGCTGAGTAGAGACTACATCAGTCTTGGTGGGAAGCCATTTATGGGGACGGAGAATGGTATTGAGGTAGAGAATTGACTATTTCATTGTGAGCGCATCTTTTCTGATTTGGGTTTAGATGACGGGGAAAAGAGAAGGTTGGCCTCTAGCAGTTGCAAGGGTCAGCGCTTCATTAGTGGAAAAGTATCACTGTCAAAATTCCGAAGGAGCGGTTGACTCAGGAAGATTTTAGAAGGAGATTTAAACAAAAGTTTATGTCTAAGTTTTCTAAGTTAGAGCCGATGAGGAAGTTTATGGATCTGGATCAAGGAGGGATGTCAACTGTTGAGTATGCCACTAAATTCGAGGAGTTGTCCCGTTATGGACATAATACTATAGACACCGTCATCAGATAGAACGAGAAGTTCATTTCGGGACTGAGGCCCGAGATCGCTAAGGCGACCATGCCACGTCTTCGCGATTCTAGCAATCAAGTTATGGAGATGGTCATGTGCCATGAGGAGATGCTTGCTAGTTGTGTTAGAGAGAAGCCAGTGGAAATTCAGAGTTCTCAGGGGAAGAAGAGAAAGTTCTTTAAGAAGAAAGGAGCCCAGAAGGGAGATACTGCCAAGAAGGAAAAGTTAGTTTGCTTAAGTATGACAAGAAGGGTCATTATGCGAATGAGTGCCGGTTGGTTAATGAAAAGAAGGCTGCAAATAAGAAGAATGTGAAGTGCTTCAACTGTGATCAAGTTGGGCATTACAAGAATCAGTGTTCAGAGCCAGTCAGGGCGGACAAAGGGAAAGTTTTTGCTATTGGACCAGCATCAGCTAGGCCTACTGTAGTTGACAAGGGGAAGACTGTGATGGAAAGTACGCTTTTGATTCAGGGTATTCTAGTTAAGGTATTTTTTGATACCGGTGCATCTCTTTCATTTATATCTCAGTGTTTGGTTGATAGATTATGCTTAAAACCCACCTGCCTTATTACTTCCTTAAGGGTTGTGAATCCAATAGGAGGGTATGCAGCTCTAGGGTTGAGATGCGACCAGTTAGAACTTGATTTGTTAGGTCATAAGTTTGCATGCAGTTTGTATGTTATTGATTTCATAGATTTAAGAATCATTTTGTGTGTGGATTGGTTGGGTAGGTATGAAGCTAAAATATTTTGCCAAAATAGGGAGATATCACTAAGACATCCTGATAGTCATAACCGAGCAATATGTTCCATGGGGAATTCTGACCGAAGTGTTAGTACTTTGCTTAGTGCTATGGAGATAGGAGATAAGTTAAGTCAGGTTTGAGTAGCAAGAGATTTTGCAAATGTCTTTGAGCTAGTCACAAGACTACCACTGAAATAAGCAGTTGAGTTTCGTAAAGATCTTGTACCCGAAGCTGAACCTGTGAGTAGATCACCTAGTAGGATGATACCGACTGAGATGGAGGAATTAAAGGTGCTGCTAGTGGATCTAGAATGAAGGAATTTTATTACGCTAAGCAGTTCTTCTTAGAGAGCGGCCACAATGCTTGTGAAGAAACCAGATGTGTCTTTGAGGATGTGTATCGACTATCCTAATTTGAATGAAAGGACAATTAAGAATAAGTATCCTTTGTCAAGAATAGACGATCTATTTGATCAATTGAGTAGAGCCAGAGTGGTTTCTCAGTAGGATTTGGTGATAGGTTTCCATCAGTTAAAAGTGGCGGAGGGCAGGTTCCTCTGACAGCATTTCAGACTAGGTATGGTTCGTATGAGTGGTTAGTGATGCCATTTGAATTAACGAATGCACCTGCTTTCTTCGTGGATTTGATGAGCCGAGTTTTACAAGAGTCTGTGGATAGGTTCGTACTTATGTTTATAGATGACATTTTAGTATACTCTAAGGATGAGAGAGAGCATGAAGTTCATCCTAGAATTGTACTGGAGACGCTGAGGCATAATCAATTAAAGGCAAAGTTTACCTAGTGTTATTTTTGGAAGAAAGACATTAAGTTTCTTGGTCACGTGGTTTCAGAGAAAGGCTTGTTAGTCGATCCAGATAAGATCGAAGCTGTGAATAATTGGAAGAGACCAGAGATAGTGACTGAGATTAGAAGTTTTTTTGGACTTGCTGGATACTACCGGAGATTCATCAAGAAATTTCTCATGGATAGAAGCACCTTTGACTAAGTTAACCAAAAAAGAGGTGAAGTTTATCTGGTCTGAAAAATGTGAGGAAGCATTTCTTAAGTTAAAGCATTTGTTAACCAATGCACCAGTTTTAATAGTTCCAGACGGAAAACAAGGGTTGGTGGTGTATACCAATGCATGCAGAACTGATTAGGAGCAGTATTGATGCAGAAGGATAAAGTTCTTACCTACGCATCTAAACAACTTAGACCACATGAAGTGAGGTACCCTTCTTATGATCTGGAGTTGCCTATAGTGATCTTTGCATTGAAAATTTGGAGACATTATCTCTTAGGGGAGAGATTTGAGCTATATACAGATCATAAGTCTTTAAGGTACTTATTCTTTCAGAAGGAGTTGAGTATGAGACATCAGAGATGACAAGAGTTTTTGGATGCTTATGATTTTGGTATAGAGTATACACCAGGGAAAGTAATATAGCAGCGGATGCTCTTAGCAAAAGACATCAGAATGTGGTGTTAGCTATGTTGGAAAAGTGGAAGGATTTAGAAGCTTTAACTACCTGTAGTGTGCAATTAAGATCGACTGCTATTTCTAGTCAGAGTGCTACCATGTTGTCCTGTTTATAATTTCAACCAGTGTTGATCAAGAAAATTGCTTCTAAGAAGAAGGAGGATCCATTATTGGCCGAGAAGATTAGAGGGATAGAGGGTAGAATTGAGATTGATGATCTAAAAGGTTTTAGTCTTGTCCAAAAGGGATGGTTGAGAAAGCAGGCACGATTACGTATTCCGAATGTTGAGGACTTGAGGAAAGAAGTTCTTGAAGAATGTCATAGATCCAAGTTTACGATTCATCTTGGAGGGACCAAGATGTACCAAGATATGAAGAGGAGCTTCTATTGGAAAGGTATGAAGAGGGATGTTGGCTTGTGGGTTAGACAGTGTGCAAACTATCAACAAGTGAAGGCCGAACATCAAAAGCCGAGTGGGTTGCTTCAGCCTTTAGAGATTTCAGTTTGGAATGAGATTCTATATTCATGGATTTTATAGATGGGTTGCCAAGGTCAAATAGGGTAAATGAAAGTATATGGGTCATTGTGGACAGGTTGACTAGGTTGCCCATTTCAATCCAGTTAAGTCAACCAGGACGACACCTTTTTGGCAAAGTTGTTCACGAAGAGCATAGTTAGACCACATGGAGTTCCTAGTAGAATAGTCAGTGACATTGATGCTTTGTTCACTAATGAATTCTGCAAGAGTCCGATGGATGTTTTAGGCACTAAGCTTAATATGAGTACTGCATATCACCCTCAGATGAATGGGTAGATAGAGAGAGTCAACAAGCTACTCGAGGATTTATTGAGGGCTTATGTGTTGGACTTTGGTGGATCTTGGGAAGATCACCTGCATTTGATTGAATTGCTATAATAATAGTTATCAGACTAGTATAGGAATGGAGCCTTTTGAAGTTTCGTGTGGAAGGACATGCAAATCACCAGCGTGTTGGTTGGAGACTGGAGACAGATTAATCTGAGGTCTAGATTTGGTCAGGGAGGCGCCAGAGAAGATTGAGTTGATCTAAGAAAGGATGAATGAAGCTCAACCCAGACAAAAAATTGCGCAGATAAGAGGCATAAAGACCTAGAGTTTTCAGCTGGAGACAGGGTTTTCATTAAGGTATCACCGATGAAGGATGTGGTATGATTCGAAAAGTCAAGAAAACTAGCACCAAGATTTGTTGGACCATTTCAGTTTTTAGAGAGGAACGGGAAGCCCACATACATAGTAGAGTTGTCGCGCAGTATGGCAGGTGTCCACAATGTATTTCATGTATCTAATCTTCGTAAGTATGTGCATGATCCAGAGACACTATTCCTTTGACAGGTTTGAAATATTTGATAATAGAGCCTAATTTGACTTTTATTAGACAACCAGTTCGGGTTGTAACGAGAGATTATAAAAGATTTAGGAACAAGATAGTCAAGTAGGTGGAAGTTCAGTGGAGCAACAACGAGAAGGACTGTACTTGGGAGACAAACGACTGGATTAAAAATACTTATCCTAATCTAATTTAAGGGTATGTCTATATTAAATTCATATAGATAGTTGCTAGTTAGGTAGGTTAGTATGGTTGTTAGGAGTTGTTACAGATGATTGCTATATTTAGTACTTTTTCCTTACTAAATTTCGAGGATGAACTTCTTTAAGCGGGAGAGCCTGTAACACCCCTAATTTTCCATAACAATGTTCAAAAGATTTAATTAGATGTATTAAATAGAATAATGATGATAAGTAGATTGAGATTTGAATAAAACTATAAGAAGTCTGTGCTTTAGTTATTAATTAAATGGGCTTAGAGTGCCTTTTATGTCATTAGTTAAAAACAAGGGCATACTAGTAAATAGCCACACCTTTTGATTCACGGCTATACCCATTCACGTTTCATTTTCTCATTTCTTTCACGTTCATACTAAAAACCTAAAATGCAAATCAAACCCAAAGAGAAGCCGGTCATTAACAAGGGAAAAGATGAAGAAAAATTAAATCAAAACTAAGGATCAAAGCTAGGGGAATCAATCTTCTACAAATCTCAAATTTCTTATCATGTCCAAGGTAAATAATAATTTATATCATCTCTGTTTTGTTTTTATAATCGTATGTTTTTGGATTTAAGATCAAATTTGTTTTTATGATGTTTTGGATGATGATATGCTTGAATTATTCTATGTTTGATTTAAACCAATTGATTTACATTTGAATTTGCACGGTTTTAGGGCAAAATCGATTGTTATTGATTTAGAATGTCATGGAAAAATTGTATATTAAGTAAAACATGATTTTAGAGATAGGTTTCAATTTTCATAATTTTCCAAGCAATGAAAAATTTATTATGAATTTCTAAAGGAAAATATGATATATTTTGGATTTCAATTTTATTTTGATTATTTCAGAGTGAAATTGGGTCTGAAATTTTAATATATTTGATAACATGATGAAAGTGAATTTTTGTGAATTTTGAGGATTTTTCCTAATTGATTTGCTATGGAAATAAATTACTTTAAAAGAAGGACTTATTTGCAATATTAGTTTTTCTTAATGGAAGGGCTTAAACGTTACTTTTTCCCTTGATTTAGATATGATAATTGCGGCAGTTATTTTGTAAAGTATTTGAAAAGTTTTTACGACAACCAATTAAAGGGTTATAAATAGGCAGGTAGTTATAAAGCAATTACTAAAATTAGCGTGATTTTAGCCTTTATTCAGAATAGTAGGTTTCGCCTGCTTTAGAAGTACCTTTTGACTCCTTTACTTCCGCTTTGACTTGCGAAAACAACCCAGCCCAAATGCACCTAGTCGGAACCAATACACAAGATATCACTTAGATGGTACGTAATGGATTGGAGGAAAGGCGGAAGCCATGGTGTCGAAAGCAATGCTTCCGATGGGGTCGAAACCTTGGTTTTGTTTTCAAATGTTAAATGTCTATTTTTTTTACTAAAGCTTTCGACATAGTCGAAAGATATTTTTTCGAAAGGAGTTTTCTAAATAGCTTTCAAAGGGGGTTGTCATTTTATGTTTTGAAAGTATAGGCTTTCGAAGGGGTTACTTTATTTATAAAAGAATGCTTTCGAAAGTAGTGGTTCCGACTCGGGCGAAACCCAACCGCCATTCTTTACATTTCAAGTTTATTGAAGTCATTAATACTTTCGAAGGGTGCTTTTGTTTTGAACTTATGTTAAGCCACTTCCTAAATGCTTTCGAAAAGGGTCATGGGTTTTGAAGGCAATGGCGTCGAAAGGGAGTTTCGATGCTATCCTTCGAAGTTTTACTCAAAGGTTTTGAGCTTTCGAATATATGGTTCCGACACCATCAAACTTTCCCCAAAATAATTTTATTAAAGGTTTCGAATGAGATACTTTCGTGTGTAACTTCTTTGACCTAAAAGATGTTCCTAACGAGTAAAACCCAATACTTTCGTAAGGGGTACTCTCACTTGATTTGAAGTTATGTTTCTAAAGGTTTTGAATAATGTTTGATACCATCGAAAGGTATAATTGGTTTTGAATTAGACTATTTAACAAGGGCTTCGAAAGGTATATTCATAGTGTTTTGAAAAGAAATTTTCTTTGCTTTCGAAAGAGGTTATCCAAAGGTTTTGAAAGAGACGTTTTAAGGTTCAAAACAAATAACCCAATCTCATTTTCAGGAAAAACCATGGCATAAATAAATAAAGGGTTTTGAAATGGAGTTTTTGAAGAAGCTTTTCCTTAATTAACAGGTTAGAGGGATTAACCAAATTTTGTATAAAATGACTTCAAGAATATTAAATTGCAGGGGTTGGTATTATTATGTTTTTATGATTGATTCTTCATATATCTATTCACATTGCAATGAATACATAATGGTACTTTGGGGAAGTGCTTAATAACCAACTATGTTGGCTTAGTAGTGAATATAGATTAAGGATGCTATAATATTATTTAAAGATATTGGCGGGGGCCAATAGGTTCACAGTAAGCCTATGAAAATATAGGAAAAGATATTGGCATGGGCCGATAGGTTCATAGTTAGCTCATGAAAACTATGTTAAAAATGAAGATGTCAAAAAGATAGGTTCATAGTTCGCCCGTGAAAACTATGATTTAATATTTGCAAGGGCTAATAGGTTTATAGTTAGCTTATGAAAACTATATCCCGGATTAAGATATTGACAGTTAGTCAATTGGTTCCTATTCAGCCCATGAAAACTAGGATAAGAAAAAAGATATTGACAGATAACCACTAGGTTCCTAGTCAGCCCATGAAAACTAGGATAAGAAGAAATGATATTGGAGTCACCAATAAGTTCCTGGTCAACCCATGACAACTAGGATAAGAAAAAAAGATATTGGAGTTACAAACAGGTTCCTAATCAGCCCATGAAAACTAGTATAAGAAGAAAAGATATTGGAGTTACCAATAGGTTCCTAAGCAGCCCATGGAAACTAGGATAAGAGAAACGATATTGTAGTTACCCAATAGGTTTTTAGTAATCCCATGAAAACTACGAAATCAGATAGGGAGTCCATAAACATTTAACAGATTATTAGTAAGCCCATAAAAACTAATAAGTTAATAGTAACCCTAAAACCTATAATTGAGACAGATAGTCAGCATGAATGCGAATGGGTAATCTAGAATTAATTTACTTGTTTGCTTACCATCAAACTATTTTGGATTTTTTTAGCCATTGTGGATGCAGGAGCACAATATATGGTTTTATAAAGTTTTAAAGATACTAGTGAGGGGAAAACCCATTCCGCTAAGTGGCATGGTCTCGCTTGATATCTAAATGGTTTTAGATGGTATATTATTATTTATATCAGGATTTATGTCTGACCTGAAGTTTTTATTTTTCCCTTAAACTCTCGGGTATTCAATTGATTTTGAGTAGTTTGAGGTTTAGGGTTTTCGGGTGTTCTTTTAGACGAATAAAGCTTTCGGTGACATGCATGAGGCATGCTAGATACTTAGAGTTCTTTTATTTCTGCTGTGTTCGGTTGTAAAGGCAAACTTGTTTTAGTGCCTTATTATATACTTTGATTATCCAAGAGGCATCTTCATATGTCGCTCTTGGCATATTTTTTAATAAGTATATTTTGTCTAAACATGGTCTGTGCACCGGGATTATGTAATGAACATGAAATGTTTTGAAATGGAATGTAAAATTTGTTTTGATGCTTTACAATTTTTCCATATTCATATGTTTCTGTGTATCAATGTATCTAACATTGCCGTATTTGGTCGCGAAGGATTAATAACTATGAATGACTGCAGCATCTGTAGCGGTTGGTATTGGGACACCAAATGGGGGAATGTTACAGAAATTCTGTGTTGTTTTAGTTTACTTTCTCTCCTTCTCCTCTTATCTTCTTCTTTCTTTTTTGTTCCCCATAACTATCCATATTTCCGTTCAATTTGGGTTAGACATGTGTGGTTTAGTGTCAACATTAATTGTATGGATTGGCGGACCGTTACAATTATGATTAAAACTGAGTAAGAAACAATAATGAGCATAGTCCAATCCAATTACATAAAAACAAACGAATTAACAAGAATTCAAATTCATGGCTAATATCCTAATAATAGTGAAGTATGAAATGTTTCATTAATAAAGGTGTCTAAGAAAGCTAAATTTGGTTCACTGCTATTTTTTCTATTATTGAGAATAAATATCATATTCGAGATGAATGCTATATTCAAAATTGCAACATTTAAAATCTAACTTATTTCCTAAATATAATATAATGTTGAATTCGTTGGCATACATGTCAATTAAAAAGGTATTTAAAGTACTACTACTATTTCTATTTTTAAATACAACATTTTTCTTAACTAAACTAATACGAGATTTAACCTTTTTAAGGTATTCATTGAAACTAATATCATTATCTTTATTATAACCAGGGTTTGAAATACAATTAAAAAAACAAAGCAATTATATATGTTAAATTGTCTATTGGAGTGTTTATATTATTAAAGACTCTATGACTCCTTTAAAACCATAAATACCAACATGTTATAGTAAAAATAGTATCAATTACTAATATATGAAAACCATTATAACAAAACCTAAGCTTATTCCAAAATAATTCACAATTAGTATCATTATTAATTATGTTAAGTAAAAAATATTAAGATAATCTATAGGAATATAATTAGTGATATTACACTTAAAACATAAATGCGGAGTGTTTTCCATTCTCATATTGAAGAAAAAAAACATTTATTATCGACAACTATATTTTTCTTTTTTAGTTGTTCGGTAGTATTTAATTTTTCATTTATATTTAACAACGTCTATACTTTAGCATTGGATGGAGTATAAAATTTCCAAACATTTCTAAATATATTTGATTTTGTACCCGAAAAATTTCTTCTTGAACAACTTTTTTCATCTTTTTTTCTTTTTTCCTCTACCTTGGTTGGAATTTTACTCAGTTGAACTATGTATTGATTTATGGTTTAATTATATTGACAAAGATAACTTATTTCACTTTCCTAAATATTTCGTCAAATGAAATGTGTAGCGACTATTATATACTTTTTACCTTTTAGTAAATTCTTGATATATTTTGTTATGACTAAAATATTTTAGTAAATACTAGATATTGCTTTTTGAAGGATACTTGATACAACTTTTAGTAAATACTTGATATAATTTATCATGCAACCACGGTGTATGTATCAGTAACAATTTCTCAAACATGGTTGGCTATGAATAATGTTTCGTCTTTACTCTTTAGAATTTTTTATTGTTTAAGATTCTTTTCTAACATGTTAAGAGTTTGTTTGATTTCATTTTGTGCTTTTTTTGCGTTTTCAACATTCATAACAAAATAGCAGATTCTATTTATATACTGTAAATTACTATACGTACACGGAAAACATTTCTGAAATTATATACACCATACATATTACTAAACCATCCTTGCTTGGTATAAAACAAAGTATTTATCTTATTTTACTCTCTCTCTCTCGTGCATCAATTAAATTAAGGAACTAGGATGTCAAAACTTCCCAAATTCACTTTCACAAATTTCAAGTTCATATAAATTAAATGGAATTTAAAATATTTTGTTATTTATATACATCAATTTTAATTTAATTTTTGAATATTAAAATGTTAATCTGTTAAAATTTTTCTATTAATAATTTTAATTTGATTCGATATAAATAAAAGATTGAGAAATTTAATACTCTGAATCATACTAATATTAGTAGTTAATTTTAAATTTTAATTTTTATAATTATTTAAAGTGAAAAATGTTAAAATCGACTATATATAAGTACATCTTGAAACGATAGGAATATGCTTTAATACCCGAAAGAAAAATTAATTAAATTCAGTCGATGATGTAGAGTAATTTTAATTACCTTATGAAAGAAATTATATTGACTATGCACAATGTAGATAAAGAGGAATTACATACCTTTTTCATTCTTTAGTGTTGATTTTATTTTCTTAAGGGAATTTTGGTCTAAGGTTTTATTTGAAATTTTATGATGTAAATAAAGTAATTTACGGTGTGTAACGACTGTCTTTCTTACACCGAAAGACAAGCCATTAAGGATAGAAGAAAAACAAAAGATAAGAAGAAACTGCACAATAAAAGAATCTCATCACGAATCAGCACAACATATACTAGATAACATAGGATATTACATTGTCATTTCCGTAATAATAATACATCAGAGTAATTATAATACAACCTCCAACTGGACAATTATAACTATCTACTCATATAAAAATACATAGCTCATACATAAACACAGCAAAATAAGATAAGAACTGGCTAACGATAAAGCCACCTACTCTAGCTTATTTAAAATGCTTCTGAAAGAAACCTGGATCATTTGGTACTCATGCAAATTTGAGTACCCAAGAGTTTTAGGAAAAGAAAATAAAACTCCGAGTCATACATGGGTCTGGTGTGAGTAAACTTAAGATAACTTAAATTTATTTCTACAAGATGCTTTGAAAATCAAAAGTATCCCATAAGACCAAGCCGCACATAAACACAGATGAGTTTTTACCTTACGATAACCAAAACACCTTATATAAAAATCCAATGATATTATGATAATGTCTAGGGTTTTCAAGTATAATAGAACATAGTTGAAATGCTTGCATATCACATTTTAACATTTTTGGGTGCAAATAAATCCTATGACACTTATTGGAGAATTGGCTCCATACAATGACTGGGCTACTGGGGTACTACCCATCACAGTGAGTCTCTAGATAAATAACACCGAGGACCTCGTCGAGATGCCCTGCCAACACAAGACTGACCTATCTCTTACTGGATAGTACCGAATAAGATACCCAATGGTTGGGATAAGCAACCTCACTGAAGCATACATGAGTTGATAGGAGGGACTCTAGATAGGGATGACCTTACCCTAATGGGAGCGATCGAATTAGCCTTGCTGCATCTCCCCTATTTTTGTCATTCCTGATGGCTGAGGGCTGAGACTAAGTCTTAAATTTTCTAAAGCATTACCACTTGGAATGCTAACATTGCCTTCCAAATGTTGACACAATTTCAGCACTCATCCATATAGGTCTTTTAGGAGATGAGCGAACTGAAGACACTATTTCAACTACACCAGTTTGGGAATCACCCTCAGAGTTAGTAGCAAATAGCTCTTATGCTTCGAAGTCTTCATTTAGAATCTTGCGTTAACTACCTCCAATTCGAATGCTTCCATTGATTCGAAGTGGTTTTCGAATAATAACTGCTATCCAATCCCGATTTCTCCAAACCAAAGTTCAATAATTTTTAAAAGGGTCAAGTTGTTTATAGTGGACCGTTCCACTATCAATGTGTATGATTTACATATGATTCCATATTCTTAGATTATCCTGACCCGCTTATCAAAATAACCCCCTTGTATCCATCACATCCCAAATTGTGGTGTTTGTGATAAGTACAAGTCGACTTATTTTCAATAAAATGTGTCAACAATTAATTACGACTACTTTAAATCATTTGGCTACTTAATAGCATGGATAAGAGATTCTTTGGTTTTAAAACAATTTGCTTAGACAAGAAAGTTGGTTAAAAACAAATAACCAATAGCTTTGAAAGAACTTAAAATAAATAAAGTTTTACTAAATCATAAGTTTAAAACTTAATTAAATTGAAAATCATACTTTGAACTTTAATTAATTTAGAAATTATTTATAAGTAAACTTCAATTAAATAACATTCCTCTAAGAAATCAAACCCTAATTAAGTAGATATCTAATCTTTAATTAAATATAAATTAATTTAATAACTGAATCTAATTAAAAAATTAATTAAAGTAAACAAACTTGATTAAATAAAAATTAATTTACTTTTATCTTAGTTAATCATTATTTAAAGCATCCCTAATTAAAAATAATTAACTTGTTTAATAATTTCTTAAACTCTAGTTACTTAACCTAATTACTTAATTAATTAAATAATAATTACCCTAATTAATACATTAAATAAATAAATTATCAAATAATTAAACTTAAACTTTTGACCGACTTAAGTAGTTTGAGATGAGTTTTCAAAAACAATCCAAAAGAAATTACTTTAAAACTTGAAATCATGAAATTTTCCGAACTGTATCTACAGTAACTATAGCTATGAGCATAGTTCAGTAGAATTGATTTCTAGGTAAAACCCTCATTTTAACTCTAACAACTACATATTTGAAAACACAAATGGAAGATTTTTTAAATTTAAACAAAAGGCGAAAGCTTGTAAAACCAAAAACTAGAAAATAAACTTTTGTTTTCAAATCGAATCTTAAGTCCTTTGCGACATTTAAAGGTGTTAACTTCACCATATCTTCATCACATACTCTTTGTTTTATTTCACAAACGCACTACCATGATATCATATTCGACCATTCATATATCCATATCCATTGTTTGATAACTGAATCTCAAATCCAAGCTCAACCACAAACTTATAATCATATACCATCAAAACAACATGATATTTCAACATAACAACCGCTATATTTCCCAACACATAGTTCATCAAAATCAATTTATTTTCTTTTCCAAAAACAAGAGTTTTACTCACCGGAACTTTATTAACTCATGACGAACTAGTGCTAAAACTTGAAAACAACTCGGGAACTTGCAAAAATTGAAACTTCAGATGTTTGAACGCTTTAAATGGGCTTGGCCATGTGGGCTTTGGGATCGACCATATGGATTTTTGGCTTAGCCATGTAGGTTAGGGGTTTTTGGGTGTTTTTATTTTGAAAAAGGAGGTGTAGAATGGCTTGTAGAAGTTTTTTAGTGAACTAAAGAGGATATTTTAGCAAAAAGAGCGATTTTTTCTTACTTTAAACTTTATGAAAGGAAGTCATGGATGTTTATTCAAGATCTTAAGAAATTTTGAAATGAAGATAAAGGTTGTAAAATGAGAAACATGAAATGGAAGGGGCATATATAGGCATAGTAAAATAATTAAAAATGTACAAGTGCTTACAAATAAATAGATGTGTATGCATGCACCACCATCCCTCCTCCACCATTTCCGTCCTCACTTATACTCCCCCCTCTCATCCAACTATTAATGTAAGGCATTAAGTACTTTGAGTTGAAAAGGGTATATTTTTTTATATGTTACACATATATGTTTTTAATAAATAAAATCTTCTTTTATCTTATATGTTTATATATTTAAGGAGAAAATACGTAAATGCATATATACATGTGCACACCATGTTAAGATAGTTTGTAGTATGTATATATGTGTTTAAAATAGTGTTGTGGCGTTTTAAATAACTTTTAACAAATGAAAAATTAATTTTTCAGAAAATCATTTCAAGTCACATTTTCTATTTCACTATGAACTATATATATTGGTAAACAAATTTTGAAAACAATTTTATAATCATTAATATTCATTTAAAATAGTTTTATTTGTTAATAAAAATTCATTTATTAATTATATTAATTATTTAAAAATATAATTAGATATTCATTTAAATAGCAATTAATTTCTAATTGTTACACTCTCCTCCCTTAAAAGAATTTCGCCCCGAAATTAGCAAACAAGGAGATAATTCAAACTACGCAAAAAATTATATATTCATATGATAAAACACATACAAAGACATGCACTAAGAATCCATAGCAAACAAACATACACTATACATACAACCTATGACTAGCTGTCCTAATATCAACTCGGGATAGGATTATTTCATACAATCCACAGTCTCTCACATGCAATTACTTGGATCCTCACTCCGTTGGATCTTGATTATCACACCTTATTACGCAACCAGTTTTCATCCTGATCCCAAATATAAACTAGAGTCTAATCAATATCAAGTTTAGTTCTATTTCTAATTCCTCTTGAATCAACGTATCTACATCTAAAGATGGGTCATGAATATATTTCCACAAATAGGACACGTGGAACACATTATGAACTTCCATCGATCTCGCTTGCAACTCGATCCTATACACAAGCGATCAGATCCTCTCAAGAATACAGAAAGGTCCAATATACCGTGGAGCTAACTTTCCAGCTTTTCCAAATTTAACAGCTCCTCTTATTGGTGAAATCATTATGAACACCAAGTTTCCTGTTGGATCATAGGTTTTGATTGCTGACATGAAACAACAATTCATGAATCTAAACTACGACAACATCCGAACTCAACGACTCAAAGTATGGATCATATAGTTATATATTTTAACAAGAGTCATCAAATGTGTATATAAAGTCCAGTTTAGTGCTTTGTTAAAATCTTTCCTCAATAATCATCATTCATATTCAAATAAACTTGCATGTATATTTTAATTAAAATCAAGTTTTCAAAAAATGCATGGAGCATGGCTCAAACCCAGGTCACTAGTTTAGAAGACAAGTGCTCCAACCAAACGAGCTATGATAATTTTTGTTTATCAATAATATTCAGTCGACCGAACAAGGTCATTCAAACAACTGAATATTTATAAGCAGCCTACTGAACTTGTGCACATATGTATGCACGTTTATATTTTCAAATTCAGTCGATTAAAGTTCATAGACCAGTCGACTGGCCTAGTTCCAACTGCTATTTTTTGAATAGACACTTCCTTTCATGAATGATTTTCTTCTTCGCAGAAGGTTATGACCGTTGCTGTTCGATAACATCTTTTCACTAGAAGTTGTAACTTTCTATCTACTATATATATGCATGAATTTTAAGAACAAATAACTTCACTTACTTGATTTTACTTGAATCGTATTTTCTGAATTAACTGTTCTCTTGAATTCATATATTCATTGCTTACAACTACAATTCTATATTTCAAAAAGCAATCTGTAACTTCCTATTCTTTATATACATACAAACATCATACTTGAGGCAAAGATTATAGGACGTACCATAAGTGACAAATACATGTTATTAGAACACATAGGGTCAAGCCAATCTACTTTGTGTTCAAGTCCTGTTCGGTTGCTTAGGTGGTCAAGTCCTATTCGGCTGCTCTGGCGGTGTAATCCTATTCTTCCGGTTTAAGTGTGGGCTGCTAGTTTAAATTCCAAAAGGTGTTTGGGACTGGACGTAGAACGAGTGTTCGAACCAGTATAAAAATTTCTGGTCTTATTTATTTTACTATTTACTTTTTGTACTCATATTTTGCATCAGCAGATAACTTAGTTCCTACAGCACAGTCACTTTCATTTGGTATCAAAGCCTCGAATTCTATCGATCGTCACAGCATCATAGAATAACAGCCAAAAAACGATCCAATCAAAATAAAAAAGGTAAAATCCCTATCAAAGTTACCGGTAAGGACTACAAAAGGTATTTACTGATATACAAATTTCAGTAAATGGTAATAATTAATCAGTTAGTATATGCGATAAAATCTCAAAGCATAATTTTCTTATTTAAAAAAAGATGAAATCAATCAAAAATGAAAATAAGAAATTCAAAAATGAGAAATTAGATTTAAAAAAATTAACATGGTGTTTTGAAAAATAATTTGAGGCTCTTAAAGATTTTTTATATGAACAAAATACTATGTTTGAAAAATAAAAAGAATTTTTTCAAAAGAAGTTACAGATATGAAAAGATAAAATTCTTTATTATAATCATCTTTAAATAATTCATAATCTTGAATTTTTCTTTTCAGAAATGAGAAGTGTACGTTAAAAAAGGACAATTCTGAATTAAACAAGCAAATTGATATTTTTTTGGCAAAGCCAGCGGGGTTAACTGGTCCCCTACCAGTTTTATTGCACATAACAATAAAAGATACAACATAAACAATGACAAAAACAAAGACAGGAAACAACATAAGAAAAATAAAAAAAACACAAAACAGGGATCAATCCCAGCCTTGCAGCAGATCAGTAGGAAAGGGAGTAAGGCAATTCTTCATTTGACAGTATGTACCATTCTTTACTTCACTCCATAGCTCTTCCCATGGCTTTCTCTGATTTTCAAAACAAATAGCATTTCTTTCTCTCCATATGACAGTCATATATATCTTCTTGCATACAGCAGTCAACCTTCCCACTTCATTATGCTTCCTAACAGCAGTGTAGAAGACATCCCATACATCACCAGAGTTGACACAATGTAAGTTAATACCAGTTTTGTAACCAATTCTATGTAAAAGAAAAATAAGAGCAGGGCATTCAAAGAATATATGTTGAGTAGACTCCTCATATTGGTCACAAAACAGGCAATTTAGAGCACAACTGAAACCATATTTCCTCAGTACATCTCTAGTTAGCAAGGCTTTGGTAATTACTTTCCATAGCATAAGATTTTGTTTAGGTTGTGTATCCGTAGACCATATAACTGTGCTCCATTTAGAGGCAGGCAAAGGAGCAGTGACAGTGACATAGTTGTAAACTATTTTAATAGAATGTGGCTTATTATCCCATAGCACAATGTCATATTGTGTAGCATGGATGTAAAGAAACCTTATTTCATCCCACAACTGCCTTAAAAATTGATTACTATTGTATGGCAGAACAATTTTACCATCTTGTATGAAGTCAATAGCCTTAGCATCAAAGTGAATACCAGACTGCATAATCTGATCATAGTTACACCTTTTTGACAAAATTAGGCCCTTACTGACCCAAGGGTCATACCAGAAACTGACAATTGAGTTTGCCTTGACAGGGAGAAGAATCATGGGAAGGAAAACATCTCTCATTTTCAAAATATTTCTCCAAATCCAAGTGCTATTTGTAGGATTGGCCATACACCAGAAATACTTATTCTTAATATTATATTGCCAAGCCCAGTCCACCCATAAACTATCTCTCTTGTTGATAAGGTCATCTATGTGTTTGCTTATTGCTGCCTTGTTCCACATCCTGACATCAATAACCCTAAGACCTCCCATATCTTTTGAAGCTTCAAACTTAGAAAAGGAACAAGGCATCAATTTTCAATTATGTATGCTGCCTGTCCAAAAAAATCTGTTCATAGCAGACCTGACTTGTTGCACAAGCCTGACTGGGAGTATCATTGCTCTGACCTAGTAAACAAGGGTAGAAAAAACAGTAGATTTAATCAGTACTAATCTACCACTCTGAGACAAATGCCTATTTTCCCATGCACTCATTATAGAAGTGATTTTGTTGTAAAGTGGAAAACAATCACCTTTAGTTATTCTTTTGGAAATTAATGGTAAACCAAGATACTTCATATCAGTGTCCATAGAAGAGAACCCAATGTGTCTTTGTAATACAGTTGCTTGAGCATCACTGACTCCAGAAACCATAATAGATGATTTGCCTTGATTTATCTTAAGACCGGTCATAGTATAAAATTCTTGCAATGCCTCAGTAATTGCAATTAAGGAAGGTAACTCAGGCTTAGTAAACAACATCACGTCATCAGCAAACATGATAGATGTAATATTTTGTTTTGCACACTTAGGTGGAATTTAATTGTTTTCCGAGTATACTTTTTTTGTAGAATAACAGTAAAGACTTCCATGACAAGCAAGAATAAATACGAAGATATAGGATCACCTTGCCTTATTCCTTTACTACTTCTAAAGTTACCCACCGACCTACCATTAATAATAACAGAGAAAGATGGGGTGGAGATACACACATATATCCAGGAGACAAATATTTTAGGAAAACCCATCTCAGCCATAACCCTTACTATTGAAGACCAGTGAATGGAATCATAGGCCTTGGAGATATCAATTTTAATGGCTGCAGCAGTGGGGACCTTATTTACTCCATAACCTTTCAGTAATTCTTGAGCAAGAAGAAGATTGTCTAGAATACTCCTTGATGGGACAAATGCAGCCTGATTTTTTGACACTACTGAGGGTAGAACTTTGACTAAACGAGTAGCAAGAATTTTAGATATACATTTATATACAACATTACAGCAGGAGATGGGCCTGAAAGAGGAGACACTAGTTGGTGGGGTGACTTTGGGAACTAGAGCAATGTTAGTACAATTAACTTCACCTAACATCTTACATTTGTTGAAGAAGTTGTGTATGGCTCTACAGAACTCACTACCCAAAACACTCCAAGTGGAAATAAAGAAAATCACATTTAAACCATCTGGACCACCAGAAGATTGCTGATTCATTGTGAAGAGAGCAGTTTTAACCTCCTCATCAGTGACAGGGGTAATAAGCAATGCAGCTTCCAGGTCTGAAATACAGGGAAGTGGAATAGAAGATATGCGATCAAGATCAGGAATAAAACCTTCTGAATTACCAAGCATATTTAAGAAGTAGTCAATAAAAGACTTATCAACAGTATCAGCAGCTGAATGTAAGGTACCATGTTCATCAAAAATGCTATGAATATTCTCTCTCGCATGCTTAACCTTTATAGAATCATGAAAAAACTTGGTGTTTTTATCTCCTTCAGCAATCCATTTGTTGTGCAGTTGTTGTCTCTTCATACTAGTCTCCAAATACAAAGCATTATTAACCTCTTTGAAAAGTTTACTTTCTTCTTCAGCAGCTTGGACATCAATAGGGTGCTCCATCATGAAATCTTGTTGCCTCTTCAGTTTTTCCTTTAGGGTTGTTGACATCAGGCAACCAGTGCCAAAAGTTGTGGATGCCCACATTTTCATCTCCTACTTAATACATTTTAGCTTCCTGCAAAACTTGAACATAGGATTACCCAAACATGAAAAATTAGTGCAAACTTTAGAAACTAAAACAAGGAAGTGTTCATGTTTAACCCAAGAGTTATAAAATTTAAAACTTCGCTTTTCCTTTTGAAAATGGAGACCAAGTGTTAAAATTAAAGGTGAGTGATCTGACAGTATTGGTTGAGGAAGGTAAACTAAAATGGAAGGCCAATGTGAGAGAGCTTGAAGGTTGCAAAAGGTGTGATCAATAGTTGTGAATGTACGAATGCCACTTCGACTTCTATTATTCCATGAATACTTTGCTCCAGATTTGTTAACCATGATCAAGTCAGATTCATGAACAGCAAGATTGAGCGGATCAAGATCATTTGAAGTTAGAGGAGTTCCACCAGTTTTGTCAGTATATTCAAAACAGGAGTTAAAATCACCCAACACAATCCAAGGGTGAGTGGACTGTCTTATAGGTGGCAAAGCATTAAATAAAACTTTCCTGGAGTTGACATTATTGTCAGCATAAACAAAAGTAATGTAGAATGAGGATTGGGATTGAGTGTCAAGAACATAAAAGTGAATGTACTATCTTGTAGAAAGAAGGGGAGAAAGGTTTAATACAGCAGGATCATAGATGACTAAAATCCTGCCATAAGAGGCACTATCAAGGTTATGATGGAAAGACCAGGTTGGGTTGAAATATGTAACAGCTCTGGTTGTTAATGGAAGATTGAGTTTAGTTTCGAGAAGGCCAAAAAGACAGATATTGTACTCATTGATAGTTCTTTTCACTTGATCAAGTTTCAAGTTACTATGTGCTCCTCTGAGATTCCAAGATGCAATTTTGTTCAACATAAATATTAGTGAGACAAGGTAGAGATATTTCTTCTCTTAGCAGAGATAGATCTAGTTTCCATTTTCCTATGTGGCTGTGAAAGAGGGGATGGAGGTTGGGAACATGTTCGAGAGGTGGTTGGGTCAACATGTGGGACTGATGTGGTTTGGAAGTTGGTTATACAAACTGGCCACCTTGGCAATTCAACTGAAAAATTGTAGAGGGTTAGATCAGTAACTTGAACATCCACAGTGCCTTCTTTCATGGTTGTTACTAGCCGTGTTACTTGTTGCTCAAATGAATTGCACCATTCTTTATCCATTTCTGTGACATGAGTATCAGTGGGTTCATGCACCATATGTTGTCCAATGCTTTTTTCATTGCACAATTCTAGGGTATTTGTTTCTTCATTACATTTGTCTTTAATCATGTCTTCATTAGTTATTTCACCATCCTCTACTTCAATCATTTCCAGAGAGTCTTCCTCATCATCTTCAGTGTGCAGCATGTTGAACTTGTTTTGGTGTGGATACAGAACAAAACAGATCACTACTTGGAGCTTTATGCACATCTAAATGCACCATATTTATTATCCCACCTCCATCATTTTCAGAAACTAAATTTTCTCCTTGCATCTTCAAGTCATCCCCACCCACTTCTTCACTCATGTTTCTTCTTTTATCCTTGTTCTTATTAACTTTTTGCCATACTTGCTTAACTCTTTCTTTCTTCTCATGAACTCTCCCCTTTTTCATCCTATTCTTTTTTTCATCACTAACTTTCTGTAGATCATTTATTTCACAATGTTTAGCAGTTTCATCACTTTCATATTTCCTGCAATTTGTAATCACATGCCCAAACTCTTTACAAATGGTACAGATTTTAGGTTTCCACAAGTATTCTACCTTCACAACTTGTTCATTACCATCAAGCAGCATCACTGTGAAATTATCTGGTAGTTCATTATTTGGAGATGCTTCAACTAAACATTTAGCAAAGGAGATACGCTCAAAATTTTCAATTGATGCATCCATACAAAGAAGCTTACCAACTCTGGCAGTTAACCAATTGATTCCCAAAGGTGACCATGCATACAAAGGTATATTTGATAATTTTATCCACACTGGGACCGCTTTTATACTACTACAGCCATTTCCTATATTTTCATCCCATGGCTTCACTATGAATAACTTATTCCTCATTACAACAGGGTCTGATTCAGAAATTCTTTTCCTATCTTCTTCATTACCAAACTTGAACAAAAACAAGAAGCCATATGATTTTACAGTTATGGATCCAGCTAGCTTCCATGCACGCTTGAGATAATACAGAACAGTTGAGTATGGTAGGGGGTTATCAAGGAAAAAACCGACAAGACAATCAGACCACAAAGAACTACCTGCCTTGACAACTTCAACAGGTGGCACAATTGCATCTCCTTGAAATTCAAGTTGTATATCATGTGGTACATAGGTGCCAGCGTTGTTAGGTCTTGCTTTGAAAAGTGAGTTCCATGCTAGCGGCGGTTTAGAAAGAGAAGGAGTTGACATGGAAGGTACATGGAGTTGAGGTGGTGAAGTAACTGTTGTGGCACGAAAGGGAAGAGATGGGACGAGTACAACACTGTTAGAGGGTAGAGCAGCAGAAAAAGAGTTTGGCAGAGGAAGTAAGGGAGGTTCAGAGGGAGGTACGAGAATCGAAGAGGATGGGCAAGGCTGAAGTGATGTTGGCGGATGTGATGGGTCAGCGGGAATGGGAAGGAAATTTGGTGCGGTCCCCATTTTCAAAAAGTGTAAAAAAGTATTCGGTCAATACATTTTGAGCAAATTGATATTTTGAAAAGCAATAATATTTCTTTTGCATAAAATTATTGTGACTTTAAAGCTAAATTTGATAAACTTATCACTGAAGTCGCAAAATTTAATAAAGGTTAAAACGATTTAAACATGATTTTATCTAGTTCTAGACCTTTACATGATAAAAGTGATTTAGGATATAATAAAACTAATCGTAGAAATAGCACTAAATACGCTTTCATGTATAGTAAAAATGTTAGTGATAGTACTAAATTTGGAGTAAAGTCTATCCAATTTTAATAGAAATTCAAATACTGCTATGACCATTAATGTTTATTTTGTTTTTTGAAGTACAAAATCATTGACGGGAAAAATGAACAAAAGTTATCCAAGTATTTAGGGTCCTTTTAATTGGAAAAATAGAGAAAAATACATTGATGATTATTTTGATATGGTAGTTAATAATGAAAATTATATTTATAAAGGTTCAACAACACCTAAGTGGGTATGGTTTCCTAAAAATTAGGAAATTATAAGAACCTTGGATATCACATGCTTTAAATGTTATTTTTTTTGATAACTTACATTATAAGTAGTAGTTATTTTGTTATATATTATTCTATAACACTTATGTGGAATATAATTTATGTCATCATACAAACTTTCTTTTTTGTCGATGGCAAAGGGGCAGAAAGATATTGCTCTAACACTATTTGCAGCAATAAACGATGCAAGCATAGATTAAGTGGGAGAAAAGATTAATTATTTACAAGAATATATAGCATAGATTCAGAGGAAAAAATCTATAGCACAGCTGCAGGAGTATATTCAAAAGGAGAGATAAGTTAACAAAGTTTGTCGAAGATTCGTCTGTAGCAAATGGAGTTGTCACCATCAAAAAAGGAGAGAATGTTGGATCATAGGTTTTGATTGCTAATATGAAACAACAATTCACGAATCTACGACTACGACAACATCCAGACTCAACGACTCAAAATATGGTTTGTATAGTTATATATTTTAACAAAAGTCATCAAATGTATATATAGAGTCTAATTTAGTGCTTTGTTAAAATCCTTCCTCTAGAACATCATTCACATTCAAATAAACTTGAATGCATATTTTAATCAAAATCAAGTTTTCAAAAAATGCATGAAGTAGGGTTCGAACCCCCGGTCACTGGTTTAGAAGACAAGTGCTCCAACCAAATAAACTACAATAATTTTTGTTTATCAGTATAATTCAGTTACTGAATATCTATAGGTCCTATTGAACTTGTGCACATATGTATGCACGTTTATATTTTCAAATTCAGTCGACTGAAGTTTATAGACCAGTCGACTGACCAGGTTCCAACTGTTATTATCTGAATAAACACTTCCTTTTATGTTCGGTTTTCTTCTTCGCAGAAGGTTAGTGATCTTTCCGTTTGATAACATCTTTTCACTAGAAGTTGTAACTTTCTATCTACTATATATATGCATGAATTTCAAGAACAAATAACTTCACTTACTTTATTTTACTTGAATCATATTTTCTAAATTAACCGCTCTCTTGAATTCATATATTCATTGCTTACAATCACAATTCAATATTTCAAAAAGAAATCTGAAACTTCATATTCTTCATATGCACATAACTACAAATATCATACTTGAGGAAAAGATTACAGGAAGAGTGTACAAGAAGGGACAAATCCGTGTTATTAGAAAACACAAGGTCATGAAAATCTACTTTGTATTCAAGTCCTGTTCGGTTGCCCAGGCGGTGTAAACCTATTGCTCCGGATTAAGTAAGGGCTGCTACTTTAAATTCCAGTGGGATCTGGGACTGGACGTAGAATGGGAGTTCGAACTAGTATAAAAATTTCTGGTATCATTTACTTTACCATTTACTTTTTATACTCATATTCCGCATCAGCAGATAACTTAGTTTATATCGCACTACCATTGTATTTACATTGTTTACAACTGTTGGCCATTTCGATCCTATAGTACAGTCACTTTCATCTCCAACCTTAAATTCCAAATCCCTACGTTTCTATCCACATAACTCTTTCAGTGATCTTGGGCTTCCTTCATTCTTTTCTTAATCACTGCAACTTTTCGGTAGCCTCTCGGATCATCTCCGATTCAAGTACTAATCTATCTCCCGTCTAAACCCAACATGCTGATGACTTGCACGGTCTTCCATATAGAGCTTCATAAGGTGCCATACCAATTCTTGCTTAGAAATTATTGTTATAAGAGAACTCAACTAAATGCGAATGATCCTCCAATGATCCACCAAAATATAGGATTCACATTCTCAAGAGATCCTCAAGAATCTAATTCACTAACTTCGTCCGTCCGTCTGTTTGGGGGTGATATGTTGTGCTTAAGCTCAACTTAGTTCCTTGAGTTGTTTGTAATGCTTCCTAAAATTGACTAGTAAATATGGGGTCGCGATCACTTATTATACTTATAGGAACTCCATGCAACTTGACTATCATTTTCATAAAAATTTCGGCTAAAGAAGCAGCGGTCCTTGTTGGTTTTATCGGAATAAAATGTACGCTCTTCGTTAGTCGATCCACGCTAACCCACACTCCTTCATTTTCTTTTTTGGGTAAACCATCGATAAAATTCATTGATATCATTTCCCATTTCAAGTTAGGTATTTATTAAGGTTGTAATAATCCTGTTGTCTTTTGATGATCACCCTTGATTTGTTGATAGCATAAACACCTGTTAACATAGACTGAAATATCCTTTTTCATTCCTAGCCATCAAAATCCTCTTTTCATATCCTTATACATCTTATGAACTCCTAGATGATTACTTAGCTTAGATTTGTGGTATTTTGACAAAACTTCCTGCCTTAGGCCATCCACATCTAGAACACAAAATCATCCATTCATCCTTAAAGTACCTCGACTATCCATCTCAAAATACAAACATCTACCTCCTTTTACTCCTTAAATTAATCCTTCCAGTATTTCTTCCTTCCTCTGATTTCTCATAATCCTTTCCTGAAGTGTCAGGGTTACTTCCAAGAGAGTCAAAACAACATTTTCGCTTAAGGCATCCGCAACCACTTAGCCTTTCATGCCGTATAAAGAATATTCAAGTCATAGGATGCCAGAAACTCTAACCACCTCTATTGTCTTGGCTTCATATCCTTCTGAGTAAAAAGATAATTCAGGGATTTATGATCGATGAAGAGCACGAATTTTTCACCTAATTTATGAAGGAAAACTTTCTACTGAAATCTCTAAAGATTAGAAAGAAACTTAGAGAAATAGAAGGATCCTTACCCAATAAGTAGTGTCTCTACATTTTTAATGCAAAGATAACAACTAGCAACTTCAGGTCATGCGTAGGGTAGTTCTTCTCATGAGGCTTCAACTTTCTTCTTGCATACACAATCAATCTCCATGCTGCATCAAAATAGCACCTAATCTCACTCCACAAGTATCTGAGAAAATCATGGATCCACTATTTTCATCCGGAACAGCCAAAATTGGTGCACTGGTCAATCAATTCTCCAATTTCATAAATTCTTCTTCACACTTTTGAGTCCATTCAAACTTCTCCCCCTTCTTAGTCAGCTTAGTCAAATGGAAAAACATTTTAGAATAATCTTAAATAAACCTCCTATAGTATCTAGCCAAACCTAAGAAACTTCGAACCTTGGTTCGAGTCCGCGATCGCTTCCATTCTTGAACAACTTTCACTTTTATTGGGTCCATTGAAATACTTCTCCCATCACAATATGTCCTAAGAATCTTACCTCCGATTTTCAAAATTGACACTTTGAAAATTTTGCCTTTAGATATGTATCCTCAATGCTTCTAACACCACTTCCAAATGATGTTTATGCTCTTTCTTAGATTTGGAGTAGATTACGATGTCATCTATAAACTTGTTAAGAACATCTCAGAAAACATGGATCATGAGATCTACAAAATATGCAGGTGCATTGGTTAGCCCGAAAAGCATAACCAACCATTCAAAGAAACAGCAAGGGCCCCTTAACGTAGTTAAGGATATACTATCTTTAGCAACCCACAACTGACATAATCCTATAGCTAAATTCATTTGAGAAAATACCATAGCTCCACGAAGTTAGTCAAAAAGATCATCGATGTGGGGTAAGGGATACTTGTTCCTAATAGTCACTTTATTCAACTCCCTATAATCCATGCACAACCTTAGAGATCCATCAGACTTAGCTGCAAAAACTACAGCTGACCCTCAACTCGAATGACTGGGTCTAATCAATCCTTTCCTTAATAGGTCCCGGGTTTGACTTACCAACTTCTTTCTCTCCCTCGGAGCCATCCTTCGCTTAGGTTGAACCACAGGACTTGTACTAGGGACCAAATCAATGTGAAACTCTATCTCTCGGTGCGGGGGTAAAAATTTAACTACTTCAAATACATCGGAAAAATTCTTAACAATTTCAATAGACTTAAATTTTCTTAGGATGCCTCCAGAGCGTACAAGAAATTACACATATGAATATCGGGTTCCTCGCACAATACTTTAGCAATTCTTCCAGATTGGTTACTAATGATACAATTCTTTCATTACAATCTAAAACAACTCCATATTTTGATAACCAATCCATACCAAGAATAATGTCAAACCCTTCAATGTCTAAGACATACGGGTCGTAAGAAAAGTGATGAGAAAGGTAGTAAACTGGCACATTCTCACAAATCATATTCAAATGGATTACACCAGCTATGGGTTAGCACACACATAGGGTTTTCTACAATACTAGGAATAAGATAAAATTTGTCTACTGATTCTAAAGAGAAAAAACTATGAGATGTATCATCAAATAATGCTCGAACAGAAACACCATTGATCAGTAAGGTACCTTCAAGGACGCCTTTCCCCTTAATATTCGTTGAAGTAAACAGTTCATTCTTAATGGCGTACACCTTGGGCTGCTGCACCTTCTTCAAGAGTGGGCAGTCCTTTACCATATGCCCGGGCTGATGGTAATTAAAACAGAGAGTCCTCTGGACCATCGGAGAGATAGGTCCAATTTTCTACTTTGGAGCTTCCCAATTCGGACAGTACCTGGCAATATTCCTTTCTGCTTATAAACATAACAACAACTATCCTTAGGCTTGCCTCCTTGACCTTCTTCCCGTTTCCCTTTTCCTTGCTTCTTCCAATTAGGATCCTCTTGTTAGAACCATTTCCACGGGTACTTCCACTGGGTGCTACTTGAGTAGGCTTCTTCTTTTCCAAGGCTTCGTACCTTAGTGCCATATCAATTAAATCCACAAAAGTACCCTTAACTTGGTAGTCGTTCTCTCATGGTTCTCTTCTCTCATACTCGAAACAAACATCTCATCTTTCTTTAATGGATGTTGACCAATTCTGGTCCTAAACAAGGCAGTTCATTGAAATTTGTTACATATTCTGCTACAGTAGTTCACCTTACCTCAAGTCTATGAAGTTCTTATACATCCTGGTCCTTCTTGCTATTGGCAAGAATTGGTCTTTAAAAACTTATTTAAATTGAGCGCCCGTAAACTTTCTTTTAGAATATTTTCCTTAAGGGAGTCCCACCAAGCTGCTACCCACTCTTGTAGTTGCTATGCTGCTAAAAACCTTTCATGTTCATTAGGTAAACCAAGACCTTTAAAAATCTTTTCACAGGATCGCAACTAGGCTTACACCTCCATGATAGACTCGATTCCTTTAAACGGTTTCCCTTCTAGGATGGCATATTACTTGCATAAGGTTGCGAAATTCTCTTTTGGCTGCTCTAGTGTTGCCTCTTTGGCAATCCGAACTCCTCCAAGATTTAGAGTTTTCTACTATTTGTAGTCGTAGTGCTACCTGCTCCCTTACCTCATCTACCTCTATTACACATGTCTCGCTACCTAGACATAGTAAGATAATTCTTAGAATACTTGAACGAGATAAATCTTGAAAGAAAGATACTAATCAAACTTATCAGCTGATCTATTTATCAGATATACATGGGTATACAAATAAAAATTAAAAATATGCACTCTTCAAGTTGACCTCAACCCAAAGTCCTAGGTGTTCTCTTAACCTCGCTTTGATACCAAAATGCAACAACCGCCTTTTTGCACCAAAAGACGAGCCATTAAGGGTAAAAGAAAAACGAAAGATAAGAAGAAACTACAAAATCATAGAATCTCACCACAATCAAAACAACATATAATAGATAACATAGGATATTACATTATCATTTCCATAATAATAATACATCAGAGTCATTACATTACAGCCTCTAACTAGACATTTAAAACTACCTACCCATACAAAAATACATAGATCATATATAAATATAGCAGAGTAAGATAATAACCAGCTAATGGTGAAGCCAACTGCTCCAGCTCCTTCAAAATGCTTCCGTAAGAAACCTGGATCTCTTGACTACTCATGCAAATTTGAGTACCTAAGAGTTTAAGGAAAAGAAAATAAAACTCTGGGTTAGACATGGATCTGGTGTGAGTAAACTCAAGACAAATTAAATTTTACTTTTATAAAACACTTTAAAAATCAAAGGTATCTCATGAGACCGCGCTGCATATAAACATGGACAAGTTTTTACCTTACAATAACCAAAACACTTTATATAGAAGTCCAGTGATATTATGATAATATCTTGAGTTTTCAAGTAAAATAAAACATAGCTGAAATGCTTGCATTTCAAATTTCAACATATTTGGGTACAACTAAATCCATATGGCACTTGTTGGAGAATGGATTCCATACAATAACTGGGCTACTGGGTACCGCCCATCATGGTTCATCTCTAGATAAATAATACCAAGGACCTCACCGGGATTCACTTTAACACAAGATTATCATACCTCTTACTGGATAGTATTTTATAAGATCACCTCTCGGTTGGGATCAGTAATCGTACTGAACAACACATGAGTTGATAGTAGGGAATCTGGATAAGGATGACCTTACCCTAATGGGAGCGACCCACTTAGCCTTGCTGCATCTTACATATTTTAGTCATTCCCGATTGATGAGGCCCGTAGCTACGTCTTTACCTTTTCTACAACATTGCCACTTGAAATGCTAACATTGTCTTCCAGATGTTGACATAATGTCAGCACTCATCCATACAAGTCGTTCAGGAGATGACCGAACCATATGGCTATTTCCACTATACCCATTTTGGAAACATCCTCACGCTTAATAGCAAATAGCCATTGTGCTTCAAAGTCTTCATCATTAATCTTATCTTTACTGCTTCCAATTCGAATGCTTCCGTTGGCTCGAAGCGATTTTCAGATAATAACTGTTGTCCGATCGTAGTCTCTCTAAACCTAGGTTCGATAATCTTTAAAGAGGTCAAGTTGTTTGTAGTGAATCATTCCACTATCAGGGTATCCGATTTACTTTTGAACATACGTTCCATACATGACCCGCTTATTGAAATTAACCCCATTGCATTCATTATGTTCCAGAAGCGCCGTATTTGTGATAAGTACAAGTCGACTTATTTTCAATAAAACGTGTCAATATTTTATTACAACTACTTTAATTCATTTGGCTATTTAATAGCGTAGACAAAAGATTCTTTGGTTTTAAAACAATTTACTTTGACAAGAAAGTTGGTTGAAAATAAATAACTAATAGCTTTGAAAGAACTTTCAAATAAATAAACCTTAACTAAATCATAAGTTTAAAACTTAATTAATCTTTATAAATCTTAATTAAATCATAAATCATACTTTGAACCTTAATCAATTAAAAATTATTTATAATTAAACTTTAATTAAATAACACTCCTTTAAAAAACTAAACCCTAATTAAGCGGATAATTAACCTTTAATTAAATAAAAATTAATTTAATGATTATCTCCAATTAAATAATTAATTAAAGTAAAAAACTCAATTAAATAAAAATTAATTTTCTTTTATCTTAATTAATCATTATTTAAAACTTCCCTAATTAAAAATAATTAACTTGGTTAGTAATTTCTTAAACTGTAATTACTTATCCTAATTACTTAATTAATAAAATAATAATTACCCTAATTAATAAATTAAATAAATAAAACTTAAACTTTTTACTGGCTTAGTTAACTTGAGATGAATTTTCAAAAAACAATCAAATAAAAATTACTTTAAAACTTGAAATCGTGAAATTTTCCAAACTGCATCCATAACGACTATCGTTATGAGCGTAGTTCGCTAGCTTCAGTTTCTAGATGAAAACCTCACTTTAACTCTAGCTATTTAGGGCTGTTATGGTAATGATTACCTATACCATTGTATAAAGACCGTTACCATACCGTTTTTATTGGTAAACTAAAATTGTTTACCGTTAATGACTGATTGATATTCCGATGACCGGTATATCGATAAACTGGTAACCGTTACACTAGTAATGGCAAATTACCGTTTGTCTAGAAAAATAATAAGTTGATATATTTTTACACTATATGATGCTTCATTATGTATCTCATTGGGTCACTTTATAAAGGACATAGAAAAGAAGTGTATTGATCATCATTTAAGTTGAATTACTGAAATAAATTAAGTGGAAATTAGCCACAAGGGCCTCTTTAGCATGTGCAATTAGTTTCTAGGACACACAACTAAAATAATTACTTTTAAGGACAAAATGCAAAACAATTAGGTTCTAAGGCCTATAAACCTATGAAATTATGTCCTTGAAAGTAATTGGACTGTTGACTTTGTCCTTAAAAGTAATTATTCTATTGACTTTGGCCTTAAATTTAATTCCTGTGGATGTGTATCCTAGAAACTAATTAGACTGCAAAATTTTCTTGCTTCTAAATTCCCGTAATACAACATCTTACATGAATGTCAATGTACTATGAATGGACTGGTAAATTACCATTACCAGTGGTTTTGAAAAAATATTACCGATGTTTTACCGTAAAAAATGGTAAATTTACCGTTACCTTACCGATTATGCGGGTATACCAACTTTACTTCAAAATGGTAACTGATTGACTGGTAATGGTAAATTTATCATTACCATAACTGCCCTATAGCTACTACATATTTGGAAACACAAATGGAAGATTTTTGTAACTTTAACATAAGGTAAAAGCTTGTAAAATATATACTAAATCCAAAAACTAGAAAACAAACTTTTATTTTCAAATCAGATCTCATTTCCTTTGCGACATTTGAAGGTGCTAACTTCACAACATTTTCCTCACATACACTTGGTATTATTTCACAAACGCACCACCATCATGTCATAATCAACCACTCATATATTCATACCCAAACATATTGTTTAACAACTAAATCTCAAATCCTAGCTCAACCACAAACTTATAATCATATACCATCAGAACAACATAATATTTCAATACAACAACCACTATATTTTCTCAACATATAGTTCATCAAAATCAAGTTATTTTCTTTTCTAAAAATAAGACTTTTACTCACTGAAATTTTATTAACTCAAGAGTCAAGGCTAACTTTGCTAAAACTTGAAAACAATTTAGGAACTTGCAAAAATTGAAACTTTAGATGTCCAAACACCTTAAATAGGCTCGGTCATGTAGGCTTTAGGCTTGGCCATATGGAATTTTGGCTTGGTATGTAGACTAGAGATTTTGGATGCTTGTGTTTGGGAAAAGGAGGTGTAAAATGATTTGTAGAAAGTCTTGGTGAACTAAAGAGGAGATTTCGCAAAAAGAGTGAGTTTTTTTCTTATTTTAAATTTTGTGAAAGAAAGCCATGGATGTTTACTTAAGCTCTTAGGAAATTTTGAAATGAAGATGAATATTGTAAAATGAGAAACATGAAATGGAAATGGTATATATAAACTTAGGAAAATTAAAAATGTATAAGTGCTTATAAATAAATATATATGTACGCATGCACCACCATCCCTCCTCCACCATTTTCGTCCTCACCTATACTCACCCCTCCTCATCCAACAATTCATGCCATGCACTAAGTACTTTGAGTTGAAAAGGTTTTTTTTTGTACATTATGTATATATATTTTTAATAAATAAAATCTTCTTTATACTATATGTTTATATGTTTAAGGAGAAAATATGTACATGCATATATACATATACACACCATGTTAATACAGTTTGTAGTGTGCATATATGTGTATAAAGTAGTGTTATAACATTTTAAATAACTTTTAACCAATGAAAAATCAATATTTCAAAAAATAATTTTGCTCTCACATTTTCTGTTTCTCTATGAACTATATATATTGGTAAATCAATTTTAAAAATGATTTTATCATCATTAGTATTCATTAAAAAACTTCTATTTGTTAATATAAAAACATTTTTAATTATTTAAAAATAAATTAAATATTCATTAAATAGCGATTAATTTGTTGGTCGTTACACGGTGTATGAATAAAATTTGCCTAATAAAATATGAGGATAACGGAATAAAAGTTTAAATTTTAGGTCCTTATGACAACGATGGAGGGACAACAGAGGAGATGGATTGTTTTCCATTCTTTTGTTATTTCTCAAAACACAAAAAACAAAATAAATTTGTTTTCTACTCTATATGTCAGCATCTTTTTTCGAATTGTTTTTTCCAAAAATAAATATGTCGTGATTTCGTTTTTTGGATGGAAACATAAAATTAAAAATGGAAAACCAAACGGAGCCTAAAGATCTATATTGAGGTTAAACTACTTGCCATTATTGTCTGAACTGAAAAGAAAAGAGCCAAGTAAGTCATGAATACCAAGAGTGCATAGAAACTTATTGCCTTGACTGTATATGTATAGATTAAGATTCAAATTGCGGTCCCTGCATGTTTGTGGAAGTTCCTTTTTTTCCGTTAAAGTTTGTGACCTACAAATGAACATTGACGATGTTTTTGATAGTTTTGTTAAAACCATTAAAAGTTGAAATATGATGTTCCTTTTTTCCATTTAAGATGTAAAACTATTTTGTTAAAAGTAATAAAGAAGTTTGTCTATAGATCTGAATGATATGCATATAAAACATGCATGTAGCACTAAATATTAGTCTACCGATCTAAATGTCATGCCGCTAAAATTAGTTCATCTACTAATCTAGATGACATCATAACAAAATAGTATTTTTATTTAGGCTGTATGATTTTTTCATTGATGCCATACCTTTCTAAATCATTCCAAGGTTACAAATTTCTATGTTGGTTTGGATATTCATTTAATTTGTGTCGAATTTGAGTCTGTATAGATAAATGATATATAACGTATGTTAAAATAAAATGACACTCAAAATGATTTTTACTACTCAACTTAACTTGCTATGTATGGGGACATTTTCAATTTAGTGAAAACAAAATGTAAATTCACTAAGTATAAATTAAATCATTAATAATGAACCATTTACCCGTGTGCGAACCATGGACCTCATACTATTATACCATTTTCACGTACCCCCTTTCACTTGTTTATTTCATTTTGATTTTAGTTTTTCATTTAAAATAATAATAATTGAAGAATGGTGATATGGAAGGCAGAGCAGTGGTCGTATTAATGTTCTTTCTATCAAGAATGTGCAATAGAAATTACTGCAACATAAATACACTAAATTTAATTATATTGCAATATATTTTGAATAGCATGTCAACAATGAAGACAAAATACCAGAGATAAAGGAGACAACCATTATAATAATTTATCTTTAATAGGCATATTTTCTTTTACAAATTACATGGCTGAAATGAATTGCAAGATATAGTGCTACCATGGGTCTACGTGTCCTATTTAGTTATGAAAAGTTTATATCTTTAAATATGTATGCAGTGTAATGGAAATGCAAAGTGAATGCCAAACATTTGTTTCTCAAGTTTTTCTCCTCTCCCTTTTCTCACATTCTCTTTCTTACTTTTAGTACTAGATATTAATTAGTGTTTCACTAATTGGTTCTTTCAATTTTTATCCTCGCCACCACTTTGGACACCATGACAGAAACCTTAATAACCTGCAACTATCTCATAGACGATGCCCTTGACCTCAACAACACCACAAACCAACAAAAAACTATCATTGAAACTATCCAAACCACCTTAGCTACCTAATAAGACATGCTCCAAACCTCACAAGCTCAACTCGTCGAAATTTGAACAACTCTTCATTCTAAAAGCATGGCCATAGGCCACATCTCCCCAACTTTAACTGATATCGTAGAAAATTTCCTTCAACCCTCTACCGTCACCACAACTTGAATCTTTCACTCGTCCACCACTTCTTCGCCTCACATTGGCTTCCCCGACTCTACTCTATGCCACTAGATCTACAATTTCTTCGCCTTCATTTACCTTCTCCACCTCGTCCTCGACAATAAATACAAATGCGCCAACTTCTCCTCTTTCTCCTTCAACATCATGTTGTGGATCCTCGGCATAACTCCATAAAGTCCCTCAATTCTCCCCAAAATACCCCAACATCGTCCCTTGCGAATAAATCTGATGCCCAAAACATATCTTCCTTACCTCCTTTATCTTCACCTTATTCATCGAAAGATGAAGACCCAATGAAGATGAAATCCTCCCTCAAGCATGCATACTCCACTTACCCACTTAACTACGCTGAGTTTGACTCCACTTTTAATACGTCCTTTTGAACCTTATGGCCCCACCACCATACATCGACTCTACTTTATCAATTAATTTTTTTAATTTCTTATTTAGAACTGACTTTTATTATGTAAAAGAGAATATTTGATCCTTTGTATACTCTTTTCATGATTCCTCTCATCTTACATACCAAATTCTAAGTGGCTTGAATGATTATTAACATTTATAGCATTTTAATTTCATTTTCACACATCTTAGATATTAACGATACCATTAATGGCTATAATATACCATTAATTTCATGCAACCTCATTTATTTGTTTATTTCATTCTGGTTGAGTTTTCCATTTTCAAAATAAGTGTTAATGGCTCATTATTGACCAATTTTGATCATTTTCTTATTTGGGATTGACTTTATTGTTTGTATTTAAATTATTGTAGTATTAGACAAAATGAATGTAATAAATAATTTAGAGAAATAAATGATTGATTTTCATGTGATTTTGTTAGTCTTGTGATAACTTATCTAAATTTTTTATTACAAGATATTATATTACAATATTGTAAAACAAATTATTTATATCTTTTTTGTTTATCTGTATTTAAATTATTGCATGGTATAGACTGAATTCATGTAATTGATAATTCAAAGAACTAAAGGATTAATTTTCAAGTAATTTTTCAATTTATAATAACTTAATTGTCTCTATTGTTTTATTACAGAATAATATGTTAAATTATTGAAATCAGTATATGTATATAAATATGTACATTGATGTCCAAAATGGCACAACCCCCAAAAACTTGTGAAAATATTGAGATCTAGCAAGAAATATCAAAAGAATAAAAAGAACACCAGAATTGCTATAGTAGTTCGGCAATCTCTGGCCTACGTCCACTTTATATTTTGTTTATTAGAGATTTAAGAGTCATTAGTACAAGAATTTACCGATCTAAGTCCTAGAACAACAAATAATAGCTCCTAAGTGACTTCAATGGAGGAGCAATAGGAATGAAGAAGAAATTCCCAAAAGTCCTTCGTTGGTTACTAGAAGGTTAGTATTTATAGTGAAATTCATCGGTAGACTCGGAAACCGACAAAGTCCAAGGTCCAAATGCAAGTCCATAGGTTTAGAAGAGCGGATGCTGACCCAAATTCCAATATAGACCTCTTAGTATCGAGAGATTCCCCTCGGTACCAAGTGGTTTTTGTGCGTGAAAACCCTTCTTTCTCACTAGTTTTAGATTCCTATCTCAGATTTGTTGTGTTCCAAAATCCTTTTCAAGAGGGTAATGTTCTCTTCATAATTTTCTTGATATTGCTTATCTTTTCTTACTTTCTTACCTTTCTTCTTGAGAAATCCTCAAGGTTGCTCGCTTATTCTTTAAGAAAAGTGCTTCATGATAATCACCCGAGGTAGTGCTCCAGTACAAGTGGTTTAGGAAGTCCAATGTGGAGTGAAATCCTCTCAGTACTGAGTGGTTTCTCTCGGTACTAGGTGGTCCACTTTGCTCCTTTTCCCTTGAAACTTGTTGGGTATGATCTTTTTGTTTTTTTAAACATGTTTCCAAGTTTGTGAAACATTTTATCTTCATCTTGACATTCTAATTCCAATTGAAAATATGATTGGTCAAAAAGCCAGTTAATACTTGCCCCTCAACGTACGCCTTATAAATGTAAGGTATGCTTTGCTCAAAAACAAGTTTCAGTAGCAGTCAGCCTTTGGTAGTTGAGCCTTCCGGCCATCCATCAATCCCGAACTTGGTGAATCATCTGGTTCCTTGGGATTCTCATGCAAATCCATGGTTGTTCCAGACCGTCATAAGCAAGGACAACATTCCTTTCTTAAGTGTTGGTCATGAATCATAATCAATCCATTTTCATCCAGAGTTATCCTATCATACATCAAAATAGTCCCATGTCTGTCTGGGATTTGTCAATTTTAGTTTGTTTATGATGCAATCAAATTTTAAGGCCGAGTCAATGTCCATTCTAGGACCCGATCTATCTGGATTGTTCAACACTTAATTTAGGATTCAATCGCTCCAGATCCTGTAGAATCCAATTTAACATTTGATCTCTCCGGATCGCTTAATTTCAATATAGGGTTCGATATCTTTGGATCGTTTGTCGTCCAATCCAAGGGTCGATCTCTTTGGATCGTTTATCATCCAATCTGGGGTTTGATCTCTTTGGATCATACTGAATCTAATCCGCTTCCGCTTGTTCTTCGACAAGGGGACTTAATTTCCAACCAAGCCCATCCGCTCAGTCACTGGCAAAGGGACTTACTTTTGATCTCTCAAGATTCTTGCCGAGCCAAATCCGCTCACTTTTTGGCGAGGGGACCTAACGTCTAAGCAATTCTTTCTTCTTACTCTTCAATAAGGAGGCTTATTTCTTGTGATCATTGCCATTTCTCTCCGAATGCCATTACCATATTCAAGTGGTTTCAAAAATCAAATATTCAAACCAAAGCAAGCAAACAAACACCCTAAATATTCATCTCAAACATCCGACTCAGAGTGTGCCTAGAGACCAATCGAGATCTTGCACACATACAAGTGGTCTAAGGTTATTATCATCTTAACAATCCAAGACGGGAAGAAAAGCATGGTAACATACCTGACTCCTATCCATCCTGATCATGGGATTACCAATATCGACCCAAATCCCTGGTCATGTCTCGATGCATTCACTATAGCTATTGGCTGCTCCTGATGCACCATTGTAGTTTGGATCCTTATGTACTATGGTAGTTGGTTACTACAAACAAACTCTTCTATCAAATCATGAAGGTGTCAACATTCGTTCATTCCATGTCTATTTATTTCATGAAAAAGGATTTTTTTTTCCAAACCTTTACTCTCGATCCATTAGTTCCCTCTTAGCTAGCTTTCCATAAAGGATCTACCCCATAGTATTGAGATAAATTCTCTCTGGGATTTCAACTAAGTCGGTGTAAGAAGAGAATTTTGATTCCCTCCTGGTCGCTTCTATCCTATAAAGTTATCTTCATCTTTCCACTTTCCATTGTCTCCATGATATCCTGCTTTGGACGGTCATTTGTCAGCCACATCATTCATTTTAGCATTCTCATCTTTAGCGTCCTTCTAATGTAACTACCTCTCTGCCTCGTGATAGAATTTCATAGGATCCATCGGTGGATCCCTTTATAAGAAATTTTAAAGTTTGTCTTATTTGAAACTCTAGGGATCGCCGTCGTTAGAAAAACCGATGGATCTAGCTAATGAACTACAACGGCTGTTGCATTAAACCTAGTCAAGCAACTCCTTAGGATCTCTCTAGCCCTTTGCTTCATTCTTATAGCATCATCACGTTCTTTAGTCATGAAATGTAAACCCTGAATTGTCTTGTGAACTTATTCACTAGCTCGGTCCATGTGTTTATGAACCCATTCTTCAACTGTCTGAACCACGTCGCTTCTAGATATATTAAATATAATGGGAAGAACCATCCCAACACCTCCTCGGAAGCACTTAACATCTTCGTATATCTGACGTACCTTATTAAATGAACCATTGGATCTGTCTTTTCATCATACACTTCCAACGTCTGAAGCTTGAAATCAGGAGGATTCCTCGCATACCTGATGTTTAGGGTAGATGGACTCATATTTACATCCTCCAAACTCTGATATAAGGGTCCACGTCTCACTAACATTCTGATCATCTTTGTTACTTGGTTGTTGCTGTTTAGTGGCAATCTCCGCTCTATAGCAATGTTCTGCCCCCCGCTGTTATAGGAAACTTTGCCGCATAATCCTTTGGCTGCACACTTGCATTTTGATTTGCACCTCTAGTTTCATTCTGCCTCACATTCCTATAGGGGAACTCATGTACATACTCCTCGGGTCACTATGCATTTACGTTTTGACTTGCGTTTCTGGCCCCAGCGTCGTGTTCTTGGCATCCCAACTCGCCCTAAGCCTAAACCGACTTTACGCCAAGTAAATTCTTCTCGATACTAAGAGGACTGAGGTTGGTACCGAATGGTTCTGATTGTGGGGGCATTGTTCTAGTTTTCTCTGATCCAACTCTAGGTGCTTTCGCATTAGTTCCTAGTCCTTGCTTTGAATCTCAGCAGCTCCAGTTGTTCCTTGTTGTCCCATCCTTTAGAAAATTTCCTCCACCATTTCTTACTGTCTAGTCATTATTTCATCTTATATCTCTTACATCATTCTCTCCATCTCCTCTTTGATCACGTATATTTAACGACTAAAATTTAAGGAAACCATCTTGCTACCCCATTCTCTGGTTAACTCCCTCCAATCCTAAATTTTGGTATTAGGCCTCTTCATCTTCTTTAAACTTTATATCCAATCTCTTTTCTTGATGAGAGCACCAAAACATTGATGCCAAAAATAGCATAACATCTAAAAACCTATGAAAATATTGAGATCTAGTAAGAAATGTCAAAATAGTAAAAATAACATCGGAATATTTATAGTTGTTTGACAATCTCTGGCCTACATCCACTTTATTTGTTTATTAGAGGTTTGAGGTCACTAGGGCATGGATTTGCCGATCTGAGTCTTAGAACATCAAATAGTAGCTTCTTAAGTAACTTCAATGATTGAGAGATAGAGATGAAGAAGAAGAATTGCCCAAAAGTCCTCTCTTGGTTACTATAGGGTTGGTATTTATAGAGGAATTCACCAATAGACTCATAAGCCGACAAAGTCCAAGTTTAAGATGCAAGTCCATAGCTTCAGAAGAGTGAATACTTGCCCAAATTCCAATGTAGACCTCTCAACATCGAGAGATTTATCTTGGTACCCGGGTGGTTTTTGTGGGTGAAAACCCTTCTTTCTCACTTGTTTTGTCTTCCTATCTCTGATTTGTTGTGTTTCAAACTCCTTTTCACGAGGGTCAATTTCTCTTTGATAATTTCTTTGATGTTAGTTATCTTTTCATGTTTTCTTATCTTTCTTCTCGAGAAATCCTTAGAATTGCTCTTCTATTCTTTAAGAAAAGTATTCAAGGACAATCATTTGAAGTAGTGCTCCAAGTAAAGGTGGTTTAGGAGGTCCAAAGTGGAGTGAAAACCTCTCAATAGTGACTGGTTACTCTTGGCACTGGATGGTTCACTTTGCTCATTTCCCCCGTAACTTGTTGAATATGATCTTCTTGCTTCTCCAAACATGTTCTTATTTTCGTGAATCATTTTGTATTTATCTCGATGTTCTAATTCCAGTTGAAAATCTGCTTAGTCAAAAAGTTGTTTAACAATGTGTGTGTGTGTTTGTATAAAAATTGGTAGTTTATCAATCTTCTGTAATTGATATCAAATACATAGTTTATTTATTTAATGTAGGAAAACATGATTCACTTAACAAATGATTAGTATAGGGATTTCATTGATGTGTATCTCAAAGCTAGAGGTTCGAATGGGAACTTACCTATTATGCTAGACAAATTCAATTTTAACATTTTGACTATACTTTTATATCTATCTATTTATTATTTTATATACAAGAGAAGTTCAGCAATATTTATCTTTCGTCTCCTTTAATCTCATCCTGAATTCCTAATTTGGATAATTTTTACCCTAAATTTTACTTTAAGATCCATTTCTTCCTTAAAAATTTATTTATTTATTGCATTAGCTACGTCCTCATCTATAAAATCTGCATGCCATAACACATTAATGACATACATGTTTTACTCTCATCCTCCATTAAAACTTAACCCCACGAAGTTTCTCTTATCTATTCAACCTTTTGCAACCTAAAACATAATTATGATAATTAATTACATAAAGTTTCCTTTCATTTTAAAACCATAATATATTTTTCTTAATAATTTATTATCATAAATTTTTTCCTTTCCACATCAATTAAGGATTCTCACTCTACTTTTACAAATCAAACCAAACAAATTATTTGAAACATGCCATAAGCTCTCGTTCCTTAATTAAAATCCTTACCGTTAACATTCATATATTTTATGTACATCTCTCTTCTATCTATTATGTAAGGAGTTTAATCTTTGATCAACCATTTTCATTTTTCTCTTTATTTTGTGAATAAAATCCTTATTTTCTAGGATATTAACTCTTTATTATAAATTTATCTTATATGCCATTCTTATTTTCATTTATCACACTCTTTACATTCATTACTCCTTTATATTCTAATACAATTTCATTATCTTCTCCACACATTCAATATAGTAAATTTTTTATTTTTTTTCATGTTCTCGCAATTTTGTCACACCCATTTTAGTTTCATGTTTATACAATTTTAAAAAAGAAATTCAAGTCCAAATCAAGTTAATGATTCTTTTCAAACAATCTTTACTCAACCTTTGTAATTTTTAATTTGAATTAATTAGTTACTAGTTTTCCATTTTTAAATTCACCATAATATTTATGATATTATTCATATTTTGCACTGATTGAGTTTCTACCTATTACTTTTAGTGTTTGGGTTTATGTGGGAAAATTTTCTAAAAGCCTCAAAAAGACCTTCCCTTAATTGATCAATCGATCCAGCTCTAAAGGTCCGATCTTGACATATAATATGTTTTTCCATTTAATCCAACATTGATTTTGTTTTATCTATTTTAAATCAGATATCAAATCTTTGCTTTGAGTTCGTGGTCAAAATTACGTTTCTTCTACTTTATGCTTTAGTTATACAACTATGAGTTTGGTTCCTTCGTATATTTTGTAGTAGTTTATTTGATTTACTAGTACATGGATACTTTAAGTATTAGGTATTCTATTATTTCAAGCTTTGTATCTAATTCGATTTTCATCTATTGTTTATATCAACTAGTATGATTATTTATTTGGCATCCATCATTTATTTTGTTGGGCATTATTTGTTAATTAATACTTAGATACTAAAGAATCTTTAATTTTTTTGTATGATGTATCAGAGGTAAAGTTGATCTTCTTTTTCATTATCAAACTAATATAACAAAATCAAGTTGGGCGAAGTGCATGTGTCTATAGTAAAAAATATTCAAACAACAGATTTCCATATTATACTTTAGGGAAAAAGTATGAATGTATATGTAATATTTTTGTTCTGATTATAGTAAGAAACTTTAAAACTTTGTTATTAAATGTGTATCATGTATAGTTATTCCTTTTTAAATATTTGATGTGGTCTTAGTCGACATGAATGTATTTTTTTTAATATATATACAACTTAGTCAACCTAGGATTTAATATATGTTTTGATGGTATTCCATAGACCTGAAAACATTCATAGGCAAAATAGTTATTTCATTCAAGTGCATAGTTACCAATATATTCATAGGGACCTTATGAAACAATATGACAATTATCTATTGCTTTACACATTTTATCCAATGTAATTTTCTTTCAATTTTTTTTGCAATTGGAGATATTTTTAAACTAAGGATTGGATATGTAGTTAAATGGTTTATATGCTAACTAACTTAAAATAGGGGATCCTACTAAATAATACTAAAATTAATTTTTTGTTACCAGTTCCATTTTATTTAAATTCAAATAATAGAATTAATCATAATCATTTTTTCTTAAATGATATTCAAGTTAATAAGAGAATCAATTAAGTATTAATTTTTTATAAGTTCAATCAATTGGGAATTAATCTAGGATCATCTGTTTAATTAATTCCTTTTATCTCTAACAGTTCTAGAGAAATATGAGTTCAACTTTAAGGGTGAATGTTTAATGTGAATTGTTCTATAACATCAGCAAATGCTTTCTTACTATACGATCCATATGCACCATATAGAAGTAGTGAAATTGGAATTTAATACTGGTTATTGCAAATACCTTTTTTCTTAACAAATTTAGTAGAAGAATAAATAAATGAGAAAATAAACATTTTTGTGATAATTTTCATCCACAACTAAATTGAATATTGTTATTTTAATATTACATATGCTTAAAAGGAAACTATATATATATATATATATATAATTGTAAAAGACATTATTGTTTTATCATACAAGTATAACAATTAAGCAGGGTTAAAAGTATGTCAAATGTATATTTAAAATATTATAAGCAAATCATGCCGATGTCTAATTAATACTTCAATTAAAATTCATGGACACTGTCCAATTTGAGATCCAAAGAAAATAATGGTTATTATTTGGAGCTATGACATATGTGTAGAGTGACAAATGATGAAGGTTGATTACATGAACAAGACAAGATAAAATCTCAAAATTATTGAATAAAGAGTCGAATTTAAATCAGTTATGTTTAAATTTGTACATATTACACGATTAAACTATCTAGTTAGATACGTGTAACATATTACATAATTTCCCCTAGGGAATACCCTACCTCTATCAATCTTATAAATGCATTTAGGGTCAATTATGAAATCTTATTCCAATTCATTTGACCGAGTTTCTCAGAAACTAATACGGTCAACCCTTGGTGAATAGGCATATTATTTTGTTTTAATTATCTACTCTCTATCCAGCGTTAATAAACTTCCTTTATTATGTGGCCCTTTTCGAAGTATGTTTCTCGACTTCTAATGAAATCTATGTTCTTTCGTGATCTACATCACGAAGCTATTATCATATAACAATGACATTGTAACGACCCATCTTTCATTCCACAGAAAGACGCATCATTATTAAGAAAGAAAGAGGTAGAAATAGAATAGATAGAAGAAAAGAACTCAACAATATCAAAATCTCACAGCGGAATGGAACAAAATATAATATATAACATAACATTACATAGTCAATTGCACAGTCAATTACATATCAGAGTTACACAGATACAACAACACAAGATAGACAGTTATAAAAGTCCATCTATTCTACAACTCAAATACAACTCAGAGATACATCAAAGCGGAAACACAATATAACTACAAACGCTGAAGCCTCCAGCCCCATATTTCCTCTAGAATTCGTCAAAGCTAACCTGAATCCCTTAGCTACTCACAAAAATTTGAGTACCCAAGAGTTTAAGAAAAAAACAGAATAAACTCCGGGTCACACATAGGTCTAGTGTGAGTAAACGGGTTAAAGTTGCTTAACTTTTAAAACCTTTGGAAACAAAAGGTATCACGTAAGACTCCCCACACATAAACATGGGTAAGTTTTTACCTTACGCTAACCAAAACATTTGATAGGAAATCCAGTGATATTATAATAGGGTCTATGGTTTTCAAGTAAATAGAAAATAGCTGAAATTGTTACATTCATTAAATTCCAGCTACTAGCCACAAAAGTGGGTAATACAATCAAAACCGTAAGGGCATGTAGGAAGAATGGGTTTCCATCAATGGCAGGGTTACTGGGGTACTGCCCGTCACAGTATATGGCCTAGATCATCGTACCGAGGATTACTCCCAATCTCCTGCAACACAAAGCCGGAACCATTCCTTACTGAACAGTTCTGAACAAGACAACCCCAGCGATTCTAGCTAGCAACCGCCCACACTGCCGAATAAAAAGGGACATCTAGACAGGGGTAAATCTCGTCCTACTTAGGCATGACCCACTTAGCCTTGCTGCACCTCCCCTGTTTTAGCCATTCCCGGTTGATGAGGCTTGAGGCTACGATTACCTTTATAGAACACATCTATCTTAGAATGCTCATCGTCCACCTGACGATGTTCTAAAAGCATTCAATCCATACAAGTTCGTTCCGGGTTCGAACAAAACCGAAGGCATTATTTCGTTACACTCATTTTGGAATCACCCTCAGAGTTAACGACAATAACCCTTGCACTCCGAAAACGCCATCTCGAACCTGAAAGCACTATCTCCGTTATACTCGTATTGGAATCACCCTCAGAGTTTTTAACGACAGATAATTCTTACACTTCGAGTCTTCAACTCGATCTTCACTTGAGTTCACGACCTAACATTTAACTTGGATCGATGTGGTTTTCGGATAATCAAATTTGTTACCCGATCCCGGTCTCATTAAACCAAACGTGTCTTAAAGGCCAAGTTGTTTAAAGTTTAAACAATTCAATTCAATACTTGAATTCACACAGCATTAACACAGATAAATATCACACATTTATCATTGATATAACCAATATCATATCACAGAATGTCACAACATATCATCAATAGATATCATCCAATTCAGACATTCAACAAATAGTCATCCATAAGCAAGCATTATCAATTCATATCATAATTGATTTAATTACTTAAATTAAATTAACTCCTTAAGAATCAATCACTTAATCCTGCGCATAAAATCATTAATTAATTACTAACCTTAATTAATTAATCACTCCTTGATTAACTTAGTTAATCAATAAATTAATCCCTAATTCCGGATTAATTATCCTTTAATTATCAATTAATAATCCTTAATTATTAATTAATCTCCTTTAGTACAAAGTAATTAATCCTTAACTACTTTCATAATCAATTAATTAATTTTTAATTAACTGATTAATTATCCATCAACTATCGATTAATAACCTTAATTATTAATCAATATTCTTTAATACAAATTAATTAATCCATAATGACTTTTATAATTAATTAATTAATAATTAATTAATTATCTCTTAAGTATTAATTAATAAACCTAATTATTAATTGTTAATTATTAATTAACAACTTAATTAAAGATTAATTATTCCTTAATCACTAGTTAATTAATCCTTAATTAATAGTTAACCAATCCTTAATTATCATTTGATTAATCCTTAATCACATTTGATTAATCAATTGATTACCACTTGACAACTTCTTAATTAATCTTTAATTAATTATTCTTTAATTATTAATTAATAAAACCTTAATTATTAATTAATAAAACTTAATTACAAATTAAGCACTTCTTAATTATTAGTTAAGTAACCTTAAATTACTTAGACTCATTAATCACTTGATTTATCAATCTTAATTACTTACTTTATTAAGTCTTAATTTTACTTAATTACTTAATTAATTAATCTCTAATCATTAATTAATAATTCTAATTAATGATCTTCAATTACAAATTAATTAACCTTTAAATTAATTAACTTTTAATCCATAATCATTTATTAATCAAGTAAATTAATTACCCTTAATTAATTCTTAATCAATCCTTTATAATTAATTAAACTAATTAGTTAAACTTAATTTCTTTAAATTAATTTAATTACAAAACACTAAACCTTAATTATCTTAAGGTAAATCGTTATCTTATAAATGCCTTAATTACCCTTAACATGTTTACATCATTTATCTTTAAAATTACCTTAACTTAATTAAATCATTAATTAAGTTTTAAATATAAAATAATCATTTATCTTAAAAATTAAAGTTATCAAAACATAACTTTAAATATCTTAAACATTTATCGATTAATAGTTTTAAAAACTATTTTCAGTTTGAATTTAAAAACTTGTCTTTTATATAAACTTTTAAAATTACTTTTAAAACTCAATTTTAAAATCACTTTAAAATTTCTTAACAAAGTTTAAATTTATCAAACTTCAAAATTCCTTAATCAAAATGTTTAAGAAAACATTTATTAAACATCAAGTAATTTATATAAAAATTTTAAACTAATTATAATTTTTAATTTCAAAAAAAAAACCAAGTTTTAAAACCTTTAAAACTTCTTAAAACTGTTTAACATTTGCTGCTTCGGGTCAAACCCGTAGCTTACTCGAGTCAAACCCGAGTTCCCCTTCTTCCCATATTTTTTTTTCAAAACTTAGATTAAAATTTTGAGGTTAAAACTAACGGGCAAAACACCCTCAACTACTTCGAGTTTACACTCGAGCTTCCTATCCAAATTTCTCGAATCAGCCTTCGAGACATCTCACAACCCCAAACACTGACACGACCTTCCTCCCTGTGCACATGCACCACCGCTGCAACCACTTCCGACCCATGACGTACCCTCTGTCACATCACTCTCCGATACTACAACCCATAACGATCATCCAAACAAACTCACAAACTATCGAACAAATACGAGCTTCCCAGATGGACTAGAACCCACAAACACCTCCAGCAAACTTCTTCGACCACAAAATTCCAACCACCAGAGGTTAAGGAACCTCGTTCCCAGCTTCGCCAGTCTTCCACATCTGCCTCTGGTCTTATGCAACTCGAATCACTAGAGTTGTCATGGTGATGCCTCTTCCGACCAAGACACAAACTAGGGTTAAAAACCCTTTTGATATTGCCACCGCTACGGCCCACAATCGTCACAACCACTAATTCTTCCAAGCACCCTGATCGCCAACCTTGCTTCAGACGAAAACTCGACCACTCAAAATCCTCTGACCAACAGAAAATGCTCAAGAACCATATTCCAGATATTTCCCAAATTCACATCCATTTCATCACTAAAAATTATGATTTTTGTTATAAAAATCCTAACCTTTAGAGATGTTCCAAGATATATACTTGAATCATCTAATTGTTGACATCAATTTTTGACTATATCAGAGTTTATACTGTAAAATACATATCCTGATTGATACTATTATCAATTCTCGCTTTTCATATTTTTACAATTTAAATCTTGTTATTTTAAACAAATTTTGTTTAAACATCTCAACATAAAACTAACCAGAGAAGTAACTAACTGATTTTGAATTTATTTTACACCCTTTAGTTCAAAAACAGAAAGAAACTGACATGCACACACATTAACACATTCATATATATATATATATATATATATATATATATTATATATATTTATATATATGCAGTAATACCACAACAAGCATCATTAACTTAGAACTTTCATAAGCAACCATTATTTACTTACTTAAACCTTTAATTAAAAAGTTTGCTCACAATTTTAAAAAGGCAGAGCTTGAAACTAGAATGAAAACTAAAGCCCTTTTTTGAAAATTTGAAAACTGTTGACTTCTGAAACTTTGTACTACTCAAACTTAAGAACTGAAATGCTTGGTACTGGATTGCTTTAAGACTGGAATATGATGATATGATCAAGACTTTGAAAATTGGTTGTTTCCAGGCTGTATTTGAACTTGAGAACTTGATTCACGGGCTTGCAGTTTTAAAAAAAAACTACAGGCTTTTGATTAATGCTTGATAAAAGAGGTTACTGGGTTTCAAAATCTGATGTTTTGATTTTGTTTTGCTGTTGAGAAGATTATAGGCTTTGAAATTGTTTCAAAGGAGATAGTTTCAGGTTTGAGAAGAAATTACAGGGTTTTTTGAAAAATTTCTGGTTCGCATATGAGAATATTTCAGTTTGTGGCTATTGATTTCTGAATTCAAAGAAAAAGAATGAAGAAAGAATGGAAGTTTATATGATGAAATTTATGGTTTATTAAAATTAAAGAAAAAGAAAATTAGAAAAAGACACTTGTTCAATTTTGTTTACATTTGTCATTACTAATCCTAATCTACTTACATGTGTTAATCATTAAGCTTTAAAATTTAACACTTGTTCTTTCTTATTTTTAAATTATATTTAAAATGACTTATAAGCCTTCATTATTAATTTTCTTAATATATATGTGCTTTTATAAATTTATAAATGCTTTTTCTTATTTTATAAAAATAAAACTTTTAAAAGAAAATCAAATAAAAACCAATTAGATTCTCAATAAAATCATATAAAATTATTTGATCCATTTTAAATGCTAATTTAAATGCTTTTTCATTTATTTACTATTAAATAAATATTTTCCAAATTTATATAAATAAAATTCTTTTGTTTTAAATTAATATAAAACAAATCTTATTTTTAAAATAAAAACTTTATTCATATATTCTTTTATATCCAAAATTATTTTCAAGACATAAATTCTTTTTAAATTACAAATTTCAATTCAAATTCCAAATTTTAAATCCAAATTCAATTTAAACTTCAATTTAAAATCAAATCAAATATATCTATATTAAATTTAACAAACATACTATTAAATTTAGAAATATTAAATTCTAATTTTAAAGTCAACTTTTAAATAAATATATATTTAAACAACACTTATTAAATTGAAATGTTAAGCCTATTAAAATCAAATTTATAAAATAACACAAATTAAATAATTATTCTATTTAAAATCAATTTATCTCTAAATTTAAAAACATCACATTAATTTTATTTTGGTTATTTATATTTGAAGATAACAATTTTATCAATTTTAAATAATTTAAATAAGAGATTATCACATTTCAAATTCCCTAAAATTCCGGGATATTACAGACATGGAACTCCAAAAATTTATCAAACCTAGCTCAGGTATAAATTTGTGCATGTATTTTTTGCTTCTTTTATTATGACGCTATTCAAGGCAATGTACTTAGCCTTTACTTGAATCAACACTACTAATTGTTTGGAACATTCGCAACTAAAGTTGGTAAATTAAAATTGAACATGAATTTATGATTGACATACTATACTCACTACCACTAATGAAGTTCAAGTCCGCTCACTCCTTCATAAGGATTTTGTTATTTGTATAAACAATTTTTTTGTATTTTATTAGTTATCAAGAACCCTCTAAACTATGATTTAGTGATCTAAATTCATATTTAATACTTGCCCTTTCTATCAAATGCATAGGCAAAATGATATTTTAAAGACAATATAACCTGTATGATAATTCCTGTTTCCAATGTAAAAGAAATCCATCTTACATACTCCATATCGAATATTTTAATATGGTGTTTGTAACACTCGACTTTTCGATCCTTGGATTCAACACTAAATACATTCACGGTATTCATGTGCCAAACACTTAGTGCTAGAAAGACAGAATGTTATGATAAAATAAAAAAACGAATAGAATAAGAAAGAAAGAACACAACATTATAGTCTCATAGCAGAATGGTAATATATAATATCAAAAGAACAGTATAAAGGGTTACTCTAAATATAGAAATTTCAGAGTTGCAAAAACTAAGTACTATCATCAGGCTGAACAGTTATAACTACCTATACTCATAATGTTGATATATGTACATAGCTAAAACTTAACAACGTAAATATGAATAAATAGAGAATGGAAGCCTCCAGCTTGTCTCCTGAACTCCGAAGCCTCCAAGTAAAACTTGATACTCTGCCTACTCAAAAGAGTACGTGAGGAATTAGGAAAAAATAAAAACTAAGCGTCAGACATAAGTCTAGTATGAGAAAACCTGAGATACATGCGATATGTAACAGTAACTATTTAGACCGAATAGATCCCCGTTACGGTTATCCCCTCAAAAGAAACCAACTATTCATTATGTCTAATATAGTGATATAATAGGTAGTGTCTAGAGTGTAGAATATAAATCATATCAAATAGTTATGATGCTTACATTCGTCACAACACAACATATTTAGGTTACATTCAAAATCGCTAAGGTACGTATGTATATTGGATTTTTCATGGAGATTCTTCAGTCAAGCCGAAGTCCAACTCCCACACAAGGGTCAGAAACTACATCCGAGCACCGTATATCTCGAAATAAAATATACCATTAATTTAAACTTAGCCGTCCACATTTAAACACGTGATCAAAAATTATCATCAACCCCCAATACTCGCATATCAATAAGATATGTGGTTGATAATACCTTATCATGTGTTAGCAAAACCCCAAATTATGCACCTACTCCGTTTTTAGCCATTTCCGATGCTAAGGTCACGTTCTACATCTTTCACATGAGTCTTCATCACTCGAACAAAACATGAATCCCAAATTGGATCCTCACATCTCTAATAGATCTCGAAATCACATTTGGATTCCTATATCTCAACAGATCTCAGAATCATACATGGATTCCCACATTCTGAATAGATCACAAACAACTATATGTGTTTGAGTATCCTAAACAGATCTTGAATCTCCATGTAGATTCCTTTTGCTACCGCTTTCAAAACATAGAACTTGTATACTAGTTTAAAGTGGTATTCAGTAAGTAGAACATTTGCTGATCCCCGATTCTTCAAAACCAATCGATGAATTCCCGATTAACTCAATCCTGGTTCTCCCAAAAGTAAGTGAAAACTAGAGGCATTTCGTACCAATACTCCTCCCCAGGGGTTCTCATTGGTATGAAATCGTGAAGCCTTTCGATCACTTCCTAAGTTACTATTAGGTTAAGTTCGATAGTCGACTAATCGACTATCCAGTTAAAAATAATTGTTTATAAAAATCATGACTCATATGCTTAACTCGTTTCTAACATTCCAACTTAACTATTCCTCATCCAAGGGTGAAGCCATTTAAGTTTGAGCACTGGCTGCATCAAGCCTTGCCTAGACACTTCATTTTTAAATCTCACAAATAGATAAGTCTACCTCGTCGGCTTTTAGTGTTAAGTATAGTATTAATGATTTCCATAAACAATAAACATCAACATAAATACGGCTTCAATAATGGGCTCCTCTTTCCCACGGCAATTTCATTGACTCCCTCTTCCCCTTCGGCTTCTCTCTTGCCTCATCCGCTTCATCCTAATTCCCTCTGCGTCATCCCTCCTTTGATAGCCAGGAATTGAAAGAATAAACCAAGATTCGCTGCGTCATAAACCAGATCCGGCCGAACTTTATCTAATTCGGAGTCGCTCTCTTCTCAATAATTAATTGCTACGGTCCTTATCGATGTCCTCATCCTTGTGTCACCTTCGATTCAGTCTACCTCACTACCACTCGTCGCTAATGTCCCTAGCGTGCCAAATCCAATATCGTCTCTTGCCTCTAACCTAGTCTCAAGTCCGGATGGTGTTTTTCCACTGTCAGGTATTGCCAATGTTTCTCCTTCTTTGCCTATTTCACATTTGGTAAAATATGTTGGAAATTGGGCAAATGTGGATTGCAATGCTAATTCAGAAGTTGAAATTTCTGCTTTATTGAGTGGTGGGTTTAAGTGTGTCTCGTCTGACACTCTCGGCCTTAATGCTGAAGAAAGAATTACTTATGAGAATTGTATCCCAACCAAAACGTTCGGTTGCAATATTGCTTCTAGGCTTCATATTATTACTACTTCTACGCCAATACCAGAATTTGATCCTGTTAGCAATGAGTTTTCTACTGGTTTTTGTGATGATGCAGCTAATATTATTGAAGGGCCAGTTTGTCGTCATTGTTCAAGGCTCTGCTGTGGAACGTTGGTACATACTCCCCGTAGATATTCAGCATTCAAGTCATTGATGGTTTTAACATGACTCCACCAGTTATTCTTCGGGAGGCAGAGTGCCATTGGTCTGACCATTTAGTTTTTTTTCCTAGATGATACATCATCTTACTCGGTTGTTCGTGAGCACTGTAGGCGAGTGTGGAAACTGAAAGGTTTGCTTCATTTCCAATTCTTAAATTCCTTTTTCTTCTTTAAATTTTATAATAAAAAAGACAGACTTTTAGCGCTTGATACCAGCACTCTCATTATCGAGGGGAAACCTTTTATTGTGACTCCTTGGAGCGTTGGTATAGACAGTGCCAGTGAGAAGATTCTTTCTATTCCAGTTCGGGCCACTTTCTCCAATATACCGTCTGTCCTTCAACATCTGATTGGTCTAAATTGGCTTGCGAGCCTTATTGGGGATTTCAAATGTTTTGATCCAAATACCGTTGCGTGCAAGAACTTATTATATGCGAGGGCATTGATTGAAATTACCCCAAAGAATCCGTTACCGTCGATATTGAAAGTTAAAATCATGGAAGGTCACGAGGTGGAAATAAAAGTTAGCTACAACTGGAAGCCCGACATATGTACTACCTGTCAGTCATTTGGAAATTTTATGGAGAAATGTTATAGGATTGCTCCTATTTCTCCTACCGAAAAATTCCTCTCCTAGGATGGAAACAAAATGGGTTCCTAAGGTTAGAGCTCCGCCTCACTTTGATCTTGTTGTTTCTGCTTCTCCCGCCGTGGAGACAGAAATTGATTCATAAGAAGTTTGCATTTTTGATGATGAGTTTGTTATATGGGAACCTGAAGAGAGTTCTTGGATTCATAAGGTGAGAGAAATGAGGTATGACTAGCAGATGCATAGTTATCACATGTTCTTAGGTGGTCCTGATGAGTCTAGGGGGTTAGTGTATCATGTTGAGGGTGATGGTCTTTCTCTGACGGCCACTGGAATTAATGGCGCTAGGAATTGGTGGAAATTCTTAGATCCAACATGGGACCAAATTTATCTCTACTCGCCTCTCTTGAGGTCTTTCGATCCGAATCTGGCTTCGTATTCCTCTGTAGTTCATCATGTTATAGGTCTCGGTACTGATGTTGATATCAGTAATGACAGGGAGGCTTGTGCCCTTTTGAGTAGTCTAATGCATTTGTCTAACTCCTATGTTTTCTCTTTATTCTTATGCTAAGCAGTCTGGCTACTATAAAACTAGAATTTAGCTATTCCGCGCATGCACGGAACACCTGTTTTTTAGTTATGTTCATAGTGGAAAAGCCTGCTTTAAAACCGACTGGCTTCGCTAAAAAATAAGAAATCAACAAGATTAACACATTTTTGACGTACTATAACTCAGTCAAGAGGGAAGCCTGGTAGGTTAGAGCTCTATTTCTTCGTCCATTCTCAACATCAATCTTAACTCTCATAAATAGATAAGTCTTACTTCGTCGGTTTTAGTGTTAAGCCTAGTTGATTACTTTTCAAACAAGTAACCATTTAGCCATTAACCAATTCTAAACCCTTTCAAGAACATTTGCATATACTTTTAAAATACTTGAAAATATTTATAGTAGGCTGTAAAACATTTATCCAAAATATTACTTGAAAATAACGACTTTATAATTTTCCTTAAAACTTGAAAACGACATGTTTTCAATAAAATATCTCTTCTTCAAAAATTCACAACTAATACTTAAAGATTCATAAAGTTTTCAAACAAGTTTTGAAATACTTAAATAATAATTAGTAGACACGAGTAAAAGAATGAAAAAAAAAAAATTAAATTTAAAAATCTTTTCAAAACCTTTCAAAGTCCAAAATCAAGTCTAAACAGGCAGTTTCGTACAAGAGTAGTTTTGATCGTTTTCCATATGTTACTTAACTATTTACTATCCATGCTTTTAATAGCTACAAAAATACACATAAAATACTATAAATATGGTGAGAAACATATCAGGATCTCTCTACAATGTTCCATAGAATTCTCCAAAAATAAGGCAATTTCACAACGGCATTTATACTGATTAGTGCACTTTCAAACCCAAGTCCGATCTAAACCAAAGTCCATCTATAACTCATGTGATTTTTTCAAGGCCTTGTCACATGTCATACGAGTCCGTTTAAGTTTGTTCAAACCCATTTAAATTCATACATATGTCACTTGCTATTGAAAGTAATAATCAAAACCATTGTTTTTAACATATGTCCAAGTTGATTCAAACTACTTTAACACAACAAAACACAAGCAAATATGAGTTATATTTTCAATCCAGGTGGTGAGTTATCTCATCTTAAATCCAACAACCAACCAATCCTAAGCAAGTTCAAACCCAAGCTAGCAACCTCCTTTCCTTCCCTTCCTCTCTTGCTTTACCTTGCTCCTTTGCTTCCTAACCTCTACAATTACTCATGGCCTTATGATATGGGGGAGTGTTGCTTTTCTTTTTCACGTTATAACTAGGTATAAGGTGTTGTAATGTGGTGGTAAGGCTTCACTCCAAGTTTTAGGTGATTTGGAGATGGCTTGCGAAGGAATTTAAGAAGAAGATGATGAAGACATGGATATTTTCACTTAAAGCTTTGTAATTTTTATGATTGGTTACTAAGCATGTACCTTGCTTATATAGGCTTGCATAAGGGGTTACTAAAATCTTATATCTCTCATGAAAGGCCATAAAGGAGCCTCCTTCTCAAATGTTAACTTTTTGTCACTTCTCCTTTATGTGTATTACCATTTTACCCTCACTATGATAATATCTCTTATCTGTTAGAACTTTCTAGAACCATCCAATCTCAATGAAGAGGAGTGTGCATGTTAATTATTTTCTAATATGTTATTTTGATCATTATTTAGGCGCATGATAGTTTAAATAACTTATATCGATTGAAGAATAGTTTATCGATAAAACGGTTTTCAGTCACATTACTGATTTTTCTTCGAAAAATAATTTTTGTAAACACTTTTAAAAAACAAGTTTCTTATCATTGTTTATTAACTAAATGATGTTAAACAAGGTTATAATATCATATTTATAACACTTAACCATACTTCAGATTGTTTCGAAATTTGAAGACAAAGCGTCGGTTTCAAGGTCGCTACATTCTATGTATATCGTTTTGGGACAATCTCAACATCCTTTTGTACTGATTAAGATGTAAATTTCAAATCCAATATCGATAACGAAACAATAAAACTAAAATTATTTTAACATGAGCACATTTTTAGTAATCATAAGTTTGTTTTTTACTTATAGCTTTGAAATATTTGTACCTGTTTGATTTTTCTGTCAAGATATTTTCTCAACTCTGATGCTTGTTGAACTATACTTTCATATCCGTTCTTAGATTTTATGAAATGAACCACAAACTTAGAATTGCTCCCACTTTCTTCAAGACACTTTACTTGAGCATAAACAACATATTCTAATTTATTGTATAGAATTTCTATTTCAACACACATATACCAAAACCCAAAATCATATCAGTCGATAATTTTGTAAGTAGAATTCAAATTGACTTAAGTTCATTGAATGATTAATCTATTATGTTAACTTCAACAACTGAAATTAACGATGTTATCTATCGATATAGCGTACCATATGCCAACTACATTTGTCTTATTCTCGAAGATACTTTTATGGCAGATGGATCATATCCTTTTGGGTAAAATAATCAAAATTATATTTTGACAGTGTGCTTGGAATCCATTATGGATGAGTGCATCACGCCATATGGTAGAGTCAATACTCTTAATGGCATACTGACAACTGAGGAAATTCTTCTCTCGACATCAATAAGAAAATCACAATTTCTCTTTAGTATGTGAGAGGTCTTATTAGACATTCTAATTAGTTTTTTCCTTTTAGGACTAGTCAATTATATTTCATACTTTATTATCAATTTTATATTTGGATCGTATCCAAATCCATTTTGCAATCAATAATTTCCAAAAGAAATTCCTTCATTGTGAAGTTGGTACTTCTTGAAATAATAATTGCTTTTCAGTGCAACGGAATATGAATAAACATTTTATGAATTGTATATATATAGCAGGTTTGGTTTTTAAGTTTGAAACTTATATTCATAACATCAATTAGTCAATCAATATTGATAGGCCCCAAATTCTTTTGAAGTGGTCCACACAATTTCCCTCATGAACAAGTATTACGTGCAACCTTTTGACTCACACAACCTGTCAACTCCTTGAACTAGGATATACAGGGGTTGTTTCATCAACTCTTGTCTTGTACGATTTTGTAGACTTTGTTTTAGATGAACTTAAATTTAACTTTATGTACTTACTCTTAAGTACAATCCTTTATAGAAAAATTTAACTCAACTTTGCTCATCATCAATCGTACTATGTCCAACAAAAACCGATTCCTCCTTATCGATACATCATTATGTGTTAGAGGGAAGAGTGACTTTTGATATTGAATCTTATTCATTTTTTGGTTCATTTGGAACCCTTTTCTAATACATTGACATATTTGATCAAATCAAATCATTGTATTTTCTTTATACATTATGTTATTTACTTCCATTTTATATTATATATGAGCTTATCATACCCATACTATATGTAACTACATTTGATTATGCTTGTTATAATTCATTGATGATGATGAGGTATATGTGTTCATTTTTTGCATCAATAAACCAATGATTGTATACATCTATAGGTATCAATCCTAAGAGTTCACCAACTTTTGTGTCGCTCTGTAATATCACATTTCAGAGTTAAAACAAAATAAATCTATTAAAATGGATTTTTGAAATTCAATTAGATAATGGAATTAGAAATTCAAATATTTGAATATGAAATTTGGATTGTGTTTTAAAAATCCAAAAGTTTACTAAAAAATTATTTTGCCAAAATTTACAATATTTATAGGATTTTGAAATTTATGTTCAAAATAAAACATTCATTTATAATTGTCGAAAATTGAAGAACAATGACAAATAGAATAAAATTCAGATTAAAATGCCTCAGTGGAACCTTAATCAGATATCGAATAACAATCGGGCAATATAGTTGTTATGGGTATTGATTTAAATTAAAAGAAAAGTTAAAATTCTCCTTTCTTCTTATTGGATCACTCTAACCTGTTCTTTTCCCATTCACCGTGTTTGCGCCAAAATTGGGCAACACTCTTCGGAAGTTTTTGAAGAGATAATAAATGAAGAAATCAAATTGAAAATGAGGATTATCTAACAAAAACTCCAAGTCACAGAAAAGTAAATTGCACGGAAGACAGTAATTTAGAGTGGTTCGGCAATTTGCCTACGTCCACTATGAAGTTTTATCACTTTATTGCTTGATACTTAAAGATTACAAGTTCTCTAGAGCGAAGTACAGCAGATAATAAGCTTAAATTCAAGATTAGTAGCAGTGACGATGATATGGAATGATTATGGCAGCGTCCGGGCGTGCTTTATCTCTAAAATTCTCCGATCCCCTTTCTGAATGACCAAGGCCTCTATTTATAGGCGTAGGTTGTTGATATTTCGCTGAAAATTCGGGAGACCACTTCTGGCACGTGAGGGGGCCCACAAGCCCAACCCCAGGAAATTTGGGCCCACTTTGGGATCGATTCGAAGTACGTTCGAATCGATCAGAAAATCATCCAATCGAGGTGAAACTTGATGTGGACATTCTTCAACATGCATGCAAGCTTCTGTGAAAATTTCATGGCATTTGGACTTATGGATCTTGAGATATGGTCGATTCGAATTGCTATTCTTTTGGTAGGCTTCTTACTTCGACTCGATCTTGTTCGAATCGATTGGTTCAACTCAATGGCTGTTTGTGCTTTCGCAATGACGTGGTGCGTACTTCCTGGGTCAATCCACTTTTCAGTCCGAGTCGACTGGGTCAACTCCATGATCTTCTCCACTTTGACTTAGTGGATTCGAGGGCCGCATTCACAAAGGGTTTCGAACAGAAGCTTGTTCGTATCGATCGTGATATGCTATAGTCGATCGATACGAAGCTGTCGCAATAGGATAGATTCGAACATGATGTCATTTGTGGATCCGAGGCGGGGTATCTGGATGGGTATGAAGTGGAGTGACTTCTTGGATTCGAACTAGGAGGAACTCGATGGATTTGAACACATGCTCTTCCGATGGATTCGAACCTAGGGTTATTTGTTGGTGAATGACCGATACGAAGCACACGACCTGCCGATGGATACGAAACCAATCCGCTACGAACGAAAGCTTTATGAAGACGAAGTAGATCGATGTGGGCTATGGCGCGATGATGGATACGAACCATCGGTTCGAAGCGTGGTTCTGATGGATACGAACAGCACATATCATCTAAATTGTATCGTTTATATCTCACTCATATGAACTTCGATTGACCTGTAATTTGAACCGCGGGCTTCTACAACTTTTCTTGTCATGTCTTGTCAATTGTGGCTCGATCTGGACTCAGACAAAATTCAGCGATATCCATAGTGAAGCAAAGTATGACCAGTCTCTATGACGAACTGTCCTTTGTTCTTCGATTGATCTTTTGGTATCACGGCTTTGCCAAAAAGCGGGATAACATTTGCCCTCCAAAGTACGTCTTGTGGAAACATGACGTGCTTTGAAAAGCTGCAATTTCTCTCTGAACAATCATTGCTCTTTTGCCGAAGGTTATATCCTTGCGTTGATATGATTGATTGCTGTAGAATATTGCTTAGCTGTCGTTTGTTGTAATTGTAATAACATGAATATTCGATCTCTGTAAATGTTTAAAATCGAGTATTAGTTTGACATATATGCACATATGTCAATTTGACTCTCATTAACGTTGTGTGTTCACGAGTCGTTGTCGGTTTTGTTTGTTATTGAATTTCGTATCGATTCTCTCCTGAACCGATTTTGGAAATTTGAGTTGGAACAACACTTAATGGTTGTTTTGGATTATCCTCTTGTATCGATCCTCTCCTGAATCAATGTAAAAGGTTGAAAAGTAGTTTTTTATATCGATGCGGGTCGAATCGATATATATGAAATGGTCATTCGTATCGATGGGTTTGTTGGATACGAAAACAGCGTTCGCATCGATAGACCGGTATTGTTGCGAGTCGATGGTTATACAATAGACACTTCGAATCGATCAGTACCGCATTGTCTCGTATCGATGGACCCTATGTTGTTTGGATGCGAAATGCTCATTCGTATCGATGCTAATGTACAAGCCATGATGGGTACGAAATTGTTTTTTGTATCGATGTGAAGTGGATGGAGTGGTCAACTCGCTGAAACGAACATGAGCTTTGAATCGTTGGGACTCATCGTCTTTGGTTATCTTCGTTATGCACTTCGTATCGATGGATTTCGTTCTCCATTTCGTCTCGATGAAGGCAGGGTCCGATGGATTCGAACAGAGCATTCGAGCCGATCCGTGGTTTGACTTGCTGTGACCGGTCATATGGACCGGAAGGCGAATCGGCCTGGTTGCCTTCTGAGTTGCATATAAATACTCTGGACTCGGTCATTTTTGCTTTTTTCACTTTTTACTGCTGTCTTCTATCTTCGTATCGATCCAACAGCTTATTAAAAGAAGTACCGCACTTCACCTTCGAAACGATCGAATATAGTTTTTTATCCTTCGAAATCCAATTTTAATTTAGGTAATTATCAAACTTGACCAAATCGAGGCGATGAAGATCGAAACTCAGATCCATCCTGTTCTTGTTGGCTATCGATTCATTCTGGCCATTGGTAAACCAGATCCGGTTTGGAGAAGAAGGAGTGTTGAGGAGAAAGAATCCAATCTTTCGAGTCGATCTGCGGCGCTTGCGTCGAATCGATATAGGAGATAGTGTTTTATTTCAAAGTTCGTATCGATTCCATGAATTTAGAGGGAAAATAAGGTAGTTCGTATCGACCAATATGGTGAGAAAACGCATCGATCTGAAATGATCGATGCGATGCGATCGGTACGAAAATCTCGGCTTTAGATTGATTCGAAGCATATTACTTCGATCGATACGAAGAAGTATCGAGTCGAACGTGATCGATGTGAAGCCGAGTTTCTCTTGACCGATACGAACCAGCACACCCAGGATCGTCGCGAAGCTACTGATGTTAATCGATACGAACTCAAGCGTAGATGATCGATTCGAAGTATGCTCCCAGAGATCGATACGAACTTGAATCCTGATGGATTCGAACAAGCTCCCTGTGATCGATTCGAATCCTTGCTTTGATGGATTCGAACAAACTTCCTGTGATCGATTCGAACCCTTCCTTTGATGGATAAGAAATTTTTAGCAATCGATAGCATGATTCCGACGAGCTTCATCCTTGCGCATTTGGATTTAACTATTAAACTGTCCACTTGATTATCCTCTCGAAGCTCGTCGATGGAACTATAACTTAAACGTCGTGATAACGAACTTTAACTCGAATCGATTACCAACATCTGGATGGTATGTCAGCGATGATGGTCATTCCCACTGAGCCCCGACTATCTTTGTCGCTTGCAAGTTCCCTTTAATTCTGCAAAAAATCTTTTCAAGTAATGCACAACACTGCACAACACAACATATTCATACACTTTACACTGGGGAATGCACGAGCTTTTTAGCATCTAATGATGATTTCTGATGAGTTAACCAGTTATGGAATCTCCGAGCTCCCAACAACAAGAGGTACAGAGTTCGCCCCCTCCTGTGCTTGAAATTCCTGATATTCCTGCCGAAGTAGTTGATCCGGCTCCGGATGAATTGCCGGATGATTTATTTATTGAGAACCCTATTGACTCCGTCCAGTCCAATATCTCTGAATCTTTACTGGGTCGGATATGTCTGAAACATACTCTATCTTCGGATGATGTGTCGTTGCCGGGTGCCGATGACAGACCTCATAATCCGCCCGAAGGGTATACTGCCTTCCACCGCCATGCTTATGCGGCTGGAACTCTTCCTCCGTTTAATCAGTACATCAGAGAGATGCTGTCATTTTAGGAATTGCTCCCTCACAACTTCATCCTAACGGACATGCGTTGCTGAGTAGTGCCTTCATCATATTTATGGATTGTTTCTTTCGCCCACCAAGGCTGTCTGAGATTAGATACATATTTAATTTCAAAAGTAGAGGTAATAGCCCATCTTTTACTTTTCTGGAAGCGGTCAGAAATTGTCAGGTTGTGACCGGGGCTTGGACTAGACTTAGCTATTTTAAAGCCGAATGGTTTTTGGTCGGTGCCCCCAGGGTTTGCTAGGCGATGGCTGTCTAGACGTAAGTGTCGCAAATCTTTCTTGAATGGCTATTCTTAACACTTGTACTAATACTCTGTCCTTCTTATAGCCATCATTTCGAGGCCCGACGGTGGATATTATAAAGGCATTGTTCGGAGCTTACAAGAGGTCCCGAGCGACTTAAGGCATATCGACTTGGTGTTAACTGATGACAACTTAAGGATGCTGGGTTTAATCGACATGAACCAAAGCATTGTCATTGAGGGGTTGGCGAAACCGGCTTCGAAGAAAAAGAAGAAAACTGTGAAAAGAAAACCCGGCATAGTAATAAGAGAAGCGAGCGACGATGAAAGGACGCCCACAGATACTGAGCTAGCGGCTAATCTTTCCCGAATAGAAGAGAAGAGGAAAGGCAAGGCTGTTGTCCCTAAATTTAAGAGACGGAAGTCTATAGTTGTATCTCCTTTGATCCCCGGAATTACTATCTCTGACGTCGCTCCTTGTCAATCAAGAGATGCTTTTAGAGGACTGGATGACATTCCCATCCCGGAGTACGTATCTCTCCACCACGAGTCCGGGTTGGAAGAACTCCGAGAAGCGTTAGAAATAAGCGAGACTTTACCCATTAATGCGATCGACACTTCTGGTTGGTCGGGGGTTTTGCACATTTGCATACACTTTCACAACACTACATGACTTCCGCATACATCATATTGCCTTCACTTGGTGTTTAATTAAATTGTTCCTCTTTTGTAGGTGCTATGTCTGGCCGTCCATCTACACTGGATAAACTCCGAAGAGTGCATCATCCTTCATCCTACTATGAATCTCGTCGTGGGGATTCCGATCACGATCGCGAACGGAGGCATTATAGGCAAGAATATTATGCGGGGGACTATCCCCGAAGCTACTCTAGTCAGGAACGCTCGAATAGAGATCGAAGATACCGTTCTCCTTCTCGCTCTCCCCCGCCACCCAGAAGCCATACACATGTATCTGAGCCTCTGCGACAGTAGCCGTCTTCACAGATTTCGAGGCTTGAGTCGCATCGTTCTAGGACTGAAGTTGTCACGACCACAGCTGTGGAGCAGGCTTCTATTGAACCATTCGGTGAAGGGGCTATTAGACTTACCCAACTGAAGAAAGACTTCCCGGAAATATGCTTTGATGCTTGCATCTTCCCTCCTAACCTTAAAAGAATCCCCGAAGACGCTGTGACCACAGCACTTAGTTATACCTGCGACTTCTACGCCCAGTACAAGGAATGGTACAAGGCGACCGTTAAAGCTTCAAAAGCAGCCTTTGACTGAGCAAAAATCATTGAGAAACTGGAAGCCGACTTAGCCCAGAAGAATCGTATCGTCGAGGTACTTCAATCTGAGGCAAAATCCTCCCGCGGGGCCGAAGTTGAGTCGCTAAAAAAGGTCGAAGAGACGCTAGTAGAGATGGAAAAAATGCAACATGCACATTGCACCTTAGTAAAAGACTTAGGCCATCGATACAAAAATATTGAGGCCGAGCGGAGTGCGGCAGTTAAAGAACTGGAGGAGTTAAAGGCCAAGTTTGTCGACATAAGCAAGGAGAGGGATGATGCCAATACGGCCGCTCAAGAAGCGTGTGAGCAAGCTGTGTCTTTGCGGGCTGAGCGCGATGCAGCAGTCGCAAAGGTTAAGGAGATGGAAATGGAAGTGGAGGAGAAAATTCAGGCGGAGCGGTTCAAGATGGAGGCTGAGTTTGACGAACTCCTGGACACATATAATGCTAATGTGTTAGAGCACAGAAATCTCGCCTGGCTAGGAGATTACTCTATGCTTCTCTATAGTGCTTGGAAAAAACTAGTGGAGAACAAGAAGATGTCTTGTCCAGATGAAACACTAGACGAGTTTGAACTTGAACCTCGTCTTCTCAGCGAGGAAGAGAGAAGAATTCTTCATGAAGCGATAATCTCCGTCGAGAAAGAAAAACTCGGTATTCAGCAGATGGAGATCGGCGAGGGTTCGGGTGTTGCGCATCACAGCGAGAACATTAAAATTTCTGTCCCGACTTCGTCCAAAGCTACTGCCGCGATTGATCCACAAATCGTTCCTGTCTACAATCCGGATCAACCGGGATTATCTACTGCTAAGACTGTTGTCTCCGAACCTGTTCAAGCCCCGAGGCAAGGCAAGGGAGGTACTTCGAATATTTCCCTCGTGTATTAAAACAACGATCTTGGAGTGAATTTATTGGACTGCCTATTTTTCTCTTCTTTGTTCAGTGACTGAAAGTGCTGCGCCCGTGCCCCCAGTTCCTCCGGTCCTATATCCTACACAAGGAGTTATCGTTACCGAAGCAATTTCAACTGCTGCCATGGCCGGTGACATTGGAGAGGGGAGCTCGATGTTATTTGATGCTCAAATGATTGAGGAGCTTCTTGGTCATTCTCTTGAACCTCTTCCTGATCCTTCATTCGTAATGAGCGGAGTTGCTCCAGCTTTTAGTTCTGTCATTTCGACCACCAGTGTATCCAGTGCAGCTCGGTTGTCTCGAGAAGAAGAGATTTTTGCTGAGATAAGCGCTGAGATGGCCGCGGTGACAATGGTCGGTGGTTCTGGAAGCGGCACAGCCCCATCAAGCTTATCTTCTCTAATGGTGATTTCTCCTGGCGGCACAGTGACCGTCTCAAGCGTTGCTGCCCAGACACCTGTCACAGCTCCTATGCCTTCAGTTCGCCCTTCCAAAAGAATCTCTGTCCCTTCCAGCTCCGAGGAAGATGTCGATATTATGCTAGATCCGGAGGATGAACGTAAGAAGGGCAAGAAATCTCGGAGGAAATCTGGTAGTGGGTCGAGTGGCTCGACTCCAAAGAAGAAGCCTCGGAAGAAGAAGGATTGAGCTTCTTGACTTGTAATGTAGTTGTTAATAGTAGTTCTTTTACTTCTTCTTTCGTTCTTATAGAGCCGTGTATAAGTGTGGATTCGTCCTCCACTTAATCGATTTTTTTTTGATTTTCCATGTAATCAAACTCCTTTTTGTTATTTGATGGAATGAGAAATTGTTCTTTTCTTTTGCTTAAGTATTGTATTGACTGACTCATGATCACATATGTCATAAGTCTTGAACACGCGTCCGCACTCCGGGGACTTAGAGTTATTGGCTGCACTTTAGTTCGCGCTCTGGGAACTTAGAGTTGATAATTATACTCTGATTGACGCTCTGGGAATCTTGACTTAATATTTATACTCCCATTCGTACTCTGGGAATTTGGAGTTAGCGTTGATATTTCGGTTCGCCCTCTGGGAACTTTGGCTTGGTATTTGTGCTCCAATTCACATTCTGGGAATTTGGAGATAGTATGTGTGTTTAGGTTTGCACTCCGCGAACCTGTAATTTTATGTTTATACTATAGTTCGCACTCTGGGAATTTGGAGTCCGTTCGCGCTCTGGGAACGATTTATTTGATGTTTATACTCTAATTCGCACTCTGGGAATTTGGAGTCCGTTCGCGCTCTGGGAACGATTTATTTGATGTTTATACTCCAATTCGCACTCTGGGAATTTGGAGTCCGTTCGCACTCTGAGAACGATTTATTTGATGTTTATACTCCAATTCACACGCTGGGAATTTAGAGTCCGTATTCACGCTCTGGGAACGATTTATTTGATGTTTATACTCCAATTCGCACTCTGGGAAATTGGAGTCCGTTCGCGCTCTAGGAATGATTTATTTGATGTTTATACTCCAATTCGCGCTCTGGGAATTTGGAGTCCATTCGCGCTCTGGGAATGATTTATTTGATGTTTATACTCCAATTCGCACTCTGGGAATTTGGAGTTAAAGGAAGGATTGTCGTGTATCAATCCTTGTAAATGTTGATGTAGTGTTCTGCCCCCGAGCTCGGGTTTCACTTAGTGAGTGACCGGTCGTATCACAGTCACTCCCTATTTGAATAAATCCCACCGCATGATGGAACTTAGCTCTCCGTGCATCGTGATATTGTACGTCACATTCAATGAATCACAGCTCTGGCTCGAAGAGATGGCATTTTATTGCTGAAATGAAAGAAGCATGGCAAAATCAGTTGCCTTATTACAAATTCAAACTTCGAAATGCAAAAATGAAATGCAAAGGAAGAAATTGACTAAAATAGATAAACAAAGCCTGTCATGTGTAGTAGCAACGGAGACTTTCGCTATTCCAGGCTCTCGGCAAAGTAAGACCGTCAACTGTCGACAGCTTGAACGTGCCATCTCCGAGCTTTTATGAAATCACATACGGCCCCTCCCAATTTGGTTTCATGTGCAAAGGGACCGGATAAATTCTCTTGAGTACGAGATCGCCGAGTTCAAAGGTTCGCGGTCGGACCTTGGCATTGTATATTCGGGCGACTCGACCCCAATATGCATCTGCCCTCAAATCAGCCTCTTCACGCTTCTCATCGAGTAGATCCAATGATTCAGCAAGTAGTATGGCATTCGTTTTTGGATCATAATATGTCACACGATGAGAATGGACTTCCATTTCGACTGGAATAACGGCTTCAGAGCCATAAGATAGAGAAAATGGAGTGTGTCCAGTTGTAGTTCTGTGAGTTGTTCGGTAAGCCCATAAAGCCATAGGAAGTTCATTAACCCACTTGCCCCCGGCTTTTTCCAGTCGTTCATTCGAAATAGACTTGATAACCTTATTGACGGCTTTAACTTGACCATTCGCTTGAGGGTGCGCTACTGTAGTAGAATTTCTTATGGATGTGGAATCGTTGACAGAAATTCTTGAATTCAACACTGTCGAATTGGGCTCCATTATCAGTGATAATTGTATGCGGGAGACCAAACCGGCAGATGATGTTGCGTGCCACGAAGTTGATTACTTTCTTTGTCGTAATTTTTGCAAGAGGTTCAGCTTCAGCCCATTTGATGAAGTAATCAACTGCGACGATGGCGTACTTCGTGCCACCTTTAGCTAAAGGCAATGCACCAATTATATCAACCCTCCATATTGCAAATGGCCAAGGACTGACCATTTGAGTTATTTCAGTAGGTGGGGCTCTAGGGATCCGAGCATGTTTTTGGCATTTATCACATTTTTAGCATAGTCCATAGCATCGCAATTAACAGTAGGCCAATAATATCCTTGGCAAGTGCTTGCCTCCAGTGTGATCGCCACATTCTCCTTTGTGCACATCGTGCAACACTCGTTTGACTTCATCGTGCGCGATACACCGGAGAAGAGGAATAGAATACCCCCTTCGATACATAACTCCATTCTAAATGATAAATTGTGAAGATTTTCGAAGAACTTGTCTTTTCTCACTTCGACGCTCAGGTAATATACCATGCTCAATGTAGTCTCGATAAGGGGTCATCCACGACTCCCTGCTGGAAGTAGCTTCAAATATGAAATCATTCTCCATTCGATCAATGCTCGGAGAGGGTAGAGTTTCAACAGGAACGAGTCCCAAGTGTTGAGCTTCGCCCGTACTTTCCAACTTTGCCAACGAATCGGCTTTCTGATTGTGCTCTCGGGGTACGTAGAAAGTGGTATAATAATCAAACTGATCAAGCATCTCCCGGACTCGGGTTAGATAAGCAGCTAGTCTTCGATCTTTGGTCTGATATTCACCCCGAACCTGGCATACTACCAACTGGGAATCACAGTAAATTTCCACAGCGATAATTCTTAGGTCATGGGCTAACTTCAACCCAGTAAGCAAAGCCTCATATTCAGCTTCATTGTTGGTTGCCCGAAAATCAAACTTTAAAGCGTAGCATATGGATCGGCCCTTGGGGGTCTCAAGCACTACCCCTGCGCCTGAGCATCGATCGTTGGATGCATCATCAGTGTAAAACTTCCATATGTATTCGGGAGATTTGCTAGTTTCAGGTAAGTCTTCAGGAACAGTGAATTCGGCAATGAAATCTGCTAGGACTTGACCGTGTATGGCCCTTCTCAGAGTATATCTGATGTCGAATTGGCTCAGTTCAATGTTCCATTTCAGTAACCTGCCAGACGTCTCAGGACGTGTTGAGGACCTATCGTAATGGCTGATTGGTGTACACAGTGATGGGATGAGCCTGAAAATACGGACGGAGCTTCCTCGAGGCGATGATTAGGCAATATGCCAACTTTTCTAGCCTTGGATAATTTCTCTCGGCTCTGATTAATCGTTTACTAACATAGTAGACCGGTTTCTGCACTCGGTCTTCCTCCTGAACTAACGCAACGCTGATTGCGTTTTCAGATACCGCCAGGTAGAGATACAACTGTTCATGGTCAACAGGCTTTGAAAGAATCGGCGGTGTGGAAAGATGCTGAATTAGTGATTGAAATGCCCCCTCGCATTCCGTAGTCCATTCGAAGTTTCGTTTCCCTATTCGAATCAGATCGAAGAAGGGTATGCATTTGTCAGTTGATTTCGAGATGAACTTGCTCAGTGCTGCAACATTCCCATTAAGACTCTGAACCTGCTTTATAGTCCTTGGAGTTTGAAGATTCCTGATAGCCCAGATCATTTCAGGGTTGGCCTCTATTCCTCGGGCGTTGACGATGAACCCAAGGAATTTTCCGGATGCGACTCCAAAATGACATTTTAGCGGATTAAGCTTCATCCCGTATCTCCGGAGGACATTGAACATTGACTCTAAGTCTTTGACGTGATCAGTGGAGTACCGCGATTTCACCAACATGTCATCTACATAAACTTCAATAGTCTTTCCGATCTGGTCGGCAAACATCTGGTTAACTAAGCGTTGGTAAGTTGCTCCGGCATTCTTTAATCCAAAAGGCATGACCTTGTAGCAGTATAGTCCCAGATCAGTTACAAAGCTCATATGTTCTTGGTTGAGCATACGCATGGGTATCTGATTGTAACCAGAGTAAGCATCCATGAAAGATAGTGATTCGTGTCCGACCATTGAATCCACAAGTTGATCAATTCGGGAAAGTGGAAAGCGGTCTTTCGGACAAGCCTTATTTAAATCAGAGTAATCAATGCACGTTCTCCATTTCCCATTCGGTTTTCGGACAAGTACAGGGTTGGATACCCACTCCGGGTACAGAGCATCCCAGATAAACCCATTCGCCTTTAGCTTATCAACTTCTTCTTTGAGGGCGGCAGATCTCTCTGGATCCATACCGCGTCTCTTTTGTTTGACCGGGGTATACCGTGGGACAATATTCAAGGTGTGGTTCGCGATGTCCGACGAGATTCCACACATATCGGAGTGCGTCCAAGCGAACATGTCTAGATTTGCTTGGAGAAATTCGACCAATTCCTGTTGTGCTTGCGGGTTTAGCTCAGACACAATTTTTAACATTTTTGGACCATCATCATCATCGATTGGAACATCAATCGTCAGCTCGACTGGGGAAGCTTGACTTTCTTTAGATTCATCATTATTTTCATTGTCCTGGGGTCAAGATCCCTCTGGAATTGGCCCGGGCGCTAATTGTCAATCGTCGGCGAAAAGGACGCAGAGAGATTCCTCCATGCCCTTTCCTTTTTCCTTTCGTTGCGCTTCTCGCAGCTCAGCAACATAGCATGCTCTCCCAGCAGCCTGATCCCCCTGAATGACTCCAATCCCACGATCAGTGGGGAATTTCAAAGTTAAACACCATGGGCAATTGCTGCCCTAAATTCGGCAAGGGCCGGTCGGCCCAAAAAGGCATTGTACGGAGAGTGGATATCTAGAACAACAAACTGTAACATTCGAACTCTTCGGCGTTCTCTGACTCCTAACTCCACCGGCAGCTCCACCACTCTGGTGGGTATATTAGCACTTCCGTCGAAGCCATGGATTCTAAATTGAAAAGGCTTTAAATCTTTGGCTTCCATCTTCATTTGATCATACGCTTTCTTAAACAAAATGTTTACCGAACTCCCACTGTCCACCAGGATCCTCTTCATCCAAGCAGGACCAACCTGGGCAGATATGACTAGTGGGTCTATAGTTGGGGCTTCGACCCTATCAGCGTCTCGGTTTCTAAATACGATGTCGTCTGCCATCGTTCTCTGTTGTTTGGCAGGGACCCCTTCATCAAGCGTACTGCAACTCTCGAAATCCACATGCCTGATTGAATTGGCATAACATTCCATTTCCCTCCAGCTTCGGTCCGCTGGATGGGGACCACCACTAACTGTATTAATAACCAATCTCCCGCCTGTACAAGCGGGCTCCTCCTATCTCTCTTGGTTTTGCGCACGGTTTTGGTTTGACGGGCCCACAACACCAGCTTATGGCATCCGCACGAATTGATCTAACTTCCTCTCCCTGATCAATTTTTCAATGAGGCCTTGCAAATGTCTACAATCATTGGTATTATGTCCGTAACTTCCGTGGAATCTACAGAACTTTCCTGTTTGAATCTGTCTCTCCGACGATGGCTTCGGAGCAGGCTTTTTATACTGCATCGCATTACAAGTCTGTAGATACACGTTTTCCAGTGACGTGTTCAGTGGTGTACAGCTTTCAAACATTTGTGCCCTACGCCGCGGGCCACGATTCTGATCTTGCTTCTTATTTCTACTATCACCGTTCCTCGGCTGGGTATGCTTGCTTTGAATATTCAGTTGGACTTTTCCAGAGCTCTCCCCTGACTGTTTAACTGCCACATTGCTTTGAATTCCTTCGTTGCTGGGTCTCGCATCGTCCTGTTTCCTAGATTGTTTCGCATCCTCACGCCTTAAGCATTGAGCGGCTTTGGAGTAGAAACGATCCAACAATGCGGGAGGCTTCCCAGCTAGCCAATTTCCAAATTCAGAGTCGGGGTCAATCCCCTTAGTCAAGGCCATCAAGATTGAATTATCATTGGGGTTAGTGATCTCCGCACAAGCGGCATTGAACCTTTCCAAATATCGCCTGAGTGTCTCTCCTAGAGCTTGAGTGACACTAGATAAAGTATTTACGTCTTTAGGCCTGGCAATGTGCATATGAAATTGTTCAACAAATTTAGTAGCTAACTGATCAAATGAAGAGATAGATCGTGGTGGTAATCGTGTAAACCACATCGTCGCAATTCCCCCTAAAGAAATGGGAAAACTACGACACTTTACTGCATCATCAGCTCTTGCAGCAGTCATCGACCATTCGTATTTCAGAATATGCTGATTAGGGTTGGAACTTCCTTCATACATAGGCAGAGTCGACTACCTGAATCGTCGAGGAGGTTCAGCATATAATATGTCATCAGTGAACGGAGTATGACTTCGGGATATTCCCCAATCGTCATTTGTTAAACCCCGACTTTCGCTAATCATTTGGCGTACCATGGCTGAGAGGTCAGGTGTTGCTATATTTGGAGGGTTGTGAGCCAAAGTGTGGTCGGGTTCCATAGTGCGAGGTGGGATCGGGCGCTGTCGACGATCCGTATCTCGCCTCCTTGGCTCGATGTCTTCTGGGACATATGGTTCTGGAGCATGTTCCTGCTGGTGGTAGTTCTGATTGGAGTGATTTCGAGTATCAACTCCTATGTCAACTGCAGTGGCGGTGGCATGTTTATCCGTGGTATGTTGTGGAATAGTGCCTCCTCGGGAGAAGGGTCCTGTATGAAAACTGGCAGAAGGGCCAACTCTTATCTGCCCAATAGTTAATGCCTGCTGGTGACCAGCAACATGTGCATTACTTCCGTCTATTCTGGGACGAGTAGATCTGCCGCTGTAATCAGACGAAGAAGAACTTTCAGTGGAAGAATGAGGGGCGTGATCCCTTCTGGATCTTCTACGCCTTTGGCGGCGTAGTTGATTAGTCAACTTAGCATTGGCGCACAACTGTTCAGTCAACTGTTGCCGACTTTGGGTTAGTTCCTGGAGTAATTTGTGGAATTCTTGTCGAGTGACCGAACCTGATGGATCTGAATGTCCGGTATCCTCTTGATTAGGTGGAGGTAGTTGCGCGGGATTTTGTCTATCCCGGCTTTCTTGACCAGCGGCCGTAGAAGTGGTTCTCGTGCTAACCATCTTGAGGTGTAGAATCCTTTCCTAGACTTTGGCAAGTCTGAATAGTACGGAAGGAATCTGAAATTGAAGTCTGGATCTCTCTCTTAGATTTATTCAATCTGGTATCGATGACAGATCCAAAGAGCAGGAGAATATTTGGGTTTTCTCAGTGAAAGCACCAAAGTGTTTGCGCCAAAATTGGGCAACACTCTTCGGAAGTTTTTGAAGAGATAATAAATGAAGAAATCAAATTGAAAATGAGGATTATCTAACAAAAACTCCAAGTCACAGAAAATTAAATTGCACGGAAGACAGTAATTTAGAGTGGTTCGGTAATTTTCCTAGTCCACTATGAAGTTTTATCACTTTATTGCTTGATACTTAAAGATTACAAGTTTTCTAGAGTGAAGTACAACAGATAATAAGCTTAAATTCGAGATCAGTTGTAGTGACGACGATATGGAATGATTCTGGCAGTATCCGGGCGTGCTTTATCTCTAAAATTCCCCGATCCCCTTTCTAAATGACCAGGGGCTCTATTTATAGGTGTAGGATGCTGATATTTCGCTAAAAATTCGGGAGACCACTTCTGGCACGTGAGGGGGCCTACAAGCCCAACCTTAGGAAATTTAGGCCCACTTTGGGATCGATTCGAAGTACGTTCGAATCGATCAGAAAATCATCCAATCGAGGTGAAACTTGGTGTGGACATTCTTCAACATTCATGCAAGCTTCTGTGAAAATTTCTTGGCATTTGGACTTATGGATCTCGAGATATGGTCGATTCGAATTTCTATTCTTTGGTAGGCTGCTTACTTCGACTCGATCTTGTTCGAATCGATTGGTTCGACTCGATGGCTGCTCGTGCTTTCGCGATGACGTGGTGCGCACTTCCTGGGTTAATCCACTTTTCACTCCGAGTCGACTGGGTCAACTCCATGATCTTTTCCACTTTGACTTAGTGGATTCGAGGGCCGCATTCACAAAGGGTTTCGAACAGAAGCTCGTTCGTATCGATCGTGATATGCTATAGTCGATCGATACGAAGCCGTCGCAGTAGGATGGATTCGAACATGATGTCATCTGTGGATCCGAGGCGGGGTATCTGGATGGGTATGAAATGGAGTGACTTCTTGTATTCGAAGTAGGAGGAACTCGATGGATTTGAACACATGCTCTGTCGATGGATTCGAACCTAGGGTTATTTGTTGGTGAATGACCGATACGAAGCACACGACCTGTCGATGGATACGAAACCAATCTGATACGAACGAAAGCTTCATTAAGACGAAGGAGATCGATGCGGGCTATGGCGCGACGATGGATACGAACCATCGGTTCGAAGCATGGTTCGGATGGATACGAACAACACATATCATCTAAATTGTATCGTTCATATCTCACTCATATGAACTCCGATTGACCTGTAATTTGAACCGCTGGCTTCTACAGCTTTGCTTGTCATGTCTTGTCAATTGTGGCTCGATCTGGACTCGGACAAAATTCAGCGATATCCATAGTGAAGCAAAGTATGACCAATCTCTATGACGAACTGTCCTTTGTTCTTCGATTGATCTTTTGGTATCACGGCTTTGCCAAAAAGCGGGATAACACACCGCCTTCTCTCCTTATCAAAAATAGATATCTAATTTTCCCTAGCCTTATTTCCCTTTTGTATAAAACTAAAATCAAAAAAAATTACTAGAAGTGAAAGGGAGTGCGAATTAAGGATCTTAAGGCAAATTTAACACTAGAAGGGGGTGAGTAGTGATTAATGGATTCTAAGAATTATATGGACTAAATTAAAATTATGACACAAACAAATGTAGAATTTAATCATAGAACAAATCAAAGAATCAAACACAGATGCAAAAAGTAAATAAAAAGCAGTAAAGGGAAAGAACGCATCGGATTTTATACTAGTTCGGAGTTACCCTACATTCAGTCCTGCACCAAGGCAAACACCTCGTGCGAATTTTTATTATACCAATGTCGAGATTACAATCCTCAATTTCTAAAGGACTTGAGGTACCTCCTATCTTCGAGTCTGGGGAAAACTCTCTTGATTTGCGGGACACGAGGTCATCCAATTGATTTCCAGGCATAACCACACCTTATAGAGAGACTCGATAAACTTTTGGTTACAAATTGATCCTATAACTATGAATAGCACCTTGATCTTCGAGAGAGGGTAGAAAATCAAACAAGAATGAGATTCTAGTTTGATTCACTTGAAAATTTGGCAGAATTTCGGCACGATCTTAAAAATATGAAAACTTTAGAATATGGATTTGTGGAGGAGTGAAAAAAATAGTTGGTTAAAGAATTCATTTGTGAAGGCTATTTATAGACCAGTAACGGTCATAACCATTTGTGAAGAGATTTAAACGAATAGAAACTTCTTTTAAAAATTGAAACTTTTGAATTTAACGGCCACCATGTCGATATGGGGTATCCCATGATGTCGACATTCCTTAGTTAAAAATTATGTAAAATTTGTTTTGAAAATGGTATTAAATGAAAAACAAGATGAAATGATTCTGAAGTAAAATAAACTAATTTTCCTATGTTTTAAAATAAAGAAGAGCAGAAAAATATATTTTTAGAATGTATATATATTTGATTTTAAATCTCAAGTATATATATATATATTACAAAAGAATTTTTAAAAATCGAAAGATAGTTTAAAAACCAACAAAATTTAAAACAAGAGTTTATTTTAAAACAAAAACAAAGAATATTTTAAGGCTAAAAAATCTTTTTGAAAATCATTTGAAAAGATAATTTTTAAAGCTAAAACATTAAAAAACAGTTATGAAAATCATTTTAAAAACCATTTGAAGTAGTTTTGCAAGCTTCTTCCTACAGAATATTTCATTACATCATGATTCGAGAACTTGTATAAAACTAGGATGTTCATCGGTTTGTAAGCCACTTGTCATAGGTTGTAAGCTACTTGTCGTGGGTTTGTAAGCCACTAAGAAGGTAGAAATGGGTTCCATCCCAAATGAAATTTGGAATGAAGATTTCCATCCTATTATGAAGTTTTAACAAAACTAGACACTTATTTTGAAATCTTGATCTTGATACTCATGAGTCTTCAAACTTGATTTCTTCATTCTTGATCTTTATACTGTACAGTCTTCAATAATCAGTACCTGCATTATATATATATATCCTGCATAATAACATCCATATTTATCTAGAAAATAGTGTTAGTATATAAGTTATAATAAAATAAGTTACAAAGGTTGTTGTCATCAAAACCACCATCTCCAGTTCCTAACAATCTCCCCCTTTTTGATGATGACAACATTATAAAATATACTTACCACTTCGATCATACCATAACTCCCCCTTACACCAACAACTCCCCTTACTCTAAGCCTACTATTTTATAAAACTTCTCTCCCTTTGTCATCAACAAAAATAACTTATAAACCTTGAACTTAATAGAAAATGAGATAAATAAACATATGACATGAGAATAATAACTATGTATGAGTGAAATATAGCATCCTAAGTTAAACGTAATTCAAGTTTTTATACACCAATTTTTTTTTGTAGAAGAACATTAATTAAGATAACACTTATATACAAACTAACAAACCAATATACGATCAGGAAAGAGAAAAACGAAAAAAACTTAACGAGGACCCTTAAATATTGGTGATTTATGAACCGAAAAATTTGGATGGTGGGGATAAAAGTTTCCACATTGTTCGACCAAGTTCCCATTAGCGTCAAAAAGGACCTCTCCAACGCAAATCACGCCATCATCTTCGTCCATATGAACATACGGATTCGGTAGAGGGTGTTCTTCTTCTTGATCCTATTATGGTTCATCTAGAGGCTCTTCTTCTTCAGAATCCATGGTTTGTGATGATTCTTCGATGACAATGGGATTGGCATGTTTATCCATAAGGAATTTTTGTAAAATTCCTAAGGATTCTACCTTGCCTATCTTGTTCTCTAGCCATTTACAGTTGACTCACTTGAGTTTCCATCATCATTTGAAGCAAATCTTTTATCTTCTCTTATAACTTGATGACTCGTGCATGTGTGGAACGTTGAAAAGGACGTAGGTGAAGAAGGTTCATTATTAGAAGAGGAAGCCATTAATTTATTATTTTAGAAGTTTATTATAGAGAATAGAATAGAGAAAAGGAGTAAAATTCGAAATATATAAATATATAACCAAATAACTTCTTTTAGAGGGAAATTTAAATTTGAAAGTCTCGGCCTGTATGTCGACATAAGGGGGTGGGTCATGTTGACATGCCCAATTCAATTTTTGAATTTTTTTTTTATTCATGCAAATTATTAACTATACTTGTATTATTTATAATTATATTTCAGTTAATGAACATATACCTTATTCTCTTCTAAATTTAGTAATGTTTTGGTTAATATATCAGAAATTTATTTTTTAGTATTAATATATTCTATGACTTCTTTACTTATATTATCTCTAAGAAAATGATGTCTAATATCAATAAGTTTTGTTCTAGCATGATGAGTTGGATTTTTAGATAGGTTTATTGCACTAGTATTATCACAACAAATTGGTGATTTAGTTATAGTTAATCCAAAATCTTTTAAAGTTTATTGCATATATATAACTTGAGAATAAGTCAAAGCAGCAGATGTATATTCTGCTTCAGTTTTTGATAAGGATGTGGTGTTTTGCTTCTTACTAAACCAGGAAACTAGAGAATGTCCTAGAAAGTGACAAGTTCCACTTGTACTTTTTCGGTTTGATTTACAACCAGTGTAATCAGCATCACAATATGAAATTAAATCAAATACGTCGTTTTCAGGGTAAAATAAACCATAATCTAAAGTATGTTTTACATATCTTAAAAATCATTTTAACGGCTTTTAAGCGAGTTTCTTTAGGTTGAGATTGGTATCTTGCATAGAGACAAACCCTATGCATAATGTCAAGACGACTTGCCGTTATATAAAGCAACGAACCAATCATTCCCCTATATAATTTTTGATCAACATCTTTTGATTTGTCTTCTTTACTTAAAGCTACATTAATTGTCACAAGAGTTGATTTCCTACCAGAAGTGGTTAATCCAAATTTATTAATTAAATCCTTAGCATATTTTTCCTAAATAATGAAAATTCCTTTATCTAATTATTTGATTTGAAGTCCTAAGAAGAAACTTAGTTCTTTTTTTTTGAAAATAGGTTAATGGAATTATGTTGGGCTATGCGGCCCAAAAGCATTTACAACTGCAATATACAATAATATATCCATGACACCTCAGCCGACAATTCGACACTAATAAGACTTTAACACATACTTTCCTAATTTGATTTAGGGTTCTTCATCTCAATCCTTAAGGCATCTCCTTGGTGTTTGCTTGATTTTCTAGCCTAATTTCAAATTCTTTAATCGTTATATCTGAAAATTCTTTATTCATTATGTTTTTAGTTGACCCAAATATTATTCATCTACATATATTTGTACTAATTGAATATCATTTTTGTTTCTTTTAATAAAAAGAGTTGTATCTATTTTACCAATTTCAAAACCAGATTGTAGTAAATAAGATCTTAGTCCTTTATACCAGGATCTAGGAGCTTGTTTCGGACCATGTAAAGCTTTCTTTAATTTATATACATGCTTTGAAAATTTATTATCTTCAAAAAGTGGAGGTTGTTCAACATAAATATCTTCTTTTACAAAACCATTTAGAAAATCACTTTTAACATCCATTTGATACAACTTGAAATTATTGTAGTTTGCGAAAGCAAGTAGAATCCTTATAGCTTTTAGTCTTGCTACGGGTGCAAAGGTTTCGTCATAATCAACTTCTTCTTCTTGACAATGACCTTGCGCGACTAAATGAGCTTTATTTCTCACGACCTCACCAAGTTCATTCATTTTATTTTTATAAACCCATTTTGTTCTAAGTATACTTTTATCCTCAGGTCTAGGAAAAAGTTTCCAAACAACATTTCTGGTGAACTGATTCAATTCTTCTTACATAACAAGAATCCATGAATCATCAGATGATATTTTCTTTAGATTTTTAGGTTCAATAGTTGACATAAAAGCTACATTACTCATAATATTTAGTTGATTTCTTGTTTTACCTATAGATTCAATATTTCCTAGTATATTTTCTACAGGATGATATTTTAATAGCCTAACTCTTTTATTAGGTTGAATGATTTCACAACTAGTTTCATTAGGTTCATTATTTAAAGTTACAAAATCTTCTTCATCTTCTATTTGTACAGTATCATTAAAATTTTCATCAAAAGATACATGCATTGTTTCTTCCATAGTGTTAGTTCTTAAATTATAAACTCTAAATACTTTACTTCTATTAGAATATCGATAAAAATACCTTTGTCGGATTTAGGTTCAAATTTATCTAGATTATCTTTTGTATTAAGAATAAAACACTTACTGCCAAAAATTTTAAAATAAGATACTATGGGTTTCTTGTTGTAAAGTAATTCATATAGTGTTTTATTAGTTAATGGTCTAATTAAAATCCTATTTAATATATAACAAGCTATAGCGACTGCATCAGCCCAAATTTTTTTAGGTAAGTTACTATCAAAAATCATTGTTCTAACACACTCTTGAATCGTTCTATTCTTACGTTCTACCACTTTGTTTTGTTGTGGAGTTCTTGGAAAAGAGAAATTATGAGTAATTCCTTTCTGATTACATAAATTCTCAAAATTTTCATTTTCAATTTCTCCACCGTGATCACTACGAATAGTTTTTATTTGTAAAGAAATTTGATTTTGAATTCTTTTAGCAAAATTCTTAAATAATTCAAAAGCATCACTTTTAAGTTCAAGAAAAATTGTCCAAGTATATCTAGAATAATCATCTACAATTACAAAAACATATTTATTGCGATTAATTGATTGAATTGAGATGGACAAAATAAATCTAAATGAAGTAATTTTAGAGGTGCAGAAGTAGAAATCATATCTTTTAAATTAAATGAACCTTTCTTAAGTTCCTGATTGGCAAACATCACATATACTATCTACTTTAAAGTTTAACTTTGGAAGGCCTCTAATTAAATCAAGTTTTGATAACCTAGATAACAATTTGAAATTTAAATGACCAAATCATTTATGCCAAATCCAAGGGCCACTTGTGTTAGCCAAAAGACATAAGTTATCATTTGAAACTTTCATACTATGGATGTAAATGTTTTTCTTCCTAATTCCTTCAAAGATAATGTAACAACCCCAATTTCGTGCCATTCAAATCGACAATAATCCACACATGTCGAACTTGAATGATGCGAAATAACAGATTGTAAATAAATTTGGAGCAAATCAAATCAAATATACAGAATCACAGACACAGAACAAACAGAATAACTCGCAGCGGAATATAAAAATACATAGTAGTTTATGAAGCTACTACAACAGAGTCTCAAACCAAATACATAATACAGTCTGAAAATAACATAATAGAAATCCCAAATACACAGAAGTTCACTAATACATGAGATAAACTAGAACAGCTAAAACAGAAGTGGATAAATATGTAGATAAGCAGAAACTCCAGTGAAAGACCAGCTCTAGGAAGAGAATCCAAAGCTGTGAATACTCAGGCTGACCCAAGCATAAAGCAAAACACAAAACACTCGAGTCAGGACAATATATACTTATATAATGTAAACCAACTCAAGTGAACTGTAATAAAGATACAAGTAACTTAAAGGATGCTTGGGACCGCCCATCCTCTAAGGATCCGTTAAACTATTTACTATATAGTAATATTTCGCTATTATAATAATGTCTACAGTAAAATAAACATACTTTTAAATAGCGTTCCGGGCTACCCATATCACCCTTCACACATAATAGTCCCAGTAGTCCATCCAATATCATGCCATCTCCACTCCGGGTGACTGTCCGAGGATACTACACGGGGTACGGGAGAAAAACAAACTCGTAATAAAGGCTCAGTATGGTAGGTGACACGGCACACAAGGCAATGCCAGGGTAGATATACCAATTACGCACACGGGCTGCTGGTAACGCAGTAGCCACATACGCCCACCCTGAACAACACTCCAATATCAAGGGGTGCACCCAAACAATCACAACAGTAATAGAATGGTATCGAAGAAGTGTGTTCAGCCAGAGGTGCTACCTCCTTTGGCCCGAGATCGCTCCTGTTTTAGCCACCTTAATCTAACTCACGGGAGTTAGATCCACGTAAAGTACCTTAGGAACGTCGTCACCATCCTACTTCATTCTGGAATCTCCACCGCGTACACAGTTGTTAAAGTGGTTTTCGGTATCGAAAGAGAGTATGTCCATATCCGATCCCGGACTCTTTAACAACCAATCGTTATTATAACCCATAGTTATAATTTAAAATTGGTATTTATTTCTCAAAATCCAATATCATTTCAAATCCATTTCAAAATATCAAACTTATCATTCATTTGAAAAACATATTCATTTTATTCAATTTAAAAATACCATTTCAATTCACATTTCAAAATAGTTCAATTCCAAACAAATTACTTCATTTAAATCATAAAAGTACGAAGTTATTACATGTAATAATTAAATTATTAAATTTCCAAAATTTTCAACTTTCAAAGTTCATCCTTTCACTTAATTTTATCAAAACAGTGAAAAATCAACTTTCTCAACATTTGGAAAATGCTACAAAAAGTTATATTCAAAACAGTTCAATTTAACTAAAGACAGCGTTTAAAATGCTGTAATAGAGTTTCATTAGTTTCGAAGAAAACTTAGTTTAATCCAACAATTATAGCATTATAGAATGCTATAATAGCCTTTAATTCAATTTAGCTATTTAGTTCACTTATCAACTACAGCATTTACAAATGTTGTATTATCATTTATATTAGATATAATAGCATTTCAAAATGTAGTTAATTAACTTCAAAATTTCAATATAATTTCACAACAATTATATTTTCTATAAATCACTTTTAACTTATAAAATCACATATTTTTACTTTTTATAACCATCATTTAATTTTCTTTAATTTCATGATTTCATAAAGTTAAATTTCCATTTAAAAATTCATATTTAACACTAATTCACTTATTAGACTACAATGTTCAATTTTAAATTCATTACATTAAATTTCAACCTAACACTTAAGTTCAAATTCTCAATTATAACTTAGTTTTATTTTTATTTACTTAACAAAAAATTTACTTTTAAGTCAATTCCATAAATTTCCAATTTTAGTTATGTTTCAAAATTTCAACTTAAATATTTATTCATTTCACATTTCAACTTTATCAAAAATCATTAATATGATATAAAATCACTTTAAATTCATTTAAATTCAAATTATCATAAATTTATCATGATTTCATATTCAATTAAATTTGCAATTATAATTAAATCAATTTTTCCAAAATAACTGACATTCAAAATTTTCTAACTTTTTCATTAATTTATTTCACTTATAATTATTCAGAAAATAAATAATATTTTACAAAAATAATTTTTAATTAGATTCAAATCAAAATATTTTTAATATTTACATTTCTAAAATAATTTTAAATTTTTTAGAAAACATACATTAACTGCGGGTCTGTATATAATTTTCTACCCTAGGAAAAGTGATACAGGTAATATATCATTTCAACCACTACACCACAAAAGGCTTTTAACAGCGTTTGATAAACGCTGTAATATGATACAACAGCGTTATTAGAAACGCTGTATAACGACATGCTGTCGTATATATATAACTTACAACAGCGTTTCTATAAACGCTGTTGAAACATATCTGTGACAGCGTTTATTACGAGCTGTCAATAATATTTTCAACAGCGTTTATAACGTGTTGTATTATGTTTTCTAAACGCTGTTATTGAATCATCAACAATTTCGACAGCATGTTAAAAACGCTGTTATTGAATCATCAACTATTTCGACAGCATGTAAAAAACGCTGTTATTGACAATTTCAAGAGATAATTACAGCACGAATTAAACGCTGTTGTTTCTTCATTGACAGCATTAATCAAACGCTGTCTTATATTTATATAACAGCTTTAATATTCCACTCTATTTTTGAATATTCCAAAATTATATTTTGAGTATATTGAAGCAACTAGCATATATAACATGTTCTAATAACTATTAATTAGATACATAAACGTTTACATGATATATACGTTCAGTATATTACAATTACAAATATATACATTCAGTATATTACAGTTACATGATATATACGTAAACTGCTAACAACTCCTTGCGGCAAATCAATAAAAAAGACTGCAACTGCTAACAACTGCTACTACCGATCTTCACCATCACAATTACCCCCAGAACATACATCACCACAACTCAGAACTGCTACTAACCTCACTATTGCACATCATACTTCACTGCTTGCAACCCATCTTCACTACCTACAGCAACAACCATCCACTTCCACACACTCTTTAGCAATTCTGTCAACTGCCTTCCTTCATCTATCTACCCCTTCTGCCAAAAATAGCACATCACCACTGTCACTCATCATCTACTTCAAATCTTCCACTACAACCTTCCATAATTCACACTGTCAACTTCAACATAAACCAAAGCTCCTCTGCCTTCACAACAACTACACCGAAACCACCAAAGTTCACCGCTTCTCGCTGACATTAACACTACACGGCCAACCCCTTCAAACTGTGATACCATCAGCCTGCACACACCACTATTTCATCCTCTGCCTCATTTCTACCTCAACCACAAACTACTCTACATCCAAACATCAATAGAGACTCACCACCAGAGGTCCCAAACCAAACACCTGCCCAGACAACAATATCCTCTTACTAAACATAGTTTTTCAAATTCTCTATCATGGTATCAGAGCTGTTTCAAGCTTAACGGCATTGAAATCAGATTTTGAAGAAAGAAAGAAGTCAAGATATCATCAGAGAATTATCATCATCTGATATCTTGATAACCCATCAGGTATATCTCATCATTTGGGTTACATAATTGATTTTGCTTATTAAAACAGGTGCCGTGCCAAAGAAATCAACAAGTTTCTGACTGCAACAAGTTTTTAAGCAAATTCCAAAGCAAGAAGATTCAGAAAAGAAAAACAGATATCAAGAAAGCAATCAAAGGCAGAAAGAAAGTAATTGCCCTGCCAAGAAATCATCAGAACACATTCATCATTTGATTCTGGCTGCAACTAACCTGAGCATACTGCATCTGAAGCAATCTTGTTAACATGTTAACATTAACAAAAAGTAACTGTAGTAGCCTGTAGTAGCTTACACATCTTTCTTGCAGAAGTGCAAGAAGGATCCGATGCATAACACAGACATCTCGAGCCACCTGTAGTAGCCTCATTATTATTAGGGCAGCAATTAGATTGTACAGGTGGACTTTCACTATGACCATCTAGTATACACATATTAATAGCACGAAGAACGCTTCTTTAACGAGAGGTCTTAAAACTACACCTGGAAGCTTTTTCATCAGGTTTTCAACGATTTTCATGGTTTGGAACATTAGATGATCTTCTTTTTTAGCCAGCATACCGGCTAGAAAACTGTTGCATCAATAAATTTGATAAGACAAAACAGAAAAGCAATAATCAACTCAAGTAACATGCGATTTTTTGGAAAAAATATCTACCTTGATATATTTGCCTTCTTGATCTTATCTAAAAGCATGTCAGGAGTGTTGAAATATATGATGCTGCTTATAATAGTAACACAACTGTAGCAAACTTGTACACTTGTTTCAGACATAGCCACCTGCTTGAACAAGTTTAAAAATTGTGTTAATCAAGAGAAAGATGGTGATGAAGATTCCTCTATTTTTTTTAAAGTCATGTCTGCTTAATCGGTTTATACTGGTTAGTAAAAAAACAAAAGTCATTATCATTGTCCATACAACTTGTTTAATAGGAAAAGGTAATGCTTCGTACGAGCTGATTAAACATGACTTATTTTGATCACCTGGATCTTTACCATAACAACTTGTTTAATAGGAAAAGGTAATGCTTCTCGGTCACATAATCTCAAGTACCTTTAGTCATGCTTTTCAGTTCAGCAACCCTTCAGCACATTCTCCATCTACTCAAGCCACAACAACTGATTCATGCCATGTCTCATATATAAGCAGATCATGTTAAATGCCATGTATAACCTCAGAACCATGTATAACCACAATGAACAAACATCAGGCCTATTTTTTGTTTCTCTTACATATTAAAGGTGTAAAAATAAATTGTTGTATACCTAAATCATAGATGCTAAGTAGGTATTCGCTCTTGATGCGAAGTGTTGACCTAGATACCTTGTTAGATCTCTTAAAAAGTCTTCATAGTCACTTTTACAATATAAAAAACAAAAAGTTAATGTAAAAATACAAATTATTATGATCAGTTAAACAAATATCAACACTCAATAAGCACCTGTGATCCGAGTTAAAGGATTGTTTATTGAGAAGAATAGATAAACCATCGACATAAGCAATGCAACCAGTAGTCTAAAAGTGTTCTAATTAAAGCATAGTGAAGTTTAGATAAGTTAAAATAGGAATGATATTCAAATAATAAAGGAATTAGACTTCTAATTACCCTGCAAGCTTGGTGAACACAAAGTTCCTCATCATAATATGTATAATGAGACGAGGGAGTATTGCATGAACCTGTAATGAATTATTTAAAATCAGTTTCCTGGAGTCAGAAGCGTCCACACGTACCTACGTACATACAGGACGTGCTTAACGTTGCTCCTAGAGTAAATAAATAAATAAATAAATAAATAAATAAAATAAAAAAATAAAAATATCTGCTCCAGATAAGTTGTCTGTTGCGAACCTACACCAGAAATGCTTAATGCTCCATATGCTAAAAATGCATTGGAATGCATGGTTGCATTTGTACATGTCTTTCACAGCAAGAGCAACAATATGACCAAAAATGCACACGGTAAGGGCATCATTCAATCCTAAACCGTGATTCTTGGAACCAAGATTCATAAATTAATTCAAGCATACATGCTGAAGTTGCATGCTAAATCAAACTATCATGATTATTAGCTAATAAGGAAACTACACATTAACCATTCATTTCTGGAGGGTAAAAAAATTGTGAATGCATTAAGAGTCAACGAAATTGGGTGTTGTTGCTTATTTTCTACTGAATCATAATGAATGAAACTACTTGCCAAGCTACACAAGCTCTTGAAACACTCGAAATGAATGCTAACTTATGTTGTAACCATTTCAATGTAGATATGAGTTATATGAAACAAATCTTGATAAACCTTGAGTTAGTTGGGCAAAGAACAGTGTAAAACAAAGATTAAAATCAGCAGCGAGTAATAAAGCAAAAAAGTTGAGTTAGTGGATAGTGTTAATTGCATATATATACAAAATGATTGATTAGATATTTTGCAAATGACATCCGAGTAGATGTAAGCTGATGAAGTAGTGAAGCCTTGTAATTTTAGATCAAAGATTTTATATAACGGCTTGTTTGAAGTTCTGTAATAGCAAAAAATTTATCCAGTAAGCATTTGCAATGGACTATAGTGTTTCTACAGGTGAACTTAAGTAGGTTTTGTATATAATGAATAAAAGTCCAACGAATATAAAATTGTACTAAAATATAAAAACAGTAAAAGTCTGTTGTAGTACTTATGTATTGTACTAAATTGTGTAGTAAACAAATGTGAATAAAATGTCCATTTGTCCTTCCTATATGGTATATTTTTACAAAAATATAAAATTTGACTAAATGGAGAAGTTATTGATGTGTTGGTAAAATAAGCTTTTTTTCCGTATGCACTATAAATAAACAGGAAAACGTATAAGCTTCTGCCTATAACATGGTCATGTTGCCACTTTGATCAAAAGCATCATTTAATATTGTACGGCCGAACATAAATTGTGTATACATATAACAACTAACTGAACACATTGTCTATATATGTAAAACACACTTACTCATATTATAACACATTAATTTTTTAAACGTATTTATGATTATAATATCATGTGTTTTTATATAAAGAAAACTCGCACATAGCTTCGGTTAACAACTATTATGGTACACAGATTTGAAAAATCCCAAATCATGTCCTTTTTACAACGTGCCTTCTAGCACAACCCAAAATATATCATATATTCATAAAATACATATCCAATCATATCAAACCATATATCAAATCATACAATACCATTATATCTACCAAGACCTTTTAGCACGAGATGGCATTCGAAGCATGAAGAAGAAAAATATTATATTCAGAAAGACCGACGGTTCTCAGACTAAACGCAACAACCATTCATGAACTAAAAACAAAGAGTTGATGGCCCCATGAAAACCCAAATTTGTTGTCGCATCACCAAAAGATCATGAATAGGTGAGTAGCTGTAATTCTTGTTACTATACGGTTATAAATCTCTAGGTGGCACATGAAATTGTGGCGTTCAGATTTCAGGCGGTCACTCAAGCCCCAGTTGCCACTGCTGCAAGCTCTTGCGGTTGACGAGAAAAAGGTCCTTTTTTTTCTTTGTTTTTTTTCAAGAAAAAGTTGCATAACTTACTATAATTTTACCCCCACTACGCTTCACTTCCTATGTTTGTTCTAGGAATTCAAATTTTCTCATGGACATCATATTGAAAAAAGCTAGACTTTATTTTGTACCGTGATTAGGCACTACAAAGTTTGAATTGAATGTGCTATAAAAAAGTTACTTTTCATAAATTAAGTGAAGTGAGTAAGCAGTGTTATTGGTTGAGTGAAAAATAACTATTATAATGTATATGTGTACATTATAAAACTGCAATGAACGAGAATGGGTCGAAAAGTAAAGCGGATTGGAATTGGATCAGAATCCATGATAACGTACATGAGTTTGTGTTGGAAGGAATGCAACATGAAGACATAGGCGAGATATATTATGAATTGTATCAGCTGATGAATGAAACGAAGAGATTAAGATGTGTCTGGTACAAGTTGCATTGTGAGTAATAATCTGTAAATGAAGAGATTGGGATGTGTTTACATACAGATGGGTAAATACCAGTAAAATTATAGCGATTATAGTGATTAAGAGCAGTAGGAGGTGTAATGATTGTCAAATTATGGCTTAAATTATGTTAGACTTTATTTTTAATTTTTTCTAAGTTGTTTCAGTGAGAATATGACTAGGTTTAGATTTAGATTAGAGGACAATCTATGTCTAAAAATGTAAAATGTAGAATGTTGCATTCATATCATACGGTGGCAACAAAAATACCAATTCCAACTGTACCCTACCAAACTACTAAAATAAATTAAACTACTAAAAACTTAAGTGATGAATATAATGATAGATGTATTATGCATACCACCCATGGTGTCCGCCGATGGCCACTCAAGATTTTTAAACATCTCCCGGTCTGGCAATCGATTATCTTAACATTGTGATCACCACTGGAATATAACTAGACAGAGTTAGCAACTTATTGTAGAACAGCCATTAGCCTTTAAGAGAATAATAACAACTATTTATGAAAAAATTTCTACTACAAGCACAAACAATAATAACTCACTGTGTAGAAGCAATTGTCTTTCCATCCAAACTAAATGCTGCAGCGATTGTTGATCGTGGAGGAGGTGAAAGAGGGCAATATTTAGCTGACAAATGATGCAATGACTTTGCTTCTACCCTGAAAATGATGCCCTCAAATAAACATCAGATAAATGTCATCAAGATACTGATAATTGTGTAGAAAATAATATACAGCAATGTACTTGTAACCATGTTTTTGAGCACATTAAAATAGCATGCAAAAAAAATAGATGGTTTACCAAGAATTTAATTCATGTCTAGCATCTATTTCTTTGCAGTTTGACCCACATTTTGCGGTTTGCCTCTGCAACCTTTTCAAGGAGCATCTTGGTTGAGAAGAGATTTCTCTGCATGCTAGTGACTGGAAAACATTTGTATGCCTACATGAACAAAAACGGTTTTAGAACATGTAAACGCGAGCGATCAATATAGAGGAATGCATTAAAAAAATTGACTTTCATATCCAGTTATATGACTTGTTTAAGGAAAACAATATGAAACACGTATTTTAGAAATAAGTGGTGAAAGAGATTAAAACACACGAGACGTTTTGAACAAATCAATACCACCTCCACACTTAAATGATGACATAAAACCTGTTACAATTCGGAGGATCTTGACAATAGAAGAATGAACATCTTTAACACAACAAACATTGAATATGTAGAGATATTCAACAACAAAAATAGTCAAAATGAAAGTCAATGCCAAGAAATATATTATGATTGACGTGTAACATCTAAGACAAAAGGAAGGTCAGAGGTTTAACAATTTAGACAGAAATGAATGTTGGATGTAAAGGAAACGACTAGCATTCGAGCCTCAGGATCGATTATTTGCTTAAAAAACATTAACATATATTACTATAAAGAAGCAAACTTCCACATATTATAAGAACACAGGGTCTACAGGTTTGTAAGACAAAGATCCCACCTGCAACTCAAGCAAGAACTTGAAGGAGATTGTGAGGAACATGAATTTGATGAAGCAGATGCCATAGAAAACTTTGCATTGTCAATAAAATGCTGACTCATTGGTTCCTCTAAGCATGATAAGCCTGAAAAAGACAAAAAAAAATCATGATAAGTCTGAAAAAGACAACCACCTCCAAAACTGCTTCATACCACAGTACAACCACCACACAGCTTCCTGCCTCAAAACCACTCCACTGTCATACAACATCAACTCAACTTCATTTCCGTCACATATTCAACTTGTTCTCACTTCGACTACCGACCACTGACTTCACTCAACTGTCAACAACACTGCTTCCAAATTGCTAAACACTAATAACCACCTTGCCAATATCACAATACTGCTGCCTCCTCTGTCATCTTCCCCTACCATTCAAACAGCCAACTTGCCAGAGACAACTACATAGCTCCAACTACAACTTCAATAACCACTACTATCAAACAACAATCACACTGTTTCATTGCTATGCGTTTCTCGGTTAACAGAACCACGGACAACCAGCCTACACATCACTGTCAAACACCAGCATTCCAACATTCCAGCACAACAGCGACTTCAACAACCCAAAGCTCTACAACCCAAAGTTGAACTAAGCAGCCTCACCAGAACCATCTAAACAATCCTCGAATGCTAATTTCTGTGAAATCCCAATCGCCTCAAACATCACAAGCATACACAAAACTCCAACCAACACCCACCACAGTTCAACTCGCAACCTCCTAGCCCCTTGACCACCAACAATCTCCTGACAACATACCCAAAAAAAATTCGCAACTGCCATTCACCAGAATCAAACCAAAGAATAGTGCCAGTCTCACCGTAGCTTCCTGAACATCGACGACTCTGAGCCAACAGATTCGCAACCATCAAAACCGCACACCAAAACAGATTCGCAACCATCTAAGCAGTCGTTCGCATGTTGTGGTGGTAGAATTGAAGCGATGGTTGGACAGATGCTGGCGATTTCGATTTAGGGTTATGCTTGGCATTTGGGGATATCGGGTGTAAAATTATGAAATGAACATGATTAAAGGAACAAATAAAGTATGAACAAGAGAACTGAGATTAGATTTGAAGAAATCGGGACAAAGAATGAAATGCAGGAGATTTTGGTGAAGAAGATAATTGATATTTTTTGTAATGAGGAATGAGAATAAGAAGGAAAGGCGGTAGAAAGAAATTTTAGTCCCGCGTTAATTTTTTTAGCTCTATCCCAACAATGTCAGCGTTTATTGATTAATATTGTTCGTTTAAAATATTATTGACAGCATTTCCTTAAAAAACGCTGACAAATGTTGCTGTTGAAGGTGATTTTTCTTGTAGTGAACCCGTAATTTACAAAGAAAATCCGGGTTTTATCATTTCAAACCCGCAGTCCCAAGTAAATGAAATAATTTGAAATCAATCAGGCCTATCATTTCATCCCATAACGATTTTCCCTTATACTAAAGTCCGTTCGGGTATGTATCATTTCAACCCATAGTGATTCTAATCTAAAGGGAACTTGCAGTGTGATTAACTGATAAAAATAACAAAACAGCAATAATATAACAGTAACATATGATATAACTGGTGTTGAATCATGTGTGAACATCATATGATAGTGACATAGCAAATAAAATATGGTGATGCAGTTTACATATTCACAAGCGATCGATTTACTATTCATATAAGTATAAAACTGTCTGGTGAGAATAACTCACTGGTTTGAGCTGATGACCCAACGACAAATTTCACAAACGGGATCTACACAAGCACAAAAGCACGAAACAGATTTGAATGGAGGAGCCAAATGTTAAATTCCTTGGATATACATCAAACAAAACAATATAACAACGATGAGTTTCAAATCTAACTACGATCAAAACTACACTAGAATAGACTGCACAGAATCAAATAGAAATGCTTGCACTTTCTTTTAACCTTTACTAGGCTCAGCCATAAGGGGAAATACAAAACAATGGCAGGTGTTTGGGTCAGGTTATGGTGGGTATGGGTCGGCCTAGATGTCATTTGTGATGGTGCCAAAAGTGGGTGAAGGGAATAATACACATAAGCATGAATATATGCATTTGGTCATGGATTTGGGCTCGGCCAAGGCTCCAAGTGTCATGGCCAGAGGTGTGGGGTCCACTGTGGTGGTGTGGCCGAGGGTGCTGGAGGCGTGGTAGGTGGCGGCTAGAGGGGTGGTGAGGTGATGGAAGTGATGTTGTGCTCGGCCAGGCTAGGAATTCGGGTTGTTTTGAAAAGTTTGTGGATGGGCATCACCAAGGGGGTTACGGCATGGTTGGTTGGTGAGGAGGAGGCGTTGGTGGTGTGCCATCAGGTGCTGGAGGCGTCTAGGCAGCAATGGAGTTATGGCCGATCCTAAAAGAGGTGAAAGCATGTGCAAAAAATCAAACTAGAATATGCAATATAAGTAGAAAAAGAGATAAAAGAAATTAATTTTTTTTACCAACTTTCCAAGCATGTGATGGCCAAAAATTTTTTCTCAGGAAGGAGGAAAGGAAGATACGTGAAATGAAAATGAATTAATCAGCTGAAATGCGGGGAGTTATGCCAAAAGAAATGAAGAGTTGTGAGGAAAATGAAGAGGTGGAATTCAAAAAGGCAAAAGGCAATTCAAAAGTCAAAAACTCTTCATATATCCTTATTTAATTTATATAATTTTATATTTCTGGAAATAATAAAAATCCCAGATAAAATTTCTAAAATTTATCAAAATACAAAAATTTATATAATATTTATTAATTATATAAAGTTAAATTAAGAAAAATAGCTAAAAATAGTGAACTAGACTAGAAAATTTGAAATTAAATAGAATAATTTTTAGAAAATTCATATGAGCTTGTAAAATATTTTTAAACATAAATAATAAAATAAAATAAAAATACATTCACAAAATAAACATTTAAAATTTAATTTAAATTTAATTTTTAATTAAGAAAATAGCAGAAAATAGGAAAACAGCCCTTAAAAATAGGAAATAAATACAGTAAATTTTGAAAAAATTCTATTATTATTTTAAAAATATATAGAGATAAATTTCACAATTAAAACAAGTTTAAATTTTTTTTGAAATGAAATAAATTCAAATTCAAATTTATAGTCAAAATCTCGGGTTGTTACAGATAATGTTTGACTGATTATCTTCGATATGACACTTATCTTTTTCAAATTTAATTTTAATCCTTTATCACATAGTTGACTTATACTTAGCAAATTATGTTTTAAATTCCTAACTAGGAAAACATTAGAAATAAAAGGGGTTTTAGAATTACCGACATTGCCGACGCCAATCATATATCCTTTTGAGTTATCTCCAAAGTTGACCAGTCCACCATCTTGATATATAATGTCACTGAGTATCTCGGGATTTTCAGTCATATGCCTTGAACAACCACTATCAAGTATCCATTTATCTTTCTCAATTTTCACAGTTTGTCTACTGGTTGTTGATTCTTCAAAAGCCATGTAACATGTCTATTCCTGCGTAACAAACCAATTCAGTAGATAACTTGATTTTTCATAAAAACTATATGCAGACTTATGATACTTTGATGAAATGCATAAACTCGAATTAGTTTAACAAAATTTCCTAAAAATTCCATTTTTAACTTTTCAAGTTTTAGATTACGAAAACTATGAAACCTACGCTCTGATACCAATTGAAAGGGAGTGCGGAGTAAGGATCTTAAGGTTAATTTAACACTAGAGGGAGGGGGTGAATAGTGTTTAATGGATTCTAAGACTTATGTGGACTAAATTAAAATTATGACACAAAAAAGTGCAGAACTTGATCATGGAAAAATCACAGAATCAAACACAGATGCAGAAATTAAATAAAAAACAGTAAAATGAAAGAATACACCGGATTTTATACGGGTTCGGAGTTACCCAACGTTCAGTCCTGCACCAAGGCAAACACCTCGTACAGATTTTTATTGTACCAATGTCGAGATTACAATCTTTAATTTCTAAAGGCCTTGAGATACCCTCCTGCCTTCGAGTCCGGGGCAAACTCTCTTGATTTACAGGACACAAGATCACCCAATTGATTCCAGGCACAACCACACCTTATAGAGTGACTCGATAAACTTATGATTACAAATTGATCCTATGACTCTAAATAGCACTTTGATCTTCGAGAGAGGGCAGAGAATCAAAGAAGATTGAGATTCTAATTTAATTCACTTGAGAATTCGGTAGAATCTCGGCATGATCTTAAAAATATGAAAATTTTAGAATATGGATTTGTGGAGAAGAAGGAGTGAAGAAAATAGTTAGTTAACAAATTCGTTTCTGAAGGCTATTTATAGACCAGTAACGGCCATAACCATTTGTGAAGAGAATTAAACGAATAGACACTTCTTTTGAAAATTAAAACTTTTGAATTTAACGGCCAACATGTCGACATGGGGTATCCCATGATGTCGACATCCCTTAGTTAAAAACTATGTAAAATTTGTTTTGAAAATGGTATTGAAAGGAAAACAAGATGAAATGATTGTGAAGTAAAATAAACTAATTTTCCTATGTTTTAAAATAAAGAAGAGTAGAAAAATATATTTTTAGAATATATATATATATATATATAAATTAGAATTTAAATCTCAAGTATATATATTATAAAAGAATTTTTAATAATCGGAAGATAGTTTAAAAACAAACGAAGCTTAAAACAAGAGTTTATTTAAAAACAAAAACAAATAATATTTCAAGGCTAAAACATCTTTTTGAAAAGATAATTTTTTAAAGCTAATTTTTTTTTAAAAACGGTTTTGAAAATCATTTTTAAAAACCATTTTGAAGTAGTTCTGCAAGCTTCTTCCTGCAGAATATTTCATCACATCAGGACCCAAGAAATTGTACAAAACCAGGATGTTCGTGGGTTTGTAAGCCACTTGTCGTAAGCTTATAAGCTACTTGTCATGGGTTTGTAAGCCACTAAGATGTTGAAATGGGTTCCATCCCAAATGAAATTTGGAATGAAGACTTCCATGCTATTATGAAGTTTTAACAAAATTAGACACTTATCTTGAAATCTTGATCTTGATACTCATGAGTCTTCGTACTTGATTTCTTCATTCTTGATCTTTATACTGTACATTCTTCAATAATCAGTACCTGCCTTATATATATATCCTACATAATAACATTCATATATATCTAGACAATAGTGTTAGTATATAAGTTATAATAAAATAAGTTACAAAGGTTGTTGTCATCAAAACCACAATCCCTAGTTCCTAACATGAAGTAGAATTGCGGCTAGAGGGGGTCAAGTGGTAGGCAGCTAGCTTTTAGGGCATCGCAAGGTAGAGGCGACGGAGGATGGTAGCAACAAAAATTTAGGGGATGGATAATACTAGTGATGAGGTGTTGCATTGACAATCAAGAGACTAGTGCACACAAAGATGGAGGACGATAGATGACTGGGAAGAGTATGAATCAAGCATTTGGGGGTAGATGTCAGGATGCAATGGCAATTGGGATTTTTATGATCGTGTGCATGCATCGGGAAGTAAGCAATGTCAATGTTAAGCTGAGGCAGTGACTGGAATTTGAATGTTGGGAGGAAATATTATCAGTGAATTTTAGAGAGTAAAAATTAGATCCTTTCTATTTATATTCAAATCTATAATTTATTGAATTAACTGCTGGAGAAAATTATGGTTAAAGTGAGTATAATCATCTTTTGATTTTCCATGAGTATAACCCTAACTTTCAAAGAGTATACCCATTATTATAGTAAACCTAATATACTATATTTCAATTCCAATAATTATATCTTACTTAAACAATAAAGAATATTGCTTTAATCTTGAATACCTATTGTTTTAAATCCTTTTATATTATTATTACTACCTCAATAACCTTTCATGATTAAATTGCCACCTATCTGATTTGGTCACAAATACCACAACAAAAATCCAACCAGAAAACTAGATCTGATCAATCGTGACTGCTTCACTAGACATCACTCTCTCCAGGAGCCATTCCCTTACTAAGCTGATCCACCGGAAAAAACCCCCAAGAATCAAGCTGATACAAAACTCAATCTCCTGATGCGGATGCAAATCTTGACTTCTTGAAAATATGCAAAATCTCAAACCTCTACGATAGCTCCAACATCCTTTAGAGATACCTCAATCCCAAACAAAGATTACTAAGAGAACTTCCAAACCATCGCAAGTCACTTTTGCGATTCTACCCAGTTCAGATTCCAAAGAAACCGTTCTCTCTTCACAAATCAGAACAACTTAAGCCTTTTAACTAAAAGAAGAAACTGATGGTCCACCCATAACCACAAACATCATACTCTTCTGAGCTTCCAGAAGATATGGGCAAGCCTTCACCATCTACCTTGTCTGCTGACAGAAGAATCACAAAGACTCCTGAACCATCGAAGAAACATGCCACTCTATTGCTTCCGGACTCCACATCAAGGACACTGGTAAGCCAAGAGAACTTCTTGACAGCACACTCAACACCTCCGAGCTGCCACTGCCGCCAAAGGCTTTCTTCTCCAAAATCTCCTCGAATCACAAAGCTATATCTGCCAACTCCATAAAAGAGCATTCTAGATAGACATATATCTCTCAAGAAACTCGGGCTTCAAACCAAGCATAAACACCTTGTCAAACTGAGTCTCACACTCCGATACAGACAAGACTCCTTCCTAAGGTTATCAAGATACCATTACTTGCTTCAGCTCTTCCGACTGATCCAAACACTAGAAAATCCGCTCACACGAGCGTAACCAAGCTTACACTTCAAAGATAGACTCCGAACCTTAAAAAGGTTTCCTTCAGAGATTGGTGAAATCCTTACACTGCTGCAAAGCTTACCCAAGATGCCTAATACTGCCCTGGCAGATACACTTCCAACCTCAACATTCGGACTTCTTCTATTGGTAGCAGTCGTGTTACACACACAACTACCCCCTCTACCCTAGAACTTATATTGGAAAACCCAAACAGGTAACCCAACAAAATAGGCATATATATATATATATATATACAAGTACGCTCTCTCAGAACGAAATCACTCCAAAGCCTAGGTATTCACTCCACCTAGCGCCCTGATACCACAATGAGACGATCTGCCTTTTATTCCATAGAAAGACGCATCATTAAAAAGAAAGAAAGGGATAGAAAAGAGAAAAGAATGAACCAAACAACATTAGAATCTCACAGTGGAACGAATAAATTATATTATATCACATAAGATATTACATATTATCATATACATCAGAATTATACAGCTAATACAGCACAAACTAGACAGTTATAAACACCTGTCTAGTTATTACAACTCAAGTACATCACAGAGAAACATATACAACTCAAACACAGCGGAATCACGATATAGCTACAAACGCTGAAGCCTCCTGCTCCATATCGCCTCCAAAACTCGTCAAAGCTAACCTGAATCCCTTGGCTACTCGTAAAAATTTGAGTACCCAAGAGTTTGATAAAACAGAAAATAAACTCTGGGTTAGACATGGGTCTGGTGTGAGTAAACAGGTTAAAGTTGATTAACTTTGAAAACCTTTGAAAACAAAGGTACCATGTAAGACTCCACACAAATAAACATGCGTAAGTTTTTACCTTATGCTAACCAAAAAAATTGATAGGAAATATAGTTATATTATAATAGGGTCTAGGGTTTTCAAGTAAAATACAAAAATAGCAAGAATGCTTACATCTCACATTCCAACATAGTTGGGCACAATCAAAACGTACGGCGCTTATTGGAGATTGGATTCCATACAATGGTAGGGCTACTGGGGTACCGCCCGTCACAGTACGTGGCCTAGATCACCGTACCGAGGATCACTCCCGATCCGCTGCAACACAAAGCCGGAACCATCCCTTACTGGATAGTCCTGAATAAGACAACCCGTAGATGGCCATCGCCAACTGCCCACTAAGCCGAATAAAAGGAACCTCTAGATAGGGGTAAATCTCGTCCTACTTGGGTGCTACCCACTTAGCCTTGCTACACCTCCCCTATTTTAGCCATTCCCGGTTGATGAGGCTTGAAGCTACGATTACCTTTATAGAACACATCTACCTTAGAATGCACGTCGTCCACCTGACGATGTTCTGAAAGCATTCAATCCATACAAGTTCGTTCCGGCTTCGAACGAAACCAAAGGCACTATCTCGCTACACTCGTTTTGGAATCAGCCTCAATGTTAACGACAATAGCCTTTGCACTCTGAATCTTCATCTCGAATCTGAAAGTACTACCCCATTAAACTCGTATTGGAATCACCCTCAGAGTGTTAACGACGAATAGTCCTTACACCTCGAGTCTTCACTCTTCACTTGAGATTCACGATTTAACATTTAATTTGAATCGATGTGGTTTTCGAAATTCAAATTCTCGGTCTCACGGAAATCCAAAAAGCCATCTTAATGTCCAAGTGATTTTAGTTCGAACAACTTAATTCAATTTAAAACATTGAATTCACATAGCATCATCCACAGATAAATATCACACACTTATCACAGCTATAATCAATATCACATCATAGCACATCACAGATTATCAAACTATAAGCATCATTCAATTCAGGCATTCCACTCAATTAATCATCCATAAACAGGAATCATTAATCCAAATTATAATTAATTTAAGCGTTTTCAAAAGCTTCCTGTCGAACCGGCTCCTATTTCAATCCGTGCTGGACCGATCGATATCAACTTAAATTAAATTAATTACTTGAGAATTAATCATCTAATCCTGCTTAAACAATCATCAATTAATTAATTACTAACCATTTAATTAATTAATCAATCCTCAATCATCTTATAAACCAATTAATTAATCTTTAATTACAGATTAATTATCCTTTAATTATCTTTTAAATTAATCACCCTTGATTAAATATTACTTAAATACATTAAGTAATCAACCTTTAAATTAATTACATAAATTAATCATGCTTTAATTATTCTCATTAATTAACCTTAATTACTCTTATTAATTAATTAACTATAATTAATTACATTAATCCTTAATTAATTACATTAATTAATTATATCATAATCACCTCATTGATTAATTATCTTATAATTAATCAAATTTATTAATCAATTAAACCTTTGATTATTATCATTAATTACATTAATTAATGATCCTCTAATTATTTTCATTAATTAATTATTCTTCTAATTACATTTAATAATTAATCTGTAACTTAATTATATTCATTAATCAACCTTGATTAATCACAATCAGTAATTAACTTTCCTTAATTACGTCATCAATTAAACCAACTCCTTGATTAATTATAGTAGTTAATCCTTTAATTACACTGAGTAATTATCACTTAATTACTTCTACTAAGTAATTATCCTTTAATTACTATCCATAAGTAATTCTTTAATTAATTACATCCAGTAATTATCCATTACTTCGCCAAGTAATTACACCTCATTAATTACATCAAGTAATTATACTTAACACATCATTAAATGATTACCTTTAATTAATTAAACTTAATTGATTAACTAAAATTAACTTAATTAATTATAAAAAGTAATTAATTCCTTTAATTACTTCATTAAGTAATTGTTCTTAATAATTCTTTTACATTAAGTAATTAATTTCTTAATTACTTATTACTTAATTATTTCTTAATTAATTAACCTTGATTACTCAATCCTTAATTAAGTAATTATCTATACTTAATTAATTACACAAATTAATTTATCTTAATTTAATTACCCAAATTAATCATTTTAGTTACTTAAGCAATTATACTTTAATTACTTTAGTTAATAAAACATGATTTAAGTTAAGATAAAACATTTACTACATTAACTCTTTCGTACAATTTAAAATAAATTAAATTTAAAAGCTTGAATTTGAATCATTATCCTTTGATTAAAGTTAAATTCCTTTACTTAAATCATAGTTATATTTCAACAATTACATTTTAGTTGAAAACATTTATGAACTAATTACAAATTATTCTAATGTAATATAAATCAAAACTATTTTTTTAAAACAAATTTAAAATTTTAAAATCCATACCCTTTAAATTTAAATTTGTTGAAACATTTTTTTTAACTTAAACATTTTATACATTTAAAACTGGTTAAAGCTTTGCTTTAAAATTTGCTTTGCTTTTCAAATTTTGAAATCATTTTAGTTTAAAAACTAAACAGGTTTAAAAACTGGGAACTAAACATTCCCAAGCAAATCAGCAAGTTTCCCGTGACAAACCCGAGTTATAAATCAAGCACGCTCGCATGCCTTCTCCCCCGAGACACTCTCGAATAACCCTTCGAGTAAACCCGAGCAAATCACTACCCAACCAAAACGAACAACCCAGACCAAACAAAGGTACATGCGTGCACGTGTACGCTTCGACCACCAGTCTCTAGTCTCTGATCATCGACGCCATCTCAAACACGTCGTCGAACCTCCCATTAGATGATTCTGACCACCCAAAATTAGCACGAAGCCCAAGATCGAAAATGAACTAAAACGACTTCACCTGAAAAACACCAATCGACCAAAATTTACCTCGATCAGACGCTTTCGACCACCAGATGATGCGTAACCACGACCAAACGTTCTTCGACCATCCATGAAGCCCTTCCCACCATTCCGATGAACTCCGAAGTTCTGGTGACGCTGCTAAAACCTCGAGAACAAAGACGACTCACAGCAGGTCCTAAACCCTACCTCATCGATTCGCCATCAACACGGCGTTCGTAAAATACATCGAACATTTTTCCCATGCTCCTCTACTTCCTCGCCACCTTCGGTAGCAAATCTGACCCCTACAAACTTACCAATCATCAGGAAAGACCCAAAACCCCATTTTTGAACAACCTCAAATATCTCATTCAATTCTAACTTAAAAATTATGATTTAGCCTTTAAAATTCCTAGTTTTCGAAGACAAATCAGACTATATGGGTGAATTCGAAAATCATCATGTTTGAATTTTTCCCACTTTCTGATTTCCACTGTAACTTTAAATTTATAGAGTATTAACTAAATAAACTTACTTGAAATTATTTAAAAAAAAAGAATACAGTGTTATTAACATTTCCTTTCAGTAATCAAAGTCTAATTCTGATTATACAGGGAGATATGAATTTTTTTATGATTTAAGTTTAGCCTGTTACTAATTTCAGAGCAAAATATAAATATATACAGATATACACATTGGTAAACAAGCAATTTCATATATTGTCCAGATGAATAAATCATGCAAGCCATATCACAACTTTATGACATAAGATCATCACATGCAATACCTAAAAACTATTTTTAAAAAAAGTTTACTCACCTATTATCAAGCAGAGAGCACTGTTTTATTGCATTTTTGTTTTCCTGGAACTTATATTTGATCTGTACTTTTAATCTGTTGAGTATGATGTTTGATTGCAGTTTTGATTACTGTTGTTTGAGTTCATTTTTGAAGTTGAATTTGCTGTCTTGTTAGTTGAATTTGTTGTAGATCCAGAGACCCTTGCAGTAATGTTTTTCTTCAATTCTTCTTTTGTTTTGAATTTTTTTTGTTGATCTCCATTTTTCTTTTGCTTACAAGATCTTAGGCTAGTGAATTTTTTGAACTGGATTTGAATTTGGTTTTGAATTTTCTTTTAAAATCTGATTTTCAGTTTTTAGAAGAGAAGAAAGGTTTGAACTAAAATGGTTTTTTTAAAGTTTATCTTAATGCATTTATTAATAAATGTTTCAAAAATAATCAAGACAATGCCACTTGTTACTTTAGATTGTTAAAATGATTCCAAGTGTATTTGCTAGGTTTAATTGCCTTACACATGTTATATTAAGAATCTCATGTTTTACAAGTGTTAAAATTTTCATTATTAAATTAATTTCTTGTTTTTATAAATGTTTAAAAATTCATTTTAATTGATTTCTTATTTATTTTAACATGTTTTAATGCTTATTTCAATTAGCCTTTAATGTTTTTATATATAAATTACCTTTATACAATTACATACTTTTATGTTTTATTTATATATTTTAAAAATATATTTTTCCAAAGATAAATTTTAAAAGAAAGAAAAATTAAAAAGAAAAGGATATTGAATTAAACCCTATTTTTAAAATTTTCAAACTAAAAGTATTGTACTTAAATATATATGAACTAAATTTATTTCAAAAACCAATTTTTAAACGAAAACAAACTAAACTTTCATTATAATATACTATTTAAGCTATTATATTTTTAAATAAAATAAATATTTACTTTAAGTGCTTTTGAAAATATAAGATAGATTTTTAAATAAGCTTTTGAAAAGTTTCTATATTAAATTCAATCAAAATCTTTCAAATCACAATATATTCATATATATATATATATATATATATTATAAATTTGAAAACATTTTTATTAAATTTAAATTAATACCAAACTCCCTATTTATAATGTATACACTTATCCTTAAGAGAATACAGAAAAATTCAATACACTTCTGAATTAGCTTTCCAATCTTGCCCAATCTGATTTCTCTTACGATCGGAGAAAACTTATCCAAATTAAATCTCCGACTTCGAATTCTGAATTCCTTTATCTCTTATCACAAAACTCTTCTACCGATCCTGGGCTGCCTTCAACCTTCTTGATCAACCCAAACTTCGCAGATGCCTCAATGATCAAATCTGGATCAAGAAATAGATGATCTTTGAATCCTACTCACAAGATGGTTCTCCCAAGATCCATTAAAATCTAAAGCACAAACTCTACTATACAATCATCAGAAGACTTCAAACATGCTACTCCTATCCGAAAAAATAGAACAGGAGCACTAGACAACCAAGCTTTCAGATCTCGAATGAACTTCCTGTAGAAACCCTCAGATCCAAGACAAACATAAACTTCCGAGGAGTCCTAGGTTGCTTCTATTCTGGAATAGCTGCTATCTTGCTTCCGCTGCACAACTCTGATCTGAAGAAGATGAGAAAACCATTGATGAACACAAGCACATACTTGATCAACTCATCCTGGAAATATTGTCCATCAAATTCCATAAAATCTTAGTGACCTATCCTATTCGGTCATAAATACCACAGCAAAAATCCAATTAGAAAACTAGATCTGATCAATCCTGACTGCTTCACCAGACCTCTCTCTCTAGGAGCCATTCCCCTACTAGGCTGATCCACCGGAAAAAAAGGCCAAGAATCAAGCTGATACAGAACTCAATCTCCTGATGCGGATACAAATCTTGACTTCTCGAAGATATGCAAAATCTCAAACCTCTTAGATAGCTCCAACATCCTTTAGAGATACCTCAATCCCAAACAAAGATTACTAAGAGAACTTATGAACCATCACAAGTCACTTTTGCGATACTACCTAGTTCAGATTCCAAAGAAATTGTTCTCTCTTCACAAATCAGAACAGCTTAAGCCTTCTAACTAAAAGAAGAAACTGATGGTCCACTCTTAACCACAAACATCATACTCTGCTGAGCTTCCAAAAGAAATGGGCAAGCCTTCACCATCTGCCTTGCCTGCTGATAGAAGAATCACAAAGACTCCTGAACCATCGAAGAAACATGCCACTCTATTGCTTCCGGACTCCACCTCAAGGACACTGCTAAGCCAAGAGATCTTCCTGATAGCACACTCAACACCTTCGAGCTACCACTACTGCCAAAGACTTTCTTATCCAAAAGCTCCTCGAATCACAAAGCTATATCAGCCAACTCCACAAAAGAGCCTTCTAGGTAGACAGATATCTCTCAAGATACTCGAGCTTCAAACCAAGCATAAAAACCTTGTCGAACTAAGTCTCACACTCCAATACAGACAAAACTCCTTCCTAAGGTTATCAAGATACCATTACTTGCTTCATCTCTTCCGACTGATCCAAACTCTAGAAAATCCGCTCACACGAGCGCAACCAAACTTACACTTCAAAGATAGATGCCGAACCTTAAAAAGGTTTACTTCAGAGATTGGTGAAATCCTTACACTACTGCAAAGATTACCTAAGATGCCCAATACTACCCTGGCATATACACTTCCAACCTCAACATTCGGACTTCTTTTATTGGTAGTAGTCGTGTTACACACACCACTACCCTATCTACCCTAGAACTTATATCAGAAAACCCAAACAGGTAACCCAACAAAATAGGTGCGTGTGTGTCTACACACACACACACACAAGTACGCTCTCTCAGAAAGAAATCACTCCAAAGCCTAGGTATTCACTCAACCTAGCGCTCTGATACCACAATGAGACGACCCACCTTTCATTCCATAGAAAGACGCATCATTAAGAAGAAAGAAAGGGATAAAAAAGAGAAAAGAATGAACCAAACAACATCAGAATCTCACAGCGGAACGAATAAATTATATTATATAACATAAAATATTACATAGTATCATATACATCAGAGTTATATAGCTAATACAACACAAACTAGACAGTTATAAACGCATGCCTAGTTATTACAACTCAACTACATCACAGAGAAACAGATACAACTCAAACACAGCGGAATCACGATAAAGCTACAAAAGATGAAGCCTCCTGCTCCATATCTCCTCCAGAACTCGTCAAAGCTAACCTGAATCCCTTGGATACTCATAAAAATTTGAGTACCCAAGAGTTTAATAAAACAAAAAATAAACTCCGGGTCAAACATGGGTCTGGTGTGAGTAAACAGGTTAAAGTTGATCAACTTTGAAAACCTTTGAAAACAAAGGTATCACGTAAGACTCCCCACAAATAAACATAGGTAAGTTTTTACCTTACGCTAACCAAAACATTTGATAGGAAATTCAGTTATATTATAATAGGGTCTAGGGTTTTCAAGTAAAATACAGAAATAGATGGAATACTTACATCTCACGTTCCAACATAGTTGGGCACAATCAAAACGTACGACGCTTATTGATGATTGATTCCATACAATGGCAAGGTTGCTGGGGTACCACCCGTCACAGTACGTTGCCTAGGTCACCGTACCGAGGATCACTCTCGATCCCCTGCAACACAAAGCCAGAACCATCCCTTACTGGATAGTCCCGAACAAGACAACCCCGTAGATGGCCGTTGCCAACTGCCCACTAAGCCGAATAAAAGGAACCTCTAGACATGGGTAAATCTCATCCTACTTGGGTGCTACCCACTTAGCCTTGTTGCACCTCCCCTATGTTAGCCATTCCTGATTGATGAGACTTGAGGCTATGATTACCTTTATAGAACATATCTACCTTAGAGTGCTCATGGTCCATCTGACGATGTTCTGAAAGCATTCAATCGATACAAGTTCGTTCCGGGTTCGAACGAAACCGAAGGCACTATCTCGCTACACTAATTTTGGGATCACCCTCAGAGTTAACAACAATAGCCCTTGCACTCTGAATCTTCATCTCGAATCTAAAAGTACTACCCCCGTTAAACTCGTATTGGAATCACCTTTAGAGTGTTAACAACGAATAGCCCTTACACCTCGAGTCTTCACTCTTCACTTGAGATTCACGACCTAACGTTTAATTTGGATCGATGTGGTTTTCGGAATCCCAAATTTGGAAATCCGATTCCGGTCTCACCGAAATCCAAAATGCCATCTTAATGTCCAAGTGATTTAAGTTTGAATAATTTAATTCAATTTAAAACATTGAATTCACACAGCATCATTCACAGATAAATATCACACATTTATCACAGCTATAATCAATATCACATCATAGCACACCACAGATTATCAAACTATAAGCATCATTCAATTCAGGCATTCCACTCAATCAATCATCCACAGACAGGAATCATTAATCTAAATTATAATTAATTTAACCAACTTAAATTAAATTAATTACTTGAGAATTAATCATCAAATTCTGCTTAAATAATCATTAATTAATTAATTACTTACCATTTAATTAATTAATCACTCCTTAATCACCTTATAAACCAATTAACTAATCTTTACTTACAAACTAATTATCCTTTAATTATCTCTAAATTAATCACCCTTGATTAATTATTACTTAATTACATTAAGTAATTAGCCTTTAAATTAATTACACAGATTAATTATGCTTTAATCATTCTCATTAATTAACCATAATTACTCTTATTAATTAATTAACTATAATTAATTACATTAATCCTTAATTAATTACGTTAATTAATTATATCATAATCACTTCATTGATTAATTATCTTATAATTAATCATATTTATTAATCAATTACACCTTTGGTTATCATCATTAATTAATGATCCTCTAATTCTTTTCATTGATTAATTATTCTTCTAATTACATTTAATAATTAATCTTTAACTTAATTACATTCATTAATCAACCTTGATCAATCAGTAATTAACTTTCCTTAATTACTTCATCAATTAAACTAACTCCTTGATTAATTATATTAATTAATCCTTTAATTACACTGAGTATTTATCACTTAATTACTTCTACTAAGTAATTATCCTTTAATTACTATCCATAAGTAATTCTTTAATTAATTACATCCAGTAATTATCCATTACTTCACTAAGTAATTACACCTCATTAATTACATCAAGTAATTATACTTAACCCATAATTAAATGATTACTTTTAATTAATTAAACTTAATTAATTAACTAAAATTAACTTAATTAATTACACAGAGTAATAAATTCCTTTAATTACGTCATTAAGTAATTACTCTTAATAAATCTTTTACATTAAGTAATTAACCTCTTAATTACTTATTACTTAATTATTTCTTAATTAATTAGTTAATAAATCCTTAATTAAGTAATTATCTATACTTAATTAATTACACAAATTAATTTATTTTAATTTAATTACCCAAATTAATCATTTAATTACTTAAGTAATTATACTTTAATTACTTTAGTTAATAAAACATGATTTATGTAAAGATAAAACATTTACTACATTAACTCTTTCTTGCCATTTAAAATAAATTAAATTTAAAAGCTTGAATTTGATTCATTTAAAATCATTATCCTTTAATTAAAGTTAAATACCTTTTACTTAAACCATAGTTATATTTCAACAATTACATTTTAGTTGAAAACATTTACGAACTAATTACAAATTATTCTAATGCAATATAAATCAAAACTATTTTTTTAAAACAAATTTAAAATTTTAAAATCCATACCCTTAAAATTTAAATTTGTTGAAACATTTTTTTAACTAGACATTTTATACATTTAAAACTGGTTAAAGCTTTGCTTTAAAATTTGCTTTGCTTTTCAAAATTTGAAATCATTTTAGTTTAAAAACTAAACAGGTTTGAAAACGGGAACTAAACATTCCCAAGCAAATCAGCAAGTTTCCCACGACAAACCCGGGTTATAAATCAAGCACACTCGTATGCCTTCTCCCCTGAGACACTCTCGAATAACACTTTGAGTAAACCCGAGCAAATCAGTACCCAACCCAAACGAACAACCCAGACCAAACAAAGGTACATGCATGCACGTGTACTCTTCGACCACCAGTCTCTGATCATCGATGCCATCTCAAACACGTCGTCGAACCTCCCCTTAGACTATTCCGACCACCTTAAATCAGCATGAAGCCCAAAATCGAAAATGAGCTAAAATGACTTCACCTGAAACACACTGATCAACCAAAACTCACCTCGATCAGATGCTGCTGACCACCAGACGACGCGTAACCACGGTCAAACGTTCTTCGACCATCCATAAACCCCTTCCCACCATTCCGATGAACTCCGAAGTTCTGGTGACGCTGCTAAAACCTCGAGAACAAAGACGACTCACAGTAGGTCCTAAACCCTACCTCATCAATTTGTCGTCACCACGGCGTTCGTAAAATCCATCGAACATTTTTCCCTTGCTCCTCCACTTCCTCGCCACCTTCGGTAGCAAATCCGACCCCTTCAAACTTACCGATCGTCAGAAAAGACCCAAAACCCCTTTTCTGAACAACCCCAAATATCTCACTCAATTCTAACTTAAAAATTATACTTTAGCCTATAAAATTCCTAGTTTTCGAAGACAAATCAGACTATATTGGTGAATTCGAAAATCATCATGTTTGAATTTTTCCCACTTTCTGATTTCCAATGTAACTTTAAGTTTTACAGAGTATTAACTAAATACACTTACTTGAAATTATTTTTAAAAACAAGAATACAATGTTATTAACATTTCCTTTTCAGTAATCAAAGTCTAATTCTGATTATACAGGGAGATATGAATTTTTTTTGATTTAAGTTTAGCCTGTTACTAATATCAGAGCACAATATAAATATATACAGATATACACACTAGTAAACAAGCAATTTCATATATTGTCCAGATGAAATAAATCATGCACGCCATATCACAACTTTATCACATAAGATCATCACATGCAATACCTAAAAACTGTTTTTAAAAAAATACTCACCTGTTATCAAGCAGAGAGCACTGTTTTATTGCATTTTTGTTTTCCAAGAACTTGTATTTGATCTGTACTTTTAATCTGTTGAGTTTGATGTTTTATTGCACTTTTGATTACTGTTGTTTGAGTTCATTTTTGAAGTTGAATTTGCTATCTTGTTAGTTGAATTTGTTGTAGATCCAGAGACCCTTGCAGTAATGTTTTTCTTCAAGTTTTCTTTTGTTTTGAATTTTTGTTGTTGATCTCCATTTTTCTTTTGCTTGCAAGATCTCATGCTAGTGAATTTTTTGAACTGGAGTTGAATTTGGTTTTGAATTTTCTTTTAAAATCTGATTTTTAGCTTTTAGAAGAGAAGAAAGGTTTGAGCTAAAATGAATTTTTTTTCAAGTTTCTCTTAATATATTTATTAATAAATGTTTCAAAAATAATCAAGACAATGCCACTTGTTACTTTAGATTGTTAAAATGATTCCAAGTGTATTTGCAAGGTTTAATTGCCTTACACATGTTATATTAAGAATCTCATGTTTTACAAGTGTTAAAATTTTCATTATTAAATTAATTTCTTCTTTTTATAAATGTTTAAAAATTCATTTAAATTGATTTCTTATTTATTTTAACATGTTTTAATGCTTATTTCAATTAGCCTTTAATGTTTTTATATATAAATTACCTTTATACAATTACATACTTTTATGTTTTATTTATATATTTTAAAAATATATTTTTCCAAAGCTAAATTCTAAAAGAAAGAAAAATTAAAAAGAAAAGGATACTGAATTAAATCATATTTTTAAAGTTTTCAGACTAAAAATATTGTACTTAAATATATATGAACTAAATTTATTTCAAAAACCAATTTTTAAAGGAAAACAAACTAAAATTTTATTATAATATACTATTTAGGCTATTATATTTTAAATAAAATAAATATTTACTTTAAGTACTTTTGAAAATATAAGATAGATTTTTAAATAAGCTTTTGAAAAGTTTCTATATTAAATTCAATCAAAATCTTTCAAATCGCAATATGTTCATGTATATATATTATAAATTTGAAAACATTTTTATTAAATTTAAATTAATACCAAACTTCCTATTTACAATTTATACACTCATATATACATTATAAATAGAATATATATATTAATTAGCTTAGAAAGATAAATTTTATCAATTAAATATATAATTAACTTTGAAAAGAATCAAATTTGCCAAATTAAATTATTATTATTATTATAAATTTTGAAAAGATAACATTTGTCAAATTAAATGATTATTAGTTTTAAAAAGATGAATTTAGTTAAATTAAATTAATAAATCAATAATCCCATTTTAAAATAATTATTAATGGAAATTATTAAATAATTAATGCCCAAAATTCTGGGACATCACATATGGTTTGACTTGGAAAAATAAATTTTACTTTATAAGTCTTCATTATTGCATATTATTGTGCTTAAGTGAATTGCATATCATATAATCATCATATTTCATTTTATTTTAACTTATTTATTGATTTTGAATATATCGTCTCTAAGTATTTAAATTAGAGGGATTTTTTATTTTCTCACCTAATTTTGTTGATAACAAAATGAAAGAAATATAAAAATATACATATGCATATATTTAAGGGGGAGTTATCCAACTCAACGGAGTTATCTCATAGTTTATATATACATGATATTAATGGTGTTAACATCAAAAAGGGGAAGATTGTTAATACCTAAGTTATTGATTTTGATGATAACAACCTTAATAACGAAATACATTAAAATGTAGATACCAATGTATTGTTAGGTTATATAGTTAGTGCAGGATATTACACAAGTATTGAGTTGAAGACTATACAATATAGAGACTCAAAGACATGGAGATTCATGAGGATAAAGATCAAGGTATGAAGATCACAAGACTATAATATAGAATATAGAGTCCTAGAATATTGTTAAAGTCCTTAATACAATCTTTGATTTCTATTTCTTGTTTTCTTATCACTTAATTTTAAAAACAAAATATAATTTTAAAATATATTTTAAAATATTTCATAGAAGTTTTTCAAAGTTTAAAATATTTATAAACTATATTTATATTATTTTACAAAGTGTCAAAATATTTAACAAAGCATAAGATTTTCAAATAATTAAAAACAAAAGAGTTTTCAATTTTCAAAGGGATATACGACATATACCCTATGAGTATGTCGACATACATGCCGCTAATTTTATATTCTAATTGTTAAATGAAGTGTCTATTCGTTTTACCTGCTGAATGGACATGTTTGTTTATTCTCTATAAACAGAGGATTTCAAATGAATTTTTAACAACTAATTTCTTGTTTCTTCTCTTCTCTTACTCTGCTAAAATTTATAATGAAAATTTTATTTAAATTCCTTCAAACTCAACTAGAATCAATTCAATCATCATTGTATTAATTCTATACTATTTACTATTTGATTTTAATCATCTCACTCCCTCAATTCAAGATCAAAGTGCCACTCAAGAGGCTATAGGATTGATTATAACTAAAGATCAAGAAATTATCTTTAGAAAAACCATCAAACTCGAGTTGTAATTTATTGGGTGAGATTGTAGCCCGTTTAAATCAATCGGGTGTACTTAGCAGCCAAGAAATTCCAATGAGCGTGCTTATAGCCCGTCCAAAATAAGTGGGTGTACCCTGAGCCCAAAAAATCAGAAGGGTGTATCTCGTAGCCTTGAAATTAAGATTGTATTGGATTTTCCTTCTTTCCGTTGAAAGATTGGCATTTTGAAAAGAAATCTGTACAAGCAATTATAAGGGACCGGACGTAGGGAAATTGCAAACCTGTAAAAAAATCACTGATACGATCTCTCTAATTCTTTACTTTACTTTTTTGCTTTTACTTTATCTGTTTTTGCACCTGTGATTGATTGGTGATACAATTTTGTGTTGATTAATTCAATATTAAACTTGAAAGAAATTTAAAAAGATTTACAAAAGTTAGAAAACACTATCCACTCCTCTCTAGTGTTTATTTAGCCTTAAGGTTCTTACTTCATCAACCTATATATTTATTATCGTTTTGTGATCGTGTCACATCATTGTGCGCAATCATATTTTTATTTTTTTTCATTCGTGCCTCGTATGCGAACGTGATAATGTGTGGCGGTGTACCATAAAACTTTTATATCAAAATTAAAACAATAGTTCTATCTTTGCCACATCTTTTTGCTTTTAGCTTTTGGTTACTTTTCCTTTAAATAATCGACTTTGGTAAGCTTGGAAGTAACCGAGTTTATATATATATATAGACACACACACACGCAACACATGCATGAAACAAAAGGGGAACACGTTTTCTTTTACCTTCTCTGCAAAATGAAAAACGCGATAAAGATTTCCATATCCATTTTACTTTTCCAATAACTCTCTCTACACCAAGTATTAGACAAAATTCTAACATCAATGTTGTAGAGGGAAAGTGGGGCTCCATCTTTTGTTTAAGTTGTACTCGAGATGGTGGCACTAAGGAGGAGCTACTGTTGCGCCATCAGCCGTTGTGAACAAGTTTGGAGGTGCAATCACGTTCGCCATGATGGGATGAGCTTTTCAATGGAGTTCGTTTGTTTCTGGTGGCTTCTGGATGTTCTAGCAGTGAAGTGACATGGTGTTAGGTCTATGTTTGGGTGGTACTAGGTCATCTTCAAGTTGGTGGTGGAGGGTATGGGCCGATGCATCTTTGATTGCACCTTCGAACGATGGTGTTGTTGTGATGGTTTGTGGCATTAGGTGCCAGCGTGAGGCAGTTAACGTCGTGCGTTTTAGGCTATGCTTTCCTTTATGCATGTGTTCATGTGTTTGAAAATGAAGGAAGATGGGAGGATCACATGAGCAAGTGCATGCATACTAAATCAAAGAAGAAGGATGTATACATAAAGTGGAAATGTGTGCAGACATTAAGAAGGAGGATAGTGCAGTTTAGGTTGTGAGTTGGTTAGGCTTTATGTTAGGCTTGGGGTGAGAAATTGTTTAAATCCGCATTATTTATTAAATAGCTTTTACTTTGGAAAATAATAAATCACTTGTCTTAAATCTGCTTGGCCTATGGATTTTTACATTAGATTCGTATAAATGGGTATATCATATCTGTATAAGTAGTTGATAGTTTTAATGAAGTATAAATTAATAATAAAATTATAGTGATTTAATTTAGTTACTTTTAATGTAATTAATTTAGTTATACATCTATTTAGCAAAATAAAACACTGTTCTGCTATAATCAAATTGAATATATTGTTTTGGACATCTATCGAGTAGAATAAATCATTGTTCTAAGCTTGTAAAGTAGAATGTTATATTTAAAGTAATTAATATGCGAGTTAATTAATAAATGATAAGTTAGCTATTGATTGCTAATTGTAGATAATAATGTGAGAATTATTATTGTTTGATTATTTGTTTCGAATTGAATTCTCGCTTGAAAAGCGAACTTTATAAATAACCAATATTTTGTAGGGGACTTTTGTAGGGACACCCTAAGTGGTTTCTCGCCATTATTAATTTACCATTATATGCATCTTACTTATATTCCTACGTTGCTTATATTAATGTTTCGTTGAAATATTTGTGATATATTGTTTGATTTGGTAAAGATTGTTACAACGGCTATCGCTATACTATCACTTATGAAATATCATCTTTATAAGAACTTGTGCTTGTATTTTTATAAAATAAATGTTTGGTCGTGTCTTACACTTTGAAAGTTGTTTAAATATACTTTCAAATATTTTGAAAATTTTAAAAATAAAGGATAAATGTTGTTTAAAATTTATGAAAGGAGTTATAAATTTGATTAATTATCGTTTTGGGATAATTAATGTTGTTTAAATATTTATAAAAAGATTATTAATTTGATTAATTATCTTTATGGATAATTTAAATTTAAAAAATGCTATTTACGTTAAACATTTTGTAAATTCTTTTCAAATGGGTTCATAAAGATTTTTTTAGTATTTGGAAGGAATTTGGGGTCTTAGATATATTTTAAGTTATTATTTCACTTTAAAAGGTTATTTTGAGATACTAATAATAAATTGTTTTAATTAATCATTTTAATAATGATGTTCGAAGTTAATTAATCATTTTAATAATTTAATTAATCGTTTAATAATGACATTTAAAATTAATTAATAACTTTAATAAAGCTTTTTAAAGTCAATATTTATGATGTGAAAATCCAAGCACAAGTTTGGTTTTTAAAAGTTTGATTCGGTTATGGAAAATATAAGAAATTTAATATCCATAAATGATATCGTTTATATGGAAAGGATTTAGTCATATCCTTAGCACTAATTGTCGAGGTATGGAAACTCATTTCTATCTCGGAGGTTAGAAATGTCGTCAAGGCAAGCTATAGAGGTAAAACTACCTTAAATGACCCGACTTTATTTTTAACTGAGGGATAGTACAAGTTTGAAATTGGTGAGTGGTGATAAGGATAATAAATTTAATTTCCATATACAATCATTTTGATTATCCTTGATAGTTGATTTATTGACCATCGATTTCGCTATCTTTTGTGCATCATCAACCCAAGACGATTTGTTGCTTATTTTGAGTGTTGATATCCTTTATCGAAAATGACTAGAACCAAAGAGTGATTAAAAGCCAAGCTATGTGGGTTTTCTTCTATTAAGGTATTTCATCACATCCACTTTAGATTGGATTCGGTGATATGCGTGTGGAGATGTGAAACACTCGGATTCTCAATAAGGTTGGCAGGGTCTGGCCTGAACATGTCAGAGCACCATCATAATTCTCAAGTATATTTTCTAGAGATATACTTTTGGCATGGGGATGCACATTCCTAGACATTTTTGGAAAATTTTCCCTTTCCTTGTTTTTGATTTAAATCTTTGAATTATTTTCTTGATTGCATTGAAAAGTGCCTGGAGCTCTTCTCGATGTTTAATTGTTTGTCTCCATTCTTTGTGCTTGGAAATTGATAATGTTTATGTCCATTCTCTCAAGTTTGGGTTTATTCTAATTTGTTTTGATTCCTTTCATGTATGGGTGTTGTTCTTGTGAGGTAAAAACTCATTCTATATTTAGTGGCATGGTTTCACAAATCGTTATATGTTCATCATAATTCTTGAGTTTTCTCATGCTGGTTTTTTGGATTGATCCGAGTGTCATTTTACTATAATGGTAGGATTAGAACAAGTATTTTTTTAGGTTTTCATTGGTTGGATATAGAGCTCATGGAGTAGAGCCGGAGTCCGCCTAGCGCGGTATTTTTTTATTTCCCTTGTATTATTATATATATATATATATGTATGTATATATATCCATCATCAATTGTAAGGTCAAAAGGTTATAACTGTCCAGGCTGATGAGATTTGATCTTAACTCTAATATACCATGTATTTTAGAGTGGCAATTTTTATTGTCTTTGTTATATTATATGTTGTCGTTCCACCGTGAGATTTTGTTTTCCCTGTTTGTTCTATTATTTTACCTTAACAATTTGTCTTTCCAGCGATTGGATATTCGACATTGGAATAGCATGGATTATATGAAGCCGACTTTCGATGGTCGAAAAGGTAGGTTGTTACACTCAGTATCAGAGCTAAAGGTTAAGCAAGAACCTTGTCTTTGGTCCAGTAAACTTATTAGAGATATGGTAAGTAACACCCTAGAATGTGTTAAGAGTATCATATATATGAGAGCGTATTTGTCATTTCTATAAAAATATATTGTGTTAATTGGTCTAATAAGTTATAGGTTGTTGTGCTATAGGATCGTGCAATATGGATGTATTTATAAACTACTTGTGCGGAATATAAAATAAGTAAGTTAATAAATAAAGCAGTAAAGTAAATGACATCAGAGATTTTCATACTAGTTCGAACTTCCCATTCTACGTCCAGTCCCAGATTCCTTCTAGAATTAAACTAGCAATCCTCACTTAACTTGGAGGAATATGTTTATACCACTTAAGTAATCGAACAAGACTTCTACCACCTGAGAAACCAAACAAGGCTTCTACCGTCTAAGCAACCGAATAGGACTTCTACCGCCTGTGTAAATGAACAGGACTTCTTTACAAATAAAAAATATCTAACTGTACTATACTCTTTAAATAGCACTGATAAGTCAATAAAGTACAATCTTCTTATAACTTCTCCTTTATGATATATATGTAATATGCTTGAAGAATGTGGAAGATAGAGTGATCAATGATCAGAGATTGTATGTATTTTGAGTGCAAATGGTAAATAGAGTATTAAAGTTTAAGAAATCAAGAAAAACTAATAATCAGTTTTATGTTTATTGGATTCTAGACTCTATTTATAGAATTTTAAGAGTTGCAATCTTTGATGAATTAGAGTAATGAAAAGGAACAGATGCAACCCTTAAAGTAGAAGATGTTTCTTTTCGCTGAAGAGAAGTATCCCTTTAGAAAAATAGCCGGTGTGGATAACCAACCGTATGAATTTTCAATTCAGCCATCTAAATTGATTTAAATCCATGCAGCAAGTAAATAGGCCAATTTAGGTCAAATTCAGCCATCTGAATGTCTCCGTTCAGTCGGCTGAATCTTTATAAAAATTTATGATCTGATTCAGCATTCAACCATCTGAATAAGGATACTCAACTGGCTGATTTAACCCTAAAATGAGCATTTTCATATTTTTATGCATGTGTCGGTGTATATATCACATTGAAGAGATTTTAACATAATTCTAATATAATATACAGAGTCTAAACAACATATATATGAACCATACTTCATATCGCTGAGTCCGGTCTTCGTAGTTCTTTGTCATAGATTCATGAATCTTCATGTCGGTTGAATTTCTTATCATTAATCAAAACATGAGATCCAACATAAGTTATTTATGAATTCTGGTTGAGATGTAGGATGGCACGATATCGATAGGGATTTCCAAACACTTGAACAAGGCAAACATACACGATATTGATTTTTGAAAATTGGTAAATGAATTTTACTTAGGATTATATATTTTATAATATAAAGGAATAATTTTCAAATTGATATAGTTAGTTATTTATTTTATATTTTTTGTTTGAAAATGATAATATTTATTTATTATCAATGTTGGTTTGATTTGTTATTCACGAGTAGTTTAGGAGCATTAATTATCATTTATTGATTGTTAATATACGCTCGACCAGGTTATGGGAATTTATTGATAATTGTGAGCATATTAAATTAAACCCCTTGTGAATTAAGTTTCATAATTTGATTATAAGGTATTTGGAGAAAATTTTAAGTTACAAAATCATCTTTTAAAAATGTTGAGTCAAAAGTAAAACTTTTAATAAAAGTTGTTTAATATAATCTAAATGGGAAGATAAGACATTTGAAAGATAAATACTTGTGAAAAGCTTATTATAATAAAGGGAAGTTATTATAATATAAGCCAATTTTAAAAGTACATTTTATATGAGTATGGTATATACAAATGATTTATATGATTTATAAAAGGTGTTTTATAAGCAAAAAAGTGTTTTTGAGAATTTAAATCGTGATGCTGCTTGAAATGATTTCAATAGGATTTTGAGAAGAGTAATGGTAGTATTACTTGAAAGTATTTATAAGTATAAATATTTCAAAGGGAATTTTTAATAAAGTTACATTTTCTTTGAATAGTTCAGGAAAAATATCTCCATTATTTTTGTGGTAATCTGAATAATCTTTAAATGACGATCAGATGTTTGATTAGGTGAACGTCGTAGTGCACTTAGTAAATTATTTTTTTATTATTATGCGTTTGAAATGATTTCAAATCCAAATGAACCTGAAGTGAGTTTTAGTGAATAAACTATTAAAATTATTTTACATACTGAAATATACGTAGTATGATTTCAGAAATGGTTTTGAAATAAAAACCAAGCATCTAGTTCCTAAGTTTCCTTGAAGGAAATTGATTCAAAATAAAAGGTATTAGAATGTTTTGATAAATGAAATTTTAAACACTTGGATAGATAAGAGATAATTTAACTAAAGTTTTTAAATGTGTTAAATTGGATAAAATGGTTTTAATAAGCATTGCTTTATTAAAACTATAGTTTTTGTTTAAACATCTAATTTTCACAAACTATTCGGTATTATTAGGCCGACTAATAAACATATTTACCTTAGGAATGTCTAAGGAAAGTAGACTTTGATATTGAGTTGGATACCAGTATCTAACTCTTCTTAGCTAATTACCAGTCCGGATAGTTAAAGAGGTCGCAGTAGTTAACTCAGTTTTAGACCCTTTTTTTTATTTAGGCCTCCGTTTGAGTTTTGAAAAATAATAATACACAAAATAAAATTGACATTTAGTATATGCTCTTAGGATGTAGAAGAGTATTATACAAGAAATTAAAAGTGGAGTGAGTTTTTTAGTTTAGTATTTTATAAAGATGCGTTTTTATAAAATGTTTATAAACTTAAGTGAAAATTTATGAGATAATTCATAAATAATTTTTAGTATTGAATGAAATGATAGAAATGAAAATAAAAGTGATTCAAAAAGAGATTGGTATAATTAATAAACCAATCGTATTAAGTACGTAAATTATAAGTAGGTTATTTTATTTGCACGGCTCTTGATCTAGGATTCGAGTACATAACTTCGAGGTGATTCTCACCAGTCCAAAAAAGCATTTATCACTTGATTCTTGTCAGCGAACCCTTGATTCAGATTCGTGATATGATACTGAGGTTTTCTATCATAGTATATGACTATGTAAGGAAAATAAATGTTTCTAATTAAGGAACCTGGTCGAAATCCGCACTAGGGAGGTTGAGTGAGAGATACTATTTAGAAAGTAAAGTCTATGTATTCGAGCAAGTTGTCGAACCAAATATTGTGTACAAATAACTTATGTACATCATACAGGCTTAAGTATATTTGTATGCTTTATTGTGACTTAGAAAAGTTTGGAAAATGACTTTCGACTTTGTTTGAGGAAGCATACTTAAGTTTCTAAGCAATAACTTTAGACTAATGAGCGTAATGATACGCTTAGAAGATCATCCATATCCTTAGACGATCAAGAAAGTTGTAAACAAGAAAATTTTCTAAATCTTGCTTGTAAGTCATTTAACATTTAAAATGATGTTAAGTGATTGTTTATTCCCTTATAGAGTTTGATTCGATTGATAATATGATTTTAGAGATCATGATTTATAAAGTTGTTGTTTATTAGGACCTAAACCCCGGTGCTTTTGAAAAAAAAATGATTCGAAAGAATTTGTGGAAGAAATAATAATAATAATATTTTGAAAACATTGGCGAAGTATTATTATTTTAGAATATTCGAAAACAGTTTTTGTGAAGTGATTTTTCAATTTTTTTTGTTATGACTAAAGTTAGGTGGTTGGGAGTTTTCCGATTTGGAAGAGTTGTTAGGTATATTCGTTTACTCTATTTGTTGTTCTTTGAAGAACCAGAATACTAGTATATTATTTTGATTCTAGAGTTATATCATGCTTTGTAGAAGGAGCACCTTCTTGTCATAATTGATTTTGGTTTTGATATATTTCTCTTCGAAGGAATTTGAAAATATATTTTGAATATAAAAACCTTGGGATTTAGTTCTAAATTTGTATTTTTAAGAAGAATGGATGCTTAGTATTTTATTACAGGGTATTTTTTATAATCTTGTTGCATAAGGCTGTTTTATTGTTTATATTGCTTATGCTTATAATAGAAATAACTAGCGTATTGCTCTTTGTCAGCATGATTCTTTTTTGGACTATGCAAGTACAAGATAGGTATAGTAAAGCAAGATGTTACTATTTGATTCCTTACGCACGTGCATTTGCATCGAGATAGTAAGTTTCTTGCAAAAATAAAAATCAAACGCAATAGAATCATGTAGTAGATTTAGAAATTAGTGTTTTGGTTGATGATTTTACTCCCCGGATATGGGAAGGCACTTGGCTTTTGTTTTCTTTGTTGATTTGGGCCAATTATGGTGAGTTATAGTTTTACCGGATCAACCGTACAAAGGAGGTGCTGTCGAAATTTTCCGTAACTTTAAGACTTTTAAAGTTTACTAACTCATTTCAATTAATAGTTTATAAACCTTAAGAGTTTGGAAATATTTTCTTCCTTTTGAAATTTTGGGACGAAATTCTTTTAAAGGAAGGAGCATGTAACATCTCAAAATTTCATCATTTTGATTTTGAATATTTATTTCATTTTAAATATTAAATAATTAGTGTTTAAAAGTATTGATAACTTATATTCAAATATAAGAATTATTTAAATATTTGTATTTTGAATTAAATATTAATTAAATGGATTTAATAGTCTTATTTAACTCCTTTTAATTAATTAATTAATAATAAAGTAAACTTTTAATTTATAATCAAAGTGATTAAACTTGTTTTAGTAATAACTATTTTTAATTAACTAGTGAAATTATTATTCTGGGGCATTGTCTTAGATTTTGATAAAACTAGTGCCATTGGAATTGGAAATAATAAGGCGATGTATGCCGACGAGTTTGGTGATGATCGGATGTAGCGTGTGATCGTGCGAGCTCGAAATTCGCAGCGCTTATAAAGAGAAATTTAAAAAAATTGAATAAATAACAAGAAAAATCAATCATTAGTAAAACGACTTGATTTCAATGATGTATTTTTAATTTAACTTATAGGATTGTTCCATAATTTTTAATTTAGAAAATAATTCGACATTTGATTGATGCATTTTGCGGTGAACGCAGGTATTTTTGAAACTTTAAATAATAAGTTAACATGTGTATTTTACTACTGTTTGTGATAGTATCATGTCATTGTGCGCAATCGTATTTTTATTTTTGTCATCGTGACTTGTATACGAACGTGATAATGTGTGATGGTGTACCGTAAAATTTTTAAATCAAAATTAAAACGATAGCTCAACCATTGCCATATCCTTTTGCTTGTGGCTTTTGGTTTACTTCTTCTTTAGGTAATTGAATTTGGGTTACTTAGCTTGGAAGTAACCGAGTTTATATTTATACATATACATACATACATACATGTATATATGTATGCGTGTGTGTCTATATATATATATATATATATATATATATATATATATAGAGAGAGAGAGAGAGAGAGAGAGAGAGAGACACACACACAACACACGCATGAAACAAGAGGGAACAAGTTTTTTTCCTTCTCTGCAAAATGAAATACACGGTAAACATTTCCATGTCCATTTCATTTTTCCAATAACTCTCTCTACACTAAATATTAGATAAAACTTCCAACATCAATGCTGTCGAAGGGAAGTAGGGCTTATCTTTTGTTTAAGTTGCACTCGAGATAGTGCGCCATGGAGAAGTTGTAGCTTTGACCGTCGCCATTAACCGTTGCGGACAAGTTTGGAGGTGCAATCATGTTTTCCATGACGAGATGAGCTTTCTGTGGAGTTCATTTAGTGTCTGGTGGCTTCTGGAGGTTACGGCGATGAAGTGATGTGACATTATGGCAACGTTTGGGAGGTCCAAGGTTGTTTTAGAGTTGGTGGTGGTGGGTATAAGCCGGCGCATCTTTGGTTGCAATTTCGAATGGCGGATTTGGTATTGTGGTTTGTGGCACGAGGTGGTGGTGCAAGGCAGTTGAGGTCGTGTGTTTAGGGTAACGCTTTCCTGTATGTGTGTAGGCATGTGTATGAAAATAAATAAGGGAGAATCATGTGAGCACGTGCATGCATAACAAATCAAAGAAGAAGGATGTATACATAAAAAGGAAATGGGTGCAGGCATTAAGAAGGAGGATGGTGCGATTTGGGTTATGGTTTGGTTGGGCTTTGTGTTTGGCTTGGGGTGAGAAATTGTTTAAATCAACATTGTTTATTAAATAGGTTTAAGTTTGGAAAATCATAACTCTCTCATTTTAAATCCTTTTGACCCCGAGTTTTTGCGTTAGACTCGTATAAACAAGTACAACATATTGGTTTAAGTAATCGATAGTTTTAATGAAGTATAAATTAAGAATAAAATTATAATGATTTAATTTAATCATGTTTAACGTAATTAAGTTAGACATACTTTGTTGTCATACTATGTTGTGATATCTATTTAGCAGAATGAAACACCATTCTACTATAACTAAATTGAATAGATTATTCAGACATCTATCGAGCAGAATAAATCACCGTTCTATGCTTGCAAAGTAAAAGGATTATCTTTGAAGTAATTAGTATATGGATTAACTAATAAATGATACATTAGCTATTGATTGCTAATTATAGTTAATAATATGAGTGTTATTATTGTTTGATTGTTTGTTTGAATTTGGATTCTCGCTTGAAAAGTAGACTGTATAAATAACCAATATTTTGTAGGGCACTTTTACAGAGAGAGCCTAAGGGATTTCTCACCATTATTAATTATTGTTATGTTCATCTTGTTTATATTCCTATGTTGCTTATATTAATGTTTGGTTGAAATATTTGTGACGTACTGTTTGATTTTTGTATATGTCGTTATAGCAATTATCATTGTACCATTACTTATGAAATATCGTCTCCTGAAACCCTTTTGCGTGTTGAACTTGTGCTTATATTTTTACAAAATAAATGTTTTGTCGTGTTCTTTCACTTTGAAAGCTGTTTAAACAATATTTTCACATAATTTGAGAATTTCGAAAATGAAGGATAAATTTTGCTTAAAATTTGTAAAAGGAGATATAAATTTGGTTAATTATCTTTTTAGGATAACTAATTTTGTTTCAATTTATAAAAAGATTTTAAATTTGATTAATTATCTTTCAGAATAATTAATGTTATTTTAAATTTATAAAATTTTATTTACTTTAAATATTTTTTAAATTCTTTACAAATGGGTTCAGAAAGATTTTATAAGGATTTGGAAGGAATTTGGAGTTCTTAAATTTGTTTTAAGTTATTATTTTATCTTAAAGTAAAAGGTTATTTTGAGATATTAATAATAAGTTATTTTAATTAATCATTTTAATAATGATGTTCAAAGTTAATTAATTATTTTAATAATGATATTTAAAGTTTATCATTTTAATAACGATGTTTAAAGTTAGTTAATAACTTTAATAAAGCTATTTAAATTTAATATTTATGATGTGAAAAACCAAACACAAGTTCGGTTTTTGAAAGTTTAATAGTTTGATTCGGTTATAGAAAGTATAAGCAATTTAATTTTCGTAAATGATATCGCTTATATGAAAAAGATTTAGTTATATTCATAACACTAAACGTTGAGGTTTGGAAACTCGTTTCTATCGCAAAGGTTATAAATGTCGTCAAGGCACGTCATAGAGGTAACACTACCTTAACTGGCCTGGCTTTATTTTTAACCGAGGGATAATACAAGTTTGAAATCGACGAGTGGTGACAAGGATAATAAACTTAATTTCCATACACGACCATTTTGATTATTCTCGATAGTTGATTTATTGACTATCGATTCCGCTATAGTTTGTGTATCGTCAATCAAAGACGATTTGTTACTCATTTTGAGCGTTAATATTCTTTGTCGAAAATGACTAAAACCAAAGAGCGAGTGGAAGCCAAACTATGTGGAGTTGCTTCCATTATGATACCTACACATCTACTCTGGATTGGATTCGGTGGTATGGGCCTAGAGCTGTGAAATATCGGGATTCTCGGTAATGTTGGCCGGGTCCTGCTTGGACATGTGCGAGAGCCATCGTAGTTCTTAAGTATATTTTCTAGAGGTATACTTTCGGTAAGGGTGTGCATGCTCCTAATCATTGTTGGAAAATTGTCTCTTTCCATGTTTTGGTTCAAAACTTTGTGTTGATTTCTTAATTGCATCGAGAAGTGCTTGGAGCTCTTCTCAAAGTTTAATTGTTTGTGTCCATTCTTTACGTTTGAATTTTGATCTACCCATTCTTTCAAGTTTGGGTTTTGTTCTAATTTGTTTCCTTTTTTTTCATGTATGGATGTTATTCTTGTATGGTAAAAACTTATTCCGTGTTTGGCGACGTTGTCCCACATAATTATTATATGTTTACCATATTTCTTGAGTTTTCTCATGCTAGTTTTTCAGACCGATCCATGTATTATTTTATTATAATGCTCGAGCCAGACCGAGTATTTTCCCATGTTGTCATTAATTAGACATGGAGTTCATTGAGTAGAGCTAGAGGTCCACCTACCATAGTATTTTTTATTTCCACTGTATTGTTATATATATATATATATATATATATATATATCCATCAGCAATTGTAAGGTTAAGAAGTTATAACTGTTCAAGTCGATGAGATTTGTTCTTAGCTCTGATATACCATGTATTTTAGAGTGACAGTTTTTACTGTCTTTATTATGTTATTTGTTATCGTTCCGTTGTAAGATTTTGTTTTTCCAATTTGTTTTTTTGTTTTTCCCTAACAATCTGCTTTTCCGACGATCGAATGTTCGGTATTAAAATACCATGGATCCATTTGAAGCCGACTATTGATGGTCGAAAATGTGTGTTGTTACAAAAAATGTAAGCCGAGGGGACACAATTAATACCTATGTTAATATTTGTAGACAAAAATAAAATAATTGAAGGGTGAATATAAATAATAGTCCTTAAACAACGAAGAATTCAGTGCACAGCTTGAGAAAGAATGTGAGAGCGGGTAATGAAAATCATATTTAACTTTATATATATATATATATATATATATATATATATGTATGTATGTATGTATGTAATAGAATTAATTTCTTATACAATAGATGATCATAGAATGAAACTACCTTTCACCAACACAGAGCCCTGCAATTCATTCATCAATTGCAATCTTTTTCCTGTACAAATTGAAGTATGAGCTTAATCACAAAAGTATTATAGGCGGAATGAAATTATTCACCGGTATATCAAATAAAACCTAAAACAATGATAGTGAAGCCCACATGTTATTCACATGCATCATTTTTTGTTCTTAGCATTAAGCTAATTCGGTATGGTATATTATGTCATCATACCTAATAGCAAAAAAGTTGGAAAAACCAAAAACCAATTCAATTAGCAAAGATCAAATTTCATGAAAATAAAGCAAATAAAACAGTAAGATGAACTATGATTCGAAAAGCTATTATTAGGTACAAAGCTTAAGATTAGGAAAGCTATTATTTCATACTGATGTAAATAATTTATGATGAATTAAGAATTTTTTTTATGTTAACTAAAATAACAAAATATTGATATAAATATTTATGGAGTTAGAATCAAAAACATATATTTTATCATTGTGAAAATGTCAATGCAATAAAAATTTAAGGTAGTGTTTGGTTTAAAAACGAACTTTGTGTTTCGGTTTTTAATATGTATGTTAAATAGGAGAAGAATTGAGGGACGACAGAGAGGATGGAAAAAAAAGACGGATGGAATGATGAAAGGGATAGAGAGACGACGGAAGAATGAATTGTTTCAGGTGCTTGTGTTATTTTTCAAAACACGAAAAATAAATAAAAAAATTATTTTATATTTTGTATGTTAACTTCGTCTTTAAATTTATCGTTTTCGACAATATACATATGTCGTGTACATTTTTATGTGGACGAAAACTCAAAACTGAAAATAACAAACCAAACACTACATAATATTTTATGTAATGATAAATTTAGCATTATTAGTCAACGGTTTATCAATTTAATGGTGTACCAACGATCATTTTAACAACGGTAATGATTAAATATTGGTAGTAATTTATGACTTACCAATTGTATCCATACAGTAACAGATTTTTCATATCTGTAACAGTTAGCATTCCGATAACAGCACTACATGAGAATATGTAACAAGGGGAAAGGGGAAAGATGAATTTAACTGTCTAAACAAGCCCAAACAAGCCCAAACAAGATTATATTTGCTTATCCGGTTTGCATTGAACAGCACTTCGATTCACATTTCTTTATACACGACTCACATTCCTCTATACCAAGTCCGTCTATACATGAACCGTACATGGTACATCAGACGTATAATACGGTGATAGGACAACTTAACTTAAAATAAATAAATATTTAAAAGAAAAGAAACAAAAAGGAAGAAAGTGAAGAGAAGAGAACATGAAGTTCTGTATTAGAAAATTCTGCATGCTATGCATGGCGCGAATATTTATCATTCTGTCCAAATATTCCGTCTGCTAATTTCTGAAATCACTGGCGTACATCTCGAAGAAGTTATCTGGAAGTTCACTGAATCACACTGGAATATACACATTTCCTGCAGATTATTAAGATATCTGAAAATGTGACATTTATATTCAGAACACGGCACAAAACCATAATAACAAGCTACTATTCATTTTATCCAAAACATATCTCACTCTCACCCAATGCATAAATCAAAATGATTTGCAAAAATAATTAAAAACAATTAGGTTATTGCACCTATAACACCTATTATTTCTTGATCACAATCGAAACAATTATTAAAGGTTATAAATCATTCAAATAAAATCATCAAAACTCCAAAAAAAAAAAAAAAAAAAAAAAAATCAAAAATATAAAATCAAAAGGGTGCCCAAACTGAAACAGTGTATAAATCTTGATCACGCCATTTGAGAGTAAGCCCATCACCTCCTTCTCTACTTTCAACTCTATAGTTCTCATAATTCGAATACATCCTCAATATCAATTTGCTTTGCATCGCATCTTTCTCTCCAAACTTCAAACATCTAAACCCACCATCCTCTAATTTCTCCTTCCATCTTTCAAACTTCTCATGTCTCTCATGCCTCTCTTTCCCTTCCCAACAAATAACATTCCTTATCCTTCTTCCAAACATTTCTTCTATCTTCGACCTAGCCAAGCAATCTTCATGCATAAAACCATTGCTTATCGAATCAAACAAAGTTGTATAGTACTTCAATGAACTTGCGAATCTCATCTCCCACCTCGAATCATTACTCTCCACTTCTTCTTCCGCTACAAGAAGCAACGATGGCTTCACGCTCCGTATTAGCCCTAAAAAATTCGCCAATGCAACCCTAGTCTCATCATACAACACCTTATGTAGTTGTGACACACAATTCACGGCTACATAATCGCCTTCCTTCACGTGAAGCATCCAAAGCCTCACATCTTCTAACCTATCGACAACGGCGTGGAATTGGAATTCAAGATTCAAAGAATCGGCCAATTTCTTAAGCCTAGCTCCGGTGTCTTGAAGAACATGCCTCGAATCCCCGATCCCTGTTATTCGAATTTGGGTAGGAGGATCGAGCCTTGAAGCCAAGCTCTGAAGCAAACTCGGCCACTGTAGACCTTCCTTGATGTCGAAATCTATGATGTGCAGTCTATCTTTTCCTTCTACCTCTTTTAGAAGCTTATCGTTCAGTGTGAAATGGAGAAATTTTGGGATTGGGCTTGTTTGGTTCAGCAGACGGAGAGCAATGCCATCATCATCTTCGATTTGATCGATTATGTCCCTTGGCGGAGAGATCGTGAAGGTGTTCGGGAAGTGTTTTATTGATCGTAAAGCCAGCGATTCGGTGTAGTATGATGCTATTCTTTGCATTGTAGTTATACCTCTAGGAGAAGCAAGCTCTCCTAGTCTTGAAATGAAGTAGTTTATGGCTGCTTGGTTTGACGAGGTTATAGATTCAGCACAGGATGTGAGCAAGCTCACCAGCTCTATGTCTTGATTCTCCGTTTGAGTACTGTTAGGTTGTGTATGTATTTCTTGGTATATGAAGACAGATGGAAGGGAATACAACTTCAGTTTAACTGGCGGTGTCTACAGTAAATGAAGCTACAACCCTGAACCCTAAATAATGAATCTGCTCTCATTATGTAGCGAATAAAATAATACTGATGAAACAATAATGTAGAAATTATTTTCCATGTGCTCTTCAATTATACGATACGCTATGTGCATCATGAGTTATTTGAGAATCCTACGGTTGAGATGAAAAGCTTATGGTTAATACAGTTCTGTGTAGTCTGAGACCCAAGGAGCGGTGACAGCACCATTGAGAAGTTTCCTATGTATATGGTTTCACGTGCTTTTGCATGCGTACGTGCTCTGTGTGTAATGTAGACATTATTATCCGTTTAGGATAGTACGTGGTACATTGTCACTGGACGTACAACGCAGAGTATTTCACATTCCTGGCGTACTTGACATGTGTAAGTTACTTAGTAGTGGGCTCTGTATCTTTCTCTATTCTATATGCATTCATCGAGAGTACGGTGTCATGAATGAGTGGACAACTTTATTATAACCTCCTCCGAAGTTTATCGGTCCGTCGGGTTCTTTTGGGTAAAATAAAGAACAAGCATATTACAAAATGTAATATGCAAATCGATCTTTCACAACAGTACATATTTTGTAATCGGTTAACAATTCAATCTAGATTAGTTTAGAAAACAATTAGGATATTATGACAATCGGGTTTGCAAATGACAAAAGCACACTTTGATAATCCAACAGATAACACTCAGCATATCACAGCCTTTCATCAGTTTCAACGGCTCAGATCTACTTATTTTTGTTTTCAGGATTATGAGCCTATGTAAAACAGCCCATTGTATCTTATATAAATATTTCCTTTCACTCCATTGTAAATTACTGAATACAAATTGTTCTCAATAAAAGAAACTGCGTTTTCATCAAATATCTGTCATGGTATCAAAGCAGATTTCAATGCCCAACGGCAAGAGAAGTATATTTTGATTATCTCCTCAGAAAATTCTCATCATCGGAGATTATACCCCTCTCTTAATCTAGCATCTGTTCTTATTTCTCTGCCTCGCCTAAAAACTCAGAAGAGTTAGACTGCAGAATCTCTCAGTTCTTGTGAACATCATCGAGTCAAGTGGTAACCCCTGTCATCACTATAGTGTGAAATTTATCAAGAAACCAGTTCTTGATAAACAACACAACTGATAGCCCTTTCTTGAAATATAAGTATCAGTTCTTGGATACAATTCACATTCAACTGCCTGGCCAATCACTGAAATCATGGCTGGAGATGAAGAAAACTCAGCAACCACCTCTCCAACCACCAGAGATAACAGCAACATTCAAAATATGCAAATTATCAGACCAAAAGGACACTTAGCAATGCAATTAGATGAAGATAACTACTTGTTGTGGAAATATCAGATTGAAACAGCCATCAGAGGTTATGGTTTAGATGAGTATATCAATGGTATGATAACCATTCCACCTATAATGGTTAAAGATGATAAAGACAATATGGTACTCAATAGTGAATACTCAAACTATCTAAAACAAGATAGCCTTCTTGCTTCCTGGATAATGTCATCTGTAAGTGTGAGCATTTTATCTCAAATAGTTGGTTGTAAATCATCAAGTGATATATGGGAAGCCATAGAACCAATCTTTAATTCTCAAACTGCAGCAAGAATCATGCACTACAGAAAGCAATTTCAAAACCTAAAGAAAGAAAATATGACAATGCAAGAATATCTTACCAAAGCAAAGAATTACTGTGATAAACTTGCCTCTGCTGGACATAAGGTTTCAGAATCTGAACAAGTATTAACCATCTTAAATGGTCTGGATGAAAACTATGAATCTTTAGTTACAGTTCTATCATCACATAGAACATTACCAGATATGCAATATGTCTACTCTACTCTTCTATCTCAAAAAGGAAGAATTGAACAAAAGAAGACTACCAATACAGACTACTCAGTAAATTTCACCACCAATTTCAAAGGAAAGGGTCAAGACAGAACTCAAATAGGTCAAAGACGTGGCCAAAATATTAAAGGTAGAGGCAGAGGAAGATGGTCTGGCAATAATAGAGTCAAGTGTCAAATATGTGAAAAACCAAGACACATTGCCTCTAAGTGCTACTTCAGATTTGATCAAAATTTTGTCATAACCCAGCAGTCAAACAATACTCAAAGAAATCCAAATATCAATCTCACTCAAACAGGAGCAAGAAATCAAGACAGCCATTCAAAGAATCAAAATGAATCAGACAGTCAAACCAAAAATGGTGATATACTATATGAAGATTGGTATCCATATTCTGGGGCAACTAATCATGTGACAAGCAGTTTGGAGAATCTCAATCTCGGAAACAAAGAATACAAAGGTACACAATCCATTTATGTTGGTAATGGTAGTTTATTAAAAATCACACACACTGGCAAAGCAAAACTTAATAGAAAAAGAGAGTTACACTTAAATAATCTTCTTAGAGTTCCTCAAATTAATTTTTTTTTAATAAGTGTCTCTCAGTTTGCTAATGACAATCAAGTATATTTTGAATTTTATCCAAAATTCTGTCTAATCAAAGACTTACTAAATAAAAATATTCTTCTACAGGGTAAAATGAAAGATGGGTTATATAAATTCAGTCTAGTGCAAGATAATGAACCAAGGCAGAAGGATAAATGGTGTAAATACTCAAAGATTGATGAAAAAATAGATTTTAACAAAGTTTTTGATACTTGGCACTGTAAACTGGGTCATCCCAGCATAGCTATTACTGAAAATATTTTGAAAAATAGCAATATCAAATGTGAAAATATATCATTGCCATATGTATGTCATGCATGTCAGCTAGGAAAGAGTCATAAAATAACATTTAGTAATTCATTAACAAAGTACAACAAACCTCTATAAATGGTTGCAGTTGACTTGTGGGGACCTGCACCCATTAATTCTGATTACGGAATGAATTACTACATCTCTTTTGTTGACTCTTTCTCTAGATATACTTGGATTCTATTACTTAAGTCAAAGTCTGATGCAAAGAATGCAGTAATTCATTTTGTAAGGCAAGCTGAAAATCTTACAAATCAGAAACTTAAAACTATACAAACAGATGGTGGGTCTGAGTTTAAAACTCTAAAATATTTTTTCTCTGAAAAAGGCATAAATCACAGAATTACTTGCCCACACACATCTGAGCAAAATGGCATTGTTGAAAGAAAACACAGACACATTGTTGACACTGGTCTAACACTGCTTGCACATGCATCAATGCCTTTAAAGTTTTGGCCAGATGCATTTACAACTGATGTGTTTCTCATAAATAAAATGCCTACAAAAGTTTTGAGGAACAAAACACCATTAGAAATGTTGTATAATACAAAACCAGATTATTCATTCCTCAAAACTTTTGGATGCTTATGTTATCCATGCACCAGACCATATAATCAACATAAATTAAGTTTTAGATCATTACCCTGTACTTTCCTTGGATATGCAACTAGTCAAAAAGGATATAAATGTCTTACAAGTGAAGGGAAAATAATTGTATCAAGGCATGTTGCATTTAATGAATGTGTGTTTCCCTTCACTAGTAAAGACATAAAAACTACTCAGAAGATTTATAGTGCCAAGAAATTTCTACCTCCCATACTTGTATGGGGAAGGAAGAATCCAAAAGTGCTGAAAATTATGAGAATACAACATCAAGCTCCCAACACACAATGCCCATTGAAGGGCCAGGTCAGGGTGATGATATAAAGTCATATAACAATGAGTCTGAAGGTTGTGAGACTGAAGATCAGAATAATGATCAAGACAACAGCTCGCTTCCAAATAATAGCAACACAACACCTGCACAAGAAGGACATCCTATGATTACAAGATCAAAACATGGGATATTCAAACCAAAAGTTTACACTGCAAACATAAATGACAAGGAACCAAGCAACTATGATGAAGCTGCTAAAAGCAACAAATGGAGAGAAGCCATGGATGAAGAATACAGTGCATTAATCAAAAACAAAACATGGAGCTTGGTTCCAGCACCAGCAAATAAAAGTATAATAGGAAGTAAATGGACATACAGGTTGAAAACACCACCAGAAAGTAAGAATGTCAAATACAAAGCTAGACTCGTAGCCAAAGGATACTCTCAACAGTATGGATTTGACTTCTCAGAAACTTTTTCACCAGTGGTTAAACCAGCAACTATTAGAATTATTCTAACTATAGCTCTACATTATGAATGGGACATAAGGCAGCTTGATGTAAATAATTCTTTCTTAAATGGAGAGTTACAAGAGGAAGTCTATATGCAGCAACCCCAAGGTTACATTCAAAATGAAAAAAAAAAATTGTTTGCAAACTTCACAAAGCAATATATGGCCTCAAGCAAGCACCCAGAGTATGGTATGAAAAATTAAAAGCTACTTTAATTTCTATGGCATATCAGGTATGCAAGTCTGACAACTCTATTTACACAAAAATAAATGAAAGGTATATCACTTACATACTTGTATATGTTGATGATTTCATAGTTACAAGCAATGACAAAGAAGAAATAAAATATGTTATCAACATGTTAGACAAAATTTTCTCCATTAAAGATTTAGGCAAGCTACATTATTTCTTAGGTATAGAAGTCATCACTACTCCTGACAAGGGACTTATCTTAAGTCAGAAAAAATATATCTCTGAAATATTAAGTAGAGCAAAAATGCATGAAGCTAAGCCAATGCCTACACCAATGACAAGTAATTTACACTTGTCCAAATATAAAGGAGAACAAATTGATAACATAAAGCAAAATAGGAGCGTAGTAGGTGCTCTACAATATATAACTGTAACTAGACCTGATATATCTTTTGCTGTAAATAAAGTTTGTCAATTTATGCAGAAACCTATAGACTTACATTGGAAAGCAGTAAAACGAATACTCAGATATCTCAAAGGTACATCAAATCAAGGAATCAAGTTAAATAAGAGCAGAAACTTATCTATTCAAGGATTTGCTGACGCTGACTGGGCATCAAACTGCGATGACCGGAGATCGACAATCGGACACTGCATCTTCTTAGGTGGAAACCCTGTCTCGTGGTGTGCCAAAAAGCAACCAACCATTTCACGTTCTAGCACTGAATCTGAGTATAGAAGTGTTGCATCAGCTACTGCCGAAGTAATGTGGACAGAAGCCCTAATTAATGAACTAGGGATCAGAATTTCACACAAAACTATTATTTGGTGTGACAATTCCAGTACAGTATCTCTCTCAGCCAATCCAGTCTTACATGCTCGAACGAAGCACGTCGAGATTGATCTGTACTTCGTCAGAGACAGATTGCGAAAGGAAAGCTTGAAGTTAATCATCTTCCAGCCTCAAGTCAAATTGCTGACATATTTACAAAATCTCTATCACGCAAATACTTTGAAGATCTAAAGAACAAACTTCGTATTAAAGACATTTCAGAAGAACAGAAGCAAGAAGAAGAAACGAAACCCTAGTCGCAATTGAAAGGGGGAATTAGGATATTATGACAACCGGGTTTGCAAATGACAAAAGCACACTTTGATAATCCAACAGATAACACTAAACATATCTCAGCCTTTCATCAGTTTCAACGGCTCAGATCTACTTATTTTTGTTTTCAAGATTATGGGCCTATGTAAAACAGCCCATTGTATCTTATATAAATATTTTCCTTTCACTGCATTGTAAATTACTGAATACAAGTTGTTCTCAATAAAAGAAAATGCATTTTCATCAAATATCTGTCAAAAACGTAATTGCATCGAATGCTTGTTGAACAGACGTTTAAGTTTCAAACGTTTGGTTTTAAGCTCAATAAACAACAAAAAAAGATATTTGTTTGTGTTTGTTGAACAATAGTCTCACTTCTAGATCAATAAATGTCTAAACCTAAATGTGTATTAAATAAGAGCACGGTTCTTTCTATGTTAAAGAATGTGAGAGTGAGAGGTTACATCTTCTAATCCCTCAAATTTAATATTTGATCTCCAAAGTAGTGGAGTTTTCTAATCAAATATATTGTTTTAAAAAAAAACCTAACTAAACGTGATCATCTTTAATTGAATTTTCTAACTGAGAAATTCCATGCAGGAGAAATATTAAGGTGAAAAGGTAAAGATAGTCCTTTACTAATTTAATATGAAAGAGGTCTCAAATTACTTTCTTTTATATTTCCATCACATGTTCTACAGTGATATTTTGTTAGATGTGAGTTCATTTAGAGGGTTGAACACTATCATCGTAGTATCAACATAGTTTGAATTTGTTTATAAAAGCATCTCCAATAGTTCGAAGTGTGGAAATACGATTTTCCACATTCTGAATTGTTGGAGGCCCGAAGTTCCCAACAGGAAACTGAGCTAGGCTGGACGCATGTTCAACAGACGCCTAAGCCTCAGGCACCTGTTCAACAGGCACCTAGCTCACGCGCCTATATGAGGCGCAAATTTCTGCCTCCCCTTATATTTTCCTCCATTCAATCTCTCTTTTAATTTTTTTTGAACAACTTTCCTCCAAAATGCTGCCCCGTCCAGTCAAAACTACTAGACGGACTGTTCGACATGCGACCGATGCTAATATCGATCTTGCTCATGTCCATCTTGATGCTACCGTGACTGCATACGTTCTTCGATCGTTGTACGACTTTCCCCCTACTGTTTCGCATCGACTTACAGCAGCTACAGCGATGCCATAGGTATACGTTTAATTTTTAATTTTTGATGAACAACTGTGTAAGTGTATATGAATGTTAATTGTTTGTTTATTTTAACATTAAATAATAATATATTTAGGTTTGTCACGTAGCGAAGCGAAGTAGTTGGTATAGGTGTTTGTCTGAGTATTTTGATCAGTTACCACATTCGATTTTGGATAGGCTACATGCGCCACCTTTTAGTGAATTTCTAGATTTACCTAGTTATGCACACGTAGATCGCAACCTTATAGAGGCCCTCACTTAGAGATGGTGATCTACCACTCACACATTTCATTTTTCTGATTTTGAGCTAGGACCGACTCCTTTAGATTTTTATATGCTCCCTGACATAGAGGTTAGTCGACCCGACGTTCTCCTTATTCCATTTGATAGTTTATTCGAGGAGTTCGAGACATATTCAACTTATTTATCGGCTTTGGCCGATGAGGAGGTTAGAGGAGTTGGTGTTACTCTCCCTTGTCTGCAGCGATATATAGTAGAGTACATGGCTGTCGAGGGTACGTACACTTCGGTTATCCGTGCTTTTATATTATACCTTTTTGCATCCACATTTTATAGTAACAATAAGGGTACTATTAGACTTGGCTTTTTGGCTGGATTAATAGATGTGGATGGACTGCATATATATGATTACGATACTGCTATTCTTGGTTATTTGTACGTAGCATTGGATACTTATACGCTACAGCAGTGTAGACAGATGATTATGATAGACTGATGATTGCTGCGTTTGAGCGTATGACGCTTGATTATACACAAATGATGTATTAGAGTTACCAGATTACGGTCCAGCAGCAGCAGACTCAGTATGATGCGCAAATACAGATATTACAAACCCAAATTCAGCAGCTTCAGGAGCATCTCCAGGCGGGACATGCGCCTCACGACTTTGATGACGTCAACAATGATAGTGACGACGACAGTGGCGATGACGAGGAGATTGATAGCAGTTCCGATCACATAAACTGATGTGCTGCATGTAGATGTTTCAGTTTTTGTTATTATTTTACATGTATTACGTTAGTTGGTTGCATATTATGTTGGTGATGATGCTATTGTCATATGTGCTTGTTTATATTTTTTGATGATTATGGCAGTGTGTGGATTATATTTTATGGCATTGTGTCGATTATACTTTTATGTTGATTATGGCATTGCATACAGTATTTTCTGTGAGTATGAAATTGTGTTGATTATAATTTATGCTGCGAAACTATTGGAGTAACAAACACATTGTCGAAAAGTTAATGGATATTTAACACGTGTACGTTCATCTCATGCTTCATTTTTTTGACGCGGATTACGAGCTCTCTATTTAAGAGAAAGTATTATATTCATAGGTCAGAACATTTGAAACTTCGGTAAATTCAGTCAAATGTCCAACGTAATATTTTCGGCTAACGAACTGAAACTGCTAGTAAATTTTTTTTACAAACTGATCAGATGTGCGTAGATTGTGAGATAGTAGTTACTCAGTTCTGGGACACTATTTGACGCAGCGTGGGTAGCGAATTCGACGATGTGAATCGAATCCGTCCAGGATCTCACATGATTAGCGGAAATAATCTGTAAATCGACGAAGAATCGATGGATTTAAGAATACCGAAAGGCCCAAATCCGTTGATCACGAAGATATCGGATTTTAGCAATCTTCGACACGTTGATCGCGCACGATACTGTGAAGAAAGATCTACAATTCTTTGAGCGTTGATTAAGCACACTTGATTCCACGAATTGGCTTCAACGTCGTTGATTCGAGCGCACTCGAATGCCGAAGTGGAGATAGGAGTTAACACTCGACTACCAATTTAAAAATGGAGGCACAAAGCACAAACCAAATTTTATTCAAATTTCAACAACCCCCGTTTACAAGTGAACACACATTCCTATTTATAGGATTACAACTCACACTAGGTCGTTCACGACCTAACACCGTGTGATCTGCGACCTAATACAGAAGCACACGACTTAACAACAAAACGCAATACAACACATATTCGACCTAAAGTACAACTCACACGACCTAAAATTAACGACCTAAACAAAAAAATTAGCGACTTAAGGAATTTGCAGTGACTTTACTTCGTTCATGACCTAAAACAGAACGGCACCGAGCTAGAGAGAAGCGGCATGTATTCCATCTTGATCGCAACATAGGGTTTCACGGTTTAGGCTTAAGTCGCTCGCGATTTACTGGAAATGACTCGGCTTAAGTCGCTCGTGACTTACTGTCATTGCCTCGCGACCTACAATGTTGAAGTCAGGAAGCTCGCGACCTAGGGTTTGCCGCGACCTACTCGCGCGCGACCTAGGCTTTGACGCGGTGGGGAATAGGTCGTTCGCGACCTTCGGTGCTTCGCGACCTAGAGTTGCGCGATTGAAGAGAACGACTCACGACCTATTGCTTGGTGATTCAAGGAAGCGGCCGCGACCTATCGAGGTAAGCGCTTCATCATCCTCCTCTTGTTGGAAGGAATTCGTCCTCGAATACACACTCTCGTCATCTTCGACAAGTTCCTCTTCATAATATGGAATTAAGTGTTTGACATTGAAAACATCAGACGTATGAATTTGAAAACATCAGATGTATGAATTTCTTCCGGCAACCTTAACCGATACGCATTATCATTGATCTTCTTCAAGATTTCTACTGGACCAATTTTTCGCGCTTTCAACTTGTTGTAAGTTCCAACTGGAAAACGATCTTTCGTTAAAACGGCATATACAAAATCTCCTTCTTTGAAGACAACACTTCTTCGTTTCTTATCCGCCATTTGTTTATACTTCTCATTCGTCTTAAGCAATCGTTTCTGTACAAATTTGTGGCATTCCTGTAACTCATTCACCAAATCACTAGCCCGCTTAACGACTCCCTTCTGATATGGCACTATCGTTAAATCCAACGGTCCCTTTGGCAAGCTTGAATATACAATTTGAAATGGACTGAAACCTATACTCCGGTTAACTGCGTGATTGTGTGCGAACTCAGCTTGACACGACTTCAAATCCCAACTCTTCAAATTGTCTTTCACAAGACATCTCAGTAAATTTCCCAACGATCGGTTAACCACCTCTGTTTGCCCATCAGTTTGCGGATGGTAAGCGCTACTAAAATTCAGCTTCGTTCCGACCATCTTCACAAACTCAACCAAAAATGGCTTAAAAATCTAGTATCTCGATCAGAAACAATAGATTCTGGTAAACCATGCAATCGATACACCTCTTTAAAGAATAATTGAGCCACTCGGACGACATCAGCTGTCTTCTTACAGGCTATGAAATGCGCCATCTTCGAAAATCTGTCCACTACAACATATATAGAATCATTTCCCCTCTGAGTTCTCGGCAAACCCAACACAGAATCCATGCTAATATCAACCCAAGGTTTAGTAGGCACAGGTAATGGCATGTATAATCCCGCATTTATCGCTGTTCCCTTCGAAACCTGACAGATATGACACCTCTCCACAAATCTCTCTACCTCTTTCCTCATTGACGGCCAAAAATAAGATTGTGAAATTAACTGTAAGGTGCGATCTCGTCCAACATGTCCTTCTTCATGCAACTCTTTAACAATCTTCATTCTCAAGCTACAGTCTGGTACGCATAATCGATTCCTCTTGAACAAGAATCCATCAACCAACACAAATTCATCAGTACTCCCATCCTTAACTTTCTCAACAAACTTTGCAAAGTAAGGATCCTCTTCAACCAACTCTGGTAATAATTCGAATCCTGTCACTTCAAGCTTCAACGTTGTCAACAAGTGATTCCTCCTGCTCAAAGCATCCGCTACACGATTTGTCAGCCTTGATTTGTGGTTTCACAACAAAAGTAAATTGTTGTAGATATGCTATCCACGTAACATGTCTCGCTGAAATCTTGTCCTGCCCTTGTAGATGTTTCAACGCCTCATGATCAGTGTAAAGAACAAACTCCTTCTGAAACAAGTAATGTCGTCAGCGCTTCACAGCTTGAACAATCGCGTAAAACTCTACATCATATGTACTATATCTCATCTTGGCCCCAGATAATTTTTCACTGAAATAAGCAACCGGTCTTCCATTCTGACTCAAAACTCCACCAATTCCAACCTTCGAAGCATCAGTACGCAGCTCTAACAACAACTGAAAATTCGGCAGTACCAGAATTGGTGCTGTCGTCAATAGTGCCTTGATCTTCTCAAAAGCTAACTTTGCTTCCTCTGTCCACACGAACTTCTTTCCTTTCATGCAATCGGTTATAGGTGTCATCACACTGCTAAAGTGTGGAATGAACCTTCGGTAAAAAGATACCAACCTATGAAAATTCCTTACTTCAGTAATTGTCTTTGGTTGTGGCCAACTTCTGACAGCTTCCACTTTGCTTTCATCCACTTGAATACCCTCCTTCGACAGTACATATCCCAAAAACAAAACACTGTCCGTCATAAACACACACTTCTTTGCTGCTGCATAGAACTGCTCCTGTCGTAGAATCAACAATACTTCTCGCAAATGTTGGATGTGCTCTTCCGTACTTCTACTATAAATCAAAATATCATCAAAGTAGACAACCACAAACTTCCAAACAAATGGTCTGAAAATCTGGTTCATTACTCTCATAAAAGTACTAAGAGCGTTTGACAAGCCAAATGGCATAACCAACCATTCGTATAAACCCTCCCTGGTTTTAAAAGCAGTCTTCCACTCATCACCCGGTCTAATACGAATTTGATGGTATCCACTCTTCAAGTCAATCTTGGAAAACACAACAGCCCCACTCAACTGGTCAATCAAATCACCAAATCTCGGCAAAGGAAATCTATATCTCACAGTGATCTTATTTAGAGCCCAACTGTCCGTACACATCCTCCACGTCCCATCCTTCTTCGATACCAATAAGGCTGGCACGGCACATGGACTCAAACTCTCCTGAACACGCCCTTGTTCTAACAATTCCTCCACCTGCCTTCTGAGTTCTTCATGTTCCTTAGGACTCATCCTGTAATGTGTCCTGTGAGGTAATACTGATCCGGGCACAAGATCAATCTGATGTTGAATATCCCTCAACGGTGGTAACTCCTTCGGCAATTCTTCTGGAAACACATCTCTGAATTCTTCCACTACTGGCTTTACCTCCTCTGGAACTTCAACAGATTCTCTAGCCTCATGTCCAATCAACAAAAACACTTCAGGACTCTCCTCTATTTCTTCAACAAATTTCTTTAAAGTCAACAAAGTTTTAAGCTCCTCAATCTCTTCTGACTTGCTCTCTCCCTGCTGTCTCTTCTTTGGAACTAAAATAATCTTAACGCCTTCAAACATAAAACTGTAGCTATTGGTTCGACCGTCATGTTGCACTGCTCGATCATACTGCCACTGTCTTCCCAAAAGCAAATGACAAACATCCATCTCAACTATATCACACCAGATCTCGTCTTTATATTTCTTCCCAATAGAAAATGGAACTCGAACTCGCCTGTCCACCTTTACCTCTCCTCCTTTTCTTAACCATGCCAACTTGTAAGGATTTGGGTGCTTCTCCGTCTTTAATTTCAACTTTCTCACGGCTTCGGTAGAAATAATATTGTCACAACTCCCTGCGTCAATCACAAACTTACAAACTTTCCCCAGAATAGTGCATGTCGACTGAAAGATGTTACTCCTCGACCAACTAGCCTCATCCTCTTGCTTCGGTGTTAAACAAGACCTCCTCATCATTAGATTACACCCTTCATCTCCTGACGCGATATCCTGTTCATCTTCCTCCACTGGACTAGAATCACCTTCACCAACATCCTCGCCTTCAACTTCAACAATCATCGTTCTCTTCTTTGGTTTTGGACATTCGTTACTTTTATGACCCACTTTCTGGAAATTATAACATTTGAAACTGTTGTTGACCTTTGCCTTCGCAGCCTCATTCACAACTGGTTTACTGACAACTTTAGAAACATTGGAACTCCCACTAGCACCCTTCACTTGATTGTTGGAATTTGTAAACACACCACCTCCTCGTCTTCCCTGCTTCTCCCAAGCTAACGCTTTCTGGTGCGCTTCAGCCACAGATCTCGGGTCAAACATATTAACCATATCTTGGATCTGCATTCGCAAACCTCCAACAAACCTAGCGGTCAACTGTTCTTCCATCTCCATGATGTCATTTCGAGCAATAAGTTGATAAAACTCATCAGCATAATCATTAACAGTCTTTGTCCCCTGCCTTAGATTTTGTAAGCGTTGATACATAAGAGATTGATAATTGTAAGGTAAGAAAGTAGCTTTCATTAACTTCTTCATCTTCTCCCATGAAACAATCTTTGACTTTCCTATCCGTTCTCGTGTAAGTTTTGTCTGCTGCCACCACGCCATGGCTCTCCCTCTTAAACAAGTAGCAATCAACTTCACTCTACGATCTTCCGGAACCTCCTTGAAATCAAAGATCTCTTCAACATTAGATAACCAATCTAAAAATTCTTCAGCCTGCATACCACCCTTAAACTCTGGAATTTCAATTTTCATTCCGGACTCCCATTTGTGATCATACTCTGAATGATTTCTTCCTTGGCTTCGATTTCGACTATGAACACTTCCTCCATCAAACACCTCATCAAAATCTGATGCATATCGATGTCGTTCATGACCACCAATATCTCTACCACCATTTCGACCACCAACATTTCTTCGATCTACATTCCTCCTATCACGATAATCCACATTTCTCTGATTTCGTTCATCAACATTTCTATCACGATCGTCAACATTTCTACGATCATGATCTTCTCTTCTCTCCCTATCTGAATGTGGTGAAACTCTATTTCCCCCATGACTCGATTCAGGTGAAACCCTTCTTCTACTTTGATTCATTTCAAGCATCATTCTCTCTAATCGACCAATTCCTTCATTCAACTTCTCAGTGAAACTCTCATTGATTCGTTGCTCCATTTCATCGGCCTCTTCTCTTCCATACAAAGCATTAATATTGCGATGACGTTGAGCTCGTCTCGGCGGCATGATTGAACTTAAACAAATCAAACAATCTTCAAAAACTTTAACTCAAATTTGAACAAACAAGTCACGACTTACTCCAACACTTGGCTCTCGGCGTTGAACACTTCAAAGTGATGCACGACTCAACTTCAAACACTTTCCGGACTTTGATCCACAATGATATGGATCGAAGGCTCCAAACTTGTTGCAACTTCACGATGAACACCAAACTTCTCAACAATTGCAAATCCGATCTCCAAACTCCAAATGACGCAAACTCCTTGCGATATAGCTCTGATATCAAACTGACGCAGCGTGGGAAGCGAATTCGACGATGTGAATCGAATCCGTCCAGGATCTCACACGATTAGCGGAAATAATCGGTGAATCGACGAAGAATCGATGGATTTAAGAACACTGAAAGGCCCAAATCCGTTGATCACGAAAATACCGGATTTTAGCAATCTTCGACACGTTGATCGCGCACGATACCGTGAAGAAAGATTTACAATTCTTTGAGCATTGATCAAGCGCACTTGATTCCGCGAATTGGCTTCAACGTCGTTGATTCGAGCGCACTCGAATGCCGAAGTGGAGATAGGAGTTAACACTCGACTACCAATTTAAAAATGGAGGCACAAAGAACAAACCAAATTTTATTCAAATTTCAACAACCCCCGTTTACAAGTGAACACACATTCCTATTTATAGGATTACAACTCACACTAGGTCGTTCACGACCTAACGCCGCGCGATCTGCGACCTAATACAGAAGCACACGACTTAACAACAAAACGCAATACAACACATATTCGACCTTAAGTACAACTCACGCGACCTAAAATTAACGACCTAAACAAAAAAATTAGCGACTTAAGGAATTTGCAGTGACTTTACTTCGTTCACGACCTAAAACAGAACGGCACCGAGCTAGAGAGAAGCAGCATGTATTCCATCTTGATCGCGACATAGGGTTTCATGGTTTAGGCTTAAGTCGCTCGCGACTTACTGGAATTGGCTCGGCTTAAGTCGCTCGCGACTTACTGTCATTGCCTCGCGACCTACAATGTTGAAGTCAGGAAGCTCGCGACCTAGGCTTTGACGCGGTGGAAAATAGGTCGTTCGCGACCTTCGGTGCTTCACGACCTAGAGTTGCGCAATTGAAGAGAATGACTCGCGACCTATTGCTTGGCGATTCAAGGAAGCGGCCGCGACCTATCGAGGTAAGCGCTTCATCACTATTGCTCAACTTTATAATAGCAATGTTGAGCGTAATAGTAGACGGAAGAAGGAAGAGTTGAGGACTGCTTACAGTACAGTTATCAATGAGGTTATATTTGAAATTTTTTTCGCACCAACCCGTTCCATATTTAAAGGTCGTTACTTTCTCAAATATCACAACACATTCACTGGACATGAGGCTTATATCATATGTCGAAATTGGCTAGAACGATTTGGATATTTAAAATGTGAGTTCTGTAATAACACGTTTAGTTATAATCTTTATTTGAGTTATGTAATGAGGCTTATGGTGAGTGTATTATTGTTGATTCCGTTATTAAATTCCTTAAAGTCATTTTCATAATGATATATGATTAATCCCCATAATTCATATTTAATACAAGGAAACATATAGCTCTTTATATTGCCAAAGTCTTACGCCATTTTATAAATCACTTTTGGTACTACCATATTTATGTTTGAAAATGATGTGAGGTTGCCACCTTTAAATAGATTAATGTAGATCAGTGTTGACATTAATACAATGTTGATATAAAGCTTTAAGCTTACCACCTTTAGTAAGATAATTATAAAACACAACGTTAAAACCATTGTCGACCTCTATCCTCTATCCTCTATCCAAGGTCGAAGATCAAAAACTTAAATCCTTTTAAGTATTGAAACACTTGTTAAAAATGACGTTGTCGTCTATCATATCCTATATATTATCTGCCAATTAAAACAAATGTGGCAAGCATTACATGCAGCAAGGATTACGTGCGACACATATTACGTGCAACATAGATTACGTGCGGCATGGATTACACGCGGCAAGGATTGCATGCGACGTAAAGTTAAAACTGAATACATGCGACACTATTTCAAACATAGGTAAAGAGGTGCGGCGTCAATGACCTCATCGTCAAGCGTTAAATACTTAAACTAATTACAAGGATGGGATGCCGTCAATGATGGATTGCTACCTAGGTTGACTTCGACTTGGTTGGAATCACTACACACAACCTAAGTTGTTTATCATGTGTTTCCCTCCTCCTCAACGTCGACACTTATGGTTGTGGCGCCCTGATTAGGGCGGCATGGATGAACGTCGGTATGAGACAGTGACGACATGGCAGTTTAGTAATTAACACAAAAACTGTTTTATTGCTAAATAAAGCACATACTTTTCACCAATTCCTATAGTTTTTGTCAAAATCTTATTAGTTAACAATTTTTATTTCTAGTTTTACAGCGACAAGAACATTTTCTTCCCCCCAAAAATATTAAACAACCCTTAATTACTTATTATTTAATTAAGATTTATCATAAGCTTTTCTAGCTTATAAAATTCATAATAAATTGGAAACTCTTGGGAAAAATACCGTAAATTCACCAAAAATCAGAAGTAACATATTCTTTATCGTACAAAAATTTCAAAGCCAAAACAATTGTTTAATTATTTTTATTAATTAAAATTTGAAATGTCTATTCTTCCTTAAGAAATTAATAAAAATATTCCTATAAATTTGAAAAATTATGAAACTAAAAACGTATCTTCAAAAATACATTTTACACAACATATCCAAAAAAAATTTTAGAGATGAAAAACTCACGTTTTCACCCAAAATCTCATTAAATAATTCCATAAAGATTCTCATAAACCATTGTTCTATCCAAACAATGATACAATCAACATGGCATGACAGATCATCATAAATGAATCAATTCAACTAAGATTCAAAAGCAAAGGGGTATAAAAATGAGAATGGTCTATTATTATTCTTGGTTTGATAATGAGATTTGAGACATGAATGTGTTGATTTGATTCCCTTAGCTTTAACTTGATTTTCTAGATTTCCTTCCTCTTTTCTTCTTGTCTATGGTCGGCCTTGGTTTTCCTTTTTTTCTTTGATTGTTTTTGTTTAAAATGTGAATGATATGGTAGGGGATGGTTTAAGGGTTGAAAGGTTTATCTATTCCTGCTTTACCCCTCTCATATATATTCTTTTATGTTTTAAGTTATTAAAACAATCTTATCAATTGGTTAGTTAAGACTCGACCTTATTAAGTATCAAATTTCAATTCTCTTACCATACTATACATCACATCATTCTATTTAATTAATCAAACTAAATCTCTTGAATAATATTAATCAAAATTAGGGGTATTACAGGCTCCACTCCTTAAAGAATTTCGTCCTCAAAATTCGGTACGGACTATAAAAATAAGCATATCAAACATGCACCATCTATAACATCCAACGCTAGTATATCCTAACAACTAATAAGTCTATATAAAAATACAGAACACACCATCATAACATCTCAGGATGAGTATCTCTTATCCTGTCCTTTATTTTCCAAGTACAGTCCTTCTCATTGTCGCTCTACTGGCCTTCCACTAGCTTGATTGTCTTATTTGTTAATCTCTACTCGTCTCTAGCCACAAACGCCACGACATCAAATGGTTTTCTTATGTTTGTGAGATTCGGTTCTACCACTTAATCTTTCGGTGTAGTGGAAGTAATAGTTTAAAAGACGAGAAACATGAAACACATTAAGGACCCCGGCCAAACTGCTCGATAACTTTACTCGATATGCATGTTTCTCGATCCTCCCTATAATAAGGAATGGTCCAACATATCTTTGTGTGTATTTCCTCCTCTTTTCAAACCATACCACACCCTTCCTTGGTGATACTTTAATAAAGACATGATCTCCAGCTGAGAACTCTAAGTCTTTATGCCTTTTATCTGTGTCACTTTTCTATCTAAATTGAGCTTGTCTCATCCTAGCTCGAATTAACTCAATTTTTTTCATGGCTTCTCTTACCAAATCTAGGCCAAGGACCAATCTTTCTCCTGTCTCCAACCAACATACTGGTAATTTACATAGCCTTCCATACAAAGCTTCGAAAGGCACTATTTCTATACTAGTCTAATAATTATTATTAGAGGATAACTCTACCAAGTGCAAATGGTTTTCCCATGACCCATCAAAATCCAGTACACAAGCTCTAAACAAATCCTCGAGTACCTTATTGACTCTCTCTATTTAGCTATCTGTCTAAGGGTGATAAGCAGTACTCATCTTAAGCTCGGTACCTGACACCTTCTATAGACTCTTCCAGAATTCACTAGTGAATAAGATATTTCTATCGCTAACTATACTACTAAGAATCTCATGCAGTCTAACAATATTCTTCATGAATAACTTGGCTAATATAGGAGCCAAACTGGTTGACTTAACGAGAACGAAATGTGCACTCTTGGTCAGTCTATCCACTATGACTCAAATACTTTCATTTCTCTTATTTGACCTTGGCAACCTGTCAATAAAGTAAATAGATATCGAATTCTATTTCCAAATTGGATCATGTCTTTGATTAGAAGTAATTACAAGATAATATGGTTGTACTCAGACAAGAACTAGCAGTCGATCTTAACTACGCACTACAAGTTTTCATTTCCTCTAGATCCTTTTATTCTGCCAACATAGCTAACGTTACATTCTAGTGTTTTCTGCTAAAGGCATCCGCAACTTTATTACTTTTCCTTGGTGTATACTTAATACCAAAATTATAAGCAACTAAAACCTCCAACCATCTCTACTATCTCATATTCAACTCTTTTTGAGAGAATGGATACCTCAAAGATTTATGATCCGTATACAACTCGAATTTTTCTCCTAAGAGGCAGTGACTTCACACTTTCAATGCGAAAATAACCACCGCCAACTCCAAATTATAAGTCGGATACCTAACTTTACGCGGTTTGAACTGTTGAGAAGCATAGGAAATTTCTTTACCCCTCTCCATTAACACAACTCCTAATCCAGTTTCATGCGCAACTGTATACACCACTAATCCTGATTCCCATCTGGAACAGTTAACATGGGTGCATTGGTCAATAAATGCTTTAACTTAAGGAATGCTTCCACACTTTGTCGGACCAAATAAAATTCACGTCCTTCATGGTTAGTTCAGTCAATGGCATTGTTATCCGCGAGAAATCCTTAGTAAATCTCCGGTAATAGCCAGCTAGTCCAAGAAAACTCCTTATCCGACCACCGTTTCGGGTCTCTTCCTACTATTAATAGCTTCGATCTTAGTTGTATCTATTGATAACCCTTTCTCTAAAACTACATGACCAAGAAACTTTACTTCTCTTTTCCTAAATGGCATTTTGAAAACTTCATTTTAAGTTAATGCTGCCTTAACATCTCAAGCACTATTCTAAGATGAATTTCATCATCTCTTTCGCCCTTAGAATGTATCAAAATGTCGTCTATAGATACTAGTACGAATCTATCCAAATTCTCTCGAAAGATCTGTCCCATCAAGTCTATAAAGAAAGCATGCGCATTAATTAATCCGAGTGACATTACTAACCACTCGTACAAACTATACCTTGTTTGAAACACCATCAAAGGAATATTATTCTCTGCCATTCTCAACTCATGGAACCCTGTCGCCAAATCCAACTGAAAATATACTTTGGCGCCACTCAACTGATCGAACAAATCATCGATTCTTGGCAAAAGGTACATATTCTTTATCGTCTTTTCATTCAACTTATGATAATCAATACATTATCTCAATGACTTGTCTGGCTTCTCCACGAACATCATCACCGCTCCCCAAGGAAAACTTCTTGGTCTAATAAAACTCTTTCCTTCTAAGTCCACTATTTGTACCTTTAATTCTTTCATCTTGATAGGTGTCATCTTGCTAATGTTCTACTCATGGGTTCAGCTCCAGGTACGAGATCTATGCGAAACTCAATAGCTTGTTTTGATGGTATTTCTATAACAGGCTCAAACATATTTACGAATTCTCTCAACTAAAACCCGATTTATCTCATCTTCTATTTCCATGGCACCCAACATATCACCAACTTCTAAACTCGAATTCTTAACAAAGTATATGATTCGGTCACTACCATCAAGGGTGTCTCAATGATATTTTTCTATCCTGGAAAAAATCCTAGCATCGTATCTGCTCAACCCATATCCAAAATAATTGCGAAGCCTACACAATCAAACATATACAAACTGCAAGCGAAAGCATGACCTAACAATTCAAGTTCCAACTGGTCATCTCTCGTCCCAAGAGTTGCACACCCTCCAGTTGGATTCACAACCCTTAAGGAATTAATAAGGTATGATGGTTCTATGTTAAGCTTATCTACCAAATAACTAGATACAAAAGAATGCAATGGCCCTGTATCAAACAATTCTCTAAGTGGTATGCTATGAATCAAAATCATACATTCCACCACTAACTTTCCTTTCTCAGCAGCAATCAGTCAAGAAGATGGTGGTTCCAAAGAAAAAAACTTTCCTTTGTCAGCTTTGACCGGCTCTGAATACCGATCCTTATAGTTCCTTATTTGGTCGCAGTTGAAACACTTCACACATTTCTTCTCTGTGACCTCTTCCCCTTACCAGTTTGACACTCATTAGCAAAATACACCTTCTTGTCACACTTGAAGCAGACAAGATCAGTCGTCCCTTTTTTAGCGGCTCCACCCTTTTGAGCTCCCTTCTTCTTAAAGAACTTTCTTTTCTTATTCTAAGAATTTTGGTTCTCCACCGACTTCTCTTTCCTAAAAGTTGCTAACATCTCCTCATTCCTGATAGCCAACCACTGCTATATTCAATGGATCCCTTAGATGTGGCATAATCGCCTTAGCAATCTTTGACCTCAACCCCGGATAAACTTATTATTCCTTTTAATCACAATATTGATGGTGGTATATCCATACCTGGATAGCTCATCAAACTTAGAAGATTACTCCAACACTAACATTTCCTCTTGCTCCAATTCCATAAACTTCCCAAGCAAGGCGAACTTGGCTACCTTAAATAAAAATCTTTTCTCAAATCTTCTTCGAAATTCTACCCAAGTCAATTCCTCTTCTAGCACACCAATGGTTACTCTGTTCCACTAATACAGTGCAGCCCCTTGCAACTGCCTTGAAGCTAATCTCCTTTTCTGTTCGTTATCCAAGCCCAAACTAGAAAAAATTCTCTCATAGTGTAACAGCCAGTTTTCCACTTCAATGGCATCTTCAGTTCCTAGAAAAGGCCTCCTACTAGACCGGTGTAGTTTCGACTAAGCTTGACATAGTTATTGCTAACATGTGCCACAGGATTAACTCCTCCTGCATTAGCAGCATTTCCTCCAACTACTCCTGCAGCTGATCCATCTTGCGTCGTATTAACAAAGAACAAATACACATCCTTACATCTATGGGTGGGGTTCCAGCACATACATTGGCATTTGCAATTTGATTAGCATTTTCCTTTCGACCCGGATTCCTAGTATTGGATAGAGCATTTCCATTAGTCATGATGCTTCCTCCACTTAGATTCACTCTTCCGTTTCCTTCTTCCATATCCTTCTTTCTCGTAATTTGTCGGCGAGTTTTAGTAAGATATAGAAGAACGGTCTAAGAGAGGAGAGAATACATACTTATATATAGCAAATACTAGTACTGTACTATAGCATTATCCCAAGCATAGTCTTATTTTTTGATTCATTAGGGTTATGTTTTAAAAAAATATTTAGGTTTAAAATCCTTTTAATCATAAACCCATGCTTTGATACCAACTTGAACATCTTCCATTTTGAGGCCCGAAAATAACAGCTATGGATGTTGCAGTCATCCATAGTTATTAATTATGGATGACAAAATGCGGCTATGTTTAATCATATCAATAGTCAGAAGCACATGAATATGAAAATTTTTAAAACCTAATTTAGGAAAAACTTCTACATTCCATTTCAGGATATGATTTCATATTCATTACACAATCTTATTCCCACATTCAGCAAAAATACAATTATTATAAAATACACCAAGAGAGACATATGAAGGTGCCCCTTAGTCGATCAAAGTCTAACACTTTGCACTTATATAACTTTCCCACTACATCCATAACAACACAATAAATAAGATAAGAGTTCCTAAATAGCTAGACTATCTCCTGCACGTCTTCGGAATCTTATTCGTATAATTGGATTACCTGAAATCCCTTACTCCCAACCTACTCAAATGAGCACCTGAGAGTTTAAGGGGAAAAACAATAACTTCATATTAGATAAAAAGTCTGTTGTGAATAATAAATTACCATCTTGAACTAAATAGATATCTAATGATACCACGCCACCGAGCGAAACTTACCCGCTTAGTAGTATCTTAACCAAAATATATTAATCATATATTATTCTCCTGCACCCATAATGGTTAAATATGAAGACATGCAAGCATGCGATATACCCTGGATTACCCATCCCAATTTATCTGGCAATCTATCTCAATTTATAATTTTCCTAGGATCACTATTAACCTATTAGTTTTCATGGGCTAACTAATAACCTATTTCAAACCTTAGGGACAATCTGCCTCTATCATAGTTTTTATTGGATTACTAAGAACCTATTGGTTTCGACCAATAACAGTGTCCAATCATAATTTTCATCGGCTTACTATAAACCTATTGGATTCTGCAATAACATATCTTCATTTATAGTTTTTATGTTATCACTAAGAACCTGTTGGATACCCTCCAATAACATTACTCATGACATAGTTTTCATAGGATAATTATGAACCTATTGGACCATTCTAATAACCTGTCTAAATCAATAATCATTTTCGATCAGTTCTGGGCATCCTATACTTCTGATTTATTTGGTCTCTTGGATGTAATTCTGTTCACTTAGGAGTTAACTCTATTTACACTCAGTAATGGGTCAACCTAGCTGGTTATTCTGCCCTTAATATCTCGACATGCATTTTATGAGACAAATGATGTGAGTATGACAATAACAGCCATGCATAATAACTGATCAAATAAACACAAGAACATATAACATCCATCATTCAAATATGTTCACTCTTAATTTTTTATACCTCATAATTACTTATGTAATATTCTCGTTGGTAATTTTAACTAAAAACTTAGGCTAGTCCGATATTAAATTCCTTGAAACCATTTTCATAGTGTTATACGATTAATCCCCTTAATTCATATTTAACACAAGGAAACGTACAACTGATTACATTATCATAGTCTTATGCCATTTTATAAATCACTTTTTGTATTGCCATGTTTATGTTTGAAAATGATATGAGGTTTTCACCTTTAAATAGATTAATGTAGATCAGTGTCGACGCAATACAATGTCGACAAAGAGGCTTAAGGATCTTCACGTTTAGTAAGATAATTCTAGAAAACATAGTGTTACAATCATTGTTGACCTCTATCCAAGGTCGAAGACCTTAAATCCTTTTAAGTATTAAAAATCTTGTTGAAAATGATGGTATCAACTAACATACCCTAAAGGTTATCCACCTATTAAAAAAAGCGACAAGGACTACATGCGGCATCAACCTAAAACTTAATACATGCGACACTATTTAAAACATATGTGAAGAGGTGTGGCATCAATGACCCGTCATTAAGCTTTAAATACTTAGATGAATTATAAGGATGCGATGCCGTTAAAGAAGGATTGCCGACTAGGTTGACTTCGACATGGTTGGAATCACTCAAAAACAACCCAAGTAGTTATCATATGTTTCCCTTCTCGTCGACGTCGACACTCATGGCTGTGGGACCACTGATTCGGGCAGCGTGGACAAATGTCAGTATAGGCTAGTGATGACATGGTAGTTTAGTAATTAACGCAAAATCTGTTCTATTGCTTAGTAAAGCACATACCTTTTACCAAATCCTATAGTTCTTGTCAAAATCTTATTGGCTAATAATTTTTCTTTTCGGTTTTACAGTAGCAAAAACATTTTTTTCCCCTAAAATGTTCAACAGTTTTTAATTACTTATTATTTAATTAAGGTTTATCATAAGCTTTTCTAGCTTATAAAATTCATAGGAAATCGAAAACTCTTGGAAAAATCCCATAATTTCACCAAAAATCAAAAATAACATAATCTTTATCATATAAAATTTTTGGAGTCAAAATAATTATCTAATTTTTTAATAATTAAAACCTGAAATAAATGCCCATTCTTCCTTGGGAAATTCACAAAATATTCCTATAAAATTGGGCAATTATGAAATTTTAAAACCGGACTCCAAAATTATGTTTTACACAGCATATCCAAAACTCAAATTATTTGGAGATTAAAAACTCACGTTTTCACCCAGAAACCCATTAAGTTATTTCATAAAAATTCCCATAAACCATTGTTCTATCCAAATAATGATACGATTAAAATGGCACAACATACAACATATCATCATAAATGAAACAATCAAACTAAGATTTAAAAGCAAATGAGTATAAAAATGAGATGGTCTATTATTATTCTTGGTTCGATAATGAGATTTGAAACTTGGGTGTGTTGATTTGATTCCCCTTAGCTTTAGCTTGATTTCATAGGTTTCCTTCCTTTTTTACTTCTTCTCTATGGTCGGCCTTGGTTTTTCTTTTTCCTTTGATTGTTTTTGTTAAAAACGTGAATGATATAGGAGGGGAGGGTTTAAGGGATGAAAGGTTCATCTATTCCAACTTTACCCCTCTCATATATATTCTTTTATGTTTTAAGTTACTAAAATAGTCCTATAAATTAGTTAGTTAAAGATCAACCTTACTAAGTATCAACTCTCAATTCTCTTATCACACCATGCATCACATCATTCTATCTAATCAATCTAATTAAATCCCTAGAATAATATTAATCAAATTAGAGGTGTTACAAAGTACCACTAGTGCTTTTTCTATTGGCATAACATCTAGCAAAATCGACATCACTATATGATACTAATTCGAATAGACATCCTTTAGGATAGAAAATACCATAGTCCTTAGTTCCAATTAGATATCGTAAATTTTTTTAGCAGTGTTGGTGTGACACTTTAGGATTAGCTTTAAACCAAGCGGAAAGACACACTCATCATTATATTGAGGCGACTCGCTGCTAGATAAAGTAATGATCCAATCATACTTCTATAAAGTTTCTAATTGAAATCCTTACCATTTTCATCTTTATCTAGGTGAATGGTTGTACTTATTGGCATTGGCTTACTGCTCATTTTATCGACACCAAATCTATTAATTATACCTTTACAATATTTTTCTTAATAAATAAACATTCCATTTTTTAATTTTTTAATTTATAATCCAAGAAAATAATTTAATTACCCATATGGGACATTTCAAATTCTTTTCTCATAATTTCATAAAAATAAGTATAGTTTTTTATTAATAGAACCAAAGATAAAGTCGTCAACATATATTTGAACAACTAATAAATCATTATTTTCACGTTTTATAAATAAAGTCGAGTCAACTTTTCCAATTTCCAAACCAAAAATTTTTAGATAACTTTTTTTTCTATGATACCAAGCACGTGGTGCTTGTTTAAGACTATGTAATGCCTTTTTAGTTTATAAACATGATTTGGATATTTTTCATGTTTAAATAATGGTGGTTGTTCAACATAAACGTTTTCTTTTATTAAACCATTTAAGAAAGCACTTTTAAAATGCATATGAAATAATTTAATATTATGGTGATAAGCTAGAAGTATTCTTATTGCTCTAAGTCGTGCAATAGGAATAAAAGTCTCATCATAGCGATCTCTTCCTCTTGATTTTTTCCTTGAGTGACCAGTCTGGCTTTATTCCTAACCATATCTCCATTACCATCACTTTTATTTTTATATACCTATTAAGTACCTTTTACAGCATGATCATTAAGTCTTAGGATTAGTTCTCATACATTATTATGTTCAAATTGGTTGAATTCTTCTTGCATATCTAAAATCCAATATCCGTCTTTTCCTTCTTCCTTATAGTTTTTAGGTTCAATCGTATATATAAATGCTAAGTGACTCATTTCATTTAAATTTTTTAAGTCAATACATTAGTTATAGCCTCACTTAGTATATTTTTAGTAGGATGATCTTTTATAATTCTTGGAGTTTATTTATTTTTATTTTATTCTGGTGAGTTAACTATTTCTTGAGTAACTTCATTATTTTTATCATGTTTTGTATTTTGAATACTAGTTAATGGTTGATTAACATTGTTTATTTCAGTATCATCTTTTATTTTGTTAAAAATATCATCAAAAAGAACATGCAAAGTTTCTTCGATTGAGTTTGTTCTTTTATTAAATATACGCATGTCTTACTCTTTTCTGAATAACCAATAAAATTCCTTCATCAGCTTTAGAGTCAAACTTACTAAAATTATCGTTAGCATTTAAAATAAAACATTTGATCCGAAAACCTTAAAAGTACGATATTTTTGGTTTATGTAGATAAAAAAGCACATAAAGAGTGTAATTAGTTTTAGGATGAATTGAAATGCGATTTAGAACATAGCAAGCAGTAGCAACCGCTTTAGTTCTATTTTTTTTTGGTTAAAGTGGTACTATTGAGCAAAGTTCTAGTGCACTCTTGCAAAGTTCTATTTTTCATTTCTACAACACTATTTTATTGTGGTACTCTAGGAAAAGAAAATTTATGATTAATTCCCTTTTTGCTATAAAAATTAGTAATCTCACCATTATCGGATTCTCCTCAGTGATCGCTTCGAATATTTTTAACTTTTAAATCTTTTAAATTTTGAATTCTTTTTACATAATTTCCAAACATTGCAAAAGTATCACTTTTATGTTAAAACAAGGCCCAAGTATATTTGAACCATCAACGGTTACAAGATCATATTTATTATGATTTATCGATCTTATGTGAGTTGGATCAAGTAAATCTAAATGAAGCAGCACCAAAGGTTTATTGTGGAAATTTCTTTTATAGATTTAAAAGAAGATATTTTAATTTTTCCTTTTTGACATGCATCACATAAATTATTCATTCTAAATTTAAATTAGGCAAACCTCTTATAATTTCATGTTTTTCTTATTTATTTAATAATTTGAAATTAATAAGACAAAACCTTTTATGCCACATCCAAAGATCATTCAAATTTGCTGTAAGGCATAGGTTATAGTCATTATTAACTTTTATATTCAAAATATAAATGTTTCAGCTTCTTATTCCTTCAAAAATTAACCTTTCATTTTGATCAAAAATATTGCAACTATCATTTTCAGATTTAATTTAAAACCTTTATCGCATAATTGACTAATACTCAATAAACTATGTATTAAATTTTCAACTAAATAAACATTAGTAATTAAAGGAGAATTTGGATTACCATCATTGTTGATGTTCCCTATTCCAATGATGTACCCTTTTGAATTATCAACAAAACACACGGTACCTTTATCCATTGGTTTAATATTGGTAAGCATGTTGGAGTTTCCCACCAGAGCCAACCAGATGATTTGAATATCTGCAGTTTAGAATTCATCCTCTTCTTGCTAATGTGAGTGGATATCAGCAAAAAATAAATAAATTTATTAGTGCCTACTTCCTACGTTAAGGTCCCGGGGTTAAATTTTTGGTAACTATACCCAGGAAGGTTTGGTAGAACCTTTAAAAGAATAATTAATATTATTGTAAACATGTGTAAAAAAATTGTTTATATATTTCTTTCCATTAAGATTATTATTAGTTTTTAGAATCCATATCTTTATAGTTTCAATCTCAGAATTCCCTTTTTTCTTAAAATTGATAGATTTTTTAAATTTAGTATGAGAGAACTATATTTCTTAGGACCCTTCTTGACTTTGTTCCTTTTAAAACAAAAACCAATTTTGTTATGTGCTGGTCTAGAATTTTTTATTAAATTTGATAAATTCTTCTGACCTTTATTAAAATTTGAGAAATTTGTAAAAATCTTTTCTAATTTTTCTTTAAAATCTAAAATTTCTTATTCAAAAAGTTTTATTTTTGAAGTTAATTCACAATTTTATTTTGATAATTTGACATTTACGTTTCTGTATGATTCAGCTTCATTTTCTATCATAGAAATTTTGTTTGTCAAATTTTCAAAGAAGTCTTGTGAATTTTCTAATTCTTTAACTTTTGGACATAAACTAATATATTTTTTTTCTAAGGAATTAATTTCTTTTCTAAATATTCAATTATAGATTTTAAATTTATAAAACTTTAAATCCTTATTTTAGTCTTTTGAAAATTCACACTCTTTAGATAATTCTATTTTTCTTGAAATAACATTCCAGTTCAATTTTCAAAAATAGATTTATTCTAAAGACCGCTTTTGAGTTTAATTACTTCCTCTAAAATATTTTTCTCGTGTTTTAACATAGTTATTTCTAATTCTTCTCTATAGATGTTTATTATGGTGTCTTCATATGTTTTTCTTAGATTTCTAATTTTTTCATTTAGTTTTTTACAAAATTCAAATAATTCATTATAAGTTAAATCAGTTTGTACCTCATCTTTTGTGGCCATAATACAGACATTAGATTGTCCTATAGGACTATCACTATCTAAGATGAGGAGTCTGGATCATCCCAAGTGGCATGTATAAGGACTTTTTCTTCTTATTGAATCTGTTCTTGTTCTTGAACTTCTTCTTTCCATTAATTTTTAAGGGACAATTCTTCATATATGTCTGAATTTGTTAAAGCCAAAATACTTAAGGCTTAAGCTATTGTCATTATTGTCATTTCCACTCTTTACTTGCCTTTTGAATTTTCTATAGTTTTTAGCTATGAAGGCCATTTCTTCTTTATCTAGTTCAAAATCCTCCTCAACCTGGAAGGTTATGGTCCTTTTCCCCTGAGTAAAAAATTTTCCAGCCTACAAATTTTCTTCATAGGCCATTAGATTACCGATTAACTTCTCAATCTTGAGTTGAGAAAGATCGTTAGCTTCTTCAATTGCTAATATTTTTCTCTCCCAACATTAATTAAAGAGTTTGATATTTTTGTGACAATATCAAAATCAAATACCGTTTATTCCTATCCTACTAGCGCATGTGTAATGTCTTATAAATGATAAAACATATCCAAAATATTTTCATTATCTTTCATTCTAAAATTCTGAAATTGGCTTTTTAGCATAGCTATTGATGATTTTTTAACTTTGCTTGTTCCTTGATAAGTGATTTTTTAAGTGTGTATCATAAGAAATTTTACATATCATAACTCTAGTAAGTTCATTTTTGTCTAAAGCACAAAAGAGAATATACATAGCTTTTGAGTTATTGGTTGCCGCAGCCTTTTGTTCGGGAGTTGCGCAGTAAATGGTATGGTTGGAATTTCATATATTGTTTGTGTGCACCCTAAATTTCAAGACCACTAGCTTCTATATAAGTTCTCATTCTAGTTAACCAGAAATTATAATCACTACCAGTAAATAGTAGTGGTCATGCATTGGACTGACCTCCTACAAAAGGATTATATGTGCCTTATTTAATATTTTTCAAAAAACCATGTTACGGTTTATGGTAAATATTAGTCTAGTACCAAGTGAAAGTGTGTAGGATCGTATATGGCTAAACTATAGTATATAAATAGTATTATTAGAAACTATGTAAACAAAGTAAAGTAAAAAGCTTGCACATCGGACGTTTTATACTGATTCGGGCCACCATCCTAAGTCCAATCCTAGAATCTCTTATTCTAGGTTTACTCAATAATGCCCTCACTCTGCCTGGAGGAATAGGCCTATACACTTGCCTAAGTCGCCTGTATAGGTCTTTTATACTAACTTGATTGTTTACAGACTTTGGCCGTAGACACGTCTTCAATGCATAAATTTTCCCACTGTAGTATAATCTCCTATAACTCACAAGAACTAATTTGTAGTTGAATGAACAAGAGTTTAGGAGGTAAGAAAACAAAATATTTTATTTTCAAAGAATGGTTACTAATTTGAAAATGTTCAATAAATTAGGGTTTTCAGAATTTTAGAAATAGAAAATCAGAGAGTAATTCTTAATGATCAAAACTTTTTGAAATCATAATTATTTATAGGACTTAAAGGGTTTTAATCAAGGGATATGATAGCCCTCCATTGCAGAAGGTCGTGGTTGAAGGAGGAAGAAGAATTGTGACTACTAGAGTAAAAAGTGAAATTCATTTCTTAAAACCCTAATTTTCTCGTCCTCCAGTGCACCGGTGGTTTTCCACTGATCCGTCAGTGGGAAACTTAATTTGAGTTTCTAGATCATTTTTAAATGCTTTAAAAAATATACAAAAATAATAAAATTATTTAATGATCTTGGTAGAGTGCAGTGAGATTCTTTTGAGTTTTACCAATATAAATCTAAGAAAAACGACTCACAAATTTGTAATATCTATATGCTCTTCTAATAGACGCCAATAGATGGTCTTTGTAGCTTGAGTGGGATTTGTTTTCCTTCTTATGAAGCTATACCGATATTTCTTCGATTAATGTAATATAAACCCTAGTATGTTGTTGTCCTTAGCAATACCGAGAATCATAGTTTTAGCATAGATAACATATTCAAATATAATATTTAACAAAATAATTCTATAATTGATATGAAAAAATATATAATATTTAATAAATTATATATTTTATCTACATAAGTATATATAAAATTATTTGAATAAATAAAATTAAATAATGTTCAATTTTACTAAATTTAAGAGTTTAATATATATATTTATCTAACAAATAACATTAATTTCTAATGTGTAGTTAATAATGTCAAATATAATATGACAACTCGCACCTCCTGATAACCGATCCAAAGCCTAGCCGCAAACCATTGACAGGCCGAATGATTGCCTTTAAGTGGCCGATTGTTAGGGGTCAATCAGTCAAGGTCACGATATTGACTTATGTGATTTCCTATTTTTAATTGTTTATTTAATTAATTTCACTTCCAAATTTTCAAACGTTCATATCTTTCTCATACTGGTTCCTATTTCAAAAAGTTATATATGAAAAATTTCTAGAAATTCGCTACAGACATAACAATTAAGTTTGATTGCCAAGTTCAGATGTTTTTGAAAATTCAATTTTTGCCCTTTATATATTGCCAAGTTCGGATGTTTGTGAAAATTCCATTTTTGCCCTTTATATTCAAAATTTAATCCTTAAGTTAATTTTTTACTTAAACTTTCAAGGTGTTACATATCAGTAAACTATTCATTATTAAATAATAATGTCAACATGTTTAGAATTACAATACAAGCATAACGGTGCAAGTTTTGCATAAAACGGAGTTTGTATATGAGGGGTATGAGAGTTATAAGTTATAGGGTAATTTATGAAAATAACAATATATTTGGGTAAAAAATAACATATCTGAGAGCACTCCACTTTGATGTCGATCTAGGGAGTTCTGATCATCAAATTCGTCTTTCTCCAACCATTAGAAGCTACGCTGCTACCTTCGTAGGCTTTAGCTAACCGATACAAACTAATCGACCCCTCCTCTACACCGCCTATGACCTTACGTGTCACCGCCTAAGATTTACAAACCAAAAACCTAATTAGCTAATCATCATTGCCATAATTGGAGTTGATTGCCACCATCACCACCACCAATCACCTCTTTGAACATTGAGTTGATCCATACTAGCTACGTCTCTTCCCATGAGACTTCCTCTATGGCCAAGTCAAATCCGACCAACCATTGACCATGATTTTCTAATGATATTTTCATTAGGTTAATGAAATATAGATTGCATATTTCTCATCCCTCCGAGATGAATAGTTTGGCTTCTTGATTACCTATTTCGAATAAAACTGATACATACGTCATATTGATCAAAAGACGTTTACTTATCATATTACATTGATCGATTACACATTGAACCATCATCGTCGATTCTCGAAGTACTTTTAGTTCAACTAATTATATTCAAACCCATAATTTAACGTTAATTCAATGTTAGATTATTCATCTTTTTTATAATTAGAGACTCTCTGGGTTTATTTATAACATTAGGTGCTATAAAAATATCTCATTAATATATTCCACAAGCTTGGTTTATCTATTAATCAGGTCAATCAACCTAATAAACCATTTAACTTTATGGATATGGCTAGCCCTATAATTATTAATCAATTTCAATTACCATATAATATTTATTATTTAATAAATATTTATTTTGGCCTATAAATAAACAACTATTATATATTCTGTTGGTTAATTTTTCAAATCTCTAATAGAACTAATAAAATAATAATTAAATCAATATAAAAATTATATTAATCCCTCCATTATAATATTATATATTCTATTAGTTAAATTTTCAAATCTCTAGTAGTACTAATAAATAATAATTAAATCAATATAACAACTATATCAATCTCTCCATTATAATTTATAACATTTATAATTATGTTAATTTCGGATGTACGTTGATAGTTATTGTTGTGTGCTCTAAGGTGTGGACTCAACCCTCGGTTGTTTTTTTAAATTAAATGTTAAATCCTATATAGGCTCTGTTGAAGCATGGTTGTGGATAGGAGCTCCGTTGATTGCAGATAATCTAAATAAAGTCTTACTTTAAATCATTAAGCTACACTATTTAGCAATAATTTATTATGCATGTTTTCTCTTCGTATCACTATATCACACAAATATATAGATCTCGATCAATGGTCAAAACTCTAATTATATCCGTAATTAATGAAAAATTCAACGTTAAGTCCATGGCTCAATCCGGTAACATTTATCGGTTGACTAATTTGCTTTGACAAAAAGCGTTGACTTTAAATTGACTACCTATTACAGTTTTACTAACCTAATATTCAAAGGAGAAGAATCATCTCTTAAATAGTGTTTCACTTCAAGTGGTTCAACTTATATCCAATTATGGCCTTAACACAGTCATCACTATATATGGTTGAGCATGGTTAAAATATAGTTTAGACACTTAAGATTAATAGTATTCTCAAATAAAAAAAAACTACTTCACATTGTCTTATGAGATCTTTTATTTGACTTTATAAAAAACCTATAGAAGACTCTCGGTGAGTCGTTCTATGATTCTTCCAAATAACTATACATGCGTAATCCCTTGATGCCACCTACAGTCATGAGTAATTCGCCGCCTATTATGTGGAGAGCATCATGTATTCTAGTCTCGACGGATGAATCAATATCCTGTTAACAACATTACTTAACTAGGAACATTTAATGATAAATACTTATTTAATGTAATTCCACACACGTGGCTGCAAACACATTGGCAACTGCAATCGATTAAATACATTTTCTAAAGATTTTCTACTTGTATATATTAAATGTGCTTAAAACATTTATTGTATCCCAAATATAAAAATAGATAGAATAGAAAATAAAACCCAAAATTTGTTTCATTTCGAACAAGAATTGATATAATAGTTAACTTTTATGATCAAATTCATAATTTCCCTATGGCACACCCTTGAATCTATCAATATTCAACTTGTAATCTGGTTAGTTATCGTGTCTCATGCCCATAACCTCGATCAATTTTCTTAAAGTAAACTGAGAAATGGTCTTAGTTAGTGGATCTGTAATATTATGATAGCATATCTACATTTTCGAATTTACTTCTTCCTAACTAATAAACTATTTTTATCATGTGGTATTTATGGAGAGCATGTCTTAACCTCTTATTGAGCCATCAGTTCCTATTGCAATCTATATTGCATCATTTTTGTAATGATCCAGAAATTTGAACACTTCATCTTCGTGAAACATTTTGAAATATAACTAAGTGTTATAAATATGATTTTATAACCTTGTTAAACATCATTTAATTAATGAATGATGATTAAAAACTTGTTTCTGAAAAAAATTTACAAAAATTTATTGTTCGATGGGAAATCGGTTTTTCGATAAATAGTTTATCGATAGATATAAATTGTTCGAACTCTTATGCAATTGTCTGATGATTAAATAAACATATTAACAACTATCATGCTCTCCTCTACATAAAACATGGAATGTCCTAGAAGCTTCTATTAGGATAAGCGACATCATGTTAAGGGGGAAAGTGTAATTAGCATAAAGGAGAAGTGATGTAAAGAAGAAGTGATGCAAAGGAGAAGTGATGGGAGGTGAGCCTTCCATGGCATGGTAAGGGGTGAAGGAAAACATAGGCAACACCATTTTGTGCATATATAAGGGGAGGCACATCTTGTATATTATTCACAAATTCACAAAGCTTAAAGTAAGCAAATCTGTGTCTTCTTCTTCTTCATAAATTCCTAAAGAAAAATAATTCCAAATCATATCCAAATCAACTCAAATATGAAGTAAAGCCTTACTACCACATTACAAAACATCCTACCTTGTCAGAAGCTGAAAAAATGAAGCATATCTCCCCTCTAACATCATAGGTTGTGAGGAATAAGAGAGGGGAGAAGGCAAGAGCAAGATGAAATAAGGAAAGGAAGGGAAGGAAGAGAAGGAAAGGAGGTTGCTAGGTTGGGATTAGACTTGGGTTCTTGGATCTTAGTTGTTTGTTGGATAAAAGGTGAGCTAAATCACCACTTTGATTGAAAATATTGTACCTATATAATCGTATTTGATTTTGTTAAAGTTGTTTTAATTGAGATGGACATATGTTGAACAATGGTCTTGATTCTAGCTTTGAAAGCAAGTGGCATATCTATGGACTTGAACAAACTTAAATGGACCGGTATGACATATAACAAGGCCTTGGAACAAAGCACATAGGTTACAGATGGACTCTGGTTTAGGTCGGGCTCGGATTTGAAATTGCACTTATAACGATAGTCACTACAGACGTAGTTCGGAATTGCTTTATTTTTGGCGATTTCTATGGAACTTTGTAAAGAGATCCTTCGGAGGTTCTCATCATATTTATAATGTCTTATATAAAAAGTTAAGTAACATCTCAAAAATGGTCAGAACTTCACTTGTGCAGAACTGCCCCGTTTAGACTTTATTTATGAACTTTAAAATGGTTGAAAAGATATTTAAATTTAAGTAATTTTCTTCATTTTTTCTACAAGTGTTTACTAACTATTATTAGAGTATTTCAAAAGTGATTTGATATTTTTATAAATTTTTAAGAGTTAGTTATGAACTTTTAAAGGAGTGATTTTTATAAGGAAAATTTGTTTTTTCAAGTTTTATAGATTTTATAAACTTGTCGTTTTAAAGTAATATTTCGGGTAAATGTTTTAAAACCAATAACTATTTTCAAGTATTTTAAAAATATAAACAATTTTTTTTCAAAAAAGGGCAAGAATTACTTAGTGGCTAAATGGTTTCATTATGCGATTACTTATTTATAAGTAATCAACTATGCTTAGAACTAAAAGCTAAATGAGGTCAAATCTCTATTTGTGAGAATTAAGATTAATGTTGAGTAGGGACGAACCAATAAAGCTTTAACCTGTCGACTTCACTCTTGACCGAGGAATAGTTAAGTTGGAATGTTGAAAACATATTATTCCTGTTGATTTCTTACTCTTTTATGGGAATCAATAATACTATACTTAACACTAAACGCCGACGATGTAGAATTATATATTTGCTTACCGAATACATCTTCAAAACTAGTATACATGTTCTATGTTTTAGAAGTGGTTGAAAAAGGGAATCTATATGGAGATTCGAGATCTGTTTGAGATGCTCAAATCCATGTTGTGATCCACGATGTGTTCGAGGTGTGGTAATCCATTTGAGGATTCATATTCTATTCGAGTGATGAAGATTTATGTGAAAGATGTCGAACGTAACCTCAACACTAGGAATAACTAAAAACATAGTATGATGCACAACTAGGGGTTTAGTGACCCTCGTTAGGATATTATCAACTCTATTTCCAGAGATACTTATTGATTGTTGGCCGATAGAAGGTGGTAATATGTGGTCCACACTGTCATGTGTATGTTCGGACGATTAGCCTCTTGTGTTTACCTTAATGGTATATTTTTTCTAGAGATATACGACTCTTGAAAGATACTTTTTGACCCTTGTGCAAGAGATTGGATTCAGTGTCGATCAAAGAGATCCCCATGGAAAATCCATTATGGGAATGTAACTTAGTGCTCTGGAATGTAACCTAAATATGTCGGGTTTTCTCATACTAGACTTATGTCAGACGCTTAGTTTTTGTTTCCCTAAATTATTCACATACTCTTTCGAGTAAGCTAAGTATGTAAAGTTTTACCGTGGATGCTTTAGAGTTTAAAAGATGAGCTGGAAGCTTCCATTATCTATTTATTTCTATTTTTTTCTGTATTAGCTATGTATATATCAGCATTGTGAGGACCGACGGTTATAACTGTCCAAACTGATGATAGTACTTAGGTTTTGTAACTCGAAAATTTATGTATTCAGAGTAACCTTTTATACTTCCTTTGGATATTATATATTATCGTACCACTATGAGGTTCTATTGTTTTGTTCTTCCTTTCTTGTTCTATTCTTTTTTTTATTTCGCCCTAACTTTCTATCTTTTCGGCACTTGGATGTTTGGCATATGAATACCATGAATGTATTAGTGTCAACATTCGAGGGTCGAAAAGTCAGACAATTACATTTTGTATTGAAACTCAAGGTTGAGCGAACACCTTGGCTTTTGTTGTGCATGGCTCATTAGATATAAGGTAAGTGACGCCATAGAATAAGTCGAGTGTATTATACAAACGGGAACGTATATGTATTTTCTATAAAATACCCCCTTTTCAGCTTTCCTTAGGAATAATCTCTTTCTTTGTAATAGCTCCAGCCTTTCATATCCTAAACATATTGTTCTATGCTTAGGTGTACAAATGAGTATTAGAGCTACCAATACTCGAGGAGGTAGAGGTGGTCTAGGTAGTCCCGTCACAATTGGTGGAGATCGAGCAACAAGGAATGTTTGTCCGATCGAGGAACCAAGGGTGGATATTGTAGAAGAAGTCATGCAAGTTAGGCCTCTGGTGAAATTTACTTCACTCTGCCGTGAGTATGTGAGGCTAGAGGTTTGGTGAGACGGAGTTGATCATAGAAGTTCAGATTTTGATCAAACTATGTGATTGAGTATTTTGGGATGTGGAGTTAGATGATGCAATGAAGTGTCGGTTGGCATCGCGACATCTAACGGATGCAGCCACAAATTGGTGGAGCTCTGTCATTGTTGATGTCTAGAAGAATGACTTACTTAGGCCCAATTTAAGGAGGGATTCGAGATGAAGTTTGTCTCAGAATCTTGTAAGACTTTGTTGTTTAAGAGCTTCCTCGACTTGAAGCAGGAGACCATGATAGTGGGGGAGTATGATTACCAATCCACTACCTTATCTAAGTTCGGGCCTGGTTTGGTGGACACACCATTCAGGAATAAGATGTTCATCATAGATATGCATTCGAAATTCAAGCGAAATATGACTAATCACATCATGGGATCTTATGTGGATCGAGTGAACATGGGGTCGAGGTTTGAGATCTTAGCACCAAAGCTGTCTATTTTTACACCATTTGGGGACAACAAGCGGAAGTTTCAACTACCAAAGTATATTTTTGGTTTAACCTATCATAAGTGTGGAAGAAGGGACATTTTACTAGGAGTTGTACATCGGTTAAGGGAGGGTAAGTGGCAAAAGTGTCGCTATTTAAGACACTGATTACTAAGATACCAAAGTTAGGCCACAGACGGCCAAGGCACAGCTTGCACCAAGGGGCTACTACAACTGCCATCAGCCAAGCTATTTTTTTAAGGAGTGTCCAACGTTCCAAAAGTGGGAATAACCTCGAGTTTCTGCACTAGTTTCAACACCTTCCACTTCAGCAGCTGTAATGGGGAAGCGGGTTTTAGAAGGTATTCAATCTATTTTGTCATTTTTATTCATGTTTTATTTGGTACTGGTGCTTCTCTTAGTTTTGTATCTTGGATTCTAGTTCATAAACTAAAAATTAAGCCAGTTATGGCTTTAAATTCTATTTATGTGTCAAACCCTATATGAGGCATGAGCAATCTTAGTATGATCTGTTTAGGAGTTCCAGTTTCTTTCTTTAGCCAAATACTTCCTTGCGATATGTATGTCTAGGTTTTTGGGGTTTTGATTTTTTTACCTAGCATGGATTGGCTATCTCGGAATCATGCTATGTTGGATTGTGCTAAGCGTACTGTATCATTGAAAAAAGAAGGACGGAAGAAATCGGTAGTACCTTGTTAGGAAACTATATCTCTTATTAGTAGTTTTCTTTGTTCTCTAGATGTGGCGGAGGGGGAGTTGGGTTTGATCGTGGTTATTTAGGAGTTTGATAATGTATTTAAAGAGGTTTCAGGTTTACCACCTCACCAGGAGAGAGCATTTCGCATTGATTTAGTGAAAGATGCAAAGCCTATTGTGTTGCATGTTCGTAGATTTGCACCGAAGGAGAAGATGGAGCTAACAAATCAGGTTAGTGATTTATTGCTGAAGTGCTTGATCCGACCAAGTCATTTAAGTTGGGGAGCGTCCGTCGTCTTTGCAACGAAGGCGGACGGTTCCCTAAGACTATATGTAGATTATCACGAGCTCAATAAACAAACTGTTAGGAATAAGTATCATTTTCCTATGATAGATGACTTGGTCAATCGGCTTAATGGAGCTTGCATATTTTCTCAGCTTGATCTTGCTACGGGGTTCCATCAGTTGAGGATGGGATAGGAGAGTGTACCCTTGACTGCTTTTAGATCTAATTAGTTTTATGAATGGTCATTTATGCCATTTGGCCTAAAAAATGCACGAACATATTTCATAGACTTAATGAATCGAGTTCTCCGAGGTGTGTTGAATAAGTTTATTCTTGTTTTTATCAATGGTATTCTGGTCTATTCCAAGATCGAGAAGGAACATCTACAACACTTAAGGATTAAATTAGAAATTCTAAGAGAGCAATGTTGAAAGCTAAGTTCTCGAAGTGTCATTTTTGGCATTCAGAAGTTAGGGTCATGTTGTTTCAACGGAAGTTATTTCTGTTGATCCCGCTATGGTTGTGGACGTTTAGGAGTGGAATAGGTTGGAAAGTGCAACAGATATTAAGAGCTTTTTGGATCTAGTAGGTTATTACAGGAGATTCATACAGAATTTCTCGAAGATTACCTCTCGCTTAACGAATTTGATGAAGAAAGGTGGCAAATTATTGTGGACTGATAAATGTGAGGAAGCATTCATAGAGTTAAAGGAAAAGTTGACTATTGCTCCTTTCTTACTATGCTATATGGGGGTTTGACTGTTTACACGGATATGTGTGGAACATGTTTACGTTCTGTGTTAATGCAGCATGGGGGATATTGCTTATGTGAGTCGGCATCTCAAGCCACACGAAACATGGTATGCAACTCATGACTTAGAGTTGTAAGAAATAGTATTTGCGTTAAAGATGTGGAGACATCATTTGCTAAGTGTAAGGTTCGAGTTATATATGAACCATAAATCTTTGAAGTATCTTTTTATACAAAAAGACTTAAACATGAGGCGGCAAAGGTGGTTGGAATTTCTTGCGGCCAATGATCTAGACATATTATATACTTCGGGAAAAGCTAATGTCATAACTGATGCGCTCAGTAAGAGGTATGCATTTATGACAAATGTTGAGGTTCATTTGACTTTGATTAGTTGTATCAAAGAGAATCAGCTTAAAGATCTCTATTTTTCTAGGATAGCTAAGAATGTAAGCCAGAATGAGGCACTGGAGGGATGGTCAGGATTCGAGGTAGATAGCCATAACATTTTGAGAATAAATGGTAGGTTTTGTTTTTGACTATTGATGGGATTAGGCAATAAGTTCTAGTAGAGAGTCACCATTCATGGTTGACGATACATCTTGGGGTCACTAAGATGTAACATGACATGAAGTGAACGTTATAGCGGGAAGCTATAAAGAAGGATGTTTCCATCTTCGTGAGCATGTATGCTAACTGCCAACAGGTAAAATGTAGTCCCCAGAAGACGGCTGGACTACTTCAGCCGCTTGGGATTCCTAACTGAAAATGGAAGCAAATTTCCATGGACTTCATTGACAGATTTCCTAGGTCGATGAGGGGTAACGAAGATGTGTGGTTTATTGTGGATCGATAAGACTGCGAGAATAGCTTTTGATTTGGCTAAGTTATATGTTAAAAAGACCATCAGATTGCACGGTGTTCCTTGTGATATCTGAGTGATAAAGATCCAATATTCACAAGCCAGTTCTAGAAGGGTTTGTATGAAGCATTAGGGACTGAACGTAGTTTGAGTAACGCTTACCATCCGTAGGGTGATAGGCAAACGAAAAGGATGAACCAAATGTTGGAAGACTTGCTTCGAGCATGCATTTTATATTTTAGTGGTTCATGGAAAGAACACTTACCACCTGTTGAGTTTTCATACAAAACCAGTTATGAGGACAGTATCAAAATTGCACCATTTGAAGCATTGTATGGAAGGCTTTGCGGATCTCCATCGTGTTGGGTAGAACCCGGGGATCGTCTTGTGCTTGGGCCAAATATGATCCGAGAGGCATCATATAAGGTCATATAGATTCGGAAGCAAATTAAGGAAGTGCAGAATCAATAAAAGAGCTATGCAGACAAGAGGTGTAGAGACTTGGAGTTTTCATTTGGAGACTTTATGTTCTTAAAGGTTTCTCTGATGAGAAGTGTAGTCCCGTTTGGAAAGGCTGAGAACTTGGCTCCTCGTTATATATGATCATTACCAATTCCAGAAAGGGTTGGTACACTTGTATATAGAGTTGAGTTACCAAATAGGCTACATGTGTGCACAATGTATTTCATGTGTCGCATTTGCATAAGTTTGTGCATGATCCTTCGATGATAGTGGAAGCATCGCAGCAGGAGGACTTGGAGATTAAGCCAAATTTGATCGCTGTGGGATAACCTATTCGTATTGTTGAAAGGGATACGAAGTGATTAAGGACTAAGGTTATGGAGTTAGTCAAGTACAGTGGAGAAATGATGCTCGGGATTGTACATGGGAAACAAATGATAGTTTGAAAGAGTCCTATCCAGAATTGTTCTTAGGCTAGAGATTTCTTATCTTGGCTTCATACATCTTCTGTAGTGTACTCGCCGCTTGAGATAGAGTCACTTAGTATGCATTTGGATTGCAGTTTAGTTAATGTATAGTTTTGGCAGTACTCTATATATGTATCTTGTTCCTCTATCTTGTTTGATCATCATTCTTGCTTGAATTTCGAGGAAAAATGTTCTAAGTGGGAAGAATGCAGCGATCCGGAAATTCGAACCCTTCGTCTTCGAAAATTGAAACATATCGAAATATAATTAATTTTTATAAATATGATTTTATAACCTTATTAAACATCATTTAATTAATGAACATCATTTAATTAATGAACAATGATAAGAAACTTGTTTTTGAATTTTTTTTTATAGAAATATATTCTTCGATGAAAAATTGATAATGTGATTGAAAAATGAAATCTTATACAACCCATGAAAATGTGAGCTTCAAGTATATTTAGATTTCAGATGTAAAGTATATTGAATTTTTCAAAAAGATGTGGTTCATATATACAAATTTTATATTGGTTTGTACATTAGGTTTTAAAACAAATACAGTCTTGTATGTCAGATTCTTGACTGCGTAAAGGTTTCAAACCAATTAAGGTATCAAGTGCTTATAGTATTACCTCTATAAAGTTTATTATGAGTGCTAAGTATATAAGTTTCGATTTCAAACACACCTCTAGATTCCAAATGTTAAGTTTTCAAATATACATCAGCTTTCAAGCATATACATGAGTTATAAAAATGATGGTTCCATATGAATTAGATTTTGGTTATGTCATGCTTTTATAAGTCCAGACATATAAGCTCCTTTTTGAATGTATGGTTTAAAGCATACTAGTTTTGTACACATATGGCTTTGAATATGTATATGAGTTCGGAGGTTAACAATTTCGATATGAAATTTTGAGTATAAGTTTTAAGTAGGTGAAAACTTCATAAATATATAGTTTAAAGATATAAGCTTCAAATGTATTTGGTTTCAAACGTAAAAACTTTCAGATGTATAAATTTTGAAAGTATGGACTTTTGGACACGAGTAGATTTTGGTTTTCAAGGATATTAGATCCCTATTATGTATCTGAGTTTTCAAATGGTATGGTTTCAAGTGTACCCGTTTTATAATATGCTTATGTGTGCCAAGTTTTCAAATATATCAAGTTTTGTATGTGCATAAGTCTTCGAATGAATATTGGGTCTTGTATATGAAGTTTCTCATATACTTGCAAGGTTTAAAAAACTTTAAATACATACCAGTTTTCAAGTATATTATGTACGATATATAGCTTAAAGTATATATGCTAGGATTTAGAAGGGATACTGATTTGGAGATAGAAGTTTATAAATATACTAGTCTTGAATGAATAAACATAAGATTCAAGTATCTTTGATTTCAAACTCATATAAGGAGTTTCTTATATGTGCAGTCTATTTATAGATTTCAAAAAATAAAAATTCTGCTTTTATTAATTTTGAAAAAGGATTTCGAAATTACTTCAAGAGTCTATAACGTACTGGTCTTGGAAGATTTTGAAAACATAGTCTTACGTACACATATACAATTCCAAATGCACAAGGTCCTAAATATGTCAGGCTTCTTGATACATACGTATAAACCTTACAAACATATTGATTTTGAAAATATCCAGTTTTTCATATGGTGAATTTTCAAGTGGATGTTGTTTCAAATATACACGGGTTTAAAGTATACATTTTACGGGCTACGGATATATAAGTTATTCACCGATTTCTAATTTTGGATAGCTCCAGGAGTTTTGAGTATATGCAAACTTCTAATTTAATAGGTTCGTTTCAATGCATGTGCTTTTGGAATCCATCTTGATTTCGCAAAAAGTTTAGAGCAAATCTTAGCTTTTGGAGATGTGTTAATTACAAACAGGAACAGTTTCAAAGTTTTAAATATACCAAGTTTTGAATACACACACACATACACACACACATGGAAAGTCTACTTGAACACAATTGGTGATATATATATGGCTTAAACATAAATATACACGATTCTAGATGTATATATACATGATCTTAAATGTATATACATAGATGTTATTTCGAGCATATATACATATGGTTACAGACGCATTTTATATAATGATTTTAAAAGTAAATGGTTATGAAATATCAAAATTTCATACGTTTAAAGTTTCAAAAGTGTACTTGGATATAAGCCTTTTGATTTATGAACTGTCCATGTATATGCAGTATTATATGTGCAAGCTTTGAGTAAATGTATGGCTTTTGAATATAACTATATGAGGTTTTGGAAGTAGATATATGATGATTCATATGAATGCAGCCTCACATATGCAGATGATAGACGTGAGTAATTTTGCACATATCAAACCTCAAAAATTTAATTCCGAATAATAGTTTTAAAAATAAAGTTCCCTATATATGTATAAGTTATGAGAGGACAAGTTTCAATTTTGAATGCATATTTCTGACCCTGGGGAGTATTAGATCCCAAAATGTATTAGTAAGCTTTGAATGTATAAACTCCAAGTATAATGGGCTTTTAAGGCATGCAAGGTATGAATGCATGTGGTTTTGAGATATGATATGGTATATATGCGCACATCGTACACACTAGATTTCAAATACGATGACTTTGAACATATTGGGCTTTTGGCTTTGAATCTGTAGGGGCTTTTGAAAACTCACAAACAGTTTCTTATGTATTCGTACCCTCAAATATATATATTAGCCTCATCTGTATGTATGTATATGGCGAATTTCAAGAACATCAAATTTTGAGTGCATAAAAGGATCAGTTTTCAATGTATACATATATACAGTTTTAAAAGTTTAAAGTGCGTATGAGCATATTAATGTCAGATTGAGCTTTTCATAAATAATGTATAATTTTATATACACTATTTTCAAATGCAACTGGTTCCCAAATATTATGTAAAGTTGTTAAAGCATACCAGTCACATATATAAAGGTGTTGGTGTTACTGGCTTTTGGAAACATATTGAATTTCAAATTTGTATATATATGTAAGTTTGATTCTAAAATATATGCTAGTTACAAATGTATATATGGTTTCATATATCAATTCCAAAAATACATCAAGTTTTTCATATGTTTAAGGTTTTCAAATAAATGCATCTTCATATATACAGATTTTGAGTATATGCCATTTTTGTATATAGGAACAGTTTTCAAGGATACATTGCTTTGAACACATACATGGATTTCCGGTATCTGAATATACTAAATTTTAAATACCTAACATCATATACACACACTAGTATGTAGCCCGTGCTTGCATGACATAACCTACAATATAATGCGTTGGATATGTACAAACCAACCATGTAGTTTAAACAAACTTAGAGGTAATAAAAGTGGTATCAGTTTTTCAAATACTGTCCATTGCCAAGTAGACAAATGTTAATAGTACATCAACCAAAGTTAAAAAGCCAATGTAAAAACTAACTATCATGTTTGTAAGTTAGTAACATTAAGGTAGTCTTATTTTAACTATTTTTTAAGTGCCGAACCTTACAACGTATATGATGTTATAACTTACAGAAAACACACCAGCTTTCATATGGAAATAAAATGCAAACTAAATTTAAGAAATAAAATGCTTCTCATGAAAAATAAACTTGCATAATCGAAAAAACGATCACGGTAGTTATATCATCAACAAATTATCTGAATTATAATTACCGGTTACCTGACTTTGGACAGTTCAACCAATTTTTTTTTCTAAAAAAAAGATACAATACACTCCACACATAGACTGTCAACTCCAAGCATACCAAAAACAAATTAAAAATTTGTAATGTCAGTTGACAATCGATAATCAGCATGCACTTGTGGTTTAATAAAGTTAACCACCAAAATAAAATTTAACAATAAACGTACAATAGGATGAATACAATTCATTTTAAGAACAGCGAAAAATAATCATCTTATAATGGAACATCAAGTTAACTCAAAACAGATGCAGTATCACAGTAATATAATGAACATCATGTTTTTAACAAGTAGACTGGAAAAAAAAGACAACCAATATGGTAACATATTGCACATGTATTGCATGTATCAGTTTTGTACATCCATTTTCATCCAAAAAAGCATCACTTAAATGGCGTGTGCGTGCGTGCGATATATGTATGTATGTATGTGTGTGTGTGTGTGTATATATATATATATGTATGTATGTATGCATGTATGCATGTATGTATACGTGTGTGTGTATATGTGTGTATATATGTGTGTGTATAATCACATGGACCACATAAAGTGGTCGAACAGAAGATTGTAAAAAACTAAATTCAACTATAATACAACTGCAAAATGAGTTTATAAAATGCAACAATTGGCCAAGCAGCAATAGTTGATGAATATCAGCCAAAACCTACAATAAAGAAAATGATATTGTCCTTGAAACTTGACCCTCAGAAAACAAATCATAATCAATTATACCTTGTATGTCAGTTGGTTTAACATAAAAAAGTGCTTCTCTTAATGTAACTATCATTGATACAACTGACTAAGACTACTGTTTTGGCATAATGAAAACAATTATAATCTATCATTTATAAGGTACAAGTAAAAGAAAATATAATTCCAAATATATCATGGATTTAAGGAATGCTATGATATTCCATGAACAAACTATGATTTTTAATGCATCACAATGCCATTACATTTGGTATCTCTTTAATTTTATACAACTACAACAAAAGAACTTAATTTTTGTGAAGAACAAAAGTACTCATGATAATAAGAATAATGGAAGTAATGAAAATCACGTTTTGTTATAATAGCATGAGTTTTCAAAGCTAATGGTTTGATAAACATTAAAATTTGTTTATTGATGTAATATACAAAAAGTGTGAAGATTGAAATTATGGAAGGTAAAATCCAAACATGGAAAATATAGATTAGGAAATAAAAATTTGAGGATGAATATTAAATTGCGGATGAATAATTACACTGCCAATGAAATCTTAATGAATTAAGTCTGTATCAATTTGATAATAAATTATATCATGCAAAATGTGAGGTGAGCATTCCATTGCAGTCAAACAAACAGCAAAAAAACATTGCAAATTGCCCATATGTGGAGTCCACCTAAGATGGAAAAAAGCAAGTCCATTTCACTATGGCTATCATCATGGAGGCTATTATATGCATTGCACATTATGCATCCAAAATTCACATCACAGACTATTTGAGATAAGAATTTAAGTAAGAGGCTGACTCACATATTATGAATTTTAGTCAACAAATGGATTGATAAATTAGACTATGAAAGCTCACATCCTTAATTAAATAAATGCACTCAAGAAACTATTTAGTTGAACTGTAGAATAAATATTAAAATTTAAAATTTGAAAATAATCCTAGTCGAGGCAAAATACATGGTGAGGCAAAACACACAACATAAAGGCAATGCTAAAATGTATATGATTGTGGCAAACTATACTTAGAATAAAAATGATACCACCACTGAAAAATAATTACCACACTTTATTAGGGAGTGAAATGATTATTAGATACCTATAAAGGAGCATATAAAGTAATTCATATCCTTAGTTTGATCTTCTTTGCTTATGCACAAAATATTCCAATTTCTATTCCCTGCAAAAATGAAATTATTGTCATATCTTGCATAATCATGGTACGAAGTAACAATACTGGAATAAAATATAAAACGAGGAAGATAGATAAGTATTACAAATAATTAATAAGATGGTTACCAAACTCCCTAAGATGATAAACATTAACTTCTAGAGTTTACTATATTAAAAGGAGTAAACATACATGATGAATAATTTAAAGAAGGTTAGTAATTTTGATTTACTATAGTTAAAAATGGTTTCTAACATTAAAAACCATAATAGTTGACGCAGCGTAGGAAGCGAATTCGACGATATAAATCGAATCCGTTCAGGATCTCACACGATTAGCGGAAAATAATCGGTGAATCGATGATAAATAGATAGATTTAAGAATACCCAAATGCCCAAATCCGTTGATCACGAAGATACCGGATTCTAGCAATCTTCGACACGTTGATCGCGCACGATACCGTGAAGAAGATCTACAATTCTTCGAACGTTGATCAAGCGCACTTGATTCCGTGAATTGGCTTCAACAATCGTTGATTCGAGCGCACTCGAATACCGAAAGTGGAGATAGGAGATAACACTCAACTACCAATTTAAATGGAGGCACAAAGCACAAACCAAATTTTATTCAAAATTCAACTACCACAAATAACCCAACACGTCCCTATTTATAGGGTTACAACTCACACTAGGTCGTTCACGACCTAACACCACGCGATCTGCGACCTAATACAGAAGCACACAACTTAACAACAAAACGCAATACAACACATATTCGACCTAAAGTACAACTCACGCGACCTAAAATCAATGACCTAAACAAAACAATCAGCGACTTAAGGGATTGGCGGCGACTTTACTTCGTTCACGACCTAAAAGGAGTACGGCACCGAGCTAGAGAGGAGAGGCATGTATTCGCATCTTGATCGCAACCTAGGATTTCACGGCTTAGGCTTAGGTCGCTCGCGACTTACTGGAATTCGCATAGGTCGTTCGCGACCTAGATTTAGCTCGCGGCATACGATGTTGAAGTGATCTTGATCGCGACCTAAGGAGGCAGGAAGCTCGCGACCCAGAGAAGATCGTTCACGACCTAGAGCTTGTTTGCGACCTAAGTAAGGTCGTTCGCGACTTACTGAATTTCTCCGCGACCTAAAGAGGAGGAGGAGGAGCGACTTAGGCGGCTTTGCGAATTCTGGATCTGTGATTAAGGTATGCACTGCATCATCATCTCCTGGTTGAGAAAAATTCATCCTCGAATTTAAAAGTTCTTCCCTATTGGGTTGTTCATCTCCATAATAAGGTATTAAGTGTTTGACATTGAACACATCAGAAGTATGAACCTCTTCCGGCAACCTTAACCGGTATGCATTATCATTGATCTTCTTCAAGATTTCTACTGGACCAATCTTTCGTGCTTTCAACTTGTTGTAAGTTCCAACTGGGAAACGATCTTTCGTCAATACTGCGTAAACAAAATCACCCACTTTGAAGTCCACATTTATTTGTTTCTTATCTGCCAATTGTTTATATTTCTCATTTTCTGCAAGCAATCGTTCATGAACAGTTCTGTGGCACTCCTGCAACTCATTCACGAAATCACTAGCTCGTTTAACAACTCCCTTCTGATATGGCACCGTCGTCAACTCCAACGGTCCTTTTGGAATTGCTGAATATACAACTTGAAATGGACTGAATCCAGTACTTCGATTGAGTGCATGATTATGTGAAAATTCCGCCTGACATAACTTCATATCCCAACTCTTCAAATTATCCTGCACAAGACATCTCAACAAGTTTCCCAATGACATGTTCACAACTTCCGTTTGTCCATCTGTTTGTGGATGACAGGCACTACTAAAATTCAGCTTCGTTCCAACCATTTTCTACAAACTCAACCAAAAATGACTTAGAAATCTGGTATCCCTGTCTGAAACTATAGATTCTGGTAAACCATGCAAGCGACAGATCTCTCTAAAGAACAACTGTGCCACATGGACTGCATCTGTCGTCTTCTTACAAGCCACAAAATGTACCATCTTCGAGAAACGGTCCACCACAACATAAATAGAGTCATTTCCCCGTTGAGTCCTCGACAAACCCAACACAAAATCCATGCTTACGTCAACCAACGGTTTTGTAGGAACATGTAAAGGCATATACAATCTCGCATTTGTAGCTGTCCCTTTCGAAACTTGACAAACATAACATCTTCGAACAAACTTTTCAACTTCCCTCCTCATAGAAGGCCAAAAATATGATTGAGAAATCAATTGCAATGTTCGGTCTCTACCCACATGTCCTTCCTCATGCAGCTCCTTCACTATCTTCATTTGCAAGCTACAATCTGGTACGCACAATCGATTCCCCTTGAATAAGAATCCATCTACCAACACAAACTCATCAGTATTCCCATCCTTGACTTTCTCAACAATCTTCATAAAGTAAGGATCTTCTTCAAACAACTTTGGCAATAGTTCAAATCCTGTCACTTCAACCTTCATCGTTGTCAACAAATGATTCCTCCTGCTCAAGGCATCAGCTACACGATTCGTTACCCCTGATTTGTACTTTACAACAAAAGTAAACTGCTGTAGATACGCGACCCTTGAAGCATGTCTGGCTGAAATTTTGTCCTGCCCTTGCAAATGCTTCAAAGCTTCATGATCCGTATAAAGATCAAACTCCTTCTGAAACAGATAATGTCTCCAGTGCTTCACAGCTTGAACAATCGCGTAAAACTCCACATCATAAGTTCTATACTTCAACTTGGCTCCAGACAACTTCTCACTGAAATAAGCAACTGGTCTTCCACTCTGACTCAATACTCCACCAATCCCAACCTTCGACGCGTCAGTATGTAATTCAAAAAACAACTGAAAATCCGTCAAAACTAGAATTGGTGCTGACGTTAAAAGTGTCTTAACCTTCTCAAAAGCTAACTCTGCTTCCTCTGTCCACACGAACTTCTTTCCCTTCATGCAATCGGTTACAGGTGCCATCACACTGCTAAAATGTGGAATGAATCTTCGATAAAAAGATACCAATCCATGGAAGCTCCTCACTTCAGTAATTGTCTTGGGTTGTGGCCAACTCCTGACAGCTTCCACTTTACTTTCATCCACACGGATACCCTCCTTCGACAAAACATATCCCAGAAATAAAACACTGTGCATCATAAACACACACTTCTTCGTTGCTGCATAGAATTGCTCCTGTCGTAGAATTAATAGTACTTCTCGCAAATGTTGGACATGCTCTTCCATACTCCCACTATAGATCAAAATATCGTCAAAGTAAACTACTACGAATTTCCCAATGAATGGTCTGAAAATCTGGTTCATCACTCTCATGAAAGTACTCGGAGCATTTGACAAGCCAAACGGCATAACCAGCCATTCGTATAGACCTTCCCTGGTTTTAAAAGCAGTCTTCTATTCATCACCCAGTCTAATACGAATCTGATGATATCCACTCTTTAAGTCAATCTTTGAGAGCACAACAGCCCCACTCAACTGATCAATCAAATCATCGAACCTTGGCATAGGGAATCTGTATCTCACAGTGATCTTGTTTAGAGCCCGACTGTCCGTACACATTCTCCACGTCCCATCCTTCTTAGGTACCAACAAGGCTGGCACAGCACATGGACTCAAGCTCTCCTGAACATGTCCTTGTTCTAACCACTCCTCCACCTGCTTTCTCAGTTCCTTATGCTCCTTAGGACTCATCCTGTAGTGTGGTCGATGCGGCAATACGACTCCTGGAACAAGATCTATTTGATGTTGTATGTCCCGCAATGGTGGTAACTCCTTTGGCATCTCTTTTGGAAATACATCCTCAAACTCTTCCAACACCGGCTTTACTTCTTCAGGAATTTCAACAGATTCAGTAGCTTCATGTCCAATCAACAAAAACACCTCTGGACTCTCCTCTACTTCTCCAACAAACTCCTTCAAAGTCAACAAAGTCTTCAACTCCTCAATCTCTTCTGACTTGCTCTCTCCTTGCTGTCTCTTCTTCGGAACTAAAATGATCTTAACACCTTCAAACATAAAGCTGTTGCTGTTGGTTCGACCATCATGTTGCACTGCTCGGTCATATTGCCATGGTCTTCCCAAAAGCAAGTGACAAACATCTATCTCCACCACATCACACCAGATCTCGTCTTTATACTTCTTCTCAATAGAAAATGGAACATGAACTCGCCTATCCACCTTCACCTCTCCTCCTTTTCTCAACCACACTAACTTGTAAGGATTTGGATGCTTCTCCGTCTTCAACTTCAAATTTCTCACAGTTTCGGTAGAAATGATATTGTCACAACTTCTCGCGTCAATCACAAATTTACACACCTTTCCTAGTATAGTGCATATCGATTGAAAGATATTACTCCTCAACCAACTAGCCTCTTCTTCCTGTTTTGGTGTCAAACATGATCTCCTCAACATTAGATTACATCCTTCATCACCCGACGCGATATCCTGTTCATCCACTTCAACTGGACTAGAATGACCTTCATCAAATCACCTTCCATTTCAGCAATCATAGTTCGCCTCTTTGGTTTCGAACATTCATTGCTCTTGTGGCCAAATTCTTGACAATTAAAGCACTTGATACTATTGTTGACCTTGGTCTTTGCTACCTCATTGACAATCGGTTTAGTAACATCCTTTGAAATAGTAGTATTGCTACTAGCTCCCTTCACTTGATTGTTGGAATTTGTAAACACACCACCTCCTCGTCTTCCCTGCTTCTCCCAAGCCAACGCTTTCTGGTGCGCTTCAGCCACAGATCTAGGGTCAAACATATTTACCATGTCCTGGATCTGGATCCTCAACCCTCCAACAAATCTAGCGGTCAACTGTTCTTCCGTCTCCATGATGTCATTTCGAGTAATTAGTTGATAAAACTCATCAGCATAATCATTAACAGTCTTTGTCCCCTGCTTTAGATTTTGTAAGCGTTGATACATAAGAGATTGATAATTGTAAGGTAAGAAAGTAGCTTTCATTAACTTCTTCATCTTCTCCCATGAAACAACCTTTGACTTTCCCATCCGTTCTCGTGTTAGTTTTGTCTGCTGCCACCACGCCATTGCTCACCCTCTCAAATGAGTAGCAATCAACTTCACTCTACGATCTTCCGAAACCTCCTTGAAATCAAAGATCTCTTCAACATTAGATAACCAATCTAGAAATTCTTCAGCCTGCATACCACCCTTAAACTATGGAATTTCAATTTTCATTCCGGACTCCCATTTGTGATCATACTCTGAATGATTTCTTCCTTGGCTTCGATTTCAATTATGAACACTACCACCATCAAACTCCTCATCAAAATCTGATGCATATCGTTGTCGATCATGACCACTAACATCTCTACCACCACCATTTCTTTGATCTACATTCCTCTGATCACGATAATCCACATCTCTCTTATTTCGTTCATCAACATTCCTTTCACGATCGTCAACATTCCTACGATCATGATCTCCTCTTCTCTCCCGATCCGACTGTGGTGAAACTCTGTTTCCCCCATGACTTGATTAAGGTGAAACCCTTCTTCTACTTTGATTCATTTCAAGCATCTAATCGACCAATCCCTTCATTAAACTTCTCAGTGAAACTCTCGTTGTTTCGTTGCTCCATTTCATCGGCCTCTTCTCTTCCATACAAAGCATTAATATTGCGATGACGTTGAGCTCGTCTCGATGGCATGATTGAACTTCAAAAAAATTCAAAAAAATACAAACACTTTCCGAACTTTTGATCCAAAAGGATATGGATCGAAACTTCCAACTTGTTGCAACTTCACGATGAACACGATGAACATCAAACTTCTCAACAATTGCAAATCTGATCTCCAAACTACAAATTCTCGAAACCCAATTCTCCAAATGACACAAACTTCTTGCGATCTAGCTCTGATACCAAACTGACGCAGCGTAGGAAGCGAATTCGACGATGTAAATCGAATCCGTCCAGGATCTCACACGATTAGCAGAAAATAATCGGTGAATCGATGATAAATCGATGGATTTAAAAATACCCAAATGTCCAAACCCATTGATCACGAAGATACCGGATTCTAGCAATCTTCGACACGTTGATCGCGCACGATACCGTGAAGAAGATCTACAATTCTTCGAACGTTGATCAAGCGCACTTGATTCCGTGAATTGGCTTCAACAATCGTTGATTCGAGCGCACTCGAATACCGAAAGTGGAGATAGGAGATAACACTCAACTACTAATTTAAATGGAGGCACAAAGCACAAACCAAATTTTATCCAAAATTCAACTACCATAAATAACCCAACACGTCCCTATTTATAGGGTTACAACTCACACTAGGTCGTTCACGACCTAACACCACGCGATCTGCGACCTAATACAGAAGCACGCGACTTAACAACAAAACGCAATACAACATATGTTCGACCTAAAGTACAACTCACGCGACCTAAAATCAACGACCTAAACAAAAAAATCAGTGACTTAAGGAATTGGCAGCGACTTTACTACGTTCACGACCTAAAAGGAGTACGACACCGAGCTAGAGAGGAGCGGCATGTATTCACATCTTGATCGCGACCTAGGATTTCACGGCTTAGGCTTAGGTCGCTCGCGACTTACTGGAATTCGCATAGGTCGTTCGCGACCTAGATTTGGCTCACGACATACGATGTTGAAGTGATCTTGATCGCGACCTAAGGAGGCAGGAAGCTTATGACCCAGAGAAGATCGTTCACGACCTAGAGCTTGTTTGCGACCTAAGTAAGGTCGTTCGCGACTTACTGAATTTCGCCGCGACCTAAAGAGGAGGAGGAGGAGCGACTTAGGCGGCTTTGCGAATTCTGGAGCTATGATTAAGGTATGCGCTGCATCAATAGTGCATGAAATTTTGCATTCTATAACAATTATAAAGTTTAACAGCAAAGAATTAGATGAATTCTATAGTCAAAACGACGCAATAGCTGGCAATACGCCAACGTTCAGGAGAAATAATCAATTTCAAATTGCATAACCTTTTAATCAAAATAATAAATTTCAAATTAAAAAGCAATAAGCACAATCTTGGTACAAAGTAACTTATTGAAATAAAATAGAAGATGTGAAAGATAATTAAGTTTAAAAAAATTAATAACAGAATTACCCAGTTCTCTAAGAGCATAAACATAAATTTCTAGAGTTCACTTTATTCAAAGGAGTAAACCTACATAATGAATAACTTAAAGAAGGTTGGTAACTTTGATATACTGTAATAAAAAACTTCTTAACATTAAAAATCATAATAATGCATGAAGTTTAGCATTCTGTGACAATTATAAAGTTTGATAGTTATGAATTATACAAATTCTACAGTCATATCGAAGCAATAATTGGCAATACATTAACATTCGGGAGATGCAATCATTTTAAAATTAAAAGCAATATGCATAAAGATACATCGAAAAAGCGAAAAAGCGACTTGGAAGATAAATAACTTGAAATTCTTTTTGAAACCCAAAAAGTTATAGAGTAATTAGTAATATAAGAAAAGATCCAACCTTCTGTTAAATTTTGGCGACATTATATGGAGATTTGTAGAGGTCGGAAGTAGCTTCGTAACGAAGAAAATGGTTCGCAAATCGGAGTTCGGAGGTGGAAGTTATAAGGGAAAAGGTTGATTGGCTGAATTGACTCAACTCAGACGTCTGACCAAAAGGGTCAGACGTCTGAGTCTGTGCAGATTTGATTTAGAACCTTTAGTCAAATGTCTAACCAAATTGTCAAACATCTGAGCTGAAAGAGAAGTTTTCCAGAAAGTTAAGCCAGACGTCTGACCTAGTGGTCAGACGTCTGAGCTAAAGATAAACTTTTTACAGAGGCTTCAGCCAAACGTCTGACCATTTTGCCAGACGTCTGAGGCGACTTCTGCCTATTTTTCATGTGTGGACTTGGCATGAAGATTTGTGATATCTGCAAGGGCAATTTCGAAACATTGCCTAGGGTTTCTATTCTCCTATATAAGCTAGCTTCAGATCTATAAGGGTGCAAGCAACTGCAAGAGATTAACCTACACCAATTACGGTTTATCAAAACCTAATTTTCTTCAATTCACTTCTCCACAAATCAATTCTAATTAGAATTTTGATCATTATATTCAGTCTCTTGTACTCTTCTCATCAATATTAATAAAAGCTCTCTCTTAAAGTGGATGTACACTAACACAACGTTAACGGAACTATTATAAATCACCGTATGATTTATTTTTCGTTATTACTTTGATTTCTATATTGCTTGTTTGAGATTCTGATTGCTTTTGGATTGGTTGAGATTGGAATTGAGTTATTGATTGGGTTTTTTACACTTCTTATCATGATCCCGTCTTCCACTGTGCTTGTGGAATTTTGATTTGAGTGGTCTCGAGTTGGAATCCCGATCCAACATTTGGTATCGGAGCTTTGGTGTTTGTAGGTGATTGTAGAAATGCCCGAATCAATTAATAACTCAAGCAATTCCTCAATGGGTACTCCAAGTGGTGTAGCTCCTTATGTATGTGGTTCGTACGCAGCTTCAGGATCACAATTGGTAATATATAAGTGGAATGGCGATAATGATTTTGAAAAATGGCAATGGAAGATGAAAGAAATTCTAAGAAGGAATCGAGTGCATCGGGTAATGTTTGATACATATTTATTGCCAGCGGACATCTGGATGTTGAGAGAGAGGAGATAGAAGAGTGGACATTCACTATACTTCAACTTGCAATGGGAGAGAATGTTATCTCTGAAATTAGTGGTGAGACAACAGCTAAGGGTATTTGGGACAAGTTGGAGGAGTTGTATATGAAGAAGTCGCCAACAAATCGTTTGATCTTATTACAAACGTTCTTCACCTATAAGATGAAGGAAGGTACTGCTCTAAAGGCGCACTTAATCATTTCTGATGATTTGCTAATGAAGATGAAAGTGGTAGATTTGAAGATTGAGGAAGAGCAAATGGGGATGATATTTGTGTTCATTGCTAGATCGCTCTATAGGTTTCTCAAATAGTTTGATCTACAGTCGGGATACATTGACTCTTGATGATGTCAAGACGAGTCTTCTTAGCGAAAAGTTGCGGGATAAAATGAAGGAGTTAGGTGATGGAAGTAGTGGTGCTATTAATGGTCATGGTTTATTTATGGAGAAGGAGAGGTATGTGAAGAAGGAGAACCGGGGGAGTTCTAAATCACGGAACCCCGGTTGGAAAGGAAAGTCGAAGGAAAGAAAAGGCAAGTGCTATATTTGTAGGAAGCCCGATCATTGGAAGAATGAGTGTCTGGACAAGGAGAAGGCAAAGAAAGAAGTAGCATCTTCATCAGTAGCGATGGAGAGTGGAGTTGGTGAGAGAGATGCAAATGTTTTATCGACGGTAGCATCAGAAGTTTCGGGTAGCAATTGGGTGCTCGATTCGGGGGCGTCTTATCATATGATGCCAAAAAGGGATTGTTTTTCTTCTTACATTGACAAAGAAGGAAATTTAATTGTTATGGAAAATGTTGTTATTTGTAAGTCGAAAGGCATTGGTTCCGTGCGAATTTGAATGTTTGACGGAGTGGTTCGTACTATCACTAATGTGCGCTATGTTTCGGGACTTAGGAAGTCTCTAATCTCTTTGGGGCAGCTGGATTCTTTAAGTTGTAAGATCACTATTGAGAGCGATAGCTTGCGGGTTTCGAATGGTGCACTTATGGCGATGAAGGGTGCAAGGACTCATGGTATTTATTTGCTTCAAGGAGTGACTGTAGAAGGTGAAACTTGTATACGAGTTGATAGTTCGCGTGGCTTGGATATGACAAGGTTGTGGTATTTGAGGTTAGGTCATGTCTTGGAGAGGAGTTTAGATGTTCTTCGGAAGAGAGAGATGATCGATGGAGAAAGTTTCAACAAGTTAGAGTTTTGTGAAGAATGCATCATGAGGAAGCAAACTAAAGTTTCATTCGGTGAGGGAAAGCATGATTCGAGAAGGGTTCTCGAGTATGTTCACATGGACGTTTGGGGACCGGCACCCGCAGCTTCTTTAGGTGGAGCTCGATATTATATTTCTTTTATAGACGACTTTCCTCAAAAAGTTTAGATGTATGTAATGAAGGCCAAGTCGGAGGCATTTGCAAAGTTCAAAGCATGGAAGCCTCTTGTTGGGAATGAGAGTGGCATGTCTTTGAAGGTTCTTAGATCTGACAATGGCAGAGAGTATGTTTTCGGAGAATTTTTGGATTTTTGCAATAATCATGGTATTCGAAGTCATTTTACTACACCTGGATATCCGCAGTCGATTGGTGTTGCGGAGAGAATGAATCGTACTCTACTTGAGAAAGCTCTATGCTTAAGATTGACATCGGGTTCGGCTAAGGGATTTTGAGCTGAAGCTTTGTCAACCGCAGTGCATATTATAATTGTATTTCGTGCTCAGCTATTGGTAACAAAATTCTAGAGGGAGTGTGGAAGGGAAAGAGCATCGACTTGAGTTATCTTCGTGTGTTTGGCAGTCCTATTTATGTGCATGATCCGGAAAATGATAAGCTTGAACCTAGAGGTTTTAAGGGGATTTTGCTTGGCTATACGAACAAAGTAAAAGGCTATCGGATTTGGAATCTAGAAACGAAGAAGGTAATGAATTCTTGTCATGTTACTTTTGATTAGTCGGCGATGTTCAAGGAGAATGTGAGCTCATCGGATGTTCCGGATTTGGTTCATGGTGAATCAAAGGGGAAGGAAATTATTTCCATATTTTGTCCAAGGAGTAGAGAGAGTAGAGTAGTTGGCGATGCTTTTAGGAGGTAGCAGTTGATGTTACATTACATAGTTCATAGGGTTCCACTAGTAAGTTGGTGATGTGCATGATTCTAAAGAAGATTCGGTTCAAGTGGAGTTGAAGGGAGTTTAGGTGATGGTATTGCTACTCGGGTTGGTCGTCGTACTATAAGACCACCCGAAAGATATGGTGACTGGAAATATCTTAACTTTTGTGATAATTTGGACTATGCTCTTCATATAGTCCAAGATGAGCCGATAGACCTTTATGATGTCATGAAGTCAAGCGATAGCTCGAAACGGATTTGTACCATGGAGGAAGAGATGCAATCATTGTTGAAGAATCAAACTTGGGATTTGGTTCCACTTCGTAAAGGAAACCGTGCTATTGAGTGCAAATGGATATACAAGGTGAAGGACGATGGAAGATGTAACGACCCACTATTTTGCACCATTCAAATTCAACAATAAATTAAAACATGTCAAACTTGAATAGTTCAAAACAATAGATTGTAATGAAAATTGGAGCAAATGAAATCAAATCACAGACACAGAAATCAGAATACTCACAGCGGAAATAAAATACCATAGTGGTTCATGAAGCCACTATTAACATAGTCTCAAAATAAGTACAAATTACATAATCTTAAAACCAATACAGTTTAAAACAACCATAGAAAATTCCAAATTTATTTGTCTCAAGTACATAGGCTAAGATAAAAGACTTAACAGAGAAATATGTAGCAGCTTGATAAAGATGATCTCTAGCATCCTAGCTCCAGGAAATGAAGTCCAAACTGATACTCAGGTTGAACCGAGCGTAAAATAAAACATAAATACTCGGGTCAGGACATACATACTTATACAGTGTAAACCAACTCAAGTGAACTGTAATATAAAGTACAAGTAACATAAAGGATGCTTGAGACCTCCCATCCTCTAAGGATTCGTTAAACTATTTACTATGTAGTAATATTTCGCTATTATAATAATGTCTATGAGTAAAATAAACTAACTTTAAAATAGCGTTAAGGCTTTACATTTTCCACGTTAACAAATTTATATATTCCCATAGTCTATACAGTACCGTAATCTCCTCCGTACTGGGCGTCATTAGAGGGCACGCCATAGGTATGGTATAAAACCAAAATCGTACAAGGCTCATTAGGGTAGGTGACACGGTACAACTAGGCAATGCCAGGGTAGATATACCAATTACGCTTCCGGATCGGTGGTAACGCGTAAGAGCTACTACCGCCCACTTCGAACCACACTCCCAAAATCAAAGGTGTGCACCAAACAATCACAAAGTAATAGAATGCATATGAAGAAGTGCGTCCGATAAGAAGTGCTAACTCCTTAGCCCCTCGATCGCTCCTGTTTTAGCCACCTTATGCCAACTCACGGGAGTCGGATCCACGTGCATACCTCAATAGAACGTCATCACCATCCTACTTCATTCTGGAATCTCTACCGCGTACATGGTTGTCAAAGTGGTTTTCGGTATCGACAGAGAGTATGCCCATATCTGATCCCGGTCTCTTTAACAAACAATGTTATTATTACCCGCGGTTATACATTTCAAAAACAGTTTATATTTCAAACCAAAATACTTCATTTTAACTATTTAAAAGTGAAGTCATTATACTTACAAATCAAACATTCCATTCCCAAAAGTTTATCCTTTTCTGAGTTCATTTATTCAGTAAACTACAAACATTGAAATTTCAGCTTTTCATGGAAAAATCTCATTTCAGCCAACTGCAGCACTTATCAAGAGCTACTGTAGTCTTTTATTAGTTTCAGATTTTAGTTTTCATTCTGCAACCACATCACTTACCAAGTGCTGCAATAACCTTTATTAAATTTTAGCCTTTAGTTCATTTGCATCAACTACAACACTTACAAAGTGCTGCAATATCCTTTACAACAGTTTCTAAGTTAACTTCAGAAATGATAGCATTCTTGAAGTGCTGTTAATTAATTTTTCAGATTTCAATACAATTTCTGCAACAATTAAATTTTAATTTAAACCAATTTAACTTATAAAAATCATATTTTTCTACTCGAAAATGTTCATTTAAATACCCTTTAACTTATGATTTTTATAAAGTAAAATTTCACCAATACATATCAAATTTTTTCAATGCTTCACTTATTAAAGTCAATGTACAATTTCTATTCTTTTTCATTTACTTTACACTTTTAATTTAATTTATCATTTCATAAATTAAACTGCATTTCCATTTTATTTTCTTAACTTAACCTTTATTTTAAACCAAATTTCACATTTCCAAGTCAAGTTATATCTCAAATTACACTTTTAAACAGACATTTATCTAACCATTTTTAATTCATAGAAAACTCAATAACACTTTATTAATTCACTTTAAGTTCAAATTTATATCTAATTATCATATTTTATTTACTTAAACTCTATTTTCAAACAAAATCACAAATTTCATTTTAAATTTATACTTCAAATTTCAACTTAACCATTCATTTATTAACATTATTAACTTGTAGAAAATCACTAAAACTATATAAAATCATTTTTAATTCAATTTAAATCAAAATATTATAATATAAAATTTTAAAAATACTTAAAATTTCCAAAAATATATATATACAATAACCACGGGTCTGTATAATATTTTATAACCTAGGTCAAGTGATATGGATAATATATCATTTTAATCCGTAATTTACAAATAAAAATTGGGTTCTATCATTTCAAACCCGCAATCCCAAGTTAAATAAAATAAATAAAAATCGCTCAGGCCTATCATTTCAGCCCATAACAATTTTTCCTTATTCTAAAGTCCGTTCGGGTATGTATCATTTCAACCCATAATTATTCTACTCTACAGGGAAATTGCAGTGTGATAAACACAAATAAATAAACAGTATAATAGCATATAACATAGCGGATGATGTGACAGGTTTATAACAGGGTTTTACATCATAAAATTCATATCGTAGGCAAGTATAACATGATATAAAAGTTCTACAATTTCACTTGCTATCAATTTACAATTCAATAAGTATGAATGTCAAGCGTGAATATTCACCTCTTTGACGCTAGAGATTGATTCAAAATAACTATATCCACACACCGAAGAGCGCAAGAAGGCACGATAAGATTTTGGAGGATGTGACCACCAGATTCAATTTTGAAACAGAAATAAATCAAATCTAAGTATGCTAATTCACAAAAGAATACAACAATTTGAATAAAGCAAAAATGGACAAACTGGTAAAATAAAGTGACTTGAACACAAGTGGCTCAGCCACTTCACCATACAACTCCACCAATACCCCACATAGCTCGGCTATGACTAGATTCAAGGCCTGAAATGCACGCAAGGCAGCGGGAAGTTAAAGAAATAGGCTGTGATCTCAATGGGTATAGTGGTGAAAAGGGATGGGTTCTATGGTTTGGTCCTAAGCATCAAGTGTCTCGGCCTGTTGCATGGGCTCGGTCTGGTCAAACCATCATCGCCTGGAGGTACGGCTAAGGTCAGAGGCGGCGGCGTAAGCTGGAGGAGGTGGCTGCGGTGGTGGTGGCGGCTGCGGCTTCACTTGATGGTGTAGGAGATATAGGGGAATCAGTTAGGCTATGCTATGGGTTTGTGGTGAACTGTACATGAATTTCTCGGCCAAATATGGACATCAAGGGGAAGGCCGTACTGGTGGTGGTGGAAGGGTGCAGGCCGGTCGTGAAAGGTGGATAGGCCGAGCACTTGGTGGAGCAGACAAAAGAAATAAAAGAAAAACAAAGAAAGAAGAAAAAGAAAATTAAAAAAATGAGAGAGAAGGCCATTACCTACAGGAGGAAGCTTCACCCAAGAAGATGAGAATCAAATGATATGCTGTAAGATATTTGTACGTGAGTTTATACTTAACAGAGAAGTTTCACGTTAATAAAGTGGAAAGAAAGGTAGGGAATAAATAATTGAAACGCTAGAGAAATTTAAGGATTTTATTCCTATTGAATCAAGAGAAGCAAATGGAAAAGTAGAATGAGATGAAATATTATACGTGAATGCAAGGCAAATAGGCGGCTAGGGTTTTAATTTTCTTTTCTTTTTTGTAATGCACGGCAATAATTTTTGAATGACCAAGGAAAGGAATCAAAGAAGTGTGTATAATAAAGGCAAGAAATAAATTGAAACGTATGCCCAAAATTAATAGCAAAGTAATGCATCTTATATTTATTTGTTTCCTATTTATTTAATAAAATATATGCCAATGAAATAATTCAATAAATAACCTACCGTATATATAATCATGAGAGAAATAAATAAGAAACGGATATAGAATGTATCAAATAAAATGTATAAATTAATTCTATTTACAACTTTGTTTATTACTTGATTTACAAATTGGTTTGTTACATATCCCTTTGATTTGTTTATAATTTAACTAAGAAAACGGATGTAGAACATATACAATAAAAGGTATAGATTAGTTGCTTTTTTACATTATTTATTACTTAATTTACAAAGTATATATCCAAATTAAATGAAAAAAACGGAACAAATGTTGTAAATATATACAGTTTAAATAAAAGATTGGAAGTTAGAATTTAAATTTTAAAGTTTCAATTAGAGTCAAAATTTAACCCAAATCTAAAATTCCATAAGTTGTTTATATTTAATTAAATTAGGCAAATGATTTATAAACAATTCAGGAAAATTTCAAAATTTCAAATTTTTAAATAATTAAACACCAAAATTTTAAATAAAATGAATAAAAAATTTGGGTTGTTACACTCTCCCCCACTCAAAACTTTTCGTCTTCGAAAAGGAATGAAAGAAGGGAAAACAAAGGAAGATAAGATATTAGAGCAAAAGTACCTGAAACAAACAATTCCGGATTCGAAGCATGTATGCTCTCCTTTGTCTCCCAGGTGCAATCCCATTCATCAGTGCTCCACTGCACTTTGACCAGGTTGACAGATTTCCTTCTCCGCTGCTTCTTACCTCGATCGACGATACGAAGTGGCTTCCTCTCGATAGTCAGATTAGGCTCAATATCCAAACTATCAAGAGCAGAAGGCTGGATAATAAGAGATAGAACATGCAGACAGCGACGAAGGTGTGATATATGGAATACATTATGTACTCTAGCGAATTTATCGAGCAAATCCAGCCGATAAGCAAGAGACCCAACCCTTTCCAAGACGCGGAAAGGACCGATGAACCTAGGAGCAAGCTTCCCTCTACGCCCAAACCGAACCACATTCCTCAAGGGAGAGACCTTAAGGAAAACTAAATCACCGACTACAAACTCCAAACTCCTTCTACGACGATCAACGTACTTCTTCTGCCTATCCTAAGCAATCCTTAACCTCCTCTTAATATCCTCAACTTTCTTTGAAGCTTCCAAAATCATCCCAGGACCAAGAACCAAACGATTACTGGATTCGATCCAGCAAGATGGAGATCTACAAGGTCGCCCATAAAGAGCAGCAAATGGAGACATCTTAAGACTAGCCTAATAACTATTGTTATAGGTGAATTCAACAAGATGGAGATGATCTTACCAAGATCCTCCATAATCAAGAATACAAGCACGAAGAAGATCTTCTAGAATCTAATTCACCCTTTCCGTTTGACCGTTTGTCTGTGGGTGGTAAGCAGTGCTCAGATTTAGATAAGTACCCAAGGATTCTTAAAAAGCCTTCCAGAACTGACTAGTAAAGATAGGATCACGATCACAAACAATACTAAGAGGAACCTCATGAAGTCGAACAATCTCCCTCATGTAAATCTCAGATAAGCTCGAAGCCGAATGGCTAGACTTGACCGGAATGAAATGAGCGGACTTGGTCAGTCTATCCACAATAACCCAGATGCTCTCATTTCCCCTCCTAGATCTCAGTTACCCATCGATGAAATCCATACAAACTTGCTCCCACTTTCAATTGGGAATCCCAAGAGGCTGTAACAAACCAGGGGTCTTCTGATGATCCACTTCAACTTGCTGACAAGTCGCACACGTACTAACAAAGATAGAGACATCACGCTTCATTCCTCTCCACCAATAAAGCTTCTTCATATCCTGATACATCTTCGCCACACCAGGATGAATAGAAAGTCTGGATTGATGATGTTCCCGAAGTAACTCTTGCCTCAAACCATCAACATTCGGGACACAAATCCTATTATTAATTCTCAAAATCCCTCTATCATCAATCTGAGCTCCACTACCATCAAGACTACTACCACCAACCCTGCTACGAACATTCTCCTTAATCAATCTGATGATCCTATCCTTATCCTGCTTAGCTTTGATATGATCCAAAAGAGGAGAAGAAACAACAAGTTGACACAATAAGGACTTCTTCCTACTCAAAGCATCCGCCACAATATTAGCTTTCCCAGGGGTATAGTTAATGTCAAGATTGTAAGAAGCAAGAAACTCAATCCACCGAACTTGATGCTGATTCAAATCCTTCTGGGTGAATATATACTTCAAAGAATGATGATCAGTGAAGAGGTCAAACTTAGCACCCAAGAGATGATGTCTTCAAAGCTTCTAAGCAAAGACAACAGCCAACAATTCTAAATCATGAGCTGCATAGTTGGCCTCATGGGTCTTCAGCTGGCGACTAGCATAAGCAATCACCTTCCCATCTTGCATCAGTACCGCTCCCAAACCCTCGCGACAAGCATCGGTGTATACCATTAATCCCTCATTTCCATTCGGAAGAGTAAGCACTGGTGGGGAAGTAAGCTTATTCTTTAACTCTTCGAATGACGCTTTACACTCATCGCTCCATATAAACTTAGCATTCTTTCGAGTTAAAGTAGTGAGAGGCGCAGAAATCCGAGAAAAATTCTCAATGAACCTCTGATAGTTACCGGCAAGGCCCAGAAAACTGCGAATATCAGTCAGAGTCTTAGGAGTTTCCCAATCCTGTAACAGAATAGGGAGAAATAAGGACCTCAATAAAGATAGAGTGATCAAATTCAGAAAGAGAAAGGAGGGAAAGACTTATATTGATCGCAGCGATCTTGACTGGATCAACAGAACTCCATCACTAGAAACAATATGCCCGAGAAATCGGACTTCCTCTTCCCAGAAATGACATTTAGAGAATTTAGCTTTTAACTGATGACTCCTAAGGGTCCCCAAAACAAAGCTTAAGTGGGATTTATGCTCTTCCTCGGACTTAGAGAACACAAGATATCATCAACAAAGACTACAACAAACTTATTGAGCACATCACGAAAGACCCGATTCATCAAATCGACAAAGAAAGCAGAAGCGTTAGTCAAGCCAAAAGGCATAACTAACCATTCAATGAAACCATTCTTAGTACAGGAAGCAGTCTTAGGAATGCTTCCCTTTGCAACTCTAAGCCGGTGGAAACCTGTGGCAAGATCAAGCTGAGAGAAAACAGTAGCTCCATAGAGCTGATCAAACATATCATTAATGCGAGGCATAGGATATCTGTTCTTCATAGTGAGTTTGTTCAGCTCCCTATAATCAACACACATCCAGAGAGAACCATCAGACTTGGTGACGAAAACCACCGCTGCTCCCCATTCTGAAAAGCTAGGTCTGATCAGACCTTTAGAGGCCAAGTCCTCAATTTGCTTCCTTAATTCGACCTTCTCACAGGGTGCCATTCTTCTGGGTGGAAGAACTATAGGCCGTGCTCCAGAAATAAGATCAATATGAAAATCAATTTCCTGCTTCGGAGGTAAAGAAGTGACTTCACCAAATACGTCGGGATATAGTTGACTACAGGAGTCGAATGGATATCACCAGGGAAAGTATCAAGAGAATAAATAAAACTGCCCGTAAAATCCTGGGGAAAACTACGCTGAATCACCAAAGAATCACCTTTGTCACCAACGAGAGAGACAATACGGGAACTACAAGAGACATGGGCATCATGCCTATTTAATCAATCTCCCTCAAGGAACAGATCAAAAGCATCAAAACCCAGAACATAGAAATCACCGGAAAACCGATAGCTATCAAGGAAGAGTTTCATATTCCTACAAATCTTACTAAGGTTCGCAAGGCCACCAATAGGATTTGAAACACATAAAGACACAGAAGTAAACTTGGGAGAAAGAAGATTCTCAAATTTATTACAAAGATCTACTGAGATAAAAATATGGGAAGCTCCAGTATCAAAGAGAACACGAACAGGAAAATTAAACGGAGAAAAAGAACCCTGAAGTGTACCTTGGTCATCACCAGGAGCAGGAGTAGGTACAGGTGGTGAAGCTGGAGAAGATGCAGAAGTCACAGCAAATATACATGATGCCTTGCCCTTCCTCTGAGTAGGGCAGTCCTTCTTGAGATGTCCAGGCTGGAGACAAATGTGGCAGAGGTCACGCCTGGCTAACTGAGCTGGAGGGGGAATAGCAGCACCCAAAGTAGGACAACTATTAGCATAATGTCCCTTTTGATCACATCAGTAGCAAGTAATGGCAGATAGGTCTACAGGCTGCCTCTGAGATGAAGAGACGATCCCAACCCTGGAGTCCTATTCTGATTCCTCTACCGATGTTGAAAGTGGGGCTTTCTCTTCTTGGAACTACCAGAAGACTGAGATGGAGAAGAATGGGCAACTGGAGGATCCTTAGAGGTAGGATTCTCATATCTAATGGCCATGTCCATCAGAGAGGTGAAAGGTCCATGCACATGGGTTTTGAGGCAATCATAGTACTCCGGACGTGCACCAGCAATAAACTTCTCATTTTTCTTAAGAGAAGTGTCTATTAGATTAAGTTCATACTACGATAGCTCATTGAATTTCCTCTCATATTCCACAAAGGACATATCACCTTGCTTCAAATCCATGAATTCCCGATACAGCTGAGACTTTCCTGCTTTGGGCATCCATTTCACAAGAAAAGCATCCCTAAAGCACGATAAGAGATATAAGACAGATTTCAAAAGGTAGGTAACTGAACCAAACTTGAACAACAGAAGAAGATACCTAAATTGTTCCCAAGAAATGTCATCCTCAGTGGTGTGAGCTGTAACAGACAGCCACCAACCAAAGCTGCTCCTTTCAATTGCCAAGCTGCCAACTAACGTTGCTGGGCATTCATGATCTCAAGATAGGAGAAGATTCACTCCATATCTCTCAACCACTGTTGAGCTTCAATTATGCTCGCAGATCCTATGAACTTGGTGCCACCAAGCTCGGTGTATTCCTTGCAAAGCCTAGTGAACCTAACTGGGGCAGCGGGTGCAGGATCTGGGACAGCACCACGTCCCCTACCTCTAGCATTTCCTTGATTCATCCTGAGAAATCAGGAATGAATTTAAGGACAGAGGAAAAATAGAGACCAAGATAGATTAGATAATACAAAGTTCAACTAGAACAGTCATTCAACAAAGGACCTAATTTCATAAGGTGGAGAAAGGAAAAGAAGTTGTTGGAAAAATTTGATTCCAAAACAAGAAAGTTTTATATCAAAATACTACTTTGAAAATCCTTTAAAAATCATTTTATACTTTAAAATACGTTCTCTCACAAATAAAGGATTCTAAGATTGACTTCACTCATTTTAGGGTATTTCTACCCTATCTCTAACGAGTTTTTGCTCCACAGGCTATGGTTTGCTTAAAACCTCACTCTGATACCAACTGTAACGACCCACTATTTTGCACCATTCGCATTCGACAATAAATTAAAACATGTCAAACTTGAATAGTTCAGAACAATAGATTATAATAAAAATTGAAGCAAATGAAATCAAATCACAGAATCATAGACACAGAAATCAGTATACTCGCAGCGGAAATAAAATACCATAGTGATTCATGAAGCCACTATCAACATAGTCTCAAAATAAGCACAAATTACATAGTCGTAATACCAATACAGTTTGAAACAACCACAGAAAATCCCAAATTCATTTGTCTCAAGTACATAGGCTAAGATAAAAGACCGAACAGAGAAAAGGTAGCAGCTCGATAAAGATGATCTCCAGTAGTCCTAGCTCCAGGAAATGAAGTCCAAACTGATACTCAGGCTGACCCGAGCGTAAAATAAAACATAAATACTCGAGTCTGGACATACATACTTATACAGTGTAAAACAACTCAAGTGAACTGTAATATAAAGTACAAGTAACTTAAAGGATGCTTGGGACCGCCCATCCTCTAAGGATCTGTTAAACTATTTACCATGTAGTAATATTTCGCTATTATAATAATGTCTATAAGTAAAATAAACTTACTTTAAAATAGCGTTAAGGCTTTAAATTTTCCACCTTAACACATTTATATATTCTCATACTTTATACAGTACCGTAATCTCCCCCGTACTGGGAGTCATCAGAGGGCACTCCATAGGTATGGTATAAAACCAAAATCGTATAAGGCTCGCTAGGGTAGGTGACACGGCACAACTAGGCAATACCAGGGTAGATATACCAATTACGCTTGCGGACCGGTGGTAGCGCGTAGCAGCTTCTACCGCCCACCACAAACCACACTCCCAAAATCAAAGGTGCGCACCAAACAATCACAAAGTAATAATGACATACGAAGAAGTGTGTCCGATAAGAGGTGCTACCTCCTTAGCCCGTCGGTCGCTCCTGTTTTAGCCACCTTATGTCAACCCACCGGAGTCGGGTCCACATACATACCTCAATAGAACGTCATCACCGTCCTACTTCATTCGGGAATCTCCACCGCGTACACGGTTGTCAAAGTGGTTTTCGGTATCGACAGAGAGTATGCCCATATCCGATCCCAGTCTCTTTAACAAACAATGTTATTATTACACACGGTTATAAATTTCAAAAACAGTTTATATTTCAAACCAAAATACATCATTTTAACTATTTAAAAGTGAAGTCATTGTACTTACAAATCAAACATTCAATTCCCAAAAGTTTAGCCTTTTCTGAGTTCATTTATTTAGTAAACTACAAACATTGAAATTTCAGCTTTTCACGGAAAAATCTCATTTCAGCCAATTGCAGCACTTATCAAGTGCTAATGTAGCCTTTTATTAGTTTCATATTTTAGTTTCACAGCACTTACCAAGTGCTGCAATAACCCTTATTAAATTTTAGCCTTTAGTTCATTTGCATCAACTACAACACTGACAAAGTGCTGTAATATCCTTTACAACTGTTTTTAAGTTAACTTCAGAAATGATGGCACTCCTGAAGTGCTATTGATTAATTTTTCAGATTTCAATACAATTTACGCAACAATTAAATTTCAATTTAAACCAATTTAACTTATAAAAATCATATTTTTCTACTCGAAAATGTTCATTTAAATACCCTTTAACTTATGATTTTTATAAAGTAAAATTTCCTCAATACATATCAAATTTTTTCAATGCTTCACTTATTAAAGTCAATGTACAATTTCTATTCTTTTGCATTTACTTTACACTTTTAATTTAATTTATCATTTCATAAATTAAACTGCATTTCCATTTTATTTTCTTAACTTAACCTTTATTTTAAACCAAATTTCACATTTCCAAGCCAAGTTATATCTCAAATTACACTTTTAAAAAAACATTTATCTAACCATTTTTAATTCATAGAAAACTCAATAACACTATTAATGCACTTTAAATTCAAATTTCTATCCAATCATCATATTTTATTTACTTAACTTAAACTCTATTTTCAAACAAAATCACAAATTTCAAAATAAATTTATACTTCAAATTTCAACTTAACCATTCATTTATTAACATTATTAACTTGTAGAAAATCACTAACACTTTATAAAATCATTTTTAATTCAATTTAAATCAAAATATTATAATGTACAATTTTAAAAATACTTAAATTTGGAATATATATATATATATACACAAACAATAGCCACGGGTCTGTATAACATTTTATAACCTAGGTCAAGTGATATGGATAATATATCATTTCCATCCGTAATTTACAAATAAAAATCCAGGTTCTGTCATTTCAAACCCGCAATCCCAAGTTAAATAAAATAAATAAAATAAATAAAAATCGCTCAGGCCAATCATTTCAGCCCATAACGACTTTTCCTTATTCTAAAGTCCGTTCGAGTATGTATCATTTCAATTCATAGTGATTCTACTCTACAGGGAACTTGCAGTGTGATAAACATAAATAAATAAATAAATAAATAAATAGTATAATAGCATATAACATAGCGGATGATGTGGCAGGTTTATAACAGGGTTTTACATCATAATATTCATATCACAGGCAAGTATAACATGATATAAAAATTCTACAATTTCACTTGCTATCAATTTACAATTCTATAAGTATGAATGTCAAGCGTGAATATTCACCTCTTTGACGCTAGAGATTGATTCAAAATAACTATATCCACACACCGAAAAGCGGAAGAAGGCACGATAAGGTTTTAGAGGATATGACCACCAGATTCAGTCTTGAAACATAAATAAATCAAATATAAGTATGCTAATTCACATAAGAATACAACAATTTGAATAAAGCAAAAATGGATAAACAGGTGAAATAAAATGACTTGAACACAAGTGGCTCAGCCACTTCACCATACAACTCCACCAATACCCCACATAGCTCGGCTATGACCAGATTCAAGGCCTGAAATGCACGCAAGGCAGTGGGAAGTTGAAGAAATAGGTTGCGGTCTCAACAGGTATAGTGGTGAAAGGGGATGGGTTTTATGGTTTGGTCCTAAGCATCAGGTGTCTCGGCCTGTTGCATGGTCTCGGTCTGGTCAGACCATCATCACCTGGAGGTGCGGCTAAGGTCAGAGGCGACGTCGCAGGCTGGAGGAGGTGGCTGCAGTGGTGGTGGCTGCGGCTTCACTTGATGGTATATGAGATATAAGGGAATCAGTTAGGCTATGCTATGGGTTTGTGGTGAACTGCACATGAATTTCTCGGCCAGATTTGGACATCAGGGGAAAGGCCGTACTGGTGGTGGTGGAGGGGTGCAGGCCGTCGTGAAAGGTGGATAGGCCGAGCACTTGGTGGAGCAGACAAAAGAAAAACAAAGAAAAACAAAGAAAGAAGAAAAAGAAAATTAAAGAAATGAGAGAGAAGGCCATTACCAACAGGAGTAAGCTTCACCCAAGAAGATGAGAATCGAATGGTATGCGGTGAGATATTTGTACATGAGTTTGTATTTAACAGAGAAGTTGCACGTTGATAAAGTGGAAAGAAAGGAAGGGAATAAATAATTGAAACGCTAGAGAAATTTAAGGATTTTATTCCTATTAAATCAAGTGAAGCAAATGGAAAAGTAGAATGAGATGAAATATTATATGTGAATTGCAAGGCAAACAGGCGGCTAGGGTTTTAATTTTTTTTTGTAATGCACGACAACAATTTTTGAACGGCTAACGAAAGGAATCAAAGAGGTGTGTATAATAAAGGCAAGAAATAAATTGAAACATATGCCCAAAATTAATAGCAAAGTAACGCATCTTATATTTATTTATTTCCTATTTCTTTAATAAAATATATGACAATGAAATAATTATATAAATAACATGTCGTATATATAATCATCAAAGAAATAAATAAGAAACGGATATATAACGTATCAAATAAAATGTATAAATTAATTCTATTTACAACTTTGTTTATAACTTGATTTACAAATTGATTTGTTACATATTCCTTTGATTTGTTATTACTTAACTAAGAAAACAGATGTAGAACATATACAATAAAACGTATAGATTAGTTGCTTTTTTACAACATTGTTTATTACTTAATTTACAAAGTATATATCCAAATTTACAAAGGAAGGGAAAGGAGTATGATGAGATATTCGCACCAGTTGTACGACATACATCTATCCGAATATTACTTGCTATAGTTGCTATTCACGACTTGGAGTTGGAGCAACTTGATGTAAAGACCGCCTTCTTGCATGGGGACTTGGATGAAGACATCTACATGGAGCAATAAAAAGGTTTTGTTGTGGATGATAAGTCAAATTTGGTTTGCAAGTTAAAGAAATCACTATATGGTTTAAAGCAATCACCTAGACAATGGTACAGAGGTTTGATCATTTTATGCTTGAAAATGGTTTTGATAGAAGCATCAAGGATGATTGTGTTTATTTCAATAAGTTTAAAAATGATTGTTGGGTGTATTTACTCTTGTATGTGGACGACATGTTCATTGATTCTAAGGATAAGAATGAAATCAACAAGCTAAAACTGAGTTTGAAATCGGAGTTCCAAATGAAGGGTCTTGGAGAAGCGAGAAGGATATTGGGCATGGAAATTGTAAGGGATCGAAAGCATTTTGAGTTGAAATTAACTCAAAAGGAATACATTGAGAAAATGCTTTGTCAGCTTAGCATGGAGAATGAAAAGGCGTCAAATATACCTTTACCTTTGCATATGAAGCTTTCGCGTAAAGGATTACCTATCTTGGAGGAAGTCAAGGCTTATATGGCCAAGGTGTCATATGCTGGTGCGATTGGAAGTCTAATGTATGCAATGTGTAACGACCCGGAATTTTCGATCGGGTCAGACCGAGTATTACAGATTTTCAGGTAAGGATGTTCTAGGGCTTAGGGGGCGAGCTGGATGGCAGGAACATATGGAGTATAATCCACCGTGATATATTGTAGTTTTTCTGGGACATGTTGATTGTATCTGTCCGGTGTTTGTGTATATGTTGTAAATCTGATGTATTAAAGTATGATTTGACAAGTACATATTTCCTTTGTATAACTATTATAATTTGATATTATATTTTGATCCGCTACGAATGTGAGAATCTGTGTTTTGGTGTTTCTGTTTCTTCTTCTTCTTCTATCTCTTTCTTCTTTCCCTAACTATTTGGAATATTCGGGATTGAAAATTCTGGGTCGTTACACAATGGTGTGTACAAGGCCCGATATTGCAAATGCCTTCGGGATGGTTAGTCGATATATGGCTAATTCAGAAAAATTTCATTGGGAAGCTGTGAAGCTTATATTGAGATATCTTAGAGGCACATCATCTCATGGTCTTGTTTTTTACAGTAGTAAGGCGATGGATTGCAAGTTGGTTGGTTAATGTGATTCGAATGCCGGTGATAGGGATCAAAGAAAATTAACTTCCAGATATGTTTTCACACTTGGGGGTATAGCCATAAGTTGGAGATCTAGATTGCAGACCGTAGTTTCTTTATCCACTACGGCGGCAGAGTTGATAGCCGCGGTGGAGGCGGCAAAGGAGGCACTCTATTTAAAGCGATTACTGTGTGACTTGGCATTCGAGCATGATAGTATTGATGTTCGATGTGATAGCCAGAGTGCTATCCACTTGGCAGAGAATTTGGCATTTAGATCATGGACTAAGCATATTGAGGTGAGAGAGTCATTTCTAGTAGCCATGGATGAAGATAAGCAAGTATGTCTTCGGAAAGTGAACCAAAGGATAACGCAGTGGACATATTCGCTAAGGCATTGCCGGTTGGGAAGTTTGAGCATTGCTCGGACTTGATTCGCTTGGAGAAATTCTAGGTGCCATGGGGTGGCACGGTTAAGTGAGGAGCTTGGTGGTAGATGAGGAAGAGTGTCGATGAGAGATTGAAGTTCTATCTTCTTGGTAAGTGCTACTCTTTGGCGAGATAGCTTAGGATTTGGATGTTTTCAACATTTCATTAGCGGGAAGGGGCTTTGCCTGAGCTCTTTGGTGGAGTGCAATGGGCGATGGCTTTGCCGGAGCTCATTGGAAAAGCATTCATGTTTGGTTGAAGGTAGAAGTGATAGTTGGTGCTATCGGTTGTCGTTGTTGGTATGGTACCATTGGAATTGGAGATAGATATAGTATCGAGGTGGAGTGTTAAATTTTGGCTATAGTATATAAGGATTTGTAGAGGTCGGAAGTAGCTTCGTAACAGAGAAAACGGTTCACAAATCGGAGTTCGGAGGTGGAAGTTATGAGGGAAAAGGTTGATTGGCTAAATTGACTCAGCTCAAACTACTGACCAAAAGGGCCAGACGTATGAGTTTGTGCAGAATCGATTCAAAATCTTTAGTCAGACGTCTGACCAAATTGTCAGGCATCTGAGCTGAAAGAGAAGTTTTCCACAAAGTTAAGCCATATGTTTTACCTATTGGTCAAACAACTGAGCTGAAGATAAACTTTTCCCAGAGGCTTCAGTCGTACGTTTGACCATTTTGGCCAGACGTCTGAGGCGACTTCCGCCTATTTTTCACATGTGGACTTGGCCTGAAGATTTATGATATCTGCAGGGGCAATTTAGGAATATTGCATAGGGTTTCTATTCTCCTATATAAGCTAGCTTCAGGTTCCAGATCTACAAGGGCGCAAGCAACTGCAATAGATTAGCCTCCACCAATTAGGGTTTATCAAAATCTAATTTTCTTCAATTCTCTTCTCTAGAAATCAATTCTAATTAGTATTTTGATCATTATATTCAATTTCTTGTACTATTTTCATCAATATTAATAAAAGCTCTCTCTTAAAGTAGATGTACGCTAACACAACATTAGTGGAACCACTATAAATCGCTGTGTGATTTATTTTTCGTTATTGCTTTGATTTCTATATTGCTTGTTTGGATTGTGATTTCTTTTGGATTGGTTGAGATTGAAATTGAATTATTGATCGATTGTTTTTACACTTCTTATCATGATCCCGTCTTCCGCTGTGCTTGTGGGGTTTTGATTTGAGTGATCTTGAGTTGGAATCCCAAGCCAACACCTTCAACATGTCTTTGCATGAACGGAGTAACGATTTTTACACGTGTTTTCTATTCAATTTTCAAGTCTCCAATATAAATCCTCTCTTTAAGCTTTGGGAGTGTAGTCCTTGTTTAGATCTGGAAGAAAGTAATGGTAAAAAGAAAATTAGCAATGTAAAGTGAAATAAAACAAAACGATTTAAATGAAAGAAATAGAAGGCAAAGAGATTACTGGGGAGATCCGGCAAGCGAATAAGCAAAGTCAGTGCCATAAGATTATGTTGGATTCCTGCAGTTGATTGGAAAAATAAAAATAGGAATGGTGGGGGTTGATTTGAAGAAGAAAGGGTTTTGAGAAAGTGTACAAGAGAAATAAATGGAGAGAAGTGGCCCACGATCTATCTAACTGATCTGTTTATTTAGACGGAGTTAATGGTATTGTGACTTCCAAATAATGTGTCAATTAATTGACCACTCAATATCTATTATATTTTTAAATCTTGACCGTTCTTTATCCTTTGTTTATCAATTCCATTAAGTCCAACTTTTTTTATTCTATAGACAAGTGGAAACCCATACAATGCACAGATGCGTAGGTTATTGAGTGTCATAGTTGATAGGTATGAATAGATGGTTGGAACATTTTTTATGGTTGCAATATTTCAAGTGATGGTTGTAATATTTCAAGTTATGCCCATGTTGTTTACCTTGTTGTTAGGAAAGTTGCTGACAAATCGATCATTATTCATTAAATGTAAGATTAAAACATAGAGTAAAACAGAACTGTTCAAAATAAATTGAGGTCAAACTATGTATTAGACAAAAGGAAATACATTAGTTTATGAACACAAAAAATGGTAGTAACACCAGCCAACAATAATAAGTCCTCGTGATGACATTATTGATTTCATTTTTTCCATGAATGATCGATGGATATGAGAATAGCCTGTTGGATGAGTTAGTAAAGAAATAAATTGGAATCCACAACCTCACAACTGGTCTTAATATATTAGCCTACATTGAGAAATGAAAGCATGAATAATCATGAGTAGAATCTTCTATAGTAAATTTGTCACCATTTTAAAAATCAAACCGAATGTTGTTTTGTCCGAAAAAACAAAATTGAGTAAGTTTGAATACAGTATTGCATAAGTTTTGATACTACTTAAAAGGGAATAATCATAGTCACAACTGACAAAAGATATCATTCAATAATCACACGGACATCCAATGATGTAATATCTCCATTTTTTAGACTTAAACTAACCCTTTGGCGATTCAATAGGAAACAACTCGAGTCCAGTAGTAAAATAGTGAAACTAATTTTATATCGTTGCTACCGTAGTAAAACTGCAACTATAACTATCCTAGTTTTAGCGATTACCTAAGAATATTAAATTATAACGAAGGTTATAATTTAATAGTGTTAATTAATAATAAATAGAGGATTTTTATTGTTTATTGGGAATAAACAATATAAATGAGAATAAAATAAGAAAAATAAAGTTTGGAAATTTATTAAGATGGTTTGAGATAATAAAATGAGTGAAATGTGTTTTATTTAGAGTTAATGCAATAATTTTGTTAGTTATTGCTATTTACTTCTTTGAATGGTTTTTAAAAGGAGTAATTAATTTTAAAATGAGATATATTGAATATGATGATGGAATTGAGTTTAAAAATATAATTTGAGTATACAATTAAGTTTGAAATGATTTGTAGAATTTAATTACAAGAATGTGATTTTTGTATAATTTTTAATGTTAATTATAATGGGTTTAGTAATAAAAATGTAAATTGTCATTTACTTTATAATAGAGAAATATGATAACAAAATGTTTTGATAATATAAATAATCTTTTATTTTATATAAGTGTAAAACATTTTAATTATCATGAGTATAATGTTTCATAATTTTTAAAAGAGAGAAACTTGAAGTATTGTTGAGTACATATGTTAACATATGTTGTTAATGTGTTGAGTGATTAAATTATTAACTAAAAGCTTTTTTCTTTTGTTGTTGGGCTTAAGTCCATTAACAAATCCTATCACTTAACATGTTCATCTAAGAATGAGAAAGAAAGAGAAGCTCATGTACGTTTATTTCTATTCCTCTCTGTAAAATTCCAGAAGTAAGAAAATAGCAGCCTTCTTCCTTTCTTATTCCATGCTCTAATAATTCAAATAAAATGGGAAACTGATGATAAAAAATGCAAATCTAAGTTCTAAACTTAGGTAATCTCTATTCTAAAACCTTTTTCTCCATCAAAAATCAAGTTGAAATGTAAATCTATTAATTCCTTCTCTGTCTTTGTTTGCATGTCTGCCTTTTGAGTTTTTACAAGTTTTAATGGTCCATTCTCCTTCAAAGCTTGCATATTTGGCGACTACATCATAGTTTAATCTTCATGAAGGCAAGGTGAGTGTAAAACTCACATCTTCTAGCTATCTTTTGCTTAAAAATGTTGCAATCTATAAATTACTGAAGCTGTATGCACTATTTTATTCTCTGTTCCTTATCTTGTGTTTCTGGTTCTAAGTGCCCTGTTTGAATTGGCCATAACTTCTTCGTTTCTTAACCAAACTTGATAATTTGGATATTTCGGAAAGTACAAATCATATACTACAACTTTCATGTATTGAGTTTTCTATAGTTTTGAGGTAAGCTGTGCCAAAATCGAACTTTTTACTGCTATCCCGAGAGCAAAACCAATATTTGCTCTGTGTTTGAAACTGAAACAAAATTTGCCATAACTTCTTCATTTCTTAACCGAATTCAATAATTTTTAATGTTCCAAAAAGCCCAAATCATGTACTGCAACTTTTATGAATTGAGTTTTTTGTAATTTTGACGTTAGTTTTGTCAAAATTGAATTTTTTACTGCTATCCCGAGAGCAAAACCAATATTTGCTCTGTGTTTGAAACTGGAACGAAATTGGCCGTAACCTCTTCGTTTCTTCACCGAATTTGATATATTTTAATGTTCCGAAAGCACAAATCATGTGCTACAACTTTCATGTATTGAGTTTTCTATTTTTTTAGGTTAGCTATGTCAAAATCGATTTTTTTTACTGCTATTCCGAGAGCAAAACCAATATTTGCTCTATGTTTGAAACTGAAACGAAATTGGCCATAACTTCTTCGTTTCTTAACCGAATTTGATAATTTTGGATGTTCTGGAAAGCTTAGATCATGTCCAAAAAGTTTCATTCTTTGTATTTTCCAGAATTTTAAAGTTTTCTTGATCGAAATTATGGTTGTATTTTGCTGTCTTGAGAGCAAGATGACAACAACAAACAATCATTGAACTTAGAATTATATTAGCTCGTTTTTACTCTTATTCTCTTTCGATTTTGATGATGTTTTAAGATATTTTGAGACCAATGATGCCTATCAATATGCTATCCATGTTTTGATGAATTTGAAATTCAAATTTGAATTGAATTTGAATGACAATTTTGAGTGCAGATTTTTCCAAATAGTTTCGAAATAATATTTAAAATAAGTTGGCATTTAAAATAATTATTATGTAATATTTTTAAATTATTTTAAGCTATACAATCTATTTATTCTCTAATAAGATAATTTTCAAATATTGTCTTCAAAATTGAATTCAAAAAATGGTTTTAAAGCTTGTTTTCTCTAATAGTTTATTTTATATATAAAGTACACGTTTTTGCACTATTCGAGCGAATGAGAAGGAGAATTAAATAATTTGGTAAAACATTTGGTATGGGACATGTGTGTTTATATTATCGGTTAAAATCTGACTTGTCTGTTTGATCATTTGGACCTTCGGGTCAAGTTTACCGATGAGATGAGGTAAACTTTTTACTGCTTCGAGTGTGAAATTTACTGGCGATTAGTAAATCGTTTAGTGCGAACGTGTGGAATAGGACGCACATTAACACTATTCGGGTTCCTATTCAAAGGTTTGCGACACATTTGATATTGCGGCGAGCCAGCATTGGACCTTCGGGTCATTGCCATTGCGGCGCTTGCCATTGTGGCATATTTGTCTTCGAGACGTTTTCCATTGCGGGTATTTGCCATTGCGGCATATTTATCATTGTGACGTTTTGCCTTCGGGCGAGGTACCTATTTGAGATAACAGTATTTGGCAATGCTTTGGCCAAATGCACGTGCAAATACTTTTGAGATGGTTTCTTTGACTATTTTCCCAAGTGTATCATCCTTTTCGAAATTGGTCCTTTGAACCACTCAATATATATTTGTGGCGATTACCTTTCGAGAATTTGAACTCGTGGAAGTTCTATTTTTGAGATTTTAATTGCCTACACTGGTGTTATAAGATTTGCCTTTTGGCGTTGACTAGAGATTTTATTTTCCTCTTTGGAGAAATATTTGCCTTATGGCATATTTGAGATGAGATCTTTTTATGCATGTTTTGGGTTTGCCAAGATGGAAGGTTTAGGTTTTTCCCTAAACCATATTTGATGTTTTATGAATGCCAATGATATGAGGCATTTGTGTTTGATTTGAGTATTGAGTTTGAGTTACCTCTTTCGAGATATTTGGTCACTTAAGTACCATTTGTTACTTAAGTGTTGAGCTTATGAGTTTATCGATTCATTCTTCTCTTTCGAGAAGAAGTATCTTCATGACTATTTTGCTTGATATTGACAGATTTGTGTAGCTAGATTGGCCCGTGTATTTATACTCGAGTCAGACCGAATTGTTTTAGGTATCATCTGTTGGACTTAGCTTGCAGTTGATGTTGGATATCAGCTCTTCCTTCTCTTGAGTAATTTTTGTTCCTTCGCATACTCTGATGTATTTATATTTGATTCAATGTATATAGTGTAGTTGAGTACCACCTTTACTGTATTCATATTGTATGGTACTAAACATGTATCAGTGTATATGTATCTATATGATGTTGATTGTTGTTCTGTGATGTGCTTTACATTAGTTATTGTATTTTGTTCTGATAGATCCATTAGCCATAGTTTTGAATTAAGCATTTACTGGGTATGTTGATCCACTTGAGATAGAAAAGAAAATTCATATTGCATTTATCGACGCATTCAGTAGATGTTCAAGACAAAGTTATAGATGGTCGCCCTTAACTAGCCTTATTCTTCGCTTTAATAGACGGAATTACTTGTCAATTCTCTTTACTAAGGTGGATCTCGGGGTGGGGCGTTAGAGCATGGTATCAGAGGTGTGGTCACAACAAAGTAGAATAAACACAGAACAGTACGTATATCACGATACGTTGAAGTACAATACGAGTGAATCATTGTCCTTTATTCGAACTTGTTTTCGAATCGTGCTTTAATTCTTTCTCGAGTTTTGGGATATGTCTAGAAATATATATTGTATTCCGTAGTATTCCATAATTGAGTTTGATATTATCTTATCTTATGAATAATCTTATTTGGGGTTATTATATTCTTATTTTTGTCGATGCGAGTGAGTTCGTATCGATGAAACTTATTGATTTCTTTGAGTGTTCTTGTTGTGTTCCTTGGAGAGTTGTGAATCATATTGAGGGGATCCACAATGATTGGATCATTGTAAGTATTTTGAGATTTCTATTTGATGTTGCTTTTGTGAGTATTTGTTTGTTACTCACAATCTTGAGATGCATTTGATTTGAGATGGATTGACTTATTTGATATTAAGTCCAATCCTTTGTTTTATAGAATCTTATTGTATATTTAGGTTTCCTATTTTGATTGGTTTATTATTTCTATCACTTTGGGATGTTAATGCTGATTCCGAAGTTTCTGAATTCACTCTTGAGTACCAAGATGGTTATGATATAACTCGAATTCCATTCAAGGTGACTTTGTTGAGTTTTGATGAGTCCGTTTGGGTTTGATATCCAATCGGGCAATCAAGTGTTGAATTAAGCTTATTCCTAGATTTTAGCCTTCGGCTATCCTTCCACGAGGACATCCACTAAGGAATGAGGTGAGTTTCTAGATTTTTCGAGTTTGATTGAGTTTATCATTCAGTTTCTTTGAGTTATCCTTTTCGGATACTCAATTGGTGCTATCCTTTATAGCATTACTTTGTTTGAAGTACTAATTTGTTATTTGTATGCTTTTTCTCCTTCGAGAAGAATATCTTGCTTATCTTGTGTCTTGATGATTTTCGAGAGTGGCTCGTCATCTTGTAGGAGTTGACGAACACTCCATCTCTTTCTGTTGATTTTGTGAATCGAGTATTCTAGGAATATCTCGATGCATTCTCTTAATGTTCTTTGGTTTGAGTTTTTGAAGCTATGTGTATATATATATATATATGAGTTTTAAAAAGAGAAATGGGAGTTTAGAGATATTTTAAAAATCAAAGGATGTTTGAGAATATATTTATATGAGTGGTATTCTTTTAAAGAAATAATTTGAGAGTGTTGGGTTATCCATCGAGTAGTTAAAAGTTCAGGTCGATACACCTGATCACGTTACCGATAGAAATCTCCTAAATGCTATGATGAGGCAATCAGATATGATAATTTGTGTTTTAAAGATTGAGATTTTGAAAATAATATTTTGAGATTAAATATTACATTTATTTTTGAATGGTAATTGCACCCATTGATTTTAGAGACGAGTAATAGAGTGGCGAGGCAGTTTTGATCGTTTGGTCAACTCTGCAGCCAACACATATATATATATTTATTAGAGACTCAATGGCGAGGAATTGCCATTTAATTATTTTTAAATTATAAAGATGAGAATATAAATGAGATTATTTTTGAGTTTTGCTTTATCGGAAGTATATTTTAGGATACAGAATATATATTATATACATTGGATGTTTTAAGGGAAGAGTATAATAAGAGAAATTGAAGATTGTTTTAAAAGCTCTTAAGTGGTTTAATAGAAGAGTAAAGAGAATTTAAACCCTTAATTTATTTTGAGGAATATTACTATGAATTTACAAAATTCTTTGGAAATTAATTTTGAAGTAAGAGAAGAAATTTGAATTTTAACTTTAAGTTTTAAATTACTTACTAAGTAATATAGTAAAGAGTTTGAGAAATTTTCAAATGTTGAAAATTGAGATTTAAAAATTTAAAAGATGTTGAGATTTAAAATTATAAATATCTTGGATTAAAGATAATTCGAGCTTATATCCCTATTCTTGAGTATATTCCATCTTTGAGCTATTATCAACAACGTGCATTTTTCGCGGTCATTCGAGTTTGGCGGCCTTGTGAGAAGCCATCTTGTGATTTATCTATCTTGTCTATTGTATCTACCATGTTGTGACAATGTTCTTTCCGTATATTTATGCGTAAAATCTTATTGCTGATCTTCTTTATTGCTTAGAGTTCGGGTTTAAGTGAGTTTGATCCCAACTCTATTTGTAGAGTTTTGTGAAATCAATCATTTTCAATAGATTAATTGTTGAGCATTTTATTGAGTTTTGATTCGAAGACGGGATATCTTCGAAATTATTTCGAGTTACATGGAAAATTAGATGGTTTTCTAATCACTATATTAGCATTTAATGGTCCATTGGATTAACCAAGTGAGTTTTTCCTTGTTTCTCTCTACCATTCTACGTTGAGGGTATGAATGTTTTGAGTTTTGAGCTTGTCTTTTATCCTTTATCGATTGAATTTTTGTGTTTTTAGGGCTATTTTTCTAGAAAATTGCGAGGACGTAATTTTTGTACAGGGAGGAGTCTGTAACAACCCTGGTTTTAGCGATTACCAAAAAATATTAAATTATAACGGAGGTTATAATTTAATAGTGTTAATTAATAAGAAATAGAGGATGTTTATTGTTTATTGGGAATAAACAATATAAATGAGAATAAAATAAGAAAAATAAAGTTTGGAAACTTTATTAAGATGGTTTGAGATAATAAAATGAGTGAAATGTGTTTTATTTAGAGTTAATGCAATAATTTTGTTTGTTATTGCTATTTACTTCTTTTAATGATTTTTAAAAGGAGCAAATAATTTTAAAATGAGATATATTGAATATAATGATGGAATTGAGTTTAAAAATATAATTTGAGTATAAAATTAAGTTTGAAATGATTTGTAGAATTTAATTACACAAGAATGTGATTTTTATGTAATTTTTAATGTTACTTATAATAGGGTTTGTAATTAAAAATGTAAATTGTCATTTACTTTATAATAGAGAAATACGATAACAAATTTTTTAGAAAATATAAACAATCTTTTATTTAAGTGTAAAACATCTTAATTATCATGAGTATAATGTTTCATAATTTTTAAATGAGAGAAACTTGAATATTGTTGAGTACATTTGTTAACATATATTGTTAATGTGTTGAGTGATTAAATTGTTAACTAAAAGCTATTTTCATTTTTTGTTGGGCTTAAGTCCATTAACTAATCCTATCTCTTAGCCTGTTCATCTAAGAATGAGAAAGAAAGAGAAGCTCATGTACATTTATTTCCATTCCTCTATGTAAAATTCCAGAAGTAAGAAAATGACAGCCTTCTTCCTTTCTTATTCCATGCTCTAATAATTCAAATAAAATGGGAAATTGATGATAAAAAATGCAAATATAAGTTATAAAATTAGGTAATCTCTATTCTAAAACCTTTCTCTCCATCAAAAATCAAATTTGAAATGTAAATATATTAACTCCTTCTCTATCTTTTTTTGCATGTCTTCTTTTTGAGTTTTTACAGGTTTTAATGGTCCATTCTCCTTTAAAATTGCATCTTTGGCAACTAAATCATAGGTTAATCTTCATGAAGGCAAGGTGAGTGTAAAAATCACATCTTCTAGCTATCTTTTGCTTAAAAATGTTGCAGTCTATGAATTACTAAAGCTATACGCTATTTTATTCTCTGTTCCTCATCTTGTGTTTCAAGTTCTAAGTGCCCTGTTTGAATTGGCCATAACTTCTTCATTTCTTAATCGAATTTGATAATTTTGGATATTATGGAAAGTAAAAATCTTGTACTAAGACTTTCATGTATTGAATTTTCCATAATTTTGAGGTTAGCTATGTCAAAATCGAATTTTTTGCATGCTATCTCGAGAGCAAAACCTTGCTCTGTGTTTGAAACTGAAACAAAATTGGCCATAACTTCTTTGTTTCATAACCAAATTCGATAATTTTTAATATTCCGGAAAGCCAAAATTATATACTATAACTTTCACGTGTTGTTTTTTCTATAATTTTGAGTTTAGTTATGTCAAAATCGAATTTTTTTACTGCTATCCCAAGAGCAAAACCAATATTTGCTCTGTGTTTGAAACTAAAACGAAATTGGCCTTAACTTCTTCGTTTCTTCACCGAATTTGATAATTTTTAATGTCCCGAAAAGAAAAAATCATGTAATACAATTTCATATGTTGATTTTTCTGTTTTTTGAGGTTAGCTATGTCAAAATTGTTTTTTTACTGCTATCCCGAGAGAAAAACCAATATTTGCTCTGTGTTTGAAACAGAAACGAAATTGGCCATAACTTCTTTGTTTCTTAATAGAATTTGATAATTTTAGATGTTATAAAAAGCTTAGATCATGTGCTAAAAGTTTCATTCTTTGTATTTTTTTCAATTTTAAAGTTTTCTTGGTCGAAATTACGGCTGTTTGTTGCTGTTCTGAGAGCAGGATGACAGCAACAAACAACCATTGAACTTAGAATTGTATTAGCTCATTTTTACTCTTATTCTCTTTCAGTTTTGATGATGTTTTGAGATATTTTGAGATAAATGATGCCTATCAATAGGCTAGCCAAGTTTTGATGAATTTGAAATTCTAATTTTAATAGAATTTGAATTGAATTTGAATGACAGTTTCGAGTGATTTATTTGATTTCGAGCATAGATTTTTCCAAACAATTTTGAAATAATATTTAAAATAAGTTGGCATTTAAAATAATTATTATGTAATATTTTTGAATTATTTTAAGCTATAAAATCTAATAAGGGAATTTTCATATATTGTCTTTAAATTTGATTTCGGAAAATGGTTTTAAAAACTTGTTTTCTCTAATAAATTATTTTTTATATAAAGTACACGTCTTTGCACTATTCGAGCGAATGAGAAGGAGAATTAAACAGTTCGGTAAAACAATTTGTATGTGACACCTGCGTTTATCTTATCGGTTAATTCCTAACTTGTCCGTTCGATCGTTTTGACCTTCGGGTCGAGTTTACCGATGAGATGAGGTAAACTTTTTACTGCTTTGAGTGTGAAATTTACTGGCTAGTAAACCATTTAGTGCGAACGTGTGGTATGGGATGCATATTAACACCATTCAGGTTCCTTTTCGAAAGTTTGTGACACATTTGCCATTGCGGCGTGCTAGTACTAGACCTTTGGTTCATTGCCATTGCGGCGTATTTGTCTTCGAGGCGTTTTCCATTGCGGCGTATTTTCCATTGCAGCATATTTGTCATTGTGATGTTTTGCCTTCGGGCGAGTACCTATTTGAGATAACAGTACTTGATAAGGCTTCGGCCACATGCACGTGCAAATACTTTTGAGATGGTTCTTTTGACTATTTTCTCTAGTGTATCGCCCTTTTCGAAATTGCTTCTTTGAACCATTCGATATATATTTATGGCGATTACCTTTCGGGAACTTGAACTCTTGGAAGTTTTATTTTTGAGATTTGAATTGCCTACACTGGTGTTATGAGATTTGCCTTTTGGTATTGACTTGAGATTTTATTCTCCTCTTTGGAGATATATTTGCCTTATGGCATGTTTGAGATGAGATCTCTTTATACATATTTTGGGTTTTCCAAGATAGCGAGTTTAGGTTTTTCCCTAAACCATATTTGATGTTTTATGAATGCCGATGATACGAGGCACTTGTGCTTGATTTGAGTATTGAGTTTGAGTTACCACTTTCGAGGTATTTGGTCACTTAAGTAGTGTTTGTTACTTACGTGTTGAGCTTATGAGTTTATCAATTCATTCTTCTCTTTTGAGAAGAAGTATCTTCATGATTATTTTGCTTCATATTATCGATATTGACTGATTTGTATAGCTAGACTGACTCGTGTACTTATACTCGGGTTAGACGGAATTGTTTCAGGTATCATCTATTGGACTTAGCTTGAAGTTGATGTTGGATATCAGCTCTTCTTTCTCTTGAGTAATTTCTGTTCTTCCGCATACTCTGATGTATTTATATTTGATTCTATGTATATGGTGTAGTTGAGTACCACCTTTATTGTATTCATATTGTATTGTACTAAACATGTATCAGTGTATATGTATCTATATGATGTTGATTACTATTCTGTGATGTGCTTTACATTTAGTTATTGTATTATGTTCTGATAGATCCGTTAGCTACCTATAGTTTTGGATTAAGCATTTACTGGGTATGTCAATCCACTTGAGATAGAAAAGAAAAATAATATTGCATTTATTGACGTATTCAGTAAATGTTCAAGTCAAAGATGGTCGCCCTTAACCAGCCCTATTCTCCGCTTTAATAGACGGAAGTACTCATTAATTCTCTTTAATAAGGTGGGTCTCGGGGTGGGGCGTTACAATAACTATGCATCAATGAGAATAAACAGTAATAAGAAGAAGTTAATTAGTTACCAAATTTGAATAGAAAAAAAGCAAGTAGAAATTAGGGAGTTGCAACTCATGGAATGAATGAAATATAGGTAATATTAAATTAATTTCCATACATAATGTAGTAAATGACTAACTAAAAGATTACAAAATTACCATACAATATATGGGAGAAGTATCTACTGGCAGATAGTGTTTTATATTAAAAAACAATGATCAAAATGTCAATCATACTTTATTTAATCAACTATTATTTTCCTTGATTTTAGACTATAATTATTGGTAGCGGTAATTTATACAAAGTAGCTATTGCACATATGCTAATTTTTATGAAGGACACATATTCTAGTTATATATACTATATATGAAGAACAAATCATATTCTAGCATTAATTATAATATATTGAATATGAAGTTGTGAGAATTGTAAGGAAATATTTTGGTCACAGATAAAACATGAGGTCTTCCTATTTGAAATAAAAAAGGAAGATGAAATTTGGTTTTACTAAATTGATTGAATATATAATAAGTGTGAAATAAATAATGTGAAATAAGCTTCAACTTGCTTTCCTCTTGCAAACATTAGCTTTGATTAAGCTATGAGAAAATGAGTACGTATTTTTACATGAATTCTCTATTCTAATGTGGCATTATCATTCAGTTAGATTCTCTAATATGTCATTTATCATATGCCATATTTTATATAAAGTGAAGACTGCAGAGAAAATAATTTTTTTTATATAATGAAAGTGTTATAAAATGCAAAAGTCGTCATGTGTACTTGCATCAACAAACCTCTTAACAATGCATCGGATTTATTCCTAAATTAATCCAAATTGTATAACAGTATACCAAATTTTAGCATGAAAAAATAACTTACCCTATGTATGGTGCATCAGTCATCAGCTTTATTAGCAGAGTAATCCAAATGGCATAGTTATCAATTTGTGTATAAAATGGGAAAATATATAAACTTTTCAATTGGGCATGATATAAACAAACTGTAAATTTTTTGGTTTAAAACAATCTACTCTAATTTTGAAGTGCACTAATCAAACAGAAATATTCTTTAATTTCCTAGAAAAACAGACTGCATCTGTATAGTTTAGTATAAATAATGAGGTTGACATCTATATTCATAATAAATTGTCAAAATAGTGATAAAGAAATCAATTCTTTTGACTTGTAGAATTTCTTATTCATATATTCTTACCATCTTTATTTGCCAACTGATGAGCATCTAACAAAAATATTCTTTGTTTATCCTTAGTATGACATAAATATGAAAAGAAATATGGTTTTGTTATTATAATAACGAGAGTAGGAAATTAGGGTGTAGATGGAATGGAAAACAAAATACTTACGGTTTATGGAAGATAAAATAAGAAAGAGTGGAGGTGTGGGATAAGCAGTTAGCCCCTGTTCGAAAATGTGGATGAAATTCCATTTTGACTAAGTCACTTAAAAATAGAATCTAATATTAAACTTCTTTTATAAATTCAAACGTCCCTAAAAGTAGGATCTATTAATTAAACATACTTTACAAATTCAAAACACTTCTAAAAATAGGATCTAAAATTAAACTTTCTTTACAAATTCAAAATACTTTTTTACAACTATAAAAATCTTAATATCACCTAAAAATAAAAAATTATTTTTTTGAATGATTTAAACATATACAATTTATAAGGCAAACAACTCATGCGTGAAGCGCATGCAGTAATACTCGTATATATATAAAAAGTTTTATAACACATTACTTTTGGTGCAACATATAAAAATTCTCATAAACATAAATTTCAAATGAATACAAAAATGTTCGAAGACAATATATGAACTCAGCGGCAAACAGAGTCTAAGCAAAGTGCAGGTTGTTTATATGATTGAGTTTCAAACAAACACTGGTTTTCGAAGGAAAGGTATATATAAGATTTCAAGTTCAGTGAGGTCTCTAGGCTTCAACATCGGTAAGTGATGTGGTATAGATCAAATGATATTAAATGACACCAATAGGAAAAAATATACCAATGTTGCAAGTTATGAATGACTTCAACTGTGTCAGGTGGCGTCAGGGAATGTTAGTAACACCAAGGGATTCATATACATTAATTGGTTTAATACACAACGATTCTTATATCTCAAGTCTCTTATATGTAATTTCATATAATACGACTCCAAACATGTATATTCATTTTTGCAAGCATGATTTCAAAGTGCAAAGTTCTATATACTAAAATTTATTTTATCAACGAATTTTTGACAATGTGTAAAGCTCTAATTCTTCATATGATAGTATAATCCTTTGAGAAAGATTATTTCACAAAAAAAGATTCTTATAGAAAAGCATGTTGTTGTCTCTAGAGTCTATCAGTTCATAAACCATGACCTTTTATACTTGTAAATAAGATATTTATTTTCGTTAAGTAAGACTTGATGAGGTAAGAATTTACATCTCGCAAAGATGTTATAATATACCTCAGTATTTATTTTAACAAGCATTTTTACCCAAAGAGTTTTACCATACATGTCTTTGAAAAAATATTATTTGTGAATCAAAAGGAGCTATTGCCAGTTATTCGGTGAACTAGAAAAGCATATGTTTATCTATTTTGAAAAGGAATTTGCAAAATCTTTAAAGTACATATCACCGAAAATTATATCTTCCAAAAGAATTTCTGTCATAGCCCGATTGTGCTGCTACAGCTTTAACTAGAAGAACCTACCTTGGAGAACTATTGATTTTGAATCATGACCATTTGTTCTCCTAGTTGAAGTTTACATTTCTACTATGAGATTAAAAGTTCTGCAAAAATTTCTTTTGAATTTAAATATTGAATAGGATCTCTTGTCTAAAGCATTAAACTGCTCTCTAAACAACTTTTGAAGAATGGAAAAGCATTCATCAAGAATGGTGACCATGAGTAACCAATAGGGAACAAATCCATCGAATTGGAATTTATCAGGAAAGAAGAAATTCAAGAAAAGATTTTTAAATGGATTATCTTAGTCAGGTAAACCAAAATAAAAAACAAGAAATCATTGGCATGATGATCGATCGTCGAGACAAAGCAAGGAAGAAATTCAAAAACCCAAAGGTAAAATCATTATCCAACGATGTAATTTTCAAGCTACAAGGTTCGAACTAGATCTACAAAGATCATCTGAAAATGGATAATAAAATTACAAAGCGGTAAAAGGTAACTCGGATTATGGCTTACTCACAGCTTTCTTCGAATTCCGAAATACTCTTAATTTTGATTTCTACTTGGATAAAATTATTCTTCAAATTCTAAAGGCATTCATGATTCCTACCATAATAAGAATTTAGCATATTATCAATGTAAAGTATCCAAAATAATTATAGGATTTTTATTTAGAAGAACGAGACCAATGAAATTGCAAAGCACAATGAAAAGGGAAACTACCCCTAAAAAGGCATGAACTCACTAAAAGGTTACATACATAAAGGAGAACTCCCCAAGCACTTACTACGAAGCAAGCTAGGTAAAATATTTTTGATATATTAAGCGATTACAGGATGAGTTTCCTATGCATAATAAGTAATGCTTCTAATCGAAGTTAAGATTGAATCCCACCAAAGGGTTAAGAGATAAAACGAAATCCTTAGATTTGGTTGATGGACTAAAATGGTTAAGTAATGCCTGAACATCAAAGAAAGATATTTAAGTATTACAATTCTATAATAAGAGGAAGATCATTTCAAAAAGGGGATTTAGATTTAGTATTCCAAAGAGTTATGGCCAATACTAAGAATCTAATGGATGGATCACTCGGGTCATAATGGGAAGGATCCCTAATCATGCACAAAGTGGTCCTACCTAGGACCTATAAACTTTGTCGAACAAATGGCAATGTCATATCGAGAACAGAGTAGGATTCTCCTAAGATAAAATATCTGGCCATCAAAGGCCCTGGCAATCAAAGGCCTTAGTCATCAAAGGCTATGAACATCAAAGGTCCTTGGCCATCAAAGTTCCCTAGCCATCAAAGGCCCTGAGCATCAAAGGCCTTATAAAAGCCTTTAGTGTTGTTATCAAAGATCTCACTGAAGCGCCTCCTAGAGAAAAGATGGTGTAAGTCTTTAGTGTTATCTCAAAGGCCTTACTAAATCACCAAACCAGCTTTCAGTATTGTCATTAAATGCCTTACTAAAGCACCTTCTAGAGGGAGGACGGAGTAAGCCTTTAGTTCCGTCATAAAACACCTCACTAAAGCATTGAACCAGTCTTCAATGTAGTCATCAAAGGCCTTACTGAAGTGCCTTCTTGGGGGAGGAAGGTTAAGCCTTTGGCCTATCCAAAACATCGAACCATCCTTTAGTGCCAACATCAAATACCTCACTAAAGCGCCTTCTAGAGAGAGGTCGGGTAAGTCTTTAGTCTTGCTCAATATAGCTAACCAAACGCACCGGACAACAACCTAAATCATCATCCAAGATGGTGATAAAGGGTTCGAGCCAAGTAATGTTCCAAATCAATTAATATTTTAGAGGAAGATCGATCAAAATCTGAGCCAAGTAGTACTCTAAATCAATTGATCTTCTAGAGGAAAATCTATCGAAATCCTAGCCAAGTGGTGTTCCAAATCAATCAATCTTCTAGAGGAAGATCGATCAAAATCAGAGTCAAGTAGCACTTCAAATCAAACAAATCTTCTAGAGGAAGGTTCATCAAATGCTCCCCAACAAATACAATTTTCAGCTACCAGATAGAAGATTTCGATCTTCTATTATTATTGCGGGATATGGATTTCTGGTCTTCTATTATTATTGCCAGATATAGATTTCTGGTCTCCTGTTATTATTGGCCAAATTAGATTTTTGGTCTTTTTCTATTATTGCTAGATATGGATTTCTAGTCTTCTATTATTATTAGCAGATTTGGATTTCTGGTCTTCTTTTATTATTGCCAGATATGGATTTCTAGTCTTCTATTATTATTGCCAGATATGGATTTCTAGTCTTATATTATTATTGCCAGATAAGGTCTTATGATCTTCTATTAATACTAGATAAGAATTTCCGGTCTTTTGTTATTAGTACCAGATATGAATTTATGGTTTTCTTTAATTTTCGAATAAGGATTTTGGGTCTCTTATTATTACCAGATAATGATTTCTAGTCTTTTGTTACTATTATCAGATATGAATTTCTGGATTTCTTTTATTTCCAAATGGATTTCTAGTCTTCTATTATTACCAAATGGATTTCTAGTCTTCTATTGTTATCAAATGGGACTTCTAGTCTTCTTTTATTACTAGATGAATTTTTGGTCTTCTATTATTATCAGATGGGACTTCTGGTCTTCTATTATTATTAAATGGATTCTTGATCTTCTATTATTGATCTCTTATTGTAAGATTATAATCTTAACTCGTACAGAAAATGTAGACAATAATTACTTATTTATGGCTTAATTAAACCCAAAAAGGAATTGCTTGAAATTGAAAGTGGGTTTAAAGTTAATAACGAAATTTATCAGTCATTTTTATGTTTATAGAAAAACGGGATTAGAAAGAAAACCTAATAAAAGAATGAGAAAAGATGGCAAAACTATTGGTTTTACACTAAAGTGATAAAAGCTTCTTTTATATATGGAGGAGACAAATGTTATCCACGTAAATTCTAAAGGAGGCAGACAAACTGATCAATGTCGAAATTAATACCATAAGTGGTGGTGTCATAAAGAAATCGAAGCCATTGGTATTGATGTCACAACTCATCCATATCGCTTCACATCAACACCGCACCAATGCTAAATTCGCTTTACACCAGCCATGTCACTTCACATTAGCGTCGCACCTAGTCGGTGCATACAATCAATGCCGAGCCTAATCTATATCTCTTCTCCTCAATGTCGCCAATCATCAATAATTTGAAGGATACCTAACGACGGCGATGTCATATACCACTCATAGGATTAAGCAAAAGATACTAAGGATGTAGAATTAAGGGCAACATCATCATTCATTAGTACCACTGCTCAACTGTGTTGACTCTCATTAGCATGTCACCTCGTCAATATCATCTTCATTTGGTGTTGCATCTATTCAATGAAGGAAGAAGTCAACATCCTATTAGCCTCGCTGTCGATCCTCATGTGCATTATTATCAATGTCGCTCTACATGAAAGTGGTATTATTATTGACGTCGTATGTTGCATGACGCCTAATATTCATTCTATAGGATGCCGAAGATCATACGAATAAAGAAGAATAAAGCCATTCATAAGAAGGAGTTCAAGAAGATTTAATGTGTTTTCCTTCATAAAAGTTCCAAAGACCTTCACATTCCACTACATGCTCTATGTTGGAGTCACCACCAAGCTAGTAGCAAATGACGCCATAAATCCCACATCGCCAAGTGGAGCAAGCCAACCTCCTTCCAACCGCTATCATGCAAAGGATCCCCTAACTTCTTTGCCTTTCCTAGCATAAATTACTTTAGGACTAGAACTTTTCTATGCTCTTTCAAGAGCTTGAATATTATTGTAATGGTAAACAGCCAACAAAGAAGGAGATGACATATGACATTTGCATATATGGACTTGAACAATTAGATTATTACATATTTGCACATTTGTAGCATATTCATGATTGAATAAAGGACATAATTAGAGTATGTTGCCTGTTGACTTATGAACTTGCCTGTTGACTTATGGACTTGCCTGTTTGCTTATTGACTTATGGACTTGCCAATTTTATCTTTTGTACTTATGGATTATGATTCGAACAAACTTGTGAATTATTATAAAACCAAGGAGTATTTTTGGAATTAATTCAAACATGCCCTCTTGTACACACACATTGAACGTTGAATCAAATTTATAGTTTAACATTTTTGGCACTAGAAGGAGGGATTGAACCTCCGAGTGTTTGAAAAATGACAAAATGCCCTAGAAGGGACTTTTGAATTTCTATACCTTGAAATAATTTAAATTCAAAATTTGAAAACTAACATTGTCAATGTTTGGATACTTTTCTAGGTATGATTAATGGTGATATAAATATAGTAACGGCTGAATTCCACTTCGCATATTTTTCGTCCCATGTCAAACATATCTGATCCATATACCACCCCCTCTTCGACCATCAATACTACCCCTCTTCGACTGCTTCGATAATATTTTTTCATCTTACCTACTCAACCTTAGGTATACCTCATTCAACAAGATCTCAAATCAGCTCTCTAATCATTTAGCATCAACTTTGATATTCATGATTGAATAAAGGACATAACTAGAACATATTGACCATTGACTTATGGACTTTGCCCATTGACTTATGTACTTGCCTATTTGCTTATTGACTTATGAACTTGCCTATTTTATCTTTTGAACTTATGAACTATGATTCAAACAAACTAGTGAAATATCATAAAACCAATGGGTATTATTGGAATTAATTCGAACATGCCCCCTTGTACGCACATGTTGATGTTGAACCAAATTTCGATTTAACGGATTATTTAACGGTTCGACTGTGTGACTCTTGGGTGTAAATTTGGTCAGTGATTAATATTGAATATTTCAAGTATTAACATTCTTATATCACTTGGCAGGTGATGTGACACTATGGCTAGATTTATCACTAATTTGGATTTGTTAGTGTTATCCCGCCTTTTTACAAGGCCATGGACAGGCGGATTTAACCAAATCGACTGTTCATCTGTCAAAACTGCAATACGATTGACTGGAACTGGCTGAATGGATAGACGGTGTGTCAAAAATAGGTTCAATGTGCATGGCTCGGCATTGAGGAGAGAGCAGGGTGATTCGGTATTGGTTGCCGCTCAGCATAAGGCATGGTTCGGTATTGCTTACCGCTCGGCTTAATGAGTGGCTCGGAATTGGTCGCCGCTCGGCAAAAGGTGTGGCTTGGCATGGGTTGCCGCTCGACGCTAGGCATCGTTCGGCATTGGACATCGTTCGGCATTGGACACCGTTCGGCATCGTGATTCGTTCGGCATTGGATGTCGTTCGGCATCGTACCTCGCTCGGCATTGGAAGTCACTCGACATTGGTTTTCGTTCGGCATCGAACCTCGTTCGGCATTGGGTCGTTCGGCATTGGTAAGATGGCTTGGCATTGGACGAAGATCGCTCGGCATTGGTCAGGTCAGGGTCGCTCAACATTGTTGATACAGCTCAGTGTTGCATTAAGGCCGGTGTGGCTCGGCATTGTGGAGGTATGTGGCTTGGCATTGTGGAGGTATGTGGCTCAGTTTAGTGGAGGTATGTGGCTCGATGGAAGGGTCTTGATTGGCCTACGCCATGCAGAAAGCCCAACAACTCAGGATTTGCCTATAAATATAGCATGTGGGGGTTCAGAAAAGGGATCTTCATCTGGCCCTCTCGCTTTCTATTTCCTAAGGCTGAGGTTACTCTACCATTTTGCAACTGTAATTGATTCTCATATCAATAAAAAGGAAAGTTCTGGAGTGGACGTAGGCCAGAGTTAGCCGAACCACTATAAAATCTGTTGTTCTTTACTGCTTTCATTTTAATTTGGACTGTTATTCACATTATTACTCTCTACATATAATCTATCTGTTAGTTGTGACTGTTATTTGGTGCTTTCAGCTGTATTTGGGTGTTAGTGACCATTTTTGGCGCGAACAGTTAAATTCCAATTTTACTTTGTTAAGCGTTGCCCAGTGGTGACAATTATTTGCACCAATTCTCTTTATCAAAACTGAATCACTTTGGACTTATAGAATTTAGTAACGGTCAGAATTATAATATCATCCATATTCAACTCTATAATCCAAATACAAAGTCCTTGGTTCAACAATAAAAATTATTATTAACTGAACTACTCTAGCCAAAGAATTTGACTTCGAGTTGACCTCGGTTGCCGACTGTGTAGTTGAAGAGCCTAACGGTCCTATGGCGGCGGAGGTGCAGAAGGTTGTAGCAGGGATATAGCGGAAAACAATGGAGGTGAAAAATGCTTCATTCGATATAAAACCAAAATTTTAAAGTTAATTTATTCTCAATCTCACATCATTGTGTAGAAAAAGAAAATATTGTTTAATCTTATATAATAAAACGAAAGAATATCATTACTTATGAAAGCCAGATTTGGTGACCACAATAGATTTCTAACTCATATTGAACATTTCTACCTTAAAATAGGTCATTACACTAACTTTGTTGATTTGGTCTGAAAGAGAACTACTCAAATCAACCTTTGTATATTAATATCGCTAAAGCGGTTGATAAAAAACCTTGATCTGGTGGGTATAGCGGAAAGTAATAGGGCTTAAATTAGATCTACAGTTTAATAGTGCTAAACTGAAATAGCTAGTGGTCGAAGAGCACTATGTACTATAGTAAGGTTTTTTGGGGATTAATGGGGCTTTGACTGCATAGGTTGATCGTGATACAAACCTCATATAATGAGAAGACGAATCCTCTCTTGAATAGTGTTTCGCTTCCAATGCTTCCACTTGACCTAACTATAGTCGTCCAATGGACGATGTGCCATGATTTAACTATAATCAAATCGGAGATTCCACATTAAAGATCAACAGTTTTCTCAAGTCAAAAGAACTGTGTAATTTTGTCACATCGATATTTTTTGTTTGTAATTATATTAACCAAAAGAAAAAATTCGAGTTGATCATTCAATGGTTATCCAATGACTATCGGTACACAACCTCTTGGTGCCCCCAACAGTCATGAGTAATACACTATTAAACATTTGAAAAGCATTACATACTCTAGTCTTAGTGGATATATTTATATCCAGTCTCGATACATCTTGACTATGAATATTTAAAATAATATATGTAATTTCATTATGATAAAATACTCATGTTTACAACACTTTGTAACTACTATCATAAAACATACCATTTATGGATTTCTATAAAACATATTTTTAAGTAAATTAATTAATTAACATAACACATTATATCAAGTATATAATAGAAAGAAAACACCTTTTATTTTGAACACTGGTATCGAGTTAGATATATGTAACAAATTACATAATTACCCCAAGGACATACCTCTAACTCTATCAATACTAACCTTAATAAGTCCATACTCTATAATCTTTATTATTGGTCCAGGTACATTAGAAGGTCTATTCCAATGACAATATACCAAAACTAAAAGTCGTATTATGCGATATTTGTGAGTAGAATCTGAATGAATTTAAGTGTGGTAATTGGAGAAATTTCTTCATCTGTTTCAACATTTAAAATCAACTAGGTCATTTCCTATATACATTTCTTTATACATTTCCAAGTGCATTGATCTTCTTCTTGAGATTCACTTGCAACCATTTTGGACAGAACACCTTACATCATGTGGCAGAGTATATACCCTCCATAGTTTGTCAACAACTAAGGAATGAGTTATGGAATAATGAACACATTTACATGGAATGGATTTTAAGACCAATAATACACTATAAGGGGTGAATAATGTATCAAATATTTAATGATTTAACTTGCAAATCCATAAGTTATATATGTGTATGAGTAAAAAATCCAAAGGAAAAAGATAATCGAATAATAATGCCAAGTAAAGTAAGTGTAAAAGAGTAAAAGACACCAGGATTTTTATACTAGTTCGAATATCCAATCCTACATCTAATCCTACACACCTTTTTATAGAATTTAGCTATCACTCCTTTCCTTCCACGGGGAGCAAGAACACCTTTAAAATCTCACAATTTTGCTAGTGGTAAGACATGTCTTTCTTCTTGATTTTCCATTGGTGATAAGAACACATTTTCTTACAATTATAAAGTAGAGACAAGTAGTTGTATCTTTAGTACAGAATCTTATAATTTTAGTACAATGATTCTATAGACTTCCAATAATAATATATCTTTTAAATCAAAGAGGAATAGGATTAGACTAAAGGGAGAATAATTCATAATTCAACTATAAACTCTCTGACGTTTTATGGTTTGCAAATCCTCGAAGAATATGAACGAATACAAGTGGGTTTGCAAAGAAAGTGGTAGCATATGTATATGTCGGTGTAATGTGTATTACTATTCTATTGTGACATTATATAGATATATCTAGTGATATTTTTCTAATTTGCCTTAACGGTTTGGCACTTACGATATTGGGAATCGTGTGTAGTTGTTTAGCATTCATTCAGGGTATGTTAAATGATGAATCATCACAAATGATAAATTTATACTAAACCATATTAGTATTTATCAATAAAGAGTTAGAGGTATTTTTTAATTAATTAATTTATTATTGTTTAATATTAATGTTTTAATATTATTTCAGTTTAAATTTGACTTTTTAATTTAGTTTTAGTTTATAATGATTTAGTATTTTGACATGCTCGTATTCATCGTACAAGCGTTATAGCTAAATTAAAAGAGTTTATCTAGCCTAGGGGTAATATGGGAACATGTGTATGATTAACCGTTGTAACATATGGTTCATAAATATAAAGAATAGGGTCATATGTTAATGCTGATGTCAAAAGGGATATATCTATATATGAAAATGATATATCCACGACAATATAGACGTTTGAATTTAAACATACATACATACATATGTGTGAGTGTCTTATTTTAAATAGGCCATTAATTAGTTAATTAATATTTATACATGTTTAGTTTAGTATTACTAACATGTGCATGTGTGTGTGTGGTGGGGGGCTTACAAAATATGTTTATATTAAAACAAATAATTTTAGATTAAGTCATTATAAATACACACGTGCGCGCGCACGCACACACATATTTCTTAACTCATAAAAATATATATAATTAGTAATATGAAAAATAGATTTCAAAATACATTGACATACTCAAACGAAATTTATGTATAAATATCATTATTTTTACAGCCGACTGAAATATACTGAATAATCTTTTTGTTAAATCCAAAACTTTTGAAAGACTAATGAATAAAACATGCATATAACTATATAACTATGTACGCATACATAATGTATGCATGTATATAATTGGTTTGAAAGTAAAAGAAAATAATAAGAATTTATTTTATAAAATAAAAATTATACACATAAATACATAATATAATATAGTTATTTTGATTATTAATAAATAAATAAATATTAAAAAATTGATATAATTTTTTTAAATCATGGCCAAATTTAATATGATTATAACAAGCATATATATATATATATATATATATATATATATATATATATGATAATTAAATATATATTGTACCTCCTTCTTGTGACCTTGTCAATTGTCGAACTCATTGCTTATTAGTTATCTCCTCAATTTCCTGGGCTACAGATTGCAATGCCATCTTCTTAACTTCACCAATGTTTATTTTCTTTGTCGAAGGCTACAGTTAGGTTCTTCTCTTATCCTAGGTTGAAAAAAAGAGATCGATTTATAGGCATTTAGGGCCACGTAAAAAAGATGACACTCCGTCTGCCAATCAATCATCGATCTTCCAATATTTCAAAACTCTTTCCACCACTTTCCTCCTTGCATGGTCGACCACTACCTTAGGATGTTTAGACTTACAACCAATCGCTATAAATGATTTAACACTTTAAATCGTGATTTGTCTAAAAAAATTATTAATTTAATAGTATGACGTTTATACATCTTTTTAAGTAATTTTTTACCATTTAAATAAATAATCAAATGCCAATAAAATTTTAACACGACGTTTGTATTTAATTTTAATATTAATTTATAACAGTTATAAATTAATTTCTAAATTGGTCAAATTCATAAATAACTGCCAATTTGATTGTGTTAACTCTTCGTTGTGAACTCGATCCTTAGTCAACATTTAAACAATTTAAATATCAAAGCCTTTATGGACTTTCCTGAAGCATGATATTGGGCAAAAGTTCAATGCTTATAGATCATTTCGGTGAAGTCCAATTTCTAATCTATTTTTTATGCTCACTTAGCAATGATATCTTATACACATATTACATTCGTCGTTATTATATCACTTAGATATCTAGAGTTTGCTCTATGGTTAAAAATTATTAATATCAGCATATAATTTCATAGAGTATATGAAAGTCCTTGATTCAATCCAATAGCATTTATTCATTAATTGAATTATTCTAGCCAAAGATGTTGACTTTAAGATGACTACTAGTTATGAGCATACTAACCTTCTACAATGAAGGAGGCGAATCCTCTCTTAAGTAGTGTTTCACTTCAGTTTCAAGTATACCTAATTATGACATAACATAGTTGTCATGCCACATGATTGACCATAGCCAAAGTATAGTCTACCTACTTAAGATCGACAATACTCTCAAGTCTAAGGACTTCGGTACGTCGTTACCATGAGAACATCTATTTTGACTTAGTTGTATTAACCTATTAAACACTATTATTGAGCCATTTAGTGATCATTCCAAATAATCACATTCATGTAACCCCTTGGTGTTCCCAACAGTCTTATGTAATTCAATGTCCATCATAAGGAGAGTGTTACATACACTAGTCTCAATAGAAGTATCGATATCCTTTTCTCGACACATCTTGGGTAGGAACATTTTAGAAGTAAGCATTTATTTGCACATATCGATTCAATACACATGTTGTGAACACATTTATAAATATAACAGATAAAATACTTCTCCTAATGATTTCCTACTTATATATGTTTAATGTATTATTATCGTTCTTTACACCTCTATATAACAACGTATATGAAAGAAATTAAAATCAAAAGCATATTTTATTTCGAACAAGATTATATTATGAGAGTCAAGTTACGTAATAAATTACATAATTTTCCTTAGAGTACACCCTCAACTCTATCAGAATTCCATTTCTAGAGAGGCTCCGAAAGAGAAAGAAACTAAAGTGGAAGTCAAGCTCAACTACCAAGAGGAAAGGCAAGTGGAGTAAGAATGATCAAGTCCATGACAAGAACGGAGGCTTAACTTTCAATTGGTTTCACTTGAAGGTGAACATTTATAAGGATTGTCCAGTCAACCTCCAAGCTAAGAAATGTATAAATTGTGATTAACCAAGAAATTTCAAGAAAGATTGTCCATCTCTTCCAAAGGGTGGGCAAGTGGCCAAATCCTATACTATCATGGCTACTCCTATAAGTTCAAGCATTTCGTCAAGGCTTAACAAAGGGAAGAACATCGTAATAGAAGCTTTGCTTTCTCTCTATGACTTTCATATTCGTGTTTTATTTAAAATGATAGCTTCACGTTCTTTTATTGATAGTTACCTTGTTGATTGCCTAGTTCCCCATGTTATCGATGACTTTCTTATTCTGTCAAATCCCATTGGGGGTCGATGCATCTTTCTATGATATGTGGAGAAACTAAATTATATCAAGGAGGGTCTGGATTTTCTTATTATACTTTTGCACTTGGTTTTTTGGGTTATGGACTCGTTCTAGGAATGGATTGGATGATGAAGCACGATGTTGTTATTGATTATGATAGTCACGTTTTTTAAATAATGGATAATGGTAGTAAAGGGCTTAATGTTTATTGTGAGCCAGATAGTTCTATGATGTTGATGTATTTATACCCTTTGATTCTTTAACATCATGAATTGGCGTATGTTCCTACTATTAGGTGCTAGAACTAGGTTAGCACACAATGGGTTAAATAGGTGAATTAAAAAAAACTCCGTTTTTAGATCTTATTGAGCCTATAAAGTCCAAATTAATTTAGATCCCATCTAAACAACTTTAAATAAAATCTTTATTTTATTTAATTGATTCATATAAATATTTGATTTATTATATACATATATAGCATAATATATACGTATATCAAATACACGCATACCTGTAAAGTGTATGTGCAGCATATAGCTTTGTACATTGTTTAAGTTGTCTGTATGTAAGCGCTGGGATTTACACTACGTCAAATACATTTGCCCCATTATATAATATTTTCTTTCCACAATTAATTTATTATTTTGTATACAAACACACACATATAAACATTTATAAATATAATAGCATTTATTCAAAAGATGTTGGCCAATTCAAAATAATTCAAAAATAATTCAAAATTAATATCTGGAAAATCTAAAAATAGATTTAAATTTAGAACATATCTAGATCCAGAATAAAAATATTTTTCAAATGTTGATATTTTAGTTATGTGTGTGTGTAACATATGAAATATATATGTGTGTGTTTATATGTATAATTTTTAGTTTTATTTTATAAAACAATAATTTGTAAATATGCATAATAATTTACTAAAAATATAAAAAAAGTACACGTGATGCACCAATTTGGAAAACAACCAATTTGGAAAATGAAGCTAGCATATAAAATAGAATACAAATTTATTTATTTTATTTTTGATGTTTTGGGAGACAATGAAACAATGTAAAACAATTCATCCCCTCTGATGTCCCTCTATCTCCTCCATCGTCCCTCCATCACCATCATAATGACCTAAAATTTTAAATTTCTTTTTCATTATCCTCATATTTTGTTATACATGTTAAAAACGTAAAACATAAAATACAAAATGAAACTAAACAAGCCAATTTTTTTTATTAATGTTCGTACGAATTTCGTGAAAATAATAATTATTTTATTATCAAATCCATAAGGATTTATATTTAATTATTTATAATTTAAAAAAGTTAAACAACATTATAAATTATTTTTTTACATTCGGTTTAAAATATAATATATATACATGAATTTTTAACAATACATATACGTGCGTGCGTGTGTGTGCACGTGCATGCGTAAATATGAGTTAATAAATTAACCTTTATATATAACACACACACACATATGTGTGTGTGTGCGTGCGCGTAAATATGAAACAATAAATTATCATTTATATATAATACACACACATATATGTGTGTGTACAATTTAAAATTCGTATATTAATTTAAAATGTTTGAAAATTATTTTAAATTTGAGAAAAATTGGCCAAAAATACACACACACACACACACATACACACATATTATGCATATGACTTTTTTTAAATTTAAAGTGTGTGTATAATTATGTAGATTAGATAGGAAACAAATATGTAAATTCATGATAAATGGGATCTATTCTACATGTGTAAATTAACATAGATGAATATATTTATATATAACAAACTAGATAAGATGTTACTAATTTGTAGCTTTGAATATGCACCTTGAATGTTGAATTCAATAACTGCTTATTTCAAATCCGTACTCTTCCAAAAAATAGCTAACTAAAGAGATTTCCACACCTTTGCACTAGATTTGATTTAATTATATTTGGAAATGAAGAAGGGGGTGGGTCAGTTACTTGCGGACAAGGGGTACGAGGAAGAGGCAAAAATTTAAAATGTAAAAGAATGTGGATGATTGGTTTAAATAGGTAAGAGAATGGAGTAATAAGAGGGGATCTAGATCTCTCTGTTGACCTCTTCTCCTTACCAATTCAAAACCCATATTTCAAATAAATTTCACCAGCCCATCCCTTCCAAGCATGGCCAACCTTCCCTATGGGCAAATGGGTCCATACACCTTTCCAATCCCAATCAAGACTTGCACACATTAATTCTAATTTAAATATATCGACATCGTATATAGATACGTACATATATAACTTTTATAAGCATTTTATTAAATATTGATTTAAATAAATCAAATAAAATTTTATAATTAATATTTCATAAATACTAATTAATTTATAATAATTATAATTTAATTAAATTATGTGGATTTTGAAATATTCAACATTTCGGTTGTGCGATTCATAGGTGAAATTTCAGGCAGTGCTTAATGTCTAACAATTCGAATATTAACGCTAGCACGCCACTTAGCTAGTGGTGTGATAGTTTTGCCGAATTTATCACTTACACCATTTTGAATTATTATTTTTTTACTATTTTAAGCTTACACTGGTGATAATAATTATTTACACTAGTTCTCTTTATAAAAAATATCATTATAGACTTACCGACTTTGGTTTTGGTCAAAATACGAATATCATCCATGTTCAACTTGCAACACAAAGTCCTTGGTTTAATAATAATAATAATTATTTACCAAACTGCTTTGTCCAAAGACTTTGACTTTGAGTTGACTATAGTTGACAACGTTACTAACCTCATATAACTGAGCAGATGAATTCTTTATTGAATAGTATTTCACTTTCAATGTTTTAACTCAAATCCAACTATAGTCATTTAATGGATGTCGTGCTACAATTTAACTACAATCAAAGTGTAGTGTTCGCTTTGAAGTTTAGTATCTCAAGTTGAGAGAACCATGCAATATCGCCTCTTCGATATTCTCTATTTGACCTTAGTTATATTTAACAATCAAAAACTACCGAGGAAGTCATTCTGTAATTATCCAATACCATTAGTACATAACTCTTTTGTGCCCCCAATAGCTATGAATAATATATTACAACATTTGGATAGCGTTATGTACTCCAGTCTCAACGGATGTATCAATATCATGTTTCGATATATCTTGACTAGGAATATTTAAACAATATGTTATTTTCGTTACAATAAATTTTTCATGATCACAACATCTTATAATTACTATCATAAAATACATCATTTAAGGATTTTCTATGAAATATACTTAAATTAAATAAATAATTAACATAACAATCATGATAAGTATATAATAGAGAAAAAAAATTGTTTCGAACAATATTTTATTACAGAGTTAATAATTTATAATAAATTATAGAATTGCACCTAGGGAATATCCCTAAATCTATCATTGGGAAATTCACGGATTTAAGAGGTTTTTGGTTTACCTCCTCCTCATAAAATTGAATTATGTATTGATTTAGAGAAAGATGCGAAGCCGGTTGTCTTACTTATTAGACGCTTGACTCCGAGAGAGAGAGAGAGGAGAAGAGAACTAAAACTTAAATTTCTTTGCTTTCAAATAAGTATCTTATTCGAAGAAGTATATCAATGTAGGGAGCACCCATCGTATTTTCCACTAAAACAGATGGATCCTTGAGATTATCCGTTGACTATAGAAAGTTGAATAAATTGACAGGAAAGGAAAAATTATCCTCATCCTCATACTGATTATTTGTTTGACCAACTTGGAGGAACAAGGATTTTCTCTTAACTTGATCTTACTTTGGATTTTCATCATCTAAGCATGGCTAAAAGTAGAATTCCTAAGCCCCTTTATAACTCTCGATGCATCTTATGAACGGTTGGTAATGTTACTTGGTCTTCCAAATATACTAACATATTTGTTGACCTTACGAGTCATGCCTATCGGGACCAACTTAATATTTTCATGGTGATATTCATGGATGATATTTCTAAAAGTAAGGAAGAGCACAAATCACACGTGAGGGAAGTGTTGTAAGTGTTGAGGCATGTTTGCTTGAAATACAGTTTTCTAAATGTCACTTTTGGATAATAGAAGCATGATTCTTGGACCATGTCATATTTGGGAATGGAATTTCCATTGATTCATGTAAGACTACAACGGTGCAAGATTGGAAGGTATCGAGTAATGTAACCAAAGTCCATTGATTTCTTAGGTTGGCGGTGTATTATCGAAATCTCATAAAGGACTTCAAAAGGATTGTTATATCTTTGACCTAGCTAGTTAAGAAGAATCAAGTCTTTTTATAAGATGCACATAACGAAGACTCTTTTATAAAGATGAAGAAATTATTGACTAGTTCTCTAGTTTTAGTTATACCAAAAGGAGCATAACTGTTTACCACATACACTGATGCTGGTGGTACAAGACTCTGTGTTGTCCTTATGCAAGAAGGAAAAGTGGTCGTGTTTGCTAGCAAGCAAAACAAGACCCATAAAAGAAATTATCCAACTTATGATTTGGAGTTGGTGGCCATTATCTTTTCTTTGAAAACATGAAACAACTATTTGTTAGATGAGAATTTGAGTTATTCACTTATCACATATCTTTAAAGTATTTATTCTCCCAAAAGGATTTCAACCTTAGGCAATGATGATGGTAGAATTCCTAGTGGCTAATGACTTTGATATTTCCTATACTCTCAAAAAGTGGAATGCGATAGCGGTGAGTAGAGGCCATGCTATGTTGGATTTTACATTTGTTGAATGGAAAGGTTTAGAGTTATTGAGAAGTTTGATTTCTGACCTTTTGATGATGTATTGTCGAGTTAAATTGGCGGCATTGGAAGTTAGACTCACCTTTATTAATCGAATCGGATCTGGCCAAAAGCTTGATGTGAGCATTGTACAGATCTTGGACTAGATTGAAAAGAGGTAGAAGTCTTGTCATATTGACTGGTATTCTATTGATGTGAAAGGTTGGATTTGTAGGAATGGTAGATTGTGTGTTTCCAAAGTAGAAAACATCATCGATGAAGTGCTTCGAGAGTGCCATCGTTCTAGGATGATTGTTCATCCTAGTGAAAACAAGATGTACAATGATATGGAGCAACTTATCATTGGAAGCATATGAAAAGACATGTTTTAGAGTTTGTAGAGAGATGTGTGACTTGTGAAAGACTTAAAGCCAACAAAAATGCCTAGTGGTTTATTATTACCTTCGGAGGTTCCAGTTGGAATGGAAACATATTTCCATGGATTTCATAAATGGTTTGCCATGGAGTCAGAGAGGAAATGAAAGCATTTCGGTCATTGCTGATCGCTCAACGAAAAGCGCTCATTTTTATTCCGGTAAAGATTTGAGAACCGCTCCATCTTTAGCATACTTAACCAAATTGTGACGACCCGTAAATTTTAATAGTTTTTATAACGTAATTAACCTAAATTTTGCTTGAAATTAAATAATTAAATTTAGCAATAAAAATGTGGTATTTGATATGCATCTATTCAAACATAGCAAATGGAAGATTTTCATTGATAAATATAGAAGTTAATTTGGTTGTGTAATTTAAATTTCAATTTAAATCAGTTAAAATTGATATAATTAAAATATTATTGAAATCTGAATATTTTTATATAATGAAAATGTAAATCATTTTCTGAGTGAGACGTCATATTTTATTTCGCCAAATTTGGGCTTCTCTAGTTCTCTTTATCTTATTTCGACGATTTCACAGCAGTTCTGGTAGCAAATATTGACTTCTGATAGGATAATCGTATTATTATATCTGCGTACCATTCTATTCGTCTCATCATGCTGATTTTTGTAGTATATACATTTGTCAATTTCAAGGACCGGTACGCGGTGAAACGATTAGCCGTAGCGGTACCCGTTTTGAACCCTTTTGTTTCCTTAGTCCTTTCATATTCCACCGTATAAACTAAGTAGCCACTTGCTTTTATTTTTCCCTGAAATCAATTCTGTTGGCTTTTACTATTCCTACCTTTACAATAAAACATTGGTTTGTTTATTCATTGTGTTTTCTCTCCCCTCCTATTTCGTTCTATTCTAGTAAAATTATGTATATCTAAATTTTATAATACAAATTTCTCATATATAAGTTGCTTGAAAACTGTTCATCTACTTTTGCTCATCCACCTTCCCAGGCCAATCACATTCCCATGCGTCCCTTCTCCTCCTTCCATTTCTCTCATCCATTGATATAATATATATATATATATATATATCAAATATACAAGGCTATTCACATTTATATTCGAAATGCTACCTTGCCTTTTATGTTATTATATTTAACTATAGCCAAACTATTCCTCTTACCCCTCCTTTTTATCGACCGCCATTACACCAAGTACCCCTACCATTTGCCAACTTACCCAAACACCAGCCACATACATCGCAATGACCACCTCCTCCACCCGGCCCGTAGCCGAGAACGCACACCGCCCATCACAGCATCTCTCCGACCATTCGACCACATCCTCACCCATCAGCTCCAAGTACGCCGCCTTTACTCCCAGACCTTCCCGACCAATGCACAGCAGCTCCACAGTCATGCCCACCCCGACAGCGTTACATTCAAACCAAACCTCATTGCCACCTTGCCCCAGTGCTTCCCACAGTCTCCTCACTCCTGACAAACTCCGTAAACCCGACCACAAACGCCCTGCATAGCACACGACCTCCCTCCATCAACAGATCCCTACCCCACGTCGAACCATTTTCCGCCCCTTTCCATTCGTGCGACCTAGTTTTCCCATCCCTCTCCTTGCTGCATGCAAGCCAGCTTTGCTATTTTATGTTTATATAATATAGTATGTTTCAAAATATTGCCTCCACTTGGTTTGAAAGGTTATACATTTTGTTATACCTGTAACATTATATATATATATATATATATATATATATATATTATCTGCTATAATTACATATTTTGTTACCTATATTTGATAGACGTATATTTAGAAAAGGATATACATTGTTATATCTATTACACTTATATATTATTTGCATGTACAAAAGTTTTCGCATATGTCTGCAAGCCTACCTGCTACTTCTTTCATTCTGATGTGCATATAGAATATATAGAGTTCTCATTTTTGTAGTCTACATATAAATATTTTTTTTTGGGCATATCTGGGTACTCTGCATATATGATTTTTTGAGTAGCATGATTGTATTTTCTTTCATAGATATATAGTTTGCAAATATATTTATTTTCCAATATATGTTTTGCTTTTAGAGTTATATATATATATATATATATATATATATATGGTTTTATATATGTATTACAGTAAAGTAAGTTTGTATTGTTTCTATAATAAATATTGATTTTAAATCATAATATGTATGTAAGTATATAAATATACATATTATAATATGTTGTTTATATTTATGAGATCATATAAAACTTGTTACTTTGTATATATGAGTTTCTATAAGTTTATATATGATCTGTAGTGTTATATAGGTATTACAATAAAGTAAGTTTATATTGTTCTATAATAAATATTGATTTTAAATTATAATATGTATGTAAGTTATAAATATATATATGTTTATATATCTGTTTATATATAAGTGTATACATGAGTTTTGGGTTTTCGTGTTGAATGAAATGGTTTTATGTTAAATTTTAACATGTATTTTTTTTAAACTGTAACATCCTGGAATTTATGGCAATATAAATTTAATAATCTGTGTTTAAAATTTAAATTAATTTTATAATTTTTGTAAATAAATTGAATTGATTCTATAATCTTCTTTATTTAAATAATTAATTAGAGGATTTATTTTTAATAAGTTAATAAATCTGTTTTCTATTTATAATATGTATATATATTTTGAATAAGATAAGTTTGGTTTTAAATTTAATTAGTATAACATATTTTCTAATATCTTGAAATTGGGAAATTTTGATTCATTTTTGATTTAATCTTTTAAAAAATATTTAATAAAATGATTTTAAATATATAAGACAAATGTTTTATTTGTTAAAATGTATTTTTGACTTAAGTTTGTATATTAAAATAAGCTATAAAAACGTTTGTTTTATTCTTTTTAAAATAGTAATTAATAATTATGATTTGTAAATTTAATATGAGAATTTAAAATACAATTTAAAATATGAAACATGTATTCATTTAAGTTACAACCTCTTTTATAAGTTTATTTTAAATGTTTAAAAAGGTATCTTTGTCAAATGATTTATTTGTATATTGTTTTTACTTATAATAATACTTTGTTTTATTCTTTAAAATTATTTATCTACATACATAATTAGGTATTAAAATTAATTAACTAAGTTAAACTTTCTTTAACACATAATTGAAATACTAATTACTTAAATTGACATATGTTAACATTTTAGGTTCTTATATAACAAATGTAAGCATCTTAAAGCCTAATTAACATGTGTAAATTTACACACACAAAACATTTACAAGTGTTCATTTTTTTTACAAGTGTCATTGTTCAATTTTTATTTTTCTTTAATTTTAATTTATCATAAACAAAGTTATATAAACTTACAATTTTTCCCATTCCTTTCTTTTCTCATTTTCATTTCATAAACAAAGAAAATTTGTAACATTTCAAGATTTTCAGATTTAAATCAAAAGAAACCTGAAAAATCACTCTTCATACCCATAATCAAACACAAATCCTCATTTCAAAATACAAATTTACAATCACTTCTTCTAAAACCAGTTTCGTCAACCTGAACCAAGCTTGCAAATCACTCTTCAAAACCTATAATCTCTGTAACATTTTCAATCATGCATCACCTGTTTCAAAAACTTGAAGCCTGCATTTACAAATTAAAGCAAACCTGAACATCACCCTGTAGTCCATCTTCAAAAACATCATGCAAAGCAAATCTGTTTATCAAATATTCTCTGCATTCAACTCCTCTAAAAAAAAATCTGAAAATCATGATAACCTGCATTTCTTTTAAATCTGGGATGAAACTGCAAGCTAAAATACCTGCATTTAATTCATTCAAAACTGGGAAAGTTTACCTGCATGCAACAAATAAATCAAGGGCCTACATCTTCTTGTGTGACTGGAGCATGCATGCAAGCTTGTAATTAATCAAGTGGCAACCAGGAAAGTTTTAAAGGCATTCAAGCAAATTGCAGAGGGTGTTCTGCATGCTTAAAAATAATAATCTGGGCTATGTCTGCATCATTAAAAAGTTGAGTAACTTTTCTAAAAAAAAATTAAAGGTTAAAAATTGTTGCATGCTAGTATACTAAAATATATAAATGTTGCATATGTTTATAATTTAATCTACCTACTGTGTAAATGTATTTGTGTATATGTTGTTAAATTTTCTTGTTCTGTTTTGTTTCCTGACACAAGTTTTTATTTATATTCTTATATCTTTAATTAGTTTTTGTTAAATTGTAGGATTTAAATAAGATATGTATGTTGGCTTCAAAGATTAGACTTTAAGATTTTATTCAAGTAAAAAAAATTAAATAGGAACTTACTAGAAAATAAGTAACAGAGCAACTAAACTGTATAAGTGAAAATATAAACATTTCAAATCAATATTTCAGGATTATAATTCAAAACATCCTGCAAGATTATGATTTTTAAAAGTAATATTACAACTTATAATGCTTAATCCAAAGTGCAGTTTTAAATTTACTGTATTATACATATTGGATAAGCACAGTTGATGTTTGCGTTCGATTGGGTTGAATTTGCTTCTGAAGAAGGTGGAGCTATCAGAGATTTTGGGAAAATTCTTAGATTAGGTGGAAATTTGTTTTTGTGGTTGTGATTTGGATTTTAAGGTTTTAAACCCTAGTTTTACTATGGTTTGAAGAAGTGATCTTTTCTGCTAATATACTTGATGGAGTTACTTAGAGTTTTGGGAAACGGAGGTTGGTGGGTTGTTGAAGTCATCGCCGGAGTTGTAGAGTAATCCATGGCCGGTGGCGCGGGAACAAGACCGTTGTCAGGTTTTGATTTGTTTGAGAGTGCTTTCTGTTCCAGGTTTTGATGTTGGACTCGAATGCAAATTCGAGTTGATTTGGGCAATCTGATGATATGGGTGAGATGAGAAGTTGTAGGCCGATGGGAGATGGTCGATGACGTTAGCCAGCGGTGGCCGGAGGTGCTGTGCAGGTGCATAGTGAAATAATGGACATGTGGGTGATGTTGTTGGCTTCAGTTTTGGGTTGCTTTGCGATGGACTCGGGAATTTTGAGTTTCTGCTCGAAGCAGATGGAACTTCGAGTCGAAGTAAATACAGGGTAGGCTCGGGTAAACTTTGTTTTCAGGTTTTCAAATTAAACAGGAAACCTATTTCAGTATTTTAAAATTTGAAGTAGAGTTTAAATGTAAACTAAAAACTTAAACTAAGTTAAAACTCAGTTGAACTTGATTTAAAATTTGTTTGAATTTGAGTTTGAAATATTTTGAATTCAAAAATTTAAGTTGTTTTAAATCAAAACAGAAAACCGTTTTTCTGTTTTTAAATTTAAAAGTAAAGTTTTAAAATGCAACTGGAAATTTAAACAAAGTTTAAAATCTGAAACTGAAATATGAAATTCAAAGTAGATGAATCTGAGTTTGAATTTAATTTAAATCTGGGAATGTAAGTTTAGATTTTGAACTTTTAAAATATAAAAGAAAATTGGTTTGAATTTAAACTGTGAGTTTTAAATTTATGAAATAAAAATTTAAGATATGATTAAGACCAGTTTTAAAAAACCTGGAATCTGATTTGAATGTCAGTTTTCAAATAAAATAGGTTTTTAAATTTAAATTTGTTTTAACTATTTTAGAAATGATTAAATAATTTGAAATTAAAAATGAAGATGGAAATGTAAGTAAAGCTTTAAAGTTTTAAGTTTAAATCTGGAATGAAGATTTAAACTGCATTTCAGTTTGAAATTTAAAGGGAATTTTTAAATTGAATTTTTTTAAAAATAATTTGGAATGTTTAAAATGAATTTGTTTTATAATCTTTTAAACCTTTATTTTATAAAAGGGATGTTCTTGAACATGTGAGATAAAAAGATTTGTTTAAAACCTTATTTAAATAAATTGTATTCATTTTAACATCTTAAAATTTTAAAATGAAATTTAAAGTGAAGTTTAAAATAAATTTAGAAACAATTTGTTTTAAAATACTGTATATAAGGAGAAATGTTTCTTAAATTAAGTTAGAACTTAAGAAATTGGATTCATTTAAATTATTAAGTTAATTTAAATGGAATATTAATTATTTAATTAATTAATAATGTGGATGATTCATTAAGTAATTAGTAATTTTTAAGTTAATTAATTAAGACTTGAGATTAATTAATTGAGGTTAATTAATCTATAATTAAGAATTGTTAATTAAATTTTAATTAATGATTAAGATTTATTAATCAAGTGATTAAGGATTAATTAAGATTGTAATTAACACTTAATTAATTAATAATTAGAGATTAATTAAATAGTAATTAAATATTAATTAATTTGTAATTAATAATGATTAATATAAGTTAATTTCCTAATTAAGAAATTAAGAAATGTTAATGAAGGTCATTAACTTAAGATTTTTTTTTAAACAATTAATTAATGTGATTAATTTTTTGATAATTAATTAGATTAATTAATTAATAATAATCAATTATTTAAGTTTAATTACTTAATGAAAGTAATTAATGAATTAATTAATTAGTGTAATTAATTTGATTAATGTGACTAGTTTAGATTAATTAATTTAAACATTTGTGGATTGATGAATAATTACTTTATGTAATTAATGGGTTTGTAATTACTTAAGAAAGTAATTAATTGATAATTACTGGATGTAATTAAAGATATTTATTATAGAAGTAATTTGGATTTAAATTATTTTGTAATTAATCAAGGGACTAGTTGAGATAATTAATTAAGAGTAATTAATTTATGAGATGAGCAATTAAGGATAGTTAATTACTGGATTTGTTATTAATCAAGGGTGATTAATATATGTGGTTAATTGCAAATTAATTACTTAAGGTAATTAATTTAAATAGAGAGATAAATTAAATTGTAATTAGAAATCATTAATTAATTAATGATGTAATTTAAAATTGATTAATTGAGGAATAATCAATAAATGAGGTAATTAATAAAGGATTATTATAATTAACTTTAGTTAATTAATTGATTAAGTAATTAAAGGTTAATTATTAAGTATAATTAACTTATGTAATTAATTTATAAGCTAATTACTTATTGTAATTAGGGAATTGTTAATCTGAAATGATTAATTGGAAGAATAATGAGATGATGATTTATTAATTGATTTGTAATCAATTGATGATTAAGATAAGCAGAATTTTAATGATGAAGTAATTAATTTAACTCATTTTAAATTAATTAGAGATTAGATAATTAATTTAATTCATTTTAAATTAATTATAGATGGTGTGATCATTAGATCATTACTTATGTTTGATGATTGATATTGGTTGCCATGTATGGTTTGTAATCTCAGTCATGAGATGAGTAATGTTATATGATATGGATGCGTTGGTTGCATTTGGATGATAATATGGTTTATTTGATTATGATATGAATTATCTGTTGGCAATGATAATGTTGATTATCTATTGTGTTGTGAATTATCTATCTGTGTGTATATAGGTAATGAATTGAATTGTTTTAAACTTTAAAACAACTTGGACCTAAAAGACACGTTTTGGATTTCGGTGAGACCGGGATCGGGTTTCCATATTTGGATATCCGAAAACCACATCGATCCAAATTAACGATAGGTCATGAATCTCAAGTGAAGATGAAGATTTAGAGTGCAAGGGTTATCGTCGTTGACTCTGAGGGTGATTCCAAAATGAGTGTAACGAGATAATGCCTTCGGTTTCGTTCAAACCCGGAACGAAATTGTATGGATTGAATGCTTTCAGAATATCGTCAGGTGGACGATGAGCATTCCAAGAGATGTGTTCTCTAAAGGTAATCGTGGCCACAAGCCTCATCAACCGGGAATGGCTAAAACAGGAAGGTTCAGCAAGGCTTCGTGGGTAGTTCCCACTGGAAAGCGAGATTTACCCCTGTCTAGAAGTCACTTTATATATTCGGTTGTGTGGGCAGTTGGTTGCAAACAACTACGGGCTTGTCTTGTTCGGGACTATTCAGTAAGGAGTGGTTCCAGCCTTGTGTTGCAGGGGAGTTAGGGTGGCTCCTCGGTATGGTGATCTAGGCCACGTACTGTGACGGGCGATACCCCACTAGCCCTGCCATTGTATGGAATCCAAAATCCAATAAGTGCCAACGGTTTTGATTGTATTACCCACTTTTGTGGCTAGTGGCTGGAATTTAATGAATGTAATAATTTCGGCTATTTCATATTTATTTGAAAACCCTAGACCTATTATAATATCACTGGATTTTCTATCAAATGTTTTGGTTAGCGTAAGGTAAAAACTTTTCCATGTTTATGTGTGGGAAGTCTTACGTGATACCTTTCTTTTCAAAGGTTTTTCAAAAGTTAAGAAACTTTAACCTATTACTCACACCAGACCCATGTCTGACCCAGAGTTTATTTTGTTTTTCATAAACTCTTGGGTACTCAAATTTTTACGAGTAGCCAAGGGATTCAGGTTAGCTTTGACGAATTATGGAGGAGCAATGGAGCATGAGGCTTCTGCGTGTAGATATATAGTTTGCCACTGTGTTGGTATCTCTGAGTGTTTTCTGTATTGTGTTTGAGTTGTAATAACTAGACAGGTGTTTATAACTGTCTAGTATGTGTTGTATTGTCTATCATGTAACTCTGATATTTGTTGTATATTATGTAATATTTATGTTATTAATATAATTTATTCGTTCCGCTGTTGAGATTCTTGTGTTGTTTTATTCTTTGTCTTCTTCTTTTCTCTTTTCTATCCTTTTCTTTCTTAAAGATGATACGACTTTTTGTGGAGAAAAAGTCGGGTCATCTCAGTTGGTATCAGAGCGCTAGGTTAAGCGAATACCTAGTCTCTGGAATAGTGTCTATCTTGAGAGAGCGTATTTGTATTATTATTATTATATATATATAGTTGTTTCTACCTATCTGTTGGGTTACCTGTTCGGGTTTTTCCCAATATAAGTTAAAAAGGTAGATAAGGTAGTGGTGTGCGTAACACGACTACTACCGATGGTTGGAGTTTGAATGTGTGAGGTTGGAAGTGTATTTGTCGAGACTGTAGACCGAATACCGTCTCGAGTGAGTTTTGCTGTGGTGAAGGACTTCATCGATCTCTGAAGTAAACCTGTTAAGGTTCGGAGTTCATCTTTGAAGTGCAGAGTTGGATGAGTTGAGTATTGGATCTGTCGGTAGGGCAGAAGCAAGCGAGTGATGATATCTTGATATCTCAGGAAGTAATAGCTGCGTGTTGAGATGCAGTGACTATGGATGTTTCCGAAGATATTTCTTTGGAACAAGTTTAAGGAGGTGAGTCTGCTTGGTGTTGTGGCTGAGTCCAGCAGAGTGTTCTGTTTGTTTTGAGGTCCGAGTTTCTCGGAGAGCTTTGGATTGAGAATTCTTTGGCATTGGTGTTAGCAGTGCAGATTGGAGTGTTCTATGTTGGTAGGAAGTTCTCTTGCTGGATAGTTTTTCTGAAGTGGAGTTCAGAAGCAGCAGAGTGAATCCTTTTCTTCAGTGAAGTGGCTAGGCCAGCATCAGTTGTTCTGATTGGTAGAGAGAGCAGTTTCTTTGGATTAGGCTGAGTTGATCGCAAAAGTGACTTGCGATAGTGTGCTCTTGAGTTCTTAGAGATTTTTCGGATATCTTCTAGGAAGGCAGAGTTTGTCCGCATCTGGAGATCGAGTTTTCTTATCGATTTGTATTCCAGGAGTGGAACTGGTGGTTCGGTTAGTAGATGGATGGTTCCTTGAGATAGGAGTTAGTGAAGCAACTCAGGTCTCGGAGGAACGTCTGAGTTTTCTTTATGGATCTGTAGAACCATATTTTTGTGCTGGGTTGTCTAGTCCGTGCTTGTGCTCTTCGTCAGCATTTTCTTCTGTTTTGGATCAGAGTTGTACAGCGGAAGCAGTTTGGGGTGCATCTGTTTTTCTTTTCCGGATAAGGAGAAGTTTGTTCTGTCTTCTATTGTTTGAGGAGTAGAGATGTGTTCTTGGTTTTGGATTGATCTTAAGGAGATCATGGTGTTGGGTTGTTTTGATCCAATCTGTTTCTAGAGGCATCAGCAAGAGTTGAGATGATCAGAAAGGATATTGGTAGTCCATGATCGTCCGAAGAATTTTATGGATAAGAGACTAAGAAATTTGGATTCTGGAGTCGGAGATTGGGTTTTGGATAAGTTTTTTTCTTCGATCCAAGGAGCTATAAGATTTGGAGAGTTTGGGAAGCTAGCTCCGAGATGTTTGGATATTTTCTCTATTTTGGTTGGATAAGTGTTTGGTTTTCTAGAGTTGAATTGCCAGTTTGGATAACTGGGATTCAGGGTGTTTCACGTATCTCTGAGAGAGTACGTGTTTGATATTTCTGGTTGCAGAACCAGCAGTTCAGGAGGTTTGGTTCTTGAGTCAGACTCGTCTGTAGTCTGATATTCTGTTTAGAGTTGTTGATAGGAGCTCTATAGCTTAGTAGTTTTTGATTGTTTGGATTCTATAGAGCGAGTATCCCGATATATATATACCGGGGAAACTCGTGAAAGTTTTATCCAAAATTCTTTTGGATAATTAGATTTGTTCTGATTGTGTGAATTGGTTGCTTTGGTTGTTAGCATATGATTTACATATGCTGTGTTCTAAAATTAAATCTATAAATAGATTATTAAATTACCTTTGTTTTAAATTTCGGGGACGAAATTCTTTTAAGGGGGAAGGATTGTAATATTCCGGAATTTATGGCAATATAGATTTAATAATTTGTGTTTAAAATTTAAATAAATTTGATAATTTTTGTTAATAAATTGAATTGATTCTATAATCTTCTTTATTTAAATAATTAATTAGAGGATTTATTTTTAAAAAGTTAATAAATCTGTTTTCTAATTATAATATGTATATATATTTTGAATAAGATAAGTTTGGTTTTAAATTTAATTAGTATAGCATATTTTCTAATATCTTGAAATTGGGAAATTTTGATTTATATTTGATTTAAGCTTTTCAAAAATATTTAATAAAATGGTTTTAAATATATAAGACAAATGTTTTATTTGTTAAAATGTATTTTTGACTTAAGTTTGTATATTAAAATAAGCTATAAAAATGTTTGTTTTATTCTTTTTAAAATAGTAACTAATATTTATGATTTGTAAATTTAATACGAGAATTTAAAATACAATTTAAAATATGAAACATGTATTCATTTAAGTTACAGCCTCTTTTATAAGTTTATTTTAAATGTTTAAAAAGGTATCTTTGTCAAATGATTTATTTGTATATTGTTTTTACTTATAATAATACTTTGTTTTATTCTTTAAAATTATTTATCTACATACATAATTAGGTATTAAAATTAATTAACTAAGTTAAACTTTCTTTAACACATAATTAAAATACTAATTACTTAAATTGACATATGTTAACATTTTAGGTTCTTATATAACAAATGTAAGCATCTTAAAGCCTAATTAACATGTGTAAATTTACACACACAAAACATTTACAAGTGTTCATTTTTTTTACAAGTGTCATTGTTCAAATTTTATTCTTCTTTAATTTTAATTTATCAAAAACAAAGTTATATAAACTTACAATTTTTCCCATTCCTTTTTTTTCTCATTTTCATTTCATAAACAAAGAAAATTTGTAACATTTCAAGATTTTTAGATTTAAATCAAAAGAAACCTGAAAAATCACTCTTCATACCCATAATCCAAACACAAATCCTCATTTCAAAATACAAATTTACAATCACTTCCTCTAAAACCAGTTTCATCAACCTGAACCAAGCTTGAAAATCACTCTTCAAAACCTATAATCTCTGTAACATTTTCAATCATGCATCACCTGTTTCAAAAACTTAAAGCCTGCATTTACAAATTAAAGCAAACCTGAACATCACCCTGTAGTCCATCTTCAAAAACATCATGCAAAGCAAATCTGTTTATCAAATATTCTCTGCATTCAACTCCTCTAAAAAAATCTGAATATCATGATAACCTGCATTTCTTTTAAATCTGGGATGAAACTGCAAGCTAAAATACCTGCATTTAATTCATTCAAAACTGGGAAAGTTTACCTGCATGCAACAAATAAATCAAGGGCCTACATCTTCTTGTGTGACTGGAGCATGCATGCAAGCTTGTAATTAATCAAGTGGCAACCAGGCAAGTTTTAAAGGCATTCAAGCAAATTGCAGAGGGTGTTCTGCATGCTTAAAAATAATAATCTGGGCTCTGTCTGCATCATTAAAAAGTTGAGTAACTTTTCTAAAAAAAAATTAAAGGTTAAAAATTGTTGCATGCTAGTATACTAAAATATATAAATGTTGCATTGTTTATAATTTAATCTATCTGCTGTGTAAATGTATTTGTGTATATGTTGTTAAATTTTCTTGTTCTGTTTTGTTTCCTGACACAAGTTTTTATTTATATTCTTATATATTTAATTAGTTTTTGTTAAATTGTAGGATTTAAATAAGATATGTATGTTGGCTTCAAAGATTAGACTTTAAGATTTTATTCAAGTAAAAAAAATTAAATAGGAACTTACTGGAAAATAAGTAACAGAGCAATTAAACTGTATAAGTGAAAATATAAACATTTCAAATCAATAGTTCAGGATTATAATTCAAAACATCCTGCAAGATTATGATTTTTAAAAGTAATATTACAACTTATAATGCTTAACCCAAAGTGCAGTTTTAAATTTACTGTATTATACATATTGGATAAGCGCAGTTGATGTTTGCGTTCGATTGGGTTGAATTTGCTTCTGAAGAAGGTGGAGCTATCAGAGATTTTGGGAAAATTCTTAGATTAGGTGGAAATTTGTTTTTGTTGTTGTGATTTGGATTTTAAGGTTTTAAACCCTAGTTTTACTGTGGTTTGAAGAAGTGATCTTTTCTGCTAATATACTTGATCGAGTTACTTTGGGTTTTGGGAAATGGAGGTTGGTGGGTTGTGGAAGTCATCGCCGGAGTTGCAGAGTAATCCATGGCCGGTGGCACGGGAACAAGACCGTTGTCAGGTTTTGATTTGTTTGAGAGTGCTTCTGTTCCAGGTTTTGATGTTGGACTCGTATGCAAATTCGAGTTGATTTTGGCAATCTGATGATATGGGTGAGATGAGAAGTTGTAGGCCGATGGGAGATGGTCGATGACGTTGGCCAGCGGTGGCCGGAGGTGCTGTGCAGGTGCACAGTGAAATAATGGACATGTGGGTGATGTTGTTGGCTTCAGTTTTGGGTTGCTTTGCGATGGACTCGGGAATTTTGAGTTTCTGCTCGAAGCAGATGGAACTTCGACTCGAAGTAAATACAGGGTAGGCTCAGATAAACTTTTTTTTTAGGTTTTCAAATTAAACAGGAAACCTGTTTCAGTATTTTAAAATGTGAAGTAGAGTTCAAGTGTAAACTAAAAACTTAAACTAAGTTAAACCTGAGTTGAACTTGATTTAAAATTTGTTTGAAATTGAGTTTGAAATATTTTGAATTCAGAAATTTAAGTTATTTTAAATTAAAACAGAAAACTGTTTTTCTGTTTTTAAATTTAAAAGTAAAGTTTTAAAATGCAACTGGAAATTTAAACAAAGTTTAAAATCTGAAACTGAAATATGAAATTCAAAGTAGATGAATCTGAGTTTGAATTTAATTTAAATCTGGGAATTTAAATTTAGATTTTGAACTTTTAAAGTATAAAAGAAAATTGGTTTGAATTTAAACTGTGAGTTTTAAATTTATGAAATAAAAATTTAAGATATGATTAAGACCAGTTTTAAAAAACCTGGAATCTGATTTGAATGCCAGTTTTCAAATAAAATAGGTTTTTAAATTTAAATTTGTTTTAACTATTTTAGAAATGGTTAAATAATTTGAATTTAAAAATGAAGATGGAAATGTAAGTAAAGCTTTAAAGTTTTAAGTTTAAATCTGGAATGAAGATTTAAACTGCATTTCAGTTTGAAATTTAAAGGGAATTTTTAAATTGAATTTTTTTTAAAATAATTTGGAATGTTTAAAATGAATTTGTTTTATAATCTTTTAAACCTTTATTTTATAAAAGGGATGTTCTTGAACATGTGAGATAAAAAGATTTGTTTAAAACCTTATTTAAATAAATTGTATTCATTTTAACATCTTAAAATTTTAAAATGAAATTTAAAGTGAAGTTTAAAATAAATTTAGAAACAATTTGTTTTAAAATACTGTATATAAGGAGAAATGTTTCTTAAATTAAGTTAGAACTTAAGAAATTGGATTCGTTTAAATTATTAAGTTAATTTAAATGGAATATTAATTATTTAATTAATTAATAATGTGGATGATTCATTAAGTAATTAGTAATTTTTAAGTTAATTAATTAAGACTTGAGATTAATTAATTGAGGTTAATTAATCTATAATTAAGAATTGTTAATTAAATTTTAATTAATGATTAAGATTTATTAATCAAGTGATTAAGGATTAATTAAGATTGTAATTAACACTTAATTAAATAATAATCAGAGATTAATTAAATAGTAATTAAATATTAATTAATTTGTAATTAATAATGATTAATATAAGTTAATTTCTTAATTAAGAAATTAAGAAATGTTAATAAAGGTCATTAACTTAAGATTTTTTTAAACAACTAATTAATGTGATTAATTTTTTGATAATTAATTAGATTAATTAATTAATAATAATCAATTGCTTAAGTTTAATTGCTTAATGAAAGTAATTAATGAATTAATTACTTAGTGTAATTAATTTGATTAATGTGATTAGTTTAGATTAATTAAGTTTAATTAATTTAAACATTTGTGGATTGATCAATAATTACTTTATGTAATTAATGGGTTTGTAATTACTTAAGGAAGTAATTAATTGATAATTACTGGATGTAATTGAAGATATTTATTATAGAAGTAATTTGGATTTAAATTATTTTGTAATTAATCAAGGGATTAATTGAGATAATTAATTAAGAGTAATTAATTTATGAGATGAATAATTAAGGATAGTTAATTACTGGATTTGTTTTTAATCAAGGGTGATTAATAAATGTGGTTAATTGCAGATTAATTACTTAAGGTAATTAATTTAAATAGAGAGATAAATTAAATTGTAATTAGAAATCATTAATTAATTAATGATGTAATTTAAAATTGATTAATTAAGGAATAATCAATAAATGAGGTAATTAATTAATAAAGGATTATTATAATTAACTTTAGTTAATTAATTGATTAAGTAATTAAAGGTTAATTATTAAGTATAGTTAACTTGTGTATTTAATTTATAAGCTAATTACTTATTGTAATTAGGGAATTGTTAATCTGAAATGATTAATTGGAAGAATAATGAGATGATGATTTATTAATTGATTTGTAATCAATTGATGATTAAGATAAGCAGAATTTTAATGATGAAGTAATTAATTTAATTCATTTTAAATTAATTAGAGATTAGGTAGTTAATTTAATTCATTTTAAATTAATTATAGATGGTGTGATCATTAGATCATTACTTATGTTTGATGATTGATATTGGTTGCCATGTATGGTTTGTAATCTCGGTCATGAGATGAGTAATGTTATATGATATGGATGCATTGGTTGCATTTGGATGATAATATGGATTATCTGATTATGATATGAATTATCTATTGGTAATGATAATGTTGATTATCTATCGTGTTGTGAATTGTCTATCTGTGTGTATATAGATAATGAATTGAATTGTTTTAAACTTTAAAACAACTTGGACCTAAAAGACACGTTTTGGATTTTGATGAGACCGGTATCGGGTTTCCATATTTGGATATCCGAAAACCACATCGATCCAAATTAACGATAGGTCGTGAATCTCAAGTGAAGATGAAGATTTAGAGTGCAAGGGTTATCGTCGTTAACTCTGAGGGTGATTCCAAAATGAGTGTAACGAGATAATGCCTTCGGTTTCGTTCAAACCCGGAACGAACTTGTATGGATTGAATGCTTTCAGAACATCGTCAGGTGGACGATGAGCATTCTAAGAGATATGTTCTCTAAAGGTGATTGTAGCCTCAAGCCTCATCAACCGGGAATAGCTAAAATAGGGGAGGTGCAGCAAGGCTTCGTGGGTAGCTCCCACTGGAGACCGAGATTTACCCGTGTTTAGAAGTCCCTTTATATATTCGGCTGTGTGGGCAGTTGGTTGCAAACAACTGCGGGGTTGTCTTGTTCGGGACTGTTCAGTAAGGAGTGGTCCCGGCCTTGTGTTACATGGGAGTTAGGGTGGCTCCTCGGTATGGTGATCTAGGCCACGTACTGTGACGGGCGGTACCCCAGTAGCCCTGCCATTGTATGGAATCCAAAATCCAATAAGAGCCAACGGTTTTGATTGTATTACCCACTTTTGTGGCTAGTAGCTGGAATTTAATGAATGTAACAATTTCGGCTATTTCATATTTATTTGAAAACCCTAGACCTATTATAATATCACTGGATTTCCTATCAAATGTTTTGGTTAGCGTAAGGTAAAATTTTTTCCATGTTTATGTGTGGGAAGTCTTATGTGATACCTTTCTTTTCAAAGGTTTTTCAAAAGTTAAGCAACTTTAACCTGTTACTCACACCAGACCCATGTCTGACCCAGAGTTTATTTTGTTTTTCACAAACTCTTGGGTACTCAAATTTTTACGAGTAGCCAAGGGATTCAGGTTAGCTTTGACGAATTATGGAGGAGCAACGGGGCAGGAGGCTTCTGCGTGTAGATATATAGTTTGCCGCTGTGTTGGTTTCTCTAAGTGTTTTCTGTATTGTGTTTGAGTTGTAATAACTAGACAGGTGTTTATAACTGTCTAGTATGTGTTGTATTGTCTATGTAACTCTGATATTTGTTGTGTATTATGTAATATTTATGTTATTAGTATAATTTATTCGTTCCGCTGTTGAGATTCTTGTGTTGTTTTCTTCTTTCTCTTCTTCTTTTCTCTTTTCTATCCTTTTCTTTCTTAAAGATGATACGACTTTTTGTGGAGAAAAAGTCGGGTCGTCTCATAAACAATGATTTTGTTATTTATATATATATATATATATATATATATATATATATATTTAATCTAATATGTGTTTTAAATTGAATATTGATTTTTAGAAAAATATATAATATACTTTGTTTCCATTTACATCAAGCTAGTTTTGATCTGTTTTTCCATCGATTTCAAGTCTGTCGTGCTTTGCCTTGTTCATCGAATTCGTGTTCATCGTGCTATGCTTTGGAATTGTGCTTGGATTTTTGGCTTGTTGTGTTATCAAATTTCTCTAGCCTCGAAAGATGAGCGATCACTCATGATTAACAATCTTATATTTAATAAATTTGATTCACATGAAATAACGATTGAAATATGCTGCTAAAATTGGATTGTTAAGTTATTTAATTGTTCAATATGAAATGCCATTACCTGCCATTGTTTACCTGTGACATATGACACCATCACCTGTTGTATGTAATTTATTCAAATTTGTTATTGATGATATATGTCCGTTGCTGATATGTTATATTGTTATCATATTTGTTCTCTCTCTACCAGTTTCCTATTGTTTAGATCCCTATGGGTTGAAATGATACATACTCGAATAATCTGATAGATTAAGGGAGAATTGTTGTGGGTTGAAATGATAAACCCAAGCGATTTTCATTGATTTAAAATTTTGGGATTGCGGATTGAAATGATATATACCCGTGGATATTTAAATTGCGAATTGAAATGATAAATATTTATATCACTTGACCATAGGATAGAAAATTATATACAGACACAGTTGGTGTACTTTTGAAATTGATTTCTAAAGTTTGAAAGAAAATATATGGGTTTTAAAAAATATTGATTTCAAATATAATATAAAGATTTTAATTTTAATATATTTGTAAAAATTTAGATTTTATTTTTATATGATTTGGAAATTTTAAATTTATAAGTTAGTTTTGAAAATATAAATTTTAAGATTTTACTTATAATCTTTTTTAAAATATAAAAATAAGATTTAAAATAAAATATATTTAATAATAAGATTTAATTCAATAGATTTAATTTAATTTTTGTATATATAACATGTTTTAAATATATATAAAATATTAATATCTAAATAGATTTTGTAATAATTCTTAAATAAATAAAGGTTGGGAAATATATTAAATAAGAATTGATTAGTAATTTAAATGGGTTAATACTTGAATTTAAATAAGAATTGACTTATAATAAAATTTGCTTAGAATTGAACTTAAATAAGGGTTGATTTGAACTTATCAATTTTTAGGATGATTTTATAACTTGATTTAATAAAAAGTGATTAAATGAATATTCTCAACTTTGAATAAAATTGAGAATGAATATTTAATATTAATTTAAGCTTATAAATTGAGATTTTATTTAAATTATTATCAAAACGATTAAGTGAATATTTTCAAAATTGAACAAAATCAAAGTTTAATGCTGAAATATAAATGAAAATTATATTGTAAATATTCAAATATTTAAACTTTGAATCTTATTGGAAGCGAGGTGATAGTTCAAAACCCGGATTTGAAATCGATATAGAATGAAATGGTTTATTGAGAATTTGAATTAAATCCTTAACTCTTTAAATCGAAATTGTTGAACTGGAATCGATTTCAATTGAATTTTGGAATTTAAGCCGATTTGAATCGATTTGTGAAATTGGAGGAAATTATTTTATTATATAAAGTATTTTTTAATATATATAAACTATTTTAATATATAAACTATTTTAATATATGAACTATTTTAATTTATAACTATTTTAGTATATATACTATTTTCAATATATAAATTGTTTAAGTCAGAAGTGTTATGATTTCAAAAGTGTTATGATTTCAAAAGTGTTACGATTCTGGAAATGAATATTATTTAAACTGAATAATGATATCGAATTTATATGGTTTTGGATTGAATATTATGTTTTGATATGAAGTATGAACTATTGAAATGAAATGACCATGGTGTGAAATGAGCGTTTGGTTGTTAAAGAGACTGAGATCGGATATTGTCATACACTCTGCCAATATCGAAAACCACGTTAACAACTGTGTACATGGTGGAGATTCCAGAACGAAGTAGGATGGTTTGGTGACGATTCTGTATGAGGTATTTATGTAGCCCTGATTCCCACGAGTCAGCTTGATGTGACTAAAACAGGAGCCACGTCGAGCCAAGTGAGGTTCTTCCTCCGATCGGGTACATTTCTTCGATACCATTCTATTACTTTGTGATTTGATTGGATGAACCTTTAATTTGGGAGTGTGTCTCGCGGTGGGCGGTAGTAGCTGCTATGTGTTACCACCAGTCTGGATCCACAAACGGTATATCTACCTTGGCATTGCCTCGCGTGCCTTGTCACATGCCCTATCGCGCCTTCTACGAGTTTGGTTTGTATCATATACCTGTGGAGTGTCCTTTGATAGCCCACCAGTTTACGGAGGAATTACGGTACTATATAGACTATAGGAATATATAAAATGTGTTAAGGGGGATATGGGTAATGCCTTAACGCTATTTTAATAGTTTACTTTACTATAGACATTATTATAATAGTGCATATTACTACATAGTAGATAGTTCCAAAGATTCTTAGAGGATGGAAATACCAAACATCCTTCAAGTTTCTTGTATTTCAGTTGACATTTCACTTGAGTTGAATTTACTGGTATAATATTGTTAATCCTGACTCGAGTGTTTTGTGTTTTGCTTTATGCTCGGTTCAGACTGAGTGTCACAACACTTGAGACTCACCTTTGGAGGTTGAAGCTTTTTTTGAAGATCTATCGATTCAGCTTTCAGTTATTTCAGTTTATTCCAGTCATTTATGTTCAGACTCGTCAGTTGCTTATGTATTAGAGGTTCATTTGTATTTAAGATTTTTCTTGTATTTTATTTCAGACTCTAATGTTTTATAATAGCATCATGAACTTCTATTTATCTATTCTGCTGCTTATTATTGTATTACTCCGTGTCTGTGATTGATTTATTTGCTGTAAATTCTAAGTTTTGCCAAATATAAATTAATAATCTAACATTTTAAGCAATTCAAGTCCAAAATGCGCGGATGTGGATGGTTCGAAATACCAGGTCGTTACAGTTGGTGTCAGAGCTCTGGTTTAGGAAAACTTAGCATATGGAGTAAAAATTAATTACAGAATCACCTTCGTTCGAGCTTGAATTTCTCCTCTTCGATTCGAATTTCCTTTTGAATTTTGGAACGTTTCTTTCGTCCTGGAATCCATTCTTGTCTATTCTTATTTGTGTACTTTTGATAGTAGAGCAACCCACAACTTCAACTCAATTGGCAACTTCTTCCTTGTGTGTGTCTAATCACATCGGCGGTCCCGCTAACCTCTTTATGATTTGTAAAGGGGTGAAACTCTTCCACAACAGGTGTTGATTGACCGGAGATTTCTATGTCCTCGGTTACGATGCCATTATCCCTTGCAAATCCCGAACCATTCTCTAGTAGACGACCCGGATAGTTCTCTTTTAATCAAATGTCGATTGCCTCAGGACTTGTATAGGCAGTTATATCTATTCGTTGCTTCTTTGCCTAGTAATCTTGACTCCACCACCGTATTCAATTATTTCGGGATGTTTTAGTGAAGTCATTTTTCTCCCTCTCAAGCGGAGAATTAATTTACGCATCGATATTATTCCTGGAATGTCGGTTGACCCGGTTAAGATCGCCGCTATTAATATAAATCTATCCATCTTTTCCCTTTTGTAATTTAATTATCTTATCTTTCTTTCGAGCCTATCTTCGTTGTTAGAATTCTCTTTGATTAGAGTTCCTCTAAATTTGAATCTCTGTTCTTGTTCTATAGTCCATTCTTAAATCATCCTACGAGGGAGTGTATTTGAAATTAATATTAAATTGTTTCATATTGCGTTATTTGAATTTTCAAGTTTGATACGGAGTTTCGATCGATTCATCTGGTCAACGCTATCGATAGGAATTTCAAAACACTTGAACAAAGCAAACAGATACAATATTGATTCCAAAATTGGTAAATGAAATGATTTTATGTATGATTATATTTTTTATATAAACGTATAATTTCCTGAAATTTGATAGTTAAATGAATTGATTATTAGAAATGTGTGACGACCAAGAATTTTTAAACATTTGAAATTGGAATATTTAATCGATTTTAAATATTTAAAAGTTAATTTCTAACTTGAATCTCAAATATCACAATTTGTTGGATAATTAAATTCTTAAATTAGACAATTGGAAATTGGGTAAAATATGAATTCTAGGGTTTCAAGGCTGTTAAAAATAATTTGAAAGCGTATAAAATTTATATTAATAATACAGAAGATAATGAAAGCTTTAGAATTGAATTTGGAAGTGTTTTGTTCAGTTTTGAAAATATATCATTTAAATTGACATTTAAAAATAGCCTTCGGATGCACCATCTCGGAATTTGACAAAACCTGTTCCATTGGATCCGTAATAGTGTATTATTATCGTATTTCAATTTTCATAGTGTTTGGAGTTGTCGTGTGGCCGTACGATATATAAACGCGCTAAAATCTTTATAGAAATCTAATATAATAAACAAGTCCAAAAGCTATCTTCTCCGTACAATCGAACTAGGACGCGAAACCTTTTCCATTGCATTTGGAATAGGTGTATAACATTATAAACGCCTAGTGGCATGCCTCGATAGGAGGTCGAGATTTTGAGCTATGATTTTGGGACGGTTTAAATTTAAATATAAAATATACATTCTTTGACTAGTCAAATAACCTTCACATCAGAACTTTTTTCATGTCACTGCAGCTTTCTTTCCATGCTACCTCCTCTCAATAGAACGTGTCTCCAGCCTTTTCCAAATTGCGTACAGATGTCCCCTTTTGTTTCTTTTAAACAAAAAAGAAAATCAATGCTGCTTCGAAATAAATAATGGCCAAGCATTTTATATTCAATCCAGTTTTCCTCTTTTGAAAAATCATAGCCGCAAAACCATTTCGAACCACCCTCCTCTTCTTCTTTCCATTCGAAAAACAATCAAAATCGAATCCAGTATCTCATGAGTGAATCGCGAGCGAGCATCACGCCATGCTCGTATATACGAAGTTTAGGAGGAGGGGCAACGCGTTTAGGTGGGGATCGCGATTTAATAGAGGCTAGGCACAGCAATGATTTGGGAGCTCAGTAGTATAGGACGAATGAGCAGTCGAAGATTAGGGATTGGGCTGCTCGAGTGTTGGCACTCGATTTGATCACGGCGATGAACGCGGCAGGCGATGGTGAATGGGGGCCGACGCTATGGTGTGGGCGGAGCAGGGTTGGTGGATCGCGTGGAAGGAGGGATTCGGCGCGATGAATTTCGAGGTTAATAATTACATGTATAATACTTTGTTGTTGTTTTTTACTGCTAAGTTGAATAGTCATTTGCAAAAAAAAATATAATGATAATTACTTTATAAACTATTTTAAAAAAAGAAGTAGTTTCTGTTTTCCTGTCCGAGTATGTTACTTGATTTTAAACGTTTTAATTTAAAGGTTTCTTAAGTTTAAAACTTATAAAGGGATTGTTGATTTTTATTTCACTTATTAGTACATTATAGCAGTACATTAACAGCAAGGTATTTGCAGATTTGTTTAATTTAATTTAATAAATAAATATATAAAGGTTGAAGAAAATATAGAAATATGCAGAAAAAGAAAGAATAAATATATGTATATTAACTTACTATTTCATTTTAAAAATTAAGGTGGTTAACTTATTTAATTGCTTATTCAATTTATTTTAGTTACTAAATGATTTTTAAAAGGAAATTTTTTAGTTTAAACGGAATTGATTATTCGATTTTCTTAAATATTAATAAATCGTAAAATGTTTGTTACAAGGTCCAAAATCGTGAAGAAGACTAGTCGAGGGAAATGGATTGCGAACACAAAAATCAAAGGTGAGTTAATCTCACTCAAAGTGGATTATCAGTTAATTTATATAGTTAAATTTAAATTGTTAGGTGATTGTTTAAATTGATAATTTATTATCAGCTTGGATGTGATATGTTATATATAGTGTATGTGTGTGTATATATATATATATATATATTGGAGTGATTGATTTCCCGCATTATATAGCGGATGAGGCCCTATGCTCCCCGCATAATAGCAGATGACCCTATACCGCGATATCCCCCTCGAAGTCGGATTGGTGTTTTTATGTTGTGCTAACATCTGTTGATGTAGGAAAATAGATTGGAGGGATTCAACTGGAGTCCTCAAAATGTTAGAAATTATTTTCATATTCGGTGATATGTTTCATTTGATGATCTGTGATAGAATATATTGATTATATTAGGAGTTGAAAATATTGAATGCTATGGTTTGACTGAATATATTTTGGTATATTGAGAAATAAAAAATATAAAGATTGGATTTTTAAGTAAAATAATTATAGTAAATTTGGATAAATTAAAAGAATGAATTTGGAAAGGGATAAAAGTTTGATTCAAAATCGTATCAGATAAATTTCGAGTATGGGGAAAGAGTTTTTGAATAAATGGGAATAAATGAATTTTGAAACTTAAGTGATATTTTTTTAAAGAAATAAAGGATTTATTTTAAATTCAAGGGTCAAAATGGTTTGGGAGAATTTAAAAAGGAGAAATTTTGAAATTAAGTGTGAAGTTGATAATGTAAAATTTTAAATAAGATTTTAAGTCATAATAAAAGGATGAATCTGAAATTAATGGCTTTTGGAATAGATTTGGGTCAGTAAAATAATTTATTTTAAAATGGAGTTAATTTTGAAATTGATTTAGTGTTGAAACTATGATTAAAAAGAGAATGAGATTATGAAATTTGTAAACGGGGTTTATAAATGAAGTGAATATTTATCAGTGGATAATTTGAAAGTATAAATTCATGATGGGAATTTATAAGGAAAGGGTGATTTGTTTTAAAAATAAATAGTGGTTTATTTTTAAAAGTATGGAAAGGAAATTTACGGGATTGAGACGTAAATTAAACTGGAAATAAATCAAGAAGGATTTATAAATGATTAGACGGTTATGTTGGAATGAAAAGTGAAATTTCTTGAAAAGCTAAGTGTATTTTCAAAGGAAGATTTTTAAGTATAAATTAGAAGTTTTAAAATGTTTTAAAAGAAGAATGTTTTCTTTTGAGAAGTTTATTATTTAATTTTTTTAAGATTTTAAAGTAAATATTTATTAATTTAGTTATAGTAGTAATTATTTTAAAGGTTAAATTAACATTGTGAATTAAAAGATAGTTACTAAATATTTATATAAATGACTTTTATTTTAAAGGTAGTTTTGGCTAAGTTTTACTTGAAAATTATTATGGAATTTCATAACTATTATTTCAAATAAAGTCTTTTAAGTCGTTTTATTTTAAATGTTTTAAAGTATATATATCTATGGATAAAGTGATTTAAATTATTTAAAATCTAAGTTATTAAGACTTAATGCTTTTCAGTAGAAATAAAATAATTGTTTGGATGATTGTTTATTTGATAGTTAAATAACCGACGATCAATATTGGCCAATGCGCTGATTGTTTTGAAGAGGCCGGGATCGGGTTTAATTATCCGAAAACCACTTCGATCCGGTTTGAACGTAGCAAATGAATACCGTAAAGATAATGAAGAGGTGTTTCAGTTTGTCCAGACCCAAGGCAACTTGTATGGATGAATGCTATCAGAACATCGTCAGGGGGACGATGAGCATTCTAAGTGTATGTGTGCTAAAAAGGTAATGCATAGCCTCAAGCCTCATCAACCGGGAACGGCTAAAATAGAAGAGGTGCAGCAAGGCTAAGTGGCTAGCAACCAATTAGGGAAAGGTCATCTCTATATAGATGTCCCTTTTATTCGGCTGTGTGGGCGGTTGCTGATCCCAACCGCGGGGTGATCTTATTCGGACTATCCAGTAAGGGGTAGCTCTGATCATGTGTTGCAAGGAATCAGAAGGAATCCTCGGTACTCTAATCTAGACCAGGTACTATGACGGGCGGTACCCCAGTAGCCCTGCCATTGTATGGAATCCAATCTCCAATAAGCGCCTGTACGGTTTTGATTGTGCCCAACTATGCTGGAACGTGAGATGCAAGCACTTCAGCTAGACTCTATTTTACTTCCTATAGAGACTATTATAAGATCAGGTGAATTTGATAAAATATTTTGGTTATCGTAAGGTAAAAACCCGGCATGTTTATTTATGACGTGGTCTTATGAGATACATTTGATTTCAAAGGATTTTGAAAACTTTAATAATCCAATTGAGTGTGTTTTCTCATGCTGGTTTTCCAGACTGACTCGGATTTTATTTCACTATAATGCTCGGGTCAGACCGAGCATTATGGAATACAGATTCTGGATGGACTACTATGGAGCTCAGGGGATGCACTGGATGGCGAGGCGTATCATACGCATCTGACTTATTTCCGCCGTATATGGTGTGTCGTATATTCAGCATTGTGTGGACAAGTCATCATAATAGTCCAGTGATGTGTTTTTGTTTGATGTTGTACTCTGATGATGTAATATATAAGACAGTTACAACTTTTTTGTATAAAATCTATTGTTATCTATTACATGTTATTCCGCTGCGATTGTGAGATTCTTATATTGATTTCTTTTTTCTTCTTCTACCCATTCTTCTTTAACCCTAATGGTTCGTATTTCCGTTCACTTGAGTTGATATGATGGAGAATAGTGTCGACTTGAGGGGCACGGATTTGCGGGCTGTTACACTTGGTATCAGAACTGAAAGTTAAGCGAGAACCTTGGCTCTGGTGGGGATTACTCATTAGAAATAGAGTCCGTAGTACTCTAGAATGAGTTTGAGAGTATTAATAGATACGAGTGCTTATTTGTTAGTGAATATAAAATTGTTTTATAGTGTGTTGATTGGTTTGTTGAGTGGTTTATGGATTATGGTCAATCCGAGTAATTAATGTTATTGTTAGGGATCTCTAAACACTTGAATAGAACAATTTGACATAGTGTTGTTTTAAATTGGGTAAATGAAATAATTTTACCTAAATTATTTTTATATATGAAAGGAATCATTTTTCAAAAATTATTATAGTTATGTATGGCTACTTAGTTGTGAGAAAATGATAATATTAAATTATTATCATTGTTATTAGGAAAATTAAATAAAAGTTGAAATTATAACCAAAGTTAAGAAATTAACTTATATAACAAAATGGAGTTTGTAAATGGGGATTATAAATGTGATTTATAATTGAAAATGAAACAAAAATTCCAGATTAATGTTTGAATATGAATTGAAAGGATTTGGAATTCGAAATTTTGAAAGTTAAATTCCTTTGATTTGAAATGATTTTCAAAGGTTTTGGGGAAATAATAGTGATATTATTTCGGAAATATTTTTGAATTGGATTTGAAATCTGGTGATATTTGAAATTTAAAAATATTTGAAAAGGGTTTTTAAAGAGATAAAAGCAATAAACTCTTTTGGATCGCTGGAATATAATTTCGATGATGATCGCGGCATCATCGGTGTTCATTTTCAAGTTTCCAAGAGAGGAGTTACTACCTAAATGTTTTAAATTGGAGTGTTTGCAAAACTGGGTTTGGTTTTAAAATTCAAGACGTAATTTGATACCAAAGGATTTTGGGTATATATGATTTCAAAAATGTTTTTGAATGTTTAAGCAATTGTATAAACACTAGAAGTTTAATTGAAAATGTTTATGGAATATGAACGGGCTTGATAGGTTATAAAATTTGAGATCTGTTGGAATAAAATTTAAATTAAAGTAGATGTGGACGAAATAAGTCAGAAAAGTAAACCAAGTAAATGAAGTAAATTAAAGAGGTTAGTGAATGAAATGTAAATAAATTGGGAAACTTATAGGAATTTAAAATTTTAATTTAATGGGAAGGTAACTGAATTAAGTTAAATAAAGTTAATCTTGAGGAAATGAATCTAAGTAAGCTGAATGGAATGGACATCGAAATAAAATTTATTAAGTCCGAAATAAATTTATGAATGAACAAACTAATTTCAAATTGTAAGTAAATGGAAGTGAAACTGAATTTCTGGATGATATTTATTTCGAGTCATGTTTAAATAAGATGAAACTGAAATTTGGTTTGAGTTGGGATAAATGGAACTAAAAGTTGGGAATAAGATTTGATTGAAAAGGAGATAAATTAGTGGGTTAAGTATAAGAGTTCAATATCTAATTTGATTAGAAATAAAATGTAGTTGATGAACTAATTGACTTAATTTGGTAAGTAAATGAAGGGAAATTAAATAGTGGAATTAGATCCGACTTGAATCATGTTAAATAAAATAGAGTTATTGAATTTGATTGGGAACTAAAGGGTGAAGGAAAGGAAATTTGATTTCAAATGAATTTGAAAATTAAAATTTGAATAAAAGTATGTACAAACCAAAGTGGTGAAGTGAAGATAGTAATAAGAAGTATATAAAATTTTCATGTTGAACTTAAGAAATGGATGGTAAAATTCTTAAGTAAAATTTGTATTGGAGAAATATTATAAGTTAATATTTGAACGACGATTGAGTAAAATGTGAAAGGGGAAATTGAGAATGGGTGTATGGAAATCAAAATAAATGTGAATAAAAGAGAATTGATATAGTTAATAATCAATTAAGATAAATACGTAGGATGTACGTATATTATTTTATTCGCATAACGATTTGATCCAGATTCGAGCACAGAATTTTGAGATAGTTATATCGATCTGAGTTGCGATTTTTCACTCGATTTTTGACGGTGAACCCTTGATATGGATTTTTTATTGATTTTGGATATTCTCTATCATGGTATATGGCTATGCAAGGAGAATGAAGGTTTCTGATCAAGAAACCAGATCTAAGTCTGCACTAGGGAGTCGAGAAGACGATACTAGTTCGGAACTGAAATTGTGTGATTGAGTGAGCGATCAGAGTTGGTATTGCGTACGGATGATATATGGACGTCGTATAGGCTTGAATGAAATAGATATTAAAACTTTTGAAAAGAAATGAATAAAATGATTTTGAATTCTGTGATTGGACATTATTGCTAAGTAAGTACAGGTGTTTTAAAAGTAAAAGGAAAAATTGGTGTTTTTGTTTTCAGAAGATAAATTTGAATTTCCGAAAAAAGGTATGTATTTAAAAAAAATCATATGAAATTTGATGTTTTTCTGATCTAGCCACTTGGCCTTTTTTTTCTTTTGAAAGTTAAGGGCTGTAGAGGCATTTTGTAGTCGTATTGATCCAGCCACGCAAAGGAGACGCTGGCGAAATTTTTCAAAAATTTAAGGAGTTATAAAAATCTTGATAATTTTAAATTTGGTTTCAAGTTATAATTTGAATGGTTTAGTAAATAATTTTGTTTGAAACCTACGGATGGGTTTGAAAAGTTAGTAGGAGGGATAGTGTGTCTTTAATAAAAAGATTGTTTTGAGAAGTTGTTTGAAACTGTTTGGTTTTGGAAAAATGATGAACGGGTTATGGATCATTCTTCCTAACTAGTAATTTTGGTGACGAAATTCTTTTAAAGAGGAAGGAATGTGACGACCCAGAATTTTTGAATATTTGAAATTGGAATATTTAATTGATTTTAAATATTTAAAAGTTAATTTCTAACTTGAATTTCAAATATCACAATTTATTGGATAAACTAATTCTTAAATTAGACAATTGGAAATTGGGTAAAATATGAATTCTAGGGTCTCAAGGCTGTTAAAAATAATTCGAAAGCTTATAAAATTGATATTAATAATATAGAAGATAATGAAAGCTTTAGAATTGAATTTAGAAGTGTTTTGTTCAGTTTTGAAAATATATCGTTTAATTTGACATTTAAAAATAGCCTTCCGAGGCACCATCTCGGAATTTGACAAAACAAGTTCCATTGGATCCATAATATTGTATTATTACCAGATTTCAATTTTCGTAGTGTTTGGAGTTGTCCTATGGCCGTACGATATATAAATGCATTGAAATCTTTATCGAAATCTAATATAATAACTGAGTCCAAAAGCTATCTTCTCCATACTATCGAATTAGGACTCGAAACCTTTTTCATTGCGTTTGGAATAGGAGTATGACATTATAAACGCCAAACGGCACACCTTGATAGGAGGTCGTGATTTTGAGCTACGATTTTGGGACGGTTCAAATTTAAATTTAAATTTAAAATATACTTTCTTTGACTGGTTAATTAACCTTCACATCAAAACTTTTTTTCATATCATTGTAGCTTTCTTTCCATGCCACCTCCTCTTAATAGAACGTGTCTCCTGCCTTTTCCAAATCGCGTATAGATGTCCCCCTTCGTTTCTTTAAAAAAAAAACAATGCTGCTTCGAAATAAATAATGGCCAAGCATTTTATATTCAATTCAGTTTCCCTCTTTTGAAAAATCATGGATGCAAATCCATTTCGAATCGCCCTCCTCTTCTTCTTTCCATTCGAAAAACAATCGCAATCGAATCCAGCGTTTGGCGAGTGAATCGCAAGCGAGCATCACGCGATGCTCGTATATACGAAGTTTGGGAGGAGGGGTGACTCATTTAGGTGGGGATCGCGATTTTTATGAGTCTAGGTGCGGCAATGATTTAGGAGCTCGACAGTATACGACGAATGAGCAATCGAAGATCAGGGCTTGGGCTGCTCGAGTGTTGGCACTCGATTTGGTCATGGCGATGAAGGCGGCAGGCGATGGTGAGTGGGGGCCGAAGCCATGGTGAGGGTGGAGCAGGGTTGGTGGATCGCGTGGAAGAAGGGATTCGGCTCGGTGAATTTTGAGGTTAATAATTACAGGTATAATACTTTGTTGTTTTTTTACTGCTAAGTTAAATAGTCATTTGCAAAAAACAAAAAAAAAATATAATGATAATGAATTTATGAACTGTTTATAACAAAAAAAGTAGTTTCTGTTTTCCTGTCCGAGTATGTAACTTGATATTAAACGTTTTAATTTAAAGGTTACTTAAATTTAAAGCTTATAAAGGGATTGTTGATTTTTATTTCACTTATCAGTACACTGACAACAAGTTATTTGCAGATTTGTTTAATTTTATTTAATATATAAAGGTTGAAGAAAATATAGAAATATGCAGAAAAAAAGAATATATATATATATATATATATATATTCACTTACCGTTTCATTTTAAAAATAATTATTAAGGTGGTTAACTTATTTAATTGCTTATTTAATTTATTTTGGTTGCTAAAAGATTTTTAAAAGGAAAACTTTTAGTTTAAAATAAAATGTTAGTTAATTAAAATTATTAAACGGCAATTGATTGTACGATTTTCTCAAATATTAATAAACCGTAAAATGTTTGTTACAAGGTCCAAAATCATGAAGGAGACTAGTCGAGATGGAAATGGATTGCGAACACAAAAATCAAAGGTGAGCTAATCTCACTCAAATTGGATTATCAGTTAATTTAAATTGTTGGGTGATTGTTTGAATTGATTATTTATTATCAGTTTGGATGTGATATGTTATATATATATATATATATATATATATATATATATATATATATATATATATATATTGGAGTGATTGATTTTCCGCATTATATAGTGGATGAGACCCTATGCGCCTTGCATAATAGGGGATGACCCTATATATCACGATATCCCCCTCAAAGTGGGATTGGTATTTTTATGTTATGCTAACATGTGCGGATGTAGGGAAACAGTTGGAGGGATCCAACTAGATTCCTCAAAATGTTAGAAATTATTTTCATATTCGGTGATATGTCTTATTTGATGATATGTGATAGAATATATTGATTATATTGGGAATTGAAAATATTGAATGTTGTGGTTTGACTGAATATATTTTGGTATATTGAAATATCAAAAATATAAAGATTGGATTTTTAAGTAAAATAATTATAGTAAATTTGGATAAACTAAAAGAATGAATTTGGAAAGGGATAAAAGTTTGATATAAAATCCTATCAGATAAATTTCGAGTATTGGGAAATAGTTTTTGAATAAATGGGAATAAATGAATTTCGAAACTTAAGTGATATTGTTTAAAGAAATAAAGGATTTATTTTTAAATTCAAGGGTCAAAATGGTTAGGGAGAATTTAAAAAGAGGAAATTTTGAAATTAAGTGTGAAGTTGATAATGTCAAATTTTAAATAAGATTTTAAATCGTAATAAAAGAATGAATCTGAAATTAATGGGTTTTGGAATAGATTTGGGTTAGTAAAGGAATTTATTTTAAAATGGAGTTAATTTTGAAATCGATTAAGTGTTGAAACTGTGATTAAAAAGAGAATGAGATTATGGAATTTATAAATGGGGTTCATAAATGAAGTGAATATTTATCAGTGGATAATTTGAAAGTATAAATTCACGATGGAAATTTATAAGAAAAGGGTGATTTGTTTTAAAAATAAATAGTGGTTTATTTTTAAAAGTATAGAAAGGAAAAATTACGAGATTGAGATGTAAATTAAACTGAAAATAAATCAAGAAGGATTTATAAACGATTAGACGGTTATATTGGAATGGAAAGTGAAATTTCTTGAAAAACTAAGTGTATTTTCAAAGGAAGATTTTTAAGTATAAATTAGAAGTTTTAAAATGTTTTAATAGAAGAATGTTTTCTTTTGAGAAGTTTACTGTTTAAATTGTTTTAAGATTTTAAAGTAAATATTTATTAATTTAGTTATAGTAGTAATTATTTTAAATGTTAAATTAGCACTATGATTTAAAAGATAGTTACTAAATATTTATACTTTATATAAATGACTTTTATTTTAAAGGTAGTTTTGGCTAAGTTTTACTTGAAAATTATTATAGAATTTCATAACTATTGTTTTGAATAAAGTCTTTTTAAGTGGGTTTTTTATTTTAAATGTTTTAAAGTATACATATCTTTGGATAAAGTGATTTAAATTATTTAAAATCTAAGTTATTAAGACTTGGTGCTTTTCAGTAGAAATAAAACAATTGTTTGGATGATTGTTTAATTTGATAGTTAAATAACCGACAATCAATATTGGCCAATGCGCTAATCGTTTCGAAGAGACCGGGATCAGGTTTAATTATCCGAAAACCACTTCGATTCGGTTAGAACGTAGCAAATGAATACCGTGAAGATGATGAAGACGGTGATTCAGTTTGTCCAAGGCAACTTGTATGGACGAATGCTATCAGAACATCATCAGGAGGACGTTGAGCATTCTAAGTGTATGTGTGCTAAAAAGGTAATGCATAGCCTCAAGCCTCATCAACCGAGAATGGCTAAAATAGAGGAGGTGCAGCAAGGCTAAGTGGCTAGCAACTAATTAGGGTAAGGTCATCCCTATTTAGATGTCCCTTTTATTCGGCTGTGTGGATGGTTGCTGATCCCAACCGCAGGGTGATCTATTCGGACTATCCAGTAAGGGGTAGCTCTGGTCACGTGTTGCAAGGAATCAGAAGGAATCCTCGGTACTCTAATCTAGACCAGGTACTGTGACGGGCGGTACCCCATTAGCCCTGCCATTGTATGGAATCCAATCTCTAATAAGCGCCTGTATGGTTTTGATTGTGCCCAACTATGCTGGAACATGAGATGCAAGCACTTCAGATAGATTCTATTTTACTTCCTATAGAGACTATTATAAGATCAGACGAATTTGATAAAAATATTTTGGTTATCGTAAGGTAAAAAACCGGCATGTTTATTTGTGACGTGGTCTTACGAGATACCTTTGATTTCAAAGGATTTTAAATACTTTTATAATCCAATTGAGCGTGTTTTCTCACGCTAGTTTTTCAAATTGACTCGGGTGTTATTTCACTATAATGCTCGGGACAGACGGAGTATTATAGAATATAGATTCTGGATGGACTGCTATGGAGGTCAGGGGATGCGCTGGATGGCGAGGTGTATCATACGTATCTGACTTATTTCCGTTGTATATGGTGTGTTGTATATTCAACTTTGTGTGGACAAGTTATCATAATAGTCTAGTGTTGTGTTTTTGTTTGATGCTGTGCTCTGATGATGTAATATATAAGACAGTTACAGTTCTTTTGTATAAAATCTGTTGTTATCTATTATATGTTATTCCACTGCGATTGTGAGATTCTAATATTGTTTTCTATTTTCTTCTTCTACCCCTTTCTTCTTTAACCCTAATGGTTCGTATTTCCGTTCACTTGAGTTGATATGATGGAGAATAGCGTCGACTCGAGGGATACAGATTTGCGGGCTGTTACAAAATGATAATACTAGATTATCATATATTGTTTTGTCAACACCCATAAATCATTAACTATTGTTGTATGTTATAAGAAGTTGGAAATTTAGAAACATGGTTTAAAAATCTGATTTGCAAAGGGAAATGAATTTGAATTAAAGATTTGAGAATTTAATTTCTAATATTCAAAATTTTGGTTTTTAAAGTTTTAAAATATATTATTTGAAAGTATTTTCGCATGAAAATGGTTTTCAAAGGATTTTAAAAGAAGAAAATCAGTACTACCCTCTTTTGTCGCTGGAAAATAATTTCGGTGATGACTGCAGCATCATCGACATTCATTTTCGAGTCTCAAAGGGGAGAGACTGCTTTGTAGCTTTATTGCACTTTCATTTTGTAGATTGATTTGATTGGAATTTATTGAGTATGATTTGATTTATAAAAAATATAGGTATATGTGTATATTTATTTCAAAACGATGGGAAGTGGAACTGGAAATTTAATTCTTAAATTCTGTGTGAAGTTAGGGTTTTCAATTATTGAAATAAATCAAAAAATTTGAAATATTTGAAGAGTTTAAAATTTAAATTGGAATTTAAAATAATTTGAAACAATTGAACTAGGATAAAATCTATTTGTATAATATTCAATTGTATTCTAATAAACATACATATAACTTACCTGAACATTCAAAAAGTTAAAATGTTAATGTAAATATATGTAATTGAAGGTTATACAAGAGAAAACTTAGGTAATAAAAATGTTCAAACTAAATTTTGATTAATAGAAATGTTGTAAATAAAGGGTAAATTTGTATAGTGTTCAATTACACTTAGAAACATTAATAAAACTAACTGAGAAAAATAATGTCCAAAATAAAATTTTGATAAGTGAATGTATAAAGAAAATAATACATTTAACCATTCTTATAACATAGATTAAGTGAATACAATTGAATAATAAATGAGTTAAATAAAATAAATTCTGTTTTGAAAGAAATCTTTGTAACAAATGTTAATAAATTGAAAGCAAATCAAATGAATGAAAATATCTTGAGTTTAAATCAACAAAAGATGAGTACAAGGAATACTTATTGATTAAATAAATTAGATTGAAACCAAATTTGTTAAGTACGAACCGATTTTAAAAAAATGAGATTTATAAGGTTTTTAATTAATTGTGGTATTTGATATCAGGTATTTTGAATCTATCTTTCATTTCTATTGTATTTATTCTCCTATCTCGTTCTTTTTCGGGAATGAAAAGTTTTGAGTGGGGGAGAGTGTAATGACACGTAAATTTTAACAGTTTTTATAACGTAATTAATGGATATTTTGTTTGAAATTAAATAATTAAATTTAGCAATGAAAATGTGGTATTTGGTATGCGTCTATTCAAACATAGCAAATCGAAGATTTTCGTTGATAAATATAGAAGTTAGTTTAGTTGTGTAATTTCAATTTCAATTTAAATCAGTTAAAATTGATGTAATTAAAATATTATTGAAATCTGAATATTTTATATATTGAAAATGTAAATCATTTTCTGAGTGAGACGTCATATTTGGTTTCGCCAAATTTGGACTTCTCTAGCGCCATTTATCTTATTTTCGATGATTTAACAGCAGTTTTGGTAGCGAATATCGACTTCTGATACGATGATCATATCGTTCGTATCTGTGTATTGTTCTGTTCGTCTCGTCATGCTAATCTTCGCAGTATATTCATTTTAATTTCAGTGTCCGGTATGTGGCGAAATAGGCGAAATGAATAGTCGTGTTGGTACCCGTTTTGAGCCCTTTTGTTTCCTTGGTCCTTTTATTTTCCACCGTATAAACTAAGCAGCCAGGTGCTTTTATTTTTCCCTGAAATCAATTCGGTTGGCTTTTACTATTCCTACCTTTTCAATAAAATATTGGTTTGTTTATTCATTGTTTGTTCTCTCCCTTCCTATTCCATTCTATTCTACTAAAATTATATATCTAAATTTTGTAATATACATTTCACATATATAAGTTGCTTGAAAATTGTTCATCTACTTTTGCTCGTCCACCTTCCCAGGCCAACCACACTCCCATGCGTCGCGTATCCTCCTTCCATGTCTCTCGTTCATTGATATATATATATATATATATATATATATATATATATATATATATATACACAAGTATTTTCACATTCTTATATTCGAAATGCCATCTTGCTTTTTATATTATTATATTTACCTGTAGCCAAACTATTCCTCTTACCCCTCCTTTTTCTCGGCCGCCATTACACCAAGTACCTCCACCATTTGCCGACTAACCCAAACATCAGCCACATACATCTCGATGACCACCTCCTCCACCTGGCCCGTAGCCGAGCACGCACACCGCCAATCACGGAATCTCTCCGCCCACTCGACCACATCCTTTCCCATTAGCTCCAAGTCCGCCGCCTTTACTCTCAGACCTTCCTGACCAATGCGCAGCAGCTCCACAGTCACGCCTATCCCGACAGCCTTCCGTTCAAACCAAACCTCATCACCACCTTACCCCAGTGCTTCCCACTGCCCCCTCGCTCCTGAAAAATGCCGCAACCCTGAGCATAAACGCCCTACGAAGCACACGACCTCCCTTCATCAACAGATCCCTACCCCACATCGAACCATTTTCCACCCCTATCCATTCATGCGACCCAGTTTTCCTATTCCTCTCCTTGTTGGATGCAAGCCTGCTTTGCTACTTTATGTTTATATAATATAGTATGTTTCAAAACATTGCCTCCACTTGGTTTGAAAGGTTATACATTTTGTTATATCTGTTACGTTATTATATATATATATATATATATATATATATATAATATCTGCTATAATTGTATATTTTGTTACCTATATCCGATATACATATATTTAGAAAAGGATATACATTGTTATATCTATTACACTTATATATTCATTTGCATGTACAAAAGTTTTCACATATGTCTACAAGCCTACCCGCTACTTCTTTCATTCTGATGTGCATATTGAATATATAGAGTTCTCATTTTTGTAGTCTATACATAAATATTTTTTTTTTGCATATCTGGGTAGTCTGCATATATGATTTTTTAAGTAGCATGATTGTATTTGCTTTCATAGATATATTGTCCGTAAATGTTTATTTTTCAATATATGTTTTGATTTTAGAGTTATATATATATATATATATATATATATATATATATCTGTGGTGTTATATATGTATTACAGTAAAGTAAGTTTGTATTGTTTCTATAATAAATATTGATTTTAAATTATAATATGTATGTAAGTGTGTGTGTATATATATATATTATAATATGTTGTTTATATTTCTGAGATTACACAAAACTTGTTTGTTTGTATATATGAGTTTCTATAAGTTTATATATGATCTGTAGTGTTGTATAGGTATTAAAATAAAGTAAGTTTGTATTGTTCTGTTATAAATATAGATTTTAAATTATAATATGTATGTAAGTTATAAATATATATATGTTTATATATCTGTTTATATATAAGTGTAAACATGAGTTTTGGGTTTTCGTGTTGAATGAAACGGTTTTATGTTAAATTTAAACATGTGTTTTTATTTTAAACAATGATTTTGAAATATATACATATAGATTTAGTCTAATACATGTTTTAAATTGAATATTGATTTTTAGAAAAATATATAATATACTTTATTTCCATTTACATCAAGCTAGTTTTGATCTGTTTTTCCATCGACTTCAAGTCTGTCGTGCTTTGCCTTGTTCATCTAATTCGTGTTCATCGAGCTGTGGTTTGGAATTTATGCTTGGATTTGTAGCTTGTTGTGTTGTCAAATTTCTCTAGCCTTGAAAGGTGAGCGATCACTCACGATTAACAATCTTATATTTAATAAATTTGATTCACATGAAATGAAGATTGAAAATGCTGCTAAAATTAGATTGTTAAGTTATTTAATTGTTCAATATGAAATGCCATTATCTGCCATTGTTTACCTGTGACATATGACACCATTACCTGTGTTGTATGTAATTTATTCAAATTTGTTATTGATAATAAATGTTTGTTGCTGATATGTTATATTATTATCATATTTTTCTCTCTCTGCCAGTTTCCTATAGTTTAGAAATTTCCTATGGGTTGAAATGATACATACCCGAATGATCTGATAGATTAAGGGAGAATCGTTGTGGGTTGAAATGATAAACCCAAGCGATTTTCATTGATTTAAAATTTTGGGATTGCGCGTTGAAATGATATACACACGTGGATATTTAAATTGTGGATTGAAATGATAAATATCCGTATCACTTGACTAGAGGACAGAAAATTATATATGGACACTGTTGGTCTACTTTTGAAATTGATTTCCAAAGTTTGAAAGGAAATACATGGGTTTTAAACAAAATATTGATTACTAATATAATATAATGATTTTAATTTTAATATATATGTAAAATTTTAGATTTTATTTTTATAAGTTTTGGAAATTTTAAATTTATAAGTTAGTTTTGAAAATATAAATTTTAAGATTTTACTTATAATCTTTTTTTTAAAATATACAAAGCAAGATTTAAAATTAAATATATTTAATAATAAGATTTAATTCAATATATTTAATTTAATTTGTATATATATAATATGTTTTAAATATATATAAAATATTAATATTTAAACAGATTTTGTAATAATTCTTAAATAAATAAAGATAGGAATATATATTAAATAAGAACTTATTCGTAATTTAAATGGGTTAATACTTGAATTTAAATAAGAATTGATTTATAATTAAATTTGTTTATAATTGAACTTAAATAAGGATTGATTTAAACTTATTAATTTTGAGATTTTAAAAGGGTGATTTTATAACTTGATTTGATAAAAATTGAAATAAATATTCTTAACTTTAAATAAAATTGAAACTGAATATTTAATATTAATTTAAGCTTATAAATTGAGATTTTATTTAAATTGTTATTAAAATGATTAAGTGAATATTTTCAAAATTGAATAAAATCAAAGTCTAATGCTGAAATATAAATGAAAATTATGTTGTAAATGTTTGAATATTTAAACTTTGAATCTTATTGGAAGTGAGGTGATAGTTTAAAATCTGGATTTGAAATCGATATAGATTGAAATTGTTTATCAAGAATTTAAATTAAATCCTTAACCTTTAAATCAAAATTGTTGAACTAGAATTGATTTAAATTGAATTTTGGAATTTAAGCTGATTTGAATCGATTTGTGAAATTGGAGGAAACTATTTTTATTATATAAAGTATTTTTTAATGTATATAAACTATTTTAATATATAAATTATTTTAATATATAAACTGTTTTAATTTATAACTATTTTAATATATATATATACTATTTTCAACATATAAACTATTTAAGTTGGAAGTGTTATGATTTCAAAAGTGTTATGATTTCGAAAATGTTATAATTTTTAAAGTGCTATGATTCTGGAAATGAATATTATTTAAACTGAATAACAATATCGAATTTATATGGTTTTGGATTGAATATGATATTTTGATATAAAATATGAAATATTTGAAATGAAACGACCATAGTGTGAAATAAGCGTTTGGTTGTTAAAAAGACCGGGATCAGATATTGTCATACTCTCTACCAATACCGAAAACCACTTTAACAACCGTGTTCGTGGTAGAGATTCCAAAATGAAGTAGGATGGTTTGATGACGATTCTATATGAGGTATTTACGTAGCCCTGACTCCCGCGAGTCAGCTTGATGGGGCTAAAACAGGAGGCACATCGGGCCAAGTGAGGTCGTTCCTCCGATCAGACACATTTCTTCGATACCATTCTATTACTTTGTGATTTGATTGGTTGCACCTTTGATTTGGGAGTGTGTCTCGAGGTGGACGGTAGTAGCTGCTATGCATTACCACCAGTCTGGATCCGCAAACGGTATACCTACCCTGGCATTGCCTCGCTTGCCTTGTCACATGCACTGTCGCACCTTTTACGAGTTTGGTTTGTACCATACCTATAGAGTGCCCTCCGATAGCCCTCCAGTTTACGGAGGAATTACGGTACTGCATAAACTATGGGAATATATAAAATGTGTTAAAGGGGATATGGGTAACGCCTTAATGCTATTTTAATAGTTTACTTTACTATAGACATTATTATAGTAGCGTATATTACTACATAGTAGATAGTTCCACGGATCCTTAGAGGATGGAAATCCCAAACATCCTTTAAGTTACTTGTATTTCAGTTAACATTTCACTTGAGTTGAATTTACTGGTATAAGAATGTTAACCCTGACTCGAGTGTTTTATGTTTTGCTTTATTCTTAGGTCAGATTGAGTGTCACAACATTTGAGACTCACCTTTGGAGGTTGAAGCTTTGTTTGAAGATCTATCTATCCAGCTTTCAGTTATTTCAGTTTATTCCAGTCATTTATGCTCAGACTCGTTAGTTGCTTATGTATTAGAGATTCATTTGTATTTGAGATTCTATCGTATTTTGTTTTAAATCTGATGTTTTATGGTAGCTTCATGAACTACTATTTATCTATTCCGCTGCTTATTGTTATATTGTTCTATGTTTGTGATCATGTGATTGATTTATTTATTGTATATGCAAATTTTTTCCAAATATAAATTAACAATATGACATTTTGAGTAATTCAACTCCGACATGAACGGATGCGAATGGTTCGAAATACCAGGTCATGACACCGATGAGTGGGTAAGGTTATAGTTTGAGTGCGAAGAGATAGGAAGGAAGAAGAAAGAAGGACAGCTTCGTCAAGGAGAAATTATTTTTAGTAGAAAGCTGCTCGTAATGCGACATTATTTTACAAAAGAGGGGTCTCAATTTGTCTATTACCCTAGGGCTAAAGGGAATAAGCTAACCAATGCTCTATGCGATATTTGATCCAAGGGCCCAAGATTGAATAGACAAAGTTTCATTTCCCAGCATTTTACTACATGGTGATGTTGCATGTTATACCCTCTAGTACTGTGAGTGATTGAGATCAACTCTTCACGAGTGAGTTTTGGAAGAGGTTGCAATATGCATTAGGCACGAAATTGAACTTGATTATGACCTATCATCCCCAAATCAGTAGCCAAACCAAGAGAGCTAACTGTGTGCTTAAAGATTTGCTGAAAGCTTGTATTTTTGATTTTAAAGGATCATGGGGGAGTTACTTACCTCAGTTGAGTTTGCATATAACAATGGTTATCAAGCTAATATTTGCATGACACCATTTAAAGCATTGTATGAAAGGCCATGTAAATCGCCTACATATTGGTAGGAAAATACCAATAAGGTAATACTTGGATCAGATATGATCCATGAGACTTTAGAGAAAGTCAAGTTGATATGGAAAAAAGTGAAAGCATCTCAAGACTGGAAAAAGTCTTCTTCCAACCATAGATGCATTGATCTTGAACCTGAAGTTGGTGATTTGATATTTTTGAAAACATCACTATTGAAAAGAGTTATGAGATTTGGCGGTTCGAGGAAGCTTACACCTAGATTCGTTGGACCATTTCATATTGTGGAATTGATCAGATTCGTTGGACCATTTCATATGTGGAATTGATCGAAAAGCTTGCATATAGAGTTAATCTTACTGAAAAGATGTCCGGAGTGCATAATATATTCTATGTTTCACACTTATGTAACTATGTGCATGACACAAGTGTCATAATGGAACCATGTCAATTAGAGGATATGTATGTTGAATCAGAGGTTTCTATGCTTAGATGACCTATTCGGGTTATTAAGAGTATTGTTAAGATATTTCTAAACAAGGTTGTTAAGCTTGTGTAGGTCAATTGGGGCGAAAACTCTGAAAATTACATTTAGAAGCAGGAAGAGAAGATGTGTGCTTCCTACGCGGAACTTTTTATTGATATGGTTCCGTCTTTTATAAGTATTTTATTTCTTATAGTTAATTATGATTGCATGCTAGTATAAAAATTTCTTTGCATTACTATGTTTGGTTTACTAGTCTTGTTGTTGTGATGTTCAGTGTGTGACATCAGTACGCTGAAGTAGAAGCGATACATTGTTCAACTCTTGATGATTATGATGGCGAAACTGTTTTTTTTTTTTTGGGGGGGGGAGGAGGGGAGGGGGGAGGGAACACAACAACCCATACTGTAATGCTTAGTAATTAAATGTAATTAATCATTTTTATTTAATTAAACGAAGTTATGTCCTTAAAAGAATATTTTTTTTAAAGATGAATGAATTAAGACTTGATAACGATTCCATCACATTCATAATATCTTTCAATATGAAATTCATATAAAATTTATTAAAATCAAATAATTTTGCTAAAATGAGAAGAAAAGAGAAGATATAAGTATATATTTAATCATAATTGATCATATATCATACCTTTAATTTTATCGAGAAAAATGATCACACATAGAAGTTTAAGTTTTGGTAAATGAAAAATAAAAGTTCAAAGAAGAAGGTAAAGAAGATTTCAATAGAAGTAAGAAGTGGATAAGCGTAAGGTAAATGTAACAAAAGAACAGATTTTGTTGCAAAACGCTCGTAATAATACATTAATCATCGCTATACATTTAAAAAGGTTCACATCCATTTTTTCTCTCACTCACCCACTTCTTTTCTCACCCACTAATATTTTGTAAAACATTTCACCTTTATACGCACATCTCTCATTTTCTTACTTAATTTTTGTAAGTAAACAAGCATTAATTATTTCATCTTCTTAAAAATATCACTGCAAATAACAATCATGAACTCAAATTTTATTGACATTAATCATTTTTACTACAAATTTCTACCGATTCAAAATTTGAATAGAAAATTGTAGCTATTTTGATTATTTTTAATCTTAATATATTATGATGTTAGGCAATCTTACTTGAAATCTTTTTTCAAATGATAAAAATTAAAGATATGACAGAACTTCCTCCAAAGAAGCAATTGCTTAAGTTGATAAATAAATTCAAAGCAATATTCCCTATAAAATTTCAAAAAACGATAATTTTCTTTGCATTAACAACAATGGTGGTTGTTTGAAGGGATTCTTTTTGTTCTTTTAGTATCTCTTTATGTGGCATTAGAATGCATTAGCGAATGTACATGGTAGCGCCCTTTATAAAATAAAAGATGCAGTATAGTTGTGCATTTTACAAGTCTAAATTCTTGGCTTGCAACTGATTTTCCAACCGTGAGGCCAGTTCAAAATATTTCATTGTGGTTCACCCGTACATGTGCACAAACATGTGCAAGATTATATGTATATCTACCTTCATCCACTCTCTAACTTAAACATGGCATGGTAACTTTACCATTCCAGTACCACCTCTGATGAACTAGACATCGGATTCTGATGAACTGGGTTTCAGAGTTAAAATAGACAAATTCATGTACACAATATAGTTGAATTAATGCTTAAATGTTACGTGTTATCTAAATTCTCTAGATTAGCATATGCTTCTCCCGCATACAGGAATAGTTGCACAAGTGTATCATTGATACTGTACTACATAGCAAAGAAACACTTATATTATAATAATTCAAACAGTTATCATACTCAAAAATTAATATACAATAAATATTAAGCTACACCATAAACCAAAGACTGTATTTTAGGATGCGTTCTTGGACAAATTGGTCTAGAGGTTGTGGAATTCGCACACAAAATTTGATTAGAGGTTGGATACAAAATATTATGTCATGTATATTGTTTATTTTTATGCAATAATAATTGATTATTTTATATTAATTATTTAACTGTTATTTATTAAATTTAATAAACAATAATATAATTTCAATTTCAAATACAAATTCAAACACCTATTACAAATTCGGAGATAGAAGAAAAAAAAATACAACTAATGATGATATTCCGCAATAAAGGTGCGGACAATCTTAACAATTATTTCTGCTCCATCGATTTCCATCATCGACGAAACCATGTTCAATTTCTTTGGTCCGACAAAACGATACAAGCGATAGCCATCTCCATTGAAGATATTGACCCAATCCACGAAGTCGTTTCAAAACCTCATTGTATCGATCGAAGGTTGTAGCAGCATGACGGGCATGAGCAGGTGCAGAACACCAACAACATGACACTTGGCCTTTCAATTATGTCTACGGTGTACAATAGTTCGAGACGTAGGGGACGAGGGTCTGTAAGGTATGCTCTAAAGTGAAAGATAATTCGTCAAACTGATGCAGATCAATACTATCCAGCCCATCCATTATCTCCTTCGTACCCTCTTCACTCCCCGTCGCTTTAATCAGGCATGCAACTTCACTTCAGAAAAGTTACGAAGGGATGATGGAATTAATTTGATAATCGAACATACACATTCTGCTAATTAGATGTCACTGAAGTACCCATCATCTCCCACCCAATAGGAGAACAAATTCTAAGACTCTTCAAAAGTAGAAGCCTTGTGCTTTAGCTCGGACCTAGAAATCGTCGTCGCTTGTAATGACTCTCCTATCAGCATTCCACCTAACTCCATTTACCATCATCAAGCTTTGAAAATGATTATACAACCTGACTTGCTTGTCCTATTTGCAAGTGAGGACGAGGGGAGTGTAGTCCAATGCAAAGTGTGTGTGCGTGTGTGTTTTTTTTTAACTTAAATACAACATATTACTGGGACAATATATCACTTAACCAGTGAGACAATGGTGTTTATCCCAAAAGTTATCCATCATTTATTTGCAGCTGTGTAGTTAATGCCCCGCTATTAGCCCACTATAACTCCGCTGTATCTCATAGCGGATTTCTACCGCTACGATTTTTCCATGTAGCCCCAAAGTTTAGCATTTCCGCTTTAAGCCCCGCTATTTCCGCTATATCCTGTTATTCCTGCTATATTTCGCTATTTCCGCTATATCTTCTTTAATAAAATGAATTGAAAAATTGCATTTATGCATTATAAAAATTATGAAACTAATTTATTTGATTTAATTTTTAATGTATTTTCAGAAATGAAAATACTCTAATATTCTACTAAATTCAATTATGTTATATAACAGTTTTACGTTTATTTAAAGTATATTTGCACATGTTTTTATTTAAAATTATTTATGTATTAATTATAATTCAATTGAATGATGACTTTTCATTTAATTACCATTTATATATTTGTACAAACATCAAGTATGAGTTTTATATGCTATTTTAGAGTCATCTGCTATATCCCGCTATATCTTTGCTGTATCCCCGCTATAACTTTTTGCACCTCCACCGCTTTGAATCTGCCGAGCGCATTAACTGCACAGATTTGTAGACAATATGCATGAAGTAGACCTTTTTTCCGTGTCGAAATAATTGTGGAGCAGAAAGCAAGTTTCAACGAATTTGATCGTTTCACCGTCTGACCATTCTTGAATGGGTATTTTTGTTGACAACAAGAGGATGAGGCGATCATTTTTGTATGTCAGAAGTTGTAAAAAAGAAAAACTGAAAGATATTTCAATTGATATGTTTTATTGTGAAGGTCTTGGTCAGGTTTATATAGAAATGACGTCCGACTCGGTTTACACACAGTACTACCCCTCTTCTCGATAGTCTTTACTGTTTACTATTTTACGACGACAGAGGACCGTCCGTAGGTGGTTTAATGCACAAGGCCGAGTAAAGCTCTACAACTTAGCATTAATGGCCAGTATGCTTAAAGGGCAACACCCGATCAAAAGAAAGGTGGAATAAGACCCGGTGGAATCGGCTGTTGGTACCCCAGTTGAAAAGTCAGTCAGTTCAAGACGGCGGACGTGTCTATCGCAGTATTGCGTCTTTTTCAACCGCAGCTATCTCGAGAGTCCAAACGGCATTCAGGAAAACGCTGAGGTATTGCATACATCCAACATAATTTCCGCCGACCACTTTTCAAAGAGCATTTGGGAAGTACATGAAATGAGCCTAATACCAAATAATCCTTAATGCTGCATACTAACAGCTAACCAAAACAATAAAAAAGCAACTTATAAAGTACGGTTGCTACAACATAAAACAGCGACAGTAAAACGCATGCTTCCACAAATATATATATATATATATATATATATATATATATATATAATAAAAACTACAATCAAAATGTTTACGAGTCACAGATCATGAATCGTCAATCCACTAATAATTTATTCCACTCTAATTCAAGTAAATATTCACACAAAGAATAACAATGGAAACAAACAAAAGAACAAAAAACTGCACTCTTTCTCAAAGAAGAGTTGACAAGGAGCACTCAAACTGTAACATGCCACCTAGCACCATAAGCAACACATATATATATTTGTATTATCTACTCAAAATAATTCCCATTCAGAGGTCGGAACGGTCGCGGAAGTTGCTGTGTTGTTGAATGCTGTCATGGAAGTTGAAGTGGATGTCGAAGTTGATGTGGAAGTCGACGTCGATGTCGATGGTGCAAACAACGAATCAAACACTTCCCATTCATTCGTGACCACCTTCGATGATGGTTTTCTCTCCTGTTGTTGCTTACGAACTTCAGTAAGGATCTTTTCGTTCTTGATTTTGAGGACATCGAGGGTCTCAACATATTTTTGCACTCTCCTAACCTAAGTAGATCGAACAAAATATCATTAGTTACGATCTGATGATGATATCAAGCATTTATCAAAAAATCTTTTTAGTTTTATGATTTGAATTCCGTTCTAGATCGGATTTCTGCATTTATGATTCGAATTATATTTTGATTCAAATTTAGTTAAAGTCGCAATTTAGAAAGATCATTCAATCCAAATTGCTATATTTGATGTACCTAATTAGAAGTTTTTGAAACAAAATAGAAAAGGAACAAGGCAGGAAATTGAGTTTTAGCTTTGGATGTAGAAGCTTAAACTTTAAAATTAATTTCAAAGTGTTTACCAGCCTTAAAATATTAATTTTCTAAATCTACATTTTAAGATTCATGTTATGTTTCGATTTAAAATTTGAATTTTGTGATTTACAGTCTAAATCTCATTTTTAAAACATTGATATCAAGTTCGATTAACCCTGAGGGACTTGACAATAAAACGCAAATTTTGCTTTTCTTTATTAAATGCAGTTCGCTTTAAAGGAGTCAAAAAATCGTTTTAGTTATGTACAAGTAAAAATTGTAAGTGACTTCTTCCTTGTTCAGTTAAAAAATAACTTTTAAAAGTCAGTTAATTTTTTTGCTCATCCAGCTTATTTTTTAACCTCCGCATTTAAAAAGACAAAAAGTTGAATTAAGCGAACCAAAAGACACTTAAGTTGTAGGATTCAGAGTAGACTAAGTACCTGCGTTCCTCTTTGCAATTTCAGATCACCATCTGCAACAATGCCATCTAGCTTGATTAGCTGCATCATCAGCTGCTCGATTAAAATCAAAATTTCCTTGTCCGCTACTTTTCTGTTGTTGAAAATATCTTTCTCCAGGGCTGATACCTGAACAATAGTATCATTGGCCACTACCAACAATATATTTTACACTACACATTTACAATCTGATGTTTAGTTTGCAAAACTGTAATCTTTTACCTTGTGATGGTATGTTTGGAGTGATTGTAATAAACAATTTTACTGTTTTTTTGCAGCAAAATCAGAAAGTCAATTTTGATACTGAAAGGTAAACGAATTTTGATGATACCTTTTGAGCTTATTTGAAAGAAAATATTTCACTTAATCTGACTAATCAAACAAAATATTTTTTTTTCGATTTATTCACCTTCGAAAATCAACCTTCTCTTTTTTCTAGAAGAAAATTTTGCATTTGATTGCCAAATTTACTTTGACCAAAAGTATAGCCAATAGTGGCTTGTTCACTTGCAAAAGAGTCACCAAACAAGCCATGGAGTGCTCATTTGTGGTATGTCCAGTACAGTATACTAACCCCATACCCCAAAATTGATTGTGGCACCAAATCAAGTGAACTAGTGCATAAAACAGCATTATGGAAGTCATTTTAACATTTCATGAAAGAGGGGAGAATAAAACAGCTTTGTGAAAGCCTTTTTAATCATATGGCATTAAAACGGCTTTCGCAAAGCCATTTTAAGGTGACATATATTATTCGAAACAAAATGAAATCATTTGTTTAACAAATTTTAAATGGGGTTGTGGGTGGTTTTCTAATTATTGGGTGTAAAGGTTTCTTTTGTTTCGTTTTGTTTGTTTTTAACTGCTGAGAATGGTCTACCTTATGCACAAGCCACAGATTCTATTAACATTCAAATGATTATCCATTGAGGTGGATAGAGATATAACATGGAAATACCTGCAATGCAAGTTTATCAACTTCGCTCTGAACATCCTTTATGGTATTAGTAGACTTTTCCAATTTTGCAGCCTTTCGAGCTTCGAGTAAACGCTTGGCATGAGCAGTGGGGTCTACCATCATTACCAGCTTTGATTTATCCTTTACTCCACATATATCCAAGAATGCACTTGAATCTCTTTCTTTATGTTTGTAAATTATTTTCTGATCCAAATGATGCAGACCTGTTCTCTCTGCTAACATCTTCTTCAATTCTCCTGCCATAATTTCAACCATATAAGGACCACATAAGATATGTCATTAATTGTTTTGCATAGAAATTTAAGGCTATAGTTTGCTATTATTCCTGAACAGTATACGATGACCGACACATTCTGAAGTCCACTACTGTTTGAAAGTACATATCTTCTTGTTTAAAGAAAGATCATTCCACTAATTTCAATTTAAAGCCAATTATCCACTGAAAAGTCATTTTGTTGTTTTATGGAGCAGGCCAATGAAAATAGTAGGCTAAACAGTTTCTGAATCCTACTTTGCTAATATCTCCAAACAAGTTGAAGTATTATATAATAATTTCAACAAAAGGTTTATGCATTTTCAATTTTTTTAATTACTTCTTAACATAAGGCATATGTTATGAGAGAATTAGTTTAACTAGGCATTCTGAAAAGTCTCTTTGTTATCATTGTATAGTTAATGCTTTTACAATTGAAACAAAATCATCACTATTTCTCCTAGGCATTCATTATGTGTATAAGGATGGATCTAGGATTTTAAGTTGATCCAGGATAATGGAAAAAAATGACTCCAAAACAAACATAAACTAATACACTCACTCTCATTAACACATATACATAATATAGCCAGTAGAAGAAAAAGCAAATCATGTAAAAACGCCGTTTATGCTAGTAAAACTTTGCAAAAGTTATTGACTTAGCAGTAATATGTATTAGTTTATTATTATAAATTAACGAAAATTACTGACTTAGAACAACGAAATGGTGTATACACTCATTACGAAATTTTTGATGTAATATGGAAGATGGAAAAAAAATTGTTCAAAAAATAGAGGAAGTTTGAAAAATAAACCATTTAAAAAGAACGCTTGATATTACGCTTTCAAGTGGGTAACGAATCATTTCAAATCTGATTTATTTTCTATTCTTATTTTTCAAATTTCATTCATTTTAGATACTACATTTCTGACTGGGAGTTTTGGTTTGTAAAAGTGAAAACGGGATACAATACAGCCATGAACACATTAAAATGTCTAAATAGACTGAGATTTATCTAAATGGGATAATTGTATAAAACTTGTCATCTCATATGCAGTGCATGTAAATGCCATATTATTTATGGAATCAAAACAACTTGAGTACAAAAAGCTTATTGAGATGATTGTTAAAGTACTTAAAGAGATCAGATTAGATAAGAGGGTTCAATAAAGGTGGAATTTGAAACAGAAATTATTGATAGGAAAAAATGTAAGTTTGCGCATAATACATTTAAATTATTATCAAAAATAATACTCGTATGATTCTCTTTGTATACAACCAAAGGAAAATAATATATTCAAATGTTTTTAAAATAACATTGAAGCTTCATTTTTTTTTTAAATATAAATTGTGAAATGTCAAAAAATTCAAACTCTAAACTTTTAACTTAAAGTTGGCAATTCTTTAAAATTTTAAAGTCTAGAAAAATCTAAAGTTTATAACCAAATATTTAATATGCTGAAATTTTTATAAATTTAACGATTCAATTTTATTTAAAAAGTAAGTCTTAATAAACCTAAAAAGTTTAATTCTAGTTTGAAAAGCTTAAAACTTCAAAATTTCAAGTTTTACATTTCAAAATTTAAAGAAGTAACGAATTTCCAAATATCCAAATTACAAAACCTTTACAATTCTATACAGCCAACTTTTAAGAAAATTTAAGTTTTCATCAAAAAGCCCTTTGGAATTTGAACTTTTCATATTTAAAATTTTTTATGTATAAGAAAAAACCATTACTCTTAAAATACTCAGAACTTGAAAGGTGTTGTTTAATCATTTACCCTTTTCAATTTTTTACTGAAACTATGATTTTATTCTTTTCCTTGTCTAAATTATTTTTCTCTTTAACAACCAACTTCTAAGAAGTCTGCTCTATTCTCCCTTTCATTACACTTCATTCTACACCTTTATGGTTTTCGGTGCTACACACTTCCAAATTAAATGAAACCTTGGGATGTTTAATCTACATGAATATCATGTCCACGAAAAATGACATCAGTTCAAAACTCTAGATATGCTCAAAACGTTGAGTCAAACAACAAAAGTTAAAACATTTATTTTAACAATTGATTTGAAACATGATTTTGAACATGTTAGGATCACTCAAATTAGGTCAAATTTTGTAGAGATGATTTTGAGTTATGTAATAACAGTTGTTTAATTGAATTTAGAAGCAAAATACATTCACTTTCTACCGACTTAGGACAAGTACATATAACATCTTATAGCTATCAATAATTTGTTTGGTGGATGTATCTAACTCAGCATTAGTTCACACATCTAGCTGATCCCACTATTTAGTGGTTATTCTAGTAGCTTAATAGTATGAAAACTCCCTTGTCTTTCAAACAAAATTGAATAGCTTCCAACCAATATTCCATAGGAATACGCTGCAACCATTTCCACACAGTAAAATCTACCAATATACTTTAAATAGATTGCTCATAAAATACTCATATTTAAATTCAAGTTCATTTTGAGATTTCCCTTGATTTCTGGAAGGCGCTGGTGGTTCTGGGCTGTTTGCCATGGTGGTTTTGATGAATGTCCAGTGGAAAAGAAGGTGTTCGATAGAATTGGAAAGGTGTTTGTTGAATTGCTTGGAGAAGAAGAACCAAATAAATGTGCACAGTTATGTCATGCACACAGGAACAAGTACTTAGGGTTTCTTGTAACTCAAGCAACAAGAATGGTTAATGAAGTTAGCAGCTGAAATTTCTCATTGATTCAGAAATGACTTCATGGACAAGATTCAAGAACATATGAATTATTTAACAACTGAAAATGGGAAGACAACAAGAGAGGTGTAAAAACAGTTCAAGAATACAAATGTGACTAGTTTGTTACACTAAAACTGAATCAAGATGAAAGAACAGAATTGGCAACTGCATTAAAATGAACACTACGGATTGCAAGTGTTTGACAATTCAGAAGATGTATACTAACATCTGATACAGAAACGAGGAATGAATGTTAAGTGCAGTTTCAGGAACAACTTGCAAATTGGCAAAGAATTAAAGTTTGCTTCAAGAACAGAATCAAGAATAGGAAATATAAATGCAAATGAATCAAAACAGAAACTAGTAAAGGATCAAAGATACTAACTGGAAGAATGAAGAAGCTTGCAACAGAATGATTAAAGATAGTAACTAACAGAAAATTAAATGTCACTAAAGCAGCTAAGTAATGGATAAAAGAAAATACAATAAAGTACAAACTGAAATGAAAGTGAATGTAAACTGAAATGAAGAGCAGTAACTAAACTAAGGACAAAAGTAACAAAATGATTATACAAAGTACCAAAGTGCAAGGCACAGGAAGAAGAATAACTGGAAGATGAAGAACAATACAGTAACAACAGAAAAATGAATTTTTATTTCTTTCAAATTTCTTCACACTGATTACATGGCTTGTACCTGTGTATATATACAACTTCATGTCCACACACAAACTTGACTTAACCAAACCCAAACTAACTCAATACAGACCACACTCACATATATAAAAGCCCAAACACTGACTGATACATTACTTAACAGTGTAAAACTGCCCAAGTAATTAGCAACACAGGCCCAAAATCTCTTGTATCAGGTGTTCCCATGCACAGCCTGCACACCATTGATACGCTGAAATCTCTCACTCCTCAAGCCTTGCTTCCATCAACCCAAGCCTCTGATACCTGCCTGACAGCCTCCAGAACCATCTTTGCTGAACTACTGGTCGCCAGTTTTGGTCATTTTTTGATTTTTTTTTCTTGTATTTACAAGCTGGAAACCATAGCTAACATGAAAGGGTTGTTACACTCCCTTCCCCTTAAAAACGACCTTGTCCTCAAGGTCGAGTGATAGCAAAGGAGGTGGCCATGGTGGTTTGTATGAACTTCCATTAGTAATGACATCTTCACATGAATTACTTGCAGGTGCATTCTTACCTACTTTCTTGTTTGTTTGTTTTTCTTCATCTGCACCTTTCAATACAATCTCCAAAATGGTCGCTCCTTCAAAAACCATATCAAGTGATTCCTTTATATTCAAATCTATGTCTCCATTCTCGCATGAAGCTTGACATGAAAATATGGCTTTAGTGTCTACTTTTGATTGAAAGGGGACTTTTTCCTCCGCTATTTCAATTTCAGGTAATGATACTATCTCATGGGTTGTTTGAATAACAACAGTGCCTTGGTCTACAGGTAGGCAACCGACATCAGAAAACGAGTCATCTTTAGCAATCAGACCTTCAGAAATTTGAGGAATTGATGAATCCTGTTCGCATAGGTTTGATGACAAGAACCCATTCGTATTTTCAATCAACGGTTTGTGTACATCTAAAGAAACTAACCCTTGGTTATTATCACAAGCGAAATCAGCCTGTACACATTTAGTTGCAGTAATACAAGAATTCTTGAATAGTTCATCCAAGATGACAGCGAAGAACCCAAATTCATTGATACATGAATCATAACCGGTAGGATATTGTTTTGTCAACTCGATGCAAATATCCCAAATTTTGTAAGAAAGACCAATAATCCCTTTTTTCTCAAACTTTGAAAGAGATGTTGTTAATAGGCTGCTTTGAAGGGAAGTGATAATATCACCAATCTTTTTATTGATAAGTTCAAGGAATATTATTATGGTACTTAACTCCATTGATTCCAGGATCTTGATTGAATGCTCTAATTCAAATATTAGCCGTGCAGGTGATTCAAAATCTTGGGTTTGAGAGATGTTAAAGGTATTGTTAGCAGCAGTTCTTGAGCTTTGGAAATGGTTTGAATAATTTGGTGGTAAGGTGGTTCTTGATGAAAAATTAGAGGTTCTTGGAGCATTTGCAGGGAGTCTTGGGGGTGCAGGCTGAGGAAATGCAAGCATTTGCATAGGGTAGGGATTTGGTAGATGGGGATCTTGATATGAGTAGCTGATTTCGTTTGGCCTTTCCCATGCTAGATCTTGATATGGAGGGAAGATTTGAGAATAAATGCCGGCGAAGTAAGGATCTGACTGGTTGTCAGAGGTTGCCCCAGTCATCGGCTCTGATACCAATTTGGAAGGCGCTGGTGGTTCTGGGCTGTTTGCCATGGTGGTTTTGATGAATGTCCAGTGGAAAAGAAGGTGTTCGATAGAATTGGAAAGGTGTTTGTTGAATTGCTTGGAGAAGAAGAACCAAATAAATGTGCACAGTTATGTCATGCACACAGGAACAAGTACTTAGGGTTTCTTGTAACTCAAGCAACAAGAATGGTTAATGAAGTTAGCAGCTGAAATTTCTCATTGATTCAGAAATGACTTCATGGACAAGATTCAAGAACATATGAATTATTTAACAACTGAAAATGGGAAGACAACAAGAGAGGTGTAAAGATGTAACGACCAAACTTTACTGAGATGCTAATGACAGCAGTTCAACAGCAAAAGAAATGCATACAGGCCGAAGTGCTTTGTTGTAGAGAGTGTGGGCTTGTGCATGTATATGCATATTGCTGTATCTTGATTCATGAGTTGAGTGGGATGTTGTATAGATCTGGTCCAGTATGTTGAAACTGCATATAAATAAGCAGTTTTGTGTGTGTTGTAAAGTGTGGAGAATCTGAAAGTTAATCTTCTTCTTTCAAGTTGTAAGCCTTGTATCAGTTCTTTCTTCAATTTTATGCTCAGTTAATCTTTTGTTAGCTTAAATCTTAGTTCGGTTCATTCTTGCTCTTTAATTTGCCATTTTCAATTCTCTGTTTTTTGTTAAATTCTTGCAATTATCATTCTCAATTCTTATTTTCATTTTTTGTAGTTAACCCAAATTCTTTAATTCCTGCACTGTGATTTTTAATACCAGTTACAACATGTTGTAATTCCTTACTTTCTTTGTTCATTGCTGCAAGATTTAATCCTGTTTCAATTTTATATTCATTTTCCTCTATACTTTCTTCTATTTTGATATAATTCTTTAAACTGCAATTAATTCTTGTTTTTCTTGCAAAGTATACTCCTCTGTTCATCATTTTTTTCTGCAAAATTCATATCTGGCATATTATCGTTAATTCACCAATTCTTGCTTAAAATTCCTTTGCCTGCACAACAAAGAAAAAAACCATTATCGCATCACTTCTTTTGTGCATTTTTTGATATCGACCCATATATCTACCACCATATCATCTTCTTCATCACCAAAACACCACACAAAATCACCAGAAATCGCTGCCAACTCCATAGCAATGGCTTCACACCCACCAGCGCCTTACATATTGGTATCAGAGCCTCAAGATGAGTATATTTCTGACCCTCATCTTTCAAAAGATCCAGGCGAGCAATTTATAAAAAATTTGGAGCAACTAAATCAAGATTTGAATACAACTTTTGATGGTATATACAATACACTCATCACTTTAGTTCAAGATGTCCAGGGAGTCAAGAATCAGCACTTCCAGCTTTTTCCACAACAGCCTACACCACCACTACATTCCTCAAATTACCCAAATCCTTACCCTATGCAAGTCCCCATGTACCCTCAGCCCGTACCCCAACAACAAGCCTCCAGAAATCGATACCCCAACCATCTTAACCCAAACTGTCACAATCTGAACCAATGCAGCCCCTACCCTAACCCATATCCTACAACAAAACTAAACTATCCCGTGTTCTCTAATGAAGGGAAAGTGACAGACTGGTTGAGGAAGGTTGAACAGTATTTTAATTTTCATCAAATAGAAGAAAGATTTTGGGTGGATTTTTGTTCATTTTATCTCAATAAGGAGCCAATGCGATGGTATAACTGGTATACAAAGAATGTGCAAAATCATAGATCATGGCATGTATTCAAGGAAGAAATTATACTTAGATTTAATCACGAGGAGATGGAGATGCCATATGAAGCATTAGCAGGATCATTTTCATCTTATGTTCAAGATTTGCAGCAAATCAAGAATCAGACTGCTGTTATACCTAAAATTTCTGCAACTGCTCCAAGAGATCATCAGGGACTCCTCCTTCCTAATCCATGTATTGCAAATTCTTCACTTCTTATTCCAGCAGCCTCACCTCTTAATCCAAGGAAGGCAGAAAGCAATGATCTGACTGCTAAGGATAACTCGCTATTTGATGTTTGTTGCCTACCTGTAGACAAAGACACTGTTGTTATTCAAACAGCCCATGAGATAGTATCGTTGTCTGAAATTGAAATAGTGGAGGAAGAAAAACAATCAGAACTTGCATTATTTGCCACTGAAAATGATGAATATTTCAAACCTGATACAAGCAATGAAATAAAAGATAAGCATGGTGTTCTAGAAATTGTTAATGAATCAAATGAAAGCCAATTTAATTGTGAGAAAGTGGATAGGCAGGTTACAACTGGTGGAAATAGATCAAAAGCAAAGAAGGAGGATAAGAATGCAACTAATGGATTTGAAAGCCTAAGTCAAATCATTGAATGCATGCTTGCTTCAAATCCGACTATGACGAACAATGCTCACATTGCATTTGAATGGCATGTGTGTTGTAGAAAGCCTTATAATGAAGAAACTATTTTCATATTCGATCCGGGCGGTGTTCCATTGGAAAGTGTGAGTAGCTAGAGTATCGGGTTGTCAATTGACCTTGAGGACAAGGTCCGTTTTAAGGGGAAGGGAGATGTAACGACCAAACTTTACTGAGATGCTAATGACAGCAGTTCAACAGCAAAAGAAATGCATACAGGCCGAAGTGCTTTGTTGTAGAGAGTGTGGGCTTGTGCATGTATATGCATATTGCTGTATCTTGATTCATGAGTTGAGTGGGATGTTGTATAGATCTGGTCCAGTATGTTGAAACTGCATATAAATAAGCAGTTTTGTGTGTGTTGTAAAGTGTGGAGAATCTGAAAGTTAATCTTCTTCTTTCAAGTTGTAAGCCTTGTATCAGTTCTTTCTTCAATTTTATGCTCAGTTAATCTTTTGTTAGCTTAAATCTTAGTTCGGTTCATTCTTGCTCTTTAATTTGCCATTTTCAATTCTCTGTTTTTTGTTAAATTCTTGCAATTATCATTCTCAATTCTTATTTTCATTTTTTGTAGTTAACCCAAATTCTTTAATTCCTGCACTGTGATTTTTAATACCAGTTACAACATGTTGTAATTCCTTACTTTCTTTGTTCATTGCTGCAAGATTTAATCCTGTTTCAATTTTATATTCATTTTCCTCTATACTTTCTTCTATTTTGATATAATTCTTTAAACTGCAATTAATTCTTGTTTTTCTTGCAAAGTATACTCCTCTGTTCATCATTTTTTTCTGCAAAATTCATATCTGGCATATTATCGTTAATTCACCAATTCTTGCTTAAAATTCCTTTGCCTGCACAACAAAGAAAAAAACCATTATCGCATCACTTCTTTTGTGCATTTTTTGATATCGACCCATATATCTACCACCATATCATCTTCTTCATCACCAAAACACCACACAAAATCACCAGAAATCGCTGCCAACTCCATAGCAATGGCTTCACACCCACCAGCGCCTTACAATTTCTTCCTATATAATATGTAATTTCGTTCCTCTGGTAATTTCATATGTCAAATTCAAAACAGATAAATGAAAGTGTGTTATAGCATTACAGAACACCATATATCACTACAATTTTCGTGGCCATTGAAATTCAGACCAAACTGAAAACTAATTGTTTTAATAATACCCATCAAACTATCCCAAAGTCTTTATTCAATCCTCGAATTCTATATTAATAGAACCAAAACAAAAACCTACAAAGAATACAAAAAATATAAAATTAAAAGATTAGGTTGCATACCAAAAGTTGACTGAGAGCTAAGATAGATCTCATAGTACACAGACTCGTACTTGACTTTAACACGGATGGTCGGAATCGGAGCGGTCGTCGATGGAATAGTGGACTCCGAATCTGGACCCCGTTTCTGCACAAACAAGCCTCCTGGCCTCATCTCCCATTTTCCCTCCTTTTCCCCTTTTTCCACATCGTTTTTCACTGAATTTGCATTCAGCCCAAATGATTTATTACCGTTTCTTACGTTCATCATTCAAAAGGAATTGTAGTTTGGTGATAGAAGTGGAGGAAAATATGTGTATATATATAATGATTGGAGAAACAAATCGAGGGGGAAACGAAAAATGAGAAGGAAAGAAAGGAATAGGAGAAAGCTTTATTCTACCAACTCCAAAATCAATCGCTGGTGATAACAACGACTGACGCTTCTTGTACGTGTGGAAGAGAAGCGATCATCTTTTGCAGTTTTAACCCTGCTACTTTCTATTTTGAGTTTTCCGTTTTGGAAGATTGGATATTTAATACGTATCTTTTGCATATTTATCCGCAATGGCTGCGGGTTAACAACTAAACCAGCATAGGAGGCTGGCAGGTAATGCATCAAATCGACAGCTGGCAGAAAGGAGAAACAGTAAAGTTGACGTCAAAAAATATCGGGTCACTAACACCGACAATTGTGTCCTATAGATGCCAATGAGAAGTGGTTTGGTTTGCAATTTTAAGCATTTTGTATGAATTTTATTTTTCCAATGATCAAATTTTAACAGGAAATGATTGTCAAGGACAAAATTTCACGGTTTTTTAGCCTCAAGGACAGACCTTCAATATTTTATCCTGAAGGACAATTTTCTGTAGGTATCAGTTTTTAGTTATTGATAGCAATTTTTAGGTATCAGTTTGTAGTTATCGGTAGCAGTTTTTAGGTATCAGTTTTAGCTTGGTAGCAGTTTTGTTGTCCTTATGAATGATTTTGGAAAATGTTTGTTCTTATAAATAATTTTTAGAAGAATGTTTGTCCTTGTGGTAAAAATATTAAGGTCGTGTCCTTGAGGCAAAAAATATACAAATTTTTGTCCTTTTAAAATAATTCCCCCAAATTTTAATTTATCATCATACACAATTTTAATTTACCATTGGCACACTTACTCATTTGTATAATATACTCAAATCTGTAATATATCTGAATAGAAACGTGTAGGCAACAATAGCTTGTAAAAGTCATATATGCCAACAATCTTGGGTAAACGTATTGAACGCAGGAGCATGTTGATGTCACTTGATCAACCAATTTAAGAGTATCAAAGTGCTAAACCTACGAACAATTGGACATGCATAAACATGTTATGAATTACATCCTCATCTAATAATGATGATAATACAAATGCAAGTATTGACGCTAGCACTCCAAACGCTTCCCTTCTAGGATTTAAGTTTGTCTTTTAATGTCTAATGTGTATGCTCGGTTAACACCCCAAAACACATTAAGCAGAGCACTCCAAGATTGATTACTTATCTTATCTTGTAAAGATAAACTCCCCCCCCCCCCCTCACCACATGTACTAAGAAGACTCATTGCTGATAAATATATTTACGTATAGACTTAAAAATCCAAATCATTATACTCAACGCTCATTCGATGTAACTCTCCAATATTAGATATTGTATATATATCGTATTACATATCGACGTATCTTATTTCTACATTATAAATATTTTCACTAGGCAATATATGGTTAAATCTCAGTACAATGGGGAAAATGATGAATTCAAAAAAAAACTTTATATTAAAATTGTACAATATCATTTTGTGTTATTGCGAATAAATTTTTATTAGTATATCAAATCATATTTAATACATTTACTGACTTTACCTCGAAATTTTAAGTAAATATTTAGTTCGTGCTGTTTGCACCAAAAATTGGCACAAACACTCAATAGATTGAATACAGAGAAATAAAGTGAAGATTAAACTTAAAACAGAAAGAAAACCAGCAGAAATAAAAGGACACACAAATTTATAGTGGTTCGGCTTTGATTGCCTACATCCACTTTGAATGAATTGCTTTATTAATCACTTTGAAATTTGAGTACGTGGGAAGCAGATCGGATGATCCTTGATTACAATGGAGTACGAGTAAAATAGTAGCGTAAAGATCCCTCAAATGAACACTGAACTATGTATTTATAGGGGTAGATGATCAAATATTTTCTTAAAATTTCGTCGACGGAATCTCATGATGTAGATGAGGTCATCCAAAAAGTTTCAGGGCCCAATTCCCAAAGATAGAGGATCGGCACTGATCGATCTAGGTGGCCACACTTTGTCGTGTGATCGATTTGGTAGGTCCCCCTCCATGCTAACTTCATGTTTCCAAAGTTGTTTGCATAATTGTCTTGATATTTTTAGAGATATTGATCAGTTCCTATTGAGTTGAACTGCTAATTCAAGTTGTTCACAGCCATAGTGATATGATCCGACCCCTGCATATGAGAAGGGATCAGTACCGATCCCCTGCCTAGTGGAGGCGTTAATCCATAATTAGAATATTTCAAAGAGTCTATCTCTCGGTCTCGCTTGATCGTTGCTTCATATTATTGTCTGTGCTTGATCTCTGGACTCCATGATCACCTCTTTGGGTTGCTTGCCTTGTTTACTATCGAGTCTAACTTGTTCGGTAGTTTGGATAAAGCTGTGTCAAAAGGTCGGATAACACTTGTCCTCCAAAGTACATCTTGTTTCAAACACGAGGTGCTTTGATTCGAAGCAAGTCAGAGTTGCCAGAAATGATTCCATTCAGCTTCCTATTCAGTCATTATACTTCCATCTAGTTGTCTTTCCAAAGAGTCGTATCCCTCTCTGTTCGTTGTAACGCTTGGTCAATATTAGTCAGTATAAATCCAAGGTGTAATCCTCATTCTTTGCTTATATTTGGTTCTATTAAGCTTGTTGATCAAGTTAGTGGGCCTCGGTTATTTGAACTAGATTCTTTTTTGAAAATTCTAGGTGACAGCTCAATTTTTTTTGATTCAAGAAATCGAATGTTTAGTATGTACACATGCACGTTCATTCATATACACACTTGTCATTAGCTCCCAATCACGTTTGTACGCTTATGGGTCTTTGCCGATTCTACGTAGTTCAAATGCAATTACATTGCTATTTTCCATTCTTTTTTTGAACCGGTGAGGAATCGCATAAATCCCCTAGGCGGGGATCAGATTGGATTCCCTAACCTGTATGGACTTAGCCAATTCGTGGCTACAAGTGAACGGGCTATGTTTTCTCATGTATAAGCTAAATACTTAACTTATTTTTCTTTACCTTGTTCATTTACTTCTATAACTGACCTGATCCCCCATATCCCCTTGCATCCGCCATTAATAATCCTGAGAACTCCTCTGATCCTTCAAATCCTTTTCTGATTCAACACTCCTCCATTCTCCTCAAACTCACCATCGCCTTCGGTCAAATTCTAACATCTAACCCTACCGATTTGATCTTAAATCGTATATGCCTGAACCCTTAATTTGCTTCAGACAATTTCGAGCTTCTTCCCTTTGATCAAGTTGCGTCTTCTTAGATAAGTCGGTTTCAATCTAGTGGCATGTGAGTTGAGTAGGGATGAGATGATGGGATTTACGTTTGTGGTTGTAGGAGAGATGGAAAAAATTAGTATAGTAGTATAGGATCGATGCGGCTGTGAGGGAGATGAAGTGGCGAGCGAAGGGATCGGCTTGGATATGGGATTGGTTGTGATAGTATGGAGAAGATAGAACTGATTAATTACAAGTGGAGGGATTGGTTGTGATTTGGAGCGAGGGATTGGTTATAGACATATGGAGTTTGAAAAGGGCATAGGGCAACACTGCCAAGGTGATGGATCAGGTATGATCTCTTTTCCTAGGGAGACTTACCCATTTTTTAGTTTGGTTCGAGCATAATTGAACTTTAGGGCTTGACCGCATAAACTTATTTGCATGAATGAACCTGAACCCTTATTTAGGAATATGAACATGTAAAACAAACCCAGACATGAACAATTTTGAACTTTGGCGCTTACATAAAAATCTTAAACTTGAATTTGAACTTGAATTTGAATATGTATGCCATATGGACTTGAATCAACTTAAATGCAAAAGACCGTACTTCGTTATGCCGATAATTGGTCTCGAAGCTTATGTGAAATCCGCAACCTTCGATGTGAAAACCGGTTAGGACGGTCGGCGATGACAGTCACTCCGGTTGAATCTTAAAGTCTTGTCACAGTTGTCGCTTAATCTTGAATTTTTTATTATCGCACTGCACAACACTACACCGCACCATACTAGTTTACACTTTACACATGGGAAACATGTTTCTTTCTCCAACAATGAATATCTACTAAGTTTGATAGCTATGGGTTCCATATGCTCAGAGCACTTAGCTGTTATGGCTACCGTATTGACTGCTTTGCATGGCGATTCTAATGTTGAGTCAAGCTCCGCGATAATATTTTCTTGGCACACCCATGGCAATCAATCATAATAGCCTGAAAGTTCTCAATAAGTGCTTGAAATTCATGTGAATCTAGAAGCAAAAGATGAACCAGCTTCTGACACTTTAGAAGATGTTATATTTTTAGAGAACCAGAAGGATTCCGTGGCATCGAGAATCAACAAGGCTTCTCTTCATAGAATTTGCATCAAACACGGGATACCGTATAAGGATGTACGAGTCCCATCTCATAATGACAAAGCTCACTCATCTCCGGAAGGGTATACTGCTTTGTAGCAGATATATGTGCTGGGCAGGTTGCGTTCCGCCTTTTAATCCATTCATTCGAAAGATGCTACATCATTTGAGATTGGCTCTAGCCTAGTTGCATCCGAATAGTTATGTATTTCTTTACTGTACATATATGATATTCCTCAAATTCCTATACCGTGAACCAACTTCGGTGGACATAAGATTCTCCTTCAATTTCAAATGGCAAAAAGGAAACCTCTCGTACACATTTCTTGAGTCAATTAATAATTATTAGGTCATGATTAGTGCTTGGAATAAGCTAAATGCTTTCAAGAATGAGTGGTTTTATATGCGTTGCCCATCTAGCTTCGTGGGATGATGGCTGGAAGGACATGAGTGTCATTTTTATTCGACCTTGAGTGCTTTTATTTAAGTCATACTTCGAACTGAGTAGCTATTTAAACCTTGCAGGTAGCTATCCATGTCTCATTGGTTGTAGTTATTCAAAGGCAGTCGTTGAGCTTAGGAATATACCTCTAGAAGATAAAGATGTTAGATCCCTTATTAACGATGAGTGCCTCTTTACCTTCGGCTTGATTGAAGAGGGCCATAGTACCAAGTTAACAAGGAATGCTGATGATGAAGTGAGAGGGAAAAGAGGCGCTGTTTAGCAGAGACGTGGCGAGGTTAATCCTATAGTGCCCCCAATCGAGGAGGCTCAGGATGTCATTGAAGAAGGAGAAATAAGGGGCGATGCTAATGATCTTGGTCATGATAATGCACGTTCAAGCCATGAGCCTATAGTCAGATCCTCCCAAGACACAAGACTTCCACCCTAGAGAATAGAAGAAGAAAGAGGCTCGTCTACAAGCTTTGCAAAGGGAAAGTCGCCAAATAGCCAAAGCCAACCACCGCTATTGTAGATCAATCTACTTTGCTACCTCTAGAAAATTTATTCGAGGGATTCGGACATACCACTACCGAAGATGTCGAGAGTTATGATTTTGCTAATATAAGCCTTGAGAGGGTCCGACTCTCCTATTCGATTTGGTACTAACATTCTTAGAACTAGCATGAGAGAGATAACTCTGACTAGCAAAGCTCCAGTATCTAGTCCATTAGGGGGACACTAGGACACTCATGATCACATGCACTGCAATGCACGACACATATCCATCTTTAATTTCGGTGCTCTCATACATCTTTATTTTTTTGCAGGTTCTATGGGGCACTTTTGCAACTATGATCGCTTGAAGAAATCATCATATTCCCAAAGCATTTTATGATGTTTTGAATTTATTTGAAAATAACCTTTATCTTATATAAAAACTATTTTAAACTTTATAAATATACTTGACTATAGTTAAAATTCATAAGTAAATATAAAGAATAATATATATAGATTTTAACTATAATTTTATATTTAAATCTAAGTATAAAAATTTAAAAGTTAAATACATTATTTGAAAATATAGTTTACAATCAGGAGTAATTTGAATTTGAAATTAAAGATGTTTTTGAGGCTAAAATTATTTAAAATCAGGATCGAGGGTTTTGAATCTTTTAAAAGGAAAGTTTTGAAAACATTTTGAAAATAGGATATAATTTTGAAAAATCATTTTGAATAAAAGTTAGCGGATACAAAACAATGTTCCATTAGATTTTTCGTAGGTTTCATCCTACTTAGGGTTCCATCCCTTTAACGGGCTCGAAGTGGATTCCATTCCACGAATAAATTGGATTTTAAGATGCCAGTGCTTTTCTACGAGTTTTAACAAAAAATTCCTAATAATAAAAAATACTTATCCTTGAAATCTTGAACTCTTGATAGTCTCGATACTCATGAGTCTTCTATCTTGATATCTTGAATCTCTATACTGTACAGTCTTCATTCTTAGTACCTGCATGGTTAAATCCTGCATATACATATATATATCTAAACTTATAATGTTAGTATTTATATTTTATAATCTATTCTAAGGTTGTTGTCATCAAAACCATCATCTCACGGACTAACAATCTCCCCCTTTTTGATGATGACAACCTTTGTTTATAAAATATTATTTCTATCCTAATAACTCCCCCTAAAACTAACAACTCCCCCTTCATCGATACCTCAATATCCTATTTTATATTTCTCCCCCTTTGTCATCAACAAAAACTTTATCTAAACTAGATAACTCCAAACTATATAACTCCCCCTAAAACTATTACTCTATGACATGTGATTATAATGATGGTGTTATCATAAATAATCAATACTTAAGTCTAATACTAAAACATAGTCCTAAACTATTAACTATCCTACCTAAGAATTCACAATAATACTTATAATAAAAACACATATAAGAACACGAATTATTTATTACGTATATGGTTGTATTTACATTTGCATTTGGAAAACATAAAAACACAAACAACAACGGAAGGAAAGAGAAGAAACTAATGTGTGTTTCTGAACATAGGAGATCTATGAATTGAACAGTTTGGATAGTGGAAACAAAAATTTCCATGTTCGACAAGATTCCCATTTTTGTCGAAACACACTTCTCCAACACACATGACTTGGTCATCATCCTCCTCATGTGCTTCTTCCATGGGTTCTTCTTCTTCTTCTTCGTCGCTGGCCACTTGTTCTTGATTGAGTGAAGAGTCTTCATCGATTAAGATAGGGTTGGCTTGGTTGTCCATTTGGAATTTTTGCAAATTCCTAAGAATCTTGCCTTGCCTTTCCTGTTCTTTTACCATACGAAGTTGAGTTACTTGAATTTCAGTCAACATCTGAAGAACATCCTTCATAGATTCCTCCATTTTAGTCACACGAGCGAGAGTAGTGCATTGGAATGGACCAGAAGTAGGTGAGGAAAAAGAGAAAGTTGATTTTATGTTTGATTTTGAGGATGAAGCCATGATTTTATTTATTTCAGAAGAGAGAATGAACAGAAAACAGAGAGAATGAATGAAAAGTCGAAATTGAGAAAAATATATAACTAAATTTTTGAATTTTGGTGGGAAAATTTTTAAAAAATCAAAAACGTTATATGTCGACATGTATACCTAGGGGATGTCGACATGGTCTTTACAAAATTTAACTTTTTGATTTATTTTGATACCAATTGTCAATTATACTTGTTATTTATATTTTATATTTCAGTTATAGAACAAATACCTAATTCTCTTCTTAATTTAGTAAATGTTGATTCATTTAAAGGTTTTGTTAAGATATCAGCAATTTGATTTTCAGAATTGATATAATCGAGGGTAACTACTTCCTTTCTTATATTATCTATGAGAAAATGATGTCTGATATCAATATGTTTACTTCGAGCATGTTGAGTAGTATTTTTGGATAAATTTATCGCACTTGTATTGTCACAATAAATTGGAGATTTTGAGAAATTTAAACCAAAATCTTTTAAGGTTTATTGCATATATATTACTTGAGAACAAACCAAAGCAGCAGAAATATACTCTGCTTCAGTTGTTGATAAAGAAACTGTGTTTTGCTTTTTACTAAGCCAAGAAATCAGAGAATGCCCCAAAAAGTGACAAGTACCACTTGTACTTTTTCGGTCTGATTTACAACCAACATAGTCAGCATCACAGTAAGATATTAAGTCAAAAGAATCATTTTTAGGGTAGAATAAACCATAACCAGACATGTGTTTAACATATCTTATGATTCGCTTCACGGATTTTAAGTGAGTCTCTTTAGATCGGGATTGATATCTGGCACAGAGACAGACACTATGCATGATATCAGGTCTACTGGTAGTAATATAGAGTAGTGATCCAATCATTCCTCTATATAGTTTTTGATTTACATCTTTCGAGAGATCTTCTTTACTAAGGTACTCATTGGTTGCCACGGGAGTGGGTTTTCCACTCGCAGTGGTCAAACCAAATTTACTAATTAGGTCTTTAGCATATTTTTCTTGACTAATAAAGATACCATTATCTAATTGTTTTATTTGTAATCCTAAAAAGAAATTTAATTCACCCATATGACTCATCTCAAATTCTTTTTTCATTATTTCAGAAAATTCTTTATTTATTTCAAAATTAGTTGAGCCAAAAATGATATCATCTACGTAAACTTGTACTAGTTGAACATCTTTTTTATTTCTTTTAATAAAAAGAGTATTATCTATTTTATCGATTTCAAAATTAGATTGCAGTAAATAAGATCTTAGTCTATCATACTAGGCTCTAGGAGCTTTTTTTATACCATATAGTGCTTTTTTAAGTTTGTAAACATGATTTGGTAAATTATCATTTTCAAAAAGTGGTGGTTGTTCAACATATACTTCTTCTTTTACAAATCCATTTAAAAATGTACTTTTAACATCCATTTGAAATAATTTGAAATTATTATGATTTGCGAAAGCAAGTAGAATCCTAATGGCTTCTAATCTTGCTACGGGAGCGAAGGTTTCATCAAAATCTATTCCTTCTTCTTGACAATAACCTTGAGCGACTAATCGAGCTTTATTTCTAACTACCTCTCCTTGTTCATTCATTTTATTTTTGTAAACCCATTTAGTTCCAATTATAGTTTTATTTTCTGGTCTAGGAACAAGTTCCCAAATGTCATTTCTAGTAAATTGATTTAATTCTTCTTGCATAGCCAAAATCCATGAATCAGCAGTTGATGCTTCTGTTGGATTTTTGGGTTCAATAGTTGATATAAAAGCTACATTACTCATTTGACTTAGTTGATTTATAGTTTTAACAACAGATTGTATATCTCCCAATATATTTTCCATAGGGTGATCCTTTAAAAGTTTTGTCCGTTTATTAGGATGATCAATTTCATTATTAGTTTCAATAGGTTCTTGATTTTGAGTGATCAAATCCTCTTCATCATTTATATCTTCAAAATTTTTGAAATTTTCATCAAATGAAACATGCATTGTTTCTTCAATGGTATTAGTTTTTAAATTAAACACTCTGTACGCTTTACTTTTATTAGAATATCCGATAAAGATACATTTGTCGGATTTAGGATCAAATTTATCTAAATTATCTTTTGTATTTAAAATAAAGCATTTACTTCCAAAAATTCTGAAATAAGATACCTTAGGTTTCTTTGAATAAAGAAGTTCATAAGATGTCTTATCAGTTAGAGGTCTAATTAAAGTTCTATTCAAAATATAGCAGGCGGTAGCAACTGCTTCTGTCCAAAAATTCTTTGGTAAATCACTATCTGTAAGCATAGTTCTCGCACACTCTTGAATCGTCCTATTTTTACATTCTGCTACTCCGTTTTGTTGTGGAGTTCTCGGAAATGAAAAATTGTGAGCTATTCCCTTTTTATTGCATAATTCCTCAAACCTTTCATTTTTAAATTTGCCACCATGATCACTTCGAATAGTTATAATTTTTAGAGAAAATTGATTTTGAATTCTTTTTGAGAATGTCTTAAAACATTCAAAGTATCACTTTTATGTTTCAAAAATATTGTCCATGTAAATCTAGAATAATCATCTACAATTACAAATACATATCTACTATGATTTATTGATAGAATTTGAGATGGACCAAATAAATCAAGATGAAGTAATTCAAGAGGTTTTGAAGTTGAAATCATATCTTTTAACTTAAAAGAATTTTTTCTAAGTTTTCCTAATTGACAAGCATCACATAAACTATCTACTTAAAATTCATTTTAGGGAGACCTCTTACTAGATCATGTTTTGACAGTCTAGATAGGAGTTTGAAATTCAAATGCTCAAATCTCTTGTGCCAAATCCAAGGGTCACTTGTTTTTGCCAACAGACACAGGTTATCATTTGAAACTTTCATACTAAGAATATAAATATTCTTTTTCCTGACTCCCTCAAATATAATGGTTGAATTATTATCTTCAGTGTGACATTTATCTTTTTCAAATTTAATTTTATAACCTTTATCACATAGTTGACTTATACTTAGCAGATTATGTTTCAGATTCTTAATAGCAAAACATTAGTAATAGTAGGAGTTTCAGAATTACCGACTTTACCGATGCAAATCACATATCCTTTTGAATTGTCTCCAAAGTTAACCAATCCTCCATCTTTGTATATTATATCATTCAGTATATCTGGATTGCCAGTCATGTGTCTAGAACATCCACTATCAAGTATCCATTTGTTCTTTCTGATCTGCACAATTTGTCCGCTGTGGATTGATTCCTGAACACCTATAAAGCATGATTCCTGCACATCAAATAATTTTGGTAGATAACTTGAATTTGAATATTGATTATATGCAGACTCATGAAACAATCATGATTTGAATACTTCTAAATTAGTATTGACGAATATAGCCATTTTAGAAACTTTTCAAAAATCAGATTATGAAACTTTGAAAAACCTTGCTCTGATACCAATTGTGAGAAATGCGAATTACGAATCTTAAGGCTAAGATTAACACTGGAGGGGGGGGTGAATAGTGTTAATACAGAATTACTAAATCTTTTTCAAATTTATGTTAGTGTAGACACAAAAGTATGCAATATACATTCACAAATATGATCATAGAAACAATCACAGATACAGAAATAAAATAAAAGCAGTAAAGGAAAGAACACAACAGATTTTATACTGGTTCGGAGTTACCCTACATCCAGTCCCGCAACACAAGTACGAATTTTCTTTCAACAGCAATCGTAGAATCACACCCTCGGTTTCAAGGCTACGAGGTGCACCCTCCAGAATTTCGATCCTCTGGGTAGAGATACTTGATTTCTGGGCCATAAGTTTACCAATTGATTTACCAAGGCTATAATCACACCTTTTCCCTTTTGATTGATTTCCAAGGCTACAATCACACATTTTCTCGCTTAATAGATTACAAAGAAGTCTATAACTCTGAATAGCACTGAGAATCTTGTAGAGATAGTGATAGAGAATCAAATTAGAAGTAATCGAGTATGATTCAATGTTGATTTCGGCAGAGTAATGATAAGAATATGTATTAAGAAAAGAGGAAGAAGAAGAGGAGTGAAAACTAGAAAAAAATGATTAAAATTCATTGAAACTGACCCCTATTTATAGAAGAACAATAGCCATGTCCATTCATGAAGAGTTATGGCGAATAGACACTTCTTTTGAAATTTGAATTTTTGAAAATTTTGAAATTTGAACCTAGGAACACACTTGGAAGGACAAAAGAAGAGACTTGAAAAAGTTGGAGCAAGATTAGAAAAGGAAAAGGAGATCGTTATCGACCACTTTTTGGTCGGCACCAAACTCTTTGTGGACCTCTTTTGAGGCTGTGGAGCTATGGTCTTTGGATTACCGGCTTGAGTGATCATTGTGGAGCCATTGTTGTAGGAGTAGGTAAACAATTCCAAGAAGTCCTTAAAGACAAGGACAGGTACTAGAGGTGTCAGAACCTCTCGGCAATTACTTGATTTCTAAGCAAAAATTACTCAGAGCTTGATGGATCGAAGCTAGAAGACAAGATAGAAGAAGATGGAACAATATAAAGGAGCAAAAGAGGGTCAGTGCTAACATGATTTTTATGGCCTGCGATGTCATCTTCTCCTCCTATTTTCATGAATATGGATCCGAAATTGGTGTTTCATGGGTTTTCGACTTCGTCGGCTTGATTTCTCTATAAATACGACACCTATAGCAATTGGAAGAGGACTTTTGAGGGCACTATCTTTCTTCATCTTCTATCTCTACTCAACCCCAATCACTAAGAAAGCTACTCTTGGCTATTCTAGGCTCTTGTTTGGCCGAACCATTGTATTTGTGACTAAAATCCATAATCAATAACAATACAGTTTACGTAGGCATTATATTTGCCGAACCACTTTAAAAGCTCTCCATTTTATTTACTATTTTGGCTAGATCTCTTACTTTCAATTCATTTTTAGGTGCTGTACCATTTCTTGGCTCAATATTTTGGTGCTTCTACTAAGAAAGGCGATTCTCAAGCATATATCTAGCTTTTGTATTGTGGATTGGAGTATTCAAAGGGTAGACTCAAAAGATTTTCATCTAAGAATTTAAAGGTCTTATGTTAGAATCAATGGTACCATCAAAGAAGTCAGGTAAAGATGGTGCGTTGGGTAGTGCAGAAGAAGGAACTTCTCATCATATGAAAGTTAGAAACTATTTAAACAAACACTGGCATAGACACCCAATGGAAAGTAGAAGAGAATTAAAAGTGAAGAAAAAAAATTAAAAACAAGAAGGAAATAAACAACAAAATTTTATAGTGGTTCGGCATACTCCGACCTATGTAAACTCTATAGATTTTTTTTATACTATAGATTACAAGTACAATTTGCTTGGATTTGTATAAATCCATGAAGTTATGAAAAAAGAGCAGAGCATATGTAGGGAAAAAGAGAACGAAAACCCTTATAATGAACCATGCCTTTTGTTTTTATAGGGGTAGATGACCAAATATCTTGCTGAAACTTCTCCTACAGAGTCTCGCCGGCAAGACAAAGTTGCCCGAAAAATCTCAACCCGGGATCCCCTAGGGTTGAGGATCAGTACTGATCCCTATCGGAGGGATCGGTACCGATCCTTAAATACATAGGTACGGATCTTGCAACTTTTTATGTTAGCTTGTCTTGTTGATGGCTTCATGTTTCCAAGGTTGTTTCCATAGCCGCCTAGGTGTTTTTATCCCAAGCAATAGATCTATAGAAGGTTAGACTACCGCTTTAGACTACATATGGAGATTTCCAATACAATGCATAAAAACTCTAGAACAACACTCAAATCAGGCTCCATATAGTTAGAGAGGAGTGTCATAGATGTGGATGCCACTCTGGATGTACCCTTAGGGATTGGTATCGAACCCCATGTAGGGTGAAGCACTTAGTGAATTCTGGCTTGTGAGATTGGTACACCCTAGGTGAAGGATCGGTGCCTATCCTACACTTAGTCAAATTCAGCATGCGGGGTCGGTATCCCCTAGGTAAGGGATCGATACATATCCCATAGTCAAATTCAACATGTACGATCTCCCTAGGCGAGGGATCATACCTTTCCCACACTTAGTCAAATTCAGCATGTAAGATCGGTACCCCCTAGGTGAGGGATTGGTACCTATCCCACACTAAGTGATTTTCTGACTTTGGAATTTTTTGGGATGTTGTGCTTCCACTTTGCAGTCTTGATTGTACTTGAATTTTGAGCTTTGTAGGCATCTCTTTGGGTTTCTTACCTCGATAACTTCGAAATCAGACTTGTTGGTTTGTCTGTATACTGCCTGGTCAAAAGGCGAGATAACATTTGCCTTCCGAAACATGCCTTGCGAATGGAAGGTGTGCTTTGCTCAAGAACATATGTAATGCCAATCTTTGACCACTGATCTCTCTAGCTACTTCAATCCTAGTGAATCATTCAGTTCATTGGAATTCTCTTACCTATCATGGGTCATTTCAAACTCGGTATAGTCTAAGACTCCAAGCTCTATCTAAGTGTAATCTATACATCATCATTATTCTGATTTCATTTGAAGTTATTACTTATCAAAATTGTCCCATGTTCATATGAGATTTGTCAATTCTATTCCAATTACAAGGCGTTCAAATCCTTTTTTTAACTAAATCAAATTTGTTTTCATTTTTAGGTTCAATCTCTTTGGATCGTTTATTGAATTCATGATCATTCAGGTCTATAGTTAAATCCATTAGCATTCGAGGCTGGTAATCAAATTCATGGTCGTTCAGAACTGATAATCAAATCCTTGGTCATTCAAGACCGATAATCAAATCCATAGCTGTTTGGGGCTGATGACCGTTCAGGATTGGTAATCAGGTTCACGGTCTTTAAGGACTAACCTATTGCCTCTTGAGGCCCTTGCTAAGCCCAATCCACTCGCTCTTCAATGATGGGACTTAACGAAAAGCGAGCCAATCCAGTCGCTTTCTGGTGAAGTGACCTACTCCTTGTATTCGGTTTGGAACTTCGATCTGGCACTCTGGGTTTGACATAACACGATCCTTGCTAAGCCTAATCCGCTAGCTCTCCAATGGGAGGACTTAACGACAAGTAAGCACATCTACTTACATTCCAACACGGTGACTTATTCCTTGCACTCTGATTCCGTCTCTATAGACTGAACATAACGCGATCAAATCCATGGTCTCTCCAGACCCTTTCCAAGCTCAATCTGCTCGCTCTCCGATAAGGGGACTCGACGATAAGTAAACTCTGCTCACGTTCCGATGAGGAGATTTACTTCTTAAACTCCTGTCCTGTCCCTCCGGATGAGACTTTACAGTGATTAGTATCATGTAAGCTTATCCGCTTGTGCTTCATTGAGGGGATTGCACCTTGCACATAGGTCACATTCTTCTGGACGGGACATTAAAGCGATCGATATCAGTCATCACATTAAATGTGAATTTCGATAATCAAATTCAAATATCAAAAACAATATAAAGCCTAACATAAAGGTAACTACCTCGTCGGGCATACAGTCTAACATCTAGTCTTGAGCGTGCCTAAGGACCGTTCGAGATCCTATACACGAGAACCAGACTTGATTTCCTGCCATCACGATCAAAGGATGACAATCCTCGGCCTTGATCCTCACCGCAGATGACACCTACTCCCGTTTGTCACTACATTTCGATTTCTTGCCAATTGTTGTAACCGGTTATCTTGACATGTTCCTCTATTAGATTTTGTAGGTACCTGTAATCATTTGTATTATGCCTATCTAGTTCATGGAATAGGAGTACTTTCCTGATGTCCTTTCATGCTTTGTGGGTTCTCGCCTTGCCAGCTTTCAGTAAGGGAGTTGCCCCCCCAGTATCCATGTAGATCCATTCCAGTGTTTCATTCAGATCAGTGTAAGAAGAGAATTTATATTTTCTCCTCTGTTGCTTTGAGCCATCATATCCATCATCCATCCTCTGCTTTCTTTTGTCCTTGCTGGATCCCTCTCTAGATGGTCCTTCACTTTTTACAACATTCACCACTTCCTTATCGACCTAAGTGTCCTCATACCATAGAAACCTTTCAGCTTCATGGTAAAACTCTATGAGATCCATCAATGGATTCCATTCTAATGCAACTTTAAAATATATCTTGTCTGCAATTCTAGAAACTGCCGCCATCAAAACCACTAATGTATCTGGCTTATCCACTGGGGCCACCGACATTTTGTATCTTGTCAGAAAATTCCTAAAGGACTCCCCAACCCTCTGTTTCATAGTCGATAAAGTCACCACATTCTTGGATCATGAGATGTGGACTTAGAACTGTCTTATAAACCCATCAGATAACACATTCGACGTGCTTATGGAACTGTCCTCCAACTGATTGAACCATAGTGCAATCGAACCTGTAAGATATAGAGGGAAACACCATTCCATAACTTCCTTAGAAGCCCCTATCACTTCCATGTTACATATATATCCCATCAAATAAACTGTAGGGTCTTACTTTCCATCGTATGTCTCTAGTACTGGTAGTTTAAATTTCGGTGGATTCCTAATATACTGGATGTTTGGAGTAAATGGACTCATGTTTTCATCTCCCAAGCTTCAATTAGATAATCCGCCTCTCATAAATCACCTTATCATCTCAGCGAATTTATCATTTTCATCCAAAGGTAATCTCCAGTTTTCATTCTTGGCCTTCCTCCCAACTCCATGTAGGAATTCTAGCACATACTCCTTCGGCCGCACCTCTATATTCTGATTTGCATTGGTGCATCCAGTGTCGTACCTTGGATGTGTAGCATCTCCACTAGAGGTGACCTGAGCCATACCCCTAGGCCGTATGGGATCGATACCGATCTGTTGGGGGCTGGTACCGACCCCTAGCGTTGGCTCGAGGTTTAAACTCGGTTGCTCAAATCCATCTCTTGGTGCATTTGTTTCTATTCCTTGCCTCTGTTCCTGGGTTATAGCTACTTATGCTCATGCTTCTTTTCCTTGATTCTAATTTGTAGCTACTCCAGCTGTTCCTACATGGCTCATTCTTCTGAAAAAGTTTTCCATTATCTCCTCCTGACGAGCAATCTCTTAGCTTGCATTCCGTTCATCATAATCTCTATCTCATCATTGGTTATGTAGATTGACAAGGTTTAGCTCCCGAGAGTGCCTTCTTGCTGCCCCCTTATTGATTTCCAGCAGTAACAGTCCTCCTAGTTGATTGTCTAGCCATTTAGAATTCATTTTCAAAAATTTGATCAGTAAGTTCAAGTGTCTCTCAGTGAAAGTGCTAAAATATTTGAAGCAAAAATGACACAAACACCCAATATAGAGTAGAAGAGAATAAAAAGCAAAGAAAACAATAAAAACAAGAAGGAAATGAACATACAAGGTTTTATAGTGGTTCTACGTACTCCGGCCTACGTCCACTCCAAAGATTTTGTTTACTTATACTATGGATTACAAGTACAGTTTGCTTTGATTTGTATAAATCCATGAAGTTATGAAAAAATGGCAGAGTATAGGCAGGGAAGAAGAGAAAGAAAACCCATAGAATGAACCATATCTTCTGTATGTATAGGGGTAGATGACCAAATATCTTGTTGAAACTTTTTCTGTAGAATCTCGCCACCAAAACCAAGTCGCCCAAAAGATCTCAGCCCCGGATCCCCCAGGGTTAGGGATCGGTACAAACGGGGGGTCAGTATCGATTCCTAAATAGATAAGTAGGGTCTTGCAACTTTTTATGTTGGCTTGTCTAATTTTTGGCTTCATTTTTTTAAGGTTGTTTTGCATAGTCCCTTAGGTATTTTTTGGCCCAAGCGAGCTTTAGACTATATATAGAAATTTCCAATACGATGCATAGAAACTATGGAACAACACTTGCATCAGGTTCCATATAGCTAGAGAAGAGTGTCATAGAAGTATGGACCACTTTGGATGCACCCTTTGGAACTAGTACCGATCTCCTATGTAGGGTGAAGCACTTAGAAAATTCTGGCTTATGTGATTGGTACTCTCTAGATAGGGGATCGGTACCTATCCCACACTTAGTCAAATTCATCATGCATGATCAATACCCCTTAGGTGAGGGGTCGATACCTATCAACTTAGTCAAATTCAGCATGTAGAATCGGTACTCTCTAAGTGAGGGATCAGTACTCATCCAACACTTAGCCAAATTCAGCATGTGGGATCTGTACCCTTAGGTGAGGGAATAGTACCTATCCCACACTTATTGATTTTTTGAATTTGTAATTTTTAAGGATCATTTGCCTCCAATTTGTAGTCTTTATTGTACTTGATTTTTGAAATTTGTAGTCGTCTCTGCAGGCTTCTTGCATCAATAACTTCGAAGTTTGACTTATTAGGGTTTTCTATATACTACCTGGTCAAAAGGCAGGATAATAGCAACCAATCGGTAGAGGAATTTCTAGGACCATCTATTCCTTAGTAGATGATCACAAGAGTGGAGTTTGATAAGATGATGCATGAGCTGAATCAGAAGATGGACGATAGTCAAAAGGCTCTATTTAACAAGATGGACGCTTGCATAGCTTTGTTGGCCCAACAATCATAAAGGACCATGAGAAGTACAAGAGTGACTTCACCTGCTGGATCTAAAGAAGAGAATTCATCTTCTTCTGGTTATGATAAGGGAGATGGAAAACAGATGCAGAAGGGAAAGGCTATTGGAGCAGTAGGAAGTAGCATTAGAAGGAATGGGAGAGCCCTCACTAAGGGGATTCATGTCGGTATTGAGTTGAATTTAACGCCCTTGGAGGGGCATGGATCTAAGGCTGTTGACCTATCTGATTCTGAGGATGATCCACAGCATGATTGTGATGATTATGAATTGGATGTTGGAGTTCGGGATGCAAGTGTACAAACAGTTGCTATGGAACCAATTAGGCATCAGAAAAGAGGTGAAGTAGTGGTTCTCTAAGATACCAGAGACTTAGACTTCAATAAAAAAATCAAGACCGTTTGTAGAGCCAAACACTCGGTGCATATCTTAATAATCGACCATTAGACTATCAAGCTAGTGAGGAGCATATAGTAGATATGATCAAGCGGTTCATGAAGGAAAATAAATGGAGGAAGAATGAGAATTGGGGTTCTGGGCCGAGTAGAACTATATTCATGGAGAATATTCTAAGGAAGAGTATCCAGGAAGTTTACAATGCCTATCATGCCATCGTATAATGGGACTACTGATCCTACGTTGCACTTTCTTAAGTACGAATGGCATATGAATGGTGGAAAAGCACGAATGCAGTATGGTATAGATGTTTTCTAATTTTATTTGGATGGTGTTACGCCAATGTGTTTACTCAGCTCATATCAAAATCTGTATTGACCTTTGATGAGTTGGTGAAGAAGTTTCTGGAGCAGCTTATGCTCCATACTGCTTGACCTAAGCTCGGCCTATGGACATGATGTCTTTGTCGAGCCTTTCCCAAGACTCAGGAGTCATTGAAGGGTTCTTGAACTGGTTTAATATCGTTACTTACAGAGGTTAATAACCTAAAGGAGGATTCAGTGTTTATGGCATTGGTTCAAGGTATACATCCAGCCATGGACTTTGGAAAATGACTAATGACGAAGCAGCCGACTACTATGGAAGAATTCCATCAAAATGCTAATCTATTATTGTGTTTGGAAGAAGGTAGGGCTTCTGGAAAGACTGAAGGAGGTCAGTCAAAGGAGCTGATTCAAGGTAATGTGGCCATTAAGAAAACAGGTGCGAGTTTTGGTAATATGGTAGTAAATGCTGGTGATTCTAATAATAATTAAAAATGAAATTAGGGCTCTGGAGGCAAATGAGAACCAAAGGACTTCAAATACTGGAGAGATAAGGTATAAACATTCATCGAGGCTGGATTACTAGATAGGAGATTTAGTGGTTTCCCTGACTTTGAGCGTTGATTGCATCGGTTGGTCAACAAGTGGGAAAAATAAAGTACAACAAGAGTAGAAGCTGTGGAAGATGAGATAATTTGGGTGGTCATAGTGTTGGTTCCCTCATATGTTAGGATGTTTACTACAAGCTCTTGGGACTTAGGAGTTGATGGTTCTGCTTGACCTAATGTGCTTGGGTCAGTATGATCATTAGTGGCAATTTTAGTAGCAACATATTCCTCAGCAAGAATAGCTTTTCGCTATTCGAGTTTTAGAATGTCTTCAATCATGGTACTTGACCTTTTGCTCTTTTTTGATGAGAACTTTACCAAATGCCTCTGCTCGGCGTAGCACCTCCTCCCAGGCATTGGCGAGGGTAACAGCTTATGTACTTCCTAACTACTTCAAGTTCTTGCATTGGACTTTTGGAAAGAACCGTTGAAGGATGGAGTTTAATTCCTCTCTTTCTTTAGCCTTTTAATCTTTCAGCTTATTTAGATCATGCACGACCGAAGTGTAGTCGACTCAAGCCTCCAATGTCTTAGTAAGGCGAAATCAAGCTTTTCATTTTCAATGTGCAGTTTTGGATCTTAGATTCTTTTGCTTTAAGAGCCTCATCCTTTTCTAAAATGACCTTATCCTTCTCTAGGAGGGCCAAGTCCTTATTAGCAAACTCCATCTTGTAAGCGGCGCTGTCCTCATGAACAGTTTGTATGATATTTTTCATTACGATCTCGACCTAGTTGTGAATCGTCGTCATCTCCATAACCAATTTTTTTGCCTTTCCGTTGGATTCTAGAGCTATGTCTCTCTATTTTTACATCTTCTCCAAATCCCCTTTATACCATTCTGTAAGGCTACCATAGGTTTTCTGTTCATAATCAATCAATTGAATATTCATTTGTTTGATTCGGTTGACATTGGAAAGGGCATAATAAAGCTTCTTCCACTCATATCCTTGATCGACAAGCTCTTTGACCCATCCAACATTGCAGTCTCCTTCTTCCTTAAGAATGATGTCACGGTCGAACATGACACTAGTTAAACAAAGGTCAGGGAAAGCGGGCTGCATGTGGATGGACATGGCTGGAGGTGTTGGATGAGTGGTGATTCCTTTGGATTTAAGAGGTGGAACGATAGTAGCAAGCGAGAGTGATGAAGGAATTTTTTCTATGGAAAAGGAAGAGGAATGCCAAAAGATGAATTGTGGTGATATCGGGAATCTTTATCTTTTTCCATGACCATAGGAGTGTCTCTCTTCGACCTGCCTCTTCTTTCTATCACTTTTTGCCTCGCATTCTTTTATGCAGGCTCCTTCTTCTTCAGTCTCTTACCCCTTAGAGGAACTAGAACGAGTTAGCTTAGGAGCACATTTCCCTTCCTCGAAGATATTGTACCAAAGATAACTAAACCTGTCTCTGTCTATTACACCTAAAATGAAAGAATGGATCGTATCAGTTTAGAATATTGGAATCCGTGTGAATGCATGGAATGTGTGTTCATGATCCTAGAAGTTTATAGACTGCCGGTGTCTCCCTAAATACTACATGAACCATGTTCGAAAGGAATTAAGGATGAAGTCTTGCCTCCCTTGGCTCGAATACCCTCAGATAGGAAGCTAAAGCCCAAAGGGCCCTCCTTAAGAAGGTCAGTTATCAGAATGTAAAAATCGTTCAACGAACAAAAGGTGTCTTCTAAAGAATCAACTGGAGTAGTCTCCTCGGCTAATAGCACCTTGCTTGGTTCTTTGGTTTGTTTGGAGGTCTTTATGACTATGCGTTTTGCAATGAGGCAGGGATTTCAATGCCTTCGAGAGATGTTTCTCTGTACGACTCGTCTTCCTCTTGGCTGATATCGTCATCACCATCGCTTCCTTTAGCATAACCTTATTCTTCTTTATCTTCTTCTTCCTTTCTTCCTTCTTTCCTATCTCCTTCTTGAATTATTTCCATCTCGACTCTCTCTTCGTCTTCTTCCATCAGTACTTCTCTAGCAACGTGCTCATCTACTGCTCTATCAACTGGCAACATTAACCATACTAGATGGATCTTTAATGCCCCATCGGATATCATCGTTAGAACTATGGTCGAGGGTAAAAGACTAGTCGGAAGTCTAAAGCTACTCACGTGAGTCTCATCAGGAAAGGGAAATAAATCGAGATGTAAAAGACTTCATCAATGAAGGTTCTCATTCATTAAAAGGTAGGTGGTAGAGCTATATTGGATGTGGATGCTTTTGAGGGTCTTTAGATTATTTGAATGCTTTTTGCTCATTTCTCGAGCAGGAATATTTGAGAAGAAAGGAGATAACTAGTTAAATACCCGAATGGTGAAAATCGAAGCATGGAGAAGAGCAGAAAGGAAAGTAACTTACTTCTAGAAAGTCAAAGCCTATTGAATCCATATGGACATCGAACATAGAAGTTTTGTTCTTGAAGTATGAATGTTTATTGTGGAGCATTTTAATGACCTTATAGCGACACCAAGCTTCGATGATTATTTAAGAAGGTAACTCCCTTCATTTTTGAAACTCAAGATGTGAGTTAGCGCTTTAAAGGTAAGAGGTTGCTTGAATTAGTTTATGAACAAGTCATATTAGGAGCTCAGTAAGGCAAATCTATTGTGGTGGACTTGGGTTGGAGCAAGCCCGAGCTCTTGGAGCAATATACTTAAGAATGGATTGAAAAGTCATACAGTGCTGCCTAAGTAAATTTATCTATTACAAGTCATATAGCCCAATGGAGGATAGTGTTGGAACTAGGCCAGCTCGCAATGGAAGAAATGGGCGATTTCAAAAAAAAATTCATTTTGGATCTTTATTGGGCTTAAGAATCTAACTGGTTTTAAACATTTCTAAATTACTTTTTATATAAAATCATTATTTTATTAAATTTATAATATATTTTATATTGTATAATTAATGTAATATTATATATACATATATCACATACACAGATAGATACGCACACACATGTATGTGAATTTGTGCCGTGTGCATGCGTATGTGTAGCACATTAATCCATATAAGGTTGACATGCCTGTGTATAATTGTAGGGATTTACATTACAATGGACATGTTAGCCCCTCTAGTGTACAAATATACCATCCAAATATATGTTTGTGTACTTTATTATATATATATATATATGAGGAAATTAGTTTAAAGGAAAAAGTTTAATAAAATTTAATTTTAACGGACGTTAAAATTAAACTTTCGTCTCAAGAACAAATGCCAAAATTTCTCGATCGTTGAAGATAAAAAGAGGATGAAAAAATCTAGGTCATATAAAACTATGAATGAAGACGACACAAAGAAACAACAGCTTAGTGAAGAAAACGTCAACAGAAAAACAAAAACAAAAGTATAATAGCCGATTATTTTTTAAAATAAAAGATAATTTTACAATGATAGTTTAATTATCATTTAATTTTTTATTGAATGATAGATCAATACATCATTTGATTTGTTGCATGTATAATATTGAAATATGAGATAATGGATGAATATAGCATTCAATCTTTGACACATGATAGACAACAATAAGATGAATATTTATAGAATGATAGAAAAATATAGCATTGAAAAAAATGTTAGACAAACATAGCATGATAGAATGATAGTTGAATATATCACTTTATTTGCTGTAGGTGTAATGGTGCAATGATAGATGACAATAGCATTTCAATATTTGATAGATGGTAAAAAATAATTAGATGGATACTTATTCAATGATAGTTCAATATATCATTTGATTTGCATGTATAATATTAAAATATGAGATAATGGATGAACATAGCATTCAGTTTTTGACAGATGATAGACAACAATAAGATGAATATTTATAGAATAATAGAAAAATATAGCATTGAAAAAAATGTTAGACAAACATATCATAATAGAATGATAGTTGAATATATCATTTTATTTACTGTATTTGTTAGGATGGTATGATAAATGATAATTATTGAATGATAGTTCAATATATCATTTGATTTACTGTATTGATAGTTATTGAACGATAGTTCAATATATCATTTGATTTACTGTATTGATAGTTATTGAATGATAGTTCAATATATCATTTGATTTGTATGTATCATATTGAAATATGATATGATAGATGAACATAACATTTAGTTTCTGATGGTTGATAGACAACAATACGATGGATAGTTAAAGAATGATAGACAAATATAGCATCAAAAAAAAAAATGATAGACAAACATAGCATTCAATCTTTCGACTTTAGAAGCATACATTGAAAAAAAGAAATGATAGACAAATATAGCATTTGAAAAAAGAATGATAGATGCATATAGCACTAGTAAATTATGCTTTCATAGTGGAAAAAATTGATAGATAAAAGAAGAAAGCATTTAAAAAATGAGACATGAAAATAACATTATAGTTTGTTAAATACCGAATTATTCATTCATAGTATTTTTTGCAGTGATCAAAAGGTAAAACATTGAAGAAAGCAAAAACAACTGAAGGAAAAAAACCAAAGAAAGTATCTCAGAAACAAAATCAGTATAGATGTAGTTTACTACCAATGATAAAAAATTTCAGGAAAAAGGAGGTTATCTTGTAGACCAATTAAATTATTTAAAACAAACACCCTTCGAAAAATTCATGCTAGTGTTTTTCAAAGAAATTTTATCCATAGCTGCTTTTACAAAATCATCAACAACCTTAGATGATATCATAGAAACATTTTCTATCAATGACGAAGCTTTTAAAGTGGGGAATAATTTTTTAAAAATCAAACCCGAAGATGTTTCAATTCTCTTTAGCTTACCTTTGTCTGGAATAAATATTTTTCCATTACCTAAAATGAGTTTACAAATCCTTCCAGATAATTGTAAAGATTTTGTACTGAGAAATTTTGGAACAATAGAGCACATCATAAAGGATCTTACAATTTCAAAGATAAATAGTGTGTTGGAAACACAACAATGTCAACATGAAAATGATTTTCCAAAACTGCTTATTATTCTTGCAATGATAACCTTCTTCTTTCCTGATAACCAAAGATACTTACCATGGGGATATATTCCCTATATCCTTGATCAAAAAAAAATGAACTCAGTATCTTGTCCAGTTTCAATTCATCATTCATTGATTAGAGCTTTGACGGCTTTCAAAACAAAGCCAAGAAACATGCCAGGTTGTTCCATGCTCCCAATTGTAAGTACAAATATTCTAACTTTATGTTCATGCATCTATCTCTATAAATCAAATTATACACATCATATGTTTTAACAAGTAATGTTTTATTTGCAATTTTTCCTATGTGAGCATGTGAATTTGATATCTCCATTAGCAGCATACTGTTCTACCTTACCTAGATTTGGGAGGTGGAATATTACAAGCTTGAAAAAGGTGATCTCAAGAGAAGCATTGATGAACATGGACAATAGAAAGGTATTATTCATCACACTAGTATAAGAAATACATAATGATAGATAAATATATCATAACATAGTGTATACCAACAGTTGTCATTTTGTTATTATACAATCATAATTTAAATGATAGTTACATATATCAATTCTGCACAAACACAATTTTCTATAGGTGCTACTAAAGAATGATAGTCAGATATAACATCACATGAAAAATGATAATTATATATAAAATTAGTTCATCCATTATATGTTACCTCATTCATTACTATTTATGTTATTACATAAATTTTTGTTGAAATAAGAAATCTGACTGAAGATGAAAAAGCACTTCTTCAACAAACAAGCCAACAAAAATTTGTCCAGTTGGATACCAATGAGAATATTGGGATGCACAAATAGAAAATTTGGAAGAGACATCAAAAAAGAAAGTTGAGTCAATGCAACAGTACATTGAAGATTTGGAAAATAAATTGAAGAAAAGCGAAAAAGAATTAGAAAAGGAAAAACAGAAAAGAATAAAAGTAGAAGGCACTGTCATACAGTTGAAAAAAGAAATTAAGTTTTTGAGATCAAAAGCAAAAGTAGAAATAGAACCACCATCATTTGATCTCAATATAACTTAGGAAATTAAAAAGATGCAGGAAGAGAAAGAACAACAGGATCAAAACAAACCTTCAGAGGCAACAGAAAAATCACCAGCAGTGCATGAAAAAACACAGAAGAAACCAAGCTCTCTTGTTTTGAGAAAAAGCGCCAACGAAGGAATAAAATTGATTCTGATTGCCAATATGAAATTGTTCACAGAAAAACAAAGAAAAATGTGGACAGTGAAAACCAAAAGCAGCAACTTGAAACCAATGATGGTCAGAAAGAAAATAAAAATGAACAGAAACAAGAAGAACAGAATAAAGAATCAGATTATGAACACGAATCTGAAACTGAAACAGATGAACAAGTCACAACAATTGAAATGAAGAAATTATTGATGTTGATGGGTACTCGCAATCAAGTAAAACCTACAAGAGTAAAGATATCACAAAAAGCAGTATTCTATAATTATTGAATGAAGAATAGCAAAAAAAAATTCTTACTTTCTTCAAATTTAACGAAAATGAGAAGTAAGAATTCTGATATTTTTTCTTTCATTATATCTGTAATTAAATAAAATTGAAGAAAAATCAATGTTTCAATTATTGATTTTCAATTACAGCACTGTAGCATATGAAAAAGATGAAGGACACAAATGAGGAATCACAATAGTCAAATCTATGCTGGAAGCTGTTCTGTTTGAGAGGGTTACAGATGGACCGGTATGCATCAAATTAAAATTATGATAGTAAAAAACTGTATATAAATATATAAAATGAAAGAAAGATAACTAAACCTAGCATTCAACTTTTCAAAATGCATATGAGTGAATTGAATGAGAGAGTGGCAGCTAAAAGTATCATTAGTATTTTTAAAATGCAGATAACTGTATAGGATGGGAGAATGGTTGATAAAACTAGCATTCATAGTTTTTTGAGTGCATGCAAGTGTATAGGATGAGAGAATGATAGTAAAAACTAGCACTCAAAGTTTCAAACTGCATATAAATGTATTGAATGAAAGAATGGAAGTTAAAAATAACATTGATATTTGTAAACCGCATGTAAATATATAGAATGTCCAAGATGACTGATTAAACGATCATTTGCATTTTTCAGTGCATACAATGCAGTAAACATGTAAATGAAAGTGAATACTAGCATTAATATTCCTGGTCCAAAAAGAAAAATAATAATTATTCCATGAAACTTACAACCTTTGTTGATTGGTTTAACAACTTATTGATTGGTTTTATTACAATTAAGAGATATATGAACACAGTTACTACTTCACCACAATGATGATGGTAAGTATAAGCTTTTCAATATAAATGTTAAAAAATAATATAAAGTATTCTAATAGATATGAATGTGTAGAATGCTTTAGTACATGGCCAACAAACTGTGATCAAAGACATATTTATACAACTAATAGATGTCATTGTCAAAGATGAATTTACAGAGAAAATTTTCTTCCCTCTACATTCCACAAACCATTGGAGCTTGTTGACGCTAAACTATGAAACAATGCAGCGGAGTCATTATGATTCAACAAAACCAAAAACTAGATCAACAAGGACTTCAAACCCCAGCTATAACCAAGCCATCATTCTTGTAAGAAAAGTATAATTTTGAAATCACTCTAACATTAATATACAACACTAATTTTACTTCTTGCAGAAAGACAAAATTGAATTGATGTTCAAGACGAAATGGGCAGAATTAGGAATACTGAACAAAGAATTTCACAAACGTAAAGTGCTGCAGCCAAAAAGCCCACCATAGGATTCAGATTCGTAAGTAACTAATTTCATTTCTTCTCTTGTTTAAACTATCATTTCTATTTTTAAATTGCAGAAGAATGCATTAAATATGCAAAATGATAATTAAAACTAGCATTGCTACTTGACAGTTCATTGATCTGCATTTATCGAACAAAAAGATTATGTATAAGCTGAACATTCCACACACAGCAATGATGTCTCTATGAATGCATTGATTAATATTGTGATCAAAATATAAAGCTATATTTTAGAATTCCAGAGTAAAAATTGCAATATTATTTTAGCATTAGGTTTTACTGTAATATTAACTAATATTTCTATATTTGAAACAGACTTGATTGTGCGTTCTTTGTCATGGTAAACATGAAAAAACTGGACAAGGATGAGATACCAGAAAAATATCCAAAGGAAATGCTTAGAAACCTAAGAGCTGTAGTGGTGTATAGCATACTCAATGATCCACAATACAGTTGGTCAGTGGAGAAATTCTGCAAAGATTCCACTAAAAATAGCTGTTGCAATTTAACTTCTTAGGACTTTGGATATATTTGAACTGAACCACTTGTGCTAATTAAACTGAGATGGTGTCCGATATGGAGTCTAAGATGGAACCTGAGATGGAGTCTGAGATGAAGTCTTATATGTTTTCCAATGGTTGTATTTTGTTCTCAGTGTATAAACTGCTCAGATGAATTTGAAATTCTTGATTTGAATTTGATTTGATTATAGTTGTCTGTTTTCAATGCATGAACTACAATGTATAAACTATGGATATATTCAAGTGTCATTTTATGTGTTTTTTAATGCTTTTACTGTATTTCTGATGTACCAAATAATATTTTATACTGAAATGCTAGATAGAACTAGCATTATGCAAAAATACATTTCTCAGTGATTGAACTGTGATCAATAATGTGTGAATTTATCCATATAGAATTTTTATATGATTTCCAATGTTTGAACTCCATTTCAAGTGTGATGATTATTGTTTACACTGTAATGCTAGTTATAACTAGCATTTAACTAAAATGATAAGTAGATAGAGGCAGTTATGGAGATGGTAAGTGCTGGGGTAGAAACATGGAGATGGTGGTTTTATTGTAAGTTAGGAAGGCAAAGGAAGTGGGTTGTTGTATGTTGATAATGGAAGCGTTGCTGTATGAAGAAAATGGTGGAGATGCCAGCAATTTAGAAGTGGAAGTTTGAGTGTGGGATGTATAGCAGCAGCAAAGTAAAGATGTAGTTTAAAATGAAGTAGCAAGCAATAGTGGTAGTTTAAGTAGTAAAGGGTAGTATGATGTTGGGGTAGTGATGAAGTATGCAGGGTGGAAGAAGTGATTGGTATGGGGATGACTGGTATGCACATTTGTGATTGAAGTAAGGAGATTAGTTTGCACAGTAAGTAAAGTAGTTGTTGAAGACACTGTCTGTTGTGTAGCAGTGTATGTTGTTTTTTGTTATTTTCTGAAACAGAGAGATGCAGTCTGCATAATGAAGATATCCCATTTACAAATTACTGTTAATTCTTTTTTCTAACTGCTGTTTCTAATAATAAGAGAAGATATTCCATTGCAATATATAAGAAATATGGGAGTAGATGTTCCCCCATATCATATAAACTACACATCATCATACTAGCAAATCATTACAAAACCACTTAAGTAATCTAATCAGTCATATAAACAGTATATCATCATCATCAAATCCTTCGTTCTTGCTCAAAAGCTTACTCAGTTCTATACAATGACAGAGAAATGCATACTGATTATAATGAAATGCTAGTTACAACTGGCATTCAATTGAAATGAGAAGTACATATAGCATTGAATAGAAATATCAATACCGAAATGCAGAGGAACAACATATATTACAAATTAAAACAAAATAACCAAAACATTTCACATTTTATTTTCTAATGATTTCACAAAGTCTGACTTCATTTTTCTGTAAGCTTTAGCAGCTGTACACTTAAAAACTTCTCAATTACAGTAACAAAACACATAAATTTTCTTAAATTTTTGAAGAACGAAGACAATTCCTTTTGTTGTGGCCAACTTTATTACACTGACTGCATCTGTTTCTTTTACTTTGAGAATATCCAAATCCACCACGCCTCTTTGTAGATGGTCTTCCAGCACCACAAATTTCCTTAGGAGGCCTAATCAAAACATCATTTTCAGCAGCAATTGGCTTATCAAAATCTAGAATTGGATTGATAGCATTAACATACGAAGATCTGAAAGCACTAACAGTAAAATAGTCCTCCACAAAATCATAAACTGATAATCTACACTTGTTAATGCACTTAATTGCATGAGCACATGGAAACCTAGTAACTCTCCATTGATTGCAACTGCATAAACGATTTTTAAGATTAACAACCTGTGACTTAGGAGATTTAACTTCAAACACAAATTCCGAAGACTTAAAAACATCCCAACCAAAGCCATCATCTACTAACTTTGACAAACGTTCCTCTATAATAGGACAAAGACATGTTTTCCGCAGATAACATTCCTCTCTTTGTCTCGCCATTTGCTCCATAACCTTCACTCAAATACCATCCAAACAAGCAATTATAGGCATAACTCTAACTTCCAAAATCCATGAGTTGAAACTTTCTGCAATATTAGAAGAATATTCACCATAACGCTTTCCTTGAAAAAACAAATCTACCCAATGGTCAAAAGGTTTATCTCTTAATTTTTTTTCTATAGATGTACCCTCAATATCGTTAAATTTAGAAAGATATCGCTCAAAATCATACACATTAGAAACTCTAGCACAAAGTTTGAACAACTCCACAATAGATGAATCACCTTTAGCCGCCTTGACAACAGTACCAATATTCTGTTCCATGTGAAGTAAATAATAGCTATGATATGAAGAAGGAAATATTTTGGGAACGCCTAAAAAAGGAGACCCCAGTGACGATCAGACATAAAAACTAAAGACCGATCTTCATTAAGCATTCCTTTCAGATGGGATAAAAACCAAGACCAATTAGACTTATTTTCATATGAAACAATACCCATAGCGAGAGGAAAGAAACCTACAAAATAAATAATTAATGACAACTCAGTAATAAGAAACATGAATTATATTAAACATCAAAACCATTATTAAATGTTAATAATTTCTATTATACACAATTAAAGTAAATTCAAATTGATATATGAATATATCATATGTTATTTTAAAGTCTTTTAGTTACTGTTGCATAAAATTTTAGTTCTTGTTTTTGTAAACATTTCTACCATAAACATTTCTAGTGTAACCAGGTCAATCATTGAATAAAATAAAGCCAACAATTCTTGTGTAAACATGGCTGCATTATAATTATGTACAACTTTGAACAATGATAGTTTAATATATCATTACTAGAAAAACAAATAAGTAAATAAAACAAACTAAAATGAAACTCATACCTTGATTACCATTTTTAGAAGTAGCAGCTAACAAAACACCCGGTCTTCCCTTCAAAGCAGTTGCGTCTAAAAATATTAATGGCTGATAGTGTTTAAGTCCAAGTAGACAAGCACCAAAACCAATACAAACTCAAACTGATCAGTTGAACCATTAACTTCCATAGCCACATAACTACTAGGATTATACTTCTGCAACGCCTCTAAATACCAATGTAAATCATTATATGACATAGCATCATCCCCATATATTTCTTTCAAAGCCAACTGTTTTCCGCTATAAGCATAATAATATGAAAGATTAAAATTGTACTCTCTTCTAAATTCTTTCATAATATCTTTTGGCTTCTTCATAGGAGCATCTCGAATTTGATCAACAATCAAAGATTTAACAAATCTACTTGAAATATCAACTTTATTAACATCTCTAAGACCGGCTCCACACAAATGATCAAAATTGTAAGTTCTAATAAAAAACCGAGAGAGTAGACCAGGATCCAAAGAAGCATTAAGATAAAACTTACAACCATCCTTCAACCAAGAGCAATTAACCGAAATTCTATATGGAGAATTTTTACAAAAATCAAATCATAACCATTTTTATTTGATATGCCATTAAAAACTCCCGAAAATCCACAATAGTTTTTTGAGAACCTTTCTTCAACATATCTTTCAAATAATAAGAAGAATCGGCATGTGAATCACTATTTGAACCAAAATTACTACCAATTGAAGCGCTTTGAGCACTTGCATTGCCTAAACCACGACCAGCAATATCAACTTCCTTAACACAAACAATTTCCTTAACAGTAAACTTAAAATATTAACTCTTCTTGAAAATTAGAAAACACACAATACTAATCAAATCTGAATCAGTATCAATGACTATATTCTTATTCTCAAGAACATAAGATATCTCAATAGAAAATGGACTAAGATGTGGCCAAACTTCACAGATTTCAGTCTTAACACCAAACAAAGAAGAGCCCGTCGTGAGTCGAGTAGAATAACAATTCTCATTATGTTGAAAAATAACTAGCAAACTATTTGCTTCATCATCGTAGATCAGTACTGCAAAAGAAATTAAAAAACCAATTAACAAACTTACTTAATGTTATGACATAGGAACAACGGAAAATGTTCAATTAACATAACATAACAAATCGAAATCAAATTAAGAGCAAAATGAAAGAAATATAAACTAGTTAAAAAGCAAATGATAAATGAACATAACACAATCAAATTAAAACAAAATATGAATACAACATCAAAGAATGCTATATAAATATAGCATAACGAAAAAAACTACATATGAAATTCACTAGAAAGATAGATGAGCAGTAAACTTGTAAAACCTTAAACTATACTGAAGAAACAAAATGATACACAATAAAATCTTACATTGCCATTGAAACAAATCCAAAATAGGAACCGAAATCTGGAAGAAAACAAACTATGCAACCTAGAAATAAAAAAATACTTAGTAATCGAATGATTTTTTATCAGAGAAAGATAAAAAGAATATCGAAAAAAATAAAAGCAATATACTTGAATGTAAGGAAATTATTTGATAAAGATCCAGAGCACGATGAAGATCGACGATAAAAAAACACGACGAAGATCGATGACAATCGAGAAGATTGAATACAAAACGCGTCCTTGAATCGAGAAGATCTATGTACTAAGATTAGTAATATCAGAATGAAGGTAGAGAAGAAATAAAGACGAAAATTTAAATTTTACAGAAGTTTGTTCTTAGAACGAAAAAATAAAGCCCGCGTCCTTCAGACAAAAAAAATCATCCGCGTCCGTAGGCCCAAAAACAGGAATAAAAACTTCCTCCAGCCCATTTTCTTGTATACAAGGAATTTATAAAAGATATATACATATAATTATGTACAAATTTGTATATACATAAAAGTAGAATAAATACAAACTAATTCTAAATAAAAGTTTGAAATTTATTTATTTATTTTATTACAGAATATGAAAATAAAATTTATTTTTTCTATTTTTTAATATGCATATAAACTAATTATGTGTGTATGTACGTATAATTATTTAAATTGATGTATCATTTTCTAATAAATATATAAGTTAATACATAAATGAAAATATATGAATATATAAAAAATTATATCTACGTATGTGCATATCGATTAACAATCATGGACAAAAAAGTGATTTTTAATATTTATTAATATTAAATTTTGTTCTTCATAAAATTATTAATAAAATTCCAGATATAAAATTTTATACATTAATATTCTATAAATTTCTTAATAATATTTTTAACATTTTCAATTCTTTGTGGATACATTATAATTTTAAAATCAATTATTAATTATGCTAATATATATATTAAAAAAATTGTTTTTTCATTTGTTGTCGAATGCTTATTAGATAAGGAATTAATTTTATAAAATTTAAAATATATTATTATTTAATATATTTGTTGATGTTATAGATTTATGAAATTTATTTAAACTAAATAATATATATATATATATAATAGAAAATTTTCTTCGAATGCATTTCAGGTAGAAAAATCATTATATCAAATTTCAAAAGATAATTATATGATATGATATGAAATATTTGTATTTATGAAAATTATATGTACTAAATAATATTATTGTATTTTTTTAATTTTAATATTTTTAGACCATGCCTTGAGCATCATGGTATTTATATTAATAACAGAAGCAATAAAATATATAATCGTCAAAATGTAACGATATATTTATATACTAGATTTATCACTTATCGATCTAAACATCATGGTATAATATATAATATTAATTTATATTTGTATTTGTATATCAATGGCATACCTTTACCAAAGCCTATTGAATACACGTTGAAACGAAGATGCAAACTCCTTTGAATCCTATTCCAATCCAACAAGGTCTTGCTCCTAAATAGATGACCACTGGCTATTGAATACCTTTTGTTTTATTTGAATTGAGCTTAAAAATGGAGGATATGGTAAGGGATAATTTCGGCCAATAAGGAGAAAGGTTGAGGCTCCAAGAAGTAGTGGAAAAGTGAGGGTTATGATCTATTTATAGTGAAGATGATGGAGAGATAAACTAGGATCAAGATCCCATTTCCTCTCTTACTCATTCTCTTCCCTTAAAATATCAAAGCTTAACCCAATACTCATCTTATGGTCGCACCCTCCTAATCATACTATGAATGAAATACATATGCCCACATATGGGCTTCATACCCAATTTAAGCCCGAACAAATTATACGCATTTAAATCCAATTTAAATGTATATCGATATCGTATATCGATTAATATATTTATGACTATTATAAACATATTTATTAATATTGTTCAACAAATCAAAATGAAGTTTTATAACTCATATTTCATAAATATTAATTAATTTATAACAACTACAAAGTAATTAAATCATGTGGTCAAAGGAGTGTACAATGTTTCAGAATCATAATTCATTAGCCGTAAATATGGTCAACGATTAAAATCGAATTATTTGAATATTAATGTTCACACGTCACTTAAACCTAATATATGGGATGCTTCTTCCAAATTCTTCATGGAAAAGTTTTTGGAAATTTAAATTTTTACAAATTACAATAATAAAATGTCGTTGCCAATCAATAATAGATCGTTGGCATATAACACTAAGAATATAATAGCATTGATGTGCTCCTTTTTATATATGCGCGCTTCCTTTGTGTTATAATAAAAACCAAACTATTTCATTACCTTATCAAAAAACTTGTTCCTACCGCTTGAAGCTTGTTTACGTCCATAAACAGACATTAACAACTTGCAATCCTTGCCCTCACTTTCACTAACCACAAAACCCTCAAATTGCGACACTAAATGGTTTCTTCTAAATCACCATCTAGAAATTCCGTTTTTATATCCATTTTCCATATTTTGTAGTCATAGAATCAGCAACGACTTGCATAATCCGAATGGACTTAAACATGGCTACATGAGAAAAGATTTCATTGTAATCAACACCTTGAATTTGACAAAATCCTTTCACAACTAACCTTGCATTATAAGTCTCTACTTCACCATCTACATTTAGCTTTTTCTAGAAAAATACATTTACAGTCGATGAGTTTTATCCCTTCGAGCACATCCGATGAAGTCCATACTGTTTTTCGTATATGGAATCAATTTCATATTTTATTGCTCCAAGCCATGGTGCAGAGTCTTTACTTTGCAATGCTTGTTGAAAAGACAGAGGGGTGTCATTATTTAAGACATACTCTTGCTTCTCACTATCCACAAGAAGACCATAATATCTCTCAAGTGAACGAGATTCTTTACTAGACCTTCTAATTGGTTGCCTGTTCTCGTATAAGGGTAAACTCGGTTCTCCCACTAGTTTGGTGCCAATGTCAAGTTCTTGGATCTTATCCAAGTCTACAATTCTGCTTTAATCTTCTTTGATACCGATTCCTTTCTAAATGGACAGCGTGTCAAGAAATAATAACCTTTTGTTCTTCGGTATAGCAAAAAGTATATCCCGTTAAGTTTTTAGGATATCCTACAAATATACACGGCACCAATTTTGCCTCTAGTTTATTCAGACCAATATTCTTAGCTTATGTCAGATAACCCCATACCTTCAAATACTTGAGTTGAGGTTTCTTGCCATACCATATCCCATATGGAATTTTAGCCAAAGATTTAGTGGGCAACAAGTTCGACATATGCGCTGTAGTTTCTAGTTCATATCCTCAATAGGATAGAGGCAACTCACCCTTACTCATCATGGAATGAACCATAGCTAATAGTATTTGATTCCTTCTCTCCGACACAAAATTGCGTTGCAGAGTGTAGAGTAGAATAATTTGAGATATAATCACATTATATTTTAAGCACTGTTGGAATTTTTGTCTAACATACTCACCTTCTCGATCAGACCGAAGAATCTTAGTCTTACGGCCCATTTGATTTTCTACTACATTTTTACATTCAATAATTTCTCATAAACATCGGATTTGTTCTTCATACGATACACATATCCTAGTCTCGAGAAATCATCAGTAAAGGTAACAAAGTAAGAATTATTATCTTTGATATTTACATGCATCAGGCCACATATATCACTATATATTAACTATAAGTGTTCACCAACTATTTCGTCGCTCCCATTGAAGGGGGTCCTTGGTCATTTTACCTTTGAGACATGATTCACATGTTTCAAATGATTCCAAATCAAGCGATGAGAGTAAATCTTCGATTTTCAGTTTGTGAAGTCGTTTTTCACTAATATAACCTACCTACAATGCCAAAGATAAATACCATTTATATTGTTAGAAGAGTTAGACACAAAACACACATACTTAGTATTCATCACATAAATGTCATTTTCAAGAACATCATCGTAAACATATTTTCCATTCAAACTAATGTTCATAACATTATTTACACAATGAAATATATATCAATCTCAAACAATCTAGAAACAGAAATAATCCTACAAATAAACTCTTTTACAAAATAACAATTGTTTAAAATCAAAACTACTCTACTAGGCAAACTTAAATGATAGTGCCCTAATACCGCTGCATCTATGATAGATCCATCAACAACTTGGATCCTCATATTCCCATTTATCAAGCGATGCCGTTCCTCGAACTTTGTAACAAATTGATATATGAGTTTCGAATCTAGTATCTAAGACCCATGACATTTTATTGATTACAAAACAAGTTTGAATCATAAATGTACCTGATGGAACTGTAGAATAATTTTTCTTTCTTTTTCAAACAATCTTTAAGTAATAAGGATAATTTCTTTTCTAGTGACCTTTCTTGTGGCAGTGGTGAAATTCACTCTTATCATCGTTCTTCTTACTTTTCTTATTCTTCTTACCTTATCTTTTTCACTTCTTTGAACCTTTCAAAGATGATGCACTTCCTTTTACAGCAAGCATAGCCCCTTGATCTTTCGATGCAGATTCGGCCGACCTCAACGTATTGAGGAGCTCCATGAGATTCACATTCAATTGGTTTATATTGTAATTCGGTTACGAAGAGTTTATACCAAGTGAGAGAGAACCAAGAATCAAATAATCTTGTAATTCATTGCTTATTAGTACATCCAATTGCGAAAGCCTATTGATATAGCCCTTCTTCTGTAACATGTAATTGTCTACTTTCTATCCTTTAGTCATTTTGGTATTGAACAGCTCCTTCGTATGCTCTACCTTGTGGAACGTGATTGTTCACCACATCCGGTCTTGAGACCATTAAACATCTCATGGATAGACATGTTGTCATGTCGCCTCTGCAACGGCTTGTCTAACATAGACAACATGAAAACTTAGACGATCTCTAGGTCTGAAACCCATTTCTCATAAGCAAATCGAAGTTCAGGGTCCACATCATCAGTGGGTTGTTCTTTATGTTCGCATGTAATAGCCTACCAAAAAAACTCGTAAGTCAAAATTATTTTAATTGCTTTTAGCCAATCGACAAAGTTTGGTCTAGTAAGCTTGTCATTATCAGAAAATAGTTTTGGAGTTGACATTTATATGAAAGTTTTAATTGGTAGATTATTATAACAATATCATAGTAGATGTTCTTATAATATTAGTAAGGTTAAACTTTATGTTTAATTTTACCGATAAGCTCTCGCTAGTCTTTTATTTTTCGCCAAACACTAAGTCAAAATATAGAAGTCCTTCAACTTCATTATTAGGTGTCAGGACTCATCCATCTTGAAATTCTAACCTCGGTGTTCTCAACATGTCATAGATTCATGGACGATGAATAGCTCCTTATTGGTTATATCATATCTATGCAGTTAAAGCGCTTAGTGGTTTTATAATGGTGGAGGTGCAAAAGATTATAGCGGAGATACAATGGAAAATAGTGAAGGTGCAAAAAAGCTTGATTAGCTATATAACTAAATACTAAAAGTTAATTTATTCTTATTATTACATCATTTATGTAGGAAAATGAAATATTGCTTAATCTTGTATAACAAAACCGAAGAATATCATGATTTATGCAGACTAGATTTGGTGATCAGATAGATTTCTAACTTATATTGAGCACTTATGCCTTAAAATTAGGTCTTTACCCTGCCATTTTTGATTTGTTTTAAAAGCGAATCATTCAGACCAACCTTCATATATTAATGTTTCTAAAGAGAGTGCTAAAAAGCCTTGATTTAGTGGGTATAATGGAAAATACCAGGGCTTAAAGAGGATCTGCATCTTAGTTGGGTTAAACTAAAATAACGTAGCATTTGGAGAATGCTATGGGCTATAATAGGGAATTTGTAAGAACCCAATCAACTTATTTTTCTTAAGTTTTCGTATATCAAAATGAAATAATACTATAATGTTTGAAAGAACAAATATTAAGTTATAACTTTGTTTCAAAGACCAAAATATAACCCAGGGATCTGATTGGTTAAAAATGACTCGAATATAAAATTCTGAATTGTGTTTGGGTAGTCAGGAAATGAGAAAATAATGTTCCCAACCCTGTAAAACCTTTTAATTTACATTTTTATTCAAGCAGTATCAAAATTTAAAAATAATATGAGTATGTAGAATGAAATGGAAGTTCCATGTGAGAAAGCACGAGATGGTATTAAGCATGACAATTAAAATAAAGGAGTGACACATTAGTTAATGATGTGCAAGCTTATATAATCACCATGCTTATTAAGATGAAAACCAAGGAGGCATGTTTCATTCCCCTAACATTTGCATGGGATAATGAGGGAAAGTGTCCCAATTCGAAAAGACCAAAGTATCTTTGAATATAGGCTATAAATAGGATGATGATTCCACTTGATTTGCATACTTCCAAGATTTCAAAATCATATGAAAGTAAGAAAAGAAAGTAAGTCTTAAAGAAATCCAAGAATTGAATCCATAGGCTAAAGCGATAATCACTTTGGTGGGGGAAACTCTAATTTTAAAATTTCAAGCCATTCCATAAAGTAGTTTGTAGCTTATAATATGTTTAATCTATATATTGCACTATTTTAACTTTTTGGTTTTATAAACATGCCATTTGCTTGTAATATTTTAGACCTCAACCAAGTGTATATGGTTGATGCTTCAGTTATTTAAAATACTGAATAATCTATATTGGTTTATGATTATAAAGTATCTTGAAGAATACTTACATGTATACTTATGATTTGTGATGGCTTTTAGACGAATGGGGTAAAAGATAAAAGATCTATGATAATGCACTATTACTTTATTTCCATACGGTATGTTAGGAGATACAGTACATCTATGTTGTGTATTAGGATGCTAGACACGATGCGATAAAATGTTTCTAGAATCTAATTTCTCACTCTGTGTTCGGATTTGATCCATGTGTAGTCAAATTTATTTTTACACGGATTTTAGATTTTGTCATATTTCTGGTTTACAAAAGATATTTATATATGTCAAATGAGTTTGACAAACATGGTTAGAGAAAGTTTACCTATTTTACCGACATAATACACTAATATATTTTGGATATCTTAGAACATTTTATGACATGACCCAAGAGTTGATTAAATAGATACCTTATTGGGCTAGTGTTACTCATGATGCTACACATAAACGTTTCAGGTTTGGATAACTAAAGTTGAATTTTGGGACTTTTCATAAAGTACCCAAAGTGGAGGATTTTTAGCACTTGTTTAGTATTGCAAATTTTTATGTGTATGTGTGTATCAAGTCGAAGACATGACCCGATGTAAATTATCTTGTAAATCAAGTATAGATATAAATATTTCTTCTTTTTGAAATCGTTTACTCTGGATGATTTAGTATTCTAGAATTTTACCTTGCATACTAGTGACACTAACATGAAAGCACCACATTATGAGGGTAGCATCCCAATTCTGGCCGGGAATGTCGGAATGGGGTGTTACAATGTGGTATCAGAGCTTAGGTTTAAGTGGCGCTTAGTAGAAAACTCTTTATCGTGTCACAAGAATGAAACCCTATAGTTTGGGTTTTGCTCAAATATGATACAATTCATCGACATGTTTATAATTGTTATAATTATAAACAATGACAAGCCAAAAGATGTGGGATACTAGAGGTACATGAGGAGGGATTAAGTGTATAATTAATCTCTAACCTTCCCATAATTCGAGAATTTCTTAGAAGGCGAGTTGAAATTCCCACACCTCTAAGACCTATACGAGGGGAAATGTTTCTAAGGGTAAATAGTAGACAGTTGGATGAAGAGGAGTCAAAATCCCAAGATCAAACCACAGTCATGATGCAATATGGGTAGTAGTGGATGACTTAACAAAATCAGCACATTTTATACCTTGTAGCATGATCTACTCGATGGATAAGCTAAGTAGAATCTTCTTACAAGAAATCATCAGACTACATGGAGTCCCAATCACAATTGTTTCAGATAGAGATTCACAATTTACCTCTAGTTTTGGAATTTTTTTTGAAAAGCTTTTAGTAGTTCACTCAACTTGAGTACCGTCTTTCATTCTCAAACAGAATGTGTAAATCTAATAATATAAGATACGTTAAGATCTTGTGTGATGGAAATTGAAAGTACTTGATAAACACACATACCATTAACTAAATTTGCATATAATAATATTTACCACACAAGTATTTGTATGACGCCATTTGAAGCTTCATATGGGAGACTATATCGTTTACCGGTTTGTTGGGCAAAGGTAGGAGATAGTAAACTTCTCAGCCCCGATCTAGTGATAAAAACGACAAAGAAAATTACAACCATACGAGTCCGACTAAAAGCTTCTCATTGTATGCAAAAAAACTATAGAGATCAAACAAGTAAAGATTTAGAATTTGAAGTATGAGAACATGTTCTTTTAAAGATTTATCTAACAAAGCTTGTGGTGCAATTTGGATAGAAAAAGGTAAAATTACTACCTATATTTATTGGGCCATTTCAAATCACTAAAAGAAAGTTGCATATCGACATTACCTAAAAATTATCAGATGTTGATGATGTTCTCTGTATATCGATGCTACAAAAATATATTCCTAACTCATCGCATGTGGATTATTTAATAATATCTAAGTTAAGAAGGGTACCATATACATCGAATGACCAATCCGAATTCTTGATAGAAAAGTTAAAAAAATATGAACAAAGGAAATTCACTTTGTAATAGTTCAATGGAATAATCATGATGAAATCGAGGCATCATGGGAACTTCAATTAGAAATGCTTAAAGGTTATCTAGAGCCATTTGAAGACTATATTTCAAAGATGAAATCTTCTTTTAAGTGGGATAGAATGTAAGAACCTGATCAACTTATTTTTCTTAAGTTTCGTTATATCAAAATGAAATAATATTATTATAGTTTGAAAGATGAAATACTAAGTTACAACTTTGTTTCAAAGACTAAATATAATCTAGTGATCTGATAGGTTAAAAATGACTCAGGATATAAAATACGAAAATTGTGTTCGGGTAGTTCAGGAATGAGAAAATAGTGTTCCCAACCCCATAAAGCCTTTTAGTTTACATTTTATTCAAATTATATCAAAATTTTGAAATTATATGAGTAGGTAGGATGACGTGGAAGTTCTATGTGAGAAAGCAAGAGATGGCATTAAGCATGGCACTTAAAATATGAGAGCGAAACATTAGCTAATGATGTGTAGGCTATAAGATCACCATTCTTATTAAGGAGACAACCAGGGGGATATCTATCATTCCCCTAATATTTGCATGGGATAAGGAGGGCGAATGTCCTAATTTGAAAAGACCAAAGTATCTTTGAATAGAGGCTATAATTAGGATGATAATTTCATTTGATTTTTATACTTTCATTATTCCAAAATCATACCAAAGTACGGAAAGAAAGTAAATCTTAAAGAAATTCTAGGATTAAAGCCGTAGGCCACAACTATAATCACTTACGATAGGAAAGCTATCTAATTTTTAAATTTCAAGTCATTCCACGAAGTACTTTGTAGCTTATAATATGTTTAATGTATATGTTGCACTATTGTAACCTTTTTGGTATTATAGACATATCTTTTGCTTGTAATATTTTTGACATCAACCAAGTGTATATGATTGACTCTTTGGTTATTTGAAAGAAAGCATAATCTATATTAGTTTGAGATCATAAAGTATCTTGAAGAATATATATATATATATATATATATATATATATATATATATATATATATATATATATATAGACACACACATGTATACTTATGATTTGTGATGGCTTTTAGATGAATGCAGTAAAAGACAAAAGATCTAGGATGTTGCACTATTACTTAATTTCCATGATGCGTGTTAGGAGATGGAGTACACCCACATTGTGTATTAGGATGCCAGCCGTGATGTGATAAAAGTTTCTAGGATCTAATTCCTTGCTCCGTATTTGGATTAGGTCCATGTGTAGTCAAATTGATTTTTACATGGATTTCAGATTTTTTTATGTTAATAGTTTACAAGAAATATTTATTTATATTGAATGAGTTTCAAAAATATGGTTAGAGAAAATTTACCTCTTTTGCTGATGTAATATGCTAATATATTTTGGACATCTTGGAAAAATTTTCAACATGACTAAATTTTTGACTAAATAGATACCTCACTGGGTCTGTGTTGCTTATGATGTTATATATAACATTTTGGGTTTGGATAAGTAAATTGGATTTTGGGACTTTTCATGGAGAACTTGAAGTGAAGGATTTTTAGCTTTGTTTAGTATCTCAGATCATGACGTGTGTGTATGAAGTCGAAGACAAGACCCTATGTAAATTATCTTGTATACCAAGTATGAATATATAACATTTCTTCCACTTGAAATTATTTACTTTGGATGATTTAATATTCTAGCATTTTATCTTGCAAACTTGGGATACTAAAATGAAAGCACCACATTATGGAGGCAGCGTTCTGGATTCTGACTAAGAATGTTGGAGTGAGGTGTTATAATTTTACTGGGCTATGGTAGGGCTTTAACTGCACAGTATCATATACAACTCCTTACCATTACTACCATGTCCTCATTTCACTTCGACCTTAGTTTACTCTACAAATCGAAATGAAATTATTGACTCGTATATATCATATCAAAACGGTCTAAGTATAGTATACGTAACTTGAGTTTGCTTAATAAAATCATATAGTTATCTTTCCTTGTCTATTCAATATATTAATTATACTACACATAACATCCCTAGCTTGAGTTTGCTCAACAACTAAGGAGTATGCAAATAATTTATTAATACATATATATGTATGTATGTACGTATGTATGGTATAGGACAACGTTATCTATAATCTTCAATATATTATATTAAATGATACCAAATTATGGAATAATGTATTTCTTATGACATATCTTCGTGATTCAAGTATTAGACACAACGAAAATCAAGGTATACGTACATTTATGTATGTGTTTATTTCTTAAGTCTATTTAGGGTTTCTTAACGTTCCACCTTTAATTTATATGTTCATATTATGTAAGTTTTATTATTATATAATTTTTATATTTTAGTTTTCTTATATAACTATCTTATGCATAATTTTATTTCAATTAAATCTTAATTATTTAATTTTAATTAACTAATTCTTCAATTAATTTTATATTTCGATATAACATTTATATAGAATATTTATTATTTATAACACATACATCATGTATATGTATATATCTTTTAATTAGTTACCCTTTAATTAATTTATTTAATTAAATAACTTTAGGTAAACTATAATAATTTTGAAATCCATTTTATATATTTACATGTATACTTATGTTATTTTAACATTTAAAACAGCATAACTTATATCACAATATACACTACATGATATATTTATCAATTAATTAACTTATATAATCAATATATTTTTTACTTATTAATAAATTTTTAAATTTCAAAATTAATTTATATTAATTTTCAAACATTTTGAAAATTTTCATTATATTATGACATTTATAATATGTATATATTTTAAATTTAAAATCTTATATTTTTAATTTTTAAACAAATTTAAAAATTAGGCCAAGGCCTAATTCAAATTGGGTCTTCGGAGCAACCTTTGGGCTTAGATATCTATTCGGACTAGGCTGGTAGCCAAATAGGGCAGAGCAGCCAAACCCAATCATTTGACACTACCTTTCTAGACACACTACTATCTTAGCTGTGAGCTTAATTAGTTAACACTAACTTGACTAATTTAGACTGTATAGATTATTGGGCTCTAATACCATTGTTGGAACTGGACTAGCCTGTAGCGGAAGAAATTGGTGAATTCAAACAAATAATCCATTTTGGATCTTTATTGGGCCAACAAAGTGTAATTAGTTTAGAACAATTCTAAGTTACTTTTAAATAAAATAATTATTTTATTTAAATTTATAATATAGCTTTATATTAGGTAATTAAATTTATATTATATATATACGTGTATCATATACACATATATATGTGCGTGCATATAACATATCAATCTTGCAAAATTTGACACATTTGTGTATAATTGTTGGGATTACATCGCAATAAACATTTTAGCCCATCGAGTATATAAATGAATCGTCGAAATATATTTTTATTTGCTTTATATATAAAAATTATTACAAATGTATATATATAGTTTTGAGTAAATTCTATATATAAGGAATTCGTAAAACATATATACATATAATTATATATGAACATATATTTATGTATGTATGTATATGTATGTCAGTATGTATGTACGTACATATGTATATATATATATATATGAAATTGTAAAATAAATAAAAAATCATTTAAACAAAATTTTGAAATATATTTATTTATTTTATTGTAAAATATGGAAAAAAATTATAATGCGTATAAAATAATTATGTATAGATGTATATGTTTAAATTTATAAATCATTATCTTATAAATATACAAATTAATACATAAATGAAAAAAATATTAATATAAAAAATTACATTTACGTATGTGCATATCTACTAGTACTCACGGCAAAACAAATTTTTTTCTTAATATTTATTATTATTAAATTTCATTTAGAATTGATTAAAATTAAAAAATTGTACATAGAATTTTGTATATTAATATTTCTATAATATTCCTATCCATTTTTAACATTACAAAATTATCTATGATATATTAATTTTAAAATCAATTTTAAGATAAATTTTTAATTCATCAAATATATATAAATGAATATATATATATATATATATATATATATATATATATATATAAGTGCCTTTTGATTTTGCTGTCGAAAACTTATTAAATAAAGAATTAATTTTATAAAATTTAAAATATATTTTTTATTTGATATATTTGTGATGTTATAGATTTTTGAAATTTAATTATACTAAATAATATTTATATTATATGTTTATATATATATATATATATATATATATATTTTCTACAAAAACATTTCAAGTGTAAAACTAATCATATAAATTTTTAAAACATAATTATATGATATGATATGATGTGTAATATTTTTGAAAATTATATGTATTAAATAATATTATTTTAATTTTTTTTTTCATGACCATGTTATGAGCATCGTGGTGTTTATATATGTCATAATTTTTTTTTATAATCACATAAGTGCACACACAAACATATATATATATATATATATATATATATATATAACTATCAAAACGTAACGACATATCAATATACTGGATTTGTCACCTAACAACCTGAACATCATATGATATAATATATAATATTAAGTTATATTTGTAAATCAGTGGCATACCTTTCCCAAATCCTATTGACTATAAGTCAAAACGAAGATATGAGCTCCACTGAATCCTATTCCAGTCCAGTAAAGTGCTAGCTCATGAACGGATGACTATTGGTTATCGAATACATTTTATTTTATTTTAGCTTCAAAACGAAGGGGATGGTAGGGGATAATTTCAGCCATAAGGAGATGGGTGGAGGTTTCAAAAATTCATGGAAAAGTGAGGGTTATGATCTATTTATAAAGGATATGATAGAGAGATAAAGTAGTACCAAGATCCTCTTTCTTCTCTTAATCATTCTCTTTCCTTGAAATATCAAAGCTTAAGCCAGTAGCTATCTCATGGTCGATCCATCCTGGTCATACCATGGTTGAAATACATATGCCCACATATAGGCTTCAAACCCACTTCAAGCTCGAACAAATTATATCGCATTTAAATCTAATTTAAACGCACATCGATATCATATATCGATTGATATATTAATGACTATTATAAACAAATTTATTAATATCATTCAACGAATGAAAATAAATTTTTATAAGTAATATTACATAAATATTAATTAATTTATAACAATTACAAATTAACTAAATCATGTGGTCGAAGGAGTATACAATGCTTCAGTTGTGCGACCCTTTAGGTGTAAATTTGATTAGCGATTAATATCGAACTGTTCGAATATTAACGTTCATATGTCACTTAGCAAGTGGTGTGACATTTTGATTAAATTTATCGCTTACTTTGCTTAAGTATAATCTAATTTTGCCTTGTTAAGATTTAATCAATAGTGACAATTATTTACACCAATTCTCTTCGTCAAAACTATATCATTTTGGACTTATGGAATTTGCTAATGGTAAAAATTCCAATATTGTCAATAAGTAAATCTATTATCCAAAAAAAAATCCTTAGTTTAATAATAACAATTATTATTAACCAAACTACTCTGACTGTAGATTTAAACTTTGAGTTGACTTTAGTTGACCTGAATTGCTAACCGCATATAATTGAGGAGATGAATCCTCACTTGAATAGTATGCCACTTCCAATACTTCCTTTTGACTCAACTATAGTCACTCGATGGACATTGTGCCATGATTTGAGTATAATCAAAGTGGAGTTTTTATATTGAAGATCAATAGTATTCTCAAGTCGAGAGAATTATGTAAATTAGTCACATCGATATTTTTTGTTTAACGTTAGTTATATTAAACAACAGAAAACTATTGAGTTGATTATTCCATAGTTATCCTATAACTATCGGTATGTCACCCCTTGGTGTCCCTCAGTAATCATGGGTAATACACTCCCAACAATTGGGGAGCCTTACACACTCTAGTTTCAATGAACCATCGATATCCAGTCTCGATGCAACTTTACTAAGAATATTTAAAATGATGTATTTATTATATTATGATATAATACTCATAATTACAACTATTTGTAATTACTATCACAAACAAACATTTATGATTTTCTATTAAATATATTTTAATTAAATATTTAATCATTTATAACACATTATAACAAATATATAATAGAAAGAAAACACCTTTATCACGAACGAGAATTGGTTGCATAGTTAATTTATAATAAATTACAGAATTGTTCCTAGGACGTATCCCTAACTCAATCAATCTTAAGTTGCACTTAGGACCAATTATGGAATCTCAATCGCATCCCTTCAATCAGTTTCTCAAGAGCTAACCAAACTTGACCCGTAACGAATGGATCTGATATATTGTCCTTGGTATCTACCCTTTGTATCATAACCTCTTTCTTTCAATGAATTCTCGAATAATGTGAAATTTTCAAAGAATATGTCATGACTTCTTCTGTATTCTAAGTTCATTTGAAATATAAATTATCATATAGTGATCACAGAACAATGCTATTGGATTCTTGATATAGGGAATCACTTCGAGCTCACTCAAAAATTTACGCATCCAGACTACCACTTTAGCTGCTTCGTTGAGGGCGATGTACTTGGCCTCCATCGTTGAATCAACTACTGTTTCTTGGTTGGAAATTTTCCAACTGATAACTCTATTTTCAAGTGTAAAGACATATGTAGATGCTGACTTACTATTAACCAGGTTTTAACCCAGCACAAATCATCAGGGTAGAATGTTGATACGAAGACGGAATGACTTGAAACTTGACAGAAACACTCATAAGGCCTTAAAGAAGAACTCATGATAGTGTGAACCAAAAATAGGATAAGTCCTATATTCATACCAAATTAAGGACCTTAATTCGGTATCGAATATAGGTGCTTATTCATGGTGTTCTCATACATTTGGCAAGTGATGTACTAGTTATCCTAAGCATATTTGTGAAGATTCATAGATTTCCAAAGAGCTTGTCAAGAATAAAGACGTGGCGATCCAAACGGTAGGATAATCCAAGTCATGGAAGAACGATAATCAAAACTCATCAATGACTTACCGAATCATACGGAGAGAATCTAGATGAAGTATAAAAGTCAACAAAAAAGAATTTGGCCATCCAAAGGCCAAGGATTAGATTAGGTACCGAATTAAGGGCCTTAATTCGACATCGAATATAGCCCTTAACTTGCGTGGCATGCAATCTTGGTAACCTTCTGGACTTTTCCGGTAGTCGGTTTCTGGTCCAGAGTGGCTACTACCACTATAAATACAAACCAAAGTGCAACTAAGAGAGGGTCTGGTTTCTACCATTACCATGTGAAAGCCGTATTGTTTCTTCAACTCTGCCTTTACTCAATAGTCCCCAAAGCAGTTATTATAAGCAATTCTAGGACTTAGAATTAGTCTAACATTGTATTTATGATTTTTCCATTCTCAAACACCTTGTAATAATATACAATCAATAACCAAAGCTATAAAGTTGATGTCGATTTAGTTAACAGTCGAACCACTACAAATTCCATATGTCTATTTATTTCTTTGCTACTTTTCTGTTATATTTTCTCTGTTCTAATAGGGCTGGTTCTTTCACATCACATTCTAGGGTGTTGATCCATTTTTGGGTTAACATTTTGGTGCTTTCACCGAGAACCAGTGAACCCAGCCTTACATCTAGCTTTCCACTTTGGATCGGATAGGTCCAGAAGTTAGATCCACAAATTCTAATTTCAAAATAATTTGATGTCTTACTTATGAAAATTAATGGCGGGAAGAAAGAGTACAACTTCCAGGAGATCTATCGGTGCAAGAGTTGATAGTGATGGACCAAACCACCAAAAGGTTGAAGTTAAAAACACCACTAACTTACCAAGAGGAGTTAATATTGAAAATCAAGGACCATAATCTTCCGCTCATCATGAAGTTGTGACAAAAGAGAATTTAAATCTGATGGTTGATTAACTTAACCAAAATATAGTTGATAGCCAAAAAGCTCTTACAAACAAAATAGACGCTTTGCTTGCGCTGCAACCACCAACTGCCCCGAGGACTAGGCCAAAAATTGCAGAGTCTATGGAACAGTAAAATTCCTTCGTCTCGGGCTTGAATAGGAGGGATGGCAAGCAAAAGAAAAAGGAGATGGCTGGTGGAGCAACTGGAATTGTTATTAAGGGTAATAGAAGTACCCTTCCTATCGGAGTTCAAGCTACCGCAAACCGCAACCTTGGAGCGAAGGCTCCATAAGGGAATGTTTTGATGCTTCTCTTCAATTCTGAAGATAACACGCAAATCGATGCTAAAGGACTGGAATTAAGTGCTAATATAGGCAGGCAAAATGCTGGAAAAGAAGTTCAAACTACCGCTATAAAGCCAATCGTGCGCTAATAGAATCCTACAGGACTAGCTCTCCCGGAAAATGGAGAACTATACTACAGTTGGCAAACCAAGGCCGTTTGTGGAGTCAAATGCTTGGCATAGCTTTTGGCTCAACTTATGGACAACCGGACTAGTGGGGCTTTCATTATGAACATAGTTAAATGCGTAATGGAAGAAAGTAAGGGCGGGAAGGACCATAATTGGGTTCTGCACCAAGCCGGACTCCGTTTACAGAAAACATTTTAAGGGAAGAATACCCTCAGAAGTTTTCAATGCCCATTATGCCATCTTACAATGGGATGATGGACCCAAAACAGCTCTTGTACAAGTATAATTGGCACATGGATGAAGCTAGGGAAACAGATTCTGTCCACTGCAGACATTTCCCTATCTCCTTAAAAGGAATCGCCTCAATGTGGCTCATTAGACTCCCACCAAGGCCCATCTCCACCTTTGATGATTTAGCAAGGAAATTCATGGAACGGTTTAGACTTTACATGGCTCAACCGAAGGATGTGTGTCTCTATCTGGCTTTTTCCAAGGACCCACCAGTCACTGAAATCCTTTATGAATTGATTCAAAATTGCAGTTACTGAAGTAAGCAATCCAAACGAGGATATGGTGTTCATGGCTATGGTATGGGCCTTCAATTCGAATACGGACTTTGGTAGATAGATTAAGTTGAAACAACTAACTACCATAAATGACTTTTATCGAATAAAAAGCCAGTATTTGAGACTGGAAGAGGCAGATGCTGTGGAAGGTAAGATCGCTGACCTGCATCCAAAGGAGTTTGTTCAGACTAATGTAGCGGTCAAGCAGGATAGGAAAAGTTCTGCGGATACCATAGTAGATAAAGGAAAGAACGCCAATCAGAGAATGAGAAACCAAAACTCTAGTGACGGGCGAAATGCTGATATGAAATGCCCAGGGAAATTCAGACTAGAGGACTATAAGCTATTAAACAATAATCCAAAGAATATCAACCTTGCTACTTAAGGAACTAAGAGTTACAACAAACTGCCTAGGAAGGAAGCCTCTGAGTGGTAGAAGCAATCAGGGAAGTACTGTCGCTATTATGAAACACACGGGCATAACACCAATGAATGCCGACATCTAATAATGTGATTGAGGCATTGAAAAGGAACAATAACTCCACCAACACGTGAAGAAATTGTAGAATGGAAAGGGAGTCACGTTGCCCCTGGATCCAAATGCTCAAGGGAAAGTGCCTGGACCCAATGGAGATGGACCCTGGTAATTTGATGGAAGGCTATTCATTAACTAGTCACTCAAGAATGACATAGCATCCAAATGCAATGCAACTTTGCTCGATTTTGTTTATGTATTTCCTATTTTCGCAAATAAGCCACCCAGGGATACTAAGGGCATTGTAAATAGGCAGGATTTGTCTTTCTCTCTTTATTTTATTAATAACGTTATTTAGCTTCTTGAACCAATGGAACCACATTCACGTAAGAAACCTACTAAGTCGACGTGGTTAGATCGGCTCGAAAACCATTCATTCGCTGCTTGTACTGGTGCGCCACATTCAAGTACGCTCCATCTGTTATCTTCTTAAACCAATGGAACCGTGTTCATATAAGCAACGTACTAAGTTGTACGGGTCATATTGGCTCAAAATCTACTCATTTGCTGCTTGGACCAGTGGAACCGCATTCAAGTACATTCCATCCATATGCTTCTTGAACCAATGGAACCACGTTCATGTGAGCAACCCGACGAGTCGACGAAAGCAAATCGACTAAACCATTGGATCGATAATGAAAACTCCATATCTTTTTAAAATTAACGTTGCCTCAGCAGTGTTAGGAAGACCCAAATTCCCCTGCGCATCCATAAGCTGCACTCAAGTACGCTCCCTTCATTTGGCCCTCGATCTAATGGAATTGTGTTCGAACATACCCATTATTTTGCCACTTGAAATAAGGGAACTGCGTTCAATTGCACCCCATTTTCGTTGCTTCTTGGACTGATGAAACTGCATCCAAGTAAACATCCATTCTTTTGCCACTTGAATCGATGAAACTGCATTCAAGTGTGCTCCATTTTCTTTGCTTATTGGACCGATGGAATCATGTCCAAGTAAGCATCCATTCTTTTCCCACTTGAACCGATGGAACTGCATTTAAGTGCGTTCCAATCCTTCACTTCTTTGATCAATGGAACTGCGTCTAAAGTAAGCACATGTTCCTTCACTGCTTGAACCAATGGAACCGTCTTCCAGTACGTTCCGAATCATTGATGTAATCCTTGTAACATCGACAATTTGTCAAAATTTCCATCTTACGACATTGCTCTGGTAACATAGGGAAATTTATCAGTTGCAGGAGTGGTAGAAATCGATCCTTGCTCCCAGAAAATTAACATCGCCTAGATAGCGGCAATGTTGAAGTAAAGTCCAAGGGGTTATAAAGACATAAAGTGCTCGGAATCAAGCTTTTAGACGGAAAGTTCCCATAGATAGGAGCTATAACACATCTTTGACTAAGGGCAACCGGAGAGTCGTCCAGAGCACCCGGTGTCGTATCGAGTGTTCAGAGTAAGCAACCCCATGGAGTAGGGGCACATAGGCACCAACATTTCGTCAAAATAAGAATTATTCCATAGTTCTATCACATTGAATAGAGAATTTTAGCAACCACAACTGATATAATTAAAGTAATAAACTAAATAACTGCAAGTTGCACTACTTACGCTGTTTACATGCATAAAATTGCAGTTAATAAACACATAATATGTCATACAACACAGCAGTACAATATGGAAATTATGAGATATGCAATCATATTATGTACACACAGGCAGTGGTATATAAACGTGCACAAACATAGATTTTGGGAAAGTACATAGAAGAGATTACGGTAGAAATACTAAGTTTTTCATTACTTATGTCACTTTATGTACAATACCAAACAGCGGGAGCCATTCTCGCACAATGTCGGCCTGTTTGGACACAAAAAAGCAAAAGTACAGACTCTACTGAAGCAACAGAAAAGAAAATATGCTAAGCACATACTTTATACTTGTACAAAAAGACTCAAAAAATCAAAAGACACATGAACAAAAGACTGCAAAAACTTGGCTCTAGTGATGCTCATGCCCATTACTTCTTCCCTTCTTTTCCAAATCCTTTGCAACCCTAGTCGGGGTGAATTAGACACTTTTTCCTTATCTGTCTCTGCTTCAGCAGGGGGACTGACCCTTTAGACCTTTTGAAATCCACACTAACCTCCTTCGACACCTTCCGCGTGATGGTAGTGGGAGTCTTGCTCTTTCGCTTCTTCTTTTCCTTCTTTATTTCCAGCCCTTTCCTTTCCTCCTCCAATCTCTCTACCATGGTTGTTTAGTCAGTCAATCTGGACTCACTAGTAATCACCACCTCCTCATCGGCAAATGTGGTGATGTCTTCTTGACTCTGCAGTGCGCTTATCGTTTTGAAATTGGGCCCAGGCTCAGATCCAAAAACTTGGATCGTTCCAAAAGCTAATGCGGAGATGGTGGTGGAGGCAGTGAAGATAGTATTAGCCACTGAGCCCTGCATAGTCGAAGGAGGAGGTGGGAGAGATGGCTGACCTACGAATTCGAAAAGAGAAGTGCACAATTTAGAGAAGGACTCTGGAGTAAATTGAATTGCCTAAAGCGTGGAGAGATGAGAGAAATACCCAAGCCAAGAGTTTGGTCATGAACTTGAACTTCGAAAGCTTCGCCATCAGTCCCTATCTCGAAGGGTTGCACTACAGATGGAATTGGATGTGGCTCACCCAAGGCTATATATGTCACTTGGGAAAGGATGGCTTTGGAAATAACAGCCGTGGATACCGGATTGGATACCGCTTGTTCTTGAGAAATAAGTATAAGTGTTAATTGCTGACAGAAGAGCTTTGGCCAACTAGAGCTCTTGCTGTAGCTTCAATAGTTTCCTTTTCCCTCTCTTCTCGAAGCATAATCTTGCCAACAACCATAAAATCAATGTTTTCAATGGTCAGATAATCGACCATTAGCTCCTCTTTTAAGCGCTTGTTTTGGCTTATTCCATTCTGACCATCACCTCTTCCTACATGTATATAAGTGAAGCACGTTGGCATCCATCTGGTCGATCGCATTGACATACTCTTTTTAGAGCTCGGACAGCTCCACACATGTACTTAGGTGATTGATCTCCTTTGGCAATTTGCCAGAAGTAGCCTCTGCATTTTCATCACCAGCTACATATATTCCTCATGAAGCCGAGTGAGTTCCATAGCCTGCTCGGTGATCACAACAACATGTCCAACGATTGTCCGGTTTCAAGATTTAATAGTATCTTTCATTTCAGTTAGCTGCCTTTTTAACTTCTTGGATTCAATATAAGGGTCCCTAAGCTGATTATTAATTAACATCATCGCTCAGTCATGATCCTGGTTCACCTTGGTCAACAGACTATCACTAGAAGCCTTACTCTTCAAGGCTTCATCCTTCTCAAACTTCAATTTGATTATCTCTTCGTCATAGTCTTTAATCGCCTTGGCATGATCTTCCCATTCAGCCTCAAACAAGAGAATCTCTTGATAGTTTATATGGTTTACATCCAATAGGGCTTTTACGAGATATTGAAAATCACACCTAGCTTCTATGTCCTTATGGACTGGCTCCAAATTACCGAGGGAAGTAGTCCGATTAAGTGGTTTTATCTTCTTATTGAACTTGACTCACCTCGAGAACAAATTTGAAAAAAGCCACTTGAAGTATGGATGAACCTGGATCGAGTTCAAAATTTTCCCTTTGCCTAAAAGAAGTGGGAGCTACTGCAACAATCGTCTCCTGAGAGAGTGGAATTGATTGAATGTCAGCAGTCTGGACATCCGAGCAAGGAGGAATAATCGATTGCGAAGGCACATGGCAGTTATAGAGTATTTGTGGTGTTTGTGAGCATTGCTAGAGGCACTGCTCTCATCAACTATTTTCTATTTATCTCCTCTCTCGTGGCCTTGCCCGAAGTGGCGAACTTCATCCTCTTTCCATTTTCTTCTTTCCTCGTCCATCTCGTGAGTAGGATGATAAGCTGGATCAAAAGTCTTAGCTTTTCGGGAGCTGGTATCTTGGTGTAACTGATGGTATAATCCGTGTCCCATAGTACCCGAAATAAAAACAGGAATGAAGTTAATACTCAAACTTAGGAACTTAGCATGGTGCAGAGATGTGTGCTTGTGATCCTAAAGTGAAGTTTGTAATGCTGACGACCCCTTATATAATATACCAACTGTATCGGTAGAGTTTAAGAGTCAGAGTCTTTTTCAGCACTACTAACAAATGTGCCTAAGTAAATGTCGATTTGTGAGCAGGTCTCTGCTATCATTCCTCTAATGGAGATATCCCCATGTTCGTTCATCTACATAGATGGTGACATCTTTCATAAAATCAATATTAGACGAATCTCCCATGGGGGTCCCGGTAGATTGACCTCCGGTAGATTGTAGAGTCTTGATGGCAGGTAGTTCTTTAGGAGGAGAAATTGAGGTTTGAGGCTTAATGCCTCAGTAGTTAACAAGTCGGGAGAAGGCAATCAAGGAAAATCAGTATTCATTTCCGACGACTGGCCAAAAGATTCATCTCTTTCTACGAAGATAAAAAATTCGCAATCGTGACCATCTGAGCCTTCTTCCTCGGTTTCCTCAACCACAAGTTGCTTCCCATCTCCTTTGAAACATTTCACATTCTTCTTCAAGGACCGGAGACATCCTGTGCGCCTCATCCCTATTCCTCGTACTATCCTCTACAGAGGGTAAGTCTGTAACAACTCCAGGAACCTCTTTGGGTTGTGCTTCCTTTGATGGACCAACCACTTCTTCTTGAGCCTCCTTGATACAGTCATGGGCATGGATAGAAGAATGAGTGCATCCCCTAGGGCCACTTGAAATTTATGGCTAATCATCCACGGCAAACCTATCAGGATGAAGCAACCTAAACTGCCGGAGATTCTCGTTCGTCAAAATAAACTCCATCGAGCTCTCAAAAGCTCTCACTGCCTTGAAGGTTTCTAAATTTTGTGAAGCTTATCATTGCTTCCTCTTCTTGGGATGATTGCAATAAGACACAATATGAAAATAAACTAGAAAATCAATTGAAATTGCGAATGCTAGGGAATTTTGACTTACTTCCAAATAGCCAGAAGAGGTTGAAACCCTTTGAATGCCCAACAAAGAAAAACTCATTCTTGAAAGTTGAACGTTTGTTATGGAGGTCCGATATTAGCTAACTTCCCCTTTAGGCTTCGAAAATGATAAAGGATTGGCACTCCTGCCTCCTCTTGAAGTGTAAAAGAAATGCAAGCTTTCTTAGCATTGGGGGATGCCCAAGTCTACTAATGAAAAGAATGTATATGGAATTCAGGAGCGCATAACTGTTGGGATGGATTTGAAATGGCGCCAATCCTAAATCTTGAATCACCATGGACAAGAACCGGTTGAACGGTGGTACAACACCACTTAAGCACATATACCGATTACAAGCGATAAAACCTTCTAGAAGGTTATGAGCGAATTCAGCTCGAGTGGGTAAAGGAATGTCACCCTCGGGGATGTCATGCTATTCGAACATGTTCCCAAGTATTTCGCCTATCAAAATTGAGGGCGTTTGCTCAGGAGGATTAGTTAGAATTCTCAGCCCAGGAGGCAGTTGGTTATGTACATGTCCTACCGAAACTAGTGGGCTGTAGAAGCTAGAATCTACGTGTTGGCTTGGTCCCATCCGAACAGATGGAGAAGCATGGGCAACAGTCATTGATTCTACTTCTGGAGGTGTGGATGCTCCATCAACTGACTTGCATCATGTTGACCGATGTGTCATTCTAGACAATAGAATTTTTTGTTCACGGTCAGGTACACTTTATTTCTAATAAGAATTCCTAAACGGTTGACCCTCGAAATCCAAAGAAAGCTGGCATGTGTTGACCAATCAGATTCCAAGTGTTGACTAGGAAGGTGCAGTGTGTTATTTATGTGGAATGAGTCCAGTGTCCTGAATGCAACAAATGGACCATCCCATATAACTCACTTGTAGTAGAAAAACGATCTGTATTGTCCTTTAAAATTGCTTTGCTTACCCATTATAATTCAACGATCGATAACGGATCCGTTTTTCAAAGCGGCATGAAAAGTTCTTTTTCGGATACAGTGGATGTGTAGAAATGAAATGCAATTGAGTTATCCGATATGTTTGAATCTAAGGCGAATCGCCGTATCGGGGTCAAATCAGTAATCGGGCTTTAGTCGATTCCATGGAAGGAGATGGTTGAAACTGGGAGGTGTGTCCTATCTCGTATCATATGTGTCCAGTGTGAAACTAAACCCTAGCTATATCAATAACAAGTCAAGCTTGCGTTCAACCATCTCCTTCTCCAAAATTGCAATCCACTAAGGCCCAAACTCCGTTTCCACCATGATCAAAGTACAAGATCGCCATCGCCGACCTTCAAGTCAGCTTACATGTTATTTCAATTTAGGGTTTAAGGTGATTCGGGTCCGAATCTTCCTGGTGATGAATTGAGCAGTGGTGACTCGATTGGGCAGTGGTGAGTGAAGTGAGTAAACGATGGATCCTAGTGGCGAGGTTGAAGAATGAACGATGATTGGTCTAAGACTTGGATCAATAGATTTGGAGCTTTAATCGGCAGAAAGAAAAACATACTCGAGTTAGAAATGATTGAGTGGAGTGGTCAAGTAATAAGTAATGAAATTTCTCTGAAAATCTTTTAAGTCCCTAATTCGTCACTGGATTAAGACTCTTAATTCGGTACCGAACTAACCACTTTAACCTAGGCCAATTCCAACTCATCGCAGTAAAATTATATGTTGACCAAAAGCCTTAAGTAAATTTCAAAGCAATGATTGCATTTTCAGAACAAAGAAATGAGATTTAAACCAAAATCAGAATGAATAACTAGTCAGAAGTGAACTAATGAAAAACGACATCTCAGGATGGAATCCATCGGCCAATTGAAATTCACAAGATAGGAATTTGAATCTTGTCTTGTTCTAAAGCATACTTTGTTTTCCAACGAAAGCATACTCCACAGGGCAAATATTAACCAAGTTTTTAACCTAGAAGAAATCATTAGGAGTTAGAACGTCGATACGAAGACAGAATGACTTGAAACCTGATAGAAACACTCAGAAGGCCTAAAATAAGAACTCAAGAAAGTGCGAACCAAAAATAGGATAAGTCCTATATTCGGTCGAATTAAGGACCTTAATTCGGTACCGAATATTGGTGCTTATTCATGGTGTTCTCATACTTTTGGCAAGTGGTCTACTAGTCATCCTAAGCATATTCATGAAGTTTCATAAATTTCCAAAGTGGCCGTCGTCAAGAATGAAGATGTAGCGATCCAAACGGTACGATAATCCAAGTCATGGAAGAACAATGATCAAAACTCATCAACACTTACCAAATTAGATGTAGAGCATCTAGATTAAGTATAAAAGTCAACACAAAAAAGTTTGGCCGCCCAAAGGCCAAGGATTAGATTCGATACCGAATTAAGGCCTTAATTCGGAACTTAAAATAGCCTTAACTCGGGTGGCCACCATTTTCCTTGTGCAATCTTGGGTCGCCTCTTGGAATTCTCTGGTAGTTGGCTTCTAGTCCAGAATGGCTAGAGAAACTAAGGGAGGATTTAGTTTTTTCCTTACTACGTGGAAAACCTGTCATTTCTTCAACTCTTTCTACTCAATAGCCACCAAGTCAATTCCTATAGGAAATCCTTAGACTTAGAATTAGTCTAAAACATGTACTTTTGACTTGTTTATTCCCAAACACCTTATAATCATATACAGTCAATAATCAAAGCTATAAAGTGGATGTTGGCTTTGTTAACCACTGAACCACTATAAAACTCCATGCGTCTAATAATATTTTTGCTATTTTTTTGTTATAATCGCTCTATTCTGACAAGGCTGGTGCTTTCACAACACACTCCAGGGTGTTGATCCATTTTTTGGTTAACACTTACTATATCACTTTGAAAGCTATAGTCTGTATACCCCTTCATAAGCAGGTCTCCATTCCCGTATATAATGAATAAGTCTTTAGTATTTCTTAAATACTTTAGTATACATTTTATGGCCATCCAATTCTTTTCTTCGGTATTAGATTGGTATTGGCTTATGCACCAAATATGTATGCCACATCCAGTCTTCTACATAGTATAGAGCACATTACGGATCCTATGGCTAAAGCATAGGGTGTGACGACCCTGAATTTTCGAGCATTTGTAATTGGAATATTTAATTGATTTTAAATATTTAAAAGATTAATTTTTAACTTGAATTCAAATATCACTATTTATTTAATAATTAAATTATTGAATTAAATAATTTGAAGTTGGGAAAAATGTTGAATCTGAAGTTTTAAGCCTGTTAAAAATAATTTGAAAGTCTTGTAAAATTTATATTGATAGCGATGAGGACAATAAAAGTTTTCAAATTGAATTTAACAGTGATTTGTTTAGTTTTGAAAATATTACGTTTAAATCGATATATAAAAATAGCCTTCCGAGGCACAGACTCGGAATTCGATAGAACCATTTCCATTGGATCCGTAATACTGAATTATTATCGGATTTCAATTTTTGTAGCATTCGGAATTGTTGTGTGAGCGTACGCTATATAAACGCGCTGAAATTTATATCGAAAATTTAATATTTTAATTCGATTCAAAAAGCTATCTTCTCCATACGATCGAACTAGCATTTGAAACCTTTTCTATTGCGTTTGAAATAGGGGTATAACATTATGAATGCCAGGTGGCATGCGTCGATTGGGGTTCGGCATTTCCAGATATACAAAGCAAGATATTTTGAATAAATAAAAATCAAATCAAAAATCACATCCGCAACCCTAACTTAAACTAGGCCGAACTATTATCTGAGACAAGCCACCCTATACTCTGAAAACATCACGTCTTGCCTCCTCTACTTCTTCTATATCATGCGACTTTCTTTCGTCGGTTCAAACTCACGCTACACTCTTTCCTTTCTATTCTCTCTCCTTCATGGTCGAGCAAAACATTCCTTCTTCAAAATCGTCCCCCTCCTTCTCAAATCAAACCGCATCGTGCAGATCTATATCATTCCCCTTCATATTGAATCATGACCATTCGAAAACGAGGTCGAGTTCCTCGTTTGAAAAATAAATTTGCACCCACTTTTCTTTCTCTTGGTGAATGATCGAAATCAATTTTGAGCTCAAACAAAGTCGCAAGCCCCCTCCCTCTCTTTTCTCTTCTGCTCGAGATCGAATTGAATTCTTAGAACAATAACATAAATCGATCGCGTATGCAATTGAAGGGTGGGCTCGACGACATCACGATGAGGGAAACGCGGCGATAGTGGAGGGTCTCGGGGTAGGTCATCGAGCAAGTCGAGTAGCGTTTTGGCTCGAAGCTATGTCATCTTCAACTAGGACAACGACCTTATGTTTGAGGTGCGGGTAAGGCGTGACGAGGAGAAGGTGATTTCGACAACTAGGCGAGGTCGTGTTGGTGGCGTGCTCTAGAGCGACGGCAGGCCAAGGGTGTAGGGGGTCATGATGATGACGTTCGGTAGATAAGGGATGGGCCCAGTCGCATTTTCTAGGGTTCAAAGGCTTTTGGGATGTATGAGTGCGAAGTTGATTCAGAGAGGAGTTGCGATTTATGCCTGAGATATTTTGGAAGGAGGTATTATAATTAATTTTAATAAAATTTAATGGTAATAAATTAGTGAGTATTTTAAAAAAATACTTACATAATTCATAAATTTATCCGTGCGAGGTTCAAATTTACAACCTCGAGTCGCGTGGGATAGAGTGGCAAAACACTACGGAATAGATTTGGGAATTAGAAGGGATTGCAATTAAAGATAAAGGTCAAACATCAGGAAATCCAAGGCAATATTAAAGTGGATTGCAAAACAAAAATCAACGGTGAGTTAATCTCACTCATCTGAATAATTTAAATTTAAATGATTAAATTTAAATAATTGGTTGAATTGATTTGATGTGCTATATAGTAGTATATAGTATATCTTGGAATGATTGATTTCTCGCATTATATAGCGGATGAGACCCTATGCATCGCATAATAGCGGATGATTTATATTAATCCCATATACCACAATATTCCACCTCGAAGTGGAATTGGTATTTTATATTGTGCTAATGTCTGTGGATGCAGGGAAAACAGGTTGGAGGGATCCAACTGGATTCCTCAACATTTATTTAAATTATTTAATATTCTCTGTTGTGATCATTTGATATTCTATGATGAATTATATTGGAATATTGAATGCTATGATTTGACTGAATATATTTGGGCATAATGAGTTCCCAAAAATATATAAATTGGATTTTGGAAGAAAATAAAACAAAGTGAATTTGTAAGCGAAATAATTATAAAAAATTTGAATGAATTTAAGAATGAATAAAAAAGAATTATAGCGATTTTAAAATTCTAATAAATAAATTTTGAGTATGGGAAGGGGATTTTGAATAAATAGAGAAATAATGAATTTTAAACCTTAAGTGACATTGATTAAAGAAATAAAGATTTTATTTTAAAATCCAAGTTTAGATTTATTGAAATAGATAAAGAAGGAATTATTTCCAAAAGAAGTAAACTGGGAATCAATTTGGAGATTTATTTAATTGTGAAAAACCGAGATTTATTAGAAGAGAAATGAGACTTTGGGAATTTATAAACTGGGTTTATAAAAGTAAAGTAAAATATATCAGTGGATATTTGGGAAGAATAAATTCAAGGTGAGAATTTATTAAAGGAAATGGTGAAATTTGTTTAAAAATAAACAGTGATTTATTTTTAAGGGATGTGAAGAGAAGTAAATTTCCCTGGGTAACCAAGTACGTTTTTTTCAAAGTAAATTTTTAAATATAAGTTGAAGTTTTAACGTTGATTTTAAAAAGCATGTTTTAGAAAATTTATTATTTCTAAATGTTTAAATTCTAAAGTAAGTATTTTTTTAAAACTCTTTTATCGTAATAATTATTTAAAAGATGATTTGGTATTTTGTTTAAAGAAGAAAATCTAGTTTATATTTATAAAGTAACCTTATTTTAAATATTTCTAAAGTATTATTTTAAACTAAGTATTAAAGTAGTTTTTCTAAATTTAAATGTTAAGCATATTTTACAATAAAGTGTTTTTAGATTATTTTAAAAATCTAAAGTTTTGTGCTTAGTGACTTCAGTGGAAATAGAAAATATTTGGGAAATTTATTCTGTAAAAGGAAGATAGTTTGAAACTGTTTCAAAAAGGTTTGAAAAGTGGAAATATATCTCGCGAAGATATTTTGAGATAAATAAATAATTTGGGAAATTATTTATTGTTTGATGGATGTTTGTGAATATTAATTGATAGTTAAATAACCGACTATCAATATTGGCCAATTACGTTGATCGTTTCGAAGAGACCGAGATCGGGATTTATTTCTCGAAAACAACTTCGATCCGGTTTGTACGTTTTCGTGGAAAACGAGTTTGGAGTCGAAGATGGAGCAGTGAAGTGCAGGGGCTAGTCACTACTAATCCTGAGGATGTTCCCAAAATGGATGTAGTAGGAATAGTGCCTTCAGTTCCGTTCGAACCCGGGACGGACTTGTAGGGATGAATGCTTTCGGAACATCGTCAGGTGGACGATAGGCATTCTAAGGGATTTGTTCAAAAATGTAATGCTTAGCCTCAAGCCTCATCAATCGGAAATGACTGAAAATCAGGGGTTATGTAGCAAGGCTTCCTGGGCAGCACCCATTTCCGGGTAAGGTCACCCTTGTCTAGATGTCCCTTTTTATTTCGGCTTAGTGGTGCGGTTGCTGATCCCAACCGTGGGGTGATCTTACTTGAGATTATCCAGTAAGGGATAGTCCTGGTCTTGTGTTGCAGGGGGTCGGGAGTGATCCTCGGTATGCTGATCTAGACCAGGTACTGTGACAAGTGGTACCCTAGTGCCTAGTCATTAGTTGGAAATCCACTTTCCCTACGCGCCTTGTACGAGTTTTGTTTGTATTGCCCACGACTGTGGCTAGTAGATGGAATGTAATGAATGTAAAATTTTTGGCTATTTTAATAAGTATTTGTATATAGACCCTATTATAGTATCAAAGGATTTTAATAAAAAATGTTTTAGCTATCGTAAGGTAAAAACCCGACATGTTTATTTGTGGCGTGGTCTTACGAGATGCTTTTGTTTTCAAAGGATTTTGAAACTTTAATAATCAATTTGAGTGTCATTTCTCACGCTGGTATTCCAGACTGACTCGGGTGTTATTTAACTATAATCCTCGGGTCAGACCGAGTATTATATGATACAAGATATGATGCTGTGGAGCTCAGAAGACGAGCTGGATGACGATTAGTACTTCCGAATTTGATATTTGTTCTGCTGTGTATCCAGTTGTATGTTATTGATGTTGTTGAACTCTGATGATGTACTCTGATGATGTATGTATAAACAGATATAGTTTTCTTTGTGTAAAGATCATTGAATATCTATTATATTTTATTCCGCTGCGATGGTTAAATTTTGATGTTGTTTTCTATTTTCTTCTTCTACCTCTTCTTCTTTAACCCAAATGGTTCGTATTTCTGTACATCTTGAGTTGATTGATGTAGAATAGTGTTGACTCAAGGGGTACGGATTTGCGGGCTGTTACAATAAGGAATCCTTTTCATATGCTCTTTCTCCTCATTAATATGAGCAACGTCCTTATTAGAAAGAACGACTCCATCTTGTGTCGAAATGTTTCCACATTTGGAATTCTCTATACCGAACATCTTTAGTATGGTATCTACGTATAGGGATTTGGACGATCCCAACCGCCTCTTGATTTATCTCTATAGATTTTTACACTAATATATAGGCTGCTTATCTCAACTCGTTTATGTAGAAGTTCTTGGAAAGCCAAGCTTTGATTTATTGTAAAATAAAGTGTTATTGCCAATCAATAATAGATCGTCGACATATAGCACTACAAATACAGTATCATTGCCATGTTCCTTTCTGCATACGCACGCTTCTTTTATGTTCTGATAAAAAACCAAACTGTTTGATTGGTTTATTAAAACACTTGTCCTAACTTCTTGAAGCTTGTTTAAGTCCTTAAATGGATTTTAACAACTTGTAAGCCTTACCCTCACTCCCATTGACCATAAAACCCTTGGACTGTGACATATAAATGGTTTCTTATAAATCACTATCTGAAAATGTCATCTTCACATTCATTTGCCATATTTCGTAGTCATGGAATTCATCAATGGCTAGCATAATCCGAATGGACTTAAACATGGCTAAAGGTGAAAAGGTTTCATCATAATCAACTCCTTGAAGTTGAAAAATATCCTTTTGCAATTAGCCTTGCCTTATAAGTCTCTCCTTCCCCCATTTACATTTAGCTTTTTCTTAAAAATCCATTTGTAGCCATTAGGTTTTATCCCTTTAGGTATATTTGACAAGTCAATACTTCGTTTTCGTGCGTGGAATCCATTTCAAATTTCATTACTCTAAGACATAATGCAAAGTCTTTACTCTGCGATACTTGTTGGAAAGACAAAAGAGTGTCGTCATCTAAGACACATTCATCCTTCTCCATCCATAAAATGGCTATTGTATCTCTCTAGTGCATGATATTTCCTACTAGACCTTCTAATATGTTGCATGTTTTCATATATGGATGAACTCGATTCTCTCACTTGTTCGGCGTCGGTGTTCACTTCTTAGATCTCATCCATGCCTATAATTTCTGTTAATTTCCTTTCATAGAAATTCCTTTTCTGAAAAATATAGCATGTCAAAAAACAATAAAATTTTGTTTGTCGGTATTGTTGAAAGTATATCCCATTGAATTTTTGGGATATCCTATAAATTTACAAAGCGTCGATTTTGCCTCTAGTTTATTCAAACCAACGTTCTTAATGTACGCCAGACAACCCCACACCTTCAAATATTGGATTTGGGATTTCTTACCATATCACATCTTATATTGCGTTTTAGGCATAGATAGAAAGTTCAACGTACGTACCACCTCGATTAGATCGAAAAATCTTAATCTTATGACCCTTTTGATTTTCTACTACACTCAACACATTCCTCAAAGACATTGGATTTGTTCTTCATAAGATACATATCCTAGTCTCAAGAAATCATCAGTGAAGGTAATAAACTAAGAACTATTATCTTTGGTGATTACAGGCATCGGGCCACATACATCACTATGTATTAACCCTAAGAGTTCATCAACCATTTCATTGCTCCCACTGAAAGGGTGCTTGATCACTTTACCTTTGAGACATGACTCACACATATCAAATGATTCGAAATCAAGTAACGGAAGAAAACCTTTGGTTTTCAGTTTGTGAAGTCATTTCTTTCTAATATGACCAAGCCTACAATGCCAAAGATAATTATCCTTTATATTGTTAGAAGGATTATTCGTAGAACACATATAATTAGTATTGATCAAATAAATGCCATTTTCAAGAACAACATCGTAGACTATTTCCATTTAAACTAATGTTCATAACAATATTCGCACAGTGAAATATATACATAGTCTTAGACAATCTAAAAACAGAAATAATCCATAAATAATGTCTTTTACAAAATAACAATTATTTTGAATCAAAATTTCTCCACCAAGCAAACATAAATGATAATCTCCTACTGTTGTTGCATCTACGATAAATCCATCGACATCTTGGAGCCCCATCTCTCCTTTCGCTAAGTGGTGCTAGTTCCTAAGCCCTTAAAACAAATTACATATATGAGTTCCAAATCGAGTGTCTAAAACCCATGATATTTTATTGATTACAAAACAATTCTGAATCATAAATGTACTTAACGAAGCTGTGGAATCATTCTGCTTTCTTTCTCTAACAATCATTAAGTAATCAAGACAATTCCTTTTGCAGTGTCCTTTCTTGTGGTAGTGGTGACATTTACCCTTATCATCGATCTTCTTATTTTATTATTTTTCTTACCTTCTCTTTTGCGCTTCTTCAAATCTTTCAAAGATGATGCACTTCCCTTTACAGTAAGCACAACCCCTTGACCCTTAGATGCAAACTCGACCGATCTCAACAAATTTAGGAACTCCACGAGATTCACATTCAGTTGGTTCATATTATAATTTAGTATGAACAGTTCATACCGAGATGTGGGAGAACTAAGGATCATATAAACTTGTAATTATTTGCTTATTTGTACATCCAATTGCAAGTGCCTATTAATATAGCCCTTCATTATCAGCACGAAATAGTTTGCTTTCTTTCCTTCAGTATTTTTGGTATTGAACAGCTTCTCCATAAGATTGTACCTTGTGGAACATGATTGTTCACCAAACAGGACCATGAGACTATCAAATATCCCTGGATAGACATGTTTTCGTATTGTCTCTATAATGGCTTTTCTAATGTAGACATAATGAAAACTTAGGCGATCTCTATGTCTGAAACTCATTTCTCGTAAGCAAGTCGAAGCTCAGGGTCTGCATCATTAGCAAGTTGTTTTTCAGATACGCATGTAATGGCATACCAAAAATACTCGTAAGTTAATTCTATCGTAATCACTCTTAGCCAATCCATATAGTTTGGTTTGGTAAGCTTGTCATTATCAAAAAACAGTTTTGAAGTTGACATTTTCTACAAGTTTTAATTGGTGGATTATTAAGACAATATCATAGTAGATGTTTCTATAATATTATTGTAACAACCCGCATATTTATTGAGTTTATATTTAAATATTTTATTTAAATATTAAATCGTTAATCGGATTTTGGTCCGAAAAGCTACGTTTTGCAAACGGTCAAATTAGGACTCGAGACCACTTCCATTGAGTTCGAAATGCCGTTTACAACTTTTTTAAGTATAAACATCGATAGGTTTGGAGTTAGTGAAATTTCACTAACTTTTCCCGCTTTGGACTTTGGGTTAGTTTAGCCTATTAACTCAAGTTCCAACCCTCTTCTCCTCACTCTTCATAAATTTCCTAACTAATCAAGCTTTGGCATTAATGGTGAAGAGAATGGAAAATTAAAACTCCAAGCTCAAATTCAATTGCAACTCCAACATTCAACTCCAAATTCAAGTAGAAGATATTGGATTCAAGCTTTGGATTACTTCTCCTTGCTTTCAAGCTTCATCTTCATAAATTTTAGTGCAAAGGTGAGATTTTTATCTCACAATTCTAGCCTATAACTATATTGGACTGTTGGGAATGATTCCCCATCACTTTAGCATGTACATTTGCATTTGGTTTGGATTGGATTAGCGAAAAACTCCAATTTTTAGCATTTTTGGTGAAATTCTGCACTTAGGTCGTTCTGCCTATGCTAGGTCGTTCGCTGTTGAAAAGTCACCCAGAGAATAGCTCGTTTCTGGCCTTAAACTCGTTCGTATGCCTTAGGTCGTTCGCCTCGGAATTAGGTCGTTCGGCACTAGGTCGTAGGTCGTAGGTCGTGGAGCTTTAGGTCGTAGGTCGCTCGGCCATGCTTATTTCGTTAAGTCGCTCGACATTTAGTGGTTAGGTCGTTGAACCCTTAAGCCGTTACACCACTAGGTCGTTAGGTCGTTTGGCCTTTATATTATTAGGTCGCTCGACCTGTTTTATTTTAACCCCCTTAGCTCACGCTCCTTTAGGTCGCAGGACCCTTAGGTCGCATCACTATTAGGTCGCATGACCTTATAAACCGATATGTCGTAAGTCCTTATATCCCGTTAGGTCGCGTGACCTATATACCATTAGGTCGTTAGACCTTATTCTCCAGTAGGTCGCTCGCCCCTTTACTTCGATAGGTCGCTCGGCCTTGTCTTCCATTTTTTAGGTCGCGTGTTTCACTAGGTCGTTAGGCCTTTACCTCGTTAGGTCGTAGGTCGCTCGACCTTATTACCTTGTTAGGTCGCGAGTCCCTTAAGTCGCTCGCCTCTGTTAGGTCGCTCGCCTCTGCTAACTCACGAAGACCCCTAGGTCGCAACCATTAGGTCGCTTGGCCATTTCAGTTAGGTCGCATGACCACAGGGTTGCTCCATTTAGGTCGCTCGACCCTATCCCCCTTAGGTCGTTAGGCCTCGTTTTGTCTTCACAAGGTCGAACCCCATAGCGGTGGCGTTGCCCCCGCACCCCCACCTTGGGGGGTTGCCACCCCCCCGGGACCCCTCCTCCGTAGGGGATCTTATATGAAAAACATTCAACAGAACTTGCTGCGCTGATTTCCTTGGATTTTTATCACATCTCCGAATGTGATCTTTGTGATTGATTGTTTTTACAATCGCTTCTGTGATTGGTCACTTTAAAATATAAAGGTTTCAAAACTAGTTGTAAATATCAAAACTCTTTCAATAAAAGGATTTCAACTCTATTTTTAATAACAAAGCTCTTCTCTTAACCCGTTTTCCAATCTATTAGTATATACAAACCTTTACCTCACTCGTATGAGAAATCTAATTAAACGACTTAGTAAAACAAGTTGTATGAAACACTTGCGTTTACTTCGTCGGTTAATTCTTGGACTTGTTCGATTGAATCTCTTGTGACAATTTTCTAGTGGAGATCTACAGTTTGTTAGTAAATATTTGAGTTAAGCAAGTGGTTATGGGACATGAAGTTAAACTTTTATATTTACTAACTTAGTGTAATTGACACTTCTTGATGATCATGACGATCATTTTTGTGTTTTAGACTAGCAACTGTGCGATGTCTCTTTGTCTACGAGGGAGACTAGACCCCGCTCTTGTGATGTTTGTCCATCTCATTTGTGTGATGTTTCGCCATCACATATATGGGGTAGCGCCCCACGGTCTTCGGGCCATTCGTGTGTCAAAATTAATGGCTTGCAACCATGAGATAGCTTCTCGCTTTGTGTTACATGTGTAGGTGAGTTTTCATGCTCCCATTTTGTGAGTTTTCATGCTCCTATATTGTAATTTCTGGATTTCTTGTGTAGTCTTCTAGAATTTATGCTTCACCTATTTTCATGACTTTCATTGTTATGATTTTCCAACTTTTATGTTTAGGTGAATTTGGATCTTTTAGAAGATTCTTTTGATATTGTTTGATCTCTTGATGATCTTCATTTACATGCTTATCATAGTATGTCTTTATGGTTACTATATTTTCTAGCCATATCTATTGTTTATATCATGTTATCTGATATTTATAGCTAGACTGATCCGTTTATTATTTTCTTATAAATAATACTCGGGTCAGACCGAGATGTTACAGGTGCTTCTGCTTGACTTCTCCCCCAGGGATTTACTACTCTGACTTTTGGCTGACCTTTTAGATTAGCAGTTTTTGTCGTTTACACTTGAGATATAGACTCATAGATGTATTCTTTTGTATAGCACGTGTTGCTATTCTTTTGTATTATTGTGGATCTTTTTGACCACTACTCTGGTGTACACTTTCATGTGTTAGCTATATATTCATATCTTCTTCCGCCTTTGTGATATGGATGTCTGTGACTGATTTGTGTTATGCTTATTTCTATGTTTGTTTCCGAAGATTATTATAGCCACCGTGTGATAAGAAATCACGTGGATGGTTGCTCCTCAACAGCCTTATTCTCCGTGCTAGTTGACAACTCTACACCGTAGTGTTCTTGGCTAGTGTGGGTATAGAAGTGGGGCGTCACAATTATCAAGGTTAAACTTTATCTTTCATTTTACTAATAGCTTCCACTAGTCATTTATGTTTCTCAATACCCTATGTCGAAACACAGAGGTCTTTTGACTTCAGTAGTACGTGTTAGGGCTCGTCCATCTTAGAATTCTGACCTTGAGTTTCCTCAACAAGTCATAGCTCCAAGGATGATGGATAACTCCTTATCGGTTGTGTCATATATGTGCAGTTATAGCTCTTAGCATTTCTATAGTGGTGGAAGTGCAAAAAGTTATAGCGGGGGTAAAATAGGAATATAACAGAAAATAGCAAGGTACAAAAATCTTCATTAGATATAAAATTAAATACTTAAAGTTATTTTATTCTCATTCTCACATTATTTATATAGGAAAAGTAATATTGTTTAACCTTTTATACCAAAATCGAAGAATATCATGATTTAGACTACATTTCGTGACCATGATATATTTCTAACTTATATTGAGTATTTATGCCTTAAAATTAGGTCTTTAACCCGCCTTTGTTGATTCGCTTTGAAAAGAACCATTCAAATCAACCTTTATATATTAATGATGCTAAAACTGTGCAAAAGAACCTTGATTTAGCAGATGTAGCGGAAAATAGCAGGGCTTAAACCGGATCTACTGTTTAATAGTGCTAAACTTAAATAGCGTAGCAGTTGAAGAGTGATATGGGTTATAGTGGGGATTTTGTGGGCCTATAGTGGGGCTTTAATTGCATAGTAGACATATACAATTCCTAACCCTTAGTGCCATGTCCTAATTTCACTTTGACCTTGAGATTGCTCAACAATCAAAATGCAGTTATTCACTCGTACCCACCATATCACGACGACCTAAGCATAGTACATGTGCCTAGAGTTTGCTCAACAAATACTTATAGTTATCTTACTTCGTCTACTCAATATATTAGTATACTACATATAACATCCCTAGCTTTTATTTGCTCAACAACTAAGGAGTACGCAAATAATATATATATATATATATATATATATATATATATATGGTTGAAGATAACATTATATTGATGATTCATCAGCTCTAATATATTAAACTGAGTGATATCGAATTATGGAATATTGTAATTCTTATGAAATACCTTCATGATTCAAGTGACGGACACAACGAAAATCACGGTATACGTACAGTTATGTATGTATTTATTCCTAAAGTCTGTTTAGAGTTTCTTAATGTTTAACCTTTAATTTATACATTCGTATTATATAAAATTTATTATTATATGACTTTTATCTTTTAATTTGCTTATATAATAATCCTATGTATAATCTTATATTAATTAAATCTTATTTAGTTGATTTCAATTAATAATTCATTAATTAATTTTATATTATTCTAATATAACATGTATATAGAATATTTATTATTATAGTATAATTATATATCATATATATTTTTATATCATTTGATAATTATCCTTTAATTAATTAATTAAATTAAACAATTTTAACTAAACTATATTAATTTTGAAATTCATTTTATATACATACATGTATGCTTTTATTATTTTAACATTTATAACAACATAACATGTATCATAATTATATCACATTATATGTTTATCAATTAATTAACTTACATAATCAATATATTTTATTAACCTTATCGATAAATTTTTAATTTAAAATTAATTTATATTAATTTTCAAACATTTTGAAAATTTCCATTATATTATGACATTTATAATATGTATATATTTTATTGTATATTTAACTTTTAAATTTAAAATCTTATATTTTTTATTTTCAAGCAATTTTGAAAATTAGCCCAATGCCTAATCCAAATTAGGTTTTTTCTTGTTAGGGCACCCTTTAAACTCAGATAACTATTTAGGCTAGGCCGTTAGCCAGGCGGGACAAAGTACTTGATTATGTAAACCCAATCCGTCAATGCTACATTTCTAAATACCTTAGCTATTATATGGGCTGTGAGCTTAATTAGGTAACTCTAACATGACTAATTTAGATCGTATATGCTATTAGGCTTTAGTACTATTGTCGGAATTGGGTTAGCCTACAGTAAAAGAAATTGGTAAATTTGAAAAAATATTACATTTTGAATCTTAATTGGACCTATGAAGTATGATTGGTTTAGAATGATTGTAAATTACTTTTAAATAAAATTATTATTTTATTTAAATTTATAATATAGCTTTATATTATATAAATAATGTTATATTATATATATACATGTGTCATAAACATATATATGTGTGTGTGCATGTGTAACGTATAAATCCTACAAGGTTTGACATGCCTATGTATATAAGTGCAAAGTTTTATACTGCAACAGACATGTTAACCCCTTGAGTATACGAATATATCATCCAAATATATGCTTATGTACTTTAATTTATATATACAAACTATCACAAATATATATATATATATATATATATATAATTTTGAATATATATATATAATTTTGAATATATATATATAATTTTGAATATTTATATATACACATAAGGAAATTATATAATATATGTATATATAATTATATATGAGAATATATGTAGGGGTATTTTACTAGAAGGACAAACTTTGCAGTCCAATTAGTTTCTAGGACACGCATCCACATAAATTAATTTCAAGGCCAAAATCAATAGAATAATTACTTTTAAGGACAAAGTCAGCAGTCCAGTAACTTTTAAGGACATAATTTCTTAGGTTTTTAAGCCTTAGAAACTAATAATTTTGTATTTTGTCCTTAAAAGTAATTATTTCGGTTATGTGTCCTATAAACTAATTGCACTTGCTAAAGATGCCCTTGTGGCTAATTTCCACATATATATATGTATGTATGTAAAATAAATAAAAATTTATTTTAAATAAAAGTTTGAAATATATTTCTTTTATTGCAGAATATGAAAAAACTTAGATTTTATTCTTTTAATACGCATATAAACTAATTATGTGTATATATACATATATATATTTAAATTTTTTAAATCATTTTCTAATAAATACATAATTAAATACATAAATTAAAATAATATAAATAAAGAAATTATATTTATGTATGTGCATATCAAGTGATACTCACGGGCAAAACAGAAGGTGTTGTTTTAAAATTTATTATATTAAATTTCGTTCGGAATTCATTAAAATTGTAAAAGATAATTTTGAATATAAAATTTTATATGTTAATATTTTATAATATTCTTAACAATATTTTTAACATTTTAAAATTATCTATGCACATATTATAAATTTAAAATCAATTTTAAAACTAATTATTAATTCCCTAACTATATATATGTATAAATTAAAAATTAAAATAATTTATATTTTTTATTTTGCCACCGAAAAATTAATAGATAAGAAATTAATTTTAAAAAATTTTAAATATATTTTTGTTTGATATATTTGTTGAAGTTATAGATTTATGAAATTTAATTAAATTGATTAAAACTAAAATAATATATATATAAATTTTCTTCGAAAATATTCCGGGTGTTTAATGTAAAAAATTTATAAACATAATTGTATGACATGAAAAGTAATATTTGTATTCATGAAAATTATATATATTAAATAATATTATTTTAAATTTTTTTAACAGGAAAATAGGCGCAAGGACAAACTTAGAAAAAAAATTAGCCTGAAGGACGACAAGTTTGTTTTTAAGGCTAAAGGACAACGCTAGTTATAACTAGCATTTTGTATAGTATAAAAATGAATATAATGCTAAGTACAACTAGCATTTTGTATACTGTAAAATTTGAATATAATGCTAAATATAACTAGCATTTTGTCCTTCAGTCTAAAAATGAAACTTGGTGTCCTTCACCTAATTTTTTTTCTTCAAATTTTGTCATTTTCCCTTCTTTTTTAAACCATGCCTTGAGTATCATGGTGTTTACATATGTCATAATTGTTTTTTATAATCACATAAGCATATAAATATATAATTATCAAAATGCAACGATATATCGATATGTTAGATTTGTCACCTATCGATCTAAACATCATATGACATAATATATAATATTAATTTATATTTGTAAATCAGTGACATACCTTTACCAAAGCCTATTGAATACACGTTGAAATAAAGATATGAGTTCCTTTGAATTCTATTCCAGTTCAGTAAGGTGCTACCTCCTAAAATGATGATCACTTCCTATCAACTACCTTTTGTTTTATTTTATTTTGGCTTGAAAATGGAGGAGCTAGTAGTTTGACTTTGGCCATCAAGGAGAATGGTGGAGGCTCAAAAAAGTCATGGATAAGTGAGGGTTATAATCTATTTATAAAGGAAAGGATAGACAGATAAAATAGGATCAAGATGCCTTTTCTTCTCTTACTTATTATCTTCCCTTTAAAATATCAAAGCTCAACCCATAGCCATCTCATGGTCGCACCCTCTCAATCATACCGTGGTCAAAATAAATATGCCCATATTCGGGCTTCAAACCCGCTTCAAGCCCGACCAAATTATGTCGCATATAAATTAAATTAAACGCATATCTATATCATATATCGATTAACATATTTATAGCTATTATGAACATATTTATTAATATTGTTCAACAAATCAAAATAATATAACTAGTATTTCATAAATATTAATAAATTTATAAAAATTAAAAATTAATTAATTCCTACAGTCAAAGGAGTGTACAAAGTTTCGATTGTATGACTATTTTGGTGTAAATTTGGTCACCGATTATATTGAATATCTTGAATATTAAAATTCACTCATTACTTAGCAGGTGGTGTGACATATTATCGCTTACTTGATTTCAATAAAATCCAATTAGTTTGTTAAGCGTTACCCGATAGTGACGATTATTTACACTAATTCACTTCGTCAAAACTATTTCACTTTGGACTTTATGGAATTTAGCAATGGTCAAAATTTCAATATCGTCCATATTCAACTCTATAGTCCATACGTCATTGGTTCGATAATAACAATTATTATTAACCGAACTACTTTGGGTAGAGATTTTGACCTTGAGTCATTGTGATACTAACCCCATATTACCGAGAAAACAAATCTTCACTTGTATCATGTTTCACTTTCAGTACCTTCACTTGACCCCACAATAGTCACTAGATAGATGTCTAGCCATAATTTGACTATAATCAAAGTGGAGTTTTCATATCGAAGGTCAATAGTATTCTCAAGTCAAAAGAAATATGTAAACTAGTCACGTTGATATTTTCTATTTGACCTTAATTATATTAACTAAAAACTATCGAGTGTGTCATTCCTTAGTTATCCCATAACTATGACCACGTAACCCCTCAGTGCCTTCCAACAGTTATAAGTAATACACTGCCCAACATTTGGAGAGCCTTACATACTCTAGTCTCAATGGATGTATCAATATCCAGTCTCGATGCATCTTGACTAGGAATATTTGAAATGATATGTATATTATATTATGGAATAATACTCATGATTACAACTATTTATAATAACTACCACAAACACATCATTAATGGATTTTCTATTAAGTACAGTTTAATTAAATAATTAATTATTTATAACACATTATAAAAAATATGTAATAGAAAGAAAAACACCTTTATTATGAACGAGAATTATTTACAGAGTTAATCAATTTATAATAAATTATAAAATTGCCCTTAGGGCATGCCCCTAACTTTATCAATCTTCCACTTGCACTTGAGACCAATTATAGAATCTCAATCCTATCCCTTCGATCAGCTTCTTAAGAGCCGTCCATGCTTGACCCTTAGTGAATGGATCTGCTATATTGTCTTTGGTATTTACCCTTTAAATCATGACCTCTTTCTTCTTAGCAAATTCTATAATGAGGTGGAACTTTCAAAGAATATGCTGTGACTTCTTGTATAGTCTAGGTTCCTTGGCAATCTGACACCATATTTTTATCACCGAACGATGCTATTGGATTATCAGTATCGAATATCACTCCAAGTTCACTCTAATACTTGCACATCCAGATTGTCTCTTTAGCTACTTCATTATGGGCGATGTACTTGGCCTCCATCGTTGAATCAACTGATGTTTCTTATTTGGAAATTTTCCAACCGATGACTCCACTATTTATAAAATCAGTATTGTGTACCTAATCCCAAATTATAATTTATAAACCATAAAACTATCAAATATGTTGCGATAACCCGTAATTTAATGAGCCTAATTTTTGACAAGAACCAAAATCCAAGTCCATCAAAGCACATATCGTTGGGTTTGGTACCTGCAAATAAGCATAGGCATTATCAGATATTGATAATAATCTAAACTCGCAATGGAAACAATAATAGGATATAATTTATGACTATGTCTACTACCATGGAATTACTGGTATTCCTTGGATATTTGATTACCACATCAACATCGAGCACGAGAGAAAAGAAGACTTCTCCAATAACCAATCATGTCCAACTCCAGTGACCTATTCCTCCAAATCTATCCTATGGGTTAAAATGAGAGGGGGCCAGAACAACATTCTAGTGACTGGAATATCGGTACAATGTCCATAACATACATTTATACCAATTGTTTTTCATTTAATTGTTATGTCTACGATTCTAAGCTTAACCAAATTAACCTAATATTGCACACATGATATTTCTACCTAGCACAATTCATCTAGCTACCCTTCCCAAGGAACAAAATACCGATGTAAGTCTATTAGCCATTTAATACTTCCAAATATGAAGCGGGCTCCTAGCACCATCATTGTTGGTTTATTGCTTCTAGATGCAGAGACCTTTGACCACTATTTATGGGTTTATAATACATAATAGTTATACTACTAAGCATCTACCGTCTTTGAAGTTTTAGCCATATAAGTGACACTACCCAATCCACTTAACACCTTGTTAATAAGGACTAGGCAGACCCCTAGCCATTTAATACTTATATTTTAGGGAGACCTTTGTCATTTAATACCTAACTCCAAGGCAAACTCCTCACTAGTACTATCTAGATGTCATTGCTTAAAATCTCACTAGGACACTTAATACTTCTTTATGGGAGAGAGGCAGACCCTAGATCAATCACTTTATCCTCGAACCCAAAGTGGACCCTTCCTGAGAGATACCCCACCACTCCTAATTGATAATTCAGACCATTTAATGTTATTTTATTAGGAAAGAGGCGGGCCAAACAACCACTTAATTCCACTAATCCTTAAGCAGGTCCTATTATTCCCATAATTGTTTCCCACAGGTCCTGTGATTGGTGATGTCCCACATCAGCTATAAGTGTACATAACTACTGGTAGCCCCTGAGTGAAGGGAAGACTTATGTTGTGTCACTTTACCGACCTCGCATCCCAATCTTTTAAACCCAATTAATTACTCTATAGGTCCTATGGTTAAAGATTTCTCACATCAATAGAAAGTGTACACAATTGCTGGTAGCCACAAAGTGAAGGGCATACTTCTGTTGTGTAACTCTATTGACCTCACATCCTAACCTATTAAGTCCAATTAACTATTCTAGGCTTCGCTAACTTAAGCCATATTATCTTAGGCTTTACCATTACTAAGATTTATCATCCTAAAGTGGGTATTAGACTTAGTTCACTGACGTCCTTTCATTTATTTAAGGCTATATAATTTACCTTAAATAGTCAATTATCCATAACTCCTTTATTTTCTTCTTCAATAAATGTCAATTTGTTCACGACAAAGAACATCATCCTAATGGACATTTTCTAAGACATTTATGTATGTTTACCGATCTCTAATTAGTAACCTTTCCTAACTATTCCATAGTTATTAACCTAACTTCTTTATTTATCAGTCCTATTAATCCATTTACTCTATTAATGATTTATAAACCCCAAATTCATTTCACAATTATTACCCATTAATTGGAGTTACAACCTTTTCATACTTTCCCCCTATTTCCTATTTGGAAATCAATGTTATTACTACGTATAATTAATATCCTACATCATCATTATGCATAAAACGTCATATTTGTTAGCGTGTATAAATACATATAAATTCTTACTTCTACAAAATATATTCTACTCATAAATCTTTAACTAGAATATTCTTTTCCATATTTAATTTGTTGATTCTTAGGAAGATTCTCCACTGTGATTTTATAATAGTTTGAACAAAAGATTAAGAATAAAAGGAAAGATTTGCCTCATTTGAAATTACAAGGAATGATTATTTTCTTTTTGTTGGAATAGACAGCGTAAACTACAAAGAATAAATCTGTACTTTACACTTCTCTTCATTTTCTTTTGCATATATTCCTTATTAAATCAAACACTGCATTTTTTATGCAATTTGAAAACACAAACAAATTATAAAAATCAACCGGGCGTTCTTCCCACAAATTAAACTACGAAAAATTCCCACTTCAACATAATTAGGGTATCATACTAATAATCTACAACCAAATTTCAGATCTGTAATAAATTCCATATCTAATCAATATTTATATCTTTGGGACCGATTTCCAGATTAGGGTGTAACAATAATTCCAATCATTCTAAGAATATGTAGGTGATGTTTATTAAATTCAAAATTTAGCTTATAACTCACAAATGTTTATTCATTAGACATAAAAATAAAACATATGCCAACGGAATAGATTCAAATTCATAAACAATATATAAATCTCCCACTCAACTTTTAAAAGCATTCCAAATCTCCAGATCTGAAGTAAAATCTTTGATTCTACTTCATTTCCTTCTTATTTCGAGAAATATGTATCAAAAAGGGTACAAACATATATTATAATTATAATCTGAGAAAGATTTGGGTTGAAGGAAAATATAAATATATATATACAAATACATACATATAAATACATACTTACATTCATACATACATACATACATACATACATACATACATATATATTACCTCGTTATCGCGTAGTGTTGATTTTCTTCTTTTCTTCTCTTATTTGATTTCTATTCTTCCCCATTATATATATGTATACAGATATAAAATTATACTTTATAATTTAGAAAATAGTGAAGGAGAAAATGACAGAGCTTTGCAGCTGCTTTTAGAAAAATATATGAAGAGAAGAGAGGGCTGGACCTGAATTTATGAACACTCGAATTAACCATAACCGTTAGATTAAAATATATAAAATATGGGCTGCTTGGCCAAGGAAAACCCTAGCCGCCATGGTCCTAACTAGTCGACCGCTCCATGGCACTAGTTAACTGCTACACGTCGACCTATCGCAATGAACGTGTCGACTAGAATTAATATATAAATGTTAATTTCTAATTTACTTATTTCCATTTCGAATTTGTTTTTCGTCTGTAACTTCTTCGTTTGGACTTTGATCATAAAATTTCAAATATGAAAGTTGCTAAGAATTTCACCATGAATGTAATGGTTTAAGTTTTTTGGTAAAATTCAATCGGTTGCATAAATTTCCTTTTTGAAGCTTAATTAACTAACTAATTAAATAACTAACGCCAAATTAGCGGAATATTACATTCTTCCCTCCTTAAACAAATTTTTCCCTCGGAATTATACCAATGACTAAGTCATGGTTCTAGCTCACAGTTATCCTAGAATACAAAACCAACTAGTCTATAACCAATTTTGCAACCAACGTGCATAAGTGCATAATGTATAATAAAATAGGAAACATGTATGCATAATGATTCTAAATCAGACTCTCCCATATAAATGTTTTTCTTTTGGAAAATATTTTAGAAAATATGGTGCAAACAACTTATGTATATATACTAGCAGTTCTATATATATGCAGATTTTGAAAAATCATTTAACCGAAGTCCCCATACTTCTATGAATAGAAGTATGGTTCAACCAATTTGCATCCAATTCCCACCAACCAAAAATCTAATGCATCAAAATCTCGATTCCAAATTGTCACTCCTATTCCGAAAAAAGGATTTAGGTGGAGGATTATACATTCTTGACAGTCTATAAGCTACCTACATAGCATCCTGTATGTGGAGGCCAAAAGTTAAGCGCTACAAATGCTACAGTTATCCATAGTATTAACTTATGGTGACGAAATATAGTCATGATAATGGTATCCATAATATCAGAAGCATATGAATATGAACAAAATCACAAATTTTAAAAACAACATTTTGTCGATTACATTTCAAAACAATAATTCATATCATGTTACATAATCCCATATCATTTCTTAGGCAATGATTAAATATATCATCTATAAAATATGCCAAGAGCGAAATATGACAATGCCCCCTTGTTGATCAAAGTAATATAGTCATAACTAACTTGATATACACAGTGGAATTAAAAATGAAACTCCTAAATAGCTATCCGTCAGCCACCTGCTCGTCATCGAAAGACTAAAATCCTAAAAACCTCAACCCTCAGCCTACTTAAGTCAATTTTGAGTATCCGAGAGTTTAAGGGGGGAAAAACTTCGAGTCGGACATAAAGCCTGGTGTGAATAATTCTGTTACATCTCGGTTTACTGATATTAAGTGAGACCATGCCTCTTAGTGGAACACGTTTCCCCTCACTAATATCCTTTACAAAACATTTACTTTGCAATCCTTTCGTGCAACCAAACTGGTTAATCAAACTAGTTATGTCAAAATAGCAAGTTATGCTAAATAAATAGACTATCTGTCCATCAAACTTATTATATCGAAATAGAAATATCCGTTATGCTAAATAAATGGACTATCTATCCGTCAAAACAAGTAATATGGAAGTTATATGCCTGCACATAATAGCAAGGTCCGTTATGCTACAAATGAACTATCTATTCATAAAATTGGGCCGACTGCTTACAAATTGGACTACTGTCCGAAATCTAGGCCGACTGCCTACAAAATGGACTAATTGTCTGAATTTCTTTCTAAGAGTTAACGACCATTTAAATTTTCCTTGCAAAAATTTTCAAAATAATTTAATCCTTCAAATCATTAATATATGCAAGGAAAATAAGTCTTTAGATTTACTCTAAGATATTTTGCCATGGTATATACACTTTACTCAAAATAATGTTGATGAATTTTAACAAGGATTAGCTATCTTTCAAATAAGTTAAAGTCCCTTTTTAACTTGTAAATACTTAGGCTAATCTGCCTATATAATATTCGAAACCTTTGTTTAAATCTTTAATTAACCCATTCGAAACACTTGAAGGTAACCCCTTCAAAACCATGTAAAACCTTTTATTTAATCTAGGCCGAAAGGCCAAACCTTACCTTTCAAAACCATTGAAAGTTACTCTTTCGAAACCAATAAAAGTCTTTTCTTCAAAACTTCAAAACATTTGGACATCCTTCTATAAAACTTGTAAGTATTGCCTTTTGAAATCATACAGAAAAACCTTTTCCTTCAACCCTTTCGAAACCCTAAGGAACCGTCCATTTCGAAACCATTCATTAAAACTTTTTGAAATAGTCAAAACTCAATCCTTTCGAAAGCACTTTGGGTCCAATTTACAATATGCGGAAACCTTTCCAATCCATTCAAAATTTTCTTCCTTAAAAAACCATTGAAGACGCCTCGGTCGAAACCATTTAGATTATGCCTTCAAGTAGAGCAAAAAGATCAAAAACCCTTATTGTCGAAAGCATATATTTCGAAACCTTTTAAAACTATCTCTTTCGAAACCATTTAGGTTTTACTTTACTAATATAAAAAGGGTCCTTTAAAGCATTTAAGTTGAAAGCTACTGCTTTGAAACCAATTCCTACGTAATGAAGTGATGGTGTCGAAGCTATCCCTTCGAAAGCATTGGAAAGTTGGCTAAGTTTTTATAAAACAAAAAGAACCCTTTGGAAAGTTGGCAGCTAATGGCTTCGACTTAGTCGAAAGCAATCATTTAAAACAAAAATGCAACCCAATCGAAATCCTTCCTTTTAAAACCATTTGGCTTAGTCGAAAGAATCTTAGTCGAAAGCAAGTAGGCAAATTTTTAATTAATAAACAAAGCATTGCCTCAACCCCTTTGAAACCCCTGATTTTGACCCTATACCTATTGCCCACGTCCAATTTATTGCGTACTAGTTGCGTGATACCATATGCGTTGGTTTCGACTGTGTCGGAGGATATAGTACGGAGGCGGAACCTAGTGTCGAGGGAGATGAAACAGTGGAAAACATGTAGCAAATAGTTCTTTTCAAGTAACCCGCTTCACGTGTCTAATTCTAATTGGTTGCCTCTTTCTTTACCAATAAAAGCACCGCACTTTGTTAAATGTGCCGCCAACTTTCCAGATTTAATTATTTAAATTATTTTGCAAAATGCCCCTTCTCCTCTTTAAATTATATAAAACATTTAAGTCTACACCTTAAATAAATTTACATACCCATCAAAATACATAGGGAAAATCCTAAAAAAGTCTAGAAAGTCTCTTTTAATATTTTTTTAACATATAAAAAATTTCAGATCCAATTATTTTATTATTTATCTAAAAATAATTATTAACCCAAAGTATCATTTTCATTACTAGAAAATCCATATAAAATCCGCATTAATTCCAAAATTCTGAAAATTGAAACTCCACTTTAAAATAATATTTATGACCTTCATAAAAATTCGCAAAGCAATTGATGTCATTTAATAAGGTTTCACCGTAAAACATATCGTAAATTCAATATGAATAACCATAATTCATCAACAATTATATATATTCATTCTATTATTTAATAACATGGCAAATCATTGCAAAATATTCGAAATTCATATTAAAACCCAAAAAAATTCAAAAATGTGATGTAAACATTATTCACCTTAGCTTTTGAGATTATGGAGATTGGGATATGAATGGATTTGATTTTCTTAAGCTTCATTCTATCTTTTCTTCTTTTCCATGTTAATGGTGGCCGAACCCTTGAGTTATATATTTTTTAATGAAATGAATGTGTATAGGAATACATGGCCTAATGGAAAGGATATAGAAATAGCCTCTTTCCTATTTTACCCCTCTCCTATTTCATATTAAACTCTTCTTTTAATTCATAATTAAATGGCACAGCTATCCCTTAATTAAAATCAAATCTCAATCTCCTAATCAACACATTATTTTGTTTAATGAGCTAATTAAATATCCTAAATAATGTTACCAAATATCTGGGGTGTTACAGAATCTCCTCCTTAAAAGAATTTCATCCTCGAAATTACGATGAGGTACACAACAAATCAAACAAGAAGGTAAAACATACCATCAAACAAATCAGGATAAGTATCCCTAATCCTACTCTCAATCGCCCAAGTACAGTCCCTGTCATCGTCGCTCTACTGGAATTTGACTAACCGATTATCTTGGTTCTAAGCCTCTTCTCATCTCTTGCAACAAATCAAATTGGCTTCCCCACTATATTCAAATTTGGTTCTACCACTAGATCATCTAGCATAATCAGTGCAATAGCAGTCTCCGGGTCTCTGGCATACTTCCTGAGATGAGAAACATGAAAAACATCGTGGAGACCAGCCAATTTGCTTAGTAACTTAACCCTATATGCGAGTATCTCGATCCTATCAATAATAGGAAAAGGTCCAACAAATCTAGGTGCTAACTTTCCTGATTTTCCAAATCTAATCACACCCTCCATCGGCGTTACTTTGACTAAAACTTGGTCCCCAACTGATAAGTCTAAATCTTTCCGTCTCTTATCTGCATAACTTTTCTACCTACACCGAGCCTTCTTCATTCAAACTCGAATGACCTCAATCTTTTTTGCAGCCTCTCTAACCAAATCTGGACCAAGAACCAACCTAACCCCATTCTCCAACCAACAAACGAGAGATTTGAATGGCCTTCCATACAAATCTTCAAACGGTGTCATTCCAATAATAGTCTGATAGCTATTGTTATACGAAAACTCGACTAAATGCAGATGGTCTTTCCATGGTCCCCCGAAATCTAAAACTCAAGCTCTTTACAAATATTCCAATATTTTGTTAACTCTTTTCGTTTACCCATCTGTCCGCGGATGGTAAGCGGTACTCATCTTGGGCTTGGTTCCCAAAACTTCCTGCCGACTCTTTCAGAATTCGCTTGTGAACAAGGGATCTCTATCACTAACTATGCTAGTTGGAATTCCATGCAGTCTAACCACATTCTTCATAAATATCCTTGCCAAAACAGGCGTCGTTCTAGTTGACTTTACTGGAATGAAATGGGCACTCTTGCTGAATCTGTCCATTATGATCTATATACTATCATTTCCTCTATTCGATCTTGGCAACCCGTCAATGAAATTCATAGAAATAGAATCCCACTTCTATACTGGAATATCTAATGGTTGAAGCAACCCACTTGGCTTTTGGTGTTCGGCCTGCTTGTTTGCAAATCAGGCACTACTTCACACACAAACTAATATCCCGCTTCATAACTTCCCAAAAGAAGCTCCTTTTCATATCCTGATACATCTTAGTACCTCTTGGATGAATCGAGAACTTCAAACGATGGCATTCCTCCAAAACTTCTTTCCTTAAGTTTTCCACACTTGGAATACATAACCTTCCTTTCTTTCTCAACCTCCCATTCTGGTCAAGATTGAAATCTTTCAAGTCATCGCTCTCGGTTCCATATCTTAACTTCCTGATCCATTCAGCTAATACTAGATCCTCCATCTATTTAGAAGTAACCTGTTTGATCAAAACTGGTTGAACTTCCAAATAAGATAATACAACTGTATCTCCACTAAATCCAACCTCAAATCTCCATTGCATTCTGCAATCTGCTAATGCTTCTAAATCTTTTCACTCAACAATCATTGCTAACATTACATTCTGATGTTTCCTGCTAATTGCATCTGCAACCTTTTTGCCTTACCCTAGTGTGTACTCAATTCCAAAATCATAAGCGGTAATAAACTCTAACCACCTCTGCTGTCTCATGTTCAGCTCCTTCTGGGAGAACAAATGCTTCAACGACTTATGATCTATATATAACTCAAACCTTTGTCCCAAAAGGTAATGTCTCCATACCTTAAAAGCAAAAATAACAGCAACCAATTCCAAATTATGCGTCGGATACCTGACCTTATGCGGTCTAAGCTGTCTAGAAGCATAAGCAATCACTTTACCCCTTTGCATTAGCATAACACCTAATTCTGTTCCACACGAATCTGTATAGACCAGTAAATCCCGATTCCCCTCTGGAACAACCAGCACAGGTGCATGGGTCAATAAGTGTTTCAAACTCTAGAATGCGTCCTCATGCTTATCGATCCATACAAACTTCACATCCTTTCTTGTTAGCTTGGTTATCAGTGCCACTATTAGGGAAAAATCCTTAATGAACCTCCGATAATAACTAGCCGCTGCAAGAAAACTCTTTATCTCCATTATTGTCTCGGGTCTCTTCCAAATATTCATTGCTTCAATCTCAGTTAGATCTACTGACAACCCTTCCTCTGAGACTACATGACCAAGAAACTTCACTTTCTTCTTCTGGAAATGACACTTCGAAAACTTTGTTTTTAGATGATGCTGCCTCAACGTCTCCAACACCAATCTAAGATTAACTTCATGCTCTCTTTCATCCTTAGAGTAAATCAAGATATCATATGTGAAACCAATACGAACATATCCAAGTGCAGTCGGAAAACCCAGTTCATCACATCCACAAAGAAAGCTGGCGCATTAGTCAGTTCGAACGGCATAACTAACCATTCGTATGACCCATACCTGGTCCTAAATGCCGTCAAAGGTATAGTATCCTCTGCTACTCTGAGCTAATGGAAACCTGTCGCTAAATCCAAATGCGAGAATACCTTGGCTCCACTCAACTAGTTGAACAAATCGTCAATCCTCGGCAATGGATATCGTTGCTTTATCGTTCTCTCATTCAACTTACGATAATCGATACGTAGCCTTAATGATTCATCCAATTTCTTAACAAACACTGCTGCTGCACCCCAAGACGAACTACATGGCCTGATGAAACTCTTGCCTTCTAAATCCACCAACTGCACCTTTGACTCCCTCATCTCTGTAGGAGTCATCCTACTCAGCGGCCTACTCACTAGTTCTGCTCCCGAAACCAAATCTATTCGAAATTTAATAGCTCATTTCTGTGGCAATCGAACTACAGGCTCAAATACATCCGCAAATTCTATAACCATAAAAATCGACTAAAATCATCATCCAATTCCATAACACCCAACAAGGCATACATCTTACCGCTAGAACCTTCTACCGTATAAACAATTCGATCACAACAATCAAGGCGTCTAAGAGATATCTTCCTATTCAGGCAAAATATCCTAGCATCGTACTCACTTAACCAATCCATACCAAGAATAATCTCAAAGACTACAAAAAAAATACATGCAAACTACAAACAAATGTATGACCTAACATGTCAAACTCTAATTGGTCACACCTCAACGTTATAGTGGCATACCCTCCTATTGGATTTGCAACCCGTAAGGAAGTAACTAAATACGTGGGTTCTAGGTTAAGCTTATCTCTCAAACATTTAGATATAAAAGAATGCAATGCGCTGGTATCAAATAGAATGCTAATAGTCATACCATGAATCTGAAGCGTACCTCCCAAGACTGCTTTTCCTTTCAACTGAACTATCGACTTAGAAGTAGTAGGCTCCAATGCATATACTTTGCCCTTTTCATCCTTTGTGGGCTCCTTGCACTGGCTCTTACAATGGCCAATCTGGTCATAGATGTAGCACCTGATACCCTTCTTTCCAGCTACCTCCTTTGCCTTTCTAGCACAACACCTATTAGCATAGTTCCCCTTCTTATCGCACTTGAAATAGACAATTTCAGAGTTCTCCTTCTTATCTGCTCCTCCCTTCTGAGTACCTTTCTTAGTAAAGGACTTCCTCTTTTGATTTTTGCCTAACCTGGATTTCATTATCTTACTCTTCTCTAGAGAATCAAGAAACTCCTCATGCCTTAATGCCATCTCCACAACAAAGTCAGTAGGATCCCTAATATGAGGTAATGTGTCCCTAGCTAACTCAGGCTTCAACCCCCTAATGAACTTCTCATTCCTCCTTATGACTGTATCAATTGAATCATACACATACCGAGCCAACTCCTCAAACTTCCTAGCATACTCCAGTACTGACATCACCCCCCGCCCTAACACGGGAAATTTCCTGATTAGAGCCAACTGTGTTATTGCTGACATAAACCTCTCCTGGAACCTTCCCTTGAAATTTTCCCAGGTCAACGTTTCCTCCCACCGTCACAGTCACACTATTCCACCAGAACAGAGCTACTCCCTGAAGCTATGTAGATGCCAACCTCCTCTTCTGCTCGTCATTAAGCCCCAGATCTGGAAAAAATCCTTTTGTAGTACAACAGCCAATTCTCTACCTCAATGGCATCTTCCGTTCCAACAAACAGCTTCTCTCCAAGCTTGGTGCAATCTCCCCTTAGCTTAAAATAATGGTTAGTTGCTGGAACTTTCAAAACTCCTCATCCCACTACTCCAGCAGCAACACCTACCTGCACTATATTCATGAAGAACCGATACATAGCTTCCATTCCAACTTGCGGGACTTCAGCACCTACATTTCCTACTTGTGCCTGACCTTGAGTCCTCCTTGCACTAGGTCTGGCATTCTTTTCGGTACCCTCCCCTCCTAGGTTAACTCTTCCACTTCTACCTTCCATATCTATATACAAACCTTATGAGATATAGAAAAATAACCTTACAAGGATAGGAGACTAGAGAACACGCTTATACTTATATATAGCAAATACAAGTACGTTACTATATCGTTATCCCATACCCCATCTTACTCTAATGCCTTAGGATTATGTTTTGAAAACCATTTTTGTTTTAAAGTTTTTCATACATCATGCTCTGATACCAAGTTGTAACATCCCGTATTTGAAGCCCAAAAGCAAAGCGCTATAGATGTTGCAGTCATCCATAGTATTAACTTCTGGTGATGAAATACAGTAATGATAATGGTATCCAAAATAACAGAAGCACATGAATATGAAAAAAATCATAGATTTTAAAAAACAACAATTTTCGGATTGCATTTCAAAACAATAATTCATATCCATGTTACATAATCCCATATTGTTTCCCAGGTAATGATTAAATATATCAACTATAAAATATACCAAGAGTGACGTATGACGATGCCCCCTTGGTTGATCAAAGCAAAATATTCATAATTGGCTCAATATACACAGCGGAATCAGAAATGAAACTCCTAAATAGCTATCTGTCCACCACCTGGTCGTCTCCGAAAGTTTTATTTTCCAAAAGTCTAAAAACCTGTAAACCTCAACCCTCAGCCTACTCAAGTCAACTTTGTTTCCTAAGAGTTTAAGGGGAAACAAAAACTTCAAGTCATACATAAAGCCTGGTGTGGATAATTCTGTTACATCTCGATTTACTAATATTAACTGAGATCACGCTGCTTAGCGGAACAAGTTTCTCGTCACTAATATCCTTTTCAAAACATATACTTTGCAATCCTTTCCTGTAACCAAACTGGTTAATCAAGCTGATTATATCAAAATAGCAATATCCGTTATGCTAAATAAATAGGCTATCTGTCCATCAAACTTATTATATCAAAATTGCAATATTCGTTATACTAAATAAATGGACTATCTGTCCATCAAAACAAGTAATATGTGAGTTATCTACAGAGACATAGTAGCAAGGTCCGTTATGCTAGAAATGAACTATCTGTTCTTAAAATTGGGCTGACTGCTTGTAAATTGGACTATTGTCTGAAATCTAGGCCAACTGCCTGCAAAATGAACCAACTGTCCGAATTTGTTTCTTAGGGTTAACTACCCTTTAAATTTTCCTTGAAAAACTTTTCAAAATGATTTAGTCCTTCAAATCATATATATAAATATATATATATATATATATATACAAGGAAAATAAATCTTTAGCTTTACACTAAGCTATTTTTCCATGATATATACACTTTACCCAAAATAATATTGATGAATTTTAGTAAGGATTAACTATCCTTTCAAATAAGTTTAAGTCCTTTTTAACTTGTAAATCTTAGGCTAATATTCCTATACTATATTCAAAACCTTCGTTTAAACCTTTAAATAACTCATTCGAAACCCTTGAAGGTAACCCCTTTAAAACCAAGTAAAACCTTTTACAAATATCTAGGCCGAAAGGCTAAACCTTACCTTTCGAAACCATTTAAAGTTACACTTTTGAAAAGTCATTCCTTTGAAAACTTGAAAACATTTAGACATCCTTCTATAAAACCTTACTTTCTTTCAAAAACACAGGGAAAAACATTTTCCTACAACCCTTTTAAACCACCCCTTTTGAAACCATTCACTAAAACCTAAAGAAAAAGTCAAAAGTCAATCCTTTTTAAAGCACTTTAGGTTCAATTTAAAATATGTGGAAACCTTTTGAAACCATTCAAAATTTTCTTCCTTCGAACCATGAAAACGTCTTGGTCAAAACCATTTGGTTTCTGCCTTCAAGTAGAGTAAAAGGATCGGAAACCCATTATAGTCGATAGCATCTGTTTTGGAACCTTTTGAAACTATCTCTTTCGAAACCATTTGAGTTTTACTTTACTGATAGAAAAAGGGTCTTTCAAAACATTTAAGTCGAAAGCTACTGCTTTAAAACCAATTCCTAAGTAATGAAGTGATGGTGTCGAAACCATCCCTTCGAAAGCATTGGATAGATGGCCAAGATTTTAGAAAACAAAATGAATCCTTTCAAAACCATCTGCATCGAAAGGTAGGAAGCAATAGCTAAAGGCTTTGACTCAATCGAAAGTAATCATTTAAAACAAAAGTGCAATGCAATCGAAACGCTACTTAGTCGACCCCATTGAAACTTCTGATTTCGACCCTATACCTTTCGCCCACGTCTAATTCATTACGTATCGGTTGCATGATACCATATGCGTTGGTTTCAACTGTGTTAGAGGCGATAGTATGGAGGTGGGACCTGGTGCCCAGGAGACGAAACAATGGAAACATGTAGCAAATAGTTCTTTTCACATAACCTGCTTTTCGTGTCTAATTGTGATTGGTTACCTCTTTCTCTACCAATAAAAAGTACTGCACTTTGTCAAAAGGTCTTCCGACTTTCCAGATTTAATTATTTAAATTATTCTGCAGAAAACCCTTTCTCCTCTTTAAATTATATAAAACATTTAAGTCTCATACCTTAAATAATTTTATACACCCATCAAAACACTTAGGAAAAATCTTGAAAAATTCTAGAAATTCTCTTTTATTATGTTTCTAAAATATAAAAATTTTAGACTCAATTCTTTTATTATTTACTCGAAAAAATTAATAACCCAAAATATCATTTCTTTACTAGAAAATCCACACGAAATCCACATTAATTCCCAAAATTGTAGAAATGGAAACCAATCTCAAAATAATATTTATGACCATAAAAATTCGCAAGGCAATTGGATGTCATTTAATAGGTTTCCACCTTAAAACATATCATAAATTCAATATGAATAGCCATAATTCATCAATATGAATATATATTTATTCTATCATTCAAAAACATGGAAAATCATTGCAAAATATTCCGAATTCATATTAAACCGAAAACATATTCAAAAATGAGACGTAAACATTGTTCACTTTAGCTTTTGAGATTATGGAGATTGAGATATGAATGGATTTGATTTGCTTAAGCTTCTTTCTAGCTTTTCTTCTTCTTTTCCTTTTTAATGGTGGCCGAACCCTTGAGTTATAATCTTTTTTAAAATGAAATTTATGTGTATAGGAATACAAGGCCTAAGGAAAAGGATATAATAACGGCCTCTTTTCTATTTTACCGCTCTCCTATTTCATATTAAACTCTTCTTTTAGATCATTATTAAATGGTATGGGTATCCCTTAATTAAAATCAAATCTCAATCTCCTAATCAAAACATTATTTTTTTAATTTAGCTAATTAAATATCGTAGATAATGTCACCAAAAATCTGGGGTGTTACAACCCATTTCTTGTTGTGCAGTGGAAATTTCCTCGCTGCCCAAGATTTAGCTAAATTTTCCACACAAAATGTAAGGAAGCTTGTTTCTAAGCTTCAAAATAGAATTGAGTCCAAAAACAGACTCGGAAGCATCGTCGACAAGGTATGGAAATAGAAATTCCATGGGTAAAATAGTTTTCCCTTTGTTATCGCTTGCATTTCATCGTATTCTTGATCCTAATGCACCTCTAAATTTGTATTTCTAATCTATTTTCCTTTCCTACACTTAGCATGTGGCCTTTAAATTAAAAACCACATAAAAACCTTTTTCACCTTTTAAATTTGTAAGTCTCTTAAAAATAAATTTTCAAAATATTTGGGTGCAAAATTTTCCCTTGAAATAAAATTTAAGCAAAAATTTTAAAAATTATTTGAGCGGCAAAAATAATTTAAAAACCAAAACTCTTTTTTTTTTCAAGCAAAACTTCCTAAATTAAGAGAAAACTTTTAAAATATTTTTCTTCTCAAAAGTTTTGATAATTCAAGCCACAATTTTAGCGTTAGTTGGAAGTTAGTTATGCATTAAACACATAAGCTCAATTCTAGCATTCTACAACTAATCTCAACCCATAGAACTTGGCATTTTATTTATAAATGTCATCACACCTGGTTATTAATTTTTTTTAGCTTTTAAGGAATATGAACAATGACCCGTGGTTCCAAAATAATTTAACTTGTCCTTCGTTTACTAAAATTTTTACCTATTTAAAACTTTGCATTTACTGTTAGTTAAGGATTCTTACGAGATTTTCATATTTATACCATTTCTTCCAAACATACATATAAGAGTGGTTCATTTATTTAGAAATAAAAACATAGTAAATAAATATAAATACATCTCATAATCTCGTGCTGCTCTTAAAAGAGAAAACAAAAGTTACAACCCAACAACATAAAACGAAGAGAGAAGGAAGAGAAAAGATATAACAACATACTACATAACCCAAAATGCTACCTAAAGACTATGGACAGTCCCAATCCTCGATGGTAACTTGAGCCATTGTCAGACCTTGAAAAGAGCGAAGCATAGCGGCTATTTACCCAATCTCATGACTCTAGCATAGTAGCTCGATCCTCATCTCTCGATGGTTGGCACGAATCCCTTAAAACTCAGTTTGGACCTGCCGAATGGAAATTGGCTCAGGACTCCGACATCCTTCGGCGCCCTATCCCTGATCCACCCGCTACAACTACTGCTTTACTGCTTGCTCGGCTGCTGCGGTTGGTGGAAAAGGAATTCTCATTTCCTAAGGGAGGCTCTATCAATGGTAAGCAAAACCTTTGTTTGGGCAGTCTTCCCACTAAGGTTCACCCCGTATCGCTTGAAGATGAAAGTGAATATGTGATTATACGAGTAGTAACTCCGTGGGGTGCTGATTCCCTGGTTGGAAAAATGAATCATAAGAGTGCGCCCCCAGTTGATGGCTACACCACCCATAAATGCACATGTGGCCTTCCACACTCAAGGATAAATCTTATCATAGCTTCCCATCTTAGAGATGATGTTGTGTTGAATAATGCACACAGCAAGACTGCCAGTCGAACGTAGATTGTCCGTCCTCCAAACATCGACACCTTGAGAAAAGATCCACTACAAGATCTCTAGGTCCATCATCTCAATATCGTCCAAATCCACGCCATTTGAGGAAATCTCCTAAATATCGCCGAAATCGTTGTCGGACATCTCGCTCCTAACTCCTTTAACCTCTGATTAAATTAAATTGTTGTCTTCATCGAAATTCGATTCCAAATAAGCATCGAAAAGGATAATACAGTACGGATAGCATTCCCTCTCAAAAGTCTCAAAGCGCAGGATCGATGCTGATCCTGCTGCCTCAAAAAGCTCCTTTATCCCAAAATTTGGGAAGTCTCCAAACTTCACAGGTCATCCTTGAAGGAATTTAAAACTGGCAGAGCTAAGGAAGGTGAAGATCATTTATTCATTCTGGTCCAGCCATCTGATCTCTTTAGTGATTACACCAGGGTGGCGTGAGGAGAAACCAACAGTGTAAGGTGGTGCCATAGGCTAAGAATTAGAGAAATATGGTTTAGATCTGGAGTGAAGGTGGGCCAGATCAAACATACAAAATTAGCGTAAGGGGGAGGTGAGGCTGCTATTCGTCGGAGAGGAGGAGAAACAGCGTTGCCTGGAGGTGGAATGGAGGAAGTTAGGGCTGTTTTGGAGTAGGAGGTGGAGCCTTTTGGGTTCGACCGACATGGAGAGGGGAAGCTCGAGTGCGGTAGTGAATAAAATTGGATGCGACTTCTTAGTCGCATTCTAGGTTCAGGATGGGGTAAAACCATGTAGCGGCCGACCCCTCTAGGTCTATCGGTCGATCGCTAGGCAGTTTTTCTGCGCAACTTGAACCTGAACCCTTTTGGGCCAGGTTAATTTATAATGTTACTAATAATAATAATAATCACAACGATAATTGCCCATATCCTCTCCTTCGACACAATCTGAAAAATCCCTGTCCTCATCACGATGGTGCCCAAGCATACCATCTATCTTTTCGAACCATTCCTCTGCTATTTTGCAGTACTTCAGACATATATTGCTTCAACCATTAACAATTCCAAAAACCTGATAATATTCAAACTACTATTCTCTGCATATTTTTCGCAGAATATTTCTTCCAATAACTGGCGGGTACAACAACACTTCTAACTTCATACCCCAATAAAATTAAATGTCATTAATATTTTGTCTATCCCTTAGAAGAGAGAAACTTAAAAAACTTTGATTTTTTGAAATAGGAAAATCATTGTGCTAAATATTCGCCCTTTGAAACTCGTTTCCAAATAAATAAAACTACTTTCCTGCCAAAAATGAAAATCAAACCTTTATTGATAACACACATAAATATTTAAGGATTTCAAATGTACTCCAGAATTTCTTAACACGATCAACCTAGTGGTATACGTGCTTCTTGAAAGTTTAAAATTTCCTAAAATTCTAAAATAAATCCTTGGAAAAAGAAATCCTCTAGAACCCTTTTTCCAAAATCTAAGACATTTCCAAAATATTTTATAAAAATTCCCTCATAGATTTAGACTAAGGAATTGACCTTAATACTTCAACTAAAAATATAGTTTTCCATCTAAAGGGGGCTAACGGACATTCCCTTACCAAACTGGTTGCTAGACGTTTATGGCATACAGAATTCTATTTTGTGCTTATTGAGAATGATTGTGTATCTTCGACTGCAATTCTTTATCAAGATCCAAACGTCATAAGGTAGCTAATATCTCAACTATCAAGCTGAACACCCTTTAGTCTCCAGGATTCTGCTATATGTCGTATGCATGCTCTTCTCTATCAGCGCTTTACGCATCGCAAGACTCCATGGAGTAATTCGAAGTCAACGTGGAAATCTTAACTCTAAGATATTTTCAACTTATATTCTCTTTGCCCATTCCTTTGGAGTGGAACTACAACAACTTCTACAATCGGGATACTTAGAGTCTAGCATAAAAATAACAATTGCATAAATATATAAAGATACACATTTTTATTAAGTTGTGTGTATATATATATGCAATGATATATTTATATTTCATCATATATATAATAAATATTAATTTTATTTAATTTTAATATGTGAATTAATCTAATTATATATAATCATTATATACATATACTATATATGTGTGTGGGTTCTACGTGTGAAAAATATCTACTTAGATGTTTATGCTATAAAATAGGCCCTCTACGGTGTTTATTCAATCTCGGTAATTAGGGAACCCTTTCAATTTGAAATTTAAAGGAAAATCAGTGTTTATGTTATTAATATTATAATATATTTCAAATATTATTTTCGAATTTAATATTATAAACATATTAATTTAATTAATTGCAAACTACACACACACACACACACATATATATACTAATAAAGTAAATAGTGTTTTCGACCTTTCATTAAAGGTTGCAAATTTTTTTGATTTCCTTTATGTTTTAAAATTACATACATACACACCTTATTATCAATTTGGTGAACTACTTTCACTTATGTCTTTTGGGATTTCCAAAAATAACCTTTTCCCTAAGCCCGTATCCTTCCATGTTTCATTCCATCTCATATCTTCTCATATCTCAATCGCTGCATTACAAATCATAACCACCCAAACATTAATGTCATCATCGGTAATCCATTATCGAAGCTAATAATCCGTCGAAGCTTGATCATCAAAGCTATCCATTATCAGAAATTACACCTCCTCCACCGCACTGCAGTTTGCAATGCATGATTTCGTAGACTAAGGTTAACTTACTATGCTCTGACTACTCAACTTTGCTAAGTTATTATGCTTCGATTCCTCAACTGTTGCTCCTTTGATACTAAACTTTGATCGCTTTTCGATATTTTCTAAACTTCTGTATTTTTTTCTTGATTCATTCCTTATTACCATTGCTGCAAATTAGTCTACAACCTAGATTGTATTTGTTGGAATGTTCAATTCAGCATATGAGGATGTATTGTTTAAGTGTTGTTTTACACTACATATAATGAGTGATACACAAAGGTTGAATTTTATTGGTATTTCCATCCATATATAAACTTTCTTTAACTTTAGAACATTACTTTACCAATGGTTGAGTTATAGAAATGCAGAATTGATAAATAGTAATGCATTAAAGTGAAATGTGCACTGTGAATTTTGACTTTAAGATGTGTAAGTGATGAAATTGATGATATGAATGATGTCACAATAACTTTAACATGTGAATAGTGAGAAAGCTTCTGCGTATAAGATTAGAACCCCTTGCTTATCTACTTTTTTAAACGCTTGGATAAGTTTCAACATTATATGCACTAGAATTTAATTTTTGTGGAAGCCTTTATATTGGTTAGTGAAACTGGGAAATAGTTAACTAATAGTAGCATCCCCCCATTATTATCATTATTTATATTGCATTGGTACGATCTGGAATTTAGGAAGAACGGTATAAGACAATATAAAGTGTTAGTACGTGTTGACAAAAGGAAATTCAACCTAGGTTATTTAAAATTTGCATAAGAAAAATGGGAAAATCTTCACTATAAGCAGAATAAAGAATTATATGAACTATATTCTGTCATTTTATAGAAATTGTTTAACTATTAACTTTATGGTGTAGCTTTCAAATTTTTTTCGATGACAAATGCAAAAGTTTTGACATCATAAGGAACCACTGTTAAGAGCTTCATAAAATTTTCAAGCATGTTTTGATGCTTAAACAATCCTTGCCAGCATTTTGCATTTTTTAGGAAATAATAAAACTATCCATCTTAAATGTCTGAAGTATATTACTATAACCAAAAATATGATATTCAAGCTCAAATTTTGAATATGCCCATGCTAACAAATAGAACACATGACTCTATATCTGATTGCAATATGAGCTTCGTTGCTTTAAGATATTTTTATATAGCTTTAGTTTGAGATTCATAAATTAAAAACCATGTTATAAAAGCTATCTACTAGCACTAAATGAATTAGGTGATCTGTACTAAATTATTTTAGCAGCTTGGAATTTAATTTCTCTATATTATTTTTAAATATTAATATTTAGTATCGCTTTCGATGCATTGACTTTCCATCATGTCTTTACAGAATTCTAAAAATGCCCTTACGTTTCCCACTAGGACCACTTGCGTACCTCCCACCTCCAATCTCGATTCATCAAAATTAATTGTGCTTCTCCGTAAGTTCTTCCACATTTCTAAATTTATTTCATCAAAACCCATATTCCATTCATCACCATATTTGAATAATGAAAGGTAAAAAGGTTCCTAAAATATCGAGCTTCAATTGATGCTTTGAGATATTATTATGAGGTTGTAGTTTGAGATTAATAAATTAAAAACCATATTATAAAAGCTAACTACGAGCACTGAGTGCATGAATGACATGTGTACTAATCTTTTTTCGTTGTTTGAAATTTAATTTCTTTGTGTTATTTTTAGATATTAATATTGAGTGCTGCTTTTAAATTTGCAATGAAGATTAAACTTCTTTTAATGTATAAACTACTATATAATATTAACTTAGTGAACATAAAAAATGTACTAAAATCATAGATGGGTCCGCTCTGTGTGAGCTCAGGGATAACATAAATAACTCTTTAACTATTGAGCATTCCAGGCCAAAATCTTGAAACTTTGAACCCATTTTTTTCCTATAACTTGAATAACCCAGGAAGCTAATAGATCTACTACAACATAGTCTATTCTTCCTTTGAACTCCAACTCTTTTAGCATGCAATTGAACTCTTTAGGCATACGATTCTCTATTGCTTGATCGATAGATAAAAAGTCCTTGCACTCAGTCCATATGATTCTCCACCTTTTGTATCATTCTATATCATGCTGCGAATAAACACTCTTTTTTTATTTCATATTTTTTGTGAATTTAGGATTACGTAAGGTTGTTATGAGCAGTTTAATACATCAAAATAGGTTGTTTAAAACACATATACCTAGTTGTTTAATATATATAAAATAAGTTGTTGGATGAAGCTACTAGCAAGGTTACGATCAATTAGGTAAGATTTAATTTACTAATTATGAGTTTATATATTTAATTTATTAATCGAGTAAAACTTATATCAATTTTCTTTTATTCATTATTAACTAGAGGGGGTAAAAGTGTAACATCCCTGAATTTTAGCCAAGTTAAATTTGATAATTAATTTAATTTTTGAAATTAAATTGTGAATTTATTCATGAATTAATTAGAAAATTTCTAGAATAAATAAATTTTTTAGATCATAAGTAGAATTTGGTTTAAAATTTAAGGATAAGTAATTTTATAAATAAAATTGGATTTAAAAATAAATGTATTGAAAATAAATAGAATTATAAAGCTTTAAGTTAATAAAAGTTTGGTTTCTAAAATTTTAGTACATTAATATTTAGAAGATGTAATTTGAGAATTAAAGTAATAATTTTCAAAGGATTATTTTTAAGTTAAATTCTCTTATATAAATAAATGTGATTATTTGTTAATATGTAATCAAGATTTTCAAATCATTCTTTTCTTTTAAAAGAGTTTTGCATATGGAAATAATAGAAATGATAAGAAAAGTATGAATGTAAAATATATAAATGTATATATGTAAATATATTGAACTAAATTAAGATTGAATATGAAAAGTAATCGAAATAAATTTTATTTGTGCAAAATGTAAATACGTAAGAAGATATAAACATTTTAAATAAAAATATATGTTAAACTATGAAATTTTCTATACATAAAGGGTTAAAAGAAAATTTACAAAATAATTTGAATTAAGGGTATAAACACAAAAATGCTACATATGAACATTTGTAAGAAGATAAGCAAATGTAAATTACAAGTGTAATAAAATTGGACAAGTGGCAAGAATTCTTTTGAATTAAATTTTGAAAACATGCAAAAGAAGAAAAAATAAGTCAGGCTGTTTCCATTCTTCTCAAAAATTTCTCAAGCCCAAGAAATAAAGAACTCAAAATCCTCCTCAGTCTAAAATCTAAAACAAGAAATCAAAATCCTCTTCAAATCTAAATTCCTGAAACAAAGTTAAAACCAGAAAAAAAGAAATGAGCCTGTGATAAAGTTTTCAAAGTCTGGAAATTTGAAACCAAAGCAATCAGTTCGAGTCAGGCAAATTTGAATCGAAAACAAAAACTGGAAATTCAAACAGTAATCAGGCAACTCAAAATCAGGAAAGCTTCAGACAAAATCAAAGTAGAGTTAATGCAATTCATCAAGTAGAAAAACCCAGGAAATCAAAAGCAGGATTTTCAGAACTCAAGAAGTAGATTTTGTTCTTTGTTCAAACCTTCATCTCAGGTGAGTAATCCCATTTTTTATGCCTGAATTTGTTGGATCATTGGTTTTCATGTGATGTTGTGGAAAGTTATAAATTTAATGTATTGAAATATATATCAGTTCATGCCTATATGTGTGTATAGTGGTATGCATGTATCTGGAACCAAGAAGAAAATGTCTCTGTAAAAAATTCAGGGACTAATTAAGTTTGAAATCAAATTCGATCTTCCTCAATCCCTTTTAGCTTGGAATGATAAAACAACACGTGTTTAAAATTATCATGACTAAATTTTGAAAATATAGTTTCAAGAAAATATAAAATAGTTTTGTCTAAAAGATGAATAAACCGTGAAATTTCAATTCTGTCGAAATTTCAACTTACATGAATTATTGATTCGATTACCTCACCTAAAACCATTTCAAAACCAATGATTTTTAAAACAAAAACTAGAATTTTTAGTTGCGTATTAAGGTGGTAATTATGGAATGAACGGGAAATGGATTCTCGCGATTTTCTGGTGATCGAGCAAGAATTGGGCTTCGGGATCGAGGCGGTGGGTGCTGGAATGAATAATTCAAGTAATTACTTAATGAAAGTAATTACTTGAAGTTAATTACTTAATGAAAGTAATTAATATAAAATTAATTAATAATTCAAGTTTAATTAATCACGTAATTAATGAATGATTAATTTAAAATAATGACTTAAATGGAAGTAATTAAAAAGGATAATTAATGATTAAAGTTCGATTAATCAAATGTCAAGGGTAATTAATTTAAAGAATAATCAATTAATGTGATTAATTAACTAAGATAATTAATTTAAGAATAATTAAATAAAGGTTGATTAAATAATGCAAGTGATTAAGAAATAATTATTAATTAAGAAGTAATTAATTAATTATTGTAATTACTTAAGAATAATTAATTAAGGATTAATTATTAATTAAGGGTTAATTAATTTAAAGGATAATTAATTAAATGTTTTGTAATTAATTGATTATTAATTAACCATGATTAGCAATATCCATATGTTTTTAAATATTGCACTCATTATTTGGTTTAGCCAGGAGAGGACCTTTGTGTCATATAACCCATTCCAAATAATGATACGACGTATAGGATTGCATTTGAAGACCGGTGGTGAACACCGGGTATTTTTGAAAATGAAAGGATAACCCGTCGATTGTCTCTGCACCGAGTCACGCCGGTATTGAGATTCCCTAAGTGATGGGAAGGCCGATCGAGATTGTGAATACTCGGATCACAAGGGCTTCATCGAAAGTGCCTTCGGTTCTGTTCGAACCCGGAACAGACTTGTGTGGATGTGTGTCTACATTACACTTTGAGATGTAAAATCGGTTTCTATCAAATACATTTCTGTTTGGTGGTAGAGATTTATTCTCTTAGCTTAACACCCTTCTCTGAGACTTATGAGCTCAGAAGTTATGCAGTTGATGGTTACTAGTGATACATTCCCAATTTGGTAATGTGGCATACGAAGTGCTGCTGATCATTTGTTGATCAAAGAATGGCTTTGTGAAAAAACATAGCTTTGTGGACGAGACTGCATCAGGACCTCACAACCCGGTAATGGTTGAAACAGGAAAGATGCGGCAAGGTTGTAGGGGTCGCACCCCTAGGGTATGTCCATTCCTTCTGGAAAAGGGTGGTATCATGGTATGGAGCCCAAATACTTACTCATGTGGACACTGTATATTTATTACTGTGTGATGTTGCTTTGTGGTTGAGGATCCTCGGATAAAGGTCACAAACGACCAGGGGTGACATATCTTTAGGTATTACTCCCGGGCAGGGAAGAAACCGACCTTGTGTTGGCAGAGAGCCAGGTAGGTTCTCAGGCCGTCCCTCCAGAGGCATACCCATGTGGCAATGGGAAGTTCCTTAGCCAGACCATTTGTTGGAAATCCAATCAAACAATACGAGCCTTTTACAATTTCAATTGTATAACCTGCCATCTCAGGTCGTAGCTATAGCTGGCATAATATAATGGTATCTATGCTGGTTAAGATTAATATTACACTTTTGAAATGTTTTCCACTATGCACTAATAATAATATCAAAAAGATTTTTGTGTAGTAAGCATGTTTGACTATCATAAAGAGAAATCTCCCACCAGTGTGCGATTGCATGGTGTGTGTGCCGGGAGGCCTTATGGTAGTTTCATTTTCCAAAAAGCATTGCGGATTTCAAATTTAAATTCTTTTTTTTGTTTGTTTTAATGGAAACTTTTTTTGTTTACTCACACCAGTCTCATGACTGACCTGGAGTTTATTGTTCCATTCCTAAACTATGGGTGCCCACCATTTTCCACACGAGCAGTCTAGAGTTTGGTTTTCAGATAATCCATAAATACGTGTGGCTTCGATAGCTTTTGAAGTCAATGGTTTGGTAGTATTGGGAGATCTTCTTCATCTTTCGAATCTTTGAAGTTTTGGTTTGGAAATCGTCTTTGGGATGGAGTTTCTTTCATTTCAACATTGATGATGACGGTTCAAGCTGTTGATTTGGAGCTTGGAGTCTTTTTGAGTTTGATTTGGAGTTGCAGTTTGGATTCTCTTGAAGACTTTGCTCATGTTGAGATAATTCCGCTGTGATGTTGTGTTGTATATTCTCTAATGGTGTTGGGCTGCTGAATCATGATGTATATCATATTAAATCTCTATTGTATATCAATATATTATCTTTTGTTTCCGCTGTGTTATTTATCATCTAATGTTGTTGCAAGTTTCGGCGATACAGATTCGATGTTGTTGTCGGATATCGAGTTTGGGTCGTCACATTTGGTATCAGAGCTAAAGGTGGAGTAAGAACTTTAGCTATGGAGTGTAACACATTACATGGCTCATTAGAGATAGGGTGAAGTATACCCTAGAATGAGTACAACCAGTGAAACCGAAAACCTAAATTTCTCAGTCTATTTTCTTTAACTGTTGATATTCCCTAAGATATCGTGTCCGAATGCCTAAATCGGTTTTCTTACTATTTACAGATACTAAGAATGAGTGGAAGAAGAGGACGAGGTAGGGGACAGGGGAGTACCACTTCAGCTGGTCAAAGCCCTAAAACAATAGATATTCCCACTCAATCTCAACCAAATCTGGCTGATTTATATCAAAGTTTTTCCAAACTTGGTGGAAAGCCATTTGTAGGCAAAGAATCTATTTTCGAAGCACAAGCCTGGATCCGATCGTGTGAAAAGATTTTCAAAGAACTAAAATTAGAAGATGATCAGAAGCGACTAATGGCTTCCTGGAAACTCCAGGAAGAGGCTTTAGTATGGTGGGAAACTATTACTGTGGATGAGCCGGCGGATGAGTTTATTTAGAGTCATTTCAAGGAAGTGTTTGAGCAGCGATACATGTCGTCTACTGATATCTCCCGAATGTACCAGGAGTTCATGGATTTGAAGCAAGGAAAGCTTATGATTTGAGGAATACTTGAACAAATTTAATGAATTATCTCGATTTGGTCCAGAATTGGTGAATACACCGTTAAAGAAGAATGAAAAGTTTATTCGGGGAATGAACAAGAAGTTTCAGGAGAGGATGACTACTCACGTTAAGGAATTTTTTTTCTGAATTAATTGATATGGGTTATAGATACGATACTCTAGATAAGCAAGAAGATCCGGAGGAGAAAGGGAACACAAGATATCTGAATTGGAGGAAAAGGAAGTTTGGTGGAAAGAAAACGAGGAGAGGCAAAGAAAAGAGGAATATACAGAAGAAAAAGGTGAAAGATGTTACTTGTTTCAATTGCTTGGAGAAAGGCCATTACTTGAACAATTGTAAGAAACCCAGGAAGCAAGGAAAGAGGGAGCAATTTATGAAACCAGATCAGGAATCTAGGGAATGCTACTATTGCAACAAGCAGGGACATAGGATCATGGATTGCCCAGCACTGAAGCAAGCTCAAAAAGCGAATGTATATGCAATCAAAGATGATTCTTCACCCTCAAAGGCTGATAAAGGAAAAGAAATTTTAAAAGGTAACCTTCTTGTTTACGATTAAAATTTGAGTTTTGTTCGACACAGGAACTACCCATAGTTTATTTCTCAGCAAATGGTGAATGGGTTAAATCTTGAATCTGAGATCGTAGTCGAACCTATTTTTGTCTGTTTGATTGGGTTTCGATTTATTTTACGAATGGTTAGTTATCTCTTCGAACTAACTAATGCCCCTGCATACTTCATAGATCTGGATGACCTAAGTATTTTATGAAATGTTAGACAGATACTTTCTTATATCTATTGTTGATATTCTGATTTGGTAAGCCAAATGCAGAATAAATATCTCGATCTGATCTGATCAATCATTTCTCTATCTTTTATCTGTTCTTTGTCGTCTCCCATCAAATTTCGGGGACGGAATTTTCTTAAGGGGGAATCTGTAACATCCCTGAATTTTAGCCAAGTTAAATTTGATAATTAATTTAATTTTAGAAATTAAATTGTAAATTGATTCATGAATTAATTAGAAAATTTCTAGAATAAATAATTTTTTTAGATTATAAGTAGAATTTGGTTTAAAATTTAAGGATAAGTAATTTTATAAATAAAATTGGATTTAAAAATAAATGTATTGAAAATAAATAGAATTATAAAGCTCTAAGTTAATAAAAGTTTGGTTTCTAAAATTTTAGTACATTAATATTTAGAAGATGCAATTTGAGAGTTAAAGTTATAATTTCAAAGGATTATTTAAGTTAAATTCTCTTATATAAATAAATATGATTATTTGTTAATATTAATCAAGATTTTCAAATCATTTTTTTCTTTTAAAAGAGTTGTGCACATTGAAATAATAGAAATGATAAGAAAAGTATGAATATAAAATATATAAATGTATATATGTAAATATATTGAACTAAATTAAGATTGAATGTGAAAAGTAATTGAAATAAATTTTATTTGCGCAAAATGTAAATATATAAGAAGATATAAACATTTTAAATAAAAATATATGTTAAACTATGAAATTTTCTATACTTAAAGGGTTAAAAGAAAATTTACAAAATAATTTGAATTAAGGGTATAAACACAAAAATGCTATATATGAACATTTGTAAGAAGATAATCAAATGTAAATTACAAGTGTAATAAAATTAGACAAGTAGCAAGAAGATTTATTTCTTTTGAATTAAATTTTGAAAACATGCAAAAGAAGAAAAAAATAAGTCAGCATGTTTCCATTCTTCTCAAAAATTTCTCAAGACTGAGAAATAAAGCATTTGAAATCCTCCTCAGCGTAAAATCTGAAACAAGAAATCAAAATCCTCTTCAAATCTAAATTCCTGAAACAAAGTTAAAACCAGAAAAAAAGAAAAGAGCCCGTGATCAAGTTTTCAAAGTCTGGAAATCTGAAACCAAAGCAAACAGTTCGAGCCAGGCAAATTTGAATCAAAAACAAAAACAGGAATTTTAAACAGCAATCAGGCAACTCAAAATCAGGCAAGTTTCAGACAAAATCAAATTAGAGTTAATGCAATTCATCAAGTAGAAAAACCCAAGAAATCAAAAGCAGGAATTTCAAAACTCAAGAAGAAGATTTTGTTCTCTGTTCAAAGCTTCATCGTAGGTGAGTAAACCCATTTTTAAGCCTGAATTTGTTGGATCACTGGTTTGCATGCGATGTTGTGGAAAGTTATAAATTTAATGTGCTGAAATATATATCTGTTCATTCCTGTATGTGTGTATAATGGTATGCATGTATCTGGAACCAAGAAGAAAATGTTTCTGTAAAAAATTCAGAGACCAATTAAGTTTGAAATCAAATTCTATCTTCCTCAATCCCTTCTGGCTTGGAATGGTAAAACAAAACGTGTTTAAAATTATCTTGACTAAATTTTGAAAATATAGTTTCAAGAAAATGTAAAATAGTTTTGTCTGGAAGATGAGTAAACAGTGAAATTTCAATTCTATCGAAATTTCAACTTGCATGAATTATTGATTCGATTACCTCACCTAAAACCATTTTGAAATCAATGATTTTTAAAACAAAAACTAGAATTTTTTGTTGCACATTAAGGTGGCAATTATGGGATGAACGGGAAAAGGGTTCTCGCGATGTTCTGGTGATCGAGCAGGAATTGGGCTTCGGGATCGAGGCGGTGGGTGTTGGAATGATCAAGGATTGTAGGAAAAATGCAAGCAAATTTTTTAATTCATTTTGGGTTGAGATTTGAATCAATTTAGGGTTTAAGCCCTATGTTTTGAAGGTGGTGGTCGCGTGTTATTTTCGTCATCGACGTCGCGATTCAGGCGATCGCACCTGAGGGGTTAAGGCTGTGGTGGATCAAAGTACCTTCAGCTAGAGCGGCGCGGGTTCCGGTGATGTGTAGCGGCGGAGCGAGGGGAGTGATCGGTTGGTTCTTGAAGTAATGTTTTTTTTTTGAAAATTAGCTCGATTTTCGAATTAGAGATACCTAGGTACATTGGGTCATTCAAATCAATGTTGGAGATCGTTGGTGACGTTCTGGTGAGTTCGTCATCGATCGGCGATGGTCATCGTGGTTGTGCACGTACATGTGAAACGTTCGCGTATCAATTTTGAGGAAGACGATGGAGGCCCGGGGTGTAGCGTGTGAAGTAGAAGGCATTTCTCGAAGCATATGAATATTTCGTGTGGCCCGAAGTTGTGCTCGGGGAAACCCAAGATTTGCTCGGGGTTTTAATAGTATGGCTCGGGTCTTTGATATGGTTCAGCAAAACAGTTTTAAAGTTCAAGTAAAATCAAGTTTTAAAAATTGAATATTTTTAAATCGATTTTCCTTCGATATTAAATGTTATTTAAGTTTTAAAACTAGTTGAGAAGGGTTTTGAATAAATTGTTTCATTTAATCTAGTTTTAGAATGGTTTAAAAATAAATAAATCCTTTTATGAAAAGGTTTATTTTAACTTAATAATAATAATTAAAGATTAGTTGATTAATATAAAAGATGTTTTAAAATTGTTAACTAACTTTTCAAGGTTTAGTTAAATTTTATTTGTTAAAGTTTATTACTTGAAGTTAACTACTTAATGAAAGTAATTAAAATAAAATTAATTAATAATTCAAGTTTAATTAATCAAGTAATTAATAAATGATTAATTTAAAACAATTACTTAAATGGAAGTAATTAAAAATGGATAATTAATGATTAAAGTTTGATTAATCAAATGTTAAGTGTAATTAATTTAAAGAATAATTAATTAATGTGATTAATTCATTAAGGTAATTAATTTAAGAATAATTAATTAAAAGTCGAATAATTAATGAAAGGATTAAGAAATAATTATTAATTAAGGTGTAATTAATTAATTATTGTAATTAATTAAGAATAATTAATTAAGGATTAATTATTAATTAAGTGTTAATTAATCATTAATTTAAAGGATAATTAATTAAATGTTTTGTAATTAATTGATTATTAACCATGATTATAAATTTATTTAAAGGCAAACCATTCTGGTTTAGATTAATCAGATACCTTAGTTGGTTTTACTTATGGATGACTGTATCTATTGAATGCTGTAAATTGATGGAAATCTCCACTGTGTGATGCTTTGTGATATAAATTGTTTTAATTCAAGCTGTGATGAATGTAATCTATTTTTATCTGTGATGAACGTATATTATTTATCTGTGAATCTGTGTATGGAAGATAAGCGTTATAGGGATATACCGCTTATCGATATTGATATGCTTGAATCTGTGATAATTTTTGATGTTACACTATTGTGTAAAACCCCTGGACCACACTCATACACACACAAGTATGGATTTCACGAGGAAATCGGTTAAGTCATAGAGATTTGAATTTAATGAAATGGTTTTGAAATTGAAATTTTAATTTCAATTGATTTTGGAAATGGAATTGGATTTAATAGAAAGGCTTTTTGGAAAGAAGTTTCGAAATTGAAATATAGTTTGAGTATACTATATCTTGTTTAAAGCTTTGCAGTTATTCAAATAATATGGTTTGAAAAGTGGTAATACACGTTATATAATATATATATATATATATATATATATATGAATTTTTAAATCATTTTAAAATGTTTAAATGTATTATTTTAGAAATTTGAATTTAAACCAAAATTTTATTTTAAAGGCCATGACTTGTACATATCTTATCGGATTTTTCCAAAACAAAAAGGATTTTTTTCTCAAATACTAATGGCTTTGATATAATGAAAGAACTTCTAGTTCTTGTTGAAAAGTTTCAAGTTTGAAACGAAAATTGTTTTGAGAAGGCTATCCTTGAAAAAGGTTATTGAACTTTGTTTTCAAATGGAAGAGGATCTTAAAAGATGGATCTTTTGTATAAAAGATTGAAATGGAAATGGTTTTGAAAGCTATGAATTAAATCTTTGATTTAAAGATTGGACGAGTTAATCCAATTTGAAAGGGGAATTGTTTTGAAAGAATGTGAATGAATCTTTGTGAAAAATGGGTGAACTGTGTGAAGTGAATCTTTTTGTTTAAAGATTTGGAAATGGTAATTTGTTTAAATCATTTGAAAAGAAAGGTTTTAGGTTTTAAAGATGTGACTTAATTGAAATCCCAATATCCATATGTTTTTAAATATTGCGCTCATTATTCGGTTTAGCCGGGAGAGGACCTTTGTGTCATATAACCCATTCCAAATAATGATACGACGTATTGGATTGCATTTGAAGACCGGTGGTAAAGACTGGGTATTTTTGAAAATGAAAGGATAACCCGTTGATTGTCTTTGCACTGAGTCGCGCCGGTATAGAGATTCCCTAAGTGATGGTAAGTCCGATCGGGATTGTGAATAGCCGGATTGCAAGGGCTTCTTCGGAAGTGCCTTCAGTTCTATTCGAACCCGGAACAGACTTGTGTGGATGTGTGTCTGACATTACACTTTGATATGTAAAACCAGTTTCTATCAAATACAATTATGTTTGGTGGCAGAGATATATTCTCTTAGCTTAACACCCTTCTATGAGACGTATGAGCTCAGAAGTTATATAGTTGATGGTTACTAGTGATACATTCCCAATTTGGTAATGTGGCATACGAAGTGTTGCTGATCATTTGTTGATCAAAGCATGACTTTGTGAAAAAACGTAGCTTTGTGGACGAGACTGCATCAGGACCTCACAACCCGGTAATGGTCGAAACAGGAAAGATGCGGCAAGATTGCAGGGGTCGCACCGCTAGGGTATGTCCATTCCTTCTGGAAAAGGGTGGTATCATGGTATGGAGCTCAGATACTTACTCATGTGGACACTCTATATTTATTACTATGTGATGTTGCTTTGTGGTTGAGGATCCTCGGATAAAGGTTGCAAACGACCGGTGGTGGCATATCTTTAGGTATTACTCCCAGGCAGAGAGGAAACCGACCTTGTGTTGGCAGAGAGCCGGGTAGGTTCTCAGGGCGTCCCTCCAAAGGCGTACCCATGTGGCAATGGGAAGTTCCTTAGCCTGACCATTTGTTGGAAATCCAATCAAACAATACGATCCCTTTACGATTTCAATTATATAACCTGCCACCTCAGGTGGTAGCTATTGCTGGCATAATATAATGGTACCTATGCTAGTTAAGATTAATATTATACTTTCGAAATGTTTTCCACAATGGACTAATAATAATATCAAAAAGGATTTTTGTGTAGTAAGCATGTTTGACTATCATAAGCAGAAATCTCCCTTAAGTGCTTGATTGCATGATGTGTGTGTTAGGAGGCCTTATGGCAGTTTCATTTTCCAAAATGCATAGTGGATTTCAAATTTAAATTCTTTTTGTTGTTTGTTTTAAGGGAAACTGTTTTTGTTTGCCCACACCAGTCCTATGACTGACCTGGAGTATATTGTTCCATTCCTAAACTCTGGGTGCCCACCATTTTCCACACGGGCAGTCTAGAGTTGGTTTTTCAGATAATCCATAAATAGGTGTGGCTTCGATAGCTTTTGAAGTATATGGTTTGGTAGTATTCGGAGATCTTCTTCAGCTTTTGGATCTTTGAAGTTTTGGTTTGGAAATCGTCTTTAGGATGGAGTTTGTTTCATTTCAGCATTGATGATGATGGTTCAAGCTGTTGATTTGGAGCTTGGAGTTTTTTTGAGTTTGGTTTGGAGTCGCAGAATCTCTTGAAGACTTTACTCGTGTTAAGATAATTCCGCTGTGGCGTTGTGTTGTATATTCTCTGATGGTGTTGGGTCGTTGTATCATGATGTATATCACATTGTATCTCTATTGTATATCAATATATTATCTTTTGTTTTCACTGCGTTATTTATCATCTAATGTTGTTGCAAGCTCCGACGATACGAATTCGATGTTGTTGTCGGACATCGAGTTTAGGTCGTCACAAAAAGGTTGAAAAGTGATTCATTACATTGAAATTTCTTAAGCACATATATGAAGTAGGATATACTCTTTATATAATGTACACACTTTATTTGTTTTAATAATGCTTCTTTAAGTTATTATGTATGGTTTAAGATAGTATTTGTGGATTCTAAAATTATTCTACTTCTTAATGCATATATTAGTCTTTTACTTAATCCTATCATACTTTATATTATATGATTATATCATTGATATATTACAATATTCTTTCATGAAATTTGTTATTATATTCTCTTGAACGATTTTATAGTAGAAATTATGAAAAATCTTCATTATCTTTCCTAGTGATTCCTAACTAATTACCATGATAAATGATAAAATCCCAAATAAAAATGTTTGGTTAATGACTGTTGCCAGAAAATAACTTGTAACAAAGCAGTGCTAAATTATGTTATATATAGAAGATTTTGAATATATGATGAAGTCAATTTCACACTCAAAGAAGACACTTATTTGCATGACTTAGTCATATTATCTCACATGTTTCACATGATTAATGCATTTGATACTACTTAAATGAAGCATAATTTTATAGAATATAAATATGCATCATTTTAAATTATCTTTCTTAGAATTTAGAAAATGAGATTTATGCCATATTATGTTTAAGTTTAAATTATCATTGTTAGAATTTTTAATTTTGGAGAAATATACAATACCTACTTTTGTAATCCAATCCAGTGAAATGCTTCTTAAACAATGTTTAAGAATTTATCATTTGTTGGTAACATATAGTATTTATGTTAGCTTTATATATGAGCTCTGAATATATAATGATTTATTTCTTCCAATAAGTTAAACCAATTTGCTATTATTAAATCCGACGATATTCATAATTAAAAATGATAAAATATGCAACTCCTCACATCCATCAATAGATTGTGAAAATAATATAAGATCTTAATGATGGTATTGATGGCATAGTGATATACAAGTAGCAATTATAGTTCATTGTAATGTTACTTCTAAATGTGATTGTAATGGTTCTTATTCGTAAATAGAAGCCAACAATTCAAACTTATTTCTACAGAATAGTAAGGGACTCCACAACTCAAAGGATTGCTAAGATACTTAAAAAAGCTATAATGCTACCTTCTATTGATTCCATCAGAAATTTTGTATGCACTTTAAATACTTTATCATCTACATGCTTTGATTGTTATTATAACACATATTATGGTAAGTAATGAAAATGATATTTTTTGAACTTCAAGTTGCTATAAACCACTAATAAGTAATATCTTGAGCTTTTCATCTTTACCAAATTTGTTATTCGATGAAATTTGAGAGCCATGATTTCTATTTCAATTAGATAGATCTTTGGAGTAGCACATTCAACATGTTTGATTGTTTTGATCTTTATGCATTAAAAGAATTTTTTTTGTCCTTTTCTCACAAATGATATAAATTATGGATATTATCCTTGGTCATCTTTATTTTGTCTCTTTCATCATATTTACATGTTAATCTTTGTTCATTTGGTTTGCAGTTTATATATATTTATGTGGTTTTTTGTAATAGTTGATTTTGACAATAAATTGCTACTTGATGACTCAATATGAGTTGATTATTCGTAGGCTCAATTTTTTTCATTTTAAATGATTTATTTATATCAATAAAAAAGGTAGGAAATACACTTTATGATAAATTATAATCTTATATGCTGACATGGGAGGGTTTGAAGAATCAACACTCATGCCAAGTTAGATATATTAAATCTGTAAACATGGAGCTTAGTGCCCTAAATTATTTTCAATTACTGAGAGAATTAGTTGGAGATCTAAATTTTAACATTCACAGTGTTATGTTGATTTAATCTACAATTGATTCTCAATTGTAGATACTTTGGCCAGGACTGGATAAATGCATGATAGTTGATTTTGCTTCATATCTTCCCTCGCCCTTAAAGTTCCCACTTGCTGGCAATCTAGTGAGCAACCACGGTAAACTGATGTAAGATAAGGCCAAAGGAGCTACTAACTAAAAGGAGTGGAGGTGTGACATCGAGAAGCAAATTAGCTTTCAGTGGTAGTCTTTCTTCTTGACCAATTTGACTTAGTGTTATGCTCCATAGCTATAGTGACATCTTGGTCCTCCTTTATATTAACAATAACAATGCTTGTCACTATTTTCTTGAGATCCTCTTCATCATCAATATCACACCTGAATTTTATTTTATTTTATTCATATTTGTAATATTACTATCATTTAATGTGTTAACATATGTAATTTTATATCTTTTTCAGTTTTCCATATGCATTCAAAATCCATATTTTGTATATTCTCCGACGAATATGTTTATGTTTGTCTGTATGTTGTCTTGTATTGTTCTACACATGATTTACTTCTTGTGTGATATTTACTACTTCTTCATTTATAGGTTGCTTAACGTTTGATGCTTATAGCATTTGAAATTAGTAATAGACATCCAAAACTAATGGTCCATATAGAATAATTTGCAAAACACCCTATATGGATAACTTTTCAAACAACTCCGGGCTAACTATACATATGATTACTATAATAACTAAGGGGAGAAGAGGACGTAATATTTTATGATTCGCATATAGACATCCACAGGTTTTTGATATCTTCGAGCAACTATGAATGATTATGTTGCTAATCAAGTAAATCATTTTTCATACCCGTTGACATGTATGTTGGCAATATATAGCATGAAACTAGTAGATAATTAAATTTCATTTTAGTAACCAACCAATGCCAACATCCATCGTTATGACATAATGAGTATAGTTGTGAAAATGAATATTTTAAAAATCTGAAATATGTGCATACCCATATTCGAGACACTAACCAATATCCAAGGTTTTAAATCTTGGATTTTGGTCGCATCTCGTCTCGAGAATTTTAGACATAATATCTCAAATTGGACGTGATCTCAGATGAGATGAGTGCATCTTAGGTGTACATCTTGGATTGATATCTCAGATTTTATAGTCATTCCGGGACTATCTTAATGAAACAAGCGTTTGAACTTGATATTTTAATGATCTTTTTAATAATTATTATCTAAATATAATTTTTTTTACCATACATAATTTATATAAAACAATAATATTAAGTTTAGTTTTTAGATTACAATGATAGCACGATTGATTTAACATTAACTAAGTGGGTTCTATAACAACCCTTCAAATCAACCATAAATGAATTGAGCGAATTAAATTAAATAAGGTAAGATTGAAAATTGAAATTTTATAAAAGTTAGAATTTGACCATGAAAGTTATTCCATTGCATTCGTGGTGAAATTTCGATCTATTTTCATATATAATATGTTGAAAACGGAGCTCAAATGAAGAAGTTATGAGCATTTGAAGTTTTCAGATTTAAATTAATATAGTTTGAATTCAAATTCAAATGAGTATTTAAATTTAGGGTTTGGATTTCAAAATTAACTGTATGTTTACATAGGGGTTAAGTAACCATTAATTTAAATAGTTAATATTTAAAATTAATTAAGGAATAAAATAAATAAGCAACGGAAACAAATAAGCGCACCTCAAATAGGAGTAGAGGTCGACACCTTCAACCCCAAGCGCGCGACTCCTAGCTGCCGACCTCTATTTAGGGTGGCAACTAGGTTTTTTTAGCATTTAGATGTCCAGGATTTATCCGTTTTTCACCTAACTTCATCCTACCATTTTGATGCATTTCAATTCCTGTAAATAGGACCCTGTCCTCTCCACTTTTTATTAATAAATATTCCAGAAATACCTCGACGCTCTGCCATTTTTCTCTTCAATTAGATTCAAAAATTATATTAGGAATTCAGGCAAGGATTCTAATCCTTTTCTAATTATTCTTTTAATCTATTCTCTTTTCCTCCAACCTCTCTAAATCTAAAAAATTATATGTATACCTATCCTTCGCTGTGAATATATATATTTCAAAAGATGGAGATCTAAAAGCGAGTTGCTTTGGCATTGCAAATCCATACAAGAAAAGCTAAGGATAATCTGTAAGCAGAAACATTAGTAATTTTATTTCAGTATTTAATTATTATGTATCTATGGATTTGAATATGCGTTAGGGAGTTTGGCATTGCGAAAAAAAATAGATAAAATCCGCCCAAAATTCCCTTTCGTTACGAGATGTCAATTCTAGAGGGAGATTCTCAATTGTTTATGTTAATTTGATGGAATTTATATTGTTCTACAATTTTTGATAATTTCAAAGTCTATTCCACTTCTCCTCCTTCATTGATTCAAATTGTGAGTTTTTAGCAATAAAGTAAGGGTTTAAAGTACGATTTTTATACGTAGTTTACTTCGCTTACTCCATACAAAATTCCTTCATTTATTTTTGTGAAAAAGAGGAGTTGAATAGAATATGAAGTTAGGACTGCAATTCCTATTGTTTAGGATATTCCACTGGATTGATGTAATAAATTGGAATTGTACTTTTACAAGTCTATGTATATTAGTTTTGGATATGAATATTTAACCCCTTGCTATAGATATTGAAATTTGGGAAATCTAAAGGGAACATAATTGAATTAGTGTTAACATTTGACGCTAGTTTAGGGTGTATACGCTTCACGCTAGAATTGATTAGGCTTGAATATATATTTATTTATATTAGCATAATAAATGTAAAATCGTGGCATATAATTGTGTAATAATTAGGTAGTAATTATCATTAATTTCCCTGTTTTGAAAAATAATTGATATTTTAAGATGTAATAAGGAAGATTCCTTATAAGGTCTTAATTATGAAATGGCGAGATGAGTATTATATATAATGGGTGTTTAAATCACGACTAAGTCATGGTGAAGCGAGGTCGGCAGAGTTGCATGACTGAAGTCTACTCTTCACTGTGAGGGTACCTATGATCTGATATTAACCCATTCAAACATGTTTCCCTCCTTCCTTCTTTATTAACCAGCCGAGCCCAATGGTTACAGTAAGAAAAGGAAAAAGCTTTCATTCTAAAATTTATATCTTAAAGTACACTCGATAAAAAATTGCAAAACGTGTTTCTAAAATCTTATTTCGCAATTCTATTCGATCTAGTGGTGGTTTCATAGGGAGCGGCGAAGTTGTGCGTTACTCGACAGTCATGGTTTGTGTTCGGCTAAAATTAGGGTTCCATTTTTCAGTTAGTCTAGGCCTCGATTTGCGTTTTGGAGGTGATTTTTGGGTTCAACGTCGAATTTCGCCCCTAACGTAGAACTTTCATGAGGTGTGGTCGAGGGGAGGAAGTCGCGACCTGTAGCTGTTGCATTTGGGTCATTTGATCATGTTCGACATGGGGGGTGCGGCCCTCAATGGAGGTACTAGGCAGGTCGAGCTCGAGGCGAGGGATTCGATGGTGGCATTGGTTGGTGGATTCGCCGACCTTTTAGCCGTGTCGGTGATATCTTGTGCAGCAAGTATGGGTTATAGGCAATGTTTATTTAGAGAAGAAAGTATCCTGATGGGCCGGGTTGGTTTTAGGGTACAGGCCTTGTTTTATATATATAAAAAAAATTGTTTTATAAATTGTATCGATAACTTATAAATTGCATAACTCTCACATGTGAGGTCCGTTTTAAACGTGACTTATTGCATTACAATCATGATGATGAGAGCTTCAAAATGAAACTGGTTTGGATGCATTTGGAGACAGTCGAAATTTGGGCTAAAATCGGACGTCGTCCGGTTTTAGTTCCAAACTAGAACGTCCCAGCGTCAATAAAAGTCAATGTGAATTAATCTCACTTAATTTTTGATTTACCACAATTAATTTTAAATGGTTAAAATTAATTATTGATTGACCAATAGAATTGATAAATTATTATCAGTTGGATGTGATATTATATATAGTAGAATATATATTCGAGTGATTGATATTCCCGCATATATAAATAGCGGATGAAACCCTATATGCCCTGCATAATAGCAGATGACCCTATATACCGCGATATCTCCCTCGAAGTGGGATTGGTTTTTTATATTGTATTAACATCTGTTGATGCTAGGAAAACAGGTTGGAGAGATCTGACTGGATTCCTCAAAAATGTTGAAATTATTTTCGTATTTAGTGATATGATTTGTTTGAATAATCTGTGATAGATTATAGTGGAAATTGAATTTACTGGATGATGTGGTATTACTGGGTAGATTTTTCATTTTAAAATACCATAAATATGAATATTGAAATTTTAAAAGAAAATAAAAAAAGAAATTGAAAGTAAAATATTTATAGTGAAATTTGGATTTATTAAGGAAATGAATTTGGGAAAAGTAAATAGCTTGATTTAAAAAAAATTATACTTAATAATTTCGAAGTATGGAAAATAAAGATTTTGAATAATGTAAATAAAAGGATTTTAATAATAGGGCTTAACGATATTGTTTAAGCATAAAAGAAAATTTATTTTTAAAATCGAGATTTAAAATAGTTTGGGAAGATAAAAAGGAAGGTTGGAAAGAAGACATGAAATTGTTTTACTGGATTTTAAATGATGAAAAGGAAATGGAATATGGTTGGGTTATTTAAGAAATTAATTTAAAAATGAAATTTAATTAGAAATCGATTTATAATCGATTAAGTGTTGTGAATTCGTTATAATGGGAAACGAGACTATGAAATTTATAAACAAGGATTATAAATAAAGTAAAGTAATTATAAGTGGATAAATTGGAAATTATAAATTCAAGGGAAGGATTTATAAGGAGATGGGTAAAATAGGCTTAAGAATCAAATTTTAAATAAATCAAGAGAAATTTATGGATGTTAGACTAGTTATATTGGAATTGGAGAATGTATTTTTATCGAGAAATTGAGTTTGTTTAAAAAGAAGGATTTTTAGTTATCAACAGGGTAATTTAAAAAGGTACCTTAGAATATTCTAGAAAAATTAATTATTTAGTTATTTTAAAATTGTTTAAAATATATTTAACTATTAATTAAGTAGTTTATAAATGGTTAATTATTATTTAAAGATTAATCGATATTATTATTCTAAAAGGATAATTATTCAATATTAATATTATTTTTGTATAATAACTTTTATTTAAGGAGTATTTGCCTAAAATTAATTTGGAAAATATTATAGGAATTATTTTCCAAATTTTTAGAATAAAATTTTCGGGAAGTAATGGTACACTCGCATGGCGAAATCGGAGGCAGTGAGTGCCTGCAGTTAAGTCTTGGATTTCTCTGGGATAGAGACGTAACCATTGAGCTGTGAATCCATGGTTTGATACCGTAGTGATACTTTCCATATTATTTTTAAAAGGGGTTTTCAAATATTTTTGAAAGAATAGTTTTCGTAAATATACTAAATTCGACAAGATAAGTACATATTTTTGGATAAAAAGTTTTAATTTACATAAAATTAGATAAAAACGGGACTTGGTGTTTCAGTGGAAAATGTAGTATTTGGTTGAATGATTGTTTATTTGATAGTTAAATTACCGACTATCAAATCTGGACCCAAAATATAACTTTGGGAATATGTAGGAGAAATACAAGAATTATATGGTATAATTACTGTTCGTGGTGCTATACTATGCGTGTAAACTTGTTTCATTCTTCAAGGACATTTATAAGGAAATCCGTCCACTAACGGTTATGAGGATTTCCGATCTTATTTTCGTTTTTTATTTCCTAAAGAACCGGAGTTGAGTTTACCGGAAATAAAGAACGTTGTTTCGAAGAGACCGGAATCGAATAAGTTATCTGAAAACCATTTCGATCCAACGAGTATGTTTTCATAGTGAAAACAAGAGCATGAAGTCGACGATGGAGCAGTAAAGTGCAAGGGCTAATCACTACTAATCCTGAGGATTATTCCAAAATGGATGTAGTAGGAATAGTGCCTTCGGCTCCCTTCGGACCCCTTCGGGCCCCTTCGGACCCAGAATAGACTTGTATGGATGAATGCTATCAGTACATTGTCATTGGAGGACAGTGAGCATTCCAAGTGAAAATTCCTTAAAAAGGTAATCATATCCTCTATCTTCGCCAATCGAGAATGACTAAAAGTAGGGGATATGCAGCAAAGCTAAGTGGGTCGAACCCAATTTGTGTATGTCAATCACCTTTCTAGATACCCTCAGATATTATTCTATTACTACGTTACATGGAAGGAGCTCGGAAAAGGGTGGGAACACATGGGGTAATAGCATATTCGGTTTATCCAGATTAGGGGTAGTCCGCTCTTGTGTTGCAGGGGATCCCGACATGGTCCTTGGTACGCTGTTTCTAGACGTGTACCATGACAGGTGATACCCCAGCACCTAGTCATTCATATGGAATCCATTCTCCAATACGTGCCTTTATGGTTTTGATTGTAGAGCCTAGTATGTTGGAATTTAATTGATGTAACAATTTCACTATTTGAATAAATATTTGTACTTAGACACCATTATAATATCAGAGGATTTTGATATAAAATGTTTTGGTTATCGTAAGTTAAAAACTCGTCGTGTTTATTACTGGCGTGGTCTTTCGAGATACCTTTGATTTTCAAAGGGATTTTGATAACTTTAATAATTCAAATTGAGTGTATTTTCTCATGCTGGTTTTCCTGACCGACTCGGGTGTTATTTTATTATACTGCTCGAGTCAGACCGAATATTACAAATACAGGATAGGATGCTATGGAGCTCAGGAGACGAGCTGGATGACGAAGACGTATTACACGTACTTGGTTTTTATATTCCATTATGTATTGTAGGCTGTATATTCAACACTGGTGAGGATATGTCATTATAATTGTCCAACATTGATTTGTTGATTATTGTACTTTGATGATGTAATGTGTAAATAATTGTTATAGTTCTTTTTGTATAAAGATCAGTTGTTATCTATTATATATTGCTCCGCTGTGATTGTGAGATTCTATGCTATTATTTCTGTTTTCTTCTTCTACCTCTTCTTCTTTTTCCCTAACAATCTGGTATTTCCCGCATTCGATTGCTCGGCATATAATACAATGAATGTATTGATGTCGATTTTTCGAAGGTCGAAAATCGAAGCCGCTACACACATGCGCCTCTATTTCTTTGAACATACATGCAGAAAATAGGAAACCTTTTTCTTTCATCATATAATACTATATTTGGAAATCATCTCTAAATATTTGACCTACAGATAGTTCATATGACTGATAATCAGTCCTCTTTTGGAAATGGGATTCCTGCCAACGAAAGACCTCCCATTGGTGGAATCCCCGATTGGTTTAGACAATATCTTAGGACTGTTGAGAAATTTCCTATTCCTCCAACTACATCGGTGGCATGTACTACCTTACTTGCCAGTGCAGCACCCCATCCTATTGACTTTCCTAAGTTGTGTAAGGACTTTCTTAATATGGAAGGGAAGACATACTCTAAAATTGGAGGGTATCTGGAAGCTAGAGCATGGCTTAGTGACTGCGAAAGTATATATAGAGAGCTTGTTTGGAAAAATCAACTAAAGAGGAGGATGGTAGCTTGGCACCTCAAAGAGGAAGCTTTAGTTAAGATATGGTTTATGTCTAGGGTAGAAGTGAGTCTATAAGTAGAGAAATTCATTTAGCATAGGTAAGAAGACTTCATTCCTAAGGAATGCATAGCTAAGTTTATAGAGTTGGCTAAATTTGGGATGGGCTTAATAGATACACCTATGAAAAAGACCATGAAGTTCGTGAAGGGTCTAAATTCTCTACTAAGAGAAATATATATGAATGTAGATAATAATGAGGCAGAAAATGAGAAGGCCGCACCTACCCAAAATGAGGGTCTAAGAAGGGAAGCTTTTGGGCTAACAAAAAGTCGACGGGGAAATATAAGAAGGATGGTAAGGTGTGCAAGCGATGCCAGAAGAAAGGCCATGAGGCTAAAGATTGTAGGGTGAGTCTGATGAAGGAAGCTTTTAAAGGAAAGTGCTTTAATTGTCACGAGAAAGGGAACCTCAAGAATCAATACCCTAAGTTGGCAAGGAAGGATCAAGAAGACAAGATTATGCTTTAAGTCGTCCTATTGCTAGTAGACCACTGAGAGATTAAGGGAAGGCAGCATTTGAAGGTATAACTCTTATTTCTGGGGTTATAATTCATACTCTATTTGATTCAAGGGCATCACATTCCTTTATAGCTAAAAATGTAGTGAACTTTTTAAACCTTCAAACCAAGATTGTCACTATCCCAATAGTGATCACTAATCCTATTGGGGGTTCGACACATCTCTCTTTTATTTGCAAAGACCTAGTGTTGGACATATGCAACATTGATTTCATATGTAACGCGTACATTCTAAGTTTTGAGGGGTATGGACTTATCTTGGGTATGGATTGGTTAGCATATTACAGAGAAATTCTTAATAATGATATAAGGGTTGTACGGTTAAGAAGCCGTGGAGGCCATGACCTAGAAATTCTTTACGCACCCTAAGATTTAGATGAGTTAAGCCATCTATACTCAATAAGTTTCTATGTTGTTGGAGAACCTTCATCCACGCCCATAGTTTATGAATTTCTTCATGGCTTTGAGAGAGTCTCGGGTCTCCCACCCCATAGGTAGACCGAGTTTCAAATAGATTTAGAGATGGATTCAAGGTTAATTGCCCTGCCTTTAAGATACATGGCCCCAAAGAAAGAAGGGAATTAGATAAGCAAATCTCTGAACTATTAAAGAAAGGATCCATCCATAGGAGTACTTCGAATTGGAGGGCCCCTATTTTTTTTCCACAAAGGCAGACTGTTCTTTGAGACTCTGCATCAAGTATAGGAATTGAACAAGTTGATAAGGAAGAATAAGTACCATTTATCTTGGATAGACGACTTGTTTGATCAGCTTGGAGGAGCTAAAGTCTTTTGTGACGACCCGCCCTTTTCGAACAACTTAAGCTAACAATAAACCATCCTTGTCCTGCTTAAACCGTTCAAATTAGATAGATTATCAATTTTGGGGTATTAATATAGAATCAGGTTTAGAATCACATACAGAATAATAAAGCATCTCGTAGTGGAAAAAATAATAATATACATAGTAGTTCATGAAGCTACTACACAAAATACATTAGATTTTAATTATACAATACTAGAGATACATAAATCCCTACTGTTATAGGCCAAAATGAAAGTAGGTAACTAATACTGGATAGAGTGGAGTCTTCAACAAGTCTTCGGCTCCTAAATTAAGCACTGCTCACACATTGCAATACTTAGGTGACCCGAGCATAAAGTAAAACAATATACTCGAGTTAGGACTAGAAGTTCTCATGCAAGTAGTCCTACTTAAGTAAAATATACATGTAACTCAAGAGATGTTATGGGATTTCCATGTCTTAAGGATCCTCAAACAATTTATGTGTACAATAGTTACGATATATATGTAGTGTCTATCAGTAATATAAAATATCAAAATAGTATTAAGGCTTTACGTTGATCCCCCTCAAAACGTTTTTAAGCATTATCGTAAAGTTTGCATATAAAACACCAGTAAACCATTAATGGATAGGGTTGTGCCATGATATGACAACACTAAACCAAAATCGTAGTGGTCTCATATAGGGATAAAAGCCTAACAAGGCACGCGAAGCAATGCTCAAGGTAGGATCCTACCAGTTAGAGTCGTAGGGCTGGTGGTAGCGAATCATAGCCATGGCTGTCCATCGCGTCCAACACTCCTATAATCGAAGGGTGATCACCAACAACAACCGAAATAAGGATATTCAAAGGAAGAAGTGCGTCCGCACGAGGTAGCTAGCCCACTTGACCCTGTCAAGACATCCTGTTTTAGTCATTTCAAATTGGCACAAGTACCGGACCAACCCATCATCGCTCTCTTTCTTCAAATCCAACAAACATATGCCAAATCCAACTACCTCATTCTAGATCATCACTTCATGTACATATTTATTAAAGTGGTTTCCGTATCGACAGAGAGTATGCTCATTTCCGGCTCCTATCTCTTTAATAACTAACGTCGTTTTACACCGATTGGATATTTTATTAAATCAAAATATCCTTATTTTCAAATATCATATTCTCATTTGATTTCAAAAAATTGGGAATTAAAATCCAAAGATTCAATTTTAAGTAAATAATTCATTTTTATGAAATTATCCAAATCTAATAACTTTCAAATTAACCGAGTTAATTAAGTCATAAAATACAAAAGCTTAATAATTAGATATTAATTTAATAAACTACAGAACTAATTTAATTAACACTTTTAATTAAACTTTAGTACAAACAATTTAATCATTATATTTTTAATTCAATTGATTCAATTAATGATTCTTTTTCATATTAAATCAAATCATTATCGTTAAATTCAATTATTATACTTTAATTCAAACAAACCAAATTAAAATTAAATCTTCATTTAAAATCTAATTACATATATATATATTAACACTTTGTTTAATTTCAAACTATCAACTTAACGGGTTTTTAGGAAAATCAATAACAATTAACATAATCATTATTAATTTAATTTCATAATTTAAAATAGTTCGATTAATCTTTCATTAAAAATATAAATTAACCTAATCGATTTCAAAATTAAATATTAACATCAACGAGAAATTTAAATTATAAATTTACGTCAAATTTCCAAATGATTTCTTAATTTCAAATTTAAATATTTAAAATTCAAAATAAATTTCAATTGACCAATCAGTTTTTACTATTAATTTTCTATCCTAGGCCAATTAATTTAATTTGGATATTTATCATGTCAACCCATATCCCGGTTTAATTTCAATGTCAAATCAATGCATACAGTAACAATATAACAGTGACATGTATCAATAAATCAATCATCATTCACTATTCAATTTTTTCCATAGTTAACATATTTTCCCTGCCATCGGGATTCAAATCAATAATTTTCAACTATTTCAACCAATTCATATACCGCCATGTCAACAATCAATAATTTTCAAATTTAAAATATCGATCATAATCATCAATCAATTATTTATAACATATCAAGATACTTGCAGTACAAAAATCGAATCGTGAGATTAAATTGCTCACCTTCGAGGCTTCGGAAAACGAACACGGACACGGTGATATGGCGATACGGGCACGTGCATGCACTAAAACGGAAAGATGATGACCGCTTCTTTTTTCTCTCTTCCTCATGGCAACGCTACGCTTGAATTTTTCCTTTTTACAACAATGCACGCAGCAAAAGGTGGAGGGTGAAGAGGCTTGCATGGTTCGGTCGCCGCTTCAAGATAAAGGCAGGTGGTTTCGGCAGTAGGGCGGAGGGTGGAGCAAACTTCGGTTTGGCAGGGTAGGAGGCAGGTTGAGGTACAGACAGGAAGACAGGCATGGTTCTTCGGGAGTAGGCAGTTCATGGGGAGCAGGCAGTTCGAGGTAGTGGGTGTGGGGTCCAGTGGGAAGTCAGGCGAGGTTCGGCTTCAAGTAGGCTCAATGGGTTATGATTGGGTGGTTGATGGCAAGGAGAGTGCGGCAGGCGGCCTTGTGGGGTGCGGCTGGATTCTGTGCGTAGGGAGGTGGTGGGATTATCGCTGGGCAGAGGGTGGAGCAGACTTTAGTTCGACCATGTAGGAGGCGGAGAGGTGCATGTGGTTGTGGGATAGTGGCATGGGATATGGTAGACTGGAAGTCAGTGGGGTCTGGGCTAGTGGAGCAATTGGTGGGGAAGCGAGCATGGCTTCGTAGTGGGTTGAGGATGGCAGTGGTACCGAGGGGGTTGTGGGAGTGTGGTCGGGGATGTCAGGGTAGGAAGTTCGGCCGGAGGGAGGGTCGTCGTTCTGTTGTGGGTAGCTGGGGAAGGTGGAGGTGTGGTGTCAGTGGCAGCAGAATGGTGGGGTGGTCAGGTTTGGAGTTTCCGTGTGGAGGTATAAATGGAGGGATGAAAATGAGAAAAGAATGGAAGGAGCAATACGTTGTAATATATATATATATTAATATAGCTGGCAATATATATATATATATATATATATATATATATATTTCAAATTATCTCATAGAGGAATGAAAATAAGCAAAGAGAGCAGGAGCACGCACATATATAGAGAGGAAGAAAGTACGAAGGAGCTAATTAATACATCATTTAATAATTTGGTCTGCGTACACAAAGAATGTGCAGGCTGAAAAGAAATAATCTCGGCTGAAAGAATATGAGCAATAATGACTCCATGGCATGGTCATGGACCATTGTTTCAACCATCTAGCATTTTTCCACGGAAGACAAAATACGAAAATAAATATACTGTGTAGATCGGTACGACAAGACAAATATAATGATGTAATCAAATCTTTGCTACGTCGTTTGTAGCAAAATCTCATCCGTCGTCGCTGTTACCGCTTCGAAATTGGACGACAACGACAATTCTATATAAACGGAGTTACAAAGGTCAGAATTGGATGGAACGAATTTTAACGTTTTAATCAGAAGATTTTCTAGATCATTTCTGTGTAAAAATATTTATACTTCAAAATTTGATAATTCGCTTGGAAAAATTGAGCAGACCGGGTTTTGGACGAATTTTTACGCCAAACAATTTTTATTGGTTTTATTTAAATGAACACATTCCAAATTTCTAGTTATTGTTGTCAATTTTTTTTAAAATAATTTTTATTTTTAAAAACAAATTTTATTTTAAAATCTTCATTAAATTCTAATTTAAGATGTTGAAAAATCCAGGTCATTACAATCTTCCCACTCAAAACTTTTCGCCCTCGAAAAGAATGAAATATGAAAATAGAAATATTAACAGAAGGATAGGAATAGGTTCGGGCATGGACTACATACCCAACATTAGCAATTCAGGATTTGAAGCATAGATACTGTCTTCTGTTTCCCAAGTACAATCTTGATCATCTTTGCTCCATAGAACTTTGACAAGATTTGCAACCTTCCTTCTAAGTTACTTCATGCTTTTTCCTACTATGCTAAGCGGTTTCCTCTCAATGGTTAGATTGCGCTCAACATCCATTTCTTCGAACGATGCGGGATGGACAATCGTGGATGAATCATGCACATATTTGCAAAGATGTGCGACAAGAAACACGTTATGCACCCCTGATAGCTTCTTTGGTAAGTCAAATCTTTATGCCAAAGTACCAACTCTTTCTGACATACGGAAAGGACAAACAAATCTAGGAGCGAGTTTTCCTTTCCTTTCAAATCGGATTATATTCTTCAAATGCAAAATTTTGAGAAATACTTGATCTTCGACAGCAAATTCCAAGTCTCTTCTCCTTCTATCTTCATATTCTTTTGTCGATCCGGGGAAATTCTCATTTTCCTACCGATTTCTTCAACTTTCTTAGAAGCTTCCAAAATCATTTCGGGACCAAGAACAAGTAGATTTCTCAATTCAACCCAACAAGATGGAAATTTACATGGTCGTCCATAAAGAGCTTCGAATGGTGCCACTTTAATACTGGATGGTAACTATTATTATAGGTGAATTCAACGAGATGGAGATGCTCCTCCCACAATCCTCAAAAATCTAAAACATAAGCTCGAAGAAGATCTTCCAAAATCTAATTTACTGTTTTGGTTTGGCCATCCGTTTGAGGATGATAAACTATGCTTAGATTTAATTGAGTACCCAGAGTCTCCTGAAAAGCTTTTCGAAAATTACTAGTGAAGATAGGGTCCCGATCATATATAATGCTAGATGGGATGCCATGAAAGCGAATAATTTCTTTCATATAAAGTTCGGCTAAACTCGAGGCAGTTCGAGTAGTCTTCATAGGAATAAAGTGAGCAGACTTGGTCAATCTATCGACAATAACTCAGATACTCTCATTACCTTTCCTGGTCCTCGACACTCCATAAATAAAATCCATAGAGATTTGATCCCATTTCCAGCTTGGAATCTCATGAGGATGCAATAATCCTGCTATCTTTTGGTGATCGGCTTTGAGTTGCTAGCAAGCAGCACACCTATTGACATGAATGTAAATATCTCGCTTCATTCCGCTCCACCAATACGACTTCTTCATGTTTTGATACATCTTTGTAACTCTGGGATGAATAGAAAATCTGGATTGTTGATTCTCTCTAAGTACTTCTTGCCTCAAATCGTCAACATTCGGGACACAAATTCGATTATTAATTCTCAAAATTCCCTTTCTATCGATTTGTGCACCCCATTCGCATTGGTATTATCCTTCCTATCATGAACATTTTCTTTTATTTGTCTAAGCATCAGGCCCTCATCATGCTTAGCGGCTATGTGATCCATAAGAGCTAGAGAAGCAACAAGTTGATATAACATGGCTTTGCTCCTACTCAGAGCATCGGCCACAACATTAGCCTTTCCTGGAGTATAGTTGATGTTAAGATCAAATGATGATAAGAATTCAAGCCATCAAACTTGTCTCTGATTCAGATCCTTTTGGGCAAAGATGTATTTAATGATTGGTGGTTTGCAAAGAGTTCAAATTTTGTTCCAAAAAGGTGATGTCTCCATAACTTCAAAAGAAAGATGACGACAAGCAATTCCAGGTCATGAGCTGCATAATTTGCCTCATGAGTCTTCAACTAACAACCAGCATAGGCAATAACTTTACCATGCTGCATCAAAACAACACCTAATCCTTCACTGCAGGCTTTTGTATAAATAGTGAACCCTTCGTTACCATCCGAGACAGTGAGAATAAGGGCAGAGGTTAGTCTGCGCTTTGGTTCTTCGAATGCTCCTTACACTTCTTATTCCAAAAAAAACTTAACATTCTTCCTAGTCAAAGCTATGAGTGGTGAAGAAATTCGAGCGAAGTTCTTAAAAAATCTCCTGGAATAACCAGCTAAGCCTAAGAAGCTGCGGACATCTGTAGGGGTTTTAGGAGTTCTCCAAGCATTGATTATGGCGATCTTTGTTGGATCAACCGAAATTCCATTCTTTGAAACCACATGCCCAAGGAATCTAACTTATTCTCGCTAGAAATGACATTTGGAGAATTTAGCCTTTAATTGATGACTTCTCAGAGTTTCAAACAAAAATTTAAGATGTTCTCCATGCTCCTTCTCTGTATTATAAAAGACTAGAATATCGTCAACGAAAACTAGAACAAATTTGTTTAGAACTTCCCAAAATACTCTATTCATAAGGTCAACAAAGTAAGCCGAGGCATTAGTTAAACCAAAAGGCATAATCAACCATTCATAGAAACCGTCTTTTGTTCGAAAAGCAGTTCTGGGAATACTATCTTCTGCAATCCTGAGCTGATGGAAACCACAAGCAAGATCAAGCTGAGAGAATACCTTTGTCCTATGCAGCTGATCAAACATGTCGTCGATACCAGGCATCGGGTATCTATTCTTGTGGGTAATCTTATTTAGTTCTCTATAATTTATGCATTACCTTAGAGAACCGTCGAATTTAGTAGTAATTAGCACTACTGTGCCCCATTCCCAATAACTATGATGAATCAAACCTTTAGGGAATAAATCTTCAATTTGGATGCTTAATTTAACTTTCTCTTTAGGTGACATTCTTCTTGGAGCAAGTACGAATGGCCTCGCTCCAGGAATAAGATCAATGCAAAATTCAATTTTTCACCGAGGTGGCAAAGAAGTTACTTCTCCGAAAACATCGAGTGATTGTTTGATGACGTGGGTAATACTAAGATCACTCGAACAAACGTCAAGAGATAAAACAAAAATTCCAACAAAATCTAAAGACATTCTACACTCCACTACCAAGGGATTTCCACCATCATCTAACAAAGAAATCGTTCGAGATTTGTAGGCCATGTGAGCACCAAATGCGATCATCCAATCTATGCCTAATAGAATATCGAATCCTAAAAAACCAAAAACATAAAAGTCCCACGCGAAATGATGTCTATTGTTTTTGAAGAGTTTGACCCTTTTACAAATCATACCAAGGTTTGCAGGACCCGCAATAGGATTTGATACACATAGAAGTTGAGATGTAGGTTCGGGTTTCAAAATATGGTTGAGTTTGTCGCATAAGTCGGCAGATATAAAACTATGGGATGCTCTGGTGTCAAATAAAAATTGAATAGAAAAATTGTGCAATGAAAAAGTACACTGAAGTGTACCTTTTTCGTCTTCTACCCTAGGAGTAGAAGATGTCTATGCGAAGATTCCTGACAGGGTTCCTTTCTTCTGGGTGGGACAATCCTTCTACAAATGTCTTGGTTGTAAACAGATGTAGCAAAGATCTTGCCTGGTCATTTCAACTGGTGAGACAGATGCTCCTGTAGAAACCGAGTAACTATTGGAATAGTGGCCTTTCTGATCACATTTGAAGCAAGTGATTGAAGAGATATCAATGGGCTTCCTCTAAGAATCTCCAATCCCGCTCTTGTTCTGCTTGTTCTTCTTTTGCTGCTTAAAGCTAGACTTTCTCTTTTTGGGATTGTTGGAAGCTGCTGAAGGAGTTGCAAAATGAACAACCAATGCTCCCATCGAACTTGAGTTTTCATATCCGACGGCCATATCCAAAAGTCTAGTGAAAGTGCCATGAAAATGGGTAGTCAGACATTCATAATATTCAGGACGAGCGCCGGCTATGAAGTTCTCATTCTGCTTGGGTAGAGTATCGATCAGACCTGGTCCAAACTTGGATAGCTCGTTGAATTTCCTTTCATACTCCGAGAAACACATGCTTCCCTACTTAAGATCCTTAAAGCTATGATATAGTTGAGATTTTCCAGCTTCAGGCATCCACTGGGTCATGAAAACTTCCTTGAACTGCGCCCAAGTGATGTTTGCTTCTTCGGTACAGGTGGTAAAAGAGTCCCACCAATCTTGAGCAGCATCTTGCAACTGCCAAGCAGCTAACTGATGCTTATGGGCATCAGATATCTCAAGTCCGGTGAAGATCCTTTTCCTAGCTCTTAAGCCATTGTCAAGCTTCAATAATGCTTTCTTGGTGGGACCACCAAGCAGTGCGAACTCTTTGCAAAGCGTAGTGAACTTAACCGGTGGAACCGGTGCAACGGGTGCAACTAGTGCTACTAGTGCGATTGGTGCAACAACATTTGGTATGGCTATTTCCTCTTCCCCAACCTCAAGCGTTTCTTCTGCTACTCATCTTGAAAAGTCAAGGGTGGATTAGAACACAAAACTTAAGAAAATCCAATCAAAGCGAATTTTAACAAGGAAGATGAATTTGAATCGATGGAGACTTTTGAAATAGGTTGGATTTTAAAACATTTTATATTTTCATAATACGCTCTCTCAAAAATGATTCTACTCATTATAGGGCATTACCAACCCTTTCCTAATGAGTTTTATCCCTCGGGCTAAGGTATTCACTAAACCTGGCTATGATGCCAACTATGACGACCCGCCCTTTTCAAACAACTTAAGCTGACAATAAATCATCCTTGTCTAGCTTAAACCGTTCAAAATAGATAGATTATCAATTTTGGGGTTTTAATATAGAATCAGGTACAGAATCACACACAGAATAATACAACATCTTGCAGTGAAAATAAATAATATACATAGTAGTTCATGAAGCTACTATACAAAATGCATTGCAGTTTTAGATTATAATTATACGATACTAGATATACATAAATCCCTACTGTTACAAGCCAAAATGAAAGTAGGTAACTAATACTAGATAGAGTGGAGTCTTCAACATGTCTTTGACTCCCAAAATAAGCACTGCTCACACGTTGCAATACTCAGGTTACCCGAGCATAAAGTAAAACAATATACTCGAGTCAAGACTAGAAGTTATCATGCAAGTAGTCCTACTTAAGTAAAATGTACAGGGAACTCAAGAGATGTTATGGCATTTCCATCTCTTAAGGATCCATCAAACTATTTATATGTACAATAGATTACACTATATATGTAGTGTCTATTAGTAATATAAAATATCAAAATGCATTAAGGCTTTACATTGATCCCCCTTAACATGTTTGTAAGCATTTTCGTACAGTCTGCATACAAAACACAAGTAAACCGTCAGTGGATGGAGATGCGTTGTGATACGACAACACTAAACCAAAATGGTAGTGGTCTCGTATAGGGGTAAAAGTATGACAAGGTATGTGAGACAATGCCCAAGGTAGGACACTACCAGTTCGGGTCGCAGAGCTGGTAGTAACGCATCATAGCCATGACCGCCCACCATGTCCAACACACCCATAATCGAAGGGCGATCACTAATAACAATGAAATAAGGATGTTCAAACGAAGAAGTGCATCTGCTCGGGGTAGCTAGCCCACTTGGCCTTATCAAGCAGTCCTGTTTTAGTCATTTCAAATTGGCACAAGTGCCAGACCAATCCATCATCGTTCTCTTTCTTCAAATCTAGCAAACATATGCCAAATCCAACCACTTCGTTCTGGATCATCACTTCACATATACAGTTATTAAAGTGGTTCCGATATCGACAGAGATTATGCCCATATCCAGCTCTGGTCACTTTAATTAATAACGTCATTTCACACCGATTGGATATTTTATTAAATCAAAATATCCTTATTTTCATATATCATATTCTCATTTGGCTTCAACAAATTTGGATTTAAAATCGAAAAATTCAATTTTAAATAAATAATTCATTTTTACCAAATTATCCAAATCTAATAATTTTCAAATTAACCGAGTTAATTAAGTCTTAAAATACAAAAACATAATCATTAAATATTTAATTTAATTAAACTTCGAAATTGATTTAATTAACACTTTTAATTAAACTTTAGTATAAACAATTTAATCATTATATATTTAATTCAGTTGATTCAATTAAAGATTCTTTTTTAAATTAAATTAAATCATTATCTTCAAATTTAGTTATTATATTTTAATTCAAACAAACCAAATTAAAATTAAATCATCATTTAAAATCAATATACATATATAATATTAATACTTCATTGAATTTCAAATTTTCAACTTAACGGATTTTAATAAAAATCAATAACATTTAACATAACTATTATTAATTTAATTTCATAATTTAAAATAGTTCAATTAATCTTTTATTAAAAATCTAAATTAACCTAATCGATTTCAAAATTATATATTAACTTCAATGAAAATTTTAAATTTTAAATTTACGTTAAATTTCCATTTATTTCTTAATTTTAAATTTAAATATTTAAAATCGAAAATAAATTTCAGTTGACCAATCGGTGTTTACTATTTAATTTTCATTCCTAGGCCAAGTGATTTAATTTGGGTATTTATCATTTCAACCCATATGCAGGTTAAATTTTAATGTCAAATCAATGCATACAACAACAATATAACTGTTACATGTATAAATATATAAATCAACAATCACTATTCAAATTTTTCCACAGTTAACGTGTTTCCCTTCCATCGAGATTCAAATCAATAATTTTCAACTATTTCAACCAATTCATATATTGCAATGTCAACAATCAATAATTTTCCAATTTCAATATCGATCATAATCATCAATCAATTATTTATAACATATCAGGATACTTGCAATACAAAAATCTAACCGTGAGCTTAAATTTCCCACCTTTGCGGCTTCTAAAATTGAACATGGACACGGTGATACGCTGACACGGGCACATGCATGCTCTAAAATCGAAAGGTGACGGCTGCTTTTTTCTCTTCCTCACAGCAATACTGCGCTTGATTTTTTTTCTTTTTACAACACACGCACGCAATAGAAGGTAAAGGGAGAAGTAGCTTGTGCGGTTCGGTCGCGGCTTCGGGTTAAAGGCAGGTTGCTTCGGCAATAGGGTGGAGGCTGGAGCAGACTTTGGATTGGCTGGGTAGGAAGCGGTTGAGGAACGGGCAGGGAGGCAGGCACAGTTCATGGGGAGCAGGCGGTTCGAGGTGGTGGGTGTAGGATCCAGTGTGAAGTCAGGTGGGGTTCAGCTTTAAGTGGGCTCGTTGGGGTGTGTTTGGGCGGTTGGTGGCAAGAAGTGTGGGTAGGCGGTCTCATGGGGTGGGGCTGGGTTCTGTGCACTGGAAGGCATTAGCATTGTCGCTGGGCGGAGAAGGGAGCAGACTTCAGTTTTGCTGGGTAGGAAGCGGAGAGGTGCAGGTGGTTGCTGGACAATGGCAAGGGAGATGGATGATTGTTATTCAGTGTGGTTTGGGCTAGGTGGAGCTGCTGGGGGGAAAGCGAGCATGGCTGTACGTGGCGGGTTGAGGGTGGTAGTGGCGCCGAGGGGGTTATGGGAGTGCGGCCGGGGATGTCAGGGTAGGAAATTCGCCCGGAGGGAGGGTCGTTGTTCGGTTGTGGGTAGCTGGAGTAGTTGGTGGTCATGGGTTAGGGATGAGTAGTGAGCTAGGGAAGGTGGAGGAGTGGTGTCGGTGGCAGCGTGATGGTGGGGTGGTCGGGTTTGGAGTTTCAGTGAGGAGGTATAAATGGAGGGATGAAAATGAGAAAAGAATGGAAGGGGTAATACGTTGTAATATATCTAGTAACATAACTGGTAATATATATATATATATATATATATATATATTTCAATTGTTCTCAGAGAGGAATGAAAATAAGCAAAGAGAGAAGGTGCACACAAATATATAGAGAGGAAGAACATACGAAGGAGCTGACTAATGGAGCATTTAATAATTTGGTCCGCGTATGCAAAGAATGTGTAGGATGAAAAGAAATAATCTCGGCTGAAAGAATGTGAGCAATAATGATTCCATGGCCACGGACTATTGTTTCACCTATCTAGCATTTTGCCACGGAAGCTAAATTACGAAAATAAATATACCACGGAGATTGGTGCAACAAGATGAATCCAACGATGTAATCAAATCTGTGCTACGTCATTCATAGCAAAATCTCATCTGTCGTCGCTATTACTGCTTTGAAATTGGACGACAAAGGCAATTCTATATGAACGGAGCTACCAAGTCGGAATTGGATGGAACGAATTTTGGCGGAAAATTTTCTAGATCATTTCTATGTAAAAATATTCATACTTCAAAATTTGGTTATTTGCCCGGAAAAATTATGCATACCAGGTTTCATACGAATTTTTACGCAAAACAAATTTTATGGTTTTATTTAAATGGACGCATTCCAAATTTCTAGTTTTCATTGTCAAATTTTTATTTTTAAAAATAAATTTTATTTTAAAATCTTCGTTAAATTCTAATTTAAACGTTGAAAAATCCACGTCATTACATCTTTTCTCAATTAGACTTAGAAAATGGATTCTATCAGTTGAGGATTGCAGAGGAAAGTAAGTCGAAGACTGCATTTTTCACACCAGATGGACTATACGAGTGGGAAGTGATGCCTTTTGGATTAACAAATACCCCAGCATACTTTGTGGTTTGATGAGTAGGGTATTTAGAAGGAAACTCGATAATTCATTATATGTTTGTTGATGATATTGTAGTTTTCTATAAGAGCAAAGAGGAGCATGAGGTTCGCCTGAGAGAGGTATTAAGAACTTTAAGAAGGCACTTACTTAGGATTAAATTTGCTAAATGCCGCTCTTGAAGAAAATATGTGAGATTTCTTTTGCATATTGTTTCTGAATAAGGATTTGTAGCATACCCCGCCAAAGTAAAAGCTGTTCAATGATGGAAGACTCCTTGGAATGCATTGGCGGTTAGAAGTTTTCTTTGGTTGGCAGACTACTATAGAAAGTCCATCAAGAACTTTGCAAGAATAGCAGCCCCTTTAACCCAATTAAATAAAACGAATCTAGTCTTTTCTAGGAACGGTAGATGCACTAAGGCATTTGAGAAGCTTAAGCAGTTATTAACAAGTGCACTTATGCTTACTATTCCCAATGGAACCGAACCATTTACGGTCTTCATAAATTTTGTGGCACAGAGTTAGGAGAATTTCTAATGCAAGAAGGAAAAGTGGTTTCTTATGCTAGTAGGAAACTAAAGGATCTTGAGAAAAGACATCTGGTTCATGACTTGGACTTGGCAGCTATCGTCTTTTCCTTGAAAATGTAGATGCAATATTTTTTGAAGAAAGGTTAGAGTTATTCACTAACCATAAATCACTCAAATATCTGTTTTTCCAAAAAGATTTAAACTTAGGCACCAGAGATGGATGGAATATGGAGGCAAGCTGCCCTAAGTGCTATATATGAATGGAGGCAGTTGGGGTTCCTCAATAACTTCCAACACCAACAGAACTGATCCAAGGCTTTTTAGCAGTAATGGAGATTAAAGCAGCCTTGATGGACTACATAAGGCTTAAGCTAGTGAAGGATGAAAAGTTAGATTTTGGAGAAGGTAAGGAGAGGATAGAATTTTTCCCATGTTAGTACGTATTCAATTAATGAGAAGAGACGCTTAAGAAGGGTTGGATGCCTTTGTGTCCCTATGGTTGATAGTTTGTTAAGAAAGGTGCTTATGGAGTGTCACCACTCGAAGATGACCGTTCATCATGGAGGAGATAAGATGTATAAGGATATGAAAAGGATTTTATTTTAGCATGGAATGAAGAAAAGTGTAGCTGAGTTCGTGCTAAGTGCTTGACATGTCAGAAAGCAAAAGCTGAACAAGGGAAGCCTAGTCGATTACTATTACCTTTGGAAATTTCGATTTGGAAGTTGAAAGACATTTCGATGCATTTTTTGGAAGGATTGCTTAGAAGTCAAAGGGATAATGAAGCTATGTGGTTTGTTGTGGATTGACGCACTAAGAGTGCTCATTTTATCCCGTTTTGAAATAATAGAACCTCCACTTCTCTTATGCAAATCTACATCAAAGAGGTAGTTTTGTTGTGTGGAATTCCTATAAGCATAGTTTGTGATGGGGACCCCCGGTTCACTAGTGAGTTTTGGAGGAGCCTACAAGCAGTTTTAGGAACTTCTTTTAATCTCAGCACTGCAAATAATCCATAAACTGGTCAAACAGGGAGGGTGGATAGGATTTTGGAAGACTTGTTGAGGGCATGTATTTTGGGTTTCGGAGGATATTGGGAGTATCACCTACCATTAGTCGAGTTCGCGTATAACAATAGCTATCAAGCAATGATTGGTATGGCCCCTTTTGAAGCACTATATGGGAGGCCATGCAAATCGCCAAGTTGTTGATGGGAAATTGACAACAAAGTATTACCAAAACCTGATTTAATCCATGATACCATGGAAAAATTATAGTTGATTAGACAACGAATGAAGACAGCACAAGACCGTCAGATTTCTTATGCAGATAGAAAAAGGAAAGAGCTTGAGTTTGAGGTTGGAGATATGGTATTCTTCAAAGTCTTCCCTCTTAGAAAAGTGGTTAGGTTTGGTAAGTCTAAGAAGTTGATGCTTAGATTCATTGGGCCATTCAGAGTTTTGGAAGGATGGGGAAACATGCTTATTGCATGGAGCTTCGTGACAGATTGGGAGGAGTTTGCAATGTTTTCCATGTTTCTTACCTTAGAAAATGCCTTTATGACACTAGTATTAAAGTTAAGCCTGATCAATTGGGGGAATTAGGGATGGAACCGACAATGCCCTATGCCATCGCATGCATTATGGAGCATGGAACTAGGAGACTCCACAACAAAATAATTAGGATGGTCCGAGTGCAATGGGAGACAACTCGATGGAAAACACATGGGAAATCGAGAAGAAGATGAAGACCACTCATCCAAATCTTTTCATCAGTAAATTTTCTCTCCAAAATTAGGATTTTGGTTGCATTGTGGTTTCTAGATTGGACTGTAGGAGATGGTTGTCACACTTTTTCACAATCACTTTACACTCATGTAGAAATTTTTATGCATGTTTAGGGTATTTGCAAACAACTTGCATGACACGATTTACACACTCTTGCTAGGATTGAGCACATTTTACTATGTCTACGTTACATAATCAAATTACACTTTGCTTGAGTAGATGGTTGTGTAGATAACTTAGTTGTGTAACATGGATGTTATTGTGTGTTACGTTGTTCACCTCTTGAAGGATTTCGGGATGAAATCCTTTTTAAGGGGGAGAGTGTAACACTTTGTAAAATCAACCATAAAGAAATTGAATGAATTAGTTTAAATAAGATTGGGTTGAAAATGGAAATTTTGTAAAAGTTGGAATTTGACAGTGAAAATTATTATGTTGCGTTCGTGGCAAAATTCTGATATATTTCCGTATAATATGCCAAAAATAGAGCTCAAACAAAGAAGTTATGAGCATTTAAAGTTTTCAGATTTAAATTAATTTAGTTTGAATTCAAATTTAAATGAGTATTAGAAATTAGGGTTTGAATTTCAAAAATTAACTATAGGTTTACTTAGGGATTAAGTAACCGTTAAGTTAAAAAGTTAACGTTAAAAGTTAATTAGGGAATAAAAAATGAGCAATGGAAACAAATTAGTGCACCCTAAATAGGAGTAGAGGTCGACACCTCCAACTCCAAGCGGTCAGTCAGTCTATGGTAGGCGGTCGACCCTTATTCAGGGTGGCAACTAGTGTTTTTCAGCGTTTAAATGCTCCAGATATAACTCCATCATACGGGTTTGTTGCATTTCAACTCCTATAAATAGGACCCTATCCTTTCCACTGTTTACTCAAAACATTTAGGAAATACATCGAAGCTCTACCATTTTCTCTCTTTAATTAGATTCAAAAAGTTTATTAGGGATTTGATTAAGGATTCTAATTCTTTTCTAATTATTCTTTTAATCCATTTTCTTCTCCTCCAACCTCTCTAAATCTAATAAAATTATATATACATCTATCCGTTGCTGTGTGTTTATATATATCAAAAGAAGGAGATCTAAAAACGAGTTGCTATGGCGTTGCAAATCCATACAAGAGAAGCTAAGGATAATCTGTGAGTAGAAACTTCAATGTTTTTATTTCAGTGATTGATTAGTATATATATCTATGGATTTGAGCATGCCTTGGAGATTTTGGTTTGCAAAACAAAATAGATAAAATCTTCCAAAATTACTTTTTATTTTTAGATGTCAATTCTAGATGGAGATTCTCAATTATTTATGTTAGTTTGATGGAATTTATATTGTTCTGCAATTTTTGATAATTTCAGAGTCTATTCCACTTCTCCTCCTTCTTTGATTCAAACTATGAGTTTTAAGTAATAAAGTATGGGTTTAAAGTATGAATTCTATTCCTAGTTTGCACCGCTTATTCTGCACAAAATTTCTTCATTTATCTCTATGTAAAAAAGGAGTTGAATATAATATGAATTTAGGATTGCAATTCCTATTTCCTAGGATATTCCATTAGATTGATGAATAAATTGGTTTTCTACTTTTACAAGTCAATATATGGCAGTTTTTGGATATAAATACTTAATCCCTTGTTATGGATATTAAAATCTTGGAAATCTAAAGGGAAAGGACTTGTGTTAGTATTATGGTTAAACAAATTGACATTTAACGCTAGTTTAGCGTGTATAAACAACATACTATAATTGATTAGGCGCGAATATATATATTTATTTCTATTAGCGCAATAAATGTATAATTATGGTGTATAATTGCACAGTTAATTAGATAGTGATTGCCATTAATTTTTCCTATTAGAAAGGTAATTGATATTTTATTATGTAATTAGAAAGATTCCTTATAAGGCCTTTATTGTGAAATAGTGAGATGTGTATTATATGTATGGAGAGTATTTAAATAATGGCTAAGTCATAGGAATGCGAGGTCGGTAGATTTGCATGATAGAAGTCCGCCCTTCACTTTGATGCTGCTAATAGTTGTGTAGACTTCCAATTGATGTGAAACATCTCCTACGATAAATATTTGTTATGACGGGAGGTTAGTCCCAAATTCAGTAGGGTAAACCTATCCAGTTAATCTGGATACTAGTTCTTACGGATAGCCGAACTAATGTGAGACATTATTATGAGTTTGGCTCATAATGCAAAAAGCCTGCTTTGGGGTCTTGAGGTATTAAGTGATTGTTTAAGAGTTTTCCTTTGTTCCTCGGATGAAGTATTACATGGCCAAGGGGCTAGTTATTAGGCACGATAGGTGGTATCTCGATAGAGGTCCACAGAATAAGGTATTAACTAACTGATTGAGGGTCTTACTTTTCATAAGGAAGTATTCAGTGTCTTAAGAGATTCCATGCGATGTCTGCTAGATAGTCACCTTTGAGGGGTCCACGTTAGGAATAGGTATTAAATAATGAGATCTGCCTCAATTGAGGTCTTAAATGGCCAGAATTTTCCTATTTTCCAATAAAAAGTATTAAGTGGCTTGTGTACTATCTCTCGCATTATTAGATATTTATAACATGGAATTTGGGTATGGGATAAGAAACCTTCTTCGGGAATGTAAGTTATTAAGCGGTTGATTGTGGATCTGCCTCCTTTTTTTATAAGAAGTATTAATGGTTTTATGAATGTTAGTCATATTCTTATTTTGAAATATATTGCCCAAGTACTAAAATGGTAACTTGAAGTTTATATTCACTAAACATTTGTTGTTCGCACTCCATCCTCATTACAACACAGGTTAAGGATGGATTGGTGACAGTGACAATGCTTGAAAATGGAGTGGCTTAAGCTTGTGGCAATTATTATTAACTTTTTTGATATTTTTATGTTGTACCCATGTATTTGGACAAATGATGTAACACATCTTACGTGACGGTTTTATGATGTTTTGTATTATGACATTTCAAATGGTTTTGAAATAAATGGGTACAATTTGATATTATATTTTATTCCATCCGATGTGAGTTCTGGAAGAATAATTATTGCTCTACATTGTTACTTCTTTTTCCAACCAACTCCAGCCTTAGTGTGACGACCCGGAATTTTCGAGCATTTAAAATCAGAATATTTAATTGATTTTAAATATTCAATGGAGTAATTTTAACTTGAATTACGAATATCACAATTTATTTGATAACTGAATTATTAAATTAAATAAGTGAAGTTGGGTAAATTGTTGAATCTGGAGTTTTAAGCATGTTAAAAATAATTTGAAGACTTGAAAATTTTATTTTGATAGTATTGAGGATAATAGAAGTTGTAAAATTAAATTTAACAGTGATTTGTTCAGTTTTGAAATTTGATAGTTTAAATTGAATTTAAAAATAGCATTCCGAGGCACAGTCTCGGAATTCGACGAAACCAGTTCCATTTGATCCGTAATATTGTATTGTTATTGGATTTCAAATTTTGTAGTGATTGGAGTTGTTGTGTGAGCGTATGATATATAAACGCGCTAGAATTAATATCGAAAATTTAAATAATTTATGCGTAGTTGACTGCTTAAACGATTCACATCAGAGTTTTCTTCAGCACTTCGAATCACCATACACAAAACCTTATCCAACACGCTAGAAAGCTTGTACACGCAAGGCGTCTTCATCACGCAACGTGCCTTCCCTTTTAAACCATATCTCCTCTTTTTCCTTACCTTATGTTCAAACTCACGGAAAAAAATTTTTTATACAGAACTAAAAAAAAGGGAAGAAAGGGGAATGGCCGAATTCAAATCGAAATCGAGGCCGAGGTTTTAAACAACTTGCTAATTCGTTCGAAATCATAGATTGAATTATCGTCCGCAAAAAAATCGAGATATGGTAGAGCAAAAAATAAATCGAGGCGAGGCGTTCGTTGGCGAAAAGGGGCGTGGATCTCGGGTTTGCGTGCGAAGCAAGGGTCGAACGGCGGTTCTGGAAGCTCGCGCGAGGCGAAGGGGCTCGGTGGTCGTGTTCGCGCATGGTTATGTAGTGGGTGCTCGCGCAAATGGGGGGTATCGGCGGGCTAGAGAGATGGTGAACACCTCAGGTGGGCGAGGCTAGGGTTCATGATGGCGGGTCGCAACTCGTGGGTTTCGAGGCCACGTTCGTGGAGGCTTATCGATTGAGCTGTGTTCGTTCCTTTATCTGTAAGGTATACATAATTTTATTTAATTTAATTTAATTCTAAATTGAATTTTTTAAAATGTGCAGAACAATCAAGGTAAAGCTATTTGCTATTGATTGATACTTTATATTTATATGCTTAGTTATAAATGATAAAAAGAATTTCTTAAATGAAGGATGTAATTTTAGAAGTTTAGAAGAATCAGGTTTTTAGGAAATCTATATAGGATATTTTTATATAATTCGTAAAGAGATAAATATAAGTTTACATAATTTTGCTAAATTTTCTTTAAATTAAGGGATTAGTGATTAAATTATTCTATTAGAAATTATTAAAACTATTTTTGTTACGAAGAAAATTGTCCGAAAGGAAATTTGCTTAAAAATTTAATCATTAAGTTAAAACTTAATTATTAGCTGAATTTAAAATTTTAAAAGGTGGATTGAATTGTTCAATTTATCTCGAATATTAATAAAATTATATAAATTGTTTATTTAAGGTCAAAAATCGAGAAAACCAAGGGAATATTGAAGTGAATGGCAAATGCAAAATCAAAGGTGAGTTAATCTCACTCAGCTGAATTTAAATTTAAATTTAAATGATTAAATTTAAATAATTGTTTGAACGGTTGAATTGATTGATGTGCTATAGTATGGTATATTTTGGGATTGGTATTTATATTGTGCTAACGTCTGTGGATGCAGGGAAAACAGGTTGGAGGAATCCAACTGGACAGCTCAACATTTATTTAAATTATTTAATACTCTCTGTTGTGATTATTTGATATTCTATGATGAGTTATATTGGAATATTGAATGTTATGGTTTGATTGGATATATTCGGGCATAATGAATTACCAAAAGTATATAAATTGGATTGTTGGAAAGAAATTAAAAGGAAGTAAATTTGTAAGCGAAATAATTATAGAAAATTTGAATAAATTAAGAATGAATTGAAAAGAAATAGAAGTAATGTGAAAATAATAATAAATAACTTCGAGTATAAAAAGAAAAAGAATTTTGAATAAAACGAAATTAATGAATTGTAAACTTAAGTTATATCAATTAAAGGAATAAAGAATTATTTTTAAAATTCAAAGTTTAAATTTATTTAAAAGGATAAAGAAGTAATTGAGAAATCTAAAAATTGGAATTTTCAGTTAAAGCATTTTAAATCATAATTAAGAAATAAAATCTGAAATTAATAGATTTTGAAGTAAAAGGGAGTATATTGGAAATCAATTTGGCAATTGATTCAAGTGTCTGAAATTGAAAATTTAAAGAAGAATGTGAAGAAAAATATATTTCTCTGGATAACCAAGTACGTTCAAAGTAAATTTTTAAATATAAGTTAAAAGCTTTAATATTGTTTTAAAAAGCATGTTTTAGAAAATTTATTATTACTAATCTTTTAAATTCTAAAGTAAATATTTTTCAAATCTATTATCGTAGTAGTTATTTAACAGGTGACTTAGTAATTCTGTTTTAAAAAGTGAAAACCTAGTTTTATATTTTATAAAGTAACCTTATTTTCAAATATTCATATATTATATATTTTTAGCCAATTATTGAAGTAGTCTTAACTTAAATGTTTTAAAGTAAATTCCAAAGTAAGTATTTTATTTTAATCTATTATCATAATAATTATTTAAAGAATGATTTGGTATTTTAAAGAAGAAAATCTAATGTATAGTTATAAAGTAACCTTATTTTAGTTATTTCTAAAGTATTATTTTAAATTAAGTATTAAAGTAATTTCTTCTAAATTAAATGTTAAACATATTTTACAATAAAGCGTTTTAAATTATTTTAAAAATCTAAAATTTTGTGCTTGGTGATTCCAGTAGAAATAGAAATACTTGGAATTTATTCTGAGGAAGGAAGATAGTTTGAAAACTGTATTTCAAAGGGGTTTGAAAAGTGAAAATATATCTTGTGAAGATATTTTTGAGATGAATAAATAATTTTGGGAAATTATTTATTGTGTGATGGATGTGTGAATATTAATTGATAGTTAAATCACCGACTATCAATATTGGATAAATGCGTTGATCGTTCCAAAGAGACCGAGATTGGGTTTGATACATTACAGCATGATAGGGGGTTCTCGCTTTGCGTTCGGTAGCGAACGGGAGACTCTTACCCCTACATGCCCCCGGGGGTAGTATAAGGCCTTTTGGGGTTGGTTGCGAATCGAGAGGCTGGCCGTAAAAGCAAACCCTACCGGTCGAGTGAGCCGCTGTCGATGGTTGCAAAGCCTACCGGTCGAGTGAGCCGCTGTCGATGGTTGCAAAGCCTAGATCGTTACAGTGGTATCAGAGCATAGGTTGGTGATAACCTTGGCTCTGGTGGGAACTACTCATTTCAATTAGAGTCCATAGTACTCTAGAATGAGTTTGAGCGTATTAATAGATATGAGCGCGTATTTGTTAGTGAATATAAATTGTTTTAATATTGTGTTGGTTGGTTTATTGAGTGGCATATGAACCTTCGTCGACACAGTCTGTACAACTGTATCGAAGGGGTTTCTAAACACTTGAATAGAACAATCGACATGGTATTGTTTTAAATGTGGGTAAATGAAATAATTTTACCCGAAAATATATTTTTGATATAAAGAAAGTTTTTGTAACTATTTAGCTAATATATGGTTGCTGGGATGTTAGGAATGATGATATTTAAATTATTATCCTTATTGTATGGAAATCTAACTAGAAATTGAAAATATAACCAAAGTTTAAGGGAATAAATTCATTATAAAATGAAATTTATAAATATGAATTATAAATGTAATTTATAAATTGAAATATAATCAAATGAGAATTTGTATGAGCATAAGCTATGCAAATGAATTATAGTTAAAATTGATTTAAGCAGGATTTGGAAATTTAAAATCCCGAAGATTTTGGAAGTGTTTGTCGACGTGTTTGAAGATAAATAATAGTATTATTGTTTTGGAGGTATTTCTGAAAGGAAATGTGTTTTGAATGGATTTCGAAAGTGATATAGCATTGAAATCACTTAGATTATTGGAAAATAATTCTAATGATGACGGCCGCATCATCAGTATTCATTTTCGAATTTCTAAGTGATGGATTGCTGCCAAATTGATTTGTTCAAGAGAACTTGTTTATTTTTGAAATTTCAAAGAAATTTGTGGGATATTGGTTTAAAATTTTGAGAAGTGTGATTTTGAGATAATGGAAGTTTCAAAATAATTTGAAACCAAAGGTCGGATGTTTGAAAATCCTGATGAGATAGGTTGTAAGCTTATAAATTGAGATGATTTTTAAATCAGAAAGGAAATATAAGCTTTAAATGTTGGAATTTAAATTTAAAGGGAAAAGTTAAAAAATGAAATTAACTTGGATTGGGGAAATAAAAATTTAACGATTGAAATTGATTGAATAGGTTGAAAATAATATCCAGTTGTATTCGAATTAAATTGAAAACGAATCGAGTTAAATAAATCTGAGTTAAAATAGAATTAAATTGGAATAAATTCAGTTGAGTTATGGGTGATATTGAATGGAATTAAATTCTTTCCTGAACAAATGGAAAATAAATTGGATAAGGATTGGATTGAAATAAATAAATTAGAATAACTTGTAAAAGAATTAAAACGCATGGAATAAAATATGCTTGGGTTATAAATAAGCGTAAGACTTGAGTTGAAAATAAAAGAAGAATATATTCAAGCCTAGAATGAATGGAAATGTGTAAAATAATAAGTTGTGACTTATAAAATTTCAAAGTGAAATAGAAAACCCAAAATAAATATTGTTTGCTGAATTGGAAAATAAAATAAAAATCCAAACTTGAATTATAAAATAAATTTGAACTTAAGAAAATTAAATGAAGAGAGAGAAAAATCAATCAAGTATTGGATTATTAATAGAGGGAGAACTAATTAGATACTGAATTAGTTAATGAAATATGTAATTGGAACCTAATGTAATTAAATAGAAGCTGAATTGTGAGTTTATGATGAAGTTTGGAAATAAAACTCAAGTTATAAATTAAATTCGACTTAAATTGTTGGTGAAGTAAATGTAATTGAACTGTGAGTTCATGAAATTGGGTGGTAAATTGAAAATGGACAGTGGATTCAGAACTTAAGCTATAAATTAAAATTTAACTTGAAGTGTTAACAAATTAAATATAATTGGAAATGTGTCGAATAAAGGAAAATGAAATAGATTAAAATAGTAATGGTTTGAGTTGCAAAAAAATCCAAATAAGTGGAAATAAATTGGAAATGGCCATGTAATCAATTGAATGAGCTGAATCTGAAAGGTTAAATTTTATAATAACTAATCAAAAGAAATTGTAGATTTAAAATGAGATTTAATTGACATAGAATTAAGTTGAATAGAAGAGAAAAATTTGCTTGTAAAATGAAAATGAGCTTAAGTATAAAATCTGAATAAATTGAAGTAAATTAACTTAAGCTAAATGGATGGAGAAGAGTTGAATTGAATTCAACTTAAACTAAGTTTAATAATATTGGATTGGTTTTAAATCAAGTGAAAATAAATTTTAATCGAAATAAAATTCGGTGAGTTACAGATAATATTTAATGGAATGAAATTCTTAAATAAATAATTGTAACCATTTAAATTGTTAAGGGATTGAAATAACTTGGAGTCAATAAGAAAAATAGAATGGTTTTAAATGAAACGCAAATGAATAGATCATGAATAAAATTGAAATGGTTATTGAATGAAATAGCTTAGATTGACTTCGAGCTAAATAAAATAGTTTGGAATAAACAAATATGGAATGGAATGTAAATGAATGGATTGTGAATAAAATTGAAATGGAATGCGTCGAGCTAAATAAATGGTTGTGAATGAATTAAAATAAAAAGGAAATTTAATTGGTAATGAAGATGAACCTAAGTTGTTAATGGTTTTGTATGAACTAGTTTGGTTAGTAAAATGAAATGCAAGTGAATAGATTCGAATTTAAAATGCAATGAAAATGAGAATATATGGATTGTGAATAAATTTAAATATGGAATAGAATTAAGTAGAAATTGAGTTGAAATCAATTTAAATTAAACATAAGTACTTATTTATTCACATAGATCTCGTCAAACTGCATAGAATAAATTGTCATTGGATGTAAATGGAAGTAATTAAAATTCTATGAATTGACAGGAGTAAAATAAATCGATTTTGAGAGCAATTGAATTAAATATGAGTTCAGTTTGCTTATAAATAAATTAAATGTAAGCGATTGAGTTTTAAACCATTCAAATTGGTGAAGTTGTGTATGAATGGATTGAAAACCATTCAAATTGAATGAAAATGGTTATAAATTAATTGGAACAGTGGAATTAGTTTGAAAATTGTATAAGTTGCTTACGGAAAAATGTTTGGTATGAATTACTTTTAGAATTCATGTGTTTAACTATTGCAAATAAGTGAAATGTTGTTAAACTTCATTTGTATAGCACTTACATGTTTAAATTGAGTAAGTACAGGTACAGGGAAGCCATTTGGCTGGATTTTGGGCACGCTAACTGCTAAATAAGTAAGCCGCTTGCTTATAAATGCTAAATAAGGTACGCCTACGCAATAAAAATAGGAAATATGAACTGGTTTTGGGAAAGTTGTGATTGAATATTATTACTAATTAAGATATGCAGGTATTATATAGAGAAAAGGAGAATTGGTTTTGATTTCAAAAGATAAATTTGAAATCCTCGACAAAAAGGTATGTGTTTAAATTTCTGTGAAATTTGATTGGGTTTTTGGATATAGCCACTTGGCTTTTTGTTTTCTTTTGGAATTTGGAAGCCCGTAGAGGCCTTTTGTAGTTGTACCGAGCTAGCCGCGCAAAGGAGACACTGGCAAAAATTTTCGGAAATTTAGGGAGTTAGAAAATTTAGATAATTCAAAATTTAGTTTTGAATTATAATTTGAATGATTGTACAAATAGAGTTGTTTGGGAACTATGGAAAAGTTTGGGAAGTTAATAAGAATAATAATGGGTCTTTTATAAGAAGATAGTTGGTAAGATGTTGAATTGTTAGAAACCGTTTGGTTTCGGGGAAAAAGTAAACGGGTATTGGACCATTCTTCCTAACTAATAATTTCGGGGACGAAATTCTTTTAAGGGGTAGGAATGTGATGACCCAGAATTTTTGAGCATTTAAAATCGGAATATTTAATTGATGTTAAATATTCAATAGAGTAATTTTAACTTGAATTACGAATATCACAATTTATTTGATAATTGAATTATTAAATTAAATAAGTGAAGTTGGGTAAATTGTTGAATCTGGAGTTTTAAGCATGTTAAAAACAATTTGAAGACTTGAAAATTTTATTTTGATCGTACCGAGGATAATAGAAGTTGTAAAATTAAATTTAACAGTGATTTGTTCAGTTTTGAAATTTGATAGTTTAAATTGAATTTAAAAATAGCATTCCGAGGTACAGTCTCGGAATTCGACGAAACCAATTCCATTTGGTCTGTAATATTGTATTGTTATGGGATTTCAAATTTCGTAGAGATTGGAGTTGTTGTGTGAGCGTACGATATATAAATGTGCTAGAATTAATATCGAAAATTTAAACAATTTATGCGCAGTTGACTGGTTAACTAATTCACATTAGAGTTTTCTTCAGCACTTCGAATCACCGTACACAAAACCTTATCCAACACGCTAGAAAGCTGGTACACGCAAGGCGTCTCCATCACGTAACGTGCCTTCCCTTTTAAACCATATCTCCTCTTTTCCCTTACCTTATGTTCAAACTCACGAAAAAAATTATACAGAACTAAAAAAAGGGAAGAAAGGGGAATGGCCGAATTCAAATCAAAATCGAGGCTGAGGTTTTAAACACCTTGCTAATTCGTTCGAAATCATAGATTGAATTATCGTCCTCAACAAAATCGAGATATGGCGGAACGAAAAATAAATCGAGCGAGGCGTTCGTTGGCGAAAAGGGGCATGGATCTCGGGTTCGCATGCGAAGCAAGGGTCGAACGGCAGTTCTGGAAGCTCGCGCGAGGCGAAGGGGCTCGGTGGTCGTGTTGGCGGTCGTGTTGGTGCATGGTTATGTAGTGGATGCTCGCGCAAATGGGGGTGTCGGCGGGCCAGAGAGATAGTGAACACCTCAGGTGGGCGAGGCTAGGGTTCATGATGGCGGGTCGCAACCCGTGGGTTTCGAGGCCACGTTCGTGGAAGCTTATCGATGGAGCTGGGTTCGTTCCTTTATCTGTAAGGTATACATAATTTTATTCAATTTAATTTAATTCTAAATTGAATTTTTTAAAATGTACAGAACAATCGAGGTAAAGCTATTTACTATTGATTGATACTTTATATTTATATACTTAGTTATAAATGATAAAAAGAATTTCTTAAATGAAGGATGTAATGTTAGAAGTTTAGAAGAATCAGGTTTTTAGGAAATCTATGTAGGATATTTTTATATAGTTCGTAAAGAGATAAATATACGTTTACATAATTTTGCTAAATTTTCTTTAAATTAAGGGATTAGTGATTAAATTATTCTATTAGAAATTATTAAAACTATTTTATTACTAAGAAAATTGTCCGAAAGGAAATTTGTATAAAAATTTAATCATTAAGTTAAAACTTAATTATTAGCTGAATTTAAAATTTTATAAGCTGGATTGAATTGTTCGAATTTATCTCGAATATTAATATAATTATATAAATTGTTTATTTAAGGTCAAAAATCGAGAAAACCAAGGGAATATTGAAGTGAATGGCAAATGCAAAATCAAAGGTGAGTTAATCTCACTCAGCTGAATTTAAATTTAAATTTAAGTGATTAAATTTAAATAATTGTTTAAATGGTTGAATTGATTGATGTGCTATAGTATGGTATATTTTAGGATTGGTATTTATATTGTGCCAACGTCTGTGGATGCAGGGAAAACAGGTTGGAGGGATCCAACTGGACCCCTCAACATTTATTTAATTTATTTAATATTCTCTGTTGTGATTATTTGATATTCTATGATGAGTTATATTGGAATATTGAATGTTATGGTTTGACTGAATATATTCGGGTATAACGAATTACCCAAAATATATAAATTGGATTGTTGGAAAGAAATTAAAAGGAAGTAAATTTGTAAGCGAAATAATTATAGAAAATTTGAATAAATTAAGAATGAATTGGAAAGAAATAGAAGTAATATGAAAATAATAATAAATAACTTCGAGTATGAAAGGAAAAAGAATTTTGAATAAAACAAAATTAATGAATTATAAACTTAAGTTATATCAATTAAAGGAATAAAGAGTTATTTTTAAAATTCAAAGTTTAAATTTATTTAAAAGGGTAAAGAAGTAATTGAAAAATCTAAAAATTAGAATTTTCAGTTAAAGTATTTTAAATCATAATTAAGAAATAAAATCTGAAATTAATAGATTCTGAAGTAAAAGGGGGTAAATTGGAAATCAATTTGGCAATTGATTCAAGTGTTTGAAATTGAAAATTTAAAGAAGAATGTGAAGAAAAGTATATTTCTCTGGATAGCCAAGTACGTTCAAAGTAAAATTTTAAATATAAGTTAAAAGCTTTAATATTGTTTTAAAAGCATGTTTTAGAAAATTTATTATTACTAATCTTTTAAATTCTAAAGTAAATATTTTTCAAATCTATTATCGTAGTAGTTATTTAACATGTGACTTAGTAATTCTGTATTAAAAAGTGAAAACCTAGTTTTATATTTTATAAAGTAACCTTATTTTCAAATATTCATATAGTATATATTTTTAGCCAATTATTGAAGTAGTCTTAACTTAAATGTTTTAAAGTAAATTCCAAAGTAAGTATTTTATTTTAATCTATTATCGTAATAATTATTTAAAGAATGATTTGGTATTTTAAAGAAGAAAATCTAATGTATAATTATAAAGTAACCTTATTTTAGTTATTTCTAAAGTATTATTTTAAATTAAGTATTAAAGTAATTTCTTCTAAATTAAATGTTAAACATATTTTACAATAAAGCATTTTAAATTATTTTAAAAATCTAAAATTTTGTGCTTGGTGATTCCAGTAGAAATAGAAGTACTTGGAATTTATTCTACGGAAGGAAGATAGTTTGAAAACTGTATTTCAAAGGGGTTTGAAAAGTGAAAATATATTTTGTGAAGATATTTTTGAGATAAATAAACAATTTTGGGAAATTATTTATTGTGTGATGGAGGTGTGAATATTAATTGATAGTTAAATCACCAACTATCAATATTGGACAAATGCGTTGATCGTTTCGAAGAGACCGGGATCGAGATTTATTTCTCCAAAACCACTTCGATCCGGTTTGTACGTTTTCATGGAAAACGAGTTTGGATTCGAAGATGGAGCAGTGAAGTGCAAGGGCTAGTTGCTACTAATCCTGAGGATATTTCCAAAATGGATGTAGTAGGAATAGTGCCTTCGATTCCGTTCGAACCCGGGACGGACTTGTATGGACGAATGCTTTCGTAAACATCGTCAGGTGGACGAAGGGCATTCTAAGGGATATGTTCTAAAAAGGCAACGCTTAGCCTCAAGCCTCATCAACCGGGAATGACTGATAATCAGGGGTTATGCAGCAAGGCTAGGTAGGTAGCACCCAAGCAGGGTGAGGTCATCCCTGCCTAGATGTCCCTTTTTTTTCGGCTTAGTGGGCGGTTGCTGATCCCAACCGCGGGGTGATCTCACTCGGGATTATCCAGTAAGGGGTAGTCCCGGTCTTGTGTTGCAGGGAAGCGAGCGTACTCATTGGTACTGTGATCTAGGTCACGTACTGTGACAGGTGGTACCCCACTGCCTAGTCATTAGTAGGAAATCCATTCTCCCTACGAGCCTTGTACGACTTTTGTATTTAGACCCTATTATAATATCAGAGGATTTCTATAAAAAGTGTTTTAGCTATCGTAAGGTAAAAACCCGACATGTTTATTTGTGGCATGGTCTTACGAGATGCTTTTGTTTTCAAAGAATTTTTGAAACTTTAATAATCAATTGGGTGTGATTTTCTCACGCTGGTATTCCAGACTGACTCGGGTATTATTTAACTGTAATGCTCGGGTCTGACCGAGTATTATAGGATACAGGATATGATGTTGTGGAGCTCAGGAGATGAGCTGGATGACGATACGTACTTCCATACTTGTTTATATATATATTCCGCTGTATTGAGTTGCTGTAGATCCATTTGTATGTTGTTATTGTTGAACTGTGATTGATGTACTATGATGATGTAATATATAAACAGAGATATTTGATTTTTGAGTAAAGATCATTTATTATCTATTATATTTTATTCTGCTACGATGATTAGATTCTGTTGTTGATTTCTATTTTCTTCTTCTACCTCTTCTTCTTTAAACCAAATGGTTCGTATTTCTGTACAACTTGAGTTGTTTTAGGTAGAATAGTGTTGACTCAAGGGTAACGGATTTGCAGGCTATTACACTTAGAATGGATCTTAGTTTTGATTGGCCTTTTCAGAGTCGAAACTTAGGATTGTGCCGAGGCAGGTTTTTACAGGTTCCACCCGTCCAAATATCAAAAGTAATATATAAATAAAAAGGTTTCTTGTTTTGCTCGCTTATTGAAATGTAAAAAAGAACTAAAGGGCTAGTAAAAGTTATTAAAGTGTAATTTCTTTTGATCCTCATAAGAAATAAAAGAAATATGTAAGTGAAAAAATATAATTTCATATGTGATCTTCTATTTAGATCTCACCTCAAATTTCACTATCTTGGGCAAGATGAATGTCAAATAGTATGTAAACTAACTTTGATGTCTAGTCCCACTAAATCTCGTCTTGCTCTAATTCAAAAATGAGATCTCAAGCGAGATCTCGGGTGAGATAAACAGGATTTGAAACAGTGCAAACATCTTATGTCCAAAGAAACAATTATGGATGCAGATATGGAGGTATCCACGTCCAAAAATTATCCATTTGGTTTTATCAAGATAATAGTTTGTAATGTGAATTTTTGTACAATGAGTGATATATATTTATTGTCTATTAAGAAAGTAATTTATATTTTATGTATATAAATGCATATTAACTACTCAAAACTATTATTATCACTGTACCTTTTTGTTTTTTGTACTTTCTGATTACAAAGACAAACAATTTTGTGTTGAATTAATTTTTTTGCTTATGTCTTCATTTATTAATTTTCAATATATCGAATAATATCACTTATGCAGTTGTTATTCGTGGACATGAATATACCATAACCAATAATGACTTTGGATACAAATACAAATATTAAGTATTCCTTACATATTTATTATGATCAGGTAAAAATATCAACAGTGGATTTTTATTATAAATGTTTCACTCCTCTATACAAAGTCAAAAAATAGTTAATAGCCCAATGATTGAATGCAGGCCCATCTAGGTATGCATTTATATTTTTAAGTGGACTAATAAAGCATATATATGGATTTACTTACACTTTACTATATTACAACTTCATGTTTGGACCTTTTCCAAACTATGGTATATATATTGAGGTTGAATTCGAATTTTGAGATTGACATATTTTTTTGATGTCACTATAGTAAAATTGAGTTTGAATATCCCTTCATAAGTGGATTCATTGTTCTCGTAGAAAAAAATCTCTTGGATTTTTTCAAGCACCGCTATCTCTATGATTAGGCGCTCTAGCTTTGGTCCATTAGATCATGGGTTTGAATCCCGCATAGTGTATTGTTGGACACTGGACATTTATTGACATGAGTATGGTATATGATGCCTAAGATTTGTAGTACAGCTATCAACTGCTACTAGCTTAAGTACCCAATTTCTAAAACAAAACAAAAAACTCTAGTATTTCATAAACACTTGAGATTAGCCGACTAGCTATCTCAAGATTTTCATTTATATTTCATAATGCTCTGATTGCATAAGCGATATGGGTTCTAGTACACCATAACATATGTGAGGGATCTTGTTGCTAATGTATAAGATATCCTACTTATAGTCTCTTACTCTCCTAATTAAAAACATGGAGTTCATTCTATGAAGGCAAATTCCTATTCATATAGGAACATTTCTTTTTGGAATTTCATACTAAATATTTTGGTATGGAGGCTTGTATTTGGATCCAGACGATCCCAAAATTATACTCAATCCATATTTATGGATCTTTATATAGGATAACCCCGCTTAAATCCTACATTGATAGATTTTGTATCCACCTTTAATTTAATCGACTATAACATGATTACATCATTACTAGATGGTATAAAGTTGTTTGCATAATATTTTTGTGGAAAATTATGTTATACCATATCCCTCCTATTCTTATAGGCACACGCTACCTTTATGTTTCGATTTTGATTAAACAATTTGATTATCTTGTCAAAAACACTCGTTCCAACTTCGACATGCTTATTTAAGATCACGAGAAGATATTACAAGTCTATGAGCTTTATTACCACTTTCACTGAACTAAAGAACTTTGGGCTACAAATTTTGTTTTCCAAATAACAAGTTGAATAGATCATTGAAACATCCATATGTCATATCACATAGTTCTAACGTGCAAAAAATGCAAGTAAAACACAAATGGACTTAAGCACGACAATTGGTAGAAAGTTTTCATCACAGTCAACACTTTGAATTCGACAAAATCATTTTCCCCAACAACCTTTCTCTATAAGTCTATACTCTTCCATACACACTAATATTCTAAATGAAGGTCTAACTATAGTTTATGGGTATCATCACTTTGAGTGCATTTCAAAGTCCAAACTTGGTTAATGTACATGGAATCCATTTTGGATTATACAACATCAAGCCATAAGGTAGTGTTTATACTTTCTATTGCTCAATGGTAGCTAAGCGGGTTTTCATTATAAATAATACAATCATCTTTCCACTATTAATAAATATATTGTAGTTTCCCACTAATGCATGCATATTTTTACTACACCTTTCTAGCAGGGCGTGGTTTTTAAGATATAGTGGAATTGATATCATCTATTTAACTAGTTTGCATGCTATAATCTTGGATCTCATCCAAGTTTATGTTACTACCACTAGTTTCTCTTTTTAGAAAGTGATACATCATAGATTAAGGACTTTTACTTATCGGTATGACAATAAGGTCTCCAAGTATAATCTATATACTTATGCTAAAATAATTTAGTTTCAAGTTCATTGGAGCCTATGTTCTTTAATGCAGGTTATTCAAATCTATATCTTAAATGATTTAAGATATGATTTCTTCCTAGTACATATCTAGTATGGAATCTCAACCATATACTAGATAATATTATATTCTACATATGCACTGCAATCTTCACCGTATATCTCCTAAGGAAAGTGGTAAATCAACTTCACTCATCGAAAATCATACCATGTCCAACAAGTTTTAATTCTGCCATTTCGTAACATAGTTGCGTTGTGGAGCATTGGGATAGAGACTCGAGAGAGAATTGCAGACTCTATTGAGTACAACCATTTCTCAAGAGAGAGTCAAATCCAAGATACTTAGGTAGTGTTCGGTTTTAAATGAATTTTGTGTTTTCGGTTTTCAATATGTATGTCTAATATGAGAAGAACGGAGGGACGATGGAGGAGATGAAAGACAGATGGAAGGACGAGGGGGATAGAGGGACGATGGAAGAATGGATTAATTTAACGTGCTTGTTTAATTTCGCAAAACAAGGAAAATAAAAAAAAATTGTTTTCTATTTTGTGTGTTAACTTCGTTTTCTAAATTGATTGTTTTCGGCAATATACATGCATCATGTGCATTTTTGTACGGAAGAAAACCCAAAACTATAAACAATAAACCAAACGCTACCTCAATTTTTCGATCCCATTGAAGTGTTCTACTTCCATGTATATTTTTCGAATTCCACATAGATCTCTAATTTTTGTTCCATAAGATACATATATCCATATCTATAAAATCATCGATAAATGTGATGAAGTAATTTGATCCACAATTGATGCTTGTAAACGTTCGACTAGTAAATCTTATAGACTAATCTAAAGAGTTCAGCAGTTCTTTTATTGCCCTACTGAATGGATTCTTGTCCATATTCAATTTTAGATATGAAATATAAATATTATATGATTCAAAATCATAAATGGAGATATTTTTCATTTCTCATTTTGTATAACTGTTTCTCAATGATATGGTCCAGTCTATAGTGCAAAATGTAATTTTCATTTATTTTAGATGCTCTCGTATTTTTGCCACTGGAAACTCAATGTTTTTACGGAAGACATAATGTCATTGGTAAACACTTTACCGATGACATACCGATGGAATTTTGGTCATCGGTAAACCCTCATGGAAAAATCTTTGCCGATGACCTTCATGAAGCTTTTATTGATGATTCATCGATGAAGTTTATTTCGACGACTTACTAATGACATAGTTTCCGACGACTTGCTGATAACTTGTGGATGCCTTATATAAAATGTAATTTTCGGATTTGCCGATGACTTGCCTAAAGCAATTTTGCACCATTTCTACTACTTTTCTTCCCCTCAAACCACAATACCAAATCATCCATTTTGACATTGCCATATAGAAAAATATAATTCCATACCCACATAATAACATCTCCAAATTTATATAAAACAAAAAAATAAGAAAAAATCATAAGAAATAGTAAAACAACACCATAAATATTCAATACAACATAAACCAAATGTACGTCTAGACAGTCTCATACACAATCCGCATAACATCATGTCCATCGAATAAACATCATTATAAATTCATACATCATAAATGATCATGTCCATACAAAAGAAATTCACGATTGTGGCAGTGGTGGAGACTGTGGCATGCTGCTTCCAAAATGCTAGTTGAACATTTAGCATAAGGCTTCGACTTGCTTCCTATATGTAGCACTCTCTTCCTCATGCCTCCTCATCATCTCCCTTTGCGCTACCATATCCTCCTCATGCTTTCTTAGCAGCTCTACATGCTTTCTTGACATCCTTTTGGAGCGAGCATGTAACTCGATCTACGTCTGAGTTTAGGTAGCGCAATAGGAGGAGCCTTGTAACAACTCGAAATTTTAGTAATTTGATTTTGAAGTATTTAATTGATTTTAAATATCAAAATATTGGTCTTGGAAAATTAATGAATTGAATTCCAAAAATATGGATTTATTTGATATATTTGAATATGTGAATTATGAATTTATCAAAAATAGTGAATTTAAACACGGGAATTATTTAAATATTTAAATCTTGGATTTAATATGAATAAAGTGATTTCGAAGTCCTACTTAAATTTTGTTTAAATAAGAATGATAATGGAAAGCCTTTAATTTAGAATTAACAGTGATTAAAATGGTTTAAATAATAATTCGTTTAATTGACCTGTGAAATTATCATTCCAGGACACTATCTTGGATTTTTACGGAACCAGTTCCATTGGATCTGTAGTAATAAATTATTGTAGTCCAACAAGTTTGGTGACGATCGGACGTATTGTATGGTCGTGCGAGCTCGAAATGCGTAGAAATTAATTACAAGAATTTAATAAAATATATTTTGATTTTAAAAGCTAACTTCTATATATAATGGAATTGGGCTATGATATTAGTTCCATTGTGTTCGAAATATGGGTATTTAGTATAGAATGTCAGTCGGCATGCCTCTATTGGAGTCGAAATATTTTGACGTGAATGCTGTTTGAAAAATTATCTATATGACGACCACATCCCTTGTTTTCATGCCCAAACCCTAATTTAAGAAGCCAGCCACCGTTAACTCTAGCAATCATCCAGCGACCCTCGTTTTTCAAGCAATTAGAGGCCACGATAGGGGAAGTGGTCAACATGGAATTTGTGGAGGGTGGAAAAATGAAGTCATCTACGGTGGTAGATCATCGTAATTCGGTTGGTGATAGTGACAATTTCACGATGAATGTCATCCGTCTTTTGGGATCGCCAGTGAGCTAGAGGCGAGGAGGGAAGGCTACATGGGTGTTGGTAGGTCGGGAACAGGAGGCTGTGCTGAGGAGGCAGCACGGTAGGATGACGAGGCCGGAGACAGCGGTGAAGTGCAGTCAAAGTTCGACAAGGGTTCGTGTGTTTGACTATGGGCCTAGAGATAAGCGCGATGATTAGCAGTTTAATTAGGGTATATTAATCAAAATTAATGATGTAATTATGGGTTCAATTATATTAGTTAATTTTAATTCTTATAATTGTGATAAGTTGTCCATACTAGGTCCAAATCGAACGCGGTCGGTCGTATTAGGTTCGTATCAACGAATATTACGTTATGAAATTGGATTGGTTTTGATTGGAGCTTGTGGAATTTCAAGCTAAAACTAAATGATGTTCGGTTTTAATCGTAACTAGAATGCTTCGGTGGTAACTGGAATTTTAGTGAGTTAACTCACCTCTCTATCCCGCTTATTATTTATATAAGTGCAGATATTTTTATTGATGCATATTTGTTGCTTGTTTTGATGATTTAATACTTTATTAGTTGGTTTGGATTTATTTCCACCATTGGAGCGAATGACCTTTTATATATACCCACCTAGTAACAGTTGACTAATATTATATGATTATATACAGTATATGATGCAAAGGGCAGGTTGGAGGGATCCAACATGATTACTCACCATAGTTGGTTTTATTTACAAACACACAAATATATATATGTGTGTGTGTGTGGTGATATATATGTATGTATGTATGTATGTATGTGTGTGCGTGTGTATATATATATATATGAACTATGATGCAAGACGACAGGTTGGAGAGATCCAAGGGGATTCCCCACACTTTTGATTTTACTTTTCATTTATTGTGAGATATGATGCGTTGGATGCCTTATTTGATGACATGAACACGATTTTACTTATTTAGTGGTGTAGTAGTACTGGACCTTTTTTTAGTATTTTGAAATAGTATAAAATAACGATTTTGGATTGAAATGATTTTTAAGGTGATACTTGAAATAATATATGTTTTAATAATTATTTATATATTATTAAAAGAAAGGGTTTACTGAAATGGAATAAAAACATGATTTTTGAATTATTAATTTAATTGTTTTGTGAAGTATTTTAAATAGAGATTTTCGAACTGTGTTATAAAGGTTTTAAAACTTAATAAATATGCCATCTTTTATTATAAAGGAAATGCAGTTTTAAAGAAGATAAAAATAGTTTGAAACAAATATTTCTGAAATGGTTTATATAAAATATTTATAAAATTAATATCCTATAAATAAAGTAATAGATTTATAAATGGTGTTTAAAAATATTAAAAATAGATTTATAATTTATATTTTATAAAATAAAGGAGATTTCGAATGGAATAGATTTATAAATGGAATTTTCTAAATAAAGAGATTTTATAAAATAGAAGTTTTATAAAATAGAAAGGAGATTATGAAACATGGTTTTATAAATATAAATGGGTTTATCATGCTAAGTAGCGGATGGTTTTTATAAAGGGCGATACATTTCGTTTTAAAAGTTAAAATAATATCTTAAAGGAATGTTTTGAAAGTGATATTTGCAAATGGAATCAAATAGTTTTAAAAGTGATTTAAAGTGTGTTAAGTGACAAGAAGACATGGATTTCAACATTTCTATTGCGATAAATGTTCTTAAGAAAGTGAGGAAGACATAAAGTATAACATTGTTGTTATAGTAAGTAATTTCGAAACGAGATGTTTTATATAGTGTATTGGATCTATTCATATCCTATATTTGATGTTAATATTTAAGGTGGGTCACTTTTGTCAATTTTGAAGTTAAGAATGTTGTCTTTTCAAGGTCTAAGAGGTAATGACAATCCAACTTGACTGGCTTTACTGTTAACTAATAAATCGTTTTAAGTTCAACATCGAAGACCAATATTGAGTATAATTAATCGGATCCATATACTAGTGTTTTTGGGTTATCATAATGATGTTTTATGCAATATTCGTTTTGATCCAATAAAGTGTGTTATGGAGATTAAGGCTTTCCTCAAAGATTAGTAAATATACTTATTACATATTTAAATATGTAGAGGTATTTTCTAAGTGTTGAAAATGCAATGGTTTGTAAATTTACTTATATCATTGAGATAAGTATATGAAAATGTTTTCCACATGTCGAAAGATTAAAAATAGTTTTGTGAATATATCTTCGCAAAGATATTTTACATAAATATTTGAAGAGATTTAATTAATAAAAGATTAATTAAAAAGGCCTAGTGACTACTTGTGTGCTAGATTTATATTTTTGGTTCCTTGACTGGATGTGTAAGCTGATCAGTCGTGTACTTAGAATGAAGCCAACTGAGTAGGCGTAATTATCATTTGATATCAAGAATAATGATGGAGCGAAGTGACTATGGCACTCTAACCTACTGGCCTTCCTTCTTGACTGAAGAATAACAAGTTGAGAGTTGGTAGCGTGATAAATCTACTAGATTTGGTTTCCATATGAGGTTGAGGGCCTCTTATCAATTGTTGGTCAAGAGAGACTGGAATCAGATTTTTCCGAAAGCCACTTTGGACCAACGTATGCATTTAAAAGTGAAATTTACCTAAGATCATTGATTTGGAAAATGGAGATCTTCATGATGTAGGGCTGCTTGCCACTAACCTCTCGAGAGATTCCCATAATATATGCATATACATATACATACATATATATGGTAGCACTAGTGCCTTCGTTATGAAAATCTTCAATCTATGAGGACTGCTCGCTACTAATGCTAGGAATGATTTTGAAACAGGATGTAGTAGGAAGGTACCTTCAGATTTTTCTACTCCCATGCAACTTTTATGGACGAAAGTTTGACATTGCATTTCTAAAACCCATGTACATTGATTTTTAAAAAGTACATTTATTTGGTGGTGTAGGAAGTAACCCCTCTTACACTTAACACCCTTCTCTAAGGCGTATGAACTAGAGGATTGCACTTTAGTGGAAACCAATTAGTGTGTCGTTGGAAATGGAAATGTGGCATTCAAAATGGGATTCGTCATATAAAAGGTCAACCGTTACCCCAAGCCTCACATATCTGTAATCGCAAAAACAAGATAGTTGTTGCATGGCTAAGTGGGTCGCACACATTAGGATATGTTCATCACCTTTCTAGATTACCCTCTATATTTTGGGTTTGCTGTGTGTGTTGTGGCCGCAGATAGGTCAGGAACGACTGGGGTGATGACATAATCAGTACTATCTATGGTCGAAGTAGGATGATCATGTGTTGGAAGAGGGCAGCGGGGTTGTGCCTCGGTACATTCTTCTATGGATGTACCGTCGGAAGGTAGTCCCTTACCTTTCCATTGTTGGAAATCCATTCTCCAATACATGCCTTTTTTGTTTTGATTATAGATCCCTGTATGTTAGAATCTAATTAATGTAATAATTTCAGCTATTTTAATGTTTTATTTGAAAAGGGTTTTCACAGAATGTCATTAGAAATAATATCATATGAATTGATAAAAATATTTTAGTCATCTTAAGGTAAAAACCCATTTGTGTTTACATGCATCATGGTCTTACGAGGTACCTTTATTCTAAAAGGTTTTATAGCATTAAAATCTAATTGAGATGTGTTTTCTCATGCTGATTTACTAGACTAATCTGGACGTTCTTCCCTTTTGATGGTCGGACCAGTTTGAGTATCTTTAAAGATTAGATTTAGATGCATTTTGGGAGAACCAGGAGTAGGAGACTTCATCGATAACTAGTTGTTATCTTATTTCTGTTGCATGGGTTGTTTAAAATTATCAACATTCGTGAGGATAGTTGTTATAACTGTCTAGGCTGGTGATTAGTGATTTGTTATTGTACTCTGATGAATGTATGTATATTACAGTTTTCCTTTTGTAAACATCATTGTTATATTATATATTGTTCCATTGCATTGAGATTCAGTGATCATTTAGTTTCTTCTTGTCTTCTTTCTTTTTCCCTAACGATTGGTTTTTCTGGCACTTGAATGCTTGGTTCACAATACAGTGGACGTATTAGTGACGATTTTCGAGGGTTGAAAATTTCATCCATCATAAGCCTCTCTCACTAGATTGATGTTGTAAATAAATTTATCACATAAGATGAAAGATACAAAGATCCGTTGAAAAATAATTTTGTGTAGGACAAGAAGAGAGAAATATCTCATATGCATTAAAGAATAAGGTTATATCTATTGCATTTTCATCTTCGAGTCAAGGTTAAATAATATTTGTTACAACACTTACTTGATGAGTAAGAAATTAAAATTTTGTATGAAACATGGTTAAAACTATTGCATTTTGAATTTTTTAATAAATTTTGTCAAAGCTTTATGATTACATTCAAGCATAGATTCATGCGTCTTGATATTAATTAATGATTGATGTCTTAAATTAACATAGTATTGCAACAAAACAAAACATGAAGCAAGGACTAGCTTGTGTTTTCCATGAAGATTGTCTTGTGATTTTATACGTTGATTAGATTTAACAATGTTTTGAATCGTAAATTAGCCGTAAACCAACATTATTTTGAATTTCTAACTATAATATCTGGACTTACTGCAAGAATATTCCTGTATTAACCCTTCCTAAAACAAACCTAAATTCCGATTCAGAAAAGATCCATCGAAACTTAAACTTATTCCAAGTCGGCTGTTGGTTGGTAAAAAGAAAAATAATACAGAGCCATCTATCTATTCTTTCAGAACTCTCAGCGGAATGAATGAAATATAATAACAATTATAGTACCTATTTATTTCAAATCATTTCAAATGTCAAAATACATAATAACAACCATTACAATATTTTATTCAAAAATGTAATTTATAGAAAATAACTTGAAAAGATAGATAATAACTGCCACAAGCTTCACTCTCCCCATCTTCAAACATCATCAACTCATTCTCTGATCCGTATTGTAATTAGGTAGGAGTTAGAACAACAAGGGCCTGGTAAATAAAAATCTTGAGTCTTAATATTTCAGTACTTGTCCATTATAATATAAACAGTAATATGTCTTATATATTTAAACCATTTAATACTACAAGAAAGGAGGCGGGCCCTCATACAACCACCAAATACTTCTAAAACCATGAAGCAGGTCCTTCATCTTATGACCTATATCCACGGTGACGTCTCACATTAGTCTGACTATTCGTAGGTACTGGTAGCCAGATTAACTGGGAAGATTTACCCTACAGAATTAGGAATAATATCGCATCATCGTAGTTACTTATCATAAGTGATGTCTCATATCAGGCCCAAAGTCACACTATTGGTAGCCATATTAGCTGGGTAGACTTTCGTATGCCTTTTGACTGCTCTCACCACTTATGACTTAGTCATATTTTACAATACTCTTAATATATTATCGCACAACTCACCGTGCCCATTAATTAAGCTTTATAAGAATTTCTTCTTACTTTACCTTAACAATCAATTACTTTCCAAAGGGGATTTAATGACAATTATTACCTAACTAACTACATAATTATACACTATAATTGTATGTTATTTACAGTAATCAGTAAAGAAATAAATATGCACTTATTATTTGTTATGCATGCAGATATTATATCCTAATGAACGTCTAAATGTCAATTTCTTTCAAACAAAGGATTTTGATATCCTTAACAAAGGACTCAACATTCATACCCAAAAATTATAATAAACATGCTTTTGCAAAAATTTCAACTCAATCTATTATATCAAATAAACGAAATAATCTCAAAAATAGAAATTGAAGTCCTAGTTTCAATCTCTATTCAACCCCTCTTTTACAACGAATCTAAACATTTCTATTTTATTTTCATTTGGAATAAATGGTGTAAACTGCAAATAAATTCATACTTTACCCCTATTCCTTAATTGAAACTTCATAATTAAATTAGAATTAAAGAGGAGGGTGATACAAATTGGAATCACCAAAAACTGCAAAAAATACATATTCCAACTATTTAATGTGAACAATTGAGAATTCCAACAAGAATTGACATTTCACATTATAAAATTTTGTTGGGGGGGGGGGGGGTGGGGGTTCATTTTGTTTTATTTTTGTAAATCCAAAATCCTTTGGCATATTCAAATCCATGATATATTAATCAATTAATAAAATAAAAATGCTAAGATTTCCACTCACAATTGGTCCTTAGTTTTGCTTCTCTTTGGATTTGAAGCGCTTATTATAATCTCCTTCAGACCTCTTAATATTGATGTATACAACAAAGGATTTATATATGTATTAGGTTTACAAAGGTTGGAGGAAAAGAGGATTAGATATTAAATAACAAACAAAGATAGGTATATAACATTTTCTACCTGAAACCCTAATAGAGTTTTCTAAATCTAAGAAGATATAAACTGACAGAGCTTCGTTGATGTTCCAAAATATTTATGAATAAAAGTAAGGGGTCTAGAGTTTTATTTATAGAGGCTGGAATACACTAAAATTGTAGGATCACTACAAGAAAAATACCTTTTTATAGCGTTTAAAAAACGCTGTAAAAGGATACGATGGCGTTTTTATAAACGCTGTATATCAACAAGTTGTAATATGTCAGGGATCTATAATAGCAACCTCAGAATCGCTATAAAAAACATGCTATAAATGACGTTACTTATAGCGTTTCTGAATTGCTATTAAATGGACGGTTCAGGACATACAAGTACCTTTCTATAGCGTTTTGGTGCTTGCCATAGAACTTTTACGCAGAGTTATGGTTTATGATGCTAATATTTATGATGTCATTTATTTGCTATTTATAGCAATTGTAAACGTTGTAGATATATCATTACCTGATTATTATAGCAATTATAAATGCTATAAAAATATCATTGCCTGATTATTATAGCAACTATAAATGCTGTAAAAACGCTATAGAATGTTTACTTTAGTCTTCCATAGCATTATTTACTTGCCATGAAAACTGTTTAATCATTGCAGAATATTTTTATTGCACTAGCATAACACTATAATATATATAGCCATGACAATTTTTTTTCCTAGCATTAATATAAAAAGGATGTAATATACGGTATTTCACACAGTATTAACAATTAAGCATAAAAAATATATATGAATAAAAGCATTTCATGCACAATATTAAGCATATAAATATGAGTAACAATTCATACAATCGTAGCTAACCAGAACAATACATAATAAAAGTAACAATCCATACAACCATAGCTAACCAAAACGATACATAGTAAAAGTAAAGATGTAAGAACATCGACACAAAATACATTTGAAGGAGAATGAGTGCGGCAACATATTTTTTCATGCCTTCCACCATAGCGTAAACCCAGAGCATCATACACCACCTGTCAAAAAGCACATACCTAATGCTGCGTTTGATCATAACTCCAACTTTGCTTCCTTTGCATAATTTACCTTTAGGCCTGGAATGATTCCTAATGCTGCATCAAAGCATGCACCTGGTATACGCCCATGCTCCCTCAGTTCAGGTTTAGGTGATTTGCCTAGCAATCCTTCTAGATCTGATCCAATTACATTGAAATACCTAAACATAAATTGATAGGATTCTAACATTAGTAACTGTAATTGTGTATTGCACATTATTACAGCTCTCCTATATTGGTTACTATTGCAGGCACCTTAAAATCATGACAGCAATGTTATGGCCAAGCTGTGAAACCACCCAGTGTCAATGGTTAAAAAACAAAGTAGCTATATCAAACCACCCAGTGTCAATGGTTAAAAAACAAAGTAGCTATATCAAACCACCCAGTGTCAATGGTTAAAAAACAAAGTAGTTATACCAAATTATTGGGTTGATGAACAGACAATGTCTTACTCTTACAACCCAACATAACTTACAAAATAGAATTTATTTCGTATGTATCATAAGCAAACATTTATGCTCATATTGTCATCATTTGCATATATACCCACAAATTTGAATAAAATTATACTCTAACTTTCCAGTTATAGCTCGTTCAAGTACCTCTCTATTTACAGCAAAACTATGTATGTGTGTGTTATTACCAATAATGTACTTGGGTGCTTAACTTATATAGAGCGAAAACAATATGCAAAAGCGATTTCGTGAAAAAGGAGAAGAAAAAATGTGTTTTCTAAAATGTTTCCTATGAACTGGGATATGACTGAAATAAGCCAGATGGCAACAAAATACTGATAAGATAGAAATTTTTAGGTAAACTTCAAAGGGTGGTGCACATAGTGTGATGTTATGCTATTCTTCAATAAGGTTTTTCAATGTTGTACTATAAATAGGATCACAACCAAAACAACATCAAACTCAATTAAAAAAAGCCCAAAGGAACCAATGACTGCATCAATGATGTACTCTGCTACCATTTCAGGCATGCAATCTAACAACATGCTAGCTCCTTTCACAGGACTTAAATCAAAGCAGGGTTTCATAATCTGACTTCTTAAACCTACTAAGCAATGGTGATAGACTGCAGTGCATGAAGGTAACAACTGTATTATTATAATTAAATCAATGTGGAGTAATGTAAAATATGGAATGGCCAACAGAAGGGGTGAAGAAATTTGAGACACTTTCATACCATCCTACACGGAATGATGCGTAGCTGCTAAAACAGTTAGAGTATTTGATCTGACATGGATGGATTCCATGCCTGGAATTCATCCATGTTAGATTTGCATACAGAGAGAAAGGCAACTCACCGGGATACTATGATGTACTACATTGGACAATGTTGAAGCCGCCCATGTTCGGATGCAACAATGTTGCTCTAGTTTCGAATGAAGTAGCAGAGGCGAAGGATTACCCCAAGTCCGTTTGCATGATCATTGGATTTGATACCATCTGCCAAGTTCAGTGTATTAGCTTCATTGCTTACAATCCCACCCAATACTACAAATAACTTATGTTAATATATTTGGTTGAGAATGTTGTTGTTACTTTGTGTGATAAATTGTTGGTACGCTTGCTTGCTTTGGTTCATAACGAAAGTTGTTCATATATTTTGCAACAAATGTAGAGATTACTGTTCAAACTTCAAAATGTTTATTATTTGTAGATTTTCTATTAAAGATCTTTAACAAAGCCTACCAAGAAGTGATTTATTATAGACCCAATTAAGATCAACGTACTTCAAAGAATTTAAGTAGACTCCAGTTTTTGTAAGTCACATGTTGTATAAGTCACTACCAAGGTAAATAAATGATAGAAGTTTACTTTTTAATTTATGCAATTGATACTACCAAGTTCAAAAAAATTTATGCAATTTGTACAGGTCACATATTTGTAGTGCTACATATATAGTAACCTCATTTCATCATCATTACTCATCAAATATCAATAACAGCAAGTATTATGGGTATAGAGAACTTACTAGTTTCTTCACTCACGGTACTGATCATACTAATTAGCTTGACCAATGGCCAAGCAATTCCAAACATGACAGCTAGCAGCAGCTCTAAAATTGCTGCAACACAAGATGAAGCTGGTGGTGGCAGTGGGGTTGGAGTAGTTTCAGATTCAGTTATTTTTTTTAACTTGGTTATTAACTTAGTAGCAGTGGCTTAGTTTAATATTAGTAACTTGGTTATTTTTACAAATTTTTTTTTTCAAAACTTAATTAATTTTTATAAAATTAGGTATTTAATATAAACTTATTTAATTTTTATAAAACTTAGTTAAATATTATAAAAATTAGTTAATTTTTATAAATTAGGTTAATTTTTATAAATTTAGTTTATTTTTATAAACTTGGTTAAGTAAGTTAAATTTTTATATAACTTCGTTAATTTTTGTCAAAGTTAGTTAATTTTTTGTCAAAGTTATTGTTGTGTTTAATTTTAATAAAACTTGCTTAACATGGTTATTTTTTGTCCAAAACATTCTTAAGGTTGTATACAAAATTTGAGTTCCTATGAGTAAATTCTCATAAAAAATTCAACTCTAATTTTTCGCAATAATCCTAAATAGATTTTGCATTATCTTGGTATATTGGAATTTTCATACACCAATTAGAAGATCAAGTATTGATTCTTATGTGGTTATGTGCCACTGCTAAACATGTAAACCGAAAGCATATTTTCTTATGGGGGTTTGAATATAAAACAATCAGTTGTGCAACTTGTGTAGAACTTTAGCCACAAATTAGTGCTTAGTTCACCACTGTTTGCCTGTAAAAATCAATTATTGAGCAATATTAAACAATTCTAGCTACAGAACAACATTCTATTAGAGATAAGACATGCACTGAGATAGAACTTGGGATAGCGATGACAAATCATGACTTAAGAAGAATCAAATCATCACTTTCTATATGCTTCTAGCTCCTAACTGAATTCACTAACCTGCACTATTTTTTGAACCACCTTACAACTTCACTCATTTCCATCTTCTATCAGATGTCCTGCTAGACATTTGTCAGCCAATTTTGCAACATTATGGTCACATCTTCAGAAAAAAAATGGTAATAGAGTACAAAAATAAAGATATAATGATAAAAGTCCATTGAAAGAAGTCTTACCAGCAGCAAGTGTTCATCGTTTGATGGTAGATATTCAAGGTTCTGTACGTTACATCATAGAACTTCGATTTAACAAAGGATGATTAAACGATGAATCTATGGTAGAAGACAGAAAATTATATGTGTTATACCCATTATGAATCAGTTTTCCTCTGAATTTTTTAGAGTAGAGATATATTGATTAATCAAATACCTTCAACTTGACCTGAATAAACCAGAGTGATTTATCATTGAGCATCTGATGTATTCAAGACACATGTACTGATTTATTGCTCTGGTTCTAGGCTGGATATTAGGACCCATAATAGGTCCTATGATACCATCGATTTTGATAAACCCGACGTTAAAAAAACAATCACCCAAACCTCGGTTACAGTTAATGTAAACCAAACCATTCTCTATTGAATCCAACCTGTTCACTTCTAAAAAATTCTACATATGTAAATAATTTTTTCTAGCCTTTTTCAAAGAAAATGTGGTGGTAATGAACGCATAAAAATTACTAACTCACTGGAAGACACGTTATCAGCTGAAATTCTTTCTTGCAAAGTGGATAGAGGTTTGTGATGGTAGCCCAATTATCGATGCATGTAAAACAAAACCCAAAATGTAGTAAGAAACCTTTTATAGCAAGCATTTTCTGAGCTCCAAAAATAAACGAGACAGAAAGATCATGATATACAAATTAGGCATGAAATCATATATAATAAATTGATAACAAAAGATGTACTGATTATATTTTTTTTAACAAAAGCTGTAAGGTGGTTTTTATACATTTTAGTCTATTACATGCGCATCTAAATTCATATACATTCACTTCTTAATATCACTTCAAATTTCTTTTTTTTATCTAGTTTACGTAGCCTCCGCATTGTTTTGGCTGTTCAGATTCAGCAATAATTCAGGATGCCCTGCATTTTCCTAACTTCTATGTTCAACTACAGTTCTACAGCTATTTACTTTTTAATGTTATGAGCTTTATTCGCCATACATTTGTATCTATTTATTAGCTCATAACCACTTTTCAATCAAATTTGGTAATACTGAAGTATAAGAGCGGGAAAAGAAAGAAAAAATATGAAAAGAGGCTTTTGTCTAGTCAAACGACTATCATACAAAACCCAAAATTAGACTACTGTTGAGACAAAAAACCAATATCAAGTAGACTTCTAAGCTATCCCTTCATATACATGGATTAAAAACATTAGTTGCAAGTAAGTTTGTTATATTTTGTTTTATTCTAACGATTTGCTGCATTTTGTTTTATTAATTAAAATTGATAATTGTTAATAGTAGCTCTAGGTTTTTGATCAAATAACAAATGCAGATTGGAGATCTCACTTGATTCAGGTTAGTAACAATTTTTCTCCCATGGATAGCTTTATCCCTCCACTAACGGAGCTCTAGCATGGATTCCAGTCCTGACACTTCCTTCAAGTCCGTGATTCAGTCATATGTCTAGCGCCTGCCAGCCAGTGCCAGTGCCTAGCCCAATGTTGCAGTTCTGTCACTCATTTGCTAGTTTTCATTTCAACGCGAACCACTCCACATGCATCTTCAGCAATCAAGATAGATGTCCTTGTTATATGGTGTCACACAGTTCAGCCCAGAATGCAAGCAGTTCTAGCTAAGGTCAAACCAAAATGCAAACAGTTCAGATCATGATGTGCCTAGTAATACCGAGTCATCATGCTATGAAAAAATGCAGCAGTTAGCCAGTTATATTCCTGCATCTTGCTTATTGTAGCAACATACATCAACCATTTTCTAGTTCATTTAGGGGCAAGGAAAATTTCTTCTATGAAACTTACTACTGATTGAATTAGACACAAACATTACCTTTCGTGTATTTTGTGGTGGGGACAGATACACCTTTCGCTGATCTGCTAATGCAAGAGATGAATGCAATGGAAGAATCCAGTTGCTAACTCTCCACCGAATCTATATGAAGCAGACAACTTGTCAACCAGCATATCAATTTCTACAACTCCTTGTAAAAATGTTTGCAAGGCAATTGATTAAAACTGATTTTTGATGCATAGAAGAAAATTGTAACAACCCGATTCTTCGACTCCCGAATATCGACATCAATACGTCCACTTTATCGAATGCCGAGAAATCGGATGCCGGAAAACCGAACACTGAGGGTTTAAGAAGAAAAAAAGAAGAAGAAGAAGAGAGAAGAAGGGATAAGAAGATAGAAAATGGAGAGAAAAAGAAGATAGAAAATAGAACGGAACAGAAAAAAACAGAACAACAACAGAATCTCACAATCGCAGCGGAACAACATATAATAATAAATGAATAATCTTTAAACAAAGAACTATATCAGTTATTACATTTCATTACATCATATCATCAGAGTGTACGACAACAACAACAAACAGCGGAAAAGAAATACTATATAAATAATACGTCATGCCATCCATCTTGCCTCCAGCAACTCCAGAATATCCTGATAAACCTAACTCTTGACTGCCCGTGTGGAAATTGGTGGGCACCCAGAGTTTAGGAAGGAAAACAATAAACTCCGAGTCAGTCATGTGACTGGTGTGAGAACTCAAAACAGTTTATTTATCTTTTAAAATCAAAAATAGAGGAATATTTTTAAAGTCAATTCGCAATGCTTTTTAAAAATGAGACTACCATAAGGCCTCCCGCACACACACACAATGCAAACGCAGAATCGGAGGAGATTTCTCCGTATGATAGTCAAAGATGCTTGATACGTATTTAAAAGAATATTTGATATTATTACTAGTGCATAGTGTAGGAAAAATTCATTTCGAAAGTAGAATATAAATCTTAGCCAGCATAGACATTTCGAACTATGCCTACTATAGCTACCATCTAAACAGTGGTGACCACCATAAGTAAATGGCAGGTTCTACAACTAAAACCGTACAGGGTTTCGTATTGGGATTTGGATTTCCAACGAATGATCAGGCCAAGGAACTTCCCATTGCCACATGAGAATGCCTCTGGATGGACATCCCCGAGAACCAAACCGGATCTCTGCCAACACAAGGCCGGGTTACCCCTAACTGAGTAATAACTGACCGAATATGCCATCCCCCGGTCCTTTGGGACCTTTCACCGAGCGCTCGTAATCAATTCACACAATCATAAAGTGTTTTCAAAATGAGTAAGTATCTGGGCTCTATACCATGATACCACCCTTTTCCAGAAGGAAATGCACATATCATAGAGGGCGCTACCCCTCATAACCTTGCCGCATCTTTCCTGTTTTGACCATTCCCGAGGTGTGAGGCTCGACGAAGTCACGTCCACAAAACATACTTTATACAAAAGCCATGCTTTGGGTCAACAAATGATCATAGAAATGATCACCAAGATAGACGATCAAACAAATGATCCTATCACAAATAATCAACACAATGATCATTTACAGCAACACTCAGCATGTCACATTACCAAATTGGGAATATATCGCTGATAACATTCAACTACATAACCTCTGAGCTCGTACGTTTCAGAGAAGGGTGTTAAGCTAAAAGAATAAATTCTCCGCCACCAACAGAAATATATTTGAAAGAAATCTGCTTTATATCTCAATTTGTAACGTCAGACATACAATCCATACAAGTCTGTTCCGGGCTCGAACAAAACCGAAGGCACTTACAAAGAAGTCCTTGCAATCCGGATATCCACAATCCTGATCGGATTTCCCATCACATATGGAGAACTCAATACCGTAGCTACTCGGTGCAGAGTCAATCGACAGGTCATCCTATCGCTCTCGCAAATACCGGGTCTTTAACACCGATCTTCAAATGCAATTCATAACGACGTATCACATATTCGGAATGGGTTATACGACCCCATGGTCCTTTCCCGGTTAACCCGAATAGTGAGCGCTTATTCAAAAATAAGTGTGGCATTCAAATTCAACCAAATCACATCAAATACCCATTCAAAGGGAAATATTGATAGTCGGTTATTGAACTATCAATGGATATGCACACATCACCAGTTTCCAAATAATTTTCCAAAATATCTTTACAAGATATAAAATTTCAATACCTCAAAAATAAATCAATATTTATTTTTAACAAATTCCACTTTCTTTTATAAATTCCATAGTGAATTTATATTTCACAATACCTACTGATATACGATTTTCAATAGGTTTCAATATTCCTTTTCAATTTATCTTCAAAAAGATAAATTCTCAAAATATTCACTTTATATTGGAAAACATTTCCATACTTATTTAATAAGTAATTCACGAACCTATTTATTTTCAACACTTGGAAAATATTCAATATACTTAAATCGAGATTAAGTATATATTTCATTCTTTAAGGAAATCATTCTCTTAAACATATTTATTTGGGCCAAAACGAATGTTGCGTAAAACATCGTTACGACGTCCCAAAATCACTAGTATAGGGATTCGAATTTAAGATAGATATATAAATCCCGATACTATACAAAACATTTCCTTTTGGAAATCATTTACTATAACAACAGTGTTATAGTCCACCATTTCCTTCTATTTCTCGAAAACGTCTATTTCAACAATGAATGTTGAAATCTATGGTTTCGAATCTCAACACATTTTAAAACATCGTTAGATTGTTTTAATTCTATTAAAACATCACATTCTAAACAATTTCTTTAACATATTATTCACTATTCAAAAACGTGAATATACTTCAATTTACAATTTCATAATTTCTATACGTTTTATTTCAAAGGATTATTCACAGTCAAAAACGTGAATATAACTCCATTAATAGGTTTCAACAATTTACTTATCATAATAAGTCGTTTGCGGATTTATAAAACAACGTTTATAAATTCCATTTCTATTTATTTTATAACATCTTTCTTTATAAACTTTCTTTATTAACCTATTCACTTTATATCTCAATTATGAACCAAAAGTCCATATTATAAGTTAAACACTTATAAAACGATTATTTTACAAAATCGTTCTTTTTAAGACTTTCTAAATTATAAATCTTATAACTTATAAGATTCAATTATTTATCCAAAACCATTCTTTAATAACTTCACGAAATTTATAAATCTTGTTATTTATAAATTTCACTTATAACTTCACCATTTATAATTCTATAAATTCAATTCACTTATGCAATCCATTTTCACTTCATTCAAACACTTATAAAAATTCGTTTTATAATTCAAATATTTTCATTTATAAATTATCAATTTATAAATCTTTTTATATAAATCAATTTATACTATTATTTTAAAACATCTTTAATCTCCTATCATTTTGATTTATAAAATAATTAAATTTTATAAATCCTATATTTTCAACTCTTTATAATAATTTCAAAAATCCCGATTAAACTATTTTATAAAATCATTAGCCTCATATTTTCAAAAAAATCAACCTTTAACTATATTTCTCAAAAATATAACTTTTAAAATTATAACGTTATTTATTTATAATGGATCAATTCCAAAAATATTTTATAAACGTATACTTTCAAAAATCACTTTGAAATCCTTTTAAAATTCCAAAATTTGGTCCAATAATGCTACATATCAAATAGCCAATCACGACAACAACGATATCATATATCGATATGATAATCCATCAAATATCAAAATATCTGAAATCAAATAAAAACTGTTGAGGAATCCAGTTGGATCCCTCCAACCTGTTTTCCTGCATCCACAAACATTAGCACAATACCAATTTCGCTCCAGTACGAAATTATCGCGATATATGGGATTTAAAATATTATCCGCTTAATAGACGGCGCAATAGGGTCTCGTCCGCTAAAAAATGCGGGAAATCAACAACTTCAATATATACATATGCCAATATATATATATATTGCTATTATATATAATACCAATTTCACTGTTTATGAAATATTCGCGGTATATGTTTTTAATAAATAACATCCGCTTACTAACGGCGCATAATGTCTATTTTAACAATCAATAGATATCAATCATCATTCAAACATACATTCAAATATTTTAAACCTAACTATTTAAAATAAAATCGAAACCGATTCGATTGAGTGAGAAGTTCTCACCTTGATTTCAATTTCGTTTTAGCGATTTATTTCGAATAAAATTAAACGGACGTTTAATTTTACCCAAAATTTTTACTAACTCCAAACGACTCCAATCCAATTTCATCGTGTAGTGCTCGTCCATACGATTCCAACGCAATTGGTTTCGCGCGTTTTCGACCTCGTATGAAAAAGTTATGAATTTTACAAGTTTTCACGATTTAAACTATATAAATTTTACAACTTAATTTATAATTTTAATACCCTAACTTGCCACAGCCCTTGGATCCAATGCCTTTCCATCTTGTCCATTCTTTTCCTCTTCCCAAATTCACGTTCCATCTACAGGAAGATAGCCGTGCTTTGAACCCATGAATCACCCACTAGGGTTTAAATTTTCGACCTCCACGTTGAACTTGAACGCGATCAGATAGTTCCATGTTGAAGCCCATTGCAAGAGCTACTTTCGGCTGCGACAAGGTGGAGCTCGGCCACCTGTAGAGCCCTGAAACGCATGCCGACCTGATGGTAAACGCGAGCAGATAGCTCCCTCCATGGTTGACGAATCGACGAAGTAGCCGTATGGATCTGAAGCTCTCTTCGTGCTCTTCACTTCTCTAGTTGAAATCTCTTGCTAATTCTCTACGGATTGAGAGAGATTAAGAGGAGAAGGATTGGATGATGGTGGCCATTAAAATTTTAGGGCCGGCTGCAGTTTTTTAACCCTAAGGGTTTGATAATTTGTGAAAAAATGAAGAAAAGGGGGGGGGGGTTTATAGAAAATTTCACCAATTACTATTCACCCGGAATTTTCGAACTCCAAATGACGCATGCCGGTTGGCGTTTCTAAGGTTTACCCCACGTTTCGAACACAATGGAACGTGTTTCGGGAGCTAATTCGGTCATCTGTGCGAGATATGGCAACAAACGTTCGATTTGAAATTAAACCGATTAAACGATTTTCTAGGCGTTTTAATTTGCACCGGACAAACGGTAAATCCAATTGACACGAAATTTGAAACCATACAATAATATCACATTACGGATCCGATGAAACTGGTTTCGTCGAAATCCGAGACTTTTTAAAAAATGGCTATTTTAACTCGCCAAATTAATATTAAAAACAATTCGATGCGTTTCGAGCTGCTACGATCAAACGATAGCTCCGATTGACACGAAAATTGAAATCCGGTAATAACTAACTATTACGGATCCAATGGAACTGGTCTCGTCCAATTCTGAGACTGTTCAAAAATTGACTATTTTCATTAGTCGATTTAAATATTAAAATATTCAATTTTCACAAATAAACTTTTAATTCGATTTTAAAAGTTCTAAAATATCATTCTAACTCCAATATGATAAAATAAAATTTTACAAATCATTTTCAATCATATTTAACTCAATTTTCAATTATTTCCAGAATTTCATATATTAAATTATTGATTTAATTATCCAATTAAATCCAATTATTCAAAATAAAATTTATTCGACTTATAAATTCACTTATTAATATTTAAAATTAATTAAATATTCAAATTTTAATTACTAAAAATCCTGGGTCGTTACAATCTTCCCCCCTTAAAAGAATTTCGTCCTCGAAATTAACAAGTAAGAAAAAATTACAGAATCTATTAACTTTCCCAAAATCCATTGTTAAACTTCTTACAAAATCTTTACTAAGTTTTCAAATCATACTTAGTTATCTTTTCAAAAACAACTACTATTGTTTAACTTTCAATTCCAAATCAAAGTTAAAATTTTCAAAATTTTCCAATTTTCTCAAATTTTTTCCAACGCCTTAAATTTTCGGAAAAATTCGCCATAGTCTCCTTTGCGCGGCTCGATCCGAAAAAAAAATGACAGTATATATATCACAAATATACATCTCATCAAGTAATGAGGCATCCCGCAGGGAAAAAACTGTAAAAATACGGTATGTAATCCGAGATATGTACCTTATATTTTATTAGCGAGCATATACGGCTAATATAGCGCAAAAGCGAGCTCCAAATGCGAAGCAAACGCGATCCACACCTGCTAATCACTCAACAAACAACATGAGAATCATGCATATATGAAAATAGTATCGATATACAACATATAGCAACATAATAACTATACATGTCAACATATCAAATGCAACAAAACAACAAATGCAAACATCAACCAACTAGCATTCATAACCAATAAATATTCATTCATATTCTCATTAATATTCAATGAAATAGGTTTTCAATTTAATCACTTTTGATTCATTAACAGTGGATGTTTACTAACATTCATTTTCAATTAGTTTATATTCACTAATTCATATTCAAGTTGGTTCACTTCCAAATCAAATTCAATTCCATTTAAGATTCATTTAACTTCCAATCGAATTTCAATTATTTTAGCTTTCAATTTCATTAACTCAATCTCATTAATACTTAATGAATTATATACAATCAACTAACAATCATACAACAACCAATGTATATCAATTACAACCAAATTCCTTTGCTTATATTCATTTCATTCAATTATTCAACTTCCAATTCTAAAGTAAATTTCCATTTAACTTTAAATTCATTTTTATTTACAACTCATATTTATAAATATGTTCATATAGTTTCACTTCTTATATATATAAGTTTATTTCACAATTGTAAATCACATTAATTATAATTCAATTCTTATAATTCATTTGCTTATACAATTATTCTTCAATTTAGATTATTCAAACAACTAAACAATCAACTTATATACACTTTAATAATTCTAAAAAATTATTTCTTTTATATATAAATATACTCAAGGTAAAATTATTTCGTTTACCCAATTTAAAATAATACTGTGCCGAATTGTTCTATTCAAGTGTTTATAAACCCCTTCGGCATAGTTGTACAGACCGTGCTGACGAAGGTTCATATGCCACTCAATAAACCAAGCATCACAATATAAAACAATTTTATATTCACTAACAAATACGCTCTCATAGCTATTATTACACTCAAACTCATTCTAGAGTACTACTGACTCTATCTCTAATGAGTAATACCCAACAGAACCATGGTTGTCGCTTAACCAACAGCTCCGATACCACATTGTCACAACCCGATTCTTCGACTCCCGAATATCGACATCAATACGTCCACTTTATCGAATGCCGAGAAATCGGATGCCGGAAAACCGAACACTGAGGGTTTAAGAAGAAGAAGAAGAAGAAGAAAAAAAGAAGAAGAAGAAGAGAGAAGAAGGGATAAGAAGATAGAAAATGGAGAGAAAAAGAAGATAGAAAATAGAACGGAACAGAAAAAACAGAACAACAACAGAATCTCACAATCGCAGCGGAACAACATATAATAATAAATGAATAATCTTTAAACAAAGAACTATATCAGTTATTACATTTCATACATTACATCATATCATCAGAGTGTACGACAACAACAACAAACAGCGGAAAAGAAATACTATATAAATAATACGTCATGCCATCCATCTTGCCTCCAGCAACTCCAGAATATCCTGATAAACCTAACTCTTGACTGCCCGTGTGGAAATTGGTGGGCACCCAGAGTTTAGGAAGGAAAACAATAAACTCCGAGTCAGTCATGTGACTGGTGTGAGAACTCAAAACAGTTTATTTATCTTTTAAAATCAAAAATAGAGGAATATTTTTAAAGTCAATTCGCAATGCTTTTTAAAAATGAGACTACCATAAGGCCTCCCGCACACACACACAATGCAAACGCAGAATCGGAGGAGATTTCTCCGTATGATAGTCAAAGATGCTTGATACGTATTTAAAAGAATATTTGATATTATTACTAGTGCATAGTGTAGGAAAAATTCATTTCGAAAGTAGAATATAAATCTTAGCCAGCATAGACATTTCGAACTATGCCTACTATAGCTACCATCTAAACAGTGGTGACCACCATAAGTAAATGACAGGTTCTACAACTAAAACCGTACAGGGTTTCGTATTGGGATTTGGATTTCCAACGAATGATCAGGCCAAGGAACTTCCCATTGCCACATGAGAATGCCTCTGGATGGACATCCCCGAGAACCAAACCGGATCTCTGCCAACACAAGGCCGGGTTACCCCTAACTGAGTAATAACTGACCGAATATGCCATCCCCCGGTCCTTTGGGACCTTTCACCGAGCGCTCGTAATCAATTCACACAATCATAAAGTGTTTTCAAAATGAGTAAGTATCTGGGCTCTATACCATGATACCACCCTTTTCCAGAAGGAAATGCACATATCCTAGAGGGCGCTACCCTTCATAACCTTGCCGCATCTTTCCTGTTTTGACCATTCCCGAGGTGTGAGGCTCGACGAAGTCACGTCCACAAAACATACTTTATACAAAAGCCATGCTTTGGGTCAACAAATGATCATAGAAATGATCACCAAGATAGACGATCAAACAAATGATCCTATCACAAATAATCAACACAATGATATTTACAGCAACACTCAGCATGTCACATTACCAAATTGGGAATATATCGCTGATAACATTCAACTACATAACCTCTGAGCTCGTACGTTTCAGAGAAGGGTGTTAAGCTAAAAGAATAAATTCTCCGCCACCAACAGAAATATATTTGAAAGAAATCTGCTTTATATCTCAATTTGTAACGTCAGACATACAATCCATACAAGTCTGTTCCGGGCTCGAACAAAACCGAAGGCACTTACAAAGAAGTCCTTGCAATCCGGATATCCACAATCCTGATCGGATTTCCCATCACATATGGAGAACTCAATACCGTAGCTACTCGGTGTAGAGTCAATCGACGGGTCATCCTATCGCTCTCGCAAATACCGGGTCTTTAACACCGATCTTCAAATGCAATTCATAACGACGTATCACATATTCGGAATGGGTTATACGACCCCATGGTCCTTTCCCGGTTAACCCGAATAGTGAGCGCTTATTCAAAAATAAGTGTGGCATTCAAATTCAACCAAATCACATCAAATACCCATTCAAAGGGAAATATTGATAGTCGGTTATTGAACTATCAATGGATATGCACACATCACCAGTTTCCAAATAATTTTCCAAAATATCTTTACAAGATATAAAATTTCAATACCTCAAAAATAAATCAATATTTATTTTTAACAAATTCCACTTTCTTTTATAAATTCCATAGTGAATTTATATTTCACAATACCTACTGATATACGATTTTCAATAGGTTTCAATATTCCTTTTCAATTTATCTTCAAAAAGATAAATTCTCAAAATATTCACTTTATATTGGAAAACATTTCCATACTTATTTAATAAGTAATTCACGAACCTATTTATTTTCAACACTTGGAAAATATTCAATATACTTAAATTGAGATTAAGTATATATTTCATTCTTTAAGGAAATCATTCTCTTAAACATATTTATTTGGGCCAAAACGAATGTTGCGTAAAACATCGTTACGACGTCCCAAAATCACTAGTATAGGGATTCGAATTTAAGATAGATATATAAATCCCGATACTATACAAAACATTTTCTTTTGGAAATCATTTACTATAGCAACAGTGTTATAGTCCACCATTTCCTTCTATTTCTCGAAAACGTCTATTTCAACAATGAATGTTGAAATCTATGGTTTCGAATCTCAACACATTTTAAAACATCGTTAGATTGTTTTAAGTCTATTAAAACATCACATTCTAAACAATTTCTTTAACATATTATTCACTATTCAAAAACGTGAATATACTTCAATTTACAATTTCATCATTTCTATACGTTTTATTTCAAAGGATTATTCACAGTCAAAAACGTGAATATAACTCCATTAATAGGTTTCAACAATTTACTTATCATAATAAGTCGTTTGCGGATTTATAAAACAACGTTTATAAATTCCATTTCTATTTATTTTATAACATCTTTCTTTATAAACTTTCTTTATTAACCTATTCACTTTATATCTCAATTATGAACCAAAAGTCCATATTATAAGTTAAACACTTATAAAACGATTATTTTACAAAATTGTTCTTTTTAAGACTTTCTAAATTATAAATCTTATAACTTATAAGATTCAATTATTTATCCAAAACCATTCTTTAATAACTTCACGAAATTTATAAATCTTATTATTTATAAATTTCACTTATAACTTCACCATTTATAATTCTATAAATTCAATTCACTTATGCAATCCATTTTCACTTCATTCAAACACTTATAAAAACTCGTTTTATAATTCAAATATTTTCATTTATAAATTATCAATTTATAAATCTTTTTATATAAATCAATTTATACTATTATTTTAAAACATCTTTAATCTCCTATCATTTTGATTTATAAAATAATTAAATTTTATAAATCCTATATTTTCAACTCTTTATAATAATTTCAAAAATCCCGATTAAACTATTTTATAAAATCATTAGCCTCATATTTTCAAAAAAAATCAACCTTTAACTATATTTCTCAAAAATATAACTTTTAAAATTATAACGTTATTTATTTATAATGGATCAATTCCAAAAATATTTTATAAACGTATACTTTCAAAAATCACTTTGAAATCCTTTTAAAATTCCAAAATTTGGTCTAATGATGCTACATACCAAATAGCCAATCACGACAACAACGATATCATATATCGATATGATAATCCATCAAATATCAAAATATCTGGAATCAAATAAATACTGCTGAGGAATCCAGTTGGATCCCTCCAACCTGTTTTCCTGCATCCACAAACATTAGCACAATACCAATTTCGCTCCAGTACGAAATTATCGCGGTATATGGGATTTAAAATATTATCCGCTTAATAGACGGCGCAATAGGGTCTCATTCGCTAAAAAATGCGGGAAATCAACAACTCCAATATATACATATGCCAATATATATATATTGCTATTATATATAATACCAATTTCACTGTTTATGAAATATTCGCGGTATATGTTTTTAATAAATAACATCCGCTTACTAACGGCGCATAATGTCTATTTTAACAATCAATAGATATCAATCATCATTCAAACATACATTCAAATATTTTAAATCTAACTATTTAAAATAAAATCGAAACCGATTCGATTGAGTGAGAAGTTCTCACCTTGATTTCAATTTCGTTTTAGCGATTTATTTCGAATAAAATTAAACGGACGTTTAATTTTACCCGAAATTTTCACTAACTCCAAACGACTCCAATCCAATTTCATCGCATAGTGCTCGTCCATACGATTCCAACGCAACTGGTTTCGCGCGTTTTCGACCTCGTATGAAAAAGTTATGAATTTTACAAGTTTTCACGATTTAAACTATATAAATTTTACAACTTAATTTATAATTTTAATACCCTAACTTGCCACAGCCCTTGGATCCAATGCCTTTCCATCTTGGCCATTCTTTTCCTCTTCCCAAATTCACGTTCCATCTACAGGAAGATAGCCGTGCTTTGAACCCTTGAATCACCCACTAGGGTTTAAATTTTCGACCTCCACGTTGAACTTGAACGCGATCAGATAGTTCCATGTTGAAGCCCATTGCAAGAGCTACTTTCGGCTGCGACAAGGTGGAGCTCGGCCACCTGTAGAGCCCTGAAACGCGTGCCGACCTGATGGTAAACGCGAGCAGATAGCTCCCTCCATGGTTGACGAATCGACGAAGTAGCCGTATGGATCTGAAGCTCTCTTCGTGCTCTTCACTTCGTTAGTTGAAATCTCTTGCTAATTCTCTACGGATTGAGAGAGATTAAGAGGAGAAGGATTGGATGATGGTGGCCATTAAAATTTTAGGGCCGGCTGCAGTTTTTTAACCCTAAGGGTTTGATAATTTGTGAAAAAATGAAGAAAAGGGAGGGGGGGGTTTTATAGAAAATTTCACCAATTACTATTCACCCGGAATTTTCAAACTCCAAACGACGCGTGCCGGTTGGCGTTTCTAAGGTTTACCCCGCGTTCCGAACACAATGGAACGTGTTTCGGGAGCTAATTCGGTCATCTGTGCGAGATATGGCAACAAACGTTCGATTTGAAATTAAACCGATTAAACGATTTTCTAGGCGTTTTAATTTGCACCGGACAAACGGTAAATCCAATTGACACGAAATTTGAAACCATACAATAATATCACATTACGGATCCGATGAAACTGGTTTCGTCGAAATCCGAGACTTTTTGAAAAATGGCTATTTTAACTCGCCAAATTAATATTAAAAACAATTCGATGCGTTTCGAGCTGCTACGATCAAACGATAGCTCCGATTGACACGAAAATTGAAATCCGGTAATAATTAACTATTAGGGATCCAATGGAAATGGTCTCGTCCAATTCTGAGACTGTTCAAAAATTGACTATTTTCACTAGTCGATTTAAATATTAAAATATTCAATTTTCACAAATAAACTTTTAATTCGATTTTAAAAGTTCTAAAATATCATTCTAACTCCAATATGATAAAATAAAATTTTACAAATCATTTTCAATCATATTTAACTCAATTTTCAATTATTTCCATAATTTCACATATTAAATTATTGATTTAATTATCCAATTAAATCCAATTATTCAAAATAAAATTTATTCGACTTATAAATTCACTTATTAATATTTAAAATTAATTAAATATTCAAATTTTAATTACTAAAAATCCTGGGTCGTTACAACTATAGCTATAGAGGTTATATTTTTTGGGGGAGCCTACTAGATGGCACAGTGATGAGGTAGACCAACATATATGATACATTATAACTATATATATACACTTGAGATTCATGTCCAGTAGGTACTGTAGTGTCACATCATACACAGTCTTGGATTTTATACTCATATTGTACATTATATTTACATACTCACATGGGCTTTTGTTATCGTCTCTTTAGCAGGTCACTTCAGATACCTACATTTCTGTATATTCTTCTGTTTACTATGGCCTATTGTATTTTATGCTTAATTTTTTGTTTTTTATCAAAACTATAACGGTAAATTAGACTTTGAACGCTGACATATATTGCTGTTAATAGTATATTTTCTTATAGTGTGCTATGCTAAAATTTGAAAATCATGAAGTGTTTCTTATATGGTTTGCTTTTTGCATATTATATACATCTAAGATAGCAAGAATTGTTCCAATGCTGACACAGTTTGCTATTAAAAGCAAAATTTGTTGAAGTGAACTGTTCCAATGCATGGACTAATACTCTAGTATTAATGCATAAAAACAAGAAGGGGTGGTGCTGGAGAATTGCAGAGCAAAGGATTGTAAAAATAATTTAACTTTTATGGTATTCCAATTTAATTTTGTAAGATACCAGTAAAATATTGACAAAATTAGTCAACGACAAATTATATTATAACTATTGTACCCAATCTTCTACTAATTACTAAACTATAAACAAGTAAAAACTGAAAATTTGGTGGTTTCTTCCACTAATCAATCATTTCTAATTATGTCTTAACAAGTATATGAACTTGGAATATAGATATACAATATACATATACATGAAATTTAATTATAACCATAAAGTCCAATTATTAAATGAAATAGAACGACAAAACAGTCAAATCTCAAATGGATTCAAAACAAGAAGTAAAAGTTGTTGTACCTAATATCCAAATCTGGATTGAAAACCTCACACGGTGAAATAGGGGTTTTTCATTGAACCTTCGAGTATGATTGTCGGATTGGAGCTACAGATTACAGTGGATATTACAATCGTGCTTAAGATTTGAGAATTGGCCGAAATCAAGTTTTGAGGAAGAGAGGGTTGCAGAGCTTTTAGATTAAAGAGAAATTTGATATTGAAGAGGGTAAAGAGGAGAATCGTGAGTAGAGAAGGAAGTGAATGTGAAAAGGAAAATTTGGCGGCCTAGAAATAACGGGGAGGGAAATGCAATTGGAACCGCCGATTTAATCTTTTATGTTAATAATTGCATTGGAACAAGCTATCAATTTAACCTAAATTAACACCAACTCGTTAACCATAACAAGCCAAGTTTTCATGCAATCCCTACTTGCTATTAATATAACATTTTCTTGTAGTGGATCAAACTAGGTTAAAAATAATATAATCTGGTACGCTCAAATCAAACAAACCCTGGCTGCTACTACTCAATCGGTCGACCGCCACCGGAAAATGGTCGACTGATCCCAATGAAGGGGTTGGCCAGTGTGTATTTATTTGAGAATAAATGTTTCCACTGTTTATTATATTCCTTAACTATTAGTTAACTTTAATAATGTTAATGGTTCTTAACCCCCAAGTCTAATCTTAGTTAATATTCGGGAGTCAAATTTTAAACTTAATTATTTGAATTTGAATTAAATTATTTTAAACCTGAAAACTTTAAATGCCTATAACTTCTTCGTCTGAGTTCTTTTGTCACCAATTAAATATGAAAATGGACCAAAATTTTGCCACAAATGCAACGACATAACTTTCGCGGTCAAATTCTAAGTTTTGCAAAATTTTCATTTTACCCCAATTTAATTTAATTTACTTATTTAACTATTACCGATTTTATAGGGCGTTACATTCTCCCCCAATAAAAAGGATTTTTTCCCTGAAATCTTTTCAAGGGGCAAACGGCATAACGCACAATAACATCCATGTTGGACAACCAAGTTATCTGCACAGTCATCTACTCAACTAAAGTGCAATTTGATTATGTACTGTAAATATGCTATAAATGAGCTCAATGTTGACGTGAATGTGTGATCGTGTCATACAAGCATGTATGCAAATACCATAAACATGCATAAAACTTCAATATGAGTGTATTGTAAAAATGTATAGCAACCATCTCTTACCATTCAATCTTGCAGCCATAATGCAACCAAAATCGTAAGTTTGGAGAGAAAAGTTCACTAGAAAAAAGCTTAGGATGAGAAGTTCACATGCTTTCTAACGAAATTTCTCCCCATTGTACCCGGACCAATCTGATTTCTTTACTATGGAGCTTCCTGGCTCCATGCTCCACAATGCATGCAGTGGCACAGGACAATATTCGCTCCATCTTGGTATCCCCCAATTGATTAGGTTCTACCACAATTTCTATGTTATGAAGGTAATTTCTCAAATTAAAATTGTGAAAAACGTCATGGACTCCTGTCAACTTACAGGTTTACTTATTTTTCCCAATATTGGGAGAGGCCTAGTAAATCTTGGTGCCAACTTTTCCAACTTTCCAATATTTACGACCTTCACATGCTGCCTAATCAATTCTAACTTTCTAAAGTCCCCTAATTCAAATTTGGTCCAAGTAGAATTCTATCAATGGTTTACCACCAACAATTCGGCGATTTGTATGGCATCCTGTAATGTGCTCCAAGGGTGTCATACCAATCATGTATTGGTGACTACTATTGCATGCATATTCTACTAAAAGTAAGTGCTGCTCCTAATGTCCTCTAAAGTCCATGATGCAAACTCTCAACAAATCCTTCAAGTTCCCATTCTCTCTTTCAGTTTGTCCATCGATCTTCGGTTGGTATGCGATGCTTAGACTTAACGAAGTTCCTAATGCTAACGAAGTTCCCAAGGTTGCGAGAAAACTCCTCCAAAATTTACTAGCGAATAAGTGGTCCCTATTGCTAACGATGCTACTGAAATTCCAAGAAGTTGAACCTCCTCCTTGATATGAATATACGCTAGAGACGCTGCAGTCCTATTGCCCAAATGGGGAAAAATGGATCTCTCTCTCCTAGTGACAATTTTTTTCTACCTTTTTCCCATCCTTGTCAAATAGAAAATTATCTTCACATCTCTATATATTATCGCTTTGTTGAATGGTGACATTCTATGAACTACGTTTTATTTTTCCAAAAACCCTAAAGTTTTGGATTAATGTATTCATCTACTTTAGGTTGCTAACCTAATTCCGCATCATAAACTTTTCCAGTAGCGAAGGGAGACAACTAGTGATTACAACCCAAGAACTCTAAAAGAAAATTCTGCTGGAAGCTGCCATTTATTATAAATGGTATAAATGATTTTGAGGTCTTAACATTCCTTACTAAATAAAGAAGGGAATTTCATAATATGGCATTCCATTATTATCCATTTTCCTTAATTTTCCTTCTTGATTTCTAATAAATGTGGTCCATCCATTGCTCCAATTAATATAACCATAACAGTTGAACATTACTATCAAAATTAGCCATCCTTAATTAATCCTTATTTAATCCCTTCAACCCTATCTGGTTTCAAAATCTATCCATTACTCAGATTCAATTCTTCCATGAATGCCACATCAAGTTTTCCTAATCAGTCCCAATAGGATCCTTTTACCTCTAATAAATTACAAATTTATTGCCCATTAAATTTGTAATTAATGTCCATAAATCCTAATCCATTAGTTACTATTTAGTACACATATAGACGTAATTTGTGCTATATATATATGTGTGTGTGTGTATATTCTTATTTCTAGTCGTTAAGCATAGTTATACGTGTATACTAATTTCTAAATAAGAATGCTTGTCTCTACAGTTTTAGTTTATTAGAGCTATCCTTAAAAATGACTATTGTTATAGTCTCCTATAAATTAACTACAAATGAGATTTTTGCATTGTTTGAATTTACAATGAATTATTTCTTTTCTTCTATTGAAAGAGATAACATAAATAATGGAAATGATATTCATATCCTGCAAATCTCTTTCCCTTTTTAGTGCATCCTTTGTTAATTCAAATAATGCGCTTTTATACATATTTTGAAATATGGTAATCCATGGAAATTACATGGAGACTGTTCCAAATAAGTTGAACATGAAAAGTTACATTCTAAACTATATAGGGCAACCTAATTTACAACCCAACTGTAGATCTAGAATATCTTTACACTTTACCAACTTCTTCAAATAGAGGTTTAGGACTGATTCCAAATTTCCTGATCAGGTTGTACACTCGATTCCCACTTTATTCATATTCTAATAACCTTAGTTGTCCTACCAAGGAAGTCATCCCTACCAACTCCATAAAAATTTGGTTTTCACTATTCTTTATGAAACCAGAATTTTAGCTATATACAAAATAAACTATTTTTATACAAATAAATTTATTTCATTAAATTCAAAATCAGCATTATTACTTCATTTATTTATAAACTTTAAAATTTTCACAAGCATGAAGTACTAAAGTCAAAATCTTCCTTTTTGGAACTATAAACTTAGAAATCCTGATCAAGAGTTCAGAATTGCATAGTTCCAAGAAGGAGGAAAACAAGTTCCTTTTTTAAAACTATCCTCATCGAAGAATTATTCATTTATAATTTAGACTTTTAATTCATATTGTTCAAAAGTTGCTTGGTTTTCAAAAAGGAACTATGAAAAACGTCCCTTTTTAATGACTTACTATAATAAAGACTTACCCTTTTAAAAATAACATAAAACATTCAAAACTCAGTTATCATTTCAAAATACTATATTTACCTCCAATAAACATTTATTATTTCAAAGATATTTCTAGTTACAAGACAGTTACATTATTCTAAAAAAATACACCAACATTTATTGTTTTTTAAATCAAAATGTACCGTCATTTAACCAAATACTCTTTATAACTTTGTTCAAAGCTCTTAACATCTTTTGCAATCCTTTTCTTGTCAATTCCAATAAAATTCTTATTCAAAAAGTTCTAAATTCGAATAGGAAAAACGTATATATAAAATTATCATCTTTACATAGACCTTTTTCCTTATATACAAAATATCCAACTTATTTAATAATTATCATTCAAATTCACTCAATTGACAAAGATACCTAAACTTTAAACGATGGAAAATGGAGTAGATAAACAACAATTCTATCTTATTCATATTACTCCTCTCCTATATTATTTATCACTGGATTAAAATTTCCAATTCTATTACTACCTAAATTCAGCTATTATTCTCTATATTTCCTTATACGGGAATGTCTCTCCTACCTACCTTTTCGGACGTTCTTATCCTATTATTTCCTACTTGCTTATTCTATCCAGGTGCTATTTCAATTTATACACCCCTTTTTTAAAGGAAAAGGAATTTTAAGGAAAAGAATATCCAATCCAAATTTATAAAGTAGCAGAAATCATATAAAAATAGAAGAATCCAAAAACGAAGAACTCAAAATTTGAAAACTTTTTAATTCATCAAATTTTAAATTGAGAAGCTAACAAATGAAAACCTTCTCTTTTTATATCCCAACTTTTCAAGTCATTAAATTTACAATTAAAAATCATCCACCATTTTGTTTTTAAAATGTTTCTCTACTTTTAAAATTACATCCTCTTTCCAAACTTTTCACAAAACAAATGGTAGTATATTTCGAAAGTTATCTAAAACTACGTTCTGAAAAAATTTCATCTTATAATACATAAGATTTCCATTAATAATCTTTTGAAAAGCTCTTTCAAAACATTCAAGGAGTTTTCAAAAATATTTTTATCAAAATTCTTCCTTATGGGATAGGATTTAAAATTTGGCTTTATTTGTTCTTTCCTTTAAACTTTTCTACTCAATCCTCTTAAAAATTTAGTTATCTTCTTTTGGTGATTGATATACACCTTCTTACTGAAGTCTATTTCTTTCCTTCTTTATACCTCACTTCCAAATTTTTACCATTATTCTGTCTTGTAATATTTAATTAATACCGAAATTTTTTATTCATTACCTCCATAACTATCACTTTGTCCATATTATCTTAACGGATTTCCCCTAAAGACATTTATTTACTTATTCAAACTTTACCTTAATGGCCCCTATTTAATTTCTTGTAACATAATGAGACATTCATTGTCTATTAAATTTTGGAGTTACAAACTTTCCATCTACATTTTCTATCCCAATTATTTAATATGCTTGTAGGATCCACAATTATAAGGAAGTCTATCCTCAACAAAGAAGTCAAGTACTATTCGGCTTCTGGGGGGCTTCCCTATGTTGTGCTCATGCTTTTCTAAGTCCACTTCTATGATATGATCTTCGCTTAAAAAGTAATCAGAGTAGAAATACAAATATAACTCTATTTATTTTTCTAACCCATAGTCACTTAGCCCATCCTTTTGGAATATTGTCGCGACTAATTCTATAGTTGGAATTTATAAAGTTAAGCGTATATTCAAAATAAGGATATATATATATATATATATATATATATATATTTATAGTAAAATCATTTTGAAAAACCTTTTCAAAAATAATGAGTATGCCACTTATACGTAAATTTTCTCCGTTGATCGAGTAACCTAAGCTCTGATACCACAAGTAACAGCCCACCCTAAAATAGACCTGAATTCCAATCCAGAAAAGGCCCATCAAAACTTAGACTGATTTCAAAGATGGCTATTAGTAGGCAAAAAGAAAAACAATACAGATCTACCTACCTATACATTCAGAACTCATAGCAGGAGAAATAAAATATAATAACACTAATGGTACCTATTTATTTCAAATCATTTCAAATCATTTCAAATGTCATAATACATAATAACAAACGTCATAACATTTTGTTCAAAAATACAATTTATGGATACAATAGAAATAACTTGAAAAGATAGATAATGATTATGACAAGCTTCACTCTCTCCATCTTCAAACATCTTTAATTCCTTCTCTACCCTGTGTTTTAATGAGTATGGAGTTAGAACAATAAGTGTCTAGTGAATAAAAACCTCGAGTCTTACTACTTCGATACTTGGATAATATAATTTAAACTAGAACATATCTTACGTATTTAAATCATTTAATACTTCAGAAAAGGAAAGGAGGCAGGCCCTCAAACAAATACTTAGTACCGTCCATTTCCAATCCTAAAACCATAACCAACGTCGTAAATGTCTAACAATGCAAGAAATAGAACATAAGCCACTTAATTCCTTTTAATGGAAAATTGGCAGACTCTAACCATTTAAGACCTCAATTGATGTAGGCCTCCATCATTTAATACGTATTCCCAAGGTAGACTCCACATAGGCATCTATCTAGTCGACATTGCATGGAAATCTCTTTGGACTCTTAATACGTTCTATTGAAGCAGACCATTCCTAGATATCCTTAACCGTTCCTAAACCTAATCTCGAACATTTATTACTCCATTTGGAGAAGTAGGTGGGCCCTTAAACAACCACTTAATACCTCCATAACTCCGAAGTAGGTCCTTCATCTTACGACCAATATCCATGATGGCGTCTCACATTAGCCCGACTAATCGTAGGTATTGGCAGTCAGATTAATTGGGTAGATTTACCCAACAGAAATGGGACTAACCTTTTGTCCTTATAGTTACTTTTCATAGGTGACGTCTCACATTAGCCCCAAAATCACATTGCTGACAGCTAGATTAGCTGGGCAGACTTTTGTGTGCCTTATAACTGACCTCATACCACTTATAACTTAGTCATATTCTACAGTGCTCTTAATATATTATCAGACACCATACCGTGTCCATTAATTAGGCTGTATAAGAATTCCTTCTTATTTTGCCTTAATAATCAGTTACTTTTCTAAGGGAGATTTAATGACAAATATTACTAATTAACTATGCAATAATACATTATAATTGTACGCTATTTACGGTAATATTTAAATGTCAATTCCTTTCTAACAACAATAATACTAGTCCACTTGACATATTAACAATGGTGCCATGTTTCCAATATTCATAACAAGGGATTTCAATATCCTTAACAAAGGATTCAACATTCATATCCAAAAATTGTAATAAACAGACTTATACGTAATAGAAATTTCAACTCAATCTATTATACCAAATAAAGGAATAATCTCAAAAATAAAAATTGCAGTGCTAGTTTCAGTCTCTATTCAACCCCTCTTTTATAAAGAATCTAAACATTTATCTTTTATTTTCATATGGAATAAATGGTGTAAACTACAAATAAATTCATACTTCATACCTTATTCCTTAATTGAAACTTCAGAATCAAATCAGAATTAAAGAGTAGGGGAATACAAATTAGAATCACCAAAAACTGCAAAAAATACTTAATCCAACTATTTAATGTAAACAATTGAGAATTCCAACAAGAATTGACATTTCAAATTATAAGAATTTTGGGGTTTCATTTTGTTTTATTTTCCAAATCCAAAATCCATAATATACTAATCAATTACTGAATTAAAATGCTAAGATTTCCACTCACAATTGGTCCTTAGTTTTGCTTCTCTTTGGATTTGAAATGCCTATTATAATCTCCTTCAGATCTCTTATTATTGATGTATACAACAAAGGGTTTGTGTATATATTAGGTTTAGAAAGGTTGGAGGAGAAGAGGATTAGAAATCAAATAGCAAACAAAGATAGTTATATTGCATTTCCTACCTAAAACCCTAATAGAGTTTTCTAAATCTAAGAAGAGTGGAACTAACAGAGCTTCGCTGATGTTTCCAAAATATTTGTGAATAAAAGTGAGGGTTCTAGGGTTTTATTTATAGAGGCTAGAACACACTAAAATTATAAGATGAAAATAGGATAAAAATAATATAATCTAGCACGCTTGAATCAACCAAGCCCTGACTGCCACTATTCACGACCGATCGACCGCCACCTGCAAATGGTCGACCGATCCCAATGAAGGGGTCGAACAATGTGTGTTTATTTGAGAATAAACATTGATGTTGTTTATTATATTCCTTAATTGTTATATAAATTTAATTGTTAATGTTAACGGTTCTTAACCCTCAAGTCTAATCTCAGTTAATATTCAAGAGTTAAGTTTCAAACTTAATTATTTATTTGAATTAAAATTCTTATTTCAAACTTCAAACCTAAGTCAAATTTCAAACTTCAATCGTTAATGTTAATGGTTCTTAACCCCCAATTCTAGTTTCAACCACTATTCAACCCCTCTTTTACAAAGAATTTAAACATCTCTTTTATTTTCATATGGATTAAATGGTGTAAACTACAAATAAATTCATACTTTACACCATAATCCTCAATTGGAACTTCATAATAAAACTAGAATTAAAGAGGAGGGGAATAGAAATTGGAATCATCAAAAACTACATATTCCAACTGTTTAATTTAAATAATTGAGAATTCCAACAAGAATTGACAATTTGATTTCTAAGTGTTTTGGGGGTTTCATTTTGTTTTATTTTTGTAAACCCAAAACACCTAAGTCATATTAAAATCTATAATATACTAATCAATTACTGAAATAAAAATGCTATGATTTCTGCTCATAGTTGGCCCTTTGCTTTTCTTTAGATTTGAAATCCCCATTGTAATCTCCTTTAGATATCTTATTATTGATATATACGACAAGGGATTTGTACATATGGTAAGCTTAGAAAGGTCGAAGGAGAAAAGCATTAGCAACTAAATAATAAACAAAGATAGGTATATTTTATTTCTTACCTGAAACCCTAATAACATTTTCTAAATCTAAGAAGAGATGAACTAATAGAGCTTCACTGATGTTCCTAAAATATTTGTGAATAAAAGTGAGGGTCTAGGGTCTTGTTTATAGAGGTTGAAACGCACCAAAACCGTACGATGAAACTAGGTAAAAGATAATAAATCTAGTACGCTCAAATCAACGAAACCCTAGCCACCACATGTTCATGACCGGTCGACCGCTACCTTCAACTGGTCGATTGCTACAGGTCGACGTATCCATATTAAGGGGTCAACTGGTATGCATTTATTTGGTAATAAATTTTGTCGTTGTTTATTATATTCCTTAATTGTTATTTAGCATCAGTTGTTAACGTTAACGGTCCTTACCCCTTAAGTCTAATCTCAATTAATATTCAAATTTCAAATTTAATTATTTATTCGAATTCGAATTCGAATTAAATTATTTTTAACTTGAAAACTTCAAGTGCCCATAACTTGTATGTTAGAGCTTCGTTTTCAACATTATATTTGGAACTGATCAGAATTTCGTCACGAACACAACAGTATAACTGTAACGACCCAAGATTTTTAGTAATAAAAATTTGAATATTTAATTAATTTTAAATATTAATAAGTGAATTTATAAGTCGAATAAATTTTATTTCGAATAATTGGATTTAATTGGATAATTAAATCGATAATTTAATATGTTAAATTATGGAAATAATTGAAAATTGAGTTAAATATGATTGAAAATGATTTGTAAAATTTTATTTTATCATATTGGAGTTAGAATGATATTTTAGAACTTTTAAAATTGAATTAAAAGTTAATTTGTGAAAATTGAATATTTTAATATTTAAATCGACTAGTGAAATTAGTCAATTTTTGAACAGTCTCAGAATTGAACGAAACCAGTTCCATTGGATCCGTAATAGTTAGTTATTATCGGATTTCAATTTTCGTGTCAATCGGAGTTATCGTTTGATCGTGGCAGCTCGAAACGCATCGAATTATTTTTAATTTTAATTTGGCGAGTTAAAATAGCCATTTTTCAAAATGTCTCGGATTTCGACGAAACCAGTTTCATCGGATCCGTAATGTGATATTATTGTAAGGTTTCAAATTTCGTGTCAATTGGATTTACCGTTTGTCCGGTACATATTAAAACGCCTAGAAAATCGTTTAATCGGTTTAAATTTAAATTGAACGTTTATTACCATAAATCGCACAGATGTCCGAATTAGCTTCCGAAATCTATTCCATTGTGTCCGGAACGCGGGGTAAACCCTAGAAACGCTGGTTACGGCGTGTAAATCGGAGTTCGGAATTCCCGGATGAATAGTGTCGATCGATTTTCCCATAAATAGACCCTCCTCTCTTCATAAATAAAAAAAAAATTAAAACCCTAATAACTGCACAGCCGCCACCAACAAATGAAGGGCCGAAAATTGTTCATCTTCTCCCCTCAATCTCTCTCGATCCATTCACTTTCAAGCCTCGTCTTCAACTAGAGAATTCAAGAGCATATGAAGATCTACAACTTCAACGGTTAAGATCGCGAATGGTGTTATGGATCAACGGATATTTGCGTTCAAAGGCCATAGGGTCGGCCTCGAACTGCGCGCGCATATGGTGACCGAGCTCCACTTTGCTCTGGCCGTGGGTAGCTCTTGCGAAGGGCGTTCGCATGGAGGTGGTTTGATGAAGTTTAGTCGAGTATTGGAGGAGCAAGATGGAACCCTAGTTTCGACTAAATGGGTTGTGTTGCGTGCGTGTATTTCCTGAAGGGAGTGAACGTGAGAGGGAGAGGGAAAAGGGGGGACGGTCACGATGGTGGGGTTTGGATCCAAGGGCTAGGATTAGTTGAAGGTTAAAATTTTAAATATAGTTGTAAATTATAGTTATAAAATTTGTGTAAAACTTATAAAAATCATAACCTTTTCATACGAGGTCGAAAACGCACGAAACCAGTTGCGTTGGAATCATATGGACGAGCACTACGCGATGCAAATGGATTGGAGTCGTTTGGAGTAAGTGAGAATTTCGGGTAAAAGTAAACGTCCGTTTAATTTTATTCGAAATAAATCGCTAAAACGGAAATTGAAATCAAGGTGAGAACTTCTCACTCAATCGAATCGGTTTCGATTTTATTTTAAATAGTTAGATTTAAAATATTTGAATGCATGTTTGAATGATGATTGTTATCTATTGATTGTTAAAATAGACATTATGCGCCGTTAGTAAGCGGATGTTATTTATTAAAAACATATACCGCGAATATTTCATAAACAGTGAAATTGGTATTATATATAATAGCAATATATATATATTGGCATATGTATATATTGGAGTTGATTGATTTCACGCATTTGTATAGCGGATGAGACCCTATTGCGTCGTCTATTAAGCGGATAATATTTTAAATCCCATATACCGCGATAATTCCGTACTGGAGCGGAATTGGTATTGTGCTAATGTTTGTGCATGCAGGAAAACAGGTTGGAGGGATCCAACTGGATTCCTCAACAGTATTTATTTGATTATGAATATTTTGATATTTGATGGATTATCATATCGATATATGATATCGTTGTAGTCGTGATTGACTATTTGGTATGTAGCATCATTGGACCAAATTTTGGAGTTTTAAAAGGGATTTTAAAGTGATTTTTGAAAGAAAACGTTTATAAAATATTTTTGGAATTGATCCATTTTAAATAAATAAACGTTATAATTTTTAAAGTTATAAAAATTATGATTTTGAGAAATACGGTTAAAGATTTATTTTTGAGAAATATGGATTAATGATTTTATAAAATAGTTAAATCGGAATTTTTGAATTTATTGTGAAAAGTTTAAATATAGGATTTATAAAATTTGATTATTTTATAAATCAAGAGAATGATGAAATTATAAAGGAGATTAAAGATGTTTTAAAATAATAGTATAAATTGATTTTATAAAGGATTTATAAATTGATAATTTGTAAATGAAAATATTTGAATTATAAAACGAATTTTTATAAGTGTTAGAATGAATTGTGAATGAATTTCATAAGTGAATGAAATTTATAGAATTATAAACGGTGAAGTTATAAATGGAATTTTATAAGCAGTAGGTTTATAAAATTTATAAGGTTATTGATAGAATAGATTTGGGTAAATAATTGAATCTTATAAGTTATAAGATTTAAAATTATGAAGTTCAAAGGAACGATTTTGCAAACAAATAAATTATAAGTATCTCACTTATGATATGAACTTTTGTTTTATAATTGAGTTATAAATTGAATAGGTTAATAAAGGAATTTATAAAAGGAGTTGTTATAAAATAAATAGAAAAGGAATTTATAAACGTTGTTTTATAAATTTGCAAACGACTTATTTTGATAAGTAAATTGTTGAAACCTATTAATGAAGTTATATTCACATTTTTGACTGTGAATAATCCTTTAAAATGAAATGTATAAAAGGATGAAATTTGTTAACGTAGTATATTCACGTTTTTGAAAAGTGAATAATATGTTAAAGAAAATGTTTAGGATATGATATTTTAAACAGAATTAAAACGATCTAACGATGTTTTAAATGTGTTAAGATTCGAAACCATAGATTTCAACATTTATTGTTGAAATAGACGTTTTCGAGAAATAAAAGGAAATGGTGGACTATAACACTGTTGTTATAGTAAATGATTTCCGGAAGGAAATGTTTTGTATAGTATTGGGATTTATATATCTATTTTAATTTCAAATCCCTATACTAGTGATTTTGGGACGTTGTAACGATGTTTTACGCAACATTCGTTTTGGCCCAAATAAATATGTTTAAGAGAATGATTTCCTTAAAAGAATGAAATATATACTTAATCTCGATTTAAGTATATTGAATATTTTCCAAGTGTTGAAAATAAATAGATTTGTGAATTACTTATTTAATAAGTATGGAATTGTTTTCCGATATAAAGTGAATATTTTGAGAATTTATCTTTTGAAGATAAATTGAAATGAATAATTGAAATCGAATATTCATAGATATTTTGGATTATGAATTCACTATGGAATTTATAAAAGAATGGGGAAATTTGTTTAAAAATAAATATTGATTTATTTTTGAAGTGTGAAAATTATATATCTGGTAAAGATATCTTTTGGAAAATAAATAATTTGGAAATTTATTTGGAAACTGGTGATGTGTGCATATCCATTGATAGTTCAATAACCGACTATCAATATTTCCCTTTGAAAGGTATTTGATGTGATTTGTTTGAATTTGAATGCCACACTTATTTTTGAATAAGCGCTCACTATTCGGGTTAACCGGGAAAGGACCATGGGGTCGTATAACCCATTCCGAATATGTGATACGTCGTTATGAATTGCATTTGAAGATCGGTGTTGAAGACCCGGTATTTGCGAGAGCGATAGGATGACCTGTCGATTGACTCTGCACCGAGTTGCTCCGGTATTGAGTTCTCCATATGTGATGGGAAATCCGATCAGGATTGTGGATATCCGGATTGCAAGGACTTCTTTGTAAGTGCCTTCGGTTTTGTTCGAGCCCGGAACAGACTTGTATGGATTGTATGTCTGACATTACAAATTGAGATATAAAGCAGATTTCTTTCAAATATATTTATGTTGGTGGCGGAGAATTTATTCTTTTAGCTTAACACCCTTCTCTGAGACGTACGAGCTCAGAGGTTATGTAGTTGAAGGTTATCAGCGATATATTCCCAATTTGGTAATGTGACATGCTGAGTGTTGCTGTAAATGATCATTGTGTTGATTATTTGTGATAGGATCGTTTATTTGATCGTCTATCCTGGTGATCATTTCTATGATCATTTGTTGACCCAAAGCATGGCTTTTGTATAAAGTATGTTTTTGTGGACGTGACTTCGTCGAGCCTCACACCTCGGGAATGGTCAAAACAGGAAAGATGCGGCAAGGTTATGAGGGGTAGCGCCCTTTAGGATATGTGCATTTCCTTCTGGAAAAGGGTGGTATCATGGTATGGAGCCCAAATACTTACTCATGTTGAAAACACTTTATGATTGTGTGAATTGATTGCGAGCGCTCGGTGAAAGGTCCCAAAGGACCGGGGGATGGCATATTCGGTCAGTTGTTACTCAGTTAGGGGTAACCCGGCCTTGTGTTGGTAGAGATCCGGTTTGGTTCTCGGGGATGTCCATCCAGAGGCATTCTCATTTGGCAATGGGAAGTTCCTTGGCTTGATCATTTGTTGGAAATCCAATTCTCAATACGAAACCCTGTACGGTATTAGTTGTAGAACCTGCCATTTACTTATGGTGGTCACCACTGTTTAGATGGTAGCTATAGTAGGCATAGTTCGAAATGTCTATGCTGACTAAGATTTATATCTTTACTTTCGAAATGAATTTTTCTCTACACTATGCACTAGTAATAATATCAAATGTTCTTTTAAATGCGTATCAAGCATCTTTGACTATCATAAGGAGAAATCTCCTCCGATTCTGCGTTTGCATTGTGTGTGTGTGTGCGGGAGGCCTTATGGTAGTCTCATTTTTAAAAAGCATTGCGAATTGACTTTAAAAATATTCCTCTATTTTGATTTTAAAGATAAATAAACTGTTTGAGTTCTCACACCAGTCACATGACTGACTCGGAGTTTATTGTTTTCCTTCCTAAACTCTGGGTGCCCACCAATTTCCACACGGGCAGTCAAGAGTTAAGGTTTATCAGGATATTCAGGAGTTGCTGGAGGCAAGCTGGATGGCATGGCGTAATTACTAGTATATAGTATTTCTTTTTCCGCTGTTTGATGTTGTTGTTGTACACTCTGATGATATGATGTAATGAAATGTAATGTAATGTAATAACTGATATAGTTCTTTGTTTAAAGATTATTCATTTATCTATTATATGTTGTTCCGCTGTGAATTGTGAGATTCTGTTGTTGTTCTGTTGGTTTCTTTCTGTTTTGTTCTATTTTCTATTTCTTTTCCCTCTATTATCTTCTTTCCTCTCTTCTTTTCTACTTTTTCTTTTTCTTAAACATTGAGAATTCGTATTTCTGTTCATCTTGAATTAATCAATGGAGACTAGTGTATATTCTAGGAGTGCGGATTTGCAGGTCTTCACAGGTGGTATCGGAGCTTATGGTTAAGCGACAACCATGGTTTTGTTGGGTATTACTCATTAGAGATAGAGTCAGTAGTACTCTAGAATGAGTTTGAGTGTAATAATAGCTATGAAAGCGTATTTGTTAGTGAATATAAAATTGTTTTATATTGTGATGATTGGTTTATTGAGTGGCATATGAACCTTCGTCAGCACGGTCTGGACAACTATGCCGAAGGGGTTTATAAACACTTGAATAGAACAATTCGACACAGTATTGTTTTAAATTGGGTAAATGAAATAATTTTGCCTTGATTATATTTTGTATATAAAGGAATAATTTTTCAGAATTATTAAAGTGTATATAAGTGGATTGTTTAGTTGTTTGAATAATCTAAATTGAAGAATAATTGTGTAAGTGAAAAGGATTATAAGAATTGAATTATAATTAAAGTGATTTACAATTGTGAAATAAACTTATATATATAAGAAGTGAAACTATAGGAATCTATTTATAAATATGAGTTGAAATAAAAATGAATTTAAAGTTAAATAAAGTATAACTTAAGAGATGTTGAATGAAATTGATATTGATATCAAAGTAAATTAATTAAGTTAAGTGATGGATATGAACTTGAGTTATGTAATGAAAATTCAACTGTAGTAATTGAATTGAATTAATGAATTGAATATTAATCAATTGAATGTAAATTAAGTTGATATGAAATGATGAATATAAGTGTAAATTCATTAAAATCAAATGTTATTGGAAGTTGAATAATTGAATGAATATAAGCAAAGGAATTTAGTTGTAATTAATATACATTGGTTGTTATATGATTGTTTGTTGTTGTATATAATTCATTAAGTATTAATGAAATTGAGTTAATGAAATTGAAAGCTAAAGTAATTGAAATTCAATTTCAAGTTAAGTGAATCTTAAATAGAATTGAATTTGATTTGGAAGTGAACCAACTTAAATATGAATTAGTGAATATAAACTAATTGAAAATGAATACTAGTTGGTTGATGTTTGCATTTTCTATGTTAACATATATAGTTATTATGTTGCTATATGCTGTATATTGATACTATTGTCTATATGCATGATTCTCATGTTGTTTGTTGAGTGTTTAGTAGGTGCGGATCGCGTTTGCTTCGCATTTGAAGCTCGCTTTCGCGCTATATTAGCCGTATATGCTCGCTAATAAAATATAAGGTACATATCTCGGATTACATATCGTACTTTTATACTTTTTCCCTTCGGGATGCCTCATTACTTGATGAGATGTATATTTGTGATATATATACTGTCATTTTTTTTCGGATCGAGCCGCGCAAAGGAGACTATGGCGAATTTTACCGGAAATTTATGGCGTTAGAAAAAATTTGAGAAAATTGGGAAAACTTTGAAAACTTTAATTTTGATTTGGAATTGAAAGTTAAACAATAGTAGTTGTTTTTGAAAAGATAACTAAGTATGATTTGAAAACTTAGTAAAGCTATTATAAGAAGTTTAACTATGAATTTTGGGAAAATTAATAGATTCTGTAACTTTTCTTACTTAATAATTTCGAGGACGAAATTCTTTTAAGGGGGGAAGATTGTAACGACCCAGGATTTTTAGTAATAAAAATTTGAATATTTAATTAATTTTAAATATTAATAAGTGAATTTATAAGTCGAATAAATTTTATTTCGAATAATTGGATTTAATTGGATAATTAAATCGATAATTTAATATGTTAAATTATGGAAATAATTGAAAATTGAGTTAAATATGATTGAAAATGATTTGTAAAATTTTATTTTATCATATAGGAGTTAGAATGATATTTTAGAACTTTTAAAATTGAATTAAAAGTTAATTTGTGAAAATTGAATATTTTAATATTTAAATCGACTAGTGAAATTAGTCAATTTTTGAACAGTCTCAGAATTGAACGAAACCAGTTCCTTTGGATCCGTAATAGTTAGTTATTATCGGATTTCAATTTTCGTGTCAATCGGAGTTATCGTTTGATCGTGGCAGCTCGAAACGCATCGAATTATTTTTAATTTTAATTTGGCGAGTTAAAATAGCCATTTTTCAAAAAGTCTCGGATTTCGACAAAACCAGTTTCATCGGATCCGTAATGTGATATTATTGTAAGGTTTCAAATTTCGTGTCAATTGGATTTACCGTTTGTCCGGTACAAATTAAAACGCCTAGAAAATCGTTTAATCGGTTTAAATTTAAATTGAACGTTTATTGCCATAAATCGCACAGATGTCCGAATTAGCTTCCGAAACCTATTCCGTTGTGTCCGGAACGCGGGGTAAACCCTAGAAACGCTGGTTACGGCGCGTAAATCGGAGTTCGGAATTCCCGGATGAATAGTGTCGATCGATTTTCCTATACATAGACCCTTTTCTCTTCATAAATAAAAAATAATAATTAAAACCCTAATAACTGCACAGCCGCCACCAACAAATGAAGGGCCGAAAATTGTTCATCTTCTCCCCTCAATCTCTCTCGATCCATTCACTTTCAAGCCTCGTCTTCAACTAGAGAATTCAAGAGCATATGAAGGTCTACAACTTCAACGGTTAAGATCGCGAATGGTGTTATGGATCAACGGATATTTGCGTTCAAAGGCCATAGGGTCGGCCTTGAACTGCGCGCGCATATGGTGACCGAGCTCCACTTTGCTCTGGCCATGGGTAGCTCTTGCGAAGGGCGTTCGCATGGAGGTGGTTTGATGAAGTTTAGTCGAGTATTGGAGGAGCAAGATGGAACCCTAGTTTCGACTAAATGGGTTGTGTTGTGTGCGTGTATTTCTTGAAGGGAGTGAACGTGAGAGGGAGAGGGAAAAAGGGGGACGGTCACGATGGTGGGGTTTGGATCCAAGGGCTAGGATTAGTTGAAGGTTAAAATTTTAAATATAGTTGTAAATTATAGTTATAAAATTTGTGTAAAACTTATAAAAATCATAACTTTTTCATACGAGGTCGAAAACGCACGAAACCAGTTGCATTGGAATCGTATGGACGAGCACTACGCGATGCAATTGGATTGGAGTCGTTTGGAGTTAGTGAGAATTTCGGGTAAAAGTAAACGTCCGTTTAATTTTATTCGAAATAAATCGCTAAAACGGAAATTGAAATCAAGGTGAGAACTTCTCACTCAATCGAATCGGTTTCGATTTTATTTTAAATAGTTAGATTTAAAATATTTGAATGCATGTTTGAATGATGATTGTTATCTATTGATTGTTAAAATAGACATTATGCGTCGTTAGTAAGCGGATGTTATTTATTAAAAACATATACCGCGAATATTTCATAAACAGTGAAATTGGTATTATATATAATAGCAATATATATATATTGGCATATGTATATATTGGAGTTGATTGATTTCACGCATTTGTATAGCGGATGAGACCCTATTGCGTCGTCTATTAAGCGGATAATATTTTAAATCCCATATACCACGATAATTCCGTACTGGAGCGGAATTGGTATTGTGCTAATGTTTGTGCATGCAGGAAAACAGGTTGGAGGGATCCAACTGGATTCCTCAACAGTATTTATTTGATTATGAATATTTTGATATTTGATGGATTATCATATCGATATATGATATCGTTGTAGTCGTGATTGACTATTTGGTATGTAGCATCATTGGACCAAATTTTGGAGTTTTAAAAGGGATTTTAAAGTGATTTTTGAAAGAAAACGTTTATAAAATATTTTTGGAACTGATCCATTTTAAATAAATAAACGTTATAATTTTTAAAGTTATAAAAATTATGATTTTGAGAAATACGGTTAAAGATTTATTTTTGAGAAATATGGATTAATGATTTTATAAAATAGTTAAATCGGAATTTTTGAATTTATTGTGAAAAGTTTAAATATAGGATTTATAAAATTTGATTATTTTATAAATCAAGAGAATGATGAAATTATAAAGGAGATTAAAGATGTTTTAAAATAATAGTATAAATTGATTTTATAAAGGATTTATAAATGAAAATATTTGAATTATAAAACGAGTTTTTATAAGTGTTAGAATGAATTGTGAATGAATTTCATAAGTGAATGAAATTTATAGAATTATAAACGGTGAAGTTATAAATGGAATTTTATAAGCAGTAGGTTTATAAAATTTATGAAGTTATTGATAGAATAGATTTGGGTAAATAATTGAATCTTATAAGTTATAAGATTTAAAATTATGAAGTTCAAAGGAAAGATTTTGCAAACAAATAAATTATAAGTATCTCACTTATGATATGAACTTTTGTTTTATAATTGAGTTATAAATTGAATAGGTTAATAAAGGAATTTATAAAAGGAGTTGTTATAAAATAAATAGAAAAGGAATTTATAAACGTTGTTTTATAAATTTGCAAACGACTTATTTTGATAAGTAAATTGTTGAAACCTATTAATGAAGTTATATTCACATTTTTGACTGTGAATAATCCTTTAAAATGAAATGTATAAAAGGATGAAATTTGTTAACGTAGTATATTCACGTTTTTGAATAGTGAATAATATGTTAAACAAAATGTTTAGGATGTGATATTTTAAACAGAATTAAAACGATCTAACGATGTTTTAAATGTGTTAAGATTCAAAACCATAGATTTCAACATTTATTGTTGAAATAGTCGTTTTCGAGAAATAAAAGGAAATGGTGGACTATAACACTGTTGTTATAGTAAATGATTTCCGGAAGGAAATGTTTTGTATAGTATTGGGATTTATATATCTATTTTAATTTCAAATCCCTATACTAGTGATTTTAGGACGTTGTAACTATGGTGGACTAAAACACTTTATGATTGTGTGAATTGATTGCGAGCGCTCGGTGAAAGGTCCCAAAGGACCGGGGGATGGCATATTCGGTCAGTTGTTACTCAGTTAGGGGTAACCCGGCCTTGTGTTGGTAGAGATCCGGTTTGGTTCTCGGGGATGTCCATCCAGAGGCATTCTCATGTGGCAATGGGAAGTTCCTTGGCCTGACCATTCGTTGGAAATCCAATTCCCAATACGAAATCCTGTACGGTATTAGTTGTAGAACCTGCCATTTACTTATGGTGGTCACCACTGTTTAGATGGTAGCTATAGTAGGCATAGTTCGAAATGTCTATGCTGGCTAAGATTTATATCTTTACTTTCGAAATGAATTTTTCTCTACACTATGCACTAGTAATAATATCAAATGTTCTTTTAAATGCGTATCAAGCATCTTTGACTATCATAAGGAGAAATCTCCTCCGATTCTGCGTTTGCATTGTGTGTGTGTGCGGGAGGCCTTATGGTAGTCTCATTTTTAAAAAGCATTGCGAATTGACTTTAAAAATATTCCTCTATTTTGATTTTAAAGATAAATAAACTGTTTGAGTTCTCACACCAGTCACATGACTGACTCGGAGTTTATTGTTTTCCTTCCTAAACTCTGGGTGCCCACCAATTTCCGCACGGGCAGTCAAGAGTTAAGGTTTATCAGGATATTCAGGAGTTGCTGGAGGCAAGCTGGATGGCATGGCGTAACTACTAGTATATAGTATTTCTTTTTCCGCTGTTTGATGTTGTTGTTGTACACTCTGATGATATGATGTAATGAAATGTAATGTAATGTAATAACTGATATAGTTCTTTGTTTAAAGATTATTCATTTATCTATTATATGTTGTTCCGCTGCGAATTGTGAGATTCTGTTGTTGTTCTGTTGGTTTCTTTCTGTTTTGTTCTATTTTCTATTTCTTTTCCCTCTATTATCTTCTTTCCTCTCTTCTTTTCTACTTTTTCTTTTTCTTAAACATTGAGAATTCGTATTTCTATTCATCTTGAATTAATCAATGGAGATTAGTGTATATTCAAGGAGTACGGATTTGCGGGTCTTCACAATAACTTTCGTAGTCAAAATCCAACTTTTGCAAATTTCGTTTTTACCTTTACTTGATTTAATTTATTTAACTCTTACCGATTTTATGGGGTGTTTCAATTCTCAAGGTTGGTTATGCGATCCATGCCCTTTCTCAATGAATCATACAAATTAAGAAATTTCTGTTCTTTACCTCAAGAGAGATCATAATATCCTGCTCCATCGGCTATTGAATCTTAGCAGCATGTTTTTGCTAATTTATAATTTTTTTAGTTTTTTGAGTATATGAGACTGAATTAAATTCGATTATAGTATAAATCAAGTTGCAAAGACAATTTACAGTAAACTCGACATCAACAGCATCACCCACTCAAATGCCCCTCACTTGACTCAAACGTATGAGTCTGAACATACATCTTCCAGGCAGCTGCGTCTCTTTAATACCTTGTAGCCTAGTTAAAAAAGAGAAAACCAGGCATTATTGACTTATTATAATTTGATTTAAAAATTGATTTAAGCATCCCAACTTCTACAAATAGTGCGTAAAAGATCTGGAGCTGGCACAATGTAATCTTTGATTTTGCGCCCTATTTGTTGCGTTTATTTTAGCATGTGCCTTCGCACCTTCCCACTCACAATACACCTTATACTGATCATAGATGTTTAGAGCAAGCACCTTAACATTCTTCTTGCTTTTCTTCATCCTTTACACCATCTGTCTATATTTTTAGCTTGCTTTCTACTCCTAAAGTTTTCCAATAAGTGCTTGAGATGTGTCGGGTTTCCATTGATATTTGCATTTGTATTTGAATGTATATTACCAATTTATAAATTTATATGCGAAAAATAAAGTATGCATTAAATTTACTTTACTACAAAATCATTGAACATGGCGTCTTTGAGATTGGTTGGAAAATCCAATAATCTAGGCCAGAATTAATTCACCTTGGCAAGAATCAAATAGTGAAAGTTATCGCTCATGATTCCACTGCTGAAGTTGTCTCTACACATACATAAGTTGTATAATAATGTGAACCTATTAAGATGATGTAACGGCCCAAAATTTTTGATTTTTTGAATGGGAATATTTAATTTAGTTAAATATTTAAATTTAATTCAAATATAAGTAAAAATAAGAAAATCAATTATTAATAAAACGACTCAATTTTTAACGAGGTATTTTTAGATAAATTTATAGGATTTTTCCATAATTTTTAGTTTGAAAAATATTTAAATCATCGTTTGACGTATTTTACGGCTAATATTGGTATTTTTTAATTTTACCAAATAAGAAAACGGTGTATTTTATTATTCTTTTGGGATAGTGTTATATTGTTGTGCGCAATCGTATTTTTACTTCTGTCGTTCGCGGTTCGTATGCGAAGAGGATAATGTGAAGCGAAGTACCCGAAATATTTGAAAATGAACAAACCCACCTTAGACTATTCTTCACTCTTTTTCACTTTTCACTCTTTCCTTTTTCTTTTTCCCTCTTCTTCTATTGTTACAAAATATTTCAAACTAGCCTGCATTCAAAACCAAAATCAATCAATTCACTTAACGATAAATTAAACCATCAAATCAGTTCAGTTCGTAGTGATAAGAGCATTAAATCTATAGAGCTTGGTCGAGCGTGGTGATCATTGAGATGGCCGGCATATGTAGGAGAAACTAAGGTTTTAAATTTTGGTGCATAAGAAAGACGATAGACTTCGGATGGCGGTCGTTGGTGGAGTTTGATCATTGTTTAGGGGTTGTGACATTTCATTGTCAAGTAGTAAGGCAGCATGTCACATTCTTATGGGTGGGTTCGAGCTTGATAATTTTGGATCTAAGGCGGAGAGCAAGCAAAGAGTAGTTCATCGAAGTTAACGATTCATCAAATCGTTGAGTGAAGAGGGAGATTAGATTAAAGAGAAGGAGTCCATCATTCGGTTCATGCACGTATTAGTGCATACGAATGTATAGGGGAATCATTTGGGGATGGGGGAGATTATTAGAATGGTAATAAGTGGATTAATTTGTAACTAATCAATTTAATCAACCCAAAATATTATATAATCAATATCTTCTCCATACGATGTGGTTTTTTGCGTTACGCTCGTAGGTGCGTTATCTACGAACTGGAGTTGATATCGTCAAGTTCGAAGAAAATGAAATTTTAAGCTCAAATCGAATAATGTTGGTTGATATTAGATCAAACTAGAACTTTTAAGCATCCACTAAAATTTCGGTGAGTTATCACACCTTTAGATGAATACTATATGATATATAGTAGACATAAATTATTGTTTTTGTGTTGAATAATTTGTTTTTTGGTTTGATTAAATTTTCACTTTGAAAAGTGAATGACATATATAATGAATTATAGGGAATTTTATAGAGGAATCCAGATTCCTCACCGTTGTTGATTTTGAATTTCAGTTATATACTTGTTGTATAAATTGTTGAATACTAGAGGTTTGATAATTGTCCATATTAGATATGACATTGATATATGTTAAAAGTTGAACATTTTTAGTGATAAAGGTAGTAGCAGTATTGGCTAAGCGCTATGGTAGCTATTGGTCTCATTAAAATATTTGGAAATACAATTATTTGCTGTTTGGATTTAAAATGAGTTTTTATTTAAAGAAAGATTTTTAAATTTGACTTTTTTTTAATTTTCTATGAAATTTTATCAACAAATAATTTTTGAACTTTTCTATTTTACTCCAACCTTTTTATAAATGTTTTTAAAAATATTTTGGGAAGTACTTAATTTATAGAAAAATTAATATAATAATGAATTTTTAGTTTAAAGGAAAATAAACGATTTATCTTTTATAATAAGTGATTCTGCTTTAAAAAAAGATAGAAATATTTGAGAATAAATATTTGGAAATGCTAACTTGACCGACTTCATTGTTGATTGAGGGATAGCACAAGTTTGAAATCGAGAAGTAGTGGTAAGTATATGCGGTCTAATTTACTTACGATCCATTTACTTACACCAAAAGGAAAGTGTTCTGAATTTATTATTATCAATGTTTTAAATGACATTTTTTTAACCCAAATGATTATGGAAGAGAAATTTTTCTTATGATTTTGTGAATATCTTATACCGTTGGGATAAGTATATGGTCACATTTTTAAGTAGGGAAAGCGTAGTGGTTTGTGAATATACTTATACTGATGAGATAAGTATAGGGATAATTTTCCAAGTAGTAAAAGAGTATGAATGAGTAATATACTTGTTTATATATTTTGTAAAATTATTTTAATACAAGAATTTACAAAGTGATTTTTAATTAATGAAAGGATTAATTAAATAGGCTTAGTTATTGCTTGTGTGCTTAACCATGCTTGGTTTACATGTGAAGTTAAAACTCTGATTTGACCGTTTGTTTATTTGAAAGTTAAATAATAGAATATCAAATCTTGGCTAGTTTTGAAAACTATCAATCATTGGTTCGGAGAGATTGGGATTGGATATGTTATCTGAAACCACTTTGAATTGGCATAAGCTTTCAAATTGAAGACATCTTGAAGATCATGGAATTAGAGTTCTTTGAAGTGCAAGGGATACTTACTACTAATCTTGAGGATGATTCTAAAATGGATGCAATAGAAGTAGTGCCTTCAGTTTGTTTAGTCCCAGAACAATTTGTACGGATGAATGCTGACATTGCATTGTATCTTATAGGGCAGTGTTAGCGTATTAAAAAAGATTTTCTAAAAGGTAAAGCGTAGCCTCAACCGAACTATAAGATAAAAGTCAGAGTTACATAAGATACAATAGAAGAAATGAAGTATAACAGAAGTTTAAATATGATAACCAAGTACAAGCTGAATAGAACAACCGAACTAAAAAGATGAAACTTGACAAGTAGATAATCTCCAGCGATTCCAATCTCCAAAAAGTGGAAATCCAAATCTATGAATAACTCAGGCTGACCCGAGCGTAAATAAAAATACAAACACGCGAGTCAGGACATACATACTTATACAATGTAAACCAACTCAAGTGAACTGTAGCAAAGATACAAGTAACTTAGAAGATGCTTGGGATCGCCCATCCTCTAAGGATCCGTTAAACTATTTACTATGTAGTTTATTGTGCTATATACAATAGTGTCTAATCAGTAAAGTATAATCATATAGAAAATAACGTTAAGGGGATGGTGAACCTTAACGCGGTCGGATCTTTAAAACCAAAATCGTAGTGGGCTCGATATAAGGATATGACACGGCACGCGAGGCAATGCCAGGGTGGATACACCGTTTGCACTCCCGGACCGGTGGTGATGGCAAGCCAGCAGATTCCGCCCACCTCGAACAATACCCCCGAATCAAAGTGGCGCCATATATCGAATCACAAAAGTAATAGAATGGTTTCCGATGGAGCATGCTCGATGAAAGGGTGCGACCCTTTGTGTAGCCCGGTATAGCTCATGTTTTAGTCATTTATGCCAACTCACGGGAGTTGGGTCCACGTAATATACCTCGAGAACGTCGCCACCATCCTACTTCATTCTAGAATCTCCACTGCGTACACAGTTGTTAAAGTGGTTTTCGGTATTAGCCGGCTATAAGACAATATCCGATCCCGGTCTCTTTAACAACCAATCGTTATTATAACCCGTAGTTATAACTTTAAAACAATATTTTATACTTCAAAATAAAATATCATTTCAACCCAAATCTTTATCAAAATAAAGATTAAATCATTTCCAAACCATTTCAATATATCATCATACCATATCTTTCAATTCAAATATTTATCAAAATAAATATCAAGTCATTTCTAACCATTTCAATATATTAAATTATCATATCCTTTCAAAATTTCCTTTCAAATCATTTTAATACATCAAAATATCATAACCTTTCAAAGCTTCATTTTTCAAATCATTTAATATCAAAATATCATATCTTTCAAAACTTCGTTTCAAATCATTTTAATATGTCAAAATATCATATCTTTCAGTACCACATTTCAAATCATTTCAATATACCAAAATATCATATCTTTCAGTACCACATTTCAAATCAATTTAATATATCAAAAGTTATATTACAAAACAAATTACTTCATTTTAAATCATAAAAATGAAGTTATTACATTTAATAATTAAATTATTAAATTCCAAAAATTTAAACTTTTCAATGTTCATTTATGCACTTAAATTTATTAAAACAATGAAAATTCAAGTTTCGCAGCATTTAAAAAATGCTATAGAAAGTTACATAAAAAAACAATTCAATTTAACAAAAGACAGTATTAAAAATGCTGTTAATTAACTTCAAATATTCAATAGAATTCCACAAACACTTATATTTTTATTCAAATCATTTTTAACTTATAAAATCATACATTTTCACATTTATAAGCATCATTTAATTTTCCTCAAGTTCGTGATTTTATAAAGTTAAATTTCCATTCAAAAATCAAGATTTAATAATAATTCACTTATTAAATTGCAATGTTCAATTTTAAATTCCTCGCATTAAATTTCAACTTAACACTTAAGTTCAAATTCTCAAATATAACTTAGTTTTATTTTTATTTGCTTAACTAAAAGTTCACTTTTAAGTCAATTTCATAAATTTCCAATTTTAGTTATATTTCAAAATTTCAACTTAAATATTCTTTCATTTCACATTCAACTTTATCAAAAATCATTAATATGATATAAAATCACTTTAAATTAATTTAAATTCAAAATATCATAAATTTATCATATTTTCAAAGTTAATTTAAATTCCATTAAAAATTAAATCAAAATTTCCAAAATAACTTACATTCATATTTTCTAACTTTTCCATTATTTATTTAACTTATAGATTTTCCAGAAAATAAATAATACTTTACACAGTTATTTTTTTATTAAATTTCAATTCAAATATTATAATAATTAAATTTCTAAGATATTTTAAAATTTTTAGAAAACATATTTTAACTACGGGCCTGTATATAATTTTCTACGCTAGGTAAAGTGATACGGGTAATGTATCATTTCAACCCGTAATTTACAAAGAAAAATCTGGGTTTTATCATTTCAAACCGCAGTCCCAAGTAAATAAAATAAGTTGAAAATCATTCAGGCATATCATTTCAGCCCATAACAATTTTCCCTTATTCTAAAGTCCGTTCGGGTATGTATCATTTCAATCCACAGTGATTCTAATCCAAAGGGAACTTGCAGTGTGATGAACAGATAAAATAAACAGAATAGCATGAAATGATAGTAACACATAATATAATAGGTGTAATAACAGGTATGAACATCATATGATAATAATATAAGCAGTTATAACATGATCATATAGTTCTACAGATTCACAGGGTGCTCATTTACTACTTATATAAGTACATAATGTTTGGTGAGAAATACTCACATTTTTATGCTGGAGATATTAATTTGAATGACACAACGGATCCAAAAGGCATCACCTTTGATTTTGAGTGGAGACAAATAGCCGAGATATCATCTTGTAAACAACCCCAAAACAAGACAATATAACTTATGAATATTCAACCAAAATATATTGAAATAAATTGAAATTGAAAGGCAACAAAGACAAGATAACTTGACCGTGCTACAACCATTCAAAAGCTCGACTAAGGGGTTCGTTTTCTTAGCCATGATGATGATATGAGTGTGGGAGAGACAAGGCTAATAGCCTTGCAAACATTCAAACAAAAAAAACAAATAACATAAGTTTTCAAACCCAAATTCAATAAAACAATGTTAGAATTAAATGCATAAAACAAAGCCAAAGTTTTTGCACTTGCTTTCTACCGCCTATGCTTCAGCTATAGATCTGAAATACATGCCTAAGGAGTGGGTTAGGATCAGGTCTTGGGCTCATAAGGATCGGCCATAGCTTGGAAGTAATGGTGCAAAGGTGGATGGACATAGGTGCAACAAAACAACAACTACAAGGCAAATTCATCACTTCTATGCTATAAATGGGTTCGGACATAGGCTCTAGGGGCATGGCCAGTGGGTCCAGGTGGTGGTGGGTGATGTGGCAGAGGGTGGAGGTCAGGTCAGAGGTGGTGGTGGTGGTGGAAGTGGCGGCAAAAGGTGGATGAAGGTGATGGTACCAAAACTAGGTCAGCTTGAGTGCATAGGTGATGGATTTGTGGATTTTGGTGGTGGTGTTTGCCTTGGGGTTGCTTGTCCTGCTATGGTGGTGATCTAGGGTGGATGATGATCAGAGAATAAAGTGGTGGAGGTTGGCCTAGATCTGGTTGAGGAAGAGTGGAGCCATGAAGTAGAGAACAAGTTGCAAAAATCACATAGAAAAACTAGAAAACAAGAGAAGAGAAGAAGATTTTACCAAATTTTTGCAAGATGGAGGCCATGATTTTTTTTTAGGGTTGAGAAGCTTTGTTGCGTGAAAAAGATGAGGAAGGCAGCTGAAAAAAATGAGGAAAAGAACGACCAAAATAAAAGATGTATTGATTAAAATGAAACGGTAAAAGAAATGGTGAAACGACTTTACGTTTCTTAGCTTTTAAAACCTTCCATACTTCCTTTTCTTTTAAATCAAGTAAAACAAAATAAACTTCAACAAATACATCTAAAAACCGAAACAAAGTGAAATAAAATAAAAATATATAATTAAATTTAAAGAAAATATAAAAAGAATTAAGGAAATTGCTTAAAAATTGAAACAGGGTTCAAAAATTACAATTAAAACATCAATGGCTTTGGAAAAATATCTACTTCATTCTAAAGAAAAATTTTGAAATAAAATAATTTATTTATCATTTATAAAATAAAATAAATAATTAAATTGGAGAAAAATAGAAAAGAACTAAAGAAAATGTTTAAAAATTGAAAACAGAGCATGGAAATTAGAGGAAAAATACTACTAGCTCTAGAAAAATTCCTACCTCACTTCAAAAATATTAAAAGACAAAAATATACATAAAATAACATATTAATACATATTACAATAAAATATGTCAAAGAATGCAGAATAAACAAATTGCACTCAATATTGAAATATACATAACTTTCACAATTTAAATCCGTTTCCAACGAAACAAAAAGCAGTGTTCTTAAAATTTTATGTACTTTCATAATAAAAGATAAAATTTAAATTTTCAAACTTTTAAATTTTTAAAATAAAAGTCAAAGTTTGACTATTTTGACCAAAATTCACTTTTTGGAAAATATTCTTTTTAGTCATGCTTTGGAATGATAATTCATATCAAAACTAAAGTTTATCATTCAAGATAAATAAAATAAGTTTTTTAAAAAAAAAATCAAAATTCAATTAAAATAATTAAAATATACAATTAAAAATAATCACAAAATATAGGGTTGTTACACTCTCCCCCACTCAAAACTTTTTGTCCCCGAAAAGGAATGAGGTACGGGAAAGCACAGAAAAAGATAGAGTGAAACAAGATTAGGACAAGATGACAAGGAGAAGGAAATTATACGCGATGGCTATTGTTATAGGTAAGTTTAACAAGGTAGAGATGATCTTTCCAAGATCCTCCGGAATCAAGAACACAAGCACGAAAAGGTGGATTCAAAATGAGTACCAAAGATTATCAAAGATTATAGAAGATTTCTAAAGAGAAAGATTATAGAAAGATGCCTATACCGGTCTATAGCAAGATGAGGATGATAAGGACAATCAAAAGATAGTTTGAAAAACAAAATAAGCAAATAAATTTGAAAGCATGGAAATTTCACCTTAAATAGAGAATAAATCTTTTACACAAGTTAAATAAATCTTAACTATCCCAAATTTCATTATCTTATTATCCAATCATCTTAAATTGACAATTTTTAAATCCATGGGTTTGAAAAATAATCATTTATTACACTCACAACGTACTTAATAAATTTTATTCTTCTTTATTCCTAATTAAAATTAAATTTATTCCTCTCAATATATTTATTACTCATGTTAAATATACTTATACTTATTGTAACTGCTTTCTTTTATTCTTAGTTCTTTTAACATTATTTTATTATAAGTTATTCAATTACCCTTTATTATATTTACCTCTATTAATCGTTTTAAAATTTAAGTGTATAACATTTATTATAACTACTCAAATTTTATTTATAAAATCTTTATATATTGTATATTATCCAATTACATTGTTAACTTCTGAAATTTAGGTAAGTTATATTTGAATGCAATTGTATTATACAAATAAACTTTCCAATTAAATCATTTCATGCTTGATATTCATCTAAAATTTTGATTGATTTTTTTTATAATTGAAATTATTCTTTAAAATAAAATTTAAGAACTAAATTTTCGATTACATTCAAACCATTTAGAGATAAGTAATAATATATACATAATATGTCAAATCAAATTTCAATCATACACACACACACACACACACATATATATATATTATAAATCTAGTCATATTTTAGAAATTCAAATCAATTAAATTCCCCAAAACAAAGCTGTAGCAAGACTACAGAACAGTCTCTTAACTTCAAAACTCGAAAATGAACGTCGATGATGTCGCGATCATCACCGAAGTTATTTTCCAGCGACAAAGAGAAGAGCACTTTAAAATTCTTTGGAAACAAATTCTATTTGAAGATACTTTAAATAATATATCCCTTTTTAAAACTTTAAACCAAAGTTCGAAATAATCGGAATTTAAATTCTCAAATTCTTGTTTTAAATTCATTTCAGTTCCCAAATAAATTTATAAACAACTATTTATAGATTCATTTATAGAACAATAAATGATAAATCAAGTATTATCACTTCAAATAATCAATTTAAATCAGTTTATTAAGTTTCATAAATTTACTTATATATCAAAATTTATTTCATTAACCAAAATTTTAAAATAATATTATGTCAGTTTATTCTGTCAAAGTGTTTTAGAAATCCTATCGATAGCGTTGATCAGACGAATCGATCAGAAACCCAACTCAACATCAATAACTCAATCAACACAATATATAAAACAAAACATAGATATACAAGTAAAATTCAAAATGTTTGGAAGAATAGATTGGAAACAAAAGACAAGATGATTAAATAACAGAGTAGAGAGGTGGATAAGCTTAAATAAATCACGGGCAACTTTTACCGGGTCAACCGTGACTTAAAGAATAAGATCAATGTGGATTTTTCTGGGGTAAATCTACATTCGAACTCAAGAGTTAGAGTTTGGGATAACAAAAGATATTAGCATCTAAACCAAGGATAGATATAAATCTCTGGTGAATCGATGCTAATTGTAAAGGAGTTTTCCCCCTTTTTCAATTCAATTTGAAATTGGCCTGACCGCCGACTCACTAGAAAGATCATTCGAAGCGGAGTTATGGAATACTCCAGAGTCAAAAGAAGATGAATAGTGAGGGATACGAATGGATTTTGGAACCGTAGGGAATGTTCCAAAATTCAAAGGAATCGAGTCAAAAAGGAAGAGATTCCAACTAGAATGAAAGAGATTCTGTAAATACATTCACTTCATATGTTGAGTTTTGCCTAGAGCTACCAAAGCTCTGATACCAACTGTAACGACCGGGTATTTTCAACCATTCGCATCCATTATAAGTGTATAGGTAGACACTCATGCCGGAATTGAATTGCTCAAAATACCGCGTTGTAAATAAAAATTTGGCAAATCTCAGAATATGTAGTAAATAAAAATCACAGATCACAGACACAGAGTAATAATAATACAGCGGAAGTAAAAGAGATAGTAGTTCATGAAGCTACTATATAAATATATCAGAGTTACATAAGATACAATAGAAGAAATGAAGTATAACAGAAGTTTAAATATGATAACCAAGTACAAGCTGAATAGAACAACCGAACTAAAAAGATGAAACTTGACAAGTAGATAATCTCCAGCGATTCCAATCTCCAAAAAGTGGAAATCCAAATCTATGAATAACTCAGGCTGACCCGAGCGTAAATAAAAATACAAACACGCGAGTCAGGACATACATACTTATACAATGTAAACCAACTCAAGTGAACTGTAGCAAAGATACAAGTAACTTAGAAGATGCTTGGGATCGCCCATCCTCTAAGGATCCGTTAAACTATTTACTATGTAGTTTATTGTGCTATATACAATAGTGTCTAATCAGTAAAGTATAATCATATAGAAAATAACGTTAAGGGGATGGTGAACCTTAACGCGGTCGGATCTTTAAAACCAAAATCGTAGTGGGCTCGATATAAGGATATGACACGGCACGCGAGGCAATGCCAGGGTGGATACACCGTTTGCACTCCCGGACCGGTGGTGATGGCAAGCCAGCAGCTTCCGCCCACCTCGAACAATACCCCCGAATCAAAGTGGCGCCATATATCGAATCACAAAAGTAATAGAATGGTTTCCGATGGAGCATGCTCGATGAAAGGGTGCGACCCTTTGTGTAGCCCGGTATAGCTCATGTTTTAGTCATTTATGCCAACTCACGGGAGTTGGGTCCACGTAATATACCTCGAGAACGTCGCCACCATCCTACTTCATTCTAGAATCTCCACTGCGTACACAGTTGTTAAAGTGGTTTTCGGTATTAGCCGGCTATAAGACAATATCCGATCCCGGTCTCTTTAACAACCAATCGTTATTATAACCCGTAGTTATAACTTTAAAACAATATTTTATACTTCAAAATAAAATATCATTTCAACCCAAATCTTTATCAAAATAAAGATTAAATCATTTCCAAACCATTTCAATATATCATCATATCATATCTTTTAATTCAAATATTTATCAAAATAAATATCAAGTCATTTCTAACCATTTCAATATATTAAATTATCATATCCTTTCAAACTTTCAAATCATTTTAATACATCAAAATATCATAACCTTTCAAAGCTTCATTTTTCAAATCATTTAATATCAAAATATCATATCTTTCAAAACTTCGTTTCAAATCATTTTAATATATCAAAATATCATATCTTTCAGTACCACATTTCAAATCATTTCAATATACCAAAATATCATATCTTTCAGTACCACTTTCAAATCAATTTAATATATCAAAAGTTATATTTCAAAACAAATTACTTCATTTTAAATCATAAAAATGAAGTTATTACATTTAATTATTAAATTCCAAAAATTTAAACTTTTCAATGTTCATTTATGCACTTAAATTTATTAAAACAATGAAAATTCAAGTTTCGCAGCATTTAAAAAATGCTACAGAAAGTTACATAAAAAACAATTCAATTTAACAAAAGACAGTATTAAAAATGTTGTTAATTAACTTCAAATATTCAATAGAATTTCACGAACACTTATATTTTTATTTAAATCATTTTTAACTTATAAAATCATACATTTTCACATTCATAAGCATCATTTAATTTTCCTCAAGTTCGTGATTTTATAAAGTTAAATTTCTATTCAAAAATCAAGATTTAATAATAATTCACTTATTAAATTGCAATGTTCAATTTTAAATTCCTTGCATTAAATTTCAACTTAACACTTAAGTTCAAATTCTCAAATATAACTTAGTTTTATTTTTATTTGCTTAACTAAAAGTTCACTTTTAAGTCAATTTCATAAATTTCCAATTTTAGTTATATTTCAAAATTTCAACTTAAATATTCTTTCATTTCACATTCAACTTTATCAAAAATCATTAATATGATATAAAATCACTTTAAATTAATTTAAATTCAAAATATCATAAATTTATCATATTTTCAAAGTTAATTTAAATTCCATTAAAAATTAAATCAAAATTTCCAAAATAACTTACATTCATATTTTCTAACTTTTCCATAATTTATTTAACTTATAGATTTTCCAGAAAATAAATAATACTTTACAAAAGTTATATTTTTATTAAATTTCAATTCAAATATTATAATAATTGAATTTATAAAATATTTTAAAATTTTTAGAAAACATATTTTAACTACGGCCTTTATATAATTTTCTACGCTAGGTAAAGAGATACGGGTAATGTATCATTTCAACCCGTAATTTACAAAGAAAAATCCGGGTTTTATCATTTCAAACCCGCAGTCCCAAGTAAATAAAATAAGTTGAAAATCATTCAGGCCTATCATTTCAGCCCATAACAATTTTTCCTTACTCTAAAGTCCGTTCGGGTATGTATCATTTCAACCCACAGTGATTCTAATCCAAAGGGAACTTGTAGTGTGATGAACAGATAAAATAAACAGAATAGCATGAAATGACAGTAACACATAATATAATAGGTGTAACAGGTGTGAACATCATATGATAATAATATAAGCAGTTATAACATGATCATATAGTTCTACAGATTCACAGGGTGCCAATTTACTACTTATATAAGTACATAATGTCTGGTGAGAAATACTCATATTTTTATGCTGGAGATATTAATTTGAATGACACAACGGATCCAAAAGGCACGACCTTTGATTTTGAGTGGAGAGAAATAGCCGAGATATCATCTTGTAAACAACCCCAAAACAAGACAATATAACTTATGAATATTCAACCAAAATATATTGAAATAAATTGAAATTGAAAGGCAACAAAGACAAGATAACTTGACCGTGCTACAACCATTCAAAAGCTCGAATAAGGGGTTCGTTTTCTTAGCCATGATGATGATATGAGTGTGGGAGAGACAAGGCTAATAGCCATGCAAACATTCAAACAAAACAAACAAATAACATAAGTTTTTAAACCCAAATTCAATAAGACAATGTTAGAATTAAATGCATAAAACAAAGCCAAAGTTTTTGCACTTGCTTTCTACCGCCTATGCTTCAGCTATAGATCTGAAATACATGTCTAAGGAGTGGGTTAGGATCATGTCTTGGGCTCATAAGGGTCGGCCATAGCTTGGAAGTAATGGTGCAAAGGTGGATGGACATAGGTGCAACAAAACAACAACTACAAGGCAAATTCATCACTTCTATGCTATAAATGGGTTCGGCCATAGGCTCTAGGGGCATGGCCAGTGGGTCCAGGTGGTGGTGGGTGATGTGGCAGAGGTTGGAGGTCAGGTCAGAGGTGGTGGTGGTGGTGGAAGTGGCGGCAAAAGGTGGATGAAGGTGATGGTACCAAAACTAGGTCAGCTTGAGTGCATAGGTGATGGATTTGTGGATTTTGGTGGTGGTGTTTGCCTTGGGGTTGCTTGGTCTACTATGGTGGTGATCTAGGGTGGATGATGATCAAAGAATAAAGTGGTGGAGGTTGGCTTAGATCTGGTTGAGGAGGAGTGGAGCCATGAAGTAGAGAACAAGTTGCAAAAATCACATAGAAAAACTAGGAAAGAAGAGAAGAGAAGAAGATTTTACCAAATTTTTGCAAGATGGAGGCCATGATTTTTTTAGGGTTGAGAAGCTTTGTTGCATGAAAAAAATGAGGAAGGAAGCTGAAAAAAATGAGGAAAAGAACGGCCAAAATAAAAGATGTATTGATTAAAATGAAACGGTAAAAGAAACGGTGAAACGACTTTAAGTTTCCTAGCTTTTAAAACCTTCCATACTTCCTTTTCTTTTAAATCAAGTAAAACAAAATAAACTTCAGCAAGTACATATAAAAACCAAAACAAAGTGAAATAAAATAAAAATATATAATTAAATTTAAAGAAAGTATAAAAAGAATTAAGGAAATTGCTTAAAAATTGAAACGGGGTTCAAAAATTACAATTAAAACATCAATGGCTTTGGAAAAATATCTACTTCATTCTAAAGCAAAATTTTGAAATAAAATAATTTATTTATCATTTCTAAAATAAAATAAATAATTAAATTGGAGAAAAATAGAGAAGAACTAAAGAAAATGTTTAAAAATTGAAAACAGGGCATGGAAATTACAAGAAAAATACTACTAGCTCTAGAAAAATTCCTACCTCGCTTCAAAAATATCAAAAGACAAAATATACATAAAATTACATATTAATACATATTACAATAAAATATGTTAAAGAAAATAAAATTTATACTATTTAAAATAACAAAATTGCAGAATAAAAAAATTGCACTCAATATTGAAATATACATAACTTTCACAATTTAAATCCGTTTCCAACGAAACAAAAAGCAGTGTTCTTAAAATTTTATGTACTTTCATAATAAAAGATAAAATTTAAATTTTCAAACTTTTAAAATTTTAAAATAAAAGTCAAAGTTTGACTATTTTGACCAAAATTCACTTTTTGGAAAATATTCTTTTTAGTCATGCTTTGGAATGATAATTCATATCAAAACTAAAGTTTATCATTCAAAATAAATAAAATAAGTTTTTTTTTTAAATCAAAATTCAATTAAAATAATTAAAATATACAATTAAAAATAATCACAAAATACATGGTTGTTACATTATGTATGCCAGTGACCTGGTACTGTTGTTAGCTGGCAATTGGGGTGATGATATATTCAGTACTATCCCGGAAGGTATAGATCGGTCCTGTGTTGGTAGGGGGTCCATGTGAGTCCTTCAGTACATTTTGTAGAGGTGTACTGTGGCAAGCGGTATATCGGTGCCTTGTCCTTGTATGGAATCGATTTTCCAATACATGCCTTTACGGACTTAGTTGTATAATAATATGTTGTTGAGTGTAATTAATGTAACCATTCCAGCTATAATTCAATGTTTATTTTAAACCTTGGACATTATTGTAACATCATTGGATTTTCTTGTAAAATGGTTTGGTTATCATAAGGTAAAATTCACCCAGTTTATGTGCGACGCATTCTTATGAGGCATCTTTATTTTTGAAAAGGAATTATAGATATAACAATCCATATGATTTGAGTTTCTCACATTGGTTTACCGAACTGATCCAGGGGTTATTTTTCTAAAATGCTTAGGTCGACCTAAGCATATTACCTAATTTAGTTATGAATGCTTGGGATCAGGAGATGAGCTGGATGCCTCTAAGACGTATTTAGCATTTATGAGGACCAGCTGTTATAACTGCCTTGGCCGATGATAAGTTAGTTTACTTTGATGGATGTATGTATGTTATAGTTTTCTTTTGTACAGATCATGTGCACATTATATATTTCTCATCATGATGTGAAATTATGTTTTGTCTTTTCTTTTATTTCACCTCAACATTCTATCTTTTCAACGCTTGGATGCTCGGCACGTGATACCATGGATGTACTGGTGTTGTTTTGAGGGTTGAAAAGGTCGGTCATCAAAGATGAATATTAACATAATGTTTTAGAAATACATATAATGTAATTTTATCATTTACCCTCCTTTCGCATAATTAATAATGCTGACTCGACCTACGGATGAGTTGGAATCTATAACAGATGCTTGTGTAGATGGACCTACATCATTGCTCTCATCAATATGATTGGAGCCAATGTATGATGATAAAAGGCGATGAGGATCATCACCTACAATAGGTGACTAATATCCTCCTTAGTTTGAAGATGTCCCCGTGGAATGAGATGCCATATGGGTCGTATGCTACTGAGCAATGGATTTTGACACCACATTTTTTGCATATATTATCAATGCCGATACTCATATCTATTTTACACAATAAAATAAAACTATTATCCAACTTATAATTAAAACAATAATTTATATTGAATCTTTTAAAGTAGCAATAGTAAAATAAACAATTCATTTCATTACTTAATAGAGAAAATACTTAAGTGTGCAAATGCTTCAAATTATGATCTAAGTAAACTTGAGAAAAATGAATAATTAATTAAAAAATTCATGGTGAAGATTAGTCAAACAATAGTGAAATAAATAGTACATGCCATGCATTCATACCGGAAGATTTCAACAAAAAATACATAATGACTAAACTGAAGTTTATATTCATGATAGCACCAAAATATATACACTATGAAAAGTACATTAAAGTATTCGCAATCAAATGTACATAATATGAGTCAACATTTTCATCATTAATGTCATTTTTTACACTGTTCTCTTTATCTTCAAAGTCATCTCTTTGAATTCAACTTTAACATCGGTGTCGGTATCATCTTCATTTCCTTGTCCATCAACTTGTGCATCTATGTCAACATCATCTTCTAATTCAACTCCACCAAATACTTCATTGTTAAGTCATCCTATATCATTTGGATCTTCTATGATTTACATTACATCATTTGGATTAGGATCATGTTGGTATGACCGATCAATAATTATAACCATGTCGAAGTTAAATGACCATCTTTTTTTCTGACAATGGCCCGCCAATATGCCATACTATTGTTCATGATAGCATAAGGTTTATAGTAGAATTACGTTATTTGTATCGCCAACAATAATGGATCATAACCTTGGTATCGCCTTTTGTGATTTACTTCAGTTAGTGGTTAATCTTTGGGTGCATGTCGAATTCCTATATCCTTCCTAATATATAACAAGTCATGTTTGAATGAAAATATTTTAAACTCTAGTACAATTGGGTAAGTGAGTTTAATTATTACTTGTAAAATGCCATAATCTTCTAAATCATCACCCATGTTGCTGCCTATGACACTGACCCCATTGTTGTAATTTGTTTTAATTTCTCCAAACTTAGATGTGTGAAATTTGAAACAATTAATGTACAAAATTTGACACTTTGTGTATCTAATCATTGGTTCAAATATAAGTTGTTCGATAACAAACATCTGTAACATCATTATCAATAACCTATATTTTAAATTTTACGTTATATACGATAATTTATTATGATAAAAAGATAAGTATTGAACCACTCTTACATATTTCTTGAACCTGTCCTCAAATCCTTTACTAGGGACAATGTTTGATTTGCCTCTTTGAATAGACTATTGAACAATTAATAATGTCAAATTAAAACATATAATATAGAGGAAACATTACATTACATACCAAATTAGTTCTGATAACTCTTCAAAATTGAGGCCATCTTTAATTTTTCCAAATCGAAATCCTTAATTAATTCGAAACCTCCATTCTTCCATTTACCAAATGGATGTCCCTACTTTGGAAAAATTGATAGAGAAATATCAAGTGAATCAACTATCTCATCATCATTATGACCACTATTAAAATTTAACTTAATGTGGTCTTTGAAATAGTAACTAAAAAATGTGGATGCTTCTTCGACAATGTGTGCTTGATAGATAGAACCTTCAATTAATGCCATTGTTTTACCTTATTTTTAAGCAACCCAAATACCTATATACAAAGATTAATGATATGACGATTTAAAATGTTATGATGATTGAACAAAAAAATAAATTTAATTTATATGACACAATCTACTCAAATGCATACAACCAACCGTATTGTATTGGTCTTCGTAGTAAAGCTTCGGTTGATTAATTTACACAATATTTTCTACCAACCGTATTGTATAGGTAATGTTCCGTGTGAATGAAAACTCCTAGACAAAATACTTCTTCTAATTTACACAATATTTTTTTGTATATCTTTTTTCTTGCTATTATAGATGAGCTATGTTGAGTATGTCAAGTAATATCTTTGAGGAATAAATTAAGCTTGGTATTAGCATCCAAACCTTCTGCGGCAACAACTCTTTAAACACTATTGGGAATAAAGTTTCGATAAATGCATAAAAGTTGTGACTCTTCACACCCGACTATTGATGACCCTTCATATAAATATAGCATTTCATGTTAGAAGCAATCCCATTTGGGAACCTCAAAGAATATACCCATTCCAATAGTTTTCTATGTTGATTACATCCAGTTCATAACAAGCTAATCGTTTGAAATTTGGACGTTTATTATCAATTTTAAGCTCATGACATTTACAGTACAATGTAATATCCTTCCTTGATTTCAAATAATCTTGCATTTTTTTCCTTTAACAGTCATTATTGCATTAAAGTAATTTTCAAAAACATTCCTCTAATATGCACTATATCTAGATTATATTGAATTTTTAAATGCTTCTAATAAGTTAACTCCCAAAATATACTCTATTTGCACCAGTTATGAATTTATCCTTTACTATGGACTTTTGGCTCTTTGTCTAACTCGTATCTTTTGGATAATCTTGAACGAGTTCGTACACTTGTTCACTACTCGGAATTTTAGGTGGCGCTAAAGTGATAACAGTGTTTGCTCTGAAATTTTCTTATCAAATCTAAAACGATCATTTTGATGCAAAAATCGATAACGACAATTCCACCAACATTATTTTCCACCAAATTTTAATCGAAATGATCCCGTTGAATCCATGCAAGTAGGATAAGCAAATTTACATGTTGTAATCCATCCATAAAGAATCCCATATGTAGGAAAATCGCTTATCGTCCATAATAATGATGCAAGCATTCTGAAAGTATTTTTTGATACATCATAAGTTACAACGCCCTTTGTCCATTTTTTTTCAGTTCATCCATTGAAGGCTGCAAATATATGTCTATCCCATATTTAGAATTTCTGTGTTGTGGAACTACTAGAGTTAAAAACATGCACGTGTTCTTTATACACATTCCGTGTGGAAAATTGTAAGGTGTTAGAATAACCGGCTAAAATGAGTAAGGTTTATTCCCGGTTGAAGCAAATTGCATGAATCCATTAGTACACAAACCAAGTCTTATATTATGGGATTTTTTTGAAAAATCGGGATATATGTTATTGAAATGCTTCTAAACAGTGCCATCTAATGGATCACATAAAACATCTTCAGCTGCTATCATTCGCTATGTCATCACATGTGTTTCGTAGTAGTGAAGATGCATACAATCTTTGTAATTTGTTTGTTAGTGGAAAGTAATGCATATGAGTAAAAGGCATGCCTTTACCACTGCTCTTCATTGATTTATATCTTTGGTTGTTTCAAAATTTACAATTTGTAAGGCTGTTATCTTCCTTCAAAATATATTATGCATTTACTTGGAAATGTATCAATCGTTTCATGTAGTAGACCAAAGGCAGATGCTTCTTTTTTAGCGAATACCAATTTTCTCCCAAGACATTATTCAGTGGAAGTATTGCCTTATAGAGCCTAAGAATCGAGTTCATTAGATATTATGATGCGTTGTATGCGGATTTAATGTTGGAACAAGGCCGGCCCACAGCGGAAGTTATGGGTGAACCTAAAAAAATCCCTTATTGGATCTATAGTGGGCTTATGAAGTCTAGTTAATTCAGAACATTTCATAATTTCATTTAAATATAATATTTTATTTTATTTAAATTTACAAATTATATATAAATATATTTTTAAATGGAAATTAGGTTGAAGGACTTCTCATTCCAGAGTAATAAGTTTTAACGACGACACTTCTTAATAATTAGTTTAAAGGACAATTTACAGGAAAATGGTAAATTCATTTATCTTTTAAAGTTATACAACAAAATGATAAATTCATTTATCATTATTTTTGTACAATTGAAAACGATAATTTCATTTATCGTTTTCCTGTAAATTTCCCTTAAACCTAATTTTTCAGAAGTGCTGTCCTTAAAACTTATTACTCTGCACAAAGATGCCCTTTGAGTGAAAATATCCTATATTTAAGTTTTATTTTGTACATAAAATTGTACAGATATATATCATATACATATATGTGTGCATGTGTGTGTGTGCATGCGTCACATGATAATTCATGCAAGGTATAAATGTCCGTGTGTAGATGTTGGAATTTACATCGCAATGGACACATTATCTCATCTGGTATGTATTGTATATTGTCCAAACATATGTATGTATTTAAACTTGTTATTTATATAAATATTATAAACCTACTTACATATACACACACATAAAATATTACTAATTTAGAAATATGTGCGTTATTCAAATAAATATTAACACACACACACACACACATATATATTATGTAAAAAGTTTCCTTTTTTATTATAAACCGATATATACATATATGGATTACAATAATAGAATAATAAATTTTTTTAATACACACATACAAACATAAGCATATTTAAAATATATACATATACTAATAAAATAAAATATTTCTATTTTTATAAACACTTCCAGATTAATTTTATTATAAATTTATCCATACTAACATATATATATATATATATATTAATTGAAAAACAATAAAATAGTAAGAAGAGATATTTTTGAACTAATTATCCAAAATTTAAACTTTTAGAAAATATGACATGGTATTTTAGGATTGGAGAAATTTTCCATAATGTTACTATGTCAAACTTTATGTTTAATAATTAATTGTTTTTCCGACTATATATTATAATAACTTTAAAAATATTAAAAATGATTTTTAAATTCTAATGTTTTGGCTTAGAGCTTATTTCATAATAAAATAATTTTATCAATTTAAAAGGTTATTGTTGAAGCATATTTTATTTTATATAAATTAATTACATGGTATATTGATTCAAATAATAGTAAGTAATTATAAAATAATTTACAACTAACGAAAATTATAATAATTGTAAATATACATTTGTATAATATATTTTCAGCTATTAACGTGATATGATGATATAATTAAATAAAAACCATATAGTAATAATTAAAGGACATGTCAATATATATATATATATATATATATATATATATATATTTATCAATAAAATAATAATTATTGTAAATATATTATTTGGCTATGCATATCTGATCTATATGGAAAAAATTGGGTTTTTCTAATGAATACATACATATAACCAATCTAGTATGTGACAAAATCAATACATATAAGAATCATTTCCAAACAAACGAAATAATATATATATGTGTGTGTATGCATATGAATATGAATAATAAAATGTAAAGACTTGGATTATTGAACGGTTTATAATTAAATATTAGAATTATTAAAATATTTGAACTTAGATTTAATGTGAATAAAAATGATTTCGAAAGATTATTTAAATTCTATTTAAATAAGAATGATAATTGCAAACTTTTAATTTAGAACTAAAAGTGATTAAACTAGTTTTAATAATAATTCGTTTTAATTAACGTGTGAAATTATCATTCCATGACACTATCTTGGATTTCGATGAAATTAGTGTCATTGGATCCGGAATATTGAATTATTATACACCGACGAATTTTGTGATGATTGGACGTGTTGTGTGGTCGTGCGTGCTCGAAATTCACGGTGTCGAATCTAATAGAATAAAATATAATATTTATTGCCTATAAATACATCTCCACACCTTAAACCTAATTCTAACATTTCCCATTTTCTCCTCATTTTCAATTTTTCCTACACCCACCCTTTCTCCTCTTCCATCAATTATAATGTGAGTTGTAGTTAGCGAAATCATGTGATTTTGGATTCGATGGCTTCATATGGATGAGAACATCATTTCCCTGTGCTTAGTTTTGGGCGTGGTAGTTTGGTTTTGTTCAACATGGAGCAAAAGAGGCTAGGTCATGAGGTTTCGGTGACTATGGGTGGAGATAGGCGATGGGATGGGCGGGACTGCATCAAAGATGAGTCGGTCGAGGTAAGCGAGAGGTTGTGTGGCGCTATGGTGAAAAACGCGAACATTAGTCATCGTATAGGCATAGTGTCAGGTCGCTGTCGAGTAGGGGTTGATGTAGGTAATTTGAGGTTACGGTTGAGCTCGTGGTGGCCAGAGAATAACATTAGTGGTGGTCTGGCCATGTACGGTGGTAGAAATGGAAGTGTGACTTTGGACGGTGGTTGAGTTAGGACTGTAGAGGAATTTGTTTAAGGGGGTCCAGATGTGTCGAAATGGATGCCAATAGGACGAGTTCAAGGAGAGAAATGCTTTGGCGAGGTCGATTTAGAGACTCAGTGAGTCGTTCTTCATGTCACTATGATTCATGCATAGCATTGTGGAGTATTAGTGTGCATGCACATGAATGTATTGAACAACGAGAGAAGGGGAAGAGTGATTGGATTAAGGTAATGATGGGATTAGTTTATTAATTAATTAATTAAGCTTTTAATTCAAAATTTTGTAATAATCATATCATGTTTATACGAGGTCCGATTGAGGCACCGTTTTCGTCGTTGCATTCGTATCGAGATTATCTATGCACTGGAGTTGGATTCAACGAGTTTGGAGCTTGTCAGAATTTGAGTTGAATCGACATTCGATTTTGGACTATTGAAAAACCTGTAAGCGTTAGCTGGAACTTGGGTAAGTTTACTCACTCGTTAATTGAATATTATCGTGTATATAATTGTTGTTGTATAAAAATATAAACCGCAAAACGAACTATGCAAGTTATTACTTTTAGAACCGCCTTGTTTTGTAAAATAAGTGAGAACGCTATTATTGAGAATAATCCCTATTTTGATCATCTATAACATGTATCATGGTCCAGACTACTTGTTTACATGTTTGATATTGCTTTGTGAGAGGTGATAGTGCATTATAGATGTTTGAAATGATATAGTCGTACTAAAAGTGCTTTGAAATCCCTGATATTTGACATATGTTAAATTGGATAAATTGTGTTAAATAGTGAAAATATATATATGTACATATATATTGAGTTGTTCTATACACGTTATGGCGTGTTTGACATAAAATTAATTGGTTTGGACATTTGTAAGAAATTGGGAATGGAAATTGTAAAAGGTTAGAAGCGAAAAAGTCGCGATGAATGCACTTTGAAATCGTTGTGTTCGGCGATTTCAAAGTTAACTTTGGAAGACATCCTAGGGCGTCTTCATATTTAAAATAAGTACCGTAAGCATGCTTATTATCAGGAAAATATCAAGGTTTAAATGTTGTTGGCAATCATTTATAGACTTTTTAAAGAGATGGTTTTAAATTATAAAACAAGTTTTTTGGGGTTTTAAATAAATGTTTTAAAATATATTATAAGTATTTTTATAGTATAATTTTAGTATATATACATGGTTTTAGAAATTATTAAAGACTTTATTTAATAAATAAAAGGCTTTTATATTATTATATCTACAAATTGTTATCATATTTTATAAAATATTTTAGTTTAATAAAATAAGTATAGGTATATGTGTGTGTATCTATATCATTTGAAAGGTACTTTGGTATATTTAGAAGTTTTAAAAAGTAAGTTTAGTATTTTTGAAAGAATACAAAGGAGTTTTTAGATTATAACACCTACGTTATAATGGATAAATTGATTAAAAAGGTATACAACCTTGTTTAATAATTGGAGAAATACTTAGAGCTTTGCATAGATATTTCAAAGTAAATGGCAAGTATAAAAATGGTTTTGGATTTGTCACAAATAATGTTTTAGTACCATTTGTTTTTAAACCCATGGATAATATTTTAAAGTTGTAAAATATTATTAAATGAGTTTGGAAAATAGTTAAATCTTTAGTAATGGAATTTTTAAGAGAATAATAAGTATAAATTGGTTTTGGGTTTGTTGTGGCGATATGTTGGTAACATTCACTTTTAACCCATTGTGATTATACTTGTGAATGTAAATAGATCTTCAAAAAGAACGTTTTAAAGATTATCATAAGTGAAATGGTTTTGGATTTGTAGTGACAGTGTTTGAGTAACATTTTTCTTAAGCTCTTTGAAATTGATTCATGAATATACTTATACGATTGACATAAGTATATGAATACTTTTGAGAAGTGTTGAAATGTGTTGAAATGAATAGTGATGTTTTAATTAAATAGTGAAATTTAATTAGTGAGATGGAGTATCATTTATAAAAGAGTTTATTTGGTAAAATGAGTTTTATTAATAAAAGAGGATTTTAATCAATAAAGGAAGATTAATTAAAAAAGGGATTAGAAGTCGCTTATATGACTTAATTATGCTTGTTTGTTTCGACCTGCTTTGTTTTTCACTGCTTATAGACAGTATATGGGAACTAGTTTCCCGTATGCGATTATCCTTTTTGTTATTTGATTTGACCAAATATACTCTGGAAATATTTAGAAGAAACACGGGAATTATATGGTATAATTAACTTCTGTGACGTTATGCTATATATATAAACTCGTTTTTCACTTCTAGGGAAAACGTAACGACCCAGAATCTCAGTCATTTGAAATTCAAATATTTAATTGATTTTAAATATGCACAAGTAAAATTTATTAGTTGAATAGATTATATTTCGAATACAAGGATTTAATTGGATAATTAAATTATTAATTTAATATTTGAAATTGCATTAATAATTGGAATTGGATTTAATATGAATAAAAATGTTGTATAAAGTTGAATTAAATCATATTTTAATTAGAATAATGTTAGAGAACTTTTAAAATTGAATTGAAAGTTGAATTACAGAAATTAAATATTTTAATATTTAATTGACGTGTAAAAATAGCCATTTTTCAAACAGTCTTGGATTTTGACAAAACGAATTTCATTGGATCCGTAATGTTAAATTTTTGTAGGATTTCAAATTTCGTATCAATCGGATTTACGGTTTGTCCGGAGCAAGCTAAAACGCGTAGAAATCGGTTTAAGTGAATTTTTAAATTTAAATAATCAATTTGAAAAACCTATATTTCAAATACGATAGAATTGGCTCCCGATATATATTCCATTGCATTCGGAATGGGGGTAAAACATTATAAACGCCAGGCGACATGCTTTGTTTGGAGTTCGGAAAATTTTCGGATGAATAGTGTTTTGCAATTTTCTATAAAATGACCTAGAATTTCCATATTTCCGCTAAAACCTAATCAAACTAGGGTAGGCCGCCACCATCCTTTCAATGGCCGATATTTTTGTTTCTTTTTCCCTTAATCCCTCTCAATCCATTAGCTTTTAACAAATAGTTTCAAGTATAAACTTGAAGATCTTGTCGAGACCTTCGAATCCATAAGGTGATGATGGGGTTTTGAGGTACAAATCGACGTGAATCTTGATGCAAAAGCTGGCATGTCGTGCGCGTTTTTTATGGTGAGGGCACAACCGAGTTCAACTTTGCTTCAGCCAGTGATGGAGTTCGTGACGAGCTTTCGAATGGTGCTAGTTGATCAACGTGAAGACGTTTGTATTTGTTGCGAAAATTCGATGAAGGAGGCGGCTTCATGGGTTCGGTTTTGAACGATGTACGTGGAGAAGAAAAGAGTAACGGTCTGGATGTTGAAAAACGAATGGCTGCAATTATCTAGGGTTTGAATATAAAATTAATTTGTAAATTTATATATATTAAAATTCGTGTAATCTTTGTAACATCATAACTTGGTCGTACGAGGTCGAAAATGAACGAAACAAATTGCGTTGGAATCGTGTTAACGAGCACCGCGCGATGGACTAGTTTGGAGTTGATTGAAGCTAGTGTGAATTTTGGGTAGAATTAAACGGTCATTTAATTTTATTCAGAATAAAACACTACAACTGCTATTGGACGCAATGTGAGTACAACTCACTCTTTCTTACTCACTGATATTTTTATATAAGTGAAATAATTTATTATATGATGATTGATGATTGTTTTGGATGATATATGATATATTAGTTGATATTTGGATATATACCTGCCTAGTGGAGCAGATGACCCTATACGTTCTCGTGTATAAGCGGATGACCCTTTGTACGCGCGTCTGCCTCGAAGCGGACATTGTACACATATTCTAATATGTATGTTTGTTGCAGGTGACAGGTTGGAGGGATCCAACTGGATTCCTCACCCATATTTATTTATTTACAGATATTGTGATATATTATGTTTATCATATAATATATGATGGTTTGGATGCCGTGATTGTTGTATTTAGTGCTGTTGCAGCATTGGGCCTATTTTTGGAATTTAAAATGTTAAAGTAACGATTTCGAATTTAAAAGAATTTTAAAGTGATTTTGGAAATAAATGTTTTATTGATTTTTGAATCGTTAAGAATTGATTTATTTTGAATAAATAAATGTGAAAATTTTTATGTTATAAAAATTATGATGTTTTGGAAAATAAATAGAAATTATGATTTTTGTGAAATAAAACCAGAATATGATTTTTGGAATGTGAAGTTAATGATTTTGTAGAATGATTTAAATTGAGAATTTTGATTTATTATAGACGGTATATATAAAATATTTATAAAATTGATATTTTATAAATTAAAATATTGGAATTATAAAACGAGTTTCTGTAAGTGTTAAAATGAAGTATAAATGGATTTCATAAGTGAATGAAATTTATAGATTTATAAATTGTGAAGTTATAAAATGAATAGATTTTGTAAAATAAATGATTTATAAGTAATTAACTTATAATTTGGGTTTTTGGGCATAAAATTGAGTTATAAATGGAATTGGTTAATAAAGGTATTTTATATATAGTAGTTATTATAAAATGAAAATGGAATTTATAAACATTGTTTTATAAATCCGAAATCAAATAAATTTGATAAGCATAGAAATTATTAAAGGAGATATATCCACGATTTTGGACAGTGGATAATCCTTTAATTAAATATGTAGAAGTGTTGAATTTGGTTAGAGATTTATATCCACGATTTTGGACAGTGGATAATTCTGAATTAAATGTGTAGAAGCTTTAATTTGGTAAACGAATTATATTCATGATTTTGGACAGTGAATAATATATCAAATAAATGTTTTGGGAAGTGATATTTAAATGGAGTTAAATGGTTTGAAGGTGTTTTAAAATGTATTAAGGATCGAAACCATAGATTTCAACATTCATTGTTGAAATAGACGTTTTCGAGAAGTAAGGAAATGATGGACTATAACACTATTGTTATAGTAAATGATTTTCGAAAGAAAATGATTTTGTATAGTATTAGGATTTATATATCTATCTAAATTTCTAATCCCTATACTAGTTATTTTGGGTTGTCATAACGATGTTTTACGCAACATTCGTTTTGACCCAAATAAATGTGTTTAAGAGAATGTTTTCCTGATATAATAAAATATATACTTAATCGTGTTTTAAGTATATTGAATATTTTCTACGTGTTGAAAATAAATTGATTTGTGAATTACTTATTATTAAATAAGTATATGGAAATGTTTTCCAATATAGAAGTTGAAATGGTTTGAAATATATCTTTTTAAAGATAGTTTGAAGTGAATATTTGGCCAGTGATTTAATTAATGTAAGATTAATTAAAGGGCCCAATGATTATTATGGTGTTGAATATTTGTTTGTTTTGATAATTAAATAGCCGACAATCAGACTTGGCCAAATTTTAGTTCCTTGACTTGATGTGGGAACTATTTAGTCGTACACTTAGTACGTAGCCTTCTATGTAGGCTTGATTATCATTTGTGTTGAGGATGTTGATTCGTATAGTGTGGAGTATTACTCCAATCTATCGAGCTTCCTTGTTGGCCCGAAGGATAGCAAGTTGAAAGTTGGAAACGTGATAAGTCTATGAGACTTTGTTGCTGTGTGAGGTTGAGAAACGCTTTTGCGTTGTTGGTGCGAAGAGATCGTGATCAGATTTATCTGAAAACCACTTCGGATCAACGTATATGCGACGATTGTGCAGTTTGCTTTGTGACGATATTGTTATTCTGGAGTTTCATGGTGAGGGACTGCTTGTTGATCGTTTGGGGTTAAAATCCCAATATACATCCAGTAGCAGTGGTCTCTTCATTATGAAATATCCAACGTAAGGACTATTCGCTACTAATCCTAGGGATTTCCCGACAGAATGTGGTAGGAAAGTACCTTCGGTTTGTCCTGTTCCTTGACAACTTGTATGGATGTTGGTCTGACATTGCATTTCTATAGATTACCTACATTGGTTTTTACAAACGTACATCAGTGGTGGCAGAGAAGGCAACTTCTCTTAGCTTAACACCCTCCTTGAGATGTATGAGCTTAAGGGTTGTATTTTTGTGGAAGGCAATTAGTAGTCAACGGAAATGGCCGTGTGGCATTCTAACTGATGTGATTGTGGTTTGTGAAAGGTAATCGTTACCTCTAGCCTCATCAACCGGAAGTGACCAAAACAGGGTTAGATGCGGCAAGGCTAAATGGGTCATTCCCAAGTAGGATATGGTCATCCTCTTCTAGATATATCTTTAAACGCTATGACGTCGTGTATCTGATTATTGTGGTTTGTATGCTATGAGCGACCTCGGTAAAGGTCGGTAACGACCAGAGGATGACATATTCGGTATCATCTAGTTATAGAGGTGGGCCGGTCTTGTGTTGGTAGAGGGCAGATGTTCTGTGCCTCGGGACATCCATCTAGAGGTGTACCCCTTCAGAAGGTAGTCCCTTCACCTGGTCATTTGTATGGAAATCCAAACTCCACTACGTGCTTGTTATTTTGATTGTATTACCCAATTGGGCTATATGCTGGAATTTAATCAATGTAACAATTTCGGCTATGATTAATATTATTTGTATATAGTAGACGCTACTACAATATAACATAAGATTTGATATGATATGTTTTAGTTATCGTAAGGTAAAAACATGTCCGTGTTTATGTGTGGACTTGTCTTACGAGATACTTTTGTTTTGAAAACTAAGGAAAAGTTTGGTAATTTAATAAATTCAGTTGAGCGTGTTTCTCACGCTGGTTTACCAGACTGATCCGGGTGTTCTTCCCTTTCAATGCTTGGGTCAGACTGAGTATATTTACATGTCTAGATTTGATGCTTTTGGAGCTTCAGCAGGAGAGCTGGAGATCTTCATTTTCGTACATCCGTATTTGCTTGATTATCCGATGTGCTTTGTTTGTTGTTGTATATTATCAGCATTTGTGAGGACAGGTTATTATAACTGTTTAGGTTGATAACTATTGATTGATTGTTGAACTCAGATTGATGTGTGTGTATATACAGTTTCTGTTTTGTAAGGATCATTGATATGATATTATATATTATTCGCTTTGCTTAGTAAGGTTCGTACATGATAGGGGGTTCTCACTTCTTGTTAGGCAGCGAACGGATGACTCTTACTCCTACATTTCCTTGAGATCGAGTATCGAAGGGTTGGTTGTAGTCGAGAGGCTGGCCGTAAAAGCAAAGCGTGAGGTATCAGTGTGAGCTATGGTGGGTATTACCCACTGGTTGCGTCCCATCACATCTGGTATCAGAGCTTAGATTTTGTATAATCCTAAGCTTTGGTGTGTACTCAGTATAGATAGAGGCAGTAGCACCCTAGATAGAGTTTGAGTGTATTATATGTATGAGCGCGTATTTGTTAGTGAATATAAAATATTTTATATTGTTTTTGCTTATCCGTTGAGCTGTTTGTGAATTCTGGTCGTGATGTGGGATGCCACGTTATCGATAGGGATTTCCCAACGCTTAAACGAGGCAAGTCGACATAGTATCATTTTAAATTGGGTAAATGAAATAATTTTACCTAGATTATATTTTACATATGAATATTTTTTCAAAAATTATTAAAGTGTATATAAATTAATTGTTTTGTTGTTTGAAAATGAAAATATATATAAGTTAAATGAAAGCTGGTTGAATAATCTAAATAGAAACAACAATTGTAAAAGAATAAATTATATAAGCTAATGAATTATATAGTATGGAACTATAATTAAATATGATTTACAATTGTGAAAGATCTTATATATAAGAAGCGAAACCGTATGAATATATTTATAAATATAAGTTGTAAATGAAAATGGATTTAAACTAAGAATTTGTGAAATTTGAATCCCATTGATTTTGAAAGCTGTTTTTCAAAGTTAAAGATGTTATACTATTATAAATCTAAGTAAGATAAATAAATTTGGAATGATCTTATATAGTAAAGTGAAATAGTGAAATTATATAAGTAAAAGATTTGTAAATGTGATTTATAAATATAAAGAATTTTTTAAAAAGAATATAAAAAGCACTGAATCCATTACTATTGCTAGAAAATAATAAGGGTGATGACTACAGCATCATCAGTTTCATTTTCGACTTTCTGTGTGATAGATTTGCTACCAAAGTAAATTGATATTTAAGTTTTGTTATGATAAACAAATTTGATTTAAAATCCAAGTTGAAATTGATAAAAATAAGTGAAACGAGTTTTGGACTTATAATATATGAGATAATAAATTTTTAGCTTTGGTAAAGATGAAATAAATGTGAGTTAGCATAATAAAAATATATGATTTGAAATTTAACTGAAGGAAAGTTAAATAAACTGAATCTGAATTTTAATTGGATTAGGTAAGTGATTATAATATGAATTTGGAAGTGTAAATAAACCTAAGTTGTAAAGTGATTGTATAATCATGATTTGAAATTATAAAGAATAAGTTTAGTGAAAGGAAGAGAACTTAGGTAGATGTTCACGGAATTATAAATAAATAAGTTGTATAACTTATAAAATGAGATAAGGTAAGTAAAACCAATTGTTAAAATGGTTAGGCAAAACAAAATCTGAATTTGAATGGTGATATGATTTTGACTTAAGTTAAATAAAATGACTTTAAAGATGAAATAGAATTTGAAATAAATTAGAAGTGAACTTAAGTTGTACAGTGAAAGTAAATGAAATTAAAATGAAAGATAACTTAAGTGATGTTGAAGTTAATTTTGGCATCGAAGTAAATTAATAAACTGAATTAATTAAATTAAATAATGAATGTGAACTTGAGTTATATAAAGAAATTCAACTTTATTTGTAAAATGAATCAGCATTGGAAACGTCGTTGTTAAGAATTGAATGAAACTTAAGTTAGGAAGTTGTGAATCAATGATAATATTGGAAGTGTTGTATACAAATGTGAATATTGTGAATACTAGAATTCAATCCAAATTGAATATTAAACGAATTGAATAATTGAATGAAAGTCAATTGAATGTTAAACCAATTGAAATTAAAAGTGTTAAACCAAATTGAATGTAAGCGAAGTGAATAAATTTGGTTATGATTGGATATACATTGGTTGTTAGATGGTTGTTTGTTGATTGAATAGAAAATTCGTTAAGTGTTAATGAAATTGAATTAATAAAATGGAAAGCTAAAGTAATTGAATTCAAATTGGAAGTAAGTAAATCTAAATAGAATAGAATATGATTTAATTTTAAAGTGAACAAACTTGAATATAAATTAGTGAATGCAAACTAAGTAAAAATGAATAAATGAATGTTAGTAAAATCAAACGTAAATGAATCAAAATGTGATTAAATTGAAAATCAATTCAATGAATGTTAATGAGAAGTGAATGAATATTGATTTGGTTATGGGTGTTAGTTGGATGATAGTTGTTTGATGGTTGGATTTGTTTTGGTGGTTGCATTTGCTATATTACATATATAGTTATTGTAGTGGTATATGTTGTCTAGTGATATTACTTTCACATATACATGTTTCTCATTGATTGTTAAGTGTTTAGTAGGTTCGGATGGCACTTGCTTCGTATTTGGAGCTCGCTTTCGCGCTATATTAGCCGTATATGCTCGCTAATAATATATAATGTACATATCTCGGATTACATATCGTACTTTTACACTTTTTTCCCTTCGGGATGCCTCATCCTTGATAATGAGATGTATATTTATGATATATATATATATTGTTATATTTTTTCTGGATCGAACCGCGCAAAGGAGGCTATGGCGAATTTTTTTGAGAATTTAAGGCGTTAGAATTTTTAGGAAAATTGAATAAATTTGTGAAAACTAAATTTTGATTTTTGAGTTACAAAGGTTAAACGATATAGTTGGTTTTGAAAAGATAACTATGAATGTATTTGAAAACTTAGAAGTTTTTGTCAGAAGTTTAACGAATGGATTTTGGAAAAGTTAAATGTTTAAATGAATTTGAAATCTAGTTTGAATGAAGTATTTTGAATAATTAATGGATTTTGTAACTTTTTCTTACTTGGTAATTTCGAGGACGAAATTCTTTTAAGTAGGGGAGAATGTAACGACCCAGAATTCAGTCATTTGAAATTTGTATATTTAATTGATTTTAAATATGCACAAGTAAATTTTATAAGCTGAATAGATTATATTTCGAATACAAGGATTTAATTGGATAATTAAATTGTTAATTTAATATTCGAAATTGCATAAATAATTGGAAATTGGATTTAATATGAATAAAAATGTTGTATAAAGTTTAATTAAATCATATTTGAATTAGAATAATGTTAGATAACTTTTAAAATTGAATTGAAAGTTGAATTACAGAAATTGAATATTTTAATATTTAATTGACGTGTAAAATAGCCATTTTTCAAACAGTCTCGGATTTCGACGAAACTAGTTTCATTGGATCTGTAATGTTAAATTATTGTAGGATTTCAAATTTCGTGTCAATCCGATTTACGGTTTGTCCGGAGCAAGCTAAAATGCGTAGAAATTGGTTTAAGTGAATTTTTAAATTTAAATAGTCGATTCGAAAAACCTATCTTTCAAATACGGTAGAATTGGCTCCCGATATATATTCAATTGCATTTGAAACGGGGTAAAACATTATAAATGCCAGGTGACACGCTTTGTTTGGAGTTCGAAATTTTTTCGGATGAATAGTGTTTTCCAATTTTCTATAAAAGGACCTAGAATTTCCATATTTTCACTAAAACCTAATCAAACTAGGGCAGACCATCACCATCCTTTCAATGGCGGATATTTTCGTTTCTTTTTCCCTTAATCCCTTTCAATCCATCAGCTTTTAACAAATAGTTTCAAATACAAACTTGAAGATCTCGTCGAGACCTTCGAATCCATACGGTGATGATGGGGTTTGAGCTACAAATCGACGTGAATCTTGAAGCAAAAGCTGGCATGTCGTGTGCGCTTTTCGTGGTGAGGGCACAACCGAGTTCAACTTTACTTCAACCAGTGATGGAGTTCGTGACGAGCTTTCGAATGGCGCTAGTTGATCAACGTGAAGACGTTTGTATTTGTTGCGAAAATTCGAGGAAGGAGGCGGCTTCATGGGTTCGGTTTTGAACGATGTACGTGGAGAAGAAAAGAATAATGGTCAAGATGTTGAAAAACGAACGGCTGCAATTATCTAGGGTTGAATATAAAATTAATTTGTAAATTTATATATATATATATTAAAATTCGTGTAATCTTTGTAACATCATAACTTGGTCATACAAGGTCGAAAATTGACGAAACAAATTGCGTTGGAATCGTATTGACGAGCGCTGCGCGATGGAGCTGGTTTGGAGTTGATTGGAGCTAGTGTGAATTTTGGGTAAAATTAAACGGTCATTTAATTTTATTCGGAATAAAACACTGCAACTGCTATTGGACGCAATGTGAGTACAACTCACTCTTTCTGAATCACTGATATTTTTATATAAGTGAGAAATAATTTATTATACGATGATTGATGATTGTTTTGGATGATATATGATATATTGGTTGATATTTGGATATATATACCTGCCTAGTGGAGTAGATGACCCTATACGTTTCTGTGTATGAGCGGATGACCCTTTGTACGCGCGTCTGCCTCGAAACGGACATTGTACACATATTCTAATATGTATATTTGTTGCTGGTGACAGGTTGGCGGGATCCAACTGGATTCGTCACCCGTATTTATTTATTTACAGATATTGTGATATATTCTGTTATCATATGATATATGATGTTTTGGATGCCGTGATTGTTGTATTTAGTGCTGTTGCAGCATTGGGCTTATTTTTGGAATTTAAAATGTTAAAGTAACGATTTCGAATTTAAAAGGATTTTAAAGTGATTTTGGAAATAAACGTTTTATTGATTTTTGAATCGTTAAGAATTGATTTATTTTGAATAAATAAATGTGATAATTTTTATGTTATAAAAATTATGATGTTTTGGTGAATAAATAGAAATTATGATTTTTGTGAAATAAACTAGAATATGATTTTTGGAATGTGAAGTTAATAATTTTGTAAAATGGTTTAAATTGAGATTTTTTATTTATTATAAACGGTTTATATAAAAGATTCATAAAATTGATATTTTATAAATAAAAATATTGGAATTATAAAACGAGTTTTTGTAAGTGTTAAAATGAAGTATAAATGGATTTCATAAGTGAATGAAATTTATAGATTTATAAATTGTGAAGTTATAAATTGAATAGATTTTGTAAAATAAATGATTTATAAGTAATTAATTTATAATTTGGGTTTTTGGGTATAAAATTGAGTAATAAATGGAACTGGTTAATAAAGGGATTTTATATATAGTAGTTATTATAAAATGAAAATGGAATTTATCAACATTGTTTTATAAATCCGAAATCAAATAAATTTGATAAGTAAGTATAGAAATTATTAAAGGAGATATATCCATGATTTTGGACAGTGGATAATCCTTTAATTAAATATGTCGAAGTGTTGAATTTGGTTAGAGATTTATATCCATGATTTTGGACAGTGGATAATTCTGAATTAAATGTGTAGAAGCTTTAATTTGGTAAAGGAATTATATTCATAATTTTGGACTGTGAATAATATATCAAATAAATGTTTTGCGAAGTGATATTTAAATGGAGTTAAATGGTTTGAAGGTGTTTTAAAATGTATTAAGGATCGAAACCATAGATTTCAACATTCATTGTTGAAATAGACGTTTTCGAGAAGTAAGGAAATGATGGACTATAACACTGTTGTTATAGTAAATGATTTTCGAAAGAAAATTTTTCTGTATAGTATTGGGATTTATATATCTATCTAAATTTCAAATCCCTATACTAGTGATTTTGGGTTTTCGTAACGATGTTTTACGCAACATTCGTTTTCACCCAAATAAATGTGTTTAAGAGAATGTTTGCCTTATATAATAAAATATATACTTAATCGTGTTTTAAGTATATTGAATATTTTCTAAGTATTGAAAATAAATTGATTTGTGAATTACTTATTATTAAATAAGTATATGGAAATGTTTTCACATATAGAAGTTGAAATGGTTTGATATATATCTTTTTAAAGATAATTTGAAGTGAATATTTAGCAAGTGATTTAATTAATGAAAGATTAATTAAAGTGCCCAATGATTGTTACGGTGCTGAATATTTATTTGTTTGTTTTGATAGTTAAATAACCGACTATCAGACGTGGCCAAATTTTAGTTCCTCGACTTGATGTGGGAACTATTTAGTCGTACACTTAGTATGTAGCCTTCTGTGTAGGCTTGATTATCATTTGTGTTAAGGGTGTTGATTCGTATAGTGCGGATATTACTCCAATCTATCGAGCTTCCTTCTTGGCCCGAAGGATAGCAAGTTGAAAGTTGGAAACGTGATAAGTCTATGAGACTTACTTGCTATGTGAGGTTGAGAAACGGTTTTGCGTTGTTGGTGCGAAGAGACCGGGATCAGATTTATCTGAAAACCACTTTGTACCAACGTATATGCGATGATTGTGCAGGTTGCTTTGTGATGATATTGTTATTCTGGAGTTTCAAAGTGAAGGACTTCTTGTTGATCGTTTGGGGTTAAAATCCCAATATACATCCAGTAGTAGTGGTCTCTTCATTATGAAATATCCAATGCGAGGACTATTTGCTACTAATCTTAGGGATTTGCCGACAGGATGTGATAGGAAAGTACCTTTGGTTTGTCCTATTCCTGGACAACTTGTATGGATGTTTGTTTGACATTGCATTTCTATATATTACGTACATTGGTTTTTACAAACGTACATTAGTGGTGGCGGAGAAGGCAACTTCTCTTAGCTTAACACCCTCCTTGAGATGTATGCGCTTAAGGGTTGTATTTTTGTGTAATGCAATTAGTAGTCAACGGAAATGGCCGTGTGGCATTCTAAGTGATGTGATTGTGCTTTGTGAAAGGTAACTGTTACCTATAGCCTCATCAACCGGAAGTGACCAAAACAGGGTTAGATGCGGCAAGGCTAAATGGGTCGTTCCCAAGTAGGATATGATCATCCTCTTCTAGATATATCTTTACATGCTATGACGTCGTGTATCTGATTATTTTGGTTTGTATGCTATGAGGGCCCTCGGTAAAGATCGGTAACGACCGGAGGATGACATATTCGGTACCATCTAGTTATAGAGGTGAGCCGGTCTTGTGTTGGTAGAGGGCAGATGTTTTGTGCCTTGGGACATCCATCTAGGGGTGTACCCCTTCGGAAGATAGTCCCTTCACCTGGTCATTTGTATGGAAATCCAAACTCCACTACGTGCTTGCCATTTTGATTATATTACCCAATTGGGCTATATGCTGGAATTTAATCTGTGACGACCCACCTTTCTGACCCTTGAGAACGACACTTAATACATCCATGGTATTCATGTGTCGTTGCCCAAGTATCTGAAGATGAGTTGCCATGGGGTAAAATATAAGAACGGAATAATAATCTCACAATGGAATGGTTAAATATAACATAAAAATAAGACAGTACATAAGGTTACTCCTCAACATGGAGTTATCAGAGTTACAACAAAAGTACTACTATCCGTCTAGGCAGTTATAACAACCTGCCTTTAAATATACATACATAGAGCCAACATCTCATAATAGCGGAAATAAATAGCTAGATAGATAAGGAGCCTCCTACTCGTCCACCATCTTCAAAAGAGCCCAAAGAAACCTGTCATTTCTGGACTACTCAAATATAAATGAGTACCCGAACGTTTAGGGAAAACAATAATTCGGGTCAGACAATAAGCCTGGTATGAGTAAACTCCAAAAATAGAACACACAAAGTAACTAGTGAGACCACATTGCAAAAGCGCAGAACGGGTTTTTCCCTCACAAGGACAACATCCAAGTATAAAACAATGGATACAGATAATTAAACATCGCGAAGAGTGCAAGACGCTTCTCGATGAAATTAAGAAAGAATCAATCCAAAGATTTGAATCAAAAATAAGGAAAAGAAATTTTTCCAAATGACTAGGAGGGTGCGCCCCCCTTATCGAAAGTATACCTCTAGAAAATATACTTGAGAGCTACGATGGCTCTCGGAAACCTCCAAGCTGGACCCCGCCATCCTTACCGAGTATCCGAGTATTTCACATCTCCGTGCGCATACAACCGGAACCAATCTAGAGTAGATGTGGAAATACCCTAATGGGAGCAACCCCACATAGCTTGGCCCCCACTCGCTCTTTATTTCATTATTTCTGTTAAAGGATATCAATGCTCTAATTGAGCAACAAATCATCTTAGATTGACGAAACAAAAATAAAAGGAAGAAGGGTATCGAAATTGATAGTCAAGATATCGACTATCGGGGATAACAAAACGATCGTATATGGAAATTAAATCTTATACTCTTTCAATACTTGGAAAATATCCATATACTTATCCCATCGGTATAAGCATATTCTCAAAACAATTAAGAGGATTTCATATTTCAAAAGCATACTTAGATGGGTCAAAAACAATTGTCTCTAAGAAATGCAAATGTTTTCCATTATAATTATAAAGATCATTTATGGAAATCAAATCTCCTACACTTGTCACGTTTCTGATATTCTCGACTTACTCTATCCCTCGCCCAGAAATAAAGCCAGGTAAGTTAGGGCATTGGCTGCTCCTAGCCTTGCCTAGACACTTCGGTTCCAGATCTCACAGATAGAGGATCAATCTACTCATCGGCTTTTAGTGCCAAGTATAGGACTACTTACTTTCCATAAATAACTGATTTAAATTATTATATAAATTTTGAAGCTCCTTTAAAATACTTTAAACAAAGATTTAAAACTTCCATTCAAATCATAACTTAAACCCATCATCTTTAAAGGAGATTACAACCAAGAGGGGGTGAAGCTTCCTCTTAATCAAATGAGATAGCTAAAAGGGGTGTTGTTTCCTTTTAACCAAAAAGTCACTAAATGTCAATCCTAAGTTAAAAGGTGGTGTAAGTTCCCTTTAACTAAACATCAAAGTTATTGCTTATAAACTGGTCGAGCACAAATCAAACAACCAAGCAAGAATAATAACAAGAATAATAACAGACTCATTATTATTAACAATTTACAATCAATAGTTAACACAACATTAGTTAAAATATGAATGAGTAAAAGGAAAGAGATTAAGATTACATTGACTGTAAAATAATCAAATTATACTCACAGAATAAGTTATACCCACTAAACTATGAAAACAAGAAATATACTCACAGAATAAGTTATACCCTCACAGAATAAGTTACACCCACTAAACTATGAAAGCAAGGAATGTACTCACAGAATAAGTTATACCCACTAAACTATGAAAAAATGAAATATACTCACATCCTATTTGCTTTGATGGATACTTGGAATACTTCACCTTTAAAATGAATTTTAGTTCTTTTCTTTAGTTTTTGAATGAAATAAAATGACATATGGACTTGGCTATTTATAGGTGAAGAGAAGGGTACTTTAGTAATTTCCTATAGCCTAACCTGATTCAACCAGATTTTGGTCCAATAGAAGCTAGCCATATGGCATAATTTGATTCGACCATATTTTGGTCCAATAGAAATCCTCCTTATCAACTATGGCCTAACCTGATTTGACCAGATTTTGGTCCAATGGCAACCATCCGCATGGCATAACCTGGTTCGACCAGATTTTGGTCCAATGGAAACCATCCGCATGGCATATAATAATGATTATGCTATTTTATTTTATTAGGCAAGTAATTATACTATTTTGTTTTATTAGGCTACGTTAATAATTCTTTCTTGTTTTATTAGGCAAGTAATTATACTATTTTGTTTTATTAGGCTACGTTAATAATTCTTTCTTGTTTTATTAGGCAAGGTTAATAATTCTAGATATAAAATCCATTATTTAATCATTTAAAAACATATTAACTATTCATGTTCAAAGTGATTAAATTATGGGTTGTTACATCCTCCCCTCCTTAAAGGAAATTTCATCCTCGAAATTAATCGGATAAACTCTAGATATCAAAGAACCCAAATGATATCATAAATACCACACAAAGATACAAGGAAAGTGACCTTAACACAACCAGTGAGTACACTTAAAAGAAACAACAAAATACAAACAACAACTACATCAACTCTGGATAAGAATCCCTAATATAGTCCTCAGTTTCCCAAGTACAATCTCTAACATCTCCATTCCACTGAACCTTAATAAGATTCACAATCTTCTTCCTTAATCGCTTTATATCTCGAGCAACAATACGAATAGGCCGCCTAAGAATGGTTAGGTTAGGCTGAACCTCCAAATCAACTTGTTGTCCTGGTTTTATTATCATCGAAGGGTCGTGTACATACTTACGTAAATGAGATACGTGAAATACGTTGTGCACATCTGATAGTCGATCTGGTAACTCCACCTTATACGCAAGTTTACCAATCCGGTCTAGTATGGGAAAAGGGCCAATATATCGAGGACCTAACTTCCCTGTCTTCCCAAAGCTTACGACACTTCTCAGAGGAGAGACTTTTACAAATACCAAGTCCCCGACTAAGAACTCTAGATCCATACGCCTTTGATCTGCATAACACTTTTGTCGATCTTGCGCTTCCTTCATCTTTCTTCTAACATCAACTACCTTCTCATTGGCTTCTAAAATTATGTCTGGTCCAAGAACAAGTTTATCTCCAGATTCAACCCAATATGAAGGAGAACGACATGGACGACCATAAAGAGCTTCGAAAGGGGCCATACCAATGCTTGCTTCATACCTATTGTTATAAGTGAATTCAACTAAGGGTAAATGATCTTCCCAAGAACCCCCGAAGTCTAGAATGCATGCTCGTAATAAATCTTCCAAGATTCGGTTCACTCTCTTTGTTTGCCCATCTGTTTGGGGATGGTAAGCTATGCTTAGACTTAGCTCAGTCCCTAAAGCAGTCTGCAGTCCCTCCCAGAACCTACTAGTGAATATCGGGTCTCGGTCACTTACAATACTACGAGGAATCCCATGGAGTCTCACAATCTCCTTCACATACAAACTCGCCAGACTCGTAGCAGTTCTAGTCAGCTTAACAGGAATGAAATGGGCACTCTTGGTTAGTCGATCGACTATAACCCAAATGCCATCATTACCTCTTCTTGACCTAGGAAGCTCATCAATAAAGTCCATAGAGATCTGCTCCCACTTCCACTTTGGGATCTCAAGTGGCTGAAGCAATCCAGCTGTCTTCAGCTGGTCACTCTTAATCTGCTGGCAGTTTGCACAACGACTCACAAAGATTGAAATATCTAGCTTCATCCCCTTCCACCAGAATACTCTCTTCATATCTTTGAACATCTTGGTCACTCCTGGATGAAAAGATAACTTTGAATGGTGGCATTCGGCTAACACTTCTTGCCTAAGTCCATCAAAGTCTGGAACAAAAATAAGCCCATTCATTTTCAATATGCCTCGGAGATCAATCTTAAAGCTAGAAACAACAACTTCTTCAACATCTTTCTTAAGTCGAGCTAAAATAGGATCTGCCTCTTGACTGGATGCAATTCTCTCTAACAATACTGGCTTAACTTCTAGATTTGCAACCATTGCTACATTCCTACTCAATGCATCAGCAACGACATTTGCTTTTCCAGGGGTACAAAAAGAACCTCTAGATCATAAGAGGCGAGAAACTCCAGCCATCTCTGCTGCCTCAAATTCAAATCTTTCTGCGTAAAAAGGTATTTTAAGGATTTGTGGTCCGTGTATAACTCAAACCTTTCACCCAAAAGATAATGCCTCCACATCTTTAGTGCAAAGACAACAGCCAAAAGTTCCAAATCGTGCGTAGCATAATTTTTCTCATGCAGCTTTAGCTGTCGACTTGCATAGGCAATAACTTTCCCATGCTGCATCAGAACTGCTCCTAATCCGGTTCCACAAGCATCTGTATACACGGTTAAACCTTCACTCCCATTTGGAATGGTTAAAACAGGAGCGCCAGTCAACTTGTTTTTCAATTCATTGAATGCTTGATCACTCTTAGAACTCCAAACGAACCTAACATCTTTCTTTGTTAACTTCGTCAGATGAGAAATAATCTTCGAGAAGTCCTTGATAAACCTACGGTAAAAACCAGCCAATCCCAAGAAACTTCTAACTTTCGTCGCACTTTCGGGCTTCTTCCAATCTTGGACCGCAACAACTTTAACTGGATCCACCGATATACCTTCTCCCGAAATAACATGCCCTAGAAATCTAACTTCAGATTTCCAAAAATGGCACTTGGAGAACTTAGCCTTCAACTCATGGCTCCTTAGGGTATCGAGTACGACACAGAGATGATATTTGTGTTCCTCCTCTGTCTTTGAATAGATAAGAATGTCATCAATAAAGACGAGAACAAATTGATTAAGAATGTCTCGAAATACTCGATTCATTAAGTCCATAAAATAAGCGGGTGCATTATCAATCCAAACGGCATAACTAACCACTCGTAGAAATTTTCAGGAGTTCGAAAAGCTGTTAAAGGAACATTCTCCTCTGCCACTCTTAATTGGTGGAAACCAGTGGCAAGATCTAATTGAGAAAATATCCGAGCACCATGGAGTTGATCAAACATATCGTCAATTCTTGGCAAAGGATATTTATTCTTGATAGTCCTTTTGTTCAACTCCCGATAGTCTACACATAACCTTGGAGAACCGTTTGCCTTTGTAACAAAGATGACTGGCGATCCCCAACTCGAGGTACTACGTTGGATCAAGCCTTTCTGCAACAAGTCATAAGTCTTCCTTTCTAACTCCCTCTTCTCTTTTGGAGCCATCCTTCGTAAGGGTTGTACAATAGGTCTAGTTCCCGGAACCAAATCAATACGGAACTCGACTTCACGGCGAGGAGGTAAATATTGCACCTCGTTAAAAATATCTATGAAATCTTGAACAACCGGCACATCTCCAAGCTCCACTTTAGTAACTTCGAGTGAATAGAGAAAACTGCTCATTAACTTCTTAGGCTCTTCACAACTAATATCAACACCAACATCTCCTGCATCACTAACTCTAACAAGCCTTCTACCACAATCCAAGATAGCTTTAAACTTAGATAATCAATCCATTCCCAACAACACTCCAAAACCCATAAACCCAAGAACAAACAAGTCAAAAGGAAAGAGATGATTTCGACAAGAAATAGGTACATTTAGACACACGGTGTCAAGATTTGTCAAACCTCCAATTGGGTTTGACACACAAAGAGGATTACTTATGATAACATATTTAAGGTTTAGTTTGTCCATTAGATCATAAGAAATAAAACTATAGGAAGCTCCTGTATCAAATAGCACCCTTACAGGAAAATCATAGATGGATAATGTACCTTGCAACACTTGCTTCCCCTTTTTATCTGAAGAAGTGGATGGTATCTCTTCAATGGTAAAAGTTTGTCCTTGAGATCCCTTTTTAGGAAAATGACACTCATTCTTCATATGTCCTGGTTGGCCGTAATTAAAACATGTGGCAATTGGGCAATGATTTGCAAAGTGGCCCATCTTATTGCACTTAAAACAAAGAATGTTGGCAAAGTTGGTCTGCTTCTTCTGTGCCGGAGCGCCATCTTCGGGTTTCTTCCCTGCACCCTGCTTCTTTCCCTTAAACTTACGCTTGAAGTTTGGCTTACCTTCAAAAGGTATAACCGATAAAGGCTTGGCACTTATTGCTGGTACTACGCCCTTCTGGACTCCTTCCTTAATATCAAGAGCCTCAAACCTCAAAGCCATGCTAATAATGTTGGTGAATGTACCCATAAGATGATTGGTCATTTCATGATGGAACTCTAGTCGCATTCCATTCACAAACATTTCATTTTTCTTGAGTGGTGTGTCTATCAATCCAAGTACAAAACGGGACAAAGCATTGAACTTATGCTCATACTGCGACACGGTCATATCACCCTGCTTTAAGTCAATGAAACTTCTAAATAACTGAGTTCTTCCGGCTTCTGGAATAAACTGTGCTTCAAAAACTTCCTTGAACTACGCCCAAGAAAACTCCCCCTTTGGAGTACTTGCTGTTTCTGAATCCCACCAATCCATCGCCGACTTTTGAAGTTGTCGCGATGCCAACAACCGTTTCTCCGCATCTTCCAACCGAAGATCTCCAAATATTCTTTCACAAGTTCGAAGCCACATCTGCACCCCAAGAATGTCTTCGGTCCCATAGAATGGTTTCCCACCCAAAGCGGTAAAATTCTTACACAAAGCTGCAAAGTTCATAGGGGTATGAACTTGCACTAGCATTTCCTCTTCCGGATCTACAGCTGACATAGTAGCATTTCTAGGTACCCTGCCATTGGTATCCGTGCTAGTTCTAGATCCTTTCCTTCCTCCTCTTCTTGTATTCAGTTTCTATTATCTGAACAAATAACAGGTATCTTTAGAATACAAAAATAGGATTAAAATGGTTTAAGGAAATAACACCAAAGGATCTAAAACTAGACTTTAGAGGATAAATATTATTATTATAAAAATTACAAATACGCTCCCTCAAGATAAACTCATTCTAGGGCATCACTTACCCTATCTCTGGTGAGTTGTACCCCAATCAGGTTAAGGCGTTCGTCAACCGAAGCTCTGATACCAACTGTGACGACCCACATTTCTGACCCTTGAGAACGACACTTAATACATCCATGGTATTCATGTGCCGTTGCCCAAGTATCTGAAAGACGATTTGCCATGGGGTAAAATATAAGAACAGAATAATAATCTCACATTGGAACGGTTAAATATAACATAAAAATAAGACAGTACATAATGTTACTCCCCAACATGGAGTTATCAGAGTTACAACAAAAGTACTACTATCAGTCTAGGCAGTTATAACAACCTGCCTTTAAATATACATACATAGAGCCAACATCTCATAATAGCGGAAATAAATAGCTAGATAGATAAGGAGCCTCCTGCTCGTCCACCATCTTCAAAAGAGCCCAAAGAAACCTGTCATTTCTGGACTACTCAAATATGAATGAGTAACCAAACGTTTAGGGAAAACAACAATTCGGGTCAGACAATAAGTCTGGTATGAGTAAATTCCAAAAATAGAACACACAAAGTAACTAGTGAGACCACATCGCAAAAACACAAAACGAGTTTTTCCCTCACAAGGACAACATCCAAGTATAAAAGAATGGATACAGATAATTAAACATCGCAAAGAGTGCAAGACGCTTCCTGATGAAATTAAGAAAGAATCAATCCAAAGATTTGAATCAAAAATAAGGAAAAGCAATTTTTTCCAAATGACTAGGAGGGTGTGCCCCCTTATCGAAAGTATACCTCTAGAAAATATACTTGAGAACTACGATGACTCTCGAAAACCTCCAAGCCAGACCCCGCCATCCTTACCGAGTATCCGAGTATTTCACATCTCCGTGCGCATACAACTGGAACCAATCTAAAGTAGATGTGAAAATACCCTAATGGGAGCAACCCCACATAGCTTGGCCCACGCTCGCTCTTTATTTAGTCATTTTCGATAAAGGATATCAATGCTCTAATTGAGCAACAAATCGTCTTAGATTGATGAGACAAAAATAAAAGGAAGAAGGGTATCGAAATTGATAGTCAAGATATTGACTATTGGGGATAACAAAACGATCGTATATGGAAATTAAATCTTATACTCTTTCAATACTTGGAAAATATCCATATACTTATCCCATCGGTATAAGCATATTCTCAAAACAATTAAGAGAATTTCATATTTCAAAAGCATACTTAGATGGGTCAAAAATAATTGTCTATAAGAAATGCAAACGTTTTCCATTATAATTATAAAGATCATTTATGGAAATCAAATCTCCTACACTTGTCACGTTTTCGATATTCTCGACTTACTCTAACCCTCGCCCAGAAACAAAGCCAGGTAAGTTAGGGCATTGGTTGCTCCTAGCCTTGCCTAGACACTTCGGTTCCAGATCTCACAGATAGAGTATCAATCTACTCATCGGCTTTTAATGCCAAGTATAGGACTACTTACTTTCCATAAATAATTGATTTAAATTATTATATAAATTTTGAAGCTCCTTTAAAATACTTTAAACAAAGATTTAAAACTTCCATTCAAATCATAACTTAAACCCATCATCTTTAAAGGAGATTACAACCAAGAGGGGGTGAAGCTTCCTCTTAATCAAATGAGATAGCTAAAAGGGGTGTTGTTTCCTTTTAACCAAAAAGTCACTAAATGTCAATCCTAAGTTAAAAGGTGGTGTAAGTTCCCTTTAACTAAACATCAAAGTTATTGCTCATAAACTGGCCGAGCACAAATCAAACAACCAAGCAAGAATAATAACAGACTCATTATTATTAACAATTTACAATCAATAGTTAACACAACATTAGTTAAAATATGAATGAGTAAAAGGAAAGAGATTAAGATTACACTGACTGTAAAATAATTAAATTATACTCACAGAATAAGTTATACCCACTAAACTATGAAAACAAGAAATATACTCACAGAATAAGTTATACCCACTAAACTATGAAAACAAGAAATATACTCATAGAATAAGTTACACCCACTAAACTATGAAAGCAATGAATGTACTCACAGAATAAGTTATACCCACTAAGCTATGAAAACATGAAATATACTCACATCCTATTTGCTTTGATGGAGACTTGGAATACTTCACCTTTTAAAATGAATTTTAGTTCTTTTCTTTAGTTTTTGAATGAAATAAAATGATATATGGACTTGGCTATTTATAGGTGAAGAGAAGGGTACTTTAGTAATTTCCTATAGCCTAACCTGATTCAACCAGATTTTAGTCCAATAGAAGCTAGCCATATGGCATAATTTGATTCGACCATATTTTGGTCTAATAGAAATCCTCCTTATCAACTATGGCCTAACCTGATTTGACCAGATTTTGGTCCAATGGCAACCATCCGCATGGCATAACCTGGTTCAACCAGATTTTGTCCAATGGCAACCATCCGCATGGAATATAATAATCATTATGCTATTTTATTTTATTAGGCAAGTAATTATACTATTTTGTTTTATTATGCTACGTTAATAATTCTTTCTTGTTTTATTAGGCAAGTAATTATACTATTTTGTTTTATTAGGCTACGTTAATAATTCTTTCTTGTTTTATTAGGCAAGGTTAATACTTCTAGATATAAAATCCATTATTTAATCATTTAAAAACATATTAACTATTCATGTTCAAAGTGATTAAATTATGGGTCGTTACATAATCAATGTAACCATTTTGGCTATGATTAATATTATTTGTATATAGTAGACACTACTATAATATAACAAGAGATTTGATATGATATGTTTTAGTTATCATATGGTAAAAACATGTCTGTGTTTATGTGTGGACTTGTCTTACGAGATACTTTTGTTTTGAAAACTAAGGAAAAGTTTGGTAATTTAATAAGTTCAGTTGAGTGTGTTTCTCACGCTGGTTTACCAGACTGATCCGGGTGTTCTTCCCTTTCAATGCTCAGGTCAGACCGAGTATATTTACAGGTCTAGATTTGATGCTTTTGGAGCTTCAGCAGGAGAGCTGGAGATCTTCATTTTCGTACATCCGTATTTGCTTGATTATCCGCTGTGCTTTGTTTGTTGTTGTATATTATCAGCATTTGTGAGGACAGGTTATTATAACTGTTCAGGCTGATAACTATTGATTGATTGTTGAACTCTGATTGTTGTGTATATATATATAGTTTCTGTTTTGTAAAGATCATTGATATGATATTATATATTATCCGTTGCGATGTGAGATTTTGTATTGTTTTATTTGGTTCTATCTTCTCTCTTTCTTCTCTTCTCTTCTTCACTCTTCTTTTCTTTCTCTTGACTTTCCGTCAGTTTGTGTTTTTGGGTCGGACATGTGTGGATTATTGTCGATTCAAAGGGTAAGGATTTTCGGGTCGTCACAGAAAATGATAAGGAAATCCATCTACCTAAATGGTTAGGAGGTGATCTTTGATGTTATGTATTGTCTGTTTATTTCTCAAATAACCAGAGTTGAGATTATCGGAAAACCGTTCAATTGGTTTTGGAGCATTCGATAAGTGGAGGAGTGTACTTATATGAGATGACTTGAAATAGTCACCACTCTTAAACTGTATACATGTTCTATGCTTTGGAAGATGTTAGTGATTAGTTCATGATGTTGGAATCCATTTGGAGATTCAAGATCGATTTAAGATGTTCGAACACATGCAGTTGTTCATGATCTATTCAGGATGTGGGGATCCATGTGTGATTCGGGACCTGTTGAGGTATGGAATCGATCTGTGATTCCATGATCTGTTAAGAGATCCATGTGTGATTCGGGACCTGTTGAGGTATGGAATCGATGTGTGATTCCATGATTTGTTAAGGGATCCATGTGTGATTCCGAGATTTGTGGAGATATAGGAATTCATGTATGGTTCTTAGATCTATTTGATTTAGGGACTAGTGTGTCGAGATTCATTTGAGTTGTGACTCATGTGATGGGATGCCGGACGTTGCCTCACCAGCAGATTTGACTAAAACTAGAGATAGGATGCATAGCTATAGGGTTAGCTACCCACGAGGGAGCACGCGGCTCCATCCTAGAGTTTCTTACATATATGCATGCGGAAGCAATGCACCTGGCTAGTTTAGCCAACTATGTATTCTTGTGGTATATTCACTGGTGATGTATATTGTTTCAAAGGATGTCTCTAATCCTTGTGCAGTAGATCAAAGTCAGCTTTGATTCGAGGAGATCTATGCGGGAATCCGACTTAATTAGCGAACGTGCCTTAACGGTTGTGATTGTATACCTATTATTGTTGTGATGTACACTCACATGCATCGCAGCTATGTGATTATTTATATTTCACACCTTAGACGTTATTATATTATCCCTGGATTTTAAATAGGAATGATTTGGTTATCTTAAGGTAAAAACCAGTCCATATTTATTAGTGTCGTGGTCTTATGAGATACCCTAAAATATAATAAATCTATATGATTTGAGTTTCTCATGCTGGTTTATCAGACTAATTTGGGTGTTATTCTCTTGTAATGCTTGGGTCAGCTCTAGTATATTTCAAAATTTAGTTATGGTTTATTGAAGCTCTTGAAGAAGAGCCGAATGATTTCCTACCATACTTATTTTCTACTACATTACTTGTTTTGTATCTACCCGCATTTGTATAGACATGTAGTTATAACTGTCCAGGTCGATGATATGTTATTTTACTATGGTTGATGTATGTATATCAAAGTTTTCTTTTTGGTAAAGAACTTTTGAGATATTATATATTATCATTCCGCATGTGAGATTCTGATATTTTTTTCCTTCTTTATTGTTCTTTATTTTTATTTTTATTGTACCCTAACATTCTATCTTTGTGACGCTTGGGTGCTTAGCACGTGAATACCATAAATGTATTAGTGTCAACACTTGGGTGTCGAAAAGGTGGATCATTACATAAAATATTATTTAGAAATTATAAATCATATAGAGTAGTAAAAACATACTTGGAACAAATTCCTTGCAGTACATCTAGTAATGATGAACTCTCTCCCGTTTGGAAGCTTTTCGATTCAGCAGGCTGCTAGTCCTTGAACCGTAGATCTTTGACTAACAATAGTTCTCATATTTTGAATTGATTTGAGATGAATTTTTTGGAGCTCCTTGAAGATGAATTTGGCTTGAAGTGGAGGGGATAGTGGTAGCCAAAAATTCAAAAAAAATATTAGGGTTAGAGGTCTTTATAGTGGACGAAAGAGAGAAAGATATGAATCATTTCTATACCAATTCTCATTACATCAGAGCCATTCAATTTAAACCCCTCCAGCCTTTTTCTAGGCACCTCTTATAGCCTTCATAATAGACAAATTATCACCATATCATCATGGTCTAACATCCTATTTAAGTCCAAAAAATATTATTAATTAAAACTAATTTAGTTGCTTATCAGTATCATATATCGATCGTTATATTATAACTACTATAAATATATTTAATAATATATATTCCTCAATCATATTCAAAATTTTATAATTCATATTTCATAAATATAAATTAATTTAATTATTTTATAACAATTATAAACTAATTAAATCGTTTAGTCTAAAGAGAAATCATTATTCTGGTTGCGTGACTCGTCAGGTGTAAATTTGGTTAGCGATTATCATCGAACTATTCTAATGTTAATTTTCACACATCACTTAGCAGATGGCGTGACATTTTGGCTAAATTTATTGCTTATTTAGTTTCGATAAAATCCAATTTTACTTTGTTAATAGTTACCCGGCTGTGACATTTATTTATACCAATTATCTTCGTCAAAACTATATCACTTTGGACTTATGGAATTTGATTATCGTCAAAATTCCAGTATCGTCCATATTCAACCCTATAGTCCATACATAATGTCCTTGGTTTAATATTAACAATTATTATTAATTGAAACGCTTTGGCCAGAGACTTTGATTTTGAGTTGACTTGAGTTGACCGTGACCCTAACCCTATATAATTGAGGAGACGAATCCTTTCATGAATATCGCTTCACTTCCAATACATCCACTGCATTCTCAAATCGATGGTTGTCGTGCCATGATTTGACTATAATCAAAGCGGAGCTTTCATATCGAAGATCCACTACATTCTCAAATCGATATAACTGTGTAAATCAGTCACGTCAATATTTTCTATTTGACCTTAGTTATATTGACCAACAAAAAACTATCGAGTGAATCGTTCCATAGTTATCCAATAACTATCAGTTTGTAACCCCTAAGTGCCCCAGCAGTCATGAGTAATACATTGTCTAACGTTTGAAGAGCACTACATACTTTAATCTCAATGGATATATTAATATCCAGTCTCGATCCATCTTAAATAAAAACATTTAAAATGGTGTATTTGTTTTCATTGTGATAAATTACTCACAGTTACAACACTTTGTAAATACTATCATAAAACATACCATTTACGTATTTCCTAGTAATATGGGTTTAGTTGAACTAATTAATTAATATAACACATTACATCAAGTATATAATAGAAAAAACACCTTTATTTTGAATAAGATTGGTAAATGAGTTAGATATATGTAACGAACTACAAAATTGCCCATAAGGCAGACCCCTACCTCTCTCCTACTTGCACTTGGGGTCAATTATGGAATCTTATTCCAACTTCTTCGGTCAGTTTTCCCAAAAATAATCGGTCCGGTCCCTCAATGAACAAAAATGCTATTATGCTTTAATCATCTCCTATGTCAGTTAATTCTCTCCAACGGTGATAAACTGCCTTTATCATGTGGAATAATTCAAAGTATGTTTCTCGATTCTAATGAGCTATAAGTTCTGTTAGAACAATATCATGACATTTTTATTCTATAACAATGTTATGAGATTACCAACATTTGGAATCACCATCAGATCAGCTATAAATTTTGCATTTATATTTATATACGTTGTTTTTTTATTGCGGCTTTATTAAACGCGGTGTACTTAGCCTTTTTCATTGAATCATCTATCGTCTTCATTTGGAACATTTCCAACTTAAAGATTAGTAACTTGAAATTATTAGGACATGTTATACTCAATATCACTTATGAAGTTTGAGTCTAAACACTCCTTCAAAAGGAGTTTGTTGTTTCTGTAAACAATTCTCTGGTATTTCATAAATATACGAGAATGCTTCAACAACCATTTAGTGATATAAATTTGGATTTGATATTTTCTTCATGTATCAAATACATAAACAAATAACGATATCATAGATGGCATAATATGTATGATAATTCCTGTTGCTAGTGCATAAGGAATCAATCTTACATGTTCTGTTAAGGCGTCCTTGTATATCATTTAGGACATTCCTAACATTATTTATACTTACTATAAAAGACATCATTTATAAATCCAATGTCGATTGTTAATAAAAATAAAGTTGATTTTAACACAAGTACATCATTAAGAATCAACAATATGCTGTTTAATTATGGTTTAGAAATATCTATGTACCTTTTAGCTTTCTTTCTTATAAGCACATGCTTCCTTTGCATTTTGATTAGCAATCAAACTATTTGATATTTCTACCAAAAAAATTTGTTCAATTTTGATGCTTGTCAAATGACACTTTCATATCTATTCTTGGATCATATCCAAAAAACTCACTAACTTAATATCGCTCCCACTAACTTCGAGACACTTAGGTTATTATGTGTAAACAGTTTACTCTAAATCATTATTTAGATATTTCCATTTCAAAATATACATACCAAAACATAAAGTCATACTACGCGGTAAATTTGTAAGTAAAATCCAAATCTACTTAAGCTATAACGAATGGTAAATCTATTACGTTAATTTCAACAATTGAAATTTACGGTATTATTCTTATCAATGTGGCTCACCATATTCCTACTGCATTTATCGTTCTCTTAAAGGCACATTTTCTTCCAAAAGGATCGTATCCTTTTGGATACAACTACCAAAATCATATTTCGATTATGTACTTGGAATCTATCTTAGATTTTTGCATCATACCATATCGTAGAGTCAATACTCTTAATGGTACAATTAAACAATCGAGGAATATTTATTCTTAAAATTGACAAGAAATTCACAGTTTCCATTTAATGTGTAAGAATACTCGTTAGAAATTCTAATGTACTTGTGTTCATTTAGGTTCGACCAATTAAATTTCTTTTATTGTAACCAGTTTCATCATTGGATCTTATCCAAATCCATTTGTAAACCAGTAATCTCTTAAAGAAATTCCTTCACTAACCAACAGTTGTTTCTCAATGCAACAGAATGGGCATCCATAAATGTTTTATGAGTTGGATTATATGCATTAGTTCGTAATATATTTATGTTTACAACATAAATTAGTCATCTAATGGTTATTGTTCTCAAAATTTTCTTGGCACGATTCATACAAGATCCCTTGCGTACAATTATTATGTGCAGTCTTTCGACTCGCACAACTGCCAACTCCTTGGTCTAGGATAGGTAGGGGTTTATAATAAACTCTTATCTTATACGATTTTGTAAACTATTCTTTGGATGATATTAAGTTTAACCTTATGTACTACTCTTAAGTACATACCATATAGAAAGAATTTAACTAAACTCCACTCATCATTGATCGTGTTTTGTCCAACAAAGGTCGATTACTCATTATCAATACATTATTATGTATTATAGGGAGGACTGACCTTTTGAGATAGAATCTTTATTCATGTTAGGTACATATGGAACTCCTTCTAATATGCTCACTTATTCAGTCATATTGAATTAGTTCTATCTGCATTTTATATTATTTACTTTCGGTTTATATTCTATGAACTTATCTTAAACTCATAAATGCATATCAAACATACATGTTCGTGTCTGTGATGATTCATTGGTGAACATGATAAAGTACGTGGAAACGTTTTGGCATTCATGGATTTATGATTGCATACATTTATGTGTATCAATCTAAAAAGTTCATCAACTTCAATGACACTCCCACTAAATAGGTGCATTGGCCTTGAATGTTTGAGATATAATTAACTGGTATCATTTGATTCATAATCATATAATAAAAATTATTTCTTAAAACTATGGTTTAGTCTATAATTCCAAAATAATTGTAAATAATTTTGGATACTTCAGTATTTTTAATGCATCACTTTTGTTGTGAAAATAAATACCACATTACAGTTTTATTTCATAACGAATATTTATAATATTCATATTAAAATATAAATATATCTCTTTTTAGTCAATACCGAAAATAGTCATTATTTCATAAATAATGTTCTGTATATTTTACGAAAATGATTTTCCTAATTTGATGTCAGTAAGTGCTACATGGCAAGCTCCCACTATTTTCGTAATTGCTAAATAACGTACAAAATTCAGATGTCTATCATTCACTTAATAGATTTTTTATTTATATACTATAACTAGTTTACAGCGGAGAGTTCTTTGATCAAATATCTTAAATTACAGAAATAAATCTCATAGAAAACAATTTTCTACATAAAATTACATTTCGAAATAGAAAAAGTCTTCCTCATTCCAATGTTTAGCATCAGTTATTATTATTACAATTCTTGTTTCTGATGTTTCTTTATGAAGCAAAAGTGACTATTCGCTCTCTTCATCCTAAATGTATCTTAAATCACATCTACTTTTGTACATTCGTTTTTCTTTCTAAATAGTTGAACCATTCAAAATAAAGCTCTTACTACAACATCATAACGAACTCTTTACAATGATGCATTTGATCATCTTAACATTTAAGGACGTCAAAAATGATGCACCTTAGATAAACTGTTCAAATTGACATTTGAGTGATTGAATTTTTAGATTTTTCTTGTTGTTTTGGTCTAATGTTACATTTAACATAATACGATTCTTTTGAAGCCAATCAAATTGATATATCGATCTCATATACTATTTATCAGCTTATTTCGAATGAACTTACTTCATCAAAGAATCATACATTACAAACTGTAACCATTCCCTATATAACACATAGATGCGATAGTATGCGGATCAAATATCCATAGTCTTATATTGTTTTAGAGTTCAAAACTCATAGAATGCAATACATAGCTCGACCAAATAAACATGTAAGTGACCAGATTACGAATGTATTTTGTAATTGTAAAATCAAGTGTTTGCATGTGTTTTGAAACATTAACATGCAAGAAGAATTTAATAGTAAGTATATGTTATATTTATATTTGTCAATATTTGATTTAAATCATTTATATATCTTAATTGATAAACGTTTTATTAAATAGACAAATTTATCATTGCAGATTATAACAAAATTATGTAGCATATGTTTTTACAATATTAGAAAGGTTAAACGTTATCATTTTATTTTTCAAATAAGGCTTCCACTAGCCTTTTATGTTTCACCAAACCCTAAGTGAAACATAGCTTTCAACTTGACTATTGAGTGTTGGGACTCATATGCCTTGGAATTCTAACCTTGAGGAAATCTTAGCAAACCGTAGGATTACATGCGAGGGATAACTCCTTATCGGTTGTATCACATACAACTCCTAACACATGGTTCCTTGTCCTAGTCTCGTCTTTACCTTAAGGAAGGCTAAACAAGTAAAATGTGACTATTCACTTGAAACTGCAATTTAACGACAGATTAAGTATAATGCACATATCGTGGGGAAAGCTCAATAAATATGTGCAGTTACCATACCTCCTCTATCAATATATTAATAATAATACGCATAATATCCCTAGCTTGAGGAAAGCTCAACAACTATAGAGTATGCACGTAATCTATTAATATATAAATGGTAGAGGACACCATTATATTGAAGATTCATAATCTTCAGCATATTATATTGGGTGATATCGACTTATGGAATAATGTAATTCTTATGAATACCTTCGTGATTCAAGTGTCGGACACATCGAAAATCGTGGTATACGTATGTATTTGTTTCTTAAGTCTATATTAGGTTTCTTAATGTTTCACCTTTAATTTATACATTCATATGATATAAGTTTGATTATTATATAATTTTTATATTTCATATTACTTATATAATAGTCTTATTATAATATTATATTAATTAAATATTATTTAATTATAATTAACATTTTTAATTAATACCATGTCAATCTAATTTAACATTTATATTGAATAGTAATTATATACCATAACCTTTATAGTATAACACGCATATCACATATATGTATATATTATTTAATTAATTTAATTAAATGATTTTAATTAAATTTTATATTAATTTTCAAATTTATTTGTATACATACATGCATACTTATGTTAATTTAACATTTTAAAATAGCATAGCATATATCATAATATATAATACATGTAAATATTTATTAACTAATTAACTTATTTAGTTAATATGTCTTATTAGTCTTGTTAAAAAATTTATAAATTCGAAATTAATTTAAATTTCAATCATACTAAAAAATTTCATTATATTATAACATTTATAATATGTATATGTTATATTTCAATTTTAATTTTTAAATTTAAAAATCCTATATTTTTAATTTTTAAAACAATTTGAAATTTTATTTTATGACATTTATAATATTTATCTTATTTTTTATTTCAAAACAATTTTGAAAATTAGACAAATGCCCAATTCAAATTTAAGCTTTTTTTTATTACAAATAACTTTTGTGTAGTGAGCTTAATAGTTAATCATAACATGAATATTTAGAACGCATAGGCTATTGGGTTTTGATACCATAGTTGGAACTAGGCCAGCCACTAATGGAAGTTATAGATGAATTTCAAAAAAAATCCGCTTATGAAGTCTAATTTATTTAGAATATTTCTAAATTTTATTTCAACAAAATATTTTATTTTATTTAAATTTATAAATTATGCATAATTATATTAGTTTATGTTTTACACATATATTTATGTGTGTGCATGTATCACATGATAATCCGTGCAACGTATAACATGCCCATATATAGAATGTTGGGATTTACATTACAATAGACATGTTAGCTTATTCGATATGTATTGTATGTTGTCCAAATATATGTTTATATTTAAACTTATTAATTATATAAATATTATAAGCCGACTTATATATGTATATGTAAAATATTAATAATTTACAAATATATGCACTATTGAAATAAATACTAATATACATGTATACATACATACTTACATACATGTCTATATATAATATAAAAAGTTTCCTTTTTCTAATTATTATGAACTAATATATACATATATGAATTATAGTAATAAAATGATATTTTTTAAAAAATATATATACATAAGCATATTTATATTATCTGTACATATATATTTATATTATCTGTATGTATATATATATTTAGATATATATTAATTAATAAAATAAAATAATTTTTTTATTTTTAAACAATTCTAGATTATATACAGAGCACGAAAAAATTTAATATAAATTTTATTATATTAATACATGTATATATATATATATATTAATAAAAAATAAAATACTAATAAAAATATTTTCAAAACTATTTATTCAAAATTTAAATTTTCAGAAAATCTAACATTATATTTTGAGGATTGGAGAATTTTTCCATAATTTTACTGCGTCAAAACTTATTTTTAATGATTAATTATTTTTTCGATCATATATTATACAATTTTAAAATATTAAAAATATTTTTTAAATTTTGATTTTTTGGTCAAGAGCTTATTTCATAATAAAATAATTTTATTAAATTTAAAAGTTAATTTTTGAAACTTATTTATTTTATACAAATCATCAACATAATATATTGATTTAAATAACAATAAATAATAGTAAATATTTATAAAAAAATTACAGCTATCGAAAATTATATTATTATACATCTGCAAAATATATCTTCAATTATTAACATAATATGATGATATAGTTAAACACAAACCATATACTTATAATTAAATTACATATTAATGTATGTATATTTATTAATAAAATTAATAATTATTGTAAATAGACTATTTGGCCATGCATATCTGATCTATCTGGAAAAAATGGTTTTTTAATAAATACATACATATAACTAATCTAGTATGTGACAACATCAATACATATAAGAATCGTTTCCTAGTTAACAATACAATAATAATATTTATGAATAACAAAATATAATTCAGAAATTATAAATTATGTAACACAATATAAACATACCTGAAACTATTGCATTGAAGCACACCTAATAATGATGAACTTTCTCTCCTTTGGAATCTTTTGAATTCGACAGACTACTAATCCTTGAACCGTGGAGCTTTGACAATCAAAAAGTTCTCGTCTTTTGAAATTGTTTGAGTTGAATTTGTTGGAGCTCCTTGAAGATAATTTTGGCTTGTAATGGAGGTGATAGTGGCAGCCAAAAAATTCAAAAACAATTAGTGGCAGCCAAACCGCTCTCTATAGCCTTCATACCAGCTTAATCATCAGCATATTGGTCATATCAATATTTTCTGTTTGACCTTAGTTATATTAACCAACAGAAAACTATCGAGTGAGTCATTCAATATTTATCCAACAACCATTAGTATATAATACCTGGGTGCCCTAAAAGCCTTGAGTGCTCAACATTTGGAGAGCGTTACATACTCTAGTCTCGACAAATACATTGATATCCAGTCTCGATGCATCTTGACTTGGAACATTTAGAATGGTATTTTTTTTCATTGTAATAAATTGCACATAGTTACTACACTTTGTAACTACTATCACAAAACATACCATTTATGGATTTTCTGTTAAATATACTTTAACTGAATTAGTTAATTAACATAACACATTATGTAAAGTATATAATAGAAAGAAAGCGCCTCTATTTTGAACAAGATTGGTCAACGAGTTAGATATATGTAATGAATTACATAATTGCCTCTAGGGCGTACTCTTAACTCTATCATTTTATAGCGATTAACCTAAATGTCATTGACAAACACGTCTTTTTACATCTTTTATACAAGGTCTTTTTGAAGCATCTAACATATCGATTTTTTTTATTCTAGGTCAATCTATTTCATGTTCATTAGTCCACATACTTGGACAAGTGGCATCATGAACCATCTCTGCCATTTTATCTTCTGTATTTGGTTTTCCAAAATTGAGATTAGTGTTTTAGAGTAATCTTCAACTATCACTGTCGATCCAAATCGTCTCGACTTTAATGTAAAATTTTCTTACGTGATAATCTTCCATAAAACCCTTCGTATGTAAATGTAAAGCTACGTTTTCATATTCTTAGAGTTCCACGCAACGAATTTTACTACACGAACACTAGATTTCTTCGTATTTGTTCAATCATTCGAAGCAAACTTTAGGAATACTTCCACATCTTTACTAAATTACAATGGTATTTTTTTTCGAACTTCTAACGCATCTAACTTTGAGTTTTCAAATATATTATTTTGAAAAAAATGAGTGATCCTCTATTCGAGGAGGAGAGTGCTCGTGTATTTTAATCTACAGATGTTGCCGACAAGTCTGGCAGGTAGCAAAGAGCTTCCCATACAATAAAATAAACTAAAACTCCCTCAATCCTAATAAATAATTTCCATGTTGTAAACAATGTAATTTTAAAACATGAGAATCAAACTAAATCCTAAATACGCTCTAAAGTCAGCTATCAATCAATGATAGAAAAACCTACTAGACTGTTCAAATACTACTTCTACTAAACACTGAAAAACAAGAACTCCAAAAAATAATTAGATCGACTCACACACATATATTTATATAAGTGAATTATATATATATATATATATATATATATATATGCATGAGAATAAAATAAACATATTGAACATGAACTAAACTATAAATGGAATTGTAAATACCAAAAATTATATCAACAAATAAAGCAGAGATCTAAAACTACGAATTGAATGATACTTTTAAAACAACGGTTTAAAATCTATCCAAACTCTACTAAAGATATAGCATCAGAAAAAACGTTAGCATACGTATCAATTAAATGGGTATTTGTATTGTTATTATTAGGAGTGCGAACCTGTGCTACGTATACTTGGGTTAGTATATGATTTTGTTAACAGTGTATTTTCTAGATTTTATAGTATATGAAGATAAAAGCACATATTTATGGAATGTAAATTTTTGGATTAATTGTTTTCATGAATAATACTAATAAAAATGTGATGATAGATCTACTTAAATAGTCTTGGAGCATGTAGAGTATAATTGATATTTTAGAGCATAATGCCTTTATATAGAAAATGTTACATCAACTATCAGTTGTTCCTAACTTGGTAAGAATTATATTACTAAGCATGTCATTTAATTAATTTTCAAATGTAATTTACATCGTTTAACATAATTTTTTCCTATTTTTAACATATAAATCTAAATATATGCACAATTTTATTTGACAATAGTGTTCTAAGCCTAGAGTAGAGAAATTATGCTCGAAATGAGATAACATTTAAATTTGGCTTAGTGGAACAACGTTTCTATTATTACACATCTTGACATTATACTATACTAATTAAAGTATAGAAAATATTATAGTGGGATTCAAAGATCCTGTTCTTTAAAACATATAGCATAATAAGACATGAGAAAATATATAAAATGAGCTGTCAAATTTGGTATCTTTTGTATCTAGAGTATCGTTTTGGTTTATAAATCATGCCATAATTTGTTAACTAATAATTATATATATAACACTCATTGTATAATTGTTACTATGTTAAGTTTCTTAAAAAAAACTTGACTGGTTAATTATGCATATTCCAACATTGATGATTCCAACTAATTAAACATTATCCTTATTTGTTTCTATTGATATGAGTACGAGCTACACAACTTGATTTAATAAATGTATATTTTTGAAATATACAATGAAGTAAAATTAAAAACTAGCTTTAATACATCAAAAATAAAATGTTATATTGAACTAAAAGTGGATACTAGCATTAATGAGCGATAGGATGATTTAATGGACAATTATGATTTAAGGTTAGAGGTCGGAGGTGGTGGTGTACGTGCACAAATTGGATTAGAGGTTGGACAGGAAGCATTTATGTAATGTATAGTTTTTTTTATGTACTTGCCATGGTTATTAATTAATTATTATCAGTTAATGTATAGTATTGAATATGAAGTATTATTAATTATTTACAAAAAAAAAAATCAAAAAATCCAAAAAAAAATCGAAATTACGTCCGACTTATCTTAGAATAATCGAACATGATTAATATATCTTGTAAAGAGCTACATTTATCAAGTCCAAAGGCAAACCATTAAACCACCGATATATCAATTGTAGCAGACTTGTCTAAGATAAGTCGGACGTGATTCACGCCAACCGCTTTTTGGTTAACTTTACCGATATCCATGAATGGGAACTTAGTGTGTAATGATTCCCTAATTAAATTAAATACTAATAAAAGAGAACTAACTGTAATAATTATCAAATTAGTTTGAACTGGAATCAAATGAAATTAGCAACAATTTATTCCTTTTTAACACAATTCTTTCCACCTGAAGTTAGCCTACTTGTAAACATTATTATTAATCCATCTTAAATTCGTAATGATTTATGAACATTTCTACACTGTAAAAAAATCAAAACAATATAGCGTAAACAATCTTTATAAAAAATAAGAAATAATTGCTAAGATGTTCCATAAGATCTCCAAGTATTCAGTGTTAACCATGCATTAAATAGGAAAATACGTGCCACTTTTGAACATTTCATGGTCAATGAAGCATTGCTACAGAAAAATGTATCGCCATAGGTCGATTAAGATGGATTATATCTAATATTACAAAAAATAAGTCAAGGTTACATATAACAAAATAAAATATTGAGATAAAATTAAGTTTATAGAATGCCTATTTAGAACAAAAATTTCAACATATTTTTCTCGAAATGCAATATAGAAATTTATTATTTGACTATTCTTTTACTCGTGGATGATATTTTCCCGACTTGATTTTTTTAAATAATTATAGTTCAAAATGGAAAATACATCAACTTTATCTCAGATTATACTCAATTAAAGATTATGCTCAATTAAAGTTTCTTTAATGTACATGTGTTAGTAAACTAATCATGCCTTATAAATTTACGAAGGAAATGAAATTCATAATCATACTAAACAAAAACAAAATAGATTAGAGAATTTATTATGTATTAATTATGTTTATGTTCGATGCTAACTTAAGAAAAAAATTTGTCATAAATATCATCGAATTAATTTTTAGAAAATTTCATTAGATTTTATTATTTATCAAGGAACATCAAAATACCAAATTATAAAATAAACATTACCAAATTACCAAATTAACTAAATTACACAAACTTTATATTGAGTTTAAATTTCGTTGTATATAAAGCATTTAGGTTTAAAGCTAAAAATATTAAAGGAACTAAACCTACCATTATTTTCAAAGCTGAAAGCATAGATGGGAATTAGTAGTTGACCTATAACCATTTGACCTTCTATCCTATGTATCTAGAGTAACATTTAGGTTTATACATCATGCAATAACTTTTTGACTAATAATTATTTATATGGTATCTATTGTATTATTTTTACTAATTAGGCTTTTCCAAAAAACTTGACTTGTTAACTATGCATATTCTAACTTTGATGATTCCTACTTGAACATGATCCTAGTTTGTTTAAAAATGTACAAATAATATAAATAAGAGCTACACAATATGTTTAAATAAAAGTATGCTTTGAAGATATACAATTAAGTAAATTTGAATTAACCTTAATCCATAATAAAAATAGAATGTTATATTGACTAAAAGTGGATACAAATTGATTAGGATTACTGAAAATTAGTACGCAACTGTACTCTGATAATAAACTTAAATAAAAGAGAATTAATAGTAATAATTCTCAAATTAGTTTGAATTTAAAGTAAATGAATAGTGTCGGTTTATTCATTTTAAATACAATCGTTTCCATTTGAAGTTAGTTTACTTGTAAACATTATTAATAACATATCTTCAATTCATAATGATTTATAAACATCTCCAAACTGCAAAATAAAATCAAAACAATATAGAATTAAATAATCTTTGTAAAAATAAGAGATAATTGCTAATATTTTCCATAAGATCTCTAAATACTCAATGTTAACAATGCATTAAATAGAAAAAGGTGTGCTATTTGCGTACATTTCTTGGTCAATGAAGCATCACCAGAGGAAAATATATTAAATCATAGGACAATTAAAATGGATAATATCTCGTACTACAAAAATGAGTCTAGTCCGAGTTTAAAAAGATAAAATATTTAATTAAAAATTAATTTCATATAATACCTTTGTAAAACCAAATTTCAACATAAAGTTACATATGGTAGACTGAACACAAGTAATATTTATACATTTATATTTTTTTTCTCAAATATGACATAAGAGTTTATTATTTGACCATTCTTTTATTTCATAAATGATATTTTCTCGAACTTGATTTTCTTGAATACATATGCTTAAAAATGAAAAAACATCAGTTTTGTCTCAGACTATACATAATTTAATATTGTTTGGTATACATGTGTTAGTAAACTAATTATCCTATTTAAAATATACAAAGGAAATAAAATTCATGATCGTACTAATGAAACACAAATCAGAAGAACGTCTATGTAAATACAAAACTTGAGAAATAAAAAATAATCCAGCATTGCATATGAAGGTTTTTATTAAAAAGATCTATATATCGATGTATTAATCAATCCAATAACCTCCTACAGAATGTGAAGAAAACCAAGTCGATAACGATACAGATTGAAACTAAAATTATTCCCTACAAAATGAATGAATTAAATGAAAATAAAGATAATACAATAAAAATCAGACCTTTAAACCCAGCTTGATAGACCAGTAAACAAGGTTTTAGAGGCCTTTAGACAATTTTTCCATGAAAACTACAACACTGAAAGCAACAAACAAAAATATTATTTTTGAAAAATATTAATTAAATGATAATTTTTCTAAATGAATAGAAATTAAGAACTAATGATGAATTCAACCAAATTATCGTTAGATAAAAAAATAAAGATATTAACTAAAACCTATTTGGAAAGAATCTTTAAGTTGATTTAGATTGGAAATAAATGTTTTAGTTTTTTCTGAATTGTACATATGGAATTGTCATATGGGAAGAGACAACATAATGGAATAAAATTGGAGGAATGTAAAATTTTTATAGAAAAGAAACGAGGAATGAAAAAATTATAATGATAACACAGAGAAGAGGAAAAGATCTGTTAGACTACAAAGAAATAATTATTATGAGTTTATTAAAAGAAATAAATGTACATAAGAGCATTTTATCAAAAGGAATAATGATAACATTAATTGTTATGTTAACAATGGTGGTTTTATGGAATATTGAAAATTTTTGATGGTCTAAACGGAAAATTATATCAAAAATTAAGGAGAATGCACTATGCAGTATGAGAATGAATTATAGATAAGAATACTAAGAGTTCTATATTCTTTTTCTTATATATATATAATAGAATAGATTTCTATTCTTAACTAAATTTTCCCTATCCAAATTAATATGATATTTTACCCTTTTAAGATAATTTTTGAATGTTATAAAATAAAGAAAGCAGAAGCCACTAGAGAGAGAACAATTTTATTCATTCAGAGATTAGTCATCCATTTTCATTACATTAGCACCTTTATATAAAGGCCTAGGAGCTTGGGATAGAACTAACCCAACGATGCGGGACTAAATACAAAACAGTATATAGGATATTCACAATTTATATCATAACACTCCCCCTTGAATATGCGTCTTCAAAATCTTGAATCCTCTGATAACTTGAAATTGCATCTTTTGTAATGTGTATGATGATTGCTTCCCCTCATTGTTATCTTGCATGCACTTATTCGTTCAGTCAATCTAGATATTATTCGTTGCCTCATTAAAAAAACCTCTATTAGAAAAACCTAATGGAAAAACCTAGAACGAGGAAAAGAGTGCAAATTGAGATCATAGATATCATACAATGATATTCCTTCTAAGAGTTTGATACTTCAGGATCAATATGCCTCATTAAAACCCTTACTAAGAAAAACCCAATGGGAAAAATCTTAGTGAAGGAAAAAAAGAGCACAATGACATATCTTATTTTCTCATTTCTTCAAATGAAGTTTGATACTTCTGGATCAAACTAATGCCTCATTAAAACCTTACTAAGAAAAACCCCATGGAAAAAATCTTAGTGAAGGAAAAAGAGTACAATATAGTATGAGATATTTCAATAATTTACACAATCAAATAGAGTTTGATACTTCTGGATCAATATAATACTTCATTAAAAACCTTACAAAGGAAAACCCGATGGGAAAAACCTTAGTCAAGGATAAAAATAAAATTTGACTTAAATAACATATTTAAGATGTTATTTCTTGAAAATACGTTTGATTCTTCTAGATTAAGACAATGCCTCGTTAAATCCTTAGTAAGAAAAACCCAGTGGGAAAAATCTTAAATAAGGGAAAAGAGTACATTGTAACTTATTTACAAATGTTACTGGGGAGTTGATACTTCTGGATCAAGATAATGCCTCATTAAAACCTTACTAATAAAAACCCAGTGGGAAAAATCTTAGTTACGGAAAAGGAATGCATTATAAAATACTTATGGATGCTTCCCCTGATTTAAAGTTTCCTCTGAATTCGTATTCGTCTTTCGATAACTTAAGTTGGTTATAGACACTTCTGGATCCATAAATATGTATCTCATTAATAATACAATTTAATAATAGTTTCCTTCGATACAATCAAAATTTCCAATCCAAATATGATTTGTATTTTATGCATTTTGTTTGCCACCTTTATGAAAAACACATCATGTGTTTTCATTTTTATGCTTCAAATCAATTTTGCATATTGCAACTACATCTTTGATGAATATTAAAAGTTCTATTACAACAATACTTAAAAGCAGGAAGTAATCTACTCATCTTAAAGTGCATCAAGATTTTCATTACAACAATACTTAGAAGAAGGTTGTAGTCTACATTCCATGTTCTTTGCATTCTTTATAATCATCATAGTTATTTATATTCTTCAGGAATAATTTTTGCATATCGCAACTAACACTTCAATGGATGTTAAGAGTTTCAATATGATAGCTATTCATTTATATATCCTTAAAACTCAACAAATTTCTTTTAAGTTTGCTTGAGCATAATGTATTTTGAACTAAGATATATGTACCATTTGGTAATACTATATGGGCTCTTCCGGACCCATCAATTATATTAGCAAATTTGCTATGGTTGAAATTTTTAACTAAATATTTTCGGATAGTTCGAAGAAAAAAACTTCTGTTTTTCAAAATAATGTGAGTAGTTGCACAATGTAGTAGGCATATATTATCACTCAAATATTGATGGTCCATATCTTAAAAACTAAAGGACAATATAGTTAGTCAACTACTAAATTTATAAGCATAAATAAATGCTAGTACTTTCCAAAAATTTAAAATAGATTACTGATTAAAGCCGACATTATCGATATATTGTTTCAATTAGTTATGAAAGGAAAAACATACAAGCACCAACTTCCAACTGATTTATTGAACTGAAATAAAATAAAATCCACATAGCAGACTTCAGGCTGCTACAATTGATCAATTCGACCATATCATTTATTATTGCACTTAGATTTTCATCATTAATGAAGTTTCCGTCATCAACTTCGAAGATATGATCTAACTTCAGGTTAGTATTACTAGACAATCCTTTCACATAATTTTAGTTTAGAAGTAATTCTAAATATAGAGAAATTGAATTTCCTAACAGATTTAAAGACTTGAAACTTCAACTTCAACCACTCATGTCTAGTGTTTAGAAGTGTGACCATATTTTGGTGGTCATAATGCTCCTTCAGGGAGTTCCATAGGTAAAGATGATCTTTTTCAGTTAAATATTTTATTTTAAATTTCACATGGATATGACACCTTAAAAATATAAGAGCCTTTGTTTTATCCTACTAGGACATATTATTATTATTTTTAATGGCATTTTCTAAGCAATGAGATTGTAATTGAATGTCAGCATCCAATATCTATGACAAAACGTTATCTCCTAATATATACAAAGCTTTAAATTCAAGCTTGGCTTTGTTTATCACATTACCAACTATAAGTGGAAATACAAAATGCATAAGCATCAAAATATTGTTCATGGGTAAATAATCAATGCATTTCATAAAATAAGAACCCATATCTAATAGTAGTTATAGTGGTAGAAAGAAAAACATTACTATAAAATAGTAAAAGACAACCAAATATAATCTATAAAAGCGACTATAATTTCTTATTTACACCCTTTTGATAGCTCTTGATCCAATCTCATTTATTCGTTCATTAGTTTCCTTGAAAATGCAAAATTACCCTTGAAAATATGGAACTGACTTTATCTTGTTTATTTTTATAATATAGGCAGATTCAAGAACTTGAATAGGTAGTATTAAATACCATTTATTAATTCATAACAACTGCAATATTGAGAGACAGAAATATATACCATGTATATATGTTATCATCCTTGTCTAAAATAAGAGATATTAAAGAAGAATAAATGTATGAAGCATTCAAACATGTAATGACCCGTAAATTTCGACGATTAAATTTTAGTTAAAAAGGGATTATGTAATAAAAAAATTTTTGTAAAGAAAAATAAAGATATATATAAAAGAGATAGAATTTATGCTGGAATGAACGCTAAATGAAAATCCAATGATTGAGATAGTGTAAGATGTATACCTGTGTGTAAGTTGAATAAATAAAGGAGATTTAAATTTATAACTAATAATGAATTGTAGAAACGGGTATTTAACTTAATTGTTGAAAGTTAGGTGAAATATCAATAAAGAAATAGCGTAAATTGTCGCACTTGAATAAAATGTAAATTAAAGAAATAAAGACAAAATTTAAATTACCTATGTATTAATATATTAAAAAGGACTGTAATTGTATGTGAATTAAGGTGGTAATATAGCCAATTTAGTGCAAATCCAAATGCAATTGAAACGGCTGTTTGAGTTTTGGAGTGAAAATGGGAATAGTGAATATAACATTATAACCTCTTAATTAAATATGATTGTTTAATTAATACTAAAAGTAATAAAAGTTGGTAATAGTATTAATGAAATAATAAGAAGAAGAATTGAAATTGTATAATGGAAAATTTGTTAATAAATGGATGAAAATATTGGATGAACTAATTGACGGAAATAAAGTCTAAAAGAATGTTGGATAGGACATAAGTGATTGAAATTTGGTAGTGTGTATTGGAAATAAAGTTCATCTAAATATTGAGAAATTTTAATGTTGTTATTATGACAATGTTACTTTAGTAATTATTAAAATAGTAACGGGAAGTGTGAAGGTAAATTTATAAACGTAAAACTTATTTTAAGGAATTAATTGAGTGTAGACTTATGAAATAGATTTAATGACAATAATTATTGTACGTATTTATTCTATTTGTTGGTTAAGTTTTATTTTGATCAATTTCAATTAATGCACTAAATTATTGCAGTTAGCGTGGAATATTGGTAAGAGAATAAATAAGATGTAACCAAGGGAAAGGTCCATTTTATAATATAATAATTAGTGTGATCTTAGGAATGAATTAATTGAGGTTTAAGCTTTTATTTATGTGTAAAGTTAACAAAATTTCAATTAAATTGAAATCCAGTAATTTATGAAAATAAAGATGAGAATTGGGAAATATTACTGTAATGAATCATAAAAGAAATGTTAACTGTGTGGTTGAGTAATAATTGATTTATTTTGAGTTGTAATCCAATAAAATCAAATTTATTAGAATTTATTGCAATTAATTGGATTAATTGCAGTAACCTTTGGAAATTGGAACTTAGTAAAAATAATCTGGATTGGATTTCAAATAAATAGGTTAGGGTGAGTAACTGAATTACATACTATGAATAAGTAAACCAGGAAGATTAAATTTAATTAATATAAAATAGTTGATTTATTGCAAATAAAAGATTATGTAAATATTTAGTTAGGTGGAATTAAAGTTAATTACATAATAAGGTATGAATCCACTGCTAATTTTATTTATGGAAATGAAAAGAGTACCAAAAACAAGCTTTGTCAGTATATTTAAGTTTAATGTATAATAATAAGTTAATGGTAATAAAAGAAGTTTAAACATTTAAATATTCTGTTAATAGAGAGTTGAGTTTAAATCTAAGAATATTAAGAAGTAGATTTTTGAATACAACATTTGATCCTTCCACTTAAAATGTATAGATAGGATAATCGCTGATTTTTGATTTAAGTAGTGCAAACGGAGATTTATCTATTTATTTGAAATTGGAATTTATAAGTGTATAAATAGGAAATAAGTGAAATTTATTTTTAAATATTCATAAATGAAGATTTAGATGAAGGTGAGAATGGTAATGCTTTAAATAGTAGAGACGTACACAAATCAAATGTAGGTAATTAGAAATAAAATGTTGTCGAAACGATAAAACGTTTCTTAAAAAAATGGATGACATAACGAAAAAGGGTAATGTATTCACTTGAATATAAATTGAAACTTATTTAAGGTATTAATTACAATGGATAGAGATTTTGGGTAACATTGTAAATGATATGTAAGTAATGCAAATGTATGTCAATAGTAAGGGATTAGGATGAATTAAAAATTTGTAACATAGGAATTACCTGCCTATTTGTTAATAAAAATTTGAATGGTTAGTAAGTGATAATAGAATAAGTGTACATTAGTGGAATTGAGGTAACGTTGGTTTTAATGATGAGAAAATAAATGGGTATAGTAAAGTTAAGTGGAATTGTAAGTATGTATAGGGGAATGAATTATTGCAGGGAAATATTTGGTAACCATTGCAATAAATGTACATTAGTGTGCATTAATATGAAATTTAGTAATAGGTGTGAATAACTTAAATTTCTTCATAGGATAAAGAATGATGGAAATAACGTTTATTTAATATATCGGGATTTAATTGATCATAAAAGGTTGATTGCAAATCAAATGAAAAATGCTTAAATGGGAATTAAGTTATTTATTCATTTGGATTTAAAGCATGATTGAAATTATTGGAAACTGAATAAAACGTTTTATGTTGATTGAAATTTAAGTTGGAAGTAATTAAGATAAATAAAATATGTATAATATGGAATTCAAATGTACATAGAAATGTGGATTTTAGTATGTAAACGTAAATCTATTGAGAATGGATAGAAATTTAATCTGTAATTATTACAGTAATTTAGAAATTTAGTTGAAATTAGAAATTTATCTATGTATTTGGAAATTTATGGAATTGTGAATATATATATGGAAATTTAAATGAAGCATCTAATTATACATGTGTGAATACGCTTAAAATGCAATGTAAATGTTGAGAAAGAAATAATTTAATCCGTAACGTGTATAATTAATATCCTTTTGGGACCACTTCGGTTTGCACGTTAAAATCCGTGCACACCTATCCTTTTGCGATCTATCTATAAATATGCTGTGATAAACCCTATCCTCCTTTCTATTGTCAATAGGCTGTACGTTCATTTTTCTTCATCTCTTTCTCTTCCACAATGGTTAAAAAAAACCTAATCTATCTACAATTCAAATTTTCTAATAAAATTCAAACTCTCCACAAAAATTCCAGAAAATTTTATGATATAGTTCTCGAGACACGTAATCTGCTGGTACAATTCGTTTTCTGTTTTGGATATTCGTTTGACCAGAAAAAAATTCGATGATGTGCTGTAGCTTTTAGCTGACGTGGCCATTGAAGTTAAGTGGGTTTTGTTTTATTTTATTTATTTTATTTTTGTTTTCAAATCGTTTAAAATGAATATCTTTTTCATACGTTCTCCGATTCACGTGAAATTTCTTTTGTTAGGATCGTAATTTAGTTCCGGATCTGATGACACTGGTTTGGACAGATTTGGGAACCGTCGGATTTTTTTGAGTTTAAATCGGGTTTAAATTCGATTTAAATTCAAAAGGTGAGTGTTTTAACCCACTCACAACTTCTAAAAGTTTTTATGTTTGTTAAATTCATTTTTGATATGAGTAGAAATTTAGTTATGACTGTTTGGCATGTTTTATTCATCATATCTGTTAAATCGCATTTATTTAATATAACTGTTCATTTAATTTTATTACTGCATATAGATTTACAGTTATAGTTATTTATTTGCATATAAACTGTTAGTTTAATAGCGTTAAATTTATTTTTGAATACAACTGCCAGTTATTACAGGTCATATATTCTCGGATATATATTGATATTGATTTAGTATTGGATGATGATTTTGATTTGGATGATGGATGATGATGGATGAATGGATGTTTTATTTTATATCATTTAACTGCAAGTTATCATGCATTTTTCGTTTCATTCGGGATTGTGGTTTGAAATGATATACAACCGCAAAATTTTATTTTATTTTAAATTGCGGATTGAAATGATAAATATCCGTATCACTTGACCATAGGATAGAAAATTTTATATAGGCACCGCGGTCTATATATATAAATATTTTAAAGTGATTTCTATGGTTTGGATGGGATACGGTTTATAAAAATTTTAAGTTTTGATATTTTATAAATATTATTCTTCTACATATATACATATGAAGTTAAAATTTTTGAATTTAGGCTGTGTATAAATCTGTTAAATAAAAATGAAAAAAAAATTAGAAAATGGAATTTGATAATTTATATTATATGTTTAAGTTTGGAAATTTTAAGGTATGATATTTATAACTGGAGTTTTTCAAAGATAAATTTAAATGAATATTCTAGTATAATTAAATTTAAGGAAATATTAAATTTCTAGAAATTGGAGTTGTATTTATGGATTTTATGTGAATATTCAAGACTAAATAATAGAACAATTGATTTGTTGAAAGAATAAAATTCCAACTTTAGTTTTGAAATATTAATACTCCAAATGGATATATATATATATATAGAAATTGAAATGGTTTTGGAACTTGAAAGTGATATTTAAATTATGGTTTAGACTTTAAATAAGGAAATATATTTGTAAAGCCATGGAAAATATTTTTCTTTAAAAAGTAACCTTAAAGTCAAACCATTTATTTTATATACCGTTGAATATCCAAACCATTCAAATTCTAGAAGTTATGGTTTTAAAACTATGAATTTTCGAAATATTATGCTTTGAAAATATAATTCAAATGTTGGTTTCCAGATATTATAGATTTTAAAGCAGTATGATTTTTGGGAAAGAATTATATTTGGATAAAAAGATATCATATTGTTTTAGGTTTTTAAAATGATATCGTATTCATAGTTTTGAAATGGAAAATTTTATTCTGGTTTTAAAGTATAAACTATTTTTAAATGACCGCGGTGTTATAATAACGATGGGTTGGCAAAGAGACCGAGATCGGATATGGACATACTCTCTGTCGATACCGAAAACCACTTTGACTAACCGTGTACGCGGTGGAGATTCCAGAATGAAGTAGGTTGGTGGCGACGTTTCCTGTAAGGTAAATACGTGGACCCGACTCCCGTGAGTTGGCATAAGGTGGCTAAAACAGGAGCGATCGACGGGTTAATGAGGTCATTCCTCTGATCGGACACTCCTCTTCGATATTATACTTTGACTTTGGATTGATTCAGTGGCCACTTTTACTTTGATTTTGGGGGAGTTTGTTCGAGGTGGGCGGTAGCTGCGGCTACGCGTTACCATCGGCCCGGAAGCGTAATTGGTATATCTACCCTGGCATTGCCTAGTTGTGCCGTGTCACCTACCCTAGCACGCCTTATACGATTTTGGCTTTGTACCATACCTATGGAGTGCCCTCTGACGACGCCCAGTACGGGGGAGATTACGGTACTGTATAGACTATGGGAATATATTCTGTGTTAAGGGCTATATGGGTAACCCCTTAACGCTATTAAAAAGTAAGTTTATTTTACAAATAGACACTATTATAATAGCGCAATATACTACATAGTAAATAGTTTAACGGATCCTTAGGAGATGTAAATCCCGAGCATCTCTTGAGTTACTGCACTCATATTTATTTCTGTTAATTTAACTCACATAAGATCTTTTAGTTCTGACTCGAGTGTTTTGTCTTTTCAATTCGCTCGGGTCAGTCCGGGCGTTTTAGGATCGAAGACTTTAGCTTTGGAGGACGAAGACGAAGAACCCGTATTATTATTATTTATAGTTTTGCACCACACTCATACTGTTCCGCTGCATTGATTGTATTGGTATGTGTAACTCTGATACTTATTGTATAAAGAAGAATCAAGTGTTTTGTAAACCTTTTACGAACTATATATTTATTATTGTATTTTATCCTTCCGCTGTGAGATTCTGTTTTGTTTTATTTTCTTCTCTGTTTTCTTATTTACCCCATAACAATCCGCCCTTCTGTATGGTTTGAATTGGCACGTGTGTCGGTTTAAATCGTACGAAAAGGCGAGACGTTACAGTTGGTATCAGAGCTTTGGTTTAGCGATAAACCTTAGCTTTGTGGGGTTTGACTCTTTGTTAATAGGGTAGTAATACCCTATGGGAGTCGCTAAGTGTGTGTATATATATATATATGAGAGAGTGTACTTGTTAGTTTTATAAAAGGTTTTATATTGTGTTAATCTGTTCCGTTTTGTATTTATAAATTCCGGTTGATGCATGGGACGCTGTGACATCAATAGGGGTTTCTAAACACTTAATAGGACAGACCGACATAATATTTGTTTTAATATAGGCGAATGAAATAATTTTGCCTAATCTATTTTCTATATATATATAAAATAAAATTTTCAAATTATATTCATAATTGGTTGCTATAGATTGGTTGTTAGGAAATAGAGTAAATAATAATAGAAATAAAATTGAAGAAAATAGATAAATGAATTTAGAAATTTAGAACTCAAGTTCCGGGGTTTTGAAAATTCTTTCGAACAAATTTTGGAATATAATAATATTATTTATAAGTATTTTCTAATATAAGTATTTCAATATATTTCGGAAGAATTGTTTTAAAGGAAGATTTTGGAAAATAAGTTTGTACTTTCCTCTATGTCGCTGGAAAATAAATTTCGGTGATGAGTGCACGCATCATCGACATTCATTTTCGAGTTTCGAAGAGGAAAGGCCACTGTAGAAATTTACTGCAAATTTGTTTAAGAGAACTTTATCGTTTGATTTTAATTAAAGTTATATAAGTAAAAAGAATATGTGTATATACTATTTTAAACAAATTGGAATTAAACCCGGTATTTGGTTCTTAAAATTCCAGTTAATTAATGGTTCAATTTAGTATAGAAAATGTGAACCTTTAATTAAAGAAAATTTAATACCATAGGAAGATAAGAAATGTAAATAAACAATTGTAAACATTAGTAAATGAATTAGTAAACTTCTTTATTTATAAGAATTAATGTTATAGGGTAGCAAATATAGTGTAATTAAATTTTTACTATTATTAAATATAATAGTAATGTAAACCTTTAAATAAATAAATGAAATTAAAGGTAAGTTGAAATTGAAATTTATAAAACGAATATATTTATTTGACCATTAATTAATTAAAGAAATCGAGAAGAAACTTGTATAAATTTCACTTACATTCTTAAAACATATATAACTTACCATATAATAAAAGTTGCAATGTTAGTAAGGAAATGTAAGAGAAAACTTACAAGTGAAGATTGAGGAAATGAATAATTCAATGAATTTGCTATAATTAAGGAGAATTTAATGTTATTAATTTAAGTTATAATTGAAATTATATCGAGTAAATATAATAAAAAGGTAAATATGAGAGATAGATGATTTTAAACTCAAGTGATTAAAGTGTGAATAAATAAGATCATGAAATTTTAGTAAATAGTTCATGAAGAAGAAATAAACATTGGAAAAAGATTGAAGCTATTTGTTAACAAATAAGTATAAAGGAATAATTATAAGTAATAAGTAAATTAATGAAACAAACATTAATGAGTAAATGAAATTTAAAGGTTACGTGAATCATAAAAGGAAATCAAACAACTAAGCATGAAATCAATGTATAATAAGTGAATTTGGTCGTTGTTTTGAAATTATTATTGGTTGATTTATGTTTGGTTGGGTAAAGAAATGTGAAGTTGTTGGATGAATAAATAATCTATCTTTGTTCCATCTAAGATTGTTGAGTAAAGGATGCACTTGATAGTTATTTTCATTCCATACAAATTTCAAGTTCTGAACCCGAACAACTTCTTGTTTGTTGGATAAATGGTTGCTTTGTCTTGTGTATGTATGCTGTTTGTAAGGTTGATGGTTGTTATTTGATTTGGTTGATTAATGGTGAAATCACTTAAATATTTCACTGTATCTAAATTTGTATATTTTAGCTAAATTAACTAATTTTGTAAATTTAAAATATTGATTTCGAAATTCTTCTTTTCCCTTCTTTTCCTTTTCGGGGACGAAAAGTTTTGAGTGGGGGAGAGTGTAACGACCCGTAAATTTCGACGATTAAATTTTAGTTAAAAAGGGATTACGTAATAAAAAAAAATTGTAAAGAAAAATAAAGATATATATAAAAGAGATAGAATTTATGCTGGAATGAACGCTAAATGAAAATCCAATGATTGAGATAGTGTAAGATGTATACCTGTGTGTAAGTTGAATAAATAAAGGAGATTTAAATTTATAACTAATAATGAATTGTAGAAACGGGTATTTAACTTAATTGTTGAAAGTTAGGTGAAATATCAATAAAGAAATAGCGTAAATTGTCGCACTTGAATAAAATGTAAATTAAAGAAATAAAGACAAAATTTAAATTACCTATGTATTAATATATTAAAAAGGACTGTAATTGTATGTGAATTAAGGTGGTAATATAGATGGCAGTTGATGGATAACCAATTTAGTGCAAATCCAAATGCAATTGAAACGGCTGTTTGAGTTTTGGAGTGAAAATGGGAATAGTGAATACAACATTATAACCTCTTAATTAAATATGATTGTTTAATTAATACTAAAAGTAATAAAAGTTGGTAATAGTATTAATGAAATAATAATAAGAAGAATTGAAATTGTATAATGGAAAATTTGTTAATAAATGGACGAAAATATTGGATGAACTAATTGACGAAAATAAAGTCTAAAAGAATGTTGGATAGGACATAAGTGATTGAAATTTGGTAGTGTGTATTGGAAATAAAGTTCATCTAAATATTGAGAAATTTTAATGTTGTTATTATGACAATGTTACTTTAGTAATTATTAAAATAGTAACGGGAAGTGTGAAGGTAAATTTATAAACGTAAAACTTATTTTAAGGAATTAATTGAGTGTAGACTTATGAAATAGATTTAATGACAATAATTATTGTACGTATTTATTCTATTTGTTGGTTAAGTTTTATTTTGATCAATTTCAATTAATGCACTAAATTATTGCAGTTAGCGTGGAATATTGGTAAGAGAATAAATAAGATGTAACCAAGGGAAAGGTCCATTTTATAATATAATAATTAGTGTGATCTTAGGAATGAATTAATTGAGGTTTAAGCTTTTATTTATGTGTAAAGTTAACAAAATTTCAATTAAATTGAAATCCAGTAATTTATGAAAATAAAGATGAGAATTGGGAAATATTACTGTAATGAATCATAAAAGAAATGTTAACTGTGTGGTTGAGTAATAATTGATTTATTTTGAGTTGTAATCCAATAAAATCAAATTTATTAGAATTTATTGCAATTAATTGGATTAATTGCAGTAACCTTTGGAAATTGGAACTTAGTAAAAATAATCTGGATTGGATTTCAAATAAATAGGTTAGGGTGAGTAACTGAATTACATACTATGAATAAGTAAACTAGGAAGATTAAATTTAATTAATATAAAATAGTTGATTTATTGCAAATAAAAGATTATGTAAATATTTAGTTAGGTGGAATTAAAGTTAATTACATAATAAGGTATGAATCCACTGCTAATTTTATTTATGGAAATGAAAAGAGTACCAAAAACAAGCTTTGTCAGTATATTTAAGTTTAATGTATAATAATAAGTTAATGGTAATAAAAGAAGTTTAAACATCTAAATATTCTGTTAATAGAGAGTTGAGTTTAAATCTAAGAATATTAAGAAGTAGATTTTTGAATACAACATCTGATCCATCCACTTAAAATGTATAGATAGGATAATCGCTGATTTTTGATTTAAGTAGTGCAAACGGAGATTTATCTATTTATTTGGAATTGGAATTTATAAGTGTATAAATAGGAAATAAGTGAAATTTATTTTTAAATATTCATAAATGAAGATTTAGATGAAGGTGAGAATGGTAATGCTTTAAATAGTAGAGACGTACACAAATCAAATGTAGGTAATTAGAAATAAAATGTTGTCGAAACGATAAAACGTTTCTTGAAAAAAATGGATGACATAACGAAAAAGGGTAATGTATTCACTTGAATATAAATTGAAACTTATTTAAGGTATTAATTACAATGGATAGAGATTTTGGGTAACATTGTAAATGATATGTAAGTAATGCAAATGTATGTCAATAGTAAGGGATTAGGATGAATTAAAAATTTGTAACATAGGAATTACCTGCCTATTTGTTAATAAAAATTTGAATGGTTAGTAAGTGATAATAGAATAAGTGTACATTAGTGGAATTGAGGTAACGTTGGTTTTAATGATGAGAAAATAAATAGGTATAGTAAAGTTAAGTGGAATTGTAAGTATGTATAGGGGAATGAATTATTGCAGGGAAATATTTGGTAACCATTGCAATAAATGTACATTAGTGTGCATTAATATGAAATTTAGTAATAGGTGTGAATAACTTAAATTTCTTCATAGGATAAAGAATGATGGAAATAACGTTTATTTAATATATCGGGATTTAATTGATCATAAAAGGTTGATTGCAAATCAAATGAAAAATGCTTAAATGGGAATTAAGTTATTTATTCATTTGGATTTAAAGCATGATTGAAATTATTGGAAACTGAATAAAACGTTTTATGTTGATTGAAATTTAAGTTGGAAGTAATTAAGATAAATAAAATATGTATAATATGGAATTCAAATGTACATAGAAATGTGGATTTTAGTATGTAAACATAAATCTATTGAGAATGGATAGAAATTTAATCTGTAATTATTACAGTAATTTAGAAATTTAGTTGAAATTAGAAATTTATCTATGTATTTGGAAATTTATGGAATTGTGAATATATATATATGGAAATTTAAATGAAGCATCTAATTATAAATGTGTGAATACGCTTAAAATGCAATGTAAATGTTGAGAAAGAAATAATTTAATCCGTAACGTGTATAATTAATATCCTTTTGGGACCACTTCGGTTTGCACGTTAAAATCCGTGCACACCTATCCTTTTGCGATCTATCTATAAATATGCTGTGATAAACCCTAGCCTCCTTTCTATTGTCAATTGGCTGTATGTTCATTTTTCTTCATCTCTTTCTCTTCCTCAATGGTTAAAAAAACCTAATCTATCTACAATTCAAATTTTTTAATAAAATTCAAACTCTCCACAAAAATTCCAGAAAATTTTATGATAAAGTTCTCGAGACACGTAATCTGCTGGTACAATTCGTTTTCTGTTTTGGATATTCGTTTGACCAGAAAAAAATTCGACGATGTGCTGTAGCTTTTAGCTGACGTGGCCATTGAAGTTAAGTGGGTTTTGTTTTATTTTATTTATTTTATTTTTGTTTTCAAATCGTTTAAAATGAATATCTTTTTCATACGTTCTCCGATTCACGCGAAATTTCTTTTGTTAGGATCGTAATTTAGTTCCGGATCTGATGACACTGGTTTGGACAGATTTGGGGACCGTCGGATTTTTTTGAGTTTAAATCGGGTTTAAATTCGATTTAATTCAAAAGGTGAGTGTTTTAACCCACTCACAACTTCTAAAAGTTTTTTTGTTTGTTAAATTCATTTTTGATATGAGTAGAATTTAGTTATGACTGTTTGGCATGTTTTATTCATCATATCTGTTAAATCGCATTTATTTAATATAACTGTTCATTTAATTTTATTACTGCATATAGATTTACAGTTATAGTTATTTATTTGCATATAAACTGTTAGTTTAATAGTGTTAAATTTATTTTTGAATATAACTGCCAGTTATTACAGGTCATATATTCTCGGATATATATTGATATTGATTTAGTATTGGATGATGATTTTGATTTGGATGATGGATGATGATGGATGAATGGATGTTTTATTTTATATCATTTAACTGCAAGTTATCATGCATTTTTCGTTTCATTCGGGATTGTGGTTTGAAATGATATACAACCGCAAATTTTTTTTTTTTTTAAATTGCGGATTGAAATGATAAATATCCGTATCACTTGACCATAGGATAGAAAATTTTATATAGGCACCGCGGTCTATATATATAAATATTTTAAAGTGTTTCTATGGTTTGGATGGGATACGGTTTATAAAAATTTTAAGTTTTGATATTTTATAAATATTATTCTTCTACATATATACATATGAAGTTAAAAATTTTGAATTTAGGCTGTGTATAAATCTGTTAAATAAAAATGAAAAAAAATTAGAAAATGGAATTTGATAATTTATATTATATGTTTAAGTTTGGAAATTTTAAGGTATGATATTTATAACTGGAGTTTTTCCAAGATAAATTTAAATGAATATTCTAGTATAATTAAATTTAAGGAAATATTAAATTTCTAGAAATTGGAGTTGTATTTATGGATTTTATGTGAATATTCAAGACTAAATAATAGAACAATTGATTTGTTGAAAGAATAAAATTCCAACTTTAGTTTTGAAATATTAATACTCCAAATGGATATATATATATATATATATATATATATATATATAGAAATTGAAATGGTTTTGGAACTTGAAAGTGATATTTAAATTATGGTTTAGACTTTAAATAAGGAAATATATTTGTAAAGCCATGGAAAATATTTTTCTTTAAAAAGTAACCTTAAAGTCAAACCATTTATTTTATATACCGTTGAATATCCAAACCATTCAAGTTCTAGAAGTTATGGTTTTAAAACTATGAATTTTCGAAATATTATGCTTTGAAAATATAATTCAAATGTTGGTTTCCAGATATTATAGATTTTAAAGCAGTATGATTTTTGGGAAAGAATTATATTTGGATAAAATGATATCATATTGTTTTAGGTTTTTAAAATGATATCGTATTCATAGTTTTGAAATGGAAAATTTTATTCTGGTTTTAAAGTATAAACTATTTTTAAATGACCGCGGTGTTATAATAACGATGGGTTGGCAAAGAGACCGGGATCGGATATGGACATACTCTCTGTCGATACCGAAAACCACTTTGACTAACCGTGTACGCGGTGGAGATTCCAGAATGAAGTAGGTTGCTGGCGACGTTTCCTGTAAGGTAAATACGTGGACCCGACTCCCGTGAGTTGGCATAAGGTGGCTAAAACAGGAGCGATCGACGGGTTAATGAGGTCATTCCTCTGATCGGACACTCCTCTTCGATATTATACTTTGATTTTGGATTGATTCAGTGGCCACTTTTACTTTGATTTTGGGGGAGTTTGTTCGAGGTGGGCGGTAGCTGCGGCTACGCGTTACCATCGGCCCGGAAGCGTAATTGGTATATCTACCCTGACATTGCCTAGTTGTGCCGTGTCACCTACCCTAGCGTGCCTTATACGATTTTGGCTTTGTACCATACCTATGGAGTGCCCTCTGACGACGCCTAGTACGGGGGAGATTACGGTACTGTATAGACTATGGGAATATATTCTGTGTTAAGGGCTATATGGGTAACCCCTTAACGCTATTAAAAAGTAAGTTTATTTTACAAATAGACACTATTATAATAGCGCAATATACTACATAGTAAATAGTTTAACGGATCCTTAGGAGATGTAAATCCCAAGCATCTCTTGAGTTACTGCACTCATATTTATTTCTGTTAATTTAACTCACATAAGATCTTTTAGTTCCGACTCGAGTGTTTTGTCTTTTCAATTCGCTCGGGTCAGTCCGGGCATTTCAGGATCGAAGACTTTAGCTTTGGAGGACGAAGACGAAGAACCCGTATTATTATTATTTATAGTTTTGCACCACACTCATACTGTTCCGCTGCATTGATTGTATTGGTATGTGTAACTCTGATACTTATTGTATAAAGAAGAATCAAGTGTTTTGTAAACCGTTTACGAACTATATATTTATTATTGTATTTTATCCTTCCGCTGTGAGATTCTGTTTTGTTTTGTTTTATTTTCTTCTCTGTTTTCTTATTTACCCCATAACAATCCGCCCTTTTGTATGGTTTGAATTGGCACGTGTGTCGGTTTAAATCGTGCGAAAAGGCGGGACGTTACAAAACACATCTTTGTTGGACCATTCTCATTAATCAATAAATTTTATTTATTGATTTATTAATTGCTACCGATTAATATATGAATTAATATATGCGCTATTTACATATTGTAAGTACAGAGAAAGAAAATTTGTACATCACATGTTAACGTTCATTTTATGAAGAATCCAAAATACTTACATGATGAGCCAAAGAAAAGAAACTTGATCTATTACATATTTTACCATTTGAAAGGCATGATTGGATGAATGGAAGAAGGAAAAAAAATTAGGAAATAAACTTCCTTTTAGAACACCTTATTTTCTATTAAAAAGAAAGAGAGTGAGAGAGTAGATATATTTCTATGTATTTATTTGGTTTAATAAAAACACCAAATATATCAACAAATCTCTTCTAGAGATATTTTATCATAACTAAATACTCTAGAGATTTTTTTTTTGTATTATTATTACCACCACTTCTGGGGTGAACAAATTTCTATACATTTATTTGGTTTAGTAGTTAATACTATTGGCAAATATTTATAGAACTTCAGGTTCCAATTTTACTTAAAGTCTTTGTTTAGTACTTTAGACCCTAAATGGTACAACTTGATTTTCATTATCGAACTTTAGATTTGATTGCAAACATGATTAGAATTTACCATAATCTGAATTAGCTTTTCTAATAATTCAATGATTCACATCTCAAATTTGTAGAGTTTTGATATATGATCCATTTTTTTAAGAGTACAAACTTATATGCATAAATTTTATTTGAGAACTTCAGGTCTCCAATATTAAATAAACACAGTGAAACAAGAGGACTCTTCATAATTGTATTCGAATGTAAGAATCATAATACTATTTCTCTTCAAGGAAATAGTATTTACCACATTGGTAATGTTATTCTAGCATATTGTTTTTTATGTTATGCCTTCTGAACATATCAACATCTTCTTCTGGAATTGCTTGCTTATTTTCTTCAAGGCTTTATTTCAGCTTATGAAAGCTTTAATCTTTCACCTTCACACAAATGAACTTCAGATTCCTATTCTTTCATATAAACTTAATACGATCTTCTAGATACATATTATCCTTCTATTTATTTCTTTAAGAAACAATAAAATATTTCTTTTGGAAATATAAATCATGTAGCAAAATCATTTATATAGTCCTCATTCAAACCGAAATCCAAACAAAAAAGTTTCAAAATGAAAAAACTTTTTTTTACCAAACAATGGAATGAGATCTAAAAGTTTAGATCCACGGTAAAATGAGATATGAAATGATAATAGGAATAGAGCAAGATCTATAAGATAATATATATATATATATATATATAATGAAATATAGAAAATTAAATATGATAGATAAGATCTAAAAAAATACTAACAGAATAAGGTCTGAAATTACATTTTAGTCTATGAAAAAATTTAGTTTCAGATCAAATTCAAAATTATCACAAAAAATGTATATACATTGGTAGAGCCCGGTTGATCACTGGTCTTGGCCATGGCAATTGATTAAGAAGACTGGAAATAATTGAGCTGTAGTTGGGAAAGAAGAAGATGATATTGTTCCGTGCACATGCACAAATGGTTGAAAGATTTAGAAATAAAAGAAGTAGTTTACAAATAACTGATTGCATGAAATTCAAGATCACTGAGAATTAGTTAAACTCGAAGTAGGTGCCATGGAAGCTACAGATTTTCTCGAAGAAGACAATTTCAGTAAACCAAGAATGCTTGCACAGAAACTTGAACAAGAAGCAACAATTTATAAAAGTAACAAATTCGAGAACTTCAGACTCTCGAGAATTTTGATCAAGATAATTTTTGTAGGAAAATTAACAAATGGTAGTTAAAAGAATCTGGACTAGAATATAAACTGAAAATTGAATAACTGAAAATGAAAACTTACAAAAATACAGATCACTGAGCATTATCATAAAAGAACAAGGATTATGACTAAAGATAGGGAAATAACAAGAATGGCAATTCTCAAAAGAAGAACAAGATGGACAGAAATTCAAGGAGCTTATGTCAGTTAATTGAATCAACAGGAATGATTTGAGTAACAATACCAATTCTTGAAGGAAATTAAGAAAATAAAAGGAAATTGAACTAAAAGAAAATGAAAATTGGAGATGATCTGCTAACTAATTGTAAAATGCAACAAGAATTTGATTGCAATTGAATCCTAAAGAATAATGAATTGCAAAAATGAACAAATAAAAGAAAAACTGGAGCAAATGGAAGCAAGAACTGGTAATAACAGGCCAGTGTAACTCATCAATATCATAGCATGAAGGAGTTAACAGCAGATTGTAGAAGACAATTAGCCATAAGATGAACAGAAATGTAATATTATTCAGAATTCTTCACACACATATTACAAACACTCATCATCAGTATTTATAGACATTTTACAACACATAACCCAACTCGGCCCAATTACAATTCAAATACTGGAAATACTAAACAACACAGAGACATACAAACATAGTGAATATACACACTGACATGTTTCCCAAATTCTTCATGCTTCCTCCTGATGCACGATTGCTACTCCTCACTGATTGCTGCCTAACTCCAATGAACAGAATTCAGTTGCAACTATTTTTCCTCTCTCAATCTTCTCACAGCAGTCTTTGTTCATCATAGTTGTCAGGGTATGGTTGTTACATCTCCCCTGTGCTTTAAGAACAGACCTTGTCTCAAGGTCTAGCGTAGGAAATTTCTCGATCATTGGCCAGTAATCTTCCCAAGTAGCTTCCTCTTCAGGTCTGTCTTTCCACTTAACCAAAATCTATACCACCACATCATAATTTCGAGGAACCATCCTTCGATCAAGTATCTTCTCTGGATATTCAACTAATTCTTCTGTAAAACTGGGAATGTTGTCTTGAATGACCATAGTATCTCCTATTCTCTTTTTCAATTGTGAAACGTGAAACACATTATGAATTCTAGTGTTCTCAGGAAGTTGAAGCCTATAAGCCACAGAACCTATCTTCTCTATGATCTGGTAAGGGCCAAAAAATTTGGGAAAAAGCTTGTGTGTTTTACAATTTCTAGCTGTGATCTGTTTATAAGGTTACAATTTAAGATATACCCAATCCCCTACTTCAAACTGTCGATCAGTTCTTCTAAGGTCTGCATATCTTTTCATTCTGTCTTGAGCCACCTTCAAACTGTCTTTGAGGAATTGTATCATAATATCTCGAGTGAACAACTCTTCTTCAACCTGCTCAACCTTAGTAGTATGGGGTACATAAGAAAGTAAGGTGGGGGGATCAACGCCATACACAACCTTATAGGGAGTAGTTTTTGTAGGAGTCTTCCAAGTAGTGTTATACCAATATTCAGCTAAGGGTAGCCATTTAGACCACTCACTAGGCTTGTGACACACATAACATCTTAAATAATATTCTAAGAATTTATTTACTACTTCAGTTTGACCATCACTTTGGGGGTGATAGGCCGAACTGAGTTTAAGTGAACTTCCTTGGAGTTTGAAAAGTTCTTGCCAGAGGAGACTTGTGAAGATAGTGTCTCTATCACTTACAATAGTCTTAGGTAAGCCATGCATTTTAAAGACTCCCTAAAAAAAACCAAGGCCACATCCCTTGCAGTATATGGATGTTTAAGTGGAAAGAAATGAGCATATTTACATAGTCTATCTACTACTACAAATATGACAGTGTACTTGTGACTCTTGGGTAAGCATGTAATAAAATCCATCAAAATGTCAGACCAAATATTTTCAGGTATGGGGAGAGGCTGTAATAAACCTGGCACCAGAATGTTCTCGTGCTTATTTCTTTGACATTCCTCACAAGCCTTGACAACTTCTTCAACACTAGACCTTAAATTTTTCCAATGAAAAACCCGCCTTAATCTATGCAGAGTTGCCTTAATTCCTGAGTGGCCTCCTAAAGGAGATGAGTGGTATTCCTTAACAAGAAACTATGTCAATGGGGTTAGGTAATGATCCACTAAAAATTTTCCTTTTCTGAAAATCAAGTCTTCAACTTTCTTGTATTTACTTTCTGGTATTTATTTTGCTTGCACTTTTTCCCACGGCTGCTGATACCATGAGGAATTATGCAGAGCCTCTTTGAGTTTCTATAGCCAAGGAGTTTGTACAGTGGATATGGCTTGGGCCATTACTTCTGTTGCTTCAATTTCACCTCTCCTTGACAGTGCATTAGCCACCTTATTTTCTTCTCCACTTTTATATTCCACCTTATAGTAAGATGCATGGAGTTTAGCCAACCATTTCCCTTGCACACCCATCAAGTATTGTGACCATTTCTTTGTAGCAATGATAATAGCAAGGAGTTCCTTCTCATAAGTAGATAATGTGAGATTTCTTCCATGGAGAGCTTTACTCAAGTAGGAAATAGGTTTTTTGTTTTGAAGGAGAACTGCACCTACTCCTTGACCACTGGCATCACATTCTAAAATGAAAGGTTGAGTGAAATCCGACATAGCTAATATTGGTGGTGAAACCAAACATTGTTTTAATTGCTCAAAATCTTCCTTTGCTTCAGCACTCCATTTAAAGGCATTTTTTTTCAACATTGAAGTTAAAGGTATAGCAATTATACCATAGCCTTTGATGAATTTGCGGTAGTACCTAGTAAGACCTAAAAAATCTCTTAAGGCCTTCAAATTTTGAGGAAGTGGCCAAGTAAGGACTGCCTGCACCTTGCTAGGACCAACAGAAAGGCCCTCAACAGATATAACATGACCCAAATAATCAATAGCTTGCTTGGCAAACCTACATTTGGAGAGCTTGATTACCAAAGCATTTTTCTGTAAAAGTTGAAATGTTATTTCAAGATGTCTAACATGATCAGCCCATGTTTGACTATACACGAGTATATCATCAAAGAATACTAAAATAAACTTTCTCAAATAAGCTCTGAAGATATCATTCCTGAGAGATTGAAAGGTGGAAGGGGCGTGTGCTAATCCAAAGGGCATTACCACAAACTCATAATGACCATTATGGGTTCTAAAGGCAGTTTTGTGGATGTCTTCTTCAAGTATTCTGATCTGATGATATCCAGATCTTAAATCCAACTTAGAATAATATTGAGAACCATGCAACTCATCAAAAATCTCTTCAATTAGTGGAATAGGAAACTTGTCCTTAATGGTTTGTGCATTCAATCTCCGGTAATCAATACATAGTCTCCATGTCCCATCCTTCTTTCTCACCATAACAACAGGAGATGAGTAGGAACTGTGACTAGGCCTAATAATGCCAACGTCTAACATGTCTTGAATTATATTTTCCAATTCATTTTTCACATGATAGGAGTGCCTGTAAGGTTTAAGACAAATAGGCATAGTATTTGGCAAAAGAGTAATTCTGTGGTCATGGGGTCTGGAGGGTGGCAAATTAGGAGAAGGATTAGTGATCAGAGGGTAATGTTTGAGCACGGTGTCAATCTCTGGTGGAATAGGGTTTGTATCATTTTCTGATTGTATAAATTGGCAGCGAACCATCATTGCTATCTGACCATGCACATATTCCTTATTTAACTTTTTCTTGTTAACAAATTTCAACTCATCCTGCTTCAAACCCTGCCATACATAAGGCTTATCATTGTAAACAAATTTTACCTGCAACTGATCTAAGTTAAGTTTTATTTCCCCAAGCTTTTCATCCACTGAGCCCCAAGCACCACTTGATAGCCATCTAAAAGAAATAAGAGTAAATCTACTGTCATGATACATCCTTGACATTTTAACACCACATCATTACAAACTCCTGAACCGGTTAGCCATTCTCCATTGCCCACCATTACTTCAAACAACTAAGTTTCATCAATTTTTAAATCCAGCTTCCTAGAAAGTTTGTCATTGATGAAGCTATGGGTAGATCCAAAATCAATTAGGATATGTACTGGTTTGCCTTGAATACTGCCTTTTACCTTGATGGTAGATAATGCAGGAATTCCACATAATGCTTGTAAGGTGATTGCTAAAGTCTCTTCTACTTGTACTTCAGATTCAGTTATGGACACCTCACTTTCATTAGAATCTTCCCAGCTCTGTAGTGGCATCATGCCTTCCAAAACATAGACTTGAGAATTTTTACATTTATGGTCTTTTGACCATTTTTCTTTACAGCCGTAACATAAATTTTGCCTTCTCATCTCAATGATTTGATTAGGGGTGAGCCCCTTACTTTTTGCCAGAGATTCAAGTTGGGCATCCTTAGAGTTATTGGTATGATTATATTGGGAATAAGAAGTTGATTCTTGGATTGACTTTGACATTGGAAGCTGATTAGTTTTGGAATTGGTAGTTGAAGTATTTGGAGATGGATACTTAAGTTTTTTGGTCTGAAGACATTTGCTCTCAAACATCTTGGCAAGGGAAACTGCCTCTCTAAAATCAACTGGTCTTGATGTAAGAACATCATATCTAATCTCTTCTTTTAATCCTCCAATAAGCCTATCAAGTAAATACTTTGGTGGAAGAGTTTCCACTACGGCTTGTAATTGTTCAAACTTGCTCAAATAAGCTCTTACTGTTGTATGTTGCTTGAGTTTGGACAAAGTTTCAAATGGTCTTTCTATTTCTTCTGAATTAAACCTGACCAATATCTCATCCTTAAAAACTGCCTAAGATTCATTATTATTTACCGTGTTCACATACCAATGATACCATTGCAAGGCCTCCTTTTTCAAAGCAAAAGAACAAATTTCTACCCACTGATATTCTTCAGTATGGTGAAATTTGAAATATTGTTCAACTTGTCTCAGCCAATCTGCCACGCCTTCTTCTCCAGAATAGGTAGGAAAATCAAGTTTGATGATAGGGTACGGCAGATGATTATGAAGCAGTGGATAATTAGGGGTTGGGTTTCTGGGTTGATGAGGAAATAATGGTTCTCGAGGATATCTTGGAGGAGTATTAAAGAAGGGTACATTCCTAGGTGGTACCATAGGTGTTCGGTGATGTTGTGAGTAAGTTCTAGGTGGTGGTGGCTGTGTTGGATGTACAGTTTGCGCTGGAGGAGGAGGGTAAGGTTGGAAGGTTGTCGGAGGTGGATGAGTGGTGGGGGGTGGTTGGAAAGGATTTCTGTTGTTGCGATTTTCATTAACAAGTGTGGTTAACATATTATGCACACCTTCGAACTTAGTATGTAGATCTTTGGTAGATTGATCGAATTTTTTATCCAAATTTTGAACTGTAAACTCTAAATTTCTGGTTGTGATCTCTAAATTTCTTAAGGCATAGGTGGTGCGATTGTTAATTTCCTCTTGTCGCAGCCATGGATCATCGGAATTGGAAATTAGGGTCAGATCTGAATTTTGGGTAGGATCAGGATTGAGTGTGGAATTGTTAAATTCCGATGTCGGCTTTGATACCAAATTGGTAAGGCCCGGTTGATCACTGGTCTTGGCCATGGCAATTGATTAAGAAGAATGGAAATAATTGAGCTGCAGTAGGGGAAGAAGAAGATGGTACTGTTCCGTGCACGTGCACAAATGGTTGAAAGATTTAGAAATTGAAGAAGTAGTTTACAAAATAACAGATTGCATGAAATTCAAGATCACTGAGAATTAGTTAAACTCGAAGTAGGTGCCATGGAAGCTACAAATTTTCTCGAAGAAGACAATTTCTGTAAACCAAGAATGCTTGCACAGGAACTTGAACAAGAAGCAACAATTTATAAAAGTAACAGATCCAAGAACTTCAGATTCTCGAGAATTTTGATCAAGATAATTTTTTTAGGAAAATTAACAAATGGTAGTTAAAGGAATCTGGACTAGAATATAAACTGAAAATTGAATAATAGAAAATGAAATCTTATAAAAATACAGATCACTGAGCATTATCATAAAAGAACAAGGATTATGACTAAAGATAGGGAAATAACAAGAATGGCAATTCTCAAAAGAAGAACAAGATGGACAGAAATTCAAGGAGCTTATGTCAGTCAATTGAATCAACAGGAATGATTTGAGTAACAATACCAATTCTTGAAGGAAATTAAGAAAATAAAAGGAAATTGAACTAAAAGAAAATGAAAATTGGATATGATCTGCTAACTAAATGTAAAATGCAACAAGAATTAGATTGCAACTGAATCATAAAGAACAAAGAATTGCAAAAATGAACAAATAAAAGAAAAACTGGAGCAACTGGAAGCAAGAACTGGTAATAACAGGCCAGTGTAACTCATCAATATCATAGCATGAAGGAGTTAACGGCAGATTGTAGAAGACAATTAGCCATAAGATGAACAGAAATGTAATATTATTCAGAATTCTTCACACACATGTTACAAACACTCATCATCAGTATTTATAGACATTTTACAACACATAACCCAACTCGGCCCAATTACAATTCAAATACTAGAAATACTAAACAACACAGAGACATATAAACACAGTGACATATACACACTGACATGCTTCCCAAATTCTGCATGCTTCCTCCTGATGCACGATTGCTACTCCTCACTGATTTCTGCCTAACTCCAATGAACAGAATTCAGTTGCAACCATTTTTCCTCTCTCAATCTTCTCACAGCAGTCTTTGTTCATCATAGTTATCAGGCTATGGTTGTTACATACATCAATAAAAATTAATAAGAGATCTGATGATTAAAATCTATAGATCTAAAAAATATATCATTTGAATATGACATTATGATCTACAAGAGATCTGGAAAATTAGAGGAAAAAAATATAAGATCTGCAACAAAACGAGATCTAAAATATAGGGATAAAAAATAAGATGCACAAATAGAATCAAATTTAAATAATTAGATCAATGATACAATGAGATCTAAAAGAAATAAAATTAATAGAATGAGATCCGAAAGATTTGATTAATTAGATCAGAAATAACTTACCTCTTTGAAGATTTATAATCGGATCTGAAATTTTCGTTTTATTTAGAGATCGTGCTGATAACGTGTTATAAAATAAAGAAAGCAGAAGCCACTAGAGAGATAACAATTTTATTCATTCAGAGATTAGTCATCCATTTTCATTACATTAGCACCTTTATATAAAGGCCTAGGAGCTTGTGATAGAACTAATCCCACGATGTGGGGCTAAATACAAAACAGTATGTAGCATATTCATAATTTATATTATAACATTGAAATTATTATTGTAATCTAATACATAATTAGGATCTGAAATCCAGTTATAACAAAACAAGGTAAATTTATAAATTAAATTTTCCAGGGGAATATATATTATTAAAAACTCTTTACTTACCTTCGAACCATATACACCAACAATTATCAAAAAAATAGTATCAAATATTAATATATGATATCCAGTACAACAAAATCTAAGCTTCTTCCAAACAGGGTCGGTCCTAGAACTTTTGGTACCTAAAGCCAATTGCAACACCAATGCCTTTGTAGAAAAATTAATGAGATTATGCCATCATGAAAATAATCCATGTAATTTATAATAATGAAAAGAGGAACAAAGATAAATAATTTTATTCCAAACAATAATTCAAGGTACACATCAAAATTAATTTTAATTGCTTACAAACATTTTTTATTTTATTAGCTTGCAAAATTACCAATAATATTTTCATATTAAAGTTCGCTGATCATATCTTTCTCAGTCGATAACATTGCTAAGTCATTCAATCTTTCAAGTGGCATGGCGTGATGATGAGTCAATGTTTGCATCCTTATCACCAAGAAAATATACCAAGCAAAAAAAAAATGAAATTTTTTAAACTATTAACCAATATGTTTGTTGTGTGTGCATGTAATAGTAATTATCACTAGCAAGCAACAACAAATACCTTTACATGCTTCTGTCTCGAGAGAAGAAAAAAAATCTAAATCAAAGATAAGGTGACATAACAAGTAACGTTGTCATTATATTTTCCCAATTATATTTCCAATATATTATATCTAAAACAAAAATGAAATTCTTTAAAACAAAGAATTATCTTGAACTTGCTATTCTGCTCTCACTTCTCCAATTGTTGATTTTCAAAATGCATGTGTTTCTGTTGCAAATATCCCAAAGGTATTTCACATATTTACACTACAAATAAATTTAGTTTTACTGTTGTTCTTCAAGTAGCAAAGGTAGCAACAATAAATCTGTATTATATACGAATGAGCAAAATATAATTAGGGAAGAAACATAGTAAGGTTGTTGTGCATTATCATATATATTCCTATAAACTAATTTTCAATCCACCTCAAAATAACACAGAAATACTATCAATTAAGAACCTACTAAAATAATTGATGCCTCATGTTGTAATCAAGTATTAACTTCAAGAGTAATTGAATTTATATCAGCAAAGGTAAACTGTGATTTAATGCCAGTTTGTATTGGTGGTATAGCTTAGTAATTAGCTAAAGCATTTATTTTTTGCTTACAACAAGGAAAGAAGGGTCGCAAGTTCCTACAGCTATCCGTCTCCATTTTTTGAATCAACGTTTGCCCGTGCGTCGATATTACTGTTACGCATCACCTTATTTTCTTCCAACATGTCTCTTTTTTTCTTCTTCTCCTGCTGGTGCGATGTGCGATGGGGGAGGTGGTTGCCGATGCCCTAGATCTATACACGGTCCAAAGCGAATGGTTAACCCGCTTTACCGAAAAGCCGGCCCTGCTTCCAAATATTTCACAGTCAGTACCATTATTTATTATATTAAAATCAAAAATATTAAGACAATTTATAAGAATGAAATTAGTGATATGACATTCGAAATATAAATGCAAAATATTTTTCAGTGCCATATTACAGAAAAAACAATTATTCTCTTTAACTGTATTTTTTCCTTTGTAAAAGTCCTATAATGCTTAATTTTCCATGTATAATTAGCCACATATGTACTTTTGCTTTAGATGGAGAATTACATTTCCAAATACATTTAAAGGTATTCGACTATGTTCCTAAAAAGTTCAAAAATATAAAAGGAGTGTGATTTATACATTTTATTATTATCCTTAATGTCAATTTCATTATCAATGTTATATAATTCTAATTTAGTGCAAAGCAAAGCAAATTGGAATATAGTATTTCCAACTAAAATAAGATTAAAACTAAATTTCCAGGGAAAATTTAAATTTAGTCATTATATTTCTAAAGTCGACTCATTTTTAAAATTATAGATTTCATACAGTTCTTTGAATTCCTCTTTTAGCAGAATAACTGATATCCCATAATTATGTCAGAGTGAAGTATTATTTTCTAAATGTACCACATTGTTAATTCCTAATTTATAAGTATCATGACTTTCTATTAAAGATTTCCAAAAATGAGAAATATTATTTGTATTATTAATAGTAATATGATAAAGGCTATATGTACCACCATACCATTTATTCGATACTATTTCTTTTCAAATTAATTTTTCATTATTATCTGTAAATTTCCGTATCCATTTTCATAATAAAGACATGTTTAACTTGTGCAAATTTGTAAAACCTAGCTCTCCCTCCTCTTTTGATTTACATACCATTTTCCAATTAACTAAACACTTTGAAACCATTGTTATGTTTATCCCCACTCTATAAAAAATCTCTTTTAATTTATCTATTTTATCAATTACCCAAAGCCGTAAAAATACATCAAGTATATAGGCAGTTCTAATAAAATTGAATTAACTAGAACTATCCTGCTGGCTCTTGAAAAAAATTTCCATTCCAATTGGAAAGCATTCTATAGACTTTTTCAATTATTCTTAGCCAATCATTGTGTTTGTGTTTAGTTGGCCTTATTAAAAAATCCTAAGTATTTTATGGAAAATGTCGTTATTTTACAGTTTAATGTACACGTTATTTGATTCTCTATCTTATCTATATCATTTAGTACTAATTTGGAACTTTTGTTAAAATTAATCTTTAACCCAGAAAGTAACTCAAAATTGTATAAAATAAACTTACGTCTTATACTATGCCTTGGCAAAAGAGAAGAAAAGAGCATGGTTTCGTCCGCAAATTAGAGGACAGAGATACCATTACTTTAATCTCATTTCCAACTTTGGTTAAATTCCCATTATTAGTGGCTAATTTGATATTTCTAGAGCATTAGCAGCTAAATTAAATAGAAGAGGTGATGAAGGACCACCTTGCTTAAATCTACGTTTTTGATTGAATTTTATTTACTAAAATATCGTTAACTATGATACTTGAATTTCTAGTTTTAAGTAGAGATATAATTCAACCCACCCATTTAACGCTGAATCCTCTACCCATAGCAAATCCTTCAGAAAATTCTAATCAATTGAATCAAAAATTTCAGCAAAATCAAGTTTTAAAAGCGCATAAGTGATATTATTTTTGCAATAGTAGTTAATAAATTCTTGAACTACCGCTACTCCATCTGTAAGATTTTTACCTTTGATTAAAGCAGTTTGGATAATATCGTTTAAATAATTCGTTTTAGTATTTAACCTATTTGTTAAAACTTTAGAGCTGATTTTAAATGAACAATTTAGTTATGAAATACACCTAAAATCTTTTAATTCATTAGCTCCCACTTTGTAGTGCAATAAAATTACGTTAATGAAATTAAACCTACCTAATTGTAATGAACTATCTTAAAATTCGTTAATTACATCTATTTTAAAATGTTCCAAAACTTTTCATAAAATAAAATAGGAAATCTATATGGACCGGGTGATTTATCACTAGGTATATTCTTTATAGCCCTTAAAATATCATCTTCTGTAAATGGGTTGTCTAATCTGTCTAAATCAATTCTACTCTCATTATGATATAACTCATCCCAATTAGGCCTAATGCTATGCCTATTCTTAGATCCAATATTTCTTTATAATAATTAGTAAATGCATCATTTAATTCTTTTGGTAAAAAATCTCAACATTATTAATTAAAATAGAGTTAGTGTTACTACATTTTCTACCATTTGCTACTTTATGAAAAAATTTGGTATTCTTATTCCCTTATTTCATTTATTGGACTCTAGACCTTTGTTTCCATACTACTTCCTCTTTCATAATAATATTATTTAGTTCTTCTTTTAAATTGATAACACATTTTTTCAAGATATATTTAAATTTCTATTTTCTTCTGATCTATTTAATTTTGAAATCTCATTTAGTAATTTTTCCTTTTTAATTCTATGTTTTCAAAAATCTCTTTATTTTATTTTTAAGAAAGATTCTTGAATCTCTAAATTTACACACAATATTTTTGCTATATCTCATGAAAATCTATAATCATAATCACTCATAGAAAGCCATATATTTATTATTTTCTAACAACCACATCTTTTCAAATCTAAATTTTTTATACCCCTAATATAGCTAGTGCAAGATAAAATAATAGGATAATGATCTGAGTAAACAGTCCAAAGTGCAACGATCATACATATTGGATACCTATCTTCCACTTCATCGCTAGTAAAAGAAACTTATCTAAAATTCCATCAAAGGATCGTCCCTATTGTTTGACCAAGTGAAACACCTACTATTTAATTGTAATTCAATTAAATTACAGTTAATAATAAACTGATCAAATTCCTCCATAGACGTGAAATTACCTTTTCTTGGGGAACGTTTCTCTAGAAATCTAGCAACATTAAATTTCCCAACCATTACCCAAGATACTCACTCCAAAGAATCCTACGATCGGTGTTGGAATTCGATACATAAACATTAGTAACATTAAGAAATGAACAATCACAAAAGTCTGAAAAAAAGCAGATGCATTGAATAAGCTTTAATAATGGATTGTAAAAGTTTAATAGAATTGTCTTTCTAACCTACTATCAAACCCCTAGTTGGAAGATGAACCCAATGATTAAGATAAAGATATTTTAAACTATTATATAATCGATAATAAGGACACTCTTTTTTTTCTTTTCTTTTTTGTATGATGCAATATTAATGTTATCACCTTTAAAAAATAACCTAATTTTCGTAAATCGTTTAAATCTGCAACGTTCCAACTGACGTATCTCATTATCAAGTAGATTTAACACGCTTCAACTCCCTACTCCTAACATACTCAGTATCTCGCTGAACATTATCAAAAATAAAACTGAAACTCCTAGCAAAATAAACCATATTACTAGTGGATAATATACTCAGAGCACAAAGAATATAAAAGCTAGCTAAAATAGTATCCATACACGAGTTAGAGTCCTCAGATGCTTTAGCAGTCGCTCTGTTAATCATTCTCACCGATCTATTTAAACAGGGATCTGAATCACGATCTTATTTATGTACGTGCATGAATTCTGGTTCAAGAATATTTGTACCAGTAGCCGAGCTTTCCTTGTTTGTCTGGTCTTTATCCAACATTAGATCTCTCCATGTTATGTGCATTTGTAGTCATACCATACTCCCAACTATTTGATTTTGACTTATCAGCAGGACCCACGTCCTTTTTATTAACCCAATCAATCGCATCCTCCTTCAAGCTATTTGAGACCTCCCTTTGCTTTTCTACGTCTTTATGAATTCATACTTTTATCTTGCGTCGCACTTGACACAAGAATAGGTGAGACCTGCATGCTATCTTCATGTATGATCGACCCCATACCCTCCGCCATACCTTTCATTTTATTGAATAATGTTCTCATATTCTCAGTAATATTTCTTATTACTAATTGAAACATATATTCCTTCATCCCCATATTATCAACTTTTACAACTGTAGCTCTTTTAATTTCATTGATCTCCATATTATTAGCATCACAATGCAGTTGTACATGCATTGTGCATTTTTCATGCATAGGCTTGTTCCCCTCAACAGCAGCACAATCAATCCAGTTACCAGTCTGAAAATTTCCTTGCCCAAGCAAATTTGAACCCCAAATGCTTTAGGTATTAGAGCAGTGCCAGTCGAACTCCTCAAATAACCATGCATCCTTGATTCTTTCTTTTCATTTATCATGTACTGGGCTTGTGAATCATCATCGTTTGTACTTAATGTGCTAGCAACCTATTCTCCATCATATTCACTACAACTTTTTGATACTTTTTCTTACTCATATTAAAATCTGAAGCAATCACTTTATCAACAAGGAGATCATCTTTATTAACATAATTGACCGTTGGTCAGAGTTGCCTAGCGATAATAGAACAAAGTTCCTTGAGGTCGCAAATTCGAGTCCTAGCAAGCTCCGCGGTGTGATACTTAGAGACGTAGATTGGTTATTCCTAAAAAAAGCGAGAATACTATGGGGATTGATGCTCTGTGTTGGGCTGGCTTAAAATGGGATCAGTTATGGCTGGCCATCTAAATCTCCTAATGTTCATTTTTTTTTAAAAAAAATTGCCACCTTCAACAACATCATCTTCATTCAAATCATCAATTCATTTAACCTCAAGATTTTGAATTTATTACTCAGGACAGTATCGTCATTTATCTTTCTTGCATCACGAATTTTTTTTTTTTTTTTTTTGGATCTTGCATAACTTCATCACCATTGTTTATTTTCACACATTCATCAGCATCAAAGTGCCTAAGAATTTTGTTAAAAAGGTGTAACTCCTCGTCTTTCATATCTGAATGGCAGTCAAGAAAAAATCTTCTTAACTTGAGAAATTCCAGGCAAAAGTAGTAGCCATGTTCTTTCAAATTTAACGGATTCGGCATTAGAGAAGTATCGATGTCTCTTGGTTTAAATATAACTTGAACATGAGTTTTCCTTGAGCCCAAATTTCCCACAATTAAAACGACGGATTGGATCCCTACAATCTCTTGCTTTATGATTACTGTGTCTACACCTGAAGCATAAAGAGTTTATATTTTTCCTGAATTCCAAGATTTTCTATGTACCGAGTGCAAATTAGGCTGAGAATTTTGATGTGTTACTATCATGTACTACTATTTATTAATCATTAATTTTACAGTAGATTAATTAATATATTATTCATAATACCATTAATTTTTATCTAATTATTAATACCATACAATATTGTTTCTTTTACTCATTTTTATTATTAATATTATATACGGTCAATTTTTATTTTATTATTAATATCACATAATATTATTAATATAATATACTGTTAAATTTTATTTTATTACTGGTGCGACCCGTGCTCCACAAATGGTTCCATGCTATAAGCTGTTTAACAATAAGGTGCCATATTTCCTACGATATATACAGTAAGTGATCAGAAATACCGAATAACTTAATTATATGAGTTCAAAAATCCAAATTAAAGTAGTACTCACTATTTACACCGAAAAAATGAGAACTAAATTCCTTTTGACCAAACTAGCATAATCAAACATCCTTTAGTATAGCTACTCGTAGCTAATTCAAGCTTGATTAACTCTTGGACGCTATGAATTCAGCCATAAAATTCAGTAAATCGATAGCATTTAAAACATTTGTGACAGAACTTGTATGACCAACTTGATTTTTAATATGCACGGTTCAAAAAAAACTAAGTTAAACATATCGATTTTGGAATCTAATTAATAGCTAATCCTACTCTTAAGTTTGTGGTAAAAAGCCAAATTCTGAAGCATGTTCCTCAATGGGATTTTATGTAAAATGACATTTCTATATCTGTAACAAAAAAGAATCTCACATCAGTAGCTACATGATATTTTGAACTAATATCTAAAGTAACATAAAATAACCGAAGCTTATAGTCAAATTATTAGAATTCTCAAAATAAGGGTGAATTAGATATGTCACACATCGTCAAAAATATGTTCATTTTTTGGTTTATATAGTATACTCTCAATCCTTGTATTGGTCCTTAAAGTTAGGTAATTTTATGCAATGAGAGGACTTATATGGCCATGGACTAACACGTGCGTGCGCTGCCCGCCCATTCGACTGGGTTGGGTCCGGATGCAATGAGAGTGGACCGTGTTATATTTTTGCTTTACAGAAGTGAATAGTTTTCTACTGTTTAAATTCAAAAAGAAGCGACTACTGGATTGGACGCGACTGTTGCGATTCGACCGCTACAAACGAAGAGGCGCGACTGTTGCGAACAGTAACACTTTTTGGCATTGCAAATGAAGGGATGTTACTTTTCTCAATGGGTGTAGCCATTGGGAATTCGGCTATAAATAAGGAGGAAACTTAATCACTTTCCTCACTCAATCTATTTCGAATTTTCTCTTCTTTCTCTTCATTTCTTAATATCTATAATCTGTGCGCTTTTGCATATCACACAGAAGATCATACACATCACAATCTCGAGCAGATCTCGTCTGTTGTATCTTGAAAGACTTTGAATAAAGTCTTAAAGAAATTGTTACGACAAGCCTCAGACGTAATTTCCTTCTTCAACCGGTTACATTTCTAGTTGATTTATATATGTGTGTGTGTGTGTGTGTGTGTGTGTGTGTGTATCGTTTTCTTTCTGCGTTGTACTATTTCTTTAAACAGTATAACGTTCTATTTAGCACTATAGTTGTTATTGCTATAGTTGTTACTTTGTTGTTGTAATTAATTACAACATACTTAGTATTAAAATAGCTAATATAGAATTCCAGAGTAGTGGAAATCTGAGTTGTAAACTTGTGAAACAAGTTTATTATTGATTCATCTCTGTTTTGGTATACTAGACGTATAACACAAATGACAGATTATAATCTTAATGTAACTGGAAAAAGATAATAAAAATGTGTTTATACTAATATTTTGCTTCACATGCGTTCAATCATTGTTTCTTATTATCCAACATGGCTTCATTACTCATAATGAAAATAAACTAAGAAAAATTGAATGAAAAATTAAGTTTAAGGGCTATATTGGTCAAAACGACTTTTTATCACTTGAAAATTCATTTTTATTGCTCAACATTTTAAAAAAAAATTCAAATATCATTTTCTAAGAAATCCAATGTTGGATTCCGAACTGCAAAACCGTGATTTTTCAGAAACTTGTTTTACTCATATTCAAAATCTACTCATCGAAATCACGATTTTCTTTATTCGTTCGAAAACTAGTTCGGAAAATAATTATCTCAAAGAATTTTGAGCTATATTCCATTTTTTACTCTTGTTTGACTTTTATGGCGCGAAGTCGCGAACTACCGTTACGCGACGCGCCTATTTTTGACTAAATATTAAATTCTCATTCAAACTTCACCAAAACACTTTTAAGTGTTTATAAAACATTTCAAACTCATTTTCAAATCATTTTAGATAGATTTAACCTTTCATAGACACCAATTCATTAATATAGAGGAAAGTGATTTCCTTTGTGCTTATCGACGTGTATTTCCGTGACTTGCATGTATTTTCAACATTCATATGAAAACATCCAAACTTTATTATCAAATTATAATAAACATCCATTAAATTATCATATTATCATCCAAAATATAATATAATAGTTTTAGGAGTTCTCACCTTGGTTTTAAACGACTAAATATTGGTTATAGCTCCGCTATTTGGATTTTAAATTTCACGTCCTCTGGACTTAAGCTCCTAGATGGCTCGACCTTGCTTAGGGATGGCTAGAGGATCTCATGGCCTAGGGTTGGGATGGGGGTGGTCGAGGAATGTAGAGAGGTAGAGTGGAGTTTTGGAATAGTTTTGAGGTGCTTAAGTTTATATATATGTATATATTAAAAGTAAATTTCTTTTGAAATAAAATTTGATATTATTTCTCTTAGGATGGAAGCCATTAAAGTGGAAGATAAAGCTTAGGAAATATGAAGAAGACAAGGAATGAAAATGTAGAAAAGAGGGTAGGGTATTTATAGGGAAAGAAGAGTGTAAAAGAAGACATGCACACATCACCTTTTGCATCACCATTTCAAGGCTTCTCCAACACACCTCCCCCTCCCATAGGCACAGGAAAATCCCTCTCTCCCATGTGCCTATCACTTCCATCACTTTAGGGTACACATATGTTGACTTCTATAAGCTTAAGGAGGAAGCTTGCTTAAAATATCTTATATAGTTTATATTATGTATGTATTTTTAAGTGTGTGTGTGTGTGTGTGTGTGTGTGTGTGTATATATATATATATATATATATGTATGTTTGTATGCATATGTTCATATGCATGTTAGTGGATGCATTTATACGTTATATATGTATACATGACATATAAACAAAGTTACATTGATTTCGCACAGTTTTCTTTCGATAAATCGTTGCTAATCGGAGAACCGATTCCCTAATAAAACATTGCAGTTGAATATGAACAAAATCAAAAATTTCCAAAAAACAACATTTAACTGATTACATTTCAAATAAATTCATATCTACCTTACATAATCCCATAATCGTTTCCCTGGTAAAGATCAAATACAATTACAATAATACGCCAAGAGCGACATATGATGATGCCCTCTTGATTGATCAAAGTCAATATAGTCATATCTGACTTAATATACATAGCGGAATCAAAGCAAAATAAATTATAACTCCTAATTAGCTATCCGTCTGCCACCTGCTTGTCTCCAGAAGCTTTATTTGCCAAAAATAAAACCTATAAACCTTAACCCTTAGCCTACTCAAATCAATTTTAAGCTCCTAAGAGTTTAAGAGGAAACAAAAACTTCAAGTCAGACATAAAACCTGGTGCGAATGATACTGTTACATCTCAGATATTTCATATTAAGTGAGACCATGCCGCTTAGCGGAGATATCCCTCGCTAACATCCTTTAAAACATATCTTTTGCAAATCTTTTTCCTGCAATCAAAACTGGTTAAATCTGTAAAGATTTATTATGTAAACATTCATATCAGTTAATAAATAGACTATCTGCCCGAAAATGATAGTTTCGTTTGGCTAACTACCAACCATTGGCTGAATCGGACCTACCAGACAATATATCAAAATTTATCTAACATCTGTCAAATACTCATGTTCTAGATGGTCTGTCCTTAACTATCTATTAAATACTTCTCTTCTTGACGATCTGTCTTTAACTTAACATCTTCCAGGGTCACTTGATCCTATGGTTTTGTCGGCTCACCAATAACCTATCTGTATACAAATGTATATTCCTTTTTGTGTGCAATCATAATTTTAGCCTTACCTGTGACAAAGCCCTACACACTGAAATTTTAGACAGAATTAGCAAGGGCTAATAACTAATGTATAGAGCATGACCCTATACCAGTCCCATCTAGTATTCTTATATCTGAGTCATTTAACTTAGGGATCCCTTCCCATAATTTCCTTGAAAACCTTTTCAAAATGATTTAAACCTTTAAATTAACTCAAATTAGAATATATGTATAATCTCTATGCTTTACTAAAAATCACCTTGTCATGTTATATATATACACACACTTTACTCAATTATTAGTTGATGAAAATATTTATACATTTGAAAGTCCCCCTTTCGAATCTATTTAAAGTATCCCTTTGGAAACCATTGAAAGTACCTCTTTCTAAACCAAGTAAAACCCTTTATTTAATCTAGGCCGAAAGGCCAAAACCTTACTTTCGAAGCCATTCTTAAAACCCTTTCGAAACCACTGAAAACCTTTCTTTCAAAGCCTTAAAAACCATAGATGATATCCTATGTAAAACCTTTAAACATTGCCTTTCAAAACCTTAGGAAACCTTTCCTTGTAATCCTTTCGAAACAACCAAGAAAAAACCTTCCCTTTCGACTCCTTCGAAACCACTGGGGAACCACCTCTTTGAAACTTTTCTTGAAAACCTTTCGAAAGAATCAAACATTTGTAAACATAAACCATTCGAAAGAATTTGAGTTCAATTTAAAACATGTGGAAAAACACCTTTCAAAATCATTTAAACCATCTCGGTTGAAACCATTTGGATTATGCCTTGAAGTAGAGAAAAAGAATCAGGAACCCATTAAAGTCAAAAGCATTCATTTCAAAATCATTTCTAAGTAAAGAAGTGATGACATCAAACCATCCCTTCGAAAGCTTTAGAGAAGTGGCCAAGTTTCAAAAAGCAAAACAACCCTTTTGAAACCATTCTAAGTCAAAAGGTAAAAAGATTGCAGCAAAGGGGTTTCGACCTAGTCGAAACCATTCATTTTAAAACAAAAGTGCAGCCCCATGGAAACTATTTCTTTAAATTCATTTGACCTAGTCGAAAGCTAACCAAATCGAAAGCTACTTAGTCGAAAGCAAGAAGGTGCATTTTCATTTAAAAGCAAAGGTGCGCTTCAACCCCTTCGGAACCTCTGGTTTCGCCCTATACCTTCTGCCTACATCCAATTTACTACGTGCCAATTAACCAATACCATTTGCATTGGTTTCGACAGAGACAGAGGCGAAGGTGAAGAGGCGGAATCTGGTGCCGAAAGCATCGAAGCAGTGAAAAACATGTTTATTTGTCCTTTTAAACTATTTCTTTGTACCTAATCTGCCTTGTTTGTCAAACTGTGATTGGTTGTAAGTTTCTCTTTTCTAAAAATACTGCCGACTTTCCAGAATTAACAAATTTAATTTATTTATAAAAAGCCTCTTCTCCTTTTATAAATATATAAAGCATTTAAGTCCAATACCTTAAATAATTTTATATACCGATTAAAACACTTAGGAAAATTCTACAAAAATTTCAGAAAATCTTTTCTAATATTTTTTTTTCTATCATATAAAAATTTCAGATCCAAACAATTGTTATTTAACGTAAATAATTTGTAATCCAAAATAACATTTTGTTCACTAGAAAATTTATATAAATTCCACATAAATTTAGAAAATTATGAAAATTGTAACCAATCTAAAAATTATTAATTCTACTCTATATAAAAATTTCCAAGGTGTTTAAATTTCATTTAATAGGGTTTTCATATCAAAACATGTAATAAAATCTATATGAACAACCATAAATCATCAACAAATATATATATATATATATATATATATATATATATAATCATTCCATCATTTAAAAACAGGACAAAACATTACAAATAGGTTTGGATTTCATCTTAAAACTAAAAATAAAACAAATATGAGATGTAAACATTATTCACCTTAGCTTCAGAGATTAAGAACGTGAGATTTGAATGAATTTGATGTTGATTAAGCTACCCCTTTATCTTTCTTCCTCTTACTCTTATTGATGGTGGCTGGCCTTGAGTTTTAATATTTTTCTCAAATGAAACGAACGTGTATAGGATACATGGCCAAGGATTCAAGGATATAGGAATGGCCTCTTTTCCATTTTACCCCTCATCTATTTCATTTTAACTCTTATTTTAATTCCTTGTTTAAATGTTACTACTACCCCTTAATTAAAATCAAAATCTCAATCCCTAATCAACACATTATTTTATTTTATTTAATTTAACTAGTTAAAAATCCCAAATAATGTTACCAAAAATATGGGGTGTTAAAAACTCCCCTCCTTAAAGAATATCGTCCCTCAAATTACTATAAGGTACATAACATATCAATCAAAGAGGTAAAACATGGTTCACCGCTTCAATCTTAGTCGGATCTACTGATAACCCTTTCTCTGAGACTACATGACCAAGAAACTTCACTTTCTTCTTCAGAAAATGACACTTTGCAAACTTCGCCTTCGGCTAATGCTGCCTCAGCGTCTCAATCACCACTCTAAGATGAACTTCATGCTCCCTTTCATCCTTAGAGTATAGCAAGATATCATCTGTGAAAACCGATACGAACCTTCCATGTGCTTTCGATAGACTTGGTTCACCAAATCCATAAAGAATACTAGCGCATTAGTTAGGCCGAACGGCATAACTAACCATTCATACGATCCATATCCAATCCTAAACGTCGTCAAAGGTATATTATCCTCTGCTACTCTAAACTGATGGAAACCCGTTGCTAAATCTAACTGAGAAAATATCTTGGTTCCACTCAACTAGTCAAATAAATTGTCAATTCTGGGGAATGGATATCGATTCTTTATCGTTCTCTCATTCAACTTACGATAATCAATACATAGCCTTAACGATCTGTTTGGATTCTTAGCAAATACTGCAGCTGCTCCCCAAGGCGAACTACTCGGCTTGATATAACTCTAGCCTTCCAAATCCACCAACTGCACCTTCAACTCCCTCATCTTTGTAGGGGTCATTCAACTTGGCGGCCTACTCACTGGTTCTGCTGCCGGAACCAAATCTACCCAAAACTCAATGGCTCATTCCGATAGGAATCCAACTACTGGCTCAAACACAATTGCGAGTTCTCTTACCATGAAAACTCGATTCAGCTCATCTTCCAATTCCATGACACCAAACAAAGCATTCACCTTAGCGTTAGAATCTTCTACAGTATAAAAAATCTAGTCGCTACAATTAGGGTGTCTAAGAGATATTTTCCTATTCTGAAAGAATATCCTAGCATCGTACTCACTTGACCAATACATCCTCAGAATAATACAGAACCCTAAAAAATTAAACACATGCAAACTGCAAACAAAAGCATGACCTAACAAGTCAAACTCGAGCTAGTCACATCCCAATCCTAGAGTTGCATACCTCCTAATGGATTCACAACCCGTAAGGAAGTAACTAAATATGTGGGTTCTAGGTTATACTTATCTATCAAACATCTAGGTATAAAAGAATACAATGTACTAGTATCAAATAAAACGCTAACGACATATCATGAATCTGTAGTGTACCTCCCAAAATTTACTTTCCTTCCTCCTAAGATGTTGGCTTCGAAGTAGTAGACTCCAATGCATACACCTTGCCCTTTTCCATACTTAGCGGGCTCCTTGCACTGGTTCTTGTAGTTTCTATCTGATTGCAATTGAAGCATCTCACATTCTTCTTCCTAGCCACTTCCTTTGCCTTTCCAGTAAGACACTCATTAGCGAAATGACCATCTTGTCATGCTAGAAACAGACCACCTCAGACTTCTCCTTCTTGTCTGCTCCACCCTTCTGAGAACCCTTCTTATGAAAGAACTTCTTCTTCTGACCTTGGCCAACCTGGACTTCTTTCACCTTATTCTTCTCCTGATAAGCAAGCATCTCTTCATGTCTCAATACCATCTCTACAACCACATCGCAGGATCTCTAATATATGGTAAAGTTGCCCTGGCTAACTCGGGCTTCAATCCACTAATAAACTTCTCATTCCTGTTCATTACTGTGTCAATAGTGGTGTAACCATATCTAGCCAACTCTTCAAACCTACTGGCATACTCCAAAATAGTCGTCTCTCCCTGCTCTAGCTCAACTTACGGATTAAAACAGACCACGCCATCACCGACATGAACGTCTCCTGGAACTTCCTTTTAAACTCTGCCAATGTCATGGTCTCCTCATCCACTGCTACATTCACACTATTCCACCAAAACAAAGGTGCTCCCTGAAGCTTTCTAGAAGCAAGCATCCTCTTCTGCTCATCATTGAACCCCAAGTCTGCAAAAATCCTTTCATAGTGCAACAACTAGTTTTCCACCTCAATAGGCTTCCTTGGTTCCAATAAATGGCTTCTCTCCAAGCTTAGTATAATCACCACTCAACTTAGCACAATTGTTAACTAACGGAACTTCTGGAACTCCTCCCCCTGCAACATCACCTCCTACCACTCCTGCTGCAATTCCAGCTTGCATTATATTCACAAAAAAACTGATACATAGCTCTCATGTCCACTTGCGGGACTCTGTCACCTACATTCTCTGCTTGTGCCTGACCTTGAGTCCTCCCCGCATTAGGTCTATCATTCCCATCGATGCCCTCTCCTCCTGGGTTAACTTTTCCTCTTCTACCATTCACATCTGTATTCAAACCTTATGAGATATAGAAAAATAACCTAACAAAGATATAACACTAGAGATAAAGCGTATACTTATATATAGCAAGTACAAGTTGCTTACTATAGCATCATCCAATACCCCAATCTTACTCTAATTCCTAAGGATTATGTTTTAAAAACCATTTTTAGTTAAAGTTTTTCATAAACCTATGATCTGATACCAAGTTATAACATCCCTTGTTTAGAGACCAAAAGCTAAGCGCTACAGATGTTGTAGTCATCTATAGTATTAACTTCTGGTGACAAAATATGGTAATGCTAATGGTATCCATAATATCAGAAGCACTTGAATATGAACAAAATGACTGATTTTCAAAAAAACATTTTACTGATTACATATCAAAAAAATTCATATCCAAGTTACATAATCCGATAATCGTTTTCTAGGTAAAAATAAATTATAATACAATAATACGCCAAGAGCGACATATGACGATGCCCCCTGGTTGATCAGAGTCAATATAGTCATATCTGACTTAATATACACAACAGAATTAAAGCAAAATAAACTATAACTTCTAATTAGCTATTCGTCGGCCACCTGCTTGTCTTCGAAAGCTTTATTCGTCAAAACTAAAACCTGTAAACCTCAACCCTCGACCTACTCAAATCAATTTTGAGCACCTAAGAGTTTAAGGGGAAACAAAAACTTCGAGTCGGACATAAAGCTTAGTGTGAATAATACTGTAACATCTCGGATATTTTATGTTAAGTGAGACTACGCCGCTTAGCGGAACGGGTTTTTCCTCACTAACATCCTTTAAAAACACATCTTTTGCAAATGTTTTTCTTGCAACCAAAATTGGTTAAATTTTAAAGCATTATCGTGTAAACATACATATCAGGTAATAAATGGACTACCTGTCCAAAAATGGTAGTTTTATTTGGCTAACTACTAACCTTTGGTTGATTTGGGCCTACCAAACAATATATCAAACATTTGTTAGACACTCCACTTCAGGACGGTCTGTCCTTAACTATCTGTTAAATGCTTCTCTTTTGGATGATCTGTCCTTAACTTAACATCTCCCCGGATCACTTGATCCTAATGGTTTTGCGAGCTCACCAATAACCATCTGTATACAAATATATACTCCTTTCTATGTGTAATCATAATTTTAGTCTTTGTGACAAAGCCCTACATACTGGAATTTTGGACTAAATTTGCTGCGTCTAATAGCTAATGTATAGGACGCGACTCTATACCAGTCCCATCTGGTATTCTAATATATGAGTCATTTAACTTAAGTATCCCTTTCCATAATTTTCCTTGAAAACCTTTCAAAATGATTTAAACCTTTAAATCAACTCAAACCAGGAATATATATATGTGTGTGTATGTATATGTATATATATAATCTCTATGCTTTACTCAAAATCACCATGCCATATTATATATATGTGTGTGTATGTGTGTGTGCTCTTTACTCAATTATTAGTTGATGAAAACAATTATACCTTCGAAAGTCCCACTTTCGAATCTATTGAAAGTATCCCTTTCGAAATCATCAAAAGTACCACTTTCTAAATCAAGTAAAACCATTTATTTAATCTAGATTGAAAGGCCAAAACCTTCCGTTCGAAGCCATTCTCAAAACTCTTTTGAAACCATTGAAAAACCTTTCTACCGAAGGACTTAAAAACCTTGGACATTATCTTCTTTAAAACCTTTAAACATTGCTTTTCGAAACCTTCGGAAAAACCTTTACTTTTAATCCGTTCGAAACAGCCAGAAACAACCTTCCCTTTCGACTCCTTCGAAACCATTAGCGAAGCACCCTTTCGAAACTTTTCTTGAAAACCTTTCGAAAGCATCAAACCTTTGTAAACATAAACCTTTTGAAAGCACTTGGGTTCAATTTAAAACATGTGGAAAACACCTTTCGAAACCATTTAAACCATCTCGGTCGAAACCATTTGGACTATGCCTTCAAGTAGAGTAAAAGAATCAGAATTCGATTAAGTCAAAAGCATTCCTTTTAAAATCATTCCTAAGTAAAAAAGTGATGATGTCGAAACCATCCCTTTGAAATCCTTGGAGAAGTGGCCAAGTTTCAAGAAGCAAAACAACCCTTTTGAAACCATTCTAGGTCAAAAGGCTGCAGCAAAGGGGTTTCAACCTAGTCGAAAGCATTCATTTTAAAACAAAAGCACAACCCAGTGGAAACCATTTCGTTAAATTCACCCCACCTAGTGGAAAGCTAACCAAGTCGAAAGCTAACCAAGTCGAAAGCTACTTAGTCGAAAGCAAGTTGCGCATTTTCATTTAAAAACAAAGGTGTACTTCAACCCCTTAGAAACCTTTGGTTTCAACGCTTTACCTTCCACCTACATCCAATTCACCACGTATCAGTTAACTGATATCATGTTCATTGGTTTCGACAGAGACAGAGGTGAAGGTAAGAAGGCGGAACCTAATGCCGCAAACATCGAAACAGTGAAAAACATGTTCATTTGTCCTTTTAAACCATTTCTTTGTACCTAGTCTGCCTTGTTTGTTAAGTTATGATTGGTTGCAAGTTTCTCTTTTCTAAAAGTACTTCTGACTTTCCAGAATTAAAATTTTAATTTATTTATCAAAAGCCTCTTCTTCTTTTATAAATACATAAAACATTTAAGTTTCATACCTTAAATAACTTTATATGCCCATTAAAATACTTAGGAAAATTCTAGAAAATATTTAGAAAATATCTTTTAATATGTTTTCCAATTATATAAATTTTTTAGATCCGAACCAATTATTATTTAACCGTAAATGATTTATAATCCAAAATAACATTTTCTTCACTAGAAAAATCATATAAACTCCACACAGATTCAAAAATTCTGAAAATTGAAACCCATCTTAAAATTATTATATCAAGTCTATGTAAAAATTTGCAAGGCGTTTGAACGTCATTTAGGAGGGTCTTCACATCAAAACATGTCATAAAATCAATATGAACAACCATAAATTATCAATAAGTATATTTAATCATTCCATCATTCAAAAACATGGCAAAACATTGCAAATAGGTTCGGATTTTATCTTAAAACCGAAAATAAAACAAATATGAGGTGTAAATATTATTCACCTTAGCTTTAGAGATTAAGGATGTGAGATTTGAATGAATTTAATGTTGATTAAGCTTTTTTAATCTTTCTTCCTCTTACTCTTGTTAATGGTGGCCTGGCCTTGAGTTTTAAAATTTCTTTCAAATGAAATGAACATGTATGGGATCCAAGGTCAAGGGTTTAAGGATATAGGAATGGCTTCTTTCCTGTTTTACCCATCCTCTATTTCATTTTAACTCTTACTTTAATTCATTATTTAAGTGGCATGGCCACCCCTTAATTAAAATAAAATCTCAATCCTCTAATCAACATATTATTTTATCTAATTTAACTAATTAAATATTCTAAATAATGCTACCAAAAATATGGGGTGTTACAACTTTTGTTGAGAAATTTTGCTCGACCGGGCTTGATAAGTAGTTGAAGGGTCTTAGATTGAAGAATCTCAATATTCTAACAAAGAAGCGAGCAAAAATGGGGCTGTAGCTAGAATTCATGGGCGACCTATTAAATGAGGCTTATTACAATATGTACACTAAGGGTAAACCCCTTGGCTCTAAGATATGATGAGGTCATGGATTCTATTCATAGGCTCCTTGTTAGGAATCCTAAGGAAGTGGCTTAGAGTGAAGGGAAGCCTTTTATACTTAGAGAGTTCGAGGTAATCCGCATTTCGGGGTAAGAGATGGAAGCCATAAAAAAGCGAGTATGTCTTCTTAGAAAACATTTAAATAGAGGAGAGTCGGAACTAAGGCTATGTTAGCTCTTGTTGACTTTCTTTAATGCCCTCCTTCGACCAACTTATGGTGCCTCTAGTGGTTTACATTCTTTTGATACTCCTCCTTCCTCTAAGCATCATATAGCGATAACTCCTAGAAATATAGTTCAATCACTATGACCTCCACCTTTCCAACTTCTTCAAAAAAGGGTATGCATGACACTTCACTTCTACATAATACTATCCAAACTCACCTAATCTCAAGAAGACAACACGTCGATACACTTATTCATTTTTTCTTGGTGAAGTCATACGGTAGATCCTAATGGAGCAGTTGTTGCTCCTCCCAATCTCACATCCTTGCCTCAAGTCCTAATGTATGCATGCTTGTTCCAGAACCCTCAAAGCAGATCGAAGCATTCAAGGAGATGTTGAGGTAGATGTCCCAGGGTCCGTTGACCTAAACGATGATCAAGAAGACACTAATCCCATAAGGAACCGGTTGAAGAAAGTCTACTCCCCGGCTATTTCCCAAATTAAAATCGAGAAGATAGAGGTGAGGGGGATGATCATGGGAGAGAAACAATAGGGGAGTTTGCTAGCATATAGCAATTTTGGTCATTATGGCCTATAGATTCAAAAGCAACCCCCAAGGCAGCTGCTACCGAGTGCAAATCTCGATCAAAAAAGTGTAACAGGCAGTAGGGAATTCCTAACTTTTATTTGCTTGCCTTGTCTTATGACTTTTGATATGTAAGGGATCCTAATAAACATCACCGATTCATTTTGTTATACGTTGGAATGTGGACACTTGTTTTTCTGATGTAACAGTTGTTGTGTTAATTTTGACACTATGGATATCTGATGAATATTTTCGTTCTCTACATGTTATTGCTCCACATGCTTTATTTTATATTTTGTTCTCTATCATGTCATTTTCCTACAATTTTTTTACACCTAAGTAATTAATATTAGTATCGGGTACATATCAGTCATATACCGATATGAAATATTTTAAAATATCATGATAATATCGATAAAATACCAGACATGCCTAGACTATGTTATAAATGATATTATACTATTTTATAACGTTATAACAATGTTAAGTTTTTAAATATTTTGATATATATATTTCCATATTACTACTAAATACTGATAGCATATAGTTTAAATATAACAATCTATCTATCGGAATATTCTACTAAATACAAATCATAAAATAAGCTCGTAAATTAGGAAACTCTTATATAAGTTTTTATTAGTTTCTTCATTTTCATACTACATTCTTTGTTCCTTCAGTCATCCAATCATCTCTATCATTTTTTAATTTGTTTCAAGTTTATAGTTTCTATATTTTCATTTTCACTTGAATTAATGAATATGTAATATTGATTGTTATTTGTCTAGTATACCAAAACAGAGAATAATCAATTATAAACTCGTCGCACAAGTTTATAACTCAGATTTCCACTACACTGGAATTCTGTAGTAATTATTATAACAATATGAATGTTGTAAATAAATTACAACAACAACGTTATATTATTTTGAATAAGTAGTATAACCAGAATAACGGATAGAATATAGAATAATGTATATAAATATACAATCAGACTAGAATTATAACCGGATTATGTCTGAGGCTCGTCGTAACAATTTGCTTAAGAATTTTATTTCAAAATTCTCCCAAAATACAACAGACGTATTCTGCTCGAGATTGTAACGAGTATATCACTCTGTGATTTGAATATATAAGAACAGCAGTTAGAAGAGAGGAAATATTCGAATCGGAAGTGAGTGAGGAAAGTGATCAGTTTTCCTCCTTATTTATAGTTGGTTCGTATCCCTTCGAACGGTCACGTCTGCATCCGTTTGTCCAAACGGTCGCGCCTGTTTCTGCTGCTGTTTATCGGTTGCGTCCATTCATTTTGAATAGGCTGCATCCGTTCACCAAAAACCACATCTGTTCGCCAAAATTAAACTGCGCCTACTAACGGGCCGCATGCCATAACGGGTCGCATCCGTTCAGAAAAATTCTTCCAACAGGTCGCACCTCTTCAGGCCAAAACCCACGTCCGTCTTCACCTGCCCGCTTCTCTTCAAATCGGAGGCCCAGCCCAGTTTCAGACGAAGCCCAAAACCGTTAAACAATGGCCTATCAAAAAGAATATTCATTTTAGACCCGATCCCGGCCCGGCCCGGTTCGGTCGGTCGGACGGCGGCGTGCGCGCGTGTGTGGTGGAGATGCATGATCTTCCTCCTCACAACGAAGCATACATTTGGGAGCCTCAGGCCCCCAACCTCTTCATGAGAAAGCCATATATAAACCAATATAGCTTCAATAATTTAGCGATGTGGGACTTTGTATATTTCATTCATTTAATTTGTTAAGGAATTCCAACAATCGCCCACATGAATGATAATATACATATCCCCCACACAAAGCGAAATATCACAGAGTATATATGGAATAATGCTTTATCGTGGATAAGTAGATATTTCACTTTGAACTTTTCCTAGTTAAAACCTATCGGATCTACTTGGCTACTCGATGAATTATTTTATCTTGAACCGTCGACCTTTATTGTATATCCAAACAATAAGTTTTACGAATATTGATTCCCTTCTCATCCAATCTCTTGGTTGTGTTCATTTTGGTCCTGAACAATTTTTAGTTCTGTGAGTGTTTTAGAGAATAAAATCCTTTTAATATTCTCATAGAGCCGACCCAGCTCACACTAACATAGGTGATCGCAACCATTAAGAGTATCCTACATATACCCCACTTGTTATTTCCAAGATATGCTCATCATTAAAAAACATAGTTTTAACCTTTAAATACTTCTGTAGGCATGCATTTATGTTGTGCACCATAGGAATGGAGTTGGACTATGTCCATGCAAATGCATTACGTCTTGATTTATTCAGAACTGGTTTGCCTATTGATCCTAGCCCGTGGGATCTCCAGTCGCTAGGATAGGTTTCCGTATAAGATAACTCTTTGTGGTTTACGCTTTTAAACCCATTCCCCTCGATGCATAGTCAATTTTCTCTCTTGATAAACCTTTAGTAAATAGATCCGCTAGGTTATCAATTGTTCTCACATAATTTATGGAAATTGTTCCATTTGAGAGTAACTGCCTAACTGTGTTATAGCGTCGACGAATATGTCGTGACTTTCCATTATACACAAAGTTGTGCGCTCTACTTAGCGCAGCTTGGTTATCACAGTGTATACATATGGCCGGTACATGTTTAGGCCAAAATGGAATATCTTCTAAAATGTGACGAAGTCATTCTGCTTCTTCGCCTGCTTTATCTAATGCAATGAACTCTGATTCCATAGTGGATCGAGCTATGCATGTTTGTTTAGTAGATTTCCATGACACTGCTGCCCCTGCTAGGGTAAAGACATAACCACTTGTTGATTTTGATTCCTCTGAATCTGCAATCCAGTTTGCATCACTATATCCTTATAAGACGGCAGGATATTTTCCATAATGTAAGGAATAGGTAGTGGTATTTTTTAAATATCCAAGCACTCTCATTAGTGATTTCCAGTGTTCCTTCCCTGGATTGCTCGTATACCTGCTCAATCGACTTACTGCATAAGCTATATCTGGTCTTGTGCAATTCTTGAGATACATGAGACATCCTATTACACGAGAATATTCCAGTTGCATTACACTCTCATTAGTGTTTTTATGCAGTACTTCTGATGGATTAAAAGGTGTATTTACTCCTTTAATTCCAAAATTTTGAAATCTTTCAATCACTTTTTCTACATAATGTGATTGAGATAACTCAATTCCATTAGGTGATCTTATTATTTTTATTCCCAAAATAGCATCTGCAACACCCAAGTCTTTCATGTCGAAATTGTTGATCAACATTTTCTTTATGGTCTCAATTACCTGAGTATTTGGACCGAATATTAGCATATCGTCCACATATAGACAGATCATCACATATGATTGTCCAAGTTGTTTATAATAAACACATTTGTCACATTCATTTATACGAAAACCATTTCTCATCATGACACTATCAAATTTTTCGTGCCATTTCTTTGGAGCTTGTTTTAGTCCGTATAATGATTTGACTAATCTACAGACCTTGTTTTCATTTCCTTTGGAAATAAATCCCTCAGGTTGCTCCATGTAAATCTCCTCATCGAGATTTCCATTTAAAAATGCTGTTTTTACATCCATCTGATAAATCTCTAGATTATAGATGGATGCAATTGCTATTAGCATTCTTATAGAGGTTATTCGTGTTACCGACGAATATGTATCAAAAAAGTCTACTCCTTCTTTTTGACGATATCCTTTGGCTACTAATCTGGCTTTATACTTGTCGATAGAGCCATCTGCTATTATTTTCTTCTTGAAAATCCATTTGCAACCAATTGGTTTTATTCCTGGTGGAATATCAACAATTTCCCAAGTTTTATTACTTAGAATTGAATCAATCTCACTTTGGATTGCTTCTTTCCAACATGAGGATTCCGAAGATGACATTGCTTCCTTGTACGTTTGAGGTTCGTGCTCTAATACATATGTAAAAAAGTCCAAACCAAATGTTTTGAAAGTTCTAGCCCTTACGCTTCTTCTTGGTTCAGCATCCTCAATTTCATGATGAGTTTCATCTTCATGCGAATCGTTTGATTCTTCCCTTATCCTTTTTGGGACCTTATTTCCTTCATTCCTTTTGTGCGGAAACACATCTTCAAAGAATGAGGCATCTCTTGATTCCATGATTGTATTTACATGAATATCAGTTATATCAGACATGAATACCAAGAATCCGTAAGCACTACTATTTTGGGCTGGCCCAAGATAATAACAATCTACTGTTTTTGGTCCAAGTTTGACTCACTTGGGAGGCGGAACTGAAACTTTTGCCAAGCACCCCCACACTTTGAGGTATTTAAAACTTGGTCTGTGTCCTTTCCATAACTCATATGGAATTGTTCCTGTTTTATTGTGAGGGACTTTGTTTAATATGTGATTAGACATATTTAATGCTTCCCCCCACAAGTTCGTCGGTAGACCAGAATTTAAAAGCATGGCGGTAATTGAAAGAGGGGGCTATGCGGTAGGATCGTGTAATATGGAATAATGAAATAGTCTAGGTAGATAAAGTAGGTAAATGCAAGGAGACACCAAGACTTTTATACTGGTTCGGACCTCTCGTCCTACGTCCAGTCCCTAAGCTCCTCTTAGGAATTTCACTAACTAACACCCTCACTTCACCCGGAGGAATAGGTTTACAACTTACCCGAACAACCGAACGGGATTTCTTGCCTCAACTACCGAAGAGGACTTCAACTCAATTACTAAAATACAATATTCGACTTGTTGTGTTCTTGTCAACACTAATGAGTCTAATGTAGTACAATATTCCTATAATCCTATCCTCGAGAGTATGCAATGTGTTTGTGAAGATTTAGGAATGTTAATTGCTATGAATCAAAAGAATGTTATAAACAAAAACAGTGATTCAAGCAATAGATTGGTGATTGCTTTGAGAATATCTAGAGAATATGAACAAGAGAATAGTAAGATTAAAGCAATAGAATTCGGTGAGTTAAATGATGTTTGAATCATGTATTTATAGTTGTAAAATGGATACATGTATTGCCAAGGGTTGTAGATAAGAGAAGCTTCCATTTCTATTGAAGAATGGTCACAACTCTTGGGAAGAAGAAGGTGTCCATTCATGCAAAATTCACAGGTTCAAATTCAGTCAACTGTGCAGGAATTTTAGTCGACTGAAATTATAGTAAGAATCTTTCTGGAAAATTTTCAGTCGACTGTGCAGGAAATTTAGTCGACTGAAACTGTGCATATTTGTATATGTTTGCCAGTTCAGTCGACTGGTAAATTCAGTTCAGTCGACTGACATATGAATTTATGCATTATGAAGAATTGAAGTATGCACAGTAAAAAAATTGAAGTATAATGAATGTGTTCTTGTGTTTGTGCAACTCTTGAGGATAGATTTTAACAAATAAACCTATATAAAAATCATACTCAAGTTTATGTTTCATTGATCTTCCTCTATCTTGCATATATCTCTTTCTTTATACATTGTCATTGATCAAAAAATCTTCGTGCATCAACAGTAATCATGTCTTTTAAGATTCTGTTCTTCCTCTCGGTTACATCATTTTGTTGTGGTGAATATGGAGCTGTTGTTTGATGAATTATATCATTTTCGGCACAGAACTGTTCAAATGGTGATTCATATTCTCCACCTCGATCAGATCTTAGTATCTTGATCTTTTTATTTAACTGATTTTCTACCTCAGCTTTGTATTTTATAAACGTTGTTATTGCTTCATCTTTACTATTTAAAAGATATACATAGCAATATCGCGTATAATCGTCAATAAAAGTAATGAAATACTTTTTCCCACCTCTAGTAGGTAGTGATTTAAAATCACATAAATCTGTATGTACCAAACCTAATGGTTCAGTGCTTCTGTCAACAGATTTAAATGGTTGTTTGACCATTTTTGCTTCTACACATGTCTCACATTTGTAGTTCTTATCTACTTGGAATTTTGGAATTAATCCCAAGTTTGTTAATGTTTTCATTTTGCGGAAATTTATGTGTCCCAATCTGTCATGCCATAGTAAAATTTCATGCTCAAGCAAATAAGAAACTTCAATTTTATTAATATCCCAATCATAATACATATTTTTGTTGCCGACAACAGCTACGTTTGCCTTAAATAGGCCATCACATAAATAACCCCTTCCGATATATATTCCAGCTTTGGACAGAACCATCTTGTCTGACTCAAACACCATTTTGAATCCCTTCTTTGATAGGACTGCACAAGAGATGAGATTCTTACGTATGTCTGGAACGTGGAGCACGTTATTCAACTTAACATTTTTTCCAGAAGTAAACTTGAGGATTACTGTGCCACTGCCTTCGATCATGGAAACTACAGAATTACCCATGTAGAGTTTTTCTTCATGATCGAATTTCTGATATGTAAAAAACATGGATTTGTCAGAACAAACATGACGAGTAGCGCCTGCATCTACCCACCATTGGTTAGGATTCTGAACCAGATTGCATTCAGATACCACCGCCGAGAAGTTAGAGTTGTCTATTTCCATGTTATCCACTATATTTGTCTCTTTATTGCGTTCATTCTTGAGTCTGCAATCTCTAGCGGCATGTCCAACTTTTCCACAAACCCAACATTCGCCATTAAACTTCTTGGTTCGTTTGTTGTTTTTTGGTTTGTTGTCTTGAGCTTTCCTTTTCTTTTGGAAATTCTTCCTTTTTGGTCTTTGACCCTTCAGTCACAAATGCCTCCTCGCTTGGTTTTGTAACTGCACGGTTGTCTGCCTCAATTTTTAATCGGACTATGAGATCTTGTAAAGAGATTTCCTTCTTCTTAGGCTTTAGATAGTTGCGGTAATCTCTCCATGACGGCGATAGTTTTCCCGTGATGGCTTCAATCAAAAACGATTCTCCAACCATATGACTTTCCGCTTCGAGTTCATGAATGATGATTTGCAATTCATGCAGTTGAGCGGTCACCGGTTTGGAGTCAACCATCTTGTAGTCCATGAATTTGTCTACAATGAATTTCTTAAGGCTGTTATTCTGCATCTTATACTTCATGATAAGTGCATTCCAGAGTTCTTTTGATGTCTTTAAAGGCCGATATACTTTGTATAGCACCTTGTCGAGACAATTCAGAATATAGTTTCTGCATAAAAAATCGGAATGCTTCCACATATTCACCTCTGCTTCCTTGCCTAGTGCAGGAATTGGTTCCTCCTCCTCAAGGTACTTTTGCAGACCGAGTGTGGTGAGATAAAATAACATCTGATTCTGCCATGTCAAGAAATCATCACCATCTCCCTTGAACGGTTCAGGTCTGTTGTGAGTAGTATTCTTTGAAAATTCTACTGTTGTCGTCTCTGTTTTAGTAAGAAAACAGTAAAATTATTAAGATGTTATTTGTCTAGTATACCAAAACAGAGAATAATCAATTATAAACTCGTCGCACAAGTTTATAACTCAGATTTCCACTACACTGGAATTCCGTAGTAATTATTATAACAATATTAATGTTGTAAATAAATTACAACAACAGCGTTATACTATTTTGAATAAATAGTATAACCAGAATAACGGATAGAATATAGAATGATGTGTATAAATATACAATCAGACTAGAATTCTAACCGGATTATGTCTGAGGCTGGTCGTAACGATTTCCTTAAGAATTTTATTTCAAAATTCTCCCAAGATACAACAGACATATTCTACTCGAGATTGTAACGAGTATATCACTCTATGATTTGAATATATAAGAACAGCAGTTAGAAGAGAGGAGATATTCGAATCGGAAGTGAGTGAGGAAAGTGATCAGTTTTCCTCCTTATTTATAGTTGGTTCGTATCCCTTCGAACGGTCGCGTCTGCACCCGTTTGTCCAAACGGTTGCGCCCGTTTTTGCTGCTGTTTATCGGTTGCGTCCATTCATTTTGAATAGGCCGCATCCGTTCGCCAAAAACCACATCTGTTCGTCAAAATTAAACTGGGCCTGCTAACGGGCCGCATCCGTTCAGAATATGCTGCCAACAGGTCGCACCTCTTCAGGCCAAAACCTGCGTCCGTCTTCACCTTTCCGCTTCTCTTGAAATCGCAGGCCCAGCCCAGTTTCAGACGAAGCCCAAAACCGTTAAACAATGGTCATTTTAGACCCGTACCCGTACCGGTCGGACGGCGGCGCGCGTGTGTGGTGGAGATGCATGATCTTCCTCTCCTCAACGAAGCACACATTTGGGAGCCTCAGGCCCCCAACCTCCTCATGAGAAAGTCATATATAAACCAATATAGCTTCAATAATTTGACGATGTGGGACTTTGTATACTTCATTGATTTAATTTGTTAAGGAATTCCAACATTGATTTGATGTCGATTACACAGTCTTTATCGTATGTCGAATATATAACTTTATTGCTATTTAAAATTTATTACTTGGTGCATGATAATAACTTAAGGAAAAAAAGTATTTTGATAAGCTAACTTACCAATTAGAACAGTGAAAAAGAACATAAGTAAAACGAGAATAGCTCTTACACGATCTAGTTTTTAGCGATAAAGTGTTCATATAAAATAAAACTACATATATAATAGTAGAATAGGCAGAGTTTTTTATACAATGATTAATGAAGGATTGAAAAAATAGGGTTAATTGAAAAATTAGTGCATTGGAACTTCTAGTATGGTGTACATATTGTCATTTACTGTATACTAAAAACAAACATTGAGAATGTAAAGATATTTATTTATAATTTTATTTTCTCCAAGCACTTACAATAATGATCGATATTCTTCAAAAATACTCATTATTCTACACTAAATATCAGAGTGATATATAGGCGAATATCAAGCGATTTATTGATAATGATATTTAAATGATATTTTAAAAAAATAATCGGCTAAGAAGCAATATAAGATATATGGACGATACATCAACGATATTATCCAATGTTAACTGCTTAGATTGACACATGCACATATTGCATTTTTATTTCACATACCAATTCAAAGTTAGTAGTAGTATGTTTGGATAAACACACCTGATCATCCACTTAACTCACACATTGTCAAGTACTTTTCAACATACTTGTTAATTGATCATTTGTTAACATGTTCAGCTTAAATATACAGTTTCCAGAGCTTAGCGACTGTAACTTTTATTATAAAAGAATTTCATAGAAGCTCAACTTTGCAATCCATACAAAGAATTTTTGGAGGGAAATTCGTTTCACTGCACATTCAGATATATCTCTTTTAAGGGACTCTAGAAACACTCAATCCAGTAACCTCAATAACACATCCCTTTAATAACTATAGTAGGTTTCGGTTCTTTTTAACAGAAATATTTCCTTTAGTATGTCCAAGGGACTTCATTTCGTAAGCTAATGTGAAAGCATCACCTTTAAGAATCTCAATGGGGATTCGTTTCACAAATGGTATGAAAACATTTCTTTTAAGTAACGATGTTAGTATAATTAGCAGAAGATCTCAAGCCAGGTGACCCATCCAATTCCATTGTAATAGGTTTTATGCTTCAGATATGAGTAAGATTGCATGCACTATCGATGTGGGAATACTTATTGTATATAGCCAGGGTCGGTTTGTAGGGTGTTCTCTAGAGGTGGACCACCTGTTTTGATGATTGCTTCCTAGTCATAGGCGAGTCGACCAACCATCATTTATAAAGTTAACACAGGTAATGGTGTTTCAAGGGTTTGGGTGCACCAGAGTCGGATGCCCCACCAGGCTCTGTTCATGTCATGCTTACAGTATCCCAGGTTATTGGGAAGTTTTACTTGGTTTGAGCTGGACATGATACATAAGTTTAGTATATCAGTACTGACCGTTAGTTGTGAATTTACATAGTGGGTTTTTAATATTCAATAAATGTATGGTTGTGTTGGTACTATTAGTATCGGCGCAAAAAATTAGAATATGGTACAATTGATTTTAGTAAGTGCACTTATTAATAAATGCAACAAAGCTATCCTTATTGTTGAATCAAATACAATACATAGGAACAATCAAATAAAGGCAACACAATCATGACTTCGGAAAAGTAACGATGGAGGTTCTATACGTTTCATGCCGTCCAAAATATTGCTTCACCTATTGTGATCAGAATATATGCTACATTTCTTAAATCTTTGTTGATGGCATACGACCCCTCCTAGATTGCATAAAATGCCGGTCTAGGAAAAACTATATTAAGACCATATCTCTTTTATTGAGAGGGCGGCTCTTCACGTTTGTGTTATAGTGCCTTGCCATCTTTTGCCTATGAGCAACGACTTTCAGGGAAGCTTCATCCCGCTTTTATTCAACCAAGTCAAGTGACATGTTTAACAACTCCTAATTCTCATCGTAGTGATGATGGATGCATCGATAGGATGAGATAGTAGTTTCGATGGGAACCATATTTTCCAAACTATAAGCCATAGAGTATGTCCAATTATAGTCTTGTAGGTGGTGCGATGAGCTAGGTGTTAATTCATCAACCTATGCTACGTTGGCCTTCTGCAGTCGCTTTTTGATAAGTGTCCAAAAGACTTTGCTCCCTACTTTAACTTGTCCATTAGCCAATGGGTGAGCCACTGAAAGTGTGTTATGGATCGTGTAATATGGATATATGATAATACAGAGTATAGTGATAATAGTAATACTGTAAATAGTGCGAAATATAAAAGCAGTATAGTAAAATGACACCAGATATTTTTTATACTGGTTCGGAGCACCGCCCTACGTCCAGTTTCAAACCCCTTCTGAAATTTCACTAAAACAACAACCCTCACTTAACCCGGATAAACAGGTCTATACAACCCTTGAGCAGCCAAACAAGGACCTGAGCAGCAGAACAAGATTTTGCTTCAGCAACCGAAGAGGAATTAACATGCCTGAGCAGCAGAACAGGACTTCAGCAAATACAGAAAATAGTTTTGACTTTGTGTGTTCTGGTAACACGGATTTGTCACTTGTAGTACACCCTTCCTATAATCTTCTCCTCGAGTATAAATATATATATTTGAAGTTTGTGAAGACTGGAAATGTATTATCGCCTTAATGAATAGTAATTGAAAGTATGATAGCAAATAGTTTCCAGAGAGTTAGATTAGAGAGATAAGAAAATTCAGTTGTAATTCGGTAGTAAATCAGATTGTGAGTAAGTGATTTGGAATCAAGTTGGAGCATGTATTTATAAAGGTTAGAAAGCAGCGATTGTTGATGAAGAGTTTCGATTGAAGTATTGCATCCAAATCTTTTCGTAGAGGTTCGTAACTCTTCACAAAAAGTCGTATCTTTTCGAAAAGTAGATGTTGTAGCAATTCAGTCAACTGAGCTTTTAGGTCAGTCGACTGGATATTCAAACGAATTTTAAAATATATATTTGAATACCTGTGCATCTGTACATGTTGCATAGATTTTCCACGGTCAGTCAACTGAATCTCTGGGCTGGTCGACTGACCTTGTAAAATCTGTGCAATTTGCACAGTTTTTACAAGTATAGTAATATATATATAACTTTAAACACTTTTTATATATTTTATATGCTTATATATATATATATATGTATAAAATATTTGAGAATAAGATGATTAAATATATAAGCTAGTTAATATATACGTAATCGAAAAGAGATTTTGACAAGATTAACCTGATACTCAAAACTAAAATAATATAATTGATGCACCGATTTTGAAGTCTTGTCTCCTTGTGGTATATATTCTCCTTTTATCGTAGCAGTCGTCAAATCTATATGATGTAGTGATAGCTTTGTGTCATGAATCAAAACCAAGTCTCAACAGCTACTACCGATAAGATCTACCTAATCCCATAATGGTTACAGAATTTGACAAACTCCTCGCTATTGAATTGTAATCCATCATCTGATTTATTGATACAGATCTCATACTTGCAAATGATGTTTTGCAGTAGAAAATTTACCATCTTAGTAAAGGATACCTTAGTGAGTAGTTCTTCCTCTGCCATTTTGGTGAAGTAATCCACTAACATAATCATGTATTTGGCTTCGCCTCTGGGAATGGGTGATTTACTAATTAGATCAATCCCCAATATAGAAAATGATCATAGGCAAACCACATGAGTCATCTTAGTAGTGGTAACCTACAAATTTTTGCAAATCTGTGGCACTTGTTACATTTTTTGTGTTGTGTATTTTGTTATTGTTGCGAGTCAACTAGAAGTATCCATATCTCAGGATTTTTTGATCCAGAATTTTCCCCCTAGTGTGATCTCCATAGCTATAGTGGTGCACATTGTCTAATATTTCTTCGATCTTGCATTTATCCACACATCTTAATAAGGGTTTTGAGAATCCTTTCCTATAAAAAAATTCCATCTTGTAGTACAAACCGCGGAGCTTTACGTAGTATTATTTGGTTTAAGGGTAAAGTCCTGTTAGTTAGGTACTCAATAATGGGAGTCATCCAAGTTGATTCCAAATCTACTATTGACACTCCATTTATTAACATGTGTTAAGTAAAGTGGTGCAAATATTGTTGGAACTGGACTACCCCTTGGCGGAAGTCATGAGTGAATTTAAAAAGAAATCTCTTATTAGATCTATATTGAATCTATGAAGTCTAATTCATTTAGAACATTTCTAAATTTTATTTAAATAAATTCTCTTATTTTATTTAAATTTATAAATTATATCCAATTTAATTTAATTTATATTCAATATATATATATATATAACGACGTGGTATTTCGAATCATTCGAATCGAAAATCATCCACATATGTCAGACTTAAATTGCTCAAAACAACAGATTGTTAAATTATATTTGAAAAAACTTAGCATATACAGTAAATAAATCAATCATAGAATCACAAACACAGACTATTATAACAATAAGCACCAGAATAGATAAAATAGTAGTTCATGAAGCTACTATAGAACATTGGAGTATAAAAAAAAGTATAATAGCAAATACCAAGTACATAGAAGTCACTAATACTAAAGCAACTGACAAGTCTAAACATAGACAACTGGAAATAACTAAAATAACTGCGAAGCTGAACAGATAGAGATGGATCTCCAAGCAAAGTTCCTAGCCCCAAAGGCGAGTCTTAAATGCTGTGACACTCAGCCTGACTTGAGCATAAATAAAAACACAAATACTCGAGTCAGGATTAACATTCTTATGCCAATAAATCAACTTAAGTGAAATGTCCAAATGAAATGTGTAAGTGTATAGGACCGTATAATATGGATAAAAGTAACACAGAGTATAAATAGTGCGGAATATAAAAGTAGTATAGTAAAATGACACCAGAGATTTTATACTGGTTCGGAGCATCGTCCTACGTCCAGTCCCAGACTCCTTCTGGAATTTAACTAACAACAATCCTCACTTAACCCGAAAGAACATGTATACACAGTCTGAGCAGCAGAACAGACACATGAGCAGCAGAACAGGATTTTCGCCTCAGCAGCAGAAGAGGACTTCACTAATATAAAGAATATCTGACACTATGTGTTCTTGATAACACTAATTTGTCTCTGATAGTACAAGCCTCCTATAATCAAATCCTCAAGTATATATGAAATATATGTGAAGATACGAAGAGAAGGTAATGCTAAGAATCAAAGATTAAGAAAGTTATTTGTAGATTCAAAGCAGTAGAAAAGTATGTTCGTTGTTTGAATGCAAAGATTATAGCACAAGTTTAGATAGTTAGAATGAAATTCGGTAAGTATGAAGTGTTTGGGAGTATCTATATATAGTAGTTGAAGAGTTACTGCCATTGGTGAAGGATTCTGACGAAAAGAAGCAACTATTTCCATTCAGAGAAGGGTTGCATCCTTTCAGAGAAGGGTTGCATCCTTTCAGAGAAGAAGATGTCTTTTCGAAAATATGGCAGTTGGTCTCAGGTCAGTCGACTGGTCGTTCTTGGTCAGTCGACTGACTATGCAATATATTTAAAAAATAAACAATGCATATCGTATATGTACACAGTCAGTCGACTGGCTATGACATTTTTATAAGTATGCTTCTGTTTTGATTTTTGATCTGACATATGAAGTGCGGACTACTTGAGGATAGATTTTAACATTATTCTAAGACTCAATCATACATACTAGACAGTGAAAGCATAGATGAAAAGACAGTCTTTGATGATATAGCCATAGTCCGTTTTCTTTTTGTCGTGAATTCTCCTTTTCTTGCTTTGTCATGAATCAAAAATTAGTGATTCAACATTCTCTCCCTTTTTGATTGATGGAAAACCTGTATATATTAAAGAATCCTAAAGAACAAATATAAAATACTCCCCCTGAATATATGATGCTTCTTGTACCTACATAAAGATGATTAGGACAATTCTTCTCCCCCTTTGTCATCGACAAAAAGGAGAGACAACAAACAAAATATAAATGTAAAGTGTAGAGATAAGTATCAAAGAGAGAGTATTTAGTACAAGTCTCAACAGATAAATAAGTTACAAGATTTAATATGTTTAAATTGACAATAAAGTTTTTAGATAAGCAAATAATTCATACCCAACTCACTCACCAAAAGATCTACCCGTCAAGATCCCAATTGTATTCTCCCTTTGGTGCGGGCTCCTTTCCTGGTCTAGAAGCTCCTTTAGCACCACTACATGTGCCACTAGTGTCACTACTAGTATGCTCTTCGGAAGTTGACCATGTAAATCGAGGTGCAGGGCGTTTTCCTTGAGCAATAGACGTGGCAACAGTTGAGGAAGAACAAGATAATGCATCCCATAATGTAGAAAAGAAACCTTTGATTTTATCGAGTTTCTTATCCATTTTCTTGAGTCTAGAATCCAAAATAAGTTGATTGTGGGAGAGAATTTCGATGGATTCACGGGTGCTAGAGGAAGTACCTAAGCGAATATCATCTTCTTCTTGTTGCGCGACCGGTTCTCGAATTGTAGGACCTCTAGATTGTTGTTGTTGAGCCTGTTGATGCTTCCAATCTTCAAATGAAGTAAAAGGTGGCGGTCGTGTAGGTAGCTTCATAAGGCTTATGGTCCGTATATTTATCATTTCGACAGTTGAGAATTCGGAATCCGGTTGACGAACACCCGCATGTAGAAGTAGTCGCATAATATATTCTCCAAAATATATAACATGCATATTCCCATGGTTAAAAGTGAGAAATTCATCCATTATACGACGCAACCAATTAACTTGTATATTTCCCCAAATGGCATAAAGTGCTTTGAAATTTTCCGGATAAATTAGTTCATATGATCCGGTTCGGGGTAAAATAGAGCGCATAAGCATCTTGTATAAAACTCTTGCTTTAGGACGAAGGAGTTTAGAACACAATTCAATCATGTCGTCACCCATGAACATATGACTTATTCTATCTCTTTTCCTTGGATTGCATTCTACATCATTTAAATATATTCCTTCATTAGGAGATTGGATTATATGTGCCATTCTATCAAGGGAAAAGAAAACTTGTTGTCCACATACCAAACTCCACACACAATTATTTGGATTTGATGGTTGTTGGTGACCAAGATTTAAATTGGCGAAGAAGAGTTTTACCATAAGATGATTGATATTGTGGCGGTTTGCATTGTAGTCAAGGAGTGATTCTAAGCCACATCTTTGCATCAATTCTTGAAGAAAGTAAGCACCAAAATCAGAATAAACCATAAAAGAGCCTTCAAAAATCCTAGAGTTCTTCATATCGCCTTTGCCGATGATATATCCTTTGAAGTTGTCTCCAAATGTGACGGAGCCTCCATCTGAGTAAATAATATTTGATAGCATATCTTTGTCTCCTGTCATATGTTTTGAGAAACCACTGTCGAGTATCCATTTTCCTTTTTTCTTGAGTGGGACCTACAAAAAATATAATATAATATTGGTGCCCACTTTTTAAATATGGTCCTAAAAGTTAAATCTTAGGAAACCAAACCCAAGAGGGCTTGGTATCCCATTTAAAATTATAATCTTTATTTTTATGAACAGTTTCTAAAAAGGTGTTTATATATTTCTTCCTAATCAAACTGTTGTTTGTTTTAGGAACCCAAACTTTTATGCTTTTTGAGTAAAAATTCCTTTTTGTCTGAACTGTAATAGGATTAACATTTCTCCTAATTTTCTTTTTAGGTGGAGCTGTTGTTTTCTTAACATATCCTAATCCTTTCTTACTTGAAACAGATTGAGAGTTATCAATAATTTTTGATAAAGTTTCTCTTCCTTTATTAAAGTTCGAAACATTTTTGGTGATGCTTTCTAACTTAGTTTTGAGACTAGTATTATCCAGTTCTATCAATTTTACTTTTTTTTTTAGTTCATGATTTTCAAAAACAAGAGCATCATTCTTCTCTTTTTGAGTTTCAATTTCTTGAATCAAAAGAGTGAGTTGAGAATTGATATTAGAGAATGATTCTTGTAATTTTTCAAGTTCTTCCTCTAGTATTTTTTTCTCATCCTTAAGCATATCTCTTTCGAATTCTGCTTTGTTCTGATGTTCACGAGTCTCCTTATATTTTCTTTTGAGATTTTTCAAAGTATCAACTAGTTCTGAATTTATTTCAATCATATCATCAAAAGTAAAATCACTAACCTCGTTTTCAGTAGCCATGAAGCAGACATTTGCTTGCTCGTTTTCATTGTCACTACTGTTCTCTGATGAAGAAGTGTCTGAATCATTCAATGTTACCGAGAATGCTTTCTTTTTCTTGTCTTTTCTACCTTTGTTGAAATATTTTTTCTTTAATTCTGGGCATTCCTTCTGAATATGACCTTTCTTATGACAATTGAAACATTCTAGAACTGAGGATGATGGTTTGTTTGGAAAATTTCTTTTTCCATTAATTTTGTTATTTTTTTGGAATTTCAACAACTTTTTGAAATTTTTGGCAATAAATGCTAGATCTTCTTCATTCGAATCTCATCTTTTTCTTCTTCAGCATGAAAAACTATGTTCTTTTTGTCTTATGCTTGTACACATTTTGCTTGCAAATTCACTTCATAGGACATTAGATTTCCTATTAACTCTTCAGGTTTTATGGTAGAGAGGTCATTAGCTTCTTCAATAGCCAAGACTTTTCTTTCTCATTCATCCGTTAAAGAGTTTAGGATTTTGGATACAATATAATCAGTGTACTTTTCTCCTAATCCTAATAGTGAATGATAGATATCTTGAAATGTAGAGTACATATCACTGATAGATTCATCTTGTTTCATTCTAAAGTTTTGAAATTGATTTTTGAGCATGGAGATTTTGCTTTGTTTGACTTTGTTAGTTCCTTCATGAGTGATTTTAAGCGTTCTCCATATTTCATAAGCAGTTTGACACATGCTAACACGATTAAATTCATTTCTATCTAGAGCACAAAATAACATGTTCATAGCTTTAGCATTGGAAGTTGCATCTAAATTTGTGTGTTTGACCAAGTGTAGTATTCTCCAGTAGGAAGAGTATATTCATTATATGTGATATTCCATGATTCAAAACTACTAGACTGCATATAAATTCTCATACGAGTAGACCAATAATTATAATTCAAGCCATTAAAAAATGGAGGTCGGGCAGTGGATTGACCTTCAATAAAACTAGTGTTAGTGGTAGTGCTGATGTTGTTTTCCATATTAGCAAGATATCAGATAACCTTGTGACGGTTATAAGATGCCTTGCTCTGATACCAAATGTAAGTGTATAGGACCGTATAATATGGATAAAAGTAACACAGAGTATAAATAGTGCGGAATATAAAAGTAGTATAGTAAAATGACACCAGAGATTTTATACTGGTTTGGAGCACCGTCCTACGTCCAGTCCTAAACTCCTTCTGGAATTTAACTAACAACAATCCTCACTTAACCCGGAGGAATAGGTATACACAGTCTGAGTAGCAGAACAGACACCTGAGCAACAGAACATGATTTTCGCCTCAGCAGCAGAAGAGGACTTCACTAATATAAAAAATATCTGACACTATGTGTTCTTGATAACACTAATTTGTCTCTGATAGTACAAGCCTCCTATAATCAAATCCTCAAGTATATATGAAATGTATGTGAAGATATGAAAAGAAGGTAATGCTAAGAATCAAATATTAAGAAAGTTATTTGTAGTTCAAAGCAGTAGAAAGTATGTTCGATGTCTTAATGCAACGATTATAGCACAAGAAGAGTATTAGATGGTTAGAATGAAAATCAGTAAGTATGAAGTGTTTGGGAGTATCTATATATAGTAATTGAAGAGTTACTGCCATTGGTGAAGGATTCTGATGAAAAGAAGCAGCTATTTCCGTTCAGAGAAGGGTTGCATCCTTTGGAGAAGAAGATGTCTTTTCGAAAATATGGCAGTTGGTCTCAGGTCAAACGACTGGTCGTTCTTGGTTAGTCGACTAACTATGCAATATATTTAAAAAATAAACAGTGCATATCATATATGTACACAGTCAGTCGACTGGTTGGGTTTGGTTAGTCGACTGGCTGTGACATTTTTATAAGTATGCTTCTGTTTTGATTTTTGATGTGACATATGAAGTGCGGACTACTTGAGGATAGATTTTAACATAATTCTAAGACTCAATCATACATACTAGACAGTGAAAGCATAAATGAAAAGACAGTCTTTGATGATATAGCCATAGTCCATTTTCTTTTTGTCGTGAATTCTCCTTTTCTTGCTTTGTCATGAATCAGAAACTAGTGATTCAACAAAATGAAATATAAATTAAAGGACATTTGGGATTCCCATACTTTAAGGATCCGTGAAACTATCTACATACATAGTACAATACGCTACATAGATAATGTCTACAGTAAACTAAAATATTAAAATAGTGTAAGGCGTCACTCATATCCCCTTAACACGTTTTATATAAATGTCGTAGTCTATATATTACTGTAAACTCCACTAAAGCTGTGGGCTATTAGGGAGCATTCCATAAGTATGACACAAACCAAACTCGTAGTGGCGCGATAAGACATCTGACAAGGCGTGCGAGGCAATGCCTAGGGTAGGATTCTACCGTTTTGTAGAATCGGACTGGCGGTAACGCATAGCAGCTACTACTACCGATCTCGTGACACACTCCCAAAATCGAAGGTGCACCCAATCAAATCACAAAGTAATAGAATGGTATCGAAGAAGCATGCTCTATCGGAGGTGCGACCTCACTTGGCCCAGGTACAACTCATGTTTTAGCCACATTAAGCTGACACGTGGGAGTCAGGGCTGCGTTCATACCTCATATAGACGTCGCCAAACCATCTTACTTCGTTTTGGATATTCCACCACGTGCACAGCTGTTGAAGTGGTTCTCAGTATTGGCAGTGAGTATAACAATATCTGATCACGGTCTCTTTAAAACCAAACATTTATTTCACACCGTGGTCATTTTCATTTCAAACAGTCCATATTTCATATCAAAATATCAGATTCATTTCAAAATCATATCACTTTCGAAATCTTATTCACTTTTGAAAACAATATTCACTTTCGAATCATTACTCATTTTAAATCATATTCGTTTCCAAAATCATATTCATAAAATAGGTTAAATCATCATAGCAAAGCATTCTCATTTAAATCCATTAAATCCAAATCATAACGGTTCCAACTTAACCAGTTTAAATATTGAAAACTGTTTATGCATATTGAAATAGTTATAAATTAAAAATATTTTATATATTTAAAAATCGGTTAAAGATTTAAATAGTTTGTATTTTAAAAATAGTTTATATACTAAAAAGAGTTTATATCGAAAATAGTTTCAAATTAGAGTTGTTTCTTCCCATTTCACAGATCAATTCAGATCAACTTTAGTTCTAAATTCAATTTAAACCAATCTCAGTTCAACAATTTCAATTAAAAGGGTTAAAGGTTCACTTCAAATTCTTATTAAAACCATGTTTAATCTATATCAATTTCAAATCCAGTTTTGAACTACAAATTTAAACCACTTCCAATTCAATAGGTTTCAAAGTTTAAATATTAAAAAATATACAATAACCTAGTTTGATAAATTTCATTTATATTTCAAAATTCAACTTTATTTTAATTTAAATTTGAAAATATTCGCTTAATCATTATTAATAACATTTAGAATAACATCTCAACTTACAAATTTTTTAAAACAATATTAAATATTCAATTTCAGTCCTACTTACATTTGAAATACTCATTTAATCACTTTAGTTAATCATTTAAATAAAATATCAAATTTCAAATTTAAATCAAAATTAAATATTCAAACTAAATTTTGTTTAAATTTAAAAATATTCATTTAATCCTCTTAAATCAAAATCAAGTTATCATGTTATAAAACATATCCTTAAATCTCAAAATCAATAAGTTCCAAATCAATCTATATTTAAATTCAATTGTTAAACAATTTAAATTCCAAGTCAACTTTAATTTTTTCTCCAACCTCTCATTTATTTAAGTTATTACAAAATCTTTTTTTAAAATATTAATACAATTTTTAAATAAATATTATACATATAATTAGATTAAAATTTTATTAAATTTATTATAATATATTCTACTATTAAATTTATTTAAATCTTAAATATATATATATATATATATATATATATATATATATTGATAATAGTAAAGATATAACAAAAAAATTACATTTTAAAACTAACTTATAATTTTTAAAAATTTCCAAAAAATAAAATCTTAAAAATCTAGTTTTTACACATATATTAAAATATTTATATTATATTTAGAAATCCATATTTATTAAAAACCCATTTATTTCCTTTCAAAACTTTGGAAATTATTATTTTTCAAAAATAGACCAATAGTGTCCGTAAACAATTTTCCATCCTATGGTCAAGTGATACAGACATTTATCATTTCAATGCACAATTATTTAATATTTACGGGTACATATCATTTCAACCCGTAATCCTAAAATTTAAAAATTCAATAAAGTTGCTTTGCTTTATCATTTCAACTCATAACGATTTTTTCCTAATCTATAAGATCGTTCGAGTATGTATCATTTCAGCCCATAGGGATTTCTAACTAACAGAGAACTTGCAATGTGAGAACAAATAAAATAATGGCATTGACATACCTATCAATGGCAAATATGATCATAATTAACAATTTAAATATAATACACACACACACACAAACAGGTTATGGTGTCATATGTCAATTAACAGGTTAACAAATTTAAATCATAACCTATCATTTAACGATTTAATTAATAAACAATTCAGATTAACAACATATTTCAATCGTCATTTCATATGAAATCAATTTACTAATATAAGAACGTTAATCTTGAGTGATTGCCCACCTTTCGTGGCTATGGAAACAACGATGATGAGAAGCAACGGACATGGACAACGTCAAAATAAAGCAAGAAGCTGTTGAACACAAAATAGGACAGTGGCAAACAAAAAGATGGCGGCGTCAATTTCTGGACAATGGCCAAAGCACCTCGAGTAAGTTACAAATTCACAAGTCTTAAGATTCATGGGCATTTCATTAAACAAACGACCCAGGATAAGTAACAAAACGACAATACGATGGATGAATAAGTGACAAAACAACAATATGATGGACGCTACACCTTACTCGATTGTATTTTCATTATGAGATTCCTAACAAAAATACAAATCTTATGTCTGGAACTGCCAAGCTGATGGTTTAGAAAAATGAAGGAGCAAGCTTCCCGAAAAACAAGTAAACTCATTATATAAACTTGTATAAATATATTATTATTACTATTTTATATAGAAGAGAGAGAGATGGCCAGAGGGAAGCAAAGAGGAAGGGAACTATGGCTATATGGGTCTGTTTCGGCCAGTGGCTGTGGGCTGCTCGATCGCGCTCAGGCAAGATGGCTGGGTTGTGGCATGGTGCTCGACAAAAGGGAAGAAGTAGAGGAATTGGATCAGCAAGCTGAATTGGCGGTGCAGCTGTCGTGCTTCAAGGCAAAGGAAACAAAGTGCGGTTGTGGCTTCCGGAGGCGGAGAGGCCGTGGAGCACTGGGAGGCTGGAGGTGGAAGGAGAAGATGAATGGAGAGGGGACAGAGGCAGAGCACACTGCTGTTGATGGGAGGTGTCGACCGTTGTTTCAGGAGGGGATGCATTGTCGGCTGAGAGGTGAAGTATGGGAGGAGGGAAGACCGGCATTTCAAGGAATATGGGTTGCATTGTGGGGAAACTTCGACGGCAGGAGCGGAGGTCAATAGCTGAGGGAGGAGAAGGTTGCGGCTGCTGTCATGTGATGAGAGTGAGGCGGTCGGGGGATGTGGTGGTCGAGGCTGACGTGGAGGACGGGCCGCGTTTGCGGCTGGCGTTCTGATGGAGCAAGCATGGTTTGGTTGCTGTGGGAAGTTCATGGTGCGGAGTTTAAGGTTAGTGGGTGAAGAAGGGTTGCGTGGTGTGGCGTTCGAACAGGTGGCATGGCGATGAAGTTTTTTTTTTTTTTTTTGAAACTAAATAAAATCAGGCCCAAGCCCAAAAGGGAAAAGCGGGTAAGAACCCGATACAACACACACCGCCCAAAAAAAACACGATAACACAAAGCTAACACAAAGCCAAAGACAACTAGGGTTTAACAAATGCCTCCAGAAGCTACAACTCAAAAAAGAAAATCATGGCAGACAAATCTGGCGATCCTCAAAATGAGAGGGAAATGAGCTTCAAAGAGACTTAAGGGGGTCTCCACTCCTCCATTTCTTTAGCGCGGAGACGAGAGGCTTCCATATCTAAGCTAGAATGACCATTGCGAGTTGTTTTAGACTTAGTGTCATTGAAATTGGCCTCCTTGTTCGTACGATTGCCCCCAGATTTCAGATCTGGTGTAGTAGTGAAAGTCGAGGCATAATCCTCCTTTGAGTCAAACCATTGGAATTTGAGGCAAGCTTCAGCGTGAGAGTTGCTGCTCTCACCTCTTTCCCAATCAGATAAGTGATAGATATGACCATTAAGCTTGCTGATGTAGAAAGAATGTCCTAATCTTTGCTCAATATTGGGCAGAAGCAAATTGTTGGAAGCTTCAGTGTTATTGCTCCTTCTCATGCTATATTCAGGTAATAAAACATATATATTAGTGCATAATTCTTTACTAATCTGACTATTAACCATATTGAGTGCCTTGATAATTCCCTGGCAGGTTGAGATCTGAATATTTGGGGGATTGACAGCAGTAGCCTTGCTAGCAACATTAAAATGAGCCGAGTCAGATAAGTGCTTGCGAGAATTAGTGGCTTTATCGTTGTGAACATTAGCATTGTAAATGACATTGCTGTCGTTTTGCAGTTGATAATCAGTAGAAAGCAGGAGGCTCGGTATTGAATGGACGGCTATACCTATGCATATCAGGTAAATAAGAGTGAGAATTCTTATTTAAGTGACTTTTAGAATTAGAATTAGAACTGAGTTTATGGTTACTTCCCTTGCAGGATAATATTCTGGTATGCATATTGGGACAGCAACCTTCAAACGAGGAACTCTGATCCATAAGATCTGAAGTCTTCACCACTAAATTACCATCTTCAGCAGGATAATGAGAATTTTTATTAAAATTCTCATTTTGTAAGTAATCTTCAACGAATCTCTCGAAGTTGTCATTTTCTGAGATGTTATTAGTATTGTTGTTGTTTCTGCTGAATTTATGAAGAATAATATTGAATTCGATTTCAATAGCTTTCCAAAGTTGAATACTGTCTGTTGCTATGTTGTTGTGGAGTCTATTATTTCTTTCTTTCCAAATAAAGTAAATGACTGTAGTAAGAACTACAGTTGCTTTGTTAAAATCTGCTTTCTTGCCTTTGTAAGCATTTTGAAAGTAGTGAATACTGTCCCTAATGTTTCGGAGAGCCAGATGTTGGCTGATTTTTAGCTTATTCTTGGCAATGAACCAAACATGTCTGGAATAGGGACAGTCAAAGAAAAGGTGATCAATGTTTTCGGTATCAGTTTTGCAAAGCAAGCAATTTAAAATTCTTGAGTTGTTGTTCCATTTTCCACATCTTTCTCTAGTTGGCAGACGATTTAATAAAGCAAAGTAGGTGCAGTAAGACATTTTGGGACAATTTGCAGAGTTCCAAACTGATTTGTGCCAATCAACTTCCATCTCCTCTCCTTTTAGAAAATTCCAAGTATTCTTGAAAGAAAATTTACCTTTTAAAGATAATTTCCAATTCAAAGCATCTTCCTCAGTATTTGGATCAATCTCTATCTTATTAATAGTAGAATTAAAAATGGTATCTGCAGGAAATGCTTGGGTGTTCCAAGTAGAATTTTGGATGATATTATCAACAGTAGCAATAACTTTTCCAAAGATGTAAAGGTTATTCTACCCTAAGAAGTTGATAAGAGAATTGCCATTTATCCAAGGGTCAAACCATAAACTTGTGTTTTTACCATCTTTAAAATTTCTTTCTATAAGCTTGGCTCCAATATCTCTGCATTTTAAAATGTTTTTCCAACCAAAAGAGTAATGGCTTTTAATGGGCATGGTCCAAAAGTTTTTGTTTTTGACATATTTGGACCTCATCCATTCAGCCCATAATGTTTTGCCTTCTATGAATTTCCAGAAAAGTTTGAATTTGCAAGCTTCATTAATGTCTGAAAAGTTTCTGATACCCAAACCTCCAGCTTCTTTGGTTTTTGTAATGGTATTCCAAGATATTTTGTGGAATTTTCCATTCCAAATGAAGTTGGCATATAGTTTCTCAATTTTCTCTAATGTTTTCGAAGGAATGTTGTGGGATTGTAACCAGTACATCATGATTGCTGTGATAACTGTATGCACTAGCTCAACTCTGCCTGCTGTAGATAACATTTTACTAGACCAGTTGTTGATTTTATTTTGGATGGTTTGAAAGAGTTTAGCACAGTCTCTTTCTTTGATTTGATTGATACTTAGAGGAAGGCCAAGATATCTGACAGGGAGATCACTCTGTTGGAATTTTAAAATGTTAAGGATATCCATTTTACTCCTACAATCTTTGCTGAAAAAGATTTTGCTTTTATTTTCATTGATTTGAAGACCTGCTTGCTGATTTAGATTGTCAAAGATTTTTTTGATGTTTGCTGCAGTAGATACATCTGCATTTGAAAAAATTAAAAGATCATCAGCATATAAAAGATGAGAAATACAAGGAAAGATAAAGTTAATAGGTTTTATATTTTTACACATTATTTCCTTTTCCATTTGTAAAGTAAAATATTCCATAGCAATAGTGAATAAATAAGGAGATAAAGGATCCCCTTGCCTAATACCTCTATTACTGTGTAGCAAACCACAAGGAGATCCATTAATAAGTATGGAATAAGTTACATTACATATGCATTCCTTGACTAAGTTGCAAAAATTTTCATTGAAGCCAAGTTGACCCATCATGTATATAATAAAGTTTCTATTTATTTTGTCAAAAGCTTTATGAAGGTCAATTTTGAGACACAATTTATTTTTTCCTGCCTGATTAAAGTCCCTAAGCAGTTCATGAGATAAAAGAATATTATCAACAATAAGCCTGTCTGGTATAAATGCACATTGGTTTTTCGAAATGAGAAATTTTAAAAAGCATTTAATTCTTTTGCTAAGAATAGAGGCTATAATTTTGTATAAAAAATTACAGCAAGCAATAGGTCTATATTCAGCCAGACAGAAAGGGTTTTTAGTCTTAGGTACATGAGTTATGAAAGTATGATTTATATTTTTTAAAAGTCTACCAGAAGAAAAAAATTCTTTTACAGCCTCAAGAAGCATGAATTTTATATCTTCCCAATGTGTTTTAAAAAATTTTGCCTCAAAACCATCAGGTCCAGGGCTTTTATCATCCTTAGCAGAAAATACAATTTTTTTAATATCTTCAAGACAGATAGGGGCAAGAAGAATATCCTCACTATTAGAGTGTAAAATAAATTTAGGAGAAACCTCTGAAAAAGAACAAGTGTTCTCTACAGAATAAAAAAGGTCAGAGAAGTAGCTGATAGCTTCCTTCTCTAATAGAGTGGCATCATTAATGATCATCCCATTATTATTGATTAATTTTCCTATGTTATTATGATATTTCCTGCTAGACATTTTAGCATAGAAGAATTTAGAAGGAAGATCCCCTTGAGAGAGCCAATTAACTTTGGCTTTCTGCCTAATATTAGCAGCTTCAACATGAAGTGCATTTGAAAGATTTTTCTGTAATAGATAGAATTCTTTAATTTTGGATTTGTCGGAATTGTTATTATCAATACTATCTTGAAGCTTAACACATTCTTCTCTAATTTGGCTAATATTATTATTGTTTTTATTTTTATAAAAATTCCAAGCTTTAAGATTATTTTTAGTATGAAGAAGAAAGTTTCCGAACTTAAATTGGGCAGTACCATTAGAAGAGAATTGTAAGCAATTTTGAATAACATTTTTATATTCAGGATCATATATCCAACCATTTTTAAATCTAAAAGGAAAATTTTTCTTAGTTGAAGAGTTTTGAGATAAGATAAGTTGAATGGGAGTGTGATCACTAGTATATTGAGGTAAAGTGTTGCAATTAAAATCAGAGAAAAGGTTTATAAAAAATTTATTAACAAGAATTCTATCTAGCTTACATTGAATATTTCTAAATTCCCCATATTTCCAAGTAAAATTATTACCCTTTAAGGAAGGCTCAATCAACCCAGTTTTTACTAGAAAGTTAGAGAAAAATTCCATTTTTTTAAAGGAGACTGGAATTCCTCCTCTTTTTTCATTAACTTTGGTTATAGTATTAAAATCTCCCATAATAACCCATGGGAGAGAGATATTTGTATTAAGATGAGCAAGAGAGTTCCATAACTGTATTCTTTCATTTTCAAAATTGGAGGCATATACAAATGTGACAAAAATTTGTATGTCTCCTTTATTTTTAAAGTTGCAGTGAATATATTGAAGGTTGGAAATGTAGTTGCACAGATCCCAAATGGAAGGATCCCAAAGTACAATGATTCTACCATTTTCCCCCATTGAGTTATTATGAATAAGCAGCCAATTATTTGAATTACTCATTCTAAACTGATCTATGCTATTATCAGATAATTTGTGCTCTAAAATACCAACTAAAGATGGTTTATATGAAACCAGTAAATTAGAGAGATCTAATTTCCTCTCAGGAGAGTTAAGACCTCTAACATTCCAAGTAATAATATTCATAATTATAAAATAAGATATAGAGGATATTAATAGGATACAATAGCAGCTAAATTATGATTTTGCTGCTTATGTCCAAGCTTTCTGAAGCTTTTCCTCCTTTCCTTTTACATTCTTTTTTATCCTGAACTTTGAGAAATGCCTCCCATTTTGGGTTTTTAATAATGTATTTCTTCTCAAATAGTGTAGAATTGGGAGTTGGACTTTCTGGACCGACTTCTTTATTTTTATTTAGAATATCATGTATAGACTTTTTCCTGGCTTTTTCCCTTTTGTTTTTGACAGGAGATGAGGAGACAGAAGAAAATAACAATCCAGCATTCTCCAGCATGGATTCAGGCAGAGCAGAATTTTCTGAAATGTTTCTTTTTGAGAGTATTTGTTGATTTGTATCTGTGTCTTGATGATTAGAAACCATGTCTGTAATTAAAATTGCTTTCTCCTTAAGGGGGGAGAGGGCAAGAACTGTTCTTTATAATCCCCTTTGTAATGATTCTGATTGTTAATATCTATCTGAAAATTGCCATGATCTGAAGGGGCAGCTGTCTCTATCATTTGCTGATCAGTATCCATGGCTACATTAATAATTGGGGCTTTTGCCTTAATTTCATTTGAGAAAACTTGTGGGATAATACTCTCAGATTGTTCAGATATTTTAACAAGATTCTTATCAACATTGCCTTTTGAAGTCGCCGTGCTCAAATTGTTTCCAGAAATTTGTAAAAGATTTACAGAATCTAGATTGTTTACAAAAGTAGCATTACCAGAGGAGATATTTTCCAGAAGTTGATTTTCTTGATTGAGATCTCTTTCAATTTCTGAATCATTCAAAGGATTTTTGTCTAAATTATTATTAGAAGACTCTTTTTCTATCCAAACTGTTTTCCAAGAGCAAGAATCTGAGAGGTGTCCAAAGCAAGCACATTTTTGACATCTAGGAGGAATGAATTCATATTCTATTTTTTGCTTTATGGTTTCACCATCATGCATAGATATTAATGCAAGATCTGGTAACTCATCTGAGGCCTTTATCTCGACTAGAATTCTGGCATAGCTAAGGCGAGTCTTCTTAGCTGTAGGCTCGTCTAGTTTAAGTGGTTTGCCCATTACACTAGCTATAGCGGCAAAAGCCTCCTTATCCCGTAAACCGAGGTTCAATTCCGGCAACCTAATCCAGATCGGATATGTCGAGAGAAGGTCTCGATCAAGAATCAAGTTCTTGTCCCATCTTTTCAAGATGATTAATTTGCCATTAATAAAGAAGGGGCCATTTTGAGTAACTTTGATGCAGTCTTGCTCCATAGAGAACCTGATGATAAAGAAACCATTATTTCTAGTAACAATTTCAAAATTGCCTACCGGGTTCCAAGTTTTAGAAACAAAATTCCTGAAATGATGATAATATGGACGAGCTCCATAAACATAAGCTATAATAGAGTTACTCCGTTTGTCCTCAGTCCTTCTGCTAATTTCCTCATTAACGATCACAATATTCTTATCTCCCAGCTTAATGGGGGTAGAGTAGCATAGATCAGTATTATTGGAGAAGCCACCGTTCTTAACCAAATCTGCCCAAGAAGAGGCTGTCTTTGTAGAGTTGAAAGCGGCAGATGGTTGAGTTCTTGGTGGATTCTGTACTTGGCTGGATCTTGATTGTCTATAGAGAGGATTTGGGTATGATCTCTGCCCTATGGATAAGGGTCTATCTGAAGATCTATCCAAAGGAACAACAGCTGATCTATGAGATGAATTCTGGAATTTAGCAGATCCATTTCTGCGCCTATTCTTCACTTTTTAGAAGCCTTCCTCATCTTGATCAGGGGGCTTATCTTTAGTATTAGAGGGAGTAGAGGGAATAAGAGAAGGATTGAGATGATGAGGAGAGACTCTAGAAATCTGATCATGATTACTATCAAAGATTGGATTATTCTTGATAATCATGAAAGCCATTAAAAACGTGTTCTCTATAACTAAAAAAACTACAAGCAATGAAATAAAATATGGCGACAAAGAATTATAGGCGAACGAAATTGAAAGGTGAGTTTGAATGCATACAGCGAAAGCTAACAGCAGAGCGAGGCAAATGAAGAAGAATGAGCGTGAAATCCAATATATATGAAAGCTTGTTTTATAACTTATATTTACTTTTATTTTTATGAGCATAGAAATGTAAAGAATGAATATTGAAATGGAACGACGAACCAGAAGTTAATACTTGAATATAGTGGGAATGGTAAATGTCATATGTTAAATTTCTGAGAATATTAAAACAAGTGGTCATTTATGCTCAACCGTTTGATGAATGTGGGACACAGAATATTCTAGAGACCCGAAACGGGTATCGATACGGCTGTCCGTTTCGTAGATTTCGTCGTGTACCGAAAGTCAAAATACACAATGAACATACTATAGTAATCAGCATGACGATTCGAATAGAATGGTACACAGATATCAGCGGCCAAAACTGTTACTAATATGCCGAGAATAAGATAAACAGAGCTAGAGCGGTCCAAATTTGACGAGATGAAATATAACGTCTCACTCGGAAAATAATTTACAAACTTATTATATAAAAATATTCAGATTTCGAAAATATTTTTTTATCAATTTAACTGATTTAAAATTTAAAAATGAAAATTACACATCAGAACTAACTTAAATATTTTCTGATAAAAATCTAAAACTTGCTATGTTTAAATAGACGTATTTCAAATATCAAATTTTCATTACAAAACTTTATTGTTTAATTCCATGAAAAATTTAGTTAATTACAAGAATAATTTAGGTAATTACGTTATTAAAATCGTTAAAATTTCCAGGTCTAATTAACTAAAATTTTCTTGTAATTAACTTAATTATTCTAATTTTGACGATTTTAATAATGTAATTTTAACGATTTAATGATTTTAATTTACTAAATTATTATTTAATATTTAATAACGTAATATTTGAATAACGTTATTTACGTTATTTAATTTAAATATTTAATAACGTAATAATTAAATATTCATTTACGTTATTAATAAATAAATATTTACGTTATTAATAAATTAAATTAAAACGTTAATATTTAATTACGTTATTAAATATATTATTCTAATTATATATTTAATTTTAATAACGTAATTAACTAAATTATTCTTGTAATTAACTAAAATTTTCAATGGAATTAAACAATAAAATTTTTGTAATGATAATTTGATATTTGAGATACGTCTACTCAAACGTAGCAAGTTTCAGTTTTTCATCAGACAATATTTAAGTTAGTACTATTGTGTAATTTTAAATTTTAAATTTTACATCGATTAAATTGATGAAAATAAATATTTTCGAAATCCGAATATTTTTATATAATAAATTTGTTAATCATTTTCTGAGTGAGATGTTCTATTTTGTTTCGTCAAATTTGGTCTGCTCTATCTCCGTTTATTTTATTTTCGAAGATTAGCAGCAATTTTGCAGCGAAATTCGAGTTTTGATAGGTTAATCATATCGCTGATATCTGTTTATCATTCTGTTCGTCTCGTCGAGCTGATCTCGTATATTCATTTGTGTAATTCGATGTTCGATACACGACGAAATCTGCAAAACAGACAGCTTTATCGATTTATTTCGAGTCTTAAGATTATTCGGTGTTCATTCGTTTGTCAAACGGTTGAAAAGACTTTTACCATTGCCGGGATATTCAATATTACCTTCTGGTTCGCCGTTCCATTTCAATATTCAATCTATTCATTTCTGTCCTCATAAAAATGAAATTAAATATAAGTTATAAAACAACCTTTCATATATATTGAATTTTGAGCCCGCTCTTCTTTATTTTTCTCGACCTGCTGTTCTCTTTCACCGTCAGCACTGAAACTCACCTTTCAATTTCGTTCGCCTCCCATTCTTCGCCGTCATGCCACTTGTTCGAACGCCACACCACACACCACGCAACCTCCATCACCCGCTAACCTTGAACTCCACGCCTTGAACTTCCCACGGCAACTAAACCTTGAATGCCGGCTAAAATCGCGACACGTCCACCACGTCAGCCTCGACCACCACATCCCCTGACCGCCTCACTCCCATCACATGACAGCAGCCGCAACCTTCTCCTCCCTCAGATATCGACCTCCGCCCCTACCTCCGAAGTTTCCCCACAACGCAACCCATATTCCTTGAACTGATCGTCTTCCCTCCTCCCATACTTCACCATAATCCACCTCTCAATCGACAATGCATTCCCTCTCGAAACACAACAGCCGACACCTTCCATTAACAGCAGCGTGCTCCGCCTCTGTCCCCTCTCCGTTCACCTTCTCCTTCCACCTGCAGCCTTCCATGCTCCACGGCCTCTTCGCCTCCGGAAGCCACCACCACACTTCGTTTCATCAGCCTTGAAGCACGATAGTTGCATCGCCAATTCAACCTGCTGATCCAATCCCTCTACTTCTTTCCTTTTGTCGAGCACTGTACCACAACCCAGCCACCTCGCCTGAGCTTGATCGAGCAGCCCACAGCCGCTGGCCGAAACAGAACCGTATAGCTGCAGTTCCCTTCCCGTTTGCTTCCCTCCGGCCATCTCTCTCTTCTGTATATAAAATAATAGTAATAGTAATAATAATAATAGTATATTTATACAAGTTTAATATATAATGGGTTTACTTGTTTTCCGGGAGGCTCGCTCTTTCAGTTTTTCCAAAGGGGCTTTGCACCAAATGTCCATATTTTCGATATTGTTGTAAGAAAAGTCCCTATGATAATAAGTGTGTAAATTAAGTCCCTGTTTTTTGTAAATCAGAAAGCGCAAACTATCTTGCGCTTTTCTTATAAAAGTGCAAGTTAACTTACGCTTTTCAAAATTTTAATTTTTTTTTAAAATTTCAAAATTTTGAAAAAAATTTCAAAATAAAAAAGTGCAAGCTAGCTTGCGCTTTTCTGATGAAAGTTGCAAGTTAGCTTGCATTTTCTGTCAGAAAAGTGCAAAGCATCTTGCATTTTCTATTTTTTTAAAAATAGAGACTAAATTTACATACTTATATATAAAGGGACTTTTCTTATAACAACATCAAAAATATGGACCTGTAACTCGTTTCTTGTTTTCCAAACCATCAGCAGTTCCAGACATAAGATTTGTATGTTTGTTAGGAATCCCATGATAAAAATACAACTGAGTAAGATATAGCGTTCATAATATTGTCGTTTTGTCACTTATTCATCCATCGTATTGTCTTTTGTTACTTACCCAGGGTCGTTTATGTTTAGAACCTTAAGACTTGTGAATTTGTAACTTATTCCGGGTGTTTTGGCCGCTGTCCGAAAATTGTCACAGCCATCTTTTGGTTTGCCGTTGTCTGTACAACAGTTTCTTACTTTTTTTCCCATGTTGTCCGTGTCCATTGCTTTTCATCATTGTTGTTTCAATAGCACGAAATGTGAGAGATCACTTACGATTAATATTTTTATATTTGTAAATTGTTTTCACATGAAATGCCGATTGAAATATGTTGTTAATCTGAATTGTTTAGTGATTAAATCGTTAAAAGATAGGTTTGATTTAAATTTGTTAACCTGTTAATTGACATATGACACCATAACCTGTTAGTGTGTATGTGTGTGTATTATATTTAAATTGTTAATTATGATCATATTTGTCATTGATATGTAAGTCAGTTTATGCCATTGTTTTATCTGTTCTCACATTGAAATTCCGCGTTAGTTAGAAATCTGTATGGGTTGAAATGATACAAACCTGAACGATCTTATTGATTATGGAAAAATCGTTATGTGTTGAAACAATAAACCCAAGTGATTTTATTGAATTTTTAAATTTTGGGATTGCGGGTTGAAATAATAAATAGCCGTAAATATTAAATAAGGGGGCTTAAGGAAAAAGTTAGAGAAAAATTTAGTCTCAAGGACAAGAAGTTTGTTTTTTAGGCTAAAGGACACTTTTTAGTGTAAATCACAGAATGATAGTTGTAACTATCATTTTCAATTTACACTAAAAAGTGTCCTTCAGACTAAAATACAAACTTGTCGTCTTTGAGACTAATTTTTAACTTCTTCCTTATGCCTATTTACCTGTTTTAAATATAGCATAAAGATTTTAATATATGTGTAAAAAGTAGATTTTTGAGATTTTATGTTTCGGATATTTTTAAAGGGACTTTGCACCAAAGGTCTCTATTTTTTATGTTGTTGTAAGAAAATTCCCTATGATAATGAGTATGTAAATTAAGTCCCTATTTTTTCTAAATCAGAAAGCGCAAACTATCTTGCACTTTTCTTATAAAAAGTGCAAGCTAACTTGCGCATTTTAAAATTTTAAATTTTTTTGAAAATTTCAAAATTTTCAAAAAAAAATCAAAATGAAAAAGCGCAAACTAACTTGCGCTTTTTAATAAAAAGTGCAAGTTAACTTGCGTTTTTAAAAAATTTCAAATTTTCCGAAAAATTCAAAAATTCAAAAATCAAAAAGTAAAAACTAGCTTAAACTTGCATTTTTCAAAAAATTTCAAAATAAAAACGCAAACTAGCTTGCACTTTTCTGATAGAAAGCGTGGGTTAACTTGCGCTTTTCAAAAATTTCAAATTTTTTAAAATTTTCAAAATTTTAAATAATATTCAAAGTCTAAAAGTTGCAAGTTAGCTTGCATTTTCGGTCAGAAAACTGCAAAGCATCTTGCGTTTTCTGTTTTTTAGAAAATATGGACTAAATTTACATATTTATATCTACAAGGACTTTTCTTATAGCAACATCAAAAATAGGGACCTGTAACTCGTTTCTTGATTTTAAAAATTATAAGTTAAGTTTCAAAATGTATTATAAAAAAATTTACTTATAACTTTACTATTTTTAAAATACTCCTATCATGTTGCACCCTTCGTGTGCCAAAGGAGACACACATATCCCACGGGGTTGGTGCAGTTGAGAGGCTGATCGTAAAAGCAGAATATAGATACCGATGTATGCTGCGGTGGACGTTACTCCACTGACTGGTGTCTCGTTTCAATATAAGTAAACATGTGTATCATATGTATATACTAGTGGAAGTACCATGCGCTGCACGGGTGTATATGTTAAGTGTGCATAGGTTGGTCGACTGTTATGTAACCCATTAACCAAGGAACAAACCATCGAAATTACACTTTTCTTATAATCAAGATATTTTGATCTACCAAAACATTCATACCGCCAACTTTAGTCACAATCAATCTACTGTTCTACCAATGCATGGGTTTATCTATTAAAGATTTCAACTTTTGTACATCACCGGCCTTCTTAGCTGAACTTTTCGCTTCAAATAACATGATATTACAATATAAATAATGTTCGTAAATTAGCAATATTATATATTTTTTGAAATGAATCATTAGTCCACTGAATGATAAGTTTTGAATGAAAATTTTGAGTATAATACCCTAATCATATATTGGTATGTTACAAGAATAATTGAACACGTGTAAACTAGCAAAAGGAAAAGAAAAAAAATTTGAAATGGTACTTTATATACATCATGTCACTGGAATAACACATCACATGCCAATAAACGTTCGAATCACGCTATACAAGTTTCGAACTTGTAACCTCTTGCATCAAAACCGAATCACTTGACCACTGAAAAAATGGGTAACTTTAGTTTATGATCTAACTCCACTGACCTGATGCAGCTAATATCAAAGTAATAAATAGTTTTAAAAATACATATTCTATGAGAGCAAATCCTCCTAAACTTTTTTCTGGTGTCACCAAGCACAAAACAAATCTTCACCCTTCGTTACTAATTTTATACCGTAAAAATTGAAAAATCAAAAGAGTGAAAATATGGATTTTCGGACGCACATGAGAATAGTGAAAATTTGAACCAAAGCATTATTTCTGGTATCTATGAATAATTTTTGGTACCATACCAAAACAACAACACCTTATTAAAATATCAAAATCATTGCAACCACATCTTGAAATTATATCATTTAAGCATAGATATGTCATTTCTACCATTTTAAAAATCAACCATAATAACCATTATTATTGTAAATAATCTAAATGAGGATGATATTTCATATTTGGTCCCAAATCTTTTTTCCCCTCTTTATGCAAAGGATGCCAATAAATTATTTACATGTAATTTGAGAAAACATATGAATATTTTGAAAATATGAATGAATACATCGCATAATTGTACAAACGTTACGAAGATTATACCATAAACATGAACATATTAGCATGGCAAAGAAGACCTGCCATATCGGTATTACAAAGAGCAATCATGTAGAGATCAACATCTAAGATATATTTTCTGTATGAGCATGCATAGATAGCTTCTCCTCAAACGCATGCCGAAACATATCAAATCATCTGCATATGGTAAGAACTCAAGTGTTCAGCCAGCAGTTAGCTTATAGAACAATTAGGCTAGGATATATTTAGAAAAGAAGATCATTGACATGACAAATACTTTTGAAACAAGTACTTAAAGGAGTGGAAAACAAAACGTAAAAGTAAGCTTGCATAGACTACGACTAACAAAATATTTATGCATTACAACGTATCAAGTGTCTGTTTTCCAGTTTATCTGATTCAATTCGTTTGATAGACCAAAAAAAAAAGAATGTGGTAGTCAAACCAATAAAAACTTTGTATATTAATCCAGCAAGTGTGAACAAACACAATGTAACCAACATATCAATTTCATATCAATGTACAAAAGAAGCATGTTTTGAAAAAGTAAATGAGCAATAAACGCTTGAATCATAAGAAAAATATGTGCATCAAATACGAAAAAAGCTGTTGCCACTGGAACAAATTCACTTAACTGAAGCATTTATGGCCCCTAAGACTAAAGATTGAAAAATAAAGAACATAATTAACAAACAGGAGATAGGCAAACATGGTTGGAAAGTATAATGTCATGCAATTTACAAAAACATGACATAATGATTAAGTAGGGATAAATTAAAATCATCTAAGAAACTAAGGTAAAAATAGAAAGTGAACATGAATTATGACAAAAGTAGTACATCATGGCTAATACTTAGCATCCAAATAATCTTTGGTTACAAAAATTATGTATACATAAAAATGACTGTATATATCAAATTCTCACAATATATTTTATTAGACAAAATGTTTAGTTTTTCATTATTTTTTTGGATTTTGAGTATATATAATTTTTATATGTAGACCAACAATTAACTATAGTTAGACTAAATCAAATATTTTTGAACTATAGTTCACCAAATATCATATTTCTGTTTTCGTAAAGATTAAGTTGTGTTGAAATAATTATGGATAGCTAAAAGTTAAATTTTCTTGCTACATACAGCAGCATATTGAGTAAACTGATTCGAGTGGATAGATTTGAGAATAATGACATTTTTAACACCTGAAGAAGCAGGTACTTGTTATCATAAATATTGTGTAAATGTTTATATTTGTTTCCAATATATTACATTAAATTGACCATGCAAAAGTCATTACCATAATTTAAATGACTAAAAATCGTTCCAACAGAATGGTTTCAATCTTAACAATGTATACATATATTCCAAACTGTGAAAAAGCTAGAATTTATAAAGCAGTGCAGTGGGTTTAATTTACCAATGTTAGCATATGCCAACATACCAATATATCCTAACTCTGTTATGTAGTGATTAAATAAAGATTCTCAGATAACCCAAATTAAATTCTATTATATGTTTATAGCATATAGTTTGGTGCATATTTTGATCAGAAAGGGAAGTTCATGTAAGCAAATTAAAAATACTGTCATAAAAACCGAGTTCTCAAGCTTTGGAAATCAAATACTGACTTATGGCCAAATCAAAAGCATGCGTGCAATAAAGAGAAAATTAAATTAAGTTGAAATTAGTAAAGGAGATAAATCAAATCACACTTGTTATCTGATCCAATTTGTTTGAGAGATGGAAAGTAAGAAGAATACATAGGCGGTTAAACCAATAAAAGCTTTGCACATTGATGCATCAAGTTTGAACATGCAAAATATAACAAACCTATCAACCTCATATCATTGTACAAAAGAAGCACATTTCGAAAAAGTAAATGAGCAATAAATGCTTAAATTGTAAGAAAAAAATGTTTGAATCAAACGGGTAAAATAAGTTATTGCATCGAACCCCAAGTTAATGCAGTGGTTAGAACATGAGACGCTAACCTTAAAAGTCGTGCAATTCACAATTAACATCAAATAATCATTAATTGGCATAAACTAAAAATCACCGAGAAATTAACGTAAAAAGAAAGTGAACATGAACTATGACAAATGTACGTGCAGTGTATTCTCTACGACAAAAGAAAGTGAACATGCATCATACGTAAATCTTAGTATCCAGATACTACAAGAGAAATAGTAATTTTCCAAGCAGAAATTCTCTACGACGTCCATGTACGTGCAGTGTAAAAAATCGTGAGGAAGGCTTAGGCAAAGCGTTAGCGGTTCCCTGTAAAATTTCTACGCACGCCATGCTTACAAAATTGTTAATAATATTTATTCAACTCCTTATTCGTTCCGTTTCCAACGAGAGTGGGAGGGAGGAAAAAAAAACCTAGATCTATGCCTTCGACCTAAATGTTATTTGTCTAGTGTACTAATACAGATAGCACGCTACAATAAACTCGTCGCACAAGTTTATTAATTAGAATTACACTACGTTGGAATTCTGTATTAGATAAATGTAACAATAAGTTACGTTGTAAATAAATTACAACAACAACGTTATACTATTGTAAGAAATAGTACGACTTATAAACGGGAAAGATTATAGTGAACCTAACCAGTATATAAAGGAAATTTCGTCTGAGTCTTGTCGTAACAATTTCCTTAAGAATTTTATTTCAAAACTCTCCCAAGATACAACAGACGTAATCTGCACGAGATTGTAATGAGTATGTCAACTCTGTGATATGTATGGAATATAGAGCAGTAGAGCAAAGAAGTAGAAGAAATTAGATTGGAATTGGATGAGAATGTGATCAGTATTCTCTTCTATTTATAATTTCGTCCGCATCCCTTCAAACAGTCGCGTCCGCTTGACGGGTCGCACCCGTTTGCCTTTTGGTCGCTGCTGTTTGTTAACGGGTCGCACCCGCCTGCTACTGGTCGCATCTGCTTGCGTCCAACGGTACTGTTTCGCACCCGCTTGTACCGCCTGCACCTCTACGGTCGGGTCACATCTGTTCGCCCGCGTCCGCTTCAATCGGCTTGCGCCTGTTTACTTCTAACGGGTCGCACCCGCTAATGTTCGCGTCTATTCAACCCGCTCGCTTCAGAAGTCGCACTTCCTCAGCAATCCGCGTCCGTTCGTATAGCCTGCAACTGTTAAAAAGCCCAGTCCAGTAAAAATACGAGTATCATATTAGACCCAAACCCGGCCCGGCCTGGCCCGGTTCGGTCGGACGGCGGCGGCGGCGAGCGCGTGTGATGGAGATGCATGATCTCCCTCCTCACAACGAAGCATACATTTGGGTGCCCCTAGGCCCCAACACCTTCATTGCAAAGCCATATATATCTTGGAATGGCTTTGCAAATTTGGCGATGTGGGACAAGTGTATTTCATTTACACTAGGAATTCCAACAATCCCCCACATAAATGATAATATACTTTTCCCCCACACAAAGCGAAATATCACAGAGTACATATGGAATAATGCATTATCGTGGATAAGTAGATATTTCACTTTGAACTTTCCCTAGTTAAAACTTATCGGATATATTTGGCTAATCGGTGAATTATTTCATCTTGAACCGTCGGCCTTTATTGTATATCCAGACAATAAGCTTTACGAAGCATTGATTCCCTTCTCATCCAGTCTCTTGGTTGAGTTCATTTTGGTCCCGAACAATATTTTTGGTTCTGCGAGTGTTTTTAGAGAATAAAAGCCTTTTAATATTCTCATAGAGCCGACCCAGCTCACACTAGCATAGGTGATCGCAACCATTAAGAGTATCCTACATATACCCCACTTGTTATTTCCAAGATATGGTCATCATTAAAAAACATAGTTTTAACCTTTAAAACTTCTGTAGGCATGCATTATATTTTGCACCATAGGAATGGAGTAGGACCAAGTCCAGACAAATGCATTACTTCTTGAGTTACTCATAACTGGTTTGCCTATTGATCCTAGACCGTGGGATCTCCAGTCGCTAGGATAGGTTTCCGTATAAGGTAACTCTTGTTGGTTTAGGCTTTTAAACTCATTCCCCTCGATGCGCAGTCAATTTTCTCTCTTGATAAACCTTTAGTAAATGGATCCGCTAGGTTATCATTTGTTCTCACATAATCTATGGAAATAGTTCCATTAGAGAGTAACTGCCTAACTGTGTTATGGCGACGACGTATGTGTCGTGATTTGCCATTATACACAAGGTTTTTTGCTCTATTTAGCGCTGCTTGATTATCGCAGTGAATAAATATGGCCGTCACAGGTTTTGACCAAAATGGAATATCTTCTAAGAATTGACGAAGCCATTCTGCCTCTTCGCCTGCTTTATCTAATGCGATAAACTCAGATTCCATGGTGGATCGAGCTATGCATGTTTGTTTAGTAGATTTTCATGACACTGCTGCTCCTGCAAGGGTAAAGACATAACCACTTGTGGATTTTGATTCCTTTGAATCTGCAATCCAGTTTGCATCACTATATCCTTCTAAGACGGCAGGATATTTTTCATAATGTAAGGAAAAATTAGTGGTATTCTTTAAATATCCCAACACTCTCATTAGTGCTTTCCAGTGTTCCTTCCCTGGATTACTTGTATACCTGCTTAGTCGACTTACCGCGTAAGCAATATCTGGTCTGGTGCAATTCATCAAATACATTAAGCATCCTATTACACGAGAGTGTTCCAGTTGCATTACACTCTCATCAGTGTTTTTATGCAGTACTTTCGATGGATTAAAAGGTGTCCTCACTCCTTTAATTCCATACTCTTGGAATTTTTCAATCACTTTGTCTACATAGTGTAACTGAGATAGTTCAATTCCATTAGGTGTTCTTATTATTTTGATTCCCAAAATAACGTCCGCAACTCCTAAGTCTTTCATATCGAAATTGTTGATTAACATCTTCTTTATAGTCTCTATTACTTTAGTATTAGGACCAAAGATTAGCATATCGTCTACATATAGACAAATCATCACATATGATTGTCCAACCTATTTGTAATAAACACATTTATCACATTCATTTATACGAAAACCATTTTTCATCATGACACTATTAAATTTTTCATGCCATTGTTTTGGAGCTAGTTTTAGTCCGTATAGTGATTTCACTAACCGACATACTTTGTTTTCATTTCCTTTGGAAATAAAACCCTCAGGTTGCTCCATGTAAGTCTCCTCATCGAGATCTCCATCTAAGAATGCTGTTTTGACATCCATCTGATGAATTTCCAGATTATATATGGAAGCAATTGTTATTAACATTCTTATAGAGATTATTCATGTAACCGGTGAATAGGTATCAAAGAAGTCTACTCCTTCTTTTTGACGATATCCTTTGGTTACCAATCTGGCTTTATATTTATCTATAGAGCCGTCTGATTTCAATTTCTTCTTGAAAATCCATTTGCAGCCAATTGGTTTTATTCCAGGTGGAATATCAACTATTTCCCAAGTTTTATTACTTAGAGTTGAATCAATCTCACTTTGGATTGCTTCTTTCCAACATGAAGATTCAGAAGATGACATTGCTTCCTTGTACGTTTGAGGTTCGTGTTCTAACATATAAGTTAAAAAATCCGAACTAAATGTTTTGGAAGTTCTTGCCCTTACGCTTCTTCTTGGTTCAACCTCCTCGTTGTCCTGATGAGTTTCATCTTCACATGTCTCATCTCTGTTATCTCTTGTCCTTTTTGGGACAGGATTTCCATCGTTTCTTTTATGTGGGAACACATCTTCAAAGAACGAGGCATCTCTTGATTCCACGATTGTGTTTACATGAATATCATTTATATCAGACTTGAATACCAAAAATCTGTAGGCACTACTATTTTGGGCTGGCCCAAGATAATAACAATCTACTGTTTTTGGTCCAAGTTTGACTCTCTTGGGAGGCGGAACTGGAACTTTTGCCAAGCACCCCCACACTTTGAGGTATTTAAAGCTTGGTTTGTGTCCTTTCCATATCTCATATGGAATTGTTCCCGTTTTATTGTGAGGAACTTTGTTTAATATGTGATTAGACATATTTAAGGCTTCCCCCCACAAGTTCGTTGGTACACCAGAAGTTAAAAGCATGGCAGTAATCATGTCTTTTAACGTTCTGTTCTTCCTCTCGGCCACACCATTTTGTTGTGGTGAATATGGAGCTGTTGTTTGATGAATTATACCATTTTCGGCACAGAACTGTTCAAATGGTGATTCATATTCTCCACCTCGATCAGATCTCAATATCTTGATCTTTTTATTTAACTGATTTTCTACCTCAGCCTTGTATTTTATAAACGCTGTTATTGCTTCATCTTTACTATTTAAAAGATATACATAGCAATATCGCGTATAATCGTCAATAAAAGTAATAAAATACTTTTTCCCACCTCTTGTAGGTAGTGATTTAAAATCACATAAATCCGTATGTACAAAACCTAATGGTTTGGTGCTTCTGTCAACAGATTTAAATGGTTGTTTGACCATTTTTGCTTCTACACATATCTCATATTTGTAGTTCTTATCTACTTGGAAATTTGGAATCAATCCCAAGTTTGATAATTTCTTCATTTTTCGGAAGTTTATGTGTCCTAATCTATCGTGCCATAGTAAAATTTCGTGCTCAAGCAAGTAGGAGAGTTCAATTTTATTAATAGCACAATCAGAATACATAGATTTATTACCGGTAACGGCTACATTTGCCTTAAATAGGCCATCACATAAATATCCCCTTCCGATATACATTCCAGCTTTGGACAGAACCATCTTGTCTGACTCAAACACCATCTTGAATCCCTTCTTTGATAGGACTGCACCAGAGATGAGATTCTTGCGTATGTATGGAACGTGAAGCACGTCATTCAATTTGACAGTTTTTCCAGAAGTGAACTTGAGGATAACTGTGCCACTGCCTTCGATCATGGAAACTGCAGAATTACCCATGTAGAGTCTTTCTTTCTGATCGAATTTCTGGTATGTTGAAAACATGTATTTTTCAGAGCAAACATGACGAGTAGCTCCTGTGTCAACCCACCATTGGTTAGGGTTCTGAATCAAATTGCATTCAGAAATAACCGCTGAAAAGTTGGACTTATCCATTTTCATGTTGTCAACTGTTAACATCTCTGTTTTAGTGTAAAACAGTAAAATTCTTAAGATGTTATTTGTCTAGTGTACTAAAACAGATAGCACGCTACAATAAACTCGTCGCACAAGTTTATTAATTAGAATTCCACTACGCTGGAATTCTGTATTAGATAAATGTAACAATAAGTTACGTTGTAAATAAATTACAACAACAACGTTATACTATTGTAAGAAATAGTACAACTTATAAACGGGAAAGATTACAGTGAATCTAACCAGTATATAAAGGAAATTCCGTCTGAGGCTTGTCGTAACAATTTCCTTAAGACTTTTATTTCAAAACTCTCTCAAGATACAACAGACGTAATCCGCACGAGATTGTAATGAGTATGTCAACTCTGTGATATGTATGGAATATAGAGCAGTAGAGCAAAGAAGCAGAAGAAATTAGATTGGAATTGGATGAGAATGTGATCAGTATTCTCTCCTATTTATAATTTCGTTCACATCCCTTCGAACAGTCGCGTCAGCTTGACGGGTCGCACCCGTTTGCCTTTTGGTGACTGCTGTTTGTTAACGGGTCGCACCCGCCTGCTACTGGTCGCATCTGCTTGCGTCCAACGGTACTGTTTCGCACCCGCTTGTACCTCCTGCACCTCTACAGTCGGGTCGCATCTGTTCGCCCGCGTCCGCTTAAATCGGCTTGCGCCTGTTTGCTTCTAACAGGTCGCACCCGCTAATGTATGCATGATCTTCCTCCTCACAACGAAGCATACATTTGGATGCCACTAGGCCGCAACACCTTCATTGCAAAGCCATATATATCTTGAAATGGCTTTGCAAATTTGGCGATGTGGGACAAGTGTATTTCATTTACACTAGGAATTCCAACACTAAATACAATCCGTTCTCCAACTTCTGCATCCGCGTTGCGCCTTCAATCTAAATCCGTTTCCAACTCCTGCCTCCAAGCCGCAGTAGCTGTCTCCGCGCCGCTAGTAGCTTCATCCGCTGATTTGAATATTTGATTCCATTTGCAATCTCATCAGGTACTGCATAAAATCTTAAATTTTTGCATAGTTTGAAACTTGGTTATCATTTGGTTAAATGTTGTTTAGCTATTTCATTTGCTTGAGTCTGTTTTGGCACACCGATGTTTATTTACATTTCCCCGTTGCCTGTATGGCTGTATATTTGGTTGCTGGCGTGTTTACGGTGATTACAAATATATATTTTTCTTGTTGCCTTCATTTCATTTTGTAAGTTGGCATCTTATGTATTTTGGTTAAACGTCGGCCGTCATTTCATTTTGTGAGTTTTGCCTTCATATCACTTGGTTAAACATCGACCGTCAATACTTATCATGGCATCTTCATGCTACAATGGCAAAAGCCTGTTTGAAAAATCAATGATAACAGAGTAAATCGGGTGGCAGAAGCCTATTTGGCAAAACAATAATACTAGAGTAAATCAAGATTCCTTCAATTCCTCCGCTGTACTCAGTCGGTATTCAGATTTGCTATATTCAGATTTGCTATGATGGAAGTCGTTGGAAATTACAAAGAGTTAAGTCGATTGTTGAGGAAGCCTTTTGGGTATATTTTAACGATTGAAAATTGCAAGTTGAAACTAACCATTTTATATTAGATCAACGTTATGAATGTGAAACTCATGTTCATACAATAACCTATCTATGTTTCAACTTTCAACCAGTAGATACATTCAAATTATTACTGATAAGATGGTCAGACTAGGATGAATAAAGATATTTACCAATGAAGTTTAGTAAAAAATACAGTGCCTTGAATATGAAGAAGTTACTTCAATGCCTTAATTTTACTGTAAAGTTTCATTCTTTAGCATTCATTGACATATATGACTGTGTAAGGAGATTCTTCCTTTGTGCCTTGAATTCGAAGAAGTTGGCTTTTGTATGATTTAGGTAAAGATTCTTAAGGAGGTTTTTCCGCTTTTGGTTTTATCTTCTATATTTTCTATTTGAATGTAGGACTCCCATTCTAGAAAAACATATTACTATTTGGGGTTATATCATTTATTTGGGGTTATTTGGAACTTGGCCATTTGTCTGTTGCCTTCATTTCTTTGTGTAGAAACTAAAAAGGATACATCCACTTCTTATTCTTTCTATTTCTCCATTGAATATGATGAGAGCTCGCAATGTATTAACCACTTCCTCATTGTAAAACTCTTCAACCACAAGCATTTCGCAGAGTCAACCTCGTTAACAAATCCGAAGTCTTCGAACAATGATTGTTTTGTTAGGTAATCAAGCTTTAACGAAGAACCTTCAAATGCAGACTTCCTAGCAAAATCAACCTCATTTGCCTCTGGAAAGAACTGTATTATATAAACATGTCAAAATTCAAATGTATATTAACTTAAATCATCCAAGTGAACAAGGGGAAAAAAAAGCTTACTGCTCTTGTCGTAACTTTCTCTGGAGCTACGAAACCATCACATAATTCTCGGATTAGTCACATGCTTCCAGTCATTTCTATTCCTCCTTCACCATCGCCTATATTTGAAGATCAAATTATCTGAGTTAGTAACCTCTGAAATTATAGGTTTCATTTGAATTTTTAGAACCTGGAACTGATTCTAAGCTTACAGTAGGAAACTTAATTTCCTGTATGTAAATAAAAAAGTCAGGTCTTTTACAGACATGTAGTTTGTATTGACTATTGATAATCAATAATCAGGTGTGCAGTTTTACATTACTTACCATCAATTTTATGTTGTCTTTGAATGCTAATTCAGTTGATGTTTTTGCCTGCAGTCAAACTCAATTAAGCAAACAGTACTTATGTGTAACATGCTTTAAGAAACAAAGACAGGCCACTACTTTCACAGTACTATATCAGATACGTATCAGTATTTTTCTGCATCACATACCTGGTCAAGAAGCTCTAAGTAATTTGTAGGAAACCTGTCATTGAACAAGAAGTCAAGTTCTTGTTAAGTTTGTCATTGCTCTTTGCTGTACAGATTAATCTTGTAGATAGCATCTTCCAAAATGAGAGAAACAAAAGGTTAAGAGAGTAACAAATAAAACAGCAATAAATTTAACAATCGTATAAGTGAGGTAATCTTTAGATGGGAATGCTTACCTGCTTCATAAACTATGAAGGTTTCAATTGTAGTGCAGAAACTGATGTCACCGTAGATTTTGTTAAAGTAGAAAAAGAGAGAGAATTATAATTTTAGAGGAGAATAGAGAATATTTTTTTTTTTATAACTTGCTTTTTGTCTTGTTTACAACTTGCTTTCAACACAACAAAATGACCACATATATATAGTGGTTTACAACCCTTACAAACGGACATAACTTTTTTGAACAGACACCCTTTCACTTCAATAGACATGACTTTTACTTAATAGACACGACTCTTCATTTCAATAGACACGACTTTTCAGTGAACGGACACGACTCTTCACTGAATAGATATGACTTTTCATTCGAATAGACATGACTCTTCATTCGAATAGACATGACTTTTCACATCAGCAGACACGACTCTTAATTTTGGTTTACACCAACAATGCCTCCCCTAAACCAAAATTCCTTCGAACACCTAATGCAGCAACAATTCTTGAGAAAGTAGTCCCTCCAAGCGGCTTTGTGAAGATATCAGCAATTTGTTCTTCACTTCGACAATACTCAAGACTCACTTCTTCTTCACGAACGAGTTCTCGTAGGAAATGGAAACGTAGACGAATATGTTTTGTTCTTCCATGCAAAATAGGATCCTTTGAGACAGAGATAGTAGAACTATTGTCGCAATAAATGATCGTAGGATCTTTTTGCTTGAAGCTTAGATTTTCAAGAATTCCTCTTAGCCACAAAGTTTGACATCCTGCTAGAGATGCTGCGATGTACTCCGCTTCGGTGGTAGAAAGTGCCACAACTGGTTGTTTTTTTGAACACCAAGAAATAATTCTACTTCCAAGGTTAAATGCATAACCTGAAGTACTCCTTGAATCATCGATACTTCCACCTAGATCGCTGTCCGTATATCCAACAAGCTTCACAGGCACATGAGCTTCATAGAAAATGTCATAGTCAATAGTTCCTTTAACGTATCGTAAAATTCTTTTTGCAGCTTCCCAATGGTTTGAGAAAGGCTTCTCCATGAATCTGCTAATCAAGCTTACTGCGTACATGATGTCGGGTCTTGTAGCAGTGAGATACATCAAATTTCCAACTAGGCTTCGAAAAATAGTTGGATCCACAAACTTTCCTTCACCATTTTTGCACAATTTCGAACATTTTGATTGCTGAACACCTATCCCTAGAAAATGATGTAATTCTTCCAAATCCGTCATCTCGAACTCCTTCATCATTGAATTTTTGAATTCAGATAACATCTTCATATTATCTCCAGTAAAAATCAGATCATCCACGTATAAACTCACGATCATGAAACCTCCTTTTGAATGCTTCTTCATGTAAAGAGTGTGTTCAAAAGGACACCTTTCAAAGCCATTCTTTAAGAAGAAATTGTTGATACGATCATACCATGCACGGGGGGATTGCTTCAGCCCGTATAAAGCTTTCCACAGCTTATACACCTTTTCCTCTTCGCCCCTCTTCACAAAACCAGGAGGTTGTTGAAGATAAATTTCATCTTGAAGGAAACCATTCAAGAAAGCTGATTTCACATCCATATGCAGCAGCTTCCAGCCATTTTGGGCAGCAAGAGAAATCAATAATCGAATTGTATCAAGTCGAGAGACAGGAGCGAATACCTCATTGAAATCTTCCCCTTCTTTTTGCTTATACCCCTTCGCAACCAAACGTGCTTTGTACTTGTTGATGGAGCCATCAAGATTTGTTTTGGTTTTGAACACCCATTTTACACCAATGGCTGATTTGTGTGAAGGCAATGTGGTAAGCTCCCACGTACCATTTTTCTCAATAGACTTGATTTCATCCTTCATTGCATTCACCCATTTTTCTTCCTTTGATGCTTCTTCATAAGTGATTGGATCTTCTCCCGCAAAAAATGCAAAATATACATGATCCGTAGTGTCAACTTCTTCGGTTGTATCATAGATTTCTCTCAAGGATCGCGTCCTTCTTTCCGCCGTTGGTGGTGAATTTTGCTCCTGCTCAACCCCATTATTTTTAGGCTGTTGTTCTTCAATACCAACATCAGCATCAACACCTTGTTCCAAAGAAGTTTCCTCTTCAAGATTTAGAGTTTGCCATCCAGGTAATTCTGCAAAATCTGAAAAATTATAACAACCATTTTCATCAAAGCAAACATCTCTGCTGATAATCATTTTCTTCGTCTTCGGATTGTAAAGCTTGTAAGCTTTAGTCCTTTGACTATAACCAATGAAAATGCCTTTTTCAGATTTGTCGTCGAGCTTCGATCTTAAAGCATCAGGAATATGAGAGTATGCAAGACAACCAAAAGTTTTTAAATGAGCAACATTTGGTTTCTTGCCATACCAGACTTCATTTGAAGTGGAATCCTTTAAGCTCTTCGTTGGTGATCGGTTGATTAAGTAAACGGCACAAGAGACCGCTTCAGCCCAAAAACATGCAGGCAAGTTCTTATTCTTCAACATGCATCTGACCATATTCATTATTGTTCGATTATTGCGCTATGCGACTCCGTTTTGTTGAGGTGAGTACCTAGCAGTTAACTCATGGCGGATTCCATGATTTTGGCAGAATTCTTCAAACTGAGAGGACATGTATTCTCCTCCACGGTCACTCCTTAGATTTTTTATTTGATGACCGGAATGTTTTTCAACTTGAAATTTGAACTCTTTGAAGCAAGAGAAGGCATCTGATTTTTCTTTGACACAATAAACCCAAATTTTTCTTGTGTAATCGTCAACAAATAACAAGAAATATCTACTGCCTCCAAGCGATGGCACTTGCATTGGTCCACAGAGGTCGGTGTGAACAAGCTCCAGAGGTGATTGAGAAATCCACTTCGATTTGGATGGGAAAGATTCACGATGTTGTTTTCCCAATTGGCATTCCTCACATGCTTCGTTTATCACTTCAAGTTTAGGCAGCCCTCGGACTATTTCTTTGGTAGACATTTCCTTCAAACTCCGGAAGTTTAAATGGCCAAACCTCTCATGCCATAACTTGGAAACTTCATCATTAGAAGTAGCAATCATGCACGTACTGCTTACGATGTCAAGTTTGATCGGAAATAATTTGTTGGATCCCATCACAATATTTGCCACTTGTTGGTCGTTCTTCTTCATGCTACATTGATCTCCAACGAATCGAAAATCAAATCCTTTCTTCAGCAAGTGACCGACTCTAAGAAGATTGCTACGCATGCCTGGTACATAAAGAACCTCCGACATTTTTTCAACTTTTCCAGCCTTGGTTTTGAAAGAAATTTCGCCAACACCTTGAATTTTGTATGATTTTGCATCTCCAATAGTAACCTGACCATCATCAACTTCCACAAGACTTGAAAATAGATTTTTATTTCCAATCATATGCCTACTTGCACCACTATCCAAGTACCATACGTTTTCAACATTTCCATCCGAAGCGATCAACAAAGATTCAGATTTTTCTGCTTCATTATGCATAAAACCAGCAACTGGCTTCTTTTCAGAATGTTTCTCCCAACAATCATTTGCTTTATGACCCGGCTTGTGACAGAAATTGCATTCAAAATATGGTTTTTTGCCTTTGTATTTGCCTCGCGCCTTGTTACTTTGGAATGATCGTTTCTCCTCCTTTGATTCTTCAAATTTTCCACTATTCCTGCTATTACTTTTGCCATGGGATGGGCCTTGAACTTTTATGGATGTGAATTGAGATTTTAAGGCTTGATCTTGAGAAGAATTTGTTTGTTTACTTCTCATCAAGATTCTAGCCTCATGAGCTTCCAGCCTTCCTTGCAAGCCTTCAAGAGAAAGTGAAGCAATATCATTTGATTCCTCAATTGCAACCACAATATGATCGAACTTGATTGGTAGGCTCCGTAGAATTTTTTCAACGGCTCTTTGAGTCTCCACGACTTCTCCGTTTGAAGCCATCTGATTTATGATGGAAGTGAGACGAGTAAAATACTCTGAGATTTTCTCACTATCCTTCATTTCGAGCTTTTCGAATTCAGCTCGTAGTGACTGCAGGCGAACCTTTTTTACTTGATCTTGGCCAGAATACGTTGTATTCAATATTTTCCAAGCCTCCTGAGCATTTGCAACTTTTGAAATTCTCTCATAAACTTGAATTTCAAGTGTCTGGTAGATTTGGAAGAGAGCCTTCCGATCTTTCTGTTTTTTGCTTTTCAGAAGATCTCTTTGGGCAACTGTGAGTTGCGTTTCATCTTCCGGCGCACCAACACCTTCTTCAACAACTGTCCACAAGTCTTGAGATTCAAGACAGAGCCTCATTAGATTGCTCCAATAATCAAACTTTTCACCATTGAATCGAGGAACAAGGGAGACAAGGTTGTTTGACATTTTTCAACCAAGCTCCGATACCAATTTGTTAAAGTAGAAAAAGAGAGAGAATTATAATTTTAGAGGAGAATAGACAATATTTTTTTTTATAACTTGCTTTTTGTCTTGTTTACAACTTGCTTTCAACACAACAAAATGACCACATATATATAGTGGTTTACAACCCTTACAAACGGACATAACCTTTTTGAACAGACACCCTTTCACTTCAATAGACATGACTTTTCACATCAGCAGACACGACTCTTAATTTTGGTTTACACCAACAGATTTTTGTTCAAACTTTTCCCACTTAATATGATATATTTTTGTCCAAAAAAAGAAAACAACAATCATATATTATCGAAATACAATGCATTATGTTGGCAACATAGAACCCTTAGTTATATTGGTTAATATTAAACGCTTATACGTATTTCTATGTTTTAGCATGATTTTATACTTGACTTAATTTTCATGCTGAACTGATTTTATGGTTTCTCTGCTTTTATTTATAAATTTGTAAATGTATATACGAACCTGTATACTTTTTTATCACCTACCTTTAATTAAATGATTGTGTGAAGAAGCATTCTTATATAAGCTAAGATTTTCGCTGATCTTATCATGGTTAACCAATCAATTTGTTACCTAGAAAGCTGCTTTTACATTATAATTGTTTAGCTATGTATATATTGATAATTATGAATTCATTTGCTCCGACTGAGGCGCTTGTCATATCTGACAACTGGAACGGGTCCACTTGAGCTGAATTTGAATCTAAGGAAGTGTATTCAAATGGAGAATCTTGTCATGAAAACATGGGGGCTGATCCAGTTCGTGGTAGAATAGAATTAAGAATATCATTGCTAGAACTATCAACTGGAAATACTAGAGTCGAAAAGGAAGGAGTTAAAGAAGATGAGTGCTGTTGGTTATAAACATTAGTTGTACTTGGAACAAAAGCAGAAAAACCAAATGCATCCCCAAAATCAAAATTAGAGAATGATTCTGCTTTCTAAGTTAACTAGTTTTTTTATTAAAAAACCAAGTTTCTAATATTAATTAAGTTTTAGAAAATTTTAGCAAACTTGACTATTAAAAATCAACTTATTTTTATAAAGTGAACTAAGTGCTATAAAAATAAACTAAACTAACCAACTTCTATAAAAATTAACTAAAGTTTTATGAAAGTTAACTAAATTAACTAAGTTTTTACAATCATAAATAAATTTATAAAAAGAATTGTTCTATTGCATGGAATCGATTGTTTGTTATCCTTTACAATTATTTTCCTGAAACGTAAAAGTACATTTGAACCATATTTATAGGGAAAATTTTCAAACATAAACTTGTTTTTGAAAACAATAACGCAAATAACCTTGCTTTGAAAATAATTACAAACATAGACCTGTTTTTGCCAGGTAGACGTAGGCGATTTTTCAAAATTCGCCTTCGGGCGAATTTTCAAAATGCGCCAACGGGCGACATTTGAAAATGCGCACGAAGGCGAATTTTGAAAATTCGCCTTCGTTAAAACCTGCACAAAACAAGACAGCCAGCAACCCTTCTCCCCACTTCCTCATTTCCTCAAAACAAAACAAAACCGAACCCAAAAGCCCCAAATTCCTCAAAACCTTCCTCCACTTCCATTTCTTCAATTTTTAGACAATTTCTTTCACAAATTAGTCAATGGCAAGCACGTCTGGTATAGAACAAGAAATAAGTACGAATCTATACCCATAATTGGTATTTCTAATTTAGGGCATGAATTTGTTGCAAATTTATTTCATGAACAAAAATTGTGCTTGTAAAGTAAAGCATTTGAATATCACCGTTGATAATTTGTACACTTTGAACTTGTTTGAACTAAGGTAGTTGTATGTGTACAAAATGCAATAGGTTACTTTGTAAAACATTTTAATATGTACAAAAAGTATGTTAAGCAATAGGTCGAGCATGAATTGTTTTTGCATAATTGTTTGGCTTCCACAACTTACTTCATTGTTTGTTTTCAAGCATATAGTTTGAGCATTTAATATTTTGAATATTGCATGTTTTGTTCTTTCATGCAAATAGTATCTATTTAATCAGACAACTTACTTCATCATGATATGCGTGTGTGTGTGTGCGCGCGCGCTGTGTGTTTTTCTTCAAACCATGTTGCGATAGAGTGTACAAAATGCAATAGGTTACAACTAAGGTAGTTGTAGTTTATAAAAGCCATATTAAAAATCTATATGAACGACAAGGAGTTTACGTGCATTCATACTACTTTGTGGGTTATGAGGTTGTCAATTTTTGGTTAGTGTATTTTTATCGAAATGAATTGATTTTTAATATTTGTATCTTGTAGAGTATGTGGAGATGGAGCCCGGACCCGTTGATGGAAGGGTATTATTTCTTCAAGCACAGCATCGTACTTCTAACGATATATGGATGCAGGTGGTTTTTAAAAAAATATAATTTTGTGTTTGTTGGTATAATTCCGGCTTTCTAATTATATATTTATCATTTGTTCAGCGCGACGATCCAGATACAACTATTGATCACTCCACATCGATGAAGAAGGTGAGTTCAAGTCATTCAGGAGTATTGGCTGAGATTGAGAGGGCTGGTTTTTTACACATAATGAAGTTAGGATACATCCAGCTTGACCACTATCTTATCACTGCTTTGGTAGACAGATGGCGACCAGAGACCTCCACTTTTCATTTCCCTGTTGGTGAGATGACGATTACATTAGCAGATGTTGCCGTGTTGTTAGGTTTGCCTATTGAAGGCAATGCAGTGGCTTATGGAGGAGTGGCATATGACTATATGCAATTGTGTCATGATTTACTTGGTCTTGAGCCACCCCCCGAACAAACAAGGGGCAATGAGTTTGTGGAAATCATGTGGTATAGACGTCAATTGTCGCACGATATTCCTGCTGATGCTACAGAGGCTCAGATTCAGCAGCGAGCACGTGCTATTATTTTGCACATCATTGTTTCTCGATTGATGTGCGACCATACAAAGACTCGGGTAGATCTGAAATGGCTACCGTATATTGCTGATTTAGGAGAGTGCGGTAAGTTTTCCTGGGGCAGTGCTGTGTTATCTTATACGTATATGGAGATGTCCAGACTCTCTCTTTTGGAGAATAAATCTATTGGTGGCTGTCTGACACTACTACAGGTTTGAAACAAACTCCAATAATTTACTGCTTTACATGATTTGTCTCAATTTTTGTCTTAATTTTTTCTTATAAATGCAGCTTTGGTCGTGGACTTATCTTCCAATCGGAAGATTGTTAGTAACAAACGTTGTTGTCGATCAGTCGATGCCGCTTGGGTCTCGGTATTTTTTTATCCTTTCAAATAAATTATACAGTGCAATTTCCATGTGTAATATATTCTAACATATTCTAACAGGTGGGTAGGACAAAAAAAAACGCGCCAAACTCCAAGACGGAGTGTGAAGTTCTATCGCAACGAGTTAGATGTGCTAGAGGATGACAAGGTTACATGGACACCGTACACACAAGATGTGCTAGCACAGCTTCCAGCCATGTGTACAGCTGCTAGATACTTGTGGACTGCGAGAGTACCACTCCTATCTTACACCCAGACTGCATTTCACTTACCCGACAGGGTTATGAGACAGTTCGGCATGATGCAGCATATACCAGATGATGCACCACCCTGCACGTCTACGTACAATGCAGAGGAGTATGTTGCCTACATTCAGTTGTGGAATGAGCGACATACAGCTACCCAGATTGAGAGGGAGCCCACCATCACGCTAGAGCAGTACAAAAGGTGGTACTGGAACATAACACGACGATATGTTCTTACGGCGCCAGTGGAGGCAGTGTATAGAAGTCCGTACGTTCCCAGAGCACCACTTGAGAGGAACGTGGTAAGCTGATGTTGTAAGTAGTATATCAATTAGTTATGATAGTTGTGTCTCTGGCGAATTTTTATTCAACTTTACAGGCAGCTGGTATAAGCAGGGCTTGGGAAGAAGCTGAAAAGCTTCGCAGACGACAAACCGACGAGGAGGGGAGGAGGATGTGCACTAACATCCAAAGGATTCTAGATGTTGTATTGTGCAGGAATAAACTTGATAGGCCAAGACCTCCATCTCCACCTGCAGCGCTTGTGTACACCCGACGTCGGCCAAGAGGAGGTGCGGGTTCATCGTCACAAGGTGCACCGGTACACGAAGAATTTGTTCCTGGCCCATCTCAACCAGCGCTCGCATTACCTTCGTCTTCCACTGCGCGCAGAGATCGGAATAGCAGTAGCAGCAGCAGCAATAGCAGTTCTAGACCACTGGTAACGCGTCGGTAGAGAAGAAGCCTGCACGAATTTCATGATCTTCATGAGTAAATCCATATTGGTGCTGGATGCGAGTAGTTAGAGGTTGTTTGGATTTGTAAAATTTGTGTTTGGATTTGTAATATCCGTACGAAGCAATATTGTTTGGCTTTGCAAAATGTTGTTTGGATTTGTAAAATTTGTGTCGTACCGTACGAAGTAATGTAGTTAGATGCATTTCTCTTAAATTTGAGATGTTGTATTTCATGAGCTGCATGTTAAATTTGTCCATTGAGCGACTGCTCTGTTGCCGTGTTGAATTTGTAAAATTTGAGATGTTGTATCTGCTGCTCTGTTTGCAGCAGCAGGTTTCTTTGAGCGAATTTTGAGAATTCGCCAGTAGGCGAATTCTTAAAATGCGCCTGTAGGCGAAATTTAAAAATTCGCCTGAAGGCGATTTTTGAAATTTCGCCAATTCAAACCTGCACTGTAAAAACCAGTTGACCCTTCTTCCTTTGTCATTTTTTTTGCTTCAAAGTCGTACCAAAAACCTAAATTTGTGCAAAAGCAATCGCAGAAGTCACTAAGGTTGATATTTTGTCATTTTTTTTCCTCTGTTCTCACAGATGGGTGTGTAGTACGCCAGTCTTCAATTTTGTTCAAATCGGAAAGGAATTCGACCCAAACCATGGTTGCAAATTTGACTAATTTTGGTATTTTCTTTAACTTTTATTTAGGCGAAAATGGCTGATTGGGAGATCGATGATCAAACAATAATGGAAATATATGATGACTACGAACGGAATCAGGTTGCAGACGATGAGGTAGAATTTGTTCCGGAGACCCAAGTGGAAGATCTACCAATAGTGGGTGCTACAGAGACAAATGAAGAGACAAATGAAGAAGTAGAGAGTGAACTTGTTTATGCTACACGGGAAAATGTCGTACTCGAGAATCCCCAACTGGTTCAACAATCAATGCATACCAGGCTAATGACTGTACTTGCTCATCAAAACCCTAATACATCAAGTTCTAGCATCAGTGGACGTTCGGTACTTTGCTATTGCGGAGTTGAATGTAACATTGTTGTTTCCAAAAGTCAGAGGAATGCAGGACGTCGCTTTTACGGCTGTAAAGCGTATATCGATGCACAGACGCGTCGGGGGTGAATAGTTGTAAATTTTTTGAATGGTTCGATACTCCAATGACCAAAAGGGGGGTCCAATACGCGCTTGAGTTGCAAGCTACGGTTAGTCGCTTAGAGAGGATGAATATTGCAATTCGCAATGAAATGCTTGCGGGGTGCTACCGGTTACCACGAGATTGACCGTATGTTTTGATGTAATGGTCGTATAGTATAATGTGGTTGTTGTTTGTGTATGCTTGTCTTTTATCATCTGTCCGTCCTGTATTTTCTATTGAGAGGTATCTTGTAGTTCAACAGCGTAATAATCTGTTGAGTATTAGTAATTTCGGGTGTTTTCCTATTGGCGACTTTTGTAAATTCGCCTTCAGGCGATTTCTCAAAATTCGCCATAAGGCGACTTTTGAAAATTCGCCTAAAGGTGACTTCTGAAAAGTCGCCTTCAAGAAAAAGTTTTATATCTAGTCAGCTTTTGCACTGGCCTCCTCATTTCCAAACACCAACTTTTCAGATCTAAAGAACCCATTTTCTTTCAGCTTACAATTCCAAACACCAAAACTCTATTTTCTTTCGATAATCAGTTGGTTGTTGAAATAGAGTACTTGCTAGTCTACGCAAACGTCTACGCTATATCTCTGTATACGAATTGGTAAGAAAATTACAAACCCTAGCTTTGTTACTTCCATTAAAATATTTTCGTACGAATGTACAGAAATTGTTTGGTCAACCAGAAATTATTTGTATGTAGAATGGCTAGAAATCTCATTCCAACGCTTTGCTACTACGACGGTGAATTGATCGTCGACGAACAAAAAAACGGAAAGTATGTCGGCGGTTTTTGTAAACCAGGGAGAGTACGCAAAGGTTGCACACTATTTGAGTTGAAAGAATCCGTGTACAAAGCGACAAAAATAAGCGCAATCGAATTTGATATTGAGTTGGTGGTTAACTGGCCTATGGATTCAGGTTCAAAAGCAATAACACTTTCGGACGATGAGGATGTTGAAGTTATGTTTTCTGCGGTTAAAAAATCCATAGAGTTGTACGTTGGGAAAGTTGCAAAAGAAAATCTGCAAGAACATGTACAATCTCCTATCGTTAGTACAGGATTAGGGCATTTTACAGAAATGTTGGAAACTGATAATCCTTCAGCAAGCTTAGGTTCTCCTACTTACAGTAATCCATATGTACATACTGAGGGTCATGGTCATCCTCCCAATAAACTATGGGTTCATGCATTACATGATGTCGCAACCAACTCCAGAACAGTACTTTCCATACTACACACCACCTACGACGCATCCAAGGTATTAAACTTAACATTGGAATTTATTTTTAAATTACAATTGCTAATACTTTCTTCTAACACATTCAGCTTCCAACAACAAATGCATCTACAAAATGTCCGTGCTGAACAACAAAATATTCATTTGCCGCAACCGTTATATCCTACTCCATCAGAAATGTATGATATAAGTCAAATGTTTGTTTAGCAATTTATTTGAGTAATGTTTTCTATCTACTCTAGCTTCGTACTAAAATACTGTTGTAAACAGATGCACAACTATTGAAGATACTGCTGTAGAATGTGGTGCTAGACCGTCACAACACTCGCATGATTCCAATATTGACACTGATATGCATGTTAATATAGATGGAGACACCGGTCATGTTCCTGCAATTGATAGTATGGCTGTTGCGACGAGGACTAACAATGATGCGTGTTGGGTAGAACGAATGCAGGTGAACAATGAATCGTTAACTACGACTTTCCGAATGTAGATGATGTTGAAGGTGATGGTGAAGAAGCTCAAATAGAAGTGCCGTTGGATGATGATCTATGTACTGCCCAAATGATGGCAAGATCGGTCGTTGCTAATCTACAATTTTCTGGGAAAAAATTTTCAACCGCGTGCATACAAAATGGATTTGCTGTTGGAATGGTATTTGAAAGTAAGCAAAAAATGCTACACCAATTAACTGAATGGTCAATTCTACATGGAGTTTCATACAAGCCGATCAAGTCGAATAAAACTATATACACCGCTATCTGTAATGTTGACACCAACTGTCCATGTAGAATACATGCAATAGTCTCAAAGAAATCGCAGTCTGGCTGGTGGGAAATCAGAAAGTTTCCTAGCGAACATACCTGTGTCAATCCTACAGTTAATTCCAACCACAAGCAAGCCACTTCTGATTTTCTTGTGTCAAAAATCATGTCATTTGTCAAGGCCGATTTGGATATCTCGGCAGGTACAGTCCAAGTGCTGGTAGACGATCAACTGTTCATCAAAATTAGTTACATGAAAACTTGGCGGGCATTAAAGAAAACAATAGAAAGAATTTATGGTGACTGGGCCGAATCGTACGCGACTTTGCCTCAGTATTTCGAGGAAATAAAGAGAAGTAATCCGGAGACTGTAGGCCATGTGACCCACGATGAAGTTGGCGTATTTGATCGTGCATTTTGGACATTTGGCCCTTGCATTACAGGTTTTCTACACTGCCGGCCATTGCTATGTATTGACGGGACACACTTGTATGGTAAATACAAAAGGATGTTGCTTGTTGCTACTGCTGTAGATGTGGATGACTGTCTGTTTCCATTAGCTTATGCAGTTGTCGAATCCGAGTCATATGATAGCTGGGGTTGGTTTTTTTCTTGCATGCGTGAATTCATTCACAGTGTTTGCAATCGTCGTATTGCTTTCATATCGGATCGGATGAAAGGAATTCCGAAGGCTTTACAGGAGAGGTGGCGAGAACCACACAAACATAGGTTCTGTGCACAACATCTTAAAGCTAATCTTCAAACGGCGGGTTTTAGGGATAAACGACTTACATCTTTATTTTATTCCGCTGCATGTGCTTTAGAAGTGGTTGAGTACAACAAAATCAGAGAAGAAATTAAAGCTACAAATTCACGAGCTCATGAATGGATTGAAAGAAGTTTAGGGAATTTTGAAGAAAATTGGGCCTTGTGCAAAGACGATGGAGGACGCTTTCATCTTATGACCACCAATGCATCCGAAAGTTTTAATGGTGTACTAAAAGGTGCTCGATCATTACCTATAAAGGCGTTGGTTGCACGAACCTTCTTTCGATCGGTTGAATATTTCTATAAGAGACGAGAGACGGCGGACGCTATTACAACACGTTTGACTCCAAAATGGGAAGCTAAAATAGCAGATCGAGCTATTGAAGCACGTCGTTGTAAACTAGTTCGCTTCAGTCGAACCGAATGGCAAGTGATTCATTACTACGGCGATGAATTTAAAGTGTTAATTGATCGTCCTAACTGCTCATGTACATGCAACATCCCCTTACTGCAACAATTACCATGTGCGCACGTAATGGCGGCTTGTTCGGCACAGGATTACGGTGCTAACAGAGCACATCATGAGTTCGCATCAGATTGGTATTCTGTTCGGAGTTACAAAGCTTCATATCAGCCAGAGTTTCATCCCGTGCGTGATAATAGATACTGGAGACCATACACCGGTCCACATATATTGCCTCCACCTACAAGAAGACATCCTGGACGACCTAAATCTACAAGGATAAAAAATGTTATGGACGAGCTTCAAACGCCTAAAACAAACAGGTGCAGCAAATGTGGATCGCAGGGCCATAACAGAAAGCGATGTACTGCGGCGACCTAATTATGCTTTCGGTGTATTCAACTTTAAAGACATGTAATTTCTATGTATCAAACTACCTAGTCATGTATCAAACTTAAATGAACTTTGCAATTGTAAGATTTGCAAGCTGATATGTACAAAAGTTGTTAGATTTGAAATTATATATCTATACGATTGTGATGTACTCAAGTTGAACTTTGCTTGCGGTCTTGTTTTGTGCAGGGTTCTAACAAAGGCGAATTTTCAGAACTCGCCTTCGTGCGAATTTTCAAAAGTCGCCGGACGACTTTTGAAAATTCGCACGAAGGCGAGTTCTGAAAATTCGCCTTCGTCTACCTGGCAGAAACAGGCCTATGTTTGTAATTATTTTCAAAACAGGGTTATTTGCGTTATTGTTTTCAAAAACAAGTCTATGTTTGAAAATTTTCCTATTTATAGTGCAAAAATGTATGCTAGAATATTGTTTTATGGAAATGTGAAATGTGATAAAATGATAATGATCCAAATACAGCAAAGTTAACAATAATGAATATAAGTTAAACATATAAATTATATATTCTGATGATATTATGCTTGTATTAGCCACTAAGAGTGAGTTTGACATATGGAACAAAGAAACTAAATTGCTAATGATAGAGTTTATAGGTATCGTATTAAAGTTTGATATTTAGTAATTTATAAAAAGAAATACTAAGGCATTGCTAATGATAGAGTCCATATAATCATATTCTAAGTACTCAACTAACTTATCTTAAATATGCAGTACAAGATGGAACATTTAAAAGTTCTTCGAGCTTGGATGTACAAAAATGTAGGGCATAGAGGAACGATTCCATTTCAATTTTTAAGAGATTTAACTGAGTTCATGCTAGTGGCATCTTCCAATGAGACAACCATGATAGAAGTCCGTTGTCCTTGTAAAAAGTGTAAAGCCACAAAACATCATTCTTATGAAGCTGTTCAAAAGCATTTGAATAAAAACGGTTTTATGGATGATTACTATGTGTGGATACACCATGGTGAAGATACGATGACTGTAATTAATACATCAGTGGTTGGTGAGGATGATAACGTAAATATTGGTGTTGATTTTGATCAATCTACTATTTCAGAAAATAGAATGACAGAAATGGTTACTGATGCCGCCGGTCCGAGTATGTTGCCTAATTCGTTGGATGTAGATGATGAACCAAATCTCTTTCCAAAGGCAGTGCAAATTCAGGCTTTGCTTCAGAACAAATGTAACGACCCTGGATTTTGGCCCTGTTTATTTTAATAAATATTTAATCTGATTAAATAAAATGAGAACTGATTATTTTCAAATGAATATGATTTTGGGATAATTGCCATTTGTTTATATAAATTTGTATTTTAAAAGGAAATTTGATTCTAGAAATTTAATAAAATCTCTTAATAATATTTACCTTATATAATTGAATTAAAAATACTGAACTTTGTTTACATTTGGAAATATACATATGGATGTTAATGTTTAAATTAAAATCTAATTCTAACAATATAAAATATAAATGTAAAACATAAATCAAATATGTGTATATAACTTAATTTAAATAATGATAGTAAAGTACAAATAGAAATGAATACAAATATAAGTAAGAAAATCATTTTGAATATGATTTGAACATTGATAATCAAATATAAAATACAAATGTAAAATTTAAAATAACAATTAATTAGTTAAGATTGCTTACAACATAACTTAAAAATTTGTAAACAAAGCTAAAATAAGAACAAGGTATAAAAACACAAAGTATAAGTAAAAAAAATCAAATGCAATGTAAAACCAGACTCTAACTTTTATGTATAACTTATGTAGATTAGAAGTTAACAAAACAAAATATTTTCACACACAAATTAACAACAACCATATGTATGTAAATTATTCAAGTTAGAAACAATGAAACAAATTATTTTCAAGCAAACCAAAAAGTATAAAAACAAACCTGACACATGTGAAATATTCAATTTGGAAACTAATAACAAGACAAATATCTAATAAGTAACTAACTGCATATATACAGAACCAAATGTTGCCTGCAAAATAAATAAGTATAAGGTATAAAAGTTGAACCAGACAAGTATTTATATCCAAACTAACTTCATATACTCACCTGCAAACCAGTCAGGGTATAGGGTATAATACCTGACCCAAAATTGTTTTGATACAAATATACTTTTCATACCAAATCTATATTCCAGTTAATCATAATTATGTTAACAGATCAAGCAACACAACATTTATTGCTCATCTGTTCGAGCACATACATTTGTCTATTTAAAATATGCACAAATCTTTACTTTGCAGAATAAAATCTGATCAACATAATTAGATAACAGTGAGATAAGTATATATAAAAAAAGTAAAACAGGCTTGTATATATGTGTAACCAGTGAATGATTATGTAGGCAAGTGATGAAAGTCTATGTACTAATAAGATTAAGTGTAAACAATAAGTACATTAGCATTTAATGTTTTATCATATCAGCCCCATAAGAAAGAAGCTTGCTTGATAAAACAAAATGCATAGTACAGATAACACCTAACCAGGTTAAAACTTTTTTTCCATTCATACATAACTTCTTATCTTCTATATATATAGGTATTCATCTTTTATTTAGTTGGATCAGTAACATAAGTATACCTGAGAAACAAATATAAAGAGGAAAAAAAATAGAAAGAAGAAAAAAGATAAAAGAAGTAAACAAAGCTCAAGTTTAAAATCATAAGAACAGGAAAATTTTACATACAGGTTTCAACAAAAGGTTTTTTAAAACAAGGAGTGTGCTTTCTGTTCAAAGATTTTACTGGTGAGTAAACAAAAAAAATTTAAGCTTTAAGTTATTTTAATATAGTTCAAGATCATTTAATATCCTTGATATATTTATATGTGTCAGTTTGTATTGCTGTTATGATGCTCTGTTCACCACTGTAATTGATGCAGGTTGTGATATTTTCTTTCAAATTAAATTTGCTCTCTTCAGATTTTTATAAAGCTTTAAACTTTCCATCTAGACAAGGTATTTAAACTTAGCTTATGATTTCTAAAAGCTGGTTAAACCTAGTTGTAAAACATATCGACTGTAATTTAGTCTACAGGCATCAAATGATAACATGATAAAATTCATTTTTGTAAAAAACTAATTTAAGGTTGTATGTTGAATTCTTATAACAAATTATGAATTTTAAAACAAAAATGAAGCTTTTTAACCTTGATCCTAAGAGCAGTTTAATTGTGAGCAAGAAATACATTTTTTCCAAATTCAGAAAATTTAGATGGAGTAAAATGTTGAAACTTGGATTAAGGGTAGTAATATCTACCGTGATCTTGAGAAAAATATCAATTAATTTTTCAGTTGTGTAAATTTGAAAAACATAATCAATTTAGGGTTTTTGTTCAAAATTTTGACATGCCTGTAAATGCGACGAATTCGTCATCCATTCGTGATCGAGTTGTTCGAAACATCTGGGAATGGAAGGGTCGCGTGTTGTCGAGGTGCGGCCAAAAGTTGGGGGCTTCCGGTGGTCACGGCGGCGGTGACGAGGTGATTATGTTGATGGGGTTGAGCTCTGCATCTCGGTCGAACTGTTGTTTTTTTTATTCGACTTTTCGATTTTGGGTTTCGAATATACGAGTGTTTTGTGATGTGTCTGAGTCACTAGTGTTCGTCGAAGTTGGGTGGTGCTGCCGTGCACGTGCACGGCGTGGAGGAGGGAGACGGCGTTGTGTCTGTGGTGTTACTCGATTCATGCTCGAGTAAATAGGAGGGAAGCTTCGAGTTTAACCGAGCTTCGCACGAGATTTCCTGATGCTGTTTTTTTTATGTAGCCAATGTTTAAATTTAAACTACAGGAACTTTAAAAAAAAAGGAGAAGAAGAAGTTGGTGTATAGAGAGGGAGGCTCGGAAATCAGTGAGTTTTACTCGGAGTTGCACGTGAGTTTTTGCAGGTAGGGCTCGAGTTACCTTCAACTGTTATAGTGCATTTTCACACAGGAGATTAGAAAATTTGATTTCCTCAAATTTATAAGCATGGTGAACATAATGATTGTTTAACAAGTTTTAACTAAGATTTCGATCCAAGTTATAATGATTTTTTATTAATACTTAACGAAGTTTTTAAAACATTTAATTATTATATAATCCAGTAATTATTTTAATTAAGTATAAAGGAAATTAACAATTAAGTTGTTGTTAGTTAACATAATTGATTTCCAGAATCAATGAAGGCTTTTAAAAATGTTAGTTAAGCTGGAAATTAATATTAATTGATGATTTCAGGAAGTGAATAAAAATAATTACTTTCTAATTTTAATTAGAGATGGATTATAAGTAATAAATAAATTAACTACTTAATTAAATTAATGATTAATGGTTAATTGATTAAATAATTTAATTAAGAGTTAATAAAGTGATAAATTAAGTAATTAGTAGTTAATAAATAGGTAATTAAGTTCTATTAATAATTAAGTTTATTAATTAATGATTAAAGAATAGTTAATTAAGTTAATTAAGGTAAATAAATTGATTAGGAAGTAATAAACTAAATAACATGAACTAAAATAAATAAATAATTGAGTAATTAAGGAAAATTAATTACTTATTGTAATTAATGAAGTCTAACATGAATGTTTAAGTTAATTAATTAAGTTTAATTAATTTAAATAATTATTTGATGATGTGATAAGTAAAATTACTTGGGAAAGTAATTAATGATAATGACTAAAAGCAATTGATTGAGGATGATTTAATCATGGAAGTAATTTGAGTATAATTACTTTGGGCAATTAATCAGGGATTAATTTAAAGGAAATTAATTGAGCTGTAATTAAGTGATTTGATAGAGTAATTAGAGGTGGCTAATTACTGAATAGTATTAATCAGAAGTTATAAATAAATATAGTTTAATTGAAGATTAATTACTTAAGGTGATTAATTTAATACAGGATAATGAAAATGTAATCAGTAATCATTAATAAATATAATTAATAATAAGAGATTAAAGAGTGATTAATTGGTGTAATTAAGAAGTAGTGTAATGTTTGTAATTTAAGGTTAATTTCTATATTTGGATAAGATAATTAATTTGTGAAAATAATTAAAGGATGATTACTTGAATATAATGTTAATTAATCAAGTGTGATTAAGTGAAATGAATTTATTAATTGATTGATAATTGGTTAATAGTTATATAAACAAGATTTATAATGGTGAAGTAATTAATTTAATTTATTTTAAATTAATTAGAGATGAAGTAATTAATTTAATTCATTTTAAATTAATTATAGCTGATATAATTGCTTATGTATGGATGGATGATATTGTTACCTTGAATGGTTTGAGATTGCTAGTATAAGATAAATGATGCAGTGTGAAATGTATGCTTGATTGTAATATGATAATAATATGGATTATCTGTTGTGATGATAATATTGCCTATCTGTTTATGGTGATAATGTTGATTATCTATTGTGATGTTGTGAACTATCTACCTGTGTGTATATGGATAATTGAATTGTTTTAAACTTTAAAACAACTTGGCCCTAAAAGACACGTTTTGGATTTCGATGAGATCGAGATCAGGTTTCCATATTTGGACATCCGAAAACCACATCGATCCAAATTAACGTTAGGTCGTGAATCTGATGTGAAGATGAAGATTCAGAATGCAAGGGTCGTCGTCGTTAACTCTGAGGGTGATTCCAAAATGAGTGTAACGAGATAACGCCTTTTGTTTCGTTCGAACGCGGAAGGAACTTGTATGGATTGAATGCTTTCAGCACATCGTCAGGCGGGCGATGAGCATTCTAAGGAATATGTTCTCTAAAGGTAATCGTAGCCTCAAACCTCATCAACCGGGAATGGCTAAAACAGGGGAGGTGCAGCAAGGTTAGGTGGGTTATGCCCAAGCAGGACAGGATTTCCCCGTCTAGATGTCCATTTTTATTCGGCTTAGTGAGCGGTTGGTCGGGCCAACTGCGGGGTTATCTTGTTCGGGACTGTTCAGTAAGGAATTGTTCCGGCCTTGTGTTGCAGGGGAGCGGGCGTACTCCTCGGTACGGTGATCTAGGCCCCGTACTGTGACGGGCGGTACCCCAGTAGCCCTACCATTGTATGGAATCCATTTTCCAATAAGTGCCAACGGTTTTGATTCTATTACCCACTTTTGTGGCTAGTAGCTGGAATTTAATAATGTAACAATTTCGGCTATTTTCTATTTACGTGAAAACCCTAGACACTATTATAATATCATAGAATTTCCTATGAAATGTTTTGGTTAGCGTAAGATAAAAACTTACCCGTATTTATGTGTGGGAAGTCTTACGTGATACCTTTATTTTCAAATGTTTTTCAAGTTAAACAACCTTAAACCGTTTACTCATACCAGACTCATGTCTGACCCGGAGTTTATATTTTGTGTTTTCATAAACTCTTGGGTATTCAAATTTTTACGAGTAGCCAAGTGATAGGTTCTTGGATTGTTGAGTTCTGGAGGAGCTTGGAGCAGGAGCCCAGACGTATGTAGATATCTATATAGTTCCGCTGTGTTAGTTAGAGTATGTTGTATTTTGAGATGTATGTAGTGACAGATGTACATAAAATTTGTCAAGTGTATAATATTGTATATCTCTGATATAAACAAACTATGTAATTATTATGTGATGTATTATATTTTATTCCGTTTCCGCTGTGAGATTCTATTGTTGTTGTTCTTTTTTCTTTTCTTTTCTATTTCTACCTCTTTCTTTCTTAATGATGATACGTCTTTCTGGTAGTAGAAGGGCGGGTCGTCACAGTTGGTATCAGAGCTGAAAGGTTAAGTGAGAACCTTGGCTCTGGTGGAGATTTCTCATTAGAGATAGAGTCGGTAGTACTCTAGAATGAGTCTGAGCGTATTAATAGATATGAGTGCGTACTTGTTAGTGAATATTAAATGGTTTTGTATTATGTTGATTGATTTATTGAGTGGTATATGAACCTTCGTCAGTGCAGTCTGCACAACTGTACCAAAGGGGTTTCTAAACACTTGAATAGAACAACTCAACATGATATTGTTTTCAAAAGTGGGTGGATTAGATAATTTCATCCAAAATATATTTTGAATAAAAAAAATTGCAAATTATTATAGTATTTAGATGATAGTGTTACAGACAAATAAGATTATAAAGATTTACAATGGCTTATATAACCAAGGAAAGTATGAGATTGAATTTGGAATTAAAGTTAAAAGTGAAGTTAAAAATGAGAATTTTTGGATTAAGTTGAAAGTTTAATTTAATTTTGGAATTTAACCAATGATTAAAAATATAATGGTATAAATAAATTGGTGAAGTACATCAAATTTAGAATGTAAATGAATTGGATTGGGAAATCTAATAGTAATAAAATTTTGGTTGAGATTAACTTAAGCTTAATAATTGGACTTAAATTTAAGATTGAAATAAAATGAATTGAGATATGGATGATATTAAATGAAATTAAGTTCTTATTTAATTAAACCCAAGTGAATTGGAAGATTTAAAGAGAATAGTATGATGCTCAATTTAACGGAAGTTAAGTTAAACAAATTGAATTGAAAAAGAATTCAGTTGAGTTAGAAATGATGTTAAATAAATTGAATTCTTACTTAAATAAATAAAGGTAAGTTGAAATGAAATTGAATTGGAATAAATATATTCCAATAACTTATAAAGAAAATTGGCAACACATTGGTTAAGAATATTTTTGGCTGTAGAAGAGTGTTCAATCTCGAGTTAAAATGAAATATGAAAATATATTCAAGCTTACAATGGGTAAAAATGTGAAAAATATGAATATGAGACTTATATAAAAGAAACGTGGAGAAGTAAAATAGTAAGCCTAAATAAATTGTTTTGTTGTGAAAAAAATGAAATAAAAATCCAAATTTGAATTATAAAATAAAATTGAATGGGGATAAAAGACCAATGTGGAATTGAAAATGAAATACGAGTTATTAATACAAATTCAACTTGGGATTATAAGTAAATTAAATATGAATTAAAGTTGTTGCGGAATGGAATTAACATAGAGATAATTTGAATTTTGCAAATAAAAATCCAATTCAAGTATGGATGAAATAAATATGGCCTTGGATTTAAATCTTAACAAAATAAATAGAATTTGATCTAGGTGAGTATCAAATAAATTGGAAATAAATTTAAGTATGAAATTGAAACAAATAAATTAACCTAAGATTAAACTTTATAGAAGCGTCGCTTCAAGGAAAGTGAGAGTTTATTTAGTAAAAGCTTTAATAATTTAAGTTGAATGAAATAAAATCTTTATTCGAATAGGAATAGTTGGATAAGAAATTAAATTTGTATAAATAAACTCTGATGGCTTATCAAAAGAATTTAAATGCTTGAAATAAAAAGTATGTTTATTTAATACAGGTAGGATCTGGAATTTAAAGTGAAAATGAATGTGATTAAGAATAAATGGATGTTAGTGTGGAGAATAAATAAATTTGTGGCTCATAAAGTTAAAAAGTGGAATTATAGGCAAAATAAAATTATTGTGTACTTGGGAAATGAAATAGACATTCAACCCGGAATTACAAACTAGAAATAAACTCAAGAACTATAATGAAGTGATTTTTGTGATGAAATCAAATATTGAATTGGAAGTGGAAATAAACTAATTTGAAACAAATTAGTAAATTAAGTATGTAAATGAAATTGGAATTGGTTAAATAAAGTTGGATGGTGAATTAATAAATTTGATTGTAAATTTAAAATGAATGGGAGGCTGAGACTTTGAGTTAAATATAAAATTCAACTTGGATTGGTGTTGTAACTTATAGAATTTGACTGTAGTCAGGATTCCTGTTCGGATTGTTGATTAAGACGAGAGGCAACTCGGGGGTAAGTAGTGAAGCTTGTCGAGTGCAGTGGAGCGAGAATCCCAGTGATTACACCTGGAAGACTCTGGATAGTTCTAGGGAAGTTTATCCGGATTTGTGTTCGGATAGCAAGTGTTGCTTGTTGGGATAGACTGTTGATTGTTTGCTAATGTATGAATGATATGTATGTGTGAATGGTTGGCATAACAACTTTTAAATTATCTACGTTTTAAATTTCGGGGACGAAATTCTTTTAAGGGAGGAGGAATGTAACGGCCCTGGATTTTGGCCCTGTTTATTTTAATAAATATTTAATCTGATTAAATAAAATGTGAACTGATTATTTTCAAATGAATATGATTTTGGGATAATTGCCATTTTTTTATATAAATTTGTATTTTAAAAGGAAATTTGATTCTGGAAATTTAATAAAATCTCTTAATAATATTTACCTTATATAATTGAATTAAAAATACTGAACTTTGTTTACATTTGGAAATATACATATGGATGTTAATGTTTAAATTAAAATCTAATTCTAACAATATAAAATATAAATGTAAAACATAAATCAAATATGTGTATATAACTTAATTTAAATAATGACAGTAAAGTACAAATAGAAATGAATACAAATATAAGTAAGAAAATCATTTTGAATATGACTTGAACATTGATAGTCAAATATAAAATACAAATGTAAAATTTAAAATAACAATTAATTAGTTAAGATTGCTTACAACATAACTTAAAAATTTGTAAACAAAGCTAAAATAAGAACAAGGTATAAAAACACAAAGTATAAGTAAAACAAAATCAAATGTAATGTAAAACAAGACTCTAACTTTTATGTATAACTTATGTAAATTAGAAGTTAACAAAACAAAATATTTTCACACACAAATTAACAACAACCATATGTATGTAAATTATTCAAGTTAGAAACAATGAAACAAATTATTTTCAAGCAAACCAAAAAGTATAAAAACAAACCTGACACATGTGAAATATTCAATTTGGAAACTAATAACAAGACAAATATCTAATAAGTAACTAACTGCATATATACAGAACCAAATGTTGCCTGCAAAATAAATAAGTATAAGGTATAAAAGTTGAACCAGATAAGTATTTATATCCAAACTAACTTCATATACTCACCTGCAAACCAGTCAGGGTATAGGGTATAATACCTGACCCAAAATTGTTTTGATACAAATATACTTTTCATACCAAATCTATATTCCTAGTTAATCATAATTATGTTAACAGATCAAGCAACACAACATTTATTGCTCATCTGTTCGAGCACATACATTTGTCTATTTAAAATATGCACAAATCTTTACTTTGCAGAATAAAATCTGATCAACATAATTAGATAACAGTGAGATAAGTATAAAAAAAAAGTAAAACAGGCTTGTATATATGTGTAACCTGTGAATGATTATGTAGGCAAGTGACGAAAGTCTATGTACTAATAAGATTAAGCGTAAACAATAAGTACATTAGCATTTAATGTTTTATCATATCAGCCCCATAAGAAACAAGCTTGCCTGATAAAACAAAATGCATAGTACAGATAACACCTAACCATGTTAAAACTTTTTTTCCATTCATACATAACTTCTTATCTTCTATATATATAGGTATTCATCTTTTATTTAGTTGGATCAGTAACATAAGTATACCTGAGAAACAAATATAAAGAGGAAAAAAAACAGAAAGAAGAAAAAAGATAAAAGAAGCAAACAAAGCTCAAGTTTAAAATCATAAGAACAGGAAAAATTTACAGACAGGTTTCAACAACAGGTTTTTTAAAACAAGGAGTGTGCTTTCTGATCAAAGATTTTACTGGTGAGTAAACAAAAAAAATTTAAGCTTTAAGTTATTTTAATATAGTTCAAGATCATTTAATATCCTTGATATATTTATATGTGTCAGTTTGTATTGCTGTTATGATGCTCTGTTCACCACTGTAATTGATGCAGGTTGTGATATTTTCTTTCAAACTAAATTTGCTCTCTTCAGATTTTTATAAAGCTTTAAACTTTTCATCTAGACAAGGTATTTAAACTTAGCTTATGATTTCTAAAAGCTGGTTAAACCTAGTTGTAAAACATATTGACTGTAATTTAGTCTACAAGTATCAAATGATAACATGATAAAATTGATTTTTGTAAAACACTAATTTAAGGTTGTATGTTGAATTCTTATAACAAATTATGAATTTTAAAACAAAAATGAAGCTTTTTAACCTTGAATCCTAAGAGCAGTTTAATTGTGAGCAAGAAATACATTTTTTCCAAATTCAAAAAATTTAGATGGAGTAAAATGTTGAAACTCGGATTGAGGGTAGTAATATCTACCGTGATCCTGAGAAAAATATCAATTAATTTTTCAGTTGTGTAAATTTGAAAAACAGAATCAATTTAGGGTTTTTGTTCAAAATTTTGACATGCCTGTAAATGCAACGAATTCGTCATCCATTCGTGATCGAGTTGTTCGAAACTTCGGGGAATGGAAGGGTCGCGTGTTGTCGAGGTGCGGCCAAAAGTTGGGGGCTTCCGGTGGTCACGGCGGCGGTGACGAGGTGATTATGTTGATGGGGTTGAGCTCTGCATCTCGGTCGAACTGTTGTTTTTTTTTTATTCGACTTTCCTGAAGGCAATTCGATTTTGGGTTTCGAATATACGAGTGTTTTGTGATGTGTCTGAGTCACTGGTGTTCGTCGAAGTTGGGTGGTGCTGCCGTGCACGTGCACGGCGTGGAGGAGGGAGACGGCGTTGTGTCTGTGGTGTTACTCGATTCATGCTCGAGTAAATAGGAGGGAAGCTTCGACTTTAACCGAGTTTCGCACGAGATTTCCTGATGCTGTTTTTTTTATGCAGCCAATGTTTAAATTTAAACTACAGGAACTTAAAAAAATGAAGGAGAAGAAGAAGTTGGTGTATAGAGAGGGAGGCTCGGAAATCAGTGAGTTTTACTCGCAGTTGCACGTGAGTTTTTGCAGGTAGGGCTCGAGTTACCTTCAATGTTATAGTGCATTTTCACACAGGAGATTAATAAATTTGATTTCCTCAAATTTATAAGCATGGTGAACACAATGATTGTTTGACAAGTTTTAACTAAGATTTCGATCCAAGTTATAATGATTTTTGATTAATACTTAACAAAGTTTTTAAAACATTTAATTATTATATAATCCAGTAATTATTTTAATTAAGTATAAAGGAAATTAACAATTAAGTTGTTGTTAGTTAACATAATTGATTTCCAGAATCAATGAAGGCTTTTAAAAATGTTAATTAAGCTGGAAATTAATATTAATTGATGATTTCAGGAAGTGAATAAAAATAATTACTTTCTAATTTTAATTAGAGATGGATTATAAGTAATAAATAAATTAACTACTTAAGTAAATTAATGATTAATGGTTAATTGATTAAATAATTTAATTAAGAATTAATAAAGTGATAAATTAAGTAATTAGTGGTTAATAAATAGGTAATTAAGTTCTATTAATAATTAAGTTTATTAATTAATAATTAAAGAATAGTTAATTAAGGTAAATAAATTGATTAGGAAGTAATAAACTAAATAAAATGAACTAAAATAAATAAATAATTGAGTAATTAAGAAAAATTAATTACTTATTGTAATTAATGAAGTTTAACATGAATGTTTAAGTTAATTAATTAAGTTTAATTAATTTAAATAATTATTTGATGATGTGATAAGTAAAATTACTTGGGAAAGTAATTAATGATAATGACTAGAAGCAATTGATTGAGGATGATTTAATCATGGAAGTAATTTGAGTATAATTACTTTGGGCAATTAATCAGGGATTAATTTAAAGGAAATTAATTGAGCTGTAATTAAGTGATTTGATAGAGTAATTAGAGGTGGCTAATTACTGAATAGTATTAATCAGAAGTTATAAATAAATATAGTTTAATTGAAGATTAATTACTTAAGGTAATTAATTTAATACAGGATAATGAAAATGTAATTAGTAATCATTAATAAATATAATTAATAATAAGAGATTAAAGAGTAATTAATTGGTGTAATTAAGAAGTAGTGTAATGTTTGTAATTTAAGGTTAATTTCTATATTTGGATAAGATAATTAATTTGTGAAAATAATTAAAGGATGATTACTTGAATATAATGTTAATTAATCAAGTGTGATTAAGTGAAATGAATTTATTAATTGATTGATAATTGGTTAATAGTTATATAAACAAGATTTATAATGGTGAAGTAATTAATTTAATTTATTTTAAATTAATTAGAGATGCAGTAATTAATTTAATTCATTTTAAATTAACTATAGCTGATATAATTGCTTATGTATGGATGGATGATATTGTTACCTTGAATGGTTTGAGATTGCTAGTATAAGATAAATGATGCAGTGTGAAATGTATGCTTGATTGTAGTATGATAATAATATGGATTATCTGTTGTGATGATAATATTTCCTATCTGTTTATGGTGATAATGTTGATTATCTATTGTGATGTTGTGAACTATCTACCTGTGTGTATATGGATAATTGAATTGTTTTAAACTTTAAAACAACTTGGCCCTAAAAGACACGTTTTGGATTTCGATGAGACCGTGATCGGGTTTCCATATTTGGACATCCGAAAACCACATCGATCCAAATTAACGTTAGGTCGTGAATCTGATGTGAAGATGAAGATTCAGAATGCAAGGGTTGTCGTCGTTAACTCTGAGGGTGATTCCAAAATGAGTGTAACGAGATAATGCCTTCGGTTTCGTTCGAACGCGGAACAAACTTGTATGGATTGAATGCTTTCAGCACATCGTCAGGCGGGCGATGAGCATTCTAAAGAATATGTTCTCTAAAGGTAATCGTAGCATCAAGTCTCATCAATCAGGAATGGCTAAAACAGGGGAGGTGCAGCAAGGTTAGGTGGGTCATGCCCAAGAAGGACAAGATTTTCCCCTGTCTAGATGTCCCTTTTTATTCGGCTTAGTGAGCGGTTGGTCGCGCCAACTGCGGGGTTATCTTGTTCGAGGCTGCTCAGTAAGGAATGGTTTCAGCCTTGTGTTGCAGGGGAGCGGGCGTGCTCCTCGGTACGATGATCTAGGCCCCGTACTGTGACGGGCTGTACCCCAGTAGCCCTGCCATTGTATGGAATCCATTTTCCAATAAGTGCCAACGGTTTTGATTCTATTACCCACTTTTGTGGCTAGTAGCTGGAATTTAATAATGTAACAATTTCGGCTATTTTCTATTTACTTGAAAACCCTAGACACTATTATAATATTACAGAATTTCCTATGAAATGTTTTGGTTAGCGTAAGATAAAAACTTACCCGTATTTATGTGTGGGAAGTCTTACGTGATATCTTTATTTTCAAATGTTTTTCAAGTTAAACAACCTTAAACCGTTTACTCATACCAGACCCATGTCTGACCCGGAATTTATATTTTGTGTTTTCATAAACTCTTGGGTATTCAAATTTTTACGAGTAGCCAAGTGATAGGTTCTTGGATTGTTGAGTTCTGGAGGAGCTTGGAGCAAGAGCCCAGACGTATGTAGATATCTATATAGTTCTGATGTGTTAGTTAGAGTATGTTGTATTTTGAGATGTATGTAGTGACAGATGTAGATAAAATTTGTCAAGTGTATAATATTGTATATCTCTGATATAAACAAACTATGTAATTATTATGTGATGTATTATATTTTATTCCGTTTCTACTGTGAGATTTTGTTGTTGTTGTTTCTTTCTTTTCTTTTCTATTTCTACCTCTTTCTTTCTTAATGATGATACGTCTTTCTGGTAGTAGAAGGGCGGGTCGTCACAACAAAATGTTCCCTCTAGTTTCTGCACAGCACTTCCTTTGTAAAGGTAATGCAACAGCACTTGGTGCATTGTTGCACAAGGCAAAGGCAGTGCACCAACAACACTTGGTGCATTGTTGCACAAGGCAAAGGCAGTGCACCAGCACCGTCGTCCCTTTACAATGGCAGTGCACCGGCACCGCCGTCTCTTTACAATGGTAGTGCACGACAAATTTGTAAGCAATTATAACTATAATCATACTTTTTAGGCTTAATTTGTAACGGAACTATACAAACTTGTTCTTAGACAATAAACAGACGAATAGTTATACATTCTGCTAATTTGATTAAATAATTTATATGCAGATATACAGAGACAATACATTTACTGCTAGGTTTGGAGTTTCGCATGACAGAGAGAAACTTGAGGAGGTAGTAGAAGAGCTAAGGAGTAAAAATCAATAAATCAATACCACGATTAACAAACTACAAGGGAATTTATGTTCCATGTAGGAGGATATGAGTTTTGTGCAGGAGTTTATATGGAGGTTGAGGCCGGAGCAAGGACCAGAGATATGACCAACTTCGTAAGTTATTCCTATTTTGGTTGTGGGTTTGATGTTCTATTTTTATAACGTACATTGTATGATGTTTGAATTAGATGAGACAACTACGTTGAAGTTATATAGCAACTTTATTTTATTGTTTGTTAGACATGATGTGTTTTAAACACATTCTGTAACAAGTTTATGGTAATTTGATCATGATATACATTCTATATTAATATTTTTAATGAGATACATTTCATGAGATATATAGTTATGATTTTTGCATGTGGTTATATAATATATTTAATGTTTTCTGTTGTTGATGTTTGGTTTTGTCAAATTTTGTTGTGATATGTGAGGTAGATGAATATGAATACAATGATATCGTATTAAATTTTTGTGTACGGTGATGCATGGAAGGCGTATGGAAATCGTAAGAAAAATCTATTTTTTTGCATTTAAAAAAAAAAGAAGGCTAGGCGTAGGGAACGCGTAAGGATGAAGGGGAGTAGGTGATGCATATGGAATTTGGCGTAGGTAATGCGTATGAAATCTGACATAGGTAATACGTATAGAATCTGGCGTAGGGAATGCGCACGGAACGAGGCGTATGTAATGCGTATGGAATGTGACGTAGGGAATGTGTAGGGAAAAGGCATAAAGAAGTCGTAGGAAATTTTTACGACGTACTGTTTTCCGACTTTTTTTTTGGCGTAGGAGTGGCGTGAGGAAATTTGATTCCCTGTTTAATGCAGAATTCTTTTATAGTGAGACATTTTTTGATTAGAAAGTTATCGATACTAATATATGTATATGTATATGTGTGTATATATATGTATGTGTATCACAAAATATTTTATTGGACAAAAATTTTAGTTTGTCATTCCTCAATTGGATTTCGATGTATAAATATCTTTTATATGCAGACCATCAATTGATTATAGTTAGACTAAACAAAAATATATAAAATATGGTTCATCAAGTATCCTATTTTTGTTTTGGTGAAGATCAGGTTATGCTGAAATAATTATGAATATGCTATGAAAATTAGAAAAATAAATATGCTACATATAGCAGTAAATTGACTAAACGTATTTAAGCAAATAAGTTTGAGAATAATGACATTTTTAACACTTAAAGAGGCAGGTAGTTATTATTGTTATCTCACCCTTTAGTCAAGGCTGGAATATCAACAAACTAGGTGGAAAATGATAGATATCAGGAGTGGAAATCAATTGGAAGCAAGTCTGTGATCGATGTTGTCAAAATTTGGCCGAGCTCCAATCAAGACGGGATCGATTGGGAATGATGGAAAATGCTAGGAGGGGCTACGTTTCAATTTTCCGGTCAATCAGAGTTCGTATGCTCGAAATATGGACGGATCAATATTGGAAGGGATTGATTTCATATCGATACAAATCGTATCGGTTCAGTATGGATACGAATAGCGTGTTCGTGTCGATCAGGTAGGAAGGCCAAATGGATTTCGACTCGGTGGATATGAACTTGGATTGAATAGATGGGCGCACGATGGTATGTTCGACTCGAAGGTTCCGTATCGATCAGGATGAAGCATCGCAGTATACTTCGAATCGATGTTGTTCGTGTCGATCAGCATGGGTTCAAGGCGATAGTGTTCGTATCGGTCGGGATGGAGGTGGCGGCATGCCTCAAATCGAAGATTTCGTATCGATTCAAATGGACACGAAGGTAAAACTCGTATCGGTCTTGTTTGTATCGATCCACGGTAAAAACCTGATCAATACGAACAAGGAAGCAGCTAATAGATTCGAATTAAAGGACACAGATGGGACCGATGTGAACAGGTGGATGCGAAGCCAAACAGTGGATTGGATACGGACGAAGAATATGCATGGATTGAAGGAAGAAACGTTCAACTCGGCGTAGAAAATGGATCGAGCCTCGAAGATAGGGCCACGTCATCGATGAACACGTGCTTGGTATCGATACGAAAACATCGATACGAATTGATCGATATGGACCAGATGACGTTGAGAAAGCTACAACTCGTATCGATCATATCTTGAGATCCACAAGTCCAAATGCTATAAAATTTTCACAGGAGCTTACGTACAACCTAAAAAATATTCACACCAAGTTTCGACTCCATTGGACAAAATCTTGATCGATACGAATTACGTTCGTATCAATCACGGATCAAGTCGAAACTACATGGGATCGATCGCGTGGGCCCACTCATGTGCCAGAAGAAGTCTCCTGAGATTTGAGCAAGATATCGGCCTCGTATGCTTATAAATAGAGCCCCAGGGCCTACAGAAGAAGTATCTTTTGACGATCCGTCATCCAGACTCTGCCGAAAACACTTTTGCATTACTAAGCTACTGTTGTATTCGAATTTCTTCATTACAATCCGTTGTAATCAACTGTAATCAGCGAAGAAATGCAATAAAAGATTAACTTTTAAGTGGACGTAGGCCGGAGATAGCTGAACCACTATAAATTCTGTGTTTCTGCCTATTTCCTTCCGTTTTAAGTCTATTATTCATCATTTGCATCCTCTACATTACCTAGATCCGTGATATGCGATTATATACTGTTGATTTGTGTTTACACACTCGTGCTTTCACGATATTTGGGGTTTGTGACTAATTTTGGCGCAAACACTTTGGTGCTTTCATGGAGAACAACTAGCACCCGCTATACCAGATTTGGAGTTCAGATTTGAAGGCTTAAAGATTCAGATCTAAAGAGCTATGACAAGACAATCAAGTAGAAGACAAAGAACAGAGAGACGTCGGCATGAAGGAAGTCAGGAGGCTTCATCAGGGGCTAATCAGACTTCGACTTTCATCACCAGAGACGAAATGGAGATGATGATGGGAGCAATGCACGAAGAGTTTCTGAAAAGGCAGGAGGAAATGATGCAGAACCTCCTTCGACGGTTTGGACAAGCAGGAACAGCTGGAGCTTCAGGAGTTCAGATCCATGGAGCTGGAACAGAAGAACCAAACAGGCAATCGAACGGAGCGGCTCAACAAGGTGCAGTCCCTAATCAACGCACAACTGCTAGTCTGGACGGATCCAGACATGGGGGCACACTGCCCGGTAACGATAGACCAATTCAAGGAGAAATTCCCGGTGACACCGCATGACGAGATGCTGGCAGGAACGTGGGAGCGCGTGATGAAGAGTACGTGCCGGAATTCCCTCGGGGACTCGGAGGACAACTCTTGACGGACAACGCTGGATTGACTGAGATTATCAGACGAAACATGCGGGGAGGATTGACCAACAGAGATCTGGAAGGGATAAACAGGAGTCCGTTTTCTCGTGAAATCGGAATGGCTCGGAATCCACCAGAATTCAAGCTACCTACATTAGAGGTATACAATGGCAAGGCTGATCCTACTGATCACTTGATGAGATATACAAGACATATGGAAGTGTTGCGGGCATCGGAGGAAGTGGTGGCCCGATGTTTCCATTTGCACTTAACGGATATAGCTGTTATGTGGTTCAAACAGCTGGAAGAGGGATCTATCAGGACATGACAGAATTGGTAGACCGGTTTCTGAAGCAGTTTCGAGTTCATATTAAAAGACCGAAGAACGTAATGACGCTAACCTCAGTAAAGCAAAGGACAGATGAATCGCTCAGAGCCTTCCTAACTCGGTTCAATGCAGCGGTTGCTTCGGTGGATCAGCCGGATCCATCGATGGTTTTAATGGCAGCAGTATCAGGAGTTGGAGAGAATTCAGATTTCAAAGTGTCTCTAATATAGGATCCACCAATGGATCTCGGAAAATTCTTTCACGAAGCTGAGAGATTCCTTCGGCAGGAAGATGCATGCTCAGATATGAAGTTAAAGGAGGTGAACACAGCTGAGGATGGTGGGCCATCTGGCAGATGCTCAGATAAAGATAAAGATAAAGGAAAAAGGAAGCTGAAGGACGAATCAGGAAAAGCCAGGAAGCGAGGGAGAGAACCAAAATTCTCCACTTACACGAGATTGAACGAGACGCTGGAACAGATATTTATGGAGACTCGGAATCGCCTTCCCTACCGAAGGCCTGCTAGGAGAGAACCCTCGAAACGTGAAAGGGCATTAGGAAGGCAATGTCTCTTCCATGATTTGGACGGACATGGTACCAACAGCTGCAGGCATCTAAAGGACATAAATGAGGAGCATGTAAGGAATGGACAGTTGCGCCAATATGTCGGGGCTTGGAATGCAACGGTGGAACAGGAGCAACCACCATCTACTTCAAACAATGATGGCGTGAGGCTCAGGAATGATGGTCGATTGGTTATCAATTGACTAGGATGATATGAAATAAGTAGCAAACTGCAGGAAAATGGCCAAGTCATTTACTCATGTACGGGGACGGAGATGGTCCCTAGGCATGCTCTGAATGATGATAAAATGCTATGGTTTGTGAAACCTGTTTTTTGTTTTTGGATTGGATGCACGTTCTTCTGGTTTGGTTTTGGAGTTTGGTTTGAACTCCTGATTCTATTTGTTTTTGGTTTGGACTTCTGTTTGGATGATTGTTTTCATGCTTGGATATTGGTTTGGATTTCTGGTGTGGATTTTTGGTTTTTTGATTTGGTTTGGATTGAATTTTGACTGGATTTTTATCTGGCTTTCTGGTAAATGATCGTCGGGTATAGATTATACCTTGCAAGGGGTAAGTCTCTTCGTCCGAACGTGGCGAACTGGCTTATTCAGGTCGTCGAATATGGACTATGCTCGACAAGGGTCCGGAGCGACCAGGATTCAGCTTAGGACTTAGGCCCTATATTATCGGTTACTATTTCAGGTCGTTGAGTATGGACTATGCTCGAAAAGGGTCCGGAGTGACCAGAATTCGGCTTAGGACTTAAGCCATGGCATTACTCAGCGTCCAGGGACACTGGACCACGGTCGTCGGGTGTGGATTGCGCTTGGCAAGAACCCGGAGAGGTTACGGATATGAATATCGGCTATGAATGGCAAGGTCTTTGATATCGACCCGGAGATGTCCTGGATTCGGTCATTGGTTATTGGATAAGGATGGATTAGGACTCGGTCATCGGGTTCGGATAGATATGGAATGGGCTAAGGCTGTGGTTATTGGATTCGAAATTGGACATCGACTTGGAGCAGCCAAAAATGAGGCACTTGGATGGTATGGCTATAGACGGGATATGGACTTCGGATGTCGGATTCAGAACTATTCAAAACACACCTTCTTATCACAAGGCATGTTTTGGGGGGCAAATGTTATCCCATCCTTGGGTCAATGCTGTAATATCAACAAATTAGCTGGAAAAAGATAGATATCAGGAGTGGAAATCAATTGGAAACAAGGCCGTAATCGATGTTGTCAAAATTTGACCGAGCTCTAATCAAGGCGGGATCGATTGGGAATGATGGATAAGGCTAGGAGAGGCTACGTTTCAATTTTTAGGTCAATCTAAGTTCGTATGCTCGAAATATGGGCGGATCAATATTGGAAGGGGCTGATTTCGTATCGATACAATTCGTATCGGTTCAGTATGGATACAAACAGCGTGTTTGTGTCGATTAGGTAGGAAGGCCAAATGGATTTCGACTCGGTGGATATGAACTTGGATTGAATAGATGGGCGCATGATGGTTTGTTCGACTCGAAGTTTTCGTATCGATCAGGATGAAGCATCGCGGTATGCTTCGAATCGATGTTGTTTGTGTCGATCAGCATGGGTTCAAGGCGATAGTGTTCGTATCGGTCAGGATGGAGATGGCGGCATGCCTCGAATCGAAAATTTTGTATCGATTCAAATGGACACGAAGGTAGAACTCGTATCGGTCTTGTTCGTATCGATCCACGGCAATAACCTGATCGATACGAACAAGGAAGCAGCTAATCGATTTGAATTAATGGACACAGATGGGACCGATGCAAACAGGTGGATGCGAAGCCAAATAGTGGATTGGACACGGACGAAGAATATGCATGGATCGAAGGAAAAAACGTTCAACGCGACGTAGAAAATGGATCGAGCCTCGAAGATAGGGCCACATCATCGATGCACACGTGCTTGGTATCGATACAAATCAACATCGATACGAATTGATTGATACAGACCAGATGACGTTGAGAAAGTTACAACTCGTATCGATCATATCTTGAGATCTACAAGTCCAATGCTATGAAATTTTCCCAGGAGCTTACGTACAAGCTAAAGAATGTTCACACCAAGTTTCGACTCCATTGGACAAAATCTTGATCGATACGAATTACGTTCGTATCGATCACGGATCGAGCCGAAACTTCATGGGATCGATCGCGTGGGCCCACTCACGTGCCCGAAGAACCAAGATTTGAGCAAGATATCGGCCTCCTACGCCTATAAATAGAGCCCCAGGGCCTACAGAAGAATGATCTTTTGGCGATCCGACGTCCCAACTCTGCCGAAAACACTTTTGCACTATTAAGCTACTGTTGTATTCGAATTTCTTCATTGTAATCCGCTGTAATCAAATGTAGTCAGCAAAGAAAGACAATAAAAGATTAACTTTTGAAGTGAACGTAGGCCGGAGATAGCCGAACCACTATAAATCCTGTATTTCTGTCTATTTCCTTCCGTTTTAAGTCTATTATTCATCATTTATCATCCTCTACATTACCTAGATCCGTGATCTGTGATTATATACTGTTGATTTGTGTTCACACGCTGGTGTTTTCACAATATTTGGGGTTTGTGACCAGTTTTGACGCAAACAATTATCATAAATTATGTATGGATGTTAATATTTGTTTTCAATTTATTACATTATATCTACCATGCAAAAGTTATTCCAATAATTTAAAGTACTAAAAAGCTTTCTAACACAATGATTCAAATTTAAACAAAGTATACATATATTCCAAACTACGAAATATAGTACAACTAACATGAAGAGAGCCGATTTCATCGTTTGTAGTCTCCAAGCATACCAGAGAAGAGCTTGAGCTTTGATTTTATTTTGCAGTGCATTAAAGGGTTTTAATTTATTGATGTTACATCAACATATCAATCATACCACGCTAACACTATAATGTAGTGATTTAACAAAAGATTCTCAAATAACCCAAGTTAAAAATCTATCATAGAAATCAAGTTTATAGCATATTAATTAATCAATATCAGACTATCCATATTATCAATAGCAAGGGATTTTCACGTAACTAAATTCAAAATACTGTCATAGAAAACTGAATTCAAAAGCATTAAAAATGAAATACTGACTGATTGCCAAACCAGAATGAGGTACGCAATAAGGAGTGAATTATTGAAATTGAAATTACTAAAAGAGATACCTCAAACCAAACTTGATTGATGTTCAGATGTCGGAAAACTATCAGACTTTGGCATACAGTCTTCATTGGATTCATAAAGTCGAAGCTTTGATGTAGAAATAAGGAAGATTAACAAAACCTACGAATTGAAGAAATCTAGTTAAATCAAAATCTTTTTTGAACGAATAGTAAAATCAAATGTTGGGTATTATCGCAAAGTGGAGAGAAGAGGAAGTTAAATATTTAGATCATTTAGCAAAAGTTGTAAATAGAGCAACAAAGATTGTAGAGAGAGAGCGGTTATTGCACAGAAGAGAGGGGAAAAGAAGTTAAATCTGTACAACCGTGTGATGGTGCCGCGGTTGCCATATTTTCTTTTTCATTCTTATTTTAACTCTATTAAGTATAAGTTTAAGCATAAAGGTATTAACTGATGAGGTGTTGCCTTTATGACCACTTGATATAAGCTATAATTTTAAATCTGGTGTGCCTTTTGTCTCAGCGGTTAAGTACAAATAATATACTTGTATGTGTGTGGATGTGTAACATGATAACCCATACAGAGTATTACATGCCTTATATAGATGTTGAAATTTAAATCGCATCGGATATGTTAGCTCATCTAATATGTATTGTATGTTGTCCAAATACATGTACGTATGTAAAATTTGTTATTTCAAAAACATTATAAATCTATATGTGTACGTGTTATTGTAATAAATATTAAAATAATTTATATATATACTAAAATATAAAGGTCTTTATTTCTAATTTTGAACCAATATACATACATGTATGTGTGTGTATTACAAAGACAATATATATTTATATATATATAAGCCTGTTTATCATATCAAAATATTATATATATATATATATTAACAAAATTTTAAACACTTTTAGGTCATATACACAGCACAAAAGAAATTTATTATATATTTTATTGCATTAAAATATATATACACACACATATTGATTAATTAGTCAAAACTAATAAAATATTTTCAAAACATATTATTTAAATTTTAAACTTTCAAAAAATCTAGCATGTAATTTTAAGGTGTGAAACAAATTTTCATAGTTTTTCTTGGTCAAAAATTATTTTTTATTAATTAATCGTTATCTGCTGTATATTATAATAATTTTTGAAAATATAAAAAATTACTTTTAAATTCTCATTTTCTGGTTGAGAGTTTATTCCATGATAAAATAATTTGCAAAATTTAAAAGTTAATTTTCTAAACATATTTTATTTTATATAATTTTTTAAATAGTGTAATGATTTAAATAATATTAAATAATAGTAAATAATTATAAAAATATATTTTACAGTTGAAAAAAATATAATTAGTGTAAATATACGTGTATAAAATATATCTCTAATTATTAGCATGAAATGATGATATAACTAAATATAAACGATATAACTATAATTAAATGACATTTTAATATGTATATATTAATTAATTAAATAATTATTATTATAAATAAAATATTTGGCTTTGTATTTCTGATCAATATGTACAAAAAAAAATTAAATGAATACATACATATAAGCTTATGTGACAACATCAGTACATATAAGAATCGTCACATAACTAAAGAATCGTCACATAACTAACAATATGATAATAATATATATATGAATATTAAAATATTATTTAGAAATTACAAACCATATAACACAGTAAAAAAAATACCTAAAACTAATGCCTTGAAGCACACCTAGTAATGATGAACTCTCTCTCTCCTTTCAAAGCTTTTAGATTCAACAGACTATTAATCCTTGAATCGTGGACCTTTGACTATCAAATAGTGATTGTCTTTTGAATTGATTTGAGTTGTATTTGCTTGAGCTCCTAGGGGATGAAATCATCCATAAATGGAAAGGGGTAGTGGTAGCAAAAATACCTTTTTTAATTAGGGTTTGTGGTATTTGAATAGTGGATGGGAGAGACAAAATAATGGATCATATCTCATACCAATTCTCACTAAATCTAAGCAATCCAATTCTAACACCTCTAACCTATTTTAACCCCCCTATAGTCATCATTATAGTATAAATTATCAACCTATCATAATGGGCCAATATCCCATTTAATCCCAAATATATATTATTAATTAAATCAAATTTAATTGCTTATCGATATCACATATCGATCGATACATTTATAACTATTATAAATATATCCTCAAATCATCTTCAAAATGTTATAATTAATATTTCACAGATATTAATTAATTTAGTTAATTTATAATAATTATAAACTAATTAAATCGTTTGATCTAAAGAGAATTCATCATTCTGGTTGTGTGACTCGTCAGGTGTAAATTTGGTAAGCGTTTACATCGAACTATTCGAAGTTAATGTTCACACGTCACTTAGCAGATGGTGTGATATTTTGACCCAATTTATCGCTTACTTAGTTCTGCTAAAATCCAATTTCACTTTATTAAGTGTTACCCGGTTGGGATATTTATTTACACCAATTCTCTTCATCTAAACTATGTCACTTTAGACTTATAAAATTTTGGTAATGGTTAAAATTCCAATATCATCCATATTCAACTCTATAGTCCAAACAAAAGATCCTTGGTTCAATAATAACAATTATTATTAACTTAAATGCTCTGGCCAAAGACTTTGACTTTGAGTTGAGTTGAGTTGACCGTGATACTAACCCCATATAACCGAGGTGACGAATCCTCTCTAGAATAGTGCTTCATTTCCAATTCTCCCACTTGACCCAACTATAGTCATTAGATGGACGTCGTGTCATGATTGTAGGATCGTTTTCATCCTAGAGGGGTTGAATAAAGTGATACTAATAATAATAAAAATTAATGTGAAAATAAAAACTATAACAGGAAATAAAGTAGAAGAGATCACACATAAATTTACCCAGCTTCGACAAAACCCTGCCTATGTGCTGCCCCAAAGTTTCTATTAGAAATTAAGTAGTCAGACGCTTACATACGTAAACTTGCGACACGCGCTAATGACTAACCTAACTCTATGCTCGAAACCCTGTCACAACTCAGCCATCGAGTTACGAATTCTCAAACTACGCCCCGTAGTTTGTACATAGTTACACAACTAGGACAATTACCAACTTTAAAAAAGAAAATTACAAAACAAATAAAACAATAAACAAAACAAAACAAAACACTAATTTATAAATAACTAATCCCAATACAAAATAAAGGTCAGCCCAAGTAAAATAAAATGTGATCTTCCAATTTTGTTATTATTCCGCCCAAATGAAAGATGCGGTCTTACCCTTGTGAACAAACTCTGGTCCATTTCCTTTTATTTTAGTACCGCCTCCTTTGCTTTGTGAAATCAATGGCTGCTTCCAATTCGTTCCTCTTCAAAACTAGGGCTTTGAAATTTAGCGCCGCTTGAAACAAAAATTCAAATTGATTGCTGGTCGTTCCACAATGGGCTTCAATGCTTCTTTGATTTGGCTCGCGGTCGCTTTCAGGAGTGAGTTCGAAACTGTGAATTTGGTATGTAATTTTTTCCGTATAATTTCTCTTTTTCATTTGCTTGTGTTCAAACTCAATTTATGTTTTGTGATTGACTTTGTATCTTGCTCTGGTTTTGCTTGAACTCGACTCACTTGAATGTCGATGATGATGTGGGATTAAATAGGGATAAAATCCCTAAATATACGGTCGTACATTTCTTTTTGAATTCTTCGTGACACTTGCTTGGCCGTTCGATTTTTCCTAAATGACGGCGATTGCACTGACTTGTTTAATAGTTGATGGATTTGAATTTCTTGATTCGGTATCGTTCTTGTTTAATAGTTGATGGATTTGAATTTCTTGAGTCGGTATCGTTCTTTTTTCTCCTTGATTTGTTCACGTGATCGAAGTTGCTTTGGGTCAATTCCTATAACTTCGGCATTTGAAATTGTGATAATATTTTGACTTTTAAATTGGTTTTATCACCTGTGAGTCCCATAAAAAAAAGTTGTTGGTTTTAAGTTTCAATTCATTGACTTGTTCATTTTGAAATTCACTTCAATGTTATTTGAGCCGTGACTTGCAACTGTGATTATTGTAACTATATAAACATGTATATACATACATATATGTATATGTGCATGATTTTTATGCCTATCCACTTAGTTGGCTTGATGTCTCTACTGTGTTGAGTTTTGTGGTTTGGTGCACTTGTCATTGTGAGCCTGGTCATTATTTCACTTATCTGGTCATGGTAGCCTAGCATATGTATACTTGAAGTCTAGTCATCACTGCATATATACATGTCTGAATGCATGCATATCATCTGACCTCTTCGAATGCTTGCATATGATTATTTATGTGTCTGCACTTTGTCTTGTTCACGCCTCTGAACTAATATATGTGTTCATGCATTTGAATCTTCATGTTTCATGTTGAAAGGCTGAACTTGAACTTGAACTAGTTTGAATGGTTGCACATGGTTGGTCTTCACTGTTGCTTCTGATCTGGGTTCCCTTGAAGTCTAGTCATGTGTGTGCATACCTTCGAGTCTGTGCATATGAACTTGTGTTTTTGGAATCTGCTTTAGTGTTGATGTGCATATGTTTTCAGTTGCTTTGTACATAGTTGCCTATTAACTTGTTGTTGCATTTAATTCTTCAAGTGACTTTTGTATTCATGTGAATCTTCATGATGTCTCGTTGTTATTGCATTTTTGATCGGGACTTATATGCACTTGATTTGAATCCAGCCTAGGCTCGGGTTTGACCTTGTACTCACCTGTCCCTACAGTTTTATCAAGCAAGTGTATATCGGTGTACAAGGTCTTGTGACATGTACAGTGATACACTATGCATGTTGCAAGCTGTTCGTGTAAGATGAATTCAAAAGAAATGATGACAAACAACCCAAATAACTGAGGCAAATAATATTTTCAAAATATACTTTAATATGCACGGCAACATATTTTCTTTTTAAATTTTACTACGTCAGTATTTATTTTGTAGGTAGCTCAGATGTTGGATTCAAGCTGGAATATAGTTGAAGATAAAAATAAGAATGTTGAGTGACTATGTAGTGAGATTTAAATTTTAAAGTGAAAGATTGTTTTGTAATTGAAATTGTGTAAATGTAGTGAGAGATGAAATTTGATTTAAATTTGTAATAAAATATTTGTTTGAATATGAATTCTGAGTTATTTATTTTATTCACCAAATATTTATTTAATTATGTGAAAAATAAAATTGTAAAATTTTAAATATAGATTTCATCAAGATCAAATACATTTAATAAAGTTCAAATCATATACTAGCATATTCTAGAATCTCCCCATTTTAATGATAACAAATATATATTAAGATTTAAATTTATTAAATGTATTTGATCTTGATGAATTCTATTTTCTCCCCCTATTTGAGTGCTCCCCTACAACAAAGCTCCCCCTTCAGATATGCATGAAAGAATATGCAAATATAAAAAATGCAATGAGCCTATATGATAATGTGTTTTCCAAAATCTTAACTTCTCTCCCCATTTTGTTATTAGTAAAAGAGTAATATGTCAGAAAAATAGAGATAAAGTGATAGACATTAATGCAACATTAATACTTAATCGAGTATATATATTAAATTTCAATAAAAGATCAAACAAAAATCATAAATACTCTGGTAGGCACATATTCCATTTTAGAGTGATAGGGGAGATGTCGGTATATAAAACCATATAATAATGTTCATTTGTGATATATTTATAACAGGAAACTGTTAAATACTTACTAACCATGCATAACTATTAGGTTTTTAAAATGAGATTAGTAGTATTCATTAAATTTTAAAAAAAAATGAATTTCAAGTATCTTCTAACCACGCATAACCTTGAGGACTTTTAAATAGGATTAGAATCAACTTGCCTACTTAATAATTAATTTTGATATGTGTTCCGTACGTGCATAACCATGAGGATTTTTAAATGAGCATGAAAGCACATAATCAAATATTCCAAGTAATTAACCTATGCATAACCATGGGGACTTTTAAATGAGAGTGAATACTTTGGATGTTTCTATTACTATTTAATTCTTTAAAAAGTGAATAATTCCCCGTTTAAAATACAACATTTTGACATAATATATAGGATTTTGATGAGTGATGGTCGTTAGAAATATAACAGAAATAGAGATGGTCATGGAATTTTTACCAGCAAAAGTTATTATAAATATTGTTTAAATTTTTAAAGAAATTTACTAAATATACTTTCTCAAGTTATAATGTATGATTAATATCAACGCTCGTCACATTTTTCAGTAACTATTTTTCTTTTTGATAATCACTAAGGAGTCAGAATAGTTAACATAGGCATTTAAGATCAAATTGAAAAAGTTAACAAATTTCTAAAATGCCTAAACTAAGATGAATTTGACAAAACTATTTTATGAAAGGGGTTTTGTAAGAAATGTCTGCCAATTAAAAAACAGTCAAAATGAAATTTATGCAGATATTTTCTTTGGAAATATGATCTCTAATGAAATGATGTCTAACATCTATATGCTTAGTGAAAGAATGATATACAAGATTATTTGTGAGATCATAAGTGGGACTTGTTTAAAAAAAATTTTGACTTGACCATGCAACTAACGAATATCCCAACATACAACACGTTCCATTAGTATTTTTTCTATCAACTAGACTATCAGCATAATCTACCTCTGAATACCCCTTTAACTCAAGGTTATCATTAGTCGGATAACTTTGACCTAATCATGGGGTGTGCTACAGATACCTTATTATCCTTTTCACAACTTTTAAACGGGATTCTTTTGGATTTGATTGAAATCGTACAAACAAACAGAGAATATAATGTCTAGAAGCAGTAAGATAAAGAAGTGATCAATCATACATCGATATTTATTTTGATCAACTACTTTACCTTTTTCGTCCTTGTCAAGTTTAATTGTGGTGCTCAAATTTTCTCAGTTGATCACTGGCTGATTGAAATCAGATTATAGTGTAGATTTTCATATAATACATCGTTTATTTCCCATTGTGATTCTGTCACCTTTGTATTTCTCTAGGCTAAGGAACTTTGATTTATCGCAAGTTATGTGCCTGGAACAGCCAGAATCCAGGTACCACTCTTGATGTTCCTTAGCCTGCCAACACACCTGCATGAGGAAGGAATTTGTGACCTGTTTGTTTTTATAGGTCCATAATTGCTAGTGACAAACGATTTTGAAAAACAAGTTTGTATAGAACCAAAACAATCAATGTTTGTTCCTTTGGCACCTAGATTTGTTTGACTTTAATGGATTTTATATTAGTGCCTTTAGGAACCCAAATTGATAAGTTTTTTATGTATTTGGGCCTGTACCAACAATTATTTTGATTGTACCCAATTTTTCTACAAATTATGCCGTCGGATTTGACTCGATTAGTTTTACTTCTAACTCTTTCAAATTGAATGTACCCATGTCCTTGTCTAGCAGTATTAACAATTTATTTTCCTAATAACATATTTAGCGATCTTTCTCCTTTGGAAAAATTTCCTAAAGTTGTAGACAATTTGGACTTGTGACTTAAATGATTCATTTTCATTCAATAACATGGTGCACTTTTTAATAGAATTTTCTCTTCTAGCATTTTCACTTTCTTTCAAAATCAAAGTTCCATTTTTAAAAGATTTAATTTTAATTTCTAATTTTTTAATTTCTTCTTCAATTGATGGACACTCATTACACATAGGGCACTTATTTTGATAGTTTTTAACCAATTGATCAGGCTGCTTATTTAGTTCTATCAAACTATCTCTTTATGATTCAGTTTTAGGTATTTCTCCCTAAGTCTTTCAAAACAGTCATTTACTTCGTGAAAATATATAAGTAACTGAGAGTGAGTAAGTTTTAATACCTCGCTTAGCTCGTCATCATCGATGTCACTTGTATCTCCTCGAAGACACAGATTTTCTTTTTCATTCTCACCACTAGTGCTTTCATTATTATTTGAATCACTTTCTTTCCAAGTTGCTGCAAGACTTATCCTTTTCTGTTTCTTTCCTTTATGACCGGGTTTATTGTAGTTGTAACAAATGATCTCCTACTCTTCTGAGTCATCTAGGACTTTGGCTATTATGTTCTTCAATTGTTGATTTAGAGCTAGATTTCCATACTTATGATTCCTTCTTTTGAATTTCTTTATTATCAGCGCCAGTTCTGCTGCTCCATTATTGTCATCATTATCTTCACTTTCCGTTGTTCCTTTGAGAGCTATTGATTTCTTTCGAGTATCTCCTCCTTCATGTTCTTCCTTAAATTTGACTTATAGCTCATAAGTGGTGAGATTTCCAATGAATTCTTTAATTTTAATTTTTGTTCAAATCTTTGATTCCTCAATGGCAGTCATTTTTGCTTTAAAATTTCTTGGTAGAATTTTGAGGATTTTTCGAACTATTTCCAATTCGATGTATGACTTTCCAAGATCTTTTGATTTGTATACTTAGAAAGTCGACCATACATTTCTTTGACACTTTCATCATTTACCATTGTGAAGTTCTCGTACTCGGTACTAAACATGGCAAGGCAGGATTCTTTAACCTGAGAGGTTCCTTCGTGAGTCACTTCAAGCATATGCCAAGTTCCTACGTAGTAGGACAATGTGACACACGATTAAATTCAATTTGATCTAATGAACAAATAATAGAATTTATAACTTTAGTATTAGCATTTTGCAATTTATTTTCTAGATTTGTCCATTGATCCATAGGTTTTTCAACTGCTTGATTATATACCATAATTGTTGGTGTCCTATATCCCTTTTCAACAATATTCCAAGCTTCAATGTTTTCATAAAAAATTTCATTCAATTTTTCCAATAAGCATATTCACCATTGAACATGGATGATCTAACTATGGACTGGCCCTCAGAAAAAGCATTATTAAAATAAGCCATTTTAAAAATTCAAATTTTCAAAACAAAAATTGATTTTTGTTCCTAGCTCTGATACCACCTGTAGGATCGTTTTCACCCTAGAGGGGGGGTGAATATGGCGATAATAATAATAATAAAAATTAATGTGGAAATAAAAACAGTAATAGTAAATAAAGCAGAAGAGATCACACATAAATTTACCTAGCTTGGGCGAAACCCTGCCTACGTACTTCCCCTAAGGTTTCTATTAGAAATTAATTAGTAAGACGCTTACACATGTAAACCTACGACGTCCGCTAATGACTAACCTAGCTCTCCACTCAAAATCCTATCATAACTCAGCCACTGAGTTGCGAATTCTCAGACTACTCCCTGTAATTCATACCTAGTTACACAACTAGAAAATTCACCAAATTTAAAAAAGAAAATTACAAAACAAATAAAAAATAAACAAAACAAAACCCTAATTTATAAATAACTCAACCCAATACAAAATAAAGGCCAGCCCAAGTAAAATAAAATGTGATATTCCCTTTTTTTATTCTTCAGCCTAAATGAGAGATGCGGTCTTTCCCTTGTGAACAAACTCTGGACCGTTTCCTTTTATTTTCGTGCTGCCTCCTTTGCTTTGTGAAATCAATGGATGCTTCCAATTCACTCCTTTTAAAACTAGGGCTTTGAAATTTAGCGTCGCTTGAAACAAAAATTCAAATTGATTGCTGGTCGTTCCATAATTGGCTTCAATGCTTCTTCAACTTGGCTCGTGGTCGCTTTCAGGAGTGAGTTCAATACTGTGAATTTGGTATGCGATTTTTGCCATATAATTTCTCTGTTGCACTTGCTTATATTCGAACTCAATTCGAGTTATTGATTTGTGATTGAATTTGTATCTTGCTCTAGTTTTTCTTGAACTCGAATCACTTGAATACTGATGATGATATGGGATTAAATAGGGATAAAATCCCTAAATATACGGTCGTATATTTCTTTTTGAATTCTTTATGACATTTGCTTGGCTGTTCGATTTGCTTAAATGATGGTGATTGCACTGACTTGTTCAATAGTTGATGGATCTAAATTTCTTGAGTCTATTTCGTTCTTTTTTCTCCTTGATTTGTTCACGTGGTCGAAGTTGCTTTGGTTTGGTTCCTATAACTTTGACATTTGAAATTGTGATAATATTTTGACTTTTAAGTTAGTGTTTATCACCTGCGAGTTCCATAAAAAAAAATTGTTGGCTTTGACTTTCAATTCACCGACTTGTTCATTTTGAAATTCACTTCAATATTATTTGAATTATGACTTGCAACTGTGATTACTGTAACTATATAAACATGTATATACATATATATATATATGTATGTATATGTGTATGATTTTTATGCCTATCCACTTGGTTGGCTTGATGTCTCTAATGTGTTGAGTTTTGTTGTTTGGTGCACTAGTCATTGTGAGCCTGGCCATTGTTTCACTTATCTGCTCATGGTAGCCTTGCATATGCATACTTGAAGTCTAGTCATCACTGCATATATACATGTCTGAATGCATGCGTATCCTCTATCCTCTTCGAATGCTTGCATATGATTATTCATGTGTCTGCACTTTGTCTTATTCATGCCTCTGAACTGATATATGTGTTCATGCATTTGAATCTTCATGTTTCATGTTGAAAGGCTAAAATCGAACTGGTTTGAATAGTTGCACATGGTTGGTCTTCGCTGTTGCTTCTGATCTAGGTTCACTTGAAGTCTGGTCATGTGTGTGCATAGCTTCGAATTTGTGCATATGAACTTGTGTTTTTGGAATATGGTGTAGTGTTGATGTCATATGTTTACAGTTGCTTCGTACATGGTTGCCTATTAACTTGCTTTTGCATTTGATTCTTCAAGTGTACTTTTGTATTCATGTGAATCTTCATGTTGTCTCGTTGTTGTTGCATTTTTGGTTAAGACTTATATGCACTTGAGTTGAATCCAACCTAGGCTCGAGTTTGACCTCGTGCTCACCTGTCCCTGCAGTTTTATCAAGCAAGTGTATATCAGTGTGCACGGCCTTGTGAGATGTACAGTGATACACTATGCATGTTACAAGCTGTTCATGTAAGATGAATTCAAAAGAAATGACTATGAACAACCCAAATAACTGAGGCAAATAATATTTTTAAAACACACTTTTATTTGCACTGCAAAATATTTTCTTTTTCAATTTTACTGCGTCAGTGTTATTTTGCAGATAGCTCAGATGCTGGATTTAGGCTGGAACAGAGTTGAAGATAAAAATACGAGTGTTGAGTGACTATGTAGTAAGATTTAAATTGTAAAGTGTAAATTTTTTTGTGATTGAAATTGTGTAAATGTAGTAAAAGCTGAAATTTGTACTATTCAAATTTGTAATAAAATATTTGTTTGAATAAAATATTTGGTTGAATATGAATTCCGAGTTATTTATTTTATTCAACAAATATTTATTTAATTATGTGAAAAATTAAATAGTACAATATCAATTATATTTAAATGAATATATATATATATATATATATCAAACAAAAATCATATACTAGCATATTCTACAATGATTTGACTATAATCAAAGAAAAGCTTTCATATCGAAGATCCATGTTATTCCCAAGTCGAGAGAACTTTGTAAATCAGTCACATCGATATTTTCTGAACTTAGTCATATTTACCCACACAAACTATCGAGTGAGTCGTTCCATTATCCAATAACTATTAGTACCCTAGGTTCCCTAGCAGTCATGATTAATAAACTGCCCAGCATTTGAAGGGCGTTACATACTGTAATCTCAACGGATACATCGATATCCAGTCTGATGCATCTTGACTAGGAATATTTAAAATTGTATATTTGTTTTCATTATGATAAATTACTCACGATTGCAACACTTTGTAACTACTATCATAAAACATACAATTTGTGGATTTTCTATTAAATATACTTTTAGTTAAATTAATTAATTAATATAACACATTATATCAAGTATATAATAGAAAGAAAACACCTTTATTTCGAACAAGATTGGTCAATGAGTTAGATATATGTAATAAATTACATAATTGCCCCTATGGCAGTCCATAACTCTATTAATCTCATACTTGCACTTGGGGTTAATTATGGAATCTTATACCAACTTCTCCAATCGGTTTTCTCAAAACCAATTGGACCAGTCCCTCATCGAACGTATATGCTATTACATTTTAATTATCTACCATGTCAATCAATGTAACTATCTTGACGTTGATAAACTGCCTTTATCATGTGGAACAATTTGGAATATGTCTTTTGACTTTAAATGAGCTTTATGTTTTGTTATAAATTATATCGTGACATTGTTACCATATAACAATGTTACATGATTCTCAACATTTGGAATCACCCTCGACTCTATTATAAATTTGTGTATTTATTATATATACGCATATTTTATCGTGGCATTATTCAAGTCAATGAATCCGCCACAATCTCTTCTATTTGGAAAATTTCCTACTTAAAGATCCTTAGTTTATGATTGACATATTACACTTAATATCACTTACGAAATTTGAGTCCGGATATTCCTTCGTAAAGAATTCACTACTTCTGTAAACAATTCTCTAGTATTTCGTAAATACACGAGAACAACTCAAACGACCATTTAAGGACATCAACTTGGATCTGATATTTGCTTCATATATCAAATACATAAACGAGTTACAATAACATAGACAACATAACATGTATAATAATTTCTATTGCCAATGCATAAGGAATCCATATTACATGTTCCATATTAAACATTTTAACAAGATGTCGTTGCATATCGTTTTGGGACATTCCCAATATCTTTTATACTTACAATAAAAGACATCATTTACAAATCCAATGTTGAGTATTAAAACAATTAAAACTAATTTTAACACAACTACATTATTAAAAATTAGCAATGTGTCATTTATTTATGATTTAGAAATATCTATTTACCTTTAGCTTTCTTTCTTATGAGCATGCACTTTCTCTGCATTTTGATTGAAAGTAAAACTATTTAATATTTTTATCAAAACATTTTTTTCAATTTTGATGCTTTTAAAATGATATTTTCTATCATTTCTTGGATCATATCCAAAAACCCATAGACCCAATATCGCTCCCACTGATCTCGAGATACTTTGGTTGTTATGTGCAAATAATCTAGTCTAAATCTATATTTAGAACTTTATGTTTCAATACATATATACCAATACATAAAGTCATACTAGACGATAATTTTATGAGTAAAATCCGAAGCAACTTAAGTACATTGAATGGTGAATCTGTTATGCCAATTTCAACATTTGAAATCTATGAGATTATTCTTATCAACGTTGCTCATTTAATTCCAACTGCATTAGTCTTACTTATAAAGACACAATCGCGGTCGATGGATCACATCTCTTCAGTTATGACTACCAAATCATATTTTGATAACGGACTTGAATTTTTTTGGATTTGTGCATCATACCATATGACCGAGTCAATACACTTAATGGTTGAATTGAACAACCGAGGATTGCATGTTTTTGACATTTATAAGAAACTCATAATTTCTCTTGAATATTCAAGAATGCTCTCTAATGCAAGGTGTCTGTTTAGGTAAGTTAAATTCATTTCACCTCATGTGATCCGTTTTATCTTTGGATCATATCCAATTCTATTATACTATAAATAATTTCCATAGAGGTTCCTTTACTATGAAATTGGTATCTCGTGAAAAAACAATGTTCCTATGTGCAATGGAATAGGTATTCATAAACATTTTTTGAATTTTCTTATATATATATAACTGATTTGGTGGTAGTTTACAAAAATTATGTTCAAAACATAAATATGTCATCCAATGACAATCTTTCTCAAATCCTTTTGGAGAGATTCATACAAAATCTCTCACAAACAATTATTACGTGCATATTTATGGTTTGCACAACCTGCCAACTACTTGGCCTAGGATATTGTAGGATTTCTTATAAACTCTTATCTTATATGATTTTGTAAATTATTATTTAGATGAAATAATATTTACCTTGTGTGCCACTCTTAAGTACATTACCTTATAGAAAAAAATTAACTCAACTTCACTCACAATTAATCATACTTTGTCCAACAAAGTTCAATTACTCCTTATTGATACATCATTATGTATCACATGGATGAGTGACTTTTGAGATTGAATATTCATTCATTTTTAAGCATGTTCGGAGCTCTTTCTAATATACTGACTCATTCGATCAAATCGAATCATTTCTATAGCATGCTATATTATTTTCTTTCGTTGTATATTATAATGGCTTAGCATATATAGACTTATACATGCGTATCAAATACACATGTCTATGTCTGTAATAATTCATCGGTGAATATAATGAAATATGTGAAACTTTTTTGGTATTAATGGATTGCAATTGCATACATCAACATGCATCAATTCGAAGAGTTCATCGACTCTTATGACGCTTCCACTTAATAAGTGCATAACCTTTAATTATTCGAGACAAAATTAACTAGTACTGTATGATTCATAATCATATAATAAAACTATTTCTCAAAATTACGGCTTAGTCTATAATTCTAAAATAATCGTAAACAATTTCAAATACTTCAGTATTTTAATTTGCATCACTTTTGTTGTGAAAATAAATACCACATTATAGTTTTATTTCATAATGAATATTCCTATTATTCACACTAAAATATGACTATGTCTATTTTTCAGTTGATATTGAAAAATAGTCATTATTTCATAAATAATGTGTGGTCTATTTTACGAAAATCGTTTTTCGTAGGTTGATGCAATCAATAAGTGTTATATGACATGCTTCCACTATTTCTGCCATACTATAATAGCATACTAAATTTAGAGGTCCATCATTCACTTAATATAGATTATTTATATCATAAACTGCAACTAGTTTACAATAGAGGATTCTTTGATCAAATATCTTGAACTAAAAAAAATCTTATAAAACCAATTTTCTATATGAAAACACATTTCAAAATAGAAATTTTATTTCTCATTCCAATTTAAGTATAAATTATTATTATTATTACGATTCTTGTTTTTAACTTTTCTTTATGAAGAAGAAGTGACTATTCACTCTCTTCATTCCAATTATCCCTTGAATCACATCTATTATTGTATGTTCGTTTTTCTTTCCAAATGGTCGAACATTCAAAAGAAAACCATTACTACGATATCATAACGAACTCTTTACAAAGATGCATTTGATCATCTTTAACATTTAAGGACATCAAATATGGTGCACCTTACGTAAACTGATCAAACTGACATTTCAGTGATCGAATTCTTAGATATTTCTTGTAATTTTGGTCTAGTAGTACATTTAACACCATACAATGCTTTTGTAATCAATCAAATTGAATATTCGATCTCACGGTACTGTTTATTGGCTTATTTTCGAATGAACTAACTTCATCGAAGTATCTAACATTACGAAATGTGACCGTTCCCATAAACACTTATATATGATAGTATGTGGATCATATATCTATAATGTTGTATTGCTTTTAGAGTTCAAAACTCATAGAATACGATACACAGCCTCGACCAAATAAACACTAAGCGACCAAATTACAAAAATATTTAATATTCTTAAAGTCAGGTGCTTGCATAGGTGTTGAAATGTTAACATGCGATAAGCATTTATTACTAAGTATATATTATATTTCTATTTGCCCATATTCAATTCATTTCATTTATATATCTTAATTGATAAATGTTTTATCAATTGCATTAAAATGCATAAATTTATCAATGTAGATGTTTACCCGCTTTTTGACCAAAGCAACCAACTTAAAATGAACCTATAGAACTCGTACAGAGTTGAATTGACTTAAAATTTTAGAAGAACACTTAGAAGACATAAAAAAGGCACTAATAAAAAATAGGCTTGATTGGATAAGGCTAGATGGATCTCTAGCGACCTAACTAGATGGATCGCTAACGATCCATCTAGATCGGGCCCCACCATTTGCAATTTTTAGGGTAGGTCCCAGACATCCTCTAGAGTGTACATGCAGAGTTTCTTTTGATTTTGCTAAGTTTTGAGTGAGTTATGGATGATTCTTCTAGACTAGATGACCCATAAAGTTGGATGATCAAACAAACTCTAAACGACTTGATATCTGGACAAGGCATTCAAATAGATGAAAGGAAGGCGATCCAAAAGGGTAGACTCAAAAATAGTTTAAGCCCATGGATCACTAGCAATCCATCATGTTAGCTCGGGTCGCCTTGAGTTTTTCTAGACTTCTTCCTAGCATTGAGTAGAGGCTTCTAACAAGTCGACTTTGGCCCAACTGCTCTCCTAACCCTCTAAATACAATCCTACCTACAACACAAAGAAGAGTTTTTAGACTGGTTGTTGGAACTCTGCAGACATTATTTTTCACTCTTCTTCTCCCACGCAACAATCATCTAGGAGTTCACTAAGACTCACCAGTGAACTTTTACACTTATGACTTATTCTAAGCTCATCAACTCATAACTGAATTCAACTTGTAATAGTAGTCAGTCGATAATAAAGATTATAAAGTGGACGTAGGCTTTGTTAACAGCTGAACCACTATAAAAATCTTCTTGTTTTATACTATTTCTACTCTTTTACGTTTATTTTCTATATTATTGTTCTGTAAGAATAGGGTTAGTGCTTTCACACTCAATCCAGGGTGTTGATACATTTTTTTGGTTAACATTTTAGTGCTTTCACTGAGAAAATTGAAATTAGGGCTAGATCTAAAGACTTGAACTTTGAGCCTAAGATTGGTGAAGATGACCAGGCTTAGTAGAAGATCTAGAACCGGAGCAAATCATTAGAGCCTAAGGGCAGCAAGGATGTGTCCTCAAATTCTCATCAACCCAACTATGTGATTAGAGAGGAGATGAAAAGAATAATGAAAGATATATATGATGCAATCTTAGCTAGACAACAGAAGATAATGGACGGCTTCTTTCAGAAGATGGAGTAGCAAGGGATGGCTTGATCTGCAGGGAATAGGAATCAAGCTCCACGAAACAACGCAGGAGCTACCGAAGTTGGATTGGAACAAGATGGAGTCTTACCCCCATGCCCAGAGCAATCGATACTTGAGGGCAATGCTGGAATCAACATAGGAATCAATCCCAATGCCAGAGTGACTATTTAAACACCAGGAATTGGTGGTACGGGAGCTAATCCAAATAGTAGGACGCAACTGATAGAAGAATATTTACAAGAACTTCCTCGACGGAACGCAGATCTGAATGAAGTTAGAGTTATGAATCAGAACACAGGTGTGTGGCCGAAAGAGTACATCCCACGATACCCCCACTAGAATAGGGGAAAAATATCGCTTTAGGATGGAGATCTTCATTGGACGGTGAGAACTGAATTGCTGAATTGGTAAGAAGATTCATTGGAGAAGGACCCGCAGACCAGGGTCTGGAAGTCATAAATAGGAATCCATTTACTGCTAATATCCAGAATTTCATAAATCCTTCAGATTTCAAGCTTCTAACGCTGGGAATGTACGACGGGAAGACATATCTGATGATTCATATGATGAGATACATCCAACATATGGACGTGTTGGGTTCTTCTGAGGAGGTAATGGTGCAGTGCTTCCCATTATACGTTACTGATTTGATTACAATGTGGTTCAGACAGTTGGAGAATGGGTCCATAAGCACATGGACTAACTTGGTAAGCAAGTTCTTGAGACAGTTTAGAGTTAATACTCACAATCGAGGAATGCACTTATGCTCTCAAACGTAAAACAAAGGCTTGGAGAGTTATTAAGAAGTTATTTAATAAGATTCAATGCGGTGGTAGCTGCGGTCGACAAGTCGGATCCTTGTTTATCCTAATGGTAGTAGTATCTGGAGTCGTGAGTAAGACTTATTTCAAAGCTGCATTGAAAAGGGATCCACCGATGGATTTTGCGGAATTCTATTACGAAGCTTAGAGATATTTGCATCAGAAAGACTTTCAAGTTGAGGATGTAGATGTGGATGCTAAAATAAATGCTTGGAGGACAGGGGACTGTCCGTAGCTGGAATTGGAAAAGATAAAGGAAAAAGGAAAAAAGATGACGAGTTCAAGGAGCCGAAACGATAAAGGAAAGCCACCTAGAAGGGAGCCAACTGATCTAGAGAAAAGATCTGGAAAGTTTTGCATCTTCCACGAGCTGAATGGGTATGAAACGAATGAGTGCCGAAACCTTCATGATCTGATAGAAGAACCGGTTCGGAACAACCAGCTGCCACAACACGTGAGGAACAGAACTGCGGTATAATTGCAAGATTAGCCATCATCCATAGCAAATGCATCAAGAAACACCCAGGGATTTGAGCTAAGACAAATTATCCCATGATCGAGGTAGATGAGACTCAGATCTGGCTCCCATGCTTTGCTTTTTTATTTCTTTTTCCATACTTTTATTTTGGTATTTAGACAATAATAACCTCATGCCGCTTATACGTGTACGGAATCTCAAATGGTTTCTAGACATGCCCTGAGTCAGATGCTTGAGATGACTATTTAGGACAATAATAACCTCGAACCGCTTACACATGTACGAGACCCAGATTGCTCTTTAGGCACGCTCTAAGGCAAATCTCCAAGGTGAACATTTAGGATTTCTTCTTGTTTTGATTCATGCTTGTTTGATTTCTGCTTTTTTATTTTGATTTGAATATTTGAATTGAAAAATCCACTTTGATTGTGATTACTAATGTTGATCGCCTTGGATTCTCGACACAGGACCGGAGTGCAAGGTGCAAGTCCCCTTGCCAGAAAAGCGAGTGAATGGACTTGTATGATATTTATCGCCTTAGAGTCCCGGCATGGGACCGGAATGCAAAGTGCAAGTCCCCTTAGATGGACTTATATGATATTGATCGCCTTAGAGTCTCGACTAGAGAGATGGGATCGGAGTGCAAGAAGTAAGTCCTATCACCAGAGAGTGAGCGGATGGACCTATTTAATCCCTTTTAACTTAACAAACAAATGATTTGGTGAGATCATCCCCCTTAATGTAAACATTAAACTAAACATTAAATGATCTAGAGAGATCAAGCAGATTTGGATTAATAAAAGGATTAAAATGCCTTATAAATAGAGTAAAACTAATAAATCCTAGATGAACACAAAATGATTTTGATATTTGTTGTGATTTTGATATATGATGTGATGTGATTTTGATATATAATATGATTTTGATATATGATGTTATAACTTTGAATGAGAGTCGGAATGATAATACTGTAAATCCTATATGGACACGAGATAGTTAAAAATGTGTGATGTAATAACTCCGAATGAAATTGGAATGATTTTGACGTATAGATTACACTTAGGAAGAGTCTAGAATCTTAGGCTGTAATAGGTTTAGAACGACTTATGATTGGAAAGAGAATCTGAAGGAACTGGACGATTCACCAAGGCTGAAGCGGTTGGAAAGATAAACTATCAAAGACCGGAGATAGGGAATTGTTTTTAAGCAAAGCACACCTTTCATTCAAAAGGCGTACTTTGAGGGGCAAATGTTTACCTACATTTTGACTAAAGCGGCTAGCTTAAAACAGACCTAGAGAACTCATACGAAGTCGGATTGACTTGAAATTTTGGAAGAACACTAAGAAGACATAAAAGAAGGCACTCACCGAAAATGAGATTGATTGGATAAGGCTAGATGGATCGCTAGCGACCTAACTAGATGGATCGCTAACAATCCATGTACACTGGGCCCCACCACCTGAAATTTTTAGGGTAGGTCCAGACACCCTCTAGCGTGTACCTGCAAAGTTTCATTTGATTTTGTTGAGTTTTTAAGCGAGTTATGGATGATTTTTTAGACCTAATGACCTATGAACACGGATCATCAAACAAATTCCAAACGACTTGATATTTGGACAAGGCATTCAAATAGATAAATGGAAGGAAACCCAAAAGGGTAGACTTAAAAATAACTTAAGGGCATGGATCATTAGCGATCCAACACCCATGGATCACTAGTGATCCATCATGTTAGATCAAGTCGCCTTGAGTTTTTCCAAACTTCTTCCTAGCACCGAGTAGAGACTTCTGACAAGTCGGCCTTTGTCCAACTACTCTACTACCCCTATAAGTACAATCCTGCCTGCAATACAAAAAGGATCTTCTGGACTGGCTTTTAGAACTCTATAGATATTATTCTTCACTCTTCTTCTCCCACACAGCAGTCATCTAGGAGTTCACTGTGATTCTCCGGTGAACTCTTGCACTTGTGACTTATTCTAATCTCATCAGCTTAATTGAATTCAACTTGTAATAGCAGTCAGTCGATAATAAAGCTTATAAGATGGACGTATGCTTCATTAATAGCAGAACCACTATAAAAATCTTCTTGTCTCTTTATTATTTTTGCTCCTTTACATTTATTTTCTATATTATTGCTCTGTAAGAACAGAGCTGGTGCTTTCACACTCAATCCAGGATGTTGATCCATTTTTTGGCTTAACGACAGATTATTATAACATTAGTAACATATGTTATTACAATATTAGAAAGGTAAAATGTTATTATTTCATTTTTCTAATATGGCTCCCACTAGTGTTTTATGTTTTACCAAACGCTAAGCGAAACATAAAGGTCTTTCGACTTCACTAATGAGTGTTAGGACTCGTATGCTTTGGAATTCTGACCTTGAGGAAAGCTCAACAAATCATAGGATCGTATATAATGGATAACTCCTTATCGGTTGAATCACATACAACTCATAACCCATGGTTCTTTATTCTAATCTTGCTTTTACCTTGAGGAAAGCTTAACAAATAAAGTGAGACTATTCGCTCAAAACTATCATTTCGCGACGGCCTAAGAATAAAGCACATACATTGAGAAAATCTCAATAAATACGTGTAGTTATCTTACCTCGTCTATTTGGTATAATGTCCTTAGTTTGAGGAAAAATCAATAACTAAAAAGGATGCAAGTAATCTATTAATATATAAATGATGGAGGAAGACTTTACATTAAAGATTCATAATCTTCAATATATTATATCGAATGATATAAACTTATGAAATAATGTACTTCTTATGAAATTCCCTCATGATTCTTGTGTCCAAAACATCGAAAATCATGGTATTCGTACATTTACATATGTATTTATTCCTCTTTAGGGTTTCATAATGTTTCACCTTTAATAAATACATTCATATTATATAAATTTTATTATTATATAACTTTTATCTTTCTTTTTTGGCAAGTCTAGCCGGTTTCATAGTGGACTGTCCAAATCAAAAGTTAATACAGAAGCAAGGCAGCATGCCTCAACTACCAATGAAAGGAAAATACAAAACAGGAGTTAGGAAAAAGGTGCCTAAGCAGATAACTTATGGCTAGTCCTCCTCGGAAGAGGAGGAACCACCTCCTTCAACCAAAGAGTAAGGACCTGTCACATGTAGAAAACCCATAAAAAGCGATGCAATGTTCAAAGTATAACCAGAGTAATCCATACAATAGATAAATTTCCTATCCCAACTATCATCATCTAGAATAGCTCTATTTCTAGCACCAAGGGCACCAATAACTGAAAGCACATGACCTTCCCCATTAATAGAGTAATGAAGACGCCTGAATTTACCTTCAACTTCATTAACAAACATATGGAAATCTTTACGAACGGGGTCATATCTCATCTTAGACGGCTCATGAATCCATGCTTTCTTAGAAGAAATCCACTCAATAACAGTAACATCAGAAGGAGAGATCATAAGGGAAACAACACCTTCGGTAGAAAGGGAGGCAGACGAGACAACGACATAGGTGGAATAGAAGTAGCTTCATAAATAGGTGCAACGTCTGAAGGGCTATCAGAATGGTCCTTAGTCATGGATGTGCAGTTCTTAACCTTAGAAACCCAGTTTCGAAAAGGAGGACAAGGAAGCGAAATCTAGACAGAGGAGGAGCCTCCACGAAGGCTTCCAAGATCTTGCAAGAGTCTGCAAGGTGGTCAAAAGGCTAACAAGTAGAACACATGTTAGGCGCCCAACCATATCTAACAAGAACTTCCGCTACATAGCCAACGGCAAGCTGGACTCTAATCGAAGATGAAAGCAGATTTTTAAGGGTTACCTCAATTAGCGCTTGGCATAAACCAATCTCTCACTGGCCACCTTATCAGTGTTCAAAACATTTCAATTTACCAATAGAGCATGCTACCTAATTCAAGCCCATCAGCAACTACAGAACAGACGGAATGTGCGTAAAGTATGCCCAAATATGCATAGACATTACCTGATCCCTAGCACTAACCATTGAAGGAGTCCAATAGATGATAATGAATAGTTTCCCATCAATAAAGGATGGATTAGCTTTTAGAACACGTTGACGATCCTCAATGTTGTAGAATTTGAAGTAATACGTAGAATTGACATAGATTACACGGAGATCGCCACGAAGCTTCCATATACGGCGGCATAGACTTCTAGCATGTTGTATCTTTTGGTTGGGATCTAGAACAAAACCAACCAAGAATCCCGACCAGTAATTTTCCCTAGCTTGCATAACAGAAGGAGGCAGCAATACTCCATTAACCTCCTCAAGCATAAAGTCAATGGGCATGTAGTCACTTGCATTGTGAGGCAGGGTGAAAAAGAGGGATGACCAAGGTTAGGGACAAACAATTTTTGGCAAAGGAGCCACATACCGGCTAGCAACAGAAGGCGCATCACCCAAAAGATTCTCGGGCAGCACTGCAGGCATGGTTATATCCAATGGGGAATTTTGAAGAATGCATTCTGTGCTTAAGCTCGCAATTGACAAAATTCAGAACGACAGGATCTGAAACAACAGCCATATTACACTTCTTATCCAAACTACAATCAACTAAAATGTCAGCCTTACAACCAAGCATAGGCGACATAATTAAAGAGAAAGCAGGCTTAGCGATCAGAAGCACATCCAAGAGAGAGGTCTAATAGAGTTGGAAGTGGCATAAGGCAGACACCCACCATCAGAGGCACAGAGAATTAGGAAATCGATTGGCAAACCCAATAATGGCTTAGGAGGAGATAAGAATCCAAAATGGAGGATTGGATCTCTAAAAGCACGTCCAGATCTTGTCAAGCTTGAAGGGGGCGATGTTAGAAAGGAAGGGAAAGAACTTGCGAAGCTTCTTAAACATGAGCAGACTAGGGTGAAAGATGGAGACAACGAAGGAATTATAGGGAGGAGAATGGAACAGAATCAAAACGGAGAAGCAAGAGTGCGGATGCTATTGATATGTTTTCTAATGCGCTACACCCTTTCAAATTTAAAACTTTTATATTTCATATTACAATAGTCGTATGTATAATATTATATTAATTAAATCTTATATAATTAATTACCATTTCAATTAATTTTATATCAATTTAACTTAACATTTATATTGGATAATTATTATGTACTATAACCTTTATAATATAATACATATATTATATATATATATATATATATAAGTATATTATTTAATTTATCTATTTAATTAATTAAACAATTTTAATTAAATTGTATATTAATTTCGTAATTCATTTATATCCATACATGTATACTTATTTAAATTTAACATTTTAAAAAAACATAACATAAATCATAATATACAATACACGTATATATTTGTTAACTAATTAACTTATTTAATTTATTTATTTTATTAATCTTATTAATAAATTTTACAAATTTTGAAATTAATTTATATTGATGTTTAATCATATTGAAAATTTTCATTATGTTATAACATATATATATTATATGTATATATTATATTTTAAATTTAACTTTCAAGTTTAAAAATCTTATATTTTCAATTTTCAAAACAATATTAAATTTACATTATAACATTTATAATATTTTCTATTTTAAATTTAAATTTTAAATTTAAAACTTTTATTTTTTAGTTTCAAAAACATTTTGAAAATTAGTTCAAGGACCAATTCAAATTTTGGTCCTATTAGGAACAACTTTTGGCTAGTGAGCTTAATAGTTAACCTTAGGATGACTAATTTAAACTGGATATGCAATTAGGATCTGGTATAATTGTTGGAACTGGGCCAATCCATAGCAGAAGTTATAGGTGAATTTAACAATATTTTCCTTGGATCTATATTGGGTCTGTGAAGTCTAATTTATTTAAAACATTTCTAAATTTTATTTAAATAAAATCTATTATTCTATTTAAATTTATAAATTATATGTAGTTTTATATAATTTATATTCTAGGTATATATAAGTACTCATATTTATCATATACATATATGTATGTGTGCATGTGTAACATGGTAACCCGTAGTCCGTACAAAGTATAACATGTGCTCATATATAGATGTTAGGATTTACATCATAAACGAACATGTTAGCTTATCCGATATATAATTTTATATGGTCCAAATATATGTATATATGTAAATTTTTTATTTTTACAAATATTATAAATCTGCCCACACACACATATATATGTATAAAACTAATATATATAAGTAAATATTATATATATACACGTGTATGTGTATTATTGTAATAAATGTTAAAATAATACATACATACATACATACATACATACATACATACATATATATACATAATATAAATGTCCTTTTTAATTATGAACAAATATATATATATATATATATATATATATATATATGTACGTATGTATGTATGTATGTACGTATATGTGTATGCATGTATGTATTACAAAGATAAAATAATTATACATAAGCATATTTATAATATATATATATATATATATTATTTGTATATGTTAATAAGATTAAATAAAAAATTATTTTTGATTTTTAGACACTTTTAGATCATATACACAACATAAAAAAATTATTATAATTTTGTTTGTATTAATACATACATACATACGTACATATAAATATATATATATATATATATATATATATAGATTAATTAGTCTAAAACAATAAAATATTAAAAAAAATATTCCGAAACATATTATTTGAATTTTTTAAACAACCTAGCATGGTATTTTGAGGTTTGAAAAAAAATTCATAATTTTTCATGGTTATAATTTGTTTTTTATTAGTTAATTATTTTTAACTATTTATAATAATAATTTTTAAAAATATAAAAAATTATTTTTAAATTCTCATTCTCTAGCAAAGAGTTTATTTCATGATATAATAATTTTATAAAATTTAAAAGTTAATTTTTGAAGCATATTTTATTTTATATAATTGTTTAGATAGTGTAATAGTAAATAATTATAAAAACATAGTGCACTACTATCAAAAACTATAATTAATGTAAATATACATGTATAAAATATATTTCCAATTATTAGCATGAAATGACGATATAATTAAATACAAACCAAATAATTATGATTAAATGGCATATTAATATGTATATATTAATTAATAAAATAATAATTATTATAAAAAAAGTATTTGCTTGTGCATATCTGATCAATATGTAAAAAAAAAAAAAATTTAAATGAATACATATACATAACCAATCTAGTATGTAACAACATCAATAAATATAAGAATCATCACATAACTAATAATATAATAATAACATATGAATATTAAAATATTACACAAATTATAAACCATATAAAAACATATCTAAAACTAATGCCTTGAAGCACACCTAGTAATGATGAACTCTCTCCTTTGAAAGCTTTTTGATTCAACATACTATTAATCCTTGAACCATAGACCTTTGGTTATCAAATGGTGAATGTATTTTGAATTGAATTGAGTTAGGTTTGCTTAAACTCCTAGGGGATGAAATCAGCCATCAATGGAAAGGGATAGTGGCAGTAGAATACCTTATTTTAATTAGGGTTTGAGGTGTTTAAATAGTGGATAGGAGAGAGGAAATATTGGATCGTATCTCATACCAATTCTCGCTAAATCTAAGTCATCTAATTCGAACACCTCTAACCTATTTTAGTCGTCCCTATAGTCCTCATTATAGCAAAAATTATCAACCTATCATCATGAGTCAATATCTCATTTAAGCCCAAATAAATATTATTAATTAAATCTAATCTAATTGCTTATCGATATCACATATCGATCGATATATTTATAATTATTATAAATATATTCAATAATATTTACTCCTTAAATCATTTTTTAAATTTTATAATCAATATTACATAGATATTAGTTAATTTAATTAATTTATAATAATTATAAACTAATTAAATCGTTTGGTCTAAAGAGAATTCATCATTTCAATTGTGTGACTCGTCGGGTGTAAATTTGGTCAGCGATTAACATCGAACTATTCGAATGTTAATGTGTACACGTCACTTATCAGGTGGTACGACATTTTGACCAAATTTATCGCTTACTTAGACTCGGTAAAATCCAATTTTACTTTATTAAGCGTTACCCGGTTGTGACATTTATTTTTACACCAATTCTCTTCGTCAAAACTATGTCATTTTGGACTTATGAAATCTGGTAATGGTCAATATCGTTCATATTCAACTCTATAGACCAAACATAAAGTTTTTGGTTCAATAATAATAATTATTAACCGAAATGCTCTGGCTAGAGAATTTGATTTGAGTTTACCATGGTATTAACCTTATATCTGAGGAGACGAATCCTTTTTTGAATAGTGTTTCCCTTCCAATATGTCCACTTGACCCAACTATAGACCCTCAAGGGACACCATGTCATGATTTTACTATAATCAAAACGAAACTTTCATATCGAAGATCCGTGGTATTCTCAAGTCGAGAGAAATTTGTAAATCAATCACATTAATATTTTCCATCTGATCTTAGTTATATTAACCAACAGAAAATTATCGAGTGAGTCGTTTCATAGTTATCCAATAACTATCAGTACGTAACCCCTAGGTGCCTCCAACAGTTATGAGTAATACGCTGTTCAACATTTTGAAGAGCGTGACATACTCTAGTCTCAATGGATACATCGGTTCTAGTCTCGATGCATCCTGATTAGGAACATTTAAAATAGTATTTTTATTTTCATTATCATAAATTACTCGTCGTTACAACACTTTGTAACTAGTATCAAAAAACATATCATTTATGGATGTCTATTAAATATATTTAATTAAATTAATTAATATAACACATTATATCAAGTATATAATAGAAAGAAACACATTTATTTCAAACAAGATTGGTCAATGAATTAGATATATGTCACAAATTGCATAATTGTCCTTAGGACATACCGCTAACTCTACCACATGCACTATGGGATCAGCCAACCCCTTATAAGGTTCCATGGTGGGAATTCTGAAACCTTTATGGTTTTTAGAAATCCTTATTTCTCACTCGAGCTCCAATACCTCATTCTAGCTTCTTCCGTCAGATGCATTCCTTAATCATTCATGTCATTTTGTCTTCTGGTTAGGGAGATCCCCTCTCTATAGGATAGTTAGAATGTCGCGGATCACGGTCATCGAGTTTCCCTTTATGGATGAGCATTCCCTTCTTTTTTCTTTGTGTCTCCCGAACATTGATATGGCTCCTGGACCTCTAATGATGATCTCCGCGTCTTTCATGAGCAAAAGTTTCCATTCGAGAAGAGTTTTGAAGGGAATGTGGAGCACTAGGCATAGTTAGGCCCGGTTCATTACCAGTTAGAATCGATCTAACATCGAACACTCCCACAAGTCTATCTTTAAGTAGTACTCTCGCATGCTCCGTTTGTACATCAGCTTTTCTTTGCCTTGCCCCTTGTTTGTCTCGATCGGTATAATGAGATCTTCGTCTCCTTTCTCGTCCAGCTAACCGAGATCTTTCTCGCTTTTCAGTATTATGACCAACGTTTTGCTATTGTCCCATACATGTCAAAGTTGGTCCACCATTACATGTTGTTCGAAATCCAATCGATCATTTATTTTTACCATGACTCTATCCAAGTCTCCTCTTGTAACCATTTTGAACATCGAAGGAGTGCTTGTCGAATGCTTACCATGACTACCCGTTGGTAGGTTAGGGAAATTGGTGTTTCCAACATCAGCCTTGCTGGTAGTACCATTCTAGGTTTTATATTTAGAAGGCATGTGTGAGAGCTCTCAGTGGAAACACCAAAAATGTTTGCAAAAAAATTAGGTAAAATCTTCAGTGGATTATGTAAAACTATATTGGATTGTATTCCAAAGTGGGTAGTTATATGAAAGATTATGTTATATTGAAAGTGATTTCAAGATAAATACCATAAAGCAAAAAATGCTAAAGAGTAAGAACCCACAATATTATTTTAGTGGTCCGTCAAATAATTGCCTACATCCACTATGATTCATCATTCATTTTGTTACTTGATTTTCTCACAAAAAGTCTAAATAGGCCCAACAGTGCGAAGCCCAATAGCCTATTCCTGCCTTTACCATTCCAACCTATAAGGACCGATCACCCCGCTATTGTTCAAGCCAATATCCGTCCTGCCACACTCTTGATCAACTAAGGGCTTTAGCCTTGCAAACGACAAATCTTGCCCCGTCATTAAGCGACCAAGACATAGCATGAGAATCTCACCTTCCATCTCCTTCCTTGTTCGCCACTTTCCTACTTGACTCTTCACCCACTTTGTATTGTCGTGACTCATCAGACTTCTGACAAAAGCTCCTAATCACCCCTGCAAAAAGAGGAGGTGGCCTTGCATCATTTATCTAACAAACGTATCACCGCGCAACAATCACTTTTTTACTTTACTGCCCACCTGGCAAAAGCTCCAATATTCATCAACCATCATATGTACCATGTTGTCTTATTGACACAAGAATGCCATTCTGCAGCCCGCTAGTTAGTCTTCATCTGAATCGTTCTTTCCACACGTTGTCCAAGCTGGTTGTCCAAAGCTCTAATAAAGATTCTCATATACTTATTCAAGGCATCAAACTAAGCCGTTCAAAGCATGATATCTACGGCTATAAACAAAGATTCTCATATATTTATTCCAAGATCAAATTTCAAACTCATACAAGCAATATAATTTAGCTCAAAGCTCTTGTAAACACCATTAAAATCATTTCTTGTGATCGAAATAGCAAGAAATAAAATCATCAACCACATTGGACGTGGATCATGCCTAAAATCAAACCATTCTATCTTATGCTACTTACTTTACTCACATTTGCTACAACTCTTTTAATCATTCATCATTTTACGTTTTAATCATTGTTTTAGTAAACCTTTTCTGGAATCTTTTTATATATAATCATAATTCCGAAATTGGACAGAAATTTAATCAACCATTGTCTTAAATCTCGAGTACAATGTAGTAGTACAAAATACAATGATCTATTTGGTCAAAGGTTATGAAAATACAACTTCATAATTATGTTCGGCGGTTTCTGAGCTTTTGATCTTGTCGCCATTACGGTTCATCCTTGAAATATTTATAGATATGAGGTTGTCATAAAATTAGGTCGGCACCTCCTATGAAATAAGCTTTTTCCATGTATGATCAAGTCTGATTGGTTGGAGTTGGTCCGGTAGTAAACGGTTTTACAAGAAGATCAGCAAACCGTTTTTCTTGTTCGACATTAATCTGTTCAATGGGCCAAGTCCTTGGTCGTTTTCTTGTTCGACATATGTCCGACGCCGACACACTTCTATCCAATATCGAACCAACTCCTTTCTCTTGTGTTTTTTGAACATATTAGAGGAATTTTCTGCTCCGAACCATAAAAAAGGTTTGATAGTGATCTGTTCGGTACTAGACAATAAATTCCAATTGATACTCGATAAATTCTTGTACTTCATAAAATTTCTCATTTTCTTCTTGTTTCTCTTGAATTAACTTCCAACATTCTTACTTTTCCGTTTCTACCCATTCGATCATTCGATAGGAAACTTATCACAGACTGTGCGAACATTTCCGTGTTTCTTGACGTTTCTCCACATCCGACGTACCGTGGGTGAAAAGCACCCTCAAACATATACAATCTCCACCGAAATGTAAAATATATGCATTTATTTTAAAATGCCTAGTGATAGATTTGAAAAACATCGCTCACGCAAAGATTCGATCCCCCCACCCATCCTATAGTTGAAAAATTAGTCAACCGAATGTTCTTGACGTTCATGCACATTTAATGGCCATTAAAGTATATTTTAGATAGTTAATGTATACTATTAAGCTAACTCCTGATAACAAAAACTCCAAAATAGTCTACCAGACATATCAGTATGTCTAACGCCGAGTTATCGTTTTATATGCTAAGCAACAGAAGAAACTACAGCAATTGAATTGTTCAAACAAAATTTGTTAAACGCTGTTAATGTGAGAATATTTATATGGATGATTAAGAAATGCAAAATTTACTGATACAACTATCAGAAAATCTATTAAAACAGCAAGTATATAAACATAATTATATTGCATAAGATAAAATTGAGCTATACAAGCTAATAATATAGAAAGAGTATTGTAATAATTGAATATAAATTTCAATGTACAGAGTAAGAATATAAGTGATAATTGCAGTATTCGGAAGCTTACAGTGAATTAGAACCAAACTGTTGCATTAAACTGTTGACCAAATCCAAAAAAGCCATTATGATCACTTCATGATTAGTACTTTCATTCAATCTCAAATAACACATCAATATTTGTTCCAGTTTTCTCCATTCTTTCACTTCGTGAGCCATGACCATCTCCTCCATCGATGCTCTAAAATCAAAGTAAGGATCGGTAGAAGTCAAAACAACAACCATACTTGTATTGTAAAAATCATTGTCATATGCTTCTACGTTGTAATCTCTTGAACTAGTTTTTGCCTCGGCTTCTTCCATTATTGATTTTGACATTGATGGATAGAAAAACAAACGATTCGAGATTGTCGAAGAATACTTTTGTATGTTTGTAGATCCTCGATCATCTCTAAATGATGTGGTTTTCGATGGGTGAATGGGTTTATGACCAACGATGGAATCGTAGATTGCTTTTATAGAAGTAGTAATTAGAGTTTGTCTTCTCATTTTTATGGTTTTAATTTGAGAAAGAATAAATGATACAAGAAAAAGGAATGAAGCACTTATATAGAAGGAATGAAAATGTTTATTGTGTGACATATTACGTTTTTCCTTCTCTTGTGCTAAACCTTAAGATAGAAGCAATGCTAAGTTAGTCTTTATCAGATACAGGGAGAACTTAAATTTACTGAATGTTAATTTTATATCCCTTCCTTGGTAGTTTTCTCAGCTAACTGTTCTACCAAGCTATCATTCTACTAATATTTCAACTATAAAAAGAGACGAGCTCTGTCCTATTTAGACATTTTCCCAAAAAAAAAAAGTTTCAAAATAATATATGTACAGAAAGTTAATCCGAGAGACAATGTAATGATAATAATAAAAAGTAGGTAGAAAAGCCATAAATAAATTATAGCTATTTTGTTCAAACAGATGCATGATTCTATCTTAAGTTAGCATTCATTTTTACTTAATATAGAGCAAGCTTAAATTTTGGTTAAAATTTAAAGTAGTTGAACCAACTATGTACCGTCTGGTTATAAGTTTTCTTTCCAAATTTATCTTTTCTAAACAAAATATGATATTGCTTTGAATGTAAATTTCATAGAAGTATTGACCAATCTGGATACAAGAAAATGACATCATAGCAGAGAACTTGAAATATCTACGAACTGCCACCAAATCCATTTATTACTTCAATAGATGCAAATATAGAAGAAAATCACTATTCTGGCTGAAGAAGACATGGTATGCTTTTCATTGACTTATGATAACTCTATTGTAAAAAACAGAGGTGAAAACACAACTTATCTTGACATCATTCAATTCATGAGACTTTAGTTGCCTCTCTTAAATCAATATTCGCCCATTCCAAAGGTTTACAAGAGTTAGTACGGTGCTGTCAATTGAAAAATGGCACCCTTCATGTATTGTGTACCATCGACTCGCCATCTGAAAGATTATATCACATAAACCAACCAATTAAGTTCAACATAAACTAAAATCACAAAACTATGGAATTATATAATGCCCTTAGCAGTAAGTTTTGATCATTCAATGACATAATGTATGTCTAATAATCTCCATATCCTCAGTGGGAGATTTTAAAAAATTATCTTAGAGAGAGCAAATCTAAAGCTAGGTGAAAAAAAAGGAACTAGAGTGGTCAAAATACAATAAAAATTGTACAGTTTCTACCAAACTTTCAAAATCTTAGGAGTCAGTACAACACTTTATGTATGTGCATCTCCCCTTGCATGTATCCAGCATCCAGTAAATCCCCATGAATTATTTATGCTTTTTTATGCATCGTATGACTTGAAAATGAGTTTTGTATTTTGTGTTTTCAATATGTATGTCAAATAGGATGGGGAGAGAATAAAAAGTTCAAAAATCCTAGTCATCATTCCAATAAAGAAAACAAGTGAAATGAAGAAAATAGTTATTGATATTTCCCAAAAAACTGGAAAAATAAACATTTTCAATTTTATATGTTAAAACCATTTTTCACACCCTTCTCCTTCCATACATTTTAAAGTACACATTTAAAAAGCAAAATCAAAAACTCGTTTTCAAAGCAAACACTACCTTACATTTTCACTCTCATGCACGTGCATGCGCACACACATATGCACGATTTTGAAGCATCCTATCATATTTTGAGTTACACGATTTTAAATGCTATGAAATTTTGTTGATGTTTAATCAACATTATAAATATCATCAAAAATGAGATCGTTTTGAAATTTCTAATCTCATCAAAATAACAAATCAATATTAACCGTTAAGACATTTATTTTATCCATTGGTTTGAAACATCAATTTTACCATGTTATTTATATTTAAATGCGTTCAAATTTTGTGAAGATGATGTTGAGTATGATATGAATATATCCATAAAATTTCACAGAATTTAAAATCGTGTAACTTAAATTTGTTATGGTGCTAAAAATTGATGTGTCGTTGAACCTTCAAATATATATATGTATATATATGTATGTATGTATGTATGTATGTATGTATATATGTATATGAGAAAATCTATTGAAACACAAAATGTAAAATCTATTGAAACACAAAATAGTGATACAACATGTGCTCTTTCAATGCCCATTCCTTTTTCGCACAAAAAATATTGGAAATGAAGCAAACTTATGTAGACATAATCTACCTGCTTCTAATATCATCTACACATTAATTCGGATCATTTTAAAAATTTAAACTCCATAAAAATTATATTTCCAATTAATAGTGTCTGTGTGTATACAACATTTTGCGATTTAAGTTTTTACGTAGATGATCCCGATAGCAAATAGACCATATCTATGAAATTTTATTTACTTTCAAATCTTTTTAACATTAAAAGGCGAAAGGATACTTAGCCCCCTCTTATATTAGCCTATTTGCAGTCTCCTCTAGTCCTTTTGTGTTGATAATTTTAACAACAACAAAACTATTATTCTCAAACAAGTTCGGATCAGCTAGAGATGAAACTTGAAACTAAATGACAAAAGTAATTTAAAGGTTATAACAATAACAATAACAATAGCAATAGCAATAATAAAATAAAGTCAAATAAGTAAATTAATAATAATAGTAACTAAGTAAAATAAAAATAAAGATAGAAATACATGTATGTAAAAAAATAAGAAAACAAATTATGATAACAGTACAAAAAGTAATAACAATGCTGATAGTAATATTGATCAAGGACCAAACGCTACGTCTTAAGTTCTTTTTCCCTAATCCTATAATCTAAAACTTATAAAAATCATATCTCATGTTTTTGGTACGTGGATTGCTAGCTTCCATGCGCTTCTATCTGTTGCCAGCTCTTTGGACATATTCCAACCCTTTAAATTCCTTTTAACTACTTCCTCCTATTGCCAACCTTGGTCGCCATCTACCTCTCTTTGAGCAAATGACGCGGCCTATATTCCAACGCGCATAGGTGTCTCGAACGACTTTCGTTGGAGATGTCTAAACCATCTTAAGCGATGTTGAATTAGCTTCTCCTCATTTGGGGCTACTTCGAGTTTTTCACGTATATCATCATTTTTAATCCGGTCTCTTTTTGCATGACTGCAACTCCATCGCAGCATACGCATCTCTGCTACGCTTATCTTCTGAACGTGTTAGTTTTTAATAGGCCAACATTATGCATCATACAACACCGTAGACCTAATTGTCGTTCTATAGAACTTTCCTTTAAACTTCTGTAGGACTTTCTTATCACAAATAATGTCAGATGTCTGTCGCCACTTCACCCATCCCGCTCGAATTCTAAAACTAACATCTTCATCAATCTCACCATTGCACTGCAAAATAGTAGAACTATTTGTCCGGCTAGAATGACATCTCCATTCTCTGACCTGACACCGCTGAACTCGCACTTCATATACTCTGTTTTAGTTCTACTAAGCTTAAATCCTTTAGATTCTAAACTCTATCTCCATAGCTCAAGTTGTCTATCAACCACAATCCTACTATCATTAATTAGCACATCATCAGCAAATGGCATACACCAAGGAATCTCCTCTTGTACACCCTTCGTAATCTCATCCATCACTAAGAAAAAATGTAGGGGCTCAAATCTGATCCTTGATGTAATCCTATGTTAATGGAAAAGTCACTGGTTACATCATCGCATGCTCTAACACCAGTAACAACATCATCGTACATATCCTTGATAAAGATATTGTACTTTGTTGAGACTCTCTTCTTTTCCAGAGCCTACCACATCGCCTTTCGCTATACTTTGTTATAAGCTTTCTCTAAATCAATAAAAATCATGTGTAAATCCTTCTTTTGCTCCTTAAACCTCCCCATAAGTTGTCTTATCAAGAAAATAGCCTCCGTGGTCGACCTTTCAGGCATGAAACCAAATTGATTTTTTTAAAACGTTTGTCATTCTTCTTAATTGATGTTTGACGACTCTCTCACAGAGCTTCATCGTATGACTTATAAGCTTAATTCCTCTGTAATTTGTGCAACTTTGGATATCTCCTTTAATCTTAAAAATTGAAACTAATATGTTTCTCCTTCGCTCATCTGACATCTTGTTTGATTTGAAAATATTATTGAACAACTTAGTTAGCCAGGCTATCCCTGCATCTCCAAGGCATCTCCACACCTCAATGGGAGATGCCATCAGGCCCCAATGCCTTGCCTACTTTCATCTGTTTTAGCGCCTCCTTTACCTCGAATTCTTGGTTTCTCCAAACAAAATGCCTACTGGTGTCATTAAAAGAGTCGTCTATCTCGATCATAGTGCTATCACCTTCTTTATTAAATAGCTTGTCGAAGTAATTTCTCAATCTATTTTTTATCTCATCGTCTTTCACCAAAAGTCTATTATTATCATCTTTGATGCATTTAACTTTATTGAACTCTCTTATCTTCCTCTCACAGAGCTTAGCTATCATGTAGACGTTTTTCACCCTCCTTCATACTTAGCTTATGATACAGGTCTTCATACGCCCGACCCCTTGCTTCACTCACCGCTCTTTTTGCGTTCTTTTTTACCACTTTGTACCTTTGCATGTTGTCCTCGCTCATGTGATAATGCAAGTACTTATAGCATTCCTTCTTCTCTTTGATAGCCTTTTGCATCACTGTTCCACCACCATGAATCTTTAGGTTCGCATTTATTTCATTTCGTTTCCCCAAACACTTCAGAAGCCACTTTCTGAATGCGCTTTGTCATCTCATCACACATGTGATTTATTTCTCCTTCCAAATTCCATATCCCTTCTCCCATCACACTATCCTTAAACACCCGTGAAGTGTCTCCTTTGAGCTTCCACCACTTCGTCCGACTAATCTTGGCTTCTTTATCCTGTCGAACACGTATCCGAAGACGAAACTCGGACATCAAAAGCTGATGTTGTGAGACGACAGATTCTCCAGGTATGAATTTGCAATCTACACAAACTCGTTTGTCTTCTCCTCTAGTAATGACAAAATCAACTTGGATACAGTGTTGCCCATTACTAAAAGTAACTAAATGTGACCGTTTCTTTCTAAAGAAGGCATTAGCTATAATGAGGTCATCAGCAATAGCGAAACTCAGCATTTCTTCTCCTTCTTGGTTCTTATCGTCATATTCCAAAACTACCATGCACTCTCTCAAACCCACTACTAGCCGTACCAACATGTCCGTTGAAATCTCCTCCTATGAAAAGTTTTTTGCTACTAGGTACATCTCTAATCATAACATCTAATTCTTTCTAGAAATTCCTCTTGACGGCTTCACTTAGACCTATTTGTGGGGCATAGACATTAGTGACGTTCAGAACCATATCGCGCACTACCGCTTGACTAGGATGATCATGTCCCCTTGTCTTTTAAAGTCGACAACTCCGTTTATAAGATTCTTGTAAATTAAGATGTCTATCCCGTTCTTGTTACATTCTTTTCTCGTGTACCATAACTTGAAGCCTGTATTCTCCACCTCCTTTGCCTTCTGGCCCGTCCATTTGATCTTCTGAACGCATAAGATATTTACACGTCTCCTAGTTATCGTATCAACTACTCTCTTAACTTTTCTATTAATGATCCTACATTCCAACTACCTAACTGAATCCTACTATCATCGACTAGCTTCCTTGCCCCTCGCACATGCCGAGTAAAGTGCGAAGACCCTTGCTCATTTACCACTATATTGGAGCTTCGATGCGGTGCGCCACCAAGGGAGTGACGGTCCAACCCTTGCATATTTATCACCATACCCGAGCCTCGATATAGCGCGCCACTAAGTGGGTGATGACCCAGCTCTTGCACACTATTCACTGTTCACTTTAGCTTACTTTAACATAACCATCAGTATCTTTCTTAAAATGAATGAATTTTTGATAGAATTTTCAATTTTTTTAATATATTTTATCATTCTTATAATCTCAATTGGTTTTTATTTTTGATGTTTATTATCCAAATTTCTCAAATACTTAAAATCTTTTAAGTTCAAATTTTTGGAAAAATGTGTTTTTTTATAAGAAAATTAGTGAACTTTTTTTATAACAAATTCGAACCATTTAACAAAATTTTAACTTTTTAAAGGAAAAAATTATTTGAAAGTATTCTATACTCTTGGTTTTAGAATTATTTTTTAAGAAATGGAAAAAATAGAACTTTATTGGAGATATTTTTTTTAGAAACATTAGAATTTTTGAAAATATTTCATTATTTTCCAAATTTAAAATCTTTTTTAACTATAAATAATTTAATTTTAAACTTATTCATCAAAATAACATTACAAAAATTGGTTTGAGAAATTCAAGGAGAGAATATGGAGATACTTGAGGAGAGACTTAATGAACAAAACATGTATAAGAGAATACCTTTTTATCCTTCTTCCATATATTTTTTCTTTTCTTTCTTTGTTTTTTTTTTCATTTTTTTAATTTTTCCCTTTTTTGTTCCAACTAGTTCTGATTGCATCACTAAAGTAAGGTGAATCTCTCAACCGATCGGTTTGATTGTTTTTAGTTTGTAAAAACCCAAAGAACAAAGCTTGCATTTACATACTCATGAGAAAGTACAAAACTGAACCACAACACATACTTCAAGTAAATCACGTGGTGCTTTCTGCAGCCATCACATGTATATATTCTTGAAGATGCAGAAAACTAAGCTAAAGCTTGTAAACCTCATTACATATGCCCATTGAGGTGTGGAGATGCCTTGAAGATGCAGGATAGCCTGACTAACTAATTTGTTTAATAATATTTTTAAATCAAACGAAATGTCAGACCAGTGAAGGAGTAATATATTACTTCTAATTTTTAAGAATAAAGGAGATATTCAAATTTGCACAAATTACAAATGAATTAAGCTTATGAGTCATATAATGAAACTTTGGAGAGAGTCACACAACAAGAGAAACGGCTATTTCCAACGGCGAATGGCCGTTGGAGGCCGTTGGAAAGCCGTTGGAATTGCCGTTGGTATACACTTCAACAGTTTCCAACGGCCTCCACCGGCATCAACGTGGATATACCAACGGCTTCCAACGGCAAATTTGCCAACGTGGCAAAGCCTGTTGACCAACACGCCGTTGGAAATCGTTGGAATATGCCGTTGGACGCCGTTGGAGTTAAATGGCCAATTGGCCGTTGGTAGCCGTTGGAAGTCGTTGCAAATCTGGATATTTTTTTTATATAAAAGCAGCGGTGCTTGCTTCTAACCACACATAACCACAATTATATCAAAACAGCTCCATTTCGAGCATATACATATAACAACTATATCCAAACATATATATATATAACCAAATCTTACATATATTTCAACATAAACCAACAACCAAACAAAACACAACATAACCATCATTAAAAAATCCAAACCAACATTAACAAATCCAAACCAACATCCACAACCAAACCATCAGAATGTATGAAATCCAAATATACACAAACCATCACATCAAAATGTATCAAATTCTCACCAACTCCAAAATATACATGCCAATAACAAAACATACCTAAATCACTCAACACCAGAACCACCAGATGAAGGAGGCTGTCCATACTGTGCGATGAACTCCGCCATACGCCGGTTCAACTCCTCCGTCCTCGCTTCATGCAGCAAATTGCGTTCCCGCATCTCAGCAAGCTCGGCTCGTAGTTGCGCAATCTCTTCTTTATCTTGAGCCCTTTGATATTCTTTCTGGGCTGTCTGAACCTGTAAACAAATTTAAATTATCAACTGCACTAAAAAATTAGTATTAAAATAATTGCAAATTAACTAACCGATTGGCTTCCATATCCGTAGCGTCTGCCGACGGGTCACTGGATCCATGACGGACTCAAAAATGGCGTCCTCCTCATCGGGGGTCAAGTGAGCTCGTCCCGTACTCTCGAGTAAGGCTGTCTGCGCTTCTTGAAACTTTTGCTGTCATACAAAATATAATTGAATTTAGTTAATTACGTTATTTCAATTAACTTGTAAGTTTTAGTTACTTATGTTATACAGCACGCGCTTTGTCATCGTGGTCCCAAAAGTAAGAAACTGCGCCGGAATCATCGACCTGAGTCAATGCATGTGTATGGGTAAACACATCCCAATAACTAACAGCCCCCCGCGTTGTCTCTCCTGAAATATGCACATATAAATGTACATTATTTATAATTTAACAAATTAAAACTTAAAATAATTAACTATTTGTCTTATTTAAAATTATACCAAATCTTCCCGGTGATGCTGGAAAGACTTGAAACCACCGCGATGTGTAACGGGGTTCCTGCTCCTGTTTGTAGAATTCCTCTCGGACTGCCTCTGCAAATTTAAATTGAAAACAAAAATTGTTTTGACAGTTTTAATTATTTATATATTATTTGCCTCAAACAATTTAAATTAAATATATGATAGAGATTTACCACAAAATCCTCGTTGCTCCACCAGGTGGCGAACTCATCAAAAACAGCTTCACTCATCCAATGAGGCCTCTTTCCCGATGTTTTGATGTTGTTAATCGTTTCGCGATAGTTTTTTGCAATTTTGCTTCTCCAATGGCCACGGACAACTGAAACATCAGAATCGGTCAAGTTCACTTCCCCTTGCACGTTTGAAAAAATATGAGTTATACAGTTGCTATAAATAGTGCAAACATGAATTGACATAATGTACATGACTACATAATGCAATAATTGCTATACCACACATACCAAAAAATCCTGCCAGATAGCCTCCCGCACCCCTTCTGGTATCGCAGTCCATCTCGGCCAACACGAGGTCATACGAGCCATATACGCCCGTCGCGAGATCGTGAGTACTATCTTGGAAGGCTCCAACGAAAACCCACCGCTGTGTAAAAACAGAAAAAAAACATTTAATATTCCGTTACTACTATATATATTTGATAAAAGATTGTATGCAATAAAATTCAATTTTGAAACTTTATACTTACCTGCCATCGGCTTTGGGTTTCAGCCATACCATAGGCCGAACACCCGGCTGTGAAGGACCAGCATCATCACCTCTCTGTGAGCTGGAAGATCCGGAGTGTGAACGTCTGCGTCCCGACATACCTATATGAAATCATAGTATAAAGAAAAGCAAGGGTAACATTGATTAATTTAATATGCAAATGGTGCCAGAATAATGAACATGGCGTAACATACATTATGGCGTAACATAAAAAAGACTTTGTGATACATATCATATAAAATTACTTTGGAAACAGAAAAATGAAAAAAAAATTACCTTCTCAAAATATTGATTAGTGGTCAATCCTCATCGCTTTCGGATTCTGACTCTTCTTCGCACTCTATATTTTGTTCCTCTATACTCTCAAATGCTTCAATTAATGCATTTGATTCATCGTTTAGAGGTCCAAAATCTATTTGATCGTCGGTTAATATTATTCCTCTATTTTCCTCGATATCTGCTTGGTAAGCTTGCTGTTCAGGAATATTTCGTCCATCAAATGTAAACCTTGGTTTGGTTTTAAAAACAGCCGACCAATCTATTTTATCTCTTCTTAAAGATGGGTAAGGAGCATAATAAACTTGAAGAGCTTGTTTGGCAAGTACAAAAGGGTCGTACTTATAATACCTCGAAGTATGTTTTATTTCTATAAGATTATATTTTGGATCCACGTTTATTCCAGAACCTGGAACGTTGTTGAACCAGTTGCATTTAAACAAAAATACTTCTTCCGCGGGTCGAGTGAAATATGTCAACTGCAAAATCTGGGTCAGCACGCCATAAAAGTCATTTATGTGATCATTTGGATCATCACTACCTTTGACAAATACACCAGTATTGTTAGTTGATTTTTCGGCACCGTATTCTTTGGTATTAAATTTATATCCGTTGACAAAGAATATTGGATATGTGTTGACTATCCTTTTTGGTCCCATAGCTAAATGTTTCAATCCTTCATCTATAACACAATTTGTTGTATCAAAAATGTAGTTAGAAAACCAAGCAGCAAATTCTTTACCGATATCGTCGTTTGGATGTTGTGATTCGTAAATACTGCAATTATAGAACAAATGTTGCATTATGATTAAAATACACGTGTGCATATATATTTGTGTATACATATGTGTAGACGTATGTGTATATATATTACCTAATAAATGGTGCAACTTCGGCACAGTTGAGAAGAATGTACGTGTGTGCTACTTGATAATCTCTATCATCCAACCATACTTCCACACATTTACCAGCAGGCCGACCAATTTTTTTAAAAATAGATAAAGTCGCTTGACAATCATCTTCATCAATGCCTTCATCATTACGCGTAGCACTTTCAAATGATACGTTCACATGCGCTGAAATAGTGAGAGAAAAAAAACGAAGCTTCTTCTTCGATGTACGATTTGCAAATTGAACCTTCAACTCGAGCTTTCTATCTCACTTTTTTCTTTAGATGATTTAAATACCTAGCAAAAATTATTTTAATTTAATTTTGTATACATTTAATTAAACCAATATGTAATAAACTAAATAGTAATATACCTTTCAAATGAATACATCCATCCATATTGCACAGGCCCTCGAAGACGTGCTTCAAGTGGAAGATGAATTGGTAAATGCTCCATAACATTGAAAAAACCTGGAGGAAATATTTTTTCCAGTTTGCAAAGCAATATCGGGATTTCTTCCTCAAGTTTACGTAGACGATCGACTTTTAATGTAGTTGAATAAATCTCTTTATAAAACAGACTAAGTTCTGTTACAACAGTCCAAACTTTTACGAGCAACAGTTCTTTAAAAGCGACGGGTAACAAATTTTCCATCATAACATGACAATCATGACTTTTCATCCCGCCAAGTTTATTGTTCTTATAGTCAACACATCTACGAAGATTAGAAGATATGCCATCTGCGAATCGTAATCCTTCCACCCATTTTAAAAGTAATTTAACTTGATTATTGTCTAGCTCATAGCAAGCTTTTGGCTTTTTTGTGTCATTTGGTTTTATATGAAGCTCAGGACGATTACATATTACTTCGATATCACGTCTTGATTTCAAATCATCTTTCGTCTTCCCTTAACATTCAAAATTGTATTAAACAGATTATCAAACACATTTTTCTCATTATGCATCACGTCAATATTATGACGAATCAAGAGATTTTTCCAATAAGGCAATTCCCAAAATATGCTCTGTTTGCACCAGTTATGTGCCGATGATTTACCCTGAATTTCAATTTGTTCTCCGGTTTCATGTATCTTTGGATAATCCTTTACAAGTTCATAAATTTCTTCGCTTGAGCAAACCGTAGGTGGTCTCAAAGTTTCATGTCTATTAGCTGTAAAGTTTTTTTAATCTCTTCTAAAAGGATGATTAATATGAAGAAAACATCGATGACAGTCAAACCACGAAACTTTCTTTCCATGAGGTAAAAAAATTGCTCGTGTTTCTTCCATGCAATAAGGACAAGCTAGACGACCGGCCGTACTCCAACCTGAAAGCATTGCATATGCAGGAAAATCGCTGATTGTCCACAATAAAGAAGCATACATGCGAAAGTTCTTTTTTTGGAAAATATCATATGTCTCTACTCCCTCGTACCACAATTTTTTTAATTCATCAATCAATGGTTGTAAATAAACATCGATTCCTTGTGTCGGATCATCGGGACCAGGGACGACAACTGTAAGAAACATATATGGAGTTTTCATACACATCCAAGGAGGTAAATTATAAGGTGTGACAATTATAGGCCAGGACGAATATTTCGAACCAAATTGAGAGAATGGGGAAAATCCATCTGTACATAAACCAAGTCTAACATTACGAATTTCGGACGCAAAATGGGGATATTTCTGGTCAAAATGCTTCCATGCTTCCCCATCAGCTGGATGTGTTAACGTACCTACTTCATGTGTTCTCACACCATGCCATCTCATATGTTGCGCAGTTACAAAAGATGCATATAACCTTTGAAGTCTAGGTGTAATTGGTAAATAATGCATACGCTTATACGGGACTTCCTTTCTCTTTTTCTTTCTTGGTTTGTATCTTTCCTGATTACATATTTTACAATTTCTAAGGTTGATATCTTCCTTCCAAAACAACATGCAACCCTTTAGACACGTATCTATTTTTTGATACGGTAAACCGAAAGCCGACATCAGTTTTTTTACTTCGTAATGATTTTCGCACATTAGATTATTAGGAGGCATATGTCGTTTCGCAACTTGTACAACAGCCGTAAATCCAGATTCTGTGAGGTTGTATTTGGATTTCATCGCAATGTATTCAGCAGTTACTGATAACTGGGTTCCGCTTGTGCAGCCTTCCCAAAGGGGTTTTTTCCGCGGCATCTAACAAATTATATATTTTTTTTGCCCCAATATTTGATTCTTCTTCAGCATTACCATCGTCATCAGTTAATTGAGAAACATGAAACATTGAACGTGCAGCATCTTCAACCATATGTTCTACAAGATTTGTCGTACCAATTTCATTACTCACCACCTCCTCATCTTGTACAGGATTAGATGCTAACTGTCCCCCATGACGATCCCAAATCAAATACTTCAATACGAAACCGTACTGACGCAAATGAACTCTAACCATTTGTGGTATCAAATGCTTTAACAGTTTGCATTTACTACATGGACAACGGATTTCTTTGTAGTTTCCGTTATTACGTAAAGCAAAATCCATAAATACGCTAACACCATTATTAAAATGTTCACTTGTTGAGCCTTCAGTATCGACCCTTCGTTTTTTGTACATCCAGCTCCGATCAGTAAAATAATTGTCCATTTACCTACGCATATAATTAAAAAGTACGATATAATCTTGCGTTGACATTTTTTATTAAAACAATTTTATAAACATTCTTCTTGTTTTTGTTATATCTGTTAAAATAATACTTAAAGCTTATTTTGAAATGAACATTATATTCTATTTAAATAATTTTATTAGCGAATTTGATATTAATTGATCATTGACACTTTGTTGATGGGTCATCCTACCTCCCATTACAAATACAATAACGTAATTAAATCGCATAAATCATTTCAATTTAAACGATCCAACAAAATTTCGACAGCACTTCGCTTTAGTTCCCTGAACAGTACACAATTGCGTGTACACAGGGAACATAAAGGGAAGCGCTGTCGAAATTTTGCGAACCGTTTAAACTGAAATGATTTACGAGATTTAATTACGTTATTATTTTTGTAACTTGTCCAATACAGGGACAAATCCAACAAATACTGTATACGATGAATATAGATGTCCGTTCTGTTAAAAAACGAATATCCACACAACGATCATATACAATACTTATCAGACGGGGCCAAAAACACTCTAAGGGTTTAAACTTTTAAATTAGCGATATAAAAGTTTAAATTTTATTTTCATAAAATTTAAACTTTTATATCAATAAACAAATTGTTGAATCAACGCATATATGATGATTTTTTTCTAAAACAAAAAAAAATTCAGTGTGTGCGCGCAACGTATAAAATAAACGAACAATGTTATACATACAATCGCATCACAAATCACATTCAGTCATGTACAAACTGTATCACGTATATATCGTATCATAACATGTCAAAAGTGAACAATTTATATGTCAATATAATCACTTAATTTCTACGTACGTTTTTACGCAATTCGCTCACCGATATAATAACAAGTGAGGTTCATGTTTAGGTTAGTGACAATTATTAAGTTTGAAACTAATTTAATAATAAACCTAATTTAACAAATCATAGTTAAACATGCAATAATTAGTTTAATAACAGTAATTAAGGTCCAATACACTACACTACACGAACAATAGCACAATACATACACTAAAATTACCAATTTAACCTAAAATAAAAAATTTAACAAAATTAGGGTTTTAGCAAATAATACCTGATTTTGGAGGTTGTGAAGCTTGCAAACGAAGATGAGGATGCTAGAACGTGATAAAATGAGGTTGGAAATGTTTTGGGGGGGGGGGGGGGATGGGGGTTTTTGGAATAAATTTCGGGTGAAGATGGAATGGGGAAGAAGAAGATCGAGCTGCAGGTTAGTCTCGGTTTTCCAACGGCTTGCAACGGCCGCCAACGGCATATTTCCAACGGCTTCCAACGGCAAGTGTTCTTTGTTATTAAAAAATTCCGGGAAAAAGCTAGCCGTTGGAAGCCGTTGGTCAATGGCCGTTGGAGGCCGTTGCCCCCGCCCGTTGCTATAAACAGTAATTCTTGTAGTGTCATTGAACATCGACTAAGAAGGATAACAAGCGTTTCAAAAAACCAATTTGGTTTCATGCTTGAAAGGTTGACCACATATGCAATTTTCTTGATAAGACAACTTATGTAGAGGTTTAAAGAGCAAAAGAAGGATCTACACATGATATTTATCGATTTGGAGAAAGCTATGACAAAGTACCGAGAAATGTTATATGGTGGGCGTTGGAAAAGAAGATAGTCCCAACAAAGTACATTACATTTATCAATGATATGTCTGATGATGTTGTGATTAGTGTCAGAGCATGCGAGGGTGAAACTAGTGACTTTCCCATTAATATAGAATTATATGGTCAGCTTTGAGCCTCTACATATTTGCCCTAGTGATGGATGAGGTTACGAAATATATACAAGGTGAGATCCCTTAGTGCATGCTATTTGCTGATGATGTTGTCCTAATTGACGAAAGTATAATTGAGGTTGATAGAGAACTGAAGTTATGGAGACAAACTTTAAAATTAAAGGATTTTAGGCTTAAAAGAACTAAAACAGAGTATATGAAGTACGTGTTTAGCAGTGTCAGATCAGAGGATGAAGATGTCACTCTGACCCGACAAGTAGTGCCCAAGAAGGAATCCTTTCGATATTTAAGATCAATGTTGCAGTATGATAATGAGATTGATGAAGATGTTAGCTTTAGAATTCGAGCGGGATGGTTGAAATGACGATAAACGTCTGACATTCTCTGTGGCAGGAAAGTCCTGAGACAATTGTGTGCGTTGGAATTACAAGGTCGCGTCGAATGCTTAAAGAGAGGCAAAGGTCGACCATATGGGATGGAGTAGTACAAATAGACTTGAAGGATTAGAATAAATCCGAAGAGCTGGTGTCGGACAAGAGCGCGTGGAAGTTAGCGATCCACCTAGCAGAACCATGAGCTAGAAGTTTTTCTGCTTAAGATCGGTTTAGGAGTAATGTTATAAGTCTTAGATTATAGAACTAGCGAATATGAAACTAAGACGTGGTGTTTGGTCTTCGGTCAATAATACTATTAATACCATTATTACTATTAGTATTATTATTAATATCATCATGGTTTTTTATATATATTTTTATTTTTATTTTACTTAGTTACTATTGTTTGTTTACTTATTTGACTTTATTTTTTTATTATTATCGTGGTTTTTATTTTTATTATTGTTGTTATTATGACTTTTAAATTGACTTTGTCAATTAATTTTGAGTTTCATCTCTAACCGACCCCAACTTGTTTGAGAATAATGGCTTATTTGTTGTTGTTGTTGTTAGACTTCGATCCCTAGTTTATTAGACGATGTGAGTTCAAACTGAATTGTTCTCACTTTTAATTGATGTGCATGCCGCGTTCATTCAGGTTTTTTGTTTCCTTGACATGTGTGTGTTATATGCACTCCCCATTGGTTATCATAAAGCTAATACTATATTAGATTTCAGCATAAAATACCAACACGACATCCCTAAATCGAGCATTCACACAAGAACTGACAACGGTACTATGACAAACAAAAATTCTAATTGTTAGATGTTTACCAACTTACATTTACATACATCAACATTTAATTTATTAGGCAATGTGAAACTAATGAAAGTTCATCCCTTTGCTTTAATCAATGCAAGAAACTTCTCTGCATTTTTCTCTGTACACAACTACTCAAAAAATGTTCTTATGTTCAAATACTACTATTCTAATATATAGTGCATTAGACATTGAAATGTCGCATTCATATAGCCAAGAAAGAAAACAATGACTACACAAAGTTCATTATCATACATCGTAAGATAGATATTTCGGTATTGATCTTTATGTTAAGATAGGTCAAGAAATAAGTCAAGTACCTGAAAAATGGGTCTAAATTGCTTCCAACTCGAGCACAATCATCATGACATAAAAGTTCCTCTCCCCTTTTTATTTTTCTTTTTGTCAAAGAATTTAACACTCATTTGTATAGGTGGAGCAAATTAGATCAATCAAAGAAATAGGAGAAGAGGAAGCCCCTGTTTTATTAAATAAACAAAAAACTATCTTGTTCCACGTTCCCATTCGAGGAACAAAACCATTACTAACCATCTGAGTTAAAACCAAATTCACATCTTCTTGAAGCTTCTGGGTACAAAGGCCGTCAATTGTCAATTTGTATGACTGAAAACTAGGAAAGAAATTTTCGGATATCATCTCAAACATGAAATCTTTAGCTTTCAGATAATTCTTTGTTCCAATCCACCCATATAGAAGTGCTTGATAGGTTCCTGAATTGGGATAAGATCCTTTCAGTTTCATTTCCTTCAAAAGTTTCATTGCCTCCTCTACTCTCCCTTGATTACAAAGACCCGAAATTAGCACGTTAAACATTATACTGTCAATATGACAATTTTCCTTCTCCATTCTCGCATATAGCTCAAATGCTTCGGCTACTCTCCCACTTTTACACAATGAATGCATTAAAGTTGAGTAAGTTTTCACATTAGGCTTTAAACCATGCTTCGGTATTTCATCTAGTATCAAAAATGCAGCATCTAGTTTGTCCCAGTTGCACAGACCCTTAATCAGAATATTGAAACAGCAAGTATCTAAAGTAACACCCAATTTAGGAGCAGACAGAAGTATTTCATGAACAACTTCAAATTGTTTGTTACATACAAGCATGTTAAGAACACAATTGAATGTTTTAATTGTTGGCCAACAATAAAACTCAGGCATTTTCATAAGCGTCGTTATAGCCATTTCTTGATTGTTTGCTACATTTCCATAAATCTTTATCAATCTATAAAAGAAATCATCTGAAAACCTACATTTCTCTTCCTTAGCCTTCTCCAGTAAACTCCATATGATACTGAATTTCTTTGCATGCGCAAGTTTATCGATCAACAGACTATATAAATTCTCACTAGGTTTGTAGTCCATACGTTTGGATGCCTTCTCAAATGCACTAAGTATGAATTCAGAATTCTTCAAATGCATGAAAACTTTCAGAAGCTCGTTAGGTGCAAGCCAATCTTTATGGTCTAATCTCTTCAAGCTTTCTTTCGCGTTAGTAATTTTAGTAGAAACAGAAAATGAACCTCTAAACATAGTCGGTTTCATATTTATGCGCGTGTAATTTAGCGCACAAATGAATAGACGTTTTCTATAAGACAACAACATTACTATTCACAGTATTTCTTCAGTGACAATTCAACGAACAGCAATAGGGCATTACTACCAAATTACGCAAAACACACCACGCAAAACAGATCCTTTTTTGCATAATCTTCTTTGGAGTGTCTATACTAGAAGGAAAAGAGCCTTAAATAATTAACTGGCATAACTGCTGTAGAACTTCATCTTTTGCAACTGAAATGCAACGCGAGGTAATTAGTAGAGACGCTGTCCTCAGTATTTAATGATTCCAGAGCCACTACGATTAAAACAAAAAAGGAAAAGAAAAAAAAAATTATTCAAGCTCAAATTTGAAATAAAATACCTTTTGGTCGTGAAATTTGAGCATTTAAGGGACTGAACTAAGAATATGGTTAAAACGTCTTGAGCATAGGCTGAAGTCCCTATGGGAATGAAAATAGCGAGTGAAGTTCGATTGGTTAACCCTGTTTTATACCCCTGTTTTTGGATGTACCAGACAATATCAGTTGACATGCATTCGAGTGATAAAAACCACAGAGTTCAAGAGAAACCTAGCGTTCAACGTGAAGTGTAAATTGCTTGAGCGTAAGGTTTAAATCTTGTTTTTTCTACAATGCTTTTTTACTTTCTTGATTTTACACAAAATCGTCAACAATCCTACCTTCATTCCAACGATCTTTCTCCTTTTCGCAAGGTATCAAAAAATGATATTGGTTACTCATTGCCTATGATGACGATGGTGATTCTGATTTTGAAATGATAATTATTTTTAAAATGATGATGCAGATTCTATCGATTATTAAAGCTATTACATTATTAGGCATGCCTATTGATTTAAATAATGCGTAGCTCAACATAAATTCAAATATGTACACAATTAATGTAACAATAGTGTTCCATATATGACATAAAGAAATCATGCCAAAAAAATAATAATTAACGTTTCAAAATCAATTTGAATAAACAATATTCTAACATTTGCATTAGTACACTATTCCACAAACTAAATTAAAATAGTATTTAAGTAGCTTGAAAAGTTATATTTTTAATACATATAACATGATAAATATATGTAAATCATAAACATCTTGTAGACTATTTTTTTGAATACCTAGTTAAACCAAACGGTTTCATTAACTTTTAAGTGAGTACATCGTAGAATCCATATACTCAGGGTAAGTATCAAACAGATTTATGGTGGTAATTAATCCTTGCACGTTCATTATCATTAAAATGCCATTAGTCAATAAGCTAATACCGAAGGACATCATAGTCTAATTTTCTGGAACAACCAAACAACCTTTTCTTTTACTTCAAATAATCATACCACCATAAGAATTGAATAATACAAAATTTACCATAATTCAAATTAAAATAATACATCACCATAAAAAAGTTTACATGTGGATACACATAATATATATAGATGATACAACATTGAAGATAACTATATAATTATATGGCATAAGAAAACACAGTCAATGTAACGAACTATTCAAATATCATGCAATTATAGGCCATTACGAATGCTTGTAAAAAAATATTAGTACATCTAACATGGGCATTGTATAATATTCATAACCCAATGTTATTATTATGCATGTAAAGGCAAAAATATCAGAATTGTGTTTTGGAATATATTTAATATATAATGTTTCTTTACAAACATAAACAAATATGTAAAAAATATCATGTTGCCATAATAACATAAGTATTACCAAAATATTATTTGGTAAGTTTGTCAAGAAAATTATCTGTAAATATATTTTTCTCAATCATTTTAGTTTTTTACCAGCCTTGTTAAAAAAAGAAACTATTTGTTATGAATAGGTAACGATTTTCAAAGTTACTATTTTTCTTTGATTGACATTTTTTTACATCGATGAAACATTTGTTAAATCCACACAACACTTCATGTTCCCTAATATAATAGAGTTATGCATCCAAAATAGAGGAATAAATAAAAGAATTAATTGATTACATATTAATTCTATAGTTGATTAGCATTAAAGGGAACCTATACGTAATTAATTCTCTCATTAATTTGAGTTAACGTTTACAGTTTGAATTCATTTATTTATTGCCTGGTAATTATGTATGATACGACCTTCCTACTTAAAATAATTTATTAAAGCCATTACGAATTATATTATCCCTAATTTATAGTTATCGGTTATGAATAAACAAGTCAAAATAATGTAATATGCAAACAAATTTCATAAAATATCATAGATAATTATCTAATTGTTGCAAGAGATCACCAAGACTTGTAAAAAGGACAACGTTAATTTTATAAAAAAAATCAAGTTACATTAATTAAGAGTGCATTCAAAACACATATTTAAAGTAAAATTCTTAATCAAATTTTAAACTTATCTTTTGAAGGAAGAACAAAAGTGTTGCTTATACATTTATATTTTTTCCAAAAATAGAGTATGAAGTTTGTTATTTGAATATTATTTTGCTTCAAAGATAATGTTTTTCTTCCAACTTAATTTTCTTGTATACTTATGTATGAGAATGAAATAAAGATAAACTTAACCTCTTGTTTATGTAGAAAAAATTAAGGTTTTTTTATATCCATATATCAATAAACCAATAACTCTATATAAAACAAATGAAAGAATCCAAATTCCTTGACTTGCTATTAAAAAGCAAAATATTGAAAGTGGATTTGATATAAAACACGAGAAACAAAAAGTAGTTCAACCTTACCTATTGTAGATTTTATAAAGCTATAGTGGTTGTTATACATTAGAAATGTTGTCGGTAAAAGGGAACAAAAACAATAATCGACTATTGTTAATCTTGTAATTGATTAGTATTAAAAAGACTAAAAGAATAGTTGATTCTCTCCTTAGATTGGATTATAGTTTAATTATGAAATTACTTTGGATTCAAATTGATCTAAATCAAAAGCAATTATTTACTTTCGTTTGTTGTGTGGTAGAAATATCTGATATGTTCCTATTTGAAATAGTTCACATATAATTATTACAAATAACTATATTCTAATTTATAGCTATTTATAAAAATTACCAAACTACATAAAATTCAAAACATCTCATTGTTGCATGAAAGCACCAAGACTTTAATGATAATCATGAATGTGTTTGCATATGAATGATTTATAATCTAACAAATAACAAAAATGAAAAATATTTAAAGCCCGTATTGACTAAGAAGGCCAATGTCAAATTTTAAAAAATAGTTTAAATTGGCTAAAACTACATAAAAAAATTAAAGTAAATAGGTTTTCAAAACACGTATTTAACACTAAACTTATAACAAAATTTAGAATTGTGCATTGGAAGCAGAACAGAATTGCTGCTTATACATTTGTACTTCTCCCTATATACAATATGAAATTTACTATATGAAAATTACTCTAGTAAAATTATGTTTTTCTTCCAACTTGATTTTCTTATATGCGTATGTTTGATAATGAAATAAGGATCAACTTTATATTTATTTGGTTATAGAAATTTTTAGAAGATTCTTTCGATATCCGTGTATCATAATTAATAGGCCAATAAATTCCTGCGAAATAAATAAAGAGGAGAGAACAAATTATTACCTAGTAGCTACTCACTTTATAAGGCATTAACTTATAAAGGAAGTAACTATTAGGTTCATAACAAAAATATGACATAAAATATGATAGATAAGAAACAACTCAGCATTATCTATAATAGATTTTATAAAATAATAGAAGCTTCTACCATGGTTTGTAAATTAATAAATCTAATAAACTCCTACCAAATAAATAAAAAAAGCTAAATTTGTAACCATACTAATCAAAACAAAAATAAGAGGGAAAAAAACTTAGGGCACAAAATTTGAATCAAATATGTAAAATCATAAATTTAGGGTAAAATAAATAATTTCAAACTTAAATTAAAAGAAAACACATATAATAGAAAAATATCTAACCTTTATATATGGCTTGTTGATGCAATAAGCCAAAGTCTTCCGGCAACATTTAGATAATTTGTCTATAAGAATCTTATTCCTAAAGCAAAAGGTAGAAGTACAACCATCGCAAAATGTGAATAAATTAAAAAACGACTAAGGTGAATAAATTTAAAAAAATTAAGGTGAATACAAAAGGTGAAGGACTATTGACTTATTGAATCAAATTATAACCATGCTAACAAAATTATGAGATAAATAGATAAACTATTTAGAAAGAATCTCTAGTTTGTTTCTAATTTAAAATTGAAATTTTATGTGGAGTAAGAGATGGGGAATAAACAAAATTGTGAAAGGAGGGATAATAAATAAAAGATGGAGAAAATATGGAAATAAGAATTTTTATAATATTGAATGTAACGACCTAGATTTTTCATCGTTTGAATTTGAACATTTAAATCGTTTTAAATAAGATTTGGAATATAAATTGATTTTTGAATATGAAGATTTTGGTTGAAATTATAGAATGAATTTAAATTTTAAATATAATTATTTATCGTAATATGGAAATGGTGAATAATGGAAATTGAGTTGAATATGAATCGAAATAATTTCTAGCGTTGATATAATTTCTATTTGAATTAGAATTGAGTTAGTAAGTTTTTAAAACTGGAATTTCAAGTGATTTCGCCAATTTTTGAAATCGTTGATTTAATCGACACGTTAAAATAGTGATCTGGGGTATAGTCTCAGAATTCGACGAAACTAGTTATATTGGATCCATAATAGTGTATTATTATCATATTTCAAATTTCGTGGCATTTGGATGCACCGTTTGATCGTACAAGATAGAAATGCGTTGAATTTATTATCGAACATTTAATATAATAATTAGGTTCAAAAAACTTTCTTCTCCATATAATCGAATTAGATCTCGGAACTTGTTACATTGCATTCGGAATAGGGATATAACATTGGAAACGAAAGACGACATGCCTCTATAGGAGTTCGAGATTTTAAGTTAATAAACAAGATATTTGTAAAGCTAAAATTATAAACAAAAATAAAATTGGAGCCTACATATGCCGTCAAATCGCCACCCTAAACTACTGCTGCCACCCTACTGTGTACGAAGCCGTCTCTTCTTCTATTTTAAAATCGTGATTTTCGTTCTCCACCTTCTTCAAAAACGAAATCGCGTAAGAAAAATCAAAGCAAGCATCGCGATCCTCTGGAGATTGGAGCTTGGAGCGGACGCGTAGTGATGGGATTAGAGGCGAATTGAAGGGGCGACGGCTAAGGAGCCGCAGTTGGGCCGCTGTCGTTGGGGGGATTCGATACTCGACGATGATCTGTGTGAGAGGGTGGGTCGCGATAGAGGCACGACGGCCTAGGCGACCTCCGGTGGCAGTGCAATGTTCATCGGCGAGGTATGGGCGACATTTGGTAGTCGCGCGGCTGTCAGGGGAGGGTCGATGTTGCTTTTCGTATATAAGGGACGTAGATGAAGTCGAGGGGATGGGCGGGTGTGGCTCTGAATGTGGTAAAGGATGGCGATGTCGGTTCGGCGAACGGTGGTAAGTCCAAGGGAAGATGGATGGCTAACGGCTACGCCATGGTGATTGAACCTGGAATGAGCAAAGGTAAGTTTCTGAGTGGAAGAGTAATTATTTTCATTAATGATGGGTTAGCCAGGTAAGGTTAATTTGGAATTTTGATTAATTTATATTTAACTATTATTTAAAAATCATATTATTATAACTTGGAAATCTTGTTCGTTAGATCGAAATTGAACAAAATAAGACGTGATGGGATTGTATCGACAAATACGACATCTGAAATTTATTTGGAGTCAATTGGGGATAGCTACAAATTTTAGATTAAATTGATTTTCAGTTCAATTAAAATTAAAGTTTTGATGATTAACATTTCAAAAGTCAAGGTGGGTAAATCTCACTTATTTGGGTTGCTGGTTTTAATTTAAAATATTGAAAATTATTTATTGGTTGATTGGATGAATGGATAAATTATTATTGGTTGGATGTCATATTATTATATATATAATTGTATATATTAGTATTTGGGTATATTTCCGCCGATTGAAGCGGATGAGATACTATGCTCCTCGCATAATAGCGGATGACCCTATATTACTGCTATATCCCGCCTTGAAGCGGGATTGGTATTTTATGTTATATAACATCTACGGATGTAGGGACACAAGTTGGAGGGATCCAACTTGGTTCCTCAAATATATTAAATTTTTTCTTCATATATAGTGACATATGATGTGACTGAATAATCTGTTATTGATTGTTGTAGGACTTGATTTATTGGATACTATAGTAGCACTGGCCTTAATTTTGGTATTTTAAATACCATAAATATTATTTCTGAATTTGAAGGAATTAAATGGAGATTTTGGATATAAAAATATTTATATCGAAATTTGGATTATTTTAAAAGGAAATTGATTTGTATAAAACAATGATTTGATTTTTGATTTGTACTCAACTGTTCGTAAAATGTTTTAAATTAGTATTTAAAAATAATTTATATAAGGGATTTTTAACAATGGATTCTTAAGTGATATTTCTGGATTTAGGGGAAAGGAGTTGAAATCGATATTTAAAATTGTTTTGAAAGAAATAAATGGGATTTATAAAGAAATGGATTTATGGATGAAATTTTATATATGAGGTTATTTTTATAAACAAGTGGAACCTAAATGAGTTATAAATTTATAAACGATGTTTATGAATAAAATGAAATGATTATCACTTGATAAATTGGAAATATTAATTCACAGTGTGAACTTATATTGAGATATGGAAATTGGTTTTTGGAAAATTAATGGATTCTATTTTTGAAATGTGAGAATGGTTATGAAATTGGAAACAAAAATCGATTTGTGATAAATTGAGGGAGATTTATAGATATAAAAATGGTTATGTTGAACTTTAAAAAAATAATTTTTTTTCGAGTGGTTAAGATTTGTCTAAAAAAGAGATTTTATTTATTAAGCTATGTAGGTTAAAAACTATTAATAATATCAAAATATTTCGAAAAGTGATTATTCAAGTATTTAATATTAGTTGAAGTGAATTTTATTTTTTTACTAAGTTTTGTAAATCGATTAGTATTATTTACAAATGAATTTGGTAATTACTTATTGTTGTTATTTAAAAGGGGATTGATATTTTAATAATTACTTAAATGTTTTGAAAAATTAATTACTATTCTGTTAAAATACTTATTTTATGATATAGAGTTTTGGAAATTTATTGAAGTTATTTTAAATACTTTCGGGATCTGTAAATTGGGTTTTATCTAATGGATGTGATTTTACAAGAGAAAATTTTATAATGGAATTTCAGAAATTTGAGAAAATTTCCAAAATGTTTAGATACGAGAACTTCGAAAATGAATATGAATTTATAAAAAAAAGTCATAAATTGTTAATGGGAATTTTAAATAAGTATAATCGGTTTTGGAAATTGTTAAAGGAATTTATTAATAATTCTGAAGATTTAGGAGATGAGTTATGGAATATTTCCTAAGTATTGACATTAGAAATGATTTCGGAAAATAGACTTATAATATCTTCCTAAGTGTTGAAATGAGTGGTTTTGGGAATATTTTAGCGACGAAAGGATTTATATAAAGATATTTTTCTAAGTAATGGATTATAAATCGAATTTGGAAATATTTCACTAAGTGTTGAAGTAAGATATGATTTGATAATATCATGTTATGGATATAAGTATTTGGAGTTGTTTTCAAGTATTGTATTATTGGAAGAGATTTGAATATATATCTATGCAAAGATATATTGAAATGAATGTTTTGAAAGATTTATATGGGCCTAGTGGCTGCTTATGTGTGTAATTTGATAATTAAATAACCGACTATCAAATATAGCAAATTCGTTAATCATTCCGGTGAGACGAAAATCGGATTTAATTACCCAAAAACCACTTCGATTCGATATGTGCATTACGAATTGTGAAGATAGTGAAGGCTATGATTTTGAAGATTCGGTTTGTTCAGACCTAGAACAATTTGTATGGATGAATGATATCATTGCATCGTTACTTGTAAGGCGGTGTTAGCATTCCAAGCATATGAATGTTAAATCTAAGGTAATACCTGGCCTCAAGCCTCATCAACCGAGAATGACTAAAACAAGGGAAATGCAGCAGGGCTAAGTGGGTCTCACCCAAGTAGAGTATGTTATCACTAGTCTAGATACCGTCGGATATGTTATAATTATGGATATGATTGTGCATGGAAAAGAGAGCGCTCGATATGGTGGGAACACTCGGGGTGATAACATATTCGGTACTATCCAGTAAAGGGTAGGCTGGTCCTGTGTTGGCAGAGATCGTTAAGCATGATCTCGGTATATTTTTCTAGAGGTGTATTGTGATGGACGGTACCCCAGTAGCCCAGTCATTGTATGGAATCCAATATCCACTACGATCCCGTACTGTTTTAGTTGTGCCCAACTATGCTGAAACGTGAGATGCAAGTATTTCTGCTAATTTATAGTTTATTTTCTTTAAGCACTATCGTAATGTCAAATGATTTTGATATAAAATGTTCTATTTATCGTAAGATAAAAACCATCATATCTATGTATGGTATGGTCTTAAGAGATACCTTTGTTTTCAAAGAATTTTGACAGTAAAAATTCAAATTGAGTGTATTTTTTCATGCTGGTTTTCCAAACTGACTCAGGTGTTATTTTATTTTAATACTCAGGTCAGACCGAGTATTACAGATTCAGGTTAGGATGTTTGGAGCTTAGGAGACGAGCTGGAGTAGTCTCAGGCATATTCCACGTACTTGATTATATTCCACTGTGTGTGTATGTTGTATATTCAGCACTTTTGAGAACAAGTTATTATGACTGTCCAGATTGATTTGTTGATTGTTGTACTCTGATGATGGTTTGTATATTAACAGCTATAGTTTCTTTTGTATAAAGATATGTTATTATTTATTATATATTTTTCTACTATGATTATGAGATTCTGTGTTGTTGTTTCTATTCCTTCTTCTTTCTTTCTTTCTCTCTATTCTTTCTCATAGTTATTCATCTTTCGTACAATTTGTGTTATTTAAGCATGATTAAATGTCAGCTCAAAGGGTAAGGATTGGCGGATCGTTACAGTGGTACCAAAGCGCAAGGTTAAACGACAACCTTACTTTTGGTAGAGACTACTCATTAGATATAGGGTCAGTAGTACACTAGAACGAGTTTGAGTATATTATAGATATGAGCGCATATTTGTTAGTGAATATAAAATGTTTTAAATTGTGTTAATTTATCTGTTGAGTGGCTTATGAATTTTGGTCGAATAGTATGATGCCATGAAATCGATGAGGGTTTCTAAACACTTGAACCAGGTAAACCGACATAGTATTGTTTTGAAATGGGTAAATGAGATAATTTTACCCAAACTATATTTTGATATGAAAGGAATAATTTTTTGAAATTATTATAGTATATTTGGAGTGTTGGATGTCATTATTATAATCCAAACAAGATTATAAAATTAAAATGGTTATATATAACCAAATAGAGATTGTATAAGAATGATCTATATAAATGAGTTAAACTAAAAATGGATTCAAAACCAAAATTTGGAGATTAAATCTCGAAAGATTTGGAAAATATTTTCAAGAAGTGTTGTGAAAATAAAACAGTATTATTTTGAAACTAGTTTTGGAATAAAAATTGTTTTGAATGGATTTTGGAGGTGTCAAAGCACTGAACTCATCATAGTCATTGGAAAACGGTTCTGGTGATGACAGCCACATCATCAGTCTTCATTTTTGAGTTTCTAGGGGACGAATTGCTACCCTGATTGCTTATTTTGTAATTGTTGATAAAACAAGTTTGATTTGAGAAATCCCAAAAGAAGTTTGTTTTGGTAAAAACCAAAGTTTGATTTAGAAATTCAAAGGATAATTTGGGTTCAAAAAGGAGTTATATATATGATTTCAGAATAATTTGAAATAAAATCCAGTTTTAAAGTGATTAATTAACTAGTTGAGAGGAGAAAAGCTAGAATTGAATTATAAATGAGATGAACTCAAGTTAAGTTTAACGAAATTGGATTTGATCCAAAAATGAAATGGAATTTGATGGCAATAAAGTGAACTAATTTGACAAATTGATTAGTGAATTGAATTTGAATTAGAAATATCGAATGATTAAAGTGAATATGAACTTAAGTTTTAAAGTTGTATATAAACTTAAGTAATGGTATAAAATGTTTATAATACGACTTAAGAATTAATTTTGATGGAATGATTTCCGAAATGAACTTAACTCAAGTAAAGGAAATTAAAGTGAATTCTGGATGTGTTAAATGGAATTGGATTCGAATTTATAGTATCTTAATAAAATAAATATAGACTTGAGTATGGGAATCAAATTGATGGTAATCTGGAATTAATTAAGGGAAAGTAAGCTTAAACTTTGAAATGGAAATCCAAATTTGAATTATAAAATGGATTTATATTCAAGCCAACCAAATTAAATGATTTTTTAAATAAAAATCTATTTGTGAAGTGGAAAATGGAAGTAACTAATTCAGATGAATTAGTTAGTAAATTGAATATTGGAAATGGAAGTTGAGTTATAAATGGAATTCGACCTAAATGTAAGCGAATTAGGTATATTTTGAAATGTTGTCGAATGAAATAGAAATGGTGATGGTTTAAGTTATAAATGAATCCAATTTAAGTGTTAATTGAATATGGGTGGACATATTGTCAATAAGAATGAAATTTAACTGAAGTAACTAATTCATGAAATGATTCATAAATAAATTGGTATGGATTGGTTTGTTGTTGAATATAAAATTGGGAAAACAAGATTTTGTGAATAAATTGAATGTGGATTAATAAAAAGTTGACAAATTGATTTGGAATCAATTTAAAATAGCTGTAGACTGGAATGGTTATTTTATTAAATGAATATCACCGAATAGCATGGATTCAACTGTCATTTGACATAAACGGAAGAAAATAAATTTTGTGAATTAATGGAAAGTTTATAAATTGATTTGGAATCAATTTGGAATGGATATAAGTATATTATGTGTAAATATGAATTGGATGCAAGTAAATTTCGTTTTAAATCATTCGAATTGATGAAATGGTATATGAATCGATTGAAAGTAACTAAAATAGTATTGGAACATTGAGAATGCTTATAAATACATGTTTAACATGTTTAGTTATGCAAAGTATGTGTTTAAAACTATTTAAATAAATGAAATGTTATTAAATTTCATGTTTTTGGAACTTACATGCTTTAATTGAATACGTACAGGTATAAGAAGACTATTTGACTAGATTTTGGTTGTGCGATTGCATATAAATTGAGCGACCTCTCTTAATAACGCTAAAATAAGGTACGCTTATGAATTTAGCATGAAAAATAAAAAAATGATATATATTGCGTTGATGTATATCTTTTTATCATATTTTTCATATTGAAAAAGGCTCTCCATATTAGGGAGACTCTGCCAAAAAATTCGGAAATTTTAGATGTTTTGAAAATTTTGAAAATTTCTGGAAAATTTTTGTTAACCAAAATTTGATTTCGAATTATAATTGAAATAAGGGATTTTGGTTTAGAAATGGAAACTAAATGTTTTTTATGGAACTAAAGGATTTAGAAAGGTGAAATATCAGGTTTTAACTAACTGGGTTTTGGAAATTAATGGTTTGGAGCATTTTTCCTAGCTTAGCAATTTCGGAGACGAAATTCTTTTAAGGGGGAGGAATGTAACGATCTAGATTTTCCGTCATTTGATTTTGAACATCTAAATATTGGATTTGAAATAAAAATTGATTTTTGAATATGAAGATTTTGGTTGAAATTATATAATGAATTAAATTTCAAATATAGCGTTTTATTGTAATATGGAAATGGTGAATAATCAAAATTGAGTTGAATATGAATCGAAATGATTTCTAATATTGACATAAATTCTATTTGAATTAGAATTGAGTTAGTAAGTTTCTAAAATTGGAATTTCAAGTGATTTCGCCAATTTTTGAAATCGTTTATTTAATCGACGCGTTAAAATTGTGAGCCGTAGCACAGTCTCGGAATTCGCGAAACATGTTCCATTGGATCCGTAATAGTCTATTATTATCGAATTTCAAATTTTGTGGCAATTGGATGCACCGTTTGGTCATACGAGATAGAAACGCATTGAATTTATTATCGAAAATTTAATATAATAATTGGGTTCAAAAAGCTGTCTTCTCCATACGATCGAGTTAGGTCACAAAACTTGTTCCATTGCATTCAAAATAGGGGTATAACATTCGAAACGCCAGACGGCATGCCTCGATAGGAGTTCAGGATTTTAAGTTAATAAACGAGATATTTGTAAAGTTAAAATATAAACAAAAATAAAATAGGAGTCGGCATATGCCCTCAAACCGCCACCCTAAATTGCCGCAGCCACCCTACTGTGTACGAAACTGTCTCTCCTTCTAGATTAAAATCACGATTTTTGTTCTCCTCCATCTTCAAAATTGAAATCATGTAAAATAAAATTAAAAAAAAAATCACAACAAGCACCGCGATCCTTTGGAGCTTGGAGCGGACGCGTAGTCGACGGGAATAGAGACAAATTGAAAGGACGGTGGTTAAGGTGTCGCGGTTGGGCTATTGTCATTGGGAAGGGAGGGGAATTCGATACTCGACGATGATCTGTGTGAGGGGGAGGGCCGCGATAGAGGCATGGCAGCCTAGGAGAGCTCTAGTGGCAGTGCGATGTCCACAACGAGGTTCGGGCGAAATTGGGTGGTCAGACGGCTGTCAAGGGAGGGTCGATGTTGCTTTTCGTGTATAAGGACTTAGCTGAAGTCGAGAGGATGGGCGGGTGTGGCTCTGAACGTGGTGAAGGATGGCGACGAATACAAATTAATTTAATTAATTAATATTTGACTATTATTTAAAAATCGTAATATTATAACTTGGAAATCTTGTTTATTAGATCGAAATCGAAAAAATAAGACGTGATGGGATAGTATCAACGAATGCGACATATGGAATTTATTTGGAGTCAATAGGAGATAGCTGCAAATTTTAGATTAAATTGATTGTCGTTCAATTAAAATTAAATTTTTGATGATTAACATTTCAAAAATCAAGGTGGGTAAATCTCACTCATTTGGATTGCTAGTTTTAATTTAAAATATTGAAAATTATTTATTGGTTGATTGGATAAATGGATAAATTATTGTTGATTGGATGTCATATTATATTATATATAGTAGAATATATTAGTAATTTGGTATTTTTCCACCGATTGGAGCGGACGAGACACTATGCGCTCCATATAATAGTAGATGGCCCTATATTACCACGATATCCCGCATTGAAGCGGGAATGGTATTTCATGATATATAACATCTATGGATGTAGGGACATAAGTTGGAGGGACCCAACTTGATTCCTCAAATATATTGATTTTTTTCATATATAGTGATATGTGATGTGATTGAATAATCTGTTATTGATTGTTGTGTGACTTGATTTATTGGATGCTATAGTAGCACTGGCCTTAATGTTAGTATTTTAAATACCATAAATATTATTTCTGAATTTGAAGGAATTAAAAGGAGATTTTGGATATAAAATATTTATATCGAAATTTGGATTATTTTAAAAGGAAATTGGTTTGGATAAAACAATGATTTGATTTTGGATTTGTACTTAACTGTTCGTAAAGTGTTTTAAATTAGAGATTTAAAAATAATTTATATAAGGGATATTTATCAATGGATTCTTAAGTGATATTTGTGGATTCATGGGAAAGGAATTGAAATCGATATTTAAAATTGATTTGAAAGAAATAAATGGGATTTATAAAGAAATGGATTTATAAATGAAATTTTATGTATGAGGTTATTTTTATAAAGAAACCCAAATGAGTTATAAATTTACAAATGATGTTTATGAGTTAAGTGAAATGATTATCACTTGATAAATTGGAAACATAAATTCACAGTGTGAATTTATATCAAGATATGGAAATTGATTTTTGGAAAAATAGCGGATTCTATTTTTGAAATGTGAGACTGGTTATGAAATTGAAAATGAAAATCGATTTGTGATAAATCGAGAGAGATCTATAGATATAAAAATGGTTATGCTGAACTTTAAAAAAATAAATTTTTATTGAGAGGTTAAGGTTTGTCTAAAAAGGAAATTTTATTTATTAAGCTATGGAGTTTAAAAACTATTAATAATATCAAAATATTTTCGAAAAGTGATTATTCAAGTGTTTAATATTAGTTGAAGGGAATTTTAATTTTTATAATAAGCTTTGTAAATCGATTAGTATTATTTACACATGAATTTGGAAATTACTTATTATAGTTATTTAAAAGGGGTTTGATATTTTAATAATTACTTAAATGGTTTGAAAAATTAATTACTATTCTTTTAAAATACTTATTTTATAATATAGAGTTTTGGAAATTGATTGAAATTATTTGTAAATACTTTCGAGATCTATAAATCGAGTTTTATTTAATGGATGTGATTTTATAAGAGAAAATCTTATAATGGAATTTTGGAAATGCAAGAAAATTTCCAAAATGTTTAGATATGATAATTTCGAAAATTAATATGAATTCATAAAAAAAGTCATAATTTTTAGTGGGAATTTTAAATAAGTATAATCGATTTTCGAAATTGTAAAAGGAATTTATTAATAATTTCGAATATTTGGGAGATGAGTTATGGAATATTTCCTAAGTATTGATATTAGAAATGATTTCGGAAAATAGGCTTATAATATTTTCCTAAGTGTTGAAATGAGAGGTTTTGGGAATATTTTAGCAACGAAAGGATTTATATAGAGATATTTTTCTAAGTAACGGATTATAAGTTGAATTTCGAAATATTTCTCTAAATATTGAAGTAAAATATGATTTGAAAATATCATGTTATGGATACAAGTATTTGGAATTGTTTCCCAGTATTGTATTACTGGAAGAGATTTGAATGTATATCCATGTAAAGATATTTTGAAATGAATGTTTTGAAAGATTTATAATATAGGCCTAGTGATTGCTTATGTATGTAATTTGATAGTTAAATAACCGACTATCAAATATGGCCAAATTCGTTAATCATTTCGAAGGGACCGGGATCGGATTTAATTATTCGAAAGCCATTTTGATCTGATATGTGCATTACCGAATTATGATATCATGAAGGTAGTAAAGTCGGTGATTTTGGAGATTCGGTTGTTCAGACACAGAATAACTTGTATGGATGAATGTTATCATTGCATCATTGCTTGGAAGGCGGTGTTAGCATTCCATGTATATGAATGCTAAATCTTAGGTGATACGTAGCCTCAAGCCTCATCAACCGGGAATGACTGAAACAGAGGAGATGCAGTAGGGCTAAGTGGGTCGCACCCAATTAGGGTATGCTATCATTTTCTAGATACCCTCGGATATATATTATAATTATGGATATGGTTGTGCATGGAAAAGAGAGCGCTCGATAGGGTTGGAACACCTGGGGTGATAACATATACGGTGCTATCTAGTAAAGGGTAAGCCAGTCTTGTGTTGGCAGGGATCGTTAGGTCCGATCTCAGTACATTTTTCTAGAGGTGTACTGTGATGGACGGCACCCCAGTAACCCAGTCATTGTATGAAATCCAATATCCACTACGAGCCCGTATAGTTTTAGTTGTGCCCGACTATACTAAAATGTGAGATGCACGCATTTCAGCTATTCCATAGTTTATTTTCTATAAACACTATCATAATATTAGATGATTTTGACATAAAATGTTTTGATTATTGTAAGATAAAAACCCATCGTATTTATGTGTGGCATGGTCTTACGAGATACCTTTGATTTTGATAACAGTAATAATTCAAATTGCGTGTGTTTTCTCACGCTGGTTTTCCAGACAGGCTGGGTGTTATTTTATTATAATACTCGGGTCAGACCAAGTATTACAGACTCCGGTTAGGATGCTATGGAGCTCAGGAGACGAGCTGGAGGAATCTCAGGCATATTTGATGTACTTGATTATATTCCACTGTGTGTATATGATGTATATTCAGCATTTGTGATGACAAGTTATTATAACTATCCAGATTGATTTGTTGATTGTTGTACTCTGGTGATGGTATGTATATTGACAGTTACAGTTTCTTTTGTATAAAAATCTATTGTTTTTTATTATATATTTTTCCGCTACGCTTGTAAGATTCTGTGTTTTTGTTTCTGTTCTTCATCTTTCTTTCTTCTTTCTCATAGTTAGTCTTTTCGTGCAATTTGTGTTGGACAAGTGTGATTTAATGTCAGCTCAAAGGGTATGGATTGGCGTATCGGTATATTGAATGTGCAAAAAAGAGGAAGATACCTCAGTTGGATTAAATTAGAATAGATAGATGGATGCATTTATTATGAAATAAATGTACTTATTACAATAAAAGTGAGCAAATGCATGTATTATGACATAGATAAATAAAATTATAATAAGTTATAATGAATAGTAATTATCATACTATTTATGAGAATTCTATCTATTGTCACTTTTTATCTCTCCTTTTAACAAACCAACCAGCATGGAAGTGATGAAAAATAAAGAAGAAGAAAATTGACAATAAAATTAAAAATTAGCAAATACAATTTTAATTACCAAATAAAGAAGAAAAAACCTTGGAAAAATATTCAATTGTATGCAATATTGGATAATATTTATAATAAGAATAAGCAACTTATATATCCCATAATAGACTAAAACAATTCATAATTTATCGTTTAACATGATTGTCAAAACTTTTATGATAAACATAAAAAAAGTACAAATGTAAAAATTAAAATAACACACAATTTATCAGCAATTAGTATTTACAAACCACAATTACCACCAAGATATATTTTTAGCTATAGTAACTAAATAGTTCAAATAAAAATGCATAATAGTCAAAAGTGGTTAACATGAAAGAAATAACAAAGCCAATGATGTATTTGAGTAGATGATGCGAAAGGAAACACAATCATGAACAAAACTAAAAACAAATTTCAATACAAAATCGTAAAATCATAAAAATCATGTCATAGAATAATAAAAAATTATTCACTAGTTTGACAAAAATTACAAAGAGATCATAACTAAATCTGCAAATTTGAAAAAGTTACCTTGGATTTATAAACTTGCTTTCATAATTTAATATAAGAAAAATTAATATAAAATCAGATGGACTATTTTGGACATCTATTGTAAACACAAAGAAACATAAATAGTTAATAATTAAATTAAAAGCATGTATAATGAAACAAAAAGTCAATAATCTAATTGTTCGCATGATAAAGAATGATATACAATCACTAAGAATAAAATATTTCAATACAAAATTATCATTGTATAAAATTCAAGCCATAGACCAAGAATAAATGGTTGAATACAAACTTATCATTTAGGTTATTTATTTTTATGAGATATTCACCTAATTACCCTTAAGAAGAAAGCGAGCATAATAAAATATACAAATTTGAAAAAAATAGAAAGTCTTGCAGTCATAAACACACAAATATATACAATTTTCTTAAATAACAATTTAAAATGACAATCAAAAGGTTTAACAAAATCCAAATTAAGTCAATTTAATAATTGAATCTTAACTTGAGACGTTCTCAACATATCCACTCCATTACTTAATGTTGAAACAATGAATATTAAGAGAGTAAGGAATTTGAGTCTTGAAACGACTTAGACTTAATAAGAGATATGAAATAAATGATTTTTAAGGTTGTGTATGAGAGAAATAAATAGAAAAATAAACATGAGAAAATATATAGATATGAACTAACGAGTTTGGAGAAAAAAGGGAAACCAATGCATAATAATTGCTTGAATGAAGGAGTAGAATATAGATATGAACTAAGAATACAAATAGGCACCAAATAAAATGAGTAGACTGAAAGTGATTACAGAAGAATTGGAGGGGGTTAATGGAAATTGTTTACTCAAATCAAGGAGTAAAGAGTATATGATTTCAGATTGAGTGAGAAATAAGTATACAAACAATCACATATTCTTATAGTAGTTGTCTTATTCTTCACATCACATAAATGATCGAATGTGGATGGACGAGTTCTAAACGGTTATGAAAGTAGAAATAAATATCTTTTCGAATGAAGATTAATTATCTCAAAATGTCTTTGTCATGTACTATTTAATAAGTTAGACTTAACTATCACTTCACTTTTAAAATTTCTTGAATTAATTGGAATATTTCTTTACACTTTTGGTCATGACATGTCACATAGAATAGTGGGTGAAACTCTCAATAGAGCTTTGTAGCGGACTAAATATGTGCACGCATAAACATGTAGTGTGTTACTTATGCTTAGAGAGATTATTGAATTGGCATATCTCATTATTGTTCCTAATGAAATTAATATGATTTATATTATCGATCTTCCTTTCAAAATGTCATATAAGTTATTGGCAAACAACATTTAGGCTAAGGTCAGAAAAGATCGAAAAGCGAATTATGTAGGTCAAATAATTTTCTCATGCAAAATGTTACAGTTGATGTTTCATTTTGGCCTTTAATTTTGTAATTGTTGTTCGTTTTTCTCGCAAAGTATAAACTGACCCATCACCTTAAAGCCCAATAAGGTAAGCCATCATAACACGTGTCGACCAATGTATCTCAACTCCAAAGCATGTCCGCTTTCAACATTTCAACTCGCAATGAGCTGGTCATCCCACCTTCCGTAAATATAGGACCCTGCCCATCATATCCTCAAAGGCTTCAATCCTCACGGGCAGCATCTCTGCTATCACAAACCAACCAAGTTATAGCAAGAAAACATCACCTTCTGGACCCTTAATCGCCTTAGGTCCCATCTGTGTTCCCCTTAGTTGCCACGCTCTTCGATGACCAACTTCTCTGTCCACTCTATTTTGTCATGACTTAATATACTTCTGACAAAAGCCCTTGGCGGTCCTAGGAAAAAGAGGCTGCAACTTTGTTTGTTCCTCTAACAAAAGTGGCATAATAAAATTGTTCATCTGAAAAAGGTGCTTTGTTCAATAACCTAACTTTATGCTATATTGCCTATCTGGCCAAAGTGCTACCGTATAGCAATCACTCCATGATCCATGTCGTCCTTCGGATGTAATCACGTCATAATATGACCCTCTAGCGAGCCAAGCTATTCTTTCCATGTAGAATCCTAGTTGGTCGCCGTCTAAACCATATATCACAATCGATGATCATGAAGAAACTTAACATTTAAGGCAACAATCGAAGTTGTTCAGAGCATGATCTCTATAAATATAAATAGGGATATCATGCACTAATACAAGGATTGAATTTCTACTCTCAAGACATATTTCACTAAATCAATACTCTTGTAATAGCCATTAGCATTTCACTTGTAACTGAAAGCTCTAAGTAATAGAAACATCAATCATAGTGGACCTAGATCTTTGCTAAGATTGAACGATTCCACATCTTGTGCCAATAACTGCACTGTTTATTACTCTCTCAATCACTCCTTATTTTACACTTTTAGTCATGTTTTTAGCAAGAAACCTTGTTAAAATCCACCTCTAATCACATTTCCAACGTTGGTATAAATCTACTCAATATGTTGGCACTATAAGGAGGGCCTTCCATAAAAGCTCTCAAGTTAATCACATTTTACCTATCAAAACCTTTCTTGTCCTTTAAAGAAGCATACACTATGAAAACTAACAACGGTGAAGCTAAGACTAATAATTCCAATAGCCACAACACTAACGGTGGCACTAGGGTCGGTGCCATTAACCTCATGCCCAGCTTGAGCAATGATATGTGGCTCGGCCTAGTGGATGGGAACATAAATATAAGAAAAATAGCGTGTTACCTAAACGATCTTTGTGCTTGGGTGGAAGCCCAAGAAACCATCAATCACTGTCTTAAATTCCTCACTGTCATGGACAGGACCACCTTTCCATCAATGGTTCATAGTACTTTGAACATTATGCACGACGCACGGGAGAGGTAGTGCTTGAAACCCCTATCGCGGCTGCTTGTACCTGTAATAGGGATGTGCATGCCATGCAAGTTCATGAAGTTTCTCACGACACCCTAGTGCATGAGCCCATCCAACCGCCCAAGGTTTATGCAACCCGTCGATCACCTTCCCTTAAGAGTCTATCTAACTTTAAACGACTTAGGGTAGCAGATGCGAGGATTCTTCTATGCTTTGACCATCTGAGCGATGAAAGGCGAGCAAGAAATAGTAAGGCTGGGAAATTATTTATTCACTCATGATCCCTACGAGAAACTATTAGAACCGGGCCAGTCTGTTGTGTTTGTTATAAGCGAATTTCAAAAAAAATTCTTTATTGGATCTTTACCGGGCCTATGAAGTCTACTTTTTTAGAACATTCCTAAATACGATTTAAATAAAATCTCCTATTTTATTTAAATTTATAAATTTTATAATTATATATATATATCTATGTTCGTGCATGTGTATCATATCAACCCGTGTACAACATTCCAATATATAGATACTGTAATTTACACTGCAACGGACATGTTAGCTCATCCAATATGCAAGTATATGTTGTCCAAATATATGTATGTATATGAACTATTATTTATGTCATTTTCAAAAAGTTGACAAATAAATATATATGTGTACACACATACATATATACGTACATACATATAAATATATATATATAAAGTTTGTATAAATAATTTTATATAAATGTATAATATATATATATATATATATTTGCATATATATATATATATATTTTCATATGTATATATATTATGTATACGTATATAATCTTATAAATAAAATATTAATATTAGATAGATAATGTTATTAAAATATATTTATTTAAATATAAATAAATGATTTAAAATATTAAAATAATTTTTTTAAACCATGAATAATATGTACGTATGCAAATATATATATAATAATAAAGTAAATTTTTTAATACACACACAAATATATTTATAATATATAATTATATATATTAATTAATAAAATTATTCGAGAAAAAAATTGTTTTTAATTTTTAAAACTCAAGTCATGCGCACACAGCTCAAAATAATTATATATTTTTTAATTAATTTTAATTAAATATTCATTTAAAAACTAAAAAATCTTAATAAATAATTAATTTTGAAACTTATTTCAATATTTCAATTTCCAGTAAATACTAAATTATATTTGAAGTCTGATTTTTTTTCAAATTTTTCTCGATTTAAATTAATTTTATATTAATTTATTTATTTTTAGCCATTTTAAATAATTAAATTTTAGAAATAGGAAAATATTTTTTATTTTTCTTGCCAAGGGCTCATCTAGTGTTAATATAATTTTATAAAATTAAAAAATATTTTCATAACATATTCAAATTAATATAAATTATTTATGAAGTAAACTAATTTAAATACTATTAAATAGTAATAAAATATTTATAAAAAATATTTTTTATGTTTGAAAATTAGTTCACTATAACAACTAATTATAAACTATAGATATGCAATTAAATAATATATATTATTTTACAAAATATAAATTATATTACTTTTACACATGACTGCACTAACCTGACTTAGATAATAAAAATAATTTTAACAAAACATACACATACATATAACTAAAACTGTTTTGTGACAACATTGCTTGTATACCAGACTCATCAACTTACTAAAAATATAACACACACACATATATGCTAAAAACATTATACTGAAGATCATTAATTATAGTCTATAAAATCGTATCTTAATTCCAAAGCCTTGAAGTACACCTTGAAAAGATAAACTCTCCCTTTTGAAACTGTTTCTAATTCAGTAAATAGCTAGTCTTTGAACCATTGACCTGATTAACTATCGAATAGCGATCAGATCGACTTGATTTGAGTTTGTAGTGATGGATAGGTAGGGTATAATTTCGGCTGGCTAGTAAGTGAAAAGGAGGTTGCAAAAGACCATATCTAATTAGGGTTAGGGATGCTTATATAGAGGATAGAAAGGAGAGAAAAGTTGATCTAATCTCACACTCTTTCTCCTTCAATCTGAGCCATCCAAAATCAACCCCCATTCTACCAAAATTGAGCCGCCTATACCCATGCGTGCTATCGAAATTAATAAGCCCTATGATGGGCCATAAACCCATTTAAGCCCACATAAAAATATTACATTTTTGAATCCAATTTAATCGCTTATCAATATCACATATTGGTTGATATAATTATTACTATTATAAATATATTTTGTAACATTTATTTCTAAATCATATTCAAATTTTATAACTAATATTTTATACATGTTAATTAATTTATAACAATTATAATTAATTAAATCGTTTGGTCAAAGAAGAATTCATCATTTCGGTTGTACGACTCGTAAGGTGTAAATCTGATCAACATTAATATCGAACTAGTCTAGTATTAAAGTTCACACATTACCTAGCGGGTGGTGTGACATTTTCGTCAAATTTATCACTTACTTGGTTTTGGTAAAATCCAGTTTTACATTGTTAAGCGTTACCCGGTTAAGATTTTTTTACATCTATTCTCTTCATCCAAACTATATCACTTTGGACTTATGAAATTTGGTAATGTTCAAAGTTCAATTTGGTCCATATTCAACTCTATTGTCCAAAAACAAAGTCCATTATTCCATAATAACAGTTATTATTAACCGAACTGCTTTGGCCAAAGAATTTGACTTTGAGATGACCATGATACTAATCCATATAACCGAGGATACGAATCCTCTCTTGAATGGTGGTTCACTTCTGATACTTCTACTTAATCCAACTATAGTCACTCGATGGTCGTCGTGCCATGATTTGACTATAATCAAAGCGAAGCTTTTATAATAAAGGTCTATAGTATTTTCTAGTCGAGAGAACTGTGAAATTTAGTCTCATCGATATTTTATGTTTGATCTTGGTTATGTTAACCACCAGAAAACTATCTAGTGAGTCGTTCCTTGGTTATCTAATAACTATCAGTACGTAACCACTAGGTGCCTCCAGTAGTCATGAGTAATACACTGTCCAATATTTGTAGAGCGTTACATACCCTAGTCTCAATGGATACATCGATATCCAGCCTTGATGCATCTTAACTAGGAACATTTAAAATGGTATATTTGTTTTCATTATGATAAATTAATCAGGTAAGAACAATTTGCAACTACTGCCACAAAATATACTATTCATGGATATTCTATCGAAGATACTTGTAATTAAATTAATTAATTAGTATAACGCATTATATCAAGTATATAATAGAAAGAAAATAACTTTTATTTTGAACTAGATTGGTTATTGAGTTAGATATATGTAACAAATTACATAACTACCCTTAGGCATACTACGAACTCTATCAATCTCTGTTACCCAGCACCATGGCCGGCTATAAAACGGAGGCTACATAAGCTATAATTGAATGTAAGTGGGCATAACGTCAAGGGTTGGTTCACTTCGAGTCATAATGGTGATTATTCTGAGTCGGCCTTGATGAATATGGGTCATTGCATGATGGATGATGGGTCGGCATTAGGAGATGGAGTCACCAAAGAACTATGAGGAGTGAGGATCAGATATTCTCGGTCATTTATATACGATCGGTCGTTTACAATCATTCATGAAAATGTAAGGTCGACATAGTGGATATTTCAGTGAACTAGGTTGGCTTGACAACCTTCATTCAGTCAAGGTGGTTCGGCATGAGTAGGACGACAATTGTGGGAGTTTGAGTTTGGTTCGACCTGGATGGGATCAACCATGGTGGTTCAGCCTGGATGGGGTCAACATTAATGGTTCGACCTTTTGGAAGCCGGCCTTGTTGGTTCGGTCGTGTGGGTCGGTTAATTTGGCTTGAATTCAAGAATAGAGGAATGGATCGACGTGATCATGAGTCACTTCGGGGCATGGTCGAGGTTACTTCGAGCATGCGTGGAAGCTTCTCCGAGTCAACATCTAGAGAGTTCCAGGTTGGCATAAGGGGATCGGCGATATGCAGATTGGTTGTGAAGGGTCGGCATACCCCGGGTCGGTCTACTTTGCTTGTCAACTGTGGGTCGAGCACTCTCAGTCATTGGATGGAAAGGGAAGCCAGGCTAACTTCATCTTTAAATAGAAGGGCAAGGGTCCAGAAAGGACCTTTTTATGAGAACTTCAGAGAGACTCTACCATTTTCTCTACTCACTTCCTTCCTACTCAAACTTATATTCAAGCTGTTTGTTTATGGATTGTATCTGTATTCAAGTATTTGGAAAAGCTATAAAGATTACATTCAAAGTGGATATAGGCATTTATGCCGGACCAATATAACTCTGATGTTCTTGTTTTTGTTGTTTTTTTTCATTCGACTGCGATATTCCTCTGCTTTAATGAACTATCTTCATTAATCTCTCTACAGAAATTTATTCTAGGGTGTTAGTGACCAATTCGAGTGCTAAAATTTTGGTGCTTTCATCGAAAATGTTCATTTTCAGGCTGTTAGGATCTACTTTGTTGCTACTGGATTGAGGAAATCCCCGGAAGGAGGTCCAAGTTCATTCTCAAGAGTTCATAGATTCTACTCAGAGTTCCTATGGATAACTCTAAGATTTCAAGGCCACGCACTAGATCTGCCTCCCAAAACGCCGATGCTAATTATACCGCAAGTGTTCAGCAAGTAGGACAAACCAATCAAAAAGCTAATGCAGGTGCAGAACCCACCACCATCCTAAACCAAGCAGAAGCTATCACCAGGGCATAATTCAATGAGCTAATGAGGGAGCTTGTGGAAAGCAGGAGACTGCTTAACGAGTAGATTCAAGCAAACGCCACCCGATGACCTAAATTGCTCAGCATCAGCGTGGGAATACTAGAGGAAGCCCTGCTTCCTACTCATCATCCGATAGCTCTGCTTCATCAAATGAACACCCCAGGCATAGGCGCCACAGGATTGAATCAACACAAACTGGAGCAACAGAGCAATTAGTGACAAGTCGCTAAGGATAAACCAACAGAAATGATCCAGATTCCTTAACTGGAACCATGGCTCCTCAACTACACCTGGGGAGTCGCACCCAACCTGAAGTGAGAAACATAGGATCTAATTCATGTGTGGAAGCTGGACAACTACCTCATTAGGATGGTTATGAAGCGGGTCCTCAGGATGCACATCTTGATGATTGCTGACCGAGGAAGCACCAACCGGAGCAGTCACGCAGAATGGACACCAATTTGGCACATCCCATTCAGATTCCAGCTTTATCAACTATGGTCAGGCAATTGATGAGGGATAATCAAGGCTTGACTAAGCATAATTAGGGCATATCGAGGAGTCATGCCCCATTTACCGATAACATCCTACAAGCCGAGTACCACTGGAAGTTCAACATGCCTACCATTCTAGCTTACGAAGGGAAGACCGACCCTCGACATCACATAATGAGATATGAGTGGATGATGGACTCAACTAGGGCAAACAATGTGACTAAGTGCAGGTGCTTTACGATAACTCTGTCCGAGATCGCTACTATGTGGTTTACGAGACTTCCCCCGCATTCCATCTCTAGATTTGACAAGCTGGCAATGAAGTTCGTGAAGCAGATCAAGATCCATGCTACTCGTCCATAAGACGTGATGTCACTATCAAGTGTGATTCAAGCTCCTGGTGAGTCATTGAAGGACTATTTACAAAATTACACGTTGCTGCCATCGAAGTTAGTAATCTGAATGACCATGCCGTCCTTATGGCTTAGATGCGAGGAGTGGATCCGGAGTCTGAGTTTGGTGACTGGCTAGCAGGCAAACCACCGACTACCCTGGAACGTTTTTTATTCGAAGGCGAATCAATTCATGAGAAAGGAAGAGGCCAGGTGGTCAAGAAGGAGTAGTGCGCCAAGACCCAATAAGGAAGTAGTGCAAAACAACATTGTGGTGAAGAAATTTGGTGAGAGCTCTGGTAAGGTCCAGGTCAATGTTCAAAATAAGCCGGAGCAATCAAGAGGAACTAGAGGAGGAAATTCCGGATGGAAGTGGGAAGCAAGGAAGTGGAAACCAAGGATCCCGACCTATAATGAATATACGCCTCTGAACACATCTTTGGAGAATATTTATCTATCAACTTGTAATACCTTCCAATACCGAAAGCCATGCCCAAAGAAATCGACTTAGGAAAAAAAGAAAACCGGGAAGTGTTGTCGGTTTCACGGGACCTATGGTCATAATACTAAAGAATGCAGACATCTCCATGATGCTATAAAAAAGCTGATTCGCCAAAAGAAGTTATAGCAATTTGTTAAGAATCCATAGGAAGGTAGACATGAGATGTCCGATCCCAGTTGAGAACAAACTCCACGCCGACACGATGATCCCGCTCGAGCCGGTAGGAGATTGGTGATAAACACTATAGTTGGTGGGGCTCACCCTACAGATAAGAGTTGGTAGGAAATGGAACCCTATGCTAGTTCCTTAAAGCATGCGTACTTCGAATGCTGCTCAAACACAGAAGATGGGTCTCCGAAGAAACAGCAGCTAATGATGATGGATGATATAGTATTTAGGAGAACAGATGCCCATCAAGTGGAGGCACCAACCATTGACCCAATGGTTATCTCAGCTACGATCGGACTGGCGCTTGTGAGAAGAATATTGATCGATTGTGGGATTCTGTTAATATTATTTTTAAGAAGGCGTATGACCAAATGAAGATGGAGGCAAAGGATCTGAAACCATCTAAGGCCCACGTTCACGGCTTTAATGTAGCTACTGATGTAGTAGGTTTTGTCGAATTTTCAGTTGAACTAGGAGAATGTGAACGCAGGAGGGTGCGGATCCTACCGTTCATTGTTTTGGATGTTGATTCCTTGTATAATGTTTTTCTAGGCCGACCAATCCTGGCGGAGTTTAGGGCAGCTTTGGCCTATGGTGTTTAACCTTGAAATTTTCGACGGACAATGGAGTTGGTGTAGTGCATGGCGATCAAGCGAATGGTCATGCTTGTTATGTGGCTAGGTGAGAGAGGCCCAGCGAAGAAAAATAGGAAAGGTTATGGACAAGCCTGTCCGCATTCATGTTGCTAAAAATTGGCAAGTAGCGCCTGAGCCTTGGCTTGGCAGCACAGTCAGATCTATAGAGATATAGATTCGAGAGATGATGATGAAGAACCCAAGGGGGCCAAAGCATTGCCGGATGAATTGAAGATTGACATTCCAGTCGGCCATGATGACCAGTCAAGGGTACTGAAGATTGCATCACAGCTCAACCCTTCAATGATGAGGGATCTTGTTGATTTCCTCCAAGCGAATCTCGATGTTTTTGCATAAACCCATTCTGGTATGTGTGGGATTTCTATCGTCATCGCAAGTCATATATTGAACATTGACTCGAAGTATATGCTAGAGAAACAAAAGAGGAGAGGCATAGACCCGGAGAGGTCCGTTGCTCTCAAAAAGGAGGTGGATAAACTCGAAACCAATGGGTTCATCTATGACGCCCTCTATCCTGAATGGAGATCTAACCTGTACTGGTAAGGAGGGAAAAAGGGAAGTGGAGAACCTGTGTTGATTACCCGGACCTGAACAAGGCATGCCCTAAGGATAGTTGCCCATTGTCCAGAATTGATCAGCTAGTTGACTCGATAGCAGGGCATGAGTTGTTTTCATTTACGGATGCGTATGCGGAATGCAATCAAATCCCTATGCACATTCCAAACCAGGAGCACACTAGTTTTGTCACAGATGTTGGACTGTACTGTTGCGTAGTGGTGCCTTTCGTGTTGAATAATGTAGGGGTAACTTATCAGCGACTGTTGAATTGGATGTTTAAAGATCAGATTGGTTGAACGATGGAAGTCTATGTGGATGATATGCTTGTGAAGTCATGGCGATCAAACCACCACATTCGAGACTTGGATGTTTGATATACTTAGATTTCAAGGAATGAAAATCAATCCATTAAAATGCTCCTTTGGCATTGCATCGGGGAATTTCTTGGGTTTCGTTGTCAACACACAAGGGTTGAAGAAAACTAAGAAAAAATTCAAGCTACTGGGACATACGGGCATCCAGAACTATAAAGCAAGTGCAGAGCCTGAATGGGAAGGTCGCAGCAATGAGTCGATTCATATTCAGAGCAACAGACAAGTGTATTCCCTTCTTTGATTTGGTAAGGAAAAGGAAAAGAAATTTTGAATGGACATCAGATTGTGAAGATGCGTTCCGAGCTCTGATGAGTCACTTGGAGTGGCCTCCAATTCTGTCAAAACCCGTAGACCATGAGGAGTTGTTTGCTTACTTGGCCGTATCCCAACATGCCATCAGTGCAACTTTGATTTGTGAGGAGGACTGAATCCAAAAGCCGATGTACTATGTTAGTAAGCATTTAACTGGGGCAGAGAGAAATTATCCTAGGACTGAGAAGCTGGCTTACAATTATGTGATCGCACATCTCCATGCGTATTTCTAGGCTCATCTGGTCAATATCTATACCGATCAACCTTTACGGCGGGTGCTTTAACGACCAGAGACTTCTGGAAGGTTACTTAAATGGAAAATTGAGCTTAGTCAGTTCGACATCACCTACCTGCCTCGAAGGCAATCCAAGGACAAGCATTGGTGGATTTTATTGGAGAGTTCACTATGCAGGATGAACCGAACGGAAATAACGCGATTCCCGCTGTACAATGGAAGCTATATACCGATGGGAATTCAACGACCATTGTTCTGGAGCTGGTATTGTTCTTGTAACTCCAGGGAACCGATCGGTTTGCTATGCTTTGAAGCTTAATTTCCCCACTACGAACAACAAAGCCGAGTATGAAGCGTTGATCGCTGGACTGAACCTTGCCAAAGAACTTGGAGTAAATCGGTTGAAATCTTTTATGACTCACAACTGGTGGTGTACTAAGTCCGGGGAGACTATCAGGAAAAGGGACAAAGCTTGCCCTATACCTCACTCGAGTTCAATAATTATTGGCGGACCTCGAATACTACGATATGTCGCACATTCCACACGAACAAAACGGGGAAGTTGATTCCCTGGTGAAATTCGCAAGCACTAGCGATGCGCAACAGATGGGCTTGGTTCCCGTTGAAATTTTACGTGCCTCGAGTATAAATGAGATGGAGGTTGATTTTGTGGCAGAGATGGAAACTAAAAGGGAGTTATGGATGTTCCCATTTAAAGAACACTTGTTACACGGAACTCGCCCGAGAGAAGGAACGAGAGACGACAAGTCGTTCGCAATGGATTGTGGTATAGTGCAGGATGGAATGATGTATCGGAAGGGTTTCTCTATTCCCTTACTTATTTGCATCGCCTACAACGAGATAAAACGAGTTTTAAGGGAATAGTGACGGCCAGGATTTTCGACCTTCGAAAATCGACATCAATACATTCACTGTATTACACGCCGAGCAATCAAATTTCAAAAATACCAGATCGTTAGGGAAGAAGAAGAAGAGGTTAAAGAAGAAAATGGAATAACAACACAGAATCTCACAATTGCAACGGAACAATATACAATAGATAACAATTGGTATTTACACAAAAAGAACTATACTGTTATTTATACATTACATCATTAGAGTACAATACATCAATAACTCAACACTAGACAGTTATAGTAACTTGTCCTCATAAATGTTAAATATACAACCTACAATACACAATAGAATAAAATCAAATACGTATAATACGTCTTCGTCATCCAACTCATCTCCTGAGCTCCATAACATCCTATCATGTATCTGTAATACTCAGTCTGACTCGAGCATTATAATAAAATAACACCCAAGTCGGTCTGGAAAACCAGCATGAAAAAACACACTCAATCTGAATTATTAAAATTATCAAAATCCTTTGAAAAACAAAGGTATCTCGTAAGACCACGCTGCAAATAAACACGATGGGTTTTTACCTTACGATAATCAAAACATTTTATGTCAAATCCATTGATATTATAATAGTGTCTAAGTACAAATACTTATTCAAATAGATGAAATTATTATATTAATTAAATTCCAGCATACTAGGGTCTACAATCGAAACCATAAAAGGCACGTATTGGAAAATGGATTCCATACGCATGACTAGGTACTAAGGTATCACCTGTCACCGTACACATCTAGAACAGCGTACCGAGGACCACGCAGGGATCCCTACAACACACTATCCCTCACCTGAATAGACTGAATATGCTATCACCCCAGGTGTTCCCACCCATTTTCCGAGCTTCTTCCATGAATCATAGTAATAATATCAAAGGGTATTTAGAAAGACGATAAACATACCTTAATTGGGTGCGACCCACTTAGCCTTGCTGCATTCTCCCAGTTATTCAGTCATTCTCGGTTGACGACACTAGAGGCTACGATTACATATTAAAGAATTTTCACTTAGAATGCTCATTGTCCTCCAATGACAATGTACAGATATCATTCATCCATACAAGTCCATTCTGGGTCCAAACGAAACCGAAGGCACTATTCGTACTACATCCATTTTGGAATAATCCTCAGGATTAGTAGCGATTAGCCCTTACACTTCACTACTCCATCTTCGACTTCATGCTCCTGTTTTCCTTTAGAAAATGTACTCATTGTGTCGAAGTGGGTTTCAATAACTTATCCGATCCCGGTCCCTTCGAAACAATATTTAATATTTTTCCTATAAACTCAATCCCACTTCTTTAGAAAACAAACAGACGAAATAAGATCGGAGATCACCTCCTAACCCTTAGTGGATGGATTTCCTTAGCATCATCCCAGAAGAATGAAACGAGCTTGTACATATAGTATAGCACTTCGAAAGGCAACTGTACCGTATAATTCCCGCATTTCGGCTAGATATTCCCAAAGTTATATTTTGGGTCCAGATTTAATAGCCGGTCATTTAACTATCAAATAAAACAATTATTCAACCAAATATTCCATTCTCCACTGAAAACACTAAATAGTTTTTTATATTAATTTTATAAATTAAATCTCTTGTCCCAAATATATACTTATCTTATCGAATTTAGTATATTTTCGAAACTATTCTTTCAAAAATACTTGAAAAAAATCCCTTTTTAAAATAATATGGAAAGCACCACTGCGGTATCAAACCCTGAATTCACGGCTCAATGTTTATGTCTCTATCCCAAAGAAATCCAAGACTTAACTGTAGGAACTCAGTGCCTTCGATTTCGCCATGCGAGTATACCAATACTTCATGAAACTTTGTTTAATAAACTTTTAAAACAATACTTATGAAATTCCTATAATAATTTTCCAAGTTGAACTCTAGGCAACCTACTTTTTAAATAAAAGCAATTATATAAAATATTAATATTGAATAGTTTGTCCTTGAAAATAATAACAGTGATTAATTCTTAAATAAAAATTGGCTTACTATAAACTAGCTGAAGCATTTAAATATACTTTAAATAATTTTCTAACAATTAAGTAATTAATTTTTTTCTGAAATATTCTTTAAACACTTTTAAATTTTACCCAACTAATAATTAAAAATCCTTCCTTTTAAAAACCAACTTAACTTCTCAATAAAGTATACCTTTCAATCTCACTATAGCCAGTTAACATTTAAAAATCCCTCTCGATTCATTCCAAAACTGATTTACGTCCTAATTTCGTTAATTCCCTTTCCATATTTGTAAAAAATTAATCTACCATTTATTTTTAAACCGATTTACCCATCTCCTTATAAATCCTTACCGTGAATTTATAATTTCAATTTATCCACTAATAATTACTTCACTTTATTTATAAACTTCGTTTATAAACTCCAGTCTAATTCCCGTTTAAAACGGTTTCATAATACTTAATCGATTTTAAATCATTTCTAATTTAAATTTCATTTTTAAATTAATTTCCCCAGAATAATCCAACTATATTTCAAAACCAACTGAATTCCGGCTCCACTTCCTTTTTATAATTAAAACTAACTAATCACACTTTAATTGAATTTAATTAAAACTAGATTAAAAAAAATCATAAATTGAAATAATTCTATGCTTAAACTATTCTCACCTAAAAAAATAGCCTGGCCTATCACGAACAAAACCCAACCTAACACAACTTCATCTTCCTTCTTTATACACGCACGAAGAAAATACGTTGATCACATTGTCCCCAAAACCATCGATTCCAGCCTTTGTCTTTGCAAAACTCCATCCCTCGATGTATTCGACTGCCTTGCCACCTAGGCCTGGCCTCAGCTCCACCATGCCGAAACGCGGTACTACCTAACCTGCTATCGAGAAAATCGAGACTGTGGAGACATCCTACCCCAACGCGTCGCAACCTCCCATTCCTTTTTCCCAAGGCATCTACTTACATCACGAGTTCAAACAGCCCATTGCCCTTCGAATCGATGCTCCAACCCAAATTCCTCTAATCCCAAGCCTCATTCCTAATCGTGACCCACTGCTCCACCCTGTCGGACACCCCTATTGTCGATGAACTAACACGGCTCCAAATAGAGGTCGATCGAGTTTTGAACATGCCGGTGAGGAAGAATGTCGTGATTTGATTTTCGTTCAAATGACTAAATTTCAAAATTTCCTTTTTAGTTCGGCTGCTTTGAAAAAAAATAACTGGAGATAAAGGAAACGATAGTGAACAAATGAAATATGCCAGTTTCTTTTTTTGAAGCTTTTTGTTTTTTCTGGGCTGTAATGATTGAAATGAGAAGGAAGTGATTTAAAAGGAGGGAAACATGTTTGAATGGAGCATCTACAGTGACTTGAAGTGAGGGGGCAAAGTGCTGATGAGAAAATAGTCAATCAAAAAATATATATTATTTAAATTACAAAATATCTCAATTTTCGTAACTTAAATTCTCGAACTCCTATCGAGGCATGCCGCTGGGCGTTTATAATATTATACCCCTATTTCGAACGTAATGGAAAAGGTTTTGAGTCCTAGTTCGATCGTATGGAGAAGATTGATTTTTGAACCTAATTATTGTATTGAATTTTCGATGTAAATTTCAGCGCGTTTATATGCCATACACTCAAACAGCAACTCTGAATGCTATGAAATTTAAAATCGAATAATAATACACTATTCCGGATCTAATGAAACTGGTTTCATCGAATTCCAAGACTGTGCCCCAAAAGGCTATTTATAAATGTCAATTTAGACGATAAATTTTTAAAACCGAACAAATCACTTTTAAATTCAATTTTAAAACTTTTATTAACTTTATTATTATCAATATAAATTTTATAAGCCTTTAAATTATTTTTAACAAGCTAAAAACTCAAGATCCAATATTTTACCCAGTTTCCAATTATTAAATTCAATAATCAAATTATCAATAAATAGTTATATTTGAAATTCAATTTGAAAAAAAATTATCTTTTAAATATTTAAAATAAATTAAATATGCCAATTTCAAATATCCAAAATTCTGGGTCCTTAAAGAAGTCCATGAAGGAGAATGTAGCGACTATACTAGGGGTAGACACTGGCCATAAAGATACTTCACTATGGATACTATTGGCCGACCATGAATTGGGACACCGCAGACTATGTAAGGCGATGCGATAAATGTTAGAAGTACGCAAAGATCCCAAGAGCGCCGCCGACAGAACACATGAAAATGGTAAGTCCATGGCCGTTTACGATATGGGGGATCGATATTATCGGCTCCTTGCCAATCTTCAAAGGTGGTGCAAAATACGCAATTGTCGCGGTTGATTACTTCACCAAATGGGTAGAAGCGGAGCAATTAGCTACGATCACCACCAAAAAGGTCATTCACTTTGTTGTGTGAAACATTATATGTTGCTTTGGTCTTCCACGGACTATCATTGCTGACAATGGAACTCAATTTGAGAGTAGAGAATTCAAAGAGTTTTGTCGAAAGTATTGCATTGAGAAAAGGTTCGCCGCAGTCGCTCACCCTAAGGCGAATAGGCAAGTTGAAGACGTCAATAAGATAATCAAGTCCATCTTGAAAAAACATCTGGGGAAGGCTAGAGGAAAGTGGGTGGATGAGCTTCAAACGACACTATGGGCATACAGAACCACCCACAAGTCCGCGACTAGCCATGATCCCTTCGCATTGGCATATGGCACCAAAGCAGTTATACCTATGGAATTTAAAGTTCCTTATCACCGGGTGACTTATTATGATCCTAGAACAAACCGATATCTTTTATTGGAGTCATTATACTTTGTCGACAAGAAGCGTAAAGAGGCCGATTTAAGGGCGACCGCGTATCAACACCGAGTCGACCAATATTTTAATGAAAAAGTTCGACCAATAGCTTTCGATGTAGGTGACCTTGTTTTGAAGCGAGTTTTTCAGGTCCTGTCACATATGAAACCCACATGGGAAGGTCTCTACGTCATCGAAAGGAGGCTTGGAGAAGGAACCTTCAAGCTAGCGACTGTTGATGGCATGACACTCTCCAAAGCATGTAATAGAAAGCACTTGCGTCGTTATTATACTTAGTTTATTTCTTCTGCATTTCAGTAGAATTTTTTTACATTATATGTTTCTTTTATTGTTTTTTGTTTCCATCATTTAAAAAGACAACTTAGTTTGTTTCTATTTTCTACAATCAATAAAAGCTTGAAGCTATTGTTCTATGAACTGTTGATGTTCCATGTTTTATAATTTCATAACCGAATTAATTTGCGGTAATCTATGCGGCGTATGAATGCACGCAAAAATTAAAAGCAGGCCAGCTCTATACATAAAATCTCTAAATCCCTAAAGCGGATTAGTTACTATGAATCCCCAAAGCGCAGACTAGAGTATAAGTGATTCCAAAAATCTCTACATCCCTAAAGCGGACTAGAGTATTCTGAGTCCCCAAAGCACGGACTAGAGTATAAACGATTTCAAAAGTTTCTAAATCCCTAATGCGGATTATTATATTCTGCATTCCCAGAGCATTGGCCAAAGTATAAACATCTTCAAAAATCTCTAAATCCCTAAAGCGGATCAGAGTACTCTGAGTCCCCAGAGCGTGGACTAGAGTATAAACGACTCAAAAATCTCTAAGACCCCAGAGTGTGGATTACAGTGCTCCAAGTCCCTAAAGTGCGGACTGGAGTATAAACGACTTGGAAAATTTCTAAAGTCCCAAAATGTGGACAGAAACACTCTATGTCCTTTGAAGGCAGACCAGAGCTTGAATGACCCACGAGTCTTTTAATTTCAGCGACATATTAAATAAAAAATGATGCGATGAAAGTCTGTAAATGCAAGGAAACAATATTTTATTTCTCAAAAAAATTCCTTACAACCTCTCCAAAAGTTCGGAGACCAAGTCCGTCTACGACAGCTACTAATAAAGGAAAGGAAAGCAACTACATAGTTCTAACTTATCTAAGTTAAGCAAAATGTTGCGAGACAACGACTACTTCTTTGGTTTTCTTTCCCATTTTGGATTTTCTAAAGTCTCCTTATTTGAACGACTTTTCCTAGACCCTTTTCTTCCTAGCATCATGGTGTCCAAGGAAGAAGGCGGAACCTCCAAGGGTGTGGTCCCACCAGGGAGAATGACCATGAACGGCCTATTTAGGGGATCGTCTAGTTCCACCACCTTAGGTTCCGTCTTTACCTTATTTTTCTCTTTTTCATCCTCCTCGAGTTGGTCCTTCATGTTAAGCTTGGAAGTGTACTCGAAAGCGCCTATGATTATGACATCATCATGCTCTTCGACGGGTAAGGGTCTTTAGGCTTATCCTCATCTAGTGCCCCGATTAATTGAGCGTCGGGGCCTGGCGTGTCTTCGGCCAATGAAGCCCCAACATCTTTTTCTTCCTGCTCTATGGTGACATTGCTCCTTGGAGTCGGTTTGGGACCAGAATGACCTGTATGAGTTCATGAAAAAAAAGATGTTAGAGTACATTCGTTACCCGCCGGAAGCGGTAACTTCCTGAACTTTAGAAGATGAAGTTAAGTACCAGCTTCCAATTGACTTTCGGTGGTCCTTAGAGTATCACCCTCAGGGATTGGGGATAAAATATGAATACCAATTCCGGGATTTTCCGAATCATAACCAACATGCTGCTCGGGAGGTTCGAGGGACGAAGTCTTAGCCGACTAAACAGGAGAAGGAAATTGAGGCTCGGTGCCAAAAGGACCAACAATATCTTCTTTCTCTTTCGATGTCGAGGAATCTCCACCAAAGAGGTCCTTTGCGACAGACTAGTCCGAAGGCTTATTTCCCCAGAGTACTACCTTCGCAAGTGCCCCCTCGTCAATCTCCTTGACACCCAGCTCCACTTTCTTGATTTTTATCTAAGTATCCCACACTTCAACTTGCGATTCAAGATAACCATCTCCCAAGAAAGATAGGTCACGGTGCATGAGAACTCTTGCATTGTACTCAGCGATGAGTGAGTCAAATAAACACTTAATCTCTTCTCTTTCGGCCTCGATTGGGAGTCTACTACTGAAAGTGCTGCTTTTTTCCTTCTTCACAAGTTGCATGTTTTAGAGCTTTAATTTTGGATAGTTCCTTCTCAAATTTTGTTTTCAAGTTCCTTGTCTCGATGATTCCATCATAGTATTTTTATGATTATTCCTGCACTGCGATTTTATCTTCCTTTTCTTTCGAAAGAAGCTCCTCCAACTCTTTGACTCGGTGGGCGAGGGTATCTTTCTCCTTTTGTAGAGAGTCTTTTTCCAAAGCTAGAGCGCCGCTGCATTGAACTACCTCATTTAACTCTTATTTATGGTTGGCCTCTAAGTGATTGACCTCTTCAGTGTCTCCTTGGCATTCTTTTGGGCGGTCTCGAGTTGAGATTTGTATGAGAGTAGCTCATCATCTTGGATCTTTATAATATTCGTGTCATGAATAGCTTCAAGTTTAAGGCGATTAATATCGTGCTAGTGCTTGATGGAGACTTTTGAGACTTTTTCCGCTAAGTGTACAAACACGTCGTGTTGGAAATACACGTAATTGTTGCAGGCGATAACGCTCTGTTTAACATTCCCAGGAATAGGATGGATTGTCGAAAGGAATTTTAGCCTGTCAAAACAGATCTTCGGGAACGTTGCTTTAAGCTCGGCTAATTTTTCTACCATGGACGGATCATGAGCAGGAGCTGGGGGAGTCTGCCTTGCCAGAGTCACCGATTTCTTATAAGGCTCATAATATTGCTTGGTGCTCGAAGAACCAGAATGTTGATTGCGAGGAACTTCTGACTGGGAGCCTTTCTGGGTAGACTTGTCTCCACGGTGCACCGAAAGATAGGAATGTTCATTTGGATATGAAGAATGGCCATGGGTTCTCCTTTTGGAGGATGAGTATGATTCTCTAGAACGATAGTCTCTATCTTCGTCTTCGTCCCTATCTCTTCATTTACCCGATCCCGAGTCTCTACCAGAGTGATGGGAGATGGAGAATCCTTGAGATGGTTAATGCCATGTGTGTGCCCCATTTCACGTATACATAAGATTAAATGAGAACGAATTAGTAGAAGTCACATAATGAACTGAATTCAAGTGCGTGGTGGAGTACAAGTGTTCATGTGTGTCCTAGTGCATCCCCCCAACGGACCAGTGTTTTTGGCTTTACTTATTGGAGTTTTCCCTCCCTGATCATGAATCGTGCACCTTCATCACTTCTCGTAGGTGAGTTAAATCCCAAAGCGCCGGGATTATTAAAGTCATAATTCAATAAATCATCAGGAATGGTTAAGTAAGATAGTCCCTTCAGCGAGCTTTCCATTTTTTGAGAAGACGATCCTTTCTCGATAGCGTTTATCATGAAATTTGAAGTTCTACTAACTTTACTCTTTTTCAACTTATATGCTAAGCTTTTTTTATTTTTCGGAGAAGGTGGTGGTTGGTTGGTGCTGGGAACATCGACTATCGGCGCTTGTCTAGGGCTTACATTCTCGTCAACCGACACTAGAGCTTCCTTTTCTTTAATCTCGCCTTCCTCGGTAGTATTGTGAGCCCCTTCAGTAGGGGCACTGAAGGACCAACTTCTTCCAACTCATTTCAAAAATTGTTCTTGCGGTCATGATGTTACTCGGAAGGTCAATCCTGCGACCCTCTTCTAATAATCCGAACAGTGAGAGCAACTCGTCTGTAACAATCAATTTAATGTCTTGCTCTTCTACTGAAGTGGCTTGAATGGTCGCGACTGCCTCGGAGTATCTAGGGCCTTCGGGCCGTTGGTGGATACCTAGAAGGATTAAAAATTTCAAACTTTAGGAAAGATGCGACTTAAGTCCTAGAATGAAGGGTGAGATAAGAATGAAACTTACTTCCTTCCAGCCATCTCCTCACGAAGCCGGGAGGACAGCGTATGTAGAACCACTCCTGTTTGAATTGGGAGAGCTTGTTCCGCATGCCCATTAGAACCTAGCATTTAGGGTACGACTCAAGGAATATATAAGATGGGCTATCAACACGTCTCTTGGAACGGTAAATGTAGCAAATGTCCTCGAGAGTTGGAGGTCTAAACAAGACACTCATAAAAAGGATGTAATTACCGTGAATGAACGCATTACTATTAGGATGTAATTGTGTAGGAGCGATCCCTATGTACTGTAACACTTCACGGATGAACGGATTGAAAGGTAGCACGCATCCGACCCAGCACATGAATTTGTTGCATGTAGTATATGCCACCAAGAGAAGATGGCGTCAATCTTGTCCTAAGGGAAACCAAACATCTTCAAAGGGGACTCCGTGGATTGAGCATAATCGATGAAGAGTGGCTTCACCAATTTTCGAGGCTTGTGAATCAACGGGGTTATCTAATATAACATCTTCATCTACGACATCGAGAGCCAAATTTTTCACCTCAACAGGAAGGTTTGGAATGTTAGGAATGAGGGAAAAAGGAGAGGTCAAGGTCCCTACCACCTCTTGCCATGAACTCGGTGCAGGCTTGTCGGATATAGTGGCGGAGCTTGACTTCCTAGATATTTCGGGAAGACGCTTGCTATAAATAAATACCTGTTTAAGCTATACTTAAAAGATGATCGATATCAGACATAATAATATATTCCCCCATGTTGTGTGCGAACTAGTGGATGATTCAAACATGAGTACATAGAATATAAGATTTTAAAAGACAAGTATAATGTAATGAAGTTTCGAGTTATTGTCTTGGAGACCATCGTTGCTGACTGTCTCCAGTGTTTTATCATATGGTCGGTGGCAAAAGTCTTGGAATCGAGCATTGGCATCATAGATTGTGAAGGCTGCTACTTGCATTTGTTGGGCTAGATTCTTGTTTATAATTGCTTAAGCTGTAGGTTCATTAGTCCAGATTAAGTCCATAGGCTTGCATGCATTGGTCCTTGTCTTTGTTTGTTATTTTATGCTCGGGCATGGGAGTGTACAATCATAATGTATGCAATGATTAAATTAATATGGTCCTAATTGCCAATGCCGACCCCAACAATTAGTACCGACCCTGTTCTTAACTCCTGAAATGGCCTGATCGCCCCTCTAAACTAAGACGACCGAACCACTCTTTTTTAACACCAAACTAACCCTTAACCACCTACACCGATCGCTCCTATACACTAGGACAACCGACCCACTCTCAGAGTATCGTCCCACTCACTACTAGGATCCTACCGACCCACTCTACTATTAGAGTCCTACCGACCAACTTCCACTCGAGATACCGACCCAACCTTGTAACCTCTTGTGTCGACCGTCTACTATTGAAATATACCAACCTGATTTTTCCTTAAGGTACCAGCCTACAAAGGCGACTTACCGGGTCCTTCACCCTTCAAGCACTGGACCCCTCTTTGTCACAAAACACCAAACTCCCTTCTTCTCCAAAATCACCGACCTCCCTTCCTAGATCCACAATTAAGAACTCCTCTCGAGTCGGTGTCAATCTGTGCCAGACAATCTCCATTATCCTTACCTGTACTCTCACTCCCACTATCTCTCTCCTCTCATCCTCACCAAGTAGGGTCGAATATGTATACGGCTCGGATTTGGGTCGAGTTCAGGAAGGCATGGCCAAATAAGTCCTTAGCAAAGTGTAGGGCCTAACCTACGCAATAATTTAGAGCTGGGGGTTGGAGTCGAGAGTGATGGGAGAGCACATTTGGAAGGTGATTGAATGAAGGAAGGTGGCAGTTCAGTGGAGAAGGGGAGGTTAGTTTTAAAGAAAAACCGAAGGAAGTTAGTTACGAAGTGGAAAGGAGAAGAAGAAAGTAGAGGCACGGTCTTTTATATGGAGAATGGGAGGTGAACCGACGTCTTCCTAATGGCCCGGTCGCCACGTTTCAGTGGGTCGACAAGTCGACATGCCGATCCAACCAAGGTGAACCGATCGAGTGGCTCGGCCTTCGTATGCTGATCCCTCCCTTGTTATTTAAAAAAAGGAGAAAATAATAATAATGATAAATATATAAAATAACATAATAAATAAATGAAAATGATATTAAAATAAAATGTGTGTATATATATACTTGTAATGATAATCAAGGATGATAGTGCGATAGAAAAATGAATGTTAACAGATAGGAAGAAAAGCATGGGTTTGGAAAACCTACTGTGATTCAACCTTCGAAAGATTGCATGCATTTAGCTTTTGAAAAGTTAAAACAGGATGTCAAAAATCTCTTTGGACTGAACTAATCCATTTAGACGATGCGAAGCTTCGTCAGAGATCAATGAAAAAGCGATAGTCAATTATCATTTAAACAAGCTAGCCTTTCGAAACATGGATTACTTGCAGATTCAAAATGAGTCATGTTGATTCATAAGACACACTTGGGGGGAAAATGTTACCCGGCCCTTGGCTCGGCTACAAAATGGAGGCTGTAGTAGTTATAATTGAAAGTAAGTTGGCGTAACATCAAGGGTTTGTCCACTTCGAGTCATAATGGCGATTACTCGGAGTCGGCCTTGATTAATATGGTTCGATGCGTGATGGATGATGGGTTGGCATTAGGAGATGGTGTCACCAAGAAACCGTGGGTCGCACTTAGAGTGAGGATCAGATATTCTCGGTCGGTTATATACGATCGGTTGTTTGCAATCATTCATGAGAGTGTAGGGTCGGTAGAGTGGATCGGTTTCAGTTAACTAGGTTGGTTCGACAACCTTCATTCGGTCATGGCATAAGTAGGATGGCAATAGTGGGAGTCCGAGTTTGGTTTGACCTAGATGGGATTGGCCTTAGTGGTTCAGCCTGGATGGGATCGGCATTAATGGTTCGGCCATTTGGAGCTGGCCTTGGTGGTTCGATCGTGTGGGTCGATTAATTTGGCTTAAATTCAAGGATAAAGGAATAAATCGACAAGAGCATGAGTATGAGTCACTTCGAGGCATGGTCAAGGTTACTTCGAGCACGCGTGGAAGCTTCTTCGAGTAACCATCCAGAGAGTCCTGGGTTGGCGTAAAGGGGTCCGCGATATATGGATCGGTTATGAAGGGTCGGCATACCCTGGGTTGGTCTACTTTGCTTGTCAACTGTGGGTCGAGCTCTCTCAGTCATGGGCCTAAGCAGGGAAGCTAGGATAACTTCATCCATAAAAAGAGGGGCAGGGGTCCAATTTAAAGGACCTTTTTTCGAGAACTTCAGAGAGACTTTGTCATTTTCTGTACTCACTTCCTTCTTACTCAAACTTGTATTCAAGCTTTTTGTTTACGGATTGTGTCTGTATTCAAGTATTTGGAAAAGTAATAAAGATTACATTCAAAGTGGATGTAGGCATTTACGACGAACCACTATAACTCTGGTGTTCTTGTTTTTGTTGGTGTTTTTGCATTCTACTATGATATCCCTCTGCTTTAATTTACTATCTTCGTTAATCTCTTTACACAAATCTATTCTAGGGTGTTAGTGACAAATTCTGGTGCTTACAATCTCCCACTTGCACTTGGGGTAAATTATGGAATCTTATTCCAACTTCTCTAGTTAGTTTTGTCAAAACTAATTAGGTCGGTACTTCGGTGAATGGGTATGCCGTTATGTTTCAGTTATCTGCCATGTCAATTAACTCTCTTTGGTGCTTATAAACTACCTTTATCGTGTGGAACGATTCGAAGTATGACTCTCAACTTCCAGTGAGCTCTAAATTCTATTATGAACTATATCGTGGTAATATTATCACATAATAATGTTATTGAATTTCCAACATTTGGAATCACCTTCAGACCAGCTATAAATTTATGCATTTATATTTATATACATTACTTTATTGTGGTGCTATTCAAGGCAATGTACTTAACCCTTGTCCTTGAATCACTCACAGTCTTTCATTTGGAACATTTCCAACTTAAAAATTCTTAACTTGAATTTATTATAGATATAATATACTCAATATCACTTATGAAATTTGAGTCTGAATACTCTTTCATAAGGAGTTTTCTGTTTTCGTAAACAGTTCTCTAATATTTCATAAATACACGGGAATACCTCAAACAACCATTTAATTATATCTATTTGGAATTGATGTTTATTTCCTGTATTAAATACATAAACAATTCTTGATATCGTAGACATTATGACATGTATGATAATTCCTCTTGATAATGCATAAGGAACCAAACCTATATGTTCCGTATAAAACATCTTAATTAGATGTCCTATCATATCATTTGGGACATTCTCAGTATCTTTTATACTTATATAAAAGATATCATTTATAAATCCAATGTAGAATACTAAAACAAAAAAAGCTGATTTTAACACAAGTACATCATTAACAATCGCAGTGTGTTGTTAACTTATGCTTTAGAAATATCTAAGTATCTTTTTAACTTTCTTTCTTATGAGCACATGCTTTATCTACATTTTGGTTGACAATTAAACTATTTGATATTCTTTTCAAAACTTTTTTTTCAATTTTGATGCTCGTCGAGTGACACTTTCGTATTTGTTCTTGGATCATATCCAAAAACTCACAAACTCGATATTACTCCCACTGGCTTTGAAACACTTTGGTTATTATGTATAAATAGTTTGCTTTAAATCATTATTTAGAATTTTGTTTCAATACATCCGTACCAAAACATAAAGTCATACCATGCTATAGTTTTGTGAGTAAAATCCAAACTTACTTAAGCACATCGAATGGTGAATCTTTTACATTAATTTTAACAATTTAAATTCATATAATATTCTTATCAACGCGGCTCACTATATTCCAACTACATTTTTCTTTCTCATAAATACACATTTGTGGCCTATGGATCATATCCTTTCGGATACAACTATCAAAATCATATTTTGATAATGTACTTAGAACATATTTCGGATTAGCACATCATACCGTATCATAGAGTCAATACTCTTAATGGTTTAATTAAACAACCAAGGATTATTTATTCTTGACATTGACAAGAAACTCAAAGTTTCTCTTTAACGTACAAGAATACTCATTTGATATTCTATTGTGTTCATTTAGGTTTAGTCAATTTCATTCTATCCCTTGTAATTAGTATCAATAGATCATATTCAAATTCATTTTACACCAATAACTTCATAAAGAAATTCCTTCCACATGAAGTTGATATTTCTTGAAACAGCGGTTGTTTCTCAATGCAAGGGAATAGGCATTCATTTATGGATTTCCTTATATATAAAACTGATTTAGTTTTAGTTCACGAAACTTATATTCAAAACATACATATGTCATCTAATGACAGACTTTCTCAAACTCCTTTTGGGTGATTCATACAAGACCCCTCATGAGCAATTACTATATGCAGATTTTTGAATTGCACAACCTGCTAACTTCTTGACTTAGGATATGTTAGGATTTCTTTTAAACCCTTATCTTGTATGATTTTGTAAACTACTATTTATATGAAATAATATTAACCTTATGTACTACGCTTAAGTATGCGACCTTAAAAAAGAAATTAACCCAACCTCACAACTAATAATACTTTGTCCAATAAAGTTTGATTACTCCTTATCTATACATCATTATGTATCATAGGGAAGAGTGACATTTGAGATTGAATCTTTATTCATTTTTTGATACGTTTGGAACTCTTTCTAATATACTCACCTATCGATCAAATCGAGTTTATTTTATTGCATGTAATTTTATTTACTTTGATTTTATACTCTGCGAGCTTGTCATAGGCATACTACATGTGTATCAAACACATATGTCCATGTTGGTGAGAAATCGTCGATGAATATAACTTAGTATATGGAGTCATTTTGGTATTAATAGACTTACAATTGCATACATCAATATGTATCAATTCGAAGAGTTCATCTACTTGTATGATGCTTCCACTAAATGGGTGCATGGCCCTTAATAGTTTGGGATATAATTAACAAGTAACATATAATTTATAATCATATAACAAAAAATATTTCTTAAAACTATGGATTATTCTGTAATACGAAAACAATTACAAATAATTTCAGATATTTCAGTATTTTCCAATGCATAACTTCTGTTATGAAAACAAATATCAAATTATAGTTTTATTTCATAACAAATATTCATAATATTCTCATTGATATATAATTATGTTTACATTTTGGTCGACATAAAAAAATAGTCATTATTTTGTAAATAATGTTCAATATGTTTTATGTAAATAATTTTCGTAACTTGATGCATTCAATAAGTGCTATATGGCATGTTCTCACCATTTCTGTCATTATTATAATAGCATCTAAATTCGAAGGTCGATCATTCGCTTTGTAACGACCTAGAATTTGATTGCTATTTAAATGGATATGTAATTATATTTTTGAATAATTAATAAATGAATTTTTACTAACAAATAAAATTATTTTAAATGAATACCAATGATGATAAAATTGTTTTCTAATTTTTTTAACAATATATATAGTTCATAGAAAAATAGAAAATGTGATTGAAAATTAATTTTTGAAATATTGATTTTTCATCAATTGAAAGTTATCTAAAATGTCATAATACTATTGTAAACACATATGCACACATTACAAACTATTTTAACATAGTTTGTACATGCATATATGCGTGTACATGTTTTCACACTTAACTATATAAACATATAGGATAAAAGAAGATTTATTTATTAAAAATATATATACATAACATATAAAAAATAAATTTATCAACATATAGTACATAATGCATGGATTGAACAATGCATGAGAGGGGGAAGGGGGTTACATGTAAGGACGAAAATGAAGGGGAGGGGATGGAGGTGCATGCATACATATATATTTAATATAAGCACTAGTATAATTTTTAATTAATTTTCTGCCTATATATACCTCTTAACTCTTATGTTTCTCCTTTTTACATTCTCCTTCTCTACTTTAAATTTCCTAAAAGCTGGAGCAAACATATCCATGGCTTGTATTCTTATCTTCTAACTTGAGAATAACCACTTCATTTCCATGTAAAAACACTTCTACAAATATTTCAACACCTCCACTTTCAAAATAAAAGCACCCAAACCCCCTAGCATATATGGCTGAGCCAAAATCACATTAGGTCGATCCCAAAGCCCACATGGCTGAGCCCGTTTAGGGTGTCCAGGGTCCAAAGTTTCAGTTTTTGCAAAATTATAGCTTATATCCAAGTTTAGAAAAAGTTCTTCTTGAGTTAATAAGGTTCCGGTGAGTAAAACTCCTATTTTAGGAAAAGAAAATAACTTGATTTCGATGAACTATATGTGGGGAACATATCATGTTTGTTGTGTTGAAATATCATGTTGTTGTGGTGACATATGATTATAAGTTTGTGTTTAAGCTTGGATCGGTAATTTGGATGTTAAATGATATGTTTGGATATGGATATGAGAATGGTTGGTTATGATGGCAGTGTGTTTATGAAACAAAACAAAGTGTGTGTGATGAAATTGTTGTAAAGTTAGCACCCTGAAAAGTCGCAAAGGACTTGAGATCCGGATTGAAAACAAAAGCTTATTTCCAAGTTTTCACTTTTTGTTTAAGTTTTCAAAACTCTTCCATTTATGTTTTCAAATATGCAATAAATAGAGTTAAAGTGAAGATTTCACCTAGAAATCAATTTTAGCGAACCGTGCTCATAGCAATAGTCGTTATGGATGCAGTTCGGAAAATTTCACGATTTCTAGTTTTAAAGTGTTTTCTTTTGTACTATTTTTGAGAATTCATTTCGAATTAATTAAGAAAGTCCAAAGTTTTAAGTTTTAATTATTTAATCTATTTATTTAATTTATTAATTAGTGTAATTATTATTTAATTAATTTATTAAGTAATTAGGTTAAGTAATTAGAGTTATGAAATTATTAACCAAGTATTATTTTTAATTAATAAAGTTTTAAATAATGATTAATTAAGATAAAAGAAAATTAATTTTTATTTAATCAAGCTTATTTACTTTGATTAATTATTCAATTAGAGTTAATTATTATTTAATTAAAGGTTAATTATCCATTTAATTTGGGTTTAATTCTTAAATGAATATATTTAATTAAATTTAATTATAAATACAATTTTAATTAATTAAAGTATGATTTTGATTTAAATAAGATTAGTGAAAGTTTAGTTGAGTTTTAAACTTAGGATTTAATTAAGTTTTATTTATTTTGAAGTTTCTTTTTAAACTCTATCAGTTATTTATTTTAACTAACTTTCTTGTTTAGATAAATTATTTTCAAACCAAAGTATCTCTTGTCCATAGTATTAAGTAGCCAAATGAATTAAAGTAGTTGTAATAAAACGTTGGCATGTTTTATTGGAAGTAAGTCGACTTGTACTTATCACAAATACCACTTCGGGAACATGATGAATACAAGTGAGCTAATTTCGATAAGCGGGTCATGATAATCTAAGCATATAGAATATATGTCCATATTTAAATCTTATACCCTTGTGGTGGAATGGTCCACTATAAACAACTTGACTCTTTTAAAATTATCGAACTTTGGTTTGAAGATACTAAGGTCGGATAACAGTTGTTCTACAAAAACCACTATGATCCAACGTAAGCGTTCGAATTGAAAATAGTAAAGGCAAGGTCCAAGATGAAGATTTTGAAGTGCAAGGGCTACTTGCTACTAACCCTGAGGGTGATTCTAAAATGGATGCAGTGGAGATACTGCCTTCGGTTCGTTCATCTCCCGAATGATTTGTATGGATAAGTGCTGGCATTGTGTCAATGTCTAGAAGGCAATGTTAACATTGCAACTGGCAAGGTTATAACAAAGGTAAACGTTGCCTCATGCCTCATCCATCGGGAATGAATAAAACATGGGAGATGCTGCAAGGCAAGGTGGGTCGCTCTTATTAGGGTAAGATCATCCCTATCTAGAGTCCCAACTATCAATTCATGTATGCTTCGGTACGGTTGATGATCCCAACCGAGGGGTGATTTTATTTGATACTATCCAGTAAAGGATATGCCAATCTTATGTTAGCATGGGTCAATAGGTTTAACCTCGGTACACAAATCTAGAGGTGTACTATGACTAGAGGTAACCTAGTTGCCTAATCATTGTATAGAATCCATTCTTCAACAAATGTCATACAGATTTAGTTGTACCGAAGTATGTTGGAATGTGAGATGTAAGAGTTCAGCTATATTCTATTTTATTTAAACACTCTGGACATTATCATAATATCACAGGATTTTTATTTAATGTGTTTTGGTTATCGCATGGTAAAAACCCGTCCGTGTTTATGTGCGGCGCAGTCTTATGAGATACCTTTAATTTTCAAAGCGTTTTATAAAAGTAAATTTAAGTGTTTTGAGTTTACTCGCACTAGACCCATGTCTGACCCGGATTTTTATTTTTTCCTAAAACTCTTAGGTACTCAAATTCGTATGAGTGGCCAAGTGATGCAGGTTTCTTAAGGAAGCATTTTGAAGGTGCTAGAGAAGGTGGCTTCACCGTTAGCTAATTATATTCTGTTTCCGCTATGTATTAATGATCTGCATTTTGTATAGGCAGGTAGCTATAACTGTCCAGTTGAAGGTTGTAATGTAATGACTCCGATGTACAATTATTATGGAAATAGCTCTATAATATGTTATGTTATCTATTATATGTTATTCTGATTCATGGTGAGATTCTGTGATTGTGTAGTTTCTTCTTATCTTTCTTTTCCTTCTACCCTTAATGGATCATCTTTCAGTGCAAGAAAGGCAGTCGTTACAATTTTGGTATCAGAGCATATATTAAGCGAACACTTGAGCTTTGGTTTGGGTCAACTTCGAGAGTGTGTATTTGTAATTTTTATTCGTATATATATGTGTATATGTGTGTGCGCATATATATCTGATAGATAGATTAACTTAATTGGTTTGATTAGTACCCTTCTTTCAAGATTTATCTCGTCCAAGTATTCTAAGAATTATTTTACTATGTCTAGGTAGTAAGACATGAGCAATAGAGGCGGATGAGGTAGGGAGTGAGTAGCACTACGAGTACAAATGGTCGAACCCCAAATCCTGGAGGAGTTCGAATTATCGAAGAGGCAGCACTAGGCAGCTAAGAGTGAATTTCGCAACCTTATGCAAGAATTACACCAATCTAGGAGGCAAACTGTTTATTTGAAGTGAGTCTATTATGGAAGTGCAAGCTTGGTGGCGATCTTGCGAAAATATTTTTAAAGGTCTTAGTTTATCCGATGAACATAAAATGTTCTTAGCAGTATGGCAACTACAAGGAGCAGCAGCTTGGTGGGACTCCCTTACTGCAAAAATCCTAGATGATAAGTTTTCACGGGCCTAATTCAAAGAAGTTTTTGAGGACCAATTCTTGCCAATAGCAGGAAGGACCGGGATCTACAGTAACTTCATGGACTTGATGTAGGGGGATCTATCGATAGTAGAGTATGAGACGAAGTTCAACGAGCTATCTTGTTCTGAGCGGAATTGATCAGCACCATTTAAAGGAAAATAAGATGTTTGTTTTGGGTATGAGAGAAGAGTACTATGAGCAAAATGACTGCTCATGTTAAAGTTACTTGTTGGATTTAGTTGATACGACTCTTAGGTATGAGGCCTTGGAAAAGAAAAGGCCTACTCCAGTAACAACTAGTGGAAATATGAGTGGATACAATTCGAATAAAAGGAAGCTCAATCTAGCAGAGAATAAAGGGGAAAAGGTCAAGAATATTAGCTGTTACCCTTGCAAGCAGAAAGGTCATATTTTAAGGTCATGTCCGAACCATGAAGCTTCTAAGCTGCAAAGTGGACCCATCTCTCCAATGGTCCTAAAGTCCTTATGTTTTAATTTTCATCAGCCGGGCCATATGGTTAAAGACTGCCTAATCATAAAGAAGGTGCAGAAGCCTAAGGTATATTCCGTTAAGAATAAACTGTTAACTTCAATTACTGTAAAGGGGAAGGCGTTCTTTATAGTATCTTACTGATTAATGGCATTTTTGCTCGAGCATTATTTGATACTGGTGCCTCTCATAGTTTTATCTCTTTAGAATCACTAGATAAATTCCATCTTATCCTAAGTATTGTAGAAAACCCTATGTGTTTGTCTAACCCCATAGGTGGTGTAACTCATTTGGTTATGATTTGTAAGAATGTGCCAATTTCCTACCTTTCTCATCGCTTTTCTTATGACTCGTATGTCTTAGATTTTAAAGGATTTGATATTATTCTTGGTATTGGCTGGTTATCAAAGTATGGATATATTTTAGATTGTGTTGGAAGGACTATATCATTAGAAACTAAGTTGGGAAGAGTTTCTAAAGTATCATGCAAGAATCCTGGTTTTAATATATGTAGTTTCTCGTAAGCCTTGGAATCATCCCAGGATGAGTTAAATTATGTGGAATCTATTAAGAATTTTTTGAATGTGTTTGAAGAATGCAATAGCTTATCCCAACACCGAGAGATAGAGTTCCGCAATGATTTAGTCACTAGTGCAAGACATGTAGTTCAACCCAAGATAAGGATGGCTTGGAAAGAGTGGAATGAGTTACAGAAGAAAACCAATGACCTGTTAAGAAGAGGGTTGATTAGACCCAGTCATTCGAGTTGAGGATCTGCTATGGTGTTTGCGGCCAAGTCTAATGGATCTTTGAGGTAGTGCATGGACTACGGAGAGTTGAATAAGATGAGCATTAGAAACAAGTATCCCTTACCCCGCTTCGATGATCTTTTTGATTAACTTCATAGAGCGACAGTATTTTCTCATATGGATCTAGCTACATGATTCCATCAGTTGAAGGTTGCTGAAGATAGTAAACCGCATTTTGGGGCCCTAACTGTTTCTTTGAGTGGTTGGTTATGCCTTTCGGGCTGACTAATGCATTTGCATATTTTTTACACCTCATGAACCGTGTTTTCCAAGATATTCTTAACAATTTTATGTTAGTTTTCATCGATGACATCCTTATCTACTCAAAATCCAAGGAGGAGCATAAGCGTCATTTGGAAATGGCGTTAGAAACAATAAGGAGACATGCCCTAAAGGCGAAATTTTCTAAATGTCGTTTTTGGAAATCGAAAGTAAGATTTGTAGGACACATTGTGATTGGAGAAGGTATTTTAGTGGATTCGGTGAAGGTGGAAGATGTTTAAGAATGGAGGCAACCGTGGACTCTATCGAGGTTCCCAATTTCTTAAGTTCGTTTGGATATTATAGAAGATTTATTCAAGATTATACTAAGATTTCCTTCCAATTTTACTAAGCTGACTAAGAAGGAGGAGAAGTTTGAATGGCCTCCAAAGTGTGAAGAAGCATTTCTGGGATTGAAAAAGATAACGACCAGTGCACCAGCTTTGGCTGTTCCAATGGAAATGGTGGATTCACGATTTACACAAATGCTTATAGGGTGGGACTAATTGTTGTTTTAAAGCAGCATGGTAGAGTGATTGTGTATGCCAGCAGGCAGTTGAAGCCTCACTAGAAGAACTATGCTATGCATGACCTGGAGTTGCTGCTTGTTGTCTTTGCATTGAAAATATGGAGACACTACTTGTTGGGTAAGGATCCTTCTACTCCTCTTAGTTTCTTTCTAATCTTTAGAGATTTTAAGAGTAAGTTTTCTATCTTAAATTAGGTGAAAAATTCGATCTCTTCATGGATCATAAATCACTGAAGTGTCTTTTTACTTAGAAGAATCTAAACCCGAGGCAACAGAGGTGGTTAGAGTTTCTGGCATCCTTTGGCTTAGATATCCTTTATACGCCAGGAAAGGCTAATGTGGTGGCAGATGCCCTAGCCAGGAATGATGTTTTGACTCTTTTGGAAGTTATCCTCACACTTTAGGATAGGATTATGAGGAATTAGAGGAAGGATGAGATCCTGGAAGGGTCAATTCAAGCAGTCAAAGGAGTAGATGTTCAAATTTTGAGATGGATTGTGTGTTCCAGATGTGGATGGGCCGAGGTAGAAAGTTTTTGTTTGAATGCCATATATCTAAAATTGAGTATTCATCCAGGAGTTCATAAGATTTATAAAGACATGAAAAGGGTATTTTGGTGGTCGGGAATGAAGAAAGGCATTTCAGTCTATGTCAATAGATGTTTGTGCTGCCAATAAATCAAAGGTGGTCACCAAAAGACAACCTGATTATTACAACCCTTGGAAATACCTAATTGAAAATGGGAAATGATATCAATGGATTTTTCCAATGGTTTACCCAGAACCAAAAAATGAAATGAAGGAGTATAGGTTATTGTGGATCGGTTAACGAAGAGCACACGTTTTATTCCGACGAAACCAACAAGGACCACTGTTTCTTTAGTTGAAATTTTAATGAGGGAGATAGTTAAGTTGCATGAGTTCCTATGAGTATTGTAAGTGATAGAGAACCCATATTTACTAGTCAATTTTGGGAAGCATCGCAAGTAACTCTAGGAATGAAGTTGAGCCTAAGTAAAGCATACCACCCCCAAGCAGATGGACAGATAGAGCAAGTGAATCTGATTCTAGAGAATCTCTTAAGTGCGTGTATTCTGGATTTTGGTGGATCATGGGAGGATCATCTACATTTATTTTAATTCTCCTATAATAATTGTTTTTAGGCGAGCATTGGTATGACATCTTATGAACCCTATATGGAAGATCGTTCAAGTCACCAGCATGTTGGGTTGAGACGGGAGATAAATTAGCACTTGGACCGGACATGATTCGTAAGGCTAAAGAAAAAGTTACAATGATTAAGAAAGGAATGATAGAGGTCCAAGATTTCCAAAAGAGTTATGCGAATAAAAGACGGAGGGATTTGGAATTTGTGGTTGGTGACTTGGTGTTCGTATAGATTTCACCAATAAGAAGAGCTGCTCGATTTGGAAAAGTTGGGAAGTTAATTAGCTCCTAGGTATGTTGGGTCTTTTCATGTTCTTAATAGAATCAGATTGGTTGCTTATAGGGTCGAGTTGCCAGAGAGATTGGTCGGTGTTCATAATGTGTTCCATATGTCTCATTTGAGAAAATATGTTCACGGCCAATATTTGATTGTGAAGCCATCGGCTGAAGAGGAATTGGAGATTGAACCGAACTTGACAGTGGTTAGACATCCAGTTTATGTTATGGATTAGGATAAAAAGAGATTTCATAACAAGGTGGTGTGACTAGTCAATATTTAGTGGAGTGCGGATCTAAGAGACTGCATTTGGGAGATTATGGATATATGAAAGAAGCCTACCTTGAGTTGATGTTAGGATAACTAGTCATAGGTTCTGTGTATAGTTTTGTTTGCTATGTATGCTTAGTGCATGTCTTTGTATGTGTTATATGATATGAATATATAGCTTTTGCGCAGTTGAATTATCTCCTTGTTTGCTATTTTAGGATGAAATTCGTTTAAGGGGAGAGTGTAACAACCCAAAATTCGATTGCTATTTAAATGGATATTTAATTATAATTTTCAATAATTAATAAATATATTTTATTAACAAATAAAATTATTTTAAATGAATACTAATGATGATAAATCATTTTCAAAATTTGTTTACCAATATGTATAGTCATATAGAAATAGAAAAGGTGATCAGAAATTATTTTTTGAAATATTGATTTTTCATCAATTAAAAGTTATCTAAAATGTCATAATATTATTGTAAACACACATGTACATATTACAAACTATTTTAGCATGGTGTGTTTATGTATACATGCATGTACATGTTTTCTCATTTAAATATATAAACATATAAGATAAATGAAGATTTTATTTATTAAAAATATATATACATAACATATAAAAAAACCTTTTCAACACATAGTGCACAGCTTGAATAGTGCATGAGAGGGAGGGTACATTTGAGGATGGAAATGAAGGGGAGGGGATGGAGGTGAACGCATATATATATATATATATATATATATATATATATATATATAATGTAAGCATTAATATAATTATTTTCAATTAATTTCCTAATCCATATATACCCCTTAACTCTCATGTTTCTCATTTTTACAATCTACTTCTCTACTTTAAATTTCCTAAAAGCTTGAGCAAACATATCCATGTCTTCTCTTCATATCTTCTAACTCGAGAAAAACCACTTCATTTCCACTTAAAAATACTTCTACATATAGTTCAACACCTCCTCTTCCAAAGTATAAGCACCCAAACCCCCTAGCCTATAATGGCCGAGCCAAAACCCTATTAGGTTGAGCCTAAAGCCCACATGTCCGAGCCCATTTAGGGCATTCCAGCATCTAAAGTTTCTTTTTTTGCAAAATTCTAGCTTATATCCAAGTTTAGCAAAAATTCGCCTTGAGTTAGTATGGTTTTAGTGAGTAGAATTCTTGTTTTTGGAAAAGAAATAACTCAATTTTGATGAACTATATGTTGTGAAAATATAGTGTTTGTTGTATAGAAATATCATGTTGTTGTGATGATATTAGGATTATAAGTTTGTGTCTAAGCTTGGATTTGGGATTTAGATGTTAAATGATATGATTGGATATATATGTGAATGGTTGGTTATGATATGATATGATAGTAGTGTATTTATGAAACAAAACCAAATGTGTGTGACGAAATTATTGTAAAGTGTTAACCTAAAAAATGGATCAACATCCTGTATTGAGTGTAAAAGCATCAGCCATGTTCATCAAGGTAGATAAAGTATAAATAAGAAATAATAACTTGCCGTTAAAGTAAAAAAGACAAGATATTTTTCTAGTGGTTCGGCTATTAACAAAGCCTATCCCCACTTTATAACTTCTGTTATTGACTGAGTACATTTACAAGGTGAATTTGATTACAATTTGATTGGATCTTTTGAGTTAGATCAAGTCATTAGAGTTAGAGTTCACTAGAGAATCACGGTGAACCCTTTAAATGACTGTTGTGTGGGAGGAGAAGAGTAAAGAATTGTTTCTACAAAGTTTCAGCAAGCAGTTCAGAAGATCATGTCTATGTTGCAGGTAGAATTGTATTTATATAGGTTGGAGAGCATTTGGGCCAAAATTATTTAAGTGCAGAAGAGTCTAATTGTTATGCCAAGTCATCCGAAAATATCAAATCAATCTGAGTTATTTTTGTGGATCGCTCGTTATCCATCTTAGCATATTTTTCTACCAGAAGCCTAAACTTAGTGTTACACAGGAGCTCGGAAAGTTTGAGGGCGATCCGACCTATCTTGATGGATTGCTAGCTATCCGTAGAAGATAGATCGTTAGCTATTTATAGGGGATGGATTGCTAGTTATTCGTCAACTTAGCATATTTTTCTATCAAAAGCCTTTACTTAGTGCTATGAAGGAGTTCGGAAAGTTTGAGGGCGGTCTGACCTATCTTGATGGATCGCTAGCTATACATCGGGGATGGATCGCTACCTATTCATCCACTTAGCATATTTTTTGAGTGATCTTAGCTTAGTTGTCTTCTTATCTTCTATTTAAGTGCCTTGTCCAAATATCATGTCGTTCGGAGTTTTTTTAATCATTCGTCTTCATGGGTCATCTGGTCAAGAAGAATCATCCATAATTAGTGCAAAACTTAGCAAAACCAAAAAACTTAGCAGGTACACTCAAGAAGGTGTCAACGACCTGCCACAAAAATTTCAAGTGGTGGGGCCCAATCTATATGGGTCTCTAGCTATCCATCTAGTTAGGTTCCTAGCGACCCATCTAGCCTTATCCAATCAAAACCATTTTTGGTAGATATCTTCTTTTATGTATTCTAAGTGTTCTCCCAAAATTTAAAGTCAATCCTACTTTGTGTGTGTTCTCTTGGTCCATTTTTAAGTTAGCTGCTTTGGTCAAAAAGTGGGTAAACAGCTTGAATGAGATGAATCTTTACTTCTTGAACTACGCTATTTGGAATGCTATGAAACTTGGTAAGTATTCTAAGAAGAGGTAGTATATCATGATGTAAGAGGCTTTGGCAACTTGTGATGCTTTATTTTGGATCGCTAGCGAACCATGGATGATGAATCACCAACAATCCATCTACTTAGTGGATTTTTGGTTTGTTTCTCTTAAATTCCATTGGCTTGTTCTTTTAGATGCCTTGTTCAAATTTCAACTCATTCTGGCATAGTCTGGATGTTTTAACTCCTGATGAATTCTTTTGGGTTAAAAACCCAGTTAACATAAAGTTGGCACCTTGAGAAGTCGCAAAGGACTTGAGATCTGGTTTGAAAACAAAAGCTTTTGTTGTAGTTTATGAATTTAGTAAATGTTTTCCAAGTTTTCGCATTTTTGTGTAAGTTTTCAAAACTCTTCCATTTTTGTTTCCAAATATGCAATAGCTAGAGTTAAAGTGAAGATTTCACCAAGAAACCAGTTCCAGCAAACTTGGCTCATTGCAATAGTTGTTATTGATGCCGTTCGGAAAATTTCATGATTTGAATTTTTAACGTGTTTTCTTTTCGACTGTTTTCAAAAATTCATTTCAAATTAATTACGTAAGTCCAAAGTTTTAAGTTTTAATTATTTAATAATTTATTTATTTAATTTATTAATTAGGGTAATTATTATTTAATTAATTCATTAAGTAATTAGGTTAAGCAATTAGATTTTAAGAAATTATTAGCGAAGCATTTATTTTTAAATTAAGGAAGTTTTAATAAATAATTAAGTAAGACAAAATAAATTTAATTTTTATATAATCAATTTTATTTATTTTAATTAATTATTTAATTAGAGTTAATTATTTAATTAGTTATTTAATTAAAGGTTAATTATCCACTTAATGTGGCTTTAATTCTTAAATGAATATATTTAATTTGAGTTTAATTCAAGTTCTAATTAAGGTTTAAAGTATGATTTTGATTTATTAAGATTAATGGAAGTTTAGTTGAGTTTTAAACTTAGGCTTTAATTAAGGTTTATTTATTTTGAAGTTCCATTTTAAACTCTATTGGTTATTTATTTTAACCAACTTTCTTGTTTAGGTAAATTATTTTAAAAATAAAGGATCTCTTTTCCATGCTATTAAGTAGCCAAATGAATTAATGTAGTTGTAAAAAATGTTGATACGTTTTATTGGAAGTAAGTGGAGTTGTACTTATCACAAATACCGCACTTCGGGAATGTGATGAATACAAGGGAGTTAATTTCGATAAGTGGGTAATGATAATCTTAGCATATGAAAAGCATGTCCATACATAAATCTTATACCTCGATAGTGGAATGTAATGTGATGACCTAGAATTTTTGGATATTTGAAATTGGAATATTTAATTGATTTTAAATGTTTGAAAGTTAGTTTAACGTGAATTTCAGATATAACTATTTATTAGGATAATTAAATTATTGTATTTAATAACTGGAAGTTGGATAAAATATTAAATCTAAAGTTTTAAGTACTTTAAAGGCTTATAAAATTTGTATAAATAATGCTGAAGGTAATAGAACTTTTAAAATCGAATTTAAAAGAAGTTTGTTCAGTTTTAAAAGTATATCGTTTAAATTGATATTTAAAAATAGCCTTCTGAGACACAGTCTCGGATTTCGACGAAACCCATTCCACTGGACTCGTAATAGTATATTATTATCGAATTTCAAATTTTGTAGTGTTTGGAGTTGTCGTGTGATCATACGGTAGATAAAGGCGCTGAAATTTATCGAAAATTTAATATTATAAATGGGTCCAAAAAGCTATATTCTCCATAAGTTCGAATTAGGACTCGAAATCTTTTCCATTGCGTTTGGAACTAGGGTACAACATTATGAATGCCTGACGGCACGCCTCGATAGGAGGTCGGGATTTTTAGCTCGATTTCGATATGTTTGAATTCGAATTTAATTGAAGTTTTATATCGTGACCAGTCAAACAATTCACTATAGCTTGTGATTCAACACAAATCTGTCTTTTCAAACACGTGTTCTTCTTCATGAAACACGCATCTTCTTCTTTCTGTTCCAAATCGTAGCCGAGCATCTTTGTATGCAATAATAAGAAAATAAAAAGAGAAATAAAAGCAAAAGGGGGAAAACGTTTTATCTCAGCAAAAATGAGTTCGAAAATGGACGATGCTTCCTCCTTTAATTCGAATCGCAAAATAAAGGGGTTGTTCTAATCGATCGAAATCGCCAAACAAAAAGGGAGTTCGAACTCTAGCATATCAAAATTTGCTAGTTCTTTTGAATCGAGATTGGCGGCTTGTTCTTTTCCTCTGAGCTCGACCTTTGATTCCGAAGTTTTGTTTCTGTTTTCAAGTTTTGGCGAAAGGTAGGCGTTTGGGTTGCACGCAGCTTCACGATGACGGCCGCGATTTTGCAGGAAGGTCTGGTGACTAGGGTGTGGCGCGGTGATTCTTGGGAAGTGCGATGTCTCGATTTTATCGCGATTTGAGGGGTTTTGGTCATCATGGTGGCTCGACAGCTCCAAAGGGCTCGAGGAGGTGTGGTTCAGCATCGCGCGTACGCGCACATGACGTGTCCGGTGACATAAGCTCTGGCGAAGCTAGGTTGGAATTTCTTTGGCGATGATGGTGGCCTTGGCGAAGCTAGGTCAAAGGAATTGAGCGACGCAGTGAGGTATAGACGATCCATTCATCGAATTAAATTTATAGTATATGTATATAGATAAGATTATTTATTTACAGTAAGATTTAAAAAAAATTATATTTTATAATTCAAAATAAGTGTATAAGTACACTTATATTTAATATGTAAAGTAAATAGAAATTATATATATATGTCGGACTTTGGAAAACACAGGAAATCGTATAGAGATTAGTTTTTAATTTATGTAGATTATTTCTTACAAGTATATATAAATTTTCAAAAAAATAAAATAACTACATACTTACATATTTTAATTTGCTAGTTTGTTTTAAATTAATGTATTTGATGAATAAATTGTTAAATTAACTTATTTATTTATTTAGTTACCAAAAGATTTTAAAGGGAAGTTAGCTTTAAAAGTTCAATTATTTGTTTAAATTAAATTATTAGTTTAAAAACCAAATTATTAGTTTTTATTGATAAATAGAAACTAATTGTTCAATCAATTCAAATATTAATAAACCGTATAATATTTGTACAAGGTCCAAATCATGAAGAAGATAAGTCAAGATGGAAATGGGTTAGAAAACAAACAAAGGTGAGTTAATCTCACTCATTTGGAATACCGTTTAAATTTAAATAGTTAAATTTAAATTATTGGTTGAATGATTGAATTGACAGGATGTGATATTATATATAATAGTATATATATTGGAGTGATTGATTTTCCGCATTATAAAGCGGATAAGACCCTATGCTTGCAGCATAACAGCGGATGACCCTTTATACCGCGATATCCCGCATTGGAGCGAGATTGGTATTTTAGATTGTTGTACTAACTTCTGTGTATGCAGGGAAACATGTTGAAGAGATACGACTGGATTCCTCAAATGTTGAATTTATTTTATATTCAGTAATGTGATAATCTGTGATGGATTATATTGATTATATTTAGGATTAAAATTCATAAATGCTATGGCTTGGTTGAATATGTATTGGTATTTGAGAAAAATGAAATATATATAAAGTTGGGATTTTAAAGGAAATAAAAAGGGAAATTTTTAAATAAAATAATTATAGTGAATTCAAATAAACTAAAGGAATGAATTTGGGAAAGGGATAAAGGGTTGATTTTAAATCCACTATAATAAATTCAAGGATGGGAAAAATAGGGATTTTGAATAAGTGGGAAAAAGGGATTTTATTTAAAGTAAGCAATATTTTTAGTAAGAAGAAATATATTTTTAAAATTCAAGATTTGAATAGGTTTGGGAAAAATAAAAGGAGAATTTTGAAACAAAGTATGAAATTTATATCTTTAGTTTTAAATAGGATATTAAATCATAATTAAGAAGTGAATCTGGAATTAATGGATTTTGGAATAAACTTTGAATAAATCAAAAAATAAATTCAATGGGGAATTTAATTTAGAGAATCTATTTTAAAACCAATGAAGTGATTTGAAACAGTATTTCCAAAGAAAATGTGATTATGAAATTTATAAACAGGGTTTATAAATAAAGTGAAATATTTATCAGAGGATAATTTGGAAGTATAAACTCAGGATAAGAATTTATAAGGAAAGGGTGATTTATTTAAACATAAATAGTGGTTTATTTTTAAAAGGTGTGAAAAGGGAAGTGTATTTCCCTGAACAGCCAAGCATACTTTCAAGAAGATTTCCAAGTATAAGTTAGAAATTTAAAGTGATTTTTTAAAAGAATGTTTTAGAAGGAAATTATAATTTAGTGTTTTAAATTTTTCTAAAAGTAAATATTATTAAGTAAATTGGATAAGTAAATTATTGGTTTAACTAGTATTATGATTTAAAAGACAATTATTAAATATTTATACCTTATAGAATAACTTTTATTTTAAATTTATTTTGGCTTAAGTTTTACATGAGAAGTTATTATAAAATTTCATAACTAGCATTTTAAATAAAGTGTTTTCAGTAGTTTTTTTCCTAAGGGTTTTAAAGTATATACTTTTTGATAAAGTGATTTAAATTATTTAAAAATCTAAGTATTAAGACCTGGTGATTTTCAGTGGAAATAAACTACTGGCCGGAAATTTATTTTGCGAGAGAAAAAGTAATTTGAAAACTATTTTCAAAAGGGTTGAAGTGTAGAAAATATCTTGCGAATATATTTTGAATAATAAATAATTTAGGAAATTATTATGGCTGATGATTATGTGTAGATGTTAATCGATAGTTAAATAACCGACTATCAATGTTAGCCAATACGCCGATCGTTACGAAGAGACCGGGAACGGGATTTATTTTCCCAAAAACCACTTCGATCCGGTTTGAACGTTTTCATGAGGAAGACAAGAGCTTAGAGTCGAAGATGGAACAGTGAAGTGCATGGGCTAATCGCTACTAATCCTAAGGATGATTCCAAAATGGATGTAGTAGGAGTAGTGCCTTCGGTTTTGTTCGGACCTGGAAGGACTTGTATGGACGAATGCTTTCAGAACATCGTCAAGAGGACGATAAGCATTCTAAGTATATGTGTGCTAAAAAGGTAACGCATAGCCTCGAGCCTCATCAACCAGGAATGGCTAAAACGAAGGAGGTGCACACAAGGCTGAGTGGCTAGCAACCAATTAAGATAAGGTCATCCCTGTCTAGAAGTCCCTTTTATGCGGCTGTGTGGGAGGTTGCTGATCCCAACCGCGGGTTGATCTTATTCAGACTATTTAGTAAGGGGTAGCTCCGGTCTTTTGTAGCAGAGAATCAAGGTGGATTCCCGATACGGCGATCTAGACCACGTTCTGTGACGGGCGGTATCCCAGTAGCGCTGCCATTATGTGGAATCTAATCTCCAATAGGCGCCTGTACGGTTTTGATTGTGCCTAAATATTGCTGAAACGTGAGATGCAAGCATTTCAGCTAGATTCTATTTTACTTTCAATAGCCACTATTATAATATCAGACGTATTTGATAAAAATATTTTGGTTATCGTAAGGTAAAAACCCGATATGTTTATTTGTGGCATGGTCTTAATACCTCTGATTGCAAAGGATTTTGAAAACTTTAATAATCCTATTGAGTGTGTTTTTCTCACTCTGGTTTTCCAGACTTACTCGGGTGTTATTTGACTATAATGCTCGGGTCGGACCGAGTATTATAGATATCGGAAAAGATGTTGTGGAGCTCAGGAGACGAGCCGGATGGCGAGACGTATCATATGTATTTAATGAATATTCTGCTGTGTATGATTAATTGCATAGTCAGTTTTGTGAGGACAGGTTATGTTAACTATCCAATTGTGTGCTTTGAATTTTGTTGAACTCTGATGATGTAATGTATAAACAGATATAGTTATTTTTGTTTAAATATTAGTCATTTATCTATTATATACTATTCCGCTGCGATTGTGAGATTCTGATATTGTTTCTATTTCTTCTTCTACCTCCTTCTTCTTTAACCCTAATGGTTCGGTTTTCCGGCATTCGATTGTTCGGCATTTGGTACAATGGACGTATTGATGTTGATTTTCGTGCGTCGAAAAATCGGGTCGTTACACTTGGTATCAAAGCGAGGTTAAGCGAGAACCTTGGCTCTGGTGGGGATTACTCATTAGAATAGAGTCAGCGGTACTCTTGAATGAGTTTGAGTGTATTAATAGATATAAGCACGTATTTGTTAGTGAATATAAAAATTGTTTTTATATTGCGTTGACTTATCGGTTGAGTGTTTATGGATTCTGGTCGATATGTGGGACTCCATGTCATCGATAGGGGTTTTTAAACTCTTAAACAAGATAAACCGACACAGTATTGTTTTAAAATAGGGTAAATGTAATAGTTTTGCCTTAATTATTTTTGTATATAAAAGAAATAATTTTTGTAAATTATTATAGTATATGGTTGCTTGGTTGTTAGAAAATGATAATATTAAACTATTATCATTGTTGTGTAGAAATTCAAATTAAGAATTGAAATCATAACCTAAGGTTGAGGAAATAAATTCATATAACAAAATGGAATTTGAAATGTGAATTATAAATAGGATTTATAATTTGAAACAGAATAGAATTCCAGAGTAATTTTTTTTGAATAAGGATTAAAAGGATTTGGAATTCAAAATCTTAGAAATTGCTTTGAGTTTAAAAATGATTTTTCAAAGATTTTGGAGAAATAATAGTAATATTATTTGTGAAATATTTTTGAATTGGATTTGAAATCTACTAAGAAGTGGAATTTAAAAATATTTGAAATGTTTTTAAAGGGATATAAGCACTGATCTCACTTTGGTCACTGGAAAATAATTCCGATGATGATCGCGACATCATCGGTGTTCATTTTCGAACTTTCGAGAGAGGATTTGCTGCCAAAATATTTTAGATTGGAGTTGTTTGCAAAAGTTGGGTTTGATTTGGAAATGCAAAGGATTTTGGATATAATTGATTTCAAAAATAATTTTGAAATATTGAGTAGTTGTTTAAAAGACTTTGGAATCTTATTAAAAATGTTTATGGAAATATAATGGGTTTGATAAAATCTGAAATATATTAGAGTAAAATTTGAAATTTTCTAAAATAGAAAATTTAACTTGAAATAGAGTTAAAAATTTGAAGTAAGTAAGAAAACGAAATAAGTTAGAATGTAAGCCAATTAAATGAAGTAAATTAAAAATAGTTAGCAAGTGGAAAATAAATAAATTGGGAAACTTATTGAAGTTAAAAATTTGAATTAATTGAAATGTAACCGAGTTTACTTAAAGGAAATGAATCTAAGTAAGTTAAATAGAATGGTGTTGAAATAAAATTTATAAGTTCAAAATTTGAATGGAAATGAAATTTGACCAGATTCAGTTTGAAATAAAAGTGTGAATGAACAAACTAATTTAAATTGTAAGTAAATGAAATTGAAACCAAAATTAGCAAGTTAACCGATCAATTTAAAAAGGTAAACAAATGAATTAAAAGAGAATACTGGGTTAAGTAAAGTAAAATGGAAGAATTAGTTCAAAGTAGACAAAAATAATAAGAGGTTGGAAATAAGTTAAATTCAAGTTGAAATTTGGAATTTAAAATTTGAATGGAAGTAGATATAAACCAAATTGGTGAAGTAAAAAAAAATATTTTAGCGTGTAGAATATTTATATTGAACTTAAGAAGTGGATGGTAAAAATTTTAAGTAAAATTTGTATTGTGAAAATATTCTAAGTTAATGTTGAATAAAGGTTAAGTAAGGTTGTGAAATGGAATAATAAATGTGAATAAAAATAAAATTGACATAGCTAATAATCAATTGAGATAAATTCGTACGACGTACGTATATTATTTTATTCGCATAGCAATTTGATCTGGATTCGAGCACAGAATTTCAAGATAGTTATACCGATCCGAGTTGGAATTTTTTTCCACTCGATTTCCTACGGAGATCCCTGAAAATGGATTTTTGATTGATTCTGTAAATTCTCTATCATAGTAAATGGCTATGCAAGGAGAATGACGGTTTTTGATCAAGGAACCAGATTCGAGTCCGCACTAGGAAGTCGGATGGACGATACTAGTTTGGAAGTGAAATTATGTGATCGAGTGAGCGATCAGATTTGGTATTGCATATGAATGATGTGTGTTCATCGTACGGGCTTGAATGAAAGAGATATAGAAAATTTCGCAAAAGAAGTGAATGGTTTTGAAATCTGTAACTGGATATTATTGCTAAGTAAGATATACAGGTATCTAAGGCAAAGGATAAATGGATGTTTTGCTTTTCGAAGGTAAATTTGAATTGACCAACAAAATGGTATGTATTTAAATTTCTGTATGAAATTTGATGGTTTTTCGATCTAACCGCTTGCCCTTTTGTTTTCTTTTGAAAGTTGGAGGCCCATAGAAGCATTTTGTAGTTGTACCAATCTAGCCGCGCAAAGGAGATGCCGACGAATTTTTTCGAAAATTTAGAGAGCTAGAAAATTTTTAAGAAATTTAGACAATTTCAAATTTGATTTTTGTATTATAATTTGAACAATTTAGTAAGTAATATTGTTTGAAACCTATGGATGGGTTTGGAAAGTTAGCCAGAGTGTTAATGTATCTTCAACAAAAAGATTGTTTGGGAAGATGTTTAAAAACTGTTTGGTTTTGGGAAAATGATGAACGGGTGGTGGACCATTCCTTTTAGCTAGTAATTTCGGGGACGAAATTCTTTTAAGGTGAGGAATGTGACGACCCGAAATTTTTGGATATTTGAAATTAGGATATTTAATTGACTTTAAATGTTTGAAAGTTAGCTTAACATGAATTTCAAATATTACTATTTATTAGGATAATTAAATTATTGGATTTAATAATTGGAAGTTGGGTAAAATATTAAATCTGGAGTTTTAAGTAGTTTAAAGGCTTATAAAATTTGTATTAACAATACTAAAGGTAATAGAACTTTTAAAATCGAATTTAAAAGCAATTTGTTTAGTTTTAAAAATATATAGTTTAAATTGATATTTAAAAATAGTCATCTGAGGTACAGTCTTCGATTTCGACGAAAACAGCTCCGTTGGATCCGTAATCGTATATTATTATCGGATTTCTAATTTCGTAGTGTTTGGAGTTATCATGTGATCATATGGTAGATGAAGGCGCTGAAATATATTGAAAATTTAATATTAAAAATGGGTCCAAAAAGCTATCTTCTCCATATGTTCGAATAACGACTCGGAATTTTTTCCATTGCGTTCGAAATAGGAGTAAAACATTATGAATGCCTAGTGGCACGCCTCGATACGAGGTTTGAATTTTTAGCTTGATTTCGAGATGTTTGAATTCGAATTTAAATTGAAGTTTTATATTGTGACCAGTCAAACAATTCACTGTAGCTTGTGATTCAACACATATCTACCTTTTCAAACACGTGTTCTTCTTCGTGAAACACGCGTCTTCTTCTTTTTGTTCCTAATCATAGCCGAGCATCTTTGTATGGAAAAATAAAAAATAAAAAGCGAAATAAAAGAAAAAAGGGGGAAATGTTTTATCTCAGCAAAAACGAGTTCGAAAATGGCCGATGCTTCCTCCTTCAATTCGAATTGCGAGAAAAAAAGGACTGTTCTAATCGATCGAAATCGCCAGACAAAAAGGGAGTTCGTACTTGAGCATATCAAGATTTGCCAGTTCTTTAGAATCGAGATTGGCGGCTTGTTCTTTTCCTCTGAGCTCGGCCTTTGATTCCCAGATTTTTTTTTGATTTTCGAGTTTGTGGGGAAAGGTAGGCGCTTGGGTGGAATGTGGCTCGCGATGGCCGCCGCGATTTTGCAGGAAGGTCCGGTGACTAGGGTGTGGCGCGGTGATTCTTGGGAAGTGCAATGTCTCGAGTTTATCGCGATTGAAGGGTTTTAGTCATCATGGTGGCTCGGAAGCTCCAGAGGGCTCGAGGAGGAGTGGTTTAGCATCGCGTACGCACACACGAAGTGTCCGGTGACAGAAGCTTCGACGAAGCTAGGTTAGAATTTCTTTGGCGATGATGGTGGCCTTGGCGAAGCTAGGTCAGAGGAGTTGAGCGATGCAGTGTGGTATAGATGTTCCATTCTTCGAATTAGATTTATAGTATATGTATATAGATAAGATTATTTATTTACAATAAGATTTAAAAACAATTATATTTTAAAATTCAAAATAAATATGCAAGTACACCCATATTTTAATATGTACAGTAAACAGAAATTTTATATATATGTAGGACTTTGGAAAACATTGGAAATTGTATAGAGATTAGTTTTTAATTTATATATATTATTTCTTATAACTATATATAAAATTTCAAAAAAATAAAATAAGTATACACTTACATATTTTAATTTGCTAGTTTGTTTTAAATTAATGTATTTGGTGAATAAATTGCTAAATTAACTTATTGATTTATTTTAGTTACCAAAAGATTTTAAAGGGAAGTTAGCTTTAAAAATTCAATTATTTTTTTAAATTGAATTATTAGTTTAAAAACTAAATTATTAGTTTTTATTGATAAATAGAAATTAATTGTTCAATCAATTCAAATATTAATAAACCGTAAAATGTTTGTACAAGGTCCAAATCATGAAGAAGACAATTCAAGATGGAAATGGGTTACAAACAAAACAAAGGTGAGTTAATCTCACTCATTTGGAATACCATTTAAATTTAAATAGTTAAATTTAAATCATTGGTTGAATGATTAAATTGACAGGATGTGATATTATATATAATATTATATATATTAAAGTGATTGATTTCCCGCATTATACAGCGGAAGAGACCCTATGCGCCCCGCATAATAGAGGATGACCCTTTATACCGCGATATCCCACCTTGAAGCAGGATTGGTATGTTAAATTGTTGTGCTAACATCTATGGATGTAGGGAAACAGGTTGGAGGGATCCAACTGGATTCCTCAAATGTTGAATTTATTTTATATTCAGTAATGTGATGTACGTGATAATCTGTGATGGATTATGTTGATTATATTTAGGATTAAAATTATTAAATGCTATGGCTTGGTTGAATATATATTGTTATTTGAGAAAAATTAAATATTTATAAAGTCGGGATTTTTAAAGGAAATAAAAAGGGAAATTTTTAAGTAAAATAATTGCAGCGAATTCAAATAAACTAAAGGAATGAATTTGGAAAAGGGATAAAGGGTTGATTTTAAATGCTATATAATAAATTCAAGGATGGAAAAAATAAGGATTTTGAATAAGTGGGAAAAAGGGATTTATTTAAAATAAGGACTTAAGCAATATTTTTAGTACGAAGAAATATATTTTTAAAATTCAAGATTTGAATGGGTTTGGGAAAAATAAAAGGATAATTTTGAAATAAAGTATGAAATTATTATCTTTAGTTTTAAATAGGATTTTAAATCATAATTAAGAAGTGAATCTGGAATTAATGGATTTTGGAATAAACTTTGAATAAATCGAGAAAAAATTCTACGAGGAATTTAATTTAGAGAATCTATTTTAAAATCAATTGAGTGATTTGAAACAGTATGTCCGAAGAAAATGTAATTATGGAATTTATAAACAGGGTTTAGAAATAAAGTGAAATATTTATCAGAGGATAACATGGAACTATAAATTCAGGATGAGAATTTATAAGGAAAGGGTGATTTATTTAAAAATAAATAGTGGTTTATTTTTAAAGGCGTGGAAAAGGAAGTGTATTTCCCTAAAAAGCCAAATATATTTTCAAGAAGATATCCAAGTATAAGTTAGAGATTTAAAGTGATTTTTTTAAAAGAATGTTTGAGAAGGATAGTGATTTTAATATTTTTTTAAAATTAAATATTTTTAAGTTAATAATATAAGTAAATTATTATAAAGGTTTAACTAGTATTATGATTTAAAAGATAATTATTAAATATTTATACCTTATAGAATAAGTTTTATTTTAAATTTAGTTTTGGCTTAAGTTTTACATGAGAAGTTATTATAAAATTTCATAACTAGCGTTTTAAATAAAGTGTTTTAAGTTGTTTGATTCTGAGGGTTTTAAAGTATATATTTTTGGATAAAGTGATTTAAATTATTTAAAAATCTAAGTATTAAGACTTGGTGATTTTCAATGGAAATAAACAATTGGCCAGAAATTTATTTCGCGAGAGAAAAAGTAATTTGAAAACTATTTTCAAAAATGGTAGAAGTGTAGAAAATATCTTGCGAAAATATTTTAAATAATAAATAATTTGGAAAATTATTATGGCTGATGATTGTGTGTGGATGTTGATGGATAGTCAAATAACCGACTATCAATATTGGCCAATGCGCTGATCGTTTCGAAGAGACCCGGATCGGGATTTATTTTTTCGAAAACCACTTCGATTCGGTTTGAATGTTTATGTGAGAAAGACAAGAGCTTGGAGTCGAAGATGGAGCAGTGAAGTGCAAGTGCTAATTGCTACTGATCCTGAGGGTGATTCCAAAATGGATGTAGCAAGAGTAGTGCCTTCGGTTTCATTTGGACCCGAAACGGACCTGTATGGACGAATGCTTTCAGAACATCGTCAGAAGGATGGTAAGCATTCTAAGTATATGTTTGCTAAAAAGGTAATGCATAGCCTCGAGCCTCATCAACCGGGAATGGCTAAAACAAGGGAGGTGCACGCAAGGCTAAGTGGCTAGCAACCAATTAGGGTAAGGTCATCCCTGTCTAGAGGTCCCTTTTATTCGGCTGTGTGGACGGTTGCTGATCCCAACCGTAGGGTGATCTTATTCGGACTATCCAGTAAGGGGTAGCTTCGGTCTTGTGTAGCAGTGGATCAGGATGGATCCTCAGTACAGTGATCTAGACCACGTACAGTGACGTGCGGTACCCCAGTAGCCCTGCCATTGTATGGAATCCAATCTCCAATAAACGCCTGTACGGTTTTAATTGTGTCCAACTATTGCTGAAACGTCAGATGCAAGCATTTCAGCTAGATTCTATTTTACTTTCAATAGACACTTTTATAATATAAGAAGGATTTGATAAAAATGTTTTGGTTATCGTAGGGTAAAAAAAGGGCATGTTTATTTGTGGCGTGGTCTTACGAGATACCTTTGATTTCAAAGGATTTTGAAAACTTTAATAATCCAATTGAGTGTGTTTTTCTCGCTCTGTATTTCCAGATTGACTCGGGTGTTATTTAACTATAATGCTCGGTTCAGACCGTGTATTATAGATACACGAAAAGATGCTGTGAAGCTCAGGAGACGAGCTGAATGGCGAGACGTATCACACATATTTAATGAATATTCCGTTGAGTATGATTAATTGCATAGTCAGTTTTGTGAGGACAGGTTATGATAACTGTCCAATTGTGTGCTATGAATTTTTTTGAACTCTGATGATGTAATGTATAAACATATATAGTTCTTTTTGTTTAAAGATTAGTCATTTATCTATTATATATTGTTCCGCTGTGATTGTGAGATTCTAATATTATTTCTATTTCTTCTTTACCTCCTTCTTCTTTAACCCTAATGGTTCGGTTTTTTGGCATTCGATTTTTCGGCATTTGGTACAGTGGACGTATTGATGTCGATTTTCGGTCGTCGAAAAATCGGGTCATTACAGGCCCACTATAAATAACTTGACTCTTTTGAATAATCAAACGTTGGTTTTAAGAGACCAGGATCGAATAGCAATTGTTATTTGAAAACTACTTCAAGCCAATGTAAGTGTACGAATTAGAAATAGTAAAGGCAAAGTCCAAGATAAAGACTTTGAAGCGTAAGGGCTATTTGCTACTAACCTTGAGGGTGATTCCAAAATTGGTATAGTGAAGAAAAATGCCTTTGGTTCATTCATCTCCTGACTTATGTGGATGAATGCTGACATTGTGTCAACATCTGAAAGGAAATGTTAGATTTCCAATTGGCAATGCTATAATAAAGGTAAACATAGCCTCAGGACTCATCAATCAGGAATGAATAAAACAGGAGAGATGCAGCATGCTAGGTAGATCACTCCCATTAGGGTAAGGTCATCCCTATCTAGTGTTCCTACTATCAACTCATGTATGCATTGGTACGGTTACTGATCCCAACCGTGGGGTGATCTTTTTTGGTACTATCCAGTAAAGGGTAGGCCAGTCTTATATTGGTAGGGGTCGATAGATTTGACCTTGGTACATAAATCTAGAGGTGTACTGTGACTGGCAGTAACCCAGTAGCCCAGTCATTGTATAGAATCCATTCTCCAATAGGTGCTGTACGGATTTAGTTGTACCCAAGTATGTTGATTGTGAGATGCAAGCATTTCAGCTATATTCTATTTTATTTGAACACCCTAGACATTATCATAATATCACTGAATTTTTATTTAAGTGATTATGGTTATCGTAAGGTAAAAACCCATCCGTGTATATGAACGACATGGTCTTATGAGATACCTTTAATTTTCATTGCGTTTAATAAAAGTAAATTGAAGTATTTTGACTTTACTCAGACTAGACCCATGTCTGATCCGAAGTTTTATTTTTTTCTATAACTCTTGGACACTCAAATTTTTATGAGTAGCCAAGTGATCCAAGTTTCTTAAGGAAACATTTTAAAGAAGCTAGAGCAGGTGGCTTCACCATTAGCTAATTATATTCTACTTCCATTGTGAAAGTATGTATGATCTATGTATTTTGTAAAGGCAGGTAGCTATAACTGTCCATTCGAAGGTTGTAATGTAATGACTGATGTATTATTATTTTGGAAATGAATATGTAAAATTTTATGTTATGTATTATATATTGTTCTGATTCGTGATGAGATTATGTGATTATGTAGTTTCTTCTTATGTTTCTTTTTCTTCTACCCTTAATGGCTTGTCTTTTGGTGCAAGAAAGGCGGTCGTTACACACTTAATATAAATTTTTTGTTCATATACTGGAACTAGTTTACAGTGGAGAGTTCTTTGATCAAATATCTTGAACTCAAAGAAATAAATCTCATAGAAAACCATTTTCTATATGAAAGTACATTTTGGAATATAAACCGTATTTCTCCCTCCAATATTAGGTATCAATTATTATAATAAAATTCATGTTTATGAAGTTTCTTTATAAAACAGATGTGATTATTCAACCTTAAATCACATCTACACTTGTACACTCATTTTTCTTTCTAAATGGTCAAACCATTCGAAAGAAATTTCTTACTACAATATCATAATGAATTCTTTACAAAATTTCACTCGATTATCCTTAACATTTAAGGACATCACATACGCTGCACTTTACGTAAAATTGATGAAGTTGATGTTCAGTGATTGATTTCTTAGATCTATGTTATAGTTTGGTCATGTGTTACATTTAAAGTAATGCAATCCTTTTATAATCCGTCAAATTAAATACTCGATCTAGATATACTGTTTATTGGCTTAATTTGAATAAACTAACTTCATCAAAGTATTGTTCATTATGAACCGTGACCATTCCACATATAACACATATATGCAATAACATATGGATCAAATATCCATAGTCTTTTATTACTTTAGAGTTTGAAACACATAGAATGTGATACACGGTCTCAACCAAATAAACATATAAGAGACCATATTACAAATGTATTTAGTAGTTGCAAAATATGGCGCTTGCATGGGTATTGAAACATTAAGATGCAAGAAGTGTTTATTAGTAAGTATATGATATATTTCTATTTATTAATCTTCAATTCAGTCCATTTGTATATCTTAATTGATGAACATTTTATCAATCGTATTAAATGCACAAATCTATCAATGTAGATTATTATAGCATTATATATCATATGTTATTACGATATTAGAAATCTTAAATGTTATCATCTCATTTTTCTAGTAAGGCTCTCACTTGTCTTTTATGTTTTACCAAACCCTAGATTGAAACATAGGTCTTTCAACTTCACTAGTGAATGTTAGGCCTCGTTCGTCTTGGAATTCTAACCTTAAGTTTGCTCAACAAGCCATAGCTTCATGGAAAATTGATAACTCCTTATCCTTTGTATCATATACAACTTCTAACCCTTGGTGCCTTATCCTAATTTCATTTTGACCTTGAGTTTGATCAAAAAATCAAAACGAAATTATTCACTTGTACTTACCATATCGCGACGGCATGCGTATAGTAACGTACATTGAGTTTGCTCAAAAATACAAATAGTTATCTTACCTTGTCCCTTCAATATATTAATAATACTACGCATAATGTCCCCAGCTTGAGTTTGTTCAAGAACTATGGAGTATGCAAGTAATTTATTAATATATATGTTAGAGGAAAACATTATATTGAAGATTCAGAATCTTCAACATATTACGTTGAGTGATATCGACTCATGGAATAATGTATTTCTTATGAAATATCCTCGTGATTCTAGAGTCTGACGCATCAAAAATCATGTTATACGTACAATTACATATGTATTTATTCCTTAAGTCTAATTAGGGTTTCTTAACATTCCACTTTTAATTTATACACTCATATTATATAAGTTTTATTCTTTTATATTTCAAATTATTTATAGTCTTATGTATAATATTATATTAATTAAATCTTATTTAATTAATTTATGTTATCTTAATATGACTTTTAAATTAAATATTTATGATATAATATAACCTTTATAGCACAACACATATCTCATATATGTTTATATTATTTAATCAATTAACCTTTTAACTATTTTATTTAATTAAATAAAATTAATTTTCGTATTCAATTCATATATATATATACACAAACATGTATAATTATGTTATTTCAAACATTTTATAGACAAAATAACATAAATTATAAAATATAATACATGTATATTCATTTATTAATTTAATTAATTAATTTTATTAATATTATTAATAAATTTTAAACTTTCAAAATTCATATATATATATATATATATATTTAAACAATTTGAATTTTTTTATCATATTATAACATTTATATATTAACTTTTAAATTTAGAGATCTTATATTTTCAATTTTCAAACGATTTGAAAAATTTATGCTATAACGTTTATAATATTATTCTTATTTTAAATTTAACCTTTAAACTTAAAAATTTTATTTTAAATTTCAAAACAATTTTTAAATTAGCCCAAAGGCCCAATTTAAATTGAGTTATATTAAGGATAACCTTTTGGGCTTATCTTGTCATTTTGGGCCAGGCTAGTAGCCAGGCAGGGCAAAGAATTTGATTATCCAAATCCAACCTTAGACACTACTTTTGCAGGTATGTAATATATAGGTACGCTTCAATTTGTTAACCCTAACATGGCAAATATAGACCACATTGGCTATTGGAATTTGATACTATTGTTGGAAATGGGCTAGTCTGCAAAGAAGTTATGCGTGAATTTAAAAAAAAACATTCTCTTATCGAATCTTTATTGGGCCTATGAATTCTACTTTATTTAGAACATTTCTATATATTTTTTAAATAAAATCATTTATTTTATATAATTTATAAATTATTTAGTCTTATATAATTTATATGTATATATGTGTCATATACACATATATGTGTATGTGAGCATATGAAACATATCAACCTATGCAAGGTGTAACATACTGTAACAGCCCGCAAATCCGTACCCCTTGGGTTAACACTATTCTACAACAGCCAACTCAAGTTGTACAGAAATACGAACCATTTGGGTTTAAGAAGAAGAGGTAGAAGAAGAGAAAGCAAAATCAACATCAGAATCTAACCATCGCAGCGGAATAAAATATAATAGATAATAAATAATTATACTCAAAATCAAATATCTCTGTTTATATATGTTCCATCATTAGAGTACATCAATCATTGCTCAATATCAATATCATACAATGAATTCACAACAACTCAGAATACACAACTCAACAGCGGAATATATATAGATAAGTATGAGAATACGTATCGTCATCCTGCTCGTCTCCTAAGCTCCACAGCAACTTGTCCTGTATCCTATAATACTCGGTCTGACCCGAGCATTACAGTTAAATAACACCCGAGTCAGTCTGGATTACCAGCGTGAGAAAAATCACACCCAATTGATTATTAAAGTTTCAAAATCCTTTGAAAACAAAAGCATCTCGTAAGACCACGCCACAAATAAACATGTCGGGTTTTTACCTTACGATAGCTAAAACAATTTTTATAGAAATCCTCTGATATTATAATAGGGTCTATATACAAATACTTATAAAATAGCCGAAATTGTTACATGATTAAATTCCAGCTACTAGCCACCGAAGTGGGTAATACAAACAAAACTCGTACAAGGCTCGTAGGGAGAATGGATTTCCAACAATGACTAGGCACTGGGGTACCACCTGTCACAGTACGGGGCCTAGATCACCGTACCGAGGACTACTCCCTTCATCCCCTGCAACACAAGGCCGGAACCATTCCTTACTGAACAGTCCCGAACAAGATAAACCCCGTGGTTGGCGCGACCAACCACCCACTAAGCCGAAATAATAAAGGGACATCTAGACAGGGGAAATATCTTGTCCTGCTTGGGTATGACCCACCTAACCTTGTTGCATATCCCCTGATTTTCAGTCATTCCCATTTGATAAGGCTTGAGGCTAAGCGTTACCTTTAGAATGTTTCACTTAGAATGCCCATCGCCCCTGACGATGTTTCGCAAGCATTCATCCATACAAGTCCGTCCCGGGTTCGAACGGAACCGAAGGCACTACTCCTACTACATCCATTTTGGAAATATCCTCAGGACTAGTAGCGACTAGCCCTTGCACTTCACTGCTCCATCTTCGACTCCGAACACGTTTTTCGTACGAAACGTATAAACCGGATCGAAGTGGTTTTCGAGAAATAAATCTCGATCCCGGTCTCTTCGAAACGATTAACGCATTGTCCAATATTGATAGTCGGTTATTTAACTATCAATTTCTATTCACAAACATCCATCATCCAATAAATAATTTCCCAAATTATTTATTAACTTCAAAGATATCTTCACAAGATATATTTCTATTTTCAATCCTTTGAAAACAGTTTCAAAACCCTCATTCTTTTCAGAATCAACCTTCCCAAATATTTATATTTCCTCTAAAATCACCAAGCACAAAAATAAATTTTTAAAATAATTTAAAACACATTACTTTGAAATATACTTTAAACATCTAGGATAAAACTATTTAAATATTTATTAAAAATACATACTATATAAATTTGAGAAAATAAGGTTACTTTATAAAATATAAAACCAGGTTTCCACTTTTAAAACAAATACTAAGTCACTTTAAATAATTAATGCTATAATGTATTAAAGGAAATACTTGCTCTAGAAATTAAATATTAGAAATAATGAATTTTACAAAACAAACCTTTAAACAATTTTAAAACTATTAACTTATATTTAAAAACTTACTTTGAAAACGTACTTGGTTATTCAGAAGAAATTTCCAATCTCAATCACTTAAATCAATTTTCCAAATTGATTTCTAATTTATTCCATTTGAAATAAATTTCTTTACTTACCCGTTCATTTCAAAATTCATTAATTATGAACTTTATTATTGTTTTCAGTTTGATTTTAAATCCTTTATCTGAAATGTACAAATTTTCAGGTTATTCCCAATTCCTTCTTTATTTTATTTTATTTTCTTTTTTTTCTTCTTCTTAAATGACTTAAAATCCTAAATTTAAAATAAATGTTTTGTTCCTTTAAACGATAACATTGAAGTTAGAGTTCATTAACTTTCTGTTTATTTCAACTTTTCTTCCCATACTCAAGATTTGTTTATTAAAATTTCAACACTTTATTTCCTATCCAGTTCATTTATAAATTTATTTAACCTTTCTATAATTATTTACTTACAATTTCATTTCTTTTATTTTCATTTCCAAACCCAAATTATATATTTGGTAATTCTTTATTGCCCAATTATAACCATCAAGCCATAGCATTCAGTATTTCCTCATAATTCATTACCGATATCAAATATTCAGAATCAGAGAATATTAAATAATTAAATAAAGTTGAGGGGTCCAGTTGGATCCCTCCAACCTGTTTTTCCCTGCATCCACAGATGTTAGCACAATATAATACATCAATTCCCAAATATAACATACAATAGCACATCAACAACTCAACCATTCAAACAATTATTTAAATTAAATCATTTAAATTTAAATTTAAACTGAGTGAGATTAACTCACCTGTGATTTCGCAATCCCATTTCCAAACCAGCTTATTATCTTCCTATTTCAGACCTTGTAAAAATTTATATGACTTATTAATATTCGAACCAATTGAATAATTAAATTTTCATTTGGTAAATTTAATTAACTAGTGATTTTATTTTATTAGTTCTCATTTTAGCAAATGATTTATTAACATCTAAGATAATCTAACAACAATTTATCAATAATTAAATTATATTTACTAATAATTAAATTTAAAATGATCATTGGGGTTTAAACCAATAATTTAATTTTTAAATTAATTGCCCTTTTAAATAATCTTTAATATCTAGAATAGTTAAAGAAGTTTATCAACAATTTATCACCTAATCCATTTTTTTCAAAACAAACTAGTCCCTTTCAATACTTATATATGTATAGTATTTCCTGTTTTACTGTTTATCAATTTTAAATATAAACAGAACTCTATATCTTATTGTAAAAAATAATGTTTTCATTTCCTGTATACATTAAAATTAAATTGAGGATAACCTAAAATTCAAAAATTACCTGACATTTAAGATTTCTTTTACTCTAAATAAATTCTTGTATGTAAAATATTCAGATAAATTCAAGGAAACAATGATACCTCACAACGCACTCGAACAGGATCTTCCCCTCGATTGTCGCCGATGAACCACGACTCAGCTTCATGAAGACAATCGCGATTATCAATTTCCTTTTCCAACGTCGGCCCTCACTGCCATCACCACAAACTCGCGGAGCCACCCACCCTTACATCGAGTCGAACGCGACCACCTTAAGCAACCGCGAATCCCCCAAGTCTCGACGCTAGCTGCCTGATTTCCCATACGTTCGCGACCCAAACCCTAACCTATTTCCCAAAATGAGATTGCGATACCTGGAAACTCGAGAACGAGCTCGTTGATCTGGTAAACTAACAAGGAGGTCGCGAATTTAAAAGGTGAAGAAAAGGAAATTCAATTTGAAGACAGCGCGACCATTTCCCCTTTGATTTGAATTGATTTGAGTCTCGTTCGATCTTAGTTGAGGAGAAAATAACGAAAGAAGGAAGCAACAGAAAAGTTGGGCCATGGATTTATTACCAACTATTGAGTTTTGAACTGATTCGTTCTTTGGAGGAGGCCATTTGGTTTCGAAAACAAGCAGTTGTATTTAGTGAGTTATCTTTTTGAGTAGCTTACTCAACAAGCTTATTATCATTATTTCTGATCGAATCGTAACTTGAGAAGACGGGAAGAAAAGGAAGATGGGTACGAAGGAGACACGATGGAGGCGGGTTGTACTCATTATTGGATAAAGAAAACAATTATATTTTATTTAATTTCAATTTGCCTTAGAATAAATTTCTATGCGGTCATATATCGTACGCTCCCACTACAACTCCGATCAACACGAAATTTGAAATCCGATAATAATTCAATATTACGGATCCAATGGAACTGGTTCCGTCGAATTTCGAGACTGTGCCTCTGAAGGCTATTTTTAAATTCAATTTAAACAACATAAATTTCAAAACTAAACAAACACTTTTAAATTTAATTTCAACGCATTTACTATCTTCAGTTTTATCAATATAAATGTTACAGGCCTTCAAATTATTTAATTCAATAATTTAAATATAAAATAAATTGTGATATTTGGAATTCAAGTTAACATTAACCTTTTAAATATTTAAAATTAATTAAATATTCCAATTTTAAATGCTCAAAAATTTTGGGTCGTCACATTCCTTCCCCCTTAAAAGAATTTCGTCCCCGAAATTACTAGTTGGGAAGAATGACCTATAATCCATTAAGTATTTCCTCAAACCCAAACAATCCAACATCTAACTAACTATCTTTTTATAAAAGACCCATTATCATTTTTATTAACTTTCCAAATTCTCCCTAATTTGCAAACAAACTTATTTGCCCAATCATTCAAGTTTCAATTTAAAACCAATTTGGAATTACCAAAATTTTCTAAAAATTTTTCTAACTCCCCAACTTTCCGAAAATTTTTGCCAGCGTCTCCTTTGCGCGGCTAGCTTGGTACAACTACAAAATGGCTCTACGGCCTCCCAAATCTCAAAAGAAAACAAAACGCCAAGTGGCTCGATCAAAAACCCAATCCAATATCATACAGAAATTAAACATATACCTTTTTGTCGAGCATTTCAAATTTTTATCTTTTGAAATCAATCCAATTCTCTTTTTCCTTTATATTACCTGCATATCTTGTTTAGTACCTGTATCCAATCACAATATTCGCAAAACATTTTATCGACTTACTTACAAAATGTCAATATCTATTCATTTCAATATTATCTTAGATTATATTTGTATTATCAATTTCCAATCTAGAATTTACCATTCCTTTCTTAAGTTGGTATGAACATTTTATATGTTTCTTATCTTTATTTCTCTTTACCACTTTTAGTTTATACCTATTTCTATTCAAATCGATTTCCATATTACATATGTTTTTCATTTATTTTCAACTTTGAACTTTTAAATTTTATCCTTCATTTATAACTAATTTAAGTCATTACTTTAATTAGTTTCATTTACTAACTTATTTTAGTTTCCAATTCTAAATAGTTTTGTCGTTAACAAAATTTTCAAAAATTTTCTAACTCCTAAAATTTCTGAAATTTTTTGGCAGAGTCCCCTTTGTACGGAGGAGCTTTTGCAATTTGACAAAAGAGATAAATATATATACATCGACCCACACGGTCGGAAAAACCAAAAACAGTTCATATTTCCTATTTGTATTGCGTAGGCGTACCTTATTTAGCATTTTAAGCAAGCGGCTAATTATTTTTAGCAAATAGCACTACCAAATCCAGCCTCACGGCTTCCAGGTACCTGTACTTACTCAGTTTAAACTTGTAAGTGCCAAATATAAGAAGTTTAACATATTTAACTTACGTTAAAACATATGACTTCCAAAAAGAAATTTACACCAAACATTTTCCGCAAGCAATCTATATAGCTTCCATGCTACTTCAACTATTTCAATCAATATACAACCCATTTTCATTCATTCCGAATTGTTTTCGATCTATTCGTATACAACTTCATCAATTTGAATGATTTAAAACTCAATCACTTACATTAATTTATTTTTAAGCAAACTGAACTCATATTTAGCTCAATTGCTCTCAAAATCAATTTATTTCACTTCTATCAACTCATAGAATTTTAATTATTTCCATTTACATCCAATGATAATTTGTTCTTTGTAATTTGACAAGATCTATGTGAATAAATAAGTACTTGAGTTTTATAATCAATTTTAAATGGATTTCAACTCAATTTATACTCAATTCTATTCCATCTTAAATTTATTCACAATCCATATATCCTCATTTTCATTGCATTTCAAATTTTAATCCATTCACTTGCATTTCATTTTATTAATCAAATTAGTTTATTCAAAACCATTTACAACCTAGGTTCATCTTAATTGCCAATTAAATTTCCCCTTTTATTTTAATCCATCCTCACTCATTTATTTAGCTCAACACATTCCATTTAAATTTCATTTACCATCCATTTATTTACATTTCATTCCATGTTAGTTTATCCAAAACTATTTTATTTAGCTCAAAGACAATCCAAGCTATTTCATTCAATAACCATTTCTCAACTTATTTAAACTACATTTCATTTGATTGGTTATTATAAAATTTAACTTTCCAGATTCAACTCATTCAATTTATTATCTGGCTATTTTTTCCAGTTATCTTCAGTTATTTGAATTTTATTTGCACATTCAAACCATCACTATTTTAATCAATTTCCATTTTTATCCTTTACATTTTCAATTATATTTAATTTATTACCACTTCAAGTTAAATTTAAATTAATAACTCAAGTTCCGAATCCACTATCCATTCTCAATTTACCACCCAATTTTATGAACTCACGGTTCAATTTCATTTCACCAACAATTTAAGTCGAATTTAATTTATCACTTGAGTTTATTTCCGAACCTCATCATAAACTCATAATTCAACTTTACTTAACTACATTGGGTTCTCAATACATATTTCATTATATAATCCATTATCTAAATAGTCTTTTCCCAACTTCAGAACTTGATTTTAAGTCTCAAAATATCTTCATTTAAATTTGCTTAAGTTCAATTTACTTTAAAATTTTCAAGTTTTGATCTTCAATTTATTTTTCAATTCATCAAACAATTTTTATTTTGGATTTTGTATTCCATTTTCAAATTTTATAAGCCACAATTTATTATTTTATACAATTCCATTCATCATAAACTTATTATTTACACTTATTTATAACTCAAGCATATTCTTATTCCATGCATTTTTAATTCTTTTATATGCTATTCTGATTTATTTAACTCAATCAAATTCTTACCCAATTTATTTCTTATCCAACTTATTTTCCAGTTATCCAGGTAAGAATTTAAATTTCATTCACTAATTCGATTGAATTCTCATCCCAATCCAATTTTGCTAACTCAAATTTACTTAACTCAATTTCAACTTGATTTCGAATACAACTGGATATTATTTTCAGCCCATCCAATTAATTTCAGTCCAGTTATATTTTTATTTCATCAATCCAAGTTAATTTCATTTTAACTGTTCACTTTAGATTTATATTCTATTATCCAACGCTTAAATTTCTTCCTGATTTAAGAATCATTTCCAAAACTTTGGTTTCAAATTATTTGAAATCTCCAACATTTCAAAATCACACTTCTCAAAAATTAAACCAACCCTGGTTTTATTCCCAACAAATTTCCTTTGAAATTTTCAAAAACAACCAGTTTTCTGAACAAATCATTTTTTATTTTTTTTTGGCAGCAATCCATCACTTAGAAATTCGAAAATGAATACTGATGATGCGGCCGTCATCATCAGAATTATTTTCCAATAATCCAAGTGATTTCAATGCTATATCACTTTCAAAATCCATTTAAAACATATTTCTTTTCAGAAACATCACCAAAACAATTGTGCTATTATTTATCTTCAAAACACTTCCAAAATCTCCGGGTTTTAAATTTCCAAATCCTTCTTAAATCAATTTTACTATAATTCATTTGTATAGTTTATTCCTATACAATTTCCGTTTAATTTTATTTCAATTCATAAATTACATTCATAATCCATATTGATAAATTTCATTTTATAATGAATTTATTTCCCTAAATTTTGGTTATATTTCAATTTCTAGTCAAATTTTCACTCCACAATGATAATAATTCAATATTATTCTTCCTAACATCCAAACAATCATATATTAGATAATTAGTTTACAAAAACTTTCTTTATATCGAAAATATATTTTTGGGTAAAATTATTTCATTCACCCACATTTAAAATAATACCGTGTCGATTGTTCTATTCAAGTGTTTAGAAACCCCTTCAATACAGTTGCGCAGACTGTGTCGACGAAGGTTCATATGCCACTCAATAACCGAATCAACACGATATTAAAACAATTTATATTCACTAACAAATACGCACTCATATCTATTAATACGCTCAAACTCATTTTAGAGTACTTCGTACTCTAATTTAAATGAGTAATTTTCCCACCAGAGCCAAGGTTATCACCAACCTAAGCTCTGATACCAACTGTAACATCCCGCAAATCCGTACCCCTTGGGTTAACACTATTCTACAACAACCAACTCAAGTTGTACAGAAATACGAACCATTTGGGTTTAAGAAGAAGAGGTAGAAGAAGAGAAAGCAAAATCAACATCAGAATCTAACCATCGCAGCGGAATAAAATATAATAGATAATAAATAATTATACTCAAAATCAAATATCTCTGTTTATATATGTTCCATCATCAGAGTACATCAATCACTGCTCAATATCAATATCATACAATGAATTCACAACAACTCAGAATACACGACTCAACAGCGGAATATATATAGATAAGTATGAGAATACGTATCGTCATCCTGCTCGTCTCCTAAGCTCCACAGCAACTTGTCCCGTATCCTATAATACTCGGTCTGACCCGAGCATTACAGTTAAATAACACCCGAGTCAGTCTGGATTACCAGCGTGAGAGAAATCACACCCAATTGATTATTAAAGTTTCAAAATCCTTTGAAAACAAAAGCATCTCGTAAGACCACGCCACAAATAAACATGTCGGGTTTTTACCTTACGATAGCTAAAACAATTTTTATAGAAATCCTCTGATATTATAATAGGGTCTATATACAAATACTTATAAAATAGCCGAAATTGTTGCATGATTAAATTCCAGCCACTAGCCACCGAAGTGGGTAATACAAACAAAACTCGTACAAGGCTCGTAGGGAGAATGGATTTCCAACAATGACTAGGCACTGGGGTACCACCTGTCACAGTACGGGGCCTAGATCACCGTACCGAGGACTACTCCCTTCATCCCCTGCAACACAAGGCCGGAACCATTCCTTACTGAACAGTCCCGAACAAGATAAACCCCGTGGTTGGCGCGACCAACCACCCACTAAGCCGAAATAATAAAGGGACATCTAGACAGGGGAAATATCTTGTCCTGCTTGGGTATGACCCACCTAACCTTGCTGCATATCCCCTGATTTTCAGTCATTCCCATTTGATAAGGCTTGAGGCTAAGCGTTACCTTTAGAACGTTTCACTTAGAATGCCCATCGCCCACCTGACGATGTTTCGCAAGCATTCATCCATACAAGTCCGTCCCGGGTTCGAACGGAACCGAAGGCACTACTCCTACTACATCCATTTTGGAAATATCCTCAGGATTAGTAGCGACTAGCCCTTGCACTTCACTGCTCTATCTTCGACTCCGAACACGTTTTTCATACGAAACGTATAAACCGGATCGAAGTGGTTTTCGAGAAATAAATCTCGATCCCGGTCTCTTCGAAACGATTAACGCATTGTCCAATATTGATAGTCGGTTATTTAACTATCAATTTCTGTTCACAAACATCCATCATCCAATAAATAATTTTCCAAATTATTTATTAACTTCAAAGATATCTTCACAAGATATATTTCTATTTTCAATCCTTTGAAAACAGTTTCAAAACCCTCATTCTTTTCAGAATCAACCTTCCCAAATATTTATATTTCCTCTAAAATCACCAAGCACAAAAATAGATTTTTAAAATAATTTAAAACACATTACTTTGAAATATACTTTAAACATCTAGGATAAAACTATTTAAATATTTATTAAAAATACATACTATATAAATTTGAGAAAATAAGGTTACTTTATAAAATATAAAACCAGGTTTCCACTTTTAAAACAAATACTAAGTCACTTTAAATAATTAATGCTATAATGTATTAAAGGAAATACTTGCTCTAGAAATTAAATATTAGAAATAATAAATTTTACAAAACATACCTTTAAACAATTTTAAAACTATTAACTTATATTTAAAAACTTACTTTGAAAACGTACTTGGTTATTCAGAAGAAATTTCCAATCTCAATCACTTAAATCAATTTTCCAAATTGATTTCTAATTTATTCCATTTACTTACCCGTTCATTTCAAAATTCATTAATTATGAACTTTAGTATTGTTTTCAGTTTGATTTTAAATCCTTTATCTGAAATGTACAAATTTTCAGGTTATTCCCAATTCCTTCTTTATTTTATTTTATTTTCTTTTTTTTCTTCTTCTTAAATGACTTAAAATCCTAAATTTAAAATAAATGTTTTGTTCCTTTAAACAATAACATCGAAGTTAGAGTTCATTAACTTTCTGTTTATTTCAACTTTTCTTCCCATACTCAAGATTTATTTATTAAAATTTCAACACTTTATTTCCTATCCAGTTCATTTATAAATTTGTTTAACCTTTCTATAATTATTTACTTACAATTTCATTTCTTTTATTTTCATTTCCAAACCCAAATAATATATTTGGTAATTCTTTATTTCCCAATTATAACCATCAAGCCATAGCATTCAGTATTTCCTCATAATTCATTACCGATATCAAATATTCAGAATCAGAGAATATTAAATAATTAAATAAAGTTGAGGGGTCCAGTTGGATCCCTCCAACCTGTTTTTCCCTGCATCCACAGATGTTAGCACAATATAATACATCAATTCCCAAATATAACATACAATAGCACATCAACAACTCAACCATTCAAACAATTATTTAAATTAAATCATTTAAATTTAAATTTAAACCGAGTGAGATTAACTCACCTGTGATTTCGCAATCCCATTTCCAAACCAGCTTATTATCTTCCTATTTCATACCTTGTAAAAATTTATATGACTTATTAATATTCGAACCAATTGAATAATTAAATTTTCATTTGGTAAATTTAATTAACTAGTGATTTTATTTTATTAGTTCTCATTTTAGCAAATGATTTATTAACATCTAAGATAATCTAACAACAATTTATCAATAATTAAATTATATTTACTAATAATTAAATTTAAAATGATCATTGGGGTTTAAACCAATAATTTAATTTTTAAATTAATTACCCTTTTAAATAATCTTTAATATCTAGAATAGTTAAAGAAGTTTATCAACAATTTATCACCTAATCCATTTTTTTTTAAAACAAACTAGTCCCTTTCAATACTTATATATATATATATATAGTATTTCCTGTTTTACTGTTTATCAATTTTAAATATAAACAGAACTCTATATCTTATTGTAAAAAATAATGTTTTCATTTCCTGTATATATTAAAATTAAATTGAGGATAACCTAAAATTCAAAAATTACCTGACATTTAAGATTTCTTTTACTGTAAATAAATTCTTGTACGTAAAATATTCAGATAAATTCAAGGAAACAATGATACCTCACAACGCACTCGAATAGGATCTTCCCCTCGATTGTCGCCGATGAACCACGACTCAGCTTCATGAAGACAATCGCGATTATCAATTTCCTTTTCCAACGTCGGCCCTCACTGCCATCACCACAAACTCGCGGAGCCACCCACCCCTACATCGAGTCGAACGCGACCACCTTAAGCAACCGCGAGATCCCCCAAGTCTCGACGCTAGCTGCCTGATTTCCCAACACGTTCGCGACCCAAACCCTAACCTATTTCCCAAAACGAGATTGCGATACCTGGAAACTCGAGAACGAGCTCGTTGATCTGGTAAACTAACAAGGAGGTCGCGAATTTAAAAGGTGGAGAAAGGGAAATTCAATTTGAAGACAGCGCGACCATTTCCCCTTTGATTTGAATTGATTTGAGTCTCGTTCGATCTTAGTTGAGGAGAAAATAACGAAAGAAGGAAGCAACAGAAAAGTTGGGCCATGGATTTATTACCGATTATTGTGTTTTGAACTGATTCGTTCTTTGGAGGAGGCCATTTGGTTTCGAAAACAAGAAGTTGTATTTAGTGAGTTATCTTTTTAAGTAGCTTACTCAACATACTTATTATCATTATTTCTGATCGAATCGTAATTTGAGAAGACGGGAAGAAAAGGAAGATGGGTACGAAGGAGACACGATGGAGGCGGGTTGTACTCATTGTTGGATAAAGAAAACAATTATATTTTATTTAATTTCAATTTGCCTTAGAAAAATTTCTATGCGGTCATATATCGTACGCTCCCGCTACAACTCCGATCAACACGAAATTTGAAATCCGATAATAATTCAATATTACGGATCCAATGGAACTGGTTCCGTCGAATTCCGAGACTGTGCTTCTGAAGGCTATTTTTAAATTCAATTTAAACGATATAAATTTCAAAACTGAACAAACACTTTTAAATTTAATTTCAACGCATTTACTATCTTCAGTTTTATCAATATAAATGTTACAAGCCTTCAAATTATTTAATTCAATAATTTAAATATAAAATAAATTGTGATATTTGGAATTCAAGTTAGAATTAACCTTTTAAATATTTAAAATTAATTAAATATTCCAATTTTAAATGCTCAAAAATTTCGGGTCGTCACAATGCTCGTGTATAGATGTCGGAATTTACAACGTGAGGGACACATTAGATAATTTAACATACAACTATATATTGTCCAAATATATGTATGTATCCAAATTATTATATATATATATATTGGTGTTAAGTTTGTTTAAATAATCTTATATTAATGTATATAATATATATATATATATATATATATATATTCATATACATACATAGTCTCATAAATATAACATTAATATTATATGTATAAATATTATTAAAATATATTTATTTATGTAAAAATAAATTATTTAAAATGTCAAGATAACTTTTTTTAAACCATGAATAATATATGTACACACACGTCTCTACAACTAATAATGTAAATTCATTGTACTAAATCCAACCATGTCTTTTTTAATTACACAGAATGCCCTCAATGTTTCACTGATCATGCGTATATTTCGTTTCCCTCCTGATTTGGTTTCTCCTCCAATTCATCCGGATTCCTAAATTCAGTTCTTCAAATCCTCAATCTGATTCATCACCACCATCGTTCCATTTATCCCCTATTTGGTTTTTCTTCCCTCATCGATTACAAAAATGCATAAATCAATTTCCTCTTTTCCAGATTTATTTTCCTCTCCAACTTTAAATGTCAATTACCAGTAATCAGCTATGGTTAATTTGTTAAACTGTATTATTTATCTTCGAGCACCACCCAAGTGCTCGAGCTCGAAAGAATTTAGTCGAAAGGGTTCTGAAACCGTACGAGGGAAGTCCTGACGCTGGGGACATAGTGTTGAGTGGGAATTGCGAGTTCGGGTGATGAATCTTGTTCTAAGGACGGAAGCTATTAAGAAGGTTGGTGCTTGCTTGTAAGATTTTGACTATAACTATTATTTCATTTATTTTATTTTCAATTATTAGAGCAAACTATTGAATAAGGATTAACCTAAACTTCAACGTGTCATTGACTGAACAAAACGTTAAGGAAATAACATTAGTTTTGTGGCTTTTCTTTGTAATTAATCCTATTGTTGTTTGATTAAATTCTGAAGAGCTTAGATGAGATTAATATGTAAACTATGCTCCTTTAAATGTAACTATTCATTAACTTGATCAAAGATGAAAGAGCCATTTGCCAATTAAAGCGACATATAAAATTGATTGTTTTTACATTTTACTATATTAAACATGGAGGTTATGTGTAGTAAAGAAAAGTAATTAAATCAGAGACATCATATGTCATTTATGGGGTTGTTTGTGTATACGTTAGGTTATCCATAATTCATGCTCTAATGAGAATCCTAAGTGAAGACTAAAATGCACTAATATGTATGAAAAATACATTTTAGACCGACCCAATTCTATCTATAACACTATAAAACAACTCATATATAGATAGAAAAGTACTTTCTAGACATATAAAACTTAATAAAGCTTATAATATCTTCAACTTTTGTGGCTCTTATTATTATTGTTGAGAAAGTTCAACAAAACATAGTTTTTTCCCTTTTATAATTTACTTCCTCAAAATATTTCTTCGATGAGATATAATGTTGACTTGAGGTTGTCTTGCTTTTGCAGTTAGTAGAGAAATTAAATTAGGTTGTATGCATTCAAAGTAAAAGGCAAAAAAATTAACAACAGAAACAAAATTTGATTTAGATTCAATGGCGTCAGTGGTGTGGTAGAAGAGTTTAAGTTGAAATATTGTATTTATTAATATGGCTTAATCACCTTTGGTTATCCTTAACTCTCTTAATGACTATTTGCGGTTATGTTTCATTCTTAATCATCTAATGCATTCATCGACTGTGCATTAAATGATTCTCAATCCTTTCTTATGATTTATTACATGCATAATTTTTATATGTTATCCATTGCATTCTCTTACATGCTACGGAGTTTTATTTTCATGTAAAGGTATACATGGATATTCTATATTTTAGGCCATTTTTGTTTTGCACGTTTAAAGATATATATTTATTAATTGGTTATGGACTTAAATACAGAAGAAAACAAAAGGCATGATAGATCCAAAATTAACATTTTCTAAGTAAATGAAAATTGATAGAGTAGCAAGATATGTTTCCACCTATGTTTTCATGCATTAGACGTGTGGAATTTGATTTATATATGCCCATAAAGTATGACTTGAAAACAAACAGATATGGTATTGTATATTTTGTTTTTTAAAATTTTGAGATATGTATACCGAATTCAAAATTTTCAAGTTTATCTGAGCTATAAATTGATAGTTATATTTGATTTAGATGGAAGGGTATTATAATTTTAAAATTTTACTAGAATTCTTGAGGTGAAAATAGGAAGAAGTTAATATTACGGAGAAATATAAAACATTTTTTCTAAATTTGGAAATAAATTTAGGGAATAACGTAGTCGGTGCTCATTATTTATAGCTGAGTTCCAAAATTTATTAAAATCACATTTAAATATATTTTAAACTTATGTTTAAATATATTTGAAATATATCTTAAACATAGAAGAGGGTTAAGAATGTTAAAATAAGTACAGAAAAATGAAGTTGTCCAATGCTGTTATTTGTTTATGCTGATGCGGCTGTTGTTTTTATGTTATTTCCATAATTTTTTTATATTAGATCTATAGAAAACCTATATATACCTTGGATCTATAGAAAATGATATAAGTTGTGACTTTAGTATGCCTGTTGAATGAATTCTCCTTAGGTATATGTATGATTATGAGACATTCAACTTATGAATATACATTTAACAAACATTAAAATTTTCATGATCATATTGAACAAAAGAAGAAGAGAAAACATAATTTCTCTGATAATTCAAAATAGTTTGCTCATACGTATTTATTGGTGTTATATTTGTAAGGGCTTGCATGAGATTCTAGAAAATGGGGAGAAGGAGCTTTATGATTAGAAGAGGAATTGTGCTTTGATAGTTTTCCTGAGTGCTAATTGGAGGGTATGAGATGATGTTGTGTGTATTAGTTAATATAAGGCGTTCAATGATTTCATGTCGATTGGATGAGGAGGAGTGTGTGAAAAGGCTAGCCTAAGGTTCTGGAGTTAGATAAGGTGGATTTTCATGTATGGGATGATTATGCCGAGAGAATTTGATGAATTCATGTTATTTGAGATTGCTTGCTGGTTGGATGGGTAAAATGTGGGATAGGAAGGAAGCTAAAGCTGATTAGGCTGCATTATCACGGAAGTTTCTTCAAAGTTTATATCTATATTAGAGATAATGAGTTGAGTATTTTTCTCCATTACTTTATCCATTAAATATATTTTTTGAAATTTTTTTGCCAAATATCAAACTGATTTAGAGTGAAAGGAATGTCTTACAAGCTAATTTTGATGTGGAAATTGATTGGCTATTGTGGAGTCAATTTGCATGTGAAGGCAAAGATTCTAGGTTTATTTGATTAGGCAGCTTTAGAAGGACGTTAAGGTTAGAAACAATAAATATGAGTTTTTAGATGGTAATAGAAATGGTAAGAGATGTAATCTATGTGAGCACACAAATGAGAAAATACATGGTAAGTAAGACAAAAGCTATAGCAACTTAATATGAGTTAAGCAGCAATGTGCACCAAAAAATTATTGGTCCCTTTGTCTTTTGTAAGTTTGGTTATTTAAGGCATTGTAAGCATCAGTTATTAGCATAGCAGGTCGGACAAAAGATTCCAGTACAGTTCCATCAAAGTGCTTGATAAAAAAGTTCCAACAAGAATGCACCCACAATCAATAGTCGGAGATATTTAAGCAATGCGGGTCCTTATGTACATGATGTTTGATGTACAAAAATATATATCATGTTTAGATAGTAATAATTTTATTCTCTCTTTACAATTGTTTTTTTGCATTTTAACAAACTGGAAGGAAGCGAATTTGCTCATTTTAGGGCTATGAAAATAATTTTTTATTTAAATAAATTTAAAATTCAGGGAGTTGCTACATATTACTCACCTTTGTAAACCCTTTATGTATCATCTATGTACCTTTATATGATGTTTTTTTGCTTTAGTTAAAATACTATTTAGTGTTAAAGCTTACTGTCAATGTGTCATGTTTTCAGGTTTTCAATCAACTATCGGTCATTGCTACAGAAAGGAAGTATTAAACCAATCAACTTTAATTTGACACTTAGACTTTTAGCTGTACTTATGGCTTATCGCCGGCATTACCTTTCTTTACTATATATCCTTTTGAATTATGCTTAAAGACATGCAAAAAGACTTAGGCAGGTTAGATAGTTGATGGTTACACTTGATATGTATAGTTTGTTCATGCAAATCTTAGGTAGTGTCATGAACGACATGGTAGCATAAGAGTTCTTGGACTATTGACATCCTTCCTGACTGTAAACGAAACAGTGCCCTACATGCTAGAAAAAGAAGCCATATGCTAATTATGGTTATTCTACTTTGTATCATTGTTTTATTTTATTTCTTAGCATTTATTCAAACACTTACTATATAAATTTTATCTTGATGGTCTTTGTTACATCCTATACCGATATATGATATTCATTATATAAAATGGGGTCTTTAGGGGTAAATACCAAGTAGTATGATTTTGTTTCTAGGTTCTCAAAAGTACGTAGATCTGTCAATGGATACATGCATACATTTTCATATCCACTCCGCATCCGAAATCATTTCAGGATATTGGATATCTATGTTTGCAGATATGAATGGATATCAGATAATATCCTATCCGTTAATAACCGATATATCATGAAATGCACAAAGAAATTTTTAGTTTAACAATTTTTTTTCGATCTCATTGATTATAAAGTGTTAAAAATGAAAAGTTATGATGACAACAAATAGTTTTGAGCAATTAATGTGCATTAAATGCATATAATTTATAACTTCATAAAACAATATACAGATATATTTCATTTACACATAATTCAAACAATAATCTTAGCAAAAATTGAATAGATAATTTTCAAATGCGGATGTCTTTGTGTCCATGTTCATTTTTTTTGGATATCAGATATTTATCCACTTTTCGGAGACATAGATGCGAACATATTTCATATTTTTCCGATATCCATTGACAGTCCTAAAAGTACGCTCTTTGGAATGATAAAATAACTAGATATTTCCATCCAAGTCTTAGTCTAATTCCTTTAAATCTCTATCTAACTGTTCGGTGTTCAGCTATACTTTGTTCTCAGTTGCATTCTTCACTGACCATGATTTCATTACTATTAAATATGTATATGGATTGCACTGGATGGTATTATAACTTTAAATGTTATAGTATAAGTCAGAAAACCCGTTAAATAGATGCATTCCCACATGTAATTTCCGGGCTTGGAGAGTTAATAGTACAGCATGTAATGGGTTGGGGTTCGTGATTGGTTGAGGTAATGGACCAAAATATAAAAAGTAATTATTATAATTGATCCCAAAGCAATATTATATATGTGTGTGTAGATACAAATTTAGTTTTGAATGATTTAGGTGCAAAATAAATGCACATATCGAACACACATGCAAAGCAAGATGTGCATGTACAAGTCAGCACGTGTGTGCATGTACTAAAACGTATTAACCCATTTTTGAAAGAAGATATTATTTTAGAAAAGTAATTTGTGTATAAATTGGCTGCCATATTGAATATATATATATATATATATATAATTGATTTTTGATATGTTGTATGCTCATTTTATACAATGATCAGTTATTATTACATAAAATGAATTGTCAAGATGCTCTCTTTATATTAATGGCATCACATACCATTGTGACATTAGGGATTGGAGAGTAAATGACCATTTAGGGATGTTCTAATAGTGGGTATGGTTAGATTTAGACTCCTAAGTAAGTAAATTGCAACCAGAAGATTATTAAAATCAAAATTGCATTAGAATATACGAATTGATCAAAGATAGGACCCATTGATAATTCAAAAACCAGATTAAGATTTAAGAATTAGGAATGAACACTATGGTAGGGTCACACCCTACCCTCTAATTGCTTGGCCCATGGTTGGTGATGTCGGCGATTCCATTGTGTAGGGCCTAGCCTGTGACGACCCAGAATTTCTGCATATTTGAAATTGAAATATTTAGTTTAACTTGAATTTCAAATATCACTTTTTATTTGGGAAACTAAATTATTCATTTAATTATTGAAGTTGAGTAAAATATTGAATCTTCAGTTTTATGCTTGTTAAAAATATTTTAAAGGCTTATAAAATTTATATTTATAGTATGAATGATAATAGAAGTGATAAAATTTAATTTTAAGGTGATTTGTTCAGTTTTAAAAATATATCGTTTAAATTGACATTTAAAAATAGCCTTCTGAGGCACTGTCTCGGATTTCGACGAAACTGGTTCCATTGGATCATTAATAGTGTATTATTCTCGGATTTCAATTTTCGTAGCATTTGGAGTTATCATGTGATCGTACGGTAGTTATACACGCTAAAATTTATATCGGAAATTTAATATAAACTGGATCCAAAAAGCTATCTTCTCCATATGATCAAATTATGACTCGAAACCTTTTCCATTGCGTTCGTAACAGGGGTGTAACCTTATAAACGCCTAGCGACATGCCTCGATAGGAGGTCAAGATTTTTGGCTCGATTTCGATACGTTTAAATTCAAATTTAAATTAAATTTTTATATTGTGACTAGTCAAAATCAAATTACTGTGATTCAACATGTAGCCTGCTTTTTTTAACACTTGTCCCTCCCTGAGACACGCGTCTCCTTCTTTCTTTAAAATCTTAGCCGAGCATTTTAAAAGTAAAAATCAAATTCATTTTTAAACCGAAAACCCTTTCTGGTTTAATCAAAAATTAATGGCCGAAGAGAAACGAAAATCAAGATTTTAAAATGCACGATTTCCTTTCTTCCCCTCCTTTCAGATTCATCTACGAATCATTCCCATCCTGCTTCTAATCCAAATCAAAATCGCAAGCTCCCTTCAGCATTGTTTAGCAATGCACGAATTCCTCTAGAACCCTATCGACTCATGATTCTAGAAAATGGAGGCACGCGAGTTCGATGGGAGGCTCGCGAACGTGAGAACTAGGGAATGGCATCTGGACTCGATCGAGCGGCAAGGAAGGTGGGGCATCGCTCACGGCAGATGCATTATTGCGAGGTAGAGGTTCTGACGGACTGGGTCGCGAAATCGATGTTTGCGCCATGAGCATGGGGGGCGACGAGCAAAGTTTGGCGGAAGCTTGCATCGATCTTGGCGAATCGATTGTTGATTACGAAAGCTTGGGCACCACGGCGAGGTGAAGCGACGAGCTCGTTGGGATTTTTTAGAGCACGCGATGCTCTGGGAGGAGGCGATTTCGTGTTGAGCCTGGGTTTGAAATTCTTTTTCTTCAGCAAGGTATTTTATGCTTTCGATTTTGTAATGACCCGTAATTTCCGATGTCTAAATTTGTTAATCTAATAAGATTTTGGTAACTAAATCTGAAAGAAAAAAATTTATGAATTAATAATGGCGATGGAAGGTAATAATGTTAATGCAAGTTAATAAATAATTAATTTAGTGCAATCCGAATTAATTGAAACAATTGTACGGTTATAATTGATTGTACATAGTAAATTAGGAAATAAATTCAAAGTTATATTAATTGATGAAATAATACGTAATAAACCATAATTTGATAAAATCAATGATGGGTAAGTAATTATAATATTTATTGGTTGATAATAAAGTGTGAATGTGATTATTGATGTTGATTGAATGAAATTGACAATTGTTATTGTTATTTCAATCAATTGTAATGGTAAAGCTAATTAGGAATGTAATTGTAGAGCTTAAATTGAAAATAATTGTAAAGTTTAATAAGGAAGAAAATAAATGACCGTATGAATGTAAGTTCCAATTGATTGGAACAATAAATGTCAAAAAAAGAATAATATATGTTTCTTTACTAAATAATAAAATCATATGTTTATTTATTTTAAATGTTGGTAGCTAAAAAATTTATTGCAGAAATAAGAAATTTATAACATTTGGTTTGTATACAATATTTTCGTGAATACGTTAAATTACTTTAAAAAGTAAGTGAATTGTCTCATTCATTTTTACCTTAGAAATCAATGACAATTAATGGGATTGGAATCTTTTAATTAAAAGTGGAAAGACGTTAATTGTAGACGTATATTGAAATAAATGGGGTGATTTATTTCCAATTAATTCAGTTCATTTTTCAAATTTTAATGCTAGCTTACTACATATATGTTTATACCTAAATTTAAACTTATGTTTTTCATCCAATTAGATCATTAAAAAAAGACTATTTAGGTTTGAAATCTCATACGTCATTAAATTAATGTTAATAGAAGATGATAAAGGCGGTAACATAGATTTACACTTGACTATTTCCTTTTCAATTAGACTTTATTTGATCTTAATTGCAACATAACTTACCTTTCCATCTTCACTTTTCTAATTTACTCTTACATTCACTGCCTCCTGATGTGGATTATTTTCATACCTTTTATTTATGAATGTAAACTACAAGTGACGATAAAGATGTACATATATATTTTATACACCAATTTATATTACCTTGTTTATGCTACCATATTTTTTAATGTATGTTAATGCATTCCTTGTAAAACATTCAATTGAAATGTTAACATGTTTGTTTAATTCCCAATCTAATGTTGTATATTCTTTTAATTTATGACACAAATTTGTGTAAAGAAATTATTTTCATTTATTCTATGTTAATTAAATCTTTAAAGGATGTTAATTTTGGTATGTTTAGGATTAACAAAACTAATTAAGTGAACGATTGTTTCTTAAATTTAAATTCCAAAAGTCGTTTACATTATAGAGTTGGTCCATTCATTCCCTTTCTAATTTATAATTGCTGCATTCTTTTCATTATTTCTCCATTTCTTCCGTTACTCCATTCCGTTTACATTGTCCGAAGCTTTTCTATTTTGCAAACATGAACTACTTTTCATATTTTTAATTCTTTCTTTTATCAATTTTTAATACCTGCTACATTTAAAAAGGCTGTTCATATTTACTATATTTCAATACCAAGTTTGTTCATATTTACTTTAATTTTTTCGTTCATTTTCCAACTTCATTTTCTGAAACATTATTTCATTTATTTCTAATTAACAGCGGCCTCTCTTTTCAAATCTCTTTGGCCCTAAACCTAACTCTAACCTTATAAATAAGATATGATGCAAATGAAACCCCAGTCTTCATTCTAATCTTCTTCTTCTTTTTCTTCAAATCTCCTTATTATCTCTCATTTTAATTTTTCCTTCCTCTTCAAATATTCTTCTTCTCATATTTTCTTCTATTTCAAACTTTCTTTTTTCTTTTTAAATCTTGATCTTCTCTTCCATTTTCAGTTCTTCTATTTTAATCCTTTTCTTTTTCAACTCTTCTTTTTCAAATCTTTTTTTCAAACCTTTTAAAAACACATACATACATGCATGCATGCATACATACATACATACATACAAACATACATACATATATACATTACTATAATAAGGAGGAAAGTTAAAGTAAATCAAAATAAAAAAAAATTATGGAACAAAACTAGCAATCAAGAAGGAGACTAAGGAAACATAGAGCGAAACTACTGATTAGAAGTCTATTATTTTCAGATTCCTATAAAGGTGAGTGTTTTTAACCCACTCACAACTTCTAATTTTTTTATGCTTGTTAAATTGATGTATGATGTGATTAGAAATTTATTTATGAATGTTTGGCATATTTTGAATCATCGTCTCAGTTTATTGGAAATTATTTGGATAAAATAGTATTTAATTTACATATAAACTTCTAGTAAATACCTACTATTCATTATTTGCTCTATATTGATGTTATTGATTGAGTTGGATGATGATTGTGGTAAATATTTAGTGATTGATATTGGATGAATGGATGTTGTATTTTATACTATTATAAACTGCAAGTCGTTATGGATTTTTATTTCATTCGGGATTGCGGTTTGAAATGGTATATAACTGTATTTATATTTTAAATTACGGATTGAAATGATAAATATCCGTATCACTTGACCATAGGATAGAAAATTATATATAGACACCATCGGTCTATATATACAAATATTTTGGAAATGATTTTTATGGTTTTGGAAAGAAATATACGGTTTAAAAATATTGATTTTGATATTATATAAATATTATTTTATATATAGTTAAATTCTTGAATTTAAGCTATGTATAAATTTGTTTAATAAAAATAAGTTTAATAATAGAGTTTGATTTTATTAAAATATAATATGGGTAAGTATTTAAATTATATTTTAATATAGAGTGTATAATGACTTAAATAAATTAAGATTGGCAGATAAATATGAAATTTATTTGAAATTGAATTTAGTTAAGAGTTAAACTCAAATAAATTTGCTATTTGGGGGAATGAATGTATGGATCCTTTTTATTATTCGAACGATCTATCACTTCATTAAGATTTTTATTTCTTAATTCTATCTTTCTCTAAAAACCTTCGAAGAAGACAATAAACTCATTCTTACGTTTCCATATTAAAGTGAAGTATAGTACTTAAATTTTTTCTTTAATTTAATGCCCATTGGTGTTCCAAAAGAACCTTTTCGGAGTCTTGGAGAGGAAGATGCAGTCATTAAATTTGAGATTTTAGAAGGTATGAATTATAACTTGATCTTGTTTAAGGTGAATTAAATGAATGTTTCAAGTATAAATAAATTGAAGGAAACATTTAGTTATTTGAAATCGAGGCTTTATTTAAATGATAATGGATTTATTAAGTAAATATTTTGAAACTAAATAATAGAATATTGAATTTCATATAAATGAAATTATCAAACTTAGTTTTGAAATTGTTGAATACTTAAAGTTTGAAATATATTGAATTTGAAATGGGTTATTCTGTGGTTCTAATCTGTCTTGAAATCGATAAATTTGGAATAGTTTATTTGGAAACTGAATTGAATTGAAATTATGATTTTCAATTTGGTTAAATATAGAATTTATAAATTCGAGTTGTTTTGGAATTGATTTATAAAATTGAAGAAGCTATTTTATTATATAAAAACCATTTAAGTGGTGGAAGTTATGTTTCAAAGTTACGAGTTTCCAGGTATTATAATTTGAAAGTGTTATATTTCAAATGTTTTGATTTTGAAAGGTTATAACTTTGAAATAGCTATGATTTTGGAAAAACGATATATTTGAAATAAAAATGATATTGTATTGATTTGGGTTTAATAAAAATGATATCATATTGGTTGGGGTTTTGAAATGGAAATGATATCACATTTGTATGGTTTTGGAACAGATATTATATTCTGGTTTTGAAGTATAAACTATTTTGAAAATGACCATGGTGTTATAATAACGTTTGGTTGTTAAAGAGACCGGGATCAGAAGTTGTCATACTATCTGCCAACTCCGAAAACCACTTTAACAGCTACGTACGCGGTGGAGATTTCAGAATGAAGTAGGATGGTGGCGACTTCCTTTGAGGTATGAACGTGGACCCGACTCCCATGAGTTAGCTTAAGATGGATAAAACGGGAGCGATCTTGGGCCAATGAGATAGCCCCTCTTATCGGACACACTCCTTCGATATTATATTCTGACTTTGAGTTGATTTGGTGGCCACTTTTGACTTTTGATTTTGGGGGTGTGGCTCGAGGTGGGCGGTAGTTGCGCGCTATGCGTCACCACCTGCTCGTATGCGTAATTGGTATATCTACCCTGGCATTGCCATGTGTGCCGTGTCATCTACCCTGGCATTGCCATGTGTGCCGTGTCACCTACCCTATCGCGCTTCGTTCGAGTTTGGTTTTCTCCCGTAGCCCGTGGAGTATTTAGCGTAGTCTTCCAATCTGGAGATGCGCTGATAGTGGATGGACTACTAGGACTATTATTGTGTTAAGGGGGAGATTGGGTAACTCCTTAACGCTATTTAAAAGTAAGTTTATTTTATTATAGACATTATTATAATAGCGAAATATTACTACATAGTAAATAGTTTAACGGATCCTTATGAGATATGAATCCCGAGCATCTCTTAAGTTACTGCACTCATGCTATACACTGGACAAGAGATGTCAAATCCCGTAAACATCTCCGACGCCGTACCACTCATATTTATTTCTGTTGATTTAACTTACATAAGATCTTTTAGTTCTGACTTGAATGTTTTGTCTTTTCAATTCGCTCGGGTCAGTCTGAGCATTTCAGGATTCGAAGACTTTATTTTTGGAGGACAAAAACAAAGATTGTATTACTATTATTTATTATATCATTCCACTACATTCATACTATTCCGCTGCATTATTTATTATTCTCTGGTATGTGTAACTTTGATATGTATCGTACAAGTGTTATCCCGCCTTTTGGCAAGGCCGTGATACCAAAAGATTAAATGAAAACCAAAGACAGTTCGTCCGGAAGATCGGTTATACACTGCTTTGCTATGGATATCGATGAATTTTGTCCGAGTCTGGATCGAGCCACAATTGACCGGACATGACAAGCAAAGCCATAAAAGCCATCATTACAAATTTCAGGTTAATCGGAGTTCGTATGAATGAGATATGATCGATACAAGTTAGACGAAACACACTGTTCGTATCCATAGAGGGTGGTTGAATTTCGAATCGATCGAATTCGACTCGATCAGCATCTGTTCGAATCGATCGGGCTCGAATCGATCCTTGGCTGTACTATTCGAATCCATCAGCTTCGTACCCATCAGAATGACTTCGTCTCGCCCTGTTCGAATCCATCAGGTTCGCATCGATCAGAGTGTTCGTATCCCCATGTTCAAATCGATCAAGGTCATTTGTTTGTGTCGATCTTATGGAAGACTTGCTCGCAACGATCCTAGATTCGCCTTTCGTATCGATCCCCAGAAATCGTGGATTATTATTCGCATCGATCAATAGGAGCCTTTATTTCGTATCGATTGGCCGATAGATACGAAATAAAGCTAAAGCCAATTGATACGAGCAGTACTCCCTTTAGTGATCGATACGAAATAGCACCCCAAACATCGATACAAACAAACCCACTTCCATCAGTACGAATTGGCAACGGCTGTCGAATCGAACATGGCAACGGTCATCGATACAAACGAGGCGAAGTTCATGGATGCGACACGGTCTACTCGGAGCAAAAGTTGGATCAATGCGAGGAGTGCGCGCCACATCGCCGCGTTGTCATGTGTCCAGATCGATTCGTAGGGATGGATACGAAACCATGGATTCGACCTCAGCAGCATACGAAAAACACAATCTTGCATCGATCATATCTCTCAAACCACATGTCCAAATGCAACGAAATTTTCACAGGAGCTTACGCACAAGCTAAAGAGCAATACTGCCAATTTTCAGCTCGATTGGATCATTTTTTGATTGATAAGAAATTGGTTCGTATCGATCACGGATCGAGTCGAAACTTTCCGAGATCGGTCGCGTGGGCCACTCACGTGCCAGAAAAAGTCTCCCGAAGTTTGAGCGCGATATCAGCCTCCTACGCCTATAAATTGCCCCCTAGAACCTTCAGAAAAGGGATCTTTTGGGCCATTCGACATCCAGACTCTGCCGAATTCAGTTCTACACTTCGCTACCATTGTTATATTCAAACTACAGAGCTATTGTCAACTGTAACCTGCTGTAATTGATTGAAATCATCAAGTGAATCAATAAAGTCATAAACTTCAAAGTGGACGTAGGACAGATCGCCGAACCGCTATAAATTTTGTGTTGTTTACTGCTTTCCTTTGAATTTTCTGAGTGATCTTCATACTTGTTATTTATCTGAAATCTGTGATTGTGAATTATCAACTATCGGGTGTTTGTGACCAATTTTGGCACAAACAACAAGTATAATCAATTTTTTGTAAAACAGCTTCATGAACTGTTATTTGATTATTATATTTTATCGTTTCGCTGCAAGATTCTGTTTTTTTCTTTCTCTGCTTTTTCTTATTTAACCCAATAACAATCCACCCTTTTGTATGCTTTGAGTCTGACGTGTGTAGTTTATCATCGATTTAAAGCGTACAAAAGGCGGGTTGTTACATCTGGTATCAGAACTTTTCTTTAGCGAAAAAATTAGCTTTATGGGGTCTGACTCTTTATTAATATGGTAGTAATACCCTATGATGAGTCGCTGAATGAGTGTGTGTGTGTGTGTGTGTGTATGAGAGCGTATTTGTTAGTGTTATAAAAGGTTTTAATATTGTGTTAATTTATTTCATTTTGTTTTTATAAATTCTAGTTGGTGCATAGGACGCTATGACATCAATAGGAATTTCTAAACACTTAATAGGGTAGACCGACACAATATTTGTTTTGAATATAGGTGAATGAAATAATTTATCCTATTATATTTTCTGTATATAAAGTAATAAATTTTATAAAGGTTATATTTGGTTGTAATGTATTGGTTGTTAGGTAATGAAATTTATAACTATTGATTGGAAATAAGATTTAAAATAAAATAAATGAAAATTGGAAACTTAGAATCTAAGTCCCGGGGTTTTTGAAAATTTCTTTTGAATGATTTTGAAATATAATCATAATATTATTAGAATTATGTTTTGATATAAATATTTCAATATAATTCGAAATATAATCTAAGTCCCCTCTATGTCGCTGGAAAATAATTTCGGTAATGAGTGCACGCATCATCGACATTCATTTTTGAGTTTCTAAGTGCGAAGGCCACTGTAGTAGTTTTACTACAGATTTAGTTTATTAACAAATATAAATTTTAAATTATTTAAATATAATGGATATATATTTTGTAAGTGTATACATCTGTTTATTATTTTTAAATGATTTGAAATTTAACCCGGTATTTAGTCCTTAAGTTTTCGTTAATTAATAGTTTCAATTATTGTAGTGAAATGGAATGTAACTAATAAATAATTGGAACCTCTAATTAATATAAGAGATTAAATGCTAGGTTATCAATTAAATTTCAAGAAAGTTGAAATTTGTAACCTATAAAACAAAAGATATGATTTTTGAACATTAAATTACTTTAAAAGAAATGAGATAAACTTGTATAAATTTCAATTGCATTCTTAAAAAAAGCATATATATAACTTACCGAAATATAAAAAGTTGCAATGTTTAACAAGAAAATGTAATGGAAAATTTTACAAGTAAAACTTAAAGTAATTGAAGCATTTAATAAAATTCTTTAATAAATAAGAATTTGATGTTGTAGTTGTTATAAACTAAAGTTATAATTGAAATGTTACTAATTAAATGTAATAGAAAGTGAGCATTATAAATAAATGATTCTAAACTTAAGTTATTGTTTGAAGCAAATTATAATTAAAGTAATTAATAAAATGAATATTACACTGAATTAAGTAGGTTTTGTAAGAAAGTAATTATAAATTTAAGTTAATGAATTGATATGCTAAGTAATTGAATTGAACATGAATACTATAAACAAATGAAAGTAAACAAATGAAATCAAGTAATAAATGAATGAATGAATGGGAATAAAATTTTGTAAGAGATAAATGTAAGTTAAAAAAATAATCCTGGTATGGATGAAAAGAAAAATATATAAAAAAATGTAAATGTTGTGAAAGATATTTTATAAGAATAACACAAGTAGAGTGTAAATCTATTTGTTAATAAATTCAATATTTTTGAATAAGATATATTGACTCTTTCTTTCCCTTCTTTTTCCTTTTCGGGGATGAAAAGTTTTGAATGGGGAGAGTGTAACGACCCGTAATTTTCAATGTTTAAATTTATTAATTTAATAAGATTTTGGTAATTAAATCTGAAAGAAAAAAATTATGAATTAATAACAGGGATGAAAGGTAATAATGTTAATGCAAGTTAATAGATAGCTAATTTAGTGCAATCCCAATTAATTGAAACAATTGTAAGGTTGTAATTGATTGTAAAGAGTAAATTAGAAAATAAATTCAAAGTTATATTAATTGATAAAATAATATGTAATAAACTATAATTTGATAAAATCAATGATAGGTAAGTAATTATAATTTTTGTAAGTTGATAATAAAGTACAAATGTGATTGTTGATGTTGATCGAATGAAATTGACAATTGTTAATGTTATTTCAATTAATTGTAATGGTAAAGCTATTTAGGAATGTAATTGTAGAGCTTAAATTGGAAATAATTGTAAAGTTTAATAAGGAAGAAAATAAATAACCATATGAATGTAAGTTCCAATTGATTGGAACAATAAATGTCAAAAAAAAGAATAATATATGTTTCTTTACTAAATAAAAAAATCGCATTTATTTATTTGAAATGTTGGTAGTTGAAAAATTTATTACAGAAATAAGAAATTAATAACATTTGGTTTGTATACAATATTTCCGTAAATACGTTAAATTACTATAAAAAGGAATTGAATTATCACATTCATTTTTACCTTAGAAATCAATGACAATTATTGTGATTGGAATCCTTTAATTAATAGTAGGAAGACGTCAATTGTAAGCATATATTGAAATAAATTGGGTGATTTATTTCCAATTAATTTAGTTCATGTTTCAAAATTTAATGCTAGTTTACTACATATATGTTTATACCTAAATTTAAACTTATGTTTTAGATCCAATTATGTCATTAAAAAGCACTATTTAGGTTTGAAATCTCATACGTTATTAAATTAAATGTTAATATGAGATGATAAAGGTGGTAAAATAGCTTTACACTTGACTATTTTCTTTTCAATTAGACTTTATTAGATCTTAATTGCAACATAACTTATCTTTTCATCTTCACTTTTCTAATTTACTCTTACATTCACTGCCCCCTCATGTGGATTATTTTCATACCTTTTATTTATGAATGTAAACTATATGTGACGATAAAGATGTACATATATATATTATACACCTGTTTATATTACCTTGTTTATGCTATCATATTTTTGAATGTATGTTAATGCATTCCTTGAAAAACATTCAATCGAAATGTTAACATGTTTGTTTAATTCCCAATCTAATCACAAAGAGGGAGAAATGAAAATTTCTTAATGATGTATATTCTTTTAATTTATGACACAAATTTGTGTAGAGAATTTATTTTCATTTATTGTGTGTTAATTAAATCTACAAAGGATGTTTTGGGTGAACAAAACTAATTAAGTGAACGATTGTTTTTGAAATATGAATTCTAAAAGTTGTTTACAGTATAGAGTTGGTCCATTCATTCCCTTTCTAATTAATAATTGTCGCATTCTTTACATTATTTCTCCATTTGTTCCGTTACTCCATTCCGTTTACATTGTCCGAAGCTTTTCTATTTTGCAAACATGAACTACTTTTCATATTTTTAATTCTTTCTTTTACTAATTTTTAATACCTGCTACTTTTAAAAAGGCTGTTCATATTTAGTATATTTCAATACCAAGTTTGTTCATATTTACTTTATTTTTTTTCGTTCATTTTCCAACTTCATTTTCTGAAACATCATTTCATTTATTTTTAATTAATAGCGGCCTCTCTTTTCAAATCTCTTTGGCCCTAAACCTAACTCTAACATTATAAATAAGATATGATGTAAAGGAAACTCCAGCCTCCATTCTAATCTTCTTCTTTTTTCCTTTTTTTTCCTTCAAATCTCCTTATTGTCTCTCATTTTAATTTTTCCTTCCTCTTCAAATATTCTTCTTCTTAAATTTTCTTCTATTTTAAACTTTCTTCTTTCTTCTCAAATCTTGATCTTATCTTCCATTTTCAGTTCTACTTATTTTAATCCTTTTCTTTTTCAACTCTTCTTTTTTAAATCCTTTTTTTTCAAACCTTTTAAAAATATATACATACATATATACATTACTATAATAAGGGGAAAAGTTGTAGTAAATCAGAATAAAAGAAAAATTATGGAACAAAACTAGCAATTAAGAAGGAGACTAAGGAAACATAGAGTGGAGATATTGATTAGAAGTCTATTATTTTTAGATTCCTATAAAGGTGAGTGTTTTAATCCACTCACAACTTCTAAAATTTCTTATGTTTGTTAAATTGATGTATGATGTGATTAGAAATTTATTTGTGATTGTTTGGCATATTTTGAATCATCATCTCAGTATATTTGAAATTATTTGGATAAAATAATATTTAATTTATTATTGAATATAAACTGCCAGTAAATACCTCTTATTCATTATTTGTTCTATATTGATGATATTGATTGAATTGGATGATGATTGTGATAAATGTTTGGTGATTGATATTAGATGAATGGATGTTGTATTTTATACTGTTATAAACTACAAGTCGTTAAGGATTTTTATTTCATTCAGGATTGCATTTTGAAATGATATGTAACCGTATTTATATTTTAAATTGCAGATTGAAATGATTAATATCCGTATCACTTGACCATAGGATAGAAAATTATATACAGACACCATCGGTCTATATATATAAATATTTTGGAAATGATTTCTATGGTTTTGGAAAGAAATATACGGTTTAAAAACATTGATTTTGATATTATATAAATATTATTTTATATATAGTTAAACTCTTGAATTTATGCTATGTATAAATTTGTTTAATAAAAATATAATCTGGGTAAGTATTTAAATTATATTTTAATATAGACTGTATAATGATTTAAATAAATTAAGGTTGGCAGATAAATGTGAAATTTATCTGAAATTGAATTTAGTTAAGAATTAAACACAAATAAGTTTGATATGAAATGTATTAAATTTGAGATTTTAGAAGGTATGAATTATAACTTGATCTTGTTTAAGGTGAATTAAATGAATGTTTCGAGTATAATTGAATTGAAGGAAACATTTAGTTATTTGTAATCGGGGTTTTATTTAAATGATAATGGATTTATTAAGTAAATATTTCAAAACTAATAATAGAAAATTGAATTTGATATATATGAAATTATCAAACTTAGTTTTGAAATTGTTGAATACTTAAAGTTTGAAATATATTGAATTTGGAATGGGTTATTCTGTGGATCTAATCTGTCTTGAAATCGATAAATTTGGAATAGTTTATTTGGAAACTGAGTTGAAATTATGATTTGGGATTTGGTTAAATATGGAATTTAGAAATTTGAGTTGTTTTGGAATTGATTTGTGAAATTGAAAAAGCTATTTTATTATATAAAAACCATTTAAGTGGTGGAAGTTATGTTTCAAAGTTATGAGTTTTCAGGTATTATAATTTGAAAGTGTTATATTTCAAGTGTTTTGATTTTGAAATGTTATAACTTTGAAAGTGATATGATTTTGGAAAAAAGATATATTTGAAATAAAAATGATATTGTATTGATTTGGGTTTAATAAAAGTGATATCATATTCATTTGGGTTTTGAAATAGAAATGATATCATATTTGTATGGTTTTGGAATGAATATTATATTCTGGTTTTGAAGTATAAACTATTTTGAAAATGACCGCGGTGTTATAATAACGTTTGGTTGTTGAAGAGACTGGGATCGGAAGTTGTTATACTCCCTGCCAACTCCGAAAACCACTTTAACAACCATGTACGTGGTGGAGATTCGAGAATGAAGTAGGATGGTGGCGACGTCCTTTGAGGTACGAACGTAGACCCGACTCCCGTGAGTTGGCTTAAGGTGGCTAAAACAGGAGCGATCTCGAACCAGTGAGGTAGCCCATCTTATCGGACATACTCCTTCGATATTATATTCTAACTTTGAGATTGATTTGGTGGCCACTTTGACTTTTGATTTGGGGGGTGTGGCTTGAGGTGGGCGGTAGCTACGCGCTATGCGTCACCACCAGGCCGTGTGCATAATTGGTATATCTAACCTGGCATTGCCTTGTGTGCCGTGTCACCTACCCTATCGCGCTTTATACGAGTTTGGTTTTCTCCCGTAGTCTGTGGAGTATTTAGGGTAGTCTCCCGATCTAGAGATGCACTGTTACTGGATGGACTACTTGGACTATTATTGTGTTTAGCGAGGATTGGGTAACTCCTTAACGCTATTTAAAAGTAAGTTTATTTTACCATAGACATTATTATAATAGCGAAATATTACTACATAGTAAATAGTTTAACGTATCTTTAGGAGATGTGAATCTTGAGCATCTCTTAAGTTACTGCACTCACGTTAGACACCGGACAAGAGATGTAAAATTCCGTAAACATCTCTCATGCCGTTCCACTCATATTTATTTCTGTTGATTTAACTTACATAAGATCTTTTAGTTCTGACTCGAGTGTTTTGTATTTTCAATTTGCTCGGGTTAGTCTGAGCATTTCAGGATTCGAAGACTTTATTCCTGGTGGACGAAGACGAAGATTGTATTACTATTATTTATTATATCATTCCACTACATTCATACTGTTCCGCTGCATTATTTATTATTCTCTGGTATGTGTAACTCTGATATGTGTTGTAAAAGTATAATCAATTTTTTGTAAAATAGCTTCATGAACTGTTATTTGATTATTATATTTTATCGTTCTGCTGCAAGATTTTGTTTTGTTTTATTCTTTCTCTGCTTTTTCTTATTCATCCCAATAACAATCCGCCCTTCTGTATGGTTTGAGTTAGACATGTGTGGTTTATCGTCGATTTAAAGCATACAGAAAGGCGGGATGTGAACAGTAGGATTTATGAAAAAAAGAATATTTTCAGTAAGGCCAAGATTATATATATAAATATGCAGTAACTAAAAATATACATATGTGGAAGTAGGAAAATATAAGTATCACAGTAAAGTATAAAACATTCCTGTTTTTAATTTAATATATATTCAGAGAAAGATAACAGTAAGGATTATAAAAACAATTTATTTTCAAGGTTTATATATATGTATATATATACATACAGTAAAGGAAAGGTATAAATAAAAATATATATGCACACATACCTATTTTAGTACAAAGGTTTATATATAAGACTTTTGGGAAATAAATCTGAATATTAAAATATTTGAAAGTTTAAATAAAATTAGATTTTTGGAATCTATTATTTATTTTTAAGTATCTATATATGTAGTTTAAAAAGAGAAATTATTAGTTTAAAAATTAAATAATTAGTTAATTATATTTATTTAATGGTAATTTATTGTTAGACTATTTCAAATGTTAACAAATCGTAAATAGCTTATACAAGGCAAGAATCATGAAGAAAAAAAGCCGGAATGAAAATGGATTGCAAACAAAAATAAAAGCAAGTTAATCTCACTTATTTGGATTACCTTTTAAATTTAAATAGTTAAATTTAAATTTTTGGTTGTTTGTTTGGATTAATAATTTAATATCAGCTGGATGTGGTATATTATGTATAGTAGTGTGTATGTATATATATATTGAAGTGATTGATTTCCCGCGTTATATAGCGGATGAGACCCTATGCGCCTCGTATAATAGCGGATGACACTTTATACGCGATATCCCGCCCTGAAGCGGGATTGATATTTTATTGTTGTGCTAACATCTGTGGATGTAGAGAAACAGGTTGGAGGGATCCAACTGGATTCCTCAAAATGTTGAGTTTATTTTATATTCTGTAATGATATTTATGTGATAATCTACAATGGATTATATTGTTTCTATTGGGTATTGAAATTATTGAATGCTCTGGCTTGGTTGAATATATATATATATATATATATATATATATATTGGTAATTTGAGAAAATGAAGATATTTAAGTTTGGATTTTAAAAGGAAGTAAAAGGGAAATTTTTAAGTAAAATAATTATAGTAAATTTGGGTAAATTAAAGATTGAATTTAAAAAAATTATGTGTATATATATATATGTGTGTGTGTATATATAATCTGATTTTTAAATTCTATTAAATAAATTCTGAGAATGGAAATAAAGATAGAGATTTTAAATAAATGAAAATAAAAGTGTTCTGGAGACTTAAGTGATATTGCCTGAAATTTAAAGGATTTCATTTTCAAAATTTACGATTTAAATATTGGGAAGAAATTAAAGGGTAGAATTTTGAATGAGATATGAAGTGGATATTTTAGTTTAAAATAAGACTTTTAAATCATAAGTATAGAATAAATATGGAATTAATGGGTTTTAAAATAAATTTGGGTAAGTAAAGGAATTCATTTTAAAATGGGGTTAGTTTTTAAAATTGATTTCAAAACTGATTAATTGTTTGAAACTGGGATAAAGGAGAATGAGATTATGGAATTTATAAACGGGGTTTATAAATATTTATCAGAGGAAAATTTGGAAGTATAAGTTCAGAACGAGAATTTATAAGGAAAGGGTGATTTCTTAAAAATAAATAGTGGTTTATTTTTAAAGGTGTGGAAAGAAAAGTGTATTTCCCTGGAAAGCCGAGTATGTTTTCAAAGAAAGATTTTCAAGAATAAGATAGAGATTTTAAAGTGGTTTTAAAAGGATATTTTAGAGAATTTTACTATTTTAAATTGTTTTAGAATTTTAAGGTAAATATTTATTTAAGTTAGTTATAGTTGTAATTATTTTAAGGGTTTAACTAATATTATGATTTAAAAGATAATTATTTAGTATTTGTACCTTATAGAATATTTTTTATTTTAGTTTTGGATTAAGTTTAAATGAGAAGTCATTATAAAATTTCATAACTAGTATTTTAAATAAATTAAATGTTTTAAAGTATATATTTTTGTATAAAGTGATTTAAATTATTTTTAAATCTAAGTATTAAGACTTGGTGATTTTCAGGGGAAATGAAAAAAATTGGGTGGGAATTTATTCCGCTAGAGAAAAGTGATCTGAAAACTATTTTCAAAGGGTTGAAGTATAGAAAAATATCTTGCGAAGATATTTTAAAATAAATGATTAGGATATTATTAAGGTCTGATGGTTGTTTATGAATCAAACCGACTATCAATATTGCCAATGCGTTGATCTTTTCGAAGAGACCGGGATCAGGATTAATTTTTCGAAAACCACTTCGATCCGGTTTGAACGTTTTCATGAGGAAGACAAGAGCTTGGAGTCGAAGATGGAGCAGTGAAGTGCAAGGGCTAAACGCTACTAATCCTGAGGGTGATTCCAAAATGGATGTAGTAGGAGTAGTGCCTTCGGTTCCGTTTGGACCCGGAACGGACCTGTATGGATGATTGCTTTTAGAACATCGTCAGGAGGACGATGAGCATTCTATGTGAGATGTGTTCTAAAAAGGTAACGCATAGCCTTGAGCCACATCAATCGGGAATGACTAAAACAGGGGAGGTGCACGCAAGGCTAAGTGGCTAGCAACCAATTAGGGTAATGTCACCCCTATCTAGATGTCCCTTTATTTCGGCTGTGTGGGCAGTTGCTGATCCCAACCGCGGGGTGATCTTATTCGGACTATCAAGTAAGGGGTAGCTCCAGTCTTGTGATGTAGGGGATCAGGGTGGATCCTTAGTACAATGATCTAGACCATGTACTATGACGGGTGGTATCTTAGTAGCCCTGCCATTGATGGAAACCCAATCTCCAATAAGTGCCTTCAGACTTGTTTGTATACCTATTATGCTGGAATTTAATGGATGTAATAATTTCGGCTATTTGAATAAGTATTTGTATATAGACACTACTATAATATCATAGGATTTGATAAGAAATGTTTTGGTTATCGTAAGGTAAAAACCTGACGTTTTTATTTGTGACATGGTCTTACGAGATACCTTTGGTTTCAAATTATTTTGAAAATTTTAATAATCCAATTAAGTGTGTTTTCTCACGATGGTTTTCCAGACTGACTCGGGTGTTATTTCTCTATAATGCTCGAGTCAGACCGAGTATTATCGATACAGGAAAGGATGCTGTGGAGCTTAGGAGACGAGCTAGATGGCGAGACGTATCACCCGTATTTGATGTATATTCCGCTGTGTGTGGTTAACTGCATATTCAGCTTTGGAGGGACAACTTATTATAACTATCCTAAATTGTGTTATTGATTTATGTTGTACTATGATGTTATAATGTAATAAACAGTTACAGTTCTTTGTATAAAAGTCTATCGTTATCTATTATTTGTTAATCCACTGTGTTTGTGAGATTCTAATGTTGCTTTCTATTTCTTCTTATACCTCTTTCTTCTTTAACCCTAACTGTCCATTTTACCGGCATTCGATTGTTCGACATTTAATACAGTGGAAGCATTGATGTCGATTTTCGAGCATCGAAAAATTGGGTCGCTACATAGCCAAAGGACAGATGAAATTGAAATAAAGCAAAGAAAGAAACTGTTTTTTTAATATAAAATACATACGAAAAGAAAAATAATTAAAACACTTTTAGAATCAAAATTACTCTTTCCTAATTATGATATAATAATTTCATGGAGTTTTTATATCCATAATTCTTTCTGTTTCCAACTGCCAGTAACATTTCATTTATTGAATACAATATATCTAATAAATTGTGAATTTGGGTACATTTTCATTAAGCAAGTGGTGCTATATATTTAAACAAAACTTTGTACATGCTTCGAAAAATGCTACAAAGTGCATTGATGAGTTAATATATGGACATTATGATTAGATGCAGTCCCATCTGGGCATGCTTATGTAATCATATTTATAATAATTAAGTATTTTTTCTAAATCCATATATAAACAAATGTATTTATAATATATAGTTATATATATTAATTAATAAAATTATCCAAGACCAAAAAAATTATTTTTTACTTTTAAATCCAAGATCATGCGTACAACTTAGAAATAATTTTATATTTTTTAATTTAAGATTCATTTTAATTAAATATTCGTTAAAAAATTAATAAATAAATAATTTCTAGATTCGGCCCTTCCTTCCTAGAATGAAATTTTTTGGGCTTCATTTAAGCAGGCTTGGATTCGTGAGCCTTCTGAAATGTGTTTTGTCACTAAGGGCGGTAGGTTCTATAAGTATATTGGTGGAGATGAAGTGGAAAAGAGACTATATTATCATGTTGAGGATAATGGCCTTGTGCTATCGATGCCAGGGCAGTTGGGTGATTTGAATCGATCTGTTCATTCGGATACCGCTTCGGATAGAAACTTCCTTTGTTGCTGTGATTTGATTGATTTTGTTCCTACGTTAGCATCTCTTCTCTCTGGGTATTATTATATTATTAGGCACTAATTTTCGGATAAGGGGTGTGATTCTTCCTCTTCAGAGGGAGACTTGTTTAGGTCTTGTTGTTGGTTAGTGGTTGGCATTTTCGCCGAACTCATATGCTTTATTTTTCTTATGTTTTGGTGCATTAACCGAACACCTATTTCAAATTCATTTATTCCTATGGATGGCCTATAATAAATGTCGACTAGCTTTGCTATTTTTTATTATTTCAAGTTTTAAATTTGTAGTAAATCCTAAATGATATTTTGAAGTTTGAAATTTTTTTCAGTGTTTTTCATGATTTAATTAATTTCGTATTAATTTACTAAATTTCGATCATCATAAATAGTTAATATTCAAAAATAGAAAAATAAATTTTTATTTTTTCGTTTTTTGATCAAGAGCATATTTGGTGCTTATACAATTTTATTAAATTAAAAAATATTTTTCATAACATTTTTGAATTAATATAAATTATTTATGAAGTGAATTGATTTAGATAATATTAAACAACATTAAATAATAAAAAAATTATTTATAAGAAATTGTTTTTTACTGTCAAAAACTAATTTTACTATAATACATTATATATAAAATTATATCACTGATTTTAACCATAATGTGATGTTATAACTAATTATAAAATATATATATGTATATATATGTAATTAAATAATATATATTAGCTTATAAAATCCAAAACTATATTATTTTAGCATATGGCTGCATTAACCTGACATGGATGATGAAAAACTTTTTTTAACACACACGCACACATATTACCAAAACACTACAACAAACTGGACATTTAACAGAGTTTCAAATGCGCTATAAAAGGCTTTAGAAAGCGTTATCGACTACACTATATAACGAAATGCTATTATAGGTCAGGAACATACAATAGCAAAAAAGTAAACACTAAAAAGTCATTTTAAAAGCATTTGATGGATTTTATTAATACATTTTATAGCGTTTCTTCCAATGAGCTAAATACTTATCTTAGCGTTCAAATGACTTTAAGATGGATCATCTCTTATCGTGGTATTTATTTACAGCATTTGGTATTGCTATGAGTGTTATTTTGCTGAGTTTTTTCATTGTTAAGAACTCATTTATAACGATTTTCAAATGCTATTGAAGTATACCACAACGTTTTCAATATGCTATTAAAGTGTACCACAACATTTTTGAAACGCTTGATAAAAGTTTACACAGCATTTTGCAAATGCTATCATTTACTGTTTATGCGTTTCCTCCTTACAAGTTCAATTTCTATACACATCGATCATAATTTATATACTAGTACAATTGAAATCGACAAACATATTTTATAATCAACCTATAATATGAATCACACATTTTATAATCAACATACTATATTAATCGTACATCCCATAAACAACATGTAATATTACATAATCAAAATACGCAATATTCTTACATTAAAACATATATAATACATCCATAATATTTCATAAACAATATAAAACAAGTAGCAACTGGTGACCAAAAGTAGTGACACATATAAGCATACAAACCAAAATGTAGTTCTAGCATCGAAAATAACTTCAAATCCATAACTTACTGCAGCACCTTTTTGCAACAAATATATTTATCTACCTACAAAGTAAAAGTTCAAAAATTAGCAAAATAAATCAGAAATACTATAAATACAGTCTGGAACATAGTTAATGCAAGTAGTAGTAACATGAAATGCAGTCTGGAACAAATTAAAGTGCTGAAACCAAACAACTATCCAGTACAAAGGTGCTAAAACCAAACAACTTATGCCATATGAAGAAGATATCAAATTTCACATGCTTTGCTCATGTGCTAACTACTTACTACTACTAATACTACCATGTGCTAATTTTCAAATAATTTCAGCAAGGAACTGAATAAGTTTTTTTTTTGACGATATGTATCGTTGTTTTATATTTTCCTAATGTCTTCTACCGATCAAATGCTAACAAAGATCAGTTCTCTTGCATTTTAATGCTATTTTTATCTTGTTAAATGAACTTCCAATCTAATTTGGATTATGAAAGTAGATGCAGTTCTGCTTCAAGTAATCAAACTTTCAATATAATTTAGGTCTACATTTGTGCTAACCTGTAGAAAATGGTGACTTTGACTCGACCATCTTCAATAAAACCAATCTAATGTATATGTTCAAATCCTACATTTGAATTTAGAGCATCTAAAAATGAAGGCCCGTGGGAAAAAAATCCTAGGAGGGTTTTATAGGAATTATTTAAGTTTGAGTCCGCAAGCTTGCAATGTCTGCATGGTTGTAATATAAGACCAATCTAACTGAAATCTCCAGTAAGGGCTAAGGGTCTAATTAACAGAAGAATCTATTAACTACTACCCTCTTAATTTCTTCTTTTCATCCCCTAACTACAACGAACTTATATTGCCCTTTTGCGTTTGCAACTTGTTCCAAAGATAGCATCGCTGTAGCAGCATTCAACTTTCTCAATTTTCATAATCGTGAAGTTTTCACCTTCGCAAAATAAATAATGAACTTAAAAGCTAAAACCATGGTGAATGTATATTTGTTTGTTTCTATAGTAGCCAAAATCATTAGATACTACTACCTTAGATCACGTCTTAAAAATTTATAGTGTGGAAAATCAAAAAACTTTCTTTTTGAGTCTAATTATATTGTACTAAGAGGCATGACACAGTAAATTTGCAAGTAGGGCGCACAGTCAGAAGAATGGGCATGAGACATGGAAGTCGATTTGTAGAGAGATAAATGAGCAATTACTGCAATGGACATTAATATGCTGGCTAATAACTACATACAAACAATTAAATTAGTTCTTATTTATCAACGATTTAATTAATCTAACAACTTTTACACTGCAAATTTACAACCAAGACCTACAGAAAAGGGACTTTTTTGCTCCTCGACGTCCAAACTCTGCCGGAATAATCATTGTACTCGAATTCTACTATTGCAATCCATTGTAACTCGTTGTAATCAGCAATAAAACTTCAATAAAAGTCAATCATTTCATAGTGGACGTAGGCCATACGCCGAACCACTCTAAATCTCTGTGTTTCTGTGCATTTTCTTATTTGTTTTGAAGTGTTTGTCAGATAATCCTCTTTTTTCATTTATTTTCTTCATTTTATCTCTTTAAATACTTTCGAATAGTGTTGTGCCCAATTTTGGTTCAAACACTTTAGTGCTTTCACTGAGAACTGAACTCAGGACCTCCCGCTTACCATACAGGTGCTTACCAAAGATTAAAAGATTAATAGTTGGATCATAACTTAAATGCTAGGTGAACTAGGTGAACGCAGCCTTGTGGCCATGACATATACATGTGTGTGTAGGGGTGCACAGACATGCAACATCAAACAAAAGCATGAGTTTACATTTCTATTATCTTTCTACAATGGAAATAGTAAAAAACCTGAAAATTTCCAAGATAGTTTTATAAAATTAACAAGTAATTCACCTAACCATATGAAATCGATAGTTACCTCTATAAATCTCAAAGCATGAATCCTGGGCAACTTGCAGAATCTTTAAAAAGACGAATACATTGGCACAAAGAGCACTATTTCAGCTTAGGGTGTCCTTTCTTCTGAAACAAATGATTCAAATTTATTCTCAGTCTCACAAATAACGAATGCAAACAAATTCATATAAGAAGACATTTCATGCAACTCCCACATGGCAGCATCATTTCAGTTCAACTACCTCCTATTCGTCGTAGCAACATATATATAGTAAAAAGCTCAGTAGTCTAATGAACGATACACCTACCGACATATTATATCGTTTTAAATATTATTATATTGCTAGTTTGAAACAAAACATATCGTATCATTTTTAATATCTACAATTGGAAAATAATAATGTATGTAACTATTATAGTTATTTATAACTATTGAAAATATATAAACTAATAAAGTATATTTCATTCTTTTTTACTTTTAAACTTGAGAAATTCACCTTTTACAAATCAGTATTAAAAACATGCACTCATTAACTATTATTTTAAGATGAACGTTATTTTTTTTATTTATGTTTTAGCACAAATATAAATTACTGAGATATGAAATAATAGTTTAAAACTAACCATATTTTTAAATACTAATTTAGTTATTTTTATAAACTTGTTTATTTTTTAAAATATTGTTAAATTAGTTAATTTTAAAAAATAGGCAACTTTTTATAAATTTGGTTAATTTTTGTAAAACTTAGTTGAATTTCCTTGAAATTTAGTTAATTTTTATAAATTTAATTAATTATTACAAAACCTAGTTAACTTTGCTAAATTTCTTTAAAATTTATTTAATTTTAAAAAAACTTAGTTAATTTTTATATAAATTTAATTTTTAAAAACTTATTTAATTTCTAAAAAACTTTGTTAAATTAGATAATCTTTATAAAGCATGGTTAATTTTTATAAATTTGGTCAAATTAGTTTAAAAATATTTAAAAATAATTAATTTCACATGGTTAATTTTTATAAAACTTAGTCATTTTAGCTAAATTTTTATAAAACTTAGTTAATTTTTAAACTTTTTTAGTTTTTATTAAATATAGCTGACTTGGTTAATTTTTAAAATGTAGTTAACTTAGTTAACTTTTATAAGACTTTGTTAGATTTCAAAAACTTATTTAATATTATAAAACTTGGTTAACTTAGTTAATTTTTATAAGACTTAGTTAACTTAGTTGGATTTTTTAAAATATATTTAATTTTTATAAAGTTAGTCAACTTAGTCAAAAAAATTAAAACATAATTAATTTTTATATACTTAGTTCCTTTTTATAAAACTTAGTTGACTTATTTAAAATTTTATATAACTTAGTTAAAATTTTATAAAACTTGGTTAATTTTTATAAACTTATTTAGCTTTATAAAACTTGGTTAACAATGTACATAACGATATGTTTGTACATTCTAAAATAAAAGCAAATACTCCTACCTATCTAAACATTATTAGAAGCTATCTTCATCCAATATTCTATTTAAACTGTCATATCCTTCTTCAACTAACTCCTACAACCATCATTTCATAAAAACCAAAACTAAAATGGAAGGCATTATAGGTAAATTGATGAACCCTTTCAATAGAGCTTCAGTATAGTTGATCATTAACTATAAAGTCAGCTCAGTGCCTTCATCTACTACTTCCTATAACTTTGTCACACCTTTTCCTAAGCCTAAAATGAATACTACACAGCCAAATATGGATAGCATTCGTTACTGCGGTGAGGAAAGCACTACTAGCGAGGTAGATAGGAAAGCAGTGCTAGCGTAAAATGATAACTCCAAATGCTCACTATTTGCATATGTATATTGTAACGACAAGGATTTTCGACCCTCGAAAATCGACACTAGTGCATCCTCGGTATTCACATGACGCAAATCCAAGGGCTGGAAACCCCAATTATTAGGGAAAATAAATAAAGATAGAACAGAATATCACACGAGTGGAAAAACATATATTATTTCAATATAAAATCATTACAGCGAATTTTTTTGAATACAATATCAGAGTCTAACATAGATTCAACCTGGACAGTTATAAACCCTTGTCCTTATAAATACTAAAAAATAAAAATAATTGCAATAGCTTTAGCAAGTAATAGAATACATCCATATGAAGATGAGGATCTCTGGCTCTCCTTTAGAAACTCTAAGCATCTTCAACTAAACCTGAAACTACTCGGATCTGACCCGAGTATTAAAAATACCCGAATCAGGCTTGATAAACAAGCGTGAGATACTCGAAATTTTAAATGCTGATGTAAATCGAAACCTTTGAAAAGAAGGGTTTCTCATAAGACCACGCCCATACATAACATAGACAGGTTTTTATCTTATGATAACCAAAATGCTTTATACTGAAAATACTTTGATATTATCTTTAATGACATTTGTTTGACAACACTTTTCAAGTAATATATCAAAATAAAGTATCAGTGTCATGACTAAGTCTATGGTAATATATCCGGACTAGGTCAATGGAATATACCGAATGGAATATATGATATCAAAGGGGTAGCGGAAATGTTTGCAAATCATTACAGCTATTTTGGGACTACAATCAAAACTGTAAAGTTAGTATTGGAATTGAATTTCCAACATGACAGGGAACTAGTGGCCTTTTCCTTTCATACATGCATAGTAAACATAGTTCCCGCGGTGCCTTTGTCGCTTTTCACAAGCAAGTCGCTTGGAACTGCACTTGCCACACTGCCAATATCCAACAACATTATTGGTTTTCATAAGAAAGCCACTATATCAAAATAAATGCCTTCAGGATCTAGATCCACTAGACTCCTCCATACTCATAAAACCAACAGCCTGAAATATATGTCCTACAGACCACATAATTACCCGTATCATCTCTGGATGTGAGACTCGTGAGGCTATGCTCAATTTTAACAAAGCCATGCTTTGCTATTCACAAAGCCACGCTTTATTCTTCTACAAAGCATATTCCACTTAGAACGACACACTGCCATTCCTTCAATCGCTATTGACATCCATGAACATACAACATCTGAGTTTGTATGTCTTAGAGAAGGGTGTTAAGCTAGGGGAAGTTTCCTTCTCTGCCACCAAGCCGATGTATGTTTGTAAAAGTCAACGTTGTGATCTTAGAAATGCAATGTTAGACATTCATTCACACAAGTTCGTTCTGGGACTGAACGAAACCGAAGGCACTCCTCCTACTACCATTATTAGCGAGTAGTCCTTGCAATATGAAGATTTCAAAACATGATAGGACCACTGCTATAATAAATGTCATTATATTGGGAGCGACCCAGAGAATGTCAATAAGCAGTCCTTCTGCTATGAAGATCTCCAGTCTTCAATAATCATCATCATCATCAATATGTCTTAATTTCCAAAGGTATATACTAATTCGAAGTGGTTTTCGAATAGGAGTTACCCAAATACGACACCGGTTCCTCTAAACCAATCATAGATTAAAAAGATGTTAAGTTTATATGTGATTATCAATCATTAATAAATTAATTCATCTTTTTATTCATTCATAGATATCTCTTAGAGATATATTCACTAATTCATTTCTTTATCCTTTTCAGAGTATATGGAATCATCAAGCCTCATTTATCAAATCATTTGGTTAAGTTTAAACCCTTTTAAAACTAGGACTAATTTGAAATCATTTCATTCTTCACTTGGGAAAATATTTCCAAATCATTTTCTTTAAATCTTAACATAATTTTTTATTCAAAACTCAAATTTTGATTGAGTTAAAACCATATTATCGAGGATGTTAATCCAAAACCCATAAAAATTAAGTGAGCAAAATCTATAGAAATCATATAATTCTATTTAATATCAATTCTCATGTTCAACAAATATTACGGCCATAACAACTGTGAAATCACCTTCCACGAATAGTACGAGTTCCCTCTTCGGGGGTTTAACACCGCGTACAAGAAGATTATCTCCACAAAATCCAAGTTATTCATATTTAAAAAATTATATGTATATACTTTAGGAAATTTTGGTCCGAGTAAATCAAATTTACTGTCCTATCCGTCGGGCCAGTCTGGATATCCAAGGAGAGCAAAAAACTGATTTTCCAAACTCAAGCCTAGACACTATCTCTTTGACACCCATAAGACGGTCAAGTTATTTGATCGACTCTAGATCATTAATCATTTAACCATTCCATAAAATTTTCAAATTACCATTAAAATACTTTGTTAATCATTTAAAACATTTACAAAATATTTGGAAAAGAACGGTTGTGTTTAAAACTGTATTTCAAAAGTTATAAAAAAGTGTTGCGGAAAATGCTTTTTAAGCTATATTAATCAAAACGACTTTCTATAACTTGGAAATTTGTTTTTATTACTCAAATCACTTTTAAAATTTTTTAAATGTTTTATAAGATTTATTTCATATTTTTAAACATTTTAAAAATAGATATCTAAAACATTTGCGACTTTGGCCACCAAAGTGTGATTTTCTTGAAAACTTTATTTGCTCATATTTCAAAATCTATTTAATGAAATCCCGATCATTTTTTTTGTTTGAAAATTGTAGTCACAAGAGTTCGAAAAATTCTCATTGCAAAGAAATCTGAAACTGATTCCATCCTATAGAAGGATTTAACTTTTATGGCGCGAAATCGCGAACTACCATTACGCGACGCGCCTATTTTTGACTCCAAACTCAATAATTGTCAAAACTTCTCCAAACTTAATTTTAATGTTTATAATACATTTATAAATCATTTTCAAACGTTTGAACCAATATTTTTAACATTAAATCTCTTTTTCACTTTTAAATATTATTTTCCAACATTTTAACTTATATAATATTGTACTTGACTTCGTAGATGATTATAAAATCATATTAAATTCCATTTTCGCTTTCCAACACATTCTCTAACATATATCAAAGTAAAAAAAGCATAATATAGAGTTTTGTGCATAGGAATTATAAGAAGACATCTCCTTTACTTGTTTATTTCTTCAAGTACAAACTTTCGTTTTAAGGATTTTAATCATATATAGCAAGTAAATTATTTAATAAGCATTCAATAAAACTTTTGAAGAAGAAACATAGTTATAAAAATATATTGCCATACTTATATGTGCTTAAGCAAGACATAGTAGAAAATAAATATGGTAATTTGAGAGAAGGGGAAATAAGAATACCTGTAGCATATGTCCTTTTCCTTCCTAATCACGAGAACATCCACTTCCTTACTCTGCACCTTCCAAGAGGATGGTATTGAGTCCATCATTCTTATATTTCTGATAAAAAAAAGAGAGAATAAAGTCAATTACATATTGCATAATACAAAATTAATTATTTAAGATATGGTTAAATTTTTAGTTGAGTAATAGATATGCCCAACACCCCTCGATGCGGTAGAGTTGCCTTTGATATGAACCCAACAACCTGATATATAATACATATTGTTGATAAGTTAAAATTGTAAATGCCAAAGAGAAGGGATGAACAATGATGAATTTGACATTAGTTGTGCAACCTATTGAGTCTCAGTATTAAATGCATCAACACCATGCTAGTAAATTCCTTCATTATCCTGCAAATATCGTCCGAACAATGTCATTTACAGTATAAAATTTTGTATGACCTTAACTAGTACAAACTAGAGAAAAATAAATCTAAATCATAGAAATGTATAATCTTGATTTCAAAGAACCATATACAAAGTAGTGATTTCAAGCTTTCGGCTCTTTTTAAACTCTACTTATGTTCTATTTTGCAACATTAAGAACAAGTTCAGTTAGTTTGGATATTTTGCTTGTATAGTGTCGTAATTAACATGTGGTATGTGTAAATAAATTAACTATAGCACAACCTTGTACATGCACAAGTACTACGAGCATATATAAGACTACAGCAAAGTGACACAGTTAACCAAAATATACACATCAAATATTTATCTATTTGAGTAATTGCATAGTGTCGTAAAAAATCATTCTACCAATGTCTTTTGCTGCCAACCTAGCTATATTACTATGAAGTCTATTGGAGTTTTGCACGTTCTGTTTGTTATGTGAACTATGATGATTTTAGATAATACAACTAGTGTGTTTAGACTTAGATTAAAGCTAGGATAGCTGTTTAGAGCACAAAAATATAATTGAAATACTATTATGTGTAGTAAACATTGCAGTTCATATTTCAAGAACTTGCTGTGTCTCATCTAGTTTCATATAAAAGAATTATATAGGGTGTTACAATAAAGATAAATTAGATGCCTTCTACTTGGATACCAATTGCAATTTACGAAACTAATGACACTGCCATTGTTGTACATGGCCTATACGTCAGCAAATAAAGTTTTGGATTTTATTCTCATTGAATCTTATGTTTATATGGTTCCACACTCTATCCATTATATGTACACACATATGGTCAATCACTGAGAGTACATAATTATATACATCATCTGAGAGTATATCACAATTTACTCTGCTAAATTGTAAACTACAATAATACTAAATGAATGTATGTATGTCAATTGCAAATTCAAACCGTTGAAAATAAAACTGATGAAAAAAGAGAAGTACTTACCCAATGTCATGCCTTCCACCATCAAAAATAGCTTGAGAGACTAAGCCCGTCAATCCATCATTGCTCCTCTATATACCACATCTATGTTTCTTGAAACAAGACAAATAAAGTAATATTTAAGCTTCTTTTAGCAATAAAAATTTTAAAAACATCATATCCTAAATAGAAGTGATATAATAAACAATCGATGAACAAAAATGTTGAATAATAAAAATACTACACAAGACAACACAACACACAACTGAACAAGCACGGTTTATCTCTTTCAGTACACTTATCAATGTTTTTTAAAGATGTTTAATTGAAGAAAAAATGTCCACTGAATATGTACTTGTCAATCCTATTTCAAATAGAACATTAAACTTCATAACACTAGCCTATAGTAAAAACATCATTCATGTATACAATTAAAATACAAAATAATATCATCTACACCAAATCAAACTTCTAAATTATTCTTGTTATTTGAAAATAAAAATACAATAGTTGTAATCAACTCTTAAATAGTGCCAATATCCAAAAATATATTTAAACTAAGGCATATTAGAATAATTTTAGAGAAATAAAAAACAAATATCTAACCAACTAACAAACTTAGAGTAAAAGATCATTTAGAATAGTGAATTAGATATTAATATTGGATAACAAGAAATATTCACTTTTAATTTGGAAAATAAATAAATAATGGATTAAAAGAAATATTCACTTTTAATTTGGGAAAAAAATAAAGTAAAAATATCTATTTACATAATCTAGATTTGGAGATTGCAGTGAAGAGGGCGCAAAAAAGAAATATTGTTTGATGAAGAGAACTTTTCACATATTTTCTTCAAAATTTAAGAAGTTAAAGTAGAATCGAAGAATTGTGTTTAGTAGGGAGAATTGTAGACGTGAGAGAAAAACAGTTTTTGCGGCCTCCAATTTAGAATTTATCGACCGCCAAAGTTTTAGTGATCCGCCTAGGTTTTTCTTATATCTTACGGTGATTCAAATTTTTTTCTTTTCCAATAATATTGATTATAGCATGTTTTCTTACAACACCGTTATGTATTGCCATTAATTTTGATTTTCCTTGTAGTGATCGATAATATGTTTCCTTTGCTCTAAGATGTCTGTTTTACTAACTCCATTCAGCAAATGTACTTTGGAAGGATATTCAAGAATTTTTATTCAACATTCCCAAGAGTCCCTAGAATATCAAGTCTTGGATAATGTTGGAATGCATCTACTTCAAAGATCAAGTCTTGTAATATTCTTCAGTGAGTGGGAAGGGTGAGTTTCAGGATTTTCAGACCTCACAGTGCAACCACAAAAGCTTAATGCCCACTTTGAGAAGTTATTGGTGAAATCAAAACTGTAAATCTCCAAATCTAGGAGTTTAATCAAAATTGCTTGTTTAAGCACATCACTACATTTTGAAGCCACTGGGTTATCATTCAACTAAGTGCTTTTAGTTTTGTCCACTTCGTGGCTTCCTGCAAAACTTTTTGCATACCATGTAGCTTGTTCGAATAACCAAGAGGGCATAGGATATCAGCATCTAAGCAAAATTCCTCTATCTCTAGCCATGCTGCACCATTCCCTTTCCCATTCAACTCGTTTGCGTTTAGTTGTAAGTTTTCCCAAACATGTTAATGTTATCCTCGTGTTTTCCTTAATCCTAATCTCTCCCTCTATAGCAGCCAATTCCAAATCAACATCAGCACATATCAATGCTGCCATCCTTTGCACTAATCCAGGAACTTCCTTCAACCGCTTGAGAGCATCTAGCAATCGAAGAGTCCAAGCATGACTAATAAGGAACAAATCTGACACCTCCAACTAATCTGTGGACAACACTAGTCTTCTTCACATAGGTCGATTGAGAAATCAATACCGCCATCAGAAAAGGATTCTAGTTAAACAATTTTCAAACGCTTATGATATGATTATTTTCGCCCATATTGATTTATTCTACTGTTAACTTTCCAAGGCTAGAAGGCATGGAAATATTTAAATAAGGTGTGAAAATGAATCATTGTATATATAGTGACATCTTATAGGAAGATGAAGTTTCTTTGTTAGTCCCGCTATTAAATTATTCTTAATTGAAACTTCACGAAATCACAAATCAAAAAAGTGGAAATACATTTCATTTTTTTATAAACATGAAAACATTTTAAAAAAGAGTAAATCCATGAAAAGAAGATTAATTTCCATTTCACACAAATCAATATGAAAATGGAAAAAGAAAACAAGACAACCACTTAATTAACTAACATAACCACATTACTCAAATATTGATTGTATACCTTATGCATGATATATTTTGAACAATTTAAAACAAAAAAATATTGAATTTCCTATCACGTTGCACTAAAAGTGTAAGAAATTAACTAATAGACTAAAAATCAAAATAAAAAATGATATCACAAGGGCAATGAATCACAGGTAAGCAATGTAACAATGAAACATGTATTGGTAGACAAAACATATTTCTCTAAAATGTGACTATGCACTAACATGGTATGGGAGAAGCAATGGACATGTAATATACAAGAATGTAATATAAAAATAGTTATTTACTCAAACATGTTGTGTTCATAGAAACTAGATGATGACAACGATTTTATATAGCAAAAACGTACAAATAAAAAAATTGATGACCAAAAACATAGTCATTACTATTGTGAATCCAATCCCAAATTGCATCAAATTCATAAACAAAAGGTAAAAAGGAATACATGAATGACATTTTAGATACTAAACCATTTCTAAATTCAAGGAACTCGTAGTTCAAGAGTTATGTTTCAATTGAACAAACAAATCCAGAGCACTAATAGAGCTGGTGGTGGAGACAGAGCTAGAGTTAGAGATGAATTTAGTGATCGACATGGTTAAACATAAAGAGATAAGAAAATCTTTGAACTAGGTTATAAGAAGGGAAAGTGAAATTATTTTTTAAGAGAAAATACATGAATGCGTGGCCAATTAAAACTTAAGTGGAATTTTTTTTAGCTAAATAATTCAATGTTTGACAGCGTTCAAAAAAGATATATTGAAAATGAATACATTAGTGGTTGCATTACCTCATTGAGCACTGACATTGTATGCTATTTGTACCCATTTTTCTTGTAGTGAAAACTATTTTGTGACAACATTGTTTGCATATCAGAATCGTTACATAGCTAAAACCATAATATATAAACATATATGATTAAAGATTATACCGAAGATCATTAATTATAATCATATAAAATCATATCTTAATTTTAAAGCCTTGAAGTACACCTTGAAAAGATAAACTCTCCCCTTTGCAACACTTTCTGATTTAGTAGATTGCTAGTCCGTGAACCTTTGACCTTCAGCCATCGGATAGTGATTAGATTTGAGGTTGTAGTGATGGATAGACAGGGGTATAATTTTGGCTAGCAAGCAAGTGAATAGAAGGAAGTAAAAGATCATATCTAACTATGGTTAGGGATGCTTATATAGTGGAAAGAAATGGGAGAAAAGTTGATCTAATCTCACACTCTTTCTCTTTCAATTTGAACCATCCAAAATCAAGCTCCCTTCTACCAAAACTGAGCCACCTATACCCTTGTGTACTATCAAAATTAACAAACCCTATGATGATCCTTTAACTCATTTAAGCCCATACCAAAATATTACACTATTAAATCCAATTTAATCGCTCATCAGTATCGTACATTGATATATATATATAGACACATATATAAAATCTTGTAATATTTATCTCTCAAATCATAATCAAATTTTATAATTAATATTTAATAAATGTTAATTAATATAATTAATATATAATAATTATAAATTAAATAAATCGTTTAGTTAATGGAGAATTTATCCTTTCGATTGTATGACTCATTAGGTGTAATTTTGTTAGTGATTAATATTGAAATGTTCGAATATTAATGTACACACGTTAGTTAGCAAATGATGTGACATTTTGCCAAATTTATCGCTTACTTGGTTTTGGTAAAATCCAGCTTTACATTGTTAAGCATTACCTAGTTGTGAATTTTATTTACACCAAATCTCTTCATCAAAACTATATCACTTTGGACTTATGGAATTCGATAATGTTCAGAATTTCAATATCGTCCATATTCAACTCTATGGTCCAAACACAAAGTCCTCTGTTCAATAATAACAATTATTATTAATCGAATTTCACTAGTCAGAGGCTTTGAGTTGACTTGAGTCAATTGTGATAATAACTCCATATAACTGAGGAGACGAATCCTACCTTGAATAGTGCATCACTTTCAATACTTCCACTCGACCCAACTATAGTTACTCGGTGGACATCTTGTCATGATTTGACTATAATCAAAGCAAAGTTTTCTTATTGAAGATCCATATTATTCTCAAGTCGAGAAAACTGTGTAAATCAGCCACATCGATATAATCTAACTAACTTAGTTATATTAACCAACAGAAAACTATCGAGTGAGTCATTCCATAGTTATTTAATAACTATTAGTACGTAACCCCTGGGTATCTCTTGTAGTCATAAGTAAAACAATACCCAAATTTGGAAAGCGTTACATACTCTAGTCTCAACCGATACATCGTTATTCAATCTAGATGCTTCTTGACCGGGAACATTTAAAATGGTATATTTGTTTTCATTGTAATAAATTACTCACGAAACATACCATTTATGGATTTTTTATTAAATATACCTTTAATTAAATTAATCAATTAATATTAACACACTATATCAAGTATATAATAAAAAGAAAATACCTTTCATTTTGAATTAGATTGGCTGTTGAGATAAATATATGTAAGAAGTATATATTGCTCTTAGACCATACTCCCAACTCTACCAGAAGCCACATATAACATCCTCCACTTCAGGACCAGAAAATGAATGCGTATGATATTGTAGTAATCATCGAAATTATTTTCAAACAAAGATTGATTTTTTTCCAAAACATTGAGCAAGCAGAGTAACCAAATAATTTTCATTACATAAATTGTTTTTACATTTTCATTTCCTAATCCATGCCCATGTTGGAGTAAATATAGTAATAAAACTTAGATAATAGTGACATGTTCAACATATGAAGATGCCAGCATGTTCACTTTACTAGTTATAAAACATTATTTTAAAAGAGCGTAATTTAAAACGTTACAATTTAGTAAGCCTTATACTTCGTCTTTGGATCTTATATTCATTATCTGAAATGCTAGCTGGCTGATCCCATAAATTCGGACTACTCGAATGAGTACCCAAGGGTTTATGGGAAAAACAATAATAAAAACACGGGTCAAAAATAAAATCTAGTATGAGTAATACTTTATCCTAGACATAAGATAGAGTGAGAGCACGCCACCTAGTAAAACATGTTTTTCCCTCACAAATCCATTGTCATCAATTTCTTCATATCATGTAGAATATACATCATATCATGAACATAATCATGTAGACATCTCAACCATAAATGTTTCCTACACTTAACATTATATCATTAACTCTGCATTATAGTGATCACTTCTAGGTTGCCACACAGGCTTTACACCATTGCTCCTAAGTATTATCATGTTTTAACATTTAGATTGTCGCAAATGCCTTCCACCTTTCTTTCCCAAGAATGCACCGTTTTAGCACTATAGGTTGCCATATAAGCCTATCACAGTCGTTCCAAAATAAAGTCATTATTTAACATCGAGGTTGCCACATAAGCGTTGCTCCTTTTAGACCCAAATAATGTCATATTTTAACATTATAGAGTGCCATACATGCCTTACACCGTCATACCCAATAATTATATGTTTTAACATTATTGGTTGCCACGAGGGCCTTACACTGTCATTCCAAATAATGTCATGTTTGGACATTATAGGTTGCCATATAGGTCTTACATTATCATTAACCAAATGATACATTTTTATCATTTCTATTTACTCGTCCAAAACTCTATATATTAGATTCCACGATATAAGTTATTTATTTTTGACTTAGTACCTTAATTTTATTGTCTTGCACTCTTAAATTTATGTATTGAAAATTGAACTACACATCATGGAACTAGCTTTGCAAAATGCTTATGTAACGACCCGCGTTTATGGATAGTTTAAATCGACGATAAACCACACACGTCAGACTCAAACCATACAAAAGAGTAGATTGTTATGGGGTAAATAAGAAGAAAAAAATAGAGAAAGAAAACAAAACAGAATCTCGCAGCGGAATGATAAAATATAATAATCAAATAAGAGTTCATGAAGCTCTTTACAAACCATTTGATTATACTAATACAATACAGAATCGGAGTTACATAAAATAGAAATAAGTATCCAAATGCAGTGGAACGGAATGAATACAATGGAATAATAGAACATATAATAATAGTACAAGTCTTCGTCCTCAAGAAATAAGATCTTCAAATCCTGAAATGCTCAGGCTGACCCGAGCGAACTGAAAAGACAAAATACTCGTTTCAGAACTAAAAGGTCTTATGTGAGTTAAGTCAACGGAAATAAATATGAGTGGAACGGCATCAGAGATGTTTATGGGGTTTGACATCTCATATCCAGTGTCTAACACTCTAACGTGAATGTAGTAACCTAAGAGATGTTCGAGATTCACATCTCCTAAGGATCCGTCTAACTATCTACTATATAGTACAATACGCTATTACAATATGTCTACAGTAAAGTAAAAGTATTAAAACAGCGTTAAGACGTTACCCGTATCCCCCTTAACACATTTTATATATTTGCACCGTCTATATACTACCATAACCTCCCCCATACCGAGCGTCGTCATAGGGCATTCCATAATATGGTACAAAACAAACTCGTAATGGGCTCGATATGGTAGGTGACACGGCACAACTAGGTAATGCCATGGTAGATATACCAATTACACTTCCATACTGGTGGTAATGCATAACAGCTACTACGCCTACCTCGGAGCACACTCCTAAATCAAAATCAAGGATGGCCACCAAATCAATCACAAAGTTGAAATATAGTATCGAAAGAGTGTGCCCGATCGGAGGAATGACCTCACTTGGCCCGTCGATTGCTCCTTTTTTAGCCACCTTAAGCTAACTCATGGGAGTCAGGTCCACGTATATATCTCATATAGGATCGTCGCCAACTATCCTACTTTATTAAGGAATCTCCACTGCATACACGGTTGTTAAAGTGGTTTTCGGTATTGGCAGAGAGTATGACAATATCTGATCCCAGTCTCTTTAATAACCATTCGCTTACAACACATCAGATAGTTCTTTTACATTTCAAAGGTCAATTCACAATTGATATCAAAATATCATATTCAATTCAATTCAAATCATATCACTTCGAAATCATTACTTATTTCGAAATCATATTCACCTTTAAAATCATATAATTTCAAACTTCATTACTTACTTTCGAAATCATATTCACCTTTGAAATCATATCACTTTCAAATCGAAATCATATTCACCTTTGAAATCATATCACATTTGAAATCATTATTTACCTTCGAAATCATATTCACCTTTGAAATCATATCACCTTTGAAATCATTACTTACTTTCGAAATCATATTCACCTTTGAAATCATATCACATTTGAAATCATAGTTCGAAATTATATTACCTTTCAAAAGTCATATTTCCAAAATAGGTTAAACTCTCATTTCAAAATTATCACATTAAACCAAATATGTTATTTAAATCCCAACTTAGGTTATAATGTCATTTAACCACATTTACTTTAAAAATCAAGGATTTGGATATAAACACAAACTCTTTACTTAGTTTGAAATTTAAGAAAAATAGTTTAGGTAGCTGTAATTGGTTTCCATTTGTTTTTAAATAGTTAAAAAACACTAAGATATTTAATTTAGATTTAAAATTATTTTTAAATTGACTAAGACAGTTAAATAGCTTTGAATAGATTAATTAGATTAAAAATGAATTAAAATGGTTTAATTAGTTTACAATAAATTAAATTGGTTTAAAATAGATTAAAATAATTTATATAGTTAATTATTAGTTAAATAGTTTAATAAATTTTAAAATTTAGAAATTTTAAAATAATATATTTTTAAAACAGTTTATACTAAAATATGAATTTGGAATTAATATCAAATTAAACTATTTATTTCATTTCAACATATTTGGACAAATTTCAATTTGCAAATCAACAAACCAAATTCCAAACCTTTTAATTTTAAATTTCAATAAACTATTGAATTTCATCTCGTTTTCAATCCATGTTCAATATCAATTTGAATTACTCCAATCTCAAAATATTTCAAAGTTATGTTTCAAACAAAATCAATAGCACAATTTCGATAGAATTTCATTTATATATAAAAATGTAACTTTAGCTTTCAATTTAATTTCTTAACACAATTCCTTTTAAACCAATGCCAATTTAAACATAAAACTTGATTTTTCCAAAAATACTTCAATTATATAAGTTAAATTTCATTTCAAAATATCATTTTATTTAATTCGAAATGTTTTGATTTAAAATCATTTAATTTAACCATTCCGGTGTATGTATATAGTTCTCTACCCTAGGTTCAAGTAATACAGATATTTATCATTTTAATTCACAATTTAATACTTTGCGGTTAAATATCATTTCAAACCACAATCCCAAATTTAATATCAAAATCTATAAAATCGCTGAAGTCTATCATTTCAATCCATAACGATTTTTCCTTAATCTAGAGATCATTCTGGTATGTATCATTTCAACCTATAGTGAACTTGCATTTTATAACGATATAAAATACAACATCCATTCATCCAATATCAACAGTCACACATTCATCACAATCATCATCCAAATCAATAAATAAATATCAATATAGAACTGATAATCGATAATAGATATTACACTGGCAATTTATATTCAATAATAAATTAAATAGCGATTTAATTCCAATAAAATTCAAACTAACTGAGACGATGATTAAAAATATACCAAATAGCCATAAATAAATTTCTAATCACATCATAAATTTAGATTAACAAACACAAGAAATTTTAGAATTTGTGAGTGGGTTAAAACACACACCTTTGAATTTAAATCGAATTTAAATTCTATTTAAACCCAAAATTTAAACAGTCTCAGAATTCATCCAAACCCATGTCAAAATGTCCGGAATTTCAATACGATCATGCAGAAGAAACCGCGCATGAATCGGACCTCGTACTCAAAAGTTATGGTTATTAGAAGTCAAACGACTAAAATTTAAAGTAAATAAAATAAAATAAATAATAAAACATTTTACTAGACATATCACCGCTCCACTACGCACATCATCTCCTAACCCTAGCAGCTATCGACACAGCAACCATGAATTGGCTCGCTTCCTCACCGACGTCGGCCATTGCGGCCACCGAGAACCGTCGCCATCGACCTCCACTGTGCCCCAACCTCACGCGACTGAGTAGCTTCCCATTATGGTCACGAATATTTTTTTGCAGCCGCCACCAATAATAGCTAACCCTAGTGAATTTCTAACGACGATACGACCATCGATTTTCTAAACAAACTACGTTGATGCACTGCCCTCAATCCTCTCTACAAGACTGTATCTTTGAATCAACGATCAGTCGAAGATTATTACCACCATTGAACGGCCGAGGTTTAATCACCCAATTCTGGCCATACAGAAACCCAGATAAGCAAACGAACGGCAAATCTGACTTGCGCTCGTCGAGAGCTTCAAATCGGTAAATAACATGATATAGTTTGAGGAGTTTGAATTTTCGATTTGACATTTGATTTGAATTTGCAATTTGGGACTTATGGTTAGCAACCATTGGGAAGAGAGAAGCAAAGGAATTGTATGTACTGAATTCAGAATTAAGACATGACATAGGGTTTATAACGAACTATTTATAGACAGATCAGAAATAGAAAAGAATGGAGCAGACCGATTTGAATTGAACGAAAAAAGACACGAAAACCCATTCTGTCTCCAGAACGAAAACGGGCCAACCCATATATGAAAATATATGTTTTTAAATATTTTAAACTCAATGGAACAGGTTCTAAGTTCTAATTCAACCGTATGAAGAAGTTATGTTAAAATCAGCTTATTTCAAATCGATTTCAATTGTTTTCAATTAAATTGATTTCTAGGCGTTTCGAGTCCGTACGATCAAACGACAAGTTCGATCGATACGAAACTTGAAATCCTACAATAATTCACTGTTACAGATCCAATGAAACTAGTTTCGTTGATATCCGAGACACTAGCCAAAATGGTTATTTTCACTTCAATTAAAAAAATTAATACTAAACTAATTAAGTCAATTTTTCAATTCAAATTTAATTATTTAATTTTTTTATCAGTTTGGATTACTTGGTAAATTTAGAATCCTTTAAAAAAATTCTATATCAATTTATCGTTGAATATTTCACAATTTACAGTATTTAACTTCAATTTCACTTAATCCTGTAATTATAAATTTAAATTCTCAATAAATCCATATTCTTATTTCCATCTTGTTATTCAATCAATTATCATCTTATGGATATAATTAACATTAGTTTATATTTATTACATTAATATCTTCCCTTTCATCTTAAGTTCAATTAACGTACTATTTAATTACCTTTAATTGCAATTTGATTTCCAATTTTATTTAACACGCTAAATAAATAAATAACATGTATTAATTGTCACCATTAATTGTTAATCACATTTATAAGTTTATTATTTACACCAAATGTTACAATTACCACCAAACACTAATTTCATTCAATTACCATTAACTATCTATTATTTCATTTGTTAGTTTAATATTTCCACCTATTTTCTTATATTCAATTTATAACCAAGTATAACATTTAAATCATTTCAATTGATTGGAATTCCATTCAAGTTATTAATAATTAACTTTAATTGACATTATTACCTTTCATTTTAGTTATTATTTCATTAATACATCACAAATTTATATTTCTCTCAACATTAAATTACCAAAATATATCAAATTAACAAATTTAATTATCGAAAATTTATGGGTCGTTACACTCTTCCCCACTCAAAACTTTTCATTCCCGAAAAGGAAAAAGAAGGGAAAAGAAGAAATTAAACAGTCAATATCTTATTCAAAATATTAAATTTATAAACAATTAATTTAAAAAATTAAATAATTTAAATAAAATATATCAATTTATAAACAATTAAATCTTTTTTATATCAAGTTAACAAAAGTTTGAAAACATTTCATAAAGTTTTCTAAGCACGAAATTTTTGAAATTTTTTGGCAGAGACTCCTTTGTATGGAGAGGTTTGGGAGAAATTATAATATCAATAATACAACATAAATCATAATTTTTTTCAAAATAATATATCCCAACAATGGGAAAAATATTATAATCTCGCTATAAAACCGTTATCCGAGAACGTACCTATTTGTCGAGCAAAAAACTCTTATTTTATTAAACCAAAAGCAGTAGCAATTGCTTCCATAAGCCTGTATTTCACTTATATAATCCAAAGAAGTCAATATTTATGAAAGTGAAATGTTTAAGTTGTTCCAATAAACAACAAAACAAACCAATACGACATAACAACAATCAGTTGCAAACAAGAATACAATCATCATATGAAATCAAAGTAATCAACCATCCATCCATAGCAAACAAAACAAATGGTTTATTCGGGTTTAGACACTCTTAATCGCATAGAATGACAAATAAACTACTAAGTATACCATATACTCTACAGTCTTAGATAAAAGTCAACAAATTTATTCATTCATCCAAAACAATTAGGAGTATCCTTTCCCAACAACCAATAACCAAAACAACAACAATTTCTAGCAATAAATCAAGTTCATTCTTTTTATTTCCATTTCTCAATGATCATTTCTTTAGTTTACCTTTATTCCTTACAAAATACAATTTCCATTCATTCACTCATTACTTAATTTCATTTATTTACATTTATTTATTTATAGTATTCATGTTCAATTCAATTACTTAGCATATCAATTCATTAACTTAAGTTTATAATCATCTACTTATAAAACTTACTTCCTATCACATTTTATATAGCAACATTTCAATTATAACTTAAGTTTATAACAACTATAACATCAAATTCTTACTTATAAAAGTAATTCATTGGACACTTCCATTACATAAGTTTTAATTATAAATTTTTTCCATTACATATTATTTTAACATTTCAACTTTTATAATTGCCAAGTTATATATATGTCTTTAAGAATTCAATTGAAAGTTACACAAGTTTATCTTATTTCGTTTTAGTAAATAAATGTTCAATGGTTATCATTTCTTATTTTCATATCCTTTTTATATTGTAGGTTAAAAATTTCAAATCTCTTATATATTTCATTTATAACTTAGAATTTTAATTTCTTATTTTCATTTAGAAGTTTCAATTATTAAATAATTAAAATTACATTTCATTTCAATATTTGAAATCTCTTATTTATAGAAATTTAAGAACTAAATGCCGGGTTCCATTACGTATCATTTAATATATATATATATATATATATATATATATATATATAATATCTTTTATATATCAAATCATATTTAAAAATTAAAATCAATCTTTATTTATCAAAAAATTGTGCAGTTACTACTACAACAGTCTTCCTACTTTGAAACTTGAAAATGAATGTCGATGAAGCACGCACTCATCACCAAGATTATTTTCCAATGATAGGGATGGGAGTACAGAACTTATTTCTTTCCAAGATTTCTTTAAAACACTTCTTACAAATCATATTGAAATATTATATCGAAAAATACTTTCAAATAATACTAATATTATATTCCAAAGTTATTCAAAAGAAATTTTCAAAATCCCACAAATTAGATTCTAAATTTTCAAATTTCATTTATTTTATTTACAAATCTTATTTTCAACCAATATTTATAAAATTTCACTACCTAACAAATGAATTAAATACAACCAAATATATCATTTATAAAATTATTACTTTATATACAAAATATATAATAGGAAAAAATTATTTCATTTACCTATATTTCAAGACGAATATTGTGTCGGTCTGCCCAATTAAGTGTTTAGAAACCCCTATCGATGTCATAGCGTCCTATGCACCAACCAGATTTTATAAATACAAAACATGACTAATTAACACAATATAAAAACCTTTTATAACACTAACAAATACGCTCTCTCATATATACACTCAGCGACTCATTTTAGGATATTACTACCCTAATTAATATGAGTCAGACCCTACAAAGTTAAGGTTATCGCTAAACCAAGGCTCTGATAACAACTATGACGACCCGCCTTTTTGGACAGTTTAAATTGACGATAAACCACACACATCAGACTCAAACCATACAAAAGAGCTGATTGTTATGGGGTAAATAAGAAAAAAAACAGAGAAAGAAAACAAAATAGGATCTCGCAGTCGAATGATAGAATATAATAATCAAATAACAGTTCATGAAGCTGTTTACAAACCAATTTATTATACTAATACAATGCAGAATCAGAGTTACATAAAACAGAAATAAATATCCAAATCCAACAGAATAGTATGAATGCAGTGGAATAAAAGAATAAATGATAATAGTACAAGGTTTCGTCTTCATCCGCCAGAAATAAGGTCTTCAAATCCTGAAATGCTTAGGCTGTCCCGAGCGAATTAAAAAGACAAAACACTAGAGTTAGAACTAAAAGATCATATGTGAGTTAAGTCAACGGAAATAAATATGAGTGGAACGGCGTTAGAGATGTTTACGGGGTTTGACATCTCCTATCCAGTGTCCAACGTGAGTGTAGTAACTTAAAAGACGTTCGGGATACACATCTTCTAAGGATTCGTCAAACTATCTACTATGTAGTACAATACGCTATTATAATATGTCTACATTAAAGTAAAAGTATTAAAATAGCATTAAGGCGTTACACATATCCCCCTTAACACATTTTATATATTCCCATAGTCTATACAGTACCAAAATATCTCTCGTACTGGGCGTCGTCAGAGGGCACTCCATAGGTATGGTACAAAATAAACTCGTAATGGGCTCGATATGGTAGGTGACACGGCACAACTAGGCGATGCTAGGGTAGATATACCAATTACACTTCCGGACTGGAGGTAACGCGTAGCAGCTACTGCTGGCCACCTCGGAACATACTCCCAAATCAAAATCAAGGGTGGCCATCAAATCAATCACAAAGTCAAAATATAGTATCGAAGGAGTGTGCCCGATCGAAGGAATGACCTCAATTGGCCCGTCGATTGCTCCTGTTTTAGCCACCTTAAGCTAACTCATGGGAGTCAGGTCCACGTATATACCTCATATAGGACCGTCGCCAACCATCCTACTTCATTCTCGAATCTCCACCGCGTACATAGTTGTTAAAGTGGTTTTCGATATTGGCAGAGAGTATGACAAAATCCAATCTTGGTCTCTTCAACAACCAATCACTTATTACACACCGGATGGTTCTTTTACATTTCAAAAGTCAATTCACAATTGATATCAGAATATCAAATTCAATTCAAATCATATCACTTCGAAATCACTACTCACTTTCGAAATCGTACTCGCCTTTGAAATCATTTCACTTTCGAAATCATCGCTTACTTTCGAAATCATATTCACCTTTGAAATCAAATAACATTTGAAATCATTACTTACTTTCGAAATCATATTCACCTTTGAAAGCATATCACATTTTAAATCATAGTTCGAAATTATATTACCTTTCAAAAGTCATATTTCTAAATTAGGTTAAACTCTCATTTCAGAATTATCATATTAAACCAACTATGTTATTTAAATCCCAATTTAGGTTATAATGTCCTTTAACCACGTTTACTTTAAAAATCGAGGATTTGGATATAAACACAAAATCTTTACTTAGTTTGAAATTTAAGAAAAATAGTTTAGGTAGTTATAACTGGTTTACACAGGTTTTTAAATAGTTAAAATACTACAAGATATTTAAAATAGATTTAAAAATATTTTTAAATTGATTAAGACAGTTAAGAAGATTTAAATTAGATTAAATATAATTAAAATATATAAGATAATTTTAAAATAGACTAATTAGATTTAAAATGAATAAAAATGGTTTAATTAGTTCAAAATAAATTAAATTGGTTTAAAATAGATTAAAATAATTTATATTGCTAATTATTGGTTAAATAGTTTAATAAATTTGAAAATCTAAAAAATTAAAATTGTAAAATAAGATTTTTTAAACATTTTATATTAAAATATGAATTTGGAAATAATATCAAATTAAACTATTCATTTCATTTTAACACATTTAGACAAATTTCAATTTCCAAATCAACAAACCAAATTCCAAACCTTTCAATTTGAAGTTACAATAAACTATTGAATTTCATCTCGTTTTCAATCCATGTTCAAATATCAATTCGGATTACTCCAATCTCAAAATATTTCAAAGTCATATTTCAAACAAAATCAATAGCTCACTTCAGATAGAATTTCATTTATACTTAAAAATGTAAATTTAACTTTCAATTTAATTTCCTAGAACAATTCCTTTTAAACCAATGCCCATTTCAACATAAAACTTGATTTTTCCAAAAACACTTCAATTATATAAATCAAATTTCATTTCAAAATTTCATTTTATTTAATTTGAATTTTTTTTAATTTAAAACATTTAATTCAGTGTCCATATATAATTCTCTACCCTAGGGTCAAGTGATACAGATACTGTTCATTTCAATCCGCAATTTAACATTTTATGGTTATACATCATTTCAAACCCCAACCCCGAATTTAATATTAAAATCCATAAAATCGCTCTAGTCTATCATTTCAACCCATAACGATTTCTCCCTAATCTATATATCATTCGGGTATGTATCATTTCAACCCATATTGAACTTGCAGTTTATAACGATATAAAATACAACATCCATTCATCTAATATCAACAGCCACACATCCATCAAAACCATCATCCAAATCAATCGGTAAATATCAATATAGAACTGATAATCAATAACAGATATTTCACTAGAAAATTATATTCAATAATAAATTAAAAACGATTTAATTCCAATAAAATTCAAATTAACTAAGATGACGATTAAAAATATACCAAATAGCTATAAATAAATTTATAATCCCATCATAAATTTAAATTAATAAACATAAGAAATTTTAGAAGTTGTGCGTGGGGCAAAACATCACCTTTGAATTTAAATTCAATTTAAACCTAAAATTTAAATAGTCACAGCATTCGTCCAAACCCACGTCAAAATGTCCAGAATTTCAATACGATCCCAGCGGAAGAAATTGCGTTTAAATCAGAGCTCGTACACAAAAGTTATAATTATTAGAAGTTAAACAATTAAAATTTAAAGTAAATAAAATAAACTAAATAATAAAACATTTTACCAGACATGTCACCGCTCTGCTATGCACATCATCTCCAAACCCTAGCAGGTATCGAAATAGCCGCCACGAATTGCATCACCTCCTCACCGACACCGGCCATCGCGGCCACCCAGAACCATCGCCATCGACCTCCGCTTTGCCCCGACCTCACGCAACTGAGTCGCGTCCCTCTCTAGCCACGAAAAAAATTTGCAGCCACCTCCAACAATAGCTAACCCTAGTGAATTTCTAACGACGATCCGACCATCGATTTGCTAAACAAACTTCGCTGATGCACTCCTCTCGGTCCTCCCTACAAGACTGTATCGTTGAATCAACGATCAGTCGCAGATCATCAACCACCAATGAACGGCCGAGGTTTAATCACGCAATTCTGGCCACACAGAAACCCAGATCAGAAAACGAACAGCAGATTTGACTTATGCTCATTGAGAGATTCAAATTGATATATATAATATAGTTTGAGGAGTTTGAATTTTCGATTTGATATTTGATTTGAATTTACAATTTGGGAATTATGGTTTTCAGCCATTGGGAGGAGAGAAGCAAACGAGATTTTACGTACTAAAATCAGAATTAAGAAATGACCTAGGGTTTATAACGAACTATTTATAGACAGATCACAAAAATAAAAGAGTGGATCCGATCGATTTGGATTGAATGAAAAACGACCCGAAACCCCGTTCTGTCTATGGAACGAAAATGGGTCAACCCATACATCAAAATAGATGTTTTCAGATATTTTAAACTCAATGGAACAGGTTCCTAGTCCTAGTTCCATCGTATGAAGAAGTTATGTTAAAATCGGCTTATTTCAAATCAATTTCAATTGATTTCAATTAAATTGATTTCTAGGCGTTTCGAGTCCGTATGATCAGATGACAAGTTCAATCAATACAAAACTTGAAATTCTACAATAATTCACTGTTACAGATCCAATAAAACTGGTTTCGTCGAAATCCGAGTCAGTGGCCAAAATGTCTATTGTCACTTTAATTAAAAAAATTAATATTAAATTAATTAAATTAATTAAATCAATTTTTCAATTTAAATTTAATTATTTACAAATTTTATCAGTTTGGATTACTTGGCAAATTTAGAATCCTTTAAACAAATTTCTATATCAATTTATCATTGAATATTTCATAATTTACAATATTTAATTTCAATTTCACTTAATCCAGTAATTATAAATTTAAATTCCCAATAAATCCATATTCTTATTTCCATCTTTTTATTCAATCAGTTATCATCTTATGGGTATAATTAACATTGATTTATATTTATTACATCAATATTTCCCACTTCATCTTAATTTCAATTAACGTACTATTTAATTACCTTTAATTGCAATTTGATCTCCAATTTTATTTAACGCACTAAATAAATAAATAACATATATTAATTGTCATGGTTAATTGTTAATCCTATTTATAAGTTTATTATTTACAACCAAATTTTACAGTTACTACCAAACACATATTTCATTTAATTACCATTAACTATCTATTATTTCATTTGTTAGTTCAATATTTCCACCTACTTTCTTATATTCAATATATAACCAAGTATAACATTTAAATCATTTCAGTTGATTGGAATTGCATTCGAGTTATTAATAATTAACTTTAATTGACATTGTTAACTTTCATTTTAGTTATTATTTCATCAATACATCACAAATTTATAATTCTCTAAATATTAAATTACCATAATATATTAAATTAACAAATTTAATTATCGAAAATTTATGGGTCGTTACACTCTCCCCCACTCAAAACTTTTCGTCCCCGAAGAAATTAAATATTTAATATCTTATTCAAAATATTAAATTTATAAGCAATTAATTTACGAATTAAATAATTTAAGTAAAATATATCAATTTATAAATAATTAAATCCTTTTTATATCAAGTTAACAAAAGTTTTGAAGACATTTCATAAAATTTTCTAAGCCCAAAATTTACGAAATTTTTTGGCAGAGTCTCCTTTGTACGGAGAGATCAGGAAGAAATAATAATATCAATAATACAATATATATCATAATTATTTTCAAAATAATATATCCCAACAACGGGAAAACTAATATAATCTCGCTATAAAACCGTAATCTGAGAACGTACCTATTTGTCGGGTAAACAACGCTTATTTTATGAAACCAAAAGCAGTAGCAATTGCTTCCATAAACCTGTACTTCACTTAATCCAAAGAAGTCAATATTTATGAAAGTGAAGTGTTTAAGTTGTTCTAATAAATGACAAAACAAACCAATACTGTAACGACCCAAAAATTTTGACCTCAAAAATTCGACACTAATACGTTCACTGTAGAAGTGCCGAGCAATCGAACGCCGAAAATCCCAGATTGTTAGGGAAAAGAAGAAAAGAGGTAGAAGAGGAAACAGAAACAAAACACAGAATCTCACAATCGCAGCGGATCAAAATATAATATACAAATAGCAGCATTTATACAGGGAAAGCGATAATTGTCAATTTACATTCAATACATCAGAGTACAACCATTCAACATACACTGGACAGTTATAATTAGCCTGTCCCAGATAAACAACTCAAATACACAGCGGAATATATACGTCCCTTCCATCTAACTCACCACTTCAGTTCCAGAACATCCTAACCTGAAAATCTGTAATATTCGGTCTGACCCGATCATTACATTAAATGAACACCCGAGTCAGGCTGGAAGCTAGTGTGGGTAAACCCATATAACTTGAAATACTTAAGTTGTAAAACTTCTTTGAAAACCCAGGTAACTTGTTCAATAATACGAGTTTTATCTTGCTATAACCAAACATTAATTTCACAAAATAATATCTAAGTATTGTTACTTAATTTAAATGGCCAAGTTTACTTAATTTATTCTATTTCAGCCTATTGATTTTAAAATCTAATCTACAAAGAATTATAGATTACTAATCGAGGTGGTTCTGGGTATCACTGATATCCGACCCCGGTTTTTTCTAAACCCAAATGCCATCTTTTAAGGCCAGGTTGTTTAAACTTCAGAATGTCATATGCACATAGAAATTGATCACATAGATATCTATTTAAACAAAGGATTCACATTCATCAATAGATCAATCTAGGCATTTCATATCATAGAACATCACAATTTATCATATTAGAGATGTTAAATAAATCAAAAACATTCAATACAGTTAACATTTGTAAGCTAGATAAACTGATCACATCTTTTCTAATTAATTTATTTTAACACAAAATAAATTAGTTATTTATAAATCCCCCTTAATTGTCATTAACTAATTACAAGCCACTTAATCCGATTTTATTTAATTTTATTTAAAATATTTGGATTTAGATAATTATTAATATGTGAAATAACTTAAGAGCTTGTATAAATGAAAGTTTAAAAAGACATTTTCCTTTTCTTTAACTATCTACTTAATTACATTCTTTAGCTTTAATTTAATAAACTTAAGAATTAATCAAAATAATAATCATATAAATATATTATTCTAAACATAATTAATTTGAGTTAGAAATAAATTATTTATATAATCATTAACTAAACAGTATTAAGTAAACATTCAATATTGAAAAGAATTCGATTTGAAAATTTGCTTGGGAAAATTTGTTTGCTTTCCTTTTAGAACTTTGTTAATTTCATTTTGTTTTTAAAAACATGCAGGCCCAAGCCCAAGCCCAAGCCCAAGAACCTCTCACCTCTTAAATATTTTTCTTTTTCAAAAAACAAACTTTGTTAAAACTCTTTCTAAAACGTTCGATCCCAAAACCCGAAAATCCCGATTAAAAACTCGAGCATAACTCCATCCTTCTTTCTTTCTCTTATATTCTTTGTTTTTCCATTTCTTTTTTTCCTCTTTCTTATCCCTTCACTTATTCTCATTTCTTACTTCCTTAACCTGGCCTAACCCGGCCCGTTACTCTCTCCACTTCCTTCCTTTCTTCAACTCAATCTCTGCCTGCTACATCTTTTCCTTTCTTTTTTCAAATCACCCAACCATACACGCACGCCGTGCACATGTACGAATGCTCTGACCAACCACTTCCGCGCCGACCCCCTACCCGAGTCACGCCCAGCCCCAGCATTAAATGCCACCCCTTGGAACCCCTGACAACTCACTGGTTCACAAATCAGACCATCGACCTAGACCTGGGACGAAACCATGATTACCAAAATTGCCTCGTTCCGTCACTATGCCCAATAATAAACCCTCGGACTTCCATCAGACCTCCGCTACTCCTTCATCCTCCAAACCCCCCTCTAGTGCATGCCCCTAGTTTCCCTATTACATCGCCATGGCCGAGAAACCAATGACTCAAAACGACCACACTAAAACCCTAAATCGAGCATGACAAAGCAAATCCATCAGTAGAAAAACGCCCCGCCATTTTTCCTCGAATGTTCCTCTCCTGATCCCCCACCACGACCAATATCTAGCCCTTAAATCACCATAGCCATTCTAATTTCATCTAAAAGAATTTACTGTTCATCTCCTTCTATCTTGGTTCATATGTGATTAAAAATCACAAAACTACTTCCAAAATTTCCCTTTTCCAATGCCGACCAAGATTATATAACCACTAATCCAAAATAAAACACTCGATCTCCATGCAGTGCTGGCTAAATTACTGTATTATGCACCTTAACTTCTTTACACTTGATAGTATCTTATTAAACTAATTTTAGGTCAAAGTATAATCGAAAGCAAATCATTTTTCTTTTTACATTATAACCTAATTCTAATTAGATTGGGAGATAAGAGATTTTGAAATTAGCATAGCATTATATATAATTTTTTAAACAATGAACAGATTTTCATTTCATATGAATGCTTGCCCAGATCAATTCTTTCTTCACAGTTCTGATTGTATGCTTATGTATATGCATATGTAACCCAGTTGAAAACTTAAGTATTGCTCTCTGTATTTTTAACAAATGATGAACTTTCTAATACACATATAAACTCAGACTCAGACTAGTATCATGAATTCATGTCAAACACTAAATCTCATCCCTATTTAAATGCATAGATGCATGTATAATTCCAGTAACAAAAGCTTTAAAAGTTTTACTCACCTTTTCCTTGGAACAGAACACATGCTTTTTTTTGAAAGCTGCTTGCATGCTGTTGCTTCCTGTTCTTGAATGCTTCAGGATTTGGTCTTGTTGAGTTAAGTTGGATTTTGATTTCTAAAAGAAAAGATTACCCACTGTTTTGATAATAGAGAAGCAGGCTTTCATTCAATTGATTTGCAACTGAAACTTGAATCTTTGTTTGATGTATATTGAGTTGATCTTGAATTGCTCAGGTTATAAACCTGAAACAGTTGAAGTTGTTGCTAGTTTTAGTTTTCTTTTAATTTTTAAAAGATGATAGAAAATGGATTCAGAAAAGAAAGTGTAGAAGTCTTTGAACTGAAAATGGACAGGTTTTTCTCAAAACGTCTCATTGTATAATTCAACATAAAAGAAACACATTTGCCACTTGTATTTTACATGGCATGCATAAGCAACAAATGTCAAATGCAAGTATTTTATGTTCTTATATGTTTTCATAAATTTTATCTATTATGTTTTTAGATTTATATAAATATACAAATCAATTTTATCTAATGTTAAATTTTAAAAGAAAGTATTTTAAATCTTTTTATTAAATCTTATATTAAATAAGCTATTATACTTTTTAACTTAATAAATAATTATCTTAAGTGTTTTGAAAATGCTCAATTAAATTTTAAATAACTTTTGAAAATCATTATATTAAATTCAAATCAAAAACTTCCTATTCACAATGTATATACATTACACATTATAATTAGAAAACATTATTATTAGTTTTGAAAAGAATAAATTTTGCCAAATTAAATAATTAAATTATCAAATCGATATTTCCAATTCAAATTATTATAAAACAAATAAATATTTATATCCAGATATTTATTCGTCTTCAGAATTTATTTGCTCCACTTGTAAATCAGTATTTTAATAATTAAATCAAGTTAATTACAAATTAACAGATTTTCAAAAATCTGGGTTATCACATTCCTTCCCCCCTTTAGACTTTTCGTCCTCAAAATGCGACGAAGCCAGAATTTTATTAAAATGATTATTATCGGATCAATTACTCTTTGAACATTTTAACTATAAACTTCTTTTTTTAAAAAACACTTTAAAAATCTACAAAATATTGCCAAAATAGCTTTATGAAAATACTTTTTTGTAACTCAATGTCTTAACAAGTCCATCCTTGTTCTCACAGAAATTCGGTCATACGTTGATCAGGTGTAGGACTGAAAATCTAAAAGAACTTGGTAAACCCGTTTTCAACACCCAGTGAAAATACTTGGAAAATATTTTGGTGAAAATATAGAAAACATTTTTGGTGAGAATGCTCTGGAAATCATCACCGCCTCCATGGTTGCAGTTAACCCGATGGTTACGTTGTCATCCCGGCAAAATCCACAGAAAACTGTAGGCCTTCGTTCTCCTCGATTACACCATGGAACCCGCCACAGATCACAGCTACATCCAGGGTTACGTCGCCATCACGGCAAAACCCATGTAACTATAGGCATCAGCGCCCTCGAATTTCGCTGCCAAATGAAACTTCTCCATACAGACCACATAGATCGCTGACTACATTACTCGAGTCCCAATGTTACCTGCAGCACTCACTGCCATAAGACTTTCGCTATGTCTTCATAAATCGCAGTCTACCGATGTTATGTCGCTCCCCCAGCGAAATCAAATGTAGACCATAGGTATTCGCTTCCCCTCGACTTCCTATGGTGCACAGTAGATCGTAGTGACATCGAGTTACACTGTTGTCACAGCATAACCTAAATGCCTCTCTATGCATCATCGCCTTCGACTTTCGCTACCCGAACCACAATCCTCAGGAACTTCAGTTAGTCCAGACTTCCTCCCAGGATTAAATTTAGAGTCCTCCCTTAGGGCTCAGGCGGAACCACCCCGTGGATCTCCTACTAGAAGTTCATTTAAATATGAACACCTTTTTCCCCAGAGCCAATCTAAAAATACTTTATACTATACACATATAGTATCTTTCAGATCATACTCTTTATATGAGCCACATATAAATCACCTTTACACAAAATCGATATCTCAAAACAGAAATTCTCAAACTTGGCTTTTCAAATTTCCAAAATTGATTTTCCCTAAAAATCAAAAGCCTTTAAATCCCATGGGTTCCAAAACCGTTTTTCCCAAAATCATTCTCCTAAGATAATTTATATATATAGATATATAAAATCTTGAAAAATCTTGGGATCACTTCATACTTATATAAATTCCCTTTTTATACTTTAAATATTTTTCAAAAACCCTTTCTTCAGATTATAGATTCAACGAGGAGAGTTTATCATTTAAAACAAAATATATATATATGTGTGTACACATATATATATATATATATAACTTTTATTATGCCAAATCAAATATTCAAGTTTTATTTCTTTTATAAAGTTACTTTCCACATTTCTTACCTTTTATAAAATGAATTTCAGCTATAGTGATATCCAATTTCCACTCTTATTCATCATATATTTCAAAATATATTTTTCTATTTCAAAAGAAAATTATTTTTACACTTCTTTACAAAATTTTCAATATCTATGTCATTCAAGAGCGTATGATGTACATATATCATCCGTACGCAATATCAAGTTCGATCGTTCACTCGATCATACAATTTCACTTTCGAACTAATATCGTCCATCCTGCTTCCTAGTGCGGACTCAGATGTGGTTTCTTAATCAAAAACCGTCATTCTCCTTGCATAGCCCTAACCATGATAGAGAATTTTCATAATCAATCAAAAATCCATATCCAGGGTTCGCCGTCGAAAATTGAGTGGGAAAATCCAAACTTGGATCGATATAGTACCTCGAAATTCTGTGTTCGAATCTGAATCAAATCGTTATGCAAATAGAACAATATACGTACATCCTACGTATTTATCTTTATTGATTATTAGCTAAGTCAATTCTCTTTTTATTCACCTTCATTTTGATTTCTATTCACTTATTCACAATTGCTTCCATGTCCATTTCGGTTATCACTTCGAGTATAAACAGTTTGCACTCTGACCAACTTGAACTTAGAAAAATAGCTTGAAAAGTTTAAAATAGATAAGTAGTTGTAAAATAGTAATTAGTTTTCAAAGTAGTTGCAAAATAAGTATAAGATAGTTTGGGTTTTAAAAAGAAAGGTTGTATAATAAATAGCTAGAAAAATAGATTTAAAACGATTTATATTAAAACAATTTATTTGAAAATATTTCAGAGCCAAACTGTTAAATTTCCCAATCTCCACTTCCAATCGATTTCCCATCCCATTAAATTGATTCAATTTCCAATTCAAATCAATTCCCATTTGAATTAAACTTATTCAGCTTCAATCACAATTCCAAATTATCCAAATCAAAATCAATTTGAACTAGTTTCAATTCCAATCTCAACTTTAAACCATCTCGAACTATATAAATTCGAGTTACATTTTTAAATGTTGATTTAATCCTTTAAATCAAATCAATCTTTATTTTTAATTTAACAACCTAAGTTTTTAAATAATTAATTTTGAGTCCAAATTTCAAATATTTATTTTAAGTTACCTTTACTTAACTTATTTTAAGGTTCAAGTAGGAGCTCTAAACTTTTTAAACAATTTAATCTTCAGAATCCAATTTATTACTTAATTTTAACTTCTAACTTTGAAAAAAATTCTTAAACAATTTCAGTTTACAAGTTACTTTTTAACATTTAAATCTTAAGTTCAAAGTGATTCCATTTCCTTAGTTTCAAATATTATTTGTAAAAATCAAAATCATTTAAATAATTTCAATTAAATTTTTATTTCCATTTAAGTTCAGTAATGGATATATATTATCTCAATCTACTTCTTAATTCAATTAAAATAATCTAATTCTCAGTTTCATGAATTATTAATAGTAATAGGATGATATCAGGTTGAGTCAAAGTGAATAAACATCCAAATTATTTAAAGCATTCATCAATAGCATCCATTACCTATTTTCAGAACTCAAACTTGCTCTGAGACCACACATAACTCCCATTCAAACCAACCATTTAACTTTCCTAAGTTAAATCTCAATTTCATTTTGAAATTTCCAACTCAGGTTGCTTGTTCTAACTTATTTAACTTCCCGTAAGTTAAGTTCAATTCATTTAATCCAGTCAACCTTACTCAATTTCAATTCTCAATTTTAAATTTTTAAACTTCTTATCAATATCCTTTCCCCCTTATAAGTTCAAAATCTTATTTCACTTTGGGTTTTGTATCACATTCCATGGGAAAATTCAAAACTCAACACTTAGAGTTTACTTCCAATCAACTTGTTATTATGTATATCCCACTTATATACATATTCATTTCTTTTACACCCTAAGGTATATTTTAAATTTTAAACCATTCTTGGTTTTCAGATCAAAATAAATTTCTTTAAATTTTTTAAAACAACTCTTGTTTTAAGATAAGATTCCAACATTTAAAAATATTATTTATTATATCTTTTAACACTTTAAAACAATTTAAATTTATGGACTTAGATTTTAAAACTTCACAATTTAAACCCCTTTCAATTTACAAGTCTCACTCATCTAAATGTTTACTTCCTTAAAACATTCCATTTTGCTTTATCATTAATTATTATTAGAAACAAACATTCCATTATTAAGATATAACAACGATCTTATGACATTGACCAAGATTATCATATCTGGAAACCAATTCGCTATATATTATCTTATAATTTATTGGAAAATATATTCAGGGTAACTTAATTCAGCATTTTGAAAACATTTCTATAAATTTCAAGATTTTATTATCTGGTTTGAACCCATTTCAAACTTATCTTATTTGTATTGTTTATATCATCTAATTCCTATTTGGATATATATATATATATATATATATATATATATATATATATTACAACTTAAATCTTTCTATTATATTTAATTTCAGTAATCAACAACCAATTACCCTAATATATATAAAAATAAGAAAAATTATTGCTTTATATATCAAAATACAAACTACTTTTAAAACCATTTTTTAAAATAATTATATAATAAAATAACAAATACACTCTCATATAATACACTCAACTCATTCTAGGGTACTACTGACCCAATCCTTAATGAGTAACCCCCACCAGTGCCAAGGTTTTCGCTTAACCTTCAGCTCTAATACCAAGTGTAACGACCCAAAATTTTCAACCTCGAAAATTCGACACTAATATGTTCACTGTAGAAGTGTCGAGCAATGGAACGCCGAAATTCCCAGATTGTTAGGGAAAATAAGAAAAGAGGTAGAAGTAGGAACAGAAACAAAACACAAAATCTCACAATCGCCGCTGATCAAAATATAATATACAAATAGCAACATTAATAAAAGAGAAGTTATAATTGTCAATTTACATTCAATACATCAGAGTACAACCATTCACACATACACTGGACAGTTATAATTAACTTGTCCCAGATAAACAACTCCAATACACAGCGAAATATACTCCATACGTCCCTGCCATCCAACTCGTCACCTAAGCTCCAGAACGTCCTAACCTGAAAATCTGTAATACTCGGTCTGACCCGAGCATTTGATTAAAGTAACACCCGAGTCAGGCTTGAAACCAGCGTGATTAAACCCATATAACTTAAAATACTTAAGTCATAAAACTTCTTTGAAAACCCAGGTAACTCGTTCAACAATACAAGTTTTATCTTGCTATAACCAAACATTAATTTCACAAAATAATATCTAAGTATTATTACTTAATATAAATGGCTAAGTTTACTTAATTTATTCCATTTCAGCCTATTGATTTTAAAATCTAATCTATAAAGAATTATAGATTACTAATCGAAGTGGTTCCGGGTATCACCGATATCCGACCCCGGTTTCTTCGAAACCCAAACGCTGTCTTTAAGGCCAATTGTTTAAACTTCAGAATGTCATATGCACACAGAAATTCATCACGTAGATATCTATTTAAATAAATGATTCGCATTCATCAACAGATCAATCCATGCATTTTATATCACAGAACATCACAATTTATCATACTAAAGATGTTAAATAAATCAAAAACATTCAATATAGTAAACATTTGTAAGCTAGATAACCTGATCACATCTTTTCTAATTAATTTAATTTAACACAAAATAAATTAATTATTTATAAATCCTACTTAATCATCATTAACTAATTAAAAGCCACTTAATCAGATTTTATTTAATTTTAATTAAAATATTTGGAATTAGGTAATTATTAATATGTGAAATAACTTAAGAGCTTGTCTAAATAAAAGTTTAAAAAGACATTTTCCTTTTCTTTAACTATCTACTTAATTACATTCTTTAGCTTTAATTTAATAAACTTAAGAATTAATCAAAATAATAATCATATAAATAAATTATTCTAAACTTAGTTAATTGAGTTAGAGAGAAATTATTTATATAATCTTTAACTAAAAAATATTAAGTAAACATTCAATATTTAAATAAATTCGATTTGAAAATTTGCTAGGGAAAATTTGTTTGCTTTTCTTTTAAAACTTTGTTAATTTCATTTTATTTTTAGAAACATGCCGGCCCAAGCCCAAGCCCAAGAACGTCTCTCCTCTTAAATATTTCTTTTTCAAAAAATAAACTTTGTTAAAAATCTTTCTAAAACTCTAGAGCCCAAAACCCAAAAATCCCGATCACAAACTCGAGCATAACTCCGTCCTTCTTTGTTTCTTTCTCTTATATTCTTTGCTTTTCCATTTCTTTTTTTCCTCTTTCTTGTTCCTTCCCTTATTCTCATTCTTACTTCCCTAACCTAGCCCAACTCGGCCCGTCACACTCTCCCCCTTCCTTCCTTTCTTCATCTCGCCTGCTACATCTTTCCCTTCCTTTCTTCAAATCACCCAATCGTACACGCACGCCGTGCACATGTACAACTGCTCCAACCAACCACTTCTTCCGCCGACCCCTTACCCGAGTCATGCCCAGCCCCAGCATTACATGCCACTCCTTAGAACCCCTGACAACTCACTGGTTCATAAATCAGACCATCAACCCAGACCTGGGACGAAACCACGGTCACCAGAATTGCCTCGTTCCGTCACTATACCCAACAATAAACCCTTAAACTTCCATCAAAGCTCTACCACTCCTTCATCCTCCAAACCCCCCTCAAGCATATGCCCCTAGTTTCCCCATCACATCGCCATGGCTAATAAACCAGTGACTCAAAACGACCATACTTAAACCCTAAATCAAGCATGACAAAGCAAATCTCTTAATAGAAAAATATCCCGCCATTTTTCCTCGAATGTCCCTCTCCTAATCCCCCACCACGACCAACGTCTAGCCCCTAAATCACCATGTCCGTTCCATTTTCATATAAAAGCATTTACCGTTCATCTCCTTCTATCTCGGTTCATACGTGATTAAAAATCACAAAACTACTTCCAAAATTTCCCTTTTCCAACGCCGACCAAGATTATATAACCACTATTCCAAAATAAAACACTCGATCTCCTTGCAGTGCGGGCTAACTTACTGTATTATGCACCTTAACTTCTTTACACTTGATAGTATCTTATAAAACTAATTTTAAGTTAAAGGATAATAAAAAACAAATCGTTTTTCTTTTTACACTATAACCTAATTCTAAATAGATTGGGAGATAAGAGATTTTGAAATCAGCATAGCATTATATATTTTATTTTAAACAATGAATGGATTTTCAATTCATATGAATGCTTGCCCAGATCAATTCTTCCTTCACAGTTCTGATTGTATGCTTATGTATATGCATATATAACCCAGTTGAAAGACTTAAGTGTTGCTCTCTGGTTTTTTTTAAAATGATGAACTTTCTGATGCACATATAAACTCGGACTGAGAATGGTATCATGAATTCATGTCAAACACAAAATCTCACCCCAATTCAAATGCATATATGCATGTATAATTCCAGTAACAAAAGCTTTCAAAAATTTTGCTCACCTTTTCCTTAGAACAGAACATGTGTTTTTTTTGAAAGCTACTTGCATGTTGTTACTTCCTGTTCTTGAATGCTTCAGGATTTTGTCTTGTTGAGTTAAGTTGGATTTTGATTTTAAAAAGAAAATATTACTCACTATTTTGAAAATAGAGAAGCAGGCTTTCATTCAATTCATTTGCAACTGAAACTTGAGTCTTTGTTTGATGTATATTGAGTTGATCTCGAATTGCTCAGGTCAAAAGCATGAAACAGTTGAAATTGTTGCTAGTTTTAGTTTTCTTTTAATTTTTTGAAGATTAGAGAAAATGGATTGAGAAAAGAAAGTGTAGAAGTCTTCGAACTGAAAATAGACAAGTTTTTCTCAAAACATCTCATTATATAATTCAACTTAAAAGAAACAGTTTTTCCACTTGTATTTTGCATGGCATGCACAAGCAACAAATGTCAAATGCAAGTATTTTATGTTCCTATATGTTTTTATAAATTTTATCTATTATGTTTTTAAATTTATATAAATATACAAATTACTTTCATCTCATGTTAAATTTTAAAAGAAAGTATTTTAAATTTTTTATTAAATCTTATTTTAAACTTATGCTATTATACTTTTTAACTTAATAAATAATTATCTTAAGTGTTTTGAAAATGCTCAATTAAATTTTAAATAACTTTTGAAAATAATTACATAAAGTTCAAACCAAAAACTTCCTATTCACAATGTATATACATATACATACGTATATATATATATACACATTATAATTAGAAAACATTTTTAATAGCTTTGAAAAGAATAAATTTTGCCAAATTAAATAACTGGATTATCAAATCAATATTGCCAATTCAAATTATTATAAAACAAATTAATATTTATATCTAGATATTTTTTCTTCATAATTTATTTGCTCCACTTATAAATCAGTATTTTAGTAATTAAATCCAGTTAACTACCAATTAACAGATGTTAAAAAATCTAGGTTATCATAAATACAACATAACAACAATCATTTGGCAAGCATACAATCATTATATTAAATCAAAGTAATCAACCATCCATCCATAACAAATAAAGCAAATGGTTTGTTCGGGTTTAGACACTCTTAATCGTATAGAATGACAAATAAACTACTAAGTATACCATACACTCTACAGTCTTAGATAAAAGTCAACGGATTTATTCATACATCCAAAACAATTAGGAGTATCCTTTCCCAACAACCCATAACCAAAACAACAACAATTTCAAGCAATAAATCAAATTCTTTTTATTTTCATTTCTCAATGATCATTTCTTTGGTTTATCTTTATTCCTTACAAAATTCAATTTCCATTCATTCACCCATCACTTAATTTCATTTATTTACATTCATTTATTTATAGTATTCATTTTCAATTCAACTACTTAGAATATCAATTTATTAACTTAAGTTTATAATCATCTACTTATAATACTTACTTCGTATCACATTTTATATAGTAACGTTTCAGTTATAACTTAGGTATATAACAACTATAACATCAAATTCTTATTTATAAAAGTAATTCATTGAACACTTCCATTACATAAGTTTTACTTGTAAATTTTTTCCATTACATATTCTTTTAACATTTCAACTTTTATAATTGCCAAGTTATATATATGTCTTTAAGAGTGCAATCGAAAGTTACACAAGTTTAACTTATTTCATTTTAGTAAATAAATGTTCAATAGTTATCATTTCTTATTTTCATATCCTTTTTATATTACATGTCACAAATTTTAAATTTCTTATATATTTCAATTATAACTTAGCATTTTAATTTCTTATTTTCATTTATAAGTTTCAATTATTAAATAGTTAAAATTTCATTTCATTTCAATAATTGAAATGAAAAATTTATAGAAATTTAAGAACTAAATGACGGGTTCCATTTCATATCATTTAATATAATAATAATAATAATAACATCTTTTATATATCAAATCATATTTAAAAATTAAAATTAAGATTTGTTTATCAAACAATTGTGTAGTTTCCACTACAACAGTCTTTCCACTTTGAAACTCGAAAATGAATGTCAATAATGTGTGCACCCATTACCGAGATTATTTTCCAGCGATAGAGAGGGGAGTACAAAACTTATTTCCTTCTAAGATTTCTTTAAAACAATTCTTCCAAATCATATTGAAATATTTATATCAGAAAATACTTTCAAACAATATTAATATTATTTTCTAAAGTTATTTGAAAGAAATTTTCAAAATCTCAGAACTTAAGTTCTAAATTTCCAAATTTCATTTATTTTATTTACAATCTTATTTTCAATTAATATTTGTAAAATTTCACACCTAACAAACAAATATAATACAACCAAATATATCATTGATAAAATTACTACTTTATATAGAAAATATATAATAGGCACATTTACCTATATTTCAAAAAGAATATTATGTCGGTCTGCCTCGTTAAGTTTTTATAAACCCTATCGATGTCATAGCGTCCTATGCACCAACCAGAATTTATAAATACAAAACGAGACAAAATTAACACAATACAAAAACCTTTTATAACACTAACAAATACGCTCTCTCATATATACGCTCAGCAACTCATTCTAGGGTATTACTACCCTAATTAATATGAGTAAGACCCCACAAAGCTATGTTTATCACTTAACCATGGCTTTGATACCAACTGTGATGATCCGCCATTTTGGACAGTTTAAATCGACGATAAAACACACAAGTCAGACTCAAACCATAAAAAGAGCATATTGTTAAGGGGTAAATAAAAAAATAAAGAAAGAAAACAAAGTAGAATCTCTCAGCGGAATGATAAAATACTAATTAAATAATAGTTCATGAAGCTGTTTACAAACCTTATGATTATACTAATATAATGCAGAATTAGAGTTACATAAAACAGAAATAATTATCCAAATGCAGTGGAACAGTATGAATGCGGTGGAATAATAGAATAAATAATAATAGTACAAGTCTTCATCTTCGTTCTCCAGAAATAAGGTCTTCAAATCTTGAAATGCTCAGGCTGATCAGAGAGAATTGAAAAGATAAAACATTCGAGTCAGAACTAAAAGGTCTTATGTGAGTTACGTCAACGGAAATAAATATGAGTGGAACGGCGTCAAAGATGTTTACGTGGTTTGACATCTCCTATCCAGTGTCTGATGTGAGTATATTAACTTAAGAGATATTCGAAATTCATATCTTCTAAGGATCCGTCAAACTATCTATTATGTAGTACAATACGCTATTATAATATGTGTATAGTAAAGTAAAAGTATTAAAATAGCACTATGGCATTACCTATATCCCCCTTAACACATTTTATGTATTCTCATAGTCTATACAGTACCGTAATCTCCCTCGTACTGGGCGTCGTCAAAGGGCACTCCATAGTACGGTACAAAACAAACTCATAGTGGGCTCAATATGGTAGGTGACATGGCATAACAAGACAATGCCAGGGTAGATATACCAATTACACTTTCGGACCGGTGGTAATGCACAGCAGCTACTACCGTCCACCTCGAAACACACTTCCAAATCAAAATCAAGGGTGGCCACCAAATCAATCACAAATTCAAAATATAGTATCGAAGGAGTGTGCCTAATCGAAGGAATGACCTCCTTTGGCCTGTCGATTGCTCCTGTTTTAGCCACCTTAAGCTAACTCATGGGAGTCAGGTCCATGTATATACCTTACATTGGATCATCGCCAACCATCCTTATTTATTCTGGAATCCCCACCGCGCACACAGTTGTTAAAGTGGTTTTTGGTATTGGCAGAGAGTATGACAATATCCAACCCCGGTCTTCAACTACCAATCGCTTATTACACACCGAATGGTTCTTTTACATTTCAAAAGTCAATTCACAATTGATGATAAAATATCATATTCAATTCAAATCATATCACTTCGAAATCATTACTTACTTTCGAAATCATATTCATCTTTGAAATCATATCACTTTCGAAATCATTTCTTACTTTCGAAATCATATTCATCTTTGAAATCATATCACTTTCGAAATCGTTACTTTCTTTCAAAATCATATCCACCTTTGAAATTTTATCACATTTGGAATCATTACTTACTTTCGAAATCAGAATCACCTTTGAAATCATATCACGTTTGAAATCATCAATCACTTTCGAAATCGTATTCATCTTTGAAATCATATCACATTTGAAATCGTAGTACGAAACTATATTACCTTTTGAAAGTCATATTTCCAAAATAGCTTAATCTATCATTTCAAAATTATCATATTAAACCAAATATGTTATTTAAATCTCAACTTAGGTTATAATTTCATTTAACAACATTTACTTTAAAAATCGAGGATTTGGATATAAACACAAAATCTTTACTTAGTTTGAAATTTAAGAAAAATAGTTTAGGTAGTTATATTGGTTTACATAGGTTTTTAAATAATTAAAATACTTTACGATATTCAAAATAGATTTAAAAATATTTTTAAATTGATTAAGACTGTTAAATAGACTTAAATTAGATTAAATATAATTAAAATAGATTAGATAGCCTTAAAATAGATTAACTAGATTTAAAATGAAAATAGTTTAATTAGTTTAAAATAATTTAAATTGGTTTAAAATACATTAAAATAATTTATATAGTTAATTATTGGTTAAATAGTTCAATAAATTTGAAAATCTTAAAAATTAGAAATTTTAAAATAATATATTTTTAAAACAGTTTATATTATCAAATTATACCATTCATTTCATTTCAACACATTTGGACAAATTTCAATTTCCAAATCAACAAACTGAATTCCAAACCTTTTAATTTTAAGTTTCAATAAACTATTGAATTTCATCTCGTTTTCAATCCATGTTCAAAAATCAATTTGGATTACTCCAATCTTAAAATATTTCAAAGTTATGTTCCAAACAAATCAATCGCTCACTTCCGATAGAATTTCATTTACACTTAAAAATGTAACTTTAACTTTCTTAAAACAATTCCTTTTAAACCAATGCCCATTCAACATAAAACTTGATTTTTCCAAAAACATTTTAATTATATAAATCAAATTTCATTTCAAAATTTCATTTTATTTAATTCGAAATTTTTAGATTTAAAAACATTTTGTTTAACCAATCCGGTGTCCATATATAATTCTCTACCCTAGGGTCAAGTGATACAGATATTTATCATTTCAATCCTCAACCTAATTTTTTACGGTTATATATCATTTCAAACTTCAGTCCTAAATTATAAAATCCATAAAATCGCTTGATTATATCATTTCAACCCATAACGATTTTCCCTAATCTATATATCATTCGGGTTTGTATCATTTCAATCCATAGTGGACTTGCAGTTTATAACAATATAAAATACAACATACATTTATCCAATATCAACAGTCACACATCCACCACAATCATTATCCAATTCAATCAATAAATATCAATATAGAACCGATAATCAATAACAGATATTTTACTGGCAATTAATATTCAATAATAAATTAAATAACGATTTATTTCCAATAAAGTTCAAATTAAACGAGACGACGATCAAAAATATACCAAACAGCCATAAATAAATTTCTTATCACATCATAAATTTAAATTAAAAAACATAAGAAATTTTAGAAGTTGTGAGTGGGTTAAAACACTCACCTTTGAATCTAAATCGAATATAAATTCAATTTAAGGCCAAAATTCAAAGAGACTTAGAATTCATCCAAAATTACAGTAAAACATCCGAAATTTCATTACGATCCTAGTGGAAGAAACCGCGCATGAATCGGACCTCGTACGCAAAAGTTATGATTATTAGAAGTTCAACGATTAAAATTTAAAGTAAATAAAATAAAAAAATAACAAAACATTTTACAAGGCATGTCACCGCGTCACTACGCACATCATCTCCTAACCCTAGCAACTATCGATATATCTGCCACGAATTGCCTCGCCTCTTCACCGACGGCGGACATCGCGGCAACCCAGATCGTCGCCATCAACCTCCACTTCGCCCCGACCTCACGCGATTGAGTCACGTTCCACTCTGGTCACGAAAAAAATTACAGCCGCCACCAATAATAGCTAACCCTAGTGAATTTCTAACGATGGTCCGACCATCGATTTTCCAAACAAACTACGTTGATGCACTCCCCTCCGTCCTCTCTACAAGACTGTAGCGTTGAATCAACGATCAGTAGAAGATCATCAACCACCAATGAACGGTCGAGGTTTAATCACCCAATTCTGGCCACACGCCAAGATCGAAAAATGAACCATAGATTTGACTTGCGCTCGTTGAGAGCTTCAAATCAATATATAATATAATATAGTTTGAGAAGTTTGAATTTTTGATTCGATAATTGATTTGAATTTGCAATTTGGGAATTGAGGTTTGCAGCCATTGGGAAGAGAGAAGCAAATGGAATTGGAAGTACTAAAATCAAAATTAAGAAATGACATAAAGTTTATAACGAACTATTTATAGACTAATCAGAAATAGAAAAGAATGGACCAGATCGATGTGGATTGAACGAAAAACGACCCGAAAGACCGTTCTGTCTTCGGAACGAAAGTGGGTCAACCCATATATCAAAATAGATATTTTCGAATATTTTAAACTCAATAGAATAGGCTCCAAGTCCTAATTCCATTGTATGAAGAAGTTATGTTAATATCAGCTTATTTCAAATCGATTTCAATTGATTTCAATTGAAAATGATTTCTAGGCATTTCGAGTCCATACGATCAAACAACAAGTCGGATCGATACAAAACTTGAAATCCTACAATAATTCACTGTAACGGATCCAATGAAACTGGTTTCATCGAAATCTGAGTCCGTGGCCAAAGTGACTATTTTCACTTTAATTAAATAAATTAATTGAATCAATTTTTCAATTCGAATTTAATTACTTAAAAATTTTATCACTTTGGATTACTTGGTAAATTTAGAATCCTTTAAAAAAAATTCTGTATCAATTTATCCTTGAATATTTCATAATTTATAGTATTTTATTTCAATTTCACTTAATCTGGTTATTATAAATTTAAATTCCCAATAAATTCATATTCTTATTTCCATCTTGTTATTCAATCAATTATCATCCTATGGGTATAATTAACATTGGTTTATATTTATTACATTAATATTTCCACTTTTCATCTTAATTTCAATTAACGTGCTATTTGATTTCCTTTAATTGAAATTTGATTTCCAGTTTTATTTAACACGCTAAATAAATAAATAATATATATTAATTGTCATCATTAATTGTTAATCACATTTATAAGTTTATTATTTACTACTGAATGTTACAAATACAACCAAACACTAATTTCATTTAATTACCATTAACTATCTATTATTTCATTTGTTAGTTCATTATTTCCAATTATTTTCTTATATTCAATTTTATATCCAAGTATAACATTTAAATCATTTCAATTGATTGGAATTTCATTCAAATTACTAATAATTAACTTTAACTGACATTGTTACCTTTTATTTTAGTTATTATTTCATTAATACATCACAAATTTATATTTCTCTCAATATTAAATTACCAAAATCTATTAAATTAACAAATTTAATTATCGAAAATTTGCGGGTCGTTACAGCTTATGTTATCACATACATAAACCCATGCTTTCGGCTCCACTATTGTCCCATTTCTAACCTAGTCCTATAAAATTTGTAACTTTATGGTGCTCTCGAGACTTTTAGTTATCGCGTGTTTAATTGTTATAGGGCCTCTACCAGTTACATGTCTAAGTGCTATCGAGCCTCTAGTTATTGTAGGTATATGTGCTATTAGCCACTAAAGTAATCCTATCGGGCATAAAAGGTTATGATATCACATGTATAGCTACCGAGCTTTTAAGATTTTATTATTGCATATACAGATATCGAGCATCTTGGATTTTGTTACCACACGTATAGTCGTCGATCTTCAAAGTTTATGCTATCGAGTATGTACACTATCGTATATGTATGATGGCAAATCTGTAATTAAATGAAAACTTAATTTTTCTTCATAAATGTTGCACCAATACTTTTCAAGTTATGTTAAAGTCAGATTGAATGCGGTGCAAATCTGTAAGAACAGTCATAGAATATGAGAGTTAGCCTGCGGCCATGATCGTTGTTCCAACTGAAAGAACTACAACTAGAGAGCATGAGGTCATAAGTGTAATACTTTGCTCATAAGGGAGTCCAAAAAGATATCAGATTTGCACCCATCTCATAGTTTCAAATGTAACATTGTGATACTAAAGATGAAATCTTACATAGTTGCAAGGAGCAGGTAATGATGTACCACACTCACGGAGCCGCTGATAATTGAATGAATGAGCTGCACTATCAACATCCACAAAAATTATACTATGTTAACACCTTCAAGAGTGGGTCTGCAATGCACTTACCAAGGAAAACCTAAGCTGTACTGCAAGATGTTAGAAGCATCCCAAAGGGTTGCACATAGGGCCACTCAAGCATCAATCAAGCGCAGATCCGCTCTTATGGGTAGACGGCAAAGAGGTCGACCAACCTTATCAATAACTCATGCAATAAGGGCAGCTCAGATCATAGTCGGCTTTGATTCTAGTCAGCCTAGATTACTTTTTCACAAAAGCTAAACCAACTTTCGGGCTAAGCAGATCATAAGAAGCCTAAAGCAGCTTAGGATGATTGCACATATGTATCAAGCAAGTGTCGCAACATCATATCACATACATACCAATATAACCTCATTCCCGATATGTTAGTAATGCCCCAAAACTACTTAGTAGCTCTCTTGTTGTCCTCCTAAGGACTCATATACAAAGCTAATGTTAATACTTCAAATACATTAACTTTGTTGACAATAACCGTATACTACCATATACAATTATATAAAATATAGATACAAATGTTTTATCAAATTATATAGTGCATAATGCGAACTATTCCACAAGTGTTGAATCGAAGATCGTACAGTATAACAAAAGATAGATACGAAGACTCATGAGTACAAAGTCCAAAATATGAAGTTCTCAAGATTATAATTTAGTGTATATAGTCATAACTTATATTGTTAATGTCCTTGATAGCAATCTTTGATCTTTATCTCCTGTTTTCTACCTTTTATATTTTTAAACAAAATAATTTTTTTGAAATATATTACAAAATATTTTATAATTTTTTTTAAAGTTCAAAGTATTTATAAAGTATGTTCAAACTATTTTACAAACTATTGGATTTTCAAAATAATTTAAAAGAAACAAGTTTTCAAAATACACATGTATATATGGACATATGGGTAGATGGTATATCGACATATATGCCGCCAACTGGTTTTTCAAATTTTGAAATGAAGTGTTTATTTGTCATAAGTCATCATGAACAGACAAATCAGTTGATTTACTATATAAAGGGGAGTTAAAATGGAGTTTAAAGTTTAGAATTACTTATTTTCTTTCCTTCTCCGACTCTCTTGAAAACTCCGTTGAAAATATACTTTATTCTCTTCAAAATCACTTAGAATCAATTCATACTTCATTGTATCGATTCAATACTATTTTCTTACTATTTTGAAAACATCCTTTTCTCAATTTAAAGAAATCTAAGTGGTGTCTAAGAGCCTATAGGATCCATTATATCCAAAGTTCAAGAAATTGTCTTGGGAAAAAATATCAACTCTATTTGTACTTGCTTTGGCTGTGCTTGTAGCCTATTTAAATCAAGTGAGTGTGCTTATTACTCTGGAAATCTAGTAGGTGTGCTTATAGACCATTCAAATCAAGTGAGTCTACCTTGAACTCGAAAAATCTGGAGGGTATGGCTCATAGCCTCGAATTTAAGATTGTATTTAGGTTTTCCTTCAGCGTGGTTAAAGATTGACATTTGAAAAGAAATCTATACAAGTAATTGCATGGGACCAGATGTAGAAGAAATACAAACCAATTTAAAATCCTTAGTGTCATCTCTCTAACTCTTTTCTTCACTTTCTTACTTTTATTTTTATCTATGATTCCATCTGTGACTGGTTGATGTATAATTCTGTGTTGCTAATCTGTGATTTAATATTTAACTTGAAAGAAATTTAATTTTTTTACATAAGTTAGAAAACATTATTCACCTCCTTCTAGTGTTTAATTAGCCTTAAGATCCATAAATTCATGACTTACATTTGGTATCAGAGCACTAGGTTTACAAAAACATGTAACCTGATTTTTGAAAAGTTTTAACAGCTAGCAACATTAGTAGTATATTTGTTAACACGTTTGTCAAATGACAATCTACTGATAAACCTCCACTTTTTGGTGGTAGCAACCACACTCATTGGTCATGTAGAATGAATATTTATTTGCAGTATTGTGATTTATATATTTAGAATATTACATAAAATGAGTACAAAGAACCCCAGATTAACTTTTAACAATGGACTGCTTACCAAAAGGCACTTGCATAGAGTAATTCTAAAACCATGAATATTTTATTTTTCTCACCAGACAAAAATGAATTTAATAGAGTGTCTATTTGTAAGTTTGTATATGAAATTTAGATAACACTACACGCTACATGTGAGGGAACTAGTAAAGTTAAACATGCCAAATTTCATGCTAAGAAATCTGTTTCAAGTATTTAAAATGAATCCAAATGAGTCTATTTCTGACATGTATCGTAGATTTCGAGATATAGTGCATTCTTTAGTACCATGAGGTAAAACTTATATGGAGAGGACCAAGTTAGAAAGATCCTCAATTCACTTTTTTGGATGGGATCAAAAGACACTAGCAATAAAATATGTCAATAATATTAGTACTCTGAAAATTGAAGGGTTAATAGGCAATATAATGTTCTATGAAGAACGATTGCAGGGCATAAGAGAAAGAAAAGCATAGAAAAGAAATCTGTCGCGTTCAATACAATAACCGACGATTAGGATTCAGACAATAACAATGGTGAAGAAAATGCCCTCATGACAAGAAATTTCAAAAAGTTCCTGAAGTATAAAAGGACGAACAACCTTCGAAGATTGAAAAACAAGACACCTACAATTGGAACTACAATAAGATGTTTCAACTATGGTGAAACCGATCATCTACAAAGAGACTATCTGCATTAGAACAAATCAAAGATCTCAGTAGTTATTGATTTATCTACAGCTAGATGTATATAAGTATATGTAGATATATATTGGAATATTTTATCTAATTTTTTTTTGAAATTTATGGCCCATATGTCAACATACATAGAACATATATGTTCACATACCTGTTAGAAATTTAAATTTTTATTTCAAATTCAATATTTGAATTATCCTTTCTTTTTTACTCTTTCCCATGTCCTAAAAAGGCATTTTTTTGCCCAGAGAACATGACCCTTCACTCTCTATTAATTCAATATATTTTTATCCATTCATTCACTCACTTTGTTTCAAAATTCAATTATCTCTTCACTCTCTTATCTCTTCAACAACTCAAAATTGGCCTCCTCAAGTCAAACTCCTAAAACAATAAGGTTCTCAAAGAGAACCAAAGGCTTTCTTTTCAATGACAAAGATGTCATCGATACTCATATGGAGTGTACTACTTCCAAAGAAGTTTTCCTCCGAATATTTTCTAAATTTGATGATTTTTCCTCTTACGGTCATCAAAATATTTGCTTTCAAAACGAAATTATTGGTTTTGTCAACTCTTCTCAAATGATTTTGTGTGTGTTATCCGAATTTAGTTAAAAAAAATTATGCAAGTTTAAAGGGAAAATTATTTTAAGGAAAAGAGGGGAAAATTTGGAGTAGGGTAAATGACACTCAAATTGTTTTAAATTGTGAACTTTTGGGTCACATACTTGGCTGCCAATCTAGTGGAACTGGCCAACCACTTCAAATTGATGAACAAAATCATTAATTGTTTCACGATTATTTTGAAAGTGACAAAGAATTGGATTTTAAACATATAAAACTTAGCTAAAATCGACACTTATGAGTCTCATTTTACAATAAACTATCACTCTGAGGACAGATAATTACAATAACCCTACTCAAAAAGTTTTTCAAGCCCTTTTTGCCATCTACGGAAACTATGACATAAATTTGGCACAAATCATTTTAAATGACTTTGTTCAAAAGAATATTTCTAGACATGAGAGCGCACTCTGTCATGGTATGTATCTTACTAGAATTTGATTTATTTTGGTGCTGGTTTAAGAGGAGAATCAACACTTCCTTGAAAAGTTTTCAATAAGGCCAATAGTTCTATTATACATATTCCACCTTATTTCGAACCATATGAAACACTTGTTGAAAAAGGAGCAAGAAATACACCAAGAAGAGGAAAAGGACGACGAATGGATATAGAAGAAAAAGAGGAGGAGGAGGAGAAAATCGATTCCTCGTTAGAAATGTTCGACAAACCATCTCACCCCTCGAATAAAGAGATTCTAAAGAATCATAAGAAACTCCTTAAAAAAAGAAGCTTAAACGTTCCTTTAGTAAAAAGTTCACTTTCTTCTCGAATAAAGTGGACAAATACTTTGGGAAAATTATTCGCAAGCTTGGTGGAAATTCATCACCGCCATCTGCATCTTTCTAAGCCAGCCTAGTTATTTTCTTATGATATCTAGCCTTTATTTTGGTGTATTGGTCTAGTTTGATTCATGTTATCTTTATGTAATTTGCTTTTGTTCTATGTACCATCTTTTCTTATTACTGAAAAGTTGTTCTTGCTGTTATATATTGTTTTAATAATCTCTAGAAGTCACTAAAATAGAATGGAACTAAAAAAACAAAAATACGACAAAAACATAAGTTTTGCATTTTTAGGTATTTATGTCGACATACTTACATTGTAAACGTCGACACATGTTAGCCATTTGGCGAAAATTCAAATTTTAAAACTAAAATAACAACCATTTATTCAATATTTCCAAACTATTTTTCACTCCTATATAACTTATTTCTTCCAGAAAAACTCATTCATTATTCTATTCTCTACTCTCTATTCATTCTCAAACATTTTTTTAACAAAATTGTCTTCTCCACACTAAAAATTATGTGAAAACTGTGAATAAGCACTTAAATCATTCAGGGATATTCTTAACATTATTTTAAGAAATGAAAAAATTTAGAATTAAGCCAAATGCAAATGATCAAAAAGCATTTTGATGGTTGATTTCTTCCTTAATCAAATATAATTAAACAAGCAACCAAGAACGCTTCATCAACAAGGATAGTGAAGATCGGGATGCCATCAAAGGAAATCTAATCTTTGGATCCGACGGTTGGGTTGAAGTTTCGAGGAATGTCTAGTTACTCGGTTTGATTATAAATATGAAAATATAAACTTATTAGTATTCCTAGATTTAGAGTTGTTCGGATCGATTAGTATTCTTAGGTTTTGATTTGGTTTGTATTTTTAATATGTGCACTTAGATTGATAATTTGATATATATCATTTGAATCTATTAAATAAAGATTATCTAATCTTATTTATTTAAAGTCCCCATATATTAATTACATCATGTTTAATATGCTTTGATTATTTTAGTGGTAATTATTGATTTTGACTCTATAGTTTCTAAGTATTTTATTTAGGGGAATTTTTATTTTTCACAAGTTTTTATTATGCCAAAGGGGGAGAGAAGTATTAAATAGAAACATGCATATACTCAAGGGAGTTATATAACTCGGGAGGAGTTATATCATATTTTATATACATGAATATTTAATGGTTGTCATCCTAAAAACGTGGGAGATTGTTAATACCTCAGTTGCATTGATTTAATAACAACAACCATATATAACCATACACAATTTTATAAAATATAGATACTAATGTTTTATAAAGTCACATAGCGTGTAGTGTAGATTATTACACATGTGTTGGATCGAAGGCTGTACAGCGTAAAGACTCAAAAGATAGACATGAAGACTCATGAGTACAAAGGCCAAGATATGGCAATCTCAAGATTATAATTTAGTGTATAGAGTCGTATCTTATATTGTTAAAGTCCTTTATAGCAATCTTTGATCTTTATCTCTTATTTTCTAGACTTTATTTTTTTCAAACAAAATAAATTTTCAAAATATTTTTTAGAAGTCTTTTAAAGTTCAAAATACTTATAAACTATGTTCAAACTATTTTACGAAGTATCAAATTGTTTTACAAAATATAGGATTTTCAATACATTTTAAAAGAAAAATGTTTTCAAATTATAAACGCATATGTCGACATACATTTCGCCAATTGGTTTTTTAAATTTTGAAATGAAGTGTTTGTTCTTTTTAAATCTTAACAAATGGACACATCTATTGATGTGCTATACAAAGGGGAATTCACATGAGTTTTAACGTTTAGAATTACTCGTTTTCTTCCCTCCCACTACTCCCTTGAAAACTTCATTGGAAATATACTCTATTCTCTTCAAAATCACTGCGAATCAGTTCATACTTCATTGTTTTGATTCAACACTACTTTCTTGTTATTTGGAAAATATCTCTCTCTCAATTCAAATATCAAAATGCCATCCATGAGGCTATATAATCCATTGTCTCCAAAGTTCAGGAAATTATATTTGGAAAAGCTATCGACTCTATTTGTAGTTGCTTTGGGTGAGCTTGTAGCCCATTCAAATCAAATGGATGTGCTTAGTAGTCCTAAAATCTAGTGGGTGTGCTTATAGCCCATTCAAATCAAGTGAGTCTACCTTGAGCTTGGAAATTCAAAAGAGAGTGTCTTGTTGTCTTGAAATCGAGATTGTATTTAGGTTTTCCTTCTTCTTGGTTATTAATTGGCATTTGAAAAGAAATATGTACAAGAAATTGTACGAGATTGGATGTAGGAAAAATCTAAACTACTATAAAATCTCTAATGTCATCCCACTAACTCTTTACTTTGCTTTACTGCTTTTATTTTTATCTTGATTACATTTGTGATTATTTGGTAGTATAATTATGTGTTATTAATCTATGATTTAATATTTAAATTGAAAGAAGTTGAAAAGGATTTACATAAGTTAGAAAACACTATTTACCCCTTCTAGTGTTTAATTAGCCTTAAGATCTATAATTACGCAACCCATAGCTAATTCAAATTTGAAGTCTTCCGTTATGATTTCAAATGTTTCTGCTCCAATTTTAGAGTTCCCACCTTCATCTCAAACTTCCCACCAAAAGCATGTCAGCAATCTAAGAGCATTAAGTAGATAATATGGATAGACGACATCTGGCAGGTTCCAAAGGCTAGAACACAATGGCAGGAGAAGGATTGTAGTAATCCATGTACACCACCATGCTATTACTAGAATAAAGCATTATCGTAGAAAGGACCTTTTTTTTACCATTTCCTCTCTTGAATACTTTTAAGATTTTATTGTACTCTCTGCCATGAAAACCCGTACTAGAATAGAAAATGGAAGAAAGATTTCCACCATGGACGTAAAATTCCTTAACATCCAAACCACATAAATTCCTCATGTCTGTTACTATTTCTGCATTTTGATTATTACACACCTAGTTTTTCGTACATGATCTTACCTTTTCTATACTAGAATTAAACACTAATTCAATTTCACATTTTAACAAACAGTTAAAGTGAAACTATCTAGTCGTGTAAGCAACCAACAACATAATTATTACCTAATGGAAAACTTAGCATTACATAACTTTGCTAATTCAAAATCATTTAGGTGATTATACGATAATTACTTCATCTTTAGTTGGAGTGTTGCAAGACTAAAAATCTTACTAACAATAAAGTATCTATCTTTTGACTTTATCTTTACATTTGTCATTTTCTTATTCATTTCTTTTGAATTATAGTAGAAATCTCAGCTATAAGTTATGATTTACTACTTTGATTGCTTATTAATTAATCCCTTTCTTTTATTATTATTAATTAAATATATTTTTTGCTTTATCCTTTAATTCACGTCAATTTGAAAAATTAAGTGAGATTCCCAAAAACTCATAAAAAATCAAAAAACACTTTCCTTTACCTTCTATAAAAATTCCAAATTAAAATATTTGTTTTTTTAATATTTATGACCAAAATTACCCATTTTTATCAAAGAAAACTCATAATAAATTATTTTCTCATTCAAAAATTATGAAACTCAAAGTCTATTTGATTTATTATTATGAACATCATATCCAAATCGCAATACATTTGAAGGAGATTACTCAAGTTGCATTCATAAACATTTCATTAACTACGCCATTTAAAACAAAAAATTATACACAATTAATCTATCATTATTAAAAACAAGTTTACAGTCAATTAAAATGGCCAAAACACATGAAACCTAAATCCAAATAAATTTGGATATAAAATAGGGTAAATGTTAATTAAGTTAAATGCTTGATTAAAACCCTTTCTCCTCTATGAAATGGAAGGTTGAGTGTGCCTTTAGTTGATTTCCTCCACTTTATATCGTCTATTATTGGTGGCCTAGCATGAATTGTATTCTGTTTAATTGGAATAAAAGAAAATAGGAAGAATATAATGTATTTATGGATATAAGGGTTAATAATTTAGGCTTCGAACAAAATCTCTTCTTGATCTTATTAATTCCTTAACACCTTATTATGACATTCTCTTTATTCCTCTAATCATTTATAGTTGAAATTAATTGTAATAATTACTTTTGGTTCACTTCATTAATCTTTTAAGTGCCTCATATGTGGTTAATCAAATTTCTCCTCGAGTAATTCCTTTAATAAAATTATCTTAATTACTAATAATTTAATCTCATATTACGACATACTAAAATATGAGACATTATAGATTTTCCTTCTTATATAGGAATTTTTCCCTTGAAATTCACATAAAGTTGAGCAATGACCGTTGACATTAATGTAACTGTACACACTAGTATAACAATAACACTTGTTTCCTGCTATAATAAAATCATTTACGATCAACCACAATGCATCAGTACAACTACTAATATATGATTATATGATAATACAAGATACACTAGTTCTATTACTAGTTTATACAATTAGAAAATTAAAGCACACTTCTAAATCACACATGTCTAAATCAACTTAGAATAGATATTCCTAATCCTATCATTGACCTCCTAGGTACAATAATCTATATCATCACTCTATTAGATCCAAACAAGTCTAATAAAACTGTTCCTTAATTCCTTTGTACCCTGACCTACCATCCGTTTCAATCGTCGAACATATATCAAATATGGTTATACAAATAAGTCTTCGTTCACCCTCAGTTCCAACACCATACAAGGGTCATGCACACATTTTCCCAAATGTGAAATGTGGAAAAGGTATGCACACCTGTTAAGATATTAGGTCACATAATGCTAATTCCAATTTCTTATGCCTTCTATCAACATATCTCCTCTGCCTTGACTGCACAGCTCTAATTCTAGCGCAAATTAAATATAACTTCTGTGTAGCATTCTTACCAAGGTAGGTCCTCAAATGAGTTTATTGTGACAACCTACGCCTCCTTACACACTGATCCAAAGTCTAGGGAGACTTTCAGACTTGTGTCGGTGCCAAGAATTACGAGCTATTAGGGTTTTTTAACATTCAGAGACTAAAGATATAAGGATAAAGCCTAAGACATGCTATACTTTCAGATCTCATAGCAGAAGACAGAAAAATATAAATGCTGAAAATAGTCATCTCAGAAAATATCCAAAACAATCTCAAAATAATATGTAGTCAAATCCATAGTGTATAGAAATACATCACGTAGTTTGATAAAATACTAAATATGATAAAGAATACATGAAGAGTGATAGGAAATAAAACGCAACTCTTATGCTAAGCTTGCCTCTTCAAATACTATCGTTGGGCCTATCGCCTGCTGCCCTACCCTCCTGTAGTGGAAAAAATAAAGGAAAAGAGGTGGGTCAGACAGAAGTCTAGTGAGTGAGTTACATTATTACTATGTGGTGGTCACATGCAGTTGACTTCAGTAATAATCTATCTGACCTAGGATGTCCTACAAGTGTCCATAAATTACTTGTTTTCTTTAGCTAAGGGGTTTATCTCAATACACACTTACACTAATGACTTGCGTAGGTTCATACTTAGGATCGAGTACTTAATCGAACCTTAAGACAACTAATGATTGGATAATATCTACTAGTACTATTCCACACAGGTTTCCCTACAAGTTTCTATCATAGGACTACATTTCCAACAACTACGACTACGTGTAACTATTCTAACATAGCTTTTCCTACAATTTCCATCATGGGACTACATTTCCCATAAGTACAACTACACGTATCCTAGTAATGCATTTAGGGCGAGCCCATAATGCACACTCGCCAAGTGTCTCATCGTTATTACATCCGTGTCCACCACTCAATGGTAATGTATGCCTTTTATTACACTTTTTAGGATCCATCAACAACACAGCATCATGTCGCATCATCATGAATACAAAGGAACTTCCGTTAGTGCTGATCCACACATTTCATCGGGCATCATCATTAGTATGGCCCGTCCAACATATAACCTCCCATGTGTGCAATTTACAATAGAATAACCCCAGTTGAATATCGATCCTGCCAGATAAATAACAACTACCTAGTCCTGCAATGTTCTAGTGTCTCCACATGGGGAACCGACTTCCTTACTTATACTAACATATGTACATAAATATAATATATATATACACTACTATCTTTGTTTATAACTTGGGTATTAGGCCGAGGTTTATACCGTGCTTAAAAAACATAACTGGTCGACCGCTTACTGTCGACCGGGTCTAATGAGCGATTGAATGGTCGTCGTCGTTTAGTGTTTTCAATTTAACTATTGATTATCATTACTTTTGTTTATCAATTTTTTGATTATAATAAACTTGCAAATATAGTCAACCTAACTTGTGAAGCAGTAATTTGTAATTATCAAAACTTCATATTCAGTTTCAATTTGCAATAAATCGGTTTAACATAGGTTTAACATCAACACAATAAGTTACATCAGTTCTTATAACCTAATAAAAGGGGAATACTCATATTTGTCAGTTTCTTAATTTACAAGTTAATATTAGTCAGATCTAGATTAGAAATGAGAAATCTTAATCATATAATAACTACTAGAATTCCAATTCAATTAAACAACGTTTCTAATTCGATTTCCAACAAATAGATCAAATATGGTACACTAAAATTAATTATATATAAATCATCTAATTCATAATGAATTCACTCATATCTGACCAAAGCTATTCCCTTTGAGATACACATGGAATCTCCTTCACCTGCTAGATCTTCGCTTGATTTAATCTTCTTCAATCTCTCTACTTTTACTTTATTTCTATTTTTTTGAAGAAATTTTTGATTTGAGAAGAAAGATGAATTCAATTTTCAACGGAGTAGAGTTTGGATGTATTGGTTGTTATTTGTGAAGTAGGGTTTATATTGGTGTTCTATTTATTGGCACAAGATTCATTTTTGTCCATCCAAAAATATACGATCAAATCCCAAACACTATGAAAAATATACATTAAACCCAGGTCATTCGGCCTAGGAAAACCAAGTTATACAACACCAACCGGCCAATAGCTCGGTCTTGGGTAATCGACCGCTTCATGTCGATCGGCTATACCTAGGGCGTCGACCGCTACTTAACTAATTTTTAACATTTTATTTCCATTCAATTTCACTAATTTAATTATTTTCGATTCTAAATTTTAAAATGTTAATAACTTCCTCATATTAGCTCCAATTTCGAATCATTATATATGAAAGTTGTCTAGAAAATCGCTAGGAACATGGTGATGCAAGTTTCATAGCCAAATTCAGACGTTTGTGAAAATTACAATTTTTTCCCTTATTATTTTAAATTGAACTCTTTTATTAATTTTTCGCTTAAATTTCAGGGCATTACATTCTCCCCCTTTTAAGGGTTTCATCCTTGAAATCTCCAAGGATGGAAAATTATAACTCGTGTATATAACAATCAATAACTACAACCATATACTCATCCATTAACCACTGGCAATCATTGTCCTTAGTTAAGTCCCTAATGTAATATGTACATGTAGGCGTGGAATGCATATGAACCTATACTAATGCAAAAATTTGGTGTTCTCATGATCTAGTCGACCTCCTGAAATGCAAATGCTTATGCACATATCCAAATGTACGCAACATCCTATGTAAATATATGGTGGCAATTCTACATATATGCGCAACTAGTTAATCCATATGCAATAACCATATGCATAAATCAATGAAATAAAACAAGTGATGGTGTGATTAACTTAAGAATATATATGCTTACGTGTGCAAAGAACAACTAAATACATTCATTAGCATCCATCATCCAACATATGTCCTATTGACATGTTCCAACCATTCCTAACATCCAATGGTCCCTAACTATGGGGTATACTAAGCTAGAAGCTAACAATTAAGTAGTCTATTCTTATTCATCTAAAATGAAAACATTGCAGAAAAGAGTTGCAGATGGATAGCTCAAATCTTCTTCTCAGGCGCCCATATACTCTCCGTTGGATGTCTCCCACCTAGACCTTAACAGGTTCGATAACTTTATTCCAAAGTTACTTTGTACCATGCTTAAGAATACCATTAGGCGAATGGACTCCCTCTCCCTATCCATCTCATCTAATTGACTCAGCTCGACCACAATGACGGTATTATGCAATCACTTTCGCAAGTGTGACACATGAAAAATGCCATGTATTTCCGATGACCTCTTAGCAATCTTTACCCTATAAGCTAACTTTCCAACTCTACCAGTAGTCGGAAAAGACCCTACAAACCTCGGCGCTAACTTTTTCAAACTGTCAAATCTCATAACATGTTTAAGCAATGAGACCTTCATAAAAACCATATCGCCCACTACGAACATTAGCTCTGTGCATCTCCTGCTAGCGTAAGGTATCTGCCTATCTACTGCGATTTCCACTCTCCTGTGGATCAAATTTACCTTCTCTAATGTCTCCCTCACCATATCTAGTTCAAGAATAATCCTATTCGTTGTGTCCTACCAACAAAACAATGATCTACAAGGCCTTCTGTATAATTCCTTGAATGGTGCCATCTCAAAACTCACCTGATTGCTGTTATTATAGATAAACACCACTAAAGGCAGGTGATCCTCCCAAGAGCCACCAAAATCCTAAATACACATCCAAAGAAAGTGCACCAATAATTGGTTTACTCTCTCCCACTGTTTTTCTATTTGCAGGTGACAAGCGTACTTAAGCTTAACTCAGCACATAAAGCCTCCTGTGGAATCCTTCAAAATTCACTAGTGAAAAGCGGATCTCGGACACTAACAATGCAAGAAGGAACTCCAAGTAACTAAAAGATCTCTCTCGCACATAGTGTCGACAAAGACACCGCAGTCCTCGTACTCCTAAGCGGAATAAAATGAGCACATTTGGTCGATCGATCAACTATGATCTAAGCATTTTCATTCCCTCTCCTACTTCTAGGTAGTCCATCGATAAAGTCCATAAAAATACTCTCTTACTTCCACCAAGGAATATCTAATTGCTACCATAATCCTCCCGGCTTCTTCTGCTTCATCTTTACTCTTTGATAAGTCATACATTGAGCTGCATACTTTACCACATGCTTCTTCATACTAGGCTAATAAAAAATTCTCTTCATGTCATGGTACATTTCGTCTCCGTTAAGATGAATGGTTATCCTAGAGCAATAAGACTCAGCTAGTAACATGCCAATCAAATCCAAAATGAGAGGAACACATAACCTAACATCTCTCCGTAACCATCCCTTCAAGTCAATAACATAACACCTCAAATGACATGAAGGCTCGTCTACTAACCCGCTAGAAAATATCTAAGAGTTCCTTGCCTTGCATCTGTCTTGACTAGATATGGTCCATAAGTGTAGGATACACATCCAAAGCTGCCAATAATCTGGAGTGATATCTGAAAATGGTTAGAAATCAAACATAGAAATGAAATCCAAAAGCTTCCACTCTAAGAACAAAGGACTCAATACTGCATGTTGTGTAATGACCCGAAAATTTTAACGATTTAAATAATGTAATTAACTAAATTTTTCTTGAAAATAAACAATTAAATTTTAATAATGAAAAAATTTGATATTTGATATGTGTCTGTTTAAGCATAATAAGTGGTATATTTTCATTGGAAAATATGAAAGTTTGTTCTTTTGTGAAATCTCGATTTTAAATTTAAAATCAGTTAAAATTTGTTGAAATAAAATATTTTTGAAATCTAAATATTTTTACATAAGAAAAATGTTAATCATTTTTTGAATGAAATGTCATATTTCATTTCGCCAAATTTGAACTACTCTAGCTTATCTTGTTTTCGATGTTTTAGCAGCAGTTTGGGTAGTGTATATCAAGTTTTGATAGGTTGGTTGTGTTACTCATATTAGTGTACCATTCTATTTATCTCGTTGTATTGATCTCTGCGGTATACTCATTTTTGCATTTTAGGTGTCCGATATGCGGTGAAATCCGCGAAAGGATTAGCCGTATCGGTACCCAATTTTAACCTTTTGGTTTCCCATGTCCTTTCATTTATCTAATGTGAGAAATATATGGTCATTCCAAGAAATCAATGTTCTTGACTTTTTTATTCCATCAGTTCAATATATTATTTGCTGGTTCCATTTCATTTCTATTTCTCTTCCCCATTTCTATTCGTTGTTTCTCTGTGCTTTGAAAAAATAATATATAAGCTTTCATATATTTGCATTGGATATCTGCTCGTTTGCATGTCCGAACTCGCTCTAACCATTTCCCGTCATCCTCCTGCTCATTCCCTTTCATTCGACCTTCCCCTACTTCCATACCACCTATTCCTTCTCCCAGACCATGCCCTACCATAACCACTCCGACCCGCCACCTTCCCATTCAAACCCGACCATATCCTTGAACCTGCATGCCTCTAGCTGCCTCCTCCGCATCAAAACCCCATCACTATAGCCTTGTTTGCATACTCGCCCTCTGTTCCGCTTCTCCACATCTCCATCACCAATCGATTATTAACCCACCGCGCCCAATATCCACCTAAAGCACACCAGGCGGCCTTCCCTCTCCTCCCTGACCCTCGGCCTCACTTCCACCACAACCTAAACCTGACAGCTTCCATAACTCTGACCGCTTCTCTTCCTCCCTCCACGTCCAGCACTAACCCACGTCAGTAGTCCTCCCTGACACCCAAACCTCCACCATCTCCAGCCTGTGTGTCATTCCCTGATCACGCAAGCCCTCCAAACAGCTCACTTACCCACTACCACCAACCCATGAACACGCGTGGCCTTCCACCGAGCCATCATCCACCCAACCCTTCGTCAATCACCTTCCTCCACTTCTTTCCTTTACTGTCGTGCCCTTGGCTGCCAGCCTTTATTAAAAAATTGAAAACGTGAGTTTATAATTTCTTTGTTTTATATTTTTATTATTGATAGTTTTATAAGCTTAAAGTGTATTTGTAAATTTACGTTTCGAAACATATATCTAAGTCTTTCATATGTTGCAATTTCATAGATTTTAGAGAATGTTGGTCTTGGATATTTGCTCTTTGTGCATGGTTTTTTGTGTATAAAAGTTGAGTATATTTTTAGATTTCTATTAAACCAAGATTTGAATATATAATATTCGAACGCTTATCAAATTTATTTCAAAGGATGTTATCAGGTTCAAAAATAAACTTTGATAAAAGTTCTGTTTTAGTTTTAAATGATTTTGATAATGTAGAAAATTTAGTTGCTAATACTTTAAATTGTAAATCTATGAGTTTTCCTTTCGACTATCTTGATTTGTTATCAGACCTTCAAAACTTAAGCATGATGATTGGTTAATAATCATTGATAAAATTAAAAATAAGATTACTAATTGGAATGTGAGATTCTTATCTAGAGCTGCTAGATTGATTTTGATTAATTCTGTCTTATCAGCTGTCCCTATCTATTGGATGTCTATGCACCTTTTTCCAGACTGGGTGATAGATAAAATAGATAAAATTAGAAGGGATTTCCTTTGGAGTGGTGATAATCCTAACAATAGCATTAAATGTTTAGTTAATTGGAATAATGTCTGTAAGTCTAAAAAAGAGGGTGGTTTAGGAGTCATTAATTTACATAATATGAACCTATCTCTTCTTGGTAAATGGTTATGGAAATTCAGAGATACTGGTGATAATGCCATTTGGAAGGAGACTATTTCTAATTTCTAATTTCTACTATAATGGTAGTTATAATCTCTATCATATTAGTCCTTCTATTTATAGTAAATTATCTTATTTTTGGAAATCCATCTTAAAATGTAGTGATATTTTCAACTTAGGTATTAACATTATTGTTCATTCTAGTAATAACACTTCTTTTTGGCACGATAGTTGGATTTCCTCTACTCCTCTTAAGTATGAGTTCAAAGATTTATATGATATTTGTAACTTTAAATTTTCGTTTATTTCTGATGTTTTTAACTCTGAAAGTGACCCTCCTTGGATTTTCTATTTTAATAGTATTTTAGTAGGCCCTACCCTTAGACATCTTTATTTTCTTTATGCTAAGCTAAATCTGTATAACTTTGACAATGATAATGACCATATTAGTTGGGGGTGGGATAAGTGTAAGAAATATTCTTCTAATTCCTTTTACAAATTTATTAACTTTTCGAGGGTTTCTGCCAATAGTTTTAAATTTATTTGGAAGTCAAATGCTCCTCCAAAATCTAAGATGCATATGTGGCTCATCATTCATGGTAAATTAAACACTATTGAATTTTTAAAAAGAAAAATATTATTATTGATAATAAATGTTATTTTTGCAACACATACTCTGAAGATATTAATCATATTTATTATGATTGTTTGGATACTCATTTTATTCTTTTAAAGACCCTTAATATTTTTGAGTTTAATATTAGCTCTAGAGTTTCTGATTGTTTTTTCTATTAGAACTCTTTTAGATTTAGGTTCAATAAGAATTATAGATACTTGCTTGATTCTTTATTCACTATTTCTTGTTGGTACATTTGGTTTGAAAGAAATCAAAGGATTTTTAATAATAAAAATCATCATTATAATGATTTGATAATTTTAATTTCAAATTTCTGTTTAAATTGGATTTCTAATCCCAAATATAAATTAGCCAAAAATAATTGCTTTAAGGATTACTTAACAAGGTTAGAAATAATATTAACATATTCAAACTTAATATCAATAATTTTGCTTCTAATAATACTTATATTAATCCATTTTCTGATTTAAATAATGTTCATATGTTGCATCATAATTCTCTTACTATTTTTGGCCCATAAATTAGTTTCTTGCCTTGTTTTTTCTTTTTTTCTTATATTTTCTCATTCTTAGAATTGTTTGTTTTTGTTCTAGATTATTCTTGCTTTAATTTACTCTTTGGTTTTTATTCTCACATATATGTATATAAATTCTATTTATATACATATATGTGATTCATTCTAACTTGATTTCCTAGTTTTGTTACAGGTATGGTTTACATAGGTTGCTGGTTTTTCTCTTGACTGTTTTGCAGGTTTGCTTGCAGCTTTATTCAGGTTGGCAGGATAGCTTTTCTCAAGATTTCGGATTGCGTCTGGCATTTCTTTTGTTTACTGCAGGTCTTCGGTGTGGATTTTTTTCTTTTTGGTCCACCTTTTAGAGTCCTTCCCTATGGATCATCTAAGGCATTTTCTTTGAGTTTTGTGCTTTAGTATTTCGGATTTTAGATACCTCTAACACTCTATTATTTGGCGGTGGCCTTGCCGGAGCTCGGTATTAGGGTGTAATGGGTGGTGGCTTTGCCGGAGCTCATTTGTGGGGTTTCTTTTTCTTTATTTTTAGTTTTATAGTCATGCCACCTACCAGGCATGTTGGCAGCTCCTTCTTTTTTGTTATATATATAGCGCTCCATGTGTGCTCTCCTCTTTTCTAGAGGATCACACATTTTTCTCAAAAAAAGGATGTTATATGATCTCAAGTGCATTTGAAAAATATACATACATACATACATACATACATATAACTTATATACTGGTTCACTTATATATTTGATTTCATCGAATCCAGTATATCGTGCTTTACTTTTGTTTCGCCGCTATCCAGAATTGGTCGTGACAGCTTTTTGCTTTCCTTCGTGTGCGCGTGCGTGTCCATATACGTGTAGGCGTCGTGTTCATTTTTCGTTGTTCTCTAGCCTCGAAAGGTGAGCGATCACCCATGATTAACATTCCTATGTTAGTAAATTTATATTCATATAAAATGACGATTAAAATATGTTGTTAAATTTATATTTGAATTAGTCAGAAATTAAATTGTTAAATATGATATGTTAATATTTAAATTTGTTAACCTATGTTGATTGGCATATGACACCATGACCTGTTGAATATGTAAATATATATATATAAATATATATATATATATAAGTTGTTAATTATGATCATATTTGATGTCATTTTATATTATGTCATTGTTCTTACACTATAAGGAACTAATTTAGGAAATCCTTTTGGGTTGAAATGATACATACCCAAATGATCTTATAGAATAGGGAAAATCGTTATGGGTGGAAATGATAAACCCAAGCGATTTTACTGAATTTTTATTTTGGGATTGCATGTTGAAATGATACATACACATAAATATTTAATTATTGCGGATTGAAACGATAAATATTAATATCACGTGACCAAAGGATAGAAAACTATATAGGGACACCGTTGGTCTATTTTGAAAAATGATTTCCAAAGTTTTGAAAGGAAATAGATAGGTTTTAATAAATACTAATTTTTAAATATAATATAAAGATTTATTTTAATATGTGTGCAAATTTAGATTTTTATATTTTTAGAAATTTTAAATTTATATGTTAAGTTCTGAGAAACGTAAATTTTAAGATTAGTTAAATTTTTATCATTTTCAAATATATAAAATAAGATTTAAAATAGATTTAATAATAAGATTTAATTTTATAATAATTAATATAATAATATTTAATAAGAATTTAATTTTACTAGTATATGTATGTAAAATATGTTTTAAGTAATTACTTAAATTTATATTAATATTTTGAAAATAGATTTTGTAATAACTTTAATGAATTAAGGTTGGAAGGATAACTTAAAATTGATTTTCAATTTAATTTGTTAAAAATTGAATTTAAATAAGAATTGCTTTTGGACTTATTGATTTCGAGATTTTAAAGATATAAAATCTGTTACTTGATAGCTTGATTTTGATTAAAGGTGACTACATGAAATTTTCGAATTTAAATAAATTGAAATTAAATATTTAGTTTTTATTTAAATTTGTAATTTGAGATTTTATTTAAATATTTATAAAAGTGATTAGGGGAATATTTTAGAATAAATATAATTGAGTTAGATATTTAATTACTGGTTTTATAAATTTATAATTTGCGGTTTTATTTGAATGTTATTAGAAAGGATTAAATGAATATTTTCAAATTTAAATGAAATTAAAGTTGAGTTTTGAAATATAAATGAAATTTTGCAAATTGAGTCATTGTAAAAAAAATTGAGTATTAAAATTTGGACCCTACTGAATTGGAAGTGGTTTAAATTTGTCGTTCAAACCTGGTTTTGAAATCGATATAAACTAAAATGGTTTTTTATGATAATTTGAATTGAACCTTTAACCCTTTTAATTGAAATTGTTGAATTGAGATTGATTTAAATTTAATTTTGGAGCTAAAGTTGATTTAAATCGATTTATGAAATTGGAAGAAACAATTCTAGTTGAAACTCCTTTTAGTATACAAAATAATTTTAATATATAAAATATTTTAAATATATAAATTATTTTTAATATTTAAACTATTTTAATCCGTAACATATTTTAAATATAAACTATTTTTTATGAACTATTTCAATATATAAACTACTTTTAATATTCAAACCGTTTAACTGGAACTATTATGGTTTAAAGTGAATATGATTTCGAAAGTGATATGCTTTCGAAATTAATATGGTATTCTGATATGAAGTATGAGCTATTTTGAAAAAAAATGACTAGGGTGTGAAATAAGTGTTTGGTTGTTAAAGAGATCAGGATTGGATATTGCCATACTTTCTGCCAATACCGAAAACCACTTTAACAACTATGCACGTGGTGGAGACTCCAGGACGAAGTAGGATGGTTTCGCGAACATCTATATGAGGTATGAACGTAGCCCGACTCCCTCGAGTCAGCTTGATGTGGCTAAAACAGGAGCTATACCAAGCCAAGTGGGGTCGCTATCCTTATTAGGCACATTTCTTTTATACTATATCTATTACTTTCTGATATATTTAGGTGCACTTTTGATTTGGGAGCATGTCTTGAGGTGGGCGGTAGTAGCTGCAATGCGTTACCACCAGTCTGGGAGTGCAAAACGGTATATCATACCCTGGGCATTGCCTCACGTGCCTTGTCACATGCCTTATCATGCCCTTTACAAGTCTCGTTTGTGTCGTACCTATAGAGTGCTCCATGATAGCCCACTGGTTTGGTGAAGTTTACAGTACTGTGTAGACTACAACATTTATAAAAATGTGTTAAATGGGATATGGGTATGCCTTAACGCTATTTTAATAGTTTACTTTACTATAGACATTATCTATTTAGCGTATTATACAATGTATGCAGATAGTTTCACTGATCCTTAAAAGGATGGGAATCCCAAACATCCTTTAGGTTATATTGCATTTAACTTGGACATTTCACTTGAGTTGATTTACTTGCATAAGAATGTTAATCCTGACTCGAATGTTTTGTGTTTTGTGTTTTGTGTTTTGCTTTATGCTTGGGTCTACCGAGTGTCACAACATTTGAGACTCATCTTTGGAGCTTGGAGCTTTGCTTGGAGATCCTTCTATATTTATTCAGCTTTCAGTTATTTATGTTCAGACTTTTTAGTTACTTTTGTGTTAGTGACTTCTATGTATTCGGGATTTCTATTGTATTTCTTTTAAACTCTGATGTTCTATAGTAGCTTCATGAACTACTATTTATCTATTCCGCTGCTTATTGTTATATTACTCTATGTGTGTGATTCTATGATTGATTTATTTACCGTATATGCTAAGTTTGCCAAATATAAATTAACAATCTATTATTTTAAGTAGTTCAAGTCTAACATGTGTGGATGATTTTCGATTCGAATGGTTCGAAATGGCAGGTCATTACATGCTACCTACTCAAGGCATCGATACAACATTTCCCTTGCTCGGAGTATATAAGATATCGAAGTCGTACAACACCAAAAACTCCATCCACCTCTACCGCCTTAAGTTCAAATCTCTCTGGAGAATAAATATTTATGAGATTTATGATCCATATATAGCTCAAACCGCTCTCCTAATAAATAGTGTCTCCATGACTTGAGTACAAAGACAATGGCTGCCAACATAAGATCATGGGAAGGATAGTTTCTCTCATGGGCCTATAACTGCCGACTCACATAGCTCACCACTCTTCCTACCTGCATCAACACCACACCCAATCCCATACTGCAGTCGTTGATATGCACTTTGAATGCATTCGACTATCAGGTAATACTAGAACAGATGCAATAGTCAATGCCTCCTCCAGCTTGATAAAACCACCTCAGACTTTGCATCTCATGAGAAAACCAAATTATTCTTGGTATGGTGGGTTAAAGGGGCAAAAGATCTTCATGAATCCTTAATGTACTTCCTAAAAAGCCTGCCAAATAAAGGAAACTACTCACTTTTAGGGTATTCTTTGGCACATGCCAATCCTATACAACGGCAACTTTACTAGGATCGACCGCCATCCCAATTTTCAAGACAACATGTCCCAAAAAGTGTACCTCCTTGCACCAAAAGTGGCACTTAGAAAATTTTGTCATCAACTTATGCTCGCAGAGTGTATTGAGAACTTCTTCTAGTGCAGCCTATGCTCCTTCTTGCTTTTCGAATAGACTAATATGTCATCCGCAAATACCTCCATGAAACATATTAAGCAACCTTCTAAAAACTCGACTCATCAAATCAACAAATTAGGTTGATGTATTGGTCTTTCCAAATGGCATGACTAACCACTTATACAATCCATTGGGTGTAGGAAAAGCAATCCTCTGAATAATATCCTCGGCTACACGCAACTAGTGGAATCTGGTAGCTAACTCAATCTATAAGAACATCTTGGCTCCAACCAACTGAACAAAGAGATCATCTATGTGAGCAATGGGCAACGATTCTTCTTTGTCAGCTTATTCAGCTCCCGATAGTCGATGCAAACCTTCAGAGAACAATCTGCCTTGGTGGCAACAATAACCGGCACTCCTTACTCTAAATAATCCTCTTAATGAAGCCCTTCTCTAATAGCTCATTCAGTTTATTATTCAACTCGCATCTCTCCTTCGAAACCATATGCCTTAAAAGTTAGGCAACATGTCTGGCGTTCTCTACAAGAAAATTATGAAACTCGATCTCTCTTTGAGTTGGGAGAGAGGTAACCTCGGAAAAGAATTCTGGATAGTCTCTAACTATAAACACTGAATTTAACTCGTCATATGATAGGTCTAATGAATATAAGTAACTTAAAATAATCGAACATTTAGAATTGCAATAAACCTCTAGACTACATCCAGTATAAGTACCAAACCTAACAACCTTACCATCACAATCAAGGATAGCCCCATACACCACATCCAATCCATGCCCAAAATCAAACCAAACCCAAAAATTCCATAAACAAAAGCATTACAATCGAACTCGACCCCCAAAATCAGCAATTTCATACCCCCTACATAATATAGACAAATATGCCTATCCTCCCATAGGATTTGATACAACTACAGCATCTGTAAATATGCCAATGTTTTAGTGTAACTTGTTAGAACCTTCTTTTGTATGTTTTAATGATGACAACTATATCTGTGTATATATCTAGAATATTATATTATGTAGTTTCCAAAAGAACTTGAATCAGAGAATCAAGGAGAAAAGAAACAGATCATCTACATATCATAGTGAAGGAAATATGGAACCTCGAGTCAAAATGTATGTATTTGGTCTTAGATGTACTTGTAAAATCTCCATGATATTTCACATGCACACTCACACATGCATACAAATATTCCAACAAAGAGTTAAAAAAATTAAATAAGGTTGTCTATATAAAAACATATTTTATATAATTTGGTCGATTGGAATTATTTTCAGTTGACTGATTAGTAAAACTTATTAATATATATACGATAATCTAGTTTTTAAATATAATATATGAATTCATTTAGAAGAACAATACTTTTGTAAAATGTCAACATCAGAAAATTCATCCCTATATATCAAAATACCGCATTCCTTCAGATTGTACCGACCACCCTCCAAAAGGAAAAAAGGTTGAGCAGTGGATCAAGTTCGTAGGACAAATAACTATGACACAGGATGATCATATTGATGATATAGCTCACTGTCAAGGAGAATCTATGTGGTCGCAAAAAGAAATTTATTTGGAGCAACATCATCAGGGTGAACGTTTAATTTATATAGAAATATCTATGATGCGTTTTTATGGAATATCACCAACCAAGTAATGCATTCGCTCCATTGAAACCCTTCAAAATAGTATAATCCATCAAAACAACATAATACATCAAAGTAGCCTAGCCCATCGAAAAAAAGCTACTCGGATAAAAATAAATGAAGCCTATATAGAAAATTCGTCGGAAACAGACCCGTTCGAGCAGGAATCGAGTCCATCGATAAACTAAGATTGATTTGAGTTTTTACGAATAGCATTGTTAAATATACAAGTTTGATATTTTTTATTTTTCAAATTTTATATATATTATAAATATGTTTTTAAATATACATATATAAGCAAAAGAAAAAGTTCAGAGTATATATAAGTTATTTTCATAAATGCAAACAAAAACACACACACCAGTTTTTTCTTTCATCTAGTACACTAAATAAAATCCCCAGTCAACTAAAACATAGTGTATATGATACCAAATTTAACAAGTTGACTAAAATATATAAAACAATCGACTAAATTCACACTTATCTTTTACGTTCTAAAAAATAGTAGTTTAGTCAATTGAAATTTTTCCAGTCGTCGAATCTAGGTAGTTCAGAAGGCTAACTGCTTATTATCTAGTCGACCAAATTGCACCTTATTCTCTATAATGCAAATTATATACACTCATTTGATTGAAATTTAATGCCAGTCGACTAAATTCATAGTTTTTTCTTTTAAAAATAAATAACTGTGAATTTTTCACTCACTTTACAAATTTTCTCTTTCAAATTCAAATCCCTAGTTTTCAAAAGCTTCTACTTTGAATTCATGGCTCCAAAACAAAATTTCCACTTATTAAGAAAAGGCCACAATCTCAAAGCGGGAAAGCTCCTTCATCATCTACACCTTCACATCCTGAATTTGCTTCCGACTAGCAAAGTCAATTTGGTTGGATCATAGTAAAATTGCCCTAAAGCATTTCCACAAACTCAATGAAAAATGGATATTCCAAGAGACTTTCTACAAGTTAACGAATTTCAAATCCTTTGGAATTGAGCATTAGCATAGGAGCATGAATTCCTTTCTCAAATAAATGCTAACCAAGGCATGGTAAAAAAATTATCCGTTCTTAGTAAGAATATTTTGTATAAACTTATGTGAAAACTTTTAGAAAGCTAAAAATGATAAAGGATTATTATAGAGCAAAGTTCTTGGAATAGAAATTGAGTTGCATGTTGAAGATTTGAGGTCAATCTCAGGTTGTGCTAGTTCCAGATATGATTTAGAGGACACTGACCATGACAAATTTGCTTGTAACTCTACGAGTTATTTATTCTATACGGAACAAACAGCCAATACATCTGTTAATCTTCATCCCCAAGCACGAATTCTTACTAAAATGATTATTCATACTATTTTTCCAAGAACTGATAGCTACGAGAAGATATATGACAATAATTACAAGGTTTTGTATGTAGTTTATTCAAATTAAAAATTGAATTGGGCTAAAATAATTCATGATGGGATTAAGGGTTTCCATGCCCATTCTCGACACATTATGTTCTTGGAATCCTAATTGACTTAGATTTTCATTCACTTTGAAATTGATGTTGAGAGTTTGCAAGATTTTACCTTACCTAAGGTCATGGATAAAAAATCCATCTCTCTCGTGAAATTACCATTAACAATGGAGTCTCTTGAGCCATACAATGTTTATCTATCTCGCTTAGTTCAAGGAAACATAGTCCAATCCTCATCACAAGCTCAACCAACTGTGCAACAAACTACTTAATAAGAAACCGAAGAAAAAGAGCGGTCTACGGATAGTGATATAGAGATTGCACTTGTCGAGCCTTCCAAAATTATCTCTGCCAAAACTGCAATCCTCTATAATCAAGAAATCCTTTTCAAACAACAACATAAAATGATCAAACCACAAAAGTGCTTTGAAAAGGCCACAATGGGCTTCCTTAAGAAGATTTGGAGTAAAATATCTTCATGCTCTATCCATCTTCTCCCAATAACTTGGAATCAGAAAGTTAAATCTTGCTTATTGCCTTTGGTTGGCAATTTTGTGTACGTTTATGTTTTTGTTTTTATTTTGGTGTAAACTATTTGGTTCACTTATAATATTTGAACTTCTATGTTTATTAGTGGCGCTTATGTGGTAGTTGTGTGTGTGTTGGTTTGAATATGTATGGACTTATGTTATGTTTGTTCTTGTAGTTTGATGTTATCGCTAATATTTCATATGTGCTTATTTGTTGTGTGTTCTACTTTGTTTTTCCGCCACGTTTGTCATATGACATTTATATGCATCTCATACACATATCATATCCCTTATGTGGTTCATTTCTATTGTATCACCTTTGTCGTATTACTCTTCATTTTGTTGACGGAAAAGGTGGAGTGTATATTAACATGGGAGAATGTATTAAGGGGAGAGTTATATATATCATTTTATCTCGATTTATATAGTTATCATCATCAAAAAGGGGGAGATTATTAGAACCATGTTTGTATGTTTTAATGAACACAACTATATCTCTTTATATATCCAGAATATTATATTATGAAGGTTCTAGAAGATCTTTAATTAGAGAATCAAGGAGAAAAGAAAGCGGATCATCTATATATCAATAGCTAAAGAGATATGGATCATCAAATCAAATGTATGTATTTTATCTTAGATATACTTGGAAAATCTCGTTGATGGCTCACATGCATACTTAAACATAGACACACACCTACATACAAAGATTTCTAAAAATCAAAGAGTTAAACAATTTAAATAGGGCTATCTATAGAAAAATCAAGTTTTATATAGTTCGCTAGATTGAAAATATTTTCAGTGGATTGAGGGCAGTCGACATAACATGAACTACAAACTTATTTTTTAATTTGCTGCATAAATTATTGTTTATTTCTATGGACTAACTTTTTTCTCGGTCGACCGATCACCCTGTCTGAAAAGTCACAGTAAATGGTTGCGATCATTCAAGAGCATCTTTACAAGTAGCAATGGATGTTCTAAACAATAAAAAATCTTTAATGTAACTCTTCGATATCTATAAATAGAGATCAACATTAATTTCTTGATCTTTATTCTCTCTTAAGCTTTCTTGAACCTCTCTTTCATTCAAACTATATCCTTTATTCAAGAATCTCGCAATACACTTCCAATAATCATGAAGCATGCATCTTGATTCATCAAGAAGATTATAGGAAGTCATTGCTATCAGTCAAAATTTATGTTGAAGGAACACAAAGTTGTTAAGTCAGAAATTCTATTGTATTGCCTATTCCTCCATGAGAATTGAGGGTATTTAGTTAGTGTAAATTCCAAGGGGGAGCTTCAGGATTGAACGTAGGATAGAAGGTCCAAACCAGTATAAAAACTCTAGCGTGCTCGTTTTTATTTGCTTTACTTCACTATACTCTACTGTTTAGTATTGCTTATTTTTGAATATATACTTGAATACACATCTACGCCATGTTATACAAGATCTCTGTGCACTTTCATAACTCATCCATAAATCTACTCAAGATAAAAGAGTGTGATGCCCCCATGTCAAATAAGATACAAATAGGTAAATCAGATAAAGTTACCGTACATTTGATTACGTCCTTCTTCCCCTTGTCCGTAACTAGAGGCATACTCGAGCTAGGGATAGAGTCCAGTATGTCAGCTGAACCCACCTGGGTAGAGGTCTGCTGAGGTATTCGACATTCCTACCTTTTGTACCCGTATTGATTGTACTTGTAACACTTAATCTTCGAACTATCCATTTTGCACTCCTCACAAAATGCACCTTCTTGTTCCGCTTCCTACACTTCAACTTTTGCTTCTTGATCTTTCACTTAGGTCACTTTCCGCCCTTGCACCAGTTCTACTAGGATGCCTTTCCTTTTATCTTCTTAAGCTCACTCTTCATTTCCTCCTTGGAAATAGCATTTAGCAAAGCCATCTCCACCAATCCATCCAAAGTCGCACCCATGGAAACATGACCAAGGGCCAAATCTTGAATAGGTTGATTCAACCCTTGGTGAACTTCAGAGACTTCTTATGAGCAGTATTGATAAACTCCATTCCAAACCAAGACAACACATTGAACTGATTAATATACTCTTTCGCCAACATCTCTCCTTGTTGTAAATGAATAAACTCCTTCATTTCTACTTCCTCTTCAGCCTTAGACAGAAACTTCATCTCAAAACATCTCATAAACTTTCCTAAGTAATCTCTTCCTCTTATGTCTCAACAACTACCCCATCACACTATTTAAAAGTCTCCATTTTTAAATACCAAGTGGCGAGCTGCCTCCTAATGTCACCAAAGGCCTATCAATGCAACAATCATCTTATAAATACAAATCCAAGTCCTCGAATGTATATACAGCTCAGTCCCCACATATGGCTTCCCTCCTAGTCTCACAAAGTCCTAACAAAGCCTAGCGAAATCGACAATAGGTGGTGGGGCAGGAACTACACCCATTGCTCGCTCCGTGGTTCTCCACTAGGGTTAAGCTTGGCTTGTCCTCTTGCTTGTAGATAATTGCGAAACCAAATCGGAATGTTCACACCTGGAATCTCAACTGCATCGCAAGAGTTAGCCGGATCATTCATTCTTTCTATATGTGATTTTCGGAATTTATTAGCAACTTTTACATAGATAATATTGGCAAGAATAAGGGAAGGAGTTATTCACATTACACACACACACACACATATATATATATATAACTTTTGAAAATCTTATACTTATATATGCTTTTTGAAAATCCGTTTTTAAATGCTTTTGGAAAGCCTTTCGGAAAAGATTAAAAATTTTAAGCATTTTTTATGAAAAACTTTTCAAGTATGTTCTACTAATATGCCCCTAAACCTTAAGGAATTTCAAACCCAGGCTCTGATACCAACTGTGACAACCCGCACTTCCCAACACACCGATCCAAAGTCTAGGGTGAATTTCAGACTCGTGTTAGTGCCAAAAAATACGAACTATTGGAGTTTCTAAACATTTAGAGACTAAAGATACAAGGATAAATTCTAAAACATACTACCCTTTCTGATCTCACAACGGAAGGCGGGAAAATATTAATACTGAAAATAGTCATCTCAAAAAATATCTAAAACACCATCTCAAAATGGTATGTAGTCAAATCCACAGTGTACTGAAATACATCACATAGTCTGATAAAATATTAAATTTGATAAACAGTACATGGAGAGTAATAGGAAATAACAAGCAACTCTGATCCCAAGCTCGCCTCTATAAGCTTTATTGCCGGGCCTATCACCTGCTACCTTATCCTTCTACGATGGGGAAAAAGAAAGGAAAATGGGTGGGTTAGAAAAAATTCTAGTGAACGAGTTGCAACATTAAAGTAAGGTGATCACATGCAATTAACTGCAGTAATACTTTACTTGACTTAGGGTGTCCTACAAGTGTCTGTGAAGCACTTATTTTCTTTACTTAAAGGATTTAGCACAATACACACCTACACTAAGGACTTGTGCAGGCTCATGCATAGGATTGACCAACTAATCGAACCTTAAGACAACAAAAGATTGGCTAATAGCTACTAGAACTATTGCGTATAGGTTTCCCTACAAATTACCACCATGGGACTACACTCCCCACAACTACGACTACATGTAACTATTCCAACAAAGGTTTTCCTACAGTTTCCAACATGGGACTACATTTCCCACAACTACGACTACATGTATCCTAGTTACACATAGAGATGGAGCCTATAGTGCTGACTCATCAAAGTGTCTCATTAGCGTTGCATCCATGTCCACCTCTCAATGGTAACATACGCCTCTTATTGCATCACATAGCGATTCATCAATACATGGTATCACGTCGTGTTACCATGAATACCAAGGAACTCTCGTTAGTTCTAAGTCACACACTTCATCAGGCATCATACTTAGTATTTCGCATCTATTATAGAACCACCCATGAATGCAATTTGCAATAGAATCGCTCTAGTAGAATATCGATCCTGCTGGATAAGTAGCATCTACCCAGTCCCGCAACGTCTTAGCGTCGCCACATGGGGAACTAGCTTCTTTGTTTATACTAACGTCCATATATATAATATATACTCCACTAACTTTATTTATAACTTATGCTTTAATCTAATCATCATACTACGCTTAAGAAACGCTAACCGATTGACCGTTTGCTCTTGAAGCAGTCGAGCTCTTACTGTAGATCGGCTCTAGTGAGAGGTCGATCGATGGTCGTTGTATATTGTTTTTTAATTTAATTATCGATTATCATTCCTTTTGTTTATTAATTCTTCCATTTACGGTAAACTTTTAACTTTATTTATAGTCTACCAAACTTGAGAGTCTGTGATTTGTAATTGTCAAAACTTCATATTCTAGTTTAATTTGTAGTAAATCGGTTTAAACTAGGTTTAAAATTAATTCAATAAATTATATCAATTCTTATCAACTTGAAAAAAAGTGGTATAATCAAATTTATCATTTTTTTAATTTATAGGTTAACATTAGTCATATCTAGATTAGAAAAGAGACAACATATTCTCTAATAACTATTAAATTTCCAATTCAATTAAACAATGTTTTTATTTTGATTTCTAACAACCATGATCAAATAGGGTACACTAAAATTAATTATATGTAAATCATCTAATCAATGATGAACCCACTCACCTTCCAAAGCTATTCCCTTTGAGATTCGCTTGGAATTTCCTTCACTCGCTAGATCTCTACTTGATTTAATCTTTTTCACCTGTCTACTCATATTTAGATTTAATTTTTTTGAAGAAATTTGTGATTTGAGAAGAAAGAGGATTTTAGTTTTCAGAGGAGCAGAGTTTGGCCGTACTGGTTGTAATTTGTGAATTAGAGTTAACATTAACGTTCAATTTATAGGCACAAGATTCTTCTTCGTCTGTCCAAAAATATACGATCGAATCGCAAACGTTGAAAAATATACAATTAAATATAGGTCGGTCGGCCTAGGCAAACCCTAGCTGTAGATTGCTCATCAATTACCGCATGGTCTTGGGTGGTCGACCATTACATGTTGACCGGCCCCACCTATAGTATCGACTGCTACTTAGTTAATTTTTAACTTTTCATTTCTTTCCAATTTTACTTATTTACTTATTTTTGATTCTAAACTTTAAAACGTTATAGCTTCCTCATATTAACTCCTATTTCATATAAAAGTTGTCCAGAAAATCATTATCAACACAATGGTGCAAGTTTCATAGTTAAATTCGAATGGTTGTGAAAATTCCATTTTTTCCCTTATTATATTTCAGTTAAATTATTTTATTAAATTTTTGCTTAAATTTTCGAGGTGTTGCATTTATCTCATGTGTCTAACCAACAAACAAGTGACTTACGTGGTCACCCATAATGCATCTCAAATGTTGTGAACCCAATATGCAATTAGTAACGATTATTATAGGCAAACTTTATTGTCATGACCCTCCAAAATCTAGGACACGTACTATTAGTGAATCTTTTAGAACTCGGTTACCCTTTCCGTTCAACTATCTGTCTGTGGGTGGTAAGTCGTACTTAAGTTCAACTTTATGTCCAACGTACTATATAAAATTTTCACAACTCTGTGATAAAAACAGGTCTCTATCACTAACAATGCATTTCAGAATTCCATAGAGTCGCATAACATTCTTTGCATATAGCTTCACTAAGCTAGCTGCAATTCTTGTTGTCCTTGCTAGTACAAAATAGGCGCTCTTAGTCAACATATCAACTACCACACATATACTATCATTCTCGACCCTAGTAATGCTATTGGATCCTGATCCATTTTTAAGTGGATGAAATTGGTAAATTTCATTAAAAAATCCTATTTGGATCTTAATGGGTATATGAAGTCTGTTAACTAACAATAGATCCAATTTATCTATTTAGATAAAATCATATTTTATTTAAAATATTTTATATTTACTTAATTAATCATATTAATTGATTTTATTCAATGATTACTTTGAACATATCTCATATATTTATAACATGACATGGTAATATGATGATGTATAAACATGTGTATAACTGTATACACACACACACATACATATATTGAGATTTATATTCATATATGCATATATGTTATACTTATATCTGCATACGATTATTTATATATATTGGAAATATAAATGCCTAAGTATGTATGTAGTATGCATGTATGCATATACATAAATATATACATATACATATATATATATATATCTAAATATACTATAATATGTGTATAATATAGGTAGTTATAGTACCATATATATCTAGACATTCATATGTATATGCAACATACATATTGCCATATAAATTAAAATTAGATAAATAGTAATCAATGAACAATCAATGAAATAAATTTCAAATCTATTACTTCGGCAAAGGAAATATGTATCTAAAAGAAAAAGGAAAGTCCTTCTGCCTTCCTCTTTTGTAAACTCTTAACTAAAATAGATTCAAATCATACATTGAAATATAAACATATACATACAAAGGCCATCTGTAGTCTAAAATAAGTGAACAAGAGATTTAATATTACAATAATTGAAACTTTATTAAAATGATCAAAATAGTGTGTGTGTGTGTGTGTGTGTGTGTGTACTAAAGTAAATTGATTTAACATACTATTATATGAATATTTGTTTAATTTTAACTATATAAATAAAAGACACACACACACATAGATATATATATATATATAATATAAATAAAAATCCATATAATTTTATATAATTTAATGTAAATATATATATATATAATAATCCAAAATAATTATACCTTCTTTCCAAGGATCGATTTGTTTAAAAAGCAGCTTTCTTTTGTAAGTGAATGAGTTTAAACAAGGGATTCTCTTTGTCTACGCCATTAGGTAGCCAAACAAATACGAATAGATTATGGATGACCTCCATTTAGCATAATAAATCTCCATTCTTCCATAACTTAATTGAACAGATTATTTTAAACATCTATTTAGCTGTAAATCCACATTCTACTTTAATTAAATTGAATAGATTAGGATGACATCTATTTAAGATAATAAATCACCATTTTGTTATTATATCAATGTGGAACTACGTGGATTAATTAAGACACATATTAGTTGCATAAGTGATGGATTAGCTAGTGATTGCTAATTGATGTTATATACATATCTGTTACTTATGTGAATTCTAGTTATGTGACTTGAAAGTTCAAACTGAATTAAATGGTAATTTGATCAAGTGCCATTATGGTCACTAATACTCTTTTTGAGTTTATAAAGTTATGGATTTAAATTAACGTTAATTGTATAATAAGTTGAGGCTAAGAATTTTTTAAAAATATTGAAGTTGGTTAGTTAACTATTTTATTGGAAATGTTTTAGAGTAAGTTAATTGATTTTATTATTAAGGATGTTTTAAAGTTAATTAACTATTTGGTTAACGATGTTTAAAGTTAATTACTTATTTTAAAAATGATGGTTTAGAGTCAATCGATTATTTACTTATGATGTTTACAGGTAAGCATTCAATCGACTTAAGGTGTTTATAAAGAATAAATTGTTTTATGAAAAAGAGTATACTAAGTAAAAAGGATTTATTAAAGGAGATTTGCAAATGATATTTATAAAGGAGTTTATAAATCATTTTAGAGTTTTATAAGGAATTTTTATAAATTAATTTGGAAATTTATAAAAGTACTTTTAAACATGAAATAGGCTTATAAAAAGGGAACTTTATAAAGGAACGAGATTTGCTTTGACTATTTATCCTTCTTAATTATTATGGTATGGAAACATTTTTTTCTATACTTAACATCGAAGGGTAGTGGTTTTGTATATAACAAGTAATATTTTAAATGAAATTTTGTTTACCTATTTAAACATGAATTCGAGAAAAGTGGAAATCATCCTTAAGTTTTGTTAAAATACTTATACCGTTGAGATATGTATACGGACATATTTTCTAAGTCTTGAAAGTATAATGTTTTGGTAATATACTTATATTGGTGAGATAAGTATATGAATGTTTTTCAAATATTGAAAGGAATAAAATAGGTTTGTGAAATATCTTTTGTAATGTTATTTTAAATCAAAGATTTGAAAATGTGATTTGATTTAGGGAAAGATTAATTAATAGAGGCTTAGTGGGTCCCATATGGAATTAAATCTATGTTTGATTGTTTATTTGTTTGATAGTTAAATAACCGGCTATTAAATCTAGACCAATTTTTAACTTTGGAAATATCTAGGAGAAAAATACAATAATCATATAGTACAGCTATCCTTGAGGATGTTATACTGTATGTATAAACTCGTGCGTTCTTCTAGGACAAATGATAAGAAGATCCGTCTACTTAGATGGTTAAGGGTGATCCTCGCTCTTATATATTGTCCATTTATTTTCAAAAGAACCGAAGTTGATTTGATCAGAAACTAGCGAATTTTGGTTTCGAGAAACCAGGATTGAATAAGTATGAATTATTTAAAAACCACTTTGACCTAACTCAAGCGGCATACTGAAGACATCTGGAAGATGATGGTATCAAAGATGAAGATCTTTGAAGTGCAAGGGATACTCGTTACTAATCCTGAGATTGATTCCAAAATGGATGTAGTAGAAGTAATGGCTTCAGTTTTGTTCATATCCTGAGCAACTTGTATGGACGAATACTGGGATTGCATTTTCCTTAGAAGGCGGTGTTAGCATTCCAAGTAGCATTGATATCTAAAAAGGTAAAACGTAGCCTAAAGTCTCATCAACTGAGAATAACTAAAATAGGAGAGAAGCAGTAAGGATACATGTGTCCCATCCATTAGGTATATCATAACCCTTTGAGATATATACATTTAAGGATTTGGTTATGCATGAGAGCTTTCGGGATAGGTTGCAAATGGAACCGGGGTAATGACATATTCGAAACTATCCAGTAAGAGTAGGATGGTCCTGTGTTGGCAGGGGTGCAAGATGTATTTGTTGTCCTCGATACATTTTTCTAGAGGGGTACTATGATAGGTGGTAACTTAGTAGCTTTGTCATCGTATGGAAACCATTCTCCAATAAGCGTCGTGTAGACCTAGTTATGCCCAACTATGCTGGAATGTGAGATGCAAGCATTCCATCTATATTTGTAATCTACTTTAAACACTAGACAATACTATAATATCACTGAAATTTCTGTTAAATGGTTTGGTTATTGTAAGATAAAAACATATTCGTGTTTATGTGCGGCGTAGTCTTATGAGGTACATATGGCGGTTTATATGAATTCTAGTTGTGTGCCCTGAAAGGTCAAATTGGATTAAATGATAACTTGATTTAGTACCATTATGATCAATAAGACCCTTTCTGAATTTGTAAATTTATGTATTTAAATTAACTTCAGTTGTTTAATAAGTTGAGGTTAAGTTTTTTTTTAAAGTTGAAGTTAGTTAATTAACTATTTTATTAGATATGTTTTAGAGTAAGTTGATTGATTATATTATTAAGGATGTTTTAAAGTTAATTAACTATTGGGTTAATGATGTTTGAAGTTAATTACTTATTTTGAAAACAATGGTTTAGAGTTAATTGATTATTTACTTATGACGTTTAAAGGTAATTATTTAATTGAGTTAGGGTGTTTATAAAGGATAAATTTTTTATATAAAAAATATTATACTAAGTAAGAAGGATTTATTAAAGAGATTTACATATGATATTTTGTAAAGAAGTTAATAAATCATTTAAGAGTTTTATAATGAAGTTTTATAAATTAATTTGGAAATATATAAAAGTATTGTAAATATGAATTGGGCTTATAAAAAGGGAATTTTATAAAGGAATGAGATTTGTTTTGACTATTTATCCTTCTTAATTATGGTGGTGTGATACACTTTGTCTATACTTAACACCGAAGGGTAGTGGTTTGGTTTATAGTAAAAAAAATTTAAATAAAATTTTGTTAACCTATTTAAATATGAATTTGGGAAAAGAGGAAATCTTTCTTAAGTTTTGCTAATATTTTATGCCGTTGAGATAAGTATATGGATATATTTTCTAAGTATTGAAAGTATAATGTTTTGGTAATATACTTATACTGGTGAGATAACTATATGAATGTCTTCCAAATATTGCAAGAAATAAAAGAGATTTGTGAAAAAATCTTGCAAAGGTATTTTAAATCAAAGATTTGAAAAAGTTATTTGATTTATGGAAAGATTAATTAATAGAGGCTTAGTGGATCCCATATGGAATTAAATCTATGTTTGATTGTTAGTAAATTTGATAGATAAATAACCGACTATCAAATCTAGACCAATTTTTAACTTTGGAAATATCAAGGAGAAAAACACTAGAATCATATGGTACAACTATCTTCGGAGATGTTGTACTACTGTACATATAAACTCATGCATTCTTCTATGATAAATGATAAGGAGATCCATCCACTTAAATGGTTAGGCGATGATCCCCGCTCTTATATATTGTTTATTTGTTTCCGAAAGAACGGATGTTGAGTTTAGTGGAAACTAGCCAATGTTCGTTCGAAGAAGCCGAGATCTAATAAGTATGAATTAATTGTAAACCACTTCGATCTAACTCAACCGTCTTATCGAAGACATCTGGAAGATGATGGGATCGAAGATGAAGAACTTTGAAGTGCAAGGGCTACTTGTTAATAATCCTGAGGGTGATTCCAAAATGATGTAGTAGAAGTAGTGCCTTCGGTTAGTTCATATCCTGAACAACTTGTATGGATGAATGTTGGTATTGCATTGTCGCTTGGAAGGCAGTGTTCTCTAATGGCTTCCAATTTTTTACAAAAGCTTAAAAATCCTTCATTTCCACTCTTTTAATTTATAGAAACCTATAAAACACTCTCCTTTCTCCCCTTACACCTTCCCTCAACCAAACCTAGCCCAAAACACCACCTACAACCAAGGTCGACCTTATAATCCCTTGGGCTGAGCCAAACTTCCACTTCCCTAAGCCAAAATCAAGTTTTTACAAAATAGGATCCAAGATCTAAGGCAAATCCAAGTTCTAGTGGTAGTTTCAATTTTTTTCCTTTAGCTTTAGTGAGTAAAACTCACTTGTTTAGGGAAAATTTGAACCTTGAATTTTGTTGTTATTTATTGTTGTATAATATATGTTATTTGTCGAATTATAGTGATAGTTTGGTTTTGTATATATGCTTGTATGTGATGTTGGATTAGACGTGAAATTGAAGTCTAAATCTTATGAATGGTTGAAAAATGTGATCTTTCTTATGGGTTGTTAGCATGGCATGTAAATAGATGTTGTAATCATGTATGTGTTGTATATACTAAGAAAGTTAGCATCTTGACTTGTCAAAGTGACTTGAGGTCCTCTGAAAACTAAAGTCATATTTTTTTATTTTAATTTAATAGAAAAGTTTCCAGGTTTCAAACATTATTTCTAGTTTTCAAAAACTTCATACTATGTTTTAGAAAGGGAAAACAAAAGTAAAAAAATTAAGTGTATTAGACTGGTAAAACTAGTTTGAAAACTTATGACATCTATTGCGATAGTCGCTATGGATGCAGTTCGTGAAATCGAACACTTTTTTAAAATTAGAAGTGTTTTCATCTTAAATATTTCTAAAAAGTATTCTCAAAACTTATTATAAGTATTAAAAGGTAATTTTTACTTATTAATTAGGCATGAGTTTTAATGATTATTTAATTAACTAGTTAAGTAAAGATAATTAGAAATTAGGTAAAAATAATTAGTACTTAAGTATTAGTTGAGTAGGGTAATTATAATTTGTTAATTAAGGGAGTTTTAATTAATTATTAATTAAACAAAGAATTGATTAAGTATTAATTATTATTTAAGTAAGCTTTATTTATTTAATTAATTATTAATTAATTGAGAGTTTATTATTAATTAATTAATTACCAATCAGGTAGGTTCTAATTATTAATTAATTTTAGATTTAATTAAGATTATTTTAAGATGTAGTTAGTATTTAATAAAGGTCTAAACTTATTTTAAATTAATTATATAGGGAATTTAATTTTTAATTACCTTATTTCCAAAAATCGGTTGGTTTAAAAAGAAACTTTCCATTGTAAGGAATGAGTTTAAATAAAGGATTCTCTTTGTCTGTGCTATTTAATAGCCAAATATATAAGAAAAGATTATGATGACATCTATTTAGCAGAATAAAATCCTTATTCTGCTATAACTTAATTGAATAAATTATTTCGGACATTAGTAAAATAAATCACCATCCTACCATAATTAAATTAAATAGATTATAGAAGGCATCTGTCTAGCAGAATAAATCCTCATTCTGCTATTATATTAATGTAGACTTATGTGGATTAATTAAGGTGATAGTTAATTCTATAAGTGATGGATTAGCCAGTAATTACTAATAGATTTTATTTACACATACGTTGCTAATGTGAATTCCAGTTGTGTGACTTGAAAGATCAAATTGAATTAAATGGTAACTTGATTTAGTACCATTGTGGTTGCTAAGCCTTTTTCTGAATTTGTAAAGCTATGGATTTAAATTAACATCGGTTGCATAACAAGTTGAGGTTAAGTATTTTTAAAATACATTAAAGTTAGCTAATTAACTATTTTATTAGAAATGTCTTAAAGTAAGTTGATTAATTATATTATTAAGGATGTTTTAAAGTTAATTATTTATTTGGTTCATAACACTTAAAGTCAACTATTTATATTAAAAATGATGGTTCAAAGTTAATTGATTAATTAATTATGATATTTAATCGTAATTATTTAATTTAGTTAAGGTGTTTATAAAGGATAATTTTTTTAATAAAAAAGCATTATACTTATTCAAAAGGATTTATTAAAGAAGTTTTACAAATGATATTTTTTTAAGGAGTTTATAAATCATTTTAGAGTTTTATAAGAAAGTTTTAAGAATTAATTTGGAAATTTATAAAAGTATTCCTAAATATAAAATGGGCGTATAAAAAGGGAATTTTATAACGGAATGAGACTTCTTTTGACTATTCAACCTTTTCAATTATGGTAGTATAGAAACATTCGTTCCACATTTAACACCGAAGGATAGTGGTTTGGTTTATAGTAAATAATATTTTAAATGAAATTTTATTAACCTATTTAAATACGAATTTGGGAAAAGAAGAAATATTCCTTATGTTTCGTAAATATTTTTCTAGCGTTTAGATAAATTATAGATAAATTTTCTAAGTATTGAAAGTATAATGTTTTGGTAATATACTTATACCGGTGAGATAAGTATATAAATATTTTTCAAATATTGAAAGGAATATAAGAGGTTTGTGAAAATATCTTTTGTAAAGGTATTTTAAATCAAATATTTGAAAATGTGATTTGATTTATGGACAGAATAATCAATAAAGGCTTAGTGGATTGCAAATCGAATTAAATCTATGTTGGATTGTCTGTTATTTGGTGGTTAAATAACCAAATATCAAATTTGGACAAAATTTTAACTTTGGAAATATGTAGGAGAAAAACGAGAATCATATGGTATAGTTATCCTCGGGGCATACGTATAAACTCACACGTTCTTTTAAGACAAATGATAAGGAGATCCTTCTACTTAAATGGTTAGGGAGTGATCTATGCACTTATGTATTGTCTGTTTATTTCCAAAAAGTTGGGTTTACTGGAAACTAGCTAATGTTGGTTCGAATAAACCTAGATCGAATAAGCTCGAATTATTAGAAAACCACTTAGATCCAACTCAAGCGTTGTATTGAAGACATATTAAAGATGATGGAATCAAAGGCGAAGATATATGAAGTGCTAGGACTATTTTCTACTAATCCTGAGGTTGAATCCAAAATGGATGTTGTAGAAGTAGTGCTTTGGTTTGTTCATATCCTGAACAACTTGAATGGAAGAATGTTAGTATTGCATTATCACTTGGAAGGCAGTGCTTGCATTCCAAGTGGGATTGTTATCAAGAAAAGTAAAACGTAGCATCAAGCCTCATCAATCGGGAATGACCTAAACGAGGGATATGCGCTTGGGCCATATGGGTCGCATCCATTAGGGTATGTCATCACCCTTCTAGATATGTACACTTATGGATTTGGTTGCGCTTGAGAGCTCTTGGGATAGGTTGCAAAAGCAATTGGGGTGATGAAATATTTGATACTATACAGTAGGGTAGACTGGTCCTATGGTACAAGTGTACGATGTTCTTGTTGACCATAATACATTTTTCTAGAGGTGTACTATGACAGGCGATACTGCAGTTGCCTTGTCATTGTATGCAATCCATTCTTTAATAAGCGTCGTACGGACTTAGTTATTGTAGCGACCCACCATTTCATACCGTTTGAGTAGTCAATAAACCAAACCTGTCCAACCAAAAATGTACAAAAGGGTGAATAGTTAAGGGAAAGAAGAGGATAGAAGAAGAACAGAAATAACAATACGGAATCTCACAAAGGAATAAAGTATAATATATAATAACATATCTTTATACAAAGAGAACTATAACTATAATATACATATAATCATCAGAGTACAACAATCAACAAATCAATCTGGACGGTTATAATAACTTGTCCTCACAAGTGCTAAATATATAGCATACACACACAGTGGAATAAAATCAAGTACGTGGAATAAGCCTGAGAATCCTCCAACACGTCTTCTGTGCTCCATAGCATCCTAACCTGAGTCTATAATACTCGGTCTAACCCGAGAATAACACCTGAGTCAATTTGGAAAACCAGCGTGAGAAAACACACTCAATATAAATTATTACGGTTATCAAAATCCTTTGAAAACAAAGGTGCCTCATAAGACCACGCCACATATAAATACGATGGGTTTTTACCTTACGATAACCAAAACACTTTTATATAAAAATCATCTGATATTACAATAGTGTCTACAGAAAATAAACTGTAAAATAGCCGAAAAGGTTGCATCTCACATTTCAACATATTTGGGCACAATCAAAACCATACAGACTCGTAGTGGATAATGGATCCCATACAATGACTAGGCTATTTGGGTACCGCCCGCCATAGTACACCTCTAGAAAAATATAGCGAGATCGTACCTAACGGTCCTTACCAACACAGGACCGGCCTACCCATTGTTGGATAGTACATAATATGTTATCACCCCGGGTGTTCCCATCGCATCGAGCGCTCTCTTTTCCATGCATAATCATATCCATAATTATAATATATCTGAGGGTATCTATAAAAGTGATAACATACCCTACTTGGATGCGACCCACTTAGCCTTGCTGCATCTCCCCTGTTTTAGTCTTTCTCGGTTGATGAGGCTTGAGGCTACGTATTACCTTAAGAATAGCATTCATGCTTGGAATGCTAACACTGCCTTCCAAGCAACAACGTAATGATAGCAATCGTCCATACAAGTTGTTCAAGGTCTGAACAAACCAATCTATTCAAAATCACCATCTTCGTTATCTTCGAGATATCATAATTCATAATGCATAAATCGGATCGGAATGGTTTTCAGATAATTAAATCTGATCTCGATCTCTTTGAAACGATCAATGAATTTGGCCAGATTTGATAGTTGTTCATATAACTATCCAATTACACACCTAAACAGTCACAAGGGCCATATTTTATTAAATCTTTTCAAAACGTTCATTTCAAATATTTTACATAGGTATAAATTCAAATCTCTCTCGGTATTCCAACATTTGAAAACAATTTCAAATCCTTATATCCTTAACGGGATATTTTCAAACCATTTCAACACTTAAAATGTTTCCATATAACCCTCCCATAGTCAAAACATTTCCAAATTAACTTATTCCAATACTTAGAAAAATATAAATATATTCTCCAAATCACTTACTTCTCAACACTTATGAAATATTCATAACTTATCGATTTTATAGGTATGTTCACAAATAAGGAAATCTTCCCTTATTCCAAACTTCATAAAACCATTTACAACCCTTTTTGTAAAGTCACAACTCATTATAACTCATTTCATAAATCTCCAGAATTTTTAATAATCCCTTCTACCATTTCCAAAATTGGTTTTACTTGTTTAAAATCTTATTCACTAATTTATAACTTCTTTTACGAATTCAGATTCATTTCTCGAAGTTCACATATCTAACCATTTCGAAAATTCCTTAAGTTTCCAAAAAACCACTATAAGATTTCCCTTATAAAATCACATATGTTCAACAAAATCTTGTCACAAATCTCGAGAGTATTTATAAATAAAATTTAATCACCTGCCTTTAAATTCTCTCTGTAGGTATAATAATAATAAGTATTTTAAAGAAATATTTTTTTTCCAAAAAAGGCATTTAAGTAATTATTTAAAAGATCAAAACACTTCCCAAATAAACAATGGAAACTAATTCCCAATTCATCAATAGTATTTATTGACTTACAGGGTTATTTATAATAAATTAAATCTATTCGAATAGTTAACTTTTCCAATATATTTTAAATACAAATAACAATTTTAAAACAACATTGTTTAATAAATAATCTAATAAACAAATTTTACTTCTTGATTCTAAAAATCTATTTTTAAAATTCCGATATAACAGATTTCAATTATAACCCCTCTCGATTTATACACCTCGATTTACAATTCAAACTCCATAACCACTTCTAGTTTCCAAAAATAGAATCATCTATTTTTCCTAAACCAAATTCACATTTCTCATTTTAAACCCATGCTATGAAATATCCTTCAAATTTTATCCATTTATAACTATTTCACTTCAATTATAAATAACGATTCATTCTTATTTTATCTATTAATAACCGATCCATATATCAAAAGCCCATTTAGTTTAATTTCTAATTAAAATCCCATTTGGAAATCTCTTTTCGATAAATCCAATTATAACCCAAACCCCTTCAAAAAACTCGATTTCAAATTCTAATTATAATTTAAGAAATATTATTGAAATCCCTTGTTTCAATTCCCTTGTATATATAAAAATTTAAAAATATATCTATTTTTGAAAACTCCTTACGAAATACTTAAGTAAATTCCCAAAATCAAATCTTTTATTCAATCCAAACCATTCTTATTCAATATTCAAATTTCTATATAAATAATTTTATTACCAAAAATCACCTTTGAATTTCTTTTTAAGATTCAAAAATATTATTTATGGTATTTAAAATACAAAAATTAGAGTCAGTGCTATTATGGCATCCAATATATCAAATCACACACCAATCCATAACAGATTACTCAATCACATCATATATCACTATATATATGAAACAATCAATATATTTTTGAGAAATCCAGTTGGATCCCTCCAACCTATTTCCCTGCATCCACAGATGTTATATAACATAAAATTCCAATCCCGCTTCGAGGTGGGTTATCACAGTAACTTAGGGTCATCCGCTATTATACGAAGTGCATAGTGTCTCATCCCCATCGGCGGGAATATAACCAACTAATAATATATATACAACTATATAATATAACATCCAACTTATAATAATTTATAAATTCATCCAATCAACCAATAAATAATTTTCAATACTTTAAATCAAAACCAGCAATCCAAATGAGTGAGATTTACTCATCTTGATTTTTGATTTGCCGAACATCTAGATTTAATCGAACAACGTTAGATATAATCTAAAATTTCAGCTGGCTCCGAAAAATTCCAAACCAATTTTGTTAAGTTGCACTCCTCGATACGAATCAGTTGCCGCTTAGTTCGTTTAATTTGGACCTCGTACAAGTTCGATACGAATTTAGGAACATTTGAATTAATTAAATATAAACTGATTTAAAAAACAAAATTAAAAAATTAAACCTTATCTCCCTCTCAAGCATGCTACAATTCCAGGCTATGAACATCTCCCATGGCCAATCTTCTTCCTGTCGTTCCTTCTCTCCGGTGCCTGAAAACCCAAACTGCCTTCGCTGACCTCATCTCCTTCATGAGCTACACTTTCCGAACCACACCATTCTCAGCCTCCACCATCTCCCTAGCTTGCGACTGCCTCCCCCATCGAGATGCACCACCACCATTAGTCACTACCAGCTCCACCTCTAGCTCGCACTCACGTGTCTAGAGCATCCCCAAATCCTTGCTACGCTCGAACGCTCCTTGCATCCATCAACAATGAGCCACGACCTTCCTCCTAGCAGACTGCCATTCCATTCGCTCGCACTCACAAGCGTTCTATACATTCTTCTTCATTTCGAACTGTAGAATAATGAGAGAGAAGGCTCGCATGTATTAAAAACAGGGGGAGGTGGCACGTTTCAGATGAATAGGCGGCGATGGATATAGACTAGGTCGACTCTTATTTGGAAATTTTATTTTATTCAAAATATCTCGCATTACATATCTCAAAATTTTGAACCCCTATAGGCATGCCACTTGGCGTTTTAAATATTATACCCCTATTCCGACGTAATGGAACAAATTTCGAGTCCTAATTCGATCGTATGTGGAAGATAACTTTTTAAATCAAATATTTTAATTAAATTAATCCTGTGCTTTTTCAGCTCGCATTCCCAGACGATAAATACAAACGCTACGAAATTTGAAATCCAATAACAATACACTATCAGGGATCCAATGGAACTCGTTTTGTAAAATTCTGAGACCATGCCACGGATTACTATTTGAACACGTCGATTAAATCGAGAATTCCAAAATTTGACAAAATCACTTGAAATTTCTGCTTTAAAAAACTTTTTAACTCAATTCTAATTCAAATGGAATTTACACTCATATTAGAAATTGTTTCGATTCATATTCAACTGAATTTCAATTATTTTTGCTATTTCCTTGTTACGACAATCGTTGTATTTGAAATTTAAATTCATTCTATAATTTCAACCAAAATCTTCATATTCAAAAGTAAATTTACATTCCAAATCAATATTTAAAACCATTTAAATACAAAATCAAATGACAGAAAATCTGGGTTGTTACATTCCTCTTCCTAAATTGAATTTCATCCCTGAAATTGCTAAGGTAGGAAAAATGCTCCAAACCCATTACTTTCCAAAAATCCACTTAGTTAAACACGATATTTCCCTTTTCTAAATCCTTTAATTCCAGCCAAAACAATTAGTTTTCCATTTCTAAAGCAAAACCCTTCATTTCTATTACAACTCGAAATCAAATTTTCGTTAACAATTTCTTTTTGAAATTTTCTAACAACCTAAATTTTCGAATTTTTTGGCATAGTTTCCATTGTACGGAGAGCCTTTTGCATTATGACAAATATGATAAAAAATATACATCGGCTCTCACTACTGGAAAACATAATATATGTCAATATTTTAATTTCTGCGCGCTAAATTCGTAAGCGTATCTTAATTTATCGTTATTAAGCGAGCGAGCTCAATTTATATGCAATCGCGCAACCAAATTATAGCCAAATGGTTTTCTTGAATTTTTACTTACTTAAATAAAGTACATCAGTTTCATATATATGAAATTTAATAGCATTGCATTCATTTTCATTAGTTAAACACTTAATTTTCATAAATCAACATGTTGTACACATAGTATAAACAATTTCATAAAAAAACAGATTATAACATGCACATCTAACATGTACATACAAACACCAGGTTCCAGCATTCAAATATTCACTTCCATTTCAATTTATGCACCATTTATTCTATTTCGAATGATTCACAACATTTTATTTGCATTAAATTTATATTTGCACACATTATATTCATATCATCTCATATTGATTTCAAACCAATTTATTCTCTTTCCATTGAATTACTTCCATTTACGTCAAATGACAATTTTTCCCATGCAAATTCAATGATATTCATTTAATAAAATACCCACTTCAGTTTATAAGCCAAATTTGTATTGCTTCTGAATCAATTTATCAAATTTTATGAATTCACATTCAATTTATTCCCAAAATATTATTCACTTCATTTTATATTCAACAATAACCCAATCCATGCCAATTTATTTATGAACCATTTCATAAATTAGTTAGTTAAGTTGAATTTCAATCTTATCCATAATATTCCCGACCATATTCAATTATTAACACTTTAATATTCATTTATGAATTATCTCATCACCATTCTAATCCATTTTTATTTTATTCCACAACATTTCAAAATATTTTTAATTCGCTTGCATATAAGTTGAATCCACATTCAGTTTCAATCTCAATCCATAATCCATTTTACTTAACCGAGTTAAGTTCCATTTATATATTCAATTAACTAATAATTTATCTAATTAGTTCACTTCCATTTTAAAATTCACAATTTGACTTTCATTTCAAAAATCACTTAGATTGGGTCGACTTGAGTTTAACTTAGTCCTATTATTCAAATCTGGATTCCTATTCCTTTATCAAAATATCAAGACATTTCTATTTCGGTTTTTCTAACACGCTTTTCCAAGTTATAAGTTACAAAACTTATATTTTCACATTTTCATCGATTCTATACTTGAGTTGATTCCATTCAAAATTTTATAACTTATAGTTATATAACTATTTCACAACTCAAATTTCATATGTTAATTCAATTCGATATAATTTCAATTCCAATTCAATTTTTATTTAACTCAACTTAATTTTCAATCCATACAATCCATTTTAACTTACTTAAATTAAAATTCAATTCAAAAATTCAAAATTTAAACTTCACTTACTTCAAATCATTTTGTAGTCATAAATATATATATCTCTTTTTGGTTTAACAAACCACTCTTTTGGAATTTTCAAAATCAACTTGGTTTTATCCCAAACAATTCCTTCGGAATTTTCAAAATAGCACCTATTTGCCAAACAAAAATCACCATATCAAATTACTATGGCAAAAATCCATCACTTAAAACTAAAATTGAGTACTTATCATGCTGCAGTCATCACTAGGATTATTTTCCAGCGACTAAAGTGAGTTCAGTGTCTTATCGCTTCCAAACTCCACTAAAACCATTTTTATTCAAAATAATGCTATATTATTTTTCACAACACTTTGGAAAAATATTTTCCAAACTTTTCGGGATTTTAATTCTCCAAATCTTGTTTGAATCCATTTTCATTCTAATTCATATGCATAGTTCATTCTTATACAATTTCAATTTTGGTTATATATAACCATTCTAATTTTATATTCTTGTTTAGATTATAATGCTATCAACCAAACGCACCAATCATTCTGTAATAATTCCAAAAAATTACTTCCTTCATACTAAAAATATAGCCGGGTGAAATTATTTCTATTATATCAAAATATAATTTGGGAAAAAATCATTTCATTTACCCACTTTAAAATAATGCTATGTCGATTTAAATTGTTCAGAGTTTAGAAACCCCTATCTACATAGTTGCCCAGACCGTACCGACCATCTTTCATAAACACTCAACCGAAAAGTCAACACAATATAAAACAATTTATATTCATTTACAAATATACTCTCATATTTATAATACACTCGGACTCATTCTAGGATACTACTGACCCAATCTCTAATGAGTACTCCCCACCAAAGCCTAGGTGTTCGCTCAATCTAAGCTCTTATACCAAATATAGAGACCCTCCATTTCGTACCCTTTGAGTTGTCAATAAACCACACTTGTCCAACCCAAATTGTACGAAAGGGCGAATAACTAAGAGAAAGAAGAGGATAGAAAAAGAATAGAAACAAAAATACCGAATCTCACAATCGCAGCGGAACAAAATATAATGTATAATAACAGATCTTTATACAAAGAGAACTGTAATTGTAATATACATACAATCATCAAAGCATAACAATCAACAAATCAATCTGGACAGTTGTTTGCGCCAAAATTGGCCACAAACCCCAAATACCGTGAAAGCACCAGTGTATGAATACAAATCAGCGATATTCAAACACAAATCACAGATCTCAGCAAATAACCCAAATATGTTTGCATAAAAAATGGGCAAACACCTCCAAGTCGTATCATTTAGTTGATTTTATGTTGTTCGTAGTGATTTGGGTGGTTTATGCAAATATGTAAAAAAACAGGGACTAAACTGTAAAAGACACACAGATTTATAGTGGTTCGTCCAGAATGTGCCTACGTCCACTTTATATGTTATTCTCCTTTTCCGATCCGATTACAAGTACAAAGCTTTGATTACAAGTATATCAAAGTTGTTTGAAAGTTCCTTTCAGGCTTGAGCTCTCAAACTTCTCCCCCATTGTTGTACCCCTGCCCCTCTATTTATAGAGTGAGGCTGGGGGCAGAGATCTTGGATGTATATAGCTGCTGGTGGGCCTGGGCTGATACAATCTGGCCTGGAAAAGTTGGTTCGGTAGCTCCTTGGTTCGGCGGTGAGTGGAGTGTTGACTGGACCGGTAGTGTGTGGAGTGTGGGTTGGTTCGGTAGCTCCGGTCCGGTAGTGGTTGGTTTGACTCGGTGGTGAGTTGGTTCGGCGAGGCCTTGGACCGGTGGAGCTTGGTTCGGTGGGAAGGGAAGTGGAGTTGGTTCGGTGGTGAGAGGAAGTGGAGTTGGTTCGGTGGGAAGGGAAGATGGTTGGTTCGGCTATGCTTTGGACCAGCATTGTTTGAAGATGGAGCTTGGACCGGCATTGTTTTGGACCGGTAATAGGTAAAAACGTGCCTAGCAGATCATATCTCTTTCATACGAACTCCGATTATCCTGAAAATTGAAACATAGCCTTTCCTAGTCCTTATCATCATTTCCAATCAATTTCGTCCCGATCGAAACTCAACCAAATTTTAATAATATTGACCGTAGCCTTGATCCCAATCGATTTCCAATCTCGACATCCATCATTCCTTGCGAATTTGTTGATATTCCAGTTTTTACCCAAAAAGTGGGATAACACTTTGCCCCCCAAAACATGCCTTGTGATAACAGGGCGTGTTTTGAATAATTACGAATCCAATATCTGAAGTCCATAACCATATTGCCTGAGTTTATCATCCTTGACTGCTCCGAGTCGATATCCAATCCCAAATCCAAAAACCAAAGCTTGAGCCAATTCCATGTCTATTCGAACTCGACAACCGAGTCCCAAACCATCCTTATCCAATAGCCAATAACTGAATCCAGGACCTCTTCGGGTCGATATCCAAATCCATAACCTCTCCGGGCTCTTGCCAAGCGCAATCTACACCGGACGGTCGTGATCCAGTGTCCCTGGATGTTAAGCTAGCCTCATCGTGTTCTTATTGAGCGTAATCCACACTTGATGGCCTTGGTCCAGTGTCCCTGGACGTTGAGTTAACCTCTCCGGGTTCTTGCCAAGCGTAATCCACACTTGACGACCTTGGTCCAGTGTCCCTGGATGCTGTACAATGCCATGGCTTAAGTCCTAAGCCGAATCCTGGTCTCTCCAGACCCTTGTTGAGCATAGTCCATACTCAACGACCTGAAAATAACAATTGATAATACAAGGCCTAAGTCCTAGGCCGAATCCTGGTCACTCCGGACCCTTGCCGAGCATATTCCATACTCGACGACCTGAATGAGTCAATTTACCACATTCGGGCAAAACGACTCACCCCTTGCCAGGCATAATCCATACCCGACGACCGTTTATCAAAAATCAGATAAAAATCCAATCAAAATCCAATCCAAAATCCACATCCAAAATCCAAATCAAAACCAGAAATCCAAACCAGCGTCCAAAACCGAAAACAATCATCCAAAGGAAAATCCAAATCAAAAAGCAAGAAAAACTAGGAGCTCAATCCAAGCTCCAAAACCGAAAACCAAAAAGAAAAGCAGTGTCCAATTCAAAAGCAAAAGACAAATTTCACAAACCATAGCATTGCAGTTTTTCATCATTCAGAGCATGCCTAGGGGCTATCTCCGTCCCCATACATGTGTAAATGACTTGGTTTCTTGCCAATAGTTCGCTACTTATTTCATATTAACCTAGTCAATGGATGATCAACCGACCATCATTCCTGGGCCTCCCACCATCGTAGCTTGAGGTAGGCGGCGGTTGCTCCTGCCCCGCCATTGCATTCCGAGGTCCAACATATTGTGGCAGTTGTCCATTCCTTACATGCTCCTCAATTATGTCCTTTAGGTGCCTGCAGCTATTGGTGTCGTGTCGATCCAAATCATGAAAGAGACAGTGCCTTCCTGATGTCCTTTCCCGTTCTGTTGGTTCTCTCCTAGCCGGCCTCCGATAGGGAAGGCGATTCCGAGTATCCAGGTATATCTGCTCCAGCGTCTCGTTCAATCCTGTGTACGTGGAAAACTTGGGATCCTTCCATTGCTTCCTAGCATTTCCAGAACCATCGTCCAACTTCCTTTTTCCTTTGTCTTTATCCAAACCTTTGCTGGATGGTCCTCCAACCTCCACTGCATTAACCTTTTTTAACTTTAAATCCGTACTCGCATCTTCTTGCCGAAGGAACCTTTCTGCCTCGTGAAAGAATTCGTCGAGATCCCGTGGGGGATCTCGTATCAGAGATACCTTGAAATCCGAGTTCTCCCTGACTCCTGATACTGCTGCCATTAAAACCATCGATGGACCGGGCCGATCCACTGAAGCACTGCGGCACTGAATCGAGTTAGAAAGGCTCTAAGTGATTCATCGATCCTTTGCTTTACTGATGTCAATGTCATCACGTTCTTCGGTCTCTTGACATGAACCCGAAACTGTCCCAAAAACCTTTCCACCAATTCCCTCCAAGTCCTGCTAGATCCTTCTCCCAGCTGCCTAAACCACATCGCGGCTAAGTCCGTCAAGTACAAAGGGAAGCATCAGGCCATCACTTCCTCCGATGCCCCCAGCACCTCCATGTGTCTGGTGTACCTCATCAAGTGATCCGTAGGGTCTGTCTTGCCATCGTATACCTCCACGCTAGGTAGCTTGAAATTAGGTGGATTCTGAGCCATCCTTATTTCCCGAGCAAACGGACTCCTGTTCACTCCTTCCAAGTCTCCGTTGGTCAAACCACCTCGCATAGTCTTCCTGATTATATCCACCAGTCCAGCGTTGTCTGTCGGGGGTTTCCCCCGAGGGAATTCCGATACATACTCTTCATGTGGCTCGCTAGCAGCAACGTTAGTTCTACCCCGTTAAACTCCTTCCAAAGGTCCTCCTGTGTTGGATCCTGCGGGCCTGCCCCCAAGTCCTTGTCGATTGCCCTCTGCCTCTGCATCCTGTCCTCCATTGGGTTCCATAACCATAGCTCCTTGTCCTGCATCCACGGCTGCTGTAGCCGTTCCTAAGTTCCGGGTCCCTGCAGCTCTCATTTGCTCCAAGAAAGTCTGCATCATCTCCTGTTGACTCTTCAACAATCTCTCTTGCAGTGAATTTGTTATGGCTTCCATTTCATCTCGGGTTATGTAGATCGAAGCTGGTACTTCCTCACCTCCGGAGGATGCTTGTTGACTTCCTTCTTGTTGGCTTCTCTCAGCCCTTAGCCTTCTACTGTTTTGCCTAGCCATTGTCTTCCAAATCCAAACTTCTATCCGATGCAGTGGGTGCTAGTCCTTCTCAGTGAAAGCACCAAAGTGTTTGCGCCAAAATTGGCCACAAACCCCAAATACCGTGAAAGCACCAGTGTATGAATACAAATCAGCAATATTCAAACACAAATCATAGATCTCAGCAAATAACCCAAATATGTTTGCACAAAAAATGGGCAAACACCTCCAAGTCGTATCATTTAGTTGATTTTATGTTGTTCGTAGTGATTTGGGTGGTTTTTGCAAATATGTAAAAAAACAGGGACTAAACTGTAAAAGACACACAGATTTATAGTGGTTCGGCCAGAATGTGCCTACGTCCACTTTATATGTTATTCTCCTTTTCCGATCTGATTACAAGTACAAAGCTTTGATTACAAGTATATCAAAGTTGTTTGAAAGTTCCTTTCAGGCTTGAGCTCTCAAACTTCTCTCCCATTGTTGTACCCCTGCCCCTCTATTTATAGAGTGAGGCTGGGGGCAGAGGTCTTGGATGTATATAGCTGCTGGTGGGCCTGGGCTGATGCAATCTGACCTGGCAAAGTTGGTTCGGTAGCTCCTTGGTTCGGCGGTGAGTGCAGTGTTAACTGGACCGGTAGTGTGTGGAGCGTGGGTTGGTTCGGTAGCCCCGGTCCGGTAGTGGTTGGTTTGACTCGGTGGTGAGTTGGTTCGGCGAGGCCTTGGACCGGTGGAGCTTGGTTCGGTGGGAAGGGAAGTGGAGTTGGTTCGGTGGTGAGAGGAAGTGGAGTTGGTTCGGTGGGAAGGGAAGATGGCTGGTTCGGCTATGCTTTGGACCGGCATTGTTTGAAGATGGAGCTTGGACCGGCATTGTTTTGGATCGGTAATAGGTAAAAACGTGCCCAGCAGATCATATCTCCTTCATACGAACTCCGATTATCCTGAAAATTGAAACATAGCCTTTCCTAGTCCTTATCATCATTTCCAATCAATTTCGTCCCGATCGGAACTCAACCAAATTTTAATAATATTGACCGTAGCCTTGATCCCAATCGATTTCCAATCCCGACATCCATCATTCCTTGCGAATTTGTTGATATTCCATTTTTTACCCAAAAAGTGGGATAACAACAGTTGTAATAACTTGTCCTCACAAGTCCTGAATATACAGCATACGCACATAGCGGAATATACTCAAGTGTGTGGAATACGCCTGAGAATCCTCCGGCACGTCTTCTGTGGTCTACCGCATCCTAACCTAAATCTGTAATACTCGATTTGATCTGAGCGTTATAATAAAATAACACCCGAGTCATTCTGGAAAACCAGCGTGAGAAAACACACTGAATTTAAATTAATGCTGTTATCAAAATCCTTTGAAAACAAAGGTATAAGACCACTCCACACATAATTACGATGAGTTTTTACCTTACGATAACCAAAAAAAAATTTACATCAAAATAATTTGATATTATAATAGTGTCTATAGAAAATAAACTATAAAATAGTTGAAATGCTCGCATCTCACATTTCAACATAATTAGGCACAATTAAACTATAAAGGCTCGTAGTGGATATTGTATTCCATACAATGACTGGGCTACTTGGGTACCGTCCGCCACAGTACACCTTTAGAAAAATGTACCGAGATCGCACCTAACGATCCCTGCCAATACAGGACCGTCCTATCCCTTGCTAGATAGTACCGAATATGTCATCACCTTGGGTGTTCCCACCCTATCGAGCTCTCTCTTTTCCATGCATAATCATATCCATAATTATAATATATCCGAGGGTATCTAGAAAAGTGATTACATACCCTACTTAGATGTGCTACATCTCCCATGTTTTAGTCATTTCCAGTTGATGAGGCTTGAGGATACATATTACTTTAAGAATAACATTCATACTTGGAATGCTAACACTGCCTTTCAGGCAACAATGCAATGATAGCATTCATCTATAAAATTTGTTCTAGGTCTGAATAAACCAATCTCTTCAAAATCACCATCTTCGTTATCTTTGAGATATCACAATTCGTAACGCACAAATTGGATCGAAGTGGTTTTCATATAATTAAATTTGATCCCAGTCTCTTCGCGATCAACGAATTTGGCCAGATTTGATAGTCGGTTATTAAACTATCAAATTACACATCTAAATAGTCACTAGGCCCATATTTTATTAAATCTTTTCAAAACGTTCATTACAAATATCTTTACATGGATATATATTCAAATCTCTCTCAGTATTACAACGTTTGAAAAAAAATTCAAATCCTTATATCCTTAACGGGATATTTTCAAACATTTCGACGCTTAAAAATGTTTCCATATAACCGTTCCATAGTCGAACATTTCCAAATCAACTTATTCCAATACTTATAAAAACATAAATATATTTCCAAAATCACTTACTTCTCAACACTTGGGAAATATTCATCACATATCTATATTATAGGTACATTCACAAATGAGGAAATCTTCCCTTATTCCAACTTCGTAAAACCATTTACAAACCTTTTTGTAAAGTCACAACTCATTATAACTCATTTCATAAATCTCTTAAATTTCTAACAATCCCTTCTATTTCACCAATTTATAACTTCTTTTATGAATTCAGATTCATTTTACGAAGTTCATATATCTAACCATTTTGGAAATTCCTTAAGTTTCCAAAAATTCCGTTATAAGATTCTCTTATAAAATCACATATGTTCAATAAAATTGGGTCACAAATCTCGAGAGTATTTATAAATAAAATTCAATCGCCTACCATTAAATTCTATAGTGATAATAATAAGTATTTTGAACAAATATTTTTTTTTCAAAAAGGCATTTAAGTAATTATTTGAAAGATCAAAATACTTCCCAAATAAACAACGAAAACTAATTCCCAATTCATTATAAATAATATTTGTTGACCAAAATTAAATCTATTCGAACAGTTAACCTTTCCAAAATATTTTAAACACAAGTAATAGTTTTAAAACAACACTATTTAACAAATAATCTCATTTTAATCAGATTTAACTTCTTGATTCCAAGAATCTATTTTTAAAATTTCGATATAACCAATTTCAATTTATAATCACTCTCGATTTATAGACCTCGATTTACAATTCGAATTCCATAAACCACTTCCAGTTTCCAAAAATAGAATCATCTATTTCTCCTAAACCATATTCCCATTTCTCACTTTAAACCCATACTGCGAAATGTCCTTCCAAATTTTATCCATTTATAACTATTTCACTTCATTTATAAATATCGATTATAAATTCATAACATATTCTTGGTTTACCTATTAATAATCGATCCATATTTCAGAAGCCCATTTAATTCAATTTACATTCAAAATCCCGTTTGGAAATCTCTTTTCAATAAATCCAATTATATTCCAAATCCCTTCAAAAAAATCGTTTTTAACTTCTAATTATAATTTAGGAAATATTATTGAAATCCCGTGTTTCAATTTCCATATACATATATGAATTTCAAAAATATATTTATTTTTGAAAACCCCTTATGAAATAGTTAAGTAATTCCCAAAATCAAATCTTTTATTTAATCCAAACCATTTCTTATTCAATGTTCCAATTTCCATATAAATATTTTTATTTCCAAAAATCACCTTTGAATTTCATTTTAAGATTCAACAATATTATTTATGGTATTTAAAATACCAAAATTAGGGCCAGTTCTACTGTAGCATCCAATATATCAAATCACACAACAATCCATAACAAATTATTCAATCACATCATATATCATTATATATGAAACAATCAAAATAATTCTGAGGAGTCCAATTGGATCCCTCTAACCTGTTTTCCTGCATCCATAGATGTTATATAACATGAAATATCAATCTCGCTTCGAGGCGGGATATTATGGTAATATAGGGTCATCCGCAATTGTGTGGGGCGCAGTGTCGCATTCGCTCCAATTGGCGAGAATATGACCAACTAATAATATATATACTACTATATATAATATAACATCCAATCGATATTAATTTATAAATTCATCCAATCAACCAATAAATAATTTTCGATAATTTAGATTAAAACTAGCAATCCAAATGAGTGAGATTTACTCACCTTGATTTTTAATTTTTCGAACATCTATATTTTAAATTAAATCGAACATTGTTCGATTTAATCTAAAATTCCAGCTGGCTTCGAAAAATTCCAAACCAATTTTATTATGTAGCGCTCCTCAATACGAATCTGTTGCCACTTGTTTCGTTTAATTTGGACCTCGTACGAGTTCGATACGAATTTATGAACATTTGAATTAATTAAATATAAATTAACTTAATAAACCAAAATTAAAAACTTAAACCTTATCTCCATCTCAAGCATGCTACAGTTCCAAGCTGTGAACATCTCCCATCGCCGATCTTCTTCCCATCCTTCCTTCTTCTCCGCTGCTCGAAAACTGAAACTATCTTCACCGACCTCATCTCCTTCGCGAGTTACACTTTCTGAACCTCACCATTCTTGGCCCGCATTATCTCCTTAGCTTGCTCTGCCTCCCCCATGGAGATGTGCCACCACCATTAGTCACCGCTAGCGGCATCTCTAGCTCACGCGAATGTGTCTAAAGTAGCTCTAAATCCGAAATGCGCTCGAACATGCCTCGCATCCATCAATGATGAGCCAAGACCTTCTCCTAGTAGATTGCCATTCCATTCGCTCGCGCTTGCGAGCATTATACATACATACATACATATATTTTCTTCTTGATTTCGAACTACAAAATAATGAGAGGGAGAAGGCGCACACGTTTTAAAAACTGGGGGAGGCAGTGCGTTTCAGATGTATAGGGTGGCGATGGATATAGACTAGGTCGACTACGATTTGAAAATTTTATTTTATTTTATTCAAAATATATCGCAGTACATATCAAACCCCTATTTAGACGTGCTGCTTGGCGTTCCTAATGTTATACACCTATTCCAAACGCAATGAAACAAGTTTCGAGTCATAATTCGATTGTATATGGAAGATAGCATTTTAAATCAACTATTTTAATTAAACTAATCCTGTGTGTTTCCAGCTCGCATGCCCAAATCATAAATCCAAATGCTATGAAATTTGAAATCCAATAATAATACACTATTACGGATCTAATGGAACAGGTTTCATCGAAATCCAAGATTGTCCCCTAGATCGCTATTTTAATGCGTCGATTAAATCGACGGTTTCGAAAATTGCCAAAATCACTTGAAATTTCAGTTTTAAAAAACTTATCAACTCAATTCTAATTCAAACAGAATTTATACTCCCATTAGAAATCGTTTCGATTCATATTCAATTCAATTTCAATTATTTGCCTTATTTCTGTATTATGATAATCGTTGTATTTGAAGTTCAAATTTATTCTAGAATTTCAATCAAAATCTTCATATTCAAAAATTAATTTACATTCCAAATCAATATTTAAAACCATTTAAATATTCAAAATCAAACAACGAAAAATCCGAGTCGTTACAGTTATTCCAAACTACATTAGAACATGAGATGCAAGCATTCCAGCTATATTCACAAATTACTTTCAACCCTAGACATTATTATAATATCACTGGATTTTCTATTAAATGGTTCACTTATCATAAGATAAAAACCCATCCATGTTTATATGCGACGTGATCTTATGATATACCATTTTATTTTTAAAAGGTTTTATAAGATTTAAGAATCCATTTTATTGTGTTTCTCATGCTGGTTTTACCAGACTGATATGAGCACTATTCTTCTTACAATGCTCGGGTCAACCTACACAGACTTTCCAGATTTAGCTGGACACTTTGGAGCTTTCAAGAGATGAGCCGATGCCTCCAAGATGTACTTGCATATTTTATGTTATATTTCGTTGTTTGCTCTTGTAGTAGTTATCAACAATTGTAAGGACTGGTTGTTATAACTGTCCAGGCTAACGATGGGTTAGTGTTGTACTATGATTTACGTATGTACAATAAAGTCCCTTTTCCTTTTTTGTAAAGACTTGTTAAGTATTATATATTACTCGTTATGCTTTTGTGAGATTCCGTCTTCCTTCTTTTTTTTCCTTTTCTTTAACAATTCGTCTTTTCGACATTTAGATGCTCGACATGTGAATACTGTGGATGTATTAGTATTAACTTCTAAAGGTCGAAATGTTGGATCGTTACAGATTTACGAGATTTGATTTTATCTCCAATATAATTTTTACATCTCCACTATTTCTCAGTATATCCTCGCCTTAACCCTGCTATAGCTTTTTTCAACTTTACCATTATGAAATTGCTAAGCACTTTAACTACGCAAATACATATACATTAACTATATATTATTATGTTGCACATGCATGTTATACACATATGAGGATATAATTCGATAAACTCATAAATTATAAATATGAAGTCAATTTTTTATTTAATTAATTAATTAAATAATAAAATGAAATAAAATTAGATTTTATTAAAATTAATTAGATTGGATCTATTAAAAACCTATAGACTTCCTAGGCCCAATATGATCCAAAATTCATTTTTTTTAAATCTACTTATTTCATCAAACGTGGACACGCCTAGCTCTGACAGTAGTATTAAGGCCCAAACAGACTGTGTGGTCTAAACCAACAAATTTAGGGCCAACTTATCGGATGGGTGTCTAAAATAGTAGTGTCTAGTCTTGGCATTGGATAACAAAGTATTCTTCGCTCCTTAGATACTGGTCAAGCCCACTAGGTAGAGTAAGTCCAAAAGGTTGACTCAATTGTAAAAGCTAATCTTAGGCTAAGTTCCATAATTTACTTTTAAAATTTAAAAGTTAATTCTATAATATAAAATAAAGTTTATAAATTTTATGAAATAATTCTTAAAATTGTTATAAAAATAAAATTTAGTTCTAAAATTTAATTAATGTAAATTAATTTTGAAAATTATTTAATTTCTAGTTAGATTAAATAAATAAAAGTTAATTAATTAAAATAGAACAATATATATTGATATATATATACACACACATAACTGTAAATGTTATAGTTTAGTATGTACATATTTATCTTAAATTGATTAAGGTAAGTTAAAAAAAACCTCAAATTTATTAAAACGATTTAATTGATTTGTTTAATAAATAAGTTATTGATGTGATAAATAGGTTAAGTATATGTTAATTGATTAATCACGTATATAATGATATATATATATATATATGTATGTATGTATGTATATAACTATAAATGTTATAATCAGTATTCATCATTAATTTTTTTAGGATAAACAAAATAAAATTATGAATTTTTATATAATTTAATTAATATTTTATTTAAATTAAGAGATTAAAACTAATTAATTATGGTTTAATTCATAAGATACATATGTACATTTTATAAACTAATTAAGTTATAATAGTTTTGAATTATAATATTTATAAATAAAATAAACTTATATATAATAAACTTATATATAACTGTATATATGTAAGTGGAACTATAAGAAACCTAACTTTGATTTAGGAATAAGTATATATGTAAAGTACATATATCGTGATTTTAGATGTGTCCACCACATGAATCCCAAGAGTTTTTTAAAGAAATACATTATTCCTTAAATCTTATGACTTAAAATAAATATATTAAAAATTATGAATCTCTAATACATAAAGTTGTCCTCTACCTTTAATATATTAACAGACTACTTACATACTCTCTAGTTGTCGAGCAAATTCAATCTAGGGATGTCATGTATAGTACTATCGGTATATTAACTAGATGAGGTAAGATCCAAGCATGTATTTGTTGAGCTTCCTCAAGGTATGTGCGTTATACTTTGGTCGTCATGAAGTAGTAGGTACGAGTAAATAATCAATTTCAATTTGTTGAGCATCCTCAAGGTTAAGGTAAGATTAGGACTAAGCCCATAAGGTTGGAGTTGTATATGGTACAACCAATAAGTTGTTATCCATTGCATGCGAGACTATGATTTATTGAGCATCCTCAAAGTCAGAATCCCAAGACAAGCGAATCCTTACACTCACTAAAGAAATCAAAAGATTTCTATGGTTTCTCTTAGGGTTTTGAGAATTATAAATTTCTAGTTGGAGCCTTATAAAAATGAAATTAACACAATTAACCTTTCTAATATTGTAAGAACATATGCCATATAAATTTAAAATAATCTACCCTAATAAATTTGTGTAACTAATATAATTAATAAAATGTTAATTTGTTATACAAATGAACCAAATTAAGATTTATACAAAAATATAAAATATGTTTAACAATAAATCTTTTGGCATATTGTGAGTTCATGACCTATGCAAGAGCCAAATTATATAACTATTAAATGCATTTGTACCTTGGTCGCTTATGTTATTTGCCCGAGACTGTATATTGTCTTCTATGTTTTCTGAACTCTTAAACAATACAAGAATATGGATAATTGATCTACATTCGATCATATATAAATATTATATGGATTACAATTGCAAGTTTTATATTGGAAAATTAGATGAAATTAGTTCATTAGAAATAAAAATATTAAACCATAATGCAAGATCTAGTCAATATGATTGATTATAATAATGATCTTGCTTTGTTAAGTGTAACACTAGACCAATATCTATAAGATGTACCTAGGAATTCAATCCTGAAATGCAAATTTGATCATTTTATGTAAAATGCAACTTTTCAATATCCTTAAATGTTCAGGATAACCAAAAGCATCTTTGTAATGATTTTATTGTCTTGTAAATGGGTTTCCTTTTGAACGGTTTGACCATTTGGAAAGGATAGCGAATATATGAGAGTGGATATAACTTAGGCAAAATTAGGATAAAGAGAGTGAACGGTTAGCTCTACTGCATGGAGAAACATCAAAAGCTAGAATTGTGTAAGATACTAATAGATTCTTAATATGGAATAAGAAATGTGATTTCTATTCCAAATGCATTTTCGTATAGAAAATTGTTATCTATGAGTCTTTGAGTTTATGATATTTGATCTAAAACTCTTGACTGTAAGCTAGTCAGAGTGGATGGTATTTATAACAAAATTGATGCATTAGAACATATAGACGTATCTAAAAGTTTTACAATCATTTTAGAATTATGAACTAAGCCATATGTCTAAGAAATAATTCTTTAATAATATGATTGTGATCCATATGGTACTAGTGAATTGTATCTCGGACGATTCAGGCCAGAGCACCCATTCAGTAGGAGCAACAAAAGAGTCGGTGAACTTTTCAAATTGATACATATATGTATGCAATCATAGGTGTAATGATACCAAAATGGTTCCATATGTTTCATTAAATTCACAGATGAATTATCACAGACATGAGCATGTGTATTTGATACACGTATATTATGTCAATGATAACTTCATAGACATAAACGGACGTAAATAACTTCACGTGCAGAAGAGATAAAAGAATTCGATTTGATTAAGTGTATTGGAAAGGTGTTTCAAAAGTAATAAATATGGTTAGATTCAATCTTAAATGTCACTCCTCGATATGATACATAATGATGTATCGATAAGAAGTAATCAAACTTTGTTGGATAAAATACGCTTGATGACAAATGAAGTTAAGTTAACTTCTTTCTACAAGGTCGTGTGCTTAAGAGTAAGTACGTAGGTCAAATTTGATTTCATCTAAAGCATAGTTTATGTGATATTGTACAAGACAAAGGATCATAAGAAACCCCTATGTAAAGGCCCGCAAATCCGTACCCCTTTGAGTTGGCAAAATCCCATAACAGTTCAGCCCAAAGTGGAACAAAAGTACGAGTCTTGGGGTTTAAAGAAGAAAGAGGTAGAAGAAGAAGAATATAAACAACATCAGAGTCTCGCAATCGCAGCGGAACAAAATACAATATATAATAACAGCTTTTAAATACAAAGAAATCTGTATTGTCATATATATACATACCATCATCAGAGTACAACAAACAACCATATAGAGACAACTTAATATTTGTCCATACATAGCGGAAATAACAGTCAAATACGGAAGTACGCTCTGTCATCCAACTCGTCTCCTAAGCTCCTTAGCTTTTAACCTGATCCCGTTTAACTCGGTCTAACCTGAGCATCATATCAAAAAACACCCGAGTTAGTCTGGAAAACTAGCGTGAGAAAAACACACTTAATTGGATTATTATATTTCAAAAATCCTTTGAAAAACAAAAGCATCTCGTAAGACCTCCCCACAAATAAACATGTCGGGTTTTTACCTTACGATAGCCAAAACATTTTTGTCAAATTCGCCTAATATTATAATAGTGTCTATAGAAAGTAAAATAGAATCTAGCTGAAATTCTTGCATCTCACGTTTAAACAATAGTTGGGCACAATCAAAACCGTACAGGCTCTTAGGGAGAATGGATTTCCAACTAATGACTAGGCACTGGGGTACCACTTATCACAGTACCTGGTCTAGATCAGTGTACCGAGGATTACTCCCAATCCCCTACAACACAAGACCGAGACTACCCCTTACTGGATAATCCCAAGTAAGATCACCCCACGGTCGGTGCGACCAACCGCCCACTAAGCCAAAATAAAAGAGACATCTAGACAGGGATGACCTCACCCTAATGGGTGCTACCCACTTAGCCTTGCTGCATAACCCAAGATTTTCAGTCATTCTCGGTTGATGAGGCTCGAGGCTAAGTATTACCTTTTTAGAATATCACTTAGAATGCTTACAGTCCACCTGACGATGTTCTGAAAGCATTCATTCATACAAGTCTGTCCCGAGTTCGAACGGAACCGAAGGTACTACTCCTACTACATCCATTTTGAAAACCCTCACGATTAGTAGTGACTAGCCCTTGCACTCCACTGCTCCATCTTCGAATCCAAACTCGTCTTCCTCACAAAAACGTACAAACCAGATCGAAGTGGTTTTCAGAAAATAAATCCCGATTCCGGTCTCTTCGAAACGATCAACGCATTGGCCAATATTGATAATCGGTTATTCAACTATCTAATAATCATCCACAAGCAACAATTAAGTCTTAAATAATTTTCCTCAAATTATTTATCGCAAAATATCTACTTAAGATATTATCTTCATATTTCAACACCTTGAAATTAGATTTAATTTGGAACCATTTAAGTCTTTGCCGATCACTTATAATATTTTCCCACTTCATTAGTTTCTCAAAACTTGGAAAATATATCTTTATCTCCTATTTCTTTCCTTAAAAATCATTTACAATTTCATTTGTAAATTTCCCAAACTTATTTCTCATGAATCCTATAGATCCCAGGATTCCCTAGTTGATTCCCATTTTTATTTCCAAAGCCATTTAGCTTATTAAAAATTCATGTTTCATTCCTGCTCTTCTTGTAAATTTTATCTCACCTCAAAATTCACTTATCTTATACTTGGGATTTTATTCAAGTTCTCATAACCCTCTATAAAATCTTTCCCTAAAAATCTTAATCAAATTAATTACACTTGCTTTCCTTCTCAAGAGGATTTATAATTAGATTTTCAAAACGTTTAAATATATATATACATAAGTAAAAATAATGGTTTATTTTCAAAATATGGTTTAAGGTAAAACTAAATATAAATATTAAAATCATATCCAGTTATTGACAAATTTACAAAGCTGATTTAAAAAACTAGAATTTATTTTAATAAATACTAACCATTAAAATAACTATTCTGGAATATTCTAAATCTAGATAATAGTTCCATACAAATTATATAGTATAGTAATTTCAAAAATATTCCTTTTAAAACCAATTTATATTTTTTTTGGAAAACCCAATATTCACCCATAAATTACTCTTGATTCCTATCTCAACGGCCATATTCTCATTTCTCACCTTTGGAAATATTCTACTATTTCCTTTCAAAACAAATTTTCATAACTCTATATTAGTTCTCGCCATGACTTATCTCTTTACATATGCACTGATACCTTTCTATCTCATTTATAAACCCCGTTTATAAATTTATAACTCCCTTGAGTTTTCCATTTATTTATCAAAACAATTTTATTCAAAAATCCTATCTTTATAATTTTATTCCTTAATAAAATTCCATATTGTTCCTTAATAAAGTTCTTTTTATTTCTTAATAAAATTTCGCTTTACTTCAAATCCACTCATCGGTTCCAATATTTCTTCGAGTCTTTTATACATAATTTAAAATTTCCCAAACTCAACTTTAACCAATTCAAGTATAACCAAAGTAATAAATATACTTTTATTTTACTTAATTCTCAAATAGAATCAAATCCAAATCCTCAATAAATATTTTCTATTCAAGTTCTATTTTAACTTCCTTCAATTAAATTATTTATCGTATTTAAAAATTACCAAATTCCAACTTTCATGTTATTTTACACTTAATAATTCAATTCGCATGAAAATCCATATCAATTCATCCATCCTATCATATGACAACTTATATATATAATCAATAAATATTCTTGAGGAATCTTGTTGGATCCCTCCAACCTGTTTCCCTACATCCACAGATGTTAGCACAATAAAATACCAATTCCACTTCAAGGTGGAATATCACGGTATATGGGTTTATATAATATCATCTGCTATTATGTGGCGCATAGGGTCTCATCCGCTATATAATGCGGGAAATCAATCGCTCCCATATATATATATACTACTATATATATGTAATGTCATCCAGTGGATAAATTATTATAAATCAACCAAGCACATCCAATGATTTAAATTTAACATTTAATTAACAAGGCATCCATATGAGTGAGAAAATCTCACCTTTGCTTTTAAGTTGCAATCCTCTCCAATCTCGACCCAATTTCCCGACTTTTGACATTATATAAACAATTATATGATTTATTAATATTCGAAGTGATCGAGCAATTTATTTAATTAGCTAACATTTTATTTTTAACTAAATAATTTTCCTCTTTTAAAAAAAAAATCCGTTTAGTAACTAAAATAATTAAATAAGTTAATCACCAAAATACATTACCTAAAAATCTAGGAAATTAAAATATCCATATTTATTTATTTATTTGAAACTACATATATATATACGCACACTTGTAAAAATGATCTATATTACCATTTAAAATTTCCATTTCTAAATCTTATGTATATATACATTATTTTTATCTTAGATTAAATATGTAAGTGGATATATGTATTTATTAACCAAAATTACTTTATGCCTTACCGTAGAAATATATTTTTCCATTCTATTTTCTACATATATAAAAATCTGCATATTTTCTCTGACTACTAAATATCCTGTTTTAAACTTTACTGTTTTGTTTCTCTTTTTTTTAATACATATACATTTGAAAATAAACAAATCTGGGTTTAAATTACATATATATATATATATATACACACAGATGCCCTTTTTCTCTGTTAACCATATATTAAATTTAAATTTCTGTGAATAGAATGATAATTTATATACCTCACTGTCACAGCACAAACCCAAGCCCATCGGGACCTTCCTCAGCTCGAATTCGAAATCGCCACTCCGCAGCAACTACACGACCCCTCCTCGACTCCGGCCCAAGCTGCCGCTGCGCGACCACCCTCAATCGGTCAAGGCTTCATCGACGACTTCGACTTCGGCCTCTACTGTCGCTAACACCCATGACCCAGAACATCCCACGATGCTCGCCTGCGTACACAAACTCCAGACCAAGCTGCAACTCCTTGACTGCCTAAAAATCGAAAACGCGCCCCATAAAAACCGTGGCCTCTTCCCCCTTTGCCGCCTTCAAAGTCGCCGAACTCTCCATCCCCTTCGACTTTAACTGCCACTTGAACAAGCGACCCATACGACTCACACGCGAGCTTGACAGTCACGATCCCCTCTTCTCTCGTATGCTAGAACGAGATCGCCCTCCTTCTATTCTCTAATTCGAACGATATCACGTTCAAACCCATTTTTTCACACGAGAGGAAGAATTTAAGGAGAGGAAGGTATGCGATTAGAAGGAGAAGAAGGCGGCCATTCTCTGAGGAGTGAATTCAATTTTGAGATAAGGTAGAAGGAGGCTCGGGATATAAAACGAGTGTGGCTGCGTGTTGAGGAAGATTGACTGATTTATTTCATATCAATATGTCTTGTTAGAAAAAGAGGTGAGACACGTGATTCATGTGTGCTCAAATTAACAAGCTACAATGCTTTGAAATGAGGTGAAAAAGTTTGAAGTGAAGGGAAATTTGACTGGTCAAATTATATTATTTTCTAGGCGTTCATATCCCGTACGATCACACGATAACTCTGAAAGCTATGAAAATTGAAATCCGATAATATTTCAATATTACGGATCCAATGGAACTACTTTCGTCGAATTCATAGACTGTGCCTCGAAAGGCTATTTTTAAAAATCAATTTAAACGATATTTTTAAAATTGAACAACTCATTGTTAAATTCAAATTTAATCCATCTATCATCTTTAGTATTATCAATATAAATTTTATAAGCCGTTGAAATATTTTTGACAAACTTATAACTCCAGATTTTATATTTTACCCAATATCCAACTACTACTTTAATAATTAATTTATTCAATAGATTGCTATATTTAAATGCTAAATCCTTTTTATTCAATAAAAACAAACCTTTCATATTAATTTTTAGTCAAATCAAATATTTAAATCCATTTTAAATATCCTAAATTAACCGTTTCAAAATCCGGGTCGTTACATTCCTTCCCCCTTAGAAGAATTTCGTCCCTGAAATTACTAACACAGAAGAATGCTCCAAACTCATTAACTTTTTAAAAATTACTTAATTAGACTTGTTATTCACCATCCTAATCTTTCCCTTCACCCAAACAATTGGTTTTTAATCCTGACTTCAAAATCCTTTATTCCAATTACAATTTTAAATCATTTTCTCATTAGTAAAAATATTTTTTTTCAAAAATTTTCTAACTCCCAAAATTTCTGGAAAATTTTGGCAAAGACTCCTTTGTACGGAGGAGCTTTTACAATTTTACAAGAGAGATAAATATATATACATCGTCCCATATGGTCGGAAAAATAGAAAAACAAAATAATATTCATATTTTCTAACTTCTATTGCATAGGTGTACCTTTATTTAGCATTTTTAAGCAAGCAACTTATTTATTTAGCAAATTGCGCGTTCCAAAATCTAGCTAAATGGCCTCTGGTAACTGTACTTACTCAATTTAAACGTATAAGCACTATATATAAGAAATTTATAACATTTCACTTGTATTTAAATAGCTAAAACAAAGATTCTATAAACACTTCATGTTATATACTTCCACAAGCACAAATGTTATGCTTCAAACACTTATTTCAATTGTTCTCAATCAATTCTCAAATCATTCCATTCAATTTAAGTGATTTTACAACTCTCTTACTTAACTTCAATTCATTTCATTTTTTTTCTTTTTTTCTAAGCAATATACACAAAACATTTTTCATAAGCAATTAATAAGGTCTCAATATTAATTCAATTGCTTTTGCTTGATTTTTATATCATCCTATCCAATTCAAAATGATTTTCAACTCATTTTCTTACATTCAATTCATTTGTAATCCAAACAAACTCGTATTCATTGTAAATCAATTTTATTTACTTCTGTTTACGTCGAACGACCAATTTATGCAATTCCACGACATTCATTCAAACAAACAATTTTTTTCGCTTTATAATCATTTTAAAATTGATTCCAACTCAATTTATTTAATTCCATTCCATCCTAATTATAACTCATTCGCCACCAATTTATTTTGATTTATTTCCCTCTCCGCATTGGTTTCATTCAAACCATTTCATTATGCATGACAGCCTCCATGCTTATCAATTAATAACCATTTCCCACATTTATATAAGCCATGCTTCTATTAATTTTAGACCTAAGTTAATTTACTTCTAATGATTCCAACTTCATTACTCAAGTTTATTTCCATTTTAATTTGGTTCTCATCTAATCAAATTCCATTTAATTCAATTAGCCATTCTTATAATCCATTTAAATTTTTAGTTCCATTCTCAATTCGTTAAAATAATATCCAAGGCCATATTTAATTCATTCATGCTCGAATAGGACTTATTTGCAACTCAATCATCTCTATCTTAATCTAATTCCATAACACTTTAATTCAAGATTAATTCATTTACAATTCCAAGTTGAATTTCTATTTATAACTCGGATTTCATTTCCAAATTCCATTATTAACTCAAATTTCTAACTCCTATTTATCCAATTTAGGTTCCATTCCCATATTCATTAAATAATTAATTATCCCACTATCTCACTTCCAATTTACAATTCAATATTTGATTTTTTTTAATCACTTTATTACTTTACTTGAATTCCTATTTTATAATTCAAGATTGGATTTTTATTTCATTCATCAAAATATCAAATAGTTCTATTTTGGGTTTTCTTTCACTCTTTTATATTTATAAGTCACACACTTATTCATATTCACACCTTCATTCATTTACAATCAATCCCATTCACATTCTACTTTTAACTCGAGATTATATATTTTCACTTAACCAAGTATATTATTATTTCAATCCTTTTAACCTTTATGGGCTATTTTCAATTCGTTCACCCCAATACAATTCTTATTCAACTTATCTTTACTTATAGAAGTAAGAATTTAATTCCACTCAATATTTCTATAACTCAACTGAATTTTATTTCAATTCAATTTATTTAACTTAACTTTCGTTAAATCGAGCATCATACTATTATCTTTAATCTACCAATTCACTTAGTTTTAATTAAGTAAGAACTTAATTTCATTTAATATCATCCACATCTCAATTCATTTCATTTCAACTTAATTTAAATCCAAATATTAAACCTAAGTTAATTCCAACCCAATTTAATTTCTATTAAATTTCCCAATCCAATTCATTTACATTCTAAATTTTTATTTTCTTCACCAATTTATTTATATTATTATTATTATTCATTATTAGTTAAATTCCAAAAATTAAATATTCAACTTAATCCAAGCTAAATCCTCATTTTTAACTTCACTTTTAAATTTTAATTCCAAAATTCAATCTCATACTTTCCTTGGTTATATAAGTCATTTTAAACCTTTATAATTTTATTTGACTATAATACTATCATCCAAAAACTATAATTATATATTATAATTTGCAGAAAGTTATTTCTTCTTATATCGAAATATATTTTGGGTAAAATTATTTCATTTACCCGCTTTCGAAAACAATATTGTGTCGAATTGTTCTATTCAAGTGTTTAGAAACCCTTACGATACAGTTGTGCAGACTGTGCCGACGAAGGTTCATTTGCCACTCAATAAATCAATCAACACAATATAAAACCATTTTATTCACTAACAAATACACACTCATATCTATTAATACGCTCAAACTCATTCTAGAGCCCAACTGACTCTATCTCTAATGAGTAATCCCCACCAGAGCCAAGGTTCTCGCTTAACCTTTCAGCTCTGATACCAACTGTAATGGCCCGCAAATCCGTACCCCTTTAAGCTGGCAAAACCCCACAACAATTTAGCCAAAGTGGAACAAAAGTACGAGTCTTCGGGTTTAAAGAAGAAAGAGGTAGAAGAAGAATAATAAAAACAGCATCAGAGTCTCACAATCGCAACGGAACAAAATATAATGTATAATAACAGCTTTTGAATACAAAGAAATCTGTATTGTCATATATATACATACCATCATCAGAGTACAACAAACATCCATACAGAGACAACTTAATACTTGTCCATACACAGCAGAAATAATAGTCAAATACGGAAGTACGCTCTGTCATCCGGCTCGTCTCCTGAGCTACTTAGCTTTTAACCTGATCCTGTTTAACTCGGTCTGACCCGAGCATCATATAAAACAACACCCGAGTCAGTCTGGAAAACCATCATGAGAAAAACACACTCCATTGGATTATTATATTTCAAAAATCCTTTGAAAAATAGAATCATCTCGTAAGACCTCGCCACGAATAAACATGTCGAGTTTTTACCTTACGACAGCCAAAACATTTTTATCAAACCCGTCTGATATTATAATAATGTCTATAGAATGTAAAATAGAATCTAGCTGAAATGCTTGCATCTCATGTTTCAGAAATAGTTGGGAACAATCAAAACTTACAGGTGCTTAGGGAGAATGGATTTCCAACTAATGATTAGGCATTGGGGTACCACCTACCGCAATACCTGGTCTAGATCAGCGTACCGAGGATTACTCCCAATCTCCAGCAACACAAGACCAGGACTACCCCTTACTGGATAATCCCGAGTAAGATCACCCCACGGTTGGCGCGACCAACCGCCCACCAAGCCGAATTAAAAGGGACATCCAGACAAGGATGACCTCACCCTAATGGATGCTAGACACTTAGCCTTGCTGCATGACCCCTGATTTTCGATCATTCTCGGTTGATGAGGCTCGAGGCTAAGCGTTACCTTTTTAGAATATATCACTTAGAATGCTCACCGTCCCCCGACAATGTTATGAAAGCATTCATCCATACAAGTCTGTTCCGGGTTCGAACGGAACCGAAGGCACTACTCCTACTACATCCATTTTGGAAACCCTTAGGATTAGTAGCGACTAGCCCTTGCACTCAACTGCTCCATCTTCGAATCCAAACTCGTCTTCCTTATGAAAACGTACAAACCGGATTGAAGTGGTTTTCAGGAAATAAATCCCGATCCTGGTCTCTTCAAAACGATCGGTGCATTGGCCAATATTGATAGTCGGTTATTCAACTATCAAATAATCATCCACAAGCAACAATTAAGTCTTAAATAATTTTCCTCAAATTATTTATCTCAAAATATCTACTTAAGATATTATCCTCATATTTCAACACCTTGAAATTAGATTCAATTTCCTCTATTTCTCGTGGAACCATTTAAGTCTTTGTCGATCACTTATAATATTTTCCCACTTCATTGGTTTCTCAAAACTTGGAAAATATTTCTTTATCTCCTATTTCTTTCCTCAAAAATCATTTACAATTTCATTTGTAAATTTCCCAAACTTATTTCTCATGAATCCTATAGATCCCAGGATTCCCCAGTTGATTCCCGTTTTTATTTCCAAAGCCATTTAGCTTCTTAAAAATTTAGGTTTTACTCCTGCTCTTCTTATGAATTTTATCTCACCTCGAAATTCACTTATCTTATACTTGGGATTTTATTCAAGTTCTCATAACCCCCTATAAAATCTTTCCCTAAAAATCCAATTCAAATTAATTACACTTGCTTTCCTTCTCAAGAGGATTTATAATTGGATTTTCAAAATGTTTAAATATATAAATATATATATATGCATAAGTAAAAATAATGATTTATTTTCATAATATGGTTTAAGGTAAAACTAAATATAAATATTAAAATCATATCCAGTTATTGACAAATTTACAAAGCTGATTTAGAAAACTAGAATTTATTTTAATAAATACTAAGCATTAAAATAACTATTCCGGAATATTCTAAATCTAGATAATAGTTCAATACAAATTATATAGTATAGTTATCTTAAAAATATTCCTTTTAAAACAAATTTATATTTTTTTTAGAAAACCCAATTTTCACCCATAAATTACTCTTGTTTCCTATCTCAACGACCATATTCTCATTTCTCACCTTCGGAAATATTCCAATGTTTCCTTTCAAAACAAATTTTCATAACTCTATATAAGTTCGCGCCGTGACTTATCTCTTTACATATCCACTGATACCTTTCTATCTCATTTACAAACCACGTTTATAAATTTATAACTCCCTTGAGTTTTTCATTTATTTATAAAAACAATTTTATTCAAAAATCCTATCTTTATAATTTTATTCCTTAATAAAATCCCATATTGTTCCTTAATAAAATTCAATTTCATTCCTTAATAAAGTTCTTTTTATTTCTTAATAAAATTTCGCTTTACTTCAAATCCACTCATCGATTCCAATATTTCTTCGAGTCTTTTATATATAATTTAAATTTTCCCAAACTTAACTTTAACCAATTTAACTATAAACAAAGTTATAAATATACTTTTATTTTACTTAATTCTCAAATAGAAGCAAGTCCAAATCCTCAATAAATGTTTCCTATTCAAGTTCTATTTTAACTTCCTTTAATTAAATTATTTATGGTATTTAAAAATTACCAAATTCCAACTACCTTGTTATTTTACACTTAATAATTCAATTCGCATGAAAATCCATATCAATTCATCCATCCTATCATATGACAACTTATATATATAATCAATAAATATTCTTGAGGAATCTTGTTGGATCCCTCCAACCTGTTTCCCTACATCCACAGTTGTTAGCACAATAAAATACCAATTCCACTTCAAGGTGGAATATCGCGGTATATGAGTTTATATAATGTCATCTGCTATTATGCGGCGCATAGGGTCTCATCCGCTATATAATACGGGAAATCAATCACTCCAATATATATACTACTATATATATAATATCATCCAGTGGATAAATTATTATAAATCAACCAAGCACATCAAATGATTTAAATTTAACATTTAATTAGCAAGGCATCCATATGAGTGAGAAAATCTCACTTTTGCTTTTAAGTTGCAGTCCTCTCCAATCTTGACCCGATTTCCCGACTTTTGACCTTACATAAATAATTACGTGATTTATTAATATTCGAAGTGATCGAGTAATTTATTTAATTCGCTAACATTTTATTTTTAACTAAGTAATTTACCTCTTTTTTTTAAAAAACAAATCCTTTTAGAAACTAAAATAATTAAATAAGTTAATCACCAAAATACATTACCTAAAAATATAGGAAATTAAAATATGCATATTTATTTATTTATTTGAAACTATATATATACACACTTATAAAAATGATCTATATTACCATTTAAAATTTCCATTTCTAAATCTTATGTATATATACATTATTTTTATCTTAGATTAAATATGTAAGTGGATATATATATTTATTAACCAAAATTACTTTATGACTTACCATAAAAATATATTTTTCCTTTCTGTTTTATGCATATATAAAATTTTGCATATTTTCTCTGACTACTAAAAATCCTTTTTTAAACTTTACTGTTTTGTTTCTCTTTTTTTTTAATACATGTACATTTGAAAATAAACCAATCTGGGTTTAAAATTCTATATATATATATATATATATATATATATATATATATATTGCACACACACACATATGCCCTTTTTCTCTGTTAACTATATATTAAATTTAAATTTCTGTGAATAGAATGATAATTTATATACCTCACTGTCACACCACGAGCCCAGGCCCATCGCGACATTCCTCAGCTCGAATTCGAAATCGCCACTTCACAGCAACTACGCGACCCCTCCACGACTCCGACCCAAGGTACCGCTGCACGACTACTCTCAATCGGTCAAGGCTTCATCGACGACTTCGACTTTGGCGTCCACTGTCGCTAACAGCCACGACCCAGAACATCCCACGACGCTCGCCTGCGTACACGAACTCCAGACCAAGCCGCAACTCCTTGACTGCCCAAAAATCGGAATCGCGCCCCATAACTGTCGCGGCCTCTTCCCCCTCTGCCACCTTCGAAGTTGCTGAACTCTCCATCCCCTTCGACTTTAACCGCCACTCGAACAAGCGACCAATATGACTCACACGCGAGGTTGACAATCACGATCCCCTCTTCTCTCGTATGCTAGAATGAGATCGCTCTCCTTTTATTCTCTAATTCGAACGAAGTCACGTTTGAGCCCCTTTTTTATACGAGAGGAAGAATTTGAGGAGAGGAAGGTATGCGATTAGAAGGAGAAGAAGGCGGCCATTCTCTGAGGAGTGAATTCAATTTTGAGATAAGGTAGAAGGAGGCTCGGGATATAAAACGAGTGTGGTTGCATGTTGAGGAAGATTGATTTATTTATTTCATATCGAAATGTCTTGTTAGAAAAAGAGGTGATGGACGTGATTCATGCATGCTCAAATTAACAAGCTACAGTGCTCTGAAATGAGGTGAAAAAGTTTTGAAGTGAAGGGAAATTTGACTGGCCAAATTATATTATTTTCTAGGCGTTCATATCCCTTACGATCACAAGATAACTCCAAAAGCTATGAAAATTGAAATCCGATAATAATTTAATATTACGGATCTAATGGAACTGGTTTCGTCGAATTCCTAGACTGTGTCTCGAAAGGCTATTTTTAAATATCAATTTAAATGATATTTTTAAAATTGAAAAAACCACTGTTAAATTCAATTTTAACCCATCTATTATCTTTAGTATTATCAATATAAATTTTATAAGCCGTTGAAATATTTTTAACAAACTTATGACTCCAGATTTTATATTTTACCCAATATCCAACTACTACTTTAATAATTAATTTATTCAATAGATTGCTATATTTAAATTCTAAATCCTTTTGATTCAATAAAACCAAACCTTTCATATTAAAAATCAATTCATAGTTCAAATCAAATATTTAAATCCATTTTAAATATCCCAAATTAACCGTTTAAAAATTCGGGTCGTTACACCCTACATATCCAAGATGTAACGACCCTAAATTTTAATTTAATTTAAATTGATAATTTAAATAAATTTTTGAATTAAAATTGTAAAATTGATTTAAATGGAAGCGAGTTTCCCCGAATTCGACTAGAAAATATATAAAGTCATATGGATTTGACAATTTGTATATATGTGAATATATATTTAAATTGGATTTGAAATAAAATTTTAAATAAATGATTTTAAAAATAAATATAGAGATATATATGTGTATACATTAGATATGAATTGTAAATGAATGGTTTAATAATAATTGATAATAATAAGTATTACAATTGATGGTTAATAATAATTTGAATTTATAAATTTAATATAAAACAATAAATATTAAAGTAAAATAAACAATTTAAGTTAAAATAAAATAGGAATAAAAATACAACACAATAAGTATTTAAGTTGAAAATTAATATGTAAGTCATAAGAAAAGAAAAGAAATGACATTTAAATATGAAACAAAGTTGAAAATAAATATGCAAAATAAACGAAACAAAAGTATAAAATGATAACAAATAAAATACATTCACTTATGTATGTTATAATAAGATCATATGGTTATAAAAATGACCTAGAAATACATATAAACTTATATGAAACTTTTATAAAACAAGGAGACAATAAAAATAAATATGTGATGAATTCAATGTTAAAAGCAAACACAAATCAAACAGCATATCTATATAAGTGTATGCATAATGTACTTGCAAGATTAAAATAAGATGGTTGTTACATTGAAGCATGAAGCATTTAATGCTTTCAAACCAGCCCATAATACAAAAGAAATCATCAGCCGAAGTACATACAACAACTTCAACCATACCTATTGTGTACAAAACAATATAATACCCTGTACAAAGTTTGTACATCACACAGTCAACTTCTCTTTATATATCCACCCTCTTTATCATCAGTTTGATCAGTTCAAAGCTAAGGGAAAAAAAATCTGATCAAAGCCTGTGCATATTTTCTTCAATCTGGAAATTTGTTTCTGCATACAAACTTGAGTTTTGAAGCAATACCATCTAAATCTTAAACAAATTCAATTGGAACAACAATTAGCTCAATTCAAACAAGGCTCATTCATTCCTCTTCAAGAATGAAACCTGGTGATTGAAACTCAAAAACAAAAGCATGCAAGATCAACATCAAACTTTCAAACTTCAGATCAAAAACAAATGCAGGTTTCCACATTCAAATCATTTTCCAGGATTTAAGAAAGAAAAGTTTCTAAACCTGAGCCTCTGTTCTTTTTGACAGGTGAGTAAACCCCAACTTTAGGCTCTAAGTTTAATTTAAAATAGTTGAGTTGATTCCCGGACGATGGTGTGTTGTATGTGTTCATTTTGAGTATGGCCTTGTGTTTGCATTCAGGTTGTTCTTGAGTATATAGTTTTCTCTGTTACTTGTTACAGTATTGTAATATTATGCAAACTAAATTTGTATTTCTTTAAAATCATCACATCCAAATCTCTTAAGGCTTTGATTTTGGAATGAAATATTCTTGTATACGTATAACATTATTTTTAAAAGCAAATTCAAGTATTCAAATTTAACATTTATTTAGAAAGTGAGGTGTATACAGTGATGATTTAAATTTAGCCCGGAATCAAATGTTTTAATTCCATAATTTGATCACATAAATGGCTTTAACTCGAGGAATGATGAATTTAGGAAATCATTTCATAAATTTTTGTTTGGCAATCGGTGAGAAATTGAAGGTTGAACGAAATCTTCCTTTTTGCCAAACTCTGGCGGTTGACGTCGAATGGTGGGGTGTGGTTGGGGTCGAAGGTAGCTGGAGGGAGGTAGATTGTGGGAAAAATAATAGTTAAATTTTTAATGAACTGTATTGATTGGACTGTGATGATCTAGGGTTAGAGCAAGTGTTTATGTAGGGGTCGGAAATCACGATACCCCGTCGTCGTCGAAACGTTTCAGGTGATCGCACCTATGGGGATGGGCTCGTGGGTGAGTTGAGGAGGTTTGGTCAGGCTAGAGTGGGCTCCAGTGATCGAATTCGTCGGCGGCGAGGTAATTTTCGATTGGAGTATTTTGTTCCAGTTGATCTCGAATACTCGTTTCGATTTTATGGCGAATTCTTCGAGGCTGGGTGGTGGGTTGAGTTGAGGAGGTGGTCGCTGATCGGTGTGGAGCAATCGCCGATGATCTGGGTGGCGAACTCCGGTGTACACGTGCACTGTGCACGTGGGTGTCTGGTTGATGAAGTATGGGTGGAAGTTTGGGAAGATGGCTTCGTCTCGAGTTCGTATTCGCGTATCACCGTGTTCAGCTCGGAGCAGAAGGGGCAGAGAACCGGTGAGTGTTGGTCCAGATTTTAAATTTTGTTTAAACTTAAACTAAATCAAAAAAAAATATAGTGTTAGTGCAGATTACCTCGGGAATTTGAAGAATTTGCTCAGGTTTTCACTCGAGTTTACGCGGCTACGGCCTGGGTTTTGTTTTAAAGGGCCTCGTGTGCTAGATGTGATTTCCAGGCCTATATTACTTTATCAGTTTTTTTAAGTATAGAGATAGTGAAAAGTTTTTTTAACCCAATGAAAACAGATTTTATATTTTTTTTTTGTATGATTTAAGTTTCAAAGCAAGATTAAACAAGTTTTAAAGATTTATTAGAATAATTAATTAAGGTGTTTTCAAAGATTTAAAGGTTAAATTTAATGTTTGAATTGTTTTGTTTAAAATAGAATCATATTCCAAATTTGATTTCTAAAACTAATTTAATAAAGTAAATGATTTGAGAAAGTATTTAATGTGAATACAAGTTATTATTAATTAAGTTAATATAATTTAGAATAATTAAGTAATGAAATAAATTAAAAGCTTAAATACTTTGTAATAAACAACAATTACTTACAAAAGTAATTAGTGGTAATGAATGTAATTAAAAGATAATTAATTAGGGGTTAAGTGGTTCATTAATTGAATACTTAATTAAAGTAATTTAGTTTAGGTAAATTAATTTGTCTAATTAATTAAAGATAATCACTTAGTAGTTAATTGGATAGTTACTTCGTGAAGTAATTAATGTATAATTACGGAATGTAATTAAGGATGGATAGTTACTTATGGAAGTAAATAAATGGAAGTGATTAAGGGTAATCACTTGAGGTTATTAATTAAAGGGTCAATTTAAATTAATATGATTAATTAAGAAAAATTTAATTAATTAAAGTGTTTGATAAATTAATTTATATCAAATGATTTGGAATTAATTAATCAGGATTGGATAATAAATTCATAAGTAATTAAATTTATTTACTTGGAAATAAATTGAATTGATTAGGATTAAACGATTAATTGATCCTGTTTGTAAATGATTATTAAATGCTTAACCTTACTTATGAATGATTGTATTGTATGAGATGCTTTGAATTGATTATCCTATCTGATTTGTGATATTTTGTTCTGTAGATTGAGCAGTGTATGTTTATTTGCATTTGTATATTATCTGTGAATCTTTGAATAGACGATGAGCGTTATAGTTTTATATCGCTTATCAACTATATTTCTGTGTTTTGATCTGTGATGATTGAAATGATGTTGCACTAGTGTGTTAAACCCCTGGACCACACAATACACACACAAATATGGATTTCACGAGGAAATCGATTAAGTCACAGATTTTTGAAATAGTTTTAAAATTTGAATATTAGAATTCAACTGTTTTTGAAATTGAAATTTTAATTTCAATTGATTTTGAAATTAGAAATTTGGGTTTAAAGTGAAAAATTTTTGAAATGGGATTTCAAAGATAAAAGTTATTTTGAATAACTTAATTAAGTTTTGAAAATTTAAATAATTTGATTTAAATTTAAATTCAAGTTTGAAATTGAATTCTGTGATTCGAAACTAGGAATTTAAGATGTTGTATAAGTTATATGAATTTAAAACCACTTTTAAAAGTATTATGTGAGAATTTGGATTTAACCCAAGGATTTCAACTCGTATAAATGAATCAGATTTCCAAAATGGAAACTATTGTTTTCAAATGATAAACACTTTTAGATAAGAACTGAGATTCCAGTTAATTAGGGGAATTTCAAGATTGAATAGAGAAATGATTTTCCTAAGTTATGAATGAATTCTTTTTGAAAGCTATGAACTAAATCTGTTTATTTTTAACAGATTTAAATTGATGATTTGTTTAAATAAAATTGAAATGAAATTGTTTTGAAGGGTATAAGTTAAATCTTTGATTTAAAGATTTAACGAGTTAATCAAATTGAAATGAAAATTGATTTGGAAAATCTGTGAATGAATCTTTTGCTTAAAAGATTAAAAACGTGAAAATTGTTTAAACCGTTAAAGGTTGTGAAAATGAATCTTTTTGTTTAAAGATTGAAAATGGTAATTTGTTAAGCCATTTGAAAGAAAAGTTTTGGATCATTAAGTTGTGACTTAATTGAAATTCCTTATCCATATGTTTTAAATAGCGCGCTCACTATTCGGTCTAGCCGGGAGAGGACCTTTGTGTCATATATCCCATTCCGAATATGTGATTTGTCGTTATGGATAGCATTTGAAGACCGGTGGTGAAGACCGGATATTTTCGAAAACGTAAGGACAACTCGTCGAATGTCTTTGCATCGAATGGTCCCCGGTATAGAGACTCCATATGTGGTGGGGAGTCCGAACGTGATTAGTGAATATCCGGATTGCAAGGACTTCTTTGTAAGTGCCTTCGGTTCTGTTCGAACCCGGAACAGACTTGTATGGATAGTATGTCTGACATTACAATTGAGATATAAAGCTGATTTCTTTCAAATATATTTCTGTTGGTGGCGGAGAATTTATTCTCTTAGCTTAACACCCTTCTCTGAGACGTACGAGCTAAGAGGTTATATAGTTGAAGGTTATCAGCGATATATTCCCAATTTTGGTAATGTGACATACTGAGTGTTGCTGTGAAATGATCATTGTGTTGATTATTTGTGATAGGATCATTTATTTGATCGTCTATCTTGGTGATCATTTCTATGATCATTTGTTGACCCAAAGCATGGCTTTTGTATAAAGTATGTTTTTGTGGACGAGACTTCGTCGAGCCTCACAAACCGGTAATGGTCGAAACAGGAATTGTGCGGCAAGGTTTTTAGGGATCGCTTCCCTAGGGTATGACCATTCCTTCTGGAAAAGGGTAGTATCATGGTATGGAGCCCAGATACTTACTCATGTTGAAACACTTATTATTATGGTGTGATGTTGGTTAGAGAGCTCTCGTTTAAAGGTCCCAAAGGACCGAGGGTGGCATATCTGAGGGATTGTAATATCCCTTGGGAAAAGGGGTTCCCAGCTTTGTTTAGCAGAGAACGGTTTGGTTCTCGGGGCGTCCTTCCAGAGGCGTTTCCATGTAGCAATGGGAAGTTCCTTGGCCTGACCATTTGTTGGAAAATCCATTCTTCAAATACGAGCCTTGTACGGTTTTAGTTGTATAACCTGTCATGGAATATGGCGGTAACCCGCTATTGAACATGGTAGCTATAGTAGGCATAGTTCAAAATGTCTATGTTGGCTAAGATTTATATCTTTACTTTCGAAATGATTTTTTTTCTCTACACTATGCACTAGTAATAATATCAAATGTTTCTTTTTAATGCGTATCAAGCATCTTTGACTATCATAAGGAGAAATCTCCTCCGATTCTGCGTTTGCATTGTGTGTGTGTGTGCGGGAGGCCTTATGGTAGTCTCATTTTTAAAAAGCATTGCGAATTGACTTTGAAAATCTTTTGTTGAATGTTTTAAAAAAAGATAAACTGTTTTTGTTGCTCACACCAGTCCCACGACTGATCCGGAGTTTATTGTTTCTTTCCTAAACTCTGGGTGCTCATTATTTTCTACACGAGCAGTCTAGAGTTGGGTTTTTCAGATAGTCAGGTTTAGTAGATTATCTAGAGTTAGTTCAGTATTTGGATCACACCAGTCTTGCTAAGCTTGGTGCATCGTTATTGGGGGTTCGAGCTATTGCTGGATTGATTCTTGGAGATGGAGTTGCAGTTTTCGGAGTTCTCTTTTGAAGACTATCTTAGATTTATATTGTTCCGCTGCTGATGATATCTTTTCTGCTGCTATTTTATTGTATCATGTCTCTGATGTATATTGATATCTATTGGATCATCCGTTGTATCAGATATTGTATCAAAGTTGTATATCAATGTATTATTCTTTTATTCTGCTGTGTTATTTACTTAATGTTGTTATAAGCTCCAGCAAATCAGATTTGAACGGTCGAATCTATGGCATTCGAATACGATTTGAAGTATGGATGTCGATTTTCGAGCGGGCAAAATCCGCGTCGTTACATTTTGGTATCAGAGCTAAGGTTGAACTTTAGCTCAGGAGTGTAACACATTAAGTAGCTCATTAGAGATGGGATGAAGTATCCTAGAATGAGTATATCCCTAAGATATCTGTTTGAAAGTCTCAGTAAATTCTCTTGCTATCCACTGATAGTGAGTATGAGTACAAGAAGAGAACGAGATAGGGGACAGGGAAATACGACTATAAATGGTCAATACCCTGTGACAGTGGAAACAACTTTCTTATCAAATTTTCTTTGATTCGTTCTAAATTCTTTTGATTGCTTCGTGGCAGCTCTAGAAGAAGTTTCGATATGATGTGGCTCTACGATTCGTTATAGAAAATCCTTATCTTTATCGATTTCTTATCAATTTCTGATTTAAACTTTAATGAATTTTAAATTTAGAATTAAAATTTTGAATAAATTGGAAATTTGAAATTGAGTTAAATTGATTAATAGAAGAAGCTAAATCGAATTGTATCGATAAAACGATTTCGTTTAAAACCAAATTTTGAAATTCTGTTGTAATTTCTTGGGTTGGCCGAAGTCCGAAGAGGGACAAATTGGTATATATTTTGAGATATTCCGACTTGAATTTGGAATCCATATCTTGTATTTGAGAAATTATAGAGATTGAGTCTATCTCTGTGTTGTTTTCGTGCCTGCGAATTTCGAGGACGAAATTCTTTTAAGGGGGGAAAGTTTGTAACGACCCTAAATTTTAATTTAATTTAAATTGATAATTTAAATAAATTTTTGAATTAAAATTGTAAAATTGATTTAAATGGAAGCGAGTTTCCCCGAATTCGACTAGAAAATATATAAAGTCATATGGATTTGACAATTTGTATATATCTGAATATATATTTAAATTGGATTTGAAATAAAATTTTAAATAAATGATTTTAAAAATAAATATAGAGATATATATATGTGTATACATTAGATATGAATTGTAAATGAATGGTTTAATAATAATTGATAATAATAAGTATTACAATTGATGGTTAATAATAATTTGAATTTATAAATTTAATATAAAACAATAAATATTAAAGTAAAATAAACAATTTAAGTTAAAATAAAATAGGAATAAAAATACAACACAATAAGTATTTAAGTTGAAAATTAATATGTAAGTCATAAGAAAAGAAAAGAAATGACATTTAAATATGAAACAAAGTTGAAAATAAATATGCAAAATAAACGAAACAAAAGTATAAAATGATAACAAATAAAATACATTCACTTATGTATGTTATAATAAGTCATATGGTTATAAAAATGACCTAGAAATACATATAAACTTATATGAAACTTTTATAAAACAAGGAGACAATAAAAATAAATATGTGATGAATTCAATGTTAAAAGCAAACACAAATCAAACAGCATATCTATATAAGTGTATGCATAATGTACTTGCAAGATTAAAATAAGATGGTTGTTACATTGAAGCATGAAGCATTTAATGCTTTCAAACCAGCCCATAATACAAAAGAAATCATCAGCCGAAGTACATACAACAACTTCAACCATACCTATTGTGTACAAAACAATATAATACCCTGTACAAAGTTTGTACATCACACAGTCAACTTCTCTTTATATATCCACCCTCTTTATCATCAGTTTGATCAGTTCAAAGCTAAGGGAAAAAAAATCTGATCAAAGCCTGTGCATATTTTCTTCAATCTGGAAATTTGTTTCTGCATACAAACTTGAGTTTTGAAGCAATACCATCTAAATCTTAAACAAATTCAACTGGAACAACAATTAGCTCAATTCAAACAAGGCTCATTCATTCCTCTTCAAGAATGAAACCTGGTGATTGAAACTCAAAAACAAAAGCATGCAAGATCAACATCAAACTTTCAAACTTCAGATCAAAAACAAATGCAGGTTTCCACATTCAAATCATTTTCCAGGATTTAAGAAAGAAAAGTTTCTAAACCTGAGCCTCTGTTCTTTTTGACAGGTGAGTAAACCCCAACTTTAGGCTCTAAGTTTAATTTAAAATAGTTGAGTTGATTCCCGGACGATGGTGTGTTGTATGTGTTCATTTTGAGTATGGCCTTGTGTTTGCATTCAGGTTGTTCTTGAGTATATAGTTTTCTCTGTTACTTGTTACAGTATTGTAATATTATGCAAACTAAATTTGTATTTCTTTAAAATCATCACATCCAAATCTCTTAAGGCTTTGATTTTGGAATGAAATATTCTTGTATACGTATAACATTATTTTTAAAAGCAAATTCAAGTATTCAAATTTAACATTTATTTAGAAAGTGAGGTGTATACAGTGATGATTTAAATTTAGCTCGGAATCAAATGTTTTAATTCCATAATTTGATCACATAAATGGCTTTAACTCGGGGAATGATGAATTTAGGAAATCGTTTCATAAATTTTTGTTTGGCAATCGGTGAGAAATTGAAGGTTGAACGAAATCTTCCTTTTTGCCAAACTCTGGCGGTTGACGTCGAATGGTGGGGTGTGGTTGAGGTCGAAGGTAGCTGGAGGGAGGTAGATTGTGGAAAAAATAATAGTTAAATTTTTAATGAACTGTATTGATTGGACTGTGATGATCTAGGGTTAGAGCAAGTGTTTATGTAGGGGTCGGAAATCACGATACCCCGTCGTCGTCGAAACGTTTCAGGTGATCGCACCTATGGGGATGGGCTCGTGGGTGAGTTGAGGAGGTTTGGTCAGGCTAGAGTGGGCTCCAGTGATCGAATTCGTCGGCGGCGAGGTAATTTTCGATTGGGGTATTTTGTTCCAGTTGATCTCGAATACTCGTTTCGATTTTATGGCGAATTCTTCGAGGCTGGGTGGTGGGTTGAGTTGAGGAGGTGGTCGCTGATCGGTGTGGAGCAATCGCCGATGATCTGGGTGGCGAACTCCGGTGTACACGTGCACTGTGCACGTGGGTGTCTGGTTGATGAAGTATGGGTGGAAGTTTGGGAAGATGGCTTCGTCTCGAGTTCGTATTCGCGTATCACCGTGTTCAGCTCGGAGCAGAAGGGGCAAAGAACCGGTGAGTGTTGGTCCAGATTTTAAATTTTGTTTAAACTTAAACTAAATCAAAAAAAATATAGTGTTAGTGCAGATTACCTCGGGAATTTGAAGAATTTGCTCAGGTTTTCACTCGAGTTTACGCGGCTACGGCCTGGGTTTTGTTTTAAAGGGCCTCGTGTGCTAGATGTGATTTCCAGGCCTATATTACTTTATCATTTTTTTTTAAGTATAGAGATAGTGAAAAGTTTTTTTAACCCAATGAAAACAGATTTTATATTTTTTTTTGTATGATTTAAGTTTCAAAGCAAGATTAAACAAGTTTTAAAGATTTATTAGAATAATTAATTAAGGTGTTTTCAAAGATTTAAAGGTTAAATTTAATGTTTGAATTGTTTTGTTTAAAATAGAATCATATTCCAAATTTGATTTCTAAAACTAATTTAATAAAGTAAATGATTTGAGAAAGTATTTAATGTGAATACAAGTTATTATTAATTAAGTTAATATAATTTAGAATAATTAATTAATGAAATAAATTAAAAGCTTAAATACTTTGTAATAAACAACAATTACTTACAAAAGTAATTAGTGGTAATGAATGTAATTAAAAGATAATTAATTAGGGGTTAAGTGGTTCATTAATTGAATACTTAATTAAAGTAATTTAGTTTAGGTAAATTAATTTGTCTAATTAATTAAAGATAATCACTTAGTAGTTAATTGGATAGTTACTTCGTGAAGTAATTAATGTATAATTACGGAATGTAATTAAGGATGGATAGTTACTTATGGAAGTAAATAAATGGAAGTGATTAAGGGTAATCACTTGAGGTTATTAATTAAAGGGTCAATTTAAATTAATATGATTAATTAAGAAAAATTTAATTAATTAAAGTGTTTGATAAATTAATTTATATCAAATGATTTGGAATTAATTAATCAGGATTGGATAATAAATTCATAAGTAATTAAATTTATTTACTTGGAAATAAATTGAATTGATTAGGATTAAACGATTAATTGATCCTGTTTGTAAATGATTATTAAATGCTTAACCTTACTTATGAATGATTGTATTGTATGAGATGCTTTGAATTGATTATCCTATTTGATTTGTGATATTTTGTTCTGTAGATTGAGAAGTGTATGTTTATTTGCATTTGTATATTATCTGTGAATCTGTGAATAGACGATGAGCGTTATAGTTTTATATCACTTATCAACTATATTTCTGTGTTTTGATCTGTGATGATTGAAATGATGTTGCACTAGTGTGTTAAACCCCTGGACCACACAATACACACACAAATATGGATTTCACGAGGAAATCGATTAAGTCACAGATTTTTGAAATAGTTTTAAAATTTGAATATTAGAATTCAACTGTTTTTGAAATTGAAATTTTAATTTCAATTGATTTTGAAATTAGAAATTTGGGTTTAAAGTGAAAAACTTTTGAAATGGGATTTCAAAGATAAAAGTTATTTTGAATAACTTAATTAAGTTTTGAAAATTTAAATAATTTGATTTAAATTTAAATTCAAGTTTGAAATTGAATTCTATGATTCGAAACTAGGAATTTAAGATGCTGTATAAGTTATATGAATTTAAAACCACTTTTAAAAGTATTATGTGAGAATTTGGATTTAATCCAAGGATTTCAACTCGTATAAATGAATCAGATTTCCAAAATGGAAACTGTTGTTTTCAAATGATAAACGCTTTTAGATAAGAACTGAGATTCCAGCTAATTAGGGAAATTTCAAGATTGAATAGAGAAATGATTTTCCTAAGTTATGAATGAATTCTTTTTGAAAGCTATGAATTAAATCTGTTTATTTTTAACAGATTTAAATTGATGATTTGTTTAAATCAAATTGAAATGAAATTGTTTTGAAGGGTATAAGTTAAATCTTTGATTTAAAGATTTAACGAGTTAATCAAATTGAAATGAAAATTGATTTGGAAAATCTGTGAATGAATCTTTTGTTTAAAAGATTAAAAACGTGAAAATTGTTTAAACCGTTAAAGGTTGTGAAAATGAATCTTTTTGTTTAAAGATTGAAAATGGTAATTTGTTAAGCCATTTGAAAGAAAAGTTTTGGATTATTAAGTTGTGAATTAATTGAAATTCCTTATCCATATGTTTTAAATACCGCGCTCACTATTCGGTTTAGCCGGGAGAGGGCCTTTGTGTCATATATCCCATTCCGAATATGTGATATGTCGTTATGGATAGCATTTGAAGACCGGTGGTGAAGACCGGATATTTTCGAAAACGTAGGGACAACTCGTCGAATGTCTTTGCATCGAATGGTCCCCGGTATAGAGACTCCATATGTGATGGGGAGTCCGAACGTGATTAGTGAATATCCGGATTGCAAGGACTTCTTTGTAAGTGCCTTCGGTTCTGTTCGAACCCGGAACAGACTTGTATGGATAGTATGTCTGACATTACAATTGAGATATAAAGCTGATTTCTTTCAAATATATTTCTGTTGGTGGCGGAGAATTTATTCTCTTAGCTTAACACCCTTCTCTGAGACGTACGAGCTCAGAGGTTATATAGTTGAAGGTTATCAGCGATATATTCCCAATTTTGGTAATGTGACATACTGAGTGTTGCTGTGAAATGATCATTGTGTTGATTATTTGTGATAGGATCATTTATTTGATCGTCTATCTTGGTGATCATTTCTATGATCATTTGTTGACCCAAAGCATGGCTTTTGTATAAAGTATGTTTTTGTGGACGAGACTTCGTCGAGCCTCACAAACCGGTAATGGTCGAAACAGGAATTGTGCGGCAAGGTTTTTAGGGATCGCTTCCCTAGGGTATGACCATTCCTTCTGGAAAAGGGTAGTATCATGGTATGGAGCCCAGATACTTACTCATGTTGAAACACTTATTATTATGGTGTGATGTTGGTTAGAGAGCTCTCGTTTAAAGGTCCCAAAGGACCGGGGGTGGCATATCTGAGGGTTTGTAATATCCCTTGGGAAAAGGGGTTCCCGGCTTTGTTTAGCAGAGAACGGTTTGGTTCTCGGGGCGTCCTTCCAGAGGCGTTTCCATGTGGCAATGGGAAGTTCCTTGGCCTGACCATTTGTTGGAAAATCCATTCTTCAAATACGAGCCTTGTACGGTTTTAGTTGTATAACCTGCCATGGAATATGGCGGTAACCCGCTATTGAACATGGTAGCTATAGTAGGCATAGTTCGAAATGTCTATGTTGGCTAAGATTTATATCTTTACTTTCGAAATGATTTTTTTTCTACACTATGCACTAGTAATAATATCAAATGTTTCTTTTTAATGCGTATCAAGCATCTTTGACTATCATAAGGAGAAATCTCCTCCGATTCTGCGTTTGCATTGTGTGTGTGTGCGAGAGGCCTTATGGTAGTCTCATTTTTAAAAAGCATTGCGAATTGACTTTGAAAATCTTTTGTTGAATGTTTTAAAAAAAGATAAACTGTTTTTGTTGCTCACACCAGTCCCACGACTGATCCGGAGTTTATTGTTTCTTTCCTAAACTCTGGGTGCTCATTATTTTCTACACGAGCAGTCTAGAGTTGGGTTTTTCAGATAGTCAGGTTTAGTAGATTATCTAGAGTTAGTTCAGTATTTGGATCACACCAGTCTTGCTAAGCTTGGTGCATCGTTATTGGGGGTTCGAGCTATTGCTGCATTGATTCTTGGAGATGGAGTTGCAGTTTTCGGAGTTCTCTTTTGAAGACTATCTTAGAGTTATATTGTTCCGCTGCTGATGATATCTGTTTCTTTTCCGCTGCTATTTTATTATATCATATCTCTGATGTATATTGATATCTATTGGATCATCCGTTGTATCAGATATTGTATCAAAGTTGTATATCAATGTATTATTCTTTTATTCCGCTGTGTTATTTACTTAATGTTGTTATAAGCTCCAGCGAATCGGATTTGAACGGTCGAATCTATGGCATTCGAATACGATTTGAAGTATGGATGTCGATTTTCGAGCGGGCAAAATCCGCGTCGTTACACAAGATTAAGGAGTTAACAGGTTACGTGAGTTAAGAGGCCACACATAATATTTTCTCATGGGGGATCCTATGTGGACCACCATGAAGAAGTTTGGGAACATCCAACATTGATTGACTGTTTTATGCTATAAACATAAGTTCCATAAACTCAAAATTTAATCAGCTATATTATTAAGGCATTTCCTAAAATGTTATTAAATGCATATTCCATTATATTAAGATGAAACCGTTGTTTCAAAAAATGCCAACTTCATGATAAAGGATTTATTTTAGAAATCACTAGTAGTAAAATAAATTTGGATATAATCAGATGATAAAACTAATTACATAAGATAAAATGAAATTAACCAGGCCAAAATAGACACGAGTCATTATAATATCTAAAAAGAACACTTGCATATTAAATAGAAATTATGAGTTTCATATCAACATCAAACAAAAAAATTACCTTAGTTTCCAATAAGCCATTAAGAGTATTGATTCTTCCAGTCACTCTACACAGACCTAGAATGGATTCTAAGTACTAGCTATACCCAAAGGGATATGATCCATGGCCATAAACGTATCTTCAAGAAACAAAACCAAAGTAGTTGGAATATAGTAAGTAACTTGATAAAAATAATATCGTAAATAATAATTGTTGAAATTAACTTAACACATTCTTCATTAAACATGCTTAAATTAATTGTTGAAATTAACTTAACACATTCTTCATTAAACATGCTTAAATTAATTTGGATTTTACTCAAAAGTTATCATTGGATATGATTTTGAGTTTTGGTGTGGGTATGTGTGTTGAAACAGAAATTCTAGCTAATATTTTAGAATAGACTTTTTGCACATAACAACCTCGAAGTTCGTGAGTGATGCTTAGTTTTTGGGTTTAGGAAAAGATTGAACAATCAATATGAAAGTATCTTTCGATATGCATCAGAATTAAAAAAAATATTTTGATAGAGAAATAAAACAATATAATTTTCCTTCAAAATGTAAAGGAAGCATGTGTTTGTAAGAAAGAACAATATAAGGTATTAATATATTTCTAAAATTATAGGTAAACAACAAACCTATGTTTGTTAACAATGCACCTGTCTTAAAATCATTTTAGCTTATGTTCAATATTCGACATTGGATTTGAAAATGACATCTTTTATAATCAGTATAAAAGCATGTTGGTACCATCCTAAACAATATAAGTAAACACCATATAAAAATGTTCAATATGGAGCATGTAAGATAAAATCCTTATACATTCACAATATGAGTTATCATACCTATTATATTTCCTATAATATAGTATTTCATTTATGTATTAGATACATGGAGAAAGTATCAAATCCGAATTAAGATCGTTAAATGATAGTTAAGAGTCTTCTTGGGTATTCAAGAAATACTAGAGATTATTTATAGAAATAATGAATTCCTTATGAAGAAGTATTCAGACTTGAATATTATAAGTGATATAAAGCATAGTATGTCAATCCTAAATTCATTAGATGCTTTATGTTGGAAATGTTCCAAACATGAGGTTTGCGGTTGATTCAACCAAGATGCTTAGTACGTCACCTTAGACAGTACCGTAGAAAAAAAAATGTATACATATATTTGCACAAATGTATAAGTGAGCTAGGGATGATTCCAAATATTAAGAATCACATAACATATCATGCAATAACAAAGTCATGATATAGATCGCGGAAGAACCTAGGCCTTACTATAAATTTAGGGACACATTCCAAAAAGTTCCACATGATAATGGCAGTTTATCAACGTCAGAGGGAGTTGATTGAAAAAGTATATAATTAAAACAATATAACATCCCCGTTCACTAAGCTACTAACTCTATCAGTTTTGAGAAAACTGATCAAAATAATGGGATTTAGATTCCATAATTGACCCCTGGAGCAAGTGAGAGATTGAGAGAGTTAGGGGAATATCCTAGAGGTAATTATATAGGTTGTTACATATGTCTAACTCTATAATTAATCTTATCACAATAAAGGTATTTGGTTTCTAATATATACTTTGTTATATAGTGATATAATAAATTACTTTAAAGTATATTAAACAGAAAATCCTTAAATGATACGTTATGTGATATAATGACAAGGAATTGTAATCATGAGAGAATTATTACAGTATAAATAATATATTATTTAAACATTAATGGTCAAAATGTTTCGAAAAAGGATACCGTTGAATCTGTTAAGAAAATAGTACGTAACACTATTACTCATAGCTATTGGGGTATCAAGTGGTTACGTACTGATAGTTATTAGATAACCATGGAATAATCGGTAGAAAGATTCCAATTAGTTAATAATAACTAGGTCAAATAGGAAATCTCAAAGTGACGATATTACATAGTTCTCTCGACTTGAGAATACCATTGAACTTCTATGTGGATACTCCACTTTGATTACAGTTAAAGCATGGCGTAGATATCCATTGAGCGACAATAATTAGGTATAAGTAGAACCATAGGAAGTGAAATATTATTCAATAGAGAATTTATCTTCTCAATCTTATAAGGTTAATATCACGCTCAACTATAGTTAACTCAAAATCAAAATCTCTAGCCAGAGTAGTATGGTTAATAATAAATGTTATTATTGAATCTAGGATTTTGTTTTTTCTTATGGACTAACTGAGTTGAATATGGATGATATTGGAATTTTGACTAAAACCAAATTTCAAAAATCTTAAAGTGATAAAGTGTTGATAAAGAGGATTAGTACAAATAATCATTACTAAAAGGTACCACTTAAATTATAAAATTGGATTTTATCGATAAAGATGCATAGGTAATAAATTCAGTTAAATTGTTCCTTCACTAGCTAAAGTGAAGAGTGAATGTTAATATTCGAATAGTTTATTGTTAATCACTAACTAAATCTACACCTATGTGTCGCACAACTGTTTTGGTGATTTCTTTGAAATACCACATGATTTAATTGATTTAATATTGTTATAAATAATTAAATTAATAATATTTATAAAATATTATTTATTTGTTTATATAATGTATTAGGTGTTATTAGAAGTTTATATGTGTTATTAGTAACTAATTAGGTCTATATATAAAAGTTATACATGTACATGTCTATATACAATACCGATGCACATTTACATAAGATTTAAATGATATTAATTACTTAATAGTTTTAGAGTGATTTGATGGTCCATGAAACCCTTATCATGATCAACCACAGCACAAAGGAATGGGGTTATTTTCTGTTTTAAAATTCGAAATCTTAATCTAGGATTAGTAAACAAAGAAATAGTAAAAGGAGAAGAATTTGTCTCCTCGCTTTTCTCTATTTAAATGAACACACCCCTTTCATTTTTTTGTGCTCTTGCTAGTCCTCACCCCTTATTGTCGTGATTCATTTTCTTCTCTTTTTAGGCCCAAAATAATTAGTACCTAAACTCATTAAATCAAATACATATTGTAGTACTCCAAGCCTTTGCAATATCTAGAGATTGATTCAAGATAGATCTAGAATAACACATCAATCAATATGCAATCAAAGGAAGCATCCTAATGATATAAATTTAAGTTTACATTTTATATTATATTTTCCATGTAGCAGATTATATACACCCACATACATACAACAATTTTATACGTGCATCGGTTGTCTCGTGTTTAGTATGTAATTTAATATCATTGATTGCGTTAGTTAATGTTGTAATTTTTTAAATAAAATACTCCAATTTTTATTTTTGATCATGTTAGATATATATTGTATAATTTGTAATTTTAAAACATTAGTATCAATTCTAAGTTATGTAAAATATTTTTCATGATTTAAATTAGTTTATACAAAAGTAATGTAGTTTAAACTATTTTAAAATTAAAAATAGACTTAAAACTATTCTTGTATTTTATAAAAAATATCAAACACTTATTTTAACATATATATATATATATATATATATATATATAATATATTCATATTTAATGTTTCAAAATTAATGCTAATACGTATTTAATTATATATAATATAAAATAAAATGGTTTCGGATTTTTTTAAAATTCATGGCTAAAAAGAATAATTGTAATTTATATATATAATATTCATTTTAGTGTCATAAATTTATACTTTTGCTTATTATGAAATTATAAATGATTTAAAAATAATAACAAAATTTGCCAATAAACTAATAGCATGTGCATATATATATATATATATATATATATATATATATATATATAAGATATTTTTCTATATTTTGTAGAACTAAAATTGAAATTCATATTAGTTTACAAAGTCAAAATGTTAGATTTTTTAGATATTATTTTGAATTCAATCTTTATTGTCTTATTCTAAATATATAGATAAATGAAAAGCTATTTTATTTAATATTAAATATTTTTTAATATTTATTTACAAATACACACTTAGTTACACACACATTATTTTGAGGCAATCAATACTTATAAAGATGGCCAATGTAAACGTTATAGTTGCAAATTCCAGCATCTATATACGTATACATTAACTATATACACATTATTATTTGCATGTGCATATTATACAAATATAATGATATAATCAAAAATTATATATATAAAGTCAATTTTACTAAATTCATTAAATAATTTACCTGTAAAATTAAATATAAGCGGATTTTATTTAAATTAATTATATTGGATCTAATACAAAACTTTAGACTTCATAGGCCCGATATTATTGAAAAAAGAAAAAACTAAATAAATATACTTATTACACCTGCTGTGTACCAACATGGTTCTAACATCGAAGGTGTAGAATAGTCATCCCACAACACACACATATATCTACATGTGAATATATATATGTATGTATACATACAAATTAAACATGCATTGTTTATTTACTTTAATTGCCCTTAACTTTAAAATTCAATATTAAATACTTAAAAATATATTTAAATTCGAAATAAATCATCATTATCATTTGAAAACATCAAATTTCATTTTTAAACATCATATTACCATGGATGTATAGAATATAAATTGTTTCATCCCATAAATATGGCATTTTTATACTTTTCAATAATATAACACACACGGATATACACACACTTTAAAATTCATTTTAATTGCCAACATCACATGTTATAATCTGAAAAATCATTTCCATGAGTTTTCAATACATACAAACAAATGCGCGTGTGCACATATCATGTCTCTAATGATATAATTCATTCACTTTTTAACCAATCGATGCATATATCATCTTTCATGTCTCTAGTGATATAATTCATTCATTTTTAACCAATCGATGCATATATCATCTTATAAACTAATATATGGTTACATAACCCCAAATTAGAGTATAAATCATAATTAATCATTATCTATCATTTAATTTAATTTTGAAAGTAAACCCATACTCATTGTCAATCATAATATTAAACAATTACAGTGAGACATATATCAAAAATAAGGGGTTCCACTCACCCACAATAGAGTGAAATGCTAAATACAATGAATTCTTCATGAATTATCTTTTGTCCAGACATGGCAGATCTGGGGACTCCTCAATCTCCAATGAAATGTGTATCAACATGTAGTATTCTCTGTCCACTTCTTTTTGGTACGTATTATGTTGAAATAACTTGATTATTTTGTAAGAAATGTTAACTTAAAGGTTTACTGAGCTATGATTTGGAGAGGAAAGAAGAAGAAACAAGAATAATTTAGCTTCAAATGATTTGAATTTGAAACTAATACACACAAGCACGCATACTCATGCACGCACACACAAAAACACATACATATCTAACTTTTGAAATGCCAATTCATATTTGGGCCGATGCCCATTTAAATTAATTAAAGCCCATTATATTGAAACATCGATATTTTATCCCAGCTCTAATTCAAACAAATAGATAGCTGAAATCGATAAAAAAAATTACTCAATGTAAAGACGCAAATTTCTTTATTAGATTTATTCATTTATAAAATGACCATTTCACTATTGGAGTAATTTACCATAACATCCTTATTCATTTTAGTCATCAAATTTATGAGGTATTAGAAGAAGCGTTATGTAAGCCTAGAGACTTAGAATTTCTATTGCGTACCACATGTCATATAAAATTCTTCTTTTATTTAACTCAAATTCATCTTTAAACATTCGCATGTAACCACACACTTTGAGTTTTGAAGTTTGGAAGTCTCGGTTTGAATTTTAGAAAAAGAAACCAATCTTATACTTGGTGTGTCGACATACCCCCTTATACTTTGTTAACATAGAGGCCTTTTTTGTTTTTTATAATTTCAAATGAAATATTTTGGTGCCAACTCCTTACCTATAGAAACATCCTTTCAACTTCCATTTAAGGAGGCCTAAAAATGAAATATCAGTTTCTCGATTCTCTAGCTTACTCTGACATTCTTATATTTTTATGAGAAAAAGTCTTTAATCACTTCCACTTTCTTTGCAAATTCACACGCATTCACTCATATTCTTCAAGGATTTCCAAACCAAAAAATATTAAAGCGTTTGTACTTGAATTTTCAATCGTTCTCTCTCTAGTCTCATCCTAATCCTTAACCTTTTTAAAGATATACACTATTGTAGGTCTATATGATAATTGTGTGTAAGATTCTGTATCGAAAATACATTGACTTATCTCTACTTTACTATTGTAAAGAAGGTTATTCTTTTCACCTATGGAAACTCAAAAGAAAAGGTGCATCTTACTATGCATAGAATTGTAAGATTGTATTGGTGTTCTTTTCAACCATGGAAAGCAAAGAGTGAAAGTGAAATTGTGTACACATAGTATAGAAGTGGACTTAGGATTGGATATCCAAACCAGTATAAAATTCATTGTGTGTTTTACTCTTTACTTTTTACTTTACTCTGCATTTATTATTTATTATTCGCCTCTTCTTCTGATTCTTTTACTCACAAGTAAATAATTTTAGAACTGTAAGTTAATATTTAAATAGTTGACATACATTATTCACCTCACCTCTACTGTATTAGTGGTGTAAAGATCCATTTCATATACAAGTATATTCCTTGTCCCATGGAAAGTGATATGGTGCTCAGTTGGGTTGGTATATCCATCGTATTTTGCTAGATTTAGCAAAGTGTAATTCCAAGAAAGGCGGTCACCCTCAATTTTATTTATGAATGGATCTTCACCATCATTGTCAAAGTTAGAGCCGTTTATGTGAATTTTCTTGGACTAAGGATTTGTTTTCTAAAAAAATTCTTATTTATGAGAGAGTAATGAAACAATAAGGGTGATAAGAGAAGAGAATGTGTGGTGTTGAATTGGTCAAGTATTAAGTATACAAATTTTGAAATTTTTTGCATTTTGTCGTACATATTTCAAGGTGAGTTCTTACTTGATTAATTCAGTTTCATCTTTGACTTTCTTCGAAGCCCTATCTCGAGGATGAGATTTGGAAATTTTACCCCATGATTTCTTTCTCTTCACTCCTTGCTCTTAGCTTCGATGCGCGTTTCTACCTAGGGCATTTGTCTCTCTTATGGTTATGGACCACGTTGAACATTGTTCTCTATATGGGTCTTCTCTCCATCGTGAGATCTTGGCCAAGTGAGAGGTCAGGATTTCAATTCTCTCCGATGTTGCTGTGAACCGCACTTTAGTGCGAGAGAACACTGGTAACATTTCTTGTAGCTTTAGGATAGAAAATTTAGCTCCTAAGGCAACAAAGGTTATGCTTGGCGTATCAGTGTAATTCGAGTTTTGCTACCTAATACGTTGTTTGGCTATTTCTGAGGTGTCAAGGTGGGCTTTTAGTTTCTAAACATTTTGAGCAATATCAGTGTTTCCCTTCGTTCCAATGATGATGGAAGTCGAAAACACGAGCCCCATGTCGGGTGCAGGAAGAAGAATTGTTAGGGGTGGAGCTCTCATGCATGTTGAAAAAAAATTTGGTCATAGTGATTACAACTTCTTAACAATGGTTATAGCTATTGATTTGTAGGGAAACAAGCAGAAGACCCTCCTTCTAAAGCCAAAATTTTAGTGATATATTTTATCAACCTTGGAATCATAATGATTTTCTAAGACTTTAGACTTTTTTGTGTAGTCTAAATTTTTGGTACGCATGGTAAAGTAGTAAATAATAACTATAGTCCAATAAAAAAAGAGATACAAGATTGAAAGTGGTTCGATCCTTGGAATCTACGTCTACAATGAGAGCGGTTGAGGATTTATTACTTGAATACGAATACTTTTTCCTTTACAATGCTATCAAGATTCCGAAAGTCAGCCCATTTCCATGCATTAGATGGTTATCTATAGTTTAAGAATGCAATTTCAACATAAGCTAATGTGGAGTTGTGGTCACTACAAATTGGATGCTTCTAGTCATGATGTCTTATGTGTTGTTTACATGAGTTGACATGCAAGGATCATTGTTGCTTTAGGGAATAAAGTATAGGTTGTGATGGGTGTGAATGAGAAATCATTAGCATTAATCAGGTTTAACTAGTTTTAGTTGGTTTTTTTTATTGAGGAGTTAATGGTTATAGGAGGTTGTTGAAGAAGCTATAATAGCTTGACTGGTGATTTCTCAAGGGGCTAGCGATATTTCACGGGGCCACAAGAATTATGAGAATGATTTTCGCACTTAACTTATTTGATAGTTACAAGGAAGAACCATACTAGAGATGTGCAAAACCAAATAGTGTAGGGGTTAAAGCTTTTATGTTGAATCATGTTGTGCGAAGAGGTGCAGGAATATTTTTGTGCACCATGGTTGTAGTCCATGTAAGCTTCGAGGGATGTAGACTATAGGGCAGAAATTGGTAAAGTGTGTGAAGGCTTCATGTTTGTACATGTATCAAGCACTTGGCTTGAGACGATCCACATTTTGGGAGGTTCAAATCGACAATAATCCACACATGTCCAACTCAAACAATCCAAAACACGGATAATCAATAGGGTTAATATAAAAGAATAAGAAAAGAAGAAGAAAAAAATATAGAATTTCGCAACGAAATGACAAAATATAATAATCAAATAAACAGTCCATGAAGTTGTCTATACTATACATTTGATTATAATTTATACAACATTTATCAGAGTTATATATACAACAGAACAATGGAATAATGCAGCAGAAAGCAATGTGATGGAATAATACTGGTAATATAATATACCAAATCTTCGTCCTCTAGAAAATAATCTTCAATGTGCTGAAAACTCAGGGGAGACCCAAGCGTAATGAAAAGACAAAACACTCGAGTCATGACTAAAATATCCCTATGTGAGTCAAATTGATGTTACATATAGCATGAGCGTAATGGCGTCAGAGATGTTTATGGATTTCACATCTCCTATCCAGTGTATAACGTGCGTGCAATAACTCAAGAGATGTTACGAGATTTTCCATCTCTTAAGGATCCGTCAAAATATTATACATATATATAGTAGAATACGCTACGTATGTTATGTCTAATAATTAAAATAAATATTTTTCTACTATTAAGACTTTATATTAATACCCCTTAAAGAGTTTTAAAGCATTGTCGTACAATTTGCATATAACGCCCCAGTAGCATGTCGGGGGATAAGGATGCGCCGTGACACGACAACACTAAACCAAAATCGTCATGGTCTCGTATAGGGTTAAAAGTATGACAAGGCACGTTAGGCAATGCCCAAAGTAGGATACTACTAGTTCGGGTCGTAGGGCTGGTGGTAACGCATCGTAGCCATGATCGTCCACTGTGTACATTCCTCACATATCGAGTCAAAGGGAGGTTGTACCAAAATGAAGGCGAGCCAATCGAAACCAACACCAAGAATAATAGTATGGACCATGTAACGACCCACTTTTCCATAAGTTTAAGCTGACAATAAACCGCATATGTCTAACCCGAATTGAACGAAAAAGTTGATAGTTAGGAAAAATAAAGAAGACAAGAAGAAACTAAACAATACAGAACCTTATAGCGGAATGAATAATCTATAATATGTATAAAACGAAACTGTAATATGTACATATAAAGATGTCAATCATAGTGTACTTACCTATTTCAGCCCGGACCGTTATAACAACATGTCCTCACAATTGTTGAATAATATACAATAATGTATGGAAAGGAAATATAATCATATACGTGAATACATCTCTAGGACTCCAGCTCATCTCTGAAGCTCCAAATGCCCAAGTAAACCTAAAAATATGCTCGGTCTGACTTGAGCGTTATAGGAAAATAACTCCCGGATCAGCCTGGTAAAACCAGCGTGAGAACTTAAATCACAAGGAATTTTATTAATTTTAACTTGTTAAATCTTTAAAATCAAAGACATCTCGTAAGACAATGCCACACATAAACACAGACGGGTTTTTACCTTACGATAATCAAAACATTTATATCAAAAAGCTCCAGTGATATTATAATAATGTCTAAGGGCGAAAATAATAATAATGAAGTAGTTGTATTACTCGTGAGTGTACATCACAACAATACTATGTATAGAATCAAACTCGATAAGGATCGTTCACTTATTGCGTAAGATTTCTATGGAGGTGCCCTCAGTACTTCGAGAACGGTCCTCCTGCACAAGGATCAGAGTTATCCTTCTAAAGCAATATACTCGTCTAGCCGGGATATTATAGGAAAACATAACTAGTCTTAATAAGACCGAGTGCATCGCTTCCGGCATGCTAAAACTAATAGATAGATATTACTAGAAAGGAAGCCGACTACACCCTATGGGTTTGCCAGTTCTACTGGTCATGCCTCATATCTCTAGTTTTAGTCATTCCGCTGATGAGGTTACGTCTGTTTTCCTGCTTACGCACCGCACCAAAATAGATCATGGATTCCCACACCACAATGGCCATAGAATTACATGTAGATTCCTACATCTCAATAGGTCTTGGAATCACACTAAAACTCCCGCACCCTAACTGGCCTCGGAACCACACATGTATTTCAACATCTCAATATAACACGAAACTTCTCCGTAGAACCGTATACGATTTCGTAGTGGTAACGGATTCGAGTCATCTCTTACGAGTACACTCTTTCGCTTCAAGGGTGCTCCATAAACCATTCGTCGATTTTTCGGAACGCTCAATGCTAGTTCTTTAGGAAATAATTAGACAATGCATAAGAGAGGGGATCACACTCCTAACCGTTTAAGTGGACGAATCTCCTTATCATTTATCGTAGAAGAACAAATGTGTTTATACGTATAGTATAGCACCACTGATGGTAACTTTACCATATAATTGCCGTGTTTCTCCTAGATATTTCCAGAGTTAAAATCCTTCGGTGTTAAGTAAGGAATCGTTCCCTACCACCAAAATTAAGAAGGATTACATATTTGTCTCAAGATTTGATAGACGGTTATTTAACTATCAAATAAACAAGCATTCAAACAAATATCACATTTCCCACTGAAATCACTAAGCCTTATTTAATTTAATTTCAATAAATTTAATCTCTTTATCAAAAACAGACATATACTGGTCTCACCGGAATAAGTATATTCACAAACCATACTGTTTAAAGATACTTGAAAACTTTTTAAAATAGATATGGAAAGTACCTTTGGCATCGACCATGGATCGCAACTCAATGGTTACGTCTCTAGCCTAGAGAAATCCAAACTTAACCGCAAAAAATCTCTACCTCTCGAATTACGTCATGAAGTTTCATAGATCGAAGTTTGCACAATTGTTACGTTGCTATTCTAGAAAAAAACATAACAAACTATAGGCAATCTCCGTCCCTAGAATTACGTATGAAAATTAACCATTTCTTTCCAAAATCTCTTTATCTTATAAATATCTCCAAATCTCTTTATAAGACTTCGTTAAAAATTTCAAAGTTTAATTTAGAGAAATATTCTTTCATAAATCTCAAACCATTTGTAAAACTTCCCATTTCAAATTTCAAACCACTTTCACATTTATAAACTCCTTTAACCATTCCTTTACATAAAGGAGTTATTTTTTAGACAAATTATTTTATAATTAAATAAATAAGATTTTAGACATCATAAAAATATCTTGACCATTTCAAATAATATAAAAATACTTTTAAAACATTTATTAATAATATAATAATTTAACCTTTTATATTTTAATAATCTAACAAATAAAATAAATTTAATCAACTTTAAAATAAATTTAATTAACCTTTAAATAGCATTATTACTAATGAAATAATTATCTAGTTTTAAATATTCAATAATAAAATAATTTATTTTCTTTAATCAAAATAAAATAAACAATTAAATTTTAAAACATAATTAACTTTACTAAAGAAATGATTTTACAGAACATTTGTAATATAATTTTGAAACAAAACCCTTTTTATATAAGAATAAAATAACCCCTTTTTACTTCGAATTATAGAATTTGAAGTTAACCAAAAGCCATAACTTTCCAAATTCGGAAAGAGACTTAACGATCACAATGGTACTTAAAAAGCTACAATAAAATATCAATATAACTTTTCAAATTAAATAAATTTACATAATCAACGACTACGTAAATAAATCTCACACTTATCCATCATTAATTAATATACCACATATTCAAGGCGGAATATCAATTAACGGTATTAATAAAATGTCCATATCCATAAAATAGCAGAACTGGGATTTATTCTGCTAATTAATTTTCAAATTTATTTAATTAGTGAAACGGTGTTTTATTCCGCTAAACCAATGTCCAATTACCATGTTCGATCTAGTTTATCTTAACAGTAATTTATTTGGCCGAATAACATCAATATTTAACATTTATAAATTTTAATCGAATTTATTATTAAAATAACATGATTTAAATACCGTCCATTTAAATATGTCATAAATTTTTATTTGTCCAAAGCTATCAATATGTTACACCACAATGTTGTACTTGTTCATATGAACCCAACGCATAAATATGTGGGTTAATCAGATTTGATATGAGTGAGATATCGCAAAACGAGCAAATTCATGTGATTAAACAAAATAAATAAAACAAGTAACATAAAATTTCTCACCTCGTAACAAATGGGCCAAATCCCATTACGAGACAGTGCAAACCGAAACCTGCTAGCACCATACCCTCATCCTCCCTAATCTTTCTTCATTGGCCTAGAAACCCTCGTACCCATGCTCCTCCACACTCCAAACCATCACCTTCAACCAAAGTTCCATCTTCACATAGCCACCTCATCCATTGTCTAACAACACACCCATCCCTCCTCACACACGAATGCTTACACATGCAAGCATATCACAAAAACATTAACACCCTAATATGTACATGCCCAAACTTGTACACATGCCCAGACATGTGTTTTCTCTTTCGTGCATACCCTACTTCATGAAATGAATGAAAATATAGTTTTAGGACAATTTTTCGATCAAGGCATCGCAAAAAAACAAAATATAGAAGTAGGCCTCAGCAAAAACTAATTGCCAAAACAGGTCTCGTTTAGTTTGTAAGTTGTGCATTTGTGGAATGAGCAAGTTATAAAAAAAAAATATAGATGGAGCTTGCGCAATCCATAAGTGCGCAAGCTTTAGTTTTAAGCTTGCGCACTTTTGAAATGCGCAAGCTCATTTTTGGGTATCAAAAAGACAGAGAGATGAATCTGAGCTCATTTCATCCTCTATCTCCTTTCTTCCCAAAACCCTCCCATTCCCAACTTCAAACTCATTCCAAATCCAAATATATTGAGTCAAAAACATCGTTTCGCATCTATTCCTTTAAACAACCACTCGATTGCATATAAAATGGAAGCAAGCTCTTCATTTATGTTGATTAGAGGTAATTATAATTTGATTGTAATTTGAATACTACTGTAGAAACGTTTGTTGTTGTTAGTGGAAGAGGTAGGGTTGATGATGTCGATGTGAATGTACTCATATTGTTGGTTTCTTTGTTGAAAATGCAAAAGGATTTGAAGTATTAATATAGCCAAAACTCTAACTTTGTACATAGTTTTTGTAGTGATAAATGGTTGTTGTTGTTTGTAGAATTGTCTTCCGGGCCCGAAGATAGAAGTGTTCTCTATCTTCAAGGACACCATAGGAGCCAAAACGACACATTAATGGAGGTAAATGTTCGATTTTGGTAAACTGGAGAATGCAAATATGAAGCACTAATTTTAATTTTTTCTTATGCATTTCAGGGTATTGAAACTGTGAAGATATGCAATCATTCGAGCAAGCTCAAGAAGATCGATTATAAAGATCCAAGATTGGAGCCGAATCTACGAATCTTCAGATTTTGGCAAGCTATGCAAATCGACAACATTCGACTCGATCATCACCTTATTACCGCTTTATGCGATAGCTGGAGGTAGGAAACAAATACGTTTCATATGAGAGTTGGGGAGATGACAGTGACTCTATCGAATGTGCATTTTCTATTTGGTCTTAAGGCAGACGGTCGCCCGGTATGTTTGCAAGATTTAGATATCGACAACATCGAATTAGCTCATGACTTGCTTGGTATTTTTCCGCCTAGAGAGGCTGTTAAGTCTAAAAGTGAATTATAAATGACTTGGTTTAAAAGTGAGTTTTCCGAACCACTACCCGAAGGGGCGAACGATTTAGGTATACTTCGCCGCACTCTTGTCGTCATATTGTATATTTTGAGTTACCGATTATTTCCCGATCATTCAAAAGGGAGATTAAGTTTGAAAATTTTATCTTTTTTGGATGATTTGGCAGATAGTGGTTGTCATTCGTGGGATACTGTTGTTCTATGCTATTTGTATAGTGAGTTGTCACACGTTGCCATGCAACGTCGAAAATTTTTAGGGGGTTTTGCAATATTGTTGCAACTATGGTCATGGTCGCATATTGCTATTGGACGACCATCTATTGGAATTCCTACCGACCTAGATCCATATCTTTCATTTGGGGCTAGGTGGAATTGCTAGGAATCAGCGTGAGATGCCAAGAAATGTACAGTTTTACCATAATGAGATGGATTTGTTGGAGGATGATGCGGTTACATAGGAAACATATTCATTAGTGTATAAGTATGGACATCGAAAATTGAGTATTCGTTCGTCGGTTGGATTGCTAAGAGCCAACTGATTCTATTTTTAGACTTTGAGTTGTATGCACCCGATCGGGTTATGAGACAGTTTTTCTTTGATCATCAGCACATTCCTGATTCTGTCGTCCCCTTGACCCAGAACCCACTAGCTGGATGGCTTTTTTGGAGGAAAGTATTACTATTTGGCAATCAAGAATTGATCGTGCCGAACGAGCATGCGAGCCTCCGATACCTTTGACTGAGCACGAGTATTGGTATTGGCAAATTACTCATCGTTGTATTCTTAAAAAGTCGGAAAGGAAGTTTGCTGCGTACACGCCCCGTGCTCCTCTAGAACGTGATGTGGTAAGTATTGTAATTTCCAATTTTTGATAGTTCAATTTTTATGTCATATTGATGCATTGCATGACTTATGGTTTAGGTAAGAAGAATATACAACGCTTTAGATGCGGTGGACGAAATAGAAGAAATTCATATAAAGCCAGACAAGGTCAAAAGCAAGTGCATTGACCTACGATGAATACTTGACACGATTTTGGGTCGGAACAAGCTAAGAAGGCCGGCCAAGCCGATGTGCATTGTAGAAGAGCCACCACGTTGTACGTAGGAGACACATACTATAGTGGTAGGTGGACAAGCCCAATAGGAGGAGGCACATCTAAAGGGGGAAACTTCACAACATCATAGGATTTGCTTTTGTCAATTCAAATGCCCTTTGTTTAAGCTCTTCGAAACTACAATGATTTTTTTATTGTCGATCCTTTTCGCTTTCCGCCCATGTATCTAGGTTTACCTTCATCATCAACCAACAATTCGCCATCAAAGTAAAATATAGTCAGAACCTTTGACATTATCTGCAAAATAAGTTCCAATACCACATTCATTGTTTATGTTCAATGATATAACTATAAACATCAATTTGATGAATTATTACCTATTTTTCTAAGTAGATTTTGCTTCTGTCGGCAATTTTCAACCAAAAGTAGTCAACTCAATCTTTAAAAAACCTAAACGAGCAAATAAATATAACCAATATATTTCATCAATAAAGTTAACAATATCAAATGAATTTCAACAACATAATAAACTATCTACGTTGCACACGTTACAGGTGACAACAAATAGAAACATTTTCGCAACAACATATTACAAATACAACAGTTCAACATAAAATCCAAATACGAAAACTTAACCAAGTCCCAAACATCTACCATATTCTAGGCCTTCCACTGTTTGTCCTTAATTCTGCATTCACACTTTTTAAACGACTTATTTCGGCTTGTATTTCGTGGGCATACTCAAGTCCCCTTTTGCACAGGGGTTAGTCAATCCATTTAAAATAATTGCAAAAATCATTTTCATGAGGATTCAATCTATGTTCGTTGTATAAACTACACCCGAAAAATATTCTTCCAGCATTCTTTTCCATTCTGCAAACAACCGCTACACACATATCTCTGCAATAACAGTTTGAACATGGTCGTTGTCCTCTTAGCACGGATGGACCAACAGGATGTATAGGCATCAGCAAATTTCCGTCAACTGTATATTGATGACCGAACATTTCCGCAGAAACAACTTCACATAAACGAGCGTGTAAGTTGATGACCCTGAATGGAATTTATGCGGTACTGGTTCGAACTGTGTTTCAAGAACATGATCGACATCAAAGTCAAAGCACATGTATTAATTGCAAGGAAACCAAAACATGTAACGAGGACAAGGAAATAGAAAGATTGTTGCCTCCCTGCAGCAGCGTGCTGTGCTTTTTAATTTGTATATGGTAAGAAAAATGAAATATGAGTCGAACTTATATATTATATAAAAGAAATCACTTCGTAGCTAGGGGAAATAGCAAGGACTGATCATTAAATTTTAAACAACCAAAAGTGCGATAGAAAGTACAAGAAAATATGTCTAAAAAGATTTGGTATAAAAGAAATTATGTGTATGCTTTTAAATATTGTGTTTTAAAAAAAATAGGGTACTTTGCCGCACAATATGACGTTCACGTACGAGCCGCAAATGAAAAAAATAAAAATACGATCACGCTCAACAGTGTGAGATAATAAAAAAAAGAAATAAAATAGACAAGTTAACTTGTTCTGTGAAGTTTCAAAAGTACCAACGTTTGCCGCAAATAGCATCAAACGGAAATTTAATTATTTTCAAAATTAAAATATATGGAAAATTTATATAAATTAAATTAAAAATAGTCATAAAAAATCAAGTCTAAATTTGAAATGCATGTTTAATTATAATTTAAATTCTAATTCTAATATTTGAATAAATTAAATATCCAAATTCGAAGACCCAAAAATACGGGTCATTACATTCTTCCCCCTTAAAAGAACTTCGTCCTCGAAATTCCAACACAAAAACACTCAATACCATCCATAAGCGCGCATGATGTCCATATATCATTTATATACGGGATTAGATTCGATCACTACTCGACTATGTGACTACACTTCTAAATCAGTATCACTCACCTGATTTACTAGTGCGGACCCTGATTTGGCCTCTTGGTTAGGAACATTTGCTCTCCTAACATAGCTATATACTATAATAAAAAACCTTGGTTCCATACCAAGAACCATCATCAAGTGTTCGCTGTCAAAAATCGAGTAATAAATCCTTATTTGGAACAGTGTGAAACACCTTAATCCTTATACTCGAATGTTAGATCAAAGCTGTATGAATAGAGGAATGATCCATGTCCACCTTCACACTTATTTATTTGGTTGTTCCCAATACCAATTTTTTTCTTCCATTGAAATATTTATGAAAAACATTTCATATAACTACATTGGATTTGTAAAACTTATAAAACAATCTACTACAGAGGTATACCCAACTATTATATTCAAACTTTTATTTTAATTCATTTAACAATTTAAAACATCTGGTTTCTATTCAAAGCACCTTTTTGAAATGATACTATATTTCTGTAAACTTAAGGATCAAATACTTGGATATTTATTTCAAAACTTTTGAAATGATATTAGATATATTTTAATCCATAATAAATATATATAGATAGCCTGAGTAACATCGAAATTATACCAAGGAACTGGGTACTACTAAACAGTATCATATATTTCCTTACAAAGAAGGATAATACTCCAAAGAAACGTTTACCATCTGATTGTATCTCTTACACATTTTTAGTTATTTTCGAGCAACTCGAACTAGTTAACATAAAAACAAATTTTTTTCAATTTTCAAAATCCCCTTTTTGGAACCATGTCAAATATATTTCTAAAAAAATGATTTTATTAACTATCAATTTCCAACTTATTTTGGACTCGTATGGATTCAAACTCATCCCAATCACCACAAAAAAAATCAGGACTTATTCTCCGAACCAAAATCCAAAAAAATATACCTCTTTCTTTTTAAACTCTCCTTCCAAAATAATTATACTCCAACTATTATTTTTTGATAAAGATCATTACCATTTCCAAAATCATTTATACTCTAAAACAATCTCAAATAAATTATTATTTCTTTTCTTCAAAATCATTTGAAATAGTAATATACCTCTTTACTTTATAGTAAATCAAAACATACATTTGAAATCGAATAAAAATTTATTTTATCTGGGTCCTAATTGTAACAATTCCCTATTGAGAAACTCAAAAATATTTTCAACTACTTTTATTAACCCTTTAAACCTCGAAAATCAATTTGCCAAAATCACCGGGACTTAAATTCCTAAATTCCTTTTATTTATAAGGCATATTTTAATAAATCAAATTTATAAAATATCTCATTTCAAAGGAAATCATTGTCAAAATTAAAATATTTATTATGAGAATATGATAGCTTCCTTATATAAATCATTTTTCAAGTATTTATTCCAGAGTTATATAAGTCTTCTTTTAATAACTTCTTTTATTAAAAAACCCAATTCTAAACAACCAACTTTTTGTACTTAATCATCTCCAAAATATTTATTTCAAAATATTCCAAATACCTTTTAATAAATCAATATTTATCAAAACTTAGTCACATCAAACCTTATATTTCTAAAATATTCATTCCAGGATATCCAAATTCTCTTTTTAAATAAACACCCTTGGAAATCAAATTTTAACTCAAAATTATCAACGGGTGCCTCATATTCAAATTGTGAACTTTCACAAGGAACAAGTTTTAATGTTATCAAAATTTCCTATCGACCCAACCCAGGTTTCAAAAAGGAAGATCCAAGATAAATTATTGGATAATAGTCAATGCTCAGAAATGGGCGAGCATGACCGATCAAATCCTAAATGATAACGATGGAATACTATCACTCTTAACAATCAAGCACAACCAAGAATAAGTACGGAAAAATATTTCTTTTATATATAAAATATACTTCCAGGTAAAATAATTCCCCTTACCCTTTTTAAAACAATACTATGTCAATAGGTCTTGTTCGAGTGTTTAGGAAATCCCTATCGATAACGTCGGCTAAATGAATCGACCAGAATTCTTAAGCCACTCAACGGAACATACAACACAATACAAAACATTTTTATATCACTAACATACATGTGTTCTTATACACACACACTCTCTCTCAAACTCATCCTAGGGTCTCACTTACCCTATCTCAAATGAATCAACCCCACCATAGCCTAGGTGTTCGCTCAACCTAAGCTCTGATACCAACTGTGCCGAACCACTTTTCCACACAGGTTAAGCTGATAATAAACCACACATGTCCGACCTAAATTGAACAAAAAGGTGGATAGTTAGGGAAAATAAAGAATAAAGAAGATAAGAAGAAACTAAACAACGTAGAATCTCATAGCAGAATGAATAATCTATAATATATGACAATCCTTTACATAATACAAAACTGTAATATGTGTATATACAGATGTCAGTATACTAACCTATTTCAGCCCGGATAATTACAACAACCTGTCCTCACAATTGCTGAATAATAAACAACAATGTATGCAATGGAAATATAATAATCTACGTGAATACATCTCTGGGCCTCCAGCTCATCTCCTGAAGCTCCAACTGTCCAAGTAAACTTAGAAATATGCTCGGTCTGACCCAAGCATTATAGAAAAACAACACCCGGATCAGTCTGGTAAAACCAGCATGAGAACCTAAATCACAAGGAATTTTATTAATTTTAACTTGTCAAATCCTTTAAAATCAAAGACATCTCGTAAGACCACGCTGCACATAAACACAGACGGGTTTTTACCGTACGATAACCAAAACCTTTATATCAGAAAACACCAGTGATATTATAAAAATGTCTAAGGGCGAAAATAATAATAATCAAGTAGCAGTGATGCTCGTGAGTGTACATCACAACAGTACTATGTATAAAATCAAACTCGATAAGTCTGGTTCGCTAATTGTGTATGATTTCAGTGGAGGTACCCTCTGTACTTAGAGAACAGTCCTCTTGCACAAGGATCAGAGTTATCCTTCCAAAGCATCATACTCGTCTAGCCGGGTATTATAGGAATACATAACTGGTCTTGCTAAGACCGAATGCATCGCTCTTGGCATGCCAAAACTGATAGATAGATATTGTTAGAAAGGAAGCCGACTACACCTTATTGGTTTGCCAACCATGCTGGCCATGCCTCCTATCTCTGGTTTTAGTCATTCCCGCCGATGAGGCTACGTCCAACGTTCCAGCTTATGCACCACACCGCAACAAAATAGATCATGGAATCCTACATGGATTCCCATACCACAATGGTCTTGGAATCGCATATATATTCCCACATCTCAATAGATCTTGAAATCACACATAAATTCTCACACCCTAATAGGCCTCGAGGCCACACAGGGATTCCAACATCTCAACGTAACACGAAACTTCTCCATAGAACCGTATATGGTTTTGGAGTGGTTACGGTTTCGAGTCATTTCTTATGAGTGCACTCTTCCACTTTCCGAGTGCTCCATAAACCATTCATCGATTTTTCGGAATGGTCAATACCGGTTCTTTAGGAAATAATCAGATAATACATAAGAGTGGGGATCACCTCCTAACCGTTTAAGTGGACGGATCTCATTATCATTTATCCTAGGAGAACAAACAAGTTTATACGTACAATATAGCACCACCGATGGTAATTATACCATATAATTCTCATATTTCTCCTAGATACTTCAAGAGTTAAAAACCTTCGGTGTTAAGAAGGGAGTCGTTCCCTACCATCAAAATTAAGAAGGATTACGTATTTGGCCCAAGATTTGATAGTCGGTTATTTAATTATCAAATAAACAAACATTCAAACAGATATCACATTTCCCACTGAAATCACTAAGCATCATTTAATTTAATATCAATAAATTTATTCTCTTTATAAAAAACATACATATACTTATCTCACCGGAATAAGTATATTCACAAATCATTCCTTTTAAAATACTTGTTCTACGGAGTTTCAAAAGTACTAATATTTGCCGCAAAAAGCGTCAAACAGAAATTTAATTATTTTCCAAATCAAAATTTATTGAAAAATTCTATAAATTAAATTAAAAATATGTCATCAAAAATCAAGTCTGAATTTTAAATGCATATTTTATCATAATTTAAATTCAAATCCAAATATTTAAATAAATTAAATATTCACATTCGAAGACCCAAAAATATGGGTCGTTACAGGCCAAATCCAAAGAAAATCAAAGAACGGATGTCCACTATGTGCAGTTAGTCCGCTTGGCCCTATCAATTCGTCCCGTTTCAGTCGTTTCAAATTAGCACAAGTGTCGGGGTCTATCCATTATCGTTCTCTATTTCTTTAAATCCAGCAAACGACCAAAATCCAACCACTTCGTTCTGGAGCCTCCTCCGCGTACACGGTTGTTAAAGCGGTTCCAATATTGACAGAGAGTATGCCAATAAGAGGTTCTGGTCTCTTTAACAACCAAACGTCATTTTACAACCTGTTGGTTCTTTTATATTTCGAAATCGATTCATACTTGATATCAAATTATCATATTTGCTACAAAATCAATTTTATTTCGAAATATCATATTTACTTCAAATATGTCAATTTCTCTTGAAAATCATTTTGCCTTAATATCTCGATTTCACTTCAAAAATCGTTCCGAATTTCCATTTAGGTTATAACTTTATTTAAACCAATTCGCATTTAAATCAACGATCTAAATATAAACATTCCAGCCTTGACCAATTTGAATTTTTAGAAAATAGTTTAAATAGTTTTAAATAGTTTAGAAAGTTAAAATGGTTTAATAAAATGGTTTATATATTAAAAATGGTTTATATAGAAAATAGTTTGAAAAATCAAAATAATTTGAATATATAAAAAATAGATTTTAAACAGTTTATATTAAATTAATTTACTTAAAAATAGTTTCAAAGTCAAACCGGTTCAATTCCAAATCTTTCAACTTCAATTCAATTGAAATCGACTCAATTTCGATTTCAATTCGAATTAACTTCGATTTCAATCTCAATTCAAATCAATTTCAATTTTGATTTTCATATTAATTCAACTTCGATTTCAAATTAATTAACTTCAATTCCAATTTGAATTAATTTCAATTCAATCTCAATTTTAAACCGTTCCAATTTATATCAATTCCGAGCTCGATTTCAAAATATCGATTTAAATCACTTAAATTTTACACTTCAATATTTAATTCAAGGTTCAACTCCTTAAAATAATTCAATTCGGAACCAAATTTAGAAATATCCATTTATATCACTTTTACTTAAATAACTTCGAAGTTCAAGTAAATGTTCAAACCCTTAAAACATTTTTGATTTCAATAATTCCAAACACATGTTGATTTTTACTTTACATTTCAAAATAATTTCTGAAAACAATTTCTTTTTAAATTTCGATTTTAACATTTTCAAGACTCATATTCAAAATTAATTCGATTCTCATAAATTCCATTTTTATTTGTTTAAATCAAAATCTTTTAATAAATTCAAATTCAAGAATTTAAAATCATTTAATTTAAACAATTCGGTGTCCGTATATAATTTTCTGTCCTATAGCCAAGTGAATAGTTGTTTCGATTATAATTTCAGGAATGGATATATACCATTTCAATCCAAATCAAATGTCATAGGTATATATCATTTCAATATATTCCTTAAGTTATTCGAAATAATTCAAATAACAGTTTCATATACTGTCAAATAATTTACAGGGTGATAATATGATATATAAAAATAAGTAAACATCCAAATCATCCAAATTATCAACCAATAACAGTCATCACAATCAACATCCAAATTAGTCAAATATATCATCCTGGTTAACCAGTTGTCAAAAATCGAGAATTTAACTAGCAATTTAATTCTCAATTCAAATTTGAATTGTCAATTCAAATTCCTTTCATTTCAACTCATATCAATTTAAATGTCGAATAAATTTACCAACAACAGTCAATAAAATTTAAATTACTTCATGATAGCAATTTAACTGAAATAAAAATTATTTAGTACTATGTGAGCGTATAAAACACTCATCTTTTATTTAAAACTGAAAATTTCTCAGCTTTAAATAAATATCACTTCCACTCCATGTTGTAGAAGACGACGATACAATCGAAATGTGATTTGTTTCATCCAAAATGGACCACGTATGAGAAAATTACCAATTAATTAATATTCAATTATAATTAAATTTAATTGACAAGTTAAGTTAACAAATAAAATAAAAGAAAAAAAAACAAAACCTTCCTCTCAGGCCCAAAGATTCCCAAGCATGTTAGAGAAACCAGGGAAAGATCGCGGCTTCATCTTTGTATATATATTTTTCGATCGGACATAAGTCGAAGTACCTCCGACGCCTCCGCCAGCCATCGTCGACTGCACGCCACTTCTCCAGTCGCGCTACCTCAGCCTCTAGCGCCGCAGTCGCTCTCCACTTTCGCATGCGCATACGCCTATCCCAACACCAAAACCCTAACATCTATAGTCAAACCCTACGCCAATGCCACCCTTCTCGTGCCGTACTCGCCTTCGCTCGCGCCACCATAGGTGCGCCTCCCAGGCGCGCACGATTAGTTTTTTTCATCACTATCGAACTACAAAATGTTTGAAACGAGAGGAGAGGAGATGTACAAGACGGACAGTAAAATATATGGATTGTACCAATTATCGAGGAGTGAATATATATGTATATATATATATATGTGTGTGTGTATATTATTAAAATTAGAATATATCCAGCTTCATAAAGTCCGAAATTCTCGAACTCCAAGCGAGGCATGCCGCTTGGTGTTCTATATGTTATACCCTCATTCCAATTGTAATGGAATTAGTCTCGAGAGCTAATTCCATCATATTCAAAAGATAACATTTCAAAGTCAATTTATTTTAATTAAATTCTTTAAATTAATTTCTACACGTTTCAAGCTCGTACGGCTGAATGATATGTTCCATAGCTACGAAACTTGAAATCTTGTGATAATTTACTATTACGGATCTGATGAAACCGGTTTCGTCGAAATCTGAGACAACGGTCAAAAAGGCTATTTTTACTCGTTGATCAAAAATATAAAATTTTCAATTTCTATTTATTCACTTTTGTATTCAATTTTAAAAGTTAACAACCTTCATTCATATTTAAAAAAATTTAAATCATCTTTCGACATCATTTTCATTCATATTAAATTCAGTATTCAATTATTTAAACAATTTCTAATATTAAATTCAAATAATTTAATTTTCAATAAATTACATTAACAAAAAATTCAACATTTATTAACAATTATTTTATCATCATCTAAATACTTCAGCATTTATTATTCAATTCTAGGTATTGGTTATAAACACGTTCAATACATAGAATTTCATTTTCAGCACTTGTTATTGCCAAAATCTGCGAAATTAGTTATTTCAAAATTTGATTCAAGTTCATATTCAAAAACTTGCATAAATAAAACATTAAATTTTATTTTTATCTATTTTTATTCAATAATTAAATTAGATTTAATAATTTAAAATAGTTAAAAAGATGGATCGTTGCAAGGCTCCTCCAACCGTTCCCAAAGTTGAGGATCATATACACTTACCGGAGGCTAGTGTAAACATCATTGATTGTGACCAAGGGGACACAGAAGGTTCTCAGAGGGAAACTGGTGCAGAGAGGTCTGTGGAGAGATCATGATTTTCATAGGCTGGATCTTTGGGCTAAATACTAGGCAATTTGATTCTATTATAATCTTTTGTAAAAAAAATTATGCACAAAAACGAGTGCAACAATGAGTTTGAGTTAAGTTTTAAAGTTAGGGTGCCTTGCTAAACGCCATACATATTCATTTTGAGGTATTTAATATATTTTTTAAAAAGAATGAAGTAGTTTTCTATTGTTTATTTCCTTTTTCTTTGAATTAAAAAAAAGTTTCACTTGTATCTCTGCAAAAGCACATGCTTATCAAACACATATTTCAAGTACATTTACAGAATTATCAGTTTTGATATTTAAGCTCGTGATCTTTGGTTTCATAGTTCAAACCCACAACCAACTGAGCAAACCTTGCCAGCTTTATAATATTTATATATGTTAACATAATCCAACTAGGCACATGTTTACAATCGCTAAATTTAACAACTAATTATAAAACATTGATTGTTGAAATTCAAAATTATCCATATTTATTCTACATGAATACAAAAGACAAGGGATATTAGGATGAGTTTGAAGACAACTTTGGTCAGAGGTTAGAGTGTTCACGAATAAGTTTTTTGATCAGAGGTTGGTTAAAGGCTGGGTAAGATGTCAAATCTGTTTAGTAATTTGAAAATAGTTGTTTATTTTTTATTGTTCAATAATAATTTTAGTTGTTAATTATTAAGTAATTATTGTTTAATTAAATTTAGAATTTAATTAAATTAATATTTTAGAATAAATAATGCAAATTCAAATTCATATTCAAATTCTAATACAAATTCTAGAAACTTACTACTAATTTTAATCAAAATACAAACATAATATTACACTGAATTTTAACCAATCATTTCAGAAATGTCTATTTTTTGAGTTGTAATTAAGCCATGCCTATCAATTAGAATGTTACAAAGGAATCTTAAAATAACACTTTTCATTTGGAAAAGATTTTGACTTATGTTTTCATGGTCGTTAAGAACATCATCAACCCGCATTCGTCCAGTGGAAGAAGACATATGATGTGGAATATGTATTAACTAAGTATGATTTACCATTATTCCAGCAATATAAATGAGATCATCATTATACTAATCTTCATCATTGGAGTTTGATAGATCACCGTTATTAGTTGAGTTATTTGAGTTTTTCGAATCATTGTCCGAATTAACATATGCAAAAACATGTCTTGATATTGTTGGAATTAATGTGAGGAAGAAGGAACGAGAATATGTTGAAAATAGTTAGGCAAGGAGGTTTATATAGATGATTTTCCGTACTTAATTTTTTACGTCCGGCTTACGTCCGAAGTAAAAGTTAAGTCCGGAAAATGCTCCCTTTTGAAGCAGCAAAATGTTTGAAGGGAATAGCTAATGAATTCTTTACGTCGAACGTAAAAGTTTGCTGCTGCTAAACGCTATTCCAAACTCCTGTCCGCGAATGCACGGTCAGTGTTTGTATGTGATTCAAAATCTCCCTATCCATTTTGTAGATGAAGGGATAAGAATGTAAGAATCTATGAAAAGAAAAAAAGAGTGAAAGAAGAAAAATATCAGTTAAATTATTTTATTAGGACATTAAATACATCTGATTTCATAACAATAGTATATTCTGGTTCTGCAACAGTCAAGTTGTTGTGATGGATACAAAAACATGCTAAAGATGAAAACCAAGAGAAGACAGTCCAATATTTACAGCTCCTTGAATTGAATGGCGCTGACAGAAGGTAAAAAATAAAATAAAAGGGTCTCATAACTAGGAAAACTGGAATTGCATGAAATAAAATAATAAAAATGGGAGTTGCAAAGTTGACCGAATAAGTAAGGTGTGGAATTGGTCAGACGACTGATTTGGGATAAGTCAATACTATAGTCCAAGATGATGATTGAATTCGCTTTGCATACACAATCTCAGTTATTTCTAAGATGGAAGCATGTGCAGTCCCCGGGGGACACTATGCGTAACGAAATAGAATTAATCTCACTCTCTGCTAAAATAGAAATAATTGTTCTCGTTTTGGTTATTGAATGAAACATAAAAATCTAAGTTCCACTAGTATTCACTCAACTTATAAAGTTTACCGTCGTTAAAAAAACATCAAAGTCGAATCGACTGCTAGATTCTTTTTGTCTGTGTGCTTAGGATGCGTTCGTGCACAAACGGATGGATTTAGAAAAAGAAGTTACGTCGGAACATAAATTTTACATGAACGTTTTTTCTAGACGCCTACAAACGTTTAAAATTGAAAAGGAATTGAAAACACGATCGTGCTTCTAAATTCTAAATAATAAAAAATTGTTCGCAAATAGTTATGTTATGCGTAAATGGCATTTGCACTGCCTGAAACAAAAGGAAATGCATATAAAATGAGTTCTGACGTGATTTTTGAGTGTAACTTAGCCGTCAATACATGATTTGATTTTCGAAAAAATTTGCGGTCCGTTTTGTGAAAGTACAAAAGTACTCAAGTTTTATTTTCATTAGTTGTAGGAAAAATCTGAAATGGATTCATGCAAGACTCAATACCGAACCGTTTCATTTCGAACGGTTCAGTTTAGTTTTAAAACTACAGGAAATTATTGTGAAGTACAAATATTTTCAGTATTTTAGTCTCAAGAACAGACCTTCGGTATTTTAGCTTGAATGACAACTTTCTTTAAGTATCAGTTTTTAGTTATTGATGCCATTTTTTAAGTATCAGTAGCAGTTTTTAGGTATCAGTTTTTAGCTCGGTAGCAGTTTTGGAAGAATGTTTGTCCTTATGAATAATTTTGGAAGAATGTTTGTCCTTTTGAATAAATTTTAGGATAATTTTGAAAAACATTTGTCCTTGTGGTTAAAATATTGAGGTCGTGTCCTTGAGACTAAAAATATACGAAATTTTGACCTTTACATTAATTCCTCCTTAAAACTAGTTGGATTCGATTTGTAAAATATTTTTTATTTTGTTATCGGTTTAACAAAATTCATCGAACTTTTATTGTATTATCCAATTTCATGATATTGTAATACTATAAATAATTGGCTTAATGACACACATATGTGTATATACATACACAAACATGTGTGTGTTTGAGTATATTAAATGTACCTTCTCAAACTTGAAATGTTAGATCTAAAAACATGGATCATCAAAATCTATAATAAACTATAGTTCAAAAGGGAAGGAAAAAAATCAAATTGTAAAGTAGAAATTTCAATGATCGCAACAAATAATGTCTAAGTTTTAATAAACTGATAATTTGTTTGAAAAATCATAATTATATTCTCCATATAATAATATATGTTTTAACAGTTTTCTTAAAAGCATATAATATCAGATCAAAATTATATGGTTAAATTTGAAAATTTTAAAATTATGGTTTTAGAGATGATAAAAGTTGGAAAAAATATATCTAAATGCAGTCGAAACCACCGATTTAACAGGTTGAAAGAAACGATTAGAATTACGTTGCATTAGCTTTGATTAATTTATAAAATGTTCGAACAATGATGCTTTATAAAACTTCTAAGGTTGGTTCTTCCATAAAAGGTCAAAACTAGTATAAAAGAAACTTTCAAACTGAAATTTTATTGCGGATAATTTTTTTTAATCTAATGGAGTTAAAATAATTAAAATTACACTATTGGAAAACCTATTATTGTTATTAGGTGTGCGCATTCAATGGACCAGTATATTCAATTTAATAAAGCTGCATATTGTAAAAAATACGAGATAAACGTTATATAGATATATGTATATGTGTGTATATACATACATGTATGTATATGTGTGTGTGTGTATATATGATTTAGTATCACATTGACAATGGTTTTTCTTGCATTCAAATATTGCTAAGATAAATTAAATTATATATGAGATATTGGGTAAATGTTCGATGTAGCACGAGTACTTGGGAACATGGTGCAGTGTCCAAACTAAACAGCCATGGGGATCAACATGTATTTTATTAAAACAAACGTACATTAACTTCATTGGATTGTGCAATACGTCGTTTGTTGAGTAACGTTTATTAACAATGTAGCGTCTTTGACGTATATATCTGGAAGATGATTTGATGTTTTGATAAAATTATTATTATTACTACATAACCAATGCTTCGTACACGGGCTATTTGTATTATTATATACGTCGATATTTTGTTTAAGTGCAAAACACGTAAACCGAAAACAAGTGCATTTTTGGAATTTCAAAAAGAAACCAGATAAATTAGTTCAACCAATTTTCTTTATTAATAGCAGAGATAGAGATAATATCAGTAGTACACTTCCATATTCACAGGTAAAAACAAGCGCAAACTCTTATAATCGACATCAAACAAGCCAAAAAACCCAATCAAGTGGTAAAGAAACGAATGAAGATATCGTATCAAGATATTAAATAATAATTACTGAAACGACGATTCTAAACAAAGGCTTTCACATTCCAGCTGTACAAACGAGCGAACGACCAAAGCATCCAAGCGAGACACATTCTAAATCCCTAAACCCCCAAATCAATTCAGTTAAACCAAACCTCCTCCTTAACACTTTCATCGCCACTACACGCCGCCTCCCTCTTCAGCCTCTTACCCCCACCCCCAACATTTCCACCACCCGTCCTCTTACCCTCGCTCATCTCCCCATGCTCGCTCACCCTCAACGGAAAGTTCAAAATTGCCCGAGATCCGCGCATCCGATACGCAGCCCGATCGTACGCTAGTGCCGCGTCCTCCGCCGCCTCGAACGTCCCCAGCCACACCCTCGCCCCGTTCCTCCCCGGGTCCCTTATCTCCGCTGCGTACTTCCCCCACGGCCGCCTCCTCACCCCCCTGTAATGCCTCTCCTTCTCCACCGCTTCCGATTTGGGCGTTTCGGGTTCCGACTTCAACTCCAAATCGGGCGTCAGCGCCCGTGTATCGCTGCTCATCGTGCAACTGCTGTCCGAGTCCTCTTCCAGCAGGTACTGCCTTATCGAATCGAGAAGGAGGAGATCGAATGGGTTCAGATTTTGTTGGTCGAAGTACATGTTGCTTCTATGGTTTTATGTATGAGTACGGAAGTGAGTATGGACTATGAAGGGAATTTGTGTATATATAGGTCGGGAGATGCATGAACGTTTGAATTTGGATAAAAATTTGATGCTGTCGCCTTCTCTGAAGTTTCTGGGATCACGTGCGTGAAGAAATAGAGGTAAAATATTGGCGGAGAATTGTGGTCGATTTTATTCCATTATTCAATGGAACCTTTGAGTTCTGTGAACCTTCAGGGAGATGCAATTGACATGTGATTGAATTCAGTGGTTAATTTATTGTTTTTCGCCCTGTCGCATCGGGCAAGTTGGTCAAGTGGTGCCTTACTTTATGGTATGATATTCTTGTTTATAGGTTACATATTTCTTCGAATTTGATTATTTTATAATATTTTTTGATTTTATAATGGTTATTTTAGAGTAGGGCGATGGATAAGGACAAAACTGAACAATTAGTATAATGAATTTTAGAGAGGTCGTGATGTCACCTCAGATGATGTGGGATTGAAGTTTCTTTTAGTATTAAACTACTGCGCAATACTACCATCTTTGCACAAAGACGGCACACACAATTTTGAATTAAACGACAAAGCAATGTTCACCATGGACCATGGTTACAGCTGAACATTCAGGGTAATGTTGCTGAATCTGACTTGATGCCTACTAAATGGACGTCCAGTGTCGGGAATCAATTTGATAGACGTCTAAATTAAACGTTCGTTGAACGTTCAATTAATGGACGTTTGAGAATAACCGTTCATTTAATGAACACTTAATTTTTGGATGTCCATTAAATTCGCGTCTGTACCTTTGACGTCCATCGAATGACCATTGTTCTTTCAATTCTACAATCAAAAATTTTCCTATGAAGTTTCACCAAGCAAACTTAGGCTTACCCATTCGAATCGTTTTCTCAAGCTTTAAATATGGATGGATGCGAATTTGGATCCGAACATGGTCTTCCACTCCACCGCCGCATAGACTAGTCATGATGCGACACTTCATTTAACATCCGAACATAATTATAAATAAAATACGCTTGCAAGTAATATTCGGTATTAAAAATACTGTATTGTTGTAATATATATTAATAGTAGGGATGAATATGCTAAATATGAAAGACATTGTTATAATCTGCACTGCATAAGAAGTCTATAAATATGGAGTTTGATTGTATTGCAAGTGTCATCTCAATTCAATAAAATTGTTCTCCCTCTAATAGTCTCCATTCTCTTTATTTTGTAACACGTTATCAGCACGATTTCTGCAATTTTTTTTATAGATCTACAATTGCGATAATCTGTGAAATCAGATCTATTCTTTTTCAGATCCAATTATAGATCTCAAAACAGTAAGTCATTTTACTGATCTCAAAATGGTAGGTCATTTTTCTAATCCGATTGATCTAACCTTCCAAATCATTTTCTTCGTTCCCTTTTTGAATCTCATTCCATTGTAGATCTACTTCTTCAGATCTGAATCTGTTATGTTATCTTTTAGATTTTATTATATTAGTCTTATAATTTTAGATCTTATATATATCTAAACTTTGAGATCTCATTCTTATTTTGTTAGTTATTATATTTCAGATCTAATTTTTTTTTGTTGCTATTTTTTCGATCTTATTATATTGTATATCTCAATATCATGCTTATTTTTACGTTTTTGAGTTCATTTATTTTGGAATGCAAATTTGAAATTGACAAAATTTGACATTGTTGATTAAAGCAAATTTATTGAATTTGATTATATTTAGTTTGGACATGGATTTGAGCAATCAAACATGGTTGGTAAATGGAGTTTTCATTTTGGAAACCTTTTTGATTTGATTTAGATTTGAATGAAGGGTTTGAAAATTATCTTGACATATGATTTATATTTGCAGAAGAAATATTTTATTGTTTCTTAGAGAAACAAATATAACAATAATATGTATCTAGAATATCGTATTAAGTTTAGATCTAACATTGATTTGATTCAGCACATCTGAAGTGAATAGAAACATTAATAAAAGCTTACATGATAAGCTTAATATCTTCCAATATTTCCTTAATGAAAGGAAAAAAGAAATAAGAATTTAGAACCTGTTGTTTCTATAATGATAAAAGGTTAGTTTTCATAAATCAATGAATTACAAGTTTCCTTAAAATAAAGAACCAGAAGTTCTATAAATCAACTTGAAGTTGTGCAAAGAAATTTAATCGTCAAACAGAAATAGGTTTTGACAACAACCTGAAGTTGTGCAAAGAAATTATTTTAATAGAAGTTGTATAACACAAAGTCTAAGACCTAAAGTCTTGAATTATGAAAAGACTTTCTGTTAAAGTTTACATGCTAGTTTGGGGTTTGCTTCTATATTTTCCATGTCTTTTCTTGTATCACTCTTATTTTAGTTCTTTGGCTTCTAAATTTATATACTAGAATTATGTATATTGAAAATGAAAGCTGATTTTCCTTTCTCAGTTTGGCATGAAAATTATTGTAATAGCATAACAACAATATTTCTCAGTTGTTTTTGACATTATGCCAATTTAACTGTATGTATGGTAACAATGTTCATCTTCAATTGTTGTGGTCCTTAGGTTTGCGGATTACTGGTTAACTTTATGATTCCACATACAAACAAATAGTAAATGCCGTTGTGGCGAATATTTTCACATTATGCAATTTGTTTTATGTACAGTTCACAAAATGGCAAACATCGTCAAGCTTGAATTTAAAGCTTTGGATATATCTGAAGACAACTGCTTATCATGGATACTGGATGATGAGATTTATTTGCAATCTCAATGCTTATAAAATGCCATTAAAAATGGCAATACTATGTCCCAGCTGGACAAAGCAAAGACTCTAAATTTTTTAAGACGTCATATCCACGACGATATAAAATAATAGACTATTTGACTGAAAAAGACCATCTCCACTTATGGAACTCCCTGACGGAGCGTTATGACTACCAGAAGACGGTCATACTTTCAAACACTACACAAGAATGGTCGAACCTAAGGTTTCAGGACTTTAAGTCTGTAAGAGAATATAATTCTGTAATGTTTAGAATCATTTCTAAACTAAAACTACGTGGAGAAAAGGTGGATGACGCACAAATGCTTGAGAAGAATTTCTCAACATTTCATGCCTCGAATATACTCCTGCAGCAGCAATATCGAGAGCGTCATTTTACAAAATATTCCGAACTCATAGAATGATTACTAATTGCTAAACAAAATAATGAATTGCTTATAAAAGATCACTCCTTAAGACCAACTGGTTCAACTGCATTACATGAAGTTAATGCTAATTTTGTCCACTCTGGAAGAGGTAGGAGTCGGGGTTGAGGTAGAGGACGTGGTCGTAAATGTGGATATAACTCTAGCAGTGGCGGTTATGGTGGTTTTAAAGGTAACATAACCACCAACTTTAAAAAGTAATAAAAGAAAATTGAGCCTGTAAAGAACAATGATTCAGCTTCAGAAAATAAAAATCATTATGGGGAAGTTTGTTATAGATGTGGATGTTCTGGTCACTGGTCATGTATATGTAGATCATCAAAGAAAACAGTTGAAGAATATCATCGCTCGAAGAATATTGAGGCAAATAATGCCGAAGAGTTACCTAAAAATACTAACCTGAAGTTAGATGATTTCTTCGAAGATGGCAATGGAAATTTCATTAATGATGAAAATCTAAATGCAATGATCAATGATATGACCGAGTTGATCAATTAGAAATAACTTGAAGTTTGTTACGTGGTTTTCGTTTTATTTCATTAGCTTGCATTAATAAATCAGTTTGAAGTTTGTGTTCGTTTGTTTGTATTTCCATTTGTAGAACTAGTTAAAAATAAAGTGTAATGTGGATTCTGTTTTTAATCAGTAGCCTATTTTAATCATATTACTTTGTTTGTTTACAATACATTTATTTATGCATACAAATTTTTAACGGTTAACTAATTATTGTCTTTAAATCTTAAGGTATGGAACCTCATTTGAGTGATGATATATGCTTACTAGATAGTGCAACTACTCATACAATTTTGAAAAAGCAGAAGTTTTTCTCTGAATTATCTGAAGAATTAAAGACAATAATGTATTATAAGCATATATCATCACCCAAATGACATTTCATACCTTAAGAATTAAAGACAATAATTAGTCAATCATTAAAAATTTGTATGCATAAATAAATGTATTGTAAACAAACAAAGTAATATGATTAAAATAGGCTACTGAATAAAAACAACATCCACATTGCACTTTATTTTTAACTAGTTCTGCAAATGAAAATACAAACAAACAAACACAAACTTCATATTGATTTATTAATGCAAGCTAATTAAATAAAATGAAAACCACATAACAAACTTCAAGTTATTTCTAATTGATCAACTCGGTCATATCATTGACCATTGCACTTAGATTTTTATCATTAATGAAATTTCCATTGTCATCTTCGAAGAAATCATCTAACTTCAGGTTAGTGTTTTCATGCAATTCTTCGGCATTATTTGTCTCAATATTCTTCGAGCGATGATATTCTTCAACTGTTTTCTTTGATGATCTACATGTTCGTGACCAGTGACCATATCGTCCACATCTATAACAAACTTTCTCATAATGTTTTTTATTTTCTGAAGCTGAATCATTGTTCCTTACAGGCTCAATTTTCTTTTGTTGCTTTTTAAAGTTGGTGGTTTTGTTACCTTTAAAGCCACCATAACCGCCTCTGTTGGTGTTATATCCACGTCCACGACCACGTCCTCTACTTCGACCTCGACCCCTACCTCTTCCAGAGTAGGAAAAATTAGCATTAACTTCAGGTAATGCAGTTGAACCAGTTGGTCTTGAGGAGTAGTTTTTTTTATAAGAATTCATTATTTTGTTCAACAATTAGTAAGCATTCTATGAGTTCAAAATATTTTGTAAAATGACGCTCTCGATATTGCTGCTGTAGGAGTATATTCGAGGCATGAAATGTTGAGAATTCTTTTCAAGCATTTTTGCGTCATTTACCTTTTCTCCACATAGTTTTAGTTTAGAAGTGATTCTAAACATTGCAGAATTATATTCTCTTACAGACTTAGTGTCCTGAAATCTCAGGTTCAATCATTCTTGCCTAGTGTTTGGAAGTATGACTGTCTTCTGGTGGTCATAACGCTCCTTCAGGGAGTTCCATTAGTGGAGAGTGTCTTTTTAAGTCAAATATTTTGTTTTTAGACCGTCGTGGATATGACGTCTTAAAAATATTAAAGCCTTTGGTTTGTCCTGCTGGGACATAGTATTGTCATTTTTAATGGCATTTTCTAAGCATCGAAATTGCAAATGAATCTCAACATCTAGCATCCATGATAAGTAGTTGTCTTCGGATACATCCAAAGCATTAAACTCAAGCTTGGCGATGTTTTCCATTTTGTGAACTGTACATAAAACAAATTGCATAATGTGAAAATATTCACCACAACAGCATTCATTATTTGTTTGTACATAATACAAGATCCGAAATTTTTTATATGTAGAATCATAGAGTTAATCAGTAATCCACAAAACTAAGGACCATAACAATTGAAGATGAACATTGTTAACATACATACAGTTAAATTGGCATAATGTCAGGAACAACTGAGAAATATTGTTGTTATGCTATTATAATAATTTTTATGCCAAACTGAGAAAGGAAAGTCAGCTTTCGTTTCCAGTATACATAATTCTAGTATATAAATTTAGAAGCCAAAGAATTAAAATAAGAGTGATACAAGAAAAGACATAAAAAATACAGAAGCAAACCCCAAACTAGCATGTATACTTTAACAGAAAGTCTTTTCATAATTCAAGACTTCAGGTCTTGGACTTTGAGTTATACAACTTCTATGAAACAATTTCTTTGCACAACTTCAGGTTGTTGTCAAAACCTATTTCCGTTTGACGATTAAATTTCTTTGCACAACTTCAGGTTTGAAAATCTATATGATGGATCGAGTAGTGTATATGCAAGTATATGTGACAAACTATATGATGTTACTAATATAAAATTAATCTAGTAAAATATAAACAAAGCACACCAAGATTTTATACTGGTTCGGACCTCCCGTTCTACGTCCAGTCCCGAAGCTCCTTTTCGGAATTCGACTATCAAACACCTTCACTTCACCCAGAGAAATAGGCTTGGTTAAAAAAGCTTGTTCTTGTCAAATGTGTGTTCTATAACACGAATATTGACTATAAATACAAATGCTTCCAATATATATATCTTGAAGATATTGATTGAAGAGTTCTGCATTTATGGAAGAGTGGAATACAAATATATGATTGCTAGAGATCAAGAATATATCAGAGTATAAGAGTAAAGAGCACAAGTAAGTAAGGTGAAGTCTTCTCTTGGATTCTTGATGCTATTTATAGTGGTAGAGAGATTCCATGAGTAGTTGTATCCATTAACAAGTGTTCTATGGTCGCTTCTAATGGTGATGAAGAGTTGCATCGAAGAGAAGCGAAGGTGTCTTTTTAATTGTGACAGTTGTAATTTGAATGTCAACACCCGAGTTCAGTTTCAGACATCTGGAATATGTCTCAAACGTCTGGCTCTATATATTTTTTGTATATAGTAGCCTTTCAGATGTCTGAGTACATTAACCAGACGTCTGATTCTATTTGGTTTGTAATTCAGAGGATTTTTTCAGACGTCTGGTTAGTGCATCCAGACGTCTGATCTTGTGCATGTTGCTTTTCTTGTATCTGTGTCATTGCTCTTCTGATTCTATCGACTTGTAGCCTCTTGATACGTTCTTTGAGTCTTGTTATTGTCTCTTTAGTGATGTTACTTTAGCAATTACCTGTGAATAGAAATATATATGCATATTCGATTTCCATTGTATAGTTGTTGTCATCGAAACCATAGAATTGATTTCCTAACAATCTCCCCCTTTTTGATGATGGCAACTATTCGATGTACTTATATATAAATTATAAATCTCTCCCTGAATATGTGCTTATTCTTAATGTTTTATGATTATACTTATATTTCTCCTCCTTTGGCATTGTCAAAAGAATTATAAATAATTTAACCAATCGTCAAAGATAAAGCACAAAAGGAAAATTTCATTAATAATTCGAAATTAATTGCATACATAGATTTTGTCAATTTTACAAAAGTTGAAATCCCAAAATCCTAAAATCTATGATTCCTAAAATCTATAATCCTTTGGAGAAGCTTTATCTTAATCATCCCTTGTTTCTTTTTTTCAGAAGTGCTAAGCTTTGTAGGAGATGTCAAAGCTTGCTTGAGAGGTTCGTCCGCAGAAAGTTTGGAATGTTTTGCAGGAGGAGAAGGTACTAGAGTTGGCTAATCTTCAGAAGGTGGTGTTGGACCGCGAACCCGTTGGAGTACTTCTTTGAGAACCGATAAGACAGTTCAAAGAGATTCTTCAACTGTGGCTAGGCGTGTAGCAAATGATGTTTCGAAGTTGTCAATCCGCTTAGCCAATTTTTTTTGATTTTGAGATAATAAATGTTGATTTCTAAGGGTGAGATCTCGAACACTTTCATTTGGATTTGTATCCGTTCGAGTCTCCATAATCTCATCTTGTCCTGGATAATCAAATGGTGCAGGAGGAGGTGGAGTTGCTTCTCGATGTTGTTCCTCCTCTTGAGATGGTTCATTATGTAGTTGAGGTAGAGGCTCAACTTGTCTAGATTGACGATCGTGCGTCCAATCTTCGAAGGATATAAATTCTGGAGGAATCTCAGGTAAGTGCATAAGTGAGGAAAATTTGGTGGAAGCATATTTGGATGAGTTTTCTTCGAAGGTCGATAGGTAGGACGGGATGTTATGTGCACGAAGAAGTCTCATAATATATGTTGGGTAAATAATTGAAGGCCGTGATCAAGTCAAAAAATGTTTGAGCTCGTCAAAGATGAATTAGGCCTAATTCACCCTTGTTCCACTAAATAGAGCATATAAGCCTTTGTGCTCTACCTGGTTATTTGATCATGGCTTTCCATACGTGGAACGATGGTATTGATTATCATTCGAGTAAGGAGTCGAGCTTTTGGACGTAGATATTTAGAGGTAAACTTTGGCATTTCAAATTTGATGTGTTATACTATTTCTTGGCTTGAAGCGCATATCGGGAATGTTGTATAAATCTTCGCCCGTGCCAGAACATCCTAGGGTTCTACCTATTATGCCAGGAGTTAGTCTAATCGTGTTGCCGTACACGCTAGACTAGAGCCAGTTATCTTCATCTTCAGTGTTCCATACTGAAGTGCTATCCAAATTTGCATAGAAAAGAAATATTGCCAATTGATTGATTTGGATGTCATTAGGAGTGAATGAAATCAAGGTTTCTAGTCTGACATTCTCACACATTTCATCCAAATCATACATTGGAAATTTAAGTAGATTATAGAATGGACATGTGTGAAGCTTTTTCTTTTGTATATCTTCATACCACTTGATTGAATGCGGTGCTCTATTGATCCATCTTTCAATTTGATCATCCGAGCAAACTTGAGGATTTGAAGATGATGTTGGTTGGTCTTGTTTTCGTTTGGATATCTTTGGATTTTTAGTTCTAGGAGGCATTGTGATTTGAGGTCGCGTAAAAAGAAAGTTTTTGAGAGAAAAATCGTCACCAGGAAAATCGGGGTTAGAAAATTTTGAGAAGAAAGTAAAAAATTGTTAGGGATGCAGATTAAGGATCTTAAGGCAGAAATAACACTAGAGGGGGGGGGTGAATAGTGTTTTAAAGAATATATGAACTATAGGACTAAATTAAAACTTTCAACACAAATCTAAACAGAATTCTAACACAGAATGATCACAGAACATATAACAAATGCAAATAGTAAAGTAAAGCAAGTAAAGGGAAAGAACACACCGGATTTTATACTGGTTCGGAATCCTCCTACATCCAGTCCTGCACCAAGGCAATATCCTTGTACAGATTTTTATAAGCCAATATCCAAATTACAACCCTCAATTTCTAAGGCCTTGAGGAACCCTCCTATCTCCGAGTCTGGGGTAAACTCTCTTGATTTACGGGACACAAAATCACCCTAATACTTCTTAATAACAATCCTTTTGAATGGATAGACTCTATGGACTTTTGAATACAAATTAATCATATAACACTGAATAGCACTTTGATCTTTTAGTAGAATGATGAAGAATCAAATAGAGAGAGTATCTAAATGATTTCCTATTGAGAATTTGGTAGAATGATGGCACGATCTTGAAAATATGAAGTTTTATGGATATGGAATGGTGGAGAAGAAAGAGTGAAGAAAATAAGAAAAAAGTTGTTAAAAAAATTCGTTTTGGAAGCCTTTATATAGATGCACAATAGTCATAACCATTGGCGAAAGGTTTTCGAACGAATGGACACTTCTTTTGAAAATTGAATTTTGAATCCAACTGTCACCATGTCGACATGGGGTATCCCCTTATGTCGACATCCCTTAGTTCAAAATTATAGAGATGTTGTTTTGTAAAGACAATTGAATTTAAAACAAGTTGAAACTTCTCTGAAGCAAAGTAAAGTGTTTAAACAATATTTTGAGATAGAGAATGAATATAAAACATTATTTTAAATATATATATATAATTGATATAGACCGTCAATTATATAAGTAATATTTAAAATCAGAATAAGTTTTGATGTTTTAAAAATAGAAGTTTTTAAAATCAGAATAGAGGAATATTTCAAGGCTAAAACAAAGTTTGAAAATATTTTTGAAAACATGATTTTGAAAGCTAAAACATTTTGAAAACAGATTTAAAAACATTTTGAAAAATCTATTCAAACTGAAATTGCAAGAACCTTCCTACAGAGCTCCTCCATAGGACTTGAGAACTTGTACAAAGTTGTTTAAACGATTTTGATTTTCGTGGGTTTGTAAGCCACTTGTCGTAGGTTTGTAAGCTACTTGTCGTGGGTTTGTAAGCCACTGGTTTCGATAGAAATTGGGTTCCATCCCAAAAGAAAATGGGAAGAAAGATGAGAGTGCTATTATGAAGTTTTAACAAAATACTAGACACTTATCTTGAGATCTTGAAATCTTGATTCTCTAGAGTCTTGAATCTTGAATCTCTAATCTTCATCTTGATGCTTGAGTCTTTATACTGATCAGTCTTCGATGATACCTGCATATACTTCCTATATACATACATACATACATACATACATACATATATATATATATATGGAAATGTTAGTATATATTTTATAAAGTAAAGTATAATAACTATATAAGGTTGTTGTCATCAAAACATCATCAACTCAGTTCCTAACAATCTCCCCCTTTTTGATGATGACAACATTTATTTATAAAATATTCTTACCATACCATAACTTCCCCTTACTCCGTGATTTCTTCTTAAAACTACAACCCCCCCTTACTCCATGACTCCCCCCTTTGTCATCAAAAAAAACTATTAACTACTTTAAAGTTTAACTTGGGTAGACCTCTAACTATGTCAAGTTTTGATATCCTAGATAATAATTTGAAATTCAAATGGCCAAATCTTTTATGCGAAATCCAAAGGTCACTTGTATTAGCCAAAAGACATATATTATCATTTGAAATTTTCATACTAAGAATATAAATATTTTTCTTCCTAATACCTTCAAAAATTATATTAGACTTATCATCTTCAATGTGACATTTATCTTTTCCAAATTTAATTTTAAAACCTTTATCGCAAAGTTGACTTATACTAAGCAGATTATGTTTTAAGTTCCTAACTAATAAAACATCAGAAATAAGTAAAGTTTTAGAGTTACCGACATTGCCGACGCCAACCACATATCCTTTAAAGTTGTCACCAAAATTGACTAATCCACCATCTTGATAAGTAATGTCCTTGAGTATCTCGGGATTTCCAGTCATGTGCCTCGAACAGCCACTATCAAGTATCCATTTATCTTTCTCAATTTGCACAGTTTGTCCATTTGGTGTTGATTCGTCAAAAGCCATATAACATGTCTGTCCCTACATAACACACCAATTCGGTAGATAACTTGATTTTTCAAAATAACTACATGCAGACTTATGATACTTTGATGAAATGCGTGGATTCAAAACAGTTTTAACACTATTTTCCAAAAATGCCATTTTTATATTTTTCAAGTTTCAGATTACGAAAACAATGAAAACCAATGCTCTGATACCAATTGTTAGGGATGCGGATTAAGGATCTTAAGGCAGAAATAACACTAGAGGGGGGGGGGGGTGAATAGTGTTTTAAAGAATATATGACTAAATTAAAACTTTCAAAACAAATCTAAACAGAATTCTAACACAGAATGATCACAGAACATATAACAAATGCAAATAGTAAAGTAAAGCAAGTAAAAGGAAAGAGCACACATGATTTTATACTGGTTCGGAATCCTCCTACATCCAGTCCTGCACCAAGGCAATATCCTTGTAAAGATTTTAAAAGCCAATATCCAAATTACAACCCTCAATTTCTAAGGCCTTGAGGAACCCTACTATCTTCGAGTCTGGGGTAAACTCTCTTGATTTACGGGACACAAGATCACCCTAATACTTCTTAATAACAATCCTTTTGAATGGATAGACTCTATGGACTTTTTGAATACAAATTAATCATATAACACTGAATAGCACTTTGATCTTTTAGTAGAATGATGAAGAATCAAATAGAGAGAGTATCTAAATAATTTCCTATTGAGAATTTGGCAGAATGATGGCACGATCTTGAAAATATGAAGTTTTATGGATATGGAATGGTGGAGAAGAAAGAGTGAAGAAAATAAGAAAAAAGTTGTTAAAAAAAATCGTTTTGGAAGCCTTTATATAGATGCACAACAGTCATAACCATTGGCGAAAGGTTTTCGAACGAATGGACACTTCTTTTGAAAACTGAATTTTGAATCCAACTGTCACCATGTCGACATGGGGTATCCCCTTATGTCGACATCCCTTAGTTCAAAATTATAGAGATGTTGTTTTGTAAAGACGATTGAATTTAAAAAAAGTTGAAACTTCTCTGAAGCAAAGTAAAGTGTTTAAACAATATTTTGAGATAGAGAATGAATATAAAACATTATTTTAAATATATATATATATATATATATATATATATATATATAACTGATATAGACCGTCAATTATATAAGTAATATTTAAAATCAGAATAAGTTTTGATGTTTTAAAAATAGAAGTTTTTAAAATCAGAATAGAGGAATATTTCAAGGCTAAAACAAAGTTTGAAAATATTTTTGAAAACATGATTTTGAAAGCTAAAACATTTTGAAAACAGATTTAAAAACATTTTGAAAAATCTATTCAAACTGAAATTGCAAGAACCTTCCTACAGAGCTCCTGCATAGGACTCAAGAACTTGTACAAAGTAGTTAAAATGATTTTGATTTTCGTGGGTTTGTAAGCCACTTGTCGTAGGTTTGTAAGCTACTTGTCATGGGTTTGTAAGCCACTGGTTTCGATAGAAATTGGGTTCCATCCCAAAAGAAAATTGGAAGAAAGATGAGAGTGCTATTATGAAGTTTTAACAAAATACTAGACACTTATCTTGAGATCTTGAAATCTTGATTCTCTAGAGTCTTGAATCTTGAATCTCTAATCTTCATCTTGATGCTTGAGTCTTTATACTTATCAGTCTTCGATGATACCTGCATATACTTCCTATATACATACACACACACACACACACATATATATATGTGTGTATATATATATATGGAAATGTTGGTATATATTTTATAAAGTAAAGTATAATAACTATATAAGGTGGTTGTCATCACAACATCATCAACTCAGTTCCTATCAAAAATGACGTTATCTGGGCTAATTTAAAGAGTCGATTGAATTTCAGACGTCCGGTTTGCCCTAAATTGAGTACAGTAGATAACTTTAGACGTTTGGTTTTTGGGTTAGACGTCTGGTTTGATCGAATTTGTAAAACTTGATAGTCAGGGAGTTTTACCAAACTTCTAGGTTAAAAAGCAGACTTCTGAAATAGGTCAATTTTTTAAAACTTTGTGGCAGAGAAATAATTCAGACGTCTGGGTCGAATTTCAGACGTCTGAAAATTTTTGATTTTTATTTAAAGGAGACAACAAATTTTCAGACGTTTGGGGGGTATATCAGACGTTTGACATATGCACAGTGCTTAAAAAATAGACGTATATCAGAGTGTTAGACGTCTTAGGTCCATATCCAGACGTATGATATAGGCAATTTTTCTAAAAATAACCTAAAATTTAATGGTATTGCTTATTTTTCAATTTTCAATTTTATTAAAATCAGAATGTAGTAATATTTGTGTGAAACAAAATAACAAATAAACATAGATACATATATAATAATTTATTTAGAAGGCGATGGAGTTTTATGATCTCCTGACTTGTTATCCTTCCATGGTTTAAGTGAAGGCTATATATTTCCACGTTCGTGGGTTCTCGGGGAGCCAGAAAATCGTCTTGGTGAAGTGTCCGAAGGAGTACGGTACGAAGACGAGGGATCCAAAGAACTGCAAGGTTTTGGAAGTGGTTCATGGACATCTTTCTTCCGTCACGTACAAAACTTCATCGCTACTTGTTTCAAAAAGCTTAGCCGACGTGCGGTAACTTTTTGTTCTAAATATAGTTCTCGTTGTAGATCTATCTGTTGTTTCTGATAGTGATGAATTTCATCAATTTTCTCCTTTGTTTTAGGAGAGACAAACAGAGATCTTTTGGTCTTCTTGCTATCGGGGGTAAATCCCGTGTGATATGAGGGCCACCTATATGTCGGTTCCTGCTTTGGTGTAGAAAGCCGTTGTGGTGTATCTGCCGAGCTATCTGTCGTAGGCGTCGAGATGGATATATAAGAATTCTCAAAAGACATGGCTATATTTCGTTTCTTGAAGAGGATATGAATTATGTGTATATAGTTTTTCTTGTTGTATAACTATTTATATATAAGTTGAAAAAATTATTTATAGAAAAATAACTATAAAAAAAAATAAAGGTTCAGAAATTATTAATTATAATTTGTGGATAGAAAAATAGATGACTAATCATAGCTTAAATGAAGCAGTGATTATTAAGTGAGTAGATCATGAAGTGAGCAAATCCCTAAATTACGTCGGATTTTAATAAAAGTTTGTTCATTTAGTGGTTTTGTAAAGATGTCTGCTATTTGATTTTCGGTATTTACGTACTCTAATGAAATAGTTCCTTTTTCAACATTGTCTCGTAGATGTCGTATATCTATATGCTTAGTTCGTGAATGATTAACAGGGTTTTTTGATAAATTTATTGCACTTGTGTTATCACGATATATTGGAGATTTGTTGATAATTTTGCTGAAATCCGTAAGTGTTTGTTACATGTATATCACTTGTGCACACGCTATAGCTGCTGAGATATATTCGTCTTCGCAAGTAGATAAAGAAACACAATTTTGCTTTTTTCTAGACCATGAAACTAATGATTGTCCGATAAAGTGACATGTTCCACTAGTACTCTTACGATCTATTCTACATCATTCGAAATCCGCATCGCTATATGAAACTAGTTCAAATGATGATCCTTTAGGGTAAAACAAACCATAATCTCTAGTACTAGATAGATAACGTAAAATACGCTTAACAGCTCTTAGATGAGATTCTTTTGGTTTTGCTTGAAATCGAGCACAAAAACATACACTCATCATAATATCAGGTCGACTAGCCGTCAAATAAAGTAAAGAACCAATCATGCTACTATATAATTTTTCATCCAAATCTTTTCCATTATCATCATTTTCTAAGTGAACAGTGCTACTCATTGGTGTTGGTTTGCTCGAAGTTTTATCCATTTCAAAACGATGTTATAGATCGTTACAATATTTTTCTTGATGAATAAAAATTTCATTTTCAAGTTGTTTTATTTGTAAACCTAAGAAGAAATTTAATTCTTCCATATGTGACATTTCAATTTCATTTTTCATAATATTTGAAAATTGATCACATAGATTTTCGTTGGTTGAACCAAAAATGATATCGTCAACATAAATCTGTACAACTAAAATATCATTATTTTCTCTTTTAATAAATAAGGTTGTATCTATTTTGCCTCTTTGGAAACCAATGTAATTAAATGATTTTTAAGACGTTCGTACCATGCTCGAGGGCTTGTTTTAATCCATATAGTGCTTTGTGTAATTTAAAACATGATCGGGATATTTTTGTGAACAAATAATGGGGGTTGTTCTACATATACATATTCTTTGATAAAACCGTTTAAAAAAGCACTTTTGACATCCATTTGAAATAGTTTAAAATTGTGATGAGTTGCAAAGGCGAGTAATGTACGAATGACCTCTAATCTAGCTACTGGAGCATTGGTTTCGTCATAATCGATACCTTCTTCTTGATTATAGCCTTGAGCAACTAAACGTGCTTTATTTCTAACAATATTTCCATTCTTGTCTGCTTTGTTTTTAAATACCCATTTTGTTCCTATAACCGATTGTTCTTCAGGCCTTGGTACTAATTTCCAAACATTATTACGTCCAAATTGATTTAATTGTTCTTGCATAGCTATTATCCCAAAATTATCATTCGACGCTTCTTTATAATTTTTTGGTTCAAAATTTGACACAAATGCAATATGGCTTATTTGATTAAGTTGATTTCTAGTTACTCTAAAATTGAGATCTCCAATGACATTATCTTTTGGACGATTCTAAAGAATTTTAGGGGATGATATCAAAGTGTAATTTTGCACATTTGTTTCATTATTAATAGAATTTGTTAGTGGAATAATTTCTTCTTCATCATTAGTATGATGACTAAAAAGATTTTCGTCGAACGAAACATGTAAACTTTCTTCAATAGTATTATTTCGTTTGTTAAAAATTCTATATGCTTTGCTACGATCCGAATATCCAACAAAGATACCTTCATCGGCCTTCGAGTCAAATTTTCTTAAGTTATCTTTTGTATTTAATATAAACATTTTGAACCAAAAGTTTTAAAGTACGATACTTTAGGTTTTCTTCCAAAAAATATTTCATAACAAGTTTGTTTAGTCATAGGATGTATAGTTACTCGATTCAACACATAACAAGCCGTAGCAATGGCTTCAACCCAAAAATGTTTTGGTAGACCACTACTATTTAATAATGTTCGTGCACATTCTCTAACGTTCGATTTTTTCTTTCTACGACACCATTCAGTTGAGGTGTGCGAGGAAAAGAAAAATTACGACATATTCCTTTCTCATTGCAATAATTAGTAAAAAGATTGTTTTCGAATTCTCCTCTGTGATCACTTCGAAGATTTTAATCTTCAAGTCCATTTGTGTTTTAATTCTTTTAGCAAATATTTTAAACATAGCAAAAGTATCACCTTTATGTTTTAAAAACAAAGTCCATGTATATCTCGAAAAATCATCAACTATTACGAAAACATATTTGTTGTGATTTTATAGATCGTATTTGTATTGGACCAAATAAATCTAAATGCAATAATTATAATGGTTGTTTTGTAGAAATATTATTTTTAGATTTAAAGAGCTTTTCTTTAGTTTTCCAATTTGACAATCGTCACATAAATTTTCTACTTTGTAATTTATTTCAGGTAGACCTTTAACTAGCTCATATTTTGCCAATTTATTAATATTTTTAAAATTGATATGACAAAATTGTTTATGCCAAAACCATGGACCATCATGTTTGGCGGTTAAACATAAATTTGAATTTTTATTTATATTCGTGTTTAATACATAAATATTTTTGTTTCTAAAATCTTCAAATACAAGTTGTTTGTGATTATCGAAAGTATTACATCTATCTTTTTCGAAATTTATTTGAAAACCTTTATCGCATAATTGACTAATACTTAGTAGGTTGTGTTTTATATTTTCTACTAATAAAACATTTGAAATAATAGGAGAGTTAGAAATACCAGAGTTGATAACTTCTCCAATGCCCACGACATATCCTATTGAGTTATCTCCAAAAGTTACCATTCCATCGATGTATATTATATTTGATAACATTTTTGAATTGTCGGTCATATGCTTGGAACATCCGCTATCTAGTATCCATTTCGCCTTATTTTTTATTTTGGGTACCTACAAAATAAAAGATGTTTTTATTGGTACCCATATATTTTGTTAGGGTCATAATTGTTAGGCGAAGGTAACCATACCCAAGATGATTTGGTACCTTTATAAATATAATTTTTATTATAGACTACATTCTCTAAGAAATTATTAATATGTTTTTGTCTAATCAAATTATTATTTGTCTTAAGAATCCAAATTTTCATATTTTTGGTATCCATATTGGACGTAGGTAAACTTTTAGTTTTTATATAACTAAAATTTTTAGCATCATTTCCTTTTTGTTTAGAAGTATTTTTAAATCCTATTCTATTTCTATTGCCTGATGATTTTGAAGTTTTGATAAGATTTTCCAAATCTTGTTTTCCTTTATTAAGTTTTTTTAATTCTAAATTTTCAATTTTCAATATTTCAATATTGCTTTTCAAATTGACATTTTCTTTTAACAAGTTATCCTTCATTATTTTAGTGTTTTCAAAATCAATAGCATTAGCCTCACTTTCTATCAAATTATTTTTAATTTTCTCTTGAGATAATTCTAGTTCTTCTTCTAAGATTTTTTTTCCATCTTTTAACATTCATACTTCAAGTTCTAATCTATTTATTTTGACTATATATTCTTTGTTCAATTTTTTAATTTGTCTAAATTTATCATCTAATTCCATGCTAAGTTCTAATAATTCGTCATAGCCAATTTTTCGGACATACCTCATCAGTTTGTGCCATAAAATACACATTATCTTGTTCTCCGTCACTATGGCTATCACTTTCAGATGATGAAGAATCCGAATCTTCCCATGTTACTTTGAAAGCCTTCATCTTTTTGAATTTTTCAAATTTGTTCTTTTTTTATCAGTATTGAGTTTAGGGCAATCCTTCTTCATATGTCCGTATTGATCACATTCATAACACTTGATTTGAGAGAGGTTTGTTGTGTTGGACTTCACTTCTTTTTGGAATTTGTTCATCTTTTTAAATGTCTTGAATCTGTTATAATTCTTGGCAATGAAGACTATCTCTTCTTCATCTAAATCAGAGTCATCATTTTTTGTTGCTAGGAATGCTACGTTCTTCTTCTCCGAATTTAGTTCCTTTCGTGCCTACAAATTAGCTTCATAGGACATTAAATTTCCTATAACTCTTCAACTTTGGAGTAGAGAGATCATTAGCTTCTTCAATGGCTAATACCTTCCTTTCCCAATCCGATGTTAAGGAGTTGAGTATTCGAGAGACTAAATCAAAATCAGTAAACTTAACTCCTAATGCCATAAGATCATGTTAGATAGTTTGAAATCTAGAATACGTGTCAACAATAGTTTCATTTTGCTTCATTTTGAATGACGAGAATTGGTTTTGTAAAATTGAAATCTTAGTTTGTTTGACCTTTATTGTACCTTCGTGTGTAAATTGTAAGGTACGTCAAATGTCAAATGCAGTTGTGCATAACATGACACGTGAAAATTCATTTTTATCTAGAGAGCAAAATAAAACGTTCATAGCTTTAGCATTGTTTGATGCTAAGGTCTTTTTTGCATCGGTCCATGTGTTCATAGCAGTAGTATGTGCTTCATATTTATCTTGTGTGGCTGACCAAATTTATAGACCATTAGCTTCCATAAAAATTCTCATACGTGTTGACCAATATGCATAGTTAAAGCCATTAAAAAGTGGGGGTCGTGCTGTGGATTGTCCTTCTTGAAAAATACTTGCCATATTAAAGTGATTCAAAAACATGTTACTGTTCTTTGATCAAACCTTGCTCTGATACCAATTGAAAATCTATATGATGGATCGTGTAGTGTATATGCAAGTATATGTGACTAACTATATGATGCTACTAATATAAAATTAATCTAGTAAAATATAAAAAAGCATACCAGGATTTTATACTGGTTCGGACCTCCCGTCCAACGTCCAGTCCCAAGCTTCTCTTTGGAATTCGACTATCAAACACCCTCACTTCGTTCGGAGAAATAGGCTTGGTTACAAAAGCTTGTTCTTGCCAAGTGTGTGTTCTATAACACGAATATTGACTATAAGTACAAATGCTTCCTATATATATATATATATATGGAAGATATTGATTGAAGAGTTCGGTATATATGGAAGAGTGGAATACAAATATATAATTGCTAGAGATCAATAATATATCAGAGTATAATAGTAAAGAGCACAAGTAAGTAAGGTGAAGTCTTCTCTTGGATTCTTCATGCTATTTATATTGGAAGAGAGATTCCTTGAGTAGTTGTATCCATTAACAAGTGTTCTATGGTTGCTTCTAATGGTGATGAAGAGTTGTAGCGAAGAGAAGCGAATGTGTCTTTTCAATTATGACAGTTGTGATTTGAATGTAAACACTTGAGTTCAGTTTCAGACGTCTGGAATATGTCTCAGACGTCTGGCTCTATATATTTTTTGTATATAGTAGCCTTTCAGATGTTTGACTACATTAACTAGCCGTCTGATTCTGTTTGATTTGTAATACAGAGGATTTATTTAGACGTTTGGCTAGTACACCCAGACGTCTGATCTTGTGCATATTGCTTTTCTTGTATCTGTTTCATTGCTCTTCTAATTCTATCGACTTGTAGCCTCTTGATAAGTTCTTTGAGTCTTGTTCTTGTCTCTTTAGTGATATTACTTTAGCAATTACCTATGAATAGAAATATATACGCATATTCGATTTCCATTATGTAGTTGTTGTCATCGAAACCATAGAATTGATTTCCTAACAATCTCCCCCTTTTTGATGATGACAACTATTCGATGTACTTATATATAAATTATAAATCTCCCCATGAGTATGTGCTTATTCTTATGTTTTATAATTATACTTATATTTCTCCCCCTTTGGCATTATCAAAAAGAATTATAAATAATTTAACCAATCATCAAAGATAAAGCACAAAAGGAAAATTTCATTAATAATTCGAAATTGATTGCATACATAGATTTTGTCAATTTTACAAAAGTTGAAATCCCAAAATCCCAAAATCTATGATTCCTTTGGAGAAGCTTTAACTTGATCATCCCCTGTTTCTTCTTTTTCAGAAGTGCTAGGCTTTGTAGGAGATGTCAAAGCTTGCTTGAGAGGTTCGTCCGCAGAAAGTTTCGAATGTTTTGCGGGAGGAGAAGGTACTGGGGTTGGCCAATCTTCAGAAGGTGGTGTTGGACGACGAACCCGTTGGAGTACTTCTTTGAGAACCGATAAGACAGTTGAAAGAGATTCTTCAACTGTGGCTAGGCGTGTAGCAAATGATGTTTCGAAGTTTTCAATCCGCTTAGCCAAATTTTTTTGATTTTGAGATAATACATGTTGATTTCTAAGGGTGAGATCTTGAACACTTTCATTTGGATTTGTATCCGTTCGAGTCTCCATAATCTCATCCTGTCCTGGATAATCAAATGGTGCAGGAGGAGGTGAAGTTGCTTCTCGATGTTGTTCCTGCTCTTGAGATGGTTCATTGTGTAGTTGAGGTGGAGGCTCAACTTGTCTAGATTGACGATCGTACGTCCAATCTTCGAAGGATATAAATTCTGGGGGAATCTCAAGTAAGTGCATAAGTGAGAAAAATTTGGTGGAAGCATATTTTGGTGAGATTTCTTCGAAGGTCGATATGTAAGATGGGATGTTATGTGCACGAAGAAGTCTCATAATATATGTTGGGTAAATAATTGATGACCGTGATCGAGTCCAAAAATATTTGAGCTCGTCAAAGATGAATTTGGCCCAATTCACCATTGTTCCACTAAATAGAGCATATAAGGCTTTGTGCTCTAACTCGATTATTTGCTCATGGCTTCCCATACGTGGAACGATGGTATTGATTATCATTCGAGTAAGGAGTCGAGCTTTTGGACGTAGATAGAGGCAAACTTTGGCATTTCATCTTTCCAAATTTGATGCATTATACTATTTCTTGGCTTGAAGCGCATATCGAGAATGTTGTATAAATCTTCGCCCGTGCCAGAGCGTCCTAGAGTTCTACCTATTATGCCAGGAGTTAGTCTAATCGTGTTAACATACACGCTAGACCAGAGCCAGTTATCTTCATCTTCACTGTTCCACAGTGAAGTGCTATCCAAATTTGCATAGAAAAGAAATATCGCCAATTGATCGATTTGGACGTCATTAGGAGTGAATGAAATCAAGGTTTCTAGTCCGGCATTCTCACACATTTCATCTAAATCATACATTGGAAATTTAAGTAGATTACTGAATGGACCTATGTGAAGCTTTTTCTTTTGTATATCTTCATACCTATTGATTGAATGTGGTGCTCTATTCATCCATCTTTCAATTTGATCATCCGAGCAAACTTGAGGATTTGATGTAACACCCCACCCCGAGACCCACCTTAGTAAAGAGAATTAACGAGTAATTCCGTCTACTAAAGCGGAGAATAGGGCTGGTTAAAGGCGACCATCTATAACTTTGTCTTAAACATCTACTGAATACATCGATAAATGCAATATTATTTTTTCTATCTCAATGGATCGACATACACAGTAAATGCTTAATCCAAAACTATAGGTGGCTAACGGATCTATCAGAATAAAATACAATAACTAAATGTAAAGCACATCACAAAACAGTAATCAACATCATATATATATACACACTGATACATGTTTAGTACAATACAATATGAATACAAATAAAGGTGGTACTCGACCACATCATACACATTGAATCAAATATAAATACATCAGAGTATGCGGAAGAACATAAATTGCTCAAGAGAAAGGAGAGTTGATATCCAACATCAACTTCAAGCTAAGACCAATAGATGATACCTAAAACAACTCGGTCTGACCCGAGTATAAATACACGGGTCAGTCTAGCTACACAAATCAGTCAATATCGATAATATGAAACAGAATAGACATGAAGATACTTCTTCTCGAAAGAGAAGAATGAATCGGTAAACTCATAAGCTCAACACTTAAGTAACAAACACTACTTAAGTGAACAAATACCTCGAAGGAGGCAACTCAAACTCAATACTCAAATCAAACACAAATGCCTCATATCATCAGCGACATCCCAAAATGTCTACATGGTTTCCATGAACCGTATTTCCTCAAAAGGAGAAACATCAATACAAACTCTCGCCAAAAAGGCAACACACAGAATATCCTATAAAATTCTGAAATTTTCAAAACTCATAACTCAAGGAACTCGATAAGAGTTCAAAACATCATAATTTAAATCACCATATATATAACATCTCGTATAGCACTAGGCTATTGATGTAATAAAACATCTTAAAAAGGTGAAATCACAATAAAACAGAAAACTCAGAAAATCCGGATTGGCCAAATCCCCGATTATAATGCCGAAGCAATGCTGCACGTGCTAAACTCAGATGGCCGAAGCCTTAGACAAGGTCGCTAACACCTCCCAAAGCAGTTCGTCCTCATGATAAGGTCGCTGACACCTCTTCAAGCCGTTTTGTCAGCCCTAACAAGGTCGCTAACACCTCCCAAAGCAGTTCGTCCTCATGACAAGGTCGCTAACACCTATCCAAGCAGTTCTGTTAGGTAAACATCGTGAATGTGTCACAAACTCACGGACAGGAACCCGAAAAGTGTTAACATGTGTCCTATATAACACATTCGCACTTAGCGGTTTACTAGCTGTTAGCCGATGCCATACTAGAAACATCATAAAACTCAGAAATTTATATCTCGCCTAGTCTCATTGACGAGTGACAAAGAGCCACCATACTTGTCTCATCTCATCGACAAGCATTAAATGGCATCGTAACTTGTCTCATCTCATCGACAAGTGAAAACATCATGATGGTTTTTCATAAACCATAAATCTCAAAATATGAAATCATAACTCAAGACTTGCCTTATATCATTGGCAAGTGAATAAAACATCGTGATGGATCTCGTCGACCATACTCCTATCTAGGAGATCTCAAACCATAGGGTTTGCCAAATATTGTCCATCTTAAATAATTCAAATAAATAGGAATTATAAAAATCAAAATATGCCATTAAATGGCAAAACATCTCAGAATCATTAATCTCAAATAGCTTCGATCGTACAAGTCCGGAATTAACCAAAATAGTAAACGCACATGTCCCATACCACGCGTTTTACTAAATCGTTTAACTCTCTTTCTCATACGTTCGAATAGCGCAAAGGTGTGTGTTTTATGTTTAAAATATTTTACTAGAGAAAACAAGCTTTTAAAACTATTTCTCGAAAAGAATAATAAAACCAATATTTGAAATTCCTTTATTATAGGAAATAAATAGATTTTATATTAGAAAAATAATTTTAAAACTATATAATAATAATTTGAAATGTCCATTTATTTCAAAAATCACTTCAAAATAGTTCAGTGAAAACCACGCTCGAAAACAATGAAAAACAAGAAAAATAACTCAAGACCGACAACTTGAATTCAATACGAATTCAATTCAAATTTAACCCAAAATCAATTCAAATTCTATTTAAATTTGAATTTCAAATTATCCAAACATAGCTAGCTTATTGATAGGAATCATAGCTCTCAAAACATTTCAAAAAAACATCAAAATCGAACAAGAATGAGAGCAAAAATAAGCTAGTACAATTCTCGAGTCAATGATTTATTGCAGTCGTTTTACTCTCGGGACAACAATAAACAACTCTAGTTTTGACCAAGCTAACTTCAAAATTTTAGAAAACTCAAAACAAGAAAGGTTTATAAAATAATCCAAGTTTTCTAAAATATCAAGAATTATCTAAATCCGACAAGAAACGAGAAAGATACGTCTAAGTTACTAACTATATTTAGTTTAGATAATGTAATAATCAAAGTGACAGAGCTGAGAATTTGCAACAGGATTTCGATCAACCTATCCTCAAAATATGCAAATGTGTTCAAAAGAAAAGTTGTCACACATAAAATAAGCTTTACATAACTTCAAAAATCATTCAAATCTGACAAGAAACAAGGAAGATATGATCAATTTACTAACTGTGTTCAGTTTGGATAACATAATTACTAAAGTGACACAACTGAGAGTTTGCAACAGCATTTTGATCAACCTAAGATCAAAATATGCAAATGTATTAAATAGTAAAGTTGTCGCACATAAAATAAGCTTCCACAACTTCAAAAATCATCCAAATTCGACAAGAAACAAGGAAGATATGCTCAATGTGCTAACAGTGTTCAGTTTGGATAACGTAATTACTAAAGTGACAGATATGAGAGTTTGCAACAGGATTTTGATCAACCTATGCTCAAAATATGCAAATGTATTCAACAATAAAGTTATCGCACATAAAATAAGCTTTCTAGAACTTCAAAAATCATCCAAATCCGACAAGAAACAAGGAAGAATGCTCAATTTACTAACAGTGTTCAGTTTGGATAACGTAATTACTAAAGTGACAGAGATGAGAGTTTTCAACAGGATTTTAATCAGCCTATGCACAAAATATGCAAATGTGTTCAACAGTAAAGTTGTCACACACAAAATAAGCTTTTCGGAACTTCAAAAATCATTCAAATCCGACTAGAAATAAGGAAGATATACTCAAATTACCAATGATATTAAGCACAGTTTTACAATGTCAGGGCAGTAAGTTTGTATTGGATTTTTCAACCCTCTATGATCAAAACGTTCAAAAGTGTTTAACATGAAAGTTATCAAACTCTCTTCAAGCTTTCCAGTGCATTAAATAAAATCAAATTTCGATTTAAAACGAAAAAGATATGCCTAATTTACTAACAATGATTCACAATTGAATATGCAACAAAAATAAAATTGAGATTTCTAACCTTGAAATCTCAATCTATGCTAGAAAATGTGAGTTTTCAACTCACCTTGAATTAGAGAAGATCAAACCTCATATTTATTTGCCGAAAGAAGCAAATTTTGAGAAGAAGAAAGCTTCCAATAACCTGTAGAACTCAAAAACAGTACATGTAAAAAGGAAAAACATAGTAAATTAGAAAACCTACTTCTAAAATTTGGAATTTGATGAAATTGTAGGGTTTGGAGATTGATTACCTTTTAATTTTTCTCTAATTTACAAAAGATATCAGTTTGCATTGAGGCTATTGAGTTTAAAGCCTAGGGTTGGAGAAAATGGAGTTGTGTTTTACTGTAATTCTATTTTTGCACAAAGAGGAAGAAGAAAGAGTAAAAATGAACGTACCGTATCTTTTTCTCACATTCTCAAACCAGATTAAGTGCTAATGGGCTTAATGGACCCATTAAACAAAAGAAAGTATGATGGCCTAAATTAATTAGTTCATCACTTAAACAAATATGTGCACATAAACAAAATGTTCTAATGAAAACAACATAATTTTCTTCAAATTTTAATACAACCAATTTATGAAAACATACTTACATATGAAATAAAATATTTCACATTATATAAAAAGATAATTTAGTTTTAAAAACATTTTTATTATTAAAAACCCTTATTTTACATAAATACAAAATTTACACAATTAAATGCATAGATCCTCATTTTTAACTTTAAAAATTCTACAAAAATTATTTCTTGGATAGAAAAATCTAATCAACCATTTCAAACTCAAATTTATAACCAAAATACATTTTTATACCAAATTCCATCTTTTTATTTTAATAAACACCTTTTTTTAAAAAAAATACTTCTATTGAAAATTATTAAAAGAAGTAATTGGCAATAATTGCAATAATTATCGCATTTACTCAAAATAAAATCATACTTCATTTATTATTCTCACAAATAAACACAATAAAGTTACCAAAACTTTATTTCCACATTTTGTTTCCAAAATTCATTGTTTATTCCAAATAAACAATATAAAACTTTCAATATCGTTTAATTTATAATATTAAATTATAACCACCGTTATAATTTAATATTAACAGGTAATCTCCAAAACCAGGGTTGTTACATTTGAAGATTATGTTGGTTAGTCTTGTTTTTGTTTGGATATCTTGTGATTTTTTGTTCTAGAAGGCATTGTGATTTGAGGTCGCGTAAAAAGAAAGTTTTTGAAAGAAAAATCGTCAATAAGGAAATCGGGGCTTAGAAAATTTTGAGAAGAAAGTAAAAAATGACGTTATCTAGGCTAATATAAAGAGTCGATTGAATTTCAGACATCTGGTTTGCCCTAAATTGAGTACAGCAGATAACTTCAGACGTTTGGTTTTTGGATTAGACGTCTGGTTTGATCAAATTTGTAAAATTTGATAGTCAGAGAGTTTTACCATACGTCTGGGTTAAAAAGTAGACGTCTGAAATAGGTCAATTTTTTAAAACTTTGTGGCAAAGAAATAATTCAGATGTCTGGGTCGAATTTCAGACGTCTGAAATTTTCTGATTTTTATTTAGCGGAGACAACAAATTTTCAGACGTCTAGGGGTATATCAGACGTCTGACATATGCACAGTGCTTAAAAAATAGACGTATATCAGAGTGTCGGACGTCTAAGGTCCATATCCAGACGTCTGAAATAGGAATTTTTTCTAAAAATAGACTAAAATTTAATGGTATTGCTTATTTCTCGATTTTCTATTTTATTAAAAACAAAATGTAGTAATATTTGTGTGAAACAAAATAACAAATAAACATAGATACATATATAATAATTTATTTAGAAGGCGATGGAGTTTTATGATCTCCTGACTTGTTATCCTTCCATGGTTTTAGTGGAGACCATATATTTCCACGTTCGTGAGTTCTCGGGGAGCCGGAAAATCGTCTTGGTGAAGTGTCCGAAGGAGTACGATACGAAGACGAGGGATCCAAAGAACTGCAAGGTTTTTAAAGTGGTTCATGGACATCTTTCTTCTGTGACGTACAAAACTTCATCGCTACTTATTCCAAAAAGCTTAGCCGACGTGTTTTAACCTTTTGTTCTAAATATAGTTCTCGTTGTAGATCTATCTTTGTTTTGATAGTGATAAAATTCATCAACCTTTGTGTTAGGAGAGGCAAACAGAGATCTTTTGGTCTTCTTGCTATCGGGGGTAAATCCTGTGTGATATGAGGACCACCTATACGTCGGTTCCTTCTTTGGTGTAGGAAGCCGTTGTGGTGTATCTACCGAGCTATCTGTCGTAGGTGTCGAGATGGATATATAAGAGTTCTTAGAAGACATGGCTATATTTCGTTTCTTAAAGAGGATATGAATTATGTGTATATAGGTTTTCTTGTTGTATAACTATTTATATATAAGTTGAAAAAATTATTTATAGAAAAACTAACTATCTAAAAAAATTAAAGGTGTAGAAATTATTAGTTATAATTTGTGGATAGAAAAATAGATGACTAATCATAGCTTAAATGAAGGAGTGATTATTAAGTGAGTAGATCATGAAGTGAGCAAATCCCTAAATTACGTTGGAGTTTAATAAAAGCTTGTTCATTTTGTGGTTTTGTAAAGATGTCTGCTATTTGATTTTCGGTATTTACGCACTCTAATGAAATAGTTCCTTTTTCAACATTGTCTCGTAAAAAATGATGTCGTATATCTATATGCTTAGTTCATGAATGATTGACAGGGTTTTTTGATAAATTTATTGCACTTGTGCCATCACAATATATTGGAGATTTGTTGATAATTTTTCCAAAATCCGTGTCATCCAGACGTCTGATCTTGTGCATGTTGCTTTCCTTGTATCTGTGTCATTGCTCTTCTGATTCTATCGACTTGTAGCCTCTTGATACGTTCTTTGAGTCTTGTTCTTGTCTCTTTAGTGATGTTACTTTAGCGATTACCTGTGAATAGAAACATATATGCATATTCGATTTCCATTGTATAGTTGTTATCATCGAAACCATAGAATTGATTTCCTAACAAGATTGATTTATGGAACTTCTGGTTCTTTATTTTGACGAAACTTATAATTCACTGATTTATAGAAACTAACCTTTTATCATTATAGAAACTACAGGTTCTTAATTTTTATTTCCTTTTTCCTTTCATTAAGGAAATATTGGAAGATATTAAGCTTATCATGTAAGCTTTTATTAATGTTTTCTGACGCAGCGGATATTACGGATTGACGACGAAATGAAGATTTCGTGTCAAACCAATCGAAGAACGATTAGATGAAGTAATATGAATCGATGGATTGAAAGATACCGAATGCCCAAATTCGTTGATCTTCAAAAGATACCGAATTCTAGCTATCTTCGACACGTTGATCACGCACGATACCGTGAGAGAAGATCTACAATTCTTCGAACATTGATCAAGCGCACTTGATACCGTGAATTGGCTTCAACAATCGTTGATTCGAGCGCACTCGAATACCGAAAGTGGAGATAGGAGATCACACTCAACTACCAATTTCAAAGAGGCACAAAGCACTCAAACAAAGTTTAATTCAAAATCAATCAAGTTTTTACAATGACACAACACGCCTATTTATAGGCTACAACATGTACAAGACTCACGATCTAACCAAGGTCGTTAAAGACCTAAACAACTCGGTGTACGACCTATACAACATTGTATAGACCACAACGACCTAACTCTGAACGACCTAAACATAGCGACACAAGACATAGCGACTCAACAAAGTAACGCACACGACCTATACATCATGCGACCTAAGCTCCATGCGGCATAAGGTCGTTGTCTTGCTTAAGCGACTTAACATAGGTCGTTGGTCCTTCTCACCGCAAACCCCCTCCAATGCATGACTTGTCTCATTAGCTCGTAAGTCGTTAGGTCGCTTGCGATCTAGAGCTTGTGGCCCTGTGTGACGCGCTACACCATCCTCCATTGCATTTCCCAGTTCTTTAGGTCGTGGACGATGTAAGGCCTTGTTAGGTCGTTCCAACGACCTATGGTGCTCTTCATTGCGTTCCGCTATGCTATCCACGTCTTCTTCCTCGTGACTCTTCATTTTGTTAGGTCGCATGCGACCTTGGAATTCGTTAGGTTGCTCGCGACCTAAGTCCTCTTCAAACTGGGCTGCGTCATCCTCCCCCGGTTGAAAGGAATTCGTCCTCGAATTTGCACCTTCCTCTTCCACAAACGCTCATCCCCATGATATGGAATTAAGTATTTGATGTTGAAAACGTCAGAAGTATGAACATTATCTGGCAATTTCAATTGATACGCATTCTCATTGATTTTCTTCAAAATTTCTACCGTACCAATCTTTTGCGCCTTCAATTTATTGTACGTTCCCACTGGAAAACGATCTTTTGTCAACACGGCGAAAACCAAATCACCTTCTCTGAAGTTCACATTCCTTCGTTTCTTATCCGCCAGTTGTTTATACTTCTCATTTGATGCAAGTATTCGCTCATGAACAGTTCTGTGGCACTCTTGCAACTCAGTCACAAAATCACAAGCTCGTTTAACAACTCCCTTCTGATATGGCACTGTCGTCAGATCCAATGGCCCCTTTGGAAAGCTTGAATATACAACTTGAAACGGACTGAATCCAGTACTTCGATTGACCGCATGATTATGTGCAAACTCTGCCTGACATAATTTCATATCCCAGCTCTTCAAGTTATCTTTCACGAGACATCTCAACAAGTTCCCCAACGATCTGTTAACCACCTCCATTTGCCCATCAGATTGCGGATGATAAGCGCTACTAAAGTTCAGCTTTGTTCCGACCATCTTCCACAAACTCAACCAAAAATGGCTTAGAAATCTAGTATCCCGATCGGAAACAATAGACTCAGGTAGCCCATGTAATCGACACACCTCTTTAAAAAATAACCGAGCAACACGGACGGCATCTGCTGTCTTCTTACAAGCTATGAAATGTGCCATTTTCGAAAAACGGTCCGCCACAACATATATAGAGTCATTTCCCCTTTGAGTTCTAGGCAAACCCAAAACGAAATCCATGCTTATATCTACCCACGGTTTTGTTGGAACAGGTAAAGGGATATACAATCCCACGTTTGTAGCTGTCCCTTTCGAAACCTGACAAACATGACATCTACGCACAAACTTTTCAACTTCCCGCCTCATCGAGGGCCAATAGTAAGATTGAGAAATCAACTGCAAGGTGTGATCCCGTCCAACATGTCCTTCCTCATGAAACTCTTTAACAATTTTCATTCTCAAGCTGCAATCTGGTACACATAATCGATTTTCCTTGAATACGAATCCATCCACCAACACAAATTCATCAGTACTCCCATCCTTGACTTTCTCAACAAACTTCGTAAAGTAAGCTTCTTCTTGAGATGACCCACTTTCTTTATCTATTTTTTTTTAATAATTAGTATGCATACACAGTGGTCACATAGTCAAGAGAATATCATTCACACACTTATCTTTCTAACTAGGATCTTTAAGCCAATATAAAAATATTGTTGTGCTTCAAATTATCTAAACTTACATATATGAAGATATGTAAATTATTTTCTACTTAAATCAGAGTATAGTAATTGAGAAGTAGAAATCTGGTTTGAAAATTATTAGGTAATTTATACATAGCAAATTTATTCCTAAGAAATCCAGTTTTCCTTAGCATAACTTATTGTTGCAACACTTCGGATATTATACCGTCTAGACTTAACATTTGTATGTATTTCCCATAATTTTATTTCTAAATGATCTGTGCTTTTAGATTTGTATATATGTGCACAAGTTCCTATGCATGTTTATTCACTGGGAAAATTTTTGAGTGTTTAAATTCTTTTCAAATAATTGTTAACTTGAAATGATGAGACCTACCCAATATATTTGAGTTATTAAGCTTTACTGCAAACTGAGTTTGAAATAATTGGAGATGGTTGAACCCAGGCTTAGTAAAATGGTCAGGATGGCCTTGTTTATTTATACACAAATTTACAAGTATTTCTGGGTTCTTCCTATGGTAACTCAAAACTTGTGTATGCCAGGTTTTTACATCATCTTTAAACCTGGATTTTTCATATCCAATACTGAGTTAATCTTTCAATTCTTACATGCTTGCATCTCAGATTTTATACTATTATAATTATATCATTCTGAAGCTAAGAAAGAAAACTACATTACTCAGTTGAAATTTTTTTCAAAAGCAAATCACAAGTTTCAACTGAATTATACCTTTAAGTTTAGTACTTACAAAACAGAAAATGACATTGCATTTGTTTCTTTCTAAACAACTTGAACAACATAGAATAACATAAATTTGACTTAAACTTCTATTCTTAATTTCAGAAAATCTGTAACTATTGCATCCAAATCCTTAAGCAGCTAATTCATCCAGAGCTTGATCAGGGAAATGCTTATTTACCTGCACAATCACCATGAACTGCCTCATATAAATATGAGACACCCAATGGTGCATAAACACACAAAGGGTCAGACTAATGTCTGGTATGAGTAATTTACCTGAAAAGATGATTTTATATGACTTTATTTGTATGCAAATATTTTAAATGAATTAAGAAATTCAGTGTCATATTTATGCACGTTTTTGTAAGGCATGTGCATACTTATCAGAGCAAAATAACTTAAATATAACCCAAATGGTTTAGTTCAAAGAGAAACAATAATAAAGTTAACCAATAAAACATCATACTAACCAATGCAATCATCAATTCAATCATCCAGTCCCCTTTTCAAATTTTACAGGCCATCAGAGACTTCACCCAAGCCTCAACCTATTTCTATTGATTACAATCAAGTGTATATATATTATGGTCTTTAGCTACTTTATCTTGTTAAATCACACACTGCCTGGGACCAATCTCTGTTAACCCAGCACACTCAGGCCCCTGGGTAAACATACCATGTGTGAGCTTGCAATGTTCACCTTGCCAAGCCATATTTTGTAGCCCTAAGATCCACAGTCCTTAGTTAAATTACTAAGTGTTATTTTCCTTCTTTTTTTCCCTTAACTGTGCTAATCCCTTCTGCAAATCACATTTCATTCAGAGGAAAATAAACAATTTACCCAATCATGTATTCATCCAGAGATGTATAAATCATATTCTCAGAAGCAATTATTTAATCATGCAAATAGATATGATTACTTAGCATATTATTTTGCCTATGAGTTATAATAGATCATGTCATAAACATATGGTCATAAATAGTTTTTCTGGTTACTTCCATTTTACCTCTGGTTCAATCAAATGCTTATTAATTTAGATCTTGCTAAACCATAGGTTTAAACTTTGATTTGGAGGGTTCATGAAATCATAGAAGATCAGCACATGTTTAACTTTGCACTTTTATTTTTTTTCCAGTTTAATATGGCACATAAGCAACAACCCAATGCTACTACCCCATATTTCTTTCCATTTTTAGACCCTATATTTATCACATAAATCCTGGAATTTAAATAAGTATTTAAATGAAGAAAACCCATAAAAAGAAACCACTTCATCTCAAAGTTATTCCATAATCAGATAGACATTTTTAAACATGAAATACATGACTCTTTTATATTGAATAAATCACTATGCAGAGGTTTATACTTAAGAAAATCATTCACAAACCAGAAGCATCAGGTCACAGCTTGCAAAAGTGAGATATAAAACCAATTAGGCTGCCTCAATATTCAGGACTTAATGCCAACTTTTCAGTGAGATTACTCACCTTAATTCCTTTTCCTAAGCCTTCCTTTTCCCTTTGATCTTCTACTTCCTCTTAACTCTAATGGCCAGTGCTCTTCATTGCCTCTGGCCTATATTTTTTTTATTGCTACTTTTTTTTTCTGTTTTAAAAATGGTGACAGACCTCACTATCCTTAAGCCTTCTTATACTAGATCCTGACTGCCACTAGGGTTTTTAGAAAATTGCCCAATGTCAGTTTTACCCCATAATGTGATCTGCCTTAATCTTAATTCAAATAAAAGAAAAGGGTATGTGGTCCTCTCTTTTTTTCCAAAAATAAACCTTATTCTTAAGTCCTACCTCGGGTCATGTTATATGCATGACTTAATTCTTTTTTTTTTCTTTTTTTTTCTAAGCAAAAAGAATTTCTGAAAATAGCTAAAGTGTTTATTTAAAGATCCATGCTATTTCCATGCAAGCCTTGTCTTCTACCAACAGTACTTGCCTGTGCACATGCATATCATATGTAAACTTATTTTTGTCTAAGTCTTTTTTTTCTTTTTTTTAAAAATAATTTTACTATCTAACATTTCCTCAGGTATTATTATTATTTCAACCTATCTTTATTTTCTTTTATGCCAAACTTATTAAAGACATAATCATGTCTTCCATACTATATATATATATATATATATATATATATATTTCTAGATTGTTTACCCTAACATATATCAATTGTTGCCTATTTTATTATTCAGAAAAATGTGTGCCTGTATGTGCACCATCTTGTGTACACATTTAGGCTGCAACTATATACTTATAAAACAGTTTCTATGCCTATCAATTTTTCTAAAAAAAAAAATTCTTAAACAAGCATAAGCTAAATTAAATCACAAAATTTGCTTATAAAACCAGGGCTATCACATACACCCCTCCTTTTAGGAATTGCGTCCCATAATTCTTTCATATTTAGCTCAATTATCATTAATCCAGAAAATCGTTCATTTTCAAACCAGTCACTTAATTAAATTCTATGCATATCAAAACAAATATTCACAATGCATATTCAATCAAAACATCCATCAGCATTTATATATCATACCTTTCATTCAATCAAACAATTATGGATAATCATTCCTGATTTTATCTTCCACTTCCCATGTGCAATCATTTGGGTCAAGACTCCATTGCACTTTCACTAATTTAATTTCTTTGTTTCTTAATTTCTTGATTTCTCTAGCAACTATGCCTACAGGCTCCTTCTCATAAATATTCCTGGGATCAATCTGTACATCCTTAGGGGTTTTTAGGATTGTCTCTACATCATGAACCCATCTTCTTAACTGAGATACATGAAAAACATCATGCATTGCTCTCATTTCTTCTGGCAACTCTAACTTGTAGGCCACAGTTCCTATCCTTTCTAAAATTTTATATGGCCATATATATCTAGGAATTAACTTTCCTTGTTTCCTAAATCTTAGAACCTTTTTCATGGGTGATATTTTAATAAATACATAATCTCCAACATCATATTGTACTGCCTTCCTCCTCTGATCTGCATATTTCTTTTGCCTATCTTGTGCAGAAGCAATTCTTTTTCTAACCAAAGCAATCTTTTCAGAAGTTTCTTTCACATTTTTTGGTCCTAAGACTACTTTTTCCCCAGATTCGAGCCAACTTGAGGGTGATAAACATGGTCTTCCATAGAGAGCTTCAAAGGGTGCCATGCCTGTGCTACTGTGATGGCTATTATTGTATGCAAATTCAGCTAAAAAGATATGATCCTCCCAGCTTCCTCCCCAATCCAATACACAAGCCCTCAACATGTCTTCAAGTAATTTATTCACAATTTCTGTTTGACCATCAGATTGAGGATGGTATGCTGTGCTTAAGCATAAATCAGTCCCCATTGCCTTGTGAAAACTTTGCCAAAATTTTGAAGTGAAGATAGTATCTCTATCACTTACTATAGTCTTTGGTATCCCATGCAATCTGACTACTTCTTTAATAAATAACTGAGCTAGTGTGCTTGCATTTCTTTCTGACTTTACTGGTATAAAGTGGGCTGATTTGGTTAACCTATCAACCACTACCCAAATACTATCATTTCCCCTCCTAGTTCTAGGCAAACCATCTATAAAATCCATGGATATATCTTCCCATTTCCACTGTGGTATTTGCAAAGGTTGGAGCATCCCTGAGGGTTTTTGATATTCAGCTTTCACCTGTTGACAAACTATACACTTAGAGACATAAGTTGCCATTGCACTCTTCATACCACTCCACCAGTAATCTCTCTTGAGGTTGTGGTACATTCTTGTGCTTCCTGGATGTATAGTATATTTACTTGTATGGTAAGCATCTAAGATTTCTTGTTTCAATTCATCAATTGCTGGCAGACATATTCTTTTTATTTTCTCCAAATGGCCTTGTTCATTCAACTGAAATCCTTCCACTGCCTCACCATTTAATATCTGTGTCTTCTTTTCAAATAAAAATGGATCTTGGTCTCGTAACTTTACAACTTTACTCTTCAATTCTGACCCCAGAGTGATAAAACTTAATTTTCCCATTTCTACATTCTCACTGCATATACTCATGCTTTCCACACTCTCACTTCCTACCTCTGAGTCAATCAATAGTGATAAAGTGTTAAATTCTTCTATCATTAATCTAGCTACAATAGCATGTTGTCTACTTAAAGCATCTGCTAATTTATTAGCCTTACCGGGGGTATATAATATTTCAAAGTCATATGAGGCTAGGAGTTCAATCCACCTTTGCTGCCTCATATTCAATTATTTTTGTGAAAACAAATATTTAAGTGACTTATGATCTGTGTAAACTTCAAACCTTGCCCCTAACAAGTACTGTCTCCATAACTTAAGAGCATACACTATAGCAGCCAATTCAAGGTCATGTGTAGCATATCTTACCTCACTGGGTTTCAACTGCCTAGAGGCATAAGCTATCACTTGATGTTGTTGCATCAATACTGCCCCAAGCCCTTTGTCCACTTGCATCAGTATATACCACCAAGTTTTCATTCCCTTCAGGTACTTTAAGTATTAGAGCTTGCATTAGTGCTTCCTTCAATCTCCCAAAGGCCTTTTCACATTCTTCAGTTCAAGCAAACACTTGATTTTTCCTAGTCAATCTAGTTAACGGGATTGAAATTCTTGCAAAATCTTTTATAAATCTCCTATAGTAGCCAGCCATTCCCATGAATGATCTGACCTCAGTAACATTGGTAGGCCTTTTCCAAGCTTGCACTACCATAACTTTACTTGGATCCACTAATATTCCTTTTTCTGATATAATGTGACCCAGAAAATTTACTTCTTTTTGCCAAAAAGTGCATTTTGAAAATTTTGCTTTCAAATTTTCTTGCCTCAGTCTCTGGAGTACTATATGCAAGTGATTCTCATGCTCTCTAACTGACTTAGAATAAATTAGTATATCATCAATAAATATCAATACAAATTTATCCAAGTATTCTCTAAAAATCCTATACATCAAATCAACAAAATAGGAAGGAGCATTTGTCAAGCCAAATGGCATTACTAAAAATTCATAAAGTCCATATCTGGTGTTAAAGGCTGTATATTTAATGCTTTCCTCTTCTACTTTCATCTGATAAAATCCTGAAGCTAAATCAAGTCTAGAAAATATTTTTGCACCACTCAATTGATCAAAGAGATCATCAAGCCAAATGTTTTGATTTGGATTTACAGAAGAGGAAGAAACGAAGAGAAACTCGGCCACTATCGAGTTTCTTTTGATCGAATTAGCTCGACCATTTTGATTCTGAATTGAACAGAAAGGGGCGGCCATTTTGTTTCGAAACGAAGCAGAGAAAAGTTTTTCTTTTTTCGTATAAAAGTTTTTATCAATTATACTACGAAGAAAAATAAAGGAGGACACATGTTAAGATGTATAAAACGTGTCCGCTAGGAAGACACGTGTTGGAAATATCCACAGTAAATTTAAGGAAAAGCATTTATATTATATTTTTAAATTTAAATTTTAAATTTAAATCGTTTCGATTCTGTAATGCAAAATCTCGATCTCCAATCGAAGCGTGCCGCCAGGCGTTTATAATATTATACGCCTATTTCGAATGCAATGGAAAAGGTTTCGCGTCCAAATTCGATCGTATGAAGAAGATAGTTTTTTGGACCAGTTATAATATCGAATTTTCGATTTAAATTTAGCGCGTTTGCTTATCGTACGACCACACAACAACTCCGAATGCTACGAAAATTGAAATCCGATAATAAAACAATATTACGGATCCAATGTAACTAGTTTCGTCGAACTTCGACACTGTGCACTTGAAAGGCCTTTTAATTATCGATTTAAACGATAAAATTTCAAAACTGAACAAATCATTTTCAAATTCAATTCTAAAGCTTCCATTATCTTCTGTATTATCAATATAAATTTTCTAAGCCCTTTGAAATATTTTTAACCAGCTTAAAACTGAAGATTTAATATTTTAACCAAATTTCTATAATTTAAATCAATAATTGAATTACCAAATTCATAGTTATAACTGAAATTCAAGTTAAAATACTTCCAAATATTTAAAAACCAATTAAATATTTTGATTTCAAATGTTCAAAACTTTTGGATCGTCACATTCTTTCCTCTTTAAAAGAATTTCGTCTCGAAATTACTAGTTAAGAAGAATGGTCCTTAACTTGTTTATCATTTTCCCAAAACCAAATAGTCTTATCAACTTTTCAAAACAATCTTTTTCATCAAAGATCTATTATCACTTCAACAACCTTTCAACCTTAACCATAAGTTTCAAAAAATATTGTTTTCTTAGTCAATTCAAATTTCTAATTTTCGAAATTTTGTCAATTTTTTTTCTGACACCCTAAATTTCGCCAGCGTCTCCTTTGCGCGGCTAGCTCGGTACGACTACAAAATGCCGCAACGGGACCCCCAGATTTAAAAAAGAAAACAAAATACCAAGCGGCTAGATAAGAAGATCATAAAATTTCATACTGAAATTTAAAATACATACATTTTCTAGCAATTTAAAATTTTTCTTTGAAATCAAAATCTCAATTCCATTTTTCTTTATATCACCTGTATGCTATTTAATAACCATATCTAGTTTCTGCATTCAAAAATCTTTTTGCACATTTCATTACAAAAGTTTGAATACTTACTTCTTATACCATTTTTACTTCATTATTAAAGTTATATATCCATTTTCATTCAATCTTACATTTTCAATTTCATTTGAATTCAATTTACACTTTCAATTCTATTTGGATTCAATTTAACGTCTGAATATTGAATTTTATCAACTATCTTTCATTCACAACTGATTCATATCACTATTTTAAATTAGTTTCATTTACTAATTCATTACAAATTCCAATTCATTTTGTCTCAAACCGTTTTTTTATTTCCACCTTTATTATCGTTAGCTCACTTCGAACTAATTCGACAACTTCATTTTATTTCACACAATTCAAATTGGTTTTCAATATTCAGTTTCAATTCCACTTTTATTCTTTGGTTCATTCCCAAACACAATTCAATTTCAATTCACCATTTTGGTTTACAGCCACTTATATTTAAACTGGATTTCAACTTCCATATGAATTTAATTTACCTTTTAGTTATAAATGTTGAATTCAATTCATTTCAAACCATATTAAATTTGCCATTCCTTCAATTAGTTTCGCTTACTAATCTTACATCAATACTTCGCTTTATTTGATCCTTTTTGACAAATTTTCTACTTTACTTTGTTTATCAAAATCAAATTCAATTCCAATTCCAATTCTATTTACTTACAAATTCAAAATGAATTTCTACATTCAATTTCACTTTCATTTGCTTGCAATTGTAAATATATTTATTCATTCACAATTTTATTTTTCACCTTAATAAATTGTATTCCATAGCTATCTTTATCAGACTCCAGAGTCTTTCCATCCTTTCAAAACCATTTTTTTGAAATCAATTCAAATTATCTTTTGAATTTCTCAAAACCAAACCCAATTTGCAAACAACTTTCATTTAAAATAATTGGGCAGCAATTCCCCTCCTGGAGACTCGAAAATGAACACTGATGATGTCGCGATCATCATCGGAATTATTTTCTAGCGACCGGAAAGAGTTTACTGCTTTTATCCCTTCGAAAACATTTTTCCAAACCTTTAAAACCATTTTCAAACTCAAAAGGGATTTTAATTTCCAAACTTTCCAAATTTCAAATCCTCCAACTTTATTTTCAAACATTACTCTGGAATTCTATTTCAATTATAAACCACATTTACAATTTATATTTACCAATCCCATTTGTATATTGATTTACGTTCTCAGCTTTAAGTTATGATTTTAATTTCTTATCCAATAATAATGATAATAATTTCATATTATCACTTCCTTGCATCCAAGCAACCATATAATTTACGGAAAATTATTTCTTTTATATACAAAAATAATTTGGGTAAACTAATTTCATTTACCCTATTTTAAAACAATACTGTGTCGGTTTACCTTGTTTAAGAGTTTAGAAACCCCTATCAATACAGTTGGCCAAACTGGACCGTCCAAAATCTATAAACAATCAACCGATAAGTCAACACAATATAAAACAATTTTTATATTCACTAACAAATACGCGCTCATATCTATTGTTACACTCAGACTCATTTTAGAGTACTACTGACTGTATCTCTAATGAGTAATCCCCACCAGAGCCAAGGTTGTCGCTTAACCAATTGCTCTGATACCACTATGTAACGGTCTAGGCTTTTCAACCATCGACAGTGGCCACTCTCGACTGGTAGGATTTTCAACCTTCCCAGCCCCGCCGTGGCATACAATGGTACGCTGCCCTTGCTTCTACGGCCAGCCTTTCGACTTCTTCACCTACCCGGTTAAGCAACCCTACACTAGGGACATGTAGGGGTAAGAGTCTCCCGTTCGCTACCAAACACAAAGCGAGAACCCCTTGTCATGTTGTACTAAGCAAGGTCAGTCATGGGACTGGTGTGAGATCTTAAAAAACAGTTATTTTCACAAAGAATGAAAAAGATCCGCTATGCTTTTTTTCAAAATGAAACTACCATAAGGCCTCCCGCCACACACACAATGCAAACGCAAAATTGGAGAAGATTTCTCCTTATGATAGTCAAACATGCTTTATACGCAAAATACTTTGATATTATTATTATTAGTGCATAGTGTGGAAAACATTTAGAAAGTATAATATTAATCTTAGCCAGCATAGGCATTTCTCACTTATGCCTACTATAGCTACCATGTTCAATAGCAGGTTACCGCCACATTCCATGGCCGGTTATACAACTAAAACCGTACAAGAGGTGTATTGTTTCTTTGGATTTCCAACAAATGGTCAGGCTAAGGAATTTTCTACTGCCACATGAGTACGCCTCTGGAGGGACGTCCCGAGAACTTAACCAGCTCTCTGCCAACACAAGGCCAGGTTACCTCTGTAAATATGTAACTACTACACGAGTATGCCATCCCTCGGTCGTTTGCGACCTTTATCTGAGGATCCTCAACCACAAAGCAACAACCACAAAGTATAATAAATTTGCAGCAACCACATAGGTTAAATATCTGGGATACATACCATGATACCACCCTTTTCCACTAGGAATAACGTACCCTAATGAGCGCGACCCTCATAACCTTGCCGCATTCTTCCTGTTTTGACCATTTTCGGGGTGTGAGGTCCGACGTAGTCTCGTCCACAAAGCTACACTTTTCACAAAGTCATGCTTTGATCAACAAGTGATCAACAACACTTCGTATGCCACATTACCAATTTGGGAATGTATCACTAGTAACCGTCAACTACATAACCTCTGAGCTCGTACGTCTCAGAGAAGGGAGTTAAGCTAAGAGAATAAATTCTCCGCCACCACCAGAAATGTATTTGATAGAAACCAGCTTTACATCTCAAAGTGTGACATCAGACACACATCCATACAAGTCCGTTCTGGGATCGAACGGAACTGAAGGCACTTCAAAAGAAGCCCTTGCAATCCAGATATTCACTAATCATGTCCGTAATCCCCATCACAATGGGTGATAAAATCTGTATACCAGAGCAACCCGGTGTAGAGACATTCGACAGGTAATCCTTTCGTTTTCGAAAATACCTGGTGTATTCAACACCGTCTTCAAATGCAATCCCATTTCGTCGTATCATTATTCGAAATGGGTTTTATGACACAAAGTCCTCTACCAGCTAATTCGAATAATGAGCGCTTATTTTTTTTTTTTAAAATAAGTGTTCAATCAGATTTCAAACAAATCACAACAAATTTCCACTTTGATCTTTTAAATAAAAGATCCATCACCATCACAAAAGTTCGATGTGGTTTTCGAATATCCATTTGGAATCCGAACTCGGTCGTATCGAAATTCAAATGCCACTAAAAGGCCAATACTGATAGTCGGTTATTTAACATCAATCAACATTCATACCAATCACCATGATTTAAATAATTTTTCCGCTAATAATTGTTTTCAAAATAACTTCGCAAGATATAATTTTAACACTTCAACCATTTGAAAACAAATTTCAAATCACTTTCCACTTTTCAAACCTTTGAAAACAAATTTCAATTCACTTTTCACTTTTCAAACCTTTGAAAACAAATTCCAAATCACTTTCCTCATGTGGAATAAATTTCCGAACATTTATTTAATTCCACTGAAAATATGCCAAGTTCAAATATTTTAAAAAACTTTTTTAAATATTAGCTATGAAAACTTTATATCAATACCTCGTATAAAACTTCAAATCCAAACTAATTTTTAAAATAAAATTAGTAGATTGGGTATAACTACTTAAATATCCATTTTCTAAATCAAATATCAATTTTCATCTTTAAAATAATCCTTCCTATAATTAATTAAATAAATCTTTACTTTAAAGATTTAAAACAATTTCCAAAAATAATTTCTCTAACAATATTCTTTTAAAACCAAATCTAGAACTTTTAATTTTATTTCAAAAGCTATTTTAAAAATATATTCGGCTTTCCAGGGAAAGTACACCTTCCATTCTAAAATGGTTTATTCAACTCAATTTATAAATCATTCTGGTTTTATTTTAAATTTACGTTCCAAATCCATAAATTACTTTCCATATTTTTAAAAATAAAACAGTATTTATTTTTAAAACAAATTTCCCTTTGTTTCATAAAATTCCCATTGTGAATTTTAATTTTTCAAATTTGCACTGACATATGATTTTCGAATCGATTTCCAAATATTCACTTTCAACCCCAAATCAATCTTTAAATTGATTTTCCAAACATTTATTTTAAACACCAAATTGATTTCCAAATCAATTTCCCAAAGATTTATTTTTAAAACACCAAATCAACCCCAAATCGATTTCCCAATTTATTCATTTTCAATTACCAAATCAATTTTCAAATTGATTTTCAAATTTATTATCTTTAAAATAAATTCTTTTATATCTCCCAAACTAATTAAAATCTGGATTTAAAATAGACGCTTCAACTTTTAAACAATACTATTTAAAATCCATTTATTTAAATCTTTTCCCATATTTTGGAATTAATTTGATAAGTTTTCAAAAATAAAATTTTATCGTCCGCGGGCTTGGTGCGGTGGTGGGATGATGCGGCTCCCAAGTGGGAGGTTTGGGGTTCGAGTCCCACCTTGTGTGGAAGGAGAAACGACTTTTCACTTGGGAGGTATCCGGTTCATTTTTGCGCCTCCTGCCCCAAGCCAACCGAAAGGTCTGGCTGCCCGGAATAGTTGGTTGTTGCGGGCCTTCCGGCTATTCCCTAGGTTTACTGTTCAGGAATCGCTGGTCGGTAGTGATTGAACAGGTTTCCTTAGTTCCCAAAAAATAAAACTTTATCTATTTAAATTCCTTACTTTAAATTCACCAAATTCTTGAAAATGAATTTACTTAGAATTTTCTACTTTAATTTCCAAAAATCAAACTTTATTTATTTTCAGTATCTTACATTACCAAAAATATATTCGGCTAAACTATAGTCTTTAACGATTTCAATCACAAATATAATCACACAACGATTATAAAAAATCAATACACAACATATGATGCAAATTCAATATTCGAGGAATCCAGTTGGATCCCTCCAACCTGCTTTCCTGCATCCACAGATGTTAGCACAACAATTAAATACCAATTCCACTTCGAGGTGGAATATCGCGATATATGGGATTTATAAAATATCATCCGCTATTATGCGGCGCATAGGGTCTCATCCGCTATATAATGCGGGAAATAAATCACTCCAAATACATATATAATACCAATTCCACTTCGAGGTGGAATATCGTGGTATATGGGTTTAATATAATATCACCCGCTATTATGCGGCGCATAGGGTCTAATTCAAGACATCTGATAATAATTTATCATCCAAGCACACAATCAACAATTTTTAAATTTAACTATTTAAAATTAAATCAGAAAAAATCTGATTGAGTGAGAAGATCTCACCTTTGCCCTTTTATTTTGCAATCCATTCTCATTCCAGATTGTTTTCTTCACAGTTCTTGACCTTGTATAATATTAGATGATTTAATTAATATTCGAACAAATTGAATAATCACTTATTATTAAATTATTTAATTATTTAATTAACTTACAATTTTAATCAACTGATTATTTCCCTTTTAAAATCTTTTAGTAATTAAAATAATTCAAATAAGTTAATTTAACAAATTTATCACCTTAATAAAATAATATATATATATATATATATATATTATTTTTTATAACCTAGTAAATTATATTTATTTTCCTTTTAAGGATTCTTTTAGTGACTAAAATAAATTGAATAGGTTAATTGAACAAATTTATTACCTTAATAAATTATTTTTAACATAACTTAATAAATCAAAATACATGCATATAATATATATATATATATATATATTAATCTACTGTAAATAGACGGTATTCCTTACTATAAATATTTGATTTTTATTTTTTTTCTTTGATTTATGCATATATATTTATATAAATAAATTTTAAAAGAAAATACCTCACTTCCATCGCAAAGTCCCATTGCAGCGTCGAAGTCGCGGTAGCCATAAGGTTCTCGACCTAAAAAAAATCGTGCCGACGCCAATTTGCTCGCGCGAGCATACACTAGCTCGCGAAATTCATCGCTCGATCCTCGAGTTTCCAGAGCCCCATCGAACATCATGCCGAAGTCGCCGAGGTAGCCTTAGCTCCATACGCGCGCTACTCCGATTTTTGGCCTCCCCCTGCTTCATCATCGCGATTCAATCGTGATTCTTTTTTTTCTTTTGAGCTTGGCCGTATGTTTTGATTTGGATTTACAGAAGAGGGAAGAAACGAAGAGGATTGAATTAGCTCGGCCATTTTGATTGAATTGAACAGAAAGGGGCGGCCATTTTTGTTTTGAAACGAAGCGGAGAAATGTTGTTCTTTTTTTTCGTATAAAAGATTTTATCCATTATACTGCAAAGAAAAATAAAGGAGGATGCGTGCTAAGATGTATCAAACGTGTCCACTAGGAAGACACGTGCTGGAAATATCCATAGTAAATTAAGGAAAAGCATTTATATCATATTTTTAAATTTAAATTGAAATCGTTTCGATTCCGCAATGCAAAATCTCGATCTCCAATCGAAGCATTCCGCCAGGCGTTTATAATGTTATATGCCTATTCCGAATGCAATGGAAAAGGTTTCGGGTCCAAAGTCGATGGTATGAAGAAGATAGATTTTTGGACCATTTATAATATCAAATTTTTGATTTAAATTTATCGCGTTTTCTTATCGTACGACCATACAACAACTCCGAATGCGACGAAAATTGAAATCCAATAATAAAACAATATTACGGATCCAATGGAACTGGTTTCGTCGAATTCCGAGAATATGCCCTCGAAAGGTTATTTAATTATCGATTTACATGATAAAATTTCAAAACTGAACAAATCATTCTCAAATTCAATTCCGAAGCTTCCATTATCTTCAGTATTATCAATATAAATTTTCTAAGCCGTTTGAAATATTTTTAACCAGCTTAAAACTGAAGATTTAATATTTTACCTAAATTTCAATAATTTAAGTCCATAATTAAATTACCAAATTCATAGTTATAATTGAAATTCAAGTTAAAATGCTTCCAAATATTTAAAAATCAATTAAATATTTTGATTTCAAACGTTAAAAATTTCTGGGTAGTCACAGGCTCCTTTATATATAGGCCTTGGAGCATGAGATTGAACATATCCCATGATGTGGGACTGAATAGAAAAACAAAAAAAGTATATTCACTTTTATATTTACATATATTATAACACTCCCCCTTGAATATGCGTCTTTGAAATCTTAGATTCTCATATGGTTGCTAGAAATTGTTCCTTTTGAAACGTCCATGACAATTGCTCCCCCTTATTATTATCCTGCTTTCATACATCTATTCAGTTGTTATGAATATTGTCTATAGCCTCATTAAAAAAATTTGTTAGGAAAACCTAATGGAAAAACCTTGAATGAGGAAAAAAGTGCAACTTGAAATCATAGATATTATACAATGATATTCCTTTAATAGAGTTTGATACTTCGGGTTCAAAATAATGCCTCATTAAAACCTCACTAAGAAAAACTGTATGGGAAAAATCTTAGTCAAGGACAAAAATATAATATAACTTAAATAACATATATGAGATGTTATTTCTTGAAAAGACGTTTGATTCTTCTAGATCAAGATAATGCCTCATTAAAACCTTAGTAAGAAAAACCCAGTGGGAAAAATCTTAAGTAAGGAAATAGAGTACATTATAACTTATTTTCAAATGTTGCTGGGGAGTTGATACTTTTGTAGTGTAATATTGGTATACAATGCCATTTTAATTAGGGACAAATTATTGTTATTACTTTAAAATTTTTATATGATATTCCTTCTGGGAATATAGTGTTTCCTTTTTAAGGAATTGCAATGTAACAAAAATAAAATTCCTACGTATCTCTAGGATGTTGGATTTTGCAATATAAATATAAATAAAACTCTAAAACATCTCTTTAGGAGAGTAATACACACACATCTGTGTATATAAATAGTATGGCATATAAATTATCTTTTATAGAGAATGTTAAAATGTATTTCTATAACTAAATAGCAAGCCATATGTACATAGAAGTCATTTGTCACAACATCGGGATTTTTTCTTCATGATTAGAAAAAACCAGATCCACTAAATGAAACATCAATATAAACATATGTTAACTCAGTAATACAGTTATTATACAAAGTCGTCACTTTAAAAATTAAAATGTTACACACTTTTAAAACATTTAATAACAACATTCTCAATACTTTAATCAATATGACTGTGGTATAGAGAAATATACTGAACCAACATCCTGTAAATACGACTTCTTATCTGGTTCTTTGCTCTACCATTACCTCTACTTGCAAATTCTCAAATACATATGCATATCTCATCAGGTGCTTACGCATAGGTTTGTAAATAAAATGCAATTCTGTTTGAAGTGTTGTTTTTAATCACGATACAATTGAATCTGTTTATGAAGTCCTAAAACTTTTTTGTTCCTGGACATCTTTGATTTAATATGTTGACAACTTTACATATGGAGCATCGATGGATGGGAGAATAAGATGTCAAAATTTATTTAAGCACCATTTGGCCATTCTTCACCATTAGTCGATGATTCAAGAGTACAATTTCATCATGATCAAACATATTGGTTGTATACGAGAGTCAAATTTCCATACACGATGGCAAATTATATCGCTTAAAGATGGTTAGTATTAAGGAGGATTTTCTCAACTTGTATATAATAAAGGGAAAATGTGATCAACTATGTTTGGACAGTGTCTAACCCTATATATTCCATCCATAAGCTCGAGAGCTATTGCATAAGAAAAGATTGTCTAGGCATCATTTTTAGGATCAAGTCCACGTAGTTCTATTTGCCGCTCTTCTCCTGCATCAAATACATATTTGCACATAATAACCATAACATCCATGCAACCAATGCGAATTTAATACAAACAAAAAATAATACTCACACAGTCACACTCATCCACCAAAATAAATCATCATATGTGGTAACAACAATAATATCACACAACCATCAAACATCAACAAAGCTCAATGTTAATCCCAACCATCAAGTGATTAAACCACAATAACTTGCGTATTAGTCATCATCTAAGTAATACATCACCAATGTAACTATAAGTCATTAAATATGTACTAATCACCCCACAATAGTAGCACAACATTAATACTATCAAATGTGTGCTAAGTGATCAATATTAGTAACACAGACATCGATCGTCATCTAACCATAATAAACCACCCATCGTCTAGTAGTAATAATGGAAGAATATTGCATACTTATCAAAATACGATATCGTCATCAAACCTCAAACATATGTGATAATTGCATGACAAATAATCACACATTCGAACTTCCTTAACTAGGAGATCCGAAAATGAACGTCAATGATGCTGCAGTCATCATCAGAATCATTTTTAAGCGACCAAGAGTGACTTTAGTATATTCAAAACAGTCTAAGCAAACAGAACTGTAAAATGTTTCATTCCATCAAATTTGTCATAATACTTATTACATGCATTTTCAATGTTTACCCCAAGTCATACCCACGCAGGGGCCAAAATATAACATAAAAATATATAGCAGAGTGTCGGGTCAATATACGAAGATGTCACCCAAACACTTATAACAACAAAATTAGCATATATAAATATCTAAGCCTTTAGCACCATCTTTGTTCTTCAGCTGAGCTCAAAATAATCCATTTATCCCACAAACTCAGCCTACGCAAAATATATCTGCAACCACTATGTTCTTAAGTGTAAAATAGTTTCATTATTATTTAATATGAAATCACCTTTATTTGTTCACCCCAAGATAATAATAATTCTTCCAAAATGGTAATATACCTCAAAGTTCCTATATTATGCTTTTATTCCTTCAGATACCTCGAAATACCGTATATTAAATTAAAATAGTGATTTACATCAACTTACTTTTCAAATAATAATAGTATTATTTTACATCAAAATAATAATATATTCTAAAATCATTTTAATAGTTTTCATACATAGTTTATTACTATTTATCTCAAAAATAATAATATTTTATTTTAAATCTCAAAACCTCTTTTTATCTCCATTCATTTCAAAATAGTAATAAGCTAAACTAAAACAGTACTGAAAACATATATTTAATCATATTATTATCTTTTTGAAAATGCCTTTCATTTATTCCTTAAACAACAATAATAATAATTCCTACCATAAAATAATGAATGTTTGCCAAAACATATTATGGTTTATTAAACCTTTATTTATTTTATAAATAATAATAAACTTGCTAAATTTCAGTTTAGAATAGTTTTTCGTTATTATTTATGAATTTTCCAAAAAATACATAAATAATAACTTTATTAAATATTCTCACATTAATTTTAATTTAATTTGTTGAATCGCTATTATTTACAAATATCATCCAAAAATCTATAAATATCCTAATATTCCATTGACTCATTTTTTTTAATATTACACAATTTCATTCCTTTATTTTAATCAATTAGGTTTAAATCAAAAACTAATTATAATTAAGCATTTAATAATAAAGCAATCAACAATAACAAATATATTAAGGCATAATACATCCAAAACATCACAACAATCAAACAGTCATCAATATAACATAACACATCTCTACTACTAATAAAGGAAATTGGCTACTAGTTTACTCGGTGCCTTTTTGATATTCCAAAAATGCCCTCGCTTTCTGTTTACATGTTTGCACTCAAACAAAATATTAACAGATACAATAATACAAATAGCCCGTGTGAGAAGCACGGGCCCATGCTAGTATCAATAAATATAATTTTTCATCGATAGATATGCATTTAATTAAAATAAATACCAATGCCAGTGCGCTTTTACAAACAGACTGAAAACTCAGCAAAACAAACTCCAAATTGTTTGGCATTCCACCACAAGCCCAATGGTACGAATCACACATGAATCGACATACATGTGCAAAAGTTACAATGACTAGAAATTAAAGGGTGATTTGGTATTTAATAATTTTAATAAAATGAAGTAAACATGTGAACGATATCATCATTAACCTACAACCATCATCGAACATGCTAACCCATCTATCGCCAGCCTTGGACCATGGCTGCCACAACTATAGGCTATCGGCCTGATCAAAGATTGTTGTTGAGACGGCGCCTCCACCCTCGTCCATTACCCATCACCTACCCACGCTATAAACATCACCAGGGACCACCGATAAATTTGAAGCCTAGTTTGAATTTTTCAGTCATCTCCGACCCAATCCAATCTTATGGATTAACTCCACTCATCCTCCTCCACGACCTGGTGTTCTTTGATCGTCCTATAATTGCAAATCCACCGTTGAATCAAAATATGGTTATTGAACGATCGAAACTATTTCATCGATTTTTAGACACCTTAGGCATTATCTTTAAAAATGAACACTTGATGCCTCTTCTACTCGTCAAGAATTTCATATCCATGTATTATAAGTTGTGGTTCGAGCACTTTAAATTTTGAATAATTTTAATTAATTTGTTAATATGTCGTTAGCGAGTGATTAGGGAAATTTTGGGATTAGAAGAGAAGAACTGATATGATGCTCCTCTCTAGGGTTTCTAAGCATCATGTATAGGCAATGAGGTGTGTTCGGTTATATGTGACTCTTTTGGCCCAAAAATTGGTCATGTACCCTATTTAAACAAGGCAATACTTCTATTTCACAAACGGTAACTCCAAACCCATCAATAATTTATCAAACTTGTAACAACCCAAAATTGGAGCTAAAATAATTAATTAACAAATTAGTTAAACATTAAAATAAGTTTGTGAAATTGTCAGAATTGAGCTACGGGAGTGGCATTGTTGGGTCCGTGGCGATTTTTTGATCAATTTCCTTATATAACTTGTCAAAACTTGAGCCAGTATGAAGAAGTTACGAGGGATATAAGAACGAAAAAAAAATAGACCCCATAAGGGTCAACCCTTGTATTAGTCAGGTTGACCTTTAGGTCGACCCCAATATACATAGGTCGACCCGTCATTTTTCCTGGACGCTATTTCGTCCAAGTACGAGCCGAAGACCCTATAATCTGATTTTCATGAAATTCTGTGCGTTCATGTTTGTATCCAACGGTTCCTAGTGAGCCTATGAGGTGGTTGTTCTAGATTTAATTTTCAAATCCAACGGCCGGAGATTCCTATGCTACACTATAAATAGAGCCCTAGGCCTAGCTATTTTTCTCATTCAGATTTTCTCCCAATTGGATTCAATACCTGAGGCTGAACCCTAAATAGAAATTTTTTCTAGGAAGGAAATCTTTTTGATAAAAATATTTTACGCCCTAGAAATGGATCCAGGAAGGCCCATGACTAGAGATAAGGACCACAGGTGAGTGTTTCGTAATTATTTTAGATTTGTAAGCAATTTAAAATAATAGGGTTCTCAATAGTTGTAGTTTTTCTACAATTTTGAGATAGTTTTTATGTAAGTTTATTTATAGTCAATTTTTCGGTAAATTTCAAAAGTTGTTTTCAGTTTATCTTTATTCAACTTTTTATTCAGTTATTTATAGTTAATTGAAGTTATTTACAGTTATTTGCATCTGTTTTAAGTTAGAATTTAGCCGTAAATGTTAGTTTCTTTTTTAGAGATTTAATCTTTTTGATGCGAATAAAATATTAAAAAGAGAAGAATTCGCAGATATGGATTAAAATAGAATAACACTAAATTTACAGAAATTAGATGTAAAATGAGAAAAACTGAAATAAAAATAGAGATGGACCGAAATAGGCAAATTTGGGATATTTGCAAGTATGATTATAACAAGAGGCTACAACTAAAAAGAGAAAATAGAAGAGTAATAGTTGCAAGAACAATTATAACACATAGGTTATAATTAAAAAGAAAGAAATAACAGAAGAAGCTTATTTTAAAACTTAGATCTTGGATTTAGTTAATAAGCAAATGTAGCAGAAATAAAAGAAGTGACTTATTTTAAAACTTAGTTCTCGGATTAAGTTAATAAGAAAATATAGAAGTGGGGCCCATACCGGCAGCATTACCTTTCAGGTCTAGGACTAATGGTTTCACACATCGGGGAGGTTAGGGCACGTTTATGCTGATTGCGGTAAATAAGTGGTCAATAGATGGAGGCTCAAATCTGGAGATTTGGACAAGGGGAGTAAAACTAGAAGATTTGTTTGTTAGGACCAATACCGGCAGCATACTCTTTTAGGTCGAGGACTGATGGTCTCACACATGGGTGAGGCTGGGCACGCTTATGCTGATTAGAGTAAATAAAGGGTCAAATAGGGGGCGTAAGTTAGTGTGTACTGGCGATGACCGAGTGTGCGACATCGATTAGGGTAAATAATTCTCTATTGCGTCCTAAGTGTTAAAGAGTTGTCTTTTTGCCGTGACGAGCAAGATTGATACAACAGAGATAGGAAAGGCCGATATATGGGTAGGATTAGGGTTTCAGCCTAATCATGTTAGCAGATGAAATAGGATTAGGTTTTCAGCCTAATCACAGCAGTTTAAGACAAGTGCAAACAATCAAAGCAAACAGTCAAATAGAATCAGAAACTGTATTTTATCCGAGTTTTATCTTTCCTGTCTTTTCCTTTCATGCTAGAACTATTACTTAGTCTATTATCTTTATCTTGCTTAAAAATACTAGTAATTACTTTCACTCACTAGGCTTATTGTCTGACCCACTCCCCTGTCTTTCCCTTTTCCCCCAATAGGCAGCAGAGTTGAGGATAGTTGATTCAAGTTGCTTGGAGATTCGTTCTTGGAATTTTCTCATTTTAGATGTATTCTTCTGCTTTTCACCTTTTTCATTTGGCTTATGATGGATTAGCACTTGTGAGAGGGATTATTATTGTTGTTATTTTTTTTATAATGATTATGTGAGACTGAGAAGTATTTTCATGAGACACGAGATATTTTTAGTTTTCGAGACATGTTATGTTTTTATGACTTATTTCTAAATGAAGTTTTATTTTGAATGATAAGTTATTATTTAAATATTTTTTGCTGCTTTTACTTATTTCTCTTATGAATCTTAGTCTCTGTGATGCTCTAGCTATACCTATAACGCACCACATCCTTTGGTGTGCCCTTTTTGGGTATACTAAGAGGTGTGTGGCGTTTCATTTGGTATCAGAGCCCAAGGTAACAGGATTCCTAAAAACTTATTTTAAAAGTATTTTTAAAAGGTAACATATCTTCAAAATAAAATTATTTTTCAGAAAGAAACTCTTATTATAGAAATAGTTTTCAAGTATAAAAGAGTTCTATAAAAAATAAGCCCAGTTCAACCTCGTTTCAATTCTTTCGAGACAATTTTTTTTTTTTGCATAGTATGACAGACCCCAAATCTTTCAGAGGGTGTCCAAGTTCCTAGCTTGTTCCATAGATACCTCCAAGCATCGACACTAGAGGTGCAAAGGCAAGCGCCCAATGCAGCATCGATGAATGGAGGTCCCATTAATCCACATGCAGCAGCCAATTTTTCTAAGCTATGCAAGGGCTTCGCTAGTCTAAGAGGCAGGACGTTTTCTACCACAGAGGATTTCATAGAGGTACGAACTTGGTTGAGAAATACAGAGAAGATATTTGGGTTGTTAGGATTGGAGGACCAGCAGAGAGTTCTACTTGCATCTTGGCAGTTGAAGAGAGAGGCTTCTTACTGGTGGGAGATTGTAGAAATGGAGGACAGAGACATTGGTTGGTTTGGATTTCGAGATAGGTTTGAAAGAAAGTTCTTGTCACAAGCCGAGGAAAGCATGCAGTTGGTGAAGTTCATTAGTTTGAAGCAAAGGAGTATTTTGATGAAAAAGTATATAAATCCGTTTAATGAGTTATCGTGGTTTGGGATGGACCTTGTTAATACACCACATAAGAAGGCCACCAAGTTTGCTAAGAGTTTGAACCACCCCCTCTAAGGGTTGGCATTAAAACATGTACCTATGAGAGCGCCATATGAGTCACTTGTGGAAATGGCTCTTATATCAAATGTTGCTAAGAAAGAAGAGGTTAATGAGGTTCTTAAATCAGGAAACTCTAAGAAGAAGTGGTCGAAGAAAAATAAGGATAAGGACAAGAAAAAAGAAGGAGGACCTTAAAAGGGACAGATCGAGAAGGGAAAGAAATGTCATAATTGTGGATTGGTTGGACATTACTTAAAGGACGGTAAGAAGGACGCGATGAAGGGGAGGTGTTACAGCTATGGGCAGCTTGGATACCGTAGTAGAGCTTGTCATCAGAGGACAGGGCAGAGAGCAGGCGCACCTACGGCGCAAGTATAGGCTTTGGATGCATCACCTTCTAGTAGTGGACCAGATCAAGGTAGGAAAGTCTCTGTAGAAGGTTTGATCTCTATTTCAGATTTTCCTATTCGAACTCTTTTTGGCTCTGGAGCATCGCATTGTTTCATTTCTAATTCCTTGGTTGATCTTTTGCACCTAGATATTTCTGTAGTTGTAGACCCTATAATTGTTCAAAATCCCATAGGAGGATCGACTTATTTATACATGAATTGTAGGGGTTTGCAAATTTTTATACTAGGCATAGAGTTTGATTTTGACGCCTATGTACTGGGATTTTCAGGATATGGGATGATTTTGGGGATGCACTGGTTATCCACTTATAGTGCGTTATTAGACTGCAAGAGGAAATCGTTAGGCTAGAGACTTGCAGCCGACAGACACTTGAGGTTTCTTACGACCCATATGGGTCAGTCGTGTTGAGCTTCCTTTATTCCCTTGATTCATCACTTGGAGAGTTAGATTCAGTTTCTGTTGCTAGAGATACCCTAGACATTTTTGAGGAGGTTAGAAGGCTAACCCTAAGAGAGAGATCGACTTTAGGATCATCTAAATGACAATGCTAAGCCAATGGCACTGCCTGTAAGACATACGGCTCCTAGGGAGAGAAAGGAGTTAAGTAGGCAGATCGATGAGCTACTAGAGAAAGGCTTCATCAAACGGAGCATATCTGAATGGGGGGTGCTAGTTGTCTTCGCTACAAAGGCAGATGGTTCCCTTCGACTTTACGTAGACTATAGAGAGTTGAATAAGCTCACTAAGAAGAACCATTACCCACTTGCTAGGATAGACGATCTTTTCGATCAGTTAGTTGGCTCATCAGTAATTTCTCAGCTTGACTTGGCCACTGGATTTCATCAGCTTAGGGTCGCTAATGATAGCATTGATAAGACGACATTTAGGGCACCTGATGGATTCTTTGAGTGGTTGGTTATGCTGTTTGGGCCGACCAATTCCCCAGTCTATTTTGTAGATCCGATAGGCCATGTTTTTCGAGATGTCCTAAATAATTCGTTGTGGTATTTGAGGATGACATTATGGTGTTTTCCAAGAGCATGGAAGATCATGCTATGCGTCTTGAAGAGGTTCTTCGCACGCTTCTGTTCATCAGTTGAAAGAAAAATTCTCGAAGTGTCACTTTTGGCATGAGGAGGTACCTTTCTTGGGGCATGTAGTCTCAATATAATGTTTAGCTGTGGATCCCGCTAAGATAGTAGCAATACAGGATTGGAAGGCCCTAAGAACGCTAACGAAGTTAGAAGCTTCCTAGATTTGGCTGGATATTATTGGAAGTTTATCAGAGATTTTGCTAAGGTTTCAGCATTTGAGGTTAAGCCTACCCTCATAGATTAGATTGGCTCAAGGAAGTGAGAGAATTCAGAGCTTGTGGATATTTTGGATAGGATTAGTAGAGAAGAGGTCTCTAGACATCTCCAACGATATTCCATCGATAGTAAAGGGTGGCTAAAGAGAGATGGAAGACATTGTGTACCCCGCACTGATGATTTAATGAGAGCAGTTCTGGCAGAGGCACACCATTCTCGGATGACTATTTATCCAGCGATGATAAGATGTATAGGGACATGAAAAGAGTGTTTTATTGGAGTGGTTTGAGGAAGGATGTAGCAGAATTTGTGGCTAAGTGGCTTGTGTGTCGAAGAGTTAAGGCGGAGCAGCAGAGGCTTGGCGGATTTCTTTAACCATTGGATATACCCGAATGGAAGTGCGATAGTGTCTCGATGAACTTCATAGATGGTTTACCTCGATCTAGGAAGGGGAATGCCGATATTTGGGTAACTATAGATCGTATGACTAAGAGCACCCACTTCATTCCGGTCAAGAGTAAGAGGATAACATCTTATTTGGCATCCATAAATGTTCGTGAGATAGTCCAACTTTAAGGAGTTTCTTCTAGCATAGTGAGCGATAGAGGCCCTATCTTTACTAGCGAGTTTTGGAGGAGCTTCCAAGAGGCTTTGAGAACACAACTTAGATTGAGTATGGCCTATCACCCTCAAACGGATGGACAAGTGGAGAGAGTTAATAGAGTTATTGAAAATTTGTTAAGGATGTGTATTCTTGATTTTGGAGGGACTTGGGAGGAGCACCTTCCTTTAGTGGAATTCTCTTATAACAATAGTGTTCAGGCTAGCATTAAGATGGTCCTTTTGAAGCCCTTTATGGAAGACCTTACAAGCCGCATCCGTGTTGGTTGGAGTCTACAGAAAGATTGCTACTTGGTCCCACATGGTTAGGGAGACTTCCGAAAAGATTGATTTGATTAGAAGAAGAATGAAGACGGCCCAAGATAAACAGAAATCCTATGTAGTTAAGAGGAGGAGGGATATTGAGTTTGAGGTAGGAGATTTGGTTTTTATTAAGGTGTCTCCGCTACGAAAGGTAAAGAGGTTTGGATCAAGTGGGAAACTTGCTCCTAAATTCATTGGACATTTTCACTTTATGGAAAGGGTAGGGAAGATGGCGTATAGAATAAACTATTAGAGAGGATCACGAGAGTTCATGATGTTTTTCATGTTTCACACTTAAGGAAGTGCTTACTTGATTCAACAGAGGTAGTAGAACCTAGCCAACTTGAGGAAGTTAAAGTGAAGAGAGAAGCATCGGTTCGTCGCATTTCTACGAAGATCGTTGGACATGATATCAAGAAGCTTAGGAATAAGGAAGTCCCTTTGGTTAAGGTGTAGTGAGGAGATAGTATCGAGGACGCTACATGAGAGGCTGAGGAGAAAATATGTACGTCTTATCCGCATCTCTTCGATAGTATGTCTTGAATTTCCTATTTCCATCTATTGCTTTGAATAGGTTCTTTCCTTTAGTATCCTTTGGGAAGGTAGATCTTAGGATTTAATCTATGGATGGTAGGACTGAATGCAAACATGTTACTAGATCATATTATGTATGATGGATGCTAGTGGTTGAAAGTGTTTGCTAATGGACGCATATACTCACACTAGGCACTATTATCTCTTAGAGATCTGCCTAACTAGGTCAATAAAGCATATGCATATGGATATGTGTACACTTGCATTTTTATTTTATTTTCATGGTTGCTATAGTGAGTGATTAGCATATGATTTTTGCATTTGGATGATGATTGCAGCATGCATGTAGAACTATCAGTTATCATTGGGAAATTTACATTCATTTGGATACGTGGCATGGACATGATTGCATAAAAAGGAGATCGGCTGAATCAGTAGACCGCCTAATCTTTTGCATTAGTTAGGGACATTGACACCACACTATTGCATATGCCATAAATTTCATTAAAAAGCTTAAGGACAATGGATGTAATGGATGATGGTTGAATATGTGGTTGTGGAATTTGGATGAAAAATATTTATTTCATTCTTCTGTCCTCGGAAATTTCACAGACGAAATCCTTTAAGGAGGGGAGAATGTGACACCCAAAATTTGAACTATAATAATTAATTAATGAATTAAATAAAAAATAAAATAAGTTTGCGAAATTGTCAGAATCAAGCTGCTGGAGTCGCACCATTGGGTCCGTGACGATTTTCCGATCAATTTCCACACATAACTTGTCGAAATCCGAGCCAGTTTGGAGAAGTTATGAGGGAAACAAGAAATCGGAATTAAATAAACAAGAAGGAGAAAAAAATTAGACTCCATAGGGGTCTACCCTTGTATTGGTCAGTTCGACCTTTAGGTTGAACCCCAATATATGTAGGTCGACCCGCCATTTTTCCTTGACTCTATTTCATCCAAGTACGAGCTGAAGACTCTATAATCCGATTTTTGTGAAATCCTGTGCGTTCGTGCTTGCATCCGACGGTTCCTATTGAGCCTATGATGTGGTTGCACCAGATTTAATCTTCAAATCCATCGGCCCGAGTTCCTTAAAATACACTATAAATAGAACCCTAGGTCTAGCTAGTTTTCTCATTCAGATTTTCTCTTAATTGAGTTCAATTCTTGAGGATGAACCCTAAATGAAATTTTTTTAGGGAGGAAATATTTTTTATAAAATATTCTTGGCCCTAGAAGTGGATCCAGGAAGGCCCAAGACTACAGCTAAGGACTATAGGTGAGTTCATTGTAATTTTAAGCAATTTAAAATAATAGGGTTCTCAATATTTGTAGTTTCTCTGTAATTTCGAGACAGTTTTTATGTAAGTTTATTACAATCATTTTTTAAGTAAATTTCAAAAGTTTTTTCAGTCTATTTTTTTCAGTCATTTTATTCAGTTATTTACAGTTAATTGCAGTTATTTACAGTTATTACGGTTATTTACGTTTATTTACATTTGTTTTAAGTTATAATTTAGCCTGTAAATGTTAGTTTCTTTTTTTAAACATTTAATCCTTTTTTATGTGAATAAAATATTAAAAAAGAGAAGAATACGTAAATATGGATTAAAATAGAATAACACTAAATTTATAGAAATTAGATGTAAAATGAGAAAAACTGAAATAAAAATAGAGATGGATTGAAATTGGGCAAATTTAAGATATTTGCAAGTATGGTTATAACAAGAGGTTATAAATAAAAAAAGAAAATAGAAGAGTAATAGTTGCAAGAACAAATATTACATGTAGGTTATAATTAGAAAGAAATAATAATAGAAGAAGCTTATTTTAAAACTTAGATCTTGGATTAAGTTAATAAGCAAATATAGCAGAAATAATAGAAGAGGCTTATTTTAGAACTTAGATCTTGGACTAAGTTAATAAGAAAATATAGAAGTAGGGCCTATACCGGTAGCATTCCCTTTCAAGCCTAGGACTTATGGTTTCACATGTAGGTGAGGTTGGGACATGCTTATGCTGATTAGGGTAAATAAGTGGCCAATAGATATAAGCTCAAATCTGGGGATCTGGGTAAGGGGCGTAAAGCTAGAAGATTTGTTTGTTAGGACTAGTACCGGCAGCATTCCCTTTCAGGCCATGGACTGATGGTCTCACACGTAGGTGAAGCTGGGCACGCTTATGCTGATTAGGGTAAATAAAGGGCCAAATAAAAGGGCGACAGTTAGTGTGTACCGGCGATCACCAAGCATGCGGCATCAATTAGGGTAAATAATTCGCTACTGTGTCCTAAGAGCTAAAGCGGTGTCCTTTGGCTATGATCAACAGGATTGGTTTGAAGTGGCACAACAGCGATAGGAAAGGCCGATCAATGGGTTGGATTAGGATTTCAGCCTAATCAAGTTAGCAGATGAGATAAGATGAGGGTTTCAGCCGAATCACAACAGTTTAAGACAAGTGCAAACATTCAAAACCAACAGTTAAACAGAATCAGAAACAATTTTTTATTCGAGTTTTATCTTTCCTGTATTTTCGTTTCATGCTAGAACTATTGCTTAGTCTATTATCTTTATCTTGCTTAAAAATGCTAGTGATTACTTTCACTCACCTGATTTATTGTCTGATCCACTCCTCTATCTTTCCCCTTTTCACCCAATAGATCAATAGAGTTGAGGATAGTTGATTCACGTGCTTGGAGATTACCCGGAGTTTTCTCATTTCAGATGTAATCTTCTGCTTTTCATCTTTTTCATTTGGCTTATGATAGATTGACATTTATAAGAGGGATTATTATTATTGTTATTTTTGTACTCCGATCATGTGAGACTGAGATGTATTTTCATGAGACACGAGATATTTTGAGTTTTTGAGACATGTTATCTTTTTATGACTTATTTCTAAATGAAGTTTAATTTTGAATGATAAATTATTATTTAAATGTTCTTTTGCTACTTTTACTTATTTGTCTTCTAAATCTCAGTCTTCGTGATGCTTTAACTATACCTATAACACACCACATCCTTTGGTGTGCCCTTTTTAAAAATACTAAGGAGTGTGGGGTGTGGGGTGTTTCAAAACAGATCAGCTCGTAGAGATCTACTGAATGGTTATAAATACAACAATCAATCATCCTTTAATTACAAATTCATCTTTAATTATATTAATAAAAACAATGTCAAATTTTTGGATCGTTGCATAGGAAGACAAAGACCCATGTTTTGTATATTATTGTTATTAGTGAAGGGGAACGAACATAGCGGAGAAACATTCCCGACAAAGGTTATGAATTCGTATAACAAAAAACATGTTTGGAAAACGCGTTCAATATCCACGATTACTGGTCATTTTGAAAAGATTAATCAACAATCGCACCTTTGTAAAATCAAGAAAGCTAATCCTTTTGGCATAGGAGGGGAAGATGATATTGTATGTTTCTTATGAATATTCCATTCGGAATAAATTTAAAATGCATATATATTCCATTCAACTATCAAATGTAGAGAAGAAAGACAAATGACCAATTCTTAAAGCTATTTCTAAGGAAAAACGTTAACAAAATAACCCAGTTTTATCAAATTACACTTATATGAGTTGCTAACTAGTCATCAAAAGGGGAAGAATTAGGCACGAAGCTCGACTTATAATTCATCTCCCAAAGACTCTTCAGACACGATTCTATCTTAAGCGACGACAGTGATGTTGAAGTACTTACCCTAGGAATAGATGAGGATGCTAGATTGATGGGTCAGTGTGTAACATAGAAATAAACAATACCCATGCTACTTTGGATTCTCAAATCAACCAAAAGCATTAAAGGCATGCGAAACAGAATGATAAACGTTAATAAGCTCATGCGAACAAGTTTGCTGTAATGAAATAATTGACTAAAACAGAAGCCAGTATGTATGAGATAGAGCGTCAATAGTCCATGGTTATGGAAAAGGTTTTGATGGGAATGGATCAATTCTCAATGTTGTATTAGCTATAATACAAAATGCGCATTGTTGATAATAGTTCGGGATCATGTCATACATAGTTTGGTGTTGCATAGAAAATTTTATCTTTAATTATTTGCTTTGTACTGTGCAAAGTTTGATGTGTTTGAATTGTTAAGTGTCGTACCATTTTGTTTATGGAATTCATTATATTACATTATACTTTCACTTAAACACAATCAAATACATATATTAATAGCGCTTGCAGCATAAAACATTACATGTAATAAAGACCAAGTGTGAATAACATATAAATAAACAATAAATTTAGATTTAACTACTGGTTCCCATAAGCATTCCAAATATTATGTATTGGATCCTTTGGAGCCTATTAGTGTTTTGTTCTGATATGCAAGCTGGTAATCCATGTGAATGTTGTAATCCTTTTCGATTTGGAGAATGTCTTCTTTGAATATTTCAGGGATTAGGTTTGACCCCTTGTACTCATAAGTGGGATATCATCTTTGATGATCATATTATGCAGAATTATGCAGGTGAACTTAAGTTCAGACATTTTTGAGCGCTTCCATAATCTACATGGGTTATTAATCATTATAAATCTTGCTTGAAATACTTTGAATGCTCTTTTGACGTCTTTCCTTTTCCTTTTTTGCATCACAATAAACTTTATCCATTTGGACGTTATTGGGCGTGAAAAGGTATTTACAATGATGCTCTATTTTGGATAAATTCCTTCTCTGAGATAGTACCAGTGATCATATGTGCTTTGACCAAGCGTAAATGAGGCGAGAGTTGATTTACCAAGCACAAGGTCGTTAAACGCAATCGCTCAATGGCATTATTGTCATTATTGGAATCAGTCATTTCGCAGAAGGCATACCAAATCTACCAATCATACGACACGACCACTTCTAGAAAGATAGTTGGCTTTATCGCTTTACCATTACATGCTTCATGATATACTTTCGGATGCATACAATAGAGACTTTCAAGCATTCCAGACCCTCTATTTTCATGCATTTCCCTTAATCTTACTGAATGTAACATCCTTTATTTTGGGAACTGTGGAAAAAATAAAAAAATAAAATAAATAATAAAACAAATTATATATGGAAAAAGCTAACTAAGACAAAGTGTAAATGAATGTTGGAAGTGGAGTTGGAGAATTATTACGACTAGGTTAGAAATGAGATTTTAGCCCAATGCCCAAATTATTAACTCCTTACATTCCCAGCCTTCAATTTCTCATTATTACACAAAACAAAAGAAAGAAGATAAGAAACCAAGGTCGACCAAACTATCAAGGGGAAGGAAGGGAAGATAAAGATAAAGAGGAAGCTTTCTTCATTAAGGAGACTTTAAACAAGGCTTAATCAAACGAAAGGTGTGTAAAAGCATATTCTAAACCTATCCTAACTTATTGGTTTTGGATTTGATCATGTATGATTGCTTTGATGATGGGAGTTTGGTATGAATTATTAAACATTATTTGGCTATGTTTAGGAATTTAAATTAAATAAATTAGTTCATGTATTAAGAGGAAAACATGGTTTAACCAAAGTAATATGATTTGAAAATGAGATGTGATGTTCACAATGATGAAATAATGACGGGTTTTTAATTTTGGAATTTATTTGGAATTTATTTGAATTTTTTAAGTTGAGAAAATGTTAGTTTCAGGAAATTAATTATTAAAAATAATAAAAACAATTATTTTTACCTGAAATTATGGAATAAGTTAAAATATGATAAATTTAATTTTTGGTGGATTTTTAGAATTTTTTCGATCAATTTTTGATTTAATATGAATTAATTGGCTAAGAAAAGAAGTAATTAATTAATGATAATTAATTAGTAAATGGAAGATATAATTAGACTATTTTTGAAAAGTAAGCTATAAAGAAGAAGATTAACCAATGAGAATTTGACACTAGATAGGATTCGGTGTAAAATTAGTAATTAATAAGGCAATAAATCAGTTTTCAATATAATTATGAATTTTCTATTTAACTCACGTAAGCCTATATAGTATTACCCACGATAGTACCTGTAGAAATAACCCATGATGGCTATAAACGAGTTAGCACATGATAACATTAAAGTTATCTACCCATAATAGGTCGAAAGAGTTATCAAATGAAAGCTCTATTGAGCGTACGCCACGAATGCTATGAAGGGGACTTAACACATGATAACTAGGGAAGGAATAGCTCAAGATGGCTTCAGGGGATTTGGCACATGATGGCTTTAGAAGGTATTACACGCGATGACTATGCATGAGATAACACATGTTGGCCTTGGGGAAATATACATGATGGCATTGGGAATGATAATACACGATAGCTATTAATGGATTAGGCACAATGGCTTTGAAAGGATTAACCGCAATGGCTTTGGATAAAGTAAGTGCGATGGTTATTAAGTTGGATAACACATGAGTGTTATAGGAATTAATACACGATAGCTAAAGAGGGGTTGCTATATGATGGCTATAGGAGATTCATCCAATGATTGCTATTTGAAGTTAACACACGAAACCTTAGGTGAGTTAGTATGCGATGACTTCGTAATGTTAGTTTAAACAATAAACTAAATTAAAGAATGAAGGATTCATGCAAAGTGGTGATTGGTCCTAATTATGCAATGGTCTTAAGAAACGATAAGTTAATAAAGATTGACTTAACTAAAGGATGAAAGAAGGATTAAGCTTGATTAAGCTGCATAATGATGAATAGAATCATTTATGAGAATATAAAAGCAAATGGAAGGCCTTTGTGGAAATATGATGTATAACCCAACTTCCTATTTGATGATGCGTGATGTAAGGCCATTATGGAAATCACATATCTAAATACGACATTATAATTGGTCTTACTACGACCTGAGTGGCTACCAAATGTCAAACCCATGATATTATCATTGGTATTATGAATGAAAGGCTGGCATGGCTGCCAAATATCAAACCCACAACATTATAATTGATATCGTTAATGAAAGCCATTGGTGGCATCCAACTGTCTGCTTATGACAATAAATGAGTACGGTGGAGTAAGCTTGAGTAGCATTCAATTGCCTATTCATGATAAATTGTGGGAGCGATGGTGTAAGGCCTTGGTGGCAACCATATTATCGGTTTATGATATAATAAAAACGTAACACCAATGAATGACCCATAAGTGTTAAGAACTAGAAGTTGAATTGGTAAAGTTAGGACTACATGGCAGTCTAAAACGAGACTATAATGATTAGTCATGTATGTATGGAAGAAATAATGAGTTTATGATTATGCTTGGTTGTATGATATGGTGTACATTAGTTTGATGTTGTAGTAAGTAGAAAACTCATCCACCTTAGTGGCATGGTCTTACCATGGATGCTTAGGGTAAAGGTTTACTCATAGTAGGCTTTATGTCTGACCCGTATTTTTATTATTTCCCATAAACTCACGGGTACTCATTCGTGTATTGTAACAACCTGTACTTTTAACTATTTTAAATTATCAAATTTTGCATAATTAATGAAAAATGGTTAAAAATAAAATTTTAATGATTTCGAATGTAAGTTATTGGATATGAACTTGAATAAAATTTTGAAATAAACAAATTTCGAAGATTTAAGTAATAACAAGTATTGAAAGGAAATGCTATATATTGAATGTGTTTACAATCAATAGTTGAATTGAATAATAAATGTTGAATTCATTAGATGTAAATAAAGTAATTGATTGATAACTAAATTCACTTGAAATCTAATACTGAAATTTGTTGAATATTGGACAATTAAGTTGTTTAAGTTTAAATTTTGAAAATTATTTGAATAACTGAATCCTAAATTAAATATGAATGAAAATGATTTCAAAAGTTGATTTAGATGTTATTTAAATATGAATGATGATTGTCAACACTAAAAAATTTGGATTTAAGTGATTAATTTAAAACTTAGAAATTTTATATTATAATTAACGAGTAAAGTAGCCATTATGGCCACAATCCCAAAATTCGACGAAGTCAGTTCCATTGGATCCGTAATAGTGTATTATTATCGAATTTCAAATTTTGTAGCTTTTGGATTTACCATTTGGTCGTACGGGATAGAAATGCATTGAAACTAATATTAAAAATTTAATATAATAATTGGGTTCAAAATGCTATCTTCTCAATACGATCGAACTGGGACTCAAAATAAGTTCCATTGCGTTCGAAATAGAGGTATAACATTACGAACGTCTGGCGGCACGCCTCGATCGGAGTCCGTAGTTTACAGTCGGATAATTGGGAAATTTAAATGATATATTTTAATTCGATTTAACCTTGTTTTCCTTTTAGCCATTTAAGCATCTCCATCTTAGCCACCCTATATGTACGTGCCTACACCTATCTCCTATAGAAAATCACGTCTTCCCTTTCCATTCATTTTAAAACGCAGAAACAAAAAAAATTCTAACTTAAAATTTTTTTATCTAAATTTCTACTCAACAGAAAATTCCCTAACTAGTTTTAAAAATCTTGTTTTTCTGAGAGCTTCTTAGTTTATAAATTTTGGGTTATTCGATTATGGATTAGAAGATGGCCATTGTCATGGCCGAACTAGGGCTTGGTTTTCATGGTGATTCGAGCATCAATCATTGATATCGAGGTGATATTTGGGTTTAGAGTATCGAGGAGCATCTAGGGTAGGATTTTGGAAGGTCGCGGCTACTTGGGAAGGAAGGCGACATTTGCACAGGCGATATCGAGCAGTAGGTCGCGATTCTTTAGAGGTGCTCGAGTTTTAATTTGAAGACATGGGCAGATCGAGCGCGCCAAGAGACGTCATTTAGTAGTTTCGGTGGGTAGATTCGTCGAGTTGGTAGCCGTATCAGTGGAAAACATGCATGCGACATTGAGTTTATTTTCATGCAGATGGAGGAACCGTGTGTTTGAAAGGAAGAAGAAAGGGTAGCGGGTCATATTGTTACTGGGCCGAGTTCTTGTTTGGGCTGGGTAATATATTAATATAAGTTATATAAATTATTTAATTTAAAATTCAAATTCCTATAAATTGCGTAACTCGTTCGTTTTAGGTCAAATCCAATGAGGTCAATCGTGTTGGGTTCGTAATAACGAGATCTTTGCTATGGGGGCATAATTGGTTGAATTTAGAGCTTGTAGAATTTTCATCTTAATTCGAACACGTTCAAATTTAATTGAAATTAGAACACGATAGCGACAATAAAATTAAAAGGTGAGTGTTTTTAACGCTCGCGACGTACTTCAATATTTTTATGTTTGTTAAAATTGAATCGTGTAGTTATCTTATTTTACTGACTGTTATTTGAAAATGAACTTGACATCTGAATAAACTACAGGTATTAAATTGATAGTTTAATTTGAAACTGGAATTTAATTGCCAGTAAATTATCTGACATTAATAACTATGAAATTGTTGTGAATTAGCTGACTTGGATGTTGATTGTGATGGATGCCAATTGATTGATTATTTACTTTTGTATATCCTATTATCACCTGGTAAATTATTTACACTTTATAAAGTGGCATTTCACTAGAAGGACAAACTGTGCAGTCCAATTAGTTTTTAGGACACACATCCACGGAAATTAATTTCAAGGCCAAAATTAGCAAAATAATTACTTTTAAGGACAAAGTCAGCAGTCCGATTACTTTCAAGGACATAATTTCATAGGTTTTTAGGCCTTAGAAACTAATTATTTTGCAGTTTGTCCTTAAAAGTAATTATTTCAATTGCGTGTCCTAGAAACTAATTGCACTTGCTAAAGAGGCCCTTGTGGCTAATTTCCACGTTTTTTTATAAAACTGTAAATTGAATTATTTCAAATAAGTTAAGAAATAGGTTGAAATGATATATAACTATGACACTGTGATTTCGGTTGAAATGATATATCCATCCCTAAAATTAAATTGAAATAACTGATCACTTGGCCATAGGATAGAAAATTATATACAACCATCAGATTGGTTAAATTAAATGATTTCAAAAATTTTGATTTGTATTTTATTTAAATGATTTGATTTTTGAGAAAATGAATATCGAATTTATGGAAATCAAACTATTTTGAAATTGAGCTCGGAATTGAATTATATTTGAAATTTTAGATTTTAAATTGGGTATTGAAGGAAAATTTGATTCATGTGTTTTGAATGATGCTTTGGAAATCGAACTCGGAATTGATATAAATCCGAATGGGTTTAATTTGAAATTGAAATTATTTTGGAATTGTAACTGAAAATTAATTTGGAATTGGAATTGAAATTAATTTGGAATTGTTATCGAAATTAATTTGGAATCTAAGTAAAATTCGACTTGAAATCGGAATTGAATCGATTAAATCGAAATGGATATTTAAAGTGATTTGAATCGAAAAAATTGGAATTGAATCGGTTTGACTTTGAAATTATTTTCAAATAAATTATCTTAGTATAAAATACTAAAAATCTTTTTTTTTTAATATTCAAATTATTTTGATTTTCCAAACTATTTTATTATATAAACCCTTTTTAATACTCAAACTATTTCTATTTAACTGTTTTAACAATTTTACTATTCTAAATCTATTTAACTATTTTATAAAAAAATCAAACTGGTAAAAAGGGTGAAATTTTTATAATTAAATTTTGGATTTAAATACGAATTAGATTAAAATGGAGTTACAACCTAAAATGAAATTCGAAACAATTTTGGAAGCAAAATCGGGATATTAAGGAAAAAATGATTTTGAAATGAAATGGTATACTTCAAGTAAATACGATGATTTCAAAATGGATTTGATTTTGAAGCGAATATGATATTTTGATATCAAATATGAATCGTTTTCGAAATGTAAAAGTATCAACCGGTGTGTAAAACGTCGTTTGGTTGTTAAAGAGACTGGGGCCTCTTATTGGCATACTCTCTAACAATATTGGAACCACTTTGACAACTATGTACGTGGAGTGATGGTCCAGAACGAAGTGGTTGGATTTGGCGTCGTTTGCTGGATTTGGAGAAAGAGAACGATGATGGATTAGCCTAACACTTGTGCTAAATTAAAATGTCTAAATAGGAGTCGTACCGGCCAAGCGGGCTAGCTACCCCGAGCGGACGCACTTCTTCGTATCACCATCATTTGTATTGTAATTGATTGGTGCACACCCTCGATTTTTGGGTGTGTTGGACGCGGTGGGCGGTCATGGCTATGATGCGTTTCCCATAGCCAGGATGGATAAACTGGTAGTATCCTACCTTGGGCGTTGCCTCACATGTCCTGTCATACTTTTATTCTTATACGAGACCCCTAATATTTTGGTTTAGTGTTGTTGTATGATGGCGCATCCCTATCCACCGATGGTTTACTGGTGTTTTACATGCAAAATGTAGGACAATGCTTAAAAATGGGTTAAGGGGGATCAATGTAAAGCCTTAATGCTATTTTAGTATTTATTTGACTGATTAGACTTATATATATAGCGCATTCCACTACATATAAATATTTTGACATATCCTTAAGAGATGGAAAAATCCTGTAACAACTCTTGAGTTATTGCAAGCACGTTATACACCGGTTAGGAGATGTAAAACCGCGTAAACATCTCTGAAGCCATTGCACTCATGTTATATGCGAATTGATTTTACTTATATAAGGATATTTTAATTCTGAATAGAGTGTTTTGTCCTTTCATTACGCTCAGGTTAGCCCTGAGTTTTCAGCTTATTAAAGATATATTATGAAGGACGAAGATGAAGATGTGGTATATTATTACTATTATCATTCTGCGTCATGTTGTCTGCTGCCTTATATTTCATTCTGTCGTATATATATAACTCTGATAAATATTGTATAAATTATAATTAAATGTATAGTAAACAACTTCATGAACTTTTTATTTGACTATTATATTTTATCGTTCCGCTGCGAGATTCTGTATTTGTTTTCTTCTTCTTTCTTATTTTTCTTAATTAACCCCATTTATTATCTATGTTTCGAATTGTTTAAGTTTGAAATGTGTAGGTTATTGTCGATTTATACCTTCCTAAATGTAGGTCTTCACATGTATGCGGAGTTTATAGATTAGACAAGTAACTTTTGAAAGACGAATAAAGATTTCGAAGGCGAAGCAAAAGAATTGCTTTATAATAAAAGTCATTTTGAAATCCCGCTATATAAAACAAGGATTTATAACTAGTTATGTATGGTGTTGGCATCTTCATATGACACTGCACTACGCTATCTATGTTATATTTATATTTGCCTCTACATGGCAACGTTTGGGTTAAAATGATGTAACAAATTATATAATTCAAATTGATGAAATGAAAGCTATTTAACTGCACAGTTTATTTATGCGGTGCAAAATAATACCAAACTTAGTTTATCGCTAGAAAATAATTTCGATGATGATTACATCACCGGCGTCCATTTTCGAGTCTCGGAGTGGGAGATGTTACAACATAGTAACAGAGATTAGGATAAGGAACACCTATGTAAAATAGAACCAGTGAACATTAAGCAGTAGAAAACGGAACACTTAGGGAGGGTATACGCTATGTGTGTATATATCATACTTTTATTTCAATATAGATATATAGGATAATACACCTACCCCTCTAGGATTGATCTCACTCTCTTTACTATTGTTTCTTATAAATCCGTTCTTATGCAAAAGATGAGAATGGATCTACATAATAGACATTTGACCATAAGAAGTACAAGAACAAATGCTAGTAGAGGAGATGATAGTACTCAAACTAATGGCCAAGGAGGGGAGGCAGTCCTGAAAATTTGTATCAAAACCGACAATGAAATGCCCACCTCTGTCATAGGGAACTTGGATGTGAATACACTTTTTAGTAATTTCTAGCAAACTTGGTGCAACAACATGTACACTAATGGCTTAAAATGTACTATGGGGCCTGGTGTAACCAATTAGGGAGGATTTTTCCAAGATGAGTAAGGATTTTCGGTGTCTGCGAGGAGACATGTTTGATGGAATGAAACAGGCATCAGAGGCAAGTGATTAGCTAGTGATTAGCAACATGATTTGTGAGGTCTTGGAATTAACGAATGTTGAGAAAGTGAAGTTGTTGCGTGGTAGTTTAAGGGACTTGTTGGAGTCTGGTGAAGGATTGTAAGAGCATAGATTTCTGAGCAAGAAATTACTTGGGATAGGTTCAAGGAGATGTTTGAGGAGCAGCACATTCCTGGTTCAGAACTGTTTGCAATGTTTCAAGAGTTCGTGGAGTTGAAGATGGATAATATGATAGTTCCAACATATGTGCAGAGGCTTAATGTGTTATCTAAATATTGGGTAAAACCGACTAGAGCTCTAAGGAAGAAAGTGGAAAAATTCATCTTGGGGTTGAGGTCGTATCTAAATGGTAAGACGATTACTTATATAGCACTTCCATTCAAGAAAGTGGTAGATATGGCAAAGAGGTATGAGTTGATGTATGCTGAAAGCGAGGGAATGGGGAAATGGGCTCAATTTGAGAAGAAAAGGAAGTTTACTCCATACAGAAAGGAAAGAAGGGATAGAAGCAGAAAGGAAAGGCTCGGGGAGGAGTAGGAAGAAAGGAGGTTGCTGATATGACCTGTTATAATAGTGGATTGAATGGGAACTATGCAAATAAGTGTCCAGAGCTAGTAGGAGCAGTGAAAGTGAACTTCTTTGTTTGAGATATGCCTAGGCACCAATAGAAAGATCGTCCCAAGAAAAGGCAATCAAATTTTTTTGCTTTAGAAGGACCTTCATTTGGACTGATTACCAAGGAGAAAAGAAAGAGTGTGCTTGGAGGAACGATTATGATTCTCGGTATATTAGTTAGAGTTAGGTTTGATATTGGTGCTACTCACTCTTTCAGCTTGAGAGATCTGGTTGATAGGTTAGAATTAGACACTTCTAATTTGATTACGTCCTTGCATGTGATTAATCCGATTAGTGGATATGCCACTCTCGGGTTAAGGTGCATTGACCTTGAGTTTGACTTGTGTGGACATTTGTTTTCTTGTAACCCACTTGTTTTTGAATTAATTGGGTACAAGGTGATTTTGGGTATGAATTAGTTAGTTCATTATGATACTATGACTTATTGTGTGGATAGATGATCGTGGTATGAAATCCAAAGGGAGGAGAAAGAATTATGATAGTTTTGGACGTAGTGAAGGGGAAGTCATACTTGATGTTGTGTGTACTATGGAAGATTAAGAAGATGAAGTTTGTAGGGTATGTGTGGTCCGTGAATTTGCAGATGTTTTTGAACCTGTAACAGGATTACCTTCAAGAAGGGAAATCGAATTTCGCATGGATTTGATGCTATGCGTGCAACCTATTAGTAGACCGCCTAGTAAAATGCCACCCAATGAGATGGAAGAATTGACGAAGTAGCTAGTGGAAGTAGTTCGCCGTAGGGAGCGCTTGTGGCATTCATAAAGAAGTCGGACGGATCTTTATGGATGTGCATTGATTTCGAAAACTAAATGAGTTGATAGTGAGGAATCATTATCCTATCCAGGGTAGATAACTTGTTTGATCAGTTGAGTGGAGCAAGTGTTGTTACAGCTAGATTTGGCAATGAATTTCCATCAATTGATAGTATTAGAAGACAGTGTTCCATTGACCATGTTTCGAACAAGTACAATCCACATGAGTGGTTAGTGTTACTTTTTGGACTAACCAACACCTCTACGTTCTTTGTAGATCTTATGAACCGAATCTTTCATGATCAGTTGGATAGACTTGTGTTGGTCTTCATTGATGATATCTTAGTATATTCTAAAACCGAGGGAGACTATGAGGTCCATCTTAGATTGGTGTTGGAGACATTGAGACAACATAAGTTGAAGGTGAAGTTTTCAAAGTACCACTTTTGAAAATGGGAGGTGGAGTTTCGTGGACATGTTTCAGAGAATAGATTAGTAGTAGATCCATCAAACATAGAACCTATCAATGGTTTGAAGAGGCCAAAGACGGTAATGAAGATGAGAAGTTTCTTGGTTTGGCTGGCTATTACTGTATATTAATTAAAGTTTCTTGCGTAATAGCAGCACCTTCGACTAAGTTGACCAGAAAGAACGAGACGTTTGTATAGAATGATAACTGCCAAGAATCATTCTAGGGTTGAAAAGGTTATTAATGAACACTCTTGTGTTGATTGTGCCAAAAGGGAACCAGAAATTGGTAATGTATACTTTTGCTTGTGGAACATGTTTGTGGGCGATTCTGATGTAGAGAGGACAAATGATAGCTTATGCATCAAGGCAGTTGAGATCGCACGAAGTTAGATATCCGACTCATGACTTGGAGTTGGCAACGGTGGTGTTTGCGTTGAAAATTTGGAAACATTACTTGTTGAGAAAACCATTCGAGTTGTATAGGACCATACGTCCTTAAAGTATATATTCTTTCAAAAAAAGTTGAATATGAGGCAGTAGATATGGTTGGAATTCTTGGTGTTATAAAATTTTGGAATAGAATATCCACTAGAAAAGAAAATAAGGTTGCCAATGCTTTGAGTAGGAAGCATCAAAAGGAAGTGTCAGTCGTGATTGAGGAATGAAAGACGTTAGCCTCTTACGGAGTGCATTATAGGCAATATACTGGGTTAAGTAGAGATCAGGGCATGTTAGCAAGTTTGAAGGTTTTTAGCACTTGTGGATAGGATTGCCGCAAGGTAGTGAGAGGACCCACTAATTGCCGAAAGAATTAGGCGAATAAAGATTGGGGAAAATTTTGAGGATCTAAAAGGATTCGAATGAGATGACTTAACAAGAGAGGGAGACTATATGTTTCGGATGTAGGAGAACTTTGAAAGGAAGTCTCGAAGGAAAGTCATAAGTCAAAATTTACTATTCATCGTAGAGGCCATAAGATGTATCATGATATGATGAGAGTTTTCTTTTAGGAAGGGATGAAGAGAGACACCAGTTAATGTGTAAAAAATGTTTCACTTATCAGCAGGTAAAAGTTGAACACCAAAAACCGAACGGATTACTTCAACCTTTGGAAGTACTAACTTGGAAGTGGTATTCACTGTCTATGAAGTTTGTGGATAGGTTGCATAGGTCAAAGACGGAAAATGATGGCAGTTGGGTGATAGTCGATGGATTGACTAAAAGTGCAAAACTTATCCCTATAAAGTCAACAAGAACGGTAGCTGGTTTAGCGAGACTATATATGAAGAATTAGTGAGACTGCATGGGATATCAAGTAGTATCATTAGTGATAGAGATTGATTGTTCACCAATGAGTTCTAGAGAAGTTTGTAGTATGCATCGGGTATAAAATTAAGCCTGAGCATGGTTTACCACCCACAGACTGATGGTCAAACTGAGAGAATGAACCATGTGCTTGAAAAATTACTGAGAGTATTTGTTTTAGATTTTGGAGGATCTTGGGAAGATCATTTGCATCTGGTAGAGTCTACCTACAAAAATATTCACCAGTCCAATATCGGGATGACCCTTCTTGAGGCGCTTTATGGTACACTATGTCAGTCACCGATATGTTGGACAGACACAGGAGATATACTCATGTTAGGACCCGATCTGATAGGTGATGCTACTGAGAAGGTAGAATTGATTTACGCTTGGATGAAGGCAGCGCAATCAAGTCAGAAAAGCTATGCCCATAAGCGGAGGAAAGAGATTAAGTTTGCAATATGTGATTACGTATTCATGAAAGTTTCTTTATGCGAGGAGTTATGTGCTTTCGGTAGGAAATTAGTACCTAGATATGTAAGACCATTTCCAATGATCGAGACGATAGGTAAACTTACATATCGAATTGAGTTACTAAATTGTTTAGCAGGTGTGCATAATGTTTTTCACATATCACATTTGAGGAAGTGTGTACACAATCCGAGTTCGGTGGTGGAACCAAGGGCAGTTGAATATTATCCATATAGTCAGATCTAAGTTATATTACAAGGCTAAGGGAATAGTAGGTAGAGATACGAAAAAGTTAAGGAATAAGGCTATCAAACTTGTTTATGTCCAGTGGAATGACGATGTAGATGATTGTACCTAGGAGAAGGATAGGATATGAAATAATATCTCGATTTATTTTGACATGTATGTTTGAGACATGTTTGTTTTGTTGCATAGACTAGTAGAGACACTAGTATGATGATACAATGTGATGTCTGCATGTGTTAGGAATTATTCAAATACAAAATGATTGATGAATGATGATGACTTACATTAGTAGGGTACCAGTGTAATTGTCGTACTATGTGTACATTATTTTGATGACAGTTGACTTTATCATGATTTGTCTAAATTTTGCGGACGAAATTCTTACAAGGAGGGAAGACTATAACATCCCATATTTTGGAAGTAGTAAATTATAGGGAAATAAATAAATTAAGTTTATGATAAAAAAATTGAATATAGTAAGAGCTAACTAAGATAAAGGATGAATGAATGATGGAACTGGAGTTAGAGATTTATCACGACTAGGCTATAAATGGGATTTTAGCCTAAATCCCAAATTACTAACTCCTTACATTCCCAACTCTCATTCATTCTCTCATTATTACACAACACAAAGAAATAATATAAGGAGCCAAGGCTAACCAAACTTTTGAGGGGAAGGAGAGGAAGATAAAGATAAAAGAGGAAACTTTCATTGTTAAAGGGACTTTAAACAAGGCTTAATATAACTAAAGGCGAATAAAAATTTCCTCTAAAAATCTTCCTAACTTATTGGGTTCTGAATTGATTATTTATGGATGTTTGAAGATCGGAATTTGGCATGAATGATTGACCATTGTTTGGCTATGTTTAGGGATTTAAATTAAATAAATAAATTCATGTTTGAGGGGAAAACATGGTTTGATCATAGTAAAATGATTTGAAAATGAGATATGGTGTTCATAATGATGAAATAACGATTGGTTTTGATTTCCCAATTTTTGAATTAATTTGAAATTTATATGGATTTTCTAAGTTGAGAAAATAGTGAATTTTAGGGAAATAATTATTAAAATAATAAAAATAATTATTTTGATCTGAAATATTGGTATAAGGTAAAATATGATAAATTTATTTTTGATGAATTTTTGGAAATTTTTCCCATCAATTTTCATTTCAATATGAATTAATTGGCTAAATAAAGAAGTAATTAATTAATGATAATTAATTAGTGAATGAAAGATATAATTAGAGCATTTCTAAAATATAAGAGGTAAGAAAGAAGATTAGGCAATAAGCATTCGACATACAGATAGGATTTAGTGTAAAGTTAGTGCCTAATAAGACAATAAATCATTTATTCAATATAATTACGAATCTGCCATTTAACTCACGATAGCCTATATAATATTACCCGTGATAGCACTTATGGAAATAGCCTACGATGGCTATAAATGAGTTAATATGCGATAGCATTGAAGCTATCTACCCACGATGGCTTTGAAGAGCTAACAAATAAGAGCTTTAATTCGGCTTAACCCATGAAAGATGAACGGGACTTAGGATATGATAGCTTGGGAAGGAATAGCTCACGATGGCTTTAGGGAATGATAATACACGATAACTATTGATGGATTAGGCACGATGGCTTCGGAAGGATTAAACGTGTGGGCATTTGACAGAGTAAGCGCTATAACTATGTGGGATTGTACATGATGACCATAGGTAAATACTACAAGATGGCTAAGGAGGGGCAGCTATGCGATAGTTATAGGGGAATCATCCCACGATTGCCATAACGACCCAGAATTTTATCGCTTTAATTGGGAATATTTGATTAATTTTAAATATTTAATTTTATAAGCCTAACTAACTCATTTTTATTATTTAATAATGATAGTAAACTTGCTTTGAAATTTTGTTTACAAAATTAAATTGTTCGGAGAAAAATTGAAAATATGACCAATATTCATTTTTCAAATTTTCGTCTTTTCATTAAACAAAAGTTGTTGAAACATTTTCAATAAGCACTTTTTACTAATTAAATGGATTCAATTTAAACCACATTTTATAACGTAATTGAAATACTAAGGAATGAGACTTTTCTTCTTCTTCTTTATAGTAATAAAATATGTTGTCTTTTCCTAATCTTCCTACGGGGTGTGGCTTCTTGTACTTGGCACATGAGGGATGTCGGTGAGGATATTTTTAGGAAGGGTAGTGGGGAGTGTTAGTTTGGTCATTTTCCATTTGAGAATGTTTATAAAAGATGACTTCCACTTTACATTTCTATTTCCATTTTTCCACTTACATTTTGTTCCATTCTTTTTCCATTTTCTACATCCTCAAAGCATAAAGAAAAATACTTCCCTACAACTTTCAAACAGCCCTAAATCATTATATAAGTCTATAGTTCCATTGCTTAATTCCTCACATATGCAAAGATCCAAGATTTAGCGCTCTTCCCAATTTTTCACTCTTGGCCGTGCGCATTTGGTGGAACCTAGGCTTTTTTTAGTGCGCTTTTGCATGTTTTGGCATTGCGTTTTGGTAGTTTGGTTGTTTTTTGCAAGTAGTAGTAAGCTTGTGCTAGCATTTCACTGCATTTGGGAGCGAGAACTCTCACTTTAAGCTATATTAATTATGGTGCATGAATGTGGTAATTATTCTTTGCTATATTATTGTTCACATATATATGTATGTAAAAGTATATATGTTTGGTTTGGAAAAATGTATTCCCCTTCATTTAAGAAGAGGCATATAACACTTATATTTGCAGGGGACTACAAAAGAGAATCGAAGTGGTTCGTAGTGGAAGAACCGCGATGAATTCACTTCGAAAGAGGTGAATTTATGGAGGTATCCAATAGGACCCTTCAAAAATGTTGATGTTACTTTCAATATATTTATTTGTTGGTCATGTAAATGACTTGTGTGCCAGAGGCTTAGCAGCCCGTCTTATTGAATGTAAATGTTGTTATGACTTAAGAAATAGTAAAAAGTACTTGAAGTCGTACTTAAGTAAATTACAAAGCCTCTTTTCTGGAAAATTTAAAAAAGGGTTTTTTTTAATATTGATTTTGGAAAACACTTGGTTTAGAATTTCAAAGTTGGATTTTAAAATGGCTTTAAATCTGTAATAATTTATAATGGGATTTGACTTTTCTTTTAGACTTTGAATTTTTTCGAGAGAAGAGTTTTAAAACTAAATTATTTCTCCATAACCTTTTTGTTAATTTTTTTTCTATTATAATAAAGAATTGTTTAAAAAGTAGTTTTTAGATTTAAATTATATTTTTAAATTCAATTTTGGGATATGTAGGTAAGAAGAATAGATTTTGAATGAAGGAAATGTAATTATTTCCAAAAGTCAAGATTCCTTTTAAGTAAAGGATTTTCATAAGTGATATTTTTAAATGTAGTTTTAATCTATAATTAAAAAGGTTTTCAAGAAATGTTTAAAATAAGAAATAAACCGTGGATTATAATATTGGTAGTCATAATAACCGTTTTCCAAAAAGGATGAAAAGAAGTTTTTTCCATAGTAATTTGTTGTTATAAATAGTATACAGAATTTATAATCTCTTATACTTGATGTTAAGCTTCAATGTAAGGAAACTTGTACCTATTTTGAAAGTTAAGAACGTTTTCTAGTCAAGGTTTGTGAGGTAATAATATCCCAACTTAAATGGCCTTATTGTTAACCGGTGAATAGCTTAAGTTTGAAATTGAAGATTGATGTTAAGTATGTGAATATTATTTTCATATATGATTTCAATTACTTATGAAAATTAAATACTCCTATACTTGGCACTAAAATCCGATGAGTAGATTGATCCTCTACCTGCGAAATTTAGAATTAGAGTGTTTAACAAAGGCAAGACTAGGAGTAATCAGTGCTCCGACTTACCCGACTTTATTTTTGGGCGAGGGATTGAGTAGGTCAAAATATCGAAAATGTGATAAGTGTAGGAGATTCGATTTCCATAAATGATCTTTACAACTTATAGTGGTATGGAAAATATTCTTTTCATATTTAACACCAAATTTCAAGGTCTGGAAACACGTCTTTATCTGTGAGAAATAAGAATGTACGTCGAGGCAAGGATAGTTTTCTAGCTTGTCTGACTTTATTGTTACTCAAGGGATAATACAAGTTTGAAATCGAAAAGTGGTGGTAAGTATATTTGTTCTAACTTCCATAAAGGTAAGGATAATTATTTTTAACCCATTAAATATGATTTTTAAAAGAGGAAATCTTTCTTAAAATTTGTGAATATGCTTATACCACTGATATAAGTATATGGTGGCATATTCTAAATATTGAAAATGAAACGTTTTATGAATATACTTATACAGTTGAGATAAGTATACTTATACCTTTTCAAGTATTGAAAGAGTAGAGAGGGTCTGCGAATTTGTCTTTATAAAAGTGATAAACGTATTTACAAAGTGATTTTAACTAATGAAAGGATTAATTATAGAGGCTTAGTGTTTTCTTGTGTGTTTAATCATGCTTGGTTTCCATGTGAAAATAAATCGTTGATTCGATTGTATGCTTATTTGACAGTTAAATAACTGACTATCAAATCTTAGTCTGTTTTGAAACCATCGATCGTTGGTTCAAAGAGATCGACATCGAAAAAGCATGTATTATCTGAAAACCACTTCAAACTGACATAAGTATTCAAACTAGAGATATCTTGAAGATAATGGAATCGATGACGGAGTTCTTTGAAGTGTAAGGTGTACTTGCTACTAATCCCAATGATGATTCCGAAAAGGATGTAGTAGAAGTAGCGCCTTTAGTTTATTTATATCATGAACAACTTGTATGAACGAATGCTGGCATTGCATTGTTTCTTAGAGGGTACTGTTAGCATTACAAGTGGGAATTTCTTAAAAGGTAAATCGCTGCTTCAAGCCTTACACTTGGGAATGACTAAAAAAAGGGATATGTCGCAAGGTTATGTGGTTTGCTACCATTAGGTTATGGTATTCAACATTCTAGATCACCATTTATGGATTTATCTATGCTATGGGCTCGTCGAAAAGGTTGGAAAGCAATCTGGGTGATGGCATATTCGGCACTATCCTGGAAGGGGTTTGCTGCAGAGGGTCCATGTGAGGTCCTTGGTATATTTTATCTAGACTATACTATGGTATGTGGCACCCCGATGCCTTGTTATTGTATGGCATCCTATTTTCAATATGTGCTATTACAGACTTAGTTGCATACAAAGTGATTTTTTGAATGTAATTAATGTAACTGTTATCCAAAATTTTGAGTAAACAAAAACTTCCTAGAGAAGCTCCCAAAGTCGGTCCGCTCGTCAGATCCTCGCTCGGCCTGCTAGTGACCCCCGTCAGTGGGCGACCAGTTTTCCGTCTTCTGCGGCTAACCGCGCCTACTCTTTATCCGAAGACACTACGATGGAAGCTCAGCCCATCTTTCCTACAAGCGTATGCCCAAGGGCACCTCTATTGGTACTCCTTGGCATCCCTTCGGTGTAGCCAGCCTGGACTACTCCTCAATGCATAAGCCCAAGGTTGCACCCCCGAGCCTTCCTTGGCATCTTATCCCTTAGTAGCCAGAGCTGCCTCTGGCCTCTTTGACATTCGCCCCAATCGGTCCTTCATCCCAATCCGTGTGCCAAGTGCCGCACCTTCCATGTAATGCCATTTCTTAACAGCCTTCCTCCCCCTCTAAAACTCGTGTCTGCCTTTAGTATGCTCCTAATATCAGAAGTAGCTTCTCTCTCACGTGGCCGTCCATCGACTTCGCTCTCCATATGGCTGCAATCGTGCCTTGCATGTCCGTCCTCCGCTGGACATGCAGGTCATTCAAAGTCGACAACGGACTAGCTATCTCATGTGGCCCAACTACTCGTACACAGGGATTAGCCCGACCATGGTGGATCGAGCCGCCTTATGCCCTCTGCAATCCTAAACCTACCAGCTAGGATATCCCACTTAACTTGAGACAGCTTACCGTATAGTAACTTGACCATTCCCAGTCCAATTGCTCTTAAGCACACGTCATCAGAGAAAAGCACAATTCCTTTGCCAATAGTACTCCACGCGCAACCCTATGCTTTCCCCTACCATTCCAATGGCCAATCATAATCCCGGCACCCTTACCTACTAAAGCTTGCCACCTTTCCTAGGTCTACCATGGACACTTCTTTCTAGTTATAAACAATCCAATTCGTGGGCTTCAACCTGCTTTCCAGCTGGCTCCTATCCTATGCCTCCTTCAATCCACGACCCATAGCCTCTCATGCACTGTTTTTCTACAATCTCGACTATCCATTCACACCCCACATCCTCTATAAATGATTTATACCAGACCACCTGGCAAGGAAAATAAATGGAAAAGAGGAGAGGAAGAGAGGGACGAAAGGGACAGACAAAACGATTTCTCTAACCCATCTCACTTATCAACTCTCTCTTTCTTTACAGCCTCTCTAATGGTGACTTCCCCCAACTACCATTAGAGAGAGCCTCCATCAAGTTCTACCACTCAACCTACCGTGCTCACCACCATCATCACCTCCAACAGCAAGCTTGTCACTCCAGCTAGCTACACCTCCTTCTAGCGTCTATCTTCTGACGCTACTAACAACCCCTACTTCAGGAGCTCTTCCATCTTCAAGACTCTTCCTCAAGGGACGACCCTCCCGATGGGTCTTTCCTCGTGGCTCCTCTCCGCGAGATCCTTAGACTATGTTATTATATTCTTGTATTATTTAGGCTAGTCTCCTTTATTATTCTCTTGTAACAGTTTATAATTTGTAACCAGTCGATATACTAAAGGAATATAACAATGGACATAGGCCACACTTGGGCGAACCACTGTATGTCGTTGTGTATTTACTTTCTGCACTTAGTTCCAGCTAGGATCATTGTCTGCCGTCTCCAACCAAGGCAAGTCTCCCCATTCCATCTATCCCATCATACACCCTACCATGGTCAAGTGCTTCCATCCACTCTTGTGCATCTCAATTCGCATTCCCCCATGCAATGGCCTTGCAAAAAAGGGACCATCCGATCGCCTTCTACCTGGGGGTGGTCGGTCTGCAACCAACCTTGTGGCTCTAATGGTTTCGTTCCCTATACCAACAACGAGCCTTTCCTCCAGGGTCGACTCGTCCAAAAAGTAAGCCTTGCATCAGCATAGCGGTATCCTTGTCAGTGCGATCGCATGCATTCCGAGGTTCGGTCGGGTTTTCCGTAATGAAAAACTGAATCAACATTCTGGAATCCACCATAGGGCCCGATCCCATGACCACAAGGTAGAAAGCCTCATAGCAGAAACTTCATCCCGCATCAGCTGACGTCCGGACTTCAGTTGCAAAGGTCTCCCACTGCTCTTCCTTCATCCAAGAAAAAGTAAGACTAGCTAGAAGAGAGAGGAATTCAGATTCGTGTTCTACATTCCCATGTTCCCTCGAGAGAAGCAACCACAGTCTCATGTTCCCCTAAGATGTGGTCCCGTGTGTGTGTCCTTCAGCCCTCTTACATCCTCATAGTGCACTTCACGGACCTCCAACTACTGCACTTGTCCGCAGAGTGCCTCTCGCTCTCCTTCCTTCCCCCTTGTTGTACCGAAAGGCAGCTTGAGGGTGGTACTATCGACCTAAAGGATGAGACTTGTAGTCTAAAGTTGAGGTGCATCTTCCCTGCACCACTGGTAACAGCCTCGAATTCCAACCCTTGGCCTCCTTCTGAGACCATTGGTAGTCGATTCAAGCATCGAAGGGAAACCTTGGAAAATCCCCCAGGTTCGTAAGCATCCCCTCTTTGTTCTCACATAGCACTCCCCAAGAGTAGGGAAGCTTCTTCGCCCCCTTTGATGGGCCGCCACAGCCTCCCTACAAAGTTGGCTTGCAAGCCCTATGCAACCTATAACATTGTAGCATCCGCAGCCGTACATCCTAATTTAGTCAGAGCTAAAGTCCTGAAGCAGAGTCACCTCTTCTGCCATTTCATCCAAGCAACTCAGGTAGCACCAACATTTTTGCACCCCCTGTTAATGTCCTCCTTAGGACCTAGGAGCATCCACCACTGCCTTGGAGAGTCCAGTGAAAGCAATCCATGGCACATCTGGGGTCTTATGAGGACCGTCCAAAATTATGGAATGCATCCAATCATGCCTATCCTATTCACCTGGAACAGTAAGCAGACCATAGTGCTCCAGTTCTGCATGGATTTGGCTTGGGATCGGGATCGTATCTCTATTCAATTGGTGGTGCATTCCCATCGTAGGAGGTGGCCTCATGCTAGGAAGCTCTGAAGCAGTGTGGTGCCCGCAACGCGCATTCCGACTTCAACCGATGTTTTCTTAGAGCCGGCATGACATCGTTCCCCTAGATAGGTCTTCCTCTAGCACTCCTGTAGCTGTCTTCGTCTGCGACCGTCCTTGGTCAGCTCTCCAAATGCCACAGCATCAGGATACCCAAATCCACCTGGAGCAACCACAGACTTTAATGGACTGCATTGTTCACTCCTGTCGAATTGAACATTGCCCCAACGGCTTCGGGCCGAGAAAGGGATGTCCTCCTAGTGTCCGCCCCAATCTATAGTTAGCAAGAAGGAGGACACAACAGCTAGCCTCACAATCAGCATGCCCACTGCTTGGAGGCGTCCCGTCTTTGAAATCTTGAAAACTACAAAGAAAGCTTCTCGAGTCCGCCCACCAGTTCTTAGCCGCTCAGTTCACTAGTAAGGCACAGTCATTCTTCCTTATCATACCAGGATCTAGCAAGAAGCAGCCAGCATCACCTCCAGCGACCATTTCCCAATTATAGCCAGATAGGGCCGCCTTTTGCATGATCTCTCATCAAAGCCTCTTCCAGGGCGACCCTTCTAGCAGGTCTTCCATGGGATACAGATCAGACCAAAGCATTCAAGATCGCCCTTGCAAGCTAGGATAAACTTTGAAGGCAAAATGTAATCCAAAATTTTAGGTAAACAAAAAATTTCTGGAGAAGCTCCCAAAGTTGGTCTGTCCATCGAATCCTTGCTCAGCCAGCTGGTTACCCTCATCGAAAGGCAACCACTCTGTTGTCTTTAACGGCCAACCGCACCTACTCCGCATCCGAAGACACCAAGGATGTAAGCTCATCCCTTCTCTCCTATAAGCATAAGCCCAAGAGCGCACTCTCTCCTGGTACTACTTGGCGTCCCCTCGATCCAGCCAGCCTCGACCACTCCTTAAGGCATAAGCCCAAGGTTGCACCCTGGGCCTTTCTTAGCATCCTTTCCTTTAGCAATTGGAGCCGCCCTCGGCCTCTTCTGCACCCACCCGATCCTGTCCTTCATCCCAATCCATGCGCCAAGTACGATGCCTTCCAAGCAATGCCATTCCTTAATGGACTTCCTTCCCTCTAAGGCCTGGGTCAACTTATGACATGATCCTAGTATAAGAAGTTGCTCCGCTCTCACATGACCATCCATCGACTTCGCTCTGCACATGGCTACAACTGGGTCCTGCATATCCACCTTTCATCGGATGCTCGGGTCATTCAGAGCCGACATCGGACTGGCTATCTCGTTTGGCCCAACTACTCCAACACAAGGATTCGCCAAACTGTAGTGGACCAACTTATGTTCTTAGCAATCCTAAACCTACTAGCTAGGACCGCCCGATTAACCTAAGACAACTTACTGCAAAGTACCCTAACCATTCCCGGTCCAACTACTTTGAAGTACATGCCATCAGAGAAAAGTACCGTTCCTCTCCTAGCAGTACTCCACACACAACCCTTTCCTCTCCCCCACCTTTTTAATGGTCAATAAGAATGCCTACACCCCTACTTATTAAATCCTGCTGCTTTTCTAGGTTTGTTATGGATCCTTCTTTCCAGTTGGTAAACAATCCGAACCGTGGGCTCGAATCTGCTTCCCAGTTAGCTCTCATCCTACATCCCCTCCAAACCATGGCCTAGAGCCTCTCATGCACTGTGTTTCTACAATCTCACCCATCTATTCACACCCCACATCCTCGATAAATACACGATTCTGTACCGTATAGCAAGGAAATTAAAAAAGAAAAGAGGAAAGGAAGAAAAAGATGAAAGGGATGGACAAAAAGATTTATCTAACCCCTCTCCCTCACCAACTCTCTTCTCATCTAAAGCCTTTCAAATAGTGGCTTTGTCGGACTTCCATTAGAGCGAGCCTCCATCAAGCTCTACCACTTAACCCACCATGCTCTACCACCAACATTGCATCCAACAGCAAGCTTGTCACTTTAGCTAGCCGCACCTCCTTCTAGCGCCAACCTTGTGACCACTGCAAGCAACCCCTTCTTCAAGAGCTCTTCCATCTCGAAGAATCCTCCTCATGAGATGGCCATCCCGGTAGGTCTTCCCTTAGGTCTCGTCCTTACGAGACCCTTAGACTAGGATATTATGCTCCTGTAATATTTAGTCTGGTCTCATTTATTATTCTCTTGTAACAATTTGTAAATTGTAAGAGGTCGATATATGAAGGAACATCACAGTGGACGTAGGCCACACTAGCACGAACCACTATATATCGTTGTGTATTAACTTTCTACACTTAGTTCTCCCTAGGATCAATCTCTGTCATCTCCTGCCATGGGCAAGTCTCCTTATTTACTCCAGCCTGCTATACTCCGTACCATGGGCAAGCATCTCCATTCGCTCCTAACCATCTCAATCCGCATTCCCCTAGGTAACAACCCAGCAGCAAAGGGCCCATTCGGCCGCCTTCCGCCAGTGGGTGGTCAGTCCACAACCAACTTTGTGGCTCCAATGGATTTGCGCCCTCCACTAACGACGATCCTTCCCTCCAGTGTTGATTCATTCTAGCGTCGGCACGGTGGTATCCTCATCGATGCGATGGCATTTTGAGGTCCGGTTGCGTATTCCATACTCTTGAAAAAAAAATGAGTTAACAGTAACCATTCTAGCTATGATTAAATATTTATTTCAAACCATAGACAATATTATAATATCCTTAGATATCCTATAAAATGGTTTGGTTATCTTAAGGTGTAAACTCGTACGGGTTTATGTACGATGTCATCTTATAAGATTCCTTTATTTTTCAAACGGTTATATATATAACAATCTATATAATTTGAGTTTCTCATGCTGGTTTACCAGACTCGTCTGAGTATTATTTTCTTATAAACTCGGGTCCAGCCCAAGTACGTTTCCAAATTTAGCGGTTGACACTTGGAGCATCTAGAGATGAGTTGGATGCCTCTAAGACTCGACGTACTTCATTTTCCAATATATTTCTTATTTTGTATTTATCAGCATTGGTAAGGACAGACTTTTATAGTTGTTCAGGCTAATAATAGGTTAGTTTACTCTGATTGTTGTAAAGTTTTCTTTGTAAAGATCATTTGGATATTATATATTACTAGTCACTATATTAGGTTTTATTCTATCTTTTCTTTTCTTTCACCCTAACAATCTATCTTTCCAGCACTTGTATGCTAGACACGTGAGTACTGTGGATGTATTAGTGTCGACTTTCAGGGTTTTAAAAGGAAGGTCATTACAGTGGTACAAGAGCTTCGGTTGAGCGAACACCTAGGCCTTGGTGGGTTAAACTCATTAGAGATAGGGTAAGTAACATCCTAAAATGAGTTGAGTGTATTATTTTTGAGAGAGCGTATTTGTTAGTGCTATAAGAATGTTTTATATTATGTTGAAATGGTAAAAGAAATAATTTTAATTAGGATTATATTTTATATATTAAAGAATAATTAAAAAATCGATATATTTACTTATGATGTGTTTGTCTATTAGGAAATGATAATATTCATTTATTGTCATTTATTATTTGATTAGTCATGCTCATCCAGTTTAGGGGCATTGACTATTATTTGTTTGCTGATCGATTATTTATGCTCGGGCAGGTTATGAGCATTTATTTGCTTGATTTAAATTAAATATGAACATTTTGTGAATTCAGTTTCACGATTTGACTATAAGGCAATCGTTAATAATAACGGTTTAACAAGTTTACTTTATTAAAGGGAAGTTATTCAAGATAAAATGATTTTATAAATATAGTTTAAAAACATGTTTTATAATTATGGAGGATTTTTGAAGAATTTAAATTCTGATTCGTTTGAATTTTTTTTAATGATTTTGGAAAGGTAATAATAGTAGTATTATTTCCAAAGCATTTATAAGTATAATATATTTCAAGGAAGATTTAAAATGGGTAAAGAATTTTGTGAATTTAAGCATGAATAATTGGATTCAAAAGATGTTGAATTTTTAAAAAGCTTAGTAAGTGATTCTAAGGATTCTTATTGTTTTTTTAGGATGTGGTATCCAGAGTGTAGAGAGAGGCTCGGTTGAGGCTAGGGAATTATTTAGGCAGGCCATGGGCAGAAATGGTATGGAGGTTTTGGATCTTTTGATATCCGAGGATGAGAAGAATTTGGAGGAAAAGCTCGTATCTAAAGATAATGGAGACATTATATAGAAGGTTGAGGAACCAGTAAAGGAGCACTCGTTTGAGGAAGAGGAGGATCTATAGGAGGTTCCCGATAAGGAGTGGGTGTGGGAAAATGGAGTAGCAAAGCCCAAGGAGCTTGAGCTTTAGGGTAGTGGGTATCGATGATGAGGCAGAGTCCATAGAGTTAGAGTGTCCTCCGGTGGAGGAATCCGATGGGGAGAGCCATTTATAAGAGTGTTGGAGTGTGTCTGCTAGGGGTTTGTTCCTTTTGGCCTATTAGTATTGTATCTTATAGTATGTGTATGCATCTGTAGTATGTATCATAGTATGTAAGCTCATAGTATGGATCATGACTTCTGGTGGTGGGTATTTTGTTTGGGCCTTGTATGTCTTAAAACCCTAGTAGTAATACCTTGTACTATATGACGTGGTTTACGGTGGATTTCTCTTTTAAAATCCATCTTTTGATTAACTAAGTTTGTAACTAGATAAATAAAGATTTTTTTATAACTAAGGGTTTAAAGGGATTTTACTTTGACAAGAAGAGGGTTTAATAATTGTTAAACAACCTTAACAAGTTAAGACAAATTTTAAATTGGTTAAGCATTTTTGTTAAGTAAGTTGTGCGATGTTATTGAGCTGGCTAGTAAACATCTTAGAGGAATTTAAGAAAAATTTGACTTTAGGACTGAGTTCCGATACCAACATCATACTCTTCTTTGCTTCTTACCAAGACCGGATGGGTAAATAGTTTGAAAGGTTGGCTTAGTTGTAAGACCCCGATTTATTTTGGGCTTGCATCTAAATTTAAGGAAAAAGAAAGGATAAAAGATTAAATCATATAGTTGTATATACTCAAGTTAAGTTTTTATGAAATGTTTTCATAAATAAATTTTGGGGAATTGGAGTACTATAATTATTAAGTTACTCTAAAGGGATGAAGCCATAAGTTGGACTTGGATCATTTTATTTGCATGACCATTCTAGATCCAGAGTTTGGGCACATGATTTCTAGGTGATATACACCAGTCCATATTAGGCGTTTCACTAGGTTTTTCAATGGCGAGTACTTAGGATGGATGCATGGGATGATATGAGTGTTTTAAATCATACTTTAAGACTATGTTAGGAAAACATAAGTATCAAACCAAGAAATTGGATCAGGGTTTCAAAATGGAGAAGTTAAGTGATCTTGACTAGTTCCACAATGGATGAGAAATTTATGTATCCAAACAAGTGATCAAGTATTGCATACGGATGATTCATGCACATACCATAGGCTTAAGCATATTTACCTTTAATGTTTTATGGTTTATTATTGGTTGGGTAGACGACTCTTTGATTTGTCATGAGGTGGTGTGAATAATCGATTGACTAATAAATTATGGCTATTGAGCATGTGGTATGCTCAGTAGACTATTTTTCATCCTTATGTGATGAGAAGGTTGTAAACAATGAAAAACCATAAGTTTTTTATTAGTCAAAATTTTAAGAATTAATATGGCTTGTTTTTGGTTGCTGGTTTGTGATGAAATTTCGAGGTCGAAATTCTTTTAAGGGGGAAGATGTAATGACTTGGAATTTATTGCTTTGGTTGAAAATATTTGAATAATTTATTTTATAAGCTTAAATAACTAAATTTTATTATCTAATAATGATAGTAAACTTGTTTTCAAATTTTATTTGCAAAATTAAATAGTTAGGAGAAAAACAAAAAAGTGAACGAAATTCGTTTTTCGGATTTTCGACTTTTTCGTCGACAAAAGGTTGTTGAAACGTTGACCACACACATACACACACAAATATTAATATTTCAACATACTTATACCAATAAAAAAGCACTTTCTATTAAATAAATGGATTTAGTTTAAATGACATTTATAAAGTAATTAAAATATTAAGAACGGAGATTTTTCTTCCTCTTTTTTTAGCAATAAAGTACATTGCCTTTTCCTAATCATCCTAAGGGGTGTGGCCTTTTGTGCTTGGCTCATGGGAGGTGTGTTTGAGAATACATTTAGTGAAGGGTAGCGAGGAGGGTTAGTTTGGTCATTTACCATTTGAGAATGTTTATGAAAGAAGGCTTTCACTTCACATTTCGTTTTCCATTTTTCCACTTCCATTTTGCTCCATTATTTTTCCATTTTCTTCATCCTCAAAGCACAAAGAATAGCACTTCCCTGCTACTTAAAAACAGCCCCTAAATCGTTGCATAAGTCCATAGTTACATAGCTTCACTCCTTAAGTATGTAAAGATTCAAAATTTAGTGCTCTCTTCCCCATTTTTTCACCCTAGGATATGCGCACTAGGTGGAGCCCAGGCTTTTGTGTTTGTGCTTTTGCAAGTTTTGGCATCGCGTTTAGGCAGTTTGGTTGTTTGTTGCAAGAAGTAGTAGGCTTAGGATAGCATCGCATCGCATTTGGAAGTGAGAACTTCACTTTAAGCTATATTGATTATGGTGTATGAATGCATTAATTATTCTTTGCTATATTGTTGTTCACATATGCATATATGTAAAAGTATACGTGTTTGTTTTGGAAAAATATATTCCTGCTCATCTAAGTGGAAGCATATAACACTTGTATTTGCAGGGGACTATAAAAGAGAATCGAAGTGTTTCATAGGAGAAAGACCGCAATGAATTCAATTTGAAAAGAGGGGAATTTATGAAGGGATCCAACGGGACCCTTCACAAATGTTGATTTTACTTTCTATACATTTGTTTATATGTTATACGAATGGCTTATGTGTCGAAATCTTCGTAGCCTGAAATATTGAATGCAAGTGTTGTTATGACTTGAGAAATAGTCATAAGTAATTGATGTTGTACTCAAGTAAATACTAAGTCTCTTTGCCGAAAAAATTGAAAAAAGGGTTACTTTTTTATTATTGGTTTTGGAAACCACTTGATTTGGGATTTCAAAGTTGGATTTTAAAAAGGCTTCAAATTTAAAATAATTTATAAAAGGGTTTGACTTTGCATTTAGGCTATGAAATTATTCGCGAAAGGGTTTTAGAACTTATTTATTTCTCAAGGTTAAGTTTTACCTATTATAATAAAGAATATTTTAAGAAGTAGTTTTAAGATTTAAATTATATTTTTAAATCAAATTTCAGGATATGTAAATAAGACGGATTAATTTTACATAAAGGAAACGTCTTTTCTTTCAAACATCAAGATACCTTTTTAAGTAAAGGATTTTCATAAACAATGTTTTTAAATGAAGTTTTATTATTTAAAAAGGTTTTAAAGGCGTGTTTAAAGGAAGAAAGAAACCGTGCATTATAACATTGATGGTTAAAATAAATGTTTTCCTAAAAGGAAGAATAAAAGTTTGTTTTATAATAATTTGTTGTGATAAATAGTGTACGAAAATTACGAGTTCTTATAATTGATGTTAAGCTTCAAGGTAGGGAAACTTCTACCTATTTTGAAAGTTAGGAATATTGTCTAGTCAAGGTTTAAGAGGAAATAATACCCCAACTTGAACGACCTAATTGTTAATCGATGAATAATTTAAGTTTGAAATTGAAGATTGATGTTAAGTATGTGAAGTATTATTTTTGTATATGAATTTGATAACTTATGTATATTAAGTAGTCTTATACTTGGCACTAAATGCCAGTAAGTAAATTGATCCTTTATCTGTGAGATCTTGCATCGGAGTATTTAACTAAGGCAACGCTAGGAGCAATTAGTGCCTGACTTATTTGGCTTTGTTTTTAGGCAAGGGATAGAGTAAGTTAAAATACTGGAAACATAACAAGTGAAGGAGATTTGATTTCCATAAATGATCTTTATAACTTATGATGGTATGGAAAATTCCTTTCACACTTAACACCAAATTTCGAGGTACGGAGACATGTCTCTATCTATGAGAATTAAGACTGTATGTAGGATAGTTTTTTAACTGTCCAACTCTATTATTAATTGGGCGTGGTACAAGTTTGAAATCGGGAAGTAGTGGTAAGTATTTGGTCTAACTTCCGTGTAACATCCTTAATTTTTGATAACATTATTGTAGAGATTTAATTAGACAAAACAAATAAAATAATGTAAATGTTAATTGATAAGAGGATTGAGAAATAAATATACTTAAGGCTATGCTCAATTAACTAATTAAATAGGCTTAAGAATGAATTATAAGTTAATTAAACTAAATAAGGGCATAATGGAAATTAGCCCCTTATCCTTATATAGTCTCATCCAATTCACATTTCATTTTTCCCATCCATGTTCAAAAACAAAACATAAACGTAAAGAGGAGCCAGTCATTGCTAGGAAGAAAAGAGAAATCAAAGTAAAGCTAAGGATTAAAGCTAGGGGAATAAATCTCAATCCAATCTCCTTATCTTAATCAAGGTGAATAATAATTTATACCATCTCTATTTTTCTTACGATCATATGTTTTTGGATTTAAGATTAAATTCCTTTTTATGATGATCTGGATGATAATATGCTTTAATTATATTTTTTTAATTTAAACAAGATTGTTTAAATGATAATTTATGAAGTTTTAGGGAAAAACCGATTATAAATGATTTTTGAACGCCATCGAAAAATTTCATGTTACGTAAAACATAATTTTAGAGTTTTTGGTTTTAATTTTGGTAATTTTCCAAGCTACGGAAAGATTATTATGAATTGTCAAAGGAAAATATGCTTAATTGGGTTAGAAATTTATTTCAGAAATTATATCAAAAATTTGGGTTTAAAATATTGATATGTAAAATAACATGATGAAAGTGAATTTCTGTCATTTTTGGATATTTTTCCTAAGTGATTTGCGATTGAAACTAAATTATTTTTGAAGGACTTATTTGCAATATTGGTTTTGCTTAATGAAAGGGATTATATGCTAAATTAACATTGGTTTAGATCTGAAATTAAGCGGCAATTATTATGGTAGAGAATTTGAAAAGTTAAGGAAAATAATCTAATTTTACACTTGGCAAGTTAGCTTGAGAGTGTTCACTTTAATTGGTATTAAATCGGGTTTACCTAGAAAAGTGGGTTCTGCCTCTATTTAGAAGCACCTTTCGACTCTAATGCCTCCGCTCAATCTCATTCGAAACCAACCTAGGCCGAAACCAATACACAAGGTACCACTTAGATGGTACATAGTGGATTGGAGAAAGACGAAAGACGTGGTGTCGAAAGCATTGCTTTCGATAAGGTCGATACCTTTGCTTTTTAAAAAAATTTAAGCGCCTGCCTTTGTTTATTAAAGCTTTCGAAGGAGAAACATTTGCTTTCGAAATAGATTTTATAATAGCTTTCGAAGGGGTTGCCATCTAATGGTTTAAAGTATAACTTTCAAATGGGTTTCTTTACTTATAAAAATGATGCTTTCGAAAGTAGTGATTCCGACTAGGTCGAAACCCAACCACTGTTCTTTTGCCTTTTGAGTTTGTTGAAGCCATCCATGCTTCCGAAGGGTAGTGTTTGTTTTAAACTTATACCAAGCCCCTTCCAAAATTCTTTCGAAAGGTTCCAATGGTTTTGAAGGCAATGGCTTCGAAAGAGAGTTTCGACGCTATCCTTCGGTGTTTTGTTTAAATGATTTAAAACTTACGAAAGAGGTGGTGCCGATGCCATCAAATTTTCCTCAATACTTTTATGTGATAAATAATGGTTTTGAAAAAGATACTTTCATTATATTCACATTGATCCAAATGATATTTTAAATATAAACCCAATGGTGTCGAAAGTGGGACTTCCAATGGTTTTTGAAAGTGTACTTCCAATGGTTTCGAAAGGGGTACTTTTAGTGGTTTTGAAGCTATGCATCTAAGAGATAATAAGTAATACTTTATTACATTTTAAAGGTTTCAAAATTGAGGTTTTAAAGTGTTTCGAAAGGTAGGGGTCTAATGTTTTGAAAAGAGATTTATACACTTTCGAAGGAGGTTATCCAGTAGGGTCGAAAGCAACGTTTTAAAAGTTTCGAAAGCCTTAATTTAAAAATAACTAACCCAATCTCATTTAAATGAAAACCATGGCATTAATAAATAAATTAAATATTTTGAAATGGAGTTTTTGAAGAAGTTTTCCTTGATTAATAGGTTAAAGGGATTAACCAAGTTATTGTGTTTGCTTCTTCATATTTGTATATATTCATCTTGTAATGGACCCATAACTGTATTTTGGGGAAGTGTAGAATAACCGGCTAGGTTGGCCCAGTAGTGAATATAAATTAAGTTAACTCCTGAATGAGCAGAATTGCATCCAAAATGTCAGGAAGACCAGAATATAGGATGCTAAAATATTAAAGGAATATATTGGCAAGGGCCAATGGTCACAATAAGCCTGTGAAAACTATGTATAAGAAAAGATATTGGCAGGGGCCAATAGATTCATAGTAAGCCTATGAAAACTATGTATAAATAAAGATGTCAAAAAGACAGGTTCATAGTTTGCCTATGAAATCTACGATTTGATATTACAGGGGCCAATAGGTTTGTAGTTAGCCCATTAAAACTATATCCGGATTAAGATATTGACAGATGTCAATAGGTTCCTAGTCAGCCCATCAAAACTGTGAAAAGAAGAAATGATATTGGAGTCACCAATAGGATCTTAGTCAGCCCATGATAACTAAGATAAGAGTAAAGATATTGGAGTTACCAATAGGTTCTAATTGATCCCATGAAAACTATGTAACTAGACAGGGAGACCATAATCATTTTACATTTTACCAGTTATTAGTCACCCTGTGAAAACTATTAGGTTAACAATAACCCTAGAAACTATAATTGTGATAGATAGTCAAAATTAACGGGGGTGGGTAATCTATAATTGATTCACTTGTTATGCATATCATCATATCATATTGCTTTGAATTGTTTTACTCACTGAGGACGCAGGAGCATAGTGTTTGGTTTTATAAATGTTATAGGATACTAGTGGGGGAAAATCCATTCCGCTAAGCAGCATGATCTCACTAGATATCTAAATCGTTTGAGATGGTAGATTATTTTTCATATTAGGCTTTATGTCTGACTCGAAGTTTATGTTTTTTCCTTAAACTCTCGGATACTCAATTGATTTTGAGCAATTTGAGAGTTTTGGTTTTCAAGTATCTCATTAGACGAATAAAGCTTCGGGAGGCGTCTAGGAGGCATGATAGCTACTTAATGTTTTCTTTTATTTTGATTCCGCTATGTTATTGGTACAAAGGCAAAGTTGTTAAATTGCCTATATATACTCTAATCGTCCAAGGGGACATCTTCATATGTCACACTTGGTGTATATTGTAATAAATATATTTTCTCTGAACGTGGCTAACGATTGTGGGGTTATGTAATGAATTTGAAAAGTTTTGAAATGGAATGTGGATCTTGTTTGATGTTTTATATTTCTTCCATACTAATGTGTTTCTAATCTAACATTGCCATATTTGGTCGCCGAGGGTTAATAAATATGGATGAATACAACATCCGTAGCTGTTAGTTTTGGGCCTCAAAGCAGGGGATGTTAAAAGTTGGTATCAGAGCATAGGTTCATGAAACTTAAAAGAAATTTAAACCTAAAAGATTTTCAAACATAATCTAATGAATTTGAATATAAGGTCGTGGTTTGGGTTAGTGATATGGTAACATACTTTTATTTGATATATATATATATATATATATCTGTGTGTGTGTATATATGAGTACGTATTCCCCTCTCTCTTAGACCGTTCTTCTGTATCTTACTAAGGCTCATATGCAGATTTATGAGAAATAAGATATGAAAGCAGGAAATGGAAGAGGAAATCTTGGTGGAGGAAGCACAACAACCAATGGAAATGCTTGACCTAATACCAGTAGGAAACAAGGTCGACGGGAAAATGCTAACCAAAATGATGATGCCAATATGGGTGATGAAAATCCACAAGTAGATACAGGGGCGATGTATCAGTTTTTCATCATTGTAATGCAAGCAGGAGTTGCTGCTAGAGTTGCTGAAAATGTTGGGAGGAGCTAATCCTGTTGCTCTAGTTGGGAATAATCATGCGAAGTTGAGCAAAGACTACACCATTTTTGGCGGGAAACCATTTATGGGAATAGAGGATGCAATTGAAGCAAAGAATTGGCTGTTGCATTGTGAATGTATTTTTTGCTGATTTGGGTTTAGATGATGAGCAGAAGAGAAGGTTGGCCTCTAGACAGTTGCAAGGGTCAGCACTTCATTGGTGGAATAGTGTTACTACCGGAGTTACGGAGGAAGATTTGACATGGGCTTAATTCAGAAGGAGATTTGAACATAGGTTTTTATCTAAGGTTGCTAAGTCAGCATTGATGAGGAAGTTTATGGATCTAGTTCAGGGAGTGATATTGGTTATCGAGTGTGCCACGAAATTTGATGAGCTGTCTCGAAATAGGTATTCTACTATAGATACTGATATCAGGAGAAATGAGAGGTTCATTTGGGGATTGAGACCTGATCTTGCTAAGGCGACCCTGACACCTATCCATGATATTTGTAATGTCGTGGTAGAGATGAAAATTCGCCATGAAGAGATGCTTGATTTTTGTGCTAGAGAGAAACTAGTTGAAACCTAGGGTTCTCAGGAAAAGAAAAGAAAATTCTTTAAGAAGAAGGGAGCCTAGAAGGGAGATGCTGCCAAGAAGGAAAATGCTGATTTAGTTTGCTACAAGTGTGATAAAAAGGATCATTATGCAAATGAGTGCCGGTCAGGTAATGGGAAGAAAGCTGCAGATAAGAAGATTATGGAGTGCTCTAACTTTGATCAAGTTGGGAATTACAAAAACAAGTGTCCAGAACTGGTTAGGGGCGGAAAAAAAAGGTTTTTGTTGTTGGACCATCATCTGCTAAGCGAACTGCAGCTGATAAAGGAAAGACTATGTTGGAAGGTACATTTTTTATTCAGAGTATACCAGTTAGGATACTATTTGATACCGGTGCATCACATTCATTTATATCCCAATGTTTGGTTGATAGGTTATGCTTAGAACCCATGTACCTTGTTACTTCCTTAAGGGTTGTGAATCCAATAGGAGGGTATGCAACTCTGGGGATGAGATGTAACACGTTAGAACTTGATTTGTTACGTCTTAAGTTTGCATGTAGTTTATATGTTTTCTATTTCGTAGATTTTGGAATAATTTTGGTTATGGATTAGTTAAGGAGGTATGAGGCTAATATATTTTTCCAGGATGGGGAGATATCACTTTGACACCTGATAGTCATAACCGAGTTATATTTTCAGTGGAGAATTCTGACCAGAGTAGTTATTCTTTGTTAAATGTAATGGAAGTGGGAGAAGTGTTAAGTCAAGTTCGAGTAGAAAGAGATTTTGTAAATGCCTTTTAGCCAGTCATAGGTGTCCCATTGAAACGAGCGGTTGAGTTTTGGATAGATATTTTTCTAGGAGCTGAACCTATGAGTAGGCCACCTAGAAGGATGACACCTACTGAGATGAAGGAATTGAACGGCAGTTAGTTGATCTAGAAGGAAGGAATTTTATTAGACCAAACAGTTTTCCTTAGAGTGCAGCCACAGTATTCATGAAGAAACCAGATGGGTCGTTGAGGACGTGTGTCGGCTATCAAAAGTTGAAAGAGAGGACGATCAAGCATATGTATCCTTTGCCAAGAACTAAAGATCTATTTGACCAGTTGAGTGGAGCCAAAGTGTCTTTCCATTTGGATTTGGCGTTAGGTTTCCATCAGTTAAGAGTGATAGAGGGCAGTATTCCTTTTACAGCATTTTGAACTAAGTACAGTACGTATGAGCGGTTAGTAATGCCATTAGGGTTAACGAATGCACCAGCTTTCTTCGTAGATTTATTGAACCGAGTCTTCTAAGAATATTTGGATAGATTTTTATTGGCGTTTATAGATGAAATTTTGGTATACTCTAAGGATAAAAGAGAGCATGAAGATTATCTTAGAGTTGTGCTTGAGACGCTGAGGCAGCATCAGCTAAAGGCGAAGTTTTCCAAGTGTAATTTCTGGAAGAAAGAGATTAAGTTTTTTGGTCATGTGGTTTCAGCGAAAGGGTTGTCAGTCGATCCAGATAAGATCGAAGCTATTAACAATTGGAAGAGACTAGAGGAGGTGATGGAGATTAGAGGTTTTCTTGTACTTGCTGGCTATTACCAGAGATTTATTAAGGATTTCTCGTGGATAGTTGCGCCTTTGACTAAGCTAACTAGGAAGGAGGTGAAGTTTTTCTGGGCCGATAAATGTGTGGAAGCATTCCTTAAGCTAAAGCATTTGCTCACTAATGCACCTGTGTTAGTAGTTCTAGACGTAAACCAAGGGTTGGTGGTGTATACCGATACATGTGGAACTGGATTGGGAGCTGTGTTGATGCAGAATGGTAAAATGATTGCCTATGCTTCACGACGGCTTAGACCACATTAAGTAAGATATCCTACTCATGAGTTGGCTGCGGTGATCTTCGCATTGAAGATTGGACGCATTATCTCCTAGGTGAGAGATTTGAGCTATACACAGATCATAGGTGTTTAAGATACTTATTCTCTCAAAAGGAGTTGAATATGAGACAACAGAGATGACTAGAGTTTTTGGTTGCTTATGATTTTGGAATAGAGTATACACCAGGGAAAAGTAATAAGGTGGCGGATGCTCTTAGCAGTAGGCATAAGAATATGGTGTTATCTATATTGAAAGAATGGAAGTATGTAGAAGCTTTGACTACATGTAGTGTGCAGTAAAGATCGACTGCTAGCTCTAGTTAGAGTATTGCCATGTTGTCCTGTTTAGAAGTTCGACCAGTGTTGATCGAGAGAATTGCTTTAAAGTAGAAAAAGGATCCATTTTTAGCTGAGAAGATCAGAAGGCTTGAGGTTGAAATGGAGATTAATGATAGAAGCATTTTAGTCTTGACCAGAGAGGATGGTTGAGAAAGAATGGACGATTATGCGTTCCAAATGTTGAGAACTTGAGGAAAGAAGTTCTTAGGGAATGTCATTGATCCAAGTATATGATTCATCATGGAGGGACCAATATGTATCAAGATATGAAGAGGAGCTTCTATGAGGAAATTATGAAGAGGGATGTTTGCTTGTGGTTTAGGCAGTATGCAAACTGTCAACAAGTGAAAGTCGACATTAGAAGCCAAGTGGATTGCTTCAATCTCTAGAAATTTCAGCTTGAAAATGAGAATCGAATTCCATGGACTTTGTAAAGGGGTTGCCAAGGTCAAATAGAGGAAATGAAAGTATATGGGTCGTAGTGGATAGGTTGACCAAGAGTGCCCATTTTATTCCATTTAATTCAACCAGATCGGCACCTGTTTTATCTAAGTTGTTCATGAAGAACATGGTTAGACTACATGGAATTTCTAGTAGCATTAACAGTGATAGAGATGCTTTATTTACTAGTAGATTCTAGAAGAGTCTACAGGATGTGTTAGGCACTAAGCTCAAGATCAGTACTGCATATCACTCTCAGATAGATGGGCAGACCGAGAGAGTCAATAAGGCACTCGTGGATTTATTGAGAGCTTATGTGTTGGACTTTGGTGGATCTTGAGAAGATCACCTACATTTGGTTGGGTTTTCCTATAATAATATTTATCAGACTTGTATAGGAATGGCACCTTTTGAATCTTTGTATGGAAGGCCATGCAAATCACCAGCATGTTGGTTGGAGACAGGAGACAAATCGATCTTAGGTCTAGGTTTGGTTAGGGAGGCGTCAGCGAAGATTAAGTTGATCCAAGAAAGGATGAAGGAAGCTAATCCAAATAGAAAAGTTACACAGATAAGAGGCGTAGAGACATAGAGTTCTCAGTTGGAGACAAGATTTTCATTAAAGTATTACTATTGAAGGGTGTGGTACGGTTTGGGAAGTCAGGAAAACTGGCACCGATATATGTTGGTCCATTTCAGATTATAATGAGGATTGGCAAGCTCGCATACGGAGTAGAGTTGCCGAGCAGTATGACAGGTGTCCATAATGTATTTCATGTGTCTCATCTTTGCAAGTATGTGCATGATCCAGAGACTACTATTCCTTCGACAGGGTTGGAAGACTTAGTAGTAGAACCCAATTCTACTTTTGTTAGATAACCAGTTCGGGTTGTAGCGAGAGATGAGATAAGACCAAGGAACAAGACAGTCAATTTTGTGAAAGTTCAGTGGAGTGACAACAAGAAGAATTGTACTTGGGAGACAGAGGACATGATTCGAGATACTTATCCTGATCAACTTTAAGGGAATGTCTATAGTAGATATATGTATAGATAATTCCTAGTAAGGTAGACTAGTATGTCTATTAGGAATTATTATAGATGATTTCTATGTTTGCTATTTAGTCCTTGCTGAATTTTGTGGACGAAATTCTTTAATGATGGGAGCCTGTAACACCCTTAATTTTTGATAACATTATTCAAGAGATTTAATTTAATAAATTAAACAGAATGATGTAAATGTTAAGTGACAAGGGATTGAGATATAAATATAATTAAGGTCGTTCTCAATTAACTAGTTAAATGGGCTTAAAAATGGGTTATAAGTTAATTAATCTACATAAGGGCATAATGGAAATTGGCCGCCCATTACCTCTTACCCTTATATATATACTCGTTCCATTCACATTTCATTTTTTCCATCCACGTTCAAAAACATAAAAGTAAAGAGGAGCCGGTCGTTGCTAGGAAGAAAAGAGAAGAGAAATCAAAGAAAGGCTAAGGATTAAAGCTAGGGGAATAAATCTTAATCTCAATCCAATCTCCTTATCCTAATCAAGGTGAATAATATTTATACCTTCTCTATTTTGTTTTATGATCATATGTTTTCGAATTTAAGATTAAATTTGTTTTTATGATGATTTGGATGATGATATGCTTAAATTACAATTTCTTTAATTTAAACAAGGTTGTTTAAATGAGGATTTATGCAGTTTTAGGGCAAAACCGATTGTAAATGAACTTTGAACGCCATGGAAAAACTTTATGTTATGTAAAATATGATTTTGGAGTTGGCTTGTAATTTGGATAATTTTCCAAGCAATGGAAATATTATTACGAATTTTAACAGAAAAATATTATTAATTGGGTTAGAAATTTATTCAAAAATTACATTGAGAATTTGGGTCTAAAATTTTGATATATTTGATAACATGATTAAAATGAATTTCTGAAGTTTTTGCGGATTTTTCCTAATTGATTTGCTACGGAAATTAAATTATTTTTGAAGAAGGATTTATTTGCAATATTGGTTTTGCGTAACGGAATGGCTTATTTGCTAACTTAACATTGGTTTCGATCAAAAATTAAGCGGCAGTTATTTTGGTAAAGAATTTAAAAGTTAAGCCAAACAATCATAAGTTTACATGTGGCAAGTTAGCTAGAAAGTGTTTTATTTAATTGGTATTAAATCGGGTTTACCCAGAAAAGTGGGTTCCACCTCTATTTATAAGAACCTTTGAGCTCTAATGCCATTGCTCCATCTCAGTCGAAACCAACCTAGGCCGAAACCAATACATAAGGTATCACTTACATGATATGTAGTGGATAGGAGAAAGGCGGAAGGCATGGTGTCGAAAGCATTTCTTTCGATAGGGTAGATACCTTTGTTTGTGTTAAAAAGTTAAGTGCATGCCTTTGTTTTATTAAGCTTTCGAAGAAGAAAATATGCTTTCTAAAGGTTATTTCTAATAGCTTTTGAGGGGGTTTCTATCTTATGTTTTAAAGTATAAGCTTTCAAATGGGTTTCTTTGCTTATAAAAAATGATGCTTTCGAAAGTAGTGGTACCGACTTGGTTGAAACCCAACAACGTTCTTTTTCTTTTTGAGTTTATTGAAGCCATCAATGCTTCCGAAGGGTAGTATTTGTTTTAAACATATACCAGGCCACTTCCTAAATGCTTTCGAAAGAGTCCAATGGTTTCAAAAGCAATGGTTTTGAAAGAGGGTTTCGATGCTATCCTTCGGTGTTTTGTTTAATTGGTTTAAAGCTTTCGAAAGAGGTGGTGTTGATGCCATCAAGTTTTCCTCAATACTTTTATGTGATAAAGAATGGTTTCAAAAAAGATACATTCGTTATATTTACCTTTACCCAAATGATATTTTAAATATAACCCCAACGGTTTCGAAAGAGGGACTTTTAATGATTTCAGAAGGGATACTTCCAAAGGTTTCAAAAGGGGTACTTTCAATGGTTTTGAAGCTATGCTTCTAAGAGATATTAAGTACTATTTTATTACATTCGAAAGGTTTCGAAAGAGAGGTTTCAAAGTGTTTCGAAAGGCAGGGGCCTAATGTTTTTAAAAGAGATTTATATGCTTTCGAAGGAGGTTATCCAATGGGGTCGAAAGAAAGCTTTTGAAGGTTTCGAAAGCCTTAGTTTTTAAAACAAATAACCCAATCTTGTTTTAAAAGAAAACCATGACATAAATAAATAAATAAAGTGTTTTGAAATGGAATTTTTTGAAGAAGGTTTCCTTGATTAATAGGTTAAAGGGATTAACCAAGTTATTGTGTTTGCTTCTTTATATTTGTATATATTCACATTTTCATAGACCCATAACAGTATTTTGGGAAAGGGAAAAATAACCAGCCAGGTTGACCCAGTAGTAAATATAAATTAAGTTAACTCCTGAATGAGTAAAATTGCATCCAAAAAGTTAGGATGACCAGAATATAGGATGCTAAAATATTAAAGGAAGCTATTGGCAGGGGCCAATAGGTTCATAGCAAGCCCATGAAAACTGTTTATAAGAAAAGATATCGACAGAGGCTAATAGGTTCATAGTAAGCCCATGAAAAATATGTATAAATAAAGATGTCAGAAAGACCGGTTCATAGTTAGCCCATCAAAACTATGATTTGATATTGGCAGGGGCCATTAGGTTTGTAGTTAGCCCATGAAAACAATATCCGGATTAAGATATTGACAGATGTCAATAGATTCCTAGTCAACCAATGAAAACTAGGATAAGAAGAAAAGATATTGGATTTACCAATAGGTTCCTAGTCAGCCCATGAAAACTAGGATAAGAGTAAAGATATTGGAGTTACCAATGGGTTCTTAGCGATCCCATAAAACCTATGTAACTAGAGTGGGAGACCACAATCATTTTTCATTTTATCGGTTATTAGTCACCTCATGAAAACTATTAGGTTAACAGTAACCATAGAAACTATAACTGTGACAGATAGTAAAAATTAATGGGGATGTGTAATCCAAAATTGATTCACTTGTTTTGCATATCATCATATCGTATTGTTTTGAATTGTTTTAATCATTGCGGATGCTAATGCACAATATATGTTTCTATAAATGTTTTAGGATACTAGTGAGGCAAAAACCGCTAAGCGACGTGGTCTCACTAGATATGTAAATGGTTTGAGATGGTAGATTATTATTCATACTAGGATTTATGTCTGACTCAAAGTTTATATTTTCCCCTTAAACTCTCGGGTACTCAATTGATTTTGAGTAGTTTGAGAGTTGAGGTTTCCAGGTATCTCATTAGATGAATAAAGCTTTCGAAGACGTGCAGAAGGCACGATAGCTACTTTGAGTTTTTTTTTATTTTGATTCCGCTGTGTTGTTGATGCAAAGGCAAAGTAGTTAAATTACCTATATATACTCTGATCATCCAAGGGGGCATCTTCATATGTGGTTCTTGGCATATGTTGTAATAAATATATTTTCTGTGAACATGATAAATGGTTGTGAGATTATGTAATGAATTTGAAATGTTTTGAAATGGAATGTGGATCTTGTTTGATGTATTAAATTTTTTCCATATTCATGCGTTTCTATGTATCAATGTATCTAACATTTCCGTATTTGGTCACCGAGAATTAATAACTATGGATGACTGCAGCATCGTAGCCCTTAGTTTTGTGCCTCCAAATTGGGGATGTTACATTCCATTTGACCAATTTACTTACACCAAAACGAAAGTGGTTTGGGTTTATAGTAAAAATTTCTTTTAAAATAACATTTGTTTTTAACCCATTAAATTTGATTTTAAAAGGGAGAAATCTTTCTTAAAATTTGTGACTATACTAATAACATTGATACAAGTATATGGGGACGTTTTTTAAGTATTGAAAGTGAAATGCTTTATAAATATAATACAGGTGAGATAACTATACTTATACTTTTTCAAGTACTAAAAGAGTACAGTGGGTCTGTGAATTTATCTTTATAAAAGGTATTCTAATATAAGTATTAAGAAAGTGATTTTAATTAATGAAAGGACTAATTAAAGAGGCTTAGTGGTTGCTTGTGTGCTTAATCATGCTTGGTTTCCATATTAAATTAAATCTCTGATTTGACTATTTGCTTTTTTGGTATAAATAATCGACTATCAAATCTTGGCCGGTTTTGTAACTATTGATTGTTGGTTCGAAGAGACCAAAAGATTGGATAAATTGTGTTATTTGAAAACCTCTTCGAATGACGTAAGTGTTTGAATTGGAGACACCTTGAAGATGATGGAATCGTAGATGGAGTCCTTTGAAGTGCTAGTGCTACTTGCTACTAATCTTAAGGAAGATGCCAAAAAGGATATAGTAGAAGTAATGCCTTTGGTGTGTTCATTTCCTAGACAACTTGTATGGATGGATGTATACATTGCATTGTTTCTTGTAGGGCAGTGTTAGCATTCCAAGTGAGAATTGCTAAAAAGGTAAATCGCTGCCTCAATTCTCATATCCGGGAATGACTAAAATAGGGGATAGCCATAAGGTAATATGGTTCGCTGCAGTTAGGGTATGGTCATCACCTTTCTATATCACTATCTATGGATTTGTGTATGCTGCAAGCTCGTTGGAAAGGTTGAAAAGCAACCGGGGTGATGGAATATTTGGTGCTATCTAGAAAAGGGCAGACTGGTATTTCAATGCAGGAGTTCATGTGAGGCCTTCAGTGCATTTTATCTAGAGATGTATTATGGTAGGTGGTACCCCAATGCCTTATCATTGTATAAAATCCATTTTCCAATACGTTCCATTATTGACTTAGTTGTATACTAAGTATGCCGTTGAATGTAATTAATGTAACAAATCTAGCTACGATTAAATATTTATTTTAAACTCTAAGCATTATTATAATATTACAAGATTTTCTATGAAATAGTTATCGTAAGATAAAAACCCGTACATGTTTATGTGCGACATGGTCTTACGATATACCTTTATTTTTGTAATGATTTTATAAATAAAACAATTCATATGATTTGAGTTCTTCATGCTAGTTTACCAGACTGATTCGGATGTTATTTTCTCATAATACTCGGATCAGATCCGAGTATATTCTAGATTTAGCAGTGGATGCTTGGAGCTTTTGGAGACGAGCTGGACGCCTCAAAAAAAAAGAAACCACACTTTCATTTGGAAAAAAAAGATTTCATTGCAATTCACATTTTATAGCGTACATACATTTTGAATTGTTTTGCATTATAGACCGTTTCCACTCTCGGTTTACAAAACTATTTTCACTCTCTGTTTGCTACAGTGCCTCAACTGATATTCAACTCCGAATACATACTGTCACTCCTCCATTTTCTTCCTTTCAATTCACTCCACAGTTCTTCCCTGAACCACCAATATTCCTCTTAACAACCACTAGTGCACAATCAAAACTTCAACAACAATTTCTCCATTACCAAACTTCACATAGACCAAACTTCAACTCCTCTGGTCACTACCTTGCCCCTACCTTCCACCTCTGCCTGCACCTTTTTTTTGCATACCCATAACAGCAACAGGCCTCTGTTCTAAAATTCATCATCCCCAAACAGCCATTAGCACTGCTGCATTCCCAAACTTCAGACTTCTGCCCATCAAACTAAAGCATACAACAGCTTCCAGCACATTCAAACCATCCTTCACACTTCAAGGTGCATCACTGTCAAAGCATCACTTCTTCCTTAAACCACTGTCAAGTTCTCCACCATCACAAAACAACCTTCAACACCATTGCTTACTGACCCTTCCCACACAACCAACATAAACTTCCTCCTCAATCTCATCATCTTTTCAATACCAAACAATAGCAGCAGCACTACTCAACCACCCACCATTGTATATACATCCCTGTACACCCCTTACTGCCTAGCTCCACCCCACTTCACTACTCCAGAAAGCAGCAGCCACCCCCAACAACTTCCATCACCAAGATACAGTCTACCCATTTCATTGCCAAAGACATCCCCCTACTGACCAACAGCCAAACAACTTCACGAAACCAAAAAAAAGAAAGAAAGAAAAAAATAAAGAAGAAGAACTGCAATCAACTCCAGCAACTATCGCATCAGCGTCAACTGCCTCTCGACAAAATCCACGGCCCCAAACACTCCTCTGCATCCACCCAAAATCCTCCGCGGCCACCTTCAATCAAACTCCCACTAACCCATCTGCCTGCCAACCTCCACGACAACACAACCGAACCCAATTCGAACCAAAAACAATACTTCAACACCACAAATTCCACTTCGAGCCAAACCTACACAGCAAAGATCGCAGCCATCAACTTCCTTCGTAACTTCAAGCGCTCCGCCTCGATCTGAATTAAACAACCCTACAACAACGACCTGAATCGAAAACGACCACTGCTTCATCCTATCCTTAATCGCAATCCCCCTAATCGAAGCAATTCACCCAATTCAATTCTTCTTCTGTTCGTTTTTTTATTCGTTTCTGATTTCAAGAGGAAGTTAATACGTTTTTTTTTTAAGACAACCGATTGTTAAAGCAAGTGGTGAAACGGGTTGGGCTGTGTTTTGTTAGACGCGAGGAAATAATTTTTGTTTAGTTTGAGTTTTTGTTTATTTTTTTTTTGTTTTGTTTATTTTTTATTTTTTGGCTGTTTGGAGATCTACCAAAAAAAAAAAAAAATCCTCCTTTCATTTGGTTTGGCAATTCAAAGTTTTAGTTCAATTTATTTTATCTAGGTTTTCTTTTAAATAACGTTCTACTTTTTTTTTAGTTTGTTTTGTTAAAAAAAAATTGTTTTTGTTTGTTTTGTTTTCCTCTTGTTTTAGTTCCTCTTTGATAAACATATATTTAAAAAAAATAGTAATTTTTTTTGAATATATCTTCACTCCTTTTCAGGTTGCCAAAGCAGAATATCAAATAGAAGGAGTGCTTGCCAACACAAAAGGAAAAATAATTGCTTTGCTTTGCTAAAATCGCCGCTTAAAATTTTGTTCTTCTAATAATCTGCACGCTCTGCTATCGTTCCATTTTCCCTTATTTTTAGTTTAATTGCATTGTTGGTTGCTTGCATCTGCATTTATAAAAAAAAAATCAAAATCCAAAAAAAAAAAAACAAAATTCATTTTAGTTGCATTGTAAATTCACGTTTGATTTCTGTTTTTCATTCATCTCATCTTGTTTTTCTTTTCTAAGGGCAATACCCTAATTCACATAAGGTAAGGGATTTTATCACCCTTTCCTTAGCCTACAAACGCATTTCATCGTAGAATTTGACTAATAATAAAGATTAGACGTTGGACCTAAGGATGTCACGAGCTCACTTAGGACTTAATTATATCTTCACAATTGTTTTGTTTGAACGATTTTATTTCTTGATGTCTAGGCTACGGCACAGTAACAATCAGTTATAAAAATTACGGTAACACGTACATATTATACTGTTTGTTCCTCAGAAGGTACTTAAACCTTCGGCTGCATTGCTAAGGAGATTCGTGGTGCACCGATAACCCCTGTCTGTTACCTGGCTGAGAAATATTTTTGTTGATTTAAGACAAAGTGCGATTATACAATTTTGGGTTAGAAGCTACTAAGGACATAAAATTATAGTTAAGTCCTTTGCATTCATTTAGTTGCATTAGTTCATGCATATTTAAAAAAACAACAAAAAAAATCAAAAATCCAAAAAAAACACAAAAAATGGTAAATTTTACTTAACTTAGTTTTTAATCAAAAAAAATTCTCTTTTTTTTTCTTTTCGTTTGCAAATTTTCATTCAAAAACATAAATCTAAAAAAATATATAAAATCTTTTCCAAAAGATTTTTTTTTGAAAATTCAAAAACAAAAATCAATTTCCGTTTTCTAAAAACAAAAAAAACAAAAAATCCTTTTGGTAAATATTTAAAAATTCAAAAAAAAATACAAAGCCAAAAACATAAAAAAAATTTGAAAAACCAAAAACAAAACAAAAATCAAACTTCTCTTTTGAAAATAAATCTCACTTATTAAATAGTTTTCTTCCTTGTAAATAAAAATTCAAAAAACAAAAACAAGTTTTCAAATCTTCTTTCATTCCCTAAACTCAGTTCTATCTCCTTTCACTTCTCGACTTTCATTTGTGCACGAGTACTTGGACTCGTGACACAACAACGAATCATTGGACTCACTACCCTTCTACAAACCGTTTAACTCGAACAGACGATCCTCCTGAATTGGCGAACGAAAACGCCCCTCGAACTCTTATGGATAGAATCTTTCCCGATAGAGTTTCTATTCCACCTTGCATCACATTACCCGCCCCTACGGGTAACCATTTCGAAATTCACTCGAACCATAATGCCACGCTTTCGAAATGGTGCAATTTCGAGCACGATGACCCATACATTTTCTTGGCTACATTCGAACAAGTTTATGCAACCATTAAAATCCAACAACTTTCCGACGACGGAATCAAACTTCGATTAATCTCATTCGCTCTTACAGATTATGCTGAAAAATGATTGTACAGCTTACCGTCAAACTCGATTAAAACCCGGAAAGAATTCGTAAAAGCTTTCTTGAAAAAGTTCTACCCCTTGGAAAAAACAAGTAGAATCTGAAACGAAATTGTAAATTTTCATCAATTCAAGGGAGAACCATTTGGAAAATATTTTGAAAGATTCAAAGAGATTTTGATAAAATGTCCACACCATAACTTTGAAAAATGGACGATTTGCCAAATCTTATACCATGGACTCGAAAACAGCTCACGAACAATGCTCGAATCAATGTGCCAAGGCAACTTTCTTTCCCAACATCACGATGATGCTTGGCGATTTCTTGAAAACCTCGCTGAAAAGTCGTCCCAATGGGAACGTTCGAACGAAAAATCAATTTACTCACGATCAAGTGCAAACTCGATAGGATCTTCATTTGCTTTGGAAGCTAAGATCGACGCAATGATTAAAAATTTCGATAACGTTTTCTCATTGAATCAAATGAACCAAGCTTCCCAACCAATGTGTTATAAATGCAACGATCCTAATCATATAGTCGATCCGTGTTCCAACTCCATCGAACAAATCAATGCTTTCAATAAATCCAAAAACGACCCGTTTTCTCCAACTTATAACCCTTGCTGGAGAAATCATCCGAATTTTGCGTGGAACTAAAACAATCCCAAAACGAATACGATTCGTCCTAATTTTCAAGCATTTCCGAATAATGCTTCGAATCCTCCCTTTCAGCCCAATAATTTTCAACCAAACTTTGCGGGTCTGTCTCATTATCAACCACAACAATCAAATTTTCAACCAAATTCTGCTCATCCTCCTCAAGACGATAAACGTTTAACTTCACTTGAGAAAACTCTTGAAACGTTGGCTAAAGCAACTACTCAAGGCCTTCAATCAAACAGCAATTTGCAAAATTTATTGACCTCATATATGCAAAACAAAAACTAATCAATTGCAAAACTCGAAATGCAAATGAGTCAATTAGCCATGTCTGTAAGTGAACGCGAACGAGGAACATTCCCAAGCCAGCCTCATCCAAATCCTAGAAATCAAAACGTAAATTCAAATCAAGCCCATGTTGTTCAAGATAGCAATGTCACACAAATGAATGCTATCATAACTCTACGTTTCGGTAAGCAAATCGATAATCAAGTCGTTAACCCAAACGATTTACTGAAAACCTCTCTCGACGCTTCTAAAACGATGAACGACTTAGAACAGAACGTGGAGCCAAACGTTGAATCGAATGCCAATCAAAACTCTTCTTCTTCTACTCGAGTAGACCTGCCTACCGAGTATCATATCCCATTTCCACATCGTCTTCGAACAAAGAAACAACTCGGACCAAATGGAAAAAATGTTGGAAATTTTTAAACAAGTCAAAGCTAACAACCGCTTCTTGACATTGTTCAACAAGTCCCCACTTACGCGAAATTTCTTAAGGACTTGCGCAACCAAAAGCGACACACTCAAATGCCCGAAAAGGTCTTCTTAGCTGCCAGTTTGAGTGAAGTCTTGTCGCAATCCATGCCCATTAAATACAAGGATCTTGGCTGCCCTACGATTTAATGTACTATTGGAGATAAGACGATTAACAAATGTTTGATAGACTTAGGGGCGAGTGTCAACTTGATTCCATACTCCGTTTATGAACAATTAGGCTTAGGTGAGCTCAAACCCACAAAGTCACGCTTTAATTTGCCGATCGCTCCATTAAGAAGCCCGTGGGAGAAATCGAGGACATGCACATTCGAGTTGGGCAATTCATATTCCCCGTTGATTTTATCGTTCTTGAAACACAACCCGTGACGAATCCCTCGAGTCAAATTTCATTGATTTTAGGTCGACCATTCTTAGCCACCTCAAATGCCTTAATCAATTGTCGTAACAGATCAATGAAAATCTCTTTTGGAAACATGACTTTGGATCTTAACATTTTCAACCTTGAAAGCCAATCAAATGAACCTGGTGACCTAACGTTGGAAGTTGGTGCCATTCACGAAAATGTTGAAAACGAAACATTTGATCTTAACGATGAACGCGAGGCCGAGTATGAAAAATTGTTTCACGAAATTCCCAACGAGATTGAATACACTCTTCCTTTTGAATCGCTTCCAGTTGAGTCCGAATCTTAACCCAACTCTTTGATCGAAAAACTCCGGAAGTTGGACCTCAAACAACTTCCTGATCACCTTAACTATGCACACTTAGGTAGAAATGTTGCCTGATATAATTTTCGCAACTCTCTCTCTTGACCAAAAAGTTTCTCTTCTCTCTATTCTTTCGAAAAATAAGAAAACGATTGGATGGTCGATCTCTGATATCAAAGGAATTAGTCCCCCTCTTGTTCAACATCGTATCCATTTAATCGACGATGCCAAGCCTGTTCGTGACGCGTAACAAAGGCTTAATCCAAAATGAAAAGATGCGGTGCGTTGTGAAATTCTTAAACTTCTTGACAACGGAATTATTTACCCAATCTTTGGTAGCTCATGGGTTAGCCCAATTCACGTTGGACTGAAAAAGTCTGGGCTAACCGTTGTCAAAAACGATTCAAGCGAACTTATTTCGACTCGTACTCAAATGGGTTGGCATGTTTGCATTGACTATCGAAAACTAAATGCCGCAACACGAAAAGATCACTACCCTCTTCCTTTCATTGACCAAATGCTCGAACGTTTAGCCGGCCACGAATTTTACCACTTCCTTGATGTTATTCCGGCTATAACCAAACTCCAATCGCTCCCGAAGGTCAATAGAAAATGACTTTCACGTGTCCATTTGGTACCTTCGCTTCTTCTGCGACTTTCCAACGACGCATGGTTGGAATCTTTTCCAACATGATTGAACGCTTTCTAGAAGTTTTTATGGACGATTTCTCAATCTTTGGCGATTCTTTTTTCCAATGTTTACTCATCTCGAGTTGGTTCTAAATCGATGTGAAGAAAAACATTTGACTTTGAATTGGAAAAAATGCCACTTTATGGTCAAACAAGGCATAGTCCTTGGACATATCATCTCAAATAAAGGCATTGAGGTAGATAAAATGAAAATCGACGTAAATTGCAAATCTACCCATTCCTAAATCTGTTAAGGACATTCGATCGTTTTTAGGACACGCTAGCTTTTACCGACGTTTTATGAAAGACTTTAGCAAAATCGCTCGTCCTTTGAGGACTTTTCTAGGAAAAGACGTTCCTTTCGCTTTTAACTCTGATTGCATCTCTTCTATTGAACATATTAAGAACGAACTCATTTCTGTTCCAATCATTTGCACACTTAATTGAGATCTTCCTTTCTAAATAATGTGTGATGCTTTGAAATTTTCCGTTGGTGCTGTCTTAGGACAACGCATCAACAAAATCCTTCACATCATTTACTACGCGAGTATGACTTTGAACGACGCTCAACTCAACTACACAACAACCAAAAAAGAGCTTCTAGCTATCGTTTTTGCACTTGAAAAGTTTCGACCTTATTTGTTAGGTTCACACATTATCGTGTAGACGGATCACTCTGCGCTTCGATATCTCTTCGCTAAAAAGGATGATAAATCCCATCTGATTCGTTGGATCCTTTTACTTCAAGAATTTGACCTTACAATCAAAGACAAAAAAGGATCCGTAATGTCATAGACAATCACTTATCTCGTCTTTCGAACGCACCATCTTCCTTGCCGATCAATGAAAACTTCCCCGATGACCAACTTCTTTCGATTTCTATCGATCCATGATATGCTGATATAGTGAACTACTTGCTCACTAAAAAAAACTCCCTCATCTTGGCCCAAATAGGACAAATGAAAATTCATTTCCCAAGTGAAATATTTCAATTGGGACGATCCATACTTGTTCAAATATTGTCCCGACCAAATCATCCGACGTTGCATTCCGGATAATGAGATCATTAGTGTTCTTTCGTTTTTCCAAGATCAAGCGTGCGGTGGACATTTCGGTCCTCGAAAAACTGTGGAAAAGGTGCTTCATTGTGGTTTCTACCGGCCTTCTCTTTTCAAAGGCTCGTTCGAATTTTGTAAAACTTACGATCGATGTCAAATGCTTGGACGAATTTCTCGACAAGATATGATGCCTCTAAACCCCATTCTTACGATCGAAATCTTTGATGTTTGGGGTATTGACTTTATATGACCTTTTCCCAATTCTTTTGAAAACTTGTATATCCTTCTCGTTGTTTATTACGTTTCAAAATGGATCGTAGCCGTTCCTTGCAAAACCAACAACCATAGAATTGTTGTGAAATTCCTCAAAGAAAACATCCTTTCAAGGTTCGGCACACCTCGCACAATAATCAGTGATAACGGAACCCATTTTTGCAACCGTTCTTTTGAAACTTTAATAAAAAAATACTCGATAACCCACAAGTTGTCCACTCCATATCATCCTCAGACTTGTGGTCAAGTTGAAGTTTCAAACCGACAAATAAAACTAATTTTGGCGAAAACTGTTAGCAAAAATTGAAAAGATTGGTCTCAGAAATTGAACGACCCGCTTTGGGCTTACCATACTGTTTTTAAAACTAACCTTGAAATGTCCCCATTTTGTTTAGTTTATGGTAAAGCTTGCCATTTACCCGTTGAAATTGAACACAAAGCTTTGTGGGCAATAAAGAACTTAAACTTTGATCTTGAAAAAGCTAGCGAAAATCGAAAACTACAACTCAACGGACTAGAAGAACTTAGGAACAATGCGTATGAAAATGAGAAAATTTACAAAGAAAGAACCAAAGTTTTTCATGATAAGTCAATCCTAAGGAAAACGTTTTAGCCTAACCAGAAAGTTCTTTTATATGACTCGAGACTTCATTTTTTTGGGGAATCTTAAATTAGGATGGACCAGACCATTTGTGGTACGAACTATTTTTCCACATGGTGCTGTAGAAATAGAAAACCCCAGGGATGGATCAATTTTAAAAGTCAACGATCATCGTTTGAAACCTTTCTTGGAATTGCCAAATAACCAAGAGGAGGAGCTCATGATCCTTCATGAGCTAAGCTACGTCTAGTAAGAATGTTAACCCTCTTTTGTAAATATGTACATATTTTTCCCCTTTACACTCATTATATCATGCATTGACTATGGGGACACGGTCAAAATTAAGTAAGGGGGAGTCTCATTTTCATTTTTTTAGTTTTTCATGGCATTTTTGAATTTCCGTTTTCTTGCTCTAAAGAAAAAAGTATCTCAAAACTCCTAAATCTCAAAAACATTTTCTTTTTACCATTTTGATTTATTTTTGAAGAAACACTATAGGATAAGTATAAGTTTTGGTTAATAAATTGAAAATTTTGAAATTATTTTGTCTTAACCAAAATAAAAATGATGTTTGATTACAAATAACAATGGTTTAATTAGTATATAGGAAAGTTTATCTATGTTGATTATGAAGTATGTTCTAATTGAAAATCTTTGTTTAAAACGTGGTAAATTTAAAGTAAAGGATATAACATTTTTGTCTGCTAAGTTAAATGGTGCTAAGTTGATTTTGCAAAACTCTATCTCTCTTAAAATAACATCCAAAGTATTCACTCTCATTTAAAAGTCCTCAAGATTGTGCATAAGTGAATTACTTGGAATTTTTGATTATGTGCTTTCATACTCATTTAAAAGTCCTCACGGTTACGCATGTATGGAACACATGTAAAAAAACAGACTTAATAAAAACCACCTATGATCGATAGGTGTATGCATGAAAGTGTGTGCACTCGCCATGCTCTGTACTCCCCTCACATAAGCCCGAAATGCAGTGCATGGGTGGTATATCTGGCCTCAGTTTACCTGAGCTATGTGTGTAATTTTTCTTGCAAATAATGGGAGAGCAAGCAATTGAAATCCTAGCACTATTTTAACTTGTTTGATTTAACTTATTATTGAATAGAAATGAAAATACCACGTTAATAAACTTTGATAATCAACCAAGGATCCATTTCATAATTACATTGTGTTATCAACCGAAACAACTAGCCACACTATAGTTTGTCATTTATGACAAATTGATTTTTATTGGAAATTTTGACGAGTAAATGACTTAAATTTTCAAGACAATGACCAAAACTTGTATTTAACTTATTTGTGTCTATTTAAAAGTAAACCTTTCATTTGTAAATATTCCCAAAAAAATCGCATTCATCTCTTTGTAAATAAATCTAGCATTTTGTAAATATTTTCACTTTGCACTGGATTTTGTGGGTAGTATCCAATCTAAAAACCTTCACGAGACAACACTCGTCCCACTAGGGACACCCAGAGGTTTAACGGCTTATTGCATACGCTCAATGCAATCATGCTCCCTATGAAAACAGATTTATCTTAGTTTTCCTTTATTCGAGGACAAATAAAAAGATAAGTGTGGGGGTATTTGATGTGCATGTAAATGTGCATATATTTACACCCATATTTTATCTCTTTTTATTTAAATAAACATCATATTTGGGAATTTTAACATGTTTAAAACTAAAATTCAATTATTTTCAAACATCATATTTTCATCTTCATTCAGGGACAAAATGGTCATTTTTGTGCAAGTGTCAATTTAAGAATTTTTACTCGGACATTTTTTGATAATTTTTATAGGAATTTGGATGCATATGGAAGAGGCTTATATGAAGATACATGCATGCACAAATGAAATACAAAGGAATGAAGAGGAAATAATTCAAGTTCAAGATCATGGAGGACCTCACCCACTTACCTAAATGTACAATTATGAGCTTATGGACAACTAAGTGGAGGTTAAAGCTTCATGCACAACAAATGATGGATTAATTAGTGGCCAATGGTTACTTGGTGGCCACACTTCCTAAAGAGAATTTTAGGAGCCCCCTTAAAAATAGAATTAGGGTTTTATGCAGGTATATATAGCCCTCTTATGTACATGAAACTATCTTTTACTCTTTCATTTTACTTAGGAAATTAAGAAATCAAAGTGTAAGCTCAATGTTCTATGAAATAATAATGGCTTCCAAGCCTCCTTCTTCTCTCTTTTCTACATGCTTTTCTTTGTCTTATTGTTAATGTTTATTTTTATGCCCTCTTTCTCCTTATGTTCATACCTTAGATTTACATTTATACAAGTAGGTAGTAGCTAATCTCTTTTGCTTTCTTTGCTTATTTTCTATTTTATTTTCTTTTTAATGTTGAAACTTACTTGTGTTGCTTCAATACCACAAATGAGTAGCTAAACCCCTACAATTTAGGGGTGATGAAGCTCTCTAACTTTATGTAATTTCAACATTTTATGATTTATGATTTTATTTGGTTTATGCTTCATGAAGTGGATTTTGATGCAAGTTTATACAAGTGGGTTTGATAGCTTATATTGCTTATGCAAATGAGCTATTCTTATTCAACATAAACACAAGTTGCATCATCATTTTCTAATTCATTTTTGATTGTGAAATTAAAGTAAAAATAAAATTTGATGATCTATATTATTAGTTACAATAGTAAATATATCATACTTAAAATAGCTTTTGCTTTTGCTTCATTTTCAAGAGAATTATAAGCGGGTTATTTGTTGTATTATGTTTGATGGTTTGAGTTATGTTAATTAATAACATAAACAAACCATACTTATGATAAATACAATATTATTTCACTTAAATCAATGCTAGAGATCATAAATTGTTTGTTTGTTGATTTGCAAAAATATAAGAGTGGATTTGCCTTTAAATTGTTCTCTAGTTCAATAGTTTCTACTACATTTTAACTCTAGTTTTAGCTTCATTTTAGTTCCAGACAACAATTTCTCCTCCATTTGGTCTAATTGGATTGAATAGTTTTTTAAAACTCCAACAACTCCCGGTGGATCGACCCGTATTTGCCACGTACTTCAAGTGTACGCAGTGCGCTTACGGTAAAAATTTAATTTGAACTTTATGGCAGTTTTCTAATTTAATAGAAAATTTACCGTTAAACATATATGTTCATAAGATTAAGTATTTGAGTGTTCCATATTGTCCGTAATTTAGGTGGGATTTTATCTGTCGACGTCTCGCCTGATTCTGAGTTAGTATGATGATGTTACTACAGTTTGGACAAAAAAAATAGCAGCTTCTGCCTAGGTCGACTTCAAATAAGGGGATGTAGCAGTATGCGTTCATAAGATGAAGTATTCGAGAGTTTCATATTGTACTTAATTTATGTGGGAGTTCATCGGTTGACATCTCGCCCAATCTCGAGTTATTTTGAAAAGGTTATTGCAATCTCAACAAAAATAACAGTAGCTTCTTCCTAGATGGAGTTCCAATATGGGGATGTAGCCCGTTAAATTCGATATATAAATGTTAGTCACCATAGAGAACTATGGTATACATTCATAAGCTAAAGTATCCGAGTATTCCATATTGTTCATAATTTAAGTGGAAGTTCATCGGTCGAAGTCTTGCTTGATTCCGAGTCAGTATGAAGAAGTCACTTCAATGTGAACAAAAAATAATAATGGCTTCTTCATAGGATGAGATCAAATACCAGGTTTGCATATACAAACCAATAATTCTTTTATACTTCTTTTTTATTCTTTTCACGTCTATTCTTTGAGGTTTATGTTTTTTTTCTTGAATGTCGGAATAAATGAGGAAAAAAATCATTAATGGAAATAAATATAAGTAGTACAAATTTAAGAAAGACAAATATGAAATTTCTAATTTTCAAAAGAAAAAATAGCAATTTGAAAGTTGGTTTCCGAAAGAGTAACTTGAAAGCATAAAAGAAGAAAATCAACAAAAGAGTGGTAAAAACAATTAATTACCGATATATTTCGATACATTTTTGCTCACTACTCATATTAGCTAAAAGAGCATAAGCATGTAAAATATTTCCATTTCCTATGGTATAAAATAAACTAAAACAAAAGAAAGAAATGATAAGACAACGAATGCTTTTAACTTATTGCTTTTGTGGATTTTCTTCAGTTGTCTCGGTTTTCTCAGTAATTGCCTCAGATTCAGTTTATGCTGGCAATGCTACTGTCAAATCTACTTTCAGAGATGCAACTTAAAACACATGCACGTTGTGATTAAGTGGAGGCCCACTTGGACATGCATATATACTCATTTATAGCAAGTAAAATTGGGTTTTACCAAAAGGCGCATAATAAATAAATTTGGCTAAAATGTTACACCACCAATTACGGTAACGTGCAGTGTTAATATTTGAATGGTTCAGTATCAATCAGTGATTGAATTTACATTTTTGAGTTACACAGCCGAAATGATGAATATTCCGAATGAACCATACAATCAAATTAAGTTTAATCGTTGAAATGAATTAAATTAAATTATATTTATGACATACTAATTATTAAATTCTGTTTTGATCTATTTAAATACCATTAGTATTTAATAAGGTGCATATATAAAAGATAAAAATGCATATATCAATATATGTCGGTTGAATATTTAAATTGAATTTAATATAACAAACACTAAAAGGGATTTAAATAAATTGAAATAGCTAATATTTGTGGGTCGTTAATTATTAATTTTTTTTGATTTGTATCAATACCATTAATACTTAATAAATGCTTGTATAAAAGTTATAAATCAGCATACTAGTATACGATATCCATAGAAAATTTAATTTGGATTAGTTGAGATTGATACTAATTAGTTTTTGGAAATGTTTGAGTCCCAAACAGCCCAAGTCATGGTCGACCATGCTTTGTGAGTTGGAAGATTCTTTTGTTTTTGAATTGAAAAGGTAAATCTTAATTAAGGAATGGTGAATAATCATATCTTTAATGATATCTTTATTTCCTCCATTATTTTCATTTGCCTCTATCATTTTCTCTCATTGCTACATCCAACCCGAGTTGAAAATTCATGGTCCCTAGGGTTCCTAAACTCTTAAAACAAAAATAAGATAAAAAAAATACAAGGATGATTATCTCTCGATTGTTGCAAGATCTAGAGATTGTTCAAGATATTTCACTTAGCTATATCTCAAAGGTAATATTCCATTTTATTTATATATAAATTCATCATTTCTATATGGTTTTAATCGTCTATCTCTTCTATCAATTTCACCTATTTAAGCTTTGGATTATGATTACCCCTAAATCAGTTGTATCATCGTCATGTTATTATGTTTTAACATATCCTTGTTCTTTTATCTATTATTCATATGTTATCAATGAAAATTATTTTGGATTCATTACTGTTTTTGTTTATTTGTTCATATTGTGTACCTAATTTAGATCTAAATCTCATTACCAGGAATTTATATGTGCCTAAATCGTCTAATTCAATCTTATTTTAGAAATTATTATTTGAATAAATTTTGAAATAACTATATTAATAAATTAATTTTTATATTATAAAATTCGAAATTGAATGCATTTCCTACAAATTGTTTTTGAGACAATTTTGGTTATTGTTTACATAAAAAAATTAAGTGAATTTAAATTTCATAAGTTTTTTTCAAAAAGAAAACTATAAAACTATAGAATTCGGTTTTTAATTAATAGTTGGATCTAAGCGAGACTAAATTTATTGTTTGAAGGAATGTCTTTTGAATTAAAAACTAGTTGAATATAATTTTTATGTTGTTTTGTTTCATATCATTAATTTAATTTATGTATGTACACACACACACACACATATGAGTACACACACACATATTTTTGTGTGTATGTACATGTATGTATGTATGTATGTATATGTACGAATGTATTAAACCCAAGATTTACAAACTAGACTTTATGTAAGATATCGTAATTTTGTTTCAACTATATTTTAGTCAAAACCAACTTTAAATTATCTACTTTAACTTTATTACATGTTGTACGAAAAAGCCTATCCTAATGTAAACAACTATACATATTTGTGTGTGTATACATATATTTATATATGTACATACATACATACATATATAAATACACACACATGCATTGGATAAATCTTATTTGATAAAAAATTTAGTTTAGACGACAAAGGCATATTTAAAGGAGGAGTGCGTACCTTACGGCTTAAATCCATGCACTTAAACTACACTCACATTAACTATGTATACTTTTCTTATGTTGCACTTGCACTTTCGTACATGAGTGCATTTATGCGACGTCGCACAATTTTGAATATTTGAAACTAGAATATTTAATTTATTTTAAATATTTAAAGGTTAATTATTAACTTGAATTTTAAATATCACTACTTATTGGTTAATTAAATTATTGGACTAAACAAAATTGAAAATTGGGTAAAATATGAAATATGGAGTTTTAAGTTCGTTAAAAATAATTTGAAGGCTTATAAAATCTATATTGATAATACCGAAGATAATAAAAAATTTAAAATTGAATTCAAAAATGTTTTGTTCAGTTTTAAAAATATATCGTTTAAATTGGCATTTAAAAATAGCCTTTCGCGACACATTCTCAGAATCTGACTAAACCAGTTCCATTGGATCCATAATAGTGTATTATTATCGGGTTTAAAATTTCATAGTATTTGGAGTTATCTTGTGGCCGTATGATATATAAACGCGCTGAAATTTTATATCGGAAATTCAATATAATAACTAAGTCCAAAAAGCTATCTTCTCCATATGACCGAGTTAGGACTCGAAACCTTTTCCATTGCGTTCGGAATAGGGTATAACATTATGAACGCCTAACGACACGCCTCGATAGGAGTTCGAAAATTTAAGTTGCATTTCTGAGATGATTTAAATTTAAAATTTAAATATAATTTGACTGATCAAAATAATTCACTTCAAAACTTTATCTTTTCATACCATGGCCACTTATCTTCTGGTACACAACATCTGTAACATACACGCTTCATTCTCCCTTTTCGTTTTTATAAAATTTCAATAAGTGAGAGGAAGAACAAAAAAAATAAAATAATGGCCAATGTCTTTACAAACATCAGAAGAAAAATTGGCGAAATCCTGTCTTCCCTTTTCTTAAATCAAGTTCGAATTTTCTCATAATTAAAAAAAAGTTACCTCATGATCGAATTGATTGTGATTTCGTGTAGTTGCATGAATTTACTCACGATGTCTAGGCGAGACTGGAAGAAGAGTTCGTGATTTGGAATCATGGCCTCATTGAAGGCGGGGTGGGTTCGATGACCTTTTCAAAGCTGCCTTGTCGCTCATGGCCAGAGGTGTGGCACGTTGGTCGGCAGAGATAGGTGAAGGCTGAGGGACTTCCATGAGTCGGCGCCGTGGAATTAGAGCGACGTCTGGCGATCGACGTTTGGGTATTTCGATGCTCGCGAGGTTCGATGGATGAATGTAGTTTTTCTTCGTTGAAGCGGGTGGTCGTAAATTCAAGGAGGAGGCTAGTCGAGGTGTTGATGGTTGTGGGTCGCAGTGGAGATTGGCTCAATGAGGACATCATTCTCGTACATGATTTAGGGCTTGGTGGCTCTGTGTTTTGCTGTGAGGGTTCGGCTTCGTGGTCGAAGAGGGTGGAGCTTCTTGATGAGGCCGAGCCAGGGCTTATGGGCAGTGAGGTATTCGATTCTTATTTTTTCATTTTCCGATTCAACTTGATTCAATGAAATATATTCATGCATGTTTTAATATATAGATGAAAAAGAAAAGAAAATATGTGGATGTGATTTTAGGAAATATAAGAGTACACAAAATTAGAATTTTTAAATCTATATAGATTATTTTTATAAACATATAAGTAGTTACAAAATGAAAAATATAAATAAATATACATAAGCACTTATTAAACTTACTAGTTCGTTTTATGGATTATGGTGATTAATTGTTAGTTAACCTATTTAATAATTTTAATTACTAAAAGATTTTTTATAAGGAAAATTAGTTTAAAATTTAATTATTCATTTAAAATTAATTTTATAAAATGAAAATTTATTATTCGATCTGTTCGAATATTTATAAGTCATATAATGTTTGTTACAAGGTCAAAACCATGAAAAAACAAGCTAATTGGATTGGGTTGCAAACAAAATCAAAGGTGAGTTAATCTCACTCACATCTAGATTACCTGTTAATTTAAATAGTTAAAATTTAAATTATTGGTTGATTGCTTGAATTGATAATTTATTATCAAACTGAATGTGGTATAATATATATATATATACATAGTAGTATATATATACATATATATTGGACTGATTTATATTCCCGCATTATATAGCGGATGAGACCCTATGCGCCCCGCATAATAGCGGATGACCCTTCATACCGCGATATCCCCCTTAAAATGGGATTGGAATTTTTATATTGTGCTAACATCTGTGGATGCAGGGAAACAGGTTTGAGGGACCCAACTGGATTCCTCAAAATATTGGAATTTATTTTCATATTCAGTGATATAATTTATTTGATAATCCATGATAGATTATATTAATTGAAGTTATTGATTGCTTGGTTTGTTGAATATTTTTGGGTATATTGAGATATCAAAAATATAAAGGTTGGATTTTTAGAGGAAAGTAAAGAGAAAATTTTAAGTAAATAATTTTAGGGAATTAGATAAATTGTAAGAATGAGGTTGTGAAATCTATAAACAGAGTTTATAAATAAAGTGAAATATTTATCAGAGGATAATTTGGAAGTATAAATTCAGGATTGGAATTTATAAGCAAAGGATGATTTGTTTAAAAATAAATAGTGGTTTATTTTCAAAAGAGTGGAAAAGAAATTTACGGGTTTGGGACGTAAATTAAACCAAAATAAATCAAGAAAAAATTAAAAATGGTTGGACGGGTTATGTTGGAATGGAAGGTGTATTTCCTGAAAGCTAAGTATATTTTTCAAACGAAGATTTCTAAGTATAACTTAAAGGATTTAAAGTTGTTTAAAGGAATGTTTTTAGAGAAATTTATTTATTTTAAATTGTTAGAATTTTAAGTCAATATTTATTTAAAATTAATTATAGTAATAATTATTTTAAAAGGTTAAATTAGTATTATGATTTAAAAGATCATTATTAAATATTTAAATTTTATACAATAATTTTATTTTGAAAATAGTTTGTGGCTAAAGTTTTACTTGGAAAATTATTGTAGAATTTCATAACTATTATTTTGAGTAAAGTGATTTAAGTAATTTTATTTCAAATGTTTTAAGTGTATGTTTATGGGGAAGTGATTTATATTATTTAAAATCTAATTTTAATATGACTTGGATTTTTCAATGGAAATAAAATAATTGGTTGAATTGATTGTTTATTTGATAGTTAAATAACCGACTATCAAATCTGGATCCAAAATACAACTTTGGAAATATCTGGAAGAGGTATGGGAATTATATGATACAGTTACCGTTCGAGGTGCTATACTGTACGTATAAACTCGTTCGTTCTTCTAGGACGTTTATAAGGAAATCCGTCCACTAAACGATTATGAGGTGATCTCCGATCTTATTCTCGTCTGTGTATTTCCTAAAAAACGGAGGTTGAGTTTAACGGAAAATAGCGAACGTTGTTTCGAAGAGACCGGGATCAGATTTGTGATCCGAAAACCACTTTGATGCAACGAGTACGTTTCCAAAAGGAATACAAGGGTTGGAGTCGAAGATGGAGTAGTGTAGTGCAAGGGAAAATCGCTACTAATCCTTAGGGGATTCCAAAATGAATGTAGTAGGAGTTGTGCCTTCGGTTTCGTTCGGATAGGGAACGGACTTGTATGGATGATGCTATTAGAACATCGTCAGGAGGACGGTGAACATTCTAAGTGAATGTGTTTCTAAAAGGGTAACACTTACCCTCGAACCTCGTCAACTAGGAATGGCTGAAAATCAGGAGATATGCAGCAAGGCTAAGTGGGTAGCACCCAATTAGGGTAAGGTCATCCTTGTCTAGATGTCTCTTTTTATTCGGTTGTGTGGGGCGGTTGCTGATCCCAACCACGGGGTGATCTTATTCGGACTATCCAGTAAGGGGTAGCCCGGTCTTGTGTTGCAGAGGATCGGGAAAGGTCCTCGGTATGCTGATCCTGACTAGGTACCATGATAGGGGGTACCCTAGTACCTAGTTATGAGTTGGAAATCCATTCTCCCTACCTGTCCTTTGTGGTTTTGATTATAGAACCTAGTATGCTGGAATTTAATGAATGTAACAATTTTGGCTATTTGAATAAGTACTTGTGCTTAGATATATATAAATGTTTTGGTTCTTGTAAGGTAAAAACCTGACATGTTTATTTGTGGTATGGTCTTGCGAGATACCTTTGATTTCAAAGGGTTTGAAACTTTAATAATCCAATTGAGTGTGTTTTCTCACGCTGGTTTTCCAGACTGACTCGGGTGTTATTTTACTATGATGCTCGAGTTAGACCGACTATTGTAGGATGCATGATATGATGCTGTGGAGCTCAGGAGACCAGCTGGATGGCGAGACGTATCACACGTACTTGATGTATAATCCATTGTGTAGTATAAGCTGTATAGTCAGTTTTTGTGAGGACAAGTTGATATAACTGTCCAATATTTTTCTGTTGATTGTGTTGTACTATGATGATATAATGTGTAAAACAGATATAGTTCTTTTTGTATAAAGATCAATCATTTATCTATTATATTTCCGCTGCGATTGTGCGATTCTGATATTGTTTTCTTTTTCTTCTTCGACCTCTTTCTTCTTTGATCCTAATGGTTTGTATTTCCGTCCACTTTGAGTTGATCTGATGGAGAATATGGTCGGCTCAAAAGGGTACATATTTGCGGGCTGTTACATTTGGTATCAAAGCTGAAGGTTAAGCGAGAACCTTGGCTTTAATGGAGATTACTTATTAGAGGTAGAGTCGGTAGTACTCTAGAATGAGTTTGAGTGTATAAGTAGATATGAGTGCATATTTGTTAGAGAATATAAAATTGCTTTATATTGTGTCGACTGATCGGTTGGGTGTTCATAAATTCTGGTCGATGCAGTCTGGACAACTGTATCAATAGGGATTTCTAAACTCTTAAACTAGGCAAACCGACACAGTATTATTTTTAAAAATGGGCAAAAGAAATAATTTTGCCCAAATTATTTTTATATATAAAGAAAATAATTTTTTTAAATTATCAAGTTATATATGGTTGCTCGGTTGTTAGAAAGTGATAATATTAAAATATTATCATTATTGCGTGGAAATTGAAAATAAGAAAATAATGTTATAACCAAAGTTAAGGAATAATTTATACAACAGAACAAGATTTGTAAATGTGAATTATAAATACGAGTTATAATTGAAATGAGATAAAATTCCAGAGTAATGTTTGAATATAGATCGGAAGGATTTGAAATTTGAAATTTGGGAAATGTTTAAATTCCTTTGGGTTTGAAAATGGTTTTCAAAGGTTTTGGAAAAATAATAGTGATATTATTTCAGAAATATTTTTGAATTGGATTTGAAATCTGGTGAGATTTGGAACTTGAAAATATTTGAAAAGGGTTTTTAAAGTGATAAAGCACTGAAATCTTTTCGGTTGCTGGAAAATAATTCCGTCGATGATGGCGACATCATAGGTATCGTTTTCGAGTTTCCAAGGCAGGAATTGCTGCCTAAATGTTTTAAATTGGAGTTTGCAAAACTGGGTTTGGATTTGAACTTTAATAAGATAATATGATATACCAAAGGTTTTGTAATGCAAAGGAATAATTTAGTTTGGGTACATACGATTTCAAAAATGTTTGAATATTTAAGAAATTGTTTAAACTCGAAAAGTTTAAATTAAAAATGATTATGGATTATAAATGGGTTTGATTACTTATAAAATTTGAAATTTATTAGAATAAAATCTAACTTGAAGAAGAATTAAATTAAAATAAGTGTCGAAACGATCTAATTTAGAAAAGTGAGCCAATTAAATGTAGTAAATTAAAGAGATTAGTAAATGGAATGGAAATAAGTTAGGAAACTTATAGAAGTTAAAAATTTGAATTAAATTGAAGGGTAACTGAATCAAGTAAGATAAAAGTAAATTTAAGGAAAAAGTCTAAGTGAGCTTAATGATGGCTATTGAAATAAAATTTATTAAGATGGAAATAAATTGGTGAATGTACAAATGAATTTACATTTGTAAGTAAATGGAATTGAAACTGAATATTGGAATTAAATTTGAATTGTGTTAAATAAAGTGAAATGGAAAAATCAGTCAAGTTGGACTAAACAAAACAAAGAATTGAAAACAAAATTAGTAAGTAGACTAATTGGTTTAAGTGGGTAAGCAAATGGATTGGAATTGAATATTGATATGATATTTAGTTTAAATTGTGTATAGTAAAGTGAAGATGTGGAATTAGTTCAAAGTAGACTAAAAATAATTAAAGTTTGGAAATAAAACTCATTTAGATTTAAAATAAATTAGTAAGTGGAACTAATTAAAGACATGATTAATTAAATAGGGTTGAGATAAGGTGAAAGGAATTCAATATTTAATTTCACATGGAAATAAATTAAGAATTGAAGATAGATTGAATCAGAACTGCATTGAAATTTTAAGTTAAATTAAAATAGATGTGAAAGCTCAAACGGTGAAGTGATAATAAATCATTAAGTTTGTAAAGTATTTATATTGAGCTTAAGGAAGGTTAATGGTAAATTCTTAAGTAAAATTGGTATTGGGAAAAATATTCGAAGTTAACATTTGAATGAAGGTTTAATAATGGTGTGTGAAATGCTAAGGGTGAATAAGTGAATGGAAATCGAAATGAATGTGTAAAAAAATTAATTTAGCTAATAATCAATGGAGATAAATACGTAGGATGTATTTAAATTATTTTATTCGCATAACGATTTGATGCAGATTCAAGCATAGAATTTTGAGATAGTAAAATCGAACCGAGTTGGGATTTTTCACCCGATTTTCGACGGCGAACCCTCGGTACGGTATTTTGATTGATTCTGAAATTCTCTATCATAGTTCAAGACCTTGCAAGGAGAATGACGGTTTTTGATCAAGAAACCAGATCTGAGTCAGCACTAGGGAGTTGGGTGAACGATACTAGTTCGGAAGTGAAATTGTATGATCGAATGAGCGATCGAATTTGATATTGCGTACGGATGATATATGTATATCGTACGGAGTTGAATGAAATATATATTGAAAATTTTGTAAAGAAATGTATAAAATGATTTTGAATGCTGTGAATGAATATTATTGGTAGATAAGGTACAAGTTTCTTTTAAAAAGCAAAAGGAAATTGGTGTCTTTGGTTTCAGAAGATAAATTTGAATTTTCCAATAAAAGGTATGTGTTTAAATTGTATATGAGATTTCATGGTTTTTTGATCTAGCCACTTATCTTTTGTTTTCTTTTGAAATTTAGGGGCCCGTAGAGGCATTTTGTAGTCTTATCGATCTAGCCGCGCAAAGGAGACGCACCCGAATTTTTTCAAAAATTTAGAGAGCTAAAAAAATTTCGAGAAAATTTTGATTGTTCAAATTTTGGTTTTAAATTAAAATTTGAAATGGTTGAGTAAGTGATTTTATTTGGAACCTATAAATGAGTTTAGAATGTTAGTAAGAGTGATAGTGTCTTTAATAAAAAGATTGTTTTGGGAAGTTGTTAGAAGCTGTTTGGTTTTGGGGAAAATAGAAAACGGGTAATAGACCATTCTTCTAAACTAGTGATTTCGGGAACGAAATTCCTTTAAGGGGGAGGAATGTGACGACCGGGAATTTTTGGATATTTGAAATTGGAATATTTAATTGATTTAAAATATTAAAAGTTAATTATTAACTTGAATTTCAAATATCACTAATTATTGGATAATTAAATTATTGGATTAAACAAATTGAAAATTGGGTAAGATATGAAATCAGGAGTTCTAAGCTCATTAAAAATAATTTGAAGGCTTATAAAATCTATATTGACAATACTGAAGATAATATAAATTTTAAAATTGAATTTTAAAGTGTTTTGTTCAGTTTTAAAAATATATCATTTAAATTGGCATTTAAAAATAGCCTTCGGAGGCACAGTCTCGGAATTCGATGAATCCAGCTCCGGTAGATTCGTAATAGTGTATTATTATTATATTTAAATTTTCGTAGCGTTTGGAGTTACCATGCGGCCGTACGATATATAAACCCGTTGAAATTTTATGTCGGAAATTCAATATAATAACAGGGTCCAAAAAGCTATCTTCTCCATACGATCGAGTTAGGACTCGAAACCTTTTCCATTGCATTTGGAACAGGGGCATAACATTATGAATGCCTAGCGATACGCCTCGGTAGGAGTTTGAAAATTTAAGTTGCATTTTCGAGTTGATTTAAATTTAAAATTTAAATATAATATGTCTGGTCAAAATAATTCACATCAGAACTTTATCTTTTCATACGATGGCCACTTGTCTTCTGGTTCATGCCATCTGTCACGTACGAGCTTCATTCTCTTTTTTCTTTCTTATAAAATTTCAATAAGAGAGAGAAAGAACAAAAATAAAATAAAATAATGGCTGATCTCTTTACAAACATCCGAAGAAAAATTGGCGAAATCCAGTCTTCCCTTTTCTTAAATCAAGTTCGAATTCGCTCGTAATTAAAAAAAGTTATCTCGCGATCGAATAGATCGCGATTTCGTGTAGTTGCACGAATTTACTCACGGTGTCTAGGCGAGACTGGAAGAAGAGTTCGCAATTTGGAATCACGGCCTCGTTGAAGGCTGGGTGGGTTCGACGACCTTTTCGAAGCTGCCTTGTCGCTCGAGGCCAGAGGTATGGCACGTTGGTCGGCAAAGATTGGTGAAGGCCGAGGGGGTTCCATGAGTCATCGCGGTGGAATTAGAGCGACGTCTGGTGATCGACGTGTGCGTGTTTCGTTGCTCGCGACGTTCGATGGATGACTGTAGTTTTTTCATTGATGCGGGTGGTCACGAATTCAAAGAGGAGGCTAGTCGAGGTGTTGATGGCTATGGGTCGCAGTGGAAAGTTGCTCAACGAGGACATCATTCTCGTACAGGATTTAGGGCTTGATGGCTCTGTGTTTTGCGGTGAGCGTTCGGCTTCGTGGTCGAAGAGGGTCGAGCTTCTTGATCAGGCCAAGCTACGGTTTGAGGGCAGTGAGGTATTCAATTCTTTTATTTCCTTTTTCGATTCAACTTGATTCAATGAACTATATCCATGCATGTTTTAATATGTAAGTGAAACAGAAAAGAAAATATATGGATAAGATTTTGGGAAATATAAGAGTATATAAAATTATATTTTTTAAATCTATATAGATTATTTCTATAAACATATAAGTAATTTAAAAATGAAAAATATAAATAAATATACATAAACACTTATTAAACTTACTAGTTCGTTTTAGATTGATTACGGTGATTAAATGTTAGTTGACCTATTTAATGATTTTAATTACTAAAAGATTTTTTAAAAGGAAAATTAGTTTAAAATTTAATTGTTTGTTTAAAATTTAATTGTTTGTTTAAAATTAAATTTATAAAATGGAAATGTATCGTTCGATCTGCTCGAATGTTAATAAGTCATATAATGTTTGTTACAAGGTCAAAATCGTGAAGGAAACAAGCTAATTGGATTGGGTTGCAAACAAAATCAAAGTTGAGTTAATCTCTCTCACATCTGGATTATCGGTTAATTTAAATAGTTGAAATTTAAATTATTGGTTGATTGCTTGAATTGATAATTTATTATCAATTTGAATGTGGTATAATATATATACAGTAGTATATATATTGGAGGGATTGATATTCCCGCATTATATAGCGGATGAGACCCTATGCGCCCCGTATAATAGCGGATGACCCTTTATACCACGATATCCCCCACGAAGTGGGATTAGTATTTTTATATTGTACTGACATCTGTGTATGCAAGGAAATAGGTTGGAGGGTTCCAACAAGATTCCTCAAAATATTGGAATTTATTTTCATATCCAGTGATATAATTTATTTGATAACCCATGATAAATTATATTAAAAATTGAAGTTATTGATTGCTTGGTTTGTTGAATATATTTGGGTATATTGAGATATCGTAAATATAAGGATTAGATTTTTGAAGGAAAATAAAGAGACAATTTTAAGTAAAATAATTTTAGGGAATCGGATAAATTATAAGAATGAGATTGTGAAATTTATAAACAAAGTTTATAAATAAAGTGAAATATTTATCAGAGGATAATTTAGAAGTATAAATTCAGGATGAGGATTTATAAGAAAGTGGTAATTTGTTTAAAAATAAATAATGGTTTATTTTAAAAGAGTGGAAAAGAAATTTATGGGTTTGGGACGTAAATTAAACCAAAATAAATCAAGAAGGATTTATAAATGGTTAGATGGGTTATGTTGGAATGGAAGGTGTATTTCGTGAAAAGAAATTTTAAGTAAATATTTATTTAAAATTAATTATAGTAATAATTATTTTAAAAGGTTAAATTAGTATTATGATTTAAAAGATAAGTATTAAATATTTATACTTTATACAATAATTTTATTTTAAAATTAGTTTGTGGCTAAAGTTTCACTCGGAAAATTATTATAGAATTCCATAACTATTATTTTGAGTATAATGATTTAAGAAGTTTTATTTCAAAGGTTTTAAGTGTATGTTTTTGGGTAAGTGATTTAAATTATTTAAAGTCTAATTTTAATAAGACTTGTATTTTTCAGTGGAAATAAAATAATTGGTTGAACTGATTATTATTTGATAGTTAAATAAACGACTATCAAATCTGGACCCAAAATATAACTTTGGAAATATCTAGAAGTGGTATGGGAATTATATGGTACAGTTACCGTTCGAGATGCTATAATGTACATGTAAACTCATTCGTTCTTCTAGGACGTTTATAAGGAAATCCGTCCACTAAATGCTTAGGAGGTGATCTCCGATCTTATTCTCGTCAATGTATTTCTTAAGGAACCGGGGTTGAGCTTACTAGAAAATAGCGAACGTTGTTTCAAAGAGACTGGGATCGGATTTGTGATCTGAAAACCATTTCAATCCAACGAATACGTTTTCGAAAGGAAGACAAGGGTTGGAGTCGAAGATGGAGCAGTGAAGTGCAAGGGCTAATAGCTACTAATCCTGAAGGTGATTCCAAAATGGATGTAGGAGTAGTGCCTTCGGTTCCGTTCGGACCGGGAACGGACTTGTATGGATGAATGTTATCAAAACATCGTCAGGAGGACGGTGAGCATTCTAAGTGAATGTGTTTCTAAAAAGGTAATGCTTAGCCTCGAGCCTCATCAACCAGGAATGACCGAAAATCAGGCGATATGCAGCAAGACTAAGTGGGTAGCACCCAATTAGGGTAAGGTCACCCTTGTCTAGATGTCCCTTTTTATTCGGCTGTTTAGGGCGGTTGCTGATCTCAACCTCGGGGTGATCTTATACGGACTATCCAGTAAGGGGTAGCTCCGGTCTTGTATTGTGGAGGATCGAGAAGGGTCCTCGGTATGCAGATCTAGACCAGGTACCGTGATAGGCGGTACCCAGTGCCTTGTCATGAGTTGGAAATCCATTCTCCCTACGTGCCCTTTATGGTTTTTATTGTAAAACCTATTATGCTAGAATTTAATGAATGCAACAATTTTGGCTATTTGAATTAAAGTATTTATACTTAGATACTATTATAATATCAGAGGATTTTATAAGAAATGTTTTGGTTATCGTAAGGTGAAAACCCGACATGTTTATTTATGGTGTGGTCTTACGAGATACCTTTGATTTCAAAGGGTTTGAAACTTTAATAATCCAATTGAGTGTGTTTTATCACGCTGGTTTTCTAGACTGACTTGGGTATTATTTTACTATGATGCTCAGGTCAGACCGAGTATTATAGGATACAAGACAGGATGCTGTGGGATCAGGAGACGAGCTGGATGGCGAGACGTATCACACGTACTTTATGTATAATCCACGATGCAATATAAGCTGTACAGTCAGTTTTTGTGAGGACAAGTTAATATAACTGTCCAGTATTTTGTTATTGATTGTGTTGTACTCTGATTATGTAATGTGTAAAACATATATAGTTCTTTTTGTATAAAGAACAGTCATTTATCTATTTTATTTGTTTCGTTGCGATTGTATGATTTTGATATTGTTTTCTATTTCTTCTTCTACCTCTTTCTTCTTTGATCCTAATGGTTCGCATTTCCATCCATTATGAGTTGATCTGATGGAGAATATGGTCGGCTCAAAAGGGTGCGGATTTGCGGGTTGCTACAATTTGATACACTCATTTAACATACATATAACTTAAAATTAAATGGATTTTAAACAAAAGAAATATATTGAAGATTTTATTCAAATTTTAGATTAGATGTAAAATCAGTTTAATCTTCGTAGGCTCAACTATGATCAAAACAGGTTTATTTTAAATTCACCCATTTATCCCGCTTCTGTTAGGTCTGGTTCGAATTTGTCTATGCGGTCTATATTAGTCATGTTATGACCAACTAATTTAGCTTACCCATTTTGTAAGGTGTCTAGGCTAAGTTTAGGTAATCAAGTAACCTGCCCATAATCAAGTGCGTGTCCAAACTGGCTACCAGGCGTGGCCCAAAAGGTAAAGTGAGCTCAAAAGTTATCCCTAATAGAAAATGCCCAATGTGAATTTGGACATGGGGTTAATTTTAAAAATCTATTTTGAAATTAAAACAAATTATAATTTTAAAAAGTTAAATTTAAAACAAGGGATATATTTTAAAAAAATATTTTTCAAAATTGAATCGAATTTCGAAAATTAATTAATTATTAATTAGATTAATAAATTCATTTAACACCTAACTGATTAAATCATGTGTAACATATCTAATGATATGTATTACATAATCTTGAATTATTTAAGCTAACGTAAGTATATATGAAATTTTTGAAATTTATTTTTTTAATTAAAATTAAGCAATTAAGTAAATTAATTAAATGTTAATAATAAATAATATAGCGCAACACGTGTACGTATATGTATGTTATAACTATAAGTGTTATAGTATTCATATTCAATATAAAATGTTTAATTATATAATATAGAATTAATAAAAGTAAATTAAATAAAATGTAAGCATATATTGATATGTACACAAAAACAAACCGTAAACATTATAGTTGATTAACTATCTTAAATCTTTGAAGGTGAGTAATGTAAAATTTAGAAATTTTATATAAATTAAATTAAATTAAATTAATAAAATAAGATTTAATTAATAGAATACATAATAATATTATATAAGTTAATTAAATTATAAAAGGTTAGGAATAAATTAAACACTATAACATGAATGTATAATATAAGTGGAACTGGAAAGAAATCCAAATCAGATGTAAGGAACAAAAACATACGTATAGTCTATACTATGAGAAATGTGGATTACGGGCCTTAAGGCTAGGATTAACACTAGAGGGGGTGAATATTGTTTATAAAGAATTACTAAATCTTTTTAAGTTTATGTTAATTTGAACACAGATGTATGCATTATTCAGACACAGATACGATCACAGAAACAAACAGAGATGTAGAAATAAAGTAAAAATAGTAAAGGAAAGAACACACCGGATTTTATACTGGTTCGGAGTTATCCTACATCCAGTCCCGCACACATCTACGAATTTCCTTTCAAAAGCAATCGTACAATTACACCCTCAATTTCAAGGCAACGAGGTACACCCTTTAGAATCACAATCCTCTGGGTAGAGATACTTAATTTCACGGGCAACAAGTTCACCCAATTGATTTCCAAGGCTACAATCATACCTTTTCTCGCTTGATTTATTTCCAAGACTACAATCACACCTTTTCTCGTTTAATTGATTACAAAGAAAACTATAACTCTGAATAGCACTGAGAATCTTGTTGACATTGTGATAGAAAATCAAACCATAAATGTCTAGTTAGATTCAATGTTGATTTCGGCAGAGTAATGGTAAGAATATGTATATAGAAATGTGGAAGAAGAGGAGTGAAAAACAAGAAAAATTGAATAAAAATTCGTTAAAACTAACCCCTATTTATAGAAGAACAACAGAAATGTCCATTCGTGAAGAGTTATGATGAATAGACACTTCTTTTGAAATTTGAATTTTGAAACCAACTGACACCATGTCGACATGGGGTACTTGAGTATGTCGACATCCCAAAGGGATTTTTGGTGTTTTGATTTTCTTTGAAAATAACCTATATCTTATATTAAAACTATTTTAAACTTTCATAAAAATATACCTGACTCTAACTAAAATACATAATTTTATATTTAAATCTAAATATATAAATATTAAAAATTTAAATATACTTTTATTTTAAAAGATAGTTTAAAACCAAGGATAATTTGATTTTGAAATTCAAGATTATTTTGAGGCTAAAAGTATTTGAAATCTGGATAGATGTTTTTGATTCTTTTAAAAGGAAGATTGAAAAATCATTTTGAAAACAAGATATAATTTTAAAAAATCATTTTGAATAAAAAGTTAGCGGATACAAAACAATGTTCCACTAGATTTTTCGTAGGTTCCATCCTACTTAGGGTTCCATCCCTTTGACGGGCTCGAAGTGGATTCCATTGTACGAATAAATTGGATTTTAATATGTCAGTGCTTTTCTAGGAGTTTTAACAAAATTCCTAATTAAAAAGTAAGTTACTTGAAATTTTGAACTCTTGATAATCTTGATATTCTAGTTACTCATGAAGCTTTAATCTTGATATCTTGAATCTCTATACTGTACAGTCTTCATTCTTGGTACCTGCATGGTTAAATCTTGCATATAGATATATATCTAAACTTACGCTGTTAGTATTTATATTTTATAATCTATTCTAACGTTGTTGTCATCAAAACCATCATCTCACGGACTAACAATCTCCCTTTTTTTATGATGACAACCTTTGTTTAAAAAATATTACTTCTATCCTAATAACTCCCCCTTAATCTATGCCTAACTACCCTATTTTATACTTCTCCCCCTTTGTCATCAACAAAAGAACTAACTCTAAACTATATAACACCAAACTATAGAACTCCCCCAAAACCTAATACTCTATGACATGTGATTATAACGATAGTGTTATCATAAATAATCAACACTTAGATCTAATAATTAACCTAATCCTAAACTACTAACTATTCTAAGTATATAATAACCATATAGTTATATGTATTAATAGGAAGAACACATATAAGAACACAATTTATTTATTAATTATATAGTTATATTTACATTTTCGTGGGAAACGTAAGAAGGAACATACAACAATGGTAAAGAAAGAGAAGAAACTAATGTGTGTTTTTGAATATAGGAGATCTATGAATCGAACAGTTTGGATAGTGGAAACAGAAATTTCCACGTTGTTCGACAAGATTCCCATTTTTGTCAAAACACACTTCACCAACGCAAACGACTATGTCATCATCTTTCGCATGCGCTTCTTCCATGGGTTCTTCTTCTTCTTCTTCACTGGCATCTTGTTCTTGATCTCATGAAGAGTCTTCATCACTCAAGATTGGGCTAGCATGATTGTCCATTAGAAATTTTTGCAAATTCCTAAGGATTTGCCCTTGCCTCACTTGTTCTTGGCCATTCGAAGTTGCATTACTTGGATTTCAGTCATTAACATAAGTGCATCCGTAAGAGAATCCTCCATTTTAGTCACACGAGCGAGAGTAGTACGTTGAAATGGACCAGAAGTAGAAGTGGGGAACGAAAATGTTGATTTTATGTTTGATTTGGAAGAAGATGCCATAGTTTAATTAATTTCAGAAGTTAGAGTAGAGAGAGAACAGAGGGAATGATCAAAAATTCGAAAATAAGGAGAATATATAACCAATTATTTGAATTTTGGTGGGAAAAATTTCAAAAATTTTAAAACGTTGTATGCCGACATAGGGTAGAGGGGTATGTCGACATGGTTCTTGAATTTTTGCCTATTTATTTTAATTATACTTTTTATTTATATTTTAGTTATTGAACAAATACCTAATTCTCTTCTTAATTTAGTAAATATAGATTCATTTAAGGGTATTGTTAAGATATCAGCAATTTGATTCTCAGAATTGATATAATCTAGAGTGATTACTTCCTTAGTTATATTATCTCTGAAAAAATGATGTCTGATATCAATATGTTTAGTTCGAGAATGTTGAGTAGTGTTTATCGCACTAGTATTATCACAATAAATTGGTGATTTTGAAATATTTAAACCATAATCTTTTAAAGTTTGTTGCATATATATTACTTGAGAACAAGCCAAAGCAGCAGAAATATACTCTGCTTCAGTTGTTGATAAAGAAACCGTGTTTTGCTTTTTACTAAACCAGGAAATCAGAGAATGCCCCAAAAAGTGTCAAGTTCCACTTGTACGTTTTCGGTCTGATTTACAACCAGCATAATCAGCATCACAGTAAGATATTGAATCAAAAGAATCATTTTTAGGGTAAAATAAGCCATAATCAGAGGTGTATTTAACATATCTTATGATACATTTTACGGCTTTTAAGTGAGTCTCTTTAGGTTGAGATTGATATCTTGCACAGAGACAAACACCATACATGATATCAGGTCTACTAGCAGTAATATAGAGTAGTAATCCAATCATTCCTCTATATAATTTTTGATCTACATCTTTCGAGAGATCTTTACTAAGGTACTCATTGATTGCCATAGGAGTGGAATTTCCACCCGTAGTAATCAAACCAAATTTATCAATTAGGTCTTTAGCATATTTTTCTTGACTAATAAAGATACCATTATCTAATTGTTTTATTTGTAATCCTAAAAAGAAATTTAATTCACCCATATGACTCATCTCAAACTCTTTTGTCATTATTACAGAAAATTCTTTATTCATTTCAAAATTAGTTGATCTAAAAATAATATCATCTCCGTAGACTTGTACTAGTTGAATATCATTTTTATTTCTTTTAATAAAAAGAGTATTATCTACTTTACCAGTTTCAAAATTTGATTGTAATAAATAAGATCTTAGTCTATCATACCAGGCTCTAGGAGCTTGTTTTAGACCATATACAGCTTTCTAATGTTTGTAAACATGATTAGGTAATTTTTCATTTTCAAAAAGTGGTGGTTGTTCTACATATACTTCCCCTTTTACAAATCCATTTAAAAAGGCACTTTTAACATCCATTTGAAATAATTTGAAATTATTATGATTTGCGAAAGCAAGTAGAATCCTAATGGCTTCTAATCTTGCTACGGGAGCAAATGTTTCATCAAAATCTATTCCTTCTTCTTAACAAAAACCTTGGGCGAATAAACGTGCTTTATTTCTAACTACCTCTCCTAGTTCATTCATTTTATTTTTATAAACCCATTTAGTTCCAATTATAGTTTTATTTTTAGGTCTAGGAACAAGTTCCCTAACATCATTTCTAGTAAATTGATTTAGTTCTTCTTGCGTAGCCAAAATCCATGAATCATCAGTTGATGCTTCTTTTGGATTTTTGGGTTCAATAGTTGATATAAAAGGTACATTACTCATTTGACTTAGTTGATTTCTAGTTTTAACAACAGGTTGCATATCTCCTAGTATATTTTCTATAGGATGATCTTCTAAAAGTTTAATCCTTTTATTAGGATGATTAATTTCATTATTAGTTTCAGTTGACTCTTGATTTTGAGTAATTAAATCATCTTCATCATTTGTATCTTCAAATTTTTTGTAATTTTCATCGAATGATACATGCATTGTTTCTTCGATGGTGTTAGTTCTTAAATTAAATACTCTGTACGCTTTAATTCTATTAGAATATCCGATAAAGATACCTTTGTCGGATTTAGGATCAGATTTATCTAAGCTATCTTTAGTATTTAAAATAAAACATTTACTTCTATAAATTCTATAATAAGATACTTTAGGCTTCTTTGGGTGAAGAAGTTCATAAGAAGTCTTATTAGTTAAAGGTCTAATTAAAATTCTATTTAAAATATAACAGGCGGTAGCAACTGCTTCTGCCCAAAAATTCTTTGGTAATTTACTGCCTGAAAGCATAGTTCTCGCACACTCTTGAATCGTCCTATTTTTATGTTCTACTACTCCGTTTTGTTGTGGAGTTCTTGGAAATAAAAAATTGTGAGTTGTTCCCTTTTTATTGCAGAATTCATCAAACTTTTCATTTTCAAATTCACCACCGTGATCACTACGAATGGTTATAATTTTTAGAGAAAGTTGATTTTGAATCCTTTTTGTAAAGTTCTTAAAACATTCAAAAGTATCACTTTTATGTTTCAAAAATATTGTCCATGTAAATCTAGAATAATCATTTATAATTACAAAAACATATTTACTATGATTTATTGATAGAATTTGAGATGGACCAAATAAGTCAAGGTGAAGTAATTCAAGAGGTTTTGAAGTTGAAATCATATCTTTTAATTTAAAGGAATTTTTTCTAAGTTTTCCTAAATGACATGCATCACATAGGCTATCAACTTTAAAATTCATTTTAGGAAGACCTCTTACTAGATCATGTTTTGATAGTCTAGATAAGAGTTTGAAATTCAAATGCCCAAATCTCTTATGCCAAATCCAAGGATCACTTGTATTTGCCAAAAGACATAATCCTAACTCCCTCAAATATTATGGTTGAATTGTTATCTTCAATGTGACATTTATCTTTTTCAAATTTAATTTTATATCCTTCATCGAGAGTTGACTTATACTTAGCAGATTATGTTTTAGATTTTTAACTAGAAAAACATTAGTAATAATAGGAGTTTCAAAGTTACCGTCTTTGCCGATGCTAATTACATATCCTTTTGAATTGTCTCCAAAGTTAACTAGTCCTCCGTCTTTGTATATTATATCATTCAAAATATCTAGATTGCCAGTCATATGTCTAGAACATCCACTATCGAGTATCCATTTGTCCTTTCTGATCTGCACAATTTGTCCATTGTGTATTGATTCCTTAATAGCCATAGAGCATGATTCCTGCACATCAAACAATTTTGGTAGACAACTTGAATTTGAACATTGATTATATGCAGACTCAAAAGACAATGATGATCTAAATATTTCTAAACTAGTATTAACAAACATAGCCATTTTCAAACTTTTTCAAAAATCAGATTATGAAACTTTGAAAACCTTGCTCTGATACCAAATGCGAGAAATGCGGATTACGGATCTTAAGACTAGGATTAACACTAGAGGAAGGATGAATAGTGTTATAAAGAATTACTAAATCTTTTTAAGCTTATATTAATTTGAACACAGATGTATGCAATATTCAGACACAGATATGATCACAGAAACAAATACAGATGCAGAAATAAAGTATAAACAGTAAAAGAAAGAACATACCAGATTTTATGATGGTTCGGAGTTACCCTACATCCAGTCCCGCACACAAGTACGGATTTCCTTTCAAACGCAATTGCAATCACACCCTCGATTTCAAGGCAACGAGGTACACCCTCCAGAGTCACAATTCTTTGGGTAGAGATACTTGATTTCATGGGCAACAAGTTCACCCAATTGATTTCCAAGGCTACAATCACACCTTTTCTCGCTTGATTGATTTCCAAGGCTACAATCACACATTTTCTCGTTTAATTGATTACAAAGAAAACTATAACTCTGAATAGCACTGAGAATCTTGTTGAGATTGTGATAGAGAATCAAACCTGAAATGATCTAGTTAGATTCAATGTTGATTTCGGCAGAGTAGTGGTAAGAATATGTATATAGAAATGTGGAAGAAGAAGAAGAGGAGTGAAAAACCAGAAAAACTGAATAAAAATTCGTTGAAACTAACTCCTATTTACAAAAGAACAACAACCATGTCCATTCGTGAAGAGTTATGGCGAATAGACACTTCTTTTGAAATTTGAATTTTGAAACCAACTGACACCATGTCGATATGGGGTACTTGAGTATGTCGACATCCCGAAGGGATTTTTGGTGTTACGATTTTCTTTGAAAATAACCTTTATCTTATATTAAAACTATTTTAAACTTTTATAAATATACTTGACTATGATTAAAATACATAATTTTATATTTAAATCTAAATATATAAGTATTAAAAAATTAAATACACTTTTATTTTAAAAGATAGTTTAAAACCAAGGATAATTTGATTTTGAAATTCAAGATTATTTTGAGGCTAAAAGTATTTGAAATCAGGATAGATGTTTTTGATTCTTTTAAAAGGAAGATTTTGAATTCGTTTTGAAAACAAGATATAATTTTGAATAAAAAGTTAGCGGATACAAAACAATGTTCCACTAGATTTGTCGTAGGTTCCATCCTACTTAGGGTTCCATCCCTTTAATAGGCTCGAAGTGGATTCCATTCCACGAATGAATTGGATTTTAAGATGCCAGTGCTTTTCTAGGAGTTTTAACAAAATTCCTAATTAAAAAGTAAATTACTTGAAATCTTGAACTCTTGATAATCTTGATTTTCTTGTTACTCATGAGTCTTTAATCTTGATATCTTGAATTTCTATACTGTACAATCTTCATTCTTGGTACCTGCATGGTTAAATCCTGCATATACATACATACATATATATATATATATATATATATCTAAACTTATACTATTAGCATTTATATTTTATAATCTATTCTAAGGTTGTTGTCATCAAAACCATCATCTCACGGACTAACATATACACCGGGGTTTCTAATATTTTTGACACTTGAATCACGAGGGTTTTATAAAAAGATTACATTATTCCCTAAATCAATATCACTTAAAACGACTATATATTAATGATTATGAATCTTTAATACATAAGTTGCCCTCTACCATTTGTATATTAATAGATTGCTTGCATACTCTTTATTTGTTGATATTCCTCAAGCTAGAGATGTTATGTGTAGCACTATTAGTATGCTGACTGGAAGAGGTAAGATATATGCATGTATTTATTGATATTCCTTGAGGAACATGAATTATACTTGGTCTATCGCGAAATGGTTGGTACGATTGAATAATCTCTTTCGATCTTTTGATATCATTAAGGTCGATATGAGATTAAGACAAAGACCACATGTTAGGAGTTATATTTGATAAACCATTAAAGTATTACCCATCGCTTGGTGGCCAATGATTTGTTGATATTCCTTAAGGTCAGCATCCTAAGGCAAGCAAATCATAACACGCACTAGAGAGGTCGAAACATTTCTATATTTTTAGAGGATTTTGGTAATCATAAAAATCTAGTGAGATCCTTATTAGAAAAATGAAATGTTAACATGTAATCTTTTTAATATTATAAGAACATTTGCGATATAAAGTTGAAATAATCTATATCGATAAATTTGTGCAATTAATATGATTGATAAAATGTTTGTCAGCTGAAATATACAATTGAACTAAATTAAGATTGAAAAAGAAATATAAAATATACATACTTTAAATTCTTTGGTATGTTTTTACTTAATAACCCATGCATGTGCCAATTCATAAAATCACTAAAAGATTAATGCCTTAATCACTTAAGAGTTTGTTTGTCCAAGGCTATATTGTCTTTTATGAGTTTTGAACTCTTAAGAAACACAACATTATGAATATTTGATCCATACTCAATCACATATAAATATAATACGGCGAATGGTCAAAATTCGTAATGTACGGAAATTTAATGAAATTAGTTCAAAGGAAATAAGAAAATAAACCATAATGTGAAATCATGTATTCAATATGATCGATGCAATATGTATTTTCATTTGAATGGTTGACCATGTAGAAAAGGAAATTGAATGCATAAGAGTCGATCTAAATTAGGTGTGATCGGGATGAAGAGAGTGAATAGTTAACTCTGCTTCATGAAGTGATGTCGGAAATGAGAATTGAATAAAATACTAGTAGATACTTAATCTGGAATGATAAATGTAATTTTATTCTTCTTATGTTTTTTCATATAGAAAATATTTTTCTATAAAAGTCATCTTTGCGAGTTTAAGATATTTGATCAAAAACTCTCGACTATAAATATGTTATAGTTAAAAAATAGCTCATGATAAGTAGTTGAATGGAGATTTGTATTTAATACGCTATTATACTAATGGTGGGAATGCCGAAAGTATGTTGTATAGTACTTACCAATGGATGCATCAAGGTGCAAAAAACTCTTTTTGTAAATATACCAAATATTATTTATGAAATAATAATTAATTTCTTTATTGACTAAAAGTAAAGATGGTTTTGTTTTATATGAATGTTTTGAATATTCATTATGAGATAAATATACTAAAATAACGATAATTGTTGCATTAGCTAACTAACACATAAGTATTTACAACTTGTTACAATTTCTTTTGGAATGAAGGACAAAGCCCCTGTTTAGCGAGAGCGACATAAGAGTTGGTGAACTCTTCAGATTGATATGTAATGGTGTATGCAGCTGAAAGTCTAGTAATGCCAAAACATTTCAACATACTTCGCTTAATTCATAGATGAATTAACATAAAATAATCATGTGTATTTGATATACAAGTACTGTTTCTATGATACATTCATCGAACACAAAATGGATGTATAAAATGTAACATGCAATGAAACAAAAAAAATTAAATTTTCTTTGGTTAGTATATACGGAAATAATTCCAAAAGTACCTAAGAATGAATATCATTCAATCTCAAAAGTCACTTTTCCTCATGATCCATAATGATGTATCGAAAAGGAGAAAGCAAACTTTGCTGGACAAAGTACGATTGATAGTGAGTGAAGTTGAGTTATCTTCTTTCTTCAAGGTCCTTAAGAGTAAGTACATAAGGCTAAAATTTAATTTCATCAAAAGAATAGTTTGCAAGATCATATAAGAATAATGCTTATAACAGACACCTACAAATCATAGGTCAAGAAGTTGATAGGTTGTGTGAGCGGAGAGGCCGCATGTAATATTGGCTTATAAGGGATCTTGTGTGGATCACCACAAAGAAGTTTAGGACTGATCAATTTAAATGAACATAAGTATTGTAAACTAAAATAGTTTCACACATATATTTAGGTAGTTCATAAAATGTCTATGAATACTTATTCCATTGCACTGAGAAAAAATTGTAGTTTCAAGAAACACCAAATTCATAACGAAGGAATTTATTTTAGAAATTATTGGTAGTAAAATAGCTTGGATATGATCCAAAGATAAAACCAATAACAAATGGTGGAATAAAATTAACGAAACTAAATAGACATGACATACTTGGATGTCAAATGACAAAACTCGCACATTTTGACGACCCTTGCCTCTAGACACATCGATTCAAAGCCTAAAATGACTTACGAACTCGCATCATGCTAAGAAGCACGAGCCACCGAGTTTTTAGAAAATTTCATGATATAGAGACTATATAAAATTTAAAGCATTCTACCCTTTCAGAAATCATTTCATATGAAAATAAAATATAAATATTAAGAATAATCCATATTAGATAATAGTCTTAATAATGTATAGTCCACACAATGATGTCTCCACTAATGACAACCATAAGTCAAACTAATATAATATGATAAATAGTACATGAAGAGTAACTATAAATGATATTTTAGGCGCCTAGTCTCCTTCTCTACATACTGCATCTGGTCCAATCACCTACTAACCCATCCTATTGTAGTAGGTATAAGTGGAAAAGAAATGAGTGGATCAGACAAGGTTTGGTGAATGAATTATATTACTTAGTATAGTGTTCACATGCAATTAACTTAATTTATAACCTACATAGCATAGACTGTCCATTTATTTTTAATTACTACATTTAAAGGATTGGTTATTTTACAAATCATGGGTATAATTCTAATTACACCTACAACCAGAAGCAACTTACAAAGGTTTCCATCAAGGGCTGAACAACCAACATCTAACAATTCTTGGTCAATTACTAGTATATGAATCCTAATGATTAACTTTCTAATAAATATTGGGTTAACATTCCCAAATGACAAACTACACAAATTGCACACATACACCGTGCAAATTAGCCCATTTTCCAAATATGTTATCATGCCCTAACTTGCATACAACATAAGCTAACGCTTTTGACATATCCAAATGAAAACGATGATGAAAAATACTAGGGTGTTAATATTTTTACATAATTTTTGTTACCTTTATAAAGCAATTCAAACATTACTATTGAACCTTAAGTTTAGGCTTAGTAGCTAAATTATGACAGAAGAGATAGTTTTGATGACCTATTTAATTATCATGTTAAGATCTCCTACCTTAACTTAAAAGAGAAATTAAATGTACCACTATGGAACTATATTTAATTTTCTACTTTTTAAATGTAACATCTACCTCAATTAATACTTCGGTATTTAGAAACAAGTAACACATAAAAAGGAAAATGTTCTTTTTGTAATTTGTATTTTGAAGCTATTAAACATGTGGATATGTCGAAATTATCCTTCACTCGAATATTGGATTTACGACTTTTTCCATGATAAGAAATGAAATCATGACTCTGTACTTCAACATTTTCACATCTATTCAAATAAGATACTAGACAAGACGAATCTACGCATGAAGTAACATCAGGATCTAAAAGAATGGGATCAAAACCCAGATATACATCTTTAACAAAAGAACATGAAGGATTGTCAAAACTTACTATAATGGCCTCCGAAAATTTAGGTGTATTGCTCAAGACTTCAGACTTGAATTCAATAGGATTTTCATTATACCCTTTGCCAATATTCGGCTCATTAATAATTTCAAAGTGATAAAACAAATTGTCGAGATAACTGATACCTACTGCTTTCTCAAACCAAAGATAATCAATCAATATTCCCCTCAAAATCAAATATTTTAGCGTAAAATGAAGTCCATGATTAACCAATTTTGGTGAAGAGTATCCCTGTTCTCTATAATTTGAATTGCTAAAAACAATCTGTTTCTTGAATACACCAGTTTTGGACTTACCAAAATATTCTTCAGGGTTTCCGCATCATTCCCTATAACCGTTTCCTATGTTTAGCTCGTTGATAATGTTAAAATGATACAGTAACTCATCAAGATATTTGATACCTTTATCTTTCTTATACCAGTGATTATCAAGTAAAATTCTTCTCAGCTTCAAGAATTTCAAAACGAATTAAAAGCCATGATTAATCGAATTCGAACTAGTATCAGAAAACAAATTCGAATTATTGTCAGAAACCAATTTCTTCACGCAGCCTTTACTCTTATGCCCAAAAGAACCACATTTGAAACAATAATTCTTATCCCTCCTTGAATTTATCCAATACAAATTAGGTTTACGATTCAAATTCTTGAATTCGATTTGGGAGATGTTTCTTAACGGCTTGAGCATAAGTATAAGGAATAGGATTGCTATTGGAGAGACTAGAGAATCCAGAATACAATGAAGATTTCAGATGAAAATCTTGAATCAACGACGGTGAATTCAGACTGAAAGTTTTAGAGGACGCCATTTTGGAAATTTTAGCTTATCTTGATCTAAAAGGTAAAATTGCTGAAACAACAAGTGATGACCTTAATATAGATGGTCTAGATGGTGACTTGATGGTTATTGCTGAGAAAACTGTCCTTGAACAACAGAATACATTAAGTGATTGTGTTTCAGCAGATGATAGAAGTATTCATGTGAACTCAATTGACAGTAGCTATTCGAGTATATTAAGGATGGATTGGTCTGTTGATCATGAAGCTGTGGAATTTAAATTAATGGAACATGATGCAATGATAATAGGTTGCAACTGCTCGGGTGATAATTCGACTTTTGGATTAAAGAGCTCTGTCGCATATTCGAGTTTTGATGAGATAATTTGTTTCGATAAAATGTTAGATTCTTTAAATTTTTGTGAGTTACAATCTTCAGTGATGGTAAAAAATTCAAATATTTTTCATGAAGATCTTTTATCTGTGAGATATTCAGAATTGGAAAATAGCTATTTGATTGATACAAAATTTTCTTCTGACTTCTCTTTGTTTAAAAATAACTCGCTGGAATGGTTAAATGAACCCGATATATCTGAAGTTGCTTTTGAGAATGAGGCTTTTGTTTATTTTGACAAGTTGCTGGAGGTTAGGGATGAAAAGAGATTATCTTCATCAATGGATTTAACTGATATGCACACATCAGAGGTCATGCACGCAAATGTTTCTAAAGAGGATATTGGTGAAGATAAGCAGCGATGTCAATCTGAACAATCGAATGAGAATTTAGCTGACAGGTCTATTCGTGTGGTTCCAGACTTGGCTTTAGGTGTTAGTGACTTTTCTTCAAGCTCTTGTGCGATAGTAAAGAATAATACTGTTAAGGATTTGGTCTCTTCATCGAAGAAAGCTAAGTGCAGGAAATCAGTAGCTACTAGTGGATCCGTTCGTCGGAATGCTAGGATTCATAGCTGTCAGTTACGGTCTTTGGGTGAGTAACCTGGTTCGAGTGCCGTGATTGGCACTACGAATTCAGGCTCAGGTATGAGTCCTTTTTTGGGTAGTATGTTCTCTACTTATGCATTAGGTAGTCTTTCTTCTGCTGAGTTCAGTCAGTTAGCTAGAGTCACTTCTTTTATTTTTCTGATGTGGAGATAGATAGGGAGTATATTAGATGTAAGGAACTAGAGAGGGCATGCATAGTTAGTTTATGAGGATCACTAGTTGGAACATTAGAGGTTTAAACGATTTGAATAAATGTAATAAGGTTAGATTGTTTTTTAAAGACAGTTCTATCGACATTTCTCTTATTCAAGAAACCAAAATTAATTGCTCTGACATTCGTTTTTTTAAAAGATTAGGTGGTTATCACTTTAGAAAATGATTTCTTTTACATTTTATGGGTTCTTTAGGGGGTTTAATGATAGGTTGGCGAGATAATTACTTTGAATTACTCCAATGTATTGTTAAACAACATTCTCTTCAAGTTATACTTATTAATCTTTCTGATAACTCTTTTTTAAATATTACTAATGTTTACGGGACTAATTCTAAAATTAATCGGAGAATTTTAGTGAACGAATGCCTAGAATTTAGATCCTTTGCCTTGGGATCATAGATTTTGGGGGGTGATTTTAACGTTACGTGTTTCATTGGTTAGCGATATCCTAGGGAAGGGGATTACTCTGCTATGGAGGAATTCGATCAATTTATTATTAATTCTAATTTGATTGAAATTCCCCTTTCTAATAGTGAGTTTACTTGGAGTAACGCTAGGGAGTTCCCATCAATGGCTCTTCTTGATAGATTTTTTGTTAGTGATGAAATTGAAGACAAATTTCCAATTTTCAAAGTATCTGGTTTTCCTTTTACCTTCTCGAATCATTGTCCTATTATACTTACATGTGAGTATCATAGAGTTAATATAAATAATTTTAAATTTGAAAATATGTGGCCTTTTGAAACTAACTTCGTGAATCTAGTTAAAGGTAAATGAGTTTCTTTGAGTTTCCATAATATTAGAGATATGGAAAATTTGCAAAAGCTTTTGTTTCTAAACTTAAGGATCTTAGGATTTTCATTAAAAATTGGAACAAAAATGTTTTTGGCAATATAAAAATAAAAAAAGATAATATTCTTAATGAAATGCTTAAAATTAATAAGATAGAAGAATCTAGACCTCTAAATCTAGGTGAACTGTAATGTTCTTACTAATTTAAAAGATAAATTAAATTCTATTTTAGAAAAGGAGGAGGTAATGTGGAAGCAGCGATACAAAATTCAATGGATCAATGAAGGTGATAATAATACAAAGTTTTTCATAATATAGCTAGTGATAGAAAATGTAGTAATACAATTAACTCTATATTTGTTAATAATATAGAATTAGTTGATCAAAGAGATCTTAACAAAGCTTTTACAAACTATTATAAGGATATATTTGGTTCTAAAATCAACCATGGAATCAGTGTAGGATGGATAGATCTGTATCCACCTGATCCTATTGTTGATTTATCAGAGTTAGATAATCCTTTTACTGAAGAAGAAATTAGAAAAACAATTAATGACATGCCAAGTGATAAATCCCCGAGGCCTGATGGGTTTCCAATTTTATTTTATATTACCTTTTGGGATGTTTTAAAATTTGACTTAGTTAATATGTTTAATGATTTTTATAATGGTAATTTGCAATTAGGGAGATTTAATTTTGCAAATGTTATTTCATTGCACAAAAAAGTAGGAGCTAATAAGTTAAAAGATTTTAGACCTATTTCTTTGATTAACTGTTCGGTTAAAATAGTTTCTAAAGTTCTACCTAATAGACTTAGTAAAAGAATGAACGAATTAATTGATTGTTCATAATCAACTTTTATTAATGGAAGAAATATCACTAATGGAGTGGCAGTTGTTCAAGAATATATTAATTACTGTTGTAAGAATAACATAACCTGTGTGATTTCAAAACTTGATTTTGCTAAAGCTTTTGATTCGATTGATTGGGTTTTTATTATTGATATTTTTCATGCTAGAGGTTTTGGTCATAGATGGATCAGTTGGATTATGACTTTGCTTAGAACTGGAAACTCTAATATTATGGTTAACGGTATATTAGGCAATAGAATTCAATCTAAGAGAGGTTTAAGGCAAGGAGATCCTTTATTGCCTTTATTATTTAACTTAGCTGCTGATGTTTTTGCTAAAATTACTAAAAGAGCAGTGGATAACGGATCTCTAGGATGTGTTGGCAATGACATTTCGCGTAATGGTATATCGGTTCTCCAATTTGCCGATGATACCTTACTTTTTTCTTTCCATCTTCCTAGATACATTATAACCCTCAAGTTTATTCTTTACAGTTTTGAACTTTTATCTGGTTTAAAAATAATTTTTGACAAAAGTTCCGTCTTATTTTTAAATGATTTTGAAAAAGTTGAAAACTTAGTTGCTAATACTCTAAATTGCAAAACTATGAGCTTTCCTTTTGACTACCTTGGTTTTGTGATTAGACACACCAAACTCGAACATGACGATTGGTTTATTATCAATGATAAAATCAAAAATAAGATTTCTAACTGGAATGGGAGATTTTTATCTAGAGCAGGAAGACTAGTTTTAATTAATTCGATTTTATCAGTCCTTCCAATTTATTGGATGTCCATGCATCTGTTTCCAGATTGGGTTATTGATAAAATTGATAAAATTAGAAAAGATTTCCTTTGGAGTGGGGAAAATCCTAATAATAATATAAAATGTCTAGTAAATTGAGAAACCGTCTGTAAAGCCAAAAAGGAAGGTGGTTTATGAGTTATTAATTTGCGTAATATGAATTTTTCCTTGCAAGGTAAATGGTTATGGAAGTTTAATGATATTAATGATAATGCTATTTGGAAAGAGATCATTTCTAAATTTTTTTAGCAAAGCTAGCCGGCTTTATAGTGGGCCATGCCACTGAATATATAATGGGAAAACAGGTGCTCTGCACATGCACAGAGCAACTAAAAGGGCAAAATTTGAAAGCACAGGAGCTAGACAAAAGAGCCTAAACTACTGTAAAGGCATGACTAATCCTCCTCAGAAGAGGAAGAACAATCACGACCAACAACCGAAGAAGGTCCAATAACATGAGAAAACCCTTAGAAGAGAGCAGCCAGACGAGGATCATATCCAACAGAGTTAGGTGAGTAAAGAAATTTCCTATCCCATGTGACATCATAAAACTTACTTTTTTTCTCCTCACCAATCTCCCCCACCCTAGTGAGGCACAAACCATCTCCCTCAATATGGTAGATAAGAAAATGAGTCTCGCCCCCAACATCACTGATAAATGCATAAAATGTGTCCCTCTCTGGCGTATATCTCATATCAAGAGGAGCATGAACCCAAGCAAGTTCATTAGAATTCCAAGAAATGATATCAGATATGGAAGCAAAGTGATCCAACTCCAGGGTCAAAGGAGGAGAAATAGAAGATGGGGCTATAACAGGCACTGAAATAGTAGGATCTACGCAAACCGGAGCATCAGCAGGAGGATCCACAATGGGGGGGGTACAACAATGGGAGCTAACGGAGCATCAACTAAGGGAACTAAAGGAGCAACCCTCTTCACCCACTTTCGGACAGGCGGACGAGAAAGAGGAATCCGGTCACCAAGGGGACCACTGGCGTAGAACATGCATCAGCACAATAGCCAAAGGACTAACAAGACAAGCAAATCTTAGGTTTCCAACTATAGCAAACTTTGACCTCAGCTACATGGCTCTCATCTAATCTGGCCTTTAAAACCATAAGCAAAGGCTTGTTAGGAGTAATCTCAATTAGAGCTTTGGCATAAACCAGTTTCTTTCTGGCCACAGTATTTGCGTCATAACATATCACCTTACCTACGAGACCAGCTAGCCAGTCGATCCCGATAAGTGGCTGAAGTACAGATGGAATATGAGAAAAGTGGGCCCAGACAGGAATAGATAAAACTTGTTCTTTTGCACGATCCACAGAAGGACTCCATGTTGTGATAATGAATGGTTTCCAATCAATAAGAATTGGGTTGGCCTCCAGAATACGTTGCCTTTCATTACTATGCGTGAACTTAAAAAAGAACATTTCATTATCACAGTGAACACTCAAACCACCCCGAGGCTTCCACACCATGTTGCACCTCGACTTAACTAAATGATAGGGAGGATTGGAGTCAAGAAAGAAACCAACCATGTGCTCTTTCCAAAAATCCATGCCGATCTCAATCACTTCCATGGGAGGAATCATCACACCCTCATTCTTGACATTATCAAAGCACCAAGGCGAATGCAAACCGGCATGATTAGGCAGCTTGGTAAACAAAGATGACCACTTAGAAGCAGTTCGTGGCAAAGGAGGGACCAACGGATAAGCATGAGAACCAACAGACAGGGTATATTATCTTTGGCAATACAACAAGCACCATGACCAGGCAGCTCTGCCATGGATTCACCAACTCCAGATCCAATGTGCAACCCAACCAAAGTTTGACCATTTGGCACCACACTAGTACGAATAGCATTCATATTATCATCGGCCGAAGCAATCAACATGTCAGCCTTACCCCCAATACTATTATCAGCTAACTCAGAACCAACACCTGCCAAATTAGAGACTACAGAAGACCCACCTCCAATATCGACCAAGCATTAACAGAAGATGAAGCTAAGAACGGCGACAGAGGGGACATACCAGATTTAAGATTGTTGCCAGGAGCTGCTAGAGCAGTTGAAGCCGGGGATATTAAGTCTGACAAAATACCAGACATTTGGCAAACAAGCGCCTCCGAAGGCAAGGCGCAGTCGCAGTTCGAACAAGCGGCAACAGGGAGATCGAAAGAATTACACGGAGGCATATATGCATTAACGCTCGCTGAAGCCAAGATATCGCAAGAATCACTAACCAGATCTGAAATCGAATTCTTCAACATGGGAAAGGGGAAAGGAGGGCGAAAGGTAGGAAGGGAAATGCGAAGATGAAGGGGGAAGGCGTAGGAAGAACCCGACATGAGAAAGTTATGATAGGAACGACGCGAAAATTGCTAGAACATAGGTCGCCATTTTCAGATCTGGATCGTTTCTAAATATTACTATAATGGAAATAGCAATTTATATCAAATTGTTTCTCTAGCCACTCAAAATATTTCTAATTTTTGGAAAAACATTTTAAAATGTCTTGAGACTTTTCACTTAGGAATAAATACAACAGTTCATTCTGGTAACCGTACTTCCTTTTGGCACGACCGTTGGATTTCGGTCTTACCTCTTAAATTGGAATTTAAAGAGCTTTATGAAAGCCGTAATTTTAAGTTTGCTTTAATTAATGAAGTTTATTCTCCTGAAAATGATCCTCCTTGGAATTTTAATTTTAACAGAATTTTAGTAGGTTCAACTCTTAGGCAACTTTATTTGCTTTATGTAAGATTAAATCTTTATAATATTGATAATGATAATGATATTTTTTGTTGGGAATGGGATAAGAGTAAGAAATATACTTCTAACTCTTTTTACAGATTTATTAATTTTTTGGGTACTTTAAACAACTCGTTTAAATTTATTTGGAAATCAAATGCTCATCCTAAATCTAAAATACACATGTGGTTAATACTGCATGGAAAACTTAATACAATAGAATTCTTAAAAAAAGAACATTCATAATGATAATAAATGTTATTTTTGTAATCCGCATCTTGAAGATATTAAGCATATGTACTATAATTGCATGGATTCTTACAACATTCTAAATAATATTCTTAAAAATTTCAATTTTAACATAATAACTAAAATTTTGGATTGTGAATTCTACTAGAATAATTTTAGATTTAGGTTTAAAAATATATATTAGATTTTTGCTTGATACTTTATTCATTATTATTAGTTGGTATATATGGTTGAAAGAAATCAAAGAATTTTTAATAATAATAATAGTCATTTTAACAATTTGATTTTTACAATTTCTTCATTTGTTTTAGTTGGATTTTTAATCCCAAATATAAATTAGCTACAAATAATTTTTTACAGGGTCTCTTAATAAGATTAGCTATAATATTAACTTATTTAAACGCAACAATTATTTTAACGCCAACAGTATTAATATTAATATTTTTTCAAAAATTCATATGATGATCTAACTGTTAATCATAACTTTCTTATGATTAAAGATTCATAATTATCTTTAAATTTGGTTTTAATTTTTTGTTCTTTCTTTGGTGTTATTAGTTTAGAAATATCTTAATTCTATTGTTTTTGTCCTGTCCTGTCTTATTTAAGTTTTATTTCCTTCCTCATATATACATATATATATATATATATATATATATATATATATATACATTAATTATACAAATATACATATATGTGTATAATTCTTACTTTTTCCTTAGTCACCCTTCAGATACAGGTATGGGTGGTAGGATGTCATGTTCTCTTCGCAGGTTTCCATATCTTCAGATTGTAGGATTACGGATTGTAGAGAGGCTATCAGAATAGAGTTTTCCACTCAGGATTTCTTTCAGTTCCACCACTGATGCAGGATTCTTTCATCTCTATTGTGGAATATTATCTTCAGGAGGATCCATGCTACAACTTGGCATTTCTTCCTTTGTACAGAGTCTTCAGTGCAGATTTCCCATTCAGCATCACATTCATTTACACTTCAGAGTCGATGCTTCTTCATTCCTTCCGATCAAGATACATGGAGTTTTCTTCTTAGTTTGTGATACATAGAGCTACTGAGATGCATGGTGCATCGTTTTCTCTTGATTCTAGGTACTCCTAACACCTAAGTATCGGGTGGTAGCCATGCCGGAACTTGTTATCGGTATGTGGTGGGTGGTGGCCTTGCCGGAACTCATCTTAGGGGTACCCGGTTTTTCTTTGTTATTTTTATTTAGTTTTGTTACCTGCGAAGCATGTTGCCAGCACCTTATTATTGTGTTATATATATTTGCATGTGTGCTCTCCTCAATTTACAGAGGATCACACATTTTTCTCAAAAAAAGAAGCCGTTAAACATGTGTATTATGATTGCATGGATACTTACCACATTCTTACAACTAAAGTCGCTAATTGTGATTATTATTGGAATAATTTAATATTTAAGTTCAAAATTGAAAATTGATTTATACTTCATACATTATTCATTATAATTTGTTGGCATATTTGGTTTGAGAGAAACCAGAGACTTTTTAGTAAAAATAATAGTCATATTAATAAATTGATTTTTATAATTCCATCATTTTGGTTTAGTTGGATCTCAAATCCTAAATGTAGATTAGCTAAAAATAATCATTTAAAATATTATCTTAATAAGGTTAGTAATAGCATTAAGCTATTTAAGCATAAAAAATTATTTTTAATAATAATAATTATAACATTAACATTCCCTCAAATTTGAAAGATGATTTTACTGACTATCATAATGTTCTTTTGATTAAAGGAGTATAAGGATAATTTTGAGAGGTTTTAGTTTATAGGTTTTTAACTTCATATTTTGTTAATTTTTTACTTTCTGTTTTCGATATCTCCTTTTTTACATCTTTCGAGTTGGTTAAGATGTTACATAATCAGCTTGGATTCTTTTTTAGTCCGTTTCTTCCTTTATTTGCTTTTCTGTTTTATAATTTTAGCTTTAATTTTATTACTTTTACTTCATTAATACATATATATGTATATAAACTTCGTTTCTATACATATATGTGTATTATTTTTATAATTTTCTTCATCTCCTTTTATAAATACTATTTAGGCTAGAAATGGTGCTAGATTACTATCTACATGTTTTCAGGATTTCTGTTGACAAAATTACAGTGAGATATTCATTCTAGACCTTCCGCATTCGCAGTTAGGATTTCTTTGCAATTCTTTCACGTCTACAGTGTGGCGTTCTTCATTCTGGGTCATCTAAATTTGCGGTGAGGAGTTCTTTCTGGTTCTTTCACGTCTGCAGTGTGACTTTCTTCTTTCTGGTTCATCCACATTTGTACTGAGGCATCCTTTTTAATTCTTCTGCATCTGCGGTGTGGTTTTCTTCATTATAGATCATCCACATTTGCAGCGAGGCATTCATTTTGGATTTTTCAAGTTTGCACCGAGGTGTTCTTTCTCAGCTTGACATGTCTATCGATCTCATTCGCGTTGGGTTGCATCATGGTTTTTTTAGGTACTTCTAACACCTCATTACCAGGCTGTAGCCTTGCCGGAGCTCGATATTGAGATGTAATCAACGGTGACCTTGCCGGAGCTAATTCTAGATCTGCCTTAGCCCTTTTACATTCTTCTTGTATGATGATTAGTTACCTGGCAGGCATGTTGGCAGCACCTTTATTTTTAATGATATATATGTATACACACACGTGCTCTCCTATGCTTTTGAGGATCACACATTTCTCTAAAAAAAAAATTTGAACAATCATAAAATGTATAAAACCTCCACAAGTCGTTAATACAAATAATAGTACTAAGTATAGTATATAAGTGGTCAATAGGAATATACATTCATGTCCAACTCCAGTAGTTATTTAGTACTCAAGTTCTACATAAGAGGCGAATGATGAAAATAAACATTACATCGAGTGTGCATAAATATCTTCTAAGACCTCCTAAAATGACCTACTCTATATAGTATAAAAGGTAGGCTTGTAGCTTCTTAAGCTTCCATGGGACAACCCATCTTCCAAATTCACCTCTTGATCCTAATTTCTCTCTCTCTCTCTCTCTCTCTCTCAATCATCACCTTATCTAGTAATCGGTAATGGTCCTATGATTTTGATCACCTTAGACAATCAATATCAAAACTTCATCAAACAACATAAACATGTAATTATGTTAAACCTAATATAAGAAGCATTAAAAAATATATTAGTTAGGCTTTAACCTTTTGATGCTTAGATTAAAATGCAATAACCACTAAATCAGTAATAAATTAGCATAATTATTTTTATTTATATTAGATACACGAGTAAGAGGAGTTTTCCCTAGTCAATTGGCTTTTTTGCCTTACCATAGGTTCAACCTTGCGAATATAGAAAAAAATAGACCACTTAAGGAAATATAAAGGGAATGTATGCATCGGAGGTAAATAAAAAACAATAAAGGAAGCAAACTCGGATAAAGAGTTAATTCCTAAAGATAGAAGCTCTATTTATAATCCACGTTCCAAAATCAAAATCATAAGTTAATTATCAATATCTGAATTTGTATTAGAGTGAGAAGAATCACATAAGAATATGATATAGTTGAGACCTATTGTACAATAAAATGGTAAATGAATACGTGCATAAATAAAATAAAGAAGAAAAATATTTCCCTTACCAGACTTTTAATCTCAAATGTAAACCTTACTATCCAAACAACATAAATCATAAGTTTAAAAGAATAGTATATTAAGGAATTTCTAGCATCTCTAAACTATATGATTTCTCTTATGCATCAATTTCATATTTGATTGTTATGTTGGTTTATGTATTGTTATTAGGATGTTGAGAATTTGGCTATAGTGAATTGGCATTGATATTTATAACTTGTATGAGAGAAAATGTATTAGGGATTAATAAATAGATAAGACATATGTGTATATGAAAAAGTTAGTAACCTACTAGACCTTAATCTTATCATATGATGTTCGTTGAAATTTATGGTTGTTGTTTGGCTTTGAACGATATATGTGTGCATATGAATCATAATAGAGTAATTAGCACTCTTATTATGTGGTTAGTAACAAATTTTACAATGAACCTGTTTGCGTCAAAATTGGGCACAACACTCTTCGGGAGTCGTTGAAGAGATAATAGTCAAGAATGCAAATTCAAAACAGATATTATCTAACAAAAACTCCAATTAACAGTAAAGAAAATGCGTAGACAATCGATTTATAGTGGTTCGGCGTGTTGCCTACGTCCACTGTGAAGTGTTTTGATGTTTTATTGCTTTTCTTTCAATGATTACAAGTTGTTGCAGCAATCAACAGTGAATTACAGCAAGGAATTCGAATTTAACAGCAAGTTAATGGTATTAAATGATGGAGATCTTGATCCGGCAGAGTCTGGGCGCTTTAGAGTCAGAAGCCCCCCTTTCTGTTGGCCCTAGTGCTCTATTTATACGCGTGGGCTGCTGATATTTCGCTGAAAACTCGGGAGACCACTCCTGGCACGTGAGGGGGCCCACATGCACGGTCTCGGGAAATTTGGGCCCACTTTGGCATCGGTTCGAACTCCATTCGAACCGATCAAGAATTCATCCAATCGAGGTGAAATTTGGCGTGGACATTCCTCAACATGTACGCAAGCTTCTGTGAAAATTTCATGGCATTTGGATCAATAGGTTAGGAGATATGATGGGTTCGAAACTGGGTCTATTGCTCGGCTGTTTGGTTCGAAACCAAGGTTTCGAACCGATCCTTTCGAATCCATGGAGGCACGTGGCTTCGCGTTGACGTGGAGCGCAAACTTCGAATCGATCCGATCTTCACTCCTGTTGACCGCTTCGACTCCATATATCTCGGCGTATTCGAACCGATGGAAGACACGTCATCATGGTTGGTTGACCCAGTGGTTTCGAATGAAGCTGCACAGTTGGGTTCGAACAAGGACTCCGTGATGGGTTCGAACAAGGACTCCGTGATGGGTTCGAACAAGCAGAGGGATTCGAAGTGGATGGAGCCGAAGGTGAGGCGCTTTGATGGTTTCGAAACCGATGGGTTCGATGTCCTTCGGTTCGAGGGTGATGGTTTCGAATGGTGCATGATGATGGGTTCGAAGACAACCATCATGATGGGTTCGAAACCAGGGTGTTTCCTACAAGTTGAACCGATCATAACTTTAGCGTATGAACTCGGATTGACTTGAAACTTGAGATGCTGACTCCTATGGACTTTCTTGCCGTGTCCTTTCAATTGTAGCTCAATCTGGACTCGGATAAAATTCAGTGATATCCATGGCGAAACGAAGTATGACCAGTCTCTGAGACGAACTGTCCTCCGTTTCTGATCGATCTTTTGGTATCGCGGCTTTGCCAAAAAGCGGGATAACATTTTGCCCCCCAAAGTACGTCTTGTGGGAACATGACGTGCTTTGAATAGCTGCAATCTCTCTATGAACAATCATTGCTCTCTTTTTTGCTGAAACTCGTATGCTGTGTTGTTGTAACCTTGTATTGACATGATTGATTGCTGTATAATAGTGCTTAGCCGTTGCCTGTTGCATTTGTAACAGGATGAGTGTTTGACCCCTGTAAACGTTTAAAATCGATTGTTAGTTCGACTTTTATGCATATATGTTAGTTTGACCCTTGCAAACGTTGTGCGTTCACGAGTCGTTGCCAGCTTGGTTGGCTATTGAATTTCGTATCGATTCTCTCCTGAACCGATTTGGAAACTTGAGTTGAGACAACGCTTGACGGTTGTTTAGAAAAGTCCCTTCGTATCGATCCTCTCCTGAATCGATATTGAAGGTTGAAGGAATTGAATTCTGTATTGTGTGAGTGTAATATTTCGAACCGATGCATTCGAGCATCGATGGGTTCGAAATTCACGTTTGTATGGACGCGGTATGCTTGTGCTATGATGGGTTCGAAGTTAACATTCGAACCGGTTTGAGGGGATGGATACGAAATAGTTGTTCGAGTTGATTCAAATTGGAAGCATATGGATACGAAGTCATCTGTCGTATCGATAGGCCATGGATGGATTCGAAGTGGTTGATGTGAACAAGCTCTTCGAACCGATGTGCCCACAGTTCGTTTCGCATCGATGCAGCCTGTTCCTCTGTAGTGCGTTTCGTACCGTTGAAGCTTGAGTTGAACTTCGAATCGATAGGGCTTTAAGCAGATGGTTTCGAAAGCTAACTCCGAACCGATCTGGTACTTGACCGGTTGTGGCCGATTGGGTTGATTGGGAGAGCAATCGTCTCGGTCACATCCTAGGCTCCATATAAATAGCAGTGGTTTTCACTTTTTTCATTTTTTACTTTTACTCTTGCTTGCTTTTACTATGTAGTGCATTGTTTCGAAGCTCCAAAAGAGATAAACCTGTGTCACATCATCGAATCGACCAAGATTCAAGTCTTCAATCTCTCGAATTCATTGTTCAAACTAGGTAATTAGCCTCGAATTCAAACGGCGAACGGCAAAGTTACTTCGAACCCGCGCCTTTCTGTCGATTGGTAAAGTCAGATCTGGTCTGGCAAAGGGCTTCGAAGCCATATGGGGACTCGTGCTCGAATTAATTTCTTGGACGACCCTGTGGGGGTGACGCAGTTTGTACCTATTGATGGATTCGATGGGTTTATTCGAATCGATGGATTCGAACCCATCGGCTGTGGTTTCGAAGTCCACAACTTCGCATCGATACGAAGAGTATCGATGCGAACGTGGATGACGTTAAGTTGAGGGTTCCCTTGTCGTTTCGAACTTGTCAAGCAATGATCGATTCGAAGTCGTCCCTTATCGATCGGTTCGAATTTGGCATCTGGTTATCGATTCGAAGCGCGTCTAACTGCATGGGTTCGAAGCGACGTCAGGATGGGTTCGAACGAAGAGATGTTCGGTTGGGTTCGAACGAAGTCCTTGTGATGGTTTCGAACCCTCTATGATGGATACCAAAGTTTGATATTTTCTAGGCATGACTCCGACGAGCTTCACTCTTGCACATTTGGACTTGAATATTAAACTGCATACTGGACCGCCTTTCGAAGCTCGTCGATGGAACCATAACAACTTTTATCCGGATCAATTTCCATCATGGAAACGGATTAGTGATGATGGTCAGCGATGACGGTCATTATAGCTGGACTTCGTAGCTTTGTCATTTGCATATTTCTTTAACTCTGCAACATTTATTCAAGTAATGCATGTCACTGCACAACATACACTCATACACGCTACACTGGGGAACGCACGGGTTTTTTTCGTCTAACGATGGTTTCTCGTGAGTTAGCTAGTTATGGAACCGTCAAGTTCACAGCAGCAGGAGACTCAAGGTACAGTCTCTCCGAGGCTAGAGATTCCGGATATTGATCCTGAGATTATTGGTCCAGCCCCGGATGAACTTCCCGATGCGTCGTTCATTGCCAATCCATCAGATTCTGTTCCGTCCAATATCTCTGAAGACATGTTGGGGAGAATATGTTTGAGGCACGGCCTGTCGCTGGATGATGTTCTACTGCCGGGGCCGAATGATAGACTGCATAATCCGCCGGAGGGATATACAGTATTTAACCGCCACGCGTGCGCGGCCGGGATACTTCCTCCGTTCAACGAGTATATAAGGGAAGTATTGTCGTTTTTGAGGATCGCCCCATCTCAGCTGCACCCGAACGGATATGCGTCGATCAATAGCTTGTTCATTGCATTTATGGAATATCTCCATCGACCACCGCTCCCAATTGAGATCAGATACTTGTTCAATTTCAAAACTCGGGGTGATTATCCCTCCTTCACATTCCTGGAAGCGGTGAGAAATTGCCAAGTGGTTACCGGGTCTTGGACCAGGTTGAGCTATTATAGGACAGAATGGTTTTATGTCAGATGTCCTCCTGGATTTGCCCGACGATGGCTATTCAGACGTGAGTATAGCTGGGTTCGTAAATAATTACTACGGCAATTGCAGCCGAAGTGGAACTTATATTTTATCCTTTTTTACAACGGTGATTCAGCGACCTGAGGGCGAGCACTTTAAGGAGATGGTGCGAGTGCTTCGAGAAGTCACGAGTGGAGATAGGGATATCGACATGTTATTGACGGATAGGAACCTCCGGGCCTGCGGTTTGATCGAACAAGGGCAGAGCATAAGCTTTGAGGTGGCACTAAGGGTCGTCTCGAAAAAACGAGTCAAGCACAAGAAACCCGGAGTTACTACAGCTGAGGAAGCTGACTATGAAAGAACCCACACCGATGATGAGCCGCTGACCGGGCCTACGGACGCAGTTCCGGATGTCGCGGAGCAGAGAAAAGGCAAGGCTACCATGGTTAAGTCAAGTAAGAAGGGGAGATGGAAATCGGTTGTCACGGCCCGTTCTGCTCCCGAAGTTAGAATCTCGGAGATGTCTCCCCCGAGAACCGAAAATCTTTTTGAAGGGCTTGCCGATCTTCCAATCCCGGACGATGTGTCTTTTCAACATGATGCCGGGTTGGAGGAATTCCATCGTACTCTCGAATTGAACGAGCCTCTTATTACCAGCGAGGTCGACACTTCTGGTTGGTCGGGGGGAATGCATATTCATACACATTTCACGACACTGCATAACCTTTGACTGTAAACTACCTATTTTGAAAGGTGATTAATTCTATTTTATTTTGCTTCGCAGATATCATGTCTAAGCGAGGTTCAATGCTTGGGAGTCTTCGACATGCCCGCAAGCCTTCATATTACGATTCGCGCAGACGAGAAGGGGATAAAGGTTATGATCAGGGGCGCTCTGGGCATTATGACCAGGGACGCTCTGGGTATTCTAGTCACGAGAGATATGACACGGACAGAGGCTATAAGCGTCGATCGCGATCGCGTACCCCTCCTCCTTCCAGAGATCCCGTACAACCTCCTGCTCATGTCCCTCATCCTTCCGAGTCTTCTCGATATACGTCGGTTTCTCAATCTTCCCGATCTGAGGCGATGACCCCGATAGTCGCAAAGCAGCCTCCTACTGAAATCTCGGGGGAAGGGGCAATTAGACTTGCGCAATTAAAGAGGGAGTTCCCGAATATTTGCTTCGATAACTACGTCTTTCCCCCGAACCTGAAAAGAGTCCCCCCGAAGGCCGAGCGGTTAGCGCTCGACTATGTGCATGACTTTTACACCCAATACAAGGCGTGGTATAGGGCGGCCGATAAGGCATCGGCGTTGGCCTTCGAACGAGCGGCTACCATTGAAAAGCTTCAAACCGAGCTGGCTCAAAAAGACCGTATCATACAAGTGCTGAATACCGAGGCTAAATCGTCTCGAAAATCAGAGATGGAGGCTCTTACAAAGGCCGATGAAGCTCAAGCAGCCATGGATAGAATGAAAAAGGAGCACTACGTTACGGTGGAAGACATGGGCCCCCGGAACACTGTCGTCACTGTTGAGCGGGATGCGGCGTTAAAAGAACTTAATAAGCTCAAGGCTAAATTTGCCGAAATTATTAAAGATAGAGATGACGCGCTTAACACGGCGCAAGAAGCCTGCGAGCAAGCCGTAGTGCTTCGCACTGAAAGAGATGGGGCCGTGGCCAAAGTTCAAGCGGTCGAAGCAGAGGTGGAGGAGAAGGTTCAACAGGCAGAGGCCAGGCTAGAGGCCGATATCGAAGATTTGCTCATAACTTACAACGCCAATGTGTTAAAACACAGAAACTTGGCCTGGCTTCAAGATTATCCAGTTCACCTTCGTAGCGCCTGGGACCGATTGGTTGAGGAGGAAGAGGAAGTGCATCCAGGTGAAGCGGTCGATCGATTCGAACTTGAAAACTGACTGCTCACGGATGATGAGAAGAAGGTCCTTCATGACGCCATCATCGCTCATGAGAAGGAGATGATCGGCGGTCGTTCCCCGGAAGTCGGAGAGGGATCAGGTGTTGAGCACCATTCTGCTGTCACTGAAGTCACCACACCATCTTCGTCGGTGCTTGTATCTGCGGTTGGTTTGCAACCTGTTCCTGCTTACGACCCGGAATAGCCGCGCCTATCTCCTATTCATGAGCATACTTCCGAGGCCGTTCAGCCGTCTGCGAGCCGAACTAGGGAAGGTATTCCGAAGTTATCTCAAGCGTTTTCTGAATAGAGTGTTTGTTTTGCAGCAGTTACTAATAACTTCTTGTTTTTGCTTAGCGACTGGAGCTGCACCGATTGTCGCGACCCAAGAATTGAGCCAAAGGGATAAGGCCATCACCACCGAGACCACCGTTGTAACTGCGGTATCAACCGAGGCGGCACAGGGGAGTGGGTTATCTCTTGAGGGACAAATGGTGAGCGAGCTTCTCGGTGAGCAGGGCGGTTTCTCCATGGACTTACCCTTTATCATCGTTAGTAACCTACCGCCGACCTCAAGTTCTTCGGTGCAAACTGCGGATGCCCCCAGCCAGGCCCAAGCGACTCGAGATGAGGAAATTTTGGCTGAGATCAACGCCGAAATAGAGGCTGCGGGGCATAGTGGTAGCGTCGGTAGCAGCACGGCGGCGCAGAGTCCAGCACCTGCTAGGGTAGTACCATCGGGTGGCACTATCTCAACTTCCGTTACGGATCCAGTCCCCCGTACTCCTCCGGCAGGAAGCCCTCATGTAGACTCAAGCTCCGAGGAGGATATTGACATCATGCCTCCAGCCGAAGAGCCACCGCCGGAGAGGAGACATTCAAAATGAAGAATTTCTGTCCCTAGTGACACTGATGATGTACCACTAGTAAGAAGGACGAAAAAGAAGAAATAAATCGGCTTCTCAAGTAGATGTTTTGGTAGATAGGTACTTGTCTTCGTTTTTTGTCAGTAGGTCGTGTATAGATGCAGGTTCGGCCCCTGCTAGTAGGCATTCTTTTTTGGAAGAACTTATTTGCGTGTAAGTTCTTGTTTCAAGTTAGTTGAAATAAAATTTAGTTCCTTTGTTTCAACTCTTGTTCTATTTGTGCTTAAGTACTTGCAGTGTCTTGTTTTCGGTCCGGTGTACTTGTGGTGTTTTTACCGTTTAAGTAGAGTTCGTTTCATTTGCCAAGCCTGAAAATCTTGGTCACAAGTTGTGATTGATGAATGAGTTGAACTTCGGACGTTGTATCACTTCGGTTAGTGATTAATATTTAGCTTTCGTGCCCCCCAGTTTTGGGAAACAGCACTTGTATTTTTGGTGGTTGATCGCACTTGTTGCAAGTCTTGAGCACACGTCCGCATTCCGGGGACTTAGAATAATTTGAGATCGATAACCTGGTTTGCATTCCAGGAATTCGAGAGTTATCGATGCTTGTAACACGGTTCGCGATCCGGGAACTTGGAAATGATGTTCACATTCCAACTTGCACCCTACGAACTCAGAATTAGTACTAACATTTCAGTTCGCACTACGGGAACTCTAACTTGGTGTTTGTGCTCCAACTCATATGCCGGGAACTTGGAGTTTGCACGGATGCTTCGGTTCGCGCTCCGGGAACCCTAATCCGCACTTATGCTCCGATTCACACTTTGGGAAGTCGGAGTTAGCTGCTGGATGGTCAGTCGCATCTGCTTGGGCTTTCAGGAATTTGTTCATATTCTGGGAACGATGGACTTGATGCTTATACTCCAATTCGCACTCTGAGAATTTGGAGTCCGTTCACGCTGTGGGAACGAATTGTTGAATGTTTATACTCCAATTCGCGCTGTGGGAAGTTGGAGTCCGTTCGCACTCTGGGAACGAATTGTTGAAGGTTTATACTCCAATTCGCGCTGTGGGAAGTTGAAGTCCGTTCGCGCAGTGGGAACGAATTATGGAATGTTTATACTCCAATTCACGCTGTGGGAAGTTGGAGTCCGTTCGCACTCTGGGAACGAATTGTTGAATGTTTATACTCCAATTCGCGCTGTGGGAAGTTGGAGTCCGTTCGCGCAGTGGGAACGAGTTATGGAATGTTTATACTCCAATTCGCGCTGTGGGAAGTTGGAGTCCGTTCGCGCAGTGGGAACGAATTATGGAATGTTTATACTCCAATTCACGCTGTGGGAAGTTGGAGTCCGTTCGCACTCTGGGAACGAATTGTTGAATGTTTATACTCCAATTCGCTCTGTGGGAAGTTGGAGTCCGTTCGCGCAGTGGGAACGAATTATGGAATGTTTATACTCCAATTCACGCTCTGGGAAGTTGGAGTCCGTTCGCGCGGAGGGAACGAGTTATGGAATGTTTATACTCCAATTCACGCTGTGGGAAGTTGGAGTCCGTTCGCGCAGTGGGAACGAATTATGGAATGTTTATACTCCAATTCACGCTGTGGGAAGTTGGAGTCCGTTCGCGCAGTGGGAATGAATTATGGAATGTTTATACTCCAATTCACGCTGTGGGAAGTTGGAGTCCGTTCGTGCTCCGGGAACGAATTGTTGAATGGACTGTCGTGTGTTGGTCCAGTTCAGCCTTCGATGTGTTGGCTTGTCCCCGAGCTGGGGTTTCACTTAGTGAGTGGCCGGTTGTAACGCAGTCACTCGCTATTTGAATAAATTCCATTGTTCGATCGAACTTAGCTCTTTGTGTGTCGTGATTGTTGAACGTTGTATTCGGTGAATCACAGCTTTAGCTTGAAGAGATAGCATTTTATTTGCTGAAATGAGAAAATGCGGCAAAGTCAGTGCCTTATTACAAATTCAAAATTCAGAATGTAAAGGAAGCTACAAAGCATTCATAGACTGAAGGAGCCTGTCATGTGTGACAGTGACGAGGTTCTTCGTCGTTCCAGGCTCCTGAGTAAATAGGCCCACCACTGATGGCGTTTATCACCAATCTCCCACGGGGACAAGTCGAGTCCTCCTGCCTCCGTCGATTGGATCCATTGATTGGATTGGATGGGCCCGCTTCTCTGGGTTGCGGTGTCCGCACAAACTATTCCAGCTTCCTTTCTCTAATTAGTTTTTCAACAAGATCTTGAAAGTGACGACACTCGTTCGTATTGTGCCCGTAGCCTTCATGGAACCTGCAAAATTTTCCCGTCTGGATTTGTCTCTCCGACGACGGTCTTGGAGCAGGTTTTTCATACTGAATTGTATTACGGGTCTGCAAATACAAGTCCTCCAGTGAAGTATTCAAAGGAGTATAACTGTCGAACATCGGATTTTTGCATTGCGGGCCACGTTTTGATCTTGTTTTTTAAGTTGATTCACGCTCTCTCTTCGCCGAGCTTGTTTATTTTTAATGTTCAACTGAACTTTTCCGGAGCTCTCACCGGACTGTTTTATTGCAACATTGCTTTGGGTTCCTCCCGCATTTGGCCCTGCGTCAGTTTGCTTCCTAGACTGTTTCGCGTCTTCCCGTCTCAGGAATTGAGCTGCTTTGGCATGGAAATGGTCCAATGACGCAGGTGGTTTCCCAGCTAGCCAATTGCCAAATTCAGAATCGGGGTCGATTCCCTTAGTTAATGCCATAAGGATGGAGTTATCGTTTGGATTACTAATCTCTGCACATGCAGTATGGAATCTTTCTAAGTAGTGTCTGAGTGTCTCTCCGGGAGCTTGTGTGACACTAGATAGAGTGTTGACGTCTTTCGGCCTTGCGGCGTGCATGCGGAATTGCTCAACGAACTTTGTGGCCAGCTGGTCGAATGAGGAGATGGATCGAGGAGGCAATCGGGTGAACCACATGGTGGCGATGCCCCCCAAGGATATGGGGAAACTACGACACTTCACAGCGTCGTCGGCTCTGGCAGCAGTCATCGACCATTCACATTTTAGAATATGTTGGTTGGGGTCGGAGTTTCCCTCATACATGGGTAGAGTGGGCATCCGGAATCGTCGTGGGGGTTCAGCACTAAGAATATCGTCCGTAAAGGGAGTGTGACTTCGGGAAACTCCCCAATCGTCGTTTGTGAATCCCTGACTCTCATGGATCATCTGACGTATCATAGTTGAAAGATCCGGCATTTGTGCCGGAGTATGATCACGTTCCGTACTTCGGGCTTGAACCGGATATCGTCGACGGTCCAAGTCTCGCCTTCTTGGCTCATAGTCCTCTGGGACGTACGGTTCAGGAGTACGACCGCTATGACGACGGTCCAGGTCCGACTGATCTTGAGCGTCGACCCCTGGTTCAGCGGCAACGCTAGCGGTGCGGTATTCAGCGGCGTGGTGAGGAACGACACCCCCTCGGGAGGAGGGTCCGGTTTGAAAACTGGCTGACGGACCAACTCTTATTTGTCCAACGGTCAATGTCGGTTGGTTTCCAGCGGGTGGCATACGACTCCCATCTAACCGGGGTCGTGGAGGTCGGTTATGATAATCAGAAGATGAAGAACTTTCGCTGGAAGAGCGAGAAGCACGATCTCTCATGGATCTCTTTCGTTTCTGGCGATCCAGCTTGTTGATTAGTTCAGCGTTGGGTCAGCTCTTGGAGTAGCAACTGTAATTCTTGTCGGGTAACCGGACCTGACGGTTCTGAGTGCCCAACGTCTTGATTAGATGGAGGTAGAGGGGCAGGATTCTGTCTATCTTGTTCTTCTTGATTGACAGCGTTCGAGGTGGTTCTTGTGCTAACCATCTTGACAGTTGAATTTCTTTCCTAGACTTTATGCAAATCTGAATAGAAGGGAAGGAAGTTGGATTCAATGATCTGGATCTCTCTCTTAGATTTATTCAATCTGGTATCGATGACAGATCCAACGAGCAGGAGAAAATCTGGGTTTTCTCAGTGAAAGCACCAAAGTGTTTGCGTCAAAATTGGGCACAACACTCTTCGGGAGTCGTTGAAGAGATAATAGTCAAGAATGCAAATTCAAAACAGATATTATCTAACAAAAACTCCAATCAACAGTAAAGAAAATGCGTAGACAATCGATTTATAGTGGTTCGACGTGTTGCCTACGTCCACTGTGAAGTGTTTTGATGTTTTATTGCTTTTCTTTCAATGATTACAAGTTGTTGCAGCAATCAACAGTGAATTACAACAAGGAATTCGAATTTAACAGCAAGTTAATGGTATTAAATGATGGAGATCTTGATCCGGCAGAGTCTGGGCGCTTTAGAGTCAGAAGCCCCCCTTTCTGTTGGCCCTGGTGCTCTATTTATAGGCGTGGGCTACTGATATTTCGCTGAAAACTCGGGAGACCACTCCTGGCATGTGAGGGGGCCCACATGCACGGTCTCGGGAAATTTGGGCCCACTTTGGCATCGGTTCGAACTCCATTCGAACCGATCAAGAATTCATCCAATCGAGGTGAAATTTGGCGTGGACATTCCTCAACATGTACGCAAGCTTCTGTGAAAATTTCATGGCATTTGGATCAATAGGTTAGGAGATATGATGGGTTCGAAACTGGGTTTATTGCTCGGCTGTTTGGTTCAAAACCAAGGTTTCGAAACGATCCTTTCGAATCCATGGAGGCACGTGGCTTCGTGTTGACGTGGAGCGCAAACTTCGAATCGATCCAGTCTTCACTCCGTGTTGACCACTTCGACTCCATATATCTCGGCGTATTCGAACCGATGGAAGACACGTCATCATGGTTGGTTGACCCAGTGGTTTCGAATGAAGCTGCACAGTTGGGTTCGAACAAGGACTCGGTGATGGGTTCGAACAAGGACTCCGTGATGGGTTCGAACAAGCAGAGGGATTCGAAGTGGATGGAGCCGAAGGTGAGGCGCTTTGATGGTTTCGAAACCGATGGGTTCGATGTCCTTCGGTTCGAGGGTGATGGTTTCGAATGGTGCATGATGATGGGTTCGAAGACACCCATCATGATGGGTTCGAAACCAGGGTGTTTCCTACAAGTTGAACCGATCATAACTTATGCGTATGAACTCGGGTTGACTTGAAACTTGAGATGCTGACTCCTATGGACTTTCTTGCCGTGTCCTATCAATTATAGCTCAATCTTGACTCGGATAAAATTCAGTGATATCCATGGAGAAACGAAGTATGACCAGTCTCTGAGACGAACTGCCCTCCATTACTGATCGATTTTTTGGTATCGCAGCTTTGCCAAAAAGCGGGATAACAGAACCCATAAGGTATTTGATAAAATTCTACATAGATTTTAGTATTGAGTATCATAATGTCTTCATAATGACCCTTTGAAATAAAAGTTTATTTATATCGAACAACAATTCATGATCATATGCATGCATTTGTAAGAAACTAAAAAGATTTATTACACCTATCATTTTTCGAGAAGAAGACTTCTGTGATATCTCTATAATAAATTTCCAATGGCTTGGGTATTGATCGCATAATTATAAATCATGTATAAAGTTTCACAACCAAAATTAATGATTTGTAACTTCGAAGCAAGTTATAAATTTAGCCTCCATTTTAGAAGATCCAGTGACACTCCACATGACACTTTGTCATGAAACAACTCCTTCAGTAACATGGAAAAAGGTTTCTAATTTTTTTTTCCAACTATCAAGAGACCTTATAAATTCAGAATTTGAGTAACCAATCACCTCAACGCGATCAATCTTCTTATATGTGAGCATGTAGTACTTTATACTTTACAAACACCTTGACAATATTTTGTTGTTTATAATGATAATTTACCTAATAACTTTAACATCTTCCCAGCAAACTTATAGAAAAACCGATGCCAACTATAGACTGTACCTGCAATGATCTCCCTAGGAGTGAAGCACAATGAATCCTTTCATTTGCTTCCTTTCTTAATCACTTCAAGGACATTGATTTAAGATGAATTTATCTCTAATTTGAAGTGGAACATTAATAGGAGTGTAGGTTTACATGTTAAATATTCCTAAAACTTTGTTAATGTATTCCTTATGAGAAATCGCTGCATAGCTTGCGATCTAGCCTAAAATATTTCTATTTTGATCGCATTGGATGTGTCATCAAAATCGTTCATCTTAAAAATTTCGAAACAATAATACCATGTATTGACTTCTTTAACATATATACCTTGTATTCCGTCTCTCCTTTAATGAACCTTCGGGTTGACCCATGTTGACTTTCTTTACTAAACTCCCATTTTAAAAAGATTTTTTTAGATCTATTTGGAAATACTCCAAATCATAGCGAGTCACCAATTCTAATAGATTTCGGTTACCGAATAGTTTAGTGAACATTGAAATTATGTGATTGTGGAGGTATTTAACCGCTAAGTGCAAACTAATGACATTAGTGTGTGTTGAGAGTGTCTCACTAGATGAAAATTAGGGAAATAAGTCAGATATTAGAGTGGTTTGATTGGAATATATATGTCCACTGTAGCTGTGACAACCCCCTCCCCCTGAGTCGTACACCAGTAAAGAGAATTACAAAATAATCCCGTCTACGAATGCAGAGAATAAGGCTGGTTAAGAGCGACCATCATAGTAATGCGTTAGTTAAGAGCTAAGCATGTCGAATGTGTCTCTATTTTTTTCATTACCTCATCAGTGGTCGACACACTTAGTCTATAACTAATGCACACTATGGTGGTTTCGGACTGTCTCAAAATAAATGTAATATGCGAGTAAGTAAATATATCAGTCATAGAACAGTAAACCCATATCAGAGTATATATATATACACACACACACATACACATCACCATACGTCATAATAACAGTACACATATATAAGTAGCATGGACAACCGAATAACATATACAACCATCACACAAAAGAATACACATCATGATAACATAAGAGTCAACTACTCAAAAAGTACGATATCCAAGCCAAAATGATAAAGCCCAACAAAAGCCAACAAAACGAACCAAGGGAAGCAGCACTCCATACCGAACCTGCAACTCGTTCTCACTCGAGTGAAAAGCACACATGGGTCAGGCTTGCTAGAACTTGTCAGTAGTAAGGATCTCAGTAATAAGCGGAAGGGTGAGAATCGCTCTGTTGTTGCCAATGGAATGATATATTATTTATTCATCATATCATTCATAAGAAAAGGGCCATCGGTGATTCATCTATCTATTTGAAGGGAATTCAATAAGTAACATGCATATGGTTTCTCTTAAGGACATTTATAAGTAAAGTGGATAAGGGATGAGAACCATATAATAACTTCATCAAGAAACATCAATTCACCATAATCTATCAAAAGAACTCAATAAGAGTTAAAGGCAATCATAATCGAAATCACCATATAACATAATATAAATGTAGCCTATATCATATTGAAGGCCGTATTCAAACAACATCATTAAAAAGGTGAAATCGAACATCGAAAACTTCATAGAAAATTGCATATGCTTTTCATTTTGACTAGTACTACTATTTGGTACCATTCATCGTGATGACTTGGGATCACATAACAACATAACATCGTGATCATCTTGATTGACTATAGTCGGGAATATCATGATGACACCTAATCACAAAGCCCGAGTAATAACATCATGATGATTAGAGTCTAGTAATAACATCATAAACATCGTAATGACTCCAATTGTATACTTGGTCTATAGTACTAGTAACATCTTGAATGTGTCTCAACCTCTCGAATAGAAACCCGATAGGCGTGAACGTACGTCCCATACCATACGTTCGCACCTATTGGTTTACTAATCATTAGTCGATGCCACATTAGAAAACCAACATAAAACATCATCAAATAAACAACTCGCCTTATCTCCTTGGCAAGTATGAAGAACATCGTGATGGTCATTTCTAACCATAATCGCAAATTAAAGTTCTAACATCAAAAGTTGCCTCGTTTCATCTGCAATTATAAGAAAACTGCATCTAGATTGGTTCATCATCGAATGTACTCAAAAAGAGTAGTTCTCGAACTAATAACCTTTGCCAAAATAAGGAAGCCTCTAAATCATCTCAAATATCACTTCAAATTGGTTTCGATCGTACAAGTCTGATATTGTGCGATAAAGCAAAAACACATGTCACATACCACGTATTTTTACTAAATCGTTTAATTCTCATTCTTATATACCAAAATTCATAAGAATAAGCTAAAATATATTTAAAATAATATTATAGAGAAAATAGGATTTTTAATTGATTTTGAGAAATTTATATATATATATATATATATATATATAAGCTTTATAAAGAAAAAACCCTTATTTAAATAGATTATCTATTTATAAAATACTTTAAAATACTAACTAATTGATTAAAATCCTTTAAAATGACTTAAAAAATTTACTTTCCAAACCATGATTTTTAAGAAATATTCCAAAAGTATTTGAAAGTAAAAACAAATAAAACCATCAAATTCTCCAAATATCGATATTTACCGATATTTGAATTTAAATAATATTTAAATAAAATTTAAATTCCAAATTTCTTCAAAACTGAGCTAATCCATTATTCGATATCGTAGCTTCAAAATCCATCATTAAACTTTTCAATTCAATCATCAATTAACTTAAAAACAACAGCGAAAACTAATGAAGAATGCCGCAAATCGATAATCTTGTTTCTGGCCAACTTGGACGATGTGTTTCAGATATCAAAACTTTAGAGAATTGAACAAATTTTCAAAAATAAACTTAAGCACATGGACAACAACATACTAAAATTTGATAGCATTCTCTGCAAGATGAGAAAGTTATGATTTTTATAAAATGACACTTTTCAAACACAAAACTGAACTCAGCTGCAAAGCTAGTTTCTAGCCAACTTCGATGACTAATTTTCGGCATCTAGACAACTCAGATTTGAGTGAAATTTCGCAGGATTAAATTATGACACAAGGACTACAACGTATTCAAATTTGACAGAATTTGGCGGCAAGAAGAGAAAGTTATGTTTTTTCTGAAATGACGCTTTTCAAACACAAAAATGAGGTCAGCTGCAGATCTAGTTTCTAGCCAACTTCGGTGACTGATTTCCGGCATCTAGGTAACTCAGATACGAGCGAAATTTTGCAGCCTCAAACTATGACACAAGGACTACAACATATTAAAATATTACTGCATTTCGCAGCAAGATGAGAAAATTATGATTTTTCTAATATGGCACTTTTCAAACATAAAAATGAGCTCAGCTGCAAATCTAGTTTCTAGCCAAATTCGGCGACTGATTTCTGGCATTTAGACAATTCAGATTCGAGCGGAATTCTGTACCCTTAAACTATGACACAATGACTACAACATATTAAAAGTTTACAGCATTTCTCTGCAAGATGAGATGGTTCTGATTTTTCTAATATGGCATTTTTCAAACACAAAAATGAGTTCAGCTGCAAATCTAGTTTCTAGCCAAATTCGGCGAAGGATTTCCATCTTCTAGACAGTTCAGATTCAAGTAAAAATTTTCATCAATATACAAAGGCATCAGGACTACAACATATTAAAATTTGATAGCATTTTGCAGCAGGATGAGAAAGTTATGATTTTTCTAAAATGGCACTTTTCAAACACAAAAGTGAGCTCAGTTGCAAATCTAGTTTCTAGCCAACTTCAGCGACTGATTTTTGACATCTAGACAATTCAGATTAGAGTGAAATTTTGCGACATTTAACTATGACACAAGGAATACAACATATCAAAATTTGACAGTATTTCACCGCAAGATGAGAAAGTTATGATTTTTCTAAAATGACCTTTTTAGACGTCAATATAACATAGACTCGGAAATTTGCATACGGACTTCGTTGAAACCAAGCAGTTCACATTCTAGATGACTTACTATAAATGATTTTTCTTACCGAATAATTTCAGCAAGATGTAGCAGCGATTTGGTAGCAAGGATCGAAGATTTAGCTGAGATTTGAGCTTCAGGAACCTGTAGCTAGCATGAAAGAGACATGCAAACAATGATGTAGCAATTAAAAATATACAATAGCAAAATTTCAGATTTTGATGGATTAAAGAGTTTATAAGGATGGAGATTACATGTATCTTAGTATTTAACTTGAATCTTAGTACTTAATTCACAAGGATATTGATATAAATTTGATTTTCATTATAATTGAGCCATTGTTTTCTCTTGAGAAGCTTTTTGAGGAAGATAGTTTACTGTAAGGAGAAAAGGGTCGTATCTCAACTGATGGATCCAGATGATGGGCTAATGGGCAATTTATTATGCTCTTTAAACCTATTTTAACACTTAATATATTTTGAGTTTGCTATTTACAAGTTTAAACTTGTTTTCAACATATTTTACAAATATAAATTCCGATTTACATGAGGCAAATTGCATTTTTCATATTTTAAGGAAGGGAATGTGTTAGTAATGTTAAAAACTAAAATGTTCAATTAAAAATATTATTTTCACAATTTATTACCAGTTATTTACCAATATTCACATTTTTAGTGAAAACATTACGCCATAAATTGCATACTGCAACACCCAGAAGTGATGCAGGAAGTGACAAAAAATGTTGTTGTAGGCTAAAAAAGGGCAAAGGCAACACTTTCTCGGTGACGCATTTTTCCGCATTGCCCTAGGGCAACATCGGTTCTGTTGTTGCCACAGGTACCAAATTTACTAAAAAGTGGGCCCTACAACTGTTGAATATGCGAGTATATGATTTTCATAGAATTAAATAAATAATTGCTGACTAAAGTAAATAACACAGAGTTTAAATTCAAATAGATATTTTATTCAAACAAATATTTATTACAATTTTGAATAGTACAAATTCGAGCTCTCACTATACATACACAATTTTGATTACTATACAAATTCAATTACATCACAATCTTTCATTTAGAAATGTCCTCACTACATATCGCTCGTTCACTCATAATTTATCTTCAACTTCATTTTAAATTTAATCCAGCATCTGAGCAATCTGCAAAAATACACACTGATGCAGTAAAATTGAAAAGAAAATATTTTTGCAGTGTAAAATAAAATATGATTTTGAAAATATTATTTACCTCAGTTATTTGGATTGTTCGTCATCATTTAATTTTGAATTCATCAAACACGAACAGCTTGTGACATACACAGTGCATCATTGTATATGCCACAAGGCCGTGCACGCCGATATACACTTGATAAAGTTACAAGGGTAGGTGAGCACAAGGTCAAACCAAATCAAAAATCGGGTTCAACTCAAGTTAAGTCACGATATCAGCACAAGATCAAACCCGAGCTACAAGCTGGATTCAACTCAGGTGCACTGCAAATCATCACAAAACTGTCGAGCACAAGAATTCAAATACAACCAACAAATGAAGACATATATATGTGCATCGAACCATACAGCAGCTCGAATGAGCAACTGCACCAGACCACACTCAAGTACACATGAAAACAACTCAAACTCAAGAAAGAAGTTCATCAAGCAACAACTCAAGTGAAACTGCACATGACTTAAATGCACCAGACTAAGCTAATGATCAAACAATATGTACCAGCTCAATATGCTATGTACAAGTAACCAAAGTCAAGTGTATCAAGATAGTTCACCAGGACTCAAAATGAAACTCAAAGCTAACATAAACATACACACACACATACATATGCATGTGTACACATGATGAAGGGATAAGCGCGCGCACCAGTGAAACAAAGACCAGACTCCATGCAGACCTGATTGCAAGTGCAATGCAACATTGAAGCAACTCGAGCTTCAGATAGTACACAAGTGAATGAATGACAACATGTACATAATGTCAACTAGTGACAGTGATCAAGTGCAAGTGAAACACAAGAGTACAAGTCCAAATACAACAACACACAATAAATCGGTTCAAGGTTCAGACAAGTTCAACTATGGTGCAGCATACACATGTGTAGTGAAAACAACTACAAGTATCAAGTCGAGCCAAAGGCAGAGCTACCGAACATACAAATAGTTTGATATGTCAAGGCTGAAATTGAACAAAGACAGAGAGGAATAATTCAAGTTCAAATGCACAAGTACAAGAAGAAACAAAACCAAGCAGGAAGGTTCAAAAATGACCGAAGTCAATTTGCAGCATCAAGTCAGAGCCGTGATGACCAAGGCAACAAGTTCAGAGTCAAGCCCGAAATTCATGACGTCAATTTACAGTTATAAAAATCAAAACAGTAGCAAGTTCCAACCAAAGTCAGAGGAAAAAATCAAAACCATGGCAAGTTCGAACTAATACAAATCAAATCAGATGTGAATGAACAAGTCAACTTTCATCTCAAAGTCCAAAAAAATTCAAAGTCGTGTTTTATCAAAATCGAACAAATCCAGGTTGACACAAATGGCCAAAGTCCACAGAGTGAAGAACAATATCAATATCAAGTGCCGAAGTCAACATAAAATCAAATGCCAAAAATTCGAAACCGTGGTGGCCAAGAAATCATCGTTACATGAAAGTCAAAATCAAAGCCGTGAGTACCAAGAAATCAAAATATATACGAATTACAAAGTCAGAAATCATCACAAGCATCTATACAATATCGAATGGCCGAGAAGAATTACAGACGAATTCAAATAAATGTATACAAACGAAAATCAAGGGTTTCGAACCCTATATAAACCATAACATCATCGGCGCAATAAATCATTCGAGTTCAAGTAACAACAGAGCATAATCATACAACTCAAATCATCAATCGAGTTCAAGCATATCAACCAGAAAAACAAAAGAGCAAAAATTACATACCAAAGCCCTTTCGAACTCGATCGAATTCGAAGCAGCCGAAGCAAATAAGGAGACGGTCGGTCGACAGAGCAAGCAACGTGAAATCTTCATTCGATCGAGCAATTGAAGTCGGCGGCTTCTAATTTAACAAAGCCCTAAAAACTGAAAGAGGAAGGAACGATAAAGAAAGCGGCCATATTTTATCGAGCAATAGAAGTCGGCGGCTTCTAATTTAACTTTTGCCGCTTTGTTTTTGCTTGCCGCCACATTAAAAATTATTTCAGCCCGCTTTTTTTTCAGCCTGCACTCATTTTTTATAATATTTTTATAAGTCTATAGCTACTGCAACATAGTGTTGATATCTATGCTAACATCCTGAAGCTAATGTTGTAATAGACAAAAATCAGCATAGCTATCGTTACATTATAGCTAGTAACATCTTGTATTTTCGTTGCAATAAGTCATCTATGGCGTAGTGAAAATCGCTATTTTCATCATTTTCTACCAAAAAAAAATTTATTTCTAAGTTCATTAAAGTGTATAAAAATGCTTTTAACATTTTTATAGTTTTAAAACATTATTTCAAACTTAATTATAGCACAAAAAATTATTTTTTTCGTGTTTTCCCTTTATTACAACAACATTTCTCAATATTGTTGTTTAAAGACAAATAATTCAAATTTAACACATTTTACCCCTCTAAAAAATTATTCCTCACCTCTAAAAATTATACAAATGTGTTTTAACAAATTTTTAAATATTAAAACACCATTTGCAACAATATCACATCTTGATAATTGATTCCTTCATGTTTATCCTTTTGTTTCAGGATAAATGGCTAATTTTGGAATAAAAGTCCAATATTATAAATTTTAATCCAACAATTTATTTTTATCATTTATTCTCATTCCATACCACCAATAAAAATTTTAAACGTTATTTCCCATTTGTTTACCCTAAAAATCCAACTCTTAATCAACAAACATTGTTTATTTTAAATAAACAATATTATCATCAATTTATTCAATCTATAATTCATAATTCCCATATTAAATTATAATTTACATTGTAATTTAATATTTCGGTAATCTCCTAAATCTCGGGTTGTTACAATAGTTCTTCTCGTTATTTTGTTCTTATTTTATTCTGTCTTTTTATTAGAATGATTATAGAGAGTAATAGTTTTTTTTTGCTGAATCTTGATCCTTTGTGTCAATTCTGATCTTACATTATATATAGCTACTTAGGATGGGGATTGGATGGTCCAAATGCATGCCTCCTCCCTGAAATATCCCCTAAGCTAGTGGATATAGGAGACTAGCCCAGATATTTATCTTTGAGCTTAGTGACAGAATTATGCCATTTGTAGAGTTGGCATTCGTCACTTTTCTCAGCAACATGCTCTTGTTAGACTTTAAATGTTAAAGCACACTTTACTTGAGAGGTTTGACGTTGTTGTAGCTTTCCTAGTCGCCCTGGACCCTAAGCATTGTTTGAACAATGCACAATGGAATATGCGACCCTAGGGCGATGCGGTATCCCGTCGAGGTTAGGCAGTACCATGAAAAATTCCAACCTGCTAAGAAATGGGAAAGGTGGAAGAAAACACATATATATTGACGAGCTTTGAAGGGCTATTGACGGTTGCACAGATGTCCCTATTGGTGGTCAAAGGGCATAGTAAGGATTTGTGTAGGAGAATGAACATGACCGACTTCTATTGGACGGATGAGAGTTTTGGTGTAAGCATAAGAGCCGACTGAGGCATTTGGGCTGCTTGGCCAGGTGGATGAATGAACGGTTTACACTATCCATTGCAAGGCTAGATATTGGTTTCTTTCTGCATATTAGGCAAAGTTAATCACATGGGGAATTTGAAGACAGGCTTCCTATTTTGTCTATGAAGAATTCATGCAACATTTTTTCCACTAAGTACATCCATTCATCCGTCGGCGGCTTACCTTTCCAACCACGTTAAGTACTCCAACTTGTGGCATCATCCTAGGAAATCATCTTAATATTTTGAGATATTAATTACATACGGTGCGCGTGATGTGAAATAGTAATCAAGTGATTTCCTAGGATCGAGATCTCTTCCTGTCTATTCCAATCTATAGTTGAGATCCTTCTGTATCCTTAATATATTTCCACTAGATCTCCCCCGTTCTTCTTTCTTTCTACTGCCTCTTTCTGCTAATTCCATTTGAAAACATCTCTTTCTCAGAAGTCTAACCAACTAACAGTAATCATATTTCCTTATTTTAATTTATTTTCCTCAATGCTTTGCTTTATAATCGCTTTTTTTATGTGAGAATACATTTTAAATCCTAATAATCGATCGCCTTGTCTTGACTTTACCTAATCTTTGGGTTGATAATTGCTGCATTTAGGATTCTACGTATGTTTAATTGCTATCAACGTTAGCATTTCTAGAAAAAAACACGAGTTTGCAATAAACTAATCTAAGAATTTATTGTCATGATTGTCCATATCCTTTGTCTAATGTCACTGAACTGTCCATAGTTCTGATTAGCGCATTGTTGAAACTATTTAAGCTTAGAATGGAGTGACTAGAAATAGTTAATTTCAGTATAATTATCAGGTTACTCTAGTCATAATTTGATTGTCAGCCATGTTCTTTTCAAGGTCAGGAGGGGTATTTTTGAGTTAAGGATCTGGGCAGGGGTTGATTCACTTCTCACAGGCTTGCCTACTCAAGTTGGCTAGAGAGTGGTGCTCTACTTTAGCTCCGCAATGGTGGGATTAGTCATAAGACATTTTCGTGTCATAAGGGGTAGTTTACTGATTTAGGTTCTTATATTTTTATTAACAAAGATGATTTACAATACTGTTGCCACCCTGTGTAGAGTGCTCCTCATTGAAGGCCCCTTGTTCGGAGGAATGCCGACTAAATGGGATGCCATTTCATTCAAGGATGCCTTCTACTACCATGGAATGACCTTTATGGCTTTAGGATGGTTCTCCCAGATGATTTCTAGCATGCATCCACTGGTTACTTTGCATAGGATCTCGTCCACCTTCAGTATGGCCTGCCGCTTCCGCTGCATAACTACTATTTGAATTTATTGAATCGTAATCACACCGATGAAGCTAGCCCTAACTCGCATAGTACCTTAGCTATGATTTTCATTTTTTACAATCATTGGAATATCGAGTGAGCCACCATTAGCTTTGTGCACCACATGTATACGCTATCCAAGATCCGGAATAGAGAGACAAAAGATTTTTACTACTGTATATTCATAAGAAGGATAAGCCGATATTGGGGGCCACTTAGCATATTTATGGCTAAAAGGACCCATAAATTTTGTGCCCGTCAATGGGGAGGCACACACATAGCGCTCAAGCACACAACCCTTTGGGATCCCAAAAAGTTTCCCCGTGCTTCATTTGCCTTTGTTTTCTCCTTCCTAATTTATATTCTCTCTGTATTTCCATTTAGGTTATGATCCAAAAGCGAGTGATAATAAAGAGTGGTTTCCAGGAGATGTATAGAAAAATAAGAGAACTTTCCAAAGAGTGAAGGAAAATAAGAACATCATCGCCAATGAAACACTGAGTGAAGCAAGGATTTTAGTTGGCACCTAGAACATAACTGCATGGGCCAGAAGTACAAGGATGGCAAAAAAACGACAAAGAAGAAAGCGAGTGTGCAACAACAAGAGTAGACTGGTGCCTAGATACCTCGAACCATGCCTGCATCTGGCCCCTTCAGGGAGGTAGGCCGATGCACTCCCACTAACCTTTTGAAAATACCAACAAGGAGGAGGAGCACGTATGTTTAGGGAGGGATACCAATAGTCCTTGATAGCCTCACGATGACGAAGGTACCTCAGCTTGAGTGGAGCCCTGGAAGGATGACAACTCTAATAGATTTAAGGGTGTACATTAGGGGTAGTTATATAATTTGATTATATAACTATGTACCAACCCACTAATTCTAACGTTTGAAGTTAATGACAAAACATCGTTAACATACGTTTGCATGCAAATCTCAGATATTAGAAAAAATGAACGGTTGGTTATGTAAATTAAAATCTAAAATGGATATGGACAAAGGAAAAAAAAAACTCACAAATGAATTTAAACAAATATATATGTATTATTTATCACAAATAAATACCGTTCCAATTAATACAGCAGGTATGAGAAATAAGCAATCAATTATAACATATACAGAATATACAAAGTAAACAACCTGTACATATTTTCTACATTCAAACCTCTTTTCCTTTCCTTTCACTACAAAAAACGCTTCGCATAGCGTCAGACAGGGGCAACGGCTAGCGACGGCTAAAAAAAGCGGTCGTCGCTGGCCGTTGCTCGACCTGTATATTTGTCAGACCCAAGCTTTCTTCTTCCACATTCTGCAAAACGAAAAAAATAATTAAAAAACCCTACCGTCGCCCCCCCGATTCGGTACTCAAAAATTCGCTCCCTACCTCCCAAATTGATCCGGTATGTGTTCTAACCCTATTTTGTATTCAATTAGGGTTTAATTTGGGTTTATTTGCATGTTTATTGGGTTTAAAAATTGGTTGTTAATGGCATGTTTATGAGTTTGAGATTGGTAGTTATGTGGTATATGTATGGTGATAGTAGTATTGTAGGTTGATTTGAGAATAAAATCATTTTATTTCGAAGTTGAAAACGATGATTAACACATACTATTATGATGTTGGTTATTGTAGAATTAATGATTGGTGATGTGATTTGGATTAAGACGGTGATAACATGTTTAAGATGTTTATTGATAAGTTTATGCAATGTTGGTTATCGATTAGGTGAAAATTTAATTATTTAGCATGCGTTAGTTATAAGTGTAAATACACTACAACTGTGTATTTTGTTCAAATATATCATTTATGCTCACTTGCAATGGCCATGCTAAAGTACTCATAGCCTAAAAGAATTACAATGATTCACTTTTGTCTCATTGTGGAATTTCCAATTAAACGTATATAGTTTAAAATAAAATTAATTCAATTTATTATAAGTGTTAACTTCTAATTTGATTTAAAAAAATTCGTTATTTAAAATTTGACTTAGCCAAATTTTAAAGTACGTGTTAAAATGTGAAATTTACTTGACAAATATTTATTGAACGTATTATTAAAAAATTTATAGTTGTTAAAATATAAATTAGAAAATTTGTTTTATTTGTGTGAACCCCTTAGACAATTTTTGGCCCCGTCTCACAAGTGTTGTATATGATCGTTATATGGATGTTCGTTTTTACACAGAACGGACATCTGTATTCATCTGATACAATATTTGTTGGATTTGTCCCAGTATTGGACAAGTTACAAACACAATAACGTAATCGCAGTTTATAAATCATTTCAGTTTAAACGGTTAACGAAATTTCGATGACACTTCCTTTTCTTCCCTGTGTACATGCATTTGTGTACGATACAGGGAATAAAGGGAAGTGCTGCCGAAATTTTGTTGAATCGTTTAATCTGAAATGATTTATAAAATATGATTACGTTATTGTGTTTGTATTGGGAAGTAGGATGACCGGCCGTTAAACAAGTATTAACAAGTGTTGTATATGATCTGTATTTTACGAAACAATCAAATAATGTATTAAGTGCAATTTACTAAAGTAATAAAATTTAAAAGTTAGTTTGAAACTAATAAATTTGTTCAGTCTAATTTATTAAAGTTTGTTTAAAATTTACTAAAGTTAGTTTAAAATTTACCAAATTAATAAAGTTAATCTAATTTATCAAATTAATAAATTTACTAAAGTTCAGTCTAATTTGTCAAATTAATAAAGTTACTAAATTAATAAAATTTACTAAAGTCCAGTCTAATTTGTTTCAGTGAAGTGTTTGTTTGAATTTTCTAATATAATTTTTGCAAATCAGGAGATATGTTCGATTATTTTCTCGATCATAGTTGGATGTATGAATCCCGAAAAGGTATGAAAGGATCAATAAAGGAATATTTTGTTAACGGTGTACACGAGTTTATTAGATGCTAAATCTAATAATGGAAATAACGTAGACATTCGTTGTCCGTGTGCTAAGTGCAAACATCTGAAGCATTGAAAGGCAGATGCAGTAGAAGTTCATTTGTATAAATTTGGTTTTGTATCGAATTATTATTTATGGGATCGTCAAGGAGAGTTTGTTCAATATACACCTAATCCTGTAGTGGAAGAGGGTGATAATACAGCGGCAAATCCAATAGAAAATATGGTGCAAGATGCAGCCCGATCAATGTTTCCATCCATTGATCAAGACGACATTGAAAACGAAAATGGTGAAGAACCGACTATGGAAGCTAAATTTTTTTATGATTTATTGGATTCCGCTAAGAGACCATCGTGGGATGGATGTGAAAGTGGAACCGAATTATATGTAACCGCTGAATACATCACGATGAAATCAAAATTCAATCTTACAGAAGCAGCGTTTACAGCAATTGTACAAACTGCTAAACGACACATGCCACCCAATAATTTGATGTGCGATAGTCATTATAAAGTTAAAAAAACTTATGTCTGCTTTTGGATTGCCATACCAGAAGATAGATACATGTGTTAAAGGTTGCATGTTATTTTGGAAAGACGATGCTCACCTTCGAAAATGCAGAATATGTAACGAGGAAAGATACAAACCAAGGAAAAAGAAAGGAAAAGAAGTCCCTTATAAAAGAATGCATTATTTACCCATCACTCCCAGACTTCAACGGCTATATGCTTCTTCTGCTACAGCATGTCATATGCGATGGCACAGCGTGAGAACACCAGTAGAAGGAACATTGATACATCCATCTGATGGAGAAGCATGGAAACATTTCGATAGGACGTATCTTGAATTTGCTCGAGAGAGCCGTAATGTTAGGCTCGGTTTATGTACAAATGGATTTTCGCCATTCTCTCAATTTGGTAGTAAATATTCATCATGGCCTATTATCGTCACTCCTTATAACTTACCTCCATGGATGTGTATGAAAACTCCATATATGTTTTTAACGATTGTCGTTCCCGGTCCTGATGATCCGACTCAAGGAATTGATGTTTATCTACAACCGTTGATCGAAGAATTGAAAACACTATGGCATGAAGGAGTTGAAACATATGACATTTCGAGAAAAAGAAATTTTCCTATGTTCGCTTCTTTATTATGGACTATTAATGATTTTCTCGCATATGGCATGCTTTCAGGTTGGAGCACAGCTGGACGTCTAGCTTGTCCATATTGTATGGAAGAATCACGAGCATTTTCATTAAAGTACGGCAAGAAAATTTCCTGGTTTGACTGTCATCGGTGTTTTCTACATATTAATCATAAATTCAGAATGGATAAAACGAACTTTAAAGCTAACAGAGTGGAGAATATGCTACCACCTAAAGTTTGGACAAGTGAAGAGATATATGAAATCGTGAAAGACTATCCTAAGATTCATGAAACTGGGAAACAGGTCGACATTCCGGGTAAATCGGACATTCATAACTGGTGCAAGCAAATTATATTTTGGGAGTTACCTTATTGGAAAAATCTCTTACTGCGACATAATATTGACGTCATGCACAATGAAAAAAATGTGTTTGATAACGTTTTTAATACAGTTTTGAATGTAAAGGGGAAAACCAAGGACGATGCGAATTTGAGACGTGATATATTACATTTCTGTAAGCGGCCCGAACTTCAGTTGTACGACGATAACAAAAAACCCAAAGCATGTTATGAGTTAGACAACAAGCAAGCAAAACTCGTGCTCAAATGGATGGAAGGATTAAGATATCCTGATGGGATTTCTTCTAACCTTCGCAGATGTGTTGACTTGAAAAACAATAAATTGAGTGGTATGAAAAGTCGTGATTGCCATATCATGATGGAATATTTCTTACCTGTGATATTCAAAGAACTGTTGCCAACAAAAATATGGAGTGTTATAACAGAATTAAGTATGTTTTACAAACAGCTTTGTTCGACCACGTTAAAGGTAGATCATTTACGTAAACTTGAAGTAGAAATTTCTGTATTGCTCTGCAAACTCGAGAAAATATTTCCGCCCGGTTTTTTTAATGTAATGGAGCATTTGCCTGTGCATCTGCCATCCGAAGCACTCCTTCGAGGTCCTGTGCAATATGGATGGATGTATCCATTTGAGAGGCGATTTTAAACTCCTCAATATTCTTGTTGATTAGTTGAAAATGTATATTCTTGTACCAATATACAAAATTAATTATTTTTGTTATAGGTACTTGAATCATTTGAAGAAGAAAATTAGACAAAAAGCACGAGTAGAAGGTTCGATTTGCAAATCGTACCTTGAAGAGGAAGCTTTTTTTTCTCTCACACTACTTTAGTGACGATGTGAACTTATCGTTTGTAAGTGTTTCCCGTAATGAAGAAGCTGTTGAGCATGATTCTTCTCAAACAATGTTATCTATTTTTAGACAACATGGAAGACCTGCTGGAAAATGTGTGGAAATATGGTTAGATGATAGAGACTACCATGTGGCGCACACATATGTTCTTTTAAATTGTGTTGAAGTTCCACCATTTATCAGGTAATACTGAATGATTGTACAGTTCAATTATACGCGTATTTATATATTAATAATTAGGGGAATATAATACATTTATTTGCAGCATATACGAATCACAACATCCATCTGGTGATTTCAGTAAACAATTTGCTTGGTGGTTTGCAAGCTATGTTCACGATACGAATAACAGTGTTGTTGACGAAGGAATACGACACCTTGCTATCGGACCAAGAAGAAATGTCAAGGCCTATCCTATATACTTCGTCAACGGATTTAAATTTAACACCAAAGATTATGGAGCTGAAAAATCAACGTATAACAGCGGTGTATTTGTCAAAGGCAGCGATGATCCAGAAGAGCATATAAAAGATTTTTATGGCGTCTTAACACAAATTTTAGAGTTGACTTATTATACACAACCGCTAGAGAAAGTTTTTTTATTCAAATGCAACTGGTTTAGCAACGTTCCCGGTTCTGGAATTAACATACATAAGGATTATAAGTTAATTGAAATAAAGCATACGTCACATTACTATAAATATGATCCTTTCGTGTTAGCTAAGCAAGCATTACAAGTTTATTTTGCTCCGTATCCATCCTTAAAAAAAGATAAAGCAGACTGGTGGGCTGTTTTTAAAACAAAGGCAAGATTTACATTTGATGGAAATAATATTCCAGATGAAGCAGCGTATCAAGCAGATCTTGAGCCAAATACCGAAATAATAATAGCCGATGACATCGATGTAGGATCGTTGAATGATGAAGCGAATGTTTTAATAGATGCATTTATTAGTAACGAAGAAAACGATATAGAGTATGAGACCGAGTCTGAATCAGAAGATGATGAAGAATGATCACAGATGGCATCGTTTGTTGTATTATGTGATGTACTATTCTGAGTTATGTCATGTGTTATATTGAGCTATGTATTCACTTATGCAATGTACTATTCTGAGCTATGTATTCACTTATGCAATGTACTATTCTGAGCTATGTAATATTCTGGGCGATGTACTATTCTGAGCGATGTATTATTCTGATTTATGCGTTATCGTTTTATTGTATGATTATGTGATGCTCATTTGATCATTATGCTTTTATATATAATATATGATTGTGGCAGATATGGCTAATAGAAGATGTAGGAGTACATCTCAGCCTTCTCCATCTCAGTCTCCTGGAGCTGCAGCGGGTCCTAGTAGCTTAGAGGCAGATACACGCCGAGTTGCAGAGATTATTCCGAAGAGTGTTGGGTAAATGTCAAATTTATTTCAATTATATTATTTAAAATATATAAACTATATAAAATATGCACGTTAACAATTACAGGGGGTTCGAGGTGGAACCATCACAGTTTATTTTAGATGTCTCGAAGAATTCATATAAGGGTCGGATGTCAGCAGCTTGGCCGCATTGGGATAACATTCCAGCTCATATTAAAAATGCTATATGGGCCGACTTGATGGTAATTAGAATTTATATATTTCTATTGAAAATAATATGCTGTATGTAATTCAAAATAAATTCAATATGCAGGCTGTTGTACGAGTGGAGCCGCATGATTTAGATGTTTTTAGCAATAATTGGAACCAAAAAATGCGGAAGAATTATAGAGAGACAATATCAAGGGCGAAGAAGGCTGGCAAAAAGCCAGGTTGGATGAGCGATGAAGTCTGGAACGGATTTCTCACATATTGGGAGTCAGAAGCAGCTAAAGTAAGCTATGATGAGAATGCTTACAATTATGTTAGTTGCATTATTTTAATCGTGTATCTAAATTAATAGGAAGTAGCAGCAAGAAACCAAGCCAATAGGAATAAGAATCCTGGTTTACATCGAGGTGGCTCTAAATCTTTCCAACAGCATAGGAGAGAATTGGTAAATATAAAATATATTTAGCATATGGTGATGCATATCTTCATGTATAACATTTATGCTTATTTTCAATATATCTTATTCGTGTATATCTTCAGTTTGCAAAGTACGGAAGGGAGCCTACAATGGCTGAAGTTTTTAGAGCCACACACGCAGTTGAGTCCGTTGATGATGAGGGGAATGCGACCTATGATTGGACCGACGGCAAAGCTGAAGCAGCGATGGTAAATATGCTAACTCATGATTCAAATTGTATATATGTAAATTGTATACCAATTGTTTCAAAATTATGTTTGTAATTGCAGGGGCGATATGAGGCAAAGGCATCGGCATTGACACGGGCGAGTGGAAGAGCAGAGCTTACAGTTGAGGAGTCCAACAGGATTTGGGATTCCGTTATTGCACCGCCTACTCGAAATAGGCGTTATGGTTTCGGCACTCAGGAGGCAAACCATTTCACTAACTTTATATTAAAAGATCCACATTATTCTCACATCGATACAAATTTCCCTCCAATATTGTGAAGTAATAGCTTATTTTAGCCCAATCAAGTACATTTATTTAAATATAATACAATTGCATATCTAGATCTCATATCGATCAATAAATTTATAATAATTATGAATACATACGATATCATTAATTTTTCAAAACATAGTCAAATTTTATACTTCATATTTCATAAATATTAAATAAATGTAAACTAATTAAATTATTTGGCTTCAAAAGAATTCTCCGTTTCAACTGTGAAAATTTTGAATGTAAATTCGATCAATAATTAGTGTCAAACTATCCAAACGCTAACGTTCAAATATCACTTAGCACGTCGTGTGACATCGTGCCTAAATTTGTCGCTTACATATGTATAGTAAATTCTTATTTTAATTTAGTTGCCATTAGTAAGTTGTGACATTTATATACATCAATTCTTTTCGTCTAAATGATATCATTTTGCACTTATGGAATATGATAATGATCTAATTTCAAAATTGCTCACATTCAACTTTATAGTCCAATTACACATACTTTGGCATAATAATTATTATTGTTATTGACACATACTTTATAGTCCAAATACACATAATAATTATTATTGTTATAATTTGATAACAGTCAAAGCATATAACTTCATATTAAAAGATCCACATTATTCTCACATCAAAAGAATTATTTATATACTATCCAATTCATTCAAAATTCATGTAAAATGCTATCGTATTAACTTCAGTTATTTCACAGGCTGTTAATTTCCGAAGAGCTTATAGCAAATCGATGGAGGAGGAGCGTATTGCTCAGATGCAGAGGCAGCTGGATGAGCTCAACGATTGGCGAAAGGGCCAATTGGCACAGCAGATAGATGAGCGCATTGCAGCATTTTATCAGGAGCATGACTCTATGCCTGGGGAGCAGGGAGATGGATCTGATGATGCCGAGGATGATGAGGAGGAAGCTGAAGATGAGGAGGATGATGATGCATAGTTTTACTATTCTTGTGGGTATGTATTTATGTACATATTTAGACTAGATTTGATACTTGGGCTTGGATACTTGGTATTTTGGATGATGTTTGGGTTTGGTTATATTTGGATTTGATCCTTGTACCTTGATACTTGGTTTGGTTTTGTATATTATGTTGGTTTGGTTGGTTTTTGTGTTTTTTTGGTTATATTGTTGAATATTGATGTTGTGGGTATTGTTGAGATGTGTTATTGTTGATATTATTGAGGTTTGAGGTTTGGGATGAGCTTTGATGGAAGAATAGCTGCTGCGTGCACAGCAGGTTTTGCCCATAAAAGCGACGGCTAGCAACGGCTAGTAACGGCTTTCTGGGCAAAGATAGCGGCGGCCAGCGACGGCGGGTAACGGCTTTCTAGGCAAAGATAGCGACGGCTAGTAACGGCATGTAACAGACTTCCGGGAAACAAACTAACTGGCACGTGGCGTTGACACGTGTACGTTGCCGTCGCATTTTTAGCGAGGAGCCGTCGCTATTGCCGTTGCTTTTCCTAGTGGCAACGGATTGAATAGCGACGGCTAGCAACGGCCGCCGACGCATTTTTGCCGTCGCTATACGCTGCCTTTGTTGTAGTGTTTGCCTCAACCTACAAACTTTACAAATGCATGAAAAGATGGGAGAAAATAACCAACTAGATTTGGACTACACCTAACCTGTGCACTCCAGCCATACGCTCTAGAGCTACTTCAAAGGAAAAGACTAAGCCCACATAATTCTATCCTGCTCTTCATCTACATCAAATATTTATTAGCACGTAACATTCCACAACAATAGCAACCCTGCAACCAACATAAGAAGAAAACAATATATACAACTCAGCCATCACCATCAATCATCGTAAATATGGGCACAATAAAAATGACAATGCATAACCATTAAACATCAACCAAGTTTGCCCACACTAAATGTCAATCCCAAGCATAAAATAAATCAACAACAACAATAAGATTTCATCAAATGTGCATTAATCACCAATTACTAGTAACATAACCATAAACTCATCATATGTGTACTAACAACTAACACAAACATCCAATCGTCAATTGTGTACTGATTCACTATAGTAGCAACACAAACAACAAATCATCAAATGTATATTAATCCACTATACTACCATCAAAAACATCAAATCATCAAATATATACATATGCGCGATATGCCTAATACAAACATCAAATCATCAAATGCATACCAATCCACTATATTAGTAACACAAAAAGCAAATCATCAACACAACAAACCATAAATAACTAGGCATTGCATAGTAATAATGGAAAAATATCATATATCTCATCCTAACACGATCCCATTCTACAAAACAATCATATATGATAATCTCACTTAATCTTTAGCACATATGGCCCATGAAATTGCAAATTGATCACTTTATGCTAGCTATTCCCACTTAAGTATGAAATTGTTTTGTTATTATTTACTAGAAAAAAACACATCTATTTATTTGACCCCAAAACAATACTAATTTCCCAACATGATAATATACTTTAAAAATCCATTATTTCCAAAATATACTTCAAATACCTTAAATGTTCTTATATAGTCAAAAATAGTAATTTACTTGAAATTACTTTCAATAATAATAATAATATTATTTACATCAAAGTAATAATATGTACTCAAACACTTCATTATTTTCACAAATCATTTATACTATTTAATTCAGAAATAACATTATCCCATTTTAAATCTCAAAAGCTCCTTTTGTTGTTATCTATCTCAAAATAGTGATAACGTGCTCCAAAATACTTTTGAAACCACATCTTTACTATTATTATTATCATCCCAAAATATCTCTTATTTTGTTACTCAAATGATAGTAATAATAATATTTTTCTTACACTCCATAAAATTAATTATATTATTATTCACTACAATCAATACCATCTTCACAAAAGTCGTATTATTATTTATCAAGTCTAGTCGACTTCATAAATAATAATAAGTTCTCCAATCTTTAAAATATGTTTTTGTTACTATTTGAAACTCCTCAGAAATTCATAAATAATAATCTTATTAAATTCTTCACTTCACTTTTAATATAATTTGTTAAATCGTTGTTGTTTACAAACATCGGTCCAAATTTGTAAATACTTTTATCTTTCAATTAGTTATTGATTTTCACAAAATTACAGAATTTCACCTATTCTTTACTAATTAATTATTCTCCATTTTAAATCAATAATAGGTATAGTTAAAAATCCATAACTCAATAACACGGTAATTAACAATAAACAATTCAATAGAGGCATAATATATCCAAAACATCACAACAGCCAAACATTCATCAAAAAACATAGCATATACCTACAAATGCAAATTTTTATCGATGGATATTATTGACTGTTTTTAAAACATATTTAATTAAAATTATTTTACCATGCCAATTCTTTTGCAAAAATTGCCAATTAACAACAAACCGCTGATCAAATCGTTTGGAATTTTGCCATGAGTCTAATGAAGCAAACCGTGCATGAATCATAATCCTTATGCAAAAGTTCTTAAGCATATGATATCTCAATAAAAATATCCTAAATAAATTGAAACATCTATGATAAAATATTATTCAATTTGTTACAATCATTTTATACCCTTCTTGCATGCGCCGACGAACCCATGTAGATACCCTTGACTACACCTCTGATCGATGCCTGCATCAGCCACTACCCACCTTGCTCCATTTCGACCATGTCACCATGTACCCTACTCTAGAAACACACGACCGACCTAGGAAAGCAGCCTCCGTCCTCTCCATCCCTTTTTGCTACATTTTTGGAATTTCTAGGAAAATCTAGGTTGATCTAACATGTTCAACCGCCTTGGATGCATTCCATTCATCGTCCTCTATGCAATAGTATTTCCTTATCATCTGTTCATCACCATTTCACTATTGAATTAGAATTGAAAATATAAATTGCCGAGACTATTTTATTGATTTATGATCGACTAGAGCATCAGATGGAAAAATGAATTCCAAACATCTCTTTGCATTGTCTAAAGCTTCAACGATATATTGGGGATCAGAAAATTTGAATTTTTTTCGATTTTTGTTTGATTGTTCAACTCATCATTAGAGAGGGACCAAGGAGAGTTTGGGATTATTGATGAAAAATGAGGATGGAGTTGACAGTTGGGATTCCATGCCTCATTTATGTAGTCGTATTGCTAGATTATGTGCTATGTACCAGGTTTGGCTCGTAATAGTCATGTAAGTCATTTTAAACTTGCAAAACCATATTTGTCAAATTGTAACTCCAAATTTAACAAATTTATAGTCGAAATTGATCAGTTTGAAAAGACCTATGCAACCATTATTAATATGATATTCACTTTGCCCTTAATTAAAAATCCATACCTAATTATTTAATATCAACATGTGAAAGTTGCAGGTCGTTACATTCTCCCCTTAAAAGAATTACGTCCTCGCAATTCCCTAGTACGACCATTAATCAAATCAAGAAAGAATTATCCCGAGCTTAATCACAAAACATGGAGAAATATACAGACTATAAACCAACTACCTCCCTGGTAGTACATGATAACCATACAACACAGTAAATCAAGACACAATAAAATTCATTCACAATATCGAATGCAATTCTTTGCACACACATACTATGGTAACATATATATTTTCATAACCATGCAATCTAAAGTATCACATGTTAAAAATAACACTCCATCAACAAAGGATGAAACAACCTCAATCATAGATCAAATCTATCTACATGTCATATCATGCGTCTCAATCATCCAAACCTAATGTCCCATAACAAAATTTCGCAACAAAACGCATGCCAGATCAAACATACATGTAAAATAAATATATAAGTTACAATCTGTATAGTTTGTCAAGATAAAGTGCACACACTAAAAAGGCAGCATTACGCTGTTATATCAACGAATAACATGTGTGTGCCAACCATATATTGGTTACACATCAAACGTAACTGCATTCTCAAAACTATTGGTGAACTTCCTCATAGTCCCATCCACAAAAATAAGTTTTGTACCATTTCATACTTACACCATTTAAAATATCATATGCACCTACTCATGATTACACTCTTAAAATGTCATATATGCCCGCTCATGGCTACATCCTTAAAAAGATACATGTTTACTCATGAATACATCAATCCTCAATTCCCGGACCAACATAGATGGTAAGGCACTATTGACCCCACACGGATGACCAATATTTTTAAAATTACATAGATGGTCGAGATGTATGTAACTGACATGACAGTCACAAAGTATAAATCTACATAGACGGTTGAGAAGTATCGACCCCACACAGAAGGTCGAGAAGGATAGATCCTACGTAGACAATGAAGAAGTATAGACCCTACGCATGTGGTTGAGAAGTATAGACCCCACACAAACGATCTTCTACCAAGCACTCTTTGGCATATAATGACACAAATGACCTATGTGGATGGTCAATAGCTGCTCAACATTGCTTTTGCACAATGCTTGAATCTTTTCTCACGTTAGTGGCAGGGGATTGGACACACAGACGTCTAGAAAAAGGGTACATATAGACTAATCAACATACAGACTACCCTTTGCGATCATCATCATCTACCAAATCTCTACGAGCACAAATCAAAATCTTTTGTTATCAATGGTCTTTTGGTAAACATCTGTATAGGAACCCACCATGTGCTAACCTTTAGATCACCTAAAATATCTGATTCAATCTTTTCCTAGTAACTTCTCCATTTGATACCAGGTGCCAACTAAAGTACCAAGGAGGGACCTACTAGCCATTACTAGCAATGACCATTCTAATACATCTTCGAATCAAAATATTTATTAAAACAAATTTTATTTTCTAGTCAAAGTGCCCATGTTATCATCTGACCAAAATTTATTTTATTCAAAATATCATTTCTTTTCCTTCTTTTAACTCAGTTTAAAACAATTTTTGGGAAAACATGTTATATAAAAGTTTCCAAAATGTATAAAAATTTTCAAAAAATAGAATAGAAGTCGTTGCTGAAATTAAAAACTTATGAAAGTTGGTCAATGATTGTATGAAATTAGATTTTTAAACATATGTATGTTAAAAAGTCTATATTTTACTAAAGATGCAATGAAACTTCCACCATCTCTTTGATTCCTCGGTGTTGTCTACCTAGCCTTTTGTCATCAAAACTATTCAAACACTATTGTTCTTCCTCAAGGAACATCATCACATTTCTTTGTCAATCTGAATACCTAGTCTTCCTAAGCTTAGAAAACTATGTCATCCTGCTTTGACTGTACCAAATATGTTCCTTAATACACTACTAGTTTCTCATATTTACGCCCCTTTAAAAGTAAATATTGGATAACCACCTCATCATATAATTATCATCCAATAGAAAGCAAAATATCCTAACATACAATCACAACAAGGAAATGAAAGAACCAGATAAACAATGAAAACAGATCATAGAAAAATAGCAATCAACCAAATAAACAAAACTATAGTTAAATAAGAAAACACCACTAATACAACGCATATAAAAGATCAGGAAATTATTGTCAAGTACAAAATTTCACAGTTTTTTAGCCTCAATGACAGACTTCAATATTTTATCCTGAAGGACAACTTTCTGTAGGTATCAGTTTTTAGTTATTGATAGCAGTTTTTAGGTATTAGTTTGTAGTTATCGGTAGAAGTTTTTAGGTATCAGTTTTAGCTCGGTAGCAGTTTTGTTGTCCTTTTGAATAATTTTTTACAATGTTTGTCCTTATGAATAATTTTTAAAAGAATGTTTGTCCTTGTGGTAAAAATATTAAGATCGTGTCCTTGAGGCAAAAAATATACAAATATTTGTCCTTTAAAATAATTCCCCCTTTAAGAATCTAATTCAAGCAGATAAGAAACAATTAGATTAATATAACATGTTACATAACAGATAATAGTACAATACAAACAGCTCATCCTGAATAAAGAAAATACATGCAAACTAAAATGTCACTATCTCATATGTTGAAATGGATAGTCACAACTTCATATACCAACTCACTTACTAGAAGGGAATAACCAAACATCCCTATAACACATTTAGGAAAGTCGCACGTAATAAGCATTTATTTTCATATCACAATGGACGCTGGATAAATTCAAAATCCATATCACTCAATCATCCTACGTCGCACGTCGCCCAGTCTGGTCTTATAGTTCTTAAAATGTTCCTAGCTAAAATATCCTTTCAATAAAATACTTTATACAAACACCCTTAAAGTTTGTTATTCAAATCAAATTTTTTATTTTTCAACCATTAACTTTTGAATCTAATTATTTTCATCTTTATAAACTATTTTCCTAAAGTGTTTAAAATTAATATATCTTTCCTCGATAAAAATATTTTCCGTAAAGCACATTCTTTCAAATTAGGTATTCTTCAATCAAAATTCCTTTTCTAAAAAATGTTTTCCTCTCAGATTCATTTATCAAAAATATCCAATGGGTAAAAGCACCTACAACCAAAATTAACTTTCAAAAAAAGTTTTCCAACATAAAGATATTTATTAAACAAATGTTTTTCTCAAATGAAAACGTTTCCCATATCAAATTATTTTCAAATATTTTCTTTGTAAGACAATCTCATTAAATATTCTTCTTAAATAAAAGATTTTTTTATCAAATTAGTTCCCACCGAACATCATTTAAATAAATACTCTGTAATTCTTATATTATTTATTTTAAATATTCTTCAAAAAGCATATTTCTCTTCTCAAATAAAAACTTTCAACAAAACATCCCTCGTAAAAGTTTTTAACAAAGCACTTCCAAATCATAATTCTACTATAAAAATACCATTCACCATATACCCTATTTTTTTGAAAGATTTTACGAAAAATAAAAATGTTTACATCAAAATATCTCATTGAAACACTTCATTTAACGGCATGTGTGTGCCAATTGGGTTGCAAACTATCATTTAACTCCTTCTATAAGTGCTCATCCTATCCCACTTTTACTTTATTTATTTTCCACACAAAAGTCATCATAAATAAACATCATCTTAGGGTGAAAAAATGGTGATCGTTCATGTAATCCATATACACAAAGCATACGACATCAATAAGAATGCTCTATTATTCGGTATTTTAACTCAACCTATGGTATAAGTTAACCCACCTTAAATTATTTAAACATACCAAAGGCGCAAGGAAACATTAAACCAAATCTTTGATACCATGTATGATGACCCACTATTTCTATCATCTAAAGTTAGGTACAAAACACCATCAAAATATGTCTGCATGCTAATGTCAAATATTAAAATAGCTGACCATTGGTTATGTAAATTAAAATCTAAAATCATTAAGGACAAGAAATGAAAACAGAGCACATAGTGGAATATAAACAAAAATATATGTATTATTTATAACAGATAAATACTATTCCAATTAATAAAGTAGGAAAAACATCCACATCAATTCAAACATTAGTGATTTTAAGCTCACAAATAATATAGTAGTGATACATGAGAAATAAACAATATATTTATAATATGTTGGGAATATACAAATGGAACAAGCTGTAGATGTTTACTGCATTCATGCCTCTTTTTATCTCTTTTACTTCAACCTGTAACTTTACAAATTGCATGGAAAGAAAGAAAAAAGATTCAACTAAGTTTGGACTATGCCTAACCATTATAGTTTGGTTGTAGGCTTAAGAGCTATTGCATAGTAAATGACCGCCGTTGGTGAAAATTTTCGTCTTCACCTCACTCGAATGGATCGTGAGACAATCTTACGATTTATCATCCTTAGGATTAGGAATCGACGAATTTAAGCTTAGTTAAATTCACCTTTAGGAAGCAACCGTGTTATCGAATGCTTACACAACTGAGTGGTTGCACTTCAACTGTTTGTTGAAATATCGAAATGGATTGATAAATCAAGAAGCAATTCAAAGTAAATTACAGGCATGTAAATGGACACAGAAGTGTTTACTTATTTTAGACTTTTGATAATCCTATGTCTACAGGGTGATCCACTATCTTTTATTATTTTTTGTACAAGATATTTCATTGTCTTTGAGGCATACAATATTTTGCCCTTTTTCTATTCAGGAAGTAGAAGAGGTTTAAAAACTACATCCCTTTCTTTGTCCTTATGCCTTTCCTTTTGTATTGTGAAAAGTACAGTGTTAATGGTTGTAATTGTCTTCCGTGTTTTCCTTTAATCTCTGCCTTTGGATTTTTCAACTTATCGCTAATTCATGAAGATTGTTCTTCGTTCCTGGATTGATGATGTGTCTTCGGTGGGAAATCCTGAATCTAATGAGATATTGGAATTTTGAAGCGGGAAGCTCAAAAAAGTAGGTGGTGAGCATTGGTCTGCATAGGTCAGCCTCTCCTCTCTTAATGTAGCATGCCACTCTAAGAGGAATGAAAAGAGGCATACCTGTGACTTTGTCGTGTTGCTGATATATAGGGATGGAGGCGATGATGAATATCATCCAACATTCAGACCTTATTGTCCCATTGCTACCCTTACTCTTTTACTTAATTTTCCTCCATGTTGGGTCAGAATGGAGCATCTCTTCCTATTTGTGCTGAAAACTACCTAGTTGTGCTTGGGTTTATCTGCTATTTGAATTGTTTTCTTGGTTGTTGCTGATAAGAGATTGAGAGAGGGAGAACTTCACATTTGTCGTTTTTCTGGAGGGTTGTGTCTACAATGAAGCATATCTTAGGTGACCATGTATATATCCCTAGTGTATTTCTCTTGGCTCTATGCAACACTATCTAGGTTGTCCCAACCGTATGCTTGTGCAGACCTGATCCTGTAGATATTTAATAGCATATGAATATAGCTAACTCAAATCCTCACTTAATAACCTTTATGCTTTATCCTTGTATTATGGTTTGGCCTCTGTTTCCAGAGATGCCCATGCTACTTTGTTTTTTACATACCACATCTATTTCGTTCAGCCTTGATTCTTATGGAGACGTATTAGGCCTGGCTAAATGCTTAACCTTCAACCTGATCTTTGTAAGTTCATTTCCATTAGGAAGTTCATATTTTTCTTTTTTGTTCTGACTTGTGGTAAGAACAGGTATAACACTTTCCCCTCAAATTTATGGTGACCATAGGTCGAGTGTACCCTCCTCCTCTTGGACACCCAAACTAACTACTACGGATGCTAGTCATCCATAGTTATTAATTCTCGGTGATCAAATGCAGAAATATTAGATACATTGATATAGTAGAAACGCATGAATATGAAAAAAATTACTCATAAAACAAATTTCTCATTCCACTTCAATCTCTTTTCAAATTCATTACATAATCCCAATTTTGTAAACCATATTCATAGAATATAATTATTACAAAATGCGTCAAGACTGACATATGAAGATGTCTCATTAGATGATCGGAGTCTAAAGATAAGCAATTACATTACTGCCATTACAACCAAAATATAATGGAATCAAAAAGAAAGAACTTCTAATAGCTAGCTTGCCTCTTGTATGTCTTTGAAAGCTTATTTTTCTTAACGAGAACCTGAAAACCTTAACTATCAAACTACTCAAATTCAATTGAGCGCCCAAGAGTTTAAGGGAAAAACATAAACTTCGAGTCAGATAAAAAGTCTGGAATGAATAATAACCTATCATCTTAAACCATATAGATATCTAGTGAGACCATGCCGCTTAGCGGAATGAGTTTTCCCCTCAGTGGTATCTTAACTCAATTTAAAATAACCATGTAATGTGCACTTGCATTCAAAATGGTTAAAACATAATATAATAAATGGTATTATGATGATATGCAAACGTGCAATATGCTCTGGATATTCCATCCCCATTTATCTGACCATCTGTCTTAAGTTATAGTTTCTAAGGTCACTATTAACCAATTAATTTTCATGGACTGACTAATAACCTGTTAACTCTTTTCCCATCCACTTTCATAGTTTTGATGGAGTCATTATAAAGCTACTGGTTTCTACCAATACTATCCCCTAATCGTTGTTTTCATGGGATCTTTACGGACCTATTGGTATCTGCTAATAACTTTCTCCAATCATAGGCTTTCTTTGAATCTATTACGTTCTCCAATAACTTCTCTCATGTCATAGTTTTCATGGGATCACTATGGACCTATTGGTCTCTTTCAATAACTTAATCCGAACATAGTTTTCATGTGATCACTAAGAATCTATTGGCCCCTGCCAATAACTATTTACATACATAGTTTTTATGGGCTTGCTAAGAACCTATCTAAACAATAACCATTTGATCAATCTTTCGGCATCCCATATTCTAGTCTCCTAACCTTCTTGATGCAACTCTACTCGTGCAGAAGTTAACTCAATGTATATTCACTGCTGGGTCAATCCAGCTGGTTATTTTTCCCTTAACACCCCAATATGCAGTTATGGGTTAATTATTAGTTGAATATATTTACAAAACCATACATAATAACTGATCAATATAAACGTCCATGATTTAACTTCCTCGTAATCATCTTTCGAATGAAATATGGTTAATACCCTTAACCCACTATTTTAGCAAGGAAATCTTTTTCAAAAACTCCAAAGTTCAATGCCATTTCAAAGCTCTTTTGTATTGCCATGGATTTACTTTTAAAAATTAAGATTAGGTTTATTATTTGAAAACTAAGGTTTTCGAAACCTTAGGCCTTTTCTTTCAAAATCATTGAAAACACAGCTTTCGAAAGTATTCAAATCTTCCTTTTAAAAAATTTAAAACATTCCTTTAAAAACCATCAAAGGTATACCTTTCAGAACACTTAAAGCTTACCATTCGAAACACTTAAGCTTACCTTTTGAAGGTACTTAGTTCAAGTAAAATTATTGAAAGAATAGCTTCGAAACCATTTGAAAGTATCTCTTTCAAAATCATTAGGTTAAAATTGAATAAAACCTCCGGATCAATGAAAATGAAAGCGAAATCAAACCTTTCTAAAATTTTGATTTTATGTAAAAGAATTTGCAGAAGAGGATATTTTTGAAACCGTTACCTTCAAATCTCTTATTAAAAGCTGCTCAAACTACACTTTCTAAAGCATTGAGAAGGTAGTTTCAAATTTTAGAAGGGCGAAATCTTCCCTTTTGAAAGCATTGTGTTCGGACGGCGGAAATTCTATTGGTTTAGAAAACCGTCGAACGAATTTAGAAATAAAAATAACCGCAAGCGCACGGTGTACGAATGTAGCACGCGGCGAATACGGGTCGATCCACAGGAAATTGATGATTTTTAAAATTCTATTCAATCAAATTATACCAAAGTCGAAGAGGATTTGTTAACTAGAAATTATGAGGCTAACACTCGAAAATGTGATTCAAAAATTATTAGACTAAAGAACAATTTAGAGGCAAATCCACTCTCAAATTTTTGTAAATCAACAAACACATAATTTATGATCTCTAGCTTTGATATTAAGTGAAATAATCATTGCATTTATCATAAGTATGGTTTGTTTATGTTATTGGTTAACATAACTCAAACCATCAAACTATAATACAACAATTATACCACTTACAATTCTCATGAAAAAGAAGCCAAAGCAAAAACTATTTTAAGCATGATCTATTTACTATTGTAACTAGTAACATAGATCATCAAATTTCATTTTTACTTTCATTTCATAATCAAAAATTAATTAGCAAATGTTGATGTAAATTGTGTTTATGTTGAGTAAGAATAGCTCATTTGCATAAGCAATATAAGCTATCAAAACCCACCTGTATAAACTTACATCAAAATTCACATTCATGAAGCATAAACAAAGAGATCATAAATCATAAAAAATATTGAAATTATATAAAGTTAGAGAGTTTCATCACCCCTAAATTGAAGGGTTTAGCTACTCATTTGTGGCATTGAAGCAACACAAATAAATTTCAACATTGAAAAGAAAAGAGAATAGAAAATAAGCAAAGAAAGCAAAAGAGATTAGCTACTAACTACTTGCATAAATGTAAATCTAAGCTATGAACATAAAGAAGAAGAGAGCATAGAAATAAACATTAACAATAAAACAAAGAAAAACATGTAGAAAAGAGAGAAGAAAGAGGCTTGGAAGCCATTTTTATTTCATAGAATATTGAGCTTACACTTTGATTTCTTAATTTCCTAAGTAAAATGAAAGAGTAGATGAAGATCTTTTCATGTACATAAGGGGGCTATTTATACATGCATAAAACCCTAATTCTATTTTTAGGGAGCTTCCTAAATTGCCCTTTAGGAAGTGTGGCCACCAAGTAACCATTATCCACTAATTAATCCATCATTTGTTTTGCATGAAGCTTTAACATTCACTTAGTTGTCCATTAGCTCCAAATTGTACATTTAGGTAAGTGGGTGAGGTCCTCCATGTTCATGGCTTGAATTATTTCCTTCTTCTTTCCTTTGTATTCATTTGTTCATGCATATATCTTCATATAAGCCTCTTCCATATGCATTCAAATTCCTATAAAAATTATCAAAAAAATGTCCAAGTAAAAATTCTTACATTGACACATGCACAAAAATGACCGTTTTGCCCCTGAATGAAGATGAAAATATGATGGTTTGGAAATAATTGAATTTTGGTTTTAAACATGTTAAAATGCCCTAATATGATGATTATCTAAATAAAAAGAGATAAAATATGGATGTAAATATATGCACAATTACGTGCATATCACATTGGTTTAAAATTATAAAGAATGTGGCCTTTAATTAATTTGAAAGGCATGATTACAGCGACTAGGATTCGAATAGGTTCAAAAGCTGCTACCCTTTCGAAAGCTCCTTTCCAAAACTAAATACGTGGCAACTAATTCAAAAGCTTATTTTAATACAAAGGCACATTGATTGATTCGAAAGCTATTTAAAAATAGCCTCAATTCGAAAGCAAGCCTTTGACACCATCCCCTCCACCTTTCTCCAATACACTACGTACCAATTTCTTGATACTCTGTGCATCGGTTTTGAATGGGTTCAAAAACCTTGCTAGGAACGGTTACGGAAACAAACAAAGGGAAGTGGCAAGGCAGTAATTCAAAACAAAACAAATTTTATGCCAATTAAAAAAATTCCTTTTCACCTAACTTGCCTAATTTATCAAAATATGATTGGTTGCTAATCCTTTATTGAAATACTTTTTCAAAAAAGGCTGCCAAATTCATAAATTAATAATTGAAAACACTTTTGCAAATAAGCCTTTCTCCTTAATAAAACAACTAAAGCATTAAGTTCCCATACTTAACCAATTTAATTTTCATAGTAAATCACTTATCGCCTAGGGTTATGGAATCTCATAAGCAGATGGACGGTTATATCGCCATTGCTCCTGAGCATATTCGATGCGGGTTGTTTCTTCCTATGCATCTGCAGTCCATGAATGGCTTACCACTTTAAGCATTGCTCCAGTTTAATTTGCCCCCCCAATTCTTATACCTACGCTTTGAAAACTTTTATCCTTTATGTTGACAATGGCATTAACCTGACTAGTGAGAACTCCTATTCTTTTTTGAGGCTAAAAGAAGTCATGGAAAAGAGAATAAGGGCTTCTTCTATACTTTATTCCAAATTACGATGAGTTCCCTTTCCTTTCCCAAGTATTCTGTTCATACTATCTCTTCAGAGGTGAATGCATGGTTATATGAGTCACATAGGTATTAGATTAAGGATTAGTTAGTAGACGTCAGAAATATACCAAATTTGTTTGTTGACCAAAGCTGAGACATCGTGGTTTGTTATGTCCAAACCATACATTTTCTTAGAGAAGATTTAAGCTCGCTCCTCCTACACCTACAATTGGGGTATATGCAGTTGTTAACTAATGTTGAGAATTGCCATACCCATGGTTTTTTTTTTCTACCGCTCTTTTTATAGGTAACATGGATAAAATGTTGTTGCTAAACTTCACAAGCCTTTAGAGGGAAAGGAGGAAAAGAAGGTTGCTCTAAAGAGTCCGCTTGAAGGGTCTGGTGGTCCTTCTATTCATTTTAAGAAATCTAACACTTCATAAATCCCCCTGCCTTTTTGCCTAAAAAGGATGTCCTTACCGCTCAGGTTTTCTCATCTTCAGGACTGATTGATTCTTCTTTACTGGGAGAATCGATTCCTTATGCCAGTGGTTTTGCTGCACCTGAAGTTCCCAACTCTGTTTTCATGGACAAGGTTGGGAGATCTGTACAAGTCCTCTTATTCTTCCTTCTTTAGCTTCTGAGATGCCTCCGCAGCTATTTTTTCATAATTCAACAAGCTTTGGTCTTATGTGGATGATCATATTCTCTCCTTTTCTTTTTCACTTTGTGTTTCCTTACTACTTATGTTGTTTTACATTTTTTATTCTTGTGGTCTGCGGCATTAAAGATAAAGGCACACAAATCAAGGAATGTGCAAGCTCTGCTTTCGAGTCGGTTTACCAAGCTTGAAGATGATTATGCTTGGCCAATGTTGCACTGGCTGCTGCAAAGATTAAGGCAGCGGAGGAGTCCAAAATGCTTCGAGTGCAGGTTGAGAAGGCTAAGAAGGAGGCTAAGGCGGCTGAAGAAGCTCAAGCTATGAAGGAGGGTGAGTTGGAGGAAAGGGATGAAGATCTTACTAGAGTTAAAACGGAGTTGGAGAAATCTAAGGAGGATCTCGACATAATCACTTCGAAGGTCACCTATGGTTTTTATGCTGTGGCTAGACGCCAATATAAGTTGAAAGCTAGACTTGACTTTTTGGATGGTGAATCCGTGGAAGACTCAATTCTTGTAGTCTGCCAAAATAAGTGGAAGGCAAAGGAGGCTGAAGAAGTGGATGTTGATCCTAGGTGTTCTAAGCATGATTCATAAGTAGAAAGGGGAGTAATTATGGTGGATCAAGGAACCTGCAACTTGAAGAGTAAGACCAACTTGCCAAAAAGGTCAACTCCACTTCCTTGACAAATTTAGACGAGTAATCATAGATATCCTTTTGTGTTTTTGTATTTGAAGTTATGAATTTCACTTTGACAGCTTATAATATGACATGATATTTGTTGTGTTTTAAATGATTGTGTTTCCCTTTATTGTTTTGTTTGGTATTTTAAGGAGAATGTGTTTGCAGAACTCTTATTAAGTTTAGCAACCCTAGCTAAATTTGAAAAGGAGTTAGACCAGAATCACTTAAATCTTAAGAATGAACGGCAGATTTATTTGCTCGAATTGATCGAGTGGTTCGAGATAGGGAGGCCCTTAGTGATTTTGTTTTGCTCTGATGACATCTCACGTTAGAGAGCAGTTCTTTTACACCTGATAGCCTTGATCAGAGTGGTTTAGGCTTAAGTTTAGAACTTTGATTGATGACTAGTCTTTTCATGTCTTTGTGAATTTATGTAAGATGGTTAAGTAAGTATAATGTGACAAATGTTGTGATTTTAAGGCTTTTATGCCATTAAGTGATTAAGTTTTATTACATTAATGGTTTGAATTAGTTTCCTTCGAACATTATTCTATATTAACTGTATCTGTCGCTAGGACGCCTCTGCCTCCACTATTGTTCCAACCCAGAAGGGCTCTGTACAAAAATTTAGTAAAATCCCTTTTAATATGTTTTCTAGATATGAAAATTTCAGACTCAAATTAATTATAATTTAACCGTAAATTATTTATAACCCAAGAAATTATTTGCTTCACTAGAAAATTAATATAAAATGAACATTAATTCAGAAAATTATGAAAATTGAAACCAATCTCTGAAATAAATTTTTTGGTCTACATCCAAAATCGAAAGGCATTTGGATGTCATTAAATAGAGATTTCACATCAAAACATATCATAAAATATATATAAAAAAAGCATAAATCATCAACATGTATATATAAATATTTGCACTTTAAAATCATAGCTAAACATGCAAGATAAAATTTAGGTTTCATCTTAAAACCGAAAAAATTCATAAAACGTGAGATGTGTAAATTATTTACCTCAGCTTTATGATTAAGGATGTGAGACTTGATCTTGATTAATTGATTTGATTCTTCTCTTGAATCCTAGCTTTACCTTATCTTGAGATTGCTAATGGTGGCCGGCCTTAAACCTAAAAGTTTTGCTTGTAAAAATGGAAAGAACGTGTGTTTAGTTTCCTAAGGGTTTAGGGTATAAGTTTATTCATTTTCCTATTTTACCCTTCCTTATTTCCTAACACCTTAATTCTTTAGTCCATTATTTACTCTTTAATATAGCACGACTACCCGTTAATTAAATCACAAATCTCAATCCATTAATCGATCTCACATTATTTAACTTAATTTAACTAATTAATTCTCCTAAAATTTTTACTAGAAATATGGGATGATATATAATGTCTTCCTCATATCATGGTACATTTTATCACGGCCATGACCCACTCTTAATTGTTCCATATGATAAAGGTTGGTTATTAGCGTAAGAGAAAGTTGATTGATATAGTATATAATTAAAACGTAATAGCATACCAGTTCACTGAAAGATTAATCCGGTTGGATTTTAAAAAAACTGATATGAAAGGTTAGAATAAGATTCCATAATTGACCCTAAGTGTAAGTGGAAGATTGATAGAGTTAGGGGTATATCCTATGGGCAATTATGTAATTTTTTACATATATTTAAATTGATGACCAATCTTGTTCGAAAAAAAGAGTGTTTCTTTCTATTATATACTTGATATAATGTGTTATATTAATTAGTTAATTAGACTAAATTTTTTTTTAATGGAAAATCCATATATTATATGTTTTGTAGTAGTAGTTACAATGTGTTATACTGTGAGTAATTTATCATAATAAAAATAAGTATACATTTTAAATTCCTAGTCAAGATGTATCGAGACTATTTATTGATACATCGGTTGAGTCAAGATGTATTACTCATGGCAGCTGGAGGCATTAAGGGGTTACGTACTAATATTATTGGATAATTATGGAATGACTCACTTGATAGTTTTCATTATTTAATATAACTAAGGTAAAATAGAAAATATCAGTGTGACATTTTTTCCACAATTCTCTCAACTTGGAAGTACTACCGATCTTCAACATTGAAGCTCTGCTTTGATTATAGTTAAATTATGGCACGACGCCTATCGAACGACTATATTTAAATTGGGAGGAAACATTGACAGTGAAACACTATTCAAGAGAAGACTTGTCCTCTTAGTTATATGGGGTTAGTATCACGGTCAACTTAAGTCAATTAAAAGTCAATGTCTTTGGCCAAAGCATTTCGGTTATTGATAATTGATATTATTGAACCTAGGACTTTGTGCTTAGACTATAGAATTGAATATGGTGATATTGGAATTTTGAACATTACCAAATTCCATAAGCCCAAAGTGATATAGTTTTGATGAAGAGAATTGGTGTAAGTAATAGTCACAACAAGGTAACGCATAATAATGTAAAACTGGATTTCACCGAAACCAAGTAAGAGATGATTTGGCCAAAATGTCACACCACCTGCTAAGTGATGTGCGAACGTTAGTATCTGAATAGTTTGATATTAATCATAGATTAAATTTACACCTAGTGGGTAACACAACTAAAACGATGAATACTCCTTTGGTCAAACGATATAGTTACTTTGTAATTGTTATAAATTAATTAAATTAATTAATATTTATGAATTTTTTTTGTAAAATTTTATTTTGATTTTTATAAACAAATATTATTAAATGTATTAATAAATATATTAAATTCGATATACGATGTCGATAAGCATTTAAGTTGGATTCAAATGTAAAATATTTTAACCGGGCTTTAAATGGGCTTGAGGCCCATATAGGAGATGGTTACATTTGGCTATAATGGGGTTATATGCGGCCATTAATGGCTTGTTAGAGGGTTTTGATTTAGATAGCTAGGATGGAATAGAATGGATAAGAGATAAAGAAGGATCTAGATCTTAATTTGTTTCTAAATTCTCCTCTATATAAGCATCTCTATCCCCACCTTTTTGAAGACTTTTGAAGCTTTTTTAACAACCCGCACCCTCGTGGGTCTGAATTTTTGCTAAATTGGAAACCCTAGTCCACCGAAGTAAGGATTTTTTTGTTTAGTATCTGGCAAATAACAATTGTGTATCAAAGCACTGTTAATATAAACTCACAACAGAATAATAAAGTACAATAAACATATAGTTACCGACCAAGGTTGACGCTTCGGATGTTTAGTATACTTGTCAGTGCCAAGCTTGCATAAGGAAAGCTGTCCTTCCACTGTTCTCGCCTTGTACCAGTACATGTCCCTCTAAAGCTATCATGTGGGTTGTAATGAGAAGATGGTCAGAACAACGTTCTAATGACTTATAAATTACACGCTTTTTACATAACACTAGTTTATGTCGATTGCTTTCCATTACATGTTATGTCTCTTACTTTATTTTTACTTAATCATCTCGAGTCCATGTTCACATATGCTTATGCCCGAATACCCAAAGTAGACCATAACTACATATGTGTGTGTCTATATATATGGGTACCATAGTCCACTTTTGGACTAAGATACTATAGCTGCTAGTATCCATAACCCAGCACCCTATCGGGATCCATCATCAACACCGTATCATGTCCTCATCATCGTGCATACCAAGGAACTCCTACAGTGCCTAATGATAGCGTCACAATAGTTTAGCCGTATTCTACCTCGTGTGGGCAATTTACTACTTGTTTGCTTCCTATTATTAACTCAGCTCTACCTATGCAGTTAAAGCCTCGTAAAATCCCTACTATAGCGCATAGTGCTCTTCGACCGCTATGTAATTTCAATTTAGCTCTATTAAACAGTAAATCTTCTTTAAGCCCCACTATTTTCCATTATACCCAGTAAATCAAAGCTTTCTAACCCTCACTTTTGTAAAATTGGTATATAAATATTAATTTGACTAGTTCTATATTAAATCAAATCAACATAGTTAGGGTAGAGACATAATTTTAAGGCATAAGTATTCAATATAAGTTAGAAATCTATTGTAGTTATCAAATCTAATATACATAAATGATGATATTCTTCGATTTTTGTTATATAAGATCAAACAATATTTCCTTTTCCTACACAAATGATATGAAAATGAGAATAAATTAATTTTAAATATTTGATTGTACATCTAATGTACATTTTTGCACCTTGGTAATTTTTCACTATATCCCCGCTTTATTCCCGCTATAAATTTTGCACCTTCACCGCTATTTAACCGCTAAGCATTTTAATTGCACAGAAATCCATGGACTATAGTGGACTCAGCTCCTCGAACTTCACTATTCATTTTGAAAGATCTCTTTTATGGGTTAACTAGCCTTGCCCCTAACAAGAAAACTAGTAAACAACTGTGGTGGTATATGATCTAATGGGATCTTCCCTAGTTGAAAGTGTAGCCAGTTATGTGTAATTCTATCTTTTTCGTTGATCGTGCAAGACAGATGATGTACTCAACCTATGTATAGCTTCTACTCCTAATTTGTTGCCAACACATACTGACATAGCGTCAAGATGCGCACCATTCTATTTGGATTGCCTAATGCAATCAGGGAAATACCCCCCTAATTTATTAAAGCAAACTCCACTGAGAGTATTCCTTCACTATAGGTAAGCATATACAACTCCATGGGTCCTACAGTTAGTTATGTCCCACATTAGTTTAATGTTTACACAACTGTAAATAGGCCCTTGTAGTGGGCAGTATTCTATTATGTAACACTATCGACCTCGCATTCTAACTCATACTAATGACCGTGTCATTCTTATTTACTAAGCTGTTTACTAACTTTTAATAATTCTTCCTCGTCATTAATGCATACATGAGGCTGCATGTGTGTGTGTGTGTATTTATATATATATATATATATATATATATATGTGTGTGTGTGTGTGTGTGTGTGTGTGTATCTTCATTCATTCTTGTTTAATTATTGTGCCTCGAATGTTTGCTTTTAACAATATTTATCTACTTCTTTATGTGTGTACATCTTATTTAGTTTAAGGTCGTTTATCACTTTCTTTTTAAAGATTTTAATGCCTTTTCTCATTTACTTTCCCTTTTTCTCCACTATTTTGCTTTCTATTTCTATCCCATTTTAACCTTTAATTCCTACCTTGTTTTAGCGTACTATCTATACCCATTTAAATTATGACTTGACTACTTTTCACTTTTTTATATCATTTCCATCTTATTTATATTACTCATATTTTTAAACCGTTTTATTATCTCATTTATACTCTTTAAATTAGTCCTTAGGGATTTCCATATTCTAATATCTTATATTACATTTCTTCCAAAATAAGAAGTTAACACTATAAATTTCTATATCTCACCTAAAGGGGAATTTGTGTTACATTTGAAATTATAAAGAATTATTTTTTTCATTTTTATTGAAATAGAGGGTATAAACTATGGTGAATATCCCTATTTTATACATCTCTTTCTTTTTTGGTGCATTCTTGTTATTTCAAACGCTGTATTTTTATTTGAAACTTGATAATCTATAAAAATTCACATTGCAACATGTTATATTCCAATAAATTAAAATACTACTTAATTCCCTAAAATTCAATTTGATAACCCAATTTTACCTTTTTATTTACATAAGTCATGTTAAATTCAAAAATTCGGAACTATCACATATTTTGTAAATTTCAGGGACTACTACTACTCAATACTAATTTCCAAATTTACATACATGCAATATACAATATAGGTTATTGACAATAGAATACATATGCAGGGGTTATAATTTTAATTCACGTATACAATTTTAGCCTACAACTCCAATTTACACTTTAGGCATATAGGAATAGATTTACAACGATATAAGTCCAATATTATATAAAATGTAATTCTCACTCGCCTTTTTAGCTTTTCAAATCTCGAGATCTAATCTCTGTTATTTCAGTTTGACTCCCTTTTCTTCCTATTTGGAAATATACATCGCAAGCATTCATAGATTTATCAGAGGTCTAGATAGAAAAGGGATTTGGATTTGATTTACAATTTAGATCCAGGTTTATAATTTACATTGGCTTTGGTGATTTGGTTTGACCTTATTCTTCTTCTCATTCATCTTCTGCTATTCTCAAATTATATGTATGCATAAGGTATAACTATTTTTAAGAAATTTAGAATTTAGAGAAGAGATAATGGCAGTGCTCGTGTGTCGTTCTAAAAATATGAGTTTAGAAGTATATTGAATTCGGGTCATTCGGCCACGTATTAATATCGAGTTCACAATAGCATGGGTCGACTGCCCTCTGCCTACGGTCTAACTTTACTAATCGACTAGCAAACATCTGGGGTCGACCTGTGGCATGTTTTGGCATTAATTAATAACGTGCTCTGATTTGTTTTATTTCATTCCTTGCTTAACCGACCAATATAATTTCTTCTATTTACATTTTTCGTAACGTTTAAGCAACTTTAGCTATCTGGTAACTTTAACTGATGATAATTAACACTGGTTAATTATTTTTATTCATTAGTTACATATATGATTATTTTCGATTCAAAAACTTCATACATTAGTAACTTTACCGTTTGAGCTCCGATCGTAAAATATTATATATGAAAATTGATCGAAAAATTACCACGAACCAAATGGTGAAAATTTCGTAGCCAAATTCAAACGTTTATAAAACCCTATTTTTTGGCGTTATCATTTATCAACTAATTTTTCATTTTACTTAATTGTCGTAAAATTATGGGGAGTTACATTCTTCTCCATTAAAAGAATTTAATTTTCTAATTCCTCAAGGACTCAACAATGTAATGTAGTGTACAACCATTCTAAACTAACCAATCAATTAGTGTACAACCAATTTTTTAACCAATCGTGTATAAATGCACTGTATATCACAATACATATGCTATGTATGCATAATAATTATAATCGGCGCCTCATATATGAATGCATTCTTTTAAAACAGTTTTGAAAATATGGAGCAAGCAACCTAAACATACCGACATTGCTATGTGTATGCAAACTTTGAAAACCAAAAACTTACTTTTGCATCCAAAATTTATCATAGTTTTACAAATAGAAGTATAGTTCAACCAATTTTTCATCCAATCTCTACTACAAAAAATCCTAGCATATTGTTGCTAACATTAAAATTTAGAAAAATCCAATTTTATAAACCTATATTTTTTTTGGAGAAGGGTCAAGATGGAAAAATCCGTATATCCGTCATTCTCTTATGTACCATTTTCTACTATACCATAAACCTTCTCTTTATCCTCTAACTTTTCAAGTACATTCCGCATAAGTAAATTTTTAAAACAAATTATTTAAAACTAGTTTAGTTCACATACTGACAAGGTGTGGAGGAATTGACTCTATAGCTAAAATTAGCCTTTTCCCTTTCTCTAACCATATTTTATTTTACTGCCACTTCTGCTGCACAATGAAATCCATACTAGGAAATCTGTCAACTATTCCCCTATGCTAAGTATGTGGCATTTTGAAAGTTCCATCTTTTTATGCTTAAAAATCTTTTATATAGCGTATTGAAATATCGATAAAAAATTTAAACTTCAAAGGTTTTCATCATAAAAAATTTCGAAACCTTTTCACAAAAGTATTTTATTTTCCAAAACAAGAATTTCGAATAAAATTTCAAAAGTGTGTATACATATAAATATATCCAAATAAATTATGCCACACCTAACGAAACTGGGGTTTAGTCGGTAGCCTAATGCCATATTGGACTCTATCTTACTATGCATTAAATTTTAAATTCCAAAACCTTTTATTTATAATAACTACCATAACACAAGTTTATTTACTAATTTTCGCTTTTACAGTGTAGGGACTTGACTCGTGGCTTCGCAACAAACTATCCCCGTCCTTTTCCCTTCTCAAAACTCTAAGGCTTCTAGGACTTAAATTTACTTCTTTTTTAGTAGCTAATTAAATAAATTTCCTAATTTGTTTTATAAACTTCTAGCATTTCACTGCTTTCTTTTCTTTTGCATTAATTAAGTGTCTTTCCTTAAATTTCCTTATTCATATGGTTTTCCAATTAATATAGAAATCCATTTGAAAAACTAATTTTAAAAGGAACATTTCTCATAATATCATGCAGGCTTTACAGAAACAATTAATGCTTGCAATTCAAACCTCAAAGAAACAATTGATGAAAGCTGCCCTTCAATATCAACTGACAAACTATGTTGTGGCCATATCACTTCTTATTGATAATTAAATGGACCTTTCGAATGTACCATCATTCTTCGACTCACATATCTTAACTTTCCTTTATGGATTCTAATGAATAAGGTATGTCCATTACTCCTATTACCACACCCAATTATGGAATAAATTTTCCTCCCCACACTTTAATGGGTGAGAAATACAAACTATGCACATTCAGAATTACTCATTGAAAAAATTGCTTGGTAGAATAACTATTCCGCCTTCTATCTTATCCTCTTTAACTTTGAGATTACTAATGTCATCTATGTGTGTTTGTCATCCCATTATCCTCTGTTACCATCTGCTTTTAATCCAAATCTTGGTAATTACTTTCATCATTCTTTCTCCTTCATACGAGCATACTATAAATATCATAGAAGTGTATTTTTATATATTTATCATTCCTTTGCGGCACTTCTTGTGGATTACACACATGTCTGACAAAATGTTCCTAAGTTCTCACCAGTATTCTTTACACTCTACGAGGATTCCTTATTGCTTCTCTATGAATGGTCATCGCTATCATTTTTATAACCTTATCTTCTACAAAATCTTACCTAGAGAATCATTCCTATCTACTCTATATTTAAAAAATTTGATCTAGTCCTTGCCAATTTTCTTTAAAATTGAAATATTCAGTCCCAAAATTGTTATCTTTGAAAGTACAACTTAGAAACTTCTTAGAAATTCAAAAATAACTTTGAGCCAGCTTTTAAAACTATAATTAAAATTTTAAAATTTAACTTCCTTTAAAAGACATATTTCAACTTTTACTTATTGAAAATTAGGATTTTTGACAAAAACACATATTAAGTTTTTTTTTAAAAAAAAACTCAGTTGTTATACCAAACTGTTTTCTCTTCAAAAATACAGTACTTCTAAACATCGTAATAATTTTTAAACAATAAAAACTGGAGTAGATAAGAACATCTCTCACTCTATCATTTTCTTATCACCCATACTATCCCAACATTCAATCCTTGGTAGAGTTACTAATATCATGTGAGGGGGACTTTTAGGAAATACTTGCAGTAAATGTGCACAACAATGGAAAATGTTCATTTTTCTTTGCTTTGCATTGAATTTCTTATGTTGCTTTTATTTAGGTTACTGGAAATTTTTAATATAACCTCCTAATGTTATTTCTAATTAGTAGCATTATTTTATATAAATTCTAATGTTATTTTATTTATATTTTATAATTTTATTACTATTCAACCTTCCTCTACTAAACTAGCCTTATACCAATTGCTTTTTTCTCAATTTACTATCTTCTTAGTTAAACCATCGTAGTGCATTCGCTTACTACTTTAATGCTGGGTTTAATCTTCTTTTTCATTCTTTTTAGGGAATTTAAAATATGTACCACTTCCTATTGTCCTCTCCTAAAAAGAATTTTCCAACTTAAAAGTTTTCCATTTACTGTTATTTTTGGTCCAACAAATTTTAAATTTCCTAGTAAAATGTTTTATTTTATATGACATAGTTAATTATTTTAGTTTTTCACGAAAAATTAATATTTACTTTTCAAAACTAGAGTTTTTCTACCTTCAAGTTATTTTTTTGAAAATCATTTCAAATATTATATATGTGTATATATATGCTCAAACTTTTATATTAAAATCATTTCAACTTTTACATTAAATTCTTTTATATGGGGTCAAACTCAAAGTGAATTTTTATTCGTCCCTTCTTTAGGACATTTCTTATTTTCAACTTACTTTTGACTTATCTCCGCTTTCCAAATATTAAAATCCGATTATCTTCTTGGAATGATTACCTCACACTTTCCTTTGGGAACTGAATTGCTTCCGGAGATCTACAACATGTGGGCTCTTACTTTCCCTTTATTTAGACCTTCTATACATCATCAATCGCGATCATATAGGGATCTACAATCATTAGGCTACCGAGGGTCGAACTAGGGAGTCACGTACTATCTAGCTTCATGGACCTTCCATATGCTATACTTATGCTCTTCTTAAGTCAATGCTTTTCTATACGACCTATTTTCCAGTAGGGTAATCGGGGTAGGTATACGTCTTCAACTTCAACCATTTTTCCGATTCATAATCAACTTACCCATCTTTTCAGTGTAAGGCCGCAACTACTTTATAACAACCTGAATTCCAGTGGGTCCAGATTTTTTGCAAAAAACTAAAATCTAGGCCCACTGAAGCCCGAGTTGAGTATTTGGTATCCTGAAAATAGGAAAAGATAATATATCACAGATTAAATAAATATCTCACAACAGAACTGACTAAAATATAATAATAAGTAAATACTCACCAAGGTAATAACACCTTTTAAACAAGTGTCTCAAAGCCAAAAAATCTCTGCCATTTATCTAACCTGTAGGATGATATGAGGAGGAGGTCAGAACTAAAGTTCTCGTGAATGGAAAAATTATACGCTTCTAAGCATAATTATACATATACCTTCCTATTTCCATTTTCTATTATATTAGGTTTATTGGGTTTATAATAATCTCGCCTTTGTGCATGAATCGTACCTATCTACTCTTTAGTAGATTAAGACCTAATAACTAATATATATGTATATACATTCCCAAAGACCGCATCGGTGCTAGGTACTACCCATAGTACCTTCCATATCCTCCTTGTAAAGGACTCCATCATCTCGCTACTAGAGCATAATGTAGCTACATCTGTAAAGGACAGCTTCATGAAGCCTATAGTATAGATGTTATGTCGTCTACTATGAAAACGTGAAACTGCATCCACACTAGCTGATACTAACGCTCGGACATCCATAATGCACCACCTAGTGCATACCTTGAGGACTACACGTAATCGTTCTGTCTACTCCTTGAGATCCGCCAACAAGGTCTACCTTGCACGGAACTCGGTCGGGTATTTTCTATATCAGTAAAGGTCTGCTTCGTTAGGTCTACAATATAGATATTCTACTTGGTCCTTCTCTTTTCTCATCGTGGCTATGGACCCACGCAGCCCGCCTTAAGTAATCGAAAGGCCTTTCAAGAGCTGAGTGGTTGTGCCCTACTGCAAACAATCTAAAGATCTAATTGGATGTGTCTCTCATACAATGTCTCGATGGTGAAAGAATCATTGACCTATTGGTTTAAATCTAGTATTTCTCGAACTCGCTATAATTGATGATGGATGATCTCTGCATGCGACTACCATTTTAGGTCCCGCCCACTATAACCTACTCTTAAACTAGAGTACGGTGTCATATGGAATATCTACTGCATCATCAACCTTTTGACTGCCTATAAAGGTCCACTTCCTTAGGCCTGCAATGCAAAAGCAATCAAGGCATACTCTCTTGATAGAACACATACAGATCTGCCTCCAGTGGTGCAGCTTCGTTAGGCCTACCCCATAGGGTCATCCTAGAGTATCCTTACGACCCGTTGATGTCTCGTACTTCCTTCTAGCCCAAAATAACTAAGTTTGACGTGCTCTTTCTGTACTAAAAATCTGTTGAACTGCTTCATTAGGCTCCTTATCCAGGTTCTCTTGGACTGCTCCAAACACACCTTACCAATTTATTAGACCTTATGTCTAATCTTTTATTATGTATTCAGTTTCTTTTCTTATTTTGTTAGCTACTTATTTACCCTAATCAACATGCCTAGTCCTACCCACGTGTGGGACCATCAGTCCAAGACCTGAAAAGGATTGTTGCCGGTACGAGCCAGTTCTGTTATTCTTGCTTTTATAAACTTAATCCAAGATATAAGTTTGATAAAATAAGCCTCTTCTATTTCTTTCTTTTTAATTATAATCTACGTGTTATAATTATACTTGCAATTGTCACTTCTATATTCTTTTCTTTCTTTTATAACCTTCATGTTATAAATGTAACTGCAAGGGTCTCTTTTCTATTCTAGTCTGTCTTCTTGTATTATGATACTAAATTCTTTTTAGTTCTCTTATATTATATGACAATCTTAGCTTGGAACTACGTCAACTGTCACAAATTACTTATCATAATAACTGCTTTACATTTTACTCGACTATCTGCACAATAAATAAAGATTTAGTCACATTTTCTGTTTATTATTTCAAGTCTTGTCAAATAATTAACTTGATTATTTCTTCTTGAATTTCTTTAACGCTTCGCGTTATTCTCTTTTATTCTGGGAAGTAGTTCTATTCTATTTAGTTGGTTACAGAAACTGTGCTAAAAATCCATTTTCATATTTTAATATTAGATAATGCTATAGAAAATAACTCGTAACTGCAATATATTTATTTTGTTGTTTCTTTAATTGTTGGGTAATGCAAAATACAGTAATGTCTCTATTTTTCACTAATTCCACTTTTCTTGCATTTATTCTCGCAATTACTTTAATCATCATTCTTACAATATTAAACTATGGAGATGTGTTCTCTTTTCTAAACCAACCAACTAATATAGCACTAACTTCCAAATCAAGTTATTAATTTTTCCCTTTTTTAATTCATTTCTCTTGTTGTAACATAATTTACTGTAAATCTCTTACATTTAGGCTTATGCCTTCCTTTACAACTTTTAAGCCTAATATTACTTATATTTAATTGGATTTCTTTATTTTTCTAGGTAAATAACATTTAAATATAAATACATTTCCCTAATAAAATTTGCAGTCTTAACATAACTAACTAGTAGAACTAATTACAAAAATTAATTCAAATGCTGAATTAAAATATTGAACGAGAATCTGACGATAATATATATCATAAACATAAAAGGTATATAATTTAAATCCATTCATCTATCGTCCTTCACTTTACCCCATGGCCTTCCTGGATCACCTTCTATGGCGTCCAATATTTTTTTATTAAAAAGGTATTCTCCCTAAAAATATTTTCTATTTAGGGTTCAGTCTCAAGCAATGAACCCAATGGGAGAAAATCTAATTGTGAGAAAATAGGTAAGCTTAAGGTTCTATTTATTGTGGAGATTGGGGATCTAAGACCGTCTGATTTTTGGATTGAATCTGGTGCAACTACATCGTAGGCTCACTACGAATCGTTGGATCCAGAAAACAACAGCTCAGTCGCACGAAAATCGGTCTATAAGATTTCGGCACGTCCCTGGATGATTTCTCGTCCAAGGCAACACGCGGGTCGACCTATGGGTCGACCTGTGTGCTTTGTGGGTCGATCTATGGGTCGACCCTTATGCTATGCGGGTCGATCTATAGGTCAACCAGTAGGGTCTTACTTTTTTCCGTTTAATTCTAATTTCTTATTCTTCTCATAACTTCTTCATATTAACTCGGATTTCGACAAGTTATATATGGAAATTGATCAAAAAATCGCCACGAACAGAGTGGTATAAGTTTCGAAGTCATATTTTGATAATTCTAAAAATTCTTATTTTCACTATTCATTGTTATTTGATTATGTTGTTATCTAAAAATGCACGATGTTACATTCTCCCACCTTTTAGGAAAATTTATCCCCAAAATTCGACAAGGGTAAAACTATGTAATTTCTCGCATCAATCGCATCCATTTTGTGTACATCCAATGTTACGACCATCCGTGTCCTTACGCAAAGTGTCATTCAATATAAAATATATGCATGTACATGTATTTCTAAGCAGTACCTCCTGTATCAATGTTTTTCTTCTTTAAAAATTCCTTTCTAAAATATGATGCACGCATCCTAAATATACTAGCAATTTTTATATGAATGCAATCTTTTTAAAACTCAAAACATTTTTCATCCAATTTTTCCTCCACACCTACTGAATATGGGCGTAGTTCAGCAAATTTTACATCTAATTCCTAGCACACAACTTTTAATATTCGACTTTTAGAAGAATCTAATTTTTCGAACTTAATTTCTTATGTCAAAAAGAAGGTAGAAAATGAAAAAACTTCACATTTCCCCATTTCCCTTTTGCGCACCTCTTTCTCTATACTTGGAACTTGTGCCACTATTCTATGGAAATCATTGTTTTCTTTCCCAAGCACAGTTTACATAAAAAAACTTCCTTTCCAAAAATATTTCGAGCTTATTTTTTGGAAAAAAAATGTATTTTTCTTTTGCAATTCTCATTCATTTTTATTGACGTTTCTGTCGCTTTTTTTTTAATTTATTGTTTTCCTTTTAGTTACTCTTTTTGGCTTTTACTTTTCTTTTATTACTTACATCCTATGTTTTTATTCTCTTTTTGTGAACATCAAAGAAAAAGAGCATCATACTAATCATCACTGATTTACTATAATAGGAACAAAATGCTTGCATAAGAGTATAATCTCATAACTAAAAAAGAAAACAAGTCCAACTACAAAGCAATATTAGATAGGTAAATATAGCAGCTAAACATAGCTATCATCTAGGGCTAGGAGGCTTAGGACCTTGTCCACTCTGACATAGAAAGGTCCTACTTTAGGAATCCAAGTAACTCATATGCTCCTCCTACCGCCTATGATGCAGCGCACTATGATTGTGTTAGGCCATTTGGCTTGAATTGTGCTCGACCTAGGCTTAACAAGCTATAGAATAGCGAGTTAAGGGAGAAGGGAAATGCAACGCTACATGCCAGCGACCTATGCTTTGAGTCGCGTAACGAGTTACGACCTAACGAGCTAACTCTAGCAAGTATGCGGCGCAGCAACGTAACAAGATGAAGCGCATCGACCTAACGAGTTAGGTCTTAAGTCGCGTGAAGGGGTTAGGTCGCTCAGATGCTTATGTCGTTTCCGGAAGATCGCAGCCATGTTTCCTTAAGTCGCTCCTGAAGTTATGTCGCGAAGTTGTTTTCTTAAGTCGCTGATCTTTAGGTCGCTTCAGTTGTTAAGTCGTGTGTTGTTATTGTTGAGTTGCATAATGTTGAGTCGCTTGAGGTGCTGTTGTAATTTGAATTTGTTAGGTCGGAAAGGACTTGTATTGTGTTGTGCCTTGTGTTGTTGGGTCGTTTGTATATGTTGTAAATATGTTGTTTGTTATGTCGCGTCTGTCAGATCATTAACGGCCTGAGTTAGGTCGCAGGTCGCATGTGTTAGCTCGTGGGTCTGTTAGGTCATGCTTGTTAGGTCACCGACCTGTGTTGTAAAATTCTATAAATAGCGGGGTTGTGTCATTTGTAAAGATGGTTGATTTTGAATAAACTTTTGTTTGAGTGCTTTGTGCCTCTTTAAAATTGAAAGTTGAGTGTTATCTCCTTTCTCCATTTTCGGTTATTCGAGTGCGCTCGAATCAACGAATTTGAAGCCAATTCACGGAATCTCGTGCGCGAGATCAACGTAGAAGAATCACAGATCTTTTAACACGGTATCGTGCACGATCAACGTGTTGGAGATAGGTAGAATCCGGTATCTCTTGAGATCAACGGATTTGGGCACTTGGGTATTTTCAATCCATCGATTCAACTTTTCACCGTTTTATCCATTTTTGGTGTCATCTGCTGCGTCAAATTGGTATCAGAGCTAGACTTAGCCAATCATAGCTAAGCCGAGCCTATTAGGAGCTAAGTTGAAGTGTTTGAGTTTGAGCCAAGATAGAAGTTGGAGATCAAGGCCGAGAGTTGTAGAATTGCAGCCGAGCCAAGCTAAGTGCAGGCCGAGAGAAGTCAAGTTCAGATTTGAGTTATAGTTGTGCTAATTGAAGTGTGTGTTTGGATTTGCTGAAGATTCGACAATGCCTCCGAGACGTGCTAATCGATTTCTGTTGAAGATGTTTATCGAAGACAAGAAGCTGAGCAAATGGAGCAATGTATTAATAAAAAGTTTGATGAAGGTATTGGGAAGTTAGAGAAATTGATGAATGACATGAATCAAAGTCAATGGAGAAGGTCACCAGTCTCGAACCATGGAGGAAACAAAGTTTCGCCATCGGTTGCGGAAGCAAGGAGGGTGTCACCACTATCTTGTCGAGAAAGAAGAGAATCATCAGTTTCAATGAGACGAGAATACCATGAGTACAGAAATGAAGAGAGAAGAACTCCACGTGAGTTTGGAGACGAGCCATATCGTGATGCTGAAAGACATAGTAGAAGAGATATGTGTGATCGTGGAAATGTTGATGGTCGAGATCGATATCGAAGTACATTTGATTATGATGAAGATGGTGATAGATGTAGTGTTCATTATCGAGATCGAGACCAAGTACGAAATCAATATTGAGAGGTAGAAGATGGTTGTAAATGGGAATCGGGGATGAAAACAGAGATTCCAGAATTCAAAGGAGGAACGATAGAGGAAGAATTTTTGGATTGGGTATCAAATGTTGAGGAAATTTTTGACTTTAAGGAAGTACCCGAGCATCGTAGAGTTAAGTTGGTTGCTACACGATTGAGGGGAAGAGCTATGGCATGGTGGCAACAAACTAAACTTACACGGGAAAGGATGGATAAGTCGAAGATTGTTTCATGGGAGAAGATGAAGAAGTTGATGAAGGCTACTTTTTTGCCTTATAATTATCAGTCTCTTATGTATTAGCGCTTACAGAATTTGAGACAGGGAACAAAGTCGGTAAATGATTATGCAGATGAGTTTTATCAACTGATTGCGAGAAATAATATCATGGAGATAGAGGAACAATTGACAGCTAGATTTGTTGGAGGATTGAGAATGCAAATTCATGATATGGTGAATATGTTTGATCCAAGATCCGTTGTTGAAGCACACCAGAAGGCTCTAGCTTGGGAGAGGCAAGGTAGAAGAGTAGGTGGTGTGTTTACAAATTCCAATAATCAAGTGAAAGGGGCTAGTAGTAATACGAATGTTTCCAAGGCTGCTGGAAAACCGGTTGTCAATGAAGTTGTTAAGACCAAGGTCAACAACAATTTCAAGTGTTATAACTGTCAGGAGTTTGGTCATAAGAGCAATGAATGCCCGAAGCCTAAGAAGCGAGTGATGGTTGTTGAGGTTGAGGATGAGGATGCAGAAGTAGAATGTTCAAATTCACCACAAGTTGAGGAGGAAGAAGAATTATTGGCGAGAGACGAGGGATATTCTTTAATGATGAGGAGATCTTGCTTGACGCCAAAGCAGGAAGAGGAGACTAGTTGGTTGAAGAGTAATATTTTCCAGTCAATGTGCACTATCTTGGGAATGGTTTGCAAGTTTGTCATCGATGCGGGAAGCTATGATAACGTCATTTCTACAGAAGCTGTGAAGAAGTTGGCGTTAAAGACTGAGAAGCATCCCAAACCCTACAAATTAGCTTGGTTAAGGAAAGGTAGGGAAGTGAAGGTTAGTCGAAGAGTTTGTGTAACTTTTTCCATCGGAAAAAAGTATAAAGATGAAATTTGGTGTGATGTTGTGGATATGGATGTATGTCATTTGTTGTTGGGCAGACCGTGGCAATACGATAGAGCTGTGCAACATGATGGGAGGACTAACAGCTACAGTTTCATGTTCGAGGGCACTAAAATCACTTTGGTTCCTAAAAAGCGACAACAGAGTGAAAGCAAGTTGGAGGAGATTGAAGAACTAAAGACTCTGTTATCTTTGAAGGAATTTGTCAAAGAAGTAGAGGATGAGCTTGAAGTATTTTTGTTGATTAGACGTGAAAGTAGTGAAGCGATTGAAATTCCGGAGGAAGTCAAGCCAGTGTTGAAGGAGTTTGAAGATGTATTTCCTAAAGAATTGCCAACAGAGTTACCACCGTTGAGAGACATACAACATCAAATTGATCTTGTTCCAGGAGCAGTGTTACCACATAGACCACATTATAGAATGAGTCCAAAGGAGCACGAGGAGTTGAGAAGACATGTGGAAGAGTTGCTTGAACAAGGGCGCGTACAAGAAAGTTTAAGTCCTTGTGCAGTACCAGCATTGTTAGTGCCGAAGAAGGATGGAACTTGGAGAATGTGTACAGATAGTCGAGCACTAAACAAGATTACAGTGAGGTATAGATTTACGATGCCTAGATTGGATGACTTGTTAGATCAGTTGGCTGGAGCTGTTGTCTTTTCAAAGATTGATCGGAAGAGTGGGTATCATCAGATTCGAATTCGACCAAGGGATGAATGGAAGACAGCGTTCAAGACACGGGAGGAGTTGTATGAATGGCTGGTCATGCCATTTGGTCTTTCGAATGCACCTAGTACTTTTATGCGAGTGACGAATCAGATCTTTCGACCGATTATTGGAAAGTTCGTGGTGGTATATTTTGATGATATATTGATATACAGTGGAAGCACAGAAGAACACCTGCAGCACTTGCGGGAAGTGTTGATGATACTTTGTCAGAAGCAATTTTACATGGCAACAAAGAAGTGCATGTTCATGACACCCAATGTTTTGTTTTTGGGGCATATGTTGTCCAAGGAAGGAATCCATGTGGACCAAGGTAAAGTTGAAGCGATCAAGGATTGGCCACAACGTAGGACTCTAACTGAAGTGAGAAGTTTCCATGGGTTAGCATCATTCTACCGAAGGTTTATTCCACATTTCAGTAGCGTGATGGCACCAGTGACAGATTGTATGAAAGGGAAGCAGTTTGTGTGGACGGAAGATGCTGATTCTGCTTCCAACAGATCAAGACACTCTTGACTACAACACCGATTCTTAGATGCCCGGATTTTCAGTTGCTTTTTGAGATAGATACTGATGCTTCTAAGGTTGGAATTGGTGGAGTATTAAGTCAGAAGGGTCGTCCAATTGCTTATTTTAGCGAGAAATTTTCTAGAGCCGAAACAAGATACAGTACCTATGACTTGGAGTTCTTGCTATTGTCCAAGCCATAAAGCATTAGAGACACTACTTGTTTTATAAGGAGTCTGTGTTACTGATCATGAAGCGTTGAAGCACTTGCAGGGACAGGATAAGATTGCAGCCAGGCATGCTTCATGGATCGCATACTTGCAACAGTTTACATTTGTCGTAAAGCATAAGTCAGGAGTTACAAACCGTGTGGCAGACGCATTGAGTAGAAGAAATCATTTGTTGACTACGATGAGAGTTGAAGTGACGGGGTTTGAAATATTTCCAAAATTGTTTGTTGAGGATCCTTACTTTGCTAAGATTATAGATGAAGTCGAGAAAGGGAAGACGGATGAGTATGTGTTGGTAGATGGTTTTCTATTCAAAGGAAACAGTTATGTATACCAGAGTGCAGTTTGCGAATGAAGATTGTGAAAGAATTGCATGAAGGACATGTGGGAAGAGATCGTACCTTGCAGTTGATTTCTCAATCGTATTTTTGGCCTTCCATGAGGAAAGAAGTTGAAAGATTTATGCAGAGATGTCACATATGTCAAGTTTCCAAAGGGACAACGACGAATGCATGATTATATATGTCATTGCCTGTGCCTACTAGACTGTGGGTTGATATTAGAATGGATTTTGTTTTGGGTTTACCAAGAACTAAATGAGGAAATGATTCTATATATGTTGTGGTGGATAGATTTTCGAAGATGGCGCATTTCATAGCTTGCAAAAAGACAGCCGATGCAATTCGTGTTGCTCAATTGTTCTTTAAAGAGGTTTATCGACTACATGGGCTACCTGAAACCATAGTTTCTGACCGGGATACTCGTTTTCTATGTCATTTTTGGTTGAGTCTGTGGAAGATGGTTGGAACTAAACTGAATTTTAGTAGCGCCTACCATCCGCAAACTGATGGGGAAACGAAAGTGGTGAACAGATCTTTGGGAAACTTGTTGAGATGTCTTGTGAAAGATAATTTAAAGAGCTGGGATGTGAAATTTTGTCAGGCAGAATTCGCACATAATCATGCAGTGAATCGAAGTACTGGATTCAGTCCATTTCAAGTAGTATATTCAGCAATTCCGAAGGGACCGTTGATTTGTCGACAATGCCACTTCAGAAAGGGGTTGTTAAACGAGCTTGTGATTACGTGAATGAGTTGCAGAAGTACCACTAGATTGTTCGTGAACGATTGCTTAAGTCAAATGAGAAGTATAAGCAACTGGCAGATAAGAAACGAAGGAGTGTGGACTTCAAAGAAGGTGATTTTGTTTATGCAGTATTGACGAAAGATCGTTTTCCAGTTGGAACTTACAACAAATTGAAAGCTCGAAAGATTGGTCCAGTAGAAATCTTGAAGAAGATCAATGATAATGCTTATCAGTTAAGGTTGCCGGATCATGTCCATACTACCGACGTTTTTAACGTCAAATACTTGATTCCGTATCATGAGGATAAGCGTCTTGAAGAAGAGGAAAGTGTGAATTTGGGGTCGAATTCTTGTCAACCGGGGGAGGATGATGCAGCGCACTATGATTGTGTTAGGCCGTTTGGCTTGAGTCGTGCTCGACCAAGGCTTAACGAGCTATGGAATAGCGAGTTAAGAGAGAAGGGAAATGCAACGCTACATGACAGCGACCTATGCTTTGAGTCGCGTAACGAGTTACGACCCAACGAGCTAACTCTAGCAAGTATGCCGTGCAGCAACGTCACAAGATGAAACGCAGCGACCTAACGAGTTAAGTCTTAAGTCGCGTGAAGGGGTTAGGTCGCTCAGATGCTTATGTCGTTTCTAGAAGATCGCAGCCGTGTTTCCTTAAGTCGCTCCTGAAGTTATGTCGCGAAGTTTTTTTTTCTTAAGTCGCTGATCTTTAGGTCGCTTCAGTTGTTAAGTCGTATGTTGTTATTGTTGAGTCGCATAGTGTTGAGTCGCTTGGGGTGCTGTTGTAACTTAAATTTGTTAGGTCGTAAAGGACTTGTATTGTGTTGTGCCTTGTGTTGTTGGGTCGTTTGTATATGTTGTAAATATGTTGTTTGTTATGTCGCGTCTGTTAGATCGTTAATGACCTGAGTTAGGTCGTAGGTCGCATGTGTTAGCTCGTGGGTCTGTTAGGTCTTGCTTGTTAGGTCGCCGACCTGTGTTGTAAAATTCTATAAATAGCGGGGTTGTGCCATTTGTAAAGTTGGTTGATTTTGAATAAACTTTTGTTTGAGTGTTTTGTGCCTCTTTAAAATTGAAAGTTGAGTGTTATCTCCTTTCTCCATTTTCAGTTATTCGAGTGCGCTCGAATCAACGGATTTGAAGCCGATTCATGGAATCTCATGCGCGAGATCAACGTAGAAGAATCGTAGATCTTTTAACACGGTATCGTGCGCGATCAACGTGTTGGTGATAGCTAGAATCTGGTATCTCTTGAGATCAACGGATTTGGCCACTTGGGTATTTTCAATCCATCGATTCAACTTTTCACCGTTTCATCCATTTTTGGTGTTATCCGCTGCGTCGGCCAACTACTTATTACTAACTTACGTTGTATTACTCACGGTAAATAAGATATATTCTTCTCTTCCATTCCATACTCAAAATGGAATAACAAAGTCTTATTTACTACAACGAATAAGGATTTCTATCCATACCGTCTCTATCTAAAAAGGCAACTAAGCTTGGGGAAAATTTCTTTTTATCTTTGTCTTTCATTTTTCCCCAACTAAAGTCTACCTATCCCAACCATGTGTGTCTTACTATCTTACTAATATCACTTCACTATTCTTATATAGTCTACATACATGAAGAAACATTCCTAGGTTCTCACTAGTGTCCTATGCACTTTACGGGTACTTTTATTATTACTACTAAACGTAATCACTGCTATCTCCTACACAGCCTTACACTTTTCCCGTCACACCTAGGAAATGATTCCTATCTACTCCATATTTAGTTGGTATGGCATTTATCATTTCTTTTCAAAAATTAAAGCTTCTAAATTTTTGAAACATCAAATCCCAAAATTCTTGCCTTTAAAAGTGTTACTTCGAAGTTTCTATTAAATTCAAAGGTACTTGGTTACTTAACATTTTATCTTTCAAGACTTGCATCTTGATAGCTCTTTGAATTTAAATTATTCCCTCAACCTAGAGGGGAAAACTTATAAATTTTAAGTTCAAAATTTATTCCTCTTTCCCTTTTAAAGACCTTCACAACTCTCCATAAAAAGAAAATGGATTTTTAAATTTAACCGTTTACCAAGTTTTTCTCTTCCAAAAACTTAATTTCTTTTTCACAAAACTATTTTTCTTTAAAACATGCCTTGCTTATCCATAAAACATTTTTTTCTTGACTTCCAAAAATGTACTTACATTTTTTCAAAACAACTTCTTTTCATAGATTTTCAAACTTATAAAAACTGGAATATATGAGAATAATTATTTTATCAAAAATCTCTTAACTTTCTTACTCTTCCAATTACCAAACTATGAAGGAGTTTCTAACTTACTACAAATATGGACTTTCTACAAAGGCAACCAACCAATGTGCATAATCAATGGGAAAACATGAAATTTTCGTTACTAGCTTTCCTACTAAGGTTCTCTATATATCCCTCTTAACTACACCATCTCTAAAAATTACACTTCTTATTACATCTAATGGTTTTATAGCTTAATGTATTGGAACTACTTTCTCTAATGAGAAATCAATTCACGCTAAAACCTTCTATGAATCCTTCAAAAGAGGATTTCATGTTTATGTGAAATTACAAGGAACTTGGTTTATAATTTATCGAAATAGTCTATACAAAATATGGTGCTTTCCATATCTTGTACATCTCTTTTACGTATTCCTTATAACTTGCACAAAAGATCTTTATTTTTGATTTGCTTTCATAGAAAATTATATCATTATTCATTTCATTCCGATAGATTAGAGTATATTTAATCTATATTCACTTACATACACATTTCCTATAAAATTTATTAATTTCCTAATATTTAAATTACATCTTTTTTTGTTTTAGAATAACTCATTTTCAAAACTGTTTTAATATTTTCATAACTAGAAAATATTTCCATATACTTATTTCAATAATAAGTGTACTTACAAACCACTTTGTTCTATACTTATTATCTTCAAAACACATTTCTATTTGGGTCAAAACAGATGCTGCGTAAAACACCGTTACTACAACTCGAAAATACTATTATATGGATTCAATTAAAATAAATATTAATAAATTTCATATGCTATATAAAAACATTTTCTCTTGGAGTCACCTACTATAACAATAGTGTCATAGTCTATGCTTCCTTTACTTTTCATGAAAACATCTATTACAACAGTAAATGTTGTAACTACGTTACTTAACACACTTTTTTATATTTAAAATCTTTATTTACCTATAAAGAAACTAGCGAGCTATACATGCTCTATAATTCTTCAAAAAGAATTCCACTTTTAACAAAATTTACAACATATAAAAAACCAATTTAAATTTCATACCACTTTTTTTCTTTCAAAAAATCAATATTTACTTCTTTAATTCCAAAATTGGAATTTTGATATGCTAGACATAAAGTGGATTTTCTTCTTACTACCCTAAGAATACCCTTCCTAAACCTTGGAAATCTCATTTCCTTAGTAAAATCTTTTATTTCTTCCAAAATAAAAATACTCTCCCTACTATCCCTAAGGAACTTTCCCTCTTCCTATAACATATGGATTCCAATCTTTCCTCAAAACATAGCTTATTGTACATTATAAATCGGTAATAACATAGGGCTCAACATCCTTCGGTCATCCCAAACCCAACTAGCAAACTATGCACAAATATGCGTCAAAAACTTTTCCATATGTTCAAATTGTAATTGGGGATTATTTGGATTTAGTACATAATATATTTATATTTACTCAAAAATACAAATACTTTCATTCAAATTTCCTAATTTACTTAGGATCTATTAACCTAAGCTCTGATACCAAATATAACAACCCACATTCTAGTGGGTCCAAATTTTTCACAAAAATTCTAAAGTCCATGCCCATTAAAGCTCGAGTTGGGTATCTAGTATCCTAAAAATAGGCAAAGATAAATATATTTGAGCTCAAATAAATATCTCATAGCAAAACTGACTAAAATATAATAGTAAGTAAATACTCACCAAGGTAATAACACTTTCTAAACTGGTGTCTCAAAGCTGGAAAATCTCTACCATCTATCTAACCTATGGGATGATATAAGGACGGAGTCGGAACTAAAGTTCTGGTGAATGGACAAAGTATACACTTTTAAGCATAATTCTACATATACCATTCTATTTCCATTTTCTGTTATATTAGGTTTATTGGATTTATAATACTCTCGCCTCTATACACGAATCGTACCCATCTAATCCCTAGTAGATTAAGACCTAATAACCAATATATATGTAGCTACATCTTAAGGAAAAATCGGTCCTAGGTACTACCTATTGTACCTTCCATATCCTCCTAGTAAAGGACTTCATCATCTCGCTACTAGAGCATACTGTAACTACATCTATTGGATAGCTTCATGAGGCCTACAATACAGATGTTCCGCCGTCTACTATGAAAACGTGAAACTGCATATGCACTAGCTTATACTAGTGCTCGAACTCCACAATGTACCACCCAGTACATACCTTGAGGACTACACGTAATCACTATGTCCACTACCTGAGCTCCACCAATAAGGTCTACCTTGTACAAAAATCGTTCGAGAATTTTCTATATCTGTAAAGGTCAGCTTCGTTAGGTCTACAATATAAATATTCTACTTGGTCTGTCTCTTTTCTCATCGTGGCTATGGACCCACGTAGCCCCCTCAATTAATTGAAAGACCTTTCAAGAACTAAGTGGTTCTGCCCTACTTCAAATAATTTAAACATCCAATTGGTTGTGCCCCTCATCCAATGTTTCGATAGTGAAAGAACCATTGGAATGTTGGGTTAACTCTAGTCTTTCCTGAACTTGCTTTCACTGATGATGGTTGATCTCCTCAAGCGACTATCCTTTTAGGTCCTTCCCACTATAGCCTACACGCAAACTAGAGTATGGTGTCATATGAATATCCTACTCCATCATTAACCTTTTGACTGCCTACAAAGGTACACTTCCTTAGGCCTGCAATATAAAAGCATTCAAGGCATACTCTCTTGATGGAACACCTACAAACCTGCCTGTGGCGGTGCAGCTTCGTTAGGCCTACTCAGAGGGCCATCCTAAAGTATCCTCATGTCCCGTTGAAGTCTTGTACTTCTTTCTAGCCCAAAATAACTAAGTTGAATGTTCACTTTCTATACTAAAACCTACGATGAACTGCTTCGTTAGGCTCCTTATCCAGATTCTCTTAGGCTACGCCAAACGCACCTTACCATTTTGTTAGACACAACGTCTAATCTTTTACAATGTGTTTAGTTTACTTTTCTTATTCTGTTTGCTACTTATTTACCCTAATCAACATTCCCAGCCCCATCCGCATGTGAGACCATCAGTCCTAAATCTGAAAGGGAATGCTACAGGTACGGGCCACTCTATTCTTTTTGCTTTTATGAACTTAATCCAAGATCTAAGTTTGATAAAATAAGCCTCTTCTATTTTTTTCTTTTTAATTATAACCTACAGGTTACAATTATACTTGCAATTGTCACTTCTATATTCTTTTCTTTCTTTTATAACATACATGTTATAAATGTAATTACAAGTGTCTCTATTCTATTCTAGTCTGTCTTATTTTATTATGATACTAAATTCTTTTTAGTTCTTTTATATTATATGACAATCTTGGCTTCGGACTACGTCCAGCTGTCACAAATTACTTATCATAATAACCGCTTTACATTTTACTTTGCTATCTACGCAATAAAAACAGATCTAGCCACATTTTATATTATTGTTTCAAGTCTTGTCAAATAATTAACTTGATTATTTCTTCTTTGATTTCTTTAACGTTTCGCTTATTCTCTTTTATTCTGGGAAATAGTTCTATTCTATTTGGTTGGTTACAGAAACTATACTATAAATCCATTTTCATATTTTCATATTAAATAATTCTATAAAAAATAACTCATAACCGCAAGATATTTCTTTTATAATTTCTTTACTTGTTGGGTAATGCAAAATACAGTAATGTCTCTATTTTGCGCTAATTCCATTTTTCTTGCTTTTATTCTTGCAATTACATTTATCGTTATTCTTACAATATTGAACTGTGGAGATGTATTTCCTTTTCTAAACCAACCAACTAATCTATCACTAACTTCCAAATTAAGTTATTAATTGTTCCATTTTTAATTCATTTCTTCCATTATAACATAGTTTACTGTAAATCTCTCACATTTAGGCATGTGCCTTTCTTTACAACTTTAAGCCTAATATTACCTACAGTTAACTAGATTCCTTTCCTTTTTATATAAATAACATTTAAATATAAGTACACTTCTCTTATATAATTTACAGTCACAAAATAACTAACTAGTAGAACTAATTGCTAAAATAAGTTCAAATGCTGAATTAAAATATTTAATGGGAATCTAACAATAATATATATTATAAACGTAAAAGATATATAATTTAAATCTACCCACCTATCGTTCTTAGCTTTATTCCTTGGCCTTCCTAGATCCCCTTCTAAGGTATCTATTATTTTTATTAAAAAGATATTCTCCCAAGAAATATTTTCTATTTAGGGTTCAGTCTCAGGTAATGAACCCAATTGGATGAAAATCTGATTGTGAGAAAATATCTTGGCCTAGGGTTATATTTATAGTGAAGTTTGGGGATCTCAGACCATCACATTTTTGCATTGAATCTGGTGCAACCACGTCACAGGCTCGCCGTGAATTGTTGGATCTAGAAAACAACGACTCAGATTGCACAAAAATCAGTTTACAACACTTCAGCACGTCCTTTGATGATTTCTCGTCCAGGGCTACATGCGGGTCGACCTATGGGTCATCCTGTGTGCTCTGCAGGTCGACCTATGGGTCAATCCTTTTGCTATGTGGGTCAACCTACCAATAGGGTCTTACTTTTTTATTTAATTCTAATTTCTTATTCTTCTCCTAACTTCTTCATACTAACTCGGATTTCGACAAGTTATATATGAAAATTGATCAGAAAATGACCACGAACACAATGGTATAAGTTTCAAAGCCATATTGTGAATATTCCAAAAATGCTTATTTTCACTGTTCATCGTTATTTGATTATTTAGTTATCTAAAAATGCAGGGTGTTACATACTTTATAGTCAGAATTTATAGGATTTGGCACGTAATATATTTATATCTATAGCCAAAATAAAAATACATTCATTCAACATTTCCTTTTTTCAAGATCAACTAACCTAAGCTCTGACATAAAATGTAATAACCCACATCCCAGTAGGCTTGAATTTTCGCTAAATCAAGAACCCAAGTTCATTAAAGTACGGATCGTTGATTTGATATCTTGCAAATAACAAGTGCAACGGTATAATTTCAAAGCTGAATAGTAAAAAATAATAAACATATAGTTACCAATCAAGGTTGACACTTCGAATGTTTATTGTCCTTATCAGTGCCAAACATGCATAAGGAAACCTTTCCTTCCATTGTTCTTGCCTTGTACCAATACGTGTCTCTATAAAGCTTTCCTATGGGTTATAATGAGGTAGGGGTCAGAACGACGTTCTGATGATTTGTAAATTGCACACTTCATACATAACACTAGTTTATGTCGGTTTCTTTCATTTACATGTTATATCTCTTACTTTATTTTTGCCTAGTTGTCACGACTCCACATTTTCATACACCACACTCCATTTAACCAAAAGTACACCATAACAACATACATGTGTGTACATACCATAGTCCTCCTTTGGACAAAGATATTATCCCTGCTTATAGCCATAACCTAGCACCCCATCAGGATCCACCATTAACACGGTATCACATCCTCGTTGTCGTGCGTACTATGAAACTCCCATGGTGCTTAATAACGGCATCACAATAGTTTAACCGTATTTTGTCTCAAATTGGGGATTTATTACTTGTTTGCTTCCTACTATGGTCCAAGCTCCATAGACTATAGAGGACTCAGCTCCTCGGACTACCCCAATTGTTTGGAAAGATCTCTTTTGTGTATTAGCTAACCTTTCTCCTAACAAACAAACTAGCAAACAATTCTGACAAAGTGATTGACCTAACATGATCTACCTAAACAGGAGGTGTAGTCCATTGGGTATAACCCTATCTTTCCCATTGAACATGCAGGACCGATGATATACTCAACCTATGTGCAACTCCTACTCCTAATTTGGTACCAACACACACTAACATAGTGTCGAGCCGTTCACCATCCTATTTGGATCACCTAACACAATCAAGGTAATACCCCTAATTTATCGAAGCGGACTCTACTGAGGGTATTCCTTCACATAAACGCAAACAGATATAACTCCACCGGTCCTACAGTTGGATATGTCTCACATCACTAAAATATATACACAACTGCTGGTGGCCACTTGTGGTGGGTAGACTTCTGTTGTGTAACACTACCGACTTCACATTAAAACTCATACTAATGACCGTGTCATTCTATTTACTAAGGTATTTACTAACTTTTAACAATTCATACCCATCATAAATGTATACTTAAGGCTACACGTATGGGTATCTTCATTCATTCTTGCTTATTTATTATGCCTTTACTGTTTACTGTTAAAAATATTTCTTCATTTCTTTATGTATTTACATCTTATTTAGTATAAATCATTTACCGGTTTCTTTTTAAAAGATTTAAATAATTTTTCTCATTTATTTCCCCCTTTCCCCCTTTCCCCCTTATTTTACTTCCCACTTCCATTTCTTTTTGACCTTTAATTCCCAATCTTGTTGTAACATCCCTAATTTTTGACAACATTATTAAGGAGATATAACTAGATGAATTAAATAGAATAGTGTAAATGTTAGTTGATAAGAGGATTGAGAATTGAATTAATTAATGAAGGTCATGTCTAATAAACTAATTAATGGGCAAAAGAGTGGTTTATAAGTTAAACAAATTACATAAGGGTATTACTGGAAATTCCTGTCCATAGCTTCCACCTATACATATTTTATTCTTACCCTCTTCTTCTTATTCACATCATTTTAAAAATTAAAACACAAAAGAGAACGGTCGGCCATTAAGATATCAAGAGGAATTCAAATTAAAGACAGAAAATCAAGCTTAGAGGAAATTAATCTCAATCCAATCTCCTTATCTAAATCAAGGTGAATATAACTCCATCTCTATTTTGTTTTAAATCGCATAATTTTAATTTAAGGGTAAATTCATTTCTATGATATATTGGATGATGATATGCTTGATTTATGATTTGTTTTGATTTAAACAAGATTATTAATACATGGTTTTAGATCAAAACCTAAATTACATGATGTTTCAACATCATGGGAAATTTTTTATATTATGAGAAACATGATCTTGGAGTTGAATTTCAATTTTGAGAATTTTCCAAACTATGGAAATATTATTATAAATTTTCAAAGGAAAATATGGTAATTTGAGTTTATAACTTATTTTGGAAAAAATATTAAGAATTTGGGTTTGAAATTTTGATATGGTAGATAACATGACTACAGTGAAATTTTGAAATTTTTATGGATTTTTCCAATGTGATTTGGTATGCAACATAAATTGTTTTGAAAGTGGGACTTCTATGCAAAAATTGGAAGGGCTTATTTGATTAACTTAATCATGGTTTAGATTTAGATAAACAGCATTTATTTTTGAAGAAGTATTTGAAAAAGTAGACAACCAATCTAAGGTTGACACGTGGTAGGTTAGTTAGAGAAAAGTTTATTTAAATAAGAATTTAACATGGTTTGCTCAGAAAAGTGGTTCCGCCTACATAGGAAAGTGCCTTTCGACGCAGTTGCTTCTGCCTTGATCTTTATCAAAACTAACTATGCCGAAACTAATGCACAAGGTTTTACCATGATGGCACGTAGTGGATTGGAAATAAACGGAAGGTAAGGTGTCGAAAGCATAGCTTTCAAAGGGGTCGAGACCTTGGTTTGTTTTTTAAAAGAAGAGCGCTTGCCTTTGTTTTGTTTTAGCCTTCGAAAGAGTCAGGGAAGAAGGTTTCAAAACGGTTGCCACTAACTTGTAATTGCTTTCGACTAGGATAATTACTTACAAAAGAATGTTTTGAAAAAAGGGGTTCCGACCTAGTCGATACCCTACTGTCGTTCTTAAACCTTTTGATAGTGTTTAATATATCTAAGCTATCGAAAGGATATTTTATTTTTTAAGTTTAAGCTACTTCCTATAGCTTTCGAAAGGGGTTAGGGGTTTCGACACCAACCTTCCAATGTTTTACCTAGATGTTTTATGCTTTTGAAAGAGATGGTGTCGACGCCATCTAGTTTTTCCCCAATATTTTTATATGATAAAGGATGGTTTCAAAATATATGCTTTCGACTATATTCACTTTGACCCAAATTATGTTTTAAGTACAAACCCAGTATTTTCGAAAGGGGTACATTCAATAATTTCGAAAGGGTCACTTTCAATTGCGTCAAAATTGTACTTTCAACTAGTTTCGAGGCTATGCCTTTAAAGGTTATAAATCAATACTTTAAATGTATTCGAAAGGTAGAATTTAAAGTATTATAAGGCATGAGCCGGATGTTTTAAGAGCGTTCGAAGGAGGTCATCCTACGAAGTTGAAAGCTAGGTTTGGAAGGTATCGAAAGGTTTTATGACTCAAACTTTATTTTTTTTAAAAGGAAAAACCCATGGCTATATTAAAGGAGTTTTATAAAGGATTTTTAGAAGAAGCTATCTTTGATAAATTAAACCATAGGAGTGGTATTGCTATGTTGTTATTTTGTTTCTTCTAATGTGAATATATTCACTTTATAATCGATCCATTGCTGCATTTTGGGGATAAAGGGTAGGAGAACCAGTTAGGTTAACCCAGTAGTTAATATAAATTGAATAAACTCCTGAGTGAGTAGAATTGTATCAAGGAGGTCAGGAAGACCAAAATATAGGATGTTAAAATATAAAGGAAAGATGGTTGCAGGGGCCAATAGGTTTATAGTAAGCCCATGAAAACTGTATGATACTGGCAGGGGCCCATAGATTCATGACTAGCCTATGAAAACTATATGTAAAAGAAGATGTCAGATATACAGGTCCATAGTCAGCCAATGAAAACTATATGTAACGAAAGATGTCAAATAGATAGCTTTCTAATAAGCCCATGAAAACTATGATTGGATACAAGCAGGGACAGTAAGTTTATAGTTAGCCTATGAAAACTATATCCAGATGAAATATTAACGGTTTTCAGTAGGTTCCTAGTCAACCCATGAAAACTAGGGTAAGAAGAAAGGATATTGGGGTTACCAATAGGTTCCTAGTCATCCCATGAAAACTAGGATAGAGCAATATTGGAATTACCAACAGGCTCACAGTGATCCCATGAAAACCATGTAATTGGACAGGGTCCTTAAATATCTAACTGATTATCAATCAACCCATGAAAATTAATAGGTTAATAGTAATCCTAAAAACTATAACTGAGATAGATTGTCTAAATTGAATATGGATGTGAAATCCAGAATTAATTCAATTGTTTTGCATATCATCATATTATACTATTTTGAATTGTTTTAACCACTGTGGATGCAGAGCACAGTATATTGTTTTATAAAGGTTTTGAGACACTAGTGAGTGGAAACTCATTCCACTAAGTGGCATGATCTCACTAGATATCTAAATGATTTGATACGGTAGATTATTATTTACACCAGGCTTTATGTCTGACTCGAAGTTTATATTTTCCCCTTAAACTGTTGGATACTCAATTGATTTTGAGTAGTTTGATAGTTTTTTAGGCACCTCTAAGACGAATAAGCTTCCGGAGACGGGCAGGAGGCATGATAGATATTTAAAATTCTCTTTTCTTTTGATTCCGCTGCGTTGTTGTAATGGCAAAGTTGTTACATTGCTTGTATATACTCTGGTCATTCTAGGAGGCATCTTCATATGTCACTCTGGGCGAATGTTGTAATAAATATATTTTCTCTAAACATTATTTGCAGATGTGGTATTTTGTAATTGATTGGTAATGTTTTGATTTGGAATGTGATTTCAGTTGAAGTTTAAAAAATTTCCATATTCATGTGTTTTTGTGTATCAATGAATCTAACACCTACGTATTTGGTCACCGAAGATTGATAACTATGGATGACTGTAGCATCCGTAGCCATTAGTTTTGGACCTCTAAATAGGGAGATGTTACAAGTTGGTATCAGAGCATACATATATGAAACTTAAAAGAATGTTAAACCTAAAATATTTTCAAACATAATCCAATGAATTTGAAAATATGATCGGGGGTTGGGCTAATGTTATAGTAACATACTTGTATTTGATATATATAAGTATGTGTTCCCTTCTCTCTTAGACCGTTCTTTTGTATCTTACTAAGGCCCGTGTGCAGATTTACGAGAAAGAAGATATGGAAGCAGGAAACAAAAGGGGAAATCTAGGTGGAGGAAGCACTATCACCGATGGAAATGCTCAAACTAATACCAGGAGGAATCAAGGTTGATAAGCTAACGCTAATCCAAATGCTAAGGCCAATGTAGGTGCTAGAAATTTGCCAGTAGATGTAGGGAGGGCGTATCAGTTGTTAGCCAATTTTTTACAAGCTATAGTTGCTGGTAATGTTGGAGGAGCTAATCATGTGACTCCAATTGGGAATAACTTTGCTAAACTAAGCAGATACTACACCATTTTGGGTGGAAAGTCGTTTGTTGGAACGGAGGATGCTGTTGAAGTTGAGAATTGTCTATTGAGTTTCTCTACTAATTTAGGGTCGGATGATGGGCAAAAGAGAAGGATAGCCTCTAGATAGTTGTAAGAAGCAGCACTTCACTGGTGGAATAGTGCTACCGCTGGAGTTTTGGAGGAAGAGCTGAAATGGGCTGATTTCAGCTGAAGGTTTGAGTAGAGATTTTTGACTGAAGTTGATAAGTCTGCATTGATGAGAAATTTCATGGATCTGGTTCAAGGAGAGATTCATTGTTCAAGTACACTGCTAAGTTTGATGAGCCATCTCGATATAGATATGCTTTTGTTGACACAGATGTCAGAAGGAACGAAGGTTCATTCGAGGATTAAAACCTAAGCTTACTGGGATGACCATGACCCATATCTGAGAACCTAGTAAGGTGGTGGTGGAGATGGTCATTCTCCATGAAGGGATGCTTGCTATTTTAGCTAAATAGAAGCCAATTGAATCCAAGGGGCCTTAGGGAATGAAGAGGAAATTGTAAAGAAGAAGGGAGCCCAAAAAGGGGATTCTTCCAAGAAGGCAAAGGGTGATCTAGTATGCTACAAATGTGAAAAGAAGGGTCATTATGCAAACGAGTGCAGAGAAGGAAAGGGTAAGAAGGTTGCAGATAAGAATAATGTGAAATGCTTTAACTGTGATCAAGTTGGGCATTACAAGAATCAGTGTCCAGAGCCAGCCAAGGAGGACAAGGGAAACGTTTATGCTGTTGGAATATCAGCTAAGTTTACTATAACTGATAAGGGAAATACTATGATGGAAGGTATGTTTTTGATATAGAGTATACTAGTTACCAATACAACACATTGATTTATATCTCAGTGTTTGGTTGATAGTTTATGCTTAGACCCACATACCTTGTTCCTTCCTTAAGAGTTGCGAATCCAATAGGAGGGTATGCAACTCTGGGGATGAGATGTGACCAATTAGAACTTGATTTGTTAGGTCATAATTTTTCATGCAGATTGTATGTTTATGATTTCGTAGACTTCGGAATCATCTTAGATATGGATTGGTTGAGGAGGTACGAGGCCAGGATATTCTACCAAGATGGGAAGATATCTTTGCGACACCTAAATAGTCATAACCGAAATACATTCTCAGTAGAGAATTCTGACCGGAGTATTTATGCTTTATTGAGTGCAATGGAAGTGGGAGAAGAGCTAAGTCAGATTCGAATAACAAGAGGGTTTGCCGATGCGTTTGAGCTAGTCATAGGACTACCACCGAAATAAGCTATTGAGTTTTGGATAGGTCTTATGCCCGGAGCTGAACCTTTAAATAGACCATCTAGTAGAATGACACGATGGAGATGAAGGAATTGAAGGTGCAGCTAGTGGATCTTGAAGGAAATAATTTTATTAGACCAAACAGTTTTCCTGCGGTCGCGGTATTCTTGAAGAAACCAAATGGATCGTTGAGGATATGTATCGATTATCGTAAGCTAAACGAAAGGATGATAAAGAATAAATATCCTTTGTCGAGAATGATCTATTTGATCAGTTGAGTGGAGCCAAAGTTTTTTCCCAGATGTATTTGGCGATGGAGTTCCATCAGTTGAGAGTGGCAGAGGACAGTATTCCTTTGATTACATTTCGAACTAGATATGGTTCGTATGAGTGGTTAGTGATGCCATTCGGGTTGGTGAATGCATCTGCTTTCTTTGTGGATTTGATGAATCGAGTCTTCCGAGAGTATTTAGCTAGATTTGTTTTGGTGTTTATAGATGAAATTTTGGCATACTTTAAGGATGAGAAAGAGTTTGAAGATCATCTTAGAGTTGTGCTAGAGACGCTGAGGCAGAATCGGTAAAGGTGAAGTTTTTCAAATGGCATTTTTGGAGAAAAGAGGTTAAGTTTCTTGGTCATATGGTTTCAGAGAACGGATCGTCGGTCGATCTAGATAAGATTAAAGCTGTGAACAATTGGAAGAGACCAGAGACAGTGACCAAGATCAAAAGTTTTCTTGGACTTGCTGGCCTTTACTGGAGATTCATCAAGGATTTCTCACAGATAGCAGCGCCTTTGATTAAGATTACCACAAAGAATTGAAGCTTGTTTGGTTCGACAAATATGAGGAAGCATTCCTTAAGTTAAAGCATTTATTGACTAATGCTCCAATGTTAGTTGTTCCATATGATAACCAAGGGTTGGTAGTATATACTGATGCTATGGGACTGAATTGGGAGCAGTTTTGATGCAAAAGGGCAAAGTCATTGCTTATGCATCTAAACAGTTTAGACCGCACGAAATAAGATATCCTACTCATGATTTAGTGTTGGCAGCGATGATTTTTTCCTTGATGATTTGGAGGCATTATCTCTTGGGGGAAAGATTTGAGTTATATATCAATCACAAGTCTTTAAGATACCTATTCTCTCATAAGGAATTGAATATGCGACAGCAAAGATGGCTGGAATTTGTAACTGCTTATGGTTTTGGTATAGAGTATACCCTAGGGTAAGCAAATAAAGTAGTAGATGCTCTCAGCAGAAGACATCAGAATGTAGTGTTGGCTATGTTGGTTGAGTGGAAAGATCTGGAAACTTTGGCCAATTGTAGTGTGCAGTTAAGATCGAATGCTAGTTCTAGTCAGAATACTGTCATGTTGTCTTATTTAGAAGTTCGACCAACGTTGATCGAGAGAATTGCTTCTAAGCAGAGGGAGGATCCATTGTTAGCCGAGAGGATCAGAAGGCTTTAGGTTGGAACTGAGGTCGATGATTTGAAAGATTTTTTCTTGACCAGAGAGGATGGTTGAGAAAGAAGGGACGGTTTTGTGTTCCCGATGTGGAGAACTTGAGAAGAGAAGTTCTTGAGTAATGTCATCGATCCAAGTTTATGATTCATCCTAGAGAGACCAAGATGTATCAAGATATGAAGAGGAGCTTCTATTAGGAAGGCATGAAGAGGGATGTTGGTTTGTGGGTTAGGCAATGTGTCAACTGTCAACAAGTGAAAGCTGAACATCAAAAACCATGTGGGTTACTTCAACCTTTAGATATTCTAGTTTGAAAATGGGATTAAATATCCATGGATTTTGTTGATGGGTTGCCAAGGTCAAGAAGAGGAAATGAAAAAAATATGGGTTATTGTGGATAGGTTGACCAAGAGTTCCCATTTTGTTCCGGTAAAGTCGACCAGGATGCACCTGTTTTTGCAAAGGTGTTCATGAAGAACATAGTTAGACTTCATGGAGTTCCTAGTAGCATAGTCGGGGATGGAAATACTTTATTCGCTAGTGAATTCTGGAAGAGTCTACAGGATTTGTTAGGCACTAAGCTCAAGATGAGTATCACATACCACCCACCGACAGAGAGAGTCAATAAGGTGAGTGAGGATTTTTTGAGTGCTTGTGTGTTGGATTTTGGTGGATCTTGGGAGGATCACCTACATTTGGTTGAGTTTTTCAATAATAATATTTACTGGACTAGTATAGAAATGGGGCCTTTTGAAGCTTTGCATGGAAGGCCATGCAAATCTCTTACATGTTGGTTGGAGACTGGAGACTGATTGATCTTAAGTCCATATTTAGTAAGGGAGGCGCCAGAGAAGATTGAGTGAATCCGAGAACGGACGAAGGAAGCTCAATCCAAATAGAAGAGTTACGTAGATAAGAGGAATAAAGACCTAGAGTTCTTAGTGGGAGACAGGATTTTCATTAAGGTATCACCGATGAAGGGTGTGGTACAGTTTGGGAAGTCGAGAAAATTGGCCCTGAGATATGTTGGTCCACTCCAGATTATAGAGAGGATTGGAAAGTTCGCATACAGAGTTGAGTTGCCAAGCAATATGGCAGGTGTCCATAATGCATTTCATGTGTCTCATTTTGCATGTTTGTGCATGATCCAGAGGCTACCAATCCTCAGACAGGGATGAAGGACTTCGTAGTAGAGCCTGATTTTACTTTTGGGCGACAACTTGTTCGGGTTATAGCGAGAGATGAGAAAAGATTGAGGAATAAGACATTTCAGTTGGTGAAATTTCAGTGGAGCGACAACGAGAAGAACTGTACTTAGGAGAAAGATGATATGATTCGAGATACTTGTCCTGATCTTCTTTGAGGGTATGTCTATGTTAGATTTATATAAATATTTCCTAGTTAGGTAGACTAGTATGGTTGTTAGGAGTCATTACAGATGATTGCTATGTTTAGTACTAGGTTCATACTGTATTTCAAGGACGAAATTCTTTAAGAAGGGAAGCCTGTAGCATCCCTAATTTTTGATAACAATATTCAGGAGATTTAATTTGATAAATTATATTGAATAATTTTAATGTTAAGTGATAAGTGGATTGAGACTTGAACTAATTAATTAAGATCGTGCCTAATAAACTAATTAATAGGGATAAAGAGCGTTTATAAGTTAAACAAATTACATAAGGGTATTATTAGAAATTACCATCCATAGCTTCCACCCTTGAATATTTTTGTTCTTACCCTCTTTTTTCTCATTCAAATCATTTTAAAAATGAAAACAAAAAAGAGAATAGCCAGCCATTAAGAGAACAAGAGGAATTCAAATTAAAGCTAGAAATCAAGCTTAGAGGAAATCCATCTCAATCCAATCTCCTTATCTAAATAAGGTGAATAATACTCCATCCCTATTTTGTTTTAAATCATATAATTTCGGATTTAAGGGTAAATTCGAATTTATCATACATTGGATGATGATATGCTTGATCTATGATTTATTTGATTTAAAAAGGATTGTTTAAAGGAGTTCTTATACGGTTTTAGATCAAAAACGAGGTTAAATGATGTTTAAATTCTATGGGAAATTTTCACATTATGAGAAACATGATTTTGAAGTTGGGTTTCAATTTTGAGAATTTTCCAAACTATGCAAAGATTATTCTGAATTTTCAAAGGAAAGTATGGTCATTTCGGTTTATAATTTATTTTGGAAAATATATTGTGAATTTGGGTTTGAAATTTTGATATGTTAGACAACACGATTAAAGTGAATTTCTGGAATTTTTGGGGATTTTTCCAAAGTGATTTGCTATGCAAAAATAAATTGTTTTATAAGAGGAACTTCTTTGCAAAAATTGGAAAGGCTTATTCGATTAACTTAACTATGGTTTAGATCTGGATTAGCGGCAGTTATTTGTGAAAAAGAATTTGAAAAAGTTAAGGCAACCAATCTACGATTGACACGTGGTAGGTTAGTTACGGAAAAGTTTACATGAACAAGAATTTAACCTGGTTTGCGTAGAAAAGTGGTTCTGCCTACTTAGGAAAGCGCCATTCGACAGTAGCTTACGCCTTCATCTTTATCATAATCAGCTATGTCGAAACCAATACACAAGGTATCATCTTGATGGTACGCAGTGGATTTGAGATGGGCGGAAGGTAAGGTGTCGAAAGCATATCTTTTGAAGGGGTTGAGACCTTGGTTTGTTTTTTTTAAAAGAAAAGTGCCTACCTTTGTTTTGTTTTAGCCTTCTACAAAGTCGAAGTAGAAGGTTTTGAAACGGTTGCCATTGATTTATAATTGCTTTTGATTGGGTTCTTTACTTATAAAAGAATGTTTAGAAAGAAGCGGTTCTGACCTAGTCGAAATCGTGGTGCCGTTCTAAAACCTTTCGATGGTGTTGAGGATATCTATGCTACCAAAAGGATATTTTGTTTTATAAGTTCAAGCCACTTCCTATAGCTTTCGAAAGGGGTTAGGGGTTTTGAAGGTGATGGTTTCGAAAGAGATTTCTACATCAACCTTCCAACATTTTACCTAGATGTTTTATGCTTTCGAAAGAGATGGTGCCGATGCCATCCAGTTTTTCCCTAATATTTTTATATGATAAAGGATGGTTTCAAAATAGATGCTTTCGACTATATTCACTTTTACCCAAATTATGGTTTGAGTATAAACCCAATGCTTTTGAAAGGGGTACTTTCAATGATTTTTGAAGGGTTACTTCCAATAGTGTCGGAAGGGGTACTTTCAATTAGTTTGAAGCTAAGCTTCTAAAGGTCAAATATTAAAACTATAATGTACTCGAAAGGTTTCGAAAGGTAGAATTTAAAGCATTGTAAGGCAGGAGCCTGATGTTTTAAGAGGTTTCAAAGGAGGTCATCCTATGAAGTCGAAAGCTAGGTTTCGAAGGTATCAAAAGGTTTTATGACCCAAACTCAATTTTTTTAAAAGGAAAAACTCATGGCTGTATTAAAGGAGTTTTATAATGGATTTTAAGAAGAAGCTATCTTTGGTAAATTATACCCATAGGAGTGGTAATGCTATGCTATTATTTTGCTTCTTCTAATATGAATATATTCACTTTATAATGGACCCATAACTGGATTTTGGGGATAAAGGGTAGGAGAACTAGTTAGGTTAACCCAGTAGTGGATATAAATTGAATAAACTCCTAAATGAGTAGAATTCATCAAGGAGGTCAGGAAGACCAGAATATAGAATGCTAAAATATAAAGGAAAGATGTTGGCAGAGGCCAATAGGTTTGTAGTAAACCTATGAAAACTGTATGATATTGGCATGGGCCAATAGGTTTATAGTTGGCTATGAAATCTATGTGCAAAGGAAGATGTCGATACAAAGGTTCATACTTAGCCAATGAAAACTATATGTAAAGGAAGATGTCAGGTAGACAGGTTTCTAGTAAGCCCACGAAAACTATGGTTGGATACTGGCAGGGCCTGTGGGTCAATAATTTGCCTATGAAAACTATATCCGGATGAAATAATAACAGTTATCAACAGGTTCCTAGTCAATCCATAAAAATTAGGGTAAGCAGAAAGGATATTGGGGTTACCAGTAGGTTCGTAGTAAACCCACGAAAATTAGGATAAGTGCAATATTGAAATTACTATTAGGCTTATAGTAATCCCATGAAAACTAGGTAATTGGACAAGGAGTCCTTAAATATTTTACCGCTTATTATTCAACCCATAAAAAATAATAAGTTAATAGTAATCCTAGAAACTATAATTAAGACAGATAGTCTAAATTGAATGGGAATGGGTTATCCATAATTAATTCAATTGTTTTGCATATCATCATATTATACTATTTTGAATTGTTTTAACCATTTTGGATGCAGGAGCACAGTATATGATTTTATAAAAGTTTTGAGATACTAGTGAGGGAAAACCTATTTCGCTTAGCGGCATGGTCTTACTAGATATCTAAATGATTTGAGATGGTAGATTATTGTTCATACCAAGCTTTATGTCTGCCTCAAAGTTTATGTTTTTCGCTTAAACTCTCGGGTACCCAATTGATTTTGAGTAGTTTGAGAGTTGAAGTTTCAGGTACCTCTAAGATGAATAAGCTTCTGGAGATGTGCATGAGGCATGATAGATATTTAGAGTTTTCTTTTTCTTTTTCTTTGTTGTTGTAATGGAAAAGTTGTTATATTGCCTATATATATACTTTGATCATCCTAGGGGCATCTTCATATGTCGCTCTAGGCGTATGTTGTAATAAATATATTTTCTCTGAATGTGATTTGCGAATGTGGGATCACGTAATGAATTGGTAATGTTTTGATATGGAATGTAATTTTTGTTGAAGTTTAATTTTTTTTCCATATTCATGTGTTTCTGTGTATCAATGAGTCTATCATCGTCGTATTTCGTCGCCGAGGATTAATAACTATGAATGACTACAACACCCATCATCGTTTGTTTTGGGCCTCCAAATAGGGGGATGTTACACTTGTTTAGAGGACTATCTACACCCTTTTTATTTTAAATTACGACTTGTCTACTTTTCACTTCCTTTATTTCATTTTTATCTTATTTATATTGCACATATTCTTGGACTATTTTATTATCCCATTTATACTCTTTAAATTATTCCTTAGGGACTTTTGCATTTTAATGTATTGGAGTTACATTTCTCCCAAATGGAAAGGTTAACACTGTAAATTTCTATATCTTACCTATAAAGGGAATTTGTCTTACATATGGAATTACAAGGAATTGCCTTTTCTTGGTCATTGAAATTAACAGTACAAAATACGGTTATTTCTATTTTATACATCTCTTTCTTTTTAGATGTATTCCTTTCTATTTCAAATGGTACATTTTTATTTGAAAATTACCTATAGAAATTCATATTTCAACTTGCTAATTAAAATACTACTTAAATCCATAAAATTTATTATGATGACTCAATTTGCATTTTTAATTGCATAAGTCATATTGAATTCAGAAATCTAGAACTCTCATAAATTCTATAAATTTCAAGGACTACCATTATCCAATACTAAATTCAAGATTTACATACATGCAGTATAAAATACAAGTTATCAACCACATAATATGTAGGCAAAGTTAATAATTTCAATTCACGTATACAATTTAGCCTACAACTCCAATTTACATTTTAGGCATACAGGAATAGGTCTACAATGATATAAATCCAATATTATATAAGAATTTATAGTTTCCCACCCATCTTTTTAGCTTTTCAAATCTCCAGATCTAATCCATGTAATTCCAGTTCGACTTCCTTTTCTCCTTATTTGTATATATACACCATAAGGGCGCACACACGCACACACACACATATTAATGACTTTTTCTTTTAAACTACGACCATAACATTATATATGAAAATTGATCAAAAAATCACCAAGAACCCAATGATGCAAGTTTGGTAGCCAAATACTAATGTTTGTAAAAAAAAACTTATTTTTGGGTATTATCATTTATTAATTAAACTTTTAATATATTTTCATAAAATTATGGGGTGTTACAGCCTCCATCGTACCCTATTTATGGCTGAACCATAAACCTCTTCTCCTCTATCAATTCGATTTCAAATCAAATAAAATACAATTAAATTTTATGGTTAGTGGTTATCAGTTTAGGGATTAGCAACCTAAGGATCAAAATCAGTTCGAGGAGCAAATATCATCGTTTTAAGGTGTACTTAAAGGCATTGACATAAGGCACATTTCTATCTAATAATAAATATTAATATTGTCACATAATGTTTATATCATTTATATATTACTAGTTAAGGCGCAATCACAATATATAAATATATTATCATAGTTTGTATGTTTACGTATTTTTTTATATTTAAAAAGAAAAATTATATTTTACAATGTATATACCTATTGTCAGCATGGCATAAAATTAAAAAAAATATTTTTGAATAATTTAACATTTAACATATAAATATTTGCATAGTTTATAAATTTTATTACTACATCATATTTGCAAAATACATTGTTACAAAATTTTATATATAAAGCTTATAGATGATGTTTGAATCAAAAATGGAAAAAACACTTGGAAGTTTATGAAGAGAATAAAATATGAAGAAATGCAAATGAAATTGAGAAATAAATAAAATACAATCGTCTATAGTGGTTCCGTAAAGTAAGGCCTATCTAGCTTGGATGCAGAAGTTCCCTACGTCCACTTCAAGATTTTACTGCTTATATCTGGCTTGGATGTAGAAATTCTCTATATCCACTCAAAGATTTTATTGCTTATATTTGGTTTGGATGCAGAAGTTCTTAGGGGTCGGTACAACTCCAACACTTAGATTTTCATAATTTCAAGAACATAGTGTAAGGAAGAACTAGAGTCAAAAGATCCAGATAAATGAGTCCCACCCCTCTATTTGTAGAGGTAGGAAGCCTAAAATCTTCAACAAAATATCTCAAAGCTGTTACTCAAGATTCAGACAATTCTTACATAAAATTAGGTGCCACATCATCATGAAGTTGGGGTCGGTATTGATTCCTAAGTTAGCCAAAATGGCTACTGTCATCTCTTCATTTTGTCTCATCTTGTTGTTAGCTTCATGATTCCATAGTTGTTTGCTCCAATATTAGGTTCTTGTTGAGTCCAAATGATGGAGTTGTGAAAGAGCAGAGCTGTAGTTTCAAGTGTTCATGGAGATCGATGAGAATTGCACTGAATCAACAAATCAACATTGGGAATAGGATTATTGCATCGATCAAGGCATGTAGGAAGAAGATAGAGCCCACCTGAAGTGGAAATAGGACTTGGTACCGACCCGTAAGGTGGGGTCGATACAGACCTCTAACTTGGGTGAATTCGTCATTGCCTTGGTTTGGGTTGATCTACTATTGGCCATGCGATCTTGTTTGCACTTGGTTTCTAGACTCCTTGGCTATGTCTCTGGGATTCCTGCCTCGATAACTCCGAGTTTAATCCATCCAGTTTGTCTAAACATTGCCTGGTCAAAAGACTGGATAACACTTTCCCCTAAAGTACATCTCGTTTCCAACGTGCTGTGCTATGAATCGAGACAAGTAAGAACTATAGTAAAGGACTCCACTTTGTGTTTTGAATGGTTGTTATCCTTCCTGTAAATCAATTACATGAACAGTTATGTCTATAGTCATCCATCATGCCGCTCCACCAGCATTTAGAATCATAAATTTGGAACAAATTCTCGTAATCTATAATTCTGGGCTCAATGATTATGAGCTGCTTCCTTCCATGGTTTATTCATGTTTGAATTCAATTTCCGTTTGACTCTGGTCATCTGGTATTGGGTATGCGCGTGCACACAAACAAATTCCATCATTAGTCCATACGCGTCCAAATGCATATGCATATACATATGTTTATATATATATATATTTATTTATTTATTATTATTATTATTATTATTATTATTATTATTTTAGGACTTGGTACCGAACCATAGCTTAGGGTTTGGTACTGACTTGGGACTTGGAGCTTTCCTAAGTTTTATTGCAAAAACCTTGGTTCCAACATGGGAGTAAAACCCATTTCTATTTCACATCTTCCCTCACTTGCTCATTTCCCTTTGAGTTGAAAACTTTGGCTTTTTCCATTGAAAGAACTTCGACACCCCACGACCAATCCTCACTGTTGCTCATCTTTAGGGATGTCGCTATCTCATCTCACCTGAATCTGATATTGCTCACCCCTCCTTGTCAGACCTACCTCCATCGAATCAATCCCTGGCCTTTGCCTTGCATAGAACCGATCCCAATCCCTAATTTTCATCTTGCAAATAGACCTGATTATGTATAGATAATTGAGTAGGCATATGGATTGACTTGGATGGGCCACCGTGGATGGTCGTGAATGTGAATAGAGCCGCCGTGGTTAGTCATGATTTTGGAGTTGGTGAGGATGAAGGAAGAAGGAAGAGTCTTCTTCCAAGTGTTGGAGTCATGCAACTCCCACACTTAGGCAATTTTCAAAAAATTTAGTTCACATATGAATCCTATCTTATGAACTAATGTCGCTTTCCAAGTTTTGAATCATTTCCAAAGCATGGCTAATGATGTGAGCTTTTTGGGACGGTTAGTGATGATGGTCACATCGAGTGATATCCAAAACTTAAAAACAAACCATTAAATAACATTGAAAACTTAAACTGCATATCACTACATGACACTGCCCTAGGATCCACGTTAGCACGGGGAAATAGATTATAATTATTCTAATGGTAATTGACTATTGCGTTTTTTGATAGAAATGGATCAAAGATGTTCTAAACGTCTTGCGGCCTAAGTCACTAGTACATTAACTTCCAAGTACATTAAATCCGATGCCAAATCGAGTTCGACTACAACATCACATGTCCAGAAAACTCCGATTAAGCATGCATGAAAAACTCTAGTTCAGTAGGAGAAACAACAAGAGATTCCATAGGTCGAATAGAAAAATCTAGTAAATCTCAAAGTCGAGCAACAAATTCCTGAAAATGCGATAGAGTCATTAGGCGGCAAGAGATAGATCCAGCACCCAACACTCTTAGGGATGTCATGATATTTGAAGCTCTCATCGATTCTGTAGCTTTTAAAATCGATAAAGGATCTCTTTGGAGGATATGCGATAAACATAGAATCCCATTTGAAGACATTTTAACTCCTTCCCATCATCAAAGACCACACCTGTAACAACCCGCAAATCAATACCCCTTAAGTCATCACTATTTCCAACACATCAACTCAAGGTGAACGGAAATACGAACCATTTGGGTTAAAGAAGAAGAGGTAGAAGAAGAAAGTAGAAACAACATCAGAATCTAACCATCGCAGCGGAATAAAATATAATAGATAATAACAGATCTTTGCACGAAGAAAACTATATCTGTTTTATACGTACATCATCAGAGTTCAACAACATCAATAACATACAACTGGACAGTCATATAAACTTATCCTCAAAACTGAATACACAGCGGAAAAATAATCAAGTACGGAAGTACGTATCGCTATCCAGCTTGTCTCCTGAGCTCCACGGCATCCTTTCCTGTATTCTATAATACTCGATCTGACCCGAGCATTATAGTTAAATAACACCCGAGTCAGTCTGGAATACCAGCATGAGAAAACCACCCTCAAATTGATTATTAAAGTTTCAAAATCTTTTGAAAACAAAAGCATCTCATAAGACCACGCCACAAATAAATATGTCGGGTTTTTTACCTTACGATAGCTAAAACACTCTTTATTAAAATCCTCTGATATTATAATAGGGTCTATTTAAAATACTTATTAAAATAGCCGAAATTGTTGCATGATCAAATTCCAGCTACTAGACACAAAGTGGGTTCTACAAACAAAAACCGTAAAAGGCGCGTAGGGAGAATGGATTTCCAACTAATGACTAGTCACTGGGCTACCACCTGTCACAGTACGTGGCCTAGATCACTGTACCGAGGATTACTCCCAATCCCCTGCAACACAAGACCGGGAGTACCCCTTACTGGTCAATCTCGAGTAAGATCACCTCGCGGTTGGGATCAGCAACCGCCCACTAGGCCGAATAAAAAAGGACATCCAGACAGGGATGACCTTACCCTAATGGGCGCTACCCACCTAGCCTTGTTGCATAACCCCTGATTTTCAGTCATTCCCGGTTTATGAGGCTTGAGGCTAAGCATTACCTTTTTAGAACATTTCACCTAGAATGATCATCGCCTACCTGACGATGTTCTGAAAGCATTCATCCATACAAGTCCGTTCTGGGTTCGAACGGAACTGAAGGCATAACTCCTACTACATCCATTTTGGAATCATCCTTAGGGTTAGTAACGACTAGCCCTTGTACTTCACTGCTCCATCTTCGACTCCCAGTTCTTGTTTTCCCACGAAAACATTCATACCGGATCGAAGTGGTTTTCGAGAAATTAATCCCAATCCCGGTCTCTTCGAAACGATCAGCGCATTGGCCAATATTGATAGTCGATTATTTAACTATCAATTAACATTCACAAACATCCATCAACCATAAATAATTTCACCAAATTATTTATTAACCTCAAAATATCTTCGCAAGATATATTTCCATTTTCAACCCCTTTTGGAAACAGTTTTCAAATCATACTCTCCCATGAAATAAATTTCCAAATATTTATTTCCACTGAAAACACCAAGTATAAAGCTTTAGATTTTTAAAATAATTTAAAAATACTTTATTATAAAATATACTTTAACATTTAAATTGAAAACTACTTTAGTACTTTATTAAAAATATATACTTTAGGAAAATTTAAACGAGGCTACTTTATAAAATATAAAATTAGATTTTCTCTTTTAAAACAAAATACCCTATCATCTTTAAAAATTTGTACGATAATAGATTTGAAAAATACTTAGTTTTGAATTTAAACATTTATAAATAATAAATTTTCTAAAACATGCTTTTTAAAACAACATTAAAACCTTTAACTGATATCTAAAATTTGCATTTAAAACGTACTTGGCTATCCAAGGAAATACGCTTCTCTTCCACATCTTTTAAAACTAAATCACTATTTATTTTTAAACAAATTTACTCATTCCCTTAATAAATGTCCACCGTGAATTTATTCTTCCAAATATCCACTGACATATTACTTCACTTTTACAAACCCAGTTTATAAATTTCATAGTCATATTCCCCTTTAAATTTTCAATTTCAAACACTTAAATCAATTTCCAAATTGATTTCCAATTTACTCCTTTTGAAATAAATTCCTTCTTTATCTATTTTAATAAATTTAAAACTTGAATTTTTAAGATAAATTCTTTATTCCTTTAAATAATCCCACTTAAGTTAAAAATTCATTATTTTCTGTTTATTCAAAATCCCCTTTTCATACTAGGAACCTATGTATTAGGATTTTAAAAATCACTTTTATTTCTTCCCAATTCACTCTTATTTTTATCCAAATTTCCTATGATTAGTTACTTAAAAAATCACTCTTTTATTTTTCTTTTAAAAATCCAATTCTATATATTTTGATAACTCAGTGTACCGAAATATATTCAAGCAATCCATAGCATTCAATATTCCAATTATCAATATAATTCATCATAGAATATCAAATTTTCATAACACTGAATATTAAACAATCTAAATAATTTTGAGGAATCCAGTTGGATCCCTCCAATCTGTTTCCCTACATCCACAGATGTTAGCACAATATAAAATACCAATTCCACTTCAAGGTGGAATATCGCGGTATATGGGATTAATATAATATCATCCAAGCAAAACAACCAATAATTTAAATTTGACTATAATAACCCAGAGGAGTGAGATTAATTCACCTTAAATTTTGTTTTGTAATCCAATCCAAACCGGCTTGCCTCCTTTCAGATTTTGACCTTGTATAAATAATTATATGATTTTTATTAATATTTGAATAAACCGAACAATTAAATTTTCATTTATAAATTTAATTAACCAATGATTTTAATTTAGACTAATAATTTAATTTTAAACTAATAATTTAATTTTAAACTGATTTGCTTTTAATAAAATATTTTTAGTAACTAAAATAATTGAATAAGTTAATTAAACAAAATCTATCTCCATAATACATTATTAACAATAAACTAGTTAGTGAAAATATATATATATATATATATATATATATATATCTGTGTGTGTGTGTGTGTGTGTATTTAAATAGATAAATTTACATATATATATATATATATATATATATATATATTTCTTTGAAACTCATTCACTTAAAAACTCATTTATATAGATTTAAAATCTAATTTATATAAATTCCTTTCAACACTTAAAATTCCTACCTATTTCCAAATTTTATCTATATTCATATTTCCTGTTTCCATCTATATTTTAAACATGTATGCGTATATTCTTTTTTTATTTATAACATAAAAATAATTTTATTACTGTAAAATTTATATATATATATATATATATATATATATATATCCAAATCCCTCAAATAAATATATATATTCTTATACATAGCTGGTTAAACTAAAATAAAAGTCCAAAATCGATATACAAAAATTCAGATCGATGATTACATATACAACAATGCTGTCGCCTATACCTTCCATTGTCTCGCGCGTACGTACCAGAGCACAATGCGATCGAACCCCCGAGCATAAGATTCACGCCGCGACTTCGTCGCCTGCTACCACGCTCGCCATCACCCAAACTCACCGCTGCCCCAAAACATGCTTGCGGTGCCGTGACTCGAGCTTCAGATCGCAATGCCTCCACCCCGTTCAACAGCCAATACCCCAAACTCGGTTCGAGAGCCACTAAGCCTAAGCGCGAATGCCTGCCTTACACGTGCCTGGACGTCGCTGCTTCCCCCCTTCATCAGGCCTCGAGACACCGCTGCCCGAATCAAGCATCTCAGTTCATCTCCCCTCCCTTAAGTCGTCGCCGAGCTCTCTAGCAAAAGCGCTCGCCTCCCTCTCTTTTTTTAAATTGATTTGTTTTGGATTCGAACGAGAAGAGGAATGGAGAGAAGAGGAAAGTTCGGCCATGATTTTATCAGTTCTGTTTTTTTATTATAAGTATGATTTTTCGAATTTGGATTCAACAGGAAGAAAGGCATACATGACTTTAACGTGAAGGAAGGCGGCTTAGTACGCGTAGGGGTGGCTGATGGAGACGTTATAGGTTTTGACCTGTTATTATATATTTTTTATATTCAAAATATCTCTGATGATATGCAGGGAAATCTCGCTCTCCTACCGAGGTGTGTCGCCTGGCGTTCTTAATGTTATACCGCTATTCCGAACCCAATGGAACAAGTTTCGAGACCTAAGTCGATCGTATGTAGAAGATAGCCTTTTAAATCCACTATTTAAATTAAATTAAATTAAATTAATTCTATGCGTTTTCAGATCACACGACCAAATGATAACTCCAAACACTATGGAATTTGAAATCCGATAATAATACAATATTATGGATCAAATGGAACTGGTTTCGTCAAATTCCGAGACTGTGCCTCGGAAGGCTATTTAAATATCAATTTTAAACGATATATTTTTAAAACTGAACAAATCACCTTCAAATTCAATTTTAACACTCTTACTATCTTTAGTGGTATAAATATAAATTTTACCAACCCTTGATTTTTTTTTACAGGCTTAAAACTGAAGATTCTTTTATTTACCCAATTTCAGTTTATTAAATCCAATAACTTAATTGCTAAATAATAATAATATTTGAATTCAAATTAAAAATTAACTTTTAAATATTTAAAATAAATTTAATATTCCAATTTCAAAAATCCAAAAATTCCGGGTCATCACATTCCTCCCCCTTAAAAGAATTTCGTCCTCGAAATTGCTGGTTAAGAAGAATGGTCCAATATCCGTTTACTATTTTCCCAAAACCAAACAGTTTTTAACAACAACCAAACAGTCTTTGTTAAAAACACACTATCCATCTTACTAAATTTCCAACTTTTCCATAGTTCCCTAACAACTTTACTTATTCAACCATTCAAATTATAATTCAAAACCAAAGTTTTAAAATTTTCAAATTTTCTCAAAAATTTTCTAACTCCCAAAATTTTTGAAAAATTCCGCCAGCGTCTCCTTTGCGCGGCTAGCTTGGTACAACTACAAAATGCCTCTACAGGCTCAAAATTCCAAAAGAAAACAAAAGGCCAAGTGGCTAGATCAAAACTCAATCAAATTTCATACAGAAATTTAAACGCATACCTTTTTGTCGAGCAATTTAAATTTATCTTCTGAAATCAAAACCAATTTTTCTCCTGCTTTTAAATACCTGTATATCCTGGTTAGTAATAATATCCAATCACAACATTCAAAAACATTTTATTGACTTCCTTACAAAATTTCAATATCTATTTATTCAAGCCGTATGATGTACATATATTTTTATTAAATCTTCACTCAAGAATTTTCCCGATACCCATATTACTTAAGAATTTCACCATTTCTTCTTAAGTTCAATATAAGTATTTATATGCTTCTTATATTTATTTTCACTTCACCACTTTAGTTTATATCTACTTCTATTCAAACAGGTTCTTCCATTTCCAAATGAATTCAATTTATCTTCAACTCTGAATATTGAATTTTATCTTCGATTTATACAGATTCATACCATTATTTTAAATTAGTTTCAATTTCCATTTCCAAAATTCCTTATTTTAATTCCAATTTGAAATCATTTTGTCATTAACAAAAATTTTTCCAAAAAAATTTCTAACTCCCAAAATTTTCGAATTTTTTTGGCAGAGCCCCTTTGTACGGAGGAGCTTTGCAATCTGATAAGAGATATAAATATACATACATCGACCCACCCGGTCGGAAAAACAAAAACAGTTCATATTTCCTATTTTATTGCGTAGGCGTACCTTTATTTAGCATTTTTAAGCAAGCGGCTTATTTAGTTAGCATTTTGCGCGATCAAATCCAGCCCAATGGCTTCCGTGAACCTGTACTTACTCAACTAAAACATGTAAGTGCTAAATATAATTTACTAGTATTCCACTTATTTTAATATAGCTAGCACAAAAATTTCACATATAATGCATGTTATATAATTTCCATAAGCACATGCAAGGCTCCGATACTTATTACAATTGCTTACAACCAATTCTCAAACCATTCCATTTAGTTTAAGTGATTTACAACTTACTCGCTTATATTTAATTCATTCAAAGCAAAATAAACTCATATTCATTCCAATTGATTTCAAAATTATCCTATTTCACTTCTAATAACTCATATGATTTTATCTAATCTCGTTTACATCGAACGACCCATTTCCTTATGAAATTCGACAATATTCATGTGAATAAATAATTACTTAAGCTTATAACCATTTTAAATTGATTCCAACTCATTTATATTTAATTCCTTCTATTTTAATTCATTCTATTAAACTTGAAAACATTCCATATCTCTTATTGTCTTTAAGTTATTTCAACTCCTTAACAATTTCATTTCTTCTTAACTTGTTGCGACTAAAACTACTCCATTTTTAACATTATAGCATATATTCATTTCATTCAACCAATCTACATTTCATTTTGCAACAAGTTCTGTTTCCATCTTTCATTTGATTCTTATTTAATCAAATTCCATCCACTTATTTATTCAATACAATCAGTTTATTCACTCAATCCATCCTGAATTTTAATTTCCCTAATCAATTCATCCCGAATTTATTTTATTAATGACAAGGCCATTTCCAATTTATTTCTACTTACTCGGATTTTATTAGCAATACAAACCATTACCACTTTAATTCAATTCCATTTTATTTTTACAACATCTCCACTTATTTTAATTCATTATCAATCCAGGTCGAATTCTATTTATAATTCGAGTTTATTTCAAAAATTACTTCATTAAATTTTCCTGAGTTCAATTTTATTTTATAATTCCAGTTTGTATTTTCTTTCATTTTCAAAAATTCCAACACTTTTATTTCGGCATATCTATTCTTGTTTTACATTTTTGTAAGCTGCTTACTTATTAATATTCATACTTCTCCATCCATTTACTGTCAATCACATTTACATTTTACTTTTAACTATGGATTATATTTTTATTTCAATGCTTTCAATTCTTTTATAAGCTTCCGAAGTATATTTATTCCAATTTGATACTTACTTAGCTTACACTTATTTACTCCAGTAAATTTTTTATTTCATTCTATTCTATCAGAAACTTCCTGAATTCATTTTATTCAATTCCATTTCGACTTTATTCGAATACAGCTAAATTTTATTTTCAGTTTAATTCAAATCTAACTCGATATTAAACTTAGCTTAAGTTCACTCGTTTCATAATTTTATTTCTCCATCTAATTCAATTCCACTTTAATTTTTTTTTCCATTCAATCACAATCCATTTAAGTTTCAAAAATTTAATTTCTTCACTTTATTCCAAGTTGAATTTTATTTTCACTTGCTTAAACCCAACCCAATATCATTAAACTTAGTTTAAGTTGACTTCAATTCAACTCTCCTCCATCTATTTAGCTTAAGTCAATTAAATTGTTTTCTTTCAAATCACCATCAACTAAAATTTCCACAATTTAATTTCTCCAAATTGAATTTATTTTCCCTTTTCACTTTAAATTTTAATTCCAACATTCAAATCTCATATTTTCCTTCCTTATTTAAAAATCGTCTCAATTTTACCAGTTTATAACTTACCTCATTAGGATTTTCAATTCAAATGAGGATTCAGGATTTTTAAACACCCGGCTTTTGGTCTCAAATCATTTTGAAATCACCATTATCCCAAAATCACATTTTTTCATATTTTTAAACCAACCTTGGTTTTTATCCCCAACAAATTTCCTTTGAAATTTTCAAAAACAAACTAGCTCTTCTGAACAAATCAATTTGGCAGCAATCCGTCGCTTAGAAATTCGAAAATGGACATCGATGATGTTGTAGTTGTCACAGAAGTTATTTTCCAGCGACTGAAGTGAATTCAATGCTATATCCCTTCCCAAAATTTATTTGAAACCATTTCCTTTCATAAATACTTTTAAAACAATAATGCTATTATTCATCTTCAAAACACTTCGAAAAAACACTTCCAAAATCTCCACGGTTTTAAATTTTCAAATTTTGACTTACATCAAAATTTAACTATAATTCATTTGTGTAATTTATGCTCATACAAATTCCCATCTGATGATATTTCAATGGATAATTCACGTTTATAATTCACATTTATAAATTTCATTCTGTAAATGAATTTATTTCCTTAACCTTTGGTTATATTTTCAATTTCTAGTTAAATTTCCACACAGCAATGATAATAATTTAATATTATCATTCCTAACATCCAAGCAACCATATATTAGGTAGAATTGTTTACAAAAAAATTTCCTTTGTATCAAAATATATTTTGGGTAAGAATATTTCATTCACCCATCTTTAAAACATTACTGTGTCAATTTATCGTATCAGGTGTTTATAAACTCTTCTCGAATAACGGCCAACTTACTCAATCAGAATTCATATTCCGCACAACCAATAAGTCAACACAATATTAAAACAATTTATATTCACTAACAAATACGCGCTCATATCTATTAATACGCTCCAACTCATTCTAGAGTACTACGGACTCTATTTTCAATGAGTAATCCCCACCAGACCCAAGGTTATCACCAAGCTATGCTCTGATACCAAATGTAACGACCCACAAATCTGTACCCCTTAAGTCATCACTATTTCCGACACATCAACTCAAGGTGAACGGAAATACGAACTATTTGGGTTAAAGATGAAGAGGTAGAAGAAGAAAGTAGAAACAACATCAGAATCTAACCATCACAGCAGAATAAAATATAATAGATCACAACAGATCTTTACACAAAGAAAACTATATCTGTTTTATACGTACATCATCAGAATACATCATCAGAGTTCAAAAACATCAACAACATACAACTGGACAGTCATATAAACTTATCCTCAAAACTGAATACACAGCGGAACAATAATCAAGTACGGAAGTACGTATCGCCATCCAACTCGTCTCTTGAGCTCCACAGCATCCTTTCCTGTATTCTATAATACTCGTCTGACCCGAGCATTATAGTTAAATAACACCCGAGTCAGTCTGGAATACCAGCGTGAGAAAACCACACTCAAATTGATTATTAAAGTTTCAAAATCTTTTGAAAACAAAAGCATCTCGTAAGACCACGCCACAAATAGACATGTCGGGTTTTTTACCTTACGATAGCTAAAACACTCTTTATTAAAATCCTTTGATATTAAAATAGGGTCTATTTACAAATACTTATTAAAATAGCCGAAATTGTTACATGATTAAATTCCGGCCACTAGCCACAAAGTGGGTTCTACAAACAAAAAATCATAAAAGGCGCGTAGGGAGAATGGATTTCCAACTAATGACTAGTCACTGGGGTACCACCTGTCACAGTTGTGGCCTAGATCACCATACCGAGGATTACTCCCAATCCCCTGCAACACAAGACCGGGTCTACCCCTTACTGGATAATCCCAAGTAAGATCGTCCCGTAGTTGGGATCAGCAACCGCCCACTAAGCCGAATAAAAAAGGACATCTAGACAGGGATGACCTCACCTAATAGGTGCTACCCACCTAGCCTTGCTGCATAACCCCTGATTTTCAGTCATTCCCGGCTGATGAGGCTTGAGGCTAAGCGTTACCTTTTTAGAACGTTTCACTTAGAATGCTCATCGCCCACCTGACGATGTTCTGAAAGCATTCATCCAAACAAGTCCGTCCCAGGTTCAAACGGAACCGAAGGCACTACTCCAACAACATCCATTTTGGAATCATCCTCAGGATTAGTAGCGACTAGCCTTTACACTTCACTGCTCCATCTTTGACTCCCAGCTCTTGTTTTCCTACGAAAATGTTCAAAACGGAACGAAGTGGTTTTCGAGAAATTAATCTCGATCCCGGTCTCTTCGAAACGATCGGCGCATTGGCTAATAATGATAGTCGGTTATTTAATTATCAATTAACATTCACAAACATCCATCAACCATAAATAATTTCACCAAATTATTTATTAACCTCAAAATATCTTCGCAAGATATATTTCCATTTTCAACCCCTTTCGAAAACAGTTTTCAAAGCATACTCTCCCATGAAATAAATTTCCAAATATTTATTTACACTGAAAACACCAATTACAAAGCTTTAGATTTTTAAAATAATTTAAAAATACTTTATTGTAAAATACACTTTTACATTTAAATTGAAAACTACTTCAATACTTTATTAAAAATATATACTTTAGGAATATTTAAATGAGGCAACTTTATAAAATATAAAATTAGATTTTCTCTTTTAAAACAAAATACCCTATCACCTTTAAATAATTACTACGATAATAGATTTGAAAAATACTTACTTTTGAATTTAAACATTTAGAAATAATAATTTTTCTAAAACATGCTTTTTAAAACAACATTAAAACCTTTAACTGATATTTAAAAATTTGCTTTGAAAACGTACTTGGCTATCCAGCAAAATACGCTTCTCTTCCACATATTTTAAAAATAAATCACTATTTATTTTTAAACAAATTTACTCATTCCCTTAATGAATTTCCACCGTGAATTTATTCTTCCAAATATCCACTGATATATTACTTCACTTTTATAAATCCAGTTTATAAATTTCATAGTCATATTCTCCTTTAAATTTCCAATTTCAAACAATTAAATCAATATTAATTTAGACTAATAATTTAATTTTAAACTGATTTCCTTTTAATAAAATATTTTTAGTAACTAAAATAATTAAATAAGTTTATTAAACAAAATCTATCTCCATAATACATTATTAATAATAAACTAGTTAGTGAAAATATGTTTATATATATATATTTAAATAGATAAAACTCATTCACTTAAAAACTCATTTATATAGATTTAAAATCTAATTTATATAAATTCCTTTCAACGCTTAAAATTCCTCTCTATTATCCAAATTTTATCTATATTCCTATTTCATGTTTCCGTCTATATTTTAAACATGTATGCATATATTCTTTTTTTTCTCTTTATAACATAAAAATAATTTTATTACTGTAAAATTTATATATATATATCCAAATCCCTCAAATATATATATATATATATATATATATATATATATTCTTATACTTAGCAAGTTAAACTAAAATCAAAGACCAAAATCGATATACAAAAATTCAGATGGATGATTACCTATACAATAATGTTGTCGCCTCTACCTTCCGCTGTCTCACGCGTACGTACTAGAGAATATTGCGATCGAACCCCCGAGCACAAGATCCACGCCGCGACTACATCGCCTGCTGCCACGCTCGCCATCACCCAAACTCACTGCTGCCCCAATCCGTACTTGCGTTGTCATGACTCGAGCTCCAGATCGCAACGCCTCTGCCCCGTTCAATAGCTAATACCCCAAACTCGATTCGAGAGCCACCAAGCCAAAGCAAGAATGCCTGCCTTACACGTGCCTAGACGTCGCAGCTTCCCCCTTCATCAGGCCTCGAGACACCACTGCTCGAATCGAGCATCTCAATTCATCTCCCCTCCCTTAGGACGTCGTCGAGCTTGCTAGCAAAAGCGCTCGCCTCCCTCTTTTTTTTTTTTTTTTTTTAAAATCGAATTATTTTGAATTCGAAGAGAAGAGAAATGGAGAGAAGAGAAAAGTTCGGCCATGATTTTATCAGTTTCGTTTTTTTATTATAAGTATGATTTTTCGAATTTGGATTCAGCAGAAAGAAAGGCATACATGACTTTAACGTGAAGGAAGGCGGCTTCGTACGCGTAGGGGTGGCTGATGGAGACGTTATAGGTTTTGACCTATTTTTTATTTATTCAAAATATCTCTTATGATATGCAGGGAAATCTCGCTCTCCTACCGAGGTGTGTCGCCAGACGTTCTTAATGTTATACCGCTATTATGAACCCAATGGAACAAGTTTCGAGACCTAATTCGATCGTATGTAGAAGATAGCCTTTTAAATCCACTATTTAAATTAAATTAAATTAAATTATTTCTATGTGTTTTCAGATCGCACGACCAAATGATAACTCCAAACAATATGGAATTGAAATCCGATAATAATACAATATTACGGATCCAATGGAACTGGTTACGTCGAATTCCGAGACTGTGCCTCGGAAGGCTATTTAAATATAAATTTTAAACGATATATTTTTAAAACTGTACAAATCACCTTCAAATTCAATTTTAACACTTTTACTATCTTCAGTATTATCAATATAAATTTTACCAACCCTTAAATTATTTTTAACAGGCTTAAAACTGAAGATTTAATTATTTACCCAATTTCAGTTTATTAAATTCAATAACTTAATTGCTAAATAATAATATTTGAATTCAAGTTAAAAATTAATTTTTACATATTTAAAATCAATTAAATATTCCAATTTCAAACATTCAAAAAATTTCGGTCGTCACAGCACCACCCTCTAGAAGAGTATATTTCCTGTAATATAAACATGTGCTTAGCGGGTTTCGTCCCACCGTTTAATAAGTTTATGAAACGAGTTCTCAACTTCATGCGGTTGCCTCTGACGCAGCTGCATCCGAATAGCTACGCCTTCCTCCTTAGCATTTATATGGTTTTCTCAGAGCATTTGAATTGAATACCTAACAACGAGGAGATCCGATATATTTATAGCTTCAGAACCAAAAAGAACATCCATCTCTGATTTACTTAGAACCAATCAGAGGTTGTAGGTTAGTTAATGGGCGTGGAACAAGTTAAGCTACTTTAAGAGCAAGTGGTCCTATATCCGTTGCCAGCCTGGATTAACATAGAGATGCATATCTGGATGTAAGTTCCATTTCAAATGCCTTACATGAATTTTTTCTTATAATGTCGAGATTTAATTCATATTCTTGTTTTACTATCCAGATGTTCTGATGAGTTCCAATAGTTCAGTGCTTTCAGATGTTATTAACACTCTTATGGCAGATTCGGCAGGAGATAAGGATATTAGAACTCTCCTATCAGATGAAAATCTTCTTGCCTATGGCTTGTTAGTGAAGGATTGTTTTCACCCTAGCAGGAGAGTGGATGAGGTGATGATAATAATAATAATAATTAATGCGGAAATAAAAATAGTAACAGAAAGTAATGTAGTAGAGATAACAAACAGATTTACCCAGCTTCGGCAATAACCTACATACATGCTACCCCCAAGGTTTCTGCTAGAAATTAAGTTATCAGACGCTTACACACGTAAACATGCGACACCCGCTACTTGATTAACCAAACTCTACGCTCAAAGCCCTACCAAAACTTAGCCACTGAGTTGCGAATTTTCAAACTACACCCTGTAGTTTGTACCTAGTCACATGACTAGAAAGATACACAATTTAAAGTGAATATTACAAATGAAAAATAAATAAACTAAACCAAAAACCTTACATTAAAATTCAAGCCCAAGTTAGAAATAACAAGAGCCGGCCCAATATAGTAAATAATAAAAGACGTCTCTTTTCTTTGTTATGCAGCTGCCTCAAATTCCCTTCGTCTGGAAATTTAGGGTTTTTCTATATTGAAGCGCAGCATGATTATTGATCGATTGAAGTGACTATTGTGCTTTGATTGGCTTCGTTAATCGACTCCTTGGCTGATGATTGCTCACGGTCGCTTCTGTGTTGAGTTTGAATACTAGTATGCTATTTTCCCTTTTTGATTTGTGATTATGCTTGACCCAATTTGCTTTTGAACTCTATTCGAGTTCTAGATTGGTGCTTGCTCTTTGGTTTTTCTTGAACTCGAATGATTGTATGCCGATAATGATGATGTGTTAAATAGGGATAAATATATTTACGTTCGTATATTTGAGTTTTGAATACTTCATGATTTTATCCTCTGCGTTGATTTTTGATTGTACGACTTGTTATTTGCTGACTTGTTTCATCTCTGATATGCTCGAACTTGGTTGAAGTGTTTGAATCAGTCCATTTCGTTGCTTAGTCATACGTTTTTTAATCTTGCGATTAAGATGATTTTTGACTCGATCTCTGGATGACTATATTCAAATTTGAATGAGTTCAAACCCGTTCTTTTCTCTTCGACTTGAAATTGAGAAGTTTATTGGTTTACTGTCTTCGTTCCATTCTTTGCTTTGATTTTTTTTTGAACATTTTAAGTCGGTTATGTTCATTACTACCACTGACTTGTTCGATTTTGTTTCTTATATGACCTCTGATTGAAATTGTATGACCCTCGGCTTGACCATTTCTTGACTTTCATCGGACTTCTACTTTACTATCATTTTATTTGATCATATAATGTTCACAAAAAATAATAATTTATCACCATATATGTACATACATATGCATGTGTGTATATGTGTGTTGTGATGCCTATGCTCTTGGTTGGCTTAATGTCCCTACTGTTCATGTTGTTGTATTACATTAATGTTATCATGCCTAAATGCATGAATTTATGTCTGGTTTCATTTGAACTTGTTACCGTGTAGTAGTGGTTCCACATGCATGTTGTCGTGTGGTCTGGTTTGGCATGATTTGCACCTGTCCATGTCTTGATTTAAGGCTAGTCTGTGGTTCATTGTGCTGGTTGGAGTCAATTTGCGTTCATGTTGTTGTAGTCGTGCCTATAGCTTGATTCATTGCTCCTGACCATATGTGCTTGTTTGTATTTGAACTCCAGCTTGCCTCTGAACTGATACATGCATATCCATATATATTTGAACATGTTAAAATATGGTTCAATTTTGCTTTGCACTTGTACATTTTGTTGACTGGTTCAATTTTAATCCCAGTTGAATTTCAGTCTAAGTACTTTCGTTTCAATGACCTAGGTTGCCTTGGTCTTATGTTCAAGTTTGTCTTGTTTCACTTGCGTTGCTTCAAGTTAAATTGCTGTTGTCATGTTGTATCTTCATGGGTCTTCATATCCAGGCTATACTTGTGTGGTTCCTGCCACTTGATCCAAATCTGTTTGCATCCCATGTGTTCACAACTGTGTTGTTGCAGTTTGGTTCCATATGTTGTTTTCCTTTTTCCTTTGTGCCATTTGATGTTTGGTTCAATATGAACCTGGGTACATGAGGACTTGTTATTCTTTTGTTGTATTCATCTCTTTATACATATGTGCAGCCCTGAACTGCTATGTTTGGTTGCACATGGTTGGAGTCTCGTTGCTTTGACATTGTTGTGTTGAATGTTATCATTTTGTCGCCTGGTCAATATTTGTCCCACTGACTTTGCTTGTGCTTGACCATATGCATATGTATACATTTGTCACTTTTCTTGCTGCTTCACTGATCTAGTTCGATTTCATGCTGCATTGAGTCTTGGTCTAGCTACTTTGTACATGTTGTAACCGAACTTGTACTTGACCATTCTGTGATGTTTTGTTTTTGCATTGCACCTGAGTTGAATCCATCCTAGTCTTGGGTTTGACCTTGTGCCCACATGACCCTGCGATTTTAACAAGCAAGTGTATATCGGTGTATACGACCTTGTGGCATGTACAGTGATACACTGTGCATATCACAAATTGTTCGTTTAAGATTAATTAAAAGAAAAATGATGACGAACAACCCAAATAACTGAGGCAAATAATATTTTCAAAAAACACACTTTATTGAGCACTGCGAAATATTTTCTATTTCAATTTTATGACATCGATGTTTATTTTGCAGATAGTTTAGATGCTGGATACAGGCTGGAACAGAGTTGAAGATCAAATACGAGTGAAGAGTGAGTAATGCAGTGAGGTGTATTGTATAGTGACAATTGTGTTGTAATTGAAGTTGTATTGTAATTGAAAATGTGTAAATGTAGTAAGAGCTCAAATTTGTACTATGTGAATTTGTAATAAAATATTAGTTTGAGTAAAATATTTATTTAAATATGAATTTTGAGTTATTTATTTTATTCAACAAATATTTATTTAATTATGTGGAAAAATGAAATAGTACAGTAACAATATATTTAAACTAATATATATATATATATTTATTATCATCAAACAAATATCATATACTAGCATATTGTACAATCTCCCCCTTTTGATGATAACAAACATATACTAAGATTTTGACTCTATTAAATGTATTTGGTCTTAATAAATTCTATTAGCTTCCTCTATTTAAATGCTTCCCCCACAAAAAAGCTCCCCCTACACAGATGCTTGTAGTTAAAACTGAAAAATTAATTAAAAATAACTTTGAATAAAAACACTCTCGAATATTAGTAATATCTCTTAAAAATAAAAATCTCAACCTCTCTCCTCCTTTTGTTATCATCAAAAATAATAATAGTAATTGAAATAGCTATGTTTTTGATTAAAAATATACAATCAAATCAAGAGGGAAGCATTAATTTCAAATTCCAATTAATCAAGCAAAAATCATAATATTTTATTAATTAGAAACAAACTCCACTTTAGAGAAATGGATGGATTATGGAAAATTTTATATAGCGGCAAAAGTTTGATATTTTCAATAAAGGAATAATTTGTGCTTTTTCCCTTTTCAAATATTATACAAAAATGTAAAGCACTTACGAACCATGCATAACTGTTAGAACTTTTAAATGAGGTTAGAAGTTACCCACTTTTAAAAAAAATGTCAAGTAGTTTCTAACCATGCATAACCGTGAAGACTTTTAAATGAGATTAGAATATAATTGATATTTATCCCTTTCTTATATGTGTCCCGTCCACACATAATCGCGAGGACTTTTAAATGAGAGTGAATACTTTAGGATATAATTATTTTACAAAAAGAATATTTTCTTATTTTGAAATACCAGCTTTATATTATGATGTATGGATTGACAGAAAGGTGAAAGTGATAGAAATGATCATGGAATAAGTACTAATCTAAAAATATTATATTTTTTTTAATTTTTATGAAATTATAAAATTTTACTTCCTCTTGTTATGAAAACTTAATCACTATCCATCACTTTTCAAGCACTATAATAATTTTGATAAGTTCCAAAAGATTCAATTAGTCAATGATTATCTTTTCTAGAGTAAATCCCTTACCCAAATAAACTAGAGTGTTTTTAACATAATGAAAACCCAAGTTTCAAAAATTAAAACAAGTGAAAATCAATTTTTTGTAAGGGGATTTTGTGAAAATGACTTTTAGTTGAAAATTAATATAAATAATTAAATAATTACAAAAATGATTTCAACATGAGATGATATCAGATACCACTTGTATTTGAGGTATTCATGGTGATGTATAGTGGCATATAAGAAAAACGTGCACTCCTCAACGCCTGAATTCTTTTTTGAAATTTTCAACACTTCCATTTATATCAACCACAAGTAAAGTAATCTATACTGCAAAAAAACACACATTCAGAAAAATTCGTCAGAGCAGTTTTTTATGACATTCCAAACTGAATCAATAAAAAAATAAATATAGAAAAGTTGTAGCATTATCGGTTAGCTTTCTAGAACTTCAAGAATTTTACAAATCAAAGTTGAGATGTTCAAGATATGGTAGAAATACTTCAACAATGTGATCAAAGCATAGTTAAAAATATGTGAACAAAATTAAGTTAAGAGATCATACCTCACTTTCCTTTGATTCTGTGATATCCGAAATGCGATGATCTCCATCTAATCTTTATAAGCTAAGAAACATTTAAATTTTAGTTTATCAATCACCTAGAACAACTAGAAATCTATCTTCATCAAATTTGTTTCTTAGCCCACTTTTATGTCTAAATTTTGGAGAAGGAAAGTGGTCTATCAAAGGATGAAGGACCATTATTATTATCTATTGAAATATTTGGTACCCAAATTTTTCTATACAACAAATCGTTAGCATCTAGAATTGTACCCTTGGAAATCCAAATTTGTTTAAATTTCAAACCATTTAGATTCTAACCTTTTGGAATCCATATTTGTTTAATCGTTTTGTGTTTGTATATATTTTGACAATTATTCTTGCCATGACCAATATTTCCACACTTTACGCGTTTGGGTATCACACATTACCCCTTGATAGTGTTATAAGTCATTTGTTTATATTTTGACGTTTTCGCAAATCCAAGTCCTTTTCTTTTATTCACAAAGAATTGATTTTCTAAGAGCATATTAAATGATTTTTCTCTAGGAATTTTTTTTCAGTAATCAACTCAAGTTTATTCTCTTTGGATTTTAAAAGTTTATTTTCATTTATTAGCTTCGAATAACAAATAATGGTACTATTTCTTTTTTCAAAATTATTCATTTTCAAGCTCATATTTTCATTTTCAAGCTTTCTAATTTTAGTCTCCCTTTCTAGCATCTCGGTTTCAAAGAGTTGGAGTTTTTAAATTCAATTTTTTCATAATCCTTGATTTATTTTAAATTTCCTTTTCAAACTCATGATTTGATCTAATAATTTCAGATTTGCTCAAAATCACGTTTTCTTTTTCAGGGGTTTTGAAATTTTCATTGACCTCATTTAATTTCTTTTCAAAAATTGCACGTTTAGAATTTTCCAACCTCTTAAAACTCTCCAACTCTTCTTGCAAAATATTATTTTAACAAATCAACTCAGTTTTATTGTTCTTCCAAATTAAAATTTCATTTTCTAACTTTTGAAAGTTTTCATAAAAACCAACAAATTCTTTTTCATAGTCCAAATACCTTTTACAATTAGAATTTTTATTTTTCTTAATATTTTTAAGCTCATTTTCCAAATCATTATTTTTCTGACGCAATCTAGATTATTCCTTTTTTAACTTATTATTTTTCATCTTAAGAGCTTAATTGTTTTCAGTTAATTTTCGACATAAGAGAACTAAATCATTAAATGAAAGATCACTTATCTCATCGGTTGTTGAATTTTCATCACAGCTGTCTTTTGCAAATCCTGTCAAGCACGTTTCTTTAACTGAGCTGAATGTGGAGGATTTCTCACTTTGTTGGCTTTTGCATCTTATTTGTATCAAAATTATTCCAGATTTCTGATGCACTTTCATAATGAGAGATACGGTTAAAATTATCTTGATTAATATGAGAATATAGTATATGCATGCAAGAGCATTAATCGAAGTATTTTTGTTGTCTACTATATCACACCCATTTTCAATAATATCCCAACATTTAAAATTAGCATATTTTAAATAAAATTTTATTTTTAATTTCCAATTTAAAAAATGTGTCCCGTTAAAAATAGGGGGGATAATACTTAACTGACTCTTGCTAGATTTCCAACTTGGGTTAGACATCTATGCTATTAACCTTGCTCTAATACCACTTGAAGGATCGTTTTCACCCTAATGGGAGGTAAATAGGGCGATAATAATAAAAAAATTAATGCGGAAATAAAAATAATAATAGAAGTAATGCAGCAGAGATCATACAAAGACTTACCCAGCTTCAGTAATAACCTGCCTACGTGCTGCCTCTAAGGTTTCTACTAGAAATTGAGTAATCAGACGCTTACACACATAAACTTGCGACGCCTGCTACTTGACTAACTTAACTCTATGCTCAAAACCCTACCACAACTCAACCACTGAGTTGTGAATTCTCAAACTACTCCCCGTAGTTTGTACCAAGACACACGACTAGAAAGTTACCCAATATAAAAGAAAATTACAAATGAAGATAAATAAACTAAACAAAGAACCCTATATTAAACTTCAAGCCCAAATTATAATTAACAAGAGCCAATTCAATATAGTAAATAATAGAAGACGTCTCTTTTCATTATTATGCAGCCGCCTCTTATTCTCTTCATTCTGGAATTTTAGGGCTTTTCGAAATTGAAGCGTCGTTTAATTATCGATCGATGAAAGTGATTATTATGCTTTGATTAGCTTCGTCAATAGACTCCTTGGCTGATGATTTCTCATGGTCGCTTCTATGTTGAGTTCGAATACCGGTATGCGATTTTCCCTTTTTGATTTTGTATTATGCTCTACTCAATTTGCTTTCGAACTTGATTCGAGTTCTAGATTGGTTCTTGCTCACTGAATTTGCTTAAACTTAAATGATTGTATGTTGACGACGATGATGGGTTAAATAGGGATAAATTCCCTATATTTAAGTTCGTATATTTGAGTTTTGAATACTTCGTGATTTTATCCTTTGCGTTGATTTTTGATCGTACGACTTGTTATTTGCTGACTTGTTCCATCTCTTATATGCTTGAACTTGGCTGAAGTGTTTGAATCGGTCCATTTCTTTGCTCAGCCATACGATTTTTGATCGTGCGATTAAGATGATTTTTGACTTGGTCTCCGGCTGACTGTATTCAAATTTGAATGAGTTTGAATCCGCTCTTTTCTCTTCGACTTGAAATTGATAAGTTTATTGGTTTATTGTCTTTGTTCCATTCTTTTCCAAACTGTAATGACCCCACCGCGATGCCCAGCCTAGCAAAGAACATTACAAGTAATATCATCTGTTAATCTGGAGAATACAACTTGTTAGGGGCGATCGAATTTGAATATATCTTTTTGCTAACACTGACACGTCATTTACTTTTTTTATTTAATATCTGAACTACACTTGACGTGTACAGTATTAATACAAAGTAATAAACACACCGATTTCTCAGAACCAGAACAATATATATATATATAACGGTCACATATCACGATAGAATAAATCTCAACTTATACATATACAAATTATTTAGACTGATTTTTGTTTAAACATTTTTAGTCGGTTTCGTTCATTACTGCTACTGACTTGTTCAGTTTTTTTCTTATATGACCTCTGATTGAAAATGTATGACTCATGACTTGATCATTTCTTAACTTTCATTGAACTGCTACTTCACAGTCATTTTCTTTGATCATATCATGTTCATAAAAAAATTGTCACCATTTATATACATACATATTTATGTGTGTATGTGAGTGTTGTGATGCATATGCTCTTGGTTGGCTTGATGTCTCCACTGCTCATGCTGTTGCATTACATTTATGTTATTATGTTTAGATGCATGCATTTGTGTCTGGTTTCATGTGAACTTATTACCATGCTATAGTGGTTCCACTTGCATGCTGTCATGTGGTCTGGTTTGGCGTGATTTGAACTTGTCCATATCTTGATTTGAGACTAGTCTGTGGTTCATTGTACCGGTTGGAGTCGATTTGCATTCGTGGTTTTGTAGTCATGCCAGTAGCTTGATTCATTTCTCTTGAGCATATGCACTTCTTTGTATTTGAACTCATGCTTGCCTATGAATTGATACATGCATATCCATATATATTTGAACATGTTAAAGTCTGGTTCAATTTTTCTTTGCACTTATACATTTTGTTGTCTGGTTCAATTTTGAGCCTGGTCGCATTTCAGTCTAAGTACTTTCGTTTCATTGACCTGGGTTGCCTTAGTCTTATGTTCATGTTAGTCTTGTTTCCCTTGCATTTCTTCGAGTTAAATTGTTGTGGTCATGTTGTATCTTCATGGGTTTGCCTATCCAGTCTACGCTTGTGTGGTTCCTGCCACTTGATCCAAATTTGTTTGCATCCCTTACGTTCACAACTGTGTTGTTATAGTTTGGTTCCATATGTTATTTTCCTTTTGTCTTTGTGCCATTTGATGTTTGGTTCAATATGAACTTAGTTACATGAGGAGTTGTTATTCTTATGTTGTGTTCACCTTTTTGTACATATTTGCAATCCTGAACTGCTATGTCTGGTTGCACATGTTTGGAGTCTGGTTGCTTTGACATTGCCGTGCAAAATGTTTTTCGTTTTGTTGACTGGTCCATATTTGTCCCACTGACTTTGCTTGTAACTAATCATATGCATATGTATACATTTGTCACTTTGCTTGCAGCTTTACTGATCTGGTTCGATTTCATATTGCATTGAGTCTTATTCTAGCTTCTTTGTACATATTGTAACTGAACATGTACTTGACCATTCTGTGATGTTTTTTTTGTATTGCACCTGAGTTGAATCCAACCTAGGCTTGGGTTTGACCTTGTTCTCACCTGTCCCTGTGGTTTTAACAAGCAAGTGTATATCGGTGTGCACGACCTAATGGCATGTACAGTGATACACTGCATGTCACAAGTTGTTTGTGTAAGCTTAATTAAAAGAAAAACGATGACGAAAAACTCAAATAACTAAGGAAAATAATATTTTCAAAACACACACTTTATTGAGCGCTACAAAATATTTTCTATTTCAATGTTAATGCGTCAGTTTTTATTTTGGAGATAGTTCTGATGCTGGATATAGACTAGAACAGAATTGAAAATCAAAATACAAGTGAGGAGTGAATTATGTAGTGAGGTGAATTGTATAGTGACAATTGTGATGTAATTGAAGTTGTATTGAAATTTTAAATGTGTAAATGTAGTTAGAGCTCACATTTGTACTATTTGAATTTGTAATAAATTATTTATTTGAATAAAATATTTGTTTAAATATGAATTATGGGTTATTTATTTTATTCAACAAATATTTATTTAATTATGTGGAAAAATAAAATAGCATAATAACAAATACATTTAAACAAATACATACATACATACATATATATATATATGTTTATTATCATCAAACAAAAATCATATACTAGCATATTCTACGGTTAGAAGAGGGAAACAGTATTAGCATCATCCAAATAGCCTCTAGTGATGGCAACAACGACGATGATTATGACACCCGCTTGATGGAGGCGAGGCTGATCCAGATTTCCCCCGGGTGCCAAGTCCTGGGGCTGATGTTGAAGAAAACATTAAACAAGCACCAGAAGATGCTAAGGAAGGTGAAATTATCGGTGAAATCAATGAGGCTAGCCAAGGTAATATCGATGCCGGTCATGAGTCTTAGCCTTAACAATCTACGGAAGATTAATCTCCTGCTCTGGAAAAGTGGTTGATCATGAAAAACTCTAAGGCAAGACTTCTACCAGCCTTCGTTAGTCATAGATGAGGAAAAACTCCATTAGTTCCTTCAATAGGCACATTCATCGGCTAAAGTCCAATCCGTCAAGTTTGGCACTTTTGATGTCGATAATATTATTTTCGAGGGCATCGACCCCCCCCCCCATTTGTGTTGATAAGGACTTCGTTCCTGCCAGTATGAGAGAGGTTACTCCTATGAGTGAAGCTCTGCCTCATCATCTATCAGAGGGACACGAGGACACTCACATGCACGTGCACTTAATACCACTACTTTGCACTTATTATGTATCCTTATTCATTAAACCTAAATCATTCTCATCTTACTTGCAGGATCTATGGAAAAGAGGAAATACATATATTGGTCTTTGGAGGAGAAAGCATCCTAAGCACAATGGCCTTGGCCGAGTTTGTACCACCAATGAAGCGATCGCGATTATGAATTAGGCTATCGTTTCTAGCCGCTTGAGATGATCGTGTAACGACCCAGAATTTCTGTCATTTGAAATTCGTACATTTAATTGATTATAAATATTAACATGTAAAATTTGTAAGTCGAATAAATTTTATTTCGAATATCTAGATTTAATTGGATAATTAAATCTAGATATTTTAATATTTGAAATTACAGAAATAATTGAAAATTGGGTTTAATGTGATTAAAATTGATTTGTAAAGTTGTATTAAATCATATTGGAGTTAGAATGATGTTATAGAACTATTAAAATTTAATTAAAAGTTAATTTGTGGAAATTGAATATTTTAATATTTAATTGACGAGTAAAAATATTCATTTTTTAGATAGTCTCGGATTTCGACGAAACCAGTTTTATTAGATCCGTAATGTTAAATTATTGTATGGTTTCAAATTTCGTGTCTATCAGATTACGGTTTGTCCGCGGCAAGCTAAAACGCACTGAAATCGGTTTAAGTGAATTTTAAATTTAAATAGTCGATTTGAAACCCAATCCTTCAAATACGATCGAATTAGCTCATGATATATATTCCATTGCGTTCGGAATAGGGGTAAAACATTATGAACGCCAGGCAGCACGCTTTGTTTGGAGTTCGGAAAAATTTCGGGTAAACAGTGCGCGAATATTTTCTATAAAAGGACTTCGTAATTCATTATTTGCACTCAAAACCCTAATTGCTTAACCCTAGCCGCTATTTTCGTTTCCACAATCAAAATCTCATTTCGTTCTTCCTCATTTTGCTTTCAATCCATGAATAATTAGAGAAAACTTTCTTCTGCAAAGTGGTAGAGCTCGGCACGATCGACATATCCAACGGACGAGATTGGATTCCGAGCTGTAGATCGATAGCTATGGCGCCGCGTTCATCAATGGTTCGAGCATGCTTTTCTATGCATACGTACGACCGAGCTTCAAGGAATTTAGGGCGGAGGCGTGTCGTGGCTAGGGCTTCCGAATGGAGGTCGCTGATCGTCGTGAAGTCGAGTATATAAGTCGCGTCATCTAGGGTTTCTCGGCGGCTATTAGGTTCTTTGGTCGTTCACGAAACGTTGGGGAAGAAGAGAAAAGCGGCGGTCGAGATTTGATGCAGAAGGCATCCGGCCTGGATTGATTCTAGGTTAATAATATAATAATAATATTTGTAAATAATATATATAATAATTCATGAATGTTTAAAACATTATAACTTTTTCATACGAGGTCCGTCTCGCACGAAACGAGTTGCGTCGGGTTCGTATTAACGAGCATTACACGAAGGAGATAGATTGGAGTTGATTTGTGCTAGTGGAATTTTGGGTAAAATTAAACGCGTGTTTAATTTTATTCGAAATAAAACGCTGAAACCTCTATTGGAAGCAAGGTGAGAACTTCTCACTCAATCGAATTTGTTTCGATTTAAATTTTAAATAGTTAAATTTAAAATTTCTTGATTGTGTTGATTGTATGCTTGGATGATAAATTGCTATCTGTTGTATTGAATTAGACCCTATACGTCGCATATTAAGTGGAGGTTATTTTATTAAACACATATACCGCGATATTCCACCTTGAAGTGGAATTGGTATTATTTATGTACTTGGAGTTGATTTTCCCGCATTATATAGCGGATGAGACCCTATTGCGCCGCATAATAGCGGTTGATATTTTATATAAACCCATGAATCGCGATATTCCATCTTAAAACGGGATAAGTATTATGCTAACATCTGTGGATGCAGGGAAACATGGTGGAGGGATCCAACTGGATTCCGCAAATAATGGAATTTGTTTCAATGTTATGTGTTGATTATTTATAGTCTCTGTGTGATTATCTTTGTGATTGAAGTCGTTGAAGGCTACAATTTATCCGAATATAATTTTGGTATCGTTGGATACCGGAAATAAATAAAAAGAATTGATTTTTGAAAATTCAAGTTGAAAATTTATGGTAAACTTTATTTTTGAGAATTAGATAAATTTAAAAGAAGGAATTTTAAAAGGATAAAGTTTTATTTTTAATTCTGTTGAATAAAATTCCAAAATATGAGGAAAAGGCTTAAAAATTGATTTCGGGTAATATTATTCAAAGGTTGAAGTATTTATTTAAAATACGGATTTTAAATATTTGAGAGTGATAAAGGAATTTATTTCAAAAAGGAAATAAATTTAGAAATTAAATTGGGGATTTAATTTGGAGTTGAAATAAATTTTGAAATCAATTTGGAATTTGATTTGGTGTTTGAAAGTGAATGTTGGAAAATCGATTTAAAATCGTATATCAGTTGATATTTGGAAATGTAAATTCACAATGGAAATTTATAAGGGAAAGGAAAATTGGTTTTAAAATAAACATTGGTTTATTTTTTAAAAGTGTGGAAAAGATTTGAAACTTGTTTCAAAGGATGGGAAATCGATTTGAAATTTGATTTTCAAAGTGATGAGGTGTTAAAAATATATCCTGCGAAAATATTTTGAAAATAAATAATTTGGGAAAATTATTTAAATCTTAGTGTTGTGAATATTTATTGATAGTTAAATAACCGACTATCAATATTTGCCTTCCAAGGACATTTGAATTTCGATGCGATCGGGGGTCGGATTCCAAGTGGATATACGAAAACCACATCGAACCTTTTTGATTTGTGATAGATCTTTTATTTAAAAGATCAAAATGAAAAATTGTTGTAATTTGTTTGAAATCTGAACGAACGCTTATTTTTAAAAATAAGCGCTCGTTATTCAGATTAGCCGGGAGAGGACCTTGTGTCATGAAACCCATTCCGAATAACGATACGACGAAATGAGATTTCATTTGAAGACGGTGTTGAAGACCGGGTATTTTCGAAAGTGAAAGGATTACCTATCTAATGTCTCTGCACCGGGTTTCTCCGGTATAGAGATTCTACCACCCTTTGTGATGGGGATTCCGGACGTGATTTGTGAATATCCGGATTTGCAAGGGCGTCTTTGGAAGTGCCTTCGGTTCCGTTCGATCCCGTAACGGACTTGTATGGATGTGTGGTTGGCGTTACACTTTGAGATGTAAAGCTAGTTTCTATTGAATACATTTCTGTTGGTGGCGGAGAATTTATTCTCTTAGCTTAACACCCTTCTCTAAGACGTACAAGCTCAGAGGTTATGTAGTTGATAGTTACTAGTGATACATTCCCAATTTGGTAATGTGGCGCACGAAGTGCTGCTGATCATTTGTTGATCAAAGCATGACTTTATGAAAAGTGTAGCTTTGTGGACGAGACCTCATCAGACCTCACACCGAAAATGGTCAAAACAGGAAAGATGCGGCAAGGTTATGAGGGCCACGCCCTTTAGGGTATGTCATTTCCTTCTGGAAAAGGGTGGTGTCAGGAATGGATCCCTGATATTTAACCTGTGTGGTTACTGCAAATACTTTTCTTTGTGGTTGTTAGTGTAGAGGATCCTCGGATAATGGTCCGAAAGGACCGGGGGATGGCATACTCGAGTAGTAGTTACCTAGTTATAGGGGTAACCCGGCCTTGTGTTGGCAGAGATCCGGGTAGGTTCTCGGGGCGTCCCGCCAGAGGCGTACGCATGTGGCAGTAGGAAGTTCTTTAGCCTGACCATTTGTTGGAAATCCAAAGTCCAATACGCACCTTGAATGGTTTTAGTTGTAGAACCTGCCATTTACTTATGGTGGTCACCACTGTTTAGATGGTAGTTATAGTAGGCATAATGTGAAGTGCCTATGCTGGCTAAGATTTATATTATACTTTCGAAATGTTTTCCTACACTTTGCACTTATAGTAATAATATCAAAGAGATTTTGTCGTATTAAGCATTCTTGACTATCATAAGGAGAAATCTCCTCCAATTCTTCGTTTGTATTGTGTGTGTGGCGGGAGGCCTTATGGTAGTTACATTTTCTAAAAGCATTGCGAATCTATATTTAAAATATTTCTTTGTTTTTTTTTAAAGATAAATAACTGTTTTTAAGTTCTCACACCAGTCCCATGAATGACATGGAGTTATTGTTCCCTTTCTAAACTATGGGTGCCCATCATTTTCCACACGGGCAGTCTAGAGTCAGGTTATCGGGATATTCTGGAATTCAGAAGGTGCTGTGGAGCTCTAGAGGCGAGCTGGATGGCGAAACGTATCACTTGTATATGATATTATCTTTTCCGTTGTGTATCCACTTGTAAGGACAAGTTCATATAATTGTCCAGTTGTGTTTGTTGGTGTAAACTCTGATGATGTAATGTAATAACTGACATAGTTCTTTTGATTTAAAGATTATTCATTTATCTATTATATGTTGTTCTGCTGCGATTGTGAGATTCTGATATTTTTCTGTTGTTTTTCTTTCTTTCTTATTTCTTCTATCCTTTTCTTCTTCTTAAACCCTAAGGGTTCAGTTTTTCGGCCTTTGATTGTTCGACAGTTGATACAGTAGACGTATTAATGTCGACTTTCATGAGTCGAAAATCCCGTTCCTCACATTTGGTATCAGAGCATTTGGTTAAGCGACAACCTTGGCTCTGTTGGGTGTTACTCATTAGAGATAAAGTCAGATGTACTCTAGAATGAGTGTGAGTGTAATAATTGATATGAGCGCGTATTTGTTAGTGAATATAAAAATGTTTTATATTGTGTTTGCTTATCCGTTGAGCTGTTTGTGAATTCTGGTCGGTATGTGGGACGCCATATTATCGATAGGTATTTCTAAACACTTAAACGAGGCAAGTTGACATAGTATCATTTGAAATTCGGTAAATGAAATAATTTTACCTCGATTATATTTTACATATAAAGGAAATAATTTTTCAGAAATTATTAAAGTGTATATAAATTGATTGTTTGGTTGTTGAAAATGTAAGTATATATATAAGTTAATTAAAAGATGTTTGAATAATCTAAATAAAAACAACAATTGTAAAAGAATAAATTGTATAAGCAAATGAATTATAAAGTATGGAATCATAATTAATGTGATTTACAATTGTGAAATAATCTTTTATATATATATATATATATATATATATAAGAAATGAAACTACATGAATATATTTATAAATATGAGTTGTGAATAAAAATGAATTTGGACTATGAATTTGAAAGTTTTGAATCTCGTCTATTTTGAAAGTTGTTTTTCAAAGTTAAAGATGTTATTAAGTAAGATAAATCAATTTGGAATAATCTTATGAAAGTGAAATGGAATAGTGAAATTATATAAGAAAAAAAATTATAAATGTGAGTTATAAGTAAACGGAAATTTTTTGAAAGAATATTAAGCACTGAATTCACTACTGTTGCAGGAAAATAATAAGGGTGATGACTGCAGCATCATCAGTATCATTTTCGAGTTTCTGTGTGATGGATTTGCTACCATAGTAAATTGGAAAATGAAGTTTTGTTGTGATAAACCAATTTGAAAATTTAAAATCCAAGTTGTAATTATTGAATATAAGTAATCAAGTTTTGAACTTATAATATGAAATAATAAAATTTTACTTTGGTAAAGTTGAAATAAATTTGTGTTGGCATAATAAAACATATGATTTGAAATTTAACTAAACGAAGGTTAAATAAATTGATTTGGATTAGATAAGCTATCGAAATGGAAATTAAACTGAAGTGATTATATAAAATAACTTTGAGGTTTAAATAAGTTGTATAACTTGTAAATTGAGAAAATGTAAGTGAAACCAAATGATAAAATGATTAAACAATTTTGTTAAGCAAAACAGGATATGAATTTGAATAAGTGATGAAATTTAACTTTGGTAAAAGTAAATAGAATTTACTTTATAATTGGAATCTGAATTGGATTTATAAGGGGAAATTTATGTTAAGTGAAACCAAGTGATGTTTATGAAATGGAATATAACTTAAGTAATGTTGAATGATGTTGATTTTAGTATCGAAGTAAAATTAATAAAGTGAAGTGAGGAATATGAACTTGAGTTATATAAATGAAATTCAACCTTATTTGTTAAATGAATTAGCAATTGAATTGAACTAATGAATTGAGTATTAATCAATCGAATGTAAAAGAATTGATATGGAATAATGGATGTAAGGTTAATTCATTAAAAAATAGTAAATTGGAAATTGAATAATTGAATGGAAGTCAATTTAATATCAGCCAATTGGAAATTAAAAGTGTTAAACCAAATTGAGGTTAGACAAAGTGAATATGAATTGTTGAATGTAAATTTAATAAATTTGGTTATGATTTGGTTGTATTGAATATACATTGATTGTTAGATTGTTGTTAGTTGATTGTATATGATTCATTAAGTGTTAATGAAATTGAATTGATAAATGGAAAGCTATGTGATTGAATTTGAATTGAAAGTGAATTAATGTGAATTGGTTGTAAGCAATTAAAATTTGCATCGAAACCTTATAAATTGCTTATGGGAATTATTTTGATTGCATTGCTTATGAAAACTATGTGTTTTCTATTGAAAATTAGTGAAATGTAAATGAATTTTCTATATATGTCACTTACATGTTTAAATTGAGTAAGTACAGGTACCGGGGCTGTAGTTGGCTGGATTTGGCCACGCTAAAATGCTAATAAATAACTGCTTTGCTTAAAAATGCTAAAAAGGTACGCCTACGCAATAAATAGGAAATATGAACTGTTTTTCTATTTTCCGACCATGTGGGTCGATGTATATATATTTATATCTATTGTGATATTGCAAAAGCTCCTCCGTACGAGGGAGACTCTGCCAAAATTTTCCGTAAATTTTGGGGGTTAGCAAACTTTTGAAAATTTTTGGAAAATTTTTGTTAATGAAAAATCAATTTCTAAATTGAAATGAAAATGTAGGAATCGAACTAGAAAAGTGTAACCATCGGATTTTGGTAAGGTTAAGGAATTAAAATGAATCTGAAATAAAGTTGGAACGGTTTGTTTTTGAAAAAAAAGAGTTAATGGATTCTGTAACTTTTTCTTACTTGGCAATTTCGAGGACGAAATTCTTTTAAGGGGGGAAGTTTGTAACGACCCGGAATTTCTGTCATTTAAAATTCGTATATTTAATTGATTTTAAATATTAGCAAGTAAAATTTGTTTGTCGAATAAATTTTATTTCAAATATCTAGATTTAACTGGATAATTAAATCGATAATTCAATATTTGAAATTACAGAAATAATTGGAAATTGGGTTTAATGTGATTAAAATTGATTTGTAAAGTTGTATTAAATCATATTGGAGTTAGAATGATGTTATAGAACTTCTAAAATTTAATTAAAACTTAATTTGTGGAAATTGAATATTTTAATATTTAATTGACGAGTAAAAATAGTCATTTTTCACACAGTCTCAGATTTGGACGAAACTAGTTTCATTGGATCCGTAATGTTAAATTATTGTATGGTTTCAAATTTCGTGTCAATCGGATTTACGGTTTGTCCGGGGCCAACTAAAACGCACTGAAATCGGTTTAAGTGAATTTTAAATTTAAATAGTCGATTTGAAACCCTATCTTTCAAATTCGATCGAATTGACTTCCGATATATATTGCATTGCGTTCGGAATAGGGGTAAAACATTATGAACGCCAGGCGGCACGCTTCGTTTGGAGTTCGAAAAAATTTCGGGTGAATAGTGCGCGAATATTTTCTATAAAAGGACTTCATAATTCATTATTTGCACCCAAAACCCTAATTGCTTAACCCTAGCCCCCATTTTCGTTTCCACGATCAGAATATCGTTTCGTTCTTCCTTATTTTTCTTCCAATCCGTTAATAATTAGAGAAAACTTTCTTCTGCAAAGTGGTAGAGCGCGGCACGATCAACATATCCAACTGTCGAGATTGGATTTCGAGCCGTAGATCGATAGCTATAGCGCCGCGTTCGTCAATAGTTCGAGCATGCTTTTCTATGCATATGTACGACCGAGCTTCAAGGCATTTAGGGCGGAGGCGTGTCGTGGCTAGGGCTTCCGAATGGAGGTCGCTGATCGTCGTGAAGTCGAGTATATAGGTCGCGCCATCTAGGGTTTCTCGACGGCTATTGGGTTCTTCGGTCGTTCACGAAACATTGGGGAAGAAGAGAAAAGCAGCGGCCGAGATTTGATGCAGAAGGCATGCGGCCTGGATTGATTCTAGGTTAAGAAAATAATAATAATATTTGTAAATTAATATATATAATAATTCATGAATGTTTAAAGCACTATAACTTTTTCATACAAGGTCTGTTTCGCACGAAACGAGTTGCGTCGGGTTCGTATTAACGAGCACTACACGAAGAAGCTGGATTGGAGTTGATTTGAGCTAGTGGAATTTTGGGTAAAATTAAACGCGTGTTTAATTTTATTTGAAATAAAACGCTGAAACCGCTATTGGAAGCAAGGTGAGAACTTCTCACTCAATCGAATTTGTTTCGATTTAAATTTTAAATAGTTAAATTTAAAATTTCTTGATTGTGTTGATTGTATGCTTGGGTGATAAATTGCTATCTATTGTATTGAAATAGACCCTATACACTGCATATTAAGCAGAGGTTATTTTATTAAACACATATACCGCGATGTTCCACCATGAAGTGGAATTGGTATTATATATGTACTTGGAGTTGATTTTCCCACATTATATAGCGGATGAGACCCTATTGCGCCGCATAATAGCGGATGATATTTTATATAAACCCATGTACCGCGATATTCCATCTTGAAATGAGATTGGTATTGTGCTAACATCTGTGGATTCCAAGTGGATATCCGAAATTGCTTTTAAAATAAACATTGGTCTATTTTTTAAAAGTGTGGAAAAGATTTGAAACTTGTTTCAAAGGATAGGAAATCGATTTGAAATTTGATTTTCAAAGTGATGAGGTGTTAAAAATATATCCTGCGAAAATATTTTGAAAATAAATAATTTGGGAAAATTATTTAAATCTTGGTGTTGTGAATATTTATTGATAGTTAAATAACCGACTATCAATATTTGCCTTTAAAGGACATTTGAATTTCGATGCGATCGGGGGTCGCATTCCAAGTGGATGTTCGAAAACCGCATCGAAACTTTGTGATTTGTGATAGATCTTTTATTTAAAAGATCGAAGTGAAAAATTGTTGTAATTTGTTTGAAATCTGAATGAACACTTATTTTTAAAAATAAGCACTCGTTATTCGGATTAGCCGGGAGAGGACCTTGTGTCATGAAACTCATTTCGAATAATGATACGACGAAATGGGATTTCATTTGAAGATGGTGTTGAAGACCAGGCATTTTCGAAAGCGAAAGAATTACCTGTCGAATGTCTCTGCACCGGGTTGCTCCGGTATAGAGATTCTATCACCCTTTGTGATGGGGATTCCGGACGTGATTTGTGAATATCCGGATTTGCAAGGGTTTCTTTGGAAGTGCCTTCGGTTCCGTTCGATTCCGGAACGGACTTGTATGGATGTGTGGCTGGCGTTACACTTTGAGATGTAAAGATGGTTTCTATCGAATATATTTCTGTTGGTGGCTGAGAATTTATTCTCTAATCTTAACACCCTTCTCTGAGACGTACGAGCTCAGAGGTTATGTAGTTGATAGTTACTAGTGATACATTCCCAATTTGGTAATGTGGCACACGAAGTGCTGCTGATCATTTGTTGATCAAAGCATGACTTTGTGAAAAGTGTAGCTTTATGGACGAGACCCCATTGGACCTCACACCCCGGAAATGGTCAAAACAGGAAAGATGCGGCAAGGTTATGAGGATCGTGCCCTTTAGGGTGTGTCATTTCCGTCTGGAAAAGGGTGGTGTCAAGAATGGACCCCTGATATTTAACCTGTGTGGTTACTGCAAATACTTTTCTTCGTGGTTGTTGGTGTAGAGGATCCTCGGACAAAGGTCCCAAAGGACCGGAGAATGGCATACTCGAGTGGTAGTTACCTAGTTACAGAGGTAACCCGGCCTTTTGTTGGCAAATATCTGGGTAGGTTCTCGAGACGTCCCACCAGAGGCGTACCCATGTGGCAGTAGGAAGTTCCTTAGCCTGACCATTTGTTGGAAATCCAAACTCAAATTATGCACCTTGTATGGTTTTAGTTGTAGAACCTGCCATTTACTTATGGTGGTCACCACTGTTTAGATGGTAGCTATAGTAGGCATAGTGTGAAATGCCTATGCTGGCTAAGATTTATACTATACTTTCGAAATGTTTTCCTACACTTTTCATTTATAGTAATAATATCAAAGAGATATTCTCGTATCAAGCATATTTGACTATCATAAGGAGAAATCTCCTCCAATTCTGCGTTTGCATTGTGTGTGTAGCGGGAGGCCTTATGGTAGTTACATTTTCTAAAAGCATTGCGGATCTATATTTAAAATATTTCTTTGTTTGTTTTTAAAGATAAATAACTATTTTTAATTTCTCACACCAGTCCCATGAATGACATGGAGTTTATCGTTCCCTTCCTAAACTCTGGGTGCCCATCATTTTCCACACGGGCAGCCTAGAGTCAGGTTATCAGGATATTCTGGAATTCAGGAGGTGCTGTGGAGCTCTAGAGGCGAGCTGGATGGCGAAACATATCACTTGTATATGATATTATCTTTTCCGCTGTGTATCCACTTGTAAGGACAAGTTCATATAATTGTCCAGTTGTGTTTGTTATTGTAAACTCTGATGATGTAATGTGATAACTGACACAGTTCTTTTGATTTAAAGATTATTCACTTATCTATTATATGTTGTTCCGCTGTGATTGTGAGATTCTGATATTGTTTCTGTTGCTTTTCTTTCTTACTTACTTCTTCTATCGTTTTCTTCTTCTTAAACCCTAAGGGTTCGGTTTTTTGGCCTTCGATTGTTCGGCAGTTGATACAGTGGGCGTATTAATGTCGACTTTCGTGAGTCGAAAATCCTATTCCTCACAGATTGACCCAGAAGCAGTTATGACAAAGATCACTCATCATATGACTCTACTTCCAAATGTCACCCTAGGCCTAGATCACCTCCACCTAAAGGTCCGGATAGGCAACCCAATTGCCATGATGACATCCTACCCATGACGCCTCTTGTGCTCCACATTTAGCTTCCATCCCTATGCAACCTCCGATGCCATCTCACTCCAGTTGGTCCTTCAGCCATAGGCGTCATAGGAGTGGTTCTAACACTTCCTAGCATGGGCCTGGCAAAGAAATTACTATAGTCCTACGTATCTCTACAAAGGAACAGCTTACGACCAATACTCGAATGGGAAAACTAAAGGAAGAATTTCCAAACATTTACTTTGATGGTCTTATGTTTGTGCTTAATCTAAAATGAATATCGATTGACAAACAAAAGATGACCATCGATTAGCTCATAATCAGTATAACGAATGGTCAAAGTTAGATGAGAAAATTTTCGAAGTCTCCAAGGATAGTAGCTAGAGATCAACAATTAGAAACTCCTTGAAGCTGACAATAAGAGAATCATCGCTAATCTTAATGCTGAGGTCGAGAAACTATGAACATCCTAAGTCAAAGTCAAGAAGAAATCCAAGGAGACCATCAAGGCACTCAAAAAGGAGCGGATTAAGCACCAAGATCAAATGGACAAGGCTTTCCACCGAAACCATGCTCTGGTAATGAAGAGGGTTACTGCAAATAGAAATGCTGCGGAGCTAAAAACTAAGCTAGAGTATGAAACAAAAGAAAAAATGAAGCGCTCCAACAAGTTCAAACTTATTGTGATGAGTTGCTCTAAGCCGAGGAAAGAGACTATGTGCTCGAGCGTGTGAAGCATGTTGACGCACTCGTCCAAGAGAAGTTGAGGATGTGGAACAGCAAGTAGAAGAGTGTGTGATGAAGAAGCTTGAACCAGTACTAAATACAATGCCAATATGCTCCAATTTCGAAACTTGGAGTGGTTCTAAGATGAATATCCCAGAATCATCAACCTTTCTTGGGAGTGATTGTTAAAGAAGAGAAAGCTTTTCATGAATGTGGCGAGGTAGATTTGGAGAAGCTAGAAAATAAGTCTTAGTAGGAGATGAGCCTAATGTTCTGAAGGATGGCTAGCTCATCCTTCATCTGGAGCTTGCCTCGACAGCGCATAAAAACTGGGCAAAGTCTTCGGATCAACGCCACATGATGCTACTGTCAACCAAATGCTTGGATCCCAAGCTGCTCCAACACCTGGGTATGATCCTGAGAGACCTGAGATCCATAGCCCTATCATTCTCTCTTCATTCTTAGGGGGAACTCTGAACAAGGTATCTCATTAACCTCTCCTATATTATAGAAAGTTAACGTGTTATTGACAAAATAGCTAATTTTTCTCTCTCTTTATTTCCCAAGCCTCGGGTCAGCCCTACATCGCTTTACTTCCTGACAAGGGGTCTCAGCCGAGACTATAAGTGTCTGTAATAGAATCAGTCACCGTTTCTACTTTAACAATGACTCCAACCATCCTGGTTGAAGATACTTCTGGCCTTGATGAGTAGATGATTAATGCTCTGTTGGATTGAGGAGCTGATGGGACTCGGGAAAGTCAGGTTTATGAAGATGTAGTTATTATCGGGGTCTCCAAGCCCCTGTTGGGTCCCACCATGCACAAGCTTGAGCGAAAACTTGAGAAGGACATCCTCCTTGCCATAAGATTATGCAGGAGAAGCTTAAAGTTATTTCCTTTTTTCTATCCATTTCCTTGCCCAGGCAAACTATCTTTGCTCCAGTCCATATTCCGCCGCCTGGTAGCATCAAAAGCACACCCATAGGATCTTCACAAAGCATTTTGGCCTTCCTTCCTCCGCCTGGTAGTGCCCAAATTATGCCTGCTAAATCATCATAAAGCACTCCATCTGAAAGGAAAAGGAAGTGGGGTAAAGGAGGAAAGAGACAAGGCGAAAGCTTGGGCAATATTTCTCCCTACTTTAAGAAGAAACAAAGGAGAACAGAACCAAAGAAGTGAGCATCGGTTTGGTTAGTGTGGATAAAGTTAATTTTAAATAATAGTTACAGTCTATTTTGGTTTTTTGGTCGGCTTTGTGCGGGCTCAGCCCACGCTTTTGCTTTTTGTTTCCAGTGTCAATAACACATGTACATAGCTTTCCAGATTTCACGTGAATAACAAAAGTTTTTGTTTCATTAACTCCTTATGTGGATTTGTCCAAGTAATTAATAAATATGCTATCCATTCAATGTACTTGCAATCTATTTCTTTTATTTAATTATTGTTGGACCAAATCCTTTAGCACGTTCTGTAATTTACTGGCCTTTCGTCATTCTTGCGGACGTAAAGTAATTGTCTAAGTGCCAAACTCTAGCATTTATTTTGAATTAAATTATATTTTGCACATCCTCATCTAGGATGTACACTTCCAATCGCTCCTAACTTTAGATGTCGATTCAAAGTTCATAGGCAAGATCCACCTTACATTGGGCATGGATCATTAGTTTTGCCTGCTTCGGGCAAAGCGTTAAGAGTTCGAGGGTCTTATTACGTCCACTTTAGTTTATACTCCTGCCCCTAATCTTAGGATAAGAGGTGAGCGAGTGAATGGTCATATCACGTTCCTTTTGAGTTTATACACCTGCCCCCACACCAAGGGCAAGATTTAGTGTATGGACAGTCGTGTCACATTCCTTTTGAGTTTATACTCCTGCTCCTATATAGAAAGCGAGAGTTAGTAGATGGGCGGTCGCATCACGTCGCCTGAGTTTATACTCCTGCCTCTAATCCAAGGACAAGGATTGGCTAGTATTTATATTCGAATATTGAGAAGAACTTTGAGGGTTCGATCATAAAAAGTGGAAGTTTTGGTTGTACTCTAGGTACCTGCACAATTGCATTATTCACATGCAAATTCATTTAAGTTGGCCAAATCACAAATCTGAAGTGATGGAAATATAGAGTTTTGGACTAGAAATGTCATTTTATTCCATAAAAATGGAAAATGATAGAATATGTCTTATTACATGGCTCTAGCCAACTATTTACGAATTTATTCTAAGTGAAATAGCACTGTAAGCGCTTGCTATTCCATGCCCTTAGGAGTAGAATCCCATCTGTCGTTGCAAGCCAGAAAGTCTCATCTCCCATACAGACCTTCCCAGGCTGGGTCCAAGTTTCCAGAGCTAGGGAAGATTCATTTGACAACCAGGTCACCATATTCGAAAGTCCAATTTCTAACCTTAATGTTGTACCATCATGCGACTTGGTATCAATGTGCAACTACCCTCAACTCAACTGTATCGCGCTTCTCATCGATCATATCAAAAGACTCTAGAAGGAGCTTCTCATTAGTCCATGGATTGTAGTGAATCACTCGATGAGAAGGTAATTCCAGTTCAACTAGAATCATAGCCTCTAACCCATAGGCTAGGGCGAATGGAGAGATGCCAGTCAATGACTTGTGAGTTGTTCGATAAGCCTACAGTATTAATGGAAGTTCATTGATGCTATTGGCCTTTTCCAACCACTTCTTAAGAGTGGACTTGATAATCTGTTCACATCTTCAACTATCCATTCGCTCGAGGATGGACCACCATAGAAATCTCATTTCTATGTGATGACAGTGGCATAAATCTTTGAACTCAGTACAGTCGAATTGGGTCCCGTTATCGGTAACAATTGCCTATGGAACTCCAAACCAACATATGATATTCTGGATAGCAAAGTTGATTGCTTTCTTTGTGGTAATCGTGGTTAATATCTCTACCTTAGCCCACTTGGTGAAGTAATCAACAGCAATGACAACATACTTCACGCCACATTTAGATATCGGCAACACAACGATGATCTCAATTCCTTAGACCACAAACAGCCAAGGACTGACCATTTAAGCAATCTTTGTTGGCTAGGCTCTCGATATTTTAGCACACTTCTAGCATTTATTGCATCTGTGAGTGTAATCAACCACATCTCGATTAACAGTTGGCTAGAATTATCCATAACGGAGGATCTTCTTCCCTAGGGTTTGCTTCCAAGTGTGTTTGCTACAAGCCCCTTCATTAACCTCTCTTAGGATTCATTTGGCCTCTCGTGAATTACACATCGAAGCATGCGGACAAAGAGACCATTCCTATAAAGTACTCCTTCATGCATGATATCTTTCAAAGATTATCAAAGGAGCTTTCGTCGTTCATTCCTTCTCTCTGGAAAGATTCCCCTCTGCAAATAATTTTGAATTGTAGTCATCTTTGACTCCCATTCAGGTTTGGTCTCCAAGATCCAACCGACGTCAATTGGTCGATGCTTCGAGCCGAATGTACTTCAACCGAAACCAAGCCCAAGAGTTGCGCATCTCTAGAGCTGGCCAGTTTTGCTAGTGAATTGACCTTCTCATTCTCTCTTTGGGAATATCAGTGATTGTATAATGTTCAATATTAGCAAGAAGCTCAAGGACTCAGTTTAGATAAGGAGCTAGTCTCGCTCCTTTTGCTTGAAACTCTTTTCGAACTTGGTAAAACACCAGTTAGGAGTCACAAAAAATATGCAAAGTCTTTAATTCTAGCTCTTTGGCAATCTTGAGCCCTACAATTAGGGCCTTGTATTTAGCTTCATTATTAGTTGTCGAAAATTCAAGCTTCAAGACATAGCAGATTAACTGTTCTTGGGGAGTAACAAGCATGAATCCAGCACCAAAACACTTTTCATTAGATGCAACATCCATGTACATCTTCCATCCAGCTTCTTTCTTAGCACTACACTATGGAGGATCATCTCGTGCAATGAATTCAGGTATGAAATCCACCAAGGCCTGACCTTGGATTACTCTTTGAGGGTGATAAGTTATGTCGTATTGGCTCAATTCAATATTCCATTTCAATAACCTTTCAAAAGTCTTAGGTCGTGCAAGACTTGTCACAAAGGCTGGTCGGTAAGAACATTAATCAGATGAGTCTAAAGATAAAGGCGGAGCTTTTTTGAAGCGATCAAAAGGAAGTATGCAAACTTTTCAAGCTTTAGATAGATTTATTATGCATCTATCAATTGCTTACTGACGTAATAGACTGGTTTTTGAATGAGAGATTCCTCACATACAAGTGCGGTGCTAAAAGCGTTTACCACATCGTTAAATATATAAACAAGTCCCTGTCATCCACCGGCTCTGAAAGCATGGGGGTCTTTCTAAGTGATCCACCAGAGCTTGGAATGCGTCTTTACACTTGTAATTCCATTCGAAGTTTCTTTTTCCCTTCCTAATCACCTCAAAGAAAGGGATGCATTTGTCTGTGGCTCTAGAAATGAAACAACTCAGGGTGGCGACCTTTTCGTTTAAGCTTGGACCTCCTTGATCGACTCAGGGTATGATTTTCCTTAGTGTCTTTTGATCTTCTCTAGCTTGGCTTCAATCCCATGGGAGTTCACAATGAAGCCCAGGAATTTCTGCGACGTAATGTCTAAAGACCATTCAAGGGACTAACCTTTATTCAATACTTTCAAAGGACATTAAATATCTCTGCTAGATCATCAATGTGGCTTCTTGAACGTCGTGACTTCAGAAGCATGTCATCCATGTAGACTTCCATCAAGCATCCAATTTGATCTTTGAACATCCAATTAACATGCCTCTAGTAAGTTGCTCATGTGTTCTTCAATCCAAAGGGCATGACCAGGTTGTCCATTGGGATTGGCTGTATCCCGATTATGCATCCCTGAATGAAAGTAGCTCATGTTCAGCCATCTAATCCACCAATTGATCGATTCTCAAGAGTAGGAAGCTGTCTTTTGGGCATGCCTTATTGAAATCAAAATATTTAATGCATGTTCTCCACTTCCCATTCAGTTTCCTCACCAAGATAGAATGTGATACCCAATTTAGGTATAAGGCATCATGGAAGAATCCATTGTCCCTTAGCTTATCCACCTCTTCCATGAGTGCAACAGATCTCTCCAGACCTAAGCTGTGGCGTTTTTATTTCACAGGAATGCATTTGGGATTTATATTTAATGCATGGCTCGTTATCTCCGGCGAGATCCCACACATATCTAAGTGTGTCCGGGCAAACACATCCAGGTTTGCCCAGAGAAACCCAACCAACTCCTTCATTACTCTTATAGTGAGTTGCGATCCGACCTTTAGGACCCGATTTAGATCATTCTAGCTGACCGGAACAGCGGTCGTCAACTCGGTAGAAGCTGCTCTTCAACCTACTGTCTCTTTATATTGATCCATGTCATAGTGAAACCGACAGGGATGCTCGAGCCGAGGCTTAGTCTATAATTTCTATGCGTCTAAAGCTTTGATGTAAGGGATCCCCTTCAGGTTTTTCCCTTTCTCCGTTCGCCTTGCCTCCTTTAACTCGACGATGTAGCATTCGTGGCCAGCCATCTGATCTCCTTTCATGATTCCCACTCCATTCTCTGTAGGGAACATCATAATTAAGCACTAGGGAGCAATTTATACTTTGAACTCCACCAAGGCTAGTTGGCTAGATAAGCATTGTAGGCTGAGTAAATGTCCAATGCCAAAAAAGGCACGACCCACACTCGCTCGTGGTCATCCTCACCAAGTACCACAGTAATTGAACAAATCCTATGGCCCCGGTAGCCATCCCATTGAACTCCTATATTCGCAACTTAAAAAGTTTCAAATCCTTCTATTTCAGCATCATTTAGTCATAAGCTCTCTTGAACAAGATATTAACTAAACTCCCATAGTCAACCAACACCTTCCGAACAATAGCAAGATTAATCATGGCTATGATCACGAGTGAGTCAATCATGGGAGCTTCCATTCCATCAGTATCTCTATTACAGAAAACAATATTATCAGTCATTGTTCAACATTGTTTTGCCAAAGTCCCATCTTCAATAGCGAAGTAACTTTCACTCTCAGCATGCTTAATAGCACCAACATATATGTCCATGTCCGCCAGACTTTTATCAGCATGGTGTGGCCCATCGATGATAGTATTAATGACCAATCTTTTTCCTGGCCGTCTGGCTACATCACCATTAGGCTCAGCTCACTCCTATTAGGAAGATGACCTAAGGGCATTAGAGTTTCCTTGCCCAAACCATCATGCGAGGCTTTCACATACTGCTACAATTTTTTCTTGTGAATCAACTCCTTAATCATATCTCACAAGTGTCTACACTTGTTGGTGCTATAACCGTGAGTTTCATGGAATCTATAAAACTTGCTTGACTTTCCTTCCTTCTCAATAGACTCTCTTGGATTTGACTTTTGGTACTGCTCAGTGTTTGAGTCACCAGGTATATATTTTCTACCAAGTTGTTATGTTCAATATAGTTATCGTATTTAGGAGTCCTAATGCGATTCTAGTTATCTGGTTTCTTCTTCATATTCCCATCATTGTTTCGTTTTTTATTATTATTTTGGTTACCAACATTCACATCCACACTTTTAGAGCTTCCTCTAGATTGCTTTATTGCAACATTGCTTTGTATCACTTCATTTAAATTTCCAGTCCTAGTCCTCCGTGGACATTTCTTCGCTTCGTCCAAGCATAAGTATTCATTAGCCTTTCTACAGGAAGCATCCATCTTTGATGTGGGCTTCATTTTCAACCATTCCTTAAACTCCATATCAAGATGAATCCCCTAATCATATCAGAACAATGTCATCCTTGGGATCTGTAACTTCTGTCATGGTTGTATGGAATAGGTTCTAGAAATCTTTCAGCGACTCTCCCTCAGCTTGGAAGAGGTTTGACAAAAACATCACATGCTTTGGAGTATAGTATGCAAATGGAACTATTCTACAAAGTTCTTCGATAACTAAGAAAAACCGAATATGGTCATCGATGGAAGTCAAGTGGACCACATCATAGCTACTCATTCTAAGAAAATCGAAAAACAACGACACTTCGTAGCACCGAAAGCTCTGGCTGAATCCATATGCCATTCATATCTCACCAAGTGCCGCCAAGGGTCATCGTTCCTACATACAATGGCATAGTTGGCATTGCAAATCTTCGAGGTTATCTCCTGCGTAGAATGTTCTATGTAAACGAATTTAGACTGATAGAGGCACCTTACTCGTCATTACTCCAAAAACAATTTTCGCCAACAAGTTTCTGGGCTATATTCTCAAGGTAGTCCGGGTCAATAGGTTAAAAAGCAGTAGTAATCGGGCTCCGCTCCCAGTGTCTGGCCCAGCGAACGCTCTTGATTTGGCTCTCGATACCTAGGTTCTCTAACTTCCAAGAGTTCCATTCATCCACCAGTCCCACCTATTTGATTTACGTGAGTAATATCATCAGTAGTAGCACGATTCTCCAAATTCCAACCACCAATAGCATGTCCTGAAGCCAAGTCCACACCACCTTCCAGAAGATGGGCTCTAGGCCCACTATTGGAGAGGTCGGTACTAACCCCTAATCTTGAGTCAGTGTTAATCCCTAAACATGAGCCTGGGGCTCGTCCTCTTCCTTGAAACAATGTTTCAACAGCATTATGAGTCCTCTTCTGCTTCTTGTCCCTTTATCTTTGCTCGGATGATGTGGAACTTTCAAATGAAGAACTAGAGTCCATTCTACTCCCTCTACGGCTGTTTTGAGTTAGCTCATTCAACAGTTTCAAGCTCTGATGCATCGTCTACTTGATCTCATTCTAACTGGCCTGGAATCTATCTTACATCTTGTTTGTCATCCTATCCATCTCCGTTCTAGTCACGTAGTCAGTTGAAGTCTGGATCTCCATTTGAGTAGGTTGTACAACTCCATCTCCTTGTTAAGGATTCTGATTCTCAACTTCAACAATAGCTCTGGAGTTGGTAGAGTAGTCTCTTCTTGATGAGGCAATGGTAGATAGTTTCTAGTAAATCTTTGCAAATCCAAGTCATAAAATTAAAAGGTAGAGAAATTGGATCCATCTCTTGAATATAGGAAATCTAATAGTAGATGATAGATCCAAATAGCCTGAGTTCAAGCTCTCAGTGAAAGCACCAAATGTTTGAACCAAAAATGGCACAAACGCCTAGAAGTTTATGTAGAGAATAAAATATGAAGAAATTAAAAAGAAATTGAGAAATGAATAAGACACAATCGTTTATAGTGGTTTGGCAAAGCAAGGCCTACATCTACTTAAAAAATTTATTGCTTATATTTGGCTTAAAGATAGATGTTCTTGGGGGTCGGTACAACTTTGACATAGATTTTCAGAGTTACAAGAATATAGTGCGAGGAAGAACTAGATCTAAAAGATCTACAAAAATGAGCCGTACCCCCTCTATTTATAGAGGTAGGAAGCCCAAGTCTCGTGCAAAATATCTTTAGGCATTTACTCAAGATTTAGACCAATTCTCCGACAAAAGTAGGTTCCATATCATGATGAAGTAGGGGTCGGTACCGATGCATAGTTAGGGGTCAGTACCGATCCTTAAGTTAGCCAAAGTTGCTAGCCTCATCTCTTTAATTTAGCTTGCCTTATTGTTAGCTTCGTGATACCAATATTAGCTTGTTTTCAACTCTAAATGATGGAGTTGTGGAAGACCATACCAGCTTCAAGTGTTCGTGGAGATCGATGGAGAATTGTGTTGAACCAACAAATCTACATTGGAAATAGGCTTTTGGCATCGAGCAAGGCATGTAGGTAGAAGATGGGGCCCAAGTAGAGATAGGACTCAGTACAGACACATAAGGTAGGGTCGGTACCGACCCCTAACTGAGGTGAATTCGTTATTGCCTTGGTTTGGGTTGATCTTGTATTAGCCTTATGATCCTGTATACGCTTGGTTTGTAGACTCCTCGGCTATCTCTCTAGGCTTCTTGCCTCGATAACTTCGAGTTTTATCCATCCACTTTCTTCGAACGTTGCCTGGTCAAAAGGCAGGCAGATGTGATAATTACAGTAGAAATGGAAAATATTTTTTATATATACATACATACATATATACATACAAAAATTATTTAAATATTATTTAATCGACTGATTATGTAAATAATTTTATTAATATACACTAATCATACAAATCATGTTTCATATTTTATAACATTAAATTGGCACTTGATAATAAGCTCTCAAATAAAAAATTAAAAAAAAATAATTTTTCTAATTTAAAATATTTAATTAATAGTCGAAGGAAAAATAGCTTTTAAACTTAATATTAAATTATAAAATTACATATTAAACATTTAAAATTACAAAATATCATTTAGAATTTTGTTAAAATTTAAAATTTGTTTCGATAATAATTATTTTATTAATTTTAAATAATATCCATATAGACATTTATTTTAAAATGTATTTTAAAATTTAAATTAATATTTATGCTGTGCGCATGATACGAAATTTAAAAAAAAATAGTATCTTCAAACTCCAATTACACGTCAATTCCATCACTATGCTCTGTTCATTGACTCGTGGGCATTTCCTATCCATCGATACGACTCCTAACATTCTAGAGGTCATCCACCGAAGTCCGGTTCTACGCTCCCTGCCTCTACTTTGCTATGATGGGTGTTTCTAACTATTCAAGCATACACACAAACACTACACACAATAATCAACATCCAAGCATGCAAAACATTCAAAAAAATTCATAGCAATCATCATATAATGTACTTATATCATAGCCTAACATCTATAAAGGCAATCATACGTCTAAGTAATACGATTTGAACACTGAAAATCATTTTATTCACGTTTTAAAATAGCATTAAAACATAGTTTTGACTTTAGAAATGGATTTAAAACATACTAAAACCTATAGATATATACAAAGTAAAGTGTGAGAGGACAAATTACTCACCAAATCCCAAAAAATTCAAGTTTTGCATGCAAATCGAAATAGATCCGGGAATAAACAACAAAGACCCGATTTCTCTTTTCCAAAAATGGATTTAAATGGCTCTAGTTAATCCCCTTGTTAATCTGCTCTTAATCTATGAATTAGACCTGATTTGGAGGAGAAAGATGAAGTTTTTGGTGAAGGAGTTAATAAAGGCTTAGATTTGTTTCGAAGATGGGAAAAATTTATAGGGGAAATGTTATTTTAACCTTTAATATCATAATACCTTAAATAGGTTAGTGGGTCTATCCCCAATCTCACTAACTACCCATAAAGTTGCTCCAAAAACTGCCAAACTTTAAACTGCTGTATCTCCTAGCCTAAAAACCTGAATCACTATTATGATCACTATACGGAAAAGGAAACCATAATATCTATGTTCCTGGATCCTAATTTGACTTCTATCAAAACTTATAGCCACTACAAGTTATTAGGGGTAAAATCATCTGATAAAATTTCTTGAGGTCAAAATGCAACTACTGATCATTCTTCAAATTTATAGTGTCATACGACCTAATATGAATTTATAAATAATATATTATGACCATTCGAGACGTAAAATACAAGTTGTTACACTCTTCCCCTTCTTTAGAATTTTGTCCTTGATATTCCAAATACAACCGAGGCAAAGTCAAACATAGTTATTCTGCATGCCTAATGGGCATAAGCAACCATACCAAACATTAACCATGCATATAGAACCAAAAGAATATCTACGCATATCCTAGCAAGTTGGATAAGCAAAATATCTAATTATATAATTCACCAATCGTCAAACAAGCTTTTGTTTCAACGGGGACTACAGTTCTGTAACTTTAGCCGATTTTACTCTCTTTCACTCTTTTCCCCATTATTCGCTTTCATCCAATTTTCTTCCGCTTGCCTCACCTCTTCTCTACCCCAACCTTAGTTTTCCCGTTGTTGTAACCATTTGCTTTATCGTTTCCCTTCTTCCATGCTCTATCTACTTTCCATCACTTGCCTTGTCGGTTCCAAAGTTCCAACCTCAATTTCTCCTATACTTTTTTACAGTAAATATGAGATTTCTTAGCGAGATTGTTGGTTTACATCTGAATTAACAATTTGTACTTCTACTTCATTTGGGTTTATGCTTTGAGATTTGGCTAATTTTATATTTGTCATAAGGTCTCTTGAGTCAGTTCTTTAGTAGAGGTCTCTCGCCTGCTTTGTTGTTGTAGATTTTCAAGTTTCATTTGCGCGTTTTTGGTCTTTGGTCGAGTGTCTATGTTGTCATCTTTCTGTTATTACAATGTCAGCCTTGGCGTTTGCTTCGGCAATTGGGGTTTTCTACTTGTGGTGCTTCAATGGGCATTTTTGTAGTCACTCGCTTGTTTCTAGCTTCTTTCCTGCTGCTTGTGTCTCTATCATATGGCTGCAAGTATGATTCTCTACCATGTATGTAAATTATTCCTGTATCTTGGATATTTTGGTTGCCAGTGAGTTATGATCGAAGCTTTGCTTCTTGTTGGCAAGAATTTTGGTTTAGTTTATAAAGTCTATGTCTTTCTTGGTGATGTCGGTTCTATTGCTGCTTGCTGTGTAATAATGTGAATGTTTTAGTTCTCTTGTTGGAGTTTTTGGTCTCTTGTGGAACTGGTTTTGGAAGCAATGTTGCTTTCTTTGGTTAAATTAGCTTTGTATGCAAAGTATCTAAAAGTTTTCTTCTTGTGTGAGATGTCTGGGATGCCGCTATGATCATATTGGTATGCTGGTAATCTAGACGGAATGTTAGTCATGTTGCTATGTTGGAAATATTGTGTTGTGAGTGGTGCTTATCTCTAATGATGTGCTTTACCATTTTATTAGTGTGATAATGATGGTGTTCAGGTTTGCCTTGAGCCGGAATTGTATTCTTGCACCCTATAGTTTCACCCTATTTTGTGCTTATGTAGCCGCTGAGGTGCAATTTCTCACACTTGTATCTAATTTATCTTATAGTGGTCAGGCCACTTTAAAAAACTAGTTGTAATGGTCCTAATTTTAACTAACACTATTTAGATTATTCAATTAGATATATTAAATGTAAAGGGATAAGGAAATTGAGATTTGGTAATTAAGTAATCGTGTGTTAGTTAATAAATCAATTAGAGAAATAAAAGGTTGCGATAAGGAGGAATATGTTAAGGGCAAAATGAGATTGGCCTTCATTCCTACCCCCTAAACCCTTCTATCTTCATTTCCTTCATTCATTTTACACAGATACGAACTAAACCCAGAGTAAGGTCAGCCATAAGTAAGGAGAAACAAGAAGAAAACTAACAGATTAAGGAATCAAAGCTAAAAGGAATAAAATCTACACCAAAGCTCTTCTTTCTCATCAAAATCAAGGTGAATAATGAATATACATCTCATGTTTTTTTATTATGTTTTGATTTTAAGCGTAAACCTGTTTCTTTTGCAAGTATTATTCTAAGTTTTAGAAGTTTAAATGATTATATGCTTGTTGGTGATTTTCTAAAATTTAAATATGAAATTTAGTAATATGTTTGAGTTGGAAAAACCATCATATGATACCCAAATGACTTGAGATTTTGATATAATGTTAGAAATATCATTTTAGAAGTGATTTTTTAATTTCATAGATTTCCAAGCAGGTGTGGATTTTATATGAATTTCTAATTGAAGAAATTGGTATATTTCGGGTTTTAATTATAAAAACTAATTAAAATAAGTTTTGGCCATGAAAATTTTATATGTCGAGGAGAATGATTAATTTGATTTAATTGGATTTTTTGGGATTTTTCCTAAGTGTTTAAATATGGTGAATAAATTATTTAAGAAAAATGGGTGTAATTGCGACATTAAGCTACGGAGTTAAAAGGTAAAATGTTTTAATAGTTCAGATTATCATGTGCATTAGATTTTGAGTAAAGAAATTGATACAGTTCTTACTAGCCAATGAGATTTTGAAAAATTATAGAGGTTAGGTGAAAAGAAACATCTTTTTACAGTAATCTAGCAATTTTTAAGTTATTTACAATTTTTCCATGTCGACATTGTCCATGTCCAGCCATATTTCACTTCATCTCAAAGTCATCGACACGGAACAAACCAATACGTATGATGTCAATGAGCTTGGCCTGAAACGAATTGGTTTGGAGCTCGTCGAGGCAGTAATAAAGATAAAGTGATGGCCCTCAACATGGTGATGTCGAAGTGCATGATGTCGCGTTTTATACTAGAAACCATGCTGCCACATATACTACTCAATGTTTTTACCTCATCGACCCAGATGGTCATCAAGCCTACACCATGCCATATTTAATTTGTCATCGAGTCCAACCCTTGCCGCTTTTAACTAGTCATCGAGTTTACTCTATGCCGCTTTTTAATATTTATATCGAGCCTTGTAAATGCCGCTTTTAACTAGTCTTCGAGCCTAACCCATACTTAATAGTAATCAGGCTCAACCTATACTATTTTTAATTAAGTCAACGTCATTGACATCGATGCCTTACTTATCCCAACTTATTTATATTCTCGATGAGGCTTCGATGCCAAGGTTCTTGTATGTCACCGAAGTTCAATTTTTTATATAGTTTAACACTATGACTTATGAAGTTATGACTTCTATATTATCCTCATATACTTTCAAATAAAAGATTTCGACATGCTTTAGAGTGGGCAAAGGTTTTAATGGCAACGACTTCATCGAGTTTTATCATTGTAAAGGTTTTACATAGTTTTGTCCTTGTAGCCTAAGTCTTAAGAGGGTCGCATACCCCTATGATTTCAGTTTTCATTAATAATATTTTGTAAATCATATATCATGGCATAAGTATTTTGAATAAAGTAAAGGACCAATGTTTTCAGTGTTTTATAAATGATTTCAAGGATTAAATCATTTACAAAGATTTTGTTTTCAATGAAATATGGATAGGGTATTTAACCTAGAATTTTACTAAAAGAATGACTCGGAGATTAGAAAACCAAATGAGACTACTATGGGGTCCTGCCCTGTACTTTAGCTAGTAACCTTTAGCTAATATAAGACCAAAATTTCAGTGTGTAGGGTTTTGTCATGGGTAAGACTAAAAGGAGGTTACATATAGAAATGGAAGACACGGAGTAGAGATAAGTTATTGGTGAGCTCGCAGAACCATTAAGATCAGTTAACCCTAGAAGTAGTAATTTACAGATAGAACATCCAATTTTCATCTAATAGTAAGTTAGAAGATTTATTATGTCTAGTAGGCCTATGTCAGCCATAGATTTATCGTCAGCCTGATAAAATTATGATGTTGGGATAGACAGTCAACTGATTACCTATTTTGTATGCATACATTTTATTGTATATTATTTGTTATAACCAGTTTGGTTGTAGGATTTTGATTGCAAAAGATATGCTTTTAAAGGATGGTAGTGAGGAGAAATCTAGTCCGCTAGGCAGCGTGGTCTCACTTAATATCAATAATTGAGATGTCATATTATTATTCACGCCAAACTTTATGGTTGACTCGTAGTTTATGCTTTCCCGTTAAACTCTTGGCTGCTCAAAATTTAATTTGAGTAGGTTTAGACTAGTTTTCTGGTTTAGTAGGTTTTGACGAATAAAGCAACCGAAGAAGTGCAGGAGGTAGATCTCGCTATGTAGGAGATTACCTATTTATCTATTCCGCTGTGATCGAATGTTGTATATAATGGAAGATGTTATAACTGTCTATATGGTAACTTTGATCTTCCAAAGGGGCATCTTCATATGTCAATTTTGGTGTACTTTGTGATAATTATATTAATCTGAACTTGGGCAATGTTATGGGATTATGTAACAAATATGAAATGCTGATTTGAAATGTAATGAGTAAAGTTGTTTTGAAATTGTGTTTGAAATATTTCATACTCTTGAGCTTCCAATATTATGGATATCATTAACATTATTGTATTTTTTTACAGTAAATTAATACTATAGATGACTGCAGCATCTATAGAGGTTAGTTTTAGGCCTCATAATGGGTGATGTTTCAGCAGTATAGTTGTTGAGGGCTTTCTCCCTCACACCTGTAATATTTTTTAATAGTGGTATGGCTAATATAATCTGGTTGCCTATGAAAAATAATAATATTTTGTTTTTCCTGCAAACAAAAAGTAGGGTACTAGAATACCCTATGTGATATTGAAAGTGAAAGTAAATGCGATAAACAGAAAATCTCACCAAGTAAAGAGCTTCGGATAAGTGGTCATCATGCTCTCCTCCATCCCTATGTCTAATTTCTTTTGCTCTCACTCTACTGAGCCTCCACCAGCTCAATCGTCTTCCTCCTTAGGTGCTTCGTATTATGTCTGATGTTATGAATAGGCCTACATTGTCTTAAATCTTCTGGTTTAATCTCGATATCATCAACCTAATTCAGTTCAACTATCATGCTTGAGCCATGCACAAACTTCCGCAAAAGTGAGTCGTGGAACACTTTGTGCACGCCCACCAACTTTTAAGCAAGTCGATTTTATAAGATAGATTCCTAATGCTCTCAAGTATCAGAAATGGGCCAATGAATCTTGACATTAACTTCCAATTAGTGTTGAATCGAAGAACATTCTTCGGTGGAGAGATCTTGACAAACACCATATCATCAATAGACAACTCTAAATCACATCTTCTCATATCAGCCTAACTCTTATGTCTATCTTGAGAAGCTTCTATTCATTGCTGAATGATCTCGTTCCTCTCCGAAGTCTCTCCAACCATATCTGGCCCAAATATCAAATTTTTGCCTACTTCTCGCTAATAAGAAGGAGCATTGCACGATCTGCCATATAACCCTCAAATGGTGTCATACCAATGTTGGACTGATAAATTTTGTTGTATGTATACTCTACCGATGCAAATGATCGTCCCACAATCCATCAAAGTTGAGAATGCAAGCCCGTAAGAGGATTTCCAAGATACGATTCATCCTCTAGGTATGCTAGTCGGTTTGTGGGGAATAAGATGAACTAAGATATAGCTCGGTCCTCAACACCTCTTGTAATACCTTCCAAAATCCATTAGTAAACAAAGTGTCTCGGTCGCCTCAACATACAAACCAACCTACTTCACATACAGCTCGGCCAATTTGGATCTCATTCTACTAGACTTTATCGACATAAATCTAGCACCCTCGTTAATTTATCGACTATGCCTCATATGCTGTCATACCCTCCTATGATCCTCCATAATCCGTCGACAAAATCCATCAAAACTTGTTCTCACTTCCAATCGGGAACCTCGAGCAGTTGCAACAAACCACTCCGCTTCTTTTGCTCTTCTTTGACCAATTGATAGTTCATGCACTTCGAGATGAATGTCCCAATATTCTTCTTCATCCCTTCCCATAAAATGTATGCCTCATACCACGGTGCATTTTATCATTGCCGAGATATATAGTCAATCTTGATGGCACTCTCGTAACACCTTATCCCTCAGCCCATCGACATTGGGCACAAACAATCTCCCATCCTTGTAGAGCCAACCCTCATGGCCGAGCCCATACTACTTCATCTCCTTAGACTCTACTCCTTTTTCTATCCTTTCAATGATCCCTACTATTCTAGCTACTTACCTCTGACTAATACCGATCTATTTAATCAAAGTAAGTCTAATCGTTAGGCTAGCCAACACTTTTAGCTCTAACTCAAATCAAGGTCCGATATCATACCCCCGCGATACACTCCAACTACTTCCACTCTAGGAACATCTCTCCCAAGCTGGCATGTATCCTACTCAAGGCATGAGCAATTTCATTTCCCTTACCAAGCATATAGGAAATGTCAAAGTCGTAGGCGGCCAGGAACTCTTACCATCACTATTGACGAAGGTTAAGATCCTTCTATAATAAGAGGTTCTTCAATGATTTATGATATGTATATAGCTCGAACCACTCTCCAAGAAAATAATGCCTTCGTATCTTCAAAATGAAAAGTATCGTGCTAGCTTCAAATCATGAGTCAGATATTTCCTCTCGTGCGATTTTAGCTTTCGACTAACGTATGCGACAACCTTTTCTCTCTGCATCAACACCACACTTAGTCTAGTGCCAAAGAAATTTGTGTATACTATTTTCATTCCCAATCAGAATGAATGACATCGATGCACTTGTTAACCTCTCCTTTAGACTCATGAACGCATGTTTGCACCTTGCGTCACGAGAAAAAGTCTGTTTCTTCTTTATTAATTTTGTTAACGATGTCGCTACCTTAGAGAAGTCCTTGATAAAACGTCTATGCATCCCACCCTCTCGCGTCTTTAATATTCTTATGTTTATCCCAATCCCGGACTGCTGCCACCTTCTTAGGATCCATAGAAATGTGCCGCTCAGAACCAACATGACCTAAAAATCGCTCTTCCTTTCTTTAAAAGTGACACTTTGGAAACATTGCCTTCAATTAGTGCCTCCTCAACATCTTAAGCACAATCTTTAGGTTCTTTTTATTTTCTTCCTCTATCCTTGAATAAACAAGGATATCATCCATGAATATAAATGCTAACTTATTTAGTTTATCCATAATGACGTGGTTCATTAGATTAACAAAGGAAGACGGTGTGTAAGTTAGCCTGAATGACATAACCAATCGCTCATAGAATCAAGATGGCGTACGAAACACAGTAATCCACATGCTCTCCTTCGCCATTCTCAGTTGATGAAACCTCATCACAATGTCCAACCCAGAGAACATCCTAGCATATAGAAGATGATCGAATAAGTCATCAATACACGATAGTGGATACTTTTCCTTCTTCATTGCCTTGTTCAGCTCATGATAGTCGACAAACAATCTCAAAGATCCATCCACCATAGTGGTGGACATTGCACGTGCTCCCTACTTCGATATACTCCATCGAATGAACCATCGTCGCAATAGGTCATTCACTTTCACCTTTAGTTCCTTTGGTTCTTTCGCCACCATGCAACTTAATGGGATAACAATCGGTCTAGCGTCCTTCACGAATCTATATTGTATTCTATCTCCCCAAGTGATGGTAATCCGGCCACCTTCTTGAATATGTCCAGACACTCCCTAGCTTTAGGTATATATGACAACTCCTCGTGAAGAATCTTGAGCGCATACAAAGTGTTAACCATCAACTCATCGTCAGATAGGCAACCTATCTCCATTCTACACCCATCAACCATCCCTTTTGTCATCAACAACCTCTCACGGTCCACCACTACTTCATACCTCCTTAGCTAGTCCATCCCAAAATAATACCGAACCCGCCAAAACCTAAAACAAAGAAATCACTAACAAACAAACATCCATAAATCGATAAGGTTAAGTCTCAACAAACAATGCAAAGACTAATCGATCCTCTAATAGGGTTTGTAACAATGAATGGTCAGTCAATTATCCAAAGTTTCAATCTAAATTCATCTACCAAATCCTTAGATATAAAGGAAAATGAAGCTTCGACATCGAATGAAACACGTACGGATGTTTAAAAAATAAAAAGCATACCCTGCATGACAACCACTTCCCTTTCTCCTTCTTCGATGGAGCACTTGATGAAGCTAGAACAACATTCAAAACATAGACAGACACACCCTGCTTGTTCCTAGGCGGTTATCTACAATCCTTCTTGATATGCCCAGGCTTGCTGTAGTTGTAGGACTTTTTGCCATTCGCCTCATATTCCTTAACAAAATGGCCCTTCTCCCTACAATTATAGCAAATATGCTTTCATTTGCTCATCCTCGGACCATTCTTCATTTAGACCTGCACCTCCTTAATCAGCTCTAGACAGTCTACCTTAACATCCCTAGTCCTTCCATAAATGAAGCACTTCCTTTCACCACTCTATAGGTCGTTACAGTCCTTACTAATACGACCCCTCTCATTACAATTAAAGCACATTGGCACCTACTTGCCTCTTTTTTTGTCGCCTTCCTTCTGGGACTGCTTTCCACCTTTGTTGTCCCTCATTCTCTTACTACTTTTTCCTACTTGCAGTTTAGCATCCTCTTGGGGAGCAACAACCTATTGCGCTTGCATTTGAGCACCACTATCCACTGCCCATGTGGCTCCTCTTTGTCTGCTTACATTACGCTTACCATCATACAAATGAACGCTGGCTGCACTTCCGGATCATTTGTTATCCCAGTGACCCTTTCTTCCTTAGCTTTTGGTGCAAAATTCCCAGTATGCCTATCCATTCTTACAAACTGTAATAGGAAAGAACAGTCTCTCATAAAGGATAACTACATCAATAGTACTTATATGTGTAATGTGACTTACTACCTTATACTACTATATAATTTTGAAAACAAAAATATAATATGCTGTCTCATATCTCACCCGATCTCTTCTGAGGCAATATCTCCTACCTAATCTATAATGGATCCAAGTATCAACTTAGGTCGTCTACGCAACCCAAGCTATGATACTAATTGTGACGACTGCTACACACCTCTGATGATCAATATATCTATGGACTGTGCTTTGGAGGTATCCGACCGATGTAAGGCGATAGCTAAATGAACCAAAATATACTAATACAAAAAACTTATAGAACATTTCACAACGCATATGCAAAATATAATAATAACATAGATGTAAACATGCACGAAGGTAATATAATCAAATGAACCACCAATAAGAAAATCAGAATGCAGTAAGTTCAAGATTATACAAAATTGAAAATAAAAGAGTTGATACATCCCAAATCTCCAAAATAAACTCTATAACTATCTTTAAAGTAATGCATGTATTGGTGTAGCTCCACTGTATTGCACAATGGAATATAGGTGATAGTAAGCTCCAAAGTATAAATATATGAATGCTTAGCTTCACGCTTGTAATCCATAGAAATTCATGGGCTATCCAAACCTACTATCCCTAATCTACTCATTTAAGAGTACCAAAGATAATAAGAAGTAAAGCAAAAACCTTGGGTCTGATAATGGTCTGGTATGAGCAATACACCATCTCAAAATACTACAAAAATCGCGTACAGTAATAGGGGCATAGGGTATATAGAATCATACCTAACCTTTCCTTACATTTAAAAAATTAGCATATAACAGTCATTATATACTAATATACTAAAATCATTATGTGAATGTACTGCAATCGAAGCACAATATCCAGTGTCTGGTTATACGATCAAAGGTACCTGCATCGTGTGACGACTTAGAGTGATAAGAAACGATGAAAAACATAACATCCATTAAATAATCATTACCATCACTCGTATGCGTTGGATACATGATAACTAATATGACACAATCACAAACCAAGATTCAATAAAATCCAATCTTCTTTGGTTCTCGAACCTATGCCACTTTGTAAGGCTAGGAAGTAGACTCGTAATCATAAAGTCCAGGATAATCCACCTTCATAAGATATGGACGTAGTCGTAATCTAGGTGCACGTCCCCATATGCCCCTTCTGTATGAGCACACTAGAAACATCCAAGTTATTAGAAATCCCATTACATGCATCTCCATAGTGGAACTCAATTGTTATTCCATCCCAGTTATCTCCACGGTATCATGGTCGAAATTTCTACTCACAAGCTCTCATCATTGAACTCGTCCTTATGGATCACCATCACAACTCCTTTCATTTAGTCGTTATCATTGGAATGCCTTTCGATCTCCATAGTAAGTTGTAGAGCCATCATGCTAAAGTTCCAAAGTCGTCATGTCAAAGCCTCATGCCACCGTTTCACTAGGTGCAATACAAACCTTAAAATCGCCTTGATTCATCCCAGAGTCGTTCTCCCTTGCCCCAAAAACAAACTTCCTAATTCCATATTTCTCTCAGGTCACCTTATGGAAAAACCCTAAGCCACCCCATTGAAAACACAAAGAAATGCCTTCCCTGACTTAAAGCAACCCAAAAATCCACCACACCATTTCCTTGCTCGACAAACTATTGTCCGGTCCCAATGCAACACCCCTCATGTCCCAAAGCCGAGCCTAAAGCATTCCGCTACAACCTCTGAGCAAGATTTCTTGAATGGCTCCCAAAACACAATGCTACCAAAGAGCATTTGATGTTTAGGTTTTTCCCATCACCAATCGGAGCACACCCGGAGCAAAGAACCACCGGAAACGAAGTCACAGCCGAGCCATATACCCCCAAACAAAAGCTATATAATCGAAACGTCGTATACCTCCAAACTCCAATTTCACGCCTATTCCATCACTAAGCTCTGCTCTTCAACCTATATGCATTTCAAATGCTTCAATATAACTCCAAACATCCTAGAGCTTGTTCGTTGAAGTCCAGTTCTACACTACCCAGCTGTAATCCGATCTGATGAGCGCTTTCAACCATTCAAGCATACAAACAAATCTTATACACGCATCAATCAACATCTAAGCATTAAAAACATACAAAAATTCATAGCAAGCATCATAATGTATCTATAACATAGCCTAACATCTATAGAGGCAATCACACATCTAAATAATATGGTTAGAATGCCAAAAATCATTTTTTTTAGGTTTTTACTTCAGATGGGTTTTAGAACAACATTATAATAGTTTTGACTTTAAAAGTGGATCCAAAACATGTTAAAACCTATTGACACATATATATTATGGTGTGAGAGGATAAATATTCACTAAATCATCAAAAATTGAAGATTTGCATGCAAATCGAGGTAGAACCAGGAATGAACAACAAAGACCCTATTTCTCTTCCAAAAAATGTAGATTTGAATGTCTCTAGCTAATCCCCTTACTAATCTACTCTTAATTTATAAATTAGACTTGATTTGGAGGAGAAACGAGAAGGTTGTGGTTAAGGAGTTAATGGAGGCTTAGATCTACTTGGAAGGTGGAAAAAATGATTTGAGGAAGGTTATTTTAGCCTCTAATAGCCTAAAACCCAAAGTGAGTTAGTGGGCCCATCCCCAATCATACTAATTACCCATTAAACTGCTCCATAAACCGCTAAACTTCAAATAGCCATATCTCCTAGTCAAAAAGTCCAAATTGCTTCTATGACTACTCTACGGAAAGGAAAACTATTATATCTTTCCAATGGAAAGAAGTCTCGGGCCATAATTTGACTTCTATCAAAAGTTATAGCCATTACAAGTTTTTAAGGGTAAAATTATCCAATAAAATTTCTCGGTGTCAAAAATATCATTGCTCAACATTCCCTAAAGTTATAGTGTCATACGACCTAATATGGATTTGAAAATTATATTTTATGACTCTCTAATATGTAAAATATGGGTCGTTATAATAAAGCTCCCACTATCACATGTGGAGTGGGGACTACTGAGGTATCACAAAATGATTTGAGAGTAAAGATAGTTAGAGTGAGTGTGCTCCCTATGTGGATAGGAAAATGCTCAAGGTGGGCCCTGTTGAGGTATACACATTGCTCTTGTAAACTTACACGATACTTTTATATTTTACCTTAGGTACTTTAATCGGCCGATCCATTCAATTCCTATTTATTTTGTTGTACCGATGTCTTTTGTTTGTTTTCTACAAGGAACTTCATTTTCTGAGCCATGCTCTCACTTGCTTGCGATATCGAAACCACCATACCTCAGAGATGGCTCCCGCCTTTTGTCCTTAAGCACTAACCTCAACCCCTCCTCTATCCCAGCAATAGAAGTAGGCATGAAATAAGACAGACTATGAAGACTACCCTGCACCTTTGATGCATAATATAACTATTTAGTGTGCTATAATGGTACTCAGCCAATGCAGAGCGATACTTAAGGTGTAAAGTAACTAAAGTAAAATGCATAGAACCTATCATATATCTCACAGCACATAGGATGAAATATTATAATTAGTATATATATATATATATATATATATATATAATAGGCGAGACAGTAATATAACCAAATGAACCATAAATAAGAACGTCGGAGTGAAAAAGGTTCGTAAGATTACAAAACATAAGTAATAGAGTATGTATGTCCCAATATCCAGAAAAATCCAATAACTGTCTCTAATAATACTAAGTACCGGCTTAGCACCACAATACCGCACAATAGAATATAAGCGATAATAAACTCTAAAATATAGATATGTGACAGCGTAGCCTTTAACCCATACTCCGTACAACTCCATGCGCTATCCTAGAACTGTTATCTCTAATATACTCATTTAAGAGTACCAAGATAATACGAAGTGAATCATTAAATCTAGAGTCATACAATAGTCTGGTATAAGTGATATATCATCTCAAAAGTAGATATAAAATCGTATATAATAAATAAGGACATAGAGGATGTAGAACCTTACCTGATCTCCTCTTGCATCCAACAAATTAGCACATAAACGTAGTATATACTAAAATATTATCACATATGGGTGTAACACACTATAAGGTGTTGGAGTATTTAAAATAATAATAAGATATCCATATCAAGCACTCAACAAACATAACAACCATCACAGAGCTTTGCATCTCTTGCTCAAGTGTTATTGGATATACGGTAACTCTTATGAACTACATATATGGTCAGTGACCACCATTGTCCTAGATGCTCAACTCATGGCTACATAGATAGCTTGCGATAAGACAAACATAGACGTCTAAGAAACGGTACACACAAACTACTCTATGTACACACAGATTACTACATTATCCAAACAAACAAGCATCACAACTTTAAAGTTATCCATCGAACCCTTATTAAATGTATTGATAATAGAACACCTCATGTCCTGCTCTACAAGCTATCTTAAAGAACTTTCGGGCTTTGTTATTATTAAATGCTATAGTCACTCTTCTCATCGGGTCATCGAAGTCACTTCATTTCCTTAGTTGCCACATAAACCACCATATTGTCTCGAGTTTTCACGGATTCATCCCATACTCAACCAATTCAACCATAAATTCCCTTAAAGCAACCTTGACAAGTCCTGAAATAGCTCCTATATTGCCTATAGGTTAGACCCGAAGTCGCCACAAGCTCCCGAATCTATGCATTTTTGCTTAGTTTTTCTCATGGCTAGCCCAAAGTTCCAAGGCCATCGAAATGATGAACCAAAAGATAAAATTTAGGTACCACACCTGTCACCAAAACTGAGCCACCTATTCCTTTAAATTGAAAGTTTCTATGCTTTTCACATGCCTGGCCTGGAGTATTCCTTCCCCGATCGAAGCCACCACTAAAGAGCTATGTGCTGACCATATTTCCTACTTCGTTTTCTAAAATTTCAAATTTTCCATCGATTTGATCGCCATTCCTAGTGCTTTGAAACACCAATGTGATAAAGTTAGGGTATACCTTAGGGGCAATCATGTAATTTGTTGCATATATATAACTTTGTGACCAATCTTGTTCAAAATAAAAGGTGTTTTCTTTTCATTATATACTTGTTATATACTGATATTAATAATTAAATAATTAGTTTAAGTGTATAGATTAAAATCCTTAAACGCTATGTTATGTTATAGCAACTACAAAGTGTTGAAATCATGAGAACATTGAAAATAACTTATTGTTTTAAATATTCCTAGTCAAGATATTTTGATAAAAGGTATCAATTCCCCATTGAGACTAGTGTACGCAACCCTCTCCAAACGTTCGGCGATGTATTTCTCATGGTTGTTGGGGGCATTAAGGGGTTATGTACTGATATTTATTAGATAACTGTGGAATGACTCGCTCGAGAGTTCTCAGCTGGTTAATATAACTATGGTCAAATGGACGATTTCGATGTGATGATGTTACACTGTTCTCTTGATTTGAGAATACTATGGAACTTTAATGTGTACACTCCACTTTGACAGTAGTTAAATCGTGGCATTACATCCAATGGAAAACTATAATTGGTTCTAAGTTGAAGCATTGGAAGTGAAACACAATTTAATAGAGAATTCGTCTCCTTGGTTATATGAGGTTAGTATCACGGTCAACTATAGTCAACTCAAAATCAAAGTCTTTAGCCAGAGCAGTGCAAGTTAATAATAATTGTTATTATTGAACCAAGGATTTTGTGTTTGGAATTACAGAGTTGAATGTGGATAATGTTGGAGTTTTGACTAAAACCAAATTCCATAAGTCCTAACGTGATATAGTTTTAATGAAGATAAATGGTGTAAATAATCGTTACTACTAGGTATCGCTTATAATATGTAAAACTAGATTTTTTCAAAAGATGTGTAAGAGATAAATTCGGCCAAAATGTCACACCGCTAGCTAAGGTGATGTGTGAACGTTAATATTCGAATTGTTCAATATTAATTGTTGACTGAATTACACCTTTGAGTCGCACAACCATAATGATGAATTCTCCAAAAAACTACATGATTGAATTAACTTATAAAATATTATTAATTAATTAAATTAGTTAATATCTAAGAAATATTAATTATTCTTTAATTTATTTAATGTCTGGAAGTTGTTTTTAATTATTTGAATGCATTTATAGAGGTTATATTTATACGCATCGATATACGATATCAATGTAATTTTAAATGGGATTAAATAAAAGATAACCATGTAAAGTGATTTTTGGAAATTTTATGTCATTTGATAGCATGTAATTTAAGCCATACCATGTGAAGGGAGACAAGTTAAGACAGGGATAACCTAGGGAATTAATTGAGGAAGTTTTAATTAAAGAATGGGAAGGCTTCATTCTTTCAATTAGAGCAAATCCACTAATTCATTTCGTATGGACAAATCATTCTTTCCTTCATTCACTCTTCTCTCCTCCAAACATTCCATGGCTGAAAATGAAATAAAGATTTCTAAAGTATTATCAACTCCATATCAAATTCAAACATAGAAAATAATGGAATATAAGTGGTTCATCTATCTTGCAAGGATTGGATGTGGATCTTGGAGATCTAAGGAGATATTTTCATTCAAGGCATGATCTTTTTGGCTACGTCTTAAGGCAATCATCTAATCTCCTTTTTATTTGTGTTATATCTTATTAGAATAATTTAGATCCCTTGTATATACATCATCTCATGATAATATGTTATATCATGTCAACATAGTTAAGATTTTATTTCTTATACAATCGATTTATATGTGCATATGTTTTTTGATCTATTAACTGCTATTGTTTAGAAATTAAAGTATAAAAAACGAAACTTTTTTTTGGTTTGAAACTAATTGTTGTATATATTTAAATTGAATGTATTGTTTAGATTTTAACCATACTTCAAATTACTTTATGAAATAGTATGAAAGTTTAAAAAATAATTTAGTTATGTTTATTATCGATTATTTTGATTGTTATTTACATTGTTTCAATTCAAATTTAAAAAGGACTTTAGGGTAAATTATAAATTTAAAGTTGAATCCTTTCTAAGTCAAAACTAGTTTTTATGTTGTTTATTTTAAATTGCAAACATATGAAATTGTATGCTTTACATGTATATGTTGTTTTGAAATATAATATTGTTTAATTATTATGTTCGTATATATATATATATATATATGAAGTTTCGGTTCAAATTTTATAATTGGACTTTATGTAAAGTTATAAAACTATTTTTAAACCCCTTCCTAAGTCAGAATTTGATTTCAAAACATGTCAGTAATTTAAAACAATTTTAGTGTATGTATATATGTGCAACGACCGACATTCCAGAAGTAAATCAACAATAATCCACACATGTCCGACTTAAACAATCTAGAACGTAGATAATCAATATGGATAATTAACAAAAATAGGGAAAGAAGAAGAAAATAAACAGAGAATCTCACGGCGGAACAATAAAATAAAATATAATAATCAAATAACAGTTCATGAAGCTGTTTATTATACATTCAATTATAATATGTACAACATTTATCAAAGTTATATATACATCAGGGATAAATAAATAATGCAGTAGAATAGCATGACGTAGAGAATAATAATAGTAGTATACCACATCTTCGTCTTCCTCCAAAAAAAAATCTTCAATATGCTGAAAAACTCAAGGCTGACTCGAATCTAATGAAAAGACAAAACACTCGAGTCAGGACTAAAATACTTTTATGTAAGTCAAATTAATATCACAAATATGAGTTCAATAACTTAAAAGATGTTACAGGATTATCCATCTCCTAGAGATCCGTTTAACTATTTATATATATAATAGTATACGCTATAATAGATAATATCTGTTAGTAAAATAATATCAAAATAGCATTAAGGCTTTGCACTGATCCACCTCAACACATTTGTACATTCTAAACCAAAGTCGTAATGGGCTCATATATGGATAGATATGACAAGGCACGTGAGGCAATGCCCAAGGTAGCATTCTACTAGTTTACATTTTCTGGCTAGTCCTAACCAATCCGTGACCGACTATCAATCCAAACAAAAGGTGCACCCATCGAGTCAAAAATCACAATAGTAATATGAGTAATCAACGTCGATAGAGGTAGCTAACCTCATTGGCAATACGTAGGCTCCTGTTTTAGTCATTTTAATTTTGACACAAGTGTCAAGGCTATCCATCATCGTTCTCTTACTTCATTCCAGTAAACGTCGCCAATTCAACCACTACATTCTGGATATCATCCACCTGTATACAGTTGTTAAGGTGATTCCAATATGGATAGAGAGTATGCCAATCAGAGGCCTCGGTCTCTTAAAAACCAAACGTCACTTTACACACCGGTTGGTTCTTTTATATTTTGAAAAATATTCATATTTGATATCAAAATATCATATTTATTTCAAAAACAAATCCATTTCGAAATCATCATATTCGCTTCGCAAATCATATTTTACTTCAAAACATCAACTCAGCTCGATATATCGATTTCACTTCAAAAAAAAATTGATTCGAATTCAAAATTTTGGTTATGACTTCACTTTAACCCAATTCGCATTTAAATTCAAGATTTAAATATAAATATTCCACCCTTTGACTAGCTTGAATTTTTAGAAAACGGTTTAAATAGTTTCAAATAGTGAAATAGTTAAAATAGTTTATAGAAAACAGTTTATGTAATTGAAATAGTTTATATAGTAAAATAGTTTGGAAAATCAAAATAATTTGAATATTTAAAGAATATAGATTTTTTATTCATTTATACTAAAATAATTCATTTGAAAATAGTTCCAAAGGCTAACCGGTTCAATTCCAAATTTCCCAATTTCAAATCAATTCTGATTTCTATTTCGATTTAATCGATTCAATTCCAATTACAAATCGAACTTTTACTTCGATTCCAAATTAATTTTGATATCGATTCCAATTTAGTTTCAATTCCAATTCCAAATTAGTTTCACTTTAAATTCCAAATAAATTTAATTTCCCATTTCCAAATTAATTTCAATTACAAATAAATTTAAATTCCAATTCCAAACACTACAACAAAAATACCCTATTACAACGCTCTTTTTACAACGGGCCATTGCTGCCCATTGTAATAGAAGGCTATTACAACTGTCCACTCAGGACCGTTGTAATAGATGCCCTTTAGAACGCCCTTTTTACAACGGACAATGAATGCCTGTTGTAATAGAATGCTATTACAACGGTCGTTTCATGTCTATTGTAATGGATGTCAATTTTACAACGTTTATAAATTTCCCGTTGTAAAAGATGCAAATTTTACAACGGTCACAAAATTGCCCGTTGTAATAGATGCAAAATTTTACAAAGTTCACAAACCATTTTACTGCTAAATAAAAATGTTACCACCATCAAGCCCGAAGCCCATTGTTCGTTTATTTAACCCAGCCTAACCCTTTCCTTCCTCTCTTTCTTCAGCCAAAATCATCTAAAACCCTAATTCCCTTTTTGCTCAAAATCATAGATTGAGCGAGCTAGAGTCGAGTAGAGCTGCGAGTCCGGGCCAGAGTAGCTCGTGAGTGCTGATGGCGAACGGCGACAAAGAAGGCAGAGGATTTTTTTATTAACCTACTCCTCACCAGTGAACTACTCGTGCCACCTCACCAGCTTCGAAACTGAGCCGTTAGCCTGTCATCAACCGTCAAGCCGACCCAGCAGCCTCCAATCGAGTTTTGACAGCATCCTCAATTCCATCTTCCAATCGAATGATTAAGAATTTGGGTCAGGTCGAAGACGCGGCGGTTGATTCAATAGGAAGACTAGGTTGCAAAGGATGGTGATTAGGAATTTGTGATTTTTTTTAATTCTTGAATTTTGGTGGTCGATTTGGGGGAATTTGCAGCTTGCTGAGGGGTGGCGGGTTTGTGAAGGAGAAGGTGAAAGGCATAGGGGTTCTAACAAGTTTGGGTAGTGTTTGTAGTGATGTACAGGGGTGGTATCAAAATGTGGCAGTTGAGGTTTTGAAGGAGGTTGTGTTATGGTGTTTGAGTAGGTGATTGCTGGGTGTAGTTGGATGAGATACTGGCAGTGAATGAGTGTGGTGCAGGAGGTTGCATGGGTGATAGCAGTAGATGGAAGTTTCAAGCAGTGGCAGTGTAGGTTCGTTTAATGACAAGGAGGATGGTGATAGTGGAAAAGATGAAGCAGATGGTTGTTTGTTGGAAGTGCTGCTATTGTCAATGGAGAGAGGCAAGGTTGAAGCAATGGTTTTGGTTGTAGGACGATGCTTGGCGTAATGAATGGAAGGCGATGATTATTGTTTGCTTGTAGTTTTTGGTTGATAACAGGTGAGTTGAGGACAGTTGCAGGCAGATGGGTGTTTTGATATGAGGCAATTGATGGTCAGCAGTTTGGTCATCCTCAACAACTTTAACGTTAAAAGCATCACCTTCAAACATCACTGATCAAGTAATCTTTTGTCAAATTAACCATTTTCATAGATTACAAGGAATGAAGATAATCAATTATCTCTTGTCCCATTTGTTTGTGCTAAATGACAAAAATGTAACATTTTATATTATTAGTAGGGTAAAGAGGATGTGCCAGATTACACCACTCTATGACCAGAACAGCTGAATATAGTTTTTTTAAATCTCAAATGGCAGGTCTCAAACATATTTGCACAAAGAATTGGAACTGACAATATCTCAGTCATTCTTAATTAGTTACCCTTATGTATTTATTTCCTCATAGATGCAGTTCTCAGTAGTCATTTATGCCAGAGTTCCAAATTTAATACTCATCTCATCCCTAAGTTCTTCATTAAAATATGGTATTTTGTGTTGAATCGTGCTTTATATACTAGCAAACCACAATATATATGGTTATTCAAAATTTTCAACTCCTTGCTTACCAAAATTTATTACAAGAACATACTCCACCTTCAAAATGGTGGAATCTGCTTCTATCTCTTAAAGTAATCCATCTTTTGAAAATTTTAGAAATCAGTTTTAATACTGTATAACAATCTCTACAAACTCTGAGATTATTTAATATATGAATTTCATCTCCTAGAGTTGTTTTGATTAACCCATAGCACACTGCTAATTTCTCGCTATGTTGAGAAAGCATATCTGCCTTTTCTTCTTCGTCTATATTCAGGAAAACTTTAGTTATTTCTGCTACAAGGTTGCTGTAGAAGTGAGGAAGAGGGGAGGTTGGTCAATTTAGTAAGGAGGAGCAGTTTGAATTGTTTGGCAACAAGGTGACGTTGAGATGGAGAAGCGCACTGTTATATAGTGAAGTGCACTGTTATAGTAAGTGGGTTAGATTATGGAGGTATTTGGTGATGGTGAGTTGAACTTTTTGAAGAAATGAAGGAGTATGGTTTTAAGGTGCAGGCAGAGGTTGTTTTTTGTGTTGAAGGTAGGTGGTAGGTTGAAAAGAGATGGTGCAAGCGAGCACTGAGGGAAGTGATGGAGTGATTGATGGTTGAATGGTTGATTGAGTGTAGAATTGTAGAAGTAACGTGTTGTGATAAGGATGGTTTGCTTGTGGTATTTGTGCAAAGCAGTTGGTTTGGAGCAAGTGTATTTCTCTGGTGATGGTTGAAGACTTGGAGATGGGTGTGGTTTATGGATGTTGACAGTAAGGATGGATGTGCTGTGGGATGGTGTGCAGGAGGAGATATAGTGGATGTTGATGTTTGCGGGTAGTATTTGGCTGTGGCAGTTTGATGAGGCAGAGTTGCGTTGTGTTCAGGTGATGGTAACAGGCATAAGACTTGCATAGTGCACAGTAGGCAGTAGTTTTCTGATGCATAGAAAATTTTTAAACAGAGATTGAAATGTAGCTATGCAAAAAATTATAAAAGAGAAATATGTAATTAGAAAATAGAAGTGTATGTAATGATAGAAAATAAAATGTAACGCAATGAAATAAAATATTTTTGTTTTGATTTGAAATGAAATTGTGTATATATAAATATATATTTTCTTACTGGAAATGCAAATGCAAATAGAAAAGCAACAAACACACAAATCAAATAGAAAAGCAACAAGCACACTTTTTTGCAACGAGCAAAAATCATTGTAAAAAATCCCTATTGCAGCGGACAATAACCGTTGTCAAATCCATCCACTCTATTACAACATCGCCTAATACAACGGGCCTAGGCCCATTACGAAAACCCTATTACAACGGGCATTGCCCATTGTAAAAGAGGTATTTTGTTGTAGTGAAATTAATTTCAACCCAAATTCCAAATTAATTTAAATCCTAATTCCAAATGAATTTCAAAATCCAATTCCAAATTAATTTCAACTCAATTCTCAAATTTTGAACCATTTTGGTATATATCAATTTCAAGTTAGATTTCCAAAATATCGACTCAAAACACTAAAATCGAATTTTCCTTCACTATACAATTGAAAATCCAAACCTTCAAGTATAATCAAATTCCGAGCCCAATTCAAAATATCGTTTTATATCACTTTTACTTAAAAATATATAAAGTTCGAATAAAAGTCCAATATTTTAAAAAAATCAATTTCTGAAATTCACATCATATTTCGATTATAACTTAAAATTCTAAACTCGATTAGTTAAACAATTTCCATTTCAAATTTAAATTTCAACATTTCGAGTTCCAATTTGAAAATAATGTGATTCCCATAAATTTGATTTATTTCTTAAAATTAATCATTTAAATAATTTCAAATCAAAATTTAAAAAATCATTTAATTTAATCAATCTGGCGTATGTATATAATTTTTTATCGTACGGCCAAACAAATCAGTTATTTCAATTTAATTTGTTATGGGTATATATTAATTCAACCAAAAATAAATGTCATAGGTATAAGCATTTCAGCTTATTTCTTAATTGGTGCGAAATAATTCAATTTACAGTTCTATATACTGTAAATAATACAGAGGATGATCACATGATATATCAAAATAAATAAACATCTAAATATCAACACATAGCATCCATCACAACAAATCATTCAAACAGTCAATAAAATTCACAACAATTTCATAATCATCAATGTCGGGTATTTTACTTGCAGTTAAATTCTAATTTAATTTACTGTCAATTCAAATCCTACCAATAATTCAGATGTCAATTTAAATGTCAATTAAATTTATCAAGCTACAATCAATAAATTCAATTCGCTTCACGACATAATTCGACTACACAAAAAAAATTAGCATTTTGTGATCGTATAAACACTACCTCAACAATAACAACTCGAGATAAATCCATGATACGGTTTACGACGTGGCACGATCCGAATCAACAGCTCACGATCAATGCATGCACATGTGATATCGAAACTCGAACAGCAGCACTTCCTTCTATATATATACTTTATGATTCTTTTATATATATATATATATAGACACACACACACGGCTAAGCACTTGAACAAGAAGAGATAGTCGAGCTCGGTTGGGGCGACGTTGGGTGCTGCAGGCGGTAGTCAAGAGGTCGGTAGGGGAGGAGGTGTAGGCAACGGAGATTGTAGCGGGGTTGCAGCAGCAGTTTCAACTAGGACAGCCTTTTTGTAAACGCGGAGGCTGGAAAGAGGCCTCTGGCCGGAGGAGATGAGGCAGCATCGGCTATAGGAGGAGATGGAGCTAGATGCAGCGGTTGGAAGGAGCGGCGGTGGAAGTGTTAAGCGCGGAGGTGGATGGCAGTACTAGGGTTTCGGCTGTGTTATTCTTTTTTTCTTTTTTTCTCTTTTTCGAATGTGATATTATACAGAAGCAAATAAAAGAGAGGAGAGAAGGCTACGTGGCCATCATGTGCACATTAAAGGGGAATAGACCGATTATTTATGCTTGGATTACCATGTCAATATTTTAATGTTGATAGTTTTATTTAACCACTAATTCATACGTGTAATCTTTCAACCAAATATACTTATCTTTTTTTTTCTTCTTTAAACTGCTATACCTATCAACATATACACCTTTCATATTTTAAACGGCTGTTATTTTAAATTTATATTAAAATTTTCAGTAACATAATATACCATATATATATATATCAGTAAACAACGTTAACACGGGCTAAAACAACGCACAGTATAAACCGAGAGTTCAAACACACGAAACGAAAATCGTTGTACTTAGTGTATCGATACGAACAGGTTAGCATGTAGAAAATTGGTTATTTAATTCTCAGGGGAAAATTCGTTATTTACGCCATATCGGTTGTCGCTATCGTAAATCGATTGTATAAATCGATTTAAACGGAGCTAGCAAAATAAAAATTCGACGAAACGAATGTCGACCTTTTATTATAAATTTTCCCAAAATATTTTCACGAAAATATTTAAATTTCTAAAACTAAAAATTTCACTGTTTATTAACGAATGATTTCTACATAAAATTTCGAACCGCTTAAAATTTCCGTATTATATTTTAATTCTCATTTTATTCGTTTCAAACAATCATACGCAACATTAATTTAAATTCAAATTTTATATCCTCAACTTAAACCAATATCGAATCAAATCGAATTTCTTTTCAAAACAACGGTAAATTTTGGAATCGTTACAATCACCCCTACTCAAAACTTTTTATCCTCGAAAAGGCGTTAAGTAAAGAGTATATTTTATTCAAAATAATCAACTTATAGAACATAACCATCTTATTTGCAAAAACTATTACTATGCTCCTCCGACATTGGTTTTATGGAAAATAAAACTTATATATAAAAACAAGTGTATAAAAATTTTAAAAATTCAAAATTTTTTAACTCCCGGATTTACAGAAAATTTTGGCGAGTCTCCTTTGCGCGGCTTGATGGTAAAATTTTTACAATATAATATATAACACAAATATACCCAATATATATCAAATATACATCCCATCTCAATGATGAGGCATCCCAAAGGAAAATATATAAAATTGCGGTATGTAATCCGAGATATGTACCTTATTATTAATAATATGAGAGAGTTCGCTCGCATTAAACAAGCAAAAACATGCAAATCTACGTATACATCCAAACGGTCTTCGTATATACTTATCTCAAATCAATTTAGAGTATTAGTTACTTATCATAAGATATAAAACATGTATGAGTTAAATAGAACCATATAGCATGCTTTTAAATCCAAATCATAAGTACAAACACAATCACACAACATACAACAATCATATGCAATCAAAAACATTTAAAACAATGATTTGCGATAAAAGAAATCATTCAACCGTCGATATTCATCAAATTAATCCAAACAATCACCATTTACATTTTAATGTCAATTTTATTCATACACTACCATTTCTCCTAACATCCAATGTTTATTAACATTTTATTGACTCATTTCAATTTATTTACTTCCAATTGATTGACATGCACTTATCAACATTAATGAATTCACATTCTATTAGTTCACAATCATTTATAGTCACATACATTTTTTTCACTTCCATTATTTCATTTCAGTAATTCACATAATTAATTACATTTAAGGAATATGATTCCATACCACATTCCATTTTTTCTTTTTCGTAACATTTATATTTATCAAATCTACAAGTTATAAAACTATAGCTTTTATGCTTTGCAAAACATTTAAATTATAATGTTCATATTTCATTTTCATATCAACATCATTTATGAACCATTTTATAAAATCATTCCATTTAACCTTGTTAAGTTAAAATTATTGCATTATCAATTAGTATTTTAATACTAATATTATTTCTAAACTATTTAAGTTTATTATAAACATTTTATAAAATTGCAACTCGTTTTATTATTATTCCATTAACTTAAGTTGATATTAATCCATAGATTCACTTAATTGTTTTATTCATTGATTCAAACTCATATAATAAATTTACTTAAATAAGTTTTATTTTATAACTCCAATTCATATAAAAATTCTCTTATCACCATCAATTTTATTCAACTCCTCTTAAGTTAAACTTCAATTTATATTTTATTTCCTTAACTTATTTCATATTCAATTAGTTAACATTTATTTTTTATTGAAACTCATTCCTTTTACATTTAATTTATTTACATCCAATTTAAATTAAATTCAATTAACCACATTAATTTTTTTATCTACATTCATTCATTTTTATTCAATTTCTTACAGACTTAAATCACATTTTATTTTAAAAATTCAAGTTCATATTCCTTTGATTAATTCATTTTATAGCTTAAGTGGAATTCACTTTATTCTTTTTTTTTCTAGTTTCATTCAATATCCAAATCAATTTATTTAATCTACTTTAAGTGAAATTTTATTTCATTATTGCCTAAGTGGAACTAATTCACTTTACTAATTCCTTTAGATCAATTCCAATCCTACTCAACTCATTTAATCAGTTTCTCATTTTATTTTCACTCTCTTTTAAATATTTACTTCTTATCATTCACATTTAAAAATTTTAAAATTTGTTTTTAGCTTAATATTCTCAAATCTATAAATTATACAATTTATTCATTTAAAATTCCACTTATTATTTTATCTAATTCATTTCAAATACATTTCATATTTTATTTAAGCTTTATGAGTTAACTATATTTACTTACTTCATTTCACTAACTCAATTCTACATTTTTTAAGTTAATTATTTTATTTCATTTCTCAAATTCAAATTTTTTTCTATTTCTTTAACCAATATTTAAAAAATTTAAATTTGGTTTCATTTTCCTATTCAAATTTATTAGTTATAAAATTATTTCTTTTCTATACTATTTTAAATTTATAAGTTATAACCTACTCTTCATATACTATTTTCAATTATAAGTTTAAAACTATTTTCATATATTTATTAAATCATATTTAGAATATATTCCACAATAAAAACTTGTTTTAATCGAAAATAATTTTTTTTTTCCGTAGCAATTCTCTCTCAGAAACTCGAAAATGAACACCAGCGATGCTGTAGTCATCTCCAGAATTATTTCCCAGCGATCATGTGAGTTTAATGCTTTTATTTCTTCAAAAATCCTTACAAAATATTTTTATAATCAAAACACTTTCAAATAATATTAATTTTAATTTTAAAGTCTTCGAAAACAATTTTCAAAATAAAAAGATTTTAAATTCTTAAATACTTAAAAAAATTGAAATCATTTTTATATATAAGCTATATTATAAATATACTTATACAAATTTCCTTAACTTATTTACCAAAATATTTAATTAACTTACAACTTGGTAATCTTAAGCACTTCTTATTTTAATTGATTTCAATTCAATTCAATTATCAAATGCTTCATAAAATAAAATTCATTAATTATTCATTTTATTTTAATTTAACCAATAATCAATGATAATTAAATATTATCATCGCCTAACAACAATTTCATTAAAAATTATCATTTTGTACATATAAAATATAATTTAGGAAAAATTATTTCATTTACCCGATTTTAAAGCAATATTACGTCGACTAGCCTCGTTTAAATGTTTAGAAATCCCTATCAATGACATGACATCTCGCACATCAACCAGAATCCATAAACAACTCAACGGATAAGTAAACACAATATAATTTTTTTTTATATACTAACAAGTACTATCTTTCTCTCTCTCTCACACACATACCCAAACAGACTTATTATACGGTACTACTACCTATCTCTAATGAGTCAAAACCCACAAAGCCAAGGTTATCGCTAAACCTCTGCTTTGATACCAACTGTGACGGCCCACATTTTGAAAGGTTTAAATCGACAATAATCCACACATGTTCGACTTAAACAATTCGGAATGTAGATAATAAATATGGATAATTAAGAAAAATAGGGAAAGAAGAAGAAAATCATAAAATCTCGTAGCTGTAACCACCCGTAAATTTTTAATGGATTTTATAACGTAAATAAATGAAATTTTGTGAAATTTTAAATAATTGAATTTGGAAATAAAAAATTTGATATTTGGAATAAGTCTATATAAACATAGCAAATGGTAAATTTTCATCAGATAATATGGAAGTTTTTTTTTGTGAAATTTTATTTAAATTTAAATCGGTTAAATTTGTGATAGTAAATGTTTTCCAAACCTGAAATTTTTATATAATAAATTTGTAAATCATCTTTTGAGCGGGGCGTTATCTTTCGTTTCATCAAATTTGGACTGCTATTGCTTATCTCACTTTCGGCGTTTTAGCAGCATTTTCTGTACCCAATATCGACATTTGATAGGATAATTGTATCGTCGATATATGTATACCGTTTTGATCGTCTCGTCATGTTGATCTTTACGGTATATTCAATTGTCAATTTCGAAGTCCGGTGTGCAGTGTAATCTGTGAAATGCCTAGCGTATCAGTTCCGCAACCAAGTCCTTTTGGTTCCTGACCTTTCATTATCCACCGTATAATATCAATAGCCATCAACCATTTGATATTCCCAACAATTCAACAATTGGATTTTTACTATTCCAACGTATCATAGCCAGTTCATTTCTTTGCTCATTCACTTGCTTTTCGCTTTCTCTACTTTTAGTTTTCTTTGGTATTTCCCATTCACTTGTATTCCTTCATCCTCAACCTTTTCCTCTCATTCTTTTCTTACAAACCAACCCACAACTAGACCGTATGCCTCTTTAATTTTCCCTTTCACCAACCCCTTGCCACTTTCCATTTATGTCGCTCTTCCTCTGTCTTAACCACTCCCTCGCTGGAAGCTGCACCTTCCCTTCGCTTCACCTCCATGTGACAAGCCTCCGACCCCTTCCAGTTTTCCCCAGCCTCATACAACACCCAATCCCCAAGCTTCCAACTTCCCTTCCCTTCCGTTTGCGGCCTTCCACCTTCATTTTTCTCCACCTAACCTTTCTGTGCCTTGCACCACCCCTACTCTCCTCCGTTCTGGCATCCCCGCCCTCTTCTGGCAGCTTGCTGGCAAACCCACATCCCTCAATTGGGGTTATGGATTTTCAGTTTTTGGGGGGTAGTATGGGATCTATAGTAGGCGATAAAATCACGCGTTTGATCGAGTATGCTACTAATCGATCTCTACCTGTTATTATTGTGTGTGCTTCCGGAAGAGCATGTATGCAAGAAGGAAGTTTGAGCTTGATGCAAATGGCTAAAATATCTTCTGCTTCATATAATTGAAAGATATGAATTTATAACTTGATTTTGATTTAAGTAATTTAATAAATATTTCATGTTTAAATAAATTGAAGGAAATATTTCGTAATATGTAATTTAAGGTTATTTAAATGGTATTGAATTTATTAAGTGAATATTTCAATACTAAATAATCATGAAGTTAAATCATGATCTATATGAAACTGTTAAGTTTAGTTTTGAATATGTTGAATATTTAAAGCTTAGAAATATATTGAAATTTAAATGGTTTATTTTGTGGTTAAATCGGTATTTGAAATCGATATAATTTGAATTTTTTATCTAGAAACTGAATTAAATTAAAATTGATAAATTGAGATTGAATTAAATTTGATTTCAAATTCATGTTGATTCGAATCGATTTTTGAAATTTGAGAAAACTATAAATATTGTACTTTATAAATTATTTAATATATATATATATATATAATATTTTAATATAAAACTATTTTTTAATATAAAACATTTTAATATTAACTATTTTATTTTATAAACTATTATGTTTTATATTCTATTATTAAACTGTTTAAGTGGTGGAAGTTATGATTTTCTAAAGAATTATGGTTTCAAAGTGTTTTGGGTTTCGAAAGTGTTGTAACTTTGAAAGTGCTATAATTTGGAAATATACATATTTGAAATGGAAATGATATATTTTGGTTTTGAAGTATAAATTATTTTAAAATGACCCTGGTGTTATAATGACGTTTGGTTGTCAATAGCGTATATTTCTACATAGTAGATGGTTCCATGGATTCTTAGAGGATGGTTACCCCAAACATCCTTTGAGTTACCTGTATTTCAGCTGATATTTCACTGGAGTTGGATTTATTGATATAAGAATGTTATTCCTGACTCGAATGTTTGTGTTTTGCTTTACGCTCGGGTCAGACTGAGTGATACAGCATTTGAGACACACCTTGGGAGTTTGGAGCTTCGCTTGGAGATCCAACTATCGATTCAGCTTTCAGCTTTTCTAGTTGATTTCTTCAGAGATGTCATCAGTTTGTATTTGAAACTTCACTGTATTTGAGATATTATATTGTATTTTATTTCAAACTCTGCTGTTTATATAGTAGCTTCATGAACTACTCTATGTTTGTGATTCTATGATTAATTTATTTACTGTATATGTTGGGTTTTTCTAATTATAAATTAACAATATGATATTTTGAGCAATTCAAAACCGACATGCGCGGATGTGAATGGTTGAAAAATACCGGGATGTTACGGTTAATTATTTTCCATATATGATATGCCAGTATCTATAACTGTTCACCTGTGACATCTGACACCATGATCTGTTATTTATATTTTATCTGTTATTGATGATATATGCTTGTTATTGATATGTCGTATTATATTCATAACTGTTCTCACTCTGCAAGTTCCCTGTTAGTATAGAATTCCCTATGGGTTGAAATGATACATACCTGAACGATCTTGTAGAATATGAGAAAATCGCTATGGGTTGAAATGATAAACCCAAGCGATTTTCATTTAATTGAATTTGGGATCGCAGGTTGAAAAGATATATACCCGTAGATATTGAAATGATAAATATCAATATCACTTGACCATAGGATAGAAAATTATATACAGACATCGTTGGTCGATATATATATATATATATATATATATATATATATATATATATATATATATATATATATATTAAAATGACTTCCAGGGTTTTGAAAAGAAATATATATGGTTTTATATAAATATTGATTTTATTATATATAAATGTTATTTTTTATATGTTTGAAATATTAGATTTTTAAAATTATATGTTTTGGAAATTCTAAAATTATAAGTTAGTTTTGGAATTTATTAATTTTAAGGTTTTACTTATAATTTTAATATTTTAAAATATATAAAATAAGTTAATATAAAATAAATTTAATATAAAATAAATTTAATAATAAGATTGGATTTAATAAAGTTTGATTTAAATGGTATATAGCATGTTTAAGTATTTATTTGGAATTATATTTTAAAAATAGATTTTTATAATAATTTTAGTAAGTTCAGGTTGGGAAGATAAATTTAAATTGATTTAATATCGTATTCTATTAAGAATTATATTTAACTAAAACTGATTTGAACTTATTGAAGTTGAGATTTTTAAGAATGGTTTTATAACTTGATTTTGATTTAAAGTGATTAAATTAATATTTCAAGTGTAAATAAATTGAAGGGAATAATTAGTTTATTAAATGGTAATTTAAAGTTTTATTTTAAATGTTATTGGATTGATCAAGTGAATATTTCAATATTAAATAATGGTAAAGTTGAATTCGAAATATAAATGAATTTATTTAAATTGAGTTATTGTAAATGTTTGAATATTTAAAGCTTTGAAATCTATTGAAATTGAATCGGTTTAATGGTTCAAATCTATATTTGAAATCGATATAAATTGGTTTATTGAGGTTTGAATTGAAATGGAAGAACTGAGACTTGATTTAAATGGGATTTTTGAAATTTGAGTTGATTTAAATTGATTTATGAACCATGAGGAAACCATTTTATTATATAAGGCATTTTAAAATATATATATAAATATTTTATTTTATAAGTTATTTTAATATATAAACTTTTTTAAAATAAACAAATTTTAATATACTAATTATTTTAATGTAAACTATTTTAACTTATAATTGTTTTAATATAAACTATTTTAACTTATAATTGTTTTAATATATAAACTATTTTATTATATATATACTATTATTAATATCTAAACTGTTTAAGAGAAAAGTGCTTTGATTTCCAAAGTATTATAATTTTAAAGTGTTATAATTTCCAAAGTGTTATAATTTCTAAGTTTTATAACTTCGAAAGTGTTATAACTTTGAAAGTGCAATGATATTGGAAATGGATATATTTTAAGTAAATAATGATATCGTATTGATATGGTTTTGAAATGGATGTGATATTTTGGTTTTGAAATATTAATTATTTGAAATGAAATGACCATGGTGTTATAATAATATTTGGTTGTTAAAGAGACCGGGATCAGATTGTCATACTCTCTGCCAATTTCGAAAATCGCTTTAACAACTGTGTACGTAGTGGAGATTCCAGAATAAAGTAGGATAGTTGGAGATGATCCTATATGAGGTATATACGTGGACCTAAATCTCGTGAGTTAGCTTAAGGTGGCTAAAATAGGAGAAATTGGACCGAGTGAAGTAGCTCCTCCGATCGAGCACACTTCTTCGATACCATTCTATTACTTTGTGGTTGATTGGGTGCACCCTCGGATTTTATAAGAGTGTTGGACGAGTTAGGCAGTAGCGGGAGTTATGCGTTACCAAAAGCCCGGAAGTGTAATTAGTATATCTATCCTAGCATTGCCTAGTTGTGCCGTGTCACGGCATTTGAGACTCACCTTTGGAGTTGGAGCTTTGCTTAGAGATCCATCTATATCTATTCAGCTTTCAGTTATTCAGTTGGCTCCAGTGATATATTCAGATTTTGTTATTTGACTATTGTATTGAGACTTCTATGTATTCGAGACTTCTGTTGTGTCTTGTTATAACTATGTTATACATATAGTAGCTTCATGAACTACTATTCATTTGTTTCCGCTGCTTATTCTTATTACTTCATGTTCGTGATTCTGTGATTGATTTATTTACTATATATGCTAAGTTTTTCCAAATATAAATTAACAATATGATATTTTGAGCAATTCAAGTCCGGCATGTGTGGATGCGAATGACATAAAATATTAGGATGTTATATGTGGTATCAGAGCTCTGGTTTTAGAAAAAACTTAACATATATGGTAAATTTAATTACAGAATCGCCTTCGCTCGAGCTTGAATTCCTTCCTCTTTGATTTGGATTTCCTTTGAACTTTGGAACTCTCCCATTAATTCTGAAATCCCTTCATGTCTCTCCATATTCGTATTGTTCTTGACTCTGGAGTATCCCATAACTCCATTTCGGTTGATTTCTATAATGAATTGACGGTCCTGCCAATCTTAGAATGATTTGTCAAGGGGTGAAACTCCTTTACAATAGGCATCGATTCACCGAAGATTTCTATACCGTCGGTTTAGATGCTGCTATCTCTTGTTATGCCCGAATTCTATTCTCTTGTGATCGGATGTCGATTTGCCTTTGGATTCTACATCGATCTTATTCTTGAAGTCATGGTTGACCAGGTTAAGGTCGCCCTCGATTAGTATCAGTATATCCATCTTTCTATTTTGTAATTTTATTATCTCATCTTCGTTTCGAGCCTATCTTCGAATTAGAATTCTCTTTGACTAGGGTTCATCTAAATTTGGATCCCTACCCTTGTTTTAAAATCCATTCTGGAATCATCGAGTGAGGGAGTGTATTTGTAATCAATATAAAAATATCTTATACTGTGTTGTTTGAGTTGTTAAGGATGATTTGGATTTCGATCGATTCATCTGGCCAACGCTATCGATAGGAATTCCAAAACACTTGAATAGAGCAAACTAACCAATATTATTTTCAAATTTGGTAAATGAAATAAATTTTATGATTATGTTATATATATAAGTATAAATTTTCTAAAATTAAATAGTTAAATGATTGGTTGTTAGAAATGATAATACTAGATTATCATTTATTGATCTTCCAATGAAATGAATTCAAATTAAGAATTTGATAACTAAATTTTCAATATTTTGGAATTTTATTTTTAAATTCCAGGGTATATTATTTTAAAATTATTTTCGAATAGAAATCGTTTCCAAAGAACTTTAAAAGGTTTAAATCAGTACTCTCTTCGTTTGTCGCTGGAAAATTATTTCGGTGATGGCTGCAGAATCATCAACATTCATTTTCGAGTTTCAGAGCAGAGAGATCACTTGGTAGCTTTGCTACACTTTTGTTTTGGAAAATGAATTTGATTTGAATTTCTTAGGCATGACTTGATGTATAACATATATAGGTATATGATTATAGATTTGGTTTGATATATAATATATATATATGTATACATTTATCTCTAGTAGTTTGAAGTGAAATTAGAAATTTAAATCTTAAATTTTTAGAATAAATATTTAAAACTTGAAATAATTGAATTAGGATAATTTACTTGTATAATACTCAATTTTCATCCCAACATATATGACTTACCTAAATTATTCAGAAGTTGAATATGTAATTGAATAATAGGATAATGAATAAATTTATGTGAACTTAGGAATATATAAGATTGAATTATAAGTGGAATAAACTTAAGTGAAATCAAATAGATTTAATAAATGAGATAAATAAAATAAATTTTTTTCTAAAAGAAATCTTTTTATATAAACATTAGTAAATTGAAATTAAATCAATTGAATGAAAATACCTTGAATTGAAATCAATTAGTTGAATATAAACTAATTCAAAAATAAATGAAATTTATATGATCTCGAATTAATTGTTTTATTTTGCTTTTCAATCTATTTTTCTTTCTGGTTGTTTCTATTCTCCTACCTCGTTCCTTTTCGGGGACGAAAAGTTTTGAGTGGGGGAGAGTTAACGACCCGTAAATTTTTATAACGTAAATAAATAAAATTTTGTGAAATTTTGAATAATTAAATTTGGAAATAAAAAATTTGATATTTTGAATATGTCTATATATACATAGAAAATGAAAAAAATTCGTCTGATAATATGGAAGTTTTTTTTGTGCAATTTAATTTAAATTTAAATCAGTCAAATTTGATGATAGTAAAATATTTTCCAAACCTGAATATTTTTATATAATAAATTTGTAAATCATCTTCTGCGTGAGGCGCCATCTTTCGTTTCACCAAATTTGGACTGCTATTTCTCCATTTATCTTACTTTCGACGTTTTAGCAACATTTTCGGTACCGAATATCGACATTTGATAGCATAATCGTATCGCCGATATCTGTATACCGTTTTGATCGTCTCGTCATGCTGATCTTTACGGTATATTTAGTTGTCAATTTCGAAGCCCGGTGTGCGGTGCAATCTGCAAAACGCCTAGCGTATCGGTTATGCAACCAAGTCTTTTTGGTTCCTGACCTTTCATTATACACCGTATAATATCAATAGCCATCAACCATTTGATACTCCCAACAATTCAACATTTGGACTTTTACTATTCTTGTTTCATTTCTCTGCTCATTCACTTGCTCTTTGTTTTCTCTGCTTTTATTTTTTCTCTGGTATTTACCATTCACTTGCATTCCTTCATCCTCAACCTTTTCCTCTCATTCTTTTCTAGCAAACCAACCCACAACCAAACCTTATGCCTCTGTACTCTTCCCTATCACCGACCCCTTGCCTCCTTCCACTTGTGTTGCTCTCCCTCTGTCCCGACCACTCCCTTACCGAAAGCGGCACCTTCTATTTGCATCGCCTTCATGTGACAAGCCTCCGACCCCTTCCAGTTTGCCCCAGCCTCACGCAACACCCAATCCCGAAGCTTCCAGCTACCCTTCCTCTCCGTTTTCAGACTTCCACCTTCATTTTTCTCCACCCATCCTTTCCACGCCTTGCACCACCCCTGCTCTCCTGCGTTCTGGCATCCCTACCTTCTTCTGGCAGCTCGCTGGCAAACCCACATCCCTTCGACAATGCAGCCACATCCAATCGCACAGCCGTGTTCATTCATTTCCAAGGTGGCAGCCTTCTCCCCGCTTTTATGTGAATTGATAAATATATTAAGGTGCATATATATATATATAAACATTTATTTTATCTGTTGGTATATATATATATGTTTATGTAAGTATATGTATATATGAGTTCTTTTTTATATATATAGTATATAAGTGGTTATTATATGTTGTATATATTAGCTTATTAAGTATATATATAATCTATAGCTACAGAGCAAGCTTATGGGGTTCGTATAAATATAAGCTTTTACAAATGTATATACGTACATATTTAGTTATATATGTGTTTGATTTTTTGTTTTAAAATGTATGTACATAGAAGGATATATAAGTTGAAAATCTTTGAGATACTTGCTCATTTATATGTTACAGTATATACAAGTTTATAAAGGGTCTATTTGTTAGTTATATATACAAGGTATATATAATAAAGATGGTACCTATTTTTGTTCTCTGGTTTTATATATATTATATATAGATTTTTGTTTATGATGCAGGTTTATAACAGTTGCAATTTATATACGTTATATGTACCAATTTGTTTATTATATAAATTAGATCGGTTGAGTTCCAATATATGTTATAATGAGTTAAGTTATATTGATTTTTATAGTTATTGATTTTAAAATATAATAAGTATGTAAGTTATACGTATGTTTATATATTAGTCTATATATCTATCTGTTTATATAAGTATGTATATATATAAGTATTGGTTTTAAGTATAATATATATATCTTTGATTCTTAATACTTGAGTTTTAAGAATAATGATTTTGAAAATTTTATATTATCTTAATATTTGTCTTAAATTTATATATTAAAGAAAATATAATATAATAATAATGTATATATTTTCAATTTATATCAAAACTGATTCGATTTGTTTTCATCGATTCCTGTTATCAGCTCTGTTCGTCGAATTCGTGCCAATCTTGCTTTGCTTTGGAATTCGTGCTTGGATTCGTAACTCATCTCATTCTCATTCATCTCTAGCCTCGTAAGGTGAGCAACCACTCGCAATTAACATTCTTATATTTATTAGATTTAACTTCATTTGAAACGACAATTGAAATATGATGCTAAATTGAATTGTTAATTATTTGCCATATATGATATGCCAGTATCTGTAACTGTACATCTATGACATCTGACTCCATGATCTGTTATTTATATTTTATCTGTTATTGATGATATATGCCTATTATTGATACATTATATTATATTCATAATTGTTCTCACTCAACACATTCCCTGTTAGTATAGAATTCCTTATGGGTTGAAATGATACATACCCGGAACGATCTTGTAGAATAGAAGAAAATCGTTATGGTTTGAAATGATAAACCCAAACGATTTTCATTTAATTGAATTTGGGATTGTAGGTTGAAATGATATATACCCGTAGATAATTTAAATTGCGGATTGAAATAATGGATATCCATATCACTTGACCATAGGATAGAAAATTATATACAGACACCGTTGGTCTATATATATATATATATAAATGATTTCCAGGGTTTTGAAAAGAAATATATATGGTTTTATATAAATATTTATTTTATTATATATAAATTTTATTTTATATATGTTTAAAATTTTAAATTTCTAAAATTTTATGTTTTGGAAATTCTAAAATTATAAGTTAGTTTTGAAATTTATTAATTTTAAGATTTTACTTATAATTTTACTACTTTAAAATATATAAAATAAGATAATATAAAATAAATTAAATAATAAGATTTGATTTAAAGTTTGATTTAATTAGTATATAGTATGTTTAAGTATTTATTTGAAATTATATTTTGAAAGTAGAAATTTATAATAATTTTAGTAAGTTCAGGTTGGGAAGATAAATTTAAATTGATATGAAATCGTATTTTTAAAGAATTATATTTAATTGCAATTGATTTGAATTTATTGATATTTAGATTTTTAAGATATGATTTTACAACTTGATTTTGATTTAAAGTGATTAAATGAATATTTCAAGTTCAAATAAATTAAGGAGAATAATTAGTTTATTTAAATGGTAATTTAAAGTTTTATTTAATTGTTATTGGATTGATCAAGTGAATATTTCAATATTAAATAATGGAAAAGTTGAATTCGAAATATAAACGAATTTATCAAAATTGAGTTACTGTAAATGTTTGAATATTTAAAGCTTTTAAATCTATTGAAATTGAATCGGTTTAAATTTGTTGTTCAAATCTATATTTGAAATCGATATAAAATGGTTTATTGAGGTTTGAATTGAAATGGAAGAACTGAGATTTGATTTAAATGGGATTTTTGGAATTTGAGTTGATTTGAATTGATTTGTGAACCTTGAGGAAACTATTTTATATAAAGCATTTTAATATGTATGAAAATATTTTATTTTATAAGTTATTTTAATATATAAACTCTTTTAATTTAAACAAATTTTAATATACTAATTATTTTAATATAAACTATTTTAACTCATAATTATTTTAATATAAACTATTTTAACTTATAATTATTTTAATATATAAACTATTTTATTGTATGAACTACTTTTGTTATATATACTATTATTAATATCTAAATTGTTTAAGAGTAAAGTGTTATGACTTCTAAAGTATTATAATTTCAAAGTGTTATGATTTCCAAAGTGTCATAGTTTCTATGTTTCATAACTTCGAAAGTGTTATAACTTTGCTATGATTTTGGAAATAGATATATTTTAAGTGAATAATGATATTGTATTGATATGGTTTTGAAATGGATACGATATTTTGGTTTTGAAATATGAATGATTGAAATGAAATGACCATGGTGTTATAATAACGTTTTGTTGTTAAAGAGACCAGGATCGGATTGTCATACTCTCTGACAATTCCGAAAACCACTTTAACAACCGTGTACGTGGTGAAGATTCGAGAATGAAGTCGGATGGTTGGAGACAATCCTATATGAGGTATATACGTGGACCCGACTCCCATTAGTTAGCTTAAGGTGGCTAAACAGGAGAAATTGATGGGACAAGTGAGGTGGCTCCTCCGATCGGACACACTTCGTTGATACCATTCTATTACTTTGTGATTGATTGGGTGCACCCTCGGATTTTATGGGAGTGTTGGACGAGTTGGGCGGTAGCTGCGGCTATGCATTACCAACAACCTGGAAGTTTAATTGGAATATCTACCCTAGCATTGCCTAGCTGTGTCGTGTCACCTACCATATCGAGCCCGCTACACGTTTATTATGTACCATCCCTATGGAGTGCCCTTTTACAGCCTCCAGTTTAGGAAGGGATATTACGGTACTGTATGGACTATGGGAATATGCAAAATGTGTCAAAGGGGGTGTGGGTAACGCCTTAAAGCTATTTTAATACTTTTACTTTATTATAGACATATTATAATAGCGCATTGCACTACATAGTAGATAGTTTCATGGATACTTAGAGGATGGTATCCCAAACATCCTTTGAGTTACTTGTATTTTAGTTGATATTTCACTTGAGTTGGATTTATTGATATAATACTGTTAATCCTGACTCAAGTGTTTGTGTTTTGCTTTATGCTCGGGTCAGACTGAGTGTCACAGCATCTGAGACTCGCCTTTGGAATTGGAGCTTCGCTAGGAGATCCATCTATATCTATTCAGCTTTCAGTTATTCAATTGACTCCAGTGATATTTTCAGATTTTGTTATTTGACTATTGTATTGAGACTTCTATCTTTTCTAGACATCCGTTGTGTCTTGTTTTAACTATGTTATACATATAGTAGCTTCATGAACCACTATTCATTTGTTTCCGTTGTTTGTTGTTATTACTCTGTGTCTGTGATTTCGTAATTGATTTATTTACTATATATGTCGAGTTTTTTCAAATTTTTAATTAATAATATGATATTTTGAGAAATTCAAGTTCGGCATGTGTGGATACGAATGGCACGAAATATCGAGATGTTACAACAGTGGAATGATAAAATATAATAATTAAATAACAGTTCATGAAGCTGTTTACTATACATTCAATTATAACCTATACAACATTTATCAAAGTTATATATACATCAGGGATAAATAATAATGCAGCAGAATAGCATAATGCAGAGAATAAAAATAGTAGAATACCACATCTTCATCTTCGTCCTCTAGAAAAAAATCTTCAATATGCTGAAAAACTCAAGGCTGACCCGAGCGTATTGAAAAGACATTGAGTTAGAACTAAAATACTCTTATGTAAGTCAAATTAATATCACAAATATGGGTTCAATAACCTAGGAGATGTTATGGTATTTTCCATCTCCTAAGGATCCATTTAACTATTTATATATATAATAATAGTATACGCTATAATAGATAATGTCTACCAGTAAAATAAATATCAAAATAGCAATAAGCCTTTACATTGATCCAGCACATTTGTACATTCGAAACTAAAGTCGTAATGGGCTCGTATAGGGAAAAATAGGACAAGGCATGTAAGGCAATGCCCAAGGTTGTACTCTACCAGTTTACCCTTTTTGGCTGCTCGTAACCCATCCATGGCCGAACGTGACTATCAATCCAAACAAAAGGTGCACCCATCGAGTCAAAAATCACAATAGTAATACGAGTGATCAACGTTGCTAGAGGTAGCTAACCTCATTGGCTAGACATGGGCTCCCATTTTAGTCATTTTAATTTTGACACAAATGTCAAGGCTATACATCATCGTTCTCTTACTACATTCCAGTAAACGTCGCCAATTCAACCACTAAATTCTGGATATCATACAATGCGTACACAGTTGTTAATGTGGTTCCAATATCGACAGAGTGTATGCTAATAAGAGGCCCCGATCTCTTTAACAGCCAAACACCATTTTACACACCGGTTTGTTCTTTTATACTTCGAAAACAATTCATATTTGATATCAAAATATCATATTTATTTCAAAAACAAATCCATTTCGAAATCATCGTATTCGCTTCACAAATCATATTTTACTTCAAAACTTCAATTCAGTTCAATATATCGATTTCACTTCAAAAATATTGTTTCGAATTCAAAATTTAGGTTATGACTTCACTTTAAGCCAATTCGCATTTAAATCCAAGATTTAAATATAAACATTCCACCCTATGACTAGTTGAATTTTTAGAAAATAGTTTAGATTGTTTTATAATTGTGAAATAGTTAAAATAGTTTATAGAAAATAGTTTGAGTAATAGGAATTGTTTATGTAGTAAAATAGTTTGGAAAATCAAAATAATTTGAATATTTAAAGAAAACCATTTATAATAAAATAATTCATTTGAAAACAGTTTCAAAGTCAAAGCGGTCCGGTTCCAAATTTCCCAATTTCAAATCAATTCCAATTTCCATTTCGATTTAATCGATTCAACTCCGATTACAAGTCGAACTTTTACTTTGATTCCAAATTAGTTTCGATTTCGATTTAAAATTAATTTCAATTCCAATTCCAATTCCAAATCAATTTCACTTTCAATTCGAAATAAATTTAATTTCCCATTTCCAAATTAATTTCAATTCCAAATGAATTTAAATTCCAATTCAAAATTAATTTCAACCCCAATTCCAAATTAATTTAAATTCTATTTCCAAAATAATTTCAAAATCCAATTCCAAATTAATTTCAACTCAATTCTCAAATTTTGAACCATTTTGGCATATATCAATTCCGAGTTAGATTTCTAAAATATCGATTCAAAATGCTAAAATCGAATTTTCCTTCAATATCCAATTAAAAATATAAACCCTCAAATATAATTAAATTCCAAGCTCAGTTTTGAAATATTATTTTATATCACTTTTACTTAACAATATTCAAAGTTCGAAAAAGTCCAATCTTTTAAAACAAATCAATTTTAGAAATTCACATCATATTTCGATTATAACCTAAAAATCTAAACTTCGATTAATTGAACAAATTTCTATTTCAAATTTAAATTTCAACATTCCAAGTTCCAATTTGAAAATAATTCAATCTCCATAAATTCAATTTTTATTTCTTAAAACCAATCATTTAAATAATTTAAAATCAAAATTTCAAAAATAATTTAATTTAACCAATCCAGTGTCTGTATATACTTTTCTATCATATGGCCAAGTGAATCGGTTATTTCAATTTAACTCAAGAATGGATATATATATATCATTTTAACCAAAATCATAGGTATATATCATTTCAACCTATTTTTTAATTGATTCGAAATAATTTAATTTACAGTTTTATATACTGTAAATAATATACATGATGAAAATACGATATATCAAAATAAATAAACATCCAAATATCAACCCATAGCATCCATTACAACAAATCATCCAAACAGTCAATAAAATTCACAACAATTTCATAATTATCAACGTCGGGTATTTTACTAGTAGTTAAATTCTTATTTAATTTACCGACAATTCAAATCCTATCAATAAATTCAGATGTCAATTTAAATGTCAATTAAATTTATCAAGCAACAACCAATAAATTCACTTCGCGATATAATTCGACTACATAAAAACAGATAGCACATGTGAGCGCATAAACGCTCACCTCAACAACAACAACTCGAGATAGATCTACGATATGGTTTACGTCATGGCACAATCTGAATAACAGCTCACGATCAACGCATGCACACGCGATATTGAAATTCGAACAACAGTCATTCCTTCTATATATATACACACTATATGATTCTCTTATATATATATATATACACACACGGCTAAGCACTTGAACAAGAAGAGAGTAGTCGAGCTCGGCTGGGGTGGCGTTGGGTGCTGCAGGCGGTGATGAGGAGGTTTAGGAAATGGAGACTATGGTGGAGTCGTAGCAGTTTCAACTAAGATAGCCTTTTTTGTAAACACGGAGGCTGGAAGGAGTCCTCTGGTTGGAGGAGACGAGGCGGCATCGGCTATAGAGGGAGATGGAGCTAGGTGCGGCGGTTGGAAGGAGCGACGATGGAAGTGTTAAGCATGGAGGTGGCTGTCAGCACTAAGGTTTCGGCCAGGCTATGCATTTTTTTCTTTTTTTTCGTTTTTAAATATGATATGGTACAGAAATAAATAAAAGAGAGAGGAGAAGGCTACATGGCCATCACGTGCGTATAAAAGGGGAATGGACCGATTATTCATGCTTGGATTACCATTTCAACATTTTAACATCTACAGTTTTATTTAACCACCAATTCATACATGTAATCTTTCAACCAAATATGCTTATCCCTTTTCTTTCCTTAAACTGCTATAGGGATCAACATATATACCTTTCATATTTTAAACATCTGTTATTTTAAATTTATATTAAAATTTTAAGTAACATAATATACCAAATGTGTGTGCATATATCAGTAAACACCGTTAACACGGGCTAAAACAACGCACAGTATAAACTGAGAGTTCAAACACGCGAAATAAAACATCGTCGTACTCAGAGTGTTGATACGAACACGTTCGCACACAGAAAAATGGTTATTTTATGCTCGGGTGAAAATTTGTTATTTACGCCATATCGGTTTTCGCTATCATAAATCGATCGTACAAATCGATTTAAACGGAGCTAGCAAAATCAGAATTCGATGAAACGAACGTCGACGTTTTTATTATAAATTTTCCTAATATATTTTCATGAAAAATATTTCAATTGCTAAAACCAAAAGTTTCACTTTTTTATTAAGACTGATTTCCACGTCAAATTTCAAAATGCTTAAAATTCTGTTTTATATTTTAATTCACATTTTATTCGTTTCAACCAATCGTACACAGCATTAATTTAAATTCAAATTTTATATCCACAACTTAAAACAATATCAAATCTAATTGAATTTATTTTCAGAAGAACGGTAAATTTCGAAATAGTTACAATAAGTATAAATTTAATTGTTATTGTATATAATACAAAGTAAAACTATGCATGCATATATTTTCATGTAAGTTTGAAATGTTCTGAAAAAGAGCTAAAGAAAGGTTAAAAGAATGCTAAAAGATTTCTTTCTTTACCTCTCATTATTTGTCTTACAAATGCCTTACATTCTTTTATTGTCGCGTAAATGCATCATTACCCATTAATAATTTGATTCATTTTAGTCAAGTCTATTTATTTATGCAATTTGTTTCATTTAACATATAAGAAGGCTTTGACAAGCATACATACACACACACTTTTTCATATTCAAAATTAAAATGCTATGTGACAACCATTGCTCATCTAAATCAACAATTTATACGTCGTAGATGCAAATCTCAACATCAATATACATATACATTAACTATATACACCTTATGTGTTATCCAGCCTTTTGACTTGGCTATATCCAGGCTGACTAGACAAGTTAGACTCGATGATAAAGAAGGAAAGCACTTCGAAGAGTTGATAATAGAGTATAGAGATCAAGCATAGATGACAATATAAGGTAACGGTCAAGCAAAGCTAAAGATTGACTCTCCCAAATATTATAAGTATGGAATAGTACTTCCCCTAAGTAGGGGATCAGATTGGATCACTATGGCTATGAACAACTACAGTCAGTTGTTTAACTCAATGGGAATCGATCGATACCTCTACAAACATGAAAGCAATCATTCAAAGAACTTTGGAAACATGAAACTAGCATGGAAAGGGACCCATAAGAGCGATCGCGACATGCCACATGGGCACCTTAACCGATCGGCCTCGATCGCTCAACATGGGGAATTGGGCCATGAGATTTTTGAGTGACCTCGTCTGCATCTAAGATTCTGCCGATTAATTTTCAAAAAGATATTTGGTCGTTTACGCCTGTTTATAGCTCTTTTGAGGGATCTTTACGCTATTATTTTCTTTATACTCCATTGCAATTATGGATTCCGATCCGATCCCTCTTGTACTCGAAAATTCAAGAGATTGATGATGTAATTTCATAAAAGTGGGCATAGACATTCAATGCCGAACCACTATTTATTTGTTATTGTTTTTTACTTGTTTCCTACTTGTTCCCTCTGTTTATTTCGATTTCTTCATTTTATTACTCTAATAAAACTCTATTAGTTGCTTATGATCAATTTTGATGCAAACATTTTGGTGCTTTCACTGGGAATTGAACTCAAGCTGATTGGATCTCATCATCTACTTGTGGAATCCCACATCCCTGAGATAGATCCAAATTTCTAAAGACAATTTCCGTTTCTACTTAGATTTTAAGAAGACCTAGAAAGAAGCTATTAGCCATGGCTAAAGGAAAGTCTACTACTTCCCATGTTGTTGAAGGAAATGAAGATGCTAATGTTCAATAAGTTGATTAAAATATACAACCGGCGGTTGCCAATGTCCAAAATCTAGCCAAATATATCACCAGAGTTGATTTTGAAGTCCTAATGAAGGAACTGATGGATAGCCATCAATTGCTCAACCAACAAATCTAGGCTAACATCAACTTGATTAACCAGTTGAAAGATAGGCAAGGAACGACAAGAAGGGAGCCCACTCCATATTCAGGATTGAAAAATTCCTCCACATCTAACGACTATCACCAAAGTAAACGTTGCAAAATGGATCCATAGGCACCTGGGGCGCTGGGACGAGATCAGGCGATCAACCAAGGTCGATCGACACTGATTAGTACCAAACCCCCCAAGGGGATCGATAATTAACCCCCAAATTTAAGGGGGATCTATATGTAGGTAGAGGTTCTTACTTTGGATTCAATTAATGTGCTGGAGCTCTAGCAAATGTGGTTGAATCGCAGTTGAGAGACGATGACATAATTGCCACTCAAGAAACGGATAAAGAGCATGAGGAGCCAAGGCAACATGGCACTGCCTAAAGGAATGGTCAGGTCATCTATGTGAGCTGGAGCATGACTACTGCCAGAGAGACTCTCCAAGCACCAGATTTTAACAGCTATATTGAGGCGGACAGTGAAGGAAAGTCAAGGCTTGACCAATAATGATTAAAGATTCTCCAGAAGTCATATTACATTCCTCGAAAACATTCTACATGCAGATTATCAGCGGTGGTTCCATACGCTTACGATGCTTACCTATATAGGGAAAACCAACCCCAGGCAGCATCTTTTGAAGTAAAATGGCTCATGGACTCGGCTCGAGCCACTGATGCGGTCAAGTGTAGGTATTTCCTCTTTTTTCCATCAAATGTTGTGACCATGTGGTTCACCAAGCTACCGCCGTGGACAATCTCTTCATTTGATGAATTAGTGAAGAATTTCCTATAGTAGTTCCATATGCACAAGACTCGCCCCAAGGATGTAATATCACTCTCTAGCTTGGTCCAGGCACTAGGGGAGTCACTGAAAGATTTTATGAAATGGTTTAAAAAAGATGATATAGAAGTTAGTAATCTGAATGTTGATGCAATACCCATGGCAATGACTAGGGGAGTCAACTCTGATTCTGAGTTTGACGATTGGTAAGCAGGAAAGCCTTCTTCTGCATCGAACCATTTCTTTGCAAAGGAATCTCAATTTATGAGGAAGGATGAGGAAAAGTGAACGAGGAAGAGAGATGTTGCAGGCCCAAGCATCGAGGGAGTGAAGTGTAATGTGGCAGTAAAGTAGTTCGATGATAGTTCTATACAAGTTCATATCAATTTCAGATAAATCGAATAAGCAGAAGAAAGGCGGTAATAGAAATCGCGGTCGAAATGGAATTCTAGTGGAAGAAAGCCGAGGATCCCGTCGTTCGATACATACACGCGATTGAATATGCCACTAGAGAATGTTTGTCTATCGACCTATAACACTATGTAGTATAGAAAACCACCTCCGAAGGAAGAGATGGAGAAGCAAAGACAGTCCGAAAAGTACTATAGTTTCATGAGAATTATGGACATACCATAGTCAGATGTCGTCGCCTTGGTGATGTTATTGAGAACCTAATTCAAGAAAGAAAGTTGCAGTAGTTTGTTAAAGTCCCATAGGATGGTGGTTATGGGGCATCAGACCCCAATCAAGGATAAGTTCCTCCTAATCTTGAGGAACCTCGATGGACAGAAGGGAGATTAGTCGTTAATACCATTGTCTAAGGACCACATCCGACCGATAAAAGCTAGAATGATATGGAGCGTTATGTGAACGCTATCAGACATGTTGATGTTGAATGTTGCTTAAAAACGGGGGACAATGCTCTAGCAAAGCAGCAGCGAACTATGACAGATGATATCGTATTTTGGAATAGAGACGCAAACAAGGTGGAGGCCCCTACGATTGACTCGATGGTGATCTTGACAATGACTGACCTCGCCTTGGTGAAAAATACTCTGATTGATCATGGGAGTTTTGTGAATATTATTTTCAAGAAGGCATACGACCATATGTTACTGGAAGCCAAAGATCTGAAACCATGCAAAGCCCATATTTATTGATTTAACAGTATTGCAACTGAAGTGGTAGGCTATGTCGAGCTACCTGTTGAGTTAGGAGACGGCGGTCAAAGGAGAGTGCGAGTGCTTCCGTTTGTTGTCATGGATGTGAACTCTCCGTATAATGCTTTTCTGAGCTGACCAGCTCTTGCTGAATTCAGGACAGTTATAGCCCCTTGGTGCTTAAACCTAAAATTCCCAATAAAGAATGGCGTGGGAATTATCCATAGAAATCAAGCGACTGGATGAACCTGTTATGTGGCTGAGTTTAGTGACGCTCAGCGAAAGGAGAAAGGAAAGGATGCAGAGAAGCCTTTTTGCATCAAAACCAATGAAGCTTAGTAATCGGCATTCGAGCCTTTGATCGGGAACCACGATCGGTTCTATTTGCATATAGATTTGGGAGATGAAGGAGAGGGGCCCAAAGAAACCAAGGCTGCACCTGCCGAGCCGACGACTGACATTATGGTCAGCCACCATAACCCTTCAAGAGTCCTTAAGGTCAGATCATAGCTTAGTGCAACGATGATGAAGGAATTAACTGGCTTTCTCTGAGCAAATCTTAATGTGTTCACTTGGACTCATTCTAAAACGTATGAGATTTCACCAACTATCTTGAGCCATGCATTGAATATCGACCTAAGGCATGTCCCGATGAAATAAACACGATGTAGCATGGATCTGTAGAGATCTGCTGTACTCAAAGAGGAGGTGGATAAACTCAAAAATAATAGGTTTATTTCTGATGTCCTCTATCCTAAATAGGTATCCAATCCCACTCTTGTGAGAAAAGCTAATGGGAAGTGGCAGACCTATGTCGATTACTCAGACTTGGACAAGGCGAGCCCGAAAGATAGTTTCCACTTTCAAGGATCGACCAGTTGGTAGATCCAACCATTGGATATGATTTGCTTTCATTTATAGACATGTACTTCGATACAATCAGATTTCGATGCACGCCCTAGACTAGGAACATACCAGCTTCATTACCGACCTAGGATTATACTGCTACATTATGATGCCTTTTGGACTAAAGAATGCTGAACCAATATACCAAGACTAGTCAATCGGATGTTCAAAGACCAAATAGAGCAATTGGTGGAAGTATATGTGGATTATATGCTCGTGAAGTCACGGCGATCAAACGATCACATCGATGACTTGACGGAGATGTTAGTGTCTTCTAAAAATATGGAATAAAAAGTAATCATTTGAAATGCTCTTTCAGCATTAGGTCGAGAAATTTCTTGGGTTTCATCGTCAACTCTCGTGGAATTGAAGCCAATCCTGAGAAGATTTAGGCGATAAGGAATAACCAGGTGCCAAAGACAATCAAGCAGGTGCAAATTCTAAGTGGGAAGGTCGCCTCCCTAATCAGGTTAATTTCCAGAGCCATCGATAAGTGCATTCCTTTCTTAGACTTAATCCGGACAGGGAAGAGAAACATTGAATGCATGCAAGATTGTATTGATGCGTTTCAAGTTCTAGTACATCACTTAGAGAGACCCTCCATCTTGTCTAAACCACTGGATCATGAAGATGTGTACATATATTTAGCGGTGTCGGTACATGCTATAAGTGCTGCAGGAGATTAATCGAATCCAGAAGCCAGTATACTATGTTAGCAAGCAGTTAACAGGTGCTGAAAGAAACTATCTGAGGCTAGAAAAGCTTGTGTACTACTTGTTGATTATGTTAATAAGCTCCATCCTTTTTTCCAGTCCCATCCAATCAATGTCTTCACTGACCAGCCATTACACAGTCTTACAACGACCCAAGACATCTGGAAGATTGCTTAAATGGAATAATGAATTGATACAGTTCGATATCACTTATCACCCTCAAAGAGCTATCCAGGGATAAGCACTGGCAGACTTCATAGCCTAATTCACTACACAAGTCGACTCTTTGGAGAGCGGTGAAGAACCTACCATGCAATGGAAAATATACATTGATGGTGCATCTAGCGATTGGTGTTCTGGCATCGGAATCATACTAGTAATTCTTAGGGAATGTTTAATTTTCTACACCCTGAAACTTAACTTTCCTGCAATGAACAAAGAATCTGAATATGAAGCCCTGATCGCTAGGCTTAATTTGGCAAGAGAGCTAGGAGTAAAGTCTTTGCAAATTTTTAATGATTCCTAGTTAGTAGTGTAATAAGTCAAAGGAGATATCAAGCCAAAGGAGCATGACTTCCTCCTTAACTCAGTCGAGTCTAAGAATTGCTAACCGATTTCAAGCATTAAACCATTATACACATTCCTAGATAACAGAACGAGAAAGGTGACTCACTAGCCAAGCCGGCCAATTCCGAGAATCATAACAAATGAGGTTGGTTCCAACTAAAATACACAGTGCTCCAAGCATTGACCAGATGGAGATCGATTGGGTTTTAGAAACGAAGCCCGAGAAGGAGTCGTGAATGAGTCCGATTAAAGATTATTTGCAAAAGGGAATCCTTCTCGAATGGAGAAATGATAACTGATAGATCCTTCGTAAAGCTTCATAATATATTCTTCAAGAAGGATTCATGTACAGGAAGGGTTTCTCCATCCCCCTGCTTCGGTATATCGCCAACAACGAAATTAAGCGAGTATTAAGAGAAGTTCGTGAAGGAGAATGTGGCGATCACACCGGAGGGTAAACCTCGGTGAAGAAGATACCTGCTATGGTTATTTATGGCCAACTGTCAATTGAGATGCAGCTGATTATGCTAGATGATGCGATAAGTGGCAGATGTTTGCAAAAATTCGGAGAGCCCCGCCGACAGAAATCATTCAAATGGTTGGTCCATGGTCATTTGCTACTTGGAGTATTGATATCATCGGCTCTTTATCAATTTTCAAAGGCGCTGCAAAATATGCCAGCATAGCAGTTGATTACTTCACTAAGTGGGATGAAGCCAAACCTTTGGCCATGATCGCTATAAAGAAAGTAATCAATTTTGTTGTTTGAAACATCTTATGTCATTTTGGTCACCCTTAAACAATCATAACTGATAATGGGACCCAATTCGATAGTGCTGAATTCAAAGACTTTTGTTATCGACATTATGTCAAGAAATGATTTGCAGCAGTTGCTCATCCTCAAGCTAAAGGATAGGTCAGTTGTCAACAAAAAGCATGAAGTCCATTCTAAACAAGTGTATGGAAAAGGATAAAGGCAAGCTGGTTGATGAACTCCCATCGGCATTATGGGCATACAGAACTACCCATAAATCCGCGATTAGCCATACTTCATTCGCCATTGCTTACAGCTCCAAAGCCATAATTCCTATAGAATTTGAAGTCCCTTCTCATCGAGTGACTTATTATAACCCCATAAATAACAGAGATCTCCTTTTGGAATCTCTGGATATGGTCGACGGGAAGGGTAAAGAAGCTGATTTGAAAGTAGCTGCACACCGACATCGAGTCGTCCGATACTTTAACGTGAAGTCCAGACCAGGTCCTTTGAAATTGGCAATCTTATCCTGAAATGGACCTTTCTCAGCCCCGTAAACGTGGGTCGGAAATGGGAAGGACCGTATGTCATCAATCAGAAGCTTGGAGATGGAACTTTCAAGCTAGTGACTATCGATGGCATTTCATTTCCTAGAGCTTGGAATAGCGAGCATTTATGATGCTATTTCACTTAATTTTGTTTTATTCTGTTGTATTTCATTTAGAATTTTCTTTGCAGTTGAATTCCAAGCCATGTAATAAGATAGAATTCTATTGTTTCTTTTTCAATTTTCAATAAAATCTAAAGTTTCTTTCATATCTCTGCATTTTTTATGCATAAAATAAGAGTTGTGATATATGGTCAACTTACATCCACGTACGCATAACATGAATCAATAAGTACTCGGAGTTTGGTGCTGACCAAGTACTCGATTCCATACTTGAATTAAACAAAATGAATGTAACTCAACCGTCCATCCATTAACTCTTGCTTGCAATCTAACGAGCTGAGTATAAAGTAGAGAATGGGTGTGACCCGACTACCTGTTAACTAACTCCATCTCTCGATTCGACGGGATGAATGTAAAGTAGAAGTGGTCATGATACGACCGACCACTCTTCGACTTTTCATCCGGACTTGGAGGCAAGGGAATTAATCAAAGGTAATGTGACTAGACTGTTTCCTAGAACAACGTTGGTCCCTAGAGTGTGGGCTAGATTGTGAACATTGAATGGGTGTGATTAACCACTTATGGACTAACTCTAGTCTCCAAAGTACGAATAAGAGTATAAACAAAATGAATGAGTGCAAATCGGCCATTCATTCTCCCGCTCTTGCATGAAAACCCGACTGAAGGAGTATAAACTCATTATGGATGGGACCCGACCATCCACATACTAACTCCACCAACCAAAGACTAGGGGCAGGAGTATAATCACTTAACCGTTGAACACGACAATGTAATACGGTTTCTCGCGCCTAGTGTTTGGTATGACTTAAGGCCACGACTGAAAGGAGGCCTTCGGATGGGTTTTTTGGATCAATGCTTGAAGCAACGGATGTCGAAATACATTACAACCTGAACAACGAGCAATGAATTACATGTACACTGAATGGAAACTGTAATAGCTTGAATACTTAAACAAGTTTCATACAAAAGCTGGATAGAAATGAAAGACTTTTTATTTATATACTTAAACCTAGAAACTAATTGCAAATTTATTTCAAAAACCAAAACTAGAAACAAAAAATGGGGGTAGTACTCGCACAATTACGGCCAACAAAAAGAAACTAGCTACCTAGCTACTAACCAAGCTAGTTCGATGCCTATTTTTCTTCTTTTTTAGGCTTCTTCATGGTGAATTCTCTAGAGCTACCACCTTGTTCTCTCCTCTTCGACCCTTTTTTCCCTTGCTACCCTTATGGGAGACGCTTTCGGAGATAGAGGCAATCTAGATTTGGGATATAGAAGGATCAACCTCCTCGGGAGTGATGCCGCCTAGAAATATAACTTGAAGAGGAGTAATATCCACTTTAGCACTCTCCTTCTTGGCTTGCAACTCCAGCTCATCTATTTCAATGCGCTCCTTCATACTAAGTTCACCAATATGTTTGGAGGCATGTGTCACTATGACGTTATCCTTTTCATCCTAGCCTTGCTAGTTGTTAGCCTTTTATTCATGCAGAATTCCTATAACTTTATCATCTAGGCCTGGAGTCTTAGCAGGTTGATTGGTAAGAGCCACCTGTACAGTGACGGCTACAGTAGGCCCTACGGTCTACGCCTGCTGTCCTAGGGAAACATCATCATCTGGAGCATGGATAGATGCAGACGGGCCTATAATTTCATGAAGATCAATGGGTAATCCTATGACTATCAAACATGAGGGGTAAACCTTCTCGAATGTCAAAAAAGTAAGAGATATACCTTCAACAGATTAGCCTTCAGTCGTAGCTCCCCTTCCAAAATCGAAGACAACCAAAAAGATTTGTCCATCCCTAAATGGTCTGGTTCATAGCCTACATCCTTCTCTGGGGCGTGAGAAATCAAAGCATCAGCTGATTGAGTAGTAAGGAGTCTTGGGAACCAAATCCCAAGGCTTCACAGCCATCTTTTCCCTTTTTGGTGATCATTGGACCATTGTGTAAACTGAATCGAGCAGCCCTGAGCTCATCGGGCTCTTCATTGTGCAATTTTTTTTGCATGAGCTTCTCTTCATCCACTTCAGCACTACCGAGGGACATCTTTTCCAAATCTACAATATGGTCCCAGGCTTCGATGAGCGATTCGGGATCCCCTCTCTAAAGAAGTGGAGGTTTTGATTCATCAGGATGCATGCATTGTAATATATCAGTAGTGGACCAAACTCGTCCTTTATCTCTATCTGACCCTCCTCCCTAGCATCTTCCTTAAGGGCTATCTATGCGAGTTGTCTATCAGCCTCTATTTTAGATTTGCAAGCTTCGACGATCTCCTCGCAGTATCGCTGGGACTCTAGCTGAGCTTAAGTTTCTTCTTTTTTTCCTTCTCAAGCTCTTCCTTAAGTTATTTAATACGAAGGACCATAGCTCATTCTGCTTTTTTAGCAACTCCATCTCCTTCTGCAAAACGTCCTTTTCAAGGGCTAAAATACCTTTGTGAAGAACAGCAGCGTCCAATTCAGCTTAGTGCACTTTCATTAAACGCTCGATAGCTTTAGAAGATTCGCTGGCTTTTTTCTCAGCATCGGCCAGCTTTTTACCAAACTGCTTGACCTCCTTGTCCAAGAACTTAATGATGTTTTTTTCGTGGATCGCCTCAAGAGTTAAGCGATAAATTTTGTGTTTACTCTCCATCAATACCTTCGAAATTCTCTCAGCAACATGGAGAGTTGTATTGTGTCGAACATAAGCATCACTAATGTAGGAGAGCGCAGTTTCCTTGGCCTCTGGTGAAATAGAATGCAAGGTGGGAACAAATTAGAACTCATCAAAGCACAACTTAGGAAACATGGCCATGAGCTTAGCCATCTTACCAGTAGTAAAGGCATCAATAGTAGTAGGGCCTGAGAGGGCCTGTCTGTCATGCTAGTAGGATGAAATATCAAGGCCTTCTGTACATGACTGGTGGTCCGAAGATTGATGGGCGTTCGAAGAACCTGAATGTTGCTTTAACGCAGTAGCCAAATGGGGGCATAAGGAAATGACTTGCTGCTACAATGTATAAGGGACGTTGATCAGCACCCTTATCATGGGAAGATTGAGATTTAGACTTATGATTGGACAAGGAGTCCTTGGATTGATAGCTTTAGTCTCAGTCCTCTCTTTCTTCACGGCCGTTTCTATCGCGACCAGGGTCCGGACCTAGACTAAGCCCAAAATAAGACGACTGAGAGTACGCCGATCTCTTTAAGCGATCATAATTACGAGGGTGTCCCATAGAGCCTGCAAAAAAATGAAAATGTATAAGAATCACTGGAGTTAAGGGTGGATAAGTATCATGTGGTGTCATGCATGTGATCGTGATTGTCCTAATGTCCGCCAACGGATCAGTTTGCTCGTTAGAGAACTCTCTCCAAAGTCAATAAAATAAATGTCGGCACCAAATAAATTGGTGATTCAGATCCCTCGAGGCTTAGGTTGGCAAATTCACAATTTTCAACATCGTCTAGGAGCGGGATGCCCGACAGCCTCTCCAATAGACTTTCTAGTGGCAAAGAGCTAGATTGATCAGTAGCAGTAGTGGTTGATTTGGGTTTCTTGGAGACCTGCTGAAATGACCCGCAGTCCCGTACCCCTTGAGTCGACACTATTCTCCATCAATCAACTCAAAATGAACGGAAAGACAAACCATATGGGTTAAAGAAGAAGAAGTAGAAGAAGAATATAGAAAACAACATCAGAATCTTACCATCGCAGCGGAATAAAATATAATAGATAATAACAGATCTTTACAAAAAGAAAGTATATCTGTTTTATACATACATCATGAGAATATATCATCAGAGTTCAACAACATCAATAATATACAACTGGACAGTCATATAAACTTGTCCTCAAAACTGAATACACAGCGGTATAATAATCAAGTACGGAACTACGTATCGCCATCCAGCTCGTCCCCTAAGCTCCACAGCATCATTTCATGTATTCTATAATACTCGGTCTGACCCGAGCATTATAGTTAAATAACGCCCGAGTCTGTTTGGAATACCAGCGTGAGAAATCACACTCAAATTGATTATTAAAGTTTCGAAATCCTTTGAGAAAAAAAGAATCTCGTAAGACCACGCCACAAATAAACATGTCGGGTTTTTACCTTACGATAGCCAAAACACTTTTTATCAAATCCGTTTGATATTATAATAGTTTCTATAGAAAGTAAAATAGAATCTAGCTGAAATGCTTGCATCTCACGTTTCAGCAATAGTTGGGCACAATCAAAACCGTACAGGCGCATAGGGAGAATGAATTTTCAACTAATGACTAGGCATTGGGGTACCACCTGTCACAGTATGTGGCCTAGATCATCGTACCGAGGATTACTCCCAGTCCCCTACAACACAAGACCGGGACTACCCCTTACTGGATAATACCGAGTAAGATCAGCCTACGGTTGGGATCAACAACTGCACCACTAAGCCGAATAAAAAGGGACATCTAGACAGGGATGACCTCAACCTAATGAGTGATACCCACTTAGCCTTGCTGCATATCCCCTGATTTTTAGTTATTCCCGGTTGATGAGGCTCGAGGCTAAGCGTTACCTTTTTATAACATTTCACTTAGAATGCTCACTGTCCACCTGATGATGTTCTGAAAGCATTCATCCATACAAGTCCGTCCCGGGTTCGAACGGAACCGAAGGCACTACTCCTACTACATCCATTTTGGAAGTACCCAGGATTAGTAGCGATTAGCCCTTGCACTTCACTGCTCCACCTTTGAATCCAAACTCTTGTTTTCCAGACGAAAACGTACAAATCGGATCGAAGTGGTTTTCGAGAAATTAATTCCGATCCTGGTCTCTTCGAAACGATCAGCGCATTGGCCAATATTGATAGTCAGTTATTTAACTAACAATTAAGATTCACAAGCATCCATCAAACATAATAATTTTTCCAAATTATTTATTAATCTCAAAATATCTCCACAAGATATATTTCCACCTTTCAACCCTTTAAAAACAGTTTCAAACCATGTTTCTCTCATGGAATAAATTTCCCAAATATTTTTCATTTCTACTGAAATCACCAAGTACCAATACTTTAGATTTTAAAACAATTTAAATCACTCTGTTTTAAAATATACTTTAAAACATTTAAATTTAAAACTACTTAAACACTTTATTTTGAAAATATATACTTTAAAAATATTTAAAATAAAACTACTTTATAAAATATAAGACTAATTTTTAAAATAAAAATTAAGCCAAACTAAATTTAAAATAAGAGTTTACAAAATTTTATACAAGTTTTCAAATAAACTTTAACCAAACTATCCTTTAAAGTAAGACTATTTTATAAAATATAAATATTAGTAATTATCTCTTTTTTTTAACGAACATAATACCAATTAACCTTTAAATACTTACTACTAAAATAAATTTGAAAATTATTTACTTTAAAATTTAAAACGGTTAAAAATAAAAAATATTCTAAAACATTTCTTTAAAACAAAATTTTAAAGTCTTTAACTTATAAAAGTTTCTTTTGAAAATATATTTGGCTTTCTAGGGAAATACACTTCCCATTTCTATACCTTAAAAAAATAAACCACTGTTTATTTTTAAAACAAATTCACATTCCTTTATAAATTCGTACCGTGAATTTATACTTTCAAATATCCACCGATATCCATTTCACTTGATAAACCCAGTTTATAAATTCCATAGTCTCATCTTCCCTTTGAAAAACACAATTTCAAACACTTAATCAATTTCCAAATTGATTTCCAAAATTTTCTTCATTAAAATAAATTTCTTTACTTATCCAAATTTATTTCAAAACCCATAAATTTCAGATTTAATTTCTTTATTATAATCTAAAATCTTATTTAAACTGAATACCAATTTCATACCTTTCCAAATCTCTTCTTTATTTTTCTTAACAAATTTTAAACCTTGAATTTAAAATAAATTCTTTATTCCCTTAAACAATATCACTCAAATTTTAAAATTCATTCATCCCCATTTATCCATATATCTCTTTTTCCATACCGAAATTATTTATTTGAATTTAAAATCTACTTTTATCTTTTTTCCAATTTGTTCTTTAATTATCCCAATTCTCCAAAATTATTTTTCCTAAAAATTCTCTCCTTTTATTTCCTTTCAAAAGTCAAATCTTTATATTTTGATATCTCAATACCAAAATTATTCAATCCATTCATAGCGTCCAATATTCCAATTCCCAATATAATCAATAACCTATCACTAATTATTAGATAAAAGATAAACTATAAAAATAAATTACACTACTTTGAGGAACCCAGTTGGATCCCTCCAACATGTTTCCCTGCATCCACAGATGTTAGCACAAGATAAAATACCAATTCCACTTCGAGGTGGAATATCGCGGTAAATGGGATTAAATAATATCATCCGCTATTATGCGGCGCATAGGGTCTCATCCGCTATATAATACGGGAAATAAATCACTCCAATATACTATATACTACTGTATAATATATTCTACAACCAATCAATTAAATCATTCAACCAATTATTTAAATTTAACCATTTAAATTTAAATAGAAACTAGATGAGTGAGATTAACTCACCTTTGCTATTATTTGCAATCCACTTCAACTTTGCCTTGGTTTCATGGTTTTTCGACCTTGTATAAACATTAGATGATTTTCATTAATATTCAAACCAATCGAATAATTAAATTTCCATTTGATAAATTTAATTAAGAAGTGATTTATTTTAATAGTTATCATTTTAACAAATGATTTAATTTAAACAAAAAAAATTAAATTTAAACTAATTTTCCCTTAGAAAAAATATTTGTAGTAATTTAAAAATCATTAAATAGGTCAACTAACAAATTCATTCCCATAATCTATTATTTAAATATTAAACTAATAAGATAAAAATATGTATATGTATTTATATTTATATCATTATTTATCTTTACTGTAAAATCTTAAAACTGTTTATAAATTTAAAATATTCTCCCTAAATTCTATATGCATACATATTATTATCTTAATAAATTAAATAAAGAACCCAATACCTCACTTGATCTCACGGTGAACCTACTGCCCTCGATCTGGCGCCGGCACCCTCGCCACGAATCACTAAAGCCCTCCAGCCTCGTGATAAAATCAATTGACCCAAACTCAGCGTCCCCATCTCTGACCTCGAGCTACCCTACTGCAAACGCCACCCTCGTGAGCCACTGCTTTGCCGTCGTGACTCCGTGACACTCCTCTGCCCGCCAACGAAATCGAGCATACTTCCCCATACCTTCGTCGCCGCACTCACATCTCACACTAGCTTTGCCGACTTCAAGACCACATCGCCTTGCGCCTCCCTGATTCGATCACAATTCGAAGCTGCCACGATACTTTCGTTCCCTCTTTTGAATCCGATGAACAGGCTTCTGCCATTTTTTTGAAAGATCGATCAGATAATGAGAGGAAGAGAGATGTTTGATTTCTATCCTTGACTTTAATCTCTGCCATTTCTTTCGAAGTTTTCATTTTATTTTTATATTTTCAAAAGCCGATTTTGATTTTTTTTGGCCATTTTTTTCTTCTTCTTTTCGATTTTGTGCTTCTGATACGAGGAAGAGAATGCGATTATAACATGGAGGAAGGCGGCTTCGTACACTAAAGGGTGCGTGATTTGATTTTTGTGTGCCTGCCATTTCTTGCCACAAAGAAGGCAAAAAGTTGTGATATTAAAGGAAAGCAGGCTGGGGAAGAATCCTTGCTGTTGACTTAGGTTATATAAACAAATATATATATTTAACTAAATTCAAATTCAAATTGTCTCGATAAACGCAACACGAGATTTTGACTTCCTATCGAGGCGTTCCGCTAGGCGTTCATAATGTTATACCCTTACTTCGAACACAATGGAAAAGGTTTCGAGTCCAGATTCAATCGTATGGAGAAGGTAGCTTTTGGATCAGTAATTATATTAAATCTTCGATATTAAATTTCAAAGCGTTTACATATCGTATGCTCACACAACAACTCCGATCATTACAAAATTTGAAATTCGACAATAATACAATATTATGGATTCAATGGAACTAGTTTCGTCGAATTCCGAGACTGTGCCTCGGAAGGCTATTTTTAAATATCGATTTAAACGATAAAATTTCAAAACTTAACAGCGCACTTCCATATCCATTTTTAACACTTTTACTATCTTCAGTATTATCAATATAAAATTTTCAAGCCTTCAAATTATTTTTAACAGGCTTAAAACTGAAGATTCAATAATTTACCCAATTTCAGTTCATTAAATCTAATAACTTAATTGCTAAATAATAATATTTGAATTCAAGTTAAAAATTAACTTTTAAATATTTAAAATCAATTAAATATTCCAATTTCAAATGCCTAAAAATTTCAGGTCGTCACACCTGCCCTTTGTGAAGCTTAAAACCGAGCCTTTTTTCCTTTTCTCTTTTCTGAGGCAGGAAGCTGTGGGACTTGGGAGGATTCAACTGTAGTCTAATGACCAGAGCACATATCATCACGACTGAGCTCATCAGCATCGCCCATCACCTCGCCTTTCTTGGCGACATCCTAAGCCCCTTCAACTAGGGCATGACAGAATCAGCTTCGTCACCTCCTTACCTAACAGTGCCTCTTCTTTCTATAACTTCCTGCTTGGTGTTTTAGGCAGTCCATACCACAACCTTCTTCTAGTAAGCCAAGGACAAAAAGGTACTCGTCAATGAAAAGTGATCTGATTTCCCTATCCACCACCAGTAGGATGTGGATAGCTACCTGCCATGTTCAATAAAAAGTAGCTTAGTTCATGATACAGCTCAAATGAAAGCACTTAAAGTTAAGTTTAAAATGACACCCACATCCTTCAAACCACCATCCTACAAAACCAGGTAGGCAGCACATGTAGAACAATTCATTCTTAAAAGCACTTAGTTTGTTCCAAGCGCTAGCTACGACCTAGCAGTTTGTGACTGATTCGAGGAAAGTGTAGGAGAGGCTTCCTATTCTCCGTTTAAGGTTGTAAATGAATCTAATGTCTTCTAGAGTCAGCTCGCGATATAAGAACTCGAGGAATATCATGTATGTGCAGTGCAGAAATGCATAGTTGTTTGGGTGCAACTAAGCCAGCACCAACCTTAAATAATGAAACATTTTCTGAATGAATGGATTGAAGGGTGGAACGCAACCAACCCAGCACAAGAACTTGTTGCATGTAGTATACCCCTCCGATGGCAAGTGTGAGCCTATTATTACGAGATGAGACTTGCGCATCTTTGTATGGAATCCCATGTTTAATGCACAGCATACGAAGAGAGGCTCCATCAACCTTTGAAGCCTTCGAATCCTCGAGATCATTCAAAAATATGGCATCTTCTAAAGTGTCGGGAGCTAGCTCGATTTCTATACCAAGATTCAAAGGCATTTTGGGCACTTAATGAGAACTTTCAGTCTATTAAATTTGCTGGCCTCGAGAGTTTCGAGCAAATATTGTTGCAAAACTTGACTTGGCGTTGGAATTGTTGTAAGAAGTAGTTTGTTCGATGCCCATAGCAGCCAAATGCACTGAGCGTCTAGAACTCATGGCTACCAAACTCAGAAAATAGTAAACATTAGAAAAATAACCCTGTTCTTCTCGTGCTTAGTGTAAACTAGTGCAGCGTCGTGCAGTGTCGTGTTGTGATAAGCAGTTCGGAACTAAAATGACAGTTATGACAAGACTTTGGGATTCGGCCGGAGAGACCGTCATCACTGACCATCCCAACTAGCTTTCACATCGATCGGTTGTGGATTTTACTTAAGCTCTGGGGTCAGTCATCGACATATTAGAGTGTAAAATTTGCATCCAAGTTCATCCAAGACTATATGTTATTCTTATTCAAATTCAAGCTCTAGTTCAAGTTTTCGATGATCAAGTCATATATGTTTAAATCGTACAAGTTCGAATGCAAAGGTCTAAACATTCAAGTTTGAAGTCAGTCTCCAAGTCATGGTCGAGCTCAAGGCATATACTTGTGTTCGTTAATCAGTTGAGTTCAAGTATACATGTTCAATGGGAAAAAACAACTAAGTCCCCATAGGGCAAGGGATTATGATCGATCCTCCGCTAAGCAATGTTGCCTTATCCAAATTCAAGCCCTCAGAGCTCATAACCGATCCCTCCAATAGATCGCCTAAACCGATCCATATGTTCATCTCCTCGACACCTTAACTAGATCGCCTCCCATCACCGATCGCTTCACTCCACATTCATGTATCACAACCTAATCCATATAACCGATCGTTACTCCAACATCTATCATAGATTGGTCCTCATTTCCACTTCACTTCATCTTCCACATATACAACCAATCGCTTGGAACCAACCTTCAACTGATCGTACATCAACATCGATTGCATCATCGTTGTCTTCAATCCATCCATAATAATTTCTACATCATACCATTAATCTAATCCCTTAAACTTCAATAGCAATAATCAATACATTGATCACTGATCCCAATCACCAATCTAATCCACTATGAACCCTAAACCTATGACAATCTACATGGCAACAACCATCATCTCATGATACAACTTTAACTCGAATCGAGTACAGATTAAACCTACCTATGCAATTACAATTGAAAGAGGCGATGAAAAGGAATGGATGAAAGGTAGGATTCGATTCGAGTTGTGAAATTAGGTGTTGGAGTTCGGTAGATGAAGGCGATGGATTGATTAATGGTGATGGTGAATGATTCAGAGATGATGGAGGTTTAAATGGATGGAGATTTGTGATTTATGCTGATGGATTTCGAGCTTGGATTCGTCAATAGCAATGGAAAGAGGTACTAGATGGATCGGTTCATTTGCAATATAAATGAAGGGAGATGAGGAAATAGGCTAAGTATTGAGCTTATATATGGTATCAGCCCGCTCCACTTGAGCCCAATGAAATAAGTTCATATTGGGGATCAGGTATGATCCTTTACCTAGGGAATCATAACCCCGAAATGAATAAAAGTGATAACAAATTGCAATGCGCTTGTAGTTTAACTACATGATACAACGACGACCCATAAACATGCACGTGTATACACCCAGCATTCAATTTCTTGAATCGACAGAGATTGAGTTATTACCTAGATCTCATAGAAAAGATATCTCTAAAAATGACCAAAGCCTTCCAACTTAATCAACAAGCTCAATGGAATCGAGCATAGGCAAAGATTGGGGATACACTCCGAATCTATGTAGAAAAATATCGACCAAGCGCCATGATGAATGTAAAGAGATACGACTCTTCAGACAGATATTTCAATGGAAGGATAACGAGTATTTAGGAAATCGAATGGAATTTCTCCCAACGACTCTAACTTCCTTCGATTCAGAGCATGTCATGTTTGAAATAAGGCATACTTTGGGGGGCAAGTGTTATCTGGCCTTTTTACTCGGCTATCCAGACTGACTGGACAAGTTAGACTCGATGGTAAGCAAGGAAAGCAGTTCAAAAAGGTGATAGAAAAATCTAGAGATCAAGCATAGACGATAATATAAAGTAATGATCAAGTAGAACCAAGAGATAGACTCCAACGAACATTATAAGTATGGAATAATAATTCCCCTATGCAGAGGATCGGATCGGATCACTATGGCTATGAACAACTTCAATCAACAGTTCAACTCAACGGGTATCGATCGACATCTCTACAAAGATGAAATCAACTATGAAATCAACTTTAAAAACATGAAACTAGCTTGGAAGGGGACCGAATAGAGTGATCGAAACATGCCATGTAGGCACCTTGACCGATCGGCCTTGATCGCTCAACATAGGGATGTGGCCACGAGATTTTCTGAGTGACCTCGTCTGCATCTGGAGATTTTACTGGTGAAATTGTTGGTAGTTATTCGACCGTCTACGCATATAAATACAGGGTTCAAAGCCCATTTGAGGAATCTTTGCATTGTTATTTTCTTTATACTTCATTGTAATTACAGATTTTGATATGATTCCTCTTATATTCAGAAATTGAAGAGATTAATAAAGAAATTTCATCAAAGTGGACGTAGGCATTCAACGTCGAACCGCTATAAATCTGTTTGTTATTGTTTTTCACTTTTTTCCTCTGATTTTGTTTTTATTTCTTCATTTTATTTCCCTACTAAAACTCTATTGGGTGTTTGTGACCAATTTTGGTGCAAACATTATGCTATGTTGCACTTGCACTATCTACACATAATTGTATTTGATACGCTCATTATAATATGTATAGTGTTATTAAATTAAAATTTCCTTTTTAAACAATTGCAATAAAATGAAGATTTTATTTAAAAGAAAATTTAGAAAATTTCAAAATGAATTTAAACTACATATGCCCAATAAAGATCCAAATAGGGAATTTTTTGAAATATACCTATTTCACTCGCTTCCAGCTGACCCGGTTCCAACAAAATATCCTAATCAACCCTAAAAAATCTATAGTCGATCTGTTAAAGTTAAATTCTACATGTAATTGAAAAGCATCAGTATTCCTTCTACAAGGAGACCTTCGACCGTAGAATCGATTATCGTCTCTAATTCACTTCGATGAGTGTTCACAGCCATTCAAACAAACAAAAAACATCCAAATATAAATCAACAACATTCAATCTTCATCCAAACGTGCAACAGTAAATCAAGATATATTTTTCTTCTCAAAACATATCTCTAACATAGCTTGGTGTTAGTCCGTGAGATGATGGTTTTGATGACAACAACCTTAAAATAGATTATAAAATATAAATACCAATAGTATAAGTTTAGATATATATGTATATGCAAGATTTAACCATGCAGGTACCAAGAATGAAGACTGTACAATATAGAGATTCAAGATATCAAGATTGAAGACTCATGAGTATCAAGATTATCAAGAGTTCAAGTAATTTATTTTTTAATTATAAAATTTGTTAAAACTCCTAGAAAAGCACTGGCATCTTAAAATCCAGTTTATTTGTGGAATGGAATCCACTTGGATCATGTTAAAGGGATGGAACCTAAGTAGGATGGAACCTATGAAAAATCTAGTGGAACATTGTTTTGTATCCGCTAATTTTTTATTCAAAATGATTTTTCAAAATTATACCTTGTTTATAAAATGATTTCAAAACCTTCCTTTTAAAAGCATAAAAAACATCTATCCTAATTTCAAATACTTTTGGCCTCAAAATAATCTTTAATTTCAAAATCAAAGTATTGTTGTTTTTAAACTATTTTTTAAATATAATATATTTAACTTTTAAATATTTATACCTAGATTTTAAATATAAAATTATTGTAAAATTTTGTATATATTGTTCTATATATTTACTTATGCATTTTAATAATAGTCAAGTATATTTATAAAGTTTAAAATAGTTTTAATATAAGGTAAAGGTTATTTTCAAAGAAAATCAAAACATCAAGAATCCCTTTGGGATATCGACATACTCATGTACCCCATGTCGGCATGGGTCAGTTGAGTTCAAAATTTAAATTTCAAAAGAAGTGTCTATTCGTCATAACTCTCGGACATGGTTGTTATTCCTCTATAAATAGGGGTTGGTTTCAACGAAATTTAACATAGATTTTCTGGTTTTTCACTCCTCTTCTTCTTCCACATTTCTATATACAAATTCTTATCATTACTCTACCGAAATCAACATTGAATCTAACTAGATTGTCTCTAGTTTGATTCTCTATCAGTATCTTAACAAGATTCTTAGTGCTATTCAGAGTTATAGGCTTTTTATAATTAACCTAGCGAGAAAAGGTGTGATTGTAGCCTTGGAAATCAATCAAGCAAGATAAGGTGTGATTGTAGCCTTGGGAAATCAATTGGGTGAACTTGTTGCCCGGGAAATCAAGTATCACTACCCACAGGATTGTGATTCTGGAGGGTGTACCTCGTTGCCTTGAAATCGAGGGTGTAATTGTAAAGATTGTTTTTGAAAGGAAACATGTACTTGTGTCGGGGACTGGATGTAGGGTAACTCTGGACCAGTATAAAATCCTGTGTGTTCTTTCCTTAAAACTGTTTTTACTTTATTTCTACATCTATGTTTGTTTCTATGACCATATCTGTGTCTGAATATTGCATACATTTGTGTTTAAATTGACAAAAACTAAAAAGATTTAACAATTCTCTAAAACAATATTCACCCCCCCTCTAGTGGTTATCCTTAGCCTTAAGATCCTTAATCCACATTTCTCACATTCGATATCAGAGCAAGGTTTTCAAAGTTTCATGATCTGATTTTTGAAAAAGTTTTAAAATGGCAATGATTGTTAATACTAGTTTAGAAATATTCAGATCATCATTGTCTTTTGAGTCTGCATATAATCAACGTTCAAATTTAAATTGTCTACCAAAATTGGTTGATATGCAGGAATCATGCTTTATGGCTATTGAGGAATCAATACACAACGGACAAATTATGTAGATCAGAAAGAACAAATGGATACTCGATAGTGGATGTTCTAGACACATGACTGGCAATCCAGATATGTTAAATGATATAATATACAAAGACGGAGGACTGGTTAACTTTAGAGACAATTCAAAAGGATATGCGATTGGCATCAGCAAAGTCAATAACTCTGAAACTCCTATTATTACTAATGTTTTGTAGTTAAAAATCTGAAACATAATCTGCTTAGTATAAGTCAACTTTGCGATAAAGGATATAAAATTAAATTTGAAAAAGGTAAATGTCACACTGAAGATAACAATTCAACCATAATATTTGAGGAATTAGGAAAAAGAATATTTATATTATTATTATGAAAGTTTCAAATGATAACTTATGTCTTTTGGCAAATACAAGCGACCCTTGGGTTTGGCATAAGAGATTTGGGCATTTGAATTTCAAACTCTTATCTAGACTATCAAAACATGATCTAGTAAGAAGTCTCCTTAAAATGAATTTAAAGTAGATAGTCTATGTGATGCATGTCAATTAGGAAAACTTAGAAAAAGTTCCCTTAAATTAAAAGATATGATTCCAACTTCAAAACCTCTTGAATTACTTCAACTTGATTTATTTGGTCCATCTCAAATTCTATTAATAAATCATAGTAAATATGTTTTTGTAATTATAGATGATTACTCTAGATTTACATGGATAATATTTTTGAAACATAAAAGTGATACTTTTGAATGTTTTAAGAACTTTACAAAAAGGATTCAAAATCAACTTTCTCTAAAAAATTATAACCATTCGTAGTGATCACGGTGGTGAATATGAAAATGAAAAGTTTGAGGAATTCTACAATAAAAAGGGAATAACTCACAATTTTTCATTTCCAAGAACTCCATAACAAAACGGAGTAGTAGAACGTACAAATAGGACAATTCAAGAGTGTGCGAGAACTATGCTTTCAGACAGTAAATTACCAAAGAATTTTTGGGCAGAAGCAGTTACTACCGCCTGTTATATTTTAAATAGAATTTTAATTAGACCTTTAACTAATAAGACTTCTTATGAACTTCTTCACTCAAAGAAACATAGTATCTTATTTTATAATTATTGGAAGTAAATTTTTCATTTTAAATACAAAAGATAATGTAGATAAATTTGATCCCAAATCCGACGAAGGTATCTTTATTGGATATTCTAATAGAAGCAAAGCATACAGAGTATTTAATTTAAGAACTAACATCATCGAAGAAACAATACATGTGTCATTCAATGAAAATTTTAAAAATTTTGAAGATACAAATGATGAAGATGATTTAATTACTCAAAATCAAGAGTCAACTGAAACTAATAATGAAATTATTAATCCTAATAAAAGGACTAAACTTTGAAAAGATCATCCTATTGAAAATATACTAGGAGATATGCAATCTGTAGTTAAAACTAGAAATCAACTAAGTCAAATGGGTAATGTAGCTTTTATATCAACTATTGAACCAAAAAATCCAAAAGAAGCATCAACTGATGATTCATGGATTTTGGCTATGCAAGAAGAACTAAATCAATTTACTAGAAATGAAGTTTGGGAACTTGTTCCTAGACCTGAAAATAAAACTATAATTGGAACTAAATGGGTTTACAAAAATAAAATGAATGAACAAGGAGAGGTAGTTAGAAATAAAGCATGTTTAGTCGCTCAAGGTTTTTGTAAAGAAGAAGGAATAGATTTTGATGAAACCCTTGCTCCCGTAGAAAGATTAAAAGCCATTAGGATTCTACAAGCTTTCGCAAAACATAATAATTTCAAATTATATCAAATGGTTGTTAAAAGTGCCTTTTTAAATGGATTTGTAAAAGAAGAAGTATATGTTGAACAACCACCACTTTTTGAAAATGAAAAATTACCTAATCATGTTTACCAACTTAAGAAAGCTTTATATGGTCTAAAACAAGCTCCTAGAGCCTGGTATGATAAACTAAGATCTTATTTATTACAATCAAATTTTGAAATTGGTAAAGTAAATAATACCCTTTTTATTAAAAGAAATAAAAATGATATTCAACTAGTACAAGTCTACGTAGATGGTATCATTTTTGGATCAACTAATTTTGAAATGAATAAAGAATTTTCTGAAATAATGACAAAAGAGTTTGAGATAAGTCATGTGGGTAAATTAAATTTCTTTTTAGGATTACAAATAAAACAATTAGATAATGGTATATTTATTAGTCAAGAAAAATATGATAAAGACCTAATTAATAAAGTTGGTTTGACTACTGCGAGTGGAAAATCCACTCCCATGGCAACCAATGAGTACCTTAGTAAAGAAGATCTCTCGAGAGATGTAGATCAAAAGTTATATAGAGGAATGATTGGATCACTACTCTATATTACTGCTAGTAGACCTCATATCATGCATAGTGTTTGTCTCTGTGCAAGATATCAATCCCAACCTAAAGAGACCCACTAAAAAGCCATAAAACGAATCATAAGATATGTTAAACACACCTCTGATTATGACTTATTTACCCTAAAAATGATTCCTTTGACTTAATATCTTGCTGTGATGCTGATTATGCTGATTGTAAATCAGACCGAAAGAGTACAAGTGGAATTTGTCACTTTTTGGGGCATTCTCTGATTTCCTGGTTTAGTAAAAAGAAAAATACAGTTTCTTTATCAACAACTGAAGCAGAATATATTTCTGCCGCTTTGGCTTGTTTTCAAGTCATATATGTGCAACAAACTTTAAAAGATTATGGTTCAAAATTTTCAAAATCACCAATTTATTGTGATAATACTAGTGAGATAAATTTATCCAGAAATACTACTCAACATGCTCGAACTAAACATATTGATATAAGACATCATTTTCTCAAAGATAATATAAATAAGGAAGTAATTACTATATATTATATCAATTCTGAGAATCAAATTGATGATATCTTAACAAAACCATTAAATTAATCTATATTTACTAAATTAAGAAGAGAATTAGGTATTTGTTCAATAACTGAAATATAAAATATAAATAAGCAAAGTATAATTAAAAATTAGTTCAAAATAAATTAAATAGGCAAAAATTCAAAAACTATGTCGACATACCCCTCTACCTTATGTTGACATACAACGTTTTTAAATTTTTAAAATTTTTCCCACCAAAATTCAAATAATTGGTTATATATTCTTCACATTTTCAAAAATTTATTCATTCTTTCTGTTATCTCTCTGTTCTTTTCCCTGAAATCAAATAATCAATGGCCTCATCTTCTAAATCAAACATAAAATCAACCTTTTCGTTCCCCTATCCTACATCTGGTCCATTTCAACGTACTACTCTCGCTCTGTGACTAAAATGGAGGATTCTCCAAAGGATACACTTCGGTTAATGATTGAAGTTCAAGTAATGCAACTTCGAATGGCCAAGGAACAAGAGAGGCAAGGCAAAATCCTTAGGAATTTGCTAAAATTCCTAATGTACAATCATGCTAACCCAATCTTAATTGACGAAGACTCTTAAGGAGATCAAGAACAAGAGGCCGACGAAGAAGAAGAAGAACCCATGGAAGAAGCGCATGCGGAAGATGACGACAAGGTCATTTGCGTTGGTGAAGTGTGTTTTGACAAGAATGGAATCTTGTCGAACAATGTGGAAATTTCTGTTTCCACTATCCAAATTGTTCGATTCATAGATCTCCTATGATCAAAAACACACATTAGTTTCTTCTCTTTCTTTACCATCGTTGTATGTTCCTTCATACGTTTCCCACAAAAATGTAAATATAACTATATGATTAATAAATAAATTGTGTTCTTATATGAGTTCTTCCCTATTTATAAATATAACTATATGGTTATTATATACTTTGAATAGTTAGTAGTTTAAGATTAGGTTTATTATTAGATCTAAGTGTTGATTATTTATGATAACACTATCATTATAATCATATATCATAGAGTATTAGATTTAGGGGGAGTTCTATAATTTGGTGTTATATAGTTTAGAGTTAGTTTTTTTGTTGATGACAAAGGGGGAGAAGTATAAAATAGGGTAGTTAGGCATAGATTAAGGGAGAGTTATTAGGATAGATGTAATAGTTTATAAACAAAGGTTGTCATCATAAAAAAAGGAGAGATTGTTAGTCCGTGATATGATGGTTTTGATGATAACAACCTTAGAATAGATTATAAAATATAAAAACTAACAGTATAAGTTTAGATATATATGTATATGAAGGATTTAACCACGCAGGTACCAAGAATGAAGACTGTACAGTATAGAGATTCAAGATATCAAGATTGAAGACTCATGAGTATCAATATTATCAAGAGTCCAAGAGTTCAAGTAATTTATTTTTTAATTATAAAATTTGTTAAAACTCCTAGAAAAGCACTAGCAACTTAAAATCCAATTTATTCGTGGAATGGAATCCACTTCGAGCCTGTTAAAGGGATGGGACCCTAAGTAGGATGGAACCTACGAAAAATCCAGTGGAACATTGTTTTGTATCTGCTAACTTTTTATTCAAATGATTTTTCAAAATTATATCTTGTTTTCAAAATATTTCAAAACCTTCCTTTTAAAAGCATCAAAAACATCTATCCTGATTTCAAATACTTTTAGCCTCAAAATAATCTTTAATTTCAAAATCAAATTATTCTTGTTTTTAAACTATTTTTTAAATATAATATATTTAACTTTTAAATATTTATACTTAGATTTTAAATATAAAATTATAGTAAAATTTTGTATATTATTCTATATATTTACTTATGCATTTTAATAATAGTCAAGTATATTTATAAAGTTTAAAATAATTTTAATATAAGATAAAGGTTATTTTCAAAGAAAATCAAAACACCAAAAATCCCTTATGGTTGTCGACATACTCATGTACCCCATGTCGACATGGTGTCAGTTGAGTTCAAAATTTAAGTTTCAAAAGAAGTGTCTATTCGTCATAACTCTTCACGATGGACATGGCTGTTATTCCTCTATAAATAGGGTTGGTTTCAACGAATTTTAACATAGATTTTATGGTTTTTCACTCCTTTTCTTCTTCCACATTTTTATATACAAATTCTTATCATTACTCTGTCGAAATCAACATTGAATCTAACTAGATTATCTCTGATTTGATTCTCTATCACTATCTCAACAAGATTCTCAGTGCTATTCAGAGTTATAGGCTTTTTGTAATCGACGTAGCGAGAAAAGGTGTGATTGTGGCCTTGGAAATCAATCAAGCGAGATAAAGTGTGATTGTAGCCTTGGGAAATCAATTGGGTGAACTTGTTCCCCGAGAAATCAATTATCTCTACCCAGAGGATTGTGATTCTGGAGGGTGTATCTCGTTGTCTTGAAATCAAGGGTGTAATTGTAAAGATTATTTTTGAAAGCAAATCCGTACTTGTGTGCGGGACAGGATGTAGGGTAACTCCGAACCAGTATAAAATCTAGTGTGTTCTTTCCTTTACCCTTTTTACTTTATTTCTGCATATGTGTTTGTTTCTGCAACCATATCTGTGTTTGAATATTGCATACATTTGTGTTTAAATTAACAAAAACTAAAAAGATTTAACAATTCTCTAAGACACTATTCAACCCCTTCCTCTAGTGTTTATCCTTAGCCTTAAGATCCTTAATCCGCATTTCTCACACTTGGCACCTATATTCGCAATTATACATCAAAACAACATGATCAAATCACTTCAAATCATTTTAAAATTTGTTTTTATACTTTAGACTTAATTCCAAAATTATGGAAAATCGTATTTTTGAATTAAAAATGGATGCAAAGCATGTCAAAATATATAAGAACATTTATAAAATGTTTAGGGATGATAAATCACTCACGAACACCTAAAAATCAATGAAATGCGCGCAAAATAAGGAAAATTCGAGAACACCCAACAAAGATTCAAAATTTCTATCCTAAAAATGTTGATTTGGAAATATCTTGCTAGTCTCCTTGCTAATCTATCCTTAATTTATTTATTTGGCTTGATTTGGATGAAATTAGTGCTGGTTTTGGCTATGGGAATATTTAATAGAGGTTTAGATCTATATTGGGAAAATGGAAAACTATTTGGGGGGTGCTAGGTCAGCTAATGTTAGCACAAATCCAAAAATGGGTCATGGTCATAGCCTTATGATTGTGCTTAAACCCTCAAAAGCAATCCAAAACTATAAAACTATAAACAGCCATATCCCCTAAACTATAAGTGAAAAATTTACTATAACATTGTACATAAAGAAAAACAATCCTTTCTCTCATTTGCAATATCTTTCATTTGTAAGTGGTTGTAGGATCTAATTCTGCTCATATCAAAAGTTATAGCCATTACTAGTTTTAGAGGTAAAATCATCCATAATTTTCTGAAGGGTAAAAAATATCAAAATTTAACATTCCCCAAGGTCTTGTCCTATTTGTAATTTATTTAGTTATAGAAATAATATTTTTACGATCCTTCGATACGTAAAAATATTAGGAAAATATGGGTTGTTACATTCTTCGCCCTTAAGGAATTTCTCCCCCAAATTCCACTCAAATAAACATACCTAAACAATATAAATACAAAGCATGCCTAATAACCAAACAAAGAAAACATCAAACATGCATTCACAAGCAACAAATAAAACATATCCCTACTCTAACATGCGAGGTACTAAACTACTTTGTATGATATGAAAAGTGAAAATAAATTTTATGAATAGAAATATCACCAAGTAAAGAGCTCTGGATAAGCAGTTCTCAAGCTCTCCTTAATTTTCCATGTGTTATCACTCTCATTTTCACCTCATAGAACCTTTACCGACTTCATCATCTTCAAGCTAAGCTAATTCGTGTCATGTCCAACTAAAAAGATAGGCCCAAGAGGTCTCTAAGATTTTGGTTAAACCTTGATATCATTCAGTCGATCTGATGCGCTTAAGTCATTGACAAACTTCCTATAATGAGAGACGTGGAACTCATTAAGGAAACTAATCATCTTCTGAGGTAAGTCAACTTTATATGCTAGGTTTCTAATCATCTCATGTATTGGAAAAGAACATACGAATCTTAGCACTAACATCTCCTTCGTATTGAACCGAACTGTATTCTTTAATAGATAGATCTAGACAAAGACTATATCGCCAACATAGAACTCCATATCTTGACATGTCTGACTAACGTAACTCTTTGTCAATCTTTCGATGCTTTCATTTATTGCCGAATGATCTCAACTTCTTTGAAGTCTCTCTAATCATATCTAGCACTATTATTAGTTTATCATCTGCTTCCCACCAGCATGAAGGAGCATTGTATGGTCAGCCATATAATGCCTCAAATGGTGCCATACTAATCCTCGACTGATAATTATTGTTGTATGTGAACTCAATAAGATGCAAGTGATCATCCCACGAGCTCCAAAGTCAAGAGTGTTAGCTCGCAAGATATCATCCAAAGTACGATTCATCCTCTCGATCTACCTTTCTGTCCGAGGATGGTAACCTATACTCAAATGTAGCTTCATCCTCAACACCTTCTATAAGCTCTTTCAAAATTCACTCATGAATAATGGATCTCGATCACTTACAATTCTCCTTGGTACACAGTAGAAACCCACATCCACTTTACATACACCCAACCTATTTGGTTGTTCTCCTATTAAAATTTGTGATCATGAATTAAGCACTCTTCATCAATTTATTGATTATGACCCAGATGCTATCGTACCCTCCTCTGGTCCCGAAAAATCTATCGATGAAGTCCATCGACATCTATTCTGAGGAACTTCAGGTGATTACAACAAACCACTTGGACACTTCTGCTTAGCCTTCACTAATTGATAGTTCGTACAAATTGAGACTATCCTGACGTCCTTCATCCCTTCCTAATAAAATGTCTACTTCATATCTCGACATATTTGTTGCACTCAGGATGTATAGTCAATACCAAATGGTGGCACTCACGTCCTTATCCTCGAACCTAGCGACATCGGGTACAAAAAATCTACCATCCTTGTGAAGCCAACCATCTTAGTCAAGTTCGTACAACTTTTCTCCATAGACCATGCCGCTGTCTCTATCTTCACAGAGGTCTCTGCTAGTTTGGCATTATGTTTTTGATTAATACAGGTCCGCTTAATCAAAATAGGTCTGATGGTAAAACTTGCCAACATCTCCGGCTCTAACTCGCATCAAGATCTGAAGTCATATCCAACGATATACTCAAGCAGCTTCCACTCTAGGAACATTGCTTCCAAGAAGGAATGTCTTCTACTTGGAGCAACAATGTTGGCATTTCCCTTTCTAGGTGCATAGGAAATGTCGAATTCGTAGGAGGCTAGGAACTCCAACCATTGCTTCTGGCGAAGGTTAATATCCTTCTGCGAGAAGTGATACTTTAACGATTTATGGTTGATAGACAACTCGAACCTCTCTCCTAATAGATAATCCCTCCAAATCTTAAATGACACTATTACTTCTAACTTCAAATCATGGTTTGGGTAATACTCTTATATGGTTTCAGTTGTTAACTTGCAAATGAGACAACCTTACATCCTTGCGTCAATGCTGCTCCCAATCCAATACCATAAGCCTCTGTGTATACTGTCAACTTCTCATTTCCTATCGATATGACTGGCACTGTTGCACTAATCAACCCACCTTTAGACCAACGAACGCGTGCTCACACATCATGTCCCAAGAAAAAGTCTAATTCTTCCTCATCAAGTTGATTAAAGGTGCTGCTACCTTAGATAAGACCTTTATGAACCATCTATAACATCATGCTAATCCAAGGAAACTCCCTACATTCGTAGCATTCTTAGGCTTCTTCCAATCTTGAACGACTGCTACCTTTGCATGATACACAATTGTGCCCTACTTAGAAACAATATGGCTTAAGAATCACACTTTCTTCGTTTAGAAGTGACACTTTGTAAACTTTTCCTTTAGCCAGTGCTTCCTCAACACCTCCAACCAATCTTCAAACATGTCTTGTGTTCATATTCTATCCATGAGTAGATGACAACATCATTAAAGAACACGAAAATGAACTTATTTAGCTAATCCCTGAATACAGTGTTCATGAGATCAATAAACTATGTCGGTGCATTGGTCAATCAAAACGACATAACCAACCACTCATAGAATTCAGATGGCATACGAATCACAGCATCATTACTCTCATTTGGAGAAATCCCATTACTAAGGCTAATTAAGAAAATATCTTCACACTATGGAGTAGATCGAACAAGTTATCAATACATGAGAGTAGATAGTTGTTCTTCTTTTTCCACCATATTCAACTCATGGTAATTACATATAACCTCAAAAATCCATCTGCCTTAGTGGAGAATACTACGTGTGCTCCCAACTCAAATATGTTGAGTCACAAGTTTTATGAAAGTTTTGATTTCTGACAAATAAGGCGATCGACAAAACAAGGTCATTAGAGCTACATATGTTACTATAGATTATAGGTTGATTATTTGATATTGTAATAGTGATAAACTTGTTAAAATCTATCCTCAAATAATCATGCACCTCAGTATGATCGATATATATACGTTTTAAAAGCATTGCACATTCATTGTGCAAATTAACAGGAACCGGTCGACCGGTTAATAATCATACGGTCGACCGTTTCTGTGTAAAATGCACAATGAACGTGCACACATGCACATAACGTATATATATTTTAAATTCCTGTCTACTGGTCACTTTTTAACCTGTCGACCGTTTTTGAACAGAAAGCAATTTTTTCAAAAGACACTTCTCTTCTCCAAAGGTTGCATCTCTTAACCTTTCACCAAAGATCATATCTCTTAATGGCAAAGAGTTACAACCATTCTTATCTATATAAACTCATCCAATTCGTTGATTAAATAATAACGATTTCATATTCTTTTAATCTAATCTCTGATCTTAATTCTGCATTATAAAAGCTCTAAATTATTTATTGAATCTTTGAAACTATTTCATATCCTTTGATTCAATAATATACTTTCCTTAATCTTTAAAAAAAAATCATATCGCATACTTTGAGGATAAGATTATAGGAAGGGTGTACTGCTAGTGACAAATCCGTGTTTTCAAGAGCACAAGTTGTCAACAACAATTATATTTGTTCTTTTGTTGAAGTCCTCACTGTTGTAAGAGGCAAGTGTTGAAGTCCTCAGTGTATTAGAGGCGTGAAATCCCGTTCGGCTGTTCGGGTGTTGTAAACCTGTTCCTCCGGGTGAAGCGAGGAAGTTAATAGTGAAAATCCAGATAGAAGTCTGGGACTGGACGTAGGACGGTGCTCCGAACCAGTATAAAAATCTCTGGTGTGATTTTTCTTTTTTTTATTTACTATGCTATTATCATCTATTTCCGCATTTGTATTGTAATCCATATTACACGATCCGTGTTTACTATATTAGCACATATAATTGTATACACACCGCACTTTCATTTGGTATCAGAGCATAGCGACTTTCATTTGGTACCAGAGCACGGTCATCATATAACCGTAACACAGTTATTTGATATATTATAGTAATATGGCAAATAACGTAAGTACTAGCACTCAAAACACCACTTACACGGAGGGTCAATCGACACAAAGACCTCCATTTTTCAATGGTCTTAACTATAGTTATTGGGCAACACGTATGTCATTATTTATGCAATCAAATAGCTATGATGCTTGGAATGCCACTCAAAGAGAAATAGTGAATCCAACAACTGATTATTCAGAATGGACTGCAGCTGAGAAAACGGCAGCAGCTGTAAATGCAAGAGCAATAAATATGTTGTTCTGTGCATTAGACCAAAATGAATATAACCGTGTTAGTATCTGCACTACTGTATATCAAATTTGGCAAACACTAAAAATCACTCATGAAGGTACTAACAAGGTTAAACAAGCCAAAATAGCCATGCTGAAAAGTCAATTTCAAAATTTCAAAATGAAACCAAATGAGACAATCAATGACATGTATTCACGGTTTCAAACTATTCACCATGCACTTATTGGCTTAGGACAAAAGTATTCTAATTTCGATGTTGTTTCAACAGTCTTACATTCTCTGACTAGTGAATGGGAAGGAAAAGTATTAGCAATCGAAGAAGCTAATGACCTTTCCGTCATGAAGCCAGATGAATTGATAGGAAATTTAATGTCCTATGAAGCAAATTTGCAGGCTAGAAAAGAACAGAAGGAAGAAAAGAAAAATGTAGCATTTCATGTTGAGAAAGATGAAAATGAATCAGATTCTGAAGATGAAGATTTGGCATTCATTGCGAAAGGATTCAAAAAATTCTTAAAATATCGAAAAGCCAGTCGTTACAATAAAAGGAAACCTGGATCAAATAAACCATCTTCATCTGCTATAGAATGTTTCAACTGCCACAAAAAGGGACACATGCAGAAAGATTGTCCAGAACAAAAGAAGAAGTCAGAAAATGACAAATTCAAATATAAAAAGGACAAGTCTAAGAAACGAGCTTTCTCAGTAACATGGGATGATTCAGAGTCATCTTCATCAGAAAGTGAAAGTGATTCAGAGAATGAACAAGCTAATGTTTGTTTTATGGCAACAGAAGACGAGGTACAAATTCCTACATTTGATGAATTACTTGATATTAATGCTGAATTGATAGTCAAATATAAAGACATAAAACGTCAATTAAAAGTAGTCAAAGCAGATTTAAGTAGAGCAGAGCTTGAACGAGATATGTTAAAAGATGAGAAGAAAATATTAGAAGAGGAACTTGAAAATATTCAAGAATCATCATCTAATGTTGATTCTCAAATATCTCTTTTGAGTCAAGAAATAGAAACTCAAAAAGAGAAAAATAATGCTCTCACTACTGAAAATCATGAGCTTAAAGCATAAGTCAAAATTCTAGACCTAGAAAAAGCTAGCTTACAAACAAAGTTTGATGACATTACTCAAAATGTTTCTAACTTTAACAAAGGTCGAGAAAACTTGACAAAAATCATTGAAAGTTCACAATCTATTTCAGACAAACAAGGATTGGGATATAACAAACAAGAAACCAAGAAACATCTTGGAAATAAAAGGAAAAAGAAAGTACAAAAAACTGAAGCTAAGAAAAATCTTAGTTTATTATATTCAAAACCAAAACCAGTTGTGAAATTTCAAAAGAAAAATGTCAAGACTATCAAAATATGGGTTCCTAAAACAAATAATAATTTGATTAGGAACAAATACATTCAGCAATTCATGAATACTGTGCATTTTAATAACAATTATATATATAAAGGGGATACCGGACCCAAATGGGTTTGGACTCCTAAGACCTAACTCTTAGGACCCTATAAAAATAGGGTCCCATGGACTTAATTCTATTTTTTGCAGGTCCCACTTAAGAAAAGAGGAAAGTGGATATTGGACAGTGGTTGCTCAAAGCACATGACGGGAGACAAGAGTTTATTAACAAATATTACATATTCAGATGGTGGCTCCGTCACTTTTGGAGACAATTCAAAAGGCTATATCATCGGCAAAGGCGATGTGAGCAATTGCGGTACATCTAACTTACCTCTTATTACTAATGTCATGCTAGTTAGAAATTTGAAACACAATTTGCTAAGTATTAGTCAGTTATGTGACAAGGGTTTTATAATTTTATTTTCAAATAATAAGTGTAGTATTTTAGATAAAGACCATAATTTGGTTTTCGAAGGTTATATAGACAGAAATATATATATATTTTGAATATGAACATTAATCATAATTCAGATATGTGTCTTGTGGCTAATGATAATGATCCATGGCTATGGCACAAACGCTTCTGTCATATAAACTTCAGAACTATTGACAAGCTAGCCAAAAACAATCTAGTAAGAGGTCTACCCAAAATGAGTTTTAAAGTTAACAACATTTGTGATGCATGTCAATTAGGAAAATTGACCAAATCATCTTTTAAATCCAAGAAAGTCATATCAACATTACAACCACTTGAGTTACTACACATGGATTTATTTGGAGCTACTAGAGTTCAATCAATAAATCACAGTCAATATGTGCTTGTAATTGTTGATGATTTCTCTCATTATACATGGACAATTTTCTTAAAAAATAAAAGTGATACTTTCGATCATTTCAAATCTTTCGTCAAAAGAATTCAAAAATCAAAAGGGATTAAAGTTAAAAATATAAGAAGTGATCATGGCGGAGAGTTTGAAAATAATGAATTTGAACAATTTTGTACAAAGAAAGGTATATATCATAATTTTTCGTTTCCCAGAACTCCACAACAGAACGGAGTTGTAGAACGGAAAAACCGAACTTTACAAGAATGTGCAAGAACATTATTGAATGGAACCACCTTACCAAAACATTTTTGGGCAGAAGCTGTGGCAACTGCCTGTTATGTTTTAAATCGTGTATCCATAAGACCTCTTACCAAGAATACTCCTTATGAATTATTTGTCAAAAGGAAGCCTAAAATCTCATACTTCAAAGTTTTTGGTTCCAAGTGCTTTATTTTAAATACAAAAGACCAGCTTGGCAAATTCGATCCAAAGGCCGATGAAGGAATATTTGTCGGTTATTCGAAACGAAGTAAGGCCTATCGGATATTTAATAAACGAACCAAAACTATTGAAGAATCACTTCATGTCTCTTTTGATGAAATCTATCAGCACCCTCACACTATATCAGATGATGACGAATCAATAGTCACTGACAATCAAATCATCACAAATATTGATTCTGACTCAGAAATAGTTATTGAGAATATTCCTCAAATATGTGAGTTACAATGACCACCAAGAATATTAAGAGACCATCCGCCTCAAAATATAATCGGTGAAATAACATCACATGTCAGAACAAGGAGTCAACTCAATCAAATGGGTCATGTCACTTTTCTCTCAAATATCGAACCTAAGAATCCAAAAGAAGCTGCTACAGATGATTACTGGATCATTGCCATGCAGGAAGAACTAAATCAGTTTGAGCGCAATGACGTTTGGGAACTTGTTCCAAGACCAACTGATCAGTCAGTAATTGGTACTAAATGGGTCTATAAAAATAAGGCTGACGAACAAGGCAATATCACCAAAAATAAAGCAAGATTAGTAGCACAAGGATATAATCAGGAAGAAGGTATCGATTATGAAGAAACTTTTGCACCAGTTGCTCGACTAGAAGCTATTAGAATCCTATTATCTTTTGCTTGTCACCATAATTTCAAACTTTATCAGATGGATGTCAAAAGTGCTTTTCTCAATGGATTTATCAAAGAGAATGTCTATGTCGAACAACCTCCTCTGTTCATACATGAAAAATATCCTGACCATGTGTTCAAACTTAAGAAAGCTCTGTATGGTTTAAAACAAGCACCTCGTGCTTGGTATGAACGACTACGTAGCTATCTTATTAGCTCAGGATTTCAAATAGGCAAAGTCGATCAAACTTTGTTTATTAAACATTCTCGAAAAGATATTCTAGTTATCCAGATATATGTAGACGATATCATCTTTGGTTCAACAAACGATAAACTTTGCAAAGAATTTGCAAATATTATGACCAAAGAATTCGAAATGTCTCATATGGGAGAACTATCTTATTTTCTTGGACTTCAAATAAAGCACCTTTCAAACGGCATTTTTATTAATCAAGAAAAATACTGTGAAAACCTTATCAAATGCTTCGGATTAGAAAATACATCTGGTAAACCAACTCCTATGAGTACAACTACACATCTTGACAAAGATGAAAGTGGTAAGAATGTTGACCAGAAATTGTATCGAAGCATGATTGGTTCTCTTCTTTATCTTACAGCTAGTCGTCCAGATATAATAATGAGTGTTTGTTTATGTGCTCGTTTTCAAGCCGATCCAAAGGAATCACATCTACGAGCAGTGAAACGTATAATTCGTTATCTTAATAATACCAAAGATTTCGGTCTTTTTTATCCAAAAGAATGTCCATTTGAATTAGTATCATATAGTGATGCTGATTTCGGTGGCTCACGAACGGATAGAAAAAGTACAAGTGGTACGTGCCATTTTATTGGAAAATCACTTGTCTCTTGGTTCAGTAAGAAACAGAATTGTGTTTCACTATCAACATGTGAAGCTGAATATATATCAGCAGCTCTTGCTTGTACTCAAGTACTATATATGCAACAAACACTTCAAGATTTTGATATTCATTTATCAAATTCTATTATATACTGTGATAACACTAGTGCTATAAATCTCTCTAAAAATCCAGTAAATCACTCCAGAACCAAACACATTGATATCCGTCATCATTTCCTTCGAGATAATATTGACAAAGGAAATATATGTCTTGAATATGTTCATACTGACAATCAATTAGCAGACATATTTACTAAGCCTCTGCTCGAATCTAATTTTATTAGATTACGAAGAGAGCTTGGTTTAATTTCAAGAAAAAATCTTGACTAAGAAATTTCTAAAAGAACATCTACTTGTTAGTTATTCTTTAGTTATTCTCTTTAGTTATCCTTTAACTACAACTATTGCATAAACTATATTTTTTACATTAAATATAAGCCACTGCTTTATTTAATGGTTAAATTCACTTTACTCATTTTTTGTGATCGTCCTTTACTTTCTTATCTTATAAATTCAGTTTTAAAAAAGAAAGCTATTTTTAGACTTACAAAAAATTTTCTGCTTATATTTTCTTGGTTAAAATTTATCATTAACTCACATCCATAGGTTTATACATAAGAAACTTATATATAAGCTTGCAAAAATTTTATATTTTGTTCATCTTTTCTTTTTATCTAACCATAATATTCTATACAACGTACACTATGGCTCACATTTGTGATAAATGTGCTCAAGAATCATACATTTCAATTACGAGTTCTGAGTCGGAGGAATTTTATTCTCCTACAACTCCAAAACAAAAATCAAGTTATCATTATCAATGCTCTTGTATGTCTGATAAAACTCCAAATTCAAAACGAGTGAAGCAGACACTATTCTATTCTCCTCGTACCAAAGCTCAAATCGATGAGATACACCACTACCAGAAACATCAGATAGACCTTCAGAGACAACTCCATTACGGGCAAAGTCAACTTTATCACGAGCAACAACGGACGTCGGCACGATTGTCCGTTTTAGAAAAGTTGGCAACATTTTTCTGCGGTTCCAACAAACATGACGTGCATGAACCAATGCCGTCTAGGCCATCAACATCTAAAAGTCCTAACTCATGGGATCGGAACTATGAGAAGAATGAAGGAGCTCAGAAACAATGGAGTCCATGGTCGAAACGTATTGAAGGAAACAACGATAATTCTAATGACGAACTTTCTCATTAGATTTATATATAGTTATTATATCTTTATCTATCTCTTGTGTAATGACGGTTATATTTTGTATTACGTATAAAATATAATATATATAGGTTGATATATGATAAAAACTTGAAAAATAAACTTAAATTTCACAGCAGACCAAAACCGGTCGACCGCCCCTGTTATAGCCGGTCGACCGTTTGCTCTCTGGTTGAAAACGGTCGACCGGCCAAAATCAGTAGGTCGACCGGTTGTCGTATTTTCAGTTTTTTATACAAACCTATGCGTCATTTTTCCCTCTACCCTCATTCACTCTTTACTCAAACTGTTCTCTTACCCCAAATCACAAACCCTAGTTTCCATTTTTCAATTCCCAAATCACAAATCCTCCAACAATGGCTCCTCCTCAAAAGAAATCAAAGAAAGGAGCAAGCTCTGAAACTTCATCTCTTACCATCTCCGTCAAAAATTGGCTTCAAACTCCAATTGCTGTAACAAGATGGAATCAGATGACAAATTACAAGTTTCATCCAGGCTCTTTCATCAAATTTGATGATTTCACGGCTTACGGAGTTCGGAGGTTAGCCAATAATGCCAACATTACTCCATTAATAGATTTTTCTGCAAATAGTGTGGAGATAAATCATTTGATGATCAAATTATTTTACGCCAACATGAATCTTGATGAATATCAACCTGATAATCCAAACGGCGTCATCTGGTCTGTGGTCTGTGGGAAGCAAATTTTTCTTACTCATGCTAGAATTGCCTCTATACTTGGTATACCAAATCGAGGCGAAGAGTTTTCATCTACCTTCTGCGAAGTCTTCATTCGAAATAGTACCAGTCATCAGTTTATAGAAGAAAATAGTGATGGCACTAAGTCTATTGGACTTCGACCAACAGCCAGGTTACTTCATCGGGTTTTAATGCATTCTCTTTTTCCTAGACTTGGAAATTATGATGTAGTGTACAAAGAAAACTTCAAGGCACTCTATGCTATCTATGGTGAAATCCAAATCAATTGGGTTCACATGCTTTTTGATGAAATTCTCAAGGTAAATAACTCAACCCGGCCTCATTTCTTCTACAATGAATATATCATGAGACTTTTGTTAGCTTGTGGGGTCAATCCTCCTGATTCTGAGACCTCAAAACCAAAATGCATTGATTCCATCACCATCAAGCGAATGAAGCTTCCTCCATCTTATCTTGAGATTATGCCTTTTGAAGAATAGCAACAAAGAGGACCAAGGAAACAACGAGCAACTTCCTCTCGTCCTCGTTCCGATGAAGTAAAACTTTTAAAATCAAAGTCATCAACAAAAGAATCACTTGAAACAATAGCGCGTAACCAATTTTTGCTTGAATCACGTCTCAAGCGCATGGACTCTAAAATCGATAAGCGCTTCAATAAGGTCAAGTCATTCTTCGGTATGCTATGGGATGCTATATCATGTTCCACATCCACCTCTGTTCAAGCACAAGACCCAGGAAAACGTCCTGCTGCTCCAGTTTTCACCTGGACATCATCTGACGAGTCTACAGGAATGAGTGGTCATGGACATGGTGAATCATCTAGAGGGCACAATGATGAGGAAGAAGAAGATGATGATGATGACGATGATGATGATGATGAAGAGGAGATACGATCTGCTTCATCCTAGATTCTATTATGGTTTAGCTCTTTAAAAACATTCATCGACACTTGTACTAAATAGTGTCGTTATTTATGATTTTCATTTGACATTATGTTCTGTAGTAAACTCTGTTATGTTTTTGATGTGTTAATGATTTATTTTTCTATGCATATTATATTCATTCTATGCATATCATATTCTAGTATCTGTTACTCCTTTTTGTCGATGACAAAGGGGGAGAAAGGGCTAACAATTGCTTGCAGGAACATACATTTATAAGAATTCAAAGAGAAAGAGATCACATACTCAGGGGGAGATTCAGATTTGCAGATATATATTGTCATCAATCAAAAAGGGGGAGAATGTTGAGTCACAAGTTTTATGAAAGTTTTGATTTCTGACAAATAAGGCGATCGACAAAACAAGGTCATTAGAGCTACATATGTTACTATAGATTATAGGTTGATTATTTGATATTGTAATAGTGATAAACTTGTTAAAATCTATCCTCAAATAATCATGCACCTCAATATAATCGATATATATACGTTTTAAAAGCATTGCACATTCATTGTGCAAATTAACAGGAACCGGTCGACCGGTTAATAATCATACGGTCGACCGTTTCTGTGTAAAATGCACAATGAACGTGCACACATGCACATAACGTATATATATTTTAAATTCCTGTCTACTGGTCACTTTTTAACCTGTCGACCGTTTTTGAACAGAAAGCAATTTTTTCAAAAGACACTTCTCTTCTCCAAAGGTTGCATCTCTTAACCTTTCACCAAAGATCATATCTCTTAATGGCAAAGAGTTACAACCATTCTTATCTATATAAACTCATCCAATTCGTTGATTAAATAATAACGATTTCATATTCTTTTAATCTAATCTCTGATCTTAATTATGCATTATAAAAGCTCTAAATTATTTATTGAATCTTTGAAACTATTTCATATCCTTTGATTCAATAATATACTTTCCTTAATCTTTAAAAAAAACATCATATCGCATACTTTGAGGATAAGATTATAGGAAGGGTGTACTGCTAGTGACAAATCCGTGTTTTCAAGAGCACAAGTTGTCAACAACAATTATATTTGTTCTTTTGTTGAAGTCCTCTGTGTTGTAAGAGGCAAGTGTTGAAGTCCTCAGTGTATTAGAGGCGTGAAATCCCGTTCGGCTGTTCGGGTGTTGTAAACCTGTTCCTCCGGGTGAAGCGAGGAAGTTAATAGTGAAAATCCAGATAGAAGTCTGGGACTGGACGTAGGACGGTGCTCCGAACCAGTATAAAAATCTCTGGTGTGATTTTTCTTTTTTTATTTACTATGCTATTATCATCTATTTCCGCATTTGTATTGTAATCCATATTACACGATCCGTGTATACTATATTAGCACATATAATTGTATACACACCGCACTTTCAAAATACACTCTAATAAATGAACCCCTTTCACAATAGTTCATTTACTTGAACCTCCAGTGCTCTTTGCTCTTTAGTTTCTGTACACCTCAAAGCATAAATACTGGTATGGTACCCTTTACTAAATTTGTACTAAATTCTATCTCAATGTGTAGTAGTAACGACCCCATTGTTATACCCACATTGCTAAAGAACATTATAAATAATATCGTCTAATAACATGGAGAATACAACTTGTTATAGGCGACCAAATGTGAAAATATCATTAAACTAATGCTGACACGTTATACTTACTGCTTTACTGAATGTCTGGAAAAAATTTGATGTGTACAGTCTTAGTTTAATGTAATAAACACACCAATTTCTCAAAAATCATAACAGTATATCATATAAAAGAATAGTCACATATCACACAGAAATAATATACATTATATAAAAATTCATGTTGTGAGTCTACAAAATATAATACTAGACCCACATAATATACATCCAGTACAAGTCACTATCTCAAATTTCCATACACATGCATTTAATCCTCCATGAAATAAACTAAAAAGTCAAAAATAATTTATCTTCATGCTAGCACACCTACCCAAAAGCCTGCATATCTTATAACCTGGAAAAACTTGGTCTGACCCGTGTATTATTTAAATAATAAACGGATCAAAATATCTCTAAATATAAAGGTAAGAACAAGATATAACACAAGGGTATATGACACTATGATATAAACACAGATGCCATAGATATAAACAAGTCACTAGAATAATTTAACTCGAAATCCATCTCAAGACACAAGAATATATAAATCATGAAACACAGAATAAGTCATAAAGCCTAGAATTCCATAATAAATAATTATATCTCAAAATCTAAGAAAATCAGATCCATACCACTCACGATGATTGTCCATACCGTGGAAAACAAAGTCCTAACTATTACCAATCTGATACCAATGATCTTCCATATCATGAAAACCAAATCCCAACTGATCTCAAGGATCTTCCATACCGATCAAGATGATCATAGAAACATAACTCAAAGACCTTAGAAGATATAACTCATACCGATTACAAGGATCGTAAAGAAATCCATGAGTATACCACTTGAATCTATCAACTTAAAATCCAAACACCAAAAGAGAGTAGTCTCTAAAGTGCCAAATACTATCACTTCAGTAATCATGAGAACTTAACCAGAACGTCCCATACCACCGGGTGAAATTCAAATATTCACTAGAAGCTAGTAAGTCTCACTCATTACAGATATAAATGGAGAACTTGAACTATATCTCTTAAGGATCTATCAGCCTTCACAAATGCCTAACACCAAAAGAGAATACAACCCTAAAGTGTTAAATACTTCCCCAAAGATTACAAGAACTTAACTAATGGAGTCCATACTACCCGGTGAAATTAAAGTATTTTCTAATGGGTTAGTAAATTCCACTCAAACATTTTATTCAATGAGTTATGCAATATTCGATGAAGCATTACTTGAGAGTATTTAATCCAGTCAATAACATTAAGTCGATTATTAGTACTTCTTATATCATTGAATTAAGGATATCAAAATTTATTCTCAAGATTATTACTCGAAAATAAAGATTGGAAACCATTAGAAAATAGGCATCAAAATCAAACACGAAAACATCAAAATTCAATCGAGCAATCAACTATAAAATTAGAGAAAAAAGTGGGTTTACTGGCATGACCTGAAACACTCCCAGGTCAGTGATAAAATGTGTGGTTTCGACCTTTTACATTCAAAATTTTTGCAAAATTCAAAACATTACCGTTATAGGAAAAAGTCTACGCTTTCATATAAAAGATCATCAAATTTGGACTTACGGTCCAAAAGTTATAATAAAATTAAATTTCATATTTAAATTTATTAACCTTGTCTTTTATTCGCTGGCCAGCAACAAAGAAATATGATTTCAATTATTTAGACCTCAATCTTATGCAAAACTCCAAACATGAAAGTTGTAGACAAAAGTTTTTGCTTTCAAACAAGAAAAAGATCGTCATATTTGGATTTAGGGTTTAAAAGTTATGATCAAATTCATTTTCAAGTTTAAATTTATTAACCCTCTTTTATTCTCTGGCTAGCGACAAATAAACGTGATTTCGACTATATAGACCTCAAAATTTTGCAAAACTCATAACATGAAAGTTGTCGATAAAAGTCTAAGCTTTCATAAAAGTAAATGGTGATCAAATTCAGACTTATGGTTCAAAAATTATGGTTGAAATAATTTTCCGGTTCAAGTTACTTAGTTCCTTTTTAATTCTCTAGGTAGAGAAACAAAACACAATTTTTGACGATTATAATCTCAAAATTTTGCAAAACTTAAAACATAAAACTTATATATCAAAGTCTAAGATTCTAGTAAATCAAAAATTATCAAATTCTGATAAGCAACAAGAAAGATATAACCAAATTACTAACATTGATTAGCTCAAGGAATGTAAATTAACATCCAAGATATTCACAATCAACAAACATCAAACAACCAAAGATCGTTCAGTAACTTATCATTCATTCAACTTGTAGTTCTTATTATATCTAGCCTAAACAGAAGATCAATCCAATAATTAAAGCACATAGAGATCTATTAGAGATGATAAGGTTTACCCCCTTTATAACCTCCTATAGCTTGCTAAATATTCTCCAAAGCCTTGCTACTACCTTGCAACCTCTTTACTAATTTCAAATACACATAAAAGTTGAACATTAAAATCTAATCAGCAACATACATATAAAAACGAGGTCAAAATCATACTTTTATTGGTCTAGAAGGTAAAGACAGGGTTTAGAATACCCACTCTATCTATCTTGGATTTTCTAAGGATTTTTCTAAATTGACTTAGTATATTTTCTTCTAGGTTTATGGTTTGTTCTTTTATGTTTGAGAAGGAGATAAGGAGGAGTTTGTTTCAGCTAAAAATAATGAACGTACAAATTTTTTTGGGCTTAGGGAATGAGATAAAGTTATCTATATTTTACATTGAAGTGGGCCAGATTTCATACCCAAGTCCAAAGTCAAAAAACATGTAGGTTCTTCATATATCATCTTTTGTTTATTAAATTCAAGCCAAACCACACACATGAGATGATTTTCTATTTTTCTTAAAACCTCAAAATAAAACTAAAATAGAGTTTAAATCAACACCAAAAATCATATTTCAAATTCTATTTAAATAAAGTTTAAACGCCAATATTTCCATTTATATAATATTTTCTCCTACTCTCAATTAAGAGAAAAATGCATACTTTATTTAATTTACTTCAACTCACTTCATAATAAACCTTTGAAAAATAAATTTCTAACATTCCAAAATCATACTAAATCTTTCAAAAGATTATAACCCAATATTTTACACAATTATACAAATGTCATAATTTTACAAGCTCACAAAAATACAAATTTTCCTTTGTTAATAATTTAAATCAAGAAAAATCCAAATGTTTAATGAAATAAACTATAATTAATTTGGGTAATTCAATTGAGTTATTGTAGTAGTGGTCATCCAGTCACCTCCTCAAAGATGTTCGGATACTCCTTATGTATGGGCACCGATGACAACACTTCGTGCAGGATCTTGAGCGAATACATAAAGCTAACCTTCACTTCATCGTCTTGTAGGAAGCCCAACACTACCGTCCACTCATTATCCGTCACAATCGTCACTATCTACCTCACATCGTCCACCATGACTCTATGTCTCTTAGGTCGGACCGATCCTAATATAATACCGAACTTCACGAGCCTAAGTACAAAACAATCGCAAATAAATATACCAAGATTTGGTAAATCTATACCACGATAAACCATAGACAAACTAGTCAAACGTCCTATGGGATTCGACACAATCAAGGGTTCAACTATTGTCTCGGGTCTCATTTCCGATCTATCTACTAAGTCATTGGATACAAAGGAATGTGAAGTCCTAGTATCATTCGAAACATGTACAACTATATCAAAATAGAAAGCATACCCTGTATTGTGTTGCTCTTTCCCTTCTCCTTTGCTGATGGAGTGCTCGACGAATTTGGAACAATATTTAAAGCATAAGAAGACAATTACTGCTTATTCTTTGGATTTTTTAATAGTCGTTTCCGAAATGTCTAACCTTGCTGCAGTTGTAGCATTTCCTCTATGCACTCTTACAACTTTCTAAGATGGCCCGTCTCCCCACAGTTATACATGTAGGCTCCTATTTGCCCTTTTTATAACCATATTTGACTTGGAACCGCTTCTTCCCTTTGTTGTTCCACTTTTTCTTCCTACTGCCACCATCTTGCGATTTGGACTCTTCATTTGGAACAACATCATCATTTTTGGGTAAAGAATATCATGCCTCATAGTCCTCTCAAACACTTTCTCAAAGGTCTCATCAATGTGGTCGATCATCTGCTCACCAAGATAGTCATTTAGTCTAGTAATGAACGTCTTGTTCTTCTTTAATAGGGTATTAATAAAAGACATCCCATACTTGAAAGCACATCATATAAGGCCATGTTATCCAAGACTGATAATTTCCTTACTTTAAATCAGCAAACCTTCTAAACAAATCAACTTATGTGCTGCATATATGAACTTCTCTTCAAAACCTAGCTTTAAATTTTTCCTTAGTGGACTAACCCTCAGGGGTAGCAATCTTCACATATTCCATTAATTCATTGCCCTTTCTTCAAGTTACCTAGAGGCCATCTTCCTCTTCATCACATCTTCTAATTCCACTTCCTAAAAAAATGCATCTGCAGGTGTCCAGCCAATCTTGCACTTCGATAGCTTATTTTGTTCCAAGAAATGGTATGCCACTAAGACTAGAGTTTATTCGTTCAACTCAGCAAAGCCAAACCTCGGCACTTGCATCGGGGCACCACCATCTACAATAGCCAGAGTAAGTCCTTTGGGCATTATGTAGCATGTTCTTCATCATATTATTCAACATAGCCTGCATATCAGGGTTCAAAGCTGCTCTGGTGCCTACTTCCTCCTCTAAGTTAGAAATAGAAGTTCCCGCCGTGTTCTTTTTTTGCCAGCTCAATCTTATAAGCTATAATAAGAATGACCAGTTTCTCAAAAAGGAATGAGTAGTGTCCATGTACACAATCCGACTTACTACTATATATACTATATTGTTTTGAAACCAAAATATATAATATATACCCTTTCTCATATATCTTGATCCATTCTAAAGTGATAGCTACACTATATATCTAATGGATCTTAGTACAAACTTACGTTATATCTTAGTCTAAGTTGTAATAACAAACGTAAATACTTCCCTACACCTCTGATACTTAATATACCCATATAGTGGGCTACAAAGGTACCCGGGTGGTGTAGAGCAATATTCAAGCGATAAAGTGAACTAAAATCCAATGCATATAACCTATTGTATACTTCATAGCACATAAGCTAAATAATTAACACAGATACAAAACAAGTGAGATAGCAATATAATCGAATGGACTAAAAATAAGAACATCAAAGTGAATAAGGTTCACAAAATTATACAAAACATAAGTAATAGAGTTTATATATCCCACTCTCTAAATAAACTTTAGCAACTATCTCTAATAATACTAAGTATCAACATAGCTCTACAGTACTGCATAACGAAATATAACTGATAGTAAGCTCTACATATATATGTGTGTGTGTATAGGCATAGCCTCTTACTTGTCCTCCGTATAGCTCCATGCACTATCACAGATCTTTTATCTCTAACTTACTCATTTAAGAGTACCCGAGATAATAACAAGTAAAGAATAAAACCTCGAATCCGAAAATAGTCTATTATGAATAATATTTTGCCTAAAAGTAGATATAAAACTATATATAGTAAATAACGATATAAGGTATATAGAATCATACCCGACCTGTCCTTACAACTAACAAGTTAGCACATAAACATGGTATATGCTAAACTATTACCACTTATGGTGTACCATGCTAATAAAAATACATGGTGTTTGGGTATGTAACACAACAATATGGCATCCATATCAAGCACATAGTAATTATTGCAACCATCACACAACCATGCATCTCTCACATAGGTGTCACTGGATATGCGATAACTTTTATAACCCACATAGATGGTCATCCGCAACTCAACGTTCGGATGCTCAACTCATGCCCAAATAGATGGCTAGGGATTGGACACATAAAAATATCCAAGATACGAGTACACATAGACTGCCCTAGGTACACACAATCTACCTTGTCCCAACAAGGAAGCATTGCAACCTCAAAGTTATCCATCGATCCCATAGCACAGGTATCGATAATAAAACACCTCTTCTCATACCCCATAAGTTATCACACATTAATTTCCTACTCGGTCTATCAACAGATGCCATAGTCACTCTTCCCGTCAACTCATCGAAGTTACTTCATTTTATTAGTTGCTAAAATAACCCTAAGTCATCTCAATTTGTCATGGAGTCCTCCCACATGTCTCAAGTTAACCCTAATTCCACCAAGTAACCCTAGGAAAGTCTCAAAGTAGCTCCAACATCGCCCTAGGAAAGACCTGAAGTTGCCTTAAGCTCCCAAATCCATGCGTCTTTGCGTGGTTTTTCTTGTGGCTGAACAAATTTTTGACGCCACTGGACGGGAGCACCTAGGAAAAAACTTTAGGTCAGTTACCTACCATTGAACCGAGGCACCTATTCCTCCTAAACAGAAGTTTCTCCATGTTTCACATGCTTGGCCGAAGTTTTCCTACCCTTAACCCAAATTCACCACCAAATAGCCACGTATAGACCAGATTTCCTATTTCTTTTTTGAAACTTCAAATTTTCCATCGATTCAATCGTCATGCCTACTTCTTTGACCCATGCACAAAATTAATTCATTAATACCACGCTAAATACTCTAGAGTCGATCTGCTGAATTTAAATTCTACTTTTATGAACCTTCTATATTTTATGTATTAAATTTAAGAGCATTGCTAATCCTTCTACATTGAGACGCTCGACCATAGAAACGATTATCACCTCCAATTCTATTTTATGTGCATCAACAACCATTCAAACATATACAACATCCAAACATAACATCAACAGCAACCAATCATCATCCAATCATGCAACCGTGCATCAAACATAGAATTTCATCTCAAAGCACATTCCTAAGTAGCTAAACGTCCATATGAGCAATCACACATCAAAACAGCATAATTAAATCATTTTAAATTCATTTTTTCTTCATTTAAAATCAAAATAGAGGAAAATCATATTTTTGACATTAAAATGGATCTAAAACATATAAGAACATATATAATGGTTTAGAGGTAATAAATCACTCACTAAACACCACAAAACCAATGAAATGCACTCAAAATAGGGCAATTCGGGAACACCTAGCAAAGATCAAGAAATTCCCTCCTAAAAAAAAAGATTTGGAAATCTCTAGTTATTTTCCTTGCGAATCTACCCTTATTTTGGGGATTTGGCTTGATTTGGAAGAGTGTTGAAGTGGATTGGGCTAAAGGAAAGTTTAATGGAGGTTTCGATTCATTTTGGGAAGATGAGAAATGATTTTTGGGGCGTTAGTTTAGCCAACATTAGGAAATATCTCATAATGGGTTATGGGCCTAGCAATAGGCCTATGCTAATTACTCCCAACAGCCATCCAAATACTGTCAAACTTCAGACAGCTATATTTCCAAAACCTTATATCTAAAAGTTTTGTAACATCTCCTATCTAGAGGCCCGAAGCTAAGCATTGCAGATGTTGCAGTCATCCATAATATTAACTTTCGGTGACCGAATATGGTAGTGTTAAGGGAATCCATAATATCAGAAGCACATGTATATGAAACAAAATCACATATTTCACGAAAGCAACATTTCTGATTATTTTTCATAAAACATGTTTCATATCCAAATTACATAATACCATAATCATTTGCTAGGTTCAACTAAAATATAATTATTACAAAATACGCCAAAAGGACATATAAAAACGCCCACTTGGTTGAGCAGAGTACTATATAGTCATAATGACTTAATATAACACAATGGATCAAATAAAATAAAACAACAACTCCTATATATCTATCCGTTAGCCACCTGCTCGTCTTCGGAAGCTTTATTCGCCAAGCAACTAAAAACCTGTAAACCTCAAGCCTCAGCCTACTCAAATAAATTTTGAGCACCCAAGAGTTTAAGGGGGAAAACATAAACTTCGAGTCAAATATAAAGCTTGGTATGAATAATACTATACATCTCGATTATCGGAAATTAAGTAAGACCACGCCACTTAGTGGAATGGGTTTCCCCTCACTAATATCCTTTTAAAACATATCTTTTGCAAATCATTTCTTGCAACCAAAATTGGTTAAAACTGTCAAGCAATTTTATGTGGGTGCATATTAGGTAACAAATGAACTATCTGTCCGAGCACTATAGTTTTGTTTGGCTAACTACTAACCTTTGACTGACTCGGGACTACCGGACAATATAAATAAAATAATCTAACACCTGTTAGATACTCCTCTTTTGAACGGTCTGTCCCTAAGTTATATGTTGGATACTCCTCTTCTTGACGGTATGTCCCTAACTTATCCTCTCCCAGGGGCACTTGATCCTAATGGTTTTGCAGGCTCACCAATAACCTATCTGTATACAAATATATTTTCCCTTCTATGTGCAATCATCATTTTAGTTTTACATGTGACAAAACCCTACATATAGGAATTTTGGACTAAATTAGCTGGGGTTAATAGCTACTGTATAGGCGCAACCCTATACCGGTCCCATTTGGTATTCTAATATCTGAGTCATTTTACTTAAGGTAATCTTCCCAAAATTTTCCATGAAAACCTTTTCAACTCAATTGATTTAAAACCATTAAACCAAACTTAAAGAAGGAAAATACATATACTCCATGCTTTACTTAATATCACCTTGCCATGTTATATATACTTACCCAAATCTTTGTTGATGAAAACATTTAAACCTTTGAAAGTACCACTTTCGAACCCATTGAACGTACCCCTTTCAAAATCAAGTAAACCACTTTCTTTCACCTAGGTCGAAAAGCCAAAACATTCCTTTCAAAACCATTCATATAGTCCTTTCAAAACCATTGAAAAACCTTACCTTCGAAATTTATACAACCTTAGACATCCTATCTTTAAAACACTCAAATATTGCCTTTCGAAACATTGGAAAACCTTCCCTTCCAAACCTTCTGAAACCATTAGTGAACAACCCCTTTGAAACCATTCTTTAAAACCTTTCGAAAGGATCAAAGCCTTGTAAACAAAAAACCTTTTGAAAGCATTAGGGTTCAGTATAAAACATGTGGAAACGCCTTTTGAAACCATTTAAAATTAACTACTTCGAAACCTTGGGTTCTACCTTCAACATAGGAAAAGGGTCATAAAACATTTAAGTCAAAAGTGCTCTTTCGAAAGCTATTCCTTAGTAAAGAAGTGATGATGTCGACACCAACCTTCCGAAAGCATTGGAGAATTGGCTAAGTTTTAAAACAAAGTATACCTTCCGAAACCATTGACTTCGAAAGGTAGAAAAGCGGCAACTAGGGGCTTTAACCCCTTTTGAAAGCATTCGTTTAAAACAAAAGGCGCAATCCATTCGAAACCTTTCCTTTAAAATATTTAACTCAGTCGAAAGCTAACCAAGTCGAAAGCATATCCTTTGAGTGCAAAGCAAACGCATTTTCAATTTAAAGCAAGCCAATGTTTTGACCCCTTTGGAACCCTTAGCTTTGACCTAGTGCCTTTCGCCTTAGTTTAATTCGCTACTTACAAATTACTTGAAACCAGACACATTAATTTGGATGGCAATGAAGGCGGAAGTACTTGGTCGGAACCCCTAGTGCCGAAAGTAGTGAAACATGCCAAAAGCATGCAACAATTGATTTTTATTTTAAAAAGAATTTCTTTTCAACTAACCTACCTTGTTTGTCATAATATTATTAGTTATTTATTTTTCTTTTCTAAAAGTGCTGCCAATATTTTAGAAATAAAGAATTTAATTTATTTATAAAGTTTCCCTTCTCCTTTTATAAATATATAAAACATTTAAGTCTCGTACCTTAAATAATTTTATATATTCATCAAAACACTTTGGAAAATCCCACTAAAATTGTAGGAAATCATTTTTAATATGTTTTCTAAGGTATATTAATTTCAGACCCAGAACATATATCATTTGACCATAAATGATTTTAAACCCAAATAATCATTTCCATCACTAGAAAGCTAATATAAAATCCACATTAATTCAGGAAATTATGAAAATTGAAACTCACCTCTAAAATATCATTTCCATTCTATGTCTAAAATCGCAAGGCATTTAGATGTCATTTAATAGGGTTTTCATATTAAAACATATCATAAAACCTATATGAATAATTATAAATCATCAGCAAGCATATATAAATATTTAATCCTTCAAAAACATGGCATAATCATGCAAAATACTTTGGATTCATTTTAAAACACAAAACAATTAGAAAAATGAGATGTAGTCATTATTCATCTTAGCTTTGAGAATAAGGAGTTGAGATTTGATCTTGATTAAGTTGCTTAAGCTTTTCCTCTTGAAATCTTCTCTTTGCTTTTCCTAATGGTAGCCAGCCACTAGCTTGTATTTTGTTTTGTGAAATTAGAATGAACGTGAGAATGATGGAGTTAATGATTTAGGGTATTAGAATACTCTTATTCCAGTTATGCCCCTTACCTATTTGCCTTAACATTTTAATTCTTTAGTTCCTTGTTATGTGGCACGACTACCCTTACTAATCAAAAATCTCAACCCGTTAACCATTTTACATTATTTCATTTAATTTACCTAATTAAATGTTCCTAATAATGTTACTAAAAATATGGGGTGTTTCAATATGCCCTTCTTAAAGAATTTCGTCCTTGAAATTATGATAAGGTACACAACACATCAATCAAAAAGGTAAAACATATCATCTAACAAATCAAAATAAGCATCTCTAATTCTGCTCTCGGTCTCCCAAGTACAGTCTCTCTCATTGTCGCTCCACTGGACGTTCACTAATCTGGCTATCTTATTCCTTAGTCTATTCTCATCTCTTGCGGCTATACGAATCGGCTTTCTAACTACAGTCAAGTCTGGTTCTACTACTAAGTCATCTAATACAGTTGGTGCTACATTAGACTCTGGATCTCTAACACACTTCCTTAGATGAGAAACATGTTCGTGGACTCCTACCAAACTATTCGGTAATTCTACTCTATATGCGAGTTTCTCAATCCTCTCTACAATAGTAAATGGTCTCATGAATCTCGGTGCCAACTTCCCTGATTTTCCAAATATAATTACACCCTTCATAGGTGAAACCTTGATAAACACATGATCTGCAATAAAGAACTCCAAGTCTTTCCCTCTTCTATCTGCATAACTCTTCTGCCTAGAATGAGCTTCCTTCATCCTAGCTCGAATCAACTCAATCTTCTCTGCAGCTTCTCTAACTAAATCTAGATCAAGAACCAATATATCCCCAGTCTCTAACCAACAAACTAGTGATTTGCATGACCTTTCATACAAAACTTCAAATGGTTCCATCCCAATACTAATCCAATAACTGTTGTTATACGTAAACTTGACTAAGTGTAGGTGGTCTTCCCATGATCCTATAAAATCTAACATACAAGCTTGTAACAAATCTTCCAAGGCTTTGTTAATTCTTTCCGTTTTTCCATCGATCTATGGATGGTAAGCGGTACTAATCTTGAGTTTGGTTCCTAAAATCTCACGTGGACTCTTTCTGAACTCACTAGTGAATAAGGAATCTCTATCGCTTACTATACTACTAAGAATTCCATGAAGTCTAGCCACATTCTTCATAAATAACTTAGCTAAAACCGGTGTTGCCCTAGTTGACTTAACTGGAATGAAATGGTCACTCTTGGTCAGTCTATCCACTATAATCCATATACTTTCATTTCCTCTACTAGGTCTTGGTAACCCGTCTATAAAATCCAAAGAAATAGAATCCCACTTCCATATCGGAATATCCAATAGTTGTAGCAACCCACTTGGCTTCTGATGTTCGACTTTTACCGGTTGACGGTTCAAATACCTCCTTCACCCATAAGCCAACGTCCCTTTTCATACCTTTCTAGAAGAAACTTCTCTTCATATCTTTATACATCTTAGTTCCTCCTGGATGAATAGTAAACTTCGAACGATGGCATTCCTTAAAAACTTCTCTCCTAATGACTCCCACATTTGGAACGCACAATCTTTCTTTCTTTATCAGCCACCCATTACGGTCAAGACTAAAATCCTTCAAGTCATCGCTCTCTATTCCATCCCTTAACTTCTTGATCTGTTCAGTTAATACTGGATCCTCCTCCTGTTTAGAAGCAATCTTTTCGATTATTGTCGGTCGAACTTCTAAACAAGATAACACAGCAGATCCTCCACTAAATCCAACTTCAGATCCCACTGAACTCTACATGCCGTCAATGCTTCAAAATCCTTCCGCTTTGCTATCATAGCTAACACTACATTCCGATGTTTCCTACTAAGCGCATCGGCAACCTTATTACCTTTCCCTCTTGTGTACTCAATTCCAAAATCACAAGCAGCAATGAACTCTAACCATCTCTGCTGTCTCATGTTCAACTCCTTTTGAGAGAAAAAATACTTCAACGACTTATGATCCATATATAGCTCAAAACGCTCTCCCAAAAGGTAATGTCTCCACACCTTCAACGCAAAAATCACTACAGCTAATTCCAAATCATGCGTTGGATATCTAACCTCATGTTGTCTAAGCAGTCGAGAAACAAAGGCAATCACTTTGCCACTCTGCATTAACGCTGCTCCTAATCAAGTTCCACACGCATTTGTATAAACTACCAAATCTTGATTCCCCTCCAAAACAACTAATATAGGTGCATGAATCAATAAGTGTTTCAAGCTCTAAGCTTCCTCACACTTATCGGTCTAAACAAACTTTTCAACCTTTCGCGTTAGCTTGGTCATCAGTGCGGCTATTCATGAAAAATCCTTAAAGAACCTCCGATAATATCCAGCCAATCCAAGAAAAATCTTTATCTTAGTAACTATCTTGGTTCTTTTCCAATTATTCACTGCTTTAATCTTAGTCGGATCTACGGACAACACTTTCTCTGAGACTACATGACCAAGAAACTTCGCTTCCTTCTTTCAAAAATGACATTTCGAAAACTTCGCCTTAAGTTAATTCTGCCTCAGCATCTAAAGCACAATTCTAAGATGAACTTCATGCTCCTTCTCATCCCTAGAGTATATTAAATATCATATATGAACACCAATACGAACCTATCCAAGTGATCTTCGAAAATTCGGTTCATCAAATCCACAAAGAATGTCGACGCATTAGTTAGTCCGAAAGGCAAAACTGACCATTTATACGATCCATATCTAGTTCTGAATGCAATCAATACTATCCTCTGCTACTCAAAGCTAATGGAAACCTATTGCTAATTCCAACTCAAAAAATACCTTGGCTCCGCTCAACTGATCAAATAAATCGTCAATTCTAGGCAACAGATGTCAATTCTTTATCGTCTACTCATTCAATTTACGATAATCGATGCATAGCCTTAACGACCCGTCCGGCTTCTTGGCAAACACTACGACTGCTCGCCAAGGTGAACTACTAGGTCTAATAAACTCTTGCCTTCCAAATCCACCAACTGCACCTTCAACTTTCTTATCTCTGTAGGTGTCATCCTACTTGGTTGTCTACTTACCGGTTCTGCTCCAGCCACCAAATCTATTTGAAACTCAATGGGTCGTTTCGGTGGTGATCCTACTACAGGCTCAAAAACATCCACGAATTCTCTAACTATGAAAACGCGATGCAACTCATCCTCCAACTCTATTACACCCAACAAAGCATTCTCCTCACAACTAGGGTTTTCTATGGTATATACATTTTGATCACTACCGTCAGTGTGTCTAAGTGATATTTTCTTAGCATGGCAAAATATCCTAGCATAATATTTACTTAACTAATCCATACCCAAAATAATTCCGAACCCTACAAAGTCAAATACATGCAAAAGGCAAACAATGGTATGACTTAACAAATCAAACTCTAGATAGTCACACTTCATCCCAAGTGTCGCATACCCTCCTATCAAATTTAAAACCTTTAAGGAAGTAACTAAATATGAGGGTTCTAGGTTAAGCTTATCTACCAAACAATGATATATAAAAGAATGTGATGCACCAGTATCAAATAGAACGCTAACAGACATACCATGAATCTGAAGCATACCTCCCAACATTGCCTTTCCTTTCTCCCACACTGTTGGTCATGATGAAGCATACTCCAATGCAAATACTTTGCCCATTCCATCCTTAGCAAGCTCTTTGCATTGATTCGTATAATGACCAATTGGATGGCAATTGAAGGATCTAATGTTCATCTTCCCTATCACTTCCTTTTCCTTTCCAGTACGACACTCATTCACAAAATGCCCCTTCTTATCGTACTTGAAGAAAACAACCTTAGACTTTCTTTTCTTTGTGGCTACACCTTTCTGAGCACCCTTCTTATGAAAGAACTTCCTGTTTTGACTCTGCCCTACCTGGACCTCCTTCGTCTTATTCTTCTCCAAAGAAGCAAGTATCTCCTCGGTATTAAAGTCATTTTTACTACAACATCACAAGGATCCCTAATATGAGATAATGTAGCCCTGGCCAACTCAGGCTTCAACCTCCTAATAAACTTTTCGTTTCTCTTCATCACAGTATCCACAATAGCATGTCCATACCTAGCCAACTCCTCAAACCTTCTAGCATACTCCAACATAGACATCCCCCCTGCTCCAACTCAGCAAACTTTCTGAGCAAAGCATATTATGCCATCACAGACATGAACCTCTCTTGGAACCTTCTCCTAAACTCAGCCTATGTCCTCATCTCTTCATCCACTCCAACTGTCACACTATTCCACCAGAATGAAGTTGCTCCTTGAAGCTGTCTCAAAGCAAGCCTCCTCTTCTCAATATAAGTCTCCTCTTCTACCCATCATTGAGCCCTAATTCTGCAAAGATTCTCTCACATTGCAGCAACCAGATCTCCACCTCAATAGCATCCTCAATTCCAATAAATGGCTTCCCTCCAAGCCTAACATAGTCTCTGCTCAAGATAACATAATTGTTGACCAACGGAGCTTCCTGAACTCCTACTCTAGCATTTCCTCCGACCATTCTAGTAGCAATTCCGGCTCGTATCATATTCACGAAAACTGATACATAGCTCCCATATCCACTTGCGAGACTCCAGCACCAACATTCCCCGCTTGTTTTTAACCGTGGTTCCTTCTAGTATTCGGCTTGGCATTTCCATTTGTGATGGTGCCTCCTCCAAGATTCACTCTTCCACTTTTGGCGTCTATATCTGTATTCAAGCCTCATGAGATACAGAAAAATAGCCTAAGAGAGATATGAGAATAGGGATATAGCGTATATTTATATATAGCAAATACAAGTACGTTACTATAGTGTTATCCCGAACCCCGATCTTATCTTTAATTTCTTAGGATTATGTTTTCAAAAATCATATTTAGCTAAAGTTTTTCATAAACCTATGCTCTGATACCAAGTTGTAACACCCCCTATCCGGAGGCCCGAAGCTAAGGGCTACAAATGCTGCAGTCATCCATAGTATTAACTTTCAGTGACCAAATATGGTAAAGTTAATGGTAACCATAATATTAGAAGCACATGAATATGAAACAAAATCATAGATTTCACAAAAACAACATTTCTGACTACATTTCGTAAAACATGTTTCATATCTAGATTACATAATCCCATAATCATTTCCCAGGTTCAGATAAATTATGATTATTGAAAATATGCCAAGAGAAACATATGAAGATGCCCCCTTCGTTGACCAGAGTACTATATAGTAGTAACTGAATTAATAAAATGTAGTGGAGTCAAACAAAATAAAGCAGCAACTCCTAAATAGCTATCCGTCAGCCACCTACTCATCTTCGAAAGCTTTATTTTCCAACTTACTAAAAACCTTTAAACCTCAACCTTCAGCCTACTTAAATCAATTTTGAGCACTCAAGAGATTAAGGGGGAAAATATAAAGTTCAAGTCAGACATAAAGCCTAGTATGAATAATATTATACATCTCCGTCATTTGATATTAAGTGAGACCACGCTGCTTAACGAAACAGGTTTCCCCTCACTAATATCCTTTTAAAACATATCTTTTGCAAATCATTTCCTGCAACCAAAACTGGTTAAAACTGTAAAGCATTTTTATGTAAACATACATATTTGGTAACAAATGAACTATTTGTACTAACACTATAGTTTTATTTGGCTAACTACCAACCTTTGACTGACTCAAGCCTACCGAACAATATAAATAAAATAATCTAACACCTGTTAGACATTCCACTTCTGGATGATCTGTTCCTAACTTATCTTTTAGACACTCCTCTTCTTTACGGTCTGTCCCTAACTTATCTTCTCTCAGGGTCACCTGATCCTAATGGTTTTGCGGGCTCACCAATAACCTATCTGTATACAATATATATTCCCTTCTATGTGTAATCATCATTTTAGTCTTACCTATGACAAATCCCTACACACGGGAATTTTGGACTAAATTAGAAGGGTCTAATAGCTAATGTATAGGGTGAGACCCTATACCAGTCTCATTTGATATTTTAATATCTGAGTCATTTTACTTCGGTAATCTTCCCAAAAATTTCCTTGGAAACCCTTTCATCTCAAATTGATTTGAAACCTTTAAACCAAACTTAAGGAAAATACATGTACTCCGTGCTTTACTAAAAATCACCTTTCCATGTTATATATGATTTACTCAAATCTTTGTTGATGAAATCATTTAAACCATTGAAAGTACCCCTTTCAAAATGAAGTAAACCCCTTCCTTTCACCTAGGTTGAAAGGCCAAAACATTCCTTTTGAAACCATTGAAATGAAAGTTATAAAGCCTTAAACATCCTACCTTTAAAACACTCAAACATTGCCTTTCGAAATATTGGAAAACATTTTCTTTCAAACCTTTCGAAAACATTAGGGAACCACCCCTTCGAAACCATTCTTTAAAACCTTTCGAAAGCATCAAAACCTTTGTAAACAACAAATCTTTCGAAAGCATTAGGGTTCAATTTAAAATATGTGAAAACACCGTTTGAAACCATTTAAAATTAACTCCTTTGAAACATTTGGGTTCTAACTTTAACAGAGAAAAAGGGTCATAAAACCTTTAAGTCGAAAGTACTCTTTCGAAAGCTATTCCTAGGTAAAGAAGTGATGGTGTTGAAACTAACCTTCTGAAAGCCTTGGAGAAGCAGCTAAGTTTTAAAACAAAGTATACCTTCCGAAACCATTGACTTCGAAAGGTAGAAAAGCGGCAGCTAGGGGTTTCAACCTCTTTTGAAAGCATTTGTTTAAAACAAAAGGCGCAACCCATTCGAAACCTTTCCTTTAAAACATTTAACTCGGCCGAAAGCTAACCGCCGAAAGCATATCCTTCGAAAGCAAAGCAGGTACATTTTCAATTTAAAAGCAAGGCAATGTTTTGACCCCTTCGAAACCCTTAGTTTCAACCCAATGTCTTTCACCTTAGTCCAATTCGTTATGTACCAATTACTTGATACTAGACGCATTGGTTTAGATGGCAATGAAAGAGGAAGTACTTTGTCGAAACCCCTAGTGCCGAAAGTAGTGAAACATGCCAAAAGCATGTAAAACTTAATTTTTACTTTAAAAAGAATTTCGTTTTAACTAACCTGCCTTCTTTGTCAAAATATTATTAGTTGCTGATATTTCTTTTCTAAAAGTGCTGTCGGTATTTTAGAAATAAATAATTTAATTTATTTATAAAATACCCTTTCTCCTTTTATAAATATATAAATAATTTAAGTCCCATACCTTAAATAATTTTATATATTCATCAAAACACTTATAAAAATTCTATAAAACTTCCAAGCCATCTTTTTTATTATGTTTTCTAATATATATTAATTTCAGACCCAAATCATATATTATTTAATCGTAAATAATTTAGACCCAAATAATCATTTCTTGCACTAGAAAATTAATATAAAATCCACATTAATTCATAAAATTATGAAAATTGAAACCCATCTCTAAATATCATTTCTGATTTATATGTTAAATTGCAAGGCATTCGGATGTAATTTAGTAGGGTTTTCACATTAAAACATATCGTAAAACCTATTTGAATAATCATAAATCATCAGCAAACATATATAAACATTTAACCCTTCAAAAACATGTCATAATCATGCAAAATACTTCGGATTCATCATAAAAGCGAATTTTTTTAGAAAAATGAGATGTAGTCGTTATTCACCTTAGCTTTGAGATTAAGGGATTGAGATTTAATCTTGATTAAGTTGCTTAAGCTTTTCTTCTTGAAATCTTTTCTTTTCCTAATAGTGGTCGGCCTCTAGCTTGTATTTTGTTTTGTGAATTTAGAATGAACGTGAGAATGATGGAGTTAAGGGTTTAGGGTATTAGAATACTCTTATTCCAACTATGTCCCTTACCTATTTGCTTTAACATTTTAATTATTTAGTTCCTTTGTATATGGCATGGCTACCCTTACTAATCACAAATCTCAACCCATAAACCATTTTACATTATTTCATTTAATTTACCTAATTAAATGGTCCTAATAATGTTACTAAAAATATGGGGTGTTACAAGTTTACTATATCCACTCTATGAAAAGAGAAACCATCATATTTTTCATTTGGAAGTAGTTTCAGGACCTGATCTAGCTCCTATCAATAGTTATAGTAATTATGAGTTTTTAAGGGTAAACCATCCACAATTTTCTAAAAGGTCAAAAATATACGCGTTCAACATTCCCAAAAGTTTTAGTCTATTTGGAATTTATTTGTTTATATAAATAATATTTGTATGATCTTCTATTATGTAAAAACATATGGAAAATGTGAGTTGTTACATAAGCAGCGCCAACCTAAAGCCTAATTAGGAAGAGGACGAGGGAGCTTGTGGTTATCATAGAGGAGGAACCAGCTCGTAGCATAGGCATCCACCGGGAGCTCTTTTGTATGAACAGGGAGGTTATAGGATGGTTAGTTTTGGAGCTTGACGTAGCCATCATGGGCATGCATGCTGTGGAAAACATTGCCCTAGAGGAGACTGTCAAAAGTGGAGTCCTTATGCATAGCACGAAGGTGAAGTAAGGGATGCCAACCTTGATGTATGTCGGGTACTGGGTTACGACCCGAAGGGGGCATTCCCAATGAGTCATGACACAATGGGTCTTGAGTTTTCCTTTCCATATGCTCATATTTGGGAAAGTATTCTCATTGTGACCATCATTTATGTGTGTAGGTGTAGGCACAATCCCTTTGTCTAAGGAATGAGTTGAGTGCTTAGCCGAGGGGTTGGGGGCAGCCAGCTAGTGCAATATGAAGTTGGTTAGGTTCTTGAACTATGTGAGTGCTAAGCTTACAAATGCCAAGAGCAAGCTAGAGGGTTTAAAGAAGTGGGCTGCTAATGACATAGACGCCACATGTTGGTAGGTGGAGGTGCTCCAAGCGGAGTTGGCTAAATTTTCTAACTATGCCTCACCATGTGTTGTCCATGGGAAATTTGAGGTATAGAAAGACCATGACAATGCAAAGTGGAACGACCAACTGAATGAGTTTCTGTTGCAAGTCTTAGATTCAATTTACCACCTATCCTTCTACCTCCCTTTCTTGGGGAGAACTAAGGAAGAGATGAAGCGGGATTTGGCCCGGGCGCGTGTTGAGGTCGTTTGATACCACTAGACGTAGAGGATTCAAATTAAGACAAACTGAGCCCCATGCAACTCCTCCACCCCTGTAACGTATGGTGATGACTCCTTTACACTTTCTACCACCAAGGATGACGTGGTCGATGTGTGCATTAACATAGATCACGATTGTCACATGCTTGATTGAACTTTTGCGATGATATTTTGAAAAAATTGAAATGAAAATTCTCTGTCTTTGTTTATCTTTCTATGTTTCATATATATTTGCCCTGTATTATATTTATTCATGAATGTGCATATTTTGTGTTTGTCTAAAACAAAGCTCAGAATAGAACTGCAAAAAAGTCCAAGAATTATAATAATTGTTAGTGCACGTATGCTATGCGATTTCTCGACATAGAACATATATTCTCCATCATGTATCATGTTGATGACTTTGTGAATGCCTGAATGCTCTCATCCCTTTGTTGGAATGCATTTATCTCTTTGTATGGATGCATATATCACTTTGTATGTATGCATCTTGACCTTTGTGTGGATTCATCTTGCCCCTCCCCAAGTGATGAGGTAAAGTCACTTCTCGATCACTTAATGTATGTGCATCTTTAACCATTGTACACTACTTTTATGTAGTGCACACTAATTCCATGCTAATGCATTATTCCGCTAAGGTGATAAGCAAGGAGAACTGTAGGTGTAAGAATCAATGGATACTTTTTTGGTGGCATGTATTACATATGCACTAACATCTTGCTATGCTTAGTAGGGAGCAAACAGAATCTCTATGGATGGAAGACTCGAGATTGTTATATGGGCAGTGTGTAATGACTTGCCTTTTGCAACACTTGGAATCCGCACATACAAGAAACAAGGCTCTCCAAAATTGTTATAGACAACGTTTTGCTATGAGTAGAAAATAAAACAATAACAACACAAAGCATATATATATCTCAACTATCAACATACTAAGTCTCATAGAAAAAGGAATAAAATATAATATCAACATTAACATGTAGAGACTAAATGCATAACATATCAAGAGATATAAGATTTAGAATCATAACGAAACGTGTAAATGGTACATCAAATACCATACACAACACATTTAAAAATATATACGGTCTTTGTGTCAATACTCTAAACAATGGATATACATAAACATAGCTGTAAAATAGTCATGGCTTTATAGATCACCTCCATATTGCAGAGTCTATCATCTCTAAGTCAACCTACTCAAAGAATAGATAACAAAAGAAACAAAAAAGAAATAGTCAAATACAAAACCCAATGAAATGGAAATATTAATAACCTGCTTGACTATGAATATGCTACTATATCATAAATAATACCACATGATAATACTCAAGGTAATGAAATAGTATCTTAACCTGTATCCAACAAGTTAGCATATTTTTACTTTAGTGCTACGTTATACCATAATACTATCATATACTAGTAATCATGGCACTAATCATGACTCAAACGTCATATGCTAGGCTAGTAAGCCATTTGTCTCCTGGCAAGGCCGAAATCCACCAAACACGATCATTAATGTAAGACCAATACTACGATGCCTAAACATATCATCTGCCACCTACAATCCTATCAAACCTAAATTGAAGTACACATGCCTAACCTAAACATATTGATGCCTCCCTAACATGCACAATCGACATAATAACACCTCATGCAACAAATGGTTCATACGTATAAAATCCGAAGGTCGTAGATAGCGTAAACGGATTAAATTCATAGAGGCAATATCATATAGGTTTGTATATCACAATAACCTAGTTGTCATATCTCAAAATCACTTAAACAACTCTATAAAAGTCACCAAACAAACTGATACACATTGCAAGCTTATCTATGACCTCCTTGTTATCTAATAACACTGATGAACTGTTAGGGTAAAAGTTGGTCCTTATGTGCTTCAAGTTATGGATTTAAGTCAAGTCAAGGAAGAAAAGTCATTCTGTATTCCAGATCATATATGCATTCTTAAAATTAAGAGTCATATGTTCAAGGTAATAAAATAGTAACATGGAAAAGTCAAGAGCCCAAAATAGTCAATTACGTGAATTATGCTAAGTACATGCCCTCGATTACAAATTTTATGATTCTGTTTGCCCTAGAGACCATGAATCCCAAATCTAGAGCTTTCTTAACAATATGGAAAGAAAGAATGAGAAAATGGAGAAGAAGAGGATCTCGTGATCAACCCTTTTAAAGTGAGGGGTACATGCTTATTTAAAAAGTACTTGGATCGTTGGATCCTTGACACATTTCACCATGTTTAGAATGGATGGTTGTAATCTGCCATTCAGCACCTGTTTGAAGGGACATGTGGCTCATCTTTAGTAGTTTTATAACTTGCTTTACCGTCACACAATGTCTTTATATTATCACATGATGGTTCTACTTCATCTTCCTTTAATCGCCAGATTTATCATCTCACGATGGCTTTAGAATCACCACAAGATGACTCTATTTCATCACACGATGGCTATACTTTTCTTCTATTTATGGTTGGATTTATTATCTCATAATGGCTTTAGAACCACTACACGATGGCTTTATATTAATTCTTCATTTCATTATAGCTTCAAGAATCACTTCATGATGGCTTTCTTATCTTATTCACGATTACTTTAGGAATCACTTCACGATGACCTCTATTTCTTATCTCATGATGGCTTGGTTGCCTTACTCTATAGCTCTATACTAAATTAAGTCACAATGAATTTGTTGACACATTAGCTTCATTGAATCACCACATGATAGCTTAGTTTCCTCATTTTTCCATTATATAAGGAAATCATCCATGATCCATCAACCCACGATGGCCCCAAGGATCATTACATTATGGCTTCTTCATTTTAACACATGATAATTACATGATAGCACTTGCAATTCAACCCACAAAGGATTTTGTTGCTACCACACAATGGCTATTAAGAAGCCATGATGGCTCCTTCTTTTGCAATACTTCTTCTTTGTTGACTTACGATGGCTAGCATATTTAGGGTATAACATTTGCCCCACCTTTTTACAATATTGCTTTATACTTTAATATAAAATAACTCATTGTATTGATAGGTTTGTTCATCCTAGCCATCCATTCTTTTATGCATGATCGAATGCTCATTACTAATTTTCTTTTTTCATAAATAGTGCGCTTCCTCCTCCCTTTCTCCTTATTACTAGACTTGTTAAAGAAGAATCGATCTACTCTTATTAATTGAATTTTTATTTCCTTAAGATTTCCATTTGGCAAGTGATTTATTCATTATTAATCCATTTATCATTTCTTTTTCTGCTACTATTTGATCTGCCTTAGCTTTTTTTATTCTAAGTCAAGCGGGATTTAGTTGTTAATTTTGGTGTTAATGATTTTCTTCATGTTTCTTTTCAAAATTGTTGCTTTGATCAAATTTTATTAACCTAGGCTGTAATTTTTTGTTTGTGGACTTTGGGTCTTATCGCTTAAATTCCCACTTCCAACAAACTTGACTTGTCTTTACATGTCAAGATTTCATTTGAGAGCTCAATACATGAAATCTATGTTTTAAACTCTACACATGAAAGTTATATTTAAGCTTAACATACGAAAGCTTTATTTTAAATTCCATGCATTAAAGTTAAATTCATGCTCAACACACGATGGCTTTGTTTAAAACCTAAATATAAAAGTTGCATTTAAGCTTGACACATGAAAGCTTATGAAAGTTATGTTTCAATCTCTACATAAATGCTACATTTAAGCTTAACATACGAAAGCTTTTTTAAAATTCCATACATGAAAGCTATATATATGCTCAACACATCATAGCTTTGCTTTAAGCTCTATATACGAAAGCAACATATGATAGCTTTGTTTTGAATTTTTATACATGAAAGCTATATTTAAGCTTATGAAGTGAAAGATTTGTTTTAAACTCTATACACAAGAGCTACATTTAATTTAACATATGAAAGCTTTGTTTTAAATTTTATATACGAAAGCTATGTTTACTATTATCATTGCTTCCTATGATATTTTACCTTTTGCAACTTATCGTCCACAATTTTAACTTTCAAAGGATCGATATTCTCGTAGTAACCCTTTATTCGATGGCTCAAGACTCGAAAGCTAATCTTGTTGATTTATGAATATTTATTACTCAATGATCCCCACTTTTGAAAATCAATTTCCTTTACTTTTATTCGTACGTGATACTTTATCATATGATCATTAACCATTTAATTGTTGGATTTATAAATCTCTTGATTCGTAATGATTTATCATTCAAAAGTCAAATAGCTTATTATGCATAATTTATTATCTAGAGGTTAGTATTTATACGTAACTTTCCATGTATGACTCGTTGCTTTTGAAGCTGGTTTTACGATTACCTATTATACAATGGCTTTTATAGATCATTAAGTAATGGCTCGATAAATAAAAGAAAAATTCATTATAAAGTCGTACTTTATACTTTATGCCAATCTAACATTAAATATTGCCTTCTTTGGCCATTGTTGATTATTATTGGTATATGTGTATATTTTATTAGTTTATATATTTGAACATATGGATATGGCTTTCATGTATAAGAGAAGTAGACACACACACACACACGTATATACACATACATACATACATGTATGTATGTGTGTGTTAACTTGTTGACATATATGGAAAGGATGGACATGTTCACATATTTTAATATGCCTATAAATGAATTAACCTTGACTCTAGAAATATTTTAAAGTACTATATATTCAGCCTGCTTCAATTTCTGTATTTATCACTTTTTTGATTTATTAAATGATTTTAATTTGTTGAAAAAATATTTTCCATAGAATTAAGCGTTTACAATGTTCTCCCTTTGTCAGTGAAGTTTAACTTTATAGTTGAAATTTCAATATTGTAGTTACCTTGGACGGAGGTAAGAAATAAGTTCTTAAAGGAACCCCCAAATCTCCTAATCTTAAAGATTCTTTAGAAAAAAAGCTCTACACCACTCCCTAATCCTACTTTATGACACCAGAAGAGATCGACTCTGTTTTGCATTACTTTGGTATATTCGGGATTGAAACTAAGGCTCCAGGCCTAGATAACAGAATGAATTCACCTCCTGAAGTTGCTTTCGCTTCCACTCCTCTTCACATCCATCATTCTTGCTGCTTACCATTCAATAATCATATTTAGCGTTTTTTCTTACCTTAAGATCACTCCTACCCACTTTAATCCCAATTCCTACAGTTATATCAACTCTTTATTCGTATTATTTAAGAAACTTAAGTTATAAAATTTGTCTCCATATATCCTATGCTCTCTAGTCCCCCTTCAGAAGATGAAGCATCAAGCTTAAGGTTCCATTTATTATCTAGCACATAGGTGGTGGAGTAGTTTCCAATTTCATTAATAGGCCTAGAGACTAGAGTCATCGATTCTTTTTCGTAAGATGTTATTCTCCAAATATTATCGGAAAGTTTTCTATTCCTAGTAAATCGCCTTGTTTTGATTATTTTCATTTAATTGTTTCTTATGTTAGTCTTGTTGACTTCTATTGAGTTATCTTTGATGGATATTTTCAAATACTGACTCGAAAAATATCGATCCTAGTTACTTGGCCAAGATCAACTGCTTTGGTGATTCCTTAGAATTCTTGAGGAGTCGATTGAGACTTCTTTCTAAAGAAAAACTGAGGACGTACTCTTTGATTCAACCATTCATCACATCATGGATGAACCCCCAATGATGAATCGCAGTTACACTTGATTCTTTTCCCATGAGTTCTCGAATACAACGCCCAGCTTTTGATAGTCCCGAATATTCTCCAGGTTTCGTATCATACCTTTTCATCTTTTTGTATAAAAGAAACATAATTTCTCTAATATTTCTTATTTTTTAAAAGGACCCCGTCGAGGTACATCTGGTTAGCGTAGGTGCTTTATCATTTGGTAAAGGTTCTTCTGATTTTCCTACTTCTTTTAAGGAGTTGAGAAGTCGACGTCATCGAAGGCCCCCACACTATCTATTATTTTAGCTAAAGAAGATGCCTTCGCACTAACTAGAGCAAAGAAACAAAAAGGTTCTAGTGTTGTGCTTGTTTCTTTCGAGGCCCCTTCCAAAAGCCTAAAGAACCTAAGCTTACTTCATCTCTGCCTTCAGTTCCTGCTTCCAACACTATCGCTATTGTTACTACTCTCCCAATTCAAAATTCCCTTCATTGTTATTTCTGGTCCTTCTCTTCATAAATATGTGGCCTTCTTAAAGTAAACCTTAGGACTTTATTCTCGTTCTTTTTTGGATGTTCCTCCATTTAATTCTAGTGCTACCAAGTATCCTCTGATCTTCTGTCTTTGCTTCATCGATCTCTTTAGAAGTTTCTCCTTCTTCTCTTTCTGTGGAAATCTTGGTTTTTATCTTGTCACGTCTTATTCAAGTACGATTCCTCTCTTTCATTTTACATTGAACTTATCCTCTTTTAATTAATCTTATGTCATGACTCTTTTTAGATTGGGAAATACTTATATAATTTTCAACAATCATCTCTGCTTTCTTCCCAAAGCATGTCCTCGCTATAAGAATTAAATTCCTCACTTTTTGGGAAGGTGTTAGCTCTTGAAACCCAGCTTCATGATATCTAGTCCAATAATGAGTTGCTTTCTACAAAAAAGGCTATAACCACAATTCTTTTGGAGTAAGAAAAGAAAAGACCTCAAGATCTAGAGATAAATAAGACAAAAGGAAAGATTAAAATTTCACTGATAAGAAGAAAGGCTGTGCAAGGACTTAAAAGAATCAAATGAGAGATATATGAGACTTTTAAACTTAAACAAAATGAATAATTAACTACGCTCTTTTAGATGTTGATTAATAATAGAGATAGGTGGATGGAATGGATGTATCTTGTATATGTCTGAATTCCTATGACCGATATTCTTTTCTTGATGATGGTTGAGGGGGGTTGATCATACGTCTTCATAGGAGGTACTTGGACTTACATGGTTCTGACCCTCACCCGAAGGAATGTTGGATTTTCCTAGGGTCCCTATCGTGCATTTAACTATTAACTCCATACCTCCTAATAAGGTTGAATTTAACAGGGATAGATTTATCATCGAGTATTGTAAAGAGTTTAATCTTTATGAACCATTATGATGTTGTAAATTAATTATCTATTATTATTAAGTTGGAATTGTAATAATTTTATGGAATTTATATTTTAGTATAATCATCATTAATGTGAAGGCTTCTAAATTTGTTCCTGTTTATTCCTCTTCTCCTATGTTAAGTGATAATTTAAGTAAATTGATCAAATTTAAAAGGACTTCGAAAGAAAATTACTTCTTGATTAACAAGTCCCACCTATCGAAATAATGCATCCTTCGTGACCTTCGTCACATACATACTCAGTTCCAAAATTTAGTCTTCAATTTCGTATGGGACCATAAAGACCAATTCTTTCAAAACATTCAAACCAATTATGCCAAGTTATTATGCGGTGAACTTAGCCCTCCTCCTAAAGAATGAGACTATTGTGGGTTCCCCCTCTTAACACACATCCTGCTATTAAGGCACATTTTAGCGTACATTCTTCATATTTCCCTCCACCTTTCATAGGATTCAAGGTGCCCTTTCCTATCATAAGAAATGGTGGTATTGTAATTTTTATGGCTGTCGTTCGTATGAATGTAATGATTTTTATTTTCTCTTGGTTATTAATAAAAAGTTTATAGCCTTTCATTTTCTCCTTTTTCTTTTGTTAAAATTTCATTACTGTTCATTTTCAAATTATGATGAAGAATTGCCCCTATCTTTTGATGATCCAATTTTAGTAAATGCCTTAAGAATATTTAAGCTAGGCTAACAACCTTGAAAGATCGATCTACTCGTTCTCTCGTTAGTCCAAAATCTATTAATAATGCCAAAGCTAATAAATGATATGAAAAATATGTTTACATGAAATCTATTTTGAGTCTTCCCAAGAGATGTCTAAGATCTTGAAAATAAGATTTCATTGAAGGACGATAAGATCACAGGATTGGTTAAAAGGCTCGGCTCATGCTCCAATCCCCAACTACGATTAGATTATGATGTAAAAATTGATAAAATAAATTAGTGCATATTTTATTTAGAAATTGATATAACAAAATACAAGAATATCAATCATATGAACATATACTGGCCGAGGGTGAGGGTTACATGCCCATACTCTAATCGAGCCTCCTAGGAAGGCATCTTTGCATACCTCTTCATCTTCGCCTCGAGAGCGTTAAGAGTATAACAGTGGCATATCCGTCCTATCTCAAGAAAGAAAATCAGGTGAACTAGCCAGGTTACGTAGGTCCTTTAATTTGGAATGCACTTAGAAAGTAAGAGGTTATTGGAACAAGAAGTTCATCGAAACATTCTCAGAATTATGGTCAAAAGTTGAGGAGTTGGAACATCAGGAGAATGTGCTTATATTGAAGATGCAAATGCTTGAAAACGATAAAATAAGTCTAATCCATAAAGCTTCTTAGTTAAACAACTCCAACAAAAATTATAAGAAGGCACTATCTGTTCAGATTGATTCCATCGATTCCCCTAATATCATTCGCCACAAGGAGAAGAAAGTGAAGACATACCCTTTTGCAACTATTCAACATATTGTCGACCCTCTTGCTGTGCTAGAAATGTTGATGAATGAGCTTAAAGATCAATAAGAACTAATGCATTTTTATTCTACTAGGGCCTCTCTAATTGACTCTATTGTTGATTATTTAATTTGAGTCACAATGGCTTTTGACTTGAAAATCGACATTACATTTTTAGGCACGGAAAGAAATTATTAATTGAGGGAGCCGATTATTTCTAGCTATCAACACTATTTTTGGTATAGATGTTCTGATACCATAAAAGAAGTTAGAGGACCCAAAATTTTATATAAGGAGGCAAGTTCAACTAGCGAACAACTTCTTTGCACCTTAGACATTGATAGAAAAAGAAAGGAGCTTGTTTACCAACATCATCTTCTTCTTCATCCTCAAGAACCATGAGTTCAGAAGAGGTCATTTTGTTGTGAAAGGAAGTTATGGTATAAAATCATTGTGTAATGTGAAATTTTGTGAAATATTATGTAATCTCATTACTTAAACTTGTGTGATATTACTGAATGGTATTGCATTATATGATTGTTTTAATAAATGGAATTTGCATACTTGTCCCTCATAGTGCACTGTTTTGAATTGTACCTTCTTATTCATCATCATAGTTTTTGCACTTTTTATATATTCTAATCGATCTTGGACGATTGACTGTTGAACCCGTCTTTCTTTTGGTGGATTCGAAGGCTTGCTTTAAGTATTATTTTTTGAATGGGTGCTCTGACTAGGCCTTATGGTGGGAACGAAGGCTTTTCGCCCATCTCACTAGCATGGATTGTAACAGCTCAAAAATTTAAGGGAAATTTGAACAGAAATTTAATAACATAATCAAAATAAAACTAGGACTAAAAATAAGAAAATTTTCATAGACATTCGAATTTAGCTATGAAACTTACTCCATTGCGTTCATATTGAATTTTTGGGCGATTTTCATATATATCACTTCGTAATCGAAGTTAAAACGAAAATGTTACGGGTGTAGAATAAGCAGACAAGAGAGTAGAAACTTAAATTTTTTTTTACATATATTAACATGGGAACCGGTCAAACTATGAGGGTTGAAGGTCTACCTGTAGCGGCCGACCTAGGGGTATAGACGGACGATGGATATAGCAAATAAAGTATTTTAGAGATTGTTTTCTGAACATGTCTACTTTTCACTATATTTTAATTCATTCCGCTGTGAGATCTGAAAGTGTATAATGTTTTAGAACCCACCCTTACAATTATGCTCTATAATGTTTTAAAAACCCAATAGCTCGTATTTCTTGGAAAGAAGCAAGTCTGACAGTCATAATAGGCTTTGGATTGGTGTGTCGGCAAGTGCATATTGTTATATTTGGTATTAGAGCTTAGGTTTTAGATTCCCTAGGATTTAGGCATATATTGTGAGAACATACTTCAAAAGTTTTGAAAAAAAAGAGTCTTTAAAGAAGGTTTTTCAAAATGGACTTCTGAAAGGTATGTGTGTGTATGTATGTATGTACGTATGTACATGCATAGGTAAAAGGTTTCAAAGGTTTTACATATATGTAAGTATAATAAGAAAGAATGATATCAATCAATCTTACCAAGTACCATCTTTGGGATAGATGAAAATAATCCCCAGTCACGGGTAGTTAGAATTTGTACAAATTTTAGAGGAATAGCTCTAGAAAGGCAGCTAAGATTCTAAGTGTGAAACATTCCTATATGGGTCCTCAGTACCTAAAGCAAGGAGACAAGATGAGCCTGAATCGATTAAGGTAGTGTAATTATAATTTTATAATATGTGTATTAATATACAACAGCTTATATATTTTGACTCATACGATATTTGTTGGCTTATTCCTTATAGAAACAGACAATTGTGGGTCAGAATAAGTGCTCAGGTTAAAACAATTAAGATGCAATTTTTTTTCACATTTATTGTAATTTACCCCATTAAGAAAGGCTAGTAGAGGTTTTATATACCAATAAGCAGTAGCAAGTAAATTATGGACTGAGAGGTGAGTAAAGAAGATTGGTACCATAAGGCATATATATAATAGGAATATGATATAGATAGAATAAAGAAGGACTTTACAAATTAAAGGCAGATTCCCCAGTTTAAGTACAAACCCCATTTTCGTACTAGTAGTAGTCGCAAGGACTTTTACTTATTTAAAGGTATGGCTAGAGTATTTCCATGAAAAAGTTAAATGCTATATTGGAAAATAAACTTGAATTAACCATCTTTGAAATGAAGGACATAAACCTTATGCACTTAAGCATTGTTAGGTACAACTGGGCTTAGGTAATTAGGTTGCTATTGTTTACTCCAATTTATGTGATAAACCAATGAATTTTTTTCTTCTGAAAGTTAGAAACAATAGATTTCTGATATATTAAATAGAAAGAGAGAGTTGGTTTGTGATTTTATATAAACTAATCAAACAAATTTCATGGAAATTGTTTAAAAAGTAAAAGAAGGGAATTGGATAAAAGATGATTTTTCAATAACTATTTTAAAGCTTTTTTTTGTCTTTTAGGCATATTTTTACACTTACCCTTAGTTTGCACTTTGCTTTTAATAATGGAACTTTTGAAAAATAAAAATTGAAAAGTATGTATAAACCAACTTTTGAACTCCACTTATAAAGAAGAAGTGGTCGGTGTTTGAAAAGATCTTTTATTTATGTTTCTATCAAAATATTAAAGAATTAATAATAAGTAAAAAATATCGTATTTTATTTAAAAATATGTTTTTGTGAAAATTTCATATTTATGAAAGAAAATTTTAAAATGGTTTGTTATTTGTATGTTTTGCTAAGTTACATTTAAACCTTTTTGATAATTTAATTAAAGAAGGATAATATGACCTTAGTAAGAAGGAAGTGCTCATTAAAGTGAAAAGAGAATTTTTTTTTTTTATATAGATTTAAAATTTACTATTTTTGTGGAAAAGGGTTAAAATCAAGTATCTTGAATTAAAAAGGGTAAAGTGAAAATATTATGACTATCACTTAAACTTAAAAATGAAAGAAATATATCAGAGTTAGATAAATAGGATCAAGCTTCCTAGTAGGAAAGAATTTGATCATGGAAGTTGGAAGCCTTAAAATGGATGGGATAGAGATAAAAAGAAACTTGGAAATTTAGTAAATTCTTTAATCAACAAGTGAATTGGAAGAACACAATATTAGGTCAAACTTTCGACAGCAGTGAAGGTTGAGCACTTCCTTGTATCTTTTTACCCAAGTATGGTTTGAATCGTAGAATGCTTGTGTGAGGAGGCCTAGAAAGTATAATTTGGGTAAAACATATCCCAGAATTGGAAAGAGTAAGCAAAGATGGTTATGGTCAAGGGATGCTATATATGCAAGGAGATTTATTTAGTTTGAAGTGTAAAAACAGAAAATTAGGGTCACTTCACTTCTTATATAGTAAGTTAGTGATAAAGGGGTGATCCAGATATTGGCATGCAAGTACGGAAATTCATGGAAGACCAACTTAGAATACATAGTTGTGTGCATATGAGTCACATGCGTATAAAGTACCACTTAGGTAATTATCACCAATGCTAGAGTGATTCTAAGTTATGACTTTAATTAATTTTAAGACTTTATTGTTAAGGTTAAAATAGGCCAAACTTTCACTAGTAGAGCTTAGGGTGGATCCTACAGACTCTAAACATGATAACTAAATACCATGATTTTTAAAGGACTGTAGAAACCTTTCAAAAGTAAAATGATATGATCTAGGTTGATTCAAATTGGAAAGGAAGTTTTGCTATTTTCAACATTTTATGAAATCTGCAAGTTGGATATCTTCGATTAAGTAGAAAATTAGCAAAAAGCTAAGCAGGAAGTACCATGGAGGGAGACATAGTCCACATTCAAGTTCTCTCACTTGGTATATTGAAGTTGAAGTGACTAGGTATACCCCTAGATGATCTAAGGTAGTATATTGTGCATTGAGGATTTCATAGGGCTATAATTTCATGGAAGCATACTTATGCTCAAGTTATTTAGGGTGGTGCATGACAACACCATTGGAGTCAGAAGCAAGGATTGCCGAAAATTACCTATGCGTGTACATTCAGATCATAGGTTTATGCTGGTAGTAAAGGATAAGAAGTGCAGTTGAAAATATGGATATGTTTATTTCATCGAAAGTCAAAGACTGCACAAGATAAGTAGGAAAGCATGTAACAACAAGAGATGCATGGGGTAGTCCATGGAGCTGAGTCTACAAAAGGAAGTAGACAAGTAGAAAATCCCCAAGGCAGGATAAAATATGGCTAAAATATTATGAAACTGTCATTAGGTACTTGCGGAAGTCAAGCCGTGTTAGTTAAGGAAAATTAGAAAGGATAGTTGAGTCCTTTGTTTGCCATGCACCTACCCATATTTTGGGGCATGCAACAAATCGAATCGGAAAGGAGATAATTGAACTGGTTAGAGTCCAGCAGGGAGACGATCCAGTTGGGAGTACAAGGGAGCCTGAGGAGAAAGTCCAAGGTACCCATTCCAAACTCTTTTCTGGCATATTTCCATTTTAGTTAGAAGAGACTATTTTTTCAAATAGGTTCTAGCATAGGTAGAGACTATTGGATAGTAGGAATGATTGTAAACATATTAATAAGACGTGCTATGGATGATGGATGCAAGTGGATGTATGTGGATGTATTATTTGGATTGCTTCTTATACATAGTTAGGATCGTATATCTTCTAGGTAGTACACACATTCGAATTATCCTTATTATTTTCTAACTTTTTTTAAATAATACATATATATGTATATGCCAAATTGTTGTTTATCATGCATGTGGATGGAATGGTTGTGCATACGTGTATTTAGGATGTTGTTAGGAGGTCGATTGGATCAGTAAACCGCCTTCTTTTTACATTAGTATAGGTTCATGTGCATTTCACATTGTTTATATATGTACATATTGCGTTAGTAAATTTCTAAAGACAATTATTGTCTGTGAATGATTGATGAGTGGATGGTTGTAGCTATTGATTGCTATGTGTATAAATTGCATTTTTTGTCCTTTAGAATTTCGGGAAAGAAATCCTTTTAAGGAAGGGAGAATGTAACACCCTGGAAATTTAATAGAAATTTAAACGAAATTTTAATAAAAAATTACATTAAAATAAAACAATGACTAAAAAAGAAAGTTTTCATAGATATCCGAGTTTTGCTACGAAACATGTACCATTGCGTTTGTAGCAATTTTCTAAGCGATTTTCATATATAACACTTCACAATCGGAGTTAATATTGGAGTTAGAAGAAGCTTAAAATGGAATAGAAACTTAATATAAAAAATTATACATATTAACATAGGAACTGGTTGACCCATAAGGTTAAAGGTCGACTGGTAGCGGTCGACTGGGAATATAAGCGATTGACCATGAGCCTTGTAAAATCAAGCATTTGGGGTTTTCTAGGATGTGTTAGAACGGTGTAGATGGATTGCTTTACGACAAAGGCTATGATGAACAAACGTGATTACCGGAAATATTCACTAAGATAAATATAACGGCCTAAACTATTTTGCAAACCCTATAAATGCTAGCCTAATCCAACCCTAATTCTCACATAACTGTTTACTGTAACCAAACTCTACCAAATTTCTTCCCTTTTCTCTGAACCCTAAAATTTCTTCAAATCAAAATAAAATCAACCTCGAAGAACACAAGCAATTAGAGGTAGATGGAGCAAGTAGAGCTTGCATTAGGAGGAAAGAATCTTCGGCGAGCGGATAGGAAGAGCTTAGGCTTGATGTGAATGGGAACAATTTTAATTAGGTGATTATTTACAGTTAAAATTGATGTATTCTCTATGATCTTGGATGAAGTTAGAAACCCTAAATTGGAACTTGTAATCTAGAGAGAAACTGAAATTACTGTAAATTGCTAAACCTAATTTGATGCTTGCACGCCTCACTCGTGATTAAATTGCAAAACCGTAAATTGGAAAATGAAAATTGGAATTGAAATTTTGACTGGTCAAATCAAAAATAAGGGATCATCGAGCACTACTAATGATGCGAATTAAATGTTAATCAATAGTCTACAATTAAATTAAAGAAAACCATAATTTCAGTATACAACTGGTTGAACCAAATCCTCGACAATTGACGGGAAGCGATCGACCGCTTAGGGTTAGCGTTTGATCGGTGGACGTGTAAAATGTGTAGTCAGAACCTCGGCCTAAGGTCCAAGTTTATTAATAAAAATATATACAAAAGTCAACTGTTCGGGGCCTATTTAAGGGCAATTGGATGCATATTAGAACTTATAGGGAAGCTAGCTCCCTAGAAGCGGACATTAGTTAGTTGCTTGCAGTTTAGGTAAATATTGTGTACCCAATTTGGGATCGAGTAATCGACTAGATGTGATGTATTTTCATAAATGGCACTTATAGGAGGTTCAAAAGTAGGCGTGCAACACTGACAAGGCCTGACGGAGTGGGTCCGACACAATCGGTCCTAGTATGCATGATTTCCGATGCAGGTGATATAGTTCAAATGGGGAATCTTGGAGCACGCACTAAGAGGCCAACACTATGATAGAGAGGTGGAATTGGATGTAGACAATTAGATATACCAACAAGTCGGCATCTTGGGTTCCTCCTTTCTAGGCATGGTGAGGGGTACCAATTCCCAATATCCTAGTGGCGGTGATAGTAGCAGGAATTTAGTCCCATAATAGCCTAATGATTGTGTTTTCTTAATTAGTAGCCAGAAAGGTGGTGTTTCCACATTTAGTAGCGTTGTGATGGCGTTTACATGTTTTAGTAGCCTAGTGGTATTTCCTACATTGAGTAGCTCAAAAAGTAGTAGCAAATCGTTAAATGTGAGGTTCGATCCTTAGTTCGATCAGTTGCAATCTCTTACACAAATTGTAGTGAAGGATGTATTTGTAACGACCCACTATTTTGGACAATTCAAATCAACAATAAAACCACACATGTCTGACTTGAATAATTCAAAATAGTAGATTGTAATAAAATTTGGAGCAAATAAAACCAATCAAAGAATTATAGACACGGATAAATCATAATACTCGCAGCGGAATTAAAAACAACCATAGTGGTTCATTAAGCCACTACAAACTCAGTCTCAAAACAAGTACAAAATACATAGTCTGAAAAACAAATATAGTTTTGAAACAAATATAGTAGAAGTCTCAAATACATAAGTCTATATCTAATACATCAGCTGAAACAGAATGACTGAACTGAAATAGATAAAACTAGATAAGCATATAAACTCTAGAAATCTCTAGCTTCCAGAAGATAAATCCAAGCTATGATACTCAGGCTGACCCGAGCGTAAGAAAATAAACACAAACACTCGAGTCGGGACATACATACTTATACAATGTAAACCAACTCAAGTGAACTGTAAAATAATGTACAAGTAACTTAAAGGATGCTTGGGACCGCATATCCTTTAAAGATCCGTTAAACTATTTACTATGTAGTAATATACGCTATTATAATAATGTCTATTAGTAAAGTAAACTTGGTTTAAAATAGCGTTAAGGAGTTACCCAATATCCCCCTTAAAAAAAATAGTTCCAATAGTCTATAAAGCACCTACGTACCTCCTGGTCGAGAGGCTACGAGAAGATACTCCATAGGTATGATACAAATCAAACTCGTACAAGGCTTGCTAGGATAGGTGACATGGCACAACTAGGCAATGCCATCGTAGATATACCAATTGCTATTTGGGCTGGTGGCAATGCATAGCCGCAGCTACCGCCCACCTCGAGCCACACTCCCAAAAATCAAAGATGCGCACCATATCAATTACAAAGCAATAGAATGGAATACGAAGAAGTGTGTCCAATCATAGGAGCTACCTCATTGGCCCGAGAATCGCTCCTGTTTTAGCCACCTTTTGCCAACTCATGGGAGTCTGGTCCATGTATATAACTCAATAGAACATCGCCACCATCCTACTTCATTCTGGAATCTCCACCGCATACACGATTGTCAAAGTGGTTTTCGGTATCGACAGAGAGTATGCCCATATCCGATCCCGGTCTCTTTGCCAACCAATCGTTATTATAACCTGTGGTTATAAATTTCCAAAATGATTTATATTCCCTCAAAACATATTCATTTAAACCATTTAAATTCAATATCAAATGATATTCATTTCAAAGTTCTAACATTTCTAAGTTCATTCCTTCAATTAAAAAATTTCTAAAACATTGTAAATTTTAGCTATAACAGCACTTATAAAATGTTACGGTAGATATAGTAATATTTCAAAAACATTGTCAAATTCAAAAACAACAGCACTTACAAAGTGCTACGGTAGGTATTTAGTTATTTCAAAATAGCTCAATTTCAAAGCAGCAGCACTTATAAAGTGCTACAGTAGGTATTAGGAATTTTAAAACAGTTTACTTTTACTTAAGCAACAACAGCACTTACAAAGTGCTGCAGTAGCTATTTAGTTATTTAAAACAGCTTACTTCCAGCAATAATAGCACTTACAAAGTGCTGCAGTAGCTCATTAGTTATTTCAAAATATAGTTTAGTTTCAGCAGTAACAGCACTTACAAAATGCTGCAGCAGCTCTTTATTATTTCAGAACTTAGTTTATTTCTAGAAATGACAGCACTTAACAAATGCTGTCTTAAAACCACAACATTTCTGAAGTGCTCCAATGCTAATTCCAGATTTAATATAAAATTACAGAAATATTAGAACTTCAATTTTAGCCATTTTAACTTCTAAATCATATTTTCGCTTCAAAATATTCATTTGGGTATCATTTAACTTACGATTCAATAAAATAAACCTTTAATAAATAAATAACCAAATTAAACAATAGTTCACTTATTAAGTCAAAGTCAACTATTTTCTCAACTTTTATATATAATTTTTTTCAATTAACTTAATACTTTATTTTAAAATACCCATTTCATAAATAAAATAAAATTTCCATTCATTTACTTAACTTAAAAATTTCGATTGAAAACCAAATTTCCAAGTTAGGTCACATTTTTAAAATACATCTTTCCATTTAGTTCTTTATATATTCTAACTTATTGAAAAATCATTATAAATTAATTTAAATTATTTAAATCCAATTTAAGTTAAAATGTTATATTTTTACATTTAAAAATACTTAAAAATTTCAGAACAAACTATATATAATTAACCATGGGTTTATATAATATTTTCTATCCTAGGTCAAGTGATACGGATAATATATATTTCAATCCGTAATTTAAAAAGAAAAATCCAGGTTCTATCATTTCAAACCTGTAATTCTAATTAAATCAAATACAATAAAAATCATTCGAGCCTATCATTTCAGCCCATAATGGTTTTTCTTATTCTAAAGTCCGTTCGGGTATGTATCACTTCAACCTATAGTGATAAGGGAACTTGCAGTGTGAGATACAGAAAATAAAATAACAGTATATCATATAATATTATAACAGATGATGTAACAGGTATAAAATCAGATTATTCATCACATAAACATATCACATGCATATATGAACATAGAATATCAATTATTACATACCCACTTGTCATCATTTCACAATTATATAAGTACGGAATGTCTAGAGTGAATAACTCATCTTTTTGAAGCTAGAAATCAATTGAAAACAAAAAATTCCACACTCCACAAAGCACGAAAAGGTACGACAAGATTCGAGAAGAAGTAACACCCAAAATCAAATCTTGTAATCAAATAAATAAAACAAATATAAATAGATGTTTTAACACAACAAGATATGAATTCAACAATGAAAAATCTGAATAAATTTGAAACAAATATGGATTCAATCAACAAGTAGGCTTGGCCACATCACCTATAGGCTCTGCCATACCCCTACATGGCTCGGTCATGATGTGTTAGAGGCAACTAGGCTAGGTTATGGGGTCACAAGGCACGACCATGGGTAAAAGAATGTGAGGAGATGGAAGTTACAAATCAGTAGAAGGCTAAAAGGCTTGGTAATGAAGGATCTAATGGAAAAGTAGGTTCGGCCCTATGCTTCATGTGCTCGGCCATTGCTAGATCTTGGTCATAAGGCACGGAAAGAGGGTGTTGAGGTCATGGCAAAGCAAGGTGGTGTGGAGTTTTTCTTGTGGACAAGGTTAAAGGAGGAAGAGGTGGTGAAAAATGGAAGGCTTGTGATGGTTTTGGTCAAGTTTTGGTGGTGGATCTAGATCTAGGGTCACGGCCAAGGGCATGGGATGGTGATGAGGAGTGGTGGCCGGCCATGGTGGTGGTGGGAAGAGGATGTGGTCAGAAATATAAGGGGAGGGCGAGCATATGATGAAGAAAAAATAAAGGAAAATAAAAGAAAAAGGAAAAAGAAAGAGGAAGAGAAGCCATGGAACTTACTATATATTTTTCCCAGGAGAAAGCAAATGAGGAAATGAGATGTTGAGGAGTTTTTGTACGTGAATTTCACAAGGCTAGAGGCGGCTAGGGTTTTAGGAAATGGGTATGAACAGCTATGAATTAATAAAGAGGGTAGGCAAATATAAAGGCAAGAATTAAAACAATGTAACCTATGTCTAATTTAGAATAATGTAATGTATGTCTAATAGATTTTTTTCCAAGCCAATAAATAAAAAATATACACAAGAAACATCCAATAAATAAAATAAAGTCTATAAAAACAAAATAGAAAATTAAAATAAGGAGATGGACATAGGAAAAATATAGAATAAGATACAGAATTTAATTGCGTATAAAACGCTGTATTTTATCCAATTTAAAAAGTATAAATCAGAATTTAATGAAACGAAAAGCATAATGGATATTAGAATTATATCCAGCTTCAAATAAAAAGTTTAGAATTTAAAATTTTCAAATAAAAGTCAAAGTTTGACCAAAACATAAAATTTCAGAAATTGTTTATTTTATTGTATTTGGGAAAATAATTTAAAAACAAACTCCAAAATTATATTGGAAAATTTCACAATTTCGAATTTTAAATAATTAAACATCAAAGTTTTAAAATAAATTAAATTTAAAAATGTTTACAAAATTTTGGGTTGTTACACTCTCCCCCACTCAAAACTTTTCGTCCTCGAAAAGGAACAAAACAAGGAAAACAAAGAAAGATAAGATAGCAAAGCAAAAGTACCTGAAACAAACAATTCTGAAATCGAAGCACATATGCTCTCCTCCATCTCCCAGGTATAATCCTGATCATCCGTACCGCACTGCACTTTGACCAGGTTGACAGATTTCCTTCTTAGCTGCTTCGTATTTCTTTCGACGATACGAAGTGGCTTCCTCTCAACGGTCAGATTAGGATCAATATCCAAACTATCAAAAGTGGAAGGCTAGACAATCAAAGATGGATCATGCAGATATCAACGAAGATATGAAACATGGAATACATTATGTACTCCAGCAAATTTATCAGGCAAGTCCATATGATAAGCTAGAGAACCAACTCTTTCCACAATGCGGAAAGGACCAACAAACCTAGGAGCAAGCTTCCCTCTACGACCAAAACGAATCACATTCCTTAAGGGAAAGACCTTAAGGAAAACCAAATCACCAACAGCAAACTCCAAACTCCTCCTTCGACGATCGGCGTACTTCTTCGGCCTAGCCTGAGCAATCCTCAACTTCCTCTTAATCTCCTCAACCTTCTCCGAAGCTTCCAAGATCATCTCAGGACCCAGAACCAAACGATTACGGGATTCAATCCAGCAAGATGGAGATCTACAAGGTCTTTCATAAAGAGCAGCAAACGAAGACTTCTAATACTAGCCTGAATTCAAAGATGGAATGAGATAGATAAAGATTATGATGAGATAAAAATAGAAGATGGAAAATAAACCTGATAACTGTTGTTATAGGTGAATTCAACAAGATGGAGATGATCTTCCCAAGATCCTCCATAATCCAGAACACAAGCACGAGGAAGATCCTCTAGAACCCGATTTACTCTTTATGTTTGACCGTCGGTCTGCGGATGGTAAGCAGTGCTCAGATTCAGACGAATGTCCAAAGATTCCTGGAGAGCTTTTCAAAAATGACTAGTGAAGATTGGATCCCGATCACAAACAATGCTGATAGGAACGCCGCGGAGACGAACAATCTCCCTCATATAAATCTCAACCAAACTGGAAGCAGAATGGGTAGATTTGACCGGAATGAAATGAGCTAATTTGGTCAATCTATCCACAATCATCCAGATGCTCTCATTACCCCTTCGAGTCCTCGGTAAGCCATCAATAAAATCCATGGAAACATGTTCCCATTTCCAATTGGGTATCTAAAGGGGCCGCAATAAACCAGGGGTCTTTTGGGGATCTGCCTTGACTTGTAACAAAGATAGAGATATCCCACCTCATACACCTTCACCAATAAAGCTACTTCATGTCCTGATACATCTTTGACACACCAGTATGAATAGAAAGTCGGGATCGATGATGTTCTCGAAGTAACTCCTGCCTCAATCCATCAACATTCGGGACACAAAATTCGATTATTAATCCTCAAAATACCTCTACCATCGATCTGAGCTCCACTACCATCAAGACTACTACCACTAACTCTGCTTCAAACACTCTCCTTCATACGCCTAAGCATCTCATCCTCATCCTGCTTAGCTTTGATATGGTCCAAAAGAGGAGAAGAAGAAACAACAAGCTGACACAACATAGCCTTCTTCCGACTCAAAGTATCGGCCACAACATTAGCCTTTCCCAAGCTATAGCCAATGTCGAGGTCGTAAGAAGCAAGAAACTCAAGCCACCGAACTTGCCTTTGATTCAAATCCTTTTTGGTGAATATATATTTATAAGACTGATGATCGATAAAGTGCTCAAACTTAGCACCCAAAAGATGATGCCTCCAAAGCTTCAAAGCAAAAACCACAGCGAGCAACTCTAAATCATGAGCAGCATAATTTTCCTCATGAGTCTTCAACTGACGACTAGCATAAGCAATCACCTTCCCATCTTGCATCAGAATAGCTCCCAAACCCTCACGACAAGCATCAGTGTATACTGTTAATCCCTTATTTCCATTTGGAACGGTAAGCACAGGCGCGGAAGTAAGCTTACACTTCAACTCATTGAATGCAGCTTTACACTTATCATCCCATATAAACTTAGCATTCTTTCGAGTTAAAGCAGTGAGAGGTGTAGAAATTCGAGCAGAGTTCTCAATAAATCTCTGATAGTAACCGATAAGGCCAAAAAACTACGAATATCAGTTGGAGTCCAAGGAGTTTTCCAATTCTGTATAAAATAGAAGAAATAAGGACTAAGGAAAAGATAGAACGATCAAATTAAAGAAAGAGAAGAAGGGAAAGACTTACATTGATCACAACGATCTTGACCGGATCAACAGAAACTCCATTACTAGAAACAATATGCCCGAGAAATCGGACTTCATCCTTCCAAAAATGGCATTTAGAGAATCTAGCCTTCAGCTGATGACTTCGAAGAGTCTCTAGAACAAACTTCAAATGTGACTCATGCTCTTTCCTTGACTTGGAGAAGACAAGGATATCATCAACAAAGACTAGAATAAACTTATTAAGCACATCACGAAAGACACGATTCATCAAATCAACAAAGAAAGCAGAAGCGTTATTCAAACCAAAAGGCATAACTAACCACTCATAAAAACCATTCTCAGTACAGAAAGTAGTCTAGGGAATACTTTCCTCCACGACTCTGAGCTGGTGAAAACCTGTGGCAAGATCAAGCTGAGAGAAAACAGTAGATCCATGGAGCTAATCAAACATATCATTAATACGAGGCATATGATATCTGTTCCTCATAGTGAGCTTGTTCAGCTCCCTATAATCAACATACATCCTTAAGGAACTATCGGACTTGGTGACAAAAACCATTATTGCTCCCCATTCTGAATGGCTAGGTCTGATCAGACCCTTGGAGGACAAATCCTCAATCTGTTTTTTCAACTCGACCTTCTCACTAGATGCCATTCTTCTAGGCGGAAGAACTACAGGTCGAGCTCTAGGGATAAGGTCGACACGGAAGTCGATTTCCCGCTTAGGAGGCAAAGCAGTGACTTCACCAAATACATAAGGAAAGAGTTTGACTACACGGGTCGAATGAATATCACCAGGAGAAGCATCAAGAGAAAAAATAAAAATGCCAGCAAAATCTTGGGGAAACTACACTGAATCGCCAAAGAATTACGAAGATCATCCATAAGAGAAACAGTTCGGGCACTATAAGAGATAAAAGCATCATGCCTCTTCAGCCAGTCAACCCCAAGCAATAGATCAAAAGCCTTAAAACCCAGAACATAGAAATCGCCACTGAAATAGTGGTCAAAATATAGGAGTTTCACTTGATTACAAATCCTACTAAGATTCCCTGGACCCTCAATAGGATTTGAAACACATAAAGACTCATCTGCAAACTTAGGAGCAAGAAGTTGCTCTAGTTTATCACAAAGGTCCATAGAAATAAAACTATGAGAAGCTCCAGTATCAAATAAAACACGAATATGCGATTTAAAAGAAGTAAAGGTGCCCTGAAGAGTACCTTGAGAATCATTAGGAGTAGGAGCAGAAGCAGGTGGTGGAGCTGGAGAAGATGCAGAAGTAACAACAAAAATACTAGATGCCTTGCCCTTCCTTTGAGTAGGGAAGTCCTTCTTGAAATAGCCAGGTTGTAGACAAATATGACAGAGATCCGGCCTGGTCAGCTGAGCTGGAGGAACAGTAGCACCAACCAAAGTAGGACAGCTATTAGCATAGTGTCCTTTCTAATCACATCTATAGCAAGTAATGGCAGATAGGTCGATCGACTGCCTTTGAGATGAAGAAGATGATCCTAACCCTAGAGTCTTGTTCTGATTCCTCTTCTGATGGTAAAAGTTGGGCTTCCTCTTCTTAGAACTATCGGAGGAAGACTGAGATGGAGCAGAGCAGGAAGGTGGAGGATCCTTAGAGGTAGGATTCTCGTATCTAATGGCCATGTCCATCAAAGTCTGTGCATATGGGCTATGAGGCGATCATAGTACTCCAGGCGAGCACCAGCAATGAACTTCTCATTTTTCTTGAGAGGCATGTCAATCAAATTAAGCCCAAACTTAGAAAGTTCATTGAACTTCCTCTCATATTAAGCAACTGACATATCACCCTGTTTCAGATCCATGAATTCTCGATACAGTTGAGATTTCCCCGCCTCGGGCATCCACTTCACCAAAAAAGCCTCCCTAAAGCACGATAAAGAGCATAAGATAGATTTCAAAAAAAGAAACTGAACCAAATTCAAGACAACCAGAAGATGATACCTAAATTGTTCCCAAGAAATATCAGCCTCAGCGGTGTGAGCTGTGATAGTCTCCCACTAATCCAAAGCTGCTCATTTCAATTGCCAAGCTACCAACTGACGCTGTTGGGTATTGGTGATCTTAAGACCGAAGAAGATTCTCTCCAAATCCTTCAACCACTGTTTAGCTTCAATAATGCTCTCAGATCCGGTGAACTTGGTGCCACCAAGCTCAGTGTATTCCTTACAAAGCTTAGTGAACCTAACTAGGGCAGCACTACGTCCCCTACCTTTAGCGTTCCTATTACTTATCTTGAAAAATCAAGAATGAATTTTAGGACAGAGGCAATTGAGAAACAAAGACAATATTAGAAGGAAAAAAAGATGCAATAGGGATTGAATATCCAGAACAAAGAAATTATTAACAAGGTGGATAAGGAAAAGAAAGAAGTTAAGAAAAATTTGACTTTAAAACAAGAAAGGTTTTTATATCAAAATACTCTTTTAAAATCCTTTGAAAATCATTTTACACTTTAAAATACATTCTCTCAAAAAGAAAGGATTTTATGATTGATTTTACTCATTCTAGAGTATTTCTATCCTATCTCTAATGAGTTTTGCTCCACAGGTCATGGTTTGCCTAAAACTAAAGCTCTGATACCAAATGTAACGATCCACTATTTTGGACCATTCAAATCGATAATAAAACCACACATGTATGACTTGAATAATTCAAAACAGTAGACTGTAATAAAATTTGGAGAAAATAAAACCAATCACAGAATCACAGACATAGATAAATCAGAATACTCGCAGCGGAATTAAAAATAACCATAGTGGTTCATGAAGCCACTACAAACTCAGTCTCAAAACAAGTACAAAATACATAGTTCTGAAACAAGTACAGTAGAAGTCTTAAATACATAAGTCTCTAATACATCAACTGTAACAAAATGACTGAATTGAAATAGATAAAACTATATAAGCAGATAAACTCCAGAAATCTCTAGCTTCCAGAAGATAGATCCAAGCTGTGATACTCAGGTTGACCCGAGCGTAAGAAAATAAACACAAACACTCGAGTCAGAACATACATACTTATACAATGTAAACCAACTCAAGTGAACTGTAAAATAAATGTACAAGTAACTTAAAGGATGCTTGGGACCGCCCATCCTTTAAGGACCCGTTAAACTATTTACTATGTACTAATGTATGCTATTTCAATAATGGCTATTAGTAAAGTAAACTTACTTTAAAATAGCGTTAAGGAGTTACCCAATATCCCCATTAACACATAAATAGCGCCAATAGTCTATACAGCACCTGCGTACCCCCTGATCGGGAGGCTGCGAGAAGATATTCCATAGGTACGACACAAATCAAACTCGTACAAGGCTCCCTAGGGTAAATGACATGGCACAACTAGGCAATGCCAGGGTAGATATACCAATTGCTATCCGGGCTAGTGGTAATGCATAGTCGCAGTTGCCGCCCACCTCGAGCCACACTCCCAAAAATCAAAGGTGCGCACCATATCAGTCACAAAGTAATAGAATGGCATACAAAGAAGTGTGTCCGATCAGAGGAGCTACCTCATTGGCCCGAGAATCACTCCTCTTTTAGCCACCTTATGCCAACTCACGGGAGTCGGGTCCACGTATACACCTCAATAGAACGTCGCCACCATCCTACTTCATTCTGGAATCTCCACCGCGTACACGGTTGTCAAAGTGGTTTTCGGTATCGATAGAGAGTATGACCATATCTGATCCCGATCTCTTTGCCAACCAATCGTTATTATAACCCGTGGTTATAAATTTCCAAAATGGCTTATATTCCACTTCAAAACATATTCATTTAAACTAATTAAATTCAATATCAAATAATATTCATTTCAAAGTTGTAACATTTCTAAGTTCATTCCTTCAATTATAAAATTTCCAAAACATTTTAAATTTCAGCCATAATAGCACTTATAAAATTTACGGTAGATATAATAATATTTCAAAAACATTGTGAAATTCAAAAACAACATCACTTATATAGTGCTATGGTAGGTATTTAGTCATTTCAAAGCAGCTCAATTTCAAAATAGCGGCACTTACAAAGTGCTACAGTAGGTATTAGGAATTTTAAAACAGTTTACTTTCATTTCAGCAACAACAGTACTTACCAAGTGCTGCAGTAGCTATTTAGTTATTTAAAATGGCTCACTTCCAACAACAACGGCACTTACAAAGTGCTGCAGTAGCTCTTTAGTTATTTCAAAATATAGTTTAGCTTCAGCAACAATAGCACTTACAAAGTGCTGCAGTAGCACTTTATTATTTTAGAACTTAGTTTATTTCCATAAATGACAGCACTTAACAAATGTTGTCTTAAAACCACACCATTTCTGAAGTGCTACCAATGCTAATTCCAGATTTAATATAAATTTTAGAAACATTAAAACTTCAATTTTAGCCATTTTAACTTCTAAAATCATTTTTTTTGCTTCAAAATATTCATTTGGGTATCATTTAACTTACGATTCAATAAAATAAACCTTTAATAAATAAATAACCAAATTAAACAATAGTTCACTTATTAAGTCAAAGTCAACTATTTTCTCAACTTTTATATATAATTTTTTTTAATTAACTTAATACTTTATTTTAAAATACCCATTTCATAAATAAAATAAAATTTCCATTCATTTACTTAACTTAAAATTTTCCATTAGAAACCAAATTTCCAATTTCAAAGTTAAGTCACATCTTTAAAATACATCTTTCCATTTAGTTCTTTATACATTCTAATTAATAGAAAAATCACTATAAATTCATTTAAATTATTTAAATCCAATTTAAGTTAAAATGTCGTATTTATATTTAAAAATACTTATAAATTTCAGAAAAAACATATATAATTAACCACGGGTTTATATAATATTTTCTATCCTAGGTCAAGCGATACAGATAATATATCATTTCAATCCGTAATTTAAAAAGAAAATCCGGGTTCTATCATTTCAAACCCGCAATCCCAAGTACATCAAATACAACAAAAATCATTCAAGCCTATCATTTCAGCCCATAATGGTTTTTCCTTATTCTAAAGTCTATTCGGGTATATATCATTTCAACCCATAGTGATAAGAGAACTTGCAATGTGAGATACAGAAAATAAAATAACAGTATATCATATAATATTATAACAGATGATGTAATAGGTATGAAATCAGGTTATTCATCATACAAACAGTCCACAGGCATATACGAACATAGTATATCAATTATTACATATCCACTTGTCATTTTTTCACAATTATATAAGTACAGAATGTCTAGAGTGAATAACTCACTTTTTTGAAGCTAGAGATCAATTCAAAACAAAAAAAAATCCACATTCCACATAGCACGAAAAGGCATGACAAGATTCGAGAAGAAGTAACACCCAAATTCAAATCTTGCAATCAAATAAAAAAAATATGATTTAACACGACAAGATATGAATTCAACAATGAAAAATATGAATAAATTTGAAACAAATAAAGATCCAATCAACAAGTGGGCTTGGCCACATAACCTATAGGCTCGGCCATACCACTACATGGCTCGACCATGATGTGTTAGAGGTAACTAAGCTAGGTTATCAGGTCACAAGGCACGGCCATGGGTAAAAGAATGTGAGGAGATTGAAGTTACAAAGCAATGGAAGGCTAAAAGGCTTGGAAGTGAAGGATCTAGTGGAAAAGTGGGTTCGGCCCTATGCTTCATTTGCTCGACCATTGCTAGATCTTGGTCATAAGGCACGACAAGAGGGTGTTAAGGTCATGGCAAAGCAAGGTGGTGTGGAGTTTTGTTTGTGGCCGAGGCTAAAGGAGGAAGAGGTGGTGAAAAATGGATGGCTTGTGATGGTTTTGGTCAAGTTTTGGTGGTGGATCTAGATCTAGGGTCACGACCAAGGGCATGGGATGGTGATGAGGAGTGGTGGCCGGCCATGGTGGTGGTGGGAAGTGGATGTGGTCGGAAATATAGGGGAGGCCAAGCATTTGATGAAGAAAAACAAAGGAAAATAAAAGAAAAAGGAAAAAGAAAGAGAAAGAGAAGCCATGGAACTTACTGTATATTTTTCCCGGGAGAAAGCAAATGAGGAAATGAGACGTTGAGGAGTTTTTGTACGAGAATTTTACAAGGCTAGAGGAAGCTAGGTTTTGGGGAATAGGTTATGAACGGCTATGAATTAATAAAGAGGGTAGGCAAATATAAAGGCAAGAATTAAAACAATGTAACCTATGTCTAGTTTAGGACAATGTAACGTATGTCTAATTGATTTTTTTTCCACGCCATTAAATAAAAGATAGATGCAAGAAACATCCAATAAATAAAATAAAATCTACACAAACAAAATAGAAAAATAAAATAAAGAGATGGACATAGGAAAAATATAGAATAAGATACAGAATTTAATTGCTTATAAAACGTTGTATTTTATCCAATTTAAAATGTACAAATCAGAATTTAATGAAACGAAAAGCATAATGGATATTAGAATTATATCCAGCTTCAAATAAAAAGATTAGAATTTAAAATTTTCAAATAAAAGTCAAAGTTTGACCAAAATATAAAATTTCAAAAATTGTTTATTTTATTGTATTTGGGAAAATAATTTATAAAAAAACTCCAAAATTATATTGGAAAATTTCACAATTTCAAATATTATATAATTAAACATCAAAGTTTTCAAATAAATTAAATTTAAAAATATTTACAAAATTTTGAGTTGTTACAGTATTAGTTAAAAACCCTTAGGTAACAGACCTGAAGTACACCCTATGTCGTCTAGAGTAGAGTTAAGGTTAACTGCATATGATCATCATATATTAAACTTATATTCACTCACCAGAATTTTGTCCAACCCACCCCCTTCTTTTCATTTTTCCCCACACCACAAGATGAATGGTTAGCAGTTGGTTGAGCATAGTACGTAGAGAAAGGAGCTTCACGTTGGAGTTTTCATATTCTTTGTTTTCCATCATATAGTTACTTACTGTATTAAAAGTCTATTAAACATGTATTATATTTTGAAATGATGTATATGGAAAATAAAGTATTTTGGAGACTGTTTTTTTGAACATGTCTATTTTTCAGTACTTATATTTTCCTTCCATTGTGAGATCTGAAAGTTTGTAATGTCTTAGAATTTAACCTTATAATTATGCCCTATAATGTTTTAAAAACCCAATAGCTCACATTTCTTGTATGACGCGAGTGTGAAAGTCATACTAGGCCTTTGGTCACTGTGTCAAGAAGTGCGAATTGTTATATGGGTACTTTGGCCAACCTAATGCCAGGATCAAAGGATAATTGACCATTGCCCTATGGACGTGTTCTCCGACCAGGCCTTGCGTGTGACCGAAGGCTGTTCGTCCATTTTCCTTAGATGGGTCCTTTAATTAGGCCTGACAGTTGGACCAAAGGCATATATGACATCACTCTTTTAATGGGTGCTCCGATCAGGCCTTGCGGTTAGATCGAAGGCTTTTCGTCCATTTTCCTTGGATAAGTGCTTTGGCCAGACCCGATGGTGGGACTAAAAGCTTAATTGTTCACCACTCATTGGATGGGTGCTCCAACCGGGCCTTGCGATGTTATTAAAGGCTTTTCATCCATCCCCTTCGATGACTGCTTTGGCTCGGCCCAGTGACAGGACCAAAGCCTTAAGTAATCATCACTCTTTGGGTGGGTGCTCCAACCAGTACTTGTGGCGAAACCGAAGGCTTCTCGTTCATCTCCCTTAGATGGGTGCTTTGCCAAGGACCCGCGACAAGACCAAAGGCTTAAGTGACCATCACTTTTTGGATGGGTGCTTCAGCTAGGTCTTGCGATAGGGCCAAAGGCTTTTGTCCATCTCCCTTAGATGAGTGCTTTTGGCCAAACTCACTAAGGGGCCAAAGACTTAATTGCTCATCACTCCTTGGATGTGTGCTTTGGCAAGGCCTTGCGGTGAAACCGAAGGCTTTTTGATATTTCGATAAAGCATCTTTGTTTGATGATTGAGTCTTGATTAACATTATTCCTTTTTCATACATGACTGCATTCACCTCTTATTTAACTCGTTGAACATTCAGATTCGATAAACTCTTCTAATTCCTAATAGAGATCGATAATCGTTGGTATATTGCCCATTTCCTTTTTTATAGTGGCAATATACTCCTCCCTCATGTATCTCTTCTTTTCTTCAGATTTTTTTGGAGATCCAATAGCTCAACCTCTTCCTGGTATGAAGATACACTTCTTATTGAGAAATGAGAGGAGGTGTGATGATTTTATATTTTGTCCTTGTCATTGCTAGTTCTTTTGCTCATCGTTGTATCTTTTCTGAAATTTTTTAAATTCAAAACCCATTTTCATTTCCTTAGTTGAAAATCCCCTTTTTTCGAAGGTCAAATGAATAAGATTTTTCCACTTTTAAGAAAATTCTTCAAAATCATGATTCAATTCAGTTTCAAAAGTAGTTCCTCATGCTTGAAGTTGGATGTTTTGCCTGGCTTGAGAAGGTCTTTCCCAGGTTTTGCATTACACCTATACCTTTGGTTTGGCCTTTCTAATCTTAATTTACCGGCCGAGGCATAGATCGGCTCTTCTCCTATATGAAAGGGGTTTAGACTCTATTTGGTTGAACTATATTGAGCAATCCTTTTCTTTTCATTTAAAGTTTGAAGAACTAGCTCTCTCAGGTTTAAATTTTGTTCCTTGTTAAATGTCGATTGATTTGTGGCTTAGATAAGAGGTTCGAATGTGGCCAGTGGATCCTTGTTGAGGTCTAATTGCAATAGTAGTAATTTAAATGAAATAGGAGGATAGAATGGCTTTATATAAAAGAAAAGGAGAGAGAGAACTCCCTGAGTTCAACACTCAATGAAAACACCACTTAATGTTAGGGTAAAAGTTAGGCCTTATGTACTTTAAGTTATTGAGTCAAGCCAATTCAAGGAAGAATAATTATAATGCATTATATAGTCATATATGCTTGCTTAAAATTAAGATTCATATATTCAAGATAAGAGAATAATCATATGCACAAGTCAAGATCCAAAAATAGTCAACTATGCATATTATGCTAAGTACATGTCCTTGATTACAAAGTTTTCGATTCAATTTGCCCTAGCGGTCATGAATCCTTAATTTAGAGCTCGCTTAACAATATAAAAGGAAAGGATGAAAAAATGGAGGAGAAGTGGATCTTATGATCAACCCCTTTTTAGGTAGGGGTACTTACTTATTTATAGAGAACTCGAATTGTTAGATCCTTGACACGTGGCACCTTGTTTAGAATGGACGGTTGTAATCTACTGATGCGGCACATGTTTGAAGGGACATGTTATAATGACCTATATTTTACGTATTGGAGGATCGTCAAATAATTTTGTTTAACTCATTTGTGGACGTACATATGATTCTAATATTTTAGGATATGGTTTTTAGGGATGTTTTACACATCTATGATTTTTTCCTAATTTTTATGTGACCATTTTGCACCTGGAGATCTTATTTCGGCTGTAACTTTTGATAGAAGTCGAATTAGACGCTCTAACCTATTTTATTGCTTTGGGGTGGTGGTTTTCCATTCTATAGAGTGATCATATAGGAAAATCGGATAAGTAGTCAGGAAGTTTAAAATCTACTGGCCAAAATTAGAAGGGGATTAATGAGCCAAATTAGAAAGCCCGTTAATCTAATAGGGTTTGGCTATAAATATGAGGTGAGAGAGACCATTTGAAAGTTTATCTCTCATTTCAAATCATCCCTAAACCACTAACTCCGCTCTAATTCTCCATTCCTCTCATTGGATTTCATCTCGAAATGTCTCTAATTACAAATTAGAGGCTAGGTCTTCAATAAGGGGCTTGATTTCATTATTTGTATTGCATCTTTATTTGATTTGTCTTGTTCGGATCTGATCTTCATCATATTTCATAGGTTTGGTAGATTTGGTGAGTGGTTATGATCTTTCACTAGTCTATGATGGATTATATGTTGTAGTTAGATGGTTATAGGTTAGAATTATCAAATTAAACTGATTAGACTTGGGCAAATTCAAATTTAGAAACTTAAATTAACCTAATTAAACATGTAATTGAATTAGATCATTGGCTAGTGTTATTTGTGTACTTTGGCTACTAGATTGAATCGGATGATGTATGTGTTCATATTGGATGTAATTATATGATTGATGTGTGTGATTCGCTGTTATGTTTGAATTGCTTGCTACACTTGATTTTTTTGCCAGTGTTGTGCGTGTTTTAGGACTTAGATTGGTGATTGGAGCATATCGCAAACAAAGTTTGTCGGAATCGCACGAAACTTAAAGAAAAGGCTCTAGAGCATGATGTAAAGACACCACGAAAATTTCACGACAATTGAAGCTAAGTATTTAGAATGCCACTGATCCAATTGGATCAGATCAGTATAAATCCAAAATTGGCATGCCAATTGAAATGAGATTCATAGAGGGAATAGAGCATGGATTCTAGAGTAGCTCTATGAAGTTGGATCGGAGGATAGGCCAAGTATTGAAGATTGGATGGATCATCTTTGTTGGATCGGCTATAGTGCATAGAAGAGAAGACCTGAAGTCTAAGAGGGATGACTAATAGTCTATGGTATCTAGAAGGAGTGCATTAGAGGCGGAAGATAAATGGAGTCCAGATTGGTTAAGTATTTGGATCAACACCGATCCAATTGGATCAAATCAGTATCGATCCAAATTATGATCTCTATTTGATGTAAGATCCAGGGTGGAGATTCTGGGGTTGTAGTGGATCATGATGGAAGTTGTGGCTCGATGATTGCTTCTACGGTTTGGAAGTTATAGCATGACAAAGTTTCGACTCTTCGGTCTTGGGCTCGAATAAGGAGTAGGATCAAAAGAGTTGATAGACAGCTTGGGATGGAACAAGAATATGGTATAATGGACTGGGTTGAGTGGTAGGACTCATGCTCGGAAATGAATTGGAGTTTTGAAAGCTCCAAAGATTTAGGAGTGCGAAGGAATTATTCATAACTCGGAGTGTTATGGTTGTGTTCAAGAAGGGGTACTATATGGGGGGGAACCCAAGGGCTGGTAGCGTGAGTCGTGTATCCTAGACCGCTCTAAGAGGTTCTAGTGTCAAACGGTATGAAATAACTATAGGAGACAACCATTTGTGGTTTTGGACCTGAAAGTATAGGGGAACACAATCAAGAACTGGGATTTCCATTAGTCTTTGGCAAGCGAGGACGGGGTCATACGAGTTTTTCATATAATCAAGGCTTGAGAATATGATAGCTAGATTTTGGTTGATATATGTTATGGTTGTTATCATTGTTATGTTTGTTATTTCTCTTGGGTAGGGTATCATCTATAGGAATGTTGGAGAAGGTACTGGGAATAGGGTCAATGGAGGAGGCTGCTTAGATTCTTCTATCCTATTCTATTACAGTATCCTATTGTCATTTATTTAAGTAGCATATTATTCTTATTATTATGTGCTAAATTTTTGGTTGTAGGGACAGCTCAGGTAAGGATTTTTGTGCCTGTCTAGTACAATATTTTCTAGTATAGCTTTTGATAGTCATTTACTGCTCACACCAGATTGTTGCCTGACCCAAGGTTTTATCTTTCCTCTTATCATCGTGGGTACTCTTAAATGAGTTGACTAGATGATAGATTTGGAGTCATAGCTACTGTATGAAGATGGGCTTAGAGAAGCTATGGCATATTACATTATATTTGTAGTTTCCGCTGTCTGTTTCTATGTACTCTAAGGGATGTAGTGAGGAAATTTTGTACCGAGATATTATGACATTTGCACCATAATTCATGATTTAGTGGAGATGTTATTCTCATTTTTATGGCTCACTATGTTTTTTTGTATATTTTCTATACTATATTTAATCCATGCGCTGTGAGATATACAACAGGTTTTCTTCTTTAAATTTCAACCCCTGATGATCGTCCCATATCAACCTGGCATGATTACAACACTCTCTTAGGTCATTGATATATGGGTGGTATGGGGTAGCCATCACATTTGTTATTAGAGCTTTGGTTACTAGTCAATCGAAGCAAGTCGAGAGTATAGGCTAAAGAAGGGAGCGTACTTGTTAATGAAGATATTATGCTATATAGTAATATTATATACAAGGAATGCACTTGAGTACTATTACACTTGAGTACTATTACATTTGTTAATGAAGAAAAGCTGTATGCACTTGAGTACTATTACAGCTTTTCTTAGAGTGAGGCTAATCATTCTTATTACAGACAAGAATGAATCAGAACACAAGGAATGCTGTTAGGAATAACTCCACTTCGGAAGTGGAAGAGGGAGCGGGATCGGGAGCTGCTATACCCGATTTTCAAGCCATGTTTGATGCAATAGTGGCTTCATTGGTAGGGAGAGCCCAAACTACTCCTGTTGTGACTTTATGTGGTGGTGCTCCTTTGGAAGTGCCTAGGATTTACTTCGCCAAGCTTTGCAAGGATTATTCTACTCTTGGAGGGAAGCCATTCTTTTGAACAGAGTCAGCTATTGAAGTGCAAGATTGGATGGATACTTGTGAATGCATTTTCAAGGATATAGATGTGGAAAATGCTATGAAGTGGAAGTTTGCTTCAAGACAGCTGCAGGGTCAAGCAATGAATTGGTGGAATGATGTTACCATTGCTACTACAAAGGATCAAAAATTTTAGGATTAGTTTAAGGCTAGATTTGAGAAGTTCATTCCTACGGCTAAAAAATCAGTGTTGTTCAAGAAGTTTGTTTAGTTGAAGCAAGAAGAGATGTCTATTTCTGAGTGTGGCTCCATTTGATGCTTTGTCGAAGTATGGGATGTCTTTTATTGATACACCTTTGAAGAAAATGGGAAGTTTATCACTGGATTGGACGACCAGTTGGGAGAGAAGCTGGTGGACCACATTGAAGATTCTTTTGAGAAGTTGGTTTTGAAAGCACTTAGACATGAGAGACTGTACCCAAAGAATTGGACTGCTATTGTTGCTGTTGTTGAGAAAGTGGAACCAAAACCATAGCAGGGCAGTGGAGGTAAGAAGAAATGGAAAGGAAAGAGGAAACAACAACAGCAAGAAAAAGGGGGTCGGAAAAAGAGCAAGAGTGAGATTATTTGTCATAATTGTAAAGAGAAAGGCCACTACGTCAAGGAATGCAAGGCTGTCAAGAAATGCTTCAACTGTGATAAGCCTTGGCATATCAAGAACGATTTTCTGTAACCGCCTAAGAATAAGCAGATAGTGAAGGCATATGCTTTGGATGCAATCCCGACTTTATCTTGTGCTCCTACTACTAACGATAAGGGGAAAGGAGTTGTGGTGCAAGGTACGCTTTCCATCAGAGATGTTTCTGTTAGAGTTCTTTTTGATACTGGAGCTTTGCATCCTTTCATCTGTGGTGATTTAGTATGCAAACTAGATTTGGAACCCGAGATAGTAGACTAACCTTTAATTGTGACCAGCCCTATTGTGGGATCTACCAGTCTTTGTATGATTTGTCGAGGCTTAGTTTGATCGAGTCATGGATGTTCTTTTACTTATGATTGCTTTGTTCTTAATTTTATTAGGTTCAGGATTATTTGGGGAATGGACTTGCTTTAGAGGTATGCGGATGTTATGGATTGCGAGAATCTTGAGGTGATAATTAGGAATGTGGAAGGGCGAACGGTAGTGATATGCTGCTTACTAGAGGGTAGGGTATTGGTTAGCTTTATGTATTTGCTTAAGATTCCATAGAAAGGATTGTTATCTTTTCCTATCACTAGAGAGTACCCCAATGTCTTCAAGGAAGTGATAGGATTATAACCATATAGAGAGATTGAATTTCGAATCGACTTAGTGGATAGAGCTAGACCCATAGTGATACCTTTGAGGCGTATGGAACCCAGAGAGCAGAAAGAGTTAGAGGTGCGATTGGATGATCTGTTGAAGAAAGGGTTCATTTGGAGAAGCATATCTGAATGGGGCGTACTAGTTTTATTCGTGACTAAGGCAGATGGTTCTTTGAGGCTATGTGTGGATTATTATGAGCTAAACAAGGTTACAAAGAAGAATAATATCTGCTTCCATGGATTGATGACTTGTTTGACCAGTTGCATGGTACAAGGTGTTTTTTCAATTGGCAATGGGATTTCAAAAATTGAGAGTGGCCAAAGAAAGTGTGCCTATTATAGCATTTCGGACACCGTCGAGTCTCTATGAGTGGTTGGTGATGCCTTTTGGGTTGACCAATGCTCTGGCTTATTTTGTGGATCTTATGAACAGAGTCTTCAGAGATCAGTTAAACAAGTTTATGCTTGTGTTCGTGGTTGACATTCTTATTTACGCTAGAATTGAATAAGAGCACAAGACGCACTTGAGGATTGTGCTTGAGATTTTGTAAAGCACAAATTATGAGCTAAGCTCTCTAAGTGTCACTTCATCACTTCTGGAAGGAAGAAGTGAGATTATTGGGTCATGTCGTGTTAGGAAAAGGAATAGCAGTGGATCCAGTAAAGGTGACAGTGATCCAAGATTGGAACCAGCCCAAGAATGCTACGGGTGTGAGAAGTTTCCTAGGACTGGCAGGATATTATAGGCGTTTCATGAAGGATTTCTCAAAGATTGCAGCACCATTAACCAAATTGACTAAGAAGAATCAGACTTTTACTTAGGATGCTAGATGTGAGCATGCATTTGTGGTTTTGAAGGAGAGATTGACGAGTGCACCTGTATTGGTTATTCCAGGTGGGAATGAAAAGATGATAGTATACACGGATGCTTGTAGTACAGGTATTGGAGCTATGTTGATGCAGAAAGGGAGAGTTGTCGCTTATGCTAGTCGATAGTTGAAACCGCATGAAAGGAATTATCCAACCCATGATTTGGAGTTGGTGGTCATTGTGTTTGCTATGAAGATGTGGAGGCACTATTTGTTAGGAGAAAGATTTGAGCTATCATGGACCATAAATCATTGAAGTATCTTTCTTAGAAGGATCTTAGTCTTCGATAGCAATGGTGGTTAGAGTTTTTGGCCTCTTATTAATTTGATATTTCCTACATTCTGGGGAAAGGTAATGCAGTGGCAGATGCACTAAGCAGAAAGACATGCTGGATTAGGAACTATGTTTTTTTGATGGAAGCGTATGGAGTATATAACTAGATTTTATTTCAGGCCACATTATGAGATCGAGCCTGAAATGTTGGCAAGTCTATCATTTAGACCTACATCCATAGAAAAGAATGGTACGAGTTAGAAGTAATGCTAAGCTAGTAGAGATCATGGCAAAGATTGAGATGGGAGTGGAATTTGAAGATTTGAGGCAGTACGAGATTAACCGAGATGATTGGCTTCGTAAGGATAAGAGACTAGTTGTTCCAAATGATAATGGATTATGAGATGAAGTACTAAGGGAATACCATCATTCCAAATTAACCATCTACCCTAGTGGTGACAAGATGTATAAAGACATGAAGAGGACTTACTACTGGGAAAGTATGAAGAAGGATGTTGGAAAAATCATCTCAAAGCGTATGAATTGCCAATTAGTGAAGACTGAGTAGAGTAGGCCTAATGGATTGCTACAACCATCAGATATTGCCGAATGGAAATGGAAACAGATATCTGTGGATTTTATATATGGATTTCCATGGATTAGAGCAGGATATGATGGTATTTGGGCAGTGGTGGATCGACTGACCAAGAGTGCAAGATTCATACATGTCAAGTCTACTAGAATGGCATCCAAGTTGGTAGAATTGTATGTTAAGCGGATTGTTCGATTCCATGGTGTGTCGAAGAGTATTGTAAGTGATAGAGACCCATTGTTTACCAGTGGATTCTGGAAGAGCTTACAAAAGATTTTTGGAACTTAGCTACACTTGAGCTTAGCGTATCACCCACAGATGGATGGCCAGACCGAGAGAGTGAATCAGATTTTGAAAGATCTTCTTCAAGCTTGTATTATAGATTTTGAAGGATCTTGGGAAGATCATTTGCATTTTGTAGAGTTTGCATATAACAAAAGTTATCAGTCAAGTATTGGCAAGGTACCATATGAAGCATAGTATGGACGTCCTTGTAATTCGCCTTCATGTTGGTGGGAAGTAGGTGAGAAACCGATACTTGGACCCGAAACGATTAGAGAGACATTAGAGAAGATAGAGATCAATTGATAATGAATGAGAACTGCTCAAGGCCGTTAGAAGAGTTATACAGATAAGAGAAGAAGAGATTTGGAATTCTCGGTTAGGGACATGGTATTTGTTAAGATTTCTCTTTTGAAGAATGTTGTTCGGTTTGGTAGGAAGAGAAAGTTAGCACCCAAATTTGTTGGACTGTTTTCAACTATTGAGAGAATTAGGAAATTGGCTTATATAGTGGACCTAACTCTAAAGATGGCAAGTGTGCATAATTTTTTTAATATCTCATGTCCACGAAAATTTGTGCATGACTCGGGTATCATGGTAGCATGGGCTCAATTAAAAAAAACAAAGGTTGAGCCAGAAGTTTCAAGACCTCGTAAGCCCCTTCGAATCATTAAGAATGAGAAGAAATAGATAAGGTGGAAGGTAGTTAAGCTAGTTAAGGTGCAATGGAGTGAGGATGATAGCGATTGTACATAGAGGACTGAAGAGAGTATGGGGATAGCCTATCCAGAACTCTTCGTGTAGTAATACCCATATGTCATATATTCTTACACCATTGTATCTTATACTATTAGAATTTCATAGGCTAGGATAGATTTTGTTTGCTATTATCGATTTAAATATGCAGCTGGATTGTTAAGTGTTTGCTAGTGGCTAGTAGGCATGCGAAATAACCTTGGTTGCTTATGTTTATTTAGGTATATCGAGGGCGAAATTCCTAAAGGGAGGGAGAATGTAACGACCCGTATTTTACGTATCCGAGGATCGTAAAATAATTTATTTAATTCATTTGTGGATGTATGATTCTAAGATTTTGGTATACGATTTTTAGGGTTACACATCTATGATTTTTTCTAAATTTCTATGTGACTATTTTGCCCTTGGAGATTTTACTTCGGTTATAACTTTTGATAGAACCTGAATAAGATGCCCTAACCTATTTCGTTGCTTTTGGGATGGTGGTTTCTCATTCTGTAGGGTGGTTATATAGGAAAATCGGATAAGCGGTTAGAAAGTTATAGCATTTTTAAGTTTTAAAATTACTGGCCCGAATTAGAAGGGGATTAATGGGTCGAATTAGAAAGCTCGTTAGTCTAATTAGGTTTGGCTATAAATATGAGGTGAGAGAGACCATTTGAAAATCTATCTCTCATTTCAAAGCAACCCAAAACAGTAACTTCTCTCTAATTCTTCATTCATCTTGTTGGATTTCATCTCAAATCATCTCTAATTGTAAATTAGAGGCTAGATCTTCAATTAGGAGCTTGATTCCATTATTTGGATTGCATCTTCATCCAATTTGTTGTTTTTCAAATCGGATCTTTATCATATTTTATAGGTCTGGTAGATTTGATGAGTGGTTATGATCTCTCACTAGTCTATGATGGATTATGCATTGTAGTAAAGCGATTATAGGTTAGAATTATCAAACTAAATTGATTAGACTTAGGTAGTTTTAGACTTAGAAATCCTAGATTAACCTAATCAAACATGTAATTGGGATTAGATCGTTGGCGAGTGTCAATTGTGTATATTTGGCTATGAAATTCTATGTGTTAGATTAGATCTATGCTAGAATTATGATGGTACATTGAATTATATGATTTGTATGTTAAAATTGGATGTAATTGTATGATTTTGATTCGTTGTTATGTTTGAATTTCTTGATATGCTTAATTCTTTTGCTAGTATTATGCATGTTTTAGGACTTAGATTGGTGATCGGAGCGTATCGGGACCGAACATCGTCGGAATCGCATGAAACTTGGAGGATAGGCTTTGCAGCACGGTAGGAAGACACCCTGAAAATTTCATGGTACTTGGAGCTAAGTATTTGGATCAAAACCTGTAATGCCCCACTCCTAGACCCACTCTAGCAAAGAGTATTACGGGGTAATAACGTCTACTAAAGCGGAGAATGGAGTATAATGGAAGCGACCATGTGTAATCAAGCTATAACTATCTACTGAATACATCGAAATGTGGTATCTATTTTTTTTCCTCAAGTGGTTCGACATATCCAATAAATATTTATAACGAAATTACAATGGCTAAAGATCTATCAGAACAAACATAATAACTAAATGATAAAATCATCACAGAACAGAATAACATAACAGACGCAGAGTCTCAGAACAATACATAGTCAATACAGATCCAAATATATCATAAGTGGGTACAAGCCTCTGCTCACACATGTGAGTCAAAAATATGTACATATAAGTATGAATAACAAAGAGCATAAAGAGGACAATAAGAAAGCTATCTAACATCATAGCAGATAAGTCCTAAGCGGAAGCACAGAGCAAGCAAAGTCTAGAGACCTAACCTGAAACAACTCGGTCTGACCCGAGCATAAACACTCGGGTCAGGCTAGCTAAATAATCAGTTAGATAAACTGAGATATAATAATGCGATAACATAGAGGATAAGGTACTTCTCCATAGAGAAGAGCGATGTAAACCACATAATATAATAGACGATCGCATAATCATACCAACAATAACATCTCCAAAGAGATAATCAACACTCAAGTGTTGAGTAAACAATAATGCCTCATATCATCAGCGTAGCAAAAGTTATAAATAGTTGCCCATAAGCAATAACACATAATATGGAATCCAACCATAAATCAATGCCAAAGCAAAGATATATTGCCAAAGGCAAAGGGAACATACCCCGAAAGACAATACGACATAGTAAAACACATATCACTCGAGCGGTGACGAAGGACCAACTCCAAAAGTGACATAAAGATCATCAGAAAAATGCACGTGCACGACCAGAGTCGTTATTGCCAAGTACTGTAGTTTTGTGGTACCACATGCCCAGGGGAAAAACAAGCGATTGGTGACACCCCAGGGGGTAAATGCCCAAAGGCACGCACCAATAATACTGCTCACATGAGCAAAATGTCCAGAGACCGCCAAAAGGCAAATGACCCAAAGGTCCAGTACTGGCCGCCAACAGGCAAATGTGTCGGAAACATCTAGAAAGGAACCCGAAAAGGGTTAACACAATGTCCCATACCACTAGTTCGCCCTAATCGGTTTACTTACCTTCTGCCAACTCCACACTCAAAACAGTAAACAAAAGTTTACCTCATATCATCGATAAACTGCGCCAAAAGGCAAAACGATCAATCGAAATGGTCGGGGTTTAACCAGAAAGGAAATACGCTCAGTTCCTTAGGCCGGGGTTTTTCCCAACCGTTTCTCCACTTCGCTTGAAGTGCATAAAAGTGAGTGTGGAATTTTATTCTAGAAAATAGTTGCGGAAAACGGATTTTTATTTGGATTGAAATCACTTTTAAAACGTCCTTTTAAAAAAATTCCTATTATGGAGTAATTAATTTAATAATTAAAGTAATACTAAATAATAGTTTCGAAAGCCATTTCGAGTGAAAAATCCTTTAAAGACATTTTTATGAAGTCCGTGCGCGAAATCCAGAAACAAATCTCAAGAAATCGATAAATCTAGAAAAAAACCTCAAAAAAATATATTGCAAGTGTTGGAAAAATAGGCCAAATATTGCTGTGAACCCATGTTTAGAAAAATATTCGGACAAGCAAACTGAATCCAAATGTCATGAAAATTTGCGTGAATGTAGTCCGACATTCCTACTTCAAGTTGCAAAAAGAATTGCTCGATTCCGACTTGAAACGAAGGCGCAGCGACGTTCCAAAGTCGGACTCAGAAACATGAAATGCACTGTTTTGCACAGCGATCTGGGTTCAACTTTGACAGGAAATTCGAAGGGTCTAATGAACTCAGATGATGACCAAACCTTCTAGATATAGATTTCATAACTCCATCTTTCTAAAGAGACCAAAAATGTCGAATTCCGATAACAGACGTAGCCGTAGCGGAGTCACGAAGTTGCAACCCTGAACAGAAACAGGGTAATAAAACACAGCTGAAGGAATATTTGCTCAGGCCCAAACGGGCTTTAAGCTTGGAACAGCAGCCCCAGCCCATTCGGGCTAGGTAATTAAATTCTGTTCCATTAAAAAGAATGCAAATGGAATTATCGAAATCGTCAAAATATCATCAAAAATCCAGAGATTACACATTATACTAATTTCACCCCTGCTGTAAAGAATTCATATTTTAATATAACAAACTTCAAAATCAAAAAATACTTATTGAAGGAAAGTTATTCTACTAAGTGTAAGCTTTTCAACAATATGAAGTTTATCAAAATTGGACTTAGTATGAATGACATATGACGATTACAATTCTCATATTTGTAAACTCACTGTCGCTGTCGTTTATTCTCAAGACAGCGACAAATAAATAAGGTTTCTACTCTCTTAACCTCTGAATTTTGCAAAACACAAAACATGAAAGTTGTAAATTAGTTTTTAAGCTTTTTAGAGAGTCTAAAATCATTCAATACTGACTAGCGGCTCAAAAGTTACGACCAAATTAGTTTCGGTTTCATCTATAGAGCTAATATGTTTATCGATCTCGGGAAGATAGTAGAAAAATCAATTTTTGACATAGTTAGCCTCAAAATTACAAAATCTCACTGAACGATAATTGTAGCATATGTTTTAAGTTTTCCGGAACGTCTAAAATTATCTAATGCGGATCAAAAACGAGAGAGATACAGGCAAAACAATATCAGATTGAAACTCAGGATAACTTGTTAAAGACAGAATTGGTCTTCTGTCTTCGAACGCATTTCAGGTCATCTAAATGGCAAAATATCAAAATATAACCGGAAGAGAAAGTGTTTCTTATTGAATCTAGTTTTCAGCACAGAAAACCTGACCAAAAACGGATGAGAACGTATTACTTATGGCCAATACAATTCGCAGGCCTGAGATTGTTGTTGCTGTCAATTTACTCTCAGGATAACAACAAACAAGCACGGTTTTGATCTAACAAATGGCAAAATTTCGGAAAAATTTGTACATGAAACTTATAGCTCTATGTCTAAGTTTCCAGAACATTCAAAATTATTGAATTCGGCTGAGAAATGAAGAAGTTATGCCTGATTTCATTTCAGCTACAATTCCAAAACGAAAAATTACAGAAATGATCTTTAATTTTTTTTTTCTTTGCAAACCTCTCATTGGCATCAAGTAAAAAGGAATTTAGCTAGCAATTTTACATCAACCAATGCAAGAAAAATATGCACAAACACTTAGGTGTGCACTCCAAAAGTTAGAGAGAGGAGATTAAGAGGCTTCATAACAAAAATAAACCAAAAACCATGTATTAAAAATTAATTTCAGAAATTAGAAGGAAGATTGGAGAGTGATTAGAGAAGGATTGCTTTAACTTTTAGCTTGTATTAACCTAGATTAGCTATGTGGAGAGGAAAATGGATCTTCTACCAAATGGAGGCCATTAATTAGGTTTTTAGGAGGTGTTTAGGTTTTGAGGAAATTATGAAGAGGAGGGTTAGGGTTTAGGGTGGGTTTAAGATAATATATAGAGGTGGGTAATGGGTTTGGTTTCACTAATTAACCTAATAAGAGAAGTGGCATCCTAATGCTCACTAAAACTATTTAATGCTTCATTAGCCAACTAAAACCCACCATTATAAAACCATCCGTTTTTTTTCAAATAACTTTATTTTAAAGAAACTAGCCTATCCAAAAAAATCCATTTTTTAGCTCCATTTAAATTAAAATCATAATTTAGTTTTATTATTCGGTAATTGCAATCTTGGGTTGTTACAGACTCCTCCCTTAAGAAAATTGCGACCCCGCAATTCCTTAAACATGGAAGTCATTTATAACCTCTAATCCACCAAAGAAACAACAGAAGATAAATATAGATGCTCACCCGTACCCGAAGATGAAAGAAAACCAGGATAAGTACGCTCGATAAATTCTCTGGTCTCCCAAGTGCAGTCCTTAGGATTGGGTGACTATTGAATTTTCACAAGCGAAACCTCTTTGTTTTGATGGCGTCTGACCTCCGAATCAAGCACACGAAGTGGTTGCTGCTCCCAAAATAGATCGGATGAGATCTCCAAATCTGGCATGATATGCGGCTCGATAATAGAATCAGGATCGCACACACACTTGTGAAGCTGAGAGACATGGAACACATCATGTATTCCAGAGAAATGAGCAGGTAGAGCCACACGATAAGCAACAGGGACAATGCGTTCCGTGATAGGAAATGGTCCGACATAGCGAGGAGCCGATTTCCCTGTAGAACTGAAACGCACGACCCCCTTCATAGGAGATATCCGAATATAGACAAGATCACCAATGGAGAACTCAAGAGGCTTCCTACGGTTGTCCGTGTAGGATTTCTGGCGGTCCTGCGCCTCTTTCATTCTCTGAGGATAAGAGTAATCATCTCAGAAGATTCCCGAACTGAATCTGGACCAAGAATGAGTTTCTCGCCACATTCTAACCAACACGAAGGAGAGCGACATGGCCTTCCGTAAAGAGCTTCGCAAGGAGCCATGCCAATACTAGACTGATAGCTGTTGTTGTAGGAGAACTCCACAAGTGGCAAGTGGTCCTCCCAACTACCCTCGAAATCAAGAATACAACAGCGAAGAAGATCCTCCAATACATGATTCACCCTCTTAGTCTGACCGTCCGTCTGAGGGTGATAAGTAGTAGAAAAGTTCAGCTTTGTGCCTAAAGCTGACTGTAGACACTTCCAGAAGTGGCTAGTGAACAAAGCGTCTCGATCACAAATGATAGAGCTAGGAATGCCATAAAGTCGGACGACTTCTTTAACATAGAGCTTGGCTAACTAAGGTGCAGTCCGAGTGGACTTAATCGGAATAAAATGAGCCGATTTGGTCAAGCGATCAACAATAACCCAGATAGAAGTATGGCCTGACCTCGATCGAGGTAGACCGTCGATGAAATCCATAAATATCTGATCCCATTTCCACAATGGAATCTCAAGAGGCTGAAGAAGACCGGATGGACGCTGATGCTCGGCCTTGATCTGTTGACAAGTCATGCAACTGCTCACATAACTTGCAACATCTCTCTTCAAACCTTCTCAATAATATAACTGACACATATCGACATACATCTTACTTGAACCGAGACGAATGGTGTACTTAGTGCGATGACACTCGTCCAGAATGTCACGCCTAAGCGATAAATCAGATGGTACCAATATACAGTTCTTCCTGCAAAGACACTGATGAGAATCAATAGAATAATTCAGCAAAGCCTCATCACTGGATCCCGACTCAAGAAGATGGATAAGATGCAACAGGTCTGGATCCTTCCGCTGAGCATGGGCAACGTGATCCAGTAAAATAGGTCGAGCTTCCAAACTGGACAATAAGACTGGAGAATCAGAAGACGGAGCTCGATCTCGAATATCGCATACAGAAAGAGTCTTCAGAATATCCCACTCGGCTATCATCATGGAAACTACTGTCGAGTGTTTGCGACTGAGCGCATCAGCCACACGATTACCCTTGCCAGGGGTATACTGAATGTCTAAGTCATATGAGGCAAGAAACTCAAGCCATCGCTGCTGCCTCATATTGAGATCCTTCTGGCTGAATAGATACTCAGTGACTTGTGATCGGTGTACAGAATGAAACGTTCGCCCAATAGATAATGACGTCGTCTTCAAGGCAAAGACGATGGCTTCTAAATCAATATCATGAGTAGGATAGCGAACCTCATTCGGACGCAGTTACCTAGAAGCATAAGCAACTACCCGATCCTTCTGCATAAGCACAGCACCGAGCCCGCTTCCACAAGCATCGGTGTAGACAACAAGATCATGGTTTCCCTCTGGAACCACTAGAATAGGAGCATGAGCGAGAAGTTCCTTCAGTCGCTGAAAGGAAGCTTGACACTTATCTGACCAGATAAAGCGAACACCCTCACTAGTATCTTAATCCAACTTAAAATAACCATATACTGTGTACCTGCATCCACAATGGTTAAGACATAACATAATAAAATATATGACGGTGATATGTAAACATTAAATAAGCTTTGGATTTCCCATCCCCATTTACTCGACTATTTGTCTCAATTTATAGTTTCTAGGGTCACTTTTAATCTATTAGTTTTCATAGGCTGACTAATAACCTATTAATTCTTTATGGAACTCCTGTCCACTTTTATAGTTTTCATAGGATCACTATAAACCTATTGGTTCCTAATAATACCATCATACAATGATGGTTTTCATAGGATCTCTAGGAATCTATTAGTATCTACCAATAACTATCTCTAATCACATTTTTCATGGGCTTACTATGAAACTATTAGATTCTCCGATAACTCCTCTTATGTTATCATTTTCATGGGAACACTATGAACCTATTGATCTCTTTTGATAACTTAATCCAAACATAGTTTTCGTTGGATCACTAAGAACCTATTGTCCCCCATCAATAACTATTTCTATAAATAGTTTTCATAGGCTTACTAAGAATCTGCCTAAACTAATAATTCTTTGATCAATCTTCGGGCATCCTATATTCTGGTCTGTCTGACCTCCTGGATGCAATTCTACTCACACAAGAGTTTACTCAATGTATATTCACTACTGTTTCAACCTAGCTGGTTATTCTGCCCCTTCACCCCTAAAAGCCGTTATGGGTTAGTTATGAAGTGAATATGTTTACAGAAGCGCACATGATAACTGATCAAAATATATTACAATATATACATCCATTATTTTGTTTCCTTGTAATCGTTTTTCTGATGAAATATGGTTAATACCCTTAACCCATTATCTTTAGCAAGGAAAGCTTCTTCAAAAACTCCAAAGTTAAATGCCATTTAAAAAATGTTTCATATTGCCATGAATTTACTTTTAAAATTGAGATTAGGTTTCTTGCTTGAAAACTAAGGCTTTCAAAATCGTAGGCCTTTCCTTTCGAAATCATTAAAAAAAACCGTTCGGAAGCATTAAACCTTCCTTTCAAAACACTTAAAACAGTCCTTTTGAAATACTTAAAACTTACCTTTCGAAACATTTAAAGCTGATCTTTCAAAATACTTAAAACATACACTTTGAAATGCTTAAAACATATCCTTCGAAAGATTTAAGGCATACCCTTCGAAAGCATCATAGAAACCATTTGATAGTGTTCCTTTCGAAACCACTGGGTTTAACACTTAATATAACTATTGGGTCAAGAAGAAAGGAAATGAAATAACCCTTTTCGAAAGCATTGATTTTAAGTAAAATATCTAGGGATGAGGATGGTTTCGAAATCTTCCTTTTGAGGCCATTTCCTCCAAAACCCTTGTTAAAAGCAGCTAAAAATAACCCTTTTGAAAGCATTGAGAAGGCGGCTTCAAATTTTTCAAGGAGGAAAGGTTCCCTTTCGAAGGCATTGACTCAAAGTTATAAGAAAGCGGCCTTTAACTAATTCGAAAGGCATGAATGCAATAGCTAGGTTTCGAGTAGGTTCAATAGCGGCTTCCTTATCGGAAGCTCCTTTTTAAAACCAAATAAACAGCGACTCATTCGAAAGCTTATTTCAAAACAAAGGCAAGCCGCAATTCATTCGAAAGCTATTTAAAAGTGGCACCAACCCCTTCGAAAGCAAGCCTTTGACACTATCCCTTCCATCTTTCTCCAATACAATGTGTACCAATTACTTGATACCTTATGCATTGGTTTCAAATAGGTTCAAAAGGCCAACTGGGCATGGTTTCAGAAGCGAGCAAAAGGAAGTGGCAAAGTAATATTTCGAAACAAGATTGATTTTTATGCCATTAAAAGAAATTCCTTTTCACCTAAGTTGCCTAATTTGTCAAAATGTGATTGTTTGCCAATCCTTTATTAAAATACTTTTCGAAAAAGGCTGTCAAATTCATCAATTAATAATAATTGAATATTCTTTAGCAATTAATCCCTTCTCCATAATAAAACAATTAAAGCATTTAAGTCCCCAAACTTAACTAATTTAATTTCCATAGTAAATCACTTAGGATAAATCCCCAAAATTCATCATAATTCACTTTCAATATGTTTTCTAACCTATATAAATTTCTGACCCAAAAACATTACTTATTGGCCTTAGATATTTTAAACCCAAAATTATCTATTTCGTCCATTCAAAATTTATAATAAATTATCCATAGCTTGAAATATTATGAAAATTTGAATCCACCTCCAAAATAATGTTTTACATAACATATTCAACTATCATGGCATACGGAACCCATTTTATACTATTTTAACCTTAAAATAGAATTATACCTTTACATAAAAATCCTTGTTTAAATCTAAACATCGCATATAATCAAAGCACATCATCATTCAATCCATCCAAATAGTTTCAAAGCTTAAACGCGAAATTTGAAAAGTTCAATAAAACATATATGAGAAGGTTTAGACTATTATTCACCTTGTTTGGATAAGGAACTTTAGATTTGTTCTTACTTAATTATTTATTGCTTGAATCTTAGCTTATAACTTATTTTGATCTCCTATTCTCCTAGGTTTTGGCCGGCCTTGATCTCCTTTTATTAGTGTATTTTTTTTTGAAAGCATGAATGAGAATGAGGTAAGGGTTTAGGGGTTATGTACGGCTATTCTCATATTACCCTTACCTTATTCTCCTAGGTATTTAAATTATAAAACCATTTTATAAACCCTTTTAGTTAAATCATGACCCTGTTTAATTTTCAAATCTCAATCCTCTTATCACTCTAGTATCTACATTGTTCTATTTAATTTATCTAATTAAATCTTCTGAATATGTTATTTAAAATTAGAGGTGTTACAGGCTTCCCTCCTTAAAGAATTTCATCCTCAAAATTCAGCAAGGACTAAATACTAACCATGGCAATCATCTATAACATCTCCTAACTATCATATAGGCCTGCCAGACCAACTACAGTCTATATAAAGAAAATATAGAACATACCTTTATAATAGATCATGATAAGTATCTCTAATCATGTCTTCTATCTCCCAAGAATTGTCCTTGTCGTTGTCGCTCCACTGAACTTTCACCAACTTGACTGTCTTGTTTCTTAACCTCTTCTCGTCTCTTGCTACAACCCGGTTGCCTAACAAAGGCCAGATATGATCTAGTTTCACTATTAAATCTTCCAATGCAATAGGAGGAATAGTAGTCTCTATATCCTACACACACTTACGAAGATGAGACACGTGAAACATATTATGGATACCTACCAAATTGCTCGGCAACTCTACTCTGTATGCGAGCTTTTTGGCCCTCTCTATAAGTGGGACCTAGGAACGGTCCAACATATCTTGGTGCCGATTTTTCTGACTTTCCGAATCGTACCACACCCTTCATTGGTGACACTTTAATGAAAACCCTATCTCCAGCTGAGAACTCTAGATCTTATACCTCTTATCTGCGTAACTCTTTTTTTTAGACTGAGCTTCCTTCATCCTATTTCAAATCAACTCAATCTTCTCTATTACCTCTCCTACCAGATCTGGACCTAAGACTAATATGTCTCCAGTTTTCGACCAACATGCTGGTGACTTGCATGGCCTCCCATACAAAGCTTCGAAAGGCGCCATTCCTATACTAGTCCGGTAACTATTATTATAGGAAAACTAAACTAAGTGTAGGTGATATTCCCAAGATCCACCAAAATCTAGCACACAAAATCTTAACAAATCGTCGAGTACCTTGTTGACTCTCTCTATCTGCCCATCTGTCTAAGAGTGATATGTAGTGCTCATCTTGAGCTTGGTACCTAACACATCCTGTAGACTCTTCCAGAATTCGCTAGTAAACAAAGTATTTCTATCACTTACTATACTACTAGGAATTCCATGCAGTCTAATGTCCTTCATAAACAATTTAGCTAAAACAAGTGCCATCCTCGTTGACTTAACTGGAATGAAATGGGCACTCTTGGTTAGCCCGCCCACTATGACCCATGTAATTTCATTTCCTCAATTCGACCTTAGCAACCCGTCTATAAAATCCATGGATATCGAATTCCATTTCCAAACTGGCATCTCCAAAGGTTGAAGCAACCTACTCTGCTTTTGATGTTCGGCCTTTACATGTTCACAGTTTACGCACTGGTACCTACAATCCAACATCTTTCTTCATACCTTCCTAACAGAAACTCCTCTTCATGTCTTGATACGTCTTGTTTCCCCTAGGATGAATCGTAAATTTGGATTGATGACATTCGATAAGTACTTCTCTCGTTAAGCTCTCAACATTCGGAACACACAACCGTTCATTCTTTTTTAACCATCCCCTCTGGTAAAGATTAAAATCTTTTAGATCATCAATCTCAGATCCAACCTCAAGCCTATTAATCTTCTTGGGTAACTTTGGATCCACTTTTTCTTCGAAGCAATCCTTTTAATTAGAACTGGTCGAACTTCCAAGCAGGATAACATGGTAGTTCTCTGACTAGAACTAGCAGTCGATCTTAACCGCACACTACAAGTAGTCAAAGCCTCTAGATCCTTCCATTTTGTTAACATAGCTAACATCACATTCTACTATTTTCTACTAAGATCATCCGCTACTTTATTTCCTTTTTCAGGTGTATACTCTGTACTAAAATCATAAGCTACTAAAAACTCCAGCCACCTCTGTTATCTCATATTCAACTCCTTATGAGAGAATAAATACCTCAAAGACTTATGATCTGTGTATAACTCAAATCTCTCCCATAAGAGATAATGTGTCCATACTTTCAGTGCGAAGATCACTGTTGCCAACTCTATATCATGAGTAGGATATCTCACTTCATGCGGTCTAAGCAACCGCGAAGCATAGGCAATAACTTTACCTTTCTGCATCAACACATCCTCTAACTCGGTTCCACATGCATTGGTATACACTACTAATCCTTGATCCCATTTGGAACTACTAACATAGGTGCATTGGTTAACAAACGATTTAACTTAATAAATGCTTCCTCACATTGGTCAAACCAATTAAACTTCATGTCCTTACTAGTTAGCTTAGTCAAAGACACTGCTATCCACAAGAAATCCTTAATGAATCTCCGGTAATAGCCAGGAGTCCAAGAAAACTTATTATCTTAGTCACTATCTCTGGTCTCTTCCAACTGTTCACTACCTTGATCTTAGCTGGATCTACTGACAAACCCTTCTCTAAAACCACGGGAACAAGAAACTTAACTTCTTTCTTCCAGAAATGACACTTTGAAAACTTCACTTTCAGTTGATGTTGCTTCAGCGTTTCAAGCTCCACCCAAAGATGAGTTCATGCTCTCTTTCATCCTTAGAGTATATTAAAATATCATCCATTAATGCCAATACGAACTTATCCAGGTGCTCTCGGAATTCTTGGTTCATCAAATCTAGAAAGAAAGCTGGCACATTAGTTAACCCGAATGGCATTGCTAACCATTCACGAACCATACCTAGTCTGAAACACCGTCAATGGAACACCATCCTCTGCCACTCTTAGCTGATGGAAACTCGTCGCCAAATCTAATTAGAAAAACACTCTGGCTCTACTGGACTGATCAAATAAATCATCGATTCTTGGCAAAGGTTACCTATTCTTGATTGTCTTCTCATTCAACATATGATAGACGATACACATCCTTAATGACCCATCCGGTTTTTTCCTGAACATCGCGGCCGCTCCCCAAGAAGAACTGCTTGGTCTAATAAAATTCTTTCCTTCTAAATCCACTAGCGGCACCTTCAGCTCCTTCATTGCAGTGGGTGCTATCCTACTAAGTGGTCTACTTACAGGTTTTTCCCCTGGCACAAGGTCTATCTGAAACTTAATGTCTCGCTTTGGTGGTAGTCATGTGACTGGCTCAAAACATTTACAAACTCTCTTACTATCAAAATCTGATTCAACTCTTCTACTTTCATAGCACCCAACAAAGCACAAGCACTTATATCTGAATTCTCCACAAAATATATAATTCGGTCATGACTATTGGGGTGTTGTAGTGATATTTCCCCATCTTGAAAAAATATCCTAGCATCATATCTATTTAACCAAACCATACCCAAAATGCACCCGAAGCCTTCGAAATAAAAAACATACAAACTGCATGCAAACTTATGATCTAAAAATTCAAGTTCTAATTGGTCACATCTCATCCCAAGAGTCGCATACCCTCTTATCAAATTCGCAACCCTTAATGAAGTTACTAGATATGAGGGTTCTAAACATAACTTATCTACCAAACACTGAGATATAAATGAATGTGATGCACCAATAACAAATAGTACCCTAATTGGAATACTATAAATCAAAAGCATACCTTCCATCACAGTCTTTCCTTTCTCGGGGGCAGTTTGTCTAGAAGAAGATGGTTCCAAAGAAAAAACTTACCCTCGGTCTACTCTGACTAGTTCTGGACAGTGAGTTTTGTAGTGTCAATTTCACTCCTTTCTTATTTGCAACCTTTTTCCCTTTTCTAGTTCGACATTCATGAGCATAATGTCCATTCTTATCACACTTAAAACAAACTAGATCAACTTTTTCCTTCTTGGAAGCTCCTCCTTTCTGATCTCCTTTCTTCTTAAAGAATTTCCTCTTCTTGTGCTGAGAATCATGGGTTCTAACCTGCTTCTCCTGTCCATAAGTAGAAGACATCTCTTCATTCCTGATTGCCATATCCACTACAACTGTACTTGGATCCTGGAGATGTGGCATAGTTACAATAGCAATCACGGGTTTTAATCCTCGAATAAACTTCTTATTTCTTTTAATGACGGTGTCAATGGTAGCATATCAGTATCTGGACTGCTCATCAAACTTCGTAGCATACTCAATCATCAACATCAGTATCTGGACTACTCATCAAACTTCGTAGCATACTCAATCATCGACATCTCACCCTGCACTAAGTCCATGAACTTTCTCAGCAATATTGACTTGGCAGCTTCAGACAAGAACCTTTATTCAAATCTCCCTCGAAACTCTACCCAGTCAACTGTTCCTCCAGAACTCCCATGGTAACACTATTCCACCAATAAAGTGTAGCTCCCTGCAATTGTCTAGAAGCAAGTCTTCTCTTTTGCTCATCATTTAATCCCAAGTCGGCAAAAATCCTTTCACGGTGCAATAACCAGTCTTCTACTTCACCGGTAACCTATGTTCCCAAAAATGGCTTCCCACCAAAACAGGTGTAATCCCTGCTCAGCTTAACATAGTTATTGCCAATTGGAGCCATGAGGTTGTAGGAAATGCGAATTACGGATCTTAAGGCAGAATTAACAATAGAGGGGTGGTGAATAGTGTTTAATTAATTTTATGAATCTTTTCAAATTAAATCCAAACAGATGCAATTCACAAACGCAGAAACAATCACAGAATCAGACATAGGTGCAAATAGTAAATAAAAGCAGTAAAGGAAAGAAAACACCGGAATTTTATACTAGTTCGGAGTACCCAACATCCAGTCCCATACAATTTCTTGTGCAAATATCTTTTAAGATATAATGTCGATATTACAATCTTGATTTCAAGGCCACGAGATACACCCTCCTGTCTTCGAGTCCAGAGCAAACTCTCTTGATTTAACCAGGCTACAAGATCAGCTAATCTATTAAAGGATACAATCACACCTATTGATTTATGGGCCACAATCACATTGTTTTCGATATCACTTTGATAAATAGAGAGACTGATATGCTTCTTTGATTACAAGTGATCTTATAACTCTGAATAGCACCGAGATCTTTCAAAGAGAGTGGCAGAGAATCAAACTAGAGATTATCAAGTTTGATTCACTTAGGATTTCAACAGAGTTTTATTAAAATATAAAGAGTATTTGAGTGGAGAAGAAGGAGTGAAGAAACGAAGAAAAACTAACTTAAAATTCGTTGAAAACAACTGGTATTTATAGAAGAATAACAGTCATGTCCATTCGTGAAAGGTTATGACGAATAGACACTTCATTTGAAAATTTGAATTTTAAATTCTACGACTACCATGTCGATATGGGAGGATGGGGTATGTCAACATGCCCTAGTAAATTTAGAAAATTAATTCTTGTTTTTAAAAGAGATTTTCTTTTTAAAACTTGTCAAAACAATTTCTGAAGTTTATAAAGCATTCTGAATATATTTTAAACTTATAAAAGTGATTTAAAGAGTAATCTTAAAAATATATAATCTATAGGGGGTTTTAGGCTCAGGGAAAAAGTTGGAGAAAATTTTAGTTTTAGGGACAAGAAGTTTGTTTTCTGGGCTAAATGACACATTTTAGTGTAAATCACAGAATGATAGTTGTAACTATCATTTTCTGTTTACACTAAAAAATGTCCTTCAAACTAAAAAAGCAAACTTTTTGTTCTTGCGAATAATTTTTTTGCAACTTCTTCCCCGTGCTTATATTCTTGTAATCTATAATATAAAAGTAAAATTAAAAACTAAATATAGAATATATTTTTGAGATTTAAAGCTTATAATATTAAAACCAGGAGACGGTTTAAAAACAAGTGATGATTTTGAAATTAAAATATAATATATAATAAAAATAATTTAAGGCTAAAATATTTAAACTAAAAGAGATGACTTTAAAAAGTTTTTGGAAAAATATTTAAAAATAAATCATTTTGAAAATTCTGTGGATTCCATTCCACTAGAGAAGATCGTGGATTCCATCCAACTAAAGAGGTCATAGGTTCCATCCCTACTATTAAAGTAAGAAGGTGTATTCCATTTCATAATTAAAATCCGAATAAAGATTTTGGTGTATTATGAAGTTTTAATATAAATCTAGATACTATTACTTATCTTGATATCATGAACTCTTGATATCTTGAACTCTTGATACTCATGAATCTTCAGTCTTGATTTCTTCAATCTTGAATTTTTCAGTCTTGGATCTCTATACTGTATAGTCTTCATTCTCAGTACCTGTATATACACACACACATATATGTATGTATATATATATATATATATATATATATATATATATATATATCTGTGTGTGTGTGTATCCTGCATATACATATCTATCTAGACATGAATGTTAATATTTATATTTTATAACAAGTCCTAAGATTGTTGTCATCAAAACCATCATCCTAGGAACTAACAATCTCTCCCTTTTTGATGATGACAACCTTTTTTTTTATAAAATCTTCTCCACAAACTTCGATTCTCCTCCGACTCCCACTTATTACAAAAACTCCCCCTTAATCTAAGCCTATCTAACCTATTTTATAATTCTCCTCCTTCGACGTCAACAAAAACTAATCCTAAACTATATAGTCCTCCATAAACTAATATTATGGAACTAAATGCTAATAACGAAGTATAATAAGCGAAAACATAAATCTAATTTTATTATACATGTTATATTACACAAACATTTAAACGGATATGTAGAAACACACAATATATGAAAACATTATCGTAAAAACAATTTAGTGAGAGTCCTTGACAATTGGTGACTTGTGAATCGAACAATTTGGGCAATGGAGAAAAGTTTCCATGTTGTTTGACCAAATTGCCATCTTTATCGAAACAGACTTCTCCAACGCAAATAACTTTATCATCCTCGTGCATTTGTGCTTCTTCTTCATCTTCCTTTAATGGATTATGAATATGAATGTTAGAGGAGTCATCTTCAATCACGATCGGATCCGCATGATTATCCATTAGAAATTTTTGCAAATTTCTAAGGATTTTGCCTTGTTTGTCCTGTTCCTTTTCCATCTTTATTTGCATGACTCGCAACTCAGTCATCATTTGCAAAGTGTCCTTCAAACTTTCCTCTATCTTCATGACTCGTGCCAGTGTAGTTCGTTGAAATGGACCAGCATTAGGAGAAGGGAAAGGAAAGGTCGCATTCTGGTTTGATTTAGGAGTGGAGGCCATTATTTTATATTCTCATAAGTTTATTACAAAGAGAAACGAAGTGGAAGACAGTAGAATTCGAAATATAAAGAATATATAACTATCAAATTAATTTTAAAAGGAAAATCAAATTTTTAAATTTTACCGTTGTATGTCGATATGGGGGGTAGGGGTTTGTCGACATCCTTATGGAAATTTTGACGATTTTTTTTTCTTTATTTATTTAAATATATATGTTTCTATATTTATATTCTATATCTCATTTATAGATAAAATACCTAGTTCTCTTCTTAATTTAGTAAAGGTTGATTGATTCAATGGTTTGGTAAGGAATATCAGCTATTTGATTCTCAGTGTTGATAAATTCAAGAGAAATAATCTCTTTACTTATATTATTTCTGAGAAAATGATGTTTGATATCAATATGTTTTGTTTTGGCATGATGAATAAGATTTCTGGATAAATTTATTGCACTTGTATTTCCACAATAAATTGGTGATTTTAAAATATTTGGTACAAAATCCTTTAGGGTTCGTTGCATATAGATAACTTGAGAACAAGCCAAAGCAGCGGAGATATATTCTACTTCAGTTGTTGATAGTGAGACAGTATTTTGCTTTTTACTAAACCAGGAAACCAAAGGATGTCCTAAAAAGTGAAAATAGGCCATGGTCTAAAGTGTGTTTAACATATCTTAGGATATGTTTAACAGCCTTTAAATGAGTCTCTTTGGGTTGAGATTGGTATCTTGCATAGAGACAGACGCTATACATGATATTAGGCTTACTCGCAGTTATATAGAGTAGCGATCCAATTATTCCCCTGTATAGTTTTTATCAACATCTTTTGACATGTCTTCTTTATTTAAGGCTTCATTGGTTGCCATGGGAGTGGGTTTTCCACTAGCAGTGGTCATACCAAACTTATTAATTAGATCCCTAGCATACTTTTCTTGACTAATGAAAATACCACTATCTCATTTTTTTTATTTGCAATCTTAAAAAGAAAGTAAGTTCACCAAATGACTCACCTCAAACTCTTTTGTCATTATTTCAGAAAACTCTTCGTTCGTTTCATTGTTTATTGATCCAAAAATTATACCATCTACATAAATCTGTACTAATTGGATATCATTTTTGTTTCTTTTAATATAAAAAAGTATTACCCACTTTACCAATTTCAAATTTTGATTTTAATAGGTAAGATCTTAGTCTATCATGCTAGGCTCTAGGAGCTTGTTTTAGACCATATAAAGCTTTCTTTAATTTGTAAACATGATTTGGAAACTTTTCCTCTTCAAAAAGTGGGGGTTGTTCAACATAGACATCTTCTTTAACAAAACCATTTAAAAAGGCACTTTTGACATCCATTTGAAATAGTTTGAAATTGTTGTGGTTTGTGAAAGCAAGTAGAATTCTATTGGCTTCTAATCTTGCTACGGGTGCAAAGGTTTCATCACAGTCTTTTTTTTCTTCTTGACAATAACCTTATGCGACTAACCGAGCTTTATTTCTAACAACCTCACCCTGTTCATTCATTTTATTTTTATAAACCCATTTAGTTCCTATTATAGTCTTGACCTTGGGTCTAGGAACAAGTTCCCATACATCATTTCCGGTGAATTGATTCAGTTCTTCTTGCATAGCAAGAATCCATGAATCATCAGATGATGCTTCCTTTGGATTTTTAGGTTCTATAATCGATATAAAAGCTACATTACTCTTCTTTTTTAGTTGATTTCTAGTTCTAAACAACAGATTCAAATTCCTAGTATATTTTCTACAGTATGATCTTTTAAAAGCCTGGTCCTTTTATTAGGATGAATAGTTTAACAATTTATTTCATTTGATTCATTATTTAAAGTAACAAAATCATCTTCATCATTTATTTGAACCAGTCTTTGAATATTTCATCAAAAGATACATGCATTGTTTCTTTAATGGTGTTGGTTTTTAAATTGAAAACTCTATATGCTTTACTTCTATTAGAATATTCGATAAAGAGTCCTTTGTCGGATTTAGGATCGAATTTATCCAAATTGTCCTTTGTATTTAGAATGAAACATTTACTTCCAAAAACTTTAAAATATGATACCTTTGGTTTCTTATTGAAAAGAAGTTCATATGGTATTTTATTAGTTAGAGGTCTAATTAAAATCCTATTCAAAATATAATAACCTATAGCGACCGCTTCAGCCTAAAAGTTTCTTGGTAACTTACTATTTGAAAGCATAGTTCTTGCACACTCTTGAATCGTCCTAGTTTTAAGCTTTACCACTCCGTTTTGTTGTGGAGTCCTTAGAAAGGAAAAATTATGAGTCATTTCTTTTTATTACAGAAATTCTTAAAATTTTCATTTTCAAATTCTCCACCATGATCACTACGAATAGTTTGGATTTTTAAAGAAAGTTGATGTTGAATTCGTTTTGCAAAAGTTTTAAATAAATCAAAAGCATCACTTTTAAGTTTCAGAAAAATTATCCATGTAAATCTAGAATAATCGTCTACAATTAAAGAAACATATTTACTGTGATTTATTAACTGAATTTGTGATGGAGCAAACAGATTTAAATGAAGTAACTCAAGAGGTTTTGAAGTAGAAATCATATCTTTCAATTTAAACAGACTCTTCTTAAGTTTTCCTAATCGACAAGCATCACATATACTATCTACTTTGTAATCCATTTTAGGGAGACCTCTTACTAAATCAAGTATTGATAGTCTAGATAAAAGTTTTGAAATTCAAATTCCCAAATATTTTATGCCAAATCCAAGGGTCACTTGTATTAGCCAAAAAACATAGGTTATCATTTGATATTTTCATACTAAGTATATAAATATTTTTCTTCCTAACTCCTTCAAAGATAATATTTGATATATTATCTTTGATGTGACACTTGTCCTTTTCAAATTTAATATTGTACCCCTTTATCACATAGCTGACTTATTCCAAGTAAATTGTGTTTTAGATTCCTAACTAACAAAACATCAAAAATAGTAGGAGTTTTAGAGTTACCGACATTGCCGATGTCAACCACATATCGTTTTGAGTTGTCTCCAAAGTTGACCGGTCCTCCATCTTCATAAATTATGTCATTCGGTATCTTTGGATTGCTAGCCATGTGTCTTGAATATCCACTATCAAGTATCCATAGGGCAAACTCCCTTGATTAAACTAGGCTACAAGATTACCTAATTGAGAATGGGCTAAATCACACTCAATTAGTTTATGGGCCACAATCACACCGTTTCCACTATCACTTTGATAGATAGAGAGACTCAATATACTTCTTTGATTACAAATGGTCCCATAACTCTGAGTAGCACTCAAATCTTTGAGAGAGAGTGATAGGGAATCAAAATAAAATGATCGAGTTGGATTCACTTAGGATTTTGGCAAAATTTTGGTAAAATATAAGAGAATATTTGAGTGGAGAAGGAGTGAAGAAATGAAGAAAAACAGATTTAAAATTCGTTGAAAGCAACTGGTATTTATAGAAGAACAACAGTCATGTCCATTCGCGAAAGGTTATGAAGAATAGACACTTCATTTGAAAATTAGAATTTAAATTCTTCGGCTACCATCTCGACATGCCCTAGTAAATTTTGAAAATTGATTTTTGTTTTAAAAGAGATTATCTTTTTAAAACTTGTCAAAACAGTTTCTGACGTTTATAAACCATTTTGAATACAATTTAAACTTAAAAAAGAGATTTAAAAGTAATCTTAAAAATAAATAATCTATAATATAAAAGTAATATTAAAAACTAAGTATAGAATATACTTTTAAGATTTGAAGCTTATAATATTAAAACCAGAAGATGGTTTAAAAGCAAGAAATGATTTTGAAATCAAAATATAAAAGATAATATAAATAGTTTAAGGCTAAATTATTTAAACTAAGAGAGACGACTTTAAAAAGTTTTTGGAAAAATATTTAAAATAAATCATTTTGAAATTTCGTGGATTCCATTCCACTAGAGAAGGTCATGGGTTCCATCCCACTATTAAAGCAAGAAGGTGGATTTCTTTCCACAATTAAAATCCAAATAAAATTTTATTACTATTATGAAGATTTAACATAAATCTAATAGCAAGCTTACACCCTGTATGTCTCCTAAAGCTTATTCATCTAAAGGAGAAATTAAAACCTTAACTCTCAAACTACTCAAAATCAATTGAGCACCCGAGAGTTAAAGGGGAAAACATAAACTTCGAGTCGGACAAAAAGTCTGGTATGAATAATGACCTACCATCTCGAACCACGTAGATATCTAGTGAAACCACGTCACTTAGCGGAACAGGTTTTCCCCTCACTAATATCTTAACCCAACTTAAATAACCATATACTGTCACCTACATCCACAACGGTTAAGACATAATATAATAAAATGTATCATGATGATATGCAAACATGTAGTATGCTTTGGATTTCCCATCCCCATTTGCCTAACTATTTTCTCAAGTTATTGTTTCTAGGGTCACTATTAACCTATTAGTTTTCATGGGCTGACTAATAACATGTTAATTCTTTATGGAACTCTTGTCCACTCTCATAGCTTTCATGGGGTCACTATGAACCTATTGTTTCCTACCAATACTCCAATCATAGTTTTTATGGGATCTCTATGAACCTATTGGTATCTACGAATAACTTTCCTCGGTCATAGTTTTTATAGGCTTACTATGAACCTATTGGATTCTCTGATAACTTCTCCCATGTCATAGTTTTCATGGGATCACTATAAACCTATTGATCACTTTCAATAACTTAGTCCAGGCATAGTTTTCACTGGATCACTAAGAATCTATTGGCCCTGCCAATATCTATTTCCACACATAGTTTTCTTGGGCTTACTAAGAACAAGTCTAAACTAATAATTCTTTGATCAGTCTTTGGGCATCCTATATTCTAGTCTGCTTAATCTCCAGGATGAAATTCTACTCATACAGGAGTTAACTCAATGTATATTCACTACTGGATCAACCTAGCTGGTTATTCTGCACGTTCACCCCAAAATGTCATTTTGGGTTAATTATGAAGTGAATATGTTTACAGAAGAATACATGATAACTGATCACAATATATAACAATATATACGTCCAATATTTAATTTCCTTGTAATCGTTTTTCTAATGAAACACTGTTATTACCCTTAACCTACTATCTTTAGCAAGGAAAGCTTCTTCAAAAACTCCAAAGTTAAATGCCATTTCAAAACTCTTTCATATTGCCATGGATTTACTTTTTAAAATTGAGATTGGGTTTCTTGTTTGAAAACTAAGGCTTTCGAAACCTTAGCCATCTTCTTTCGAAATCATTAAAAGCATACCTTCCAAAAGTATTCAAACCTTCCTTTCAAAACACTCAAAACATTCCTTTCGAAATACTTAAAACTTACCTTTCGAAACACTTGAAGCTTATCTTTCGAAATACTTAAAATATACCGTTTGAAATGCCTAAAACATATCCTTTGAAAGACTTAAGGCATACCCTTTGAAAGCATCATAGAAACCATTTAAAAGCATTCCTTTCAAAACCATTGGGTTTAACACTTAATATAACTATTGGGTCAAGAAGAACAGAAGTGAAATTACCCCTTTTAAAAGCATTGATTTTAAGTAAAGTATCTGGGGAAGAGGATGGATTTGAAACCTTCCTTTCGGAACCACTGCCTCCAAAACTCTTGTTAAAAGCAGCTAAAAATAACCCTTTCAAAAGCATTGAGAAGGCGGCTTTAAATTTTTCGAGGACGAAGGCTTCCCTTTCCAAAGCATTGATTCAAAGTTATAAAAAAAGTGGCCTTTAACTAATTCAAAAGGCATGATTGTGGCAGCTAGATTTCGAATAGGTTCAAAAGTGTCTTTTGTATCTCCTTTTAAAACAAAATAAGTGACGACTCATTCGAAACCTTCTTTCAAAACAAAGGCAAGCCGTAATTCATTCGAAAGCTACTTAAAAGTGGCCTCCACCCCTTCGAAAGCATGCCTTCGACACCATCCCTTCTTCCTTTCTCCAGTACACTATGTACTAATTACTTAATACCATGTGCATTGGTTTCAAATAGGTTCGAAAGGCCTACTTGGCATGGTTTCGGAAGCAAGCAAAAGGAAGTGGCTAGGTAGTAATTTGAAACAAAGCTGTTTTTTATGCCATTAAAAGAAATTCCTTTTCACCTAACTTGCCTAATTTGTCAAAATATGATTGATTGCCAATCCTTTATCAAAATAATTTTCTAAAAAGGCTATCGAATTCATCACTTAATACCAATTGAAAATGCTTTAGCAACCAAGCTCTTCTCCTCAATAAAACAATTAAAGCATTTAAGTCCCCAAACTTAACTAATTTAATTTCCATAGTAAATCACTTAGGATAAATCCCCAAAAACCATCATAATTCACTTTTAATATGTTTCTAACATATATAAATTTCTGATCTAAAAACATTACCATTGGCCTTACATAATTTAAACACAAAATTACCTATTTCATAAATTTAAAATTCATAATAAATTATCCATAGCTTGGAACATTATGAAAATTTAAACTCATAACATATTCAACCATCATGGCATTCAAAACCCATATACGATTTTAACCTTAAAATCGAATTATACCTTTACATAAAAATCCTTGTTTAAATCAAAATATTGCATATAATCAAACCGTATCATCATTCAATCCATCCAAACGGTTTCAAAGCTTAAACCCAAAATTTAAAATGTCCAATAAAACATATATGAGATGGTTTAGATTATTATTCATCTTGTTTGGATAAGGAACTTGTGATTTGTTCTTGCTTAATTCTTCCCGTCTTGAATCTTAGCTTCTAAATTATTCTGATCTCCTTTTCACCTAGGGTTATGGCCGGCCTTGATCTCCTTTTGTTTATGTTTTTACTTTTATGAAAGTATAAATGAGAGTAAGGTAAGGGTTTAGGGGTCAAGGGGTTATATACGGCTATACCCATATTGCCCTTGTATATTCTCTTAGGTATTTAACTTATAAAACCATTTTATAAACCCATTTAGTTAAGGCACGAGCCTGTTTAGTTTTCAAATCTCAATCTACTTATCACTCTAGTCTCTACAATATTCCATTTAATTTATCTAATTAAATCTTATGAATAATGTTATTTAAAATTAGGGGTGTTACACAAGTATATCACTCATTCATTGCTCACTTACCCTTATACTTATCTCATTGGTATTACTATATTCACACTTTCAATACTTAGAAAATATAACCACATATTTATCTTAACGTTATAAATATATTCATAAAACCTTAAGAAATATTTTACTTTCAAAACCATATTTATTTGGGTTGAAACAAATGTCATTTAAAACATTAATAAAATTAAACCCAAAACACTTTCCATTTTGTGTATGTTATTGGATCATATAGGAACTAGACCAAATATACTTGCCACCACTTCTCTATTTCAAACGTGTATTATCCCTTGATCAACAATGTATTTGGACAAATTACCGTAGTATCCTTACCTCTATATACATTCTTAATTCTCAAGAGAGTGACAAGTTTTCCTACCTTGGAATTTGATGTTAAGTATGAAATAATACTTTCCATACCACCACAATTTAAAATGATCATTTTTAGAAATCAAATCTCATTCCTTTTATAAAATTCCTTTTTATAATTCACTTTTATATTTATAAAACTCCTTTTATAAATCCGCTTTCTATTTATAAAACTCCTTTTATAAATCTTCAAATTTAATTATAAAAGTCCTTTTATAAATATCATTTTATTTATTTATAAAACTCCTGTTTATAAATCTCTTTCACTTATCAAAAACCTTCAAGTTCAAGATAGAACCAAATACTTTTCATAAAACGATCATTTCGTATATTACTATAAATCCACAAATGTGACTTATTATACCAAAATATAAAAACGATTTCATTTCCTTTTTTATAATATACCATTTATAAATCTATTCTTTTATTTATACAATACCATTTATAAATTTCTCTTTTATTTATAAAATACCATTTATTTTATAAATCTCTTCTTTTATTTATAAAATACATTTATAAATCTCTATTTCTATACAACATTTTATATAAAATGTTTTACCAGTATTTATTCAAAAATATTACTATCTTCTTTTAAAATAGAATTACTTTATTCCAAAAGATAAATTCCCCATTATTTCCTTTAAAATAAACCTTTGTTATTATATGAACTTTCCTATACAATAATACTTTTAAAACATTTACTTATAAATTAGAAAAGATTAACAAAATGGTTGAAATAAATAAAGAAGTTCAAAAACCATTTTTAAATAAAATGCCATAGAAAATTCTCAAAATCACTTTTAAAATAGTCATCCGAATCAAAATGGTTTTCAAATCAAAACGGCAAACCATAGTATTTTAAAATACTATAATAAAGCCTATAGTTACCATAGAACTTAACCAATGCTACTGCTACCTTTATCATTGAAAAGGTTCAACTTTTAACATATATTAATGTCATGTCCAATATGGCTAACTACCAAACTTTAACTTTCGACAATTTATGTAGGTATATAACTGAAATTTAAAATCACAATGGCGAGGAATCCAGATTCATTGACAAAATTCCATGTATATCATTTTATATGTCATTCGCTTTTCAAAGTGAAAATTTAACCAAACCATCCAGTAAATCATTCAAGCACAAAAGCAATAATTTATATATGTTATATAGTATTCATCCCAAGGTGAGTTAACTCGCTAAAATTCCAATAGATGCTTAACCGTTCCAATCTGATCTAAAATCGAACGACATCCAATTTTAACCCAAAATTTCACTTGCTCCAAACTTAACGAAACTAATTCCAGTGCATAGATATCACTCCTACGAGTGCAATGCAAAAGATTATGTCTCGATTGGACCTCCTATGAGAAAGTTATTGATTTTATAAATTTTAGTGATTAAATTATATTAATTAAATAACTTAATTACAAATTAATCTAATTACCACTCCCTAATCCTTCTCCCCCATTTCTAATCACCACATATACACACACATGACCACTATGCCCCCACCCGTGCACGCACGCTCAATCACCATCATCACTAAACAGAATTGCTATTCGACTTCACTAATGAACTTCTCTTCAACAAAGCTCTGCATCATGCACCACAGTTCGAAGCTCAACCGCCTTTATCAAAATCTGACCTACTCCTTGCTTCCCTCGACCATGAAAATTCATGATCTTCCCCAGGCCCGCCACTCCACCTATATATCCATCACAACTTCGTCTTTGCACAAGCAACCTAAATAAACAACTGCCTAAGTCTAACTCCACCTAAATCTCTCAAAATCGCAAATCCTAATTTGCCTTGGCCACCTCGAACATGGCGAAACTCCAACACGCCCATCAATACACAAACGGATTAGAAAATCTTGCCAATACGAACATGACGAAACTAATTTTGTAATTTTTCATTGAGTGTAGCATTTGATTTTGATTTTTATAAGGAGGAGGTCCTTTCTTTTTTTTACCGTAAATGAAAATAAAAGAGAGAGAGGGAAAAAGGAAAGAAAGAGAGGGGAAAATGAAAAAGTGAAGAAAAGTATAAGCGTAGCATTAAATTTGTGCTATAATTTCCGATACTTCGTTACATAAAATTTCGTTCACATACGAACCACAAATGACAAAAGTAAAAATACGATCGTGCATAAAAATACAACACAATTATAAAACAACAATAAAATACAATGGTTATCTTACTCTGTAAAATTTTAAAAATACCAATGTTTGTCGGAAAATACATCAAATGATAATTTAATTATTTTTCAAACTAAAAATTATAGAAAAATCATATAAGTTCATTTAAAAATAGGCCATTAAAAATTGAGTCGTTATTTTAACTATTAATTTTCTTATCATTTATCACATTTAAATCAAATTTGATATTTAAATAAATTTGGGTTATCACATTCTTTTCCCTTAAAACAATTTAGTACTCGAAATTCCAAAAGGAAGAAAAATGTCCTCTAACCCTTAAGCTTTAAATACTTCTCACCCTTGATTTATAAAATCAGTTAAGTAAAATGGGTGAGTAAGCTTTTAAAATCTCATAATTTATGGAAAATTTCGACAGCACATCCTTTGTGCGGCTAGGTTCGAAAAAATTACAAATCACACAACTGGTCCAAATCAATAAGAAACAAAAGCCCAAAAGCAAACTTCCATAATTAGGGAAAAAATTCATCCACAGTGCATACTTATGATATATCTTATAGAGTATGTATGTCATATAGAAAACACACCCGTTAAGCAAAAAACAGATACCAATTTGTCGAGTAATCAAACTTTACTTATGAAACCAAAAGCAACCAAAAAGCCTTTGCTTCCATGCACCTATATCTCACTTACATAACCCAAAAGAGAGTTAAACATGAAAAATGAAACAATACAACAATTGGTTCATCATCTCACATAAATATGCCATCAAACCATATAACTTGCATTTCTAATGTAAGAATTAAACAAGGACATTAAAGCCCTTACGATATACATATATCATCTATATGCAATATCAAATCTAATTACTTGCTTAAATATGCAAACTTCACTTTCTAACTAGTATCTCTCACTCGACTTCCCTAGTGCGGACTCTGATTAGATTCTTTGATTAGAAATCTCCATTCTTCTTGCATAGTCATATACTATGATAGAAAACTTTAAGATCATATCAAAAATCTGTATCAAGTGTTTGACATCGAGAATCGAGTGAAAAATCCACATTCGAATCGGTATAAATCACCTCAATTCATGTACTCGAATCTGGATCTAGAACAGTTATGCAAATAAACTGATTTATGTGCAATTTACATATTTATTCCATTGGTTTCTTAACTATACCAATTATTTTTTTAGTTTAATTCACATTTGTTTTCCATAAATAATATTCCCTATTTAATCATTAAAATAATTACGAATCATTTCTTAATACATTTCTTAAGTTCATAAACACATTTTATCTATAAACCATCCCATACATAAATTCATACTCGTATAATACTCTTTTACATCTAAGCGCGTGTATACAATTTTAGATTTGCTTTACTTAACCAAGATGTTCAACAAATTTAAAACATTACTTACTATCTTTCCATTCTAGAGTTACAACAATCTACTTTTATATTTTCACAAACACTTATCTTCAAATTCTCAACTAATCCAGAAGTTTTTGACTGTCTAAAATTGTTAAAAAATCAATTTCATTCCAATAATTGAAAATTTCCATACAACATATCGTAATGAGATGTACAAACCAAACTACCTTAATGCGTAGGATAAACACATCAATAAAATAACTTAACAGAAAGCTTACGAACTAAACGCCGAGTTTTATTTCAAATCATTTTGAAACAATATACATATCTTCTTTTGTATATCAAACCATACTTTTGGAATTTAGAACTAAATTTGTTTTACCAAATCAAATATGAAGTAAAACTACATGCTAGCAATCCCCCACTTAGAAACTCAAAAATGGATATCGATGATGCTGCGGTCGTCACCAGAGTTATTTCTCAGCGAGAAAAGTGAGTCCAGTGCTTTCTATCTGTTTTAGAATTCTTTTAGAATATTTCTATTCATAAATACTTTAATATCATACTATTATTATTTTCTTCAAAACTTTGAAAAACAATTTTGAAAAACACCAGGATTTAGGTTCTCAAATTCTGAACTTAAGACTTTTTTTACTTACAAAACATACTTATATAATTCCACTTTCTTATTTAAAATCATTTCACAAATGTATATCTTTGTTTAGATTATAACAAACAGCTTTTATTAAAATTAAATTTGAACCCAACGTTAACGTTCAACGCCATATAGTCAAACTATGAAACTTAATTCAGAAGATGTTTGTTTCAATTCAACCAAAACAATAAATGCTCATAAACTATCAGAGCATAAATAATCAATCAACAAACAATAGTCAATGCTTTTAATCTGGACCAGCATGACTAATCAAACAATAATTAAACATAATCTCTTCCTAACAAAAAACATCATAAATAACTATATCAATTTCTGAAAATTATTCTTTAATATGTAAAATATACACTGAGGTAAAATTATTTCGTTTACCAATTTTCATAAATAATAACTTGTCGGTTTGCCTTGTCCAAGTGTTTAAAAATCCCTATCGATATCGTGGCTTTCCACGTCTCGACCAGAATTCATAAACCACTCGACTGACCAATCAACACAATATAAAACAATTTTATAGCACTAACAAATAGCTCTTTTATATATATATAAACACTCAAACTCATATTAGGGTGCCACTTACCCTATCCCTAATGAGTTCTCCACACCAAAACCTAGGTGTTCGCGAAACTATACTTTGATACCATGTTGTAATGAACAGCCTTTCCGACCCTCAAAAGTCGATGTTAATACATCAACGGTCTTCACGTGACGAGCATCCAAATGTCGAAAAGACAGATTGTTGGGGTGAAAGAAAGAAAAGACAGAACTTAATTTCACGTCGTCGTGTGTAACATATAATATACACATAATCTTTACAAAGAAAAACTATAATATACATACATCAATTAGAGTAACTAACCTATCATCAGTCTGGATAGTTATAATACATGTCCTCACAAATGCTAATAAGTACATAATAACAAATGCGGCAGATATAAAAGGTACATTAATACATCTTAGAGACATCCAGCTCATCTTCTATAGCTCCAAAGCATCCAGAATTAAATCTGAAATATATTTAGGCCTGATTCGAGCATTATAAGAAAATAAAGCCTGGATCAATCTGGTAAACCAGCATGAGAAACACAAATCAAATGGATTTTTAATGTTATAAAACCTTTTAAAAATAGTAAGACCATAATGCACTTATTTGAGAATGGATTTCATACACTTACAAGGCTACTGGGGTACCATATGCAATAGTATATTCTAGAAAAATGTACCGAGGTCGAAAATATTTCAATCTTTGTCAACACAGAACCGGTCTACCCTTACTGGATAGTACCGAATATGACAACACCTCGATTGTCGTCCAACAACCATCCTAAGTCACTAGCATACATAATGGGTCAATATCGATATAGATCGGGTGATGACGATACCCTAATTGTTGCGAACCATATAACCCTACTGCATATACTCTATTTTAGTCATTTTCAGATGTAAGGCTTGAGGACACGTTTTACCGTTTAGCAAATCCCACCTAGAATGCTAACACTGCCCTCTAGGCAATAATGCAATGTCAACATTCTTCCATACAAGTTGTTCTAGGAATGAATAAACCGAAGCCACTTCTTCTTCAACATCCATTTTGGAATCATCCTCGAGATTAGTAGCAAGTATCCCTTGCACTTCAAAAAACTCTATCTTCAATTCCATCGTCTTCAATGTGTCTTTTATTCGAATGCTTATGGCAGTTCGAAGTGGTTTTCGAAAAATATTTCTGATCTTGGTTTCTCCGAGCCAACAATCGATATTTTCAAAACTGACCAAGATTTGATAGTCGATTATTTAACTATCAAATAAACAATCAACCAAATCAAAGATTTAAGCTCATTAGAAAACTAAGCATAGTTAAGCATATAAGCAATCACCAAGCCTCTTTAGTTAATTCTTTCATTAGTTAAAAATCAGTTTGTAAATTCTTGTATTAAAATACTTTTACAAAAGATAAATACAAGTATATCACTCATTCTCTACTCATTTACTCTTTCACTACTTAAAAAAAATATCCATATACTTATCTTATTAGTATAAGTATATTCACACTTTCAATACTTAGAAAATATAACCATATATTTATCTCAACGGTATAAGTATATTCACAAAATCTTAAGAAAAATTTCACTTCCAAAACCATACTCATTTGGGTTAAAACAAACGTCATTTAAAACATTAATAACAATAAACTCAAAACACTTTCCTCTTGGCGTAAGTAAATAGATCGTATAGGAATTAGATTAAATATACTTAGCACCACTTTCCAATTTGAAACTTGTACTATCCCTCAATCAAAAATGTACTCGTACAAGTTAGCATATTATCCTTGCATATACGAACGTTCTTAATTTTCAGGACAGGGACAACTTTTCCTACCTTGGAACTTGGTGTTAATTATGAAATAATATTTTCCATACCACCATAATTATGATTGTTTTTAGAAATTAAATCTCATTCCTTGTATAGAACTCCTTTTTATAATTCACAGCTATAGTTATAAAACTCCTTTTATAAATCTCCTTCCAGTTTATAAAACTTCCAAATATAATTATAAAACTCCTTTTATAAATCTATAAATTTAACTATAAAACTCCTTTTATAATTCTTCAAATTTATTTATAAAAATCCTTTTATAGATCTCCAAACTTATTTATAAAACTCCTTTCATAATCTCTTTTTTTATTTATAAAACTCCTTTTTATAAATCTCTTTCACTTATCATAGACCTTCAATTTCGAGATAGAACCAAATACTTTGCATAAAATGATCATTCCATATATCACTGAAAATCCATAAATATGATTCATTATACCAAAAGATAAAAATGGTGTCATTTCCCTTTTGTTATAAAATACCATTTATAAATATATTCTTTTATTTATAAAATACCGTTTATAAATCTCTCTTCTATTTATAAAATACCATTTATAAATCCCTTCTTTCATTTACAAAATGCCATTTATAAATCTCTCTATATGTAACGACCCAAAATTTTAGCTATTTGAAATTTGTATATTTAATTGATTAAATATTCAAAGGTAAATTTCATAAGCTGAATAACTTATATTTGAGATATGGTGATTTAGTTGGATAATTAAATTATTAATTTAATATTTGAAATTGCTGAAACTATTGGAAATTGAACTTACTGTGAATTAAAATGATTTATAAATTTGAAATAAATTCTATTAAAATTAGAATGATATTAGAGAAATTTAAAAATTGATTTAAAAGTTAAATTACACAAATTGAATATTTTAAAATTTAATTGACATGTAAAATATCTATTTTTCAAACATTCTCGGATTTCGCGAAATGAATTTCATTGGATTCGTAATGCTATATTATTGTATGATTTCAAATTTCATGTCAATCGAATTTAGGGTTCGTCCGAGGCAAGCTAAAACACGTAGAAATTCGTTTAAAGTGAATTTTAAATTTAAATAGTCGATTTGGAAACTTATGTTCCGAACATGATCGAATTGGCTCCCAATATATATTCTATTGTGTTCGAAATAGAGAAAAACATTATAAATGTCAGGTGGCACGCTTTGTTTTGAGTTCGAAAAAATTTGGGTAAATAGTGTCGCAAATTTTATACAAAAGAACGTTATTTCTTCCATTTGCATAAAACCTAGGTCAGCAAACCCTAGCCGCCGCCATTATAATTTCGAACAGCCAAAATGTTCTAATCCTTTCCCCTTAATCTCTCTCAATCCATAAATCTATTTGAAAAAATTCCAACTACAAAGTGATAGAGCATCGCGAGATCTTCACATCCATACGGAGATGAACGATTTTAGTTAAGAAAATAAACGGCAATTAAAGCTTGAACGTCCGAAAGCATTTCTCGAGGCGATGGCATAGCCGAGTTCATCGGTGCTCATGGTAGGGGTGGAGCTTGCGTAGGCGAACAATCTAATGGTCGTCGATCGTCGTATATATCGACGTGGAAGGTGCAACTTGGGAAAATCGAACGGCGCTGGTGAGTTTTGCGTGCGTTCGAAAGCCTAGGGGGAGAAGAAAGACGTGGCCTGGATTTGTTGAGAAGTGAGTGTGCGGCCATGATGAAAGAAAGGTTTAAAAATAAAAGAAATTGAAAATAAATTATATATAAATTTGTATAAAACGCTGTAAATTTGTCATAAGAGGTCCGTTTTTTACGAAACAAGTTGCGTCGGGTCCATATCGACGAGCACTATATTTTAAAGCTGGTTTGGAGTTGATTGGAGCTAGTGTAAATTTTGGATAAAATTAAACGCCTGTTTAATTTTATTCGAAATAAAACACTGCAACTCCTATTGGAATCAATGTGAGTACAACTCACTCTTTCTGACTCACTGATATTTTTATATAAGTGAGAATAAAATTTGTTTATGATGATTGATGATTTTTTGGATGATATATGATATATTATCTATGTATTGGTTGGTATTTGGATATATTCCAGCCTATTGAAGCAAACGAGACACCATACGTTTCCGTGTATGAGCGGATGACCCTTTGTACGCGAGTTTGCCTTGAAGCAGACATTGTACACATATTCTAAAATGTATATTTGTTGTAGGTGATAGGTTGGAGAGATCCAACTAGATTCCTCACCAGTATTGGTTTATTTATGGATATTGTGATGTATGTGTTATCATATGATATATGATGTTTTGGATGCCATGATCGATGTATTTAGTGTTGTTGCAGCATTGGACCAATTTTTGGGAATTTAGAAATATTAAAGTGGTGATATCGAATTAAAAAGGATTTTTTTAAGTGATTTTGAAAATATAAATTTTATTGAATTTTTGAATTGTTAAGGAATTGATTTATTTTAAATAAATGAACGTTATAATTTTTATGTTATAAAAATTTTGATTTTTGAGAAATATAATAAGAATATGAATTTTGAAATATGAAGTCAACTATTTGGTAATAGGGTATAAAATGAGAATTTTGATTTATTATAAATGGTTTATATATAAGATTTATAAAGTTGATATTTTATAAATGAAAATAATGGAATTGTAAAGGAGTTTTGAAAATGTTAAAATAAAGTTATAATTAAATATTATAGGTGAATAAGATTTATTTATTTGTGAAGTTATAAAATGAATGGATTCTGTAAAATAAAGAGATTTATAAGTAATTAACTTATAATTTGGATTTTGGTATGTAAATGATATATATATATATATGGAATTGGTAAGTAAAGGAATTTTTTTTTGGCAAAGCCAGCGGGGTTAAAATGGACCCCTATCATTTACAGATATACCAGGAACGAAGCACTACAAGGAAAACATACCCACCAAAAGTAGGCAAGGAACAACTCAGAAACAAGATTACAAGGAGAACAGGCATATCAACAAAAAATAAGAAGAAAAAACAAAACACAACACGAAATAAAAACCACTTAATATGAAGTAAGGGCCGTCAGGAAACCAGATTCAAATCGATGACTTGAAGCAGCAATCCCGAATTTCAATTTCCCAATAATCCAATCTTTCATTTGCCTGTACGTTCTTCTTTTGTCACTGAATATGACCGCATTTCTCTCCTCCCATATTGTCGCAATAAAATTTTTAAGCGAAAACAGCAGAATGTACGTTGATTCACCTCTCCATCTTGTAGCCTTGTATACGATATCCCAGTCTTCCTCACTGTCGTTCGCAACTGTCCTTCTAGAGATGATGGAAATGATCCAGCACCATAAGCCGTGAATGTAAGGGCAGCTGAAGAAAAGGTGACGAGTGTCCTCATCCTCAGCGTGGCATAAACTACAAGTTGCATCAATGATTAGCCCACACTGCCTCAGCTTATTGTTTGTCTTTAACGCATGACCAAATATCTTCCATAACATCAAGTTCTTACTTTCAGAATTGTGGTTCAACCATATACGCTTATACCAACAGTGAAGGGAAGAATTGGAATGGCAAATTAATTTCTTGTACATAGCGCCAATCATGAAGGAGACATTGCAGCACGACCATGATATACCATCATTAGGATAAATATTAATTTTAATTCCACTTAACTGGTTCCAGAGTTGTCTTATAGTCAGGTTACTCGAATAAGGGAGATCAACCTTTCCATCATGAATACATTCCGAAGCTAGGGCAGAAGAATTAATACCAGATTGAATTTGTTGGTTGAATGATAGACAGTGACTAAGGATTATTCCCTCCTTGAACCATGGGTCGTTCCAGAAGGATTGCAGACCATTAATTCCAATTTTACTTCTAGCATATGGTAGAATGTCAGATCTGATCTTGAGCATACTACGCCATGTCCAGCTACAAGACTGAGGTATATCCATCGTCTAGAAATTTTTGTTACGTATAATATATTTGTAAGACCAATTTACGCATAAACAGTTTTTATGGTTCAATATATTGTCAATGTGCATCACCATAGCAGCACGATTCCAGAGAAGAATGTTTTTAATACCCAGACCTCCACGCGATTTAGGTCTTTCAAGTTTGGAAAAGGCACATGGGGAGAGCTTCTTGGCATTCAAGGACCCATGCCAAAAAAAATTGGACATAGCAGACCTTATCATTTTGAGAAGTTTGGAAGGGAGAATGAAGGACCGAGACCAATATACAGTCATGGAGAAAATTATGGAATTAATCAGTGTGAGCCTGCCAGCTTGACTAAGCAATCTGTTGGGCCAACTTGCAAGCCTGGTAGTGATTCTGTCATATAGAGGAATGCACTGAGCTAGCGAAATTCTCGATGTTGCTAATGGAATGCCAAGGTACATGGATGTCTCAGTTCTATGCGGGATTGAAGTGAAGGAAGTGATTTGAGAGATCAATTCGGGGACCACACCAGCTATCATTAAATCAGATTTGGATAAGTTAATGGCTAACCCAGTTATTTTGTAAAATCTATCAAGACCATCCATGATAGACTTAACTGTCATCATATTAGGCTTGAAGAAAATGACCAAGCCATCAGCAAACATCAAAGATGTGACAAGCGGATTCTTACATTTTGGGTGAGTCAAGAAACTACCTTCATTAACAAGAAGAATCATAATTTGGGTGAGAATTTCCATCACTAGAATAAATAAATAAATAGGCTGACATCGGGTCTCCCTGTCGAATACCCTGCTTCCCCTGGAAAAATCCAACATTGCTTTTGTTGACCATCAGAGAAAACCTTGTAGTAGAGATACAGCAGTGTATCCAAGCAACAAAGTGTTTGGGGAAGTTCATTAAACCCATGATTCTAACTATAGAGTCCCATTGCAAGGAGTTAAAAGCTTTCGAAATATCAAACTTGAAGGTTGCTCTCGGAGAAACATAAGAGTGATTGTAACCTCTCAACAATTCATGAGACATCATTACATTGTCAAGAATACTTCTACCTTTAAGAAAAGCAGCTTGGTTGGAAGAGATAACTTTTTCAAGTACCACCTTGAGCCTATTAGCTATAATTTTCGAGATGCACTTATATATTGTATTACAGCATGATATTGGCCTAAAGTCCGAAACTCTACAAGCATTCTTAACCTTAGGGATAAGGGCAATGTTAGTTGCATTAATGGACCCGATCATTCTGCACTTGTTGAAGAAATTGTGTATCGCCTTCAAGAAAGATTGACCAACGATAGCCCAGGAAGCGGTAAAAAAATAAGAATTAAAGCCATCAGGACCGCCAGTGGAATTAGCATTCAGGGAAAAAAGTGCAGTTTTGATTTCACTGTCAGTGATGGCCGAGCATAGGAATGAATTATCTTCTGAGGTTATTCTAGGAATGTTTAACGAATCCAGAAGCTCAAGAGAAGGTTTGAAATGATTATGGTTTCCAAGCAATTTGCTGAAATGATCAAGGAGCGTATTATCAATGTGATCAGGGTCCACAATGTACTCACCGTTAACGTCAATTAGAGAACTGATTAACTCTCTGGATTGCTTGGCTTTGAGAGAGGAATGGTAGAAAGCAGAGTTTCTATCACCATCCTTAAACCACTTAAGCCTCGATTTCTGTTTAACCATATCAGCTTCAATCCTTAATGCCTCAAAAAGTTGACAGGATACAGCAGCTTCTTTTGCCGCCAGCTCACTATTAGAAGTATCATTCATCATGGACTCTTGATTTTGTTTTAGTTCCCCAGAGAGAGTAGAGGACGCAAGATTGCCATGACCATATTTGCTCAGTGCCCACACCTTCAGTTCAGATTTAACAACCTTCAGTTTGTTCTGCAAAATAAACATGGGATTACCATAAAATTTTGTAGACCAAGCCTTGCTAACAATTTGAAAAAAGTCAGGGTGGAGAACCCATGCATTAAAAAATTTAAATTTTTTTTTCTTTTTTTCACAGCAGTTCCAAAGGATATTATTTGTGGTGGATGATCAGATAAGCCCGGCAATGGGACAAGATTAAACATATTATGCCATTTCTTTAAAGCATTGCGATTTGAAAAGGAGAAATCAATTTTGGAAAAGGTACGTGGGGATTGTCTGCTCGAATTATTCCAAGTGAAGAGGGCACCGACAGAGTTTATTTCAATAAGGTTAGAATTGGAGATAGTTGTGCTAAGGGGACTTATTTGACGAAGAGACAAAGGATTCCCACCTTGTCTATGAGATAAAAGGTAGGAGCAGTTGAAATCTCCTATGACTAACCATGGGTGACTTTCTTGACGAAAGGAGGGGAGAAGAGAAAGAAATAAATGTCTTGCAGGAACAGAGTTATGACCATAGATGACAGTAAGATAGCAGGAAGTTGAAGATGAAAGGTGATAACAGTGAAGGTGGATTAATTGAGAAGTTGTCATGATAGTGTTAAGTTGGAAGATAGAGGGGTTAAATAAGATAATAATTCTACCATAGGCAGCATCAGAAAGATTATTTATCATATTCCAAGACGGGTTAATGAAAGACGCAGCCTTGGAAGAGAGAGTAGCATTAAGTTTAGTTTCCAGAATAGCAATAAGACTCAAAGAATGAGTAGAGATAATTTGCTTGCATTGATTTAGTTTAACTTCCGAGTGAGCACCATGAATATTCCATGCACCTATGTTGTTCAACATTGATTAACCAATTGTTTCAGCTTAAGTTTCTTCTTACCGCCTTTAGTGAGAGGGGATGATTGTATTTTAGTTTCGGGAAATGGAGAGGAAGATACCGTTCCACCAGGGGGTTGAGATCTAGGTCAGTAATTTGATTCGATTCAGTTGCCTTCCATGTATTTACTGGCGAGTTACTAACCTTTTGTATCACTAGTTGGTTTGAATTATTGATGGCAGGACAAGAAGTGGAAAGGAGCAATGAAGGTGGAGGGGGCATCTATGCTTGAGGAGCTGGAATGTGATCATAGGGATGATTCGTTTCTAATTCTGAATCCACAGATGGGTGAGAAGAAGTTGATTCTGGATAATTAATGGATCCGTTAAGGTTGTGCACGTGCACAGCGGAGACATGCACAGGCAAAACTTATGTAAGAGGACTTTGTTTAATTGCACATGAGGGATCATTGATAAATGATGGTTGAGAAGAAGACAAAACAGGATAAGATGGGGTTTTGACATTGAAGTGTGGAGAGTAATCTTTGCTACTGGATCGAGGGATTGGGATTGAGTTGGTGTTGGAATTTGATAATTTGCACAAATCAGGGAGAGCAGTTTCATTTTCTCCTTCAACTGATAGGTTTTGTGTAACTTTCATTTTGATTTGATCAGCTTGTTTTTGATTTATGTCACAGGAATTATCTATGGGGAAGCTAGCCAGTGCATTAGACAGGACAGGGTTTGATGGACGCATGCCAATGCATATGTTAGCTTCATGTATGTTGTTACTAGTTGGAGATGGTTTTGAACTACAAGCAGTAATATTGCATTCAGCTGGGAGTGCAAGTTCAGAGACCTCAACTGCAGTATGCCAATTGGGTAAACACATAACATCAGTAATAGATTGGTCAATATCTCCACTTCCATTTTCATACTCATTTATATCTTTCCCAAGCATTCCAGATAAAGTGTGAAAGCCATTATTTAACAGAATATCGCTATTTTCATGCATGCTAAGTTCTCCCTGTTCAAATGTCTTAATTTCACCTTCCTCAAGCTCTTTACCATCCCTCCTAATATTTAAACCAGTGATATCATCTTCTTTTTCTTCTACCAACCGCACATTCATTACATCTTTATTGGTCTTCTGTTTTCTTGACTTGCTCACAAGTTGCCATTTTTGCTTTCTTCGCCTAGACATCATTCCATTATCAATTTTAACTTCCTTTGAATTTTGGTTTTTTGCATCCTGAGGAGGGTTGCACTTCTCAATCTTCTCCAAAGTACCAGTTGACAAACTTTTTTCACAGTTGGACAGCAAATGACCAAATATGCAGCACTTTTAACAGATATCAGGTTTCCACTGATAATCAATATTAATTAGTTGGGTTCCTCCATCTAGAAGTTGAACAGGAAAGGAATCAAGAATACACCGATCTGGTTTGATTTCAATTAAGCACTTGGCAAATGACAGCCTCTCCATTTTTTCAGTAGATTCATCCATACAAACGAGCTTCCCCAACCTACTTGCAAGCCAATTTATTCCACAGTGTGACAAAGCAAACAAAGGGATATTAGATAATTTGACCCACACTGGTACAGACGAGATTAAGGCACAAGCATTACCAACATAAGGATCCCATTGTTTAATTATAAATAATTTATTACGCATGACTATAGGGTCTCCTTGCAGAATACAGGTCCTATCTTCATCACAGGCTAGGTGAAACAAGAACAAAAAACCATTGGATCGAACTTTTATCGCTCCCTTCAATTTCTAGTACTTCTTCAGGAATGCTATAACAACAGAATACGGCAGTGGTTTGTCAAGAAAAAACCCAACAAGATAGCTGCTCCAAACTTCATTACCGGCTGCAATGACACATGAAGGAGGGATCAATATGTCATTCACTAACTCAGGGGCAATCTCAACTGGAATGTACTTCCCCGCATTTCTAGGTTTACGCTTGAAAAGAGAAGTCCATTGCAGTTGAGAATGTGGATCAGATGGTAGGAAGGAGGACGGAGAAGGAGGTTTAGGAAGCAGGGATGAAGAAGAGTCAAGGAGAGAAAACGAAGATGGAAGCGGCGGAGGAGGGGGGTCAGGAGCAGGACGAAAGGATGGAGAAGACGTTTGAATTGAGGTTGACAGGGGAGGTACGGGGAGGGATGGAGGAAGGACAATCGGGGATGGTGGAACTGCCATGAAAAAAAGATATATGAAAAAAAGGACAATTAAGTAAAGGAATTTTGTATATTGAAGTTTTTGTAAAATATAAATATGAATTTATAAACATTGTTTTATAAATCCGAAATTTACTATATTATGATAAGTTAAATAAAGAAGTTTAATAAAGGAATTTCATCCATAATTTTGGACAGTGGATAATCCTTTAATAAATATGTATAATTAATGAATTTGGTAAAAGAAATATATCTATGATTTTGGACAGTAGATAATCCTTTAATTTAATGTGCAATAGTAATGAATTTGGTAAAAGGATTATATTCGCGAGTTTGGATAGTGGACTATCCTTTAATAAATGTGTAGAAAAGTTGGATTTGGTAAATTAACTATATTCACGATTTTGGACAGTAAATAATATATTAAATAAAATGGATATTTTGGAAGGTGATATTTTAAATTTAGTAAACGATTTGAATATGTTTTAAAATGTGTTAAGTATCGAATACATAGATTTCAACACTCATGGTTGAAATAGACGTTTTCGAGAAATAAGAAAATGATGAGCTATAACACTATTGTTATAGTAAATGATTTTCGAAAGGAATTGTTTTGTATAGTATATGGGATTTATATATCTATCTAATTTTCGAATCCCTATACTAGTGATTTTGGGTTGTTGTAGCGATGTTTTATGCAACATTCGTTTTGACCCAAATAAATGTGTTAAAAAATATACTTGATCCTGATTTAAGTATATGTAATATTTTTTAAGTGTTGAAAATAAATTGATTTGTGAATTACTTACTATTAAATAAGTATATGGAAATGTTTTCCAATATAGTAGTTGTAATGGTTTTGAGAATATATCTTTTTAAAGATAATTTGAAGTGAATATTTGGCAAATTCTATAATTAATAAAAGATTGATTAAAAGGGTCTAGTGATTGTTTATGGTGCTAAATATCTGGTTGTTTGCTTTGATAGTTAAATAACCGACTATCAAAATTGGTCATTTTAGTTCCTCGAATTGATGTGTGAACTATTTAGTCATACACATAGTACATAGCCTTCTGTGTAGGCTTGATTATCGTTTGTGTGAAGGATGTTGATTCATATAGTCGGGAGTATTACTCCAATCTATCGAGCTTCTATCTTGGCCCGAAGGATAGCAAGTTGAAAGTTGAAAATGTGATAAGTCTACGAGACTTAGTTTCTGTGTGAGGTTGAGAAACGCTTTTGCGTTGTTGGTGCGAAGAGGCCGGGATCAGATTTATCTGAAAACCACTTGGACCAACATATATTCGTTCGATTTATGCAGATTGTGATGATATTGATATTTTAGATTTTCATAGTGGAGGACTGCTTGTTGATCGTTTGGGATTAAAATCCTAATATACATATAGTAGCAGTGGTCTTTTCATTATGAAATATCCAATGCAAGGACTATTCGCTACTAATCCTAGGGATTTTCCGATAGAATGTGGTAGGAAAGTACCTTCGGTTTGTCATATTCCTGGACAACTTGTATGGATGTTTGTCTGACATTGCATTTCTACAGATTACGTACAATGGTTTTTTACAAACATACATCATTGATGGAGGAGAAGGCAACTTCTCTTAGCTTAACACCCTCCTTGAGACGTATGAGCTTAAGGGTTGTATTTTTGTGGAAGGCAATTAGTAGACAATGGAAATGACCATGTAGCATTCAAAAGTCATGTGACATATGATATGTGAAAGGTAATCATTATCTCAGGCCTCATCAATCGAAAATGACCAAAACAGGGTTAGATGCGGAAAGGCTAATTGGGTCGCTCCCAAGTAGGGTATGATCATCCACTTCTAGATATAACTTTACATGTTATGACGTCTTGTATCTGATTATTGTGGTTTGTATGCTAGAGGGCCCTCGAAAAAGGTCGGTAACGACCAAAGGATGACATATTCGGCACCATCTAGTTATAGAGGTGGGCCGGTCTTGTGTTGGTAGAGGGAGGATGTTCTGTACCTCGGGATATCCATCTAGAGGTGTACCCATCGGAAGGTAGTCCCTTCACCTGATCATTTGTATGGAAATCCAAACTCCACTACGTACCTGCCATTTTGATTGTATTACACATTTTGAGCTATATGCTGGAATTTAATCAATGTAACAATTTGTATATACTAGACACTAGTATAATATAAGAGGATTTGATATGAATGTTTTAGTTATCGTAAGGTAAAAACATGTCTATGTTTATGTGTGGGGGTGTCTTACGAGATACATTTGTTTTGATAAAGGAAATTTTTGGTAATTTAATAAATTCAGTTGAGTGTATTTCTCACGCTGGTTTACCCGACTGATACGGGCGTTCTTCTTTTTAATGCTTGGGTCATACCGAGTATATTTACAGGTTCAGATTTGGTGCTTTGGAGCTTCAGCAGGAGAGCTGGAGATCTCCATTTCGTATACACGTATCTATTTTGATTATTGATTATCCGTTGTGCTTAGTTGTTGTTTATATTATCGGAAATTGTGAGGACTGGTTATTATAACTGTTCAAGTTGATAACTATTAATTGATTGTTGAACTATGATTGATGTATATATACACAGTTTCTGTTTTGTAAAGATCATTGATATGATATTATATTTTTTCCACTACGATATAAGATTATGTATTGTTCTGTTTGGTTCTATCTTCTCTCTTTCTTCTCTTCTCTTCTTCTCTCTTCTTTTCTTTCTCTTGACTTTCCATCAGTCCGTGTTTTTTGGGTCGGATATGTATGGTTTATTGTCGATCCAAAGGGTATGGATTTACGGGTCATTACACTTGGTATCAGAGCTTAGATTTTGTATATTCCTAAGCTTTGATGTGTACTCGGTATAGATAGGACAGTAGTACCCTAGGTTGAGTTTGAGCATATTATATATGCGAGTACGTATTTGTTGGTGATATAAAATGTTTTATATTGTGTTTACTTATCCGTTGAGTTGTTTGTGAATTCTAGTCGGTATGTGGGACGCCATGTTATCGACAGGGATTTCTAAACACTTAAAACGAGGCAAGTCGACATAGTATTATTTTAAATTGGGTGAATGAAATAATTTTACCTCGAGTATTATTTATATATAAAGGAAATAATTTTTCATAAATTATTAAAGTGTATATAAATTGATTGTTTGGTTGCTTGAAAATGAATATATATACATATAAGTTAATAAAAGCTGTTTGAACAATCTTAATAAAAACTATTGTAAAATAATAAATTATATAAGCAAATGAGTTATAAGTATGAAATTATAATTAATATGATTTACAGCTGTAAAATAATCTTATATATAAGAAGTGAAAGTATATGAATATATTTACAAATATGAGCTGTAAACGAAAACGAATTTAAATTAAGAATATAAAATTTGAATCCCATTTATTTTGATTGTTATTTTTCAAATTTAAAAGGTTATCTTATTATAAATCTAAATAAGATAAAAGAATTTGGAATGATCTTATATAGGTAAAGTGAAACAGTGAAATTATATTAGCAAAAGTTTATAAATGTGATTTACAAATAAAATGAAATTTTTAAAAAGAATATAAAGCACTGAATTCACTACTATTACTGGAAAATAATAAGGGTGATGACTGTAGCATCATCAGTATCATTTTTGAGTTTCTGTGTGATTGATTTGCTGCAATAGTAAATTGGAAAATGGAAATTGAAGTTTTTTTGACAACGAATTTGAATTTAAAATCCAAGTTGAAATTGATGAATATAAGTAAAATGAGTTTTAGACTTATAATATGAAACAAAAATTTAACTTGGTAAAGTTGAAATAAATTTGAGTTAGCATAATAAAATATATGATTTAAAATTTAACTAAAGGAAAGTTAAATAAATTGAATTGGATTTGAACCAGATTAGATAAGTTATTGAAATGAAAATTAAACTTAAGTGGTAAGTGATTACACAGTATGAATTTTAAAGTTTGAACAAACAAGTTGTATAACTTATAAAATGAGAAAATGTAAGTAACGCCAATTATTAAAATGTTAAACAATTTTGTTCAGTAGAACAAAAATCTGAATTTAAATAGTGATATGAAATATAACTTAAGTAATGTTGAATTTCATATCAAAATGAATTAATAAAGTAAAGTGATGAATGTGAACTTGAGTTATTTACTGAAATACAACTTTAGTTGTATAATGAATTAGCAATTGAAATAATTGAATGAAAATCAATTAGATATTAAACCAATTGAAATTAAATGTGTTAAACCAAATTGAATGTAAAGTAAAGTAAATAAATTTGGTTATGTTGGTTATACATTGGTTGTTAGTTGATTGTATAGAAATTCATATGAAATTGAATTAATGAAACTGAAAGATAAATAAATGAATTCAAATTGGAAGTAAGTGAATTTAAATAGAATTAAATTTGATTTGAATTGAAAGTGAACCAACTTGAATGTAAATTAGTGAATGTAAACTAATTGAATATGAATAAATGAATGTTAGTAAAATCCAATGTTAATGGATCAAATGTGATTTAAATTGAAAAAACCAATTCACTGAACATTAATGAGAAATAAATTGTAACGCCCCACTCCGAGACCCACTCTAGTAAAGAGTATTACGGAGTAATATCGTTTACTAGAACGGAGAATAGAGTATAATGGAAGTGACCATGTGTAATCAAGCTATAACTAACTACTGAATACGTCGAATAGGTGGTTTTCTTTTCTCAAGTGGTTCGACATATCCAATAGATATTTATAACAAATTACAATGGCTAAGGGAAATAGGTTCAGAACAAACATAATACTAAATGATAACATCATCATCACAGAACAGTCACATAACATAGGTACAATATATCGTCAATACAGATCCAAATATCAAAAGGTGGGTACAAAGCCACCGCTCACACATGTGAGTCAAAAATATGTACATAAGAGACTGAATAATCAGAGTATCAAAATAGTGGACAAATATAAAGAGCTATCTATCAGCATAGCAGATAATGTCCAAGCGGAAGCACAGAAAGCCAAGTCCAGAGACCTAACCTGAAACAACTCGGTCTGACCCGAGCGAAAAACACTCGGGTCAGGCTAGCTAAACAATCAGTTAAAAACTGAGATAAACTTAATAATGCGGTACATAAATAAAACAGTACTTCTCCAAAGAGAAGAGTATTATGGACTACATGAATATAATGACGATCCCTAATCATCAATAAACAGAAAAAATCTCCAAAGAGAATATCAACACCAAAGTGTTAAATAAATAAAATCGCCTCATATCATTGGCGTAGCCAAAGCTATATAAAGTTGCCCATAGGCAATAATCCCAAGAGCGACCAGAGTCTGTAATCAATGCCCAAGCAAAGATCGGTGCTCCAAAGAGCAATAGGGATATACTGAAAAGTCAATGAAATCGAAACTGAAAAGCAGTGTCCAGAGACACTGTAAATCCACAAGGTAATCGCACTTACGTCGTATGGTTCCATAGAACCAACACCGAATTGCGGTAGTAGAATGGATATAAAAATCATCAGATAATACAAGTATTGCACGTGCACCGACCAGAGTCGTTATTGCCAAGTACTGTAGAGTTGTGATCGATCACTCGCACAGATGCGGAACGCGCGAGACGACGAGATCCTTAAAGGCCCAGAGGCACATGCCAAAGAACTGCTCCATAGAGCAGGTGTCCAGAGACGGTTACCCAGAGGCGTGGTGACCCAGAGGTCCAGTACTGGCCGCCCAACGGCTAATGTGTCACAAACTTCTTGGAGAGGAACCCGCAAAGTGTTAACAATGAGTCTCATACCCCACGTTCGCACTAAACGGTTTACTAACCAATAGCATGCTCACACTCCAAACAATAAAAAGTCCACCTCGTATCATCGGTAAACTAGACCCAAAGGTCAAAACGATCAATCGAATAGATCGGGGATTAACCGAAAAGAAAATACACACGGTTCCATAGGCCGGAGATTACCTAACCGTTGAAGCACCTTTCCAGTACGCTCGATGTGCTAAAAGTGAGTGTGAGATTTTTATTATAGAAAATAATGGTGCGAAACGGATTTATAATTGATTTTGAAATCACTTTAAAACGGTTTTTGAAAACTCTCCTATTATGGAGTAATTAATTTAATAATTAAAAATAATATTATATAATAATTTCGAAAGCCATTTAGGAGTGAAAAATCCTTTTAAAATAGTTTATAAAAACCCGTGTACGAAATCCAGAGACAAATCTCAAAGAAATCGATAAATCAGAAAATCACTGAAAACCAATATTCGCATTGGAAAATATTCCGAATGGTTTACCAAAGTTCGACAATTTTTGATTAGCAATTGAAGCCCAAAGGTTCATTGCAGAAACAATCAATTTGAAGCGGTTGCACCAAAATGGTGCAACCGGTGGGTCGGAACCCGGCTGCTCTAAGTGGATGCAGCCCATTTTTTTTTCATTTTTTTTAGAACCAGCTGCACCGCCTGGTGCAGCCTAGTGCGGTCCAGTCCCCAGCTCTCCTGGGCTGGGGTGTAATGGGTTAAGCCCCAGCCCCCTACGGGCTGGGAGAAGGGGGGCCCGGGCCAGGCCGTCCCCAGCCCGTGTGGGCTGGAGACGCGCGGGCCATCCCCAGCCCACACGGCTGGGGACGCGCGGGCCGTCCCCAGCCCGTGTGGGCTGGGGACGTGCCGGCCATCCCCAGCCCACACGGGCTGGGGACGCGCGACCAGCCCCAGCCCGTGTGGGCTGGGGACGTGCGGGCCAGCCCTATATGGGCTGGCCTGGTACTGGCTAGCCCAACCGGGCTAGCCTGCTGCCCTGGGCAGCAGCCTGGGTGCAGCCCAGGCCTGCTCTGGTGCACCCAGAGCCCTGTTTTCAGCCTGTTTTAGGCTAAAGCATTTCCATCCAGCTTAATATGCAGTTTTTGATGGTTTAGGTTGTTTTTTTCAAGTTTTTGGCATCAAATTTCACCAATATCAATCTCAAGCTACTATACAATGATTACTACACCATATTAAAGGAAACAAAGGCCAAAGCTTAGCATTACCTTATGAAGCAATATCATAAACACCTTATGTGCACACCCAAAATGAAAGCAAAGATGATCAAGGAGCTATGATTCACATGATACATAATAAAACATGTGTTACTAAATGATTACCGAAATCAAAAGAGGATTAAACACATGCTAGAAGAGTTTTTTAGCAATATACCTCTCTAGAAAGCAACAAAGACCACTATAGCATCAACCCAAGTTAGCAAAAGATGATTAGGAGGCTATACGATCATAAAAACACATAAAACATGTGTTAACAAACTAATTTCAGAAACTAGAAAGATATAAAAATGGATTTGAGGTGGGTATTTGCATTACCTTTGCATAGAATGACTTGCATAAGCTAAAACTAGAAGGAGATGAAGATGGAGGCCATTTTTGTTAAGAAAGCTTTAGGAAATGATTAGGGTTTTGATTAGGGATGTATGAATGAGGTTAGGAGTGTTTGAGATAATTTATAGAGGAGGCTTAGGGTGGGTTATTGGGTTAAGTTTAGTAACCCAATAAGAAGAGGGTTATTTGCATGTTTCCAAAAATTAGTCTAAGTGTTCATGTAAGTTTATAAAACTCATTTTTCTTACCCCAAACCCGTTTTAAAATCTCTCCTAAAATATTTAACTTTCCAAAAATAACATTTTATCCTCATTTTAAAATCCCATATTTCCCATTTAATTAAAATAGCCTTTTTCAAATAAATTTTGTTATTCCAAATCCTTTTACGCTTCATTAAAATAAATAAAAATCCTAATTTTTATATATTAATTGGTAATGCAAATCCCGAGTTGTTACAGACCCCCCCCCCCTTAAGAAAATTGCGTCCTCGCAATTCCTTAAGATAGATGTCGTCTGTAACGTCCAATCCACAAAAGAAGTGAGAGACAAAATAGAGAATTCTTACCCGTAGAAGAAGATGGGAGAAAGCCAGGATAAGAGCGCTCGATAGATTCTCTGGTCTTCCAAGTGCAGTCCTTAGGATTCGGTGACCATTGAATCTTCACAAGTGGAACCTCTTTGTTGCGAAGGCGTCTAACCTCCGAATCAAGCACACAGAGAGGTTGCTGCTCCAAAGATATGTCAGGTAAGATCTCTAAATCAGGCACGACATGCGGCTCAATGATAGAGTCAGGATCGCGAACACACTTGCGAAGCTGAGAAACATGGAACACGTCATGCATTCCGGAAAAATGAGCAGGCAGAGCCACACGATAAGCAACGGGCCGATGCGTTCCGTAATAGGAAATGGTCCAACATAGCGAGGAGCCAACTTTCCTGTAGAGCTGAAACGCACAACCCCCTTCATGGGAGAAATCCGAATGAAGACAAAATCACTAATGGAGAACTCAAGAGGCTTCTTACGGTTGTCCGCGTAGGATTTCTGGGGGTCCTGTGCCTCTTTCATTCTCTGACGGATAAGAACAATCTTTTCAGAAGATTCCCGAACTGAATCTGGACCATGAATAAGCTTCTCGCCTGATTCTAACCAACAAGCAGGAGAGCGACATGGCCTTCCGTATAGAGCCTCGAAAGGTGCCATGCCGATACTAGACTGAAAGCTGTTGTTGTAGGAGAACTCTACAAGCGGTAAGTGATCCTCCCAACTACCTCCGAAATCCAGAATACAAAAGCACAAAAGATCCTCTAAAACACGATTCACTCTCTCCGTCTGACCGTCGTTCTGAGGATGATAAGCAGTCGAGAGATTCAGCTTTGTGCCCAAAGCTGACTGTTGGCACTTCCAGAAGTGACTAGTGAAAATGGTGTCTCGATCACACACGATGGAGCTAGGAATGCCATGAAGTCGAAGGACTTCCTTCACATAGAGCTTGGCCAGCTGAGGAGCAGTCCGAGTGGACTTAATAGGAATGAAATGAGCCACTTTGGTCAAGCGATCAACAATAACCCAGATAGAAGTATGGCTTGACCTCGATCGAGGCAGACCGTCAATAAAATCCAAGGATATCTGATCCCATTTCCATAATGGAATCTCTAGCGGCTGAAGAAGACCAGATGGACGCTGATGCTTGGCCTTGATCTGTTGACAAGTCATGCAACCACTCACATAACTTGCCACATCCCTCTTCAACCCCTCCCAATAATATAGCCGTCACATATCGGCATACATCTTACTCGAACCGGGATGTATAGTGTACTTAGTGCGATGGCACTCGTCCAGAATGTCACGCCTAAGTGATAAATCAGATGGTACAACAATACGGTTCTTCCAACGAAGACACCGATGAAAATCAAGAGAATAATCCAACAATGTCTCATCACTGGATCCCGACTCGAGAAGGTGAATGAGATGCAATAAGTCTGGATCCTGCCGCTGAGCATGGGCAATGCGATCCAATAAGATAGGACGAGTTTCTAAGCTGAGTAGTAAGATCGGAGAATCAGAAGATGGAGCTCGATCTCTAATATCACACAAAGATAGATAGGGTCTCAAGAATATCCCACTCGACAATCATCATAGAAACTACCGCCGAGTGCTTGCGACTGAGCGCATCTGCAACACGATTACCCTCGCCAGGGGTATACTGAATATCTAAATCATATGAGGCGAGAAACACAAGCCATCGTTGCTGCCTCATGTTGAGATCTCTATGGCTGAAAAGATACTTCAGAGACTTGTGATCGGTGTAAAGAGTGAAGCGTTCGCCTAATAGAAAGTGACGCCACGTCTTCAAGGCAAAGACGATAGCTGCTAACTCAAGATCATGAGTAGGATAGCGAACCTCATTCGGACGCAGTTGCCTGGAAGCATAAGCAACTACCTGGTCCTTCTGCATAAGCACATCACCGAGCCCGCTACCACAAGCATCGGTGTAAACAACCAGATCCTGGTTACTCTCAGGAACCACAAGAATAGGAGCATGAGTGAGAAGTTCCTTCAATCGCTGAAAAGAAGCTTCACACTTATCAGACCAAATAAAGCGAACACCCTTACGAGTCAGCGTCGTAAGGGGAAGTGCAACTCGAGAGAAATCCTTGACAAACTGACGGCAATAACCCGCCAGACCAAGGAAGCTGCGAATATCATGAACGTTCTCGGGCTGCTTCCAATTCTGAATAGCTTCGATCTTGGCAGGATCGACAGAAACACCCTCAGATGATACAATATGGCCCAAGAACTTGACCTTGCTCTCCCAAAAATGGCACTTGGAGAGCTTGGCCTTAAGCTGATGCTGATGAAGAGTATCCAAGACGATCCGCAAATGATGAGTATGCTCTGCCTCGGATCTAGAATAAATAAGAATATCGTCGATGAAAACCAAAACGAATCTATCGATGTATTCCCGGAATACTCGATTCATAAGATCGACCAAGAAAGCCGGTGCATTCGTCAAGCCGAATGGCATGACCAACCACTCGAAAGAACCATAACGAGTGCGGAAAGCAGTAAGAGGAATGCTATCATCCGCAACTCGAAGCTGATGAAATCCGGTGGCATGGTCGAGCTGGGAAAAGACCTTCGCACCGCTCAACTGATCAAACAAATCGTCTATCCATAGCAATGGATAACGATTTCTGATGGTCATCTCATTAAGCTTGCGATATTCAATGCAAAGCCTAAGAGAGCCATCGGGCTTCTTAACGAAGACCACAGCAGCACCCTATGGCGAAGAACTGGATCGAATGAACTGCTTCGCCTCAAGCTCAACCAACTGCTTCCTAAGTTCCCCATTCTCCTTAGTAGATATTCTCGTGGGAGGACTCCCAACTGGATGGGAGCCTGGAATGAGATCGATGCGGAATTCAATGGCGCGCTTTGGCGGCAGGCCTTAAACTGGCTCGAATATATCGGGGAAATCCCGAACAACAGGAATGCGAGATATGTCCAAATCCTCATCTCGTGAATCAAGAGAAAATAAAGTAATATCAGAAATCCCAACATCCTGAAGAGCAATAGCTAACGGAGCGAACGAGTCAGGATGACGAAGAAATAATATCCGCTCCAAGCAAATGATTTTGGCGTCGTACTGAGCGAGCCAATCCATGCCAAGAATCATGTCAAAGCCCAAATACTCCATAACGTGCAGATTCGCACGGAAAGAAAATCCACAAAGATCAATATCCATATCCTCACAAAGCAAGCTAAGGGTCGTGGATCCACCATGGGATTCACAATCCTTAGTGAAGAAACCAGACAAGTAACATCCAAGGATAAAGCATCTACAAGCTCCTTTGATACGAATGAGTGAGAGGCACCCGTATCAAAGAGAACTCTACAAGATCTACCATGAAATAAAATAGAACCTTCGAGAACGGAAGGATGCGTACCTCGAGGCTGAGCTGAAGATGTAGGAGCCTTAGCAGCATTAAGCTTGCCAGATCTAGGAGGTGCAATAGGACAAGTGGAGATCCTATGTCCCTCCTTCTTGCAGAAGGTGCAATAGAGAGGTTTTGGACACTCTCGAATAAAGTGATCTGGAGAACCACAGTTGAAGCATTTCTTCGGGGGACGTGTCCCACTAGGCTGAGCTGGAGTCTGGGACTGAGAACGAGTCTGAGGCTGAGTCTGAAAAGTAGAACTACCAGTCTTCTTCTTCTTGTTCCAAGGCTTGGTCTTCTGAAATGGACCCCGCTTCTGATTGGGGTTTTTAGAACCCTCACCATCCCCATCCCTGTCTCTCTCACGCTCAACTGCTTCAAGGTGAAGCGCTGCGTCCACTAGCTCATCAAAAGGGAGCTTAAGCTGGAGCATAAGTTGTTTCTTCAAATCTTTCTTCGGGCCTTTAACAAATTTGAGATTCTTCTTATAAGGAGTGTTGATGAACTCGAGGCCATACTTGGACAGGGCCTCGAAAGAAGATGAATAGTCAGCAACAGAGGTCTTCCCTTGCTTAAGGTCAATAAAGCGGCGTGCAAGGGCTATCTTCTCGGACTCGGGAACAAACTTGAGCAAGAAGCGCTCTCGGAACTGATCCCAAGTGAGAGTGGCCTCATCGGTCTCAGAAATAAGGAGCTCGTACCAATCCAAGGCACGGCCCTCAAGATGGCTAGAAGCAACAAGAACTCTGTCATGGTCAGGAAGGGTCATGCGAGTGAAATTACGCTCGCAAACTCTGATCCAAGCCTGGACCTCAAGAACAGTCTCGGAGCCATTGAACGGCTTCCCTCCAAGATGAATAAAGTCGCTGCAGAGGCACGCAAAAGCAGACTTGCGCGGTCCATCAAAAACTGGTTCAGGAGACTGAGAGTGCGACTGAGAGTTACGAACCAGCTCCATGATCTGGTCTGTGGTCATGTATACTCCCTCAGGGTGAGGGTTGCTGGACTGTCCAGCATCAGCAGAACGGAGGTTCCTACCTCTACCAGCCATACTGAAAGATAAGGTAAGATTTAGTTAAGCATGATTCAAAGATAGATAATTTCTTAAGGAATATTACAGAATATAATAGATTCCTACACATATTCCTAACTTATTTATCTAACGATGGATATGTTCAATTTGGATCGTATTATAACGTATTGTAATACGTGTCTGTTCTGTATTTGTTATGCTTAATTCTGAACCTTTGCTCTGATACCAAGCTGTAACGCCCAACTCCGAGACTCACTCTAGTAAAGAGTATTACGAAGTAACACCGTCTACTAAAACGGAGAATAGAGTAAAATGGAAGCGACCATGTGTAATCAAGCTATAACTAACTACTGAATACGTCGAATAGGTGGTTTTCTTTTCTCAAGTGGTTCGACATATCTAATAGATATTTATAACGAAATTACAATGGCTAAGGGAAATAGGTTCAGAACAAACATAATACTAAATGATAACATCATCGTCACAGAACAGTCACATAACAGTCACAGAATATAGGTACAAATATATCGTCAATACAGATCCAAATATCAAAAGGTGGGTACAAAGCCACCGCTCACACATGTGAGTCAAAAATATGTACATAAGAGACTGAATAATTAGAGTATCAAAATAGTGGACAAATATAAAGAGCTATCTATCAGCATAGCAGATAATGTCCAAGCGGAAGCACAGAAAGCCAAGTCCAGAGACCTAACCGGAAACAACTCGGTCTGACCCGAGCGAAAAACACTCAGGTCAGGCTAGCTAAACAATCAGTTAAAAACTGAGATAAACATAATAATGCGGTACATAAATAAAACAGTACTTCTCCAAAGAGAAGAGTATTATGGACTACATGAATATAATGACGATCCCTAATCATTAATAAACAGAAAAAATCTCCAAGAGAATATCAACACCAAAGTGTTAAATAAATAAAATCGCCTCATATCATCGGCGTAGCGAAAGCTATATAAAGTTGCCCATAGGCAATAATCCCAAGAGTGACCAGAGTCTGTAATCAATGCCCAAGCAAAGATCGGTGCTCCAAAGAGCAATAGGGATATACTGAAAAGTCAATGAAATCGAATACTGAAAAGCAGTGTCCAGAGACACTGTAAATCCACAAGGTAATCGCACTTACATCGTATGGTTCCATAGAACCAACACCGAATGGCGGTAGTAGAATGGATATAAAAATCATCAGATAATACAAGTATTGCACGTGCACCGACCAGAGTCGTTATTGTCAAGTATTGTAGAGTTGTGATCGATCACTCACACAGATGCGGAACGCGCGAGACGACGAGATCCTTAAAGGCCCAGAGGCACATGCCGAAGAACTGCTCCATAGAGCATGTATCCAAAGACGGTTGCCCAGAGGCGTGGTGACCCAGAGGTCCAGTACTGGCCGCCCAGCGGCTAATGTGTCACAAACTTCTTGGAGAGGAACCCGCAAAGTGTTAACAATGAGTCCCATACCCCACGTTCGCACTAAACGGTTTACTAACCAATAGCATGCTCACACTCCAAACAATAAAAAGTCCACCTCGTATCATCGGTAAACTAGACCCAAAGGTCAAAACGATCAATTGAATGGATCGGGGATTAACCGGAAAGAAATACACACGGTTCCATAGGCCGGAGATTTCCTAACCGTTGAAGCACCTTTCCACTACGCTCGATGTGCTAAAAGTGAGTGTGAGATTTTTATTATAGAAAATAATGGTGCGAAACGGATTTATAATTGATTTTGAAATCACTTTAAAACGGTTTTTGAAAACTCTCCTATTATGGAGTAATTAATTTAATAATTAAAAATAATATTATATAATAATTTCGAAAGCCATTTAGGAGTGAAAAATCCTTTTAAAATAGTTCATAAAAACCCGTGTACGAAATCCAGAGACAAACATCAAAGAAATCGATAAATCAGAAAATCACTGAAAACCAATATTCGCGTTGGAAAATATTCTGAATGGTTGTGAACCAAAGTTCGACAATTTTTGATTAACAATTGAAGCCCAAAGGTTCATTGCAGAAACAATCAATTTGAAGCGGTTGCACCAAAATGGTGCAGCCGGTGGGTCGGAACCCGGCTGCTCTAAGTGGATGCAGCCCATTTTTTTTTAGAACCAGATGCACCGCATGGTGCGGCCTTGTGCGGTCCAGCCCCCAGCCCACCTGGGCTGGGGTGTAATGGGTTAAGCTCCAGTCCCCTACGGGCTGGGGAGGAGTGGGAAGCCCAGCCCGCATGGGCTGGGAGAAGGAGGGGGCGGCCCCAGCCCGTGTGGGCTGGGGACATGCGGCCCAGCCCGGGCCGTCCCCAGCCTGCACGGGCTGGGGACGCGTGCCCAGCCCCAGCCCGTGTGGGCTGGGGACGTGCGGGCCAGCCCCATATGGGCTGGCCTGGTACTGGCTAGCCCAACCGGGCTAGCCTGCTGCCCTGGGCAGCAGCCTGGGTGCAGCCCAGGCCTGCCATGGTGTACCCAGAGCCTTGTTTTCAGCCTGTTTTAGGCTGAAGCATTTCCAGCCAGCTTAATATGCAGTTTTTGATGGTTTTGGGATGTTTTTTTCAAGTTTTTGACATCAAATTTCACCAATATCAATCTCAAGCTACTATACAATGATTACTACACCATATTAAAGGAAACAAAGGCTAAAGCTTAGCATTACCTTATGAAGCAATATCACAAACACCTTATGTGCACACCCAAAATGAAAGCAAAGATGATCAAGGAACTATGATTCACATGTTACATAATAAAACATGTGTTACTAAATGATTACCGAAATCAAAAGAGGATTAAACACATACTAGAAGAGATTTTTAGCAATATACCTCTCTAGAAAGCAACAAAGACCACTATAGCATCAACCCAGGTTAGCAAAAGATGATTAGGAGGCTATAAGATCATAAAAACACATAAAACATGTGTTAACAAACTAATTTCAGAAATTAGAAAGATATAAAAATGGATTTGAGGTGGGTATTTGCATTACCTTTGCATAGAATGACTTGCATAAGCTAAAACTAGAAGGAGATGAAGATGGAGGCCATTTTTGTTAAGAAAGCTTTAGGGAAATGATTAGGGTTTTGATTAGGGATGTATGAATGAGGTTAGAAGAGTTTGAGATAATTTATAGAGGAGGCTTAGGGTGGGTTATTGGGTTAAGTTTAGTAACCCAATAAGAAGAAGGTTATTTACGTGTTTCCAAAAATTAGTCTAAGTGTTCATGTAAGTTTATAAAACTCATTTTTCTTACCCAAACCCGTTTTAAAATCTCTTCTAAAATAATTAACTTTCCAAATTTATCCTCATTTTAAATCTCATATTTCCCATTTAATTAAAATAGCCTTTTTCAAATAATTTTTTTTATTCCAAATCCTTTTACGCTTCATTAAAATAAATAAAAATCCTATCTTTTATTTATTAATTGGTAATGCAAATCTCGGATTGTTACATAAATGAATGTTGATTTGGTTATGGAATGATTGGATAGATATCGGTATATTGGATGTTAGTTGTTTGATGGTTGGATTTATTGCTTATCGTTTGCATTTGCTATATTGGCATATATAGTTGTTGTATTGGTATGTGTTGTATAGTGATATTACTTTCATATATAAATGTTTCTCAATTGTTTATTGAGTGTTTAGTAGGTGCGGATGGCACTTACTTTGCATTTGGAGCTCGCTTTCACGCTATACTAGCCGTATATGCTCGCTAATAATATATAAGGTACATATCTCAGATTACATATTGTACTTTTTCACTTTTTTCCCAATGGGATGCCTCATCCTCGAAGATGAGATATATATTTGTGATATATATATGTTGTGATCCTACTACGATCCAACAATGCAAAGGAGACGCTGGCGAATTTTTTTTGAAAATTCGAGGCGTTGGAAAAATTTTGGAAAATTATTTTTGATAAATAAAATTTTGATTTTGAGTTATAAATTGAAACGATATTAATTGGTTTTGAAAATATAACTATGAATGGATTTGAAAACTTAGAAAAGTTTTTATAAGAAGTTTAACTAATGGATTTTAGGAAAAGTTAAAATGTATAAATGAATTTGATATCTAATTTGAACGAATTGTTTTCGAAAAGTTAATGGATTTTGTGACTTTTTCTTACTCGGTAATTTAGAGGACGAAATTCTTTTAAGTAGGAGAGAAAACGACCTAGAATTTCAGCCATTTGAAATTCGTATATTTAATTGATTTAAATATTCAAAGGTAAATTTATAAGTTGAATAACTTATATTTGAGATACAGTGATTTAGTTGGATAATTAAATTATTAATTTTAATATTTAAAATTGCTGAAATAATTGGAAATTGGATTTAATGTGAATAAAAATGATTTATAAGGTTGAAATAAATTCTATTTATATTAGAATGATGTTAGAGAACTTTTAAAATTGATTTAAAAGTTAAATTACAGAAATTGAATATTTTAATATTTAATTAACGTGTAAAATAGACATTTTTCAAACAGTCTCAGATTTCAACGAAACTAGTTCCATTGGATCCGTAATGTTATATTATTGTAGGATTTCAAATTTCGTGTCAATCAGATTTAAGTTTGTCCGGGGCAAGCTAAAACGCGTAGAAATTCCTTTAAGTGAATTTTAAATTTAAATAGTCGATTCGCAAAACCTATCTTCCAAATACAATCAAATTATCTCCCGATATATATTCCATTGTATTCGGAATAGGGGTAAAACATTATAAATGCTAGGTGGCACGCTTTGTTTCGAGTTCGAAAAAAAATTGGGTGAATATTATCGCAAATTTTGTATAAAAGGACGTTATTTCTTCCATTTGCATAAAACCTAGGTCAGAAAACCCTAGCCGCCGCCGTTATAATTTCGAACGGCCGAAATGTTCCAATATTTTTCCCTTAATCTCTCTCAATCCATAAATCTATTCGAAAAACTACCAACTACGAAGTGATAGAGCATCGCGATATCTTCACATCTATTCGGAGATGATCGACAAGGGCAATAAAGCTTGAACGTCTGACGTTCGAACGCATTTCTCAAGGCGATGGCATAGCCGGGTTCATCGACGCTCATGGTAGGGGTGGTGCTTGTGTAGGCGAACAATCCGATGGTCGCCGATCGTCGTATATATCGACGTGGAAGGTGCGACTCCGAAAAATCGAACGGCGTTGGTGGGTTTTGCATGTGTTCGAAAGCCTGGGGGGAGAAGATAGATGCAGCCCAAATTTGTTGAGAAGTGAACGTGCGGCTATGATGAAAACAATGTTTAAAAATAAAAGAAATTGAAAATAAATTATATATAAATTTATTTAAACTTTAAAATGTTGTAATTTTGTCATACAAGGTCCGTTTTTGATGAAACAAGTTGCATCAGGTTCCTATTGATACATTTTAGAGCTAGTTTAGAGTTGATTGGAGCTAGTGTAAATTTTAGATAAAATTAAACGCCTGTTTAATTTTATTCGGAATAAAACACTGCAACTGCTATTGGAATCAATGTAAGTACAACTCGCTCTTTCTGACTCACTGATATTTATATATAAGTGAGAATAAAATTTGTTTATGATGATAGATAATTGTTTGGATGATATGTGATATATTACCTATGTATTGATTGGTATTTGGATATATTCCTACCGATTGGAGCAGATGAGACACTATACGTTCAAATGTATGAGCGGATGACCCTTTGTACGTGCGTCTGCCTCGAAGCAAACATTGTACACATATTCTAATATGTATATTTGTTGCACGTGACACGTCGGAGGGATCCAACTGGATTCCTCACCAGTATTGGTTTATTTACAAATATTGTGATATATGGTGTTATCATATGGTATATGATGTTTTGGATGCTGTGATTGATGTATTTAGTGCTATTGCGGCATTGAGCCTATTTTTGGAAATTTAAGAATATTAAAGTGGTGATTTAGAATTAAAAAGGATTTTTTAAAGTGATTTTGAAAATGTAAATTTTATTGAATTTTTTAATTGTTAAGGAATTGATTTATTTTAAATAAATGAAAGTTATAATTTTTATGCTATAAAAATTTTGATTTTTGGGAAATATAATAAGAATATGGTTTTTGAAATATGAAGTCAACTATTTGGTAAAAGGGTATAAAATGAAATTTTTGATTTATTATAAATGGTTTATATATAAGATTTATAAAGTTGATATTTTATAAATCGAAATAATGGAATTGTAAAGGAATTTTGAAAATGTTAAAATGAAGTTATAATTAAATCTTATAGGTGAATAAGATTTATTAATTTGTGAAGTTATAAAATGAATGGATTTTGTAAAATAATGAGATTTATAAGTAATTAACTTACAATTTGGATTTTGGTATGTAAATGATATATATATATATACACACACACACACACATATATATATATATATGGAAATGGTAAGTAAAAGAATTTTGTATACTGAAGTTTTGCAAAACATAAATGTGAATTTATAATCATTTTTTTATAAATCCTAAATTTACTATATTTTGATAAGTTAAATATAGAAGTTTATTAAAGGAATTTCATCCACGATTTTGGACAGTGGATAATCCTTTAATAAATATGTAGAATTAATGAATTTGATAAAAGAAATATATCCATGATTTTGGAGAGTGGATAATCCTTTAATTTAATGTGCAGTAATAATGAATTTGGTAAGAGGATTATATTCACGATTTTGGACAGTGGATTATCCTTTAATAAATGTGTAGAAATGTTGGATTTGGTAAATGAACTATATTCACGATTTTGGACAGTGACTAATATATTAAATAAAATAGATATTTTTGGAAGGTGATATTTTAAATGGAGTTAAACAATTTGAATATGTTTTAAAATGAGTTAAGTATCAAATATATAGATTTCAACATTCATTGTTGAAATAGACGTTTTCGACAAATAAGGAAATGATGGACTATAACACTGTTGTTATAATAAATGATTTTCGAAAGAAAATATTTTGTATAGTATATGAGATTTATATATCTATCTAATTTTCGAATCACTATACGAGTGATTTTGGGTCGTCGTAGCGATGTTTTACGCAACATTCGTTTTGACCCAAATAAATATATTTAAAGAGAATCTTTTCCTTAAAGAATAAAAAATATACTTAATCCTGATTTAAGTATATGTAATATTTTTTAAGTGTTGAAAATAAATTGATTTGTGAATTGCTTATTATTAAATAAGTATATGAAAAATGTTTTCCAATATAGTAGTTGAAATGGTTTTGAGAATATATCTTTCTAAAGATAATTTGAAGTGAACATTTGGCAAGTGATGTAATTAATTAAAAGGGTCTAGTGATTGTTTATGGTGCTAAATATCTGGTTGTTTGCTTTGATAGTTAAATAACCGACTATCAAAATTGGCCATTTTAGTTCCTCGACTTGATGTGTGAACTAGTTAGTCGTACACATAGTACGTAGCCTTCTGTGTAGGCATGATTATCGTTTGTGTTGAGGATGTTGATTCGTATAGTGGGGAGTATTACTTCAATCTATCGAGCTTCTTTCTTGGCCCGAAGGATAGCAACTTGAAAGTTGGAAACGTGGTAAGTCTACGAGAATTAGTTTTTGTGTGAGGTTGAGAAACGCTTTTGCGTTGTTGGTATGAAGAGGCCGGGATCAGATTTATCTGAAAACCACTTCGGACCAACGTATATGCGTTCGATTTGTGCAGATTGTGATGATATTGATATTTCGGATTTTCATAGTGGAGGACTGCTTGTTGATCATTTGGGGTTAAAGTCCCAATATACATATAGTAACAGTGGTCTTTTCATTATGAAATATCCAATGCAAGGACTATTCACTACTAATCCTAAGGATTTCTCGACGGGATGTGGTAGGAAAGTACCTTCGGTTTGTCCTGTTCCTGAACAACTTGTACGGATGTTTGTTTGACATTGCATTTCTATAGATTATGTACATTGGTTTTTACAAACATATATTAGTGTTGGCGGAGAAGGCAACTTCTTTTAAATTAACACCCTCCTTGAGACATATAGGCTTAAAGGTTGTATTTTGTGGAAGGCAATTAGTAGTCAACGGAAATGGCCGTGTGGCATTTAACAGTGATGTGATATGTGATATGTAAACGCTAATCATTACCTCAGGCCTCATCAACCGAAAATGACCAAAACAGGGTTAGATGCGGCAAGGCTAAGTGGGTCGCTCCCAAGTAGGGCATAATCATCCTCTTCTAGATATAACTTTATACGTTATGATGTCGTGTATCTGATTACTGTGGTTTGTATGCTAGAGGGCCCTCGGAAAAGGTCGGTAACGACCGAAGGATGACATATTCGGTATCATCTAGTTATTGAGGTGGGTCGGTCTTGTGTTGGTAGAGGGCAGATGTTCTATGCCTCAGGACATCCATCTGGAGTTGTACCCATCGGAAGGTAGTCCCTTCACCTGGTCATTTGTATGGAAATCGAAACTCCACTACGTACCTGCCGTTTTGATTGTATTCCCATTTTGGGCTATATGCTGGAATTTAATCAATGTAACGATTTCGGCTATGATTAATATTATTTGTATATACTAGACACTAGTATAATAAAAGTGGATTTGATATGAAATGTTTTAGTTATCGTAAGGTAAAAACATATCTGTGTTTATGTGTGAGCGTGTCTTACGAGATATTTTTGTTTTGATAAAGAAAATGTTTCGTAATTTAATAAATTTAGTTGAGTGTGTTTCTCACGCTGGTTTACTGGACTAATCCGGGCTTTCTTCCCTTTCAATGCTCGGGTCAGACCGAGTATATTTACAGGTTCAGATTTGATGCTTTTGGAGTCCAGCAGGAGAGCTGGAGATCTTCATTTTGTATACACGTATCTGTTTTGATTATTGATTAACCGTTGTGCTTAATTGTTGTTTATATTATCGGCAATTGTGAGGACGGATTATTATAACTGTTCAGGCTGATAATTATTGATTGATTGTTGAACTATGATTGATGTATGTATATACAATTTCTGTTTTGTAAAGATCATTGATATGATATTATATGTTTTTCGCTGCGATGTGAGATTCTGTATTATTCTATTTGGTTCTATCTTCTCTCTTTCTTCTCTTCTCTTCTTCTCTCTTCTTTTCTTTCTCTTGACTTTCCATCAGTCTGTGCTTTTTGGGTCGGACATGTGTGCTTTATTGTCGATTCAAAGGGTATGGATTTGTGGGCCGTCATGCTTTATATACAGCATTTTATATAAAATGTTTAGCCAATATTTATCTAGAATATTGCTAATTTATTTTAAATAGAAATACTTTATTACAAAAGATAAATTCTCCTTTGTTTCCTTTAAAATAAACCTTCATTATTATATGAACTTTCATGTACAATAATTACTTTTAAAACATTTTCATATAAATTTGAAAAGATTAACAAAAATGTTCAAATAAAATAAAGAAGTTTAAAAAGCATTTCTAAATAAAATGCCTAAGGAAATTCCTAAAATCACTTTTGTAATTATTATCCTAATCAAAACCATCTCCAAATCAAAACATCAAACCATAATATTTTAAAATACTATAACGAGGCCAATAGCTATTATAGCACTTAACCAATACCGCTGCTACTTTTATCGCTAAAAAGGTTCAACTTTTAACATATATTAATGTTATATCCAATATGGTCAACTACTAAACTTTTAGCATTCAACAATTTAAAGAATAAGTATATAACTGAAATTTAAAATCACGACGGCAAGATATTCAGATTCCTCTACAAAATTCCATATATTTCATTTTATATGTCACATGCTTTTCAAAGTGGAAATTTAACCAAACCAAACCAATAAATCATTCAAACACAAAAAATAATAATTCATATCAACTATATTTCATGTAGTATTCATCCAATGACGAGTTGACTCATCAAAATTCTAGCGGACGCTTAAGCGTTCCATTTTGATCTAAAATCTAATGACGTTCGATTTAAGTCCAAAATTTAAAAAAATTCGAACGTGAAAAACCCAATTCCAATGCGTGGATATCGCTTTATGATCGCAATGCAAAAGTCCGCGTCTCGATTGAACCTTATACGAAAAAGCTATTGATTTTATAAGTTTTAGAGATTAAATTATATTAATTAAATAACTTAATTACAAATTAATCTAATCACCTCTCCCTAATCCTTCTCCACCATCTCTAATCGCTGCCTGTACCCGCACATAACCACCACTTCCCCATCCCTGCACGCATGCTCAATCGTGACCATCACTCGGCAGAATTGCAATCCGACTTCACCAACGAACATCTCCTCGCCCAAGCTCCTCATCCCAAACCACCGTTCGAAGCTCATCAAAATCCGATCTGGTCTTTGCTCCCTTCGACCATGAAAAGTCACGATCTTCCCCAGGCTACCACATGACCCAAAAATTCCATCACAACTTCGTCTTCACACGAGCAACCAATGAAACCAATGCTTAAGTCTAACTTCGCCTAGATCTCTCAAAATCGCAAACCCTAGTTTGCCTTAGCCACGTCGAATGCGGCTAATCTCCACCACACCCATCAATACACACACGAATTAGAAGATCTTGCCAATATGAACACACGAAACTGATTTCGTAATTTTTCATTGAGTGTAGCATTTGATTTTGATTTTTATAAGGTGGTGGTCCTTTTCTTTTTTAACTATAAATGAAAATGAGAGAGAGAGAGGGGTGAAAAAGAAAAGTAAGAAAGGAAAAAATGAAAAAGTGAACAAAAGTATAACTTTAAGTTTAAATTTATGTTATAATTTTCGACACTCTGCTACACAAAATTTCGTTTGCGTACGAACTGCAAAAAAAACGGTCATGCACAAAAATACGACACGATCACAAAACAATTACAAAATACGCTGGTTATCTTATTCTGCAAAATTTCAAAAATGCCAACGTTTGTCGAAAAATGCATCAAACAATTATTTAATTATTTTCTGAATTAAAAATTATAGAAAAATCTTATAGATTCATTTAAAAATACATCATCAAAAATCAAGTCCTTATTTTAATTATTGATTTTCTTATCATTTATCACATTTGAATCAAATTTGAATATTTAAATATTCTTATTTGAAACGTTAAAAATTTCGGTTTGTTACAGTATATAAGATCAATTAATTCATGAACATAAATGAATACCAAGTCAGCAAGTTACCTCGAGCCCATGTTCTTCGGATGTTTACCTCATCCATGGGTCTGCATGGTTTGCTTTATGGCAAGAGATCAAAAGATATCGATACACAAACATTAACAATATCCAGAAATATGTATTGCAGGCTAAAGGAGGATTTTGAATCACCATAGATTGTTATCCATATTTGTATAATGATAAAATAGCTTATAAAACAATGATATGTTTAAACTTTAGAGTGGATTTATGAATCATAATCAATTTGTCTGTGAAAAAAGGGTCAATTTAGCCTATTGTATTAAATTTAGCTTGCCCATAAACTTTGATAAAATTGAGGGTTCCAAACTATAGTTATCACAAAACTACATTTTAAAATCTGAAAAGCTTCTAAAGTTTACTAAATGGACTAATGATATTACCTTTATAACTCGTATCGTGTTATAAATTTATACAATCATCAACTTAATAATTTCCCTATTAATTCAAATGAAGAGCGCTTGAAAAGGCTTGGTTTAATAGTTTGTAACATAAGCAAACGACGGAGAAGTGTTGGAAGAAACAATGTATTCTAATCAGACTGTACATGCATGAGTAAGAGAATTAAAGAATAATTCAACTTCAAACATGTTACTTCAAGTAAGATCCACTTGAGGAATGACTTTTAGATCCATCAATTATTTTATACGGTATTTTCCTTGAACGAAAATGTTGGATATGGTAACAAAAACGAAAAGGTGCGACTAAAGATGAAAAGATATAATGGAGATTTCAAATTCTAAGTCGATAGTGGCGAAGATCATATGTTGATTATTAGCACAACCTAGGGGAAAACTTGAAAGAACAGTCCAGCCATAATGACAATAAAAGAAATTACTATAAAGTTAGTTATGTCGAAGAAGACATGGGCAATTAGATCCAAGGGAAGTCGCCTTGAAAGAAGGTGGGGACTGTTACAAGTGAAAATAGGTAACTGAGAATATTTAACAGTGTTAAATTTGATTGATTGAATTGATAACAGCCATCTGATATACGTAGTAACTTTTAATCTTAATCTTCCTTTATCTTTGTTTTTGTCTCCTTCCGTTAAATCTGACCAATACTATTACTTTTTTTAAGTTACCATTACCATTACTATATATACAGGCCCGGCCCAAGGGCAAGACAAACGAGACATTTGTCTAGGGCATCAAATCGCGTGGGGCAACAGAAATTTGTCGTTCTTCAAAAAATTGTGAATCAAATTGTAGTGCCCCTCTTCCAGCACGAGTATACGACGTCGTGAGCACCTCCATCTGCCATGTCGTGGCCACCTCCATCAAATTGCAGTGCCCCTCCTCAAGCGTGAATGCACAATGCCACGATCACCTCTTCACGACTACAACAGCAACATGCACGAATACTCTCCTCTATCGAACGCCGCATGTAAGTTGCCACTTGCTCAGCCCTAATTTTTGCACTAAATGAACTCTGGCTTTCTGCCTATTGAATTTGGATGTGCCCTTATTATAATTCACATTTTTTCATTTATTAGTTTTCTCGTCCAAATTTTAGTTTTTCTTAAGTATGTTTTTGCAATGGATACTATTGTTCATGAAAAGTGCAGGCTTAAGGCTGAAGCACTACTGCCTCCGGCCCTCCTGTTATGCTAAAAATAAAAATGAGACTATTCTAATTGATTGAGAATTTTTAAATTATCATTCGTATTAACATCAATAAATTTATGCATTGACCGATGATCTAAAATTCTTAATCTCGGTAAATGTCTATTGAGATTCGATGATTTTTTAGTAAATCATCTTCATTGATTTCATATACTGATTTGATATTGGTTAATTTGCTTAACGATTCAAGGTTTAAGAATTTATGATAAATGTTTGGGTTTTTTTTATTGAATTTTATTGTAAAAACATATATTAAAACAACTATATTGCAAAAAAATATTAAGTGATTAGCTATTATTTCAATTAAAAATGAGTACTTGGGTTATATTTATCTATAAGGAGATCATAGTGGAGTTTGCTTCAAAAATTGCAAGAAGTTGTTTCATTAGCATGTATAGATATGTCATGATATCATTTTGACACTTAGATTTTTTTAATATATAATTTAAATAATTTAGATGATCAACATTAAATTTTATAATCAGATTTTGCATCTGTTTTTTGCATATAAAGTGCTGTTGTTTTTTAAAATGGGGAAACAAAACGATAAAAAGATTGTTCGTCTAGGGCATTAAATGCTATTTGTAACATCCTAGAATTTGTTAATTTAAATTTAGTGACTTATTTGAATTTTTGAATTTAATTTGAAAAGTTTCGAGAGAAATAAAATATTGTTAATATTAATATTTTAAAGTTATATGGATATAAATAAATAATTGATAGTTTGAGTTTTAAATAATTAATGAATAAATTATGTAACAAACAAGAAATTGTATTAAATAAAAAAAATAACATTAGCTAACAAAAGAAAAGAAAGAATGTACATTCAAATATGTAGACAAAAGAAAACAATAACTAAAACAAAAATCTTTCATTTAGCAAAGTAAACCAGATAAGTAGGTTGTAAACCAAAATGGAGTAAAGTGTTGTATTCAGCAAACAAAACAATAGATTATGAAAATCTACAAAGTAAACTAAACTTAGTACTTGCAATAATTTAAAGTAAGATTGCTGTAAACAAGAGGGAAGCATGGTCATTAATGCTTTCATTAAATGCTTTCAAACTCAGCCCATACACAAGTACAAATGAAAAGAAAAAAAATTGCTTCAGTAAACCTTCCCCTGTACACAAACCCTTTATATATATGTACACATCCACAAACCTTTATTTCATTTGAACAAAGTAGCAAAGAACAGAAAATAAAAAGGAAAGAAGAAGCTGCAGTTTTTAAACAACTAAGTGTTCTCTGTTTATTTCTGGAATCGATGTGAGTAAACATACACTTTAAAGCTTTAAGTTAATTTAAAAACATTTCAAATTTCAGTGATAATATAGTTTGCATATGCTTGGGGTTTGAATATAGTTCTGTGTTTGTTCTGTAACATACTACTTTTTCTCTGTTGAGGTTACAGAGTTAAATATTTTATCAATATTCAAAGTATTATCATTCAACCTTTGTTAAGCCTAAAGTATCAAACTAAACAAGTTGTTTAAGCATAGGTTATGATCTAACATTTTGTTTAACTATGATAGTGGTAAATGGACTCTGTAAATTTTGGTTCACAGAGCATATCTTAAATATATGCAAATTTAGAATGTTAAAAATTATTGATTCGATTTTGTAACTTGAAACTACATTCGAAAATAGGATTTATAAAAAAAATGGAAACTTTTGGTTAAGTATATTATGAACAGTCTGTAGTTGAACCAAAAACATGTTTTAATCAATTTCTTGTAATCAAATAAATTTTGGATGTTGTAATTTCGCTTGAAGCTGGTTTGGAACTCAAGGATGTTAGGAAAAATGTAAAAAAAATTATCTATTGCAAGAATTTGGGGGACGAGGCGTAATTAGGGTTTAACCCTGTGTTTTGAAGGTCGAAGTCGCGAGGAAATGTCGTAGTCGACATCGCAATTCAAGCAATCGCACCAAGGTCGATAGGTTCGTGAGCGGTCGGAGTGCTTATGGCCGAAGTCGCGAATTTTCTGGTGGACTGTGCGAGGAGGACGAGGTGTTTAGGCTGGTGGGTTTTGAGTTACAGTTCGACGAAATGGTAAATTTTCGATTTCGAGTTTTTTTGGTCGAATCGAAGTTCGATTTCGCGTTGGCATGGAATTTTCGACCTGCCAATGATCGCGATGATCATCGGAGGGGCGGCGCCACGTCGTGCATGTGCACGATGTGTTTTGGGTATCAGTAAGTTGCTGATTGGAAGCTCGAGTTGAAACTCGAGAAAATGCAAGTTTGGCTTCGGGATGAAACTCGCGTACGTGAGCATACTCTCGGCTATTTGAGTTTAGGTATTTAACTTAACTGGAAAGAAAAAAAGAAGTAAAAGGAAGAAGAAGAAACAGGGACGGGGGAGAAAGGGAAGAGACTCGGGGAGAGGACGGAAAGAACTCGAGTTTGGCTCGAGTGAAAACCCTGGTTGCTCGGGTTACTCTAAAGTTGGGTTAGGCCCAATAAATTTTTGTATTTACAATGTGACCAATATTGATTTTTTTGCTAAATTAGGAACTTACTATTAGTTTTAAATCATTTAACAATGTTTTATAAATTAATTAATTCTTTGACTAAATAATTTAATTTAAGTTAAGTATTAAAGTCAATTAACATTAAAAAAAATTATAACTGTAATAAATAGATTTCCAAAGTATAAAAAAGATTTTCAAATGATAACTAAGGTAAATAATTTTATTAATCAAAGATTTTAAAAAGAAATTAAGAATGATTTATAATTTGTAATTAAAATTGATTAATAAACAATTAAGTATTTAAATAAATTTGTAAATTAAGAATTTGTTATTCAGATAAATTAAAGTCGACTAATCAAATTTAGCGGTTAATTAAAATAATTAATTAAGAAACAATTAATCAAGTTAATTAAGATTTAATTAATCATTGATTTAAATTAATAAATAAAAATAAAAATTATGGGGTTAATCTATTAAATCTCACTCATACAGAATTAAAATAATTGTTTTGTACTAGATTGATATTTTTGTTCTGGTTGCGATATTATGTGATGTAGATTGCTATGTACTGTCCCATAATTGTGATTTGTTCTGTATTGATGTGAAAACCCTGTTAGCCATAAAACGGCATTTTAACTTCGATGCGACAGGGAATCGGATTTCAGTTTGTTATCCGAAACTCACATCGAACCTATGAATTTTTGTGAACGACATATCCATATGTTTTTAAAATCGACTCTCACTACTCGGTTTAGCCGGGAAAGGACCTTTGTGTCATATAAACCATTCCGAATAAGTGATACGACGAAATGGATGAGCATTTGAAGACGGTGGTGAAGACCGGATACCTTCGAGAACGATAGGATAACCCATCGAATGACTCTGCACTGAGTTGCTACGGTATAGAGTTCTCCACATGTGATGGGGAATCCGATCGGGATTGTGGACGCCTGGATTGCAAGGACTTCTTCGGAAGTGCCTTCGGTTCTGTTCGAACCCAGAACAGACTTGTGTGGATTGTATGTCTGACATTACATTTGAGATATAAAGCAGATTTCTTTCAAATACATTTCTGTTGGTGGCAGAGAATTTATTCTCTTAGCTTAACACCCTTCTCTGAGACGTACGAGCTCAGAGGTTATGTAGTTGAAGGTTATCAGTAATATATTTCCAACTTGGTAATGTGGCATGCTGAGTGCTGCTGATCATTTGTTGATCAAAGCGTGGCTTTTGTGAAAAGCATAGCTTTGTGGACGAGACTTCGTCGAACCTCACAACCCGGTAATGGTCGAAACAGAAAAGATGCAGCAAGATTATTGGGGGTAGCGCCCCTTAGGGTATGTGCATTTCCTTCTGGATAGAAGTGGTGTCATGGTATGGAGCCCAGGTACTTAACTTATGTGGATATCGGAAACATATATATATATATATATATATATATATATATATATATATATATATATATATATATTACTTTGTGATTGTTGTTGGGGCCCCGGATAAAGGTTGGTTACAACCGGGGGATGCCATACTTGTGTAAGTAGTTACCTAGTTAGAGGTAACCCGGCCTTGTATTGGTAGAGATCTAGTTAGGTTCTCGGGTCGCCCCTCCAAAGGCATACCCATGTGGCCCAGGAAGTTCCTTAGCCTGACCATTTATTGGAAATCCAAAGAAACAATACGAGCCTTGTACGATTTTAGTTGTATAACCTACCATTTACTTATGGTGGCGCCCCACTGTTTAGATGGTAGGTATAGTAGGCATACGATAATGGTCGTATGTTGGCTAAGATTAATATTATATTTTCGAAATATTTTCTACACTATGCATTAGTAATAATATCAAAGAAATTTCCCCGTACCAAGCATATTTGACTATCATAAGAAGAAATCTCCTCCAATTCTGCGATTGCATTGTGTGTGTGGCGGGAGGTCTTATGGCAGTTTCATTTTTTAAAAGCATACCGAAATTCTTTTATAAATCTAGTTCTTTAAAAGCATTTGTTTTTGTTTACTCATACCAGTCCCATGACTGACCTGGAGTTTATTGTTTCTTTCCTAAACTCTGAGCGCCCATAATTTCTACTTGAGCAGCCTAGTAGCAGGTTTTCCGTACTCTGGAGCAAGCAATATTTTGGAGCTTTTGTTTTGGAGATATCTTAGGAGCTTTTGGAGATCTCAGGTGTTTAGCTTTTGGGAGTTCGTTATCACTTCTTTCATTTGAAGACTTTTTGGATATATGATCACTGTTGTATTATTATGATGTTAAATTTGGAGTTGTGGTGTATGTATTAAATACTCTGATGTAGTAATGGATATTATACCGTTATATCTGTGATATATGCATGATATTCATTCTGTTCCGCTGTTTTATATTCATCTGATGTTGTTATAAGCTCCATTCGAACTGAAATTTGACGTTCGAATCTCCGGCAGTCGAATACAAGTGAGGTATTTGATGTCGACTTTTGAACGATGAATTTTGGGTCGTGACAAATTGGTATCAGAGCTGAAGGTTGAGTAAGAACTTTAGCTATGGAGTATAACACATTAGATGGCTCATTAGAGATAGGGTGAAGTATGCCCTAGAATGAGTAAAACCAAGACTGAAACTCTAATTTTCTTAGTTCATTTCTTTTTACTGCTGATATTCCTAAAGATATCTCGTCCGTATATCTAAATCAATTTTCCTTACTAATTACAGATAGTAAGAATGAGCGGAAGGAGAGGAAGAGCTAGGGGTCAAGGGAATGCCCAGCACCTAATCAAGATCCCCCAACAGCAGCAGTAGAAATAGATATCCAGCAGCAGCCGAATCTGGCTGATTTGTATAAAAATTTCTCAAAGCTTGGTGGCAAACCGTTCACCGGGAAGGAGTCAATTGTTGAGGCTCAAGCATGGGTAAGATCATGTGAGAAAATTTTTAAAGGGCTAAAGCTGCAAGACGAGCAGAAGAGACTTATAGCTTCTTGGCAACTCTAAGAAGAAGCCTCAGCCTGGTGGGAAACAGTCATTATAATGAACTAGAGGAAGAGTTTACTTGGAATCGATTTAAGGAGGTGTTTGAAAAGCGTTATAAGCTCCATCCGAACTCAAAATTTGACGTTCGAATCTCCGGCAGTCGAATACAAGTGAGGTATTTGATGTCGACTTTTGAACGACGAATTTTGGGTCATGACAAATTGGTATCAAAGCGTGGCTTTTGTGAAAAGCGTAGCTTTGTGGACGAGACTTCGTCGAACCTCACAACCCGGTAATGGTTGAAACAGAAAAGATGCAGCAAGGTTATTGGGGGTATCGCCCCTTAGGGTATGTGCATTTCCTTATGGATAGAAGTGGTATTTGATGTCGACTTTCGAACGATGAATCTGCGACAACAATGTTGGTTGGAATTTCTGGCATCTTATGACCTAGATATTCTGTATACACCCGGAAAAGCCAACGTAGTTGCCGATGCTTTGAGCAGAAGACAAGCTGTTCTCGCATATCTTGTTATTGCTCCTACTCTTCTTAAAAAGATTGCAAGACAGCATACTTAAGACAAGTTTCTTCGGGAAATTCTTAGAAGAATATGTCGAGGTGAAGGTTCTAGTTTTGAAATTGATGATAACGGAGTTATAAGGATGAAAGGCAGAATTTATGTCCCTGACATCCCTGATTTGAAGCGTGAAGTGTTAGATGAATGTCACAAATCAAAACTCAGTATCCATCCAGGAGTTAATAAAATGTATAGAGATATAAAAAGAACTTTCTGGTGGAAGACCATGAAAAAATACATCTATTTATGTAAGTCGCTGTGCTACTTGTCAACAAATCAAAAGCGATCAAAAGAAAGTGGCCGGTTTACTTCAGCCTTTGGAAATACCGAAGTGGAAATGGGATCAGGTATCGATGGATTTCATTGACGGATTGCCACAAACCAAGAAGGGAAATGAAGCAATTTGGGTTATAGTGGACTGTCTAACCAAAACTGCTCACTTTATTCCAATGAAATCCACTCAGACTGTAGCAAGCTTAGCAGGGCTATATATAAAGGAAATTTTTCGTCTCCATGGTATTCCCAGCAATATAGTGAGTGATCGTGATCCAATCTTCACTAGTAGATTTTGGGAGGCATTCCAAGCCGCTTTGGGAACAAAATTAAATTTCAGTACTGCTTATCACCCACAATCTGATGGGCAAACTAAGAGGGTTAACCGAATTCTAGAAGACCTTTTACGTACTTACATTCTCGATTTTGGTGGTTCTTGGGAGGACCATTTGCATCTGGTCGAATTATCATATAATAACAGCCATCAGGCCAGTATAGAAATGGCTCCTTTCGAAGCTTTATATGGTTGTCTGTGTCGATCACCTACATGCTGGATCGAATCAGGTGATAGACTCGTCCTTGGACCAGATATGATTAAAGAAGCCATGGAGAAGGTTGATTTTATTCGAAAGAAATTAATAACTGCTCAAAGTCGTCAGAAGAACTATTATGACAGCCGAAGAAGATATTTGGAATTTCAAGTTGGAGATTCTGTATTTTTGAAAGTGTCTCCGATGCGGGGTGTATTGAGATTCGGGAAAACTGGAAAGCTAGCACCGCGATATATTGGTCCTTTTCCTATTCTGGAAAGGATTGGTCCTCTAGCATATCAAGTGCAGCTACCCGCTGGTTGTCTGGCGTGCATGATGTGTTCCACATTTCTAATCTTCGGAAGTATATGCACGATCCAGATAGTATTAGTGAAGAAGCTGCTCAGCAGGATCTTGAGATCACCTCCAACTTGGCAGTTAAAAGAGAGCCGACAAAAATTGTAGATCGTGATGAGAAGCGACTGAGAAACAAAGTTGTGAAACTGGTCAAAGTTCAATGGAGTGGCGATCCAAAGGACTGTACGTGGGAGACTGAATATAATATGAAGAAATCGTATCCCAACTGCAGAGTGGATATTTCGGCTTAAACTGGTAAGCCATTTCCTTATTTTCTTGAATTCGTATATTCTTTGTTTGCGTTTCTCTCTCTTTCAATTTCGAGGACGAAATTTTCTTAAGGAAGGGATATTGTAACATCCTAGAATTTGTTAATTTAAATTAGTGACTTATTTGAATTTTTGAATTTAATTTGAAAAGTTTCAAGAGAAATAAAATATTATTAATATTAATATTTTAAAGCTATATGGATATAAATAAATAATTAATAGTTTGAGTTTTAAATAAATAATGAATAAATTATGTAACAAACAAGAAATTAGATTAAACAATAAAAAAAGCAAACATTAGCTAACGAAAGAAAAGAAAGAATGTACATTCAAATATGTAGACAAAAGAAAACAATAACTAAAACAAAACTCTTTCATTTAGCAAAGTAAACCAGATAAGTAGGTTGTAAACCAAAATGGAGTAAAGTGTTGTATTCAGCAAACAAAACATTAGATTATGAAAATCTACAAAGTAAACTAAACTTAGTACTTGCAAGAATTTAAAGTAAGATTGCTGTAAACAAGAGGGAAGCATGGTCATTAATGCTTTCATTAAATGCTTTCAAACTCAGCCCATACACAAGTACAAATGAAAAGAGGAAGAAAATTTTCTTCAGTAAACCTTCCCCTGTACACAAACCCTTCATATATATGTACACATCCACAAACCTTTATTTCATTTGAACAAAATAGCAAAGAACAGAAAATAAAAAGTAAAGAAGAAACTGCAGTTTTTAAACAACTAAGTGTTCTCTGTTTATTTCTGGAATCGATGTGAGTAAACATACACTTTAAAGCTTTAAGTTAATTTAAAAACATTTCAAAATTCAGTGATAATATAGTTTGTATATGCTTGGGTTTGAATATAGTTCTGTGTTTGTTCTGTAACATACTGTTTTCTCGGTTGAGGTTACATAGTTAAATATTTTATCAAGATTCAAAGTATTATCATTTAACCTTTGTTAGGCCTAAAGTATCAAACTAAACAAGTTTGTTTAAGCATAGGTTATGATCTAACATTTTGTTTAAGTATGATAGTGCTAAATGGACTCTGTAAATTTTGGTTTACAGAGCATATCTTAAATATATGCAAATTTCGAATGTTAAAAATTATTGATTCGATTTTGTAACTTGAAACTACATTCGAAAATAGGATTTATAAAACAAAAATGGAAATTTTTGGTTAAGTATACTATGAACAGCCTGGTGGGAAACAGTCATTATATAAAAAGAAGTAAAAGGAAGAAGAAGAAACAGGGACGGGGGAGAAAAGGAAGAGACTCGGGGAGAGGACGGAAAGAACTCGAGTTTGGCTCGAGTGAAAACCCTGGTTGCTCGGGTTTCTCTGAAGTTGGGTTAGGCCCAATAAATTTTTGTATTTACAGTGTAACCAATATTGATTTTTTTGCTAAATTAGGAACTTACTATTAGTTTTAAATCATTTAACAATGTTTTATAAATTAATTAATTCTTTAACTAAATAATTTAATTTAAGTATTAAAGTTAATTAACATTATTCTTTTTATAACTGTAATAAATTGATTTCCAAAGTATAAAGAAGATTTTCAAATGATAATTAAGGTAAATAATTTTATTAATCAATGTTTTAAAAAGAAATTAAGAATGATTTATAATTTGTAATTAAAATTGATTAATAAACAATTAAGTATTTAAATAAATTTGTAAATTAAGAATTTGTTATTTAGATAAATTAAAGTCAACTAATCAAATTTAGCGGTTAATTAAAATAATTAATTAAGAAACAATTAATTAAATTAATTAAGATTTAATTAATCATTGATTTAAATTAATAAATAAAAATAAAAATTATGGGGTTAATGTATTAAATCGCACTCACATGGAATTAAAATAATTGTTCTGTACTAGATTGATATTTTTGTTCTGGTTGTGATACTATGTGATGTAGATTTCTATGTACTGTCCTATAATTGTGATTTGTTCTGTATTGATGTGAAAACCCTGTTAGCCATAAAATGGCATTTTAACTTCGATGCGACGGGGAATCGGATTTCAGTTTGTTATCTGAAACCCACATCGAACCTATGAATTTTTATGAACGACATATACACATGTTTTTAAAATTGACTCTCACTATTCGGTTTAGCCGGAAAAGGACCTTTGTGTCATATAAACCATTCCGAATAAGTGATACGATGAAATGGATGAGCATTTGAAGACAGTGGTGAAGACCGGGTGCCTTCGAGAACGATATGATAACCCGTCGAATGACTCTGCACCGAGTTGCTCCGGTATAGAGTTCTCCATATGTGATGGAGAATCCGATCGGGATTGTGGACGCCCGGATTGCAAGGACTTCTTCGGAAGTGCCTTCGGTTCTGTTCGAACCCAGAACAGACTTGTATGGATTGTATGTCTGACATTACATTTGAGATATAAAGAAGATTTCTTTCAAATACATTTCTGTTGGTGGCAGAGAATTTATTCTCTTAGCTTAACACCCTTCTCTGAGATGTACGAGCTCAGAGGTTATGTAGTTGAAGGTTATCAGTAATATATTCCCAACTTGGTAACTTGGCATGCTGAGTGCTGCTGATCATTTGTTGATCAAAGCGTGGCTTTTGTGAAAAGCGCAGCTTTTTGGACGAGACTTCGTCGAACCTCACAACCCGGTAATGGTCGAAACATAAAAAATGCAGCAAGGTTATTGGGGGTAGCGCTCCTTAGAATATGTGCATTTCCTTCTGGATAGAAGTGGTATTATGGTATGGAGCCCAGATACTTAACTTATGTGGATATCACAAACATATATATTTTTTACTTTGTGATTGTTGCTGGGTCCCCAGATAAAGGTTGGTTACAACCGGGGGATGGCATACTCGCATCAGTAGTTACCTAGTTAGAGGTAACCCGGCCTTGTGTTGGCAGAGATCCGGTTAGGTCTCGGGTCGTCCCTCCAGAGGCATACCCATGTGGCCCAGGAAGTTCCTTATCATGACCATTTGTTGGAAATCCAAAGAAACAATACGAGCCTTGTACAGTTTTAGTTGTATAACCTTCCATTTACTTACGGTTGCGCCTCACTATTTAGATGGTAGTTATAGTAGACATACGATAATGGTCGTATGTTGGCTAAGATTAATATTATATTTTCAAAATATTTTCTACACTATGCATTAGTAATAATATCAAAGAAATTTCCCCGTAACAAGCATATTTGACTATCATAAGAAGAAATCTCCTCCAATTCTGCGATTGCATTGTGTGTGTGGCGGAAGGTCTTATGGTAGTTTCATTTTTTAAAAGCATACCGAAATTCTTTTATAAATCTAGTTCTTTAAAAGCAATTGTTTTTGTTTACTTATACCAGTCTCATGACTGACCTGGAGTTTATTGTTTCTTTACTAAACTCTGGGTGCCCATAATTTCTACTAGGGCAGCCTAGTAGTAAGTTTTCCGTACTCTGGAGCAAGCAGTATTTTGGAGCTTTTGTTTTGGAGATATCTTAGGAGCTTTTGGAGACCTCAGGTGTTTAGCTTTTGGGAGTTCGTTATCACTTCTTTCATTTGAAGACTTTTTGGATATATGATCACTGTTGTATTATTATGATGTTGTATTTGAAGTTGCGGTGTATGTATTAAATACTCTGATGTAGTAATGGATATTATACTGTTGTATCTGTGATATATGCATGATATTCATTCTGTTCCGCTGTTTTATATTCATCTGATGTTGTTATAAGCTCCATCCGAACTGAAATTTGACGTTCGAATCTCCGGCAGTCGAATACAAGTGAGGTATTTGACGTCGACTTTTGAACGATGAATTTTAGGTCGTGACACTATCGGGCCGGCCCTGTATATATATACATACATATATGTATGTGTGTGTGTGTGTGTATATGTATGTGTGTGTATGTATGTATAGAGTATAAATCGTACGTACGTGCATCTAATAACCATGGATATTTACTTTTTATTTACTAAAAAAATTAATAGACGGATGTGTGCTATAAGTGTAAAGCTTTGGTGGTCATAATACTTTCATTCAAAATAATTTTGTTGGTAGCGTCGGTTTTAAATTGATAGTGAAATTTTATTGATGTATGATCAGAAAGAGGATGATGGTGGTGGTTGCAAATGAATGATGTGATGTAGTTGATGGACGTAGGTTATTTTCGAAATTTCAAAAATACACCGTGAAAATCATATTCAATGAAATTTCTTTATTAATAGCATGTGTGTGCACGTATGTTAAAGTTTTGCCAAAAAAATATTTATCTTTTTCGAATGGATCTAAATTTAAATATCTACGTATATAAAATAAGTATGTTGTTAAGAGCACCCAATTTCGCTCTTCCTAGTATAATGGAAAAAATAACAAACACAATAAAATTTGTGTGCTTCCTAATACCAAAGTCATTTCACACGACAATCAATCATCGCTCAAAATCGTTTTGCATGGTAAATAACCGTTGACCAACATCATTTTTCATGTTCATCAACCACCCAACTGCTGTTGTTGGATGGTTGATTGTTGTAGAAAATAGTGTTGATCGACGTTCGTCGTGCAAAAAAGTCAAAATTGATATCTTTGAGAGCTTCTTAAAAAAGTACGTTAGGAAGAGTATGTATGGCCTTTTAGCCGCAGTATTAGGTAGAAGAAAAACAAGGTCAGCTTAACAACGCAAACACATGCGTGTATAACTTGCTCGGAAAGTTGGGCAACGGATCTCTGGTCGCTAAACTATTGCTTTGTATGGGCCCTAATAGGAACCCGTAGCCCCGGCAAACCCCGTCCGTAAGATGAGAAACATCGCTGAAATTTACAAAAACCCTGCAAAATTCACCCGAAGTTTCTTTCTCGACCTTAGACTTTGAACGTTAGCAGCCGGCGCACCACATCGCAATCACCATCAACCGTCTTCATCTCCACCTCCGTGCTGCCGACTCAGTACAGTCCGCAATCTGCGCCAGTTTTCAATCTGCAGGAAGAAAGGTATTTTATTTATTAGGTAAAATTGAATATCAAATTGATACCAAAATCGAATAGTTTCAAAAGCAGGTGAAATGAAATGAGAATTGTGTCATTTATTTTTATGTATTTGACAAAAAAAAGGTGTAATAAATTGGGTTTTTCGTTTTACGGTTTGGGTATTTCAATCATTTTTCTTTAAAAAAAAGAATATCAGATACATGTTTGAATTTTTTTTGTTTATTTTGAATGGTTTTGAATATCAAATTGAAACTCTAATTCATTCTTTTATAAATTATGAAGTTCTTATTTATATTTCACAAAAGAATGAATTGACTTGGTTGAATTGGATCGGTTATTGAAAACGTTTGTGTTTGAAAAAATCGAGAAGTTATTTTCATTGAATAAATTTATGTAAAAGATATTATAGTATGTTTACACCTTTTTAATATATATTTTGTAGTTTTACTGTATAAGTTAACTAATAGAAAAAAAATTACTGTATTATTTTCGAATTATTATCATTTTGTATTGTAACAAAATTGTTTCTTGCCTCTAGCAACCCAAAGGTCCAAACCAGCCCTGACTACAGTTAAAATTTTAGTTTTTTAGTATAATTTGCATTTGAAACTATTATTCAAGAAGACAACCTTGTTTAAGGATTAATTTTACAGCAGTTAAGTGATTTTTCGTATTTTTTAATCCTGGGAAAGCTTGTGTTGGTTTGAATCAGCCTAAAATTGTACAACATGTTATATGCTAATTGCTTATGATCTAGTTATTCTTCCAATTTGTTTTACTAAATTTTTATAAGTTTGGATTAGCTGCTAAGGAAATTGGAAAACAAATTTTAGTGGAAGGTTTCTTTGTTCGTTTTCGTGTGGTGTCATAATTTTTCTGACCAAAATTATGACAAATGTGCGCCATTGTTGGCTAGCTGACATGATTTCGGTCTTTGTTTTGGATTACTGTCCAAAGAATTAGCTGAGGTATTCTGATTTGTTGGAACACGATTTTCTGATATATGATGCTGTTAGAATAGAAGCTGATTATTAATTTAAAAGCATTAACCCTTTATCTGCGAACTTAACATTTAATTCATGTAGAATGAAAACATGAATAGGGGATGCCATTAGAAGTCAGATAGTTGTGACAACTGAACATTTGGATCATTTGGATCATTTGATTTGACAACAGTGTAAACTACTATGTAGTACTTTGCTAGTGCTCGTGGCAGCTTGGGCTAAGTTTTTGTAAGTTGAAATAATCAAAAAGTATACATCACATAAATAATCATATAAATCAGCAATTATCTTAAATTTAAAGTGTGTTCTTTTGGAGACTTGATTGTGGCAACTTAAATGGATAGTTTGCTTTAAAAATCCAAGAAGTATTTTTTCTTTAAGCTAGTTATAAAAATTGTAATATTGGTTTTGTAAGAGAAGTCATTATGTGTTATGTGATTTCTTTGAGTTAGATTGTAGCCTATTTGATTTTGAGTGCAGATATTGTTTATTTACCATCCTTTACATCTCAAACAAAATATACCATAGTGTGTTTTATATCAAAGTGCAAAATAAAAATTATGTGTAGCTCTGGTAACTCATTCTTTTTTGTCATCCCTTTATGTACGGATCTAATGGTTAGTTGGTATTTCACTTTCCATTTGGTTACACCGCATGATTTGTAAGCACATATTGGCCATACTTCTTTTTACAGCTCAACTGCTTTCTTTGTAGATTTTGTTCTCACTTATTATTACTCATCCAAATATGTTTTTACTGACAGAAATGGAAACCAAGTCAACAATTGGACTTTCTTGGGCTCCAAAATTGCCTCCCATGCTAACTGATGCGAAAAAGAGTTTAGAGAAAGGGAAAGATAAGCCTGATTATATTTCACAACCTAAAGATGAACTTATTGATGGATTATACATCCCCCTAGGGATCCAAAAAAGTTCAATAAGATGATTTGGAGAAATCTTAAAGACACGGCTGGTAAAAGTTGGTTAGTGGGTGCTGGCTGTCAATTTTGTCATAGCATTTGCATCTTTTTGTTATCTGATGCAATTTGTTTTCTACACAGGTTTGGCGTGCCTGCTCCAACTACGACCCCTGAGTTGAAGAAGGATCTTGAAGTTCTCAAAGTATATCATCTAAGTGTTAATATTTTGTTTCAATGAATGATGCTTATATACATAAAATCCCTTGTACAAAGGGTTTGCATAAGGTAAATTCTGTTACCGGGATAAACATTTATTTGTCCAAAGCAAATAAAATGACCTAACAAAACAGGTTTAGTTGGTTTGGTTCATGTAGTTAATTAAGTGTGGTTTCTGCTTTTCGTACTTGGTTCTTTGGTCGGTTTCGGTTTTCAGTATTTCAATATTTTAAAACCGAGCCAACCAATTAAACGCAATATTAATTTGTTTTAAAAAGAACATAATTATTGGTGCTAATGTTACTATTTATACCATCATCTTAACAATATCATATTTCTTTCTGTTCATGTTAGTATTTTTAGAAGATGGGGAGTTTGTTTCTGAAAATTATAGCATCATTAATCATTTACATAAATGTGGACACATTTACTGATTTAACTCATATTATGTCAGCAACTTGACAAGTTAACTCATTTAAACGCCAAGCCAACCTGTTGAACCAATCAAGCTGTATCAAATATATTTGGATCGTCGGTTTCAGTTTTAAAAAATGTCAGTTCATTTTGTTTGATTTTTGTTTCTGATTTGATATTTTGGTTCTGCTGTATTTTGGCAATTCCAAACTGAACCAACCGTTTGCTCATCCTTGCTCATGCTCGGTTTTTTTGGCATCTTATGCTATAAACGCTATTTTAATTTAAAATTTTGAACAGTCTGGATATGAAATTTTGTTTAATACTGTACACGTAGTATTTGTGGACTACATTATTGTATTTTTTGACATAGCCAATTTATATGAAGATTTTGGATTCAAGTAACTAATTAAAATTGGGAGACGGATGAAGTCCTGATGACAGAGGAAATGAAAGTCTGGATAATCTGTTCTCCTCTATATCAATTAATTCTTTTCTGCTCTTCTTGCGTGAGTCATGTCCATGTTTATGGTACCTCATACACAACTGAAAGTAAAATAAAATCTGAAACATTTATTGAAATTAGGTTACATAGTTAAGCTTCATATCTTAACTTCGTAAAGTACTAGAGTTTTAAGCGATATTCTTTGGTATAATTTAAGAAACGCCAAAGAAGAAGTTAATTTGAGCCTTCACTGTTTAGTTTACACACTTTCGAATATTTGAATGCTCTTTAATAATATGCCTGTTTTGCATATTTTATTATGGGGACGTATCTTTAGACTTAAACATGGTGACATAGAGTAGATCAAATGATAAATAATTGTCTAAGTGTTAAATTTGTGTCTATTGATCCGTCCCCTTTAGTTACCAATGAACACCAGTTATTATATGATCACCATGGAACATATCTTTTTTCTTCTCCTTTCTTTTTAGCCGTTTGGACCGAATGCTATAGATAAAGCATGTTAGTCACTTGAAGTTACTATCAGCTTATTTACATGTGATACTTCAAGTTATTAACATTGAATTTTAACTTTTTGGTTACTTGTTTTTAACAATATTAAGAAGCAAATAAGAGTTTGGCCAAATAGGACGCTTATTAATTTCTTATAAAATTTTGGCTGATATCTTTGCATCCGTTTTCTTTTGCTAATATACTAGCTATAGTAGTATGTTCATGAATAATTTAACTTTTGTTCACCCTTGTTTTTTTTTCAACTTTTTTGGCAGTTGAGGAATGTCTTTGATCCTAAAAGGTTTTTCAAGAAAGGTGATAGTACCAAGACACTCCCCAAGTTCTTCCAGGCAAGTCGCATTTAACTTTTCTAAACTGGATGAATGAGCATGATACTGCAGTCATATTGCTTACCGTTTACAGCCATTATCAATACAGATGGGCACTGTAATTGAACCAGGGTCCGAATACTTTTCAAGTAGACTGACAAAGAAAGAGAGGAAGACCTCTTTTGCCGAGGAGTTACTCGCTGATACATCCCTTAAGACATACAGGTATCAGCTTCCCTAGTACAAGGACATAGATTTTTTCATAGAAATGTGTGCCTAAAATATGAATTTGTGAAATGTAAATATGGGTACATTTTCTTTCATAGAAAACGCAAGATGGAAGAAATTGAAGCAAAGAGTCAGCCTGGAGGGAATCCAAAATGGAGAAATAAGGGATCACAGACATGGAAACGTGCCAAGGGTAGAAGACATTGAGCAAAAAGGCATGCTGATATATTTTTAGCATAGCAATTATTTAAAGGTTAAATGAGCACAAAATCGTTAAGCTGACTGTGATCCCTTGAATCTTGCTACTAAACTGCATTTTTATGCATGCAGTTTATTGATGTTTCTTTAATGGTCTCAGTGGCAGTTTACATTTTCGCTTGTAAATTTATTAGTTTTTAGTGCACGGCACTATTTGGACATGAGTATACACAGTACTAAGGTTCGTCTGTGGTATGTCATTATCCTCTTTCAAATTGAGTTTGCACTTTTTTTACGCATTCCTCTATTACAACCTTTACCCTTCGTTTTTTTATTTATTTGACATATAACAGCATCAGGAGCTTTAATTTTGACCGGTTTGTATATTTGTGTCAATTTTCCAAGGGGGGAGAAATGGAAAGTGATTGGTTGAGACATGGGAATATGGACGTTATCATATCGGTTGATTGGGAAATGTGAATGTGTCATCATAACATATGCGAATTAATAAGTTGTACACATCAAATAGACAGATTATATACAGTTTTATGTAACGTGTTTTTTATGATTATGTGAAATCGTGACACACTGGTACTGTAGCTATGTTGTGGGAACGGTTTGGTATTTTCCGATTATCCAGTTTATTTCATTAAAAAGTAAACGTAATTCATAGAAGTGTTGGATTTGAGCTTTTGAAATCTAAATATTTCTTCATCTAACGTTGAACTTACAGTATATATTTAAAAAAAAAAAAAAAAATTATGAAACAACATTGGTTTTGGAAAAAAAAAGGTCCTGAATTGCTGTTAATCGAGTAGAAGTTAATGGAAGTTAGAAAAGACGAAATGACTTAAATCTAGAACTCACACTCAAAAGTACTAAGAAAATAGCTTAGGTAAATGTCAATCAAAAATAGGCTAATAGGATAAGTCGGTATCAAACGTATGCTTATAACTCGGCACCAAGTTATACTGGTCCATATCCAGCATTTTCAACTTCACACAAGTTATTTTCTAGCTCTTTCATGCATGCCCAAGTGATTTCATAGAATTCTGGACGATCAACCTCAAGAATTGAAGAGTTAGCCTCTGTGAACTACAGAACGAACCAAGTTATGAGAGAACGATCATCAAAACAAGCCATCGACCTACGAAAACACAAGAGGCACTCCAAAATGAAGCAAGAAGCGTAATCTAAAAGAAAAGTGCGAGTATCCCCTTAAGGGGATAACTCGGTACCGAGTTATATCTTTTACTCGTGAGCACCCCAAACTTTTCACACTACTTCTGGCTGATATTTGGACCTCCTTGCAAGCTGGCTTCTAATCCATCACGCCTGCTTCTCTATAAATATAGCCCCTAGTTCAGTCAAAACAGGATCTGACTTCTACCATCACTACAGAGAAGCTCTGCCTCTTTTTCATCTTCTATCTCCACACAATAGTCACCAAGGCAGCTACTTTGAACAATTCTAGGACTTAGAATATGTCCAACCCATGTACTTACGACTTTTTCTCTATCAAGTCACTTGTAATCTCAAACAAACTACATCAAATCCATAAGTAACAAAGTTATAAAATCGACGTAGGTCATAGATTGCCGAACCACTATAAAATCTTTTTTCTCTCTACTTTATTTTACTTTTATTTCAACTTCTATTTGCTAGATCTAAGTCTCACGGGATCCTTACGATCTATTCTTGGATGTTGATCCATTTTTTACGTCAATAATTTGGTGTTTCACCAAGAAACCCTAAATCTAGGCTTTGATCTAACTCTCTACTTTGGATTGCATAAGATTCAGAAGTTAGATTTGAAAAGTTCGTTTGGAGAAATTGAAGATTTACTATTCCAATGGCTCCAAGGAAAGGAATACCCGCTTCTATAAGATCCGTAGGAGCAACAGTTGGTGATGATGAAGCAAATCCCCACCAAACAGAAGTAAACAATGGAAATCCGCAACTTGAATCTTCTTCTTCTCAACAGGAAATTGTTACTAAAGGAGTGCTTAATTAGATTATCAACTATCTTAATCATAAATTTACTGATAGTCAGAAAGGTCTCAAGGACAACATGGATGCATTGCTAACTTTGCAGCCACCAACAACAAGGAGAACTAGAAGGGAAACTTCTCCTGCAGCAGAACAAGAAAATTCCTCCACTTCTAGCCTAAATAGGAGGGATGGAAAGCAAAGATAGAAGGAAGCAACTGTTTGAGCTGCGAGGGATGTTGTAGGAAGAAGTAGGGGGTTCTCCCTGTAAGGAGACATGATGGAACCAAGCCAAAACAACTTAGTGCCAACCCAAACTTTGGGGCGAATACTCCTCAAGAAGGTAACGCCGTGCTCGTTTCAAACTCTGAAGACGATATTCAGCTTGATGATGGAGACTTGAGATTGAATACTAGTTTTAACGAACAAAACATTGGAGCTAGAGTACAGACCGTCGTAGCAAGACCAACCGCACACCAATGGAACACTGCAGAATTGTTTTTTTGAAGAATGAAGAACCTAGGCTTCAGTTGGCAAACCAAGATCGTTTGCGGAGTCAAACACTTAGGATAGCTCCTAACTGCCGACCTGTAGATAACCATGCTAGCGGAAAATACATCGCTGACATGGTCAAATGATTGATGAAGGATGGTAGGAGTAGGAAAAATGAAGACCGAGGTTCTGCGCTAAGCCGAACCCCCTTTACCGCGAACGTCCCAAGAGAAGAATATCCTTGAAGATTCACCGTTTCGACTATGCCATCGTACAATGGAACAACAGACCCTAAACAACATTGTTTAAATACGAATGGCATATAGATGGAGTTAGAACTACAGATGTCATCCGTTTTAGGTATTTTCTAGTTTCCTTGGAAGGAGTCTCTTCCATGTGGTTTATGAGACTTGGATCGAAGTCTATTTCCACGTTTGATGAGTTGGCAAGAAAGTTTCTAGAATAGTTTAGACTTCACATTGCACAACCAAAGGATGTGATGTCCTTATTTGGCTTTTCCCGAGTGTCCAATGAGCACCAAAATGTTTCTTGAACTGGTTTAACGTTGCGGTTACTGAGGTGAGCAATCCAAAGGAAGACGTGGTATTTATAGCTTTGGTCCGGGCGATTCATCCGGATACAGACTTTTGTAAATGGATTAAAATGAAGCAACCAACTACCATGGAAGAATTTCACCGAAAGACAAACCAGTTTATAAGGCTAGAAGAAGCATATATGATTGAAGGCGGAATCGTCGATAAGCAACTGAAGGAGGTAATCCAGAGTAATTTTGCAGTTAAATAGGATGGAAATAGTTCTGCAGTAGGTGCAGGAAGTGCAGAAAAGAATGCAAATCAGAAAAAGAGAAACCAGAATTCTGGTAGGCATGGAGGGCATGGAAAACGTCTGAGGAATCTAAGCCCTAAAGACTATACACCCTTGAATGATAGCCTAGAAAACATCTACTTTGCCACTTAGGGAACTGAGCGATACAACAAATCGCCCAAGTGGGATGCGTCCGAATAGCAAAAGCAATCGGGAAATTTTTGCCACTTTCATGAGACTCACGGGGATAACACAAATGAGTGCCGACATCTAAAAGACTTGATTAAGGAATTGATAAGGAACAGTAGGCTCCAGCAGTACATAAAGAAACCACAAGACCTTAATCGATCTGCCGGACCACAAGCACCGAACGCTCAAGGAAATTAGTCTGGACCTAAAGAAGAAGGGTCTAGACGAACGATCAAAGGTTAGTTATGAAACCATCATTGAAGGACCTCATCCAGTCAGAAGAGTTGGGTAAACTGGAATGATATGCCAGTTCTATGAAGAATGCCCCTCAGGAGTGTTGACTCGTTGAAGACGGAGCTCTGGTTAAGCAACAAAGAATGATTATCGATGACATCATGTTCTAGAATCGGGACACTGAAGGCAGTGAAGCGACAACTCTTGTTCCAATGGTAATAACGGTTGCGCTCGGTCCAATAGTTGTACATTGAGTTTTTGTCGACGGTAGGAGTTCGGGTTACATTCTATTCTAAAAGACGTTTGACTAGATGAAAAGAAGCATGAAGGGTGTGACCGCTTATCGAATGAAGATTAAGAGATTTACAGGTGAACCTAAGTAACCAATTGGGACGATCGATCTACCTGTCGAACTTGGAGAACGAGAACGGGGAGTGGTCCTTATATAAACATTTATGATTGTTGATGAGTATTCTACTTACAATGCTTTCTTGGGCTAGCCGGCACTTGCTGACTTTAGAATCGCTTTGGCTTCACGGTGTCTCATGAAATTTTCAACGGAGAATGGAATAGGGGTAATAAGAGGAGACCAAAGCACCACAAGAGAATGCTATGTCGCTGAATTACGTGAATTAAAGCACGTGAAAAGCGAAAGAATATGTGGATGTTTCTCCACATTCATGAACCATAAGCATAGCAATTACAGAATCGCCCCTGACTTGGAGACCAGTGGAGTTTATGGTGGTCGTCCCTATTGACATGGATGACCCAACTTAGGTCTTAAAAATAGATTCGCAGTTGGGAATCAAGATGCAAAATGAATTGATAAAATTTCTTCATGCCGATCTGAACATTTTCGCATAGATGCATTTCGATATATATGGGTATCGCTAGAGATAGCATGCCACACACTTAGTATCGATCCCAAGTTCACTCCGGTGAGGTAGAAGAGTCGTGGTTTGGGTTTGGAATGATCCACTACATTGAAGGAGGAAGTGGATAAGCTATTGGCTAACGACTTCATCCACGATGCAATATATCCTGAGTGGGCGTCAAATCCTGTGTTGGTCAAAAAATAGAATAAAAAGTGGCGAACTTGCATCGAATACTCATAGTTAAATAAAGCTTGCCAAAAGGACAGCTTTCCATTGCCTAGAATCGACCAGCTCGTTGACGAAACCGCTGGACATGAGTTGCTCTCATTTATGGATGCCTCCTCGGGATATAATCGGATTATGATGCATGAGCCTGATCAGGAGAATACCAACTTCATCACAGGCCTAGGGCTATACTGCTACCATGTAACGTCATTCGACTTGAAAAACGCCGGAGCTACTTACCAGAGTTTGGTAAATACGATGTTCAAAAACTAAGTCACACAAATAATGGAAGTGTATGTGTGTGACAAGCTAGTGAAATCGTGAGTGTTTGGAAATCATCTGGATGATCTCTCAGAGATGTCCGAGATCCTCTAAAAATATGGAATGAAACTGAACCCACTGAAGTGTTCATTCGATGTTGCCTTAGGGAATTTTCTTGGATTCATGGTGAACACAAAGGACACTGAGGCTAATCCAAAGCAGATTACTGCACTGCGGAATGTTAAAACCCCAACGATAAAAAAGGAGTTGTAAAGTTTGAATGGAAAGATTGCAACATTGAGCCGCCTCATACTCAGAGCAACAGATAAGTGCATACCATTCTTTGATGCATTGAAGAAGAATAAGAAAAACTTGGAGTGGAGTTAGGATTGTCAGGCCGCTTTTGAAGAATTACCATGACACATGGAGACACCGTCGATTCTGTCCAAACCGGGGATAGAGAAGATCTATTCATTTACTTAGCAGTGTTTGTCCAAGCATTAAGCGTGGCACTTGTGCTTGAGGAAGCTTGGATCCAACGATACATATACTACATTAGCAAGCGGTTCTCTAGAGCTGAATGAAACTACCCAAAGCTAGAGAAGCTGGCATACTGCTTGTAGATGCATCAAGGAAAATGCAGCTTTACTTCCAAGCTCACGTAATTAATGTGTTGACGGATCAACCCTTGAAACATGTATTCTACCATCCAGAGACTTCAGGATGGATTTTGAAATGGAACATCAAGTTAAACCAATATGATGGAACTTATCGTCTTCGAAGGGCAATTAATGGACAAATATTGGCTAACTCTATTGCTGAATTCACAATTCGGAATGACAAGGAGGAGGAAACTTTGGTCGTAACTTCGCAATGGAAGTTGTTCATCGATGGCCATCAAATGAATTCTTCTTAGGAGCATGAATTATGCTTGAAACTCTCGAAGGAAGGTCAATCTGTTATACTCTAAGGATGGAATTTCCTGCTACTAACAACGAGGCGGAGTACAAGGCATTAATAGCAGGATTAAAGGTTGTGAAGGAATTGGAAATAAAAGCACTACACATCTACGCCGATTCATAACTAGTTGTTTGTCAAGTGAGAAGGGAATATCAACCTAATGGTGCAAAACTCGCCCCTTATTTGTCAAAAGCATGGGAATTGCTCGACGATGTTGAACATTACACAATAACTCATATTCCTAAAGAGCAAAACGTGAAAGCCGATCACTTAGCCAAACCAGCCAGTTTTGGAGACGCACAGTCAATAGGATTGGTTCCAGTAGAATTATTGGCCACTCCTAGCATAGATCAATTGGACATTGATTGGATTATGTAGACCACGGAAGAGGAGGAATCATAGATGACGTCGATCATGGGCTACTTACTTAGAGAAATACTCCTCATAGACCAGAATGAATGAAAGAAGCTCCTTTGGAAGGCACCACAATTCGTAATGCAGGATGGAATGTTGTACATTAGAGGATTTTCCTTTCCTTGCTTAGGTATGTAGCCAAAAGATGAAGCTAGGAAGATCCTCATGGAAATTCACAAAAGCGGCTGTGATGATCATACAGAGGGACGAACACTAGTGAAAAAGGCTCTTCACTACGGATATTTCTAGCCGATAATAAACCGATATGTTGTAGACTACACTGGATGGTGTGATAGATGTCAGGGATTTGCAAAGATCCCACGAGGCCCATCTTCAAAACTTACACTAATAGTCATCCCTTGGCCATTTGCGGTCTAGGGAATCAATTTAATCGAAGTATTACCAATATCAAAGGGATGTGCCAAATTCCCTATCGTCGTAGTTGACTACTTTACAAAATAGGCTTAAGTGGAACTGCTTGCCACTATTACTACTAAAATGTGATTAACTTTGTAGCAAAAATATTATTTGTAGGTTTAGAGTACCGTAGAAAATCATCACAGGCAATGGAACTCAATTCCAGAGTATAGAGTTCAAGGACTTCTGTAGATGCTGCTGGATTGGAAAAAGCTTTTCCATGGTAGCACATCCGTAGTTGAATGAGCAAGTGGAGGCAATGAACAAAATCATCAAATCCATCATAAAGAAGTGGCTTTCAAAAGCCAGAGGAAATTGGGTTGATGGGCTTCCACTTGCACTATGGGCTTACACAGCGACACAAAAATCTATATCCGAAAACTCACCGTTCGTTTTAGCATATCGTTCAAAATCTATGATCCCGAAAGAACTGAAAGTCCCCTCTTACCATAGAAGGCACCTCAACTAAAGAGAGAACGAGCCACTCCAGCTTAAATCACTAGCCAGATTGATGGGAAGTGGGAGGAAGCCAAACCGAGGACCGCTGCTCACCAGAAAAGAGTGGCACGACACTTTAACGTCAAGATTTGCAACCGTACCTTCGAAGTGGGAGATCTTATTATAAAATGGATCTTCCCTGGTATAAGAGCACTTGGCCTGAACTGGAAAGGACCCTATGTGATCGACCAGAAACTTGGAGATGGAACATTTAAGTTGGCGAGTGTCAATGGAATTCTGATTTCATGCGCTTGGAATAGCGACTCGCTGCGGCACTACTACATTTGATACCTATCTATATATTATTACCTATTTTCACAAATAAGCCATCCAGGAACACTCGTGGCACTGTAAATAGGCAAGATTTGCCTTTTTCCATCTACTTCTTTAATAAAGCTAGCTTCTTGAGCCAATGGAACCACGTTTTTGTAAGCAAACCGCTGCCTCCGTTAATGTCGAGAAGGTTCAAAACCATAGAGCCGACAGGGAAAATCAATCAAGGGAAAATCGATCCAAAGCTTTTGGGAACCAACGTTGCTCCGACAACATCTGGAACGTTCAATACCATCAAGTAAATGAGGAAAATCATCTCAAACAGCCATATCGATGGGGAAAATCGATCCATGTCTTCTGAGAACCGGCATTGTTTCGACAACGTTGAGAAGACCCATATCCCTATGCACTACACAATAAGCCATACGTTGCTTCTTGAACCGATGGAACCGCATTCTTGTAAGCAATACTCATGTGTGCCACACAGTAAGCCACACAACTGAGAAAATACTTATTAATCTCTTGATAAGAAGTATAGACTCCCAAAGCTACTAGATCGATAGGAAAATGGGCTCAAACCACTGGACCGATAGAGAAAATCGGTCCTAACTTCCTAAGTACCAATTTGCCTCAGCAACGTTGGGAAACTCTTATATTCTCTAGTTATCAGTGCTGCCCCAGCAACACCGAGTGACTATCAAACATTCTAAGTACCGTTGTTGCCCAGGCAATACCGGGAAAGTTTTCAATTGCAGGATTGGTGGAAAATCAATCCCCACTTTCCAAGGACCAACATTACTCTGACAGCACTAGGAAATTGCAAATCGCCAAGCTGCTTGAGAAAACTCATAACTGTTGGAACTTGACATTGCTCGGAGATAGCGACGTTAGAGGAAAATCTAAGGACTTAAGATATTTGTGTATATGTTTTCGGACATAGAAGTGAATGCACAAATATGATCTCATTACCGAACTTGGAAAAATTCGATCGTGGTCAAGGAACTAAACACTCGAAACCGAGTGAAAAAATCACAAGTTCCCGAAGATAGGAGCTATCGCACAACATAGACTAGGGGCAACCAAACAGTTACTCGAAATACCCATTCTCTTATCAAATGCTTAAATCTGGCATTCAAAGTAAGTGGCCCTATAGAGTGGTGGGCGGACACACTAACTTGAACGAGATGAGGTCTACGAAGCCCAAACAGAAAACACCTGTGGAGTTAGATAAACCAAGACACACCATAGTTCTGTTATGCTGAATAGACTATTTTGCCATCACAACAGAACTAAGTAATACAATATGCTAAATAAGTGTAGAAATATTATTTACAGGCACGTTAAATAAACATGTTATGTTATTTACATGCATAGAGTTGTAGAAATACACACATCATATTACACAAATTAGCAATATATAATATGGAATTTTAAGAATAGGCAATTGTATTATATATAAATGCAGTGGTACACAAAATGGCGTAGTACATTGAATGCAGGAAAAGTACACATTTGAGATTACCAAAGCAAAGAAAATCTTTCATTACCACCAATATCTTTTTATGTACAAAGATGAATAGTAAGGGTCGTTCTCGCACAATCCAGTCTGTTTCAAACATTATAAAGTGAAAAGGAGACAAAGTACAAGCTCAGTATAGACTCGATCACATAAAACACAAAAAACTAAAGATGATCCACTCTACTAGCACTTGATCAAATCATCATTTTTTACTACCATGGCCGCCTTTACCATCCTTGTTTAGACGGGTTGGGATCTTCTTTCTCCTTGTGCTCTTCTTACCAGAATCAGGCTCCTTGGATCCACCGATGGGTGCGTCTTTGGACGTTGACTTGCTAGTCTTGATCGTGAATAGGAGAACATTGGGTTGGGTGACGCCTGGCTTTGAGTTTAACTTTATCTTTTCTTCTTTCTCTTTCTGCAGTTGCTCTACCATCGTCTCCCTGTCTGTCGGGCCTGATCCGCTCGAGATCATCATGTCTTCTTCTTGAGACACAGAGACGTCCTTTAGGTTATGCAGTGCCGAAATCTGCTCAAAATCCCGTCCAATACTAGAGTTCGAAACATGTATCAAAGCTAAAACCACTGTGGAGATAGTGGCGAAAGCAGTAAAGATGGCAGCGGCTCTCGAGCCTTGAGTAGCTGGAGGCAGAGATAAAAGAGATGGTTAACCTACAAGATGGAAAACACACTTGTATAGTTTAGTAAAGGACTCCGGAGTAAACTGAAGCCTTTGTAGCACTAGAGAAACGAGAGAAATACCCAAGTCCAGAGTCTGATTATGAACTTCAACTTTGAAGTTCTCTTTGTCGATTTCCATATCGGTGGTTTGCTTGATAACCGAGGGAATATACGACTGCTACAAAGCTTCAGAAGTTGGAAGAGTGCAGGAAGTTGCAGAACTAACCCCTGTAGACGTAGGAATGGTCGTTCCTGGCTCTTGAGATTTGGGAGAAGATGTCTTGCCTTGGCCCAAAGAGATCGGACCACCGAAAGCCTTAGTAGCAGCCTCAGCAGCAACGTTCTTCTTTTCTTCTTTTAAAATCCCTCTACCAGCCGCAAGAAAACCTATGTCCTCAGAAATGAGATAGGCCATGAATTCTTCTTTGAAGCACATGTCCCTGCTTGCTCTGACCTGATTAATACTTTTTCCCAAATAATGGCGAGAGTTCAGGGGTAGTTATCTCCTAACTACCTTAAACTCCCCTTGTTCATGATGGTGCAAGCATAAAGGTATTGCACAACAACGTCCATCTAGGTCGTCATTTCATCATGTTCTTTCTGAAGATCCAAAAGTTCTAACTGAATAACCAAGTGATCGATTCCAAATGCCAACTTGTCAGATTCGGTCTTTTCTTTCTCCTTGGCCAGTTTTGCATTCACCTTGTGAAATGAGTATGATTTGTGGCCTATCCAATGGTAGCCTAATCTTGATCTTTGATGGCATTTTCTCCTTCAGTGATTCGCTCTTTCAATTTGAATGACTTATCGTGGGCATCTTTGAGCTGATCTTTAATTACAAGAAGCGCTCTTTTATGTGCTCAGGTTACTTCCTTCAGCAACTTGTCACTTGCGGTTTTCCCCTCAAGGCCACATCTCTGTCAATTTTTGGTTGAGCTATTTAATTATCGTGATCATTGAGAATTTTGTCGTGATCATCTCTTTTTGCCTCAAAAGAAAGAAATTGCTGGTGGTTAGCTCGAGTTAGCTCGATTCATGTCAGAAAGAGCTTGGACTAGACATTGCCACTCAAACCCAGCTTCCAAGTCCTCACAGATTGGCTCAAGATTTCAAGGCAAGTCAACTTTGTTCATAGGCTTTATATTCTGATCAAAATTAACCACATGCAAGAACATACATGGGTAAGCAGCTTGAAACTGAAATAGACCTAGCAGAAGTGTGTACTTCTCACCATGCTTAGAAGAAGTGGAGCAACAATAGTAGTTATAACTTGGGTGAACGGGATTTTATGCATCGCAGTAGTCTGAACCTCGGTGTTAGGAGGAGTAATGGCTGAAAAAATCCCGCAGCAATCGTGGGAGTTCTTGTGGTGCTTACGAATATCACTGGAGGCATCATCTTCACCATTCATTCTTCTCTCCCCTCTCATGGTCTCTCTTAGCATGGCGGGCCTCATCGTCGGCTTTTCTATCTTTTTTTCTCCTTCTCTCCTCATCGGTTTCATGATAAGGGAGCTACTTGGATCTGGATTATGATCTCTATAAGAGCTGGAATGTTGATATAACTGATCGAATAATCCATAACCTATGGAACCTGAAACAAGAAAAGAATGGAGTTAATGTTGGGACTTTAAAACTTTATTCAATGCATAAATGTGTGTTCGTGATCTTAAAGTGGAGTGTGTAGTGTCAAGGATCCTCTATATATTCTATCGATTGTATGGGCATGGTTCAAAAATATGCAGTTAATGCTTAGTGGTTCCATAGTGGTGAAGGTGCAAAAAGTTACATTGGGATAAAGCAAGGACATAGCAGAAAATAGCGGAAGTGCAAAAAGCTTCACTAGATATAAAACCAAATATTTAAAGTTAATTTATTCTCATTCTCATATCATTTGTGTATGAAAAAGAAATATTATTTAATCGCATATATCAAAACTTAGAACATCATAGTTTATGTAGTCCAGATTTGATGATTAGAAAAGATTTCTAAGTTGTATTGGGTAATTATGCTTTTAAAATTAGGCATTTACTCTAACTTTATTTATTTGGTTCAAAGAAGAACCAGTCGAATCAACCTTTGTATAGTAATGCTGCTAAAGCGGGTACTAAATTTCGCTTGCGTAATAGAAAATAGCAGGGCTTAAATGGGTTCATTGTTTAATAACGTTATATTGAAAAATCATAGTGGTCGAAGAGCGCTATGTGCTTGGGATTTAGCGAGGCTTTAACTGCATAGGTTTAAAGTTGGAGTCTCTCCACATTCACTTAGAAAATAGCTAGAGATAAGGTGATATCTGAACCAATCTCGCCTACTATCTCATTGATTACAAAGTCCTGAAATTCGCTCCTTTCCTTCTCTTTTCATAAATCCCATATCCTCCTCCGGGATCGTGAGCATTTTGGTGACATCGGCCTTATCACCGGGTGCATCACCTCTTACAGGTCCATAAGTCTGTCTATTGGTGGCTTTATCTATGTGTTCTTCACCGGATGCACCTTCTTCTCCCCCCGGAATGTTCTTATCGAAGCTACTAGTTGGAGCAATGGAATGAGTATTTGTCCTAGAGCTGCTTGGAGTTGGAGACATCATGTCAGTAGATATCCCAGAATGAAGCAACCCATATTCCCACAAGTTGTCATTTGTCATAAGGAATTCCATAGTCCGTCGGCTCTCTACAATAGCCTTCAAATCATTGAGCATTCTCTTATGCTCCTCCCTACTGTCACATCTCGATGGGACTGCAATGAGACACCCACTAAATTAGCAACTTATAAGCTCTGGCAAGGGATAGACAAAAGAAAATGATCTTACTTCCAGTAAGCCATAAGCGATTGAATCCCTCTGGGCAATGCATGAAGAAATATTTGTCCTTGAAATACAAGTGTCTATTATGCAATCCCTCACCGACCTTACAACCTCTCCAAGCCACTATAATCATGTAGGATGGGAAATCCTTCCTTTCCTTAAACTTCAAGTGGTATGTCAGGTCGTTGAACATTGAAGGCCGCTTGAATTTATCCACAAAAAGAACATACACCGAACTCGGTAATGCATATCCGTTCAGATGGACTTAGGACGGAGCAAGTCCAATCTCTTGTAGGAAATGTCTCAAATGAGTTGAAGGGTAGGAAAGCACTGCCAGGACCCATATAGCGATTGCAAGCTATGAAGCCTTGAGGGGGATGGTGATCAAGCTCATCTTTTGTAGGCAAACGAATGTCATCTTCGGGGATGCCATGCTAAATGCAAATGTTTCGAAGCGACTTGGCTGATAACTTCGAAGGTGCCTACTCTGACGGGTTACATATGAGTCTAAGCCCTGGATGTAGCTGACGTATTACTAGACCAGTTGGAACCAACTGGCCATAAAGCTCAAAAGTCATAGGCTGGCTTGGACCGGCTGGAACGAAAGGCGAAACTGGAGTTGTAGACCATCCAGCTTCCAGAGCAGCGAAAGTTCCTTTGATAGGATTCATATAAGGAGACCGACGAGTCATTCTAAACTGGAAAACTTGACGTTCAATACGGTCATATATGTTTTACTCAGAATAAAATTCTCATGTGACCGAGGTTCAAAATCCAAAGGAAGTCGACGTCTTTTAACCAGTCGTGTTATAAGCATTGACTAGGGCAAGTGTGGTGTGTTATCAATGCAATGTGAGTCCAGTGTCCCGAACACCATGACGTACCATCCTGTATAGATGGCTCACTCGCACCTAAAAAATGATCTGCATCATACCTTGAATTATCTCTTGGTACTTACCCGTTATCAATGGAAAATCGATAACGGATCCGTTGACTTAAGCGACACGGAAAGCTTTTCTTTTCAGGACCATTGGAAGTGAAGAATTGAAAAGGCAATGTGATGGAATCATCCAATACGCCTAAATTCAAGGCAAATCGTCGTATTGGTGTTCACTGGACGATTACGATTTTGCCAATTTCATGAAGGCTAACAGTTGAAGCCCAAGAGTGCAACTCGTCTCCGGAATCCCATGCGTTCAATCAGGGCAAGCCTTAGCTTCCCCATCGATTAAAAATGCCCAAAATCAACCATCTCCATCCAAATAAAAATCGATTAAGTCTAAGCCATCGTCATCTTCATCGCTTAAGCAAGAATTCATCAACGCCAACCTCTGATTCAATCGAACGTGCTAAGGTTTTAGGATTTTATCAGGTCCGACTTCTTTAGGCCTCAGATATGGTGTGGCATGCTATGTGGCAGCGACTAGTTCAGGTTGTGGCGGAGACAAGTGGCAGCGGCGGTGTATGAATGGAGGCGGCTAGAGTTAGGTCGGTAAAGCAAGGACTTGGGTGGTACAAAGGAAGCTCGGGTAGGAAACGGGAAGACTCGGCACTAGAAGCAAAAGTGAGGAGGAAGCTTAGGGAAGTTTATTTAAATAAGAAAACCAAATTTTTTTTAACTCCATAAACTCAGTACCAAGTTAATAATTCAGTACCGAGTTATCCGTATTCGCCCTAGTCAACTCCAAATCGTTGTAGAGGGCATCCTTGTTAAATTGAAGCATCATATAGTCTCCAAAGTGTAGTTCGCCGGCACAAAGAATTGGAATTCTAATCGAAATCGGGATGAATTGTTAACACGAAACCAGATAAGTGAAAACAACTCCCTAAGATGACATCTAACGGTCAACCAGAATTCAAAGGATGGCAGTTAGAAACTTGTCTCGATCCATAACATGCTTTGTTTTTAACGAAAGCATATTTTGGGGGGGGGATGCTAACCATGTTTTTAACCGAATAGATGTCAACGGAGATTAGAATGTCGAAATGATGACAAAACAGCTTAAAATCTAGAAGGCACACTCAAATGAATTAAGAAAATAGCTTAGGCAAATCTAAGCCAAAAATAGGCTAAGAAGATAAGTCGGTGCCGAGTTATATTGGTCCATTTCTAGCCTCTCCAACTTCATAATGTTTTTCTTTAGCTCTTCCATGCATGCCTAAGTGATTTCATAGAGTTCCAGATGACCAATCTCAAGAATTGAAGAATTAGCCCCTGTGAACTATAGAACAAACCAAGTTTTGAGGGAACAATCATCAAAACCAGTCATCGATCTATGCAAACACAAAGGCACCCTACAATGAAGCAAGAAGCATGATCTAAAAGAAAAGTGTGAGTTTTCCCTTAAGGAGATAAATCGGTACCAAGTTATACCCTTAACTTGTGAGCCCCCCAAACTTTTCACACTACTTCATGCTGATATTTGGACCTCCGTGCATGCAGGCTTATGATCCATCATGTCTGCTTCTCTGTAAATACAGCCTTTAGACTAGCAAAAAAGGATCTGATTTTTGCCATCACTATGCAAAAGTTTTGTCTCTTCTTCATCTTCTATCTCCACACAATAGTCACCAATGTAGCTACTTTGGACAATTCCAGTCTCTCTACTTCATTTTTGTTATTTTCCTTTTATTTCAACTGCTATCTCCTAAACCTAGGTCTCACAAGATCCTTGCAATCTATTCTTAGGTATTGATCCATTTTTGGCGTCAACAATTATATTATTTTAAAACAAACATTTTTTATTTTTTCACATTAATTTTTCAGAAATAAAAATCTTGTTCTTTAAAAGAGAATTGGGTTTCCATATTTATTTTTTATTTGAAAAAATTGAAATTTGTTCTATTTTACATTCTTTAAAACAATGAAAAGATGGAATATTGGTGCGAGACATTAAAAACGAGATATAACGAGAATAACAAAGATATTTAACAACATGAGATTTGCAAAGTAAATGATTATTTTTTTACATGTTTTAGAGTGAGATAATTTTATGTTTTGTAGCAATAGAGAAATCTCTTTTAGATGGGGTTAAAAATTGGTTTAAATTAAAGTATCATTATTTGGATTGTAGATGAGGTCTTCTGTACTCAAATTTATTTGCTTTATATTCCTCTCTAAATATATTTGTATTCTACCCTTAGATTATTTATCAAAACTATTATGAGGCTCGTTCTTTGCACACGATAAGAGGACAACACCTTTGCTTCGTTTGTTCTTGAGTGTGTATAGCTTTAATTTTTCAATTTTAGACTGATAGAACATTAGAACTGGTAGCGTAATGGTAGTCGGGCAAATGGTATTTCATATACCACTGGAAAACATAACTTGATTAATGTAGAAGCTTGTTCGACGGCCAATTTCTTATCGGACTAGAAAAATGGCCGAAAAATTTATATTAAAAATTACCGCAAGTGCACGGCGAACAATGTTAGTACGTGACGAGTACGGGTCGATCCGTAGGGAATTGTTTAGATTTAAATTTTCTATTCAATCAAATTAACCAAAGAGTTTGAAAATTGTTTTAAGCTAGAGAAAATGCAAAAACTAACTACTACAAAAGTGAATGAAAACTATGAGATGAATAGACAATCTAGAGATAAATTCACTCTCAAAGAACATATAAATCAACATATATGAAACTATGATATCTCTTTTGGTCATTAGTGAGTTTAGTTGATATGTTTATCATAAGTATGGAATATTTATGCTATGAATTAACCCAATATACACAATGGAACTTTAACATACCCACTAAACCATTTGCTAACTCTCATGAAAATTGACAATGAATTTGAAAATAAAATTTATTGTAAGCATGATCTATTTACTATTGATTGGTAATATAGACCATCAAATTTAGATTTTAAAATCACTTCATTACTAACATCATATGTAGACAAAGAGGTAATTTGTGTTTGTGTTTATTTAAGCTTAGCCTATTCGGTGTCAACAATATAGGCTATCAAATTCAAAGCTAAAACAACAAAAATTTACCCATTCAAACATTTCCATTAAGCACAAAAGAGATCAAAAATTAGCAAATTATTGAATCTACATGATTAAGAGAACTTCAATGCCCCTAAATTGAAAGGATTTAGCCTCTCATATTTGTTATCATTTCAAAAAATATAGCATTCAACATGGAGCAAAAACAAGAGGAAAAATGCAAGCTAATTAAAATAAAATAAAAGCTAATCTACTTGCATAAATAAAACTAAGCTACGAACATAAAAGAACAGAAGCAAGAAAAGAACTTAAATTTAATTGCATTAACATAAAATTAAATGAAAGAAGAAAATGACTAAGTAGCCAAGAAAAAGAGAAGAGAGTCTTTGTCTATTTTTGAGCCTAAACCTAAACTAACTAAAGAGGAGGCTCAAAAGAGGATAAATGGATAATTATCTGAACGCATAGGGCATTTATACAAGTTTGGAAACTCTAATCCTTTTTTAGGAACTACCCAAACTACCCGTGAGAAAGTGTGGCCACCAAGTTATCATTAGCATGTTTTAATCATCCACTTAAATGTACATGTAACTTTAATCTTCATTAGCATGTGCAATAGCTCCTAAGTGTACATCATGGTAAATGGGTAGGTGGGGTCCTCCATGTTGTATGAAATGAATTATTTCCATCCTCATTTTCTTTGTTTCCTTTTGTGCATGCATATTTTCCATGAAGCCTTCATCATATTTCCATTCAAATTCCTATAAATAGAAATAAATTGCACAAATAAATATTCTCAAAATTAATACATGCACAAAATGACCATTTTATCTCTATATGAAGATGAATAAATGATGATTTGAAAATAATTTGAATTTTGGTTTAAACATGTTAAAATACCCTATATGCTCATTTATTTATTTAAATTTGATTAAATATGGAATTAATAATATGCACATTTACGTGCACATCAAATACCTCATACTTACCTTTTTATTCGTCCTCGAATAAACTAAAACTAAGATAAATTTATTTTCGTAGGAAGCACAATTGCATTGAGCATATGTAACAAGCTGTTAAACCTCTAGGTATCTCTAGTAGGATGAGTGTTGTCCCGTGAGGGTTTTCAATGGATACTACCCACAAAAGCCAAATGCAACATGAAAATATTTATAAAATAATAAATTCCTAAATGCAAGATTTATTTACAATATATGGATGCAAGTTTTCGAATATATTTGTAAAGGAAGAATTTACTTTTAAATTAACATGAATAAATTAAATATAAGTTTTGGTCATTATCAAGAAATTTAAGTTATTTTACATGTCAAAATTTTTAATACTAAGTTGTCATAACAAATCGACTCTAGTTTGTCTAGTTGTTTCAATTAATAACATAGTGTAATTATGAAATGGATCCTTAGTTGATTATCAAAGTTTGCAAAGTGGCATTTTCATTTCTTTTAAATAATAAGCCAAATCAAATAAGTTAAATTAGTGCTTGGATTCCAATTGCTTACTCTCTCTATTTTTTGGAATTTTTATTGATATTAACAATATCTACATATGCCTAACTCAGAAAACTAAGGCCAGATATACCACACAAGCACCGCCTTTTGAGCTTACATGAGGAGAACACATAGCATGGCGAGTGAACACACAAGTGTGAAAAACTATCGACTATATGCATTATTAATAAAAGAATTTTTTTATACATAGACCTAACTCAAATAAACTGAGGCCAGATATACCGATCTTGCACTGCCTTTCGGGCTTATGTGAGAAGGGTACAGAGCATGGCTAGTGTACACACTTGCGTGTGAACACATGACTCTATGTGTTTATAAAAAAATACATAAATATTAAAAAAAAACTTTTGTTTGTTTTTTATATTATATTTTTTCGTTTTTTGAAGAGAAAGTTTTACAAAATCATCTTAGCACCATTTAACTTAGAAGAAAAAGAATGTTATATCCTTTTCTTTAAATCTACCGCTTTTTAAAACAAAGATTTTCAATTAAGATATACTTCATAATTATCACCATTGAATCTTCTTATATACTAGATAAACCATCTTTACTTGTAATCAAACTTTATTTTTATTTTTTTAAGACAAATAACTTTTCAAAAATTTCAATTTAATAACCAAAATATTGTACTTATCCTATAGTGTTTCTTTAAAAATAAATCAAAAAAGAAAATTTGTTTTGAGATTTCTTTAATTTTTTTTAATTTTTTATGGTTTTGGAAAGAAAATGCCAAAAAAAATAAACCATGAAGAATAAAAAATGAAAATGAGACTCCCCCTCCACATGCTTGATTTTGACTGTGTCCCCACAGTCAACCCAAGTGAAATGAGAAAAATAAAATAAAAATATGACCTATATTTACATGAAATGAAATGATTCGTATTTACAAGACATCATAAAATGTACTATTAAAGAATTGATGAAACGGTCTTCTAAAGACCAATTCATTTGTCTCGTCAAGTATGAAAGATACAACTTAAGCGCAGAAACCAAATCATAAAAGATTTCGGAACTGAATGCTGGTATGGAAAAACAAATGTCGTTTTATTAAAGTCAATGAGTTGTTTTATTTTCGATGATTTTCGGGGTTAATAAAACAATTGATTGAAGTTCATGCTTATTTTCACCAAGTTGAAATTCAAGCTTATCATTGAAAATTTCTTCAGGATTATTGATTTCAAAATCAAAATGGTAATTTGAATCTTCCCTTTCATAATTTAACAACTCATCTTCAAAAAGTCCCAAGAAATCATGCTCACTAAATTCGTCTTTCTTTGTTAAATTATTCACAACTTCATTGCATATGTCATGTTCAAAATCCAAATTTGTTGTATTCAATTTTCAAAATCGAAAAAGAGAAGATCGGTTTTTAGATCAAGTTTATCACCATCAAAAGATTGAAATCCAACTCAATTACCGTATTTTCAAAAACTTCATTAAGATTGTCATTTTTAGTTTCAAAAGTTGTTATTTGAAAATCGTCAATTGGGGTAAAAGGTGGATTATTATTTAACTCATCACACGTTGGGATTTGATTTTGTTGCTCACATTGTTTCATATAAGTTTCAAACAGCAAATCTGTGTGATCTTTGTGAATTTCGTCCATTTGCTCAACAAGACAAATTTATAATTATTAATTTGAAAATTTTCAATTTGAACTTGTTGAGAACAAAAATTATCAATTGCATCTTAGTCGAGCGTATTCCCATTACCAAAATCATTTAAAAATTTGTTACCGTTTTCATTTTAACTTTGAAACTCAGTTTGAAGTTCGAAATTGAATTGGCAAGGGTTATACTCGAAATCATTTAAATTTTTAAGTGAATTCAAATCCTGATTATTTTGAAAACTTTGACTTAAGTCATTGCACAGATATGAATTATAGAATTCATTTATCCTTTGGTTTTGTTGTGTAGAAAAGTCAAGTAAAGATGAAATCATCTCATTACTATTTTCGAGATTTGAGGGTTGGTCATCATTTTGAAAACTTTGTGGTTCAAAATTCAAATTGTTTGTATAATAGTTGTCATTAAAATATCCATAAGAATTTGGTGTGAAATTATTTGGATTATATTGATTTTCACAACTATTGTAGAACTTTTGAGAATAGGGAAATTCCGATATTTTCAAAAGTTTTTTTTTCCTTTTTGGAGTTTTATTGGATTATTTTATAAAGCAAAACTATTTACCAAAAGGAATTTATTTTTCAAAAGAAAAAATTTGATTGTTTTTTGTATTTTCAAATTTTTTTGTTTTTAAAAATATTATATATTTTTTTGGATTTTTGCTTTTAGAAAAAACTGGCTTGATTTTTTTTTTTTGGATTTTGATTATGATTGAAAATTTTCAAACAATTTAAAAACTAAGTTAAAGAATATATATAGTTTTTTTAGTTTTGAATTTTGATTTTTGTAAATATGCATGAACTAATGCTACTATATGAATGCAAAGGAATTAATTACAAACTACCATAAGTAGCTCCTAATCCAAAATTGTACACACTTTGTCTTAATCCAACAAGATAGTTCTCAGCCAGGTAATGGACATGACTTATTGGAACATCACGAATCATTATAGCAATTGTAACAACCCGCATATTTTACGTTTGAATATTTAAATGTTATATTTAAATATAACATTGTTAGTTGGATTAAAGTCCAAATTGTGGCTTTTTGTAAGCAGTCGAATCCGAACACTAGGATAGTTTCATTGATTTCAAAACGATGTTTACAACTTGTTTAAGTATAAACATCAATATGTTTGGAGTGATTATGATTTTAGTATTTTCATTTGGGCTTTGGGTTGGGTTATAGCCCATTAACCCAATAAGCTAACCAAAACCTTCTACCTAATAGCTCCCACTCCACTCCTCTTTATTCATTCATTCCATTTTCTAAATTCCTAACACTCAAGCCCTAGGAAAAATGGTGGGAAGAGGAAATTAAAATTCCTAAGCCCTAGTTCTCTTAGGAAATTTAAGTTCTAAAATCAAGAAGAAGCTTAGGTAAGCATCCTCTTCATCTTCTCCATTTCAGTCCTTCGTCAGTTCTTGATTTTTCCTATAACCTAACTTAGGAAAAACTTTTCATCTGATAATAGATTGAAGATTCTAGGGGTGTAGCGAAGAGTAATTGGTCTAAGCTTGTTTTAGAGCTTCTCATTTCTTGTTTTTGAATTTAAAGATGAATTCATGAACTCACATCTATGTCTATAACTTTTATTACTGTTAGGTATGAATCTCTAACATCTATCTCATGCACAATTACTTTTGATTTGAATTGGTTTGGCAAATTTTTCAATTTTGGGTTTTGAAGTCAAAATTTATGAAAATCCTACTATGGATGTTTGGACATGTTATTTGTGGTGTATCAAAGAGCCTATAGGGATGGGTTGTCGCTTGGCATAAATCCCTAGCCTCCATCGCTCGTTCGATCGCTTCCGAGTTTATTTGGCCATCAATGGCCTAAGAATTTTTTTTACCAAGCACAGGCACCCAAATGTCTGGTTGAAAAATCCAGACGTCTGGTTAGGGATCCTGAAGAAAGGATAAAAAGATTAAAAAAAAAAATGGCAGAGCCAAGGACCGGACGTCTGGTTAAACCAAACCAAATGTCTTGAAGGTTTCAGAAAATAAAGAGAAAAAGGAGAAAAATATGAACTTCCAGAACCTAGGTTCAGACGTCTGGCTAAACCTACCAGACGTTTGGTCCTGGTTAATTTTGCCTATTTTGCCTGTTTCTGAGTGGATTTTGAATTTTCACCGATTTTTGTTGATTCGGTTAGTTGTTGTCATTTATTATCGACTTTGATGACTTCTTTTCTGAATTTTTGGAAATACCCATTTGATGGATTTGATATCGATTTTTATGATTTTAATTCACGTCGTCGAATGTAGATTTTGGTGATAGATTGTTTTTACAATCATTTCTGTGATTTGTCACTTTAAAATATAAAGGTTTTTATACTAGTAGTAAATAATAAAACTCTTTCAGAAAAGAGATTTCAACACTATTTTTAATACAAAACTCGTTTTAAAACCATTTTCTAATCTATTAGTATATACAAACCTTTACCTCATTTGTATGAGAAATCTAATTAAAGACTGAGCAAAACAAGTGGTATGAAACGCTTGCGTTTACTTCATCAGTTAATTATTGGACTTGTTCAATTGAAATCTCATGACAAATTTCGAGTGGAAATCTACAATCTGTTTGTAAATATTTAAGTTAACCTAGTGGTTATGGGACATGAAGTTAAACTCGTTTATTTACTAGCTTAGTGTACTTTACACTTCATTTTGATCAGTGATGATCATTTTGTATTTTCGAGTGGAAATCTACAATTTGTTCGTAAATATTTAAGTTGAGCCAGTCATCTTGGGACATGAAGCTAAACTCATTTATTTACTGGCTTGGTGTAATTTATACTTATTCTATGGAGCTTCGGCTCAATTTGGTGGGGTAGCGACCCATGGTTTTTTGACCATTCGAGGAGCAATCGGCTCATTCATCCGTATGGGGGATTATACCCCAACAAAGTCTGTCCCTGAGGCGTGTCTTTTAGAGTGCATCGATGTTCGGCTCATTCGTCCGCATGGGGGACTGTATGCTGACAGAGTCTGTCCATAAGGCGTATCTTTTAGGGCGCATCGATGTTCAGTTCATTCGTCCGTGTGGGGGACTGTACCTCGACAGAGTCTGTACATGAAGCGTATCTTTTAGGGTGCATCGATGTTTGGCTCATTCGTCCGCGTAAGGGATTATACCCCGATAGAGTCTGTGAATGAGGCATATCTTTTAGGGTGCACCGATGTTCGGCTCATTCGTCCTCGTGGGCGACTGTACCACGACAAAGTCTGTGCATGAGGCGAATCTTTTAGGGTGCGCTAATGTTCGTCTCACTAGTCCGCGTAGGGCACTGTACCCCATATTTTTATGAGTTTGCGACTCATGGGATAGCGTCCCATTTGTGATACACGTGTTGGTGGGTTTTCCTGCTTCCGTTTGTGATAGGCCTCCGCCTTTTGTGTTTTCTGTATTTTCAATTATAGATTTTTGAAATTTATGTTTCACCAATTTTTATGATTTGCATTGATATGTTTTGTCAATATTTGAGGTTTAGTGAATAAGCTAAAGAACATGATAATTCTTTTCTTATGGTGTTTGAGAAAATTTGAGATTGTATGGTTTTCATTGTTATCAAATACACACACACACACACACACACAAACACACACACACACACACACACACACACACACTCTTGTTAGAACATGGTATTATTGTTATCATATGTTTTTCTCATATCTCATATTTTGTCTCATCGTACATGATAATTATAGCTAGACTAATCCGTTTATTATTTTTCTTCTTAAATAATACTCGGGTCAGACCGAGGTGTATCAGGTGCTTCTACTCGACTTCGTAGCAGGGACTATCTTCTTACTTTTGGCTAACTACTTTAGCTTATTAGTTTTTGTTTTTATACATTCGAGATAAAGACTCCTTGATGTATACTTATTCTTTTGTCTAGCATGTGTACTTATTCCTTTGTGATGTAGTGGATCTTGGATGACCACTACTTTGATGTTCACTTCTATGTGTTATATTCATATCTGTTTCTGCCTAAGTGATATGAATATCCATGACTAATTTTGTTTTGTACTTATTTTATATTGATTCCGAAGGCCACTTGGCCCCCATGTGGTAAATTTGAGCTTGGATTGGATATGTCAGATTTCCTCTTTAAATTAAATGCATGATATACTATCCAACATATCGACTCTTACTCAAATCAATTATACAATTGGTCGCTCCTTAACAGCCTTATTCTTCATATTAATTGATGGCATTACCCAGTAGTGTCTTTGGTTAGTGTGAGTATAGAGGTGGGGCGTCATAGCTTGGTATCAGAGTCAAACTTCGAAACAATATAGAATATTTTGATAAGAATCCTTGTCTAAGTATCTCTTAGAAATCGTGCCTTAGGATTTATTCGAGTCTTAGAACCTATTTTATCCTATTTTCATTTATGATGCCTTGTTTTATTAATCAAGTTTTTTTTATATTCATTCTGAGGATAACCTTTTACCTCTTCTTTCCTTCTTTCTTAAAGAAGAGAAATGGTTAGACCTGGTCATCCTAGTGCCGGTCAATCCAGTGTTACTCCTCAGGATGGCATACTCATATCTGGCCAATAGCTTTTGCATCTTATAAAGAATTCCCAAGCCGCCGGACCCATTCAAGACCATACTCATCCTAAATTCGAGTTTGCACGCTTGTGCAGTGATTATACCAATTTAGGTGGAGGGCCATTCAAGGGTTCTGAAAGCGTTATAGAAGTCCAAACTTGGATTAGAACATACGACCACATCTTTTCTCGCATGAATCTTGTGGATCTACATCGAGTCCAAGTGGCTTCTAGCATACTCTAGGAGAGATCTTCAGATTGGTATGAGCTTTTAGTTTCGAAAATTGTTAAAGCGGATCTTACTTGGGAGTAATTTCGGGAAAGGTTTGAGTTAAAGTTTATGAAAAATTATTTATTTCATATAGAAAATAATTTGGGTAAAGTTATTTCATTACCCTATTCAAACACTACTATGTTGAATTGTTTTATTCGAGTGTTTGGAGATCTCTATCAATAACGTTAACTACTCGTATTAACCAGAATCCATAAGCCACTCAACAAACCAATCAACACAATATAAAACAATTTTATATTCACAACAAATACGTGCTCATACCTATTAATACACTCAAACTCATTTTAGGGCACTACTGACCCTATCTCTAATGAGTAATCCCCACCAGAGCCCAAGTTCTCGCTTAACCTTCAGATTTAATACTAAGAGTAATAACCTGTAAATCCGTACCCTTTTGATTTGACAATATTCTACATTAGTTCAACTTAAATTGGACGAAAATATGAACCATTTGGGTTAAAGAAGAAAAAGGTAAAAGAAGAAAATAGAAATAACAACACAAAATCTCACAATTGCAGCGGAACAATGTATAATAGATAACAACTGATCTTTATACAAAAATAACTAATACTATTTTATACATTAGATCATCAGAGTACATACAAAACAATAGCATAATAGCGAACAGTTATAATGACTTGTCCTCACAAAGCTGAATATACAACATACCATACACAGTAGAATATAAGTCAGATACGTGATATATGTCCCCGTCATCCAGCTCGTCTCCTGAGCTCTATGGCATCCTATCCTGGATCTGTTATTAAAATAAAATAACACCCGAGTCAGTATGGAAAACCAACGTGATAAAACACACTCAATTGAATTATTAAAGTTTTCAAAATCCTTTAAAATCAAAGGTATCTCATAAGACCACGCTACAAATAAACATGCTGGGTTTTTTATCTTACGATAACCAAAACATTTTATACCGAAAATCCTCTAATATTATAATAGTGTTTAAGTACAAATATTTATTCAAATAGCTGAAATGCTTGCATCTCATGTTCCAGCATAGTTAGGCACAATCAAGCCTGTACGGGTGCTTATTGGAGATTGGGTTCCATATAATGGCAGAGCTACTGGGATACCGCCTGTCACAGTACCTGGCCTAGATCAGCGTACCGAGGACCACTCCCGATCCCCTACAACACAAGACCGAAGCTACCCCTTACTGGATAGTCCGAATAAGATCACCCCGCGGTTGGGATCAGCAACCGCCACACAGCCAAGATCAAGGGACTCTAGACAGAGACGACCTTACCCTACTTGGGTGCTAGTCACTTAGCCTTGCTGCACCTCCCCTGTTTTATCCATTCCTGGTTGATGAGGCGTATGATTACCTTTTTAGCACACATTCACTTAGAATGCAAACAGTCCTCCAATGACGATGGTCTGATAGCATTCGTCCATACAAGTCCATTCCCGGTCCGAACGGAACCGAAGGCACTACTCCTACTACATCCATCTTGGAATCATTCTCAGGATTAGTAGCGATTAGCCCTTACACTTCACTGCACCATCTTCGACTCCAAGCTCTTGTCTTCCTTACGAAAATGTACTGGTTGGATCGAAGTGGTTTTTGGATAACTTATCCGATCTTGGTTCTTTGAAAAAACATTCGCTATTTTCGGTAAACTCAACCCCGGCTCTCTAGGAAATAAGCAGATGAAAATAAGATCGAAGATCACCTCTTAACCGTTGGTGGATGGATTTCTTTATAAACGTCCTAAAAGATCGAACGGGTTTATACGTACAGTATAGCACCTCGAACGGTAACTGCACCATATAATTCTCGTGTTTCCTTTAGATATTTCCAGTGTTATATTCGGGTCCAGATTTGATAGTCGGTTATTTAACTATCAAATAACAATCAATTCAACCAAATATTTTATTTTCACTGAAAACATCAAGTCTTATTTACTTTAGATTTTAAATAAATTAAACCACTTTATCCAAAAATAAACACTTAAAACAGAGCTACTTAAACTACTTCGTTCAAAATAATTAGTTATGAAAATTCTATAATAATTTTCCAAGTAAAACTAGCAAATAAAGTCATTTTATAAAATATAAATAGTTAATGATTACCCTTTTTAAGATCATAATACAAACTTAACCTTCAAAAATAATTAACTGTTATAATTAACTTAATTATAGTTTACTTTAAAAAATTTAAAACAGTTTAAATAATATATTCTTCTAAAAACATTCTTTTAAAACATCTTTAAAACTTCTAATTTATACATAAAAATATTTCTTTGAAAACATACTTAGCTTTTCAGGAAAATACACTTTCCACTCCAATCAGCACATCTAATCATTTATAAATCCTTCTCCATTTATTTCCAATTTAAATTTAAGTTCCAACTCCGTAAATTCCCTTTCCCATATTTAAAAAAAAAACACTATTTATTTTTAAAACACATTACCATCTCCTTATAAATTCCCATCGTGAATTTATAAATTCAAATTATCCACTGATAAATATTCACTTTATTTATAAACCCAGTTTATAAATTCTATAGTCTCATTATCCTTTTAATCACAGTTTCAAAATACTCAATCGGTTTTTAAATCAATTTTCTGAATTAGTTCCACTTTGAAATTTATTTACTTGATTTATCCAAATTAATTCCAAATCCAAATTTCAGATTTACTTCCCTTTTGATTTAAAATATTATTTAAATTTTGAGCATCAGTTTCATATTTTATTTCCAAAATTCTCCATTTAAATCTTCAATTTAAAATATATTCTTTTATTCTAAAACAATATCGCTTAAATCCTTTAAACTCGTTAATTCTCATTTATTCAAATCTATATTTCCCAATACTCCGGAATTTATTAAATAGGATTACAAAATCAACTATTTACTTTTTTTCTCAAATTCACCCTTTTTATTTATTCGACTTCCCCATGAATATTTTACTTAAAAATTTCCTTTTTATTTTCTTTCAAAAACCCAATATTTTTTTTGATGTCCCAAAATACCAAAATATATTCAATGAACCATAGCATTCAATAATTCCAATTACCAATATAATCTATCACAGATTATCAAATAAATCATATCATTGGATATGGAATAAATTCAACATTTTTGGGGAATCCAGTTGGATCCCTCCAACCTATTTCCCTGCACCCACAGATGTTAGCACACCAATCTCACTTCGAGGGGGATATCAAAGTATACGCAATCATTCGCTATTATGTAGGGGGCATATGGTCTCATCCGCTATATAATGCGGGAATATCAATCACTCCAAATATGCATATATATATATATAATATAATATCATATCCAGACTGATAATAATTATCAGTTTCAATCAATCATCCAATAATTTAATTTTAACTTTTTAAATTAACCAGTAATCTAATTTGAGTGAGATTAACTCACCTTTGATTTTATTGCATCGATTCCAGCAACGAACTAACCCGGCTGGTTTCATTTGATTCTGGACCTTGTATAAATGAAATTTCTAAATTTATTAACATTTACCATGATTTTAAACTACCATCAATATTCTCATTTTAAATTTAAATCTATTAGGTTAATACAATTCCAAACTTTACTTTACTATGAAATTTTTGATAAACAAATTAAATTAAAAGTTTTAACTTACCTAACCTTAAATTAAAATGTCTGAAAAGATTAAATTGCCTTAAGATGTATCTTTTTCAAAATTTAACAGTAAGTTAAAATGTGCATATCTATATATACAATTTCCTTTCCAATTCCAGTTTAAACATGATTACACAAAACAATATATAACTTCATTTACAATTTTTTCAAGTCGGATAAATTTCTGTTTTAAACTTTATATATTTTTCTCGTCTTTTTTTTCAATATATATATATATGTATATGTATATGTATATATGTATTAAATTAAATTAAAGATACAATTTTTATACCTTTATCATTTTCGTTTCTAGGAAAAATCATACAGCAACCAAATCTTGATATCGACGAGCTTTTAATCCTTGCCATAGAACACCAACCCACGCGAGAACATGAGAATACGATAGAAACCAACCCTTATCGCCAGCATCCCAGTCCGTAGTCCTTCGAACCCTAGGTGAGTCGCCCCTTCATCGCGTCGCCTCTATTGTCGCGCCTGCGTCGCCCTCAATTCAAGCACTTCGACATCCACGATCCCCAATATCACCTCTAGCACTCCAAAGTCCCACCCCAAAAATCACTGCAGTCGAGCCTCTTCGGCCCTGAAGGAACCACCACCTCAATGCGTACACGATATAACCACAAGAAGCAAAATCCCAAATCTCGATTTGGTCGAATCGATTTTAGATGGAGGCCATTAATCCGCTTCTTTTGGGTTCAAACTACATTTTTTTAGAAATCGATTTCGACTCTATTTTTTTAGGTAACAGAGGATTTTAATCTTCTTCTTTTAGAATACGAACGGAGAAAGGAGGCACTCGCGATTTAAATAGAGGACAATGCATTCCCCTTTTTTTCCTCTACGGTTCTGTTCGATTGCGTGAAAAGGGGGAAAGAAAAGTAGATAATGTGGAGGAGAAAGGTGTAAGAGATTTTGAAAAGATTTGGGCGGTTGGATGTTGACTGGACAATATATATATATATTAAATATCTCGATTTATGTGCAAGAATTTCGAACTCACATCGAGGTATGCCGCTAGGCGTTTATAATGTTATACCCCTATTTCGATCGCAATAGAGAAAAGTCCTAACTCGGTCGTATGGAGAACATAGATTTTTGGACCCAGCTATCATATTGAATTTTCAATATATTATTTTGGTGCATTTATATCTCGTATAGCCACATGATAACTCCAAACGCTACAAAATTTAAAGTCTGATAATAATACACTATTACGGTTGCAATGGAACTGGTTTCGTTAAAATTCGAGATTGTTCCTCGGAGGGCTATTTTTTTAATATCAATTCAAACAATATATTTTTAAAATGAAACAAATAACCTTAAATTCAATTTTAACATTTATTATCTTCAGTATTACCAATATAAATTTTATAAGCCTTCAAATTATTTTTAACAAGTTTAAAACTCAAGATTCCATATCTCACCTAATTTCCAATTATTAAATTCAATAATTAAATTGTCCAATAAATAGTTATATTTGAAATTCAAGTTAAACTTGACTTTTAAATATTTAAAATCAATTAAATATTTCAATTTCAAATATCCAAATTCTGGGTCGTTACAGGAGCTATTCTCATGCAAAAGGGAACGTGTTATCGCTTATGCTTCGAGACAATTAAAACCTTCCTAGACTAGATATGCCGATCATGATCTAGAGCCTGTAGCCATTTTTTTCGCTCTTAAAATTTGGCTTCATTATCTTTGAGAGAGAAATTAGTCTCTACACTAATCATAAATTTTTGAAGTATTTATTTTTCTCTAAAGGACCTTAATTTACATCAACAGTGTTGGCTCGAATTACTTTCATTTTATGATCTTGATATTCTCTATACTCCTAGAAAGGAAAATCGTGTTGCCGATGCCCTTATCGTAAGCAATAAGCGGTTATTTCCATGATGATATCCGAATGGAGTGATCTCGAGACTTTTTCCAGTTGTGAGATTTGAGATTTGAATTTGATTCGTGTTCATCTCTTGTTTTATGTAGCCTTGAGACCCATCCTTCTCTTTTAGACCACCTTGAAGCTCAAAGTAGAAAAAAATCCTATGCCGATAATTAAGAAGGAATTTGGAATTTTCTATGGGAGATTTGCTATTCATTCGTATTTCGCCTATGAAAGGTGTTGTGCGTTTCAATCATTCGAGAAAATTAGCATCTCGATATATTGGCCCATTTTCCATCACCGAACGCATTGGTTCCATGGCTTATCGGTTTTCATTACCGGCTCAATTATCCACTACTCAAGATGTATTTTACGTTTCTCAACTACAAAAATGCCTTAGAGATTCCAACTCTATTCTTGAGCCAAGTGTTATTGAAGAAGTTGAGGTTTCACCTAGTTTGACCTATGAGAAACATCCTATTCATATCATTGCTACGGAGGTTAAACGCCTTCGTAATAAAGATGTACCGCTTGTGAAAGTTCAATGGTCCGCAAATCCTAAGGATTGTACTTGGGAATCCAGAGAATTCATCGAGCGAACACATCCATACTCTCTCATGCTCCTTAAGCTGAACTTCTCACTTCAAATTTTTCTTTGGTGTCGTTATGCCTTAGAGTGGTTGTTACTCTTTATTTTCTTGTTAAGTATTGCGAGGATGTAATTTCTTTAAGGGGGGAGTCTATAACAACCCACATATTTTACGATTAAATATTTAAATGTTTTATTTAAATATAACAACGTTAGTTGGATAAGTTTGAAATGTGACTTTTTGTAAACAGTCGAATCCGAACTCGAGACCACTTTCACTGAGTTTTAAACAACGTTTACAACTAGTTCAAGTATAAAAATCGATATTTTTGGCATTGATTAGGATTTTGGTATTTTCATTTGGGCTTTGGGTTGGGTCTAGCTCATTAACCCAATAAGCTAACCAAAATCTTCTACCTAATAGCTCCCACTCCACTCCTCTTCATTCATTCACTCCTTTTTATAAATTTCTAACATTCAAGCCCTAGGAAAAATGGTGGAAAGAGGAAACTAAAATTCCTAAACTCTAGTTCTCTTAGGAAATTCAAGTTCTAAAATCAATGATAAGCTTAGGTAAGCATCATCTTCATCTTTTCCATCTCAATCTCTCTTCAATTCTTGAGTTTTCCTATAACCTAACTTAGGAAAAACTTTGCATGTGATAATAGATTGAAGATTCTAGAGGTGTAGTGAAGAGGAATTGGTCTAAGCTTGTTTTAGAGCTTCTCATTTTTTTTTGAATTTAAAGATAAGTTCTTGAACTCACATATATGTCTATAACTTTCATTGTTGTTAGGTATGAATTCCTAACATCTATTTCATGTTCAACTGTTTTGATTTGAATCGGTTTAGCGAATTTTCCAATTTTTGGTTTTGAAGTCAAAATTAATGAAAATCCTACTATGGATGTTCGGACATGTTATCTGTGGTGTATCGAAGAGCCTACAGGACTAGGTCATCGCTTGGCTTAAATCCTTAGCCTCCATCACTTGTTCGGTCGCTTCCGAGTTGATTTGGCCATCAATGGCCTAAGCATATTTTTTTCCAGCACAGGCAACCAGACGTCTGGTTAGGGCTCCTGAAGAAAAAAGAAGAAGAAAGAAACGATAAAAAATAAAATGGCAAAGCCAAGGACCAGACGTCTAGTTAAACCTAACCAGACGTCTTGGAGGCTTCAGAAAATAAAAAGAAAAAAGCGAAAAAATATTAACTTCCAGAACCCAGGTTCAGACGTTTGGCTAAACCTACCAGACGTCTGATCCTATTGAATGTTGCCTATTTTGCCTGCTTTTGAGTGGATTTCCAATTTTTTATCTATTTTTGTTAATTTGGTTAGTTATTGTCATTTATTATCGACTTTGATGACTTCTTTTCTGGATTTTTGGAAATATCCATTTGATGGATTTGATATGGATTTTTATGGTTTTAATTCACGTCGTTGAATGTGGATTTTGGTGATAGATTGTTTTTACAATCATTTTTATGATTTATCACTTTAAAATACAAAGGTTTTTATACTAGTAGTAAATACTAAAACTCTTTCACAAAAACGATTTCAACACTGTTTTTGATACAAAACTCGTTTTAAAACCGTTTTTCAATCTATTAGTATATACAAACCTCGTTTTACCTCATTCGTATGAAAAATCTAATTAAATGACTTAGCAAAACAAGTGATATGAAACGCTTGCATTTACTTCGTCGGTTAATTCTTGGACTTGTTCGTTCGAAATCTCGTGACAATTTTCAAATGGAAATCTACAATCTGTTCATAAATATTTAAGTTAAGCTACGCTAAACTCATTTATTTCTAGCTCAGTGTAATTTACACTTCTTTTTTATCAGTGATGATCATTTTGTTTTTTCGAGTGGAAATCTACAATTTGTTCGTAAATATTTAAGTTAAGCCAGTGGTAATGGGACATGAAGCTAAACTCATTTATTTACTAGCTTGGTGTAATTTACACTTATTATATGGAGCTTTGGCTTAATTTGGTGGGGTAGGGGCCCATGGTCTTTTGACCATTCGAGGAGCAATCGGCTCATTCGTCCGCGTGGGGACTGCACCCTGACAAAATCTGTCCATGAGGCTTTTAGGTTGCGTCAATGTTCGACTCATTCGTCCGCATGGGGGACTGTACCCCGACGGAGTATGTCCATGAGGCGTATCTTTTAGGATGCATCGATGTTCAGCTCATTCGTCCGCGTGGAGGACTGTACCCCGACATAGTCTGTCCATGAGATGTATCTTTTAGGGTGCATCGTTGTTCGGCTCATTCGTCCATGTGGGGGACTGTACCCCGATAGAGTCTGTCCATAAGGCGTATTTTTTAGGATGCACCAATGTTCGGTTCACTCATCCGTGTGGGGACTGTACCCTGACAAAGTCTGTACATGAGGTGTATCTTTTAGGTTGCGTCGATGTTCGGCTCATTCTTTCGCGTGGGGGATTATACCAGGATAGAGTCTGTGAATGAGGCATATCTTTTAGGTTATGTCGATGTTCGGCTTATTCGTCCGTGTGGGGGACTATACCCCGTATTTTTATGGGTTAGCAACTCAAGGGATAGCGTCCCTTTTGTAATGCACGTGTTGGTGAGTTTTCATTCTCTCGTTTGTGATAGGCTTCCCCCTTTATGTTTTCTTGATTTTCAATTATGGATTTCTGGAATTTATGTTTCACCAATTTTTGTTATTTGCATTGATATGTTTTATCAATTTTTTAGGTTTGGTGAATAAGCTAAAGAATATGATAATTCTTTTTTATTGTGTTTGAGAAAATTTGAGATATTATATGATTTTCATTGTTATCAAATATATGCTTGTCACAACATGGTATTATTGTTATCATATGTTTTTGTCATATCTCATATTCCATCTCATCTTACATGATAGTTATAGCTAGACTTATCCATTTATTATTTTTCTTCTTAAACAATACTTGGGTCAGACTGAGGTATTTTAGGTGCTTCACTTGACCTCTTAGCAGGGACTATCTTCTGACTTTTGACTAACTACTTTAGTTTAGTAGTTTTTGTTTTTATACATTCGAGATAGAGACTCCTTAATGTATACTTATTCTTTTGTCTAGCACTTGTACCTATTCTTTTATGATGCAGTGGATCTTCGATGACTACTACTTTGATGTTCACTTCTATGTGTTATATTCATATTTGTTTCCACCTTAGTGATATGATTATTTGTGAGTGATTTTGTGTTGCGCTTATTTTATATTGATTCTGAATGCCACTTAGCCACTGTGTAGTAGATTTGAGTTTGGATTGGATATGTCAAATTTCCTCTTGAAATGACATACTATCTGACATATCGGCTCTCGCTCAAATCAAGTATACAGTTGGTCGCTCCTCAACAGCCTTATTTGTCGTATTAATTGACGGAATTACCCAGTATTGTCCTTAGTTAGTGTGAGTATAAAGGTGGGGTGTTACAGCAATGCAACCGAAGATTTAAGTACCTTTAGAGAAACAACTACTATAATATTTACGAATTACTGTAATATTTATAAATGGTTATTGCTCTGCCGTAGCCTAGACACCAAGAAGATAAATTGTTTAAAGAAGACAACTTGTAAATATACAATTAAGACATAGGTGAGCTCTTGACTCCCTTAAGATGTCTAACTATTCTTCTTAGTCAAGTTCTAAAATGAAATACAAAACTGAAATTAAACATTGTTAATACAACTAGGAATGAAATTTGTTTTTATTTTGTTTATGAATATATTTTTTAAATGCAAGCAATCAACAATGCAAAGTAAAGGGAAAAACACGAGATAAAAGCACGATACCTGAGCAGGTAGAATTATTAGCAACTTATTTTAAAGCAGTAAATTTTTTTTTTTTACAAGCAAGCAAACAGTTAATTTTTTTTAGCAAGCGGTTCTTCTACTAATCTGCCTTGACAAGATGAAACTAAAAACAAGATATATACAGTATGTGTGTGTGTGTGTGTGTGTGTATATGTCAAAGAAGAAAATAAAACAAAACAAAACAAAAAAAATGAAAACACCAAAAAAAAAATTGAAAAAAACGAAAAAAAAATTTGAAACTAGTTATTATATATATATATATATATATTTAATAAAAGGAAGAACAATTGGTAAAAACAATCTATAGAAAAGATTTTCTTAAAGAGATAAGTGGACAAAAAGAAAAGTGAACCTAAAAAAAATGAAAAAATTCCACCCGGCCTAGATGAAACAAAAGCCCACAAACTTTTCTTCGTACTTAACTACAGCCGTAAATAAAAGATCAAAATCTCTTAACTCAAATTCCAGCAATCGATTCCAAAACCAAGAAAAAAAATTCTCAAATCAAAAAAAATATCGTTCGAATTTTGTATCACGATGGTTGTGAGTTTCTGGTTTAGCGATGGTCAAATTGGGTGACTGGTGGTAGTTGGAATCGTGCTATTAATTGATGGTTGGAGAATGGTTCCTGAGGCGGTTGCCGGCCGCGAGTTCGATTTGGGGCGATTGGCGATCGATGTAGGTGGTTGTTGGGATTCTGCAAAGCAATTGCGATTGGTCGAGTGGCTGCAGCAGTGGTAGGTGGAAGTTACTGTTTGGGGTGGTGGTGCAAGTTGGAGTAAAGTTGATGTTGCTATCGTGATTTGGAGATGGTGATGGATGAATTGGCGGGGAGGCAGTTAGGAAGTTTGCTGTTTGGTCAGTTTGAGGCACAGTTGATGATGATGTTGAGGTCGATGATGTACTGTGATTGAGTGGTCGACTTGCTTCGAGGAGGAAGTGATGCTTGTGGATTGTTGCATGTAGATGAAGGAGGTGGAGGCAAAGGTGATGGTGAGGGTGGGAGATCGGTTTGCAGCAGAAGGGGTGGTTTGTGATCAGGCAGTGAGGAAGGGGTAGTAAGCTGTAGAAGGAGGTTTGACAGTTCCTTTTTTTGTACTGCTTGTATGCATGTAGTTGTTTGTAGGCAGTTATGAGGTTGAAGCACGGGTGATTAAAGGCAATGAAGATTGTTTGGATGAAGGTACTGTATGAGGTTGTTGGAGTTGATCACTGTTAAACAGGGGTGATTAAAGGCATATATGAAGTAATGGTAGTGTGTCAGTTTTGATTGGGGTGAGTTGATGTTGTTGAATTGGTGGTTTGTGGTCGAAGGTGGTTGAAGCAAAGGTGGACAGTGTGAAGTTTGATGGTAGGGGAGTTTGTTGAGTGGCTGTGACAGCTGACAGTGCACAGAGAGTGGCAAGGCAAGTGGCAGTGAACACTACAAGGGGAGGGGGGATTTCCGACGGCTGAAAACCGTCGGCGGCCGTCGGAAGCCGTCGGCGGCCGTCGGAAAAAGCCGTCGGAAATGAAGGCGTCGGGGAGCAGTATTTCCGACGGCTACCGACGGGTGATGCCGTATACATTATCGACGGTTTCCGGCGGTTTCCGGCGGTTTCCGACGGCTTCCGACGGCCGTCGGAAACCGTCGGAAACCGTCGGAAATCAGGCCAATAAGCCGTCGGAACCCGTCGGAAACCGCCGGAAAATTTCGACCAATAAGCCGTCGAGAGCCGTCGGAAGCCGTCGGAAACCTGTTGTTTTTTTTTAAAATCTGCTGCAAATAGAGCCTTCCAACCACATTTCTCTTCCAAACACTACAATATCAATACTGCACAATCAAATAAACAATAATCCAACCAAACATGCAAACCAATACTCCAAAATATTCAATAGACACAGAAATAAACTAAATTAGAATAAAAATAAAATACAAAATATACATAACATTCCAACATTAACAATAATACTAACAATAACTGTTCTAATCATGCATATCCTGATACAGCTACAGAACCAAGTGTATTATACATAATTATACATATCAACAATTAATTGTTCCTTCTACCAAATCATTGTAAACTAAAACTAAACATACCTGCACGAACGAATTAGAAAGCAATGAATCAATCTGCCCCAGATCCAGAGCCAGCCGATGAAGGGAAGCGGCCACCAAACTGCTGCATGTACTCAAATAACTGTGCCGTCTGCATGGCCTGTTGGCGGTTCTGCTCCTCCAACTGCTGAACTCTAGTCTGTAATTCTTCTATACTTGCTAGCTCGCTCTGAGGTCTACTCCGCCGTCTCCTACTCTGACTACTGGACTGCAATAATTGAAAAATAAATAAAATCAAAGTTTATTGTTTTGAAAAGGTAAGAATATCATATTTTAAGTATTTTAAGAAAAATTAAATTATTTACCGCTAAATTGCCAAATCCGTATCGTCGACCATGCTCTGGTGGACTCATAACGGACTCAAAAATAATGTCCTCTTCATCGGTCGTCAGCTGCTCTCGACCCGTATCAGAAAGGAGTTTCTGTCGCTGCTCCATAAACATCTCCTGCATTGACAAATTAATAATATCATATCTTATTTCATAATAATTTGACAACTAAAACAATTACTAATACTGAATAAAATGAAATATGCTTACATGGCTTTTACTGGATTTATCGTCCTGCCATGTGTACGAAACAGTCCCGTCTGGATTAACATGCTCAACAGCATGCGTACGGGTGAACACGTCCATATAGCTGACAGGACCATGTGCCTCGGCTTCCTGAAGTTGATTGTTACATACAATTATTATACATTTAAAATCATATAGCATAAACTATTTACATTTATTATTCAGTAATTAAATTTACCAACTCCTGCCGATACTGCTGAAACGACTTCGATCCTCCGCGATGAGTAACGGGATTCTTATTTCTATTTGCAGAGTTTCTATCTGACTCTGCCTGTACATTCAAAATTTGATACATTATTTTTCAATCACGTTAAATTAATAATTGAAAAAAAATTAGTATACTTGCCTTCGCCTCGTCCGTCTCCCAGTAGCTCAACCAAGCTTGCCACACGCTCTCCCCCATCCACCGTGGTCTCTTCCCGGATTTCTTAACCTCAGATATCGTGTCTCTGTAGTTCTTTCGCATCTTCCTCATCCAGTATGCTCGTGCCAGCTGCATATCATCTGTCTGGATGTCTATCTCAGCCTGTGTTAAAAAAAGATTACACTTTAAACGATAAACGGTAGAAAAACGACAAAAACGAATTAAAAATGGAAAACATAAAAATTACACATACTAGGACATCCTGCCATATGCACTCTATGATGTGCGGAGGGATGGTATCCCACTTTGGCCAGCACGCACTCATCCTACTACGATATGCTGCTCTGGAGACGTCCAACACTACCTTAGTGGGTAGTAGCTCGAACCCCCTGTTTTTAAGTACGATACAGATAAGTACATACGTATAGTATAGAAAAAATAAGATGATGAATAAGATTTAATTTTTACCCATCTGCTTTGGGGGCTAACGTAACAACTGGACGGTGTGGCGCTTGCGATGGGCCACTGCCATCGCCTCCTGAAGAACGGGAAGAGCTCCTCCCTCTATGTGACATAATGATAAACCTGTGACGTTTACACATCATTATATAAGAGAATAAAAACATGATAATGAAATATATTTCATATGAACATGACATCAATGGTATAAATTGCTTAATTATAATGACTGAAATGTAAATAGACATGTAAGTTTGTTATACCTGATTCATGATGGGTGTACTCTTCCTACGATAAGCAGAGTTCATTGCATTTTTAATAAAAATTGCTAAATAAATGACAAATTGAAATAACATAAAACAATAGTAAACGGATTTAGTTTCATAGTTACATCAATTTCATAATACATCAAGAATTCAACATAGTTACATCAATTGCAAAAAAACAGATTCAAATTTATATCAGTCATCATCGTCTTCTGATTCAGATTCGGTCTCGTTTTCGACGATATTTTCCTCTGCACTGTCAAACGCTTCTACCAAAACATTTGATTCATCGATCAAAGGACCAAAATCTGTATGATCGTCTGTAATTATTATTTCGTTATTTTGCTCAAGATCTGCCTGATAAGCTTGTTCGTCCGGAATATTCTTCCCATCGAATGTGAATCTGGCCTTTGTTTTAAAAACTGCAGACCAATCTGCTTTATCTCTTTTTAGAGACGGATAAGGAGCGTAATAAACTTGCAATGCTTGTTTGGCTAGTACAAAAGGATCATACTTGTGATAGTGCGATGTATGCTTTATTTCGATAAGATTATAATCCTTATGCACATTAATTCCAGAACCTGGAACATTGCTAAACCAATTGCATCTAAATAGAAACACCTCCTCCGCGGGTCTTGAGAAATATGTCAGTTGCAAAATTTGTGTTAGAACGCCATAAAAATCATTTAAATGGTTTTCTGGATCGTCACTACCTTTAACAAATACACCAGTATTATTTGTTAATTTTTCTGCACCGTATTCTTTAGTGTTAAATTTGTATCCATTGACGAAATATATTGGATATGTCTTGACCACTCTTTTTGGTCCCATTGCAAGATGTTTCAACCCTTCGTCAACAACACAATTTTTCGGCTCATAAACGTAATTTGAAAACCAACGGGAAAATTCTTTACTGAGATCTCCGTTCGGATGTTCCCGTTCATAAACACTGTTTATATAAACAAATTATTACATTAGGTTATACACGCGCATGCATTACAGAAAAGAATAAAACAAAAATTATTATTTCAGATTACCTAACAAACGGTGCAACCTCGGCACAATTTAGAAGAATATAAGTGTGTGCTACACGAAGATCTCTATCGTCTAGCCATATTTCCACACATTTTCCAGAAGGCCGACCATGTTGTCTAAAAATAGATAACATTGCTTGAGAGGACTCTTGTTCGTCGCCTTCATCATTACGAGGAACACTTTGAAATGAAATATTCACATGGTCACTGAAATAGTGAGAGAAAAAGAACGAAGCTTCTTCTTCGATGTAAGATTTACATATCGAACCTTCAACTCGTGCTTTTTGTCTCACTTTTTTCTTCAGATGATTCAAATATCTATGCAACATTAATTTATATTAACTTCATCTTTCAAATGCAATTAAATTACGTTATAACATATTACATACCTCTCAAATGGATACATCCATCCGTATTGGACAGGACCTCGAAGTCGTGCTTCAGATGGAAGATGAACAGGTAAATGTTCCATCACATTAAAAAAACCTGGCGGAAATATTTTCTCTAATTTGCAAAGCAATATAGGAATGTCCACTTCAAGTTTACGTAAACGTTGCACTTTTAAAGTAGTCGAACAAAGCTCTTTGTAAAACATACTAAGCTCCGTTACTACCTTCCAAACTTTTAACGGCAGTAGTTCTTTAAACATAACGGGAAATAAATTTTCCATCATTATGTGACAGTCGTGAGTTTTCATTCCGCTCAATCTACTATTTTTAAAGTCAACACATCTACGAAGATTTGATGATATCCCATCAGGAAATCTTAACCCTTCCACCCATTTTAACACAGCTTTAACTTGATTATTATCTAATTCGTAACAAGCTTTTGGTTTTTTACTGTCATTTGGTTTCATATGAAGCTCGGGACGTTTGCATAATTCTTCTATATCACGTCTTGATTTCAAATCATCCTTCGTCTTCCCTTTCACATTCAAAATTGTGTTAAACACATTATCAAATACATTTTTCTCATTGTGCATCACATCTATGTTATGGCGAAGCAGAAGATGTTTCCAATACGGCAACTCCCAAAAAATAGTTTGTTTGCACCAGTTATGAACAACTGATTTGCCTTCAATTTCTGTTTGCTCCCCCGTTTCATATATCTTTGGATAGTCCTTAACAAGTTCATATATGTCTTCGCTTGACCATATCGTCGGTGGTTGTCTATTTTCTACTCTATTAGCTAAAAAGTTTTTCTTGTCTCCTCTGAAGGGATGATTTACATGGAGAAAATATCGATGACAGTCAAACCATGAAATTTTCTTACCATGAGGTAAAGAAAACGCTCGTGTTTCATCCATGCAATATGGACATGCTAGACGACCGGCAGTACTCCATCCCGAAAGCATTGCATAGGCAGGAAAATCACTTATAGTCCACAACAAAGAAGCAAACATACGAAAATTTTTCTTCTTTGACACATCGTATGTTTCTACTCCTTCGTTCCACAGTATTTTTAACTCCTCAATCAACGGTTGTAAATATACATCGATTCCTTGTGTCGGATCGTCGGGGCCAGGAACGACAACAGTAAGAAACATATATTGCGTTTTCATGCACATCCATGGAGGTAAATTATACGGTGTGACGATAATGGGCCAGGATGAATATTTAGAACCAAATTGAGAAAATGGAGAAAAACCGTCCGTACATAATCCTAATCTAACATTTCGACTCTCCGCTGCAAAATTTGGATACGTTTTATCGAAATGCTTCCATGCTTCTCCATCGGCCGGATGTGTCAACGTACCCTCTTCCTCCGTTCTCACGCTATGCCACCTCATATTAGACGCAGTTACAGAAGATGCGTATAATCTTTGAAGTCTTGGAGTTATGGGTAAGTAGTGCATACGCTTGTACGGAACTTCCTTACCCTTCTTTTTTCTTGGTTTGTATCTCTCCTGGTTACAAACTTTACAATTTCTAAGGTTTGCGTCTTCTTTCCAAAACAACATGCATCCTTTTAAACATGTATCTATTTTCTGATACGGTAAACCAAAAGCCGACATAAGTTTTTTAACTTCGTAGTGATTTTCACACATTAGATTATCGGGCGGCATATGTCTTTTTGCAGCTTGTACAACAGCCGTAAACCCAGCTTCAGTGATGTTGTATTTTGACTTCATCGCAATGTATTCTGCGATTACTGACAGCTGCGTGCCGCTTTTACAACCATCCCAAATAGGTTTTTTAGCTGCATCTAGTAAATCATAAATTTTCTTAGCTTCAATATTTGGTTCTTCAACATTTACATCATCGTCGTCAACTTCAACCATAGGAAACATTGATCGTGCTGCATCTTCGACCATATTTTCTATACGGGTCGTTGAAACTATTTCGTTAACGACACTTTCAGACTCTACAGAAGTATTTGCTACAACTTCTCCATGCCGATCCCAAACATAATATTCGGGTGTGAAACCGTGTTGGCACAAATGAACTTTCACAATATCTGGTAACAAAAACTTCAAATGTCTACACCTACTACACGGACAACGAATTTCTGGATCGTTTCCGTTATTACTTAAGGCGAATTCAACAAACACGTTTATACCGTTATAAAAATCTTCTTTTATTGAGCCCCTCATTCCTTTTCTTTGGTACATCCATCTCCTTCGATCAACAAAATAATCAATCATTTTTCCTATTTGACAAAATGAGAAGTTCAAAATTTAATATTTATTTTGAAGAATACACATTCGAAAAAGATTATTTTCATGTTCGTATAATATTTTGAATTTAAAGAACAACTTCACAAATTTAAAAATATTTTCAAATAGGGCACATTTCATTTTTTAACGTACGTAACGATTAAAAATATATAATTTTTTTTCATTGGTCAGACATCCTACCTCCCATTACAAACACAGTAAGCATTTACATTTCGTATATTACTTCGTCCCAAACGATTCAATAAAATTTCGGCAGCATTTCCCTTTTGTTCCCTGCATTGTACACAAATGCGTGTACGCAGGAAACAAAAAAGAAAAGTTAGGGCGAAATTTTATGAACCGTTTGAGACGAAGTAGTATACAAAATGTAAATTCTTACTGTGTTCATAACTTGTCCAATACAGGGACAAATCCGACAAACATTGTACCAGATGAATATAAATGGTCGTTTTTCGAAAAAAACGACTATTTATACAACGATCATGTACAACACTCGTCAGACGGGGCCAAAAACTCTCTAAGGGACATTTGTCGGTTAACATGCGCGCATTTTACTCAAAAATACAGTTTTACTCACTGTTCACATTTATATATTAATTTCACACATTTATTCGACGTATTACGCATCAACTTAGGGCTGGTTTAACATTTTGTCATTTTTCAATACACACAATTATAATTTAGAGTAATGCATTTTTTTTGTGTCATAAGTAAAAACGTGCACAATATAATACTCCTAGTTCATTCAATCATTTTATCTTATTCCAAATAACGTATACAATCGTCGAATCAAGGCATACACAACAAAATACATATACATGAACATGCACAAATTATACGTGTTTATCACAATTTCACGATAAAAGATGAAATTGGTATACCATGTGATGCTATAAACCGTTATTACGCTAGTGGAAACAATTGCAATCATTAATTCGCCCTAATTTATCAATTTATGCAAATCTATAATTAGGGTAAAAACTGAATTTTTCATAAAAATAAGAGATTATACCTGAGATTAAGAGTACTGAAGCTTGATTAGAGTGCGTTGGAAGATCCGGAAGCTAAAAATTAGGGATTGGAAGCTTAGGGGTTGAATTTGGGGGGTTTTTTGGGTTTTTTTCGTATGAAATGGAGGAGGAAGAAAGGGCTCGGCTGGCTGGTATAATCGCAAATTTGCGACGGCTTCCGACGGCCGCCGACGGCCCGTCGAAAGCCGTCGGAAAATGGCCGTCGGAAGCCGTCGGTCTTGGCTGTCGGTATTCTGCCTTTTTCTTGTAGTGGAAACAGTGAAGAAGTTTGGGTGTGACGGTTTCAGTTAGTATGATATGTCGATGTTTGTTGGCAGTGTGTTGATTGTTGAGGGAGATGTATGCTTGTATGTCCCTGTGGGTTGTTTGTATGGTACAGGCAGAGGATGGAAGACTGATGCAGTGGATTGTAATTGGTTTGAGGAAGTTCAGGGAGGGTAAGAGTTATCGAATGTTTAATGAGGAGTTGATGACTGTTGTGACTTGGTGTTGATGTGAATGGTAGTTTGGGTTGGTGGATGCGGGCAGAGTGAACTGGGAAGAGGACAGAGGTGAGTATGACAAGGAGGAGCAAATGGTGTTGTTGAATGAAGATGGTCAGCAATGGAAGGGGAAAATGGTGAAGTGTTGAATGATGTAAGTTGAAAGTGGGGTGGCGACTGAGTTGTAGTTGAAGTATGGTGATGTTTGGCATGGCAAGCAGGAATGGTATAGGGGGATGATGTTGTATATGCTGACAGTGGAATGTTACAAGAGGAATGTTGTGGTAAGAAGTGAAGTGATAGCAAGGGAGGGTGACAGAGCAAATTAAATGTGAATGTGAATGTAAACTGAATATATGAAATGTATGATGAAGTATATGGAACAGAAGTATAAAGTTATACGAAATGTAAAGTGAATGCAATGTAAAGAAAATAAAGTGAATAATTTTATTTTTATTTTTTCAAATGCAATTGCGTATAATATATTATTTATAAATAGAAATGCTAATGCAAATTAGAAAAGCAACAAGTGCACAAACAAATGCAAATAAACATCACACAAACACACGATATTTTTTCCTTTTTTTTAATGCAATACACACACAAAATGAAACGCACAAAAGTCAAACAAAAATAATTCGAAGAATAAGAATTAAAATCAAAGCAAATATCTGAAAACGGTGCCAAAAACTTGTTTGACGGCCAATTTCTTATCGGATTAGAAAAATGGCCGAAAAATTTATATTAAAAATTACCGCAGACGTACGGCGAACAATGTTAGTACGTGACGAGTACGGACCGATCCGTAGGAAATTTTTTAGATTTAAGATTTCTATTCAATCAAATTAACCAAAGAGTTTGAAAAAAAATTTATGTCAGAGAAAATGCAAAAACTAACTACTACAAAAGTGAATAAAAATTATGAGATGAAAAGACAATTTAGAGATAAATCCACTCTCAAAGATCACATAAATCAATATATATGAAATTATGATCTCTCTTTTGGTCATTATTGAGTTTAGTTGATATGTTTATTATAAGTATGAAATATTTGTACTATTAATTAGCCCAATATAAACCATCAAACTTTAACATACCACTAAAGCACTTGCTAACTCTCATAAAAATTGACAATGAATTTGAAAATAAAATCTATTCTAAGCATGATCTATTTACTATTGATTAGTAATATAGACTATCAAATTTTGATTTTAAAATCACTTCATTACCAACATCATATGTAGATGAAGAGGTAATTTGTGTTTGTGCTTGTTTAAGCATAGCATATTCGGTGTCAACGACATAGGCTATCAAATTCAAAGCTAAAACAACAAAATTTTATCCATTCAAACATTTCCATTAAGCACAAAAGGATATCAAAAATTAGCAAAATGTTGAATCTACATGTTCAAGAGAACTTCATTACCCCTAAATTGAAGGGGTTTAGCCTCTCGTATTTGTTATCATTTCAACAAATGTAGCATTCAACATGAAACAAAAACAGAAGGAAAAATGTAAACTAATTAAAAAGAAAGCTAATTAAAATAAAATAAAAGCTAATCTACTTGCATAAATAAAACTAAGCCGCTAAAATAAAAGAAAAGAAACAAGAAAGAACTTGAATTAAATTGCATGAAAATACAATTACATGAAAGAAGAAAATGACTAAGTAGCCATGAAAAAGAGAAGATGGTTTTTATTTATTTTTGAGCCTAAAACTAAACTAACTAAAGAGGAGGCTTAAAGGAGGCTAAGAGGTTAATTACATGAACATATGGGGTACTTATACATGTTTGGAAACCCTAACCCTATTTTTGGAAACTACCCAAACTACCATTGAAAAGTGTGACCACCAAGTTATCATTAGCATGTGTTAATTCTCCACTTAAATGTGCATGTAACTTTAATCTTCATTAGGATGTGCATTAGCTCCTAAGTGTACATCATGACAAGTGAGTAGGTGGGGTCCTCCATATTGTACGAAATGAATTGTTTCCATCTTCATTTGCTTTGTTTTCTCTTGTGCATGCATATTTTCCATGAAGCCTTCATCATATTTTCATTCAATTCCTACAAATAAAAATAAATTGCACAAATAAATATTCTTAAAATTAATACATGCACAAAATGACTATTTTGCCTCTATATGAAAATGAATAAATGAAGATTTGAAAATAATTTGAGTTTTGGTTTAAACATGTTAAAATACTCTATATGCTCATTTATTTAATTAAATTAGATTAAATATGGAAGTAATAATATGCACATCAAGAAACAATTTTAATACATCGGCATCATTCAGTTTAAGAGATGACATGATAGTATGAAGGTTAAACCTACAAGTAATATATCAGTATTACATCATAATTAGCAGTCAAAACCTATGTAATTCGTATCAGATAGTGATGTAGGTTGACTTATGAACCTTCATTCTCTTTTTTTTGAACAAAATTGGGCTTCAAAAAATATATATTTTAACTTTAGGCCTCAGACAACACTTATTATAAAAATAGACTTAATTTTCACTAAATCAAGATATGCACTTGCGCAAATTAAGATTGTGCAGGTGTATATTTTTAAAAAATATTGTTCTTGTGTAGAATGCGGGTTTTTTTTTTTAATTTATGCTTCTGCAAATTTAAATTGCACAAGTGTAATTAAAAAAAATTATGCTTACGCAAGCATAAAATATTGTTATATGAAAAAAGCATGTTTTTACAATAAGTTTTGAACGAGGTCTAAAGTTGAAATATGTTTTTTCTAAATCGCCTATGAAATTTGTCCTTTTTTGTAAAAGTACAAAGGCATGACAAACACATGGAAAATAAGCTTCTAGAGGCAATGGATTGTAACAAATATATAATCATAACAGCTTTGCAGCCTTGACACCAAGCTATTGCTAGCCACTACATCAGCTCTTCATCATAGATTTCTTCTGTCAGCCTAAGGGCATCTCTAGTGGGCTCATGGCTGAATATTCAAGACCCTGAATATCCAGCCCTGAACGGACCATAATTCCTCAATGGTCGGGCGTCCATTTTATGAGCGCCTGAACACCAAATTAGCACATACGGAGTGTTTACGAAATATAAACATGCGAAGGGGGAAGTAAACATAACACCTAGGGGCCCATTAAATGGACGCTCAAGCTTAGGCGTCCATTTATGGACACTTGACTTAGACGCCCATTAAATGGGCATCCACACCCCGTTCGGAATCCTGAACTCAACCCTCAACATTCAACTGAATATTTTTGGTTGAATTCTCTACAGGGATGGTCACGTTGAATAATTTAGCATTGAATCGTTACCACTGAAGATGCCCTACGAGCAACCGAAGGATCGAGAAAGTTCCAAAAAAGGTTGGGCCAGAGTTGGTTGAAAATAATTGATCCTTCAACTCCAAAACACATAACATTTTATGAATCTTTGTGGACAACATGTGTCAACAGAGTTTTGTCCACCTTAACCGATGAAGACATTAGTTGCTCACTATTCCTTGGATTGACAGCGTTATTTTAAGTTCATCACAACATCTTTGCAACAACTTCAAGTCAAGTTGGAGTTGAATTATTAGAAAATATTTGGATAAAAAATGCATCCAAAATTAATATTGAACCCAATTTGCACCGTGCAAAACTTTGTATACACATCTTATAGAAAAAGCAGCCAAGATCTATATTAAAGCGGAGCACTTTCTCAGGGGTTCGAACCCCTGACCTCTAAATAATTCTAGAGCATCATACCATTAAACAATTGAGTTAATGATCTTTAACATCATTTAAAGAATATCTTTATCAATATAGTTTAAATTTAGTTATTTAATTTATTAGATCACTATATAATAGTATATCATAAAAATTAAATACTTCTATTATGAATAAGATTAGTTATAGAGTTGCATATATATAATAAATTATATAATTGCCCCTAGGTCATACCCATAACTCTTCCATCCTCAACCACTATGCTTGGTTTAGTGCTACTGAACAGTGAATTCGCTTAAATCCTCCCTAGTTACCGCTAAATCCGCGACATTAGAGTTTTTTAGCATCCGTTTTAGCAATTTTAATATATAAAATCAAAAGAACCGGTTCTTTTCAAAATAAAATAAAATATATTAGTGTACCGTCCTAAGTTCAAGACCCAAACGCTCAATATAAGTAATAGCATTTTTCCTAGTCTTTAAGAATGAACTTGATTTATCATAAGATTTTAGATATTGCTACATATGAGTAAACATTGTTTTCTGTTCCTATGCTAATAAAGTGGGGCTAATAATAAATCCATTTTAGAAATTAAATTTATCTCAAATATATCAATGTTCACCTTCGTTATTTTTCGTTATGTCCTAGCTTTATTCCCTTTTTGGACCTTCGCTACTGTAGATCCACTAAACGGTTTAACTGCACATGTATTATGTAATTGATATAAATCCCAGTATCATATGTGTGTGCATGTCTTATGCACATATAGACACACACACACACATATTTAATAACATAAAGGCCCAAACACACACGTATATTTTTATATGCATGTTTTACCGACGTCATTTATATTATTAAATGTGTATCAAAATATAAACATTATAAAATAAGATATGATATTATTTTAAAATGTAAATTGAGTCTAAATGCTAGTTAATAGTTTGCATGGCCCTAATAAGATCCACTGAGCATTATTTGAAATTTACCGTATTTCAACCACTACCAAACGAGTCAAGTCCAACAGCCTGCACCCAACTACATCATTCGATCACACAAATCTTCACCGATTAGCCTAGTTTTCAAATCATTCAATGTCTGGGTATCCCTGCCATAAATGAGACTGTTGGCAAAGTTAGTGTATCGCTCCAAAAGAGAATGTAGGAGAACCACGACCTTAACTCCTCATTAATCTTAAAATCAACAAACTTCATCTTCATTAGCAAATCATCAAACACATGTAGACGTGATGTAATTGAATCTCCCACTTTCATCTTAGAGTATCTCCAACGGTGCAAAATTAAGCCTTCGTATTCAGTAGATCCACTCTAAGACACCCCAACAAACCAAATTATCCTGAATATTTAAGGTAATATTCAAAGACCAATTCAGGATCCTAAATTGATCCAGACGCCTATTTAATTGTCATATGAGTTCAGACACCAATTAAATAAGTGCACGAAGTTTGAGTGCATATTTAATAGGCGCTTGATATCAGAGGCCTATTAAATTAGGGCTCAAAAATATTAAATAAAAGATTAATTATCAGCCGTTTGGAGGAATTTCGCTTTAATTTAGCCTTTTATATTCGGTCTTTGAATATTAAGGCCTTTAATAGTTGGAGATGCCCTTATTGATGAAAAATGTCCGTAGCAACATCAGATGGTTGGTAAGGGGCTTCTTCATGTGGAGATATTCCAAATTCTTCCAAATATCCCTAATGGTAGTTCCATTACTAATTTCGAAGATAAAATTTTCTCCCATGGAAGTTGAAAAGTATTAAAAGCTCATTATTCCATCTCCTCCAATTCAGTATAAATATTTGTATGCAACTTATTAGTCTCAAATACTATATGGTGAACATGATTTTTCCTCAACAATCCTGTCATCCTTTTTTGCCATTTCTCAACATGACCATCTTTATTCCACTTCTCAACCGCCAACTGAAAACCGGATGCCTCATAGAAGCAACTCACATAGGGTGCGACTACTATAGCAGAATTAACCTCTTATGTATTCTCATCCTCCTAGCATGTCATGCTATCAAACATCTTTTTTCCATAATATACCTTACAACGTGGATACCAATTTGTTAAGAAAAATTATCTTTAATATCGGTTTGTCCCATATCTCAATGAAAGCCTATGTATAGCCAGCTATTGGTAAGATAAAACAAACAAGTCAAATAATTGAACTTAAATTTAACAATCTATGATGAAACGCATGCATAACTGAAAATAAATATGGACTGGCTAGTGGTTCCACTACCAATGTAATCATGTACATATGAAGGAGATGAATTTGATTAATGCTTCCAGAGAGAAATACAAGAGATTGATATATCTATATTAATAAAGGCTTAATGCATGAATAAAGAAGAATTAGAACTGGAGAGGATGAGGATCTTCACTAAATGACTGTATTTACACAGAGATTGATACTTGAGTTGAAGAAATTGATTATGTTAATAAATAAATGGCACATTAATTCACCATTTATATGAAAACGCATTAATTTTCCAATCTTCAAAAATGTCCTATATGCATGCATATAATAGCATGTCTTTATTAATCATTTGATTGGAGAGTTGATAAATTACCTTCATCTACCAAATTTATTTCTATCCATGAGATAATTACTTGTCTTTTCTTTTATTCCAACAATTTGCATCAAATCGTGACGGTGGCAATTTATATTATCTAACATAGGTTTGAGTCGCAAAGTCAAAATAAATCCACTGCGAACAAATTTTTAACGAGGAGTGCTCTTCTAAATGTAACATTTTCTCTTTTGTTCGTTGGAATTATATCAACATTTGTTGTCTGGTTAAATGTCTCAGACGCGTTGCAATCATCTTTTCCCAATCTACGAACAACTCTATATAAACGCAAACTTCATCCCCTAGTCTATGTACCACTTGATCCAAGTCATCATAACTCTCTGCGCTAATCTTTCGCAAGGCAAGTTTTGGGATTTTCAAGTGAAATGTGTTAAAACAAAATATATGTCATTGCACATTTGTTTCTCCAAAATCACATTACACTCAAAATCCAAGTTTCCACAAAACTTAATCAACGTATTATCGTCAATTTTCAAATTATCATGTTGGCTAATCCACATGCAAAATAATTGCACAAACTAATGTTCAGTCTACAATAACTGATTACAAATAAACTGACAATGGTAATAAAACTAGATTTTATTAAACTACTTTGCAAAGTCGAAACTGATATTCAAATTAATAAATTGGCCCGCAATTCAATAATTATTATTTGAATAAATATAATTTGGAATGAAAAATTTAAACTCGAGGCAAATTGAAATCTTTTAAATTTTGACGACACTATATGGGGATTTGTAGAGGTCGGAAGTAGCTTCGTAACGGAGAAAATGGTTCGTAAATTGGAGTTCGAAGGTGGAAGTTATAAGAGAAAAGGCGAAGTGGGCTGAGTTGGGGCAGAGCATTCTCTCAGACGTCTGACCAAAAGGTTCAGATGTTTGAGTTGATGCAGAAATGCTTTCAGAGCATTATATCAGACGTCTGCCAAATGGGTCAGACGTCTGAGCTGAAGCAAAGTTGTTCCAGTGACTTAAGCCAGACGTCTGACCTTTTGGCCAGACGTCTGAAACGACTTCTGTCTGTTTTTCCATGTACATACTTGCATGAAAATTTGTGATATCTGCATGGGCAATTTCAAAACATTGCCTAGGGTTTCTATTCTCCTATATGCTAGCCTTAGGTTTCAGATCTGTATGCATGCAAGCAACTGTATGAGATCAGCCTCCACCAAATTAGGTTTTATCAAAACCTAATTTTCTTCAATTCTCTGCTCCATAAATCAATTCTAAATAGAATTTTGATCATTGTATTCAATCTCCTATACTCTTCTCATCAATATTAATAAAAGCTCTCTCTTAAAGTGGATGTACACTAACACAATGTTAGTGTAACCACTATAAATCTCTGTGTGATTTATTTTTCGTTATTGCTTTGATTTCTGTATTGCTTGTTTGGGATTGTGGTTGCTTTTGGATTGGTTGAGATCGAAATTGAGTTGTTGATTGGTTGTTTTTACACTTCTTACCACGATCCTGTCTTCTGTTGTGCTTGTGGGGTTTCGACTTGAGTGGTCTCGTGTTGGAATCTCGCACCAACATTTGATGTCAAAGCTTTGGTGTTGGTAGGAGGTTGTAGAAATGCTTGAATCAAGCAGTAACTCTAGTATTCCCTCAATGGGTAATCCAAGTGGTGTAGCTCCTTATGTACGTGGCTCGTACGCAGCTTCAGGATCACAATTGGTAATAGAGAAGTGGAAGGGCGATAATGATTTGGAAAAATGGCAATGGAAGATGAAAGCAGTTCTATGGAGGAATCGGGTAGTGTTTGACACACATTTCCGGCGGACATCTCAGATGTTGCGAGAGAGGAGATGGAAGAGCGGGCATTCACTATACTTCAACTTGCTATGGGAGAGAATGTTATCTCTAAAATTAGTGGTTAGACAACCACTAAGGGTATTTGAGACAAGTTGGAGGAATTGTATATGAAGAAGTCACCGACAAATCGTTTGATCTTATTGCGAACGTTCTTCACCTATAAGATGAAGGAAGGTACTTCGCTGAAGGCGCACTTAAACATTTTTGATGATTTGCTAATGAAGATGAAGGAGGTAGATTTGAAGATTGAGGAAGAGAAAAAGTCAATGATATTGTTGTGTTCGTTGCCAGATCGCTATATAGGTTTTTTAAATAGTTTGATCTATAGCCGGGATACACTGACTCTTGATGATGTCAAGACGGGTCTTCTTAGCGAGAAGTTGCGGAATCAAATGAAGGAGTTAGGTGATGAAAGTAGTGGTGCTAGTAGTGGTCATGGTTTATTTATGGAGAAGGAGAGGTATATGAAGAAGGATAACTGAGGGCATTCTAAATCAAGGAACCCCGGTTGGAGAGGAAAGTCAAAGGAAAGAAAAGGAAAGCGCTATATTTGTAGGAAGCATGGTCATTAGAAGAATGAGTTTCGGACAGGGAGAAAGCAAAGAAGTAAGTAGCATCTTCATCATAGCGGTGGAGAGTGCAGCTGTGAGGGAGATGTAGATGTTTTTTCGGTAGTAGCATCGGATGTTTTGGGTAGCGAATGGGTGCTCGATTCTGGGGCATCTTATCATATGACGCCAAATAGAATTTTTTTTCTTCTTGCATCGATAAAGAAGGAAATTTAATTGTTATGAAAAATGGTGCTATTTGTAAGTCGAAAGGCATTAGTTCCATGCAAATTCAGATGTTTGATGGAGTGGTTCGTACTCTCACTAATGTACGCTATGTTCCAGGACTTAGGAAGTCTCTTATCTCTTTGGGGGTGATAGCCTGTGGGTTTCAAAGGGGGCACTTGTGGTGGTGAAGGGTGCAAGGGCTCATGGTATTTATTTGCTTCAAGGAGTGACTGTAGAAGGTGAAACTTGTATAGGAGTTGATAGTTCTCGTGGCTTGGATGCGACTAGGCTGTGGCATTTGAGGTTAGGTCATGTCTCGGAGAGAAGTTTAGATATTCTTCGAAAGAGAGAGATGATTGATGAGAAAGTTTCAATAAGTTAGAGTTTTGCGAAGAATGTATCATGGGGAAGCAAACTAAAGTTTCATTCGGTGAGCGAAATCATGATTCGAGAAGGGTTCTTGAGTATGTTCATACGGATATTTGGGGACTGACATCTATAGCTTCTTTAGGTGGAGATCGCTATTATATTTCCTTTATAGATGACTTTTCTTGAAAAGTTTGGGTGTATGCAATGAAGGCCAAATCGGAGGCATTTGCAAAGTTCAAAGCATGGAAGGCTCTTGTTGAAAATGAGAGTGGAAAGCCTTTGAAGGTTCTCAGGTCTGACAATGGCGGAGTTTCCAGAGAATTTTTGGATTTTTGCAAGCATCATGGTATTCGGAGTCATTTTACTACACCTGGAGATCTGCAGTCGAATGGTGTTGTGGAGAGGATGAATCGTACTCAATTTGAGAAAGCTCGATGCTTGAGATTGACATAGGGTTTGGCGAAGGGATTTTGGGCTGAAGCTTTGTCAACCGCAGTACATATTAGTAATCGAATTTCGTGCTCAGCTATTGGTAACAAAATTCCAGAGGAAGTGCGGAAGGAAAAAGCATTGACTTGATCTATCTTCGTGTGTTTGGTAGTCCGATTTATGTGCATGATCCGGTAAATGATAAGCTTGAACCAAGAGCTTTCAAGGGGATTTTGCTTGGCTATACGGACGGAGTAAAAGGCTATCAGATTTGGAATCCAAAAACGAAGAAGGTAGTGAATTCTCGTCATGTTACTTTTGATGAGTCGGCATGTTCAAGGAGAATGTGAGCTCATCGGATGTTCTGGATTTGGTATATGGTGAATCAAAGGAGAAGGAAATTATTTCCACATTTTGTCCAAGAAGTAGAGAGAGTAGAGTAGTTGGAGATGCTTGTGAGAAAGTAGCGGTTGATGTTACATCACATAGTCCACAGGGTGCCTCAAGTAGTGTTGGTGATGTACAAGATTCTAGAGAAGATTCGGTTCAAGATGAAGCCGAAGGGAGTTTGGGTGATGGTATTGCTAGTCAGTTTGGTCGTCGTACTATAAGACCACCCGAAAGATATGGTGATTGGAACTTTCTTAGCTTTTGTTATAATTTGGACTATGCCCTTCATGTAGTCCAAAATGAGTCGGCGGACCTTGATGATGTCATGAAGTCGAGTGATAGCTCGAAATGGATTTGTGTCATGGAGGAAGAGATGCAATCATTGTTGAAGAATCAAACTTGGAATTTGGTTCCACTTCCTAAAGAAAACCGTGCTATTGGGTGCAAATGGATATACAAAGTGAAGGACGATGGAAGATACAAAGCTAGACTAGTGGCTAAGAGATTTGCACAAAGGAAGGGAAAGGAGTATGATGAGATATTTGCACCGGTTTTGCGCCATACTTCTATCCGGATATTACTTTTTATTATTGCTATTTACGACTTAGAGTTGGAGCAACTTGATGTGAAGACCGCCTTCTTGCATGGGGACTTGGATGAAGACATTTACATGTAGCAATTGGAAGGTTTTGTTGTGGATGGTAAGTCAAATTTGGTTTGCAAGTTGAAGAAATCATTATAGGGTTTAAAGCAATCACCTAGACAATGGTACAAGAGGTTTGATCATTTCATGCTTGAAAATGGTTTTGATAGAAGCATCAAGGATGCTTGCGTTTATTTCAAGAAGTTGAAATGTATTTACTATTGTATATGGACGACATGCTTATTGCTTCTAAGGATAAGAATGAAATCAACAGGCTAAAACTGAATTTGAAATCGGAGTTTGAAATGAAGGATCTTGGAGAAGCAAGAAGGATATTGAGCATGGAAATTGTAAGGAATCGAAAGCATTTTGAGTTGAAACTAACTCAAAAGGAGTACATACAGAAAGTGCTTTGCCAGTTTAGCATGGAGAATGCAAAGGTGTCAAATACACCTTTACATTTGCATATGATGCTTTCAAGTAAATGATCGCCTATCTTGGAGAAAGACAAGACTTATATGGCAAAGGTGCCAAATGCTAGTGCGGTTGGAAGTCTAATGTATGCTATAGTGTGTACAAGGCCCGATATTGCAAATGTCATCGGGATGGTTAGTCGATCCATGGCTAATTCGGAGAAATCGCAATGGGAAGCTATGAAGCTTATATTGAGATCATGGTCTTGTTTTTGGCGGTAGTAAGGCGATGGATTGCAAGTTGGTTGGTTATTGTGATTCGGACTACGCCGGTGGTAGAGATCGAAGAAAATCAACTTCCGGATATGTCTTCACACTTGGGGGTATAGCCATAAGTTGGAAATCTAGATTGCGGTAATTGCTTTATCCATACAGAGGCGGAGTTGACAGACGCAGTGGAGGCGGCAAAGGAGGCACACTATTTGAAGCGATTGTTGTGTGACTTGGGATTCGGGCATGATAGTATTGATGTTCGATGTGATAGCCAGTGTGACGACCCGGATTTTGGCAATATTATTTTAATAAATATTTAATCCAATCAAATAAAATGTAAATTTATCATTTTAAAAATGAATAAGACTTTTGGAATATTTGCCACTTATTTATATACATATGCATTTTGAAAGAAAGCTCTGATTTGAAAATTCAAAATAAAATCATTCAAAAATATTTAAAATAAAATCTATCTTATTTAATTAGATTAAAAGCTCTACTTTATTAACTTTTAATCTAAATATATGCATATGAATGTAATATAGACAATAATAATTTAAAATAAAATTAATCTTATAAATATTAAATATAAATGTAAGAATATTTGAATAATAATTAAGTGTTTGATAGTAAGCTTGAAATAGAAATAGAAATAATAAGGATTTATGTTAAAAATAAGTATATAGGTGGGTTTGTGCATATGCAACATAAGTTAAATCAATACAAATAACTAAAAAGAATTATATTGAACACATTAGACATAAAAACAAAACCATGCAAGGGATATGTGTATGCAAGAAGAAAAAAAAATATAAAAATATCTACATACAAAATATATATGTACATATAAAAAATATATATATGCATATACATATCAAATGGAATAAATATGTTAACTTGTAAGGAAACATTGCATTTAATACATATCATCTCAGCACAACATATAAGTCATTTTGTATCCTTTGTAAACCAATTCAGTTTAAGAAAAAAAAGAAAAAATCTTCTGGTCAAGACAAAAACTCTGACCAAGGAGATATGTTGAACCAGTTAATACCTACCCCCTACAAATACTTTTCTTTATATATACAATATTTCTTGTTCTAGTTCATTCATAAGATAGAAAACCAGAAAAAAAAATAAGCAGCATCACCATTTTTACAAACTCAAATACAATTCAAAACTAAACAAAGTAAGGAAGATTTAAAAGAAAATCAAGTTTGCAGCTTCCAGAAGTTGTTCTGTGTTCACACTTTTTTTTAACAGGTTAGTAATCATAGCAACATCTGGTTTTAACTAGTGTATGTGATGATCTTATGAAAATGTTGTGGTAAATTGTTTGCATGAGTGAAAATTGACCTGTATAAAATAAATATGAAACAATATAGTGTGCAGGTCTGTATATATAGATATACCCTCTGTTCTTCTTTATAGTTTTAAGATTTAGATCTAAAACAAATTCAAATCTCCTCTAGTAATCTCCTTTAGGCTATGAGATTCAACAAAGATATGTGTGTTTATAAATAATCGAAGTTTTAAAAATATAATTAAGCAAATTAAGTTTGAAAACTATCTGGGAATTTAGGAAAATAGTGGGAAAAGCTAAAACATGTAAATTTCAATCATCACTATCCATTGTTTTATATATATAATCTGAATCCTTAGTTGAAATCCTGATTTTTAGAGGTCAAATCAAAAAAATTAGATTGGGATCGTGAGAGAAATTCGTAATTAATCAGATAATGGGTTTTGGTCAATTTTCGATGATCTACGAATCAGGGGTGGTCGGGGCTCGGGTCAGAGATGGCTAGTGGGTCAGTGATGGAGGGAAAAATGGCGAACGATTTTATAATGTGCTGTGGTTGATGCGGTGAAGCTAACTAGGGTTTAAGGAAAAGTTTTAGTAAGGAGGATTGTCGATCGATTTTGATGTCTCGGGGCCGCAGGAGTAGTTCGCGAATGGGGGAAATTGTTCATGATTCTTCGACGAAGTTACGGTCGAAGAGTCAAACTTCCTGGTGGTGGGTGGTGGCGTGTCGAAGTGATTTTTGGGTGATCGGTTCTATCCTGAGGGCCTCGTCCTTCTCATTTTTTTTTGTTTTAGGATGGAATTGTTGATGCTCGGTGGTTGATAGGGTTAAGATGGTCAATGATGACCTGTTGGGGGTAGCGACGATGGTCGGAGGGGGGTCGATCATCTGTGCATGTGCACGTATATCAATGCGTGTCTGGCTGTGTTGGATTGCTAAACTTTGATCGGGGAAGAAGAAGGTTGGGTCGGGGAATCATGCATTGGCCCGGGTTTATGATCGAGATCTTGGGCTTTGGGCTCGAAGTGTTTTTAATTGCTTTTACTGTAGTAACAAGGTTTGAAATTAAATTTTACTGAACTAACAGGTTTTTGAAAATTCAGGTAGAAGATGAAGAAACCCGAAGTTAGACTCGAGCTATTCTCGGGTAGAACCTGAAGTAGGTTTAAAATGCAGGAATTTTAAAAGATTTTTACAAAACAAGTTTTAAAAATTAAATTGAATTTAATTTTAAAATTATTATGTAAAATAAATGTTTTCTTAAAACATTTGATTTAGAAGATTTGAAGTTTGTTTAACTTAAATTTGCTAAGTTAAATTGTAAGTTATTTTAAATCTTAAATTTCAATTTAAAGTTTAATCTGAAAGTGGAATGTTTTGAAATGTAAATGATAAGTAATTCATTAATAAAAATAAAGATTTATCTTAAGAAATAATTAAGATTTGGATAATAAATGACGAATTAATTAAATAAGGTAATTAAGAGTAATTAATTAGTTTAATTTAATAAAGATTAAGATTTATTAATTAATAGTTAGAGGTTAATTAATTAAGTAATTTAGTGGTAATTAGTGACTAATTAATTACTTAATGGAAGTAATTAAGGATTAATTACTTAATGTAATTAATTAAGGATTGATTGATTAAGGAAACTAATCAATGATTAGTTGAATAATGAGTATGATTTATTAAGGGATAATTGATAAATGAAGTGAATATGAGATAATTAATTTGAGTGATTAATCAAGGTTCAATGTAATTGGTATGGATGGGTAAAGAATAAATAAATATGTGTAATTAATTGAGAGTTAATTACTTATTGTAATCAAGGAATGATTAATCAAGGATGATTAATTAAGATGAATAATTAAGAAATGATTAATTAATTGAATATAATTAATTAATGTTAAACAAGCAAGATTTATAGGTAATAAGTAATTAATTTAATTCATTGGTAGATAATTGAATTAATTAGAAATGGTATGACTAAAATATTTTGCTTATGGATGATTGAATGATGTTTGAATGCCTTGGATTATTTGTTATCCCTGGTATGTGATCGCGATGCTATGTGATATGAAATGTTTCAGTAATATGATATGTTGGGTTGAACAGTGGTAATGTGGTTGTCTATGGTGAAATGCTGTATAAAGTGACATCCAATGATTAAAAGTAAATTGTATTCACTTGAATAATTTGGGTTAAGGTGACATTGAATACGAAGAGATCGGAGTTGGGTATTAGTTAATACCCGAAACCACTTCGAATTTTTATAGATTGATATGTGAATCAATAGGCTGGGATGAAATGATTTAAGTGAATTGGACTATTTAATCTAAGTTTTGGGTACCTAGAAGTCGATGTGTGAAATAAGTGATGCCTATAACAAATTGTGAATTTGTAAATTGATACGAGTTTCCCTGGGGTTTTATAAGTTGCATGCTTTGTTAGATGAGTTTACTCACGCTGGTTTCCAGCCTGACCCGGGTGTTACTTTGATGTAATGCTCGGGTCAGACCGAGTATTACAGATTTTCAGGTAAGGACGTTCTGGAGCTCAGGAGGCGAGCTGGACGGCAAGAACGTATGGAGTGTTTCCGCTGTATTATATTGTTGTATATCTAAGTCATGATGATTGTGTATATCCAGTGTCTGTATATATGTGTAACTCTGATGTATTAAAATGTAATCGACAGATATAGTATTCTTTTGTAAACTGTTATTATTTGATATTATATTTTGATCCGCTGCGAATGTGAGATGTTGGTGTTTTCTGTTTCTTATCCTTCTTCTACCTCTTTCTTCTTTTTCCTAACTATTTGGAATTTTTCGGGATTAAAAATTCTGGGTCGTTACAGTTGGTATCAAAGCCGAAAGGTTAAGCGAGAACCTTGGCTCTGGTGGGGTTACTCATTAAGGATAGGGTCAATGGTACCTTAGAATGAGTTGAGTATATATATGAGAGCGTACTTGTTATTTGCTTATATAAAGATTTTAAATGATTTTATATAAGAATATATTTTGATATATATAAAGCAATATTTTCTTCTAATAAATATTAAGGTGATTGGCTGTTAAATTATTAGAATTAAATTAAGAAGTAATATAATACAACCAAACTGAAATTGAAATCTTGAATTGGGGAAGAGTTTCAGAATAAGATGATAATGAATGGTTTTAGATATGATAATCTTGGTTATTATCATAAATGATTGTTGTGTTTAAAAATTGATGAGTAAGCAAAATTAAATGTTTTAAAGAAGTAAAACATTTATGCAAGTATGACTTATAAATTGGAACTGGAGATGATCTAGATTGTGAAGTTTCAAATCTAAGCCAGAAAATTTGGAATTTGTTTCAAAGTGCTAAAAGAAAAAAAAAGTATTATTTGAATAAAAAGGGACTTGTTGCAAACAAGGGTTGTTTAAAAATTTGTTTTGAATTGAAAACCAAAAGTGGTTTAAAATTTAAGGATAACTTAGTGTGTAAAGGAGATAATATGTATATATGAGGAATATACGTTATCAAAAATAGTTTGAATAAACTCTAAATATTGAGTTTTAAATTTGAAATGAGATGTGATACCCAAGGCAATAGGTTTTGAACTTATAAGATTATTAATGTGAAGTTTAAAAATTGAATTGGGAATTCAAATTGAGTAAGGTTGACTGGATTAAGTAAATTGAATTTAACTTTGGGAAAGTTAAATAAGTGTAGAACGAACAACCTGAACTGGAAATTTCAAGATGAAATTGGAATTTAACTTGGAAAGATAAATAGTTAATTTGAATTGGGAGTTTGTGTGATCTCAAAATGGGTTTGAAATCTGGAAATTTAAAATGGATGGATGTTTTAAAATAAATTGGATGATATCATTCTATTGTTGTTAAAAATCTTTAATTGTGGATCGGATTTGTTTAAATGAATGAGAAATGAAGTGTGGTAATATATCCATTATTGAGATGAAAGGAAAATTAAACTTTAATTTGAAATTAAGGATAAGGAATTACTTTGAACTGAAAATTTGAATAATTGCATTTGAAAATTAAAATTTGTTTAAAGAACTGGTTTCAAACTGGAAGATAAAAATTGAGTAATAAATTAAATTTTTAAGATAAATTTGTTTTGAACTCTTATTTGAACTTGGGAAAAAGTTAAGTAAAGATAATTTAAAATGAAATTTTGAGAATTTGACTCAAAAATAAATTGTTTAAAAATTTGGGTTATTGATTTAAAAATAAAGGTTAATTTGATTTAAGGGGTTAAATCGACATTTGGAAATTTAACTCGAATTTATATAATTCAAGATGGTTTAAGGTTGAGATTTAGACTTCATTAGTTCAAATTGAATTTAGTTTGAATTAATTAGAATTGGAGATGGATAAGTATGGAATTCGAATGGGAATTGGGATTAATTCATATAGAAATTGAAATGATCTGAAATTGAAGTGGATTCAGTTGGAAAGTAGTCTAAATTAATTTGAATAATTTGGAATTGTAGTTAAAGTGAATATTTTTAAAATCAAATGGAATTTGATTTGAATTTGAAAATAAATTGAGGTTAATTCAACTTGAATTGAGAATGAATCAAGTTCAAGGGAAACTGAAGTTATTCAAATTAGAATTGAGTCAATTTAAATGGAAGTGGAAATTTAAATTGAATTAATGGGGAAGTGAACAGTTTTGACTTTGGACTATTTTCAATATAAATTGTTTTAATATAAACTTATTTTTTCCAAGCTATTTAATATATACAACCTTTCTTTTTAAAGCCAAATTATTTTATATTTATTTTACAATTATTTTTGGAATTATTTAACAATTTTTCAACTGTTTTATAAACTAATTACTATTTTGCAACTATTTTACAAATTAATTACTATATTACAACTATTTTGCAATCATCTAAAATTTCTAAAACTATTTAACTATTTTCCAACTATTTTACAATTAGTTAACTATTTTACAGCTATTTTACAAACTAATAATTATTTTCAACTACTTATCTATTTTTAAAATTTTCAAGCTATTTTCTAAATATAAACTGGTCGGAGTTCAAACTGTTATTGATTAAATACCCAACTGAGGTAAGAATTGAAGTGATAATCCAAATGGGGATTAAGGAAATTGTGAATAAGTGTATAGAAATCAAAGTGAATGTGAATAGAAAGGAGAATTGATTTGGCTAATAATCAATAAAGATAAATATGCAGGATGTACGTATATTATTCTATTCGGATAAGTGATTTGATCCATATTCGAGCATAGAATTTCGAGATAGTATTATCGATCCGAGTTGGGATTTTTCACTTGATTTTCAACGGCGAACCTGGATATGGATTTTTGATTGGTTCTGGAAATTCTCTATCATAGTTGTGACTATGCAAGGAGAATGATGGTTTCTGATCAAGAAACCAGATCTGAGTCCGCACTAGGAAGTCGGGTGGACGATACTAGTTCGGAAGAGGAATTGTGAGATCGAGTGAGCTTTCAGATTGGTATAGCGTACGGATGACCTGTGTACATCGTATGGGTTTGAATGAAATTGATACTGGAAATTTGTAGATAGGAAATGTGAAATGGTTTTTGAAACGAAGGGTATATTTTGTGAAATATATGATGAAGTAAAGTGGAAATTGGATATTTATATGGTAGAAATTTACTTTATATAAGTAAGTAACATGGTTAATAACTTTATATATTAATCAAATTTGAATATTTCATTTGAAATAAACAAGGTTATATATCTTTGTTATATAAGATAAATCTCCTCTTGTTGAATCTATTGCCGGAAGAAAAGGATTTTGAAAGTGTTTGAAGTATAAAAGGAGTTTTATGCAAGTTTGAAATGATCCAAAGATTTTTATCAAAGATTATATATATAAAGGATCTTATGAGGATTTTGGAAAAGGTTTTGGGAACCTTTGGATTTGGAAAGGCTTTTGATTTTTGGGTAAAATCAATATTGGAATTTGAAAAGCCTAGTTTGAGAATTATCGATTTTGTGATAATCGATTTTGTGTAAAGGAGCTTTGAATGAGATCATACTAGGTGTATGATTTGAAAGATACTATATGTGTATAGTATAAAGTGTTTTGATAATGGCTCTGGGGAAAAAGGCACACCCTTGAAATGAACTTCTCAGGAGTGTCACCGAGCGGTGCTGCCTTGAACCCTAAGGGGGGTTCTAAAGTTGATCCTGTGAGGAGTCCGGACAAAACTAGTTCCTGAGAATTATGAGTAGTGTGTAGCGGAAATCGAGGGGAGCTGATGCCTACAGAGGCGTTTGGGTTATGCTATGACGACAATGTAACTCGATGTCACTGCGATCTACTGCAGACCATAACGAAAGTCGTATGTGCCACTGAGAGCCAACAGTTTGCGTTTGATTTTATATCAGTAGACCGTGACCTATGGTAACATAGCGGAAGTCTTGTGTGCCGTTGAGAGCCAATGGTCTATGTTTGATTTTACTTCGGTAGACTGCGACCTATGTAGGAGTAAAGAAGTTTCATTTCGACAGCGAAAATCGAGGGCGCTGATGCCTACAGTTACATGGACTTTTGCTATGATGGCAATGTAACCCTGGAATGTAACTGCGATCTGTTGTGGGTTCCATGCGTAATCGAGGGGCGCGGAGTGCCTACAGTTACATGGACTTTTGCTGCGACTGCGACCATAGATGGGGGTGATGATTTCCCGAGCATTCTCACCAAAGATATTTCCTCTATTTTCAAAAACTGTTTTCTATATTTTCAATAAAATTATTTTTCAAAGAATTTTCACTGGATGTTGAAAACGGGTTTACCAAGCACTTATAGATTTTCAGTCGTACGCCTAATCAACGTATAACCGACTTTCTGTGAGAGCAAGGATGGACTTGTCGAAACATCGAGTTATAAAAGTATTTTTATAAAAACTATTCTAGTAATATTATATAGATTTTTAAAGTAGTTTAAAAATGATCAAAGAAATTTATCTGATTTTAAGCATTTTAATAATTCTGGCTTCGTTCCTTTTCGAGGACGGAAATTTCTAAAAGGGGGAAGGAATGTGTCGACCCGGATTTTGGCAATATTATTTTAATAAATATTTAATCCAATTAAATAAAATGTAAATTTATCATTTTAAAAACGAATAAGACTTTTGGAATATTGGCCATTTATTTATATACATATGCATTTTGAAAGAAAGCTCTGATTTGAAAATTCAAAATAAAATCGTTCAAAAATATTTAAAATAAAATCTATCTTATTTAATTAAATTAAAAGCTCTACTTTATTAACTTTTAATCTAAATATATGCATATGAATGTAATATAGACAATAATAATTTAAAATAAAATTAATCTTATCAATATTAAATATAAGTATAAGAATATATGAATATTAATTAAGTGTTTGATAGTAAGCTTAAAATAGAAATAGAAATAATAAGGATTTATGTTAAAAATAAGTATATAAGTGGGTTTGTGCATATGAAACATAAGTTAAATCAATACAAATAACTAAAACAATTTTATATTGAACACATTAGACATAAAAGCAAAACTAGGCAAGGGATATGTGTATGCAAGAAGAAAAATAATAATATAAATATCCACATACAAAATATCTATGTACATATAAAAACAAAAATATACGCATATACATATCAAATGGAATAAATATGTTAACTTGTAAGGAAACATTGCATTTAATACATATCATCTCAGCACAACATATAAGTCATTTCGTATCCTTTGTAAACCAATTCAGTTTTAAGAAAGAAAAAAAAATCTTCTGGTCAAGATAAAAACTCTGACCAAGGAGATATGTTTGAACCAGTTAATACCTACCCTCTACAAAAACTTTTCTTTATATATACAATATTTCTTGTTCTAGTTCGTTCATAAGATAGAAAACCACAAAGAAAAAAAAAAGAAGCATCACCATTTTTACAAACTCAAATACAATTCAAAACTAAACAAAGTAAGGAAGATTTAAAAGAAAATCAAGTTTGCAGCTTCCAGAAGTTGTTCTGTGTTCACACTTTTTTTTAACAGGTGAGTAATCATAGCAACATCTGGTTTTAACTAGTGTATGTGATGATCTTATGAAAATGTTGTGGTAAATTGTTTGCATGAGTGAAAATTGGCCTGTATAAAATAAATATGAAACAATATCGTGTGCAGGTCTGTATATATAGATATACCCTCTGTTCTTCTTTATAGGTTTAAGATTTAGATCTAAAACAAATTCAAATCTCCTCTGGTAATCTCCTTTAGGCTGTGAGATTCAAGAAAGATATGTGTGTTTATACATAATCGAAGTTTTAAAAATATAATTAAGCAAATTAAGTTTGAAAACTATCCGGGAATTTAGGAAAACAGCGGGAAAAGCTAAAACATGTAAATTTCAATCATCACTATCCATTGTTTTATATATATAATTTGAATCCTTAGCTGAAATCCTGATTTGTAAAGGTTAAATCAAAAATTTTAGATTGGGATCGTGAGAGAAATTCGAAATTAATCAGATAATGGGTTTTGTCAATTCCCGATGATCTACGAATAAGTGGTGGTTGGGGCTCGGGTCAGAGATGGCTAGTGGGTCAATGATGGAGGGAAAAATGGCGAACGATTTTATAATGTGCCGTGGTTGATGCGGTGAAGCTAATTAGGGTTTAAGGCAAAGTTTTAGTCAAGGAGGATTGTCGATCGATTTTGATGTCTCGGTGCCGCCGAAGTAGTTCGCAAATGGGGGAAATTGTTCGTGAGTCTTCGGCGAAGTTACGGTCGAAGATTCGAACTTCCTGGTGGTGGGTGTGGCGTGTCGAAGTGATTTTTAGGTGATCAGTTCAATCCTGAAGGCCTCGTCCTTCTCATTTTTTTTGTTTTAGGATGGAATTGTTGATGCTGAGTTGTTGATAGGGTTAAGATGGTCGATGATGACCTGCTGGGGGTAGCGACGATGGTCGGAGGGGGGTCGATCATCTGTGCATGTGCACGTATATTAGTGCGTGTCTGGCTGTGTTGGATTGCTAAACTTTGATCAGGGAAGAAGAAGGATGGGTCGGGGAATCATGCGTTGGCTCGAGTTTATGATCGGGATCTTGGGCTTTGGGCTCGAAGTGTTTTTAATTGCTTTTACTGTAGTTAACAAGGTTTGAAATTAAATTTTACTGAACTAACAAGTTTTTGAAAATTTAGGTAGAAGATGAAGAAACCCGAAGTTAGACTCGAGCTATTCTCGGGTAGAACCTGAAGTAGGTTTAAAATGCAGGAATTTTAAAAGGTTTTTACATTACAAGTTTTAAATTTTAAATTGAATTTAATTTTAAAATTATTATGTAAAATAAATGTTTTCTTAAAACATTTGATTTTGAAGATTTGAAGTTTGTTTAACTTAAATTTGCTAAGTTAAATTGTAAGTTATTTTAAATCTTAAATTTCAATTTAAAGTTTAATCTGAAAGTGGAATGTTTTGAAATGTAAATGATAAGTAATTCATTAATAAAAATAAAGATTTATCTTAAGAAATAATTAAGATTTGGATAATAAATGACGAATTAATTAAATAAGGTAATTAAGAGTAATTAATTAGTTTAATTTAATAATGATTAAGATTTATTAATTAATAGTTAGAGGTTAATTAATTAAGTAATCCACACTGGTAATTAGTGACTAATTAATTACTTAAAGGAAGTAATTAAGGATTAATTACTTAGCGTAATTAATTAAGGATTGATTGATTAAGGAAACTAATCAATGATTAGTTGAATAATGAGTATGATTTATTAAGGGATAATTGATAAATGAAGTGAATATGAGATAATTAATTTGAGTGATTAATCAAGGTTCAATGTAATTGGTATGGATGGGTAAAGAATAAATAAATATGTGTAATTAATTGAGACTTAACTACTTATTGTAATCAAGGAATGATTAATCAAGGATGATTAATCAAGATGAATAATTAAGAAATGATTAATTAATTGAATATAATTAATTAATGTTAAACAAGCAAGATTTATAGGTAATAAGTAATTAATTTAATTCATTGGTAGATAATTAAATTAATTAGAAATGGTATGACTAAAATATTTTGCTTATGGATGATTGAATGATGTTTGAATGCCTTGGATTATTTGTTATCCCTGGTATGTGATCGCGATGCTATGTGATATGAAATGTTTCCGTAATATGATATGTTGGGTTGAACAGTGGTAATGTGGTTGTCTATGGTGAAATGCTGTATAAAGTGGCATCCAGTGATTAAAAGTAAATTGTATTCACTTGAATAATTTGGGTTAAGGTGGCATTGAATACGAAGAGACCGGAGTTGGGTATTAGTTAATACCCGAAACCACTTCGAATTTTATAGATTGATATGTGAATCAATAGGCTGGGACGAAATGATTTAAGTGAATTGGACTATTTAATCTAAGTTTTGGGTACCTATAAAGTCGATGTGTGAAATAAGTGATGCCTATAACAAATTGTGAATTTGTAAATTGATAGGAGTTACCCTAGGGTTTTATATAAGTTGTATGCTTTGTTAGATGGGTTTACTCACGCTGGTTTCCTGCCTGACCCGGGTGTTACTTTGATGTAATGCTCGGGTCAGACCGGGTATTACAGATTTTCAGGTAAGGACGTTCTGGAGCTCCGGAGGCGAGCTGGACGGCAAGAACGTATGGAGTGTTTCCGCTGTATTATATTGTTGTATATCTGAGTCATGATGATTGTGTATATCCAGTGTCTGTATATATGTGTAACTCTGATGTATTAAAATGTAATCGACGGATATAGTATTCTTTTGTAATCTGTTATTATTTGATATTATATTTTGATCCGCTGCGAATGTGAGATGTTGTTGTTTTCTGTTTCTTCTCCTTCTTCTACCTCTTTCTTCTTTTTCCTAACTATCTGGAATTTTTCGGGACTAAATATTCTGGGTCGTTACAGCCAGAGTGCTATTCACTTGGTAGATAATTTGGCGTTTAGCTCACGGACTAAGCACATTGAGGTGAGAGAGTCATTTCTTGTAGCCATGGATAAAGATAAGCAAGTATATCTTCGGAAAGTGCACACAAACGAAAACGTGGCGGATATGTTTACTAAGGCATTGCCGGTTGGAAAGTTCAAGCATTGCTCGAACTTGATTTGCTTGGAGAAGTGCTAGGTGCCACGGGGTGACACAGTTAAGGGAGGAGCTTGGTGGTAGATGAGAAAGGGTATCAGTGAAAGATTGTGGTTCTATCTTCTTGATAAGTGCTAGTTTTTGGTGAGATAGCTTAGGATTTGGATGTTTTCAACATTTCATTAATGGGCGAAGGCTTTGCCTGAGCTCGTTGGTGGAGTGCAATGGGCGGTGGCTTTGTCGGAGCTCATTGGAAAAGCATTCATGTTTGGTTGAAGGTAGAAGAGGTGATAGTTGGTGCTATCGGTTGTCGTTGATGGTATGGTACCATTGGAATTGAAGATAAATATAGTGTCGAGGTGGAGTGTTAAATTTTGGCGACACTATATGAGGATTTGTAGAGGTAGGAAGTAGCTTCGTAACGGAGTAAACGGTTCGCAAATCGAAGTTCGAAGGTGGAAGTTATAAGAGAAAAGGCGAAGTGGGCTGAGTTGGAGCAGAGCATTCTCTCAGACGTCTGACCAAAAGGTTCAGACGTCTGAGTTGGAGCAGAAATGCTTCCAGAGCATTATGTTAGACGTCTGACCAAATGGTCAGACGTCTGAGCTGAAGCAAAGTCGTTCCAGTAACTTAAGCCAAACGTCTGACCTTTTGGACAGACGTCTGAAATGGCTTCCGTCTGTTTTTCCACGTACGGACTTGTGTGAAAATTTGTGATATCTACATGGGCAATTTCGAAACATTGCCTAGAGTTTCTATTCTCCTATATAAGCTAGCCTCAGGTTTCAGATCTGTATACGTGCAAGAAATTGCAAGAGATTAGCCTCCACCAAATTAGGGTTTATCAAAACCTAATTTTCTTCAATTCTCTTCTCCACAAATCAATTCTAAATAGAATTTTGATCATTGTATTCAATCTCTTGTACCCTTCTCATCAATATTAATAAAAGCTCTCTCTTAAAGTGAATGTATACTAACACAACGTTAGTGGAACCACTATAAATCTCTGCGTGCTTTATTTTTCGTTATTGCTTTATTTCTATATTGCTTGTTTGGGAATGTGATTGCTTTTGGATTGGTTGAGATCGGAATTGAGTCGTTGATTGGTTGTTTTTACACTTCTTACCACGATTCTGTCTTCCGCTGTGCTTGTGGGGTTTCGACTTGAGTGGTCTCCTGTTGGAATCTCACACCAACAAAATCAAGTTAGCAGAGAGAAAGAAGTGGATGTAAAAAGTGAGTATATGGTAAAATAACGATAAAAGAAAGAGGAGTGGGTGTATTTCAGATGTTACGAAGAGGCTTCACGTAAAAGAGCATGGTGCGTTTTTAAAATGCACAATAAGATACACACACGCATACATACATACATATATGTATGTATGTATATGTATATACATATGTGTGTGTGTGTGTGTATAATGATCTGTTATACCTCATTCTTGTTGCACTTCTATTCTTCCTGATTTCAACCATCCATTTCAATTTAAACAATATACTTTTTTTACCATCATCTCATTATATTATTTAAATCAGAATGTGGAGTTAAAATTAAAAAAAAATATAGATGCAGTAGAAATGAGGTCTAGCGGATTCTTGTCATATACATGCACACGACACACCCACTTTGCTCCAAAATTGTAAAATTGTTTTACCCAGCTTACCCAAAACATGCATATTTTGTAATTAGTTTCTGGATTGATGTTATATATTTCAAAAACAGGCCTAAATCAATAGTAAAAAAAGGCAAATTTTTAAAAGAGACCGGTTTTTAAAAGTATTGACAAAAATAGGCTACCCTAAAAACTATTTGCAATTGTAGTCTAGTTTTGGCCAGCTCAACGATGAACTGACCATTTTTTTTTAAAAAAAAATACGGGGCACATTTGTGAAATGCGTCCCTTAAAATTTACACCGACGCATCTGTCAAATGCGTCGGTGTAAATTTTTCAACCTAAAACAAACTGCAACCAACAAACAGTAATTTCTCTTACAACAAATTCAACCTAAAAAACTCAATTTCGTAACTTTCTTCCATTCACCTCAAAATCTCAAAATATACTAGGATTACTAGTCGGATTACTTCTATCAGCTATTTGGCATCAATTTGAATGTATAAATCAAGTTTAAAATCAAACCCTAGCTTTAGGTATTTTCATGTTCTACTTTTCACAAATTGAGCTAGGGTTTGAGTTTAAATTAGATTTATACATTCAAATTGATGTCAAATAGCTGATAGAAGTAATCCGACTAGCAATCCTAATATATTTTGAGATTTTGATGAATTTTGAGGTGAACGGAAAAAAGTTACGAAATTGAGCTTTCTAGATTGAATATGTTGTAAGAGATGACTTTTTATTGGTTGCAGTTTGATTTAGGTTGAAAAATTTACACTGACGCAATTAACAGATGTGTCAGTGTAAATTTTAATGGTGCATTTATAAATATGCCTCGTATTATTATTATTATTTTTAAATGATCAGCTCATCGCTAAGCTGATCAAAACTAGCCTACAATTGCAACTAGTTTTCAAAGTAGCATGTTTATGTCAATACTTTTAAAAACCGGTCTCTTTAGAAAATTTGTCCGTAAAAAAATAAAAATAAATAATAATAATAATAATAATAATAATAATAATAATAATAACAACAAAAAATAAACAAAAAGACTTGTAGCCATAATTGTCCATACCTTGATTGTAAAATACACTCCTATGGGAGAAAAATGTATTTGCAAAAAAATTCATCACCATAACGCTTTCATAAATCATAACCCATCTGATTACAATATTTATAACATGCACATAAGCAGCAAAGTCAATGTAAGAGAGAAAAAAAGACAGGAAGTCGGAGATCAAGATAACAGTAAAAACAAGTTTTAGTGCACAATTTATCAGCGAACAATGAAAATTAACCCCTCAAATGTTATTGGTAGATAAAAATGGTCAGTAGCTAAATAGCATCAATTGAGTAAAAGAATGATGAATGAAAGAAACAGAAACATAACATAAACGTTGTTGAATTACTCAGTCCTAACGCAGTTGAAGCCGGCATAATGTGCCTTCTTTGTAAGGAAGAAAATTTCCAAAACAATCATAATTTGGCTTCCATGTCCAGAAAATACTATAAAAATATGGCCAATGCAACCGACAATAGCATGAATAATATCCGCTTCGTTCTCGCGTTCATAGTTGGACATGAAGATGAATCTTTGCCATGGGGTTTTTGAGCTCTGGGAATCAAAAGAAGCAAAAAATAATTACATCAGCTAGGAAAACAACCAAATGTTAGTGCCAGTTAAGCTCATATTAAAGAGATGTAGGTGAACTTGTGTATATATACACATATATAAAATTTTGTTATGTTTAATCATGTAATGAAGATGCAATCATGAATTAGTTTAAGGGCAGATTTATACATTTGCTTAGAGGAGAGGAGACCACAATAGAGGGCATTATCAGGAACAGGCATCTCAGTTTTGTTGGTAGCCTCTGGATTAACCACTTTGACATACACTTCCTGACCAAGAAACCACGTGTCCAGATTTTCTGTTCGAACATTCCAAACACCTACATTATCCAATGAGACTAGGACAGCTGTCCATGCACCTGGGTAAACCTGTAAAATTACATTTAAAAAGATTTATGCTAGACCAAGGGGAGATTAGAAATCAGGGTTACACGAATCTGAAATTGGATGGGAGGAAAATAATCAAATGGTTGGGATATATCCCTTGTTGCTATCTCATAATTGATTGAAGGAGATTTCTGGCTGCTCTCTCTTAAAATTTCCAAAATAGATAAAAATCCATCTAATTAAAACCTTTCAAATTACTCCTCTATTTTTTTATTTATTTTAAAACTCATTCAAGTTATAAAAAAAAGGTCGAAAATCAGCATGGAATGTCAATGCTTTTATCAATTCATTTTTCTTTTCAATGGTATTTCAACTATATGTTAAAAATACTTGATAAAAGTTAATCAAACAACGGAAAAAAATCAATGAAGTTTGCGAACAATATTTGCAGTAATGACAGTTTTTGACTTTTTTTAATCATTCTTGCACAGAAATAATTGCAAGTTAAAAGCGAACTCGTTAATTTTTAAAAAAAAAATTTGTCAAAAATAATTATGGAAGGTAATTTACAAACTTTTATTGAAATGAGATTTCACATATTAAGTTCCAAAATAAGGATCCTAATATCCACTTAATGGAAACCACCGGGACTGGAAATTATTGTAGAAGGAGATTGTTTAGAATCAAGATTATTGACAGGATTAATCAAATAAAGCTAGTAAATCAATAGGATTTATCTTTTATTTTACTTGAGCGAGAATTTGATTCAAGACTTAAAGCATTGATTCACAAATAAATAAAAATACAGTGCAATGATGCATCTCTTAAAAGAGAAATAGGTCTACATATAACTAAGGCGGGAATTGGAGGTGGGGATAACATTCCCCATAAATCAGTTTTCAGTTCATATGGAAAAGACATGAGAAATGAATAGACGTGCATTGTTTGAATAGTTGCATTCATGAACAAAAAATAGACAAGATACTTAATGTGTGTGCAGCTGATGCTACACCATTAATAGCTCTACATAAGGCTGAATTATCTATGATGACCAGTAAATGATATAGGGCAACAATAACTGCAGAAACTATATGCTTAGGTTAAACAAAGTAGATAGCGCAGAAAACGGATATCCAAGGTGTGAAAAAAAAAGTATTTTTCCCCCCTATACATCCAACAATCACTACTAGTAAAACTATCACTGGAAAACTATCCCAATATTGGTTGATGGACAAAAAGGAAAAATCGGAAGTTACAATTTTTGTTCTGACTCAAATTTCACTTGAGTGGGTCAAAAACCCAAACCTTTTGCGTAACCTTACCTCAAATGGACTTTTTAGTTTGGTACAATGACACTTGCTTGTCAATCTAAAAACTAAATAGGAAAATTTCGTAATTTCTATAGATATATTAACACACAAAAAGTTAGAACATCCTAATATGATTACCTGTATAGTGCAGCGAGCAACACCATCCCATTTATTGTATGTACCTCTGCTGCTCTCAGACCATTCTCCAAAGTCCATTCTGCAGTCAAAAAACAAAGTTAAAAAAAGGCTAAGATGTGCAAATGCAAGGACAGGTAAACCATACCCAGCAACAAAAAATGCATATCCATCCATGTGATAAGTCTGAACTGTCGTATCATTATTCTGAAACACAATTTCCATAAAACCTCTATATTCACCCTTGATAACTGATCTTGCAATTTTTGGGGGACCCCTGATCGGCCTTGAGGGAAAATCAAGTGTGTAGACTCCTTTTAGCCCAAAAGCATCAGCAAGCCTTAAAGGAGTTTGAGGAGAGGAATATGATAGCCCATTAAGAGTGGCTCGCCTCTTTCCATTTATCATAACTGGTGGCAAATTTCTAAGTTCATAAACTTGTGTGACATTGATGGAGCCATACTTGAATGATCCTTGAGGATTTGGGCGTGCAGCGCCTGCACTTACATTTGTCCTATTTAATTTGAATAGCATGTATTTAGGATATGTCATCACAAGATAATGTGCTTCCTTTTAGAGGAAAAAAACACTGATAAAGTGGTGCCTTCTTATCTTATTGAACACACATGTTTGAAGAGTTTGGTTGCGAACAAAAATGGAATTTGGATCGTTTTTAAATCGAAACTAGACTTAAACTATTAATTCTAAACTCAAAGAATTCATATTATTTTTATTTTATTTTCTGAACGTGGTTAATTGATGTCAACAGAAATTGATCCCAACACCTCTAGATAAACAATCTAGGGACATATCGCGTTCTATAAGAGACAACGATAGATTCCTATTTAATGTGTATCACTATACACCCTTATATGCTAGAGTTTTGCACTATGTAGTAATTAAATGACATTTAAAATTGTAAAAGCATCAATTTATTCTTGTGGAAATTAGCCACAAGGGCCTCTTTAGCAAGTACAATTAGTTTTTAGGACTCACAACTGAAATAATTAATTTTAAGGATAAAATGCAAAATAATTAGTTTCTAAGGCCTAAAAGTCTATGAAATTATGTCCTTGAAAGTAATTGGACCGCTGAGTTTGTCCTTAAATGTAATTATTCTACCGACTTTGGCCTTGAAATTAATTTCTGTAGATGTGTGTCCTAGAAACTAATTGGACTGCAAAGTTTGTCCTTCCAGTGAAATGCCCATTTATTCTTTCTATAGAAATAAATTAAGATTCCAGAATTCATTTTGATGATTAGGATTTAACATTTAACGATTTAAACCTACAAATTAATTTTCATTGATTTTTCATTGTTTTTTTAATTTTGAAAAAAAAACGATTTGCATATTCAAATAAATATCTTGATATTTTTACGATGATTTTCCTGATTACAATTTCAACTGAGGTTTGAATCAAAATTTGAGAACTGAATCATAGTGGAGATATCAAATTCGAAAGGGGTCTAAATCATAAGATTCTAGTATTCTAATAACCATTGGCTACATACCTGATTGATCTTGCCTGGTTCATTGAGAAGGTTTTATCATAGAAGTCCTGAGGAGGGTCAGGAAGGGGACCCTTTGCCTTTCCTTTTGAATTTGAATAGTGCAATATGGCAACTCCTGTTACTCGAGTCCAAACTGACTCGTTAACAAACCGAGCACTAGCCACAATGTAGTAATCACTGCTTGCATTTTGATCAGTGGTGACCAAGAAAGAATAAGACTGCCCAACACAAATATCTAAATTTGAGTAGTTTTGTGCCACTGTGTATGTTCCCTCTGTCTCAACAAGAAGCAAATTGTGAGACTGAATTCTGAAGTTCAAGCAGGTCTTGATGCCAATATTGTGGACACGAAGTCTGTAGGTTTTTCCTGTCAAAAAGAGAAAGCATTGATTGCAAAAATCACAACTCTCTGTTGTTTTTCTAATGGTTTATCGAAAGTTAAAATAACAATATCATATATGCCAAGCATATACATTCCATTCAAGGAATCTTTAGTCGAATTTTTGGACCAATTCCAGCCCTTTTTTGAAGAAAATGAACGGACTGACGGATGCGTTGAAGGTGTCTTACATGGGACATAAGATCATAACAGAGCAGACATAAAATTTCACTGTTCACCAATGGTCCGTTCAAATGTTGGAAAAACAAAAGTTGTGTCGAATTTAGATTCTGTCTAATATAAGGATGTTAATTATGTTCATCGAAGTTTTATGTTTTAGATCACAAATTCACTCATCCTTACCAATAAACTACTAGTCCAGTGATAAGACATATAGTATGAGTTGCTAAAGGTCTTGGGTTCAAGTTCCTAGGCATACATATTTTCAAAATAAATAAACAAAAATGTTCACTCATCCCTAGTTGACTCAACCACACCTAAGGTGACCTCAGTTCCCTCAATCTCTTTATCGTCTGCTATTAAAGAAAATAGATTGAAATCCCAGTACAGTATAAGGTTGTAAATACAAATGCATGATTAGAGCCTCCCTAGCACCTCAGTATCATATAAGATCATGACATGATGAACTTAACTAGTATATAATCTTGATTAAGTTGAACCATTCCAAAAAGAAAAGATCTATACCTGGATCAACATTGATAGTTTCATAATCAATTCCAGCTGGAACAATAGAATTATTGTATCGATATGGTCCTTTCCCATTCATTAATACACCGTCAGGCATTCCTAGACCCTTACCATTATCAAGTGTCTTTCTCAAATCCTGCAATTGTGTACAATATAAAGCTAATGTTGTGGTATTGTACTAAACTTTAACATTGTATAATTGAACAGTTTTACTCACGGTGTGATTCTTATTGTACCAATCTCCAATGAAAAGAGTGATATCTCCATGGGGTGTATTAAATGGAACTGGAATAACATCACGGTTGTTAATAGTTATGCCACCATAACCACCTGCTGCTCTCTGAAAATTAATTGAAGGAAAATAGAAAAAGCTTCCTATCTGGTCCTTCACTTGAAACTGGTATGTCCAATTCCAGCCTGCAGGAATCGGGCAACTCGTGCCCAAAACGCCGTCTTGCCATGAATTTCTCCTCTGTTGGACTCCATCCCTAAAATTTGAAACTATTAGAGCAGAGAAGAAATCAAACAGAAAAAATATTAAATTATTCAAGGCTGTAAAATTAGCTAATCTAAGAGTAAATATATCATAACCAATTTCTTTGAAAAATACCAAGACATACAAAAGTAAAATTAGTTAATTGAATCATCAATAGCGAGATAATAGACATAAAGTGTTGCATGAGGATCTATAAAGTAGCAACTGATCCATCTTTTAACAAGTCACCATCTTTACTTTTAAACTCGATCTAATACTTTTTCTCCATTTCGGACATTCTACTTTTGTGAAAATGCACAATCTAAAGCAAAAAATTATCACATCATCTTTCAGCTTCATAGCTGTTCATGCCATCACCAATCCTAAAGTTAATTCAAAAAATTAATTGCTAAAACAGTATTGATATTTTTTTTTAATAATTTACCAAGTAAAGAGAAGTGGCTCGTCCAAACTATTAAGAACATTCACCACCACATTCCAGTTGGTGGTTACATTAACTATTGGTCCAGGAAATTCATCATTTATAGCTATTACCTGCAAAAAAAAACAATAAATCATGAACTACGTTCACATAATTAGATCCAAAAGCAATAATAAAAATCAAATCTCGCACCTTCTGCTCAACTCCAAGTGGAGAAACAGTCTTGTAGTGAACATTCCAATCATAAAACGCAAATGGATCGCCTGAAAACGCCGGCAAAGTCATTGCCGCCAAAAAGACTGCCACCAACAATGTTACCGCCATTGAAGAAGCTCGTGCTTAGATGAGTTGTCGAGAATTCGAATGAATTTTATTGGATTTGAGGTGCTTTGATAGGTTTGTATTTCCAGTGTGAGGTTTTATTTTACATAATTAAGAATTTCCAGATTTAGAAGAAAAGGACAGCGAGAGATTTTAGAGCAGCTGTACCGTTCGTTGCAGGGTTCTTTGCGATAATTGGAAATGAAACCGAATAAACGAGAAGATGTCTTCAGATCTATTTAATAGTTTCATATCGATTGGTACTACTACCACATTGTTTAATCATTGATGGATTATTTATCAGATTACAAATATCAGTCGCTTCCTGCCGTATTTCAGAAGTGCGTTAACATTAACAAGTGTAGATTAAGGAAAGCTACACAATTGTTTTTTTATTAAAATTAGTAAACATCTCCTCTCCTTTAGATATTTAAATCAATCGCTATAACTCCTTTTTTTTTTCCTTTGCATTGAACGTCTTTAATTCTGTCCTACTTTAATTCAAATTTTTTTTTTCCATCATCTATCGAATATATTATTTGTTCATGCTCACCTTAAAAACTAAAAATATCCAAATCACACTTTATCTCCCTTTGAGAATTGATTTTATTTTAAGATATTAGTTTCCATGTGCATGTGTGCATTGCATGACCAAAGTACCTATATTACTAAATGAAATCATGTATAATGGTAAATGATATAATTATTATGTTTTCGAGGTCATACCATTTTTTTTCAATTTGGTGACTTAGCTATGTGTTGCACTTTTATAATACAAGCTATTTGAACCTTTGGAAATGATTCATTTTTGCAAAAACCTCTTTCATTTTGTAGTTAAAATAACACGATGAGTACAAACATTATAAACCAGAATTAGTGTGTTTTTGTGCTATTTTGCCTGTTATTTTATTATGTTTTGCGTTTTTATAGTACAACTTACCTGTTATTGTTTCAGTTTATTGCATTATTGCGTTGCAACCAATGTTTGAAATAATTTTTTATTTTGTTTATTTTTTTTTTATTTTTTTGCATAAGTGGATTATGGTCATAAAGACGTATCATAGAATAAAATGATATAAATATACTAGATATTTAAAACATTATTAATTATGCATTTTTTTTTATTGCATTGTGCATTACACTTTAAATGTTACGAGCAACTTGAACTGATCGTTGCACTTAATTTAAAGACTTTGGCTTTGGAATTATGATTTATATTATTAGTATTGTATTCTGATGAATTTGTACGCTACTATATTATTCTTCACTTATTATGACAAACATGAGAGATGTTAAACATAAATCCTTGTTATGTAAAATGTAATTTTCCTTATGAAGAAATTAGGTTTACATCTTCGGTATTTACCATTTATTCCTAGATCTTTCTTGGAAAAAAAATATTTTTAAAATAAAAATGTACATTACTTTATTAAAAAATTATTTTTTCATATAGGAACTAGCAAAAAATTTATAAAAGTTTCGTTGAACTTGCACTGATTCAAATAAACTGTTAGACATTGGGGAATGTTGAATATTGACTTTGTTTTGAGTACTGACATAGTTAAATTCGGTCTGATTAGGGTATAACTTCGAAGAATGTTGAGTATAGACATTTTTTACCCTTACAATAAATTTTAGACGGTTTTGACCTTGAAACTTATAATTATGCATTCTGATGGAATCTCAATTAGTGTTTGAAACCACTTCAAAATAAACGATATCATGGTTTCTCATTCCGTAAAATGGTCATAATAGATTTTTGACCTTATGGTTTAGAAGTTATGGTCTTTTTAGGTTAGACTGTTTTCAGACGGATTAGTGGGTTATTAATCCAAGCTTATAATTAGGCCTGCTACTGATTTTGGGATAAGGTTAGTTAAGGCACATCCAACAGCCACTAATCACTTCTTTTCTTGCTAAAAACATTTCTTAACTCCATTAAACCTCTTATTATCAAAATCATCTCTAATCTTCCTATAAACTTATATAATTAAGCAATCAAGAAGGGATTAACAAGGGATTAATAAAAGATCTTGAAGTTTGTTGATTTGGGTGCATTGGGAAATGTATAACTGATGTTCATTTCATATCTATGCTTATTTTGATGATTTTTATTGATTACAAGTCGATAGATGAGCAATCCATCATCTCGCAACTTTTTAAATACTTAAATATGTTTAAAATTATGTTTATGAAGCCTCTTCAAAGGTAAAAAATGAGATCTTTGACTGTGTTAGATTTAAATTATTTTTTAAAAGAATTTCAATGGTTTTAATTGATTTTACATGAAAATCCTTGCATCGATGTGTCTTATGGATGTTAAATTAGGATATGATTGATATGATGCTTCTATTTTATGGATATGATTCTTATTTTGTGTAATCTGGATGCGTACATTAAGAAATAGTGTATTGATGTGCTCATTTAGGGTGAATAAATCCAAGAGCAATTAAATATTATGGGTTGTAGAATAATGGATCTTAAGGCTAATTAACATTAAAGATGGGGTGAATAGTATTATCTAACTTATGTAAATCGTTTAAAATTCCTTCAAGATTAATATCAATTTACAGATTAATAAGACGGATTTATGCTAACAATGAAATCACAGATAAATATAAAAACAATGAAATAAAGTAAGAAAGAAGACACCATAAATTTAATTTGGTTCGGATTAATCAATTCTACATCCAGTCTCATACAATTTTTTGTACATAGTTCTTTTCAATCGCCATCTTTAAAACATGTAGAAGACAAACTAAAATACAATTTCGATTTCATGGTTGCGGGACACACCCTCATGTATAACAAGTCTGAGGCAAACTCTCTTGATTTGACCGGGCAACAAAATCACCCATTAGATTTACTGGGTTACCAAGCACACCCACTTGATTTGAACGGGCTACAAGCACACCCACATAAACAAGTTGATGTTTTTCCAAAGACAAATAGTTGTACTTTGGATACAATGGATTCTATAGCTACTTCGATTAGCACTTCGATTTTTGAAATGAGAGAGATGCTTGTAAAACAGTAACTAAGTAGTAGCGAATCAATACAATGGAGTATGAACTGATTCTATATGATTTTGAATAGTATAGAATATATTTTTCAAGAGAATTTTTAAGAGATGAGAAGTGAGGATAAAGTAAGTCATTAATTGATTAAAAAGTTGTTTGCACTCAACTTTATTTAGTGAATGAAAAAATGTATCCATTCATGAAGCGTTGTGTCCAAAAGACACTTCTATTCAATATTTAAAAACTAAATTAACGACCTATATGTCAGTCGACATATCAAATATGTATGCTGATATATGCTAGTTAAATTTGAAAATGTTTTTCCTTTTAAATTGTTTTGGAAACCCTATACTTTGTAAAATAATTTGAACATATTTTTTAAATACTTTTGGACTCTTAAAATACTTTTGTAAATTATTTAAAAATATATTTTGAAATAAAAATAATTTATTTTTATTTAAAATATCAGTGATCAAAAATTGCTATCAAGGACTTTAATAATATATTCTAATAACTCTAAATACTAAATTATAATCTTGAGCTCTTTATATCTTTGTTTTTGAACTCACGAGTTTTCAAATCTTTATCTTGAGTCTTTGTATTATATAGTCTTCGATTCAGCACGTGTGTAATATTCTACACTATATACTATATAGCTTGGCAAAACATTAGTATCCGTATTTTATATGATCGTTGTCATCAAAATCAATAATTGTGGTATTAACAATCTTTTCATTTTCGATAATGATAACCATTAAATATTTTTGTATATAAAATGCTATATAACCCCCCTAAATATAAGCATGTGTATGTTTAGTATTTTTTTCCCCATTTGTTGTCAACAAAAAAGGGATGAAGATAAAACTCCTCCTAAATAATATACCCATAAACTATGAAGTCAAAATCAAAAATTAAGAATTAAGTAATATGCTAATCAATATGGGTTTAACTATATAATTGTGCTTGGACTAAAATAATAAATCATAAAACAAGGACATTAATTGTGACATATTAAGATGCTTTATATAAGACATAAATGAAGAAAATACTGGATATTTAATATGATATAATCATGGCACATATTTAAGATATACAATGGTCGATCTTTAAGTTATATACTAAATATTAATGATGATTAATAAATAAATAGGATATTGCAAACTTTATTTATTTATTTATTTACATAATACACACTATAATCAAATCAAAATCTAATTCAATACCTAACTAATTCAAACCTAATTATTATACAATATTACATAATAACACCTAATCAAACCTACGATAATTAATCCAATCCTAAGAGTATTAATTATTTACATATTGAAATGAATAAGTTTTTAGTATATATACTTACAAATTAAAACAAACAGAAATCTAGATATTCCTAGGGACTTCAACCCAACTGTTAAATCTAAAGATTGGGTTTGCTTTGATGACATCCCGATCTTCATTATCCTAGGTATTTGAGCATTCTAGGCTGTCAGTTTGATCATTTCTGATAAGGGGGGAAATTAACCATGGAAGAGCATCAAAATGCTTCTCTTGTTCTTTAATCATTTGCATTTGACTTAGTTCCAAATGCCTTTGATTTCTTGGTATGAAGGAGAGAACATCTTCGAATGATTAGAGGGTCTCTTCAAAGTTTTCATAAAAAATATGGTGTGGAGAAGTCATTTTTATTAAGGAAAATGTTGAGAATGGAAGGAGATGAAAGATGAATTGATGAGTGAGTTTTTTTGGAAGAAATAGGCTTAAATAGAAGTAAGAAAACATTTGAAATAACTGAATCAAAAGTGGTTACAATATTTCAAAAATTAAAAAAATTCGCCAAACAGCTATAGTATGTCCACATATACAAACATGTATGTCGACGTATGTATTGAATTTGCATTTTTAAGTTTTTGATATATTTTTGTTTCCACTTAATACCATTATGTTTCAATGATTTCCAAAGACTAATAGAACAATACTTAACAGCAAGAACTAATTTTCATTGATTGAAACAAGATGATATATAGCAAATATAAGAAGATAACATGAAATAAACTAAGGAAATGCAAGGAATTAAAAGCTAGAAAAGATACAATGGAAAACTAGATAGAATTAAAAGATAACTAAGGAGATGAGCTCCTATCAAGCTTCTTCATACTCTTTCCAAAATACTTTCCACTTTGTTGGAAAGAATAGTAAATTTCATACTGAATTTCTTTTGATTTTTGACGATATTCTCTTGATTTCTGAGGATTACTTTGTTTGATCTTTAAGATGGTCTCTTAGAACTTTCAAGAAAAATCTCTACCTCCCTCTTCTCTTCTCTTGATCTTCTTCTTGAATTCCATATTTCTTCTTTTTCTTTAATTTCTTGTACTTTTCTTGTTAGTATTTCTTCTTTTTTGGGAAGAGTCTCATAAAGTTCAAAGTAAAAAGAAAAATGCATGAGAGAAATGTCAGATTCGTTGAAAACTTTTCAAGGCAAAGTTGGTTCTCCTCATAAATTGACACCAAAATATTCAGAAACTAGAGAGTGAGATACACATCATGCTAAAGTGTGTTATCATGTCTAGAAATATTCTTTTGAATAAAATCATCAAAGAAGCTTTGTGCCCAATTGATGTTGTAATTTCCGTAAATGGCAAAAGGTGGCTTAAAAACTTTTGAGTCGGGTTATTGTAATTACCCGTCCTTGGAGTGATGCTTTGTTATAAAATGAGACTCATAAGTCTCAATTTAGGTCTAACATTTTTGTGTTTGAAGTCTTCATCGTTTTTAAAAATATTATGAAAAACTTCTCGATTTTGTTCATTAATTTTAGAAGTGGAGAGGTCAATTCCACTATATTTGCAACCAGTAGCTGACCCAAAGTTTCATAATCTAAAACAATTGTAGTGTCTTTCACACTACTCCAAATTTGTCCTTCTTCTCCTTCCAAAAATTTTCTATTTAAATTCCCATAAAACATTTTTACTAAACATGGATAATAAACGATATCATTTTGAAAAGAATCGACTAAACCAAGAATATTATTTTGAAAACAAAGATCTTGAAGACCATAAGAAGAAAAATCATCAAATTTTGCAAATCTTCCGGAAAATACTTTACCGAAAGTTGCATATTTAATATAGTGTCGATGGCTTCTTCGTCATTGAAAAGAAAGCCTTTGATTATTTTGAGAGTCTAATCGTTTATGGTGGTTGACTCGAGGAGACCATTTTTGAGTAGTTTAAAAGATAAGAAAGTGAAATAATGTTTTGAAATTTTGAAATAAACTGAGTGAATGAATGGATAGAATTGTATTGATTAATAGGGTATGGACTGACATGTTTGTGGTCAAATGATGCCTTTTTCAGGTCTTTGGAATAAATTCAAAAGGGAGAAATTCGAAAATTCAAGCTAGTATGTCAACATATGAATTTAGGTATGTCGACATATAGGCTAAAAAATCCAAAAATAAAATTAAGGCATATTCCTCTCTCTATATATATATATATACTTGTATGCATCCAATATTATTATTAATCTATATTTTATTAACAAATTTAATAATCCAAAAAAAAAATCAAAAAAATCAAAAGTACAACATTTTGCTTCTTTCCTTTGACTATTCTGATTATTCTACTATTGTAATGAAATGCATATTTGCATTCTCAATGTCTGCTCACATGAAATAGTATCTGAATCATCTATTGTTGTTGTATAAGCCCTCTTTCTTTTTCTGGATGAAACAGTGATTAGCAAGATCCTTGATTTCTTTTGATGTGGACAGTTACTTTGCAGATGACCAGATTCATCACAGTTGAGATATTTATTGCAGTTCCATTTCCAGGAGTTTTGTTTTCTGGTCTACAAAAGTTATTCATCTTTTTATACTTTGGGAATATTCTGAAATTCCTAGTCACGAAGGCAATCTCCTCATTATTGTCATCGCCTGAATGCTGATTGTCAATTATTGTATTGAAAGCAATGGATTTCTTTTCTGTTGCCTTAATTTCTCTTCTACCATGCAGTTGCGCTTCATAGGACATTAAATTACCTATTAACTCTTCGTTTTCTAAGGTACTAGTGTCATTAGCCTATTCTACTGCTAATGTCTTTTGATCCCACTGAAGAGAGTGAATTAATGATTTTTCTAACTTGGTCCTCTTTAGGAAAGTTTTTGCCTAATGATACTAAAGAGTGTACTATATCTTGAAACCTACAACACATGTCAAAATCGACTCATTTTTATTCATTTTAAATAATTAAAACTGGTTAGTTAACATGAAAATTTTAATCTGTTTAATTTTATTATTGCTCTCATGTCTAACTTGCAATGTTCTCCAAATTTCATATGTAGACTTATGAATAGAAAGTCTGGTAAATTCATTTTTATCTAAAGAGAAAAATAAAATATTCATAGCCTTATAATTACACTTGTGTCTTTTAGTCAACACTCCACTGTGAAAAGTTAGTTTGGGATTTAGTGTACTCATTCTATGTAGTATTCTAGATATCTAAACCATTATACTATAATTAAATCTTCATATTAAATGACAAATAAGTGTAATTACTGCCATTAAAAGGTAGGCATCTAGCAGTAAATGTTGGGAAATCCAATCTACGATTTCGATGACAACAACTATACAATAGGAATCGAATATACATATATATTTATATATACAGGTACTTGCTAGAACAACATCACTAGAAAGACAAGAATGAGGCTCAAAGGACACTACAAGAGACCACAAGTCGTAGGTACAAGGAAGTAAAAGAAAGGATGCACAAAAACTGACATGCACCATATCAGACGTCTGGGTGCACAAGCAAGACGTCTGAAATAGTTCTCTGGAACAACAAACAGGCGAAATCAGATGTCTGGCAATAGCACTCAGATGTCTAATCCTCTACTATATTCAAAAAATATATAGTATCAGATGTCTGAAACAAATACCGACGTCTGAATTCAAAATCGAACTTCAGAAATGAACTGCAACTGCCATATGTGAATAGACATCTCTGCTTTTCTTCGCCACAACTCTTCACCATCAACAGAAGCAACCTTAGAGGATTCATAATGGATATAACTACTCAAGATGCCTATCTACAACTATATATAGTATCAAGAATCAAGAGAAAAAGAACTTACTTCACTTACTTACGCTTTCTTATTCTATACTCTATTCTATATTCTTGATCTCTGCACTCTAGCAATCTTTACTTGTACTCACTCTTCCATATACTAAGTTCTTCATAGACAATATTCCTTAGAAATATATTGGAAGCAAGTGTACTAATTAGTCAACATCCGTGTTATATTAGAATACACATTTGAGAAGTACAACTCATTGTAACCAAGCCTATTCCTCCGAGCGAAGTGAGGATTTTTAATAGTCGAATTCCGAAGGGGAGCTTCGGAACTGGACGTAGGACGGGAGGTCCGAACTAGTATAAATTCTGGTGTTCTTATTCTATATTTACTTAGATTAATATTATTTTAGTTGCATCATATTTTGTCACATATACTTGCATATACACTACATGATCCACCCCGTAGACTTTCAGTAGATTGTCCTTCTACAAAAGAGCTAACAAGTATACTAATAGTATTGCTAGCCATTTATACTTTTGAAAAAAAAATAGATTACGAGTTTTTGAAAACATGGCGCTCTGATACCAAATGTGGGTTGCGGAATAATGGAACTTAAGACAAATTTAACACTAGAGGGGGTGAATAGTGTTTTCTTGCCAATGTAAACCTTTTTAAAATTATTTCAAGATTAATATTAATTCACATATTAACAATACAGATTTATACTTACAGTCAGTCATAGATGCAATCAAAGATAAATATAAAAGAAATAAAATAAAGTAAGAAAGAAGACATTAGGAATTTTATACTGGTTCATATTAACCAATTATACATCCAGTCCCGTGCAATTACTTATACTTAGTTCTTTTCAATCGCCAACTTTAAACCAGCTAGAAGGCAAACCAGAATATGATCTCAATTTCAAGATTACGAGACACACCCTCTTGTATCACGAATCCAGGCATACTCTCTTTATCTGATCATGCAACAGGATCACCCACTAAATTTACTAGGCTACTAAGTACACTTACTTGATTTGAATGGGCTACAAGTACACACATAAACAAAAGTAGAGTTGATGTTTTCCAAAGATAAATAGTTTACTTTGGATACAATTGATCCTATATCCACTTCGATTAGAACTCTGATCTTTAAAATGAGAGAGATGCTTGCAAAATAGTAAGTAAGTAGCAACGAATCAATATAATGGAGTATGAATTGATTCTATATGATTTTGAAGAGTATAAAGTATATTTTCAAGATAATTTTTAAGAGAGTAAGGAGTAAGAATAAAGTAAATTATTAATTGATTAAAAATTTGTCTATAGTCTGCACTCCCCTTCATTTAGTGAATGAACAGACGTATCCATTCGTGAAGATTTATGTCCAAAAGACACTTCCATTTAAAATTTAAAAAACAAATAATGGCTTATACGTCGACATATCAAAATTTGCATGTCAACATATGCTACTTAAATTTGAAAATGTTTTTCTTTTTAAATTGTTCTGAAAATTCTATAATTTGTAAAATAATTTGAACATAGTTTATAAGTATTTTTGAACACTTAAAAAAGTTTTACAAATTATTTAATAATATATTTGAAATAAAAGTAACTTATTTTTTTTAAATAAGATAAGAAATTAGAGATAAAAATCTGAAATTACTATCAAGGACTTTAAGAATATATTCTAATGACTCTAAAGACTAAATTATAATCTTGAGCTCTTCATATCTTTATCTTTAAATTCACGAGTCTTTAAATATTTATCTTTGAACTCATGAGTCTTTAAATCTTTATCTTGAGTCTTTGTACTATATGGTCTTCGATTCAACACCTGTGTAATATTCTGCATTATATACTATATAACTTGGCAAAACATTGGTATACATATTTTATACGGTTGTTGTCATCAAAATCAATAATTGAGGTATTAACAAATACATATGGATGTGAAGTGAAGTTTTCATTTAGACCGAAATAGAAATCTAGATGAAAATCGATGCAAAAAAGCCAAAAAATGATGTAGATGAATTTTTGAAAAAAAATTAGACTGTTGCATACTTGCTCCAAATCAAGTTTGATCGATATGGGATGTATGGAAGTTGTATAAAGGCTACAGGATTGATCGCATGGAGTTTTATTGGATGGTTTGAGAGTTAAGAACAAATACTGATCGATCACATGTCATAAATGAGTGAAGTGTTGAGTTGATGAAGGCATGAAGATGATTGAAGGCGACTTCGAGCTTGGAGGTTTGGGACACAGACTTCAATCCACCATCGATCGTCCCTCGAAGCTTGAGTACTTAAACAAATTTTGGCTAAGTACAAATCTAGATGGGTCGGTACCAACCCATAAGGATCAGTATCAATCGACCTAACTTTTGGGCAATGGTGGACCTAGCCTAAGGGAATGTGCATGAACAATCATCAAAGGAGTTGATGAGTGGTCTACAAAGAAACGAACAACACTGATTGATATAGCTTATGATGATTGAGACGTGAGCAAATAGTGATGCTATGCTAGAGCTACTCCGGGATTAGCATAGGGTGACTTCGGGGTTACACGAGCCAACTTTAAGACTTTTTTAGGGCAACCCGAGAGATTTTCATAAATTAGGTGACTTGATAACTTAAGTTGTTTTGGTCGAATACACAATGAGGAAAGTATTTGGAGCATATGTGATGGTCCTAGAAGATAAGTTTAAATGAGGTGAACCGATGGAGTGAAATGAATAAGGGTTCTACCATCAGAACGTGTGCTAAGAGACAATTGATAACTCATGATTTTTGATTTCTATGCTGATCACTCTAGCGATGCTATATTTTCCATGTTTTCTTATCATTCTAGGGTTGTCACGGGATGTAGGTAGTGTGAACATGGATACCCAAACACCTGATACTATACTTAGCCTTGTAATACACCCTTCTGATGATGATGGTAGTAGATTGGCATATATTGTTATATGCTAACTCTTTGGATGCAGGAATGGGGAAGATATGATTCTCCATACCCTATGTCTCATATAATAGATCGACTTTTGCAGTATTTCGAGATTGTTTATCGCTCATACCGGACTGTTATTCGATTGGATGTTTTATGTTCTACTTCTTATTATCTCAAGTACTCTTAAATGAGTATACTATATAATAAGTTTAGACAACATATGAAGTGTTGTAGATAGACTAGTAGGAGACACACTTTCTCGTATTTATATTTTAGGGTTATTATTGTTTATTCCACCGTATGACACTATGGACCGTTGATAATGTTTGACTCATTTTAGTTAGAGATGGATATTTAAGTTTATTTATCAATTGTATAAACAATGTTACCATTTTTTATTACTTTATTAAACATGTTCTTGTTCTATGATGTTCATCTAGTTATATCTCTCTCTCGCACATTTTTTATATCTATGATTGATATTATATTTTATCCTTATGATGTGCGAAACATGACATGTTATGTGATTGTTTTAATTGCTTTACCACCCTTAACTATCGCTTTATAATGGTTGGACACTGTTACAACGAATTCTATAGATATATTAGATGTCGGAGGTGTAGGGCAACCGTCACAGCGCTAGCTCAAGTAATAAGTGATATTACGCTCTAGACTAAGGCTCTAGAGGTCATGGATTCGAACTAACGAGACACAAAATGAGCTCTGCTTGAACATAGTATCACTTTTATTCTATATTGAAAAATATGTGTAAGGATGTTGTAATGACCCGTAATTTTCAACAATTAAAAATAGTAAATTTAATAAGATTTTTGTAATTAAATATTGGAAGAAATTAAAATTTAAGATTTATAATTGGAATAATACTAAAACGAAATGCAACAATGTTAATTAAAGCTAATTATTAACAATTTGAATGGAATTCCAATTAATTGAAATAGTGTAAAGTTATACTTGGTTATAAAGTGAACATAGTAAAAAGAATGTAAATATTGAATTCATTAATGAAATAATATACTGTTAATGGGAATTGAATAAAATTAGTGTTATGAAATAAATGGTAACATTTGCTTGTAAGTAATAAACTTATAAATGTAATTAAAGGCAAATGGTGACAATTATTATATACATTACCAATTTATTTGGTCTACTAAATTTAATTGGAAATAAATGGCAATTATTTACCTTAATTAGTGCAGTTAATGTAGGTTTAACTGATAATGGTAAAAGGTTGATTCTATGCAATGTAACCAATGTAATTTTTTACCATAGTATGATCCATTTGAATAAATGGATGGAAATCAGTTTGTTCACATTTATTGAAATTGGAAATTTTAATAAGTGAATTTATTACAATCAATGAAATAAAAGGTTACCTAAATGATAGGTAAGATGCAATGGTAAAATGTTGATATAATGGAAGATATAACAAAGTTAACTATGTATGTAAGGTAATAATTGATTTAATAAGAGAATGAAGCCAAGCTAAATAAATCAATTTCACACATTAATTATAATTAATGTGTGAAATTGACCAAAATTCAATAAAATGGAAATATAATAGTTAATACAAATAAAGGATGGAAATTGGAGTATATTAACGTAATGAAATGTAAAACAAATGTTAACTATGTTATTAGATCATAAGTTTGGACCATAAATAAAATTCTAAAACAACAAACTAAAATGAAGCAATGAAGTGGAAGGTTCAAACGCGTATTAGAATATAATTTAATAACAGGAATTAGAATAATAAATGTCAGTTTTAATAATGAGTTAAATGAATATTGATTGATAGAGAAAAACATTTATTTAGTATGTAATTTAATGCATGTTGGATACTGTAATTTTATAAACGTGTTTGCATGACTATAAATAAGGATTACAATGTTTACTTATTTATTTACTTGATTTCATCAATTAGGGTCTGTTTGAAGTGGAAGATTAAATTAATTGGAAATAAGTTATTGAAATCTTTCAATTGAAAAAGGAAAAGGAAACAAAGTGCAATTAATAAATTTAATGTAAGAATGTTTTCATTTGGAATGTACATTATTTGGAAATGTAAGAATGGATTTAATATTGTACAAGTTAATCATTTTAGAATATAAGAATGTTTACATTTATGAATTGCAAGTAACGAATAAGCATTTTAAGGAAAATAAAAGAATGTTTGAGAAAAATGAAGTGAACGTTTCCATTCCGAATATAAATATAACGTTGTAAAAGTAGAAAATTGAATTTTTGAAACAACATTCTACGGTAGTTAAATAGTAGGCATTGGTTGCACGGAAGTGATTTTATTACTAACCTTGAAATTTAAAATAAATTAAATATTTGAGTTCAAAATTACGTGTCGAGAAAAATGTTGTTTTTAAATTTGAATTTTTAAATCATGGTTCATATTTTATTTTATGTTGCGGCGTCCACGTTATGTAAATTTGTGTCTTCAAATTTAGTTATGTTGTGGTAATTAAATCTTTAATGAATGTCAGATTTTTTATGTTTGGCGTTAACAAAATTAATCGAGTGAAAAAATGTTTTGAAATTTGAATTCCAAAAGTTTGTTTATAGTGTAGAGCTAGTCCATTCATTCCTTTCTAATTAATAATTGTCACATTTTTTTTTCATTGTTTCCACATCTGTTCGATTACTCATTTCCATTTACATTATCTAAAGCCTTTTCATTTCATGAACGTTACCTACTTTTCATATTTTTAATTCTTTCATCCACTTCTTTTAATACCTACCATTTTTTATAGGGGTTTTTCATATTTTTACTTTATTTCAATTCCTACTTTGTTTATATTTAGCTTTATCAACTTTTCACTTATTTCAATCTTCATTCTTGTAGCATCATTTCATTTTTATTAAATCTCATCTTCTATAGCTTCAATTTTCGTCTCTCTTCGCCTTTCTCCTTCTTTTTTTTCATGTTTCTTCTTATCCTTTCTCTTCTTTTTTCCAAATCTTTTTTCTCTTTCTTCTTCTTATTCTTCAAATCTTCTTCTTTTTCAAAGCTTCCTTTTCTTTTTTTTAATTCTTCTTCTTCTTCTTTAATTTTTTTTCTTTTTCAAACCTTCTCTTCTTTCCAAGTCTTTTTCTTCAAATCCAGATCTATATAATCTTCTCTCCAAAACTTTCTATTAAAAAAGATTAAGATAGCAAGGAAACAAAACAAAATGAGAAAGTAGTTGCAGATCCAAATCTAGCTAGAAATGGAAAATCAAAAAAGGTGAGTGATTCAACCCACTCAGGTAGTACTAAAAATTCCATTGCAAATTAAATAAAATATATAATGTGATATATAATTTTTTTATTGTTGTTCGTTGATTTAATTTGACATTTGAATTAATATTGAATCAGAATTGACATTTAATTTTATATTGGAATTTAATTGATAGTTAAACCCCGATATTGATAACTATTATATGTTGAAATATATTGGTTGATTTGGATGTTGTTTGAAATGGATGCTTATTAATTGATATGTTAGATGTATGGTTTTTTATTTATTTTAATATGTCACTGATATCACCATCTATATTATTGACATCATTTAAGTGGTCCTCTAAATCATTTTAGAAGTGGATAATTAAGACATTTAAATTATGAGTTGAAATGATATATACCCATATAATTTCTTGAATTTGGATTATTTATTGAAACTGAATTATTTAAAAGTTTAAGTTTTTAATTTAAACTTCGGATTTATTTTAAATAAAGTGGTTAAAATTGGTATTTTGAATTATTTGAAATCTCGTAAATTACTGCACTCACGTTGTACACTTGATAGGAGATGAAAAATCCCATAACATCTTCGAAGCCATTGCACTCATATTTTTATTTGAGATTGATTTGACTTACATAGGAATTGTTAGTTCCGACTCGAGTGTATTTCTTTTCATTATGCTCGGGTCAGTCTGAGCTTTTTCAGTGTATTGAAGAACTTTATTTTCTGAAGGACGAAGACGAAGATTCAGTATATTATTGCTATCTATTATTATTATTCCACTGCTTATTGTGTTCCGCTGCATTATTTTTTTCTTTTCTGATGTATGTATAACTTTGATTTGAATTGTAAAAGTATAATCAAATGTCATTTGTAAAATAGCTTCATGAACTGTTTATTTGATTATTATATTTTGTTATTCCGCTGCGAGGTTCTGTGTTTTGTTTTTCCTTCTTTTCTATTATTTTCTTATTTACTCCATTAACAATTCTTCCTTTTGAATGGTTTGAATCAGATATGTGTGGTTTATTGTCGATTTAAATTGTCCAAAAAAGTAGATCGTTATAGTTGGTATCAGAGCTTTGGTTTAGACATACCTTAGCCTGTTGGGGTTAACTCATTAGAGATAGGGTAGTAATACCATAGAATGAGTTGTTTGAGTGTATATATATATATATATATATACACGAAAGCTCATATTTGTTAGTGTTATAATTTTTTTAATATAAGTTTGGAAATGAAATTATTTTTCCTAATATTATATGTTATATATAAAGGAATAAATTTCTATAACTAATGTAGTTATTTGTAATGTGTTTGTTTTATAAAATGGTAATATCTATTTATTATCATTGTTGATTAGTTGTATTTAATCAAATTATAAACATTGGCTAATTATTGTTGATTGAGTTAATAGACTAAACACTACTTCAATAATGGTGTATTAAAGAGAAGAAAATGAATAATTTGGATATTTGTTTATGGAATTGAAATGTTTGTTGTGAAACTTATGGTTTATTAATTGTTAGTTTCAACTATTGAAATAAAATGAAATATTTGGATAATCAAAATTCTGAATTAATATATGAGTTGAAAGTTAATAATTGTGTTGAATTATGCAGTTGAATTTGATAACCTTAATTTTAAAGCCATTGAAACAAGGTTTAATTTGTTATTGTTCAGTAGAATTATTGTATACATTATTGGCATGTAATGTAATAATATACAAGTGTGAACTTTAAGCATTGAGATGTTTAAATTGGAATTGTGATTAAGGAAATATTGTAAATAATATTAAATTGAAAAAAATATGTTTATACAGTTAATTAACATTCATGAAATGGGTCATAAATAAATTGAACGGTAAAGGTGAAACTAAATGGGATAAGCAAATAGGAATTAAAAGTGAAATGATTTGAATAAAGCCATGACTTACAAATTGTTATGAAATAAATGGATATGCAGTAAATGGTTACAAATAAAGTTGTGATAATTTTAAACTCGAACAATGTCTTATAAAAAGGAATTAAGCTTTTACAAATTGGTTATAAACTTAAGAAAATTCCTTATGAAATGATTTGCAAATAAATGTAGTATTAAAGGAGAAATATTACATGTGAAATGAATGTAATTTAAATTGAAGAGAAATATAAGCAATATTATGAGAATGAATATATTAATGTTTTATATTAAATGGAGAAATTCTGTTAAACAAATATTAAAGTATGAAGTGATATTTGTGTTAATCAATGAAATTAAAAAAACGTATTTGATTGAAATGTAATTGTGATGAATCAAATTGGAATAAATATGTAAGTTGTCGTATGTTATCTTATTCGCATAATTAATTTGATCCGAAATTGAGTACATAAGTTCGAGGTGAATTACACCATTTCGTGTTAGGATTTTCATTCGATTCTTGATGGCGAATATTTGATATGGATTTTTGGTTTGATTCTAGAATTCTCTATCATAGTATATGGCTATGCAAGGAGAATGATGGTTTCTAGTCAATAAATCATATCGAAGTCCGCATTAGGGAAGTTGAATGGACAATACTAGTTCGAAAGCGAACTTGTATGATCGAGCGAGCTATCGAATGTGATTTTGCGAAATGATGAAATATATATATATATCTTATGTTCTAATATTATTGATATGCTTTGACGCTGAAATTGAAAGTTGTTGGGTTGGATATCTTTGTAATTTAAATTGGAATTTTCTTCTACGCAAAACTATTTTACAAACTATCTTATTTACAAAAACTATCCTACAAACTATTTTATTTACAAACTATTTTACACAACCATTTTATATACAAAACTATTTCACCAAACGATTTTATATAAAAAACCATTCTAAATTCAAAACCTTTTATAAAGCAAAGATGTTCAATCCTATATGGCTTTTCATATAGCGAAGTTGATTTTGGAAAATTTTGATTATTGTGTAAGATGGACTTTATATAAGTGCATGTGACTTTGAAATTGTTGATTTTGGAAGGTATTCGATCTGAAGAGATAAATCTTATATATAACGGAATTTATATGAGAATGATTTGATAGGTTTGAGATTATTGATTTTGAAAAGTATTTTATCTGAAAATGAAATCTTATATATAATGGAATTCATATAAGTGTGATATTTGAAGCTATGATTTTGAAAGGGTACTATATATGGTATGTTATATTTTGAAGTAAGAGGTATAAAGAAGTACCCTCCGTGAAGAAGTATATTATGATATGCTTCGACCCAGATGGACTTGGGGAATCCAGGAATGGATTCGACCGATAAATCCTAATGGACTTGGGTGAATTTAGAAATGGATTCGAACTGATATGGTTGTCCAACTTAAACTCATGAGTTCCTCAATTTTTTTCAGGGTGGATGGTTTTTTAGTTTACCCAATGGAGGCGCTTTTGATCCTGGGATCTATTTTTTATGGATCTTCAGGGAAGGAAGTACATCCATTGCGTAAATCATTGAATCAGCAGCGTACCACTACAGCAGGGGTCGATAGTCCCTTGTTTACGAACTGGCTACGATATTTTTCTAGAATCCGAAAGGTAGAAGGATCTTCTGGAAAGATTTGTGTCCTTTGCATAAATACTGGATTAGAAGCGGGTCAGTGCTATCGTATTATCATCATTTGACATTGGATTTTGAGCGATACCTCTCATACCTATTTTTTAAGTATTTTTCACTAGGTGTTGAAACAGGCCTACTGAGTACTTGGAGAATTCTAGCCTTGAGCCTGATCAATGCATGGCTAGAGCCAGCAAAAACGAGGATAAACCTGTTAAGACCTCGAGTTATAAAAGTATTTTGATAAAGTATTATGTAAAGGATATTTTGATCATTTTTGTCAACTCTAAATACTTTAAAATGTTTAAAATATTGTTTATTCATGTACAATATGGTTTAATAGTAAATTATTAGTGTTGTAAATATTTGAGAAGTTATTTATTAAATAAAACATATATAAAGTAAACGATTATTGATTTATTAATAATGTTTGAAAAGTATCTTGAGATAAAACTAATAAATTTATAAATCATTGATATAAGGTTTTCAATAGCTTCTTTGTAAATATAAGTAATGATATAAATAATTATTTTCGAATAGTTTACATATATTTATAAAGATGGTATTTAAATATTTAAATGGTATTTATACATGAAGTAAGGAATTTTACAAATGAATTTTTTTTTGAAAAGTATTAAAGTATTAAAGATGGTTGATTTGCAAATGAAGCTTTCAAATGAATTTTTCAAGTAAAATTTATATAAGTTTCTTTGAATGTATAATTTAAAGATATTATTTAAATGGAAAAAAAATTTGATTTGCGAAGTTTATTTATAGTAATATACTTGACAAATAAATGTGAATCTCTGTTTTGGAAGTATAATTTGGAATATTTACTTGATTTCAAAGTACTAATAGTAAATTTATTAATTTATTTATTGTTTGAATTTTTGTATTAAACCATAATAAAAGTGTTTTCATGATTTGAATATTCATTTTTAAAACAAGTGTGTAAAATTAATTATGAAGATATGAAATTTTATACTTTGATTTAGAAATTTAATGTAAAATTTGAGTATATTATTAGTTTCAGTTTAAACATCTTGAATTTATACTTATTTTAAAAATAACGAGTCTACTAAATCTTCGTATTTAAGGAACTTTATTTTAAAAGCTTATTATAATGTTTTGATATAAATTTCTAACATTGTTTTAGACTTTTGAAAAACTTTACATAATGCTCTGAGGATGTTTTAAATATATCTTATATTTTTACTAAGTGGATAAGATTAAATGTTTTAATTGAATTTTTAGAGATATTGAAATATTTCCTTTCTCTTCAAGGGCGAATACCAAAAAAATATATTTTTATTCAATAACCGAATTAAGTTATAAACTTAAGTAAGGCAGTAGAAGCTTAAGTTATATTTTTTGAAATGATTCATTAATGACTTAAATCCTTAATAAAAACAAATTATGTAAGTGACTGATCTTTGTATAAATAAATGAATGGAAAAGTAAATAATGAAAAGAAAAAAACCAGTAGAATAAACTAAAGTAAATTTGAATTAGAATTTCAATTATTGTAATGAAATAAATTTTTAACTATTTAATAATTGAACTTCTAAATTTGAAAGTAAGAAATTAAATGCTAAGTTATAAATGAAATTTACAAGGAATTTGAAATTTGTAACTTGTAAACAAAAAGTATACGAAAATAAGAAATGATAACTATTGAACGTTTATTTACTATAATGAAATAAGATAAACTTGTGTAATTTTCAATTACATTCTTAGAAACATACATACATACATACATACATACATATATATATATATATATATATATATATATATATAACTTACCAGAATTTTAAAAGTTGCAATGTTTATGTAAGGGAATATTATACAAGAAAAACTTAAATAATGAAAGTGTCCAATGAAATATACTTTTATAAATAAGAAATTTGATATGAAATAGTTATAAACATGAGTTATAATTGTAGTGCTACTTAATAAAATTAAATTGAAAGTGAATATTGTAAGCAAAGAATTATGAACTTAAGTTAAGTAAGTAAAATTTAATGATTGTAACTTCAGAAATGGTTGATTACTTTGATCCTTTGTGAAGATTGTATGCTTGTTTGCTAAGATTGTTGTTATGTTGTATAGATTTATTTTGATTTTATATGATGATGGTATGCTTTTGGTTAAAAGTGATTGTTGTTATGTTATGTTGATTGTTTTTTTATTAATTTAAAACAATATAATCATTTCACTTCTATATAATTATTAACCTCTTTGGATTATATAAGTGGAACACAGGTTATGGAAGCAATTGCTACTGTGTTTAGTTTCATAAAATAAACGTTATTTGCCCGACAGATAGGTACATTCTCGGATTATGGTTTTTTGGCAATATTACATTGTTTCTCCCGCTATTGGGATATATTATTTTGAAAATATATGATACATTTTGTTATTTTGATATTATGATTTCTCCCGAGCCACTCCGTACAAAGGTGACGGTGTCGAAATTTTTCATGAATTTTGGACTTAGAAATTTTTGTGAAATGTTTTCCAAACTTTTGTTAATTTGAATATAAAAGGATTTAATTGTTTATAAATTAATATAGTTTATTTGAATTATTTATTATGTAAATTAATTGTTTACAAATTTAATATTTTGAATAAGATATATCGATTACTTAATTCCTTCTTTTCTTTTCTTTTTTCTTTTCAGGGACGAAAAGTTTTGATTGGAGGAGTGTGTAACGAGCCATAATTGTCAACAATTAAAAATAGTAAATTTAATAAGATTTTTGTAATTAAATGTTGGAAGAAATTAAAATTAAATATTTGTAACTAGAATAATACTAGAATGAAATGCAATAATGTTAATTAAAGCTAATTATTAACAATTTGAATGGAATTCCAATTAATTGAAATAGTGTAAGGTTATACTTGGTTATAAAGTGAACATAGGAAAAAAAATGTAAATATTGAATTCATTAATGAAATAATATATTGCTAATGGAAATTGAATAAAATTAGCGTTATGAAATAAATGGTAACATTTGTTTGTAAGTAATAAACCTATAAATGTAAGTAAAGGCAAATGGTGACAATTATTATATATATTACCTGTTTATTTGGTCTATTAAAGTTAATTGGAAATAAATGGCAATTAATTCCCTTAATTAGTGCAGTTAATGTAGGTTTGATTCATAATGGTAAAAAGGTTGGCTCTATACAATGTAACCAATGTAATTTTTTATATCATAGTATGACCTTTAATTTGAATAGAAGGATGGAAATCAGTTTACTCAAATTTATTGGAAGTGGAAATATTAATAAGTGAATTTATTACAATCAATGAAATAAAAGGTTACGTAAATGAAAGGTAAGATGAAATGGTAAAATGTTGATGTAATGGAAGATATAACAATGTGACTATGTATGTAAGGTAATAATTGATTTAATAAGAGAATGAAATCAAGGTAAATAAATCAATTTCACACATTAATCATAATTAATGTGTGAAATTGACCAAAATTCAATAAAATGGAAATATAGTTGTTAATACAAATAAAGGATGGAAATTGAATTATATTAACATAATGAAATGTAAAACAAATGTTAACTAGTAATTAGATCATAAGTTTGGACCATAAATAAAATTATAAAACAACGAACTACATTGAAGCAATGAAGTGGAAGTTCTAACGCGTATTGGAATATAATTCAATAATAGGAATTGGAATAATAAATGTCAGCTTTAATGACGAGTTAAATGAATATTGATTGATAGAGAAAAAGATTTATTTAGTATGTAATTTAATGCTTGTTGGATACTGTAATTTTATAAACGTGTTTGCATGACTATAAATAAGGATTACGATGTTCACGTATTTATTTACTTGATTTCATCAATTAGGGTTTGTTTTGAAGTGGAAGATTAAAATTAACTGGAAATAAATTTATTGAAATCTTTCAATTGAAAAAAGAAAAAAGAAACAAAGTGCAATTAATAAATTTAATGTAAGAATGTTTTCATTTGGAATGTACATTATCTGGAAATATAAGAATGGATTTAATATTGTAAAAGTTGATCATTTTAGAATATAAGAATGTTTACATTTTTGAAATGCAAGTAATGAATAAGCATTTAAGGAAAATAAAAGAATTTTTGAGAAAAATGAAGTGAACGTTTCCATTCCAAATATAAATATAACGTTGTAAAAAGAGAAAACTGAATTTTTAAAACAATATTTTACGGTAGTTAAATAGCATACATAGGTTGCACGGAAATGATTTTATTACTAATCTTGAATTTAAAATAAATTAAATATTTGAGTTCATAATTACATGTTGAGAAAAATTTTGTTTTTAAATTTGAATTTTTAAATCATGGTTCATATTTTATTTTATGTAGCGGCGTCCACGTTATGTTAATTTGTGTGTTCAAATTTAGTTATGTTATGGTAATTAAATCTCTAATGAATGTCAGATTTTGTATGTTTGGGGTTACCAAAATTAATTAAGTGAACAAATGTTTTGAAATTTGAATTTCAAAAGTTTGTTTATAGAGTAGAGTTGGCCCATTAATTTCCTTTCTAATTAATAATTGTCACACTTTTTTTCTTCATTGTTTCCTTATTTGTTCCATTACTCTTTTCCATTTACATTGTCTAAAGCCTTTCATTTCATGAACGTTACCTACTTTTCATATTTTTAATTCTTTTCTTCACCTCTTTTAATACCTACCATTTTTTCAGGGTTGTTCATATTTTTACTTTATTTCAATTCCTACTTTGTTTATATTTAGCTTTATTAGCCTTTCACTAGTTTCAATCTTTATTCTTGTAGCTTCATTCATTTTTTTTTAAAATCTCATCTTCTATAGCTTCATTTTTTGTCTCTCTTCACCTTCCTCATTCGAATTTTTTCATGTTTCTTCTTCAAATCTCTTTTTTCTCCTTTTTTCCAAAGCTTTATTTTCTCTTTATTCTTCTTATTCTTCAAATCTTCTTCTTTTTCAAAGCTTACTTTTCTTTTTTTCAATTCTTCTTCTTCTTTATTTTTTTTTCTTTTTCAAACCTTCTCTTCTTTCCATGTCTTTTTCTTCAAATCCACATCTACATAATCTTCTCTCAAAAACTTTTTATAAAAAAAGATTAAGATAGCAAGTGTAATGACTCAATGTTTCGACGCCCGAAAATCGACATCAATACGTCCACTGTATTAAATGCTGAACAATCGAATGTCGGAAAACCGAACCATTAAGGTTTAAGAAGAAGGAGGTAGAAGAAGAAATAGAAAATAATAACAGAATCTCATAATCGCAGCGGAACCATTTATAATAGATAAATGACTGATCCTTAAATAAAAAAGAACTAATAAGTTTTATACATTACATCGTCAGAATACAACAAAATTCATAGCACACAACTAGACAGTTATCATAACCTGTCTTCACAAAAAATTCATATGCAGGTGATCATACACAACGAAATATTCGTCAAATATGTGTGATACGCTCTCGCCATCCAGCTCGTCTTTTGAGCTCCACAGCATCCTATCTTGTATTCTATAATACTCGGCCTGACTCGAGCATTATAATAAAACAATACCCGAGTCAGTCTGGAAAACCAGCGTGAGAAAACACACTCAATTGGATTATTAAAATTTTTAAATTTTTTAAAAACCAAAGGTATCTCGTAAGACCACGCTACAAATAAACATGTCGGGTTTTTACCTTACGATAACCAAAACATTTCTTATCAAATCCTCTGATATTATAGCAGTGTATGTATACAAATACCTATCCAAATAGCCGAAATTGCTACATTCATTAAATTCCAGCATAATAGGTATACAAACAAATATGTAGGCTCTTATTGGAGATTGGATTTCCATCAATGGCAGAGCTATTGTGGTACTGCCCGTCTCAGTACGTGGTCTAGATCACCGTACCGAGGATCCAACCTAATCCTCTGCTACACAAGACCGGAGCTACCCCTTACTGGATAGTCGGTTATTTAACTATCATATAACATCCATAAACAAACATCAGGCTTAATAATTTTCCAAATTATTTATTTCAAAATATCTTCGCAAGATATTTTCCTACACTTCAACCCTTTGAAGCAGTTTTCAACTATCATATAACATCCACAAGCAAACATCAGGCCTTAAAAATTTTCCAAATTATTTATTTCAAAATATCTTCGCAAGATATTTTCCTATACTTCAACCCTTTGAAATCGTTTTCAAATCACTTTTCTCTCGTGGAATAAATTTCCACCCAATTGTTTTATTTCCACTGAAAATTCACCAAGTCTTAATACTTAGATTTTCAAATAATTTAAATCACTTTATCCAAAAATACATACTTTAAAACACTTAAAATAAAAACTACTTAAAACACTTTATTTAAAATACTAGTTATGAAATTTTATAATAATTTCTCATGCAGAACCTAAGCCAAAACTAATTTTAAAATAAAAGTTATTCTATAAGGTTTAAATATTTGAATAATTATCTTTCGAATCATTATACTAGTTAAACCTTTAAAATAACTTACTTATATAATTGACTTAATAAAAATTTACTTTTAAAAATTTTAAAAACATTAAATAATAATTTCTTTCTAAAACATTCTTTTAAACCATTTTAAAACCTCTAACTTATACTTGAAAATCTTTCTTTGAAAATATACTTGGCTTTTCAGGGAAATACACTTTCCTTTCCATACCCTTAAAAATAACCCACTATTTATTTTTAAACAAATCACCCTTCTCATATAAATTCCCATCCTAAATTTATGCTTCCAAATTATTCTCTGATAAATATTCCACTTTATTTATAAACCCCGTTTATAAATTCCATAATCTCATTCTCCTTTAATCCCAGTTTTAAATACTTAATCAATTTTCAAATCGATTTTCAAAACTAATTCCATTTTAAATTAATTCCTTTACTTACCAAAATTAATTTTAAAACCCGTTAATTCCATATTTACTTCTACATTTATGATTTAAAATCTTATTTTAAACTGAAATATCCATTTCATACTTCATTCAAAATTCTACCCTTTTATTTCTTTCCAAATATTTAAATCTTAAATTTTGAAAATAAAATCCTTTAAATTTTTAGACAATATCACTTAAGTCTTCAAAACTCTTTTGTTTTCTTCTATTTAAAATCTCTATCTTTATTTCCATACTCATAATTTATTTAATAGAATTAAAAAATCGAAATTTATACTTTTCCAAATTCGATCTTTAATTTACCTAAATTCACTATAATTATTTTACTTAAAAATTTCTCTTTTTATTCCCTTAAAAAAATCGAACCTTTATATATTTTTCGTTCTCTCAAATAATAATATATATTCACCAAGCCATAGCATTCAATAATTTCAATTCCTAACAAAATCAATAAAATCCATCACAGATTATCACATAAAACACATCGCTGAATATAAAATGAATTCAACGTTTTGAGGAATCTAGTTGGATCCCTCCAACCTGTTTCTCTGCATCCACTGATGTTAGCACAATATAAAATGTCAATCCCACCTCGAGGTGGAATATCGCGGTATAAAGGGTCATCCGCTATTATGCAGGGAGCATAGGGTCTCATCTGCTATATAATACGGGAAATCAATCACTCCAATATATATACTATTATATATAATATCATATCCAGTCAATTCTATTCAATCATTCAACCAATAATTTAAATTTAACAATTTAAATTTAAATGGTAATCCAAATGAGTGAGATTAACTCACCTTTGACTATAATTTGCAATCCGATCCAAACTGGGTTGTTCTCCATGATTTTTGACCTTTATAAACATTTACAGTTCATTAATCATTTGAAATAATTGAACAGTAAGTTTTCATTTTAATAATTTAAACTTAACTAATTTTTCCTTTAATAAATTATTTTTAATAACTGAAATAATTAAATAAGTTAACTAAACAAATTAATCACCGTAATTCATTATTTTAAAAACTAAACTAGTAAGTAAAAAATAATATGTGTATATGAATATTTGTTCCTATTTTGAAACTACTGTGTATATACTTATAAAATAGCCTATATTACCATTCAAAAATTTATATATATAATATTTATATTTATAAATATTATATATATATATATGTATGTATATATATGTATATATTATTTTCTGTTTTCTATACGTATGTACATTCATTAATTCCAAATGGAAATAAAAATCCCTTTTTAGCACATGTATATATTAGAACAGAAATTGTTTTTATATTACACTGCAATATATATATTTCCTTACTTTCTATATATATATATTTATATTTATATATATAAATCTGCATATACATACATTTTAGTCACTACATACACACAAAAAAAAACTTGGCCTCACTATATATTTATTATATTTTTCTGCATATATACGTATTTTAAAGAAAAAAATATCTTATTGACTAAATGCACAGGCAAAACTTCTACCCCTCTCATCAATTACTCACGCGACACGAACGCCACCCTGCTACTCGACTTCGATCACCTCGAGATGTCGCCGCCTTACCACAACGCTCAATGGAAATCGTGGCCTCCCCTATGCCTTCACCCTCAAGTCGCCAGACTTCCATGCGTACGTACGCGAGTCACTGGAAATCACGACTCCCCTTAGCCCTCGCGAGCTTCGAACCGAAGTCGATTCGAATGGGTGAAGGAAGCTACGAACTGATTTCGATTTGCACTGGGAACTCGATTCGATTTGAATACATGCCTAAAATTTGAATATCAAAAGGAATATGAGGCACGGTTTATATTTTATTTTTATTTTCTTCGAAAAGAAGTTGCGACCATTTATTTTATTTTTTTGGATCGAAGGAATTGATTTCGAACCAGAAAGGGGAATGGAAATTTTTCTCCGAAAGGCTCGGCCATGATTTTTACTTTATTTTTAAATGAAGAAAACTATTAATCATTTTGACACTTGTAGACCAAGGCCCTCTTTAGCTTACAAATGTCCAAATGCATTTATATATATATTTTTTACATTTTTATTTCATTTTAACCTGAGTCAATACTACTTTAATTTAACAACCATACACACACACACACACTTATCTTCAATGTTTTAAAAAGGTAGAGTTTAAATTTAAACCGTCTCGATAATTGCAACTCAAAATCTCGACATCCTATCGAGGCGTGCCGCTAGGCATTATAAGGTTATGCCCCTATCCGAATGCAATGGAAAAGGTTCTGAGTCCTAATTCGACCGTATGGAGAAGATAGCTTTTTCCAGTTATTATATTGATTTTTCGATTTAAATTTTCAGCGCGTTTACATATCGTACGATCAAACGATAACTCCAAACAATACAAAATTTGAAATCCGATGTAATACACTATTACGGATCCAAGGAACTGGTTTCATCGAATTCCGAAACTGTGCCTCGGAAGGCTATTTTTAAATATCAATTTAAATGATAAAATTTTAAAACCGGACAAAACACTTTTAAATTCAAGTTTAACACTTTTACTATCTTCAGTGCTATCAATATAAATTTTACAAGTCTTTAAATTATTTTTAACAAGCTTAAAAATTTCAGATTCAACCATTTACCCAATTTCCAATTATTTAATTAAACAATTAAATCACTCAATAAATAGTGGCATTTGAAATTCAAGTTAGAAATTAACTTTTAAATATTTAAAATCAATTAAATATTTCAATTTCAAATGTTCAAAATCCAGGGTCGTCGCATTCCTCCCCTTTTAAAAGAATTTCGTCCCCGAAATTGCTGGTTAAGAAGAATGACCTATAACCCGTTAACTATTTCTTCCCAAAATCAAACAGTTTTAAACAACTTTCCAAAACAATCTTTTTATTAAAGACACGTTAACCCTCTTTCTAACCTTCCAAACCCATCCATATGTTTCAAACAATATTACTTACTAAATCGTTCAAATTATAATTTAAAATCAAATTTTAAATTATCAAAAAATTTCTAACTCCCTAGATTTTCGAAAAATTTCGCCGGCGTCTCCTTTGCGTGGCTTGATCGGTACAACTACAAAATGCCTCTACAGGCCCCCAAATTTCAAAAGAAAACCAAAAAGCCAAGTGGCTAGACCAGAAAATCATCAAATTTCATATGACAATTTAAATACATACCTTTTTGTCGGGCCCTAAAATTTTATCTTCTGAAATCAAAACCATCAATTTCCTTTTTGCTTTTAAATACCTGTATACTATTTAACAATAATATTCAATCACTGAATTCAAACTCATTTTATATATCTCTTTACAATATTTCAATATCAATTTCATTCAAGCCTGTATGATGCACATATATCATCCGTACGCAATACCAAATTCGATCGTTCAATCGATCACACAATTTCACTTCCGAACTAGTATCATCCACCCGACTTTCTAATGCAGACTCAGATCTGATTTCTTGATCAGAAACCATCATTCTCCTTGCATAGCCATAACTATGATAGAGAATTTCTAGAATCAATCAAAAATCCATATCCAGGGTTCGCCGTCGAAAATCGAGTGAAAAATTCCAACTCGGACCGATATAACTATCTCGAAATTTTGTGCTCGAATCTGGATCAAATTGTTACGCAAATAAAATAATATACGTACATCCTACGTATTTATTCCAATTGATTTTTACTTATATCAATTCTCTTTTCTTTTATTCACATTTATTTCGATTTCCATCTACTTATTCACAGTTCCCCTTTCACACACCCTTATTAGACCTTCTTTCACAAATTTACTTAGTATATTCCTCAATTCCAACTTTACTTAAGAATTCACCATTCATTCCTTTAAGTTTAATATAAGTATTTTATACATTTCTTATATTCATTTTCACCTCCTCACTTAAGCCTTTATATCTATTTTTATTTAACTCAATTTCATTTTGAATTTAATTTATCTTCAATTCTTAATTTATTTCCATTTCAATTTAATATTGAATTCTATTCACCTTATCACTTTAGTTTATTTCTACTTCTATTCAAATTGGATCCCAATTTCCATATGAATTCAATTTATCTTTCATTTTTATATATTGAATTTAATTCATCTCATCTCAAACCAGATTTAATTAATCATTTCTTTAATTAGTTCCCCTTACTAATTTATTTTGAATCCTTTGTTTTATTTAGTCCAACTTGACTAACTTTCCATTTCACACAATTCAAATTTAACTCCAATATCCAGTTTCAGTTTCATTTACTTACAATTGTAAATTCATTTCATTCACCAATTTATTTCCCAGTTAATTAATTTTTATTTTAGTGTCCATTCCATTTAGCTTACTTAGATTCATTTCCTTAGGATTTACTTTATTTAACTTAATTCAATTAAATTCAAAATTTAAATTTCCATAAGTTCCCAACTTATTTATATTCTATCCATTAACCTCTTTAATTTATTTTATTTACTTGGTTTACTTACCCATGTATTTTTATTGTCACACTTTCTTTTACTTAACTCTTTCCAAGTTAAATTTGATTCTAATAAATTTCAAATTTTATAAGTTATCAAACCTATTCTTACTTCACAAACATTTTTAAATAAGATTCCAGAGTTTAAACAATTTCTTAAATATTCCAAAACACTTTTGAAATCATATATACCCAACCCAAATCATTTCTTTGAATTTCAAAATCAAACCCAGTTTTGCAAACAACTCTAATTTAAAACATTCAGGCAACAATTCCTCCCTTGGAAACTCGAAAATGAACACCGATGATATCACGATCATCATCGAAATTATTTTCCAACGATTGAAAAGAGTTTAATGCTTTATCCCTTCAAAAACATTTTCCAAGTATTTTTAAATCTCGAATCTCATTAGATTTCATATCCAATCCAAAAATATTTCCCAAATAATATCATCATTTTTCTCCAAAGCCTTTGAAAATCATTTCCAAATCAAAGGAATTTAATTTCTAAAACTTCAATTCCAAATCCTTTGATCCCTATTCAAAAATTACTCTGGCATCTTGTTTCAATTTATAAATCACATTTGTAATTCATATTTCAAATTCCATTTTGTTATCTGAATTTATTTCCTTAACCTTTGGTTATGATTTCAATTCCCATTTTAAATTTCTATATAACAATGATAATAATTTAATATTATCAATTCCTAACAACCAAGTAACCATATATAACTATAATAATTTACGGAAAATTATTTCTTTTATATACAAAAATAATTCGGGTAAAATTATTTCATTTACCCTATTTTATAACAATATTGTGTCGGTTTATCTTGTTTAAGAGTTTAGAAACACCTATCGATGACATGGCGTCCCACATATCGATCAGAATTCATAAACACCCAACCGATAAGTCAACACAATATAAAAACAATTTTTATATTCACTAATAGATATGCGCTCATATCTATTAATACACTCAAACTCATTCTAGAGTACTACAGACGCTATTTCTAATGATTAATCCCCACCACAGCCAAAGTTCTCGCTTAACCTTCTGTTGATACCAACTGTAACGACCCGATTTTTCGACGTCCGAAAATCGACATCAATACATCCATTGTATTAAATGTCGAACAATCGAATGCTAAAAAACCGAACCATTAGGGTTTAAGAAGAAGGAGGTAGAAGTAGAAATAGAAATAATAACAGAATCTCATAGTCGTAGCGGAACCATATATAATACATAAATGATTGATCTTTAAACAAAACAGAACTATATCAGTTTTATACATTACATCATCAAAGTACAACAAAATTAATAGCACACAACTGGACAATTATCATAACCTCTCCTCACAAAAACTGCCTATGTAGTTAATCATACACAGTGGAATATTCATCAAATACGTGTGATACGCCCTCGCCATCCAGCTCGTCTCCTGAGCACCACAGCATCCTATCTTATGTCCTATAATACTCGGTCTGACCCGAGCATTATAATAAAACAATACCCGAGTCAGTCTGGAAAACCAGCACGAGAAAACACACTCAATTTGATTATTAAAGTTTTCAAAATCCTTTAAAAATCAAAGGTATCTCGTAAGACCACGCCGCAAATAAACATGTCGGGTTTTTACCTTACGATAAACAAAGCATTTCTTATCAAATCCTCTAATATTATAGTAGTGTCTATATACAAATACTTATTCAAATAGGCGAAAATGTTACATTCATTAAATTCCAGCATAATAGGTATACAGACAAGTCCGAAAGCTCTTATTGGAGATTGGATTTCCATCAATGGATGGGCTACTGGGGTACTGCCCGTCACAGTACGTGGTCTAGATCACCATATCGAGGATCCACACTGATCCTATGCTACACAAGATCGGAGCTACCCTTTACTGGATAGGCCGAATAAGATCACCCCGCGGTTGGGATTAGCAACCGTCCACACAGCCGAATAAAAAGTGACATCTAGACAGGGATGGCCTTACCCTAATTGGTTTCTAACCACTTAGCCTTGCTGCACCTCTCCTATTTTAGCCATTCCCAGTTGATGAGACTTGAGGTTGCACGTTACCTATTTAACACGCATTCACTTAGAATGCTCATCGTCCTCCTAACGATGTTCTGATAGCATTCATCCATACAAATCCGTTCCGGCTCCGAACAGAACCGATGGCACTACTCCTACTACATCTATTTTGGAATCACCCTCAGGATTAGTAGCGATTAACCCTTGCACTTCACCGCTCCATCTTCAACTCCAAGCTCTTGTCTTCCTCACGAAAATGTTCAAACCGGATCGAAGTGCTTTTCGGAAAATTAATCCAGATCCCGGTCTCTTCGAAACGATCAGCGCATTGGCTAATATTAATAGTCGGTTATTTAACTATCATATAACATCCACAAACAAACATCAGGCCTTAATAATTTTCCAAATTATTTATTTCAAAATATCTTCGTAAGATATTTTCCTACACTTCAACCCTTTGAAATAGTTTTTAACTATCATATAACATCCACAAGCAAACATCAGGCCTTAATAATTTTCCAAAATATTTATTTCAAAATATCTTCGCAAGATATTTTCCTACACTTCAACCCTTTGAAATCGTTTTCAAATCACTTTTCTCTTGCGGAATAAATTTCCACCCAATTGTTTTATTTCCACTGAAAATTCACCAAGTCTTAATACTTAGATTTTTAAATAATTTAAATCACTTTATCCAAAAATACATACTTTAAAACACTTAAAATAAAAACTACTTAAAACACTTTATTTAAAATACTAGTTATGAAATTTTATAATAATTTCTCATGCAGAACCTAAGCCAAAACTAATTTTAAAATAAAAGTTATTCTATAAGGTTTAAATATTTGAATAATTATCTTTCGAATCATTATACTAGTTAAACCTTTAAAATAACTTACTTATATAATTGACTTAATAAAAAATTACTTTTAAAAATTTTAAAACCATTAATAATAATTTCTTTCTAAAACATTCTTTTAAACCATTTTAAAACCTCTAACTTATACTTGAAAATCTTTCTTTGAAAATATATTTGGCTTTTAAGGGAAATACACTTTCCTTTCCACACCTTAAAAATAACCCACTATTTATTTTTAAACAAATTACCTTCTCTTATAAATTCCCATCCCGAGTTTATGCTTCCAAATTATCCTCTGATAAATATTCCACTTTATTTATAAACCCCGTTTATAAATTCCATAATCTCATTCTCTTTTAATCCCAGTTTCAAACACTTAATCAGTTTTCAAATCGATTTTCAAAACTAATTCCATTTTAAATTAATTCCTTTACTTACCCAAATTTATTTTGAAACCCGTTAATTCCATATTTACTTCTATATTTATGATTTAAAATCTTATTTTAAAATGAAATATCCATTTCATACTTCATTCAAAATTCTACCCTTTTATTTCTTCCCAAACATTTAAATCTTAAATTTTGAAAATAAAATCTTTTAAGTTTTTAGACAATATCATTTAAGTCTCCACGACTCTTTTATTTTCATTTATTTAAAATCTTCATCTTCATTTCCATACTCAAAATTTATTTAATTGAATTTAAAAATCAAACTTTTATGCTTTCCTAAATTCAATCTTTAATTTACCCAAATTCACTATAATTATTTTACTTAAAAATTTCCCTTTTTATTCCCTTCAAAAATCCAAGCTTTATACATTTTTCATTCTCCCAAACACCAATATATATTTGTCAAGCCATAGCATTCAATAATTTCAATTCCCAATGAAATCAATAAAACCCATCATGGATTATCACATAAAATACATCGCGGAATATAAAATAAATTCAATGTTTTGAGGAATCCAGTTGGTTCCCTCCAACCTATTTCCCTACATCCATAGATGTTAGCAGAATATAAAATACCAATCCCACTTTGAGGTGGAATATCACGGTATAAAGGGTCATCCGCTATTATGCGGGGCACATATGGTCTCATCCGCTATATAATGCGTGAAATCAATCACCCCAATACACACACACACACACTATTATATATAATATCATATCCGGTCAATTCAATCGTTCAACCAATAATTTAAATTTAACTATTTAAATTTAAATGGTAATCCAAATGAGTGAGATTAACTCATCTTTGACTACAATTTGCAATCCGATCCGAACTGGCTTATTCTCCATGATTTTTGACCTTTACAAACATTCACAGTTCATTAATCATTTGAAACAGTCGAACAATAAGTTTTCATTTTAATAATTTAAAATTAACTAATTTTTCCTTTAATAAATTATTTTTAATAACTAAAATAATTAAATAAGTTAACTAAACAAATTAATCACCATAATTCATTATTTTAAAAACTAAACTAGTAAGTAAAAAAAATGTGTATATGAATATTTGTTCTTAGTTTGAAACTACATATGTATATGCTTATAAAAATAGCTTATATTACCATTCAAAAATTTATATTTCTAAATCTTACATATATATACATTATTTTTTGTTTTCTGTACATACATACATTCATTAATTCCAAATGGAAACAAAAATCCCTTTTTAGCACATGTGTGTGTGTGTGTGTGTATATATATATAAAACAGAAATGGTTTTTATATTACACTGCAATATATATATTTCCTTACTTTTTGTGTGTGTGTATATATATATGCATATACATACATTTTAGTCACTGCATATTTATATATATACAAAAACTTGGCCTCACTGTATATTTATTATTATTATTTGCATATATATGTATTTTAAAGAAAAAATACCTTACTGACCAAATGCATAGATAAAACCTCTACCCCTCTCATCAATTGCTCACGCGGCACGAACGCCACCCTACTACTCGACTTCGACCACCTCGAGATGCCACCGCCTTACCATAGTGCTCAATGGAAGCCGCGACCTCCCCTACGCCTTCACCCTCAAGTTGCCAGACTTCCATGCGTACGTATGTGTGTCACTGGAAATCACGATTCCTCTTAGCCCTCGCGAGCTTCGAACCGAAGTCTATTCGAACGGGTGAAGGAAGCCGCGAATTGATTTCGATTTGCGCTGGGAACTCAATTCGATTTGAATACATGCAAATAAATGGCCGCAACTTCCTTTTTGAAGAAAATAAAAATAAAATATAAATCGTGCCTCATATTCTTTCTGATATTCAAATTTTTGGCATGCATTCAAATTGAATAGAGTTCCCAGTGCAAATCAAAATCAATTCGCAGCTACCTTCACCCGTTCGAATCTACTTCGGTTTGAAGCTCGCGAGGTTTAAGGAGTCGTGATTTCGAACTAGGAAGGGGAATGGAAATTTTTTCTCCTAAAGGCTCGGCCATGATTTTTACCTTATTTTTAAATAAAGAAAACTATTAATCATTTTCACGCTTGTAGACCAAGGTCCTCTTTAGCTTACAAATGTCCAAATGCATTCATATATATATATATGTATATGTATATGTATATGTATATATATTACATTTTTATTTCATTTTAACCTGAGTCATTACTACTGTAATTTAATAACTATATATACTTATCTTCAATGTCTTAGAAAGGTAGAGTTTAAAATTAAACCGTCTCGATAATTGCAACTCAAAATCTCGACCTCCTATCGAGGCATGCCGCTAGGCGTTCATAAGGTTATGTCCCTATTCCGAACGTAATGAAAAGGTTCTGAGTCCTAATTCGATTTTATGGAGAAGATAGCTTTTTGGACTCAATTATCATATTGAATTTTCAATTTAAATTTTCAGCGCATTTACATATCGTACGATCACAGATAACTCTAAACAACACAAAATTTGAAATTCGATAATAATACGCTATTACGGATCCAATGGAACTGGTTTCGTCAAATTCCAAGATTATGCGTCGGAAGGCTATTTCTGAATATCAATTTAAACGATATATTTTTAAAATTGGACAATACACTTTTAAATTCAAGTTTAACACTTTTACTATCTTCAGTACTATCAATACAAATTTTACAAGCCTTTAAATGATTTTTAACAAGCTTAAAATTTCAGATTCAACCATTTACCCAATTTCCAATTATTTAATTAAACAATTAAATCACTCAATAAATAGTGACATTTGAAATTCAAGTTATAAATTAACTTTTAAATATTTAAAATCAATTAAATATTCCAATTTTAAATGTCTAAAATCCTGTGTTGTCACAGCAAGGAAACAAAACAAAATGAGAAAGTAGTTACAGATCTAAATTTGGCTAGAAAAAGAAAAGCAAAAAGGTGAGTGATTCAACCCACTCACGCAATATTTAAAATTACATAGCAAGTTAAATAAAATATATGATGTGATAGATAATTTTTTTATTGTCGTTTGTTTATTTAAGATGACATTTGAATTGATATTGAATCTGAATTGACATTCAATTTTATATTGGAATTTAATTGATAGTTAAACCCCAATTGATAACTATTATATGTTGAAATATATTGGTTGATTTGGATGTTGTTTGAAATGGATGCTTATTAATTGATATGTTGGATGTATGGTTGTTTATTTATTTTAATATGTCCCTGTTATCACCTTCTATATTATTTACATCATTTAAGTGGTCCTTTGAATCATTTTAAAATTGGATAATTAAGACATTTAAATTATGCGTTGAAATGATATATTGCCATACAATTTCTTGAAATTGGATTATTTATTGAAACTGAATTATTTAAAAAGTTTAAGTTTTTAATTTAAACTTTGGATTTATTTAAATAAATTGGTTAAAATTGTTATTTTGAATTATTTGAAATCTCATAAATTACTGCATTCACGTTGTACACTTGATAGGAGATGAAAAATCCCATAACAGCTCTGAAGCCATTGCACTCATATTTTTATTTGAGATTGATCTGACCCACATTGAAATTTTCAGTTCTGACTCGAGTGTATTGTTTTTCATTATACTCCGGTCAGTCTAAGCTTTTTCAGTTATTGAAGACCATTTTATTTTCTAGAGGATGAAGAGAAAGATTCAATATATTATTGCTATTTATTATTATTATTCCACTACTTATTGTGTTCCGTTGCATTATTTTTTTATTTTTTGATGCATATATAACTCTGATTTAAATTGTAAAAGTATAATCAAATGTCGTTTGTAAAGCAGCTTCATGAACTGTTTATTTAATTATTATATTTTATATTCCGTTGCGAGGTTCTGTGTTTTGTTTTTTCTTCTTTTCTATTATTTTCTTATTTACCCCATTAATAGTTCTCCCTTTTGAATGCTTTGAATCAGACATGTGTGGTTTATTGTCGATTTAAATCGTCCAAAAGGGTGGGTCGTTAAAGATGTTAGGATGAACGGTTGAATATGAAGAAATTAAACTTGCTACAAATTGTGTTTAATTTTTTTTCCATTACAAAAAAAAATCAATTCAATACCATTAACTGTAACAATTGAAAGTAGGTAATGTAGAACTTTTTCCACCAACCTTGCATTCAAGTGCAACTTTTGTTCATATCTTATTAATAGATATGTAGTTCTAGGTGAATGAAGAACATATAAGATATCTATTAAATAATAGTAAAGCAAAATATTTTTTTGCTCTCTTATTAATTCTAGAGATTTTCTCATCTCTCCTTAGTTTTCTCTAGATATTTAATTTTCAGATCCTATTATTTATCGTCATTATAGTTACTACTATGTTTCTATCAGTTCTTTCTTCTATCCTTTTGCATCTAAATACCAATATTTAATAATTTTGTATATCACATTTCTATCAACAAAATTGGTAAAAGGAAAATTTGGCTCACATCCTTATTAAAGTTTAAAATGTACAAAATATCCTTCACAAAACAAAGTTGTAAAAGACGTCCCTATTTTTGAAATTATGTACTTAGTTTCCAAAATTACCCTACGCTGGCTGAATACAAAACCCAAAACCCTCGAACTTTCTACATCGACATTTGTCAAAAACATATGATTACTTCCTGAAATACAAATTTATAAGCGAACGAAATTTAAACACCGAAGATTAAATCATGGAAAAGAAGAGTGAAGTGAAGAAGATGGAATCGGTTAAAATGGCGAAATCGAAGGTAATCACCTAATTTTCTTCTTGAAATTGATTTTTTTTCAATTCTAATCGATCAATTTGTTTTAAGTATTCGTTTATAGATCATTTCACGTTATTCGCACTATACATGATATTATTTTCGATATTATATATGTAAGCAAGAATATGCGAGATTACAAGATAATAATAAAAAATAAGAATAATTGCAGAAAATTATGCAATTAAACAAAATGACTGAAGAAGTTTCAATGGTTATCTAAAAATTCATGCATGTAAGCAAGAACATGTAAACAGAGTATAGTTCTAAAAAAACAAATATGAATAATTACAGATTAATCTACAACTAATCAAAATAGTTAAAGAAATTACATCAATTATGTAGAAAATAGAATGCACATAAACAATTATCTAGAAATTACATACATATTTCTAAAAAAAAATGCAGTATAATCTGCAATTAATCAAAATAATTGAAGAAAGAACAGAAATTAGATGTAAATTGAATGCATGCAAGTAAGTATCTGGAAAATTGCAGAAATATTTTCAAAAATTAATAATAATTGCTGAATAATCTGTAATTAATAAAATAAGTTGAAGAAATGAAGCCAGCTATATGGAAAATTGAATGCATACAAGCAATTATCTGAAAAATTGCAACATATTTCCAATAAAAATATGAATAATTGTAGAATAGTCTGCAATTAATCAAAATTATCAAGGAAATAACAGCAATTATGTTAAATATTGAATGAATGTAAATAATTAAATTATAAAGATTTATTTCATGTTACTCTGCAATTATTTATAATAATTGCATATTTATCAACAATTATTCACTAAATATCACTTATCATCATCTGTCATTGCAATTATTCATAATAATTGCAGAAGTGATTTTCTATAATTACTTATTCAACAGTTATTGGAAATAACTGCATCTATCTCTGTAATTATACTGATTAATGCTTACTATCAACCATAATTCAAAAAACTAATGCAAAAATTCAAAAAAGTACAGAAATACATGCAATATTCACAATATTTGCAGAAAAATGCACCGGTTTTAAACATTTGCTACAAAACTTTTGCATACATTTGTTAATATTGTTTCTAGATATCTAAGAATTTTCTATACATTATTGCAGAAAGTTACTCAAAATGGAATCAAAAAAGAAGAAAAGGTTACAGAAGAAATATCCATTATTCCTGTTCAAAATATTATGGAATCTGAAAAGGATAACAATAAAAGAACAAAAAAAAGGAAAACAACCGATGCAAAAAAATTTCCTGATAAACAAGAAATCTATAGAAACAGTCTGAAACCGTTTCTTGAACTGATGGTGAGGATTAGAAAGGAAAATTTGTTTAGGAATTCTCACAGAAAATATTTTAAAAGTTTACCTTTCTACAATTTTATTGAAATGATTTATAATGGAATAATTTCAGTTAATGAAACAACCAAAACCTCGACCTCTATCGATATAATCATCAGAAACTATGAAAAACATTTGAGATATTTTGAGTTTGGGGATTAGAAAATTCAAACTCAATTGTATCACGGAACATGGTTCCATATTGTTTATTTAATGCGAAAATGTCCCTGATTTCATGGCCCAAAACAATTCATAAACATCTTATGAATCAAGTAGAAAAATACGTTGACAAGCCAAGAAAATCATAGCTTGTGTAACATTATTGTTGGTATGATATTTCAACTTAGATTGATAAGATGCTGAAGTACTTATTTTTTTTGATATTACATATATTTGTTTCAATGGTGGATTTATGAAAAGACTTAAGTGCTAAAGTCGGTTAAATCTGAATGCAACATCTCATATCCGTTAGCTGGGAAATGGAACATTTCAAAGCTTAAACCAATTATGTTGCTGACAATGAGATACAAATATGTAAGTCTACAAATATAACAATAGAATTTGCAAAATTTGAAAAATATTTAGAGAAATTTTGTATTCAGTATATTTGCAGATATATCTGCAAATACAAGACATATTTGAGATATAACTGCAATTATCAACAATAGTTGCAGACATATCTGCAATAATCTTTAATATTTGCAGATATATCTGCAAATACAAGACATGTTTGAGATATAACTGCAATTATCAACAATAATTGCCGACATATCTGCAATAATCTTTGATAGTTGCAGATATATCTGCAGATACAAGACATATTTGAGATATAACTGCAACTAATACAAATATTTGTAGACAAATCTGCAATAATCTATTATACTTGTAGGCATATTTTCAGTTAAAAAACATACTTTCGTATATATAGTTGCAATTATGTGCAATACTTATAGACAAATTTACACCTATAAAACATAGAATAAAATGCAAATATTGAGAATAATTTCTTAACTGTTGAGTTATATACTATATAATAACTGCACGCATATCTGCAATAATTTGTAATACTTACTGTTTCATATGTAATTATTACTAATAAATTCTAAAGCTACTAAACAAATATGTTCTAACTCTTTGTTTCAAGATACTCAAGCGAAATAGATAGACATATTAAAAGATGCTTTAGAAAAAGGGAATGAATATGAAAAAATGTACAAAGAGAGGAAAAATATAAAGAAACAATTCGAAGGCTAGAAATGGACAGCAAAAGACTTCAAAATCAAAATGCTCGTCTAGAAATGAAACTAAGTGAATACAAAAAAGAAACTTCTTCCATTGATTCTAATATAACGACTCTACCCTTATAAGAAGTAAGTGGTACTGAAGCTTATTCCTCTGGAAGTGAAGAAATTGAAGAAAATGAAAGTGACAATGCTTCTAAACAATTTGAAGTACAGACAAAGAAAATTGCTGATAAGGAAGAAGATGATGAAGAAGAAGAAAATGATGATGAACAACAGGAAGAAGATGATGAAGCAGACGATGAAAGTATTGAAGAAGAAGATGATGCAGAAGAAGATGTATCAAATATTACAAAAGAGGAACTAAAAATGGTTCAAAGTATTGAGCCAGTAGAAAAAATGAAAATGCAAGGGATAAAAATGAAGAAGAAAGACGATGAAGAAGAAAAGGAAAAATATGATAATGAAGAAAAGAAGGAAGTTGAAATAAAGCAAACTGAGCAAGATAAGAATATTGATGAAAGTAATTTGAATGAAGAAGAAACCAAGATGAAGCAAAGAAAAATAAAGATGAAAATGTTACTACATCAAATAATCCAAACAAACAAAATCTTTATTTGGTAATTTTCTAAATTATTATCTAATATATCTATACTTATTCATAAATATTTGCTGATATATCTACACTTATTCATAACATTTGAGGAAACATGCATTTGAAAAGAATAAATGCAGATGAACCCAGCAATAATTATAAATAAGTGCTACAAATTCTGCAATATTTCCTATTATTGGGCAATAACCACATTCATTATCATTTCAAAAGCACTAAATATTTAAGTTTCGAATATATTTTTCAGTTCAAACCACTGAAGGAAATGAAGAGGAAATTGATCATGCTGCTAAAAATGAAAAAATTCAAGTTGAACACAATCTTAAGAATGTAGATACAATTCCTCAAGATAAAATGAAACAAACTATTGTTAGGGAAGAACCTACCTAGGAAAGTTCTGAAAAATGAAAAAAAAACTATTGGAATATAACCCAAACTTATTTGTTTCACGTGAAAGTAACAGTGAACCACAAGGTATCAACAGCAGTTAGGAACTTGACGATATATTTAAAAAGGCTGAAGAAGAGACTGAAAAAAACAGAAAACAATTGACAGAAATCATGGAGGAGGAAAAAAGATCAAAACCAACCGAAGAAATTGAAGTTGAAAATGAAAAGCAGATTAAAAAAGCAAAGAAGGAAAAAGAAATTCAGTCAATAACCATAGAAGACTATAAAGCAGAACCAAGATCGAATGAGTTGCCTACAAATGCAATATTAAATGTCAGACAATGTTTCAATTACAAAGGCTAGGCAATAAGAAAATCATTTTGCTTGAACAATTCTTCAGAACCGATGACCTCAAGTAAAAATAAATGCAGACGTATCAACAAAGTACAAAATTTAAATAATTGTTTAAATTGCTATGTTGTCTGAAAAATAACCCCAATAATTACTCCGTTGTCTGTAAATATACCCAAAAATTACAGATATATAAGCAAATATTGAAAATGTTTGTTGTGTTATGAAAATTTCCCTAATAACTGCAGACATATAAGTAGAAATTGGAAATAATAGCTATATTGTTTGGACATATACCTATTAATTGAAGATATATCAGCAAATATTGATAATATTTGCTATATTGTTTGAATATTGATAATAATACTAATAGTCTTCATTAATTTTCTAGCAAGTGTGCATATCTCAATAGAGACAGAGATATATAATATCTGGATCTGCCCTTGGTGAGTTAATTATTGGAAGATTCATTGATGGCTAGGTACAGAAGTTTGAAAATAGTTTTTTATATTAATTACAAATTAGAATTTACAATTATTTATAATATTTACTGTAATTTTTCATATTAATTGCAGATAAATCTGCAAATTTTCATATTATTTGTTTATATGTCAGCAATTATTCGTAATTCTTTACAGATGATTCTTCATAAATTCCGTAAAATTCAAAAATAAATTATTATTTAACAAAATAACCATTCTTGTAGATCATCGACTGGTATGCACATGAGTTGGAAAAGATGCATTCAAATATTTGTTTTTCAAAGTCTATGCAACTGCAAGTTTTATAACTATTTAATAAAATATTTATTTAAAAATTTACAAATTCAGTTTACTAATATATATTACCATAGACTTTCCTACTAAGCAATACAAAAAAGTTCATTCAAGCTCTAATTGATGATCCGATTAAAAATAGTTTGATAAACTATAATAAAATGTTCTTCCCAATCCACGTAAATGTACATTTCACACTATTGGAATTCATAAAAGAAGATAGACAGTAGATTCATTATGATCCAATGAAACCAAGACATGAAGGTCCACATGCTAAAGCTGCAAGAAAATTGGTGTGTAATTTAAAAAAAAAAGAATAAATTGTTGAAACTGAAAATAAATTATCTAATAAAAACTTTATTTTTTTAGAGAGTTTATGTAACAGACTTGTTAAATTTTTTAGAAAAGAAAGATCACAAACCTTCAAGTTTAATTACATTTGCAGACAGCCCACAACAACATAGTGATTCGTAAGTACATCACAACAAATAAAATTGAAATATTTGCACATCATGCTGCAGTTATTCTCACTAATTTCCAAATAATCTGCGATTTTTGCAGGGTTGATTATGGAATTTTTTGTAATGAATATAATGAGTGAAAGATGTGAAAACAAGGCCATAAACAAAGAAGACATTCAATATGGATATGATGCTATAATATGGATATGATGCTATAGAAATACAAAGGGCTGAATTAGCATGTCAAATTCTATCATGCAAACCATATAGTTGGAGCATCGAAGAAAGCCTAACACAGCAATTTTTATTATCAGAAGCCAACAAACATTAGTGATGTTTTGTAACTATGGTGTTTAGTGTAGAGCTTATGAAATGTATATGTACCGGCAAACTTATGTGTTTGAAACCCAAATTTAATGCTTCAATATGATAATAGTTATCAAAATTACTAAATAAACATTTTATAAGGTTGAATTCAATTTTTTGTATCGTTGAAGGAAAAGTAATAAATATATTGAACTATTGCGGACATTTGTGCAAAATTTTCAAAATATTGCGGATATGTCTGCACTTGCCCATAATAACTGCCGACAGTTATGAATTTTTTTTGGAAATATTGCAGATATGCCTGCATTTATCCAAAATAACTGCAGATATTTATGCTAAATCTTCAAATTATTGCAGACATGTCTGCATTTATCCTGAATAACTGCAAACGTTCGTGCAATTATTCAGAAGATTATTAGATAGGTTGCAAACTAATAGAATATTTACACAATTATTCAGAACATTTACACAGATATAAAGCAAAGTATTATAATGGTTGCAAAAAAGCATGCAACAACATTGACAAAGTGCAGAAATATACACAAATATTTAGAAATATTACAAATATAACAACAATATTGCTCAACTATTGCAGAAAATGCTAGAAATATTCTTTCCATTCACTTAAAAATAGTAAATATCCAATATAATAGTGTTAAAAATACAAAAAACATAATGTTTTAGCAGTACATTAAAATATTCAAAACGAAAAAGCAACTGTACTACATGTGTTTCAAAGGACAAGTTCTTTTATTGTGACCTAACTTCTTACGTAAACTGCATCTAATAGTCTTTGTAATTTCACCAACAGATTTAATTCTCTTAGAAGCTGATGGACGGCCAGGCACTCCTCTACCTATTGGAGGTGCTACAACAACAGCATCAAGTAAGACATCTTCTTTGGTCAAGTTTACAACTGGCTTTATTGCATGAGAATAAGTTGATCAAAAATAAAAAACTTTGAAATAATCTTCAATGTAACCATACACATTCAACTTTTCACAACTCAAAATACATCTAACAGCATAAACACAAGGAAAGCCGTAGATTTGTCACAAATTACAAGAAGAAACCCAATTATACAAATCAATAGATTGTCGGACTGGAGAATGAACTTCAAATACATGTTCACTTGATCTAATAACAAACCATGAAGCTCCCTCCAAATGTAGATTTCTCAAACTATTTTCATTGACTGGACATAAAATGCTATTCCAACTACCGGCAAGTTCTCGACGATCAGACATAAGCTTCATCAACTTCATTCTAATTTTATCCAACCAAGCAGTGATTGATAAATGCCTTTCTTCCAAAATCCATTTGTTAAAACTCTCAAAACAATTAGAAGACCTTTCAGTATAACGACATGTAGGGAAAAAACATTAGCAAAATTCTCAAATGGAATTCCATTCAAAAAGTTTGCCCACGGTAGATCCACCAGCTTCCTTAAAATTTCTCAATGCTACATTGAAATCATCCAAGTTAGAAGCATATGCAACACGTGCAAACAAATCTATCAACCATTTCTTTTTTAGATTTGGAAAATTCTAATTTTAAGCAACTTTCAAATTATTGTTCAAATGATAAAATCATGAACCATGAGCTTAATTGGAAATCACTTTTGGAACGACAACAAGAAGACAAGGATGTCGATCAGAAATGAAAACAAAATCTCTAAGATCATATTTCAGAAAGTGTTTAAGTTGTTCACAATACCAAATCTAATTATTTTCATCTTCACCGGAAACAATTGCAATTGCTATAGGAAAAAACCTTATGGGATAGTAAACATATAAACAACTAAGTAAAAAAAAACAATACTATAGCAGTTAGTCTAAATAATTGCAGAAAAGTAAGCAACTTTTATAAAATAGTGCAGAATAATATGCAATTATTTATAATATATAACCATGAATAATTTCAGCTAAATATGCACACAAGCTGCATAATTGAATTAAAACGATAATATTATATCTGTACAATATAAATTTTTTGAAAACAATTACATAAAATATAAGAGAGTAAGAAGAAAATACACTAGTATATGATATTAACAATTTCATATTTTCTACACTTAACATTAAATTTTGTAGAAAAATCAACAAATTTTAATATTAGTTGCAGAGATATCAGCAATAAATTAGAATAATATAAGATACGAAAGCAGATATATAAAAAAAGTAAACCTTGAGCTCTACTCTACTCTTCATAAAAGTAGCATCCATGAAACAACCTTGCCTTTTTTTACCAGTAGCATCCATGAAACAACCTTGAACTCTACTCTTCATAAAAGTAGCATCCAAAAATATTAATGGCCAACAAAATTGAAAACCATGAGCACAAGCTTCAAAATCAATAAAGACCCTCTCAAATTGATGAGTACTAGAAATATGCTCCAAAACAATTTTACTGCCAGGATTAGTTTAAAGAACAACATCATAGTATGACTTCAAGTGATGATAAGACATCATATCACTTCCATTTAAATCTTCTAAAGCCAACCTCTTTCCACAATAAGAAAAATAATACTTCAAAATAATATTATACTCAGCTTGAAAAAGATTAATAATGTCCTTGGTTTTCATCAATGGATTAGCTTGAATATGATCATAAACTAACAATTTAATCGGTTTTCTTGAAACATGAGGATCATTAATATCAAGAATACAAGCACCACAAGAATGCTCAGGATGAAATCTCTTTATAAAAAAATAAACAGGAAGATTAAACTTAATAGAAGCATGAATCCTGAAGCTACGTTTAGATTGAGAACAAACAACAATGACTTTTTCCTTGTCGTTCTTAACCAAATGATGCTTTCACCCTTTCTTAATACTATATATCATCAAATTAAGCCTAAATTCAGTAACACCACCTTGAAACTATTAACAACACCAGTAAAGATGATCGATTGGAATCATTTCTCAATAAATGCCTAAATGAATATTAGAATCACCGGTGCTAGCAAAGGAAGAACCACTACTATAAGAACTGCATCTGACCTAATATATCAATATTGTTTGCTGAACAAATAGAAGGTACTATGTCAATGAAATAACCAAGTAATCCTAATGATTATGAGCAGATAGCAACAAGATAGATTGATGACTAAAATTAGTTTCAATATTCCTTCTCATACCATCTCTATCATAATATAAACCAAATGACATTGGAGTTAAATCAGACCATTTACCACAAATAGCATTTCTTAACATATTAACTGTACTATCAAAATGAAGACGTAGAGAAAAGCTATCACGTCCAACCATCAAAAGCACTAAAACATCAATATTGCCAGCATCACTGTAAATAAAAATAACAAAACATCATTATAATTACAAAATTATATAAAATAAACAAACCGAAAAAGAATGCATACCATTACAACTAGAAAATAGATTATTTGTTGATAAATATGAAATAGTTATAAAAAAATTGAAGATAAATATGCAAATAATATGAGAATTTCACTTTTAAAACAATATTATTATTACAATCAGTTTTTCACCTATAAACAATCATAAAAATCATAAACAACTAAAGACATACAATTTTGCATATATATACAATAATTGCACACAAACCTTCATTTCTATACAATAACTGCAGACATGCCTACAATTATTTACAATTCTCGCAGACAAGTCTGCAATTATTAACATTACTAACAATCTTTGCAGATAGATCTGCTTTTGTTTACCATTATAACTAGTATAATTCAATTAACACTTCTACAACTAGAATCAAACTTTGTCCTATAAACACCGATTAAATTCTACAATCATCTACAATAATTGATAAGAAAAAAAACACAGTCAACTAAAAAGAAAAACTATTGATTAAAATGTAGATTTCTTATTTACCTAGAAGATGATGAAGCCATAATAAAGCGGAAATATGATATTAAAAAGTAGATCGATCAAAATCAGAAGTGGAAACGTAGATTTCAAATCTTGGCTACAATAGCAAAACTGCGAAAAATAAACGAGGGTAATTATGGAAAAAAAGTTAAGCCGAAAAAAATAGGGACCGGATTTATAAAGTTTGAAACGGATGGAGATTTTGTGTATTATTTTTGGTTTTAGAGATGTGGGCCCAATTTTCACATTAGTAAAACTATTTTTTCATTCAAGTCAATAGGATTTAAAATTTTCATAATTGTATACGAAATTATCATTATTTCTCTTATATTATTCTACACTCAAGTTCATGAATTTTTTTTAATTATAAAATTAGTATTTTAATACAAAGAAATATACACATAATTTTTTCATTCTAAAGTTGGTATTTCATTACGAACAAATATATACACTTTTTTTCTTTTTAAAATTGGCATATCATTACTAACATAACGTTTTTCCTTTCCAAAATTTGTACGTGTAGTGAATTCTTTGTCATTAATAAAATTTATTTTTGTGAAAAATGACACTACAATTAACAACAAGTGGTTTATGTTTGTATTCTACAATGCTGAAAAAATAATCAACATTCTATGTCAAATGCTTTAGTAAAAAATTTCATTTCGACTATCCATATCCGTATTTTACTTTAGTCAATGGACAAGTCATAGCATGCTTTGGCTAGAATTTTGTTTTTTGTTTTTTTGTATTTTATTATCTTTTAGAAGTAAATGTTAAATATTTTTTGAAATTTTTATTATAGATTAAAATTATTAAGGTATGAAACAATGGATTGAAAATCCTTTTTTTTTACATAATTAACTGACAATGTAATTTGTAACATTCCGAGTCCTATTTCACTTATTATTTTATTTACTAGTTAAATAAATATTTCACTTTTCACTTTGTTAGTATCATATACTTATTTTTTATAAATATGTGTTGCAAGAACTTTAAGCCTAAAAATATATTGATTCATTATAGCATCACACTTTCAATTTTTAGGCATTTTCGCAAATTCTCAAACATTATTTGAAATTCAATCTACACATCATTTATCTTTTAGTCAAATGAATCAAAGTTTAAACGTCAATTTCAAAATCTATGCACATGAATATTTATCTATAAAATTTTATAAAAAAAGTTAATTAAAAATACTAGTTTTCATTTATTTGCATAACAAATATTGAATCCTAAAAAATAATAAATCAACATATAATTAATTTTTGTTAACAAAAATAATAATTTAATTTGTATTCAAATATAAAATACATAAAGCTTATAACAAAAATTATACACTCAGAAATATAGTAAGTTCGGTTTATAACTCATTTATTTTTTAAGACATTCACAAGATATTGCACCATAATTCTACTCTTTTAACAATATTTATAACAATATTGTTCTACAGCAAACCGTATGCAACGTACGTGTTACACACTAGTATTTCTTAAAGGAAAAAAAGACGAGGAGGAGGAACACATGAGAAATACAAAATGCTATATTATTAATATTATCATTATTATGAAGTACTAATGAAACAAAATGTAGCAATTGTTTTGTTAACATATATAGCCTCAGGATATTTTAATACATTAAGATGTTATAGATTCTATTAGCTGCCCATAAAGATGTCGGATCCACCTCAACATGGGTCCGACCAAAGTGGGTTCAACGAAATGGTCAAAGTGCCAGACTAGGATTCTGTGTACAGAATATAAACTAAAATAATAATAAACTAAAATAGCTTTATTTTAGAAGCAGCTTATCAGCAGCTCCCACGTTGAATTTAACTGTGCACATGCTTCTTCCATTCTTATTATTACGATCTCCAACCAAAACTGCCATGGTTTTTAATTCAGACTTCGTAGGTTACTGCAATTATGAAGCCAACGCATTCAAAGGTGTACAAGTACATGGAGATTAGTTGGAGATAGGAGAAAGAGTACCGGTTTTTAATGCCAGTACATGAATTCGGACATATACAAACCCCAGTGGAGCATGTGAGGTCCATGCAAAATCATTTCTGCATTTAATCACTCAAAATTTGGAACGACCACATTTAAAAGATGCCAACTTCTTGGTATATTGATTTTTCTTATCTTAGCTACGGGGAGCATTTTCAAATACAAAGTTGATGAAGACGCTATCGCACAATAGGACAACAATTTGCTTGAAAACCATGTGATAATATATACAAAATGAGAAACTGCCAAAGAAGGTTACGCCAAGGCGATTCTGCTATCTTTTTTTTGTTATACTGTGGTGCTAAGGGGACCTAGATTTATGCTAGATGACAGCTCCATTTAAGAAAGAGACCTACCAAGCTTATATATTGACGTAGTGCGTTAAATTAAGTTATTCTTATGTTCGCAAATATGATAAAATTAATTGTATGAAAATATTCAGTAACATTTTTTCCATTTAATGTTTGAACATTTGCATAATCTGTTCACTGCAAGTCGAATTCTTGGTTATGTCTCTACTTACCTTATATAGTCACCGGCTAAGAAGAAAATTAATTAAGGTGAGATGCTATGATGTTTGCAAAAAAAGGGGAAATCATACTGTATAAATTATGTTTAGTTGAAGATATATCAAGATAGTTTGAAGTAAAAATGCATAAAATAAGAGTACACTAGATTTTATAGTGGTTCAACTAAAAGATCATCTACATTCATTTTGATTCATCACTTATTTTCTTATAGATCTCAGGTTCAATGCAGAAATACCAAATGCAATGATCTACTCATTAAAAAAACAAAATATTACAGTTTCGAGAAATCAATTTGGTAGTACCAAAGCTTCAAACATGTCCATCATCATTGTTCAACCTTGGGGTATTTATAGGTATGAGATCATAATGAAATCTTTCCAGCATCTAATACATAATAGACACTTTTCATATAAGATCAAGTCTAGTCGGTAGAAAATTGTTTAGTACCAAACGGTTTGGCAAGAGAACAACCGAACCATTTATTTTGCACAGAATCCATATAGTCAGTAAACCAACTACCACACTGTTTTTCTTGTTTGATATATATCTGATCGATACTGGACGGTTTTCCTTCTCTTGACTCGGAATATATTAGGGAAAGTTCTACTCCTACTTCAACTATCAAAACGTTTTTATGGTTTAGCAAAATTTTGTTCAGTGCCGGGCAGTTATTTCCAATTAATACCAGACTGACTTTAATACTTGGTCAGAATTTATCATTTCTACTTGTTTCCCTTGAGCTAGCTTTCGATCTTCCTACTTCTTCATCCTATCCATTTGATCATTTGATATAGAGCACATCTATGGTGTAATAATCCACCTCAAAACGGGCCTAACTTTCGATCCAACAAAAGTCCATCGAACCTTAGGCTTATTCCAAAGCTACATATTGGTTGGTAAAATTGATACAGTGAAAAATATACAGAGCTATCTATCTATGTTATCAAAATTTTACAGCGGAAAAAATAAAATATAATAACAGAAATAAGTATCTATTTCATTAAAAATCATATCTGAAAAGTACAACGTATCATCTTAAATATACAAAATACAATAATCCAAAAACAACATCGACATGTTTGAAGCTGGGTACATCAAAATTTATCAAAAACATAAACAGATAAATAAATTGCTACAAGTTCTCACCTCGCCTTCATCTTCTCTGCCAGCTTTATTTCCCTTAACCTGTGTTTTGTAATGAGAAAGGGATCAGAATAATAATGTTTAGTCAATGGAAATCTTAATCATAATAGTTTTTAGACAGTATCATTTAGATAAGTAATATGTTTTACGCATCCTATATTATACCGTATAAATAATACCTAGAAATGCAAGCCTAAAGGCTCTTCTAGTCCAACTCCATAAAGCACCTTCTTCCGTAGGACAAAGGTCTTTTCCGCTCTAATGCAACCACTGTCAATCATGTCCAAATAATATAAGAGAAAGTACTCGAGGGACTTGGTATCTCTTTAATTGAAATTAGGCAGACTTTTACTGTACAATAAAGAAATTACTAAAGATGGTGGAAGTCTGCCTAATTTCAATTAAAGAGATACTAAGTCGCTCGAGTACTTTCTCTTATATTATGTGGACATGAGAAAGTACTCGAGAAACTTTTATTGTACAAATACTAAAATATGAAAATCTATATTTCCACTGACAGATAATTTCCAGATTCTCTTTGGATTCGATTCATGCCTTTTTTGGATTCGATTTATGCCTTTTTCCTAACCGCTCCTTCAGATTTCCATTCTTTGAAATGTACAAAAATTTAGTTGTATATAATTAGATTTAGAATTCATAGTTTGGGAAAGAATAAAAATAGGAAAAACGTATATCTATGTAAACCTATTACCATTTCCCCTTGGGCATGAACTCTTGAATCTAACCGAGGAAAAAGACCGACGGAACATTAGCTTTCCAAATATTTTTATGAATAAAAGTGAGGAGGCTAGCCTCTTATTTATAGTTGTTAGAAGGCCTCTGTAACATAGGATTTAAGTAAGTTTAATATAATACAATTTGTACCATTTGTGCCTAACAAAATCCTAGCTACACATCTTCAACTGTCGACCGCTAGCGGCCGACCTGCCCGAAGGAGGTGGTCGAGGCGGTCAATTAGTCCCCTATATTTGGAATGAAATTTATTGTTACCATTTTTATTTCTGTTTGTTTCCTATTCTTTTTTAATGTTAACGTTTACTTAGACCTTAAGATTCTCATCAATGTTAAAATATTTATTAATGTTTTTCAAACATTAACAATAATTAAATTTTTAAATTTAAATTCATTTTAATTATTTTAAATTCGAAAACTTCAAACGTCAATAACTTTTTCGTTTGAAGTCTGATCACACAAATTTAAATATGAAAGTTGATCAAAAAATGGCTACGAACGCAATGGTGTAACTTCCGCAGCCAAATTATGAAATTTATAAATTTCCATTTTCAGCCTTATTAGTTAATTTCTTATTAATTTTTATGGGGTGTTACATTCTCCCACTATAAAAAAAGATTTCATCCCTGAAATCCTTATAGGACAGATAGTATAACACACACTCTACAACTATGCTATACGACCAAGTTATTTATACAACCATCTACCCAACTAAAAGTGCAATGGATTATGGATGTTACATACTATAGGTGAGCTCAATCATAGCGTGAATGCAAGATTATGACATATAGTCATGTATGCAAGCAACCTATGTATGCATAAGATTCCATGAGTGCCAAAATAATAGTAAAGAGTGGGGCAACCATCCCCTACCATTTAATGTAGCAACAATGATTCAACCAAAAACCTAAAATTTAAAGAATGAAAGTTTACCAGAGAAAAGCTCAGGATGAAAAGCCTTCATCTTATCTTCAGTTTTCCACGTGCTTTCCGTTGGATTATCTTTCCATTGTATTTGGATCGGCCTAATTTCTTTATTACGAAGCATTCTAGTTCTGTGCTCCACTATGTGTGCGGTGGTAGGTGTGCTACTGACTTTGTCTAAATATTTATTAATCGATCATGTTCTACTATGGTGGTGGTTTTGTTAAGAAAATTCCTCAAGTGTGAAACATAAAAGACGTCTGGACTTCAATTAAGTTATCCGAAAGCTCTACTCGATTGCAAGTTTCCTCATCCTTTCTAAAATTGGAAAAGGCCGAACAGACCTCAGTGCAACTTCCCCGATGTACCAAATCTTATAACCTTCTAAAAAGGGAAAACCTTAATGAACACCATGTCTCCTACCTCAAATTCCAGTTCATTCCTTCGCTTGTCAGCATAGGACTTCTTACGGTTCTGTGTGACCTTCATTTGTCATCTACTTATCTCTATCTTTAGCGAGTCTTGCAAATCAAATTTGGTTTAAGTAGAATTTTTGTCAGTGGTTTCCCACCAACAATTAGGTATTTGCATGACCTCCCATATGATACTTCAAAGGGTGATATGCCAATCTCGCTTGGTAACTATTATTATACGCAAACTCTACAAAGGGTAAGTGTTGTTACCAATGTCCTCGAAAATCCATGATGCAAGCTCTTAACATATCCTCCAAAATCGTATTTACCCTTTCCGTCTGATTATCGATCTGTGGGTGGTAGATGATGCTAAGATACTATGTCGTTCCTATAGCTAGGGCTGTCAATTTCCTACACGACCCGAAACACGACCCGAAACCCGTACGGAAATTAGCGGGTTAACCCGACACGTTTAAAAGGCGGGTCATTTTTGGGTCAACCCGTTAGAACCCGTTTAATAAACGGGTGGGTTTAGGTTTGACCCGTGAACCCGAATTTGACCTGACTAACTCATTTATAAGCTCGGTATTGTTGTACAATTCTCAGTTTATCTTGCACAAGAATGGTATTATTGTTATTCACTTATTCCTACACATTTGCACTTAACCACTTCCTACGTTTTCATGCACATTCCCATGTTTTCATGTCCATTTCCACGTAACAACTTCCCAAATTTTCATACCCATCTTAGCTTGCAATAAAAGAATGACAACAATACCCTTCTTTTGCTCTAAAACTCTCATCTTAGCTTGCAAAAGAAGGGTACTGTTGTCATTCACTTATTTCTACACATTTGCATTTAACAACTTCCCACATTTTCATGCTTATTTCCATTTCTTTATACAAATATTATTCTTAAAGGGATACACGAATCAACTCGAAACCCACCTGATATATAATCGGGTCAACCCGAAACCTGCCCGTTTAATAAACGGGTTGACCCGACCCGTTTAAAAATCAACCCGCACCCGAGTTGACCCGACCCATTGACAGGCCTACCTACAGCTGACTACAAACTCCTTCAAATTTCGCTAGTGAATAAGGGGTCCTTATCACTAGCAATGCTAATTGAAACTCCATGCAGTCGTACTACTTCTTTAATATAAATTTGTACAAGTGATTTCACAGTCCTAGTGCTCCTAACCAAAATAAAGTGGGCTCTTTTAGTGAGTCTGTCTACTATAACCCAAATAGCTTCACTTTCTCTTTGACTTCTAGGCGACATATCAGTAAATTTCATCGATATATGCTCTCATTTTCAAGTTGGTACTTCTAATGGTAACAACAGTCCTCCGGGCTTCTCTTGTTTCGCCTTTACATTTTGGCACGTGAAACACCTAGAGACAAACTCTGCTACCCTCTTCTTCATCCCTAGCCAATATAAAATTCACTTCATATCCTTATATATTTTATCTCCATTAGGGTGAATGATCATAAAAAAAAATGACACTCAACCAAAACTTCCTTTAAAACGTCCTCCACCATAGGAATACAAAGGCGTCCATCTCTTCTCAAACATCCTCTTTCATCAATTTCATACCTACCGCCATGAGGGAATGTTCTCCTCTACTCAATTTGCCTAGAATATCTACTATCGTCACATCCTTCTTCCGTGCTTTCCCAATGCGACCCATCATTGCTGGCCTCACCTTCATTGCTGCCAAATAGCCTAGAGTGGGTTAACTGCTAGATAGCCTAGAGTGGGTTAACTATTTGACTTAGTGGTGAAGATAACTGGTGCTCCCCTTCTGAAGTACTTTGATGAATAAATCCCTTCTACAATAGCTCCAAAACTTACTTATCTAACTCTCACCCCATCCTTAGGTCTATATGTCTTAGTATCAACGTTATAGGTGTAGCGTCCTTCTTTAAATCAATTCTGAACTCTATCTTCCTTCTAGGTGGGACATTTGAGACTTCTTCAAAAAGTTAAGAAATTCTCGAACCATGGCACAGACGGAGCTCATCTTGTGGTAGGCTTCACAAATATAAATGGCTTAACTCAATTGAGTTTTGGGGTATACAACAAACATCTATACTCACCCTTTACAACTCCTTTACCATACAATCCTCCTATCACCGCCTAAGACATCTCCATGCTAAGATAACCAATCCATCCCAAGGGTAAGTCGATGCCCCTCAAAACGAAGAGCATACATATTACATGCAAAATCGATGTTACATATATCAATGGCAAGGTCTTTAAAAATAAAAGGTATATCAACCCCCCAATAGGATTTGACAACACTATTAGGTTGGTGACAACTTGTGTTTTAGACTCAAGAGGTCAACTAAATTTTTAGCTATGAATGAATGTAATGCTCCCGAGTCAAATAAGGTATGAATAATATTCCCAAAAATAACAGTCGTACCTTCCTTGCAGCTTTTCCTTAATCTCTAGGAGGAGGTCTACTTGAGATAGGCACAGCTTCAATGACATAAGCTTGCCCACTTTGTCCCTCATTTATTAGCTTTGGACACTAATTCTTGTAGAGCCCTTCCTCGTGGCAGTGGTAGCATCTCATTTGAACTCCTCTCTCATCAAGATCACCTTGCAGTCAATAGCAACATTTCCCTTCTACTGCCATCTATGGCATGTCACATTTCCGATCTTGGTCTTCTCTTTGGCCTTCTTGTCAGCCAAAAATCCTCCTTTCTTAGCTTCACCTTGATTTTGCGTCAGCCCCACCGTCTCCTTCTCCTCAATACTATAGTCTACAGCATGTGTAACATCCCGCCTTTTCGCACGCTTCAAATCGACACACATGCTGATTCAAACCATACGGAAGGGCAGATTGTTATGGGGTAAGTAAGAAAACGAGAAAGAAATAAAACAAAACAGAATCTCACAGCGGAAGGATAAAATATAATAATCCATTATACAGTTTATAAATCTGTTTACAAAACTACTTATATAATACATATCAGAGTTACACATACCAATAATATCAATGCAGCGGAACAGTATGAGTGTAGAGCAATATAATAAATAATAATAATAGAATCTCCATCTTCGTCCTCCAGAGCTAAAGTCTTCGATCCTGAAACGCTCGGACTGACCCGAGCGAATTGAAAAGACAAAACACTCGAGTCAGAACTAAAAGATCTCATGTAAATTAAATTAACAGAAATAAATATGAGTGCAGTAACTCAAGAGATGCTCAGGATTTACATCTCCTATGGATCTGTTAAACTATTCACTATATGGTATATTTCGCTATTATAATAGTGTCTAATTGTAAAATAAACTTACTTTAAAATAGCGTTAAGGCTTTACATTTTCCACCTTAACACGTAGTAGTGCCAATAGTCTATACAGTGCCTGCATATCTCCTGATCGGGAGACTACGAGAGGACACTCCATAGGTACGACACACATAGAAACTCGTACAAGGAGCGATAGGGTAGGTGACACGGCACATCTAGGCAATGCCAGGGTAGATATACCAGTTACGCTTCCGGGTCGGTGGTAATGCGTAGCGTGCAGCTACCGTCCACCTCGGACAAACTCCCCCAAATCAAAGAAATCAAAAGTGAAGGTGGCCACCGAATCAATCCAAATTTAGAGTATAGTATCGAAGGGAAGTGTCCGATCAAAGGTGCTACCTTATTAACCCGTCAATCGCTCCTGTTTTTGCCACCTTATGCCAACTCACGGGAGTTGGGTCCACGTATTTACCTTACAGGAAACGCCGCCACCAACCTACTTCATTCTGGAATCTCCACCGCGTACACGGTTGTTAAAGTGGTTTTCGGAGTTGGCAGAGAGTATGACAACTTTCGGTCCCGGTCTCTTCAACAACCAAACGTTATTATAACACCCAGGTCTTTAAAATAGTTTATACTTTAAAACCAGAAAATAATTATCCATTTCAAAACCCATAAATACGATATCATTTCCATTTCCAAACAACTCGTTTTGATATTATTTTATAAAACCCAAATCAATCAGATCATTTTTATTTCAAGTATATTTCTTTTCCAAAATCATTCTGCTTTAAAATTTATAATATCTGGAAACCAAACATTTAAATTGTAACTTTCAAAACACAATACTTCGAAATTCATAGCTTTGAAACCATAAATTCTAAAACTTGAATGGTTTGGATATTCAAACGGTATATAGAATAAAATAATTTGGGTTTAAAATTACTTTATAAAATAAAATAATTTTCGCGACTTTAAAATTTTATTCATTTAAAATTTAGTCTAAATCCATAAATTTTTAATTCACTTTCAGTTAAATAAACCACTTCAATTTCAATATATTTCTAACTTTGAATATTTAACAATTTCAAAACTTAAGGTTGGAAATTTATATTCACCAATTCATTATCCTATTATTTAGTTTTGAAAGGTTTTCATAATAGATCAAAAATCATTTAAAATAAATTCCAATTTCTAACAACTTAAAATTTTCTTCAATTTATTTATGCTAGAAATATTCGTTTAATTTATCTTGAATAAAAATCCAGTTATAAATATCACACCTTTAAATATCCAAGATTTAATTAGTTTTATATCAACTTATGGAGTGAAATTTTTAAATAAGTTCCATTCAAATAAATTCCAAATTTACCATCCAATCTTAATTGATTTAAATCCTTAAAACTACATTATTCAACTTATTTATTTTTATTTAACCGATTTATACATAGCTTAAATTCAAAAATTAACTACGTATGTATATATTAAATATATTAATATAATATCCAAATTTAATATTTATTAAACCGTATCATATCCAACCAAAAAAAAATCATTTCAAAAATAATTATATATATATATATATATATCGCGGTGCCTGTATATAATTTTCTATCCTACGGTCAAGTGATACAGATATTTATCATTTCAATCCGCAATTTAAAAATAAAAATGCGGTTGTATATCATTTCAAACCGCAATCCCGAATGAAATGAAATTGCATAATAACTTGCAGTTTATATAATATAGAACACATCATCCATTCATCCAATATCAATCATCAACCAATTTGTTCCAATCATCATCAATTTAGCCAAACATCAATAGAGCATATAAAATATAACAGGTAATAAATAATAGGTATTAACTAACAGTTTATATTCAATAATAAATTTAATAACTGTTTAACTAGCAGTTTATATGCGAATTTTAACTATCAAATTATATGCAATAATAAAATTAATTAACGGTTAAAATAAATAAATGCGATTTACTGAGATGATGAATAAAGCATGCCAAACAGTCATAAATAAATTTCTACTCAGATCTTAAGTCAATTTAACAAACATAAGAAATTTTAGAAGTTGTGAGTGGGTTAAAACACTCACCTTTTGAATTTAAATTGAATTTTGAATCCAATTTAAACCCTAAAATTGCACAGTCTCCAAATTAATCCAAACCAATGCCAAAATGTCTGAAATTCCAATACGAACCTAGCGGAGAAAATCGCTCGTGAATCGGAGTCCGTATGCAAAAGTTATATGATTTAAATGATTGAAAACAAAAATTAAACTTAAATAACAATAAAAGAAAACAACCCATTACCACGCGGCCACGTAGGCTTCTTCACGCGTCTCTCTCATGCGTTCCTTCTATAGCATGCACAAACCCATTACCGTAAACCTAGTCGCCGCATTCAAGCCACCACGCACGCCGCCTCGATCGCCCACGTCGAGATCTAATGATGCCACCCTCTCCCTCGTCACAAGCCGCCCCATCCACCACAATTGCGACAGCTCTGCCCTCCCCTGGAGAACCTCACCGCTGCCACGGTTTCGAAGCCACCATAGCCAATTTTGTCAAATTCGACCCCATGAACCGTATGGATTTGCTCAGCACATCAATCTCTACAAGCCCAAAGTCTCTGATCATCGCAAGATCGAAGATCCATCGTTAAAACGACAAACTCTCAAATGGATGGTACGGTTCATCCTTCATTTTTGGTCAAAAGATGATTTAAACTGAAAAACGAACTATACCAGAAGATTACGCACTTCGAGAGCTTCAACGTATATTTTTTTTGAGATTTTTCTGAGGACTTTGAATTTTTGACTTTGATTTTGAATTGAAATTGGATCTAGGGTTTGCAACCATTGGAAGGAGGAGTTGAGGAAAACGAACGCACCAACAAATGAGAATAGATGGAGGCTAGGGTTTATAACTGGGTTTATATGGGTAGGTTAGAAATAGAGTAGATGGATCCGATAAACAAACGCGCGGAACGATAATTGGTCCAAAAAGCCCGTTCTGACCCCGGAACGAAATTGGTTAAACCCATATATCCAAATAGGTGTTTAAAAATATTTTGAACGCGATGGAAAAAGTTTCACGTCCAAATTCCAACGTATGAAGAAGTTATGTTGAAAACAATATTTTCAAATTGATTTCAAATTGATTTCACTTAAATCGATTTCAAGGCGTTTCGCGTTCGTACGATCAAACGACAAGTCCGATCGCTACGAAACTTGAAACTATATAATAATTCACTGTTACGGATCCGATGAAACTGGTTTCGTCGAAATCCGAGTCCGTGACCAAAATGGCTATTTTCATATCAATTAAATAAATTTAAAATAAATAAATTAAATCAAATTTCAAAATTTAAATTCTGAAATTTGCAATCTTAATCACTTTATAATTCACAAACATTTACAATGATTTAAACAAATTTTAAAAGTCAGTTTATTTAAGATTAATCAATAGAAATCTTCAATTTCATAAAATTCAAAATTATAGATAAATTTCCAAAATTTCCATTAAATTGAATTTACCCATAATTATTCCATTCATAATTTCAAATAGAAGGGTTTACCATTGGATTTAAAATTATTACTTAAATATTTCCCATTTTCAACTTAATTTTAAAATTAACGTAATAATTACATATTTGATTTTATTCGTTGGCAATAAATCCAACTATTATAAATTAAATAAATTAACTCACTATTAAAGATTTAAATTCTAAAATTCATAAATTTCATCATCTTGATTTACTTGTTAATTTATAATTCTTTAAACCAATTCTCATCTCTATTTAAAGTAACTTAATTCACTAATTATAGAATTTATTTCAATTTCTTAAAATAACCTCTTTATTATACATTGAATCCAATTTATTTTGATAAATTCCCATTGAATGGATTAGATTCAATTTCCACCTTTAACTTACACTTAAGTTTAGGTCATAATCAACTTATAACGTGTTCCTTTTTTAGTTATTGCTTTACATACTTCTCGTATAAATTTCACCATTAATCATAATCATTAAAGTAACGCTTATAATAAAGATGTTCACTTTCAACAAAACTTGACTTCTGAAAACGAAGGCATAAAAATTAAAATTCTTGTTTAAACAACTAAATAAAAAATTTAAAATATATTTAAAACTCCAAATTTCATTTTTAAATATGTATAAAGAAATTTGAAAATAATTTTCAAAATATCTCAAATAGATAACTCTTTTTATTTTACAAAGATCGAAGATTTCCTGAACTGCATCCATTGTGACCATCACTATATGGACCGTAATTTTCAAAACTTGTTTTTGTAAATCAAATAACTTTTAAACCACATTTGTTTCCATATTTAAACCACTTTAATACCTTTGCTAACGGTACTAAAAAAAGGTCGAGATCGTGAACGATTCAAAACATATTATAAAACAAGTAGTAAATCGTTAAAAACCAAGCATAGGATTTCAACATCATAATAAAATCAACAAGTTGGTTAACTCTAACTAAACTACATTCACTTTCTATATACATAACATTTACATATAACCAATAATATATGTAAATAAAAAATCAATAAGACAATGAATCCTTTTGGATCGCTCCACAACGTTTTTATTCTTCGAAGTGTTTCCATAACGACCTATTTGCTACAAAGACACTTCGACGTCCATTCACTTTGCTTTTGTCCCCTACAACAAAATGGTTATTTATGTCATTCGCTTTCAAGTAGGAATCAAACAATACCAAACATTATATATACATCATTAATACATACGTACAACATTATAGGCTAACACTAAATTATCACAACATTTTGTCAATTTTTAAACTAAATTAAAGTGAGATTTTTCACTTTAATCTCGATCAAACTCTAGAAATAAGCTACCATCAACCAGAATATCTGAAAACCACCCTCTTTCTTCCCCTAGCTCATGGCTTAAGGCTCTATGTCCTCCCTCATGCTCATGGCCCAACCCAAAATTGAAGGTTTGGTGATAAAGTTCACATCTTTGAGATGCCGACGGCGGTTGCTATGTTGTAGAGCTTATATCTTTATTTTGGAAGAGAAAAGAAGTGAATTTGTAGCATTTTATTTTGCGGAATTTTAGAAGGAGGAGGAAGTGAGAAGAGAAATAGAGTAAAAGTACTTGAGTTTTGAAAATGAAATAAAGATGAAAAAGTGAAGAGGAGATGTTGTTTTATAGAAATGAAAAGTGGAAGATTACTAATGTACCCTTTTAATTAATATAAACCAATACCCTTCTTAAGATTTTGAAAAACGCCCTCTCCCTTATCATGACATGTACCTAAGCCATGACATCTTCTTTTTCTAATCTCCTTTAAGTTCTTTTAATATTCTTACACATAAAATAAGAAGGAAATATCTTTTCCTTACTTTATTACTTTTTTTAGTTACTTTTTTAAACCTTTAATCACGCTTACTTCTATTAATTATTTTACTTTATTAAAATACTTGTTATATGTATAGTCTTTGTTATAAAAGTCTACATATGTGTGCAACAACATTACGACAACTTTCGTTCGATAAAAAGTCGAAATTTCGAAAACTATTTTCAGTTACATTTTCATTTTTCATCGAACCATTTATTTTTGTAAACAAAATTTCAAAATGAGTTTACCATCATTACTTATTGCTTAAGATAGGGTTATTGGACTATTAAAAACCATTAATCAAATATTTAAAATTTCTATAAAATTCATAAATCAAAGCGGTAAAATCCCAGGTTATTACATCCTTCCCCCTTAAAGGAATTTCGACTCTGAAATTTAATCACAAACAAACAATCCAGAAATAAGCCATACCAATTCTTAACATTCCCTAAAATAGTAAATAATCAACAACCAAACTTAAATTTGTCCAAGTTTACAACCTTGTCATCACACAAGGATGATAAATAATCTACTGAGCATACCTTATGCTCAACAACCATAGGTTATCACTCAATCGATTATTCACACTACCTTATGAAAAATCAAAGAGTGATCTACCCAACTCCTTATAAACCATAAAACATTAAATGCAAATATAATTAATCCCATACGATGTATATAGATCATTCGTACGCAATATCTAATTCGATCACTTACTCAAATACATCAGCTTTTTTTCAAAACTAATACCGCTTACCCAACTTTCTCAGTGCTGACTTCGATTAGGCTCCTTAATTATAAACCTTCTTTCTCCTTGCATAGCCATATACTATGATAGAAAACCTCAGTACCATATCAATAACCCTCACCAAGTGTTCACCATCAAGAATCGAGGGATAAATCCTTATTCGAATTGGCATGAATAATCTCAAAGTCACGTATTCAAATCTTGGATCAAGAACCATGCGAAGAAATTATCTACATGCAACTTACGTACTTATTCTTATTGGTTTTTACTTATGCCAATTTCTTTTTAATTCTAAAATTATTTATGAGAACATTTCATAAAATATAACTTATGTTTTAGACTTGTATAATACCTTACTATATCCTGAGGGTATATACATCTATCTGATTAAATCTTTATCTTTTCTTAAATTCAGATGTAGACCTAAAATAAATCTGGGTCTTAAAACCAAGTCAACCACTTCAACCTCCTTACCTATCTGGTCCGGTAAGTAGCTAAGAAGAGTTATATATTGGTAGTCAAACTCGGTCTAGAGTCTACTTTTCCATAGACTCTCTAAGGTAAGATGTTTATTAGCCGGTCCAATAACATTAAATAGTTTTTCACAACTTAGATGTTAAAACAAGAAACACGGTTTTAATAAAATAAAGTTTATCAAAATCTTCTTATTAAATTTAACCCATTTAAAAACTTCATCATCAACACATTCTTTTATCAAAATACCTTTTTTAATCCATTTTCTTTAAGGAAATTTAAGAACTAAATACCTAGTTTTATTTCAAATACCTTCCTGAAATGATACTATATATTTTAATCCATAAAAAATATACATATAGGCTGTGTTACACCAAAATGATACCAAGAAACTGAGTCCTACCAAGTAGTATCATACATTCTCTTACCAAGAAGGGTAATACTTAAGAGAAGTACTTACCATCCAAATACATCCCCCTTCCATTTCTGGTCATTTTCGAGCCACTCGAACTAGTTAATATAGAAGCACTTCTTCTTTTCGAATCTCCTTTTGAAACAATATTATATATATTGCTTATATGAACAAAATAGCTTTAGAAATTTATTTACTAAAACTTGCTTTAGGTTCATTCAGATTTGAAGTCATTTTAGTCGCATAATGACGAAGGGGATAATTTACTAAGTGCACTGCAACGTTCATCTAAGCAAACATCTGATCGTCACTTAGAAGGTTATTCATATTGCCGTAAAACTAATCAAGACATTTATTTCAAACTACCCATAGAAAATATACTTTACTTAAAATTATATTTGAAATATTTGTACTTATAGATACTTCCAAGTAATACTATCATTACTTTTTCCTAAAATCATTTGAAATCATTTTCAAAAGACATCGGGATTTTAAATTCTCAAAATTCTACTTTATTTTATAAGACACATCTTATAAACAAAATTTATATAAAATTATCGTTATACAATAACTTCTTTTACAATAATAAACTGTAACGACCCGTAAATTTTCGATAATTAAAATAGCTAATTTAATAAGATTTCATGATTTAGTGTTAGAAAAAAATTGTAAGTCGTTTGGAGTTATAATAACTAGAATGAAATGCAACAAATTTTATCTAAGTTAATTATTTATGAATTGAATAAAATCCCAGATCAATTGAAATAATATGTAGTCAAAGGTAATTGAATGAATTTGTTTTGTATAGGTAATTGGGACGCTTGTTTGTGAATAATAAACTTATAAGTAATTAAAAGTTAACGGTGATAATTATTTAAGTTACCTATTCATTTAGTTAGTCGAATTGAATTTGTGAACCAATTGCAGTTGAAATGAAAGTTTATATATTAGTTGAGTGCATTATCTCTAACTGTAGTTAAATAATAATGTGGAATTCATTTGATGTAATATAGTAAATCGACTGATAAAGAATTTTTTATTTAAAAATCCAATATTGGAATCCGTCAAATATTGAACAATTAAATTATTTAAATTTAATATTTGGAATTTATTGAATAATTGAATAAACGAGAATTAAATAACTGTTTTAATGAAAATGGTTGTTCTATAATTTGAATTTGTTAATTTTATAAGTTCGTTTTGAATATTTCAAAGATAGTGATTTAAGAATAATCAAATTTGTTTAAATTTAATATTACAAATGTTTGAATAATTAAATTCCGAATTTGATATGATTAATTTGATATTGAAATTTAATATATGAAAATAGAGTGAATAATTGAAATTTGATTTAATATGATTCAAATTGGTTTCCAAAGTGAATATAAGTTATATCGGGATTATAATAGAGTAAATAAGATTTTAAAATTGGAATTTATTGGATAATTAAATAACGGGTATAATATGATTAAAAATGAATTGTAAAATTTTATTTTATCATATTAAAGTTACAATGATGTTGTAGAACTTTTAAAATCAAATTAAAAGTAAATTTGTGAAAATTGAATATTTTAATATTTAATTATCGACTTAAAATAGCCAATTTTCGAACAGTCTCAGAATTGGACGAAACCAATTCCATTGGATCCGTAATAGTTTATTATTATCGGATTTCAATTTTTATAGCAATCAGAGTTTTCGTTTGACCGTAGCAGCTCGAAACACATCAAAATTGTTTTAATATTAATTTGACGAGTTAAAATTGTCATTTTTCAAACAGTCTCAGATTTGGACGAAACCAGTTTCATCGGATCCGTAATATGATATTATTGTAAGGTTTCAAATTTTGTGTCAATCGGATTTACCGTTTGTCCGGGGCAAGCCGAAACGCATAGAAATTAATTTAATCGATTTAATTTAAATTTGACCGTTTATTGTCGTAACTCGTACAGATGATCGAATTGACTCCCGAAACCTATTCCGTTGTGTTTGGAATGCGGGATAAACCCCAAAAACGCCGGTCACTACGCGAGATTTGGAATTTGAAAATTGGGTATGAATAGTGTTCGTCAGTTTTCTATAAAAGGACCCTTAATTCATTTCATTTGGTCCAAAACCCTAGTCTATCATCAGCCGCCGCCTCCATATAAACTAATGGCCAGAAAAATCTCAACTTCTTCCCTCCAAATCTCTTAATCCATCAGCTCTTAGCGAAGGTTATCAACTAGGAAATTGTAGAGCTACGTGAGTTCTATAGAATCAACGGTCAAGATCGGAAATAGCGTCACGGATCAACGGCAAAAGGGGTTTGAATGTCGCGCGTTCGTCATCGTTTTGCATGCTACAAGGGTGGTCGAGTTCAAGGGGGTTCTGGCCGTGGGTGGCTCTCGCATGGGCGCGCGTAATGGTGGTGCTTGATCGGGTCGAAGTTCATCGAAATTAGGTGCGAAAATTGGTTTGGTGATGGCGGCATGGGTTTTCGAACGGACCTGGGAGTTTCACGCGTACGAGAAGAAGGAGTGCGGCCTCGTTGATGAATAGGAATTAACGGCAGATGTGAGTTGGGTTGTAAAATAAAATAAAATAAATATAAATTGTTTTATATTAAATCGTACGATCTTTAAAAATTGATAACTTTTTCATACGAGGTCGGAAAATTACGAAACAAGTTGCATTTTCTTCGTTTCGTCGAGCACTACGCCATGGAACTGGATTGGTGTCGTTTGGAGCTAGTGAAAATTTCGGGTAAACTTAAACGCTCGTTTAATTTTATTTGAAATAAAACGCTGGAACAGCATTGAAATCAAGGTGAGTGTTTTATAACGCTCACAACGTACTAAATATCTTTATGCTAGTTAAATTTGACATTATGAAGTGTTATGATTTTATTTGTCGTTGTTTGATAGAATTTATTTGTCATATAGATTGTCATTTGAATTAACCGTTGAAAATTAAATTGATAGTTAAATTGAAATTAAAATTGAATTGCGATTGAATTACCTAACATTGATAACTATGAAATTGACATGAATTGTATTGCCTATTGGATGATGTATTTCGATGGATGCTATTGGTTAATATTTAAATGTTTGGATGTTTATTTGCTTATATATATCCTGTTATGCATACATATGAAACCGTGATTTGATTTAAGTGATATATATTCATCCCTGACATTTAATTGAAACAAATAATCACTTGGCCATAGGATAGAAAATTATATACGGACACCGAATTGGCTAAATTAATAATTTTAAAAATCATCGATTTGAAATTTATTTAAATGTTTTGATTTAAAAGTTATAAATAGAAATCAATTTATAGAAATCGAATTTATCGAAAATTTTGAGTTTGGAGTGTTGAAATAAATTTTGGTTAAATGAAATTGTTAAATAATTAAAGTGGAGACTTTGGAATTTAAAATCGAGATATGATTAAATTTCGAAAATTGATTTGTATAAAGATTTAACCTTAATTCGAGCTTTGAATATTACTAAGTAAAAGTGATATAAAAATGATATTTTGAAATCGAGCTTGGAATTGAACTATATTTGAAATTTGGATTTAAACTCGAAAATTGATGGATAATTTTGTTAAGTGTTGTAAATGGATATTTTTGAAAAATCAAGCTCCAAATCGATATAAATTGAAATTGAATTAATTGAAAGTGAATATAAAATTGAATAAATTTGAAGTCAAAGTTGACGTTGATTGAATCGAAATCGAAATTGAATCGGTAGAACGGAAATTGAAATTGTTTTGAATTGGGAAGTTGTAATTGAAATGGTTTGGTTTTGAAGCTGTTTTATTTTATTTTCCATATTACTCAGTTATATAAACCATTTTGAATACTTAAACTATCTTAATCTATTTTAAATCTACTTAACCCGATTTAAATTATTTTAAACTAATTTATCTATTTCAAATCTATTTTAAGATTTTAAGTATTTTTAACTATTTTAATTATTTAAAACTACTTTTAAACTCCTTAAAACTATTTTAAAAAATTCTAAGCTGGTCAATAAGGTGAAATGTTTATATTTAAATCTTGAATTTAAATACGAATTGGGTTAAATGAAGTTGCAACCTAAATTGAAATCCGAATTGATTTTGAAATCGAAATAAGATATTGAAACGAAAAATGATTTTCGAAACGGAATCTGACATTTTAATAGATACGATGATATTTGAAATGGATTTGATTTTTGAAGCGAATATGATATTTTGATATCAATTATGAATCGATTTGAAATGTAAAAGAGCCAACGGTGTAATAATACGTGGTTATTAAAGAGACCGGGATCAGATATGGACATACTCTCTGTCGATACTGAAAACCACTTTAATAACTATTATACGCGGAGTGTTGATCCAGAATGAAGTGGATGGTTTGGTGAACGCGTTGACTGAAGAAAGAGAACGATGTTGGATGACCCCCTGACATGACTAAAACAGGAGCCGCGTCGGGCCATTGAGGTTCGCCATCTCTAGTGGACACACTTCTTCGATACCATATCTATTACATTTGTGATTCGATTTGGGTGCACCCCTTGATTTGGGAGTGTTGTTTCGCGGTGTTGGGGTAGCTGCTCGCTATGCTCAACATCAGTCCGGATCACGCAACTACTAGTATCCTAGTTGGTATCGCCTCATGTACCTTGTCATACTGATTATCCTATTCGCGACCACTACGTTATGTTTTGTGTTATACCTATGTGGTACCCTCTGATAACCACCGGTTTACGGTGGGGCTTATGGTGCTGTATAGACTATGGCATTATAAAAATGTGTTAAGGGGGATTATGGTAACGCCTTAATGCTATTTTGATACTTTATATTACTGATAGGCATTATCTACTTAGCATACATTACTACATAATAGATAGTTTAACGGATCCTTAAGATATGGAAAATCCCATAACATCTCTTGAGTTATTGCATGCACGTTGACACTGGATATGAGATGTCAAACCCCGTAAACATCTCTGACGCCGTTACACTTATATTTATTTACAATTGATTTAACTTTCATAAGGATATTTTAGTCCTGACTCGAGTGTTTTGTCTTTTCATTACGCTCGGGTCAGTCCTGAATTTTTTAGATTTTTGAAGATCTATTCTGGAGGATGAAGACGAAGATTTGGTACACTATTACTATTATTACCCTTGCATCATGCTATCTGCTACATTATTTTAATTGTTCTGTTGTATATGTATAACTCTGATAAATGTTGTATAAATAATTGTCAAAGTATAGTAAACAGCTTCATGAACTGTTTATTTGACTATTATATTTTATCGTTCCGCTGCGAGATTCTGCGTTGTTTCTTTTCCTTTATTTCTCTTTCTTTTCTTTTCTTATTTACCCCAATAACCATCTGCCCTTTTGAATGGTTTGGAATCGGCATGTGTATTTGATCGTCAGTTTAAACTGTCCAAAAAGGCGGGTCGTTACAGTTGGTATCAGAGCTTTGGTTTAGCGATAACCTTAGCTTTGTGGGGTCTGACTCTTTATAAATAGGGTAGTAGTACCCTGTAATGAGTCGCTGAGTGTATATATATGAGAGAGCGTATTTGTTAGTGATATAAAATGTTTTATATTGTGTCGGTTGATTTGTTGAGTGGCTTACGGATTCTGGTCGATACGAGTAATTAACGTCATTGATAGGGATCTCTAAACACTTAAACAGAACAATTCGACATAGTATTGTTTTGAAATTGGGTAAATGAAATAATTTTGCTCTAATTATATTTTGTATATAAAGAAAATTTTCAGAAATTATTGTGACTTATCTAGCTTACCTGGTTCTTAGAAATGAAAATATTGGTTATTATCATTAATTGGATATTTTAATTTAATAAATAAGCTGAACTACAAAATAAATAATAATAAAACACTTGTGGAATGTTTTGAGAAAGAAAATCCTATAAGAATGTTTTATAAAGGTGACTTGTAAATTAAAATAGATTTAAATTGGAAAATATTGAATTTAAGACCCGGAGATCTTGAAAAATGGTTCTCAAAGCTTTGAAGAAAATATATTATGATATTAGTTGGAAAATATTTATCGAAAATATTTTAAAAGGATTTTTAAGAACGAATGAATTAAGTACTCCTCTCTTCTGTCGCTGGAAAATAATTTCGGTGATGACTGCGCATCATCATCGACGTTCATTTTCGAGTCTCAAAGTGGGGGAGACTTCTAAGAAGCTTTGCTTTTCTTTGAAATTATTTTGGGTAAATGGGTTTTGGTTTAAACTCCAAAGGTATGATTTGATATATTAAAGATATAAGTGTATATGTTTATTTCAAATGATTTGAAAAGAACCGGGCATTTAAATTCCTAAGTTCTGTAAATTAATAATTTTCAAATTATTTGAATAAATTGTGAATAACCAGAATTTATAAAATAAGAGGATTAAGATATCTAAGCTATTGTTTTGGGAAATCTTTAAAGTTGAAAGGTAAAGAGGATTTAAACAAATTAAATTTGTGAACATTCTAATTAAGTAAAATGAAATTCTATAAATTTGTATAATACAAAATTTGCATTCTAATAACATATAATATGACTTACCAAATATTAAGAAGTTGAAATGATGTTTTGGATATGTAATGAGATGTTGTACAAATAAACAGAACCTGAAAATAATTGAAGTATACATGCAAGGAAAACTATAAAGGGATTAAAATGTATATAAATGTAAAATTTGGTTGTGATAAAAATTATAAAAACTTAAATATAGCATGAAATGATGAATGGATAAATGGAACAAGTAAGTGAACTTAAGAAAAGGCCATTGAGTCAAGCAATGACTTTGTAAACTAGTTGTAAAATTAAATATAAATCTGCAACAAAAAAAATGTAAAGATGAATTTGTAACTTTTGAGATAACTATAAACTAAGAAAAGTCATATATGAGAAGTTAGACTTTTATGGAATGACTATAAACTAAAGTGATGATTAATAAAATGTTCCACAAATAAATTTGTATCAACTGAAACTATGAATATGGAGTAAATGTAAAACAAAGGAATTTCTTATAGCTAAGAATCAATTGGGAAATGAAATTGAATTTAATTAAATTATATAATGTTTAAAATGAACTTGAGTAGGAAAATTCTATGATATGATGTTTAAGAAAAGATAATGTTAAAGAATATGCTATGTAAAGAAATGAATATACTAACTGAATAATGGATTATGAGTAATTAAGTGAAAAAAAAATATAGAAGTCAATAAAATAATTTAGTATAGATAAATTGGATAGAAATCCATTGGAAGGTAATACGTGAGATTGTACGTGTATTATTTTATTCGCATAACGATTTGATCCAAATTCGAGCACAAAATTTCAAGATGATTTATATCGATCCAAGTTAGGATTTTTCACTCGATTTTTGACGGCGAACCCTGGATATGGATTTTTAATTCGATTCTAGAATTCTCTATCATAGTATATGGCTATGCAAGGAGAGTAACAATTTCCAATCAAGGAACCAAATCTGGGTCCGCACTAGAAAGTCGTGTGAACGATACTAGTTTGGAAGTGAAATTGTGTGATTGAATAAGCGATTAGATTGATATTGCTCACGGATGATATATGTACGGCTTACGGACTTAATTAAAGTTAATATTGTAAATTTAAGATGCCGAATATAAAATGATTCTTTTAAAATTATATAACAGGATATATATAAAAGAGATAAACCAAATTGAATGTAAAATTAATAATTTGGTTATGTTGGGTATGATTTGGTTGTTATATGATTGTTAGTTGACTGTATATAATTCATTAAGTGTAAATTGAAAGCTATAAATCATTGAAATCAAAATGGAAGTTGAATGAATTTAAAAGAATTTAATTTGATTCAAATTGGAAGTGAACTAATGTAAATATAAATTAGTTAATGCTAACTAATTGAATTGAGAATGAATGTTAGTAAAATCTAACGTTAATGAATCATCTGTGATTAAAATTGAAACCCAAGTCAATAAATATTAATGAGAAGTGAATTTATATTGATTTGTTATGGATTCGTTGGATGATAGTTGGATGATAATTGATTTGTTGGATGCATTTGTTGTCAGTTGCATTTGCTATGTTGGCACATGTAGTTGTTATGTTTCTATATGATGTATATTGATATTATTTTCATATATGCATGTTTCTCATGGTTTGTTGAGTGTTTAGTAGGTGCGGATTGCGCTTGCTTCGCATTTGGAGCTCGCTTTCGCGCTATATTAGCCGTATATGCTCGCTAATAATATATAAGGTACATATCTCGTATTACATATAGTACTTTTACACTTTTTTCCCTGCGGGATGCCTCATCACTTGATGAGATTATATTTGTGATATATATACTGTCATTTTTTTTCCGATCGAGCCGCGCAGAGGAGACTCTGCCGAAATTTTCTGTAAAATCCGGGTGTTAGAAAATTTTTCAAGTTTTAAATTTTTTTTAACTTGTTTTGATAACTAACTTTTAAAAGTTAGAAAGCCGTTCGGAGTAACTTAGTGGAAGCGTAGTTATGACTTTATAAATGGAATTTCATTGTTTATAAGTTGATAACTTTGAATAAAATAGATCTAATGTTGAATTCTATACTTAGTTCCTTTTCCCTTCCTTTTTCCTTTTCGGGGATGAAAAGTTTTGAGTGGGGGAGAGTGTAATGACCGTAAATTTTCGATAATTAAAATAGCTAATTTAATAAGATTTCGTGATTTAGTGTTAGAAAAAAATTGTAAGTCGTTTGGAATTATAATAACTAGAATGAAATGCAACAAATTTTATCTAAGTTAATTATTTATGAATTGAATGAAATCCCAGATCAATTGAAATAATATGTAGTCAGAGGTAATTGAATGAATTTGTTTTGTATAGGTAATTGGGACGCTTGTTTGTGAATAATAAACTTATAAGTAATTAAAGTTAACGGTGATAATTATTTAAGTTACCTATTCATTTAGTTAGTCGAATTGAATTTGTGAACCAATTGCAATTGAAATGAAAGTTTATATATTAGTTGAGTGCATTATCTCTAACTGTAGTTAAATAATAATGTGGAATTCATTTGATGTAATATAGTAAATCGACTGATAAAGAAATTTTTATTTAAAAATCCAATATTGGAATCCGTCAAATATTGAACAATTAAATTGTTTAAATTTAATATTTGGAATTCATTGAATAATTGAATAAACGAGAACTGAATAACTGTTTTAATGAAAATGGTTGTTCTGTAATTTGAATTTGTTAATTTTATAAGTTCGTTTTGAATATTTCAAAGATAGTGATTTAAGAATAATCAAATTTGTTTAAATTTAATATTACAATTGTTTGAATAATTAAATTCCGAATTTGATATGATTAATTCGATATTGAAATTTAATATATGAAAATAGAGTGAATAATTGAAATTTGATTTAATATGATTCAAATTGGTTTCCAAAGTGAATATAAGTTATATCGGGATTATAATAGAATTAATAAGATTTTAAAATTGGAATTTATTGGATAATTGAATAACGGGTACAATATGATTAAAAATGATTTGTAAAATTTTATTTTATCATATTAAAGTTAGAATGATGTTGTAGAACTTTTAAAATCAAATTAAAAGTAAATTTATGAAAATTGAATATTTTAACATTTAATTATCGACTGAAAATAGAAAATTTTCAAACAGTCTCAGAATTGGACAAAACCAGTTCCATTGGATCCGTAATAGTTTGTTATTATCGGATTTCAATTTTCGTAGCAATCGGAGTTTTCGTTTGACCGTGGCAGCTCGAAACGCATCGAAATTGTTTTAATATTAATTTGACGAGTTAAAATAGTCATTTTTCAAACAGTCTCGGATTTCGACGAAACTAGTTTCATCGGATCCGTAATATGATATTATTGTAAGGTTTCAAATTTCGTGTCAATTGGATTTACCGTTTGTCCGGGGCAAGCCGAAACACATAGAAATTAATTTAATCGATTTAATTTAAATTTGACCGTTTATTGGCGTAACTCGCACAGATGATCGAATTGGCTCCCGAAACCTATTCCGTTGTGTTCGGAACACGGGATAAACTGCAGAAACGCCGGTCACTGCACGAGATTTGGAGTTCGAAAATTGGGTATGAATATTGTTCGTCAGTTTTCTATAAAAGGACCCTTAATTCATTTCATTTGGTCCAAAACCATAGTCTATCATTAGCCGCTGCCTCCATATAAACTAATGGCCAGAAAACTCTCAACTTATTCCCTCCAAATCTCTTAATCCATCAGCTTTTAGCGAAGGTTATCAACTAGGAAATTGTAGAGCTACGTGAGTTCTATAGAATCAACGGTCAAGATCGGAAATAGCGTCACGGATCAGCGGCAAAAGGGGTTTGAATGTCGTGCATTCGTCATTGTTTTGCATGCTCTAGGGGTGGCTGAGTTCAAGGGGGTTCTGGCCGTGGGTGGCTCTCGCATGAGCGCGCGTAATGGTGGTGCTTGATCGGGTCGAAGTTCATCGAAATTAGGTGCGAAAATTGGTTTGGTGATGGCGGCATGGGTTTTCGAACGGACCTGGGAGTTTCACGCGTACGAGAAGAAGGAGTGCGGCCTCGTTGATGAATAGGAATTAACGGCAGATGTGAGTTGGGTTGTAAAATAAAATAAAATAAACATAAATTGTATTATATTAAATCGTACGATCTTTAAAAATTGATAACTATTTCATACGAGGTCGGAAAATTACGAAACAAGTTGCATTTTCTTCGTTTCGTCGAGCACTACGCCATGGAACTGGATTGGTGTTGTTTGGAGCTAGTGAAAATTTCGGGTAAACTTAAATGCTCGTTTAATTTTACTTGAAATAAAATGCTGGAACATCATTGAAATCAAGGTGAGTGTTTTATAACGCTCATAACGTACTAAATATCTTTATGCTAGTTAAATTTGACATTATGAAGTGTTATGATTTTATTTGTCGTTGTTTGATAGAATTTAGTTGTCATATAGATTGTCATTTGAATTAACCGTTGAAAATTAAATTGACAGTTAAATTGAAATTAAAATTGAATTGCGATTGAATTACCTGACATTGATAACTATGAAATTGACATGAATTGTATTGCCTATTGGATGATGTATTTCGATGGATGCAATTGGTTGATATTCAAATGTTTGGATGTTTATTTGCTTATATATATCCTGTTATGCATATATATGAAACCGTGATTTGATTTAAGTGATATGTATTCATCCCTGAGATTTAATTGAAACAAATAATCACTTGGCCATAGGATAGAAAATTATATACGGACACCGAATTGGCTAAATTAATAATTTTAAAAATCGTCGATTTGAAATTTATTTAAATGTTTTGATTTAAAAGTTATAAATAGAAATCAATTTATAGAAATCGAATTTATCGAAAATTTTGAGTTTGGAGTGTTGAAATAAATTTCGGTTAAATGAAATTGTTAAATAATTAAAGTGGAGACTTTGGAATTTAAAATCGGGATATGATTAAATTTCGAAAATTGATTTGTATAAAGATTTAACCTTAATTCGAGCTTTGAATATTACTAAGTAAAAGTGACATAAAAATGATATTTTGAAATCGAGCTTGGAATTGAACCATATTTGAAATTTGGATTTAAACTCGAAAATTGATGGATAATTTTGTTAAGTGTTGTAAATGGATATTTTTGAAAAATCAAGCTCCAAATCGATATAAATTGAAATTGAATTAATTGAAAGTGAATATAAAATTGAATAAATTTGAAGTCAAAGTTGACGTTGATTGAATCGAAATCGAAATTGATTCGGTAGAACGGAAATTGAAATTGTTTTGAATTGGGAAGTTGTAATTGAAATGGTTTGGTTTTGTTTTGTTTTCCAAATTACTCAGTTATATAAACCATTTTGAATACTTAAACTATTTTAATCTATTTTAAATCTACTTAACCCGATTTAAATTATTTTAAACTAATTTATCTATTTCAAATCCATTTTAAGATTTTAAGTATTTTTAACTATTTTAATTATTTAAAACTACTTTTAAACTCCTTAAAACTATTTTCTAAAATTCTAAGCTGGTCAATAAGGTGAAATGTTTATATTTAAATCTTGAATTTAAATACGAATTGGGTTTAATGAAGTTGCAACCTAAATTGAAATCCGAATTGATTTTGAAATCGAAATAAGATATTGAAACGAAAAATGATTTTTGAAACGGAATCTGACATTTTAATAGATACGATGATATTTGAAATAGATTTGATTTTTGAAGCGAATATGATATTTTGATATCAATTCTTAATCGATTTGAAATGTAAAAGAGCCAACGGTGTAATAATACGTAGTTATTAAAGAGACCGGGATCGGATATGGACATACTCTCTGTCGATACCGAAAACCACTTTAATAACCATTATACGTGGAGTGTTGATCCAGAATGAAGTGGATGGTTTGGTGAACGCGTTGACTGAAGAAAGAGAACGATATTGGATGACCCCTGACATGACTAAAACAGGAGCCGCGCCGGGCCATTGAGATTCGCCATCTCTAGCGGACACACTTCTTCGATACCATATCTATTACATTTGTGATTCGATTTGGGTGCACTCCTTGATTTGGGAGTGTTGTTTCACGGTGTTGGGGTAGCTGCTGGCTATGCTCAACATCAGTCCGGATCACGCAACTACTAGTATCCTAGTTGATATTGCCTCATGTACCTTGTCATACTAATTATCCTATTCGTGACCACTACGTTATATTTTGTGTTATACTTATGGGGTACCCTCTAATAACCACCAGTTTACGGTGGGGCTTATGGTGCTGTATAGACTATGGCATTATAAAAATGTGTCAAGGAGGATTATGGTAACGCCTTAACGCTATTTTGATACTTTATATTACTGATAGGCATTATCTACTTAGCGTACATTACTACATAGTAGATAGTTTAACGGATCCTTAAGAGATGGAAAATCCCGTAACATCTCTTGAGTTATTGCACGCACGTTGACACTGGATATGAGATGTCAAACCCCGTAAACATCTCTGATGCCGTTACACTCATATTTATTTACGATTGGTTTGACTTTCATAAGGATATTTTAGTCCCGACTCGAGTGTTTTGTCTTTTCATTACGCTCGGGTCAGTCCTGAGTTTTTCAGATTTTTGAAGATCTATTCTGGAGGATGAAGACAAAGATTTGGTACACTATTACTATTATTACCCTTGCATCATGCTATCTGCTGCATTATTTTAATTGTTCTGTTGTATATGTATAATTCTGATAAATGTTGTATAAATAATTGTCAAAGTATAGTAAACAGCTTCATGAACTGTTTATTTGACTATTATATTTTATCGTTCCGCTGCGAGATTCTGTGTTGTTTCTTTTCCTTTATTTCTCTTTCTTTTCTTTTCTTATTTACCCCAATAACCATCTGCCCTTTTGAATGGTTTGGAATCGGCATGTGTATTTGATCGTCGGTTTAAACTGTCCAAAAAGGCGGGTTGTTACATAACCCCTTTACCAAAGTTATCTTGTTAAACCAACATTATTAACAAATGCCTTATAGTCAAATCATTAAACTGAATTCGCAAGATTTTCGTATTTAATTCAACCAAACCACAAATGCTCATAAACTAGCCGAGCATAAATAATCAGTCAACCGATGTTGGTAAATAAATATCATCCTTTCCTAACAAAAAATCATAATAAAAATGCTATATCCATTTTGAAAGTTATTCCTTTATATATAAAATATAAAATCTACGTAATATTATCTCATCTACCAATTCCAACACAATATAAAACATTTTAGTGGAACTAACAAATATATATAATACACCCAACTCATTCTAGGGTGTCACTTAACTAATCTTTATTGAGTTTACTCTACCAGGTCTAAGGTTTAACCTTCAGCTCTGATACGACATTTGACGACCTGCCTCTTCGACCCTGAGAAGTCAACACTGATACATCCATAGTATTCATGTGTCGAGTAACCGAGTGCGGGAGAGACAAACATTGGGGCGGAAAAAAAGGCAGATATACTCTAACAACGTGGTGAAAGATATATAATATCAAAATGATCTTTACAGAAGAAATCTAATATTCATACAATAACCAAAGTCTAACCTATCATCAGCCTGGACAGTTATGATAGCTCATCCTTATAAACGCTAATTAATACAAATAAGAAATACAATGAAAAATAACACACGGCGGGTCTTAAAGACATCCAACTCCTTTCTTGAAGCTCCAAAGCGTTCAGAGCAAACTCTGAAAAAAATACTTAGGTATGACCTGAGTATCATAAGGATATAACACCCAAATTAGTCTGGTAAACTAGCATGAAATACTCAAATCATATGGATTGTTACATTTATAAACCCCATTTAAAGATAAAGATATCTCATAAGTTTACGCGGCACATAAACACAGACATGTTTTTACCTTACAATGACCAAACCATTTCCCAGGAAACCTTATGATATTAAAACAATGTCTAGGGTTTAAAATAAATATTGAATCATAGCTTAAATGGTTACATTAACTACATTCTAACATATTTAGTATACAACTAAGTCCATAAAGGTACTACTGGAAAATGAATTCCATACAATGACAAGGCTACTGGGGCCATAGTACACCTCGAGAAAAATATATCAAGGGCCTCACTTGGACCCCTTACGAATTAGGATCGGCCTATGCCTTTCTAGATAGTATCGAATATGTCATCATCCTAGTTGTAGATGACAATCATACTAAGGCCTGAGCATACATATAATCACAATTATCAATCTAGATTAGGTGTCTACCATACCCTAATGGGTGCGACCCACTAGGCATAAAGCATATCCCTTTTTTAATCATTACTGGGCGTCAGGCTTGAGGTTACGTTTTTCCTTTTTAGTGAATCCCACTTGGAATGCTAACACTACCCTCCAGGCAGCAATGCAATGCCAGCATGGTTACAAGTTGTTTAGGATATGAACAAACCGAAGGCACTACTTTTGCCATAACCTTTTTGGAATCACCCTCAGGATTAGTTGCAAGTAGCCTTTGCGCTTCAAAGAACTTCATCTTCGATTCCGTCTTCAAGATGTCTTCAATTCGAACGCTTATGTTGGTTCAAAGAAGTTTTTGGATAACTCATGCTTATCAGATCCCTGTCTCTCCAAATCAACAATCGATAGATTTCAGTTGACTCGTTCTCGGTTCTTTCAGAAGTAAGTGGACTATATAACTATCCAAGGGGATCTTTAATATACCCATTAAAGCAAGAGACGTTTCACTGAAATGAGTTCTCCCAATGAAGTCTTAAATCATATGAAATCGTGAAGCTTTCGCGTACTTCCGAAGTCAAATCTAGTCAAGTTATGGATAGTGGACATACGACTATCTGGTGTAAGTATAGTTTGCATATGAAAAATCTGACATCTTATACTCATCACCACTTTTCGATTTCAAATAGTATTATTCCTCAATTAACAATGAAATCGGACAAGTTAGAAAAACTATCATCGCCTTGACATACATTTTTAATTCTCAAGATAAAGACGAGTTCCAATACCTTGGAATTTATTGTCAAGTATAAGATAAAGTACCTTCCATATACTTATTAATCATGACCTATTTATCAAAATTAATCTTCCCATACTTATCACATTTCCAACATTTTGAATTCTCTATCACTCGTATAGAAGCGAAGTCGGATAATTAGAGTACTACTTGCACTCGGCCTTACGCACTTTGATTCTAAATCTCATAGATAAAGGAAAGCCTACCTATCTGCTTTTAATGCTAATTACAAGACGACTTACTTTCCATAAGTGTGTCAACATTCTAGTACTACTTTATCATATTTGTTTTTATTACGTAATTGTACCGACAAAGAAATCCATTGCATAAAACAAAGTCTTTTAAAATTAATGTGAAAACCAACTCCATAAATTTATTTCCAGTCTTTGATCCTAAGTTAGCATTATTCATCGGTTAGAAATGAAACCATTCAAGTTCAGGTATAATTACCTCTTAAATCTTAATTTAGCAACATTTCTAACTTCAAAATAGAAACAATTTTCCATTCTTCAAAGTCCAAAAATTAAAATAGGATCCAAAAGTTCCAATGTACTTGTTAAAAAAACATTTTCCAAAATCACTTATTTAAACCAAAAAGTTTGATTTTAAAAAGGCAATATCCTTTCTTTATAAAGATAAATACCATTTAAATCGATGAATTCTAACCATTTTAAAACAACTTGCTTTTTCAAAAGAAAACACTTGTTTAATAATAACAAAGTGCTATAAATTAACTCCCTTTCAAATTTTCCAAAACCATTTACTATAACAAAAATGTTATAGTCCATAATCTATTTCCTTTTCTTAATTTTTTTTATTAAAAAAGTAGTTTTGCAATCCATGATTTCTTTATCTTTTAAAATTAAAACTCTTTTAAAACAAGATTATAACTTGCATTTAAAACATCCCTTCGAAGATGGTCGCTTTTAACAAAACTTAACTTTGAAACGAAGGTGTAAAATTTAAACCTCTTATTTAAATAACTATAAATTCTTAAAAATATATTTGAAACTCTACATTCCTTTTTAAACACTTATAAAGACATTTGAAAATACTTTTCAAAATATCTTAAATAGCTAACACCTTTGATTTTACAAAAATTAAATATTTTCAAAACTGCATCAATTACGACTATTGCTACATGGACCGTAACTTTTAAAACTTATTTTGTAAAACAAATAGCTTTTAAACCACATTTCTATCTATATTTAAACCACTTTAACACCTTTGATAATGGTTTGAAAAAAAGTCATGCTCAGATACCATTTCAAAACATATTAGAAAACAAGCGGTAAATTGCTAAAAACGAGCATGAGATTTCAAGGTCCTAATACAACAAATAACAAGTATGTTAACTATAACTAAGAAACATTCACTTTCCATATACATAAGCATGTACATAACCAATAATATATGTAACTAAAAAATCAACAAGGCAAGGAATCCTTTAGAATCCCTCTACAACATTTTTATTCTTCAAAGTGCTTCCATAGCAACATATTCACTACGCAAACATTTCGACTTCCATTAACTTTGTTTTTGTCCCCTGTAACAAAATGGATACTCATGTCATTCGATTTCAAGTGGAGATCAAATAATTCCAAATATTACAAGTAGTAGATACAACACTACAGGCTAGCACTAAATTGTAGAATATTTTTTTCAATTTTAAACTAAATCAAAGCGTGATTTCTCACTTAAACCTTAACCAAACTGTAGATATAAGCTACCATCAACCAAAACATCTCAAAACCACCCTCTTACCTCCTTTAGCTCCATGGCCAAATGCTCCATGGCCTCCCTCATACTCATGGCCCAACCTAAAAATGAAGTGTTTGGCGATAAAGTTCACATCTTTGAGATGGTTGTGGAGGTTACTATGTTACAGAGGCTTATCTCTTTGTTTTGGAGGAGAAAAGAAGTGAATTTGAAGTTTTTTTTTGTGAAATCTTAGAAGGAGGAGAAAGTGAGAAGATAAATGTAGTAAAAGAACTTCAGTTTTGAAAATGAAATAAAGATGAAAAAAGTGAAGATGAGATGTTTTATAAAAATGGAAAGTGGGAGATTACAAAAAATACCCCTTTTACCAACATCAACTATTACCCTCCTTAACTTTTTGACCACTTACCATCTCCCTCATAGTGACATGCACCAAAGTAAATGCTTCTTCCTTTTTTATTATTCTTTAATTTCTTTTAACATTCTTACACTTAAAATAAGAAGGAAAGGTCTTTTCCTTACTTTATTACTTTTAATTAATTACTTTTTTATCACACTTATATTAATTCTTTTTTACTTTATTAAATTACTTATCATATGTATAAGTGTATGTTACAAAAGTGTACATGTGTGTACAACAAGTTGCGACAACTTTCGTTCGATAAAAATCGAAAATCCGAAAAATAATTTTTGGTCACATTTTCAATTTTTCATTGAAATATTTATTTATTTTTGAACAAAATTTCAAAATCAATTTACCAACCATTAATTGAATATTTGTAATTTCTTAAATATTGACAAATTAAAGCAATAAAATTCCGAGTCATTACATCTTTGTTGTTAGTTTGTCCAGAAATCTTACATTTCCTTGGCATAGGAACTTCTCTTGAACTTATAGCATTCCAAAAGTCTAGTATACAAATGTATAAGTGTCATTTCGAACTCAAGAAGCATAGTTTTGTAGTGATGCAATTTGGTCTGTTGAGTTATATCTGGTTGGTTTCCAATAGGGTTCCGTCTAGTACTATTATGTTCGGTACCAGAAAAATCCTTGCCTCTAAAAATCTAGGAGTTCAACAAATTTGAAAATATTTCTATAGCCTTATTGAAACCATTCTTCTTCCTTATCCTTATATACACAGTCCCACCCTAATCTTTGGCATATGCACTTAGATTCTCTCCTAATTGTAAGATAATTTATCTAGCCCTAGCTTTAAGCCTTAATTCCATGGTTTAATCTAGTAATACATCCCTAAATAGATCCAATCCAGGTCGAGTATGTTAGGTTTAACAAGGCACTTTCTAGGGTTTTCTTTAGGATTTTTTCAATGAGGCTAGTCCGATAGTGTGTATAGGTTTAAGTACGATTGCTAGGCTGATTGAAAAACAAAATTATTTGGCTTTTGGTAGAAATGCCTATATTGTTGTATTCAAGGTCATGGACAAACATAATTACGGGTTCAATACTGAATATGTCATATGAGATGGTTTTGATGGTTTAAACCAGTCTATACAAGGGAGCTTATCCTTACTAAGTAGTTATGTTAACCCTTAACTCCCGATATAATGGTCTCGATTTGGTCATGCAGTCGTAATGTGGTAAGTAAATATGATATAACTTCTAGCTACATGATACCATTACCGTGTAATGGTTCACTTTTCATTTGTATTACCATGTTCATATGTACCCTTAGTCAAAGTGTTATGATTAATCGGTTCCAATCACAATGAATCGGTGAACATATCACCTTAGTGTTCTGTAAGTGTAGGAAAGAATGAAAGTAAAAAAAGATGAAACGAAATTCCGGTAGGTGTGATGGGAACGGAAAATGTCTGAGGAATCTAAGGCCTGAAGACTATACAACATTGAATTATAGTTTAGAAAACATATACCTTGCCACTTAGAGGACTAAGTGATACAACAAGCCACACAAGAGGGAAGCGCCCAAGCAGCAAGAGATCGAGGAAGTTTTGCCACTTCCATGAGACCCACAGGCACAACACAAATGAGTGTCCATACCCAAATGATTTGATTAAGGAACTGATAAGGAAAAATAGGCTCCAACAGTATATGAAGAAACCAAAAAATCTTGATCAACCTGCCAGACCCTAACCATCGAATGCTTAAGGGAATCAGTGTGGACCCAAAGGAGAAGTGTCGAAGCGAACAGATCAAAGGCTGGTTATAAACGCCATCACTAGAGGACCTCATCCAACATAAAACAGTTGGGGTAAGATGGAACGATATGCTAGTTCTCTAAAGCATACCCCTCAGGGGAGTTGCTACGCTATCGAGGACGGAGCTCTGGCAAAGCAAAAAGTATGATCATCGATGACAACATGTTTGGGAATTGAGATACTGAGGGCATAGAAGCACCAACTCTTGACCCAATGATAATAATGGTTTGGCTCGGTCCTGTAGTTGTGCATCAAATCTTGGTTGATAATGGAAGTTCGATAAATATCCTAATCAGAAAAACATTTGACCAATTGAAAATTAGCATGAAGGATGTAACCACCTCCAAAGCCAAGACTCAGGGATTTACATAAGAACCTAAACATCTGGTTGGAACTATGGACTTACCTATAGAACTTGGAGAAGGAGAATAAAGGGAGTTCTCATTTTGATATTTGTAATAGTTGATGAGTACTCTACTTATAATGCTTTCTTGGGCCGACCGACCCTTGCTGAGTTAAGAATCGCTTTGGCCTCATGGTGTCTCATGATGCAATTCCTAATGGAGAATGGGATAAGAGTAATAAAAGGAGACCAAACACTGCAAGAGAATGCTATGTTGCTAACTACGTGAATCAAAGCGCCGTGAAAAAGGAAAGGATGTGGGGTAGACTCTCTACCTTCGTGAACTGCAAGAATAGCAATTACATAACACCTCCTAGCCAGGGGACCGTAGTGGCTTTGATATGGCCGTAGACCCTAGGAAGAAGAGTTCAGGGGAAACGCGGGTAGCATCGATGGAGATTATGGAAGCTATCCCTGTTGACATGAAAGTCCTAACTCGGGTCTTGAAAATAGTTCACAGCTTTGAATCAAGATGCAACATGAATTGATGACCTTTCTTTGTGCCAATCTGGGCATGATCGTTTGGACGCATTCTTATGCAGGATATCATCAGAGATAACATTTCACACACTTAACATCGGCCAGAAGTTCACACCAGTGAGGGAGAAGAAACACATTTTGGGTCCAGAGCGATCCACTGCACTGAAGGAGGAAGTAGATAAGATCTTGGCCGATAGTTTTATCTACGATGCAACATATCCTGAATGGGTTTCAAACCCTATATTGTTTTGAAAATCTAACAAGAAATTGCGGGCATGCATTGACTATTCAGATTTGAACAAGACTTGCCAAAGGAGAGCTTTCTATTGCCTAGAATCGACCAACTTGTTAATGGAACTGCAGAGAACGAACTACTCTCAATTATGAATGCCCACTCAATATACAACCAGATCATGATGCATGTGCCCGAACTAGAGAATACCATCTTTATCACTGACTTAGGGCTATATTGCAATCATGTAATAATGTTAGGTCTGAAGAATGTTGGGGCCACTTACCAGAGATTGGTGAATACAATTTTCAAGGATCGGATCTGACGAACGATGGAAGTGTATGTAGATGGCTTGCTAGTGAAGTCAAAATACGTAGAAATCATCAGGATGAACTCATGGAGATGTTTGAGATCCTTCGAAAGTATGGAATGAAGTTGAATCCACTGAAGTGTTCTTCCGATGTCACTTCTGGAAAGTTTCTTAGATTTGTTGTGAATGTAAAGGAAACAAGGCCAATCCAGAGCAAATCACCGCTTTATTGAATGTCAAAGCCCCTATAGCAAACGAGTTGCAAAGTTTGAATGAAACGATTGCAGCATTAAGCAAATTCATCCCCAAAGCATGGATAAGTGAATACCGTTCTTTGATGCATTAAAGAAGGGCAAGTAATTTTTTGAATGGAATCAAGATCGCCAGACCGCTTTTGAAGATTTATTGCGACATATGGAAACACTGTCGGTTCTATTTAAATCGCTGGATGGTAAAGACTTATTCATTTACTTGGTAGTGTTCGCCTATGTGTTAAGCACGATGTTTGTGCATGAGGAAGCTAGGATTCAATGATCCATATGCTACGTTAGCAAGCCATTCATCGAGGCTGAACAAAACTACACGAAGTTGGAGAAGCTAGCGTACTACTTATTGATAGCATTAAGGAAACTGCGGTCGTACTTCCAAGCTCATCCAATCAAGATGTTCATGGATAAACCCTTGAAATAGGAACTCTATTGACATGAGACTTCGGGACGGCTTCTGAAATGGGACATCGAGTTGAGCCAATATGATGTAACTTATCATCCCTAGAAGGCTATTAATGGGTAGGCGTTGGTTAACTTCATCGCTAAATTCACAATTTGGGATGATGAGGAGGAGAATACTACAATCACAACATCATAATGGAAATTACTCATCGATGGTGCATCAAATGGATTATGCTTAAAAACAGGAGTTGTGCTCAAAACTCCCAAAGGATAGTCAATTTGTTATGCTCTAGGGCTGGAATTTCCAGTTACTAACAGCAAGGTGGAGTATGACGTGTTAAAAGTGGGATAAAGATTGTGAAGGAATTGGAAATAAAAGCTCTACACATCTACAACGACTCAGAACTAATTGTCTATCAGGTAAGAAGGGAATACCAAGCTAAGGGTGCAAAATTCACCCTTTACTTGTAGAGAACATGGGAATTGCTCAACGACATTGAACATTACACAATAAATCATATTCCTAGGGAGCAAAACGTGAAGGCCGATCACTTAGCCAAACTGGCCAGTTCCAGAGATGCAAAATCAATGGGGTTGATTGTTATAGAAGTATTGTCCATTCCTAGCACAGATTAAATGGACATCGATTGGGTTTTAGAGAACGCAAAAAAGAGGGAATCATGGGTGATGATGATTAAGGACTACCTACTCATAGGAATACCCCTCAAATATCGAAATGAACAAAGAAAGCTCCTTCAGAAGGTACCATGATTTGTAATATAGGACAGAGTACTGTAAAGGAGAGGATTCTCCGCTCTCTTGCTCAGGTGTGTAATCAAAGATGAAGCTAGGAAGATCCTTATGGAAATTCACGAAGGCAGCCGCGATAATCACATCGGGGGACAAATACCGACAAGAAAGGCTTTCCGCTATAGATATTTTTAGTCGAAAATATATCGAGGAACAACAGACTACACCAGACAGTGTGAGTGATGCCAGAGATTTGCGAAGATTTCATGAGCCCCATCTTCAAAACTTATGCAAATGGTCAACATTTGGCCATTTTCGGTCTAGGGAATCGATTGATCAGTGTACGCCGATGGCAAAGGGAGGAGCCAAATACGCTATTGTTACATCTGACTACTTTATAAAATAGGCCGAAATGGAACTGCTTGCCATGATTACTACTAAAAAAGTGATTAAATTTGTAACAAAAAATATATTATATGTAGGTTTGGAGTACTATAGAAAATCATCACAGACAATGGAACTGAATTTGAGAGCGCAGAGTTCAAGGACTTCTATAAGCGCTACTTGATTGAGAAAAGCTTCTCCATGGTAGAGTATACATAGGCGAACAAGCAAGTTGAAGTCGCGAATAAGATCATCAAATCCACCATAAAGAGATGGCTGACGAAAGATGATGGAAATTTTGTTAATGAGCTTCCACTAGCATAATGGGCTTACAGAATAACATACATATCTTCAACCGGACATTCACTGTCGCTATGGCATATGATCGAAAGCTAAGATCTTGGTGGAACTAGATGTGCCCTCTCGTCATAGAAGACATTTTAATCAGAGGGAAAATGAGCAGCTCCTACTCGTATGACTCGACCGGATTGATGAGAAGCAAGAAAAGCCGAACTGAGGACTGCTGCTCACCAAAAGGTAGTCACATGACACTTCAATGCCAAGGTTCACAACTGTACCTTCAAAGTAGCAGATCTCATCCTAAAATGAATCTTTCCAGGTACATTAGCCCTTGGCGTGAACTAGGAAGGGCCCTATGTAGAAACTTAGAGACGAAATATTCAAGTTAGCGACTATCAATGGAATTTCGATTCTACATGCTTGGAACAATGACTCGCTGCTGCACTACTACACTTGATATCTATCTATGTATCTCCTATTTTTTTCAAATAAGCCATCCAAGGACACCGGGGGCATTGTAAATAGGTAGGCCTAGCTTTTTTCCATCTATTTTTTCAATAAAGCTGGCTTCTTGAACATACAAAATAGTGTTATTCTAAGAAAAACCACCGGATCGACCGGAAAATTGCTCCAAACCTTTTGAAAATTGGTGTTGCTCCAACAACATTGGGGAGGTTCAAAATCACTACATCGACGGTTAAAATTAACTTAAACTACCGAATCTAAGGGGAAAATTGATCCAAACCTTTTGAGAATCGGTGTTGCTCTAACAATGTCGGTAAGGTTCAAAGCTATCGAGTCGATAGGGAAAATTGACTCAAATCACTAGAACAATAGGGAAAATCAATCCAAAACTTCTGAGAACCGGTGCTGCTCCTGTAATTTTTGGAAGTTTCAAAGCCACCAAGCCGATTGGGAAAACTAACTCAAACCCCTGGGTTGATGGGAAATTGATCTAAACCTTCTGAGAAGCGACGTTGCTCCGGCAATACAAGGAAAGTTCAAATCCATTAAGTCAATGGGAAAAATCAACCCAAACCGCCCAGTCAATGGGGAAAATCAATTCAAACCATCGAGTCAACGGGGAAAATCGACTCAAACTGTCGGATCGATGACGAAAATCGATCCTTATCTTTTAAATATAAGAATTGCTCTAATAACGTTGGGAAATTGAAAACCACCAAGTTGTTGAGACGTTAACCCATAACTATCGAAACTTGACATCGCCCATATATAGGCGAGAGGAAAATGAATAAACCAGTGCTCGAAGATAGGTGATGTCGAAGGAAAATCCAAGGACTTGTTTTTTATGTACAAGTTTCTGAAGATACCAATTAATGCACGAACATGATTTCAACACTGAACTTGGAAGTATTTATTATGATGAAAAACTGCGATAATGCATCTTTCTAATACGAACATCATGTTAGCATTAGCTGATGATGTGAACTTAGAGGAGGTCAGTTGCTGTCAAAGAATCGACATCATCAAGAACTAAATGCTTGGAATCAAGCAACCGTGCCACAAATTCCCAGAGTTAGGAATTATTGAGCGAGCTAGACTGCGAGTAATCAAATAAATTGATCTGAATACCTAGTCACTCAATAAGTGCTTAGATTCAGCATTTGGAGTGATTATCCTTGTGGACTAGGGCACAACACCAATGCTTGACAAAATGAGCTCAACCAGACCTAAACGGTAATAGCCATGGAGTAAGCAAGATTAGGACGTATTACAACTTCTTTAAGCCGAACAAAGTATTTTGGTAGTCATAAATAAAGTTGCAGTAAATAACTGCAGGAATATTACTTACATGCACAGAGTTGCGGTAAACAAATAACATAGAATACTAGTACATAAAATGCAAGAAAAGTATGCAAGTGCAAAAAAACAAATCTTTCACTATTGATATCTTTTATGTACATGAACAAACAGCAGGGACCGTATCGTAAAATATCAACCAGTTTCAGATTCAAAAGAAAAAGAAATATACCGATACGATAGACACACTGACATAAAATGCAAAATGCTCAACTAACACACATGCTACTGAGTCTTTCCTCTCTTTTCGCTTCGGCAACCTTTCCTAGTCTCGCCTGAACGAGTCTTCAAGTCGACCTTCTTATTCTTTCTTTGTTAGGGTAATGCCAGTATGCCACCTTCCAAGTGTGCACACTCTCCTTCTGTGATAGGGTCAGATCCCTCTGATCCTCCACAGGTGTGCCTCCATCCTTCAGCTTTCGAAGCTTGATTATATTTGTAGTCTTTCGCTTAACCTCTTCTATCTCCTTCTTTATTTGCAGCCCTTTCTTCACCTTCTTAAGTCTCTCTACCATCGTCTCCTTCTTGATCGGGTTTAACCTGCTTGTTATCACCACATCTTCTTCTTTAGACATGGAGAGATCCTCAAGACTCTGTAATGCTCCTATCTCCTTAGAGTTTAGTCCAGGGTCGAAGTTCGAAACTGGAATTGAACCTGAAATCACTGTGAAGGCAGTGGTAGAAGCAATGAAGTTGGCAACAACTCCCAAGCCGGGTAACATAAGGCATGGATGAGAGAGATAGTTGACCTACAAGTTGGGAAACATAGTTGTATAATTTGGTAAAGAACTCTAGGATGAACTGAAGCTTGTGGAGTAATAAAGAAATGAGAGAAACTACTAAGCTGGGAGTTTGATCATTAACTTCGACTTTAACGCCCACTTCATCGATTTCCATTTCAATAGGTTTCTCAATAATCGGGGGAAGATATGACTTGTTTGGAGCTTCAAAAGCGAAAAGGGTGCGGGCAGTTGCAGAGTCGACCTCTGTAGACGTGAGAATGGTCATTGCTGGCTCTTGAGATTCGGAAGTGGATGTTTTGCTATGATTCGAGGTACTCCAGGCAACGAAAGCCTTAATAGTGGCATTCTCCTTTTCTTCTTTCTGAATCTCTTTACCAGCCGCAAGAAAGTCTATGTCCCCAAAACAGAATTAGGCAGTCATTAGTTCTTCCTCATAGTGCATGTCCCCAGCCTACTCAGACCTAATCAATAACTCCTTCCAAATGATAGCAAGAGTCCTGGGGTAGTTATCTCCTAGCCACCTTAAGTTCCCTTCATGCATGATGGTGCAAGCATAAAAATGTAATATGGTAGAAACCATCAGAGTTGTCATGTATTTATGCGCTATCTGAAGTTCTGACAGTTCCTCCCAAGTAACCATTTGATTGATCTCCACTACCAACTTGTCATATTCAATCTTCTCTGATAATTTTTCATTCTCCTCATGGAGCCGAATGAGTTCTGTGGCCTATTCAGTAATGGTTAGATCCCAGGCCTTGATAGCATTCTCTCCTTCAGTGATTCGCTTCCATAATTTAAATGATTCCTCATGAGCATCTTTAAGCCGATCTTCGATCATAAGGCATGCTCTTTCATGGGCTCAGGTTGCTTCTTTCAGCAATTTATTACTTGTAATCTTTCCCTTCAAGGTAGGTCTCTATCTATCTTCAGCTGAACTATCTCATGATCCTTGATCATTTTATTGTAGTCATCCTTTCTACCTCAAAGGAAAGAATATGCTGGTAGTTAGCTCGATTCACATCAGAAAGCGCTCAGGCAAGACTTTGCTACTCAAACCCATTTTCCTAATCCTCATGGACTATCTCAAAATTTTAAAGAGCGGTTGCTCGGGTTTTATAGTTTGATTGAACTTGACTCCACATAGGAACAAGTGTGGGTAAGCAGTCTGAAGTAGAGCTAGAGTTGGCGGAAGCATATACTTCTTAGCATCTTTAGAAGGAGTAAGGACAAAAATAGTAATGGCCTGGGAGGATGGGATTTCTTGTATAAAAGCAGTCTGAATCTCGGTGCGAGGAGGAGTGATAGATGTTGCAGGCCCACGGTAATCATAGGAGTCCCTATTGCGCTTGTGGATATCTCCAAGGGGTCACCTTCACCATCCCTTCTTCTCCTCTCCTCCCTCTCGCAACCTCTCTCCACATGACGAGCATTATCATCAACCTCTCCATCTTTCCTTCTCCTCCTCTCCTCATTGATTTCATGGTGAGGATACTAAACTATATCAGGAGTCCGACCTTTGTAAGAGCTGGAGTGTTGGTAGAGTTGATTGTAGAGTCCACAACCCTTCGAACCTGAAATAAGGAGAAGAATGGAGTTAATGTTCAAACTTCGAAACAATGTTCAATATAGGAATATTTGTCATGATCCTATCCTAAGTGGAGTGTGTTGGGTTGATGAACCCCTATATACTCTTTCAACTATATCGACATGGTTTCAAGGTCAGAGTCCTCTACCTTCGCTTATGAAATCTCCCGGAGATAGGGCGATATGTGAACCAATCTCGCCCATAATATCGCTGATTTTGATGTCCCTAAATTATCTCAAACTAAAGGAGATGTCTCTTAGAGGGAATAAGTGGATTGTGTCTTCTATATGAGTATCTGAAACTTGGTCTCCAATTGGTTGAGAAGTCTCGGTAATTAGCTATCCTAGAGGAGGCGAGTTGGGAAGATCGGGGCTCATTTCCGACGATTCACTGTAGGACTCATCCCTTTCGTTAATGGCATGAAATTACTATTAACATGATCGTCTCTAGCCTCTTCCCCTTCCTCTACTACAATCAATTGTTTAACCTTCTCTCCTTTGGATCGGCTCATCCTACTCTAGGATTGAAGTTATCTTACTCGTATCATCTATGTCCGCCGGGATATCTTCTCGAGAAGGCAAATCAGCCTCAACCTAAGGAACATCTCTAAGCTATAGTTTGCCTAATGGACCAACTACATCGCCATGAGCATTCGCGTCAAAGTTATGAGAGAGGGTAGAGGAAATATTTTGCTTCTAGAATCACTTAGGGGTGAAGCAGACCGTACTTTCTATGGTTTTCATTGGCCATATGGAAATAAATAAAATGATCTGAAGCTTTAACCACCTTAAAAATATAATGTGTCCTCTTACGCTCGTCGCCACCATCCTAAGCCAGAATGCCTATGATGAAACAAGAAGCAAGTTAGAGGCTTACGAATTCTTATTAGAAGGAAACAGAGAAATAAAAGCTTACTTTCTTATGGTTGAACCCCTCTGAACATTGAACAAAGAAGTATCCAATCTTGAAAGCTGAGTGCTTATTGTAAAGATTCTCAGTCAACTTGCACCCCTTCCAGGCTTCTATGATCATGTAGGACGAACAATGTTGCCTTCTCTTGAATTGTAGGAGATGAGTCAATTCAAAAAATCTTGGAGAGTGGTTGAAACTATTCATGAATAGGACATATAGAGAACTCTGAAGTGCATAGCCATTCAGATGAACCTGGAACGGAGCTAGTCTGAGTTCTTGTAACACCACAATCAGGAATATATTAAATGGAGGCACGACACCACCTAAGCACATATATAGGTTGTAAAAATTGAAGTTCGATGGGGGTTGTGCATGATTTCTGCCCTTATTGGTCCGGTGAGAATAGATGGTACTACCGGAGTTGTTGAGGATCCAACCTCTAAAGTTGTAAATGCTTCTTCATCGGACTTAAAGTGAATAGACCGACGAGTCATTCTAAACAATAAAACTCAAAGTTTAACATGGTTAGGTATGTTTTAATTTGAATGAAATTCCCATATGATCAGTGCCTAAAATCCAATGGAAGCCGGTGTGTGTTGACCAGTTGGATTTTTAGCGTTGACCGGGCAAAGTGTAGTGTGTTATCTATGCAAAGTGAATCCAGTGTCCCAAACTCCATGAACGGACTATCCTATGTAGATAGCATGCTCATGCTAGAAAATCAAGTTGCATCGCACTTCAAAATTATCCATTGTGGAACTTACCCTTGATCGGTTGAAAATCGATAATGGATCCATTATCCGGAGCAATGTAGAAAGCTTTTACTTTATAGGATCACTAGGAATGTAGAAACAAAAAGCAATGTGATGGGATGATCCAAAACGATCGATTTTTGGGAATGAATTGTCACATTGAAATCAATTTGGGGGTCGAGATCTAGCGAGAATTCTAAATGAGAATGCTGAAACCAAAGACTAAGACTTAGCTCCAGAAGAACTCACATTCAGTTGGGGCAGAAATTCAACTCCACTAGCGATCAGATGCGCCCAGGATTCAACTGTCTCTCTTAGAGTGGCTATCTACCCGATTCAAATCATCATCGCAATTATCCCAAATTGAACCCAAGACAATATCTATTTGCTTGAATCAGATATTTAAGGCTTATAGTTAGCTTGGGACCAATTGGTTTGAGGAAGAATGAGGCATTGGAAGTTGTCCTTAATGGTGGCGATGACTGGTAGTTGAGGCTGTAGATGGTTGGTCGGTGGCGACGAGGCTGGAGTAGGTCGAAAGTGAATGGTCGGGTGGCAGTTGACTCGACAGAAGAGATCTTGAAGGAAAAACCTAGCATAGCTTAGAACAAGAAAGCTCAAAAGTTGAAGAAAAATAGAGGTGAAGATGTAAAATCTCAGTTAGTACCAAACTTATAGAAAGAAGACAATTTAAATCAGTACCAAGTTAAACAACTTGGTCCTAGGTTATTTTCCTTGGCCTATCCCTACCCAAAATCATAGCAAAGGGTCCTTAGTCAGCCTAGAGTGCAACATAGTCATCAGAGTGCAAGTTACGTCGCCAATGTAGAGAAATGGAGTTTGAACTGAAATTAAGTTGAACGAATAACAGAAAATCAACTAGGTAAAAGCAATCTCAAGATGACATTCAAATACCCAAATGGAATTCTCAGGATATCAATCCAAGACTTGTCTCATTCCAGAGCATGCTTTATTTTCAACAAAAGCATACTCTTAGGTGCAAACGTTAACTACTTTTTTACCCGAGTAGATATCAAAAGGAGTTAGAGAAGATGAAACAAATTGGATTTTGGCAAGCATGCTTAGAAGAGGTTTTGGAAAGTTTCACCCCAAAATTACCTAAGAAAACAATTTGGCACCGAGTCATTTAAATTAGTGTCAAGTCATTTTGTCATCACGTATCAGCTCACTAGCTTCATATGAACTATTCTCTACTCCTCTTAGGTGTGTGCTCAAGTGTTTTCATAAGGGATTGACGACGAATCACCAAGTTCGAAGAGAAGATAGCTCAAATAGTAAAGCAATCCAAGTAATGAAGGAACTATCACCAAAGTCAACCAAATGACTAGAGAAAAGGCATGAAACACACCAACTTAAAGATATGATCAAGGAACAAAAGAAGATAAGCCATTTCCAGCTAAGGAAATGAATCACACCGAGTCATTTGACTCGGTGCCGAGTTATTTTTACAACTCATATGGCCTTGGCTTCTTCGTAAAAATTTGGGCCGACTACTAGACTTTGTTGCTAATAGGCTTTCGACCAACACCTATTGTACCTTTATGAATACAAGTCTAGAGGCAACTAAAACATGATTTGGTTTTTTCCATCGCTACACGGAAGCTCTGCCTCATCTACATCTTCTATCTTCACATAATAGTCACCAATGAAGCTACTTTAGACAATTCTAAGACTTAGAATCTATCTAACCCATGCACTTATGACTTAATCTCTTCCAAATCCCAAGTAATCTCAAACAAAACTATATCAAATCTATAAGCAACAAAGCTATAAAGTGAACATAGGCCATATATTGCTGAACCACTATAAATCTTGCGTCTCTCTACTTTATTCCTAGTATTTTCCTTTTATTTCAACTGTTATCTACTACATATACGTATTATATGTTCCCACAATCTATTCTTAAGTGTTGATCCATTTTTTATGTCAATTGTGTATGAAAAATAAAGCATGAACGAAAATTGAAGTATTAATTTTATGTTAAGAGAAGGATGCTCGGAGAATTATCAATATTAAAAGTATTTAATAGGTCGCTGCTCAAGGACATATTATGTCTTCCGTAGCTATGAACAATTTTTACCTTTAAGATATTTTTAAGAAATTCTTTGAAGTTAACATTTTTGGCCAAATTAAAGCTAGGATTTACAACCTAATCATCACCAAAAAGCACAAAAGCATAGGTCAGATTGTCAAAAAGGAGAATTAATGTTGCCGAACATTCTTCGTTCTCTAACCAGGGGAACCAACTAGTAATAGTGAAGATGGTATCAAGCGTGTTTTTGGCGTATTGAAATATATAGATGTTCTGTAGAAGTCAAAGTTAAAATTAAAGTTAGTCCTGTTATAGTCAAAAATTCTAAGTGTGAGTCCAAGGATAGAATTAGTCAATGAACACTTTAAATATAGGTGTTGTGTTTTTGATGTTTAAGCTCCAAATAACACATTTGTTATCTATGAATATATCCTTTTTATTAAGAAATTTGATTGTATTTAATTTCTTGTATAGAATTTTCCACATGTGCAATCTCTTTTTTGGAGGAGCGTTAACTTTCCAAATATATGTAAAAGTTTTTATTTTAGTCCGTAAGAAATTTAAAAACTTGTACATTGATTTCAAGGACTATATTTCCCAACACCAATCTTTAATGTCACTCTCATTATCTAGATTATAATATTCTAATTTAGTGCAAACTGCTACAATTTAGACTAATGTAATATTTCAAGAGCACTGTTGAAATTAATATTCAAGGAAATTTGTCATTATGGCTAAAAACCTCAAAAAATAAAGCGTTTTTGAAATTACAAATGTCAAAAAGAACTTTGTAGCCAACCCTAAGAGATATAATTAAAATCTAACTATCATACCAGAAGGATATGTTACTAGCTGAATGGACAATATTATTAATTTCAAGGTTAAAAAATGCTATAAAAAAATTAAAATGGATTTCCAAAAGTGGGACATGTTATTAGAATTAGTTATGTTGTGGTGAAGGTTATAAGTTCTACCATAGAATTAATTAGAAATCATTTCTTTTCAAATTAGGTTTTCATTACTGTTATTGAATTTCCAATGTCATTTACCTAGTAAAGACATATTTAGATTATGTAGATTTATTATCCCTAAGCCTACATTCTATTTGGATTTACGAACAATTTTCCAATTGATAAGGCAATTTATACTATATGAGCTATCCTAAGTCCAAAAGTAGTTTCTTTGATTTTGTTTATTTTCTCAACTATCCATTTTAAAAAAAGATTAAAATACACTAATAAATTGGCAGAACCGATAAAATAAAGTCAATTAGAATGATTCTACCAGCTCTAGATAAAAATCGACAATTCCATTTAGATATTTTTCTATTAATATTATGAATTATTATTTGCCAATCCTCCTTTCTAGGCTTTGTTGATATAATCACGAAACTTCAATAATGTGTAGGAAACTCCATAATGTTGCAATTAAGTGAATTAGTAATAGGTTTTTCCGCATTGCCCATATCATTCATTACTAAAGCAAAGCTCTTGTCGAAATTTGTCTTTAGTCCCGAAAGTTTATTAGTAAATATTAAATATGGTTTATGTTAAACTTAGTATTCATATAGACACAAATATGTTCTTATGCAAATTAATAAAAGGATTTTTTTTAAATTCATAATTTCTACCCCATTGCCAATGTACTTGATCCAATAATGGTGAGACAGCCTGCACTTTTTATGCAATTAATTAAAAAAACGTCGAGTAGTCATTTTGACAAACCAATTAGATGGGTGTTTAACTAAAATGTTTTCAATCTAAGGAGAATGTAATTCTAATTAAGGAATGTTCATATGAATGGAAAGCCTCTCAATCTCCTAGCTTTACCTGACTCTTAAAGTGGTTTGTTCCATGGGTATACCCTTATGTAAGGTTCAGAAGTGACTTAATGTTTAGGTTGATCCAAATAAGCATATTTTAATATTATGAAAAAATTAAAAATTATTTTATATTTAATAGAGTATTACATAATTTATAAAGTTATAAAATGAAAATTTTAAATTTTTTATATTCAAACTAAAATTTATAAGAGTTATGAATATAATTTATAAATGCTTTAAACTTGTATTCATAGAAGTTATAAATAAGTAAATTTAATATAGATTTAAATTATATATATATATTTATATATAAATGTTATATTTATAGTTAATTATAATGTTTAAAAATATAAATGTAAATTTCAATGAAATATAAATTTTATTATATATGTTACATGTATAAAAATGGAAGGTTTAAATAAATTTAAACCCATACAAACTTAAGGGAGTATAACGACATATGATATCTTGAGCTATACTCGCCTTCCTTACATATGAGATAATACCCTATAAAAATTATTTTGAATTATGAATTTAAAATAAAATTTCTCTCTATTACTTATAACATAAGTAGAGTACTTATAACATAAATAGAGTACTTATATACATATAGTTGTCGAGCATCCTCAAGACTTAGAATATCCAAAGTGATGTTTAGATTATCCTTAGACATTTAAGAATATTATGTAACTTTATTAGTATCAAGTGTTATAAAATTTCCCTTACAAAATGATGGGTCTAGGTTATTTAATCTATTTTATGATTTATTGAGCACCCTCAAGGTTGTAAAGATGATTGGGAGTACAGAAAAATCATGTTATGCATCGTATGCAAGATATAATTAATAAATGGTTACGTTTTATGGGGATTGCAATTTGTTAAGCACCCTTAAGGTTGTAGTAACATGATTAACGGATCCTAGTGCACATTGAAGGTACCATATCTCTAGGGTTTTTGAGAGATGCAAGCCTTAATGTATTTCAAACGTTGTTACTATAGCAATAGAAATAATAGGAGTACACCATATAACACTTACTAGTGGACACATCAAATTTTAATACTTTCCTGTATGCCAAATATTATTTATGAAATAATAACTATTTTTGGCTTCGATCGAAAATATATGCAATTTGTTTTTATTATGGATATTATAAATATTTGCTCTAAAATAAACTCGTGCTTTGGCATTTTGTTGATGATATTTGTTTTTAGAACAATATTGATGTGTTAGCCATAAAAAATAGAAGCATCTAAAATTTTTAACAACTGATTTTGAAATTATGGACTAAGCCGTATCATTGATTGATAGTTCTTTAATCATATGTGTTAAATCATGTGGTACTTGTGAATTGTATTTCAAATGATTAAGGATAAAGCACCCATTCGATGGGAGCTACAAAAAAGAGAGTTAATAAACTTTTCGGATTGATGCATACAAAATGTATGAAGTCCAAGGTCTAATGATACCGAAAGGGGATCCACTTACTTTGTTAAACTCATCGATGAATTATCTTAGATATGTATATGTGTATATGATATACAAGTTAAATATCTTTGATAAGTTTATAGAATATAAAATGGAAATAATCAATATAACATGCAAAGGAAATACGACAATTCGATTTTATTGCATAGGCGAGTGTTTTGGGTAAGATTTCTAATATTACCTAAAAGTGAATAAGACGCACTCTCAAATTGCTTCTCCCTATTTACATAGTGATGTATCGACAAGGATAATCGTATTATGTTAGATGAAGTTTGATTGATAATGAGTGAAGTTGAGTCACTTATTTCTATAAAGATATGAACATAAGTGTAAGTACGTATGTTATATTTAATTTTCTCTAAAAGCATATTTTGCGATTTCATATAAGATATGAATTAGGAAGTCATGTTGTTCTTGAATTGTTTAAGATATATGGTTGTCCGTGTTACGTTATGAAAGTATGCCTTGTAACCTCAAAGCCAGATCTATCTTATTTAATTATGTAAATAATTCATAAAATGGTTTGAATTCATATTTTATCCCATGAAGAAACAAATTATTATTTCAAGACATATTACCTTCTTGTCAAAGGAATCTTTCTAAAGAAATTAGCGATAGCGTGATGGACTTGGATATAACACAAGATCCAAACATAGTAATTGATTACATAGATGAAATAAATTTAACTAAGCCAAAAATGGACACAAGTACATCAGAAAGTCTAATGATAATTCTCGTACATTGAAGAGAAACTACGAGTTCATTATCAATGTCGAGAAAATGAATTATTAGTAATAATAATATCCTCAGTTGTTGATAGGCGATTAAGAGTATAGACTCCACCACATGGCATGATGCTTTAACTCCAAAATATATTCCAAGTACATTAACAAAATATAATTTTGGTAAATGTACCCGAAAGGATAAGATCCATTGGCCTCAAGTTAGTCTTTGAGAAGAAAGTCAATGCAGTTGGAGTTATATAACATTATTTTAAGAGGAAATGACTTCTTCAGTTTCAAATGTTGAAATTAGTGGATCAATTATGATATTCGGTGAGTTTAAATTGATTCAGGTTCTACTCATAATTTATCTAATGATATGAATTGAGTTTGGCATATTGATGTCCAAACAAAACTTCTAAACAATGATTTAGAAGAGACTATCTACACAAATCATCCAACATGTCTCGAAGTTGGCGGGAGCGATAACATAGTATGTAGGTTTTTAAGCATGATCCAAAAGGCAATACAACAATGGCTTCCAATAAGCATCTAGCGGTTGAGCAAGTATTTTGAAATAGAAATCAAATAGTTTGATTTCAATCAAAATTCAAAGGAATCGTGTGCTTTTAAGAAAGAGAATCAAAGTTACTAAATAAGTTCTAATATTACAAGTAAATAACATAGTACTGATTGTCAATGATGTACGTTTATTAAAATTATTTTTTAGTTTGGTCGTTTAATTCTTAATAAACGATTTGAAAAAAGACATTTCTTATACTCAGTATAAGAGGATGTTGAAATTGTCCCAACTATATGTGCAGACACCATATTAAAAATGTTTTTATGGAACATATGATGTAGATTCCTAATGAATCGACAATAGGGATTGTCATATATGCTATATTATGTGGTGTGTTAGATTTTTCTTATAAACTTGGCGTATTAAGCGAATATCAAATCTGAGGTAAAATCACTAAATGGCAGTTAAGAGTATTATCGAGTATTTGCAAAATACTAGAGTCTTTTTGGAAGATAATTGGGCTAACGGAACCCAACCCATCTATTTAATAACTTTTAAGTACAAAGGCAAAAACTATAATAGGCTATAAAGTCTATTATTACAAAAATAGTGAGCGCAAAAGCCATTGTCCCATTAGCTGCTACACCTCCTCAAGCATTATGTATTGTAGAGAATTGTTTATGGAAACAACAAACACCTTATAAAGAGTGTTCAAACTTGAACTTCATAAGTCGCATTAAATATAGTAAGTTAACCTTAAGTTCATTTTAACCTTAGGAAAGGTACTTTAAGTTGAGAATAGAACTTTAATATGGATATTTCACTTTGGTTACAGTTAATTCATCGCATGACGTCCATCAAATAACTATAATTGGGTCTAAGTTGAAGCATTGGGAGTAAAGCACTATTCAACAGAGGATTTTCTCAATCATATGAGGTTAGTATCACTGTTACCTGTAGTTGAATCAAAGTCAAAAATCCCTAGCCAGAGTGAAATGATTACTAATATAAATCTAGAACTTTATTTATGGAATGATCGAGTTGAATGTGGACAATATTGGAATTTTGACCAATACTAAATTTATTACATCTTAAAGTGATATAGTGTTAGCAAAGAAAACATATATAAATTATTATCACTATTGGTACTACTTAAGATAGTAAATTTTGAATTTATCAAAAATGATTGAGTGATGAATTCAGGCAAACTATCACACCACAAACTAAGGTATCATTTAAACGTTAATAGTTGAATTGTTCAATAATATCGCTGATTAAGTTCACATCTTTGTGTTTCACAATTGCATTTGTGAATTCTCTAAAAACCGGCATGATTTAATCAGTTTATAAAATTTTATAAGTTCAAATTTAGGAAAGAATTATTATTAATTTATTCGATGTTTGGGTGTGGTTATGAATTATTTGGATGTATATGCAAAAGCTATATATAGATATTAATATACAATGTGATGGAAGGATATGGTATGCCATACTAGAGAGAGAGGAATGATACTAAAAGTTGGAAAACGGGAAAGGTTTTTGCTCTCTTCTTAAAATAAAATTCACTCATACATTTCTAATTTTCTTTTTTTTTCCTTCTTACTCTTACATCCATAGCTGTCATCTTCTTTCTACCCTTACCCAAAATTTCCTTCTTAATAAAAATATTAAACATCAAACAAATTAAATCACGTGGTTCATCCAATTTTGACAAAGTCTTGATGTTGATACAAGGAATCTAAGGAGGATTTTAAGATCAAGCTATAATAAATAAGCCTGATCTATAGTGAATAATCTCTATTTAGATTTATACATTAGTTCTATTATTCTTACAAGCTATAACAAAACCTTTTTCATTTATTCAACTAAATTTGATTTGCTCCGTTTCTACTTCCATCTATGACTTTACTACATAATCACATTAAATATTTAGTTAATCTAGTTAATTAATAAAATAAAACAATCAAAATAAATATGATTTTATTAATACAACTAGATTGGATCTAGTATTAAATATTATATTTCATAGGCCCACCAAGTTATAATTAGGGAAACTTTTTTGAAATTTACAAATTTCACACTGTGCAAATCAAACAGGTTCAAATAAGTTAATGGACTGTATTAAGATGGCTATGCCCTTCGACTATAGCTCGGATTGAGATGCGGTTTCAATCAGCATGCATGTCCTAATGTTATGTTTATTTTCCAACTAGTTTGGTATGTTTTGAAGCCATGCTAATATTTCCCCTAACACTTTGCTTTAACTTGCAATTATGTGACGACCCTCTTATTATTGACCTTTCAGTCGATTATTGTTCTCCTTAACATCTTCTCACATTTACCGTGAGGTAAGCGATAGTTCCCACAACATTATTAATATACTATTTACTCCAAATAAATTAAAATAAATAAGCAAAAATAAATGAATATTTACACACATTTTAATAATGGTCGAATATAATTAGTATAAGTATATAACCACATACAATATATATTTTATATGAATATAAATGCCTTTATAATATGCATTTATATTAAATGCCGAATATATATGCATATTTGTTTGCAATTACTATACATAACTACAAAAATACATGCACGCACGCACATGCACGCACACACACATGCACATATATCATATATACGTTTATTTTTGTTATCATAATTTTATGTTCACATGAAATTAGACTAATATATATTTTGAGTATAATGAACTCACATAATATAATCGAATTTATCTGACAAAATAAATTTGAAATCGAATCAAACTGTATTTACATAAAACATGGTTTAGTACAATTTGTATATTTGTTCGTAATAACACAAAACAAATCATTAGGTAAATTTAACATGGAAGATTTTGAATATGAGCTTTCTTAGTCTGAAATGTGAATCCGTGGATCTAATAGTGGTATAAGAGCCATTGCATGTTGTCATGAATAAATTGACCAACACATATGGCAGACTTTGTGAGAATTTCACTTAGATGGGCGTCCAATAAATTGCTTTTAATTAAAGAGAAGGTTACTCTAGTTAAGCAAAAATCTTATGAACAAAAACCACCCTACTCTTCATTACCTTACTTGACTCGTCAAGGTGGTTTATTTCTAGGTTGTGCCCCAAGTGTAAAGCCCAAATTGTTTTGCCTAAGGTTGATTTAAATATGAATTTAAATTAAACATGAATCAAATTTGAAAACTGATTTTATATTTGAATTTGTAAATGTTATAAATTTGAATTTTAAAAAGGTTCAAATTTGATATGATATTTATAGAAGTTATAAATATAAATTAAAAATTGTTTTATATTTGAATTAAACATAAATATCAAAATTTTAAATTTAATTTTAAGATAAATTGTAATTTTTTGAATAACTATATTCAAATTGATTGATTTTAAAATTAAAGAGTTGAAATTTAAAAAAGATTAATCATAAATTTTTATAATTGAACTAACAACAAATTGAAAGTTGTTTTGAATTTAAAAGAAATAAAATATAAATGTAATCTCAAACATATTTGAAATAAAATGTAAAGTGAAAAGTTTTTACTGAATTAATTAAACTAAATAATTTTAAAGCTAAAATTATGATCAATATTATAAAATAATAAACTCGTTGAGGTATAAGGGATGTGTATGTTTTATTGAGCTATGACATGTCATATGGTATTATGTACTTATTATCCATAATTATTTATAACACTATAATTCGTTTTTAAAAATTAGGAGTTTATAGATAAAGATTATTCTCTATTATTAACACTCAAATTAATGAATTAGGGTATATGGATTGTTGTTGAGCATATTCAAAATATCTATATCCTCTAGATAAGCCTTGTATATCCCTAAATAGGTAAGATAAACTATATGATTTTCTTGGTTATACTCAACGGTTATATATTAGTTCTTATGCATCATGAAATGATAGATCATGAACGTCTATTATACTATGTATTCTGTTGAGCGCACTTAGTGTCATAGTGATAGTGACCAGGATAAATGATTATAATGTTACGAGTTATGTATGATACAACCAATAATTTGTTACTCGTTATTTATAGATACCACAATTTTTTAAGCACACTCTAGGTGCATATACATGATAAATGTGCCCTATACTACCGGAGGACTTCGATAAAACTTACATCTTCCTTAGGGTTTGGGAATATACGGAAAATTTAGTGGAAATATATCAAACTATTTTTTAGCAAGCCTAGCCAGCGGTTTAAGTGTGCCGTCCACTTTAATTACCCCAAAATTTTAAAAGAATAGATGACCGGAACAGGCTCCGAATAAGCTAATTCAAAGAGTTAGACAAACATGTCTAAACTACTATTCAGGAAGGATAACTATCCCTCTTGTCAATATTGACATCAATATCAGTACTATAAATAAGAAATGAAGAAAACTTGAGAAATAAGTTGCAAGAATAGGATCAAATGACCTCGACATGGTGGTGCAAAGATACTTTCGATCTAGACGAATCCAAAAACAATTACCAATTGCATTGCCTAATATCACCTCATGTATGTAGTGTCAAACCTCCACCCTCCACATGATAAACCAATTGCCTCAATTTCCTATCCTCGCCTACATATATATAATAACTGTTAGACACTGGATCATACTTCATTTCTGAATCATTATGAATCTAAGCACGTTCATCCAGACTCCACTAAATAACCTCCTCGACGGGAGGATGGATCCCTATTGCTGAAGTAGCCACAGCATTAGAATCACTTGGATGGATGGAGGAAGACATATTCTTAACCTTAGGAACCCACTTTAGAACTGGCCGAGGGAGTGGTAACTTAGGAGAAGGAGGCTGGGTGGCAGATCCCAATGAACAAGAGTCCATAGTATGACCAAAAAACTGACAGGCTATGTAAATATTAGGTTTCCATTTGTACTGAACACTCACTTCCATATCATTACCTTTCGCTAATCTGACTTTGAGTTTCAATGGAAATGGCTTGGAGGAGGAAATCTCTACCAACGCTCTTGCATAGTGCAAAGTCTTCTAGGGTACAGCACTAAGACTTAAGTTTATCGATAAGACCAGCAAGCCCGTTTAAGCCAATCAAAGGTTGTAGGGTAGAAGGAATGTGGGCAAATGTGGCCCAAATTGGGATTGGTAGACTTTTCTCTCTGGCTTTGTCCACACTAAGGCTTCATTGTGTGATAATAAAAGGTTTCTCCACAACGATAAGGAGACTAGTCTCAAAAGCTCTAAGCTTATCCTTTTTGTTAGCAAATTTGAAATAAAACATGGAATTGAAAAATTGGACATGAGGACTACCTTTTAAATTCCAGACTTGTTTGCACTCATCATGAACATCCTAATATGGTGCCCAAGAATCCAAGAAAAACCAACAAAATACTTGGACCAATCCCACTTGAACCTCCTCTACAGATGGTACACTGACACCGTCAAACACAATGGTATTAAAGGAGCAAGGAGTGTATGTACCAACATTCTTGGGCAAGGATTTGAATAATGATGACCATTTGAAACGAGATTGCAAATTAACAAATTAGTAGGTAAAACCTGGGAAAGAATTGGGTGGTCATTACCATAAACATTTGGTGTGCAATCCACATTCACATTCAAAGGACAACTAACAGAGGTAACACGATGAAATTCATGCACGACATCTTCATTACGACTTAAACCATCACCCTTGTCCTTGGTACACTCGATACCAACACCTAAGACAAATCTATCTATTTCAGACCATTGGCTATTCTCAACAGCTGCAGCTGCTTTCAACAAAGGCGACAACAGGGAAGTTGGACAAGCACCAATAATACCTGAGATCGGCTTATGAGGAGAAATTGAATTCGATAGATTGACACCAAAAACTAAGGCTTGCAGCAAACCAGTAGTCGTAGTAGAGGACGAGCCTGCGAGGGAACTTGGGATTGAATGTGCATTCACATTGAGAGCGAAAGATGGAGAACTAGCAGCATGATGATTTGAAGGCTGGGATGCAGAGGCTCATCAACCAGATGTAACAACAGATGGCGCGTTGAAAGGCCTACCAGATCTGGTCAACGATGGCGGCTCACGAGGCAGCGACATAAAGAGGCAAAGGGGGAGGCAAAAAGGATCGGAAAGAGATGAAGAAGATGCGTGGAGGAGGAACTAGATGCAATTGAATAAGTGAATGAAAAGTCGCCTATAATGATTGCAGAGGAGGCAGAGGCCACGCATTCATGAAGATTTAGATGCTATTTGTTATGGCCTACAAATATTTATGTTAAACTACTTAAGTATAAGACTATATGAAATTACTATATAATGTACTTAATAACTTTGTAAGAAATTTTTTCTTGAAAAATGATAGACTAATTAATGTGCATAATAAAAGTTTACTAAATTTTTTAATATAATCCTCTTTTAAGAAACTTTAACATATTATCGCATTAATTCTCATGTAAGGGATGAATAGTACGACCACTATTACTAAGATTGAAATTTCGGTCTCGTTCACTCAATAATGAATTTACTCAATATGTTGAGTGTTATCTCGCCTTTTGGCAAGGCCGAGATACCAAGGAACGGACCAGAAAGAAACGGGATCACACGTCTTCAGCTTTGAATGATCGTTGGGCAACTACAGATATCGATGAATTTTATCCGAGTCCGGATCGGACTACAATTGGTAAGACACGTCAAGCAAAGCTGTAGAAATCAACGTTCCAAATTTCGGGGAGATCCGAGTTCGTATACTCAAGATGTCGCAAAAAGAAAATAAGGAGGGTAGGCCTTATTTCGAATCCATACGAGAGACCCAGGGTCGAATCGATCAGAGTTCGAATCCCTCAGAGCACGCGTAGCTTCGAACCCAGGGGCGAGCCCTTGCCTCGAACCCATCTCACATATATACGTTCGAATCCATCTATGTATGTCTCAGTTCGACTCCATCCAAAGAATTTAGGTTCGAATCCATCGAGGGCACGCCTTGTTTCGAATCCATCAGAGTGTTCCTGTCTACGCATCCATCAGAGTGTTCCTGTCTTCGAATCCATCGGAGTGTTCCTGTCTTCGAATCCATCAGAGTGCTCCTGTCTTCGAATCCATCAAGCGAGAGTTCATCGAATCCAACATACTGAAGCAACTTCGAATCGATCTGCAGTAGCTAACAACGATCGATTCGAACAAATACCAACATTATCGATTCGAAAGAAGATAACCCTCAAAATCCAACACATCGAATCCATCAAGTTGTAGCAGCTGGAGCCAAAGACTCGACCCTATCGATTCGAAGAACGTGGATTCGAAGCACGCATATCAACTAAAAATGCAATCTTGAATCGATCATAACTTGAGATCTACAAGTCCAAATGCTATGAAATTTTCACAGGAGCTTGCACGTACATAGAAGAATGTCCATGCCAAGTTTCATCTCGATTGGACACCTTTTTGATCGATTCGAACCAAGGGTTGAATCGATCCAAAAGCGGGCCCGGATCTCCAGGATTCGGCCATGTGGGCCCCCCACACGTGTCAGAAGTGGTCTTCCCGAATTTTAGGAGAAATATCAGCCTCCAGCACCTATAAATAGAGCCCCTGGTCATTCAGAAAGGGGATCGGAGGATCTCTAGAGAAAAAGCACGCCCGGACGCTGCCATAATTACTTCAGAGCACCACCGCTGCCTTTGACTTTGAATTTTTGCTTAAGAACTGCTGTACTTAGCCATATAAAAGTTGTATTCTCCGGGTACCGAGCAATAAAATAACAAAGCTTCATAGTGGACGTAGGCAAATCGCCGAACCACTCTAAATTGTTGTCTTCTGTGCAATTTACTTTCTGTTGCTTGGAGTTTTTGTTAGATAATCCTCATTTTAATTTGCTTTCTTCATTTATTATCTCTTCAAAAACTTCCGAAGAGTGTTGTGCCCAATTTTGACACAAACACTTTGGTGCTTTCACTGAGAAAAAACCCAGTTTTTTTCTCCTGCTCCTTGGATCTATCTTCGATACCGGATTGCATAAATCTAAGAGAGAGATCCAGACCTCATATTGAAATTCCTTCCATTCTACTCAGATTTGTTAAAAGTCTAGGAAAGAATTCAACGTTTCAAAATGGTGAGTACTAGAACCACTTCCAACATTGGTGATCAGGAAGGCCGGGATAGGCAAAATCCCACACAGCTACAATCCACTAACCAAGATGCTGTTGGGCATACGGATCAGTCAGGTCCGGTCACAAGGCAAGAGTTCCAAGCACTACTCCAAGAATTAATTAACCCAAAGCAGACAACAGCTAACTGAGCAATTGTGCACTAATGCTGAGTTGACCAACCAACTAAATCGCCAAAAGCGAAGAAGATCCAGAAGGGATCAAGCTCCTCGTTCTTCCACCGAAAGCTCCGCTTCCTCTGATTACAATACCAGATCTATCCGTCCCAGGCTAGACGGAAATCATACGCAAGCCGCTGACTGTCAACAGGCGGTAACCGTTGGGCAAATAAGGGTTGGCCCATCTACCAGCTTCCATACTGGACCCTCCTCCCGAGGAGGCACTATTCCTCAGTACATTGCAGACGATCGAGCTGCTACAGCCGCTGCAGTTGACATAGGAGTTGATGCTCGAGATCACTCCAATCAAAATTATCATCAGCAGGGACAGGCTCCAGAGCCATATGTCCCAGAAGACATCGAGCCAAGGAGGCGAGATGAGGATCGTCGACAGCGTCCAATCCCACCTCGCACTATGGAACCCGACCATACTTTGGCTCACCACCCACAGAATTTTCCAATACCAGACTTCTCGGCCATGGTACGACGAATGATTCGCGAGAGTCAAGGCCTAACAAATGACGATTGGGGAATCTCCCGGAGTCATACCCCATTTACTGATGACATATTGTATGCTGAACCTCCTCGCCGATTCAGAATGCCAACCCTTCCCATGTATGAAGGAAATTCCGACCCAAATCAACATGTTCTGAAATATGAATGGTCAATGACTGCTGCAAGAGCTGATGACGCAGTAAAGTGCCGCAGTTTTCCTATTTCCTTAGGGGGAATTGCGACAATGTGGTTCACCCGATTACCGCCACGATCTATTTCTTCGTTTGACCAGTTAGCTATTAAATTTGTTGAACAATTTCGCATGCATATTGCCTGACCTAAAGATGTTAATACCCTATCAAGTGTCATTCAAGCTCCCGGAGAAACACTTAGACGATATTTGAAGAGATTCAATGCTGCATGCGCAGAGATCACCAACCCTAATGATAATTCCATTCTAATGGCCCTGACTAAAGGAATCGACCCTGATTCCTAATTTGGAAATTGGCTAGCCGGGAAACCTCCCGCATCGTTGGACCGTTTCTATTCCAAAGCTGCTCAATTCTTGAGGCGAGAGGATGCGAAACAGTCTAGGAAGCAGGACGATGCAAGGCCCAGCAGTGAAGGGATTCAGAGTAATGTTGCGGTTAAACAGTCCGGAGAAAATTCAGGAAAAGTCGCATTGAATATCCAAAATAAACAGGCCCAGCGATCAAGAAACGGCGATAACCGAAGCAAGAAGCAAGATCAGAATCATGGTCTGAGACGTAGGGCCGCAATGTTCGACAATTATACACCGCTTAACACGTCACTAGAAAACGTATACTTACAGACTTGTAATACTATGCAATACAAGAAGCCTGCTCCGAAGCCTTCATCGGAAAAGCAAATTCAGACAGGGAAGTTCTGTAGGTTTCATGAAAGCTATGGGCATAATACCAATGAGTGTAGACATTTGCAAGACCTCATTGAAAAGTTGATCAGAGAAAGAAAGTTGGACCAGTTTGTTCGGGCGCCGCAGTTTGGTGGAGCGGGCCCATCTAATCAAAATCGAACGCAGAATCAGGAAAGACAAGGTGAACCTGCTCGCACAGGCGGAAGGTTGGTTATCAATACGATAAGTGGTGGTCCTCATCCGGCAGACAGAAGTTGGAGAGAAATGGAGTCATATGCTAGCTCAATTAGGCATGTAGACTTTGAATGCTACAGCAACTCGGAAGACGGAACACCGGCTAAGCAACAAAAGACAATGGCTGATGAAATCGTGTTTAGAAATCGAGATGCTGATAAAGTCGAAGCTCCCACAATTGACCCATTGGTTATATCCGCTCAAGTTGGTCCTGCTTGGATGAAGAGGATCCTGGTAGATAGCGGAAGTTCCGTAAATATATTATTTAAAAGAGCATATGATTTAATGAAAATGGAAGCTAAGGACTTAAAGCCTTGTCAATCACGAGTCCACGGCTTCAATGGGAGTGCAACAATACCAACTGGAATAGTTGAATTGCCAGTAGAGTTGGGAGCGGGAGAATGCCGAAGAGTTCGGATATTGCAATTTGTTGTCTTAGATATTCCTTCCCCGTACAATGCTTTTTTGGGCCGACCGGCCCTTGCCGAATTTAGGGCTGCTATTGCCCCATGGTGTTTAACTCTGAAGTTCCCTACTGACCATGGAATAGGAGTTGTACAAGGAGATCAGGCTGCTGGAAGAGCCTGTTATGTTGCCGAGCTGCGGGAGGCGCAGCGGAAAGAGAAAGGAAAAGGCGTAGAGGAGTCTCTCTGCGTCCGTTTTACTGACGATTGACAATTAGCGCCTGGGCTCCAGCCTGGGCACCACAACCAATTCCAAAAGGATCTTGATCCAAGGGATAATGATAATAAAGAAGAATTTACGAAAAGTCAGGCTTCTCCGGCCGAGCTAACCATTGATGTCCCAATTTATGATGATCACGATGACTCGAGGATATTGAAGATTGGGTCTCAACTTGACCAAAAGACACAACAGGAATTGGTTGATTTTCTCCGGGCGAATCTTGACGTGTACGCCTGGACACACTCTGATATGTGCGGAATCTCGCCTGACATCGCGAGCCACACCTTGAACATTGACCCGCGGTATATCCCGGTCAAGCAGAAAAGGCGTAGTATGGATCCAGAGAGATCTGCTGCCCTGAAAGAAGAGGTCGATAAGTTGAAATCAAATGGGTTCATTAGAGACGCTTTATACCCAGAATGGGTGTCCAATCCCGTACTTGTCCGGAAACCGAATGGAAAATGGAGAACGTGTATCGATTACTCTGACCTGAATAAAGCCTGCCCGAAAGACAGCTTTCCACTCCCTCGAATCGATCAACTGGTAGATTCAACCGCTGGACATGAATTGTTATCTTTCATGGATGCTTACTCAGGTTACAACCAGATACCCATGCATGTACCGGATCAAGAACACACAAGCTTCGTAACCGACTTGGGGTTGTACTGCTACAAAGTCATGCCTTTTGGATTAAAGAATGCTGGCGCGACCTATCAACGTTTAGTCAACCGAATGTTTGCCAATCAGATTGGAAAGACTATGGAGGTCTATGTAGATGACATGTTGGTGAAGTCACGGTACTCTGGCGATCATGTCAAGGACTTGGAATCAATGTTCGACATCCTCCGGAAATACGGAATGAAGCTTAATCCACTCAAGTGTCATTTCGGAGTCGCATCCGGAAAATTTCTTGGGTTCATTGTCAATGCCCGAGGAATAGAGACCAACCCCGAAAAGATTTGGGCAATCAGAAATCTCCAAACTCCAAAAACCATAAAGCAAGTTCAGAGTCTTAACGGGAAAGTGGCAGCACTGAGCAGGTTTATCTCAAAATCGACCGACAAATGCCTTCCATTTTTCGATTTAATTCGAAAGGGGAAACGAAACTTTGAATGGACCACAGAATGTGAGGGCGCATTTCAATCACTAATCCAGCATCTTTCCGTACCACCAATCCTCTCAAAGCCTGTAGATCATGAACAGTTATATCTTTACCTGGCAGTATCAGAGAATGCAATCAGTGCTGCATTGATTCGGGAGGAAGACCGAGTGCAAAAGCCGGTCTACTACGTGAGTAAACGATTAACCGAAGCCGAGAGAAATTATCCAAAGCTTGAAAAGTTGGCATATTGCCTAGTCATTGCCTCGAGGAAGCTCCGGCCATATTTCCAGGCTCATCCTATTACTGTGTACACCGATCAGCCGTTACGACAGGTCCTTACGCGGCCTGAGACGTCTGGTAGGTTGCTGAAGTGGAACATTGAACTGAGTCAATTCGACATCACTTATACTCCAAGGAGAGCCATTCACGGCCAAGTCCTAGCAGATTTTATAGCCGAATTCACTATTCCTGAAGACTTGCCCGAAACCAGCAAATCTCCCGAATACATCTGGAAGTTGTACACCGATGGTGCGTCAAACGATCGGTGCTCAGGAGCTGGGGTAGTGCTTGAGACCCCCGAAGGACGATCCATATGTTATGCTTTAAAATTCGAGTTCCGCGCAACCAACAATGAAGCCGAGTACGAAGCTCTACTTACCGGACTAAAACTTGCCCGTGATCTAAAAATCATCGCTGTAGAGATCTACTGTGATTCCCAATTGATAGTGTGTCAAGTTCGAGGTGAATATCAGGCCAAAGATCGAAGACTGGCCGCTTATCTAATTCAAGTTCTGGAGATACTTAATCAATTCGATTACTATGCCATTTTCTACATACCCCGAGAGCACAATCAGAAAGCTGATTCATTGGCAAAGTTAGCAAGTACGGATGAGGCTCAACAGTTGGGGGTTGTTCCGGTTGAAACCCTATCATCTCCGAGCATTGATCGAAAGGAGACTGATTTCATATTTGAAGCTACCTCCATCAAGGAGTCGTGGATGACTCCTTATCAAGATTATATCGAACGCGGTGTATTGCCCGAGCGGCAAAGCGAGAAAAGACAAGTTCTGCGAAAGTCCTCACGATTTGTTATTCAGAATGGAGTCATGTATCGGAGAGGATACTCTGTTCCTCTCCTCCGGTGTATCGCACATGATGAAATCAAACGAGTGTTACACGATGTACACGAAGGAGAATGTGGTGATCACACTGGGGGGCAAGCACTAGCAAAGAAGATACTTCGATATGGGTATTATTGGCCTACTGTTAATCGTGATGCTGCAGACTACGCTAGAAAATGTGACAAATGCCAGAAACACGCTCGAATTCCAAGAGCCCCGCCTACTGGCATAACCCAAATGGTCAGTCCTTGGCCATTTGCGGTGTGGGGAATGGATATCATCGGCACATTACCTCTGGCCAAAGGTGGCGCGAAGTACGCCATCGTCGCAGTTGATTATTTCACCAAATGGGCTGAAGCTGAACCCCTTGCGACAATTACAACAAAGAAAGTAATCAACTTTGTAGTGCGTAACATCATCTGCCGTTTTGGTCTCCCACATACTATCATCACCGACAACGGAACTCAATTCGACAGTGCTGAATTCAAAAATTTCTGTCAACGATTTCACATCCATAAGAAATTCTCTGCAGTAGCGCACCCACAAGCAAACGGTCAGGTTGAAGCTGTTAATAAAGTTATCAAGTCCATTCTAAAGAAGCGACTGGAAAAAGCTGGGGGCAAATGGGTCGACGAACTTCCTATGACATTATGGGCTTATCGAACGACTCATAAAACTGCAACCGGTCATACCCCGTTTTCCTTATCTTATGGTTCTGAAGCCGTTATTCCGGTCGAGATGGAAGTGCATTCTCATCGTGTAACGTATTACGATCCGAAAACAAACGCCATATTACTCGCTGAATCTTTGGATTTACTCGATGAAAAACGCGAAGAGGCTGATTTGAGGGCAGCTGCATATCGTAATCAAGTCGCCCGACTGTACAACGCCAAGGTCCGTCCGCGAACCTTCAAACTCGGCGATCTCGTACTCAAAAGAGTTTATCCGGTCCCTTCACACATGAAGCCAAATTGGGAAGGGCCGTATGTGATTTCGCAAAAGCTCGAAGATGGCACGTTCAAATTATCAACAGTTGACGGTTTTACCTTGCCGAGAGCTTGGAATAGCGAAAGTCTTCGTCGCTACTACATATGAAAGATTTTACTCATTTACTTTCTGTCAATTTATTTCTTTGCATTTTATTCTAGCATTTTGAGACATAAATTTGTAATAAGGCAACTGACTTTGCCGTATTTTCTCGTTTCAGCAATAAAATGCCATCTCTTCGAGCCAGAGCTGTGATTTACTGAATATGACGCACTATATTACAATGCACGAAGAGCTAAGTCCCATCATGAGGTGGGACTTATTCAAATAGGGAGTGATTGTGATGCGACCGGTCACTCACTAAGTGAAACCCGAGCTCGGGGGCAGAACACTACATCAACACTCACGGGGATTGATACACGACAATCCCTCCGCCAACTCCAACTTCCCAGAGCGCGAATTGGAGTATAAACATTAAATAACTCGTTCCCAGAGTGCGAACGGACTCCAACTTCCCAGAGCGCGAATTGGAGTATAAACATTAAATAATTCGTTCCCAGAGTGCGAACGGACTCCAACTTCCCAGAGCGCGAATTGGAGTATAAACATTAAATAATTCGTTCCCAGAGTGCGAACGGACTCCAACTTCCCAGAGCGCGAATTGGAGTATAAACATTAAATAATTCGTTCCCAGAGTGTGAACGGACTCCAACTTCCCAGAGCGCGACTTGGAGTATAAACATTAAACAATTCGTTCCCAGAATGCGAACGGACTCCAACTTTCCAGAGCGCGAATTGGAGTATAAACATTAAACAAGTCGTCTCCAGAGCGCGAACAAACCCCGACTTCTCAGGGCGCGAGTTGGAATGTGAACGTCATTTCTAAGTTCCTGGAACGCGGACCGTGTTACAAGCGTCGATAACCCTCGAGTTCCGGAGTGCGAACCGGATTATCGATCTCAAATTGTCTTAAGTCCCCAGAATGCGGACACGTATTTAAAGTTTGCAGTAAACACACTCGACCACAAAAATGCAAATGTCGTTCCCCGAGATTAGGGGGCGAAAAAAGCTAAGTATTAATCACTGACCAAAGTGATACAATGTCCGAAGTTCGGTTATTCATCGATCACAACTCGCGACCAAGATTCTCAAACTCGGCAAATAAAAACAAACTCTACTTGACGGTGAGAACACCACAAGTACACCAAACTGTTAACTACAGATTATGTTAAGTCCCCGAAGTGTGGACATGTATACAAGGTTTATAGCATATGTGGGCATGAGCTAATCAATGCAATACTTGAGCAAATAAGAAAAGAGCTGTTTTCTATTTTATTAACAAACGAAAAAGGAGTTTGACTATATGATAAAACCAAAAACAACTCATGAAGTGGGTGCCGAATCCACACTCATACATGGCCAACAAAAAGAGAAGTAAAAAGAAATTCTACTTCGCGACTGCATGACAAGACAAGAAGTTCAATCCTTCTTCTTCCGGTGTCTCTTCTTTGGAGTTGAGCCACTAGACCCGCTACCCGGCTTCTTACGAGATTTCTTGTCCTCCTTAGGAGCATCCTCAGGGTCTGGCATGATATCTACGTCTTCCTCAGAGCTAGAAGGGACAGAGATCCTTTTTAGAGGGCGAACCGAAGGCGGAGGAGCCGTAGCGGGTGGCGAAGCTTCAACACTAGAAGTTATAACAGTGCTGGTGAGAGAAGTAGCGATTGAAGGAGTTAGGCTTGGTGGAGCAACATCGCCTCCAGAACCACCAACTGCCGTCACCGTAGCCATTTCAGCGCTTATCTCAGCAAGAATTTCTTCCTCTCGGGTAGATCGAGCAGCGCTGGAAACACTGGCGGTCGGCATAAATGAGCTAAAAGAAGAGGCAACACCGCCCATTGTAAAGGAAGGATCAGGAAAAGGTTCACAAGGTTGCTTAAGAAGCTCCTCAATCATCTGAACATCAAACGACATCGAGCTCCCTTCTCCCATCTCGCTGGTAAAAACAGTGGTCGTGATGGCCTCAGTAACAACGGCTCCTAGCATTGGCTGCGAAACTTGTGGAATTGGAAGTGTTGGCGCATCGCTTTCAGTCACTGATTAAACCGAAAAGAAGATGATTAGTCAAAAGATCGGCTACAAGTTCAAAATTCCAGAAACACTTAAGCAACATTTATAATACCTTCTTTGCTGCGGCTCGGTGATAGAACAGGTTCAGAAACGGTAGATGTACCGAGAGACAATTCCGGTCGATCCGGGTTATAAGCAGGGATAACCTGTGGACTAGCGGTAGTAACGACTCCAGATGAGATTGGGGCATCAACTGGAACATTCTCACTATCATGTGCGGCTCCAGAACCTTCACCCGTCTCTACATGATGAAACCCAAGTCTCTCCCTCTCAGCGGAGATCATCGCATCATGGAGGAGTTTCCTTTCCTCTTCACTCAATAAGCGAGATTCAAGTTCAAATTCGTCTACGGCGCCTTCAGGGAGAGATGCTCTTTTATTCGCCACCAGTTTTTTCCAAGCACTGAGCAGAAGCGTAGAATAACCTCCGAGCCACGAGAGATTCCTATGCTCAAGTACATTAGCATTATAAGTGTCGAGAAGATCGTCAAATTCAGCTTCTACTCTGAATATCTCCGCTTGAACTCTCCCTTCTACCTCTGCTTCCACCGCTTCAACCTTAGCAACCGCCGCGTCTCGCTCGGCTCGGAGAGACACAGCTTGCTCACACGCTTCCTGTGCAGCTGCATTAGCGTCATCTTTTTCCTTGTTTAAACTGGCGAATTTAGCTTTTAACTCCTCAAGTTCCCTGACCGCCGCATCTCGCTCGGCCTCAACGTTTTTGTACCGATAGCCTAAATCCTCAACTAAAGTACAATGCGCTTGTTGCATTTTCGCCATCTCAGCTAATGTCTCATCGACCTTCTGTAGCGACTCCAGTTCAGCCTTGCGAGAAGATTCCGTTTCAGATTGAAGAACGTCGACAATGCGGTTCTTCTGAGCCAAGTCTGCTTCCAAGTTCTCAATAACTTTGGCTCGTTCGAAGGATACTTTTGAGGCTTTAACAGCCGCCCTGTACCATTCTTTATACTGAGCATAAAAATCCCGGGCATAGCTGAGGGCGGTGTGCACGGCCTCTTCGGGAATTCTCTTAAGGTTGGGTGGAAAGATATAGGCGTCAAAGCATATTTCTGGAAAGTCTTTTTTCAACTGAGCAATTCTAATAGCCCCTTCACCAGACGGTTCAAGAGGTGCTTCCTCTACGGTTACGGTCATGGCCGTATCGGTCCTTGAGCGATGTGGACCGGGTTTAGAAATTTGTTGAGATGGTTGTTGCCGCGAAGTTTCGACTGCATGTGCTTGGCCCCTGGATGACGGAGGAGAACGAGAGGGTGAACGATACCTTCGGTCCCTATCAGAATGCTCCTGGCTAGAATAGTGTCGGGAATGGTCCCTATCACGATGCTCCTGCTCATAATACCTCCGCTCGCGATCTTGGTCAGAATCCCTGCGGCGAGACTCATAATAGGATGAAGAATGGTGTACTCGCCGAAGTTTATCAAGTGTAGAAGGACGATTCGACATGGCACCTGTAAAAAAGGAACAATTCGATTAAGTACCAAGAAAAAGCACTGTAATGCGTGTGGAAGTCGTGAAGTGTTGTGAAAAGTGTATAAATGCGCAAACCCCCTGACCAACCAGAAGCGTCGATTACACTAACGGGTAAAGATTCGCTTATATCAAGCGCTCCCCGGAGCTCTTCCAACCCGGACCCGTGATGGAGAGATACGTAGTCCGGAATGGGAATATCGTCCAACCCGGTGAAAAGGTCTCCGGACTGACAAGGAGAGGCGCTGGAAACAGTAACCCCAGGTTGGGAACGGGTTGCGACTACAGACTTCCACCTCTTAAGCTTAGGTACAGCAGCCTTGCCTTTCTGACCCTCTTCTATTCGGGAAAGGTCGGCTGCTATATCAGTGTCTGTGGGCGTTCTTTCATCGTCGGTCATTTCTCTTATTACAACGCCAGGTTTTCTCTTTGCCACTTTCTTCTTCTTCCTCGAGGCCGATTTCGCCAAACCTTCAATCACAATACTGTGGCCCATCTCAATCAAACCCAATGTCCTTAAGTTATCATCAGTCAATAGCAAATCTATGTGCCTTAAGTCATGGGGAACCCTTTGCAAGCTTTAAACGACACCCTTATAATGCCCGCCAGTAGGTCTCGAAATGATGGCTGCAAGAGTGGCAGAGTATTAGTGTAAAGTATTAAAAGTGACCACTCAATAACGAATTATGATGCTTACGTCTGGATAACCATCTCCTGGCAAACCCTGGGGGGCAGCGAACAAAGAACCACTCGTTCTTGAAATAACTAAGCCTGGTCCAGGCCCCAGTCACGACCTGACAATTCCTGACCGCCCCCAGAAAAGTGAAAGACGGGCTATCACCCCTACTCTTAAAGTTGAAGATGTGCCTGATCTCGTTAGGTCTTGGCGGGCGAAAAAGGCAATCCATAAATGTGACGAAGACGTTGTTTAGTAGTGCATGCCCGTTGGGATGAAGCTGTGAAGGAGCGATTCCTAAATACGACAGCATCTCTCTGATATATTGGTTAAAAGGAGGAAGAGATCCAGCCGCACAGGCATGGCGGTAGAAGGCAGTATATCCCTCAGGAGGGTTGTGTGGTCTATCGCTAGCACTGGGTAATAAAACATCGTCCAGAGATATGTTGTGTTTCGAACATATCCGGCCCAACAGAGACTCTGAGATATTGGATTGAACATAATCAACTGGATCTTCGATAAATATGGCCTCCGACAATTCATCCGGGGCCGGATCTACGACTTCGGGAGGGATGTCTGGAATCTCAAGCATTGGAAAGGGCGAGCTTTGTGCTTCTTGTTGTTGAGAACTCGAAGACTCCATAACTAACTAACTCACCAGAAAGTGGCGTTAGAAACGTAAAAAACCCATGCATTCCCGCGGTGCAAAGTGTATGAGTATGTTGTGCAATGCAAGTGCTAGGCAAAAAATTTAAGCAGACTTTACAAAGATGAAACGAGGTGTCCGAACTACGAAACTTTGGAATTTGAGAATGAAAACGACCGTCATCGCTGACCATCACTTTCACACCACCCAGAAGCTATTGGCCAATTCAAGTAATACATTCGTTATATTTTTTTTAAGTCATGGTGCCATCAACGAGCTTCAACGGAGAGGTCAAGTTAGATTCGATTATGAAAGGCCGAAGCTCGTCGGGGTCAAATATGCTAAAGTTCATTAAGCTCGACAAAAAACTTCAAACTTGAAACTGGTCATAGCTCAAAAGTAGGAGCCAATCATAGAGTTAGAAGTTTCATATGCTTGAACGTTCGAATCGATCGACTCGAATCGATACGAGTCGAATCGATGAACGTTCGAATCCATGCGCCTCGAATCCAAGAAGGTCGACTCGATGCAGCTTTAGGGTGAAGAAGTACTTCGAATCCATGAGCTATGCATAACTTCGAATTGATCCACATTGAGCACCTTCGAATCGATCAGGGTATTATCACCTCGAATCGATCGGCACGGTCCTTCGAATCCATCGGTTCGAAATCTCGCAATCTTGATCGATTCGAACTACCTATTCCTACATCGATTCGAAGTCTCGCCTGCTTGATCGGTTCGAACTACTTATGCCCTAATCGATGCGAAGCAAGGAAGGAAGATGATGTCCAACATTGCCTACACTTCTCCCTGATAACACTCAGAATCAATACGACTTGAATGGTTTCGATCCCCAGATCCATCGAGTCAACCCATTTCAGATCTCGCTATCACTCATGGTTTTCGAAAGAAAAGATTGAAATCGATGTCAAATTTTCAGTTTTCATCGTTCTATACTCGGATCGATCCCTTGACTTACCTGATTGGATTCGATTACAGGTAAAAAACTTGGAAAAATTGGATCGATTCGTGCAGAATGCAGTTGTATCTGGCGTTAGAGGATCGATTCGGAGATATAACTACAGTAAAAAGTGAAAAGTAAGAAGTTAAAAATGAAGACGGCCTTGGATATTTATATGGGTTCCATAGAAAATGCGTGGCTCTTCGACTCCCGGTTGTGTTTACTCCCTACCGCCGGTCACTAGCCAAACCCCATCGATTCGAACAAACGCTCGATAACCCATTGCACTCGAATCCGTCACAGCGTAGAGTCGTGATTTCGAATCCATCACGTGGTCGAATCCATACTCCACTTCGAATCCATTACCTTCTAATCTTTTACACAATCGAATCCATCCCAGGTTAATCGATGCAAGGCACCATCGATTCGATGAAACACTGAGCAAAGGTAAGACCATTGGTTCGGGAATACATGACTTCGAATCCACTAGGACAGCATCGATTCGAAGCACTTGAATAAGGACTGAGTTGAAAAATCTTATCGAGTCGAACAACCTATTCCATAACCAGCAATCCAATCAATTCGAAACCCTATCGGTTCAAACAAGCATGTTTCGAATCCATTTAGCACCGTCGATGAGAATGAATACAACACTTCGATATGAAAAGTTAACTGATCTACCTTTTACACCGATTCAGGAGAGGGTCGATACAAAAGGATGATCATAGATGGCTATAACAACAAAACGTTAACCCTAATCCCAAATCGGTTCAGGAGAGGGCCGATGCAGAATTCAATAACAAACCAAACCGGCAATAACTTGCAATCACGCAATGCTAACCAAAGTCAAGGTGATACACGTATACGCATATGTTTGACGAACATTTGATCTTTATCATTCACAGGGATCAGACATCCATCTTGTCATGGTTACAACGACGAACAACCGATCACAATCATACGACAGTTGATAACAGCAATAAAGAATATAGCTTTCAGTAGAGCATGTCCTAATTGTCCGGCGTTAGATTTTAGCTTTTCAAAGCACGTCATGTTTACACAAGACGTACTTTGGGGGGCAAATGTTATCCCGCCTTTTGGCAAGGCCGAGATACCAAGGAACGGACCAGAAAGAAACAGGATCATACGTCTTCGCTTTGAATGACCATTGGGCAACTACAGATATCGATGAATTTTATCCGAGTCCGGATCAGACTACAATTGGTAAGACACGTCAAGCAAAGCTGTAGAAACCAACGTTCCAAATTTCGGGGAGATCCGAGTTCGTATACTCAAGATGTAGCAAAAAGAAAATAAGGAGGGTAGGCCTTATTTCGAATCCATACAAGAGACCCAGGGTCGAATCGATCAGAGTTCGAATCCCTCAGAGCACGCGTAGCTTCGAACCCAGGGGCGAGCCCTTGCCTCGAACCCATCTCACATATATACGTTCGAATCCATCTATGTATGTCTCAGTTCGACTCCACCAAAGAATTTATGTTCGAATCCATCGAGGGAACGCCTTGTTTCGAATCCATCAGAGTGTTCCTGTCTTCGCATCCATCAGAGTGTTCCTGTCTTTGAATCCATCAGAGTGTTCCTGTCTTCGAATCCATCAGAGTGCTCCTGTCTTCGAATCCATCAAGCGAGAGTTCATCGAATCCAACATACTGAAGCAACTTCGAATCGATCTGCAGTAGCTAACAACGATCGATTCGAACAAATACCAACATTATCGATTCGAAAGAAGATAACCCTCAAATCCAACACATCGAATCCATCAAGTTGTAGCAGCTGGAGCCAAAGACTCGACCCTATCGATTCGAAGAACGTGGATCCGAAGCACGCATATCAACTAAAAATGCAATCTTGAATCGATCATAACTTGAGATCTACAAGTCCAAATGCTATGAAATTTTCACAGGAGCTTGCACATACATAGAAGAATGTCCATGCCAAGTTTCATCTCAATTGGACACCTTTTTGATTGATTCGAACCAAGGGTCGAATCGATCCAAAAGCGGGCCCGGATCTCCAGGATTCGGCCATGTGGGCCCCCCACACGTGTCAGAAGTGGTCTTCCCGAATTTTAGGAGAAATATCAGCCTCCAGCACCTATAAATAGAGCCCCTGGTCATTCAGAAAGGGGATCGGAGGATCTCTAGAGAAAAAGCACGCCCGGACGCTGCCAGAATTACTTCAGAGCACCACCGCTGCCTTTGACTTCGAATTTTTGCTTAAGAACTGCTGTACTTAGCCATATAAAAGTTGTATTCTCCGGGTACCGAGCAATAAAATAACAAAGCTTCATAGTGGACGTAGGCAAATCGCCGAACCACTCTAAATTGTTGTCTTCTGTGCAATTTACTTTCTGTTGCTTGGAGTTTTTGTTAGATAATCCTCATTTTAATTTGCTTTCTTCATTTATTATCTCTTCAAAAACTTCCGAAGAGTGTTGTGCACAATTTTGACACAAACATTGAGTATATGAGACAACATAAGAATATGGATATCATTCCATATTCAATTGCATACAACAGCTGTATTGTGAAATGACTTATTCCGCAAGATATAAGAGTTCAAAGAAATTGTTTCATTTGAATATAGGAAAGGGAAACCAGTGCAAGATCTTGAGCTCAATATAATTAAGTAAAATAAGAATACGCCAAGTTCAAATAAAACTCTAACTAAAACCTATAGATGGATCTTATCTGGATCACTAATGTCCTTTTTTGATAAAATCATATTAGCCAACTCAGTGCATTTTAGTCAATCTCCTTAAAATATTAGGATACCAAAGGACTTATGGTAAAAAAAAGCATGATCTATTGATTGTCTCGTTCTAAAGGTTGGACCATATAAGGATGAGAAACCAAAGTTAAAAGGTGGTGTAATAATGGCATGGTTGGAAAAGAAGAGGGTGCTAATGGTCACCATTGTTTAAAGAAGGGCTGCAGGAAATGGAATTTTTCAATTTATTTGTAGATGATTTAAGAGAAATGAAGGGATTCCATTTATAATTTTTTTTCTTATAGAGAATTGTCTCCATATGAATTCTAGTCCTTAAATTTTAGGTGTTATACGTAGAACTCACTTCTACGATCGTTGTAGAAATTAAGAAGTAAAAGAATATAGTAATAGTTTATTATGTTTGACCAAAAGTGGATACGGTTTATTTTAACCAGAATATTATGAATATCGTTTTTTTAATAAAACTAATTTGGTATGTCTAAATAATGGTTTTTGAGTTATAAATAATGACATGTTAGCTGTTGAAAGTACGAAAGCATCTTAATAAATAACAACTACTTTTGGAAAGTAGTCCAGACGCCATCAAGAAACAGTTATGTAGGTCAAGAGATGAAAGTCATCTCCCTCCATCTGTTTTTTATTCATATGATATTTATCGATCATATCTCCAAAGGAATACATCATGACCTATTCAACAGGGGCAATAAAAGCGGTATAATCTTCTTTGGACAAATACATATAGATGTATGTAATCAAATGCCTAAGTGCACCAAAAGTAGATCAAATTATTAGGAATATGATTCTAGTGTTTGATGATAACAACTATATGACAATGCTACTAACATATTTATTGAGTTATATCAGAAACGATAACATTTATATAGAAGTCATGTCATAATGGCAATTGATGGAAGTTCAATAATGTCGAATGAAAATATCAAAATAAATCGAATGAAGATATTTACTATGGAGAAAGAACATTTAAAGACATTTAATAGAGTCAACAAGTCTTCTAGAACACAACAATGTTATAAAAAAACATAAAGATGGACAAACATACATAAAATTTAATCTTGTTGTTTATCAAGTTCTTATCGAGCCTTGTTTTTTTGGCAAAGCCAGTAGGGTTAAAAGGGCCCCTACCTTTTATTTATAACATGTAATAAACATTACAAGTATAAATCAAGAAATATAGAGAAAAATGGAGGAAAGAAAGAACAAAAAACAACCACAGCGAAGAGCACGAAACAAGACCACCAAGCATCACAAAAAATAAAACCAAGCAAGGCAGCAAAGAGCTCCAAGAAGACCCTATATCCACCAAGGAAGATCGATGTCCAGCAGATGGAGCAAAGGCAAGACACAAAGCAATATGCACCAGACAATAAGAAGGGCCCGAAGCAGCATACAATAGACACCATGCACACCACCAAGCATTGAAAATAGAATAGAACCAACACTTCACAGAGACATAACTAAGGCAAGAAAGAGACCATGTTTAGAGGAAGAATTTAGTGAAAACACCCTAGCATTTCTTCCAATCCAAATCAGGTGTAAAAATATTTTTAAAATTTTCAAGAGTAACAATGGAAATTTTGGTATTCAAACACTTCCAAATTTGGGTACAATTTTTGTGGGAATCCCAAAGTATTTTTGAGATAGAAGAAAGGTAGAATGATGGAGCAGTAGTCGAAACAATGGAAATTTCAATAGAAGTACAACATGTGCTTTCCAACATGTCGACTTGTATACTTCCACAGGTTGACCTGTGAAGACCACACTATACCCGTGGAGGATAATATTTTGACATATGGAGTATGCTGCCACATATTTTAATCCTCTCTTTCCTATAATCGCATCTCTTCTTTGTTCTTATTGTTCTAAAGCCACTTCAAGCCATTGCAACTCCTAAATAACACATTTACAACATCTGTATAAACCCCAAACACTCCAAGGCCAAATATAAAGTCGCTTTCTCTCAAATTTTGATTCTATTATTCTCTTCAATAGTCAATGCTTTGATTTAATATTTCAATTACTATATATTTTTCGACCAGCATTTTTTCACTTTCTAATATTTGAATCCTATTCTTATTCACTTTATACCTCCGTACAATCAATTCTACATCATTTGCGAGGATTATAGCATATTTCACTTTAAAATGATGCATTCGTATATTGAAGATACAAGAGTGGTCAAAAGAAATCGTTAAAAGAAGTCATAGGTGTCGAAGTCCTATCATGTTAACCATTGGTGGCCCTATTGAAGTCCTGTTCAGTTATTCTATCAGTTCCAGAAACTTGTTACTTCAGGTGAAATGAGGCTCGATTTGTTATATTTAAAAAGAAATTCTAGGACTAGACTTAGGATGGGAGTCAAAATCACATTATCTCCCTGGATTTAATCTACTTCCTCTTTAAATTATCCTCTTTTTTTCTTTCAACCACCTTCACAAAATCGACCAAAAGCTACTTAAAAATAAAAGCTCCTAAAAATTCAATTCTTGCTCTTAAAAACTACCATTGAAACTTGCCTCACATGGAGATGCCAAATCTGAATCTAAATGCTTCCATCTGAAGCCATGCCTAAAAAAGAAATTGCTCACTGTCTCTATGCAACACCCTATAGTTAATAATTAATTAATTAATTAAACAATTAAGATGGACTTGAAAATGCTATAAAGGATACATTAAACTAAGAAGTGTGCAATGAATTGACGAAAAGGAATATGAGGGTCAAGCCCAAATTATTATGGGGGCAATAAACATGACTCTTTTCCATTTCATTACATTTTACAAATCGAGAATTCACTAATCAAGGATTCCCAAACTATAAACACCTCAAACCTGGATAAAAATAGAGTTAAAAAAGAAAAAGCAAATTACACAACAAAATAAAAATACCCCTAAATGTTAACTCTTAACAAATAATGACATATATGGGGTTAATAAAATCTCCCTTCTCTTTTAATCCAATTCACTGCCTCTATTTCTTCATCCTACCTCATCTGAAGCTGTTGTAAGTCTTAGCCACGTCTAGAGATAATCGAAGAAGATATCCCTGTTATGCAAGGGTTTGTTGCTTCTACTTGCTTGTGCACCTTAGTGTTGATCCTGAGATCAAAGAGATGTTGCATCGCTTTGTATTGGCGTGAATGATGCTGAGATCTTGAAGCTCTTTTTGACTACTGCATTTGACGAGCCCAAAGTAATGGCTTTTGTGTGTGGCTACGCATATTTATTCCAAAGAAAATGCTGCAGACTAATGGTGTAATGGAAGAGTTGCTTGAAAAGTACCTACATTGAGCCACCATTTGAAAATCTTTACTACAATCCTTTTAAAAATTTGGCTATTTGATCAGTAGAGATGATGTATTTGCTGATCGAGAAGTTTGTTTTCTTTATATTGACATGGGATTGATATAGTGGAGGATGTCATATTGAGGTGAATGATGGCAATGAGATGTTGTTTTGGGTAGTGTCGATATTGATGATTAGGTTAGAAGCACTTCATAATTGAAATATAAAATTCGTTTAGTTGATGTGGCTTATGACTTTGCTTTGGTTGATTATATTATTCGCTTGCTAATTTTTTTATTTAATCGGATTATTTGATGTTCGAGAAAATGTTATTGAGATCCGATCATGGAAGAATGATAATGAGAATATATATATATATATATATAGGTTGTATTATTTAAAAATATGCATGTATATCTGTCCATGGTATTTTCCCTTTTGAAAAGATTCCATGTAATATTTGATGATTTGGCTCCATTATGATATTTGCTTCTTTTTTATTTCGAGATGTTTATGCAATTAGAGATATGTCTCTTCCTTGGTCATCATATGCGATGATATTCTTTTTTTCTTTGACTAAATAAGTAAATATCTTTCTCAAGTTTAAACTATTTTTTGGGCACTGGACTACATATATACACACATGCATAGGTACCTACAAACATACATATACACACACGAAATTGGACTACCGTGTTAAAACATATGAAGGAACTCTTATTATTCTGTAAATGCATAAAACTAAACAACACATTAAATACAACATATATTTATTAACATCAAACAAAAATTAATTGCAACATCTCACACTGCGTTTAATAATAGTAAACGTATGTTAATATTCAAAAATAAAAAATAGATGTGTTTGGTACCTGATATTGTAAGACTCCTAATTTTGAATAACATAATTCAAGAGATTTAAGTAGATAAATTAAATAGAATAATGCAGAGATTAGAGTGATAAGGGAATTGAGATTTGAAAACCGATTAGGATCGTGCCTTAACTAAATGAATTTATAAGGATGGTTCATAAGTTAAATACATAAGAAAAAATAAGGTAAGGTTAAGATGGGGAATAGTCAAACCCCAAAACCACTAAAATCCTTATAACTATTCCATTCTCATTTCATTCTTACAAAAACAAAAACATAAACTAAGGAGCTTAAGGCCGACCATAAACCTAAGAGAAAAAGAGTTCAAAATCAATTTGAAGCTAAGATTCAAGCTAAGAAGATTAAAGCAAGAACAAATCTCAAGTTCCCTATCGAAATAAGGTTAATAATATAAATCATACCATGTATGTTTTGTTGAACATTTTAATTTTGGGTTTAAGTTTTAAAACCATTTAGATGGATAAATGATGATATGCTTTGATTATATGCCATGTTTTGATTCAAACAAGGACTTTTGTGTAGTCTTATATCTTGATTTTAAGGTTAAAATTATGTAAATTTATTTTGAGTGCCATGATGGTTGAATATGTTATGTAAAACATTATTTTGGATTTGGGTTTAAAATTTCGTTATATTCTAAGCTATGAATAATTTATTATGAAACTAGGATGGAAGAAATAGACAATTTTGTGTTTAAATCATAGAAGGCAATTATATAATGACTTCGGGTCTGAAATTTACATATGTTAGAAAACATATTAAGGTGAATTATGGGAATTTTGGGGATTTTTCCTATGCATTTTAGTATGGTTATTAAATTATTTAAGTTGAAGGACTAAAATGTTTAAATGTTTTGTTGAAGAGAATGGCTAATTTGCTAAAATAATTTCAATTGTAGATTGTTGAATTCAGTGGTCTTTTTAGAAAAGGGTTTTGATAAAGAATTTGGCAACCAATCGTATTTGGAGAAATTAGGCAAGTAAGGTAAAAAAGGAATTTTATTTAAAGGCATAAAATAAGTTTTGTTTCGAATTACAGCCTTGCCACTTCCGTTTGCTTGCTTTCAAAACCATGCCCATTAGGAATTTCGAACCTATTAGAAACCATTGCATATGGTATCAAGAAAATGGTACGATATGTACTGGAGGAAGGCAGAAGGGATAGTGTTGAAGGCTTGCTTTGGAAGGGGTTAAAATTACTTTTAAATAGCTTTTTAACCAATTAACGTGCCTTTGTTTTAAAAGAAGTTTTCGAAACAACCTGCCGCTTGTTTTATTTTCGAAGGAACTTTCGAAAGGGTAGCCTTTTTTGAACCTATTCGATACCTTGCTGCCGCATTTATGCCATTTAAATTAGTCGAAGGCTGTTTTCTTTACAACTTTAAATCAATGCTTTCGAAAGAGAAGCTTTTGTCCTTGTAAAATTTGAAGCCGTCATCTCAGTATTTTCGAAATGGTTATTTTTAGCTACTTTTAACAAGAGTTTGGAGGCAATGTTTTCAAAAGGAAGGTTCCGAAACCATCCTCGTCCCCAGATTCTTTACTTAAAATCAATGCTCTCGAAAGGGGTACCTTTAAATGATTTCTATGACGCTTTCGAAGGGTATGCCTTAAGTCTTTCATAAGATATGTTTTAAGCATTTTAATAGGTATGTTTTAAGTATTTCAAAAGATAAGCTTTAAGTATTCGAAAGGTATATTTTAAGTATTTGAAAAGATAATCTTAAGTTTTTCGAAAGGTATGTTTTAAGTATTTCGAAAGGTATGTTTTTAATGATATTGAAAGTGAAGGTCTAAATTTTTAAGTAATAATATAAAGGATATTGCCGAAAGCTTTAGTTTTCAAATAAGAAACCCAATCACATTTTCGAAGATAAATCCAAGGCAATATGAAGGAGTTCTGAAATGATATTTAACTTTGGAGTTTTTGAAGAAGCTTTCCTTGTTAAAGATAGTGGGTTAAGAGTATTAACCATGTTTTATTTGAAAGAAATGATTACAAGAAAATTAAACCATAGATGTTTATATTATTATATTGTGATCAGTTATCATGTATGCTTCTTTTGTAAACATATTCATTATAATTAACCCATAACTACTATTTGGGGAGTTAAGGGTGGAATAACCAGCTAGGTTAACCCAGTAGTGAATATACATTGATTAACTCCTGTGTGAGTAGAATAGCATTCATGAGGTCAGGAAGACTAGAATATAGGATGACCAAGGACTGATCTAATAATTATTGGTTTAACAGGTTCTTAGTAAGCTTATGGAAACTATGTATGGAGATTGTTATTGGTAGGGGCCAAGATGTTCTTAGTGATGCCGTGAAAACTATATCCGGAATATGTTATTGACAGAGATCAATAGGTTCATAGTCCGCCCATGAAAACTATGACTTAAGAGAAGTTATTGGAGGATCCAATAGGTTCACAGTGAGCCCATGGAAACTATAATTGGATGAGGTTATTGTTAGATGCCAATATGTTCTTAGTGATCCCATGAAATCTATAAAATCGGAAAGATAGTCCATAAGCTTGGAACAAGTTATTAGTTAGTCCATGAAAATTAATAGGTTAATAGTGACCCTAGAAACTATAACTTAAGGCAGATAGTCAGATAAATAGGGATGGGAAATCCATAGTATATTGCATGTTTTCATATCGTCATGATGCATTTTATTATGATTATGTCTTAACCATTATGGATGCAGGAGCATAGTATATGGTTATTATAAAATAGTCTCACTAGATATCAAAATGGTTTGAGATGGTAGGTTATTATACACACCAGGCTTTTTATCTTACTCGAAGTTTATGTTTTCCCCTAAAACTCTCAGATGCTCAACTAATTTTGAGTAGTTTGAGAGTTAGGGTTTTTAGGTTCTCCTTTAGATGAACATGCTTTCGGAGATGTACAGGAGGTAGGGTAGCTATTAGGTGTTCTTTCTGTTTGATTCCTCTGTATTTTGGATGTAATTGAAATTGTTTAGTTGCCTATATTTAAACTCTGATCAACCAATGGGGAATCTTTATATGTCGCTCTTGGCATATTTTATAATAGCTACATTTTTCTGAACGTGGTTTATGAATTCAGATTATTTAATGAATTTTAAAATGTGATTTGAAGTGGAACGAGATTTTTTTTTTATGATTTTAAACTTTTTCATATCCGTGTGTTTATGTTATATAAATATATCTAACATTACTGCATATAGTCACCGTTAATAACTATGGATGACTGCAGCATCCGTAGCAGTTAGTTTTGGGCCTCCAAATGGGGGATGTTAAACGTTGGTATCAAAGCATAGTTCATGAAAATTTAAAAGAAATTCGAACCTAAAATATTTTCAAAACATAACCCAATGAATCAAAAAATAATATTTGGGTTTAGGTTTACGCTATAGTAACGTAATTGTCATTGTATGTATATATATATATATATATATATATATATGCGTACGTATTCCCCTCTCTTAGACCGTTCATTTGTATCTTACTAAGGCTCGTATGCAAATTTAGAAGAAAGGAAGATATGGAGGCAGGAAATGGAAGAGGAAATCTAGATGGAGGAAGCACCACAACTAATGGAAATGCTCGACCCAACACCAGAAGGAATCCGGGTCGATTGGAAAATGCTAATCCAAATGCAAATGCCAATGTAGGTGCTGGAACCCCGCCAGTAGATACATGGATGATGTATAAGGTCTTTATTAATCTAATGCAAGCTAAAGATGCTGCAGGAGTAACTGGGGGTAATGTTGTAAACGTTGGAGGAGGTAATTGGCAATAACTATGCTAAGATGAGCAGGGATTATACCTGTCTTAGTGGAAAACCATTTTTGGGAAAAAAGGATGCTATAAAAGTAGAAAACTGGTTATTGCACCGTGAAAAATTTTCGATGACTTAGGATTAGATGATAAGCAGAAGAGGAGACTCACTTCACGACAATTGCAGAAAGCATCACTTTATTAGTGGAATACTATTACCATAGGAGTTTTCGAGGAAGAGTTGACATAGGTAGAATTGCAAAGGTGATTCGAAGAGAGGTTCTTATTTGAAGTTGCCAAGTCAGCATTGCTAAGAAAATTTATGGACTTAGTGCTAGGTGAGATGTCAGTAATTAAGTATGCTACAAAGTTTGGTCAGCTGTCCAGGCACGGAAATGGCATGATTGACACCGTCATCAAGAGAAATGAGAAGTTTATTCGAGGACTGAAGCCAAAGATTTCCAAGGCAACCATGCTACACCTCCATGATCGTAGTGGAAATGGCGATCAGAAATGAAGAGATGTTGTCAACGTTTAATAAGGCGAAGTTAGTTAAGGTTCAAGATCCCCAAGGAAAGAAGAGAAATTTCTTTAAACAAAAAGGATCTCAAAAAGGGGAAGCTGCCAAGAAAGGGAAGGCAGAGGTAGTCTACTACAAGTGAGACAAGAAGGGACATTATGATCATGAATGTTGAACTGGAAAGGGGAAGAAGGTTGTTGATAAGAAAGGAGTGAAGTGCTTTAATAGTGAACAGATTGGACACCACAAGAATCAGTGTCCAGAACCAGTTAGAGTAGACGAAGGATAGGTTTTTACTCTTGAACCGTCTTCTTCTAGACTAACTACTACTAGGAAGGGAAAGACTATTATGGATGGTACACTTTTGATTCATAATATACCAGTTAGGATACTATTTGATACTGGTGCATTACATTCATTTATATCTCCATGTTTGATATATAGATTATGTTTAGAACCCTCATACCTTGTTACTTCCTTAAGAATTGTGAATCCAATAGGAGGGCATGCAACTCTGGGGATGAGATGTAACCAGTTAGAACTTGAATTGTTAGGTCATAAGTTTGCATGCAGTTTGTATGTTTTTGATTTCGTAGGCCTCAGGATCATTTTGGGTATGGATCAGCTCGATAAATATGATGCTAGGATATTTTTCCCAGATAGGGAAATATCGTTAAGATACCCCATTAACCATAACTGAATTATATACTCAACGAAGAAATTAGACTCAAGTGCTTGTGTGTTGCTGAATGTAATGGAAGTAGGAGAAGAGTTGAATAAGGTTTTGGTAGCAAGAGAGTTTGAGGATGTTTTTGAGACAGTCACACGACTATCACTAAAGCGAGCCATTGAGATTTGGATAAACTTTTGCCAGAAGTAGAACCTATAAGTAGATCATTTATCAAGATGACACCTACCAAAATGAAGGAATTGAAGGTGCAACTAGTGAATTTAGAAAGAAAGAATTTTATTAGACTAAGTAGTTTATCTTAGGAGCGACCACGGTGTTCGTGAAGAAATATGATGGGTCGTTAAGGATGTGTATCGACTATCGTAAGTTGAATGAAAAGACGATCAAGAATAAGTATCATTTACCGAGATCAGATCAGTTGGGTGGAGCTAGAGTATTTTCCTAATTAGATTTGGCAATAGGTTTCTGTCAGCTAAGAGTGACAGAGGATAGTATTCCTTTGACAACATTTCGAATGAGGTATGTTCGTACGAGTGATTAGTAATGCCATTCAGGTTGACAAATGCACCAACTTTCTTTTTGGATTTGATGAACCGAGTTTTTCGAGAGCATTTGGATAAGTTCGTATTAGTACCCGTAAATGATATTTTGATATACTCTAAGGATGAAAAAGAGCATGAAGTTCATCTTAGAGTGGTGCTTGAGACGCTGAGGCAGCAACAACTGAAAGCGAAGTTTTTAAAGTGTCATTTCTGGAAGAAAGAAGTTAAGTTTCTTGGTCACGTGGTTTCAGAGAATGGTTTGTCAGTTGATCCAGATAAGATCGAGGTTGTTAATAGTTGGAAGAGACTAGAGATAGTGACTGAGATCCGAAGTTTTCTTGGACTCATTTGCTATTACCAAAGATTCATTAAGGCTTTCTTGCAGATGGTAGTGCCATTGACCAAACTAACCAAGAAGGATGTGAAGTTTATTTGGTCCGACAATTTTAAGGAAGCATTCCTTAAGTTAAAGCGTCTGTTGACCAACGCGCCTGTATTAGTAGTTCCAGATGGAAATCGAGGATTAGTAGTGTATACCGATCCCTGTGGAATCGGATTAGGGGCTGTATTGATGAAGAAAGGTAAATTTATTGCCTATGCTTCATGACAACTTAGATCGCATGAAGTCAGATATCCTACTCATTATTTAGAGTTGGCAGTGGTGATCTTTGCACTGAAAGTATGGAGACATTATCTCTTAGGGGAGAGGTTTGAGTTATACACCAATCATAATTCTTATGGTATTTATTCTCTTAGAAAAAATTGAATATGAGACGATAGAGGTGGTTGGATTTTAGCCGCTTATGATTTTGGTATATTGTATACACCCGAAAAAGGAAATAAAGTAGCTAATGTTCTTAGCAGGAAACATCCGAATGTGGTGTTAGCTATGTTAATGGAGTTGAAGGATCTAAAGGCATTAACGACTTGTAGTATGAAGTTAAGATCGACTACTAGTTCTACTCAGAGTACTGCCATGTTATCCTTCTTGGAAGTTTGACCAGTACTGGTCGAAATGATTGCTTCTACACAGAAAGAGGGTCCACTGCTAGCCGAGAAGATTAAAATGCTGGAGGTCAGAATCGACATTGATGAGCTGAAAGATTTTAGTCTTGACCAAAAGGGATGGTTGAGAAGGAAGGGACAGTTATGTGTTTCGAATGTCGGGGACTTAAGGAGAGAAGTTCTTAGGGAATTATCATCGATCAAAATTTACGATTCATCCTGGGGGATTCAAGATGTATCAAGACATGAAAAGGAGTTTCTACCGGGAAGGTATGAAGAAGGATATTGGCTTGTGGGTCAAGCGGTGTGTGAACTGTCAACGGTGAAGGTTAACATTAAAAGTTGAGTGAGTTGCTTCAAGCTTTGGAGATACCAGTTTGGAAATGGGAATTGATATCCATGGATTTTATGGACAGTTTGTCAAGGTCGAATCGAGGAGATGAAAGTATATGGGTCATAGTATCATGTTGAACAAGAGTGCCCACTCCATTCTGGTTAAGTCAACCAGGATGGCACCCGTTTTAGCTAAATTGTTAACGAAGAACATAATTAGATAGCAATATAGTAAGTGATAGAGATACTTTGTTTATTTAGCGAGTTCTGGAAGAGTCTGCAGGATATGTTTCAAGATGATCACTGCTTACTACCCTCAGACAGATGGGAAGACAAAGAGAGTTAATAAGGTCGAGGATTTATTAAGAGCTTGACGCTAGATTTTGGTGGATCATGGGTAGACCACCTACATTTAATTGAGTTTTCTTATAATAATAGTTACCAGACTAGTATAGGAATGACGCCTATTGAAGCTTTGTATGGAAGGCTATGGAAGTCATCATCATGTTGGTTGGAAACTAGAGATAGATTAATCTTAGGTTGGATCTGGTGAGAGAGGCAATGGAGAAGATTGAGTTAGTCCGAGGAAGGATGAAGGAAGACCAGTCAAGACAAAAGAGTTATGCAGATAAAAGGCGTAAGGATCTCGAGTTCTCAGTTGGAGATAGGGCTTCCATTAAAGTATCCCTAATGAAGGGTGTGGTACGATTTGAAAAGTTAGGAAAACTGACACCGAGATATGTTGGACCATTCCTAGTTATGGAGGGTATCGGATAGCTTGCACACAAAGTAAAATTACCAAGCAATTTGGTAGGTGTCCTTAATGCGTTTCATGTATCTCATCTTCATAAGTATGTGCATGATCTAGAGACTACTATTCCTCCGATTGCATTTGAAGATTTAATAGTAGAACCGAATTTGACTTTTTTAGGCAACCACTTTGGGTTGTAGTGAGAAATGAGAAGAGGTTAACTAAAAAGAATGTCAAGTTGGTGAAAGTTCAGTAGAGCGACAACGAGAAGGACTATTCTTGGGAGACAGAAGAAGGATTAGGGATACTTATCTTGATCTGCTTTAAGAGAATGTTCTATATTTGCTTTATATAGACTGTTTGCTAGTCAGGTAGGTAGCATGGTAGTTAGGAGATGTTATAGATGACTACTATGATTAGTATGCAGTCCTTGCTAAATTTCGAGGACAAAATTATTTAAGGAGGGGAGCCTATAACACCCTTAATTTTAAATGACATTATTCAGGATATTTAAGTATATAAATTAAATAGAATAATGTAGAGATTAGAATGATAAAGGAATTGAGATTTAAAAACCAATTATGGTCGTGCCTTAATTGAATGAATTTATAAGAATGGTCCATAAGTTAAATACTTAAGAAAAAATAAGCGAGGGTAAGATAGGGAATAGCCAAACCCCAAGACCCCTGAAACCCATATAACCATTCCGTTCTAATTTCATTCTAACAAAAACAAAAAAATAAACTAACAAGATCAAAGCCGGCCATAACCCTAGGAGAAAAGGAGTTCAATATCAATTAGAAGCTAAGATTCAAGTAGGAAGATTAAAACAGGAACAAATCTCAAGTTCCTTATCCAAACAAGGTGAATAATAATCTCAGCCAATGTTTTATTGAATATTTTAATTTCGGTTTTAAGTTTTTGAAACCATTTAGATGGATGAATGATGATATGGTTTAATTATATGCCATGTTTTGATTCAAACAAGGATTTTGATGTAATTATATATCTTGATTTTATGTTTAAAATCATGTAAATTGATTTTGAATGCCATAATGGTTGAATATGTTATGTAAGACATTATTTTGGAGATGGGTTTAGATTTTTATAATATTTCAAGCTATGGATAATTAATTATGAATTTAGGATGGAAGAAATATATAATTTTGAGTTTTAATTATATAAGGCAATTATATAATGATTTTGGGTCTGAAATTTACATATATCATAATACATATTAAAAGTGAATTATGGGGATTTTCAAGGATTTTTCCTAAGTGTTTTAACATGGTTATTAAATTATTTAAGTTGAAGGACTTAAATGTTTAATTAAAGGAATTACTAAAATAATTTCAATTATAGATTATTGAATTCGTTAGCCTTTTTAGAAAGGATTTTGATAAGGAATTTGACAACCAATCATATTTTGAAAAATTGGGTGAACTAGACAAAAAGAATTTCTTTTAAAGGTAGAAATCAGTTTCGTTTCGAATTACAACCTCGCCATTTCTGTTTGCTTGCTTCTGAAACCATGCCCAGTAGGCCTTTCGAACCCATTCAAAACCAATGCACATGTTATCAAGAAATTGGTACAAAGTGTATTGGAAGAAGGTGGAAGGGATGGTTTCGAAGGCCTGCTTTCAATGGGGCTCAAATTACTTTTAAACAGCTTTTGAACCAATTAACATGCCTTTGTTTTAGAAGAAGCTTTTGAATGAGTTGCCGCTTATTTTGTTTTCAGAGGAGCATTCGAAAGAGTAGCCGCTTTTGAACCTATTCGAAACCGAGCTGCCGCATTTATGGCTTTCGAATCAGTTGAAGGCCTCTTTCTTTACAACTTATATCAACGCTTTCAAATGGGAAGCTTTCGTCCTTGTAAAATTGAAGCAATCTTCTCAGCACTTTCAAAAAGGTTATTTTTAGCTGCTTTTAAAAAGAGTTTTGGAGGCAATGGTTTCAAAAGAAAGGTTTCGAAACCATCCTCTTTTCCAGATTCTTTATTTAAAATCAATGCTTTCGAAAAGGGTAATTCCACTTCTGTTCTTCTTGACCCAATATTTATATTAAGTGTTAAACCCAACGGATTCGATAAGAACACTTTTAAATGGTATCTATGATGCTTTCGAAGGGTATGCCTTAAGTTTTTCGAAGGATATGTTTTAGGCATTTCAAAGGGTATGTTTTATGTATTTCAAAAGATAAGTTTTAAGTGTTTCGAAAGGTATGTTTTAAATATTTTGAAATATAAGCTTTAAGTGTTTCCAAAGGTATGTTTTAAGTATTTCGAAAGGTATGATTTTAATGATTTTGAAAGTGAAGGCCTAAGTTTTTAAGTAATGATGCAAAGGATATAGTCAAAAGCTTATTTTTCAAACAAGAAACCCAATCTCATTTTTAAAGATAAATCCATGGCAATATGAAAGAATTTTGAAACAAGATTTAACTTTGGAGTTTTTGAAGAAGCTTTCCTTGCTAAAGATAATGGCTTAAGGGTAATAACAATGTTTTCATTTGAAAGAAATGATTACAAGGAAATTTAACCATAGATGTTTGTATTATTACGTTATGATCAGTTATCGTGTATGCTTCTTCTATAAACATAGTCACTTTACAATTAACCCATAACTGCATTTTGGGGTGTTAAAGGCAGAATAACCAGCTTGATTTACCCAGTAGCGAATATACATCGAGTTAACTCCTGTGTGAGTAGAATAGCATCTTAGAGGTCAGGATGACAAAAATGTAGGATGCCTAAGGACTGATCAAAGGATTATTAGTTTAAACAGGTTCTTGGTAAGCCCATAAAAACTATGTATGATGGTTGTTATTGGCAAGGGCCAATAGGTTCTTAGTGAGCCCATGAAAACTATGTTCGAAATAAGTTATTAACAGAGATCAATAAGTTCATAGTCATCCATTGAAAACTATAACTTGGGAGTAGTTGTTGGAGAACCCAATAGGTTCACAGTGAGCCTTTGATAACTTTAAGTGGATAACTTTATTGGTAGATAACAATAGGTTGTTAATGACCTCATGAAAACTATAAAACCAGATGAATAGTCCGTAAGCTTGGAATATATTTTTAGTTAGCCCATGAAAACTGATAGGTTAATTGTGACTCTAAAGACTATAACTTGAGACATATAGTCAGATGAATAGGGATGGGAAATCCAAAGCATATTGCATGTTTGCATATCATCACGATGCATTTTTTTATGATTATGTCTCAACCATTATGGGTGTAGGAGCACAGTATATGGTTATTACAAAATGGGGTTGAGATACTAGTGAGAGGAAAATTCATTTTGCTAAGTGTCGTCGTCTCACTAGATTTCTATACGGTTTGAGTTGGTAGGTTATTATTCACGCAAGGCTTTTTATCTTACTTGAAGTTTATGTTTTCTCCTTAAACTCTCGGGTGCTCAATTTATTTTGAGCAGTCTGAGAGTTAAGATTTTCAGGTTCTCCTTCAGACGAATAAACTTTCAGAGACATGTAGGAGGAAGGCTTGCTATTAAGAGTTCTTTCTATTTGATTCTGCTGTGTTTTGGATGTAATAACAATGTTGTTTATTTTCCTATATTTAGACTCTGATCAACCGAAGGGGCATCTTCATATGTTGCTCTTGGCATATTTTGTAATATTTATATTTCTCTAAATGTGGTTTATGAATTGGGATAATGTAATGAATTTGTAAATATGATTTGATGTGGAATGAGAAATTTATTTTAAAAATTTAAAATTTTCCATATCCATGCGTTTCTGTTATATTAAAATATGGAGAGTAAAAAAAATCCTAAGAAAGAAAATAAATTTAATTTCTCGATTTTGAAAAACAAAACTAAGAAGGTAAAAATTATTTTTTTGGATTTTTCAAAAAAAAAAAATGCAAGCACTTCACATGTGCATGAAATAAAATGTATGAAATATCAGTCAATCTGTGAGATAGAGATACAAGAAAATATCAAACTGGAGGGATCACAAAAGTTAAAAGTCATACCAGACGTTCTAAAAAGAAAGGACAGATTATGATATCATGATATCATGATACTAGTTGCTATCTGGGTTGCCTATAATCAGGAACAATGATACCACTTGCCAATGATGGCAAATAATGGTACCTCAGATACTGTTTTATGTTCAAACTCCCGAACTTTCACCATCAATGTCAAGCATGGAAAAAATGAGCTTCATCAATCAAACATACTACATACTCCGCAATGTAATCGAATTAACCCCAACATTTGAATATCTCAACAAAATAACCTACGTCAAAAATAAAGCACAAAACCATAAACTCTAGAATATATGATTTTTCATTCATTATGCAAAGTGTAAAACATAGTATTATAAAAAAAAATCACAATCATATAACCGACAAACATTATTCTTATTTTCCAAACATCGACTATTACTATTTTGAAAAAAATCAATTTTTTTGTACCATTTTTAAAAAAACTTATATTCAAAATTTGATTTAGCACTAGACATGAAGGTTTTAGACATTAAATGTTTAACTAACAAAATTGGTTTCAGGTTAAATAGCAACGTATCAAAAATTACGCCCGAAATACTACAGTTTTTTTTAAATAATTCTGGATCACTTTTCAAGCAATGCGCTGAATTGATTTTTAAGGTTTCACAATATGAATCTGCAAAAAATCAAAAGATGAAAGTTATAGGATCGTCTATGCTCTCTCCATAACTTCAATAATTTCAAAATGTAAAGATACCGTGTTTAAATTATGATTGGTTTACTACACCTGTGCTTAAAGAAAGGAAACATAAAAAAATCAAAAAAGGAAATTGTAGAATTTTATATAATGTTTTCAAAACATCTATAATTTTGTAAATGATGATATCAGGGCAAAAGTTATGGTGAAAAATTCTATAATTATATTAGGAAGTTCTGAAACCGTTCTCAAACAATGTACTGAATTGTTTGCAGTTTTCTGCTAGCTTGAGTTCTTAATTTGTAAAATCTCAAAACCTAAAAATTCTTGATTTTGCCTTTTGCTTTCTAAAGCATACCAAAATTTTCAAATCGAAGTTATAGAACTTATGTTAGGACAATTTTACTATAAAATGTTTGAAAATCAGAGCACAAAGAAAGAAGAGAAAATCGACAAGTATGATTTTGAAATCATACCTTTGCCTATCTTTGAAGTTCCATTCATGTTCACATTGCTATCGAAAGTGCTTGGATCTTCACTTCGTTTTCCTCAGCTAAGGAACACTACAATTATCGCTCATCAAATATATAAAACAACTCAAAATCTACTTCCTTATAGCCGCTTCTTAGGCCGTCTTTTTACCTACATATTAGAAGAAGTGAGTGCCTGAGAATAAGAAGCATGACCACATTTGTTTATTTTTGAAATCTATAGCAAATTTATTTGGACATAAAACCGTTAATATTAACGACCCTATCCTTAGGAATCTAAATTTGTTTGGCTCGTTTATTTATGTTCCTATTTTAATAATTACTATAACTATGTCCAATATTACCACACGCATTTGGGAAATGCACTTCTCCTAGCATGTCACTAGTCGTTTTTTTTATAAACTAACACCTTTTCAAATCCAAGTCCTTTTCTATTATTCTCAAAGAGCAAATATCCTAATTACATGTTGACGATTTTTCTCCATCGGATTTTTTTTGAAGAATTGACTTGAGTCCATTAACCATTAATTTAAAAAGATAATGCTTATTTATTAGCTTAAAAAATGACTAAAAAAATTCTCTCTCTTTTCAAAATCATTTCTCTTTAAGACCACATTTTCATTTCAAGCTCTTTTATTTTGGTTTTAGTTCCAAGCATCTCAATTTTTAAAATTTATCATTTTTAAAATTTAACCTTTTCTAAATCCTTAAGTTCTCAATCTCTTTGCCCAATTCTTGATTTGTTTGAATAATTTCAATTTTTCTATTTTTCAAAATCGCATTTTCTTTTTCAAGGTTTGGAAATTTTCTTTAATATCATTTAATTCCTTTTCACAATCTACACACACTTATCATATTGATTTTTTTACCTTCTTAATCTTTCCAATCTCCTATTTTAGTCCATCTAAGATCATCTCCGCTTCCCAAAATATTCTTTTTTAAAAAGTTTCACAGTTTTAATGTTTGGAATGTTTAGACATAATAAAAATTTCAACTCTTTTTGTACGATATTGTTTTTGTAAATCAATTTAATTTTTTTTATTTAAAATCAAATTTCCTTTTCAAGCTTTTGAAAATTTTCACTAAAGTAAATGAAATACTTTTCATAGTTCAAAATTTTTCTACATTCAATTTTTTTAATTTTCTTACCGTTTTTAAGCTCCTTGTCCAATTTATCATTTTTTGACAGAGTTTAGATTTTTCACTTCTCAATTGTTATTTATCAGTTCAAGATCATCAACATTTCTAGTTAATATATGACACATGATAACTAAATCTTTAAATAAAAAATCACTTATCACATCATCCATCAAGTCACATTCATTCTCTTCTGTAGAATCGAATTAACCTTAGAGGGGATAAATAGAGTTTATTATAAATTCGTAGAATAAAAAAAATTGCAGCATAGATTTATCCAGCTTCGGCTAGACCTACCTATTGTTACTTCCATGGTTTCTATTAAGATTAAACATTGAACCGCTTATAAATTCCCTATAACCTGCGATTATCGCTAGCCTGATTCTAACTTGCCTAGAAATCTTGCCTAAACCCTGTTCCTACATTGAGAATTTCCCAAACTACTAAAAAAGTAGTTCAAATCGAAATAACTAGAATTTTGAAATTAAAATAAAATACAAAAATAAATAAAAGAAAAATCATAAACTAAAAAAATTGGCCTAAATAGAAAACTTCTCTAAAATTTAAAAATGCCGATCCCTTTCTTTATTTCTTGTTATTCTTCCTTTTAGGTTCCTTTTTTATGATTCTTAAAGCCACTGTCCTTGAGATTGAATGTAGAACCCACGCCTTTATGTCCTAGTAGACGATTTCTTTGATTGCCTAGCAATAGTTGATTGCGACAGCTTCAAAAGACTAGCTCCTTTGCAATCGATAATTTGGTATGATTTCGATTTACTAATTATGCATGAATATTTTTTCCTTCTCTGCTAGCTTAATTTTCGTTGATAACTTGAGTTTTATAGCGACTGATTTGAGAAAAATCTCTTTTGATTTTCATGTTCTTCATGATTTTTTTATTTAAGTATTTAAACTTTGATTTATGGCTTCTGATTTATCAACCTGGCACTTTGATTTTGTAGGATCTTTTGTGTATTCTTTGGCTTGAGAAAGCCGACTAAATCATGCTTGTAGTTTGTGATGGCTTCGGCCTGACATTGTTGACTTGTTCAACATTTTCTATGGCCTGAATTTGTGGATTCATTTTATTTGTGGTTCGGCCTGATTTTGTGGACTTTGTTCAACATTAGTTTGTACACTTGATTATTTCTGAAATATCCATGTTGTCTGTGTACACATATATGTATACATAAAGATATATGTATGTGTTGCTTTGAGATTTTCCACTTCTGAAATGAACTTGATGTTGTACTACTTAATCCTATATTTAATTTATCTATGCCTGTTGGTGTATGTGCCTGAGCTTCCTGGCTTGTTGCATTTTTACTACATCTTTGTTGTGCACATTGCATGCTTATATGTTTGCCTTGTTGCTGGCCTTTATAGTATGTATGTGCCTGCTGTGCTTGCTCTTGCATGCTTGCATGCCTATGTGTGCTTGTTGTCCTGTATGCTTGAATCTCCCTTGTGTGCTTGCTTGCATGTGTGCTTTTCTTATGTACTTGTGCATGAACTTGCATATTTGTGAATATTTCATGAATGTTCTTTGTGCCTTGTGCTTTCTAAAGCTATTGTGCATGTCTAATATGCGTTTCCCTTTCTTTATGCCTTGTTTATTTGGAATTTCTCAACCCTACGACATGTACAATAATACTCAATGCATGTCTTAACTTGATCATGCATATATTGACTTAATTTTGAAATTTTATCTCTTACAAATATAGTTTATTGGTCTTTGTATATACCTGCTGCACTGGTTTATATTCGCTAATTTTGGTACTCGTTTAAAAATTGAAAGAACGAAACTAATAAACGAAGGCAATGTCAGTTTTAAATATATTTGTATTTTTGCAGTTTAAATTTTTCCTTTTTGCCTTTTACTGCATTGTTGTATGTTAGGTAAAATAGATTTCTCTCTAGACAAAGATTGGAATAAGAAGATAAAAATTGCATTCAAGTGGGTGAGGATAAAATGTAGAGTGACTACTGTATTGAAAGTGTTGTGAGTAAGAGAGTGCAAATTGATGTATATGAAAGAGTATAAAAATAGTGTACATAAAATACTATATTATAAATATTATGGGAGTTCTTATATTAATTATTATAATGTTAAATAATTTATTGCAATAAAATATTTCGTTGCCTATTTCTTTTTGTCATATTGTAATAGTGCTACAACAAACATAATTAAAAACATATATATGTTTATTAGCATCAAACAAAAATCATAAACTATTATACTCTAAATCTCCCCCTTTTGATGATAACAAACATATATTAAAATTTTGTTATCCTAGAATAAGAAATGTGTTTATTGTGCTATGATCATAAGCTCGTCCTATTTAGATGCTCCCTCTACAACGATACTTCCCCTATACTGATGCATGCGTAAAAAAAAAAAGATGTCTAATTTCCAAATAGAAAAAATATTTGAAACACGATTGTTTTGAAGCAAAAAGAGAAAAAAAATTCTGCAAGGTTTTTACTCAACCACCAAAACCTTAACTCTTTTCCCTTTTTGTTATCATCAAAAATTAAAATAGTAATAGATATAGTGATAGATTTTGATTGATAATGTAAATCATCTAGATGTAAGAGTACTAAAATTTCAATTCATCAAACAAAAATCATAATATTTTATTAATTAGACACATATCCCATTTTAGAATGATAATTGTATTGTGGTTTAGCGAGAATTTATTTAATGACAGTAGTATGGTATTTTTTGATAAGGAAAACTATTAAAAATTAAATAACGAAAAGAGAAAACAAAGAATGTTAAGCACATTCTAACCATGGATAATCATTAGACTTTTAAATAAGGTTAGTAGTTGGTTAAAGAAAGAATATCACGCACTTATTAACCACGCATAAACGTTAGGACTTTTAAATGAGGTTAGAAATTATTTGAATATTCATCTCTCTCTTATATAGATGTTCTATTCATGCATAACCTTAAGGACTTTTAAATGAAAATGGAAGTACCTATCTTGAGATTAAAAGTTATACATTCATGCAAAACCATGAAGACTTTTAAATGAGAATGACTATTTTAGGATAGAATAAATTATTTAAATCAAGTTAAAGAATATAATTCCTCCTTTTTCAAAATACCAACTTCTATACACTGTATTAAATTTTGGTGTATGGACTTTAAGAAGGATGATAGGAATAGAAATGATCATGAAACAAGTATTAATTAAAAAATACAAAAAATTGTTCAATTTTCAAGAAATTTTAGCTTATCATTTCTCTAGTTATGAATTATGATTTGATCATTACCTATTACATCTTAATTACTACTAATAAATTTTGATAGATTTTGAAAAGTTGAAGCAGTTAAGCACCATCTTTTGTAGAGTAAATTTCTTACTAGAAAATTAAAAATCGAAAGCTAAAATGGAAAAAGTGATTAAATAAGTCATTCCTAAAATTGTCAAATCCAATTAAAGTTGTGGAAGTAAATTTTCTAAAAGAGATTTTGTTGAAATATCTGCTAATTGAAAATTAGTTGAAAATATTTCAATGCATATATATTCAGAGTCAGCGATTGATAATGCAACATGTTATAACCTAAATATGCTAGTCATCACAGGCTTGGGGAGCTTTCATGAGGAAAGCACAGAAGCAATCATGAAGAGATTGTAAAGCTAGTTGGGGAAATTCTTAATGTTATTTTCGGAAAGTCAAGAAAATCCATTGCGAGAAGTTAAACATGGTCGTCGCATGTTATCTTCAAAAGATAAACAAGAGTTGTCTTGTGAAGTTTAGTAAGCAGTCATGTGCCTTCATGGAGTAATCATCGTGGAACAACTTAATAGAACCTTCGTGGTTATTCCAAAGGTTATCATGAGAAAATAGTACATTAGGTTCATCACAAAACAACATAGTGAAGAGCTATAGAGGAGAGTTTCTTAAGGCCATTATGTGATGTTCGCAAGCGTTAAAGTATATCTATCATGAAGAGTTCCATAAAGGCATTGTAATGAGTTTCTTATGAGCTATTATGAGGAGTTAATAAAATAATATGCAAGAAGCTTATTTATCAACTTTAAACATGAAAGAATGGAGTCATCATGAAATGTTTATGGAAGCAATCGCTTGAGAAGATCAAAGAGCCATCATGTGATGTTCTATGAAGCCTTCGCATACCATTCTCCAATTAATTAACCAAAACATTGAGAGGAGTTTCCTTAAGTTATTATACCACATGCAACCTTCGAAAAGATAAAGTAAAGCTTTCGCGAAGAGTTCAATAAAGCCATCACATGAATTTTGGGAGTTCCAACATGCCGTTAAGAGAAATTCTAAAATGGGTGATTTAAGCTTTCATGGGGGTTTCCAAGACATTATCATGCTCAATTCACAATCTGAAATCCATCAAGAGTGCACACTATCACGATGGATTAAAACCATAGCTTGCTATTTTGAAGCAACAAGTCAGAGCTATCGTGGAAGGTCTCAACAGAACCATCGCATATTACTTGCACAAAAATTGGTTACGAACACTCAACTAATATGATGACACCATAGATTCAATATCCAAATCCAAATAGAGAATTAAATATGCAGATCATAGATTCAATAGCAAAAAGGTAAATGAACCCACGAATTTTATAGTGGTTCAGCAAACTCTGACCTATGTTCACTCCAATAATCATTGTATTACATTATAGGATTACAAATTCAGTTTTTTTAGCCTTAGATGGAGGAAGGAAAGAGAACCAATGAAGTAGAGCCAAAAGAAGAAGCTCTCCATTCTTGAGCCAACGATCTGGTATTCATAGAAGAAGATAATGAAATATTTAACTAAAAATCCATATGTAGAAGATCAAGGCCAAGCCAAACCCGCTCACCAAAAAGGGGACCCATCTATGACTCATAAAAGGATCGACCTCAATCCCTTAAGATGGTGGATAAGGGGTCGGTAATCCCTACAGTGGGTCACCCTATGCTTCCTCTTCGTGTTTCTATAGTTGTTTGCTTGATACTCCTAGAATTTGTTGAGTTATTGAGCAATTGTTTTTGAGTGGAACTGCAAATTCGAGTTTTCATAGCCATAGTAATCCGATCCAATCCGTTCCTAACCATATTGTACCGATCCATCCACTTCGTAGGGAAGTGCAAATCCATACTTAGCCATTTTTTGGATGCTACTTGCTTGAATCCACTTGACTATCGTCCATAGCCTCGCTTATAACCTATAACATCCCACCTTTTTGGACGCTTTAAGCAGACACACGTGCCAACTTAAACCATACAAAAGGGCTGATTGTTATTGGGGTAAATAGGACAAAGAGAAAGAAATAAAATAAAACAGAATCTCTCAACGGAATGATAAAATATAATAATCAAATAACAGTTCATGAAGCTGTTTATAAAACATTTTACTATACTTATACAACACGGTATCAGGGTTACAGATATCAGAGATAAATAAGTAATAATACAACGGAATAGTATGATGTAGTGGAATAATTAGTAAATAGTAGTAGTACACATCTTCGTCTTCGTCCTATGGGATAAGTCTTCAAATCCTAAAATGCTCGGGTTGGCTCGAGCGAATTGGAACGACAAAACAATCGATTCAGGACTAAATATCTTATATAAGTTAAATTAACGGTAAATATGCATGTGACGACGTTAGAAATGTTTACGGGGTTTGACATCTCGTATACAATGTCTAACGTTAGTGCAGTAACTAGAGAGATGTTCGGGATTCACATCTCCTAAAGATCCGTTAAACTATCTACTATGTAGTAATACGCTATTATAATAATGTCTAAAGTAAAGTATAATATTTAAAAATAACGTTAAAGATTTACATTTTCCACCTTAACACATTTCTGGATGCCACTATACAGTACTGTAACTCCCCATAAACTGGACTCACCAGAGGATACCCCATAGGTACGGCATAAAACAAACTCGTAGAAGGCGTGCTATGGTAGATGATACGACATAACTAGGCAATACCAGGGTAGATATGTCAATTACACATCCACACTGTTGGTAACACATAGCCGCATCTACCGCCAACTCGAAACACACTCTCGAGTAAAAATCTAAGGGTGGCGACCAAATAAATCAAAAGTCAGAATATAGATCGATGGAATGTGTCCAATTGAAGGGGCTACCTCACTTGGCCTGGAATCGCTCTTGTTTTAGCTACCTTATGCTAACTCACTGGAATTAGGTCCACATAAATATACCTTTAGGATCGTCTCCACCATTCTAATTCATTCTGGAATATCCACCACGTACACAGTTGTTAAAGTGGTTTTCGGTATTGGCATAGAGTATGACAACATCTGATCCCGATCTCTTTGACAATGAATCGCTTATTCCACACCGGATGGTTCTTTTACATTTTCAAAATCATTTCATAATTGATATCAAAATATCATAGTCAATTCAAACCATGTCACAATCGAAATTATTACTTACTTTCGAAATCATAGTTCGATAATTTTATTTCCTTTCAAAGTCAACACAATTTATATCAAAATACGTATTCTCAAAGCTATATCACTTTCAACATTATCGTTTCCAAAATCATGTTTGCTTTCAAAAATCATACTTCCAAAATAAGAAAAATCCTTACTCCAAAATCATCATATTCAGTTAGTTACAACTTTTAAATCCCAACTTAGCTTATGACATCATTAACCATATTCACTTTAAAAATGGAGAAATTTAAAATAATCCCATCCATTTTACTTGGTTTGGCATTTGGAAGAAAATAGTTAAATAGTTATAAATAATTTATATATATTTAAAATAGATTAAATATAATTAAAATAGATTAAATACGTTCAAAATAAACTAATTAGATTTAAAATAAATTAAAATAGTCTAATTAGTTTAAAATCAATTAAATTGGTTTAAAATAGATCAAAATAATTCATATGGTTACTATTAGTTAAATAGTTTAATAAATTTGAAAATCTTAATAATTAGTAAATTTTAAAATAATATATTTTAAAATAGTTTATATTAAAATACGAGTTTGAAATTAATATCAAATTAAACTATTCATTTCTTTTCAACATATTTGGACCATTTCAAATTTCAAAATAGACAAACCAAATTTCAATAAACTATCAAATTTCATGTCATTTCAATCCATGTTCAAAATATCAATACAGATTACTCCAATTTAAAAATATTTCAAGGTTATTTTCAAACAAATTCAATAACTCAATTTTGATAAAATTTCATTTATACATAAAAGTTTAACTGTCAACTTCCGATTTAATTTCTTAAAGAAATCCCTTTTAAACCAATTTGCATTTCAACACAAAATTTGATTTTTCTTTAATACTTCAATTTATATAAATCAAGTTTTATTTCAAAACATCAATTGATTAAATTTAAAAATTAAGAATTTTAAAACCATTTAGTTTAACCAATCCAGTGTCCATATATAATTCTCTACCCTAGGGTCAAATGATACGGATATTTATCATTTTAATCTGTAATTTAAACATTTTACGGTTGCATATCGTTTCAAACCGCAATCTCGAAATAAATAAAAATCCATAACGAACTTACAGTTTACACCGATATAAAATAAAACATCCATTCAACCAATATCAACAATCCACATCCATCACAATCATCATCCAAAACAATCAATAAATATCAATATGGAACTGATAATCAATAACAAGTATCTAATTGGCAGTTTATATTCAATAATAAATTAAATAACTATTTAATTCAAATAAATCTAAATTAACCAAGATGATGATTCAAAATATACCGAACAGTCATAAATAAATTTCCAGTCACATCGTAAATTTAATCTAACAAACATAAGAAAATTTAGAAGTTGTGAGTGGGTTAAAACACTCACCTTTGAATTTAAATTGAATTTAAATCCATTTTAAGCCCAAAATTAAAATTGTCTCAGAATTCGTCCAAACCTATGTCAAAATGTCCAAAATTTCGGCACGTTTCCAACGCAAGAAACCACGCGTGATTTTGACTTCGTATGTGAAAGTTATACAAGTTAGAACATTTGAATTTAAATTAAATAGCACAACCTGAACCAACCATTCACCATTCACCACGTCATCCTCATACCCCCATCCTCTTTCGTTAGAACTTGAATACCTACAGGGCCACCCCTGTAACCCACGATCGCCACGCCTTCGGCCCGTCGCGGCCCTTCGCGCCACCACCGGCGAGCCGTCGCCATCGCATGAACGCCTCCGTGCCTCACGACCTTCTCCCGTACGCCAAAAAAGCGTAGCCGCCATCCAACGTCGAACCCTAATCCAAATATCCACCTCGTTCCAACCGTCAAAACTACAAACGAACACCGTCGATGCCTTCCACTCGATGATCTCGACAAAACCCACAAATCAATTCGGCGATTGGTTGCAATCGATCGCGATGAAAAGACGAGAATTAATTCGCGATTTGGAAAGATAGAGACCCGAATCGAAAAATACATAGCATATTCAACTTGCCCTCATCGAGAGCTTCAAATTGATGTATAATTCTATATGTATTGAGGAGTTTTAATTTTTGATTTGGTTTTGAAATTGAAATTAAGGTTTGATAATTAAGGTTTGTCTACCATTGGAAAGAAGAGGAGCGAATGAAATTGTACATACAGAAATGAGGAAAGAGAAATGACCTAGGGTTTATAATGATGTATATATAGGCAATACAATATAGAAACAAATGGGCTCGATCGATTCGGGTTTCGAACGATAAATGACCCGAAAAGCCCGTTTCGACTCCGGAACGAAAATGTGTCAACCCATATATCAAAACAGGTGTTTTTGATAATTTTAAAATCAAAGGAATATGTTTCAAGTCCTAATTCCGTCATATGAAGAAGTAATGCAAAAATTTGATTATTTCAAATTGATTTCAATTGATTTTTATTAAATTGATTTCTAAGCGTTTCAAGTCCGTACGATCAAACAACAAATCCGATCGCTACGAAACTTGAACTCCTACAATATTTCACTGTTACGGATCCGATGAAATTGGTTTCGTAAAAATTCGCGTCAGTGGCCAAAATGGCTATTTTTCAGGTTAATTAAATAAATTAATATTAAATTAATTAAATCAATTTTTCAATTCAAATTTTATAATTCACAATTTTATCATTTTTGATTTCTTAAACAACTGCAGTACTTTAAAAAATTTATATATCAATTTAAAGTTAATTAATTCATTTAAATCTTACTTTTAGTAAATTCATTAATTATCAACTGAAATTCCAATAAATCCATTTATTTGATTTCTCGATTTTGTTATAAATCAATTATTAACTTATCATATTATGAATAGAATTAGCACTTCTACTCATTTTGTTACATTCACAGTCTTTATTATTTTTAAACTTATTAATGTAACATTAAAGTTCATTTAATTTTAGTTGATTTCCCATTTTAATTTAAAGGACCAAATAAACAGGTAACTTATAATAATGGTCTTCATAACTTTTAATTACAATTATGAATTCATTATTCACAACCAAATGTTACAATTCTTATCTGACGCTGATTTTATTTAATTAAAATTAACTCTGCATTTCATACAATAATTAAATATTTACAATTTTATAACTAAGTATAACAACGTATAGTATTTCATTATTGGAATTTCATTTCAATTGTTAATAATTATTTTTAATTACTTTTGTTACATTTCATTTTAGCATTCACTTCATTATTAACTTACAGATTTTTATTTCTTCACTATTAAATTAACAAAGTCTTATTAAATTAACAAATTTAATTATCAAAAATTACGGATCGTTACGCTCTCCCCCACTCAAAATTTTTGTCCCCGAAAAGGAAAAAGGAAGGAAAAGGAATTAAGTAATCAATATATCTTATTCAAAGATATTAAATTTTGTAGACAAATAAATTTACAAAATTAAATAATTTAAATAAAATATATCCATTTATAACCATTAAATACTTTTATACTCGAATTAATAAATTTTGGAAAATATTTCATATAATTTTCTAAGTCCAAAATATTTAGAAAATTTTGGTAGAGTCTCCTTTGTACGGAGAGCCTCGGGAATTATAATAACAATTAAATAATATGTATCATAATATCTCAAAATAATATATCCCAACAACGAGAAGATATATATAACTCCGTTAGAAAACCATAATCCGAGAACGTACCTATTTGTCAGGCAAACAACGCTTAAATTATGAAACCAAAAGCATAAACAATTGCTTCCGTAACCTGTATTTCACTTATATAATCCAAAATGAGTTAATAATAATATAAAATAAAATATTTAAAGTTGTTTCAACCACTAACAAACAAATCAATATGAAATAACTATCACATGAAATCAAAACAAATCAATTATCAATCCATATCAAATAAACAAATGGTTTGTTCGGGTTCAAAACTTTTAATTGTATAGAATGACAAATAAACTACTAAGTATACCATCTACGCAACAGTCTGAGATAAAACTCGATAGATTATTCATACATCCAAACAATTTTAAAGTATCTTTGCCCAAACAAACATAAATCCAACAAACAACAGATTCTAACATTATTTAGGTTTATTCTTATAAATTTCATTTCATATCATTTACCTTACTTTAGTTTCATTCATTAACTTCCATTTATTTCATTACATATGTTACTCATGTATAATTACTTAATCATATGTAAATAAGTTCTTAAAGTACTATATAGGTTTCTTTGTAAATAAACTCGCATTCATTCATTCAGTTCTTATTTCTATTTATTTCTAGTCATTACTTACAAAAATTCAATTTCATTTATCCATATCATGTCACTTTCTTTTTATTGTATTACATTTATTTGTTTATAGTATTCATGTTCAGTTCAATTTCTTAGCTTATCAATTCATTAACTTAAGTTTATAATCATCTGCTTACAATACTTACTTTCTACGACATTTTATTATAGTAAACTTTCGAATTTAACTTAAGTTTATAATACTATAACATCAAATTCTTATTTATAAAACAATTTCAATGAACGCTTCCATTACGTAAGTTTTACTTGTAAAATTTCCATTACATTTTCTTATTAGACATTTCAACTTTTAAATCTTTTGGTAAGTTATATATATGTTTTTAAGAATGTGATTGAAAGCTACACAAGTTTGACTTACTTATTTTAACTAGCAAAATATTCAATTTATGTCTTTCAGATTTCATTCTTTTGATTTACAGGTTACGAGTTTTCAATTCTTATATATTTCATTCATAACTTAGCATTTAATTTCTTATTTTCATTTACAAGTTTCAATTATTAAATAGTTAAAATTTTATTCCATTACTGTAATTAGAATCTCTAGTTTATAGAAATTTAAGAAATAAATGCCAGGTTCCATTTCTAATTATTTAAAATAGTAGGTAGATGTATGTACTTACAACATATATCCAATTATATTTAAACAATTTGAAATTTATATTTGTTTATCAAAATAAATCTGCAATAAACTACTACAGTGGCCTTCCTACTTCGAAACTCGAAATTGAATGTCGATGGTGCATGCACCCATCACCAAAATTATTTTCCAGCGACAGAGAGGGGAACACATAATTTATTCCCTTTAAAAGTTCCTTTTCAAACTTTCCTCCAAATCACATTGAAATATTTATATTAGAAAATACTTCTAAATATTATTATTATTATATTCCAAAATCATTCGAAAGAAGTTTTTTTCAAAACCCCGGAACTTAAGTTCTAGATTACCAATTTTCATTTATTTTATTTGCACATCTTTATTTTCAACCAATATTTATAAATTCCACTACCTAACAACCAATATATTACGACCAAATATATTATTTATAAATCATTATTTTATATAAAATAATATATAGTAGGCAAAATTATTTCATTTACCTATATTTCAAAACAAATATTATGTCGGTCTACCCTATTAAGTGTTTGGAAATCCCTATCGATGTCATAGCGTCCCATGCACCAACCAGAATTTATAAATACAAAACAGAACAAATTAACACAATATAAAAACATTTTATAACACTAACAAATACGCTCTCTCATATATATATACACTTAGCGACTCATCATAGGATATTACTATCCTATTAGTAAAGGGTCAGACCCCATAAAGCTAAGATTTTCGCTAAACCAAAGCTCTGATACCAACTGTAACGTCCCGCCTTTTCGGACGCTTTAAGCCGACACACATGCCAACTCAAACCATACAAAAGGGCAGAATGTTATTGGGGTAAATAGTAAAAGAGAAAGAAATAAAACAAAACAGAATCTCACAGCGGAATGACAAAATATAATAATCAAATAACAATTCATGTAGCTGTTTAAAAACATTTGATTATACTTATAAAACATGGTATCTGGGTTACACATATCAGAGATAAATAAATAATGATGCAGCGGAATAGTATAATGCGGTGGAATAATATAGTAAATAGTAGTAGTACACATCTTCTTCTTCGTCCTCCAGGATAAGTCTTCAAATCCTGAAATGCTCAGGCTAACCCAAGCGAATTGAAAAGATAAAAAAATCGAGTCAGAACTAAAAGATCTTATGTAAGTTAAATCAACGGTAAATATGCATGTGACGGCATCAGAGATGTTTACAGGGTTTGACATCTCCTATCCAGTGTCTAACGTGAGTGCAGTAACTTGAGAGATGTTTGGGATTCACATCTCCTTAGGATCCATTAAACTATCTGCTATGTAGTAATACGCTATTATAGTAATGTCTAAAGTAAAGTATACTATTTAAAAATAGCGTTAAGGCTTTACATTTTCCATCTTAACACATTTTTGGATACCAATAGTCTATACAGTACATAACTCCGGGTAAACTGGAGCCGCTAGAGGATAACCCATAGGTACGACATAAAACAAACTCGTAGAAGGCACGCTAGGATAGGTGACATGGCACAACTAGGCAATGTCAGGGTAGATATACCAATTACGCATCGGACTATTGGTAACGCATAGCCGCAACTACCGCCAACTCGAAACACACTCCTGAGTAAAAATCGCAGGGTGGCCACCAAATAAATCAAAAGTCAGAACATAGTATCGATGGAATGTGTCCGATCGGAGGGGCTACCTCACTTGGCCCGGAATCACACCTATTTTAGCCTTCTTATGCTAAATCACAGGAGATAGGTCCACGTAAATATACCGTTAGGATTGTTGCCACCAACCTACTTCATTCTGGAATCTCCACCACATTCATAGTTGTCAAAGTGGTTTTCGGTATTGGCAGAGAGTATGACGACATCTGATCCCTGTCTCTTTGACAGCCAATCGCTTATTACACATCGTATAGTTCTTTTACATTTTCAATGACATCGAAATATTATATTCAATTCAAACCATATCACATTCGAAATCATTACTTACTTTCGAAATCATGTTTGCCTTCAATATCATAGTTCGATAATTTTATTTCCTTTCAAAGTCAAATTCACAATTTATGTCAAAATATCGTATTCTCAAAGCTATATCAAATCATTATCTTTCCAAAATCATGATTTCTTTCAAAAATCATACTTCCAAAATAAGAAATCCTTACTCGAATCATCATATTCAATTATTTATAACTTTTAAATCCTAACTTAGTTTATGAGATCATTAACCATATTCACTTTAAAAATCGAGAAATTTGAATAAAATCCCATCCATTTTACTTGTTTTGGAAGTTGTAAGAAAATAGTTTAAATTATAAATAATTAATATAGATTTAAATGGATTAAGTATAATTAAAATAGATCAAATAGTTTTAAAATAGATTAATTAGATTTAAAATAAATTAAAATAGTCTGATTAGTTCAAAATAAATTAAATTGGTTTAAAATAGATTAAAATAATTCATATAGTTAATATTAGTTAAATAGTTTAATAAATTTTAAAATCTTAATAATTATAATTTTTTTAAAATAATATATTTTTAAAGCAGTTTATAATAAAATATGAGTTTAAAATTAATATCAAATTAAACTATTCATTACATTTCAACATATTTGGACCATTTCAAATTTCCAAATCGAAAAACCAAATTTCAATAAACTATCGAATTTCATGTCTTTTCAATCCATGTTCAAAATATCAATACGGATTACTTCAATTTCAAAATATTTCAATGTTATTTTCAAACAAATTCAGTGACTCAATTTCGATAGAATTTCATTTATACATAAAAGTTTAACTTTAGACTTCCGATTTAATTTCATAAAGAAATTCCTTTTTAAACCAATTCGCATTTCAACACAAAACTTGATTTTTCTATAATACTTCAATTCATATAAATCAAATTTTATTTCAAAACATCAATTGATTAAATTCAAAAATTAAGAATTTTAAAATCATTTAATTTAACCAATCCGGTGTCCATATATAATTCTCTACCCTAGGGTCATGTGATATAGGTATTTATCATTTCAATCCGCAATTTAAACATTTTACGGTTGTATATCATTTCAAACCGCAATTCTGAAATAAATAAAAATCCATAATGAACTTACGGTTTATGCCGATATAAAATGAAACATCCATTCAACCAACATCAGCAATCCACATCCATCATCATCATCATCCAAAACAATCAATAAATATCAATATAGAACTGATATCAATAATAGGTATCTAACTGGTAGTTTATATTGAATAATAAATTAAATAACTATTTAATTCAAATAAATTCAAATTAACTGAGATAATGGTTCAAATTATACCAAACAGTCATAAATAAATTTTTAATCACATCAAAAATTTAATCTAACAAACATAAGAAATTTTAGAAGTTGTGAATGGGTTTAAACACTCGTCATTGAATTTAAGTTGAATTTAATTCCAGTTTTAGCCCAAAATTCAAACTATCATAGAATTTGTCCAAACCTACGTTTAAATGTCAGAAATTTTGATACGATCCCAGCGCAAGAAACCACGCGTGAATTGGACCTCATATGTGAAAGTTATACAAGTTAGAACATTTTAATTTAAATAATTTAAATTAAATAGCACAACCTGAACCAACTACTCACCATTCGCCACATCATCCTCCTAACCCCCGTCCTCTTTCGTTCAAACCTGAATACCTACAGGTCCACCCCTACAACCCACGATCGCCACGCTTTCGGCCAGTCGTGGCCCTTCGTGCCACCACCGGCGAGCCGTCGCCATCGCATGAACGCCACCGTGCCTCGCGACCACTCCACGACCTCCTCCCGTACGCCAAAAATGCACAGCCGCCATCCAACGTCGAACCCTAATATGCATATCCACCTCGATCCAACCGTGGAAACTCCAAACGAACACCGTTGATGCCTTCCACTCGATGATCTCGACAAAACCCACAAATCAATTCGGCGATCGGTTGCAATCGATCGCGATGAAAAGAACAGTCGAGAATTAATTCACAATTTCTGGACAGATAGAGACCCGAATTGAAAAACAGACGGCATATCCAAATTGAGCTCGTCGAGAGCTTCAAATCGATGTATAATTCAATATCTACTGAGAAGTTTTAATTTTGATTTGGTTTTGAAATTGAAATTGATGTTTGGGAATTAGGGTTAGTCTACCATTGGAAAGATGAGGAGCAAATGGAGTTGTAGGTATAGAAATGAGGAATAAGAAATTACCTAGGGTTTATAACGATGTATATATAGGCAGTATAAAATAGAAACAAATGGGCTCGATCGATTTAGGTTTTGAACGATAAATGACCCGAAAAGCCCGTTTCAACTCCGAAACGAAAATGGGTCAACCCATATATCAAAACAGACGTTTTTAGTAATTTTAAAATCAATAGAATAGGTTTCATGTCCTAATTCCATCAAAAGAAGAAGTTATGCAAAAATTAGCTTATTTCAAATTGATTTCAATTGATTTGAATTAAATTGATTTCTAAGCGATTCGAGTCCGTACGATCAAACGACAAGTCCGATCGCTATGAAACTTAAACTGTAACGATCCCCTTTTTAAGTCAAATTTAAATTGGTAACTAATATAATTTTCAAGATTAAATTATGAGTTTATTTGAATTTTTCCAAAATAAATAGGATATGTGTTTATTTTATACTATTTGTAAATTGAATTTTTGATTTTGAAATTCAAAAATAAATATATTGACATTAAAAATTGGAGTTAAAAACTTTATAAATTGATAAAAAAAAATTTCTAATTATAATAAATATGAATATATATATTTGGAAGTTATGTTTTAAATTTAAAAATAATAGTTTTTCAAAAGCTATTTAAAGGTTAAAATTTATATTTTAAAAAACTAATATATATAATATATACGTGTTTATTAATGTATAATTTAAATTTTAAAATCATTTTCTTTAAGATTATATTAAAATTTATAAAAGGAAAAGTATTCATTAAAATTGAAAATAGAATATAAATATATATAACTAAACATTCGGATTAGCCGGGAGAGGACCTTGTGTCATAAAACTCATTCCGAATAACGGTACGACAAAATGGGATTGCATTTGAAGACGGTGTTGAAAACCGGGTATTTTCGAAAGCGAAAGGATACCTGTTGAATGTCTCTGCACCAGATTGCTCTGGTATAGAGATTTTATCACACTTTGTGATGGGGATTCCGGACGTGATTAGTGAATATCCGGATTGCAAGGGCTTCTTTGGAAGTGCCTTCAGTTCCATTCGATCCCAGAACGGACTTGTATGGATCTGTGTCTGACGTTACATGTTGAGATGTAAAATTGGTTTCTATCGAATACATTTCTGTTGGTGGCGGAGAATTTATTCTCTTAGCTTAACACCCTTCTCTGAGACGTACGAGCTCAGAGGTTATGTAGTTGATGGTTACCAGCGATACATTCCCAATTTGGTAATGTGGCATACGAAGTGCTGCTGATCATTTGTTGATCGAAGCATGGCATTTGTGAAAAGCGTAGCTTTGTGGACGATACTTCGTCGGACCTCACACCCTGGAATGGTCAAAACAGGAAGGATGCGACAAGGTTATAGAGGGTAGCGCCCCTTAGGGTATGTACATTTCCTTTTGGATAGAAGTGGTATCATGGTATGGAGCCCAGATACTTAACTTATGTGAATGTCGCAAATATATATTACTTTGTGACTGTTGATGTTGAGGATCCTCAGATAAAGGTTGTTTAGAACCGGGGGATGGCATACTCGTGTCAGTAGTTACCTATTTTTGCAGAGGTAACCCGGCCTTATGTGGGCAGAGATCCGGTTAGGTTCTCAGGGCGTCTATCCAGAGGTGTACCCATGTGGCAATGGAAAGTTCCTTGGCCTGACCATTTGTTGGAAATCCAAAGGAACAATACGAACCCTTTACGATTGCAATTGTATAACCTGCCTCCTCAGGAGGTAGCTATAGCGGACATAATATAATGGTACCTATGCTGGCTAAGATTAATATTATACTTTCGAAATGTTTTCCACTATGCATTAATAATAATAATATCAAAAGATTTTGCGTATTAAGCATGTTTGACTATCATAAGGAGAAATCTCCTCCAATTCTGCGTTTGCATTGTGTGTGTGGCGGGAGGCCATATGGTAGTTTCATTTTCTAAAAAGCATTGCGGATTTCTTTTAAATTCCTTTGTTTTTCTTTTGTAAAAGAATACCTATTTAAGATCTCACACCAGTCCCATGATTGACTGGAGTTTATTGTTTCCTTTCTAAACTCTAGGTGCCCACCAATTTCCGCACGGGCAGCCTAGAGTCAGGTTATCAGGTCATTCTGGAATTCAAGAGTTGCTGTGGAGATCAGGAGTTGAAGCTGGATGGCGGGACGTATGTCTTACTATGTAATGTCCATTGCGTATGGTTGTGCGAATCAGTTTTCATATAGTCAAGTTATAATAACTGCCAGTGATGTATGATGTTGTTGTAAACTCTGATGTTGTATTGTATTAACAAAGATGATTCTTTGATTTAACAATTATTCATTTATCTATTATATATTGTTCCGCTGCGAAATGTGAGATTCTGTTTATTGTTTCTGATCTCCTTCTATCTTCTTCTTCTTCTTAAACCCTAACGGTTCGGTTTTTCGGCATTCGATTGCGCGACATTTGATACAGTGGACGTATAAATGTCGACTTTCCGCGTTGTAAAATCGGGTCGTTACACTACGTCAATTTCAATTTCACATTATTTATCACTTACTACATTAACAATTTAATGTCCAATGTCAACATCAGACAATCAATCATTTATCAACCAAACTGGATTATCATTTCATAAATAACAGATAATGATGTTAGATGTCACAGGTGAACTGATATAGGTAATAGCATATATAATAGTGTAAATAACTAACAACAGCATATTTCAATTGTCGTTTCGATTGAAATCAAAATTAATAAATAAAAGAACATTAATCGTGAGTGATTGCTCACCTTTCGAGGCCAAAGAAGTTTGACAACAGAAAAGCTACGAATTCCAAAGCAAAGCAAAGTTGGCACGAATTTGATGAACAGATTTGATAAATAAGAATTGACGAATCGAATCAGAACTAGATTAACGAAGAAAATTGGTATAAGTGGACACACACCCATATATACTTATATAACTATATACACATATAAAATCTAAATAAATTTCAAAACATAATTTCAAATCTATATTTAGTTCATATACATACAAAATAAATTCCTATATATATAGACTAATATAAGTATGTATGCCTAAACAATATATATATGAACTTGAGTATCATGAACTACTTACATACGTCCAACACTTTAGAGTTACAATTATATATGTACAAGCTTGAAACTAAGCAAACAGGAAAATATGTATGTAACTGTTAAACATATACTCACTTTATTAAAATATAGTCATATCAACAGAGTACATATATATAGTACTACATATAACCGATTTTTGAAAACCTATATAAAGTTTATATATATATATATATATATATATATATATATATATATATATATGGAGCGGCTCAGCCCATATGAAACAACATTCGAAATAAATAATTCAACAAAATGTATTAAAATAAAAAAATCAAATAAAATAAAGTACAGTAACATGTAACATAATATAAAATAATAAAACATAAACAAAACAACGTAAACTAGTAAATGTTTATATATAGAACCGCACTCATCAGGATATTTGAAATGTTGTAAAATATATAGATCTACCTTTTAATTAATTTATTTATTTACATAAACTCAACCTTATATACATATATACACACACGCAAACATATATACAAATATATATACACACGCAACACACTCTAGCCACAACATATGATAATATAAATCTTTTATAACTTATAAAATCAGCAAAATATAGTTTGTAAAATAAATAAATAAATAAACAACAACTTACTGCTTATATACAAAGGAAAAGGAGGAGACGGTTGACGAAGATCCGGCGATGAAGTGGACAACGTGGGTATGGGAGAGGTTGATCTCGAGTAGGCGACATGGGAAGTCGGGAACGGACGGAGATGCGGTCCCGTGGTGGAGAGGGCGAAGCATAGGGTGGCAGAAAGTGGTGCTTAGAGGTTGAGGCGGCTGTGCTTGAAGACGTGGGAGGTGGAAGAGGTGAAGTGGTGGTGGCGTGGGAGCACGTGCGGTGAAGATGGGAGTAGACACGGGCGCTAGCTGGCCATGGTGGCTCAAGGCTGTAGGAGATAGAAATGATAGGGGAGTTGTGAAGATGGGTGGTGGATGGCCACGCTGGCGAAGGAAAGGCGGAGGACGGAGGCTGCATGGGTGGCAAGGCGGACCGTGGCAACATGGGCGAAGTGGTCTTGTGGATAAGGTTGTACTCGACGCGGCAGAAGGAGAGGGGTAGGCTTGGTTTACACGTTGGTTCTTTCCATGAAAAAGAACAGATGGAGCAACAAGTTATAACATATATTTCCTCCTTGCTTTGGGAAACATGTGTGTGAAAATCGATTTTTCCCTTCTTATTTTTAAGATTCAAAAAAAAATGAAGAGCTCGGCAACAAAAATTTTTGAGAAGAGGGAGAAGAATATGGGGTAAGTGATGAAAGAGAATGACAGTTCAAAAGCAGGAAAGTGATTGGTTCTCAACTTTTAAACTTATATAAATCACAATATAACTTGTTCTCGGATAACCGAAATGAATGTAAACGAACCAATGCATAATAAATGAAAAATGGAGAATGGTGACAGTCAAAAATTTAATTCCTTTGGGAATGTTGCAATAAAACAGCTGTTAGTTCAGACGGTGGATAACTGAAAGGCACGGGAAGCCAAAAGACTTAAAACGGAACCGATACGACTGATCCGTTTATCGATTTCGCCGCGATTCGGACGTCGAAACAGACAAACGAATATACCGTGGAGATCAACACGACCGGATGATCAAAACAGCATAAGGATATCAGTGGTACGATTGAATTTATAAAATTCGAAATTTCTACTAGTGGAAAATGCAGCAAAAACACAAAAACATAAGATCGACGGAGCTAAAGAAGTCCGAATTTGGAAAAACTAAAAATGACGTCTTGCTCAGAAGATGATCTAGAATTTTTCTATATAAAAATATTCAAGTTTCGAAAACATTTTATTTTCACCAATTCCTAGCTGATTAAATTGAAATAAAATTGCACACGAAATAAACTTTCATATTTTTGGGCGAAAATTTACCAGTTGCTATATTTAACTAGACGCATTCCAAATATCAAATTTATATTTCAAAATTTTATTGTTTAAAATTTCACAAAATTTAAATTAAATATATAAATAAAATAAATAAAATTATTAAAAATTTACGGATCGTTACATTCTCCCCCACTCAAAACTTTTCGTCCCCGAAAAGGGAGGAGGTAGGAGAATAGGAACATCCAGAAGTAAATAGACTTGAATTCCAAAATAAAACAATTAATTTAGACCATATAAACTTCAGTTGAATTAATTATTATTCAATAATTGATTTTAAACTCAAGGAATTTCATTAACTTGGTTTATTTTCAATTTATCATTGTTTGTTACAAAATTTATTTCAAACAACAATTTTTTGTTTATTAATCCATTATTATTCAACTAACCTAGTATTCTATTTATCTCTATCAACCATTTTATAATTAAACTTTAAGTGTATAACATTTTTATACACACTCAAATTTATTTATAAAGATATTTATATTGTTTATTATCCAATTATCTTGAACTAACAATTTCAAAGATCATAAATTTGAATAGTCATTTATTATAATCATATTTTATTCGACAAATTTAGTTTTACTTTATTCCAGATTATTTTTTAATTTATTCTACTTAATATATCTTATCACATATATATTAAGTATATTTACATTTACTATAACTGCTCAAATTTATTTAAAAATTCCTTTGATATCATTTATATTGTATAATATTCAATTACATAATTAACTTTTGAAAATTTAGGTAAGTTATATATAATGCAATTGAGTATTATACAAGTAAATTTCTAATTTAATTATTCAGGCTTAAATTTTTATTCAAAATTTCGATTTCATTTTATAATTGAAATTACCCTTTAACATAAATTTAAGAATTAAATTTTCGAGTAACTTCAAATTTATTTAGAGATAAATAAATATTATATATAATACCAAATTAGATTTAAATCATATATCAATATATATATATATATATATATTACAAATCAAATCATACTTTAAGAATTTCAAATCAATTTATTTTTCAAAATAAACCGTAGCAAAGCTGCAGAATAGTCTCTCCACTTCGAAACTCGAAAATGAATGTCGATGATGCGGCCGTCATCACCGAAATTATTTTCCAGCGACAAAATAGGAGTGCACAGATTTAGCCAATTAAAATTCTTTGAAATGGTTTCTATTTGAAAATATTTTAAATACTATACGCTTTAAAACTTTAAAATCAAATTTTGAAATCACCGAAAATCAAATTCTCAAATTCCTGATTTACATTTATTTAATTTTCCAAATCAATTTACAAACCAAGTTTTATAATTCCGTTTATTTGTATGTTGGTAAATCAATGGTTTACAGAATAATAAATGAAAATCAAATAACATCATTTAGTTAACCAATTTATTTAGCAATTATCAGAAAATTTCTTATATATAATATAATCATGCACAATTTATTTCATTTACCGAATTTGAAACAATTTTTATGTTAGTTTGCTCTGTTAAAGTGTTTTGAAAATCCTATCGATAGCGTTGATCAGACGAATCGATCGAAAACCCAAATCAACATCAACAACTCAAACAACACAATGTATATATATATATATAACATTTTAATATTAATTTACAAATACACTTCTTCGCTCGACGATACAAGAATGAATTTCACAGCAAGGATAGAGATTCAAATTTTGATGAACTCAAATCAAAGAAAATTTTGAGTCGAAGATAGATTCGAAATAGAGATAAGATGATTAAATAACAAAATAGGAAGATTGATAAGTTTATTAAATCGCGGGCAACCTTAACTGGGTCAACCGAGACTTCAAGAATAAGATCGATGCAGAATTTTGAGGAAAATCTACATTCGATCTCAAAATAAAATTCAGGTAGCAGGAGACAGATAACATCATAAACCAAGGATACAGAAATATCCGGTAAATCAATGCCTGTTGTAAAGGAGTTTCACCCATTTACAAATCATCTGAAGGTTGGCGAGACTGCCGATTCATTATAAAGATCATTCGAAGTGGAGTTACGGGATACTCTATAATTAAAAGAAGACGAATAGTGAGGGACACGAATGGATTTTGGAACCGTAGGGAATGTTCCAAAATTCAAAGGAATCGAGTCAAAAGGAAGAGATTCAAACTCGAATGAAAGTGATTCTGTAAATACATTTACCATATATGCTGAGTTTTGCCTAGAGCTATTAATGCTCTGATACCAACTGTAACGACCTAGCATTTTGGACCATTCACATCCGCATATGACAGACTTGAAGAATTCAAAATACCGAATTGTTAATTTGAATTTGGAAAAAACTAAGCAATACAGTAAATAAATAATCATAGATCACGGACACAGTGTAATAAATGCAGCGGAAACTAAAGATAGTAGTTTATGAAGCTGCTATATACATATCAGAGTTAAATAAGGTACAACAGAACTCTCAAATACAATAGTCAAATAGAAGAATAAGAATACAACACTAGAATCAACTGACTATCTGAAAGCTGGATAGATAGCCGGATCTCCAAGCGAAGCTCCAACTCCAAAGGTGAGTCTCGAAAACTGAACCACTCAGTCTGACCCGAGTGTAAAGCAAAACACAAAACACTCGAGTCAGGATTAACATTCTTATATCAGTAAATCCAACTCAAGTGAAATAACAATTGAAATACAAGTAACTCAAAGGACGTTGGAATAACCGTCCTCTAAGGATCCGTTAAACTATCTACTATGTAGTAATATACGCTAAATAGTTAATGTCTATCAGTATTATAAATATCAAAATAGTGTTAAGGCGTTACCATTACCCCCCTTAACACTTTTTATATAAGCGTTATAGTCTATACAGCACTGTAAACTCCACCGTAAACTAGTGGGATATCAAGGAGTACTCCATAGGCATAACACAAAACAAATTCGTAGTGGTCGTGTATATAGGGATACAAGTATGACAAGACACATGAGGCAATACCCAAGGTAGTGAAACTACCGTTTGCCTGATCCGGACTGGTGAAAACGCATCACCGCAACGATCGCAACACCGCGAAACAACACTCCCAAAATTTCGAGGGTGCACCAATCAATAACAAGTAATGAGTAGTTTACGAAGAAGTGTGTTCGCTCGAGGTGGCTAACCCCATTTGGCCCGGTACGACTCCTGTTTTAGTCATTTCCAATTTGACACAAGTGTCAAGGCTATCCATTATCGTTCTCTTTCTTCAGTCGTCGCGTACATCATTCCAACCACTTCATTCTGGATCACACTCCGCGTATAGTTATTAAAGTGGTTTTCGGTTGAGACAGAGAGTATGTCCATAACCAATTTTGGTTTCTTTAATAACTTTCGCAATTATTACACCGATTGGTCGTTTAAAATATTTCAAAACCAAATCCAATTCAATTTCAATTAGAATTTGTAAACCAACATTTCGTTTGTCTTTCTAAATCAATTTCCTTATTTACGTTCTAACTTCCAAATTCATAATTTCGAAATCTTATAATTCAATTTCAATGTTTATTTAAAACAATTCAAATATTGATTCAAGTTCATTTATAAATTTCATTCCATAATTATTTAAATTAATTTAATTTAACATTCAAATCAATTTAAATTCATTGATCAGTTTTATCCAATATTCATCAAGTAAATTTGTCATTCACTCAATTTCTATTTAATTTCCAATTCATTAAATCAATTACTTAAGTTCAACTCCATTATATCAACACTTACAAATTAAATTAAATTAAATTCATCAGATCAATTCTTTAAATTTCAAGTCTTACATTAATTTCAATAAATCACATTTTTACTTCTAGTTAAAGAAATTCAGTTTTACTTATTTATTTACTTAGTTACAATTTCAAAACTTGATTAATAAAGAACTTAATTTCACTTATTCAAGAAGTTCAATTTTACTCATTAAAGAATTCAAATTTTATTTAATTACTAAATAATTTGATCTATTAAATAATTTCAAAACTTAATTATTAAATAATTTCAAAACTTAATTATTAAATAATTTCAAAACTTACACTTCTCGAATTAAACAACGTTGTTTCATCAATTTCAATGTTAATATTTTGTTTCATATTATTAAATATTAACATTTAAATTTCAGTAGAATTCAAATTCCAACTTCATTTAAAACCCTTATTATTTATTCAAATAAAATCTTAATTTTATTTTTAAATCAAATTATTGACCAATCGGGTTTTTATTTAATTCTCTATCCTAGGTCAAAGTTTTATTTTGGTATTTATCATTTCAACCCGATTCCATTCCAATTCAAAATCAAAGCATAGAAAAGGGAACTTGCAATATGATAGTTGGGATGGTGTCAAAGTAAATAAACAAGCAATAACAACAATCAATAACAATTCAAAAATTAATTAAAATAATCCTGAAATAATCGTATTAATCCACATTGTTGTTTGTGTAAATTAATATAATTATTTCTAGAATCTATACTCCATTTCATGTAGATTAAAGATTATTACACTAATATTAATATGGTTCTTCACTGGATATCTATTATTCAATTTCATACAACATCAATTTAAGCAACAAACATTTAAATGGTTCAAGGTGTATTTTACCAAATTTCTACGTGTCAATTAGTTCAACATTTAAAGGGTCATATTATGCAAATGTCATCTAATCAAATTTAACATATATAAAATCTAACTACCCTACGTCAATTTCAATTTCAAATTATTTATCACCTACTACATTAACAATTTAACATCCAATGTCATAGTTAAACAATCAATCATTTATCAGGTAAGCTGGATTATCATTTCATAAATAACAGATAATGATGTCAGATGTCACAGGTGAACTGATACAGATAATAGCATATATAACAGTGTAAATAACTAACAGCAACATATTTCAATTGTCGTTTCGATAGAAATCAAATTTAATAAATAAAAGAACATTAATCGTGCATGATTGCTCACCTTTTGAGGCCAGAGAAATTTGACAATAGAAAAGGCTAAGAATTCCAAAGCAAAGCAAAGTTGGCATGAATTTGATGAACATATCTGATAAATAAGAATTGACGAATCAATCAGAACTAGATTAATGAAGAAAATTGGTATAAGTGGACACACACCCATATATACTTATATAGCTATATATACATATAAAATCTAAATAAATTTCAAAACATAATTTCAAATCTATATTTAGTTCATACACATATAAATTAAATTCCTATATATATGGACTAATATAAGTACGTATGCCTAAACAATATATATATATATATATATATTTATATATATAAACTTGAGTATCATGAACTGCTTACATACGTCCAACACTTTAGAGTTACAATTATATATGTACAAGCTTGAAACTAAGAAAACAGGAAAATATGTATGTAACTGGTAAACATATACTCACTATATTAAAATATAGTTATATCAACAGAGTACATATATATAGTACTACATATAACCGATTTTTGAAAACCTATATAACGTTTTATATATATATATATATATATATATATATATATATATATATAGAGCGACTCGGCCCATATGAAACAACATTCGAAATAAATAATTCAACAAAATGTATTAAAATAAAAAATCAAATAAAATAAAGTACAGTAACATGTAACATAATAAAAAATAATAAAAAATAAACAAAACACTGTAAACTAGTAAATGTTTATATATAGAACCGCACTCATCAGGATATTTGAAATTTTGTGAAATATATAGATCTACCTTTTAATTAATTTATTTATTTACATAAACTCAACCTTATATACATATATACACACGCAAACATATATACAAATATATATACACATGCAACACACTTTAGCAACAACATATGATAATATAAAGCTTTTATAACTTATAAAATCAGCAAAATATAGTTTGTAAAAAAATAAAAAAGTAAAAAAGTAAATAAACAGCAACTTACTGCTTATATACAAAGGCAAAGGAGGAGATGATTGACGAAGATCCGACGATGAAGTGGACAACGTGGGTATGGGAGAGGCGGATCTCGAGTAGGCGACAGGGGAAGGTCGGGAACGGAAGGAGATGCGGTCGCGTGGTGGAGAGAGCGAAGCATAGGGTGGCAAAGAGTGGTGCTCGGAGGTTGAGGTGGCTGTGCTTGAAGATGTGGAAGGTGGAAGAGGTAAAGTGGGTGGTGGCGTGGGAACACGTGCGGTGAAGATGGGAGTAGACACCGGCGCTAGTTGGCCATGGTGGCTCAAGGCTGTAGGAGAGAGAAATGATAGGGGAGTTGTGAAGATGGGTGGTAGATAGCCACGTTGGCGAAGGAAAGGCGGAGGACGGAGGCTGCATGTGTGGCAAGGCGGACGGTGGCAACATGGGCGAAGTGGTCTTGTGGATAGGATTGTACTCGACGTGGCAGAAGGAGAGGGGAAGGCTTGGTTTACACGTTGGTTCTTTCCATGAAAAAGAACAGATGGAGCAACAAGTTATAACATATATTTCCTCCTTGCTTTGGGCAACATGCGTGTGCAAACCGATTTTTCCCTTTTTTTTTAAGATCTCAAAAAAATGAAGAGCTCGACAACAAAAATTTTTCAGAAGAGGGAGAAGAATATGGGGTAAGTGATGAAAGAGAATGACAGTTCAAAAGCAGGAAGGTGATTGGTTCTCAACTTTTAAACTTATATAAATCACAATATAACTTGTTCTCAGATAACTGAAATGAATGTGAACGAACCATTGTATAATAAATGAAAAATGGAGAATGGTGACAATCAAAAATTTAATTCCTTTGGGAATGTTGCAATAAAACAGCTGTTAGTTCAGACGGTGGATAATTGAAAGGCACGGGAAGCTAAAAGACTCAAAACGGAACCGATACGAATGATCCGTTTATCGATTTCGCCGCGATTCGGACGCCGAAACAGACAAACGAATATACCATGCAGATCATCACGATGAGACGATCAAAACGGCATTAGGATATCAGTGGTACGATTGAATTTATAAAATTCAAAATTTCTACTAGCGGAAAATGCAGCAAAAACACAGAAAATTAAGATGGACGGAGCTAAAAAAGACCGAATTTGGAAAAATGAAAAATGACGACTTGCTCAGAAGATGATTTAGAATTTTTCTATGTAAAAATATTTAAGTTTCGAAAACATTTTATTTTCACCAATTCCCAACTGATTAAATTGAAATAAAATTGCACACGAAATAAACTTTCATATTTTTGAGAAAAAATTACCAGTTGTTATGTTTAACTAAACACATTCCAAATATCAAATTTATATTTCAAAATTTTATTGTTTAAAATTTCACAAAATTTCAATTAAATATATAAATAAAACAAATAAAATTATTATAAATTTACGGGTCGTTACAACGGCGGGGCTGGGATGGTTGAAAAGCCTACCAGTCAAGATTGGCTGCTGTCGATGGTTGAAAAGCCTTGACCATTTGTCTGTTCTTTTGGGTCCCGATATACTCTACGAATGGTTAGTTATCCCTCAGGACTAACCAATGCCCCTGCATGTTTCATAGATCTAATGAACTGAGTATTTCGTAAAGTATCGAATGAGTTCATTCTCATATTTATTGATGATATTCTGATTTGGTAAGCCAAATGTAGAATAGATATCCAGTTTGATCCGGTAACCATTTCTCTATCTTTTCATATGTTCTTTGTTTGTCTCTGTTTGCGCAAAAAATGGGCAAACACCTCAAAGTCGTACGATTTAGTTGATTATATGTTGTTCTTAGTGATTTGGGTGATTTATGAAAATATGTAAAAAAACAGGGACTAAACTGTAAAAGACACACAGATTTATAGTGGTTCGGCCAGAACGTGCCTACGTCCACTTTATATGTTATTTTCCTTTTCCAATCCGTTACAAGTGCAAAGCTTTGATTACAAGTATATCAAAGTTGTTTGAAAGTTCCTTCCAGGCTTGAGCTCTCAAACTTGTCCGCCATTGTTGTACCCCTGCCCCTCTATTTATAGAGTGAGGTTGGGGGCAGGGGTCTAGGATGTTTATAGCTGCTGGTGGGCCTGGGCTGATGCAATCTGGACTGGCAACTTTGGTTCGGCATGCTCTGGTTCGGTGGGGAGACATCCGGTGATGGTTGGTCCGGTGCTTGATTCTGTGGGGCTCGGTTCGACATTGGTTTAGTGGAGATGTTGGACCGGTAGTGGGTGGTGAAAGATGGAGCTTCGGTTGTAGTTGATTCGGTGGGAAGAGAAGTGGAGTTGGTTCGGTCTCGATACTACCGAATGGATCCTATACTGAGAATGCCGAAGATCCCTTGTGTTGGGAATGCCGAATGAGCCTTCATATTTGAGAATGCCGAATGAGCCATGGGGAGTTCGAATACCGAACGAACTCATACACTTGAACTACTGGACGAAAGCGAGGGTTTTTAAGTACCAGATGACGCTTATTACCGGATGAACTCGGGGAGTGTAGTGTCGAATGAACTCTTGCCTTGCTTTACCGAATGAACCTTTGTACTTGAATCATGAGTGAAATCGCAGACTTATATACGCTTGCTTGCTTCTTCTTGTTCCGGTCGTGGTGGAAACGCACACAACATTGATATTCCAGTTTTGACCAAAAATGGGATAACACTTTGCCCCCCAAAACATGCCTTGTGATAATAATGCGTGTTTTGAATAGTTCCGAATCCATTATCCAAAGTCATAACCATATTGCCAGAGAATATCATCCTTGACTGCTCCGAGTCGATATCCAGTTCCAAATCTAATAACCAAAGCTTGAGCCAATTCCATGTCCATCCGAACTCGACAACCGAGCCCCAAACCGTTCTTATCCAATAGCCAATAACCGAATCCAGGATCTCTCCGGGCTCCTGCCAAGCGCAATCTACACCTGACGGCCGTGATCCAGTCTCCCTGGATGTTAAGCTAGCCTCTCCGGGTTCTTGCCAAGCGCAATCTATACTTGACGACCTTGGTCCAGTGTCCCTGGACGTTGAGCTAACCTCTCCGGGTTCTTGCCAACCGTAATACACACTTGACGACCTTGATCCAGTGTCCCTGGACGTTGAGCTAACCTCTCCGGGTTCTTGCCAAGCGTAATCCACACTTGACGACCTTGGTCCAGTGTCCCTGGACGCTGTGTTAACCTCTCCGGGTTGTTGCCAAGTGTAATCCACACTTGACGACCTTGGTCCAGTGTCCCTGGACGCTGTGTAATGCCATGGCTTATGTCCTAAGCCGAATCCTGGTCTCTCCGTGTTGGGCGAATTCTCATCCAGAAGATCTCGAGACCGAGAAGCGTCAGTTTCATCCAGTGTTATCCCATTTTTGATCAAAGTTGGAATATCAATGTTGTGTGCATTTCCACCACGAACAAACCAAGAAGAAGCAGCCAGCAAGCATATATGAGTCTGGACGATTCAAGTATAAAAGTCCATTCGGCCTTATACTCTCATGTTCATTCGGTGACAATAGTCTTTGAGTTCATTCAGTATTAAAAGATGCAAGCGTTATGTTTCATTCGGCAATCCATGCCTAAGGTCATTCGGCACTCCTAATATACAAGCTCATTCGACATAGCATCCATATCCATCCGGTCCAAGCACCAAGCCACCGAACCAGCTCACGACCGGACCAACACCTACAAGCTACCGGTCCAGACCTCTCCACTTCCATACCGAACCAACTCCATGACTTCACCGTGCCGGACCAACCTCCTCCAGGAACGACCGAGCCAACGTCACCACCGGACCACATACCCACCGAACCACACCAAGGTCGGATCAACCTCATACCTCACTACCGAATGAACCTCCAACCCACCTACCACCGGTCCACTCCATCACCGGTCCGAGCTCCATGCCGAATGAAGCCTCGCCGAACCAGAACGCTGCCAGGCCAGATTGCTTCAGCCCAGGCCCACCAGCAGCTATATACGTCCAAGACCCCTGCCCCCAACCTCACTCTATAAATAGAGGGGCAGGGGTACAACAATGGCAGACAAGTTTGAGAGCTCAAGCATGGAAGGAACTTTCAAACTACTTTCATATACTTGTACACAAAGCATTGTACTTGTAATCTGAAAGAAAGAAGATAATAACATATAAAGTGGACGTAGGCACGTTCTGGCCGAACCACTATAAATCTGTGTGTCTTTTACATTTCAGCCCCTGCTTTTTTCATATTTACATAACTCATCTAAATCATTAAGAATCACATAAAATCAACTAAATCACACGACTTGGAGGTGTTTGCCCATTTTTTGCGCAAACATTTTTGGTGCTTTCACTGAGAACTTCGAACTCGAAGCTAAAGCTTCCCTCATTCAACCTTCTTTCCCAATAGCACCCTTCATCGCCTAATAAAAATGACTTGCAGGCCAAGAAAAGACGCCAACAAGGGAAAGAACGTTGCAACCAGCAGCGCTCCAAATCCAGTGGATCCAGATCAAGAGAACCATCCCACTACAGCAGCAGTGCCGCATGTAGATCAGGCAATTCCAACAGCCCCTGCCGCGGAACAACCGGCAGTAATCACTAGAGCAGACCTAGACAGAGTTGTGGTGGAAGTGACTAACCGCTTCGCATCCCAACAAGAAGCTTTGGTGAACCAACTCATGTCACGCTTGAGGGATGTCGAAGAATCCAACCGCAACACTGAATCATGGGGTGAATCTCAATCTAGAGGATCTCGGAGACAGCAAAGGTCTTCCCTCTTCGAGGAAGCCATCAACAGGAACAACAATGATAGGGGCCGCGCCCGGACTCAGCCCGAACTCCGACTCGAGGAAGCGCTTGGAACCGAACCTAGTGGGGGAGGCACCAGGCGAGGGTCGGATGTAGCTGAGCCAGTCATGCCACCTAATCATAGAAACCCCGCTGAACGGAGCCGAGCTAGAACCCAGCCCGAAGTTGACCCCATGGAAATGCTCGAAACAGAACCTCACAGGGGAAGATCAAGGCAGGGGGCAACTGTAGCTGGTCCTAGCATGCATCCGAGCAGCCAGAGGCAACCATTGGATAACGTCAGAAGTGATAGACTATACCATCCCTACAGGTCATCTGGACGAGATCGATCCCGCAGGGAAGAACCAAGTTCATTTCTATCCGCTCCAAATTCTGATGAAAGAATGGCACGATTATTCAGAGAATGCGTCCAACGGGAGCAAAGGGACCGAGGAATAGACGCTAGGGTCACCAGCCCCTTCACCCGCAATATCGAAACTGCCATCACCCCCCGGGAATGGAAAATGCCAACCATGGAACCTTACAAGGGAACTTCCGACCCCATCGTACACTTACAGAGATACACCCAGCATATGCTCATGAGCGGAGCAACAGAAGGGGTGTTGTGTAAATGCTTTCCGCTATTCCTAGCAGATCTAGCTATCTCCTGGTTCTGCCATCTACCCTAAGGATCTATCAGCTCATGGGAGATGTTGAAAGAAAGGTTCATTAGCTAGTTCCGCATCCATGTAGAACAACCCAAGGATGCTTATTCTCTATCCAATGTCAAATAGAAATCCGGAGAGACACTGCAACAATATCTAACCCAGTTCAACGCCGCAACGGCCGCAGTCCAAGATGCCGATGAGAAGCTCACCCTAATGGCCCTCTGTAGTGGTGTACACCCAGATACCAAGTTCGCTAGAAGACTAACTAAGGAAAAACCAGCTACTTTACCTGATTTCTTCCATGAAGCTGGAAAGTATATGAGACTTGAAGACGCCGCCACTGAGAGGCAGTCAGGGCAACAAGGTAAGACAACTTCGGACAAGGTTCCCGCTGCAGCTAAGGACACTCGAAGAAATGAATCTAGAGACAATGCTAGGGGCAGGAAGGTTGAAAAACGCCAATATCGACCAGGACCAAGATTTGACTCCTACACTCCTTTGAATGAAACAATCGAAAACATCTTTCTAGCCACTCAGGGCGAACTCGGATACAAGCGCCCCCCGCACAAGAAAGAATCTGATAACGCACTCAAGTCTGGAAAGTTCTGCCGCTTCCACGAATCCCACGGACATGACACCAATGAATGCCACCATCTCCGGGACTTGATCGAAGAACACATCAGAAGAAGAAGGCTGGAACGCTATGTGAAAGGCCAGAACAGGACTCCAACTCCTGCCAATGAGAACTCAAAGCGACCCCTCCCGGAAGTAGGCAGAGGGAATCGCAACACGAGTGGCTCTTGTCAAGAGAAGATAGTGGTCCATACCATCTCGGGAGGACCACACCTCGCCGACAGAAGCTGGGCAGAGATGGAAAGATACGGCAAGTCACTTAGAAATGCTGAAGGCTATGTTAACTCCATTATGGAAGAACGCCACCCGAAACGGAAAGAGAGTGACGACATCGTATTCAGTAGGCGTGATTTAGAAGGAAGACAGTATCCACATGTGGATCCCATGGTCATCTCTGCCTGGTTCGGTCCAGCTAAAGTTTTCCGAATTCTAATAGACACAGGAAGCTCCGTAAATATCCTATTCAAGCATGCTTTCGACAAAATGAAGCTGTCAATGAAGGATGTGTCTCCCTGCAACAAACCCCTGTACGGTTTCACTGGAGATGCGAAAATGCCCCTCGGGCAACTTGACCTCTTCGTCGAAATAGGAAGTCTTCTTCGCTCCGTTGTGCGGAAACAAACGTTCGTACTAATAGAAAACCACTCGGCCTACAATGCCTTCTTGGGAAGACCAGCCTTATCTGACTTCCAAATTGTCCTAGCCCCGTGGTGCCTAAAGATGAAATTCCCAACAGATAACGGAATAGGAGAAGTTGAAGGAGATCAAGACGCCGCTCGAGATTGCTATGTAACTGAACTTCGCAATAACCGTAGAAAGAATAAAGGGAAAGATGCAGAGACTACTCTCTGCATGAAAAGCTTGGAAGCATAGCAACTAAAGAAAGCCCCTCCTCTTCAATACACCAGCGATCCTTTCAATGAACTAGACCCCAGGGATAAGGAGGAGGAGGCTACCGCTGAGCCTGCAGAGGCCATGGAATTCGTATCTGTAGACAAACATGAATCAAGTAGACTATTAAAAATAGGATCTCAGCTAAAAACAGAATTGAAGGATCAACTCATTGACTTTCTCCGCCACAACTTAGATGTATTTGCGTGGACACATGCCGATATGACAGGAATCTCCCCAGACATAGCATGCCACATGCTGAACATCGATCCCACCAAGATACCGATAAAGCAGAAAAAGAGAAGCATGGGAGCAGAACGATCAGCAGCCCTCGATGAGGAAGTAAGGAACCTACTTGCTAATGACTTCATACGAGAAGCCATATACCCAGAATGGATCGCTAACCCGGTACTAATAAAGAAAGCTAATGGGAAGTGGCGAACATGCATTGATTTCTCCAACTTAAATGACGCTTGTCCGAAAGACTGCTTCCCGCTCCCCCGAATCGATCAACTTGTGGACAGCACTACCAGGAACGAACTTTTATCTTTTATGGATGCATACTCCGGATACAACCAGATTCCCATGCACGCTCCCGATCAAGACCACACTAGCTTCATCACTGACCGGGGATTATATTGTTACAAAGTCATGCCTTTTGGACTCAAAAATGCCGGAGCTACCTATCAGCGCCTCGTCAACAAGATGTTCGCGGAATTAATAGGACGAACTATGGAAGTATATGTGGATGACATGTTGGTAAAGTCCAGGAGAGCCGACGATCATGTAAGCCACCTGGGCGAGATGTTTCAGGTACTTCGCCGATATGGAATGAAGCTGAATCCTCTAAAGTGCTCCTTCGGAGTGTCATCGGGAAAATTCTTAGGATTCATCGTCCATGCCAGTGGAATTGAAGCAAACCCTGAACAAATCCGGGCTCTAAAAGAAATAAGGATACCTTCCACTCGAAAAGAAATGCAGAGCCTAAACGGAAAGGTGGCCGCCCTAAGCAGATTCAGTTCCAAAGCAACTGACAAGTGCGTCCCTTTCTTCGAAGCTCTCAAGAAAGACAAAGGAAAGTTCGAGTGGACCGATGAACGCTTAAAAGCCTTCCTTAACCTGATCGAACACCTTCAGAGACCACCAGTACTCTCAACTCCAAACGAAGGCGAAGAGCTATACCTATACCTCGCTGTATCATCTCATGCTCTACGCGCTGCCTTGGTAAGAGAAGAGGACCGCACACAACGCCCGGTATACTTTATAAGTAAGAGATTTACAGGGGCAGAAGCCAGATATCCTAAACTTGAGAAATTGGCATATTGTTTATTGATCGCGTCACGAAAACTGCGACACTACTTCCAATCTCACTCCATCAGAGTTCTAACAGATCAACCACTAAGACAGGTGCTCCATCGTCCCGACACTTCTGGACGACTCCTCAAATGGTGCATTGAACTAAGTCAGTATGACGTCACCTACCATCCTCGCACCGCTATCAAGGGGCAAGCCATGGCCGATTTCATTGCCGAATTCACTACCAACGAAGGAAAGGATCAATTTGAAATAGCAAAAAACATCAAGTGGAACCTCTTTGTAGATGGAGCATCGAACGAACAAGGCTCGGGGGCAGGTATTGTGATAATCACCCCCAGGGGAAGAAAGCTGTACTATGCATTAAGGTTGGAATTCGCGGCCCCTAACAACGATGCGGAGTATGAGGCAGTAATAGCGGGATTGGAGCTTGCCTTAGAAATTGGAGTCAATTCTTTATGTCTTCATAGTGATTCTCAACTTATCGTAAACCAAGTACTAGGAGAGTTCCAGACACGAGGAGAACGACTCACAACATATCTAAAGAAAACCAAACTGCTGCTCGATCAATTGGACCATTATCTAATCAAACACATTCCTCGAGAAGATAACCAAGAGGCCGATAAACTAGCAAAGCAAGCTAGTATGAGGAATAGCACCATTTCCGGAGCACTAGCCATCTCAAGGCAGCTAGCCCCAAGTTTCGAACAAGTGAATCTGATAACTGCAATCGAAGAAGGAACTTGGATGACTCCTATCCGGAAATATTTGCAGGACGGCACACTACCAGACAAACGTGATGAAGTCAGGAGAATTTTGAGGAAAGCTCCCCACTACACAATACAAGAAGGCATCCTCTATCGGCGTGGCTTCTCTAGCCCCTTATTCAGATGCGTCGCTGGAAGGGAAGCCAAGGAAATCTTATTCAACGTCCATCAAGGAAGTTGTGGAGATCACACTGGAGGGCAGACTCTGGCGAAAAAGATGCTCCGATATGGATATTACTGGCCCACACTAAACAAAGACGCCTTAGACTTCGTCAAGAGATGCGACAGATGTCAGAAATTTGCCAAGATTCCTCGACTACCCACAAATGAGATTACTCAAATGACCAGCCCTTGGCCCTTTGCTGTATGGGGAATTGATTTAATTGGCGAACTGCCAATGGGCAGAGGCGGAGCCAAATATGCTATAGTGGCAGTCGATTATTTCACCAAATGGGTGGAAGCGGAACCCCTAAATAAAATATCTTCAGCAAAAGTTATCAACTTCTTGATCAAAAATATTCTGTGCAGGTACGGAGTACCACTCAAGATCATATCGGACAACGGACTCCAATTTGACAGCGAAGAATTCGCCGACTGGTGCCAAGAGCATGGAATTCATAAAAGCTTCTCATCAGTAGCTTATCCTCAGGCAAACGGACAAGTCGAAGCTGTCAACAAAATCCTCAAAACCCTAATCAAGAAGAAACTTGAAAAGTCAAAAGGCGCTTGGGTGGACGAACTTCCTACGGCACTTTGGGCCTACCGCACATCTTTCAGAACATCAACGGGACATACTCCTTTCTCTTTGGCATACGGATCGGAGGCAATGCTCCCTGTTGAGACTATTGTTCCTTCCCACCGTAGGATCCACTACAATCCAGAAGAAAACGAAGAACTCCTCCTCATGTCTTTGGATCTGATTGAGGAATGGAGAAACGATGCAGCACTCAAAGCAGCAGCTCACAAACAAAAAGTGGCAGCACTATACAACTCCAAAGTCAAGCATCGCATCTTACAAGAAGGAGATCTTGTCCACAGGCGAATCTTTCCGCGCCCCGGGGCACTGGACCCCATCTGGGACGGACCATATGTAATTCATAAAGATCTCCACAACGGAGCTTATATTTTGTCAACAGTGGACGGAGAGGTGTTCCAGAGGGCATGGAACATCCGACACCTCCGTCGATACTTTTCTTAACTTGTACTGCCCATATGAAGTGAATTAACAAAGAGAATCAGTGGACGTAGGCATTTTCATGCCGAACCACTTTAAAAAATCTTGTCTCTTTTTAACTTGTTCCTTTATATCTTAGCTGCTTGTTAAGCTTTATCCTTTTCTGTTGAACAAAATCCTATGGCATTTCCACTCAAGACGCACCACGGCCTCATCTGGACAAGGCCTAACAGGTACGCTACGATTCTATGCACTCGCCAATGAGACTCTTTTGCTCCAGCATCCCTCTGCTGCGGGTTAACTCATTGCTCGCGACTGCCCTCAAAGCCAGCTGTAATGAGCCGATTATAAGTCATCATAAAGGCCTACTATAGCCGATGGCAGCTCATTACGGCGTTCGGCTCGCCGGCAACTATGAACCTACTTTAAGCCCCAACATAAGGTGTGGCCAGCCAGGGGTAGTTCACGGCCAACGGCACCCACGTTAGCCGGCCACGGTAAATCGAATAATACCCACGATTACGGACCATAATGGTTCGGGTAGTTACCGTGTGCGATCTCGGCTCCGATGTGTCTTAAGTGCGGCTGTGGTAAAAAAGAAAACTCACCGCAGAGGCGTAAGATGGGTGACAAATGTCTCCAAGACCCACAGCTAGGGAAAGTGACTACAAAACCCGTTTGCCACGAACTTAAGCACATCGACGGCCTTCCGTGACTGGAAGTTTTACTTTTCCCATATTTCCATTTCATTTAAATACTTTTCTCCTATCCTGTATAACAAACTCTAAAGTACAGGAAACCAAATAGGGAGCATTCACTCATGAGAATCTAAGCCTGCGTACTGGGTGGCAAGGTACTCAGCTATATCCATGATCAGTTACACAAGACGCTCAAAGCTACCACCTGCAACTAAAACATGAAGGGCGGTACTCACTTCTCTTGTACATAAATATGTAACTATAGTTTATTCATACGTCACACTAACATTGCAAAACATGAAATTATATTTCAAGCAAAAGCTTAACATCAAACACAACTAAAATCACACGCATATGCATACTTCTCACGCACCACATCAAAATGACAACAACATTTAAACATAACAAAATCAGCTTATGTCATAAAATCGCATAAAGTTATTCTTTGCAAATAATATTATTACAGTCACATCAATGTTTTGGACTAACATAAACAGCGATAAAGGGAAATAAAAAGGTGGCCAAATCCGGACAAGTAACCAGCTGCGTCCACACTTCGCTCTCATCCTACCAACTCCCTCAAGCCTACTTGGCCGCAGGGTCGGAGCTCCCAGCGTGTTGATCAGAAGTTCCACCTGTCCAATCCAGAAGAGGAATTCATTAAACAAACGACAAACGATCAAGTTATGGAAACCCAGAAAGAAAAGGAAAAGAGAAGAATAACTCACCAGCGTCCGCCGCTTGATCCTCATCCTCCAGTTGCACACCCGCTTCCTCCGCAGCAAGCAACCGCATCCCCTCCTTCACCGCCGCTTGCTCCTCTTTCGAGAACTGAGCAGTGACCACATCTAGACTAAAAGCCACTCCACCTTCCTTACCTGCATTGACCCTGGCCTCCTCTAAAGCCCGAAGATATATCTTGGCCATGACCCGGGGATAGTCATCCATCCAAGACAAGCTGCCCTCCTTCCAAGTGCGGAAGTACATGTCCTGCAGCATCTCGTCCATCATCCCCTCATTCTCCTCAAACTCTCTCACCCGGGCCTCGGAAACCTGCAACTTGGCGACAGCGACATCCCTCTCTGATCGGTATCTCAAGCATTCAGCCTGGAGAGACCTCCTCATCTCCTCCATCTCCTCCTTTAACTTGACTTGAGCCATCTCCGCGGCCTCAAGCCTCCCAGACAACTCCTCTACCTGCTCGAGATCCGCATTCCGAACCTCATCCACTGTCGCAATGGCCATGTCGATCCGCTCCTTACAGGCGGCCTCCATCTTCCGTAATTCTTCCCTACTAGCCTTTTCCATGGTCTCTTTCAGCCGCCTGGAGGCTTCCTCGTGCTGAGAAATCTGAACGGCTTGACCGGCAAGCTGTTCGGCCTGATCGGCAACCTTTAGCCGCAACCGAATATTAGCACTCCCAATCTCCTCCCCGGCCTTGACCAATTGAGCATGATGCTTCATTAACTTCTTGGTCTCTTCAGCCACCCGATCGATATTAGCTTTGGTTCGTCTCCCATGGTAACTACCCGAGTGGTAAGCAGATCAAGATCTAGGGACTTGGCCTCGTCTAGCACTCGTACCATGGGGTTGCGGGGAAGAAGGTGCTCACCCGTGGCCTCATCAAATGAAATATCCCGAGAGCTTGGATCTAAATCAGGATGACCGGCAAAGGGGTCGCGAGGCACGTCAGGACGCCTTATACGGATAACAGTGGGATTCTTAGAAGGAGGTGGAGGGGGATAAACTCCGTGGTATCACGAGGAGGCTGAACAGAAAGCTGCAGACCAGGGGAAGGCTCAAATAAGGAACGACTCCTCTTCTTTTTCTGAATGCTCTCTTCAATGACCCCAAGAAGAGGACGGTATCTGACCACGTCCCCAGGACGACCAGTAAGAGGCTTCGGCTTATCAGAAGCTCTCATCAACTTGAATTGTTCAAGGCGGTGTCGAACGTCTGACGTTTTAGCCGCCTGCCTTGCCCTTGGAGTAAAAAACAAGTGTTATGAACATACGACGATCCATAATTCAAGAAACATGTTAAGTTAAAAAGAAAGAAAAAGTGAGAATGCACATCTATTATACAAACCCTGCGGAGGAGTGGGATACTGCAATAAGTCCTGAATCTCATTCCAGGACGGAAGTGAACCATAAAATATTTCTAAGTCCCTATCGTAAATGGAATCGACAGAGGACAAAAGTTCACCTTGCACCGCCGGAGTCACCCTGGCTGAGAAGCCCTTAGGGGGTAGATCGGCACCAGCCCCGACCTTGCCAGTCTCCTTCACCTTCTCCGCTTCCGATTCTCCCTCCGATTCCCCGAAGGCCTGGCGGAGGGCCTCATCCAGTTCAGAGTCTTGCCCAGAAGTTAAGGCACCAGCACCACTACCACCCTGACCATCTCCATCTCCTCCGCCCTCCGACTCTCCTTCCATATCGCCTCCTACGCCCTCTTCCACACCTTCCTCCTCCGGGATGATCGGGCAAGTACTAGAAGAGGGGCCCTCAGACTCCTTAAGCTTCTTGCCTCCCGCGACGGGATGTTGTGCAAAGGGCTTCCTCTTGCCACTCTTCACCGTGGCCCCCTTCTTAGCTTTAGCGGCCTTCTCCTCAGCCGTGTCCCTCTGCTTAACCACGGACTGGTGCGGCTGGATCAAGTTGTACTCCAGGAGGGTAGCATTCCTGATCAGGAACGAAGCCGACCTGTCCCGTGCGGGAATGGCCTTTATTTCAGCAGCCATCCGCGCCAAAGAATCATCTTCCACGACTGCAATGCCACCTGTCGCTAGCAAGAAATAGAAGCGTGTCAGAAGAAGCACTACAGTCAGAACATGGAAAATATAAATGAAATTCATCTTACAACCGGAAGTGAAAAGGCGGAAAGAAACAGAATCGTCCTTGATAAAAAACCATTCTTTCTTGAACATGGTAAACTTTGAATATAAGTCCAAGACCGGTTTGAAGGGCACGGCCGCTTCTAGACTAATATACGGAGACCCCTTCTTGTAGCCTCTCAGGTTATACAAATATCAAATTTCCCGGTTAGAAGGAGGACGCCCGTACCTCCTCTGAAAGATAACGAAATGGCTCACCAGAATGGCATAAGAGTTCGGCTGGAGCTGGAATGGAGCCACCTTCAAATATGTGGTAAAGCTAACTATCCAGGCATTGATAGGAGGGATAGCACCACACATGCAATGATATCTGCTGTAAGCAAAGTAGCCTTCGGGGGGATTATACGGCATCACTCCATCTCCCGGCAACAGCATGCGAGCCTGTCTATCCCGAAGGAACGGGATATTACATCAAGTTGCTCCTCCTTTAGGGAGCTAGGAAAGCAATCGGGAGGGGAGACCAGAAGTTCCTAGGGACCGTACCCATCCACTAACGACCTCGGAGCAGGCCCATGTTGCACCGGCCCTGGTTGGGCTGGGGGCACGGAGGAAGATGACTCTCCTCTACCTTTAGACTTCTTTTTATCCGATCGGGTTTCCGTTTTGCGAGACATTTATCTACAGCGCAAGAAAAACACGGTATTAGAACAAGAAGTGTAGGAACATAAACAAGCAAGTATCTAAAGCAAGCGTATAAAAGCCTAAGATTTCGCTCAAGATTCAAGTTCCCGAGTCTCATTCGGCATAAGCCCCATCCGGTATTGAAGGTGTGTGTTCATTCGATGGCCAAGTTTTGCAAGTCTCATTCGGTATATGCTTCATTGGGTAGTCCCATTCGGCATTGGAAGTTCATTCGGCTATGCAAACACACATCTTCATTCAGCAGTGAAAAAACCTTTCGTGTTTATTCAGCGAAAGGACATGTACCTGATACGAAGCTGATTCGGCAAGGGACTGATTCGGTATAGGGTTGATTCGGCTCTCTCTCTGATTCGGCAAAGGTTTGATTCGGTATAGGGTTGGTTCGGCTCTCGTTGGTTCGGTAAGGAATAACTAAGGGGGGTGTAGCCCCTATATATAGACGAGGGCAGAGGCACCGGACCAACCGGTTCGGCATACCGGACCAAACCAAAACCGAATGAAGCTACCAAACCGGCAAAGACCAGAAGTAGGGGGCATGCAAAGCGCCTCGCTCAGATAAGTACCGGACCCTAGGATCTACTGATAAAATAGAGATTCTGAAAATGATGAACAAGTAGTAAATTCTCACTAACATGGGTTAATCATTTACACATGTACGCGACCACGAACGGTCCACAGGCATGCTCTGAATGGCTATTAACCCTATCGTTGTGAGAATCTACACTTTGACATCCTTTTAAAATTCATCGGTTGGATGGATATTTAGCTCTGCTAATTCTGAAATGGCTAAGCTACTTACACATGTACGGGGTCGCGAACGATCCTTAGGCATGCTCTGAGCTGGCGATAAACCTTCTTCACAAACGATCCAGGGACCCGCTCGAACGAAAACCTGGCATCAATAATGCTAAGCCCCCTCGGGGCACACCTACTCGCCTCGAACGGCACCCGACCTCGAACGGTCGTCATTTGAAATCACATTAAAACTGTATATTCCTTCGCAGGAAACCAACAAGATAGGAACGTCCAGTTCACAGCACTGCCAAACACACCTTCCTACCGCAGGGAAACAAAGCGCGACACATGCAAGCACGTGCCCCACTTTGGGGGGCAAATGTTGGGCGAATTCTCACCCAGAAGATCTCGAGACCGAGAAGCGTCAGTTTCATCCAATGTTATCCCATTTTTGGTCAAAGCTGGAATATCAATGTTGTGTGCATTTCCACCACGAACAAACCAAGAAGAAGCAGCCAACAAGCATATATGAGTCTGGACGATTCAAGTATAAAAGTCCATTCGGCCTTATACTCTCATGTTCATTCGGTGACAATAGTCTTTGAGTTCATTCAGTATTAAAAGATGCAAGCGTTATGTTTCATTCGGCAATCCATGCCTAAGGTCATTCGACACTCCTAATATACAAGCTCATTCGACATAGCATCCATATCCATCCGGTCCAAGCACCAAGCCACCGAACCAGCTCACGACCGGACCAACACCTACAAGCTACCGGTCCAGACCTCTCCACTTCCATACCGAACCAACTCCATGACTTCACCGTACCGGACCAACCTCCTCCAGGAACGACCGAGCCAACGTCACCACCGGACCACATACCCACCGAACCACACCAAGGCCGGATCAACCTCATACCTCACTACCGAATGAACCTCCAACCCACCTACCACCGGTCCACTCCATCACCGGTCCGAGCTCCATGCCGAATGAAGCCTCGCCGAACCAGAACGCTGCCAGGCCAGATTGCTTCAGCCCAGGCCCACCAGCAGCTATATACGTCCAAGACCCCTGCCCCCAACCTCACTCTATAAATAGAGGGGCAGGGGTACAACAATGGCAGACAAGTTTGAGAGCTCAAGCATGGAAGGAACTTTCAAACTACTTTCATATACTTGTACACAAAGCATTGTACTTGTAATCTGAAAGAAAGAAGATAATAACATATAAAGTGGACGTAGGCATGTTCTGGCCGAACCACTATAAATCTGTGTGTCTTTTACATTTCAGCCCCTGCTTTTTTCATATTTACATAACTCATCTAAATCATTAAGAATCACATAAAATCAACTAAATCACACGACTTGGAGGTGTTTGCCCATTTTTTGCGCAAACACTCTGGACCCTTGTGGAGCATAGTCCATACTCAACGACCTGAAAATAACAATTGATAATACAGGGCCTAAGTCCTAGGCCGAATCCTGGTCACTCCGGACCCTTGCCGAGCATAGTCCATACTCGACGACCTGAATGAGTCAATTTACCATGTTCGGGCGAAGCGACTCACCCCTTGCCAGGCATAATCCATACCTGACGACCGTTTATCAAAAATCAGATAAAAATCCAATCGAAATCAAATCCAAAATCCACATCCAAAATACAAATCAAAGCCAGAAAACCAGAAATCCAAACCAGCATCCAAAACCGAAAACAATCATTCAAAGGAAAATCCAAATCAAAAAGCAAGAAAAACCAGGAGCTCAATCCAAGCTCCAAAACCGAAAACCAAAAAAAAAGCAGTGTCCAATCCAAAAGCAAAAGATAAGTTTCACAAACCATAGCATTGCAGTTTATCATCATTCAGAGCATGCCTAGGGGCTATCTCTGTCCCCGTGCATGTGTAAATGACTTGGTTGCTTGCCAATAGTTCGCTATTTATTTCATAATAACCTGGTCAATGGATGATCAACCGACCATCATTCCTGGGCCTCCCGCCATCGTAGCTTGAGGTAGGCGGCGGTTGCTCCTGCCCCGCCGTTGCATTCCGAGGTCCAACATATTGTGGTAGCTGTCCATTCCTTACATGCTCCTCAATTATGTCCTTTAGGTGCCTGCAGCTGTTGGTGTCATGTCCATCCAAATCATGGAAGAGACAGTGCCTTCCTGATGTTCTTTCCCGTTCTGTTGGTTCTCTCCTAGCCGGCCTCCGGTAGGGAAGGCGATTCCGAGTATCCAGGTATATCCGCTCCAGCGTCTCGTTCAATCCTGTGTATGTGGGAAACTTTGGATCCTTCCATTGCTTTCTAGCATTTCTAGAATCATCGTCCAACTTCCCTTTTCCTTTGTCTTTATCCAAACCTTTGCTGGATGGTCCTCCAACCTCAATTGCATTAACCTTTTTTAACTTTAAATCCGTAATCGCATCTTCTTGTCGAAGGAACCTTTCTGCCTCGTGAAAGAATTCGCCGAGATCCCGTGGGGGATCTCGTATCAGAGATACCTTGAAATCCGAGTTCTCCCTGACTCCTGATACTGCTGCCATTAAAACCATCGATGGATCGGGCCGATCCACCGAAGCAACTGCGGCACTGAATCGAGTTAGAAAGGCTTTAAGCGATTCATCGATCCTTTGCTTCACCGATGTTAATGTCATCACGTTCTTCGGTCTCTTGACATGAACTCGAAACTGTCCCAAAAACCTTTCCACCGATTCCCTCCAGGTCCTGATAGATCCTTCTCCCAGCTGCTTAAACCACATCGCAGCTAAGTCCGTTAAGTACAAAGGGAAGCATCGAGCCATCACTTCCTCCGATGCCCCCAGCACCTCCATGTGTCTGGTGTACCTCATCAGGTGATCCGTAGGGTCTGCCTTGCCATCGTATACCTCCACGCTAGGTAGCTTGAACTAAGGTGGATTCTGAGCCATCCTTATTTCCTGAGCGAACGGACTCCTGTTTACCCCTTCCAAGTCCCCGCTGGTCAAACCACCTCGCACAGTCTTCCTGATTATATCTACCAATCCAGCGTTGTCTGTCGGGGGTTGCCCCCGAGGGAATTCCGGTACATACTCTTCATATGGCTCGCTAGCAGCAACGTCGGTTCTAGCCTGTTGAACTCCTTCCAAAGGTCCTCCTGTGTTGGATCCTGCGGGCCTACCCCCAAGCCCTTGTCGATTGCCCTCTGGCTCTGCATCCTGTCCTCCATTGGGTTCCATAACCCTAGCTCCTTGTCCTGCATCCACCGCCGCTGTAGCTGTTCCTAAGTTCTGGGTCCCTACAGCTCTCATTTGCTCCAAGAAAGTCTGCATCATCTCTTGTTGACTCTTCAACAACCTCTCTTGCAGTGAATTTGTTATGGCTTCCATTTCGTCCCGGGTTATGTAGATCGAAGCCGGTCCTTCCTCAGCTCCGGAGGATGCTTGCTGACTTCCTTCCGGTTGGCTTCTCTCAGCCCTTTGCCTTCTACTATTTAGCCTAGCCATTGTCTCCCAAATCCAAACTTCTATCCGATATAGCGGGCGCTAGTTCCCTTCTCAGTGAAAGCACCAAAATGTTTGCGCAAAAAATGGGCAAACACCTCAAAGTCGTACGATTTAGTTGATTATATGTTGTTCTTAGTGATTTGGATGATTTATACAAATATGTAAAAAACAGGGGCTAAACTGTAAAAGACACACAGATTTATAGTGGTTCGGCCAGAACGTGCCTACGTCCACTTTATATGTTATTTTCCTTTTCCGATCCGATTACAAGTGCAAAGCTTTGATTACAAGTATATCAAAGTTGTTTGAAAGTTCCTTCCAGGCTTGAGCTCTCAAACTTGTCCGCCATTGTTGTACCACTGCCCTTCTATTTATAGAGTGAGGTTGGGGGCAGGGGTCTAGGATGTTTATAGCTGCAAGTGGGCCTGGGCTGATGCAATCTGGACCGGCAACTTTGGTTCGGCATGCTCTGGTTCGGTGGGGAGACATCCGGTGATGGTTGGTCCGGTGCTTGATTCTGTGGGGCTCGGTTCGGCATTGGTTTAGTGGAGATGTTGGACCGGTAGTGGGTGGTGAAAGATGGAGCTTCGGTTGTAGTTGATTCGGTGGGAAGGGAAGTGGAGTTGGTTCGGTCTCGGTACTACCGAATGGATCCTATACTGAGAATGCCGAATGATCCCTTGTGTTGGGAATGCCGAATGAGCCTTCATATTTGAGAATGCCGAATGAGCCATGGGGAGTTCGAATACCGAACGAACTCATACACTTGAACTACCGCACGAAAGCGAGGGGTTTTAAGTACCAGATGACGCTTATTACCGGATGAACTCGGGGAGTGTAGTGTCGAACAAACTCTTGCCTTGCTTTACCGAATGAACCTTTGTACTTGAATCATGAGTGAAATCCCAGACTTATATACGCTTGCTTGCTTCTTCTTGTTCCGGTCGTGGTGGAAACGCACACAACATTGATATTCCAGTTTTGACCAAAAATGGGATAACAGTCTCCCTGTCTAGCAAATTTCGGGGACGAAATTTTTTTAAGGGGGGAATCTGTAACGATCCCATTTTTAAGTCAAATTTAAATTGGTAATTAATATAATTTTCAGGATTAAATTGTGAGTTTATTTGAATTTTTCCAAAATAAATAGGATATGTGTTTATTTTATATTGATTGTAAATTGAATTTTCGATTTTGAAATTCAAAAATAAATATATTGAAAATAAAAATTGGATTTAAAAACTTTATAAAATTAATAGAATTTTTTTTCTAATTTTAATAAATATGAATATATATATATATATATGTATATAAATATTTGGAGGTTGTGTTTTAAATTTAAAAATAAAAGTTTGTCAAAAGCTATTTAAGGGTTAAAATTTATATTTTAAAAAAATAATATATATATAATTATATGTGTTTATTTATTAATGTATAATTTAAATTTTAAAATCATTTTCTTTATGGTTATATTAAAATTTATAGAAGGAAAAGTATTCATTAAGATTGAAAATAGAATATAAATATATATAACTAAATATAAACTAATGTGTAAATTATATGAAATCTTATAAAACATATCAAAATATTTAATGACATATATTTAAACATGTGTAAATATTATAACTAGAAAATAGACAAGTGTAAGTACTTTTAACATAAAGATTAACAAATTGTAAAACATGTATTATAAAGATTAACAAGTGCCATTTGTCTTTTTATTTTCAAAAATAATAAATAAAATTAAAACAAGATTATAAATACACTATTTTCCCTTCTCTTCCCATTTTCTTTCATTCAAAATTTTTATACTCATACTTTTAAAACCTGGAAACTGAAATACAAACTAGAAAATAAAATCGACAAGCAAAACAAAATCAAACAATCTTTTCCAAGACTTCAAACCTAAGCAAAGTAAAGCAAGATCCAGATTAAGATTCAACTCGGTTTTTTTAACAAGCTTCATTCAACTAATAAAGCAAGCCAATTCAACATCAATTATAGATTCAACTCAACAAAAAGATTAAAACAAGTTCAGATGAAATATACCAAGATCCAGATTAAAGAAAAGAAAAAAAGAAATCAAAAGCCCGTCTCTCTCTGTTTTCATTACCTGGTGAGTAAACTACTATTTCAAACTTGAATCCGTGTATATATCTTGATATTTATGATTGATATTTGAAGTGATGTGATGAAAAATGTTGGTATAGATGTAAAAATTTGCCTGCACGTTTATATATACATGTAAATTTAGGTGTGCATGTCTATGTACAGGCAACATGCCTTTGTCCTAGTTACAGGCTTTAAAAACAAATTCAAAAGAATCAGTCTCTCTCTAATCAATTTCTGGCTAAGATTTCAAGAGGAAAGTTGTTTGTTTGAATGTTATTTTATTTTTAAAAATAGTTTCAGGAAGATATGCTGGATAAATATTTCTTAAAGAAGAAATTACAGAGAAATAGAATTCAAGTCGAAAATTTGAACTTTAAAATTTCAAGTTTAAATTATATAAACTGGTTCGTTTTGGGAAAAAACCAAGATTTTTAAGTTTAAAAATCATGAGAATTCTCGAGTTGAGCGGTAAAAGGAAAGTTGTCGATTTCCGTTGATTGATGAGGTGTTGTTCGTCGTGGTCAAGGCTGAAAAGGGCTGGAATCTTGGGGATCAACGGAAAAATGGAGGATGGATTTTTAGTTGGTCGTGGTGGCTGATCGACGGCAGTTTAGGGTTTTAGGTCCAGCTTTAGTTGACGTTGTCCTCAGGGAAATCTCGTCATCGATGGTCGATAGAAAGCGATCGCACAAGGGGAATCATCGCTTGGGTCATCGGGGTAGCTCGGGTCGTGATCGCGTGGCGTTCGGTGGTCAGAGGTGGCATGGCAAAGGGGTTTATGGTGACTGAGTTAGTTCTAGGTGGTGATCATGTAGCTTGATTTCAATTTTCAAGCGAGTTCATCAATCTGGGTGTTCGAGTTGGTCGGCAAGGTCACCGGCGACATGTCGAAGGCCTCGGCAATGGTCAGAGGGCGTTGGATCGTCGGTGCACGTGCACGATGATGTAATGGTGTCAATGGTTGTTGTAGGAAGAAGAAGAGAGGTTGGGCTCGAAGTCATACTCGGGAAATTTGGGTCTTGGTTCGTGTATGCATGCGGGTTTGTCAACATAACAAAGTTTAAAAAAATAAAAAGGAGGGGTGAGTCGGGGACATACTCGGGTAAAACTGGATCTGGCTTGGGTTAACACTCGAGTTGGTCTCGGGTTCAGGTTTTATTAATTTTGAAATTCAAATAAAACAAGTTTTTTTTTTTCAAGTTTCAAACTATTTTTTCTATATAATAATGTTTTTAAATTTTTGGTTAGAGAAAAGTGGTATAATTTATTTAACTTAAATTAAATTAAGTTAATTCTTAAAGTTTATTTCAACTTAAATTTCAATGGTATAATTAATTATTTGATTAAGAAAGTGAAAAAGGTTTTTGATTATCAATTAACTTAAAGGTAATAAGTAAATTCATATGTTAATTATAAATTATTTCAGAGGTTTTTAAATAAAATTTAATGATGTGATTGAGTGATTAATAAAGAAAATGGTTTATCTTTTAAAAATTAATTAATGTCATTAATTAAAGGTTAATGAATAAATGTAATTACTTAAAGGTAAATTACTTTATGTAATTAATAAAAGATTATTACTTAATGTAATTAAGGTATAATTACTTAGTGTAATTACATTAAAGGATAATTAATGCAAGTAATTAAGGGTAATTGATTACTTAAAGGATAATTACTTAGTGTAAGTAATTAATGGATAATTACTAAACGAGATAAACTAATTAATGCGATTAATTAAAGGTTAATTAATTAATAATTAAAGCTTAATTAATTAAAGGTTAATTAATAATTAAGGGTTAATTAATTATGTAATTAACTTAAGGGTAATTCATTATGTGATTAATTAAGGGATAATTAATTAATTAAGGAAATTAATTAAGATGGATAATTAAGAATGATTAATTAATTTCATTAATTAATATTAAATGATTTATAATTAACTAAATGTTAACTAAGCTGGATTTAAAAGTGATTAAAGTAACTAATTCAATTTATCTGGAGATTAGATTTAATTAATTAGGAATTAAGTGATTAATTGATCTTGCTTATGGATGATAAGATTATATTATATACCTTGAATTATTTGATATCACCGATATGTATTGTTCTGTGATATGATTTGCTTTGGATTGAACTATGAACTGTGATTTATTTATCTGTGATGATATTACTTGTTTATCTATGAATGAAAGACAAGTGTTATAGGATTATACCGCTTATTGATATTGTTGTGCTTGAAGTGATGATGGTTGTGATATTTTATTGTTATGTGCAAAGCCCCTAGACTACACACAACACATACACAAATATGGATTCACAGGAAATTGGTTAAGTCACGGATATTTTGAATTTAATATTATTTTATTTTAAAGGTTAAATTTGGAATCCAAAATGGTTTGAAAGTGATTTGAGTTGAATATGAAAAACTTTTGAAAAGGAAGTTTGAAGTTAAAATTATTTTAAATGGCTTATTAAAGTTTTGAAATTATTGTGGAAACTATGGTTTGAAAGGGGTATACATGTTATACAATATATATATATATATATATATATATATGGATTTTAAACCATTTTTAAAGTATTTTAAAAGAATTATTTTGGGAATTTAAATTTAACTCAAAATAGAACTTACCGAGTGTATGGCAGTTCACTGATTTTCCGGTTTATACTTTAAAATTTGAGAAATTTAATCGGATTTTGTTAAAACGAAAAACCTTCGTTTTTAAATGATAATAGCTTTAATATAAAGGAAAGAATTTCCAGTTTTTGAAAGGATTTCAAGTTGTGGATAAATCAAATGGAAATAATTTTGAAAGCTATGAATGAATCTTTGTTGAAGATTAGTGAACCTTGTTTTCAAATTGAAGAGGATCTTAAACGTGTATCTTTTGGCTAAGTTCTCGGGGCGCCCCTCCAGAGGCGTACACTTTCGGATAAAGGAAGTTCCTTAGCCTTGACTATTTGTTGGAAATCCAAACAAAACAATACGAGCCCTGTACGGTTTTAGTTGTATAACCTGTCACGTAGCGTGGTGGTAACCTGCCATAAAACATGTAGTTATAGTAGGTATACTATAATGGTAGTATGCTGGCTAAGATTAATATTATACTTTCAAAATGTTTTCTGCACTATGCACTAATAATAATATCAAAAGGATTTTCATGTATCAAGCATGTTTGACTATCATAACGAGAAATTTCCTCCAAGTGTGTGATTGCATTGTGTGTGTGGCGGGAGGTCTTACGGTAGTTTCATTTTCCAAAAAGCATAGAAATTATTTCTTTTATTGTTTCTTTTTGTTCAAATAAAACTGTTTTTGTTTGCTTACACCAGTCCTATTACTGACCTGGAGTTTATTGTTCCCTTTCTATATTATGGGTACCCACAATTTTTCACACGGGCGGCCTAGAGTCATGTTATCAGATAGTCAGCTAGTAGATGTAGCTTTTGGCAGTCTTCGGAGCCTACGGATTTGTCCATCACATTGTTCATCGAACTTGCTTCATTGCAGCATGATGGGGGTTCGTGCTTTTGGTGTGGAGCTTTGGAAATGGAGATGTTATCTTTATGCTGCTCTTATTGTGTTTTCCGCTGTTTGTTTTTCCGCTATTGTATCTATCTCTGGTAATGTTGATTACTTCGTTTGTATCAAATTGTTGTATCAATTGATGTGTATCAATAAAATTATTCTTCTGTTCCGCTGTATTGTTATCACCTAATGTTGTTATAAACTCCGGCGAATCGGATTTCAATGTTTGAATCTCGGCATTCGAATATGGGTGATGTATGGATGTCGATTTTCGAGCGTCGACTCCGGGTCGTCATGTGAACTCCTACAATAATTCATTGTTACAGATCCGATGAAATTGGTTTCGTCGAAATACGAGTCAGCGGTCAACATGTCTATTTTTTAGGTTAATTAAATAAATTAATGTTCAATTAATTAAATCAAATTTTCAATTTTATAATTCCCAATTTTATCATTTTTGATTTCTCATACAATTACAATACTGTAAACAATGTAGATATCAATTTATAGTTAATTAATTCACTAATTACAATATTAAATTTCACTTTCAGTAAATTCATTAATTATCAATTGAAATTCCAATAAATCCATATATTTGAATTCTCAATTTTGTTACTAAATCAATTATTAACTTATTATATTATGAATAAACTTAGCACTCCTATTCATTTGTTACATTCACAGTCTCCGTTATTCTTAAACTTATTAATGTAACGTTAAAGTTCATTTATTTCTAATTGATTTCCCATTTTAATTTAATGGATCAAATAAATAGGTAACTTATAACAATCGTTATCAGAACTTTTGAGTACACTTATGAATTCATTATTCACAACCAAATATTACAATTCTTATATAATACTAATTTTATTTAATTTCCATTAACTCTTCATTTCATATAATAATTAAATATTTACGTTTGTTTCTTATATTCAATTTTATAACTAAGTATAACATTGTACATTATTTCATTATTGGAATTTCATTTCAATTGTTAATAATTAGTTTTAATTACCTTTGTTACATTTCATTTTAGCATTCATTTCATTATTAACTTACAGATTTTTATTTCTTCACTATTAAATTACCAAAATCTTATCAAATTAACAAATTTAATTATCAAAAATTAAGGGTCATTACATAACCAATCTCTGAACTTGATAATCATCACTCTTGGCTTTCTACCTTGATGATTGAAATCCCTTTAACCAACTCCATGGTATCACGACCTTGGCAAAAGGCGGGATAACACTTATAATCTTGAATCAGGAACTAACTTTGAATAAGTGTTGCATATGTCATTTTGATCATATGCCGCATAGACTAATCAGGGCGCTCGAATTCTAATAGAATTCCATGTGTCAAGAATATAACAACTCCAATTCTCTATAAATAAACATGCACCCCACCTAGAATTGGGTAGAAAATCCTTACGTCCCCCTTCTCCTTCATTTTCACTTTTTCCCAGTTTTGTGAAGTGAGCTTTAAATTGGGGATTCATGGCCATTATGGAAATTGTAATTGACAATTTTGTAGTAAAGGACCTACATTTGTTATAATTTGCATAGTTATCTCCATTGATATATGTTAGTATACTATAATGGATTTTGCCATGATTATGACCTTGGTTTACTTTCAGTTTCCTTGATTTACTATCCTAGCCCAACTTTTCCCTTAATACAACATGAATTTTTTTCTATTGACCATGAAACTAAATAATGTCCTAGCAATGAAATATATGTCAATTGTGCTTTTTCCCTCATCTTGGCAACCTGTAAAGTCTGCATCAAAGTAGTCCACCGAATTGAAGTTGTTACAAAATTTTGTGTGACCAAAATATATATTGAATTTCCTTTTATAGCTTTTAAACGTGTTTCTTTTGACTTCCAAAAAAATTTATTTCAAAATTTATTTCATGAATAAATATGAAAAAACAAGGAAAAATGTTCGAGATATCAATCAATTTGTAAAACATATGACATAGCAAAAAATTTCTCAAACTGATGTAATCTCAAAGGTATGACCTAATAAGAAAGAACAGGTTACACTAACACAATACCATTTGTGATTTGGGCTGCATATGACTCCAAAAATGTGAGCACTTGTTATAATCACCATGGTGGTGGTTAATAATGGTATTATTGAGCCCAAAAATGGCACAACACCCAAAGTCTTATAGAAAAATAAAAAGTAGAGAGAACACCAAGATTTTTAAAATGGTTCGACATTCTCGACCTTACATCCAGTGTAGCTTCGTTGAATTATGAATTGTGAGTGACTAATAAAAGGGTTTAACCGATCTAACATCCTAAAATAGCAAATAGTAGATTCCTTAGTGGCTACGGTAAAGGAGAGAAAGAAGATGAAGAAAGTGAAGTGCTAAAAATGTCCTTTTACAAATTCCATAGACCCTATAGTTATAGGGAAACCATCCAACATAGTCGTAAATCTACGAAATAAAAGGTCCAGATCTAGATCCGAGAATACAGAAGGGGAAGGTAGAGTCCCCTGGGCTATAAAATCAACTTGATACCGACTAGAAGTGGTTGGTGCCGACATGATTTTTGGAGTAGAAGCGAATCCTTCTTCCCTTAATTGATCTTCTATCTTTGTTCCATTGTACTTTAAGTACTTTTCCTTAGAGATTATGTCGCTTTCGAGAGGTCCTGATATCACTTGTACTAATCTACTTTCCTTTAGAGATTCCTTGGAGTTTTTCATCTAGTCCTTATGAAATGTCCCCCAATATAGTTGCTCAAGCCATCTACTCATGAGTTGTAGCTACAAGGGCCTGTAGAGGGTAGAAACAATGGCCAAGTAGTTACCATGATACGAAGTTATTTATTTTGCTTCAACATGCTCCAAATTCTTGAGTCCACCCCTATTGTTCTTCCATGCATGTTCCTAAGTCCGTGAATCATTTTGTCTTCATCCTACAGTCCAGATTAGTTTGAGAACGTTTAGTTAAAAAGCTGGATAAATTTTTGCCCTTCAAAATATATTTTAGTTAGAAACAAAGCGTGCTCTGGAACATGATAAATGCATACACTATCCTTGTATATCAGTTGGTAATACAAACTTCCTTAAAAGCGTCATATCTATTCCTTGGGTATCCATTCAACTACTTTATAAGTAGAAATTACATTTTCTGTGTTAAGGATAAGATCTACACCCTGGAGACCTTTCCATGCCTTAGCTAGGTATGCATTACCTATTCCTTGCCTATTTTCCAACTTTCGAGAATTTTTTTGTTACTGAGATGATCTACTCGATACCAAAAACTTTTTCCTAGTCACCAAGGGGCTTAAATACTCGGGACGTAACAATTTCTCCTTCACTTTCTTGTTTTTCAACCTATTCATGATCGAGTTTTTTTCATCCACCGAGCATTTGAATTCCAATCATTTGCTGCTAGAACAGATCGCTACTCCTGCTCCAATGTTGCCTCATACCTTTTGACATCGTCGCTATCTTAAGCTGCATTATCTCTAGATCACCATCTCAACTATTTCCACATTCTTGAAAGAACTTGACCTCGATCACTACTTTTACCTTAGAGCTGACCATCAAAGGGTGAGTTGCTCGGTTGCTGGAGATCAATTGATTACACTGGCCTTGATGTTGTGGTCACCATCGGCTATGGTTGTTCATGTTGTTTTATAGAGGGGTTTTACAAAGCGAATTTCTATGTTGCCTTTGGATTGTCTCAGGTTTGGCCGAGAATGAAGTCAAATGCAATGTAGGATGTATTCAAGTTGCTATGAGAATTTCTTAGTTGCCTTGATCCCGGGTTTTTGCATTTTGAAGTTCTTTGACTAAGTCTTATCAAGACTTAGCCAATCGCATATCGCCATTCGGGTGCCAATAAGATGGTTCTACTCTTAGAGAATGGTTATAATGAATGTGTTCCAACATTTGAATAATTTCACTGCAAAGGATATCCAATCATAGCACTTCCTGTGTTCCTATAAAAGAAAGTTTTCCGTGTCCCTTCGGACAGTGGTTCCAATATCGATTATCCGATTGGAATGGATAAAATCTGATGCATAATTCCTTCATGTGGCATAGCTCGTTTTCTAGCACAAGCGAGCTATCTATAAAGGATGGTCTGTTCGTTGTGTATAGGACACATGACTCACGTTGAATAGATTAACACTTTCACCTCCTCCTTTAAAAGAATATATTAGTTTAAAAGTCCTAGATGATCCGCCCTAACAGGTGCCGACAGTCCTTACTCCCAAGATGCTTCAGACCATTTACTGATAGCATGGAATTCCTAAAGGCAAGGTTTTACTCCCTTCTTAGCATCAACGAGCACATAATCCTCTGATGGGTTGTACAGCCTCCAATGGATACACGTTCTTAGTTGTGCTATACTGCCATTTATTCCTTTCTTACCCATAATTCTCCAAGAGCCCAGGCTTGCTCCGTCACAGGTCCATCCTAATAGATATGCACTACTAAACTCCCTTTTCATGTTGTTTATGAACTAATTCCTGCGAATTTCCAACTTTAGGGAGTTAAATCGCATTCTGAGCTTCATACATCGACAAGGCTCACCCTCTTACATGGCCATTGAGGCTTTGTGCAAATGCAAGGTGATAGAAAAGATCTACAATAAGCACTCATTCTTTAAGAATAAGTATTTCTTCGTCCGGTGTCCGTACGACTTCAACGTGCCTTGGATTTCTGGTAGTAAGCCCTTTTTCTCTTTACTCCTCCCCTACTTAGGTTTCCACCATCCAAGCATTTAACTCATCATTCAATTCCTTTGTTGATATTCCCGCTCGAAATTCTAGCAATAAGCACGCTGAAAATCCGAAAGTTCTAATGAGAATTAGCTTCCTACATCACACAACCGCTTACTCCTTAACAAATGATAACCTTCATCGGTGTGGCTAATTACATCCTGATCGCTCCGCTATTCGTACAACTACTCCACCTTTGAGAATGCTTACTTAATTTTAGCTCTCACTTGTAGCTTTGGCGATAATCTTCAAGGGGAAGTCGAAGGTCCATTAGATATGACAAATGTTAATGAGCTGGTTGATAGAGCAACAGAATACTATGTTGCTGGTGAAGTTCAAAAAGAAGGAGATGAAGGGGATGGGATGCAAACGATTCCAGAAGAAAGCGATGAAATAGGAAGGAGAAAGGGAATGGAAGAAGAAAGAGAAGGAGGAGTAGAAGACAGTACCAAGGGAGGCAACACTGACTACAATGTTAGTCCAGAAGGAGATGAGTCATATGGCGACACATCTCCTGAAGGCACTGAGCTTCTAACTCACCTCAACCAAAGCATATAGTCATTAATACTTCCTTCCAAGGGAGTTGTAGAACCGAGCACAGCATCACTAGCCATAGCAACTCTTCTAGCTAGTTCTTTTAAAGATATTTTTGATTCTTTGAGTGATTTTAATATTGTCGATCTTCTCAAAGAAGGCTCTCTGGGCTTTAACTTCGACCCGAAGGATATCCTAGTTGAAGGAGATAAGACTCCGTCTTTATTTGCACATGTACATGGTCCATAGGGTACTTAGGGAGGACATCGACACTCGATGCACCATTAGGATCACAAACACACATTCCTTGCATTCATTAGAATCATAAAATTCCAGCACTTATATGATCCTTTCTCTTATTTCAGGTACCTTGGGCAAAGATAGATATAACAATCTTTAATACGGTGTTGACGAATAGAGAGGACTCACTCCTAAACCATATCAACCTCTTGGTTTTGAGGAAGAGAGGCTTGACATAAAGAAAGAGAGTGAAAGGAAGAAGATAGTCGCCTAGCTGAAAAGAAAGAAAGAAAAAGCTAGCCAAAGAAAGGTAGCCTTATGATCATGACAAGCAGCACAAGGACCCACATGACTGCTGCGACACTTCTTTCAACTTCCCTTTGCCCTGCTTTAAACCTCAAATTTCCATACACCAACAAACTTTAACTCACGTTCCTTGACCACAATTGTACCTTCTCAATCTAAATGAATTACCACTCCTCCAACTCCTATTCAAGTCCTGTCAACCCGTATGCAGGTTGCTTTTCCTGACCCTTTCTTGACCGGTGTCATGTTTGACCATGACATTAAATATATTCCTACGGATGAAGTAGACCAGAAGATCCAATGGGTTTTGGAGCTCACTGATTAAGGTTACGAGTGGAAAAACTCTGTTAGGCCCTCTCTAAGGTTAACCAACCCAACCACTTGAATATTCAATAGTTTGAATCTGAGAAAAAGACCTACGACAAACTTATTGAGGGATACAAAGGGGATTTGGAGCAGATAAAGACAGATAGAGATACCACTCTAAAATTTAAGGCTAAAACCAAAAGCCCAATGGAGGAAATAAAGAAAGCCCATAGTGAAGCAGAAATCGTAATAAAAAATACAGTAATGATTTTTATGAGGACAATGCTGCCTTGAAAACATGGCTTGTTGAGAAAAACTTGGCCATCATTACAAAGGATGAGATAGTCTAGGGCAAGGATAAAATAATCGATGACCAAGCAGCTGAAATCAAAAGGATTCTCACTGAAAAATGAGAAGCTCGAAAAAACTTGTTATTGGAAAAGACCGAGAAATTGGATATCGAAGTCGATTATACCATCGCCCCGTCGAACGTAAAAGAGCTCAAAGAGAAAAAGGCAAAAGAGAAGGAAGAATTAAATAATACTCTTCAACAATTTTTTGCTAATGTGATTCAATATAAAAATTTAAATGGTTAGGGAGTATGTACGTAGGTACACTCATTAATGCTTGGGAGGAAATGTTGCACCATGCTGAGGTGACCGATGAAGGCCCTTCCGAAGAAGAGTTGATGGCATGGTACCTTGACGCTAACGATATGGCAAAACTTAAAGAAGGAAAGGCTATCCCGATCGAAGAGGATGCTACCACTAAAGCTTCTGTTGATCCAAGCCCACCTATATGGTTCCATTATCTGCAATGATCACTTCCATTGAACCCCGTTTCCTACTTTGTTGATTCGCCAGCTCAACATTTAATCTAAGAGGGGAAATACTTAAGTCTCCTGCCCAACAGTCGAGCCCGAGTAAAGGTATACCCCTTGTTTTCCCAATATTTAAAGTCATTTAGTTCTTGCCTAAATCCGTCTTTGATCTTTACCATTCAATTTGTCAACCTGTAGGTAATCCGCATCTTCCTTCACTGCAGCTGGCTACTCAAGGCCTAGGTTCTACAGCAATCTTTGCTATGTCGGCCTCTATCTCCATGAGACTTAACACTCATGTCCCTCCTTCCAATTCTATCCATGGCCTAACTTCAAGGAGATAGCTGCTCTGGAATACCTAGAGGATGTGTCTTTGTCCTTAGATAAAGATGTTGCTTACGTTGGTGCTAGAGACCCAACCAATAAAATTACCTAGTGGAAAAATTGAAGATTGACCATTCCATTTAAAATGAGCCTGGACTTGATAAACAAACTGGTACCGAAGAATCATAATCTTCTTCTCGTATCCTTCCTCTTATTATCTGTACCTTAAGCAGCTACTATCCTCGCGCCACAGCAGAGACTCCCGAGCTTTCTTTTAGTCACCCCGAAGACCATGCCATCATCATTTCTGAAAGCGACAATACCCCTTCAGGAGACAGCACACCAAAAGATGATAAATGCGAGAAGAGGCCTCATGATCGCTCGGGCGACAAGACTGGGAAAAAGAAAAGGAAAGGCCAAAAGAAGTAGATTCCTCAGTTACTCTCCGATGAAGGTGGGACAGCTTCTATTTTTTTATTTTGGGGTGTATGTTTTATTTTCTATTTTATTGTACACATGCTTTGTTTGTGCAGGAGCGTGCCCGCAATTTCAATGTATATAAAAGCTACAACTCTGTGCATATTAATAAAATTCCTTCAATTGCTTTAATTATATACTATTATTTAGTGCTGTTAATGTTAGGTTGAGTTTCCTTCGACCAATCATTAACTATGGTTAATCTGAGCTCCGTACTATTCCTTATTTCGAAAAGCATCCATTTGAATGTCTATTTCCTAACATCCATGATATCACCGATAACCGAGCACGATTAGTATTATTAATAGATTTACACTACCTATCCTCAACAAAGCATGTCTCGCTTGACCGTGAGTGAATTACATCTTTTAATATAGTTTTGTCATGTACCAACTGCTATTTCCATGACTTACAACTCCAAATGCCAAATTTTAAGGCTGTCAATGGATGCCTAAAAAATCTGAAATCTATCCGCATTTGAAAAGCGGATAAATATCCGATATTCAGAAAAACAGATGCGAATGCGGATATGAAGACAACGGCATTCGAAAATTATCCATCCAGTTTTTTTCAAGATTATAGTTCAAATTATGTTTATTTTAGTACAGTGAAAAGTATTCTTTTATTATTTTTATTAAGTTAATGGTTTGTATTATATACACTTAATGCTTTTAAACTACTCGAAACTATGTATTATCATCATATTTGTTAATTTTGACACTTTTATAATCGATGGGATTGAATATGTTAAACTAAAATTTTCTTTTTATAATTCTTGATTTATCGATCGTTAGCAGATAGGATAATTATTCGATATCCATCTGTATCCGCGGATGCAGATATCCGATATCCGAAAATGATTTCTGATGCGGGTGCGGATATGGCACGATCAGCATCCGAAAGCATCCGTTGACAGACCTACCAAAATTCGAGCATTGTTCACCAACCTCCTCTATTTCAAAGCAATGCTTGGTGATTAATTATGTGGGACAAATTAATCGATTGTCCTTATTTAGATTATACTCTTCTGGCTGATCTTGGATTGGAAGAGCCTGGACATTCCTATTATTATTTTAATGATTGTCCTCACTTATCATTGGTTGAGTGTGTCCTACTAAGTAGTAAGCTTAATCGTGAATATCCCAACCATAGATTGGTCTATATATTTGAGAGCTTGTGCTTTCGGATGCCCATCTCTGGACATCTACTCCCTGCTCCACCTTGCATCAGGTTTTGACTGGAAGTATCCACTGATTGCCCATGCTTAACCTCAGCCTTATATATTGCCAGGCTGCAAGCATGGTCATTAAAAAACCAACCATGCATCAGTTTCTGTCTCTAGAAATAGGTGCTTTACCCGCCTTATTTTCGGTGTTCCTTCTTGACACCACTTGATTCCTGGTAACATCGAATACCTTAAGGTCAGGGCTGATTATTCGATCAAACTCCATGTTTACTCCCTCGGTCCTAATCCTGGGCCAAAGGAGTCGGTATTATTTTCCAAGTACCTAAGCATATAGGTTGAATTATCCAATCAACCCTTGAAATTGTACTCCTTAAACCTAATCCTAGGCCAAAGTAGTTTGTTCCTAACTATACTGCTAATCATGTAGTATAGGATTTTGCTTACAAGAACATGGTTCCATTGGTTTAAGAAGCTAAATCTTATTTATGAATAGAAAACATGGAAAGTCCCACCTTATTATATTGCCCCTAGAATTCTTGGTTGGCTTATTGGCAGAAATTAAATAAAATAAAAATAAATAAAGTAGCAACTATGCACGCAGAATCCATATTCCATCAACAATAGTTGGCTTGAACGTTCTATCTTCAAGCATTAGCTCGATCATGTAAGGATTCTTAATTCGGACCAAGCGCCCCTGTACTTGAAAGAACTCATTTCAAAACAAGATCCCTTACCTCAAAGGTACAGTTTTGGACCTTAGTGTTAAAATGTCATGCTACTCTTTTCCGATGAGCAGCTACCCTTAGTTCTGCCTCTTTACTTTGCTCATCAACCAAATCAGAGGACTCAAGCAAGAGTTTCTCGTTTACCTTTGGATCGTAAAACCTTTTACGATAAGAAGGGACTTCCAATTCTACCGGCTCATAGCCTCTGATACATAATCCAAAGCGAAAGGTGTATGCCCAGTCGCAGATTTGGGTTATCCTATAAGCCCATAATTCGAGTGGAAGCTCATTTGCTTAGCTGCCTTTAGCTTTCTTTAATCATTTGTTTAAGGTGGACTTGATGATTTTCTCCACCACCTCCAGTTGTTCATTCGCCTGTGGATATGTTACTGTTGGAAAGCTTTTCTTGATATTGCACTATTTGTAGAAATCCTTAAACTTGGTACTTTCAATTGAGTTCCATTATCCATTATAATCTTCTGAGGTATACCAAACCTACAGATGGTATTCTTCATCATGAAGTTGATCACCTTTTTCGTTCTAACCGTGGCAAGAGGTTCTGCATCGGCCTAATTTTGTGAATAATCCACTGCAACTATAACATACTTGGTTCATTCTTTCGCCATCGGAAACACATTGATAATATCAATTCCCAAACTGCAAATGCCATGGGATAACCATTTGCGTAAGCTTTATGGATGGAGCTCATGGTATCTTCGAAAATATTTGTCAACGACCGCAATGTTTGGGTTAGTTAACTGCATCTCGATTTATTGTTGGCTAGAAATATCTATAGTAAAGTACCTTTTTGCTAACATATTCCCCCTTATGTGGTCACCACAACTGCCCTCATCGATTTCCATAAGGATTTTCCTAACCTCATATTTGGTTACATACCTGAGTAATGGGGTTGAGAATCCTCTTCTATACAATACTCCTCCTTACATTATGAACTCTGATGCTTTTCGAAGGAGTTTCTTTTTCTAATTCCTGTCTCTCAAGTGACTTCCCCAGAGTAATAATTCTTGATCGAAATCATCCACTACTCCGCATCCTCCATGGTCTTCAAAATCCATTTGACATCCATATGGTTGATACTCAAAGCCGATAAAACCTTCTATGGAACCAAACCCATCACCTGTGCCTCCCTAGAACTAGCCTACTTGGCCAACGAATCAGCTTTTGCATTCTCCACTCTAGAAATGTGCATAATTGTATAATGCTCAATAATTTCCAGTACTCCTAATGCTGTTTTCAGGTAAGGAACAATTTTTGTACCCTTAGCGTGATATTCCTTCCTTACTTGACAAAACATAAATTCGGAATAACCGAATGTCTATATCATTCTTATCCCTGGTACCTTTGTTACCCATAGCCTTACGATCAATGCCTCATACTTAGCCTCATTGTTAGTTGTAGGAAATTCCAACTTCAATGCATAACAAATCGATCGTCACTTCGAAGTTCCAGTACTACTTCGGCACTTAAACAAAGCTCTTTTTAAGCTCCATCTATAAATAATTTCCGATGAGGATTTATGAATATATCCTCCTCCTCTTCACCATCTCAAACTCAGCAATGAAGTCTGCCAATGCTTTCCTTTTTATCGCTCTTCTCGAATGATAAGTAATATCATACTGACTTGATTCAGTATTCCACTTCAATAATCTCCCTGAAGTTTCGAGTGTATACAACATCAATTCAGAGATTGGTCTGTTAGCACTTCAATCAAATGAGCTTGGAATACAACTCAGCTTCCTCAGTGCAATCTATAAGCAATATGCGAGTTTTTTCAACATCGAGTAATTCTTTTTAGCTCCAATAAACTACCTACTAATATAATAGACTCATTTTTGAATACTTACCTCCTCATGTACCAGTGTTGCACTTTAGTGCCTGAGTAGACACTGCCAAATAAAAGAACAAGTCTTCTCCGTCTAGTGGTTTGGATAGAACCGATGGTGTTTCCATATGCCTTAGTAACTCTTCCAAGGCATTCAAACATTCCTCGCCTCATTAGAAATTCTTCTTACACTTTTTTAGCGCATCGAAGAACGGTATGCATTTGTCCATTGCTTTTGAAATAAACCGACTCAAAGTAGCAACCCTCCCATTTAAGCTCTGTAGCTCCTTTTTCATGGTCGGAGCTCTCATGTTCCTTAAGGCATTAATTTGATCTAGATTTGCCTCAGTGCCCCTTAAATTCATGATGAATCCTAGAAATTTCCCCAATGCAAATGCAAATGAGCATTTCAATGGATTCATCTTCATTTAATACTTCTGCAATACCTCGAATATCTCACATAATTCGTCGACAGTCATGATTTCACGAGCATATCATCCACATTTATTTCCATCATTTATCTGATTTGTTTTCTAAACATAGAATTGACCAACCTCAGATATATTGCTTTCATGTTTTTCAACTCGAATGGCATTACTCGGTAATAGTACAATCCTAAATCCATTATAAAGTCGGTATGCTCTTGATTCGGTACACGCATCAGTATTTGGTTATAGCTTGAGTAAGCATATATAAATGAGAGCAACTCATATCATGCGGTCTAGTCAACTAGTTGGTCAATCCTTGGAAAGTGATATCTATCCTTCGGCTATGTTTTATTCAAATCAGAATAATCAATACTCGTCCGCCATTTTCGGATTGATTTCTTGACCAACACGGGATTTGAAACTCATTTTAGGTATAATGCATCATGGATAAAGTCACTCGCCATCAGCTTATCCACTTCTTCCTTTCACACAATGGATTGCTTTGGACCCAGACTACGTCTTTTTTCTTCACATAGAACCCATGGATCCATGTTCAATGCGTAATGCGCTACCTCTGGTGATATTCTACATGTATCAGTATGCGTCCAAGCAGATAAGTATTAATTCCCTCGAAGGAAATTAACCAATTCCTTCCTCAGCCCAACACCGAGCTAAGATTCAATTTTAAGAGTCCGAGAAGGATCATCCATATCGACTAGAACATCAACTATCAGTCCAGCTGGTGCCGCCCACACTTCCTCTAACTTCTACCTAAATCCATAAACTTATCAAACCTATTATGGTTCTCGAGCCAGGGCTTGGGCTTTAATTGCTATGCTTCCAAGTTCTTAATGCAGAGAGCCTTCTCTATATTCTTTTCTTTTTCTTCTCACTTTATTTCTCTTAGCTTAGCAGCACAACATTCCCTTTCTAAGCTTTAGTCTCCTCTTTCTGATCTAACCCCGCTCTCCATGGGGGATTTCAACATTAGGCACCAAAGGGCTAGTTCTATCCTGAAATCTGCAAAGGTTAGTTGGCCTAGTAAGGCATTATACATTGAATACTCATCTACAATAGAAAACGTTTAGATATGCACTACCTTGCAATCTCCATTACGTAACTTAACCGATAAATCAATCGTCTCAATTGGTTGTTTCGACTCGCTAGTAAATCCCTGAATATTGGAATTATAAGGCTTAAAGTCCTTCATAATTATTTTCATTTGATAAAATGCCCTTTTAAACAAAATATTCACCGAGCTTCCATTATCCACCAAAAATCGGTGCACTACTATAGGACCAACAACAACCAAATTACCATGGGGATGAAGGTTAGTGCTTCGGCTCTGTTGAAATCCCTATTCCTGAATATAAAGTTATCCATTACTATCCTTTATTGCTTGGTCGGAAGCTTCACCCTCCTTGGCAAAGCAATTTTCTTGTGTTGCATGCCTTAGTGATTCAGTGCAAAGCACCATTTCTCTCCAGCTTTTCTTTGCTCGACGAGGTCCTCATATTATGGTATTTATGACTAACATCCATCGGTGCACCTGGGTCCTTCTCTGTTGGGTCCAGGATGGCTCCCTTAGGCATTCGGCTCTTGGGGTCTAGCATTTTGTCTACCATCTTACGGATCTCTGACATATTGTTGCAACTTTTTCTTCTTTATCAATCCCCTGCTAAAATCTTTCAGCTATCGACACTCCTTTGTGTTGTGTCTATGAGTTTCATGGAAACAACGGTCCTTGCCCGAGTACTTTTCCTCTTAGGATGCCTCCTTCCTCAAAATCCTTTCATATCATTTTTTTCCTAGTTTAGAGGCGTGTACTCATCCAGCCTCATAATCCTGGGTGCCTTTTGGATTCGTTTCGCCTACCACCAAAATCCTAATTCCTTTTGTTTTGATTATTCGAATTTCCAATGTTCATAGCAACATTACTGAAACTCTCAACAGTCTACTTAACTGTTACATTACTTTGAATTACTCCTTTTAATAGTCCACCTTCAGCCTTACCAATAGCCTGACTCGCTTCTTCAAATCACAAAAATTAATTGGCCTTTTGGTGGAATTCCTCCACAGTCGTTAGTTGTTTCATCTTCAATCATTTACTAAATTACATGTCCGGATGTATGTATGCCCCAGACCAAAGCTATAAACACTAAATCCTTCTATGGATAACAAACATCTGTTACTGCAATTTTAAACTTGTTCAAGAAATTCCTTCTACGATTCCTTAGGTCCTTAAGAAAGGCTCGACACAGACATTAAATCCTTAGGCCTAGTAGCATTAAGCCTAAACTACTCCGTAAACTTCTTTGCCAACTCATCGAAATCCGATATGGATTTCAGTGAGAGCCAAGTGAACTACATCGACGTAACTCCTTCTAGAATGATAGGAAAACACCTACACCATATCGCCTTTGTTGCCGTGGTGCCATCCATTTGCCATTCATATTTAAACAAGAGATATTTAGTGTCAGTAGTCCCATCGTATGATGGCATCTTTGGCATTGTAAACCTTCTGGGATATTCCTCCCTTAGGATGTTCTCCATGAATGGATTTTTGCTCGCTGCAAAACCCTATTCCTCATTCTTGCTCCATTTATTCTCCTCTACCATCCGCTTAACCGCAACCTCTATGTACTCCTCACTAGCTTGGAAGTTTGAAGGTGGACTATCAGAAGTTATGCTGAGAATTTGATTCTGCAAACCGTCTTAGTTTGATTGTCGATGTCTTGGTTCTCCAGTCTCTGGGTGAACCACTCATTCAGATCTTTTCTGATGCCTAATAAGCTAAGCATTTCAAATAGCAACATCACGCTCATAATCATCACCATCATGCTATAGATCATTCTCTAAATTAGATAAGTCCATAACATCTGCTCCTTACCTCCTTAATTTGCTCAAATTCTTCTCGGTGCTAACCTGATTCCGGTCAGTAACAAGTTGAATTCCTTTGAAGGGGACCCTCCAACTTCTTCCAACAACTCACCTACTGCCTCAATAGCTTTTTCCTTCTCCTTTTCGTTTCCATCTCTTCTATTCAGATAAGAAATAGATGATTTTATTTGATCGGGCAAGTGAAACTTCATTCCTACTTCTCATTGTCCTTTGTGATTGTTGGGTCAGTAGATCTACGCTAGCATTCATCTTTACCAACACCATTTTGACAATTGCCCGTCTTCTGATTCAACTCCGACATCATTTTGTCAAATTCCACTCTGGCAACCATCTCTTGAGGAGCAGATGGTCCTTGTAGTGCCACCACCTGTTGGTTGCTAACCTCCATGCGATGAGAAGCTTCTTTATCTATACCACCTACTGCTCCAGATAATCTTTTGAACCTCCTAGGTGCCATTGGTTCCTAGGAGAAAATTCTTCAAGTTCCTCTTCTAGATATATCCTCTGATGCTTCAGTCCAAAATGAGTAGCAAGATCTCTTCCCGAGTCCTCCTTCTTGATGAAACACCAAAATGTTGAGCTAAAAAGTGGAACAACACCCAAAGACCTATAGAAATATAGAAAATAGAGATAACACCGAGAATTTTAAAGTTTTTGGCAATCTCTAGCCTATGTTCACTGTAGCTTTATTGATTTAAGGATTGTGAGTCACTAGTACATGGGTTATACCGATCTAGCAGCCTATAATAGCAAGTAGTAACTTCCTTAATGACTATGGTGGAGCTGAGGTAGAAGATGAAGAAATAAAAGTGCCAAAAAGTCCATTTTCGAATGCTATAGGCTCTATGTTTATAAGGAAACCATCTAGAAAAATTTTAAATCTGTGAAATACAGGTCCAGATTCGGATTCGAGAATGCAGAAGGGGAAGATGGAGTCCCTTGGTCAATAAAATCAACTCGATACTAAACTGGTTTTCGAAGGAGGAGCTACTCCTTCTTCTCTCCTTTGGCTTTAATCTTTGTTCAATCGTACTTTGAGTACTTTTCCTTTGAGATTGTGATGTTTTTAAGAAGTTCTGATATCACCTACACTTGTCAGCTTTTCTTCAAAACTTCCTTGGATTTGTTTGTCTATTCCTTATAAAATGCACCCCAATATTATTAGAAAAGCCATCTACTCACAAGTCATAGCTCCAGGGACTGTAGAGGGTAGAAATAGTGGTCGGTGCCAAGTGGTTCATCTCAGTACCAAAATTTTTACTTAGCTTTAATCATGCTTCAAATTCTTGAGTCCACTTGTAATGTTCTTCCAAGCCTATTCCAAAGTCCATGAATCATTTAATCTTCATCTCGACGTCCAGATTAGTTTGAGAATGCACTTGGTTAAAAAGCCAGATAACAAGTTCCTCAAATACCATTTCAACCGTAAAATATAAGCGTCATCAAATAAGTGCACCATTTACTTTACAATATCAATCAAATTGGTTCAAGAATTTGAATTTCTCAACATAACTTAAAACATAACATCAAGTGATGGTAAAGTGATTTATGTTGAACAAAGGCACTCATAATTAAAAAGTCTCTAATCAATATTTGTTAGTCATCATTAAAGGTAACGAATGTAGACAAGTAATCATCGAATATAGACAATCAATCGTTGTTGTTTTGAAATTCAATCAATTCGAACCCACTATTTTAAATTTTATGTCCAAAATTTGATTTAGTACTAAACTTAGAAGATTCAAATACTCAATATTACTAAAGAACAAAATTGGTTTCAAGTCAAAATGATAAATCAATCAAAAGTTATGTCTAAAATACTACAACTTGTTTGCATAAATCAAATACACTTTTTAACTAATTTGCTAAAATGATTAACTTTTTTTAGGATTTTATAGAATGAATCAGCAAAATATTGAAATAATAATGTTGTAGTGTTATTAATTAGTTTTCTAGAGAATAATGAATTTCAAATTTTGGAGTAAAATTGTTCAAGTTATGATCGATTTACTGCAACTATATTAAAACAATTATGAAATGAAAATCAATCATAATACTGATTTAAAAGCAATTTTTCAAGGATTTCTGGAATGAGTTGTCCAAAACACAAAGAATTAAAATTGTAGAATTTTCCATAAGTTTTTTGAGACATCCACAATTTTATAAATCTATATATCAGAGTAGAAATTATAGTCAAAGTACTATAGTTCTGTTGGGAAGTTCTGAAAAGTATTTCGAACAATATAGCATTTTTCCATTGGCTTAGTTTCAAAATCTAGGAAAATACAATTTTTTTTAATATAATTGTCATTCTATTTTCTAGAATATCTTGAACTATGAAAATTGGACATTGTGAGCTCATGATATGTCAATTTTACTATAGTAGTGTCAGAAAATTAGATACCAGAATAAGGAGAGAAAATTGAAAAGTAAGGTTTAGATATCATACCTTTTCTTACCTTTACTATCATATTCTTATTCACCATTTTTATTCAAAGTATGTAGGTCTTTGCTTTATTTCTCCAGGTTAAAGAATATTGTAATTATCGCCCATCGAACATATGTAAACAGCTCAAAGTATGCCTATATCATACTTGTTCCTTAGCCCATTTTTGTACCTAAATATTAGAAGAAGCGAGTGGTCTAGCAAAGTATATAAGACTAGGTACATTACTTTTGGAATCTTGGTACTCAAACTTGTCTACACAGCAAATCATTAGCATTAATAATTGTATCCTTAGGAACCCAAACTTGTTTAAATTTAAGAAAATTTACATTTGTACCTTCTAGGATTTAATGGTTTTGTTTTTGTTCCTATACCACTCTTATTTTGTTTATGCCAAATTTTTTCACAAATTGAACATTATGGTAATTCTTTGCAAAATTTGATGTTGTAATAATTGTTTTCTTTAATTTATTAAACTCTCTCGTATCAAAGTCCTTTTTTGATTTTGGCAATAGTCCAACTACTTAAAAACATATTTAGTGATTCTTCTCCTTTATAGAATTTTCTTATTGTCGATTCATGTTATTGAACCTTGGATCTAAGAGAGATGTTTTCATTTTAAAGTGAGGTTCATCTTTTCATTGTACTCCTTTTGTGTTTTTGTTTTCCAAGATCAAAATCTCCTTTTAGAGGGTTTCAATTTTATTCACAGACCTATTTATTTTTTCCTCTAGGGACTGAAACTTCTCGCATTCTGAGTTAAGTTATTTAATGTTCTAAATCATTAGTTCCAACTTATTATTAAAATCAAGTAAACTGTTTTTCTCATATTCTAGATTATTTTATATTTGGTTGAGTCAATCAATGGTTCCGTCTAACTCGTGATATAACAAAAGTAAATCAGTACTACATAAGTGTGCTACCTCGTTAGGTTCATTATAGCCGTCGATTGATTCTACCATCAAACACAAATTTGCCTCTTCCTTTCCACCGTCAGTGTTTCCCTCCTCCTCTTCTTCCTTCTCATCCCAGGCGGCTGTGAAACTCCTCTTCTTCTTCTTTCCTTTATCAAGTCGATTTATTGGACGCTTTGGTTTGATGTGACCTAGCTTCTTACATCTATAACAATTGATTTCTTCCTTAGAATCATCCAGTACTTTGATAATACTGGTTTTTATTTGTTTTTTAATTATTGGATTTCAGTACTTTCTAGCACATGTTTTAAATTGCTTCATAATAGTGCTAGATCAACTACAGAATCATCTTCTTCCTCACTATCAGTTGTACTCTTTAAAGCAACTGATTTCTTTTTTAGACGTCCGCTTTAGCATTTTTCCCGACTTTTAGCTCTATTTCATAGGTGGTGAGATTTTCTATTAATTCCTTTACCCTAAGCTGTTTTAAGTCTTTGCGTTCTTGGATCGCTATCAATTTTGCTTCAAAACTTCTCAGGAGGATTCTCAAAAAATTTTCCACCATCTTCAACTTTATGTAAGCTTTTCCTAGAGTTTTGGATTTGAATATAAGATTTAAAAATCGTTCATACATATCCTTAATATTTTAATCTTTTGTCATTACGAAATTTTCATATTCGTTATTGAGCATGGATAAATGAGATTCCCTGACATGTGTTATACCTTTATTAGTCACCTTAAATGTATGCTAAATTTTCTACGCAGTCATACAATGTTAACCACGATTATATTCTATTTTCTCTATGGCACAAATAATAAATTTCATAGCTTTAACATTTGAGCGATAAATACTACGTTCATATGCATCCCATTCATCTTTAGGCTTAGGGACTTGTTAATTCTTTATTTTATTGTAAATAGACTATAATCAGTTTCAATTATATCCTATACCTCAATACTACTTAGAAAAATCTTCATTCTAGTTTTCCAATGTGAATAATCGATGCCATAAATCATGGGTAGCCTACCTATAGATTTTCCTTCATGAAAAGCATTATTAAAACTAGACATAGTTTAAAAAGTATGAATTTGACAACCTCACTCTGATACTTCTTGTAGGACCAAATTAGCATTAGAAAGGGAATGAATAGAGTTTATTGTCAGTCCATGGAATAATAAAAATCACTTCATAGATATTAATAGAGTAAACATGAAATTAAAGGAAGCATACAAACCAGCTTTGGCAGAACTTACCTACTATTGCCCTCAAGATTTCTACGAAGACTAAATAATCGATCGCTTATGAATTCCCTATAAACTTGAAATTATCGCTAAACTGATTGTCCCAATCCTATGCTTAGAAATCCTGCCTCAACTATGTCCTTGAGTTAAGACCTTCCTGAACTACAAAAATTTAGTTCAAATCTAAATTATTAGAGTTTTGAGATTAAAATAAAATACAAAAACAAGTAAAAGAAAAATCCTAAACAAAAAAAATTAATCCAAATAAAAATATCTCCAAAATTTAACAAAGCCAATCCTTTTTTCTCATTATACTTCATTTTAGGGTTCCCTCTTTTTGATTTTGGAAGTCGTTGTCCTTGAGATTGGATGTTAAGTCCATGTTTTATGTCCTAATAAGTTAATCTCTTCGATTTCCTAGCGATGGTTGATTGCGATTACTTCCAATGTTAAGCTTCTTTGAGGTTAATAATTGCGTGTGATTTGATTTACAGATTATATATGAATATTTTTTCCTTCTTGACTTGCTTAATTGCCAATGATGATTTTGGGTTTTATGGCGACTAATATGAGAAAAATCTCTTCAAATTTTCATACTTCTCATGATTTTTTGTTCAAATATTTTAACTTCGATTTTTGGCGTCCGATTTGTCAAATTGGCACTTTGATTTTGCACGAACTTTTATGTTTTCTTCGGTCTGATATTGCTGACTAGTTCATACTTGTTGCTTGTGATGGCTTCGACCTGGCATTGTTGACATATTTAATATTTGTATTGGCTTGAATTTGTAGATTCATTCAACTTATGGCTTTAGCCTGATTTTGTGGACTTGTTCAATGTTAACCTGTACACCAATTATTTTCGAAATATTCATGTTGTCTGTGTAGGCATATACATTTGTATATATGTATGTATGTGTTGCTTTGAGATTGTTCACTTTTTGGTGTTGCACTGCTTGATCCTGTATTTATTTTACTTGAGCATGTTGCTGGTGTGTGCGCCCGATCTTGTTGGCCTGTTGTCTTTCTGAGTGCATCTTTGTTGTGCACATTGTGTGCTTGTGTATTTCCCTATATGTTTTCAAGCCTTGATTGTGTGGATGTGCCTTATGTGGTTGGTCTTAGTGCTAGCATGCCTATATGTGCTTATTTTCCTATGTGCTTGAATCTTCCTTGTATGCTTACTTGTTTGTTTGCTTTCCTTGCGTACTTATGCATGAACTTAGTAGTTTGCATATATTTCATGATCGTTCTTTGTGCCTTGTGTGCTTGTATGTATTGAAGTTATTGTGCATGCGTTATATGTGTTTTCTTTCCTTATTTGAGTGTATTGATGTATGTATTTCCTCTTGTGTCCCTGAAGCTATGCCATATGCATTTGCATTTTGTTTTGCCTAGGTAATTTGTGACTGAAGCTTGTGTGCATGTGTGTTTTCTTGCTGGTCTTTTTTTGGTACATCTGTGGCTTGTGTCCACTTGCAATTTAAACCTGAACTTGAATTTACTTTATTTTTTCCACGTGTTGTGCTTGTTGATCTTGCTGGCATGTTGTGGTACTTCTATGGCTTGTACGCACTTTCATTTTAAATCTTTACTTGAATTTACTTTGTTTTGTGCCCTTGTTGTGTGCTTGTTGCATGCCTAAGCACTTTGTTGCGTACATATTTATGCTTGACCTTCCGGGTTTATAATGTGATTGCACCTAGTTGCTTTTTTGACCTTGTTTATTTGAAATTGCTTGACTTTACGGTGCATATAATATTCTATGCACGTCTTATCTTGCTCGTGCACATATTGGCTTGATTTTGAACTCCACATGAACATGTTGAATTGGCCATTATATATACAAATTGCACCAGTCTATATTCATTAATTTTGGTTCCTAATTAAAATATGAAAAAAAAGCCAATAAGCTGAGGCAATGTCGAGTTCAAATATATTTATATTTTTGCAGCTTCAATTTTTCCTTTTTGCTTTTTACTAATTCGTTGTTTGTCAGGTTAAATAGATTTTTCTCTAGACAAAAGGCTGAAACAAGAAAATTAAATTTGTATTCAAGTGAGTGAGGCAAAAACTATAGAGTGACTATTGTATTAAAAGTGTTTATGAGTGAGAGAGTGCAAGTTGACGTATTTGATGAAGTATAAAAATAGTGTATATAAACTATTGTATTAAAAATATTATGGGAGTTCTTATTGTAATTATTGTACTATTTAAAATTTTGTTGTAAAATATTTAGTTACTTATCTTTCTATAATATTGTAATAGTACTACAACGGATACATTTAAAATGTATATAAATCTTTATTAGCATTATACAAAAATCATAGACTATTATATTCCGCATCTTCTTCACTAACATTACGTGGATGGCCTTTTATGAGTCCTAACATGCATAGTTCTGGTCTTGTATTTAGCTTTGGCAAGTTCTTCGCTATTGTTGACTTTTCCACCATATCTTGCATTGAGGTGCTCCAAATTTCTTGTGTAGTTGATAATGAGAGAGATGGTCAAATTTAAGTCTATTAAGTAAAGAGATAAAAATATTCATAACTTTAGCATTAAATGAAATATTATTCTATATCTACCACATCACAACCAATTTTAGTAATATCACAAAATTTCTAATTAATAGATTTTAAATAAAATTCAATTTTATATTTCCAGTCTGAAAAATCTGTTCCAGTGGGTAGAGTAAAAATGGACTGATTCTCTATAAACTACAACTGGGGTGATACTTGACATTAGATTTTCCCTAACAACCTGCTTTGGTGCCACTTATTAGGATCATGCATATACCCTATAGGGGGTGACTATGGTATTTAGACTATTTTGTAGGTAAGAAGATTAATATTATAGAAACATAAATGCAAAAAGTAAACGATACGCATATATAACCTGCGTCGGCTACTAACCCATTAGTGCCTATTGCTACCCCAAAAATTACTGTTAGAATTATATATCTGAAAGCTTACTATACATGTATACTTGCATTTCCTACTAATACCAATCCTATGCTTAGTAATCATGGCTTAACTTTATCCCCAAATTTAGAATTCCCAAACTAGAATCGTAGCTCAAACCTAAATAAAGTAAGAGTTCAAATGTAAAATGAAAATTACACAACAAAATTGAATTTTTTTTAAAACATCTCTAAATGTTAAATCGTAGCAAACAATGAAGGGTCGAAATTAATCTCCCTTTTCTTTTAGTCCAAATCATAATATCTTCCTGGGCCTAACCAACTTCCATTTTAAAATAATCCTTTTTTCTTTCAACTACCTTCATAAAATTTATCCAAAACCGCCTCAAAGTAAAAGCTTTCGATAGTTCAACTCATGATCCTAGAAACTATCACCGAAACTTACTATCGATGGAGATGCCAAATCTGAATCTGAATGCTTATGTTTGAAGTGTTTCCCAAAAATTAAATTTCTCATTGCCTCTATGTAACACCCGATAATAAGAAATGAACTAATTAGTTAAAGAACTAAGATGAGCATGAAAATGTTGTAAAGGATACGTTAAACTAGGTAGCAAGTAATGAATTAAAGAAAAAGAGTATAAAAGCTATGACCCAAGTTATTATGGGATAATAAGCAAGACTCGTTTTCATTTATTCATTCCATTCTACTTAAAAAAATAAAATAAAAAGCTTAAGAGGAGCATTAATGGTAGTAGCCTAAAAAGAGAAATTAAGAAGCAAATGAAAATGCAAGCATAACGGCGATTAAGAAGATTAAACAAGATATTTCTAAGATCTAGGTGGGTAATACTAAACTCTTTTTACCTCTTTTTATATGTTTGATTTTGGTTTTGACTTATTATGATGGAGTACATATGGGATAATGTACAAATGAGGCATATAATGGTTTAACAAATGTTTTGTGGAAATATATATATGAACATGGGATGTTTAAATGTATTTTCTTACTCTAATGTTTTCGAAACACTATTAGAATGTGGTATGATATTAAATCATGAATTTAGCAATAGTTTTTATTTGAAGGATTTTCAACATAAAATAAATTGATGTGAATTTTTGGAGGAAAATAACTATATATATATATATATGAGAAACAACTGAAAAATAAAATTAAAAGGTTTTAAATATGCTAAAGGAATCATACATAAATTTTCTAGAAATTATATACGGTTTCTAAGCTAAAAATGCATCTTCCTAGAGGAAAAATGTGCCGACTAACATAAACTAGATAAATAATTGGAATTTATTAACACAATGAGAATAAGTGTAAAAAAATTAGGACAAGATCCAAAGAGATGCTAAAAAGTTAAAGAAAAGTGACCGTTAATAACTGAAAGTGGAGTCTCAACGTATCAGACGGCGACACGTGTAAAGGCGGCGGCAGTTATATCAAACTTTATCAGATGTGGAGTGAAAACTACTTGAGAGATGGGAAGATAACTGAGTATTTAGGGTCGAGGTAGTGAATTACCAAGGGAACCCATAGACCTTTGGAGGAAGGTCAGTACTACGTTAAGGAGTGCTATGTTAAAAGACATAACATAGGCAAAGGCCTATTGCTGAAATATATAATGGAGAACATTGTTAGGGAAGTAAGGTCATGCAAACTAAGAGTATAGTAACATGTAATGCGCTATAATTGAGGAAAGGCAGAGAAGTATTGCACCACCGTCTAGGTAGGGATAGGGTTGAATGGCGCTAAGATAAAATGAAATCCAAACCTAATGTATGATAATTAGGAAGTGCTCGGGGAGCTCAAATTAACTAACTAGGGAGAAGGTCAATCATTGAGGTCTGAATCAGGAAGTGTTATTGAAGCTGAGTGGGATGTTCAGTTGAATGCACACATTGGGAAGGTAGGGAGATGCATTCAATTAATGAAGGACATGGGATGTCCGAATGTGTAATTACATGTGGCTAGTTCTTTGCAGCATAAACTAAAATAAAGTGGAACAACATATGGATAACACTTTGTGGTATAAATTGAATAAAAAATGAAATGGAATACATGGGGCTTATTCATTGCAGTATACATTGAATAAAAATGGCTGCATGGCCGAGTCTTTGCAACATAAACTAAGGAAAGAATAGAAGTACACTAGTATGAACTACACATTTCAAAAGCTAGTAATATAAAGAAAGTGCTTGGAAACTAATCGTGGTAAGGATACATGCAATAGATACGTGTTCTGTATGCAATTTTAATTTATACTTTGCCGATGATTTCTTCTATGATACATGTATACTAGTCAGGGGAAACCCGTTATGCTCTCACTATATATTATGCTTTTGGGTACAGTATTATTCACATCAGACTTTGTATTTTTTTTGGATTTCATGGGGAACCTTAAGATCATGGTATTCATTGATACTCACTTAAGTAAACCCCACGCCGTGTGTCTACCCTGCTTTTATTTAGTCGTCGCACACGGATGCTTAACGTTGAAACTCCCACTGATGGTTAGGCGCTGGGATTCGAACCTTCCCGGACACAGTCCTTTAGTCCCCATCTCCCAGCTCCCTAACCATCAGACTTTGTATTTGATTCTTTTTTATCATCATTTTCCTCATTAACTCATGTGTACTCTTTTAAGCAGGCTAAGCTTATGGATTAGGTAGTTCATTTTAGGAGTCGAAGGGTGCAGATCGAAGATGAAGTAGGAGGATTTGCTAGCTAATAAAGATGTTTATTTTTGCTATTTTAAGAATGCGGGCAACATCATCATATATTGACCGCGCTCTCTACTATGTTATTTTGTTTTGTAATTTGATCTCGATATTTGGTTAAACTATTACACATATACACTAAGCTCACTCAAGTATTTTGAAAATAATCTTAGTGATGACTGCAGTATCATGGACGTTGGGAGGCACCTAAGTAAAGCAGATCTAGAGAAAATTAATGATACTTAGGAAAAAAATGAACATCAAGGGAGGGTATACGCTATTATACATATAGAATATTTGTATTTTGATGAATAAATATACGAACGAAGTTATATCTACATCTCTATTATTTTTCCCCCTTCTTTCATTTTATTTCTAATAAATACTTGCTTAACAGAAAAAACAAGATGGATTTGAGAAGTGGACGAGTTATAATAGGAGGAGGAAATGCAAGTAGGGGGACTGAGAGTATGTGTAGACTAATAAGAGGAATAAAGGAAAAGTACAGAGAGAAGTTAGAGCCGAAGCATCTTAGCCCAATAATGTGGTAGGTATGGATGGAATGACTTGTTTATATTGTTTATCCTATGGATGGCGAGGGAAGTTGCATCAGAGCTTGTTGAGTAAAGGCGATTAGAGTAAGGAAGGACTTCCCGAAGATGAACCAAGATTACAGGAACATGGGAGGGAGGATAGTTTTTGGGAAGAATCCTGCCGTTGAAGTGTTGAATTGGATAAGAATCTATAGGCAGATATTCAAAAACTTAGGGTTGAATGATGTGCATAAAAGAAGACTAGCATTAAGGCAGTTGTAAAAAGATGCACTGACTGGTGAGAGATAGTAATTGCAGAGACCTTGAATGAGAAGATTACCAAGGTACAGGTTAAAGAGAAGTTTGAGGCTCTATTCATACCAAAGCCTCAACAAAGTGTATTACTACGATAATCCATTGATTTAGAGCAGGGTAACCTTATAGTAAAGGGGTATATCAATGAATTTAATTCTTTGGATAAGTTAGGCAGGGAGATCGTTAATACTACGATGAATAAAAGTGAGAAGTTTATTAAGGAATTGAAGCAGGGTCTTGTTCATAAGGTAATGGCTCACTTAGCACCTCCTTATGAATTCATAGTTGATATGGCCCAACGATACGATGGGATGTATCACGAATAGAGGAGAGTGGAAATGAAACCTAAGAAATGTAGAATAAGAAGTTTAACTTGTATACGAAAAGCAAGAAAGGCATGTTAATAGAAAGGAGTGGAGAAGCTACTGCAGAAGTTGTTTATTTCAACTATAGACAAAAGGGGCACAATGCAACAATGTGTTTGATACTAAAGAATCATGGAAGGGTGAAGTGCTTCAAGTGTGACAAGTTGCAGAATCTGCAAAGGACTACGCAAAACTGAAAACACTAATTTATGCTTTGGAAAGACCGAGAGAAGGACAATCTTCCAAAGAGAATGGCAACGGAAATATCTAAGAAAGTACTACTTTGATTTTTGGGATTTCAGTTTGGGCATTGCTTGATACTAGAGCAACATGCTCTTTTATAGCTAAATATTTAGTTGATAGACTTATATTAGGGGTTACCTATTCACTCACTTCCACGTGTTCAATAAATCCTATAGGGGGATATAACACTCTTAGGTTGAGATGTGCTAACCTAGAATTGAGGGGTGTACGTTTTTGTGTGATACTTATGTGTTTGACTTCATAGGCTTTAAATTTATATTAGGGATAGATTGATTTGAGAAGTATTGAACTAGATTATACTACACGAAGATGATAGTGAACTTGAGTCACCCAGGCTAAAATTAAAGAATATTTATAGTTTCAAAAGAATTTAAAATTGGGAGTTAAAGTGTTTTGTTTGTTTTAGCTTCAGAGGTGGATCTTATAGTAGTAGAAGTTGTAAAGGACTTTCCTGATGTGTTTGAACTAATTGTTGTATTGCCACTCCCGAGAGCTTGGAGTTTCATAGAGCTACTACCTGGAACCAAAACATTTATTCAACCCTCTAACCTAATGATTTCAAAGGAGATGGATGAGTCAAAGAAACAATTGATAGAGTTGGAAGGTAAGAGCTTCGTAAGGCCAAGTAGCCCATCTAGGGGAGCCACGACAGTATTCATGAAGAAGTTCAATGGGTCTATGCACAGATTATCAGAAGCTAAATTAAAGTATAGTGAGGAATAGATATCCTTTGTCGAAACTTGATGACTTATTTGATCGGTTGAATAGAGCTAATGTGTTTTTGCTACTGGACTTGGCCTCGAGGTTCCATCAAGAGTTACAAGGGAAGATTCCTTTGATTGCATTCCGAAGGAGGTATAGTTAATATAAGTGGCTAGTAATGTGTAATAGCCCGCACCGTAGTAAGCCTGAATTTTCGCTAAATCGAAAACCCATGTCCATCAAATTATGGATCGTTAGTTTGGTATCCTGCAAATAAAGTAGAAGATGCATATCAGAGCGCTAACGATATAACTAAAAATGGAATAACAAAATATAATAAGTTACATAACTACTGACCAAGATTTGGCAGTTCCAAATTAAGTGTCCTTGTCAGCAGTGAACACGCCTAGCACCAATATATGTCCTTCAAGCTATCCTATGGGTTGTAAAGAGGAGTGTGTTAGAACAATGTTTTGGTGACTGGTAAACTATACATTTTGTACATAACACTAGTTTATGTCGATTGCCTTCCATCTCTTATGATGTATTTTATTATTTAATTAGTCGTCTTGACTCCACATTCGCATATGGTCCGTTCCCATCTACCCTCTTTAGAATCATAACTATGTGTACATATAAACATACTTTTCCTATAGTCCTCAAATGACCTAGATTTATCCCTACTGGCATCTTTCAATCAGCACCCCATCAGGATCCATCAACCTTGTCGTGTTACGATCTCATTACCATATAACTCAAGGGACTCCTATAGTGCCTAATGATGGTTTTTCACACATTTTGTTGTACTCTATCTTGCTTTGGGGAATTACTACTTTGTTTGCTTCTTATTATGGACTTGGCTCCATAGACTGCTCCAACCATTTGAAAGAACTCCTTTTGGGTTAACTAGCCTTGCCACATCAAACAAATTCCATGGGCTCTACCGTTGGATATGTCTCACATCTGTATAATGTTACACAACCGTTGATAGCCTCTTGCATTAGCAGGCTTCTATTGTATAACACTAATGACCCCGCATTCCAACCTACTCTAATGACCAAATGTCATATTATTCAGTTAATTATACTTTACTCTTATAGTTCATATCCATCATAAACACATATTTGAGGCTATATACATATACATACATACATACATACATACATACATATATATATATATATATATATATATATATATATATATCTGTGTGTGTGTGTTTATTCATCCATGCTTATTTAATTACCTTGCCTCTGTAGTTTACTTTTGGCCCTAGGTCTTTACGTCATTATGCGTTGACCATTTTCTTACTTTAATTTTGTTTACCGCTTTCCCCTTCTAGTTCATAATATAATTTCCATTCTTTTTATCAATTTTTCCCATTCTCTATCTCTTCCATTTCTTCTCACCTATTTTTCACATTTTCTTTTTCAAATACTTTATTATTAGTATTTCACATCTTAATTATTTAAGATATTTTTATCGCATTTCTATCTTACTTTTTAACTTTTGGGGTTTATTGCATTTTAATGCGTTGCAATTACGTTTTTATCATAAAATTGTTAACACAATAAATATCCATATCTTCTCTAAAAGAGGAGATATTCATGTAGTGTTTGTAATGATAAAGAACTGCCTTTTTATTATTTGAAATAAACGGTACAAATTATGGTAATTATCCCTATTTTGTACATCTCTTTCTTTTTAGGCGTATTCCTTGTCTTTTCAAACATCGCATTTTTATTTATTTAAACTTGATAATGCATAGAAATTTACTTGCAACATCCCAAATTCCAACAAATCAAAATATCGCTTAAGCCTCTAATATATGAATAGAGTTTCTTTATTTTTACACTTCTCCATCGTTCAAATACTAATTCATTATTATCATATCACAACAACACCATAATTCCATATCTCTCACTAATAATTTTAGGCCAGTTTCCCAATTTTATCAAACCTTATCCCATGGTCAATCTCATTAGATCTATTCTATAATCAATTTCTTTAGATCTATTCCATAATCATTAGCATAATTAATTCTCTAATCCTTTCATTACATTAATTCATTACACATATATAATAAATTATCTAAACTGAGATTTATATCTAGTCATTGCACACATTACTTACAATTAAATATCCAGATCAATTGTAAATAGGCATAATTAAAATAGATTACAATGAAATAAATCTAATCTTACTGCAAAAGATATAATTTTCCCACTCACCTTTCCAGATGTTTCCAATTTTTGGATCTAATCCATATTATCTGCATTTCCACTTTGACTCACTATTTGGATTCATATATAATATATACATATTGATCTATTAGAATTTTGGATTAGAAAGGACGGATCTAGGTTGATTGCAATCTCAAATCCGAATTTACAATTTACCTTGGTTGTAGCGACTTAATCTGAAACTATTCTCAATCTCTATCATCTTCTAAAATCCTTCAGTGGTATGTATGTGCAAGCTAGACTATTTATGAATTTTGGCTTTTGGAGGAAAAGAGAAATTAATAGAGCTTCCACGCTCATTAGAAAATTTTGAGTTGGAAGTGAGGGTTTGGGTCTCTATTTATAGCGGTTCAAACCCAACCGTTTAATTAAACCATTTTAAATCAGCGTTGTTTGAGCCAATGTTTACTGCCACATTTACAAAAGTGTGGGTCAACCTCCCCTTACCTAGGGTCGACTGCTACTAGTCAACTTGGATGCTTTCCTGGTCGACCCATTGCATGTTATGGATGTTAATTTGTTAACTTGTTTAATTTTGTTTATTTTATTCTTTGTTTGCACCACCGTTATTTATTGTTTCCCTCTTTACAAATTTTCTGATATTTTTTTATCCTTAATGTTTCTTAATGTCGAAGCTTTCCACTAACATTAGAAATTAATTGTTATTTAACTTTTATTATCATAATTACATATATAATTATTTTTGACTCTAGAATTTCAAATGTCAATAACTTTTTTGTTTGAACTCCGATTGAAAATTTTTATATATGAAAACTGGTCAGAAAATTGCCATGAACTGAATGGTATGAGTTTTGCAACTAAATTCTAACATTTGAAAAAAAATTATATTTTTCAATCTCATCATTAGTTAATTTCTATTTAAACTAATTAGCGTTAAAATAAAGGGGTGTCACATAATGTTATTTAGTTTGACATCCAAGACCAACTGGATAGATATGTATTAGTGTGTTTATAGATGATAGCTAAGTATACTCAAGGAAGGATAAGGAGCAGGCAGTTTGCTTAAGGCTTGTTTTGAGGACATTGAGACAACATAAGTTGAAAGCAAAATTTTCTAAGCGATGTTTCTGGAGAAGGGAAGTGAAGCTCCTAGGCCATGTAGGTTTGAAAGAAAGGTTAGAAGTAGATCCTTTGAAGGTTGATGTAGTAAGTGGATAGAAGAGACCTAAGACTACAACTGAGGTATGTAGTTTCTTAGGTTTGCCTAGATTCATTAGGCCTTTTTCTCATGTAGCTGCAGTAAGGATAGAACTAACTTGAAAGAACATGGGGTTTGTTTGAATGAAGGAATATGAGGCATCATTCCAGGAATTGAAGCATTGATTGATGAATATTCATGTGCTATTGATACCGAAAGGGTATACAAATGCATTAGGCTCAGGTTTAGGGGTTGTGTTGATATAGAGGGGTAAGGTAATAGCTTACACATTTAGGTAATTGCGACCCCATGAAGCTCGATACCAAACTCATGGCTTAGAATTAATGGCTTTCATTTTGCCTTAAATATTTGGAGACACTATCTTCTAGGAGAGAGATTCGAGCTATCTACTGAGAAAAAATCCTTAGATAATTGTTCATTCAAAAGGAGTTGAACATGATGCACCAGCAATGGTTAAATTTTTTAACATCTTATAATTTGGGATAGAGTCGACCCTAGAAAGGAAAATAAAATACTTGATTCCTTAAACAAAAAAATACTAGAATTGTGTTTTTTTGATAATGGAGGAGTGGAATGTCTTAGAGACAATTGCTACATGTAATGTGCAAGTCCAACTTGGTGCAGGCCTATGTAGCTTAGGCGGAGTATTGACATGCTTGGAGTTTAGCCTACGTTAGTAGAGAAGATTGCAGAACTACAGAAGTGGGACCAAATCTATTCGGATAGAAAACAAGGCCTAGAGTCTTGAAATGAGGTAACAGAACTGAAGGTGTTTAGTGTCAATAGAGAAGGAAAACTGCGATGGAATGGAAGGTGGTATGTGTCGAGTATAAAAGGACCTTGGAAGGAAGCATTGAATGAATGTCATCGTTCAAAGTTCACCATCCACCTAGGTAGGGCATCAAAGGCGAAGTGGGCTTTTGCGACCTTTGGAGGTTTCAGTTTGGAAATGGAATTCAGTGTTTGCAGACTTTGTTGATGGATTATGAAGGTCTAGGGTAGGGAATGAAATTATATGGGTCATAACAGATAGACTAACTATGTGTGCACATTTCAACCCAGCAAAAGCCATAAGAACTACGTTAAAGTTAGCTGTAACATCCCACCACTATACCTATATTGTCCAATTGTATTTATACGTAATACTGTAAGATAATATGGAGAATAAGACTGTATAGGTTACACACGTGAATATTCCCTTAGGCTAACACTGGTAGATATTTCAAAAATCATAAACAACTCACATATACATACACGGTATTGATGCATAGCAATAAACACTTGTGCCTCCAAGATAGAACAATACACAATATAAATATATCATAGAGAACACAGAGTCAATAACACAGCGATAACATATAATAATAATAATAATAATAATAACCACTAACATCAAAATATAATAATATACAAATATGCTAATATGCTATCCACCGTTTAAGCCCAACATCCACATATCGATCATCTGTCCTTAAATCTGTAATGTATTGGACTAACCTGAGTATTATATAACTAACAGATGTGTCAAATTATGTTTAGAATGTAGATGCCAAAATGAAACAACAAATGGCATGATATAGATAAGTGAAACCCAAATAGCACGTGCATATCCTAAGTATTTATACATCTCAAAACCATGCATACAGAAGAGAACCCGTTTCCAAGCAAAATCAATCAACACTCCAAACGAGCATATAAACAAGTGGGTGACATAAACATGATCTAACTACCATCAGGTATAAAACATAACAACAACACACGACATGCTCTCAGCAATACCCTAGAACATCTCTTATATAATCATAAAGTAGACATACCCTAATCCGTCTTACTCAATATATACATAACACATAATAATCACCCAATCAATCATACACAAGATATAAATATGGCATACCCTCAAGAGCTAGGTCATCTCTTAGATAACTAGGTAAAAATGGGTACAGGTACAACTCCATGCACTTTGCATGTCTAGCCATCCTCAATAGCTGTATAATCGATATGCACGAGGTTACATAATTTCATAAACTCTCAACCTCATAAGTAATCCAAGAGATCAATAACCACATAATAAACATCATCCAAATTTTTAACCTCATAGTACTCGACTTTGCTCTCAGCCAATGAAATAATCATATGTTCTTTTAGAACGCTACTAATCCACTCAACTCTCAGTATCGTGGATAGTCATCAGAACTCTTGGTTCTATGTGCTCTTAGCGTGATAAATATCTATTTCGGTCTTGGCCTTGACAAATAATTGGATTGGATCTCAGCTATGAACATAACAATCTCATGTAGATGATTAAATATGTATCTATAGTATCTCATGCTATCTCATTATCAATAATGGCCAAACGAGACTAACAGCTTTCATCCTGCTCCAAAGCCTTCCTCGCATGCTCTCAGCGCTACTCCTGCCATCTTAGTTGCCTTAACAACAATCGTGATCCAATATCCATCAAATGCAAGACTATGCTATGCGCTGGTTATGACCCTGCAAGTGCCCCTAATGGTAACAAACTGTTAGCTTAAATGACACAGGGGGAATAGCTCTCAGCCATATACAACAACAATGTCATGGATTTTGGAAGCAAACACACAATCAGACCACTAAAGTTGGTATTAGCCAATCTGGTTTACTCCCCAATGTATAATAGGAGTATACACAATAAATAGACACTCTTATGGCTCTCCGCCTGCACACCCTTAGTGTGAATCACCAAAAATATAATATCTGACCCTGTTAGAGTGAATTCTACTTACAGAAAGTATTCGAACAAATATCAGTTAAAGCATCCCATATCACATGGTGTTATTCATCCGTTTACTCAATGCTAATAAATTACACTCATTATCGCACAATTATTCTATATAATCAGTTCAAAGAGTAATCGAGGAAATAACTGAAAGTCATATACCAAGTAGTATTATAACTCCGTTTATTCTAATTCCTCGTTACGAAGAAATATAAATAAATCAAAGGATACAATTCTATTATTTATTGGTAAGGAAGGGGTTTAAAATACATTTTTCCATAATTCTTCAAAATAAGTTTTAATATAAATTATCGATTGAAAGTAATTAATTTATAAAATTTTCGATCTTTCCTCAAAATTCATTTTTGTTTCAAAATAGATAATCACAAATATATAATTCCATTACAAGGAAATCTATAAATTACAATTAAATTCTAAATCACTCGAAAAATCTTTCTAAATATAATTAGTACATTTATAAAATTCTTCTCTAATAACTAAAAACAATAATAATATTAAATAAGTTTTAATTCTTTAAACTACAAGTTTTGTTAATTATGGTTTTCCAATAAGGATTTTCAATGAAAAATCCATTTTCAACTAAAATGGATTTTCAATTAAAAATAATCTCCAAAAGCCATAAAATAAATTCCATAATGAAAATTTCCATTTGATATATAAATTACATTCCACTTACTATAAACTCAATATTGTTATTTTTATAAACTACCAATCAATTAAATCCAAACTAAAATTAACTTATCACTTTTGAAAATATCGGTTTCAAATATCATTTCATAACCTCACTTAAATATTTTTATAACCAATAATAAACGAATAAAAATATAATATTCTAAAATTTAAACAATTTAATTAATTTTCCAAAAATTCATCAATTCTAGACAATTTCCATTGATAATACTGAAAACAATTTACTTAAATAATCTTCTATCAGAAATAATATTTCTAATTTTAAACAAAAATCCATCCAAAATCCACTATTTATTTTCAAAATATTTCAGTTCTCAAAACCCTCCATTTTAATCAATTATTCCACTTTCAATCAATTTCTAATGTGATCTCATCACAATAACAATCAATCTAAAATATGTGATCTCATCACATCAACGATCGATCTAAAATATGCAATTCAATTTCATCCAGTTCAATCCACATAAACAAACAACACAACATCATTCAATCAATGAATTCAAAGGAATAAAATATAATTCATAGTGGCGAGTTATCATCATCAAACAATGCCAATAAGCACAATATACTTATTACCATCTAATTCAATCATATAACCAATAATTTATCAACCAATATTTGAAGGAAGCAACAAAAGAAAAAACATATATTTGGATTTCTAGACAATAGATGCAAGTTATAGAGATAACTCACTTTTCATGCTATTATGTTCTTCTAAACATGCAACCAAAGTCCCTAAATGAAAGATTAACGCAACCCTCAATAGCACCACCACAGCCTAAGCTACCACTCTATGCTTTATCACCCCATATCGTCTACCACCATCAACCGTCGCCATCACCCATAGCCTCATGCTCAACATAATCGTGCACTCGATGAATCTTACGTCAATATTGCAGAATCCTTAACCACGGTTGCACCTTCCTTTAACATCGCCTAGGTTGTCGTGCCTACCAGTATCGTGATCTGGCATGAAGACTTAGCCCACCTCCCCTTCGAGCGTGCGCCAGCAATGCGGCCCTTACATGTTCGCACCTGGCTACGGGGTAAATTTTTATATTGATGCGATTGTGTAATTTTAGGATTTAGGGCATCGATTGAAAAAAATGGAGCAATGGGTTTGGATAGGTCAAGTGTGGGATTGAACTAAAGGAGAGGAGTCCTCTAGAAAAGGATATGAGGAACTAAGTTTGAATGGTTGAGTTTTGGCCTCGTTATGATTAATTAACTTTTTTTCTTCTTTGAAATAATTCTTTCTATTTGTTAGTATATTTATTCCAACTTCATTCAATTTAATTTACATTCCAAATATATTTTATATTCAATTTTAAATACTTTATTTAATTTGATAAATTATTCGTAAGGAATTTATTAATTTAATTCAATTCATCTAAAACAAAATCTTTTATTAAATAGATTTCAAATAAATACAAATTTTATTTTTCAAATAATAATTATTATCAAAATCGAATTTGACATTTTGATTTTTATAAAATTTAATTATTTACACGATGTAGAAATCAGGTTTGTTACAAACTTCCCACTTAAAAAAATTGCATCCTTATAATTTCTTACAAGGAAACATCAAACAACTCATACCCTAACTTTCTTCATATCTACAATCTTCTTTCAAACCAAACTACTTGATCATCGATGTAGCACTTCCTCCAATTCTATTATCATATGCTATAATTTAAATAGATTCAATTCAACGACTTTCTAATTCATATACAATAAAAATATTATGGAAATATTCTAATTATCATATTTTTTGAAAATTTTTAGCAGAGTCTCCTATGTACGAAGTGCATTTTGAAAAATGAAAACAAAATATAATTACATTATGTGCATCTCCGAAGGGGCGTTCAACATGGGGCATCATGAAACACGGGGAAAACAATATCACACACACACATCGATATAAGTGTAAAATGTACCTTATATTTTAATTTTTAAGCATATTTGCTAAACTTTTATGCGAACAAAAGCATGCATGTTCCAAAATTCGATCCCTATCTTCTTCATGTATCTAACTTTAGCTCAGACAAAACCATATAAGATCACATAGTATAAATAAGAAGAGGTTTTGCATTCATATAACAAAAAACAATTTTGCATTTTTCATTTGACAATTTTACGTCTAGGTACCAGGTATCAAAAACTCAAAATTTTTAGATGCTTCCAAAAGCAAAGTTGTAGAATAATTAAATAGATTTTCAAAATATCTTTTGGATCTTTAAAATAAGATTTGCATTAAAAGTAATGGTGATTTTGCTAAACACTGCAAAGTCCACAACACTTTTTATTCCATAGGTTCATCCTTTTAAGGGCAGTTTTTCTCCTAGTAAGCAACATATTTTCACAAAAATTTCAAAACGAAACTTGATAATTATTGTCTTGCCTTTAAAACATCATGACATCGACAATGGATGAGAGGGTCAAAACATCATGATGCTTCAGCTCGAAAATTTTTAACTATAGGTACACTTAACAAGTTAGCATTTTAGCCAAGAAAACATCAAAATTTTGAAAAACACTTAAAATTAAAAATTTTGTTTAAGTTATTAGCCTTTTGTAATAGGAAAAATCATCAAAATCGGGAAAATTATTTGAAATATGATCAAATCAGTTCAATGTTGTTTTGAGGAATTTTCTTTTTCGCAACAACAATGTATAACCACATTTATTCTCATTGAAACCATAATTAACTTCATAGTTTTGCAAAGTGATTAACTTCAATTTTTACTTATAAAACTAGTTTACAACCCAAAGAAAGATCGCTAATATTTGATCGCACAATTAAAAGTTATGCTTATTTTACTACAATACTTCAAATTTAAAAAAATTCATAAACTTTTCCTTTAATTCCAAATCTCAATTTCCTAAAATATTCCTTCAATTTAAAATTCTAAGTCATATTATTGTATTATTATTATTTTATAAATTACATCTCATTCACCGTCAATTTGTGTTATTATTTTTTTTCTTTCTAAAATACGATTTTAATTCTATACAAAGTATTACTCACTATCTTTTGAAAACATTTTCCAAAGCAGTTTAAAATCACTTCTTTCATTTCGTCATGCTTATATGTATAATATATAAGCTTTTGCTTAAGTTATAATAGCACCATACTAGTTTCAAAAATTATTTTCAATTGAAAACTTGTATATACGTACACCTTTATATCACAACTCGTCATATCACAAATACATATGCATAACACTCATTCATAACATAATCAAACACGATACATGGTGGACATACAATCACGTCACCACAAATCATATATATAATTATAATATATATATATATATATATATATATAATATCGATGATTCCTCACCGTGAATATCTATCGACTCACTCCGCCAATTAGCTGTTATGTTGACTATGTGATTAACATTGCCTCGACATTGACTTCGGCTGTCCACTAGTACTTGATGGCTGCAATCACCACATTAAATATCTTGATATAGAAAAATATGTGTTTTATTCTTCAAAACTATAAATCTCCATTTTCTAAAATGTTACTAAATTTTTTTTCAAAATTTTAGACATAACTCCATGAAAATATTAATTTTTAGGATAAACAAAATTGTTCACTTCTTCCTAAAATTTTGTGTCCATATGTCTTGTACTAGTGTCTAGGAATCCTTATCAATAATATTGGCCAGACACATCAACCGGAATTCTTAAATCAATCAACAGACGAATTAATACGGAATTAAATTCAAAAATCTCTTCAATCAAATATATTTACATATGGATTGTTTGTAAAAATAAACATTTTCTAGTATCATGCTAAAATATGTACTTTTGATAGTAAATGTTCCGATCGCAAAATATTCTTGTTTGAACAGAATTATTTATTTTTAAAATCCATACATACATCCAATTTATCAACCATCAACAATAATACAAACCATCACACATCATTCATCTATAATATCAAACAAGCATTATAAAGCATATTCACAATTTTCAAACAAACTATTTAACGCATCCCATGGAAAACTATCAATCATTTTCCACTATGCAACTCTGATTACGACTGGATCTCCTTATTCATATTCAAGTCATATGGTGGTTTAAATTCGTCGTCAATAAGGACAACACTACTTGTCGGACTAACAACTTCTCCCTTCACTACTTTCATCAACTACTCTATATCTCATACAGAGGCTATACTCAGAAATAAGTAGAATAAATATTATTATATAATAAAAAAATATGTCCATAGATGATTATCCCAGTAATCATCATATACTCCTACTATCACTTGAGTGCAAACAATAATCTGCCACACCCATTGGAACAGGGACTCTAAGTCTCATCTAAGGTCTGTGTCTCTTATGCTCTATATTGTTCTAAAACTCGCGTTGATACCAAACTGTAACACCTCATCTCTATACCTGTTGACACAAAAAATGGATCTAGAACATGGTAGTTGAAATAAAAGGAAAATAATAGAAGTGAAGTAGAGAGACATAAAATTTTATAGTGATTCGATGATCTACGGCCTATGCCCACTTTATAGCTTTCTTGCTTATAGATTTGATGTAGTTTGTTTGCGATTAAAAGAGATTTGAAATAATATAATTCACAAGTGCAAGGTTTAGGCAGGTTCTAAGTCCTAGAATTGCCCAAAGTAGTTGCCTCGGTGACTATTGTGTGGAGAATGAAGATGGATAAGAGATATAGCTTGCGTGTTGTGATGGTAGAAACAATGTGACGGTAGAAACAAGATCCTATTTTGGTTGCACTGGAGGTTGTATTTATAGAAAAGCAAGCATGATGGAGCAGAAGCCCGCGTGAGGTCTAGATATTAGCCCGTAGTAGTGTGAAATGTTTTGGGGGCTCACGAGTTAAGGGTATAACTCGGTACCGAGTTATCCCCTTGAGGAAAAACTCATACATTTCCTTTGGATCGTGCTTCTTGCTTCATTTTGAGGTGCCCTTTGTGTTTTCTCAGATCGATGATTTTGTTTTGTTGATTATTCCCTCATAACTTTGTTTGTGTTGTAGTTTATAGGGGCTAATCTTCAGGTTTTGAGATAGGACATTCAAAACTATATGAAATCTCTTGGGCATGTATGGAAAAGCTAGAGAATAACTCGTGTGAAGTTGGAGAGGTTAGATATGGACTAATATAACTCGATATCGAGTTATAGGAATAGGTCGGTACTGACTTATCCTCTTAGCCAATTTTTGAAAAGATTTCCTTGAGCTATTTTCTTAGTCCATTTGGGCGTGCTTTCCAATTTCTAGTCATTTCGATGTTATAACTTCCGTCAACTTCTACTAAGTTAAGAATCTAGTTAATATCTGCCCAACAGTGTATGCTTTCATTGAAAACAAAGCATGTTTTGAATCGAGACATGTTTTGGACTACTATCCTTTGAATTTTGGTTGACCATTTGAATGTCGTCTCTGGGCATTGTTTCCGCCTATCTAATTTCTTGTGGCCATTCATCTTGATTTTGGTTGGAATTCAAATTCTTTGTGCTGGCAATGTTATCTACGCTTTAGAGTCTACATAGTGCTTCGATTTAATAAGGATGCCTTTTACGATGATATGGAATTGATTCGGGTAAATAGGGATAACTCGATACTGAGTCATAGACTTAAGAAATTTTTTTAGTCTTCTTATTTAAATAAACTTCCCTAAGCTTCTTTCTCACTTTTGCTTATAGTGTTGATTTTTCCAATTTCCTACCCAAGCTTCCTTTGTTCCATTCGAGTCTGTGCTTTGCCGACCTAACTCCAACCGCCTTTGTTCATCCATCGCTATAGCAAATTATTTCTACCACCACCTGAATCGGTCACCACCGCATAGAGGAACTCGCCAGTCACCGGATCTATGGCCCAAATAAGTCAGGCCCGAGAAAATGCCAAAACCTTAGTACGTAATTTGATTGAATTAGAGGTTGGCATTGGTGAATTCTTGCTTAGGTGATGACGATGACTTGGACTTGGTCGTTTTCAATTTGGATGGAGATGGTTGATTTTAGGCATGTTTAATTGGTGGTGAAGCTAGGGCTTACCCAAGTTAAGCGCACGAGATTTCAAAGATGAGTTGCGCTTTCCAGCTTCAGCTGCCTGCCTCTATGCGATTGGTGAAATCTTGATTGTCAAAAGAAGTCTGATATGATAATTTGCTTTGAACTTGGGCATATTGGATGATTCCATCATACCGCCTTTTCATTTATATACTTCCATCGATCCTGAAAAGAAAAGTTCCACATTGTTGTAGACAACGGATCCATTATCAATTTTCAACCGATAATGGGTAAGTATGAAGAGATAATTTCAAGATACAGTGCAAACCATTTTTCAAGTGAGAGAAAACCATCTACACTGGATGGTCCATTCATGGTGTTTGGTACACTAGACTAATATTCATAGATAACACATCACCCTTGCTCTGATCAATGCTCAGAGTCTGACTGATAAATGCAGGTCGACTTCCTTGGGATTTAGGGCCTTGATCATAGAGGAATTTTATTCTAGGTAAAACATACCTAACCATGTTTAAGTTTTCCTATTCATAATGACATGCCGATTTCACTATTTTAAGCCCGTCAAAGGAACTTTCACTCCTTCAGAAGATGGATCGTCTATATCTTTGGCTTTGCCATCCGTTCTAGTCGGGCCAAGCCAATCTGTCGCTTCTGAGCCATAAGGCCAGTTGATTCCAATTTATCCAACAATCTAAGGTTGAAAATCATAAGTAACCCACTAGAGCGGGCACCTTCGAATTTGTAGGCCAAGTCATTTCAAAACATTTGTATTCAACACGACATCCCTGATGATGATGTTTATTTGCCGACAAGAGATGAGATTGCTCCTGACTCCACTTAAAGCTTCATGGCTTGCAATCCTATATGTGTCTTAACAGTGCTATCCCATCGTTCAACTCGTTTCTAAGCCATTTCCTGCAAGAAATTAGGCTTACTCCATCTTAAGTCTATCCGAATGCATATGCATTACGAAGCTTACTGCATGTTCTTTTCATGGATAGATTTGAGTGGTCTCCAAAATTTAGCAAGCTGACTTACCATTTGAAGTTCAATAAAAGGTAGGATTTCCCAAGCTATGTGATTATTGAGGCATGGAGAGGTTGTAAGGTCATTAAGGGATTGCGTAATAAACACATCAAGAACGAATATTTCTCCATGTGTTGCACGAAGAGATTCAATCGCCTGTTGTTTACTAGAAGTAAGATCATTTTCTTTTTTCTATCCCTTGCCAAAGCTTCTAAGCCACTAACTTAGTGTATTTCTCTTTGTAGCCCTATCGAGACATGACAGCAAAGAGGGCCATAAGAGAATGCTCGATGGTTTAAAAGCCATGGCAGAGAGCCAATGGACTATGGAATTCCTTTTGACAGATGATAACTTACGAGAGTATAGGCCGCTTTATCCAAAGAGATCTGCTGGTGCTAGTCTCCAGTGCAAGCAGCTCTAGGACAAATACTTGTTCCACCGTCATAAGTCGTAGCTCTGATAAGAGCATTTGAGGTGAAGCAGAAGGTGCAACCAATAAAAAGCATATGGTTAACGCCACCGATGGAGAGACCAAATGATCTTGTCAGAGGTGATGTCCCCAATGATGGGGTCGATGTCACCAGAATGCCCACGATCTTAGAGGAAGATGTAGGATTTGTGTGAAGAGAAGGAAATGAGATGATTGTTGGCGAGGAGGGTGGCAGTGCTAGCAATGACGATAACGACTATCGTGCTAGTCGGGAAAGGGATGAGTTATTTCATGAATTAGCCGAAATGACACTCGATCTTCCCCACTCGTCTCCTATAGAGCAACTAATTACTGAAACATCGAGTCTAAAACATTCTATCTCACCTCCTCACAGCAGTTAGTCATCGAGACTGCTCAATCGATTGGAGGCCAAGCATGGAAAATCTAGTGGGAGATACGATAGATTTGCGCATTCTAAGAGATATCTTGATTAATTTGGGCGAATTCGAGGACTTCAAAGTTAATGAGATGACAGGCTAGATTAGTTCAGATATCTCCCTATCTTCGAGTGATTTTTTAAGCAAAGGAGGAGAGAATCCGACTTTGAAACCATTCCGATAAAGTTGGTAGAGTATATAAGGGGTCATCGACACCACACATTCCACTTTAGGTCCATAAATACACATTTCTACATTACGTAACATTTTAAAGTTCCAACGATGACTTTATTCTTTTTCTCGTTTTAGGTTCCATGAGTAATGGACTATTCAATCAGTTATATCAACACTCTTGGTCTTACAAGGATCAGATTTCGGATCCATCTCAACGCCCTTACTGGGAAACCAAAGAAGAGAGAACGAAAAGGAAAGATAAAGAAGCCGAGGACGAAGCCCATCGCATGAGAGAGGGACCAACAGATAGGGGAGAAGAGAAGAAGATGGTAAAAGTAATGCCCTTGGTGATACTCACAAGAGCTGCATGGACTCCTATGATCGCCGTGGTACTACATCATCTATGACTCCTCCCTTCCCCTAGACTGAGGTTCAAGCTATTGTGATATAAGCAATCCCATCCTCCTGTGCCATAACTACCACTGCTCCTACTTCTTCTAAATATGGTGAGAAGTACACACTTCTATTGGGTTCATCTTAGCTTCAAGCTGCTTACGCATATTTATTCTTGCATAGGGTTAAGTTTGATCAGAATATAAAGCCCACGATCAAAGTTGAGTCACTTTGAAATCCTGGTGCAATCCCCTTCGACGTTGAAGCTGGATTTGAGTAGCAACATCTAGTTCAAGCTCTTCCTGATGTGAATCGAGCTAACTACCAGCAAATTCTTTCTTTTCAGGCAGAAAGGGATGATCACAATAGAATGCTCAAGGATTGCGATAATGAAACAGCTTAGCTGAAGACTGATAGAGACGCGATCTTGATGGGAAAGACCACAAGTGACAAATTGCTGAAGGAAGTGACCTAGGCACATGAATGGGCATTCCTTGTAATTAAAGATCAACTCAAAGATGCTCATAAGGAGTCACTCAAATTGAAAGAGCGAATCACTGAGGGAGAAAATGCCATCAATGCCCTATATTAGACTATCATTGAACAAGCTACAGAGCTTAGTTGACTCCATGAGTAATGTGACGACCACCCATGACTCCCGCACCATACAAGGAAATAGTGCGCTGTAAAGTGTGCCAGGCAGCCACGGATGATCGTTAGGATAAGGTAAACACAGAATAGTCTATCGTATGACTCATAGTGCATGGGTAAAATACAATAGAAAGTATACATAGTGAAGCTCTAACAGAAGTCTCATCATATAAGCTCATAACAATTTGATACAAACATCTGAACAGCCAATACATCAAGCCTCACTACATAACACTCAGAGAATCATACAAACAGCGGAATACCCAGTACATATAGTAAGAAAACAATATGCAAAAGCCCCCTGCTCGTCTTCGTCATCAACAGCGTTAGTCACTAAGAACAGCACCTGTCACCCGCTACCTAGTCTGCCCATCCCAACATGGATGAACAGCCCAAGGTAATAAGAGTTAAACATAAAATCTTGAGTCAGACAAAAGTCTTAGTGAGCAGTAAATCAACTATCAAACATACCAAAAGAGTATAAAGGGTACAAAGGAATAGGAACCCAACCATCCCACTCCACCTCTTTCTACAGTGATAGCCCCCAAACACACTAAGCAGAACAAACATAGCAAAGCAGACAATTAAAGTAAATCAATTATCACTCGAGTCAAGGTCGATGTTTTCCAAGTACAAACCACCAAGGCCTAAACCAAGATCAGATAAGCACCCACAAAACATCGCTCTTGAGACCGAGTGACAATACAACCAAACATCCATGACCCTAGCTATCATTGTTATCATTGCCTTGATACCATCGTTAATTGAATGACCGGCACATTCTTTCAGCCGTCAGTCAAGGGCTAATGGCAACCCCGGTTCTAGACACAACTCCGCACGTCATCGCAGCCCGTGCCTAGGAATTTTCGCAACTACCCAGAGTACTAGCACGTCGTCGCAGCCCGTGTTTGGGACTATCGAATCTGCCCAACGTACTCTTGCTTTGAGTATGCTAGAACCTTCAACAACGATGAAATCTCAGCCTCCTAGTTATCCTCCTCAACGACTATTCTCATACTAGCCCAAGCGCCTCTCGAGCCCACCATTATCAACCAACTCGAACCGCACCATCGAGTTATCAACATGCTTGGGATGATCCCGTCTGGATTAAATCAAGGCTATCTCACATCATGCTTTGCTTCATCGCATCATAGCAAAGTCCATCATCATCGAATCTATCCATATGAACTTTAACATCCTCTTCATATGCAACAAGCTACTTTCACCACTCAAGAGCCTCTCCACTTAGCTTTTGAATCATCTTCGACCAACTTGTCCAAATCAACTATTAGCTAATTTGCAACAATCTATCAATCAAATCAATCATTAATCCAAGCAGTCAAACATTCAAACAAGATCTAATAGGCAATTATACAAGAATGGCAATTTCGTAATTAAAATGTCCAAATCTAACAAGTATGAATCATAAGCAAATATCTCTAAAACTTGATGAATAAACTTATATAAGTTAACATGTAGCAAAATGGGTATCCAAAACTTCATAGACAATGGATCTACATGCAGACTTAAGGAAAATGCAAGAAATCTCTATCTTTAACACATAAGCAAGCCACCGATCCAATATACTCCTTTGGGTCCGTGTGAGAGATAACTACCACTCACCGAATCACCTAAACACCTCAAAAGATAACAACTTCAGATCTGGACAGCAAAGGATCTAGCTTGATCCGACAAGATTTCCCTTCAAACGATGAAATCTCTCTTTGATGGATGTAGACCTTCAACTTTGACTCTTGGATCTTCGATTTGATCTTCAATCTAGATGAATGGAAGCACAAGATTAAAGTGGAGAAAAGAAGTGAAGAAGTGTTGTAGTCGAGCTCTCAAAATGGCAGCACTTCGTCGCTTCAAAATCCGGATTCCAAAAATGAACATAGGCACTCCTATTTATAGGCTGAAATCCTTAACTTGTATGCCCCCTTAAGTCGGTCACGACTCATCAAGACCCACGACTTACGACTTAAGACTTACGACTTAAGACTTACGACTTAAGACTTACGACTTAAGACTTACGACTTAAGACTTTCGACTTTCGACTTTTGACTTAAGACTTACGAACAACAATTCTACGATCCTTCGATCCGTAAAAATACGGGTCGTTACAAGTAAAATGAAAAAATGACATAAAGAAAGAAAAGATTGAATCTGATAAGTTGGCAATCGAAATCGATCACTTGGTCACTCGATTGGAACTCTTAGATCTTCAGAAAGAACACAACGAGATGATAACCCAAAGGGATGCTACTATTCTACACTTTTAAGCTTGCTTCGTCGTAAACAAGGAAAATTTATGGTGGTTATGAGATAACCACCCCCGAACTCTCTCCATCGTTTAGGAAGAAGTATTAATCAAGTCTGAGCGAGCTGGTGACATGCGCTTCGAAGAAGAACTCATAGCAGCCTATCTCGGTTTTAAGGACATAGATTTTCTTATGGCTGGTTGAGAGACTTTAAAAGAAGGGAAGGAGAATGCTGTTGCTAAGGCTTTCTCTAGTTCAAGCTCTTTGGGTCTGGTCTAGTCATCTGCTCCCAAATCCCAAGAGCCAGCAGCGACCATTCTCGCATCCATAAGGGTCGGTTTTGCAACTACCTACACTGTTCCAGCTTCAAAAGCTCTACATGAGCCATACGTTTCCCTGGTTATCGAGATACCCATCGACATAGAAACTAGCAAAAAGGAATTCGAAGTGGAACTTCATGATCATACTCCGGGCTTAAGTATTTCTTTCATTTCTCCAGTGCTGCAAAAGCTTCGGTTTACTCTAGAGTCCTTTGCTAAACTACTGTGTTTTCCAACTTGTAGGTCAATCCTCTCTTCGGTCTCTGCATCCAGCTACTCAGGACTTGGTATCCGCTGCCATTACTACTTCCACCACCATCTTAGCAATAGTTTAAGGTTCACTTCCTGTTTCAAGCTATAAGGCTAGGCTGAATTCTAAATAGATAGGAATATTATCAAACCCGGAGGATATCTCCATGTCATAAGGAGAAGATGTGTTAATCATAGGCAGGTCAGACCTGATCGATAAGGAGATGATAGCAGGGAGACTCGAGAAAGGGAAGAAGGGGCTTTAAGCGGGGAAGGAAAAAGAAGAGGCCAAGCGAAAGACTCCATCTACAATCACGGTTCGAAGACTTGAGGATGGAGGCATGGTTGTAGGATGATCTGTGGGCTCTAGTATAACACCCTTAATTTTTGTTTAACATTAATTAGGAGATTTTATTAGATAAATAAAATAAAATAATGTGTGTAGTGTGATAAGGAGAATGAGAGTTTTAATTAAGTTGAGTCGTGCCTTAAGTAATCAACTAACTAGATTGTTTTAACTTAGAAAAGAAAAGAATAAATAAAGGAGGCATAATAGATACAGTTCCTTATTTCATTCCCTTAGCTCTCCCTATCTCATTTCATTCTCGTTTTTATTCTCAAACAATCAAAACTTATCCTAAATAGGATGGCCAATACTTTGAAGAAAAAGAAGAAATAATTTAAGGAAATCAAAGGTAAAGCTAAAGTGGATTAATCAATGTCAAATCTCATTCTCTCTTATCCATCTAAGGTGAATAGTAGTATCCATCTCATTTAGTTATGTTTACTTTTGGATCTATGGATGATTTTCGATTTGGTATTTTTGGTTTTTTTTTTGTATTTTTGAGGATTTTTCCTAAGTGTTTATGATTCTCTATGAAGTTTTGATGATAGAAAAGCTTTTAATTAATGATATTAAGTATAAAGGTTTGTAAATTATTTTGGAAAAAAATGCGATCTTCTAACAAATTCTAAAAAGATATGAAATGAAAACTTGTTGTCCAAATAAAATTTGACAAGAAGCAATAGTTGGTGGGAAGTATTATCTTTAAAAGGAAACAATTTAGTTTTCAAGCTATTTACAAAAACATTCGTTTGCTGATGACCTATGCATCAATAATGACGTAAGACCTAAAACATCAAAGTTGATGTCACCTACAACATCAATGATGATGCTAGACATATGACATCAATGTTGATGCCATCTTTTGTTGATGCCACCTATGACATCATTGTTGATGCTACATACGACATCAATAATGATGCCAGACCTATGATATTAACGTTGAGCCATCCTTTCTTGATACCATCCTTTGTTGGTACAACCTACGACATTAATGATGATGCCACATATGACATCAATGATGATGCTAGACCTACGAAATCAATGTTTATGCCACCTACGATATTGATGTTGATGCCGTCATTTATTGATGCAACCTACGACATCAATCATGATGCCAAACCTATAACATTAGTGTTGATGCCATTCTTTTTAAACCTACAACATCAATGTTTATGCAGTCGATTTAGACTTGTGATGACCGGTTTTATGCCATCAGTTTAGACTTATAACGACCAGTTTTATGCCATCAAGTTTAGAATCATGACGGTCGGTTTTATGCCATCGGTTTAAATTTATGAGGACTAGACTTATGCTACCGGTTTGGACTTATGATGACATGTTTTATGCCATCAGTTTAGACATGGTCGACCGGTTTTATGCCATCAATTTAGATTTAGTTGACCGGTTTTATGCCATCAGTTTAAACTTATGTTAGTGCTTTGGCATAATATTTTGGCTAAGTAATGGTTGAAGTTTTCTTTGTTTTGAAGAATAAATTTAAGTGGTTTGTCAATATTTAAAATAAAAGGTTTCAAGGAAATAAATGGCGTTTTAGCCCAATTTTTTGAAAAGTTTGCCAATAGAAAATGTTGCTTAATTTTAAGTAATTTTAATGTGTATGTGATTGTGGAATGAACATGTTTTATTGAGTGATGTTATATGTTCTTGTTACCAATTGATCAGTTAAATTTACATATTCTATCATTTTCATACTCATACTTCGTGATCAACACTGTATCTTAGGATTTTAAAGGCAGAATTATCAGTTAGTTTGTCCCCGTAGTGAGTATAGGCAGACTAAACTTTTGAATGAGTAGATTTGCATTCGAGAGTTCAGATAAATCAGTTGTTTTAGGATGCCCTGAACAGATCAAAAAATATGACTCATGGATTTAAAAAGCAGATAAGAATATATATGGGACTGGTAGAGGATCGTACCCTATGCTTAAGCCGTTAGCCCCTAGTTCGTAGAGATCCACAATTCCAGTGCTAAGGGCTTTGATCGTAGGACTAAAAGGATGTTTATGAACAGAAAGGAACTCATAGCTTCATATGCTCACCAGATTATTTAAGTTGTTTTACTCCTACCCATATTTGGAGATTTTGGAATATTTGGCTAATAGTTTTGGCCTGAATGAGCCCAAAAGATTATTAATTAGCTTGCAAAACCATCAGGTTCACGGTTACCCTAGGAAAACTATGATTTGAGATAGACAGTATACCGTGGAAAGGGTAAACTTCGGGTGTATATAACCCTAGGATGACAGACTAGTCAGGCTTACCTTGGTTTCATGCAAGTGTATGATCATATTATTTTTTGTTTTGACCATTGTGGTTGCAAATGCATGATTTATGATTGGTATATTTGGATAAGATAATAGCGGAGAAAACCCATTCCGTTCAGCTGTGTGATCTCACTAGATATATATTTGGTTCGAGATGGTACATTATTATTCACAGTAGACTTTTTGTTTGACCAGAGATTTTTTTCCCCTAAAACCTCCTCATTTGAGTAGGTTGAGAGTAGGAAGCATTCATAGACGTGTAGGATGTAAATTAGCTAATGTTAGGAACTTTTATTTCCACTGTGTTCTTTTAAGCTTATGCTATATTAGAATGAACGTAATGATAGAATTTATAACTGTCATGTATTAGACTCTGATCAACCAAGGAATAGGTTTATGTAAAATTAAAAGATTAAAAGGTTTCTGAAAACATAATCCAAATAAATTAGAGAATAAGATTAGGGTATGGGATAACGCTACAGTAGTGTACTAATATTTTCTATATATAAGTTTGTATCCTATCTTTATTATCCCATTTCTAGTAGACAATTATTCTGTATCTTACAAAGATCTATATGTTGATTCAAAGAAAGTGAGATATGGAAGCAGGAAATGGAAAACAAATCTAGGTAAAGGATGCACTGTAACTAATTGAAATGCTTGGCTCAATACTAGATGGACCCAAGTCGATAAGGAAATGCTAATGTGGGTGTTGGAAATCCACCAAAGATATGAGGACTATGTATCAGTTTTTCATGAATGTGATGCAAGTTGGAGCTGGTTTGGCTGGAGGAAATGCTGTTAATGCGAGAGGAGAAAATCTCCGAGGTAGAGACTAACTACAGCTATGCTAAGTTGAGTCGGGATTATACCAATCTTGGAGGAAAGCCTTTTCTAGGAACGAAGGAAGCTATTGTAGTTGAAAATTGGTTGTTGCACCATGAGAAAACCTTTGCTGACTTAGGTTTGAATTATGCACAAAAGAGAAGCTTGGCTTCTAGCAAGCTGCAAGGAGCTTCTTTGTACTGGTGGAATGGTGTGATCATAAGTGTTTCCAAGGAAAAGTTGACTTAGGTTAAGTTTAGAAGAAGGTTTAAGGGAAGGTTCTTGTCTAAGGTAGCTAAGAAACCTTGCTTTGGAAGTTTGCTGATCTGAAGCGAGGAGAAATACCGGTATTGGAGTGTGCGACTTAGTTTGATGAGTTATCCAAGCACGAATATGATACATAGATATTGTGATTAAAAGGAGTGAGAAGTTCCTCCAAGGTTTGAAGCCAGAGATTGCCAAAGCAACAATGCTACATCTCAGATATCTGTGTGTGTAGTGGAAGAAATGGTAATAAGGAATAAAGAGAAGCTTCCAACTTTTAGGAAGGAGAAATCAGTGGACACTCAAAGTTCTTAGGGTAAAGAGGAAGTTTTCAAGAAGGGAGCTCACAAGAGTGGAGCCACCAAGAAAAAAAAGGCTGATATTGTTTGCTATAACTGTAATAAGAAAAGGCACTTCGAAAATGAGTGTCGCTTTGGTAATGGAAAGAAGGCTGCAGGAAAGAAGAACGTAAAGTGCTATAATTGCAACCCAAGTGGGCATTACAAGAATGAATTTCCAACATAGCCTAAGGCTAAAAAAGGGAAAGTTTTTACTCTGGAACCATCGGCTATTGACCGAATATAGAAGAGAAGTGAAAGTCTATGATGGGACGTACGCTTTTGATTCATAGCATTCTTGTTGAAGTATTATTTTGTACTGGTGGATTACATTCTTTTATCTCATAATGTTTGGTTGACAAGTTAAAGCTAGAACCATTGTACTCTATTACTTCCTTAAGGGTTGCGAATCCGATAGGAGGCTATGGAACTCTTGGGATGAGACGTAACTAATTAGAATTTGAAATTTTAGGTCATTCGTTTACCTATAATTTGTATATGTTTGACTTTGTGGATTTTGGTATTATTCTGTGTATGGATCAGTTAAGCAGATATGATACTAGGATATTTTGCCAAGGTATGAAGATATCAGCAAGACACCCTAATAACCACGATTGAATTATATACTCGGTAGAAAACTCGAGTTTATATGTTTGTGCTCTATTGGGAGTAATGGAAGTGGAGGATGAAGTGAATTGGGTTTTTTGTAAGAAAGTATGTTGATGTTTTTGAGCCATTTACCAGACTACCACCAAAATGAGCTATTGAGTTTCGAATAGATCTTGTACCTTGAGCTGAACCCATAAATAGATCGCTTAGCAAAATGATAACTACTGAGATGAAAGAGTTAAAGGTGGAGCTGGTGGACTTAGAAGGAAAGTATTTTATTAGACCAAGAAGTTCTCCTTGGGGATTGGCCGTGATGTTCGTGGATAAACTGGATAGGTTGTTAAGGATATGTATCGATTATCGTAAGTTAAATGAGAGGACAATGAAACGGTATCCTTTGTCGAAATAGATGATTCGTTTGAACAGTTGAGTGGAGCCAAGGTATTTTCCCAATTAGATTTAGCAATATGATTCCATCAATTGAGAATAGCATAAGATAGCATTCAATTAACGACGTTTCAAACAAGATATGGATCGTATGAATGATTAGTCATGCCCTTTGGGCTGACTAATGTATCTTCTTACTTCATGGATTTGATGAACAGGATCTTCTAAGGGCATTTGAACATATCCGTGTTAGTTTTTATAGATGACATTCTGATATATTAAGAACAAACGAGATCATGAAATTCAGTTTAGACTATTACTCGAGACGTTGAGACAACATCAACTAAAAGCGAAGTTTTTAAAATGTCATTTTTGAAAGAAAAGTTCCTTGGTTATGTAGTTTCATAAAATGGGTTTTCGGTAGATACTGCAAAGATAGAAGCTGTTAATAATTAAAAAAAACTTGAGATTGTGACCGAGATAAGAATTTTTTGGGATTAGCTGTCTAGTGTCGGAGATTTGTCAAAGATTTCTCTTGTATAATAGCACCTATGACTAAACTGACAAGGAAGGGTGTAAAGTATGTTTAGACCGACAAATGTGAAGAAGCATTCTTAAAGCTAAAATTTTTATTGACCAATGCGCTTGTGTTAGTTGTTCTAGATGGAAACCAAGGTTTAGTGGAGTATAATGATGCATGTGGAGGCAAGATTATGAGCTATGTTAATTCAAAGTGGTAAAGTGATAGCCTATGCTTCTCGACAACTTTGACCACATGAAGTTAGATATTCGACCCATGATTTATGAATGGCAGTAGTGATCTTTGCTTTAAAAATGTGGATACACTATCTTTTGGGAGAATGATTTGAGTTATTTACAAATCACAAGTCTTTGAAGTATTTATTCTCTCAAAAGGAGTTGAATATAAGGCAGCAAAGGTGGCAAGATTTTTTAGCGGCCTATGATTTTGACATTGAGTATACTCTAGGGTTGAAGATGCACTGAGCAGAAACTTCAGAGTATGTTGTTATCTTTGTTAGCGAAATGGAAAGATTTGGAGGCATTGACTAATTGTGGTGTAAGGCTAAGGTCGACGACCAGTTCTAGTCAAAATACTGCAATGTTATCATGTTTGGGAGTTCGATCGATAATGATCGAAACGATTTTTTCAAAGTAGAAAGATGATCCGTTTCTAGCTGAATAGATTGGAAGGCTTAAAGATGGAACTCGGATTGATGATTTAAAAGGTTTTAGCCTTAACCAAAATGGATGGTTGACGATTTTGTAATCTAAGGAAGGAAGTTCTTCGAGAGTGTCATCGGTTGAATTTTAATATTCATCCTGGTGGAACTAAAATATATCAGGATATAAAGATGAGTTTCTTCTAGAAAGGAATGAAAAGAGATGTAGGCGAGCTGTGATGCCCCACCCCGAGACCTACACTAGTAAAGAGAATTACAAAGTAATCCTGTCTACTAATGCAGAGAATAGGGCTGGTTAAGGACGACCATCGTTGTAATAAGTTAGTTAAGGGCTAAGCCTGTGGGATGTGTCTCTATATTTATTTTTATTACCTCATCAGTGGTCGACAAACTTAGTTTATAACTAGTGCACACTATGGTGGTTTCAGACTGTCTCAAAATAAATGCAATATGCGAGTAAGTAAATATATCAATCACAGAAAGTATACCCAGATCAGAGTATATATATACATCACCATACAACATAATAATAGTACATCATACATAAGTAGCATGGACTACTGAATAACATATACAACCATCCTATAGAAGAATACAATCATGATAACATAAGAATCGACTACTCAAAAAGTATTATATCCAGGCCAAAATGATAAAGCCCAACAAAAGCTAGCAAAACGATCCAAGGGAAGTAGCAATCCATACCTAACCAACAACTCAGTCTGACCCGAGGGAAAAGCGCACACGGTTAGGCAAGCTAGAACTTATTAGCAGTAAGGATCTCAGTAATAAGCAGAAGGGTGAGAATCACTCCGTTGTTGCCAATGGAACGATATATTATTCATCATAACATTCATAAGAAAGGGGACATCAGTGATTCATCTATCTATTTCAAGGAATTCAATAAGTAACATGCATAAGGTTTCTCTTATGGACATCTATAAGTAAAGTGGATAAGGGATGAGAACCATATATTAACATCATAAAGAAACATCAAGTCATCACGATGAATCGTACCAAATAATAGTAGTACTAGTCAAGATGAAAAGCATGTGCAATTTGCTATGAAGTTTTCGATGTTCGATTTCACCTTTTTGATGATGTTGTTTGAATAAGGCCTTGATTATGATATAGGATACATTTATATTATGCTATATGGTGATTTCGATTATGATTGCCTTTAACACTTATTGAGTTCTTATGATAGATTATGGTTGGTCAAACAATATATGAATTGCCAACAAATAAAAGCCGAGCATCAAAAAACCAAGCCGACTACTTCAACCGTCAGAAGTACCACTTTGGAAATGGGATTCTATATCCGTAGATTTTATTGGTCGGTTGCCAAGATCGAATAGGGGAAACGAAAGCATATAGGTCATGGTAGGTAAACTGACCAATAGTGCACACTTTATTCTCGTTAAGTCGAAAGTGACGGCACCTACCTTAGTAAAATTGTTTACAAAGAATATTATAAGCTTGCATGGGATTCCTAGTGTTATATTTAGTGACAGAGATACTTTATTAACTAGTTAATTCTGGATGAGTTCGCAAGAAGTTTTAGATACCAAGCTAAAGATGGGTACTGCTTACCATCCATAAACAGATAGGTAAATGGAAAGAGTTAACAAAGTTCTCAAAGAATTGGCGAGGGCTTATGTACTAGATTTTAGAGGGTTATGGGAAGACAATTTGCACTTATTTATGATTACCTATAACAACAATTATCAGACTAGTATAAAAATAAGCCTTTCAAAGCTTTTTACGAAAGGCTGTGCAAATCACTAGCATGTTGGTTCGATATCGAAGACAGATTTATTCGTGGTCCAGATATGGCGATATTAGCCACATAAAAGACTAAGTTGATCCGAACAAGGATGAAGGAAGCTTTGTCTAGGCAGGAATGTTACATAGATAAGAGGCGTAAGGATTTAGAGTTTTCAGTTAGTGACCATGTTTTTGTTTAAGTATCACTAATGTAGGGTGTGGTACAATTTAAGAAGTCAAGGAAATTGGCACTAGGATATGTTGATCCATTTCGTATGATAGAAAGGATCGAGAAACTCTCTTACTAGATAGAGTTACCGAATAGTTCGGTAGGAGTCCATAATGTTTTCATATTTCTAATCTTAGAAAGTGTGTGCATGATCTGGAGACTACTATTGCGCTGACTACATTGGAAGATTTAGTAATGGAACCGGATATGACTTTTGTAAGACAACCAGTGAATGTTGTAGCAAGAGATGAGAAGAAGTCAAGAAACATAACAGTAAAGTCAGTGAATGCCCTATGGAGTGATAACGAGAAAGACTTTACTTAGAAGATAGAGGATAAGATTAAAGATACTTATCCTAAGCTGTTGTGATGGTATGTTCTATATCTGATATATAGGATTTTCATAATCTGATAGGCTAGTATTGTTTTATGTGTTCATCGTACATGTTTGCATGACTGCTATGTTTGTTGTTGTCCTCGTCGAATTTCAGGGATGATTTCTTTAAGGGAAGGAGCCTATAACACTTCTAGTTTTTATTTAACATTATTCAGGAGATTTAATTAAATACACAAAATAGAATAATTTGTGTGATGTGGTAAGGGTAGTGAGATTTTTTATTGATTTGAGTCGTTCCTTAAGTAATCAACTAATAAGATTTTATTAAACTTAGAAAAGAAAAGAATAAATGAGAGGGACATAATAGGAAGAGTTCCATATTTCATTCCTTTATATCTCACTCTCTCTTTTTATTCTCATTTCTATTCTCAAACAATCAAAACCTAACTTAAAGAGGACAACCATTACTTTAAAGAAGAATAAATTTAATGAAATCAAAGGAAAAACATAAGGGGATTGATCGACGTCAAATCTCATTCTCCCTTATCCAATCTAAGGTGAATAATAATATACATCTCATTTAGAACGTTTATTTTTGGATCTATGGATGATTTTGATTTAGTTACGATAATATGTCTTGTTTGATTGATTACATCATTGTTTGATTGATTATAACTTATTGGAATTTTTATGGAGCTATTCTTAAAGTTTTAACGGTAAAAACCTATATTTGATCTCAAATTAACTTGAAATTTGAATATATTGTGTAAAATGTTATTTTAGAGACGTGTTTTTAATTTCATAATTTCCAAGTAATATGAATATTTTATGAATTTCATAAGATGGAAAAAGTGTTTACGTAAGGTTTTAATTATTAAAAATGATAAAATTAACATTTTGGCCTCAAAATTTTTGTATATTGAAGAAGATGGAAAATCAGATTTTTAGTGACTACTGCGGACTTTTCCATATGTTTTGGATTTTCTATTAATCTGATGATACAAAAGCGCTTAATTAATATTAATTAATGATATTAATTATAAAGGTTTGTGAATTATTTTGGGAAAGAAAATATGATATTCCAATAAATTCGAAAAGAATTTGAAAGGAAAACTTATCATCCAATAAAAATTTGACGAGGCAAGAGTTGGTGAAAAGTATTATCTTTAAAATGAAATAATTCAATTTTCAAGCTATTTACAGAAATGTCATTCCTTTAGCTGATGACCTACGACATCAATGATGATGCCATACCTAAGACAATAATTTTGATGGCACCTACAACATCATTAATGATGCTAGACCTATGATATCATTGTTGATGCCATCCTTTGTGGATGACATCCCAAGTTAATGCCAACTATGACATCAATGATGATGCCAGACCTATAACATCTGCCATCTTTTGTTGATACCACCTACGACATCATTGATGATGTTAGACCTACGATATCAATGTTGATGCCATCCTTTGTTGGTACCACCTACAACATCAATGATGATGCAAGACCTACGACATCAATTTTGATGCCACTTATGACATCAATGATGATGCCAGACCAACAACATCAATGTTGATGCCACCCTTTGTTGATGCCACCTATGACATCAATGATCATGCCAGACCTACAACATAAATGTTGATGTCATCCTTTGTTGATTCGATCCTTTTTAGACCTATGACTCAATGTTTATGCCATCAATTTAGACTTACGACGACCAGTCTTATGACGACTGGACTTATGCCATCAGTTTAGACTTATGACAATCAGTTTTATACCAGTAGTTTAGACTTATGATGACTAGTTTTATGCAACCGGTTTAGACTTACGTTAGTGCTTTGGCAAAATATTTTGGCTAAGTAATGGGAAAAGTTTTCTTTATTTTAAAGATTAATTTTAAATGGTTTATCAGCTTTAAAGATAAAAGGTTTTAAGGAAATAAATGATGTTTTAGCCCAATTTTGTGTAAAGTTTGCTAATGGAAGTTGTTACTTAATTTTAAGTAATTTATTATGTATGTGATTATTGATTGAACATGTTTTACCGAGTGATGTTATGTGTTCTTGTTACTAATTTTCAGTTAAATTTACATATTTTATCATTGTCATACTCACAATACATGACCGACACTTCATCTTGGGAGTTTGGGAGTAGAATTACCAATTAGGTTGTCCCAGTAGTGAGTATGGAAAGACCAAACTCCTGAGTGAATAGAATCGCATTCGCAAGATCGAATAGATCAATTTTGCTAGAATTCCCTGAACTAATCGACAGATATGACTCATGGATTTAAAAAATAGATAAGAGTGTAGGTGGGACTAGTGTAGGGTCAGACCCTATGCTTCAACCCTTATCCCTATTTGGTAAAGGTATGTGATTCCAGTGCATATGGTTTTGTTAGTGGGACTAAAAGAATGTTTACTCACAGAAAGGAACTTATAGCTCTATATGCTTATCAAATTATTTAAGTTGTTTTACTCCTAACTATATTTGGTGATTTGGAAATATCTCATTAAATGTTTTGGCCCGAGTCGGCCTGAGTAGTTATTAATTGGCCTGCAAAACTATTAGGTTCATGGTGACCCTTGGAAAACTATGATTTGAGATAAACAGTCTATTACTGGGTAGGGTAAACTTATCTATCTCCATGTGTCGCAATAATTCTTTAAAAGTGGTCTGACAATCCTGACTCCATTCAAAGTTGTCCTTACCTTTGTTCAATGTATCAAAGAATGGTATGCACTTATCTGTCGCTCTGGATATGAAGCAGCTCAATGCTACAATCTTTCCACTCAAATTTTGTAACTCATCTTTGTTGTAGAGGCTCTGGCATTCTACAAAGCAATTATTTGCTTCCTATTAGCTTCTATTCCCCTTGCGTTCATAATGAATTAAAGAATCTTTCCAAAAGAGACACTAAAAGAACACTTTGGTGTATCCAACTTCATTCCGCACTTCCAGAAATCTTAAACATCTCTGTGATGTCATCCAAATGATTTCTAGATATTCATTCAATAACTTATAATCCACCTCTCATTCGCCCGATCTAATCCTTGAACATTGCATTCACCAATCTCTAGTAAGCCTTCCCAACATTCTTCAAACTGAACAACATTACGCGATAGAAGTATAGCCTTAAGTCGGTGATAAAGCTGGTGTTCTCTTGATCGATTCTAGGCAACAGAAGGCTATCCTTCTGCCAAGCCTTGTTCAAATCTAAATAGTTAATGCATATTTGCCATTTCCAGTTTGATATTCGGAGCAACACAGGGTTTGACACCATTCAGGATATTTTGCATTATGGGTAAAATAGTTGGCCGATACCTTATCTACTTTCACCTTTAGTGCAGCGGATTGCTGCGGACCCAGACTGTATCTCTTTTTCCCCATTAGTGTAAATTTGGGGTCAATGTTAAGTATGTAGCATACTACCTTCAATGATATCCCACACATATCAAAATGCATCCAAGTGAACGTGTACAGATTAGTAGGAAGAAAGGTTATCAATTCCTTTCACATCTTGATTCCAAGCTGTGAACCTATTTTCAAGTCCTGAGTTGGACCATCCATGTCGACAGTGACAGCTACTATAATCTTTGCCGGTGTTTCCCCCATTTCCCCTAATCTCTTCTTCCTAGGGTTCATAGCCTTGTCAAAGCGACTATGGTACCTAAGCTAGGGATGACTTGTAATTGCTATGCTTGCGGTTCACAAATGTGGGGAGTGTTCCTCACATCATTCCCCTTTTTGCGATACTTCGATTCACGTAGTCTAGCAATATACCATTGTCTCGTAGCGCTTTGGTCCCATCTTATTACACCTATCCCATTCTCTATTAGGAATTTCAACGTGAGACACCACAGAGCCAAAGCAATTCTAAAGTTAGCAAGGGTAGATAGGTCTAAGAAAGCATTGTAAGAAGAATACTCATCAATGATCACAAATGTATGGATAAGGCCCATTCTATATTCTCCTTCTTTAAGTTCTATAGGCAGATCAGTCTCCCAATTAGTTGCTTACTTCATCTATAGATCCCTAAATCTTCATTTGGTAGTCAATTACATCCTTCCTGCTCATTTTCAACTGATCAAATATCTTCCAAAATAGAATGTTAACCAAACTCCCACTGCCGACCAAAACTCGATGTACAACTACTGGACTGAGCCTAACCATTATTACCGTAGGGTCAAGGGTTAGTGCTTCAATGCCTTCAGTGTCATGATTCTTGAACATGATGTCATCGGTAATCATTATTTATTGCTTACTCTGAGCTCCGACTTCAACGGGGTAGCAACTCCCTTAAAGGGCATGCTTTATAGAACTGGCATATTGTTTCATATCATCTCAACTCTTTTGTGTTGGATGAGGTCCTCTAGTGATTGTATTTATAACTAACCTCTGCTCTGCTCATCTTAGCTCTTCTTTTTGGGTCTGGACCGATTTCCTTGAGCATTCAGTGCTTGTGATCAAGTAGGTTGATCAGGTTTTTAAGGCTTCTTCACGTACTCCTAGAGCCTATTGCTCCTTATGAACTCCTCAATCAAGTCTTTCAATTGCTGACACTCATTTGTGTTATGCCCGTGAGTCTCATTGAAGCAGCAAAATTTCCTTGATCGCTTTTGATGTTCGGATGCTTCCCTCTTGATTGGTTTGTTGTATCGCTCTATTACCTAAGTAGAAAGATAGATGTTTTCCAAGCTACCATTCAATGGTGCATTATCTTCAGGCCAAAGATTCCTGGGACGTTTTTCGTTCCCATCACGGCCACCAGAGTTCTAGTTCCTTTTTCTGATTTGCACTCTTTTCAACACTTCCTACAACTACTGCAGAACTATTTCCATCCTGTTTAACTACAACGTTACTCTGGATCAGTTCCTTCGGTTGCTCATCGACGGCTCTGCCTTTAATCATACTTGCTTCTTCTAGACTTAGAATCTGGTTTGCCATTTTTATGAAATTCTTCCATGGTAATTTTTCTTCTTCATTTTAATCCATTTACCAAAATCCGTATCTGGATGAATAGCTTCATTTTAACTTATATTATCCAAGAGTATTACTGATACTACTGTCGGATAATACAGAGAATAATGTTGTATGGGGTATACACGTGAATATTTCCTTGGACTAATACCGGTATGTATCTCAAAAATCATAAGCAACTCGTCTATACATACATGGTATTGGCACAAAGCAATAAACATGTGTGCCTTTAGGATAGAACAATACATAATATAAAATATATTACAGGGAACGCCAATTCAATAATTCAATGATAACATATAATAATAAATATGCACGAGTAAAAATGGGTTCATAAAAATAGTCAGATAATCACTAACATAAAAAATATACGTAACAATATACAAATATGCTATCCACCATCTAAGCCTAACATCCACATATTGGTCATTAGTCCCAAAACCTGAAATGTCTCGGACTGACCCGAGCATCATATAAATGACATATGGATAATACTATGTCTATAATGTTGTGACGACCCGAAAATTTCTGGATAAAATTGTAATATTTAATTGATTTTAAATATTTGAAGGTTAATTTAAGTTGAATTTTAAATATCACTATTTGGTTGACATATAAACTATTGAATTAAACAATTGGAAATCACGTAAAATACGAATTCTAGGATTTCGAGTCTATTAAAAATAATTTAAAGATTTATAAAATTTATATTGATAATACTGGAGATAATAGAACTTTTAAAAGTTGAATTTAAAACTGTTTTGTTCAGTTTGAAAATATATCGCTTAAATCGATATTTAAAAATAGCCTTCCGAGGCATAGTCTTGGAATTCGATGAAACCAGTCCCATTGGATCCGAAATAGTTTATTATAATCAGGTTTCTATTTTTGTAGTGTTTGGAGTGATCGTTTGGCCGTACGATAAACACGCTAAAATTTAAATCGAGATTCAATATATAATAATTGGTCCAAAAAGCTATCTTCTCCATACGATTGAGTTAGGCCTCGAAACCTTTCCCATTGCATTCAAAATAGGGGTTTAACATTATAAACGTCTAGCGGCACGCCTCGATAGGAGGTCGAGATTGTGAGTTGCGTAATTATAACGATTTAAATTTAAATTTGAATTCAAAAATGATATATATATATATATATATATATATGAATTTAATATAATAATGGTTTGCACAAGACAAGTTATACACGTTGCTTCCTTTCAACACTTGGCGTCTCTTTCTTGCCACGCGTCTTCTTTATTTTTCTTTTTTTAGGCTGAGCATTTTAAATTAATTTTTTTTACTGAGCATTTTAAACAATTGATAGCCGAACATAATTCACGAGCCATCTTCCTCTTTCCCTTAGATCAATTCGAATTTGACTAACGAAAATAAAAGAGAGTATCAATTATCGATACTTCGATAATAAATCCCCTTCCTTTCAGTTATTCAAATCGAAAAATTATTTAAATTAAATGGACGAAGTATTCTCGTCGATTAATTTCTCTTCCTTCCCCAATTCGATATCAACAAAATCAAAATGGCCATCGAAAGCGTGAGATTCGAATTGAATTTCCTTTCCATCTTTCCAATCGCGAAGACGTTCAACTGCGATTATCCTTTCCTAATCCCCCGATTAGATCGAGGAGCAGCTCGAGCTCGCAAGCGAGGCCGCATCGAGGGAGCATGCTTGGATTGATGCGCGTATGGAATAGGGGTCTGAACGAGTCACGATTGTCGAGGGCGGAGGCATGTGGCGAATCGAGTTAGGCTTGGACTGACGATTGATCTGGTTGCGAACTCGAAGGGCGAGGTTGAGGCTTTGGTAGTGGAGGTGTCGCCGTGCATTGTCGATTGTGGATTCGCGCGCCGATTGTGTATGTGTATTTAGGGAATGCAGGTATGGGTCTTCCTGTATTCTGTTAATTTAATTTGAATTTGTATTTTAAATTTAAAAGGAAATGAATTTATGTAAAATAATGTTGCTGTGATGAACTTGTGTAAAACAGTAAGAAATGATATAGGAGTTTTAGACATTGAAGCATCTATATAAGGTTAGTTTAAAATTAAATTATTAGATAAATTAAATTTTAGTTTAAATTTTAGTAGGTAGTTAATTTAATTTATAATTAGAATAAAGAGAAAATATACAGAAAACTAGAAATTTTATATAAGATTTAGGAAGGCAACAATTTTAAATTGAATTGAATTGGAAAGATATATAAAATTTAGATTTTGGAAATTATATAAATTATTTTATATAGCATATGTGCTTTTAAAAGGAAATACATACATATACATATATATATATATATATATATAACGGAAATTTTAAGGGTTTGATGATTATATAAAATTAGATTTTTTTCTAGATCTATAAATTATTTTTATAAGCATATATATGGGTAGTTTTAAAAGGGAATAAATAAACTTTTACACATTGTAATTTACTAGTTATTTTAAAACATTGGATTTGGTGATTAAATTGTTAAATTAACCTATTTGAATTATTTTGGTTACTAAAAGGTTTCTAAAAGAAATTATTCTTTTAAATTTTAGTTTAAAATAAATTTATTAAACGGTAATTGATTATTAGATTTGTTCGAATATTAATAAATCGTATGATGTTTATACATGGTCTAAAATTTATGGAGAAACAGTCAAGATGGAAATGGATTGCAAACAGCAAAATATAAGGTGAGTTAATCTCACTCATCTGGATAGTTATTTAAATTTAAATAGTTAAATTTAAATATTTTGGTTGAATGATTGAATTGATTGGATGTGGTATATTATGTAGTAGTATATATAGTACATTGGAATGATTGATTTCCCGCATTATATAGCGGATGAGACCCTATGCGCCGCATAATAGCGAATGAGATGATATAAACCCATATACCGCGATATTCCACCTTGAAGTGGAATTAATATTATTATATTATGCTAACATCTGTGGATGTAGGAAAAACAGGTGGGAGAGATCCAACTAGATTCCTTAAAATATTTAGATTTGTTCAATACTCTGTGATATGATATATTTAATAATCTATGATAGATTATATTGGAATGGAAAATTTTGGATGTTATAGTTTAAATTGAATATATATGGGTATATCGAGATACCAGAATATAAAGATGGGATTTTCGAGGAAATTAAAAGAGAGGATTTTAAGCAAGTAATTATAAAGAATTGTGATAAATTAAAGAATGAATTGAAAAAGGATAAAGGTTGATTTTTTTAAATTCTAATAAATAAATTCAAAAGTATGGGAAATGAGATTTTTGAATAAATAGGAATAAATGGATTCTTAGCTTAAGTGATAATAATTAAAGGAATAAAAGATATATTTTTAAATTTAGAATTTAAATGGTTTAGGAAGGAATAAATGAAGAATTTTGAAATAAAAATGAAATTTGTATTTTCAGTTTAAATAAGATTTTAAATCATAATAAAGAAGTTAAATTTGAAATCAATGGGTTTTGAAATAAAATTGAGTAAGTAAAGGAATTTATTTTAAAAAGAAGTAAATCTAAAAATCGATTTGAAAGTTGATTTAGAGTTTGAAATTGTGTTTTAAAAGAAGATGAGACTATGGAATTTATAAACTGGGTTTATAAAGTGAAATAAGATATCAGTGGATATTTGAAAGTATAAGTTCATGTTGGGAATTTATAAAGGAATGGAAATTTTGTTTTAAAAATAAATAGTGATTTATTTTTAAAAGGGTGTGAAGAAAAGTGTATTTTCCTGAAAAGCCAAGTACGTTTTCAAGCAGATTTTTTAAGTATAAATTAAAAGTTTTAAAGTTGTTTAAAGGAATGTTTTTAAGAAATTATTATTTAAGTTGTTAAAATTTTAAAGGTAAATATTTATTAAATTAGTTATAATAGTAATTATTCTAAAAGTTTAATTGATATTTTTGTTTAAAAAGAAAAATTTAATTATTTATATTTTATAAAGTAGTTTTATTTTAAAGATAATTTAGTTAAACTTTTATAGGATTTCGTAACTCTTATTTTAAAATTTAGTTTGGCCTAACATTTATTTTAAAAATTAATTTTATATTTATAAAGTAGTTTTATTTTAAATATTCTTAAAGTATATATTTTTGAATAAAGTGTTAGTTCAATTTAAATATTTTAAAGTATATTTTAGAATAAAGTAATTTAAATTATTTTAAAATCTAAAGTATTTGGGCTTGGTGATTTTCAGTGGAAATAAACAATAATTGAGAAATTTATTCCAAAAGAGAAAAGGGATTTAAAAACTATTTTCAAAAGTTGAAGTGTAGCAAAATATATCTTGCGAAGATATTTTGAAATTCATAAATAATTTGAAAAATTATTATGGCTTGATGATTGTTTGTGAATGTTATTTGGTAGTTAAATAACCGACTATCAATATTGGCCAATCATTGATCGTTTCGAAGAGACCAGGATAGGGATTAATTTCCCGAAAGCCACTTCAATCCGGTTTGAACGTTTGCGTGTGGAAGTCAAGAGCTTAGAATCGAAGATGGAGCAGTGAAGTACAAGGGCTGATCGCTACTAATCCTAAGGGTGATTCCGAAATGGATATAGTAGAAGTAATGCCTTCGGTTCCGTTCGAACTCCGAGTGGACTTGTATGGACGAATGCTTTCAGAACATCCTTAGGAGGACGATGAGCATTCTAAGTGAATGTGTGCAAAACAGGTAACGCTTAACCTCAAGCCTCATCAACCGAGAATGACTAAAACAGAGGAAGTGCACACAAGGCTAAGTGGATAGCAACCAATTAGGGTAAGGTCACCCCTATAAAGAGGTCCCTTTATTTCGACTGTATGAGCGGTTGCTGATCCCTACCATAGGGTGAACTTATTCGTACTATCCAGTAAGGGGCAGCTCCGGTCTTGTGATGCAGGGGATCAGGGTGGATCCTCGGTACGGTGATGTGACCATGTACTACGATGAGCGGTACCCTAGTAGCCCTGCCATTGTATGGAATCCAATCTCCATTAAGTGTCTGTACAGTTTTGATTGTGCCCAACTATTGCTGAAACGTGAGATGCAAGCATTTCAGCTAGATTCTATTTTACTTTCTATAGACACTATTATAATCTCAGACGGATTTTGATAAAAATATTTTGGTTATTGTAAGGTAAAAGCCCGGCATGTTTATTTGTGGCGTGGACTTACAAGATACATTTGATTTCAAAGGATTTTGAAAACTTTAACCATCCAATTGAGTCTATTTTCTCACGCTAGTTTTCCAGATTGACTCGGGTGTTATTTAACTATAATGCTCGGGTCAGACCGAGTATTATAGAGTACAGATTCTGGATGGACTGTTGTGGAGCTCAGGAGACGAGCTGGATGATGAGGCGTAATTCCGTAGATTTATATTTCCGTTGTACAATGTAAGCTGTATATTCAGCTTTGGAAGGATGAGAAATTATAATCGTCCTGAATTGTGTTGTGGATTGTATTATACTCTGATGATGTAATGTATAAATAGATATGGTTCTTTTGTTTAAAGATTAATCATTTATCTATTATATATTGCTCCGCTGCGATTGTGAGATTCTGATATTGTTTCTGTTTCTTCTCCTACCGCCTTCTTCTTCAACCCTGATGATTTGGATTTTTCGGCGTTCGATTGTTCGTCATTCGATACTGTGGACGTATTGATGCCAACTTTCGGGCGTCAAAAAATCGGGTCGTCACAGTTAGTATCGGAGCTGAAGGTTAAGTGAGAACCTAAGCTCTGGTAGGGGTTACTCTTTAGAATAGAGTCCGTAGTACTCTAAGAATGAGTTTAAGTGTTTTAGTAGATATGAGCGCGTATTTGTTAGTGAATATAAAATTGATTTTAAATTGTGTTGATTTATCGGTTGAGTGTTTATGGATTCTAGTCGATATGTGGGACACCATGTCATCGATAGGGGTTTCTAAACTCTTGAACAAGATAAACCGACACAGTATTGTTTTAAAATAGGGTAAATGAAATAATTTTACCCAAATTATTTTTGTAAATTATTATAGTTATATATGGTTGCTTGGCTGTTAGGAAGTGATAATGTTAAATTATTAACATTGTTGTGTAAAATTGAATAAGAAATTGAAATCACAATTAAGAGCTAAGAAATAAATTTATATACAAATAGGATTTGTAAATGTAAATTGTGAATGTAATTTATAAATTGAAGAAAATTCCAAAGTAATTTTTGAATATGAATTGGAGGATTTGAAACTTGAAATTTGGGAAAAAGTTTAAATTCCTTTGTTTTGGGAATAGTTTTCGAACGTTTTGGAGAAATAATAGTGATATTATTTCGAAACTATGTTTGAATTGGATTTGAATCTGGTAAGATTGGAATTTAAAAATATTTGAAGGGTTTTAAAGAGATAAAAGCATTGAACTCTTTTCGGTCACTGAAAAATAACTTCGGTGATGATTGCAACATCATCGATGTTCATTTTCGAGTTTCCAAGAGAGGAATTGCTACCCTAATGATATAAATTGGAGTTGTTTGCAAAACTAGGTTGGTTTTAAAATTCAAGGAATAATTTGATATGCCATTGAATTATGGATTTCAAAAATGATTTTGAAATGCTGAAGTTTTTGTTTGGTAAAACCGTTTTGATTTTAAAATACAAAGGAATATTGGATATACTAAGGGATTTTGGGATACTCTTGATTTCAAAAATAATTTTGAAATATTTAAGTAATTACTTAAACTCTGGAAGTTTAATTAAAATAATAAACGGGTTTGATAACTTATAAAAATTTGATTTTTTTTTTGTTTAGCATGAAACTTAACTTAAGGAAAAGTTAAATTAAAATAAGTATGGAAACAAAATAAGCTAGTGAAGTAAACTAAATAAGTGAAGAAAAAAAAGAGATTACTGAATGAAGTGTAAATAAATTTGGAAAACTTGTGGAAGTTTAAATTTTTGAATTAAATCAGAGTGTAATTAAATATAGTTAAGTAGAAGTGAATTTAAAGAAAGTCCAAGGAAACTAAGAGAAATAGTGACTTAAATAAAAAGTTAAGTTGAAAATAAAATTGTGGATAGATAAATGAATTTGCATTTGTAAGTAAATAGGATTTAAACTAAAGATTGCGAATTAATTTGAATTGTGTGTAATAGAAGATAGTCAAGATTTGACTAAATAAAATAAAGGACTAAAATAAAATTAGTGAGTAAACTAATTGATTCAAGTGGGTAAGCAAATGAATTGGAATTGTATGTTGGATGATATTTAATTTAAAATGTGTAAAATAAAGTGGAGTTATAGAATTAATTTGTGACGCCCCACCTCTATACCCACGCTAGCCAAGAACACTACGAAGTAATGCTGTCAACTAGCACGGAGAATAAGGCTGTTGAGGAGCGACCATCCGTGTAATTGCTTTGTGCGAGCATCGATATGTCAGATAGTATAACATGCAATTCTTTTTAAGTGGAAATCCGACATGCCGACACAAACTCAAAGATATCACACGGTGGCTATAATATCTTCAGAAACAAATATAGAAATAAACGTAACATAAATCAGTCACAGTCAATTCATATCACAAAGGCGGAAATAGATATGAATATTACACTAGGAAGTGTACATCAGAGTAGTGGTCTAAAAAGATCCACAATATCACAAAAGAATAGTTACATGAACTACACAAAAGAATAAGTATACATTTTGGAGTCTATATCTCGAATGTATACACCAAAATAAACTACTAATCTAAGTAGTAAGCCAAAAGTCAGAGAAATCAATCCCAAGAGAGAAGTCAAGCAGAAGCACCTGTAACATCTCGGTCTGACTCGAGTATTATTTAATAAGAAAATAATAAACGGATCAGTCTAACTATAGATATCAGATGAAACGATATAGAATAAGAGATATGACTAAACACATAATAATCACAATTCCAAGCTGTGATATATATAAGTATTGAAAATCAACGAGAGATTAATCAATATCACCAAATCTACACAAGAATCAAAGAAATGCCATACTCCTTATTTCGTTCATCAAACCACAAATATTGACGATTATATCAATGTCAATCACAAAAGTCAATGACACACAAATTCACCAATGCACAAATATTGACAATAATATCAACGTCAATCACACAAGTCAATGACACACAAATTCACCAATGCACAAATATTGACAATAATATCAATGTCAATCACAAAAGTCAATGACACACAAATTCACCAATGCACAAATATTGATAAAACTTATCAATGGAAATCACGAAAATTGGTGAAACACAAATTCTAGAAATCATCTCAAGAAATCCAGAAATCACAAAGGGGGGAGGCCTATCACAAACGGGAGCATAAAGCCCACCAACACGTGTATCACAAACGGAACGCTAATTCCATGGTTGCTAACCATCACAAATTGAGCCGAAGCTCCACAAACGGCCCGAAGACCATGGGTTGCTACCCCACCAAATTGAGTCGAAACTCCACAAAACGGGGTTTAGTCTCCCTCGCAGACAAAGAGACATCGCACATTGCTAGTCTAAATCACAAAGATGATCGTCATGATCAACGAGAAGTGTCAATTACACTAAGCTAGTAAATATATGAGTTTAGCTTCATGTCCCATAACCACTTGCTTAACTTAAATATTTACGAACAAACTGTAAATTTCCACTAGAAAATTGTCACAAGAGATTCAATCGAACAAGTCTAAGAATTAACCGACGAAGTAAACGTAAGGGTTTCATACCACTCATTTTACTAAGCCGTTTAATTAGATTTCTCGTACGAGTGAGGTAAAGGTTTGTATATACTAATAGATTGGAAATCGGTTTGAGAAAACGAGCTTTGGTATAAAATAGTGTTGAAATCATTTGAAGAAAGAGTTTTAATATTTACTACTAGTATAGGAAACCTTTATATTTTTAAAGTGACAAATCACAAAGAAGATTGTAGAAACAATCGGGCATAAAAATTCACATTCGAAGACGTGAATAAGATCCAAAGAAATCGATATAAAATCCATCAAAGTGGATATATCTAAAATTCCCAAAGAAAAGGTCATCAAAGTCGATAATAAATGACAACAAAGAATATGGAAATAACACGAATCGATTAAATTTGGAAACCACACAAAATAGGCGAAATAGGCAAAATAACAACAGGTAGGTCGGCCGGCCTCAGGGTTCGGTCGACCGGACCCTGATCAGAAAATAGTTCGGGAAGCAGGTCGGTCGACCGAGCTCTGTAATCGGTCGCCCAGACCCAAACAGAGAAGTGCATAGCACATTTGGAAGCAGGTCGGTCGGCCGGCCTCAGGGCTCGGTCGACCGGACCTGTTTCCAGCCTCTTCCCTGCCTATTACAAATGAGGTTCAATCTTGACTAAATCGCATTCTCTCGAGCGACGGCGCTAAGGGATTATGCCAATCGACTACCCGGCCCTATAAGCTCTTCGATGCATCTCCAAAAACATGATCAAAGATCAAAGCTATGATTTTAAAGGAATTGAACCCAAAACACTAAAAATTGGAATATTCACCAAATCAATCCAAACCAAAAGCAAATGCACACGAATAAGTGTTAGGAATTCATACCTAACAATCGAAGATAATCATAAGCATAGATGTGAGATAAAAATCTCACCTTTGCACTAAAATTTATGAAGATGAAGCTTGAAAGCAAAGGGGAATCAACCACTCTTCAAATCCAACTCTAGAAGCTTGAATCTAAGTTTAAAACAAGATCATTCCAAAAATTAGGTTTAGGAATTTCTGAAATTGGTAATAGAATAAGTTGGAGAAGAAGAAGAGAAGCTTACCAATGGGTTCTTCTTGAGTTTGGAGCTAGGAATTTGATTTGCAAGAGGAACTAGTGTTTTGGAGTTTTAATTTCCAATCTCTCCCACCATTAATACTTTAAAAACTGAAAAGAGAAGAGAATGAGGGTGAATGGGAAAGAGTGGCTCAGATTTGAGCATAAGTTAAACATAGGGCTGAGCCCAAAACCAAACCCAAAGTGAAAAGTAGCAAAAATCAACTTTCTCCAAACATATCGAAGCTTATACTCAAAAAGGTCGCAAACGGCATTTTAAACTCAATGGGAGTGGTCCCGAGTCCTAATTCGACCGTATGCAAAAAGTAGTTTTTCGGACTAAAATCCGACTAACCATAAAATATTTAAATATAAAATCGATAAATATGCAGGTTGTTACGGACTCCCCTCCTTAAAGAAATTGCGTCCTCGCAATATTAAAGAAGAGAACATAAAGTAACAACCATAAAAGCGTATTCAACACAAAAGAAATTTGAAATAAAAGGTTCACCTTAAAGAGCACGGGAAAGTCAGTCCGGATGTGATCGCTCGATGAATTCCCTAGACTCCCAAGAACAATCCTTAGGATTTGAAGATCATTGAACTTTAACAAGCGGAACATCTTTATTTCGAAGTCGTTTGACCTCCGAAGCAATGATACGAATAGGATGTTGCTCATAAGTTAAATTAGGAGAAACTTCAATCTCTTCCACAACACCGGGCTCAAGAATAGAATCGGAATCTCGAAGGCATTTTCGAAGTTGAGAAACGTGAAACACGTCATGGATAGCAGAAAATTGAGCCGGTAATAAAAGGCGAAAAGCCATGGAACCAATACGTTCGGTGATAGGAAATGGCCCAATATATCGAGGCGCTAGTTTTCCCGATCGACTGAAACGTACAACACCTTTCATAAGTGATACATGAATAAACACAAGATCTCCCACAGAAAATTCTAACTTCCTTCTTCGGTATCGGCATAGGATTTTTGTCTACTCTGGGCTTCTTTCATCCTATGTCGAATAAGATCAATCTTTTCTGTGGAATCGCGAATAAAATCTGGACCTAAAACTAGCTTCTCACCGGCCTCAAGCCAACAAGAAGGAGATCGGCATGGCCTTCCATAGAGTGCCTCGAAAGGTGCCATACCAATACTAAATTGGAAGCTATTATTATAGGAAAATTCAACAAGTGAAATATGATCTTCCCAACTTCCACCAAAATCAAGAACACAAGCACGAAGAAGATCTTCTAGAGTTTGATTCACACGCTCGGTTTGTCCGTCGGACTGAGGATGATAAGCGGTGCTAAAATTGAGCTTCGTTCCCAAAGCTTTTTGAAGATTCTTCCAAAATCCACTAGTAAACAATGGATCACGATCACTAACAATAGAAGTAGGAACTCCATGCAATTTAACAATCTCTTTGATAAAGAGCTTGGTCAAAAGAGGAACGGTTCGGTTAGACCGAACGGGAATAAAATGGGCGGATTTAGTAAGTCTATCAACAATTACCCATAACCTATCATGACCCGAACGAGAACGGGGAAGGTCGTCTATAAAATCCATGGAAATTTGGTCCCACCTCCAAATTGGAATTTCTAAAGGTTGCAATAACCCACCGGGCCTTTGATGTTCGGCCTTAACGAGTTGGCAAGTCATGCAACGCTTAACGAAGTTAGCGATGTCAAGTTTCATTCCCTCCCAATAATAAAGTCGCTTCATATCTGCGTACATTTTACTACTTCCGGGATGAATGGTAAATTTAGAACGATGAGAATCTTTTAAAATATCTTTACGAAGATCACTAATATTTGGTACGATAAGTCTACCAAATCTCCGAATGCCGCCACGAGAATCGATATCAAAGTCTTTCAAACCTTCAATATCAATTTTATCCTTAATATTTTGGCCAAGAAGAGCCAATTCGGGATCTAGCCTTTGAGTTTCAAGAATGCGGTCCAAAAGAGAAGGATGAGCCTCAAGGCTACATAAAACAAATGATGAGCATAAATCGGATACGCGGTCTCGAATCTCACAAGTGGATAAGATCTCGAGATCGTTCCATTTGGATATCATCATAGAAACAACAGCTTGTTGTTTACGGCTAAGAGCATCGGCGACACGATTACCCTTACCGGGTGTATAAAGAATATCAAGATCATAAGGAGCAAGGAACTCGAGCCAACGTTATTGACGCAAATTAAGTTCCTTTTGAGAAAATAAATATTTCAAAGACTTATGATCCGTGTAAAAAACAAATTTCTCTCCTAAAAGATAATGACGCCAAATCCGAAGAGCGAAAACAATAGCCGCGAGTTCTAAATCATGAGTGGCATATCTAGTCTCCGCTGGCTTCAATTGCCTAGAAGCGTAAGAAATAACACGTTCTTTTTGCATAAGAACGGCACCCAAACCAACGCGACTAGCATCGGTATATACAACGAAATCTTGATTCCCCTCGGGAATAACAAGAATAGGAGCATCAGAAAGGAGTTCTTTTAATTTCTGAAAAGAAGCTTCACATTTGTCCGACCAAATGTATTTAACACCTTTCTTAGTCAAGCTAGTGAGAGGCACGACAATCTTAGAAAAGTCTTTGATAAAACGACGGTAATAGCCCGCTAATCCGAGAAAACTACGAATCTCTGTCACACCCTCCGGTCTCTTCCAATCTTGAATCGCTTCAATCTTTGAAGGATCCACAGAAATTCCGTATTCGGAAATAATATGACCGAGAAACTTCACATGAGATTGCCAAAAGTGACATTTAGAAAATTTTGCCCTTAATTGATTACTCCTAAGAGTTTCCAACACAATCCGAAGATGTTTTTCATGCTCCTCCTCGGTTTTAGAATACACAAGAATATCATCGATAAAGATAAGAACAAACCGGTCGAGGAAGTCTTTGAAAACTCTATTCATAAGGTCAACGAAATACGCCGGAGCATTCGTCAAACCAAGTGGTATGACAAGCCATTCATAAGATCCATAACGAGTACGGAACGAGGTCAATGGAATACTATCCTCTGCAATACGAAGCTGATGAAATCCAGTAGCTAAGTCTAATTGTGAAAAGACCTTAGCACCACTAAGCTGATCGAATAGATCATCAATCCGAGGTAAAGGATATTTATTTTTGATAGTAAGATCATTAAGCTTGCGGTAGTCAACGCAAAGCCTAAGTGTACCATCGGATTTCTTCACAAAAATAGCCGAAGCTCCCCAAGGCGAGGAACTAGAGCGAATAAATTGCTTCGTCTCCAATTCGGATAATTGTTTACGCATCTCCTCGTTTTCTTTATTGGACATACGATACGGAGGACGAGTGATAGGTTGAGCTCCAGGAATAAGATTAATTCTGAACTCAATTGCCCGCTTAGGTGGTAATCCTAAAACGGGTTTGAATATGTCGGAAAATTTACGAACGACGTGAATAAGAGAAATAATATCACCCTCATCATCATCATCGTCATCACGAGGATTTAAAGAATATAAAGATGCGACCAAGCTGGAAACTGAATCTTGAAGATTAATAGAAATCTGCTTAACAGATTGAGGATGTCGAAGATGAATAGTCCGCTCAGGACATAGGATATGAGCTTCATAACGGTTAAGCCAATCCATTCCCAAAATCATTCCAAAGCCTAAATAACGCATGACATGCAAATCGGCTAGGAAAGGAAAATCACACAAAATAATCTCGACATCTTTACACAATAAACTGATTGTTGCGGATCCACCAATCGGATTCGCAATTCTCAAAGAAGTCATTAAACACAAAACATCCAAAGAAAAAGTATCAACAAGTTCTTTTGATATAAAAGAATGGGACGCACCCGTATCAAAAAGAACTCGAATAGGATGATCACGAAATAAAATAATTCCATCCAGAATAGAGTGAGAAATACCTTGGCCACGAGATGTGTTGCCCGGGGCTTGAGCAACATTTAACTTTCCCTCCTTCTTGCCTTGAAGTTTGGGGCATGAAGATACAACATGACCGGGAACTTTGCAGTAGCGACAAGAGAGAGACTTTGGGCACTTGTTCGCATAATGGTCCTTCGAACCGCAATTATAGCATTCCCCACGGCCAAAGGAAGAAGTCTTTGCCACGGAGGTTGCTTGCTTCCCTTTCTTATTGGGATAAGGTCCTTTGAATTTATTTGGCCTCTTCTTGTTGTTGAAGTTTGGTTTGGAACCCACCACTTCAACATCATTCTCCCTATCCGCCTCTTCAAGACGAAGAGCGATATCAACGAGTTGGTCGAAAGAAACTTCTAATTTTAGAAGTAATGGCTTCTTGAGATTCTTGTTTAAGCCATAGACGAACCTCTGGTTCTTCTTTAAAGGGGTGTTGATGTATTCAACCCTATATTTGGAAAGCGACTCGAAGGAGGCGACGTAATCAGTCACGGAGGACTCACCTTGAACAAGGTCTATAAATCGTCGAGCCAATGTCACTTTCTCAGCTTCTGGCACGAATTTTAATTCGAAGCGTTCTCGGAATTGCTCCCAGGTGAGATCCGCTTCATTAATCTCAGAAATAAGAAGTTCGTACCAGTCCAATGCTCTCTCTTGGAGCATACTGGAGGCCACCTGAACTCGGTGAAGGTCAATAAGATTCATGCGCGAAAAGATGCGATCGCATGTTCTAAGCCAAGCTTGGACTTCAATAATAGTTTCGGAACCTTTGAATGGCTTCCCACCCAAATTAGTGTAATCGTTGCACAAGCGTGCAAATCCCGACTTTGGGTGAGTAGGTTCCGGCTTAGCTCCTGCTGCTTGAGCATTAGTTACCAAATCAAGAAGCTGTTGAGCTGTCATAAAAACTCCATCTTGGGGTGGAGTGCTAGACCGTACGGCTCTGGGGCGGCCTGGTCTAGACATTTTTCTCCCTTTAGAAAGAAAGAAGAAGAAGAAAAAGGTTATTCACCAAATTGAATATCAAGCAATCTTGATAGATAAACAAGGAATCATAAGGAAAATAGGATGAATCGGTACGAAGACTCGAATTAAACCCTAAAGCATGACTCCTAAGATGGACTTAGGACGATGATCCTTGTTATATTATTCCATATTGTTCCGAAGTTTGGCTTTGATACCAAGCTGTGACGCCCCACCTCTATACCCACGCTAGCCAAGAACACTACGAAGTAATGCTGTCAACTAGCACGGAGAATAAGGCTGTTGAGGAGCGACCATCCGTGTAATTGCTTTGTGCGAGCATCGATATGTCAGATAGTATAACATTCAATTCTTTTTAAGTGGAAATCCGACATGCCGACACAAACTCAAAGATATCACACAGTGGCTATAATATCTTCGGAAACAAATATAGAAATAAACATAACATAAATCAGTCACAGTCAATTCATATCACAAAGGCGGAAATAGATATGAATATTACACTAGGAAGTGTACATCAGAGTAGTGGTCTAAAAAGATCCACAATATCACAAAAGAATAGTTACATGAACTACACAAAAGAATAAGTATACATTTTGGAGTCTATATCTCGAATGTATACACCAAAATAAACTACTAATCTAAGTAGTAAGCCAAAAGTCAGAGAAATCAATCCCAAGAGAGAAGTCAAGCAGAAGCACCTGTAACATCTCGGTCTGACCCGAGTATTATTTAATAAGAAAATAATAAACGGATCAGTCTAACTATAGATATCATATGAAACGATATAGAATAAGAGATATGACTAAACACATAATAATCACAACTCCAAGCTGTGATATATATAAGTAATTGAAAATCAACGAGAGATTAATCAATATCACCAAATCTACACAAGAATCAAAGAAATGTCATACTCCTTATTTCGTTCATCAAACCACAAATATTGACGATTATATCAATGTCAATCACAAAAGTCAATGACACACAAATTCACCAATGCACAAATATTGACAATAATATCAATGTCAATCACAAAAGTCAATGACACACAAATTCACCAATGCACAAATATTGATAAAACTTATCAATGGAAATCACGAAAATTGGTGAAACACAAATTCTAAAAATCATCTCAAGAAATCCAGAAATCACAAAGGGGGGGGGGCTATCACAAACGGGAGCATAAAGCCCACCAACACGTGTATCACAAACGGAACGCTAATTCCATGGTTGCTAACCATCACAAATTGAGCCGAAGCTCCACAAACGGCCCGAAGACCATGGGTTGCTACCCCACCAAATTGAGTCGAAACTCCACAAAACGGGGTTTAGTCTCCCTCGCAGACAAAGAGACATCGCACATTGCTAGTCTAAATCACAAAGATGATCGTCATGATCAACGAGAAGTGTCAATTACACTAAGCTAGTAAATATATGAGTTTAGCTTCATGTCCCATAACCACTTGCTTAACTTAAATATTTACGAACAAACTGTAAATTTCCACTAGAAAATTGTCACAAGAGATTCAATCGAACAAGTCCAAGAATTAACCGATGAAGTAAACGTAAGCGTTTCATACCACTCATTTTACTAAGCCGTTTAATTAGATTTCTCGTACGAGTGAGGTAAAGGTTTGTATATACTAATAGATTGGAAATCGGTTTGAGAAAACGAGCTTTGGTATAAAATAGTGTTGAAATCATTTGAAGAAAGAGTTTTAATATTTATTACTAGTATAGGAAACCTTTATATTTTTAAAGTGACAAATCACAAAGAAGATTGTAGAAACAATCGGGCATAAAAATTCACATTCGAAGACGTGAATAAGATCCAAAGAAATCGATATAAAATCCATCAAAGTGGATATATCTAAAATTCCTAAAGAAAAGGTCATCAAAGTCGATAATAAATGACAATAAAGAATAGGGAAATAACACGAATCGATTAAATTTGGAAACCACACAAAATAGGCGAAATAGGCAAAATAACATCAGGTCGGTCGGCCGGCCTCAGGGCTCGGTCGACCGGACCCTGTTCAGAAAATAGTTCGGGAAGCAGGTCGGTCGGCCGGCCTCAGGGCTCGGTCGACCGGACCCTGTTCAGAAAATAGTTCGGGAAGCAGGTCGGTCGACCGAGCTCTGTAGTCGGTCGCCCAGACCCAAACAGAGAAGTGCATAGCACATTTGGAAGCAGGTCGGTCGGCCGGCCTCAGGGCTCGGTCGACCGGACCTGTTTCCAGCTTCTTCCCTGCCTATTACAAATGAGGTTCAATCTTGACCAAATCGCATTCTCTCGAGCAACGACGCTAAGGGATTATGCCAATCGACTACCCGGCCCTATAAGCTCTTCGATGCATCTCCAAAAACATGATCAAAGATCAAAGCTATGATTTTAAAGGAATTGAACCCAAAACACTAAAAATTGGAATATTCACCAAATCAATCCAAACCAAAAGCAAATGCACACGAATAAGTGTTAGGAATTCATACCTAACAATCGAAGATAATCATAAGCATAGATGTGAGATAAAAATCTCACCTTTGCACTAAAATTTATGAAGATGAAGCTTGAAAGCAAAGGGGAATCAACCACTCTTCAAATCCAACTCTAGAAGCTTGAATCTAACCTTAAAACATGATCATTCCTAAAATTAGGTTTAAGAATTTCTGAAATTGGTAATAGAATAAGTTGGAGAAGAAGAAGAGAAGCTTACCAATGGGTTCTTCTTGAGTTTGGAGCTAGGAATTTGATTTGCAAGAGGAACTAGGGTTTTGGAGTTTTAATTTCCAATCTCTCCCACCATTAATACTTTAAAAACTGAAAAGAGAAGAGAATGAGGGTGAATGGGGAAGAGTGGCTCAGATTTGAGCATAAGTTAAACATAGGGCTGAGCCCAAAACCAAACCCAAAGTGAAAAGTAGCAAAAATCAACTTTCTCCAAACATATCGAAGCTTATACTCAAAAAGGTCGCAAACGGCATTTTAAACTCAATGGGAGTGGTCCCGAGTCCTAATTCGATCGTATGCAAAAAGTAGCTTTTCGGACTAAAATCCGACTAACCATAAAATATTTAAATAAAATATTTAAATATAAAATCGATAAATATGCGGGTTGTTACATAATTCGAAGTGAAACAAATAATAAAAGTTCGGTGATAAAAAATTTTGTTTGAGATTTTGAATAAATTAGTAAGCGAAACTGATTTTTAATAGTGAAATGAACCAGTTGTGAATGGAAGATAGTTGATAAAATTCAATATTCAGAGTTTGATGATGAATTGGATTCAAGTAGAATTGAATGAAAATCTGGATGAAAATTGAGAAAGATTATTTGAAATTAATTAGTAAAGTGAAGCAAATAGAATCTATATGGAATTAGAATCCAAATTGATTAAATGTAGATAAAAAAACCAAGTGGTAAAGCGGAAGTAATAATATAAGAATATATAAAATGCTTATATCAAACTTAAGAAAAGTTAATGGTGAAAGTTCTTAAGTAAATTTGGTATTGAAAATATACTAAGTTAGTAATTGGATGAAAATCAAACTGGAAGTTGTGAAGTGGGAAATTGTAAATAAGTGGATAAAAATCATAATGCATGTGAATAAGGATAAATTTTGATTTAGTTAATAATCAATTGAGATAAATACGTAGGATATATGTATATCATTTTATTCGCATAGCTATTTGATCCAGATTCGAGCATAGAATTTTTAGATATTTATATCGTTCCGAGTCGGGATATTTCACTCGATTTTCAAATGCGAACCCTGGATATGGATTTTTGATTGATTCTGGAAATTCTCTATCATAGTTGTGGCTATGCAAGGATAATGATGGTTTTTAATCAAGAAACCAGATCTGAGTCCGTACTAGGAAGTCGGGTGGACAATACTAGTTCGGAAGGAAAATTGTGCGATCGAGTGAGCGATCGAATTGGGTATTGCGTATGGATGATATATGTGCACCGTACGGATGTAAATGAAATAGATATGAATTTTTTTATAAAAGATATATATAATGATTTTGGATGCTGGGATTGGATATTATTGCTTAGTAGGATACAGGTGTTTAAAAGCAAAAAAGGATTTTGGATTTTTTCTTCAGAAGGTGAATTGTAATGCTCAACAAAAAAGGTATGTATTTAAATTTCTATATGAAATTTGGTGATTTTCTGATCTAGCGACTTGGCCTTTTGTTTTTCTTTTGAAATTTGGAGCCGTAGAGGCATTTTGAAGTTGTACCATTCTTACCACGCAAAGGAGACGCCGGCGAAATTTTTTAAAAAATTAGGGAGTTGGAAATTTTTTGAGAAATTTTGGAAATTTAAAATTTGGATTAAATTAAAATTTGAAATGGTTGAATTAGTAATGTTGTTTGGAAATTTTGGATAGGTTTGAAAAGTTAGTAAGTATGATAGTGTGTCCTTAATAAAAAGATTGTGTTGGGAAAGTTGTTTGGAACTGTTTGATTTTGGGAAAAGTTAACGGGTTGTGAAACATTCTTGTTAACTAGTAATTTTGAGGACGAAATTCTTTTAAGAAGGGAGGGATGTGATGACCCAGAAATTTATGGATATTTGAAATTGAAATATTTAATTGATTTTAAATATTTGAAGATTAGTTTAACTTGAATTTTAAATATCACTATTTGGTTGACATATAAACTATTGAATTAAACAATTGGAAATCAGGTAAAGTATGAATTCTGGGATTTCGAGTCTGTTAAAAATAATTTGAAGATTTATAAAATTTATATTGATAATACTGAAGATAATAGAACTTTTAAAAGTTGAATTTAAAACTGTTTTGTTCAGTTTGAAAATATGTCGTTTAAATCGATATTTAAAAATAGCCTTCCGAGGCACAGTCTCAGAATTCGACGAAACTAGTTCCATTGGACCGAAATAGTGTATTATTATCGGATTTCAATTTTTGTAGTATTTGGAGTGATCGTTTGGCCGTACGATAGATAAATGCGCTAAAATTTATATCGAGATTCAATATATAATAAGTGGTCCAAAAAGCTATCTTTTCCATACAATCGAGTTAGGCTCGAAACCTTTTCCATTGCATTCAAAATAGGGGTTTAACATTATAAATGCCTAGAGGCATGCCTCGATATGAGGTCGAGATTATGAGCTGCGTAATTGTAACGATTTAAATTTTAATTTTAATTCAAAAATGATATACATACATACACACACACACACAGATATATATATATATATATATATATGAATTTAATATAATAATGGTTTGCATAAGACAAGTTATACACGTTGCTTTCTTTCAACACTTGGCATCTATTTCTTGCCACGCGTCTTCTTTGTTTTTCTTTTTTTTTAGGCCGAGCGTTTTAGATAAAAAAGAAATTTTTACTGAGCATCTCAAACAATTGATGGCCGAACTTAATTCGCGAGCCATCTTACTCTTTCCCTCGTATCAATTCGAATTTGAATAACGAAAATAAAAGAGAGTATCAATGGCTGATACTTCGATAATAAATCCCCTTCCCTTCAGTTATTCAAAATCGAAAAATATTTAAATTAAATGGCCGAAGTCTTCTCGTCGATTAATTTCTCTTCCTCCCTTAATTTGATATCAACAAAATCGAAATGGCCACCGTAAGCATGAGATTCGAATCGAGTTTCCTTTCCATCTTTCCAATCGCGAAGACGTTCAACCGCGATTATCCTTTCCTAATCCCCTGACCAGATCGAGGAGCAGCTCGAGCTCGCGAGCATGGCCACATGAAGGGAGCATGCTTGGATTGATGCGCGTATGGATTAGGGGTCTGAACAAGTCGCGATTGTCGAGAGCGGAGGCGTGTGGCGAATCGAGTTACGCTTGGACTGATGATTTATTTGGTTGCAAACTCGAAGGGCGAGGTTGAGGCTCTGGCTTTGATAGCAGAGGTGTCGTCGTGCATTGTCGATTGTGGATTTGCATGTCGGTCGTGTGCGTGTATTTGGGGAATGCAGGTATGGGTCTTCCTGTATTTTGTTAATTTAATTTTAATTTTCATTTTAAATTTAAAAGGAAACGAATTTATATAAAATAAGGTTGTTATGATAAGCTTGTGTAAAACAGGAAGAAGTGATATAAGACTTTTAGACATTGAAGCATCTATATAAAGTTAGTTTAAAGTTAAATTATTAGATAAAATAAGGTTGTTATGATAAGCTTGTGTAAAACAGGAAGAAATGATACAGGAGTTTTAGACATTGAAGCATCTATATAAAGTTAGTTTAAAATTAAATTATTAGATAAATTAAATTTTAATTTAAATTTTAGCAGGTAGTTAATTTAGTTTATAATTAGAATGAAGAGAAAATATACAGAAAACTGAAAATTTTATATAAGATTTAGGAAGGCAGTAATTTTAAATTGAATTGAATTGGAAAGATATATAAAATTTAGATTTTGGAAATTGTATAAATAATTTTATATAGTGTATGTGTTTTTAAAAGGAAATATGTGTGTATATATATAATAGAAATTTTAAGGGTTTGAAGATTATATATAAAATTTAATTTTTTTTTTAGATTTATAAATTATTTTTATAAGCATATATATATATATGGGTAGTTTTAAAAGGGAATAAATATACTTTTACACATTTTTAATTTACTAGTTATTTTAAAACATTGGACTTGGTGATTAAATTGTTAAATTAACATATTTGAATTATTTTAGTTACTAAAAGGTTTCTAAAAGAAAATGTTAATTTAAAAGTAAATTTTTAGTTTAAAATAAATTTATTAAACGGTAATTGATCATTCGATTTGTTCGAATATTAATAAAGCGTATGATGTTTATACAAGGTCCAAAATTTGTAGAGAAATAGTCGAGATGGAAATGAGCTGCAAACAGCAAAATAAAAGGCGAGTTAATCTCACTCATCTGGATTGTTATTTAAATTTAAATAGTTAGATTTAAATATTTGGTTGAATGATTGAATTGATTGGATGTATTATATTATATAGTAGTATACATAGTATATATTGGAGTGATTGATTTCCCGCATTATATAGGGGACGAGACCCTATGCGTCGCATAATAGCGGATGAGATGATATAAACCCATATACCGTGATATTCTACCTTGGAATGGAATTGGTATTATTATATTTTGGTAACATCTATGGATGCAGGGAAAACAGGTTGGAGGGATCCAACTGGATTCCTCAAATATTTAGATTTGTTTAATACTCTGTGATATGGTATATTTGATAATATGTGATAGATTATATTAGAAATGGAAAATTTTGGATTCTGTGGTTTAAGTTGAATATATTTTGACATATTAAGATATCAGATTATAAAGATGGGATTTTTGAGGAAATTAAAAGAGAGGGTTTTAAGTAAGTAATTATAAATAATTGTGATAAATTAAAGAATGAATTGGAAAAGGATAAAGGTTGATTTTTTTAAAATTCTAATAAATAAATTCCAAAGTATGGGAAAGGAGATTTTTGAATAAATAGGAATAAATGAATTCTTAACTTAAATGATAATAATTAAAGGAATAAAAGATTTATTTTTAAATTCAGAATTTAAATGGTTTAGGAAGGAATAAAAGAATTTTTTTGAAATAAATATGAAATTTGTATTTTCGGTTTAAAATAAGATTTTAAATCATAATAAAGAAGTAAAATCTGAAATTAATAGGTTTTGGAATAAAATTAAGTAAAGGAATTTATTTTAAAATGAAGTAAATCTGAAAATCGATTTGAAAGTTGATTTAGAGTTTGAAATTGTGCTTTAAAAGAAGATGAGACTATGGAATTTGTAAACTGGGTTTATAATGTGAAATAAGACGTCAGTGGATATTTGGAAGTATAAATTCATGTTGGAATTTTATAAAGGAATGGGAAATTTGTTTTAAAAATAAACAGTGAGGGTGTGAAGAAAAGTGTATTTCCCTGAAAAGCCAAGTACGTTTTCAAGTAGATTTTTTAAGTATAAGTTAAAAGTTTTAAAGTTGTTTAAACGAATGTTTTTAAGAAATTATTATTTAAGTTGTTAAAATTTTAAAGGTAAATATTTCTTAAATTAGTTATAGTAGTAATTATTTTAAAAGGTTAATTGATATTATGATTTAAAAAGAAAAGTTTAATTATTTATATTTTATAAAGTAGTTTTATTTTAAAGATAGTTTGGTCAAATTTTTATTTGAAACTTGTATAGGATTTCGTAACTCTTATTTTAAAATTTGATTTGGCTCAACATTTATTTTAAAAATTAATTTTATATTTTATAAAGTAGTTTTAATTTAAATTTTTTAAAGTATATATTTTTGAATAAAGTGTTAGTTTAATTTAAATAGTTTAAAGTATATTTTAGAACAAAGTGATTTAAATTATGTAAAATCTAAAGTATTTGGGCTTGGTGATTTTCAGTAGAAATAAACAATATTTGGGAAATTTATTCTGAAAGAGAAAAGAGATTTAAAAACTATTTTCAAAAGTTGAAGTGTAGCAAAATATATCTTGCGAAGATATTTTGAAATTAATAAATAATTTGGAAAATTATTATGGCTTGATGATTGTTTGTGAATTTTATTTGATACTTAAATAACCGACTATCAATATTGGCCAATGCGCTAATCATTTCGAAGAGACCGGGATCGGGATTAATTTCCTGAAAACCACTTCGATCCAGTTTGTACGTTTGTGTATGGAAGATAAGAGCTTGGAGTCGAAGATGGAGTTGTGAAGTGCAAGGGCTAATCGCTACTAATCCTGAGGGTGATTTCGAAATGGATGTAGTAGGAGCAGTGCCTTCGGTTCCGTTCGAACCCGGAATGGACTTGTATGGACGAATGCTTTCAGAACATCGTCAGGAGGATGATGAGCATTCTAAGTGAATGTGTGCTAAAAAGGTAACACTTAACCTCAAGCCTGATCAACCGGGAATTGCTAAAACAGGGGAGGTGCACACAAGGCTAAGTGGCTAGCAACCAATCAGGGTATGGTCACCCATATCTAGAGGTCCCTTTATTTCGACTGTGTGGACGGTTGTTGATCCCAACCACAGGGTGAACTTATTCGAACAATCCAGTATGGGGTAGCTTCGGTCTTGTGATACAGGGGATCAGGGTGGATCCTCGGTACGGTGATCTAGACCACGTATTCCCAGCATCCCTGCCATTGTATGGAATCCAATCTCCAATAAGTGCCTGTATGGTTTTGATTGTTCCCAACTATTGTTGAAACGTGAGACGTAAGCATTTCAGCTAGATTCTATTTTACTTTCTATAGACACTATTATAATATCAGGCGGATTTTGATAACAATGTTTTGGTTATCGTAAGGTAAAAGCCCGGCATGTTTATATGTGGCGTGGTCTTACGAGATACCTTTGATTTGAAAGGATTTTGAAAACTTTAACAATCCAATTGAATGTATTTTCTCATGCTGGTTTTTCAGACTGAATTGGGTGTTATTTAACTATAATGCTCGGGTCGGACCGAGCATTATAGAGTACAGATTCTGGATGGACTATTGTGGAGCTCAGGAGACAAGCTGGATGACGAGGCGTATTTTCGTAGATTAATATTTCCGATGTGCAGTGTAAGTTGTATATTCAGCTTTGGAAGGACGAGAAATTATAACTGTCCTGAATTGTATTGTTGATTGTATTGTACTCTGATAATGTAATGTATAAATAGATATAGTTCTTTTGTTTAAAGATTAATCACTTATCTATTATATATTGTTCCGCTGGTATTGTGAGATTCTGATATTGTTTATATTTCTTCTCCTACCTCCTTCTTCTTTAACCCTAATGGTTTGGATTTTCCGGCATTGGATTGTTTGTTATTCGATACATGGATGTATTGATGCCAACTTTCGGACGTCGAAAAATCGAATTGTCACAAATGTATATGTCAGAATGAAAAAACAACTGGCATCGTATAAATAAGTGCAACCCAAGTAGCATGTGCATATCCCGGCTATCAATATATCTCAAAACCATGCACACAAAAGATAACATTTTCCAACCGAAGTCAGTCAACATACCAAATGGGCATATAATAAATGGGTCATACAAACATGATCTAACTATCATTAGGTATAAAACTCAACTACTATATAGGACATGCTCTTAACAATGTCGTAGATTATCTCTCAAATAATCGTAAAGTGGACATGCTGGGGGTCTGTCTTACTCAATATATATATATATATATATATATAAAAACATAATAATCACCAAAATCAATTACAAATGAAATATAAATATGGAATACGCTCAGTAGCTATGTCATCTCTTAGATGAACTGTAAAATGGGTATAGGGTCCAACTCCATGCTTTCAGCATCTTTAGCTATCCTCGATAACCGCATATTCGATGTGTATGGCTTACATAACCACACAGACTCTTAGTCCCATAAATATTCCAAGAAATAAATAACCATGTAATAATCATCATCTAGACTTTCAACCTCATAATAATCGAATTGGCTTTTAGCCAATGAAATAATCATATGATCTCTCAGACCTCTACTAATCCACTCAACTCTTTGTATTGTGAATAATCATCAGGACTCTTAGCCCTATATGCTCTCGGCATCATAAATATCTATTTTTTGTATCAATCGTGACAAATAATTGGATTGGCTCTCAATTATAAACATAAGGATTTCATATAGATGAATAAGTAATTGTCTATAGCATCTCATATATCTCATCAACAATAATGACCAAACGCGAGACTGATCGCTCTCAATCTCCAACAAGAGCCTTCCTCAAATGCTTTCAACGGTATTCCTGCATTCTCAGTTACTTCAGTGGCCATCGTGATCAAATATCAATCAAAAACAATACTACTCTATGCATTGGTCATGACCCAGCAAGTGCCACTTATGGTAATAGACTACTGGTGTTACTGACACAGAGATAGTGGCTCTTAGCCATATACATCAAAGGTGTCACAGATTCATGAAGCAACCCTACAATCAGGCCACTAGGATGGATACTAGCCAATATAGTCTAATCCCCAACATATCATAGAAGTATACATAATAAATAGACACTCTTATGGCTCTTAGCCTGCACACTTTTTGCGCACACCACCAAAAATATAATGCCATGTATACTTGACTCTATTAGAGCGACATCTACTTATAGAAAGTAATTGAACAAACATTAACTCATGCGTCCCGTACCATCTGGTGTTATTCATCTGTTTACTCAATACTCATATATTACATTCATTATCACATACTTATTCTATATATCCAGTCCAAAGAATAACTAGAGAAATAACCGAAAGTCCCATGCTAGGCAGTATTATAAATTCATTTATTCTAATTCCATATTACACAAAAATATAAATAAATCAAAACATACAATTCTAGTATTTATTAATTCAGAGTGGGTTTTAAATTACATTTTCCCTGAATATTTAAAACAATTTCTTGTAAAAGTTCACGATTGAAAGTAATCAATTTATAAAATTCCGATCCATCTGCAAAATTCATCTTTACTTCAAAAAAAATAGTCGCAACTCTATAGTTCCATTACATGGAAATCTATAAATTACAATTAAATTTCAAATCACTTGAAAACTCTTTCTAAAAATAATTCATACATTTCTACAATTCTTCTCCAATAACTAAAAATAATATTAATATTAAATAAGTTTTATAATTGAAGATTTCCTTCAAATGACAAATTTAGTAATTCTGCTTTTCCAATAAGCATTTTGTAATGGACTGTAGCTTAATTGGCCTAAATTTTGACAAAAATCAAAACCCGAGTCCATTAAAGCACAAATCATTAGATTTGATACCTATAAATATGCATAAGCATTGTTAAAGATGATAGAAATTTAAACTCACATCGGAAACAATAATAGGATAAGAATGCTGATTGTGAGTACTACCTTGTAATTAATGGTATTCCTTGGATAGCAGATTTTCACATCAGCATTAAGCATGAGAGGAAAGTGGACCTCTCCAACAACTAAGCACATCCAGCTTCGGTGACCTGTTCCTCTAAATTTATCCGATATTTGTAACAAGGAGGAGGTTAGAAATACATTTTAATGACTTGAAAATCTATAAACTGTCCATAAAATAAATCAATACCAGTTGGTTTCCATTTTATTGTTATGTCTATTCAGGTTAGCACTTCTAATCTAACCTTATATTGCATACATGATTACTTATCTATCTATTCCTAAGTTACAAATACTGACAAAGCCTTATCAACCACCCAATACTTCCTTATCCATTTGCCACTTAATACATCTAAATATAAAGCGGGCTTCTATTGTCACTGCATAATACTTTTAAAAGATAATTAGGCAGACTTTGTCAGTTAAGACCTCAATCGAGGTAGACTCGATCGTTTAAGACCTATTCCTAAGATGGACTTCTAGTGTCGTTATTATTGGTCTATTGGCCCTAGCTACAAAGACTTTTGACAACTATATATGGCCAAATAATTCATAATAGCCATACCACTAATGCATCCATCATTGTTAAAGTCTTAAAAATGTGAGAGACTGTACCCAGGCCACTTAATACCTCATTAACAAGGACTAGGCAGGCTCTGACCTTTAACACTAATTTATAGGTTGGACTTTGCCATTTAATACCTAACCCAAGGTGGACTCCTCAATAGTACAATCTAGCCGACATTTCTTGGAAATATCATTGCTCTACTTAATACATCTTTTATAGAAAAGAATCGGACATTACAGCCACTTAATACCTCAAACTTGAGGCAAACTCTTTCTCAAGATATCCTTTATCACGCTTAATTATAAATATGGAATGTCATTAGGTTACTCCTTTCGGTATGAAGGCGGGCCATACAATAGCCACTTAATACATCGACACTGAAATAAACCTTTTTAGAGATATCCTTATTTATTTGGAACCTCACGAGGTTAATTAATACTTCTTTTTAGGAGAGAGGCGGATCCTACAACTGCTTACTCACTCAGACCTGAAGCGAGACCTTATAGGGATATCCCTTAATGTTCCTTATTTCGAATTTGGATCATTTAATATGTTTCAGTTAAGAAAGAAGGCTGGTCGCCATAGGTTCTATAATTAATGATATCTCACATCAGTAGTAAATGCACCGCCTGTTGGTAGCCTCAAATTGAAGGTCAGTCTTCCATTGGGTGACTCTACTGACCTTGCATACTAACCTACTAAATCAACTAACCATCCTAAGTCTTTACTTAAATTATCTTAGGTAGACATTAGACTTAGCTTACTAATTCCCTTTTATTTATGGCAATAATATTTACCTTATATACTTATCGACCCATAAATCCCTTTTTTATGCTTATAAATGTCAATTTGTCCATAAAATCCTTACGTAAATTTCCTAAGATATTTATGTATGATTACTAATTTCAAATTAGTAACATTTTTATATCTATTCCACTTTATCAGTCCCTTCAATCCATTTGCTTCTATTAATTGTAACCCTTAATTTAATACTATCCATTATTTCTCATTAATTGCCCATTAGTTTAGTTTACAATCTTTTATTTCCTATTAATTAATTAATAGGAATTCCTAATTTATTTTCTATTAATAGGAATTACTACACTTCCTAATTCTACCTATTCACTTCTTCTAATTTAATAACAACTAGCGAACATTATGCATAAACAATGCATGAATAAATGTTGTTCCTCTTTACTAATGCAATAAATACATATAAACTACCTAATGAAAGTACCTATTCCTGTTCAAATATATTCTAGTCATAAATTTTAACTAGAATATGCTTTCCACATTTGATTTACTGGAATTAGATTCCTTAGGGTGATTTCCAAAATTTTGCTTAATACAAAAGGAAAATTTTACTACGTTTGAAATTATAAGGAAACTTTTTATTTGGAATAAATATTGTAGACTATGAAAAATAAATCATTACTTTACACATGTCTTCCCTTTTTTTTATTCCTTCTTAAATTAAGCGTCGCCTTTTTGAATCGAAGGTGGAAAAAGTAAATAAATTTATACAAATCAAATGGATGTTCTTCCAACAAATTAAACTAAGAAAAATCTACAATTTAGCACATATTAGGGCAATATTCCAAAAATCTTATTTTACACTCAAGCATAAATCTGGAATAACTTATCCAATGTTCAAATCATAAAATCTATGGGACCAATTTCCAGATCTAGGTGTAAACATATTTCAGATTAGATCTAAAACAAGAATATGCAGGCAATAATTTTCTATACTAATTGAAGCCTACAATTCACAAATAAAATTGGTTTAGACATAAAAATCACATGTATGCCAATGGAATAGATTTAAAATCATAAACAATATATAAAATTTTCCACTCACCTTTTAAAAGTGATCCAAATCTCCATATCTGAAACAGAACCTTAAACTAATCTTTAAATCCTTTTTAATTCAAGAAATATATATAAAAGAGTATATATACACACACATAAGAATTATTGATCTGTGAAGAGATTTGAGATTGGGAGTGAAAATAGATACAAATATATATAAGTTACCTCAAATACGTGTATAGTTGATTCTCTTCTCCGTAATTAGATTTTTATTCTTCTCCAATTTGTATTTACATAGACATAAATTGCTTATTTTTATAATTTAGAAAGAAAGTGGAGAAGAAGAAATGGCAGAGCTTCGCCACTGCCTTTAGCAAAATATGAGAAGAGAAGGGAGTGTTTGGCTTTAATTTATAGGTGCTAGAATTAAGTAGAACCGTTAAATCAAAATATATTAAATCTACGTCGCATGTAACATCCCGCTTTTGGTGGCCAAAAGCTATGCGTTACGGATGTTGCAGTCATCCATAGCATTAACTTCCAGTGACCAAATACGGTAACGCTGATGGTATCCATAATATCAGAGTCGCATGAATATGAAAAAAATCACAGATTTCAAAAACAACATTTTAATTACATTTCTAGATTTTATTCCATATTCAAATTACACAATCCCATCACTTCCCCAGGTTCATATAAAATAATTATCACATAAATATGCCAAGAGCGACATATAATGATGGCTCCACGGTTGATCAGAGTCACTAAATAGTCATGCTTGACTTAATACTAACACAACGAAAATACATCAACAAAATAAAACTGTTACTCCTAAGTAGCTATCCGTCATCCTTCTATCCGTCTTCGGTAGCTTTATTCGTCATCCGACTAAACCAATATACCACCACCCTTAGCTTACTCAAATCAATTTTAAGCAGCCGAGAGTTTAAGAGGAAAAATATAAAGTTCGAGTCAGACATAAAGCCTGTTGTGAATAATACTGTACATCTCGGTTACTTGATATTAAGTGAGACCAAGCCGCTTAGTAGAATGGGTTTCCCCTCACTAATGTCCCTTTTAAAACATGTCTTTTGCAATTCATAAACCTGCAACCAAAAATGGCTAAATCTATAAAGTATTATTATGTAAACATACATATCAAGTAATAAATGGACTATCTGTTCGAACATTATAGTTTTGTTTGGCTAACGACTAACCTTTGGCTGACTCGGGCCTACCAGACAATATAATTAAAATAATCTAACATCTGTTAGACACACCTCTTCTGGATGGTCTTTCCTTAACTTCTGTTAAATACTTCTCTTCTAGATGTTCTATCCTCAACTATAGATTAAATATTCCTCTTTTGGACATTCTGTCCTTAACTATCTGTTAAATACTCCTCTTCTAGACGGTTTGTACTTAACTTCTCACAGGGCCACCTGATTCTAATGCTTTTGTGGGTTCACCAATAACCTATTTGTATACAAACATATATTCCCATCTATGTGTAATCAAAATTTTAATCTTAGCAGTGATAAAGCCCTACACACTAGAATTTTGGGCTAAATTAGTTGGGGCCAATAGCTAATGTATAGGGTGCGACCCTATACCAGCCCCATATGGTATTCTAATATCCGAGTCATTTTGCTTAGGGTTAAATACCCAAAATTTTCCTTAAAAACCTTTTTCATCTTAAATAGATTAAAAACCTTTAAATCAAACTCAAAGAGGAAAATACATATACTTTGTACTTCACTCAAAATCACCTTGCCATGATAGATATACTTTACTCAAATCTTCGTTGATTAAAACATTTAAACCTTTGAAAGTATCTCTTTCGAATCCATTAAAAGTACCCCTTCTAAACAATTGAATGCACCTCTTTCGAAACCAAGTAAACCCTTTATTTCATCTAGACCGAAAAGCCAAAACCTTCCTTTTGAAACCATTTTCAAAAGCTTTCGAAATCCTTAAAAGACCTTCCTTTCAAAATCTTTGAAAAACTTAGAAATATTTTTTAAAAACCTTTAAACAATGCCTTTAGAAACCTTGGAAAAACCTTTCCCTTCAACCCTTTCGAAACAATCAGAAAAACCTTCCCTTTCGAACCTTTCAAAACTATTAGTGAACCACCCCTTCAAAACCATTCTTTTGAAAACCCTTCAAAAGCGTCGAAACCTTTTTAAACAATTTTATTTTTGAAAGCACTTGGGTTTAGTTTAAACATGTGGAAAAACATCTTTCGAAACCATTTCTTTCAAAATAGTTGGGTTCTACCTCAATAACGCAAAAGGGCCATTTAAAATCATTTAAGTTGAAAACCATTCTTTCAAAAGCATTCCTAAGTAAAGAAGTGATGTTGTTGAAACCACCCTTTTGAAAGCACTAGATAAGTGGCTAAGTTAAAAATAAAGTATGCCTTTTGAAACTATTAGCTCCGAAAGGTAGGAAAATCACCAACTAGGGGTTTCGACCCCTTCGAAAGCATTTCTTAAAACAAAAGAGTGCAATCCAATCGAAACCTTTCCTTCGTAAACATTTGACCATGTCGATAGCCAACCTAGTAGAAAGCTAACACTTCGAAGGCAAGGCAGGCGGTGCTTTAATTTAAAACAAAGGCTCGCTTCAACCCCTTTGGAACTCCACGTTTCGGTCCTGCACCCTCCGCCTTTATCCAATTCGCTCATACTAAGTGTATTGATACCATTTGCATTGGTTTCAAAAATTGATGGTGGTGAAACATCTTGGTCGAAACCCCTAGTACCGAAATGGCAGAACATACTAAAAGTGTGTAAATTTTGTTTCTAACTTAAAAGAGAACACATTTCAACTATTCTGCCTTGTTTATCAAATTTTTTATTGGTTGTCAAATTCCTTTTCTAAAAGTGCTGCCCAAAATTTCAGAAATAAACAATTTATTCAATTTACAAAATACCCCTTCTCCATCTAAAATATATTAATTCCTATACTTTAAATAATTTTATATATCTATCAAAACACTTAGGAAAATTCTACAAGAATTCCAGAAAATCCCCTTTTTATATGTTTTCTAACATATATAAATTTCAGACCTAAATTATTTATGATTTAACCTTTAATTATTTATCACTCAATAAATCATTTTTTCTCTAGAAAATTTATATGAAATCCAGAAAATTATGAAAACTGAAAACCATCTCTAAAATATCATTTCTGATCTATATCTAAAATTGCAAGGCATTTAGATGTCATTAAATAGGTTTTCACACTAAAAATATCATAAAATCCACTTGACCAAGCATAAATCATCAACAAGCATATATATAAACTTTTAATCATTCAAAACATGGCATAATCATGAAAACAAGTTCGGATTTTCCTTAAAACCGAAGATAATAGGAAAATGAGATGTAGTAATTATTCAACTTAGCTTTGATATAAAGGAGATGTGATTTGATCTTTGATTTATGATGATTATCTTCTTCCTCTTGATTTAGCTTGATTTCCCCTCTTTTCTTCTTAATGGTGGTCGACCTCTAGGTGCTTTGTGAATTATGAATGAACGTGAAAATGAATGTAGAAAGGGTTTATGGTATAAGGTTATTGCTCTTTCCTATTATGCCCTTGTCTATTCATCCTAACTTAATTCATTTTAATTCCTTTAGTGCATTAGTTTATCTAGGCATGGCTACCCCTTTATAAATCATAATCTCACTTTCTTAACAAATACATTATTTCATTTAATTCACCTAATTAAATGTTCAAAATAATGTTACTAAAATATGGGGTTTTATACCGTATGTGGCCTAGGTTTATTGGAGCCATTATATATGAAGTAGTCGAACATTCCTAATCGACCTCTCCAACATGCAGGTCGACCTGTAAGCCTCATATTATAAATTAACAACGTTAACTTTCTAATCGAATTATTTCCATTTCGAATTCATTTTTCGTTCGTAACTTCTTTGTTTAGGATCTAGTCGTTTGCGTCAAAATTACTCACAAACCCCAAGTATCGTGAAAGCACCAATATATGAATATGAGTCAACAATATCCAAGCACAAGTCATAGATCTAAGCAATCAACAAACAACCACCCAGAAATAACGGGTAGAAACACAAGATTTATAGTGGTTCAGCAATCTCTATCCTACGTCCACTTCAAAGGTTTTCCTTTTATTGATTATCCTTGCTGGTTGCATGTGGTTACAGCAATTGCAATGAAGAAACTTGAGTACAAAAGTGATGGTAAGGAGTAGAATTGAATCCGACAGAGTCTGCACGTCGAATAGCCAAAAGATCCCTTTTCTGTAGGCTCCAGGGGCTATTTATAGGTGCAGGAGGCTGATATCACGCTCAAACTCCGGGAGACCCCTTATGGCACGTGAGTGGGCCCACACGACCGATCTCGGAAAGTTTCGACTCGATCTGTGAACGGTACGAACCAATTTCGTATCGATCTAAAAATGATCCAATCGAGTTGAAACTTGGCAGGAATGTTCTCTAGCTTGTACGTAAGCTCCTACGAAAATTTCGTAGCATTTGGACCTGTGATTTGGGAGATATGATCGATGCAAGATTGCGTTTTCGTGAGCACTATCGCGTTCGAATCCATCGTTCGCATCGAACCTTTTCAACTCGATTTGGGCACGTTAGTGCGTGTGACGTGGCGCGAGATTCTTGGATCGCCCCACCTTTTGTGCCGAGTTGATTGAGTCGTCCCTGAGCTTTCTCCTTGTTTTCATCGACGTGTTCGCATTTATGGCTCATACTCCTTTTCGTATCGATGAAGCTCTGTTCGCATCGATGACTGTATCGATATTTAGGGTGCTATTTCGTATCAATCACTAATTTTGGGGATCGATACAAAAGGCGAATCTAGGATCGATGCGAACAAGACTCCCACGAGATCGATACGAACAGATGACCTTGATCGATTCGAACATGGGGATACAAATAGGACGAGGTTCTCTCTGATCGATACGGACCTGATGGATTCGAACTATGCAGAACCTGATGGATTCGAACAAAAGCGAGGCGAAGTCATTCTGATGGATACGAGTCTAATGGATTCGAATAGACCATCACCTCGACTTTTGATGGATACGAACATCATATTTTCTCTAAATTGTATCGATCATATCTCGCTCATACTAACTCCGATTAACGTGAAATTTGAAATGATGGCTTTCATGGCTTTGCTTGTCATGTCTTGCCAATTGTGGCCTGATCCGAACTCGGACAAAATTCATTGATATCCATGGTGTACTTGTAATGCATAATCAATATTCATGACGTAATAATTGATTTTTAGTTGATTTTTGGGTATCTCAGCCTTTCCAAAATGCGGGATAACACCTTGCCCTCCAAAACATGCCTTTTGGTAAAAGGTGTGTTTTGAATGATTTCAAATTGGATGCAGTGAGTTCATGTTTAATTCAAAGCTTATGGCATTGTCAATCAAGTTTGCGGCTGTTTGAAGCCGAGAGATTATTCATTTTCTCCTATGGAAATTAAGAATGAAATTCTAAATTCTCTCCCGACTACCAATGGTTACTCCAGACCCTTGCCAAGTCCATTCCAGACTTAGCGATTGAATAGAAAGATCCTGTTGCACTCCGGCGCTGCCTTCTATCCCTTGCGCTCTGGCCCCAACTAGGGCATATAGAGATGTCTTGGTTGTTCTAAACCGATCATAGCCTCTCTGGGCTCTTGCTGGATTTCATCCTGTCACTCTCCAGTGAAGGGGAATCAACGTTAAGTGAGTCGATCATGTCGCTCTCCGGCGAAGCGACTCACTTCTTGCACTCCGGTTCAGTGTTTCTGAACATTAAGCGATGTCATGGTCTTGATCATAGGCTGATCATAGCCACTACGGGCTCTTATCGAATCTCGATCCGACCACCCTCCAGTGAATGGGAAATGACGTAAAGTGAGTCGATATGTCGCTCTCCGATGAAGCAACTCACTTCTTGCACTCCGGACCCCACCTCTCTTGGTAGGGTCATAAAGCGATCTTGTTCGGGCTGGTTTATAATATTCATCATTTAACTCTCCGGTCAAAGGTTTATTTTGAGAAATTCAAATATATTTATTAAATTCAAATCTTGGATGTTCAATCTCAAACATCAGGAAAAACTAGACATTGCCTCTCCAGGAAGATCGATCTATCACCATCCCAGAGCATGCCTAGGGATCTCTCTGGTTCCCGTACATGTGTAAGTGGAATAGCCGTTTTATTTTTAAAATCAAATCTAAGAAATCTAATCGACCAAAGTCCAAATCCTGAACATGACCCTCTCCACAATAATCAATTAATGATGAGTCGTGACCCCGATCTAGGATCAGTTCTGTTAGGTGGAGGCGGTAACTGTTCAGGTCTTACGACCGATGCCCTTTCTCTGGTATACTGTGGTAATCTACCACTCCTGGCATGTTCTTCCACCTCATCCTTGAGATGGCGGCATTCATCGGTAATGTGCCCATCCAGCTCATGGAATAGGCAATATTTTCCACTCCTACGTTCTCGCTCTATGGGATCTCTCCTGGGTGGTTTTCGATAGGGATGTTGCCCCCAAGTTTCAGTGTAAATCCGTTCCAAGCTTGCCGTCAGATCTGTGTATTGCCTGAATATGGGCTCTCGGAATTTCTTCTATTTATCACGACCATCATGTCTGTCATCCTGCTTTCTCTTTCCTTTGTCTTCTCTAGACTATTCTTTGGCGGTTCCTTCGCCCTGCACAAAGTTTGATTCTCGCCTTTCGGCTCGTGATTCTCCTAGTCGAATGAATCTTTCAGCTTCATGATAGAATTCTCCATGATCTTGTGGTGGATCTCTTGCCAAAGAATCTTTGAATTCGGTGCCTTCCCCAATTCCTTACACAGCCGCCATCAAAATTGTCGATGGATCCGGGTGATTTACAGAAGCCACTATTGCATTTAATCGCAGTAGAGAATCTTTTATGGACTCTCCGGTCCTTTGCTTTATCGAAGCAAAAGCCATCACACTCTTGGGCCGCATCATGTGGACCCTAAACTGTCTCATGAAGCAATCTAGGAGCTCGCCCCATGGTCTGATCGATCCAGTTTCTAGTTGTCTAAACCAAAGAGCAACCAAATCTGATAAAAATAAAGGGAAATATCGTGCCATCACTTCCTCCGACGCTGCTGGCACTTCTATACGTCTGATGTATCTGGTAATGTGCATGGTCGGGTCTGACTTCCCATCATAAGGGTCCAACATTGGTAGTTTGAACTTTAGAGGGTTCCTTGCATATCTGATATTCGAAGTGAATGGGCTCCGACGGACTTCTTCCAACCCTCCACTCGACAATCCTCCTCTCATGATTCGTCACACTAGACCAATCATTCTTTCATCTCCATCCGACGGCTGCCCCCTTGTCATGTTTCTATCCCGCCCCCAAGTCTCGAAGGGAATTCTGGTACATACTCTTCGTGTGGCTCTTTGGCATTAGCATTGGCTCTAGCCTGTTGAGCTCCATCCATTGGTCTTCCAGTATCAGATCCTGAGGGTTTGCCCCCAAGTTCTTGTTGATTTCCTTCTCGTTTTGCATTCTGACCTTGAGCTTGATCTCCGTTAGTTTCTACAATCCTAACTCCTTGTTCAGTATTTGCAGTTGCTGTAGTTGGTCTAAGGTTCTGCACATTCGCGGCCCTCATCTGCTCGAAGAAATTCTACAACATCTCTTGTTGACTCTTCATTATTCTTTCATGCATTGAATTAGCCGTAGCTTTCATCTCATCCCTGGTGATGTAGATCGAAGCCTGTCCTTCTCCGGCTCTAAAGGATGCCCCCTGGCTTCCTCCTTGCTGGCTTCTCTCAGCTCTTTGTTTTCTACTTGTTTGTCGAGTCATTGTCTCTAAATCTGAATCCTTCAAGCTTTTAAATCTGAACTTCAAATCTGGTGTAGCGGGTGCTAGTTGCCCTCAGTGAAAGCACCAAAGGGTTTGCGCCAAAATTGGTCACAAACCCCAAGTATCATGAAAGCACCAATATATGAATATGAATCAACAATATCCAAGCACAAGTCACAGATCTAAGCAATCAACAAACAACCGTCCAGAAATAACAGACAGAAAAACAAGATTTATAGTGGTTCGACTATCTGCGGCCTACGTCCACTTCAAAGGTTTTCCTTTTATTGATTATCCTTCCTGGTTATAAGTGTTTACAACAATTGCAATGAAGAAACTTGAGTACAACAGTGATGGTGAGGAGTATAATTGAATCCAGCAGAGTCTGGACGTCAAATAGCCAAAAGACCCCTTTTCGGTAGGCTCCAAGGGGCTATTTATAGGTTGAGGCTGATATCGCACTCAAACTCCGGGAGACCCCTTCTAGCACGTGAGTGGGCCCACGCGACCGATCCCGGAAAGTTTCGACTTGATCCGTGATCGGTACAAACCAATTTCGTATCGATCAAAAAATGGTCCAATCAAGTTAAAACTTGGCAGGAATGTTCTCTAGCTTGTACGTAATCTCCTGCGAAAATTTCGTAGCAATTGGACCTGTGGTTTGGGAGATATGATCGATGCAAGATTGTGTTTTCGTGAGCACTATCGCGTTCGAATCCATCTTTCGCATCGACCCATTTTGACTCTATCTGAGCACGTGAGTGCACGGTGACGTGGCATGAGATTCATGGATCGCCCTGCCTTTTGTGCCGAGTTGATTGAGTCATCCCTGAGCTTTCGCGTCATTTGCATCGACGTGTTCACATTTATGGCTCGTACTCCATTTCATATCGATGAAGCTCTGTTCGCATCAATGACTGTATCGATATTTGGGGTGCTATTTCGTATCGATCACTAATTCTAGGGATCGATACGGAAGTCGTATATAGGATCGATGCAAACAAGACTCCCACGAGATCGATACGAACAGATGACCTTGATCGATTGGAACATGGGGATACGAACAGGACGAGGTTCTCTTTGATCGATATGGACCTGATGGATTCGAACTATGCAGAACCTGATGGATTCGAACAAAAGCGAGGCGAAGTCATTCTGATGGATACGAGTCTAATGGATTCGAATAGACCATCACCTCGACTTTTGATGGATACGAACAGCATATTTTCTCTAAATAGTATCGATCACATCTCGCTCATACGAACTCCGATTAACCTGAAATTTGAAATGCTGGCTTTCACGGCTTTGCTTGTCATCTTTTGTCAATTGTGGCCTAATCCAGACTCGAAAAAAATTCAGCGATATCCATGGTGTACCTGCAATGCATAATTGATATTCATGACTAGTAATCATTGATTTTCAGTTAATTTTTGGGTATCTCAGCTTTGCCAAAGGGTGGGATAACACTAATCGCAAAAACCAAGTATGAAAGTTGCTTAGATTTTCGCCACGACCACAATGGTGCAAGTTTCATGATCAAATTCCATCGTTTGCAAAAATTCCATTTTCGGAGCCTAATTAATTAACTAACCGATTAAATAACTAATGCCGTATTATGAGGTATTATAGAATTTCCCACTTAAAAAGAATTTCGTCCCAGAAATTTCACCAATGAATAAGTTATGGTTTTGGCTCCTAATTATCCCAAACTACACAAACAATGAGAGTTCAACAAATTTTGCAACAAATGCACACTAGTGCATAGTGTGTTACCATATCACCACATAGAAAATACATACGCAGAATGATTCTAAATCGCATCCTCCCATATGAATGCATTTTTTTGTACATTTTTGATAGATATGATGCAAACAACCAATATATATATATATATATAGGTAGTTCTATATGTGTGCGGGTTTGAAAACCTTTTCAACCAAAACCCTTATACTCCTACAAATAGAAGTAAACCAATTTTGCATCCACTTCCAACCACTCAATGATTTAACCATCAAAAATTTTCTTTCTAAACTTTATTCCTATATCAAAAAAAGGAATTTAAGTGGATAACTTATCATTCTTACCACCATAAAAAAATATCATTTCCATAGTATAGTGGAATTTTCCCCGCTGTTCCAGATTTACTCTAAATTTTTCACGTATAAAATGCATAAGAAGGCGTTCTAGACTCTAAAACAGAACTGAGTCTAAAAATAGACTCGCAGGCATCGTTGACAAGCTATGAATATAGAAATTCCAAGGCCAAAATAACTTTTTCCTTGTTACCCCTTGCATTTGTCGTATCGTCGATCCTAATGCACCACCAAATTCGCAAATTCTAACTCTATTTGTTTTCCCTGCACTTATTATGTGGCCTTCAAAATCAAATATTTCACAAAAATCTTTCTCACCTTTTGCATTTGTATGTTATTTGAAAAATAACATCTCAAAATATTTATACGCGCATTTTCCCTTGAAATCAAATTTTGGACAAAACATCTAAAAAAAATTTAAGAGCCAATTTAAACCCAATTTTTTTGAAAGTGCAACTTTTCAAATCAAGGGAAAAAATTTCAAAATATTTTTCCTCCTAAATTTTTTAATAAATCAAGGCACAATTCAACATAGTCGAAAGTCGGTTATGTGCTAAACACATAAATTAAATTCTAAAACTCTACATCTAACCTTTACGCGTAAAACTTGATATTTTATTTTAAAATTTTCATCATGCCAAATTACCTAAATATTTTAGATTTTAAAGAGTATAAGCAATCATGCACGATACCAAAACAACTTTATCATGTCCTTCGCTAAAATTTTCCAACCATTCTGAACTTCCAGTCTTATATTGCATTTATTATTAGTCAAGTGTCTTTATGAGATTCCCATATTAATACCACTTCTTTACTATGCATATATAGGATCGATTTGCATGTCCTTAAATTATAAAACAGTAAACAAATAGGAAATCATGGTATTGTGCATGTCTTTTGCGAAAGACAGCTAATAGTTACAACCTAAACCACCAAAAAGAAAAGAAAAAAGGCTAGAAAGGAAAAAAGAAACAAAACTATAAATCCTAAAAGAATGTCTGGAGACTACGAGATACCTTGCTGTCCAGCTAGGGCTTGATCCATTGTTAGGACCCTTGAATGGTGGCTATGCACCCAATCTCATGTCGCGTGCACTGATGGTGTTGCTAATGGCTTTGGAATTTCCATCTTCCTAAGAAAGGATTTAGTGATGGCAGAAGAAACCTTCTACTATACTGCCTCACCATGGAGGGTCCCATATTACCTAAATATGAAATTGGATAGGTAAAAATACAAAAAGTGACTCTGTGGAGTGCTAATCTTGGATTAACAAATTGCATCATAATGGTGCAGGTCCAATTGACGGCGATGCCGCCAATATTGGCATAGGTAATCTTCAGCACTATAGGATAAATTTAGTCGTAACTTATTATCTTAGGGATAATGTTATGCTAAATGATATGCCATCTTGGCAGGCAGTCATATGCAGATTATCCATCTTCCAAACACCAACATCCTAGAAAAAGATTTGCTACAAACTCTTTGAGTCAGTCATTTCAAGATCATCCAAGTTTTTGTCTTTCATGGAGGCCTCCAAAATCTCAGCGAGATCATCGTTAGTCAGCTCAATCAAGGCACCCTTCACCTCTGAACGAACCAAACTGTTGCCTTCATCGAAATTATGCACCAATAGGACATCGAAAAGGCAGATACAACATGGGTAATATTCCCACTCAAAGGTCTTAAAGCAAAGGATCGGTGCAAATACTACCATGACGAATAGTTCTTCTAGCCTAAAAGCGGCGAAACCTTCTGCTTATTCCAGTCCAACCAAGTGACCTCTTTAGGATTGTGTCCATAATGATGCATGGAAAAACCAGTAGTGTGGAAAGATGTCATGGGGTAAGAAGCGGTCAGAGGTAGGAAACAGGGTTTAGATCTAGAGTTGTGGTGGGGCGAGATCTAACATGCAGAACAAGCCCAAGAGGGCGGGGAAGCTACTACTCCTTAGGAAAAATGGTGTCACCCAGGGAAGGAATGGAAGAGAGAGTCTACTATTTGGAGGAGGAGAAGGAGGAGGAGGATGGAAATTTGGTTTGGCTTGTTAAGGAAGGAGGAACGAAAGAAGGCAACTGGGGGAATTCGGACGCGACTTTTCTTGTCCATTCCAGGTTCAGGTTGTGCCAAAACTCGTTAATTAGTAGACCACTTTAGGTTTACCACTAGATGGTAAGACGGGTGTTGAGCGTTAACTGAACTTAGACCTAATTATGGTAGGATTAAACAATAATAACTGTTTCGCACTGTCTCCTTAGATTCCACATGATTTGAAAAATTCAATTCCTTATCACGGTGGTATTAAAGCCTATACCCTGGTCCCGAACCATGCTCCAGGAAGTAATAGTAGTCCTAACAAAAATGTTGCGACCGACAACAATTCTAAAAACCCAAAAATATTCTGGAAACTATTTCCTGCCTACCTCGTACGGAAATATTTATTCCAATAGTTGGTGCAAACAGTAACACTTCAAACTACATACCCCAATAAAATTGAATGTCATTCCTATTTTATCTATACCTTAAAGAGAGAAGATTTTAAAAACCTTGATTTTATAAACCAAAAAATCACTGAGCTAAATATATGCTTCTTTATAATTGTTTCTGGATAATCTAATCTATTTCATACCCAAACTTCCCTTTAAATTCAAACTTATATATATATATATATATATATATATATTAGGGTTTCTAAAACCCTTTTTTTATTACACAAAATTTTCAAATTGGAAAATTATTTCCTTACAAAAATAAAAATCAAGCCTTTGCTGATACATACATATAAATATTTAAGGATTTCAAAACTTAATCTTTTATAAACTAGAAATTTCTTAACACGCAATAGTATACGTGTTTCTTTGAAAATTAAAATTCCAAAACATTCCCGAAACAAATTTCTAAAATAAATCATTGGGAAAAGAAATCTTTGAAAACCCCTTTTTAAAAATATACGACATTTCCAAAATATACTTTATATTCCCTGGTAGGTTTTAGACTAAGGAATTGGCATTACTTATTCGATAAAAAAAATCTGATTTGCTATCAAAGAGGTGGCAGTTATGATGCACACGACCTAAAGGTGGTAGAGCTTGGCCTTAAAAGGTGGAGGTGGGTCTGATTATGATCGAATTCACAAAAATTCAATCCAAAAATGATTCATCTTCCAACTAATTTTTGGACAAGGCACTCATGGAATTCGGGAAAGTTATCAAACGTAAGGTTCTTTGAAATTATTTTTCTACAATTTCAAAAAAATGAATCACTCAATTTGGATCTTTTTTGAGGAAAATATGGTTAAAAGAAGAAGAGGCATTTTCGGACTTGAAAATCTGGATCCAAAAATGAATCTGAACAGCAAAAACTTGCCTCCACACAAATGTGACATACAGCCTCTAGTTTCCCAACCCATCTGGGTATATATATGTCTTTGGTTGGAATTTATCATCAAAATCAAAAATCACAAGGTAGTTAGAATCTCAACCATCAAGTCGAACACCTTCAGTCTTCGAGACTCTGGCATATGTCATACACATGCTCTTCATCATCAGTGCCTTATGCATCGTGAACACTCGATGCGGTACTTTCGAGTCGGCGTGAAATCTTAACTCTAAGATATTTCCAACCCGTGCCCTACCACTACTTTTACAGTCATAGTTCTTAAAATTTAACGTAAAAATATAATAATAATAGGTAGGAAAGTACGAATGCATTCTCTCAATTTATCCTAACTCCTCTAATCTACTAACCAGGGCTCTAATACCAAATGTAACAACCAAAGTTCACCCCTTAAAGGATGTGGCTACAAAAGATAACTCTAGATATCCTTGTTTTATGGCCACCCTCTCGACCATCAAACAAACTACTTTACAGGATGTGTAGGGGTAAAAGACAAAGCTTCGCCACCATTCATAATGAAAGAACCACCTATCATAAAAACATAAACATGCCAACGAGGTCTGGTGACTGGAAAATCTATAAATTGTACATAACAAAAATTTATACCGATTGATTTCCATTTTATTGTTATATTTATAAAGGTTAGCAATTCTAATCCAACCTTGCATTACACACACGATTACTCACCTATTCATTCCCAATGTGTAAAATATTGATGAAGTTTTATCAACCACCCAATATATACTTCCTTATCCATTCACTACTTAATACTTCTTGATATGAAGCAGGCTTCTACTATCACCACATAATATTTTGAAAAGAAAATTAAGCATACTTTGTCATTTAAGACCTCAATCGACATAGACTCGGCCATCTAAGACCTATTCCCAAGGTGGACTTCTGGCATCGTCATTATTGGTCTATTGGTCCTAGCTACAAAGACCATTGACCACTATATTTGGCGCCATAATTCATAATAGCCATAACACTAATGCATCTATCGTTATTAAAGTCTTTGCAATTTGAGGGACTTTACCCAAGCCACTTATACCTCATTAACAAGGACAAGGTAGGCTCTGACCATTTAACACTAATTTATAGGTAGGTCTTTGCCATTAAATACCCAACCCCAAGGTAGATTCCTCATTGGTACTATCTAGCTGACATTGCATGAAAATCTCATTGGGCTACTTCATGCTTCTTTCATAAGAAGGAAGCAGACACTACGACCACTTAATACCTCAAACATAAGGCGAACCCTTTTTCGAGATATTGATCATCACTCTTAATTATAAATTTGGAATCTCATTTAGTTACTCCTTTTGGTAGGGAGGTGGGCCATACAATAACCACTTAATGCCTCAACACTGAAGGAAGCATTTTTATAGTATCATTATTTATTTGGAACCTCACTAGGTTACTTAATACTTCTTTTTAAGAGAGAGTCGGACCCTACAACCACTTAATACCTCAAGCCTGAAGCGAACCCCTATGGTGGTCCCTCATTGCTCCTAATTCCAAATTTGGACCATTTAATACTTTTTGGTTAGGAAAGCTGGCCCAATCTCCTTGCCATTATGGGTCCTAGGATTAGTGATATCTCATATCACTAGTAAGTACACCCGACTGCTAGTAGCCTCAACGTGAAGGGCAGTCTTCCATCGAGTGACACTATTGACCTTGCATCATTAACCTACTACGTCCAATTAATCATCCTAAGTCTTTACTTAAATTATCTTAGGTAGACATTAGACTTATCTTACTAATTCCCTTTCTATTTAAGGCAATATGATTTACCTTAAATAATTATCTACCCATAAATCCCAATTTAACGCTCATAAACGGCAATTTATCAGAAAATCCTAACAGATGTTTCCTAAGACATATATGTATAATTGCTAATTTCAAATTAGTAACCTTTTTATATTTTTCCCATTTTTGTCAGTCTGTTCAGTCCATTTGTTTCTATTAATCATAACCCTTAATTTAATACTTTCCGTTATTTTTTATTAATTGCCCATTAATTTAGTTTACAATCTTTCATTTCCTATTAATTAATAGGAATTCCTAATTTATTTCCCATTAATAGGAATTACTAAACTTCCTAATCTTACCTATTTGCTTCCCTAAATATAAAAATAATTAACGGATGTTATGCATAAATAACGCATGAATAAATGTTGTTCTTCTTTAACGCAATAAATACGTATAAACTACCTAATAAAACTATATGTTCTTGTCCAAATATATTATACTCATAAATGTTTAACTAGAATATGTTTTCCACATTTAATTTGCTGGAATTAGATTCCTTAAGGAGATTTTCCACTGTGATTTCCACAAATTAGTTTAACACAAGAAGGAAAGATTTACTACATTTGAAATTTTAAGGAATGCATAACTCCTTTTATTTGGAATAAACGATGTAAATTACAGAGAATAAATCTATACTTTAAACATTTCTTCACTTTTTTATTCCTTGTTAAATCAAGCATCCTTTTTGAATCAAAAGTGGAAAAATTAACAAATTTCTAAACATTGGACGGATGTTCTTTCCATAAATTAAACAATGTAAAATCTACAACATAGCAGAAATTTGGGCAATAATCCAAAAATCCTATTTTACATCCAAGTACAGATCTGGAATAAAAATATACAATATTTAAATTAAAAATCTTTGGTACTGGTTTCCAGATTTAGGTGTAAACATATTTCATATAAAACAAGAATATGTAGGCAATAGTTTTCTACACTAAATTAAAACTTTAAATCACAAATAAAATTGATTTAGGCATAAAAATCAAACGTATGCCATCAGAATAGATTTAAAATCATAAACAACATATAAAATTTCACACACCTTTTAAAAGCGATCCAAATCTCCAGATTTAAAGTAGAACCTTAAATTCATCTTCGAATCCTTTTTATTCAAGAAATATGTATAAAAAGGTATATATATACATTAAAATTATAGATCTGAGTAGAGATTTGGGATGAGGAGAAAAAAATAGATATAAATATATGTATATATACAAATTACCTCAAATACGCTTATAATTGATTCTCTTCTCTTCTCCCTACTATTAGATTTCTATTCTTTTCCAATTTATATAAATATAGATATAAATATCTTATTTTTATAATTCAGAAAGAAAGTAGAGAAGAAGTAATGGCAAAGCTTTGCTATTGCCTTCAGGAAAATGTGAGAAGAGAAGGGAGGGTTAAACCTGAATCCATAGGTGCTAGAATCAACCTGAACTATTAAATGGAATATATTAAATTCGGGTCGTACGTGGCCCAGTTTTATTGGTGTCACCACACATGAAGTGGTCGATTACCCCATTCCTAGAGGTTGACCACTCATGTTCAATCTCTCCAATATATGGATTGATTAGTGGGCCTCAGATAACTAATTAAAATTGTTAACATTCTAATCGAATTATTTCTGTTTTGAATTCGTTCTTCATCTGCAACTTCTTCGTTTGGACTTCGATCGCAAAAGTTAAAAAATAAAAGTTGCTCAAAATTTTGCCATGAATGCAATAGTGCAAGTTTCATGGTAAAATTCCATCATTTGCATAAATTTTATTTTTGGAGCCAAATTAATATACTAACCAACTAATTAAATAACTAACACCAAATTACAGGTTGTTCTAGATTTTCAATTGAAAATAATCTCCCAAAGCCATAAAACAAAATTCCATTAATGAAAATTTTCATTCGATAGATAAATTGCATTCCACTTATTATAACCTCAATATTGTTATTTTTATAAACTTCCAGCCTATTAAATCCAAAAGAAAATTAACTTATCACTTTTAAAAATATCAATTCCAAACACCATTTCATAACCTCACTTTAAATATTTTTATAATCAACAATAAATGAATAAAAATATAAATCTTCTAATTTAAACTTTTTAATAAAATTTTCGAAATTTCATCATTTCAAACAGTTTCTATTTGTAGAATATTGAAAATGATTTACTTAAATGATTTTCTATCTCTAATTTTAAATAAAAATCCTTTCGAAATCCACTATTCGTTTCCAAATATTTCATTACTCAAAACCTTCCATTTTAATCAAATATTCCCCTTTCGATGAATTTCTAGTGTAATATAATCAAAACAACAATCGATCTAAAATATGTGATATCATCTTATCAAGAAATGATCTAAAATATGTAGTTCAGTTTCATCTAGTTCAATCGATATCAACAAACAACACGACATCATTCAATCAACTCAATATTATCTAATTCAATCATATAACCAACAATTTATCAACCAATAACCGAAGGAAGCTGTCTAAGAAAAATTATATCATTGGATTTTTAAACAGTAGTTGTGAGTTATATAGATAACTCACCTTATTGATGCTCTTCTCCTCTTCTAAGCATGCAGCAAATGTCCTTAACTCAAATATTGATCCAACCCTCGTTAGCATTACCACAACCTAATCTACTACTCTATGCTTTGCAGCCCTATATTGTCCACCATCATCAGCCATCACAATCATCGGCAGCCTCATGGCTAACATAATCACATGCTCCCCGAAGCTCACATCTACACTGCTGAATCCCCAGTCATGGTCACTCCTTCCCGCTAATGTCTCCCATGTTTTCATTCCTGTCACCATCATGACCTGATGTGAAGACCTATCTTGCCTCCTCTTCGAGTATGTGCCAGCACCGTAGCCCCTTCGTGTGCGCTCTTGGCCATGCGATTTTTTTGATGTTGATGCAATTGTGTAATTTGGGAATTCAGGGCGTTGAATGAAAAAACTATGGAGCAATGGGGTTGGGTCGGTCGGGTATAAGCTTGAACTGAAGGAGTGGAGTTCTCTAGAAAAGGCGATAAGGAAATGAGTTAGAGTGGTTGGGCTTTGGGCCTTGTTTTGATTAATTAAGTTTTCTTTTCTTTTAAATAATCCTTTTTATTTTTGTAGTAGATTTATTCTTACTAATTTAGTTCAATTTACATTTCAAAAATATTTTATATTTAACTTAAAACAATTTATTCGAGTAAATAAGTAATTCAAAAAGAATTTATTAATTTAGTTCAATGTATTTAAAATAAAATATTTTATTAAACAGACTTCAAGTAAATACGAATATTATTTTCAAATGATGACAGTTATCAAAATCAAATTTTAATATTATTATTTTAATTGAATTTAATTATTTATATGGCATAAAAAGCAGGATTGTTACTTTGGCTAAGTTATATATTAAGACAATAGTGAGATTGTATGGACTACCCTATACTAAAATTAACTACCGATATCCACTGTCCGCAAGTGTGTTTTGGCGTAGTTTTCAAAGTACATTGGGATCGGAGTTTAACATGAGTATTACATATCAAGCATAGACAGATAGAACGTAAAGGTCAAAAGGGTTGTTAAAGATTTACTGAGAAGTCATATATTAGATTTCAGGGGATCTTAGGAAGATCATTTGGACTTAATACATTTTTTATACAAAATCAGCTACTAGGGCATATTGGGATCACCCTATTTGAAGTGCTGTATGGAAGGTCGTGTAAGTCACCCGCACGTTGGTTAAAGATAGAGGATAAGTTCATATTAGGACTAGATATGGCTAAGGATGCTACTGAGAAAGTAAAGCTGATCGAAACTAGAATGAAGGGGGTGTGGCTAGGAAAAAGAGCTATAACGACATGAGAAGAAGGATCTGCAGTTTTCAATAGGCAATCTGGTGTTCATGAAAGTTTCTTCGATGCATGGTGTGATGCACTTTAGCAAGGCTGGGAAGTAGCATTCATATATGTAAGATCGTTTTCGATCATGGGGAAGGTTGGAAAGGTTACTCATATGTTAGAATTGCCGAGTGCTTTTGTAAGGATCCATAATTGCTTCATATGTTACATTTGCGAAAGTGTATTAGAGATCCAAGCACATTAGTAAACAACAGGGTAGTAGAAGTTTTGGTCATGGAGAAAATCATGACATATGTGAGGAGGCTGGTTCAAATAGTGGATTGGGATGAGAAGAGACTTCGAAATAATGTAGTGAAGCTAGTATGTGTTTAAATCTAGAGGAGGACTACATATGGGAAATAGAGGATAAGATCATGTGGACCTATCCAGAGTTATTTGTTTAGCCTAGCATATGCTGGCTATGAATTATACTATTATAGATCATTCATATATATCCATGTAAGTATCATAGTTGATTGTTATCTTATCCAGGGTTGTTGGCACCAGTACATTTTCAAATTTTGATATATGAATTGGGAATTTATTAACTATGATAAAGGTAAGCATAGGTTAGATTGGCAATAACTACCATGCCTTAATTGAATTTCAAAGGAAAGATTCCTATAAGGAGAAACCTATGGTTGCATCCAATTAATAATTAATTAATTAATTAATTAATTAATTAAAGAACTATGATGAGCTTGAAAACGTAATAAAGGATACATTAAGCTAGGAAACAATAATGAATTAATGAAAATGAGTATGAAAGCCGAGGCTAAAATTATTAAAACATGACTCTTTTCCATTCTTTCATCCCTATCTACTAAAAAAGCTTGAGAGAAACACTAATGATAGTGGTCTAAAAAGAGAAAATAAGAAGAAGAAGAAAACATAAGCAAAAGAGGGATTAAAAACTAAACAACATATTTCAAAGATCCAGGCAAGTAATACAAGATCATTTTTATTGCTTTCTATATAAATGATTTTTATTTTGACTTCTTATGGTTGCGTTCATATGAGATAGTTTTAAATGAGGCAAATAATGATTTATTGAATGATTACGTGAAATATAAGTGATCATGGGATGTCTAGATTTGTTTTTTACTCTAATGTTTTTGAAACACTTTGAAAATTTAGTATGATGTTTAAACCATAAATTCAAAAGTGGGTTTTTAATTTAAAGAATTTTCAGCATAAAGTAAATTGATATGAATTTTCAGAGGAAAATAACTAGAAAAAATATATATAAGAAATAACCATAAAATAGAATTAAAATGGTAAAATATGCTAAAGGAATTATATGCAAATTTTTTGAAAATTATATAAGGTTTCTGATCTAAAAATGCATCTTACTAAAGGAAAATTGCACTAACTAATGTGAACTGCGCCAATAATTTGAATTTAGTAATACATTCGGAATAAGCGTTAAAATAAATAGGAGACAAGATCTAAAGAAATGCCAAAAGGTTAAAGAAAGGACACCGTTAAGTGGAGCCGAACGTATCATAAAGCGGTAGGCAGGGATGTTAGACTTTGTCAGATGTGGGGTGAGAATAGTACGAGAGTTAGAACATAACTTAGTATCAGGGATAGGGCAATAAATTACCAAGGAAACTCATAAATTTTCGGGGGAAGGTCTGTACTACGATAAATGGTGCTATTTTAAAAGACATAACATGGGCAAAGGTCTAAGGTTAGAAGGTGTAAATGAGAACTACGCCGAGGAAGTAAGGTCATGTAAACTATCAGTATAGTAACATATGATGCACTATAGCTGAAGGGAGGCATGGAAGTACCGCATCATCGTATTAGTGGGGGCAGGGTTGTTCTGCACTAAGAAAAATAAAATCCAAACCTTATGTATAATAATTTAGGAAGAGCTCAAGGAGCTCAAATCAACTACGTAGGGAAAAGATCCTACTGTGGGGTTTGAGTCAAGAAGGACTATTGACACTAAGTGGGGTCGCACACTCGAATGCGTATCTTGTGAAGGTGAGGAGTGGCATTCAACTTCTAAAGGTCATAGGATGTCCCAAACATGGAACTTCATGTAGTTGTTTCTTTACAGTGCCTATTAAGGTAATAAGATTTCATGGAGCTATTTCTTTGATGCATAAATTAAAATAATTAGAACCGCATGTGGTTGAATCATTGCGATATAAATCAAGCAAAATGAAATGGAACCATGTAGGGCTAATTCCTTGCATTACCTACTAAACAAGAAAAAATGTAGCTACATGTGGCTGATTCTTTGTAGCATAAATTTAAATAAAGTGGAACCACATATAGGTGGTGCTTTATGGTACAAATCAAATAAAAATAAAATAGAGAAGCTAATTCTTCACATTATAAATTGAGTAAAACCATAGTCACGTGTGGCTGAGTTTTTACAGCATAAAATAAGGAAAGAAAAGAACTACGCTAGACTGAGCTGTAAATTTAGAAAATGAGTAATACAAAGAAAGTTCTTAGAAACTGGATCATAGGAAGGGTACTTGCGGTAGATAGGTGTTCCATGTGTAATTTTAATTTATATTTTGCTTATGATTACTTCTATGATGGATGCATGAATACTGGTGAGGGCAAAACCCGTTTCACATATGGCGGTGTGATCTTAGGACATTTTATGTTTTTGGATAAGGTATCATTTACACCAAATTTATATCTGACATGTGTTTTTTATTATTGTTTCCCCATTACATCACGTTTACTCATTTGTGCATGCTTAGTTTGTGGATTAGGCAGATTTACTTCAGGATCTAAAGGATGTAGATTGAGGATAAAGCAGAGGGCTTTGCTACCTAATGATGAATATTTATTTTCACTATTTTAAGAGTACATGCAACACCATTATATGTGTACCCGAATCTCTACTATGTTATTTTATATTGTATTTGACCCCTTCGTAGGTATGACTTTGAGGAATTAAATGAAAAAAATTATATGTAACGAATATTATATTAAGTTGCCTATAATGTAAATATTTTAGCAACCCTGTTTACTTAGATTGTTGTACATTTATACTATACCCACATAACTCGGTTGAAAATAATTTGGGTGATAACTGCAGCATCATCGATGTTAATTTTTAGTTATTTTAAGTAGGGGTTGTTACACTATTGATTTCGTCTCCGCTTGGTCTAAAGTTGCTGGTAATCAAGGTCACTTCTTTGAATATTCGAAGAAGATATCCCCGTTCTAGAAGGGTTGGCTGCTTCTTCTTGCTTACACATTTTGGTGTCGAGCCTGATACAAAAGAGATGCTTTCAATGCTTCTTACTAAGGCGAATGATGCTAAGATCTAAAAACCATTTTTAAATTGCTGCTTTTACGGAGCCTGAAGGTGATGGTTTGTGCATGTGGCTATGTGTAGTCGTTCCATAAAAGTTGTTACCGACTTATGAGGTAATGAAGGAGTTTCCTGAAAACTACCTATATCGAGCCACCGTTTGAAAATCTCCATTTCAATCTTTTTAGATATTCGGTTGTTTGGTCAGTAGAGATGATGTATTTGCTAATAGGGAAGCTTATTGAATAATTGTTGAATTGAAATAGTTAAGGATGTTGTATAGAGGAGAATAATGGCAATGGGATGTTATGGAAGTTGTCGATGTTTATGAAGTATGGAGAATTTTGATTTGAAGCACTTTATTACTAAATCTAATATTTGTATAGTTGACGAGGCTTATGACTTGCTTTAGTTTCTTCTATTATTTGCTTGCTAAAAATTTTGATTTTATCGCATGATTTAATATTATATGAGAAAATATTATTGTGATCTGATCAGGGAAAAATGATGATGAGAACTTATATATATGTATGTATATGTATATATATACGTGTGTATATATATATATGTATATATGTGTATATATATATATGTGTGTGTGTGTATGTATGTATATAAATTATAACTTAAAAAATATGCATGTAAATCTCTACGTGATATTTTCCCTTATTGAACGATTCCATGTACTATTTGATGACTTGGCACTATCAAGATATTTATGTCCTTTTTATTTAGAGATGGTTATGCAATTAGAGATACATTTCTTGTTTGGTCAATATATGCAATGTTCTTTTTTGCTTTGATCAAATAAACAAATATCTTTCTCAAGTTTGAACCATTTTTGGGCACTAAACATTATATTCGAAACTTGGACTATTATGTTTAAAAGAAATACAATGAAACTCTTGTTATGATGTAAATGCACAATACTAAACAACACATTAGATATAATACAGATTTATTAACATCAAAAAGAGATTATTGTAATATCCCACAATTTCTCTCTTTTAATAATATAAATATATGTTAAAATTTGCAAATAAAAAATTAGTATGTTTGGTACGTGGACCGTTGATTGATAAAAAATAAATAACAATTAACAACAAAACAAAATTATGCTTTGATAATTTTTAACCGCAACATTTCTTAAAAAAATCAAGCATAAAATATAATTGTTATCATCAAACAATACATATACTCCACATGTTAGACATATCTGAAATATGGCTACACGTAACAGTGAGACACCTTTAAATTTTGATGATTTGGATAAGACTAATGTTGAAATGTTTATGAAATTGAAATAGAAATTTAAGGATATGGTAACTAAACTAGATAATTATGAACTTGAAATTAATATGCTAAAAGAAGAGAAACAAATTTAACAAAGTATTTTCAAAACAAAGGGTTTCTTTAGAATGTTTTGTTATGGATTATCTTATCTAATTTAGAATAAAACTGGATAAAGTTTATCAAAAAAATCTAATAGAAGTAAAAATACTTTATGATTTATCATATCTAATTAGAGAGCTTAAAATGATATGGATTAGGTTCTATAGAGACTAAGGTTAAGTAGAACCAGATAAGCCTTTTTATACGATAAAAGAAACAAACTAGTACTAGAAATCTAGATGGTTGTAAACTTACTTATTTTCGTAATAGTACTTCATGTAGGAATGAAAGAAAATATTTTTGAAGTGCTAAATGTAGGATCGATTTCCTCCTAGAGGGAGGAGGTGAGTAGGGTGATACTATTAATTATAAAAATTTATTGCGGAAGTATATAAAATAATCTCAACACAGATAGTACCAAAATAATAGCAGCACAGATAATAGCAGAATATAAAAAGCAAAAAATAGAACACACAGATTTACCCAGCTTTGGCAAAACCCTGCCTACATGCTACCCCTATGGTTTCTACTAAAAATTAAGTAGTCAGACGCTTATACACGTACACTCACGACATCTGCTATCGATTAACCTTAACTATACGCTCAAAACCTTGCCACAACTCAGCCACTGAGTTGCGAATTCTCAAACTACGCCACCGTACTTCATCCCTAGTCACACAATTGGAAATTACAACGATTTAAAAATTAAAATACAAATTAAAAACAATTTGAAAATAATTAAACCCTAATTTAAAATATTAGAGCCCAAATATTAAGTTAAGAAGCCGGCCCAAAATAAATAAAAGAGTTTCCCTTTCTTTTTCTTTTATATTATGTTGGCCTGATGTCTTTGCGATTATGGCTGCTTCCTTTTTGTTACTCCTTCGTTCCTCTCTGATAAAATTAGGGCTTTTGTAATTGAAGAAGCCGTTTGTTTGTTTGTCGATTTCAATGACTATTCTTCTGATTTGCTTTGGCAATCGATGTTTCTTCAGTTTGCAAATGGCTGCTTCCATCAAGTTCGATTTTGACTTCGGTATGTACTTTATCCCTTTCGCATTACTTGTTTGTTTAGCTTGAACTCGATGATTCGGGTTGTTGATTTAAATTTTTATCTATTGCTACTGTTAACTCGAATTATTTTGGCCTATGATTTTATCGGGTTTAAATAGGGTTCGAACCCCTATAATTCTGTTCTTATATTCGTCTGATAATTTTCGACTTAGCCGTTTGATTATGGTTGGATGTTGATGATTTCTCTGACTTTGTCACTTCGTATATTTTTACGTTATTTGGTTGACACGGCTTCGGTGGATTTCTTGGCCACCATGGCTTGTTTTAATTTTTCTGGCATTTTTGGTTCCATGAATTTCTGGCGACTTTGGCATAGTTGTCTTTGACTCGGTTTGCAAACTTGATTTTGTGAAAATTTTCTATGAGAATTGACTTCAGTCGTTTTTGAAATTCATGCTTGTGAATTTATTTAGTTCGAATTCTACTTTGATAACCCACGACATCTGACCAGTTTTGATTCGAACTCTCTTACTTTGATATCGGCTTACACTGCTTGCATATCTATATATACTTGTTGTATCATGCCTTCATGAGTTTGTTCATTTGAACTGTGTATCCATTGTTGTCATATATGTGATCTTGAAGTTTTACATTTGAGTCTTATGCCTTATTTGTTTCATCTAAACTTTGAACTGATCCATTGTGTTACTGAACACCTTTGCACTTCATGATTTACTGGTTCCTGGCATGCATTGTGCTCTGGTTTCATTTATAATCTGGTTGCTCTGACCAGTTGTTTCATTGCATCATGTGTATACATACATTCATGAATGTATGTATGTGTATATTAGCTTGCATTTTGCACTTCTCTGATTGTCTGTACTACTGTAGTCTCTACTTGTTCACTTTGTTGCATTTCATATTTCCTTGAGTGTATATATATGTGTTAGTTGTTGTGCACGATGTTCACTGTCCTGTACCATTTGGTTGGTCTTATTCATAACTACATTTGTAAATCTGGCCATTTCAACCATTCCTTTCACTTGACAATTTGGTTCATGTTCGGTCTTTGATATGCATGTGCACCATTGATGTTAGTATTGACTTGTCTCGACTGCTCATTGGTGCTTTGAGTTGCATATTGTTAACGGTCTTTATATGACTTTTATTGAGCCTGGGCATGTGATTGTCTAGCTTAATTTTCATGTGTACATATTGAATTTTGGTCGAGGCTTGATTTATTTGTCTTGACCCATTGTTTTGTATTATACGGACTTGAGATGAATCCAGCTTATAGCTCGGGTTTGACCTTGTGCTCGTGTCGTGACTTTATTTGTATTTCACTTGAGTTGAACCCGGATTTTGATTGGGTTTGACCTTGTGCTCACCTGTCCCTGTAACTTTATCAAGTGTATATCGACGTGCATGGCCTTGTGGCATGTGCAGTGATACACTGCGCATGTCACGAGCTGTTCGTGTATGATGAATTCAAAACTAAATGATGATGAACAATCCAAATAACCGAGACAGATAATATTTTCAAAATTACATTTTATTTTACACTGCAAAAACATTTCAATTTTACCACGTCGGTGTATATTTTTGCAGATTGCTCAGATGCTGGATTCAATCTAGAATAGAGTTGAAGAATAATATGAGTGAATAAGTGATATGTAATGAGGTGCATTTGTAAATGAAAAATTGTAACGTAATCGAAATTTCTTTTGTAATCGAAATTGTATATATATAGCCAGAGCTTGAATTTGTAATATTCAAAATTATAATAAATATTTGTTTGAATAAAATACCTATTTGAATTTAAATTTCGTGTTATTTATTTTATTCAGCAAATATTTATTTATTTATGTGAAAATAAAATAGTACATTAACAAATACATTTAAATGAATATATATATATACACATGTGTTTATTATCATCAAACAAAAATCATATACTCGTATATTCAACACTAAAATCATGACAAGGGTAATTATATATTACTGATTATTTTGATAATTGAGTATATAATGGAAATTATTTTTTAAGGTAGAACCACACCGGGTATGGTTTCGTAAAAGATAGGAAATATATACAAAAATAAGATATCAATGTGCTTAAATGTAAAATCATATGAGGTACACCTAGTATATAAGACTAATAATATTTGATTATATATTTGTATGGGATCAAACACACCTATCTATGTATGATTTCTATCCATTGACTAACCATTTAGACCTTAACATAGAAAGTGGATAGAATTAGACAGTACTATTACTTATAGGTACTCAATAATATGATGGGTTGCGGGAGAACAGATGGTTTGGATTAAACCATAAATATCAAAAGAATCTGGAAAGTCTACGAATTTAAACTTAAAATATTTCCTATACGTAAGTCCCATAAACTAAAAATTATGTTCAAAATTTTGTTTTGTCTATGTAAACAGTTTGGAGTTCCTACAAAATTAATTTTTTTTAGATAATCCAAATTTCAAGAGAAAAATATATTTTAGTATAACTGAAGCTTTAGATGATTAAAATATTTGTGTAGCTGCTTACCTTAGATTAAGAAGGGAACTGGGAATTTATGCTTCAAATGATTTAAACTAAAAAAATTACCTATCTTAATTACAAAAATAATATTACAAATGGAAAGAAAAATATTTTACTAAATATCCATGAATATTTCCCAAAATTTTCCCCCTTTTTATTGATGACCAAGGGTGAGAAAATATAGGAAACTTGAGTGTATCAATAAGGGGAGTGCAAAAAGAAAGGGGCTAATAGATTAAAGGGAGGTTTACTTAAATTATATAAGTCATATGATTGTCATCATAAAAGAAGGGAGGAGAATATTAGGAACATATTGACAAGCACCATTGCCTAAGTGGTTAAGTGATTCGGCTTTGGTGCGAGAGGTACAATGTAACATCCCGCCTTTTCGCACACTTTAAACCGACACACGTGCCAATTCAAAGCATACGCAAGGGCGGATTGCTATGGGGTAAATAAGAAAAACAGAGAAAAAATAAAACAAAATAGAATCTCACAGCGGAAGGATAAAATATAATAATCAATATACAGTTCATGATAACTGTTTACAAAATATTTATTTTACTTATACAATGAATATCAGAGTTACACATACCAATACAATCAATGCAGCGGAAATTTAGAGTGTGGTGCAATACTATAAATAATATAATACGGATTCTTCGTCTTCGTCCTCCAAAGCTAAAATCTTCGATCCTGAAACGCTCGGACTGACCCGAGCGAATTTGAAAAGACAAAAACACTCGAGTCAGACTAAAAGATCTTATGTGAGTTAAATTAACAGAAATAAATATGAGTACAGTAACTCAAGAGATGTTCGGGATTTACATCTCCTAAGGATCCGTTAAACTATTTACTATGTAGTATATTGCGCTATTATAATAGTGTCTATTTATAAAATAAACTTACTTTTTAATAGCGTTAAGGGGTTACCCATATAGCCCTTAACACAAATAATGCCAATAGTCTATACAGTACCGTAATACCTCCTGATCGGGAAGCTACCAGAGGATACTCCATAGGTACGACACAAATAGAAACTCGTAGTAAAGGCTCGGTATGGTAGGTGATACGGCACAACTAGGCAATGCCAGGGTAGATATACCAATTTCTATCCAGGCTGGTGGAAACGCGTAGCCGCAGTTACCGCCCACCTCGGACTAACTCCCCAAAATCAAAATATAGAAGTGGCCACTGAATCAATCCAAAATCAAAGTACAATATCGAAGAGGAGGGTCCGATCAGAGGAATGACCTCATTGGCCTGAGAATCGCTCCTGTTTTAGCCACCTTATGCCAACTCACGGGAGTCGGGTCCACGTATTTACCTTACAGGAAACGTCACCACCACCTACTTCATTCTGGAATCTCCACCGCGTACACGGTTAGTCAAAGTGGTTTTCGGTATCGACAGAGAGTATGTCAGATATCCGATCCAGGTCTCTTTGCCAACCCATCGTTATTATAACACCGCGGTCATTTAAAAATAGGTTATACTTTAAAAATCAGAATAAACATTCCATTTCATAACCATGAATACGATATCATTTCAAAACCCAAAACCATATTTTATCACTTATCCCAAATATAATTCTTTTCCAAAATCAAAATGCTTTAACTTCATATCGTCTGAAAATCAAATATTTTCAAAGCATAGTATTTTGAAAATCATAATTTAAAACCATAACTTCTAAAACTTGAATGGTTTGGATATTCAACTGTATATGAATTAAAAGGTTTAACTTAAATGTTACTTTGTAAAGAAAATAGTTCTCATGGCTTTACAAATACATTTCTTTATTAAAGTCTAAACCAAAATTTGTATTATCTCTCTCAAGTTCCAAAACCACTCCAATTTATAAATATATATATATATATATCCATTTGGAGTATTAATATTTCAAAACTAAAGTTGGAATTTATTCCTTCAACCAAATTAAATGTTCTATTATTTAGTCTTGAATATTCACATAAAATCCATAAATAAATAAGAACTCCAATTTCTAGTAATAAAATATATATTTTTTTCAATTCAAATTATACTAGAATATTCATTTCAATTTATCTTGGAAAAAAATCCAATTATAAATATCATATCTTAAAATTTCCAAACTTAACATTTAAACATATGATATAAATTATCAAACTCCATTTTCTTAAAAATTTTCCATTTTTAATAAAGAGATTTATACACCTTTTAATTTCAAAATTTTCAACTTCATATGTATATATATGGAAGAATAATATTTATACAATATAAAATTTAAGATTATTATAAACCGTATTCCATCCAACCCATAGAAATCACCTTTAAATAGTTATATATATACCGCGGTTCCTGTATATAATTTTCTATCCTATGGTCAAGTGATACGGATATTTATCATTTCAATCCGCAATTTAAAAGATATAAAATTTTGCGGTTGTATATCATTTCAAACCACAATCCCGAATGAAATGAAATATGCATGATAATTTGCAATTTAATGATATACAATAAACATCCATTCATCAGCATCACCCATCATCCAAATCGCAATCATCAATCAGTATCAATCAATAACAATACTATTTTTGGTACTACATAACAGGTAATACTGGCAATTTTATTCAAATTAAATTTAACAGCTATTAATCTACAGTCTATATTCAGTAATAAATTATATAACTGTTAACTAGCAGTTCATATACAAACAAATAAATTTTAACTGTAAATTTATACGCAATAAATTAATTAAATTAACAGTTAAATTAAATAAATGCAATTCAACAGATATGAATAAAATAAACATGCCAAATACTCATAAATAAATTTCTATTCATTTCTAAAATTAGTTTAACAAACATAAAAGCTTCTAGTAGTTGTGAGTGGGTTTAAACACTCACCTTTGGAATTTAAATCGAATTTAAATTCGATTTAAACCCAAAAATTCGCCCTTCTCGGAATTCGTCCAAACCAGCGTCATCAAATCCGGAATTAAATTACGATCCTAACAAAAAAAAATTCGTGTGAATCCGACTTCGTATGAGAAAGTTATGGCGAAAAATGATGATTGAATTCAAAATTGAAAATAAATAAAACGACACACAAACCATATAGATGCGATCCCCATCGTCCACTCTACAAAACCCAGAAAAGGTTTGACGATCCGACGAAGTTTGCGACGACGATGATGAATGGTCACGGACTGTTTGAATTAATTCTGGTCAAACGAATGTTCAAAACAGAAAACGAATTGCACTAGTAGATTACGTGCCTCGAGAACATTAACATATATTTTTTTGTGGAATTTTTCTGAAGTGTTTGCATTTTCATTGAAATTTGGATTGAAGTAGATCTAGGTTTTGCAACCATTTGAGGAGGAGAAGGAGATGAAGAAATGAATATACAGCAAATGACAATAGGATGGAGCTAGGGTTTATAACTGTATATATATATATATTAAATTTTCAAAATTTAATTAAATTTACTTTCCATTATTTATTGTCAATTAGATTGATTTATCATTGGATTCATATTTCAATATGTAAATATCCCCAATTTCATCTGCACTTATATTTACATAGTTTCTAAATATTAAATTTCAAATATTACTTCATTTAACGTTACGTATTTATTATTTATTACTTGCTGCAGTTGATTATCAATTATACTTAATATACTAAATAGATGGTAAATTTTGAATACTTGTTATCATTAACGTTTTATTTCCACTTACAAAATAAATGAAATTATTACATAAACTCCCTTAATTAAGTCAACCATTATCTTATATAACTTAACTGGTAATATATATATACCCAATTGCCCTAATTGGTTTATAATTATCAGCTAAATACATACTAACTTGTAAATAAATTCGTTTAATTGCAAATGGATCTGATCAAATTTAATAGATTGAATAGATGGGTAAGCAAATAATAAATTTTCCTTTTTGTCAAATTCAAACCCATTCCTACTTAATTATCAATTACAATTTATTACGAAACATTGATTTTATGCAGTTACCTTTTATTTGCGTAGTATTACATCAATTCCTATAACCTTGGATTCATTCCCAATTCACCAAATTCAATTAATTACACTTTACAAATGTGTTTCCAACATATAGGTATTTCCCAAATTAAATTTATTAGCTAACTCATATTAATAAACAAATGACTTATATGAATGATTAAAATTTTCAATTATCTCACTTTACTCCTAAACTTCTGTTATTTAATAATTATTGCTTAGAACCTGATTTTAATCTTCCCATTATCTATTTAATTCCTTCTAGAATCATAGCTAATATTTGTCATCCCTTCATTACCCAAATGTTCTTATCCCATCAAATTTTAGGTTATCGAAATATTAATTGTCAATTTCTTTAATTGCACTAAATTTATCTATTAAAGGTTGCACTTAACCCAAATACATAAAACTTGCCCAATTTCTCCTTAAATCAATAACCTTCATATACAAATATGTTTATCATAAATTTTATCTACTCTTCCTTTTTAGGTAATGTCCTATATATTAGATTTCCATGTAATTTGCAATAAATCATACCCGTAGTTATATCACATTAAATGACTAAATAAGTGTTGACTCTATTCTTTTGATTCAACATTGGTTTACGTTATATTTCATAAATATTTCTACATACATCAGGATTTTTTAAAAATGGTTGTAACGTGAAATCTCGTCTACTTCCCATTTTATAATTAAGGCTTCTAAAACCGATTCATATCATTTCTCTAGTCCAAATTTTATTAATATAACCTTAAATTTAATTTATTCCTATCGATGAAATGGTTAAACACAAATTTCACTTATTTGCAATAAATCCACAAATTGGATTTCAAATTTTCAAATAAATAAATAAATTTTAGTTTATCACTTCTTAAATACTCAAACGTCAATGCCTTAATTTAAACTGCATTTATTACATTTTATAAAAATCCTCCATCTTAAGTGACAAATCAAAACTACCCTAACTACACAAATCATCGTATTATAAAGATATTTACACTATCCTCCATTTATTACCTTAATTTATTTAAGGTAACCTTAAATTAATATCTATTGCAATGATTTCAAATTATTATTCCCCCATTCCTTTTAATTTCAATAACGCCAAATTTAACCGTTATATTCTCTTTATTTATGCGATAAATGCAATTATTGAATCTAATACTCCATTTAATTAATAGATCCTGCTTCCTAGAATCTATATCAACAATAGGTCAAATATATACATAGAATTAGCCTTAACTTCACCTAAAAGAATTAGCTATTTCAACTACCGCACAAAACTACGCTACTGCACTATTTAATCAAATAAATTAATTGAACTTAAATCAGCATAAAGGTTATAAAATTATAAATGTAATCTTAATAAATTCATTTATTGATTTAGACTCTTTCTATACAGTAATTAACCTATTTGTGGGTATAAATAACTTTGGAATTATATTACATCTCATTAGTGCGCGTTTTATTTCCTATAACTTCTCCTTATTTAACTATACCCATTAACAACCAAAAAAATTTAATTAGCTTTATTTCAATCTATTTCCCTTCTTAACTAAATAAAATAAATGGTTAACCTAAACACTTGTTATCCTTTGATATATTCAAATTCACTTCCAACATTTATTAACAAAATGTTGCCATAGGTTTAGATTTACATAAATAAATTATATGAATAGGTAGAAAAATTGGTAATCCGCAAATGCCCAATATACACGCATTAATTATTACCTATTGTTAGAATCCATTTATTAATTTACTAGTTAATAACGGTCTTTTTATTTCTATTTACTACCAAACTCTCTATTTTATTATAGTTCCAATATATTAATACTTAGGCACATCAAGTGCTAGCCCTTTTGTTATTTATATTAAATTGGGTATGCACAAATAAGTTGTTAATTAACTATTTCTACAAAATTATATTCATACATTCAGTTCCATATCTTATAGGATTAAATTCTAATTACTTACGCTTAATCTATCAATTTAATACTCTATTCAAACATGCATTTAAATTCTTTTTATTCTAAATAAATTTTATTAAGTGTTGACATCCACTAATAGCATTCACCTTTATTACAACCAAAGGTGACATCTTCACTACTGATTTTATATTAATGAATCTCATTTTAGTTAATATTTTTTATTAATATTCTCTATTCAACATTTATTGATTTCTTAAAATTTACTTTTAACAAAAAGTGACAAATTACATTATCCAAATCTATTGTCATAAAATTTTATTGTTACACTAGGTTACAACTACTATACCAAATTTCTACATTTATTCTTAAACAAATTAGAAATTATATTAATTTAATTTATTAAATATTATTAATTTAACGGGTCGTTACAATCTCCCCCACTCAAAACTTTTCGTCCCCGAAAAGGAAAAAGAAGGGAGAAGGAAGAATAAAACAGTACATCTTATTCCAAATATTAACTTATAACAATAATTTACTAAATTTATTTTCTTAAATAAAATATACCTGTTTATAATCATTATATTATTTTATACTTAATTATTAAAGTTGGGAAAATATTTTCACAAAATTCTAAGTCCAAAATTTACGGAAAAATTTGGCTGAGTCTCCTTTGTACGGAGAGACTCTGGAGAAAATATAATATCAAAATATACAAATATATTACATATATTATCAAAATATTATATCCCAACACGGAAAAATAGCGCTTTAAACGTAATCCGAAAACGTACCTATTTGTCGGGCAATATACGCTTATTATTTTGGAACCAAATAGCAGTTGCTTCCATCACCTGTATTCACTTATATAATCTAAAAGGTTAAATATTTATTTTAAAGTGAACTATTCAAGTGGATTCAATCATTAATCAACCAACCAATTCAACCTTACAAACAACATACATACACAACAAAGCAACCATTTAATCCATCAACCAAATAGTTATTTGGGTTCAAACTTGAAATTTGTATGAAATGAAATTAACTATCAAGTGCATCCTTTACTCAACAGTCTTAGATGGAACAAAGATAGATACTTATTCATTAAACCACTTCAAATTTCTTGCCCAACAACATAAATCAAACAACACAATTCAAACCAACACCCAAATTTATTTATTATACATTTATCTCATGCTTCAATGGTTTGATTTTCTTTCTTTCATTTATGGAGTGATTTCTTTATTTCTTACAAATTTTCATTTTCCATTTATCACAAAATTCATTATATTTGTATTCCAATTTATTTACTAAAGTTTCTATCATCTATTTATACTACTTACCTTTACTTATAGTAAAATTTCCAATTTAACTTAAGTCTACACAATTAATTCTCATTAATAATAGCAAATTAATAGAATACCTTTATTACCTTACTCTTCACTAGTAAGGTTTCCCCTTACATTTTCCTACTAACATTTGCAACTTTTTATTATATGGTAAGTTATGTATGTTTTAAGAATGTAAGTGAAAATTTACAAGTTTCTTCTCCATTCCTTTAATTAATATATATTTGTTTTATAAATTACAATTTCAACTTACCTTTAATCTCATTCATTTATTTAATGTTGAAGTTTCCATTATATTTAATTACAGTAACCCTCTACTTACACTTAATTTATTAACCTTATAACTTGCATTCCTATAAGTGAAAGATTTTACTCATTCATTAACTATGGATTGCAGTCATTTATATTTTCCCTACTTTCCATTATATTAGAATAGGGGGAATTAAAGCATACTTAAGTTAATAACCCTACAATCAAACTTTATAAATTAAGGAATTTCATTTTTTCTTTCTTAAGGTTAAAATCACCTATTAATAATACAACCTTTAATTTTAGTAAAATTCCAATCATCACTTAAGTTAATACCATTAAATTCTTATTTATAACAGTAATTTATTGAATACTTCATTTTTTTCCAAAATTCTACTTGCATAATATTCTTTTCCACTCTTAATTTACATTTCAACTTTTTATACTTGGTAAGTTATTTATGTTAAAGAAAAAGCAAAAGAACTTATGCAAGTTTAATCTCAACTCTTTTAATTCATTGATTACTTCTTTTATTTCACTAACCTAAATTTTTACAACTAATTAATGGAAATTCAAGAATTAATACCGGGTCAAATTCCAAAATTTCTTTAAAATAATAGATAATTAATTTTTTACAACTTTTATATCTCTAATTACCTTTAAACAATTAAAATTTTAAATAATTTCAAAACAAATCTGCAGTAGAATTTACTACAGTGGCCTTTCCCTTCGAAACTCGAAAATGAAAGTCGATGATGCGGCCGTCATCACCGAAATTATTTTCCAGCGACAGAGAGGAAAATACAAACTTATTTTCTTCAAAATCCTCTTTAAACCAATTCCTTCGAATTATACTAAATATTTATATAAGAAAATATTTATAAACCAAATCATTATATTTCATAAATCCTTTGAAAGCAGATTTCAAAATCCCGGACTTAAGTTCAAAAATCTCCAATTTGATTTATTATAATTTCAGCTTAGCTTCAATTATTATAAATATTTTATTTCCTAACACCCAATCTATAGCAACCAAATATATATATATCTTTATAAAAATATTTTTATATGTAGAAAATATAATAGGCAAATTATTTCATTCACCTATATTAAAACAAATATTATGTCGGTCTGTCCTAATTAAGTGTTTAGAAATCCCTATTGATGACAAAGCGTCCCATGCATCAACCAGAATTTATAAATACAAAGTGGAACAGATTAACACAATATCAAAATCTTTTTATAAAACTAACAAATACGCTCTCTCATATATATACTCTCAGCGACTCCCATAGGGTATTACTACCCTATTAACAAAGAGTCAAACCCCACAAAGTCAAGTTTATCGCTAAACCAAAGCTCTGATACCAACTGTAACATCCCGCCCTTTCGCACACTTTAAACCGACACACGTGCCAATTCAAAGCATACGCTAGGGTGGATTGTTATGGGGTAAATAAGAAAAACAGAGAAGAAATAAAACAAAATAGAATCTCACAGCGGAAGGATAAAATATAATAATCAATATACAGTTCATGATAACTGTTTACAAAATATTTATTTTACTTATACAATGAATATCAGAGTTACACATACCAATACAATCAATGCAGCGGAAATTTAGAGTGTGGTGCAATGCTATAAATAATATAATACGGATTCTTCGTCTTCGTCCTCCAAAGCTAAAATCTTCGATCCTGAAACGCTCGGACTGACCCGAGCGAATTTGAAAAGACAAAACACTCGAGTCAGACTAAAAGATCTTATGTGAGTTAAATTAACAGAAATAAATATGAGTACAGTAACTCAAGAGATGTTCGGGATTTACATCTCCTAAGGATCCGTTAAACTATTTACTATGTAGTATATTGCGCTATTATAATAGTGTCTATTTATAAAATAAACTTACTTTTTAATAGCGTTAAGGGGTTACCCATATAGCCCTTAACACAAATAATGCCAATAGTCTATACAGTACCGTAATACCTCCTGATCGGGAAGCTACCAGAGGATACTCCATAGGTACGACACAAATAGAAACTCGTAGTAAAGGCTCGGTATGGTAGGTGACACGGCACAACTAGGCAATGCCAGGGTAGATATACCAATTGCTATCCAGGCTGGTGGAAACGCGTAGCCGCAGTTACCGCCCACCTCGGACTAACTCCCCAAAATCAAAATATAGAAGTGGCCACTGAATCAATCCAAAATCAAAGTATAATATCGAAGAGGAGGGTCCGATCAGAGGAATGACCTCATTGGCCTGAGAATCGCTCCTGTTTTAGCCACCTTATGCCAACTCACGGGAGTCGGGTCCACGTATTTACCTTACAGGAAACGTCACCACCACCTACTTCATTCTGGAATCTCCACCGCGTACACGGTTAGTCAAAGTGGTTTTCGGTATCGACAGAGAGTATGTCAGATATCCGATCCCGGTCTCTTTGCCAACCCATCGTTATTATAACACCGCGGTCATTTAAAAATAGGTTATACTTTAAAAATCAGAATAAACATTCCATTTCATAACCATGAATACGATATCATTTCAAAACCCAAAACCATATTTTATCACTTATCCCAAATATAATTCTTTTCCAAAATCAAAATGCTTTAACTTCATATCGTCTGAAAATCAAATATTTTCAAAGCATAGTATTTTGAAAATCATAATTTAAAACCATAACTTCTAAAACTTGAATGGTTTGGATATTCAACGGTATATGAATTAAAAGGTTTAACTTAAATGTTACTTTGTAAAGAAAATAGTTCTCATGGCTTTACAAATACATTTCTTTATTAAAGTCTAAACCAAAATTTGTATTATCTCTCTCAAGTTCCAAAACCACTTCAATTTATATATATATATATCCATTTGGAGTATTAATATTTCAAAACTAAAGTTGGAATTTATTCCTTCAACCAAATTAAATGTTCTATTATTTAGTCTTGAATATTCACATAAAATCCATAAATAAATAAGAACTCCAATTTCTAGTAATAAAATATATATTTTTTTCAATTCAAATTATACTAGAATATTCATTTCAATTTATCTTGGAAAAAAATCCAATTATAAATATCATATCTTAAAATTTCCAAACTTAACATTTAAACATATGATATAAATTATCAAACTCCATTTTCTTAAAATTTTTCCATTTTCAATAAAGAGATTTATACACCTTTTAATTTCAAAATTTTCAACTTCATATGTATATATATGGAAGAATAATATTTATACAATATAAAATTTAAGATTATTATAAACCGTATTCCATCCAACCCATAGAAATCACCTTTAAATAGTTATATATATACCGCGGTTCCTGTATATAATTTTCTATCCTATGGTCAAGTGATACGGATATTTATCATTTCAATCCGCAATTTAAAAGATATAAAATTTTGCGGTTGCATATCATTTCAAACCACAATCCCGAATGAAATGAAATATGCATGATAATTTGCAATTTAATGATATACAATAAACATCCATTCATCAGCATCACCCATCATCCAAATCGCAATCATCAATCAGTATCAATCAATAACAATACTATTTTTGGTACTACATAACAGGTAATACTGGCAATTTTATTCAAATTAAATTTAACAGCTATTAATCTACAGTCTATATTCAGTAATAAATTATATAACTGTTAACTAGCAGTTCATATACAAACAAATAAATTTTAACTGTAAATTTATACGCAATAAATTAATTAAATTAACAGTTAAATTAAATAAATGCAATTCAACAGATATGAATAAAATAAACATGCCAAATACTCATAAATAAATTTCTATTCATTTCTAAAATTAGTTTAACAAACATAAAAGCTTCTAGTATTTGTGAGTGGGTTTAAACACTCACCTTTGGAATTTAAATCGAATTTAAATTCGATTTAAACCCAAAAATTCGCCCTTCTCGGAATTCGTCCAAACCAGCGTCATCAAATCCGGAATTAAATTACGATCCTAACAAAAAAAAATTCGTGTGAATCTGACTTCGTATGAGAAAGTTATGGCGAAAAATGATGATTGAATTCAAAATTGAAAATAAATAAAACGACACACAAACCATATAGATGCGATCCCCATCGTCCACTCTACAAAACACAGAAAAGGTTTGACGATCCGACGAAGTTTGCGACGACGATGATGAATGGCCACGGCCTGTTTGAATTAATTCTGGTCAAACGAATGTTCAAAACAGAAAACGAATTGCACCAGTAGATTACGTGCCTCGAGAACATTAACATATATTTTTTTGTAGAAATTTTCTGAAGTGTTTGCATTTTCATTGAAATTTGGATTGAAGTAGATCTAGGTTTTGCAACCATTTGAGGAGGAGAAGGAGATGAAGAAATGAATATACAGCAAATGACAATAGGATGGAGCTAGGGTTTATAACTGTATATATATATATATATATTAAATTTCCAAAATTTAATTAAATTTACTTTCCATTATTTATTGTCAATTAGATTGATTTATCATTGGATTCATATTTCAATATGTAAATATCCCCAATTTCATCTGCACTTATATTTACATAGTTTCTAAATATTAAATTTCAAATATTACTTCATTTAACGTTACGTATTTATTATTTATTACTTGCTGCAGTTGATTATCAATTATACTTAATATACTAAATAGATGGTAAATTTTGAATACTTGTTATCATTAACGTTTTATTTCCACTTACAAAATAGATGAAATTATTACATAAACTCCCTTAATTAAGTCAACCATTATCTTATATAACTTAACTGGTAATATATATATACCCAATTGCCCTAATAGGTTTATAGTTATCAGCTAAATACATACTAACTTGTAAATAAATTCGTTTAATTGCAAATGGATCTGATCAAATTTAATAGATTGAATAGATGGGTAAGCAAATAATAAATTTTCCTTTTTGTCAAATTCAAACCCATTCCTACTTAATTATCAATTACAATTTATTACGAAACATTGATTTTATGCAGTTACCTTTTATTTGCGTAGTATTACATCAATTCCTATAACCTTGGATTCATTCCCAATTCACCAAATTCAATTAATTACACTTTACAAATGTGTTTCCAACATATAGGTATTGCCCAAATTAAATTTATTAGCTAACTCATATTAATAAACAAATGACTTATATGAATGATTAAAATTTTCAATTATCTCACTTTACTCCTAAACTTCTGTTATTTAATAATTATTGCTTAGAACCTGATTTTAATCTTCCCATTATCTATTTAATTCCTTCTAGAATCATAGCTAATATTTGTCATCCCTTCATTACCCAAATGTTCTTATCCCATCAAATTTTAGGTTATCGAAATATTAATTGTCAATTTCTTTAATTGCACTAAATTTATCTATTAAAGGTTGCACTTAACCCAAATACATAAAACTTGCCCAATTTCTCCTTAAATCAATAACCTTCATATACAAATATGTTTATCATAAATTTTATCTACTCTTCCTTTTTAGGTAATGTCCTATATATTAGATTTCCATGTAATTTGCAATAAATCATACTCGTAGTTATATCACATTAAATGACTAAATAAGTGTTGACTCTATTCTTTTGATTCAACATTGGTTTACGTTATATTTCATAAATATTTCTACATACATCATGATTTTTTAAAAATGGTTGTAACGTGAAATCTCGTCTACTTCCCATTTTATATTTAAGTCTTCTAAAACCGATTCATATCATTTCTCTAGTCCAAATTTTATTAATATAACCTTAAATTTAATTTATTCCTATCGATGAAATGGTTAAACACAAATTTCACTTATTTGCAATAAATCCACAAATTGGATTTCAAATTTTCAAATAAATAAATAAATTTTAGTTTATCACTTCTTAAATACCCAAACGTCAATGCCTTAATTTAAACTGCATTTATTACATTTTATAAAAATCCTCCATCTTAAGTGACAAATCAAAACTACCCTAACTACACAAATCATCGTATTATAAAGATATTTACACTATCCTCCATTTATTACCTTAATTTATTTAAGTTAACCTTAAATTAATATCTATTGCAATGATTTCAAATTATTATTCCCCCATTCCTTTTTAATTTCAATAACGCCAAATTTAACCGTTATATTCTCTTTATTTATGCGATAAATGCAATTATTGAATCTAATACTCCATTTAATTAATAGATCCTACTTCCTAGAATCTATATCAACAATAGGTCAAATATATACATAGAATTAGCCTTAACTTCACCTAAAAGAATTAGCTATTTCAACTACCGCACAAAACTACGCTACTGCACTATTTAATCAAATAAATTAATTGAACTTAAATCAGCATAAAGGTTATAAAATTATAAATGTAATCTTAATAAATTCATTTATTGATTTAGACTCTTTCTATACAGTAATTAACCTATTTGTGGGTATAAATAACTTTGGAATTATATTACATCTCATTAGTGCGCGTTTTATTTCCTATAACTTCTCCTTATTTAACTATACCCATTAACAACCAAAAAAATTTAATTAGCTTTATTTCAATCTATTTCCCTTCTTAACTAAATAAAATAAATGGTTAACCTAAACACTTGTTATCCTTTGATATATTCAAATTCACTTCCAACATTTATTAACAAAATGTTGCCATAGGTTTAGATTTACATAAATAAATTATATGAATAGGTAGAAAAATTGGTAATCCGCAAATGCCCAATATACACGCATTAATTACTACCTATTGTTAGAATCCATTTATTAATTTATTAGTTAATAACGGTCTTTTTATTTCTATTTACTACCAAACTCTCTATTTTATTATAGTTCCAATATATTAATACTTAGGCACATCAAGTGCTAGCCCTTTTGTTATTTATATTAAATTGGGTATGCACAAATAAGTTGTTAATTAACTATTTCTACAAAATTATATTCATACATTCAGTTCCATATCTTATAGGGTTAAATTCTAATTACTTACGCTTAATCTATCAATTTAATACTCTATTCAAACATGCATTTAAATTCTTTTTATTCTAAATAAATTTTATTAAGTGTTGACATCTACTAATAGCATTCACCTTTATTACAACCAAAGGTGACATCTTCACTACTGATTTTATATTAATGAATCTCATTTTAGTTAATATTTTTTATTAATATTCTCAATTCAACATTTATTGATTTCTTAAAATTTACTTTTAACAAAAAGTGACAAATTACATTATCCAAATCTATTGTCATAAAATTTTATTGTTACACTAGGTTACAACTACTATACCAAATTTCTACATTTATTCTTAAACAAATTAGAAATTATATTAATTTAATTTATTAAATATTATTAATTTAACGGGTCGTTACATACAAGTTCGAAAATTACGTAGCGTGATTCGAACGTTTATTAACATGTAATATGTTGCCCCAATGACATGCTATATATAAAGTGCCATTTCAAAAAATTATTAGGAACATAATTTAAGTGCTTTGATGGTAACAACAATATAACGTTATTTCAGTAACAGTAGCACTTATATAGGACTTGTGCTATAATGGTCATCGATGGAAGTTCAACAGTGTTAACTATATGAGAAATATAAAAATAAGTTAAATAGATAAATCTATAATAAATAACTAACATTCAAAGACATTTAATGGAGGTAACAAATCTACTAGAATAGGCCAACGCTGAAGAAATACTCAGAGAAGGACAAACATACACAAAAGTCAAGTACGTTGTTTATTGAATTCTTATCAAGTTATGTTAATCTAGATTTTCTTAAACTTTGCAAATGATTTTTGAATCCCTCCAGCTTTTCGCGCAACCTTGTAGACATCCAAATTATTTTTAATTTTATTTTAAGATTTTATAGAGTAGTAGAAAACGTTGAACAAGGGAAAATGTAACAACCGAAATTTAAGCTATAATAATTAATTAATAAATTAATTAAATAATAAAATAACTTTGTGAAATTAACAGAATCGAGCCATGGGAGCTGCACCATTTGTGTCAGTGGTAATTTTTCGGTCAATTTCCATATATAGATTGTCAAAATCCGAGTTAATATGAAGGAGATACGAATGAAAGAAGAAATCAGAAAATAAAAGAAAATAAATAAATATACATAGGCAAGTCAACCTTAGGGTCAACCCTCACCTTTGCTAGGTTGAACTATAGGTCGACCCTAGCATATGTTGGGTCGATAGGTAGGTCGACCCGCCTTGCAATCTTCACGTTGTTTTTCCCCAGTTTTAGACGATGATGTGTTTTTCAATTTCTGTTCAATCCTATGCATTCGTGCTTCCATCCGATGGTTTCCGTCAAGCCTATGATGTGGTTGCACCAGATTTAATCATCAAATCCAACAGTCTGAGATCCACAAGCGACACTATAAATAAGACCCTAGGCCTAACTATTTTTCTCATTCAGATTTTCTCCATCTGAGTTCATTGCCTGAGGCTGGACCCTAAAAGGAATATTTTTCAAAGGAGAAGATTTTTTTAATTAGAATATTTTATACCTTATAAGTTGACCCAGGAAGGCCAAGAAAAAGAGCAAAGGACCATAGGTAATTGTTTAAGTAATTATTTTAGATTTATAAATGACTTAAAATAATAAGGTTTCCAATAGTTGTAGTTTTTCTATAGTTCTGGGATAACCTTTATGCATGTTAATTTACGGTTTATTTCTAAGTAAATTTTAGACTTGCTTTCCAGGCTATTTTCTTTTGGCTATTCTATTTCAGCTATTTTCAATTATTTACAGTTAATTATAGTTTTCCAATTATTACAGCTACTTACAGTATTTACAGTTATTTACTGTTATTTATATTTTATTTACATCTATTCTGCGATGGGATTTATTATGTAAATGTTTGTTCTTTCTAATTCCCTTTTTATGAAAATTGAATAAATAGAAGAGAATAATTCGCTAATATGGGCTAAAATATAAGAACACTGAATTTATAGAAAATTAGATGTAAAATAAAAAATCGTAATAAATTGGACATAGACTGAAATAGACAAATTTAAGATATTTGCAAACTTGGTTATAACATGTAACTAAAAAGAAAAAACAGAACAAATAGGAGAAGAAGCTTATTTTTGAACTTAGACCTTGGGTTAAGTTAATAAGCAAAATTATAAAACACAGGTTATAATTATAGATAACAGAAAAAAGCTTATTTTAGAACTTATATTTAAGTTAATAAGCAAACATAATAGAGATAACAGAAGAGGCTTATTTTAAGACTTAGGTTAAGTTATTAAGCAAAGAAAGAAGTAGGACCCATACCGCAGCATTCTCCTTGGGACATGCTTATGCTATTTAGGGTGGATAAGTGGTCAATAATTAAGAAGTAGGACCCGGCAGCATTCTCCTTAGGACACACTTATGCTGTTTAGGGTAGATAAATGGTCAATAATTAAGAAGTAGGACCCATACCAGCAGCATTTCCCTTGGGACATGCTTACGCTGTTTAGGGTAGATAAGTGGTTAATAATTAGAAGCTTAAATCAGGGATTTAGACAAGGGGTGCAACTAGATTTTGTTTGTTAGGACCCGTATGACAGCATTCCCCTTCAGCCAGGAACTGGTGGTCTCATAACACACGGAGGTGAGGCTGGTCACGCTTATGTTATTTATGGTAAATAAGAGGTCCAAAGAGGGAGCAACAGGCGGTGCAAGCCTAACGGTGGTTGAGCATGCGACCTCAGTGCAGGGAGATAAGTCGCTATTGAGTTCCAATCGCTAAACAGGTGTCTTTTGCTGTGGGACACACAGGATCAGACTAGCTCACAGTGGCACAACAGAGATAGAAGGTCGATCAAACAGTAGAATTAGGAATTCAGCCTAATTAAACTAGGATTGGGAATTCAGCCCAATCAAATCAGTTTTAGAAAATTGCAACAATCAAATCAAAACTATATAAACAGAGTAAACAGTTAAATCGTATTTTATTCCAACTGTACCTTTTCCTTGGTTTTCTTTCATACTAGAACTGTTGCAAAGTCTATTATCATTACCTTGCTTAAGAATACTAGTAATTACAATCACTCACCAGACTTTTAGTCTGACCCACTCCTTTATTTTTCCCTTTCCTCCCATAGGCCAGGAGAGGCAAGGATAGTAGATTTCGAATTTTCTTGGAGATCCAACTGTGGAGTTTTTCCTTCATGTATTCTTCTTCTTTTCGGTTTTCATTTGGATTTTTATGTACTGGTACTATTTGAGAGGGATGATTTTGTACTCTGATATTGTGACTGAGATGGTATTTTTCATGAGACATATGTATTTGGTATTTTGAGACATATTTTGATTATGACTTATTTTATGAAGTTTAACTTTTAATGAGTTATTGTTTAAATATTTCTGATGTTTTTATTTAATTGTCTTATGAATCTTAGTCTCTGTAAAGTCATAGTTATACCTACAACGCACCACATCTTTTAGTGTGTCCTTTTTGGGTACACTAAGAGGTGTGGGGTGTTTCATAAAACAACCGAAACAAAGAAAATTTCAGCATAAGATCAACATGTGATTCTAACATGTCAACCTGCATATTTCCACAAATTGACTTATAGAGACCATATGTCTACCATTGGGGATGAGAGGTCGATATATGGAGTATTTTGTTTGTAAAATTGAACCTCTTTCCCTATAGTCACATCTTTTCATCAATCCTCTTCGTTCTAGAGTCACTTCATACCATTGCAATTTGTACATAAATCTTAGAACACTCCAAGGTCAAATATAACTTCTCTTGCTCTCACCATCGCTCTATTTAGTGGATTCATTCAATATTATGATTATTGCATATTCCTTGACTAGCTTTCTTTCACTCTGTAACCTTAGAATTAGTCCTTATGCACTTGCCAGCCTTAAGCTATTCAATTCCACATCGCTCGTGAGTGTTATAATACGTTATACTTAAAATTTAAACATCCGTATATTAAAGATGCAATAGTTGTAAAAATAAAATTTTAAAAGAAGTCGTTGGCACTGAAGTCCCGTTACATCTTCCTCATGCAGTTGCGTTGAAGTCCTTTTCAGTTTTTTGGAAGTTGTACAAACTCATTCCTCAAAATTTTTAGTGAAGTTTGTTTAATGAAATCTCAGCGAAAATTCTGAGGTTGGATATAAGATAGGAAAATCATTAAAAAATTGACCATGCGATCTTTATTATATTTACCACTACGTTATAGCAATGTTCTTTGACTATACACACTTATCTATTTTCGATCCTCACATTGTGAATTTACACTATCGAGTATATATCCACTGGTTATAGTGGTACCGTGGTCAAAATAAAGAGAAGCATTTGCCTATAAAAAGGAAGACAATGTACTATGAAATTTCTAATAAATTTATATGAAAGCAACGTCCTACCAATTAATTATGATGTACCTATGATTACAGTTGTATAAAGTAGAGTAACATCAATAATTTATCAATGTAGAATATAAGCTACTGTATCCTATATAATATATAAAGATCCATAAATATGGGTTGAGTATAAAGTTGGGATTGTTCTAATCTAAGTATAAAATGACATACTAAAAATGTTTAGAATTAAATTCCAAGATAGTAAATCTTTCTGTGTAACATGGAGTCAGAGCATCTTCAATGTATGAAAACAAGAGGCTTAACATTATGCTTTGACGATTTTGAGCTCTTCACTAGAAAAAATGGAATTGAATATTAAGGGTAACATTCAGCGAACATTTTAGGATCCTGAATTGGTCACAGATGTCTATTTAATAGGTGTCCATGTCCAAGCTCTTATTAAATAGGCACTTGAAGTTAGGCATCTACTTAATAGGCTTATGCCTTTGGATGCCTATTAAATAGGCGACCAAAACTAATAGCAATTAATTGGTCCATTTTCACCCCGATGGCTACTTTCACCCATACAATAAATAAACTCACTTTTAATCTTGAAAAATGCATCATATTCTTTACTACTGCTTCTACTAAACCAAATAAACCTTATACAAAATTCAATCTATAAAATGTCGTCACCAAACGAAGAGTTCACACATCCTTCAAATTACCAAAATTACATGTTTGAAGATGATAATGATGAAAATGATACTCCTCAAAGCCAGCATTCATCCAACCCATGGTGAAGCGATGAAGACTACGACTTATATAATATTTACTTTCCTTATTCTAAAGACAAAATTAGAGGTAACGACCAAAGTGGAGAAAAGTTTTGGAGGAAAGTAATAAATTCCTACTATAAAAGACATGCGAAGAACACAAGATCCATATTAGGATCCAAGATTGATGAGGAAAAATTTATCGACAAATTCAATTTTATGAATTGTTGAGCTATGAAATCAAGAAAGGGAAGGCTGGTGGAATAAAAGGCGAAAATCATTTGGTATTACTTGATTTTCAGTTTGCATGAATTAAAAACATGAAAATTTATTCTTGTTTTATTTTGTCACTGGAGGAAATGGAAAATGACAAATTCTTAAAGCTATTTGCAAGGGAAAACAATGTAAAAAGACCTCACTATTAACAATTCAGAAATTGTTATGAGCTATTGACTAGCCAACCAAAATGGAACTGTGATAACCCAAATTTTGGAGTATCTGTTAATTGATAATTAATTAGGTTAATTAATAGAAATTGTGATTTTAACTATTAAATACTGATTGTTAAGGATGAAACAAATAAATCTAAAATTAATAGTCATATCGGAAAAAAAAATTACTTTATGATCTCCCAATATGATTATTTAAAATGGGCAAAACTTATTATCTTCAACATAAATTTAATAATGTGTTTGTTAAAATTAATATATATTTGAGTTGATTTTAAATTGGATTTTTTTAAATTTAAATTTGAAGTTTGATTTAAATTTGAAGTTTGATTTAAATTTGAATTTAAAGGATATTTATCTTAAAAATATTTTGGATATAAAAATATACGAATAAGGTTTTTATTTAAAATAAAATTTATTTTATATTATTTTCCTTAAATAATTTATTTATATAAATTATGAAAATATTTATTTAATATTGAAATAAATACAAAAGCTTTATGTTTACATTTAAAACTGAATTAAATATATTTTATATAATTTTATTATGAACATAATTGGTTTTTATTTTATTTTCTTTTAAAGGTTTATTTATAATTAAGAAAAGCATTTATAAATTTATAAAAGTACTTATTTAATTAGGAAAATAAATACAAAAGCTTTTAAAATCATTTTAAAATTTTATTAATCATGAAATGAACAAGTGTAACAAATCTTAACATACATTAAAAACAAATGTAACAATATTATCATGCAATATAACATGTGTCACCAAATTATTTTATTTTTCATTTTAACATTCATAATTAATTCTATATTTACATATGTCTCATCTCTTCCATTTTCTTTTTCCTATTTTCTTTTCAACACAAAGTAAAATAAAAGCTGTATAAACCTAAGACAATTAAAAGCAAAACCAAAAGAAAAAAAATCTGAAACAAGTTCAGATACAAATACAAATAAATGCAAACCTGAGACAATTAAAAGCTCAAGTAAAATTTCAAGAAAAGCAAATCATCTCAGATTCAAACAAGCTTCAGCTCATAATAATCAACTAAGAGCAAGGACAGATTGCAGTTCGAATCCAGGCTTGCAGCTTCTTGATCAAATCAAAAATTCAGAATGAAAACTATTCTCTATTTCTTCATAGACAGGTGAGTAAAACTTGGAAATCTAATATATCTTGAACTAGCATGCGATGATACTTTAAGCATGATTAGAATTATGTTGTGCATGTTATTTTAAAATGGTTTTTAGGTATGTATTTGAGTGTGGATATTTATATACATGACTGGGACATTAAAAGCAAGCCCCTATGTAAACTAAAACAGTGAGTAAGCAATTCTTTTTAAAAGATTTAAACCTAGTTAAGTCTAGATGCATAAAATTAATATCCGAAGTAAAGGTGATAAATTGGTTTGCATGATTATATAATGTAAACTGAATGTATATTTATATGGATGTGAATGTTTGAATATAGATTATTGGCTCTGTTCTAGTTGAACAGGTTTAAAACCTTGAAAAAATTCAATATCTTTTTCCTGGATTCTTTCTAGGCTTGGATGTATAAATAAAACTTGATTGAAATGATATGGTATTTGATCTAAAAATATTTCTAAGTAAGATTTGAAGATAGTGTCTAACAAAATGAAGAAATATGGTAAAACATGAATATATCGAAATCCCGGTATAAATAAATCATGAATTCAAGTATATAATCTGATTTATTACTTGAAATGATGATTTTAGAAAATTAAATCATGAATTTTAGGTGTATAAATAGTGAGAATGGAAAGTTGACCAGATTTGGTTTATCTGTCGATTTCCGGCAACCTAAGAGGAGATGGTTGTCGTGGTCGAGGTTGGAGGACGCTTGCGAAGCAGGGATCATCAGAAAAATAGTCTGGCAATTTATTTATCATCGGAGCATACTGGCGAAGGAAAATTAGGGTTCTTTGGCTGGGTTTGGTTGACAAGGTTTCTAGTGTTAGTGCGTTGTCGTGGGACCACCAGCGGGAATCACGAGGGGGGAAAAGATTGTCAGAGCGTGGCGTGGATTTGGATTGGTCGGCCTGAGTATCGGTGGTCTATGGTGGCGACACTGGGGAGCTTTGGTGATCGTTTTGTTTCTGGGTTAATTCGTTTCGCTCGATTTTGTTCTCGCGATGATTTGGGAATTCTGAGTTGACGATCGAGTTGAGAGGATCGCCGACGACTTAGGGGCGATAGAGGCGTTGGTCTGAGGTGATCGGAATGATTGTGCACGTGCACAGGCGGTCTCGTTTCTGATTTTGGATGTTGAGCATTTGGGCTTCGGGAGGAAGAAAGGTTGTGCTCGAAGGGGGAAACAAGTAAGTGAAGGGATGACTCATGTTGATTCCGTATTTTTGAGTTGAGGTTTGGTTATATCGAGTAATGACTCGGGTTTTGATCGAGTAATTGAATTTGGGGCTCGGGTCTGTGGCAAGTTTTTTGCTTAGTTGATAAATAAATCAAGTTTAAGAAGATTAACAAAGGGATAAGTTTTCAAAGAAGTTTAAATCAAGTTCTAAACAAAGTATTGATAAGTTTTAAAACAAGTTTTTTCCCAAAGGTAATATAATTTAAAATATTTTAAAGTAAATTTTATAATAGGTTAGTTCCTTTTTGTTTTTAAAAGGTAATTTAAATGATGTTATTAAATAAAGTATAATTTGTTTAATGTATTAAGATGGTTAATTGATTAATGGAATCAGTTAAGAAATTATTAATTAATTAAGTTATTAAGGTAATTAGTAACTAGTTTATGAAATCAGTTTAAAAGATTAATTTATTTAGAGTTAATCACTTAATGAAATTAATTAATGATAATTATTTAATGAGGTAATTATGGAATAATTACTGAATGTCATTAATTAAGGTGGTTAATTAATGGACAATTACTAAATGTGATTTATTAATGGATAATTTCTTGATGTAAGTAATTTGAGGAAATTTACTTAATGGAAGTAATTAAGGATTAATTACCTAGTGTAATTAATTAAAAATTGATTGAATGGTTAAGGGTAATTAGTCAAGGGTGATTAATCAAGAGGGATTATTAAAAGATGATTAATTAATTCGTTTGTAATTAATTAATGTTAAGTAAAGGAAATCTAAAGTCATTAAAGGTTAGAATTTAATTTAATTAGAAGATAAATTAAATTTATTTTGGAAGTAATCAATCTTACTTATGAATGATTGAATGATGTTAAATGCCTTGAATTGATTTATATCTATGGCATGAAATGTTTGTGAGTTGATATGTATCCGGATGGACAATGATAATGTGGTTATATATCGATGATGAATTGCTGTGGGAGAAGTGACATCTTTTATTTAAAGTTGAATTGTATTTCACTTGAATAATTTTGGTTAAGATGGTATTTAAATCGAAGAGACCGGGGTCGAGTATTAGTACATATCCGAAACCATTTAGATTTGTAATCTATAAAATTCTATATATATTTGATATGTGAAAACAATAGACTGGAATGGAATTATTTAAGTGAATTGGACCATTTAATTTAAGTTTGGTACTTAGAGATTGATGTGTGAAATAAGTGTTGTCTATAACAAATTGTGAGTTTGTAAATTGATACGAGTTACCTCGGGTTTTAAATAAGTATATTGCATTTGTATTTTCTTGTTATATGGGTTTTACTCATGCTGGTTTCCAGCCTGACCCGGGTGTTACTTTGATGTAATGCTTGGGTCAGACTGAGTAAAATCAGATTTTCAGGAAAGGACGTTTTGGAGTTCAGGAGGCAAGATGGATGGCAGGAACGTATGGAGTGTATCCCGCTATTATATATTGTAGTTTATTTGGGACAAGTTAATCTTAACCGTACAGTGTTTGTGAAATTGTTGTAACTCTAATGTATTGATGTAAATTAACTGATACAGTTTTCCTTTGTATAAGAATTATTATTTGATATTATATTTTATCCGCTACGAATGTGAGAATCTGTGTTTTGTTCTGTTTCTTCTTCTATCTCTTTTCTTATTTTTCCCTAACTATATGGAATTTTCAAGATCGAAAATTCTGGGTCGTTACTTTTGGTATCAGAGCAGAAGGTTAAGCGAGAACCTTGGCTCTGGTGGGTGTACTCATTAAGGATAGGGTCAATGGTACCCTAGAATGAGTTGAGTGTGTGTGTGAGTGTGTGTGTGTGTGCGTGTGTGTATGAGAGTGTGCTTGTTATTTTCTTATATAAAGATTTTAAATGATTTTTAAAAATAATTGATTTTTATATAAGATGTATTTTGATATATAAAGCAATATTTCTTTCTAAATAAATATTATTAAGTTAATTGGTTGTTAAATCATTTGAATCAAATATAAGTGGTAATAGTAATACAACCAAATTTAAATTGAATAAAGATAAGTTTGAAATGGATTCGAACTGGAAATTAAAATCTTGAATTTGGAGAAGAGTCTCAGAATAAGATAATAATAATTTGGTTTCCAGATATGATAATCTTGGTTATTATCATAAATGATTGTTGTGTTTAATAATAAAATGTGTATTAACGAGTAAGCAAATGAAATGTTTTGGGAAAGTAAAACATTTAGGTAAGTATGACTTATAAATTGGAATCGAAGATGATCTAAATTGTGAAGTTTTAAATCTGGGTCCAGAATTTGAAAATTGTTTCAAAATGATAAAGGAAATGATATTATTCAGAAAAATTTGAATGTGATCTTATTTTAAAATAAGAAATGTTTGGAAAATTTTAAAGGAATTTTTTTTGAAAATTAAAACCAAAGATGGTTTAAATTTTAAAATTTGGCTTAGTGGACCAAGAAGTAAAAATGTATATATGTGTGGATATACATAATATCATAGATGATCTGAAATAAACTCTAAAGAGATGAGTTTTGATTTTCCCGAAAGTGTGATGTAAATAACTCAAAGTAAAATAAGTTTTTGAACTTTTAAATGGAGAATTCAAATTTTGAGTGGGATTAATGGGATTAAATTGAATTTAACTTAGAAGAAGTTAAATAAGTATAGAATGAATAACCTGACTTGAAATTTTCGAGTTGAAATTGAGATTTAACTTTGGGAAGTTAAATGGATTGATTTGAATGGGAGTTATGAGTGATCTCGAAATGGGTTTGAGATTTGGAAACTGAAAATGGATGGATGTTTTAAATAATTTGGATGATATCATCCCGTTGTTATTAATAATCTTTAAATTGTGAATTGGATTTGTTTAAATGAATGAAGAAATGGATTGTGGTAATACATCCATTATTAAGATAAATTGGGTAACAAATTGAATTTTGAAGATAAAATCACTATGAACTTAAGTTTTGAATGTTTAAAGGAACTTGGAAATTCAAATGGTTAAGGATTGGTTTCAAAATTTAAATTTGGTGATGAATTGAATTTCAAAAATTGAGTTGTTCGAAAAGGAGTTTGAACTATGATTTGAACTTAGAAATAAGTTTATGAAGAAGTAAAGGTAATTTAAATTGGAATATGTGAAATTTGGACTCAAAATTAAGTGTTTAAAAACTTCGAAAATAAAGGATTATTTGACTTAAGAGGTTAAACCAACATTTGAAATTTAACTCGAACTTACATAATTCGAGATGATTTAAAGTGAAATTTGATTTGAGACTAGTTCAAATTGAAATTTTATTTGAATAATTTAGAGATGCGATTAAAGTTGAATAGGTTTAAAATTCAAATGGAATTTGATTTGAATTTGGAAAGAAATTGAGGTTAATTCAACTTGAATTGGGATTAAATCAATTTCAATAGAAACTGAAGTTATTTAAATTGGAATTGAGTCAATTTAAATGAAAGTGGAAATTTAAATTGAATTGTTGGGAATAGAGATTGGGAATTGAACAGTTTGACTCTGGACTATTTTCAAAATAAATTGTTTTAATGTAAGCCTACTTTTCCAAGCTATTTACTATATACAACCGTTCTTTTAAACCCAAAACTATTTTATACTTATTTTATAACTACTTTTGGAACTATTTAACTATTTTACAACTGATTTATAAACTAATTACTATTTATCAACTGTTTTATAACTAATTACTATTTGCTATTATTAAACTATTTTATAACTATTTGACTATTTTCCAACTATTTTACAACTACTTAACTATTTTATGCTATTTTACAAACTAATAATTATTTTTCAACTACTTATCTATTTTCAACATTTCAAGCTATTTTTTTAAATTTAAGCTGGACAGAATTAAACTGTTTATGATTAAATATCCATTTGAGATAAGAATTGAGGTGATAATCCAAATAGGGATTGAGGCAATTGTGTATAAGTGAATGAAAATCAAGATGAATGTGAATAGAAAAAGAATTGATTTGGCTAATAATCAATGAGGATAAATACGTAGGATGTACGTATATTATTCTATTTGCATAGTGATTTGATCCAGATTCGAGCACATAATTTCGAGATAGTATATCGATCCGTGTTAGGATTTTTCACTTGATTTTCGATGGCGAACCCAGATATGGATTGTTGATTGGTTCTGGATATTCTCTATCATAGTATAGCTATGCAAGGAGAATGATGGTTTCTGATCAAGAAACCAGATCCGAGTCCGCACTAGGAAGTCGGTTGGACGATATTAGTTCAGAAGTAGAATTGTGTTATCGAGTGAGCGATCAGATTGATATAGCGTACGGATGATATGTGTACATCGTACGGGTTTGAATGAAATTCATATTGGAAATTGTGGATAAGAACTGGAAGATGATCTTTGAAATGGAAAGATATATTTTGTGAAATATATGATGAAATAAAGTAGAAACTGGATATTTCTATGGTAAAAATTTACTTTATGGAAGTAAATAATATGGTAAGTGATTTTGTAGAGTAATCAAACTTGAATACTGGTTTGGTATAAACAAAGTGATGTATATATGTAATTGATGAACTCCCCTTGTTGAATCTATTGCCAGAAGAAAAGGGTTTTTTAAAGTATTTGAAGTAAAAAAGGAGATTTATATGAGATTCATACTAGGTGTATGATTTGGAAGATACTATATGTGCATAGTATAAAGTGTTTTGAGATTGGCACTGGGGAAAAGGCGCTCCCTTGAATTGAACTTCATTAGGAGTGCCACGGGGTGGTACAACCTTAAACCCTAAGGGGAGGTTCTAAAGTTGATCCTGTGAGGAAGTCCGGACAAACAGAAGTTTCTGAGGATTTGGTGTAGTATGTAGTGAAAGTTGAGGGCGCTGATGCCTACAGAGGCATTTGGGTTATGCTGTGATGACAGTGCAACTTGATGTCACTATGATCTACTGCAGACCATAGCGAAAGTCGTGTGTGCTGCTAAGAGCCAACAGTCTACGTTTGATTTTACATCGGTAGACTGCGACCTATGGTGACATAGCGAAATTCGAGAGGCTGTGAGAGCCTAAGGCTGCATTGGGATTTGACTGATGTAGTCTGCGACCAATGTAGGAGTGTTGAAGTTTCATTTGGCAGCGAAAATCGAGGGCGCTGATGCCTATAGTTACATGGACTTTTGCTGTGATGGCAACGTAACCCTGGAATGTGGGTTTGAGTAGGACCGTTTGATTTATATATATTATTATTTAAATTAGAAAATATCTAGCCTAAGACGTCCGAAATTTCTTAAGCTCCAAACGAAGTGTGCTGCCAGGCGTTTATAATGTTTTACCCCCATTTTGAACGCATTGGAACTAGTCTGAAAGCCTAATTTGATCATATGCAGAATATAGCTTTTCAAATCAACTAAGTTTAAACGAATTTCTTAAATTAATTTCTACGCTTTTCAAGCTTGCACGGTCAAACAACAAGTCCGATCGTTACGAAACTTGAGATCCTATAATAACTCACCATTACGGATCCGATGAAACTGGTTTCGTCGAAATCCAAGCGGTGGCCAAAATGGCTATTTTTACACATTAATTATAAATATATAAATTTTAATTTGTAATTATTCACTTTTAAATCCAATTTCAAAAGTAAACAATCTTCATTCTTGTTCAAATAAAATTTAAGTCAACTTTTAAAATCATGTTCATTCATTTAAATTCTGAATCCAATTATTCAAATAATTTCCAATATTAAATTTAAACAATCTAATTATCCCATACAACACCATCTTTCAATATAAGTTATTTAACTTATAAAGTTTAACTTTTAAACCCGAATTTGAATAATAACAACTACTTCCATTTGTAGTAATTCACCATTCTTATTTAAATTCAACTATGGATTATAGACACGTTAAATATATCGAATTTCATTTCAATATTTGTTATCGCCAAAATCTTCAGAATCGTTTATTCTAAACATTTATTATATTCAGTAAATTACACTAATAAATCATTAAATTTTATTTCTACCCATTTTTATTCGATAACCATATTAAATTTAATAATTTAAAATAGTTAAAAATACGGGTCGTTACGTCGATGCAGTCTTGTCATAAGCGCTCCCTTTTGAATGCTTTGACCATTTGGGAAGTAAAGCGAATGTTAGTTAGTGGATGCAATATAGGCGCGGTTGGAATAAAGAGAGTTAACGATCATCTTTACATCATGGAAAGAAGTAGGAAACGATAGTTTTATTAAATGGTAGTTGACACTTCATAAGGAATAAGAACTGTGATTTTTTTTTTGAAATTAGGTGCTTAGGGGGTAGTATATAGGTGTACTACAAGTCTTGAATATTATGTAACATACTATAGCCATCATATTTTCAGTGGTTCAAACCATGCATTGTAAGATCTGAACCTAAGACCTCATGGACCAAAGTTGTAGCACCTAATCAAGAGGATAATGGTATTGGAATAGATATGTGATTCTATTCCAAATTTATTATATTATAGAAATTATTTTCTATAAGATTTATTTCTTCAATTTAAGATATTTGATTTGAAAATTTTAATTATAAACTAGTTGTAGTAGACAAAATAAAATACCTATAGTAAGTGGTTGAATGAAGCTCCGTATTTCATACGTTGTTATAGTAGTAGTGAAAATAGTGGAAGTGTCATATAGCACCTATTAACAGATGCATCAAGGTATGAATAATTATATTCATAAATGTGTTGAACATTATTTATGAAATATTAACTAAATATAAACGTAGTTTTGTTGTATATGAAAAATATAAATATTCATTGTAAGGTAAAGCTATGAAAAATGGCTTTTTTCATTGTGACAAAATGATGCATTAGATATACAAAAATATTAAAGTATCTAAAATCTTGCTTTACAATTATTTTGGAATCATAGGCTAAGCTAAATCTTTGAGAAATTATTCTTTAAACATATGATTATGATTCATATAGTATCGGTGAATCATATCCCAAACGATTGGGGTTGAACACACATTCAATGGGAGTGAAAATAGAGTTAATGACCTCTTCAAATTGATGTGTGTATGTCTATATATACACGCACACGCACACACATATATATGTAATTCAAGGTTTAATGATACCAATATGGATCCATTGACTTTGTTTAATTCACTAATGTTTTATCATGCACATGAACATATGTATTTGACAAATGAGTAGTATGTCCATGTCAAATTCATAAAATAGAAAATAGAAGTTGAAAAAACAATATGCAAAGAAAATAAAATGATTTGATTTGATCTAAGAGATAAATGTAGTGGGAAAAAATCCAAATGTACCTAAAATTAATAAGATCCAGCATCAAAAGCCACTCGTCCTTATGATATATAATGATGCATCGATAAGGAATAGATGAAAAATGATGAATAATGAGTGAAGACGAGTTAACTTCTTTCTATAGAGATGTGTACTTAATTAGTAAGTACATGTATTAATTTTGATTCATATAATGCGTAGTTTATGAAATCATATAAGATACGAATTAATAAAAAGCCCGATCTTAAATAGTTTAAGATGTGGAGTTCTCTAATTTTTGTTATGAACACAAATTTCATAAAGACAAAACTAAATAAATTTATGAAAATATAAAAGAAGTTCATATAAGTCTCATTTATGAAAATATAAAGGAAGTTCATATAAGTCTCGAAACACCTATCCAATCATACTGTGAAACAATTATTTTTTGAGAAAATCCACCTTCATGATGAAAGAATTTCTTCTAGAAATTAGTGCAAGTACAATGAACTTAGATACGATCTAAAGAATATAGCATAGAAATTGGTTACATAAGATGAAATGAAGTAGCCAAGCCTAAAATAGACACAACTTATCAGAATGTCTGATAAGAATTCCCACATATTAATGAGAAATTTTTTGTCAATGTTAAGAAAAAAATTCCTCGGTTATTATTTAGCCATGAAGAGTATTGACTATGGCATTTGGGTCGATGCACAAATCTCGAATGGATTCCAAGTATATTTTCAAAATATGATTTTGATAGTTGTTCTCAAAGGGATGTAATCCATTGCCACAGGTACGTCTTTAAGATCAAGAACAATGAAATTAGACAAATAAGCAACATTAATGAAAGTAGCACCGTAAATTTTAATTTTGAGATTAACGTAATAAATTCATCATTTAACGTGCGTAAGTTCATTTGGATTTTACTCACATAATGCCCGTCCAATATGACTTTGAATTTTGGTACATCTTTATTGAAATTTTGAATAATGATATAGAAAAGACTGTTTGCACATGATAATCAAAATATCATGAATGTTAAAAAGGATGCTGGGATTGTCCTGAACGATATACATAGACATAATATGGAACATGTAAGATGGATTTCTTATGCATCGAAAAGTTGAATTATTCTATATGCTACTTCTTCTTTTATCTCTTAATTTTCTTGCACAATCAGTACGTTGAGACAATATTAACCCAAATTAAGATTGCTAAATAGTAGTTAATAGTATTCTCTAGTATTTGAGAAATGCTATAGCATTAATTATGGAATAATAAACTCATTATGAAGGAATATTCAGACTTGAACTTCCTATGTGATATAGAATACAGTATGTCGATCCTAAATTCATATTCAACCTTAATTTAGGAAAGTTGAGTTAGAAACGTTCCAAATGAGCAGTAGTGGTTGAATAAACTAAAATTCTAGGTACATTACCTTAAGTATTTTCGGAATGAAAGTAGTATAAATATAAATGCATAAATTTATAACTGATCTAGGAGTGATTTCAAATGTTGAGAATCTCATTGTTTGTGAGAACCATGTCGCAATGACGATTGTAGAAGAAAATATGGCTTAGAAGATGTCTAAGTACATGATTCAACGGTAGTTTATCAACATTGAAGAGATGTTGGAAGACGGAATTTATATTAATACAATATAGTGGATACGTTCACTAAAGGATTGGCTCGACCAATTCTAAAATGATCGGAGGAATAGGTTTAAGATTTCATAAGTTACCCCAAGTGCAAGTGGGAGTTTGAAAGAGTTTGTGATATGTCTTAGGATCAATTATATAATTATTACATACATCAAACTCTATAGTCGAACTTGTTCAAAATAACAGTGTTCATTTTCTTTTATATACTTTTTTATATTGTAATTTAAATAATTAAGTAACTGATTTAAATTATATAATAAGGAAACTAATAAATAAAATGTTATGATATTGCGGTTGTAAAAAGTTGCAATCGCGATAGTCAATCACTATACAAAATAAAATTTTGTTCTAAATATGCATGATCAAAATGTTTTGAGAAAAGGATGTTGATTCATTCGTTGAGACCATGGTGCATAACGCACTTCAAAATAATTGGCAATGTATTACTCGTGCCTATTGTGAGCATAAAGGGGTTACTCTAACGACCCGCCGTTTCGTACCATTCAAATCGACAATAGTCCACACATGTCAGACTTGAATGATGCGAAATAACAGATTGTAAATAAATTTGGAGGAAATAAAATCAAATACACAGAATCACATATACAGAACAAGCAGAATAACTCACATCGGAATATAAAAATACATAGTAGTTCATGAAGCTACTACGACAGAGTCTCAAACCAAATACATAATACAGTCTGAAAATAACATAATAGAAATCCCAAATACATAGAAGTTCACTAATACATGAGATAAACTAGAACAGCTGAAATAGAAAGTAGATATAAATGTAGATAAGCAGAAACTCCAGCAAAGACCAACTCTAGAAAGAGAATCCAAAGCTGTGAATACTCAGGCTGACCCGAGCGTAAAGTAAAACACAAACCACTCGAGTCAGGATAATATATTCATATATAATGTAAACTAACTCAAGTGAACTGTAAATAAGAACAAGTAACTTAAAGGATGCCAGGGACCGTCCATCGTCTAAGGATCCGTCAAACTATTTACTATATAGTAATACTGCGCCATTATCATAGTGTCTACAGTAAAATAAACTTACTTTTAAACAGCGTTCCGGGCGACCCATATCACCATTCACACATAATAGTCCCAGTAGTCCATCCAATATCATGACATCTCCAGATCGAGAAACTATCAGAGGATACCACACGGGCTACGGGAGAAAAACAAACTCGTAGTAAAGGCTCGATATGGTAGGTGACAAGGCAATGCCATGGTAGATATACCAATTACGCACACGGGCCGGTGGTAACGCAGCAGCCACATACGCCCACCCTGAACAACACTCTGAATCAAAGGGTGCACCCAATCGATCACAAACAGTAATAGAATGGTATCGAAGAAGTGTGTCCAGCCAGAGGTGCTACCTCCTTTGGCCTGAGATCGCTCCTGTTTTAGCCACCTTAAGCTAACTCACGGGAGTTAGGTCCACATAAAGTACCTTAGGAACGTCGTCACCATCCTACTTCATTCTGGAATCTCCACCACGTACACAGTTGTTAAAGTGGTTTTCGGTATCGACAAAGAGTATGTCCATATCCGATCCCGGTCTCTTTAACAACCAATCGTTATTATAACCCGTAGTTATAATTTGAAAATGGTATTTATTTCAAAAATCAAATATCATTTAGCAATTCAAAATCATTTCAAATCATTTCAAAATATCAAACTCATCATTTCATTTCAAAACCATATTCATTTTATTCAATTTAAAATTTCCATTTCAATTCACATTTCAAAACGGTTTATATTTCAAATCAAATTACTTCATTCAAATCATTAAATTGATGTTATTATATTTAATAATTGAATTATTAAATTTCCAAAATTTAAACTTTTCAAATTTCATCCATTCACTTAATTTTATCAAAACAGCGAAAATTCACCTTTCGTAGCATTTAGAAAACGCCACGGAAAGTCACATTCAAAACAGTTCAATTTAACAAAAGACAGCATTTAAAATGCTGTAATAGAGTTACATTAATTTCAAATAAAAACTTAGTTTAATTCAACAATTATAGAACTTACAAAAAATGCTATAATAGCCTTTTCATTAAATTTAGCCATTTGGTTCATTATTATCAACTACAGCATTTACAAATGCTGTAATATCATTTACATTAGAAATAATAGCATTTCAGAAATGCAGTTAATTAACTTCAGTATTCAATATAATTTCACAAGCAATTATATTTTTATTTAAATCATTTTTAACTTATGAAATCACATATTTCACTTTTATAATAATCATTTAATTTTCCTTAAAGTCATGATTTTATAAAGTTAAATTTCCATTAAAAATCCATATTTAATAATAATTCACTTATTAAATTCCAATATTCAATTTTAAATTCATTAAATTAAATTTCAACTTAAAACTTAAGTTTAATAATCAAGTATAACTTAATTTCATTTTATTTACTTAACTTCAAATTCACATTTAAGCCAAATTCACAAATTTCCAATTTTAGTTATATTTTAAAATTTCAACTTAAATATTCATTCATTTCACATTTTAACTTTATTAAAAAATAATTAACATATTATAAAATCACTTTAAATTCATTTAAATTCAAAATATCATAAATTTATCATATTTTCATATTTAATTTAATTTCCAATTATCACCAAAATTTAAGTTTCCAAAATAACTTATATTCAAATTTTCTAACTTTTTCATTAATTTATTTCACTTATAAATATTCAGAAAATCAATAATATTTTACAAAATTCATTTTTAATTAAGTTTAAATCAAAATATTATAATATTTACACTTCAATAATATTTTAAAAAATTTAGAAAACATATTTTAACTATGGGTCTGTATATAATTTTCTACGCTAGGTAAAGTGAAACGGGTAATGTATCATTTCAACCCGTAATTTACAAAGAAAACCCGGGTTTTATTATTTCAAACCCGTAGTCTCAAGTAAATGAAATAAATTGAAAATCGCTCAGGCCTATCATTTCAGCCCATAATGATTTTCCTTTATTCTAAAGTTCGTTCGGGTATGTATCATTTCAACCCATAGTGATTCTAATCTAAAGGGAACTTGCAGTGTGATAAACTGATATAAATAACAGAAAAGCATAATATAACAGTAACATATGATATAATCATAACATAGTATATGTGATATGGTTATGCATTTTTACAAATTCAAAAGGGGTCAATTTACTAGTTATATGTGTACATATTGTCGGGTGTGAATAACACACTGGTTTGAGCTGGAGACACAACAACGAAGACACAAATGAGATCCACAAAAGCACGATAACACGATATAGAGATGAGTGGGAGAGCCAAAGTATCAATTCCCTTGAGTACAAGTCAAACAAAACAATATAATAACATAAGCTTTCAAATTCAAATACGATAAACTGAGCTATAATTGGCTGCACAAATCAAAGCAGATGCTTTGCACTTGCTTCCAGCATACATTGGGCTTGGCCGTAGGTGTAGTACAAGACTAAAGCAAGGCTTTTGGGTCAGGTTTGGGTTGGGTATGGACGGCCTACACTTGGTTGAAGGTGATGCAAAGGTGGGTGGTGGTGAAAACAACACAACAAGGCATCACATGGTTTCAAGGCCAAAACTAGGCTCGGCCAAGGCTATTATGGGCACGGCCTTCACTATGGGGTCCAAGGTGATGATGTGGCAGAGAGTCCAGGTGGTGATGGAGGTGGAGATGGTGGCGGCTATGGGGTGTGGAAGGTGGTGGATGTGGATGATGGTTCGGCTATGACAAAATGATGGAGTTTTTGTTGGATTTTGGTGATGGATCAATAAACTTTGAGGCACGGCTTGAGGTTTGGCCAGAGAGGATGTGGTGATGGGGGTGTTCTCAGGAGGTGGTGGAGGCAGAAGGTCATGGAGAAGAGCATGGCCGAACCTATGATGAAGAATAACAAGTGCAAAACTCAAATCAAAGAATAATAAAAGTAAAACAAAAGAGAAGAAAAGAAATTTACCCAAACTTTTCTCAACAGCAATGGACGAATTTTTTTTGTTTCAGAATGTGAAATGAATGTATGTGAATAGGAAATAGAGTATGCGGCTGAAAGATGTGGATAGGAAAGGCTAATTGAATGAAAAGTTAGGTTAAATGTGAAAATGTGGAATATAAAAAGCTATAGGAAAATCAAAAGTCATAACCTTCACTAATTACTTTTAATATCATTATATTAGTCTAAATTACCGATAATAATTATAATTTCAGTTAAAATTTAGAAAATTCAACAAAAATAGAAAATATAAATAAGTTATTATTAATTATATAGGATAAAAATAGGAAAATAGCACAGAAAATGCAACTAGTCTAGAAAATTTGAAAATAAACAAAATAAATTTTGAAAAAATTATATGGACTTGGAAAATATTTAAAAATAAAGATAATAAAATAAAATAAAAATTCATTCACAAAATAAATAAATAAATTTTAATTAAATATAATTTAAATGAAGAAAATAGCAGAAAATTAGAAAATAGCCTTTAAAAATAGGAAATAAATACAGTAAATTTTGGAAAAATTATATTATCATTTTAAAATATTTATAATTGATATCTTGCAAATAAAAAAATTTAAAATACTTTCAAAATGAAATAAAGTCAAATTTAAATTTATATTCAAAAATCTAGGGTTGTTACACTCTCCCCCACTCAAATCTTTTCGTCCTCGAAAAGAACGGAAAGGAAAAATAAGAGAAACAAGAAAGAAAACAAAATAGTACCTGAAACAAACAATTCCAGATTCGAAGCACGAATGCTCTCCTCCGTTTCCCAAGTGCAATCACTGTACTTTGACCAGATTCACAAATTTCCTTCTGAGCTGCTTCGTACCTCTGTCGACAATACGAAGTGGCTTCCTCTCAACGGTCAGACTAGGCCCAATATCCAAACCATCAACAGAAGGCTGGACAATAAGAGATGGATCATGAAGATGACGGCGAAGATGCGAGACATGGAATACATCATGCACTCCAGAAAGCTTCTCGGGCAAATCCAGACGATAAGCCAAAGAACCAACTCTTTCCACAATGCGGAAAGGACCAATGAACCTAGGAGAAAACTTCCCTCTACGACAAAAGAGAATGACATTCCTGAAGGGAGAAACCTTAAGGAACACCTAATCACCAACAGAAAATTCAAAATTCCGCCTACGTCTATCAGCATACTTCTTATGCCTATCCTGAGCGGCTCTCAACCTCTTCAAAATCTCCTCAACTTTCTCAGAAGCTTCCAAAATCACATCAAGACCAAGAACCAAACGATTACCGGATTCAATCCAGCAAGATGGGGATCTACAAGGTCATCCGTAAAGAGCAACAAATGGAGACATTTTGAGACTGGCCTGAATGCAAATATGGAATGAGATAGATAAAAAGATCAAGAATAGACTGAAAAATAGAAGATAAGATTATACCTGATAGCTATTATTGTAGGTAAATTCGGCAAGATGGAGATAATCTTCCCAAGATCCTCCATAATCAAGCACACAAGCACGAAGAAGATCCTCGAGAATCTGGTTCACTCTTTCTGTTTGACCATCGGTCTGTGGATGGTAAGCAGTGCGCAGATTCAAACGAGTACCTAGAGATTCCTGAAAAGCCTTCCAGAACTGACTGGTGAAAATAGGGTCACGATCACAAACAATACTGAGAGTAACACCATGGAGAAGAACGATCTCTCTCATGTAGATCTCAGATAAGCTAGAAGCAGAATGAGTAGACTTGACCGGAATAAAATGAGCGGACTTGGTCAGTCTATCCACAATAACCCAGATACTCTCATTACCCCTCCGAGTCCTCGGTAAACCATCGATGAAATCCATGGAACCTTTTCCCACTTCCACTTGGGAATCTCAAGGGGCTGCAGCAAACCAGGGGTCTTTCGGTGATCGGCTTTGACTTGCTGACAAGTCACACACCGACTAACAAAGATAGAGATATCCCTCTTCATCCCCTTCCACCAATAAAGCTTCTTCATATCCTGATACATCTTCGACACACTAGGATGAATAGAAAGCCTGGATCCGTGATTCTCCAGAAGCAACTCCTGCCTCAAACCATCAACATTCGGAACACAAATCCTGCCATTAATCCTCAAAATCCCTCTATCATCAATCCACTACTACTACTACCAACTCTATTACGAACACTCTCCTTCATCAATCTAAGCATCTCATCCTCATCCTGCTTAGCCATAATACGATCTAGAAGATGAGTAGAAGAAACAACAAGCTGACACAACAAAGCTTTCTTTCGACTCAAAGCATCAGCCACAACATTAGCTTTACCAGGAGTATAGCTAATATCGAGGTCATAAGAAGCCAGAAACTCAAGCCAATGAACTTGCCGCTGATTCAAATCCTTTTGGGAAAAGATATATCTCGAAGATTGATGATCTGTGAAAAGCTCAAACTTGGTTCCAAGAAGATGATGCCTTCAAAGTTTCAAAGAAAAGACAACAGCAAGAAACTCTAAATCATGAGCAGCATAATTTGCCTTGTGGGTTTTCAACTGACGGCTGGCATAGGCAACGACCCTACCATCCTGCATGAGAATAGCACCCAAACCCTCACGACTAGCATTAGTATATACTGTAAATCCCTCACTTCCATTCGGAACAGTAAGAACTGGTGCGGAAGTTAGCTTGCTCTTTAACTCATCGAATGCAGCCTTAGACTGATCACTCCAGACAAACTTGGCATTCTTACGAGTCAAAGCTGTGAGAGGTGCAGCAATTCGAGCAAAATTCTCAATGAATCTCCGGTAGTAACCGGCAAGGCCTAGAAAATTACGAATATCAGATGGAGTCTTTGGAGTTTCCCAATCCTGAAATAGAATAGGGAGAAATAAGAACAACAGGAAAGATAGAATTATTAAATGATAAAGAATAAGGGAAAGAAAGAAAGAAAGACTTACATTGATCGCAGTGATCTTGATTGGATCAACAGAAACTCCATTACTAGAAACAATATGCCCGAAATATCGGACTTCATCCATCCAGAAATGGCATTTAGAAAATTTAGCTTCCAGCTGATGATTTCTGAGAGTCTCTAGAACATATTTCATATGTGACTCATGTTCATCCTTAGTCTTAGAGAAGACAAGGACATCATCAACAAAGACTAGTAAAAATTTATTAAGCACAGCACGAAAAACATGATTCATCAAATCAACAAAGAAAGCATGAGCATTAGTCAAACCGAAAGGCATGACTAACCATTCATAAAAACCATTCTCAGTGCAGAAAGCAGTCTTGAGAATGCTATCCTCGGCAACCCCGAGCTGATGAAAACCAGTGGCAAGATCAAGCAGAGAGAAAACTATGGCACCATAAAGCTGATCAAACATGTCATTGATACGAGGCATTGGATATCTATTTTTCATAGTGAGCTTGTTCAGCTCCCTATAATCAACACACATCCAAAGAGAACCATCAGACTTGGTGACAAAAACCACCACAGCTCCCCATTCAGAAAAACTAGGCCTAATCATACCCTTGGAAGACAAGTCCTCAATTTGCTTTCCCAACTCAACCTTCTCGCGGGGTGCCATTCTTCTAGGAGGAAGAACAACAGGTCGAGCACTAAGAATAAGATGAATCCGAAAATCAATTTCCCGCTTCGTAGGTAAAGAAGTGACTTCACCAATTACATCGGGATATAATCTAACCACAGGAGTTGAATCAAGATCACTGGGAGAAGAATCCAGAGAATAAATAAAGTTGCCAGCAAAATCCTGAGGCAAGCGGCACTGAATAATCAACGAATTCCCTTGATCATCAACAAGAAAAACAGTCCGGGCTTTACAAAAGATATGAGCATCATGATGCACTAACCAATCCTGACCAAGCATTAAATCAAAAGCATCGAAGCCCAAAACATAAAATCACCACAAAAGCGATGATCATAATGGAGAAGTTTCACTTCTTGACAAATCCGATTAAGGTTAGCAGGACTCCCAATAGGATTTGAAACACATAATGGAACAGAAGTATACTCAGGAGATAGGAGATGCTCAAACTTATCACACAAAGCAACAGAAATAAAACTGTGTGAAGCACCAGTATCAAACAAAACACGAACAGGGTGATGGAATAAAGTAAATGAACCCTGGAGAGTACCTTGGTCATCACTAGGAGCAGGAGCAGGTGGAGGAACTGGAGATGATGTAGAAGTGACAACAAATATTCCAGAAGGAGTACCCCTCTGCTGGGTAGGGCAGTCCTTCTTAAAAGGACCAGGCTGGAGACAGATATGGCAAAGATCACGCATAGCCAACTAAGCAGGTGGAGGAATAGCAGCACCAGATAGAGTAGGAGAGCTATTGGCATAGTGCCCCTTTTGATCACACCTAAAGCAAGTGATGAAGGAGAGATCAACTGGTAGCCTCTGAGCAGGAGCAGATGATGAAGATCCAAAATCAGAGCGCTTCTGCCAATTCTTCTTCTGCTGCTGGAAATTAGGCTTACGCTTCTTGGAATTAGCAAAGGAAGACTGAGCGCCAGAAATAGCAGGACCTTTGGATGTGGGGTTCTCATAGTGAATCGCCGTATCCATAAGCTGGGTGAAAGAGCCATGAACATGAGAAATAAGGCGACTATAATACTCTGGACGAGCACCAGCAATAAATTTCTCATTCTTCTTGAGAGGAGTATCAATAAGGCTAGGACCGAACTTGGGAAGTTTGTTGAACTTCCTCTCATACTCAGCAAAAGACATGCTACCCTGCTTAAGATCCATAAATTCACGATAAAGCTGAGATTTCCCAGCTTCTGGCATCCATTTTGCCATAAAAGCCTCCCTGTAAAAGAGATACAGAAAACAAGCTTAAGATAGATTCAAAGGAAAAGGAAAAATAGGAACAAAATTCAGGATAACACAAAGGATACCTAAACTGCTCCCAAGTGATATCAGTCTCGACGGTGTTAGCCGTAACGGACTCCCACCAATCTAAAGCAGAATCACGCAACTACCAAGCTGCTAATTGACGCTTCTGGGCATCAGTAATATCAAGACCAGAAAATATCCTCTCGAGACTTTGCAACCACTACCGAGCCTCAATGATACTCTCTGAACTGGCGAATGGGGTACCACCAAGCTGAGAGAATTCCTTACAAAGAACAGTGAACCTGACTAGAGCAACAGGTTGAGGAGCTGGAGTAATACCACGACCCCTACCTCTGGCATTTCCTCGATTCATCCTGAAAAATATCAAGAATGAATTTAGGACAAGATAAAGAAAAGCCAAAGATAAATTAAGATAAGACAAGAGAATACACTTGGATGAATATCCTAAAGAAAGAAAAATCTAACAAGGTAGATACGAAAGAAAGGAAGTTAGAAAACATTTGAAAATCCTTTAAAACAAGAAAAAATTTATATATCAAAATAATCTTTGAAAATCTTTTGAAAACATTTTGAAAATCATTTTATACTTAGAAAATATGTCTCTCACAAGGATATGATTCTGAAATTGATTCCACTCATTCTAGGGTAGAAATACCCTATCTCTAATGATTTTTTTGCTCCACAGAGGCAATGGTTGCTAAAAAACCAAAGCTCTGATACCAACTGTAACGACCCGCCGTTTCGTACCATTCAAATCGACAGTAATCCACACATGTCAGACTTCAATGATGCGAAATAACAGATTGTAAATAAATTTGGAGCAAATAAAATCAAATACACAGAATCACAGACAGAGAACAGCAGAATAACTCGCAGCGGAATATAAAAATACATAGTAGTTCATGAAGCTACTACGACAGAGTCTCAAACCAAGTACATAATACAGTCTAAAAACAACATAATAGAAATCCCAAATACATAGAAGTTCACTAATACCTGAGAAAAACTAGAAAACCGAAACAGAAAGTAGATATAAATGTAGATAAGCAGAAACTCCAACAAAGACCAGCTCCAGAAAGAGAATCCAAAGCTGTGAATACTCAGGCTGGCCCGAGCATAAAGAAAAACACAAAACACTCAAGTCGGGACAATATATACATATATAATGTAAACTAACTCAAGTGAAATGTAAATAAGAACAAGTAACTTAAAGGATGCCTGGGACCGCCCATCCTCTAAGGATCCGTCAAACGATTTACTGTATAGTAATACTGCGCTATTATAATAGTGTCTACAGTAAAATAAACATACTTTTAAATAGCGTTCCGGGCTACCTATATCACCCTTCACACATAATAGTCCCAGTAGTCCATCCAATATCATGACATCTCCAGATCGGGAAACTGTCAGAGGATACCACACGGGCTACGGGAGAAAAACAAACTCGTAGTAAGGGCTCGATATGGTTAGTGACACGGCACACAAGGCAATGCCAGGGTAGATATACCCATTACGTACACGGGCTGGTGGTAACGCAGCAGCCACATACGCCCACCCTGAACAACACTCTGAATCAAAGGGTGCACCCAATCGATCACAACAGTAATAGAATGGTATCGAAGAAGTGTATCCAGCCAGAGGTGCTACCTCCTTTGGCCCGAGATCGCTCCTGTTTTAGCCACCTCAAGCTAACTCACGGAAGTTAGGTCCACGTAAAGTACCTTAGGAACGTTGTCACCATCCTACTTCATTCTGGAATCTCCACTGCATACACAGTTGTTAAAGTGGTTTTCGGTATCGACAGAGAGTATGTCTATATCTGATCCTGATCTCTTTAACAACCAATCGTTATTATAACCCGTAGTTATAATTTAAAAATGGTATTTATTTCAAATAACATTTAACAATTCAAAACCATTTCAAATCACTTCAAAATATCAAACTTATCATTTCATTTCAAAACCATATCCATTTTATTCAATTTAAAATTTCCATTTCAATTCACATTTCAAAACAGTTTATATTTCAAATCGAATTACTTCATTCAAATCATTAAATTGATGTTATTATATTTAATAATTAAATTATTAAATTTCCAAAATTTAAACTTTTCAAAGTTCATTCACTCACTTAATTTTATCAAAACAGTGAAAATTCACATTTCGTAGCATTTAGAAAACGCTACGGAAAGTCACATTCAAAACAGTTCAATTTAACAAAAGACGGTATCTAAAATGTTGTAATAGGGTAACATTAATTTCAAATAAAAACTTAGTTTAATTCAACAATTATTGCACTTACAAAAAATGCTATAATAGCCCTTTCATTAAATTTAGCCATTTGGTTCATTATTATCAACTACAGCATTTACAAATGTCGTAATATTTACATTAGAAATAATAGCATTTCAAAAATGCAGTTAATTAACTTCAATATTTAATATAATTTCACAAACAATTATATTTTTATTTAAATCATTTTTAACTTATAAAATCACATATTTCACTTTTATAACCATCATTTAATTTTCATTAAAGTCATGATTTTATAAAGTTAAATTTCCATTAAAAATCCGTATTTAATAATAATTCACTTATTAAATTCCAATATTCAGTTTTAAATTCATTAAACTAAATCTCAACTTAAAACTTAAGTAAAATTAAAATATAACTTAATTTCATTTTATTTACTTAACTTCAAATTCACATTTAAGCCAAATTCACAAATTTCCAATTTTAGTTATATTTCAAAATTTCGACTTAAATATTCATTCATTTCACATTTTAACTTTATTCAAAAATCATTAACATATTATCAAATCACTTTAAATTCATTTAAATTCAAAATATCATAAATTTATCATATTTTCGTATTTAATTTAATTTCCAATTATCATCAAAATTTAAGCTTTCAAAATAACTTATATTCAAATTTTCTAACTTTTTCTTTAATTTATTTCACTTATAAATATTCAGAAAATCAATAATATTTTACAAAAATCATTTTTAATTAAGTTTAAATCAAAATATTATAATATTTACATTTCAAAAATATTTTTAAAATTTTAGAAAACATATTTTAACTACGGGTCTGTATATAATTTTCTATGCTAGGTAAAGTGATACGGGTAATATATCATTTCAACCCATAATTTACAAAGAAAACCCAGGTTTTATCATTTCAAACCCCCAGTCCCAAGTAAATGAAATAAATTGAAAATCGCTCAGGCCTATCATTTCAGCCCATAACGATTTTCCCTTATTCTAAAGTCCGTTCGAGTATGTATCATTTCAACCCATAGTGATTCTAATCTAAAGGGAACTTGCAGTGTGATAAACTGATATAAATAACAGAACAACATAATATAACCGTAACATATGACATAACCGGTGTTTAAGCATGGGTGAACATCATATAATCATAACATAGTAGATGTTATATGGTTATGCATTTTTACAGATTCAAAAGGGGTCAATTTACTAGTTATATATGTGCATATTGTCATGTGAGAATAACTCACTAGTTTGAGCTGGAGGCACAACAACGAAGACACAAATGAGATCCACACAAGAACGATAACACGACACAGAGATGAATGGGAGAGCCAAAGTATCAATTCCCTTGAATACAAGTTAAACAAAACAATATAATAACATAAGCTTTCAAATTCAAATACGATAAACTGAGCTATAATTGACTGCACAAATCAAAGCAGAATTGCTTTGCACTTGCTTCTAGCATACATTAGGCTTGGCCATAGGTGTAGTACAAGACTAAAGCAAGGTTTTTGGGTCAGGTTTGGGTTGGGTATGGTCGGCCTACACCTGGTTGAAGGTGATGCAAAGGTGGGTGGTGGTGCAAACAACAGAACAAGGCATAACATGGCTTCAAGGCCAAAACTAGGCTCGGCCAAGGCTACTATGGGCACGGCCTTCACTGTGGGGTCCAAGGTGATGATGTGGCAGAGAGTACAGGTGGAAATGGCGGTGGTGGAGGTGGATATGGTGGCGTCTATAGGGTGTGGAAGGTGGTGGATGTGGATGATGGTTCGGTTATGACAAAATGATGGAGTTTTTGTTGGATTTTGGTGATGGATCAATCAACTTTAAGGCATGGCTTGGGGTTTTTCCAGAGAGGAGGTAGTGATGGTGATGTTCTCAGGTGGTAGTAGAGGCGGCAGGTCATGGAGAGGAGCATGGCCGAACCTATGATGAAGAAGAACAAGTGCAAAACTCAAATCATAGAAGAATAAAAGTAAAACAAAAGAGAAGAAAAGAAATTTACCCAAACTTTTCTCAATAGCAATGGCCAAAAAATTTTTGTTTCAGAAATGAGAAATGAATATACATGAATAGGAAATAGAGTATGCGGCTGAAAGATGTGGATAGTAAAGGCTAATTGAATGAAAAGTTAGGTTAAATGTGAAAATGTGGAATATAAAAAGCCATAGGAAAATCAAAAGTCATAACCTTTTCAAATTACTTTTAATCTCATTATATAAGTTTAAATTACTGATAATAATTATAATTTCAGTTAAAATTTCGAAAATTCAAAAAAAATATAAAATATGAAAAAGTAATTATTAATTATATAGGATAAAAATAAGAAAATAGCACAGAAAATGCAACTAGTCTAGAAAATTTGAAAATAAACAGAATAAATTTTGGAAAAATTAAATGGACTTGGAAAATATTTAGAAATAAAGATAATAACATAAAATAAAATGCATTCACAAAATAAATAAATAAATTTTAATTAAATATAATTTAAATGAAGAAAATTAGAAAATAGCCTTTAAAAATATGAAATAAATACACTAAATTTTAGAAAAAAATTCTATTATCATTTCAAAAATATATAGAATTGATATCTTACAAATAAAACAAATTTAGAATAATTTCAAAATGAAATAAAGTCAAATTTAAATTTATATTCAAAAATCTAGGGTTGTTACAGTTACATATTAGATAACTATGGTATGACTCATGCAGGAGTTTCCTATTGGTTAGCAACCACTAGGTCAAATAGGAAATCTTAGGAAAATGATATTACACAGCTATTTAACTTAAGAATATTATGGCACTTCAACATGAATACTCCACTTTGGTTATATTTGAATCATGGTATGTTGATACGTGAAGAGACTATAATTGGTTTGAATTGATGCATAGAGAGTGAGCATTATTCAATAGAGAATCTATCTCCTCGGTTGTATGAGGTTAGTATCATGGTCAACTATAGTCAACTTAAAGTCAAAATCCTTAGCCAGAAAAGTATGGTTAATAATAAATGATATTATTAAACCAAAGAATTTATTTTTATACCAAATGAGATGAATGTGGATAATATTTGATTTTGATCGCTACTAAATTTCATACATCCTAAAGTGATAACTTTTTGACGAAGAGAATGTGTGTAACTTATTATCACCACTGGTGCTACTTAAGATATATAAAATTTGATTTTACTAAAAGACCTATAATCGATGAACTCAACCAAATTGTTACACCATTAGCTAAGGTGATGTGTAAATGCCAAATTTTAATTGTTTAAAATTAATCATTAACTTAGTTCACACATTCGAATCACACAACCGCATTTAAATTCTCAAAAAACTACACGATCTATTTGATCTATAAAATGTTGTAAATTAATTAATATTTAGAGATAGCAAACATTTTTAATTTATATGGTGTTTTTGGAGTTGTTTTTAGTTATTTGATGCATATAAAAAAGTTAGATTTGCTTGCGTCAATATACTATATCGTGTAATCATAAATGGGGTTTAAATCAGAGATAATTGTGTGAAGGGCTTTGGGTAATTTTGCACCATAAATTGTCATCTTTGGTCGACCGTACAAGGGAAATTAAAAGAGTTGGGGTGAAAGAAAATTAAAGATAATGATTGGGAAAGTTTTAGTTTAAAAAAATAAAGGTTTTTTCTTTTAAATAAAACAAATCCATTGATTTTATTCTCATTCATTCTTTCCCTCATTCACTTTTCTCCTCCCCTTCTTTTAAGCCATGGCTATATTTTGATGTCCCCTTCGAAAACAAGACAAATCCAAATTAAAAGAAAAATATCAAATAAAACAAAACATAAGTGGTTCATCCATCTCTTGCTAGAACTTAATCTATACTATAATATTATTATTAAGTTAGATTTCAAGAGCACACATGCCTCTTTCATATTTTGGAAAATGAACAGTCGTGTTTTTTATTTATTTCTATTTCAAACTTTGAAATGTGATGACTTTTTCTACATTAATTAGATTTAAGAATCGATTTCACTATTAAATCTCAAATTTAATATGCTTTCCAATGATATCCATTGTTGATCGCTAAAAATAATTTTTTTTAAATCACAGTTTTCGGATTATTTATATTTTTTAAAGTTATTAAATCTGTTTGACTTTATTTCTTTTAACTAATCTATGTTGTTGATTGTTTTGAAAATTTCCAGCCTCTGATTCTACTTTCACAAATTGCAGTCAAATCTGGTGAAATCCAACATTACCAAAATACAGCAACAATGTTAGATGGAATTAGAAATGGAAACAGAATGCTCAAAAGCATTAAATATAATTATATGCTTCTTATTATATTGAATTTGCTTTGATTGTAAAAGAAATACAATGATATTCTTCACGTTAAAATAAATATTGTTGAATAATGGTTGTTAGTTCCAACGCTTCAGACATAAAATATGTATGCTTTAGATTTAACATATTTTTCATAAGAATCTATACTATTATATTATTGTGAGTTAGATTTCAAGAGCGCACATGCATTTGAGAAATTTTAGAAACGAAGAGTCACGACTCCTTCGTATATTTGTTTCTATGTTTCTTTCTCTCCTATCATATATCAATTCTTCTCCTTTCTATAATCAATTCTCTGATTCTTTCTTCGCTCTACAAGGAAATAGCTAGGGTTTCGTCTCTAAACACAAATCCATTTACTCTCTTTTCGTATTGCCTCAATCAACCCTAGCTCTGCTCACATAGGAATTAGTAACTCTGCGTAGTCTACTGTTTCCTCCTTGCTATTAGAAATAGCGTACATTCAAGGTACTGATTTCAGAGTTGTTACTATTTATTTCCGTTTTTGTATGCATTTTGACTAAATTAATATCTCAATTGTCTGTTATTTCATTGTAGAATTACTAACGAAATAATTAAACGTTTATGAACTTGGATGTTAACCATAAGTTTTTCCCCGTCCTATGCATTTTGAAGGTTGATCAATGATGTCGCTATGGTGATTTTAAGTTTTTTTTATGTTGTCATAAATTGCTTTTCACCATGCCTTCAAGTCTTATTTCATTCATTTCCATTCTCATGTTTTTTTATTTATGTTTCATTAAAACTTTGTTTTTCATTTCTGTCTATATGGTTATATTGCTTTGGTTTGAAATTGATATCCGTTGTTGTTTTGTAGGAACTTCTGTAGAGAAAAATAATTATACCATGGGTAAACATCTTCACATGTAGGGTTGACAAGGATATTGTGGAACTACTTTGTATTCCGAAAGAAAGGGGCTAAAAGTGAAATATAGCCCTTCTACGCAAGTGTGAATTTTTTTTCAAATGATGGATTTCCCATATCTACTTTTTCAACATTTACCATAATTACGCAAAAACAAACAGGGCAGTCCTTGGTAGCCATTGTGCATATTATAGGAGCAAAAAGGTGGAGCTATTGCATGTTCGAAAGAACATTACATATACAAATGTATGCATCCAAAATGATCCTTTAATTCATTTAAAATCAAATGTGTCCTCATTAGGTCCTCCTATAACATCTATTCGTAGGGTCATAGCTCCTTTACCAGTGGACATAAGAAATCTAATATAGCCAAATGATTAACTATGAACCTTATAATAAGGTAATTTCCATTATTATATGCCATCAATTCCAAGCATGATAATGAATCATTTTCCAGTATTTATGCTCATATGAGTTTAAAGACAACGTACGATTTATTTTCGTAGATGTGCACCAGTGTCCACATGGATTTATTTTTATAGATTTCCACATGAGTTGGCCCATCAAATTTTATGAACTATTGTAGATATGCATTGCCAATAAATCTTTTTTTTATAAATAGATGGTTCAATCTGAATATCTTTTTATATCATTAAGTACATGATTCACTAATTTGCTATTGTTGATATTCAATGTGACATGTAGGTCAAACACAGTTGGTAAAAAGATGTAATCATAAATGTGTTTGGATTTCATTTTCTCATATCCCTTGGGCAAGGTTAAGGTTGATTTGGTTGCACTATTCCTCCAATGTTCTTCGACATTGAAATGTCCAAATTTGATAAACTTCTCAAGGTTTTCCTCTTCGTTAGAATATACAAATTTCTTTCTATTACAAAATTGATTTCCTTTGGTAGGCTAGCCTTAAAATTACCTTTAGTGACCCGGCTTTTACAATTAATGGAAACGTTTGAATTTTTTTCTACCTTTAATTTTTAATTACCTGATATTGCCCTATTTGAGTGAGTTGCTTCAATCAGTCCCTTTATGGAAAGATAAGCAGACCTGATTGTTTCCTTTTGCAAAGTAGTAAACATATATTTCACCAAACAATGAAATTTTAACTATTTTTGTGTTATAGGAATTATCAGTTTGATGACATATTAGTCTCATTATAGTATTTTATTGCATACTGATTTAGTATTGACAATGCTATTTATGCATGTTACCACAATTTAAATATTTCATTTCTTTCATTATAATTATGGAATTACTGAATATGAACTAATATTTAGACAATGCATATCACTTTATTCTGGATTATGAGCTAATGAGTCATTGGCTCTAAGATGATGAGACATGAAGCTGCTGAAGTGACCAGCATTTCAAAAAGGATTGGAAAACATAATTTTAACTAGAGTGCAAATCATAATTGCATTCAAGTCAGCTACATGATATATCATTCTTTCTACATTATTTTCTTTAAAAGTATAATTATCATATATTAATTTGTTTGAATTGAATTCTGCTATTTTCTTAAACTAGCTACTTATACAGTTGTTATAACAAAGGTGATTCACCGATAGGCAGTTGTATTGATGTAAAATTCTTGCTCTATGTCTTCAATAATTTGCATATTCTTTAGGTTTGTTTCTTTTTCCATGTCATGAAAGTGTGTGCCTTAAAGTGTTTCAGTCTAATTGTTTATGTAACCTGAGTTGCAAAGTGTGATTGTAATTACGCAAGTAAGAATTTTATGATTATCACTCTATATTGCCTAGCATATAATGTCCAAATGATGTTCTACATTGTAGATTAACTTCATTGTCAAATAATTCAAAGGTAATATATGATAACTACAAAGCCCTTCCCTTCATTAACAATATCTACCTCCACCAAGCATCCTCGGTTATTGAATTTGAATAAAACATCACTTTTCTACTTAATCTGGTAGATATTTGTGTTGGACTCACTAAGGTAGATACGAGTTCAATATGACAGGACTACTCCAAACCTTGGCTTATGGCAAAGTAAGATCTTAAACTACTTTATTTTTGATTTTTTGGTACATCATACTATATACAATTCACCATTTATGACTAAACACATAGAACTCTAAATTATTAAATCCTAGAGTCCAGGAGTACAAAAATTAATTCAAAGTGCACCTTCAATCCATGTGTGTATACTATAGTCGAACAATCTGCCTCAAGTATTCTATTCACAATTTCAAGCAAACAATGCTCATTTTTGTTTATATATAAATTATTTAGCTGTGTTGAGAAGAGATGAATAATTACTGATGTGGATGTATAATTTAATATAAAATTATGGTGTGTTCCACTTAGGAAGTTATATGATTCTAATTTTAATGGGTGGGAAATTGATGACGAATTAAGGGGTAAGCAGTGTTCTCATCTATTTAACATGTACTTTGTTGTCCATGGAACACTGTCTTTTTTTATAAATTTAACATTTCTTGGAACACATTTAGTATGTCTGAAGCAAAACTTAGTTATTCATAGCAATTTGTCATATGTTGTAACGACCCATTATTTTCCACTATTCAAATCGACAATAATCTACACATGCCGGACTTGAATAGTACAAAATAACAGACTGTAATAAAAATTCGGAGCAAATGAAAATCAAATCACAGAATCACGGACACAGAACATCAGAATATCTCGCAGCGGAAAAATAAATACCATAGTAGTTCATGAAGCTACTATCATAAAGTCTCAAAACCAAATACAAAATACATAATATCTGTCTGAAAGTAAATACGACATCAAATCCCAAATACAAAGAAGTCCACTAATACAAAGCTGACAAATAACAACAGAACGGAAATATAGATAACTAGATATGCTGATAAATCTCCAGCGAATCCAGACCTCCAGAGAGTGGAAATCCAAATCCGTGAATAACTCAGGCTAACCCAAGCGTGAATAAAACACAAACACTCGAGTCAGGACATATATACTTATCCAATGTAAACCAACTCAAGTGAACTGTAGTAAAGGTACAAGTAACTTAGAAGATGCTTGGGACCGCCCATCCTCTAAGGATCCGTTAAACTATCTACTATATAGTATATTGCGCTATTATAATAATGTCTAACAATAAATAAACATACATTTAAATAGCATCACGGGGTTACACATATAGCCCTAGACACGTAATAATCCCAGTAGTCCATCCAATATCTGCATATCTCCTGATTGGGAGACTATGAGAAGATACGCATGGGCTACGGGAGAAAATCAAACTCGTAGTAAAGGCTCGATATGGTAGGTGACACGGCACACAAGGCAATGCCAGGGTAGATATACCAGTTACGCACACGGGCTGGTGGTAACGCAGCAGCCAGATACGCCTACCTCGGAACACATTCCCAAAATCGAAGGGTGGCCACCAAACAATCACAAAGTAGTAGAATGGTATCGAAGAAATGCATCCGACCAGAGGAGCTACCCCTTTTGGCCCGAGATCGCTCCTGTTTTAGCCACCTTATGCCAACTCATGGGAGTTGGGTCCACGTAACATACCATAAGAACGTCGCCACCGTCCTTCTTCATTCTGAAATCTCCACCGCGTACACAGTTGTCAAAGTGGTTTTCGGTATCGACAGAGGGTATGTCCATATCTGATCCCGGTCTCTTTGCCAACCAATCGTTATTATAACCTGTGGTTATAACTTTAAAATAATACTTTATGCTTCAAATTAAAATGTCATTTGAAAACCCAATTCTTTATCAACATAAAGATTAAATCATATCCAAATCATTTCGATATATCAAATTTCATATCCTTTCAAAACTTCTCTTTAAATCATTATTTAAATTCAAATTCAAATTCAAATATCAAATTTAAATACCTTTTTACAGTTCAAAGATAACATTCATTTAGTTCAATTCAAATCATCTTTTAAAATGATTCACTTTCCAATTTATTTAATTCATTTAAATCATTTAAAAGTGAAGTTATTATTCTTTCAAGCCAAGTATTCAAATTTCAAAGTTTCAAGTCATTCGGAGTTCGTTTACAATGTCAAAATCCATAATTATTAAAATTTCAGCCTTTCACGGCACTTAGAAGAAAACTGTTATAAGTTACACTTGAAAACATTTTAATTCAGCAAAGACAGCATTTAAAACTGCTGTTAAAACACAGTTTTAGTTAAATTTTAGTTCAAAACAGCAAAGACAGCATTTTTAAAATGCTATGGTAGCTCAGATTTCAAAACAAGGGTTTTTATTCATTTCTGCAAAGGCAGCAGACCACTACTGCATTTACAGAAATGCTACAATAGATCTGAGTTCAATTTTAGCTTGTAAGTTCAACTACAGCATTTCAGAAATGCTGTAATAGCTCATTTTACTCAATTTTAGTTCAATTCAGAAACTATAGCATTTCTGAATGCTTCAAAAGTGACTTTCAGATTTTTAATGTATTTCCAGCAAATAATAAACTTCCTTTTAAACTCCTTAATCATTCTAAAAATCATAATTTAACATTAAAAACGTTCATTATGTTGAATATGCGCTTATATGATTTTTGTTTGATGATAATAAACATATATACATTCATTTAAATGTATTTGTTAACATACTATTTTATTTTTCACAGATTAAATAAATATTCGCTGAACAAAATAAATAACACGGAATTTGAATTCAAACGAATATTTTATTCAAACAAATATTTATTACAATTTTGAATAGTACAAATTCATGCTCTCACTATACATATACATTTTTGAATACATCACGATTTCATATTTACATTGATAACCTCACTACATATCACTCACACTCGTATTTTGTCTTCAACTGCATTCCAGTTTGAATCCAGCATCTGAGAAATCTGCAAAAATATTCACTAACACAGTAAAATTGAAAAAGAAATATTTTTGCAATATAAAATGAAATATGATTTTTGAAAATATGATTTGCCTCAGTTATTTGGGTTGTTCGTCATAATTTAAATTTGAATTCATCACACACGAACAATGTGACATGCACAGTGTATTACTGTACATGCCACAAGGCCGTGCACATCGATATACACTTGATCGATTTACAGGAACAGGTAAGCACAGGTCAAACCCAAATGAAAAGCCGGGTTCAACTCTCGTGCAATCACGACACGAGCACAAGGTCAAACCCGAGTTTTTAAAACTGGATTCAACGCAAGTAAAGTTTCAAAAATCAACATGAAATACATGAAGACAAAGTAGACTAGAAGTACAAACTAAAGATCACAAGTGTGCAACAACTCAACAATTTCAAGTGACAACCAGAATGAAGACCAAAAACATGGACTGCAACAAACATCAGCAGATCAAACATAATGGGTGCAGATAACACAGTAGCAAGCTACAAGTGATGCAGAATCAAGGTAAACTGGCAACAAACATGAAGTGAATCAAGTCAGTAGCAACTTTCAAACACCCACATATATGAAGCATACAAGTACCGGCCACAACATGTCAATGCAAGCAAAGCCAAGATACAGGTGGACAGTGAAACCAGGCAACGACTTCAGGCATGATTCAGCTGCATGTACAACAGGTATGGTGACACAAGTAATACAAGACAAGATGCAGTGAAGCATGTACATAGGCCACCAGTGAAGCAACTACAAACTACTCACGACAATGCACCAATGTCACAAGCATGAACACAAGTGTACATGACAGTGTACAACATCAAGGACCAAGTAAAGCATGTACAAGTGCATGAAAACCAAAGTCAACAGCACAGGGAAGTACAAAGCAACAGCAAGTAGATGCAAGCTAACCGGCATATGAACAACTACAACAGGTCAGGGAAGCAACAATTGTACAGAGGCAAAAATCACTTCACCAAAATACAACTGAAGTCAATAAGACCAAAGTGCAACAGGATGAACGGCAAAGCCAAGCATGACACGAGTGAACAAGTATGGCAGCATGCAAATGCATCAAAGCAATTAAACAACAATGTCGAGCATGCATGAAACAGTGGAATGAACCAGTGATACAAGGCAACAAGTACAACACTGCACAAATTTAACATAGCAACAATGAAACTAAAACAATGAAACTGACTCAAAGCACAAAAGTGCACAGCAACCATCAAGTACAAACAGTGGCACATGGATACAGCGATATGCAGAAGCAAGAACACTTGCAACAGTCGTGATGCAGTGGCACATGACTATCACTGACTCAATTCACTTATGCAAACTTACTTGAAGATTACCACCAACATGATGATAACACAGCAGCCCCAAAATCAAAGTGACACAACATCAATAATGCAACTGAAAATAATGCACAATGAACTGCATGAAACAGTCATGAACAATGCACAGCAGCGACCGAAAATAACCGTGGGAATCAAGTCACAAAAGTATACGAATGTGACAGAGTCAAGTGTCAAAAATTGAAGCCGTGGATAAGTTGGAACAAGTCAAAAACCAAGTCGAAGTCAAACATTATTCAACATCAAGCCGAAGCCTAGTCAATCAGCAAATCAAACCAAGTGAAGATTAACGACGTATTGGTCAAGCAAATTGAACAAGTCACGGTTTAAAGCCGTGTTATTCAAGTAACATGAACAGGTCAGAATTAATCATAAACATCCATTCGAAAATCAACGATCAAAGCAATATCAGTTGACAAATTCAAATAAGTTTATACGAACGAAGATAAAGGAGTTCGAACGCATATATAACCCTAATCATCACAGACAATCGATCATCGAGTTCAAGAATATTAACTTAGAGCAATAAAGCAAAAATCACATACCAATTTGCATTCGAACTCGATCAAATAAGAAGTCGTGTTCAAAACGAAGATACGGTCGATTGCCGAAGCAAATCAGAGGAACAACGATTGCAATCAACCAACAAATCAGTCGACTTCTCCAATAACCCTAAATTGGATCGCACGAACGAAAGCCCTAATCTGGATTGAAGGACAAAGCCGCCGCTATCTCAAAACAACGAACGAAGCAAAGAAAAAGGAACGGGTTGAAGAAGTGAATAGGGGCCGGCCTTGTTTTATTATAAGGCTTTAGTTTATTTTTAAATAGGGTTTTATTTTATTTAAATTGTTTTTAATTGTATTTTCTTTTTAACCGTTTTAATTTTCTAGTCGTGTGACTAGGGGACAAACTACGGTGTGTAGTTTGGGAATTCACAACTCGGTGGTTGAGTTGTGGCAAGGTTTTGAGCGTAGAGTTAGATTAGTCAATAGCGGGTATAGCGAGTTTACGTGTGTAAGCGAGGGACTATCTAATTTCTAGTAGAAACCTTGGGGGCAGCACGTAGGCAGGGTTTTGCCGAAGCTGGGTAAATTCTGTGTTGTTCTGTTTTATTCTGTTATTTATATTCTGCGATATCTGTGTGCTATTCAATGATCTGAATTGAAATTAATTTATAAGCTTCCGCGATTAATTTTTAATAATTTACACTATCACCCTATTCACCCCCCCTCTAGGGTGAAATCGATCCTACAAGTGGTATCAGAGCTAGGAACAAAAGCCGTTTTTGTTTTAATTTTTTTTTACAAAAATCAATTTTTGTTTTAAAAATTGGTTTTTGTTTTAAAATTTTGAATTTTTGAAATGGCTTCTTTTATTAATACTTCTGTTGAGGGTCGCTCCAATATTATTCCTTCTATTTTCGATGGAACAGATTTTTTGAATTGGAAATTAAAAATGGAATTTTATTTAAAATCTATTAATATTAAACGTTGGGATATTATTGAAAATGGGTGTGATATAACATATAAGAAAATTATCTCGATTAATGCTCTTGCTATGCATATATTATATTCTCATATTAATCAAGATAATTTTAATTTCATTTCTCATTGTGAAAATGCACAGGAAATCTGGAATACTTTCGATGCAATATATGGTGCAAAAGTCAACAGCAATGAGAAGTCCTCCACAACTGACTCAGTTAAAGAGATGTGCTTAACAGGATTGATAAATAGCAGTTGTGATGAGGATGATGATGATGGAGCAGCTGAGCTGGCGTTAATAATGAAGAAATTCAAAAGATGGAACCACAAATATGGAAATCCAGCTCTAAATCAAGAATTAAAAAGCAGAATAATCAAAGCACTAGACAACTCAGAAGAACACGGGATCATTTGCAACAAACCCGGCCATATCAAGCCCGATTGTCCACAAATTAAATTCAGCCATGGAAAGAAACAGAAAAAGAAAAGTTTTGCAGCCACTTGGGATGAAATAGACGAGAATGATCAAAGCACTGGCAGTGAAAGCGAAAAGGCAGAATTGTGTCTTCGAGGTGATACAACTGACAGTGACGATGACGAGCCAAGTGAGGTATCAAAACTTACTCATTCTGAGTTGCTTATATATTTTCATGAAGTAAACGGTTGTTTTGAACGACTTAGGGAAAAATATGCCAAACTTGAATCTCAAAAGGATACTTTGATAGAATGTAATAAACAACTTGATCAATTAGTTAAAACCTATCAAAGTAGGATCCCTAAGTGTGATAAGTGTCCAACATTCGAAGAAGAAATTAAAAAATCAGAAATTAATATAAAATCACTTGAGAATGAAATTCTGATTTTAAAAGAGAATGAAAATACTAGGAGAGAGAATTCTATTAAAAAGTGCACACAGTTGTTAAACGAAAATGAATCTCTCAAAACACAAGTCCAACAATTGTCAACGACTTTAGATAAATTTTCAAAAAGTGAAAAATCGTTGAATATGCTATTAGGAAAGCAAACTGTTAATACGGTTAGACAAGGACTTGGATATAATAGTTCGAAAATTGTTGAAAGCAATATTAATCAAGTTAATTCTATGTGCACAATTTGTAGAAAATTTGGACACGATCACAATAATTGTTGGTATAGACCCAAGCATGTGAAAACTATACCGATTTGGATTCCAAAAGGCACAAATATAAAATCTCTCAAAGTTAAACAAATTTGGGTGCCGAAGGGAACAATTATAAATAGTTTTGGGTCTTCACAAAATTGTTTTTCAAAATTTTCTGCCACTAACAACCATGGACCTATAAAAACAAATAGGTCACATAAATCTTTCATCGTGTAGGTGTGGTGGCAGGCTAAGGAACAACAACAGTGTTCTCTGGATTTTGGCTGTTCCAGAAACACAACGGGCGACAAAGCAAAGTTCCTTAGCCTAGTATAAAGGTGACAGAATCACAACGGACAACAACGAAAAATATCGTAAAGGTAAAACAGGTAATGGTATGTTTTAAACGATATATTAAATGTGATAATCTGCACCGTATTCTGAATTAAAATCAGCCAATATTGAGATGATGAAAAGATGATATTCTGACTTATTCAACATAGTTGGCCAAATTATATTCTTTTGCCAAAAACACTATAATAAATCTCTAGATTCTTTGAATTACTTCATATATATCAGTTTGGATTAAAAATAGTGTTTTGTTGGATAATACATTTGGTTATAATACGGCTAACTCTTTATTCACGGTTTTCTGATTATTTACACGGCTTCAATTCAATTTCAAAAGAATGTCATTTAAATTACTGTAAAAATTGAGTTTGAAATTTTTTGGTGCACACTTCATGTTTTTGGTCTATAAAATTCAATTGATGATAATTTTTGAGTGAAAGAGAAATTCAGATGCAGATTACACTGGTAATCTAGTTGATAGAAAAATTACTAGTGAAACGTGATTTTTGTTGAGATATTTAGTAACTGCATCGTTTTTTCAAAGAAAATATCTGCATATTCTTCATTTCAAATAATTTTCAAATAGCAGAAAATTTTCTTTTAAAACCCCCTGGAGAAAATCATTTTTGACCATATTTTCAGATTAGTCATTTTGAAAAATTAATTTCATAATTATTTTTGAATTTGATTTTAAATGACTATTTTGACTAATCTGACTCCCTAATGTTTATCGAAAAGAAAAATAGTGATTGAAAAAGTGATCAGTGTTGATATTTATCATATATTATGACTCGAGAAAGTATAATTTGAAAATTTCTTTAGAAATTTAAACAAGAGTTATAAAACTTTTTGTTGGTAATAATTCCATGACCATCTCTATATCTATCATATCTCTAACGAACATCACTCATCAAAATTCTATATAATTTGTCGATATGTGGTACTTTAAACAGGAATCGTTCGTTTTTCATTTTCACATTTTTTTAAAATAATAATAATAATAATAATAATAATTAATAAATACCAAAGTATTCACTCTCATTTAAAAGTCCTCACGGTTATGCATGGGTGAATTACTTGGAATTTGTTATGTGCTTCCATGCTCGTTTAAAAGTCCTCACGGTTATGCATGTATGGAACGCATATCAAAAGTTGATTTTTTTTCTTTTTAAATAAACAAGTTGATTCTAATCCCATTTAAAAGTCCTCACGGTTATGCGTGGTTAGAAGATACTTGAATTCATTTTTTTTTAAATAAAATTGGAATACTACTAATCTCATTTAAAAGTCCTAACGGTTATGCATGGTTAGTAGATATTCAAATTCCTGATATAAATATACCACAAATAGACACAACTGTATGGTTTTATATGTTGACATCATTTCCATTATCCTAAAAGTGGAATATGCGCCTAACAAAATATTTATGATTTTTGTTTGATTTTTTATTGAAATTTAATATTTATATTCAATTGAGTTTTAATGTTGAATTAATATCGATAACTTTATCTATATTTTCTCTAACACTATTATTCTTTTGCTGATAACAAAAGGGGGAGAGAAAAGTTAAGATTTTGTCAAATAAAATCAAGCAAAGGTCAAATAATTTTCTATTTGCATCTAGACTCATTTGCATATTTTTATGCATATATGTAGGGGGAGCATCGTGTAGTGCGGAAGCATTTAAATAGGGGGAGCAATGTATATCCATGATCAAATACATTTAACATATTCAAAATCTTAAATATATGTTTGTTATCATCAAAAGGAGGAGATTGTTGAATATGCGCTTATATGATTTTTGTTTGATGATAATAACCATATATACATTCATTTAAATGTATTTGTTAATATACTATTTTATTTTTCACAGATTAAATAAATATTTGCTGAATAAAATAAATAATACGGAATTTGAATTCAAACGAATATTTTATTCAAACAAATATTTATTACAATTTTGAATAGTACAAATTCATGCTCTCACCATACATATACATTTTTGAATACATCACGAATTCATATTTACATTGATAACCTCACTACATATCACTCACACTCGTATTTTGTCTTCAACTGCATTCCAGTTTGAATCCAGCATTTGAGAAATCTGCAAAAATATTCACTAACACAGTAAAATTGAAAAAGAAATATTTTTGCAATATAAAATAAAATATGATTTTTGAAAATATGATTTGCCTCGGTTATTTGGGTTGTTCGTCATAATTTAAATTTGAATTCATCACACACGAACAATGTGACATGCACAGTGTATCACCGTACATGCCACAAGGCCGTGCACATCGATATACACTTGATCGATTTACAGGAACATGTAAGCATAGGTCAAACCCAAATGAAAAGCCGGGTTCAACTCACGTGCAATCACGACACGAGCACAAGGTCAAACCCGAGTTTTTAAAACTGGATTCAACGCAAGTAAAATTTCAAAAATCAACATGAAATACATGAAGACGAAGTAGACCAGAAGTACAAACTAAAGGTCACAAGTGTGCAACAACTCAACAATTTCAAGTGACAACCAGAATGAAGACCAAAAACATGGACTGCAACAAACATCAGCAGATCAAACATAATGGGTACAGATAACACAGTAGCAAGCTACAAGTGATGCAGAATCAAGGTAAACTGGCAACAAACATGAAGTGAATCAAGTCAGTAGCAACTTTCAAACACCCACATGCATGAAGCATACAAGTACAGGCCACAACATGTCAATGCAAGCAAAGCCAAGATACAGGTGGACAGTGAAACCAGGCAACGACTTCAGGCATGATTCAGCTGCATGTACAACAGGCATGGTGACACAAGTAATACAAGACAAGATGCAGTGAAGCATGTACATAGGCCACCAGTGAAGCAACTACAAACTACTCACGACAACGCACCAATGTCACAAGCATGAACACAAGTGTACATGACAGTGTACAACATCAAGGACCAAGTAAAGCATGTACAAGTGCATGAAAACCAAAGTCAACAGCACAGGGAAGTACAAAGCAACAGCAAGTAGATGCAAGCTAACCGGCATATGAACAACTACAACAGGTCAGAGAAGCAACAATTGTACAGAGGCAAAAATCACTTCACCAAAATACAACTAAAGTCAATAAGACCAAAGTGCAACAGGATGAACGGCAAAGCCAAAGCATGATACGAGTGAACAAGTATGGCAGCATGCAAATGCATCAAAGAAAGTAAACAACAATGTCGAGCATGCATGAAACAGTGGAATGAACCAGTGATACAAGGCAACAAGTACAACACTACACAAATTTAACACAGCAACAATGAAACTAAAACAATGAAACTGACTCAAAGCACAAAAGTGCACAGCAACCATCAAGTACAAACAGTGGCACATGGATACAGCAATATGCAGAAGCAAGAACACTTGCAACAGTCGTGATGCAGTGGCACATGACTATCACTGACTCAATTCACTTATGCAAACTTACTTGAAGATTACCACCAACATGATGATAACACAGCAGCCCCAAAATCAAAGTGACACAACAGCAATAATGCAACTGAAAATAATGCACAATGAACTGCATGAAACAGTCATGAACAATGCACAGCAGCGACCGAAAATAACCATGGGAATCAAGTCACAAAAGTATACGAATGTGACAGAGTCAAGTGTCAAAAATTGAAGCCGTGGATAAGTTGGAACAAGTCAAAAACCAAGTCGAAGTCAAACATTATTCAGCATCAAGCCGAAGCCTAGTCAATCAGCAAATTGAACCAAGTGAAGATTAACGGCGTATTGGTCAAGTAAATTGAATAAGTCACGGTTTAAAGCCGTGTTATTCAAGTAACATGAACAGGTCAGAATTAATCATAAACATCCATTCGAAAATCAACGATCAAAGCAATATCAGTTGACAAATTCAAATAAGTTTATACGAACAAAGATAAAGGAGTTCGAACGCATATATAACCCTAATCATCACAGGCAATCGATCATCGAGTTCAAGAATATTAACTTAGAGCAATAAAGCAAAAATCACATACCAATTTGCAGTCGAACTCGATCAAATAAGAAGTCGTGTTCAAATCGAAGATACGGTCGATTGCCGAAGCAAATCAGAGGAACAGCGATTGCAATCAACCAACAAATCAGTCGACTTCTCCAATAACCCTAAATTGGATCGCACGAACGAAAGCCCTAATCTGGATTGAAGGACAAAGCTGCCGCTATCTCAAAACAACGAACGAAGCAAAGAAAAAGGAACGGGTTGAAGAAGTGAATAGGGGCCGGCCTTGTTTTATTATAAGGCTTTAGTTTATTTTTAAATAGGGTTTTATTTTATTTAAATTGTTTTTAATTGTATTTTCTTTTTAACCGTTTTAATTTTCTAGTTATGTGACTAGGGGACAAAATACGGTGTGTAGTTTGGGAATTCGCAACTCGGTGGTTGAGTTGTGGCAAAGTTTTGAGCGTAGAGTTAGATTAGTCAATAGCGGTTACGTGTGTAAGCGAGGGACTATCTAGTTTCTAGTAGAAACCTTGGGGGCAGCACGTAGGCAGGGTTTTGCCGAAGCTGGGTAAATTCTGTGTTGTTCTGTTTTATTCTGTTATTTATATTCTGCGATATCTGTGCTGCTATTCTGTGATCTGAATTGAAATTAATTTATAAGCTTCCGCGATTAATTTTTAATAATTTACACTATCACCCTATTCACCCCCCCTCTAGGGTGAAATTGATCCTACACATTACATATCATTTAAACATATTATTTTTATCATAATAAATTCCTTATTATTAAATCAAATTTCAACCAATTCCTTTAATAATTCAAGTGTAAAATTTTCCAATTCTTCACCTTTTAAATAAACAACTTAACACTTAAATTTTTCTCCATTTTTATTTCAAATGGATTTTTATTTCCAATTTTTATTTATATAACTAAATTTTATTTAACAAAATTCCAATTTCCACTTAAGTTATATTTCAAAATTTAATGCAACTATTCATTTTTCCCAACATTTTAACTTATAGAAAATTCCAAATTTCTATATTTAATAATTAAAAATCCAATTTAAATCAAATTTTCATATATATACACTTTTAAAATTACTTAAAAATTTCAAAAATGTATAAAATGACCACGGGTCTGTATATAGTTTTCTAACCTAGGTCAAGTGATACGGATATATATCATTTCAATCCGCAGTTTACAAATAAAAATCCGGGTTCTATCATTTCAAACCCGCAATCCCAAGTCAAAATAAATAATTTAAAAACCGTTCAGGCCTATCATTTCAGCCCATAACGATTTTTTCTTATTCTAAAGTCCGTTCGGCTATGCATCATTTCTACCCATAGTGAACCTAATCTACAGGGAACTTGCAGTGTGATAAACAGATATAAATGAACAGTTTGACAATATGTAATAGTAACAGGTGATATGACACGTAACAGGTGATATGATATGCAATTTAACACGTTTAACATCATATATATAAATCACATGGCAGTTATAACATCATAAATATTTTCTACACATTCAGTTGTTGTTGTTGTTTTACAACTACATAAGTATAATTGTCGTGTGAGCTCTACTCACCTCTAATTGCTGAAGATTTGAAAACCAAAGGCACAACAGAAAACAAAGCACGATGACACGATTACGGACTTGAGTGGAGAGCGAATCCAAGCTACAACTCTTGTGTACAACCCAAAATAAACAATCAAAACAACACAATTCAATACAACTTTATGATGCAATAACTTTGAAATAAAAGAGAAATAAATTGCCAAATTTTTTGCCTTGCTTCCTCAAACTTTTGCAACGGCCTACTGTATAGTTTGGTTCAGATTTGGTCAAATTTTGGCTCAGGTTTGGGCTAGCATAGGTCCGGTTCATGGCATGAACAAGGTGGAGTTTTCTACATGAGGAGGTGAAGGGGTTTTTAGGCAAAAGGTGGAGTTTTGGTTGGCTAAAGGGCTCGACCATGGGAAGTATGCTCGGCCTGTGGGTGCACCATGACAGGACAAAGGTTGGAGGGTTGTGTGGAGGTTAGGTCAGAGGTGGTGGCGGCGTCTATGGTGGTGATTAGGGTGGTGGATGAAGTGGTATGGCAAGTAGTGGTCAACAACATTGTTTTTAGGCATTTATGTTGCAATTTGAAGGGTTTGGCCATCAAGGTGGGTTCGTCCGAGGTCATGGCTAGTGTGGTAGATGGTGGTGAAGGCATGGAAGAGATGTAGGGTGGTGGTGGCCGTGGAACAAGGGGGAGGCCGATCCAAACAATGAAGAGAAACAAGGCAAAAATTGCATAGAAATAGGAAGAAAAGTGAAAAAAAAAAGATGGAGGCCATTACCAAACTTTTGTTGAAGCCGTGAGAAATGAAGTGCTGAGGAATTTTTCATGTGAAATGCAATGAAAATACATGGCTAAGTAAAATAATGTTCAGCCAAAAATACACATAAATGAGGAGTTTTGAAAATGAAGAGTTTTGAAGGTGAAAAGCCTTAAGTTTTGTAACTTTTTAAACCTTTGGCATTTCCTTTTCCTTATAAATTTTATATAAACAAAATAACTCAGAAATATACTTACAAACCGAAACTAAGTAAAAATATAAAAAAATAATTAATTAATTTTAAAGAATATATAAAAAGAATGAAAGAAATTACTTAAAAATACAAAACGGTGTACAAAAATTACAAATAAATCACTACTAGTCTTGGAAAATATACACTTCATTTTAAAAATACTATGAAGTGAAACTTTGAAATAAAATAATTTATTTATCATTTCAAAAATAAAATAAATAATTAACTTGGGGAAAAATAGAAAAAGGAATAAAGAAATTGTTTAAAAATAGCAAACAGAACATAAAAATTACAAGAAAATTACCAATGGCTTTGAAAATTATCTACTTCATTTTAAAAATATTATAAGACAAAATTTGGAAAAAAAATGATTTTTAAAACATTTTTAAAGTGAAATAAATAATTAAATTCATAGGAAATATCAAAAGAATTGAAGAAATTGCTTAAAAATAGGAAACAGAACCTGAAAATTTCAAATAAATTACCATTAATTCTAGAAAAATTTCTACTTCACTATAAAAATAATTTAAAAACAAATAAAAATAAATTTCAAAAATATTGGGTTGTTACGTATGTACACATTGTATCAATTTCAACTTTTAAGAATGCATCACTGTATTTTTCTACGAGTGCTTGTAAACAAAATAACAACAATTTATCCTAGAGTACATTATTATTATCATTAAAGTTGGGTAAAGGTTATGTTAGTCATAATAACTTTCTTTGCCTTTTTTAAATGAAGAATCCAGCCTCCTAGAGAAAATAAGAGAACTAAAGTTAAAGATGGCAAGAATGCTATTTTAGATACGTTAGAGAGAAATCATCAAGCATGGGTAAATTTCAGAGTGAGGTTGATGCATTTAAAGCGAGTTTTAATATAATATAAGAGTTACTTTTCTTCAAATTCAAATCTGTTTATTGGTCTTCTTTTGAAAACGTATGCAGAAAAAGGTTTTTGTAGTTATCAAGTAGGGAAAGCTCATGCAAGAGCTAAGAAATTGAAGAAAGAGGTTAGTCCATGATAATATCACCATGGTATCATATTATTATTTTATCAATTGCAGTTTATGGTAACAAGTCATTCTTTTTTTTGAACAGGTTAGGAAGCTCAAAGGTGAAATTGACACTCTAAAAATGTGTTAAGCATTATCAAAGGCTAGAGCCAGTGAGGCTGATAGGAAGGTTGAGAAACTTACCCTAAAGTTGGGAAACGTGAGTATTTTGATTATAAATTTATTGTCCAAAGTTGTATTTACAGTCATAATGGACTATAATTACATTAATTTAAACATCTCCACCTCATTTGACCAAACCGCGTGCCTTTATGTACATACCATCTCTAACATTCATCCACATGCACTACTGTCTCCATGGATTTTACACTACCTATTTTAAATTATTTATCCATTTAATATTTGTGTTGCTGCTGCTAATACTCTTAGCCAATTTAAATAGTTTAATCATTTTCTAAGTTACTGTCCTCTCTAACGGTTGTCGAAAATTAGTTCAGATGAAAGTGACATTAATTTGGTTTAAGTGATAGGTAAAGTAGTTTTGATTCATTCAACATGTTTTGGATGTTTAATTATGGATTAAAAACTGTCTTTAGATATTTTTAATGGTGCTTACTAAAAACATGTTCAAATATGGGGTTGTCTATTTTAAATTGTTTGAATTCCTTAAAATTTTGAAATATGTTTATTAAAAAGTATTATTGATAACAATGGTTAATAATCATAGGTTAAATAATAAAACTCGCTAAAGGTTAAGAATTTTATTTTGATTTTTTAGGGATTATTAATTAAAAAATGAATTTTTGAAAGAAAATGAGTAAAGGTTTTAGAATTAACTAAGGAAAAAATAGGAATAGTCATAATAAGAGATAGTTTGTGCAAAAAGGAGGGAAATGAAAAGGTTTTTTAGTTCGTTTAAGGAAAAACTAAATTTATGTTTCGCATGTGTAGAATAATTATTATAATTCTACTTCAGGTCCGTGTGCTCAAAGTAAACACCTTTTGTGCATCTATTTCAAGATCTTTAATTCTATTTCGTGAATATAATTACTTAGCTGAATAATGTGACCTTTGGCATAGTAGCCATCTCATCAAATATGCAAATGTATGCAATAAGGAGAATTTCTCTGGCATAATGTACATTTTTACTATGTGTTTTTCAGAAATCCTAATGAATATGATATTTTTTTACTGATGTGAAAATCTTGGATACTAATGCATATCCGTGGAGTAGGAAACCTAGTCAACGAGTGCTTGCACTATGTCAATAACTGCAAAAGTTTATCCTATTGTGGTAATATATTTAAGTACACTTGAGTCAAATACTATGGCAACCTTTAATATCATGATAGACCCAGGAGATAATGATTCCTTAACCTAAAATCTAGCAACTTATAGTATACTCCATGTAAGTAACTATGTGAATAGAAAGTACAATTCTTTGGTTGCTACTTTTTGGGCATATCTGGGAAAGAATTATGTCAAACAATGAGCCTTTGGTCATCAATGGTTCTATGCAAACAATTACATGTATCATATTCATATATAATACGTGCAAGTAAAATTAGGAACCACATCAAAAATATTGCCATTATTCAAAGCTATTATGCATGACTTTAGAAGGCTTAGTAACACACTTTTGTAGCATAGGTTTAAAATATGAATATGCATACACCCTATCCATAAAATATTAAAGATTAAAGTAGAAAAAGCTCATATGTTGTTGCAAATTTTTTGGACGGTTTTAAGACATCACAAAGATTCCATATCATTATTTGTCCATGGGATAGAAAATGTAAAATATATAGTATACAAATTTTAGTAACTTAGGCAAATAGTTTATTATGATTAACTTTACTGCCCACCTAATGTAAGTTTCATTAATTTGTAAGTCATAACTCAAAAAGAGAGAAGGAAATTCATATTAAGTCTTTCTTTATGTCAAATACCAGATGGTACATTTTCTAGCTTTTGGTGTGGCTAATCTTAAACATTTGAAAACTATTTTGCACACATAACATATTCCCAAATTTTTCCTTCCTTCTCTCGGTATCTATTTTCTAATATTACCTTAGACTGATGTTATGGAGGTTATATTCTTAAATTTGAGATACTGATTTGGATAAATTCCAATAACCCGTGTCTTTCTAACACAACTATATTACATATTTGGCACATTAAGACCAAACTAATTTTATACAGCCATATTGCCTTATGCGGTGAATTATGTCATGTACCAATGGTTTTAGAATACAGATTCATTTAAGTCTCGATACATGTTAATTGCAACTTTTTGTGTGTGTAATATAATTGGCTTTGGTGTAAAAGGTTAATCTAGAAAGGTGAAATTCATATATATGTCTTTTGAAATCCATTTAAGATTTTTGTAAAAGAAAAAAATTGCGTCATGTTATTTTTTGCTATATATACCATGAGCAATAATTTCCCTTTTTGAAAAGAACCCAAAATGTACAAATTTCAAATTAGACATGATTGCGATGTATTGAATTTTGTGTAAACCTATGTTCATAAGTGCATTAAGTCAATCAAGATTCAAGATCACGCTCTTTAAAAAAAGATAGGTATGCATGATTTGGATGTTGTTGGTTGCTTGATAAATTATAAATTAATTATCAAAAAGGATATAATAGATACAAATCAAAATAAGCTTCACAGTGAGTCTTTTAGTTCCTGGCCATTTTATCAATGGATGTCATCAATTAGAGATGTACTTATTTCAATTTTTCTAAACAGGCTCTTGGAAATGTTATATATGGGAATTTTTAACCACTAGCAGCTTCACAATTGAGCAACAGCAAAGACGATAAAGGACAAAAAGAAATGCATATAGAACTTAGAATAATATCAACGTACCATACATTTGTTTTTTACATGTTCATTTTACTAGAAGTTTTCCAACATAAAACATTTGGTATCTATTTGAAATGACATTTGAACCTTTCATGAAATTTGAATGCAATGGAACTTCATTTTTTTTAAATTATAAGATGGAAATGTATGCGTAGTGCGTGCACATAACATCAAGAATGTGTGTTCTAGAGTTTCTTACTATATATATATATATATATATATATATATATAATCCACACATACACAATACTTTATGGAAATATAGCTGTTGGTTTTAAATTTTAAGTCATTAGCCATGTTGTTTGGATTTAGCATAAAATTGCCTTGGTTTCACATGAAACTGTGTACATCAACTTGGAGTCTTGGTTTGGCACGCCTTTCAATATATTTGCAATAGAAAGCTAGTAAAATGGTTGATTGTTTGGGGAAATGAAGATAGTACATATTAGGCTTCCACGCCCTCGGTATTCAAACATCTCGGTGTCTTATTTGCAAACTATTATGATGTAAGCAGAATATTTTTAATAAAGCATTTTGCAAAATCAAGCTATATGTTATCTCTATATTGTTGGATCTATAGTACTCAATTTCCTTTGCCACTTATAACATTAGGGACCAATGTGCTTCAATTCATTGTATTAGATTCACATTATTCTTAGTGGAAACATCTGGAAATTAAAAAGCTGACCATGGATGGATGTCATGGCATGGATGGCAAGTGCAGAAGATGGTATTTGGATGTGGCGCTTCCATCGGGTATGAATGAGATCCCTTCCAAAACTGCAACGACGTTGGCTTTAAGAAATGAGCTTTATTTTTTTCATAATGCATAGGGTTAGATAAGGGTCATGTAAAATATTCATTAGGCTGTTCAGTGGGCTTTGGTGATCAATTGTTGTATATCTCATTATTTGCTAAACTTGCGTAGATGAAAATTTATACAATGATTTATTACTTAGGCATATGTTCTAAAAAAAGTTGCCTTTTGATAATATAGTTATGTGGATCCACTTCAATTGAGTAATATAATTTCATATGTTTGGATTATGAGTTAAATATAAGAATTTCAACAACATTTTTTCCCTGTTGTATACTAGCATGCTATATGAATTTTGTTCAGAATATATTAATCGACCTTCTTTTATCTTATGTACTCACAAAGCTTTGTAATTATTTGAATAATGATTTGATTAGATCTAAGTAAAGATATTGGTAATAAGTTGATATTCAATACTATCAATAATAATATCATTAACATTATAGATACCAATATAAATATCGAACAAACAGTACGTGAAGCACGGGTTCGCACTAGTGTAGATCTAAGGAGAAGTTACAATACAATGTGTTACAGAAGACAAGGCTTTTCATCGTTGACTTTCCACCTTAAATTCATTCATGATATTAGATCTAATTTATTTTACACACACACACACACACATATATACATATATATATATATATATATATATATAAGTTTATTATCACACACTGAATCTAATTTTAAAATTTTCTTGTATGCTGTCAATTAGATTAAAAAACAATCTTATATTTGTTTTATTTGAGTATTGGTATAGTTTTGATTGGCTTTGACGGTACATACAAATTTGATTCGTCGTAAATTCATTTTTTTACCATAAATTTTGTCAATTAATTATTTAGTTTAAACCAGTTTGTGTCTGATTCATTTGTGTTTTTGTAACGACCAATAAAATTTCGATAATTAAATTTGTTAATTTAATGAATCTTTTAATATCGAAAGAAATAAAAAGTTGTAAGGTAATAATGTAAATGCAAGTTGATAAATAATTAGTGCAAACCCAATTAATTGAACCAATTGTAAGATTATAACTGATTGTAATTGATAAATTAGGAAATAAGTTCAAAATACAGTAATTGATGAAATAATACGTAATAAACAGTAATTTGATAAAATCAATGTTAGTATAAATTAAAGAAATAATTGGAAATAATGTTAATTCTATTTATAGTATAACAGTTGGTTGATTTAAAGAATGGAAATCAAGATTTATTAATTTATTTGAAATTTAAAATTCAATAATTGGATTCATTGCAAATAAATAAAATTAAATATTTAATTATTATGTTAATGGAGATGAAGATGAAATCTGAGAATATTAAGGTAATAGATCATGAATCCAATGTTAAATGCATCCATTTGAAAACAATGAATTGAATAACAGAATGAAAAGTAAATTAAATAGAATTATTGGAAATTAAATTTATAATTTCTGAAGTTAATGGAATTAAGGCTAACACTGAAATTGATAAATTAATCAACTCTAAAATGACATTTAAATTTGGTTAAATTAGTGTAAATTATTAAGAAATTTAAAAATGATGAAATTTGTTAATTACAGAGTTGAAATTGAAAACTTGATTTAATCAATCAATTATTAATTTATATAATTAACTAGAAAATAGCTATTTTGGTCACTAACTCGGATTTCGACGAAACCAGTTTCATCGTATTCGTAACGGTGAACTATTATAGGATTTCAAGTTTCGTAATGATCGATGTGTCATTTGATCGTACGGACTCGAAACGCCCAGAAATCAATTAAATTGAAATCAATTGAAATCAATTTGAAATAACTTGATTTTGGCATAACTTCTTCATACGATGGAATTTGGACCTGAAACATGTTCCATCGATTTTAAAATATTTTAAAACATCTATTTTGATATATAGGTTGACCCAATTTCGTTCCGGAGTCAAAACGGGTTTTTGGGTTGTTATCGTTTATTTTTTTTCCAAACCAATCAAGCCCATCTATTCTATTTTCAGCTTGTCTATAAATACCCTGTTATAAACCCTAGCCTATTTCTTATTCCTCATTGTCTGTGCGCACAATTCAGCTATTTCTCCTTCTCAATGGCAGACAAACAAATTCTCACTTCCAAATCCAATTGCAATTCTAAATCAAATAAAAAAAAATCAAACTCCACAAACTATGTCGATTTATATATGGATTTGAAGATATCAATGAGCGCAAGTCAAATATATGATTCGTTTTTCAATTCGATACATCGTTTATCTAGAAATTCAATTTGAACTTCAGCCGTCCATTGGCTAGGGTTTTGATCCGACGGCGGATTCACGATGATTTGACGATTGGGAAGTTGGGTTTCGGAGAGGACGACGAGCAGAACATAGATTAGGCCTTGGTTCGTCGTTAGAGGCTTGGGATTCGTCTGAAATCGACGAAGAATTCCGGTGGCAACGCACCACCGTGAGTGGCCGTGAGATGGTCGCGCAACCGGTGATAGGCGCGCCTCGGCCTGAGGAGTGCTACGCCATGCTCTGATCGATGGCCAGGTCGACGTAGTAACGACATAAATTCAAGTTTTGGTGGCGGCTGAGCAATTGAAGGGACAGGTTCGATAGAGTTTCGTCGTGCTTGTTGGGTGATGATGAACACTAACGTGGTGTGTGTGGATAGGAAGGTGGTTTTTTTGCTTCTCTTTATTTTTATTTCAAATTTCATCGGTTCTAATATCAATAACATTTGCATACGAGGTCGAAATTGCACGCGGTTTCTTTTGCTAGGATTGTACTGAAATTTCTGGCATTTTGACGCTGGTTTAGACAAATTCTGAGACTGTTTGAATTTTGAGTTTAAATTGAATTTAAATTCAAAAGGTGAGTGCTTTAACCCACTCACAACTTATAAAATTTCTTATGTTTGTTAAATTAATTTTTGATGTGATTAGAAATTTATTTTTGACTGTTTGGCATATTTTTAACCATCATCTCAGTTAAATTGAATTTATTGAATTAATGGTTATTTAATTTATTATTGTATATAAACTTTCAATTAAATTGTTATTAAATTTATTATTGCATATAAACTGCCAGTTAAATTGTTATTTAATTTATTGTTGAACATAGACTTCCAGTGAATACCTGTTATTTATTATTTGTTCTATATTGATGTTATTATTTGAATTGGATGATGATTGTGATAAATGGTTGATGACTGACATTGGGTGAATGGATGTTGCATTTTATATTGTCATAAACTGCAAGTTGTATGCATTTTTATTTCATTCGGGATTGCGGTTTGAAATGATATATAACCGTATTTTTATTTTAAATTACGGATTGAAATGATAAATATCTGTATCACTTGACCATAGGATAGAAGTTATATACAGACACCGTCAGTCTATATATAAATATTTTGAAAATGATTTCTATGGTTTTGGATAGAAATATACGGCTCAATAAATATTGATTTTTTTTGATACTATATAAATATTATTTTATACATAGTTAAATTCTTGAATTTAAGCTATGTATAAAATTGTTTAATAAAAATAAGTTTAATTGTGGAGTTTGATTTTATTAAAATAAAATATGGTTAAATATTTGAATCATACTGTAATAGAGGTTATAATGATTTAAATAAATTAAGGTTGGAAGGTAAATTGGAAATTTATTTGAAGTTGAGATTATTTAAGAATTAAACTCAATAAGTTGATGTAAAATTTATAAAATTTGAAAATTTAAAAGGTATGATTTTTATAACTTGATTTTGGGTTTAGGGTGAAGTAAATGAATATTTCAAGTATAAATAAATTGAAGGAAATATTTAAATTATTTGTAAATTGAGTTTTATTTAGATGATAAAGGATTTATTACGTAATGTATTTCAAACTAAATAATAGAAAGGTGAATTGTTGAATCATAATTACCAAACTTAGTTTTTGAAATTGTGAGTACTTAAAGTTGGAAATATATTGAATTTGAAATGGGTTATTCTGTGGATCTAATCTGTCTTGATATCGATAAATTTCAAATAGTTTATTTGAAAATTGAATTGAAATTATGATTTGGGATTTGGTTAAATTTAGAATTTAGAAATTCGAGTTGTTTTGGAGTTTATTTGTGAAATTGAATAAGCTATTTTATTATATAAAAACCATTTAAGTGGTGGAAGTTATGCTTCAAAGTTATGACTTTCCAGGTATTATAATTTGAAAGTGTTATATTTCAAGTGTTTTAATTTTGAAATGTTATAACTTTAAAAGTGCTAAGATTTTTGGAAAAAGGATATATTTGAAATAAAAACGATATTGTATTGATTTGGGTCTTTATAAAAATGATATCATATTGATTTGGGTTTTAAAACGAAAATGATATCGTATTTATATGGTTTTGAAATGAATATTATATTCTAGTTTTGAAGTATAAACTATTTTGAAAAGACCGCGGTGTTATAATAACGTTTGGTTGTTAAAGAGACCGGGATCGAAAGTTGTCATACTCTCTGCCAACTCTAAAAACCACTTTAACAACCGTGTACGCGATGGAGATTCCAAAATGAAGTAGGATGGTGGCGACGTTTCTTTGAGGTATGTACATGGACCCGACTCCCATGAGTTGGCATAAGGTGGCTAAAACAGGAGCGATTGACGGGCTAATGAGGTAGCACCTTTGATCGGACACATCCCTTCGATATTATACTTTGACTTTTGGATTGATTCGGTGGCTACTGTTTGCGCCAAAAATGGTCACAAACCCCAAATACCGTGAAAGCACCAGTGTATGAACACAAATCAGCAATAATCAAGCACAAATATCAGGTCTCAGCAAATAACAAACAACAATTCAGAAATAATGAACAAAGACACAAGATTTATAGTGGTTCGGCTATCTCCGGCCTACGTCCACTACAAAGTTTTATCCTTTTATTGATTATCCTTGGTGGTTACAGATGATTACAGCAGTAGTAATGAAGACTTTCGAGTACAATAGTTGTATTGAAGTGTAGAATGAATCCGGCAGAGTCTGGACGTCCAATAGCCAAAAGGTCCTTTTTCTATAGGCTTCAGAAGGCTATTTATAGGTGTAGGAGGCTGAGATCGCGCTCAAACTTTGGGAAACTTCTTCTGGCACGTGAGTGGGCCCACGCGACCGACCCCACCAAGTTTCGACTCGATCTGTGATCGATACGAAGTGATTTTGTATCCATCAAAAAATGATCCAATCGAGCTAAAACTTGGCAGGAACATTCCTTACCTTGTATTCAAGCTGCTATGAAAATTTCGTTGCATTTGGATCATCGGTTTAGGAGATATGATCGATACGAAATTGCAATCTTCGTATGTTGTTGCGTTCATATCCACTGGTTCGAATCCATCCCGTTCGACACGATCAGAAGCGCGCGCGCGCAATGACGTGGCGCCAATCTCCCGGATCGATTCGACTTTTGCGGCGTGTTGACTGGGTTGATCCACTTAGTGCTCCGAGTTGAACGCTCCTTTCCTGGAGACGCGCACGTATCCACGCTTCTCGCTTGCACGTGTCCATCACTTCTCCATGTACTCAACTGTTTGCATCGCATGTTCTCTTGTATCGATCGCAGGAGAGTATTTCGCATCGATCCGATCGGTACGAAATGTTGAATTTGATCGACACAATGAAAGGCCAACAGATGGGTACGAAACCAAACTCAATGATGGATACGAATGAAGCCTTACCTGATGGATACGAGCGAGATTTTACCTGATGGAGTCGAACTGAGCTCCGGTGATCGATACGAGATCATGGACTCGAAATACACCACCTGTCCCAATCCTGATCGATACGAATGAAACACAGCTCCATGGATATGAACTGTCGGGCATGCACGAACCATCTCGTCCTTCCTGACCGATACGAAATCATTGAGTCGAACCTGTGCCGATCGATACGAACGGTATCGATTCGAAGTCCTTACTTTCTGATCGATACGAAACGTATCGATTCGAACCACCATCATGCCCTGCCTTTGATCGATACGAACACTAACGATTCGAAACACTATCCTCCTGATCGATGCGAAACACATCGATACGGACCAAACCTTTGCAGCGATGGATATGAACAGCATGTTCTTCCCACCTTGCATCGATCATATCTCCTTCATATGAACTCCGATTAACCTGAAATTTGAAACATAGCCTCTCCTAGTCCTCATCATCATCTCCAATCGATTCTGTCCCGATTGGAGCTCAACCAAATTTTGACGACATCGATTGCAGCCTTGATTCCAATCGATCTCCAATCCCAATATCCATCATTCCTTACCAATTTGTTGATATTCCAGCCTTGACCAAAAGGTGGAATAACATTTGCCCCCCCCCCCAAAACATGCCTTGTGATAAGAAGGCATGTTTTGAATAGTTCCGAGTCCGATATCCGAAGTCCATAGCCAATTCCATGTCCATTCGAACTCGACAACCGAGTCCTAATCCATCCTTATCCAATAGCCAATAACCAAATTCAGGACCTCTCCGGGTCGATATCCAAATCCATAACCTCTCCGGGCTTTTGCCAAGCGCAATCCACACTTGATGACCGTGGTCCAGTGTCCCTGGACGTTGAGCTTCTGGGTTCTTGCCAATCGCAATCCACACTTGACTACCGTGGTCCAGTGTCCCTGGACGTTGTACAATGCCATGGCTTAAGTCCTAAGCCGAATCCTGGTCACTCCGGACCCTTGTTGAGCATAGTCCATACTCAACAACCTGAAATAATAACCGATAATATGGGGCCTAAGTCGTAGGCCGAATCCTGGTCACTCCGGACCCTTGTCGAGCATAGTCCATACTCGACGACCTGAATGAGTCAATTTACCACGTGCGGGCAAAGCGACTCACCCCTTGCCAGGCATAATCTATACCCGACGACCTTTTATCAAAAACCAGATAAAAATCCAATTGAAATCCAATCCAAAATCCAAATCAAAACCAGAAAATCATAAATTCAAACCAGCATCCAAAACCGAAAACAATCATCCAAAGGAAAATCCAAATCAGAAAGCAAAAAAAACCAGGAGTTAAATCCAAACTCCAAAACCAAACCAGAAAAATCAGTGTCCAATCCGAAAGCAAAAGACAAATTTCACAAACCATAGCATCACGGTTTATCATCATTCAGAGCATGCCTAGGGGCTATCTCCATCCCCATACATGTGTAAATGACTTTGCCGTTTGCCAGTAGCTTGTTACTTATTTCATATTATCCAAGTCAATTGATAATCAATCGACCATCATTCTTGGGCCTCACATCGTCATGGTGTGAGGTAGATGGTGGTTGCTGCTGTTCCACCGCTGCATTCCGAGTTCCGACATATTGTCGCACTTGTCCATTCCTTACATGCCCCTCGATTATATCCTTTAAGTGCCTGCAGCTGTTGGTATCATGTCCATCCAAATCATGGAAGAGACAGTGCCTTCCTGATGTCCTCTCCCGTTCTGATGGTTCTCTCCTAGCCGGCCTTTGGTAGTGAAGGCGATTCCGAGTATCCAGGTATATCCGCTCCAGCATCTCGTTCAATCCTGTGTATGTAGAAAACTTTGGATCCTTCCATCGCTTCCTAGCTTTTCCAGAATCATCATCCAACTTTCTCGTTCCTTTATCTTTATCCGAACCTCTACTGGGTGGTCCTCCATCCTCAGTTGCATTTACCTCCTTCAACTTTAAATCCATACTCGCATCTTCTTGCCGAAGGAACCTTTCGGCTTCGTGAAAGAATTCCTCGAGATCCTGTGGGGGATCTCATGCCAAAGATACCTTAAAGTCCGAATCCTCTCTGATTCCTGATACTGCTGCCATCAAAACCATCGATGGATCCGGCCGATCCACCGAAGCAACCGCCGCATTGAATCGGGTTAGAAAAGCCCTAAGTGATTCATCCACCCTTTGCTTTACCGATGTTAATGTCATTACATTCTTCGGCCTCTTGATATGAACCCGAAACTGCCCCCGAAAACCTATCCACCAATTCCCTTCAAGTCCTGATAGATCCTTATCCAAGCTGCCTAAACCACATTGCAGCTAAGTCCGTCAAGTATAAAGGGAAGCATCGGGCCATTACTTCCTCTGATGCCCCCAGCACCTCCATGTGTCTGGTGTACCTCATCAAGTGATCAGTTGGGTCTGCCTTGCCATCATATACCTCCACGCTAGGTAACTTAAACTTAGGTGGATTCTGAGCCATCCTTATTTCCCGAGCGAACGGACTCCTGTTCACCCCTTCCAAGTCTCTATTAGTCAAGCCACCTCGCACAGTTTTCCTGATTATCTCTACCAATCCAGCGTTGTCCATCAGGGGTTGCCCCCGAGGGAACTCCGGCACATATTCTTCATGTGGCTCATTAGCAGCAACGTTGGCTCTAGCCTGTTGAACTCCTTCCAAAGGTCCTCCTGTGTTGGATCCAGCGGGCCTGCCCCCAAGCCCTTGTTGATTGCCTTTTGGCTCTGTATCTTGTCCTCCATTGGGTTCCATAACCCTAGTTCCTTGTCTTGCATCCACAGCCGCTGTAGCTGTTCTTAAGTTCTGCGTCCCTGCAGCTCTCATCTGCTCAAAGAAAGTCTGCATCATTTCCTGTTGACTCTTCAACAACCTCTCTTGCAGTGAATTTGTTATAGCTTCCCTTTCGTCTCTGGTGATGTTGATGGAAGCTTGCCCTTCTCCAGCTCCAGAGGATGCTTCTTGGATTCCTTCCTACTGGCTTCTCTCAGCCCTTTGCCTTATACTATTTTTCCTAGTCATTGTCTTCAAGTCCAAACTCCTCAAAACTCTTCAAATCTGAACTTCGAACCCGATGTAGCGGGTGCTAGTCCTTCTCAGCGAAAGCACCAAAGTGTTTGCACCAAAAATGGTCACAAACCCCAAATACCGTGAAAGCACCAGTGTATGAACACAAATCAGTGATAATCAAGCACAAATATCAGGTCTCAGCAAATAACAAACAGCAATTCAGAAATAATGAACAAAGACACAAGATTTATGTGGTTCGGCTATCTCCAGCCTACGTCCACTTCAAAGTTTTATCCTTTTATTGATTATCCTTGTTGGTTACAGATGATTACAGTAGTAGTAATGAAGACTTTCGAGTACAATATTTGTATTGAAGTGTAGAAATGAATCCGGCAGAGTCTGGACGTCCAATAGCCAAAAGGTCCTTTTTCTGTAGGCTTCAGGAGGCTATTTATAGGCGTAGGAGGCTGAGATCGCATTCAAACTTCGGGAGACTTCTTCTGGAACGTGAGTGGGCCCACACGACCGACCCCACTAAGTTTCAACTCGATCTGTGATCGATACGAAGTGATTTCGTATCCATCAAAAAATGATCCAATCGAGCTGAAACTTGGCGGGAACATTCCTTACCTTGTATTCAACCTGCTGTGAAAATTTCGTTGCATTTGGATCATCGGTTTAGGAGATATGATCGATACGAAATTGCAATCTTCGTATGTTGTTGCATTCGTATCCATTGGTTCGAATCCATCCCGTTCGACTCGATCAGAAGCACGCGCGCGCAATGACGTGGTGCCAATCTCCTGGATCGATTCGACTTTTGCGGCGTGTTGACTGGGTTGGTCCACTTTGCGCTCCGAGTTTAACGCTCCTTTCCTGGAGATGAGCACGTATCCACGCTTCTCGCTTGCACGTGTCCATCACTTCTCCATGTACTCAACTGTTTGCATCGCATGTTCTCTCGTATCGATCGCAGGAGAGTATTTCGCATCGATCCGATCGATACGAAATGTTGAATTTGATCGATACGAATTAAAGGCCAACAGATGGGTACGAAACCAAACTCAATGATGGATACGAACGAAGCCTTACCTGATGGATACGAGCGAGATTTTACCTGATGGAGTCAAACTGAGCTCCGGTGATCGATACGAGATCATGGAGTCGAAATACAACACCTGTCCCAATCCTGATCGATACGAATGAAACGCTGCTCCATGGATACGAGCTGTCGGGCATGCATGAACCATCTCTTCCTTCCTTACCGATACGAAATCATTGAGTCGAACCTGTGCCGATCGATACGAACGGTATCGATTCGAAGTCCTTACTTTCTGATCGATACGAAACGTATCGACTCGAACCACCACCATGCCCTGCCTTCGATCGATACGAACACTATCCTCCTGATCGATGCGAAACACATCGATACAGACAATCCTTTGCATCGATGGATACGAACAACATGTTCTTCCTACCTTGCATCGATCATATCTCCTTCATACGAACTCCGATTAACCTGAAATTTGAAGCATAGCCTCTCCTAGTCCTCATCATCATCTCCAATCGATTCCGTCCCAATCGGAGCTTAACCAAATTTTGACGACATCGATTGCAGCCTTGATTCCAATCGATCTCCAATCCCAATTCCATCATTCCTTGCCAATTTTTTGATATTCTAGCCTTGACCAAAAGGTGGAATAACAACCACTTTTGATTTTTTTTAATTTGGGGGTGTGGCTCGAGGTGGATGGTAGCTGCGGCTATGCATTACCACTGGCCCGAAAGCGTAATTGGTATATCTATCCTGGCATTGCCTAGTTGTGCCGCGTCACCTACACTAGCGCGCCTTGTACGAGTTTGATTTGTGTCCTACCTATGGAGTATCCTCTACTAGCCTCCCGATCAGGAGGTATTACGGTGCTGTATAGACTATTGGCACTATTATCTGTTAAGGGCTATATGGGTAACCCCTTAACACTATTTAAAAGTAAGTTTATTTTACTATTAGATATTATTATAATAGCGAAATATTACTACATAGTTAATAGTTTAACGGATCCTTAGGAGGTGTGAATCTCGAGCATCTCTTAAGTTACTACACTCACGTTAGACACTGGATAGGTGATGTCAAATCCCGTAAACATCTATGACGTCATTCCACTCATATAATTTACTATTGATTTAACTTACATAAGATCTTTTAGTTCTGACTTGAGTGTTTTGTCTTTTCAATTTGCTCGGGCCAGTCTGAGCATTACAAGTACCGAAGACCTTATTTTTGGAGGATGAAGACGAAGATTTTCCTATTACTATTAATTACTACATTGTTCCGCTGCATTATTTTATTATTCTCTGGTTTGTGTAACTCTGATACGTATTGTATAAGAATAATCAAATGTTTTGTAAACAGCTTCATGAACAGTTTATTTGATTATTATATTTTATCATCCCGTTGCAAGATTCAATTTTGTATTTTTTCTCTCTCTGCTTTTTCTTATTTACCTCATAACAATCCGCCCTTCTGTATGGTTTAAGTCCGACGTGTGTGGTTTATCGTCGATTTAAAACGTACAAAAAGGCGGATGTAACAGTTTTGAAACTAATTTTATTGTTTGTTAGGTTTGAGATTATAAGTTTATGCAGATCTAATATGTGGTGATAAAATTTACTTTTGTTATTGCGACTTTAATTTTCTTACAATCACGGACTTGATATTTAAATAAATTATGTACGCATGTATGTGTGTGTGTGTATCATTCGTCGTTTGTTTTTTAAATTGTATATGAACATCAAGTTAAACTTTAAATTAGGTTAATTTGTTTTGAATAACAAGTTCATTGCTTAGTCAAATGTATGTTTTGAAATATTAATTTTCTCTATACACATGTGTAGTTGTAAATTCATAATGTTTTAGAATTAATTGCATCTTAAATTATGAAAATGCTTTTATTTTTATGTTTACTAGGTACTTTCATACCAGCAATTTTAAATGTTAGGATTTTATTGCGTTTAGGCATGGAATTTTATATTGTATTGAACCAATTATTAAATTGTGTTTGCAAAAGGTAGTGAAAAATATTGCTTTAGGATTTGGATCTAATATGAAATTTCATTTCCATCTTTATTTTGTAAGTAGTAAAAAATATCACATATATTTATATATGTGTCTAAACTATATGTATGTATCTATGTATGAATATATGTATATGTTTATATGTGTGGTACTATTGATATTGTGTATACAAGCTATATTCGTATATTTTTGTGTATACAGACATATGTATATACTTAGATATTTGTATTCTCGAAATACTTGTGAATTTGTTACATGTATATGTAAGCATTAGATATATGTATATACAATAGATATAAATCCCAATATCCATAAGTGTATATATAGTTATACACACATTGATATCATATCATATTATGTTATTATACATGATAATTCAAAATTAAACATTTAGTTGAGCTAAATAATATGATTAATCAACATATATAAAATAAATTTTAATAAAATATGATTTTATTTGATAACAAAATTGGATCTAGTGAAACCAAATCGACTTCATAGGCTCACTATGACCTAAATAGAGAGAAAAATTAAAATATACTCATTTATCCCGTTGTAGACCGACCTGATTCATACAACACACACATAAGATATATATTAATTGCTGAAATAAATACAAATAAAAATTTATTTTACCATTGCAATTTTTGATGATCATGCAATGGAAAAGACAAGGGTCAAATATAGAGAAGAAAATGGGATTCATGACATATATTTCCTGCCATAATATGATCCAAAAGATATCACTTTCATTTTACATAAATTTTAATCATAGAAACAGAAAGTTATCTTAAATATCTCTTATATTAAAGAAATATTTTCTTCCTCGTCTACTATTCTTCTCCGCCATTAGAACATTTCAAGTTAGGCCCTATAAACCATAACTAGAATTGAAAAGGATTTTCAAAGGTCGCTTAACAATTTTGACATGTACAACACCATGCTCTTTCATTAAGGTAAATTATATTTCTTTATTTTAAATATGTTATCATAATTCACATGATTATTTTTGGCCATTAATCATAGAAAGCAATTCATATGAAATTATATATATGCGGATTTATAATCTTAATTCATCATATATGTGTGTGCAATAATCATTTATGAATTGTATCTTATGATTTAATCATAATACATAAACATATGCTTATACACACACATACATATATGTCACAAATCTCAATTCGTGTACCTAATCAAATGTAAATTCAAATGGATCTAAATCAATGACAATTATAGAAGGCGATAAGGAGGAGGTTGGTAAGTGGTGTGGTGATGACATGGTTTGAATAAAACCATAAGGAACTCGGGTGCATAGGCAACTTCGAGATGAGGTAATGGTAGGCGGAAGACTAATATGTAGAAAAATAGAGAGAGCGACTACAAAGCCCGGTAAAAGACTATTAACGAAATTCACAGTTGATCCATAAGTCAAAACCCATATCTTTGAGTAAGATAGTTAGGAATAAGGCACACTACGAATCGTTAGCGTTTATAAAGCCTGGTATTGTCAACAACAATCATCGAAAATTGAAGAATAACACAAATCAAAAGGATAAAATAGAGCGTGCTAGAATAATCTTCATAAACTCCATTTTTCATTAGAGGTAGGGAGTAGGCCTTACTACACACACCTTATAGCTTGGATTAAGGGAATGTGGAACCTGAAAGATAACCTTGACATTTTCTCAAGGGAAAATGGATTTCTTCTAGTTCAATTTGAATTAGAAAGTGATTGTAAGAGAGAATTAGAAAAAAGCCCATACATAATGGATGGTAAACTTATAATTATGAAGAAATGGAGTAGTGAGATCAAGTATGATAAGGATTTCCTAGTCTCTACTTACTAGGATCCTAAGTGTAACGACCTGGAATTTCACTGCTTTGATTTATGAATATTTAATTAATTTAAAATATTATAATAATAGGTTTTGTACTTAAAATTAAACTCTTTTAAATAATAATTAATGATGGTAAATCATTTTCAAAATTAGTTTACACAAATATACAGTTCGATTGAAAATAGAAAATGTGATAGGAATTCATTTTCAAGATTTTCGACTTTTTATCGGCTACAAGTTATCGAAAATGTTGTGGACTCTTTAATGCATGGTATTGCAAGAAGACAGATAGATATTTTTCAAGGACGTATTCAGTGGTATGTAATTATCATAAATTAATATCCTAGACTTCAACCTTCTAGAATCCTTTCTTGCTTTTGATCCCTATCTCTGCCTCTTTGTTGTTGATTTGGCTTATTCTGAATGTTCACTTGGACTTTCCTAGAACTCTCATAAGACTGTTTTATCGCAATGTTTCTCTGTACTGCTTCTTCACTCAGTCTGGTGACATTATTATTTTTTGGATGACCTTACTTCCTCCTTTCTCAAAACCGAGCTACCTTTGAATAAAGGCGCTCCAATGTGACGGGTGGTTTACTAGCCAGCTAGTCGCCAAACTCTGACTCCAGATCAATTCCTCTTGTTATGGCCATGAGTATTGCATGATTATTTAGATTACTGACTTACGTGGTAGCTATATGAAATCTCTCCAAATAGTCATTCATGACTCCCCCGGAGCCTGGATCGCACTGGAAAGGGACATCGCATCTTTTGATGAGTCGCATGCATTCGAAATTGCTCCACAAACTTGGTTGCTAGCACATCAAATCTGGAAATTGATCATGGGGGTAGTCTCGTGGACCACATTGTCGCTATTCCAAAAAAGGTTATAGGAAAGAATCTCCACTTGGTCACATCATTTGCTCATGCAGAATCCGTCAGCCATTCGTACCTCATAATATGTAGCCGGAAATCGATTTTTCCCTTGTACGCAGGCATTTACGGCATGTTGAATACCCTTGGATATTCTTCGTGTAGAACATTATCCGTGAAAGGGTATGGCTTCTCGAGGTTCCCTAATCATCGTTAGTAAAGCTTTTGTTATTTCTCACCAACTGTCTGACCATTGCCGAGAAGTCCAGCATTTGGATGGGCGATGCCAAGCGGTGGTCATGTTCCACCTCACATGTATAGTTTGGTCGATGTTTATGGGTAATTTCATGCCCTCTTGGGCTACCATCTTCATGATGCACATCTTGTATGTTAATTTCACCATCATCCTGGGAAAGAACCCGATCGGAGTTCATTTGAACTCTATCATCCAAATTAACCGTAGCGGCTTCAGTTTGAATCCCAAAATGCGTAGGTAAATTTCCTTCTCTAGCGGAGGACCAACACTAACCATTCCTAACAAACTACGATGGTCTACCTGTTGATTCCTCGAAGTTCTATATGGTAACCATCAGTTTCTGCAAAGCTTGTGTCTATGATATCCATCCGAGGAGCTAGAGCTTTCTGACATTGAGCAAGGAGTGGGATCCATCCTAGCTTTGCCTCGCTGCTGCTGATTGATTTGGTTCATCAAGTCGATGTTGGTCTGAATCTGCTGATTTATCTGTCGACGGCGGTCCATCAGCTCTCACATTAAATTATGAAATTCAGCTCTAGCAATAGAATCTGTAGGATTCTGAGTTCTAACCGGATCAGCATTCACATTTACTGGTTATTGCTTGGGTTTCCTTGTTAAATGTTAGCAGTCTCATTTTCATCCACGTTCTGAGTAGTAGATTTGGTATGTCTTACCATCATCGATCTCCTTATTTTGACTTCAGCAAATCTAAGTAGTATAAGCAACTTGGTGAAGATAACAATGGATCTCCTTGGGGGATTTATCCAACCCAATAGCAATAAAGAGGATTCTTGTAGGCTGAGAATCAGGATTCTCAATGAAAGCACAAAAATGTTTACAACCAAATTGTTCACAAACATCCGAGAATAGATTTGTGTAGAGAAGTAAATGAAGATAGTAAAATTGAAACCGAGGAGTAGAATTAACTAACAAACTAATAAAAGCAATAATCAAGAACATAGAAATTTATAGTGGTTCGGCGTTGTATGCCTACGTCCACTTTGAAGATTATCTTTAATGATCGACTAATAATTCGATTGCAGCAACAAGAAATAGGAAAAACCTGATTACAACAAAGACTAAGGTAACCGGCAGCATAAAATATCCCCTATAGTGAACCAAAGGGCTTGTAATTATAGGGAGAGCTAATGGAATATTTCGGTAGAAGGATCTCTAGGTCCATATGGGCCCACCATAACAATCGGCATATCTAACTCGACCGTCAGGAACGATTAGCCTCAGTTTAGCCTATCCTTTTTCATGTCTCCAATTTTAATGCGGTCGTTTTTGGAAGTCCCACATGTCTCTTGATATTGCTTTTGAAATATGGAACCATTCTAACTTATAACATAGGAGATATGGATCGATCTCGGTAGAAATTTGATTATGCACTGGACCATACAGATCACTTTTAGTCCTTGGCCAAAATAATCGGCCAATAACGATCGTCTAGATCCTAAATGCAACTTTAGGACTCGCGGTCGTTTTTGTAAGGCTCAATCTTTATTTTGTTGATGCCTTGGAAGTTTCAAATGGATTGGCCTTATGGATCTTGAGATATGGAGCATTCTTCGATGACTTGAACTATCTTATGGAATGTTGTTCATCGATCCATGCAAATCTTTCTTCGTCTATAACTTGAGCATATAAACTCCGAATGATTCAAAATTTGAAATATAACTTCACGCGGCCATTCTAGTTACTCCATGATGACTACACCTTGATAGGGTTCCGGTCCAAATCTATCTGACCATCGTCTATGCTGTTGTACATAATCAATTTCTAAGGTTATTGACCATTCGTTCCTAGCCAAGTCGATGATATCACAGGCTTGCCAAATGGCGGGATAACACTCGAGCTATATATATTCTATGATTAAGAAATATTGTTTCAATTTTAAAAAAAATTGAAATAAAACCCGGTATTTGGATCTTAAGTTTTCATAAGGAAATAAGTGCAAAACAAAATAGTGAATCTAAAAGGGGTATATACTCTCACGACGTAGAGGAGTGTTATACAAGTTGAATCTAAGTTTAGTTTTTATGAAATGTTTCACAAGTAATTTAATAGGAACATAATTAATATTAGGGAGAACCAATTAAATAAGTGCGTAAGTTGGATGTAGACCATTTTTCGTTTATATAGTTTGATCTAAGATTCGAGTACATGATTTTGAGGTATTTCACACTGTTCCAAATAAGGATCTATTACTCGATTTTTGACTACGAGCACTTGATGTGGATTTTTAGTATGGCACTAAAATTTTCTATCATAATATATGACCATGTAAGAAGAACAAAGGTTCCTAATTAAGGAACTTGATCGAAGTCCGCACTAAAGAATCGGGTGAGCGATACTAGTTTGGAAGTAAAGTTATGTATTCGAGTAGTGATCGAATCTTATTTTTTTAAAAGAAAGATCTATGTACATATATGTACTGATGTATAGTGTTAAGTATTTTCTAGGATAAGTTGAGGTGTAATTTTTGGGACGAAATTCTTTTGAGGGGAAAGAATGTAACGACCCAGAATTTCACTACTTTGATTTGCAATTAATTAATTAATTTTAAATATTATAATAATAGGTTTTGTAATTAAAATAAAAATCTTTTAAATAGTAATTAATGATGGTTAAATCATTTTCAAAATTAGTTTATAAAAATATATAGTTCGATGGAAAACAAAAAATGTGATCGGAATACGTTTTTTGGATTTTGGATTTTTTTGCTGGCTAAAAGTTATTGAAAACGTTATGGACTCTGTAACATATGTATACACATTTTTAAATTTATGTGTGTTAGCAAAGTATATGTATGCGTATATAAGATAAAACAAAGTTTTTGTTACTTCGTAGGCGAACATAGGTACAAATAAGTACCATGACATGTTTGAAACATGTTTTCTTTTTGGAAATGAGGGGGAAGACAAGAAGTTAGTGTTTGTTCATGAAGACGAGGAAGGTTACATGAAGTGGCGAGAGGATAGTGGAGGGTATAGGACAAGATTACTTTGGTAATTTTGTATATACCATTTTATATAAAACAATTTTCCTTATTTTCCTTTCCATTCATTTTCATTCTTCCATATTTTTATAAACTAATTCCTCTTAGCTAAGTTTTTTAAATTGTTCCATAGCTTCTAATTTAAAATCCTAAGTTTTTAAAAATCAAATTCTTACTTTTAAACTTTTAAAAATTTAGTCTTAAATCTCTTGTTTTCATCTCCAAGTTCTCCACTTTTACTCCCATTTCATTCGGCCATAACTTCCGCTATATATTACAAGTTGCGATTTTATTTTTTTTCAAATTATATAGAATTCTAGTGGCTACAACTTTTATTTAAAGGACTTTTTCAAATTTGAATATTTTTGGGTCAAAATTGCACTTCTGTCTGACTCATTTTTGGACACATATTATCAAGGTCGAAAATAGCACTACTTCTTTGGACCACATCTCTCTAAAAAAATCCAAATTGAATGACTTTTTTAAGAATTGTAGAGAAAAGAATTTTTTAAAAGTTTAATTTGTACCACTTATTCAAATTATGAGAATAACATGGCCAAACATCGAGGGGAAAATGAACCTTTTTCGAGTGATATTTGTGTGGTTTTCCAAGCTTTACAAGTTCCAAAGCGTTTCAAGTTTTCAAAGATTTTTGGTGAGTAAACTTCTAATTATTGAAAAGATGTTTCCTTTGCTTATATGATAGTATTTATATATGATGTTAATGTCTGGATTATGATATGATTTCGATGTATATGTATGTGATAATTTGTGTTTAGACATTAGACTTGAATCGATGGATTAAAGTGATATGTTTGGTTTTAAAGTTGGGAACTTGTTTATGTGGTAGTTTTAAATGGTATGTATTATAAACATGTATATGGTGTATGCCAAATAGCATCTTGTTTGTAAAACTGATATGAAATTTCTTATGAAAACTATAGTAAATAGTTTGAAATAAAAAGCCTATGTGTTTAAACTTTATTTTTCTTATGTTTGGAAAAGAAAATAAAAGTAAACTTTAAGGTGAAGTTTCAGAAGGAAAGATAAAACAAGTCGAGATTATGGGTATCCATAACAATGGTCGATATGAAAGTAGTTTCGCTTAAAAATCCTACTTTGCAAAAATTTCTTTTATTAACTTAAAGTATTTTGAAAATGTTATATAAACTTAATAATGATGTTTTATGAGGTTAATTAAGTTTTTTGGTTAAATATTTATTAGTTAAGTTTTAATAATAAATTAAGATTAAACAAGGTTTACTAATTATAATTAAGTAAAGATTAGTTAATTAAGTTTTAAGATAGGACTAATTTTAGTTAATTATTAATTAAGTAAGAATAATTTTAAGTAAATATAATTTAAGTATATGATTTATTTTAATTAATTATTAATAAGTATAAGGTTAATTATGTATAAAAAAGTCAATTGTTTAATTATTTTTAATTACTAGTTATTATTTAAAATAAATTATTTATTTGAGATTTAATTTAATAAAGTTTTAATCAAAGGTTATTTTACTAATTAAAAGTGATTAATTAATACTTTATTATCAATGAAGGTTTAAATCGTTATTTAAAAATAAATAAAGGATTAATTAGGGTTAAATTATCTATATAATAGTTGATTATTGTTTAATTAGTTACTAAATGTTTAATTATTTCTTAATTTATAGTTAAACTAAGTTAAGACTTAATTAAGATTGATTATGATTAAAATAAGTGTTTAACTTGTAAATAATTAAATTAAAAAGGAGTTTTAACTTTTAAATTCTTTGTTTTCCACTAATCAAATTATTTTAAAGGTACTTTTTGTTGAAAGATGGTTTTGAAATCAAGGAATTCAAATGTTGGAAGTATTAAGTAGACAAATGACTGTGAATGAGTTATGATGTGATTGTTTGTGTTTGTGTGGCGTTCTGATATAAATTGATTGTTTGATTGTGTGGATACTTGATAGCAGAATAAATCTCTGTTCTATTATAAATTGATTGTTTGATTTTTGGATAAGTGTTAAGCAGAATAAATCCCCGTTCTGCTATAAATTGATTGAATAGTTTGGACATCTATTTAGCAGGACAAATCACCATCCTGCTATTATGTTATTTGGACATGCATATGCTAGTAGAATTGTATCAACATGTTATTCTCTAATTTAAATATGAATTGCATTTACATATATATTGACTTATGTAAATAAATAATTAAGTGACTTGAAAGTGACAATGATGTTAAATGGTGACTTAAATTGGTACCATTGGGATTGCTAAGCTGTTTTGGAATTTATGAAATATGGCTTTGAATTAACTTCAATTCTCTAGTCAATTTAGGTTTAAATTTTATAAATGCTTTCCAAGTTATATTACTATTTTATAAAGGTATTTATAGATAATAGCTTGTTTATAAAAAGGGGTTTACTAAGTAAAAAGGTTTACTTAAAGTGATTCAAAAGGATGAGTTGCAAAAGATATTTTGTAAAGGATTTTTCTTAAAGAAGATTTATCGAAGGAGTTTCAAATGGGGAAGGTTTTATAAATGATTTAGAGTTTTGTACAGAGGTTGTGTAAACTGACTTATAGACTTATAAAAGTGTTTATAAATTAATTTTGAAAATTTGTAAAGATATTTAAATGTGAAGTGAGCTTTTAATAGGGAACTTTTTATAAAAGATAAGTGGATCAGTTTAGTAAGTAATGTTTTCGAAAAGGAAATTGAAAAGAAGGAAAGTTTTTTAAAGTTTGGTAAATATACTTGTACCTTTGAGATAAGTATATAAATATTTGTCTAAGTATAAAAGGGATGTAAGGGGTTTGGGAATAGTGTTTTTTAAAGATCTTTTGATCCAATGTTTATAAAGTGATTTTACTTAATTAAAGATTAATTAAATAAGGCTTAGTGGATTCCATATGGGATTAAATCCATGTCTGAATGTTTGTTTGTTTGATAGTTAAATAACCGACTATCAAAATCTCGACCAAAACGTAACTTTGGAAATATCTAGGAGAAACACGAAAATTATATGGTATGTTACCATTTCTAGTGCTATACTGTACGTATAAATTCGTTTCGTGTTACTAGGATTAATGATAAGGAAATCCATCCTCTAACGTTAAGGAAGTGATCCCTGCTCTTATCTTTTCAACTTATTTCCTAAAGAACCAGGGTTGAGTTTATAAGAAATTATCAGAAAGTTGTTTCGAAGAGATCGGGATTGGATATGTTATTCAAAAACCACTTCGATCCGACTCAAGCATTTTGACTTAAACACATCTTGAATAATATGGAATTAAAGATAGAGCTCTGAAGTGCAAGGGCTATTTGTTATTTATCATGAGAGGGCTGCCCAAAAGGGATGTAATAGAAGTAGTTCCTACAGTTTTTTTCAATCACAGAACGAATTTGTATGGATGGATGCTAGCATTGCATTGATACCTAGAGGGCAGTGTAGCATTCCAAGTGCAAAGTGCTAAATAAAGGTAAAACATAGCGTCAAGCCTCATCAACCAGGAAAATGACAAAAATAGAGAAGGCAACAGGGCCATGTAGGTCGCTCCAATCAAGGTATGGTCATCTTAAAATCTATATCTTTACTATCTAATCATGTATGCTTCGGGGCCCAAAGTGGGGTGATCATATTCGGTACTACAAGTCAAGTGGTAGGCCAATCTTGTGTGACAAGGGTACAAGATGTTCTTGTTAGACTCTGGTGCATTTTATCTAGAGATGTACCATCGGAAGGTAGTTCTTTGCCTTATCATAGTATGGACTCCAATATCCAATACGTGCCTTTACAGTTTTTATTGTAGAACCTAGTATGCTAAAATTTAACTAATCTAACAATTTTGGCTATAATTAATAAGCTTTTGTACTCTAGACACCATTATAATATCAATGGGTTTTCTATAAAAAGTGTTTTGGTTAATATAAGGTAAAAACCCATTCATATTTATATTCTGCATGGTCTTAAGAGATGCCTTTGATTCTAGAAGGGTTTTAAACATAATAATTCAGTTATTTTGAATTTACTCACACTAGACCCATGTCTTACTCGAAGTCTTGTTTTCTTTCCCTAAACTCTTGGGTGCTCAATTTTCATGGGTAGCCAAGTAGTTCAAATTTCTCATGACTGCATTTTAGAGGAGCTGGAGCAGGTGGCTTCACCGTTAGCTCGTTATTATCGATTTCCACTGTGTATGTATGTATGATCTATGTACGGTTAGGTAGGATCAGGCTGTTATAACTATCCTAGGATAGAATCGGTATTAGTATGACTCTAGTGTATCATTTTTTAAATGACTTTGTAAATTATTATTGATTAATATATGTTACTCTGTTGCGTTGTGAGATTCTGTGATTAATTTTGTTTCTTCTGTCTTCTATTTTCCTTCTATTCACACCTATTGACTTGTCTTTTGGACACTTAAATAATCGACACACGAATACCGTGGATGTATTAAGTGTCGTCTTTAGGTGTAAGAAAGGAAGATCATTACATTACGTCAATATGCAGTGTGTGTCATTGGTAAACAAATTTGTATGGATGATTTTACTAAAAACATAAAGAGACTATCATATGCAAGACTCTTAGTAAAAGTCGAAGCAGATTACGAGTTTGATGGGGTGGTTCAAATTCAAAACCTGAGAGAGTAGTCCTTTTTATAGAAAGTGGAGTATGAGTTTAAACCCTCAATATGAATTTTTTTTATGTGTTTTGGTGATATAAATGAGCAGTACCCAATTAAGTTTGAAGATAAGTGGTTTTGAAATAATAACAAAAAGAAGTTGTTAACAAAGACAAGCATAGGAGTAAGGAAGTGCTCAGTTGAGTGAACATGAACTAGATAATGACAAAAAAGAAAAGGAAGTAAGAGTGGGAGTAGAAGAGGATAACAGTAATGAAGACTATAATATGGCTAATATCACAGGGAATGATATTAATATAAATAAATTAATAAGTAAAAGAGGCAGTATAATACATTAACAATAGAGGGGATACATTGCATATAAAGTAAGAATTAGTTCGTTACTTTCATCAAAATGGTTAATAACTTAGGAGACAATGGGTTTCCTTACCTTAATCATGCATTTGATTTGAAAAAGCCAAAGGGGCTTCCATGAATTATGAGTGTAAAACTTGGGGAATCAATTAATGATTTGATGCTTCCGATCCACTTTGAGGGAAAGCCTATTTCTCTCATCACGTGAATGATGGGTTCTTATTTACATAATCATATTCCATTTTCGGATCCACTTTGATGCATATTGTATTGCTAACCATTACACTAGACAACTAAGGTAAGGCTTCATTATATCTTTGTGTTTTGGATCTGAAATCCAATGGTTTCTTAATTTAAATGGTTTAGGGAATATATTTTTATTGATTGAGTTTCCCATGAATGGACTAATGGGGTTGTGATCACAAGTATCTAAGGGGAGGGATGTTACTTGAGTCGTAAACAAGTTTTGTAACCATAACATATTTGTAAGAATTTACCAATTTCAACGGCTATTTTTTTTAGCTAGATCAAACCTTTATGTATGTTTTGGACCACCAATGTTTATTTCAATGAGATTAGTGTTGAAAACGAATTCATTCATAATGAAGTAAATGAGAGTATTGATTGTGTATATATCATAGAAATATAAACATCGTCACATCTCAACCATCCATTCATTGATCAAATGGTAGAGAACAAATCTTCAAACAGAACGTGGATAATAGGTCATGGGCCATAACAACACCGAAGCCCATCAATACAAAATATGTTATAAATAGCTGTATATTCTATGTATTGATGTGTATTCATTTTTCTTAATTCAGTAATCAATTCAATATATTAAAAATAAATATTTTCACAATTTTTCTGAACATTTTTCAATATCTCAAAAATCTTATATGGTATTAGAGCTACTGCCTAACAGCATCAGGCTTCGTATCATTAATCGCAATTCATCAGGAAAATCATCATCTAAGTTTTATTTTCTTCTCATCAGAGTTTAGAATCATCATATGAGAAGAAGATTCAATAAAGAATCATTATTTCCACGCTAGTTTCTAACTATTCTGGCTGCATTAGAATTCTCTATCAAATCCTGAAAATCAACAATTGAAATTCAAAAAAAACAGAATCAAGAAAACAGAATTATCAACACAAGTTTAAAGAAAGTGCCATCTTAAGAAAAGCTAATCAGTTGGCTTTCTAGTTGCAACAAACCTGATTGTGCCTACAACTGCAATTCTTGATTCTGATTTCCAATCAAGATTTTCAATCTTCATTATTTTCTTCTCCTTCTTTCTATTAGTTCAAGATCATCATGACTGAGGAAGAAGGACACTCTGAAACACCCATCAATAACAATAACGCTCAGCTGACAAGAACAGATGTTGAAAGACGTGAAAACTGTAATCAGTCCACAAAGTCAACTAATTACAGTCCATCTGAGTGAAGAGAACTATCTTATTTTGAAGCTACAGGTTGAAACTACTCTTCAAGGGTATGGTCTTGAGGATTTCACTCAAGGAACCATACCAATTCCCCTAAAATTGATCACCGATCAAGGAAACAAGATCATCGGTAATGAAGAGTATGTGAAACATCATAGACAAGACAGACTTATATGTTCATGGCTGCTATCATCAATAAGTGCAAATATGCTAAAACATGTGATAGGTTGCAAAACTGCAAGTGCGATTGGACAACAATTGAAAAGGTCAATTCACAATTTATAGCAAAGGTAATGTTTCATAAAAGGAAACTTCGTAACATCAAAAAGGATAATCACGACATAAGAGAATATCTTTTCAAGATTAAGTCAATCTAGGACACTTTAGAGGCAGCAAATCAAAAGGTCTCGGTTTCAGAACAAATTATGAAAATACTGAATGGATTAGGTGATGAATATGAAGTAGTGGTAGCAATTATAACCTCTCAAAAGAATCTACCATTAATAAATGATGTACACTCTATTCTATTATCACATGAAGCAAGAATTGATATCAAGAAACCATAAGAATCAGATTTCGCTGCCGACTTTGCTGCTAACTACAGGAGTAAAGGTCAAAACAATAATAGAGGAGAATAATTTGCACAAAGAAGCGGATATTCAAACGGGTTTAGAGGAAGAGGCAGATGGAATAGCAACAGCAGACCAAAATGTCAAATATGTGAAAAACTTGGACACACTGTTACAAAGTGTTATTTCAGACTAAATTTTAACTATGTTCTAGGTCAACGGTCAAGCAATCAAAGAAATTCAGACTACATTGGAAACATGGCACACATGCAGCAACAATTAAGTAACCAGACAGATGACAGAAACTCTCAAACTGAAATTGCAAAGCCTGATCACATTCAAGATGAAGATTCGTACCTAATTCAGGAGCAGCCAACCATATCACCAACAATTTAAGCAATCTAAACCTTGGAAGTAAGGAGTATAAAGGTATGAATTCTATACACACGGGTAATGGTAAACCTATTGCAATTACACACATGGGTAAGTCATATATTATGGGAAAAAGACAATCATACTTAAACAATCTATTGAGAGTTCCACTCATTAGAAAGAACTTGCTAAGTGTGTCACAATTTGCAAGAGATAAAAATATTTATTTTGAGTTTTATCCACACTATTATTTAGTTAAGGACATCCTAACTAAGGAAATACTTAGCAAGGTAAACAATGTAGGGGATTGTACAAGTTCAGTGTGGATAACTCAAGAAACTCATATTTTCAAAGAAATTAGTGTAATAATTATGTATTCAAACATCAAGAAAACTATAAGACATTTGATAGGTGGCATTGTAAACTTGGGCATCCAAATGCTACTATTATTAAGCATGTACTGAATAATAATAATATTTCCTTTAATGAAATTCCTTTACCATATATCTACACATATTGCCAGATGGGTAAGAGTCGTAGATTACCATTTTTAGACTCTAGAATTCAATATAGTAAACTATTGGACTTCACTGCTACTGATTTGTGGGGGCTTGCTCCAATATATATTGATTTTGGATATAAATACTATATTTCATTTATAGATGCTATCTCTAGATATGTATGGATATACTTTATGAAATCAAAGTCAGCAACTCATAATGCAGTTTTGCAATTTATAGCTCAAGCGGAAAATCAAACAAATTGCTAGGTCAAGTCATACAAACTAATGGTGGTACAGATCAGTACTTACCACTAAAATAGTGCTTTTAAAAAAAGGGAATTAATCATAGAACAACATGTCCATACACATCAGAACAAAATGGACTTATTGAAAGAAGACATAGACAGATTGTTAAAACTGGACTTACTCTATTAGCTCAAGCATCTATGCTACTAAATTTTTTGGCCAGATTCTTTTGCTACAACTGTCTTCTTAATTAACAGACTTCCATCAAAAAATTTAAAACTAAAATGTCCAATAGAAATGCTATTTTGTATAAGCCTTGATTATCAAAGTTTCAAAGTGTTTAGATGTTTATGTTTTTCATATATTAGACCCTATATGCTCACAAATTGTCATCCCTATGTACTTTGTTAGGCTATGCTACTAACAAAAGGGGCACAAATGTTTAGATAAAAGTGGAAAAATATTCATCTCTAGACATGTGGTTTTCAATGAAAAGGTTTTTCCTTTTAAAGAATCAGATATCAGGACCACTAATAAGGTGTATAACATAAAAGAATCATTACCACCAATACCTGCTCTACCAGAAGAGATATTGCATACTCAGGGCGAACCAGTTTGGAATAGCACTAACCATCAAGCAACCCCCTCAGATTCATAGCACACTGGGTCCAGACTTGAACCAGGTGATGAATAAACTGAGTCATCCAATGTACCTGATCAAACATCTCAACAAAGAACAAGAGCGCTACCTACTTCTCATCAAACATAAGATAACTCACAATATGCTAATATGGAAACACAAATAGAAGTAGAGGGAATTGAGCAATAACAAGCTACAACAATGATCAGTCATTACATGATGGCTAGATCAAAAAGTGGCATATTTAAACCAAAAATTTACAATGCAGTCTTGGATACAAAGGAACCAAGCACACAATATCAAGCCATGCAAAATAAAAACTAGAGAACAACCATGGTGAAGAATATAAGATGTTGATGAGAAATAAGACATGGAATCTTGTTTGTATGCCAAAGAACAAAAATATTATTGGCTGCAAATGGACTTATAAATTGAAAAGAAATGCAAATGGTTTAATTTCTAAGTACGAGGCAAGATTAGTAGCTACAGGCTATTCACAACAAAGTATCTTTGATTTTAATGAAAAAATTTCACCAGTTGCGAAGCCTACTATTATTAGAATTGTTATTACAATCGGCTTGCATAGAAATTTGAGCATCAAATAATTGGAGGTAAATAATGCCTTCTTTAATGGTGTTTTGCAAGAAGAGGTTTACATGGAGTAGTCACATGGATTCAAGGGAAAAAGGAAAGAGGAGCTTGTGTGCAAACTAAATAAAGCAATTTATAGATTAAAACAAGCACCAAGGGTGTGGCTTGAAAAAATAAAGGCAATAATGATTGGACTGGACTACAATCTAATAAAATCTGACAAATCTCTATTTACAAAATTCAATAAAAATATAATGATTTATGTACTGATATATGTTGATGATTTTGTCATTACAGGCAACAGTGAGATGGAAATCAACAATCTCATAAAGCACTTGAACCAATAATTCACAATCAAAGACCTTGGCAATCTAAATTACTTTTTGGACATTGAAGTGAAAAGATTATCCAGCATAACAATTCAGCTACCGGAGAAAGTGCATAGCAGAAATTCTACATAAAGCCAAAATGGATCAAGCTAATCCAATTTCCACTCCAATGGTCAGCAATATACATCTATCTAAATATAAAGGAGAATCTATATCTAATGACAATCAGTATAGAAATATTGGTAGGGCACTTCAGTATGCAACTATCGCTAGACCAGAGATCACTTTTAGTGTAAATAAAGCAAGTCAATATATGCGAAATCCAACTAATGAGCATTGGAAAGCAATAAAAAGGATATTAAGATATCTCAAGGGAACCATAAACTTTGGATTAACACTTGAAGCAAGCAAGACAATCAATATCACTGGCTATGCCGATGCTGACTGGACTACTGATCCAGATGACGTAAGGTCAACAACTAGATATTGCATATTTTTAGGCAAAAATCTCATACCATTGTGCTAAAAAAACTACCTACGGTTTCAAGATCTAGCACTAAGGCCAAATTTAGTATCAAATGCTACAGCAAAAGTAATGTGGATAGAATCTCTACTTAGTGAACTACAAGTCAAGCTATAAAGTAAAACTACCATATGGTGCGATAACTTAAGCACAGTTCATCTTACAGCTAACTCAGTGTTACACTCCAGAACAAAGTACATGGAGTTATAAGATCTTTGAGCAAGTAACCAAAGGGAAGCTAAATGTACATCACATACCTTTAGCTTACCAAACTGTCGATATACTGACTAAACCATTGTCTAAAGCAAACTTCATTCGATTCAGGGAAAGGTTGAATGTTAACAACATCAATGGAATTCTTCAAAGTGAGAAACAGAAGGCCAATAAGGACGACTGTTCTCAAGAATACTTCAAATTTTAAAGTGAAATTCGTTGAAGACTATCAGATCTAACTCAAAATCAAAATTTGTTAAAGATTACCTTATTGAATCATGTAGTGGAGTGCGATACTATTAGACTAGTGTTCAACTTCAATACGAGCAAAGGAATTTTAGCATATTTGAGCTCAAATTGATTTTTCGCAAATTTAGGGATGAATTTTACAATCCCTAGTTAAAGTAGGGTATGAGGAGGAGTATTGAAGTAAATGGAAGTATCGATTGTGTATATATCAGAGAAATATAAGCATCCTCACATCTCAACCATCCATTAATTGATCAAACGGCAAAGAACAAATCTTCAAACAGAAAGCGGATAATAGATCATGGACCATCAACAGCACCAAAGCCCATTAATACAAAATACGTTATAAATATATGTATATTCTATGTATTGATGTGTATTCATTTTTCTTAATTAAATCAATTTGATGCATTAAATATAAAGATTTGCTCAATTTTTCTCAACATTTTTCAATATCCCAAAAGCTTATAATTCAACTCCAAAACATTTGAAGGAGATATATTATTACCCCTAGTTTTTTCACTTACTAATCTAACACGGTTAATATCCTATATTAAATAATAAGTGGTATTATATGTGTTAGCTTCGTTTGTTAATTTTTCCAGTAATGCACTCCCATCTGATTCTAAATTGTGTGAATAAATGAAGGTCGTTATGCCTTGTGCACCCACTCTATTATTCAACATTAGAGTTATGTGTTCTGCACTTAGTGAGCTAAAAATCTATCTACATTTACTACATCGATGAAGATTATCATACCATTTCCAATTTGAATTATGTTTTCTCTAAATTCTTGGCATGTTTACTTCTTTGATTGTGTTATTTAACAAAAATGATGCTGATAGTTTCTGCTTTGTAATCAAGTTTTTAACATCTGGTTGCATAGCTAGATTGTTTAATCCCCTTAAATTCCAGCTGATGACCGTTAATTTCTGAAATTGACTTTGCTTTTGGTCTTCGTAGCCCAAGTAATAGCCATATTTGATGGTTTTTCTCAAATTCATCTTTATATTTTTCGATGCTTTTTCATTTGTTTTTCTCATATTTTTCTTCCTCTTCTTTAGTAACTCATCTTGCTCTAGGTTGCCTGATACATACTAGGTCATACCACTATTCTGTTCATTAGATATTTATGTAAGAGAAATGTCAGCGTTATTTTTAGTTAAATATTAGAAGAGTAAAATTGAGAAATTAGGGGTTCTTCCTTATGTTTGGCTCTGAGTTGTTCAGTGATGAAGCCAAGGCAACTTCAATTCTCCACTCTTCGAAAAGAAGATTATCTCAAAATGCAATAGCTTGAGTAACTTGTGGAGATGGAATCATAAATGGTTTGAGTGAAACAACTTGATTGCCTTGCATGGTTATATTCTAGATCTATTCTTTCTTTCTTTCTCTAAGTTCAACTCAAGTTGGAGCACCACCGTTGAGTCTTTTCTTCCGATTGTCTCTTTATCATTATTCTAGATAACTGGATTATGTTGATGAACCATTAACTTTACTTATATACGTGCGGTTCTCTGGTGATTATTGCCGAATTTATATGCAATGTCTCCCCTTTAATGTTAATGTATTATATTGCATATGTTGCTTATTATTTTATTTATATGAATATCATTTCCTGTGATACTAGCCATATTATTGTTCTCATTACTAAGCTTCACACACACATATGTATGTATGTATATGCATATATTAGATACCTGGTAATATCAATATTACTTTAAATTTAAATCAATGTGTTGATCCTAAATGTTTGGAATTATACTTTGACCAAAAATAATAATTATTTACGATGATAAACTAAAGACGTGTATAGGCCCTATTTGATAGGAAAGTTATCTTAGTAAACATTACACAAAATATCTTACAAAAAATGCAGATGCAAATATATATATATATATATATATTAGAAAACAATTAACTAAATATGCATGTTTGTATGCAAACATGCAAATGTCAATTTTATAATATATATATATATATACATATACACACGCACACACACATATATATACACACACACACATATATATATATATATATAATCTAACAATTTGGGATAAATAAGCAAGTAAATAAATGAAGGTACATATACACATTTTAATGATGGCCAAGTATATTAAGTTTGTTTATGAGTGTATAAGCATATATACATGCATACATACATACATATATACATACATATTAAATACATAATATATAAGAGTACAATGCTTTCTATTAATGTATATATATTAAGAAACCCCAATCACTGTGTAAAAATACCATATATACATATATCTTTGTTACCATCTCATTATGTTCACATGAAATTTAACTAATACATATGGTGTGTATGTAAATACTTACATAACATGATTAAACTCACTTAGCACAATAATTCTTTTAGTCAAACCAAACTGATTTCATATTAAATATAGTTTAATATAGTTTGCACACTTGTTCATAATAACACAAAATTTATTTTTAGGTAAATTTAAATGAGGGAAAATTTCGAACCCTCTTACTATTTCACATGCCCTCTAGATCCAGCACCCATCTCATATGTACCTATCCCCTGAATATATGATGTAGCTATTTCTAGATATGTTTTGCCCTTATCACTGAAGTGATAGGAATAATTCTTAAAGATTAAAAACTAGGGGGGTTTTATGTAAGTACTAACATCAACAGTTTCGGTAGTCATCGCGCTAATTTTAATAAGATAGAAACTTTGAAAGATGAGAACACAACTTATAAAATGGTATGATCATATCGTATAGGATGATACGAACCATCAATAGGCATATCACATAAGTGATGTGACCATTGCCTGACACTATGTAAATCCCAAAACAAACATGTGTAACACCCCATAAATTAATAAATAGTTAATTAAGAAATTAATTATTTAAATAACAGAATTACACACATGAGATAAAGTGTAACGATCTGCCTTTTCGAGCCTAGAAGTCGACACTAATACATTCACGGTATTCACATACCGAGTATCTAAGTGCCAAAAAGACAAATTGTCGGGCCAAAAGAAAAAGAAAAGGAGAGAACAGAATCTCAAAGATGTGATGAATAATATATAACACTAACAAGCCTTTATAAAAAGAAAGAGATTTTAATATACACACACACATTAGAGTACAACACTAACTCATCATCAACCTGGCTAGTTATAACAACCTGCCCTTACAATTGATGATAATTACAAAAGGAACAAACAAAGAAAGATTAAAAAAATTATGAAATTACGTCTTAAAGGCATCCAACTCATCTTCTGAAATCTCCAAAGTGTCCAGCTAAATCTGAAACATATGCTTGGGCTGACCGGAGAATTATAAGAAAACAACGCCCTGGTCAGTCTGGTAAAACCGGCATGAGAAACACAATCAAATGGATTTCTCACTGTAATAAAATCCCTTTCAAAAATAAAGCTATCTCGTAAGAACATGCTGCACATAAACACGGATGGGTTTTTACCTTACGATAATTGAAAATCCAGTGATACTATAATAGTGTCTAGGGTAAAATAAATATTAATCATAGCTGAAATTGTTACATTAATTAAATTTCAGCATAATAGGTATACAACTAAATTTTAAGACACTTGTTAGAGAATCGATTCCAACATTTTAAGGTAAGGGTCTACTTTCTATACAGTACACCTTTAAAGAAATAATACCGAAGCTGCCTTAAGTTGCTCATTTTCTACTCAAGACCAGGCTATCTCTTACATATAGTATTGAATATGATCACTCCTTGGTTGCAATTAACAACCATATCAGGCTCGAAGCATACATAAATTTGAGAATATCGATCTAGATTAGATGATGATCATACCATAATGAGAGCGACCCATATAGCCCTGTTGTACGTCCCTGCTTTATTCATTTAGTAATTGTGAGGCTTGAGGCTACGTTTTACCTTTCTTTAGCAATTCCCGCTAGAAATGCTAACACTGTCCTCTAGACGACAATGCAAATGTTAGCCTTCTCCATACAAGTCGTTCAGGATATGAATGAATCGAAGGAACTACTTCTGCTACATCCATTTTGGAATCATCCTCCGGATTAGTAGCGAGTAGCCCTTGCACTTCAAAGACCTTCGTCTTCGATTCTATCAATTTCAGATGTTACCAATTTGAACGCTTACATTGGTTCGAAGTGGTTTTCGAATAATTCACACTTATCTGATCTAGGTCACATTGGACCAACATTCGATAGTTTTTGGCAAAACTCAACTCCGGTTCTTTTGAAATATACAAACAACACATAGAAGCGGGGATCGCCCCTAATCGTTTAAGTGGATGGATCTTCCTATCATTTATCTTAGGAGAACAAAATGAGATTTTATACACACAGTACATCATCATCGAAGATGACTGTGCCATTTAACCCCCGTGTTTCTCCTAGATATTTTCAGAGTAATATTTTGGCCAAGATTTTGAAAGTTAGTTATCTAACTATAAAAAAAATTAAACATACATTTAATTCCATGTAGGATCCTTTAAGCCTCTATAAATAAATCTTACCATAAATCAAATCACTTTTCAAATCTTTTATTTAAAACACCTTTACAAAAGATATTTGCACAAACCTCTTATATTCCTTTCAATATTTATAAAATATTCATATACTTATCTCACTGGTATAAGTATATTACCAAAACATTATACTTTCAGTACTTAGAAAATTTATCCACATACTTACCTTAGCAGCATAAGTATATCAACAAAGCTTGAGGAAGATTTCCTCTTTTTCAAAATAATATTTTAAATCGGTTAAAACAGTATTATTTAAAATATTTCTTACTATAAACCAAACAACTATCCTTTGGTGTCAAGTATGGAAAGAATGTTTCCATACCACCATAATTATGTAGGATTAATTAGTCAAAACAAATATCATTCCTTTATAAAATTAATTTATTTCCTTTAACAATCATTATTACATAATTAACTAACTTTAAACCATCATTTTAAAAATAAGTAATTAACTTTAATTATCATTAGCTAAAAATTTAATTAACTTTAAAATATCCTTAATAACATAAATAATTAACTTACTTTAAAACATTTGCAATAGAATAGTAAATTAACTAACTTTTGGACATCTTTTATAATTATATAAACATCTAACCTCAAGTTGTTAATAGAATTGAAGTTAATTTAAATTCATAACTTTCAAAAATTGAAAAGTGGCATAGCAACCATAATGGAACTAAATCAAGTTACAATTTAATTGAATTTGACTTTTCAAGTCACGTAACTAGTATTTACAAAAGCCAACATATATGTAAATAAAATCAAATAGCAATCACTAGCAAATCCACCACTTATCCAATATTAATTAACTAACATACAATTCAATGTCCAAATCAATATAATAGCAAAATGGGGACTTAATTTGCTAAATGGATGTCCAAATAATCTACTTAATTTAATTATAGCAGAATGGAGATTTATTATGCTAAAAAAATGTCATCGATATTCTATTCAATTACATTATAGCAGAAAGGGAATTTATTATGCTAAATAGATCTTAAGGTTTAATATAACTTGCTCATATTTGTTTGACTACTTAATGGCACAAACAACAAGAATCTCTTGTTTTAAACTCATCAACTTTTAGAAAGCCATGCTTAAACAAAACTGATGGAGTTTAAAATAATCCTTTACTTAATAATGATTAAATCTTAATTTAATTAACAATTAAACCTTGATTTAATCTTAATTAAACCTTAATTAATTAATAATTCAACCCTATTTGATTAGCAATTTATTTAATTATTAAACCTAATTAATTAAAATTATTTAAATAATTAAGACTTAATTAATAAAAATTAATACTTAATTAACTCTTTACTTAATTAATTAAAAATCCTCTTAATTAATTAATTAAATTTATCATACTTAATTAATATTTAAGTACTAATTTCCTTCACTTAACTACTAATTAATTACTTGTTATATTTATTTAATTACTTAATTAAATAATTATTAAAACTCATACTTGAATTATTAATAATAACCTTTATACTTAAATTATGATTAAAAAAGGTTTTGGAAATTATTTAAGATAAAAACACTTTATGTTTAGAAAAAATATTCGATTTTTCGAACTGCATCCATAGTGAGTGTCCCTATGAATGCCATAACTCTTAAAACTAGTTTTACTAGCCTAATACTCTTCAGACCTTTGATTTTGACTTACTTTATAAAACATAGTATGAATTTTTGAAAATTAAAAATAAATTTTAAAACTTTATAACTTTTCCAGTAAATTATAAAAGTAAACCTGACTTAAAACTAGGGGACCTCTAAGTCACTTATACAAGCACAAATGCTAACTTCGTTTAGCATATAAAACACATACATAAACAAAATCATATGCCTACATGCCATAACAAAATAACACAAGCAAGATCATAACTTTCTAATCAATCTCAACATTAGACATCATTTTAAGCCTAAATTCAACGCTCATACAAACACATATATACCACACCACTATGATCCATCCAACAACCAATATTATACAAAAATAATAAACCGCATAATTAAAGGTTAAAATTTCCTTAAAAATAGGTGAGTTCTACTCATTAACGCTTAAGAAAACATACCCAAACTACCACTAGAACTTGGATTGGCCTTAGATCTTCGATCCTACTTTGTAAAAACTTGATTTTTAGCCTGGGAAAGTGAAAATTGAGCTCAGCCTAAAGGGTTATATGGCTCGACCTTGGGTGTTTAAGGTGGTGTGGCTTTATTTTTGAAAGATGAGGGGTGTAGGAAGAAAAGAAAGGATTTTTAAAAGATTTTAAAGAGTCTAAAAGTAGAAAACGATTTGCCTTTTAATTTCTAAAATAAGGGAATCCATTAAAATGTGTTTTGAACTTAAGGAGGAAGAAGATAAGATTTTGAAAAGTAATAAATGAAATGGAAGTGAGAGAGAAAATTTGAATTTTTTTTCATATAGATTGAACTAAATATTTTTATAGACACATCTTCTATTTTTCTTTGAACTAAATATTTTTGTGGACACATTTTGAAACCATTTCACCATTATTAGTTATTAATTAAAAGAGGGTATTTAATTAATAAAACCATTAATTAAATTTTAAAATAAAATAGATATTCTCAAACCAAAGTGTTAAAACTTGGGTTATTACATTATTTCCCCTTTAAAAGAATTTCAATCTCGAAATTTCACTACGTTTAGTATTCTATATTATTCATAAGTTCGTCTGACGTTCATAGATCATCCATATGCAAAATCTGATTTGATCACTACTCGAATACGTAACTTCACTTCTGAACTAGTATCACTCACCAAATTTCCTAGTATGGACTCCGATCAGGCTCCTTGCTTAGAAACCTCTGTTCTCCTTACATAGCCATATGCTATGATAGAAAATTTTGGTTCCATATCAAGAACCTTCACCAGATGGTCACCATAAAAAATTAAGTGATAGATCCTTATTTAAAACGATGTGAAATTCCTCAAAGTCTTGCAATCGAATCTTGGATCAAAACAATATGAAAAAAAATGATCTATGTTCAACTTATGCAATTTTTTTTATTAGTTCCCACTAATACCGATTTCATTTTCTGTTAAAATTATTTATGAAAATATTTCATAAAAACTAAATTTAAATTTAACTTATGTGATAACCTACTACAACCTGAGAGTATATACCACTATCTAGTTCAAACTTTTTCCATTTTGAATTTATTAAGTAAACTCGAAATCCAAATACCCGGGTTCTAATCCAAAATCCCTTTTGAATGAAACTATATATTTAAAATCCATAAAAATTATATATAGCCTAAGTAACTCCAAAATGATAAGTAAATGGGTAATACTAAATAGTATCATATATTCCCTGACCAAGAAGGATAATACTTAAGAGAAGTGCTTACCATCCGAACACATCTCTTTTCCATTCTTAGTTATTTTCAGGCCACTCGAACCTGTTAACATAAAAAAAATTCACTTCAAAATTCCCTTTTTGAAATAATAATTTACATAATCCCAACAAATAGTGAAAAAAATAAATCGATAGCCAACTTGCTTTGGGTTCATTCGAATTTTAACTTGTTTCAATTGTATAGTGATAAAGAGGATAATTTACTAAGTCACTACAACATTCGCCTAAGCAAATATGTGATAGTCACGTAGAAGATTATTCTAATTATCATAAAAGAATCGAGACTCGTTTCTCGAACAAATCCAAAGAGGATGAACCTTACTTAAAAAATCTCCTTTATAAATATTTGTACTAATATACTTCCAATAAATACTATTATTACTATTCTTTCAAAACCTTGCAAAATCACTTTCCAAATGCACCAGGATTTAAGTCCTCGGATTCTCTACTTAATTTTTTTATTATTTAGAAGCTACATTCTTATAAACAAATTTTATAAAATCAACTTCTAGTATAAAATCATTTCTCAAATTTTTATTCTAAAATATTCTAACTTTAATAAACATTTTTACAAAAATAAAATTTTAATCCAACAATAACATCGAATGACTTATTGTTAAATTGTGAAACTTAACTCAAAAGATGTTTGTTTCAATGTTGTCCCCAAATTCTATTTACCCAACCTATGTTTTGTGGAAGGAAAATTTACTTATAGAACACCCAACAATAGTCAATGCTTAAACTAGACAAGCATGACTAAACAGAACCTAAATGATAATAATTGAATTACTATAATTTCCAAACAAACAAGCACACCAAAATAACTATATTAATTTTTGAAAATCATTCTTTTACATATATAAAATATACTCCTAGGTAAAGTTATTTCATTTACTATGATGACCCGCCCTATCAACCATCGTAAATCAACACTAATACATTGTCGGTATTCACGTACCGCAAAACCATTTGCTGGATGGACGGATGGTAAAGGGTAAAAAGAAAATAAAGACGGAACAAAATCTTACACGAGTGGAATAACAAATATTATTTTGATATATATGATCTTTACAGTGGAAATTTTAAATATATTTACTAGAGTCTACCTTATAAATCAGCATGGATGGTTATAAATCTCTATCCTTATAAATGCTGAATACAATCAGTAAATTAAAGTAGCAGAAATGGAAACAGAGAACTATCTGCAGGAACATCTTTAGCTCCTGACTTCAAGCTCCATCATAATGCTCCAAGTTAAACTCAACTATTTGGTTTGTCGAAAAAATAGGGCATCTAAAGTTTAAGGGAAAAGAAAATAAACCCTAGGCCGGTCATGAGACTGGTGTGAGAAACTCAAAAAAAATGGGTATCGGAAAACAAATGGTATCTTATAAGACCACGCTGCACATAAACAAGGAACGAATTTTTACCTTATGATAATCAAAACATTTGCAATGCAGAATCAGGGATATTATATTTAATGACATTCTTTGATTGTTTCAAATAACATGTTAATCATAGCTGAAATTGTTACATTTGTTAAATTCGACAACATGATAGGTTTAAAACAAAAACCATAAAAGCCTGTATTGGAGAATTGATTCCATACAATGACAAGGTAAGGGACTACCTTCTGATAGTACATCTCTAGAAAAATGCACTGAGGCACAAACAGATGGTCCTCTACCAATACAGAACCGGCCTACCTTTATTGAAGATACTACTGAATATGACATCACTCCGGTTGTTCTCGACCTATTCGAGAGCTCTCATAGCATACATAATATAGCCCATTAGAGGGTAATCTAGAAAGGTGATGACCATATCCTAATGGGTGCGAACCACATAACCCTGCCACATCTACCTGTTTTTATCATTTCCAGATACGAGGCTTAAGTTCACATTTTACCTTGCATAAAATCATCAAATCCTACTTAGAATGCCACATTGCCATTTCCATCACACACTATTGATTTCCACAAATGTACAACCTCTGAGCTCGTACGTCTCATAGAAAGGTGTTAAGTGTAAGAGAGGTTACATCCTACACCACTAAACGGATGTACGTTTGTAGAGATTAATGTATGTGTACTTTAGAAATGCAATGTCAAACATTTGTCCATACAAGTTGTTTAGGAATAGGACAAACCGAAGGCACTCTCCTACTACATCATGTTTTGAGAATCACCTCTAATATTAGTAGCAAAAGTCCTTACATCGAAAATTTTCAAAATTAAGCACAACATCCACCATATGTATATAATATGGAAATTGAGGGGCTAGCAGAAACTAGCCTTTCATTATCAAGATCTCCGTCTTTAAAATCATTGCCCCTATCACATTTTCACTTTCAAACATACATTTGTTTGAAATGGTGTTTGGATAGGAATCATACAAATCTGATCCCAATCTCTCCGAACCAATTATCGATAAAACAACCTTTAAATAAATATCATTTCTTTTCCAGTATATACTAGATTATTAAACCTCTCTTTAACTTTGAAAAACACCAAATCATTTCTCGTAAATCATGTTGGAAAACACTATTAAGTAAAAAGGGTCGATAGAAATTATACTACTTCTGCTCAATATCAATTTTAGTATTCAACTTTTACTATCCATCGAATAACAATGGAATCATCTTTTAAATTAACATGGACTGTAACAACCCGCATATTTTACGATTTTGTATTTAAATAGTTTATTTAAATACATCATCGTTGGTCGGATTATAGTCCAAAATGCTACTTTTTGCGTATGGTCGAATTAGGACTCGGGACCACTTCCATTGAGTTCAAAACGCCGTTTGCGATCTTTTTGAGTATAAACTTCGATACGTTTGGAGCTAGCTGAAATTTGACCTATGCACTTTGGACTTTGGGTTTGGGTTAGCCTAAACTATTAACTCTAGCTCCACCCCCACTTCTCTTCATTCACTTTCATTTCCTCATACCTTCAAGCTCTCATAAAAATGGGGGAAGAGAAAAAGAATTAGAATTCCTAAGCCCTAGTTCCATTGCAAATCCAAGCTCTAACTCCAAATTCAATGAGAAGCTATTGGTAAGCATCCTCTTCTTCTTCTCCAACACATTCTACCTTCAATTTTAGAAATTCATAAACCCTAATTTGGGAAAAAAATTCCTTTAAAGCTTAGATTCAAGATTCTTGGGTTAGAATTGAAGAGTGATTGTTCTTGCCTTGCTCTATAGCTTCTTCTTCGTTGTTTTGAGTAAAAGGTGAGATTTTTAACTCACATCTATGTCTATAACCATCTTTGATTGTTAGGTATGAATTCCTAACACTCATTCATGTGCATTTGCTTTTGATTTGGATTGGTTTTTTGAATAGTTAATTTTTAGTGTTTGAAGCCAAATCTTTAAAAAATCATAACTTTGATGTTTGATCATGCTTTTGGTGGTGTATCGAAGAGCCTATTGGGCTGGGTTGCCGATTGGCGTAAATCCTTAGCACCCGTTGCTCGTCCGATCGCAAATTGAAAGAGTTTGCCCTTCATTTGTGAAAGGCTGGAAATGCTGGGTAATAGGCACCAGTCGACTGGCACTCTGAGTCCAGTCGACTGACCTCTAACCCGAGAGTTTTCCAGGGTCTGGTCCAATCGACTGTTCTCAGAGTGCCAGTCGACTGACCTGCTCCTACTTTGCCTATTTTGCTTGCGATTCCAATTTTTATCGATTCGTGATTATCCGATTTGTTGTTATCATTTATTATCGACTTTGATGACTTCTTTTTTGGGATTTTTTGGAATATCCAACTTGATGGATTTGGAATCGATTTCTTTGGATTTAATTCACGTCTTTGAACGTGAAATTTTGGTGATTGATTGTTCTTACAATCATCTTTATGGTTTGTCACTTTAAAATACAAAGGTTTCTATACTAGTAGTAAATATACAAACTCTTTCTTAAAGATGATTTCAACTCTATTTTTATACAAAGCTCATTTACAAAACCGTTTTCCAATCCATTAGTATATACAAACCTTTATCTCATTCATTCGATAAATCCAATTAAACGACTTAGCAAAACAAGTGGTATGAAACGCTTGCGTTTACTTTGTCGGCTAATTCTTAGACTCGTTATACCGAAACTCTTGTGACAATTTTTATGAGTGGAGATCTATAATTTGTTCTTAAATACTTAAGTTAAGCCAGCGGTTATGTGACATGAAGCTAAACTCATTTATTTACTAGCTTAGTGTAATTGACACTTCTTGATGATCGATGAGGATCATTTTTGTGGTTTTTACTAGCGATGTGCGATGTCTCTTTGTCTGCGAGGGAGACTAAACCCTGTTTTGTGGAGTTTTGACTCAAATTGGTGGGGCGTCACAGCATGGTATCAGAGCCAAACTTCGGTACAATGTAGAATAATTTAACAAGGATCATCGTCCTAAGTCCATCTTAGGAGTCGTGGTTTAGGATTTTATTCGAGTCTTAGGACCCGTTCTATCCTATTTTCTTTTGTGATGCCTTGTTTTATCAATCATGATTGTTTGATATTCATTCTGAGAATAACCTTTTTCCTCTTCTTTCTTTCTTAAAGAAGAAGAGATGGTCATTTCTGGCAGTCCTAGTGCTGGTCAATCTAGTAGTCCTTCTCTGGATGGCGTATTTATGTCTGCCCAACAACTTTTGGATCTTGTAAAGATTCAAAGGTTTATCTATGCTTTGAGTAAGGACCCCACAAAGGTTTTACCTCTGGAACTAGAACTTCCGTTTGATCAGCTTGTAGATATCACTCTTCGACTGGAAGAGGTCGATAAAGGAAGTGATAGTGATGTTGGAGGTTCCAAAGAGAGCCTTAATAACAACAAGAAGAGGCATATTAAGTTCAAAAGCCCTAATCCTAACAAGAAGGGGAGACGGGCGACTTCTGTAGAAAAAACTCTGATTCCTAATCGTGGTGAATGCTACAATTGTGGCTCTACGGACCACTATGCAAGGGGGTGTCTGAAACCTCTTTATTGTCGCTATTGCAAAAATTCAGGTCATCATAATTCTGCATGCCCCATACTTCAAAGCAAGAAGAAAGAGGAACAAGAAACCCCTGAAGGAGTGGGCTATGCGGTAGGATCGTGTAATATGGAATAATGAAATAGTCTAGGTAGATAAAGTAGGTAAATGCAAGGAGACACTAGGATTTTATACTGGTTCGGACCTCTCGTCCTACGTCCAGCCCCTAAGCTTCACTTAGGAATTTCACTAACTAATACCCTCACTTCACCCGGAGGAATAGATTTACAACTTACCCGAACAACCGAACGGGATTTCTTGCCTCAACAACCGAAGAGGACTTCAACTCAATTACTGAAATACAATATTCGACTTGTTGTGTTCTTGTCAACACTAATGAGTCTAATGTAGTACAATATTCCTATAATCTTATCCTCGAGAATATGCAATGTGTTTGTGAAGATTTAGGAAATGTGAATTGCTATGAATCAAAAGAATGTTATAAACAAAAACAGTGATTCAAGCAATAGATTGGTGATTGCTTTGAGAATATCTAGAGAATATGAACAAGAGAATAGTAAGATTAAAGCAAGAGAATTCGGTGAATTAAATGATGTTAGAATCATGTATATATACTTGTAGAAGAGGTGCATAAGTTGTCAAAGGTTGCAAACAAGAGATGCTTCCATTTCCATTGATGAATGGTTGCAACTCTTGGGAAGAAGAAGGTGTCTTTTCAGAGAAAATTCGCAGGTTTAAATTCAGTCGACTGAGCAGGAGATTCAGTCGACTGAAAATACAAAGAAAAATTTTCAGGAACAATTTCAGTCGACTGCACAGGTAATTCAGTCGACTGAAACTATGCAATTTTTGTATATGTGTACAGTTTCAGTCGACTGGCCATGTCTATTCAGTCGACTAAAGTATAAAAGTATGCACAGTGAACATGTGAATGAAGTTTTTATGAATGTGTTCTAATGTTCGTGCAAATCTCTTGAGGATAGATTTTAACAAATAATCTAGACTAAGACACATAGAAAATCATACTAATGTTTATACTTTGGTCTTCATCTATCTTCTTCTAGCTTTTGCATTCTCTTCCTATTTGTTGAAGCTTATTTGTTGAAGCTTATTGTCATTGATCAAAATCTTCGTGTATCAACATTCTCCCCCTTTTTGATTGATGACAATACTATTTTAGAAATGTATATACTTACTTTCTCCCCCTGAATGTATGCACTGTCTTTTCTACAAAACAAAGTTAGTACCATAGATTTTCTCCCCCTTTGTCATCGACTAAAAGGAAGAACTAACAGCAGTAATAATATATCAAAACAATCACTAAATCATAGAGCATGAATTAAGAGAAATAAAAATGTTATGACAGACAAGCATAAAATGGCTACTTATACAAGCAGTAGAAAGTTTTAAAAATAGACATCAAAACAACAAAATCACTCATCCTTATCCCAGTCATATGAACCTTCCCTTCCAGTTGGTTCACGTATGACGGATCCTCCTATTGGTGGTCTAGGTGCTCTTCCTCCTTGGCCACAACTAGCTCCGCTTGCGCTGCTACTTGTATGCTCTTCGGATGTCGTCCATGTAAACGTGGGTGCCGGACGTTTGCCGCGAGATGTTGAAGCAGTAGTGGTGCTTGAGCATGAGATTGCATCCCAAAGCTTGTTGAAGAATCCTTTGATTTTATCAAGCTTATGATCTACGTTTTTAAGACGAGTGTCAAGAATTTGTTGATTTCTTGACAATATCCCCAAGGATTGGTTGGTAGTGAAGCTTGGGTCAACAAGACGAATTTCATCATCTTGCTCGAGATGTTCTTCGTGGCGAGGTTGAGGAGGTTGTTGTTGTTGTTGTTCTTGATGCCTTGCTTCCCATTCGGCAAGTGATATTATGCGAGGAGGTCGAGATGGGAGTTGCATTAGGCTTATGGTCCGATGGTTAATCTGATGGACCATTGTATTCTCCGATTCAGGTAATGGCGTATCGACATTTAGGAGAAGTCGCATGATGTACTCTCCAAAGTAAATAGTGCGCATTTTGCCATTGTTGAAAGTGAGAAACTCATCAAGAATAAGCTGTACCCAATTAACTTGTATATTGCCAAAAATAGCATATAGTGCTCGATAGTTATTTTGGTAGACAATTTCGTACGATCCCGTACGAGGTGTAATTGTTCTCATTAGGGCTTTATGGAGAATTCTCGCCATAGGTCGAAGGGAGGTGGACTTAAAATCCCTAAAGTTGATATTATCCTCCATAAATCGATGGTTGATGTTGTCACGAATGTTTGGATTGAATTCTATCTCCTCGAGCTTTCTTCCAACATTTGGGGACTCTAAAATGTGTGCTATTCTATCCAAGGAGAACCAATCTTTCTTTCCACACACCATACTCCAAACACTATTGTTTTGATTTCTTGGAGTTTGGTGTCCAAGATTAAGATTAGCATAAAATAATTTTACCATTACATGATTAATGGCATGATCATTTCTTTTCAAATCTAGAAGTGGAGTCAAACCTGCCGGATCTGTTAATGCTTGAAGGTTGTAGGTTAGAAAGCTTTGAAAATCAACGAAAGAATGCTCAAAAATTCGATAATTCTTCATCTTGTTCCATCGAATGACAGCGGTTCCATCATAAAGCCATTGTGCTATTTGAGCATCAATTGGCTCGGATGATGAAGAAGATGAGGCTCTTGATCTTTTTGGTGCCATTTTGGTGAGAATTGATTTGATTTTGAGGAATTTGAGAGCTAGGGTTTCGAATAGATTTGGGGAAGAAGGTTTGTAGGAGATAAAAGTGAATAGGTATGGTAAATTTTGGTGGTTAAAAGGGGAAATTCTGCCTGGGAAGCAGCACTCAGTCGACTGAATCAAAGGCCGAAGTGTTCTGTGATATATTCAGTCGACTGAGCAGTACTTTTAGTTGACTGAATTTTGTTACAAAAATATTGCTGTTGAATTTTCAGTCGACTGTGCAGATGGTTTCAGTCGACTGAACTTTGCATATGTGATTTTCTGTCATATTTTCAGTCGACTAAGCAGAGGAATCCAGTCGACTAAAACATGCAATGTTGTTGTTTCAGTTAATTTTTGAAATTAAACAATTTATTTAAAGGAATAGTTACAAAAATATTGATATATAAATATTTCAAAATTCAACTATTTCTTTGGGGATGGACTTGGAGTCTTCTTTCCTTCATTCTTCATGTAATTTATATCCTATGAATTCGGACTATATTGTGGAGTCTTAGGAGACATCCAAGGATTCACAGGATCAACTGGTGTACGATAAGATGAAGACGGATCAAGTGAGCTAACAGGGCGAGGTAGAGGTTCAGCCACTTCGTTCTTCTTTGATCCACAGAAGCGTAAACCGATTTGTTCTAGAAAACTCAAACGTCGTGCCGTAACTTTTTGCTCGAAGTATAGCTCTCGTTGAAGATCTATTTGTTGTTGTTGAAAGTGATGGATTTCATCAATCTTTCTTTTTGTGTCAGGTGAAATAAATAGTCCGCGTTTTGCCTTTTTAGATTCTGGTGTGAAACCAGTACGATAATTTTCCCATTTGTAAACCGGCTCATGTGCTGGTGTTGGTGTGGGAAGTTATGGCGATGTTGGAGTGTTATCAACTGACGAGGTGATATTGATTGGAGAAAAGGAGTTGTTTGACGACATTTTGTATTGAAATTTGATTAAGCTTTTAATTGTAAAATCGAGATAAAAAATTTTGAGTTTATTTATAGTCGAGCTTTACTAAATAACTAATGGTTATAATTTATTTTAAAATTTGTAACCGCACAATGATTTAGTGGTTAGGAGAATGTTGATAGAAAAGTATGGTTCATATTAATAATTCAGTTTTAAAACGTGTGGTTTAAAAATTACATAATGTAACATATAGCATTTCTGAAAAATATTGGATATTTTCATTCAGTCGACTGAACAGATTTTTTTAGTCGACTGAAATGATTGAATATTTTAAAATTATATTTAATTGATATCTTTAAAGGATATTATACCTAATTCTCGTCGAAGTTTTATAAAGGAGTTTTCTAATAGAGGTTTAGTAAATATATCGGCAATTTGTTTTCGGTAGAAATATGTTCTAAATTAATTATTCCTTTTTCGATATTGTCTCGTAAAAAATGGTGGCGAATATCTATATGTTTTGTACGAGAGTGATTAACAGGATTTTTAGATAAGTTTATGGTACTTGTATTATCACAATATATTGTAGAATTTGTTAAATTTATATTAAAATCTTTAAGTGTTTGTTGCATATATATAACTTGTGTGCAAGCTAAAGCAGCTGATATATACTCTGCTTCGCATGTGAAAAGTGAGACACAATTTTGTTTCTTACTAAACCAAGACACAAGTGATTTTCCAATGAAATGGCAAGTACCACTTGTACTTTTTCTATCCGTTCGGGATCCACCAAAATCAGCATCACTGAATGACACTAACTCAAACGAACATTTCTTTGGATAGAAAAGACCGAAATCTTTAGTTTGGTTAAGATATCGCATTATTCGTTTTACTGCTCTTAAGTGTGAATCTTTAGGATCGGATTGAAAACGTGCACATAAACAAACACTCATCATTATGTCAGGTCTACTAGCGGTTAAATAGAGCAAAGAACCTATCATACTTCTAAACAATTTTTGATCTACACTTTTACCATTTTCATCTCGATCGAGATGTGTAGTGGTACTCATAGGAGTAGGTTTAGCAGAAGTGTTTTCCATACCAAATCGTTTTATTAAATTATCACAATATTTTTCTTGGTTTATAAAAATTCCATTTGTTAATTATTTGATTTGAAGTCCGAGAAAATATGATAGTTCTCCCATATGAGACATTTCGAACTCATTAGTCATTATATCTGAAAATTCTTTACACAAATTTTCATTTGTTGAACCAAAAATAATATCATCTACATATATTTGAATTATTAAAATATCTTTGGCAGTATTTTTAATAAAAAGTGTTTGATCTACTTTTCCAATTTTAAATCCTGAGTTTAATAAATAACTTTTAAGTCTTTCATACCAAGCACAAGGAGCTTGTTTAAGACCATATAGTGCTTTCTTTAATTTAAATACATGATCCGGATATTTTTCAAGTATAAATAACAGAGGTTGTTCTACATATACATTTTCATTAATAAAACCATTTAAAAATGCACTTTTAACATCCATTTGATAAAGTTTAAAATTGTGAAAACAAGCAAAGGCTAATAGTATACGTATTGCTTCCAATCTTGCAACGGGAGCAAATGTTTCTTCAAAATCAATACCTTCTTCTTGATTATACCCTTGTGCTACTAGTCATGCTTTATTCCTTGTTATATTACCTTGTTCATCTACTTTATTTTTGTAAATCCATTTTGTTCCAATTACTGATTGATTATTAGGACGGGGAACTAATTCCCAAACATTGTTACGTTCAAATTGACTTAATTCTTCTTGCATTGCGATAATCCAATAATCATCTGTTGATGCTTCTTTTGGATTTTTAGGTTCTATAGATGAAATGAAAGCTACATGACCCATTTGATTTAGTTGATTTCTTCTTCTAACTTGAGAATTTATTTCTCCTATTATATTTTGAGTTGGATGATCTCGTAATATTCTAGGAGGAGATCTTAGTTCTGTATTATTTTCAAGGTTCATTTCTTCTATATTTATTAATTCTTCATCATCTTTTATATTTAAATTTTTATTAAAGTTTTCATCAAAAGATATATGTAAAGTTTCTTCAATTAAGTTTGTTCGTTTATTAAATACTCGATATGCTTTACTTCATTCAGAATATCCTACGAAAATTCCTTCATCAGCTTTTGAATCGAATTTTCCTAGTTGATCTTTTGTATTTAAAATAAAACATTTTGATCCAAATATTTTAAAATAAGATATATTTGGTTTTTTTATTATTGAATAGTTCATAAGAAGTATTTTTAGTTAAAGGTCTAATTGAAATTCTATTTAATACATAACATGCAGTAGCAACTGCTTCTGTCCAAAAATGTTTTGGTAGAGAACACCCATTTAACAATGTTCTTGCGCATTCTTGTAATGTTCTATTCTTTCTTTCTACAACTCCATTTTGTTGAGGAGTTCTAGGAAAAGAGAAATTATGATTAATTCCTTTCTTTTTACAAAATGTTTCAAAATCTTCATTTTCGAATTCGCCTCCATGATCACTTCGAATATTTTTAATTTTCAAGTTTTTAATGTTTTGGATTCTTTTGACAAATGTTTTAAAATGCTCAAAAGTGTCACTTTTATTTTTCATAAAAATAGTCCATGTATATCTTGAAAAATCATCAACAATTACAAATACGTATCGACTGATTAATGGATTGAACTTGTGTTGGTCCGAATAAATCCATATGTAGTAATTCTAATGGTTGTAAAGTTGAAATATTTTTCTTAGATTTAAAACATGATTTCGTTAATTTCCCTTTTTGAAAATCATCGCAAAAATTATTTATTTTAAAATTTATTTTGGGTAATCCTCTTACTAATTCGTTTTTAGAAAGTTTTCTAATAGTTTTAAAATTTATGTGACAAAATCTTTTGTGCCGTAACCAAGGATCATTATCTTTGGAAAGTAAACACATACTTGAATTATGATTGATATTCATATTTAGAACATAAATATTTCTATCTCTTTTTCCTTCAAATATAAGATTTTGGTCTTGATCAAAAATACTACATTTATTATTCGAGAAAGTTATTTTAAAACCTTTGTCACATAATTGACTTATGCTAAGTAGATTATGTTTTAAATTTTCAACTAATGAAACATTTGTTATAAAAGGTAATTTTGATGTACCGTAATTGTTCACATCTCCTTTGCCAATGATATAGCCTTTTGAATTGTCTCCGAAGGTAACCGAGCCACCATCAAAGTATGTGATGTTTGTAAGCATATCTTTGTCTCCGGTCATGTGTTTTGAACAACCACTATCTAATATCCATTTCTTCCTTTTTAGTGGGACCTGAAAAATAGATATGAAATTATTGGTACCCACTTTTTAATAGGGTCCTAAGAAGTTAGTTTTTAGGAAACCAAACCCAATTTGATTTAGTGTCCTTTTTATAAATATAGTTTTTATTATGATGAACATTATCCATAAATGTTTTAATATATTTATTTCTTATTAATACATTGTTAGTTTTTGGTACCCAAATTGTAATTACCTTGTTTTCTACTTTTGTTTTAACAGGTTTCTTTATTAATATTTGTTGTTTTGAATACATATTCCACTTAAAATGTCTATTTTTCTTTTTAGGAATTTTTGACTCCTTTTTATATCCTAATCCGTGTTTACTTGAAGAGGATTGAGAATTTTCTAAAATCTTAGATAAATTTTCTCTTCCTTTGTTGAAGTTAGAAACATTTTTTGTGATGTTATCTAATCTAGCTTGAAGACTATTATTTTCTAACTCAACTTGTCTAACTTTAGTTTTTAAATCATGATTTTCAGAAATAATTATATCATTCTTTGATTTTTGAGTTTCAATTTCTTGACTTAAAAGTGATAATTGAGTTTCCGAATTTGAATAAGATTCTTGAACTTTTTCAAGTTCTTCTTCAAGAATTTTCTTTTCATCATTTAACATATCTCTCTCAAACTCAGCTTTGTTTTGATTTTCACGAATTTCCTTAATTTTCTTTTTAAGAATTTTTATTGTGCTTAAAAGTTCAGTGTTTACTTCGATTAAATCGTCGAAAGTTAAATTATTTACCTCAGATTCTTGAGCCATGAAGCATACATTTGCATGTTCATTGTCGCTATCACTATCACTTTCGGATGATGATGAATCTGAATCGTCCCATGTTACAGAAAATGCCTTCTTTTTGAATTTATCCTTCTTGTTTTTGTTGTTGAAGTTTTTCTGATTTTCCTTCATTTGTTCTTGACAATCTTTTTGCATATGTCCTTTCTTATGACAATTGAAGCATTCTATATTTGAGGATAATGATTTGTTCAAGAAATTCTTTTTGAATCTATTTTTGTTTCCTTTTCTATACTTTAGGAATTTCTTGAAATTTTTGGCTATAAAGGCTAGATCCTCATCTTCAGACTCTGATTCTTCCTTTTTCGCATGAAAAGCAATATTCTTTCTTTCTTGAGCTTGATCCTTTTTAGCTTGCATATTTACTTCATACGACATAAGATTTCCAATCAATTCTTCTGGTTTCATTGTAAATAAATCATTTGCTTCCTCGATTACTAGTACTTTTCTCTCTCATTCATCAGAGAGTGAATTTAGAACTTTAGACACAATGTCAAAGTCCGTGTATCTTTCTCCTAGTCCGATTAGAGCATGATGAATGTCTTGAAATCTTAAGTACATGTCATTGATGGATTCATTTTGTCGCATTCTAAAGTTTTGGAAGTGATTCTTCAGCATGGATATCTTTGTTTGTTTAACCTTGTTTGTGCCTTCATGTATGACTTTAAGAGTTTCCCATATCTGATATGCAGTAGTACATATGCTAACACGGTTGAATTCATTTCTATCCAGGGCGCAAAATAGCATATTCATAGCTTTGGCATTTGCACTTGCTTCATTCTTTTGAATTTGTGTCCATGTAGGATAATCGGTTGTAGGTATAACAAACTCTGCTTGAGTAGCATTCCAGGCTTCGAAACTTGTTGCTTTCATATAAATCCTCATCCTTGTAGCCCAATAGTTATAATTTAGTCCATTGAATAGAGGAGGTCTTTGGGTAGATTGTCCTTCTGCAAATGTAGAACTATAGGCAGATGTTGTGCTTGTACTTGCGTTATTTTCCATATTATCAATATGTCTAATAACGGTGTTATGGTTATAGGACAACCTTGCTCTGATACCAATTGAAGGAGTGGGCTATGCGGTAGGATCGTGTAATATGGAATAATGAAATAGTTTAGGTAGATAAAGTAGGTAAATGCAAGGAGACACCAGGATTTTATACTGGTTCGGACCTCTCGTCCTACGTCCAGTCCCTAAGCTTCACTTAGGAATTTCACTAACTAATACCCTCACTTCACCCGGAGGAATAGGTTTACAACTTACCCGAACAACCGAACGGGATTTCTTGCCTCAACAACCGAAGAGGACTTCAACTCAATTACTGAAATACAATATTCGACTTGTTGTGTTCTTGTCAACACTAATGAGTCTAATGTAGTACAATATTCCTATAATCTTATCCTCGAGAATATGCAATGTGTTTGTGAAGATTTAGGAAATGTGAATTGCTATGAATCAAAAGAATGTTATAAACAAAAACAGTGATTCAAGAAATAGATTGGTGATTGCTTTGAGAATATCTAGAGAATATGAACAAGAGAATAGTAAGATTAAAGCATGAGAATTAGGTGAATTAAATGATGTTAGAATCATGTATATATACTTGTAGAAGAGGTGCATAAGTTGTCAAAGGTTGCAAACAAGATATGCTTCCATTTCCATTGATGAATGGTTGCAACTCTTGGGAAGAAGAAGGTGTCTTTTCAGAGAAAATTTGTAGGTTTAAATTCAGTCGACTGAGCAGGAGATTCAGTCGACTGAAAATACAAAGAAAAATTTTCAGGAACAATTTCAGTCAACTGCATAGGTAATTCAGTCGACTGAAACTGTGCAATTTTTGTATATGTGTACAGTTTCAGTCGACTGGCCATGTCTGTTCAGTCGACTGAAGTATAAAAGTATGCATAGTGAACATGTGAATGAAGTTTTTATGAATGTGTTCTAATGTTCGTGCAAATCTCTTGAGGATAGATTTTAACAAATAATCTAGACTAAGACACATAGAAAACATACTAATGTTTATACTTTGGTCTTCATCTATCTTCTTCTAGCTTTTGCATTCTCTTCCTATTTGTTGAAGCTTATTTGTTGAAGCTTATTGTCATTGATCAAAATCTTCGTGTATCAACAACCCCGGTATCAAAAGTTCCTACCACTACTCGTGGACAATGCTACAATTGTGCTTCCACAGACCATTATGCTAATAGGTGTCTGAAACCTCTCTTTTGTCGTTATTGCAAAAGTTCGGGTCATCTTTTATCTTCGTATCCCAAACTTCCAAGCAAGAGAGAAAGAAAGCTGAATGTTGTGTAAGCCCCTAGTAACTCTTCTCTTGGTCAAGGTATTTTACATTTAATCCTTGATGGTATTGTTTTATTTCGTGATCTTCCTATTTGAGTTCCTTTTGATATGGGTTCATCTCATTATTTTATATCAAAAGAACTTGTTGATTCTTTTTCTTTAAACATTTTGGGCTTGATGACTTATTTGAGAATTGCGAATCCGGTTGGTGGATTCGCAACACTTAGTTTGCTTTGTAAAGATGTCGAGATTATTTTGTGTGATTTTTCTTTCCGAGCCGATTTGCATGTCATGCGTTACTTGGGCTTCGAAATGATTTTGGGAATGGATTGGCTTAACCGTTATGAAGCCCATATCCTATGTCCTGAGCGGACTATTCATCTTCGACATTCTTAATCTGTTAAGCAGATATCTATTTTTTTGTGATTTCGATTCCAATTTGATGATATCATTTTATTTTTTAAACCTACATAATGAGGAAGACGTTATTTTTCTCATTCGGGTAGTTTGTGGAATTTTCCGGTATTTTTGAGCTTGTATAAGGATTATCACCTAAGCAATCTTTTGAGTGGTGTTAAGGTTTTTTCAGCTCGACCTTGCTACCGGTTTTCATTTGCTACGAGTTGCGGAAGTTAGCATTCCACTTACCGCATTCCGCACTCGTTATGATTCTTATGAATGACTTATTATGTCATTCAGTTTGTCCATCTTATTTCATCCATTTTATGAAGCGAATATTCTACGAATATCTCAATGACTCCATTCTTGTATTTATTGATTTTGGATGAAAACAGCAATTTAAAATTTTGCAAATCTTTTTCATAAGATTTATTTATAAGTAGGATTGGATTTTTGTTCTTGAAACGAACAAAGAATATTCGTAAAATTTTTAAGAGATGTTTTTATCCTATAGAAGATGGTTTTGTGATTGTATAGCCCATTGAGTGCTTTAAGAATTCTGGTCGATGCGCTTGATCAACGTTATCGACAGGAATTTCCTAAACGCTTTGATGAGACAATTTGACACAATAAATTGACTTATAAAAAGTAAAAAAAATTCTAGAATGATTATTGCACAAAGATAATTGTAATTTTGAAAGTTTTAGCTTTTCGGGAAAGAATATTATAAAAGAACTCTTTCTTTCGATACTCATATTCTTGTGGTTCCTGAGGGAACATGCTATCACTTATGCTTTTAATAATTAAAGCCTATCGAGACTAGGTATGCCACTCATGGTCCAGTGCTCATGGCTATTGTTTTCGCCTTCGAATTTTGTGCCATTATCTTTTAGGAGAGAAATTTGTTCTCTATACCGATCATAAATCTTTGAAATATTTATTTTCTCAAAAAAGGAACTTAATTTGCGTCAACAACGTTGGCTTGAATTTCTGGCATCTTATGATCTTAACATTTTTTACACTCCCGGAAAGGGAAATCGTATTGCCGATGCACTTAGTCGTAAGCAACAAGCGGTTGTTTCTATGATGATATCCGAGTGGAATGATCTCGAGACTTTATCCACTTGTGAGATTCGAGATCGTGAATCCAACTTATGTGCATCTCTTGTTTTATGTAGCCTTGAGGCTCATCCTCCTCTTTTTGACCGCATTCTTGAAGCTTAGAAGCTAGATCCCGAATTGGCTTTTCTTAGCCAAAAATTTAGGGATAAAATTGATATTGAAGGTTTGAAAGACTTTGATATTGATTCTCGTGGCGGTATTCGAAAATTTGGTAGACTTATCATGCCAAATATTAGTGATCTTCGTAAAGATATTTTAGAAGATTCTCATCGTTCTAAATTTACCATTCATCTCGGTAATAGTAAAATGTATGCGGATATGAAGCGACTTTATTATTGGGATGGAATGAAATCCGATATTGCTAACTTTGTTAAGCGTTGCATGACTTGCCAACTCGTTAAGGCCGACCATCAAAGGCCCGGTGGGTTATTGCAACTTTGGACATTCCAATTTGGAAGTGGGACCAAATTTCCATGGATTTTATTGATGGCCTTTCCAGCTCTCGTTCGGGTCATGATAGCCTATGGGTGATAGTTGATAGACTTACAAAATCTGCCCATTTTATTCCCGTTCGGTCCAACCGGACCGTACCTCTTTTGGCTAAACTCTTTATTAAAGAAATTATTAAATTACATGAAATCCCTACTTCTATTGTTAGCGATCGTGATCCATTGTTTACTAGTGGATTTTGGAAGAGTCTTCAAAAAGCTTTGGGAATGAAGCTTAATTTTAGAACCGCTTATCACCCTCAGTCCGATGGACAAACCGAGCGTGTGAATCAAACTCTTGAAGATCTTCTTCGTGCATGTGTTCTTGATTTTGGTGGAAGTTGGGAAGATCATATTTCTCTTGTTGACTTTTCCTATAATAATAGCTTCCAATCTAGTATTGGTATGGCACCTTTTGAGGCACTCTATGGAAGGCCATGCCGAACTCCTTCTTGTTGGCTTGAGGCCGGTGAGAAGCTGGTTTTAGGTCTAGATTTTATTCTTGATTCCACAGAAAAGATTGACCTTATTCGTCATAGGATGAAAGAAGCTCAAAGTAGGAAAAAATCCTATGCCAATAACAGAAGAAGGAAATTAGAATTTTTTGTGGGAGATTTTGTGTTTATTCTTGTTTCACCAATGAAGGGTGTTGTGCATTTCAGTCGATCGAGAAAATTAGCACCTCGATATATTGGTCCATTTCCCATCACCGCGTATTGGTTCCGTGGCTTATCGTCTTTTATTACCGGCTCATTTTTCTGCTATTCATGACGTGTTTCACATTTCTCAATTACGGAAATGCTTCGAGATTCCGATTCTATTCTTGAGCCCAGTGTTGTGAAAGAAATTGAAGTTTCGCCTAATTTGACTTATGAGCAACATCCTATTCTTATTATTGCATCGGAGGTTAAACGCCTTCGAAATAAAGATGTCCCTCTTGTGAAGATTCGATGGTCCTCAAATCCTAAGGATTGTTCTTGGGAATCTAGAGAATTCATTGAGCGAACACATCCGGACTTACTTTCTCGTGCTCTTTGAGGTGAACATTTTATTTCAAATTTCTTTGGTGTTGATATGCTTTTATGGTTGTTATTTTGTATTTTCTTCTCAAATATTGCGAGGACACAATTTCTTTAAGGAGGGGAATCTGTAACAACCCGCATATTTTACGATTGTGTATTTAAATATTTTATTTAAATATAGCATCGTTAGACGGATTATAGTCTGAAATGCTACATTTTGCATACGGTCGAATTAGGACTCGGGACCACTTCCATTGAGTTCAAAATGCCGTTTGCGAACTTTTTGAGTATAAACTTCGATATGTTTGAATCTAGTTAGATTTGACCTTTGCACTTTGGACTTTGGGTTTGGGTTAGTCTAAACTATTAACTCTAGCTTCACCCCCACTTCTCTTCATTCACTTCCATATCCTCATACCTTCAAGATTTTATAAAAATGGTGGAAGAGAAAAAGAATTAGAATTCCTAAGCCTTAGTTCCATTGCAAATCCAAGCTCTAACTCCACATTCAAAGAGAAGCTATTGGTAAGCATCCTCTTCTTCTTCTCCAACACATTCTACCTTCAATTTCATAAATTCATAAACCCTAACTTAGGAAAAAAATATTTTAAGCTTAGATTCAAGCTTCTTGGGTTAGAATTGAAGAGTGATTGTTCTTGCCTTGCTCTATAGCTTCTTCTTCGTTGTTTTGAGTAAAAGGTGAGATTTTTATCTCACATCTATGTCTATAACTATCTTTGATTGTTAGGTATGAATTCCTAACACACATTCATGTGCATTTGCTTTTGATTTGGATTGGTTTTGTGAATAGTTAATTTTTAGTGTTTGAAGCCAAATCTTTAAAAATCATAACTTTGATGTTTGATCATGCTTTTGGTGGTGTGTCAAAGAGCCTATTGGGCTGGGTTGCCGATTGGCGTAAACCCTTAGCACCCGTTGCTCGTCCGATCAAAAATTGAAAGAGTTTGCCCTTTATTTGTGAAAGGCTGGGTAACAGGCACCAGTCGACTAGCACTCTGAGTCCAGTCGACTGACCTCTAACCCGAGAGTTTTCCAGGGTCTGGTCCAGTCGACTGTTCTTAGAGTGCCAGTCGATTGACCTGCTCCTACTTTGCCTATTTTGCCTATTATGCCTATTTTGTGTGCAATTCCAATTTTTATCGATTCGTGATTATCCGATTTGTTGTTATCATTTATTATCGACTTTGATGACTTCTTTTTCGGGATTTTTGGAAATATCCAACTTGATGGATTTGGAATCGATTTCTTTGGTTTAATTCATGTCTTTGAACGTGAAATTTTGGTGATTGATTGTTCTTACAATCATCTTTATGGTTTGTCACTTTAAAATACAAAGGTTTCTATACTAGTAGTAAATATACAAACTCTTTCTTAAAGATGATTTCAACTCTATTTTTATACAAAGCTCGTTTACAAAACCGTTTTCCAATCCATTAGTATATACAAACCTTTATCTCATTCATTCGAGAAATCCAATTAAACGACTTAGCAAAACAAGTGGTATGAAACTCTTGCGTTTACTTTGTCGGTTAATTCTTAGACTCGTTCTATCGAAAATCTTGTGATAAGTTTTATGAGTGGAGATCTACAATTTGTTCGTAAATACTTAAGTTAAGCCAGTGGTTATGGGACATGAAGCTAAACTCATTTATTTACTAGCTTAGTGTAATTGACACTTCTTGATGATCGATGAGGATCATTTTTGTGGTTTTGACTAGCGATGTGCGATGTCTCTTTGTCTGTGAGGGAGACTAAACCCCATTTTGTAGAGTTTCGATTCAAATTGGTGGGGTAGTGACCCATGGTATTCGAGCCGTTTGTGGAGCTTTGGCTCAAAGGTCTTTGGGCCGTTTGTGGAGCTTCGGCTCAAAATTGATGGTTAGCAACCATGGAATAGCGTTCCGTTTGTGATACACGTGTTGGTGAGTTTTCATGCTCCTGTTTGTGATAGGCCTCCCCCATTTTGTGATTTCTGCATTTCTATTGATGATTTCTAGAATTTATGTTTCACCAAATTTTGTGATTTACATTGATAAGCTTTATCAATATTTGTTCATTGGTGAATTTGTGTTTCACTAACTTTTGCAAATTTGTGTTTCAACAATTTTTACGATTGGCATTGATATGTTTGTCAATATTTGCAGTTTAGTGAATAGAGTAAAAATTATGACATTCTTTTTGATGTTATGAGATTTCTTGAGATATTTTATGATTATTTTTGTTGTCAAATGTACACTTTTCATAGTATGGCATTATTGTTATCATACGTTTTGTTATATCTCTTATTCCATCTCATTTTATCTGATATTTATAGCTAGACTTATCTGTTTATTATTTTCTTATTAAATAATACTCGGGTCAGACCGAGATGTTACAAGTGCTTCTGCTTGACTCATTACGTGGAGCCATCATCTGACTTTTGTCTAACTACATTAGATTTGTAGTTTTTGTGTTACATACATTTGAGATAGAGAATCCTTGATGTATACATATTCTTTTGTTAGCACTTGTATCCATTCTTTTGTGTTATTGTGGATCTTTTTTACCACTGCTCTGATAAATACTTCTTAGTGTTATATTCATATCTGTTTCCGCCTTTGTGATATGGATATCTGTGACTGATTTATTTTATGATTATTTCTATATTTGTTTTTTGAAGATCATATATAGCCACTGTGTAGATGCTTTGAGTTTGTATCGGTGTGTCGGATTTCCTCTTGTTATACTATTTGACATACCGTTGCTCGCACAAGGCAATTACACGGATGGTCGCTCCTCAACAGCCTTATTCTTCATGCTGGTTGACGGCATTACTCCGTAGTGTCCTTGGCTAGAGTGAGTATAGAGGTGGGGCGTCACATGGATAGTATGGGTTCCCTTCTCCAAATTTAATACCAAGTATAAGAAGATTATTTCTACATAATTCAAGTTGTATTAAACTTGTAAATTAGAATCTTTTATACTTGTCTCATTTTCGACATTTCGACCTTATCTATTCCTTGTCTAGGAAAAAGGCCAGGTGAGCCAAGGTAACGGTTGCTCTTAAACATCTCCTTAGTTTAAGCACTTCCTATCCGGATCTCATGAATAGAAAAATCCAATTTTCTCATCGGCTTTCAGAGCCAAGATTAAATCCTTTATTTATAAAAGCTTTTCTTTTAACCATTTGTTTAAATTATTTTGCAAAATCATCTTTAAATCACTTAATTATTTATTTTAAATAATTTTAAAACATTTGGGAAAGAATTTAAATCTATATATCAAAAATTGTTGAAAACCACTGCAAAAAGTGTTACGAATAGTGATTTTAAGGCTTATTTGATCAAAACAACTCTTTTATCACTTAAAAATCCATTTTTATAACTCAAATCTCATTAAAAAGATTTTAATATATTTGTTTGCTTTTTATGTGTGAGTGTGATGGCGTGTAAGAGTGAGGTGAATGATCATTAGTTTGCTTTTTATGTGTGAAAATATCTTAGATATTTATAACTTTACTATGTGTAAATTTAAATGTAAATGGTAAATGTGTGTATATATTTACATATGTTATTTGTTATGTATATGAATATGTAATTGTACGTATGTGCATGTCATATGTGTGTACAAGTTATACAAAATAATGTTGTACAACTTCTATACGTCAAAACGTTACGAATTCCGATTCGGATTCCCGATCATATTTTCATTTATAAATTAAATTACATGTATATGTAAAAAATTAGAAAATTAATTTCTTATCAACATTAATGATTTAAAATGATCATAGCTGGAATTCTCAAATCATATAAATTAATATTAAACAATTAGTTACAGAAAGTACTATTATATCGATAAAGCGATATCAATTTTTCTTATAATTTCAAATCAAATATATATCTTTATAAAACATATTATAAATGATTCGTTATCACTTCATAATTAATTAAAATGAATTATTATCATTAAAAATAATAATCCGAATAATTATAATAACTATTAAAACATCAAGTCTGAATTAAAATTCATCAATCAATTATTAAATATGATGACATTATTGATGATCTCGTAAATACATCTCATTTCCCAAAATAAAAGAAATAATGTTATTTCATATTCTTCTTTAAATAGATAAATAAGTGTATGCATCCAATTCCCTGCATGCTAATATTAAGAAAATCTGAATTTTTCCAAAAATAGATTTTTGTCGTTTTGCTGTTGAAAATCTTAAATATCTATAATTGTTAATATACTTCTAAAACAAGTTTACCATTATTATTTATGGTTCAAAACAATATAATTTGTGCTATAAAATATTTTATTTGGATATTTCAAATATAAATATAATTTATCAAAGTGATTAATTTTCGGGTCGTTACATTTACCCATTTTAAAAGGATACCGTGATGTTCGGCCTTGTTTAAGTGTTTAGGAATTTCTATCAATAATGTGGCTAGAGTCATCGACCAGAATTCGTAAACCACTTAACAAATCAAACGAAACAATATAAAACCTTTTTATATTTACTAATAAATACACGCTCTCATATACATGTATACTCAAACACATTCTAGGGTGTTACTAATCCTAACTTTAATGAGTTTACCTTACCCAAGTCAAGGTTCTTGCTTAACCTTCGACTTTGATATCAACTGTAATGACCCACCTTTTCAACCCTTAGAAGTCGACACTAATACATCCACGATATTTATGTGTCGAGCACCCAAAAGCCGGAAGATAGATTGTCAGGGAGAAAAAATATGAAAAGGAGAGAACAGAATCTCATAAACGTGACAAGTAATATTTGGTACTAAACAAGTCTTTACAGAAGGAAGGAGGCTTTAATATACATACTATAATAACCTGAATTTTAATGGGTCTGGATTTTTCACAAAAATGCTAAAATCCAAACCCACTGAAGCCCGAGTTGGATATCTGGTATCCTACAAATAGGCAAAGATAAATATATCAGAGCTCAAATAAATATCTCATAGCGGAACTGACTAAAAATGTAATAGTAAGTAAATACTCACCTAGGTAATAACACTTTCTAAGCAAGTGTCTCAAAGCTAGAAAATCTCTGTCATTTATCTAACGTGTGGGATGTTATGAGGAGGGGGTCAGAACTAAAGTTCTAGTGAATGGACAAACTATACACTTTTAAGCATAATTCTACATATACCATTCTATTTCCATTTTCCCTTGAGGTTTATTAGCTTTACCATACGCTCGCCTCTGCACGTGAATTGTACCCATCTATCCCCTAGTAGATTAAGACCTAATAACCAATATACGTATGAAGCAACATGCCCAAAAACCACATCGGTCCTAGGTACTACCCATAGTACCTTCTGTATCCTCCTCGAAAAGGACTCCATCATCTTGCTATGAAAGCGCATTGTAACTACATCGGTAAATGACGTCTTTATGGGGCCTACAATACGGATGTTCCCTCGTCTACTATGAAAATGTGAAACTGCGTTCGCACCAGCTTATACTAGTGCTCGGACATCCACAATGTACCACCCAGTGCGTATCTTGAGGACTACACATACGGAACTCGATCGGGGATTTTCTATATTTGTAAAGGTCCGCTTTGTTAAGCCTATAATACAGAAATTCTACTTGGTCTATCTCTTTTCTCATCGTGGCTATGGCCCCACGTAGCCCTCCTCAACTAATCGAAAGAACTTTCAAGAGCTAAGTGACTGCGCCTTAATGCAAATAATCTAAACATTCAATTGGTTATGCCCCTCATCCAATGTCTCGATAATGAAATAATCATTACCTTGTTGGTTTAACTCTTTTCTTTCCCGAACTCGCTTTAACTGATGATGGCTTGATCTCCGCATGCGACTATCCTTTTGGGTCCTACCCACTGCGCAAACTAGAGTACCATGACATACAAATATCCTACTCCATCACTAGCCTTTTGACTGCCTACAAAGGTCTGCTTCGTTAGGCCTGTAATGCCAAAGCAGTCAAGGTATACTCTCTTGATGGAACATCTATAAACCTGCCTCCGGGGGTGCAGCTTCGCTAGGCCTACCCCAGAGGGACATTCTAGATATCCTTATGTCCCGTTGAAGTCTAGTACTTCCTTCTAGCCCGAACTAACTATGTTGGATGTGCTCTTTCTATACTAAAATCTGCGATGAACTACTTTGTTTGGTTCTTTATCCAAATTCTTTTTCGGGTTGCTCCAAAATCACCTTACCATTTTATTAGACCCTACCTCTAATATTTTATTATGCAATTAGTTTACTTTTCGTATTCTATTGGCTACTTATTCATCCAAATCAGCAAGCCCAGCCCCACCTATGTGTGAGACCATCAGTCTTAGACTTGAAAGGGAATGCTGCCGGTACGGGCCACTTCTATTATTTTGCTTATTTACTTAATCCAAGATCTAAGTTTGATAAAATAAGCCTCTTCAATTTCTTTCTTTTTAATTATAATCTTCGTGTTACAATTATACTTGCAATTGTTACTTTTATATTCTTTTTATATATATAACAAATGTAACTGTAAGTGTCTCTTTACTATTCTAGTATGTCTTCGTTTATTATGATACTAAATTTTCTATAGTTCTCTTACATTTTATGACAGTCTTAGCTCGGGACTACATCCAACTATCACTTATTACTTATCATAATAACTGCTTTAGTTTTTGCTCTACTATCTGCATAGTAAATGCAGATCTAGTCACATCTTCTGTTTATTATTTCTAGTCTTGTCAAATAATTAACTCGATTATTTCTCTTATTTAATTTCTTCAACGCTTCGCCTTATTCGCTTTTATTCTAGGAAGTATTTCTATTCTATTTAGTCGGTTGCCAAAACTGTGCTAAAAATCCATTTTCATATTTTAATACAAAGTAATGTTATAAATAATAACTCGTAACTGCATGATATTTCTTTATTGTTTCTTTAATTGTTGGATAATGCAAAATATAGTAATATCTCTATTTTGTACCAATTCCACTTTCCTTGCTTTTATTCTTGCAATTATGTTTATTGTAATTCTTATATTAAACCATGGAAATATGTTTTCTTCTCCAAACCAACCAATTAATCTATCACTAACTTCCAAATCAAGTTATTAGATTTTCCCCTTTTTAATTCATTTCATAATTTACTGAAAATTTCTCACTTTTAGGCTTATCTCTTTCTCTACAACATTTAAGCCCAATATTACTTGTATTTAATCGGATTCTTTTCTTTTTCCATATAAGTAACATTTAAATATAAGTGCACTTCTTTTATAAGATTTACAGTTTCGACATAACTAATTAGTAGACAAATTACTAAAATAAATGCTGAATTAAATATTTAATGGGAATCTAACGATAATATATATCATAAACATAAAAGAGATATGATTGAAATCCACTCACCCGTCATCCTTTGCATTGCTCCATTGCCTTCCTGGATCCCCTTCTAAGGCGTCTAATATTTCTATTAAGAAGATCTTCTTCCTAGAAATATTTTCTATTTTGGGTTCAACCTCAGGAAATTAACCTAATTTGGAGAAATCTGATTGTGAGAAAATAGCTAGGCTTAGGGTTCTATTTAGAGGGGAGTTTGGCGATCTCAGACCATCAGATTTTTGGATTAAATCTGGTGCAACCACGTCACAGGCTCGCAGTGAATCATTGGATCTAGAAAACAACGCTTTAGATTGCACGAAAATGGAATTAGAAAAGCTCGGCACGTCCCTGGACGATTTTACGTGCAGGGCAAAACATGGTCGACCTATAAGTCGATCTATGTTCTTTAGGGGTCGATCTTAGGGTCGACCTATAGGTCAACCTACCCTTTTGTTTTTCTTTTGTTTTTTTTATTTTCGTTCCGCTCGTAATTTTTTCATATTAACTCGAATTTCGAAAAGTTATTGCCACAAACAAAATGGTATAAGTTTCGAGGCCATATTATGACAATTCCAAAAATGCTTATGTTCACTGTTCTTCATTGTTTGATTATTTAATTATCTAAAAATGCGAGGAGTTACATTCTCCCACTCTTTAGGAAATTTCATCACCAAAATTCGACAAGGGTAAAACTATGTAATTCCTCACATCTGTCACATCAATTTTGTGTACATCCAATTTAGCGACAATCAGTGTCCTTGTGCAAAGTGTCATTCAACATAAAATATATGCATGTATATGAATTCCTAAACGGTACCTTCTTTTTGATTGCTTTTCTTCTTTAACAATCCTTTTTAAAATATGATGCACACATCCTAAATATATTTGCAATTTTTATATGAATGCAATCTTCTGAAAACTCAAAATGTTTTTCATCCAATTTTTTCCACACTCGTACTGAATAGAGGCGTAGTTCAATGAATATTACATCCAAATCCTATCACACAACTTTTAATATTCGAATTTCAGAAAAATCTAATTTTCCAAATTCGATTTCCTATGTCCGAAAGAAGGTAGAAAACGAAAAAAACCTCACATTTACCCATTTCACTTTTGCGCACCTCTTTCTCTGTACTTGGAACTTGCACCACTATTCTATAAAAATTTCTATTTTCTTTCCTAAGCACGGTTTACATAAGAAAAAATTTTATTTGCGAATTTTTCTATTGACATTTATATCACTTTCTTTTAGATTTTATTGTTTTCTTTTAGTTACTTTTATCTACTTTTACTTCTTTTATTATAGCAGCCAAATACAGTTATCATCTAGCGCTAGAAGGCCTAGGACCAAGTCCATCCTAACACAGAAAGGTTCTACTCTATGAATCCAGGTAACTTATATGATCCTTCTTCCACCTATTACACATTACTAACTTAAGCTATATTACTCACGATGAATAAGATCTATTCATCTTTTCCATTCCATACTCAAAATGGAATAACCAAGTCTCATTTACTACAACGAATAAGGATTTCAGTCTATACAGTCTCTATATAAAAAGGCAACTAAGCTTGAAGAAATTTTCTCTTTACCTTTACCTTTCATTTTTCCCCAACTAAGGTCTATCTATCCCAACTACGTGTTTCTTACTATCTTACTAATATCACTTCACTATTCTTCTATAGTCTACATTCACATGAAGCCACATTCCAAGGTTCTCACTAGTGTCCTATACACTTTACGAGAACTTTTATTATTACCACTAAAAGTAACCACTGCCATCTCCTACATAGCCTTACACTTTTCCCATCACACCTAGAAAATGATTCCTATCTACTTCATATTTAAAAGTTTGGTTTTGTATTTATCATTTCATTTCAAAAATTAAAGCTTTTAAATTTTAAAACATCTAATCCCCAAATTCTTGCCTTCATAAGTGTTACTTTGAAGTTTCTATTAAATTAAAAGGTACTTGGTTACTTAATATTTTATCTTTCTAGACTTGCATCTTTACAACTCTTTAAATTTAAATTATTTCCCAAACCTAGAGGGGAAAACTTACAAATTCTAAGTTCAAAACTTATTTCAATTTTCCTTTTAAAGACCTTTGCAGCTAAAAATAAATTTTGGATTTTTAAATTTAACTGTTTAGTAAGTTTTTTTTCTCTTCCAAAAACTTATTTTCTTTTTAATCAAACCATTTTTCTTTAAAGCATACATTGCTTGTCCTTAAAACTTTTTTTCTTGACTTCCAAAAGTTTCCTCGCATGTTTTCAAACACCTTCTTTTCATAGATTTTCAAATTACAAAAATTGGAGTAGATAATCCCTTAGCTTTCCTACTCTTCCAGTTACCTAACCTTGGAGGAGTTTCTAACTTACTACAACTGGAGACTTTCTACAAAGGCAGGCAACCAATGCACATAATCAATGGAAAAATATGAAATTTCCATTGCTTAGCTTTCCTACTAAGGCTCTCTATAATATCCCTCCTAACAAACATTGTCTTTAATTATTACACTTCTTATTACACCTAATGGTTTTATATCTTAATGTATTGGAACTACTTTTTCTCACGAGAAACCATTAACGCTAAAATCTTCTATGAAACCTTTAAAAGAGGATTTCATGTTTATGTGAAATTACAAGGAACTTATTTTATAATTTATCGAAATAGGCAATACAAAATATGGTGTTTTCCATACCTTGTACATCTCTTTCACGTATGCCTTATAACTTGCACAAAACATCTTTATATATGATTTGGTTTCATAGAAAATTATATCATTATTCATTTCATTCAAATAGATAAAAGTATGTTTAAGCTATATTCACTTACAATAGACACTTCCTACGAAATTTATTAATTTTCTAATATTTAACTTACATCTCCTTTTCAGGAAAACTCATTTTCAAAACTGTTTAATATTTTCATAACTAGAAAACATTTCCATATACTTATTTAAATTATAAGTGTGCTTACAAACCACTTTATTTATATACTTAGAAGTTATCTTCAAAACACATTTCTTTATTTGGGTCAAAACAGATGTTGCATAAAACTCCATTACTACAACCCACAAATACTAGTATATGGATTCAATTAAAAATAAATATTAATAAACCCCATATGCTATGTAAAAATATTTCATATGAGAGTCACTTACTATAACAATAGTGTCATAGCCTATGCTTCCTTTATTTTTCACGAAAACATTTATTACAACAATAAATGTTGTAACCTACATTTTTGATACTTAACACGCTCAAGGTTTTCATATTTAAAATCATTTTTACCTACAAATAAACTAATGAGCTATAGATGCTCTATAATCCTTCAAAAAGAATATCACTTTTAACAAATTTACATCATATAAAAGCCAATTTAAATTTCATACCACTTTTTTTTTCAAAAACCCAATATTTACTTCCTTAAACAAATTAACGATTATATTTTTCAACTTTTTAATTCCAAAAGTTTCATTTTATTGGGCTAGATATAAAGTGTATTTTCTTCTTACTACCCTAGGAATACCCTTCCAAAACCTTGGAAATCTCATTTCCTTACTAAAATCTTTTATTCCTTCCAAAATAAAAAATACTCTCCCTACTATTCCAAGGGAACTTCCCCATTTCTCATAACATATGCATTCCAATATTCTCTCCAAACATGGATTATTGTACACTATAAATTGGAAATAACATAGGGCTCAACATCCTTGGATCATCCCAAACCCAACTAGTAAACTATGCACAAATATACTTCTAAAAACTTCCATATGTTAAAATCTATAATCGGGGACTATTTGGATTTTAGTACATAATATATTTATATTTTATTCAAAAATACAAATTCGCTCATGTTTTCTAATTTACTTAGGGTCTGCTAACCTGAGCTCTGATACCAAATGTAACTACCCGAATTCCAGTGGGTCCAAATTTTTTGCAAAAAGGCTAAAATCCAAGCCCATTAAATCTTAAGTTGGATATCTTGCAAATAGGCAAAGATAAATATATCAGAGCTCAAACAAATATCTCACTGCGGAACTGACTAAAAATATAATAGCAAGTAAATACCCACCAAGGTAATAATACTTTCTAAGCAAGTGTCTCAAATTTGGAAAATCTATGTCATTTATCTAAACTATGGAATGCTACGATGAGGTGGTCAAAACTAAAGTTTTGGTGAATGAATAAATTATACACTTCTAAGCATAATTCTATATATAACGTTCTGTTTCCATTTCCTGTTATGTTAGATTTATTACGTTTATAATACTCTCGCATCTGCGTGTGAATCGTACCCATCTACCCCTGATAGATTAAGACCTAATAACCAATATATGTATGTAGCTACATGCCCAAAAACCATTTTGGTCCTAGGTACTACCCATAGCACCTTCTGTATCCTCCTCGAAAAGGACTACGTCGTCTCGCTACGAAAGCGCACTGTAATTATATCTGTAAAGGATAGTTTTGTGAGACCTACAATACATATGTTCTGTCGTCTACTATGAAAACTTGAAAATGCATCAGCACCAGCTTATGCTAGTGCTCGGACATCCATAATGTACCGCCAAGTGCATACCGTAAGGACTACACGTAATCGATCTATCTACTCCTTGAATTCCGCCAAAAAGGCCTACGTTGTACGAAACTCGGTCGGGGATTTTCTATATCTGTAAAGATCCACTTCATTAGGCCTACAAAACAGATATTCTACTTGGTATGTCTCTTTTCTCATCATGGCAATGGCTCCATGCAGCCCCTTAACCTAATTAAAGACCTTTCAAGAGCTAAGTGGTTGCCCCTTACTGCAAATAATCTAAACATCCAATTGGCTGTGGCCCTCATGCAATGTCTCGATAGGGAAAAAAATCATTGGCATGTTGGTTTAACTATAGTCTTTACAGAACCCGCTCTGACTGATGATGGCTTGATCTCCGCATGCGACTATCCTTTTGGGTCCTGCCCACTGCGCAAACTAGAGTACTGTGACATACGAATATCCTACGCCATCATTAGCCTTTGGACTGCCTACAAAGGTCCGCTTCGTTAGGCCTGCAATGCAAAAGCAGTCAAGGCATACTCTTTTGATGGAACACCTATAGACCTGCCTCCAGGGGTATAGCTTGTTTAGGCCTACCCTAAAGGGACATCCTAAAGTATCCTCACGTCCCATCGAAGTCTCGTACTTCTTCTAGCCTGAACTAACTAAGTTGGAAAAGCTCTTTCTGTACTAAAATCTATGATGAACTGCTTCATTAGGCTCTTTATCTAAATTCTCTTTCGGGCTACTCCAAATGCACCTTACTATTTTATTAGACCCTACGTCTAATCTTTTTATGCGTTTAGTATACTTTCTTACTCCGTTGGCTACTTATTTATTCTAATCAACAAGCCTAGCCCTACCTATGTGTGAGATCATCAGTCCTAGACCTAAAAGGGAATGCTGCTGGTATGGACCACTTCTGTTATTTTTCTTATTTACTTAATCAAAGATCAAAGTTTGATAAAATAATCCTCTTCTATTTTTTCTTTTTAATTATAACCTTCATGTTACAATTATACTTGCAATTGTTACTTTTATATTCTTTTCTTTCTTTATAACCTATATGTTATAATATAATCGCAAGTGTCGCTTTTCTATTCTAGTCTGCCTTCTTTATAATGATATTAAATTCTCTTTAGTTCTTTTATATTTTATGACAGTCTTAGCATGGTACTACGTCCAACTATCACTGATTACTTATCATAATGACTGCTTTACTTTTTATTCTACAATTTGCACAGTAAATGCAGATCTAGTCACATCTTTTGTTTATTATTTCTAATCTTGTCAAATAATTAACTCGATTATTTCTCCTCTTTAATTTCTTTAACGCTTCGCGTTATTCTTTTTTATTGTAGGAAGTAGTTCTATTTTATTTGGTTGGTTACTAAGACTATGATAAAAATTCATTTCCATATTTTAATACTAAATAATGCTATAAATAAAAACTTGTAACTCTAAGATAGTTCTTTTATTGTTTCTTTATTGTTAGGTATTGCAAAATACAATAATGTCTGTATTTTGCACTAATTCCACTTTCCTTTCTTTTATTCTTGCAATTACGTTTATTGTAATTTTAATATTAAACCATGGAAATATATTCCCTTTTCTAAATCAACCAACTAATCTATCACTGACTTCCAAATCAAATTATTAAATTTTCCCTTTTTAATTCATTTCATAGTTTGTTGTAAATTTCTCACTTTTAGGCTTATGCCTTTCTCTAAAACTTTTAAGCCTAATATTACTATAATTAGTTGCCTTCTTATCTTTTTCCTTATAAATAACATTTAAATATAAGTACACTTCTCTTATAAAATTTACAGTTTCAACATAACTAATAATAGACTAATTACTGAAATAAATGTCGAATTAAATGTTTAATGAAAATATAACGTTAATACATATCATAAACATAAAAGAGATATAATTTAAATCCACTCACCTTTCATCCTTAGCATTACTCCCTGGCCTTCCTGGATCCCCTTCTAAGGCGTCTAATTTTTTTATTATCCCTAGAAATATTTTCTATTTAGGGTTCAGCCTCAGGTAATGAACCCACTTGGAAGAAAATATGATTGTGAGAAAATAGTTAGGCCTAGGGTTCTACTTATAGGGGAGTTTGGGTATCTCAAACGTCGAATTTTTATATTGATTCTGGTGCAACCATGTCACAGGCTCATTGTGAATCGTTGGATCCAAAAAACAATGCTTCAGATCACACGAAAATGGAATTAGAAAAGCTCAGCACTTCCCTGGATGATTTTACGTGCAGGGCAAAACACGGGTCAAACTATAAGTCGACCTGTGTTCTTTGGCAGTTGACCTTAGGGTCGACACTTGTGTTTTGCGGGTTGACCTATAGGTAGACTTATAGGTCGACCTACCCCTTTATTTTTCTGATTTTTGTTCCTCTCATAACTTTTGCATATTAACTCGAATTTCGACAAGTTATATATAGAAATTGATCAGAAAATCACCAAAACACAATGTAAAGTTTCGAGGCCATATTCTGACAATTTCAAAAATGCTTATTTTCACTATTCTTCATCATTTGATTATTTAATTATCTAAAAATGCGAGTTGTTACACATACAGACCTCAAAGTATAATACTAACCCATCATCAGCTTGGATAGTTATAATAAACTACCCTCATAATTGCTGATAATTACAATTAGAATAAATAGCGGAAGATAAAAGAAAATAAGAAAGTACATCTTGGGGACATCTAGCTCATCTTCTAAAAGCTATAAAGTGTCCAGCTAAATTTGAAAAAATATGCTCGGGTTGATTGGAGCATTATAAGAAAACCACGCCTGGGTCGGTCTGGTAAAACCAGTAGCAAAACACAATCAAATCAATTACTTTAATTATAAAAAACCTTCAAAAATAAAGGTATCTTATAAGAACACACCATACATAAACAAGGATGGGTTTTTACCTTACGATAATAAAAACATTTTCTATAGAAAATCAATAATATCTAAGATAAAATAAATATTGATCATAGCCGAAACTGTTATATTAATTAAATTCTATCATAATAAGTGTACAAATAAATCCAAAAGCACTTATTAAAGAATGGATTCTAGCATGACAAGGTAAGGGTCTACCTCCGTATAGTACACCTCTAGAGAAAATGTACCGAGGTTGCCTTAATTTGTACATCTGCTACTTAGGACCAGCCTACTCCTTATGGGATAGTACTGAATATGATCACCCATGGTTTCAATTAACAACTATATCAGGCCAGAAGCATACATAAATTTGAGAGTATTGATCTAGATCTGGCGATGATCATACCCTAACGGGAGCAATTAACATAGCCTTGTTGCACTTCCCTTCTTTAGTCATTTTCCGATTGTGAGGTTTGAGGCTACGTTTTACCTTTCTTTTGCAATTCCCATTTGGAATGCTAACATTGCCCCCCAGACGTAAATTTTAACATTCGTCCATACAAGTCGTTTAGGATATGAAAGAACCAAAGGCACTACTTCTACTACATCCATTTTGGAAACACCCTTAGGAGTAGTGGCAAGTATCCTTGCACTTCAAAGATCTTCGTCTTCAATTTCAGATGTTAACAATTCGAATGCTTATGGTTTTTGGATAATCCACACCTATCGATCTCGGTCTCTTTGAACCAACATTCACTAGTTTTCGGTAAACTCAACTTCGATTCTTTCGAAAATATATAGACAATATATAGAAATGGAGATCACTTCCTAACCACTTAAGTGGATGGATTTCCCTATCATTTATCCTAGGAGAATAGAACGAGATTTTATACGCATGGTACAGCATCATCGAAGATGACTGTACCATATAAACCCCGTGTTTCTTCTAGATATTTCCAAAGTTATATTTTGATCAAAATTTTGATACTCGATTATTTGACTATCAATTAACAAACAATCAAAAATAGATTTAACTCCATGTTGGATCCACTAAGCTTCTATAAATAAATCTTCCCATAAGTCAAATCACTTTTCAGATATATGATTTAGATTACCTTTACAAAGATATTTTCGCAAACCTGTAATATTCCTTTTAGTATTTGAAAAAACATTCATATAATTATCTCACCAGTGCAAGTACATTACCAAAAAATTGAACTGTCAGAACTTAGAAAATATATCCATATACTTATCTCAGCGGTTTAAGTATACTAATAAAGTCTGAGGGAGATTTTCTCTTTTCCAAAATCATATTTTAAATGGGCCAAAACAACTATACTTAAACTATTTCTTGCATAAACCAAACCACAATCCTTCCATATTTAGTATGGAAAGAATTTTTCCATACCACCATAATTAAGAAGGATTAATTGGTCAAAACAAATCTCATTCCTTAATAATATTAATTATTATCCTTTAATAACCATAATTAAATAATTAATTGACTTTAAATCATCATTGTTAAACTGAGTGATTAACTTTAAACATTGTTAACCAAGTAATTAATTAACTTTAAAATATCCATAGTAATATAATTAATCAACTTATTTTGAAAAAATTGCAATAGAGTAGTTAATTAACGAACTTTGAAACATCTTTTATAATTATTTAAAAACTTAACCTCAAATTTTTAACAAAATTGAAGTTAATTTAAATTCATAACTTTCAAAACCAGAAAGGGGCTTAACGGCCACAATGGTACTATTCAAGTTACTATTTAATTAAATTTGACTTTTCAAGTCGCGTAACTAGCATTTACATGAGCCAACATTTATGTAGATAAAATTAATTAGCATACTAGCTAATCCATCATTTGTCCAATATTAATTAACTGGCATACAATTCAATGCCCAAATTAATATAATAGCAGAACGAGAATTTATTCTACTAAATGGATGTTCAAATAATCTACTTAATTTAATTATAACATGATGGGAATTTATTCTGCTAAACAAATGTCATCAATATTCTATTCGGTTATGTTATAGAAGAAAGGGAATTTATTTTTCTATATACACATCAAGGTTTAATATAACGTTTTCATATTTGTTTGATGGCTTAATGGCACAGACAAAGAGATCCCTTATTTTAAACTCATCCATTTGCAAAAGAAAGACGTCCTTAAACAAAAGTGATAGAATTTAAAATAAACCTTTATTTTAAAATAATTAAATCTTAATTTAATTAACAATTAAAACTTGATTTAATCTTAATTAAATCTTAATTATCTAATTAATTAATAATTAAACCCTACCTAATTAGCAATTTATTTAATAATTGAACCCTAATTAATTATTAATTAATTAAATAATAAAAATTTAATTAAATAAAATTAATACTTAATTAACTCTTTACTTAATTAATTATTAATTAAAAACTGTCTTAATTAATTAATTAAAATCATCATCCTTAATTAATACTCAAGTACTAATTACCTTCACTTAATTACTAATTATCTTTATTTAATTACTTAATTAAATAACTATTAAAACTCATGCTTACTTAAATAATAAATACCTTTTATACTTGAATTATAATTGAAAATAGTTTTCAAAAATATTAAGATAAAAACACTTTTAGTTTGGAAAAAAATGTCTGATTTCCCGCACTCCATCCATATTGATTATTGTTATGGATACCAAATCTTTTTAAACTAGTTTTACTAGTCTAATACCCTTCAAACCTTTGCTTTGGACTTACTTTAAAAAAATATGAAGTCTTGAAAAATAAAAAAAATAAAAACTTTATAACTTTTCGAGTAAATTACAAAACTAAACCCAGTTTAAAACCGCGGACCTCTAAGTCACTTATGCAAAGACAAATTAATGTGTATAAATATATATTTACCTTATTATTTATTAACCTTAATCATACTTATATTATTTGTAAATGTGTATAAATATATATTAAAGTGTTTGCAACACTTCCGATAACTTTTAGATGGCAAAAAATCGAAAAATCAGAAAACGATTTCCGGCCAAATTTTCTATTTTTCTTTGAACTAAATATTTTTATAGACACATTTTAAAAACCATTTCACATCATTAGTTATTAATTAAAAGAGTTATTTTAATTAATCAAACCATTAACTGCATGTTTAAAATAAATTAAATATTCTCAAACCAAAACGATGTAATTCCTGATAGTTACATAAACATTCATAGAGTGGTTTTATGTTCATTATTAATGCATGAATCAAGTGATATTAGGCAAGTCATCAATCATGTATTAAAGGTAAATGAGAAATAAATTAATGCGGCCATAAAGAGGTATTCGGTTTACATTTTAGATTTAAAAGAAAGGATTAGTGAAGGTAGAAACAAATAAATATGATAGGGCAAGAAATCCTATAATCTTTACTATATAAATGCATCAAATGTATCATTTACCTCATTTTTTGGTCATTTAAAATTAAAATAACTTCAAATCCTAATCGGCCGCCATTAACAAGAAAAGAAGAAGAAAATCAAAAGCTTGGGTGAGTAATCTTCTTTTCTTTCCATGAATTTGTCGCAATCATATAGTATTTTGGTTATTCCTTTGATTTTGCTTGTTTGATTAATATGACGATTTAATATGAGGTTAAGAAAATAATTTCAGAGCATGGTTTTGACTAATAATATTTGTATGTGGGAAAATGGTTAGTTATGAGGAAAACAAAACATGATTAAATTTTACTACAAATTTCTTGAAATGAATTAAGAAATTTCCTTTAAAAAATGCTTAGCCGAAGGAGTTTAATAGTGAAAAAATATCCACTTTATGTTGAATAAGATTTAACAACCTATACTTCCTGACACATCGATACAAGGCTTAGTGTGACTTTCGGACTCGCGTCATGTCGAGAAATGCGAGCTGATGGGTTTTTAAAGTTATAGAAGATAATTATAAAGGTAAATTCTAACATATTTAACACTTTCAGATCTCACAGCGGAAGGAACTTCAAATATAAGTACTGAAAATAGACATTTTATAAAAATGGTCTTCGAAATAATTAATTGTTATATACATGGTTTCTAAAGTACAATATAATATTTAATATACATTTTGTATAATAAAAAGATACAAGAGGAATAATGAAGAATGTGATAACTCCAAAGTTTAGTTCCTTTATCCTCATACTATGCCCAGTCAACTACAACTTGTCATTTTGTGGTGGGGGAAAGTGAAAAGAAAAGGGGTGGGTCAAAGAAAATTCTGGTGAACGAGCACAAGTTTAATATATGGTGATCATGTGCAGTTAACTTCAATTCTACTCTAAGTGTCTTAAGATGTCCTACACGTGTCCGTGTATTCCTATAGCCTTTTACCTAGGGTTTTTTATTCATCACACGTCTATGCTACTAAAATGTGTAGGCTACTACAAGTATCGAACTATGGATCGAACATCAATAACTAATGATCGGTCATCTCACCTAGAGCTACTTGATATGGAAACAGCTCTCTAGGAGCTACTCAATATGCAAACACCCTACTAGAGCTACTCGATATGTAAACACCGCCACTAGGCTACTAGATATGGAAACACCGCCACTAGGCTATATAGGAACAAATTTCCTATAAATATGACATGTAACCCAACTATGCATCGAGGGGAATCTCGCAATACCGACTCTCCGAGGTGTCTCATCGTTTACATTTGTGTCTGCCTCTACCGTAGTATACGCCACTTATTGCAAGTGTTAGGCTCCATCTACCACATAGTATTATATTGCGTCAGAATCGTGCATAGCAAGGAGTCCCATTATGTCAAGCCCGCACCCTTCATTGGGTATCAATAACCCTCTACAATCCTTGCTACCAACTCAAATGATGTCAACTTGCACCACACTAAACAAGTTGAGCATAAGTATGTTCCCGTGAAAGTGTAGCCCTATGTAATCCTCAATGCACATCCGTATTGTTAGCGTCAAAATTGACCACCAACACCCAAGAACAGGTTTGTGTAGAGAAGTAAATGAAGAAACTAAATTAAAACAAAGGAATATAGCAAAGTAATAAGCAAATCAAAACAGAAATCAAGAGCAACAGGATTTATAGTGGTTCGGTAAACTCCGAACTATGTCCACTCCAAAGATTTTTCTTTTACTATATTATACTGTTGATTACGGTTACAATTACGGGAAATTCAAGAATAAAAATGGTAGAGTATAGCCTAGGTAGAATATGAAGAGAAGTATAAAGAAGATCCCTTTTTGAAGCCATGCCTTCTGTATTTATAGGTGAAGACAGCAGCCAACCTCTCTGAAACTTCAGCAACAAAACCACCTTATCTATATGGGCCAATCATAGGCGTCGCTAGGCCCAAAACTCAACAGAAAGGGATCGGTACCGATCCCTCCATTTGTTGAATTTAGGGCGGCGATCCCTATGGTAGTTTCTCCATGCTTGATATAATGGCATCTCAAATATCACGATGATTGGATGTGTGGAGCTCACACTTTTGCTTAATCTTGGTTTCAGTTCCATAAAATAGCTCTTGCCGAACCCTTCATTTGATGTCATACCGACCCATCCTTACATATCCGCGTTTATCAGCTAAAATTTATAATGTCGATCCCTATGGTTCCATATTGCATTGATGATCCCTCCTTTCCTATAAGACTATGTCGATCCATAATGTTTCGGAATGTAATGCCAATGCACACTACTGCACAACACTATGCTAGTCCCTCCTACTTAATGAAACTACGTCGAACCCTCCTATGCAATGAAAGCAATTCCGATCCCTCCTATGGCATGAATGGATGTCGATCCCTCCTATGGTGCAAAGCAATGCCGATCCATCCTATGTTATGTTGATCCCTTGGGTTCCAACCTAACTTCCATATTTCTAAAGCCATGCACTGTCTACCTACCAACTCCATCCAACTCTGGCTTTGCATAACCATCTGTACCTGATTCATAGGCCCTACAGCCATCGTTCTATACTCACCGTCCTTGATAACCTTGAAGTTTGCTGAGTTAAATTCACCAGTATACTGCCTTGCCAAAAAGCGGGTTAACACATACTGTCTTAAATCATCCAATGGTATACGTAATCAATTCATCCTCTATATAGTAAGGTAAGACACCGCGAAATTAGATGGTGTCCTCTTCTTAGTAATTTCTACTTAGGAATTTTCGCTACTTCTCCATTTTCACCTAAGGATATCCAAACTAGTGATTTCTTAACTATTGAAAATAGCACAATTCCTTTTCTAATTCGATCCAGCTTAACTCATCTCGTTTTAATTTTGAATTATTTCTTCACTCTTTTAAAAATTATGGTACCTAGGTATCACGTTTCTAGTCTTTAAGGAACTATCCTAAGTTTTACATGTACTCAAATGTTCTATTAGCAAAATTTTGATCTATCTTTCCATTCAACCCTGACAATAAAATCCTAAATTAATTGAAGTTATAACCTAGAATCATTCGAGCATTGATAATAATCACCTAAGTAGAACTTCATTCATATCTGATTGTTATGCAATACAAATTAGGTATTCTAAGTTAATCTTCCATTAATTTTCTAAGATAAATATTCTTCCAATCCGAGGGATGATTGAAAGAATCTTCTTTATCCCTTCCTTCAAATCTTACCAAAAACTTCCCGATCATATTTTTTTATGAAAATCGTCTTTGCATTTTCAATGCATGTAAAATACAATATCATTTTCTTGACGGGGACCCAAATCCTTGAATAAACCATCCCTTGCCTAATCTTGACTACTATTTTGTCTAGGATACCATTTGTGGTTTGAACTTCCAAAACTCTTATCATTTATTAATGTCCTCCTATAAATGAGACTTTTTTATCAAATATAACCTCTTATCACTTTATTTTAATTAATTCATGATTGGGATAACTCAATATGGAATGGTGCCTTTTGATTTTAATCCACTAAGCATAATGACCAATCCTTTGGTTTACACTTAGGGATTTCTGTACTTTAATGCACTGGAATTTTATCGCTTTTAAAAGGAAAGGTTGACGGTGTAAATTTCTGTCTTATCCAAAAGAAGAGTTTGTGTTACGTTTGAAATTACAAGGAATTATCTTTTTCGCGGTTATTGAAATAAATAGTACAAAATACAGTAAATATACATATTTTATATATCTTTTTCTTTTTGGTGTATTCTTTTTCATTTCAAATGATACACTTTTATCTATAAGTCTAAACATGATAATCTACAGGAATTTACGTTGCAACCCCCAGCATTCCAATGAATTAAAATATTACCTAAATTCTAAAAATTTACCGTGATAACTTAATTTACATTTTACTTGCACCCATCATTTAAATCTACAAATCTGAAACTATCACATGATTTATAAGTTTCGGGGACTACTACTACCCAATACTAAATTTAGAGACTACCACAACCCAATATTTTCCAAATTCATATACTTGCAACACACAATCCTACAATTCTATGGTTTATATACGCATATGTGGAACACGTCTATTATGCTATAAATTCAATAACATATATAAAATATATACTTTCCCACTTACATCCACTTGGTCCACTCGTAGCCGTCTGGGAAGCAGCACAATACATGGACCACCTGTAACCTATAGGTATCCCATCCTTACCTATATAGAACTGACATTACTGACATAACACCATGCCTACACATACCATTCCATTTAGATTGCCTAATGTAATCAAGGAATTGCTCCTTTATCACTTAACGCACTGTATAAGGGTTGAAGTAGACCCGACTTGACCCTTATACACTTCAAACTGAAAAAATTCTCGCATTTGCAGACTTCATTTTCATAATAAAACATCTTGACTTACTCTTTTCCTTATTCGAAAATATGTTTAACTAAATCATAGTTTCCAAACTTCTTTACATAAAGATTCTACAGTTCAAACCATACTTAGGTAGAAAGACACAAGATTACATTCACTCTTCACTGTTATAGGAAGTTCGACCTAGTACTATATTCTTTCCATTCAATTATTGATTGAAAAGGTCACTAAATTTCCATGTTACCTATTATCTCTGTCCCAACCATTTCAATGCTTCCAAATTCCATAGTCAATTTTGTTCCAGTGGGCTGTTTAATTCTATTTATCTAACTCCAATCTATTTCTTTTCATAAGTTTAAGTGATAGTCGTAGTACTTTCATTTTAGCATTTTAAATCAAAAAAATTTATTTTAGCATTATTTCCACAAAACTAGTAGGTTTTAAAACAATAAAACCTTCCATTTATTTTCAACAAATGTTTCCATTTTTACTAAAATCTTAACATTTTCTTTACTTAAATTATCAAAACGGTTAAGATTAACTTAGCAAAATGTACAGAAAACACGCCTTTCTAAAAAAATCTTTTATAATAAGGAATTTTCACAAAAGTGTATTTTTAAAGTTAGTGTGGTATTTTTAACTTATTGTTGGGCGAATTCTCACCCATGGGATCACGAGACCAAGAGGCATTAGCTTCCATGCCGAACCACGGCTTCTCCATTACTTAGTCGAACCAAGTATACCTCCTATCTACCGAACCAGAGGCCAACCCACCACCGAATCAAACTCACATCCTCGTACCACCGGACCATTCATAGCCGGACCAACACCACCGAATCAACCCAACACCGAACCAACTCTCACCACTCCATCAACTACCGGTCCAAACTCCCTCTCCATCAACTACCGGTCCAAGCTCACTCACCATCTACCTGCCGAGTCCAATCCCTGCCGAACCAACACACTTCCCCACACCTACCGGACCACCTTCGTGCCGAACCAAACTCCACCGAGCTACCACCGAACCATGCCTACCGAATAAACCTCCGGTCCACCGAATCAACCTTCATTCCATACACTACCAAATGAACTGCCGGTCCAACCATCTCCTACCACCAATCGAACCATCTTAACCACTGCCGAATCAAGGCCAAGAAGATACGACCAAATTGCCAGGCCAGATCACTCCAGCCCAGGCCCACCAGCAGCTATATACTTCCAGGACCTCTGCTCCCAGCCTCACTCTATAAATAGAGAGGCAGGGGTACAACAATGGCAGACAAGTTTGAGAGCTCAAGCACGGAAGGAACTTTCAAACAACTTTCATATACTTGTATACAAAGCTTTGTACTTGTAATCTGAAAGAAAAAGTAGAATAACATATAAAGTGGACGTAGGCACGTTCTGGCCGAACCACTATAAATCTGTGTGTCTTTTACAGTTTAGTCCCTGCTTTTTATATATTTGCGTAAATCACCCAAATCACTAGAAACAACATAAAATCAACTAATTCACACGACTTGGAGGTGTTTGCCCATTTTTTGTGCAAACATTTTTGGCGCTTTCACTGAGAGCTTGGAACTCGAAGCTTCAGCTTCCCTCATTCAACCTTCTTTCCCAATAGCACCCTTCATTGCCTAGGAAACATGACTTCCAGGCCGAGAAAAGACGCCAACAAGGGAAAGAACGTTGCAACCAGCAGCGCTCCAGATCCAGTGGATCCAGATCAAGAGAACCAACCCACTACGACAGCAGTGCCAAATGTAGATCAGGCAATTCCAACAGCCCCTGCCGCGGAACAACCGGCAGCAATCACTAGGGCAGACCTAGACAGAGTTGTGGTTGAAGTGACTAACCGCTTCACATCCCAACAAGAAGCTTTGGTGAGCCAACTCATGTCACACATGAGGGATGCCGAAGAATCCAACCGCAACACTGAATCATGGGGTGAGTCTCAATCTGGAGGATCTCGGAGACAACAAAGGTCTTCCCTCTTCGAAGAAACTATCAACAGGAACAACAATGATAGGGGCCGCGCCTGGACTCAGCCCGAACTCCGACTCGAGGAAGCGCTTGGAACCGAACCCAATGGGGGAGGCACCAGGCGAGGGTCGGATGTAGCTGAGCCAGTCATGCCACCTAATTATAGAAACCCCACTGAACGGAGCCGAGCTAGAATCCAGCCCGAAGTTGACCCCATGGAAATGCTCGAAACAGAACCCCACGGGGGAAGATCAAGGCAGGGGCCAACTGTAGCTGGTCCTAGCATGCATCCGAGCAGCCAAAGACAGCCACTGGATAACGTCAGAAGTGATAGACTATACCATCCCTACAGGTCATCTGGACGAGATCGATCCCGCAGGGAAGAACCAAGCTCATTTTTGTCCGCTCCAAATTCTGATGAAAGAATGGCACGATTATTCAGGGAATGCGTCCGACGTGAGCAAAGGGATCGAGGGATAGGCGCTAGGGTAACCAGCCCTTTCACCCGCGACATCGAAACCGCCATCACCCCTCGAGAATGGAAAATGCCGACGATGGAACCGTACAAGGGAACTTCCGACCCCGTTGTACACTTGCAGAGATACACACAGCATATGCTCATGAGCGGAGCAACGGAAGGAGTGTTGTGTAAATGCTTTCCGCTATTCCTAGCAGACCTAGCTACCTCCTGGTTCTGCCATCTACCCCAAGGATCTATCAGCTCATGAGAGATGTTGAAAGAAAAGTTCATTAGCCAGTTCCGCATTCATGTGGAACAACCCAAGGATGCTTATTCTCTATCTACTGTCAAACAGAAATCCGGAGAGACACTGCAACAATATCTAACCCGGTTCAACGCCGCAGCGGCCGCAGTCCAAGTTGCCGATGAGAAACTCACCCTAATGGCCCTCTGTAGTGGTGTGCACCCAGATACCAAGTTTGCTAAAAGACTAACTAAAGAAAAACCAGCTACCTTGCCCGATTTCTTCCATGAAGCTGGGAAGTACATGAGACTCGAAGAGGCTACCACTGAAAGGCAGACAGGACCACAGGCTAAGATGGCTCATGGAAACGCCCATGCCGCAGCGAAGGACATTCGGAGAAACGACTCCAGAGACAATGCAGGGGGCAAGAAGGGAGAAAAGCGCTTGTACCGACCAGGACCGAGATTCGACGCTTACCTCCCTTGAATGAAACAGTCGAGAACATCTTCCTGGCCACCCAGGACGAACTTACATACAAGCGCCCCCCGTACAAGAAGGAGTCAGATCACGCAATCCAGTCCGGAAAGTTCTGTCGTTTCCACGAATCTTATGGACATGATACCAATGAATGTCGCCACCTCCGTGACCTAATTGAAGAACACATCAGAAGGAAGAGATTAGAACGCTAGGTAAAGGGACAGGACAGGACCCCAGCTCCTACCAAGGAAAACCCAGGGAAGCTCCACCCAGAGACAGGCGGAGGAAATCGCAACACCAGCGGTTCCAGCCAAGAGAAGATAGTGGTCCATACAATATCAGGAGGGCCACACATCGCCGGCAAGAGCTGGGCAGAAATGTAAAGATATGGAAACTCACTCAGAAACGATGGAGACTGCGTCAATTCTGTTATGGAAGAACGCCACCCGAAGCGAAAGGAAAATAATGACATCACATTCAGTGGGCGCGACCTAGAAGGAAGGCAATACCCTCACATGGATCCAATGGTCATCTCTGCCTGGTTCGGCCCGGCTGAAGTTTTTCGGATCCTAGTAGACACTGGAAGCTTAGTGAATATTCTGTTCAAGCATGCTTTCGACAAAATGAAGCTGTCAATGAAGGATGTGTCTCCCTGCAACAAACCACTACACGGTTTCACTGGGGAAGCAAAGATGCCCCTCGGACAATTGGACCTCTTTGTTGAATTGGGGAGTCACCCCCGCTCCGCCGTTCGGAAGCAGACATTCGTGTTAATAGACAATCATTCAGCCTACAACGCCTTTTTGAGAAGGCCAGCCCTGTCCGACTTCCAAATTGTCCTTGCCCCGTGGTGCCTGAAGATGAAGTTCCCAACGGATAATGGAGTGGGAGAAGTGGAAGGGGATCAAGACGCCGCTCGGGACTGCTATGTGACCGAACTTCGCAATAATCGCAGGAGAGATAAAGGGAAGAATGCAGAGACTGCTCTCTGAAAGAAAAGCTTGGAAGCATAGCAACTAAAGAAAGCCCCTCCTCTTCGATATACAAGTGATCCCTTCAACGAACTAGATCCCAGGGACGGAGAGGAGAAGGCTACCGTCGAGCCCGCAGAGGCTATGGAGTTTGTATCTGTAGACAAATGTGACTCGAGTAGACTACTGAGAATCGAGTCTCAGTTAAAAACAGAATTGAAAGACCAACTCATTGATTTCCATCGCCACAACTTGGATGTGTTTGCATGGACACACGCTGATATGACTGGAATCTCCCTGGACATAGCATGCCACGCACTAAACATCGATCCTACCAAGGTACCGGTAAAGCAAAAGAAGAGAAGTATAGGGGCAGAACGATCGGCAGCCCTCGAAGAAGAAGTAAAGAACCTGCTTGCCAATAACTTCATACGAGAAGCCATCTACCCAGAATGGATCGCTAACCCGGTACTGGTAAAGAAGGCTAATGGGAAGTGGCGAACATGCATTGACTTCTCCAACCTAAATGATGCTTGCCCAAAGGATTGCTTCCCACTTTCCCAAATCGATCAATTTGTGGACAGTACCGCCGGGCACGAGCTCTAATCTTTCATGGATGCCTACTTCGGATATAACCAAATCCCTATGCACGCCCCGATCAGGACCACACCAGTTTCATCACGGACCGGGGGTTGTACTGCTACAGAGTAATGCCTTTCGGACTAAAGAACGCCGGAGCTACTTACCAGCGCCTCGTCAACAAGATGTTTGTGGAATTGGTGGGACGAACTATGGAGGTCTATGTGGATGACATGCTGGTTAAATCAAGAAAAGCCAACGATCATGTGAGCCACCTGGACGAGATGTTCCAAGTACTCTGCCAATATGGAATGAAGCTGAATCCTCTAAAGTGCTCCTTCGGGGTGTCATCAGGAAAGTTTTTGGGATTCATCGTCCATGCCAGAGGGATCGAAGCAAACCCCGAACAAGTCCGAGCCTTGCAAGATATCAAGATACCATTCACTCGGAAAGAAATGCAAAGCCTAAACGGGAAGGTGGCCGCCCTAAGCCGATTCATCTCTAAAGTAACCGACAAATGCATTCCCTTCTTTGAAGCCCTGAAGAGAGACAAAGGAAAATTCGAGTGGACCGACGAATGTTCAGCAGCTTTTCTTAACCTAATCGAGCACCTCCAACGGCCACCAGTACTCTCGACTCCGAATGAAGGCGAAGAACTATACATATATCTTGTTGTGTCATCCCATGCTCTAAGCGCCGCTTTGGTAAGAGAAGAAAACCGCACACAACGGCCAGTGTACTTCATAAGCAAAAGGTTCACGGGAGCAGAAGCCCGGTATCCCAAACTCGAGAAACTGGCGTACTGTTTACTAATCACATCAAGGAAGCTACGACACTATTTCCAATCTCATCCCATCAGAGTCCTAACCGACCAACCATTGAGGCAAGTGCTCCATCGTCCCAACACCTCTGGGCGACTGCTCAAGTGGTGCATCGAGCTAAGCCTATATGATATCACCTACCATCCTCGCACTGCCATCAAGGGACAAGCCATAGCCGATTTCATCGCCGAATTCACCATCAACGAAGGCAGGGAGCAGTCTGAAATAACAGAGGACATCAAGTGGAGTCTCTTTGCAGATGGAGCATCGAACGAACAAGGCTCGGGGGCAGGCGTTGTGATCATCACTCCCAGGGAAAGAAAGCTGCGTTATGTACTAAGGCTGGAATTCGCTGCCACCAACAATGATGCCGAATATGAAGCAATAATAGCCGGATTAGAGCTCGCCCTGGAGATCGGAGTCAGTTCCTTATGTCTTCACAGTGATTCGCAACTCATCGTAAATCAAATACTATGGGAGTTCCAGACTCGAGGAGAGCGGCTCACGGCATATCTGAAAAAGACCAAGCGGCTGCTCAATCAATTGGATCACTACTCGATCAAACACATTCCTCGAGAAGAGAATCAAGAGGCCGAGAGCTGGCAAAGCAAGCTAGCATGGGAAATGATACCACTTCTGGAGCGATAACTGTCTCAAGGCTACTAACCCCGAGTTTCGAGCAAGTAAATCTGATAGCTGCAACCGAAGAAGAAACATGGATGACCCCTATCCTAGAATACTTACAAAACGGCACCCTACCCGACGGGCGAAATGAAATTAAGAAAATTCTAAGGAAAGCTTCCCGCTACACAATACAAGAAAGCATCCTCTATCGACGCGGCTTCTCTAACCCCTTATTGAGGTGCGTTGCTGGAAGAGAAGCCAAGGAAATTCTATCCAATATCCATCAGGGAAGTTGTGGAGACCACACCGGAGGGCAGACCCTAGCAAAAAAGATACTCCGATATGGGTATTTTTGGCCCACTTTAAACAAAGATGCCTTAGACTTCGTCAGAAGATACGACAGATGTCAGAAATTTGCTAAGATTCCTCGACTACCAACCAATGAAATTACTCAGATGACCAGCCCTTGGCCCTTCGCAGTATGGGGAATTGACTTAATTGGCGAACTGCCGATGGGCCAAGGCGGGGCCAGACATGCTATAGTGGCAGTTGACTATTTCACCAAATGGGTGGAAGCGGAGCCTCTGAATAAAATATCTTCAACTAAAGTTATCAACTTCTTGATCAAAAACATTCTGTGCAGGTACGGGGTTCCACTCAGAATCATATCAGACAACGGGCTTCAATTTGACAGCGAGGAATTTGCCAACTGGTGCCAAGAGCACGGAATTCATAAGGGCTTCTCATCCGTAGCTTATCCCCAGGCAAATGGACAAGTCGAAGCTGTCAACAAGATTCTCAAGACTCTAATCAAGAAGAAGCTTGAAAAGTCAAAAGGTGCTTGGGTGGACGAACTTCCTACAGCACTATGGGCCTACCGCACTTCTTTCAGAACATCAACAGGGCATACTCCGTTCTCTTTGGCATACGGATCATAGGCCATGCTCCCAGTTGAAACTATTGTACCTTCCCATCGTAGGATCCACTACAACCCCGAAGAAAACAAAGAACTCCTCCACGTGTCTTTAGATCTGATTGAGGAGAGAAGAAATGATGCAGCACTCAAAGCAGCAGCTCACAGACAAAAAGTGGCAGCACTATACAACTCCAAAGTCAAACATCGCAGCTTACAAGAAGGAGATCTTGTCCTCAAGCGAATCTTTCCGCGTCCAGGAGCGCTGGATCCAATCTGGGACATACCATATGTAATTCATAAAGATCTCCACAACGGAGCTTATATTTTGTCAACAGTGGATGGAGAGGTGTTCCAGAGGGCATGGAACATCCGACACCTCCGTCGATACTTTTCTTAACTTGTACTGCCCATATGAAGTGAATTAACCAGGAGAATCAGTGGACGTAGGCATTTTCGTGCCGAACCACTTTAAAAAACTTGGCTCTTGTTAACTTGTTCCTTTATATCTTGGCTACTTGTTAAGCTTTATCCTTTGCTGTTGAACAAAATCCTTTGCAGATGACATTTCAATTCAGAGCTTCACAACACAACTCCACCTGGACAAAATCTAACAGGTACGCTACGATCCTATGCCCTCGCCAATGAGACACTTTCGCTCCGGTATCCCTCTACCAAGAGTTAACTCATTGTTTGCCTCGGCCCTTAAAGCCGACTGTAATAAGCCGAGTATAAGCCACCGAGAAGGCCGATTATGCCATGGCAGCTCATTACAGCGATTCGGCTCGCCGGCAACTGTGAACCGACTATAAGCCCCAACATAAGGTGTGGCCAGCCAGGGGCAGTTCACAGTTGACGATCGGCCCCCACGCTAGCCGGCCACAGTAAATCAAATAATACCCACGATTACGGGCCATAATGGCCCGGGTAGTTACTGTGCGCGATCGGCTCCGATGTGTCTTAAGTGCGGCTGTGGTAAAAAAAAAACTCCCCGCAGAGGCATAAGATGGGTGACAAATGTCTCCAAGACCCAGAGCTAGGGAAAGTGACTACAAAACCCGTTTGCCACGAACTTAAGCACATCGACGGCCTTCCGTGACTGGAAGTTTTACTTTTCCTATATTTCCATTTCATTTAAAACTTTTCTCCTATTCTCCGTAACGGTGCTTGAAAGTACAGGACATGAAATAGGGAACGCTCGCTAATGGGAACAGAAACTTACAATCGGATGACGAGACACTCAACAGCATTCCGTGCTTAGTCTTACAGGGCGCACGAAGTTGCCGTCCACAGCCGAAACAGAAAGGGCGGTACCTTCAACTTTTATACATTAATGCATAGCTGCAGTTCACATTCACACATCACATTTACGTTGCAAAATGAGAAAATTATACTTTAAGCAAAAAACTTGGCATCAGGCACAGTCAAGCCACTAGTAACATGCATAGTTACATCACTTACGCAGCACAACCAAATAGCGATAACATTCCAACGTAAAGGAATCAGCTTATGTTATGAAATTACATAAAGTCATTCATCATAAACAATATTATTACAGTCACATCAATGTTTTGGACTAACATAAACAGCGATAAAAGGAAATCAAAAGGTGACCGAATCCGGACAAGGAACCAGCTGCGTCCGCACCTCACCCTCATCCTACCAGCTCTCCAAGCCTACTTAGCCGCAGGGTCGTAGCTCCCAACATGCTTATCAGAAGTCCCACCTGTCCAATTCAGAAGAGGAATCCATTAAACCAACAACGGACGATCAAGTCATGAAAAACTAAATAGGGAGAACTCACCAGCACCCGCTTCTTGGTCCTCATCCCCCAACTGCACACCGGCTTCCTCCGCAGCAAGTAGCTGCATCCCCTCCTCCACCGCTACCTTCTCCTCCTTTGAGAACTGGGTGGTTACCATGTCCATCCTGAATGTCGCTCCACCTTCCTTATCCGCATCGGCCTGGCCTCCTCCAAAGCCCGGAGATATATTCTAGCCATGACCCGGGGATAGTCATCCATCCAGGATAGATTACCCTGCTTCCAGGTACGGAAGTACATATCCTGCAACATCTCATCCATCATCCCCTCATTCTCCTCAAACTCCCTCACCCGGGCCTCGGAGGACAACAACTTGGCGACGGCAACATCCCTCTCCGATCGATATCTCAAGCGATCAGCCTGGAGGGACCTCCTCATTTCCTCCATCTCTTCCTTTAGCCTGGCCTGAGCAAGCTCTGCGGCCTCAAGCCTCCCAGATAACTCCTCTACTTGCTCGAGATCCGCCCTCCGAACCTCGTCCACCGTAGAAATGGCTATGTCAATCCGCTCCTTACAGGCGGCCTCCACCTTTCGCAACTCAGCCTTGCCAGCCTCCTCCATGATTTTCTTTAGTCGTCGGGTGGCCGCCTCATGCTGGGATATCTGGATAGCCTGATCGGCAAGCTGCTTGGCCTGATCAGAAACCTGTAGCCGCAATCGGATGTTAGCACTTCCGATTTCCTCCCCAGCCCTGGCCAGTCGAGCATGACGCTCCATTAACCTCTTGGTTTCCTCAGCCACCCGATCGATACTTGCCTTGGCCTCATTCCCCATGGTCACAATCCGAGTAGTAAGCAAATCGAGGTCTAACAACTTAGCCTCATCAAGCACCCGTACCATGGGATTGCGGGGAAGAAGATGCTCACCCGTGACCTCATCAAAAGAGATATCCTGAAAACTCGGTTCCAGATCCAGGTGGCCGGCAAAGGGGTTGCGATCCAAACCAGGACGGTCTATCGGAGTGACGGTTGGATTTTCGGACGGATGGGGGGAAGGCATAAACTCAGTATCCTCTTCAGTAATATCATGGATGGGCTGGACTGGAGGCTGGGGGCCAGGAGAAGGTTCAAACGAAGATCGACTCCTCTTCCTCTTTTGCATATCTTCCTAAATGACTCCAAGAAGAGGGCGATATCTAACTACATCCCCAGAACGGCTAGTTGGCGGCTTTGGTTTGGCAGAAGCTTTGAGTAGCTTATACTGTTCGAGACGGTGCCGAATATCTGATGACTTGGTAGCCTTACCTGCTCCTGGAATAAAAGCCAAGTGTTACAAACATACAATGGTCCATAATTCGAGAAATATGTTAAGTTAAAAAGAGTGAGAAGACACATCTATTATACAAACCCTGCGGAGGAGTAGGATACTGCAATAAGTCCTGAATCTCATTCCAGGACGGAAGCGAACCATAAAATATTCCTAAGTCCCTATCGTAAATGGAGTCTGCAGAAGTCAAAAGTTCACCTTGAATCACTGGAGTCTCCATAGCTGAAGAACTCTTAGAGAATGAATCGGCACCATCCCCAGCCTTGTCAACCTCCTTTGCCTTCTCAACCAAAGCCGATCCTTCCTCCGACTCCCCAAAAGCCTGACGGAAAGCATCATCCGTCCACTCTTGAATCTCTCCCGCTTGCCCAGAGGTTAAGGCATCGACGCCACCACCACTCTATCCATCTCCTCCTTCACCCTCACCTATATCTTCCTCCACATCTTCCTCTTCCGGGGCAATTGGGCAAGTGCTAGGAGAGGGACCATCAGACTTCTTAAGCTTCTTACCTCCGACAACGGGAGGCTTTGTAAAAGGTTCCCTCTTGCCACTCTTCACCGTGGCCCCTTCCTTGTCTTTGGCAGCCTTCTCCTCAGCTGTATCTCTCTGCTTAACCACGGACTGACGTGGAAGGATCAAGTTGTGCTCCAGGAGAGTAGCGTTCATGATCAAGTAAGAAGCCGACCGATCCCGTCCCGGAATGGCTCTTATTTCCGCAGCCATCTGAACCAAGGAATCATTCTCCACGACCGCAAAGCCACCTGTCACTAGCAAGAAATGAAAGCATATGAGAAGAAGCGTTGCAGCCGAAACAAGGAAACTATAAATGAACTTCAACTCACAGCCAGAGGTGAAAAGGCGGAAGGAAACGGAGTCATCCCTGATGAAAAACCATTCTTTCTTAAACATACTAAGCTTCGAATATAGGTCCAGGACTGGTTTGAAAGGAACAGCCGCTTCCAAGCTAACGTACGGAGATCCCTTCTTGTAACTCCTCAAGTTATATAGATACCGGATCTCCCGGTTGGAAGGGGGCGCCCGTACCTTCTCTGGAAAATAATGTATAAGCACACCAAGATGGCGTAGGAATTGGGCTGAAGCTGGAAAGGAGCCACCTCCAGATAAGTAATGAAGCTGACTATCCAGGTATTAATGGGAGGAATGGCCCCACACATGCAGTGGTACCTACTATACGCAAAATATCCTTCAGGGGGATTGTACGGCATCACTCCGTCCCCCCGGCAACCGCATAAGCGCTCTATCTATCCCGAAGGAACGAGATATAACATCAAGTTGCTCCTCCTTTAGGGAGCTAGGAAAGCAATCGGGAGGGGAGACCAGAAGTTCCTGGGGACCATACCCATCCACTAACGACCTCGGGGCAGGTCCATGTTGCGCCGGTCCTGGTTGGGCTGGGGGCATGGAAGAAGACTCTTCTCTATCCTTGGACTTCTTTCTATCTGATCGAGTTTCCGCTCTGCGAGACATTTATCTGCGGCACAAGCAAAAGCACGTTATTAAAACAAGAAGTATGGAAATATAAGCAAGCAAGTACATAAAGTGAGCGGGTGTATATAGGTCTAGGGTTCCACTCAAGATTCAAATATGAAAGCTCAATCGGCGTAGCCCATTCGGCATAAAGTCCATCCGGTATTAAAGGTTTAAAATTTCATTCGGCATTCTCAACCCAAAGTTCATTCGGCGCTAAAGACTTAAGCTCATTCGGCGGCAAAAAGTGTACCTGATTCGGCACAAGGTCTATTCGGCACAATGTATATTCGGCACAAGGTCGATTCGGCACTCAATCAATTCGGTTTCTCTCTGATTCGGTAAAGAATAACCAGGGGGTGTAGCCCCTATATATAAGCGAGCGCAGGACAACCGGACCAACCGGTTCGGCACTCCACGCCTAATGAAGCTATCCAAAGTACCCAACTTGAAACAAAGCGCGACCCATGCAAGCACGTCCCCCACTTTGGGGGGCAAATGTTGGGCGAATTCTCACCCATGGGATCACGAGACCAAGAGGCATTAGCTTCCATGCCGAACCACGGCTTCTCCACTACCTAGCCGAACCAAGTATACCTCCTATCTACCGAACCAGAGGCCAACCCACCACCGAATCAAACTCACATCCTCGTACCACCGGACCATTCATAGCCGGACCAACACCACCGAATCAACCCAACACCGAACCAACTCTCACCACTCCATCAACTACCGGTCCAAACTCCCTCTCCATCAACTACCGGTCCAAGCTCACTCACCATCTACCTGCCGAATCCAATCCCTGCCGAACCAACACACTTCCCCACACCTACCGGACCACCTTCGTGCCGAACCAAACTCCACCGAGCTACCACCGAACCACGCCTGTCGAATAAACCTCCGGTCCACCGAATCAACCTTCATTCCATACACTACCAAATGAACCACCGGTCCAACCATCTCCTACCACCAATCGAACCATCTTAACCACTGCCGAATCAAGGCCAAGAAGATACGACCAAATTGCCAGGCCAAATCGCTCCAGCCCAATCCCACCAGCAGCTATATACTTCCAGGACCTCTTCCCCTAGCCTCACTCTATAAATAGAGGGGCAGGGGTACAACAATGGCAGACAAGTTTGAGAGCTCAAGCACGGAAGGAACTTTCAAACAACTTTCATATACTTGTATACAAAGCTTTGTACTTGTAATCTGAAAGAAAAAGGAGAATAACATATAAAGTGGACGTAGGCACGTTCTGGCCGAACCACTATAAATCTGTGTGTCTTTTACAGTTTAGTCCCTGCTTTTTATATATTTGCGTAAATCACCCAAATCACTAGAAACAACATAAAATCAACTAATTCACACGACTTGGAGGTGTTTGCCCATTTTTTGTGCAAACACTTATTATTGTTATTTTAGAATTTGACAAAAGCATCTATAAAAGACATTTTCAAGTACTAACCATTTCTTATTTATAAAAGGAGTTCAAATGTTTGGTCTTACATACTTCTCAAACTTTTTTCTTCAAAAGTTCTATTATTAAAAGCAAATTGCATATTGAGGGTAAGAGTAATAATATGTCTAAAAGGCAAAATAAAAGCTTTAGAACAATTATTTAAAAATCGCTTTTTGTTAAATTCTCTAACTTCTCCTTTTTAAACAAATTCCATAAAGTTTGTCTGATTATTTTACATACAATCATAAACCCACATTTTTTTCTTTCTATTTAAATTATCGTACATTTACAGTTTCTAACTTTTAGAAACATTTTCATCGGTTTATAACTTAAATTGGAGTAGACAATAGGAAAATAATTACCTACCCTACTTATACCTATGCATACTTTAAGTGAATATGGTTTCCGTCCATTTTTCCAAAGATGGTTAGCTCAAGTTTATTTTCAAATACGGTGTCCAACATCAATATTGAAATACTTTAGCACACCTTTAAATTAATGGGAGTCCTTGCAACTACTACCAATAAGAGAATAAGGCATCCACTTTAACTAAGGGAGATTTGCCTTAAATTTGTAAAATCCCCTTTCATGTTTTCCTTATGCAATCAACATTATATTCTTATTATATGGGTCTCGTGGTACCAATCTCCTTCACTCGCCCTTAAATCCATAATTTACCTACAATTTCTAGTTGGTATAGGAAAACTCTACTAGCGTCTCTTTATGGGGATAAATCATAATAAATGGAAAAGGTTCATTTTTTCATCTTAACTTTTATAACCTAAACATTTATTCTAACCTATAATTGTTTGCTTATATAAGGGATAAGCCATCAAATACCTTATGAGTCAAAATGTATATTTGTTATGTATTAATACACATATCAAAACAACATAGTTACACACCCTTAGTCTGTTTAGGCTTATCTTGTCTCCTCGCTTGTAGAAATCAGTGGAACCATTTAGGAATGTTCTCTCCCAGAATCTTAGTAACTTTACCGGAGCCATTCCTCCAAAAATTATTCATTCTTGCTATCTTTGATTGAAAATTATTTTCAACTTTCCCCAAGATAGTATTAATAGGATAATTGACTACGACTGTATATATCTTTGAAACCTACACACACACATATATTCTCTTTGAAAATGCTATAAAAACTTATTGAAAAACATGTTTAAAAACTTTCATTTTAAGTACGTCCCTCAACACATACCTAAAAACTAAGGAATCTCAAACCTAAGCTTCGATACTAAGCGTAACAACTCGTACTTACTAACACACCGTTCCAAGGCTTAGGGTAACTTTAAAACTCGCATTACGCCGAGAAATATGAGCTGTTGGATTTTTAAAACATTACAAAGTATAGTTATAAGTGTAAATTCTAATACATTTTACAACTTCAGATCTCAAAGCGGAAGGAAATTAATATATAAGCACTGAAAATAGTTATTTCAGAAAAACAATCTCCAAATTACTTGGTAGTAATGTACATTGTTTCCAAAGTACAATATAAGCTTTAATAGACATTTTGTATAATAAAAAGATATAAGAGGAATAACGAAAAATATAAGTACTCAAACTTTTAGCTCATTTCTCCTCATACCATGCCCAGTCAACTGCATACCTTTTATCCAATGGTGGGGGAAAATGAAATGAAAAGGGTTAGGTTCGACAAAAGTTTGGTGAATGAGTACAGGCTTAATATATGGTGATCGTGTGCAGTTGACTTTAATTCTACTCTAAGTGTCCTAGGATATCCTACAAGTGTCCATGTATTCCTAGGTTCTCTTACCTAAGGGATTTTTTTTCATCCCACACTTACACTAATAAAATGTGTAGGCTGCTATAAGGATCGAATTATGGATCGAACCTCAATAACTAACGATCGACGACTTCTCCTAGAGCTACTCGATATGGAAACACCACTCCTAAAGTTACTCAATGTGCAAACATCGCTACTAGAGCAACTTGATATGTAAACACCGCCACTGGGCAACTAGACATCGAAACATTGTCGCTATATAGGAACAAATTTCCCATAACGACGACTACACGTAACACAACTAAGCATCGATGGGGTGCCCGCTATGCCGACTCGCTAGGGTGTCTTATCGTATGCATCTGTGTCCACCTCTCGACCATAGTATATGCCTCTTATTGCACATGCCGAGCTTCATCTACCATACAGTATCACGTCGCATCAGAATCGTGCACACCAAGAGTCTTATTGTGACGAGCCCACACACTTCATCAAGTATTAGTCAATGTTGTACATCCGCCGTATAACCTCCTATGAGTACCATGTGCGATAAAAATCACTCCAAGTCGAATAATCGAACCTCATTGGGTAAAGTGCATTTACTCGATTTCGTAACGTCCTAGCGTCATCTTTTAGGGAACAAGCTTTTCCGCTGCCTCCAACATACATACACACATATGCATACAATATGCTTATATAAACAATTAATAATTTATTTATTTCTATTTTCAACCTTGGTCATTGGCAGAGGTTCAGATTTTACAGTTCAGGCCATAACCGGTTTATCGCTACACCACAGCTCGAGGTGAGTGGTCGACCAATCGCAATACAAAAATTAGGGTTTTCTTAGTTTTTTGATTCGATTGAGTTGATATATCCTCTAGGGTTAGCTAAACTTGGGATCACGCATCCTACTCTGTCCTTAGTCATATACCAATGGTGAAGTCACGTTTAGCATCTCAACACACGAGCCGTCATCACTCAAACATATCACGAATCCACAAATGAATTCCAACATCTCGAATAGATCTCCTTTCAAGATGTAGAACACATATGTCAGTTTTGAAGTGGTTTTCAATAGGTAAAATGCTTACCGATTTCGGTCTCTTTAAGACTGAATCGATGAATTTCCAAAGTTAATTGGTTCATATTCAACGACAATGAGAACGATCACATATGGAAACCAAGTTTTGTATACTTATCACGTTTCCAACATTCTAAACTTTCGCTATTCCTCATTAAGAGTGAGCCCCGTAGCTTAGTGCACTATTGCTCTTGCACCCTGCTCAAATCATCATTCTTAACTCTTATGGATAAAAGCAGGTCTACTTTGTCGGCTTTACTGTTAAGTACACGATTAAATAATTTCCATAAACAAGCAATGCACAAAGCACGGTTAACACATATAAAGCACAATCAAGTCACATAAACGACTTTTAATCCCCATTTTAGTTAATTAATATTTTATTAATTAAAACCTCTTTTATTAGTAAAACTTCTTTCTCTAATAGAATTCCTTCATTTAATAAAACATCATTCCTGAATCAAAATTTCTTTTAATTAACACCTTTTATTAATTAAAACTTCACTTTCTTATCTAAACTTCTTTTTGATTAATTTTTTTTAATGAGTTCTTCTTAAACTTGCATAAGATTTAATTTTCCTACATAAAAGATGTACACTTTTATTTTTACTATACACGTATTTTACTATTCGCGTGTTACTATACATGTATTACTATATACGTATTTAGTATACATGTATTACTATAAATGTATAACTATGCAGGTATTTTACTATTCATTTATACTCTTTTCTATACCTCAAAAGTACTCATACAGTTATCTCAAATGGTACAAATATATTGACAAATCATTAACAAGATTTACTTACCCGAAAATATAATCAAAGATGTTTAAAATAAATGTTACTCAAACATTGTTACCATAAACCCTTTCTCTTATGTAAATTAAACATGCAACTTTTTCTATCTTTTTTCCAAAATATTACGTACTTGTTATTATCTTTAAAATTCCATTATGAAAGATTAAAGTATATCATATTTATTTAACAATATTTTTCCACTTTAAAATATAATTCAAGGTTTTAAAAAAATGTTACTAAACATTATTTACTACAAATCTAGAGCATTTCATACTTAAAACATTTACCACTAAAAATCTCCTTTAAAGATCTAATTTCTTTTGTAAGGGTTTAGGACAAGTGTTACTTAAACATTGTCACAACAAACCCAAAACCATTTACTTATAGTTATTTTTTATATCATTATTAAATATCTAATTATATTCTAAAGTATAATTAACAAGAGTTGAAAACAAATGTTACTAAAACATTGCAAACTGCAACCTAAAACTATTTCCTTATAGTTATCTTAAAAATATCCATTGTAAGATATTTAATCAAGGCAATACACTTTTAATTAACTTCTAAAAATAATTTATTTTAATAAAGTGTTAAAATCCAAAAAAATTTACTAAGTTTATTAATACTTAACTTACTTTTTAAAAAATTACATATATTTACTAAAAAAAATTAAAACGATGTATATATTTACATGTATAATATGTTATTTATAAGCTAATGTAATAAAAAAATTAAAATAATTTAAAACATATTAAGCTTTTTAATACTTTATTAAAATCTTTAATTAATTTTCTGAAATCCATATATATTTAAAAATACTTTAAATTACTTATACTACGATTTAAAACATTTATATTAAATATTACATTAAAATACTTATTTTATAATTTATGTTGAAAAATCATACAAAGCCTATTTTATATATTAAAAATATATTTAAACCTTAATAGTTACCAATAATAAATACCCTTAGAGTACTTATTAAAAATACAAAAAGGCCCTAGGTGTCTTTCAAAATTAACTTTAAAAATCACGAACATAAAGCATTTTCAAAGTGCATCCATCACAATCTTTTTATTTCTATCCTTCCCAAATTCCATTCACAATTTCTATAACTTTCCCAAACAAATTCTTTTATGTTAATATAGCAAGATATGTGTAGAGAACAACCAAACATATTTACCTTTCAAGTATAACCATAATTTAATTAATATATATTAAATACATGGGATTTCAAAGTGTGTTTAAAGCCACTATTTCGCTTCAACCATTCACAACGCATGTTAACTTTACTTATAGAATTTATTAAACACATCAAAAATAAGTATTGGTCACGCTACATAATTTAGAGGGTTATAAGATAAATTATACTACATATAATGTTGTCGCTTTCTTTCAAAAGCAAGGAGGGATCCAAAAGACATAACTTGCATTATTATCTATTTTAACTTATATTTAACATAAAAACATTATTTACACAACATATACAAATTAAATGGCAAGTTAATTCACCCAAGTCCAAGACAATTGTTAATTATACTAATTAGGCATACGTGAACCCTAAGCAATTTACAGTGACTAGTCTTCTTTTAGATTCTACTCTATTTTTATTGGTTTCAAATTCATATATTTAGCAGGTTACTTCTACTAACTTACGTGAGAATTAACCAATCTCTAGGGTTCCAATTCAATAAGAAATTGGATTTAACTTGGATTTAAATGAGATTAACCAATTCATTTCAATTCTAATTTTTAATTCAGATTTCAGATTTAGCACTTAGATTTAAGAATTAGGATTAATAGCTTCAATTTAATTGCTAACACTTAAGATCAAGTAGAATAGGTTAAATTCAAATGTAAACAATAACCTTACTAAACCTGTCTCCACTCACCTCGGATCCAAGCTTGAATTTTCTTCCTTATCCGTAAATTGGAACTTGTTAGCTTACCCTCCTCTAGATTTGATTTACCCATGTTCTCTTGCTTTGATTTTATTTTATTTTTGAAAGAAATTTTGTATAGGAGAGAAAGAATTTTGGCAGATTTTCGATAGTTTGTCAATTTATAATCAATTTAGGGTTAACCTAGATGTTATTTTATAGAGGTTGGGGGTTGATTTGGAGCATTGGATTTTCCCTAGAGAATCATTGCTATCATCTTGAATGCACATAAAAACTTGGCAGTGAAGAAAAAAATTCAATTTAATCATCGTCGTTCAATTCGCTCCAGGTTGTGAAAATTTAATGTCAAAAGTCGACTATTCAAATCCAGGGGTTGACCATTAACTCTAATAGTCGACCATTCAACTTCAGGAGTCGAACATTTAACTTCAGGGGTCGACCTTAAATTTTGGTTAATTTTTATTTTAAAATTTATTCTATTTTCATATTTTCAAACGTACGTAACTCCTTCGTACTACTCCAATCTCAAAATATTTTACATGAAAATTATATAGAAAATCTCTATGAACACAATGGTGAAAGTTTCATATCCAAATTCAAACGTCTTAGAAAATTTTATTTAAGCCATTATTTTATTTAAATTAAATTTTCTTATTAAATTTTCCACTATATTTTCAGTGTGTTACATCGGTAATGTACTTATTAATGGTCGGAAAAGACTAAGTCAAATGAATCAAAAATGACATACGTAAAACAAGTGTAGGATGTGTAGAAGGTGGCTCTAAATAGGCATTGAACCGAGTGTGCTATATCGAAACTTAAATAAGAAAGCTAAGTAGTAGAGGCATAAGACCGTAACTGGAAGTCAACCAAAGGACAGAAGGTAGATGATGGTACGAAGGTGGCTAACACAATTCTAGATTGGAGGAGGTGATTTCAGAACCTTAAGGTTAAAGTTATCATACATAACTGTAGGTATTCCTGGCCCAAGACCAGGGATGCAAGGGCGGTTAATTATGTAGTTATGGGAAGAGGATAGAATTTCGAAAATTTAAAGAATGAATTTCATAAGTCACTAAAGGTAAATTAATGCGGGCTTTTTCTGACATGACCAAGGGTAGCGATTACCAAGAGTAGTGTAACTCTTGGTAAAGTGTGTAAACAAAAAATTATAATTTCCTAAGGTAGAAGGGATGCTAAGGCTTAAGAGTACCGAAACTAAACTAGAACATTGATGATAATATAATGACGAAGATGGTTAAGAAAATGTGGCTAGGTAAAGCGTTGGGTTAATAATAGCTAAAGAGAAAATCCTAATAGTGAATTGTTAGGTGCCAAGTATGGTAGTTGATGTAAGTCCTTCATGCCAATTAAGGTACCAAAAGCGATGGAGTAAGGCCCATGTGGTATCCAAAACTGAAAGCGAAGAAGTAAGCCTCGTGTGGCATCCGAAACTGAAAGCAAAGAAGTAAACTATGTGGCATCCAAGACACGTAAGAGTTGGCGTAAGGCTTGAAGAGGAAACCATACAGATTGCAAAAGCAATCGGTGTGAAGCCTATAGTAGAGATCAAGAGAACAGTAGAAGGTGTAAGGTCGAGAATGGGAGTCTATGAACTAGAGGCGAAGTACGTGTAAGGCCTAGGATGAAAACCAAAGTAAGAAAGTGTAGGTATAAGGCCTGAATTGGGAACTAGAATCAGAAACAAAAAGCATAGCCTTAGTGGAAGTCAAATGATAGGACTTTAATGATATAAGTCTATAGCAAAAGGGACATAATTCCTTAATAGCAATCAAGTGTAGGGTATTTTTGTTATATTGAAATACCATAATATTTCTATAGAACAAAGTGAGAGGTTGCTTTTGGTTGTGGCATTACTATATTGCTTAACACTTATAGTTTGAACTAATGACTTAGGTTTACTTGTAATCGGTTAATTTATTGCTTCGGTATAGTAAAGGGGAAAACATGTCTTGCAAGTTTATAGTTCTCTCTATCTTCTTTGTTTAGCGTATTATGTTACTCGTCGGACTTTATATCTGACTTGTATTTTTATTATTGTTTTCTCTATAAACTCACAGCTACTGGTTTATGTAGGTGAAGTTTATAGGCTTAGACAGGTTGCTTTTGGAATGGTCAAATAACGCAAGTCGAAGACGAAGCAGGATGCTTGGGTGTTATATTTATGTTTACATTTCCTCTTTATTAAGTGTTCATGTCAGTATCCTCATCTATTAGGCATAACACTATTGACTATGTGTAATATGTTTTTAACCCTTATGCAGGTGTGGCTGTGGGAAAATAAATTGTAAAACTTAATCGATAATGGGGTGTTTTAATCAGTATCTTCTCTATCTACTTAAGGCCATGTTATATATCTGATCTTATCTCTTCTTCGAAATATACAAAGGTGGTTGCAACACAATGGGGTTCCATCCTTCGATTTCGAAATAAGGCATATTACAGTCAGTATCAAAGCTTAGGTTTGGGGGTACCTAAGCAGGACGGAGCTTAGAATATGTAAGTTAATGGAGAACAAACACCTTGGAAAGGGTATATGCAACTATACAACATATATGTATTTTGTTATAAAGTGATATAGATGAGTTTAGTAAAGATTGAGATTTTTTATTGCTAAATCATTATCTTTCTCCCATTTCGGATGAAGACATTGTTAGTCCGTGAGATGATGGTTTTGATAACAACAACCTTAGAATAGATTTTAAAATATAAATACTAACAGTATAAGTTTAGATATATATGTATATACAGGATTTAACCATGCAGGTAACAAGAATGAAGGCTGTATAGTATTGAGATTCAAGTTATCAAGATTGAAGACTCATGTGTATCAAGATTATCAAGAGTTCAAGATTTCAAGTAATTTACTATTACTTAGAAAAAAATTTAAAACTCCTAGAAAAGCACTGACATCTTAAAATCCAATTTATTCATGGAATGGAATCCACTTTGAGCCCGCTAAAGGGATGGAACCCTAAGTAGGATGGAACCTATGAAAAATCTAGTGGAACATTGTTTTGTATCCGCTAACTTTTATTCAAAATGATTATTCAAAATTATATCTTGTTTTCAAAATGATTTCAAAACCTTCCTTTTAAAAGCATCAAAAACGTCTATTCTGATTTCAACTACTTTTTTCCTCAAAATCATCTTTAATTTCAAAGTCAAATTACTCCTGATTTTAAACTATATTTTAAATATAATATATTTAACTTTTAAATATTTATACTTAGATTTTAAATATAAAATTATAAGTAAAATTTTGTATATATTATTCTTTATATTTACTTATGAATTTTAACTATAGTTAAGTATATTTATAAAGTTTAAAATAGTTTTAATATAAAATAAAAGTTATTTTCAAAGAAAATCAAAACACCAAAAAATCCTTTGGTATGTCGACATGCCCAAGTGCCCCATGTCGACATGGTGTCAGTTGGTTTCAAAATTCAAATTTCAAAAGAAGTGTCTATTCGTCATAACTCTTCACGAATGGATATGGCTGTTGTTACTCTATAAATAAGGGTTAGTTTCAACGAATTTGAACATCAGATTTTCTGGTTTTTCACTCCTCTTCTTCTTCCATATTTCTTAACACATATTCTTACCATTACTCTGCCGAAATCAACATTGAATCGAACTCGATCATTCGTAGTTTGATTCTCTATCATTATCTCAACAAGATTCTCAGTGCTATTCAGAGTTATAGGCTTTTTGTAATCAACTTAGCGAGAAAAGGTGTGATTGTAATCTTGGAAATCAATCAAGCGAGATAAGGTGTGATTGTAGCCTTGGGACATCAATTGGGTGAACTTGTTGCCCAGAAAATCAAGTATCTCTACCCAAAGGATTGTGATTCTGGAGGGTGTACCTCGTAGCCTTGAAATCGAGGGTGTAATTGTAAAGATTGCTTTTGAAAGGAAATCCGTACTTGTTGTGCGGGACTGGATGTAGGGTAACTCCGAACCAATATAATATCCGGTGTGTTCTTTCCTTTACTGCTTTTACTTTATATTTGCATTTGTCTTTGATTCTGTGATCATATTAGTGTCTGAATATTACATACATTTGTGTTTAAATTAACAAAACCTCAAAAAGATTTAACAATTCTCTAAAACACTATTCACCCCCCCCCCCCCTCTAGTGTTTATCCTTAGCCTTAAGATCCTTATTCTGCATTTCTCACATTTGGTATCAGAGCAGGATTCTCAAAGTTTTCAAAATGGCTACCAACACTGGTTTTGTTACTAACACTAGTATCCCTATCACTAGTTCATTTGTAGAAGGTCAGTCTACTGTCAGACCACCACTTTTTAATAGTAGTAACTATGCATATTGGGCATGTAGGATGAAAATATATTTACAATCTATAGGATTAGACACTTGGAATATCACACAAACTGGATATTCTGAACCCACAACTGATTTTTCACAGTGGACCACTGAGCAAAAGACTATTGCACAAAATAATTCTAAAGCAATGAATATTCTGTTTTGTTCACTTGATAGAAATGAATTCAATAGAATGTCAGTTTGTAAGTCTGCATATGAAATCTGGAAAAATTTGCAAGTAACCCACGAAGGAACAAGCAAAGTTAAACAGACCAAAATTTCCATGCTCACAAATCAGTTTCAATTATTTAAAATGAATCCTAATGAGTCTATTTCAGATATGTATAGTAGATTTCAAGATATTGTGCATTCTTTAATACCCTTGGGAAAGGAATTTTCTGAAGAAGATCAAGTCAGAAAATTTTTAAATTCTCTTACTCCAGAATGGGATCAAAAGACACTTGCGATCGAAGAGGAAAATGACATCAGTACCTTAAAGATAAAAGAATTAATTGGAAATCTAATGTCATTTGAAGTCCAAATGATCGGGAGAAGAGAAAGCAAAGCAACTGAAAAGAAATCAATGGCATTCAATGCATTGACCGATGGATCAGACTCAAACAGTGATGATGATGAAGAAATAGCCTTTATGACCCGAAATTTTAGGAAATTCCTGAAATACAGAAAGATGAATAATATCAAGAGAAACAACTATAAGAACTCTGAAAATCAGAATGTAGTGCCAAATAATGTCAAATGTTTCAACTGTAATGAACCAGGCCACATCAAAAGAGACTGTCGTATCTAGAAAGGCAGAATCCTCCTATGACTAATGATCCAGCAAAGAAATGAAAGCGTGCATATACTGCTACTCTAGATGATTCAGATTCGTCCTCAAGTGATAATGATCAGAAAACAGATAATTCAAATTTGTGTTTCACGGCAGTTGACGACCCTGATGAATTCAGAGAAACGGACTCAGAAAAATTTACACATTTACAATATAATTGGTTGAAATTGCATGCTTAGAATTAGATTTTTGATTGTTTGATTGATTCATTTTTGAATTGGTGTGTTGTTTGAATTTTAAAATTTTAACTATTATTTTTATTATTCTTTTCATAGTATAATAATGTATTGAAAATACAATAGTTTAATAATATTCCAGATATATATAAATATATAGACATTAAAAAATAATAAAGTATATATATATTTATTAGAGAACTTAGGAAAAATAAATCACAAAAATTCACTGGCACATGTCGACATGGTCCCTACCATGATGTCGACATGGGTACCAGAATTTGAATTTCAAAATTTGAATTCAAATGTTTGAATTTCCCTCCACCTTTTCACTTCATTCAATTCTCTGAAAAGCTACCTTTTGACCAGAGAATATGTCCTTTGAGAATCTATTTATTCACTATCTTTTATCATATGTTTTCACTCTCATTTTCAAATTCAAAATCCTTCTTCAAAACTTCAAGCTCTCTACTCTCTACTTTAATGGCTTCTTCAAGCGACCCCTCCACCATGAGAATTTCCAAAAAATAAAAGAGCAACTCTTCAATGATCCGGAGGCAATAAAAGCATACATCAATTATGCTAATTATGCCAAAGTCCATCCCGAAAAGTTTGCTATTTTTCAAGATTTCTCTTCTTATGAACTTGATTCTCTTTTTGCAAAAAATGGAGTTCTTAGTCTACTGATGCTTCTAAAAATGATTTTGTTTGCTATCCAAATCTTGTTAGAATTTTCTATGCCAATTTAAACGGTGGATTTTATAATGGAAATGAGGATGAAATTTGGAGTAGTGTCAAAGGCACTTTGAATTGTGATCTTTTGGATACCATTCTCAATTGCAAGAGTACGGAAATGGATCTTTCTAATTTTAAAATCGATGAAAATGATCATGAGACATTTCATCACATTTTCGAAGGAATGATAATTTTGAATTCAAAAATCGAAATTTTCGACCAAAAGCAAGAATTGTCAATCTTCTTTTGCAACATACATTGACCCCAAGATCGGGGAATTTTAACAATTCTACTTCAAAAGTTTGCAAAGAACTTTTTGCTATTTTTGTAAATTATGACATAAATTGGGCGTAAGTTATTTTGGATAAACTTCGTCCTAAAAATCTTGAAATGGGTGAGAAAACTTTGTATCATGGAATTTATCTCACTCGGATTTTTAACTATTTTGGAGTGGATTTCAAAGGGGAAGAATTTTTTTCTAGAAACGTTTTTAATCATTCCAACATTTCACTTATGAAAATTCCATTTGTTTTTCAACCTTATGAGACTCTTGCCGAAAAGGAAGAGCGTTTGGCTCATGAGGAAATGGAGGAAGAGGAAAAGGAAGAAGAAGAAGGGGATGAAATGGAAATTGAAGTAGAAGAAGAAGGTGAAACGTCTTTGGAAAGCATCGACTATCCTCCTAATCCATCCAACAAAACCCTTCTCAAAAACCAAAAGACGATTGTCCAGAATCAACGGATTCTTAAACGATCCATTAGTAAGAAGTTGGACAAAATTTCATCTAAGATGAACAAGTTCATTTCCAATGTCAGCAAGAAACTTGGACTTTCTTCATCATCATCATCCTGTAACTAGTTCTACCTTTTCGTATCTTGTTGTATTTGTTTTAGTTTAGTTTGATTTGAATGTTCGTGTAGTTCTTTATGATTAATCATTGTATCGTCTTAGTATGAAATGAAATGAAATTTCTTTTCTGTTATCTAGCTTATCTTATCTCCAGAATAAATGTTAGTATATTATATATATACACATAATTATTCACAAAATCAAAATATATCATCAAATTTCACTACACCATGTCGACATACCCCCTATGACCATGTCGACATGTACTGGTCAGAAATGACAATTCATTTTGAATTTGAAATTTGAATATTTACCATATGTCTATTCATTTCAAATGAATTTCTACACCTATAAATACATGTTCCTTACAGAATTCATCACTGGAAATCATTTCTTATCTTCTATATTTCTCATTTCTTTCACAAATTCAAGTATGGCTAATCCAATTCACAATTTATCCGAAAATCTTGAAGAAACTCTTAATTCGTTCAAGAATATTCTCTCGTTCATTCTCCGTAACCAGCGACACTTAGAATTGAGTCAAATGTAGATGATCAAGAAGCAAGAAAGGCATTTTGATGCGATACGATGGATGATCTCCTCCCTGCACAAGGATGAAAACCGAGCACATCCTCCTGTCTCTCTCACCAATGACAACGAAAATTGGGATGCTATTACAGCAGACCCTATCTTCAGAGAAGAAGGATGGATGGAAGTTCCTCGAAATTAATTTTGTTTGGTTGCTTTGTTTGAATTGTTTGCTTTGATTGATTTAATTTCATTTACTTTGGCTTGGTTTGAATTTGATTGATATTTAGTAATGGATTGACGTTTGTTGTACAAAACATGTATAATTATACATTAATATGTATATAATCTTTGAATCATTATTGTGACTATCAATATAATTATTTCTTAATTCTATATTCCATTGTATAAGTTTATTAATGCAGGTATTTTAGTCCAAGAATGAGGGGGAATTATATAGTTTGGAGTTAGTTTTTTTGTTGATGACAAAGGGGGAGAAGTATAAACTAGGGTAGTTAGGCATAGATTAAGAGGGAGTTATTAGGATATAAGTAATATTTTATAAACAAAGGTTGTCATCATCAAAAAGGGGGAGATTGTTAGTCCGTGAGATGATGGTTTTGATGACAACAACCTTAGAATAGATTATAAAATATAAATACAAACAATATAAGTTTAGATATATATGTATATGCAGGATTTAACCATGCAGGTACCAAGAATGAAGACTGTACAGTATAGAGATTCAAGTTATCAAGATTGAAGACTCATGAGTATCAAGATTATCAAGAGCTCAAGATTTCAAGTAATTTACTTTTAATTAGAAATTTTGTTAAAACTCCTAGAAAAGCACTGGCATCTTAAAATCCAATTTATTCGTGGAATGGAATCCACTTCGAACCCGCTAAAGGGATGGAACCCTAAGTAGGATGGAACCTACGAAAAATCTAGTGGAACATTGTTTTGTATCCGCTAACTTTTTAAATGATTTTTCAAAATTATATCTTGTTTTCAAAATTATTTCAAAACCTTCCTTTTAAAAGCATCAAAAACATCTATCCTGATTTCAAATACTTTTTGCCTCAAAATCATCTTTAATTTCAAAGTCAAATTACTTCTGATTTTAAACTATCTTCTAAATATAATATATTTAACTTTCAAAATATTTATACTTAGATTTTAATTATAAAATTATAACTAAAATTTTGTATATATTATTCTTTATATTTACTTATGAGTTTTAACTATAGTTAAGTATATTTATAAAGTTTAAAATAGTTTTAATATAAAATAAAAGTTATTTTCAGAGAAAATCAAAACATCAAAAAATCCTTTGGGATGTCGACATGCCCAAGTGCCCCATGTCGACATGGTGTTAGTTGGTTTCAAAATTCAAATTTCAAAAGAAGTGTCTATTCGTCATAACTCTTCACGAATGAACATGGCTGTTGTTACTCTATAAATAGGGTTAGTTTCAACGAATTTGAGCATCAGATTTTCTGGTTTTTCACTCCTCTTCTTCTTCCATATTTCTTAATACATATTCATATAATTACTCTACCGAAATCAACATTGAATCGAACTCGATCATTCGTAGTTTGATTCCCTATCACTATCTTAACAAGATCCTCAGTGCTATTCAGAGTTATAGGCTTTTTGTAATCAACTTAGCGAGAAAAGGTGTAATTGTAGCCTTGGAAATCAATCAAGCGAGATAAGGTGTGTTGTAGCCTTGGGAAATCAATTGGGTGAACTTGTTGCCCGGGAGATCAAGTATCTCTACCCAGAGGATTGTGATTCTGGAGGGTGTACCTCGTAGCCTTGAAATCGAGCGTGTAATTGTAAAGATTGCTTTTTAAAGGAAATCCGTACTTGTTGTGCGGGACCGGATGTAGGGTAACTCCGAACCAATATAATATCCGGTGTGTTCTTTCCTTTACTGCTTTTACTTTATATTTGCATTTGTGTTTGATTCTGTAATCATATCTGTGTCTGAATATTGCATACATTTGTGTTTAAATTAACAAAAACTCAAAAGATTTAATAATTCTCTAAAACACTATTCACCCCCATCTAGTGTTTATCCATAGCCTTAAGATCCATAATCCGCATTTCTCGCAGACTTGCTTAGAAAAAGCAGACTTGAAAGTTGGAAGAAATATTGTGTCAGTAGCTAGTGTAAGATGGGGGAATGATAGTACTTATACAATTGAAGATAATATAAGGGAAGTACCACCAGCACCAATGAATGAAGCTATCCCACTTATCATGGTTATGGATATAAATGTTTTGTTCTGATAGTTCATGGCGTAGAAAATGAGAGGCTATGTTAGAGGTCGCTAGGTCGAGGCCGATTATAAGTGAGGACTTTTGAAAGTTAAATTAGATGTAACGACCCAGAATTTCGGTCAACTGAATTTGAAATATTTAATTTATTTTAAATATTGAAAAGTTAATTTTATAAGTTAAACAGTTTAAATTTTAAATAATAAGGATTATTTGAATATTGGAATTGTTTAAATAATTAAATCTTGAATTCAGTATGAAAATAATAATTTCTAAAGCTGATTTAAATTCTATTGAATAAGAATGAAGATAGTAAAATTCTGCATTTAAAAATGAATAAGTTGGTTTAATAATAATTCATTTTAATTAATGGATGAAAATAGCATTCTAGGGAACCGTCTCGGATTTCGACGAAACCAGTTTCATTGGATCCATAATAGTAAATTATAGTATGCTGTCGAATTTCGTGGCGATCGAACGTATCGTTAGGTCGTGCGAGTTCGAAACGCATAAATTAATTGAGGAATTTAATTTAATAAAACTCAATTTTTAAAAGTTAACTTCTGCATATGACGGAATTGGGTCTCGATATATATTCCATTGTGTTCAGAATAGGGGTATAACCTATAGAACGCAATGTGGCATGCGTCGATTGGAGTTCGAAAATTTAAGGCGTTAATAGTGTCGTGAAAATTTTCTTTATAAGGCCATCATATTTCTTAATTTGAAAAACCCAAGCCCTAATTAGCTTCAGCCGCCATTAAAACAAGATCTTCATCCAATGACCCACGTCGATCGGCGCCACTACAATGGTTTTCAACCTTCGACTTCCAAATGAAACTTGGAGAGCTTGACTAGTGGAAGCTATTCAACAGTTGGATCGAGCCATAACGGAACATGGTGGCTGAAAGCTTAGGTTGGGTTCGATTTCGGTCGAGTGGCAGTGAATGGGGGAGTCGCATGGCTTGTCATGTGTTATGGTGTCGGCGGTGGTCTTCGGCAGTACGAACGGCGACGAGATGGAGGCGACGTAGGTTGATGTCGCGATTCAAAGTCGCATTTTATACCTGGAACGAGCGTGCACGAGAGTTTTAGAGGGAAGGTATGATTTGCTTAAAATTTTAATTTAGTTACTTAAAATTTAAATAATCTTTAAGTTCATTAATTCATATCGAATTCGTATGAGGTCCAAATTGAACATGACAAGTTGCATTGCGATCATAGCAGCAAGTACTACGATATGGAGTTTGATTGAATGGATTTGGAGCTAGTAGGAATTTGGACTAAAATTGGATGCCTATTCAATTTTAATTCAAACCGGAGTGCTTAGGCAAAAACTGAAATTAAAGTGAGTTAACTCGCCTCTCTAGCCTACTTACATTTTTATATAAGTGTGGATAATTTATTTACTGACTACTTATTGACTGTTTGAATGAATTACTATTTTATTAGTTGGTTTGGATATATTCCCGCTGTAACACCCCACATCGCTTAGTATATCCAAAAAGACACACTAAAAGGTGTGGTGCGTCGTAGGTATAGCTAAAACTTGCAGAGACTAAGATTCACAAGAAAAATAGATAAAAACAGAGGAAACAATTAAAACAATAATTTACCAAAATCAAACGATAGAGTTATAAAACCAAATACATAAGATGTCTCAAAATTCTAATACATATATTTTGAAAATCATAAACTCGGTTTCATAAAAGTCAAAGTACAATTATCCCTCAATACAATGCCAGTACAATAATAGAACTAAAAGCTGGAAATAAAAGAAAGGAATACATGATAGGATTTCCAAAGAAGTCTTCCAAGAAGCTACAGTCAACCTTCCTTTCCCCTGATTGCCTAGGAGAGAAGGGAAAAATAAAGAAGTGGATCAGACTAAAAGTCTGATGGATGATAGTAATTACTAGCATATTTAAGCAAAGTAAAAATAATAAACTTTGAAACAGTTCTAGTTATAAAAGGAAATAGAAAGAAAGATAGAGCTGGAAATAAATATGATTGAACTAATGCTAAATTAATATGATTAGGTAACTTGGATTGTTTGCACTTGTCTTCGATCGCTGCTTTGATTAGGCTGAATTCCTAATCCTATAATTAGGCTGAAATCCTAGTTCTACCCATTGATCGGCCTGCTACTCCATAGACCTTACTACAGACTAGACGCTATATAACTCCCCACACATATGGTAATGGCATCTACGAAAGACACATAAAGTATTTATTGTTGACTAGACGTTATATAGCACTCTACACGGAAGGCAATGGTGCCTACGAAAGGCATACATACTAAGCGCTTGGAACTCAATAGTGAATTATATCCCTACACCGAGGCCGCATGCACAACCACCGTTAGGCTCACACTATCTGTTGCTCCCTCTTACCCTAAATAGCATAAGCATGCCCAACCTCACCTCCTCCATTGTGAGGCCATTAGTCATAGTCTGAAAGGGTCCTTCCCAGCCTCACCTAAGTGTGTCGTGAGACCATCAGTCCTAGTCTGAAAGGGAATGCTGCCAATTCGAGTCCTACCAAACAAAATCAAGTTGCGCCCCTTGCCCAAATCCTCTGATTTGAAATTCTATCTATTGGCCCCTTAGTTACTACAGTTAGCATAAGCGTGTCGCAACCTCACCAAACCTACTGTGAGACCATCAGTCCTAGTCTGAAAGGGTTATGCCCAGCCTCACTTGTTGTGGGACCGTCAGTCCTACTCTAAAAGGGTCATGCACAGCCTCACCTATTGTGAAACCATTAGTCCTAGGCTTAAAGGGAATGCTATTGGTTATGGGCCCTACTTCTATCTTTTCTTAATAACTTAATATAAGCCTTTTGAATAAGCCTCTTCTGTTCATTCTGCTCTATTGCTTATTAACTTATTCTAAGTCTTTTAAATAAGACTCTTCTATTATCTCTGTTATATTTGCTTATTACCTTAGAATAAATTGTTTAAATATGCCTCTACGGTTATCCTTGTTGTCTTTACTTATTAATTTATTTCTAAGTCTAAAAATAACCTATTTCATGTTCTTTCCCTTATTATAACTTACGTTATAATATTGTTTATTGGCTTAACCCAAGGTCTAAGTATAAAAATAAACCACTTTTACCATTTACTCTTTTTACTCATAATTACAAGTTATAACTAGGCCAATATCTTAAATTCAGTCCAATTCGAATTTGTTACAGTTTTCTCGTTTTACATCTTATTCTTTGTAATTTCAATATTCTTATTATTTAACCCATATTTGTGTTTTACTCTATTCTATTCCATTTGCGTAAAAAGAAAAATACAAAGAAACTGACAATTACAGAAGAAACTCCCAATCGTAGAAAAGATGTAAATAAAACGTAAATAACAGTAAATAATCATAAATACTGTAAATAAATGGAAAAGCTATAATTAACAGTAGTTAATATAAAAAACTAAAAAGAATAACTAAAAAGAAATAGTCTGAAGATAAATTTAAAACTAAAATTAATTGATAGAAAAGGTATTTCCAAAGTCGTAGAAAAACTACAGCTATTGTAAACCTTATTATTTTAAATTGCTTAAAAATATAAAATAATTACAATCACTCGCTTGTGGTCCTAAGCTCTTCCCTTTTGGTCTTTTCGGATCCACTTAAGGGTATTAAAATATTTTTATTAAAAAGATTCTCTCATTGAAAAATTATTCCTCTTAGGGTCCTTCCTAAAAAGTTGAACCCAAGCGGATAAAATCTAGAATAAGGAAAAGTGTTAGGCCTAATGTCTTATTTGTAGCGGTAGAAGTGGTTCTCAGACCATTGGATTTGGAGATGGAATAGGATGCAACCACGTCATAGGCTGAATAAGAGCCATCAGATGGAATCATGAAGGGACCAGATTGAGAAATACAATGAAAATATAGTGTCAAAATCATACAAGACGAAGAAGAAATTTTCTTCGCTTCTCAACCGTAGGCGGGTAAGACCTACAGGTCAACCGCCCTTGAAGCCAAGTCAATCGATTGGTCGACCTAAGCCTTGGGATGGCCGACCTCAAGGTTGACCTCCTTATATATATATATATATATATATGTATGTATGTATGTATGTATGTATGTATGTATGTATGTATGTATGTATGTATGTATGTATGTATGTATGTATGTATGTATGTATGTATGTATAAACACACACACACACACATACATACATACATACATACATACATATATGTTGATTTTTGTTTGCTTTGTATCTCGCTCACATTAACTCGAATTCTGACATTATATATGTGGAAATTAACCAAAAAATTACCACGGACACAATGGTGCAACTCTCGTGGCTCAATTCTGATAATTTCACCAAGTTATTTTATTATTTCATTAATTAACTAATTAATTATTATGAGTCAAATTTTGGGTTGTTACATTCTCCTCTCTTTAAGGGATTTCGTCCTCGAAATCTCTAAAGATAAAAGAATGAACTAATGTTTTCATCCAAGTTCTACAACCAGCTACTTAACCATCACCCATTCATCCATTGTCCTTAAGTTTTTCTAATGCAATTTATGATACTTATTCGATTAATGTAGTGCTGATGTCCCTAACTGATGCAAAAGATTAGGTGGTCCACTGATTCAGTTGACCTCCTTTTATGCAATCATGTCCGTGTCATGTATCCAAATGAATGAAAAAATTCCCTAATGAGTGATAGATCTATATGCGTGCTACACATCCAAATGCAACAATCATATGATAATCATCCATTTATAGCAACCATGGAAAATAGGATAAAATGCGCACACATCCATATGCATATGTTCCAGTGTCCATGTTAGGTCGATCCCTAAGAGATAATAGTGCCTAGTGTAAGTATATACATCATAGCATCCACTAGCAAACACTTGCAACCACTAGCCTACATCATACATAACATGTTCTAATAACATGCTTACATCAAACCCTTCCATCCATAGGTTGAATCCTAAGGTCTACCCTCACAAAGGATAATAAAGGAAAGAACCTATTCGTAAAGATGGAAATAGAAAACTATAAAAATTATTATCGAAAAGATGAGGATATGAGATACGCATTTTCTTCTAATCAAACCAATCTTGTCTGAAGTCTTTCTACCCATGTTGGAACCAAGTAGCAATCTCTCTATATACTCTAAGCGACACGAAGGCGACTTGCACTGTCTTCTATAAAAAGCTTCTAAATGTGCCACTCCAATGCTAGCTTGAAAACTACTATCATATGGAATTTTCCACTAAAGAAAGATGTTTCTCCCAAGTTCTCCCAAAATCAAGGATACTCATTTCCAACTATGCATGACTTACTGTTCTTCTTTAGTTTGCTCACATGAATCAGCATTCCTGGGTTCTCACTAGGGTATAACTATATACTTTATGGAAACTCTATTATTACTTCCAAAAGTAATTGCTGCTGTCTCATTCATAGCTTTACACCTTTTCCATCACTCCTTAGGGAATGATTCTTATCTATTCCACTTTTAAGAGTTTGATTTGGTATTTATCCTCTCATTTCAAAAACTAAGGCTTCTTAATTTTCAAATCCCGAAATCTTTGTCTTTAAAAGTGTTATCTTTAAGTTCTTCTTAAGTTCAAGTATTCGGTTGCTTAACATTTTATGTTTCTAGAATTGAATCCTTACATCTCTTTTGAATTTACATTATTTTCCAAACCTAGAGGAAAAACTTTCAAATTCCAAGTCCAAAACTTATTCCTCACTTTCTTTTAAAGACTTTTTCAATTTTCTATAAAATTTGAATTTTCAAATTCTACTATTATTAAGTTTTTCATTTCTAAAATTTATTTACTTTTTCACCAAACCATTTCCTTTTAAAATATCCTTATGTGTTTTCAAAACATCTCCATATTATACCTAACGATCTCGTACCTTAATGTGTTGGAATTACTTTCTTCTATGAGAAATTATTAACGCTAAAATCTTTGATGAACTATTAAAAGAGGATTTCATGTTTATGTTAAACTATAAGGAACTTATTTTATATTATTCGAAATAGGCTATGCTCCCATACCTTGTGTATCTCTTTCATGCATTCCTTGTAACTTGCACAAAACATTTTTATTGGTTTCATAGAAAATTATACCATTATTCATTTCATTCCAATAGATTAAAGTATGTTTAAATTATATTTTCTTACAATAGACATCTTCTAATATCTAACTTTTTCTTTTCTGAAAAACTCATCTTCAAAACTGTTTTAATATATCCATAACCAATAACATTTTCTCATACTCATTTAATTTATAGGTGTATTCACAAATCACTTTTATTTCTATTCTTAGAAATTATCTTTTAAAAAGAATTTTTATTTGGGTTCAAAACAGATGTTGTGTAAAACACAATTACTACAACCCAGAAATACTAGTACATGGATTCAATTAAAATAATTACTAATAAACCCCATATACTATGTAAAAACATTTCCTTTGGAAGTCACCTACCATAACAATAGTGCTATAGTCTATGATCCCTTTACTTTTCACGAAAAAATCTATTACAACAATAAATGTTATAACCTACATTTATGATACTTACTACTTTTAGGATTTTATATTTGAAATTTTTGTTCTCTTTCAAAGAAACTAGTGAGCTATATACGCTTTATAATTCTTCAAAATGAATTTCACATTTTCAACAAAATTTTCAAACCAATTTAAATTTTTTATCTTATTTCCAAAAACCCAGTGTTTACTTTTAAAAATATTGACAATTCTTTTTTTAATTCTAATAATTTCATTTTATTGGGTTAGACATAAAGTGGATTGTCCTACTTACTACCCTAGAAGTATCATTTCTAAACCTTGGAAATCTCATTTCCTTACAAAGCCTTTTGTTCCTATACTCATATTTATTCTAAGGTGCTCCCGTTAAATCCACTACATGAAACAATTATAGTTTCTGCAATTATCTACACATGGGCTTTCTTCTTTTCTTATCAACTGAATCTATTGTACATCTCTAACATTTTCCTACCACTTTTTGAATTTTCACAATCCGAACCTAAATGTACAAAATCATTTCTCAAACTCTTTCCATGCGTAGAATTTCTCTATGTCCCCAAAAACACGCTTCCTTATGCGAAAAGTGATACTTGAAGAACTTTAGTTTCAGCTGAAGAATGCAGTGTACGAAGAACCTCCTCTATATGAATAGCATGCTCCTCCTTACTTCTTGGAAAACACCAAAATGTCGTCCACGAATGTCACCAAAACTTATTTAGGATGCCTCGAAAAATACAGCTCATCAAATTAACAAAATAGACGGGGGAATTGGTTAGTCCGAAAGGCCTAACCGACCACTCAAAGAATCCATCAGGTGTCCTAAATGCAGTCTTATTAATGCTGTCATCATTGATCCTAAGTTGATGAAATTCTACGGCTAAATCAAGCTGGGAGAATACCAAAGAGCTAACTAACTAGTTAAAATGATCATCTATCCTAAGAAGTGGATAACAGTTCTTCTTCGTGAGTTTATTTAATACTCTATAGTCTACACAAAGTTGAAAGGAACCATTCGCCATAGTAGCGAAGACGACTGGCGCTCGCTACTCGGATATGCTTCTTCTTACTAAACCTTTCTCCAAAAGCTCACGAACTTGCTTGCTCAATTCCTTCCTCTCCCTAGGTGTCATGTGCCTCACGGGTAATGCTACTGGTTTAGCATTATCAGTCAAATAAATTCTAAAGTCAATCTCTCTTTTAGGGGGTAGTCCCCTAACCTTCTTAAAGATGTTTGAAAAATCTCTAACGACAGAAACTGAATCTAACTCTGATGATGACGAATTGAGGGAATATAGGAAGCTCAACATAAATGACTCTTGCGGGTTGCAAGAAACCTCGAAAGTCCTATCGCTGCATGTCTCTAGTCTAATGACTCTCCTCTCGCAGTCTAATATAGCTCCATATGTGGATAGCCAATCCATTCCCAAAATCATCTCATTCCCCGAACATCCCATTACATAGGCGTCTTAGTCAAATTCTACGTCTAGGATAAAATTTTCAAACCCCTACAAATCATAGACAAGTGTGTTGATCCTTCTATGGGGTTAGAAACAACGATGGGGTCCATTACTAAAGAGATGTCTAGGTGCAAACAATCTACTAGAGGACTAGAGATGAAAGAGTGTGGAGCTCCAGAATCAAAAAAGATCCAAATGGAAAAATCAAAAATAGAAATCAAATTTTCCTACCTTGATTTGGTCTACTGCTGGAGGGTGCTGCCTCCAAAGCCTGAATCTATGTTGTTGGTGCACCTGCTCTCTGCCCTGTCATATGTGGACAATTCCGACTTAAGTGACCAGGCTGTCCGCACATATAACATTTTCACTTCATCTTTTCTTTCTTGTAGTTTCTTGTGTAATGACCAATAATCACACAATTGTGGCACTTCACTCCCTTTTTGATATGCTTCTGAGGGCCTTCCTCATTTCTCTTGTCCCTATCTTTCTTATCCTTCCACCACTGCTTCTTAGAACCTTTAGGAACCTCCTTATGTTCTCCCTTTAGCTGCCAATATGTAGGTTGAATTAGTTGTCGGCCCTCCAAACCTAACCGTCTAAACCTTCGCTCCATATCCTCCAACCTAGCTCGCGTCTCCTCTGAATTCTTCATGCCAGAAAAAGTTCTGCCTCCTATACTAGCAAAGTCCTTGAATAGATTAGAAAACTCGGCAGATGTAGGTGGATTAAAGGGATTTCCACCTACCGTTGTTGTATTGGACGCTTGCCTATGCACCTCCGGTAACGTAGCTCTATAGAACCAATCAGCCATACTATGCAAAGAGAAAGGAAACTTAGGCTTGAATCGAAAGAAGGTTGAACTGAACTTTGAGAGGATTTTTATAAAAACTCTTTTACACTTGAAAACTATTTCTAAGAGTTTCTTGAAAAATACTTTTGAAACAAGTTATTGTGAAAAATACTTTACTTTTTAAAATAAATTTTCATAAATCCTGTAACCTCGCTCTGATACCAAATGTAGCACCCCACCTCCTTAGCATACCCAAATGGACATACTAAAAGGTGTGGTGCATTGTAGGTGTAGCTAAAACGTACAGAGACTAAAATTCACAAGACAAAATAAATAAAAACAGCGGAAACAATTAAAAGAATAATTTACCAAAAATCAAAATTCATAAGATAGAGTTATGAAACCAAATACATAAGATGTCTCAGAATGCTAATACATTTCTTATGAAAATCATAATCTCAGTCTCATAAAATTCAAAGTACAATTATCCCTCAATACAGTGCCAGTAAAATACAAAAACTAAAAGCTGGAAATAAAAGAAAGGAATACATGATAGGATCTCCAAAGAAGTCTTCCAAGAAGCTGCAGTCAACCTTCCTTCCCATGATTACCTATGGGAGGGGAAAGGGGAAAATAGAAAAGTGAGTTAACTAAAAATTTGGTGAATGATAGTAATTAGTAGCATATTTAAGAAAAGTAAAGATAATAGACTGTGCAATAGTTCTAGTTATAAAATGAAATAGAAAGAAAGATAGAGCTGGAAATAACTATGATTGAACTATTGCTAAGTTAATACGATCGGATAACTATGATTGTTTGCACTTGTCTTCGATCGCTGCTTTGATTAGGCTGAATTTCTAATCCTATAATTAGGATAAAATCCTAATTCTAGCATTTGATCGATCTGCTACTCCATAGACCTTATTGCGGACTTGACGCTACATAACTCCCTACACATATGGTGACGGCATCTATGAAAGACGCACAAAGTATTTATTGTGGACAAGACGTTATATAAAACCCTACACAAAAGGCAATGGTGCCTACAAAAGGCACACATACTAAGCACTTGAAACTCAATAGCGAATTATATCCCTGCACCGAGGCTGCACGCACGACCACCATTAGGATCACACTATCTGTTTCTCCATCTTACCCTAAACAGCATAAGCGTGCCCAGCGTCACCTTCTCCATTGTAAGACCATCAGTCCTAGTCTGAAAGGGTACTGCCCAGCCTCACTTAAGTGTGTTGTGAGACTATCAGTCCTAGTCTGAAAGGGAATGCTGCCAACTCGGGACCTACCAAACAAAATCTAGTTGCGTCCTTTGCCTAAATCCCCTGATTTGAAATTCTATCTATTGGACCCTTAGTTACTTTAGTTAGCATAAGCTTCAGCCTCACCTAATCTACTGTGAGACCATCATCCCTAGTCTGAAAGGATTACGCCCAGCCACACCTACTGTGAGATCATTAGTCCTACTCTGAAAGGGTCATGCACAGCCTCGCCTATTGTGAAACCATCAGCCCTAGTCTTAAAGGGAATGCTATTCGTTAAGGGCCATACTTCTACCTTTGCTTATTAACTTAACATAAGTCTTTTAAATAAGCCTCTTCTATTCATTCTGCTATATTGCTTATTAAATTATTCTAAGTCATTTAAATAAGCCTCTTCTATTATCTCTGCTATATTTTCTTATTAACTTAGAATAAATTGTTTAAATAAGCCTCTACGGTTATCCTTGTTGTCATTGCTTATTAATTTATTTCTAAGTCTAAAAATAAGCATCTTTCCTATTCTTTTTCTTATTATAACCTACATTATAATATTGCTTATTAGCTTAACCCAAGATCTAAGTATAAAAATAAGCCACTTTTACCATTTACTCTTTCTAGTCATAATTACAAGTTATAACTAGGCCAATATCTTAAATTCAGTCCAATTCCAATTTGTTACAGTTTTCTCATTTTTCATCTTATTCTTTGTAATTTCAGTATTCTTATTATTTAATCCATATTTACGTTTTACTCTATTCCATTCCATTCGCGTAAAAAGGAAAAATACAAAGAAACTGACAATTACAGAAGAAAATCCCAATCATAGAAAAGATGTAAATAAAACATAAATAACAATAAATAATCATAAATACTGTAAATAACGGTAAATAAATTGAAAAGTTATAATTACAGTAATTAACTATAAATAACTGAAAAGAGTAGCTAAAAAGAAATAGACTGAAAATATATTTAAGACTAAAAATAACTAATAAATTAATAGTTTTATGAAATATTTTAAATAGAAAATTTTTGAATTGTAAAGGAAATATTTTTAGAATCTTAAAAATAAGTCTGTCTTTTATTATAAAGGAATACAGTTTTAAAAGGAAGATAGAAATATTTTGGTATAAATATTTATTAACCGTTTTATATAAAGAGATAGAGATATATATATACACACACATACATATATTAAGATTAAATTATAAATATGAAAATTTATAAATGTTATAAATTATAAATGCAACATCTTGCAAACGAAGTGAAGACTTGTAGAATCGTACTTTATAAATAAAAGGATAGATTTACAAACGGTGTTTTACAAATTAAGGGAAACTACTATCATTGGATAAAGTGGAAAAAAATAAATCAAAATTATGGATTTATAATAATATGTGGTATGTTGACATAGAAAAATAGTTGAAACTATTTTGAAAATTGAAAGTGAGGATAAATTTGGAGATGTTAAACGATATTTTTATGAACAGAAAGGTATTTCTAAAAGAAACATATAAATGTAAAAGCAACATTAAAAACGGATTGTGATTGATGTTTTTAAATGGTATTTTATAAACAAGTGAGATGTATAAAGGGATAGAGTTATAAATGGGGTTTTATAAATAAAGGGATTATATAAAAAAGAAGTTTCGTAAAATAGAAGGAGATTTAGAAATATAGTTTTATAAATATGGAAATGATTGTGGAAATTTAAGTATGGATTTTTATCAAGAAAATATATTTATGTTTTAAAAGTTGTTTATTTATAATAATATTGTTTTAAAGTTGTTTATAAATATTTTGATATTTTGAAAAGTTAATTATTTAAAATATTAATACAGTTTGAAATTAATTATTATTATTTATCAATAATGTTTTGAAAATTAATTAATATTATTTATAATAACGTTGAAGATAAATTATTACAGTTTTATTAAGAATGTTTTGACATTATTAATTATTATTTTGAGATGTTTTGGAGTTAATATTTATTTATTTATTTATAATGTTTATTATTATATAATAGTGTTTTAAAGTGAATGATTAGAATTCATTTATAAATGTTTTCGAGATTCATAAATAGGGTTTTATAAATAGATGTGGGTTTTATAAGAGAAATCTTATAACATGGTTTGGGAAACTTAAAGGAAGATTAGTCAAAGGGAAAAAGAGATTTATATGGTTTTAGATATTTATAAAAAAAATAGAAATGAGTTTATAGATTTATAAAAGTAGTTTATAAATGGTTTTACGGATTTATAAAGAGTTTATAAATGATTTTAGGAATGTATAAGAGGGAGTTTTATAAATAATCTCAAAGATTAATGAATAGGGCTATAAACGAGTTTATAAATTAATAAATGAATGTATAAATTGTTTTTAGAATTGCATGAAAAGGAAATCTTCCTCTGTTATTTGAATATACTTATACCATTGAGATAAATATATAGATTTTCCCAAGTTCAAAATTATAGGAGTTTATGGGTATATCTTCATAAAGATGTTTTCAGATGAATATTTGGAAAGTGGCTTTAATTAATGAAAAGATTAATTAAAAAGTCTTAGCGTTGCTGGTCACTTAACTAGTATTACTTCCTCTGGAAAAAACTCTGATTGGTTTATTTGTTTATTTGATAGTTAAATAATTGACGATCAAATATTAGCCAATTTATAAACTAACGTTGTCTGATCGAAGAGACCGGATCAGATATGTTATCCGAAAATCACTACGAACCGGCATAAGCATTTCGAATTGAAATATCTTGAAGATAATCAAAATGGAGATTTTGAAGTGCAATGGCTACTTGCTACTGATCCTAAGGGTGATTCCCAAATGGATGTCGTATAAGTGGTGCCTTCGGTTTCGTTTAGTGCTAGAACAAACTTGTATTGATAAATGCTGGCATTGCATTATTGCTTGGAGGGCAATGTTAGCATTCCAAGTGGAAAGTGCTATATAAAGGTAAAACGTAGCATCAATCCCCATCAACCGGGAAATGACAAAAAGCAGGCATGTAGCAGAGCCAAGTGGGTCGCTCTTATCATGTTATGGTAATTCCAAATCTAGATCGGTTATTATCTACTCATGTATGCTTCGGGACCCATTAACGAAAAGAGTGATCATACTTGGTACTACTAGTCAAGTGGTAGGCCAGTCCTATATGGCAGGAGTACAGGATGTTCTTGTCAGACCCCGGTGCATTTTATCTAGAGATGTATCATCGGAAAGTAGTTCCTTAACTTGTCATAGTGTGGAATCTAATACCCAATACATGCCTTTACAGTTTTGATTGTAAAACCTAATATGTTGGAATTTAATTAATGTAACAATTTCAGCTATAATTAGCAAGTATTTGTACTTTAGACACTATTATAATATCACTGGATCTTCTATGGAAAATATTTTGGTTATCGTAAGGTAAAACTCATCCGTGTTTATGTGCGGGGCGGTCTTACGAGATACTTTTATTTTGAAAAAAGTTTGATAACCTTAAAAATCCAACTGGATATGTTTTCTCATGCTAATTTACCAGACTGACTCGAGTGTTATTTTATTATAATGCACGGGTCGGACCGAGCATATCAACACATTGCTTTTGGATACGTTGGAGCTTAGGAAACGAGCTGGAGTTCTTTAAGTTGTATTCACATATATATTTATTTTCCATTGCATGGGTTATTTAAATTATCAGCATTTGTGAGGACGTGTTGTTATAACTGTCCAGATCGATGATTGGTTACAGCGTGTACTCTGATTTGATGTATGTATATTACGGTTTCTCTTTTGTAAAGATCATTGATATTATATATATTATATATTGTACTGCTGTGATTGTGAGATTTTGTGTTGTTTTCAGTTCTCTTTTCTCTTCTCTTCTCTTGTGCTTTCTTCTTTCTTTACCATAACTATCTATCTTTCCATTCAATTTGGGTAGGACATGTATCTTTTATTGTCAGCTTGAACTGTGCGGATTTGCAAGTTGTTACAGCTTGGTGTCAAAGCGCAAGTTTAAGCAAGAACCTTGGCATTGATAAGGCAATTCATTAAGAGATAAGGTGATGGAATGCCTTATTATGAGTTTTGAGCGTGTATATGAGTGTGTGTGTGTGTGTATTTATATGAACATGTATTTGTTAGTGATTATAAAAATATTTTATGTTGTGTTAATTTATATGTTGAGTGGCTTATGAATTCTGATCGGTATGCAGGACGCCACGATATCGGTAGTTATTTCTAAATATTTAAACAAGGCAAACCGACACAATATCATTTTGATAGTTGGTAAATGAAATAATTTTACCTAAATTATATATATATAAAGCTGTGCAGTTAATGCGCTCGGCAGATTCAAAGCGGTGGAGGTGCAAAAAGTCAAAGCTGGGATACAACGAGGATATAGCGGGATATAGCGGATGGTTCTAAAATAGCATGTAAAACCCGTACTTGATGTTTTTACAAATATATAAATGGTAATTAAATGAAAAATTATCATTCGATTGAATTATAATTAATACATAAATAGTTTTAAATAAAACATGTGCGAATATACTTTAAATAAATGTAAAACCGTTATATATAACATAATTAAATCTAGTAGAATATTAGAGTATTTTCATTTCTGAATATACAATAAAAATTAAATCAAATAAATTAGTTTCATAATTTTTATAATGTAGAAATACAATTTTTCAATTCATTTTATTAAAGAAGATATAGCGGAATATAGCGGAAATAACGGGATATAGCGGAAATAGCGGGGCTTAAAGCGGAAAGGCTATATTTTGGGGCTACATGGAAAAATCATAGCGGTAGAAATCCGCTATGAGATATAGCAGGGTAATAGCGGGGCATTAACAACACAGATAAAGGGATATTTTTTCAGAAATTATTATAGCTATATATGGTGTGTTTGGTTGTTAGTGAATGATAATTTTTGATTATTACCATTGTTGTTTGTTGTTCTAATAAAAATTGTTATTATTGTAATCTAAACAAAGATAAACATTTGTAAAATGAGTCATATAAGAAATTGAATTTATAAATATGAATTATGAAGTATTGATTATGATCAAAATAGTCAAAATTTATGAAATGATATTAATAAGAAGTGAGATTATCTAATGATTTATAAATGTGATTTATAAATGGTAAAGGAAATGAAATTGTATAAGTATATTTATAAATATGATTCGTAAATGAAAATGGATTAAAAACACGAAATTTTAGAATTTAAAATCCCATTGATTTTGTAAAATTGTTTTCCAAAGGTTTGGAAGAATGATAATAGTATTATTTTGAAGATATTTTGACTATAAATATTTTTAGGAAGGATTTCAAAAGAGATAGAAAGCACCGAACTCACTCAAGTCACTGGAAAATAATTTGGATGATGATGGTCGCATCATCAGTATTCATTTTTGAGTTTTTAAGTGATGTATTGCTGCCTTAGTGATTTTCCATTGGAGTTTTGTTTTGAAAAAAAAAACAAGTTTCGATTTTAAAATCCAAAGCATGATTTGATATATATATATATATATATATATGAAAATAAGTTTTTGAGCTTATAATTTGAAAGTAGTATAGATAAGAAAAGGAAATTTAAAATTAAGATATGAGATTGAAGTTTAACTTACGAAAGGTTAAATGAAATTGAACTGGATGCGAAATGAATTAGATGAATCAATAAAGTGAATTAATGAAATGAAGTAATGGAATGAATATGAATTTGAGTTATAAAATGAAACTAAATTTAAATTGTAAAATAAATTGAATACGGTTTGAAATGTTGTTTGATAAAACTGAATATGAACTTATGTTGTGAAGTAAAATAAAAACATAAGTCATGTAGTATAAAATACTTGTAATAAACTTAAGTAATTATTGTATGGAATGGTTCATAAATAATATTAATATTAAAGAAATATACTAAGTGATAGTGAAATAAAATTTAACTTAGGAAAAGTTAAAATGTAAGGATTTTATGAAATGGTCCACAAACGAATTTAGCATGCAATGAAAAATTAAACGTAAAACAAATTTAATGTGAATTTAAGTAAAGTGAATGAAAATAAAGTGAATGTTAATAATTGAATATGAATAAATTGAATGCGAATAAATTAATGTGAATAAGAATGAATATGGATAAAATAAATTTGATATAGTTAAGAAACCAATTGAAATAAATGCGTCAGTGTATGTATATTATTTTATTCGTATAACTGTTTAATCCAGATTCGAATATACGATTTTGAGATGATTTACATCCATACGAGTTAGGATTTGTCCCTCGATTCTCGACGGCGAACTCTGGATATGGATTTTCGATTGATTTTGATATTCTCTACCATAGAATATGACTATGCAAGAAGAATGACCATTTCTAATCTAAAAACCAGATCTATATACGCACTAGAGTGGTCATGTGAATGACATTAGTTCGAAAGCGAAATTGTGTGATCAAGAGGGCGATTATGTATGGTTTTACGTATGGATGGTATATGTACATCGTACGGGCTTTAATAAATTAAATGTTGACATTGGAAAAAAAAGTGAATTGATATGATTATGAATTGATTGGATGGATATTATTTTTTTAATGGTTTCTCTTGTTGCATTTGTATACAGTTATTGTACTAGTACATGTTATATATTGATATTACTTCCCCTATACTTGTTCTCATTAGTTGTTAAGTGATTAGTAGGTGCGGATGGCGTATGCTTTGCACTTGCCGTACGCTTTGCACTTGGAGCTCGCTTTCGCATTTTACTGAGTATATATGTTTGCTACTATTAATAAAAGGCACACATTCGAATTACGTACCGTATTTTTACATTATTCCCTACAGTATGCCTCATCCTCGAAGATGAGATGTATATTTGTGATTAAATATACATTGTAAATTTTTCCGATTGAGCCGTGCAAAGGAGACACTGACAAAAAGTTTCGAAAATTTAGGACGTTAGTAAATTTTTGGGAATGTCGGAAAAAAAATTATAACCAAACTTTGAGTTTCAGTTATAACTTGGAATGAACGAATGGATGGTATTAGTTAGTAACTATGAATGAATTTAAAGATTTAGAAAAGGATAATAACAAAGTTTCAACAAATTGATCTTGAAGGTTAAAGCCTTGAAAGAATAAGGTGATCTATTTCAGCTAATTGGTTTTGAAGAGTTAATGGGTTCGGGGCATTTTTCTTACTTGCTAATTTCGGAGATGAAATTTTTTTAAGGGGGGAAAGAATGTAACGAACCAAAATTTCAATCATTTGAATTTGAAATATTTAATTTATTTTAAATATTGAAAAATTAATTTTATAAGTTAAACAGTTTAAATTTTAAATAATAAGGGTTATTTGAATATTGGAATTGTTTAAGTAATTAAATCTTGAATTTAATACGAAAAGAATAATTTCTAAAGCTGATTCAAATTCTATTGAATAAGAATGAAGACAGTTAAGTTTTGAATTTAAAAGTGAATAAGCTGATTTAACAATAATTCATTTTAATTAACATATGAAAATAGCTTTTCGGAGCACTGTCACGAATTTCGACAAAACCGGTGTCACTGGATCCGTAATAGCAAATTATAGTATCTGTAACGACCAGAATTACTGTCATTTGAAATTCGTATATTTAATTGATTTTGAATATTAACAAGTAAAATTTTTAAGTCGAATAAATTATATTTTGAATATCTAGATTTAATTGGATAATTAAATCGATAATTTAATATTTGAAATTACAGAATAATTGAAAATTTGGTTTAATGTGATTAAAATTGATATGTAAAGTTGTATTAAATCATATTGGAGTTAGAATGATGTTATAGAACTTTTAAAATTGAATTAAAAGTTAAATTGTGGAAATTGAATATTTTAATATTTAATGACGAGTAAAAATAGCCATTTTTCAAACAGTCTCGGATTTCGATGAAACTAGTTTCATCGGATCCGTAATGTTATATTATTGTAAGATTTCAAATTTTATGTCAATCGGATTTACGGTTTGTCCGGGGCAGGCTAAAACGCGTAGAAATCGGTTTAAGTGAATTTTAAATTTAAATAATTCGATTTAGAAACCTATCTTCCAAATTTGATCGAATTGGCTCCCGTTATATATTCCATTGCGTTCGGAATAGGGGTAAAACATTATAAACGTCAGGCGGCATGCTTCGTTTGGAGTTCGGAAAAATCTCGGATGAATAGTGTTTTGCCAAATTTTCTATAAAAGGACCTTAACATCTCAATTTATCACAAACCCTAACCCTATTCTTCAGCCGCCGGCCCTAGCTATTTTAATGGCCATAAACATCCAATTTTCTTCCGTCAAAATCTTCCAATCCCTTCAATATTTTTGAATACTATTTAAAGCAAAATTGTAAAGCTTCGCGAGACCTATCGATACATACGGTGATGATCGTATACGATGCAACAATCAAGGTGGAAACGGCCGAGAAAGTCGTGCGTTTATACGCATTTTTCAAGGCAGTATCACGACCGTGCGTGACCGGTCCTTGGCTGGAGGTGGAGTCGAGTGCGAGCTACGTGGTGATGAAGCTTGATCGTGTTCTTGTCGAGTGAAGTGGCCGCGGCATCGAGAAGTTTTACGTGAGCTTTGGGTTCGATTGCGTGAAAAAAACGTATGGGGAGAAGAAAGAGCGCGGTCGGCCTGGATCTGTAGATCTGAAACAAACGGCCTTGATTGAGCCAAAGTTTAAAAATAAAAATAAAATGTAAATTATATTATATTATAATTTGTGTAATGTTTAAAACGCTATATCTTTTTCATACGAGATCCGTTTCGCACAAAACGAGTTGCTTCGGGTTCGTATTGACGAGCACTACGCAATGGAGCTGGATTGGGATTTATTTGAGATAGTGAAATTTTGGGTAAAAATTAAACGCGCGTTTAATTTTATTCGGAATAAAACACTGCAACTGTTATTGAAATCACGGTGAGAACTTCTCACTCAATCGAATTTGTTTCGATTTAAATTTTAAATAGTTAGATTTAAAATTGCTTGATTGTGTTGATTGTATGCTTGGATGATAAATTGATATCTGTTGTATTGAAATAGACCCTATACGCCGCATATTAAGCGGAGGTTATTATATTAAACACATATATTGCGATATTCCACCGTGAAATGGAATTGGTATTATATATGTACTTGGAGTTGATTTCCCGCATTATATAGCGGATGGGACCCTATTGCGCCGCATAATAGCGGATGATATTTTATATAAACCCATGTACCGTGATATCCCGTCTTGAAACGGGATTGGTATTGTGCTAACATCTGTGGATGCAGGAAAACAGGTTGGAGGGATCCAACTGGATTCCTCAAATAATTGAATTTGTTTCAATGTTGTGTGTTGATTATTTATAATCTCCGTGTGATTATCTTTGTGATTGAAATCGTTGAACGATAAAATTTAGCCGAATATAATTTTGGTATCGTTAGATACCGGAAATAAATAAAAATTTGATTTTTGAAAATTCAGGTTGAAAATTTATATTAAAATTTATTTTTGAGAATTGGAAAAATTTAAAAGGAATTCTAAAATAATAAAGTTTTATTTTTACTCTTATTGAATAAAATTTCAAAATATGGGAAAAGCTTTAATAAATGGATTTCGGGTAATATTATTCAAAGTTTGAAGAATTTATTCAAAATACGGATTTTAAAGAGTTTGAAAAATAAAAGAATTGGTTTTCTTAAAAAGGAATTTATTTTTAAAAGGAAATAAAATTTGAAACCCATTCGGGAAATAATTTTTGGTGATTGAATTTAAATCTTTTGAAAATCCATTTGGAAATTCATTAGGTGTTTTGAAAAGAATTTGGAATCAATTTGAAAATTGATTTGGGGTTTAGTAGAAATTGATTTCAATTTGAGATTTGAATGAAATTCACTTGGTGTTTAATTTCTTGAAAAATCAATATGGAATTTGATTTGGTTGTTTTTGAAATCAATTGAAAAATTGAATTGTTGTTGAAAGTGAATATTTGAAATCGATTTGAAAATCGTATATCAATGGATATTTGGAAATTGAAATTCATCATGGAATTTAAAAAAGAAAGGGAAATTTGTTTAAAAATAAACATTGATTTATTTTTGAAGTGTGGAAATAAATTTACGGATTTGGAACGTAAATTTAAAGTAAATCGGTAAGGATTTATTTAATTGGTTTAAATGAACCATTTTGAAATGAAAGTGTATTCTCCCTGGAAAGCCGAATAAAATTTCCGAATAGCTTTGGAAAATATATATATATATATATATATATATGTAAAATTCTAGAATTGGTTTTGAAAAGAATGCTTTGGAGAAATTAACTTCTTAAATTGTTTTAAATCCTTTAAGTAAAGATTTATTAAGTTGATATAGAAATGATTATTTCTAAGATTTAATCAATAATTGTTTTAGAAAATAGTTATTCTACTAATTTTATTTTGAAAATTAGTTTGGACTTAAGTTATATGTAATATTGGTATGATATTTTTATAACTAATATTTTAAGTAAAGTGTTTAAAGAAAAATAGCTTTATTTCAAAGTGTTTTCCCGATATATTTTGGATAAGTGTTATAAATTATTTTAAAGTATTTGAACTCGACAGGTTTCCAGTGAAAATGAATAAATATTTGGAAGTGTTTCCGCGTAAGGAAAATGATTTGAAATTTGTTTTCAAAAGTTGTAAAGGTGAAAAGTTGTTTGAAATTTGTTTTCGAATGGTTGAAGTGTGGTAAAGATATATTTTTCGGAAAATAAATAATTTGAGAAATTATTTGGAATCTGGTGATGTTGTGCATATCTATTGTCTGATACCAAATTGTGAGGACCCGATTCTTCGACTTTCGAATATCGATATTAATACGTCCACTGTATCAACTGCCGAACAATCCAATGTCGGAAAACCGAACCCTTAGGGTTTAAGAAGAAGAAAAAGATAGAAGAAGTAAGAAAGAAAGAAGCAACAGAACAATATCAGAACCTCACAATCGCAGCGGGACAACTTATAATAGATAAATGAATAATCTTTAAATCAAAAGAACTGTACATTTTATACATTACATCATCAGAGTGAATATACAACACAACAGAATAATGGACAGTTATATAAACTTATCCTTACAAGTAGATACACTGTGGAAAAGATAATATCATATACAAGTGATACGTTTCGCCATCCAGCTTGCCTCCAGATCTCTACAACACCTTCTGAATTCCAGAATATCCTGATAACCTGACTCTAGATTGCCCGTGTGGAAAATGATGGGCACCCAGAGTTTAGGAAGGGAACAATAAACTTCAGGTCAGTCATGAGACTGGTGTGAGAACTTAAAACAGTTTATCTTTTAAAAAAACAAAGAAATATTTTAAAACAGATCCGCAATGCTTTTAGAAAATGTAACTACCATGAGGCCTCCCGCCACACACACCATGCAAACGCAGAATTGGAGGAGATTTCTCCTTATGATAATCAAAGATGCTTACTACGCAGAATCATTTGATTATTATTATTATTACTGCATAGTGTAGAAAATATTTCAAAAGTATAATATAAATCTTAGCCAACATACGACCATTATCGTATGCCTACTATAGCTACCATCTAAACAGTGGGCGCCACCATAAGTAAATGGCAGGTTCTACAACTAAAACCGTACAAGGTACGTATTGGAAGATTGGATTTCCAATAAATGGTCAGGCCAAGGAACTTCCCATTGCCATATGGGTACGCCTCCGGAAGGACGCCCCGAGAACCTAACCGGATCTCTGCCAACACAAGGTCGGGTTAGCTTTGCAAAAATAGGTAACTACTCACACGAGTATGTCATCCCCGGTTGTAAACAACCTTTATCTGAGGATCCTCAATACCAACAATCACAAAGTAATAAATTTGCAGCAACCACATAGGTCAAGTATCTGGGCTCCATAGCATGATACCACCTCTATCCAGAAGGAAATGAACATACCCTAAGGGGCGCTACCCCCTAAAACCTTGCTGCATTCTTCCTGTTTCGACCATTTCGGGGTGTGAGGTCTGACGAAGTCTCGTCCATAAATCTACGCTTTTCACAAAAGTCATGCTTCGATCAACAAATGATCAGCAGCACTTCGTATGCCACATTACCAAATTGGGAATGTATCACTAGTAACCATCAACTACATAACCTCTGAGCCCGTACGTCTCAGAGAAGGGTGTTAAACTAAGAGAATAAATTCTCTGCCACCAACAGAAATGTATTTGATAGAAACCTCATTTACATCTCAAATTTGGAAGTGCCTTCGGTTTCGTTCGATCCCGGAACGGACTTGTATGAATGTGTGTCTGACGTTACAATTTGAGATGTAAATGGGGTTTCTATCAAATACATTTCTATTGGTGGCGGAGAATTTATTCTCTTAGCTTAACACCCTTCTCTGAGACGTACGAGCTCAGAGGTTATGTAGTTGATGGTTACTAGTGATACATTCCCAATTTGGTAATGTGGCATACGAAGTGCTGCTGATCATTTGTTGATCGAAGCATGACTTTTGTGAAAAGCGTAGCTTTGTGGACGAGACTTCATCGGACCTCACACCCCGAAATGGTCGAAACAGGAAGAATGCAGCAAGGTTTTAGGGGGTAGCGCCCCTTAGGGTATGTTCATTTCCTTCTGAATAGAGGTGGTATCATGCTATGCAGCCTAGATACTTGACCTATGTGGTTGCTGCAAATTTATTACTTTGTGGTTGTTGGTATTGAGAATCCTCGGATAAAGGTTGTTTACAACCGGGGAATGACATACTCGTGTGAGTAGTTACCTATTTTTGCAGAGGTAACCCGGCCTTGTGTTGACAGAGATCCGGTTAGTTTCTCGGGGCGTCCTTCCAGAGGCGTACACATGTGGCAACGGAAAGTTCCTTGGTCTGACCATTTGTTGGAAATCCAATCTTCCAATACGTACCTTGTACGGTTTTAGTTGTAGAACCTGCCATTTACTTATGGTGGCGCCCCACTGTTTAGATGGTAGCTATAGTAGGCATACGATAATGGTCGTATGTTGGCTAAGATTTATATTATACTTTCGAAATGTTTTCTACACTATGCACTAATAATAATAATAATCAAATGATTCTGCGTAGTAAGCATCTTTGACTATCATAAGGAGAAATCTCCTCCAATTCTGCATTTGCATGGTGTGTGTGGCGGGAGGCCTCATGGTAGTTACATTTTCTAAAAGCATTGGGGATCTATTTTAAAATATTTCTTTGTTTTTTTAAAAGATAAACTGTTTTAAGTTCTCACACCAGTCTCATGAATGAACTGGAGTTTATTGTTCCCTTCCTAAACTCTGGGTGCCCATCATTTTCCACACGGGCAACCTAGAGTCAGGTTATCGGGATATTCTGGAATTCAGAAGGTGTTGTAGAGAACTACAGGCAAGTGGATGGCGAAACGTATCACTTGTATATGATATTATCTTTTCCTCCGTGTATCCACTTGTAAGGACAAGTTTATATAACTGTCCATTATTGTGTTGTGTTGTATATTGACTCTGATGATGTAATGTATAAAATGTACAGTTCTTTTGATTTAAAGATTATTCATTTATCTATTACAAGTTGTTCTGCTGCGATTGTGAGATTCTGATATTGTTCTGTTGCTTCTTTCTTTCTTACTTCTTCTATCTTTTTCTTCTTCTTAAACCCTAAGGTTTCGGTTTTCCGGCATTCGATTGTTCGGCAGTTGATACAGTGGACGTATTAATGTCGATATTCGGGAGTCGAAGAATCGGGTCTTCACAATTTGGTATCAGACAATAGATATGCACAACATCACCAGATTCCAAATAATTTCCCAAATTATTTATTTTCCAAAAAGAAATATCTTTACAAGATATATTTTCCACACTTCAACCATTCGAAAACAAATTTCAAACCACTTTTCACCTTTACAACTTTTGAAAACAAATTTCAAATCATTTTCCTTACGCGGAAACACTTCCGAATATTTATTCATTTTCACTGGAAATCTACCGAGTTCAAATACTTTAAAATAATTTATAGCACTTACTCAAAATATATCGGAAAAACACTTTGAAATAAAGCTATTTTTCTTTAAACACTTTACTTAAAATATTAGTTATAAAAATATTATACTAATATTACATATAACTTAAGTTCAAACTAATTTTCAAAATAAAATTAGTAGATAGAGTATAACTATTTAAATAACTATTTTCTAAAACAATTATTGATTAAATCTTAGAAATAATCATTTCTATATCAACTTAATAAATCTTTACTTAAAGGATTAAAAACAATTTAAGAAGTTTATTTCTCCAAAGCATCCTTTTCAAAACCAATTCTAGAATTTTACATACATACATACACAAATATATATATATATATATATATATATATACACACACACACACACACCAAAGCTATTCGGAAATTTTATTCGGCTTTCCAGGGAGAATACACTTTCATTTCAAAATGGTTCATTTAAACCAATTAAATAAATCCTTACCGATTTACATTAAATTTACGTTCCAAATCCGTAAATTTATTTCCACACTTCAAAAGTAAATCAATGTTTATTTTTAAACAAATTTCCCTTTCCTTTATAAATTCCATGGTGTATTTATATTTCCAAATATCCACTGATATACGACTTTCAAATCGATTTCAAATATTCACTTTCAACAACAATTCAATTTTTCAATTGATTTCAAAAACAACCAAATCAAATTCCATATTGATTTTCCAAGAAATTAAACACCAAGTGAATTTCATTCAAATCTCAAATTGAAATCAATTTCTACTAAACCCCAAATCAATTTTCAAATTGATTCCAAATTCTTTTCAAAACACCTAATAAATTTCCAAATGGATTTTCAAAAGATTTAAATTCAATCACCAAAAATCAATTCCCAAATGAGTTTCAAATTTTATTTCCTTTTAAAAATAAATTCCTTTTAAAGAAAACCAATTCTTTTATCTTTCAAACTCTTTAAAATCCGTATTTTGAATAAATTCTTCAACCTTTGAATAATATTACCCGAAATCCATTTATTAAAGTTTTTCTCATATTTTGAAATTTTATTCAATAAAATTAAAAATAAAACTTTATTATTTTAGAATTCCTTTTAAATTTATCCAATTCTCAAAAATAAATTTTAATATAAACTTTCAACCTGAATTTTCAAAAATCAAATTTTTATTTATTTCGGTATCTAATGATACCAAAATTATATTCGACTAAATTTTAGCCTTCAACGATTTCAATCACAAAGATAATCATACGGAGATTATAAATAATCAACACACAACATTGAAACAAATTCAATTATTTGAGGAATTCAGTTGGATCCCTCCAACCTGTTTCCCTGCATCCAAAAATGTTAGCACAATATCAATCCCGTTTCAAGACGGGATATCACGGTACATGGGTTTATATAAAATATCATCCGCTATTATGCGGCGCAATAGGGTCTCATCCGCTATATAATGCGGAAAATCAACTCCAAGTACATATATAATACCAATTCCACTTCACGGTGGAATATCACGGTATATGTGTTTAATATAATAGCCTCCACTTAATATGCGGCGTATAGGGTCTATTTCAATACAACAGATAGCAATTTGTCATCCAAGCATACAATCAACACAATCAAGCAATTTTAAATTTAACTATTTAAAATTTAAGTCGAAACAAATTCGATTGAGTGAGAAGTTCTCACCTTACTTTCAATAACAGTTGCAGTGCTTTATTCCGAATAAAATTAAACGCGCATTTAATTTTTACCCAAAATTCCACTAGCTCAAATAAATCCCAATCCAGCTCCATTGCGTAGTGCTCGTCAATACGAACCCGACGCAACTCGTTTTGTGTGAAAAGGATATAGCGTTTTAAACATTACACAAATTATAATATAATATAATTTACAATTTTTTTTTATTTTTAAACCTTTTCTCAATCAAGGCCGTTTGTTTCAGATCTACAGATCCAGGCCGACCGCGCTCTTTCTTCTCCCCCTACGTTTTTTTCACGCAATCGAACCCAAAGCTCACGTAAAACTTCTCGATGTCGCGGCCACTTCACTCGACGAGAACACGATCAAGCTTCATCACCACGTAGCTCGCACTCGACTCCACCTCCAGCCAAGGACCGGTCACGCACGGTTGTGATACTGCCTTGAAAAATGCGTATAAACGCACGACTTTCTCGGCCGTTTCTACCTTGATTGTTGCATCGTATACGATCATCACCGTATGGATCGATAGGTCTCGCGAAGCTTTACAGTTTTGCTTTAAATAGTATTCAAAAATATTGAAGGGATTGGAAGATTTTGACGGAAGAAAATTGGATGTTTATGGCCATTAAAATAGCTAGGGCCGACGGCTGAAGAATAGGGTTAGGGTTTGTGATAAATTGAGATGTTAAGGTCCTTTTATAGAAAATTTGGCAAAACACTATTCATCCGAGATTTTTCCGAACTCCAAACGAAGCGTGCCGCCTGACGTTTATAATGTTTTACCCCTATTCCGAACACAATGGAATATATATCGGGAGCCAATTCGATCTTATTTGGAAGATAGGTTTCCGAATCGAATTATTTAAATTTAAAATTCACTAAAACAGATTTCTACGCGTTTTTGCTTGCCCCGGACAAACCGTAAATCCGATTGACACAAAATTTGAAATCTTACAATAATATAACATTACGGATCCGACGAAACTAGTTTCGTCGAAATCCGAGACTGTTTGAAAAATGGCTATTTTTACTCGTCAATTAAATATTAAAATATTCAATTTCCACAATTTAACTTTTATTTTAATTTTAAAAGTTCTATAACATCATTCTAACTCCAATATGATTTAATACAACTTTACAAATCAATTTTAATCACATTAAACCCAATTTCCAATTATTTCTGTAATTTCACATATTAAATTATCGATTTAATTATCCAATTAAATCTAGACATTCGAAATATAATTTATTCGACTTACAAATTTTACTCGTTAATATTTAAAATCAATTAAATATATCGAATTTCAAATGACAGGAGTTCTGGGTCGTTACAGTATCCGTCGAATTTCGTGGCAATTGGACGTAGTGTTTGGTCGTGCGAGTTCAAAACGCGTAGAAATTAATTAAAGAAATTTAATATAACTTGATTATCAAAAGTTAACTTCTGTATACGATGGAATTGACCTTGATATATATTTCATTTTATTCGGAGTAGAGGTATAACGTATAGAACGTCAAGCAGCACACCACATTGGAGTTCAAAATTTTAATGCATTAATAGGGCCGCTAAAGTTTTCTATATAAGGCCATCATATTTCTTCGTTTGCAAAACCCAAGCCCTAATTAGCTTTAGCCGCCAATAAACTTCTTCCAATGACCCACGTCGATCAGCGCCGCTACAATCATTTTCAGCCTTTGACTTCCAAAAGAAACTTGTAGAGCTCAACTAGGAGAAGCTATCCAATGTTTGGATCGAGCCATAAGGAGCACAACGATGGCAGTTCCTCTCCGACGCCAGCGCAGGTTGGGATCGATTTCGGTCGAGCGACGGTGAATGGGGGATTCGCGTGGGTCGACACATGCTAGGGTGTCGGCGGCGGTCTTCGGTGGTACAAATGGCGACGAGATGGAGGTGGCGTAGGTCGATGTCGCTTTTCATACCTGGAACAGGTATGCGCGAGTGTGTGAGAGGGAAGGTCTAATTTGTTTAAAATTTAATTAATTTTAAGTTAACTAAAATTTAAATAATCCTACTATTCATTAATTTATATCTAATTCATATGAGGTCCAAAATGAACGCGACAAGTTGCGTAGCGATCTTATCGACGAGTATTACGATATGAAGTTGGATTGGATGGATTTGAAGCGAATAGGAAATTAGATTAAAATTGGACGCCTGTTCAATTTTAATTCAAACCGGAGCGCTTTGGCGAAAACTGAAATCAAAGTGAGTTAACTCACCCCTCTGGCCCACTTATATTTTTATATAAGTGTGGATAATTTATTTATTGTTTGTTGACTATTTGAATGATTTGCTATTTTATTAGTTGGTTTGGATATATTCCCGCCCCTGGAGCGGATGAGATCTTATTACGTTTACGTGTAAGAGTAGATGACCCTCTGTATACGATCCTGCCTCGAAGCGGTTGATTATATTTTTATGATGTATACTATATTTGATGTAGGGGAACAAGTTGGAAGGATCCGACAGGATTCCTCACAATGTTGATTTTATAGTTCATATAATTTGATATATAATGTGTTGGATGTCATATTTGATGACATGGATAAATTTTTTTAGTGCTATAGTAGCACTAGACCATATTTTTAGTATTTTCAAAATACTATAAAGTGAAGAATTAGTTTTAAAAAGGATTTTTAAGTGTTTTCGAAAATTTATATGTTTAATAATTATTGAATTATTAAAGATGGAATTTATTTTAAATAAAATAAAAGGTATGATGTTGGATAATATAAATTAATAGTTTTATGACATATTTTTATTTTAAATAGAGATTTTTAAACCTAAAGCAAAGATTTTTAAAATCTTAAAAATAAGCATGTCTTTTATAATAAAGGAATACAGTTTTAAAAAGAAGATAGAAATATTTTGGTATAAATATTTATTAGTTGTCTTATATAAAGAAATAAATACGCACGCTAATTAAGATTAAATTATAAATGTGAAAACTTATAAATGTGACATTTTACCAACAACGTGAAGATTTGTAGAATCGTATTTTAAAAATAAAAGGATATATTAATAAACAGTGTTTTATAAATTAAGGGAAACTACAATCATTGGATAAAGTGGGAAAAATGAATCAAAATTGTTGATTTATAATAATATGTGCTATGCTGATTTAGAAAAATAGTTGATTCTATTTTGAAAATTGAAAGTGATGATAAATTTGGAGATGTTAAACGATATTTTATAGATAGAAAGGTTTTTCTAAAAGAAACATATAAATATGGAAGCAACATTAAAAATAGATTGTGACTGATGTTTTCAAGTGGAATTTTATAAATAAGTGAGATTTATAAAGGGATGAAGTTATAAATGGGGTTTTATAAATAAAAGGATTACATAAAAAGGAAGTTTTACAAAAAAGAAAGAAATATAAAAATATAGTTTTATAAATATGGAAATGACTGTGTTGAAATTTAAGTATGGATTTTTATCAAGGAAATATATTTATGTTTTAAAAGTTATTTATTTATATTAATATTGCTTTAAAGTTATTTATAAATATTTTAATATTTTGAAAAGGTAATTATTTAAGATATTAATATGGTTTGAAATTAATTATAATTATTTATCAATAAATTTTTGAAAATTAATTAATATTGTTTATAATAATGTTGAAGATAAATTATTATTGTTTTATTAAGAATGTTTTGAAATTATTAATTATTATTTTGAGATGCTTTGAAGTGAATATTTATCTGTTTATAATATTTATTATTATATAATAATAGTGTTTTAAAGTAAATGATTAGAATTCATTTATAAATGTTTTTGAGATTTATAAATAGAGTTTTATATACAGATGTGGATTTTATAAGAGGAATTTTATAATATGGTTTGGAAAACTTAAAGGAAGATTAGTTAAAGGGTAAAAAAAGAGTTTTATAAATGGTTTTAGATATTTATAAAAGGATTTTAGAAATGGATTTACAGATTTATAAAAGTAGTTTATAAATGGTTTTACGGATTCATAAAGAGTTTATAAATGATTTTAGGAATGTATAAGAGGGAATTTTATAAATAATCTCAAAGATTAATGAATGGGGTTATAAATGGGTTTAGAAATTTATAAAGAAACTTATAAATTGTTCTAGAATTGTGTGAAAAGAAAATCTTCCTCTATTCTGTGAATATACTTATACCACTGAGATAAGTATATAGATTTTTCCAAGTATCGAAAATATGAGGGTTTATGGGTATGCTGGAATTTAATTAATGTAACAATTAATGTAAAAATTTCAGCTATGACTCTAGACACTATTATAATATCACCGGATCTTCTATGAAAAATGTTTTGCTTATCATAAGGTAAAACTCATCCGTGTTTATGTGCGGCACGGTCTTCCGAGACACATTATTTTGAAAAGAATTTGATAACCTTAAAAATCCAACCGGATGTGTTTTCTCACACTGATTTTGCAGCTTGACTCGGCTATTATTTTATTATAATGCTCTGGTCATACCGAGCATATATATAGATTGCTTTTGGATGCATTGGAGCTCAGGAGACGAGCTAGAGTTCTTCAAGTCGTATTCACGTATATATTTATTTTCCACTGCACTGGTTATTTAAATTATCAGCATTTGTGAGGACATATTATAACTGGCCAGGCTGATGAGTAATTATATTGTGTACTCTGATTTGATGTATACATATTACAGTTTCTCTTTTGTAAAGATCATTGATATTTTATTATATATTGCTCCGCTGCAATTGTGAGATTCTGTGTTGTTTTCAGTTCCTTTTTCTCTTCTCTTCTCTTCTGCTTTCTTCTTTCTTTCCCATAACTATCCGCCTTTTCGTTCAATCTGGGTTGGACATGTGTGGTTTATTGTCAGTTTGAATTGTGCAAATTTGTGGGTTTATTAGGACTACCAAAATCTCGAGGGCAAGAAGTTTACCAGGATAGAGCCGGCGGTGGAAGTACTAAATTGGTTGAAGGTAAATGAGCGTATTTTCATCTTGGGGCTGAATGATGTGCAATAGAGGTGGTTGGCCTCTAGGAAGTTGCTTGAAAGTGCCTAAGATTGGTAGAAGAAATGACCATTGTGACTCCTGAATTCGGAATTACATGTGAGCGGTTCAGTGATAGGTTTGAGGCTAAGTTTGTTTCTGAGTCCCTGAGGAGTGTTTTGTTGAGAGTTCCATGATCTGAAGCGGAGAGAACTTTCTACTGAAGATTATGTTCAAACGTTCAACGCTTTAACTAAGTATGGCCGACACTTGATTATCACCCCAATGAAGAAGAATGATAAATTTATTCAAGGACTGAAGCAAGGGTTGATCATAAGTTAACAGTGTACCAGACATCTTCTTCTGAATTTATTGTGGAACACTAAGAAGAGCGGAAGGGAAGTTCAAGCTGGAGCCAAAGAAGAGATTTGCTCCTTACCAAAAGAGGAAGAAAAGGCAACAGCTTAAAGGGAAGACTCAAGAAGGGGAAACAAAAAGGATGTTTCAGAGGTGTCTCGTTACAACTATGGTCGGAATGGACACTGTGCTTCCTGATGTCTACAACCGAAAGGGACGATTAAGGTCAAGTGCTATGACTGTGATAAATAATGCTACAAGAAGAAGAACTATCCAGAGATGAAGTAGACAAGTTTGTTTGCTTTGGAAGGACTAAGAGGAGGACCTTCTAGAAGAAAGGCTAGAATGTTTCGAAAGGAATGATTTCCATTTCTAGTTTTTTAGGTATAGATTGGTTTACTGGGGCTACACGTTCTTTTATCTCTAAGGATATGGTTGATAGAGTAAGATTGGATGTTACCTACATAGTTACTTTCTTACGTGTAGTTAACTTGATTATTGGATATGCCACTCTAGGGTTAAGGTACACCAACCTAGAGTTTGTTCTGTGTGACCATCCATTTGTGCGACCATTTGTTTTTTACTTCAAGGGGTACGAAGTGATTTTTGGTATGGAATGGTTAGTGTGGAATGAGGCAAAATTTATTGTGCTAAAAGGATCATCGCCATATGGAACCCGAAAGGAAGAGATAAAATCTTGGTATCCTTAGATAAAATAAAGGGAATATCTAGGGTTTCACTATATGCAACAAAAAGTCCTAAAGAGGAGACAAAAAGGGTTTTCGTAGTTTGGGAATTTGTCGACGTGTTTGAACTAGTGATGGGATTATCGTCGAAAAGACTGGTCGAGTTTTATATTGATTTGCTACCAGGGGCACAACTTAATTCAGTGATAGGGTTGACCTGTTAGAATGACCAGTTGACCGATTCTGGATAGGATGAGTGTTGTTGCCCTCTAATTCGCCTCTGGTACCGTCTTTCGCCTCGTTTCTCTTACTCTTCATTCCAAAGACTTTTTTAATAGTTGCAACACTTTAAATATATCCATGTAATCATTATATAGACCTTTAGATCCGAGAATCAATCATCCAATCAAGTTCGAAACAATCTGTACGTTCTTTCCTGCATCTTTGATCTTTGTTGCTTTCAAATCAACTCAATAAAATTATGACTATTGATCATTCAATTTACCACCCTCATAGAACCCTCATATTCTGTTCAAGATTGGATCTATTAGCTTCTACACCTCCACCTGAATTCAATTATGTTGGTTATCATAAGTTGGCATATTACTGCAAGTTTGTTGAAATTTTGTGTGATGTCTCAACAGTTATGTGAAGCCCGGTTTGGGAAGTTCTGGCAGTTGTAGAAACATGTTCCATGGGATGAAATAAGGGTTGTTTAATGTAAATTCCAGAAGGGATTCTGAAAATGGATGCAGGACATGAAGTTTGAACCAACTCTGCGATTTGTGATGATAACTTGTGCATTTGATAAATGAATAACATACGAATATTATAAAGAAGGGCATAATTAGATTAACTCTCGTGTGAGTAGAATTGCCTTTAAGAGTTCAAACGTATCTAAACTGGGATGCAACAACAATTATAATAAATAAAGTGTAATATAAACCAATGAGTGTTCTAAGATAGGAGAGCTTCAAAGGCAAATGACAAAAACGTTTGTCGGGTGGTTTGAACTAAGGCTGCACGTAAGTAACAACTCCTATGTGGGCTGTTGTACTTAACCAAGATTAGTTAGATCAACGTGCGATATCTTTACATATCACCACTATGAGGAAAAAGATTAGGTTAATGCTGTAAAAGGCATCAAAAAAATAATATTTTACTTGCATTATGAAAAAGAATTTGATTTCGTTTTGTCGTTTGAAAATATTTTGATGATGACCACAACATCGTTGACGTAATGTTAATTATAAACTATATTGAGCGATCAATTTTTTAATAATAAACCACGTAGATGATCAATGCATTATTACCTGCTATGATTCAATAGGTCAAAAATTCAAGTATACAAGTACATGAGCAAGGACAATATTGCTTTTGGAGAGGGGGGAGCAGGGGATGTGCTCCCCCCCCCCCTTTGATTTTCAAATTTTTGTACAAAAAATAAATTTTGTTTTCATATGAGCTAGCAGTAAGAAAATAAGAGAAATTGCTGACTTGTTGATGACTCGTATTATTTCTTTACCCAACAATTCAACTTTCGATTATTCACACTTCACAGGCTCACAGTACCCTAACATAAGGAGCACATCCAAGCTATTCAGCTCAAAGGTAATTAATTTTCATTATTCAAATTAGTTATTAATTTATTTGTGTATTTATGCATAATACTCTATAAATTTGGGAATGTTTACTCAATTTGGATTAATGAAATCGATGAAATTTGATAGATTTTGTTATTGTTACTTAACATCGGTTAGACTGTGATATCAGTTGTGCCTACAACCCTTGCCTATATTGGTATGAGTTTGTTTTTTCACATATGTAGTAATGTGTTGCCCTTGCCTAATATAGTAATATCAGTTTAATCACTTTAGTCTTTAGTGTTTACAATCTGTAATTTAATTTCTCATATTCTTTGTTTCTAAATTTTAGGCATCTTGAATATCATGGTTAGATCTTCTAAAATAAATGACCTTTTTAAGAGAAAAGTTGTTAAAACTTCAAAGCTTATTGAATCTTTTTCAGTCTCCAATGATGATCAATCTCTAGATGCTTCTCCAACTCCAAAATATCAAAGAATTGAGAGTAGAGAGGTTGAAAAAATGCTTTAGAACGTGATCTAGGATTGCGCTCCTAAATATACAATTTTCCTTTACATAAACAAAATGAAATTAGACGTGCTTATGTTAATTTAGGAGCCTATCAACCCATACTTAAGGAGTTTCCATTGTCTGAGAAAGGAATACATCTTCGACGATTTAAAGCCTCTGGTATTAGTTATTTTCATGGTTGGAGTATTCATCTACAAAAGATGCAACATTTTGCTTACATTGCTTCATTTTCAATAAGAGGACAAATGATCGATATAGGTCAAAGGCATTCACTATCGATAGCTTTCGAAATTGGAAGAAGGTCAATAGTGGTAATAAGTGTGCATTTTTAAATCATATTGGAAAATCTCCCAACTCAATACATAACGTTGCAGAACAAGCTTGCAAAGATTTAATGAAATCCTCTCAATACATTGAAAATATCTTACAGAAACAAACTGATGAGCAAACATTTCAAAATAGATTAAGGCTTTTAGTATCTATTGACACTGCCCGATGGTTAACGTTTCAAGCATGTGCTCTTCGTGGGAACAATGAAAGTCTTGTTTCTAAAAATCCCGGCAACTTCATCCAATTTGTAAAAGCCATATCCTCTTACAATGAGAAAGTTGCAGGAGTTGTCTTAGAGAATGCACTGAAAAATGCTAAGTATATTTCATCTCGAATTCAAAAAGATATTTTACATGTCATTGCAACAAAAGTTAGAAAATTTATTTGTTGAGAAAGTGGAGATACTAAATTTTGTATCATTGTCGATGAAGCACAAGATGAGTCTAAAAGAGAACAATGGGTCTTATTTTAAAATTTGTTGATAAAGAAGGATTTGTGTGTGAACGTTTTTTCAATATTGTTCATGTTAAAGCCACAAAAGCGGAAACTTTAAAACATGAAATAACTACATTGCTTTCTAGTAACAATCTATGTACCCAAAATATTCGTGGACAAGGTTATGACGGTGCTAGTAACATGCTTGGTGGATGGAAAAGGTTACAAGCTCTTTTTTTAAATGAATGCCCAAATGCTTACTATGTTCATTGTCTAAGCTCGTCGACTTCAATTGGCATTAGTTGCCGCAACCACAGAAGTTCTTCATGTTTATCATTTTTTCTCTAAATAAAGTGTCGTTGTTAATGTATGGGTGCATCTTATAAGCGTCATGATGAGTTGCAAGCTATTCATGAAAGTGATATATCCGAGTTAATTGCTAGTGGTGAACTAAAATCTAGTACGGGACACACTAGATCTTTGCAACAAGCTGGAGACACTAGATGGAGCTCTCATTTTAACTTGGTTTGTAGTTTGATAAAAATGTATAGTGCGCCCTATTCAATTCATACTGATATCGTTAAGGGCAAAGGATGAACAATTTCACAAAGAGGAGAAGCTGATGCAACATATAATGCTTAAATGTGTTTTGAGTTTGCATTTATTTTGCACATTATGCAAGAAATTATGGGGATCACTAATAGATTGTGCCAACATTAACAAAATCAATCTCAAGATATATTAAATGTCATACAATTAGTGAAAACTACAAAGGCGCTTATTCAACATTTAAGAGATAATGATTGGGGTCCATTTCTTGACAAAGTTACTTCATTTTGTCACAAACAAAAAATCCGTATTTCCTATAATTTTGGAAGAAGTGCTCGAGAGAGAAAAGATAAAGTTGCCGTTGAACACCATTATCGCTTTGGTATATTTCATAAAATAATTAACACTCAATGGCAAGAGTTTGATCATCAATTTAATGAGTACACACTACAACTCTTCATTCTTAGTTCTTCTTTGGAGCCTGAAGATGCATAGAAATCATTTAATATTCCAAATATTTGTGAATTAGTTGATACATTTTAACCACAAGATTTTTCCAAGCAAGAAAAACTACATCTGCAAAATCAGTTGCAACATTATGGTTTAGAAGTATCTAAAGATGATGAATTGAAACACTTACCAACTATTTTTGAGCTTTGTCAAGGATTGGTGAGAACAAATAAGTCAAAATTTTATCCCTTAGTAGATCGATTAATTTGTCTTGTACCGACTCTTCCAGTTTCTACAGCGACTACTGAAAGGGCATTTTCAGCTATGAAGCTAGTTAAAACTAGTCTTCGCCATAAAATGGAGGATGAATTTCTTGCAAATAGTATGACGGTTTACATCGAAAAAGAGATTGCAATTCAATTCAACAACGATTCAATAATCGAAGAGTTTGACAAGATAAAAACCGATCGAGTGCACCTTATGCTGAAATAATTTATATATTTGATGTTATCACATATTTGGCTTTTTCATTTAGTCAAATATGTATGCAATGGTTGATAATTTTATGTCCGATTAACAACTAAATCAAATATTTTGTGTCGTGTTAAAAAATTTGTGAAATATTTTGAACATGATGGTAAATTTTTTGATTGTGTTATGTTTGAATTTGAACGTGATAGTAATTTTTTGAAATATGTATGCTGGAGCATGAGCATAAGCATGCCTGCTTTGAATATTAGGGAAGGTTTTTTAACCCACTATCCTTTAATTTTTACTTTTACCACGTCTGGTTCATGAACTTTTATATTTTCTTCCTTGCTTACTGAGACATTTCCTTTACTATTGTTGTTTGATTTTGGGCCCCATTGCCAAATTCCTGGTTTCGTTCCTGTACATGAGCATAACAAACTAATAATGATCCAAAGTCACGTTAAAAAGTTAGATACACCCATGCATGAATATATTTGAACAACTAAAGTCTCACCTTTATATTCCAACGTGTCACAATGAGGACTATCTTTATAGGATGAGTTGTAAATTATGCTCAAATTGCGGTCATATCGAGGAACCTTTCAAGCTACTAAACTTGTGAATCCTTCATGCACAAGTATAAAACATAATTCAATATTCATAGCTGTAATGGCTACTATTCATAACTGCATAATTCAACATTCGCAAGGTTAAAATCTAATATTGAATATTCAACATGAAAAAATAATGAAGGGAACCAAGTATTTTTGGTTAAAAAGGATTTAAAACCTTGTTTTCGAATTCGAGAAACCAAGTAATTGCTGCCTCAGATTCTTGCACTCCCAGATAATTGGTCTTCTACATTTGGTCATCCAAAAAAAAAGGAAAAAAGGGGAAAAAAATAAGTAGTATGAAGTTGAATATAAATTTGGAAACATGCCTTGTTAAAATGGCTTGCATTATCAAACAGCTGGGCAAATCAAAGCAAGTAGTACTCAGCTACTTGTACAAAGGCCCAAAAAACTAGGGAATTGAATAAATTGACCAAACCTAAATAGTTTTTCAACATTAGGGAGAACTAAAGAACTTGAGAATACAAGTTAGTTCACTGTTGTATATACATTTCTGAAGGAATTTGAATGATATCGCCCTATGAATTTGTCTTTTAGGGTTGCAAATTAGTTCATCTGCTTGCTTTCTCCAACAGTATTGTGCTCTGCAATTTATTCAACCACGTCATAACGTCAACAAAATCAAGTACCGACATGCTAAAACTTAAGGCAAAATCAAGTAACGTCGACAGATCCCTCAGTCCACTTCAAGAATATCATTCCAACCATTAAGTAAATGTTACAAAGTTACTTAAACTTCGGTGAATTTGCAGGTAGTATTCATATTCATGCCTCAAAAATTATCAGAAACAAAAAATTAGCAGGTAAGTTAGTGAACAACCCAGTTGGGAAAACTTCATCATTTCCATAATTCCATCTATATGTTCACCTTTAATCTTTAAATATTTTCACTCTAATCAGGCCAAGCCAAACTTATCCATATGCTTCTTCTAAATAAATACCCATTGCCATTTCATATGGGAGCATTACCACATAAAATTATCCATATGTTCTGTTTAAATAACCATTTATTCTGGCATATTCATATTTAATTGTCTTGTTATTTCATTCTACCACGTATAATTTATGCAATTATATTCTGCACAACATGCATTTAAAATTGTTTTGTCTAAACTCATTCCCCTCGGTCAAATTACAGCATGATACAAAATTAATAAATGCTTATTTTGATCAATAAACAATACTCTGAAAATTACAGTATGTTTCGGTGATTTATTCTGATGACATACATGTTATATAAATTAAGCGAGTTTATACAATATGGCTAACTAAACGTTTAAATAAGGTACCTCTGCAATCAGGGTAATAATACATCCTCTTGACGAAATAAATCATTCAACTAGTAGACTAAATAGGATATATTGAAAATACCAGTGAGCTCAAATTAATATTTGAATATAAAATCAATGGGTTCGAATCAAAAATTAATTCATAAAAATTCATTTGTTTTAATCAAATATGATTCAAATATGAAAAAACTATAAATATTCACTTACTTTAGTAGTTGTAGATGTAAAAATATCAAAATGTTTACAGAATTTTGAAGGAATTTGGATCAAGATTTGTTAACCCGCATTTTGTCAAGACCATAAACAGGCGGGGTCAACCTAACCAACTTCACGATTATGAAGGATGGAATATCATGGATTCGATTTAAATGGATGGAGAATTTATATGAAGTCAGGATTAAGCATGGTCAACGGAAAAACGATGCAGCCCGCTTGGAAGATGGATCGGCATAGGCTGAATTAGCATAAGCGTGGATCAAGGGTCTCCATGGTGTGGGACGGCCATGTCGTTCGGCAATGGTGTGAAGGTAGGAAAGTGGCTCGGTCAAGTTGTGGGTCGGTCGAGCGGTGTAGTTAAAGTACGGTTCGGCAAAACGTGGGTCGGTGACTTCGAGTCGAGGAGCTCATAACTTCGGGACATCACTCGGGTAGCTCGGTGGAGTGGCAGGTGGATCGGTGTAGTTGTTTGAGGTGTCGCTCGGTGAAGGATGGAAGTTCGTACATGGACGGTAGATGCCGCTCGGTGAAGGTTGGAAGTTCATGCATGGACGGTAGATGCCGCTCAGTGAAGGTTGGAAGTTCATGCATGGGTCGGTAGATGCCGCTCGGTGAAGGTTGGAAGTTCGTACATGGCTCGATTTCTAGTGGATCGACAGGATGGTGTGGTTCGGTCTGGATATGTCGTGCGGTCAGAGGGTCGCTTGGCATTGTGGTTTGGTCACGGAGGCTAGGCAAGCAGCTCGGCATTGGCTACATGATACATGGGTCAGCATCAATGCATGGTTCGGCCGCATCAAGTCTTCAGGTTACTTCGAGACCAAGGATGAGCTACTTCGGATCGTGGTGCAATTTGCTTTGAGTCAATGTTAGGGTTGCTTCGGGTCAATACACAGGTTACTTCTGTTCGGCATGTCAACCGCTCGAGGTCAGTCGTAGTGTTAAGCCTGGATCGGCAATGGCTTTGATGGACCCGGATTACTCAGGAGGCCCAACTACCTGGATTTGCCTATAAATACAGCAATTGGATCTTCAGATGGGGGGTCTTCTTTTTGCTCTCTAACTTTCTCTTCTCCAAGGCTAAGACACTCGGCCATTGTTAAACTTTGAATTATAACTGTAATCGATTATTACAGCAATAAAAAGGAAATTCCTAGAGTGGACGTAGGCTGAAGTTAGCCGAACCGCTATAAAATTTGTTTGTTCTTTACTGCTTTCATTTTAATTTTTATTGTTCTTCATGTTTATACTCTCTGCATACTCTATATCTGTTATATGTGACTGTTAGTTGGTGCTTTCATTTACGTTTGGTGCTAGTGATCAATTTTGATGCTAACATTTTGGTGTTTTCACTGAGAAAGCTAACACTTAGGGATTTTGGAGTTTGGATTTTGGATTCAGAAACTTGAAAATTTGGATTCTATAAAGCAATGGCTAAACCACCAACAAGAAAGCAAGCAACGGAAAGGAGGAATCAGGAGGGAAGTCAAGCAGCCACTTCTGGAGTTGGAGCGGATCATGCATCCATCTACATAACTCGGGACGAGATGCAGGTTATGATGGATTTTATGCAGAAGCAGATGATGAAACGGCAAGAGGAGATGATGCAGGCTCTTCTTAGGCAATTTGGACAATCGGGAATTGCAGGTGCTCCAGTTCTTGGAGCTGAATTAGAGGGGCTCAACCAGCAGGCAGATGGAATGATTCAGCAGGGGGTAACCCCCAATCAACAAACAACTATTAACCTGGATGGACCAAGACTTGGGGGCACACCGCCGGATAATATTGGACCAATCCATGGAGGGATATCAGGTGATGTTGTGCAACCAGGCACCAACAGAAACACGGGAGTACGTGACGAGGACTATGTGCCAGAATTTTCGCACGGAGTTGGAGAGCAACTAGAAAATATGGATAGGAGGCAACCCTTGGTTGGAAATGCTGGATTGGCTAATATCATCAGACGAACCATTCGCGGAGGTCTGATAAACAGGAATCTGAAGGGAGTTAACAAAAGTCCGTTTATCCGGAACATTAGGATAGCTTGGAATCCACCCGATTTCAAGCTACCCGCTCTGGAAGTATACAACGGTAAGACGGACCCCACCGAACATTTAATGAGGTACACAAGGCAATTGGAAGTTCTGGAGGCATCGGAGGAGGTCATGACCCGATGTTTCCTCCTTTACTTGACCGATATAACTGCTATGTGGTTCAGACAACTGGATGATGGATCCGTCGGAACATGGACAGAATTGGTAGATAAGTTCTTAAGTCAGTTTCGAGTTCACATAAAAAGGCCAAAGAACGTGATGACGCTGATGTCAGTTAAACGGGAGGCAGATGAATCGATCAGGACATTCTTAACTCAGTTTAATGCAGCAGTCGCTTCGGTGGATCGGCCGGATCCATCAAATGGTTCTGATGGCTGCGGTATCAAGAATCAGAGATAATTCGAAATTCAAAGTATTGTTGATATGGGACCCATCGATGGATCTTGGAGAATTCTTTCATGAAGCTGAGAGATTTCTTCGATAAGAAGATGCATGTTTGGATATGAGGTCAAAGGAAGTAAACATGGTTAAGGATGGAGGACTGTCCGGCGAAAGCTCGGGTAAGGACAAAGATAAAGGGAAGAGGAAGAGCTGGAAAGAACCAAAATTCTCCATTACACAGGATTGAACGCAATATTGGAGAGGATATTCTTGGATACTCGAGATCGAGATCGCCTTCCGTATCGAAGGCCGGCAAGGAAGGAGCCCTCAGAATGTGAAAAGGCATCAGGAAGGCATTGTTTCTTTATGACCTAAACCGGCATGATACTAACAGTTATCGACATCTGAAGGACATAATCGAGAAACATGTGAGGAATGGTCAGTTGCGGCAATATGTCGAAACTCGAAATGCTGCGGTGGAACAGGAGCAGCCATCGCCCACCTTGAACGATGAAGGCATGAGGCCCAGGAATGGTGACTGGTTGATCATCAACTAATCGTGATGATTTGGAATAAGTAACAAATTCCGGACAAACGGCTAAATCACTTACTCATGTACGGGGTCGGAGATAACCTTAAGGCATGCTCTGAGATGATAGTTTAGCTGGACACTCCTGTTTGTGAATTTTGTTTTTTCTTTTGACTTGGACATTTGTTTTTTCTGCTTTGGTTTTGGGGTTTCGGTTTGAACACCTGTATTTGTTGGTTTCTTGGTTTGGATTTTGGTTTGGATACTTGCTTTTTGATTTGGATTTTGATCTGGACTTTTGATATGGATTTCCGGTTTTCTGATTTGAATCTGGATTTTGGATTTTTAATTTTGGTGGACTTTTTGTCTGGTTTTTGGTTAAAAGATCGTTGAATATGGACTATGCTCGGCAAGTGTCCGGAGAGACCAGGATTCGGTCTAGGAGTTAAGCCACATATTATCTATCGGTTACTATTTCAGGTCGTCAAGTATGGACTATACTCGGCAAGGGTCCGGAGCGACCAGAATTTGACTTATGACTTAAGCCACGGCATTGCTTAGCGTTTAGGGATACTGAACCAGGAACACCATGGCATTACTTGACATAGGTCGTCAGGTGCAGGTTGCGCTTGACAAGAACCCGAAGAGGTTACGGATTTGGATATTGGCTATGCACAGCTAAGAATTTGGACATAGACCCGGAGCGGTCCCGAATTTGGATATCGACCCGGAGAGGTCAAGGATGTGGTTATTGGTTATTGGAAATGGATGGATTAGAACTCGGTTGTCGGGTTCGAATGGACGTGGACTTCAAACATCGGATGTGAGATTATTCAAAACACACCTTCCAATAGCAAGGCATGTTTTGGAGGGCAAATGTTAACCCGTCTTTTGTTAAGGCCATAAACAGGCGGAGTCAACCTAACCAACTTCACGATTATCAAGGATGGAATATCATGGATTCGGTTTAAATGGATGGAGAATTAATATCAAGTCGGGATTAAGCATGGTCGATGGATAAATGACGCAGCGCGCTTGGAAGATGGATCGGCATAGGTTGGATTAGCATAAGCGTGGAACGAGGGTCTCCATGGTGTGGGTCGCCCACGTCGTTCGGCAATGGTGTGAAGGTAGGAAGGTGGCTCGGTCAAGTTATTTGGTCGGTCGAGCGGTGTAGTTAAAGTACGGTTCGGAAAAACATGGGTCGGTGACTTCGAGTCGAGGAGGTATAACTTCGAGACATCACTCGGGTAGCTCGGTGGAGTGTCAGGTGGATCGATGTGGTTGCTTGGGGTGCCGCTCGGTTAAGGATGGAAGTTCGTGCATGAGCGGTAGATGTCGCTCGGTGAAGGTTGGAAGTTCGTGCATGAGTCGGTAGATGCCGCTCGGTGAAGGTTGAAAGTTCGTACATGGCTCGGTCTCTAGTGGATCGACAGGATGGTGTGGTTCGGTCTGGATATGTCGTTCGGTCAGAAAGGGTCGCTCGGCATTGTGGTTCGGTCAAGGAGGCTCGACAAAGCGGCTCGGCGTTGGCTACGTGATACATGGGTCGGCATCAATGCATGGTACGACCGCATCAAGTGTTCGGGTTACTTCGAGTCCAAGAATGAGCTGCTTCGAGTCGTGGTGCAGTTTGCTTCGAGTCAGTGTTAGGGTTGCTTCGGGTCAACACCTATGTTACTTCCGTTCGGCATGTCAACCGCTCGGGGTCGATCGTAATGTTGAGCCTGGATCGACAATGGCCTTGATTGGTCCGGATTACTAAGAAGGCTCAACTACCTGGATTTGCCTATAAATACAGCACGTGGGTCTTCAGATGGGGTCTTCTTTCTGCTCTCTAACTTTCTCTTCTCTAAGGCTAAGGCACTCAGCCATTGTTAAACTTCGCATTATAACTGTAATCGATTATTAAAGCAATAAAAAGGAAATTCCTAGAGTGGACGTAGGCCGGAGTTAGCCGAACCACTATAAAATCTGTTGTTCTTTACTGCTTTCATTTTAATTTTTGTTGTTTTTCATATTTATACTCTCTGCATACTCTATATCTGCTATCTGTGGTTGTTAGTTGGTGCTTTCATTTACGTTTGGGTGTTACTGACCAATTTTGACGCTAATAAGATTCTACTGAAGTTAACAGTAAAGAGACAATCGAAGAAAAAGAAGAAAGCATGAAAGCTGGATCTTTGGGATCTGCAATCATATACTTGCTCTAGTGGGTGGTTAGAAACAATTATTTACGATTGTCAGTGAATACCCTAAATATCCGAAACTTGTCCGCATTCGTACCCAAAAAGCGGATAAATATTATAAATGGGAATACAAATGGGATACAAAGACATCCGCATTCGAAAATATTTGTCTGGTTTTGCCAAGATTATAGTTTATATTATGTATTTTAGTACAATAAAAAATATGTATTTATTGTTTTATTTTTTTGACAAAAAGTGATACATGATCGCTCGAATATAATTTCAATTTTGTTTGTTTGATAACAGTAAGTGGAGTAGAGAATATGCAAGCAGAATTAGTAGCAGATTTTATTACACTCGAAATATTTTACAGAAGACTTCTTTTACAAACACACTTTGGTTACCGTCATTGCAAACTCAGAACATAGAACTTATAATATTTTTGTACATGCATAACTTAACACAATACCCTATATTTATAGTAGTAGCTGGATATGGATAAGCTATGCAGAAGACTCTCGATCCCATCCTTTTCAATTATTGTGGTTACTGATAAGTGCTGGCATTTGCTTTTTGTTTGAGCTATCCTCTACTTTAGTTTTAATCTTTTATCCTGGCAGTTAAGCTGTCCTTTACTTTTAGACTTTTGTGCTAGCAGGAATGAATAAGCATATTCGAAGTCTCTAATTTTTGAGCTGGCAAATCTTTTCTTTACAGCTAAGCAGAATTTGTTGTTGTAGATTTTATCTTTGTGGAAGCGGGGGAAATCCTGGTGGAGCTTCAGGAAAATCTGGTGGTAAAATTGCAAGGCTTAGTATCATGCTAATCACCAAACGTCTTCTACCGGGAAGTTCCAGAATTACCAGAGTACAGAGTGGATGATTCTTACGTTTTCTTTTGCAGATAATATTAGTACGCTGAATTTTAACGTATTTTCTTCCATTTCTTCTACCTCTCTTCATGACTTTTATCTGTGTCAATACTCATAAGGTCTTCATCATCAGACTCAGATTCAAGTATTGCTTTGAGTTGATTCTTTAACTCTTTTTTCGAAGAACTCGTCATTAATTCTTTCAAAAATTTGAAACATTTCTTTTGGGGATTTAACCACGGGAGTTTGAGGTTCACGATTAATTAAACCAGTAATTGAAAACATAAAATCTTTAAAGAATTCATATTTATCCCACCACTTTATTAGAATCCTTCTTCCTAAATAAGGAATTTCAAAAGATAGTCCTAATTTTGTAGTGTTTTTAGGGCAATTATAACATCTCACTTCATTATTCATGGTACTTGATAAAGTATTGCAAACATCAAACCACGATTTTTCATAGATGGCTTTATTTCAATAGATTTTTCATAAATTGCTCTAATTTTTTGTGGTAAAATTATTGGATATAATTTGAAGTTTGAAAACCAAAATAAAAACCAATCTGGATAATTTAAAGAACTTTGTTCCTTAAATTGTACAAACCAACTATGTCTTTTCTGTCTATTTTCATAGTAAAAACCAATTTCTTAAGCTTTAATAAAATCCAAATAATTAAAGCTTATTTTGTTTTTATAAGGATTTTTTGATCCCGTTGGTATATCTTTGGACTTGTATAAGTCTCCGTCCCATTGCTCTGGGGTGATAACTTTAATAATAGTGGTTTTAGAATAAGCCCAATCACCTCCTGATCTTAGAATTAGATTCGAATTGTATAGATCCAAAGTAGCTTAATATATCTTAGTAGAACGGAAAATCCTTTGGATATAAATAAGGATCCCTAAAAAAACTTAAGAAAAAGGTCATAACCTCTTCAGTAGTTAGATAGCTGTATTTCTTCTCAATGGGACATACCCAAATAGTAGTGATTGTAATATACGGATATATATATACTCTTTAGCATATGAAGATTTTATTGCGAGCTTATAAGCTTCAAGTCTTAGTTGTTCATTGTCTGGAACGGTTTTTTAAACTTCACCTCTGATAGTCTTTTCACTTTTAAGGAATATCGACTGATAAGTCGATTGTGGTTGAGCAGTTTTACTGTTTTCTATTTTTTCTTTTCCCTTATTCATTTTTGTCCTGTAAGAATTCACGAGTTAAGTAGTCAGGAAGTGAATCACTAATTCTTTTATAAACTCAATATCAAAATCAAAGACTGATAAAATTGCTTACCATCTGGTAAATATTTGTTTAAAAACTATATTTTCAACATCCTTTTGTAAGATTTCTTTAGCAAATTTACAGTCTACTCTTAGTAAGAATTTTTGATTTAATAAATCACTTTCAAATTTTGTATACATAACACAATTGATAAGATTTCCATTTTTACTGCATTAGTATGTTTTTCTGACCATGCAGATGGATTCTTTTTTAATCTTTCAAAAAGCGGTTTAGCGCCATAAGCTAGATTTTTATAGAAATCAGATACATGATTTAAACTTCCTAGAAACCTTTGTAATTGATTTTTATCCTTAATTTCATTTGGGAATTTGTCAGCAAATATAATCGCTTTATCTATTGGAAGTATTGTTCCATTTTTTATAATATGCCCTAGAAATCTTATTTCTGTTTTAAAAGGTTTAATTTTCTTGACTGATACAGCTAGACCGGCCATTTTCGTAACATTTATAAAAGTATTTAAATGTTTAAAATATTGTTCAATTGAATTTGAAAATACTAAAACATCATCAATGTAAACTATTATAAAAGCTGTATAAGGACTAAAAATATCATTCATTATTTTTTGAAATTCTGATGGTGCATTTTTAAGCCCGAATGGCATCACATTCCATTCATAGTGTCCGAATGGTACTGTAAATGCCATTTTATATCTATCCTTCTCAGCAATCTGAATTTGCCAAAATCCAGATTTCATATCGAATTTCGACATTATTTTGGCAGAATAAGGCCTTATTAGTAAATCTTTTTTATTTGAAATTGGATACTAATCCATCTTAAAGCTTTATTTGAAGGTTTATAGTTTATAACTAATCTAGAAACTCCACGTTCTAACTCAGATGCATTTTCGACATAAAATGCTGGACAGCTCCATAGGCTCTTAGAGGGTCTGATAAGCCCCGTTTTTAATAATTCATCAATTTTCTTTTACATATTTCAAGGTGTCTTGGGCTCATAGCAATTGAACGAGCCTTAGTTGAAATTTGACTTTCTTTAAAGTCGGGTTCATAAGGTAAATTTACCATATGTTTCTTTCTTTCCCAAAATGCATTAGGAGTATCTGAACATATTGTGTTCTCTATATAATTTTACAAGTCGTTTACTTTCTTTTGAAAATGAGGTAAAGATAAATTTTCACTAATCTTTTTATAATTTATTTCCTGAGACAAAGAATTTAAAAAACATTCTTTTCTTTCTATAGTTTTTTGTATGGTATCAATTTCATGACACTTTGGTTGTGAAACAAAATTGAATGTTAATTCTCGATTATTCACTATGCTTGTTACACCTTTTTCAGATATTTTTGTTATTGGGTATAACATATGTAAAAATGGATTTCCTAATATGACATCATGTGATAAATTCTTTGCCATTATAAATGGTATTTCAAGGCAAATTCCTTTATTACAAACCGCTGAATTTTGTAGTTTATATTTTACCAATAATTTTCTATCATCTGCGGCATTTAGAATTTCTGTTGTTTTAGTAAAATATGTTGAAGGATTATTCCTTCGTTAATGCAATTTAAATCAGCACCTGAATCTATCATTGCAATTGCTTGGAAACAATATTCTTTATGTACTACTATAGAGTTTTGGTATTGGTATCAAAGCCAAGAGGAGAGCAAAGATGTGCTGCCGTACTTTTCAAACCCCCGGGAGGGTGTTAGGTGCAGCTTGTCTAGCTTATCAGCTTGACTCACGTCGCCGTTCAGTTACGAAGTTAAATTATTTTTTGGTATTATATTACTGTAGCAAACATACTGCAGCATAGTTACTGTAGCACCGACACTATTCACCTAAAAAACAAATGTAATAAATCTGTTTTAGCACCATATCTGGTTATCTACTATTTTCGTATTATAACTATTGATAATTATCTGGAAGACCGATCTTTATCTTACCTTTGAAACCGGGATTCGTCCTTAAGTCGCGTATCCGCTATTAGTCCCTGTTAGTCATTTAAGTGTTAAGGCATTTTGAGACTTTAGGAGTAAATCGTTGACAGTGATAAGGAAAAGATAATGAATCGATTAACCAGAGCATTGTCATATAGAGACAATAGTGAAAATAGTTTAGACGATCTACAAATGGAAATTAATAACAAAAACCAAGAAATTGTTATCAAAGAAGATTTAGAACAAAATCTAACTAAGTGGAAAATGTCGGCTTATTCGTCATCAAAAATTTATAAGAAAACAGGTAGTTTCATTATGAAATCTGATTGTGTAATCAAAACTGTTGAACAAGCTATTCTCCTTACAGAAGATTATACTACTTTTAGTTTACTTCCAAAAGGACTGTTAAATCTATAAAGAGACATATAAATTTATTCATATAGGCAGGTTCAAGTTGCGCTAAAACCAGCAACTCGTCTAGGATTAAATACATCGGCCATTATTGTCGTATGTGATAAAAGGCATAATGAGTTTCGTGATTCTTTAATAGGAATCGTAAAATCAACTTTATGTGATGGACCAGTATATTTTTCATGCTTTCCTAATTTCACGGTTTTTATAACAGACACAAATGTAACGCAATCAGTTTGTTTAGATATAAAAACAGAAGGTTTTAATATGAAACCTACAACGCAAAATGTTATACTTATTTATAGAATATGTTATAAAGCTATGAATACTGTTATAGCAGACATTAAAAATGTACCAATTAAAAACGATGGTACAACGACGATGTTTATAACTGATATAAGTAAAAGTAACGTTGTTATCCCCAAATCCATAAAATGGAATGAAATAAATTTACCAGAAAAATTGCTTTTAGAAGAAGCAAATGGCCCAGTTAAAGTAAAAAATAAAACCCTGGAAGAAATCATTGAGTATCCATATGGTGATGTTTAAATAAGATTTTTAAAAAATAGAATTACGCACCTTACATTAGGAACTACCTCAAAATTAGATGAGCTAGTTCCTCAGAAAAGCCCAACTACTTTAACATTAAAAGAAAAAAATGTAATTATTAGAAATACAACAGATGGAGTAACCCAACCTGAGTACAGACTTGATAATTCTTCATCCCCAACCCCTTCTGATATGGACTACGATGAAGACAAGAGCGTATTTGATTTAAATACCTTAATTCTTAATGAAGAAATAAAATTTCCCTTTTTGGAAATAGAATAGCAAAAATTTTATTCAGATGAAAATAGAATTAAAAGAAAATGGTTTTTTATGAAAACCCCTTAAATTCAAGAAAAATGGTTCAAATGATATAAATCATATCTCCAAAAGATAGGAGACGATTTACCAGAAAATTATGATTTCTTCAAAATGGTAGAAGGATACTATAGAATAGAAAAACATAAAGATATCTTTCCCAATTTTGATGATTTTTTAACAGTTGCTAATATAAATATGGCATATCAAGAATATACGACAAAAAAGAAAAAAGTAATAAAGAGTATACATCCTCCAGAATTCAATTTATTTTTGAAAATTGAAAATGAATAATTAACTGCAACTCCTTATAGGAAAAATGGCAACATTGAAGCCATTATTGAACAAAATAATTTTACAAATTTAACGTTGCAATTAATGGGTAAGCAACTCACTAGGATAGAACAAGAAGTTAATAAGAATCCAGAACAAGAAAGAAATAAAAATCATAAAGAGTCATCTTCTATAGATAAGGTTTTATTTAAACCTTTACCTTCCGAAAAACTAAATCTTAACCTAAACAGGCATGGAGAAAATACTGAAATGTTAGAAAAAATCATAAAAAGGTTAAAAACCCTAGGAGTAAAAGAAAAGGACATGGCGCCCATTACAGAAAAAATTTACATTCCAAAATTAACCTCCGATGAAGATTTTAATCAAAATTCAGAAGAAATTAATCTACTTCAAGAAATGTTTTTATCAGAACCAAAACAACAAGAAAATTCTTTTGAAATCAACAAAATAAATTACAAAAAATTTCCAAATAAAAAATCTTATTATGATAAACCAACTTCAGTCGATCTCCAAATAGAGGAAATGGATCCCTATATGCAAGCATCATACGATGGCACATCAATAGTTGAATGGAACATCGATGGTTGCTCAGAATATCAAATTCAATTAAAAATGCATTATATGGCAATGTATGCAGTAGCCAGTAGAGCTAAAGGCAATAAAAATAAGATATAGCAACTGCAATAATTCAAGGATTTACATGCCAATTAAGACATTGGGTGGAAAAATTATATGACTAGTGAAGCTAGAAATCGGGTAATTAAAGCAGTAAAAGTTGTAAATGATAAAAAAGTAGTTGATGTGGTTAATACACTTCTTTATACAATCGCCAATCATTTTGTAGGAACTGCATCATTACTAAATGATAAAACAAGAGAACAATTAATGAAATTGAAATGTAAGAATTTATCACAATTTAAGTGGTATAAAGATATTTATTTCTCTAAAGTATTTATAATGCATGATTGCAACCAAGACTTTTGAAAAGAAAAATTCATATCAGGATTACCACCTTTATTTGCAGCAAGGGTTAAAGAAAGAATAAAAAACCAAAATGATGGAGTAATTCCTTACGATGAATATTCATATGGTGAATTAGCATCAAAAATAGTAGTAGAAGGAATTAATCTATGTAATGAAATCAAATTACATAAACAAATACAAAAAGAAAACCTATACGGTAAACAAGTCGGAGACTTTTGCGACCAAGTGGGAGTTAAACCCGTAAGACCTGAAAATAGTTATAGAAAATCGTAAAAACTATTTAAAAGAAAACATTTCAAAAATAAAAATTTCCAGAATTAAAATGCGAACGTAGTAAAACTACAAATAAAAAATATTACAAAAGTAAAGAAAAAAGAAATAAAGATTAAAAAAACAATAAGAAAATTCCAATATGCTGGAAATGCAAAAAGACAGGACATTATGCAAATAAATGTAAAATGAAAAAGAAAATAAATAATCTTGATGAAGACGAAGAATTAAAAATTCACTTAAAAAATTACTTTTAGAAAGTTCTGATTCAGAGACTTAAGATTTGAAACTAAACATTATTGCAGAAGAACATTGAGAAACAGAATCAAAAGATGAAGAATCGCTAGGTGATGATTCCAAAGCTGATAATAATTATAATTATAATTATTATGAAACTTATCTAACGGATTATTTGTCCTATCGAAAGAAGACAACTTTATTCTATATATAGTAGACAAAATATCAGACCCAGACGAAAAGAAAAATATGTTAAGAAACTATTTAGAATCTTATCAAGATAAAATCCATGAGAAAGAATTAAAATTAAAACAACCAGAAACTTATATAATATAAAAGAAATCTTTGATAGAGTAAGAAATTCAAGACCTAAAGTAAGTTCAGTTAATTCGAATACTGAAGCAACAATGTCAGAATTAAAGCATGAAATAAGAATACTTAAACAAGAAATTAAAGAATTAAGAGCTAAAGTAACTTTACTTGAAGAAAGATATCATGATAACAGTGATGATAATGAAAGCACGTTACAAGAAAAGAGTTAAATAATTTAACATTTGTGAATATGTTAGATCATGTTATTACACATAAATGACATATCAAAGTTACTATAATAGTACATAAAGAATATTGTTTTCAAGCAATTGCAATGATAGATTCAGGTGCTGATTTAAATTGCATTAACGAAGGAATAGTCCCTTCAAGATATTTTACTAAAACAACAGAAAATCTAAATGCTGCAGATGATAGAAAATTATTGGTAAAATATAAATTACAAAATTCAGCAGTTTGTAATAAGGGAATTTGCCTTGAAATGCCATTTATAATGGTAAAGAATTTATCACATGATGTCATATTAGGAAATCCATTTTTACATATGTTATACCCAATAACAAAAATATCTGAAAAGGGTATAACAAGCACAGTGAAAAATCAAGAATTAATATTCAATTTTGTTTCACAACCAAAATGTCATGAAACTGATATCATTCAAAAAACTATAGAAAAAAAAGTTTTTTGAATTCCTTCTCCCATAAAATAAATTATAAAAAGATTAGTGAAAATTTATCTTTACCTCATTTTCAAAAGAAAGCAAAATCATATAGAGAACACAATATGTCCAGATACTCTTAATGGATTTTAGGAAAGCAAGAAACATATGGTAAATCTACCTTATGAACCTGACTTTAAAGGAAGTCAAATTCCAACTAAGGCTCGTCCAATTGCTATGAGCCCAATACACCTTGAAATATGTAAAAAGAAAATTGATGAATTATAAAAAAAGAGGCTTATCGGACCCTCTAAGAGCCCATGGAACTGCCCAGCATTTTATGTCAAAAATGCAGCTGAGTTAGAACGCAGAGTTCTTAGATTAGTTATAAACTATAAACCTTTAAATGAAGCTTTAAGATGGATTAGATATCTGATTCCGAATAAAAAAGATTTACTAGGAAGGCTTTATTCAGCCAAAATAATGTCGAAATTCGATATGAAATCTGGATTTTGGCAAATTCAGATTGCTGAGAATGATAGATATAAAACGGCATTTACAATACCATTCGGACATTATTAATGTAATGTAATGCCATTCGGGCTTTAAAATGCATCATCAGAATTTCAAAAAAAATAATGAATGATATTTTTAGTCCTTATACAGCTTTTACAATAGTTTACATTGATGATGTTTTAGTATTTTCAAATTTAATTGAACAACATTTTAAACATTTAAATACTTTTGTAGATGTACGAAAAGGGCTAGTCTAGCTGTATCAGCCAAGAAAATTAAACCTTTTTAAACAGAAATAAGATTTCTATGGCATATTATAAAAGATGGAACAATACTTCCAATAGATAGAGCGATTATATTTGCTGACAAATTCTCAAATAAAATTAAGGATAAAAATCAATTACAAAGGTTTCTAGGAAGTTTAAATTATGTATCTGATTTCTATAAAAATCTAGCTTATGACGCTAAACCGCTTTTTGAAAGATTAAAAAAGAATGCACCTGCATGGTCAGAAAAATATACTAATGCAGTAAAAAAGATAAAAGCCTAGATTTAAAGAAATTCCATGTTTGGCTATTCCTGACCCTGATGCATTCGAAATTAGTTGAAACCGATGCATCAGATATAGGCTATGGAGGAATTCTTAAGCAAAATATTGATAATAAAGAATCATTAGTAAGATTCACATCTGGGCTATGGCAAGGTCCAAGAGCAAATTACTCTACGGTAAAAAAGAAAATCTTATCAATTGTGTTATGTATACAAAAGTTTGAAAGTAATTTATTAAATCAAAAATTCTTAATAAGAGTAGACGGTAAATTTGCCAAAGAAATCTTACAAAAGGATGTTAAAAATATTGCTTCCAAACAAATATTTGTCAGATGGTAAGCAATTTTATCAGTCTTTGATTTTGATATTGAGTTTATAAAAGAATTAGTGATTCACTTCCTGACTACTTAACTCGTGAATTCTTACAGGACAAAAATGAATAAGGGAAAAGAAAAAATAGAAAACAGTAAAACTGCTCAACCACAATCGACTTATCAATCGATATTCCTTAAAAGTGAAAAGACTATCAGAGGTGAAGTTTAAAAAACCGTTCCAGACAATGAACAACTAAGACTTGAAGCTTATAAGCTCGCAATAAAATCTTCATATGCTAAAGAGTATATATATCCGTATATTACAATCACTACTATTTGGGTATGTCCCATTGAGAACAAATACAGCCAATCTAACAGTTGAAGAGGTTATGACTTTTTTCTTAAAAAAAATTATGGATCCTTATTTATATCCAAAGGATTTTCAATTCTACCAAGATATATTAACCTACTTTGGATCTATACAATTCGAATCTACTCTAAGATCAGAAGGTGGTTGGGCTTATTCTAAAGCCACTATTATTAAAATTATAGTCCCAGGGCAATGGGACGGAGATTTATACAAGTTCAAAGTATACAAACGGGATCAAAAAATCCTTATAAAAACAAAATAAGCTTTAATTATTTTGATTATATTAAAGCTTGGGAAATTGGTTTTTAATATGAAAATAGACAGAAAAGGCATAGTTGGTTTATACAATTTAAGGGACAAAGTTGTTTAAATTATCCAAATTGGTTTTTTTTTGTTTTCAAACTTCGGATTATATCCGATAATTTTACCACAAAAAATTAGAGCAATTTATGATAAATTTGTTGAAATAAATCCATCTATGAAAAATCATGGTTTGATGTTTGCAATACTTTATCAAATACCATGGTTAATGAAGTGGGATGTTATAATTGCCCCAAGAACGCTACAAAAATTAGGATTATCTTTTGAAATTCCTTATTTAGGAAGAAGAATTCTAATAAAGTGGTGGGATAAATATGAATTCTTCAAATATTCTTTTTTTTCAATTACTGGTTTAATTTAATTAATCATGAACCTCAAACTCCCGTGGTTAAATCCCCAAAAGAGATGTTTCAAAAAATTTGAAAGAATTAATAACGAGTTCTTCGAAAAAAGAGTTAAAAAATCAACTCAAAGCAATACTCGAATCTGAGTCTGATGATGAAGACCTTATAAGTGTTAACACGGATAAAAGTCATGAAGAGAGGTAGAAGAAATGGAAGAAAATACGCTAAAATTCAACGTACTAATATTATCTGCAAAAGAAAACGTAAGAATCATCCACCATGTACTCTGGTAATTCTGAAACTTCCCGGTAGAAGAGGTTTGGTGATTAGCACGATACTAAACCTTGCAACTTTACCACCAGATTTTCCTAAAGCTCCACCAGGATTCCCCCCGCTTCCACAAAGATAAAATCTACAACAACAAATTCTGCTCAGCTGTAAAGAAAAGCTTTGCCAGCTTAAAAACTAGAGACTTCGAATATGCTTATTCATTCCTATTAGCACAAAAGCCTAAAAGTAAAGGACGGCTCAACTGTCAGCATAAAATGTTAAAACTAAAGTAAAGGACAGCTCAAACAAAAGACAAACGCCAGCACTTATCAGCAACCACAATATTTGAAAAGGATGGGATCGAGAGTCTTCTGTTGTGCTTATCCATAACGAGATCGAGAGTCTTCTGCTGTGCTTATCCATATCCAGCTACTACTATAAATATAGGGTATTGTCTTATTAAGTTATGCATGTACAAAATATTATAAGTTCTATGTTCTGAGTTTGTAATGGCGTAACCAAAGTGTGTTTGTAAAAGAAGTCTTCTGTAAAATATTTCGAGTGTACTAAAATATGCTACTAGTTTTGCTTGCAAATTCTCTACTCCACTTGTTATCAAACAAAATCGAAATTATATTCGAACGATCCTGTAGCACTAGAGTTTTGGTATTAGAGCCAAGAGGAGAGCAAAGAGGTGTTGCCGGACTTTTCAAACCCCCAAGAGGGTGTTAGGTGCAGCTTGTCTAGCTTATCAGCTTGACTCACGTCATCGTTTTTAATTTGTACACTTTTAATGTCTGCTATAACAGTATTTATAGCTTTATAACATATTCTATAAATAAGTATAACATTTTGCGTTACAGGTTCATATTAAAACCTTCTGTTTTTATATCTAAACAAACTAATTGCGTTACATTTAGGTCTGTTATAGAAACGGTTAAATTAGGAAAGCATGAAAAATATATTGGTCCATCACATAAAGTTGATTCTACGATTCCTATTAAAGAATCACGAAACTTATTATTCCATTTTGATTGTCTCGGGTGTTTCGAACTCGTGACCTTTAAACTTCAACGTATAGTGTCATACCACTTCCGGTTGAACTATTGTGGTCCTTAATGTATTTATTGTTTTATTAAGTTGATAGTTTATATTATGCGTGTTCAATACATATCATCGTATTTGTTTACTTTACGCTTTCATAATTAATGAGATTGAAATTTTTTATGTTAAATCAAGCTTTTAAATCTTGGATTTCGATCACGTTTCGTCTCGAAAATTCTAGAGACCCGATCTCATACCGGAGGATATCTCGGATGAGCGGTATGAGATAACTACATCTCGAGTGTCCATCTCGGATCATAAAGTTCATTTCAGCCTAGAGTATATATTACTTTTAAATTGATTTTCATGTATAATAATATTTATAACTACTGCCTTACAACTAATAATTTTCATTTGATTTGTATTTCGTTATTTCTACACTAAATCGTCTAATTCCACTTCTAATTGATCTAAAATTATTTCATGATCTAAAATCAAACAAATATAAAATCGATTTTTTTATTAATTGAACATCTCTTACCTAGTTCAATCAAATTATTTATAGTAAGATTTCCTTAATTTTGTAACAAATCAAACCAACATGAAATCACAATATAATCTCTACTTAATTAAATCTTGTTATCTTCTTAGTTTAAAAATCAATCGGACAATAACAATATTTATCACATTAAAGTATGATAGAAAAATAACATCCAGTCATGGATAAGAGGATAAAGTGAAGAATTTACTCACAAATTTCTCTCAATCTATATTAATTTTGAATTTCCTTTTTTCTTCTCTCTCTTTAGATATTTTTGATTCTACAATAAAGTTCTCTTCTCAAATGACGAATAAGACAGAAATATAGCGAATAAGATAGTTATGTTGTTATGGCTCGCAAAATTTTGGCCTTAAGGTTGAATTTTCGAATCTCATCGAAATGGATATCGGTTTCGCCTCAAAATATTTCTAGTGACGCTCTTTATATCTGGACGTAACTGAACAAATTTGTGTAAATCGAGAAATTAGTTTTGATGTAACCGGTCAAATCTCGAATTATGTGCATCCAATGATGATTTGACTTGCGTTATTGTTTTTATTGATGTCAAAAATTCTCTTTTTGACTGCTTAAACGCACATATAAATATTAATTATATTATGTGTCACATAATTTTATTTTTCACTAATATTAAAGTTGTCAAAAAAAAATCTTAATATCGGCGGATTTATTGGAATTTGATCTCAGCTGATATATGTCAGAGATACCGAGTTCACGGTCGATATATGTAAAACAAGATATTCACCGAAATTTTGTGTTTCGTTTTACTGCAACTTCTCCCTGAGATCTCGGTCGAGATGGCCGACAGTGTGTTAAACCATAATTTTTTATATATTTTTCTTGATTTATTGATCGTCGGCGAATATGATAAATATCCGATATCCATCCGTGTTCGCGGATGCGGATATCCAAAAATTATCCGTGGATATCCGAAAATGATTTCGGTCGTGGATGCAGATATAGCGGATATACGTGCAACAACATTTCAGTTTTGTTTCATACAATCATACAGACATCATTGTAACTAATCTATCTCATAAAAAGATATTTTTCGGGTGCAGTGATAAAATCGAATTGTACTTCTCGTGTTTCAAATAAGTTACAAATAAGCATGTATATATGAAAATGGCATTCAAGTGTTTTAATCATAAGATAACTATCTCACCTCTTGCTATCTAGCGGCAGCACCAAATAAGCCATAACAAACGAATCAAACCTAAACAACAGTTCATCTAAGATTCTTCAAAATGAATTTAAAAGAAGAGTTTAAAATGAAGAATCTCATATGAAATCAGTAGCATCACCAAAACATAACTACATTCCACAAATTTTAAATATATGATTTTACAATTTTATGATTTGTTGCAAAGTAGATTAGCTCCCGACATTATAATGGTTGGATACATCATGTTCATTCAAATTTCATGACATTAGGAATGAAAACGAAAAATCAATAGGAATATAGTAGTCGACTTTTCAGATGAGGAGGAAGAGTAAAAAAGAACAAGAGATAATGTAAGAGGGTTAGGCGATTTCTACGAAGTTAGCGGTTTCTATCCTAATTTATCCTAAAGCATAATGGATTGACCCAAAAAGAAATGAAAATAAAGTAGGGCTAGACCCAACCCATGTAATATTAGGGTAAGTGAGTTGAGTTGGTGGATTGGGTTGAATTTGAGAGGTCCGATTGTACATGGTACGATGAATCACTTTTAAAAACAGGTTCGGCATCGAAAAGAAAATTGTTGTATATTAAAGCTAAAGGTTATCACTATGATAATCATCATTCAAATTAGCTTAAAGGGTGTAGAAAGGCCAAAAAAACCAATGGTATTTAACAGAGGGACTGCTATATATGTATCTGAATGATATGGTAAGTATGAATGATTTAGCAAGTACATCACAGCAGGTTCAAAAAGATAAGTTCAGGGAAATGACAGGTCATTTAATTGCCAGGCTTAAATGCTTATTTTCTCAAGTTCGGAGTCCATTTGTTGGAAAAAGAAAAGGAAAATAAAGACTGCAACTTTCAAAGAACTTGATTGAATTCCGTGTGCTATAACTCTGTCTTATACTCTGCTGGTACATTGACATTGCACTGTAACCTTCTGCGCCAGTCATGTTACACTATGCACATCTACAGATACAAGTGCAATTTCATAAATTACCATTCCCCTTACTGTGAGGCCATTCACACATTTGCCTATGTTGCTATACTTTAAAATTAATGGTTAATATATATATATATATATATATATATATATATATATATATGCATGCATGTATTCCATCCATATGCTTGGATTATACTATTTTTTGTAAAATATAGAATACTATCATATACCAAACTCTCTTGACCCACTAAACTAACCAACCACTGACTTTGGTTAAGCGACTAATATACATTTGCTAATTTCCATTAGTTGATGTTTTAAAACATGGGTATTTAAGACTATTTCAAAAGACTTTACCATTCAAATGTATTTGATCTATCGATAGCATATATTATATTAAAGTATTATTACACATGCAAAAAAACTAAGTAAAGAATCATACATGTTTGCATATCATCCCCGCATGGTATAGTTTTCTTTTACAAAATAGTTTACGAGAAGAGAGTAAAATCTGGATAGAATTTTGGTTATTCAATTATTTGTTTAGGGGTTATTTTAAAAACTAAACTGATAATATACGATGTATGTAAACTTACAATACATGCCAAAAAACAAGGGAATGAAGACAAATTTCCAGCAAAAGAAAGCTATATATAGAAAATACACATAACACTCAGGTGGAGGCTCGCTGTGAAAACGTGAAGGAGAAATGAACATAGGTTTTTTAATTACCCTATTTAATTCCTGTTTTACAAGTAAAATTGTAATGCTTACATTGTTTGTGCCACTTTGCTTATAATCCTAAGTGCTAAGTCATTAAAAGCGATTCGGATCCATATAGCTATGTCATTTTCGGGTGAGATAGTTTGATTACTTAAATGTTGGGTTTGAATTGCTCAATTTTTTTTGCAGTTAATATTCGATCCGAGTTAAGCTTTTGAGGCCTTCAAAGCAGTAACATCTGCCTAATTTACTTGAAGGCCAACACCCAAATTACAGAAGAAGACCTTGGCAGGGATGGGCTCAAATTTGAGTTGCTGATATGATATCATCATGCGCAAAAAGATAAAAACAAAATAAAAATAGCTGTATACATCTGTATAAATAAGATAAAGATAGGATGATGTGGATCTAACCTCTGTTTAAGTGAAGTTGAATGTTTCAACTTCAATTTGACGCAAAGCTCGGCGGTGCAATTTCGAAAAATTCATTATTTTTTCCTGATCAAGAAATTAATCATGTTCTTTATTAGTCCACCTCTCATGTTGTTTTGATAAGTTTCCTTGCCTGCAAACAAGACAACCTGAGAAACATTTCAGACTTTGCATCTTTTGGCTGAAAAATAAATAAAAATCAACCTAGTATGAAAGTTATCACTAAACATGACAACATCAAAATATTAGCCATTTTGCCCCAGCTTTCAGTTGATCATTTACCAACTGCACTTTTTTCCATCATTAAAATAGTCGACCACCCTAACAGGCAAAGGAAAAAAGAAAGGAGAACCTTATTAGGTTGAATAATTCCTAGTTGAGCTAAATAAATATTTATAATAATTAGGGGATACTATGTAAATTACCTCAGTCTTTCGATTTACTTGATATTTCATAGAGCTCAATCAATCAGAATTTCCCTATGGTACTAAACTTCACCAATAAACCCTAAAAAACTTCGTCATCAGGTCGTATCCCTTTTTTAAACACTCTGTTAATCAAGGCGTGAGCTTTATTTTTTTGCCCTTGGGAAATATATCCATTTACTAGAGTAGTGCATGAAAAGGAATTGGGAGTTATACCCCTTTCAATCATTTCATCGAAATATTCTTCCGCCTTCTCAATATAATCCACTTTTGAGTATCCATAAACCAGAACATTGTAGAAAAAGACATCAGGCTTGAGATTTAAATCATTTAACAGTTTCCAAACCTTCGAAAAATAAATATCAATTTGTTTCTTTTTTATTGTCATATCTATAGTAGGCCGATCTTTATGCAATAACCCCTTTAGATAACCATTAAGCATAACAGTTAGCGCTCTCACATCAGGAAACAATGACTTCTTACATACCATTTCATCAAATAACTCCCAAGCTTCTCGGTTTCTACCAGCCCTCCAATAACCATTTATTAGTGTACTATACATAATCATATCTGGAGTAACACCATGCTTTATTGAGTCCTTGAAAACTAAATGGGCTTTGTTTATGTCTTTGATATGAGAATATCCATCAATGATTTGATTATATATTTCTTTACTAGGTCCAAGTTTTGTGTCTAGCATATGTTTAAGCACATAGTTAGCCTTTTTAGCCTCATTCTCTTTACAAAGCCTATTGAAGAGTTTAGAAAAAACCACCAAGTTTTTATGCTTCCAACTACCGTTTTCATTTACAAAGCTCTTTTGCTTTGATAATTGGTGAAAGAGTATGAAAGCTTCTTTTAAGCAGTCACACATCAAAAATCCAGATACCATAGCAAAGTGAATATCCATGTGTTGGTGAAATTTTGTTTGTTCTAACTTATGGTACAACTCTTCAGCTACTTTGAGCTTATTTCCTTTACATAGATTCTCAATATAATTACTATAAGTGAGGCTATTGGGTTCTAATCCCAAGATTTTCATATCATTGATCAAACCAAATGCTTTATCAACTAGGCCATGTCGACAAAAACCACCACCAAGCATGTTGAATGTAACAAGGTCGGGTACAACATTTTTCTCATGCATGTCAAAATAAACTAGTTCTGCACGTGACATTTCACCTATTCCACAAAAACCATTTATTAAAATAGTATATAGTTTTGCATCTAGAGTTAAATTCCGGGCGATAACTTCTTCAAACAACTCAAACGCACCCATCATATTCTTCATCTTGCAATGAGCTTTAATAGCGATAGAATAAAGAACAACATCAACATAAGTCCCAGACCCCTTAAGTTTTTCAAATTCAGTTAATGCTTCAGAGCACCTATCCATCTTGCATAACATATCAAGTATCATGCTTTGAATAAAAAGAGTTGGTTCTATTTTAATTTTTATCATTTCATCGTGAAGATCAATAGCTTGTTTGAGGGAATTAATACCACAGTAACCTTTAATGAGATGCCCATAACTTATAGCATCGGGTAACACATCATGCATTGTCATATGATCCAAAACTTCCCTGGCTTCATTCAGTTTCTTCATTTTACACAACCCGCTTATTACTATATTATAAGCAACACGGTCGATGTAAGCGCCTTGCTTTATAATTTCTTTGAGAATACTAAAACCTGTACCAGGTCCTACAAGTTTACAGACACCACTAATAAATGTAGTGTGCATGACCATATCACGCTTCGCTTCACTACCCTCCATTTCAACAAAAATTTCAAGTGCTTCCTCTAATTTTCCATGTTTTAAAAAAGATTTTATCATAATTGTGAGCATATAAGTATCAGGTAGTATTTTAAAATCTTTCATTTGATTAAATAGCACCTTTGCCAACTCGAAATTGCCATTTTCAACCACAAGATTAAGAAGAAAATTACAAGTTTTAATTGAAGGTAAAAAACCAAGGCTGCCCAATTCATGAAATACACAAATAGCCTCATCAACCATTTTGCAACCAACATATGCCTTGACAAGCGAATCGGACACAAGAGTTAACCAATTTGACTGTGATACACCATTTCCTTGACACAGTAGATCAAATAAAGCTGAAGTCTTAAAACCCAACTCACCATTTACAGAAATTAAATGAGAGAACAGTGCAACCAACTTTTGATGCAAACCCGAGCGGCATAGAATATGAATTATGACCGAATAAGTAGATAAATCGTGTTGGAACTTATTTGATTCTGTATATTTAAACAAAAAGTAGGCTGCTTTTGGGTTATTTGCATAACTTGCTAAAATCTGTGCTAACTCGATTGAGGACATTTTACAGCAATCTACTGATATGGGTTCATAGAATTCAGCAGGCTCAATCAAAGAAAGACATGCAGCGGTTGAATTGTAAGAAATTGGAAAACTTGATGGGTACTTCCAACAGAAAAGGTTTGAAATTTTAATCAAATTTTTTGTTTTGTGGTAACGACTCATTCTTGTTCTTGTATTACTACTGAATTCAGGGTTTTGGATAGTGAATAAAAACAAAGAAAGTGGAAGAAGTAAAGATACCTGAGGATTAACATATAATAGCAAGTGAAATAAGCATGGAGAAAATTGATACCTAGGGTTTATGGATTCATTATGACGGAAGGCTAAACCGTACCGACTTTGTGTTGGCAATGTCGATGAAGGGGAGACGGTGGAAGGAGAAGATTTGTTAGGGTTTTGACACATGATTTAGTTGAATGCTAGAAATATTCGGAAAAACCCAGACATGACTTCGGGTCAACTTCGGCTATGATCAAGTTGGCATATCCTATTCATTTCGAAAACTAGCTGGACCTTTTTGTTCGGCGCTTACCTTTTCTTTCTTTTTCTTTTTTCTTTTTTATTTTTTTTTTAATTTTAAGGTTTCGGGTTCCGTCAAAATAAAACTACGGACGGGGCCAAGGACTGTGCTAGTTTGATCGAAAGAATTTCGGTCAGGACACGTGAATTTGTAGGTCTGGGTATAATTTTATTGAATTGGGTTGGGAGGGAGGGGCCTAGTACTGTAGTTTTATTGTCGACCCCTTCGAAAAAATTGCTTCTACCCGCAGGAAATGACAAATTGAATTTCGGTTGTAGCAGCATGTTAGGTGTTTTTAGATGAAAATATTAAAAAGAACAAAATTTTAACAATTTTTAGACGTGGGGACATACGTGTTGTTATTTTTACGTGAAGGACAAAATTCATTACATAATAGAATTGAAAAACAAAGTTTTTAGATGCAAAGACACGCTAACTTAGAGTTGCATTTTTTTCACATGCTGAAATCTGGATGAAGGCGAAGGGATATGGTGGATCTCAGGGATGGTGCAGTAGCTCTTGATGGTGGTAGACTCGAGCTTGACGACGACGACAAAGGAGAGATACACAATGAGTTTGACGATGATGAAAGGAGGAGATTGTGATGTAGAACGACATGAAGATTGTCGGAAAATTAATGTGTTGCAACGGTGATGGAGGAGTGATGTTTCATGGGATTAGAGTTAAATGTGAAGGAGAAGTGACGTGGAATTAGAAAAGAAGAAAATAACGGTGGATAATGATATTGAGTAGTATCTTTTTTTAAAAAAAATAGCAAGTTATTCTACTCCTAATATTATTTTTCGGTTGCATTTGTAGACAAAAAAAATGTATATTTTGTAGTACCGTTTCATCATTTTGTAATATCATCTTGTAACATCTTTTTTAAATATATGTAGTAATGCTACTATGCAGTATCATTGTTTGTCTTTTTTAAATAAATTAAATTATGTATATTTTTGTTAGTAATGTCATTTAACAGTAGCATTTTATGAATTGTAATAGCAGTTTCTGAATTGGGATGGTAATCTTAAAATTATAGTAGCAGTTTATATTGTAACTTCTTTTTAGACGTGTAGCAATACTGTGTAGCATCATTTTTTGTTTCTTTAAATAAATATAATTATGTATATTTCTTTAATGACCTGAAATTTAATCATTTTAAATATGAATATTTACTATATATATTTTTAAATAACTAATTTATGGAACATATAACTTAAAATGTAACACTTTTAAATAATAATTAGTGATGGTGAAAATGTTTTCAGAGTTTGTTTACAAAAATATTTAGTTTAAAGAAAAATCGAAAATGTGACCAGAAATCGTTTTTCGAATTTTTGACTTATGTCATCTAAAAGTTGTTAGAAGTGTTGTGTATATTTTAGTATACATATACGTGTGCATATACAAATAACATATATGTGGTTAAGATAATATATGGTATATATTTATTTACTTAAGTAAATAAAAAGGAGATGTGACATTTTTCAAAAATTGAAAAAAAACAAAAATAAAGGAGAAAAGATGTAATGTCATATTATATCACATCATAGTACATGGAGGTGAAAAAAATGTCGAACAAAGGAAGGGGGTTGTGATGCCTTGCGCATGGAAGGGGAAGGAGGGGGAGTGTGATGATGTGTCATAAAGTTAGTGGAGCGTATGGACCAAAGGGCATTTTAGAATTCGCATATTTCACTTTGTATAAGAACAATTTTCTAAGTTTTCTCTCTCATTTTTCAATACTCCATCGCCATCTTTCTAAGCTCTTAAACTCTTTAAATGGCTTCCTTACAAAAAATTTCAAATAAAAAGTCCTTACTTTTCTACTTTAAATATTTAAAACCTTTTCAAAAAAAAACTATTTTTCCTTCCTACGCCATCTCTCTTTCAAAAGAAAGCCCAAACTCCCCCTACGAACCAAGGCCGAGCCATATATCCTTCTAGGCCTAATAAAAAATTCACCTTCCTAGGCCAAAATCTGATTTTTACTTAAGAAAATCCAAGGTCCGGGTGGGTTCAAAGCGTGGTGAAAGGTTGGTTTGTTTTTGTAAGCTTTGGTGAGTAAGATCACCTTTTAAATTTTAAATTTTAAACTTTATATGTTGCTATAAATTGTTGAAGGTTGTTGGTTGAAAATAGTGGGGCCGTGTTTTACGTATGTATATTTATATGTAACGGTTGTATAGATATTGGAAATGAAGTCAAAAGTGAAGTTATGGTTTATATTTATGGTTTTTACTTACGTATGTTGGTTATGGGATGTGTTGTGAATGTATGAGCTTGTGTTTGTATGTTGTAAGCTAAAGGAAAGTTAGTACTTATTTTGTGTTACATTGAGACCCCTTGAATTTAACTTGTTTTACTTGTTTTAAATTTCTAGAAAAGTTTTACAAGTTTTCAAAACTTTTAATTTTGGTTTCCAAAAACTTCATATAAAATTTTAAGTAAATTAAACATAAAAAGGTAAAGTCTTAAAAGGTATTGGATATGTAATACTAGTTAAAAATTATGGTATCCATAGCAATAGTCGCTATAGATGTAATTTGTGGAATTGAACGCAATTTTTAAACTAAAGATGTTTTCATCTTAAATATTTTTGAAAAGTATTTTCAAACATATTATAATTATAAAAAGGTAATTATTACTAATTAATTAAGTAACTGTTAATAATTATTTAATTAATTAATTTAAGTAAAGATAATTAGTACTTAATTAATTAAGTAAAGGCAATTAGATCTTAATTATTAATTAAATAAGATAATTATAATTTGTTAATTAAGAAAGGTTTAATTATATATTAATTAAGTAAAGGTTAATTATTAAATTAATTACTATTTAAGTAAGGTTTAATTATTAATTAATTGTTAATTAAATTAGGGTTTAATTATTAATTAATTATTAATCAGGCGGGGTTTAATTATTTTTTTAATTAAGTTATGATTTAGCTAAGATTTAATTATTATTAAATAAAGGTTTTACTTTTAATTACTTTATTTTCAAGGATCGGCTTGTTTAAAAAAAGCAGTTTTCTTTTACAAAGAATAGTTTAAATACAAGAGATTCTCTTTGTCTGCGTCATTAAGTAGCCAAATAAATATAAATAAATTATACTACAACATTGACACATTTTATTGAAAGTAATTCGTCTTGTATTTAGCACTAAAAACCGATGAATAGGCTTTCCTCTATCTGTGAGATCTAGAAATTATTTTACAGGCGAGGGACAAAGAAGTCGAAATGTTGGAAACTTGATATATACAAGGGAGTTAATTTTGATAAATGGGTCATGATAAATTAATTATATAGAAGATATTCCATCATACACTTAACACCAAATTCCGAGGTATGAAAACTCGTCTCTATCCTGAGAAGTACGAATGTATGTCAAGTCAAGGTTATTTTTTGCTGACTTATCCGACTTAATTGTTAATCAATGGATAATATTGTTTGAAATCAAAAAGTGGGGATGAGTATAGGATGTCTTATTTTTCATATGCAAATTTATACACACCCTAAATAGAGGAATTATCCAATATCGATAATTTGACCCTTTTAAAATTATCGAATGTTGGTTCGAAAAGATCGGAATCAGATAGTATGAGTTATCCGAAAACCACTTCGAACTAACATAAGCGTTCGAATTGGTAACTTCTGAAAGATGATGGAATTAAAGAAAAAGATCTTTGAAGTGCAAAGGCAAATTACTACTAATTCTAAAGGTGATTCCAAAATGGATGTACACATGTAGTAGAAGTAATGCCTTCAGTTTGTTCATATTCTGAACAACTTGTATGGACGAATGCTAGCATTGCACTGTCATCGGAGAGTAATGTTAGCATTCCAAGTGGAAATTGCTAAAAAAGGTAAAGCATAGCCTCAAGCCTTACACTCGGGAATGACTAAAATAGTGGATATTCTTCAGGGCTCTATGGGTCGCTCTCACTAAAGTACGATTACCACCCGATCTAGATCGATATCATCAAACTTATATATACTAGTGGCGCCAGTACGGTTGTTGATCACAGCCGAGGTGATAACATATTCGGTACTATCCAATAAGTGGTAGGCCGGTCCTAATTTGTTGGGGTCGATGGATCCTTGTAACGACCCGTGTAAATTCGATGTTTAAAATGAATATAATTAATAGGATTTTTAATTTAAATTTAGAAAGGAATAAAATTCTTAGTTATTTATATGAAAGAGTATGTGAAATTTGATGTACCAAGGGAAATTAGAATTTACAAATTTAACTATATATTGTAATTAATAGAAATAGTGGAAATTGTTGCATTGGATATAAGTTAGAATAAGTAAAGTAATGCAAGTATTGGATTTAACAATGAAATAAAATATTGATTATGGGTATTGAATGTAGATGGGTGAAATAAAGAAATGCATGACAATAAATAATTTATTTAATACAATCCCTTTTATTTGTAAACTATTGTAAGGGTTAATTAATTATGAAAATTTGGAAATAGGTTCAAATTGTATGTTAGACAATCAAATTTCAATAATTAAAGTTAGTAATTAATGGATTTAATGGAATAATTAATTGGAGTTAAGATCTAAATTTGTATGTGAGCATTCATTGATATTGGAATATAAAGGGGTAAATTTATAGTATAAAATGTAGACATCACCTTTAAGATGATGGGTTTATAATTGATGCATAATAGGGAAATCAAATGAATGGGTTTAATTGAATAACAATTATCAATTAATGAATGAAGAGAAATTTTAAGGGCGTAACTGTTTTCGTTAAATTAATTTTGGTAACAAATTGTGTTGAATATAGATTTAACGTTGTGTGATGTATTTAAGCAATAATTGGAGAACAATGTAAATTATATCCGTGAATGGTCAATTCAATTAAACAACAAGATTTTTAAATAAATAAACGTTTTTATTTAGGTTTCAATTTGTTAATTTATGAAGTTTAATGGGAAATCAATTGCAATAAATTGCCCTAATTTATGCAGTTAGAGGAGATTTAGATTTGCATTATAGATGGAAGTATAATCTAAATTGATAGGTAACAAACTTAAGAATAAAATTTAGAGCTAATAGGTGGCAAATTTATATAGTTGTTTATTTACGTAATGTGTATGTAAGCTTTGGTAAACCGATTTCTATCGATCCAAATCTAACGATTTGTTAATATAGATTTAAGTATAGGAGCAGTATTTATTAACTAAATTAAAGTATTGCAAAATAAATGAAATTCAACGTTTAATATTACATTATTGTAAGTAAGATAATATGTGTAAGTATTGTTAAGGTTATTCATATTTGACAAATTTATTGAGTTATAAGGATTGATATATAAATTAATGTTAGTTTAGGATATCGTTACTTGGTGATTTATTATAGAGTAACGGGAGTGTGAACGTAAAATAATAAAAGCATAGATTTATGGTAGGACATAATTTATGGTTTTGGAAATTTAAATCCAAAGATTTATTTATTTGAGGAAATAATACGTATTAAATCTCAACTTTATATAATCAATGCAAATTTAGTAATTAAAAATAAATTGCAAGTTGGTAATTTAGGATGTTTGTGAGTAAATTTGCAGGTAAGATAATTTTTAAAGTTTTACCCATTCATATAATTTATTTAAATATATATATATATATATATATATATATATATATATCAAATGGCAACATTGTGTTAATAATAGTCGTAAGTGAATTTGAATGCTAAAGGGGTAACAATCGCCTTTGTTTTTAAAAGACACTTTCAAAAGGGTTGAAGTTGCTTTTAAATAGCTTTCGAATGGATTGTCGTTTGCCTTTGTTGTTGCCGCACATTAATTTTTGAAAAGGAGCTTTCGAAAGAGTAGTTACCTTTGAGCTTAGTCGAAACCTAGCTGTCGGCTTCATACCTTTCGAATTGGTTAAAGGCCGCTTTTCTTTACAGCCTTATAATGATGGGTTCGAAAGGGAAGCTTTTGTTTTCTTAATATTGAAGTCACATCGTAATGCTTTCGAAAAGGTCCAGTAGCCACTTTTATTAAATGTTTCGAATTCAATGGTTCTGAAGGGTCATCTCAAAGCTATCCTTCTTCCCAATTTTTTACTAAAAATCATTGCTTTCGAAAGGGAGTTTCGAAGCCATCTGTTTCCCCAAACTCTTTTACTTGGAGATTAAAGTTTTGAATGGGTAACTTTCGCTTATGTTCACTTTGACCTATAAAATTATATTTAAGGTTAAATCCAATGATTTTTAAAGAGATACTTTCATATGGTTTTGAATTTATGCTTCTATAAATCCTACTTGAACTAAGTGGCTTTGAAAGGTAAGCTTTAATACTTTTGAAAGGAATGTTTTAATGGTTTGAAAGGAAGGTTGTGATGCTTTCGAAAGGGATTTTTGAGTATTTCAAAAGGCACATATTTAAGTGTTTAGAAAGAAGGTTCAAATACTTTCGAAGGATATAATTTAATGGTTTCGAAAAATATGGCCTAAGGTTTCAAAAGCATTAGTTATCAAATAAGAAACCCAATCTCAATTTTTAAGATAAACCAATGGCAATATGGAAGAGTTTTTAAAATGGCATTTAACTTTGGAGTTTTTGAAGAAGCTTTCCTTGCTAAAGATAATAGTTTAAAGCTATTAACCATGTTTCATTTGAAAAATGATTATAGGAAATTGAACCATAGATGTTTATGTTTTTATGTCATGATCAATTATCATGTGTGCTTCTCTATAAATATATTCACTTTATAATTAATCATATCTACATTTTGGGGTGTTAAGGGCAGAATAACCAGTTAGGTTGACCCTATAGTGAATATATATTGAGTTAACTCCTATATGAGTTGAATTCCATGTAGGAGGTCACATACATCAGAATATAGGATGCCCAAAGACCGATCAAAGGGTCATTGGTTTATACAGGTTCTTAGTAAGCTCATGAAAACTATATGTGAAAAAAGTTATTGGCAAGGGCCAAAGGTTCTTAGTGATCCTATGAAAACTATATCTGAATTAAGTTATTGAAAGAGATTAATAGGTTCATAGTTAACCCGTGAAAACTACGATATGAGAGAAGTTACTGTAGAATGCAATAAGTTCATAGCGAGCCCATGAAAACTATAATTGTATGAAGTTATTAGTAGATACCAATAGGTTTTTAGTGAACCTATGAAAACTATGAAACTGGACAGATAGTCTGTAAGCTTTGGACAGCTTATCAGTCAGCTCATGAAAAATAATAGGTTAATATTAACCCTAAAAACCATAACGTGAGATAGATAGTCAAATGAATGGGGATGGAAAAATCCAGAATATTGCATGTTTGCAAATCATCATGATATATGTTATTATTTTATGTTATAACCCTTGTGGATGCAGGTGCACGGTATATGGTTATTATAAATTTGAGTTAAGATACTAGTGAGGGAAAAACACATTTTGCTAAGTGGTGTTCAATAAATATCTATCTGGTTAGAGATGGTTGCTTATTACTCATACCGGACTTTTTGTCTGACTCGAAGTTTATGTTTTCCCTTTAAACTCTCTGGTGCTCAATTGATTTTGAGTAGTTTGAGAGTTAAGATTTCCAATTTCTTCTTTAGACAAATAAGCTTTCGGAGACATGCATGAGGCTTGCTAGCTATTAGGAGTTCTTTCTGTTTGATTCGTTGTATTTTGGATGTAATGGAAAATTTGTTTAATTGCTTAGACTCTGATCATCCAAGTGGGCATCTTCATATGTCGCTCTAAGCGTATTTTGTAATACTTATATTTCTTTGAACGTAGTTTATGAATTGGGATTATGTAATGAATTTGAAACATAATTGGAAGTTGAATGAGAAATCTCTTTTATGATTTAAAAAAAATCATATTCATGTATTTCTATTATTTTAATGTATCTAACATTACTACATTTGGTCACCAAAAATTAACGACTTTAGATGACTGCAGCATCCATAACTGCTAATTATGGTCCTCCGAGTGGGGAATGTTACAAAATTTATCAAAGTGTAGGTTTATGCAAACATAAAAAGAGATTTTAAACCTAAAAGATTTTCAAAACATAATCCAGTGAATCAGAAAATAAGATCAGGGTTTGGGTTAATGCTATAGTAACGTACTTATATTTGTTAGGTATATATATAAGTACGTACCCCCCTCTCTCTTAGACCATTCTTCTGTATCTTGCTAAGGCTCATATGCAGGTTTACGAGAAAGGAAGATATGGAGGTAAGAAATGGAAGAGGAAATCTAGGATGAGGAAGCACCACAACCAATGGAAATGCTCGACCCATACCAGGAGGAACCCGGGTCGACATGCAAATGCAAATACCAACGTAGCTATTAGAATTTCGCCAGTGGATACGGGGATGATGCATCAGTTCTTTGTCAATATGATGTAAGCTAGAGCAGCTATTGGAATGACTGAAGGTAATGATGGGAATATTGGAGGAGCTAATCCCATGGCCACGGTTGGCAACAACTATGCTAAGTTGAGGAGGGATTATACCAGTGTTGGTGGAAAGCTATTTTTAGGAACAAAGGATGCTATAGAAGTACATAATTGGCTTTTGCATTGTAAAAGGATCTTCATTAACTTAGTATTAAACTATGAGTAGAAGAGGAGACTTGTCTCTAGATGGTTGCAGGGAACATCACTTCATTGTTGGAATAGTGTTATCGTGGGAGTTCCCTGTTAGGAAATCAAATATACTGTTTTGATGACAAGAACTATATAAATGAAAATCGAATATGCATATATATATATATATATTGACATACAGATACTTGCTAGAACAACATCACTAGAAAGACAGGAACAAGGCTCAAAGAGCACTACAAGGTATTACAAGTCGATAGGTATAAAGAAGCAACAGAAAAGATGTACAAAACAGACATGCACAAGTATCAAACGTCTGGTTGGACAAGCCATACGTCTGGAAAAGTCCCTTGGAACGACAAAACAGACTGAACCAGACGTATGGTAATAGCACTCAGACGTCTAAAAATCTACTATGTATAAAAAAATATAGTATCAGAGGTCTGATACAAATACCAGACCTTTTTATTCAAACTCGGATTTTAAATTTAAACTTTAACTGCTACATTCAAATAGATATCTCCGCTTCTCTTCGATGCAACTCTTCATCATCAACAGATGCAACTATAGAGCACTTTATGATGGATGCAACTACTCAAAGAACCTCTCTACAACTATATATATCATCAAGATTCAAGAGAACAAATTACCTTACTTACGCTCTCTAATTACATACTTCATCATATATTCTTGATCTCTAGCAATCTATACTTGTATTTTACTCTTCCAAATATTCAGTTCTTCACAGACAATAATCTTTAGATATATATTGGAAGCATTTGTACTAATTAGTCAATATCTGTAACGACCCACAGATCTGTACCCCTTTAGTCGACACTATTCTCCATCAATCAACTCAAGATGAACGGAAATACGAACCATTAGGGCTAAAGAAGAAGAGGTAAAAGAAGAAAATAGAAACCAACATCAGAATCTAACCATCGCAGCGGAATAAAATATAATAGATAATCACAGATCTTTACACCAAAAACAAATACTATGGCTGTTTATACATACATCATCAGAGTACATCATCAGAGTTCAACAACATCAATAACATACAACTGGATACACAACGGAACAATAATCAAGTGTGGAAGTACGTATCGCCGTCCAGCTCGTCTCCTGAGCTCCATTACATCATATCCTGTATCCTATAATACTCGATCTGACCCGAGCATTATAGTTAAATAACACCCGAGTCGGTCTGGAAAACCAGCATGAGAAATCACACTCAAATTGATTATTAAAGTTTCAAAAATCCTTTGGAAACAAAAGCATCTCGTAAGACCATGCCACAAATAAACATGTCGGGTTTTTACCTTACGATAGCTAAAACACTTTTTATTAAAATCATCTGATATTATAATACGGTCTATATACAAATACTTATTAAAATAGCCGAAATTGTTACATTATTAAATTCCTGCTACTAGCCACAGAGTGGGTAATACAAACAAAACTCGTAAAAGGCGCGTAGGGTGAATGGATTTCCAACTAATGACTAGGCATTGGGGTACCACCTGTCACAGTACGTGGCCTAGATCACAGTATCGAGGATTACTCCCAATCCCTTACAACACAAGACCGGGACTACCCCAGACTGGATAATCCCGAGTAAGATCACCCCACGGTTGTGATCAGCAACTGCACCACTAAGCCCAAAAAAAGGGACATCTAGACAGGGATGACATCACCCTGAAATGGGTGCTACCCACCTAGCCTTGCTGCATAACCCCTGATTTTCAGTCATTCCCGGTTGATGAGGCTTGAGGCTAAGCGTTACTTTTTAGAACGTTTCACTTAGAATGCTCATCGTCCACCTGACGATGTTCTGAAAGCATTCATCCATACAAGTCCATCCCGGCTTCGAACGGAACCGAAGGCACTACTCCTACTATATCCTTTTGAAAATATCCTCTGGATTAGTAGCGACTAGCCCTTGCACTTCACTGCTCCATCTTCGACTCCGAACTCGTTTTCCCACGGAAACGTACAAACCGGATCGAAGTGGTTTTCGAGAAATTAATCCCGATCCCGGTCTCTTCGAAACAATCGGCGCATTGTCCAATATTGATAGTCGGTTATTTAACTATCAAATAACATTCACAAACATCCATCAACATAAATAATTTCTCCAAATTATTTATTATTCTCAAAATATCTTCGCAAGATATATTTCCATTTTCAACCCTTTGAACACAGTTTCAAATCATCTTCTTTTACGGAATAAAGTTCCCAAATATTTTCTATTCCCACTGAAATCACCAAGTACAACACTTAGATTTTAGAACAATTTAAAAACACTTTATTATAAAATATACTTTAAAATATTTAAATAAAAAACTACTTTAATACTTTATTAAAAATGTATATACTTTAAGAATGTTTAAAATAAAGCTACTTTATAGAATATAAAACTAAATTTCTCCTTTTAAAACAAAATACCAAGTCACCTTAAATAATTACTATGATAATAGATTTGAAAAATACCTATTTTAGAATTTAAACATTTAGAAATAATAAATTTCTTAGAAAATGCTTTTTAAAATAACACTAAAGCTTTTAACTTATATTTAAAAATTTACTTTGAGACGTACTGGGCTATCCAGGGAAATAAACTTTTCTTCACATCCTTTGAAAATAAATCACTGTTTATTTTTAAACAAATTTTATCATTTCCTTAATAAATTCCTACCGTTAATTTATTCTCCAAAATATCCACTGATATATTACTTCACTTTTATAAACCCAGTTTATAAATTCCATAGTCACATTCTCCTTTAAATTTTCAATTTCAAACACTTGAATCAATTTCCAAATTGATTTCCAATTTACTCCATTTCGAAATAAATTCCTTCTTTATCTATTTCAATAAATTTAAAACTTGGATTTTAAAATAAATTCTTTATTCCTTTAAATAATGTCACCTAAGGTTTAAAATTCATTATTTCTCTGTTTATTTAAAATCCCCTTTCCATACTCGAAATTTATTTATTAGAATTTTAAATCACTTGTATTCTTTTCTAATTTATCCTTCAATTTATTCAAATTATCTATAATTATTTTACTTACAAATTCACTCTTTTATTTTCTTTTCAAAAATCAAATTCTATATATTTTGATGACTCAGTGTACCGAAATGTTCAAGCAAAATATATCATTCAATATTCCAATATAATTCATCACAGAATATCAAATAATCATAACAGAGAATATTAAAAATCTAAATAAATGTTGAGGAATCCAATTGGATCCCTCCAACCTATTTTCCTAAATCCATAGATCTTAGCACAATACCAATTCCACTTCGTGGTGGAATATCACGGTATGTGGGATTAATATAATATCATCCGCTATCATACGGCGCATAGGGTCTCATCCGCTATACAATGCGGAAAATCAATCATTCCAAGATATATTATGTACTATAATATAGCACATCAAATCAATTCAACCAATTATTTAAATTTAATCTTTTAAGATTTAAATTATTACCAGATGAGTGAGATTAACTCACCTTTGTTATTTATTTGCAATCCATTCCATCTTGACTTGTTTTCCATGATTTTTCAGACCTTGTATAACATTAGACGTTTTATTAATATTCGATCTAATCAAACAATTAATTATCATATAGTAGATTTACTTAACTAACTTTTATATAAACCCTTATATAATTTTCCAAAGTTCTATATATATATATATATTCATATAAACTTATTTTCTGTATTAAAATATGTATGTACCCTTATATTATATATGAAAATATGTTTTTTCCAGTAAATAGCAAAACTGTGGTTTTGTTATAGTAAACTTCCTCTAATAAATTATTTTTAGGGACTAATATAAATTAAATAACTTATTTAAACAAGCTAATCACTATAAAACATATTCTAAAATTTAATAGTAGTTTAATATGTGTATATGCAGATTTTTTTTTGAAAACACTTATACTTATAAAAATAATCTATATTGATTAAAAATCAAGTTTTTATACAAATCCTTATATTTACAAAAGCTATAAGAAAATTTCTGTTTTAAAATTTTCCTTTACTACATATATATACTTAAATAAAAAAATTCTATATAGATTTAAAAACTAATTCATATAAATTCTTATATTTTCTAAATCAGATATATATACTAATTTCCACTGTTCATTTAAATAGTAAGCTGATGTATATAATATAATCAATATATATACATATAAAATAAAAACCAAACTGCAGATAACCTTACCAAACAAGTTGCACAATACCCAACTCATCGCGCTGACCACAACCACTCGTGAACCTCCACCAATGACGCAACTCACCCCTTGAACCAAAGAATTAGCCTTCGGCCATGACTGCTGCATCACTATTATACGCCACCATCCCAGGCCCTTTGCTCCAGGCAATCGAACACCCACCCTCCTTCCAACGACTTCAGTCGCGACCCAGTCACAAACTCCACTTCCAGGTGGTGGTGCTTGGAAGCTTATTAGCGCAACCCTAAACAACCACAAAAACCCATCTCGCTCTGTCGAAGTCGAACGCGATTCAGCAACACCCACGAATCAAATTGAAGTTGATTTCAAAATTACCCCTCTTAACTATGAACTGCAGTACTCGGCAACCCTCGACGATACTCGCGAATCGTACTCGGTCCGCCATTCTTTCTTCTTCTTTTTTCCGAAACATCAAACTCGATTTGATCGAGGGAAAGAGGGTAACTTGATTTGAACAGGTAGGGGAAGAAAGGAGGTAGTATTTTGGAAAGCTCGGCCATAGAATTTTTTCTTCGATTAGAATTGAAAGAGGAGAAAGCTTTTTGTTATTTGAACTGTGAAAGGAAAAGGAAGTTGATTCTGTCATTGGAAAGGCAGTACCATATCTTTTAGCTCGGCTGTTAATATTAAAGAGGGGAAGAGTGTTGAAGACGCTTTGCTACAGTGATTGAAATGAAGTGTACAAAGCACAGGTGTGACATTATTTCGGCCGAAGGCTAACTATTTGTATGTGAATAAATATATATATTAAATTGATTTCAAATTGTCTCAACTTTGTAGTTTAAATTTTCGACCTCCTAACGAGACGTGCCGCTATGCGTTTATAATGTTATACACCTATTCCGAACACAATGGAAAATGTTTCGAGTCCTAATTCGATCGTATGGAGAAGATAACTTTTTGGATCAGTTATTATATTGAATTTCGATATAAATTTCAGCGCGTTTATATATCGTACGCTCACACGACAACTCTGATCAGTACGAAATTTGAAATCCGGTAATAACATAATATTACGGATCCAATGGAACTGGTTTCGTCGAATTCCGAGACTGTGCCTCGGAAGGCTATTTTTAATTCAATTTAAACGATAAAATTTCAAAACTTAACAAAGCACTTCCAAATTCAATTTTAATACTTCTACTATCTTCAGTACTATCAATATAAATTTTACAAGCCTTCAAATTATTTTTAACAGGCTTAAAACTCCAGATTCAACATTTTACCCAACTTCAAATGATTTAATTCAATAATTTAATTATCAAATAAATAGTGATATTTGAATTCAAGTTAAAAATTAATTTTTAAATATTTAAAATCAATTAAGTATTCCAATTTCAAATGCTCAAAAATTCCGGATCGTCACATTCCTCCCCCCTTAAAAGAATTTCGTCCCTGAAATTACTAGTTAAGAAAAATGGTCCACAACCCATTAACTATTCCCTAAACCAACAATTCAACATCCTACCAACTATCTTTTTGTAGAAGACCCATTATCATTCTTACTAACTTTCCAAACTCTCCCATTAGGTTCCCACCAATATCATATACCCAACCATTCAAATTCCAATTTAAAACTAAATTTTAAATTTTCAAAATTTCTCAAAAATTTTCTAACTCCCTAAATTTCCATAAAATTTCGCCAGCGTCTCCTTCGCGCGACTAGCTCGGTACAACTACAAAATGCCTCTACGGGCCCCCAGATTCCAAAAGAAAACAAAAAGTCAAATGGCTAGATCAAAAGCCAATCAAATTTCATACAGAAATTTAAACACATACCTTTTCGTCGAGCAATTCAAATTTATCTTCTGAAACCAAAACCAATTTTCCTTTCCCTTTATAATACATGCATATCCTGCTTAGTAATAATATCCAATCACAACATTCAAACATTTTATCGACTTCCTTACAAAATGTCAATATCTATCCATTCAAGCCGTATGATGTACATATATTTTTATTAAATCTTCACTCAAATGCTTATTCAATGTATTTTCCTGACACCCATATTACTTAAGAATTTCACAATTTCTTCCTAAGTTCAATATAAGTATTTTATATGCTTCTTATATTTATTTTCACTTCATCACTTAGTTTATATCTATTTTTATTCAAACTGGTTCTCCCATTTCCATATGAATTCAATTTATCTTCAACTCTGAATATTGAATTTTATCTTCCATTTATAACCGATTCATATCATTATTTTAAATTAGTTTCATCCACTAATTTATTTCAATTTCCAATTTGAAATTGTTTTTTCGCTAACTAAAATTTTCCTAAAATTTTCAAAAAAAATTCTAACTCCCAAAATTTTGGCAGAGTCTTCTTCGTACAGAGGAGCTTTTGCAATTTGACAAGAGAAATAATATATATACATCGACCCACACGGTCGGAAAAACAAAAACAGTTCATATTTCCTATTTTTATTGCGTAGGCGTACCTTATTTAGCATTTTTAATCAAGCGGCTTATTATTTTAGCAATTAGTGTGACCAAAATCCTGCCAGATGGCCTTCAAATACCTGCACTTACTCAATTCAAACATATAAGTACTAAATATATGCAATTTGTTAACATTTCACTTACTTTCAATAGCTAACACATAAATTTCACATATAATGCACGTTATATAATTTCCATAAGCACATATACGGTTCCGACACTTATTACAATTGCTTACAACCAATTCTCAAACCATTCCATTTTAATTTTATTCACAATCCTTTTGTTGCATTTTCTTTCATATCCAAATGTTTGATTCCAAACCATTTTATTAACTCGACAACCAATATATTAAATAACCATCTCACAATTCATTTAAGTTATTTATTTTCTTTAAACTATTCCACTCAATACTTTATTTAACGGACTTTCACTTTTGCTCGAAGTCAAACTCCTATTAACTTTAAACTTAAGTTAATTTACTTTCTTCAGATTATCTTAACTTCATAACTTAAGCTCACTTCTATTTAATTTGATTCTCATCAAGTTCAATTACCCCACTCTTTATCCATTTTTAAATTTTAATTCACATTAAGAATTCATTATTGAATTTATTAGTAATAAGGTCATTAAATTTATGCTTGAGTTGGATTTCTTTTTTCATTTCATTTCCAGAATACCAATACTTTTATTCTGGCTTATTTATTTCCTTTTTTAAATTTTTTTATAAGCTACTCACTTATTAATATTCATTCACAAATTCATTTTCAACCAATAAATTTAATTTCCAAACATTAATTATTTTTAGTCCATTTGAACTAATTCTGCACTTTATTTTACACAGTTTTAAATCAAACATCATCCAATATTCAATTTCATTTCATTTGCATACCATATATATCAATCAGTTACTTACTAATTTTAATCTCAAAACTTTGTTTTATTTAGTCCAACTTGACTAATTATTTTTTCCATTCAAACTTAAGTTCAACATTCAGCTTCAATTCCCTTTTGCTTACACGTTTAAACTCACTACTAAAATGGTTCAAATTCAATTTTGAAAACATATATATCTAAACCAAACTATTCCTTTGCATTTTCAAAATCAGACCAAATTTCACAAACAAACATTAATCCAAAACATCCAGGTAGCAATCCTCCTCTTGGAAACTCGAAAATGAACACCGATGATGTCGCTATCATCATCGGAATTATTTTCCAGCGACCGAAAAGAATTCAATGCTTTTATCTTTCTAAAATCCCTTCAAATATTTTTAAATTCCAAATCTCTCTAGATTTCAAATCCGATTCAAAATATTTCTCAAATATATATTATTTTCCCCAACTTTTTAAGAATCATTTTCAAATTCAAGGGAATTTAAATTTCCAAATTTTCAAATTCCAAATCCTTTAAATTCATATTCAAACATTACTTTAGAATTTTATCTTATTTTAATTATTAATCACACTATAACTCACATTTATAGTTTACATTTACAAATTTCATTTGTATATGAATTTGTTTCTAGTTTTTTTATGATTTCAATTCTTTATTCAATTATAAATCACATTTACAAATCCTATTTATTTATTAACTTATTCCTTCATCTTTGGTTTTTATTTCAATTTCTTATTCAATTCTCATACAATGATAATAATTTAATATTATCACTTTCTAACAACCAAGCATCCATATATAACTATAACAATTTACGAAAAATCATTTCCTTTATATACAAAATAATTTTGGGTAAAATTATTCCACTTACCCTATTTAAAACAATACTATGTCAGTTTATCATGTTTAAGAGTTTAGAAATCCCTATCGATAACATGGCGTCCCACATATCGACCAGAATCCATAAACACTCAACCGATAAATCAACACAATATAAAACAATTTTATATTCACTAACAAATACGCGTTCATATCTATTAATACTCTCAAACTCATTCTAGAGTACCACAGACTCTATTTGAGTAATTCCCACCAGAGCCAAGGTTATCACCAACCTAAGCTCTGATACCAACTGTAACGACCCGCAGTTCCGTACCCCTTGAGTCGACACTATTCTCCATCAATCAACTCAAGATGAATGGAAATACGAACCATTAGGGATAAAGAAGAGGTAGAAGAAGAAAATAGAAACCAACATCAGAATCTAACCATCGTAGCGGAATAAAATATAATAGATAATCACAGATCTTTACAACAAAAACAAATACTATATCTGTTTATACATACGTCATCAGAGTACGTCATCAGAGTTCAACAACATCAATAACATACAACTGGATACATAGCGGAACAATAATCAAGTACAGAAGTACGTATCGCCTTCCAGCTCGTCTCCTGAGCTCCACTGCATCATATCCTGTATCTTATAATACTCGGTCTGACCCGAGCATTATAGTTAAATAACACCCGAGTCGGTCTGGAAAACCAGCGTGAGAAATCACACTCAAATTGATTATTAAAGTTTCAAAAATCCTTTGGAAACAAAAGCATCTCGTAAGACCATGCCACAAATAAACATGTCGGATTTTTACCTTACGATAGCTAAAACACATTTTATTAAAATCCTCTGATATTATAATACGGTCTATATACAAATAATTATTAAAATAGCCGAAATTGTTACATTATTAAATTTTTGCTACTAGCCACAGAGTGGGTAATGCAAACAAAACTCGTAAAAGGCGCGTAGGGAGAATGGATTTCCAACTAATGACTAGGCACAGGGGTACCACCTGTCACAGTACGTGGCCTAGATCACAATACCGAGGATTACTCCCAATCCCCTACAAAACAAGACCGGGACTACCCCTTACTGGATAATCCCGAGTAAGATCACCTCACGGTTGTGATCAGCAACCGCACCACTAAGCCGGAAAAAATGGACATCTAGATAGGGATGACCGCACCCTAAAATGGGTGCTACCCACCTAGCCTTGCTGCATAACCCTTGATTTTCAGTCATTCCGGTTGATGAGGCTTGAGGCTAAGCGTTACCTTTTATAACGTTTCACTTAGAATGCTCATCGTTCACCCGACGATGTTCTGAAAGCATTCATCCATACAAGTCCATCCCGGGTTCGAACGGAACCGAAGGCACTACTCCTCCTACTACATATTTTGGAAATATCCTCAGGATCAGTAGCGACTAGCCCTTGCACTTCACTGCTCCATCTTCGACTCCAAACTCGTTTTCCCACAGAAACATACAAATCGGATCGAAGTGGTTTTCGAGAAATTAATCCTGATCCCGGTCTCTTCGAAACGATTAGTGCATTTTCCAATATTGATAGCCGGTTATTTAACTATCAAATAACATTTACAAACATCCATCAACACAAATAATTTCTCAAAATTATTTATTATTCTTAAAATATCTTCGCAAGATATATTTTCATTTTCAACCCTTTGAACACAGTTTCAAATCATCTTCTTTTACGGAATAAAGTTCCCAAATATTTTCTATTCCCACTGAAATCACCAAGTACAACACTTAGATTTTAGAACAATTTAAAAGCAATTTATTATAAAATATACTTTAAAATATTTAAATAAAAAACTACTTTAATACTTTATTAAAAATATATATACTTTAAGAATATTTAAAATAAAGCTACTTTATAGAATATAAAACTAAATTTCTCTTTTTACAACAAAATACCAAGTCACCTTAAATAATTACTAGACAATAGATTTGAAAAATATCTATTTTAGAATTTAAACATTTAGAAATAATAAAGTTCCTAGAACATGCTTTTTAAAACAACATTAAAGCTTTTAACTTATATTTAAAAATTTACTTTGAAACGTACTTGGCTATCCAGGGAAATATACTTTTCTTCACATCCTTTAAAAATAAATCACTGTTTATTTTTAAATAAATTTTCTCATTTCCTTAATAAATTCCCACCGTTAATTTATTCTCCAAAATATCCACCGATATATTACTTCACTTTTATAAACCCAGTTTATAAATTCCATAGTCACATTCTCCTTTAAATTTCCAATTTCAAACACTTGAATCAATTTCCAAATTGATTTCCAATTTACTCCATTTTGAAATAAATTCCTTCTTTATATATTTCAATAAATTTACAACTTGGATTTTAAAATAAATTCTTTGTTCCTTTAAATACCGTCACTTAAGGTTTAAAATTAATTATTTCTCTGTTTATTCAAAATCCCCTTTCCATACTCGAAATTTATTTATTAGAATTTTAAATTACTTTTATTCTTTTCTAATTTATCCTTTAATTTGTTCAAATTCTCTATAATTATTTTACTTACAAATTCACTCTTTTATTTTCTTTTCAAAAATCCAATTCTATACATTTTGATAACTCAGTGTACCAAAATGTTCAAGCAAACTATAGCATTCAATATTCCAATATAATTCATCGCAGAATATCAAATAATCATAACAGAGAATATTAAAAAATCTAAATAAATGTTAAGGAATCCAGTTGGATCCCTCCAACCTGTTTCCCTACATCCACAGATGTTAGCACAATACCAATTCCACTTCGAGGTGAAATATCGCGGTATATGAGATTAATATAATATCATCCGCTATCATGCGGCGCATAGGGTCTCATCCGATATACAATGCGAGAAATCAATCATTCCAAGATATATTGCATACTATAATATAGCACATCAAATTAATTCAACCATTCAGCCAATTATTTAAATTTAATCATTTAAAATTTAAATTATTACCAGATGAGTGAGATTAACTCACCTTTGTTATTGATTTGCAATCCATTCCATCTTGACTTGTTTTGCATGATTTTTCAGACCTTGATAACATTAGATGCTTTATTAATATTCGATCTAATCAAACAATTAATTATCATTTAGTAGATTTACTTAACTAATTTTTATATAAACCCACATATATTTTTCCAAAGTTCTATATATATATTCATATATACTTATTTTCTGTATTAAAATATGTATGTACCCTTATATTATATATGAAAATATGTTTTCTTCAGTAAATAGCAAAACTGTAGTTTTGTTATAGTAAACTTCCTCTAATAAATTATGTTTAGGGACTAATATAAATTAAATAACTTATTTAAACAAGCTAATCACTATAAAACATATTCTAAAATTTAATAGTAGTTTAATATGTGTATATGCAGATTTATTTTTATAATTTTTTTTGAAAACACTTATAAAAATAATCTATATTGATTAAAAATCAAGTTTTTATACAAATCCTTATATTTCCAAAAGCTATAAGAAAAGTTCTGTTTTAATATTTTCCTTTACTGCATATATATACTTAAATAAAAAACTCTATATAGATTTAAAAACTAATTGATATAAATTCTTATATTTTCTAAATCATACATATATACTAATTTCCACTATTCATTTAAACATCAAGCTGATGTATATAATATAATCAATATATATACATACAAAATAAAAACCAAAGTGCAGATAACCTTACCAAACAAGTTGCACAACACCCAACTCCTCGCGCTGACCACAACCACTCGCGAACTTCCACCAATGACGCAACTCACCCATTGAACCAAAGAATTAGCCTTCGGCCTTGACCGCTGCATCACTATTATACGCCACCATCCCAGGCCCATTGCTCCAGGCAATCGAACACCCACCCTCCTTCCATCGACTTCAATCGTGACCCAGTCAAAAACTCCACTTCCAGGTGGTGGTGTTTGGAAGCTTATTAGCGCAACCCTAAACAACTACAAAAACCCATCTCGCCCTGTCGAAGTCGAACGCGATTCGGCAACGCCCACGAATCAAATTGATGTTGATTTCAATATTACCCCTCTTAACTATGAACTACAACACTCGGCAACCCTCGGCGATACTCACGAATCGAACTCGGTCCGCCATTCTTTCTTCTTATTTTTTTTCCGAAACATGAAACTCGATTCGATCGAGCGAAAGAGGGCAACTTGATTTGAACAGGTAGGGGAAGAAAGGAGGTAGTATTTTGGAAAGCTCGGCCATAGAATTTTTTCTTCGATCAGAATTGAAAGAGGAGAAAGCTTTTTTTTTTTTGATTTGAACTGTGAAAGGAAAAGAAAGTTGATTCTGTCTTTGGAAAGGCAGTATCATATCTTTTAGCTCGGATATTAATATTAAAGAGGGGAAGAGTGTTGAAGACGCTTTGCTACAGTGATTGAAATGAAGTGTACAAAGCACATGCGCGACATTATTTTGGCTGAAGGCTGACTATTTGCATGTGCATAAATATATATATTAAATTGATTTCAAATTGTCTCAACTTTGTAGTTTAAATTTTCGACCTCCTAACGAGACATGCCGCTTGGCGTTTATAATGTTATACACCTATTTCGAACACAATGGAAAAGGTTTCGAGTCCTAATTCGATCGTATGGAGAAGATAGCATTTTGGATCAGTTATTATATTGAATTTCGATATAAATTTCAACGCGTTTATATATCGTACGCTCACACAACAACTCCGATCACTTCGAAATTTGAAATCCAATAATAATATAATATTACGGATCAAATGGAACTAGTTTCGTCGAATTCTGAGACTGTGCCCCGGAAAGCTATTTTTAAATTCAATTTAAACGATAAAATTTCAAAACTTAACAAAGCACTTCCAAATTTATTTTTAATACTTCTACTATCTTCAGTACTATCAATATAAATTTTGCAAGCCTTCAAATTATTTTTAACAGGCTTAAAACTCCAGATTCAACATTTTATCCAACTTTAAATTATTTAATTCAACAATTTAATTATAAAATAAATAGTGATATTTGAATTCAAGTTAAAAATTAAATTTTATATATTTAAAAGCAATTAAATATTCTAATTTCAAATGCTTAAAAATTTCGGGTCGTCACAATATCCGTGATATAGAACACACATTTGACAAGAACAATTTATTGTAACCAAGCCTATTCCTTCGAGCGATGCGAGGGTGTTTGATAGTCGAATTCCGAAGGGGAGCTTCGAGACTGGACGTAGGATGGGAGGTCCGAACTAGTATATAATCCTGGTGTCCTTATTCTATATTTACTTAGATTAATATTGCTTTTAGTTGCATCATATATTTTGTCACATATATTTGCATTTACACTACACGATCCACTCTGTAGACTTTCAATTGGTATCAGAGCAAGGTATGATCAAAATACAGCAACACGATTTTTGAATCACTCTAATATGGCAAGTATTTTTCAAGAAGGTCAATCCACAGCATGACCCCCACTTTTTAATGGTTCTAACTGTGCATATTGGTCAACACATATGAGAATTTTTATGGAAGCTAATGGATTAGAAATTTGGTCAGCCACTCAGAATAAATACGAAGAACTTGACACTACTATGAACACATGGAATGATGCACAAAAAACCACAGCTTCTAATAATGCCAAAGCTATGAATGTTTTATTTTGTTCATTAGATAAGAATGAATTTTCACGTGTCATGTTATATAACACTGCATATGGTATTTGGCGTGCCTTAAAACTTACACACGAAGGCACAAACAAAGTTAAACAAACTAAGATTTCAATTTTACAAAATCAATTTTCATCATTTAAAATGAAACAAAATGAATCTATAGTAGATATATACTCTAGATTCCAAACCATTCAACACGATTTAATAGCACTTGGAGTCAAATTCATAAATTTTGATTTAATATCTAGAATACTCAATTGTTTAACTCTAGAGTGGGAAAGAAAAGTATTATCTATCGAAGAAGGTAATAATCTCTCAAAACTCTTAGTTGAAGAATTGATAGGAAATTTAATGTCTTATGAAGCTAATTTGCAGGAATAGAACAAAATTCAGAAAAGAAAAGCATAGCATTCGCAGCATCAAATGAAGACTCCAACTTTGTCGAAGAAGAAATTGTATTTATTGCCAAAAACTACAACAAATTTAAGAAGTTTAGGAAAATGACTAGATTTCAAAATGAAGGAAAATCAAGCTCAATAAATCAAACCATCAATCAAATGCTATGAATGTGACCAATTTGGACAAATGAAGAAAGATTGTCCCAAGCTCAACAATGATAAAAAGAAGAACAAATTTGAAAAATTCAAAAAGAAGAAAGCTTTGAAAGTAACATGGGATGACTCAGATTCTTCATCATCATCAGACAGCGACAGCGATAGTGATAGAGAACAAGCTAATGAATGCTTTATGTCACAAACTTATAAGGTATGTCCCGAACTTAGCTATGATGAATTATTAGAACTTAGCATGGAATTAGATGATAAATTCAGACAAATTAAAAAATTGAATAAAGAACATATACCCAAAATAAATATACTAGAACTTGAAGTAGGAATGTTAAAAGATGAAAAACTTATTTTAGAGGAGGAATTAGAATTATCTCAAAAAAAATTAAAAATAGTTTGGTGTAAAATGGGACTATGGCTATTAATTTTGGAAAAACTAGACTAGAAAAGGATAACCTGTTAAAAGAGAATATCGACTTGAAGAGTAATGTAGAAACAATGAAAATTGAAAATTTAGAATTAAAAGAAAAATTAGATAAAATTACAAATAATGTTTCAAAATTTAATAAAGGAAAACAAGATTGAGAAAATCTTATCAACACTTCAAAACCATCAGGTAATAGAAATGGAATAGGATTTAAAAGTATTCCTAAACAAAAAGGAAATAATATTAAATACAGTCGTATTTATCAAAAGACTAAAAGATCACCTAAGTCTAATACGAATACCAAAAATATAAAAATTTGGATTCCTAAGACAAATAATAATTTGATTAGACAAAAACATATTAATAATTTTTTAGATAATGTAGTTTATAATAAAAATTATTTTCATAAAGGTACCAAACCGTCTTGAGTATGGCTACCTGCTTCTCCTAACATCTAGGACCCTAATAAAGTATATGGGTACCAATTAAATCATCTTTTATTTTGCAGGTACCCAAAATAAAAAATAAGCAGAAATGGATACTTGATAGTGGTTGCTCTAATCATAGGACCGGAAACTCAAAAATGTTATCGAATATAACATACATCGATAGTGGAACAGTAACTTTTGGAGATAACTCAAAAGAATACGTCGTTGGCATCGAAGAAGTCATCAACTCTGGTATTTCTAACTCTCCTATTATTATAAATGTTTTGTTAGTAGAAAATTTAAAACACAACCTACTTAGTATTAGCCAATTATGTGATAAAGGTTTTCAAATTAATTTCAAAAAAGATAGATGCAATATTGTTGACAAAAACAAACAACTTATCTTCGTGGGTTTTAGAGACAAAAATATTTATGCCTTAAATATGAATATAAATCGAAAGTCTAATTTATGTTTAACCGCCAAACAAGACGATCCATGGTTATGGCATAAACGATTTTGTCATATTAATTTTAAATATATTAATAAACTAGCAAAATATGAGCTAATTAGAGGTTTACCTAAAATAAATTACAAAGTAGAAAATTTATGCGACGATTGTCAAATTAGAAACTAAAGAAAAGCTCTTGTAAATCTAAAATAATATTTCTACAAAACAACCATTAGAATTATTACATTTAGATTTATTTGATCCAAACCAAGTACGTTCTATAAATCACAACAAATATGTTTTCGTAATAGTTGATGATTTTTCAAGATATATATGGACTTTATTTTTAAAACATAAAAGCGACACCTTTGGAATGTTTGAAATTTTTGCTAAAAGAATTAAAACTCAAATGGGTATGAAATTTGAAAATATATGAAGTGATAACGGTGGAGAATTCGAAAATGATCTTTTTACCAATTTTTGTAATAAAAAAGGTATAAGTTGAAAGTTAGTGCAGATTAAGGATCTTAAGGCTAATTTAACACTAGAAGGGGGTGCATAGTGTTTAATGGATTCTAAGACTTATATGGACTAATTTAAAATTATGACACAAACAAATGCAGAACTTAGTCACAGAACAATCGTAAAATCAAACACAAATGCAGAAAGTAAATAAAATGCATTAAAAAGGAAAGAACACACCGGATTTTATACTGGTTCAGAGTTACCCTACATCCAGTCTTGTATCAAGGCAAACCACCTCATATGATTTACGGGCCTCAAGACTACCTAACTGATTTATAGGCATAACCATACCTTATAGATAGACTCGATAAACTTTTGATTACAAATAAATCGTATAACTCTGAATATCACTTTGATCTTCGAGAGAGGGTAGACAATCAAACAGGAATGAGATTTTAATTTGATTCACTTGAGAATTTGGTAGAATTTCAACACGATCTTAAAAATATGAAAATTATAGGATATGGATTTGTGGAGAAGAAGTAAAGAAAATAAGAAATTAGATGGTTAAATTTTGTGTGTGAAGGCTATTTATAAAGCACCAATGGTCATAACCGTTCATGAAGAGATTTAAACGAATAGACACTTCTTTTGAAAATTGAAACTTTTGAATTCAACGGCCACCATGTCGACATGGGGTATCCATGATGTCGACATCTTTATGTTAAAAACAATGTAAAATTTGTTTTGAAAATGAAGTTTAAAACAAGAGTTTATTTTACAACAAAAACAAATAATATGTTAAGGCTAAAAGTTCTTTTTGAAAATCAATTTGAAAAGATAATATTAAGGCTAAAATATTTTGAAAAGCAGTTCTGAAAATAATTTTGAAAAACCATTTTGAAGTAGTTTTGCAAGCTTCTTCCTGCATAAAATCTCATTACATCAGGACTCGAGAACCTGTACAAAACCAGGATGTTCATGGGTTTGTAAGCCGCTTGTCGTAGGTTTGTAAGCTACTTGTCGTAGGTTTGTAAGCCACTAAAAAGGTAGAAATGGGTTCCATACCAAATGAAATTCGTGATGAAGATTTCCATGCTATTATGAAGTTTTAACAAAAAAACTAGATACATATCTTGAAATCTTAATCTCGATACTCATGAGTCTCCAAACTTGATTTCTTCATTCTTGACCTTTATACTGTACAGCCTTCAGTAATCAGTACCCGCCTTAAATATATCATGCATAACAACATTCATATATGTCTAGACAATAGTGTTAGTACATAAGTTACAATAAAATAAGTTACAAAGGTTGTTGTCATCAAAACCACCATCTCCAGTTCCTAAGTAATCTCCCCTTTTTGATGATGGCAAATTTATAAAATATACTTACCACTTCAATCATACCATAACTCCCCCTTACTCCAAGCCTATTATTTTACATAACTTCTCCCCCTTTGTCATCAACAAAAAATATCATCCTAAAACCATAAAACTATAAAACTTCCCCTTAAGCTAATACTAGAAAAAAGTATAGTAAATGTAATGTGAAAGACACATACGTCAAATCCAATCATGTCAAATAAGTCAAACAAATCAATCAAGCCAAACAAGTCAATCCTATCAAACTTCAATCAAAACATACCAAACAAATAAAAAACTAATAATCCTATACCATAAGACAATAATAAAAACTCCCCCTAAATAGAATACATTTTTGATGTGTATATGTATACAATATGTAGTTTGTAATGCAGTATGAAATATATGACATATGCAGTGTAGCATGAGATGATATGCATAATGAAGTGTAACTTGTGATGCAAATGATTATAATATTTCATGCATTGTAATTTATGATGTAATATGCAATGAAATATGATATATAATAGGATGCACAATGATATGTAATATGAAATAAAATGATAATTAAGTAAGAAGAAGAAAAATGCAGAATGATATGATGATATATAGACTACGGTAAGAGATATTTAGATTATAAGATAAACCTGAGTGATCAGTATTATTTAATTGACAAACATATATATATATATATGTATGTATGTATGTATCCATATGTCAAACTATTTATTATGAATCACTTCAACCAAACAAAGGTAATACACACCGATTACTAGACTTAGGTTGGGAAACTAATGAATGGGACTGAAAGAGCAGTAAAGACAAGAGTTTAAAGGTAATAAATGGTATTAAAACTATAACATATACATGAAACGTAGTAATCAAACTTAACATCAAAATCAAATGCTAAGAAATACGAATTTAAACTTATATGATCAAATATGGTTTTTATAAAAATTAATAACCTCCTTATTTAATTCTTTTAAAATAATTTTTTTAACTTAATTGTTTTTTAGAATCCAAACTTTCATGTTTACAAAATACTTAAATTACTAATTAAAACCTATGCATTAAATTATTATTGATTAAAATATTTAGAACATGTTTAAGCACCTTTTAATTTTTAAAAAATATCCTAATGAAATATGATATAACAAAGATTGAAAAACTAAAATAAAAATGTTTTATATTAAGGCTTCTTACATTAAAAAATTTAATTAATTATAAAATAATATTTAAACATGAAATTAATTTTAAAATATTCTAATATAAGTTAAAAAAATAACTCTAAAAGGAATAGAGAAAAATACTTAGTTTAAATATCGTTTTTTCAAAATTTAAAGTTTCAAACAGAAAAGACAACATTTATAGAATGCTATAAAAAGTTTTTGCAATAAAAAATATTCAAAACATTATAAAATAGAAACTGCAGCATCTATAAAATGCTGTGAAAATTTTCTAAAACACTACAGCGTTTCAAAGCACAGAAATGCTATAAAAACGTATTTGCAGCGCAACAGAAGCAAAGACAGCATTTCAGAAATGCTGTCTAAAGTTTTAGGCCTGTTTTTAATATGATTTTGCACTAATTTTACGACTAGATTTTGACATGTAAATAATTGGTTTTTGACCTAATTTTTTATAGTACTTAATATAATTAAATTACTTGAAAATATAAAAAATAAATGAAAAGACATGTGTAAAGACACTTGGCATTTTGCATGTAAAAATGCTTTTATTAAAGAACAAGTGCAATGACACGTGTCATTTTGCATGTATATCATCATCTATTTATATGACAAGTGTCATATGATGTGGCGCAATCTTATTAAATGAATAAATCTATAAATAGAGCCTTATTCTAATATTCTAAATTTATTCTATTAATTTCTTTAAAAGAAATAGAGTACGAGAAGTAAAAACAACATTAGAAAAGTTGAAATCATGAATGAAGGTGTGCTTTTCTACTTAATATAGTTGTAATAAATTAGTAGTAAGATTTCATTTGAAAGAAAATACATTTTGAAAGACCTTTTAAAAAAAAATTAGACTGGTATATCAATATGTATACTATGGTGTGTTGACATTTGGACCAAAATATCAAAACTATAAAAGAGATAAATTTCTATAACTAACTAAATGCATAAATATATATTCCTAAATACAACAATAAAGATAAAATAATAGTAAAGCGTACCACGTTTTGCATTCCTCCATCCTTCTTACTTTGTTGTTCTTCCATTATCGTGAATCAACACATTTATATCTTCCATAATGTGACGACGAGATCTGTTCTATTGCGACAGACTCATTTTTCGAATAAGCATAGTATATTTATTTGCTGAATTTGAAGACCGTACGAGAAAAATACAGATGATTTAGTAGATTGACCAACTTGGCGCCAAAACTTTGAATTTGAATTTTGAATGAACTGACACTTCAACCACTATAATAGGCCCAAAAGTCACTACTTTTTATAAAAAATTATCTTCTTCTTCTTCCCTTTTTCTATTTACTGTCAAAGTTCTAGAAGGTATATCTCCTTCGTTTCTTAACAGAATTGGATGAAATCGGCGGAAAATAGAATAGGAAGGCAAGGGCTATAATCTAGTAATAGTTTGGTGATGAAATTTGGTCGGTATTATGATGCAACAGGCCGAACAGTAAGAGAAATGCAGAAACTCCCGTACACAGTTTTCAGTTTTGGATAGCCAACTTCAAACTGTCACATCTCATTTAATTTTGATCGGAATTTGATGATCCACCCAACAAAATGACCGAGAGAACAAGAACTACAATTTGGAAAAGGAGTGGGAACCGAATAATCAAATCTCTGGATGCAATTTGAAGAATACCATTGATGGTTTTGCTTTCTTTTTCTCTTTGTTCACCAAAACTTCATTTGACCATAAACTGGTCATTGCTTGACGGATTCGCATGAAACCGGTGACATTGCGAAGTAGATGGAGAGAAGTACAGTATTATATCAAGTTGTATATAAGAATCAAAAGCTTTGTATTGATCTGGTACCCATTTCATTGTCGATTTTCATTATATATCCATTAGTTCTTCTTGATCGATGAATGATTATCTGGTATTTTTAACCAACAGTCAGTAGACATAACTCTTCTCCCGTGAAACAACATAACTTTTTAAAAAATCAAGTGACTTTTCAAAATAACTAAATATAATTTTAAACAACAATATCATGATGATTCTGTGACATATTCATATGAAAATAGTGTGAATAATTTTTAAAAAATACCATCTTAAAATTTTTCAAAAATCAGACTATGAAATTTTGAAAACCTTGCTCTGATACCAATTGAAATTGAGAGCGAATTACGGATCTTAAGCCTAATTTGACACGAGAGGGAGGTGAATAGTGTTTAATGGATTCTACGACTTATATGGACTAATTTAAAATTATGACACAAACAAATGCAGAACTTAATCATAGAACAATCACATAATCAAACATAGTTGCAGAAAGTAAATAAAAAGTAGTAAAAGGAAAGAACACATCGGATTTTATATTGGTTTGGAGTTACCCTAAATCTAGTCCTATACCAAGGCAAACAACCTCATATAGATTTTTATTATACCAATGTCGAGATTAGAAACATCAATTTCTAAAGGCCTTGAGGTACCCTCCCGTCTCAAGAGTCTGAGGCAAACTCTCTTGATTTACGGGACTCAAGACCACCTAATTGATTTTCAAGTAGAAAAAACATCTTATAGAGAGACTCGATAAACTTTTGATTACAAATTGATCCTAGAACTCTGAATAACACTTTGATCTTCGAGAGAGGGCAGAAAATCAAACAAGAATGAGATTCTAATTTGATTCACTTGAGAATTTGGCAGAATTTTGGCATGATCTTAAAAATATGAAAATTATAGAATATGGATTTATGGAGAAGAAGAAGTGAAGAAAATAAGAAATTAGATGGTTAAAAAATTCATTTGTGAAGGCTATTTATAAAGCACCAATGGTCATAACCATTCGTAAAGAGATTTAAATGTATAGACACTTCTTTTTAAAATTGAAACTTTTGAATTCAAGGGCCACCATGTCGACATAGGGTATCCCATGATGTCGACATCCCTATGTTCAAACAATGTATTTGAAAATGAAGTTTAAAATAAGAGTTTAGTTTAAAACAAAAACAAATAATTTTAAGGCTAAAACATCTTTTTGAAAATCATTTGAAAAGATAATTTTAAGGCTAAAATATTTAGAAAAGCAGTTTTGAAAATCATTTTGAAAAACCATTTTAAAGTAGTTTTGCAAGCTTCTTCCTGCAGAATATCTCATCACATCAGAACTCGGGAACTTGTAAAAACCAGGATATTTGTGGGTTTGTAAGCCACTTGTCATAGGTTTGTACGCTACTTATCATGGGTTAGTAAGCCTCTAAGAAGGTAGAAATGAGTTCCATCCCAAATGAAATTCAAAATAAAGATTTCCATGCTATTATGAAGTTTTAACAAAAAAACTAGACACATATCTTGAAATCTTGATCTTGATACTCATGAGCCTTCAAATTTGATTTCTTCATTCTTGATCTTTATACTATACAGTCTTCAATAATCAGTACCTGCCTTATATCCTGTATAACAACATTCATATATATCTAAACAATAGTGTTAATATATAAGTTATAATAAAAATAAGTTACAAAGGTTATTGTCATCAAAATCGCTATCTCCGGTTCCTAACAATCTCCCCCCTTTTGATGATGACAACCTTATAAAATATACTTACCACTTCGATCATACCATAGCTCCCCCTTACACCAACAACTCCCCCTTACTTCAAGCCTATTATTTTATATAACTTCTCCCCCTTTGTCATCAACAAAAAATATCATCCTAAAACCATAAAACTATAAAACTCTCCCTTAAGCTAATACTAGGACAAAGCATAGTAAATGGAATGTGAAAGACACATATGTCAAATCCAATCATGTCAAATAAGTCAAACAAATCAATCAAGTCAAACAAGTCAATCCTATCAAACTTCAATCAAAACATACCAAACAAATCAAAAACTAATAATCATATACCATAAGATAATAATACAAACCCCCCTAAATAAAATACATTTGTTATGTGTACATGTATGCAATATGTAGTTTGTAATGAAGTATGAAATGTATGACATATGCAATATAGCATGAGATGATATGCAGAATGAAGTGCAACTTGTGATGCAAATGATTATGATATTTCATGCATTGTAATTTATGATGTATTATGCAATGAAATGTGATATGTAATAGGATGTACAATGATATGCAATATGAAATAAAATGACAATGAAGTAAGAAGAAAAAAATATGCATAACGATATGATGATATATAGACTACGGTAAGAGATATTCAGACTGTAAGATAAACATGAGTTATAAGTAATATCTAATTGACAAACATATATATATATATATGTATACATCTGTCAAAAAATTTATTATAAATCACTTCAACCAAACAAAGGTAATACACACCAACTACTAGACTTAGGTTAAGTAAACCAATAAATGGGACTGAAAAAGTAGTAAAGACAAGAGTTTAAAGGTAACAAATGGTATTAAAACTATGACATACACATAAACGGTAGTAATCAAACTTAACATCAAAACCAAAATGTTAAGGAGTATGGATTAAACTATATATGATCAAATATGGTTTTTATAAAAATTAATAGCCTTCTTATTTAATTCTTTTAAAATAATTTTTTTTAACTTAATTGTTTTTTAAGAATCCAAACTTTCATGTTTATAAAATACTTAACTTACTAATTAAAACCTATAAATTAAATTATTATTGATTAAAATATTTAGAAACGTGTATAAACACCTTTTATTTTTTTAAAAATATCATTATGAAATATGATATAACAAAGATTGAAAAACTAGAATAAACATGTGTTATATTAAGGCTTCTTACTTTAAAAAATTTAATTAACTATTAAATAATATTTAAACATGAAATTAATTTTTAAATATTCTAATATAAGTTAGAATACAACTCTAAAAAGAATAGAGAAAAATACTTAGTTTAAATATCGTTTTTTCAAAATTTAAAGTTTCAAACATAAAGACAGCATTTACAGAATGCTATAAAACGTTTTTGCAATAAAAAATATTCAAAACATTATAAAACAAAATCTACAGCATCTATAAAATACCGTGAAAAGTTTCTGAAACACTACAGCATTTCAATGCACAGAAATGCTATAAAAAAGTATTTACAGCGTAACAGAAGCAAAGACAACATTTCAGAAATGCTATCTAAAGTTCTAGGCATGTTTTTAACATGATTTTGCACTAATTTTACGACTAGATTTTGACATGTAAATAATTGATTTTTGACCAAATTTTTTATAGTACTTAATATAATTAAAGTACTTGAAAAATATAAAAAAATAATGAAAAGACATATGTAAAGACACTTGGCATTATGCATGTAAAAATGCATTTATTAAAGAACAATGTAATGATACGTGTCATTTTGCATGTATATCATCATTTATTTATATGACAAGTATCATGTGATGTGGCGCAATCTTATTAAATGAATAAATATATAAATAGAGCCTTATTCTAACATTCTAAATTTATTCTATTAATTTCTTTAAAAGAAATAGAGTACGAGAAGTAAAAACAACATTAGAAAAGTTGAAATCATGATTGAAGGTATGTTTTTCTACTTAGTATAGTTGTAATAAATTAATAGTAAGATTTCATTTGAAAGAAAACACATTTTAAAAGACTTTTTTTATAAAAAAATTAGACTGATATATCAATATGTATACTATGGTGGGTTGTTATATGGGCAAAAATATCAAAACTATAAAAGAGATAAATTTCTACACCTAACTAAATGCATACATATATATTCCTAAATGCAACAATAAAGATGAAATAGTAGTAAGGCGTACCACTTTTTGCATTCCTCCATCTTTCTAACTTTGTTATTCTTCCATTATCGTGAATCAACACATTTTTATCTTTCAAAATTTGATGACGAGATCTGTTCTATTGCGACGGGCTCATTTTTTTGATCAGCGTAGTATATTCATTTGCTGAATTTGAAGACCGTATGAGAAAAATACAGATGATTTAGTAGATTGACCAACTTGGAGCCTAAAGTTTGAATTTGAATTTTTAATGAATGGACACTTCAACCACTATAAATAGGCCCAACAGTCACCACTTGTCATAAAAGTTTCTCTTCTTCTTTTTCTTCTTCTTCTTCCCTTTTTCTAATTGCTATCAAACTTCTAGAAGGCATATCTCCTTCGTTTCTCAACGGAATTGGATGAAATCAGCGGAAAATCAAAGAGGAAGGCAAGGGCTATGATCTAGTAATAGTTTGGTGACGAAATTTTGTCCGTATTGTGTGCAATAGGCCGAACAGTAAGAGAAATGCAGAAAATCCTATACATAGTTTTCAGTTTTGGATAGCCAACTTCAAATTGTCATATCTCACTCAATTTTAATTGAAATTTGATGATCCACCCATCAAAACGATGGTGAGAATAAGACCTACAATCTGGAAAAGTAGTGGGAATAAAATACTCAAATATCTAAATGAGATTTGAAGAATACCATTGACAGTTTTGCTTTCTTTTTCTCTTTGTTCATCGAAACTTCATTTGACCATAACTTGGTCATTTCTTGATCGATTCGATAGTATCATATCAAGTTGTAGATGAGAATCAAAAGCTTTTTATTGATCTGCTACCCATTTCATTGTCGATTTCCATTATATATCCATTAATTCTTCTTGATCGATGAATAATTATCTGGTATCTTTTAACCAATAGTCATTAGACATAAGTCTTCTCCTGCAAAATAACATAACTTTTTAAAAAATCAAATGACTTTTCAAAATAACTAAATATAATTTTAAACAATAATATCATGACGATTCTATGACATATTCATATGAAAATAGTGTAAATAATATTTAAAAAAATGCCATCTTAAAAAATTTCAAAATTCAGATTATGAAATTTTGAAAACCGTGCTCTAATGCTAATTGAAAGTGAGTGCAGATTAATGATCTTAAGGCTAATTTAACACTAGATGGGAGTGAATAGTGTTTAATGGATTCTAAGACTTATATGGACTAATTTAAAATTATGACATAAACAAATGCAGAACTTAATCACAGAACAATCGCAGAATCAAACACAGATGCAGAAAGTATATAAAAATCAGTAAAAGGAAAGAACACACCAGATGTTATAACAGTTCGGAGTTACCCTACATCCAGTCCTGTACCAAGGCAAACCACCTCATACAGATTTTTGTTATACCAATTTCGAGATTACAATCCTCAATTTCTAAAGGCCTTGAGAAAGCCTCCTATCTCAAGGGTCCGGGGCAAACTCTCTTGATTTACGGGACTCAAGACTATCCAATTGTTTTCCAGGCACAACCACACCTTATAGAGAGATTCGATAAACTTTTGATTACAAATTGATCCTATAGCTCTGAATAGCATTTTGATCTTCTAAAGAGGGTAGAGAATCGAACAAGAATGAGATTCTAATTTGATTCACTTGAGAATTTGGCAGAATTTTGGCATGATCTTAAAAATATTAAAATTATAGAATATGGATTTGTGGAGAAGAAGTGAAGAAAATAAGAAATTAGATGGTCAAAAAATTCGTTTGTGAAGACTATTTATAAAGCACTAACGGCCATAACCATTCGTGAAGAGATTTAAACGAATAGACACTTCTTTTGAAAATTGAAACTTTTGAATTCAACGGCCACCATGTCGACATAGGGTATCCCATGATGTCAACATCCCTATGTTAAAAACAATGTAAAATTTATTTTGAAAATGAAGTTTAAAACAAGAGTTTATTTTTAAACAAAAACAAATAATATTTTAAGGCTAAAACATTTTTTTGAAAATCATTTGGAAAGATAATTTTAAGGCTAAAATATTTTGAAAAGCGGTTTTGAAAATCATTTTGAAAAACCATTTTGAAGTAGTTTTGCAAGCTTTTTCCTGCAGAATATCTCATCACATCAGGACTTGAGAATTTGTACAAAACCAGGATGTTTGTGGGTTTGTAAGCCACTTGTCGTAGGTTTGTAAGCTACTTGTCGTGGGTTTGTCAGCCACCAAGAAGGTAGAATGGGTTCAATCCCAAATGAAATTCGGAATGAAGATTTCCTTGCTATTATGAAGTTTTAATAAAAAACTAGACACATATCTTGAAATCTTGATCTTGATACTCATGGTTCTTCAAACTTGATTTCTTCATTCTTGATCTTTATAGCGTACAGCCTTCAATAATCAGTACCTGTCTTAATATATATCCCGCATAAAAACATTCATATATATATATATATATATATATATATATAGACAATAGTGTTAGTATATAAGTTATAATAAAATAAGTTACGAAGGTTGTTGTCATCAAAACCACTATCTCCAGTTCCTAACATAAGTCATAATTTTTTTCCCTACACGCCTCAACAAAATGGTGTAGTAGAAAGAAAAAATCGTATGTTACAAGAATGTGCATGAACACTATTAAATAGTAGCGGTCTACCAAAACAATTTTGGGCTGAAGCTATTGCTAAGGCTTGTTATGTTTTGAATCGAGTAACTATATGACATATGACTAAACATACTTATTTTGAAATATTTTTTTTGGAAGAAAACCTAAAGTTTCATATTTTAAAACTTTCGGATCAAAATGTTTTACACTAAATACAAAAGTTGGGAAAATTCGACCCGAAGGTTGATGAAGGAATCTTTGTTGGGTATTCGGATCGTAGCAAGGCATATATACTTTTTAATAAACGAACTAACACAATTGAAGAAAGTTTACATGTTTCATTTGATGAAAATTTTCTTAACCATCAACTAATGACGATGAAGAAATAATTCCAATAACAAATACAACAAATTTTTATAATGATGAGACAAATGCACAAAATAATACTTTAGTGCCATCTCCTAGAATTCTAAAAGATCATCGAAAGGATAACATCATTGGAGATCTTAACTCTAGAGTAACTAGAAATCAACTTAACCAAATAAGTCATATATCATTTGTGTTAAATTTTGAACCGAAAAATTATAAAGAAGCTTCAAACAATAATTTTTGGATAATAGCTATGCAAGAAGAATTAAATCAATTTGAATATAACAATGTTTGGGAATTAGTACCAAGACCAGAAAATCAATCGGTTATTGGAAAAAATGGGTATTTAAAAACAAAGTAGATGAAAACAGTAATATAGTTAGAAACAAAGCATGTATAGTCGGTCAAGGTTATAATCAAGAAGAAGGTATCGACTACGACGAAACTTTTGCTCCAGTTGCGAAACTCGAGGCTATATGTACGTTACTTGCTTTTGTAAATCATCACAATTTTAAATTATTTCAAATGGATGTCAAAAGTGCTTTTTTAAATGGTTTTATTAAAGAAAACGTATATGTTGAACAACCTCCATTGTTTGTTCAAGAAAAATATCCCGATCATGTTTTTAAATTACAAAAAGCCTTATATGGTTTAAAACAAGCCCCCCGTGCCTAGTACGAATGTCTTAAAAATCATTTAATTGCATCTAGTTTCCAAATAGGTAAAATCGATACGACTTTATTTGTTAGACGAGAAAATAACGATATTTAAGTTGTACAAATTTACGTAGATGATATTATTTTTGGCTCAACTAACGAAAGTCTTTGTAATCAATTTTCAAATATTATGAAAAATGAATTTGAAATGTCTCACATGGGAGAATTAAATTTCTTTTAGGTTTACAAATAAAACAACTTGAAAATGGTATCTTTATTCATCAAGAAAAATACTGTAGCGATCTATAACGTCGCTTTGAAATGGATAAAACTTCAAGCAAACCAACACCGATGAGTACTAGTGTTCACTTGGAGAAAGATGATAACGGAAAAGATTTTGATGAAAAATTATATCATAGTATGATTGGCTCCTTACTTTATTGATGGCTAGTCGACCCGACATTACGAGAGTGTATGTCTGTGTGCATGATTTCAAGCCAAACCAAAAGAATCTCACTAAAGAGCTGTTAAATGTATCTTACGATATCTATCGAGTACTAGAGATTACGGTTTGTTTTACCCTAAGGGATCATCATTTGAACTAGTTTCATATAGTGACGTGGATTTCGATGGATGTAAAACAGGTCGTAAGAGTAATAGCGGAACGTGTCACTTTATCGGACAATCATTAGTCTTATGGTTTAGCAAAAAGAAAAATTATGTATCTTATCTATTTGCGAAGCCGAATATATTTCAGCAGCTCTGGCATGTGCACAAGTGATATACATGCAACAAACACTTACGGATTTCGGCAAAGTTATCAATAAATCACCAATACATTGCGATAACATGAGTGCAATAAATCTATCAAAAAACCCTATAAATCACTCGCGTACTAAACATATAGATATACGACATCATTTTTTACGTGACAATGTAGAAAAAGGAATTATTACATTAGAATACGTAAATACCGAAAATCAAATAGCAGATATTTTCACAAAACCACTAAATAAACAAACATTTGTTAAACTGTGTCGCGACTTAGGAATATGCTCTCTTAATGATCTTCTAAAATAATATTACATTTTCGTTTATTCTATTTTTAGCTAACAATTTTTTATCCACAATTTAAAGTTGTTAATCTTCTTCACCTTAAATTTTTTAGGTGGCTATTTTCTGAAAATTACCTATGAATATCCTTTAAATTCATATATAAATAATTTTTCTTTACAAAACAAAAGGTAAAAATTATATATAGATTTTATATTTTTACAAAAGAAAATATAAGCATGTCTTCCGACAACTCTCATCTCTCCTTCTCAACACCATTAATGGATAGCTTAGCGGATACACCTCATCACCTTCCTACTCCTACACCAAATTAGGAATCGACATATAGGTGGTCTTCTTACCACACGGATTCACTCCTGATAAAAAGAAGTAAAACGATCTCTATTTGTCTCTGCTAATACCAAGGAGAAAATTGATGAGATACATCACTACCAAAGGCAACAAATAGGTACAACATAAATTATACTTTGAACAAAAGGTCACTGCGCGACGACTAAATTTTCTGGAGCAAGTAGCGATAAAATTTTATAATTCACGAAATAAGGATGTACATGAACCACTTACGATTCCTTGCAATCCTTTGGATCCCTCTGCTTTTTATTGTACACCTTTGGATCCTTCACCTAGGCGGTACTCTGGTTCCCTAAGAACCCACGAACGTGGAAATATATGGTCTCCACTCAAGCCATGGAGGGATGAGAAGTCTAAAGATCGCAATGATCCATTGTCATCTAAATAAATTTAATTATTCTCATTGTATTTTTATCTACGTATATTTGTATTTTATTTCACGAATAATAATACTATGTTTTATTAAAATCAAACTCTCAAAAAATAAGCAACAGCCTTCAAAATTAGGCTATTTTAAGACAAATTGGTTATTTCAGACGTCCAAACTTTACCATCAGGCGTCTGACACTCTGGTATCACACAAAATTTTAAACCATCATGCATAAATCAGACGTCTGATATGACCTTCCAGACGTCTGAAAATCATCTCTGCTTCATAAAAATAGAAATCAGTCGATATCAGACGTCTGAACTATTGACCAGACGTCTAAACAACGTCTCTGTCTCGATAAGATAAAAACTCAGACCATTTTCAGACGTCTGATATTATATGCAGACGTCTGAGCAAACTATCTGTCTCATAAGAATAACACTTAGACCTATTCCAGACGTTTGATTCGACAACCAGATATACGATAGTTCTCTCTATCTTTTAAAATTTACAACTCGAGCAATTCCAGACGTTTGCCGCCACCAACCAGACGTCTGATTCTGCTTACTATCTTCAAACTAGGATAAATAAGACGTTTGAATAACCTTCCAGATGACTGAAATTCAATCAACACTTTAAATTACCGTGCTAACATCTATTTTTTTTACTTTTTCTCACTTACTCTTTACATCATTTCTGTAGCAAGGTCGATTTTTCAATTCTCAAAATTACTTTGTCTTCCAAAATCACTTGAATTAGATGGCTCCTAAAACAAAAAAATCCTAAGATTTCTAAGCGAAAACCAGACTAAGCAACTTCATCCAACCCTCAAGTCTGCTCTGACGATCAAATTGAACGATGGATGAATCGTGTACTGCATTCACTAAAGAGATACGAGGATATTCAAAATAAGAAAATCCATACATGTTCATTTTACAATCTGCTAAAGTTGCCAATGTATGATTTAGACGAAATGTGTGAAAATGCTGGTTTAGAAATCTTGATATCTTTTAATCCCAATAACATCCAAATTGATCAGTTAGCCATATTTCTTTTCTATGCTAATTTGGATAGCACAGCAGTTTGGAACACGGACAACGATGATAATTGGCTATGGTCTAGTGTTTACGGCAACATAATAAGGCTTACTCCAGGGATCATAGGCCAAACTCTTGGATGTTCCGACATCGGAGAAGATTTAGATAATATTTTGGATACATATCTGAAACCGAGGGATAATATAACTCATCAAATATGGTAAGATGAAGTGCCTAGATTTGAATCCAAATACCTACGACCTAAGGCGAGACTTCTCACTAGATTGATTATCAATATTATCATTCCTTACCTTGGTAGTCATGAGCAAATCACGAAACTAGAGCATAAGGCACTATATGCCATATTCAATGGAACACAGGTCAATTGGGCAAAATTTATATTTGACGAGCTCAAACATTTTTGGACTCGATCACACCCACCCATCATCTATCCTACATATAACATGGTACTTCTACGAGCTCACAATATCCCCTCATATTTATCCACTTTTGAAGAAATTTCTCTGAAATATGCATCCACCAAAACTTTCTCTCTAATGCACTTACCGGAAAATCCTCCGGATTTTATATTGTTTGAAGAGTGGATGCAACATTGTCAAGCTATACAAGCTGGGCCTCCACCTCCAACACAAAATGAACCATCACAAGAGGTGGAGCAACATCACGAGACTACTCCTCCTCCTCCTGCACCGTTTGATCGTACATGCCAAGATGATATTTTGGAGACTCGCACTGAGATGAATCCAAATGAGAGTATTCGTGACTTAACTCTCCAAAATTAGCTTATTTTATCTAGAAATCCAAAATTATTGGCTGAGCATATTGATAGTTTTGAAACATCTTTTGCTTCTCGCCTAGCTATAGTTGAAATGTCACTTTCAACTGTACTATCCATTCTAAAGGAAGTTCTTCAAAGGGTCCGTAGTCCTACACCACCTTCAGAAGATTGGCCAACTCCGGTGCCTTCTCCTCCTCCTACGAAACATTCTAAACTTTTTGACGAGGGGAAAGAACCTTTTGAACAAACTTCGACATCTCCTAAAAACAAGCAAGTTCTTCCAAGGATGAAGATAAAGGATATGATCAAGATAAAGCTTCCCCAAAAGATCCTTAGATTTCTTAGGCTTCCATCTTTTGTATAAAAATGATACAAATGTATGAATGTAATCATTTTATGTGATTAATGAATATTTTTTGTGTGTTGTTTCTGGTCTTACAACGATTAGTAAATACTTAATGGAATGGAAATAATGTCTACGATTAAAAAGCTATAAATCCTTTTTGATAATGCCAAATGGGGAGAAATAATAAAAATCACAATAAATGATGGAAAGCACATATTCAGGGGGAGATTTATAAAATTATATAAGTACATTGTATAGTTGTCATCATCAAAAAAGGGGTGATTGTTAGGAAATCAAATCTACCGTTTCGATGACAACAACTATACAATGGAAATCGAATATGCTTATATATATATATGTATGTATGTATATTTCTATATACAAGTACTTACTAGAACAACATCACTAGAAAGACAAGAACAAGGCTCAAAGAACACTACAAGGGATTACAAGTCGATAGGTACAAAAAGCAACAGAATAGATGCACAAAACAGACATGCACAAGTATCAAACGTTTGGGTGCACAAGCCAAACGTCTGAAAAAGTCCTCTGGGACGACAAAACCGACTGAGCCAGACGTCTGGTAATAACACTCAGACGTCTGAAAATCTACTATGTATAAAAAAATATAATATCAGATGTCTGATACAAATATCAGATGTCTGATTTCAAACTCGAATTATAAATTTAAACTTCAACTGCTACAATCGAATAAAAATCTCCGCTTCTCTTCACTGCAACTCTTCATCATCAATAGAAGCAACTATAAAGCACTTGTTAATGGATGCAACCACTCAAAGAACCTCTATACAACTATATATATCATCAAGATTCAAGAGAACAAATTACCTTACTTACTTACGCTCTCTAATTACATACTCTATCATATATTCTTGATATCTATACTTGTATTTTACTCTTCCAAATATTCAGTTCTTCACAGACAACACTCTCTAGATATATATTGGAAGCATTTGTACTAATTAGTCAATATCCGTGTTATAGAACACACATTTGACAAGAACAATTTATTGTAACCAAGCCTATTCCTCCGGGTGAAGTGAGGGTACTTGATAGTCGAATTCCGAAGGGGAGCTTCGAGACTGGACGTAGGACAGGAGGTATGAACCAGAATAAAATCCTGGTGTCCTTATTCTATATTTACTTAGATTAATATTGCTTTTAGTTGCATCATATATTTTTTCACATATACTTGCATATACACTACACGATCCACCATGTAGACTTTCATTCCCGAGGTTGACTTGGGCGGAATTTCGATGGAGATTTGAAGAGAGGTTTTCGTCTTAAGTTGCCAAGTTAGTATTACCGAGAATGTTCATGGACTTAGTGCAGGGTGAGATGTCGATGATAGAGTATGCTACGAAGTTTGATGAGCTGTCTAGATGTAGATATGCTACCATTGGCACCGTCATCAAAGGAAAAGATAAGTTTATTCAAAGGTTAAGGCTCGAGATTGCTAGGGCGATATTGCCGCATCTCTGTGGTCCAAGTACTATTGTTGTGGAGATGGCAATCCAAAATGAAGTGATGCTTTCTACTTATGGAAGGAGAAGCAGGTTGGGACCTAGGCTTATGAGGACAAGAAGATGAAATTCTTTGAGAAGAAAGAAACCCAAAAGGGAGAAGCTGCCAAAAAGGAGAAGGCTAATTTAGTTTGCTTTAAGTGTGATAAGAAGGGACATTACGCTCATAAATGTCGAGCAGGAAAAGGGAAGAAGGTTGTAGATAAGAAGGGAGTGCAGTGCTTTATCAGTGACCAGATTGGGCATTACAAGAATCAGTGTCCAAAACCAATTAAAGTGGATAAGGTAAAGGTCTTTTCTTTAGGACAATCATCTGCTAGGCCAACTGTTGCTGAGAAGGGAAAGACTGTGATGGAAGGTACACTTTTGATTCGAAGTATACCAGTTAGGGTACTGTTTGACATCAGTTCATCATATTTATTTATGTCTCAGTGTTTAGTTGATAGGTTATGTTTAGAACCCTCATATCTTGTTACTTCCATAAGGGTTGCTAATCTGATAGGAGGGTATGCAACTCTGAGGTTGAGATATGACCAGTTAGAACTTTATTTATTAGGTCATAAGTTTGCATGCAGTTTGTATGTTTTTGAGTTCATAGGCTTTGGAATCATTTTGGGTGTGGATTGGTTAGATAAATATGATGCTAGGATATTTTTGCCAAAATAGCAAAATATCGCCAAGACACCATAATAGTCATAACTGAATTATATTCTCAGTGGAGAATTCAGATCGAAGTGCTTGTGCTTTATTGAGTGCTATAGAAGTAGTAGAAGAGTTAAATCAGGTTTTGGTAGTAAGAAATTTTCAGATGTTTTTAAGCCAGTCACAGGACTACCACCGAAATGAGCTATTGAGTTTCATATAGATCTTGTGCTAGGAGCAGAACCAGTAAGTAGACCACCTAGAAGGATGATACAGATCGAGATGAAGGAATTAAAGGCGCAGCTAGTGGATTTAGAAGGGAAAAATTTCATTCGACTAAGCAGTTCAACTTTGGGAGCGACCACAGTTTTTATAAAGAAACCAGATGGGTCGTTAAAGATATGTATCGACTATCGTAAGCTGAACGAGAAGAAAATCAGAATAAGTATCCTTTTCCAAGAATCGATGACTTATTTGGTCAGTTGCATAAAGCCAAAGTAGTTTCCTAATTGGATTTGGCAATACGTTCCCATCAGCTAAGAGTGGCAGAGGATAGTATTTCGTTGATGACATTTTGGACTAAGTATGGTTCGTATGGGTGGTTAGTAATACTATTCGGCTTAACGAATGCGCCAACTTTCTTTGTGGATTTGATGAACCAAATTTTCCAATAGCATTTGAATAGTTTCATATTGGTATTCATAGATGACATTTTAATATACTTTAAAGATAAAAAAGAGCATGAAGTTCATCTTAAAATAGTGCTTGAGATGCTAAGACAAAATCGGTTGAAAGTTAAGTTTTCGAAATGTCATTTCTGGAAGAAAGAGGTTAAATTTCTTGGTCACGTGGTTTCAGAGAAGGGTTTGTCAGTTGACCTGGGTAAGATTGAAGCTATTAACAATTGGAACTGACCAGAGACGGCGACTAAGATTAGAATTTTTCTTAGACTCGTTGGCTATTACCTGAGATTCATTAAGGATTTCTCGCAGATCGCAGCGCCTTTGACTTAGCTAACTTGAAAGGATGTTAATTTTATTTGGTCTGACAAATGACTAAGCTAACTCGAAAGGATGTGAAGTTTATTTGGTCTGATAAATGTGAGGAAGCATTCCTTAAGTTAAAGCATTTGTTGACCAATGCGTCCGTATTAGTGGTTCCAGTTGAAAACCAAGGATTAGTAGTGTATAGCGACGCATATGGAACTAGATTAAGGACCGTGTTAATGCAAAAGTGTAAGGTCATTGCCCACACCTCACGAAAGCTTAAAGCACATGAAGTGAGATATCCTACTCATGATTTAGAGTTGATAGCGGTGATCTTCGCATTGACATTATAGAGACATTATCTCTTAGGGTAGAGATTTGAGTTATACATAGATCATAAGTCCTTAAGGTATTTATTCTCTCAGAATGAGTTGAATATGAGACAGCAGAGGTGGTTGGAGTTTTTAGCGGCTTATGATTTTGGTATAGAGTATACACCTGAAAAAGGAAATAAGGCAGCGGATGCTCTTAGCAGAAAACATTAGAATGTGGTGTTAGCTATGTTAATGGAATGGAAGGATCTAGAGGCATTGACCACTTGTAGTATGCAGTTAAGATCGACTGCTAGTTCTAGTCAGAGCACCGCCATAAACTGTCCTGGTTGGAAGTTCGAGCAATACTGATTGAAAAGATTGCTTATAAGTATAAAGAAGACCCATTGTTAGCTGAGAAGATTAGAAGGCTTAAGGTTAGGTCGAAGATTGATGATCTAAAGGGTTTTAATCTTGACCAAAGGGAATGCTTAAGAAAGCAAAGACGATTGTGTGTTCTGAATGTTGAGGACTTAAGTAAAGAAGTTCTTAGGGAATGTCATCGGTCCAAATCTATGATTCATCCTAAGGTAACCAAGGTGTATCAAGATAAGAAGAGGATTTTCTACTAGGAAGGTATGAAGAAGGATGTTGACTTGCGTGTAAGGCAGTGTGTGAACTATCAACAAGTGAAGGACGAACATCAGAAGCCGAGTGAATTGCTTCAACCTTTAGAGATACCAGTTAGAAAATAGGATTCGATATCCATGGATTTTATAGATGGGTTGCCAAAGTCGAATCAAGGAAATGAAAGCATATGAGTCATAGTGGATAGGTTGACCAAGAGTGCCCATTTCATTCCGATTAAGTCAACCAGGATGGAACCTGTTTTAGCTAAATTGTTTATGAAGAACATAAATAGACTGCATGGAATTCCTAGTTTCATAGTTAGTAATAGAGATACTTTGTTTACTAGTGATTTCTGGAAGAGTCGATAGGATGTTCTAGGTACGAAGCTCAAGGTGAGTACTGCTTATCGCCCTTAGACAGACGAGCTAATAGAGAGAGTCAACAAGGTACTCAAGTATTTGTTGAAAGCTTGTGTGCCGGACTTTGGTGGATCTTGGGAAGATCACCTACACTTAGTTGAGTTTTCCTATAATAACAATTAGCAGGCTAGTATAGGAATGGTGCCTTTCGAAGCTTTGTATGGAAGGCCATGCAAATCCCTAGCATGTTGATTGGAAACTAGAGACAGATTAGTCTTAGGACCAGAACTGGTAAGAGAGGCAACAGAGAAGATTGAGTTGATTTGAAGAAAGATGAGGAAAGCTCAGTCTAGATAAAAGAGTTACGCAGATAAGAGGCGTAAGGATATGGAATTCTTATTTGGAGATAAGGTTTTCATTAAAGTATCACCAATGAAGGGTGTGGTACGATTCAAAAAGTCAGGGAAATTGACACCGAGATATGTTGGATCGTTCCAAGTTATAGAGAGGATCGAAAAGCTTGCCTATAGAGTAGAATTGCCGGCAATTTGGCAAGTGTCCATAATGTGTTTCATGTGTCGCACCTTTGTAGATATGTGCATGATCAGGAGACTACTATTCCTCGACAGCGTTGGAAGATTTAATTTTAGAACCGAATTTTAATTTTGTTAGACAACCAATTTGAGCTGTAGCGAGAGATGAAAAGAAGCAAAGAAACATGACAGTCATGTTGGTGAAAGTCCAGTGGAGTGACAACAAGAAGGACTGTACTTAAGAAACAAAAGATAGGACTAGAGATACTTATCCTGATCTGTGTGGAGGTGTGTTCTATAATTGCTTTATATAGATTGTTTGCCAGTCAAGTAGGCTAGTATGGTGGTTAGTAGATGTTATAGATGATTGCTATGTTTAATATTTAGTTCTTACTGAATTTCAAGGATGAAATTCTTTAAGGAGGGGAGCCTGTAACACTCTTAATTTTAAATAACATTAATAAGAAGATTTAATTAGATAAATTAAATAGAATAATGTAGAGACTAGAATGATAGGGGGACTGATATTTGAAAACTAAATAGAGGCCATGCCTTAACTAAATGAAATCATAAGAATGAGTTTATAAAATGGTTTTATAAGTTACCAATTCAAGAAAATAAGGCAAGTGTATTATGGAAAGTAGCCGTATAACATAATCTCATAACTCATAAACCCTTACTTCATTTTTCATTCATACATTCATAAACAAAAAAAAAGCTAAGGAGAACTAAGGTTGGCCATAACCTGGGAGAAAAGGAGATCAAAGTCAACTAGAAGCTAAGGATTCAAGCAAAGAAGAATCAAGCAAGATCAAATCTCAAATTCCTTATTCAAACAAGGTGAATAATAATCTAAACCACCTCATATATGTTTTAATGAACATCTTAATTTTGGGTCTAAGATTTCAAAACCATTTGGATGATTTGAATGATAATATGCTTTGGTTATATGCTATGTTTGATTTAAACAAGTATGTTTTTAAAAGTTTTAATTTGATTTTAAGACAAAAAACATGTAAAATGGGTTTTGAATGCCATGAGGATTTAACATGTTATGTAAAACATTATTTTGGAGACGTTTTAAATTTTCATAATATTCCAAGCTATGGATAATTTATTATGAATTTTGAATGGAAGAAATAGATAATTTGAGTTTAAAAACTAGTTACAGCTATTATATAAAGGATTTTAGCTTCGAAATTTATATATGTTAGAAAATATGTCAAATGTGAGCTAATATGATTTTTAGGGATTTTCCCTAAGTGATTTACTATGGAAATTAAATAAATTATGATTGAGGACTTAAATGTCTTAATTGTGTTGTTAAGGGGAAGGACTTCATTCCTAAAATATTTTTGATTATTAATTGACAAATTCGAAAACCTTTTTATAAAAAAGATTTTGGTAAAGGATCTGGGAGCCAACCATATTTTTACAAATAAGGAAAGTAGGTGAAAAGAAATTTCTTTTGCAGGCTAAAAGTTAGTTTTCTTTGTATTTACTACTTCACCACTTCCATGTGATGGCTTTCGACACCATTCCTCCACCAAAGAACCTAGTTGAAACCAATGCACATGGTACCAAGCAATTGATACGTAGTGCATTAGAGAAAGGCGGAAGGTACAATATCAAAATCTAGCTTTCGAAGGGGTAAAAGTTATCTGCTACTCACTTCTACTTATGGATGAATCTTTTGAAGAGGTAGAGGTCATATCTATAAGCTTTTGAATTCATTAATTGCCTTTGCTTTTAAAAGATGCTTTCGAAAGGGTTGAAGTAATTTTAAATAGCTTTCAAATGGATTGTCGCTTACCTTTGCTTTTAAAAGATGCTTTCGAAAGGGTTGAAGTAACTTTTAAATAGCTTTCGAATGAATTGCCGCTTACCTTTTTTTTGAAAGTAGTTTTCGATTGAGTTGCCACATATTAAGTTTTGAAAAGGAGATTTCGAAAGGGTAGTTACTTTTGAACCTAGTCGAAACCTAGCTGCGTCTGCATACCTTTCGAATTGGTTAAAGGCCGCTTTTCTTTACAACCTTATAACAATGAGTTCGAAAGGGAAGCTTTTGTTTTCTTAATATTGAAATCATATCCCAATGCTTTTGAAAAGGCCCAGTAGCCCCTTATATCAATGGTTTCGAAGGTAATGGTTTCGATAGGTCATTCCAAAGCTATTATTTTCGCAATTATTTTACTTAAAAATCATTTTGAAAGGGTGTTTAAAAGCCATCTGTCTCCCCAAACTATTTTACTTAGAGATTAAAGTTTCAAAAAGGATTACTTTCGCTTATGTTCACTTTGACCCAGAAAGTTATACTTAAGGTTAAACCCAATGATTTTGAAAGGGATACTTTCATATGGTTTCGAAGCTATGCTTCTATAAATCCTACTTGAACTAAGTGGTTTTGAAACATAAGCTTTTATACTTTCAAAAGGAATGTTTTAATGGTTTCAAAAGGAAGGTTTTGATACTTTCAAAAGGGATGTTTTGAGTGTTTTGAAAGGCATGTGTTTAAATGATTTGAATAGAAGGTTCGAATAATTTCGAAGCATATAATTTAATCGTTTCGAAAGATATGGCTTAAGGTTTCAAAAGCCTTAGTTTTCAAACAAGAAACCCAATCCCAATTTTTAAGATAAACCCATGACAATATGAAAGAGTTTTTAAAATGGCATTGAACTTTAGAGTTTTCGAAGAAGCTTTCCTTACTAAGATAATAAGTTTTATTAACCATGTTTCACGAAATGATTACAAGGAAATTTAACCATAAATGTTTATGTTTTATGTTATGATAATTTATCATGTGTGCTTCTTTTGTAAACATATTCACTTTATCACTAACCCATATCTGCATTTTGGGGTGTTAAAGGTAGAATAACCAGTTAGGTTGACCAGTATTGAATATATATTGAGTTAACTCCTATGTGAGCATAATTGCATCTAAGAGATCAGGTAGAAAAAGAAAATTGGATGCCCAAAGACTGATCAAAGGATTATTAGTTTATACAGGTTCTTAATACGCCCATGAAAACTATGTATAGAAAAAGTTTTCGGCAGGTTCTTAATACGCCCATAAAAATTATGTATGGAAAATTTTTTTGGCAGGGGCCAATAGGTTCTTAGTGATCATATCAAAACTATATCTAGATTAAGTTATTGACAAAGATCAATAAGTTCATAGTTAACCATGAAAACTATGATATGAGAGAATTTATTGGAGAACCTAATTGGTTCATAGTGATCCCATGAAAACTAAAATTGGATGAAATTATTGATAGATACTAATAGGTTCTTAGTGAACCCATGAAAACTATGAAACTTAATAGATAGTCCGTAAGCTTTGAACATGTTATTAGTCAGCTCATGAAAACTAATAGGTTAATAGCGACCCTAAAAGCCCTAACTTAAGATAGATAGTCAAATGAATGGGGATGAGAAAATCCAGAATATATTGCATGCTTGCATTTCATCATGATACATTTTGTTATGTTTTAACCATTGTGGATGCAGGTGCAAAATGTATGGTTATTACAATTTGAGTTAAGATACCAGTGAGGGGAAAACCCGTTCCGCTAAGCGGTGTGGTCTCACAAGATATCTATATGGTTCGAGATGGTAGTTTATTATTCATTCCAGACTTTTTGTCTGACTTGAAATTTATGTTTTCCCCTTAAATTCTTGGGTGTTCAATTGATTTTGAGTTGTCTGAGAGTTAAGTTTTTTAGGTTCTTCTTTAGACGAATAAGATTCCGGAGACGTAGAGGAGGCAAGCTAGCTACTAGGAGTTCTTTCTGTTTGATTTCGCTATGTTTTGGAAAAATTATTTAGTTTCTTATATTTAGACTCTGATCATCCAATGGGGCATTTTCATATGTCGCTCTTGGCATATTTTATAATGATTATATTTCTCTGAATGTGATTTACGAATTGGGATTATGTAATGAATTTGAAACATAATTGAAAGTTGAATAAGAAATTTATTTTATGATTTAAAAAAAATATATCCATGTGTTTCTGTTATTTCAATGTATCTACCACTACCGTATTTGGTCACCGAAAATTAATAACTATGGATGACTGCAGCATCCATAGCCGTTAGTTTTGAGCTTCCAAGAAGGGGATGTTACAATATCAACGGTGTCGCACTTCAGTACTTCGACATCATACATCTTTGGTAATGTATCTCTTCGGTGATGATCTCCCTATGCTTCATATAAAGTTAATGACATATTCCTTCGATGTTAATTCTCGATCACTCTGTACTTCGTCACTTCGCGATTCTCTAGCGTCACATTCCATTAACATAGAAATAGCATCAAACATCATCGTATCTCATGAAAAGATGTGATTTAACCATGCCGCATTCCATGTCATATTGGATTCTATTACTACCATGATTGTCGATGAAGGAGTTCGACCTTCTACATCGCCTCAATGTCAGTTCAATAAGTAGTATGATAGAGTTAACATCAACATAAGAGCAATGACGGACGAAGTTAAAGACTTACAAAGCAACATGAATATCATAAGCACTAATGGTAAACAACAAGCATATGAGGATGGATCGGCATCGAAGAGGTTGGCTGGAGCACTCCGTCAATAAAAGAACGCAAGAGTATCGAATATAATTGACTTCGTAAGACTCTAATGAGAATCAGAGTGATCCACAGCGCATTTCTATGAAGCTAAGTTATATAGGCACCTCACTTCACAAGCAGTTCGAGAATATTATTCTATAATAATGTCAAAGGAGTACAAAGCCTAGGCCGCTCTTTGACCAATACCATATTTCGCCTTTTATGTAGCATATTTATTCAACATTTGGAGGACGACCCATGTCAAAGCAAAGCGGTGTTGATGGTGAACACCATCGATGCCCAAAAAGCCCCTAATGTTACTTCATGAATATTATTGCCGAAGTCATCACTCAATCATGAAGAACGTCGATCACCATGAGCGATGCCGTCCATGTCATAATTCACTACTGCCATATATCTCCACCAAATAAACAAAGAAGGAGCTTAGCGCATGACATCGTCAAAGTCTCTGAAGTCAATTTGTTACCGCAACCAATGATTAGTGCATTGAAGTCACTGATGAACGCTGAAGACCTTGAAGCCGCTCCATCCTTATAAATATGGACCTAGAGGTACCATTTGAGGGGTATTTTTATTCTCTCCATCTTTTCTTAAATCAAAGCCTTGTAACCCTAAATCAAATTCGAGACAGAATCTAATTGACTGTAATTTCATATATGGATATGAACAAGGACTTAAACATGCCTATTGCTTTTGACCATGTCTTTTTGAATGTTATTGATATGGACTTGCACATATTGGACTCGTTCAAACTGACTTGCATATATTCAAATTTATTCGAACTGGCTTGCTTATACTTGAATCTATTCAAACTCATCAAGACTGAAACTTGAATAAAGGAGTTTTAAACTACGACGGACATATATATGCATAATTACATGGCCCGTGGACTTCGAATATAATAAAGAAATATATAGCCTATTATCATGCATAATGGACTATAACATAATTTCATCGCTTGTCTTCTGTGACCACTGAAAAAATGATGTAACTTCAATCTTTGTGGAATATATTTCTTTAAAGCCTATATGATCCCTTAAACATAATCGCTTTAAGCGACCTTAAAGGATCTTATGCACAGTTATCAAAGGAAACATATAGTCTTTCATATAATATCTCCTCAAGGGACCATTGACATCACTAACTCATTCTTTATTAATTTCATCACTAAGTCTCAAGTTATGAATTGATCCTTGATAACACCGTTGAATTGAAATTAATGTAATTATGCTTAATCATGTCGTAAAATACGTTTAAATCAAGGATTAATTCATCACAATTAGCTTTATGGATGTTATACTAATTTTTTATCCAACATTTTTGGTGCTAGAAGAGGGAAAAACCTCTAACTTTTTTAGCTCTCTCTTTAAAATAATCGAGAATGTTTTTGTTTCAAAAAATGTGATCAAGTTGACTTAGAACACTAAATGAAGAGGTCATCCAAAAAACAACCATAGAAGAGAATGTAGTTCCCAACTTCAATTTGGCAAATGCAGAGCTTGGAAAACCATCAAAGCCGGTACAGCCTAATAGCAGCGAAGTCAAGACTAGAAGCCTCGAATAATAAGTGCTAGAGATAAAGAGAGTTTTGGAAGCAGTACTTGTTTAGAAATTCTCCAAAACCACCAAATCTACATTGGGAGATGAAGCTGAATATCCAAGGAGGGACTTGAATGCTTCTTTGCTTAGAAACAAAAGCAAAGACAAACTTACCTTGACTCCACAAAAAGGAGAGGTGATCAGCAAGCTAAAGTAAACTACCAAGGAAGATTAGAAGACAAACCCAAGGAGCAGTCTCGAAGTTCAATTTCTAAAGGGTGCAAACCTGAAAGGAGTAACTACCATAATGATGAATCTTACTCGAGGGATTAGGCAGAGAAGATAGAAAAGGACATGCTTAACCTCAAGGAGAAGAGGACCCTAGACGACAGAGTCAATGATAACCCTCAAAAGGCTCATTTCATAGATGAGATTGTGGCCACAAATATTCCTCCTCATATCAAGATCTCATCCATCTAATATAATGAACAACCGATCTATACGATCATTTATTAGCTTTTGAAAGTCAGACGGACCTATATAATACTTCTGGAGCTATCCGCTGTAAGCTTTTTCCAACCACATTTCATGGAGTAGCACTTAAATGGTACCATCGGCACCAAGAAAGGACCATCTATTCTTGGAACTGGTAAAGGCTGGGAGACTTGTTGGGCGACTATCTTAAGAGATTCAATACAGAAGCCTTGAAGGTGAAGAATATGACTGATAAAGATAAGCTGGTAGCGGTACATTCTGGGTTGATCGAACAAACCAAATTATGGTGGGAGCTCTACATCCACAGATGCAAAGACTTGTAAGATTTCCATTTTGAAGCTGATAAGTTCATTTGCATGGATGAAATTTTTCACGCCAGGATGGGAAGAAGACTCAAATGCTAACCATGTTGCTTTAAAAAGTTGCTATCTAATATATATGCCACAATGAAGGACAAAGATGACTGCCCTATCTCTTACAAAGCTAAAACCTATCCCGAGCCATGGAGAGAAGGAGATTATTTTGCTTATCACAAAATCAAATGGGTGTAAAATAGATGAATGCTGAGTACTGGCCGACATAATCCAACTTATGATCCATTCTAGGCAACTGAAGGAATCTATTAGAAATGGTCAAAGGCAGTCTGTTCTAAAAATAGTAACCAAAGGCCGCCAAGCAACGCTACAAATATGGTAAAAGATGATATTTAACCCGACTTCATTCCACCCATAAACCAAATTAATGTAATCCATGGAGGCTGTAACGACCCTAGATTTTAATTTAATTTAAATCGATAATTAAATGAAATTTTGAATAAAAATTTATAAAATTAATTATAAATGGAAGCGAGTTTCCTCGATTCAAATAGAAAATATATTAAGTCAAATTGATTTGAAAATTTGCATATATGTATATATATGAGAATATATATATATATATATGTATTTGAGCATATATGAGTAAATTTAAAATTATATATATATATATTTGATTTGAATTTAAATACTATATATGTATGTGTATATAGAAAAATATAAAAAAATAAACAAATGCATGCATATAAACATAATTAAAATAGAAATTTTTGCAATACAAAGTAAACTAAACAAAACCAAAATCTAAAGCAATGTAAATAATAGGATTAAATGTATAGGCAAACAAAGAAATAAAAGTAAGCATTTATAATAAATATAAATCTAAGAAAAAATGACAGTAAACAAAACAAAAGACAAAAACAAAAGAAAAAGTAACAAATCAAATACAAGAGCTTGTAAATTAAATCAAGCAAGTTAAAATTTATCTTAGTAAACAAAATAATTAGAGTTAGAAAAGCAAAGGCAAGTAAGTTATGTTATGTACATATAGGAGTAAAAAAAAACCTGGTAATGCAAATAAATAAAACAAGTACAAGCAAAAGCAACATGCTTCTGTAATGTAGCCGAGACAAAGGAAATAAAATATGCCTTTAAAACAAATACAAAAATAATCCAAACCATACCTTTACATATTTGTACAGCCGAGACAAGCAAGAAAGATAAAGTAAAAGTAAACAAATGCATAACGAAGTACTGATGCATTTAATGTTTACACCTCTAGCCTATAACAAAAAAATACTATCACTTGTACCTGCACACCTCTTTCTTTCTATATGTGTACAGCTTTCGTTCACAAGGCTGAGCATACTTGTAAACATTTTCTCAAATTCTTCAAACATTTTCAAAGCTGTAATAAGTATCAAGCATGCAAAGAGTTCAACTTCATTAGCAAAGCAAAATTCCAAATTTACAGTTCCAGGAAAATAAAAGAAAAGCCTGTAGTGTTCTTTGTTAACTAAGGTGAGTAACTTCAATTAAAAATGCTTAAGTATATTTATATATTATTGATTGATTTATGCCTGAACTAAATATGGAAATGTGTTCATATATTGTTGAATGATTGTGTGAAATGATGCTGTATGTTTATAGCTTGAAATACACCTCTGTATATTAAGTTTTCAAGTTCACGCTTTATTTCAAAAATCATTTCTGGTTGCTCTATGGATTGTTAGGACTTAGTATCTTAACAAGATATGTTTGTTTGGCCATAAAGTAAATTTTAAATTGTGTATCTTAATTAAATAAAGAAACACTGTTCTGTAAAAAGACCAAGAACAGTTGATGATTGATATAAGTGAAATTTTAATCATTCTAAAATATAAATTCAGGATTATAAATTGAATTCCTATCTGAAATTAGGATTTTTAAAAGTAAATTTACATTTTATAGTTAAGTATTGAATTGGCATTTCTGGGTTGATTTTTTTGGGAAGTTTGGGTTGTCTCGGCCAGTATACTCGATTGGAGTGGCTGTGGTTCTTCATGGAGGTGGAGAAGTGACTGGAGAGGCCGAGAAAAATAGTGGATGATGATGAAGTTCATCAGAGAAGTTGCGGTGGTGGGTTCCTTTTCCTAGACCTAATTTTTGACTGTGAAATTGTTTGGGGTCGGTTCGTATGCATCGAAGCGTCGAGTGCTTCGGGGTTTTAGGTGTTGGTGGCTTGGTCGTAAGCGAAGCTGTGGCCGGAGGTGGAAGGTCGCTGGTGGTCGGAGCGTCGTGGGGGAAACGTTGACAGGTTGGGCTTTCGTTTGCAGTTCGAGTTCCAGGTTTAGATCATGAGAACTCGATTTTGATTCGAGTTGTGGTGATGGGTTCTGGAGGTCGTGGTCGTATCTGGTGATGGTCGGCGTCGTGTTGGAGTTCCAGTGGGTGGCCGGAGGTGGATGAGGCCACGGTGCACGTGCACCGTGCCCATTTCGGTGTTGAAGCATCAGTGGGTGGTGCAGGGTTTTTGGCTCGGGGAATACGCGAGTTATTCGAGTGGATGACTCGAAGTAAAGGAAGGAAGGACTCGAAGTAAATTCTGGTTGTCTCGAGTCAGTATTGTTCAGGCATTTGAACTTGTCTGTTCCAGGCTTGAAAACTTAGTTCAAAATTCAAAACAAGATTTAAACTATGTTTTAAATGTAAAGTTAGAGTATAGATTCAATTGAATTTTTGAATCTAGGGTTTTAAAATGAATTTGGATTTTAAATCAAGAATTCAAGGTGTTAAAAGCAAGTTTAAATCAAAGTTAAATTTATAGATTCAAGTTTTCATGAATTCGAATCTGAATAAATCAGTTTTTTTTAAATCTGAATGTTTAAATTAAGTAGTTAGATTAAAAGCTTTTTCTTATATAAGTAATAAGTGTTATTTACATTTATTTTTAAGGATTTTTGATTGAATTGGATCAATGATTAAAAGAATGATCGTTTTAAATTTAAATTCAAAATGTAATTTAAATTCAAATTCAAGAGTGTAATGTTTTACCACTTTAATGCTAATGAAATCATTATAAAGAAATGAATTATCTTAAAAATAATTAGAAAAAAATATATATAGGATTTAATCAATAAGGAAATTAAAGAATGATTTATTTAATTTTACAAATAAATAATTAGATTAATTTATAATTAGAAATGATTAATAATAAATTAATCTAAGATAATTTCTTAAGAAAGTAATTTAAGAAATGTTATTAGAAAATGAAGATAATTAATTAAGGATTATTTCATAATTAATTAATGTGATAAACATTATGAATTAATTAGATTAATTCATTAAGATAATTATTGTAAATTGTTAAATGTAATTACTTAATGAAAGTAATTAAGGATTTATCACTTATTGTAATTAAATTTGGATATTTTGATTAATAAAGTGAATTAATTTAGTTTAATTAATTTAATAAAACCATTAGATAAATTAGTAACAAATGATTTGGAATTAATAAATCAGAATTGGATAATTAATTCATAAGTAAATAAAATTTAATTGGAAATAGATTGAGTTGATTCGGATTAAAACAATTAATTAATCCTGTTTATAAATGATTATTGAATGCTTGACCTTACTTATGAATGATTATATTGTATGAAATGCCTTGAATTGATTATCCTATCTGATCTGTGATATTTTGTTCTGTGACTGTGTATAAATTATCCATTCATTTACATTGTTATATTATCTGTGAATCTGTGAATGGGCGATAAGCTTTATAGTTATATCGCTTATCAACTTTATTCCTGTATTCTGATCTGTGATGATTGTATGATGTTGCACTACTGTGTATAACCCCTGGACCACACCATACACACAAATATGGATTTCACGAGGAAATCGATTAAGTCGCAGATTTTTGAAATAGTTAAGTTTGAATTTTTAAATTCAAATGTTTTGGAAATGGAATCGGAATAAATGTGAAAAGCTTTTAGAATGAAATTTCAAAATAAAATTTATTATTTTTAAATTACTTGATTAAGTTTTGGAATTTAAATAATTTGATTTAAATTTAAATTCAATACTTGAAATTGAATTCTATGATTTGAAATTAGGGATTAAAGATGTTATATTGGTTATATAGGGATTAAACCACTTTTAAGTATTGTTGTTTGGGAATTTGAATTTAACCCAAGGATTTCAACTCGTATAAATGAATCAGATTTCCAAAATGAAAACTGTTGTTTTCAAATGATAAACACTTTTAGATAAGAACCGAGATTCCAGTTAATTAGGGGAATTTCAAGATTGAATAGAGAAATGATTTTCCTAAGTTATGAATGAATTCTTTTTGAAAGCTATGAATTAAATCTGTTTATTTTTGACAGATTTAAATTGATGATTTGTTTAAATCAAATTGAAATGAAATTGTTTTGAAGGTTATAAGTTAAATCTTTGATTTAAAGATTTAACGAGTTAATCAAATTGAAATGAGAATTGATTTGGAAAATCTGTGAATGAATCATTTGTTTAAAAGATTAAAATGTGAAAATTGTTTAAACCGTTAAAGGTTGTGAAAATGAATCTTTTTGTTTAAAGATTGAAAATGGTAATTTGTTAAGCCATTTGAAGAAAAGTTTTGGGTAATAAGTTGTGACTTAATTGAAATTCCATATCCATATGTTTTGAAAATATTTTCGCTCACTATTCGGTTTAGCCGGGAAAGGACCTTTGTGTCGTATAACCCATTCCGAATATGTGATACGTCGTTATGGATAGCATTTGAAGACCGGTGATGAAGACCGGGTATTTGCGAAAGCGATAGGATGACCTATCGATTGTTTCTGCACCGAGTCGCGCCGGTATAGAAACTCCCTAAGTGATGGGAAATCCGATCGGGATTGTGAATATCCGGATTGCAAGGACTTCTTTGTAAGTGCCTTCGGTTCTGTTCGATCCCGGAACAGACTTGTATGGATTGTATGTCTGACATTACAAATTGAGATGTAAAGCCGATTTCTTTCAAATATATTTCTGTTGGTGGCGGAGAATTTATTCTTTTAGCTTAACACCCTTCTCTGAGACGTACGAGCTCAGAGGTTATGTAGTTGAATGTTATCAGCAATATATTCCCAATTTGGTAATGTGACATACTGAGTGTTGCTGTGAAATGATCATTGTGTTGATTATTTGTGATAGGATCATTTGTTTGATCGTCTATCCTGGTGATCATTTCTATGATCATTTGTTGACCCAAAGCATGACTTTTGTATAAAGTATGTTTTTGTGGACGTGACTTCGTCGAGCCTCACACCCCGTGAATGGTCAAAATAGGAAAGATGCGGCAAGGTTATGAGGGGTAGCGCCCTTTAAGATATGTGCATTTCCTTCTGGAAAAGGGTGGTATCATGGTATGGAGCCCAGATACTTACTCATGTTGAAAACACTTTATAATTGTGTGAATTGATTACGAGCGCTCGGTTGAAAGGTCCCAAAAGACCGGGGGATGGCATATTCGGTCAGTTGTTACTCAGTTAGGGGTAACCCGGCCTTGTGTTGGTAGAGATCCGGTTTGGTTCTCGGGGATGTCCATCCAGAGGCATTCTCATGTGGAAATGGGAAGTTCCTTGGCCTGATCATTCGTTGGAAATCCAAAGAAACAATACGAGCCTTGTACAGTATTAGTTGTAGAACCTGCCATCTAATATGGTAGCTATAGTAGGCATAATATAATGGTACCTATGCTGGCTAAGATTTATATTCTACTTTCGAAATGAATTTTTCCTACACTATGCACTAGTAATAATATCAAATGTTTCTTTTAATGCGTATCAAGCATCTTTGACTAACATAAGAAGAAATCTCCTCCAAGTCTGCGTTTGCATTGTGTGTGTGGCGGGAGGTCTTATGGTAGTCTCATTTTTAAAAGCATTGCGAATTGACTTTAAAAATATTCTTCTATTTTGATTTTAAAGATAAACTGTTTTTGTTGCTCACACCAGTCCCACGACTGATCCGGAGTTTATTGTTTCTTTCCTAAACTCTGGGTGCTCATTATTTTCTACACGAGCAGTCTAGAGTTGGGTTTTTCAAATAGTCAGGTTTAGTAGATTATCTGGAGTTAGTTCAGTCTTTGGATCACACCAGTCTTGCTTAGCTTGGTGGATCGTTATTGGGAGTTCGAGCTATTGCTGGATTGATTCTTGGAGATGGAGTTGCAGTTCCCGGAGTTCTCTTTTAAAGACTATCTAAGAGTTATATTGTTCCGCTGCTAGATATTGTCATCTATTTTCTTTTCCGCTGCTGTTTTATTGTATCATATCTCTGATGTATATTGATATCTATTGGATCATCTGTTGTGTCAGATATTGTATCAAAGCTGTATATCAATGTATTATTCTTTTATTCCGCTGTGTTGTTTACTTAATGATTGTTATAAGCTCCGGCGAATCGGATTTGAACGGTCGAATCTATGGCATTCGAATACGATTTGAAGTATGGATGTCGATTTTTGAGCGGGCAAAATTCGAGTCGTTACAGAGGCCCACATTTGGTTGGGAATAGCAAAAGAGCTAGGAGTCGATATGTTAGGGAAGCAAAGGAAGAGATTTTCTCTATTAAAGAAGAACCTCCACTCAAGAACCCAAGATTTCAAATCCAAATGCATACTTTGATCATCACTCCTCAAGAACCAAGAAGGGTTCACCATTTCCATCATGATCCACTTATAATCACTGCACAAATTGAACTTCCCGTGGTCTCTAAAATTTTAGTGGATACTGGAAGTGCGGTCGACGTAATCTTTAAGCATGCATTTTGACTAGATGGGACTTCTAGAAGAAAAACTTGAACCTAGCCTTGAGCCTACCTTTGGATTCAATAATAATGGGTCAACTCTAGTGGAATAATCAAAGCTTCTCGCGTAGATGAAAGTGCCACTGCGTACTCGAACCTTTAAAACCCTCTTTGCCATCATGGACCAGCCTTCTTATTATAGTGCTTTCTTGGAAGACCGGCTCTGGATGAAGTTATTGCTTTTTTTTTGATGTACCAAGTGGTAAAATTCTAAAGCAAAAAGGGGTGGGGAACCATAGGAGAAGAGCAATTTAGTGCTCGGGAGATGTATTTTGAAACCATTAAGCAATATAAATAAGACACCCTTTCCTGTTATGATTTAGAAAAAACAAATTAATCAAAACTGATAATAGAAAGTCTTTGGGTGATGTTTCTTCAGACTTCTCACCTAAAGAAAAAACAATGCCCATTATGACGGCTAAACATGTGTTGAGAAAATTTGACTTCTCTAAAAAGAAAAGGAAAAAGGAAGGAAGCAAACTTGGTAGAATATGAAATAGAAGATGAAGAAATTGACATCGAATTGATTTTAGAAACAAAAAGGAAAGGATGAAACCAGTGGAGGATCTTGAAGATGTATGCCTATATTTGGCTGATACAACGAAGATAGTTAGGATCAACAAAGAATCAGATGCCAAAAGCAAGGGGGAGTTAATCTAGTTCCTTCGATCCAACAAAGATGCATTTGCTTTGACTCACTTAGATATGGTCGGAATAGATCTAACCATCATGTGTCACGCCTTAAACATAGACCTAAATGTCACACCAATTTGGTAGAAGAAGATACAGTTTGATAAAGTTTGGTCCAATGCTTTAAAAGAAGAAGTCAATAGACTGCTTGAGAATGGATTTATCAGAGAAGTTTTCTACCCGAAATGGTTAGCTAATCCGGTGCTAATCAAGAAGTCTAATGGGAACTGGAGAATGCCTGTCGATTACACTGACTTAAAAAAAGCATGTCCAAAAGGCTACTACCCTCTTCCAAGGATAGATTAGCTAGCCGATGCAATGAGTGGACATCAACTCTTGTCCTTCATGGACGCATAATCTAGATATACTTAGATTTCGATGTTCAAACCAGATGAGGAAAATACCAATTTCGTAACTGATTGGGGAACATATTGCTACAAGGTTATCCCCTTTGCATTGAAGAATGTAGGAGCCATATATCACAGGCTAGTAAATAGAATGTTCTGGGAACAAATCGCTTGGAACACAGAAGTATATGTAGATGACATGTTGGTTAAGTCTCAAGAGAAATACAGTCATCTAAAAGAAATAAAAGAAATGTTCGATGTGTTGTGAATTTACCAAATGAAGCTTAATTCGCAACAATGTTCTTTTGGAATTCATCTCGACAAATTATTGGGATATATCGTTAGTGCTAGAGGAATTGAAGTAAACCTTGACCAAAATTCAAGCTATTAAAGGAATGGCATAAGCTAAGACAAGCAAAGATGTAATAAGCTTGAATGGGAAAGTGGCAGCATTGAATCGATTTATTCCAAACCTACCGAGAAATGCATTCCCTTCTTTAATGTAATCAAGAAGAAGAAATGCTTCGAATGGAATGAGGATTGTAAAAAGGCTTTCCAAGAACTAAATGATCATTTAGAAAAGCCGCGGTTCTCTTTATCTCTATGGATGGAGAAAGTTTTTATCTCTATGGCAGTTTCTAAACATGCACTTAGCTCATTACTGATAAAATAAGAAAAGGGAACCGACTTCCTATGTTTTGTACCAGCAAAAGACTCAATGATGCAAAAATAGATATCTAGTTATAGAGAAATTCACATACTATTTAATACTTACCGTTTGGAAATTAAGAGCTTATTTTCAAGCACATCCAATCAAAGTCTTAACCACTTTCCCCTTAAGCAAGTTTTTAGTAAACCAAAAGCTTCGGGAAGGTTGGTTAAGTGGGGAATTGAGCTTAGCCAACACGATATCAAATTCCTACCCCGAACGTCAATTAAAAGGCAGATACTAGCTGATTTTGGTCAACGAATGTACCGGAATAATTAAAGAGAAGTTAGAAAAAGACATAAAACCTAAGTGGAAACTGTTCATAAACGTGGCTTCGAATGAACAAAGAGCCGGAGCCGAATATGTGATTAAAACTCCTGATGGACATCGTTTACACTATGCGATGAGTTAGGGTTTCCAACCACCAACAACGCAGCAGAATATAAATCTCTGATAGTAGATTTACTCTAGCCCTCTAGTTGAAAATCCCTAGAATCAAATTTTTTAGCGATTCATAATTGATGATGGACCATTTAAATCAGAAATATCAAACGAAAGATCTCAAATTAACATTATATATAAAAAAGATATTGAAGATGCTGACTTAATTCGAAGATTTCTAAATACATCAAATGCCTAAAGGCAAGAACTTTCAAGCCGATTCTTTAGCCAAGTTGGCCAGCGCGCAAGGGGCACTAGAGGTCCGAATTTTCCATCGGCTAGCAGGCATATCCTAGTATAGAGGAAAAATGCTCCAATTTGGAAAATGAAACTTTAGTGTTGACTAGGTCTCAAGCTTTAATACACAAAAAGAAAAAGGTAGATGAAGCCGAGGTTCGCCAAAAAAGACTCCCTCATGCGGAAATTAGCGATCAATATAAGGATAGTTGGATGACACCTATTATCAAATATTTAACAAAAAGAACACTACCAACCGATAAAAAAGGAATCAAAGAGGATAAGAAGTTAAGCCCCGACTTTTGTCATGACAAACGAGATACTTTACGTAAAGGGATACATGCTTCCTTACTTAAGATGTGTTAATTGTTGAATGGCAGAAATTTCTATTGATTAGAATTCCGTCCAAAATGTAGTAATAAAACTTGCAAGCGCACAGCGTACAATCGTAATACGTATGCGAATACGGATCGATCCACATGGAAAGAATTAAATTCTAAAATCACTCAATCAAATTAGCCCAAAAATTAAGTGGAGATTTAGATAAAACTGTAGAAAAATTGAAAGTAAAACTAGAGTAAAAGTGGAATAAAGGTTAAAGAGCAATTCAAAGGTAAATCCATTTTCAATCAATCTTATAAATCAACACAAATTTAATCTATAATCTCTCATTTAAATTCAACTAGAAATGATTGATGTGCTTATTATCAGCATGGTCTATTTATGATATTAATTAGCACAACTTAAACCATCAAACTCTAGCATGCCATTCAAACCCACTTCTAGAATCTCAATAAAATGATTACGAAATTAAAAATAAAACATATTTTATACATGATCTATTTACTATACTAGTAACATAGATCATCAAATTTTTATTCTAGTTTAACTTTCATTATCAAATCATATTTATAAGATGATGATGTAACTTATGTTTATATTTGACTAGCATAGCTTATTCATTGTGAACAATAAAGGCTATCAAATTCACTAGTAAACTTACATCAACATCTAAATTTCCATTAAACACAAAATAAGATTTTATAAATGAAAATATTCTATGTCGATTCATGAGAGCTTCATTACCCCTAAATTGACGGGGCTTAGCTTCTCATAATTGAATTCATGACAGTAAAAAATGATTTAAACATAAAAAGCAAGAAAAATGAGAGCTAATCAAAGAAAAGAGAGTTAACTACTTGCATGAAATGAAACTAAACTAATTGCATAAATTAAAACTAACTACTAACATGAAAAAAGAAGCATAAACTAAATAAAAGAGCATGAAATAAAATAGCAATAAAAGAAAGCATGAAACAAAAGTGGATGAAAGTAATGAACAAGGCTAAGAAGCCATTAAAGAGATGTTTTATTTTAGAGGATCATTACATGAAACATAAGGAGTATTTATACATGCCTAAAACCTTAATTCCATTTTCAAGGGACTACCAAAATTGCCTTTGAGATTGTGTAGCCTCCAAATAATCAATAGGGAATTAATTAATCCTAATTAACATGTGCATATGCTTTTAATTATTATCCATTAGTTAGTGGGCATGTGGGATCCTCCTTGTTGCATTATTTCTTTTTATTCTTTTGGCCTTGGCCACTTGTGCATGCATATATCCATGAAGCTGCATTCAATTTGCACTCAATTTCCTACAAATAAAAATAAAATGAGCGAATAAATTTTCTCAAAATTAATTCATACATAAAACTACCATTTTTCACCCATATGAAGATGAATGAATGATGATTTGAAAATAATTTAGATTTTGGTTTAAACATGTAAAATGCCTAATATCTCACTTATTTTAATAAAAGAAGATCAAATATGAGAGTATAAATATACACTTTTACATGCACATCAATACCCCCACACTTATCATTTTATTCATCCTCAAATAAACTAAAGCTAAGGTAAATCCATTTTCATAGAAAACACGATTGCATTGAGCATATGCAACAAGCTGTTAAACCTCTAGCTGTCACTATTAGGGTGAGTGTTGTCTCGTGAGGGTTTCCAGCGACCACTACCCACAAAATCCAAATGCGATATGCAAATTCTAATGCAACTACATGATGCAAGCTTTTGAAAATATATACAAATAAAGAATTTACTTTTGAACTAACATGTGTAAGTTATATATATGTTTTAGCTATTATCAAGAAATTTTAGTTTTTTTACTCATCAAAACTTCCAACAAAAATTAAGTTATCATCACAATTGGACTCTAGTTTGGGTAGTTGTTTCGATTGATAAAATAGTGCAATTATGAAATGAATCCTTTAGTTGATTATCAAAGTTTTGCAAAGTGGCATTTTTGTTTCTTTGAATAACAAGTCAAAACAATTAAGTGAAGACAGTATTTGAGTTTCAATTGCTTGCTCTCTCTATTTTGGAAAATATTAACATTATTGTTGTTCACATACCTAACTCAGATACAGTGGGGCCAAGTACACCAATCATGCACTGGCTTTCGGGCTTACATGAGAAGAGTACAGAGCGTGGAGGGTTTGCACACTTGCGTATGAACACATGATTCTAGGTGTTTATTATTATTTTAATTTTATTTACATACACTAACTCAGATATACCGAGGCCAGATATACCGATCATGCACTGCCTTTCAAACTTACATGAGAAGGGTACAGAGCAAGGAAAGTGTATACATTTACGTGTGAACATATAACTCTAGGTGTTTCTTATTTTTATGATATTTTTTTCTTTTGTTGTTTGTTTTTTTTAAAAAGAGAGAGTTATGCAAAATTATCTTAGCACTACTTAATTCAGAAGATCAAAATTTTTGTCGCCTTTTTAAACAAAGATTACAATTAGGATATACTTCATAATTATCACCTATGAACCTTCCTATATACTAGTTACACCATAGTTACTTGTAATCAGATTTTTTATTTTTGTTGATACAAGTAATTTTTCAAAAATTTCAATTTAATAACAAAAAACATATACTTGTTCTGTCGTGTTTCTTCAAAAGTAAATCAATATGCTAAAAAAATTTGTTTTAGCTTTTTTGTTTTTGGAGACAAAATGCAAAATAAAAAATCATGAAAAATCAAAATAAACATGAGACTTCCCCCAACACTGGATTTTGACTGTGTCCGCAGTCAATGCATGATTTAATGAGTGTGACGGAGAAAAATATGTACATATTTACAAGCCAAGGTTAAAATTTCTCATTAGACATAGTGTGACTCATGAAGAATCATGAGCTCCACCTCTCGATCACTCGCTAAGTCTAAGTAAGGTTTCAAAAGATGACCATTGACTTTAAAAGTTGTTCCATCTCTTAGGTTTTCTATTTCTATGGCACCATGTGGAAAAACAGTTGTACCACGTATGGTCCTGTCCACCTTGATTTTAAATTACCCTTGGAACAAATGAAGTTGAGAGTCATACAAAAGAACTCTTTCATTTGGAAAAAAATGTTTTTCTAAGGATTGACTAATCATGAAAAACTTTTGTTCTTTCTTTGTAAATTTTATCATTATACGCATCGTTCCTAATCTCCTCTAATTCATTTAGTTGTAATTTTCTATTTTTGTCAGTTTTTTCAAGATTAAAGTTTATGTTCTTAGTCGCCCACAACGCTTTATGTTCAAGTTCGACAGGTAAATGGCATACTTTACCATATATTAACTTAAAAGGAGACATCCCTTGACTAGTTTATACGCAGTTCTATAATCTCAAAATGTATCTGTCAATTTTTATGACCATTTTCGATATTTACTAATAGTTTTCTTCAAAATTTGCTTGATTTGGCGATTTGAAACTTCAAATTGACCATAAGTTTGAAGATGATAAGGAGTGGATAACTTGTGGATTATCGAGTATTTCTTCATTAGAGTTACAAATGATTGATTGCAGAAATGAGTTACATTATCCTTTATTATTGTGTGAGTGTTTCAAACCTTGAAAAGATGTTTTCTTTTATTAATTTCACAAAAACTTTTTGGTTATTTGTTTTACCTGGAATGGCTCAACCCATTTAGAGACGTAATCAACGGTAAGAAGAATGTACAGATTTTCGAAAGAGTTAGAAAACGATCTCATAAAGTCAATACTCCAAACGTCAAAGTTTTTATCATAAGAATGTGGTTCAAAGGCATCATGTTTCGTCGAGAGATTTTTCCTAATATTTGGCAATGATCACAAGTTTTACAAAACTCGAATACATCTTTGAAAAGTGTAAGCCGGTAAAAACCACATTGGAGCACCTTTTCTGTTGTTTTCTTTGGCCCGAGGTTGCCACCACAAGCTTGGTCATTACACAAAATAAAGGACACCCTTAATTTTTCAATTTGGGATGCAACATCGAATTATTTGGTCAAAACATTATTTAAACAAGTATGGATCATCCCAATAGAAATACTGCACTTGGGAAAGAAATTTGTATTTATCTTGTTTCGACCATAATGAAGGAGTTTCCTTACTAACTAAATAGTTTACTATATTTGTAACGACCTAAAATTTCAGTCATTTGAAATTCGTATATTTAATTGATTTTAAATATTTAAATTTTTTATAAGTTGAATAACTTATATTTTGAATATAGTGATTTAATTGGATAATTAAATTGTTAGTTTAATATTTGAAATTGTGTAAATAATTGGAAATTGAATCATATGTGAATAAAAATGATTTAAAATGTTGAAGTAAATTTTATTCGAATTTGAATGATGTTAGAGAACTTTTAAAATCGAATTAAAAGCTAACTTGTAGAAATTGAATAATTTAATATTTAATTAAAGAGTGAAAATGGTCATTTATCAAACAGTCTCGGATTTTGTCGAGACCAGTTTCATCGGATCCCTAATGTTATATTATTGAAAGATTTCAAATTTCGTGTCAATCAGATTTATGGTTTGTCCGGGTCAAGCTAAAACGCGTAGAAAACTGTTAATGTAAATTTTAAATTTAAATAATTCGATTTGAAAATATATCTTCCAAATACGATCGAATTGGCTTCTGATATATATTCCATCACGTTCGGAATAGGGGTAAAACATTATAAACGCTAGACGGCACACTTCGTTTGGGGTTCGGAAAATATTCGGGTGAATAGTGTCGTCAAATTTTCTATAAAAACCCCTCACTTTTTCTTTTTTTCTTAAAACCTAAGGCAAACTAACCCTTGCCGCCACATATCATTTCAATGGCCAGAAATTTCGAATTTTCTTCCTCTATTAGCTCTCAATCCATCAAAAATTAGAAAAAATGTTCAACTACAAAGTTGGAGGGCTCGTCGAGAGCTTCGATTTCAACGGTCATGATCGCGATTAGAGCAACAGATCAACGACAAATTGCGTGTAAATTCACATCGTTCACACATGTTTCTCGAGGCCAAGATGCAGCCGAGCTGGATCGGATCTTGGGTGAAGGTGGTGTTCGAGTTGCTCTTCGATGCGGTGGCCCCCGATCGTCGTCAAAGTCGATGGTGATTGCTCGATAATTCGTATAAAATCGGCGGCTCTACGGGTTTCCTTAAACGTGGATTACCTGATGTAGAACGTGAGTGGGAAGAAGAGAATAGCGGCCCAGATCTAGGGCAAAGGGATTGGATGGGTAGGATTTGTTTTAGGGTAAAATAAAAAGAGAATTTGTAAATTATTATATTTAAAAATCGTATAGACTTTGAAATTGCATAACATTTTCATACGAGGTCCGTTTCGTACGAAACGAATTGCGCGTTATGAAGCTGGATTGGAATTTATTTATGCTAGTGAGAATTTTGGTTGAAATTAAACGCTTGTTTAATTTTAATCGGAATAAATCGCTATCTCGATAACTACAAGCAATTTGAGTACAACCCACTCTTTCTGACTCACTGATAGTTTTATATAAGTGAGAAATAATTTATTATATGATGACGGATGATGTTTGGATGATATATGATATATTGATTGGTATTTGGATACATATACCTGCCTAGTGGAGCAGATGACCCTATACGTTTCCGTGTATGAGTGGATGACCCTTTGTACGCGCGTCTGCCTCGAAGCAGACATTGTACATATATTCTAATATGTATATTTGTTGCAGGTAACAGGTTGGGATCCAACTGGATTCCTCAACAGTATTGATTTATTTACAGATATTGTTATATATTATGTTATCATATGATATATAATGTTTTGGATGTCATGATTGTTGTATTTAGTGCTGTTGCAGCATTGGGCCTATTTTTGGAATTTTGAAAATGTTTAAGTGATGATTTCTAAATTTAAAAGGATTTTCAAGTGATTTTGAAAATATACGTTTTGTTGAATTTTGAAGTGTTAAAGGAATGGATTTATTTTAAATAAATAAATGATATAATTTTTATGCTATAAAAATTATGATACTTGGAAAATATAATCTGATTGTGATTTTTGAAATATTGAGCTAATGATTTGGTAAATAGTTTAAATTGAGTTTTTGAATTATTATAAATGGTTTCATATATAAGATTTATAAAATTGAATTCTTATAAATCAGAATGAAGGAATTATAAAGGAGTTTGGTAAGTGTTAAAATGAAGTAATAAATGGATTTTATAAGTAAATAAGATTTCCAGATTTATGAATTGATGAAGTTATAAAAGAATGATTTTGTAAATAAATAATTTATAAGTAATTAACTTATAATTTGGGATTTGGCACATAAATGAAATGTAAATGAGATTTGTTAATAAAAGGATTTTATAAGTCGAAATTTTTATAAAATATAAATGGAATTTATAAACATTATTTTATAAATTCGAAATCAACTATATTTTGATAAGAAAATATAGAAGTTTATTAAAGGAACTATACTCATGATTTTGGACTATGGGTAATCCTTTAATTTAAATGTGCAATAGTAATGAATTTGGTAAAGGGGTATATTCATGATTTTGAACAGTGAATTATCTTTTGAAATAAATGCGTAGAAGTGTTTGAATTTGTTAGAGAATTTATATTCACGATTTTGGACAGCGAATAATATTTTAAAATTAAATGAATGTTTTGGGCAGTGATACTTTAAATGGATTTAAAATGTTTTGAAGATGTTTTAAAATGTGTTGAGTATCGAAACCATAGATTTCAACATTCATTTTTGAAACAGATGTTTTTGAGAAATAAGGAAATGATGGACTATAACACTGTTGTTATAGTAAATGATTTTCAAAAGAAAATATTTTGTATGGTATATGGGATTTATATTTCTTTCTTATTTTCGAATCCCTATACTAGTGATTTTGGATTGTTGTAACGATGTTTTACACAACATTCGTTTTAACTCAAATAAATGTGTTTAAAAAGAATGTTTTTCTTAAAGAATAAATATATACTTAATCTTGATTTAAGTATATGTAATATTTTCTAAGTGTTGAAAATAAATTGATTTGTGAATTACTTATTGTTAAGTATATGGAAATGTTTTCCAATGTTGAAATATTGAAATGGTTTTGAGATTATCTCTTTTTAACGATAAATTAAAGTGAATATTTGGCAAGTGATTTAATCAATAAAAGATTAATAAAAGGGCCCATTGATGGTATATGGTGCTGAATATTTGTTTATTTGCTTTGATAGTTAAATAACCGACTATCAAACTTTGCCAAATTTTAGTTCCTCAATTTGATGTGGGAACTATTTAGTCCTACCATTAGTATGTAGCCTTCTATGTAGGCTTGATTATCGTTTGTGTTGAGGATGTTGATTCGTATAGTGTGGAGTATTGCTCCAATCTATCGAGCTTCCTTCTTGGCCTGAAGGATAGAAAGTTGAAAGTTGGAGACTTGATAAGTCTATGAGACTTAGTTTCTGTATGAGGTTGAGAAACGCTTTTGCGTTGTTGGTGCGAAGAGACCGGGATCAGATTTATCTGAAAACCACTTCGGACTAACGTATATGCGACGATTATGCAGGTTGCTAATGATGATATTGATATTCTGGATTTTCATAGTGGGGGACTGCTTGTTGATCGTTTAGGGTTAAAATCCCAATATACATCCAGTAGCAATGGTCTCTTCATTATGAAATATCCAATGCGACGACTATTCGCTACTAATACTAGGGATTTCCCAACAGGATATGGTAGGAAAGTACCTTCGGTTTGTCCTGTTCCTGGACAACTTGTATGGATGTTTGTCTGACATTGCATTTCTATAGATTACGTACATTGGTTTTTACAAACGTACATCAGTGGTGGCGGAGAAGGCAACTTCTCTCAGCTTAACACCCTCCTTGAGACGTATGAGCTTAAGGGTTGTATTTTTATGGAAGGCAATTAGTAGTCAACGGAAATGACCGTGTGGCATTCAAAGTGATGTGATTGTGATTGTGAAAGGTAATCGTTACCTCTAGCCTCATCAACCGGAAATGACCAAAACAGGGTTAGATGCAGCAGGGCTAAGTGGGTCATTCCCAAGTAGGATATGATCATCCTCATCTAGATATATCTTTACACGCTATAACGTCGTGTATCTGATTATTGTGGTTTGTATGCTATGAGGCCCTCGGTAAAGGTCGGTAACGACCGGAGGATGACATATTCGGTACCATCTATTAACAGAGGTGGGCCAGTCTTGTGTTGGTAGAGAAAATTTGTGATGGTTTCTTGGTACATTCTTCTAGAGATGTATTGCCGAAAGGTAGTCCCTTCACTTGGTCATTTGTATGGAAATCCAAACTCCACTACGTTCCTGCCATTTTATTTGTAGAGCCTAGTATGCTGGAATTTAATAATGGTAACAATTTCAGCTATTTTGAATATTATTTGTATACTAGACACTAGTATAATATCACATGAGTTTGATATGAAATGTTTTAGTTATCGTAAGGTAAAACATGTCCGTGTTTATGTGTGGACTTTTCTTACGAGATACTTTTGTTTTGAAAACTAAGGAAAAGTTTGGTAATTTAATAAATTTAGTTGAGTGTGTTTCTCACGCTGGTTTACCAGACTGATTAGGGCGTTCTTCCCATTCAATGCTTGGGTCAGACCGAGTATATTTATAAGTCTAGATTTGATGCTTTTGAGCTTCAGCAGGACAGCTGAAGGTCTTCATTTTCGTACATCAGTATTTGCTTGATTAACGTGCATTGCTTAGTTGTTTTAAATTATCGGCTTTTGTAAGGACATGTTATTATAACTGTCCAGGCCGATAACTATCGTTGATTGTTGAACTCTGATTGATGTGTGTGTATATATACAGTTTCTATTTTGTAAAGATCACTAATATGATATTATATGTTTTCCACAGCGATGTGAGATTCTGTATTGTTCTGTTTGGTTCTATCTTCTCTTCTCTTCTCCTCTCTTCTTTTCTTTCTCTTAACTTTCCGTTAGTCTGTGCTTTTTGGGTCGAACATGTGTGGTTTATTGTCGATTCAAATGGTACGGATTTTTGGGTCGGCACATCCTGAAAATACCTTCAGTTTTTCCAGTTCCTGGACAACTTGTATAGATGTTTGTCTGAGATTGTATTTCTATAGATTACGTACATTGGTTTTTACAAACGTACATCAGTGGTGGCAGAGAAGGCAACTTCTCTTAGCTTAACACCCTCCTTGAGACGTATGAGCTTAAGGGTTGTATTTTTGTGGAAGGCAATTAGTAGTCAACGGAAATGGCTGCGTGGCATTCAAAGTGATGTGATTGTGATTGTGAAAGGTAATCGTTACCTCTAGCCTCATCAATTGGAAATGACCAAAACAGGGTTAGATGCAGCAGGGCTAAGTGGGTCATTCCCAAGTAGGATATGATCATCCTCTTCTAGATATATCTTTACATGCTATGATGTCATGTATCTGAGTATTATGGTTTATATGCTATGAGGGCCCTCAGTAAAGGTTGGTAACGACCGGAGGATGACATATTCGGTACCATCTAGTTATAGAGGTGGGTCGGTCTTGTGTTGGTAGAGAAACTTTGTGATGGTTTCCCAGTACATTCTTCTAGAGATGTACTACCGGAAGGTAGTCCCTTCACCTGGTCATTTGTATGGAAATCCAAACTCCACTACGTTCCTGCCATTTTATTTGTAGAGCCTAGTATGCTGGAATTTAATAATAGTAACAATTTCGGCTATTTTGAATATTATTTGTATACTAGACACTAGTATAATATCACATGAGTTTGATATGAAATGTTTTAGTTATCGTAAGGCAAAAATATGTCCGTGTTTATGTGTGGACTTGTCTTACGAGATACTTTTGTTTTGAAAACTAAGGAGAAGTTTGGTAATTTAATAAATTCAGTTGAGTGTGTTTCTCACGCTGGTTTACCAGATTGATCCGGGCGTTCTTCCCTTTCAATGCTCGGGTCAGACCGAGTATATTTACAGGTCTAAATTTGATGCTTTTGGAGCTTCAGCAGGAGAGCTGGAGATCTTCATTTTCGTACATCCGTATTTGCTTGATTAACGCTGCATTGCTTTGTTGTTCTAAGTTATCGGCTTTTGTAAGGACATGTTATTATAACTGTCCAGGCTGATAACTATTGTTGATAGTTGAACTCTAATTGATGTGTATATATATATACAGTTTCTATTTTGTAAAGATCGTTGATATGATATTATATGTTTTCCGCTGCGATGTGAGATTCTGTATTGTTCTGTTTGGTTCTATCTTCTCTTTTTCTCCTCTTCTCTCTTTCTCCTCTCTTCTTTTCTTTCTCTTGAATTTCCGTTAGTCTGTGCTTTTTGGGTCGAGCATGTGTGGTTTATTATCGATTGAAAGGATACGGATTTTCAGGTCGTCACAATATTGGCATACCATGGATTAATGGAAACGGAAATGAGTTGTTCTTCAAGAAAGTTCTCGTTGATCGGTAAAGAAGATGGTGCATTTGGAAGACTCGACAGATGATTGGCAATGACGTTGTTGGATCTTTTTTTCTTTGATCATAAGGTCAAATTCTTGGAGTAAAAGGATGTACTGGATCAAAGGAGACTTAGTATCCTTTTTATCGAAAAGGTACTTAACAGAGGAGCGGTCAGTGTAAATCATAATGTGTGAGCCAATAAAATAAGGTCAGGATTTTTCGGCGTAAAGACTACCACTAGAAGCTCTTTTTCGGTGGTTGTGTAATTGAGTTGACCATCGTTTAGAGTCATACTAGCATAGTAGATGACATGAAGAATTTTGTTGATGTGTTATCCTAAGACAGCACCAATCATAAAATTAGAAGCATTACAGATTATTTTGAAAAGAATATCCAAGTTGGGTGAACAAATGATGGAAGCAAAAAATAGTTCATTTTCGTGACATTCAAAAGTAGAAACCGGTCAGAATTGAAATTGAAAGGAACATCTTTTCTTGAAAGAATAGTCAAAGGTCGAGCAATTTTACTAAAGTCTTTCACAAAGCGTCGATAGAAACCAACGTGCCCAAGAAATTAACGAATGTCCCTGACAAATTTAGTAATGGGTAGATTCGCAATTACGTCAACTTTTGCTTTATCTACCTCAATGCCTTTATTTGAAATGACATGCCTTAGAACAATGCCATGTTTGACCATAAAATGGCCATTTTCCCAGTTTAAGGGTAAGTATTTGTCCTTGCATCAATTCAGAACCATCTCAAGATGGTGTAAGCGCTCGGAAAAAGAATTCCCAAAGGTGGAAAAATCATCCACAAATACTTATAAAACGCATTCAATCATGTCGGAAAAGATGTTAACCATGCATCTTTTGTAACATCCCGCCTTTTCGCACACTTTAAACCGACACACGTGCCAATTCAAAGCATACGCAAGGGCGGATTGTTATGGGGTAAATAAGAAAACAGAGAAGAAATAAAACAAAACAGAATCTCACAGCGGAAGGATAAAATATAATAATAAATATACAGTTCAAAACAGTTTACAAACACTTGATTTGCTTTATACAATAAATATCAGAGTTACACCTACCAATACAATCAATGCAGCGGAACAGTATGAGTGTGGTGCAATACTATAGATAATAATAATACGACTCCTTCGTCTTCGTCCTTCAAAGCTAAAGTCTTCGATCCTGAAACGCTCGGACTGACCCGAGCGAATTTGAAAAGACAAAAACACTCGAGTCAGAACTAAAAGATCTTATGTGAGTTAAATTAACAGAAATAAATATGAGTACAGTAACTCAAGAGATGCTCGGGATTTACATCTCCTAAGGATCCGTTAAACTATTTACTATGTAGTATATTGCGATATTATAATAGTGTCTATTTATAAAATAAACTTACTTTTTAATAGCGTTAAGGGGTTACCCATATAGCCCTTAACACAAATAATGCCAATAGTCTATACAGTACCGTAATACCTCCTGATCGGGAAGCTACCAGAGGATACTCCATAGGTACGACACAAATAGAAACTCGTAGTAAAGGCTCGGTATGGTAGGTGACACGGCACAACTAGGCAATGCCAGGGTAGATATACCAATTGCTATCCAGGCTGGTGGAAACGCGTAGCCGCAGTTACCGCCCACCTCGGACTAACTCCCCAAAATCAAAATATAGAAGTGGCCACTGAATCAATCCAAAATCAAAGTATAATATCGAAGAGGAGGGTCCGATCAGAGGAATGACCTCATTGGCCCGAGAATCGCTCCTGTTTTAGCCACCTTATGCCAACTCACGGGAGTCGGGTCCACGTATTTACCTTACAGGAAACGTCGCCACCACCTACTTCATTCTGGAATCTCCACCGCGTACACGGTTAGTCAAAGTGGTTTTCGGTATCGACAGAGAGTATGTCCATATCCGATCCCGGTCTCTTTGCCAACCCATCGTTATTATAACACCGCGGTCATTTAAAAATAGGTTATACTTTAAAAATCAGAATAAACATTCCATTTCATAACCATGAATACGATATCATTTCAAAACCCAAAACCATATTTTATCACTTATCCCAAATATAATTCTTTTCCAAAATCATAATGCTTTAACTTCATAACGTCTGAAAATCAAATATTTTCAAAGCATAATATTTTGAAAATCATAATTTAAAACCATAACTTCTAAAAACTTGAATGGTTTGGACATTCAACGGTATATGAATTAAATGGTTTAACTTAAATGTTACTTTGTAAAGAAAATAGTTCTCATGGCTTTACAAATACATTTCTTTATTAAAGTCTAAACCAAAATTTATATTATCTCTCTCAAGTTCCAAAACCACTTCAATTTATTTATATATACGTATATCCATTTTGAGTATTAAGATTTCAAACCAAAGTTGGATTTTATGCTTTCAACAAATCAATTGTTCTATTAATTAGTCTTGAATATTCATATAAAATCCATAAATAATAAGACTTCAATTTCTAGTAATAAAAAATATATATTTTTCCCAATTCAAATTATACTAGAATATTCATTTCAATTTATTTTGGGAAAAATCCAATTATAAATATCATATCTTAAAATTTCCAAACTTAACATTTAAACATATAATATAAATTATTAAACTCCATTTTCTAATTTTTCTTCCATTTTTAATAAAGATTTTTATACACCTTTTAATTTCAAAATTTTCAACTTCATATGTATATATATATGGAAGAAAAATATTTATACAATATAAAATTTAAGATTATTATAAACCATATTCCATCCAAACCATAGAAATCACATTTAAATAGTTATATATATACCGCGGTGCCTGTATATAATTTTCTATCCTATGGTCAAGTGATACCGATATTTATCATTTCAATCCGCAATTTAAAAGATATAAAATTTTGCGGTTGTATATCATTTCAAACCACAATCCCGAATGAAATGAAATATGCATGATAATTTGCAATTTAATGATATACACTAAATATCCATTCATCAACATCATCCATCATCCAAATCGCAATCATCAATCAGTATCAATCAATAACAATATTATTTTTGGTACTACATAACAGGTAATACTGGCAATTTTATTCAAATTAAATTTAACAGCTATTAATGTACAGTCTATATTCAGTAATAAATTATATAACTGTTAACTAGCAGTTCATATACAAACAAATAAATTTTAACTGTAAATTTATACGCAATAAATTAATTAAATTAACAGTTAAATTAAATAAATGCAATTCAACAGATATGAATAAAATAAACATGCCAAATACTCATAAATAAATTTCTATTCATTTCTAAAATTAGTTTAACAAACATAAAAGCTTCTAGTAGTTGTGAGTGGGTTTAAACACTCACCTTTGGAATTTAAATCGAATTTAAATTCGATTTAAACCCAAAAATTCGCCCTTCTCAGAATTCGTCCAAACCAGCGTCATCAAATCCGAAATTAAATTACGATCCTAACAAAAGAAATTTCGTGTGAATCCGACTTCGTATGAGAAAGTTATGGCGAAAAATGATGATTGAATTCAAAATTGAAAATAAATAAAACGACACACAAACCATATAGATGCGATCCCCATCGTCCACTCTACAAAACCCAGAAAAGGTTTGACGATCCGACGAAGTTTGCGACGACGATGATGAATGGTCACGGACTGTTTGAATTAATTCTGGTCAAACGAATGTTCAAAACAGAAAACGAATTGCACCAGTAGATTACGTGCCTCGAGAACATTAACATATATTTTTTTTTTGTGGAATTTTTCTGAAGTGTTTGCATTTTCATTGAAATTTGGATTGAAGTAGATCTAGGCTTTGCAACCATTTGAGGAGGAGAAGGAGATGAAGAAATGAATATACGGCAAATGACAATAGGATGGAGCTAGGGTTTATAACTGTATATATATATATATATTAAATTTCCAAAATTTAATTAAATTTACTTTCCATTATTTATTGTCAATTAGATTGATTTATCATTGGATTCATATTTCAATATGTAAATATCCCCAATTTCATCTGCACTTATATTTACATAGTTTCTAAATATTAAATTTCAAATATTACTTCATTTAACGTTACGTATTTATTATTTATTACTTGCTGCAGTTGATTATCAATTATACTTAATATACTAAATAGATGGTAAATTTTGAATACTTGTTATCATTAACGTTTTATTTCCACTTACAAACTAAATGAAATTATTACATAAACTCCCTTAATTAAGTCAACCATTATCTTATATAACTTAACTGGTAATATATATATACCCAATTGCCCTAATTGGTTTATAGTTATCAGCTAAATACATACTAACTTGTAAATAAATTCGTTTAATTGCAAATGGATCTGATCAAATTTAATAGATTGAATAGATGGGTAAGCAAATAATAAATTTTCCTTTTTGTCAAATTCAAACCCATTCCTACTTAATTATCAATTACAATTTATTACGAAAAATTGATTTTATGCAGTTACCTTTTATTTGCATAGTATTACATCAATTCCTATAACCTTGGATTCATTCCCAATTCACCAAATTCAATTAATTACACTTTACAAATGTGTTTCCAATATATAGGTATTGCCCAAATTAAATTTATTAGCTAACTCATATTAATAAACAAATGACTTATATGAATGATTAAAATTTTCAATTATCTCACTTTACTCCTAAACTTTTGTTATTTAATAATTATTGCTTAGAACCTGATTTTAATCTTCCCATTATCTATTTAATTCCTTCTAGAATCATAGCTAATATTTGTCATCCCTTAATTACCCAAATGTTCTTATCCCATCAAATTTTAGGTTATCGAAATATTAATTGTCAATTTCTTTAATTGCACTAAATTTATCTATTAAAGGTTGCACTTAACCCAAATACATAAAACTTGCCCAATTTCTCCTTAAATCAATAACCTTCATATACAAATATGTTTATCATAAATTTTATCTACTCTTCCTTTTTAGGTAATGTCCTATATATTAGATTTCCATGTAATTTGCAATAAATCATACTCGTAGTTATATCACATTAAATGAATAAATAAGTGTTGACTCTATTCTTTTGATTCAACATTGGTTTACGTTATATTTCATAAATATTTCTACATACATCAGGATTTTTTAAAAATGGTTGTAACGTGAAATCTCGTCTACTTCCCATTTTATATTTAAGGCTTCTAAAACCGATTCATATCATTTCTCTAGTCCAAATTTTATTAATATAACCTTAAATTTAATTCATTCCTATCGATGTAATGGTTAAACACAAATTTCACTTATTTGCAATAAATCCACAAATTGGATTTCAAATTTTCAAATAAATAAATAAATTTTAGTTTCACTTCTTAAATACCCAAACGTCAATGCCTTAATTTAAACTGCATTTATTACATTTTATAAAAATCCTCCATCTTAAGTGACAAATCAAAACTACCCTAACTACACAAATCATCGTATTATAAAGATATTTACACTATCCTCCATTTATTACCTTAATTTATTTAAGGTAACCTTAAATTAATATCTATTGCAATGATTTCAAATTATTATTCCCCCATTCCTTTTTAATTTCAATAACGCCAATTTTAACCGTTATATTCTCTTTATTTATGCGATAAATGCAATTATTGAATCTAATACTCCATTTAATTAATAGATCCTGCTTCCTAGAATCTATATCAACAATAGGTCAAATATATACATAGAATTAGCCTTAACTTCACCTAAAAGAATTAGCTATTTCAACTACCTCACAAAACTACGCTACTGCACTATTTAATCAAATAAATTAATTGAACTTAAATCAGCATAAAGGTTATAAAATTATAAATGTAATCTTAATAAATTCATTTATTGATTTAGACTCTTTCTATACAGTAATTAACCTATTTGTGGGTATAAATAACTTTGGAATTATATTACATCTCATTAGTGCGCGTTTTATTTCCTATAACTTCTCCTTATTTAACTATACCCATTAACAACCAAAAAAATTAAATTAGCTTTATTTCAATCTATTTCCCTTCTTAACTAAATAAAATAAATGGTTAACCTAAACACTTGTTATCCTTTGATATATTCAAATTCACTTCCAACATTTATTAACAAAATGTTGCCATAGGTTTAGATTTACATAAATAAATTATATGAATAGGTAGAAAAATTGGTAATCCGCAAATGCCCAATATACACGCATTAATTACTACCTATTGTTAGAATCCATTTATTAATTTACTAGTTAATAACGGACTTTTTATTTCTATTTACTACCAAACTCTCTATTTTATTATAGTTCCAATATATCAATACTTAGGCACATCAAGTGCTAGCCCTTTTGTTATTTATATTAAATTGGGTATGCACAAATAAGTTGTTAATTAACTATTTCTACAAAATTATATTCATACATTCAGTTCCATATCTTATAGGGTTAAATTCTAATTACTTACGCTTAATCTATCAATTTAATACTCTATTCAAACATGCATTTAAATTCTTTTTATTCTAAATAAATTTTATTAAGTGTTGACATCCACTAATAGCATTCACCTTTATTACAACCAAAGGTGACATCTTCACTACTGATTTTATATTAATGAATCTCATTTTAGTTAATATTTTTTTTTATTAATATTCTCAATTCAACATTTATTGATTTCTTAAAATTTACTTTTAACAAAAAGTGACAAATTACATTATCCAAATCTATTGTCATAAAATTTTATTGTTGCAACTACTATACCAAATTTCTACATTTATTCTTAAACAAATTAGAAATTATATTAATTTAATTTATTAAATATTATTAATTTAACGGGTCGTTACAATCTCCCCCACTCAAAACTTTTCGTCCCCGAAAAGGAAAAAGAAGGGAGAAGGAAGAATAAAACAGTACATCTTATTTCAAATATTATTTATTTTAAAGTGAACTATTCAAGTGGATTCAATCATTAATCAACCAAACAATTCAACAACCATCAACCTTACAAACAACATACATACACAAACAAAGCAACCATTTAATCCATCAAATAAATAGTTGTTTGGGTTCAAACTTGAAATTTGTATGAAATGAAATTAACTATCAAGTGCATCCTTTACTCAACAGTCTTAGATGGAACAAAGATAGATACTTATTCATTTAACCACTTCAAATTTCTTACCCAACAACATAAACCAAACAACACAATTCAAACCAACACCCAAATTTATTTATTATACATTTATCTCATGCTTCAATGGTTTGATTTTCTTTCTTTCATTTATGGAGTGATCCCTTTACTTCTTACAATTTTCATTTTCATTTATTACAAAATTATCATATTTGTGTTCCAATTTATTGACTAAAGTTTATATCACCCATTTATTCTACTTACCTTTCTTATATAGTAAAATTTCCGATTTAGCTTAAGTTTTAACAGCAATTAATTGAATACTTTAATTACCTCAAGCTTCACTTGTAAGATTTCCCTTTACACTTTCTTACTAGCAATTGCAACTTTTATTTTATGGTAAGTTATATATATTTTAAGAATGTACGTGAAAATTTACAAGTTTCTTTTCATTCCTTTAATTAATATATATTTGTTTTATAACCTACAATTTCAACTTACCTTTAATCTCATTCATTTATTTAATGTTGAAGTTTCCATTATATTTAATTACAGTAACCCTCTACTTACACTTAATTTATTAACCTTATAACTTGCATTCCTATAAGTGAAAGATTTTACTCATTCATTAACTATGGATTGCAGTCATTTATATTTTTCCTACTTTCTATTATATTAGAATAGGGGAAATTAAGGCGTACTTAAGTTAATAACCCTACAATCAAACTTTATAAATTAAGGAATTTCATTTTTACTTTCTTACGGTTAAAATCACCTATTAATAATACAACCTTTAATTTTAGTAAAATTCCAATCATCACTTAAGTTAATACCATTAAATTCTTATTTATAACAGTAATTTATTGAATACTTCATTATTTCCAAAAATTCTACTTGCATAATATTCTATTCCACTCTTAATTTACATTTCAACTTTTTATACTTGGTAAGTTATTTATGTTAAAGAAAAAGCAAAAGAACTTATACAAGTTTAATCTCAACCCTTTTAATTCATTGATTACTTAACCTTTATTTTACTAACCTCAAATTTTTTTTTTTTACAACTAATTAATGGAAATTCAAGAATTAATACCGGGTCAAATTCCAAAATTACTTTAAAATAATAGATAATTAATTTCTTACAACTTTTATATCTCTAATTACCTTTAAACAATTAAAATTTTAAATAATTTCAAACAAATCTGCAGTAGAACTTACTACAGTGGCCTTTCCTTCGAAACTCGAAAATGAAAGTCGATGATGCGGCCGTCATCACCGAAATTATTTTCCAGCGACAGAGAGGAAAGTACAAACTTATTTTCTTCAAAATCCTCTTCAAACTAATTCCTTCGAATTATACTAAATATTTATATAAGAAAATATTTATAAACCAAATCATTATATTTCATAAATCCTTTGAAAGCAGATTTCAAAATCCCGGACTTAAGTTCAAAAATCTCCAATTTGATTTATTATAATTTCAGCTTAGCTTCAATTATTATAAATATTTTATTACCTAACACCCAATCTATAGCAACCAAATATATATATATATATATATATATATATATCTTTATAAAAATATTTTTATATCTAGAAAATATAACAGGCAAAATTATTTCATTCACCTATATTAAAACAAATATTATGTCGGTCTGTCCTAATTAAGTGTTTAGAAATCCCTATTGATGACATAGCGTCCCATGCATCAACCAGAATTTATAAATACAAAGTGGAATAGATTAACACAATATCAAAATCTTTTTATAAAACTAACAAATACGCTCTCTCATATATATACTCTCAGCGACTCCCATAGGGTATTACTACCCTATTAACAAAGAGTCAAACCCCACAAAGCCAAGTTTATCACTAAACCAAAGCTCTGATACCAACTGTAACATCCCGCCTTTTCGCACACTTTAAACCGACACACGTGCCAATTCAAAGCATACGCAAGGGCGGATTGTTATGGGGTAAATAAGAAAACAGAGAAGAAATAAAACAAAACAGAATCTCACAGCGGAAGGATAAAATATAATAATAAATATACAGTTCAAAACAGTTTACAAACACTTGATTTGCTTTATACAATAAATATCAGAGTTACACCTACCAATACAATCAATGCAGCGGAACAGTATGAGTGTGGTGCAATACTATAGATAATAATAATACGACTCCTTCGTCTTCGTCCTTCAAAGCTAAAGTCTTCGATCCTGAAACGCTCGGACTGACCCGAGCGAATTTGAAAAGACAAAAACACTCGAGTCAGAACTAAAAGATCTTATGTGAGTTAAATTAACAGAAATAAATATGAGTACAGTAACTCAAGAGATGCTCGGGATTTACATCTCCTAAGGATCCGTTAAACTATTTACTATGTAGTATATTGCGCTATTATAATAGTGTCTATTTATAAAATAAACTTACTTTTTAATAGCGTTAAGGGGTTACCCATATAGCCCTTAACACAAATAATGCCAATAGTCTATACAGTACCGTAATACCTCCTGATCGGGAAGCTACCAGAGGATACTCCATAGGTACGACACAAATAGAAACTCGTAGTAAAGGCTCGGTATGGTAGGTGACACGGCACAACTAGGCAATGCCAGGGTAGATATACCAATTGCTATCCAGGCTGGTGGAAACGCGTAGCCGCAGTTACCGCCCACCTCGGACTAACTCCCCAAAATCAAAATATAGAAGTGGCCACTGAATCAATCCAAAATCAAAGTATAATATCGAAGAGGAGGGTCCGATCAGAGGAATGACCTCATTGGCCTGAGAATCGCTCCTGTTTTAGCCACCTTATGCCAACTCACGGGAGTCGGGTCCACGTATTTACCTTACAGGAAACGTCGCCACCACCTACTTCATTCTGGAATCTCCACCGCGTACACGGTTAGTCAAAGTGGTTTTCGGTATCGACAGAGAGTATGTCCATATCCGATCCCGGTCTCTTTGCCAACCCATCGTTATTATAACACCACGGTCATTTAAAAATAGGTTATACTTTAAAAATCAGAATAAACATTCCATTTCATAACCATGAATACGATATCATTTCAAAACCCAAAACCATATTTTATCACTTATCCCAAATATAATTCTTTTCCAAAATCATAATGCTTTAACTTCATAACGTCTGAAAATCAAATATTTTCAAAGCATAATATTTTGAAAATCATAATTTAAAACCATAACTTCTAAAAACTTGAATGGTTTGGACATTCAACGGTATATGAATTAAATGGTTTAACTTAAATGTTACTTTGTAAAGAAAATAGTTCTCATGGCTTTACAAATACATTTCTTTATTAAAGTCTAAACCAAAATTTATATTATCTCTCTCAAGTTCCAAAACCACTTCAATTTATTTATATATACATATATCCATTTTGAGTATTAAGATTTCAAACTAAAGTTGGATTTTATGCTTTCAACAAATCAATTGTTCTATTAATTAGTCTTGAATATTCATATAAAATCCATAAATAATAAGACTTCAATTTCTAGTAATAAAATATATATATTTTTCCCAATTCAAATTATACTAGAATATTCATTTCAATTTATTTTGGGAAAAATCCAATTATAAATATCATATCTTAAAATTTCCAAACTTAACATTTAAACATATGATATAAATTATTAAACTCCATTTTCTAAATTTTCTTCCATTTTTATTATACACCTTTTAGTTTCAAAATTTTCAACTTCATATGTATATATATATGGAAGAAAAATATTTATACAATATAAAATTTAAGATTATTATAAACCGTATTCCATCCAAACCATAGAAATCACATTTAAATAGTTATATATATACCGCGGTGCCTGTATATAATTTTCTATCCTATGGTCAAGTGATACGGATATTTATCATTTCAATCCGCAATTTAAAAGATATAAAATTTTGCGGTTGTATATCATTTCAAACCACAATCCCGAATGAAATGAAATATGCATGATAATTCGCAATTTAATGATATACACTAAATATCCATTCATCAACATCATCCATCATCCAAATCGCAATCATCAATCAGTATCAATCAATAACAATATTATTTTTGGTACTACATAACAGGTAATACTGGCAATTTTATTCAAATTAAATTTAACAGCTATTAATCTACAGTCTATATTCAGTAATAAATTATATAACTGTTAACTAGCAGTTCATATACAAACAAATAAATTTTAACTGTAAATTTATACGCAATAAATTAATTAAATTAACAGTTAAATTAAATAAATGCAATTCAACAGATATGAATAAAATAAACATGCCAAATACTCATAAATAAATTTCTATTCATTTCTAAAATTAGTTTAACAAACATAAAAGCTTCTAGTAGTTGTGAGTGGGTTTAAACACTCACCTTTGGAATTTAAATCGAATTTAAATTCGATTTAAACCCAAAAATTCGCCCTTCTCGGAATTCGTCCAAACCAGCGTCATCAAATCCGGAATTAAATTACGATCCTAACAAAAGAAATTTCGGGTGAATCCGACTTCGTATGAGAAAGTTATGGCGAAAAATGATGATTGAATTCAAAATTGAAAATAAATAAAACGACACACAAACCATATAGATGCGATCCCCATCGTCCACTCTACAAAACCCAGAAAAGGTTTGACGATCCGACGAAGTTTGCGACGACGATGATGAATGGTCACGGACTGTTTGAATTAATTCTGGTCAAACGAATGTTCAAAACAGAAAACGAATTGCACCAGTAGATTACGTGCCTCGAGAACATTAACATATTTTTTTTTTGTGGAATTTTTCTGAAGCGTTTGCATTTTCATTGAAATTTGGATTGAAGTAGATCTAGGCTTTGCAACCATTTAAGGAGGAGAAGGAGATGAAGAAATGAATATACGGCAAATGACAATAGGATGGAGCTAGGGTTTATAACTGTATATATATATATTAAATTTCCAAAATTTAATTAAATTTACTTTCCATTATTTATTGTCAATTAGATTGATTTATCATTGGATTCATATTTCAATATGTAAATATCCCCAATTTCATCTGCACTTATATTTACATAGTTTCTAAATATTAAATTTCAAATATTACTTCATTTAACGTTACGTATTTATTATTTATTACTTGCTGCAGTTGATTATCAATTATACTTAATATACTAAATAGATGGTAAATTTTGAATACTTGTTATCATTAACGTTTTATTTCCACTTACAAACTAAATGAAATTATTACATAAACTCCCTTAATTAAGTCAACCATTATCTTATATAACTTAACTGGTAATATATATATACCCAATTGCGCTAATTGGTTTATAGTTATCAGCTAAATACATACTAACTTGTAAATAAATTCGTTTAATTGCAAATGGATCTGATCAAATTTAATAGATTGAATAGATGGGTAAGCAAATAATAAATTTTCCTTTTTGTCAAATTCAAACCCATTCCTACTTAATTATCAATTACAATTTATTACGAAAAATTGATTTTATGCAGTTACCTTTTATTTGCGTAGTATTACATCAATTCCTATAACCTTGGATTCATTCCCAATTCACCAAATTCAATTAATTACACTTTACAAATGTGTTTCCAATATATAGGTATTGCCCAAATTAAATTTATTAGCTAACTCATATTAATAAACAAATGACTTATATGAATGATTAAAATTTTCAATTATCTCACTTTACTCCTAAACTTTTGTTATTTAATAATTATTGCTTAGAACCTGATTTTAATCTTCCCATTATCTATTTAATTCCTTCTAGAATCATAGCTAATATTTGTCATCCCTTAATTACCCAAATGTTCTTATCCCATCAAATTTTAGGTTATCGAAATATTAATTGTCAATTTCTTTAATTGCACTAAATTTATCTATTAAAGGTTGCACTTAACCCAAATACATAAAACTTGCCCAATTTCTCCTTAAATCAATAACCTTCATATACAAATATGTTTATCATAAATTTTATCTACTCTTCCTTTTTAGGTAATGTCCTATATATTAGATTTCCATGTAATTTGCAATAAATCATACTCGTAGTTATATCACATTAAATGAATAAATAAGTGTTGACTCTATTCTTTTGATTCAACATTGGTTTACGTTATATTTCATAAATATTTCTACATACATCGGGATTTTTTAAAAATGGTTGTAACGTGAAATCTCGTCTACTTCCCATTTTATATTTAAGGCTTCTAAAACCGATTCATATCATTTCTCTAGTCCAAATTTTATTAATATAACCTTAAATTTAATTCATTCCTATCGATGTAATGGTTAAACACAAATTTCACTTATTTGCAATAAATCCACAAATTGGATTTCAAATTTTCAAATAAATAAATAAATTTTAGTTTATCACTTCTTAAATACCCAAACGTCAATGCCTTAATTTAAACTGCATTTATTACATTTTATAAAAATCCTCCATGTTAAGTGACAAATCAAAACTACCCTAACTACACAAATCATCGTATTATAAAGATATTTACACTATCCTCCATTTATTACCTTAATTTATTTCAGGTAACCTTAAATTAATATCTATTGCAATGATTTCAAATTATTATTCCCCCATTCCTTTTTAATTTCAATAACGCCAATTTTAACCGTTATATTCTCTTTATTTATGCGATAAATGCAATTATTGAATCTAATACTCCATTTAATTAATAGATCCTGCTTCCTAGAATCTATATCAACAATAGGTCAAATATATACATAGAATTAGCCTTAACTTCACCTAAAAGAATTAGCTATTTCAACTACCTCACAAAACTACGCTACTGCACTATTTAATCAAATAAATTAATTGAACTTAAATCAGCATAAAGGTTATAAAATTATAAATGTAATCTTAATAAATTCATTTATTGATTTAGACTCTTTCTATACAGTAATTAACCTATTTGTGGGTATAAATAACTTTGGAATTATATTACATCTCATTAGTGCACGTTTTATTTCCTATAACTTCTCCTTATTTAACTATACCCATTAACAACCAAAAAAATTAAATTAGCTTTATTTCAATCTATTTCCCTTCTTAACTAAATAAAATAAATGGTTAACCTAAACACTTGTTATCCTTTGATATATTCAAATTCACTTCCAACATTTATTAACAAAATGTTGCCATAGGTTTAGATTTACATAAATAAATTATATGAATAGGTAGAAAAATTGGTAATCCGCAAATGCCCAATATACACGCATTAATTACTACCTATTGTTAGAATCCATTTATTAATTTACTAGTTAATAACGGTCTTTTTATTTCTATTTACTACCAAACTCTCTATTTTATTATAGTTCCAATATATTAATACTTAGGCACATCAAGTGCTAGCCCTTTTGTTATTTATATTAAATTGGGTATGCACAAATAAGTTGTTAATTAACTATTTCTACAAAATTATATTCATACATTCAGTTCCATATCTTATAGGGTTAAATTCTAATTACTTACGCTTAATCTATCAATTTAATACTCTATTCAAACATGCATTTAAATTCTTTTTATTCTAAATAAATTTTATTAAGTGTTGACATCCACTAATAGCATTCACCTTTATTACAACCAAAGGTGACATCTTCACTACTGATTTTATATTAATGAATCTCATTTTAGTTAATATTTTTTTATTAATATTCTCAATTCAACATTTATTGATTTCTTAAAATTTACTTTTAACAAAAAGTGACAAATTACATTATCCAAATCTATTGTCATAAAATTTTATTGTTGCAACTACTATACCAAATTTCTACATTTATTCTTAAACAAATTAGAAATTATATTAATTTAATTTATTAAATATTATTAATTTAACGGGTCGTTACAATCTCCCCCACTCAAAACTTTTCGTCCCCGAAAAGGAAAAAGAAGGGAGAAGGAAGAATAAAACAGTACATCTTATTTCAAATATTATTTATTTTAAAGTGAACTATTCAAGTGGATTCAATCATTAATCAACCAAACAATTCAACAACCATCAACCTTACAAACAACATACATACACAAACAAAGCAACCATTTAATCCATCAAATAAATAGTTGTTTGGGTTCAAACTTGAAATTTGTATGAAATGAAATTAACTATCAAGTGCATCCTTTACTCAACAGTCTTAGATGGAACAAAGATAGATACTTATTCATTTAACCACTTCAAATTTCTTACCCAACAACATAAACCAAACAACACAATTCAAACCAACACCCAAATTTATTTATTATACATTTATCTCATGCTTCAATGGTTTGATTTTCTTTCTTTCATTTATGGAGTGATCCCTTTACTTCTTACAATTTTCATTTTCATTTATTACAAAATTATCATATTTGTGTTCCAATTTATTGACTAAAGTTTATATCACCCATTTATTCTACTTACCTTTCTTATATAGTAAAATTTCCGATTTAGCTTAAGTTTTAACAGCAATTAATTGAATACTTTAATTACCTCAAGCTTCACTTGTAAGATTTCCCTTTACACTTTCTTACTAGCAATTGCAACTTTTATTTTATGGTAAGTTATATATATTTTAAGAATGTATGTGAAAATTTACAAGTTTCTTTTCATTCCTTTAATTAATATATATTTGTTTTATAACCTACAATTTCAACTTACCTTTAATCTCATTCATTTATTTAATGTTGAAGTTTCCATTATATTTAATTACAGTAACCCTCTACTTACACTTAATTTATTAACCTTATAACTTGCATTCCTATAAGTGAAAGATTTTACTCATTCATTAACTATGGATTGCAGTCATTTATATTTTTCCTACTTTCTATTATATTAGAATAGGGGAAATTAAGGCGTACTTAAGTTAATAACCCTACAATCAAACTTTATAAATTAAGGAATTTCATTTTTACTTTCTTACGGTTAAAATCACCTATTAATAATACAACCTTTAATTTTAGTAAAATTCCAATCATCACTTAAGTTAATACCATTAAATTCTTATTTATAACAGTAATTTATTGAATACTTCATTATTTCCAAAAATTCTACTTGCATAATATTCTATTCCACTCTTAATTTACATTTCAACTTTTTATACTTGGTAAATTATTTATGTTAAAGAAAAAGCAAAAGAACTTATACAAGTTTAATCTCAACCCTTTTAATTCATTGATTACTTAACCTTTATTTTACTAACCTCAATTTTTTTTTTACAACTAATTAATGGAAATTCAAGAATTAATACCGGGTCAAATTCCAAAATTACTTTAAAATAATAGATAATTAATTTCTTACAACTTTTATATCTCTAATTACCTTTAAACAAATAAAATTTTAAATAATTTCAAACAAATCTGCAGTAGAACTTACTACAGTGGCCTTTCCTTCGAAACTCGAAAATGAAAGTCGATGATGCGGCCGTCATCACCGAAATTATTTTCCAGCGACAGAGAGGAAAGTACAAACTTATTTTCTTCAAAATCCTCTTCAAACCAATTCCTTCGAATTATACTAAATATTTATATAAGAAAATATTTATAAACCAAATCATTATATTTCATAAATCCTTTGAAAGCAGATTTCAAAATCCCGGACTTAAGTTCAAAAATCTCCAATTTGATTTATTATAATTTCAGCTTAGCTTCAATTATTATAAATATTTTATTACATAACACCCAATCTATAGCAACCAAATATATATATATATATATATATATATATATCTTTATAAAAATATTTTTATACACAGAAAATATAATAGGCAAAATTATTTCATTCACCTATATTAAAACAAATATTATGTCGGTCTGTCCTAATTAAGTGTTTAGAAATCCCTATTGATGACATAGCGTCCCATGCATCAACCAGAATTTATAAATACAAAGTAGAACAGATTAACACAATATCAAAATCTTTTTATAAAACTAACAAATACGCTCTCTCATATATATACTCTCAGCGACTCCCATAGGGTATTACTACCCTATTAACAAAGAGTCAAACCCCACAAAGCCAAGTTTATCGCTAAACCAAAGCTCTGATACCAACTGTAACATCCCGCCTTTTCGCACACTTTAAACCGACACACGTGCCAATTCAAAGCATACGCAAGGGCGGATTGTTATGGGGTAAATAAGAAAACAGAGAAGAAATAAAACAAAACAGAATCTCACAGCGGAAGGATAAAATATAATAATAAATATACAGTTCAAAACAGTTTACAAACACTTGATTTGCTTTATACAATAAATATCAGAGTTACACCTACCAATACAATCAATGCAGCGGAACAGTATGAGTGTGGTGCAATACTATAGATAATAATAATACGACTCCTTCGTCTTCGTCCTTCAAAGCTAAAGTCTTCGATCCTGAAACGCTCGGACTGACCCGAGCGAATTTGAAAAGACAAAAACACTCGAGTCAGAACTAAAAGATCTTATGTGAGTTAAATTAACAGAAATAAATATGAGTACAGTAACTCAAGAGATGCTCGGGATTTACATCTCCTAAGGATCCGTTAAACTATTTACTATGTAGTATATTGCGCTATTATAATAGTGTCTATTTATAAAATAAACTTACTTTTTAATAGCGTTAAGGGGTTACCCATATAGCCCTTAACACAAATAATGCCAATAGTCTATACAGTACCGTAATACCTCCTGATCGGGAAGCTACCAGAGGATACTCCATAGGTACGATACAAATAGAAACTCGTAGTAAAGGCTCGGTATGGTAGGTGACACGGCACAACTAGGCAATGCCAGGGTAGATATACCAATTGCTATCCAGGCTGGTGGAAACGCGTAGCCGCAGTTACCGCCCACCTCGGACTAACTCCCCAAAATCAAAATATAGAAGTGGCCACTGAATCAATCCAAAATCAAAGTATAATATCGAAGAGGAGGGTCCGATCAGAGGAATGACCTCATTGGCCTGAGAATCGCTCCTGTTTTAGCCACCTTATGCCAACTCACGGGAGTCGGGTCCACGTATTTACCTTACAGGAAACGTCGCCACCACCTACTTCATTCTGGAATCTCCACCGCGTACACGGTTAGTCAAAGTGGTTTTCGGTATCGACAGAGAGTATGTCCATATCCGATCCCGGTCTCTTTGCCAACCCATCGTTATTATAACACCACGGTCATTTAAAAATAGGTTATACTTTAAAAATCAGAATAAACATTCCATTTCATAACCATGAATACGATATCATTTCAAAACCCAAAACCATATTTTATCACTTATCCCAAATATAATTCTTTTCCAAAATCATAATGCTTTAACTTCATAACGTCTGAAAATCAAATATTTTCAAAGCATAATATTTTGAAAATCATAATTTAAAACCATAACTTCTAAAAACTTGAATGGTTTGGACATTCAACGGTATATGAATTAAATGGTTTAACTTAAATGTTACTTTGTAAAGAAAATAGTTCTCATGGCTTTACAAATACATTTCTTTATTAAAGTCTAAACCAAAATTTATATTATCTCTCTCAAGTTCCAAAACCACTTCAATTTATTTATATATACGTATATCCATTTTGAGTATTAAGATTTCAAACTAAAGTTGGATTTTATGCTTTCAACAAATCAATTGTTCTATTAATTAGTCTTGAATATTCATATAAAATCCATAAATAATAAGACTTCAATTTCTAGTAATAAAATATATATATTTTTCCCAATTCAAATTATACTAGAATATTCATTTCAATTTATTTTGGGAAAAATCCAATTATAAATATCATATCTTAAAATTTCCAAACTTAACATTTAAACATATGATATAAATTATTAAACTCCATTTTCTAAATTTTCTTCCATTTTTATTATACACCTTTTAGTTTCAAAATTTTCAACTTCATATGTATATATATATATGGATGAAAAATATTTATACAATATAAAATTTAAGATTATTATAAACCGTATTCCATCCAAACCATAGAAATCACATTTAAATAGTTATATATATACCGCGGTGCCTGTATATAATTTTCTATCCTATGGTCAAGTGATACGGATATTTATCATTTCAATCCGCAATTTAAAAGATATAAAATTTTGCGGTTGTATATCATTTCAAACCACAATCCCGAATGAAATGAAATATGCATGATAATTTGCAATTTAATGATATACACTAAATATCCATTCATCAACATCATCCATCATCCAAATCGCAATCATCAATCAGTATCAATCAATAACAATATTATTTTTGGTACTACATAACAGGTAATACTGGCAATTTTATTCAAATTAAATTTAACAGCTATTAATCTACAGTCTATATTCAGTAATAAATTATATAACTGTTAACTAGCAGTTCATATACAAACAAATAAATTTTAACTGTAAATTTATACGCAATAAATTAATTAAATTAACAGTTAAATTAAATAAATGCAATTCAACAGATATGAATAAAATAAACATGCCAAATACTCATAAATAAATTTCTATTCATTTCTAAAATTAGTTTAACAAACATAAAAGCTTCTAGTAGTTGTGAGTGGGTTTAAACACTCACCTTTGGAATTTAAATCGAATTTAAATTCGATTTAAACCCAAAAATTCGCCCTTCTCGGAATTCGTCCAAACCAGCGTCATCAAATCCGGAATTAAATTACGATCCTAACAAAAGAAATTTCATGTGAATCCGACTTCGTATGAGAAAGTTATGGCGAAAAATGATGATTGAATTCAAAATTGAAAATAAATAAAACGACACACAAACCATATAGATGCGATCCCCATCGTCCACTCTATAAAACCCAGAAAAGGTTTGACGATCCGACGAAGTTTGCGACGATGATGATGAATGGTCACGGACTGTTTGAATTAATTCTGGTCAAACGAATGTTCAAAACAGAAAACGAATTGCACCAGTAGATTACGTGCCTCGAGAACATTAACATATTTTTTTTTGTAGAATTTTTCTGAAGTGTTTGCATTTTCATTGAAATTTGGATTGAAGTAGATCTAGGCTTTGCAACCATTTGAGGAGGAGAAGGAGATGAAGAAATGAATATACGGCAAATGACAATAGGATGGAGCTAGGGTTTATAACTGTATATATATATATATTAAATTTCCAAAATTTAATTAAATTTACTTTCCATTATTTATTGTCAATTAGATTGATTTATCATTGGATTCATATTTCAATATGTAAATATCCCCAATTTCATCTGCACTTATATTTACATAGTTTCTAAATATTAAATTTCAAATATTACTTCATTTAACGTTACGTATTTATTATTTATTACTTGCTGCAGTTGATTATCAATTATACTTAATATACTAAATAGATGGTAAATTTTGAATACTTGTTATCATTAACGTTTTATTTCCACTTACAAACTAAATGAAATTATTACATAAACTCCCTTAATTAAGTCAACCATTATCTTATATAACTTAACTGGTAATATATATATACCCAATTGCCCTAATTGGTTTATAGTTATCAGCTAAATACATACTAACTTGTAAATAAATTCGTTTAATTGCAAATGGATCTGATCAAATTTAATAGATTGAATAGATGGGTAAGCAAATAATAAATTTTCCTTTTTGTCAAATTCAAACCCATTCCTACTTAATTATCAATTACAATTTATTACGAAAAATTGATTTTATGCAGTTACCTTTTATTTGCGTAGTATTACATCAATTCCTATAACCTTGGATTCATTCCCAATTCACCAAATTCAATTAATTACACTTTACAAATGTGTTTCCAATATATAGGTATTGCCCAAATTAAATTTATTAGCTAACTCATATTAATAAACAAATGACTTATATGAATGATTAAAATTTTCAATTATCTCACTTTACTCCTAAACTTTTGTTATTTAATAATTATTGCTTAGAACCTGATTTTAATCTTCCCATTATCTATTTAATTCCTTCTAGAATCATAGCTAATATTTGTCATCCCTTAATTACCCAAATGTTCTTATCCCATCAAATTTTAGGTTATCGAAATATTAATTGTCAATTTCTTTAATTGCACTAAATTTATCTATTAAAGGTTGCACTTAACCCAAATACATAAAACTTGCCCAATTTCTCCTTAAATCAATAACCTTCATATACAAATATGTTTATCATAAATTTTATCTACTCTTCCTTTTTAGGTAATGTCCTATATATTAGATTTCCATGTAATTTGCAATAAATCATACTCGTAGTTATATCACATTAAATGAATAAATAAGTGTTGACTCTATTCTTTTGATTCAACATTGGTTTACGTTATATTTCATAAATATTTCTACATACATCAGGATTTTTAAAAAATGGTTGTAACGTGAAATCTCGTCTACTTCCCATTTTATATTTAAGGCTTCTAAAACCGATTCATATCATTTCTCTAGTCCAAATTTTATTAATATAACCTTAAATTTAATTCATTCCTATCGATGTAATGGTTAAACACAAATTTCACTTATTTGCAATAAATCCACAAATTGGATTTCAAATTTTCAAATAAATAAATAAATTTTAGTTTATCACTTCTTAAATACCCAAACGTCAATGCCTTAATTTAAACTGCATTTATTACATTTTATAAAAATCCTCCATCTTAAGTGACAAATCAAAACTACCCTAACTACACAAATCATCGTATTATAAAGATATTTACACTATCCTCCATTTATTACCTTAATTTATTTAAGGTAACCTTAAATTAATATCTATTGCAATGATTTCAAATTATTATTCCCCCATTCCTTTTTAATTTCAATAACGCCAATTTTAACCGTTATATTCTCTTTATTTATGCGATAAATGCAATTATTGAATCTAATACTCCATTTAATTAATAGATCCTGCTTCCTAGAATCTATATCAACAATAGGTCAAATATATACATAGAATTAGCCTTAACTTCACCTAAAAGAATTAGCTATTTCAACTACCTCACAAAACTACGCTACTGCACTATTTAATCAAATAAATTAATTGAACTTAAATCAGCATAAATGTTATAAAATTATAAATGTAATCTTAATAAATTCATTTATTGATTTAGACTCTTTCTATACAGTAATTAACCTATTTGTGGGTATAAATAACTTTGGAATTATATTACATCTCATTAGTGCGCGTTTTATTTCCTATAACTTCTCCTTATTTAACTATACCCATTAACAACCAAAAAAATTAAATTAGATTTATTTCAATCTATTTCCCTTCTTAACTAAATAAAATAAATGGTTAACCTAAACACTTGTTATCCTTTGATATATTCAAATTCACTTCCAACATTTATTAACAAAATGTTGCCATAGGTTTAGATTTACATAAATAAATTATATGAATAGGTAGAAAAATTGGTAATCCGCAAATGCCCAATATACACGCATTAATTACTACCTATTGTTAGAATCTATTTATTAATTTACTAGTTAATAACGGTCTTTTTATTTCTATTTACTACCAAACTCTCTATTTTATTATAGTTCCAATATATTAATACTTAGGCACATCAAGTGCTAGCCCTTTTGTTATTTATATTAAATTGGGTATGCACAAATAAGTTGTTAATTAACTATTTCTACAAAATTATATTCATACATTCAGTTCCATATCTTATAGGGTTAAATTCTAATTACTTACGCTTAATCTATCAATTTAATACTCTATTCAAACATGCATTTAAATTCTTTTTATTCTAAATAAATTTTATTAAGTGTTGACATCCACTAATAGCATTCACCTTTATTACAACCAAAGGTGACATCTTCACTACTGATTTTATATTAATGAATCTCATTTTAGTTAATATTTTTTTTATTAATATTCTCAATTCAACATTTATTGATTTCTTAAAATTTACTTTTAACAAAAAGTGACAAATTACATTATCCAAATCTATTGTCATAAAATTTTATTGTTACACTAGGTTACAACTACTATACCAAATTTCTACATTTATTCTTAAACAAATTAGAAATTATATTAATTTAATTTATTAAATATTATTAATTTAACGGGTCGTTACATCTTTGGAAAGTAGCAGGAGCGTTGGAAAGGCCAAATAGCATACATCGATACGCAAAGGTGCCAAAGGGACATGTGAAAGTCATTTTCCCTTTATCTTTGGGAGTGATTGGAATTTGGTTATAACTGGAATAACCATCAAGAAAGTAATATAATTCGTGGCTAGATAAACGTTCAAGCATTTGTTCAATGAGAGGAAGAGGAAAGTCATCTTTAAGTGTTGCAACATTTAATTTTCGATAATCAATGCAAACATGCCGCCCCGTTTGAGTACGAGTTAGAACGAGTTCGTTAGCGTCGTTCGTGATAATGGTAAGTCCAGACTTTTTAGGCACGACATGAGTTAGGCTAACCCAAGAACTATTAGAGATAGGATATATGATTCCATTATCGAGAAGCTTAAGAATTTCGTCTCAAACTGTATCCTTCATTTTTGGTTTAAGCCTTCATTGTGCGTCACGAATAGCCTTGGCTTCATCAACTAAGTGGATGCGATGTTGAATAAGAGGAGGACTATTTCCTTTAATATTGGTAATCGACCATCTAATTTCCATTTTATTTTTCAATAGGTAGGCATCTTGATCAAGAGAAAGATTTGAAGAGATTATGATAGGAAACATTTAGTTGTCACTTAAGTATGCGTACTTAAGGTGATTAGGAAGAGATTTGAGTTCCAACTTAAGAGGTTTCTTAATCAAAGAATTTGTTGAAGTTCCTACTCAACCGTGAGGGGTTCAAATGGAAGCATATTTTCAATCTCATTAGGCTCGTTTTGAAACAACTATTTGTACTCGGTCTCACGTTCCTTGTTAAGGTCAACTGCTTTGTTGTCAATTTTTTTGAATGAAGCTAACTTCCAATGTTTGTTCTAGATGTTCATTCGATTGATTCTTGAGATTGAAGATGTTAAGATCCAAAGTCATGTTACCAAACGAAATTTTCATTAAACCACTTCAACAATTGATTAGTGCATTCGAAGTGGCTAATAAAGGTCATCCTAAAATCAATGGAATTTGACTCATCGGATTGTTTACTGGTTGTGTCTCAAGGATGATGAAATTGACGGGGAGTATGAATTGACCTATTTTGATGAGTACGTCCTCGATTTCCCCACGTGTTTCTTTATCGAACGATCGACAAATTGAATAGTTACTTTTGTCAGTTTTAGTTCACCCAGGCCAAGTTGGTGGCGTACTAAATAAGGAGTCAAATTGATACTCGCACCCTAGTCTAATAAGCACTTATTAATCGTCTTGTCTTCTATCGTGTATAAAATCCTAGGACATTCGGGGTCTTTGTATTTTACGAGAATTGATTAAGACAAGACTTCGCTAAGATCAGCAGCTAAGAAAACTTTCTTCTGTACATGAGTGTGTCATTTTGGCATACACAAGTCCTTGAGAAACTTAGCGTGAGTTGGAACTTGTTGAATGATGTCAAGGAGAGGAATGTTGAGTTTGACTTGTTTGAAAATTTCAAACATCTTTTCGATTTGATCGGAATGTTTCTTCGGTCGAAGTCGATGTGGAAATGGAATCGATACCCAGTAAGTCGGTCTACTTGAGTAGAAGAAGAATTTGGATTGGAATTTGATTCGATATTTGACTCGATGTTTTGTTCAGAATTGCTTGTTTTCAAAGTCTCAAGAGGAGCTTCTGGTAAATCGTTTGGATTGAAAACTTGGTTATCGATTAGTTTACCAGAATGCAAAGTCGTGATAGCTTTCATTTGGTTCACACTGCTATCTTGAATGACATGAGTTTGATTCGAATTTGTGTTTTGATTTCTAGGGTTCAGAACTAGCTGACTTGGGAACATGTCTCGTTCATGTTCATTTCACAAAAGTGGCTAATTAACAGATTTGCATTATAAGTTAAAAATCGATTGACTCGTATGTTGCATGTACGAAGTTAAGAAATTTTGCAAATTACTATTTGATTGGAGGTTTTGAGTGGTCGCTTAATCCAAAGTTTCAAGACTTTTCTCAAGTGAAATCATTTGTTTATCATCTTGGGGAGCGAAAGATTGTTGTGGCTGATTTTTAGAAGGAGGCACAAAACTTTGTTGAAAGTTGTTGGGCTGAAAAGGAGGATTCGAAGCATTGTTCGAAAATACTTAAAAACCGGGACGAACCAAATTCGTGTTAGAATTATTTTGGTTCCCTGCAAAGAGGATGATTTCTCCAACCGGGATTGTACATTGGAGAAAACGGGCCATTTTAACCTTGTTAAAAGCATTGAGTTGTTCTAACGATTGAGGGCATTGATCGGCGATCTGATTTGGATCATTACATTTATAACACAATGTTTGGGAATCATGGTTCATTTGATTGAATGAGAAAATATAGTCAAAATTGTTGATCATTGCATCGATCTTAGCTTTCAAAGCCAACGATGATCCTATTAAGTGTGCATTCGATCGTGAATATATGGATTTCTCGTTAGAATGTTCCCGTTGGGATGATTTTTTGGCCAGGTTTTCAAGGAATTTTCAAGCATTGTCGTGATGTTGGGTGATAAAATTGCCTTGGAACATCGATTCAAGCAGGGTTCGTGAACTATTTTCAAGTCCATCGTATAAAATTTCGCAAAGAGTCCATTTTTCAAAATTATGGTGTGGACATTTTATCAAAAGCTCTTTAAATCTTTCAGTATTTTCCGGAATGTTTACCACTGAATTAATGAAAATTTACAATTTCGTTTCATATTTTGTTCGTCTTCCAAGAGGAGAATTTTTTTAAGAAAACTTTAACAAATTAGTCCTATGCTCTGAATGAGTTCGAAGGTAAGTTGCACAACCATTTTTCAGCATAATCGGCAAGGGCGAATGGAATTAACCTAAGTTTGATTCCGTCATCACATAATTATTGAAGTTTAATAGTTGCATAGACTTATTCAAATTTTGTCTAGAAGATGTATGGGTCATTGTGTTCAAAATTTTCAAATATCGGGAATGTGACAATATGATTTGAATAAATTTCAAAGTGATTGCCCATTGGTGCGGGTATTGTGGTACAAAAAGGGATAGAAACTCGATAGGAGAAGATTCTATCCATGGGAGTTCAGAAAGCATTTTCATTAGCCATTGTTGGAGGAACGTTCGTTCAAGTTAAACGATTTGTCATTTTGTCACGAGTTGAAGTACTCATGAATAATTGAAAAGATCAAGAAGAGAAAGACGTGAAAATCAAGGTTAAGGGAATATAACAAGGTTTAGAGAATGAAATGAAGTGAAAAATTATTTTCTTTTGATTTTTTTAAATGAAGAAATATTTACCAAAAAGAAATTATTTTCAAAAGGAAGATTTTTTTGTTTTTTTTGGATTTTAATTTTATTAAAGTAATTTTGTTTTTTTTTGAAATGACTTTTTTTGGAATTTTGTTTAAAAATTAAGTTAAGAGAAATGTGAATTTTTTTACTTTTGGATTTTTTTTTTGTTTTTTGTTTTTTCTAATATATGCATGAACTAATGCAACTAAATGAATGCAAGGACTTAACAACAAATGTTCGATTCTTTGTAGCTCCTAACCCAGAATTGTATAGTCACACTTTGACTTAATTCAAAAAAATTGTTCTTAGCTAACTAATAGACAGGAGTTATCGGTGCACCACGAATCACTATAGCAATGCAGCCGAAGGTTTAAGAACCTTCAAAGAAACAATCACTATAATATTTATGAATCATCGTAATATTTATGAATGATTATTGCTCTGCCTAGCCTAAACACTAATAAATAAAGTGTTAAAAGAAGACATCTTGTCAAAATAAAATTAAGCCCTAGATGAGCTCGTGACTCCCTTAAGTCCAACGTCTGACCGTTATTATTAGTCATATTTTAAGATGATATGTAATTTATAGGCCAAGGAAGGCAGATGAAATCCCCACCTTTTGTGAAGTTGGGTATTACCATTAGAAAAGAAAATAAGATGAAATGAATGAAAAATAGAAATTACATGTATATTAACAATGCAACCATGAATGAGATTTGATTTGATTTTTGTTTTTGGACTTTTAAAATGCAAGCAACCAACAATGTAAGAAAAATAAAAAAAACAGAAAAATAGAATGCAATACCATAGCTCGCAGAACTATTTATTTTTGAGCGGCGATTATTATTATTATTTTTGAAAAAATCAAGCAGAGCTACGCAATTATTTCGCAGAAAATTCTTCCCTCCCGCTTTTGCAACCTAAAAAATAATTGAAAAAAGATATATATATATATATATATATATATATATATATATATATATTCCCGCTTGTCATGGAAGTGACATGGGTTCGATCACTGGCAACGGCGCCAAAAACTTATTGAATGGCCGAAAATTATATTTATTAGAATTAATCAAAAATGTAATAATAAAACCGCAAGCGTAAGGCATACAATTGTAGTATGTATGCGAGTAAGAATCGATCCATAGAGAAAGAATTAAATTCTAAAATTACTCAACCAAATTAGCCCAGAAATAAAGAGGAGATGTAGCTAAAAAATTTGAAAAACTGAATGTAAAACTAAAGTAAAAGTGGAATAAAACAATGAGATTAAGGAGCAATTTAGAGGTAAATCCACTTTTAATCATTCATATTAAACAACACAAAGTTTAATCTATATTCTCTTATTTAAATTCAAGTAGAAACGATTGATGTGCTTATTATAAGCATGATCTATTTGTGCTATTAATTAGCACAACTTAAACCATCAAAATCTAGCACACCATTCAAACCCACTTTTAGAATCTCATAAAAATAATCATGAAATTAAAAATAAAATCTATTTTAAGTATGATCTATTTACTATGAACTAATAACATTGATCATCAAATTTTGATTCTATTTTGACTTTCATTATCAAGTCATATTTTTTAGATAATGATGTAACTTATGTTTATATTTAAATAGGCATAGCCTATTTGTTATGAACTACATAGGCTATCAAATTCACTAATAAACTTACGTCAACATATAAATTTCCATTAAGCACATAATAAGAGATTATAAATGAAACCATTCCATGTTGATTCAATATGATTCATGAGAACTTCATTACCCCTAAATTAAATGGGTTTAGCTTCTCAAAATTGAATTCATGTCAATGTAAAATGATTTAAATATAAAAAGCAAGGAAATTGAGAGCTAATCAAAAGAAAAGAGAGTTAAATACTTGCATGAAATGAAACTAAACTAATTGCTTAAATTAAAACTAACTACTAACATGAAATAAAGAAGCATAAACTAAATAAAATAGCATGAAATAAAATAGCAATAAAAGAAAGCATGAAATGAAAGTGCTTGAAAGTAAACGACAAGGCTAAGAAGCCATTAAGAGATACTTTATTTAACATTGATTTTGTGCTATAATTTTGCATAAAAGAGAAGAGGATCATTACATGAAACATATGGGGTATTTATACATGTCAAAAACCCTAATTACATTTTTAGGTGAATACCAAAAATACCCTTGAGATTGTGTAGTATTCAAGTAATCATTGGAGAATTAAATAATCCCCATTAACATGTGCACGTGTTTTTAATTATGGTCCATTAGTTAGTAGGCATGTGGGCTCCCTCATGTTGCATTATTTCTTTTCATTCGTTTGGCCTTAAACACTTGTGCATGTATATATCCATGAATCTTCATCCAATTTGCACTCAATTTCCTACAAATAAAATTAAAATTGTGCAAATAAATTTTCTTAAAATTAATCCATTTGCAAAATTACCATATTGCTCTTATATGAAGATGAATGAATGATGATTTGAAAACAATTTAGATTTTGATTTAAACATGTAAAATACCCTAATATGCTCACTTATTTTAATAAAAGAATATTACATATGAGAGTATAAATATGCACTTTTACATGCATATGATTAATCCAGAAACAAGGGCAAGATTGTTAAGGGAAGCCCAAGAAGGGTTCTCTGGAGACCCCTTCCAATGGTATAAAGTTTGCCAAGAAAGTTATGAGACAAGGCTTCTATTAGCCCTAGATGACTAGTCAAGCCATTAATTACTTCAGAAGATGGAAAAAATGTAAAAAGTTCTCTAGGGTCCTATTCCCACCATCAAGTGAATTGACTTTTGTTTAAAGTCCATGGCCCTTTGACGTATGGGGAATTGATTTAGTAGGGCCACTTCCAATATATAAAGGAGGGGCTAAATATGCAGTTATGGCCATTGATTATTTGATAAAGTGGGTAGAAGCCAAGGCACTTCCAAATATTACATCGGGAAAGATTCTTAAATTCATAATCAGAAATATCGTTACTAGATTCGAGATTCCATACCAGATAATTTTCGATAATGAAACACAATTTGCGAGTGAAGAATTCACTCAATTTTTTAACAAGAATGGAATCATCAAAAGCTTTTCATCTGTAGCTCATCGCAAGGCAAATGGAGCCGTTGAGGCAGCCTACAAAAATGTAAAAACCATTGTAAAGAAGCGGTTAGACAAGACAAAGGGAAATTGGGTAGAAGAACTACCTCTTATTCTATGGGCATATAGAACTTCGATTAAGACTGCAATGGGTCATACCCCTTATTCCCTAACGTATGGATGTGAAGCCATGTTTCCAATTGAAGTTGAAGTAACCTCTCATCAAAGGATCGCATATGCATTTAATCTAAATCAAAAACTAAAGAAAGAATCACTAGACTTAATCAATGAGTTAAGAGATGAAGTAGCCATACAGACAGCTAAGTATCAACGAAGAATATCTAAGTACTCCAACTCCAGAATAAGAGGAAAATCATTTCAGAAAGGATATCTATTGATCCGAAGAGTCATGGAAAATACTAAGAATCTGACAAACGGGCCGTTAGGGCCAAATTGTGAAGGACCCTTAATCATACACATGTAATCACACCTCGTACCTATAAACTTTGCCAACCAGATGGCAACGTTGTAGTAAGAACATGGAATGTCGAAGATTTGTGGCCATATTTTCTAATAATGGATGAATAAAAAGAATGTATTGAAAAGGAGTAGGACACTCCCAAGCCCATCAAAGGTCGCAACCATCAAAGACTCATAACTGCAAGAGGCTCATGGCCATCAAAGGCTCATAAACGTAAGTGGTCTTTGGCCATCAAAGTCCCCAACCATCAAAGGTTCATGATCACAAGAGGTCCCCAACTATCAAAGAATCATGACCGCAAGAGATCCCCAGCCATCAAAGGCCTTAAGCCTTCAGTGCCATCATCAAAGGCCTCACTAAAGCACCTCCTAAAGGGAGGTCGAAGTAAGACTTTAGTACCGCCATCAAAGGCCACACTAAAGCACTGGTAAATCCTTCAACCCTTTCCTAATAGCCTAGTTGAAGCGTCTTCTAGAGGGAGGTTTAATTAAGCCTTTAGTGTCGCTATTAAAGGCCTCACTAAAGCATCGAGAAAGCATTCAGTATCGTTATCAATGGCCTCACTAAAGTGCCTCCTAAAGGGAGGACAGAATAAGCCTTTAGTGCCAGTCATTAAAGGTCTCACTAAAGCATCAAAATCTACAAGAGGAAGATCAATTGAAATCAGAGCCAAGTAATGCTCAAAATTAATTAAAATCAGGGATCAGTGGAGCTCCATATCAATTAATCTTCTTGAGGAAGATCTATCAAAATACGAGCCAATTTGCACTACAAGTTAAACAAAGTCTACTAGAGGAAAGTCCATAAAAATGAGCTATTTATGCTTCCCAATAAATGCAATTTTTAGCCACCAGATAGGAGATTCTGGTCTTCTTCTATAATTTCTAGATATGGATTTTTGGATTTCTGTTTTTCTTCTATGATTCCCGAATAAGGATTTTTGGACTTATATTATTATTGTCATATTTGGATTTTTGTTATTCTTCTATGATTTCTAGATATGGATTTTTGAGTTTCTATTATTATTGCTAGATTTGGATTTCTGATCTTCTTCTATAGTAATTTCTAGATATGGATTTCTAGATTCCTATTATTATTGCCAGATTTGGATTTCTGATCTTCTTCTATAATTTTCAGATATGGATTTCTATTATTATTGGTAGATTTGGATTTTTGGTCTCCTTCTATAATTTTTAGACTTCTATTATTATTTCTAGTTTTAATTTTCTTGTTTTTTCATAATTTCCAGATATGGACTTTTGGATTTCTATTATTATTGTCAGATTTGGATTTTTGTTCTTCTTCTATAATTTTCGGATATGGATTTATAGACTTCTATTATTATTGTCAGATTTGGATTTTTGTTCTTCTTCTATAATTTTCGGATATGGATTTAAGACTTCTATTATTATTTTCAGATTTGGATTTCTGGTCTTCTTCTATAATTTTTAGATACAGATTTCTGGACTTCTATTAGTATCACTAGACGAAAGGTTTTAGTCTTCTTTTATAATTTCCAGATATGGATTTCTAGACTTCTATTATTATTATTACCAAATTTTGATTTCCAATCTTCTTTTATTATTGTCAGATGTGGAATTTTGTTCCTATCAAATAAAGATTTTTTGATCTTCTATTATTATCAGGTATTGATTTCTAGACTACTTTTATAATGGTCCAATATGGATTTCCAGTTTTCTCTCATTACTAGAAGGACATTTTACTATTAAAGGAATTTCTAATCCTTGTTATCGCCAGGGAAAATTTATGATGCCTCAACCCATAACATGACTGGATAATCTCCTAGGCTTTCACTTGGGAACTTATCACTATTTATTGATCTCTTATAATAAAATTATAAACTTAAATCTGCACAGACAATATAGGTATATATGCCAATTCGTAACTCGGTCAAATCTAAAAGGATAGTTGCTATTGAAAAGTATCATTCACTTCACGTTTAATAGGAAAACAAGTTCATCAAGGAAGCCTTACCAAAGATTGAGCAACATAAATGAGTTCTTGGTTTTGCCCTAAAGAGTAAAAAAAATTCTTTCATACAAGGGGAGCTAAATGTTATCTATATAATTTCAATATCAAAGATAATGCTACGAGTGACAACGTCATAAAGGAATTGGTGCCACTAGATCCTATGTCGAATATCAACAGTGTCGCACTTCATTACTTCGACATCATACCTCTTTGGTAATGTATCTCTTAGGTGATGCATCTCACCATGCTTCATATAAAGTTAATGGTATATTCCTTCGACGTTGACTCTCAATCACTCTGCACTTCATCACTTCGTGATTCTCTAGAATTGCGTTCCATTAACAAAGAAATAGGATCAACATCGTCGTATCTAATAAACAGATGTGATTCAACTATACCGCTTTCCATGACATATTAGATTATGTTACTACCATGATTGTCGATGAGGGAGTTCAGCCTACTACATCACCTCAACATCACTTCAATAATTAGTATAATAGAGTTAACATCAGCATAAGCACAATGACGGACAAAGTCGAAGACTTACGAAGTGACATGAATATCATAAGCACCAAGGGTAAAAAAACAGGCACATGAGGATGGATCGACATCGAAGAGGTAGGATGGAGAACTCGATCAACAAAAGTATGCAAGAATATTGAATATTATCGACTTCTTAAGACACCAATGCGCATAAGAGTGACCCTATTGCATTTCTACAAAGTTAAGTTATATCGACACCGTACTTCACAAGCACTTCGAGAATATTGATCTACAATAATGTCAAATAATATGAAGCCCACACCACTCTTCGGCCAATACCGCACTTTGCCTTTTATGCAGCGCATTTCTTCAACATTTAGAGGACGTCGCATGTTAAAAAAAAAACAGTGTTGATGGTTAACACCATCGATGCCCATGAAGCTCTTAATACTACTTAATGATTATTTATACTAAAGTCATCACTCACTCACGAAGGACGTCGATCATCATGAGCGATGTCATCGGTGTCATAATTCACCACTGCCATATATCTCCACTAAAGAAACAAACAAGGTGCTTAGCGTATGACATCGTCAAAGTCGTTGAATTCACTCTGTTGCCCCAACCAATGATGAAGTGCATCGAAGTCGTTGATGAATGCCGAAGACCCTGAAGCCACTCAACCCCTATAAATATGGACCTAGAGGTACCATTTGAGGAGGATTTTTTATTTTCCCCCTCTTTTATTAAATTGAAACCTTGTAACCCTAAATCAAATTTGGGCAGAATCGAATTGACTATAATTGCATATGATGGATATAAACAAGGACTCAGACATGCCCTATTACCTTTGACCAATTTTTTTTGAACGTTAATGATATGGACTTGAATATATTTGGACTCATTCGAACTGATTTGCATATATTTGAGCTCATTCGAACATGCTTGTATATGTTTGAACCTATTCGAACTCATCAAGACTGAAACTTGACTAAAGGAGTTTTGAACTAAGACGGACACATATATGCATAATTTTATGGCCCATGGACCTAAAACATAAGGACGAGATATGTAGCCTATTTTCATGCATAATGGAGTACAAAAAAAAATCCCTTGTCTTCTATGGTCATTGAACATATGATGTGAGTTCGATTAATGTGGAATATATTTCTTTAGAGCCTATATGATCCCTTAAACACAACCGTTTTAAGCGACCTTGAAGGATCTTATGCATAATTATCAAAGGAAACATATGGTCTTTCATATGATATCTCCTCAAGGGCCCATTGGCATCAAGACCTATTCTCTAATGATTTCATCAAACACTAAGTCTCAAGTGATGAATTGATCTTTGATAACACCACTGAATTGACATTGATGGAGTTATGCTTAATCATGTCATAAAAGATGTTTAAACCAAGGATTAATTCATCATAATTGACTATGTGGATGTTATACCAATTTTGGTGTAACAATATATATTTCTAATTCATTGAAATTGCATCACATATTTTCTATTCCATTTTGACATGCTAACATTTTTAGATAAAATTATATAAGTAAAAATGATGATAACGCAGTTTTCCCATACATATCATGTGTCCATGATGATCATCGCTGTTATGAACTGTTTGCCATAGGACAATAAAAAATGGAACGCGTCGATGATTTTTTTGAGCTCCCATCGACAACAAACATTAGAAGAAAGACTGTAGCTCCAAGGGATTGCTAATATAAAATACCGTCATTGTAATTGACTTTGATTTTTTATTTCTTCTAATGCATTGTGATTTGATCCTGGTCATTCCGAATATAATATGATTCATAGTCTGGCTAGTATACATTGATCAGGATGAAAATGTCAAAGAATTTCAATTTTGAAATCCATTTAGAGACAGCATTTGATATATTTAGGATAAAAATGGAATGTTTTGTCCACAACAAATTTCCTTTATTTTCTATAAATTCTCACATGGCTTCATGCAAAGTAAAAAATAAAAGCTTGAAACCATTGTTATTTAGCTTTTCTTGCTAATCACAAAGCAAGCCAAAAGCAATATAGAATCTTAACTTTGGTCCCTATTTGTTGTTTTAAACGTAAAGCACTATCTACTAATCCTTTAACGTTACACCTGACCAAAACCACTATCTTCTAACTCATTTAATTCCAATCTTTAAATTTCGATAACATTTCAAAGATTAAATGGATTTAAGAATCTGTAACGACCAGGAATTTCAGATACTTTGTATTTAAATATTTAAATCTTTGATTTAATGTTATTAAAATTATTCAATAAGCTTTTTAACTCCCTTTAAATCTTAAGTAATCATGGTAAACTTATTTTGGAATTTTTTTTCAGAAATAAATAGTTTGAAAAATACCAATAATGTGACCGAAAATCATTTTATCGATAAATGGCTTTTTTCTCAACGAAAGTTGTTCAATCTTTTTGTCCATTTCTAATTGATCATTATGAAGATAATTGGCAACTAATTTTTTTTAATGTATATGGCTAAATAAATTCGATGGTGCCATACATGAAGCAATAGAAGATATTAGGAAATAAGCTTAATAGGAAAGTCTTAACTCTTAAGAAATTATGAAGGAGAAGTGATGGGAGGTGATCCTTACATGACATGAAAAGGGGGAGAGGGTGAGGAAAATCTTATACTGCACCATTTGAAGCCTTTTTCATGAGGGGAGCACCCTCGTTAAATAATGACTAATTCACAAAGCTTGAAATGAAGTATGAGAATAAAAAATGGTGGAAGTGCTTAAGCAATAATCCACTAATTCTTCTCTAACTTTTTCATGTCTTGACCAAATCATCTCCAATCGCTTCTAAACTTAGGCCTACAATATCTTGAGAAGTATGGTTAGTAAGTAAGAAGTTGGAGAAAGTGAAAGGAAGAGAGGGACTTAGAGGGTCCATGAGCATAGGGGGAGGAAGAGGTGTTGCTTTGGTTTGGTAGTGCTAAATGTTGGATCTTTAGGCTTATGGTGATGGAAGGAGGTAGTTCTTTAATTTTTGTGGCTTTGTGCTTGGGTTTGACATGGATCTAAGTGAGTTATCTCACATCTTATAAGTATATATTATGTATACATGTGTTGTGTGCAAAGTATATAGTTAAAATGACATTACCTAAGTAAAGTTATAAACTTTAGACCCCTTTCGCTTTTGAAAGCAAATGATAATTGTATATTATATAACATCACTTCTATTACCCTCTTAAACATTTGGAATGGCCTTGATTGATGTTTAATGGTTGTTTAAGTTGTATGTTAAATTGAAGTTAGTTTAAAAGTGTTTGAATTGAGAATATTCGTTATAAGCGCACTTCCGAATCCCTTGTTTTAGGGAATTTTTATAAATAAACAAGGTTATATTTTTTGGGGTTTATTTCCATATTTTTTAATTACCCTAATGGTAGTACTTTCTATAAAAATTTCAATTCATAGATCATTTGGTTAGGTGGTTAAAACTAGTCACAAAGATCGTGCTTTTCGGTGTTGTTTTTAACAGGGACTTTCAACAGCATTTATAAATGCTGCAGTAAGTCGCTTATGGTTTTAAGTTTCCAAAAATGCTATTTAAATTTTGTATTTTTCTCTAATGTTTATAAACATGGTTTAAAGTATATTAAACTTGATTTGAAGTTTAAATATTTTTTAATAATTATATATAAATCTCGAAAAAGTAAAGAAGATGTTTAACACTAAAAGCCGAAGAAGTAGACTTCTCTATTTCTAAGAGTTAAGATTGTTGTCGAGTAAGGACAGAGCAGTAGAGCTCTAACCTACCAGCTTCCCTCTTGAACGAGGAATAGTAACCTTGGAATGTCGGAAACATGTTAATCTCGTTGTTTACTTGTTTAAAAGGTAACTAAGTTTGCTTAACGCTAAAAGCCGACAAAGTAGGCTTACCTATTTGTGAGAGTTAAGATTGATATCAAGTAGGGATAAAGCAATAGAGCTCTATCCTACCTTGCTTCCCTTTTGGACAAGGAATAGTTGAGTCTAGAATGTCGAAATAGGTTAATCATATTATTTTCTAACTCGTTTATGTATGTCAATAATACTGTACTTAACACTGAAAGCCAATGAGTATGCCTGTCTATTTATGAGATTCAAGAATGAAGTGTCTACGCAAGGTTTGATGCAACCATTGTTGTAACTTACACGGTTTCACTCTTGGACGAGGAATAGGTAAATTGAAATATCAGAAATGAGTTATGTAAACAAACATTGATTTTTATAAACAAATGTTTTGACCAGATAATCGATTAATCGACTGTCGAACTTAACTTATTATTATCTTAGATCTTTAAAAGTATGCTTTGAAGATAATACAAGAGTGGAATGGTTTTTTTTGTTGTGACAATGTTTTATTAAATTTTCCTTTAACCCTTTTTTATTATACTTATAAATGTAAATAGGTCTTTAGAAGAATGTTTTAAAGATAAGCATAAGTGAAATGGTTTTGGATTTGTAGTGACAATGTTTAAGTAACATTAATCTTAAACCTTTTGAATCGATATGTGAAAGGACATAGATAATTAAAATGAATATTTTGAAGGAAATTATAAGTAATGAATCTTTTGGAAAAGGATAGAAAATGCAAAAGTTTAAAGTAAGAAATCCTATTACTGATTTGTGAATATACTTATACTATTTAAGATAAGTATTGAATACTTCTTGAAGTATTGAAAAGAGTAAAAATGAATAGAAGAGATTGGTAAATTAAGTTTTATTAGATAAAAGAAGTTTTACTAATAAAAGAGGTTTTAATTAATAAAATATTAGTTATAAAAAAAGGGGATTAGAAGTCGCTTATGTGACTTGATCGTACTTTATATGTTTACTCTTTTATGGAAAGCATTTAGTCATATACTTAGCACTAAGAGCCGATGAAGTAGGCATTTCTATCTGTAGAATGCAATGGTTTATGATTTTTGTTTGATGGTAATAAACATCTATATATACGTTAAATGTGTTTGTTGTAGTACTATTACAATTCACAGAATTAAATAAATATTATAGAATAAAATAATTTATTTTAACAAATAATTTATTCAAATAAACATTTTATTTCAAATTCAAATAGTCACATTTAGCTTCCACTATATTCATATTTTAAAATACAATACAACTTTCACCAACACTCTTATATATACAACATTTCTATAACTTTCATGTACAACATCTCTGTTACCCTCACTCACTCACACTCACTTGAGTTTGTTTCTTGCATTGATCTTGACTTGCTTGCTCCGGCTTGTGTTCAGTCATCTGCCGTACCTATCAAATAAACAACGCAATAAACTAGAAAAAGAAACGAACCTAAATAGCAAAAAAAAATTAATTTGAATATTAATATTAATATTGCCTCAATTTATGGGTTTGTTTTTCTCTTCATATTAAGATAAGGACAAATATACCTATGCATGGACAACTCATGATATATTTAATGTATCACTATGAATATCACAAGGTCAAGCCTCGATCCAGTCTCATAGAGAATTGTAAAGGTCAAGCTCGAAGGTTCAACTCAGTGCAAGTGTGCATAAGGTCAAGCCCAAGTAATGTATCGGGCCCAACTCAGGTGCATGTATCATAAAACAAATATACAAGTGCACGTGTGTAGGAAAAAGTAATGACCAGTGCACAAGCAAGTTATAAAAGGGATGCACATCAGTGAACTCAAGGCAATGAGTTACTCAACACATTATAATGTAGTATACTAGAACATATAAGGTAACAATCAGAGCAAACGTAGTATGCCAAAAGCAACAAAATAAATGAGTACAAAGCATTAGAAATTTCATACATATATACAGATATGTATATACATGTATACAGTGAGGAAAGGCAGCGTTTAAGACAAGACCAGAAGGTCCACATCAAAGCAGGATGCAAACACAACAAGAATGCAAGAGTGTAGCAAAACAGAAGCTTAGGCATGAACATAGCAATAGCACACAACAAGACAAGTACATGCAAAAGCAATACCATATGTATAAACTGGATCAGAAAAGTTTGCACACAGAAACCAAGTTTAAAAAAGGATAATCAGGTCAGTGTACTAGGATACACATGCACTTAAAAGTGTAAATAAAATATACATACTCATAGCCATAAGTCGGGCTAGATTTCAACGAGTATACAACATGACACAAATTAGAGTACTTAAGTGAAGCTAAACAGGTTACAGTAATGACAGGCATAGGCAGTGAGTATATATCATCAAAGGCAGCATCTACATATATACATATACATAGGCATCAAAAATTCAGTCAGGGCATCAAAAGACATGAGCAAGTCGGCAAGGACATACTACTGCATTTAGAAATCATCAACCATCAATGTCAACAATGAAATGAACAAATCATGCAAGTCAGAGATGCACACAACATCAATGAAGCTCAGGCATCACAACACAGTGGTGAGACAACAATGCGTATGTACAAATACATGGCAATATGAAGTGGATCAACAATGCATGAATAAGAAGGATAAAATTCGAAATATGCAGCAATTTTGAACATGTCAGCTAAGGAAATATATTTGAAATATATATGCAGAACCTTCGAATATACGAATACATTAGACAGTCGTATATATCATCTTTATCCTTTCGATTCTAATGTTGATCGTTTTGAGTTAGATAATCCTTTTACTGAAGGGGAAATTTGAAAAGCTATCGGTGACATGCCAGGTGATAAATCCTTGGATCCGGATGGGTTCCCTATTTTCTTTTATAAAACATTTTGGGATGTTTTAAAATTCGACTTAATTAGCTTGTTTAGTGAATTCTATAATGGAAAATTGCAATTAGGAAATTTTAATTTTGCAAATGCAATTTTATTGCACATAAAAGTAAGTGCTAATAATTTAAAAGATTTTATACCTATTTCATTTATTAACTGTTCGGTTAAAATTATTTCAAAAGTTTTAGCTAATAGACTTAGTATAAGAATGAACGATCTAATTGACCGTACACAAACTGCTTTCATTAAGAAGAGAAATATCACCGATGGTGTGGCTGTTGTTTAAGAATACTGTCATGACCCAAATTTCAGCGTTCGAGTTATTAATCAATAGTTAATGAATAATTAACCTGTTAATTAAAGGTTAATTAATTGATTGTAAAAGTAATTAAGGATTGATTACTTTTTAATGAAGGAGATTAATTAATAATTAAGGTTTATTAATTGATAATTAAAGGATAATTAATCTGTGATTAGAGATTAATTAATTGATTGGTAAGATAATCAAGAAGTGATTAATTAATTAAAGGTTTGTAATTAATTATTGATTGTTTAAGCAGGATTAGGTAATTAATTCTTAAGTAATGAATTTAATATAAGGTGATTAAATTAGTTATAACATGGATTAATAATTCCTGTTTATGGATGATTGTTTGTGTAGAATATCTGAATTGGATAATATCCATTGGATGATATCTATTGGATGATATCTATTGGATGATATGCTGTGATATTCCGTGATATGATATTGATATATCAGTGATAAATGTGTGATATTTATCTATGTTAAATGCTGTGTGAATTCAAGTATTGAATTGAATTGTATTGTATTGTCTAAACCTTTAAACAACTTGGCCTTTAAGATACGTTTGGATTTCGATGAGACTGGGATCGGTATCATATTTGATTATCCGAAAACCACATCGATCCAAGTTAAACGTTAGGTTGTAAATCCAAGTGAAGATCAAGTTGAAGACTTGAGGTGTAAGAACTATTTATCGTTAAAAAACTTCGAGGGTGATTCCAATACGAGTATAACGGAGATAGTGCTTATAGGTTCGAGATGGAGTTTCAGAGTGCAAGGGTTATCGTCGTTAACTCTGAGGGTGATTCCAAAAATGAGTGTAACGAGGTAATGCCTTCGGTTTCGTTCGAACCTGGAACTAACTTGTATGGATTTAGTGCTTTCAGAACATCGTCAGGTGGACGATGAGCATTCTAAGATAGATGTGTTCTATAAAGGTAATCGTAGCCTCAAGCCTCATTAACCGGGAATGCCTAAAACAGGGGAGGTGCAGCAAGGCTAAGTGGGTAGTACCCAACTAGGATGAGATTTACCCCTGTCTAGAGGTTCCTTTTATTCGGCTGTGTGGGAAGTTGGCGACGGCCATCTACGGGGTAGTTTTGTTCGGGACTGTCCAGTAAGTGATGGTTCCGGCCATGTATTGCAGGGGATTTAGGGTGGATCCTCAGTACATTGATCTAGGCTACGTACTACGACGGGTGGTACCCCAGTAACCCTGCCATTGATGGAAACCCATTCTTCCTATGTGCCCTTTACGGTTTTGATTGTATACCTATGTAGCTGGAATTTAATAAATGTAACAATTTCGGCTATTTTCTATTTACTTGAAAACCCTAGACCCTATTATAATATCACTGGATTTCCTATCAAATGTTTTGGTTAGTATAAGGTAAAACTTATCCATGTTTATTTGTGGAGAGTCTTACGTGATATCTTTGTTTCCAAAGGTTTTTCAAAGTTAAGCAACTTTAACCCGTTTACTCACACCAGACCCATGTCTGACCCAGAGTTTACTTTCTGTTTTATTAAACTCTTGGGTACTCAAATTTTTATGAGTAGTCAAGGGATTCTGGGTAGCTTTGATGAATTCTGGAGGAGATATGGAGCAGGAGACTTCAGCGTGTAGATATATAGTGGTTCTGTTGTGCTAGTGTTGTTTCTGCTTTCTCTGAGATATACTTGAGTTGTAATAACTAGACAGGTGTTTATAACTATCTAGATTGTGTTGTATTAGCTGTATAATTCTGATGTATATAATACTATGTAATATCTTTTGTGATATAATATAATTTATTCGTTCCGCTGTGAGATTCTGATGCTGCTTGTTACTTTCTTTTCTATCTTTTCTCTTTTCTATTCCTTTCTTTCTTCTTAATGATGCGTCTTTTTATGGAATGAAAGGCGGGCCGTTACATTGATAATAATCAAGTTTGCCACTTGTTAAATTGCATGATAATTTTCTTACAATTGTTTTGAATACATTTTAAAATATTTACACTTGTCAATGCAAAATTTATCATTAAACTACAAATGTTAATATATAAAATCTTAATTTTACAAATGTTTAAAATGTATACATTTTGTTTTTAAACCTATAACTTAATTTAATTTTAAACCTTATATTACTATAAATTATAAAATGTATTTCCTTATGTATATATAATTTTTTTTAAAAGAAAGTATTAAATCTTTTATTCATTTTCAAACTATTTACCTTTAAACAAATATTTATCCATACACACACACACACACACACACACACACACATATATATATATATTGGAGTTTATCTTTTAAATAGCTTTTAGAAATTTACCATATTAAATTCAAATATAACTTTAAAAATACATATCACATATGTATATTATAAATTCGAAAACAAATTTCTATAAAATTTTGAAAGATAGAGTTTTTTTCTCAAATCCAATTTTATTTTCAAATTCAAAATTTAATATACATTCAATTTTTATTTATAAATGAATAAACAAATATGTATTTTATTTCATTCACAAACTATTTATTTTTCAAATATTTATTTTCAACATATACATGTATTTGAATTTCAAATTCAAATTCCAAATTATAATTTATTTATAAAATATTTAGATTTCCAAATCAAATTCTTTATTTAAAAACTTATATATCTATTTTTATTTCCACATTTTCAATTTAGTCCACAATTAAGTTTAAAATATATTATTTAAAATATTTATTTCTGAACTTCCAATTAGAAATTCTATCTTAAAATCATATTTATACTAATTTATATTAATAAACAAACAAATATCTATTTTTTAAATTTTGAAAATACTAAATTAATTCACAAAAATTAAATTACTTACCAAATTAAATTCAACTCAAAAACTGGATCGTTAATTCTCGATGGTCAGAGTGAAATTAAGCCTCGAATTTGAAACTAAAGGAAGTTGAAGTGTTGTAGATTGAAGGAAAAATGGTCACATATTTTTTTGATGATCATAGAGATGTCGCGATGCGAAAGTAGGGTTTGTGGTCATGTTTAAAGTGCTGCCATTCTCGAGCAAATTGCGTCGTCGTCGAGATGTTTCAGGAGATCGGACCAGGGGGAGAAGGTTCGTGGGTGAGTGGCAGAGCTTTGGTCAAGCTCGCATGGCCTCTGATGGTCGTTCATGTCGTCGGTGAAGGAATTGTTATCGGGTAATTTCCTGATAGTGTCGAAAATTTGTTCGAATTTGATTTATGATCGATTTTGAAAATCTGGGTGTTTGAGTTGGTCGCCGATGATGCTATGGAAGTTGTAGCGTTGATCGAAGACGGCAAGTTCACCTGTGCACGTACATAGGATATCGATCGTATCAGTTGATTGTGGTTTGGGGAAGACGAGAATTAATCGGGGCAAACTCGAGAAATTCATGAAAATACTCGAAGTGAAATGGTCGTGAGTTAACTCGGGATCAGGCCCGGGAAAAACGAGAATTGGCTCGAGGTTATTGTTTTGGTGTTAAAACAGTTTTAAACCTTTAAGAAAAATCAAGTTTTATTGAAACAAATTTGTTACAAACCAATTCTTTTGTAAATATTAAATGTTATCCAAGTTTTAAATTGGTTAACAGGGTTTTTTTAATAAAATTATTTCTAATCAACCAAGTTTGAAAATGTTAAGATACGTATAACTTTATTTTAAAGTTTATTTTAAATAAACTCAATAATATTAAAGAAAGTAACTAAGAAGAAGTGTTTTAATTGTTAACTAACTTGAAAAATCTAAATTTATTTATTTAATAAATTTTAAGGTTTATTAAATAAAGATTGTTAATGATAATTTGTTAAGACAAATGGATTAATTTTTAATTAATTGAAGTCTTAAGTGATTCGGGATTATTACTTAACGAATGTAATTAAATGATAATTACTTAATGAAAGTAATTTAAAAGGATAATCACTCAATGTAATTAAAGGGATTAATTATTTATGTAGTAAGGTGATTAATTAATTAATATGATTTACTTAAAGATAATTACTTAATTTAAAAGTAATTATTTAATGATTAAAGTTAATTAAGTGATAAAGGATAATCACTTATTGTAATTTTATTAATTAAATGTAATTAATTAAGGATTCATTAATTATGTAATTAACTAAAGGTTAATTAATTATTGTAATTAATTTAGGATAATTAATTTAATGGTAAAGATTAATTAATTTATTAATTAAGGAAAATTTGTTTAAAGGATAATTAAATAATTGAAGGCTAATTATTTAGCGATTAAAGAATGATTAGATTATTAATTAAAGGTTAATTAATTAATAATTAAAGCATAATTTATTTACATGGATGTTAATCAACCTGGATTAGTGATTAGTCTGGTTTCAGTTAACCAAATAATTAATCTATCTTACTTATGGATGACTATATTCTATTGAATGTTGTAAATTGTTTGATATCTCTACAGTGTGATGCTTTGGGATGTGAATTGTTTTAAATTCAAGCTGTGATGAATGTAATTTATTTATTTATCTATGATGTATGTAAATTATATTTTCTATAGATCAGTGTATAAAAGATAAGCATCATAGGATTATACCGCTTATCGATATTGATGTGCTCGAATCTGTGATGATTGATGTTGTTGCACTATTGTGTTAAACCCCTGGACTACATTATACATACACAAATATGGATTGCAAGAGGAAATTGGTTAAGTCACAGATTTTGAAATGGTTTTAAAATTGAATTTTGAATCCAAATAACTTTGGAAATGGAATTGGATTAAATATGAAAAGCTTTTGAAAAGGAGTTTTAAAGAAAAAGGTTATTTTGAATAACTTGATTTAGTTTTAAATTTAAATAATTTGGTTTGAATTTGAATTCAAAATTTGAAATTGAATTCTATGTTCGGGAACTATGATTTAAAAAGATTATACAAGTTATAAATGTGTTTAGATGGGTTTTTAAACCATTTTAAAAGTAGTGTCTTGGGAATTTGAATTTAATCCAAGCATTATACCGGAAGGGCTTTAACTTATGCAATTGGAATTGGATTTTTCTGAATACGAAAACTGTTTATTTTCAAATAATAATAGCTTTCATATAAAGAAAGGATTTCCAATTTATGTTGGAAGGATTTCAAATTTGAAATAGAATTGTTTTAAAAGCTATGAATGAACCTTTGTGAAAGATTGTTAAACTTTGTTTTGAAATCGAAGAGGATTTTAAATGGTTTATCTTTTATATATAAATGATTTGAAATGGGAATTGTTTTGAAAGTTATGAATGGATCTTTGGAAATAGTTTTGAAGGCTATAAATTAAGTCTTTGGGTTAATAATTGGCTGAGATAATCCAATTTGAAAAGGAAGTTGTTTTGAAAAGCTGTGAATGAATCTTTATGAAATATTGATGAACTTTGTGAAGTAAATATTTTTGTTTAAAGATTTAAAATGGTAATATGTTTAAACCATTTGTTTTGGGTAATAAGTTGTGACTTAATTGAGATCCCAATATCCATATGTTTTTAAATATTGCGCTCATTATTCGGTTTAGCCGGAAGAGGACCTTGTGTCATATAACCCATTCCGAATAATGATATGACATTATGGATAGCAATTGAAGACTGGCGGTGAAGACCGAATATTTCCGAAAGCGAAAGGATAACTCGTCGAATGTCTCTGCACCGGCTGATCCCCAGTATAGAGATTTGATCACCTTTTGTGATGGAAAGTCCGGACATGATTAGGGATTATCCGGATTCGCAAGGACTTCTTTATGAAGTGCCTTCGGCTCTGTTCGAACCCAGAATAGACTTGTATGGATGTATGTCTGACATTACACTTTGAGATGTAAAGCTGGTTTCTATCAAATACATTTCTGTTTGGTGGCGGGGATTTATTCTCTTAGCTTAACACCTTCTCTGAGACGTACGAGCTCAGAGGTTTTGTAGTTGATGGTTACTAGTGATATATTCCCAATTTGGTAATGTGGCATACGAAGTGCTGCTGATCATTTGTTGATCAAAGCATGACTTTGTAAAAAGTGTAGCTTTGTGGACGTGACTTCGTCGAGCCTCACAACCCGGAAATGGTCGAAACAGAAATTTTACGGCAAGGTTGCAGGGGTCGCGCCCCTAGGTTATGTCCATCTCTTCTGGATAAAAGGTGATATCATGGTATGGAGCCCAGATATTTACCTATGTGGTTACTGCATACTTATTGCTGTGTGGTTGTTGGTGTCGAGCACTTGGATAAAGGTTGGTCATGACCGGAGATGGCATATCTTAGGTGTTACTCCGGGAAGGGAGTACACCGGCCTTGTGTCGGTAGGGAACCATTTTGCTTCCTGGGGGCATCCCTTCAAAGGCATTCCATTTTTAAGGAAGTTCCTTAGCCTGACCATTTGTTGAAAATCCAATCATCCAATATGAGCCCTTTACGGTTTTAGTTGTATAACCTGCCATTTACTTATGGTGGTCACCACTGTTTAGATGGTAGCTATAGTAGGCATACAATAATGGTTGTATGCTGGCTAAGATTAATATTACACTTTCAAAAGGTTTCTGCACTATGCACTAATAATAATATCAAATGGTTTTTGCGTATCAAGCATTTTTGACCGTCATAAGGAGAAATCTCCTCCAAGTGTGCGCTTGCATTGTGTGTGTGGCGGGAGGCCTTATGGCAGTTTCATTTTCCAAAAAGCATTGCGGATTTCAAATCTTGAAATATTTTGTTGTTTGTTTTAAAGATAAAACCGTTTTTGTTTCCTCATATCAGTCGCATGACTGACACGGGGTTTATTGTTCCCTTCCTAAACTCTAGGTGCCCACAATTTTCCATACGGCCAGTCTAGAGTTTTTCAGATAATTAAATAGTAAGAGTAGATTCGATAGCATTCAGCCGTTGGATTTCGGCTATTGCTTTGTGCTTCCCTTCAACATTCTGGACCGACCTTGCGTAGTACAACTTGATTGGGAGTTCAAGCTATTTCTGGATTGATGCTTTGGAGATGGAGACTGTTGATATTGGAGTTCCTTTTGGAGTTCAAGTTTATGATTATCTCTTTCCGCTGTTGTATCTTGTCTTTGATACTTATATCGATATCTAAATTGTATCATTATTGTATCAGATATTGTATCTGTTGTATATCAATGATATTATTTTTCTTCTGCTGTGTTGTTATACTTAATGTGTTATAAGCTCCGACACGAGTTGGATTTCAACGATTGAATCTGCGGCATTCGAGTACAAGTAAAGTGCCGGTGTCGATTTTCGAACGCTGAAATTTGGGTCATGACAAATACATTAATCACTGTTGTAAGAATAATATAACTTGTGAAATTCTAAAATTAAACTTGGCAAAAGCCTTTGATTTGGTTGATTGGGACTTTCTGGTCGATATGTTTCTTGCTAGAGGTTTCAGTCATAGATGGATTAACTGGATTGTGAATTTTCTTATAACTGGTAACTCTAGTATCATGGTTAATGATATTTTAGGTAACAAAATTCAATCTAAGCGAGGTTTAAGGCAAGGTGATCCTTTATCACCTCTCTTGTTTAATTTATCTGCAGATGTTTTTGCTAATATAATTAAAAAAGCGGCTGATAATGGATCTTTGAGGAGCGGTATATCTGTCCTTCAATTTGTAGATGATACATTTCTTTTTTCCTCCCACTTGCCTAGACACATTATTACTCTTAATTTTATTTTATATAGTTTTGAACTACTATCGGGTTTAAAAATAATTTTTGACAAAAGTTTTGTTTTAGTTTTAAATGATTTTGAAAAGGTTGAAAATTTAGTTGCAAATATGCTTAATTGTAAAACTATGAATTTTCCATTTGATTATCTTGGTTTTTTTATTAGACCTACTAAACTCAAACATGATGACTGGTTTATTGTCAGAGATAAAATAAAAAATAGGATTTCTAATTGGAATGGGTGAATTTTGTCGAGAGTGGGTAAATTATTTCTAATAAACTATGTTTTATCTACTCTCCTGATCTATTGGTTGTCTATGCATCTTTTTCTAGATTGGGTGATCGATAAAATAGATAAAATAAGAGGGACTTCTTATGGAGTGGAGAAATCTCTAACAGCAGTATTAAATGTTTATTACTAGAAAACTGTTTGTAAATCCAAAAAAGATGGTGGTTTAGGAGTCATTAATTTGCATAACATGAATTTGTCTTCGTTAGGTAAATGGTTATGGAAGTTTAAGGATATTAATGATAATCCTATTTGGAAAGAAATCATTTCTAAATATTACTATAATGGTAGTAATAATTTATGTCAAATTACTCCTACAGCCATATGTAACTATCTAATTTTTAGAAATCTATTTTAAAATGTCATGAGATTTTTAACCTAGGCACTAATACAAATAGTACATTCAGGCAATAGTACTTCGTTTTGGCATGATCGTTAGATTTCCGTTATCCCTCTTAGGATAGAATTTAAAGAGCTATATGAAATCTATAATTTTAAAAATGCTTTAACTATAGAAGTTTTTTTTTCTGGAAAATGACCCTCCTTGGAATTTTAGTTTTAATAGAATTTTAGTTGGTTCAACTCTTAGGTAGCTTTCTTTATTTTATGCTAGATTAAATCTATATAGTATTGATAATGATAATATTAGTTGGGAATGGAATATACTTCTAGTTCTTTTTATATATTTATTAACTTCTCAGGTGTAACCAATAACTCTTTTAAATTTATTTGGAAATCAAATGCTCCTCCTAAATCTAAAATTCACATATGGTTGTTTATGCATGGAAAACTAAATACTATTGAATTTTTAAAAAGAAAAATAAGCAAATTGATAATAAATGTTATTTTTGTAACCTGCATTTTGAAGATATTAAACATGTATGCTATGATCGCATGGATACTTATTTCATTCTGAATAATACACTCAAAATCTTTAACTTTAGTCTAACAACTAAAATTTTCGATTGTGATTACTATTGAAATCGTTTTATATTTAAGTTCAAAAAAGAAAATAGAGTTTTACTTGACACTTTATTCATTATAATTTGTTGGTACATTCGGTTTGAAAGAAATCAAAGAATTTTTAAAATAATAATAGTCATTTTAATAAATTGATTTTTATAATTTCTTCATTTTATTTTTACTGGATCTTTAATCCTAAATATAAATTAGCTAAAAATAATATATTTAAAGAATATCTTAATAAAGTTAATAATAATATTAAGCTATTTAAACATAAAAACAATATTTTTGACATTAATAATTGTAGTATTAATATTTTTTCAAACTTAGACGATGATTTCACCGTGTATCATAATATCCTTTCGATCAAAGGACTATAAGGATCATTTTTGATTTGTTTTAGTTATTGTTTTATTTTTTGTTTGCCTTAGTTAATAGATCTTTAAGTTCATTTGATCATGGATTCGTTTTAGACTTTTTTCTAATCTTTATTTTATTTTGTCCTATTAGCTTAACTTTTATATCTTTACTTTTATTTCATTAATACATATATATGTATATAAATTTCATTTATATGCATATATGTGTCATTCTAACTATTTTTTTTGTTCCTTTTAAGATATAGGGTTGGGCTAGATATGGTGTTGGTTTCTTTTTGCAGGATCACATGATTGTTGATGTCAGAATTGCTATTTGCAGTGATGGGTCCTTCTCAGTGCATCTTCATCTTCATTATGGCGTTCTATTTTATGAAGGATTCACTTTTCAGCTAGGCGCTCCTTCCAGTTTTTTCGAGTCTACAAAATGGCGATTTCCATTCCAGATCATTCGCAATTCCATTTCTTATCATTCGCATTTCCATTTCTTCTGAGTTAGCAGCATAGAGTTTCCTTCTTAGATGGCTACCAGTATCGTTGGCTATGTAATGCTCCATAGTTTTTTTAGGTACTTCTAACACCTTATTATCCGACGATGGCCATGCCAGAGCTCGGTATTAGGGTGTAATGGGCGGCGTCCATGCCGGAGCTCATTTTAGGGGTATCTGAGTTTTTTCTTTAATACTTGTTCTTAGATTTGCTACCTACCAGGAATGTTGGCAGCACCTTGTCTTGTATGATATATACATAGTTACATGTGTGCTCTCCTCTATTCTAGAGGATCACACATTTTTCTCCAAAAAACAAGCCATAAATAGAAAACCATCGTTCATCAGGAAATCAAATGGGCAAAGAGAGCATATGAAAAATTCAACGTCAATAATATGTATGAAAATATAGGAAATTAATTCCTATATTAAGAACTCAAATCATCATCGGTAAAAAGTAGGTCGATTTTGAATATAAAATTCAAAACAGAATAAATTTCATACTGTTCAAATAGTAAATTAACTCGACAACGAAGCAAGTGCATATCAAAGCAATACGATCGAGTGACAAGGCAATCAAGACATTCATATTTCTTCAATTGATCAATCGACGACTTCGTTCAAGAAACCCTAATCCAAGATCGCAAGCAAAAGGAGTTCGGCCACGAAATGAATATGGACCAAATAAGCAAAAGAGGATAAAGTTTGTCAAATTTGGGCCGCACTCTTTGGTTACTTCTATTTTAGGCTTAAACTATTTGTATTTAGTGTTTCAATTTTTATTTTAACTATAATTTTATTTTTAAATTGTTAAACTCTAGTGTTAACTAAGTTACGAGCTACGGGGCATAGTTTGAAAAATCGCAATTCTATGGCAGAGTTGTGGCAGAGTTTTGAGCGTAGGGTTAGAAGAAATGGGTAACTGATAGCCACAAGTTTGCAGGGTCTGTATGTGGTCGTTTATTTAATTCCTAGCAGAAACCTTGGGGGAAGTAGTATGTGGGTTTTGTCGAAGTTGGATAAACTTATATGTCACTTTTATTTCTGCATTTACCGTGTTATAATCCGTGCTGCAATTTTTATTTATCTATGAATTTTTTTATAAACCCTATTCACCCCTTCTAGGGTTAATTCGATCCTATATTCTCCGGGGGAATCAAGACTAATGCTTATGTAGGGATATGCATAATAGAGCTCTAAACTACTAGCTTTACTTCTGATCGAGGATAGTGTGAGATGAAAATATAGGAAATATGATAAGTATGCAAGACTTGGTTTTCATATGTGATCGCTCTCATTATCATTGAATGACCAAGTACATCAGTTCAGTCTTGAAGAGGCTAGGATCGGTAAGTGTTTTACTTACCGAAAACCACTTCAAGACTGAGGTACCTATTCTAGGAAGTGGACATATTCAAGATGCTGGAATCCATATGTGGTTTTGAGATCTGTTCAAAATGTAGGAATCCAATTTGGGATTTGTGTTCTGTTCGAGTTATGAAGACTCAAGTGAAAGATGCCGAATGTTTTCGACATCGGAAATTGCTAAAAATAGAGTAGGCCTTAGATGCTGGGGTTTAACGACCCATGTTAGTGTATTATCAACTTCATATCTGGATATACTTATCGATTGTTGGTCAGCTGGAGTTGATGATATTTGGTTCATGTTGTTCATGTTAATGTTCAGATGCTGGGCCACTGGTATTTATCAAAAAGGTTTTTTATCTAGAGATATACGTCGTTGGGCCTTTGTGTTTGCCAAAAAGGTGTACTTTATCTAGAGATATACGTCGCTCGGAGGTACTTTTTGCCCCTTACAGAAAATTGGATCCAGCTCCACTGGAGATATCTCCATAGATAATCATTTATGTGAATGTTCCATATCAGATTTGATTGTACTCATAATATGCTATTGAATGTAACCTATGTAACTATTCCAACTGTGTTATAATATTTATATTATTTACCCCAGACATCATCTGTTATATCATCTTATGTACTTGTTAGATGGTGGTTCTTTTGAGGGGATAAACATTATAGCATTCCATGCGGTCTCAAAATCACTATTATATGTTCGTCACATATTTCTTGATTTTCTCATATGAGACATATGTCTGACATTTAGTTTTTGTTTTCCTTAAATTTCTCATGTGGTCTTTCGAGTAGTTTGAGAAAGGTAGGTTTTCGTTAATGTTCGTTGGAGCTCGTGGAGATGAGCTGGACATTTCACCTACCGTAATATTCTTATTTACACTGCATTACTCTATTGTACATATTAGCATTTTAAGGACATGTTATTATAACTATCCAGGCTGATGATGTTATTTATGTTTTGTAACTTAGAAATTTCTTTATCGAAGTAACCCTTTAAATTGTTCTTTTGATATTATATATTAACGCTCCCCTAATGAGATTCTAATATTATGTTCTCTTCTTTCTTATCTATTTCATTTTCTTTTTTTCTTTTATTTTACCCTAACAGTTTGTCTTTCCGGCATTTGGATGCTCGATACATGTATACTATGGATGTATTCGTGTCGAATTTGGGGGTCGAGAGGGTTGCCCTTGCAGAATCATTTTCACCATTAAACCAATATAGAAACTTTCCAATTATATCTGTTGTTGATACCTAAAAGTAAATTTTCAAAAATCATAATTTTACATAATAGTTTTAACTACATATACTACATATAGTTATTTTGTGCCACCACATCGTGCAACTTCAATTATGTATTTGCATTTATTTTGAATAATCATAACCTTTATACATTATGATAATATAGTAATTTTCTTTTAACCTAATTGAAATGAATTTGCTTTTGAATTATGCAATATGGTTGCTTTGAAGATTGTAACTGCATTTACTTGATGCAGTAATTGTTAGATTTCGATGATATAATATTTTCATATTAAAGAAGATTTGGAAGATATTGTTGATTCCAGTGATATTATATTTCCAAGTAAAGAAAATTTGGAAGATATTTGAGATAATGACTCAAATATATTGCCTCTTTTATTATAATAAAGAGGGAAATGAATTATCTTCATGAGAAGGGGAGTGATTTAAAGATTGAAGTAATTAAATAATTCCTTAATCAGCTGATTAAAGAAGGAAGCTTATTAGATGCGTGCAAATTGGAGGAAACTAAAAGTCAAATGAATAAACATTTCCCATATGAATAGGAGAATTGATGAGGCATTGATTTATAATCATAATCAATTGCTTCAACCCTAAGTAATAATCTCTATATAAAGATAGTCATTCTATAGAGATTAGAATCATCCTCTCAAGTTGTATTTCTTATTCTTCCTCTTAGCCTCCATTGTCAGTCTTCTAAAATTGTTTTTTCTTAGAAGGTAGTAAAATCTTCTTTCCCCAAGTATATGTACGCTAGCTCGTGATAATGGAACCACTATAAATCCATAAGTGAGCTCCCTATTTTCTTTATTCTATGATTTTTATTTTTTATTCTCCTATTGTTGTTTGTTTTATCGCACCATAACACGATCTTATTGCTTCGGTGTTTTATTAAGGTTGATTTACAATCATTTGTGTAAAATTACCCTAACAATGGCTACTATGTTTATAGTGGAAATTTGGCTCCAAAATAACCAATATAGAAATCAAGAACATATTTTTCAATAAAATAAAATGACATTCAAATGGAACAATAACAATTCAAAAAGCAAATTGTTAGGGTAAATAAAAAGAAAAGAAAAAGTAAAAAGGATCTCACAGCTGAACAACAATATGTATTTTAATAAAGATAGTAAAAGCTGTCACTCCAAGATACAAGATATATTAGAGTTAAAAACAAACCTCATCAGCCTACACAGTTATAACGTCTTGACTTTATGGTGATGGTTATATATAATAATACAAGGGAAAATAAAATATTAAGACAGGTGAAGAACTAGCTCTACTCCATGAGCTCCATGTCCCACCAAACAATATCCATACATGAAAGAATTGAAACAAATTATTACAAAACCTAAACTTAAAAGAATGGCCATAAACAGGATCAAAATCCAGAACTAAAGAATGGACACAAATAATTAAACGTCAGGAAGTGCGCAAGACACTTCCCAATGCAATTAAGGAAGAATTAATCCAAAGGTTTGAATAACAAACAAGGAAAAGGAAAATTTCCAACAATTCCTAGGAGGGCGCACCCCCTTACCAAAAGTATACCTCTAGAAAATATATTTAAGAACTACGACGGCTCTCGGACACGTACAAGCTGGGCCTCTCCATCCTTACCGAGAATCCGAGTATTTCACAACTCTGTGCACATACCACTAGTTTCAATTTAAAGTGGATGTGAAAATACCTAATCAAGAAACATGCCTCTTGTTTTTAGTCATTTCCAACTAAGGACATCAACTCTTAAAATGAGCAAAAAATCATCTTAGATTGATGAAATACAAAAGATAACGGAATTGATATTCGATATATCGACATCGAGAATAAAACGATCGTATATCGAATCAAATCTCTTAAAACACTTGACTCACACTTGTGCTTGATTATCACATCGTAAATATTTGTAAAACACTTAATAACACTCTTTAAAATATTATATTTAAAGAGAAAATTATATTTCTAAGTATATTAAGAAGGGTAAAAAAGAAATGTCATTAAAACGTTGTTTACTATAATTACACTTAGCTTTTTCTTTAAAACCTTCCTTTCAAAGATCTTTTCATTTATAAATTATCATTTTGAATCAACTTATTATTATATTTAAAACAAAACTTCTCTTAAGAATATCAACGTTTATTAAGTCAAGTAACCAATTTTCTTTATAGCTTCACGAAATCATTTATTATAACAAAAGTGTTATAATCCATTAATTCTTTTCTCAATTCCTAGAAACCATTTATTACGAAAACGATATTGTAATTCATGCTTCCTTTTCACTTTTCAATAAACTAAAATTTACTTAAACTATAATTAAATCATCCACTTTAAATATTACTAGGAAAATCTAAAGTCTAAAGTATATTAAAATCTCTAAACTATTTCCTTTCCTATTTAAAAATAAAACTTCTTCTTCAATAATTTATAATAAATCATCTAAAATATATATAAATTTCAAACCACTTTTAAAACACTTAAATATATGATAGAAAAGTTCAATAAAAGGATTGAAGAGAAAAACCAAGTTTAGATACAATTAATTACCCCAAAAAGAAATTAATAAAATTAATAATCTTTTCATAAATTTAAAACAACAATAATTATACCAAAAGATAATTAATCAAATTTATAATCTTTTTATAAATTTAAAATAACATTAATTGTCCCGAGAGATAACTAATCGTACTTATAATCTTTTTATCAATTTAAAACAACATTAATTATCCTGAATGATAATTAATCAATTTTATAATCTTTTTATAAATTTAAAACAACATTAATTTCCCCAAAGACAATTAATCAAATTTATAATCCCTTTTATAAATTTTAAACAACACTTATCCTTTATTTCAAAATTCTAAAAAATACTTGAAAATATTGTTTAAACAACTTTCAAAGTACAAAAAACTCGAGTAAACACTTATTTGAAAAAATACAAGCATAAGTGCAACAAACACAAATATTTAAGGAGAAGATATTTCATAACCGAGGTATAGAGATAATTGTTATCCCAACTTTTGGCAAAGTTGAGATATCCAAAATTTACTGAAAATCAATGATTACTATTCATGAATATCAACCATGCATTGCAGGATAACCATGGATATCGATGAATTTTGTCCGAGTCCAAAACGGGCCACAATTGATAAGACACGACAAGAAAGATCATAGAAGTCTGCATCTCAAATTTCAAGTCAATCCGAGGTGGTATGCTCAAGTTATGGTGGATTCAAGTTAAGGGGAATGGGCATTGTCAGGTTCGAACCCCTTACCTTTCCTATGTTCGAACCCATCCCCCTTGACCAAGCTCGAAACCAAGAAATGAGGCCGCGCCTCGAATCCATAAGCCTATGCCCCAGTTCGAATCGATGGTGTTCGAACCCATCATTTCGAACCCATCTAGTTCGAAACCACCTGCTTTCGAACCAATAAGCATTGCCGCCCCACACCCGAAACCCTCGGCCTCGACTCCACTTCGAACCCAACTACTTCGAACCCATCACAGAGCCCTGCTTCGAACCCTTCAGTGAGCCATGCCTCGAACCCATCCATCTTCGAACCCATCCTGTGTAGCTCCATTCGAACCCACTGGGTCAATCCACGTGTCTCCCATCGGTTCGAAATCACCAAGATACACGGAGTCGAAGCGGTCAACACGGAGAGAAGTCCGGATCGATTCGAAACTTGCGCTCCACGTCACCACAAAGTCGCGTGCCACACTGGGTTCGAAACCATCGTTTCGAGTAACAGGGGTTCGAACCAAGCAGCCTTGCCGTGAAGTCTATTTCGAACCCTTCATATCTCCTAACCTGTTGATCCAAATGCCATGAAATTTTCACAGATGCTTGCATACATGATGAAGAATGTCCACGCCAAATTTCACCTCGATTGGATGAATTCTTGATCGGTTCGAATGGAGTTCGAACCGATGCCAAAGTGGGCCCAAACTTCCTGAGACCGTACGTGTGGGCCCCCTCACGTGCCAGAAGTGGTTTCCCGAGTTTTCAGCGAGATATCAGCAGCCTACGCCTATAAATAGACTCCCAGGTCATTCAGAAAAGGGGCTGGATTCTCTTTGGCAAGATCAAGACTCTGAAGCTCCAAGTCTCCACCAAGGCTCTACTTGGCACTCAACAACCACCGTTGTATTCGAATTCCAGAACTATAATTCATTGTAATCCGCTGTAATCGATTGTAATCAGTGAAGAACATCAATAAAAGGAAAAACCTTTGAAGTGGACGTAGGCCGGAGATAGCCGAACCACTATAAATCGTGTGTTCTTGTTTACATTACCATTTTGCTACTTAGATCTGTGATTTGTGTTTGGATATCGTTGATTTATATTCCAACACTGGTGCTTTCACATTCATCGGGGTTTGTGACCAATTTTGGCGCAAACACTTTGGTGCTTTCACTGAGAAGAACTAGCACCCGCCACATTAGATTCGGAATTCATATTCAAAAGTTTGAAGAACTCCAATCCGGAAACAATGACTCGACAAACGAGACAAAGAATTGATAGAAGCCAACAGGGAGGAAGCCAAGAGGCATCCTCAGGATCAGGAGAAGGACAAGCTTCCGTCTACATCACCAGAGACGAGATGGAGGCTATGGCTAATTCATTGCACGAAAGCATAATGAAGAGTCAACAGGAGATGCTGCAAAATTTCCTCGAGCAAATGAGGACAGCAAATATGCAAAACCTTGGACCAACTACAACAGCTACGAGTACGGGACAAGGAATAAGGATTGCAGATGCAAATGAAGGTCAGGTTCAAGACCAGAACACAGGAGCTGAAGGTGGTCAACAAGGCCTTGGGGGCAGACCCTCAGGGTCCGATACTGGAAGACCAACAGACGGAGCACAACAGACAGGAGCCAATGCATATGCCAACGAGCCACCAGAAGAGTACGTACCAGAATTCCCTTCAAGGCTCGGGGGGCAGGACAGAAACTTGACAAGGGGGCAACCCCTAGACGGAGATGAGAGAATGATAGGCCTGATGCGACGAATCATGAGAGGAGGATTGCCTAGTGGAGGGCTAGAAGAAGTTAGTCGGAGTCCATTCACTCCAAACATCCGAAACGCAAGGAACCCTCCAAAGTTCAAATTACCAGCGCTAGATCCCTATGACGGAAGGTCAGACCCGACCGTGCACATCACAAGATATATCAGGCACATGGAAGTGCTGGGGGCATCCGAGGAAGTGATGGCACGATGCTTCCCTCTATATTTATCAGATTTAGCTTCACTATGGTTCAGACAACTAGAGACTGGATCAATTGGAACATGGAGCGAGCTCGTTGATTGCTTCATGAGACAGTTCAGGGTCCACGTAACGCGACCCAAGAGTGTGATGACTTTAGCTTCAATCAAGCAGAGGACCGGAGAGTCCATAAAAGATTTTCTACTCAGATTCAACGTGACAGTGACTTCTGTGGATCGCCCGGATCCATCAATGATTTTGATGGCGGCGGTGGCAGGAGTCGCGGAAGGCACCAAGTTTAAGGATTCTCTAACTAAAGATCCACCGCAAGATCTTGGAGAGTTCTTTCATAAAGCTGAAAAGTTCATTCGGTTAGAAGAATCACGAGTCGAGAGTCGTGAAATAAATGTCGCGCAAAGCGAAGGGACCTCCAGAGAACAGTCCAGGGCGGACAAGGGAAAAAGGAGACAGGACGACAGACATGATGGTCCTGATAAACGGAAGAAATCCCGAGAACCAAGATTCAGGCAATACACCGATCTGAATACAAGCCTAGAAAGAATCTACACTGAAACTAGGGGGCAACTCCCCTATCGAAAGCCACCTATAAGGGATCCCACCGAGCGGGAGCGCAGGACTGGAAAATATTGCCTGTTCCATGAGCTGGATGGCCACACCACAGATGAATGCCGTCACCTGAAGGATGAGGTGGAAGAGCATGCCAGAGGTGGTAGATTGCCGCAGTATGTCAGAGAACGGACAACGGCAACGAGACCTGAACAACTACCGCCTCCACCTTGCAGGAACGATCCTGGATCGGGATCATGACTCGTCATCAACTGATCAAAGATGGCAAGGGCCAAGTCCAGGATTTGGACTTCGGTCGAATAACTTTATTTAGATTTATTTTCAGAATAAACGATTACTCCACTTACACATGTACGGGAACCGGAGAGATCCCTAGGCATGCTCTGAGATGGAGATAAACCGCCACGCCCGGAGAGGCAATCCTTTGTTTTTTCTGATGTTTGAGATTGAACATCTAGAATTTGAATTTTAATAAATAAATTAGAACTTCTTGCAATAAACCTTTTGACCGGAGAGTCAAAGGATGAACATTACATATAAACGTGATCGCTTTATGACCCTACCCGGAGAGACGGGGTCCGGAGTGCAAGAAGTGAGTTGCTTCGCCGGAGAGCGACAGGATCGACTCACTTGAGCGCTGTTTCCCCTTCACCGGAGAGTGGCAGGATGGGATCCAGCAAGAGCCCGGAGAGGCTATGATCGGTCCCGAACGACCATGACATCGCTTAATGTTCAGATACGCTGAACCGGAGTGCAAGAAGTGAGTTGCTTCGCCGGAGAGCGACAGGATCGGCTCACTTGAGCGCTGTTTCCCCTTCACCGGAGAGTGACAGAATGGGATCCAGCAAGAGCCCGGAGAGGCTATGATCGGTCCCGAACGACCATGATATCGCTATATGTCCTAACCGGGACCGGAGTGCAAGGGATAGAAGGCAACGCCAGAGAGCAATAGGATCTTTCTATTCAATCACTAAGTCTAGAATGGACTTAGTAAGGGTTCAGAGCAGCCAGTAGTGGTCCGGAGAGACCATGAAACTTCATTCTCAACTCCTACGGGAAGAACGAACATTGATTTGGCTTCGAACAGCCACAAACTTGATTGATAATGCCACAGCTATGAATGAAACATGGATTTATCACACTTGATATAAGACCATTCAAAACATACCTTTTACAAAAAGGCATGTTTTGGGGGGCAAAATGTTATCCCAACTTTTGGCAAAGTTGAGATATCCAAAATTTACTGAAAATCAATGATTACTATTCATGAATATCAACCATGCATTGCAGGATAACCATGGATATCGATGAATTTTGTCCGAGTCCAAAACGGGCCACAATTGATAAGACACGACAAGAAAGATCATAGAAGTCTGCATCTCAAATTTCAAGTCAATCCGAGGTGGTATGCTCAAGTTATGGTGGATTCAAGTTAAGGGGAATGGGCATTGTCAGGTTCGAACCCCTTACCTTTCCTATGTTCGAACCCATCCCCCTTGACCAAGCTCGAAACCAAGAAATGAGGCCGCGCCTCGAATCCATAAGCCTATGCCCTAGTTCGAATCGATGGTGTTCGAACCCATCATTTCGAACCCATCTAGTTCGAAACCACCTGCTTTCGAACCAATAAGCACTGCCGCGCCACACCCGAAACCCTCGGCCTCGACTCCACTTCGAACCCAACTACTTCGAACCCATCACAGAGCCCTGCTTCGAACCCTTCAGTGAGCCATGCCTCGAACCCATCCATCTTCGAACCCATCCTGTGTAGCTCCATTCGAACCCACTGGGTCAATCCACGTGTCTCCCATCGGTTCGAAATCACCAAGATACACGGAGTCGAAGCGGTCAACACGGAGAGAAGTCCGGATCGATTCGAAACTTGCGCTCCACGTCACCACAAAGTCGCGTGCCACACTGGGTTCGAAACCATCGTTTCGAGTAACAGGGGTTCGAACCAAGCAGCCTTGCCGTGAAGTCTATTTCGAACCCTTCATATCTCCTAACCTGTTGATCCAAATGCCATGAAATTTTCACAGATGCTTGCATACATGATGAAGAATGTCCACGCCAAATTTCACCTCGATTGGATGAATTCTTGATCGGTTCGAATGGAGTTCGAACCGATGCCAAAGTGGGCCCAAACTTCCTGAGACCGTACGTGTGGGCCCCCTCACGTGCCAGAAGTGGTTTCCCGAGTTTTCAGCGAGATATCAGCAGCCTACGCCTATAAATAGACTCCCAGGTCATTCAGAAAAGGGGCTGGATTCTCTTTGGCAAGATCAAGACTCTGAAGCTCCAAGTCTCCACCAAGGCTCTACTTGGCACTCAACAACCACCGTTGTATTCGAATTCCAGAACTATAATTCATTGTAATCCGCTGTAATCGATTGTAATCAGCGAAGAACATCAATAAAAGGAAAAACCTTTGAAGTGGACGTAGGCCGGAGATAGCCGAACCACTATAAATCGTGTGTTCTTGTTTACATTTACCATTTTGCTACTTAGATCTGTGATTTGTGTTTGGATATCGTTGATTTATATTCCAACACTGGTGCTTTCACATTCATCGGGGTTTGTGACCAATTTTGGCGCAAACAATAATTCTTCTAACGACACTTACACAAATCCAACAGTATGTCAAAAATATTTCAACCTAAACATAAATATAAGCAACATAAGAATATAAGTAAATCAATGTTGGTGAGAAACCCCTTTGGGTCTCTCTATAAAAGTCCTCTGTAAATCTCATATATGTGTGTTTATTTTGAAGAGTTCCGTAGCGACCTATTTGCTACGTATACATTTTGACTTTCTCTTGCTTTTGTTTCCTGCAAAACAATGGTCATTTATACCATCCACTTCCAAGCAAGAATCATATCCAAAAAAACTATCAAACAACAACATATAAATCATCATTCAAGCATTCAACAATAATCTACATCAAGACAATATCATATGGACTATTTAGAGGTGAGTTGACTCATCAAAATTCCCGTTGACGCTTTTGCATTTTGGTTCGATCAAACATTCTATTTTAGCTCAAAATTCTGCTAGCTTCAAATTCAACAACTCTAACTCCACTACATAAATAATATTGATACGAGTATAACGTAAAAGACCACGTTCAAATCCGACCTCGTATGGAGTAGTTATTAGTTTTATATGATATTAGATTAATTAAATAAATTAAATAAATTAAATAAACAAGTTACTTAATTAACCCAAAATCAGCTTCTTCCCCAATCTAAACTTCCCGCCCCTAACACAGATATGCATGCTTACACGAACCTGATGGTCGCTCCTTCTCTCATCAAATTCTCCTCCTCCACTTGATGAAATCGCACACCGCTTGCTCCGTTTAACACCACGATGCATGCTCTCTCCGGCTAACACCATAAGTCCAAGCTCAATCCTACAAAAAAAACACAACCTGACGTGCTCAAAACCCTATTCACGAATGACACAAATTGCTTCAAGGGATCCGAGGTGGTGAAACTCGATAGGAAGGTGTATCTCGCGAAGCTAAACCCAATGATACCATTCCCATCGCCTATCTCCTCTTTAATCACCATCGAGATGAAACCCTAGTTTACTATCACCATGTGAACAACACAAGCCATCACCATACACAACCAAACATTAATGGATTCAAAGATCTTGGCCTCACGAGTTCAAAGAATCCGACTTTGTAATTTTTCATTAAGAAAATGTTTTGATTTTTGAACATGGATGTTTAACTTTTCTTAGCACATAGGAAAAGAAAATAGAAAAGAGAAAGAGCAAGAGAAAAGTCTAAGTGTTGAATTGTCTTAGGGTAGTAGTTTGTTTATATTGCAATTTCCATCATTCGCTACACAAAATTTCATTCGCGTACGAATCGCAAACGACAAAAATAAATGATTGCGCACAGAAATGCAACACGATCCTAAGACAACAATAATAAACTGGTTAACGTATTCTGTGAAATTTCAAAAATACCATCATTTGGCAAAAAATACAGCGAATGAAAATTTAAATATCTTTCAAATTACAAATAATGGAAATCATATAAATTCATTTAAAATTACATCATTAAAAATCAATTTGTTTGATTAATAATTGATTTTCTTGTTATTTATTCGAACTATTTATTATTTTAAACAAAATTTACGAAATAAGCTCACCGTTATTATTTATTAATTAAAAGGATTGAAATAAGGCTATTATATCTTTTTAATTAATATTTAATTCACAATTCAAATATTCAAATAATCCTTATATTTGAATGTAGGTTATTTTTATTTTTCCAAGATGTTACATTCTCCCTCCTTAAAAGAATTTCATCCCCAAAATTCCAGAAGGAAGAAAGAAACCTCTCAACCTTAGGTTTTAAAACTTACTAATTAAGATGAGTTACCAGGATTTTAAAGTCCCTTACTTTATGGAAATTTTGACAGCACCTCCTTTGCACGACTAATTCAAAAAAACTACTACTTGCCACATCTGGCCCAAATTGACAAAGAAAACGAAAGATAAGCGGCCTCCCATATTTGGGGAATAAAATTATCAATCAAACACCAATTTTTAAATCTAATGCATACCTCTTTTGTGTTTGATTCTTATTTTTGCATGCAACTTACTACCTCAATGCAAATGCAGGTGTATAAGGAATCAAATCATAATCTCTTGCTTCTCGGTACTTGTCTCGTATTTACATAATCCAAAATAAAACCATGCTAACAAAAGAGCAACACATAAGCTATTTCTACCATAAGCAATAGCAACATAAACAATATAAAAACCATATGCAATAGGGTAAAATGATGCAACTAATAATAATGATGCAACTCTAGTATGACATAAAGCCACATGCAACCAAAAGCAATATAACACCCATATGTAGTAAAAATACAGAGAATACTTTGTAATAAAATACTAGGTATCCAATCTTTTTAAAAGATAAATTTAGAAATAAATGCCTAGGTTTTTATATTAATATTATATTTTCAAATTCCTCCAAAGAGAAAGATATCAAAACCAAAATCAGCAATGACAAAGATGGGGCTACTCCTACCAACGCATGGTATAACTCTGGAATCAAAATAACACGAAGCATCCAGTGGTATTCTGGTTCTTCCTAAAATACAACTAGAGTAAACAAATATACCTGACGAGTCTTCCAAATCGAAAAACTCCTAATTTTCCAACTTTAATCATAACAAAATATTTGAAAAATTCACTTCACAAAAACTCTTTTCAAATATCATGGAATAATAATACTTCCCCAAAGTTTTCAAAATAATAATATTATTGTTTCTTTCATAAGTTATTTCAAAATCACTTTTTCAAAAGCACCGGACTTAAGTCCTAATGAATAATAACTTAAATATCCTTTGCTTGTAAAATCATACTTTATAAACTACAATATATAAAATCACACTATCAATCAAATCAAATTCCATAAAGGAATAAACTAACACTTAACATTACTAAAATGTTAAACGATTAACAAACAAGATCTAGAATTTTGATTAGGTTCACAAGTTCCTCAGTCGTCCAAGGATATAGATAATTTCCTAAATATACCATTACGCTCATCAACTTTTGGTTATTTCTTAGAAGATTATCTAAGCTACCTTAGAACAAAATTGAAAGTTACTCCCCAAACCTTCATAAGCCACACAACAAAGCATATGAATATACCTATGCCTGTATGATGTACATAAATCATCCGTATACAATATCTAAGCCAATCACTTGCTTAGATACATAGACTTTACTTTCAAACTAGTATCGCTCACTCAATCTTCCTCGACTTCGATCAGGTTCCTTGATTAGAAACATCTGTTCTCTTTATATAGCCATATACTATGATTGAAAACCTCAGTATTCTATTAAGAATACGAATCAAGTGTTAGTTGTAAAGGATTAAGTAAGAAATCCTTTTTTGGACCGGTGTGAATAACCTTAAAGTTATGCACTCGAATCCTAGATCAACAACTGTGCGAATAAAATAATTTACATACAACTTACGTACTTATTCTTATTGGTTTAATTTGTTTCTAAATCACTTCATTTTCATTTATAGCATTTCATTTAATACTAAAATTATTGACAAATTACTTCATAAATCTTCGCTTATGTTTATAAACATTTTATAAAGTCACATCCTTATAAAACATTAAATTAAAAATTTACTCTATATATTCACTTGTGAAATACTCTTTTACATCCTAAGAGTGTATACAAAATGTCAGTTTTATTTTATTTATTTTTACTTTTATTTTTATCTTCAAAATTCAAATGGAGGCCCAAATAAAATATGGGTTTTTAAAATTGATTCAATCTTTCAACCTCTTACCTTAGAGTGTTCTAAGGAAAGATGTTTACATGTTGGTCTAATAACATTAAATAATTTATATAACTTAGACGTTTAAATAAAAACCATGGTTTTAATAAGACAGTGCTTATTAAAACCTTCATACTAATTTAACCCATTTAAAACTTGAGTTAAATTATTTGTTTTCTATCCAAGAGTTACAAACTTCATTTATCAAAACATTTTACTACCTTTTATTCTAAATCAATTTTCTTTAAGGAAACCTGATAAACAAAATACCCAGTTTTTATTTTAAACCCATTTTAAAATCATACCTCATATATTTCTATATATAAAATAACTGTAACAATTTATTCACCAACATGCACTTTGGGTTTGTCCGAATTCAAACTCATTTCGATCACATAATGATAAAAAGAATAATTTACTGGGTGCACTACAACGTTCGCCTAAGCAAACATTCAATCGTCACTTTGAAGATTTTTTTAGATTACCACAAAACTAATTGAGATGTTTTTCTCGAACTACCCAAGGAAAATGTATCTTGCTTGAAAATTTTCTTTGAAATATTTATACTTATAAATACTTCCAAGTAATACCATTATTAGTTTTCTCACTAATCCTTTTGAAATCGTTACAAGCAACAATGTGATTATATTCTCAAAAACTCTTTTCACTTATAAAATAACTTTTATAAATCATACAAATCATTTGATATATGTACTCATATAAAATGTACTTTTAAAATCATCTTACATTATAATAACTTTCCTTTATCATCAAAAACTTTTCAAAAGTATTTATTCTCTAAATGTCTTATCTTTCCAATTGGATTATATTAAACAATTTTATTAAAAGATGACTTTTAACTTAATATTTTCTTCGAACACGTTATAGTCAAAATGTGAAACTTAATTCACAAAAGGTTCATTTTATTGTACTTATAACTAACAAAACAATAAATGTTCATAAACTGATCGAGCATAAATCGACTATCAACTAACAATACCCAATGCTCCTAAACTACTCGAGCATGACAAAAAAAAAACAATGATAATAAAGAAATATTGTCATTAACAAACAAACACCATAAATAACTATATAAATTTAAAAATGATTCTTTTATATATATAATCCTCGGTAAAATATTTCATTACTAAATTTTCAAAAATTAATATCGTGTTTTTTTGCCTTGTTCAAGTGTTTTAAATCCCTATCGACATCATGACATCCCACATCTCGACCAGAATCAAAAATCAAACTTAACAGACCAATCAACACATTACATTTTTATAGCAATAACAAATATGTTCTCATACATATAATACTCTCAACTCATTCTAAGGTGTCGCTTACTCTATCTCAAATGAGTTTACCCCCAATAAAGCTAAGGTTCTCGCTTAACCTTCAACTTTGATACTAAATGCAATGACCCACCTTTTCGACCCTCAAAAGTCGACGCTTAATATGTCCAATGTATTCAAATGCCAAGCATCCAAGTGTCGAAAAGCAGATTATTAAGGCAAATGAAAAGAAAAAGAACAGAGGAAGTAAAATCTCAAAGTGGAAAGACAAAATATAATACGCCAAAGACATTAAGAGCTGTCATTCCAAAATACAAGGTATATCAGAGTTAACGACAAAACCCATCAATCTAGATAGTTATAACTTGCTGACCTTACAATTGCTGATGGGTATATATAATAATACAGTGGAAAATAAAAATAACATGGCAGGTGAACAACTAGCTTTACTCCGTGAGCTCTAAATCCCACCAATGACAACCCAAAAAAACTCAGTTGGACCCAAGCATTATAATAAAATAAAACCCGGATCAGTATGAAAAACTAGCATGAGGAAACTCAAGAAATATGGTGAATATATAAAAATCTATAAGACCACGCCGCTAAACATGGAATGGGTTTTACCTTACAAGAACAACATCCATACATGAAAGAATGGAAAAAAATTAGAACAAAACCTAAACTTGAAACAATGGGCATAAACAAAATCCAAAATTAAAATATGGACACAAATAGTTAAACATCGCAAAGTGTGCAAGACACTTTTCGATGCAATTAAGAAAGAATCAATTTAGAAGTTTGAATCAAAAACAAAGAAAATAAAATTTCCAATAATAACTAGGAGGACGCATCCTCTTTACTGAAAGTATACCTCTAGAAAATATACTGGAGAACAACAACGGCCCTCGGACCTGTCCAAGCCAGATCCCGCCAACCTTACCGAGAATCCAAGTATTTCACATTTCCGCGTGCATACCACTGAATCCAATCAAGAGTAGATGTGAAGATGCCCTAATGGAAGCAACTCCACAAAGCTTGGCTTTTACTAGCACTTTGCTTTTAGTCATTTCCGATAAAGGATATCAATGCTCAAAATGAGCAACAAATCGTCTTAGATCGATGAAACACAAAAGATACCGGAATTGATAGTTGATAAATTAACTATTGACAATAAAAACGACCATATATGGAAATTGAATCTCTTAAAACATTTGACTCGTACTTGCGCTTGATTATCACATTTCTTTGTAAAACACTTTAAAACACTCTTTAAAAATATTCCTTTTAATGAGAAAATTATTTTTCTAAGTGTATTAAAAAGAATGGTCAAAAAAATGTCATAAAACATTGTTTAATATAAACTCAAAACCAATTACACTTAGGTTTATCTTAAAACCTTCCTTTTCAAAGATCTTTTCATTTATAAATTATCATTTATAAGTCAACTTATTATTATCTTTAAAACAAACTCCTCCAAACATTTAAGAATATCAACATTTATTAAGTCAAGTAATTGATTTTCTTAATAACTTCACGAAATCATTTATTATAACAAAAGTGTTATAATCCATGAATTCTTTTCTTAATTCCTAAAAAATATTTATTACGACAACAATATTGCAATCCCATGCTTCCTTTTCACTTTTCAATAAAATAAAAAAATACTTGAAATATAATTTAAATTATCCATTTCAAATATTAGTTGGAAAGTCTAAAGTCTAAAATATATAAAAATCTCTAAACTGTTTCCATTCCCTATTTCAACATAAAACTTCTCGTTCAATAATTTATATTAAATCATTTAATATATATAAATTTCAAACCATTTTTAAAATACTTAAATATATGTTTGAAAAGTTCACCAAAATTATAGAAGAAGAAAAATCAAGTTTATAACCATCTAAATTATCCCAAAAGAAAATTAATTAGATTTATAATATTGTTATAAATTTAAAAGATCATTATTTATCCCAAAATATAATTAATCAAATTTATAAACTTTTTATAAATTTAACACAACATTAATTATGCTGAAAGACAATTAAACAAATTTATAATCATTTTATAAATTTAAAATGAGAATAATTATCCTGAAAGATAGTTAATCAAATTTATAACCCCATTTATAAATTTTAAATTATACTTATCTTTTATTTCAAAATTCTCAAACATACTTGAAAATATAGTTTAAACAACTTTCAATGTGCGAAAATGCGAGCAAATATTTATTTTTTAAAATACAAGTACAAGTTCAACACACACAAATATTTAAGAAGATGATATTTCATAAGCGACTGTATAACGATAATTTCTATACTGACACTTACATAAATCAAAAAGTATGTCACAAATATTTTAACCCAAACATCAATTTAAGCAACATAAGAAAAAAAATAAATCAATATTGACGAGAAACCCCTTAGGGTCTCTCGACAAAAGACCAACAATACATAAACAATAGAAATTAAATCCAAACAAACATTCAAACAACAATACATAAACTATCATCCATGCATTCGACAATAATCTATAGCAACACAAATATAGTATAGTTTATTTAGAGGTGAGTTAACCAAACAAAATTCTAGTTGATGCTTTCTCTTCCTAATTTGATCTAAAATCGAATGACGTTTGATTTTAGATCAAAATTCTACTACCTTTGAATTCAACAAATCTAACTCTAATGCGTAGGTATATTGATACGAGTCCGACACAAAAGATTGCGTCCAAATCCGACCTCGTATAAAGAAGTTATTGGATTAATAAAATATTAGATTAATTAAATTAATCAAGTCAACAAACTACTTAATTAACCCAAAATCGCCTTCTTTCCCAATTTAAACTTCTAGCTTCTAACACTGATATGCATGCAAACACGAACCCAATGGTCGCTCCTTCTCTCATTAAATTCTCAACCACCACTCGACGAAATCACACACCGCTTTCTCCGTTCAAATCCATGACATACGCTTTATCTGGCCAACACCAAAAGTTTAAGCCCGACCCTATAAAACAAAACATGACCTGACATGCTCAAACCCCTATCCACAAATGGCGTGAATCGCCTTAAGTGGTTGGAGAAGGTGAAAGTCGGTGGGAAGGTGTATCCGACGAACCTAAACCCAACGGTACCATTCCCATCGCCTACCTCCTCCTTAATTACAACCATTAGAATTACTACATATGGATTTATTTGGACCAACACAAGTTCAATCCATTAATCATAATCGATATGTATTTGTAATAGTTGATGATTTTTCAAGATAAACATGGACTATTTTTATGAAAAATAAAAGTGACATTGTTGAGCATTTTAAAACATTTGTCAAAAGAATTCAAAACACTAAAGATTTGAAAATTAAAAATATTCGAAGCGGTCATGGAGGCGAATTCGAAAATGAAGCTTTTGAAACTTTTTGTAAAAAGAAAGGAATAAATCATAACGTTTCATTTTCTAGAACTCCTCAACAAAATGGAGTTGTAGAAAGAAAGAATAGAACATTACAAGAATGCGCAAGAACATTATTAAATGGATGTTCTCTACCAAAACATTTTTGGGCAGAAGCCGTTGCTACTGCATGTTATGTATTAAATAGAATATCAATTAGACCATTAACTAAAAATACTTCTTATGAACTATTTAATAAAAAAAAGCCAAATATATCTTATTTTAAAATATTTGGATCAAAATGTTTCATTTTAAATACAAAAGATCAACTAGGAAAATTTGATTCAAAAGCTGACGAAGGAATTTTCGTAGGATACTCAGAACGTAGTAAAGCATATTGAGTTTTTAATAAGCGAACAAACTTAATTGAAGAAACTTTGCATATATCTTTTGATAAAATTTTTAATAAAAATTTAAATATAAAGGATGATGAAGAATTGGTAAATATAGAAGAAACAAACCTTGAAATAATAATAATGAACTAAGATCTCCTCCTAGAATATTACGAGATCATCCAACTCAAAATATAATAGGAGAAATAAATTCTCAAGTTAGGACTAGAAATCAACTAAATCAAATGGGTCATGTAGCTTTCATTTCATCAATAGAACCTAAAAATCCTAAAGAAGCATCAACAGATGATTATTGGATTATCGCAATGCAAGAAGAATTAAATCAATTTGAACGTAACGATGTTTGGGAATTAGTTCCCCGTCCTAATAATCAATCAGTAATTGGAACAAAATGGATTTACAAAAATAAAGTAGACGAACAAGGAATAAAGCAAGACTAGTAGCGCAAGGGTATAATCAAGAAGAAGGTATTGATTTTGAAGAAACCTTTGCTCCCGTTGCAAGACTTGAAGCAATGCGTATACTATTAGCCTTTGCATGTTTTCACAATTTTAAACTTTATCAAATGGATGTTAAAAGTGCATTTTTAAATGGTTTTATTAAAGAAAATGTATATATAGAACAACCTCCTTTATTTATACATGAAAAATATCCGGATCATGTATTTAAATTAAAGAAAGCACTATATGGTCTTAAACAAGCACCTCGTGCTTGGTTGAAAGACTTAAAAGTTATTTATTAAACTCGGGATTTAAAATTGGAAAAGTAGATCAAACGCTTTTTATTAAAAATACTACCAAAGATATTTTAATAATTCAAATATACATAGACGATATTATTTTTGGTTCAACAAATGAAAATTTATGTAAAGAATTTTCAAATATAATGACTAATGAGTTCGAAATGTCTCATATGGGAGAATTATTATATTTTCTCGGACTTCAAATCAAACAATTAACAAATGGAATTTTTATAAACCAAGAAAAATATTGTGCTAATTTAATTAAACGATTCGGCATGGAAAACACTTCTGCTAAACCTACTCCTATGAGTACCACTACACATCTCGATCGAGATGAAAATGGCAAAAGTGTAGATCAAAAATTGTTTAGAAGTATGATAGGTTCCTTACTTTACTTAACAGCTAGTAGACCTGACATAATGATGAGTGTTTTTTTATGTGCACGTTTTCAATCCGATCCTAAAGATTCACACTTAAGAGTGGTAAAACGAATAATGCGATATCTTAACAAAACTAAAGATTTCGGTCTTTTCTATCCAAAGGAGTGTCCATTTGAGTTAGTATCATTCAGTGATGCTGATTTTGGTGGATCTCGAACAGATAGAAAAAGTACAAGTGGTACCTGCCATTTCATTGGAAAATCACTTGTATCTTGGTTTAGTAAGAAACAAAATTGTGTCTCGCTTTCCACCTGTGAAGCAGAGTATATATCAGCTGCTTTAGCTTGCACTCAAGTTATATACATGCAACAAACACTTAAAGATTTTAATATAGATTTAACAAATTCTACAATATACCGTGATAATACAAGTACAATAAACTTATCTAAAAATCCGGTTAATCACTCTCGTACAAAACATATAGATATTCGTCACCATTTTCTACGTGATAATATCGAAAAAGGAATAATTATCTAAATATCTCTACCGAAAATCAAATTGCCGATATATTTACTAAACCTCTATTAGAAAACTCCTTCATAAAATTACGACAAGAATTAGGAATAATGTCTTTTAAAGATATCATATAGAGAAAAATCTACACAATTCAGTCGACTAACACTAACTGTTCAGTCGACCGAATAAAGAAAAAAAATGGGATTTTCAATTTATTTTTCAAATATGTTACATAATATATTATAAAATAATAGTCATTTATAAACCATACATTTTTAACTGAATTATGGTAACCATTAAATCATTAAGTGGATGAAAAACTTTAAAGAATTATAACCACTATATATTTAGAAAATTCCTACTATAAATATATCTTAAAAATATTATTTCACAACTCATTCTCACAAATAAAAGCTCCCCGATCAACATCACTTCTTCTGTCGATAACACTCCAACATCTCCAAAACTTCCCACTCCAACACCGACAAATGAACCAGTTTACAAATGGAACAATTATCGTACCGGCTACACACCAGAATCCAAGAAAGTGAAACGCGGACTCTTATTTCTCCAGACACAAAAAGAAAGATTGATGAAATTCATCACTTTCAACAACAACAAATAGATCTTCAACGAGAATTATACTTCGAACAAAAGGTTACGGCTAGACGATTAAGCTTCCTTGAGCAAATCGGTTTACGCTTTTGTGGATCAAAAAAGAATGAAGCGGCTGGACCCCTACCTCGCCTCGTTAGCTCACTTGATCCGTCTTCATCTTATCGTACACCAGTCGATCCTGTGAATCCTTGGATGTCTCCTAAGACTCCTCAATATAGTCCAAATTCATGGGATATCAATTATATGAAGAATGAAGGGAAAAAGAATCCAAGTCCATCCCCTAAGAAATAGTTAGTGTTGAAATCTATTCATGATTTTACATCTAATTAATTGTAATTATTCCCTTAAATAAAGAGTTTGCCTTCAAAATTAACAAAGAACAACAAAATACATAAGTCAGTCGACTAAAACCCCCTGTTCAGTCGACTGAACTTAAGACAGAATGCAACAGGAAGAGAAGCGCACAGACCACCAACAGGAGGACCCGTCATACGTGAACCAACATGAAGAGAAGGTTCATATGACTGGGATAGAGATGAGTAATTTTTATGGTTTGATGTGTATTTCTAACTTTCTAGTGGCTTGGATAAATAGCCATTTTATGCTTGTTTGTCGCAACATTTTTTACTTTTCTTAAGCCATGATTATGCAAATATACTCTATGCTTCAGTGATTGTTTTGATAAATTATTACTACTGTTAGTTCTTCCTTTTTGTCGATGACAAAGGGGGAGAAAATCTATGGTACTAACTTTGTTTTGTAGGAAAGATAGTGCATACATTCAGGGGAGAAAATAAGTAAAACATCTCTAGAATAAATCAGTATTGTCATCAATCAAAAAAGGGGAGAATGTTGATACGTGAAGATTTTGATCAATGACAATGTGCTTTAACAAACAAGGAAGAAATATATGCAACGCTAAAGGAAGATCGATGAAGACCAAACAAACATAAAGTATGTTTTTTATATAGGTCTTAGTCTAGATTTATTGTTAAAATCTATCCTCAAGAGGCTTGCACGAAGACTAGAAAATATTTTATAAACTTCATTTTCAATTAAGTTTTCACTGTGCATATTTTATAAGTTCAGTCGACTAAACAGGAACAGCCAGTCGACTGAAACTGGAACAAATATATAAACATGCACAGTTTCAGTCGACTGAATTTTCTTGCACAGTCGACTGAATTTGCTCCCGAAAATTTTACTTCATATTTTCGGTTGACTGAATTCTCTGCTCGGTCGACTGAATTTGAACCTGCGAATTTTCTCTGAAAAGACACATTCTTCCTCCCAAGAGTTGCAACCATTCATCAATGGAAATGGAAGCATCTCTTGTTTGTAGCCTTTGATAACAAATGCACCTCTTCTACAAGTATATATACATGATTCTAACATCATTTAACTCATCGAATTCTCTTACTTTAATCTTACTATTCTCTTGTTCATATTCTCTTGATATTCTCAAAGCAATCACCAATCTATTGCTTGAATCACTGTTTTTGTTTATAACATTCTTTTGATTCATAGCAATTCACATTTCCTAAATCTTCACAAACACATTGCATACTCTCGAGGATAAGATTATAGGAATATTGTACTACATTAGACTCATTAGTGTTGACAAGAACACAACAAGTCGAATATTGTATTTTAGTAATTGAGTTGAAGTCCTCTTCGGTAGTTGAGGCAAGAAATCCCGTTCGGTTGTTCGGGTAAGTTGTAAACTTTTCCTCCGGGTGAAGTGAGGGTGTTAGTTAGTGAAATTCCTAAGTGAAGCTTAGGGACTGGACGTAGGACTAGAGGTCCGAACCATTATAAAATCCTGGTATCTCCTTGCATTTACCTACTTTATCTATCTAGACTATTCTGTTATTCCATATTACACAATCCTACCGCATAGACTCTTTTCAGATACTACTGTAATAAAATATAAATCAATGTTAACTACGCCTATAGAATAATAATTGATTGAATGGAAGATTGAAATCAAGTTAAATCAAATTTATTGGAATTAAATTATAATTAATTGGATTAAACTACAGTTGAAATTGAATATTGTAATTAGTGAAATAATTAACAATGGATTGGTATGTAAATTTGTTTTAAACTAGTATAAAATCTATGTAATCAAAAATGATAAAAATGGTTAGTTAATTAATTTGAATATAAGAAGTGATAAATTTAATTTAATGATTATTTATTTATTTAACGGGAAAATCGCCATTTTAGCCACTGTCTCGGATTTCGACGAAACCAGTTTAATCGGATCCGTAACGGTGAATTATTGTAGGATTTCAAGTTTCATATCGATCAGACTTGTCGTTTGATCGTACAGGCTTGAAACGCATAGAAATTAATTTAATTGAATTCAATTGAAATCAATTTGAAATAAGCTGATATTAAACTAACTTTTCCATATGATGGAATTGGAACTTGAAACATGTTCCATTGAGTTTAAAATTATTGAAAATATATGTTTTGATAAATGGGATGACCTACTTTCGTTCTAGATTAAGAATGGGCTTTTCGGGTCTTATTTTTCATTTTAAATTAATTCGAGTGTTATTTACATTTCTTATCGGGCTTCATTAGTATATATAGTTCTATCCAAACCCTAGCAGCCTTTTTATTTCTCATTATTGTACGTATCTTTCTATTCAACTTTCAGTTTCTTCCTTCTTCTAAGGGCTGCAAATCAAAACCCTAAATCCAAAAATCAAAAATCAATTTCAAAACCAAACTCCTCTGAACCATATCAAATTTTATACGTTTCGAAGCTCTCGACGAGAGCAACCCAAATCTGTGATTTTTTTTTTCGATTTGGATCATGGTTTAGCCAGAATTGCCCAAAACAGTCACGGTCGTTCGTTAGGTTGCGATCGATTTCAACGAATCATCATTTTGTTGGTACTAGGTTATGGAGAGGGCCGAGTGGAGTTCATCCATGTGGTTTGCTTGACGATATAATGGTTGGATCGACCGATTTAATTGGACTAGGGTTCGAATAATTTGGTGGCGTCTGCATTTTTTCAACCTAAAGCGAACGTGTGCGTCGGCAATCTGGGAAGGGCAGCGGCTTGGCGTGGCAGAGGCGTTGACGTGGTGCAGTTGGCCATAGGTGTGATGGAATCTGTGGCCAGCTGCTGGATGTCGTGTTCGTTGACGTGCGTGCTAGGGTTCACTCCATCGGTTTTGCTTGCATAAGAAATGAAGCGTCCGTTTGCTGACATGTACGTGTAAAATTTGTTTACTTATTTAATTTAAATTTTTTATCTTTCAAATGTTCTAATCAACATAACTTTTGCATATAGGGGTTTTACGCGCAGTTTGTTCCACTACTATCATATCGAAATTACTGGCATTTTAGAACAGGCTTGGACGAATTCTGAGACTGTTGAATTTTGGGGCTATTTTGGATTTAAAATTGATTGGAAATCGAATGTGAGTGTTTTGACCCATTCAAAATTACTAAACTACTTTATGTTAGTTAAATCAAATTTATGATGTAATTAGGAATTTATTAATTGATGTTTGGTATGTTTAAATTTTCATTCTAGTTAAATTTGACTTTTATTGCATTTAATCATCATTTAATTTGATATTGAATTTAAATTGTTAATTTAATGCCTGCTATTGATTATCAGTCATCTGTTGATGTTTATTGATTGATTTGGATGATGATTGTGATGAATCTTTGATTGTGGATATTGGACAACTAGATGTTGTATTTTATACTGTTATAACTGCAAGTTCCCTAATGGTTGAAATGATATATACCTGAACGATATATAGATTAGGGAAAAATCATTATGGGTTGAAATGATAGATACGAGCGATTTTATGGATTTTATTTAATTCGGGATTGCGGTTTGAAATGATATATAACCGTAAAATTTTAAATTGCGGATTGAAATGATAAATATCCATATCACTTGACCCTAGGGTAGAAAATTATGTACGGACACCGGATTGGTTAAATTAAGTGATTTTTGAATCTTTAAAATTTTGAATTCAGTTAATTGGTAATTTGAAACATAAATTTGACTTATATAAACTGAATTATTTTTGAAATTGATTTGATGAATTGTTCAAAGGATTTAAATTTTGATTTCAAAGTTAAAGTGATAAATATAAATGAATTTATTGGAATTGAGTTACTGAAAATGTTTGGATATAACTTTGAAATTTAGTTTAAACTAATTTAAAACTATGTTAATTAATAGAAACTATTTTAATCATAAAACTATTTTAATTTATTAAATCAATTATAACCTATTTAAGCCAATTTAATCTATTTTTACCTATTTAAACTAATAAAATTTATTTAATCTATTTTAAATCTATTTAATATAATTTAAATCTATTTAATCTATTTAAAAATCTACTTAATATAATTTGAATCTATTTAATCTGTAATTAATCTATTTAAACATTTTAAACCTAGTTAAATCTATTTAAATTAATTTAAATCTTGTTAAACCAATTTTTTATCTATTTAAACTATTTTACCATTTAAACTATTTTATTTTATTCAAACAATTTTTAAACTATTAAACTATTTATGACTATCTAAACTATTTTCTAAAATTGCAACCTGTGTAAAGTTGAAGTATTTATATTAAATCCTTGATGATGATACTACTTAAGTTGGAATTTGCAATTGATACCTTTTGTGAAATGACATATTTGAGTAAATATGGTTTTGAAAGTGAATATGATTTCAAAAGTGATATGGTTTGAAATCGAATATGATATTTTGATATTAAGTATGAATTGACTTTTGAAATGTAAAAGAACCATCCGATGTGAAATGGCATTTGGTTGTTAAGAGACCGAGATCGGATATTGTCATACTCTCTGCTAAAACCGAAAACCACTCCAACAATTGTGTACGTGGTGGAGATTCCAAAAATGGAGTAGGATGGTTTGGTTAACGATTCTGTATGAAGTATTTACGTGACCCTGACTCCCCTAAGTTAGCTTGATGTGGCTAAAACAGGAGCTATGCCAGACAAGCATGGTCATTCCTCCTATCAGACACATTTCTTCGATACCATTCTATTATTTTGTGATTTATTTAGTGGCCACACCTTGATTTTGATTTAGGAATGTGTTCCAAGGTGAGAGGCAGTAGCTACTATGCGTTACCACCAGTCCGGATCCGCAATTGGTATATCTACCCTGGGCATTGCCTCAAGTGCCTTGTCACATGCCTTATTGCGCCTTCTACGAGTTTGGTTCGTACCATACCTATGAAGTTCCCTTTGATAGCCCTCCAATTTACAGAGGATTTACGGTACTGTATAGAATACGAGAATATATAAAATGTGTTAAGCGGGGTATGGATAACGCCTTAACGCTATTTTAATACTTTACTGTAGACATATTATAATAGCGTGTTGTACTACATAGCAAGTAGTTTAAAGGATTCTTAGGAGATAGAAATCCCGAACATCTCTTAAGTTATTGCACTCACATTGACACTGGATAAGAGATGTCAAACCCCGTAAACATCTCCAATACCGTTGTACTTATATTTATTTACTGTCGATTTTTCTTACATAAGATCTTTTAGTTATGACTCGAGTGTTTTGCCTTTCAATTTGCTCGGGTCAGTATGAGCTTTCAGTTTATCGAAGACTGCTTTCTGTAGGATGAAGACGTGGATTTTTACTATTATTACTTATTATATGTATTCCAGTGCATCATGTTGTTCCGCTGCATTTATTTATTATCTGTTCTTGTTGTATATAACTTTGATCTATATTATAAAAGTACAGTCGATATTATTTGTAAACAGATTCATGAACTATTTATTTGATTATTATATTTTGTCATTCCGCTGCGAGATTCTGTATTTGTTTTTTCTGTCTCTGCTTTTTCTTATTTACCCCATAACAGTCTACCCTTTTGAATGGTTTGAATCTGACATGTGTGGTTTATCGTCAATTTAAACTGTCCATAAAGACAGGTCGTTACAGTTGATATCAGAGCATTGGTTTAGCGATAACCTTAGCTTTGTAGGGTCCGACTCTTTAGAAATAAGGTAGTAATACCCTAGAATGATTCGCTGAGGTATATATGAGAGAGCGTGTTGTAAAGGATTTTTATATTATGTTAATTTGTTCCGTTTTGTATTTATAAATTCTGGTCGGTGCATAGGACGCTATGACATCGATAGAGATTTCTAAACACTTAACAGGGCAGACCGACACAATATTGTTTTGAAATATAAGCAAATGAGATAATTTTGCCTAGTATTATATTTTGTATGTAAAAGAATAATTTTATAAATGATATAGTTGGATATAATGTATTTGTGGTTAAGTAGTGAAATTTTATAAATATTGATTGAAAAATAAAATTTATAAATAAAATGAATATAAATTGAAAATTTTAGCGCTGAAGTTCCACGATTTTTGAAAATTTCTTTCAAAAGATTCCGGAATATAATATTAGTAGTAATTAGAAGTATTTTCTTATATGAATATTTCAATATGATTTGAAAGAAATGTTTTAAAGGAATTTTGAAATGAAATTAGTTTGTACTCCCCTCTTAGTCTCTGGAAGATAATTTCGGTGATGAGTGCACGCATCATTGACGTTCCTTTCGAGTTTTATAGTGGAAAGACCGTTGTAGTAGTTTTATTGCATATTCATTTCGATAAATGAACTTAATTTTTATTTCTGGAGCTGGATTTGATATCAATATATATGTAAGATATGATTATATATATTATTTTAAAAAAATTGAAATGAAACCCGGCTATTTAGTGCTTAAGTTTCTACAAATTAGAAATTGAAATTATTGTAATGAATGGAATCTTGACTATATTAATAATTGGAAACTTCTAAAATGAAAATAAAAAATTTGATGTTAAAAGGATTAAAGAAATATATAAGAAAATTTAAAATTTGTAAACAGTAAATAAAAAGGAAATGAAAATAAGAAATGGTAACTATTAAACATTTTGTTAACTAAACATATAAGAGAAACTTAGGTAATATTCCATTGCATTCTTAAGACACATATATAACTTACCAAATTATTAAAAGTTGAAATGTAAATAAGGATATGTGATAGAATATTATACAAGTAAACTTGGGAAAATTTGAAAGTGTTCAATGGAATTACTTCTATAAATATGAATTCTAATGTTTTAAATTGTTATAAACTGAATTTAATAGTTTGAAATACTACCGATTAAATGTAATAAAAGTGAATGATGTAAGATTTTTTTTTTTATAAACATAGATTAACATTTAAGCTATCTATAATCAGATTGAATGGTAAAGGTGAATTCCATGACTAAATAATTATAAACTTAAATTAAGATTGAGGCCATTTATAATTAAAGTGAGTATTATATTAACTGAATAAATAGAACTTCAGAAAACATTGAAATGATTTAGAAGTGGTGTTAATATTCAACAATACTATTTGTAGAAGAATGAATGTGAAAAATATATAGATGGTGAATTGAATTGTGAAGAAACTTGCCTAATAATTTATAATCCAATAATTGAAATAAAAATAACTTATTTAAGCAATGAATGTAAAGTAATAAAATGAAAGAAATGAAGTTGCATGAATAAAGGAGAAATGAACTTTTGTTAGTAATAATGAATTTAAATGAATGAAAATAAACATTTTATGAATGAGAAAAGAAAATTAAATGAAAAAATGAAAATCAAACTAAATTGTAAATGTGAAGTAAACTAAAATAAAATGTATACAATACTTCAACAGTGAACACATTTATGACCCAAATAATTGAAATAGATATAACTTATTAAGTAAAGAATGTAAATAAATGAAATGAGCCTTACGTGAATGTATAAAAATTAAAATTTTGTAAGTAATGAATGTGAATTAAAGAAAATCATTGTATGAAAAAACATTGAACAATAAATGGTGTGAAAAAGATTAATAGAATAAACTTAAAATATTATTTGAAATTATTGTTTGCATTGGCTTATGGATTGGTTGGGAAAGGATACTTCTATTTTGTATAAAACGTATAAATAATCTATAAATTTTACCTACAATTGTTAAGTGTATGGTTTACTTCATAGTATTTATCATTTTATATGATTAGAAGTTCTGAACCCGAACAAACCATTTGTTTTTGGTGGTTGTGGATGGATGATTGCTCTTTTTGGTGAAAATGATGTTTGTACTGTTGTTTTCAAATGATTATTGTTACGTGGTGATGTTTTGTTTGTTATTTATTTAAACAACTTAAATATTTTCCTTTTATATAATTATAAACTCCTTTGGATTATATAAGTGAAATATAAGTTTATGGAAGCAATAACTATTGCTTTTGGTTTCATAAAATAAGCGTTGTTTGCCCGACAAATAGGTACGCTTTCGGATTACGGTTTTATAGCGATATTATATTGTTTTCCATGGTTTGGGAGATATTATTTTGAAATACATGATATATATTGTTATTATTGTATTATTTTATCTTCTAGACCTCTTCGTACAAAGGAGACTCTGGCGAACTTTCCGTAAATTTTGGACATAGAAAATTTTGTGAATTGTTTTTCAAACTTTTATTTAACTTGAATATGAAGGATTTAATTATTATAAATTGACATATTTATTTAAATTATTTAATTTTAATTGTTTAAAATTTTAAAATTTTAAATAAGATATATTGGTTACTTAATTCCTTCCTTTCCTTACTTTTCCTTTTCGGGGATGAAAAGTTTTGAGTGGAGGAAAGTGTAACGACCCATAATTTTCGATAATAAAAATTAGTTAATCTAATAATATTTTTGTGATTTAATAATTGAAGAAATAAAAATTTATGATTTAATAATAAGAATATAACGGGAATGCAATGTAATAGTATAGATATAAAGTATTTGATAACTACTTTAAATATAATTCCAATTAATTGAAATGATTAAAAAGTTATAATTGGTTATTGAGTGTAAATTAATTTTAATAATGTGTGTGTTAATTTATAAATTGATTTAAAGAGTAATTGACAATTTAAATGTTGATGAATTAATGAAATAATGTGCAATAAATTGTAATTGGATAGAATTAGTCTAGTGTAAGTTGTTATAACATTTGTTTGTAAATAATAAACTTATAAATGTTATTAAATGTAGAAATGGTGACAATTGTTATTTGTTATCAATTTAATTAATCAATTACAAATAAATGTACTTCAATTTTAATATAGTCAGTAGTTAAGGTGCTTTTACCTTGCTCCTGTACTTCAATTTTATTACTTTCGTAATAAAAGTGGACGGTCCACTATAAAACCGGCTGGCCTTGCCAAAAAAATTTACAAATAAATGTTACATTAATGCGAGTTGATACAATAACTGCATATGAGGAATGTAATAAAATGTATAGAAATGTCAATTACACTAATAAGGTAAAAAATTGATTTAATGATAAAAAAATGAAACCAACATAAATGAAGCTGTGAGATTTTAAATTATAATTAATGTCAAAATTAACAAAATTCATTTTAATTGAAATACTGCAACTAATATTGTTAAAGATGATAATTGCAGAATATAAATGTAATAAAATATAAATCAATATTAACTATGTTTATAGAATAATAATTGATTGAATGAAAGATTGAAATCAAGTTAAATCAAATTTATTGGAATTAAATTATAATTAATTAGATTTAACTACAGTTGAAATTGAACGCTGTAGTTAGTGAAATAATTAACATTGAATTGATAGGTAAATTTGTTTTAAACTAGTATAAATGTCTATGTAATCAAAAATGATAAAATGGTTAGTTAATTAATTTGAATATAAGAAGTGATAAATTTAATTTAATAATAATTTATTTAAGTAACGGGAAAATAGCCATTTTAGCCACTGTCTTGGATTTTGAAGAAACCAGTTTCATCGGATCCATAACGGTGAATTACTATAGGATTTCAAGTTTCGTATCGATCGGACCCGTCGTTTGATCGTACAGGCTTGAAACGCATAGAAATCAATTTAATTGAATTCAATTGAAATCAATTTGAAATAAGCTGATATTAAGCTAACTTCTTCATACGATGGAATTGGAACTTGAAAAATGTTCCATTGAGTTTAAAATTATTGAAAACATATATTTTGATATATAGGATGACCTACTTTCATTTCGGAGGCAGAACGGGCTTTTTGGGTTGTATTTGTCGTTTCTAATCAATTCGAGTATTGTTTATATCGCTTATCGGGCTTCATTAGTATATATAGTTCTATCTAAACCCTAGTAGCCTTTTAATTTCTCATTATTGTACGTATCTTTCTATTCAACCTTCAGCTTCTTCCTTCTTCTAATGGCTGCAATCAAAACCCAAAATCCAAAAATCAAAAATCAATTTCAAAATCAAACTCCTCTGAACCATATCAAATTTTATATCGTTTTGAACCTCTAGATGAGCGCAACCCAAATCTATGTTTTTTTTCGATTTGGATCATGGTTTGGCTAGAATTACCCAAAAAAGTCACGGTCGTTCGTTAGGTTGCGATCGACTTCAGCAGATCGTCAATTTGTTGGTACTAGGTTATGGGGAGGGCCAAGGGGAGTTCGACAATGTGGTTTGCTTGACGAGTTGATGGCTGGATCGGCCGATTTAATTGGATTAGGGTTCGAATAACTTGGTGGCAGCTGTATTTTTTCAACCTTAAGCATGTCGGCAATCTGGGAGGCGCGACAGCTTGGCGTGGCGGAGGTGTTGACGTGAAGCAGTATGCCATAGGCGCGATGGAATCTGTAGCGGCTGGATGTCGAGTTCATTTATGTGCATGCTAGGGTTCACTCCATCAGGTTTGCTTGCGTAAGAGATTAAGCGGCCGCTTGCTGACATGCACCTGTAAAATTTGTTCTTATTTAATTTAAATTTTTTATCTTTCAAATGTTCTAATCAACGTAACTTTTGCGTACAAGGTCGGTTTTATGCGCGGTTTGTTCCATTGCAACCGTATCGAAATTACAGACATTTTGGAAAAGTTTTTGATGAATTCCAAGAAAGTTGAATTTTGGGGCTATTTTTGGATTTTAAATCGATTGGAAATTGAAGGTGAGTGTTTTGACCCACTCACGATTACTGAACTACCTTATGTTAGTTAAATTAAATTTATGATGTGATTAGAAATTTATGGATTGATGTTTGATATGTTTAAATTTTGATTCTAGTTAAATTTGACTTTTATTGCATTTAATCACCGTTTAATTTGATATTGAATTTAAATTGTCAATTTCATATCTGCTATTGATTATCAGTTATCTATTGATGTTTATTTATTGATTTGGATGATGATTATGATGAATGTTTGATTGTGGATATTGGACGATTCGATGTTGTATTGTTATAACCACAAGTTCCTTATGGATTGAAATGATATACACCCGAACGATCTATAGATTAGGAAAAAATCGTGATGGGTTGAGATGATAGACTCGGGCAATTTTATAGATTTTATTTAATTCGGGATTGCGGTTTGAAATGAAATATAATCGTGAAATTTTAAATTGCGGATTGAAAAGATAATTATCTGTATCACTAGAACCTAGGGTAGAAAATTATATACGGACGCCAGATTGGTTAAATTAAGTGATTTTTGAATTTTTAAATTTTTGAATTCAGTTAACTAGTATTTTGAAATAGAAATTTGACTTATGTAACTGAATTATTTTCGAAAGTCCAAGTGTTAATGTTGAAATTGGAATTAATTTAATGAATTGTTCAAAGGATTTAAATTTGAATTTCAAAGTTGAAGTGACAAATATAAATGAATTTATCGGAATTGAGTTACTGAAAATGTTTGGATATAACTTCGAAATTTAGTTTAAACTAATTTAAACTATTTTAATTAATTGAAACTATTTTAATCAATTTAAAACTATTTTAATTTGTTAAATCTATTATAACCTATTTAATCCAATTTAATCTATTTTTACCTATTTAAACTAATAAAATTTATTTAATCTATTTTAAATCTATTTAATACAATTTAAATCTATTTAATCAAATTTATGTAATCTATTTAAAAATCTACTTAATATAAATTAAATCTATTTAATTTTTAATTAATCTATTTAAACATTTTAAACCTAATTAAATCTATGTAATCTATATTTAATCTATTTAAATCAATTTAAATCGTGTTAAATCAAATTTAAATATATTTAAACTATTTTACCATTTAAACTATTTTTAATTTATTCAAACTATTTTTAAACCATTAAACTATTTATGACTATCTAAACTATTTTCTAAAATTGCAAACTATGTAAAGTTGAAGTATTTATATTAAATCCTTGATGATGATACAACTTAAGTTGGAATTTGAAATTGATACCTTTTTGTGAAATTATGTATATGAGTTAATATGGTTTTGAAAGTGAATATGATTTCGAAAGTGATATGGTTTGAAATCGAATATGATATTTTGAAATGTAAAAAACCATCCAGTGTGAAGTAAGCGTTTGGTTGTTAAAGAGACCGAGATCGGATATTCTCATACTCTTTGCCAACACCAAAAACCACTTTAACAACTGTGTATGTGGTGGAGATTCTAGAAATGAAGTAGGATGGTTTGATGAATGATTCTTTAGAAGGTATTTACATGACCCTGACTCTCGTGAGTCAGCTAGATGTGGCTAAAACAGGAGCTATGCCGGGCCAAGTGAAGTTATTCCTATCGGACACATTTCTTCGATACCATTCTATTATTTTGCAATTGATTTGGTGGTCACTCCTTGATTTTGATTTGGGAGTGTGTTTCGAGGTGGGCTGTAATAGCTGTTATGCATTACCACCAGTCTGGTTCCACAATTGGTATATATACCCTGGGCATTGCCTCAAGTGTCTTGTCGCATGCCTTATCGTGCCTTCTACAAGTTTGGTTTGTGCCGTACCTATAGAGGGCCCTCTGATAGCCCTCCAGTTTACAGAGTAATTACGGTACTATATAGATTATAGGAATGTATAAAATATGTTTAGGGTGATATGGGTAACGCTTTAACGTTATTTTAATACTTTACTTTACTGTAGACATACTATAATTGCGTATTTTCTACATAGTAGATAGTTTAATGGATCATTAGGAGATGGAAATTCCGAACATCTCTTAAGTTATTGCACTTATGTTGACACTGGATAGGAGATGTCAAACCCTATAAACATCTCCAATGCCGTTGCACTCATATTTATTTACCGTCGATTTAACTTACATAAGATCTTTTAGTTCCGACTCGAGTGTTTTGTCTTTTCAATTCGCTTGGGTTTGTCTGAGATTTTCAGTTTATGAAGACCACTTTCTGGAGGATGAAGATGAAGATGAAGATTTGTACTATATTACTTATTATATGTATTCTATTGCATCATGTAGTTCCGCTTCATTTATCTATTATCTGTTCTTATTGTATGTAACTCTGATCTGTATTATAAAAGTACAGTCAATATTATTTGTAAATAGCTTCATGAACTGTTTATTTGATTATTATATTTTATCATTCGTCTACGAGATTCCGTATTTGTTTTTTCTTTATCTACTTTTTCTTATTTACCTCATAACAATCTACCCTTTTGAATGGTTTGAGTCTGACGTGTGTGGTTTATCGTCGATTTAATCTAGCCAAGAAGGCAGGTCGTTATAGTCGCACCACTTGGTAAAAGATTGCAACCTTTTCGCCTCTTTCAACCAATCGAACAGGCATCTATTACCGAATAGGCACTTACCCATGCCTATATATAGGCAGAAGGAAAATAGGAAAATTAACTTAGTTTTTTACCACTTCTTCCTCTCCCACAAAACCGTTCTTAATTAAATTCTCTTGATTTCATCGTTGCTCTATGATTATTATACAGCATCACAGAGACAGGTTCGTTTCATCTTGGGAAACAATTTCTCGATATCCTTTTGTGACGATTCGGATTTTTCCCGCTCGAAAATCGACATCCATACTTCATATCGTATTCGAATGCCATAGATTCGACCGTTCAAATCCGATTCGCCGGAGCTTATAACAATATTAAGTAAACAACACAGCGGAATAAAAGAATAATACATTGATATACAGCTTTGATACAATATCTGATACAACAGATAATCCAATAGATATCAATATACATCAGAGATATGATACAATAAAATAGCAGCGGAAAGAAAAAAAATAGATATCAACTAGCAGCGGAACAAATAACACTAAGATAGTCTTCAAGGAAGAACTCCAAAAATAACTGCAACTCCATTTCCAAGAACCAATCCAGCAATAGCTCGAACTCCCAATAGCGATGCACCAAGATAACCAAGACTGGTGCGATCCAAAGACTGAACTAACTCCAGATAATCTACTAAATCTGACTATCTGAAAAACCCAACTCTTGACTGCCCGTGTGGAAATTGGTGGGCACCCAGAGTTTAGGAATGAAAACAATAAACTCCGAGTCAGTCATGTGACTGGTGTGAGAACTCAAAACAGTTTATTTATTATTATTTTTTTAAAATCAAAAGAGGAATATTTTTAAATCAATTCGCAATGCTTTTAAAAATGTAACTACCATAAGACCTCCCACCACACACACAATGCAAACGCAGACTTGGAGGAGATTTCTTCTTATGTTAGTCAAAGATGCTTGATACGCATTAAAATAACATTTGATATTATTACTAGTGCATAGTGTAGAACAAATCCTTTCGAAAGTAAAGATATAAATCATAGCCAGCATAGGTACCATTATATTATGCCTACTATAGCTACCTCCTGAGGAAGCAGGTTCTACAACTAAAACCGTACAAGATCGTATTGTTTCTTTGGATTTCCAACAAATGGTCAGGCTAAGGAACTTCCTACTGTCACATGGGATCGCCTCTGGCTGGACGTCCCGAGAACTTAACCAGCTCTCTGCCAACACAAGGCCGGGTTACCTTTATCACTAGGTAACTACTACACGAATATGGCATCCCCCGGTCCCATCGGACCTTTAACCGAGCGCTCGTCACCAACAACACCACAAGAAATAGATATAGTGTATCAACATGAGTAAGTATCTGGGCTCCATACCATGATACCACCCTTTCCAGAAGGAAATGCACATACCCTAAGGGGAGCTACAGCAACCCCTAATAACCTTGCCGCATCTTTCCTGTTTTGACCATTTCCGGGATGTGAGGCTCGATGAATTCACGTCCACAAAAACATACTTTATACAAAAGCCATGCTTTGGGTCAACAAATGATCAACACAATGATCACTAAGATAGACGATCAAATAAATGATCCTATCACAAATAATCAACACAATGATCATTTCAGCAACACTCAGCATGTCACATTACCAAATTGGGAATATATCGCTGATAACTTCAACTATATAACCTTTGAGCTCGTACGTCTCAAAGAAGGGTGTTAAGCTAAAAGAATAAATTCTCCGCCACCAACAGAAATATATTTGAAAGAAATCTGCTTTATATCTCAAATTGTAATGTCAGACACAACAATCCATACAAGTCTGTTCTGGGTTCGAACAGAACCGAAGGCACTTCCAAAGAAGTCCTTACAATCCGGATATTCACAATCCTGATCGGATTTCCCATCACTTAGGGAGTTTCTATACCGGCGCGACTCGGTGCAGAAACAATCGATAGGTCATCCTATCGCTCTCGCAAATACCCGGTCTTCATCATCGGTCTTCAAAAGCTATCCATAACGTCGAATCACTTATTCGGAATGGGTTATATGACACAAAGGTCCTTTCCCGGCTAAACCGAATAGTGAGCATGATGTTTCAAAAACATATGGATAATGGGATTTCAATTAAGTCACAACTTAATAATTCAAAACTTTATTTCAAATGGTTTAATCCAATTACCATTTCAATCTTTAAACAAAAAGATTCATTTTCACAACCCTTAACGGTTTAAACAATTTTCACATTTTAATCCTTTAAACAAAAGATTCATTCACAGATTTTCCAAATCAATTTGATTAACTCGTTAAATCTTTAAATCAAAGATTTAACTTATAGCTTCAAAACAATTTCATTTCAATTTGATTTAAACAAATCATCAATTTAAATCTGTTAAAAATAAACAGATTTAATTCATAGTTTTCAAAAGAATTCATTTATAACTTGGGAAACCATTTTTCAATTCAATCTTGAAATTCCTTTTATTAAACTGGAATTTCATCTCTTATCTGAAAGCTTTTTATTCTCTTTAAAACAAACAGTTTTCATTTTGAAATTTGATTCATCTATACGAGTTAAAGTTCTTTGGTTAAATCCGAATTCTCAAAATTATACTTTTAAAATGGTTTAACTACATATAAACATATTTATAACATCGTTAATCCCTAGTTTCAAATTACAGAATTAAATTCCTAATTTCTTGAATTCAAATTTAAATCAAATTATTTAAATTCCAAAACTTAATCAAGTAATTTAAAAATAATAAATTTTATTTTGAAATTCCTTTCCAAAAGCTTTTCACATTTATTCCGATTCCATTTCCAAAACATTTGAATTTAAAAAAAATTCAAATTTAAACTATTTCAAAATCTGTGACTTAACCGATTTCCTCGTGAAACCCATATTTGTGTGTGTATGGTGTGGTCCAGGGGTTTAACACAATAGTGCAACATCATTTCAATCATCACAGATTCAAATACAACAATATATTCGATAAGCGATCTAACTATAACGCTTATCTCTCATACACATATTCGCAGATATATATATCACAAATAATAAAATATATCACAGATCACAACACAAATCAGGATAATCATAAAGCATCATATATCAGGGGTATCAACAATTCAACATCCAATATAATCCAAGCATCCATAGATAGGATTAATTCAATTATCTGATTAAATTTAAATCAGATTAAATTTCTATGAATGGATCTGCTAGTTATGGAAAATTAATAATCAATTAATTTCAAAATATTTAGTAAACTATCTATTAATTAATCATCAATTTATACTAAATTAATAATTAACTCTTAATTAATCATTCTTAATTAATTTTTCTTAATTAATTAATTACTCCTTAATTGATAATTTTTCCTTAATCACTTTCATTAGTTAATTAACCTTTAATAAATTAATTATTCTCAAATTAATTACCTGGGTTAATCTATCACATTATCCTCAAAATTTAATTTATTTCTTAATCGCTTGATCAATCAACTTTAATCATTAATTTATATCAAATTAATAATCCTTAGTTTATAAATTAATTATTCCTTACTTAATTTAAACTTTTAATTACTTATTTAATTAATCCAAATTAATTAAGTAATTACCTTTTATTTTATTAATTAAGTTCTAAACTGTAATTTAATAAATCTTAATTACTTGATTTAATAACCTTAATCATTTGTTTAAGAGACAACTCTTTATTAAATTAATGAATCTTATTTACAAATTTATTTACCTTTATTAATTTAACTCAAATCCTAATTTCTTGATTAAATAAATTAATCAATTATTCACTTGAACTAATTTAATGAGTGCATATCGTTTTATCTTTACTAATTCAATTTTAAAACATTTTCTAACTAATGTTTTGAATTATCATCACAAAGCAAATTTACATAATTTAAATATTAAAACTTCTTTGATTTCTGAATTTGGATTCAAATTTTCTTTAATTCAGATTAAACTTAAATTTAAACTTTTAGTTTCAACTTGCTTAAATTTTTCATTTAAAATTTCAACTCCATTTCCAATTTCTTTAATATATTTTGAATTGTTTTTAAGTTATTAAAACAATTTAAATTTAAAACTTATTTATGTTCAACTAAATTCTACATTCAACTTGAATTTATATTAACTTTTAAATTTGAACTTAGCTTTTAAAAAATCTTGGTTTAAAATTAAATTCGGGTTTTAAAATTTTCAAACCAAAACAGTTTCAGGTTAGAAGCCTGGAACACGAATTCGACCCGAGCCCAGAAGCAACTTGCTTCGAGCTAAAATTCGAAACGCACGCGTACTTCCCCGAGAAATACTTCGAGTCTGCCTCCATGCCGCTTCTTCTTCTCCCTATCTCAAATGCTCTGATGCACGACTTCAACATGTGCACGTGCACATCTGAATCGATCAACGTCGACCCACATTTCGACCACCCACCACTCACTCTCGACCCCATAAACGAGCTTGACCACCCAGTTCGACAACCCTCACCCAAAAATCGAATTTGGAAATTCGAGCAACCTGGAACAAGAACAGGTATTCTTCAAAACCTGTCACGGCGCCGCGCACACATCACCGACCACCAGAACGTCAACTACCCCGGCCGCGAACTCGTTTATCTCCCCTCTATCAACCACCCACGCCCGGTTGCACTCGGTCGACCACACGCGCCGTGGCGGTCACTCCATTCGACCCAGCAAAAACTAGGGTTAAAATCTTCCACGGTCAACCACCCTCGCCGCCACCACTTGTTTGCCTTCCTGATATTTTTCCCGACACCATCGATCACTCCCCCACCTCCCCGAACAACCCTAGCACCTCTAGTTCATCGCGTCGTCGGAAATCGGCAAAAATGCAAATTTCGTTCATTATTGAACTGCTCGGAAAACTCGACACTAAAAATTACCAAACATATCTTAAAAATCATTGTTTTAGGTAAGGATTCAAGCTACATGCTTGGATCAATGTTTTATGAAATTCGAAATTTCCCAAATTTAGAGTTTCATCTGTAAAAACTAAATCTTCCCTCTTGTATACATTTATACTTCATGAAATTATTTTTAGATCATAGTTCTTATTTAAATACACAACTTTGCTTTTGACATCATATCCTAACTCTAAGTAGATGGTGAGAAATTTGATTTCTTGGTTGTCACATACCCTGTGAATTAACAGAGGATGATAATTTACAGAACATTGAATACAGGAATCAACATACAAAACAACATCCAGATAGATATATATATATTAAAATAACTTGAGTTTTAAATCACTTGTTTACTTACAAGCATTTCAATTAACATAGAAAACTGGGTTGAATTTACTCACATTGAATCAATTAACAGAGAGTTTGAAATGAACACAGTTTGATGTTTTGCTTTCCAGACTTCCAACTTTGAATGATCCAGACTTCAATCATTGATCAAGTTAGAGCTTGCTATTGTTTTCAGTTGAATTTATTGTTTGAATTTTTTTAAAGATGGTGAGCTTCAGTTTTTCTTTGCTTAGTTTTATTTATTTATTTGTTTGTTTGATGAAAGAACTGAGGTGGGAGGTTGATATAAAGAAAAATGTTTTACTGTGTGATGTACTAACTTTGTACAGGTTGATTATCTCATTTAGTATAATAGACATGGCTAGAGTGATTCTTGTATTAAATGCATGAAGCATGTTGCATTAATTATCTTACTTCCTCCCATACTTGCTGGTCTCTACTTCAGTACTTGTTGTGTTGTTTTCCAGGTTAAAGTATATTACTTTAGCTTTGTTCATCTGTAATACTTGGTGGCTGCAGACTTTATCTGGGTGTGCTTGCAGATTCCTTTTACAAGTATACCTACTTGTTTGTATTTTTTTTTTTTACTTGTTCTTTTTAGTTTAGTTTTATACTTATTGTTTTTGTTTTATAATTTATCTTCTAATCATATTTCTAACATACGTATTAAATTTACAACGTATATTTTATTTTATTTCTTTCTTTTGTTTTCTTTTTTTTAACTTGTATTTATAATATTACTTTACAAATAAACTTCTATTTTAAAGTTGTTGTTTAAATTTAGCAAATGTTCTACTTTCTATTTTTATAAAAATCTATCTTATATTAATTTCTATTTCTAGAATAAATAATAATTATTATTATTTTACTTCAAATTTATTATCTTATGTTATTTTATAAACTCAAATCATTATTAACCATCAATTCAAATATTTATTATTACTTATTTATTTATTTTATACTCATGTCAAATATCTGTATTTTATGATTATTTTTAAACCATTTACTTGAGATTTTAACTCAAGTTCAATATATACATATATATTATATAAAATTTGCTCATATATACCCAAATATATATATATATACATTCAATATATACACATATTTACAGTATTTTAAATGTAAATGATTTATACAAAATATACTTGGATCCGGGGAAACTCGCATCACTTAATCGATTAATTTCACGAATTTTATTCAAAATGAAATTACTTAACAATTTTAAATTCAAAAATTCAATTAATTATTAATTTAAATATTTATAAAATCCGGGGTCGTTACACCTTTAGTGCCGTAGAGGGAGAATATTGTTTCGAGGAAATAGAATATTCTAGACTCGGACAATCTAATCGGTATTATATCTATTGCATAATCTTTTTACTACCCAGTTCTATTCGTAACGGTTTTACAATATAGTTGTAACAGTTCTGTAGTTGTAACAGTTTTACAACATAATCTTAAGAGTTTGCAACATATTTGTAACAGTTCTAATTTGTAACAGTTCTGTATTTGTTACAATTTTGCAACATAAGTGTTAATAATCTTGAAATAATATTGACTTATTGTTGGCTATTTCTGTATATGACAATGTCTCATGAAAGCAACACTTCTTCACCAACACAAAATGTGATTGCTACTCAGTCTGCAACTATGGCTCCAATGATAGGGCTATCTCATGGAGAAAGGCCGAAATAGTTCACAGGGATGGTTTTCAAATGCTGGCAGCAAAAGATGTTGTTTTATTTGACAACTTTGGTCCTTGTAAAGTTTCTTTCAAAATATGCTCCCATAGTCGAGGAAGTAGAACCCAATGCAACAAAAGTAGAAGCCTTGAATGTCTGGAAGAGTTCTGATTTCATATGTGAGAACTACATTTTAAATGGACTCAACAACAGCTTATACAATGTGTACTGTACCGTTCGAACATCAAAAGAACTCTGGACGGTGTTGTAGAAAAAGTACGAAACCGAAGATGCGGGCATGAAGAAATTCATAGCAGGAATATTTCTTGACTTCAAAATGATTGATACGTAAACCACTATCAACTAGATTCAAGAGTTACAAGTCATCATCCACCAACTAAAGTTTCTCCTACATATTTCCAAAGTTACATTTCGGTCCAGATTTGATAGTTGTAATTTAACTATCAAATAAACAAACAATCAAACATTGATTCAATTCCATATGGGATCCTCTAAGCCTTTATTAATTAATCTTTAATTAATAAAATCACTTTATAAAACTTTATTAATTAATCTTAAGCACCTATCCCAAACCACTTACATCCCTTTTACTTGGAAAATAATATAAACATTTACCAAAAACATTTGGAAAATTCTTTCTTCTCACATTCCATTTTAAATAGCTAAACCATTCCCTTTCAAAACATTACTTACTGTAAAACTCGTTCAATTTATAACACCCATTCGCTTATTCCTTACAATTTTTTTTATAAGTTCACTTCACATTTCAAATCTTTTTACAATTTTTCAAACTTGATTTAAAACGTCTTTCAAAAATATATAAAATGATTTATAAAATATCTTTTTATTTTTACAACTATTTAAAAATCTTCCTTCATAGTTCTTTTATAGAATCTCCTTTATAAGATATCATTTGTAAATCACTTTAGGTAAAACCTTTTATTTAATAAACCCATTTTAAAAAACAAGATAATATTTAAAAATAACTTTATCAAACAATAATAAAATTTGAAAACCATTTATAACCTTTAAACCCAAATCGATTTGCGAATTAAAATTAATTCAAAAACATACTTCAGTAATTCGAAAAGAGGCTTAGCAATCCCAATGGTACTAATTTAAGTTACCATTCTATTTCAATTTCAATTCACTTTATAGTTATTTACATAGGTCAACATATATGTAAAGACAACTCATATCCAAATCAAGGAATAACATGTCAATATGAACTAACTACCATATACATATCCAAATAACACAATAGCAAGATGGTGTTTTACAGCAGAACAGGACTTTATTCTGCTAAACATATGCCCATACAAACAAACAAACAATGAATCAATTTATAGCAGAACAGTGATTTATTCTGCTAATACATGTCCAAAAAACCAAACAATCTACAATATAACTCATTCACAGTTATATGGTTTCTTAATGGTATCAGCACTTGAATCACTTGAATTCAAAACCATCTTTGGAAAAGAAGCATCTTTAAACAATTTTACTTTTGAAAACCAAAGGATTTAAAACTTTAAAACCTTGTAATTAAATAATTAATTTTAAGTTAAATGTTTATTTAAATCTAATAAATTTTAATTGAACTTTAAAGTAATTTAATTAAATAGTTGAACAATAATTAACTATTACTTAAACTCAAATCATCTCTATTATGTTTAAATAATTAATTAAACATTTATTAATGATTAAATATTAATTAAAATCAATCAATTGATCAATTGATCATTAATTAAACTTAATTAATGAATTAGACCTTTGATAAATAAACTATTATAATTTGAACCTTTTATAAATAATTTATTATAAATTTAACCATAATTAATTTTTAACTAAAAATAATCAGCACTTGATTAATAATTTATTAATAATTAACCTTATACTTAATTTATTATAAATTAATTTAATTATTTACTTAACTCAGAATTAATTTCAAAATTAATTAACTTAATTAATAATTAACTTAGAAAATCTTAACTTTGAAAGATAATTATTTAGTTACTAACCTTTACGTAATTATAATGATTAAACCTTGTTTAATCCTTAATTTATTATTAATTATAAAAAAATTAATTAATTAAAAATTAGTTATTAAAAACTTAATTAACTTCCTAAAACATTATTATTAAATTTACAAAACATTTACAAACACTTATAAGTTTAAAAACCAAATTTTTCAAAAATCGGATTTCAAACCCGAAACTGCATCCATAGCGACTATCGCGTTGGATACCCGTAATTCAAGTGCTAATATTGCTCACTAACTTGCATTCACTAACATATCTTACTCACTTTCCATTCACTAACTTTAAAACGAATTAGATTTAAAACCAATGTTTGTATCTTTCTTCCATACAAGGATTCTCCATCGGAAACCAAATCAAAGTGCTAACCTTCCTAGCAACCAAACTTATAGTAATGTCAATGCCAACATATATATGCAACAACCAAAACATAAGCAAGCTCATAACATATACCAAATTTACAACTTGCCAAATGATACCAAATTTAAGTTTTAACTTCAAGTCTAACTACCATCGTATACAACCAATATACACATACAAGCAATCATATAATAATCTAACATTTCAACTAGCAAACAAAGACACAAATCAAGCAACATATAAAACTTTAAAGCTTACAAACATTTACTCATCGAAAATCCTTAGAAAACTTGACACGCTTTGAAATTCGAGAAGCTCGGAAAACCACAAACTCTACTCAAAATAGGTCATTTTGCACTCGACTTTTAGACTCTTTTCTCTTGGATTTTGCACATGTTGTCAAAAGGAAGTTTAAGATTATTCTTTCCTCCATCATTTAAAAAAAAGAATTACTCAAAAAAATTAAATTTTGAGGAAGTTATGGCCAAAACAGTGAGGGGTATTTTCGAAAATAAAAGTCTAGGTTTAAAAAACTCTTGCAAAAAAACGAAATTTTGGAGCATCTAAGATTGAAATCAGAAAAAGTGGTAAACTACAAAGTTATAGCCACTAGATTTATATATGATTTGTAAAAATGAAAATCTTAATTTGGTGATGTTTAACAGAAGTTACGGCCAAACAAAATGGGAGGAAAATGAAGAAGGAGAAGGTGAACAAATGGAAGAAGGAATTTTTAAATAAGGATTTAGATTTTCTTTTTCCTTTTTTTATAAAAATCTTTAGAAAACTAAATTAAGAAACCATGGATTTCATTTCAGAAGATTAGGTTTTTTTTAAAAAGGAAAGGAGAATGAAAATTAAAATATAAATTTTGGTTTTTATATAATGTGAACATGCGAAATTACCTTAATGCCCATATACCCTTACGCTCCACTCAATACATGCCACATCACCATGCTCCTCTACTCCCTACACACGTTTTCCCACTTGGTACCCTCCCTCCATGACATGAGAAACAGGGTTTAACTGTTAATGTAATTCATATCTCCTTAGTTTCCAACGCGTCACATCCTGTCTACCTATGATGTGACATTTCCCTTGATTTTATTTTTACCTTACATACATAAGTATATACACATAACCATACTAATATAAACTAATTCATTTCCATTTTTAATGTTTACATGTTTACACTATAGTTCACAATGCTCCGTCAACTTTAAGCTGATGAAATATCGAAAATTCAAAAAACGAATTCCGGTCACATTTTTTGTTTTTCATCAAACTATATATTTTTTGTAAACTCATTTAAAAAAAATTTCACAATCATTATTTATTATTCAAAAGAGTTTTATTTTTATTATAAAATCTATATATTGAATATTTGAAATTATAAATATTCATAAATCAAAGTAGTGAAATTCCGGGTCATTACATTCTTCCCCTCTTAAAAGAATTTCGTCCCCAAAATTATACCTTAACCTAACCCAGAAAACACTTAACATTATGTGATGTACATAGATCATTCTTATACCATGTTTGATTCGATCATAACCCGAATACATAACTTTACTTCCGAACTAGTATCGCTTAACCAATTCTCTAGTACGAACTCCGATCTGGCTCCTTGATTAGGTACCTCGGTTCGCCTTACATAGTTATAACTATGATAGAAAACATTTTCCCCATACCAAAAATCCTCATCAAACGCTCGCCATCAAACTCGAGTAATAGATCCTTATTCGAAATGTTGCAACACCTCAAGCCATATACTCGAATCTGATATAAACTATATGAAAAAAGAAATGATCTACATCCAACTTACGCACTAACTTAATTGGTTCTCCCTAATACAAGTTCAATTTCCACTAAATTATTAAATTTATGAAAACTTTTCATAAAACTACTCTTAGGTTCAACTTGTATAATGCTCCACTACATCGTAAGAGTATATACCCTTATATGATTCCACTATTCCATTTTGAATTTATTTTCCGAAGAAAACACAAGATACAAATACTTAGGTTTTGTTCAAAAACTTTTTGAAATGAAATTATAATTTCAAACCTTTAAAAATTTATATATACCCCGATTAACTCCAAAATGATACTAAGGAACTGAGTATCACCAAAATAGTATCATATATTCCCTTATTAATAAGGGTAATACTCAAAAGAAATGTTTACCATCCGAGCACATCTCTTTCCCAAATTTTAAGTTATTTTCGAGCCATTCGAATTAGTTAACTTAAAAATATTTATTTCATTTCAAAATCTCATTTCTGGAACAACACTTTACATTTTCAAATAAACTATCATTAGTTTCCAAAACTTTGAAAGTCATTTTCCCAAAGCAACGGGATTTAAGTTCTCAAGTTTCCAATCCTAAATTCTTTTTAATCAAAAGACCCATTCTTACTAATCCATTTTCAAATATTTATTTCAAACTGTTCTGACTTTTGATACCTTTATTGAACAAACTTTACCTCAACATTAACATCGAATGCCTTATAGTCAAATTGTGAAACTTAATTCACAAGGTGTTCGTTTTCAATGTTTCCCTATTGCTATTTACCTAACCCATATATTAACAGGGAATCTACCTATACACACTAACCATAGTCGATGATTAAACTGGACGAGCATGAGTAAATGACCCTAATTAATACTAATAAAATATTATGATCCTAACAAGCAACACTTCAAAAATACTATACTATTTTTTGAAAATCATTCTTTTTGTGTATAAAATACACTTTTGGTGAAATTATTTCATTTACCAATTTCAAAACTATACTGTGTTGATTTTCCTAGTTTAAGTGTTTAAGAACCCCTATCGGCAGTGTTGATCAAGCATGTCGACCAGAATTCACAAGCCACTCAACAGATCAGACAACACGATATAAATCATTTTTACATCACTAACAAATACGCGCTCATATATAATATACACTCGACTCATTCTAGGGTTATAGCGACCCAGAATTTCAGTCATTTGAAATTGGGACATTTAATTGATTTTAAATATTCACAAGTTAATTTTATAAGTTGGATAACTTATATTTCGAATATAATAATTTATTTGGATATTTAAATTGTTTAATTTAATATTTTAAATTGTGTAAATAATTGATTTTTGAATTTAATGTGAATGGAATGATTTACAAAGTTGAATTAAATTCTATTTAAATTAGAATGGAGTTAGGGAACTTTTAATATTGATTTAAAAGTAAATTTATAGAAATTGGAAAATTTGATATTTAATTAAGGTGTAAAAATAGTCATTTTTGACACTATGTCAGATTTCGATGAATCCAGTTTCATTGGATCCGTAATAGTAAGTTACTATAGGATTCCAAATTTCGTATCAATCGGGCTTACGGTTGGTCATACGAAGCTGAAACACGTAGAAATTTATTTAAGTAAATTTAATTAAAATAATTCCATTCAAAAACCTATCTTCCAAATACGGTGGAATTGGCTTCCGATATATATATTCTATTATGTTCAGAATAGAGGTGAAACATTATAAGCACTAGGTGGTACGCTTCGTTTGGAGTTCGAAATATTTTTGGATGAATAGTGTGCGAAAATTTTCTATATAAGGCCATAAGATTTTATAATTTACAAACTCTAATTTCCTAAACCCCAACTACCACTATTATTTCAATGGCCGAAATCTTCAATCCTTCTCCCTCGATTTTCTCTTGATCCACTGACAATTATGAAAAACGTTCATCTATAAAATTCTAGAGCACAACAAGATCTCTTGGGTCAACGGGTATGATTGTGTTTAAAGAGTGGGATTGGCGGTAATCCTCATCCGAAGGGAGCGCATTTCAAGGCGTGCTGCATGCGAATTAGATGGCGGAGCTCGACCGGGCTTTGGGATATGATGCATAGCGATGTGGGCATTAAAATGAGGATAGTAGATCGTTGTAAAGTTCATCGAGGAGGTCGCAATAATTTATTTGATATCGGCGGCCGTGGGTTTCTCGAGCAGGTTATGTGCATGAGCGAAGAAGACGAAAAACGAAAAGTGTAGCCGTGATCTCTATATTTGAAATGAACGGTTGGATGCAATGTAGGGTAATAAAAAGGTAAAAAAGAAATTGTAAATTATTTTTTATTATAAATCGTGTAATCTTTAAAATTGTATATCTTTTACATACGAGGTCAAAATCGGACGAAAAAAATTACATTGGATTCGTATTCACAGAAATTACGTGGATTGGATTGATTTGGAGCTGTTAGGTATATTAGGTAAAATTATACGTCCATTTAATTTTATTCGAAATAAAACATTACAAGAGAAAAATGAAGCAAGGTGAGTACAACCCACTTTTTCTGAGTCTCTTATATTTTTATATAAGTAAGAATAAATTTATTTATGATGATTGCTGACTGTTAGGTGATATATGATATATATTTATTTGTTTGGATATATTCCCGCATATTTTAGCACATGAGACCCTATACGTTCCCGTGAATGAGCGGATGACCTCTTGTACGCACGTCTGTCTTGAAGCGGATATTGTATATATTTTCTCATATGTATATTTGTTGCACGTAATGGGTTGGAGGGATCCAACTGGATTCCTCACCAGTGTTATTTTTATTTACAGATTTTATTATATAAGCTGTTATCATGTGATATAGGATATTTGGATGCCAGGGTTGATATGTTAATATGAATCACCTTATTTAGTGTTGTTGCAGCATTGGGCCATATTTTGGAATTTTAAAAATATTAAAATGATGATTCAAATTAAAAAGGATTTCAAAGTGATTTTGAAAAATATTTTTTATTAATTTTGAATTGATAAGGAAATGAAATTATTTTTAATAAATAAAAAGTTATAATTTAATGTTATAAAAACTATGATTTTTTGAAATATACCTAAATATGATTTTTGAAATACGAAGTTGACTATTTTGTAAAATAAGTTAAATTAGGATTCTATTATAAATGGTTTATTTATAAGATTTATAAAATTGGTATTTTATAAATTAAAAAAGGAAATGGAATTATAAATGAGTTTTGTAAGTGTGTAAAATGAAGTTATAATTGAATAAGATTTATGAATTACCAAAATTATAAAAGTATGAATTTGTAAATTGAGAGATTTACAAGTAAATTAACTTATAAATGGAATTGGTTAAGAAAGGAATTTATTTATATGGAATTTTTTTATAAAATATAAACGGATGTATAAACATGGTTTTATAAATGTGAAATCACCTTGATTTGACAAGTTAAATATGAAAGTTATTAAAGGAATTAAATTCACGATTTTGGACAGTGAATAATCCTTTAAATTAAATAAATGTTTTGTGAAGTGTTATTTTAAAAATGAAGTTTGAATGGACTGAAAATTAAGTAAATTATGAATTCACTTATTATTAAAATAAGTATATGGAAATGTTTTCCAAATATCAAAATATTGAAATGGTTTTGGGATTATATCTTTTTAAAGATAAATTTAAGCAAATGATTTGGAAAAGTGATTTAATTAATAAAAGATTAATTAAAAGAGCCAAGTGATTGCTTATGGCGTTAGATAATTGTTTGTTGCTTTGATAGTAAACTAACCGACTATCATATCAATATTGGCCTATTTATCGTTGTTGGTTTAGAGACACTAGGATCGAATTTATTCCAAGAACCACTTCAAACCAATTGAAGATATTGATATTTAGGATTTTCATAGTGAAGGACTGCTTGTTGATCATTTGGGGTTAAAATTCCAATATGCATACAGTCATAGTAGTCTCTTCGTTATGAAATATCCATTGCAAGGACTATCTCTACTAATCCGATAGGATTTGGCAGGAGAGTTCCTTCGGTTTCTTTCAGTCCCAGAATGAACTTGCATGGGTGAATGTCTGACCTTGCATTCCAAATCACAATGAGTGATCTCTATAAATGTATATCAGTTTGGTGGCGGAGAAGACACCTTCCTTAGCTTAGCACCCTTTCTTGAGACATATGAGCTTAGGACTTATACGTTTATAGAAATCAGTCATGTGAATGTGGAATGGAAATGTGGCATTCAAAAGATGATGTGATATGTGAAAGGTAATCGTTACCTCAGGCCTCATCAAATGAAAATGACCGAAACAGGGTAGATGCGGCAAGGCTAAGTGGATCATTCCTGATTAGGATATGATCATCCCCTTATAGATATATTTCTTCTCGCTATGACGTTCGGGATGTAAATTAATGTGGTTTGTATGCTATGAGGGCCCTCGAAAAGGTCGGTAACAACCAAGGGATGATATATTTGTACTACCTAATTATAGAGGCAGGTCGATCTTGTGTTGGTAGAGGATATTTTGTGATGGTCCTCGGTACATTCCTCTAGAGATGTACCGCTGGAAGGTAGTCCCTTCACCTATTCATTTGTATTGAAATCCAAACTCCACTACATGCATGCCATTTTGTTTGTAGAGCCTAGTATGCTAGAATTTAATAACGGTAACAATTTCTTCTGTTTAATTATTATTTGTATACTTGGCACTAGTATAATATAACATGATTTGATATGAAAGGTTTTGGTTACCATAAAGTAAAAATATGTCTATGTTTATGTATGGGCATGTCTTATGAGATACTTTTGTTTTGAAAAGAAATTTTTTGGTAATTTAATAAATCCAGTTGAGTGCATTTTCTCAGACTGGTTTAATAGACTAATCCAGTCGTTCTACCCTTTCAATGCTTGGGTCAGACCGAGTATATTTACAGGTTTAAAATTTGGAGCTTCATCATGCGAGCTGGAGATCTTCATGTCGTATTCACGTATCTGTTTGTTTTTCCGTTGCTTTGCATTATTATTGTTGTAAATTATCAGCATTTGTGAGGATATGTTGTTATAACTGTCCTGACTGATGATTAGAGGTTGATTGTTGAACTTTGATGGATGTATGTATGTGATATTACCATTTCTCTTTTATAAAGATTATTGATCTACATTATATGTTATTCTGCTGCGATGCAAGATTCTATATGTTATTGTTCAGTTTGGTTTTCTCTTCTCTCTTTCTCTTGACTTCCCGTCTTCTGTGCTTTTGGGTCAAAAATGCATGGTTTATTGTCGATTCAAAGGGTATGGATTTTCGGGTCATCATAAGGGCACTACTAACCCTATCTCAAATGAGTTAACCCTACCAAAGCCAAGGTTCTTACTTAACCTTCAACTTTGATACCAACTGCAACGAACCAGATTTTCAACCCTCGAAAATCAACACTAATACGTCCATTGTATCACAAGCCGAACATTCAAGTGTCAAAAACACCGTTCATTAGGGGAAAAAAGGAGATAGAAGATAAAAGAAACAAGCAATCACAGAATCTCACAATGCAATGGAATAATAGATATTAATCAACATAGTACTTTACAAAGTTATTTATAAAATGATACATCAGAGTCATACTAAAACAATTTCGAACCTAGGACATTTATAATAGTCTGTCCTTACACAACTAATACATGATAAATATAATACAGCGGAAACGAAGAAATAATAATAATAATAACAACAACAATAACAACAACAACAACAACAACAACAACAACAACAACAACAACTAACTAACTAACTATTGGTGAAGCCTCCTGCTCCAAGCTCCTCCAAAATGCATCTATATGAAACCTGAACTACTTAGTTACTCATAAAAATTTGAGCACCCAAGAGTTTTATGGAAAGAAAATAAAACTCTGGGTCCGACATTGGTCTAGTGTGAGTAAACTCAAAACAACTGAATTATTACTTTTAAAACTATTTCAAAATCAAAGGTATCTCGTAAGACCATGCTACACATAAACACGGACAGGTTTTTACCTTACGATAACCAAAACATCTTTATATAAAAATCCAGTGATATTATAATAATATCTAATTGTTCAAAGTAAAATATTAAAATAGCTAGAATGCTTGCATCTCACACTCTAAATATTTGGTATACAACTAAAACCGTACATCGCTTATTGGAGAATGGATTCCATACAATGACTAGGCATTGGGGTACCACCCATCACAGCACACGTCTAGAAAATGTACCGAGGACCGTTCCGGGATTCCCTGCCAACATAAGAATGGTCTACTCCTTACTAGATAGTACCGAATATGTCACCCCCCTCGGTTGATGTGCATACCTTTTTATCGAGATCTCATGCACAACTAGTCCATAAATATGTTAATGTATCTCGAAGTGTGACAAAATACCCTAATAGGTGCGACTCACTTAACCTTGCTGCACCTTCCATGATTTTCAATCATTCTCGGTTGATGAGGCTTAAGGCTATGTTTTGCTTTTTGAATAGCAATCCACTTGGAATGATAATACTATCCTCCAGTTATCATGCAACGCTAGCATTCATCCATACAAGTTCTCTAGGATAAGGAAAAGCCGAAGGCACTACTTCTACTACATCCATTTTGGAATCACCCTCAAGACTAGCAGCAAGCATCCCTTGCACTTCAATGCTCCATATTTGATTCCATATTCTTCAAGATTTCTTCAGTCTGAAATGCTTGAGTTTGATCGATGTGGTTTTAGGAAAACATATCCGATCTTGGTCTCTTCAAAACAACATTTTATGTTTTTGGTAAACTCAACTTCAGTTCTTTAGGAAATAAATAGACAAAGATAAGAGTGGAGTTCACCTCCTAACCATTAGTGGACGTATTTTCTTAACATTTATCCTAGAAGAACGAAATGAATTTATACGTACAGTATAGCACCACCAACGATAACTGTACCATATAATTTCCGTGTTTCTCCTAGATATTTTCAAAGTTACGTTTTGGTACAGATTTGATAGTTTGTTATTTAACTATCAAATAAACAAACAATTAAACATTGATTCAATTCCATATGGGATCCTCTAAGCTTTTATTAAATAATCTTTAATTAATAAAATAACTTTATAAAACTTTATCAAAATATCTTTTCTAAAGCACCTTTACCAAACCACTTACATCCCTTTTACTTGGAAAACAATATAAACATTTACCAAATACATTTGGAAAATTCTCTCTTCTCGCATTCCATATTAAATAGCCAAACCATTCCCTTTCAAAGCATCACTTACTATAAAACTCATTCACTTTACAACACGTATTTGCTTAATCTTATAATTTTTTTTTATAAGTTCACTTCACATTTCAAACATCTTTATAATTATTCAAACTTGATTTAAAACGTCTTTCAAAAATATATAAAATGATTTATAAAATATCTTTCTATTTTTACAACTATTTAAAAATCTTCCTTCACGGTTCCTTTATAGAATCTCCTTTATAAAATATCATTTTCAAGATATCATTTGTAAATCACTTTAGGTAAAACCTTTTATTTTATAAACCCTTTTTAAAAAAAACAAGATATTATTTAAAAATAACTTTATAAAAACAATAATAAAATTTGAAAAACATTTATAACCTTTAAACCCAAATCGATTTAGGAATTAAAGTTAATTCAAAAACATACTTAAGTAATTTGAAAATAGGCTTAGCAATCCCAATGGTTTCAATTTAAGATACCATTCAATTTCAATTTCAATTCACTTAACAGTTATTTGCGTAGGTCAGTGTTTATATAAATACAACTCATATGCAAATCAAGAAATAACATGTCAAAATGAACTAACTATCATATACATCTCCAAATAATATAATAGCAGGTTGGTGATTTATCCTGCTAAACAGATGTCCAAACAATTCAATCAAACTTATAGTAGAACGAGTATTTATTCTGCTAAACACGTGCCCACACAAACAAACAAACCATCAATCAATTTATAGTAGAACGAGGAATTATTCTGCTAACACATGTTTAAACAATAAAACAATCTACATTGCAACTCATTCACAGTTGTATGGTTTTTTTTAATGATATCAACACTTGAATCACTTTTATTTAAAACCATATTTGAAAATGAAGTACCTTTAAGCAATTTTACTTTTAAAAACCAAAGGATTTAGAACATTAAACCATTTTTTAAATAATTATATATAAGTTAAATGCTTATTTAAATCATAATTAATTTTAATTGAATCTTAACTTAATTTAATTAAATATTTGAACAATAATGAACTATTACTTAAACTCAAATCAATCCATTATTAATTATTAACGAATTAATTAAACCTTTATTAATAATTAAATATTAATTAACCTTAATTAATTAATTAATCTTTAATTAAACTTAATAATAAATTAAACCTTTGATAAATAATCTATTATAAATTAAACCTTTATAATTTATTATAAATTTAACTTTAACTAATTAAAAATAATTAACACTTGATTAATGATTTATTAATAATTAACCTTATACTTAATTTATTATAAATTAAAATAAATCGTTTACATAACTAGGAATTAATTTCAAAATTAATTAACTTAACTAATAATTAATTAAAAAATCTTAACTTTAAAAGGTAATTAATTACTAATCTTTACGTAATTATAATTATTAAACTTGTTTAATCCTTTATTAACTATTAAAAACTTAATTAATTAAAAATCAGTTATTAAAAACTTAACTAATTTCCTAAAACACTATTATTAAGTTTATAATACATTTACAAACATTTTTATGTTTAGAAACCAAAAAATTTCAAAAATCAGATTTTTAACGCGAAACTGCATCCATATCGGCTATCGCTATGGATACCCTTAATTCAAGTGCTAATATTGCTCGGTAACTTCCATTCACTAACATCTCTTACTACCTTTAATTCACTAACTTTAAAATGATTTGGATTTAAAACCAAAGTTTGTATCTTTCTTCCATACAAGGATTCTCCATCGAAAACCAAATCAAAGTGCTATCCTTCCTAGCAACCTAACTTATAGTCATGTCAATGCCAAATATACATGCAAAAATAAAACACAAGCAAGCTCATAACATATAACAATGTTTATAACTTGCCGAATGATACCATATCTAAATTTCAACTTCAAGTCTAACTACCATCACATATAACCAATGTACACATATAAGCAATCACATATTAACTAAGATTTCAACTGGCAAATTAAGCCACAAATCAACCAACATATAAAATTTTAAAGCTTGAGTTTAAAACAAAAGTTTACTCATCGGAAATCCTTTGAAAACTTGACACATTTTGAAACTCGGGAAACTTGGAAAACCACAAACTCTACTCAAAATAGGTCATTTTGCACTCGACTTTTGAACTCTTTCCTCTTGGGTTTTGGACATGTTGTTAAAAGGAAAGTTTTAGATTATTCTTTCCTCTATCATTTAAAAAAAATTACTCAAATTTTTTTTATGAAGTTATGGTCAAAACAGTGAGGGGTATTTTCGAACATAAAAATCTAGGTTCAAAAACACTATTGCAAGAAAATGAAATTTTGGAGCATCTAAGCTCGAAATCAGAAAAAGTGGTAAACTACAAAGTTATAGGCACTAGAATTATATACAATTTGAAAAAATGAAAACCTTAATCTAGAGAAGTGTAAAGGAAGTTATGGCCAAACAAAATAGGAGTAAAATGAAGAAGGACAAGGTGAACAAATGGAAGAAGGAATTTTTAAACAAGCATTTAGATTTTCATTTTCCCTTTTTTTAAAACCTTTAGAAAACTAAAGTAAGAAGCCATGGATTTCATTGCAAAAGCTTAGGAATTTTTTTTTTAAAAAAAAAAGGAAAGGAAAATGAAAAAGAAATTAGAAAATTTGGTTTTAATATAATGTGAACATGCGAAATTACCTATATGTGCATATACCCTTACCCTCCACTCAATACATACCACCTCACCATGCTCCCCCCCTTCATACACACGTTTTCCCACTTGTTACCCTACTTCCATTACATGAGAAACATGATTTAATTGCTAATGTACTTCATGTCTCCTTAGTTGCCAATGCGTCACATCGTGTTTGCTTATGATGTGACATTTATCTTTACTTAATTTTTTTTTTACCTTATATACCTAAGTATATACACATATATTGTTACGACCCGGTATTTCGTGCCATTCGCACCCGCACATGTCAGACTTGAATTGCTCAAAATATCATATTGTTAATTTAAATTTGGCAAAACTCAGCATATACAGTAAATAAATCAATCATAGAATCACAAATATAGAGTAATATAATAATAATGCAGCAGAATAGATAAATAGTAGTTCATGAAGCTGTTATATAAACATCAGAGTTAGAAATAAAATACAACAGAATATCTCAAATACAGCGAAGTCTCAAATAAAAACAGATGATCTCTCTGAACAAATCAACTGGAAAAGCTGAAAGCGGAATTGATAGTTAGATCTCCAGGCGAAACTCCAAACTCCAAAGGTGAGTCTCAAATGTTGTATCACTCAGTCTGACCTGAGCGTAAAGCAAAACACAAAACTTCAAGTCAGGATTAACATTCTTATGTCAATAAATCCAAATCAAGTGAAATATTCATTAAATTGCTTAAATCAAAAATCAAGTTATAAAATCATATCTATAAATTTCTAATTCAATAGTTTCAAATCGATTTAATTAAATACAATTTCCAATAAATTCAAATTTACCTTTCCAACCTTACTTATTCAAATTATTACAAAAATCTATTTTTTAAATATAAATTTGAATAAATACTTAAACATATTCTATTTGTTTATAAATCTATTTATTTATTTTAAAATAGTAAAATTATAAGTAAATTCTTAAAATTTAAAATTTCAAACTAACTTATAATTTTCAAATTTTCAAATCATATAATTTTAAAAATCAAGAATTTAAACTTTATAAAATATATTTATATAATATCTTAAAATCAATATTTATTAAACCATATATTTCTTTGCAAAACCCATAGAAACCATTTCAAAATATATATAGACTAACGATGTCTATATGAAAATTTCTACCCTACGGTCCTGTGATACAGATATTTATCATTTCAACCCGCAATCCCAAATTCAATTCAAATGAAAATCTCTTGGGTTTATCATTTCAACCTATAACTATTTTATCCTATTCTACATATCGTTCGGGTATGTATCATTTCAGTCCATAGGGAATTCTGAACTAACAGGGAATTGACCGAGTGAAAGCAGATATGATAATAATTTAATATATCAACAACAGGCATATAATATTTATAACAATAAAATAAAATATAAATAACGGGGCACAGAGTCATATCCCACAGGCAAACAGATACAGATAATAGCATATATATAACAATTTAAATAACTAACAGCAGCATATTTCAATTGTTGTTTCAATTGAAATCGAATTTAATAAATGTAAGAATGTTAATCGTAAGTGATTGCTCACCTTTTGAGGCTAGGGATGAACGAGAACGAGGTGAGTTACGAATCCAAGTACGAATTCGAAGCAAAATTAAATTGGCATGAGTTTGACGATTGAAGCTAATAACAAGGAATCGATGAAATAATCAAAATCAGCTTAATAGAAACAGAAATTATATATATATATATATATATATATATATATTATTGAGTTTTCTATGAAATCAATATTTAATTTAAAACAAATAAAGTAATATATATATATTAGTCATTATTAAATTAGACACATATAATAAAGTCAACATATACACATCATATAATTTGAAACAACTACATATATATAGTTTGAAATCAACACTAATATATTCATATATAAGTACATGAATATAAACCCGTACACATACAGACCGTATATTTATAACTAACATGAATATACTTATTACATATACTGTAAACAAAATAAGAACAAATACAACCTATATTTTAAAACAACATATATATATATACATATATATAACTAAAATATAGTTGATCTGTAATATATATATATATATATATATATATATATATATATGAACAAATAACTTTGAAATGCTGCAAACTGTAACACAAGCTGTAAATAAATAAACGACATAAATATCCTTATAATATAATGCATATAAACTGAAATATAACTTTGGCATCTTATAACAAGATACGCAGATATGTATATATACACACACAAACACACACACAAAACCGCTATATAAGTATATACTTTATACTTGAAGTATAACAACTGTCACATAATATACTTATATATATATATATAGACAAAATACAACAAACAGTTATATATAAACAAAAATAAACAATACTTTAAACGATGTTAGAGCAGCAACTATATAATAATATACATAATACAATATACGTATATAACTATATAACTATATAATAATAAAATAATATATATAATATGAACTTTAAACTGTTAGTAGCAATTCTATACCGTGTGTGTGTATATATATATTATAAACAAATTCACATAGCACTACCTAACCAAACTATAATATAAACTATATATATAATTATAGTAGCTGATTTCATTTAAACATTAAACTTTTAAACTTGTATATAAGAATATATATATACACACACACATACATATAAAATCACAAAACAATTTAACAAACAAACTATATATATACAACCAAATGCTCATATATATAACAGATCGTACAGATCATATACTCAGATATATAGCCATATATATATAATAGAATATATGCATAACTTTTATGTTATTGATATAACAAAATAACTTAGGAGATATATACAGAGAAGCATGTAAATATTATAAGTTTCACAACGACTAACCCGTAAGAAATATATACACACACACACGCGCGCGCGCGCACACATCAACATCCATATATTTTAAACTGATATATAAATATAAACTAACACTTTATAAACTAATATATATATATATATATATATATATATATATATATATATATATATATCATATACCTATGCAATGAAGATGAGCAGCTAGTTGAGGAGGCACGCAAGACAGGAGGTCGATGGAGAGGAAGGTGATGGTGTTGATGCTCGTGCTCAAGTCAAGGAGGGTTGGGTGAAGGCTCAGTTGTGACTGATGCACGACTCGTGGGGTGTGAGTATGACAAGGCGGAGGAGGGGTAATGAGCTAGAGGCTTGGGAAAAACTGCAGGGTCAGGGAGCAAGTTCGAGTGGGGCGGTGATGGAAGTGGGGTCTCGGCCAAGTTTCAGTGAAAGATGCATGCAAGAGAAGAAGAATCCATATTGCTTTATATAGCTTTTGTTAATTCCAAAGGCAAGAAAATGTAATGGCATATTAGCTAGAACTTATATACTTTGGAAATTTATCTTTTTCTTTGTAACAACAGACGAAAGAAGAGAAAGGGTGAGAATTTGTAGGTGATGTGTACACGGTTTCAGAAGTTATAAATGTATATTATTCAAGGTTACATTTCTATAATAAAGGCATGCTTAAATAAAACGTACCCACATAAATACAAAGTAGTGGGTGTGGGAAAAGTTAAGCACAAGATTCCAGGTAATAATAAAGGAAATTACCGTTCAAAATTCAACCATTAGGCAATTGAATGGGCAGAGGAATTCAAAAGGATCAAAATGTACCGATACGGTGAACCGTTTCACGGTTCCATCGCGTACCGGACTCCAAAGCACAGAATTGAATATACCACAGAGACCAGCACGACGAGGCGATCAAAACGATATAAAAATATCAGTGGTACGACCATCGTATCAAAAGTCGTTAATCGGTACCGAAAATGCTGCAAATCCGCCAGAAATAAGATAAACGGAGCAATAGCAGTCCAAATTTGAAGAAACGAACTATGACGTCTCATTAAGAAGATGATTTGTAAATTTACCATAAAAAATACTTGGGTTTGTAAACTATTTTATTATCATCGAATATTAACCGACTTAAATTTGAATAAAATTTCACAATAAAATAAACTTCCATATTTTCTGATGAAAATTTACCATTTGCAATATTTAAATAGACGTATTCCAAATATTAAATTTTCAATTCAAAGTTTTATTATTTAAAATTTCACAAAATTTCAATTAATTAAATAAATAAAACTACTAAAATTTACGGGTCGTTACACTCTCCCCCACTTAAAACTTTTCATCCCCCAAAAGGAAGGAGGTAGGAGAATAGAACAACCAGAACTAAAAATAGATTGAAAGTCAAGATTTAAAAATTAGTTTAAAACTATATAAATTTAAATTTAAATTAATTAATATTCAATAATTTTGTTAAACCCATTTATTATATCTTTTGTCCTCCATAATCTTTTAAGATGGTTCAAAACACAAGAGTGTGGTTGATTTTTGTCTTGGATATTGAACTTTATGTCAAGATACTTTCAAAAATTATTAATAAATCAATAATCATTTACTTTAAATATGTTTTATTTAATTAACAACTTCTAAAATATTTATAACACTAATAATTTACTATTAAAGCATGTAGTATATAATAAACAATATTTTAAACATTTTAAATTATTTAGAAAGAAAAATGATCAAAATATCCTTTATATAATACTTTATCAAAATAATTTTTATAACTCGATGTCTTAACAGGTTTATCCTCGTTCTTGTAGACTTTGGCTATGCGTTGATCAGGCGCAAAACTAGAATTCTCCAAGTACTTAGTAGACCTGTTTCAATACCCAGTGAAAAATACTCTAAAAACCTTCAAAACCGATATGGAAAGTACAATCCAAACAAATCAACCGAATCGAATCAAATCGAATCATGGATCGCATATACACAATGGTTACGCCTGAATCCCCTAGGTAACATCCGTGCCTTTTAAGCAATCACTGCCTTGCGAATTTCGCCATGATAACTAAAAAAACTATAGACCGTGAATAAACAATGGTTACGTCTGGATCCCCTAGAAAACATCTGTACCCTTTAAGCAATCTCTGCCTTGTGGATTACGCTACTAAAAATACCATAGATCGCAGATACACAATGGTTATGCCTGGATCCCTAAGGAAACATCCGTACCTTTTAAGCAATCACTGCCTTGCGAATTATGCTATGTAGTCGATTTTGTAAGACCATGGGGCCATGAAATTTGAAGGACACTCCAGTATCACATCCACAAAACATAAATCAGAGAGAATAATATCGATAGAATGATTCCAAAATGTGGCCACAAAGATAATATCAAGCAGAAGGCACTTTCCATATCTTTACTTCAAAAATATGTATCATATAGTACCCTTTCAAATCAATTTTATAAAGTCAATTATATATAAGATTTCATTTTCAAATCGAATACTTTCCAAAATCAATAGTATATCAAATCACACTTATATACGCTTCGATTATATAAGGTTTCGCTTTTCAAATTGAGTACCTTTCCAAATCAATAGTTTTCAAATCAACTTCATACTTACACAAATCAATTTATTTAAGTTCGGTAACTCCCAAATCAAGTATTTAGTAAAATAAGGTTCTCAATTTCAATTCATTTCAATATCAGTTCGGTTTCAAAATCATATATGATTTCATCAAATTATTTCTTCCAAATTAAATATCTTCGGTTTCAAAGTTCCCAAAATATTAGGTTTAGAAAATAATCCTAGTTTCCAAACCAACATAATTTAGGTCAAACAAATTCATTTCCAAATCATCATATAAATACTGGGTTTTAAATTCCAATCTATTTTCGAAACCAAATATATTTCTCAAAATCAACTATATACAAAAATGATTACCAAGTTTAGAACCATCCCTTTAAAACCTTTAAACTATTTATTTTTATAAGAAAGATCGAATTTACCTTTTGAAAATTATTATTCTATATATATATATATATATATTGTTTTATAAAAGATGTTACTAAGTTAAAAACATTTAAGACCAAATTTTGTTCAAAACATTTCAAAATTAAATTTCACATTAGTGTAATTCAAAATAGTCTTATTCATTTACTTAATAAAACAGTTTCAAACTTATTTAAATCATATTACTTCATACTTAAACATATAAAACTAAACTTATACACTATATCAAATAATTTATACTTTTCGAAATTACTTAGCTTTGAAAAATTAAATCTTGATTTGGAAGTTTTCGAACATTCAAAATAGTTGGAGAAATCAAATTTTCAATCCAAGAGTTGGATATCGGCAACCAATCGGTGAATTAATTTAAATAGATAGGGTTAAATCAGAAACTCGAGGACTGAACACCGGGCTCACTTCAAATCGTTTCAAATATATATACATATATCTTTTGAATATCAAATCATACTTCAGAATTCGAAATCAAAATTGATTTCACAAAATCAATCGCATTGCAAAGCTACTAAAGTGGCCTCTCCCCCACTCCAAAACTCGAAAATCAATGTCGATGATGCATGCACTCATCACTGAAATTATTCGCCAGCGACATAAGTGAGTTCTGGACTTCTATTATCTTGAAAACTTCTTTGAAATTACTTCGACATCATTAGAACTCATTTGAAATATTTCTTATTCGAAAAATACTTTCAAATCGTATTATTATATATTTTCAAAATCTTAAAACCAATTTCAAAATACCAATTTAAAACCCTTTAGTTATAAATCATTTTTATATAAATCAATTTCTTATAAAATTTTCAAAATTTCAAATCCTTTCGAAACTTCAAATTCTCGTTTTTAAAAGGTATATAATCCTTATCGAAAACATTTTCACTTTTGTATATAGAATATAACCATACTTATCAAAATAATAATTTCGATATATAAAACAATTTCTAAAATAAAAACAAACACGATTTTCCAAAGGATGATTCAAGAATGGATTTCAAAACAAAGATAGAGATTCAAATTAAAGAAACTCTAATCAAATGGAATTCTGATTCGAAGATAGGCTCGACGAAGATGAGACAATTGAATTACAAAATAGAAGAAGGATATACTTATATAAATCGCGGGTGACCTTAACCGGGTCAACCGTGACTTTAGGAATATGATCGATGCGGAATTCAAAGGCAAATTGACATTCGATCGCCAGAGATAGAATTCGGCATAGCAAGAGATAGCAGCATCTAAACTAAAGGTATAGAAATCTCCGGTGAATCAATGCCAATTGTAAAGGAGTTTGAGCCCTTTACAAATAATTCAAAGATTGGCAGGATCACCGATTTTTATAGAGATCATTTGAAGTGGGGTTTTGGGATGCTCCGAAATTAAAAGAATACTAATAGGAGGAGACAAAAATGGATTTTAGAACAAGTGGGAGCGTTCCAGAATTCAAAGGAAACCGAATCAAAGAGGAAGAGATTGAAGCACGAATGAAAGTAATTCTGTAATTAAATCAACTACATATGCTAAGTTTTGTCGAAAACTAGAGTTCTAACACCAACTGTAACGACCCGATATTTCATGCCATTCGCATCCGCACATGTCGGACTTAATTGCTCAAAATATCATATTATTAATTTAAATTTGGCAAAACTCAACATATGCAGTAAATAAATCAATCACAGAATCACAAACATAGAATGCAGCGGAATAGATAAATAGTAGTCCATGAAGCTACAATATAATAATCAGAGTTAGAAATAAAATACAACAGAATATCTCAAATACAGCGAAGTCTCAAATACAAACTGATGACCTCTCTGAACAAATCAATTGGAAAAGCTGAAAGCTGAATCGATAGTTGGATCTCCAAGTGAAACTCCAAACTCCAAAGGTGAGTCTCAAATGCTGTATCACCCAGTCTGACATGAGTGTAAAGCAAAACACAAACACTCGAGTCCGGATTAACATTCTTATATCAATAAATCCAACTCTCAAGTGAAATATTCATTAAATTACTTAAATAAAAAATAAGTTATAAAATCATACCTTTAAATTTCAAATTCAATAGTTTCAAATCGATTTAATTAAATAAAATTCTTAATTAAATATGGTTTCAAATAAATTCAAATTTACCTTCCCAACCTTACTTATTCAAATTATTACAAAAAATCTATTTTTGAAATATAAATTTAAATAAATACTTAAAAATATTATATTTATTTATAAATCTATTTATTTATTTTAAAATAGTAAAATTATAAGTAAATTCTTAAAATTTAAAATTTCAAACTAGCTTATAATTTTAAAATTTTCAAACTATATAATTTTAAAAATTAAGAATTTAAACTTTATAAAATACATTTATATAATATCTTAAAATCAATATTTATTAAACCATATATTTCATTCCATAACCCATAGAAATCATTTCAAAATATATATGGACCAACGGTGTCTGTATGAAATTTTCTATCCTATGGTCCAGCGATACGGATATTTATCATTTCAATCCGTAATTTATATTATACATGGGTATATATCATTTCAACCTGCAATCCCTAATTCAATTTAAATGAAAATCGCTTGGGTTTATCATTTCAACCCATAATGATTTTCTCCTATTCTACAGATCGTTCGGGTTTGTATCATTTCAACCCATAGAGAATTCTAAACTAACACGGAACTTGCAGAATGAGAGCAGATATGATAATAATTTAATATATCAACAACAGGCATGTAACATTTATAACAATAATATAAAATATAAACAACGGCACATGGTGTCATACCCCATAGGTGAACAGATACAGATAATAGCATATATATATATATGTATATATATATAACAATTTGAATAACTAACAGCACCATCTTTTAATTGTCGCTTCAATTGAAATCGAATTTAATAAATGTAAGAACGTTAATCGTGAGTGATTGCTCACCTTTCGAGGATTATAAACGAGAATGAGGTGAGTTACGAATCCAAGCACGAATTACGAAGCAAAACTAGATTGGCAAGAGTTTGACGATTAAAGCTGATAACAAGGAATCGATGAAATAATCAAAATCAGCTTAATAGAAAAAGAAATTATATGTATATATTATTATTATTGAGATTTCTATGAAATTAATATTTGATTTGAAATAAATATTAAAATAATATATATATATATAAAGTCATTAATTGATTAGACACATATAATAAAGTCAACATATATACATCATATAATTTGAAACAACTACATATGTATAGTATGAAATCAACACTAATATATAAGTAAATGAATATAAACCAGTACACATACAGACTGTATATTTATAAGTAACATGAATATACTTATTACATATACTGTAAACAAAATAAGAACTAATACAACCTATATTTTAAAACAACATATATACATGTATGTAAAATATAACTGATCTATAACATATACATACATACATACATACATACATATATATATATATATAAACAACTAACTTTGAAATACTACCAACTGTAACACAAGCTATAAATAAAACTACATAAACATCTTTATGATATAATGCATATAAACTAAAATATTACTTTGGCATCTTATAACAAAATATGCAGATATATATATATATATATATATATATACACACACGAAACTACTACATAAGTATATACTTTATACTTGAAGTATTACAACTATCATATAACACACTTATATATATAAACAAAAATAAACAATACTTTAAAAGACGTTAGAGCAATAACTATATAATAATATACATAATACAGTATACATATATAACTATATAACTATATAATAATAAAATAATATATATAATATGAACTTAAAATTGTCAACAGCAATTCTATACCGTGTACATATATATTATAAACATATTCATCAATAAACAAATTCACATAACACTGCCTAACCAGACTACGATATAAACTACATATATAATTACAGTAATTGATTTCATTAAGACATTAAACTTATAAACCTGTATGTAAGAAAATATATATAAACAACTTAACAAACAAACTATATATATAACCAAATTCTCATATATATATATAACAGATCATACAGATCATATACTTAGATATATAGCCATATCTATATATATAATAGAATATATGCATAACTTATGCGTTATTAATATAACAAAATAGCTTAGGAGATATATAAAGAGAAGCATGTAAATATTATAAGTTTCACAGCGACCAACCCGTAAGAAATATATATACATCAACATCCATATATTTTAAACTGATGTATAAATATAAACTAACAATTTATAAACTAATATATATATATATATATATTATACCTATGCAATAAAGATGAGTGGCTGTTGAGGAGCACGCAAGACAGGTAGCCGATGGAAAGGAAGGTGATGGTGCTGCTGCTCGCGCTCTGGTCGAGGAGGGTTGGGTGAAGGCTCGGTTGTGGTTGATGCATGGCTCGTGGGGTGTGAGTATGATAAGGCGGAGAAGGGGTGATGAGATAGAGGCTCGACAAAAAGTACTGGGTCAGGGAGCAAGTTCGAGTGGGGCGGCGATGGAAGTGGGGTCTCGGCCAAGTTTCAGTGAAAGATGCATGCAAGAGAAGAAGAATCCATATTGCTTTATATAGCTTTTGTTAATTCCAGAGGCAAGAATGGAATGGCATATTAGCCAGAACGAGGTACATATGCATTAGAAATTTATCTTTTTTTTGTAACAATAGACGAAGGAAGAGAAAGGGTGAGAATTTGTAGGGGACATGTACACGGTTTCAGAAGTTATAAATGTTTATTATTCAAGGTTACGTTTCCATAATAAAGGCATGCTCAAATAAAACGTACCCACATAAATGCAAAGTAGTGAGTGTGGGAAAAGTTAAGCACAAGATTCTAGGCAATAACAAAGGAAACGAACGTTCAAAATTCAACCGTTGGGTAATTGAACGGGCAGAGGAATTCAAAAGGATCAAAATGTACCGATACGGTGAACCATTGCACGGTTCCATCTGTACCGGACTCCAAAGTACAGAATTGATTATACCGCAGAGATCAGCACGGCGAGATGATCAAAACGGTATAAAAATATCAATGGTACGACCATCGTATCAAAAGTCGATAATCGGTACCGAAAATGCTACAAATCCGCTAGAAAAAAATAAATGGAGCAATAGCAGTCCAAATTTGAAGAAACGAAATATGACGTCTCACTCAGAAGATGATTTACAAATTTATCATATAAAAATATTCGGGTTTTAAGCTATTTTATTATCATCAAATATTAACTGACTTGAATTTAAATAAAATTTTACAATAAAATAAACTTCCATATTATCTGATGAAAATTTACCATTTGCTATATTTAAATAGACGTATTCTAAACGTTAAATTTTCAATTCAAAATTCTATTATTTAAAATTGCACAAAATTTCAATTAAATAAATAAATGAAACTACTAAAATTTACGGGTCGTTACATATGTACATACTAATATACACTAATTCATTTCCATTTTTAATGCTTATATGTTTACATTAGAGTTCACAATCCTCCGACAACTTTTAGATGATGAAAAATCGAAAATTCGAAAAACGAATTCCGGTCATATTTTACGTTTTTCATCGAACTATATATTTTTTGTAAACTCATTTTAAAAACTATTTCACATTCATTATTTATTATTCAAAAGATTTTTATTTTTATTATAAAACCTGTATATTGAATATTTATAATTAAATAAATATTCACAAATCAAAGTGTTAAAATTCCGGATCGTTACAAAAAGCCTCCTCCATCATGGAAAAACTTCAAAAACTGTCTTAAGCACAAATGCAAGGAAATGACAATGGAGGAACTCATAGTTCGATTGAGGATTGAGGAAGATATTAGGAAATTTGAGAAGAAGACTTTGCATACCATGATTTCCAAGGAAAATGCAGTTGAGACAGAGAAACCCAACAAAAGGAAACGTGGGCATGCTCCTAAGAAATCAAAGAAATTTCAGGGTTCATGCCATAATTATGGAAAGAAAGGGCACAAAGCCACCGAATGTCGTGCACCCAAGAAAAAAAATCAGAAGTAAACGTGGCTAACATTTCAGAAGACATGTCTGATATGAACTTATGTGCAGTATTTTCCGAATGCAACTTTGTTGGTAATTCGAAGGAATGGTTTTAGACACAGGAGCCACGCGACAGATATGTGCAAATAAGTGGACATTTACAACCTACAAAACTGCTACCAAGGACGAACAACTTTTTATGGGTAATCTGCATCAAAAGTCGAAGGCAAGGGAAAGATAACTAACTTTGGTAGATGCTCTTCATCTTCTAGAGATCCGCAAGAACCTAATTTCTGGATCACTACATAGCAATCATGATTTCAAACTCATCTTTGTGTCCGATAAGTTTGTGTTGTCAAAGAATGAAAGGTATGTAGAAAAAGGATATGTGTGTGATGTTTTATTTAAAGCAAAAGCAACCACTATTGTACCAAACAATGATATGAGTAAATCTGAATCTTCTGCTTATATTGTTGACTCTTGTAACATATGACATTCTAGATTAGGCCATGTAAATTTTGATATATTATGAAAATTGATTAATCTAGACTTTATACCAAAATGCAAAATAGATTCCAACTATAAATGTTAAGTTTGTGCTGAAGAAAAATTGACAAGAACCTCGTTTCACCATTTGAATGAGAAATTGAACCTCTAGACCTAATACACACAGATGTATGTGACTTACAAATGTGTCAAACTAGAGGTGGAAAAAGGTATTTCCTTACCTTCATTGACGATTGCACAAGATACTGTTTTGTGTATCTCCTTAGAAGCAAGAACGAGGCATTCGATATGTTTAAATATTATAAAGTAGAAGTTGAAATCAACTCAATAAAAAAATAAAAGCTTTAAGAAGTGATAGAGGAGGAGAATATGAATTTCCTTTTGAAGGAAATTTACGTCGAGCATGGTATTATACACCAAACTACAACCCTATATTCACCTCAATCCAACGGTATAGCCGAACAGAAAAATAGAACTCTTAAGGAAATGATGAATGTCCTACTAATTAGTTCTAGCTTTCCAGATAACTTCTGCAGATAACCTATTCTTTCTACAAATCATATTTTGAATAGGAAATCACGAAAGAAAACATCCAAATCTTCCCACAAACTTTGGAAAAATAGACCACCATCCTACAAATACTTAAATGTGTGGGAGTCTCTTGCGAAAGTGGAGGTATTTAAACCAAAGAAAGTCAAAATTGTAGCAAAAACAATTGATTATGTATTCAATGGATATGCACAAAACTATGCCACTTATCAGCTTTTGGTACATAAATCCAAAATTGATGATACTCATGTAAATACCATTATTGAGTCGAGAAATGCTAGATTTTTTGAACATGTATACCCTTTAAAATAGGGAACTAAAATTAAAGTCAAAAGAGACGAAGGGAAACTGAAATCTCCAATTCTCTTGAGGAGACTGAACTAAATATTGATAATGATCAGCAAAACAGTGTTGATCAAGCAGTGGTGGAACTAAGGAGAAGTAAAAGATCAAGGACCTCTAAAACTTTTGGACCAGACTTCTACACATTTATGTTAGAAGACGATCCATTAGCATACAAACAAGCTATGTACTCCGTCGATGCCCCTTACTGGAAGGAGGCCATTAACAGTGAGATTAAATCCATTATGGTAAACCATATGTGGGAGTTAGTTGATTTACCTCAAGGATGCAAGACCTTAGGTAATAAATGGATATTTAAGAAGAAATTAAAACCTGATGGTTCAATAATCAAGTATAAAGCTCGACTTGTGGTTTAAGGATTCAGACAAAAAGAAGACCTAGACTATTTGGACACATACTCTCCAGTAACTAGAATAACATCAATAAGAATGCTAATAGCAATTGCATCTGCACTAGATTTAGAATTCATCAACTGGATGTAAAGACAACATTTTTAAATAATGAACTAGAAGAATAAATATACATGAAACACCTGAAGGTTTCCTAAAACTGGAAAAGAGAGTAAGGTTTGTAGATTAAGAAAATCACGTATGAGCTTAAACAAGCACCTAAACAATAGCATGAAAAATTTGATGAAAATATGATATTAAATGGATTTCATATAAATGAATGTGACAAATGTATATATTCTAAACATACAAATATGAGATATGTCATTGTATGTCTGTATGTAGATGATTTACTGATATTTGGAAGCAACAAGGAGATAATAAAATCAACAAAAGATATGCTCTCCGTCAGATTTGACATGAAAGATCTGGAAATCGCTGATGTGATATTTGGTGTAAAAATACATAAAACTAACAAAGGATATGTGATTTTCCAATCACACTACATTGTGAAAATACTTGAAAAGTTTAAACAACATAATATAATTTCAACAAATTCACCCGTAGATTTGAACCAAAACTGAGTTAAAAATAGCGGTGACAATATTTATCAACTTGACTATTCTCATATACAAGGCAACATTATGTACATAATGAACTACATTAGGCTTGATATGGCATATGCTGTAAGTAAACTTATTAGATATACTAGCAACCTAGGAATGAATCACTGAAAAGCTATAATTCGACTACTAGGATACCTATGGTATACACAAAGTCATGGACTACATTATGATAGGTTCCCATCTATAATAAAAGGGTATTGTAATGCAAACTGGATAATTGGTTCATCAGATGCAAAATCCACCAGTGGATATGTTTTTACCTTAGCTAGCGGGGAAATATCTTAGAAATCCTCTAAACAGACTTGTATAGCAGGATCAAGTATGGAATTATAATTTATTGCCTTAACAAAGCCGTAGAAGATGTGGATTAGCTTCGAAGTTTTTTATAAGGTATTCCGAATTGGGGAAAACCTGTACCTCCAAAAAGCATACAATGCGACAGCCAATCAGCTATTGGAAGGGCCAATAGTAAGTTTTATAATGGCAAGTCTATTTATATTCGTCGTAGATATAAAACTATTAAACAACTTCTCTGCAATGGGTTATGACAGTTAACTATGTAAGATCAAATGATAACATTACGGATCCACTAACAAAAGGTTTACTTAGAGAGAAGGCCAATACCTTATCAATGAAAATGGGGTTAAGGCTCATAAACTAAAAAGTTTCTTTTAACGGAAACCCCACCTATCTGACTGGAGATCCCAAGATATAGGTCAAAGGAACAACTAAGTTTAGATAAACTTGATAGCGCTGCAAATATTTAAATCATTCCTATGGTAAGTCAGCGCACTACTTGCCGGAGAATAGGATAAATTTTGATACTTTTAATGATGTCTATACTTGGTAATATTAAGAACCAAGTAGAGTATTGCGAAATATCCTTTATAGAATCATCAAGGTGAGTGCGAAGGCGCCGCTTCAAGGAGAATTGTAAGGCTAAATTCTCCAAGCACTTATGAGACCAAGCTGGTGTTCATGGCAAAAACGAGCAAAAACAGAGAACCAAGGAAGATAAGAAATACTTATTGTGTGTTGTCTATTTTAGATTTGCACAAAAAGGCTAACAGTCAAAGACAATCTAAGTCCACGGATTCGCCAGTAAGTCAAAAAGATAAACATTAGGAAAGTTTAAGACCAATGTGCTACTTTAACAGATGCGATAAATGTTTCGTAAAATTTATGAACATATTGAGAAATTACTCATTCATATGGGGGATTATTAGAAATGAATGAGCGTTTCAATGGAAAATGTGATGCATTGAATGCCTTCGAAAATGAATGGTCTCACATCTTAGAATAAAATATAAATTTTATGTTTGTGTACTAAGATGTGGACACTATTATAATTACTATGAGACAAAGAGATATATGAAAACATAGCCATTTTGGCGGGTGGTGCAATGCACCATCCCACACACGCGCACCCTCGCCTATGCCCGAACTCGCACCCGTAGCACATGCAAATGGGTGTTCGACGCATATTAGAGGCACTTAGCACTTTACAGTTGGCAATTGACTTGGCTTAGTTGTTCAGATCGAACGGTTTTTTATTTGGTCCATTCAAACTCAAATGGTCACATCGCTTGGTAAAGGGTTGCAACCTTTCCAGGTGTCGCAACCGTTCAAACGTGCACCTATTACCGAATAGGCACTGGAAATACAATAGTTTATGATTTTTGTTTGATGATAATAAACATGGAGATGACACATACATGAAAAAACATGAACACGCTAGACTTCAAGTCTAACAAGGACAGAGGCAACACAGTAGTGGTCAGAGCAGTGCAGATCAACCCAAGTCAAATGAATGCACATGAAAATAGCATACATCCCAAATAAAACATGCTTAGTTTCCAAACATGCTTATTTCAAATGGGTCACCATGAGTACAAACCATAACACAGCAGTACAAAGCAAAATGTTCAAGTAAAATGGAATGCAAGCATTCAATTTTTAACATGAAGATGAACCAAATCGGACACCATGAAGTACACATGAAGACTCCACGCATAATCATAATACTGACCAGTGTGGATATGAAAGCATTCAACCTAACCAAGAGGAACCAGTGTACATGCATACAACAAATCAGAAGTATATACATTAAGTGACACACAAGAAAAGCACAAAGCATTTAAAGGAAGAAAATTGAATATGTTAGTAGCAGTTCGAAAATTGCCAGCAAGTCAAGAATGAACCAATTTAATCAAAATTAAACCAACATATTATCTCAAAAATTCAAATGCTATGATCGTAGGAGTAAAAAGAATGGGACTGATTCAAACACTTCAACCAAATTTGAGCATATCAGATATCGAACAAGTCAGCAAATAACAACAACCATTCGATTGGAAATAAACGCAAGCACCAAAACCACTTGAAGAATTCAAATAAAAAATACGAATGAAAATATAGGGTTTTTATGCCTATTTAACCCAATTACATCATCGGCAGAAAAACATGAGTTCGAGAACAATTGAGTCGAGCATAAACAAATATCGAAAAAGGGCAAATTACTTTCTAATTCAAAGTAGCATTCAAACTCATCACTGAAGTGGCCGCAAAGCAAATCAAAAACACTAATTAAGCGGTAGGCTAATTGAGGAACGAGAGCATCAAAGTGAAGAATAGATTCGATTCACTAACTCCAATGGTGGCTCTAAGTTCAACACGGAACCTTAATTTTTTAAAGAGTGATAAAAGAAGCCAGCTGAAGTTTTACATAGAAGAAAAAGGAGGGACGATCTTCTATTTATTAATTATTTGGGAAAATCTTTTTTTTTCTATTGGGCTTTATTTGTAAATAGGTTTTTTTTTAGTTATCTTATTTTATTTTGTAATTTTTATGTTTTCAAATTGTATAAATTCCTAGTTGTGTAACTAGGTACAAACTACGGTTTTGTAGTTCGAGAATTCGCAACTCAGTGGCTGAGTTGGGGCAGGGTTTTGAGCTTAGAGTTAGGTTGGTCAAGTTAGCGGGAGTCACAAGTTTACGTGTATTTGTGAGCATTTGACTACTTAATTTCTAGTAGAAATCTTAGGGGCAGCACGTAGGCAGGGCTTTGGCGAAGCCGGGTAAATTTGTGTGAGATCTCTACTGCATTACTTTCTATTGTCGTTTTTATTTCCGCATTAATTTTTAGTATTATTAATACACCCTATTCACCCAGGGTGAAAACGATCCTACAATTGGTATTAGAGCAAGGAACCAAAAACAATTTTTTTTAAACATTTGATTTTTCTTAAAATGGCTTCTTTTAAAAATGCTTTTGTTGAAGGTCGGTTCCATTGTTAGACCACCCATGTTCAATGGTGAATATGCTTATTGGAAAAATAGAATGAAAATATTTCTGAAAACCATACACGAATGGAATATTATTGAAACGAGATATAGGACACCAACAATAATGGTAGATAATCAAGAAGTTGAAAAACCTATGGATCAAAGGACAAATCTAGAAAATAAATTGCAAGATGCTAACGCTAAAGCTATGAATTCCATTATTTGATCAAATTGAATTTAATAGTATCTCACATTGTCTAACCGCGCAGGAAATTTGGCATATGATTGAAGTAACTCATGAAGGAACCTCCCAGGTTAAAGAATCATGCCTTGCCATGCTTAGTAGCGAGTACAAGAACTTTACAATGGCAAAGGATGAAAGTGTCAAAGAAATGTATGGACGACTTTCTAATCTCGTGTAGAAATCAAAATCTCTAGAAAGACCATACATAGAGCTGGAAATAGTCCAAAATCCTCAAAATTCTTCCACTAAATTTTGAAGCAAAAGTAACTGCCATTCAAGAATCAAAGGATCTAAAAAAATTAAAGCTGAAGAACTTATCGGAAATCTCACCACTTATGAGCTAGAAATCAAATTCAAGGAAGAACGTGAAGAAGGTGAGATGTGAAAGAAATCAATAGCTCCCGAAGGAACAACGGAAAATGAAGATGATGATGATGGAGCATCTGAACTGGCATTGATAATAAAGAGATTCAAAAGGTGGAACCACAAGTATGGAAATCTAGCCCTAAATTAGCAATTAAAGAGCAGAATAGTCAAAGTTTTAGACTATTCAGAAAAGCAGGAGATCATTTGTCACAAGTGCAATAAATCTGGTCATATCAAATTCAATCGTCCTCAAAATCAATTCATCAAAGGAAGGAAACCAGAAAGGAGAATTTTTGCAGCAACTTGGAATGAAAGCGATGAAGATAATGATTAAAGCACTGACAATGAGAGTGAAAAGGAAAATCTGTGTCTTCGAGGAGAAACAAGTGACAGCGATGATGACGAGCCAAGCGAGGTATCAAAACTTACTAACACTCAATTACTTATATATTTTTATGAAATAAAAGGTTATTTTGAAAGACTTAAGGAGAAGTACACTAAAATTGAATCACATAACAATAGTTTGATAGAACTAATATGCAGCTTGATCAAATGGTCCAAAACTATAGAAATATATGCCTTAAGTGTGATAAGTGTCCATCATTTGAAGAGGAAACAAAAAAAATTAAAATTAAATCGCTTGAAAATAAAATTATGATTTTGAAAGAAAGTGAAAATATTAGAAGAGAAAATTCTATTAAAAAGTGCACTCTTTTATTGAACAAAAATGAATCTCTCAAGTCATAAGTCCAACAATAGTCTACAACTTTAGGAAAATTCTCCAAAGGAGAAAGATCACTAAATATGCTATTAGGGAAACAAACTGTTAATACTGTTAAACAAGGACTTGGGTATACACAATCTAAAAAGGATAGAAGTGAAACTAATCATGTCAACTCCAAGTGCATGATTTATGGAAAAATAGGACACAATCAATACTATTGCTGATATAGACTCAAACATGCGAAAACCATATCAATTAGGTTTCCTAAAGGCATGAATGTAAAATCTCTTAAAAACAAACACATCTAGGTGCCAAAAGGAACTGTGATGACCCGAACTCGATGTCCGACAAACAACATCGAATTCGTATCGCCGGAGCTTGCAACAACATTAGATGATAAATAACACAGCGGAAACAAAAGATGATATCACTGAAACAACATGAATACAATATCCGATACATCAATTTGATACAATGATAATCATCAACATCAGAGAATATACAACACAAAATACAGCGGAACATGACAAAATATGAGATGAGCCTTGACAGAATCCAATACTGCAACTCCAATCCAAAACTCCAAAGCCAAAGCTCTAAAACTTCAAGCTCGATCCACCATCAAAGTTGCACAACGATAAGCAAGTGCAGTTCGTGGACCCCAAAGACTCCAAAGAAAACCAAATAGAAAGCTGAAGGCTACCAAAACAATATCTACTACCTGACTATCTGAAAAACCAAATTCCAGACTGCCCGTGTGGGAAAATTGTGGGCACCCAGAGTTTAGGAAAGGAACAATAAACTTCGAGTCAGTCATGGGATTGGTGTGAGCAAACAAAATCAGTTTGTCTTTAAAACAATCAAAAGAATTTAAATTTGAAATCCGCAATGCTTTTTGGAAAATGAAACTACCATAAGGCCTCCCGGCACACACACAATGCAATCGAACACATGGGGGAGATTTCTCCTTATGATAGTCAAATATGCTTACTACGCAAAACTCTTTGATATTATTACTAGTGCATAGTGGAAAACATTTCGAAAATATAATATAAATCCTAGCCAGCATAGGTACCATTATACTATGCCTACTATAGTTGCCATTTTAAATGGCAGGTTCTATAACTAAAACCGTACAAGGCGCTATTGGATGAATGGATTTCCAACAAATGGTCAGGCTAACGAACTTCCTATTGCCACATGCCTCTAGAGGGACGCCCTGAGAACCTACCCGGCTCTCTGCCAACACAAGGCCGGTTACCCCCTTCTTGGGAAGTAAAACCTAAGATATGCCACCCCCGGTCCTTTGGGACCTTTATCCAAGGATCCTCTACACCAACAACATCACACAGTAATAAATATACTACAGTGCCCATACGAGTAAGTATCTGGGGTCCATACCATGATACCACCCTTTTCCAGAAGGAATGGTCATACCCTAGGGGAGCTACCCCTGATACCTTGCAGCATCTTTCCTGTTTTGACCATTACCGATTTGTGAGGCTCGATGAGGTCTCATCCACAAAGCTACGCTTTTTCACAAAGCCATGCTTTGATCAACAAATGATTAGCAGCACTTCGTATGCCACATTACCAAATTGGGAATGTATCACTAGTAACCATCAACTACATAACCTCTGAGCTCGTACGTCTCAGAGAAGGGTGTTAAGCTAAGAGAATAAATTCTCCGCCACTAAGCAGAAATGTATTTGATAGAAACTGGTTTTACATCTTAAAGTGTAATGTTAGACACACATCCATACAAGTCTGTTTTGGGTTCGAACAGAACCGAAGGCACTTCCGAAGAAGCCCTTGCAATCCGAGTATCCACAATCCCGATCGGACTTCCCATCACTTAGGAAATCTCTATACCATAGCTACTCAGAGCAGAGACAATCGATAGGTTATCGTATCATTCTCGCAAATACCCGGTCTTCACCACCGGTCTTCAAATGCTATCCATAACGTCGTATCATTATTCGAAATGAGTTAAATGACACAAGGTCCTCTCCCGCTAAACCGAATAATGAGCGCAATATTTGAAAACATATGGATATGGGATTTCAATTAAGTCACAACTTTAGAATTCAAAACTTTCTTTCAAATGGTTTAACAAATTACCATTTCAAATCTTTAAACAAAAAGATTTATTTCACAAAGTTCACAAATCCATTCACGGATTTCAAAACAATTCCCATTTCAATTGGATTAACTCATTTAATCTTTAAATAAAAGATTTAACTCATAGCTTTCAAAACCCGTTTTCAAAGATTCATTCATAACTTGGAAAATCATTTCAATTTAAACTTGAAATTTCTTTAATACAAATTGGAAATTCCTTCCTTATATGAAAGCTTCTATTATTTTGAAACAAATAGTTTTCATCTCGAAAAAATCCGATTTCATTTATACAAGTTAAAGTCTTAAGGTTAATTCAAATTCCCAAACAACACTTTTAGAATGGTTTAAATTCATGTAAACTTGTATAGCCTTTTTAAAATCATAAATTATCAACATAGAATTCAATTTCAATTTTTGAATTCAAATTTAAATCAATCCTAAAACTAAATTAAGTTATTCAAAATGACTTCCATTTTTAAAACACCTTTTCAAAAGCTTTCCATTTTAAATCCAATCCATTTCCAAAACCATTTGGATTTAAAATTCAAATTCAAAATTATTTTGAAAATCTGTGACTTAACCGATTTCCACGTGCAATCCATATTTTTGTTTGTATAGTGTAGTCCAGAGTTTTTACACAATAGTGCACAACATCAATCATATCAATATCGATAAGCGGTATAACCCATAACGCATATCCTCATTCACATATTCATAGATAAAGTAAATTTATCAATCACAAAGATTCACTATTACGATTCGATGTGGGTTTCGGATAACCAACTGGAATCCGACTCCCTGTCGCATCGAAATTCAAATGTTGTTTTACAGGTCAAGAGGTTTTCATAATCAGACAACAGTATATTCATCATAGATATAATAGCTCAGCACAAAGCATAACATAGCATCTCATCGTATGTCGAATATATCAATCCATCACACAACATTCAATAGAATATAGTCATCCATAAGTAAAGCCAATTAAAATGTCTGATTAATCTAAACCAGAATCATTTGCCTATGGATAATTCCTAGTCAAGATTAATTAAAAATTAATTAATTACAAACATTTAAGTAATTATTCTTTAATTCATCATCAATCACCCTTTAATTAGTAATTAATCCCTAATTAATTATTCTTAATTAATTACAAAAATTAATTAATAATTATTTCTTAATCACTTTAATTAATTAATCTTTAATTAATTATTCTTAATTTAATTACTTTGATTTAATTTATCATATTAATTAATTCTTCTTAAAATTAATTAACCTTTAACATTTGATAAATCATTATTTATCTACTCTTAATTACTTTCACAAAGTAATTTTTAATTTAATCATTCGTTAACTACTTGATTAATTAACTTGAATTATTCATTAATTTACTTTAAGTACTTTCATTAAGTAATTCACTTCAAATAGTAATTTCCCTTTAACAAATATGTTAACTTAACTTTGAAAGTTAATTAACCATTTTAAAACATCCTTTATAATAATTATTCTTAATTATTAATAAATTAATCTTAAGTACAAATTATTAATTACTTGATTATTATTAACAATACAAATTAACTTACTTTTAAGTTAAAAATTTAAAACGTTTGATTTTTATTCCTAAATCACGTATTAAGTTTTATTTAAATTAACTTGTTAAAAATATAAGTTTAAAACTTAATTGTCTTAGAAACCCTTTATTTCAAAAAATTTAACTTATACCTTCTAACTTAACAATAAAAATCATCATTTATAGAAGAAATTTTTTTAGAAATTTTTTTAACTACTTTGTTAAAGTTTTTAAAACTGGAAACAAAATGACCCCAGCCAAACTCGAGCTAAACACTGAAGTACTCGAGCCCTACTTCGAGTTTTTCCCCAATAACCCGAGTGCCTCCCCCAAAACTTCGTTTTAAACCTTAAAATTTTGTTGAAGTCCCTACCCAGTAAAATGCATAAAACGCTCGAACAAGAACTCGAGTTAGTACGTAATTTCCCGAGACACGCTTTGAGTTCACCTCTTCATCATCTCCCTCAAACTCAATACAACTGACAACAACCAAAGCCATGCACATGCACACGAACCCCAACCACCTACGGCCACCATCACCTTTACCTGACCATCACCTTCGACCACAACGAGAAAACTAAACCCTCAATTTGACGAGAATGCCAGAGAATCCAAATCGAGTATACCCAGCACCATTAGTAACTTGATGCTGACAGCAAAACACTTCACCACGCCGACTCCGACCACCGTACGCCTCAAGATCACGGCCTGATCTACTCCGATATCCCTAGAAACCATTCCCACTGGTCTGATCCTCTCTGGTTCACCAGAATGACGCAATGCTCACGAAAATGTCGATGACAAAAAAAGGGCATTCAACCCTAAATCTATTTCGTCTGATTGCCACAATCCAGAAAAAATTGTGCAAGTATTTTTCCTACGATCAATGATGCTTAACCCACCTTCTGTTCAAAACTCGAAGAACATAGCCGCACTGATCATCGTAATTTGCTAGGAAAGTCATCCCAGTTAAACTCAACATTTTGCACAGTTCCCCAATTTAAAAATCAAAATTTTAATGTTAAAATTTGTTATTTCCAATTACAAATCTGTTCCTAACATTAAATTTTGAAAATAATTCATTCGAAATTTGAACTCATATCAGATTTTTGCTGTAAATTTAATTTTTTTGAATTAACTGCTTTATAAATCCCTTTGAATTCATTTTTAAAAACAATGTTAACTTGTTACAAACATTTTTCTTTTAGAAATCAGAACCTAAATTTGATTTGTTTGGATGGTAAAAAAAATTATTTTCAAACAATTGGAATCAACCCTGTCATATATACAGAGGCATGTCTTGCCTGAGAAGTGAGAACAATCATGCATACATTGATTCACCCATATACATGCATATACACTTGCTAATATGTACACATCCACACAATATTTTAAATCATTATCATCACAGACCTAAAAGATCAAAAGAACCAGTTTAAGAGTTATAGTTTGCTCAACTTATCAATGAAGAACAGAGGACAAATTTGAGCCTGAACTTTGATTTTTTTTTGTTGAAGTTGAAATGAATTGAGCTTGCTATTGCTACTGAGTTGATTATTATGCTTGCCTCAAATTTTTGTTTTGATCATCATTTCCTGAGTTGATCATTCCAGGTTTTGAAATTTGCTTGAATCCATATTTTTTTGCTTGTTCTGATCCTGACCTTTGTTTTGCTTCTTTGATTTGAAACTCACTTTTGTTTTCAGAATTTTGAAGAGTTGTTGGTTTTTTTCCTTTTCCAGGTTTCTTTTTTTCCTCTGGTTTTTAAATTTTGGTTTTCAGATTTTTTTTCTTTGAAGAGGAGGGATTCGAATTTGAGTTTGAAGATGATTTTTTATTCTTCTTTTAATTACTGATTTCAGATTTCAGATCTTGAGAAGGAGATGAAGAGGCTATTGAATGGCCTGGTTATTATAAAAAATTTCTTTTTCAAAAGTTGAATACCACTTGTAAACTTTCATATGCATGTTGTACACTTGTTACATATAGGGAAAATTGAGTTTATACCCTTTGACTCAAATTATTTTGTAAATTTTTGTTTAACCCTCCATGTAATTATATTTTCATGTACGTTATATGTCTTAATTTAATAATTATTTATATCCTCTTTTATATTCATCTTTACCCAAATAAAATTCCTATTGTTTTTCACATTCAATTTTTTTTATTTAGTTCACTATACTCATATACATATAATTTATACATCTTTCATTCATGCATTTCTTATCATTTATTTTTGTACAATTTTTAAAAAGAAAAGAATGGTTTAAATATTTTGATTTCATATTAACAAATGATCATTTTTATTTATATAAGAGAATTTGACTTAAAAATAATATTTTGAAAATGAGTACATCAATTTTTTTTACTTTTTATTACAACTTCCAAATATTAATATATTTAAAATTTAGAAAACAAACTATTATTAGCTTTTTAAAGCTTTTTAAATCCTACTTTATTTTTAATACATTTTATTTTTAAATTCAATATTTGTTTATAAAGTATTTATTCTTAAATCTCAAATCAAATTTCTATTTATCTTTAAATCAATATTTATTTTTAAATCCAATTTTATTTATAAAATTACTTATCCTTAAATTTTAAACCAAATTCTACTTTATAATCTAAAATTTTTATTTATTCCAGAAATTTTCTAATTAATTCATAAATAAATTCACAATTTTTGTTCAAAAATAAATTTGATTGCCAAATTAACTTGGTAATTTTTCAGGAATGTTACAGATTCCCCCCTTAAAAAATTTCGTCCCCGAAATTTGCTAGGGAGACGAGAAAGAATAGATGATAGATAAAGAAATGATTGATCAGATCAGATCGAAATATTTATTCTGCATTTGGCTTACCAAAGCAGAATATCAAAAAATATGAGAATCAACTCATTCAATTACGAAATAATTTGGTTATCTGATCTATGAAATATATAGGGGTATTGGTTAGTTAGAAGGGATAACTAACCATTCATAAATTATATCGAAACCCGATGAAACAGACAGAAATAGATTCGACTACGATCTCAGATTCAAGATTTAACTTATTTACGAATTGCTAAGAAATAAAACTAAGGGTAGTTCTCATGTCCAACCAACTTGAAAATTTAATCGTAAACGAGAAGGTTACCTTATAAAATTTCCTTTCCTTTATCATCCTTTGAGGTGGAAGAATCATCTCTGACTGCATACACCTTCGTTACTAAAGCTTGCTTATGAGCTGGACAGTCCTTGATCCTATGTCCCGGCTTGCGGCAATAATAACATCCCGTAGATTCATGATCTGGCCTCATAAATGGCTCTCTCATCCCTGGCTTCCAAGGGTTCTTGCATTTATCTGAGTATTGGCCTTTTTCCAAGAAATTGAGACAAGTAACATCTTTCACCTTTTTCTTCTGAGTATTCTTCTTTCCTTTATCTTTCCTCGGTTTCTTTCCACCAAACTTCCTTTTCCTCCAATTCAGATTACTTGTATTTCCATCCTCCTTTGGAACTCCCTGCTTATCCAGAGTATCGTATCTATAACCCATATCAATTAATTCAGAAAAGGATTCCTTTACGTGAGTAGTCATTCTCTCCTGAAACTCCTTGTTCATTCCCCGAATAAACTTTTCATTCTTCTTTAACGGCGTATTATCCAATTCTGGACCAAACCGAGACAATTCATTGAATTTGTTTAAGTATTCCTCAAATGATAAACTTCCTTGCTTCAAATCCATAAACTCCTGGTACATTCTAGAGATACCAGCAGACGGCATATATCGCTGCTCGAACACTTTCCTGAAACGATTCCAAGTGAATTCATCCGCCGGCTCATCCAATGTAACTGTTTCCCACCAAGCTAAAGCCTTTTCCTGGAGTTGCCATAAAGCTATCAATTGCATCTGATCATCTTCTAACTTTAGTCCCTTGAAAATCCTTTCACACGATTGAATCTAGGCTTGTGCTTTGATAACAGATTCCTTACCTTTGAATGGCTTTCCACCAAGTCTAGAAAAGCTTTGATATAAATCAGCCAGATTTGATTGAGATTGAATGGGAATATCTGTCGTTGCAGGACCTTGACCAGTTGAAGTGGTACTTCCCGTTCCCAATCTCGTCCTCTTCTTCAACTTATTCTTACTATCTGTAAATAGTAAGAAAACCGATTTAGGCATTCGGACAAAATATCTTAGAGAATAACAACAGATAAAGAGAATAGATTAAGAAATTTGGGTTTTGGTTTCACTGGTTATACTTATTCTAGGGTATACTTCACCTTATCTCTAATGAGCCATCTAATGTGTTACATTCTGTAGCTAAAGTTCTTACCCAACCTTTAGCTCTGATACCAGATGTGACGACCCAAACTCGATGTCCGACAAACAACATCAAATTCGTATCGTCGGAGCTTGCAACAACATTAGATGATAATCATTCATTCGAAATTTGAACTCATATCAGATTTTTGCTGTAAATTTAATTTTTTTTGAATTAACTGCTTTATTAATCCCTTTGAATTCATTTTTAAAAACAATGTTAACTTGTTACAAACATTTTTCTTTTAGAAATCAGAACCTAAATTTGATTTGTTTGGATGGTAAAAAAAATTATTTTCAAACAATTGGAATCAACCCTGTCATATATACAGAGGCATGTCTTGCCTGAGAAGTGAGAATAATCATGCACACATTGATTCACCCATATACATGCATATACACTTGCTAATATGTACACATCAACATAATATTTTAAATCATTATCATCACAGACCTAAAGATCAAAAGAACCGGTTTAAGAGTTATAGTTTTCTTAACTTATCAATGAAGAACAGAGGACAAATTTGAGCCTGAACTTTGATTTTTTTTGTTGAAGCTGAAATGAATTGAGCTTGCTATTGCTACTGAGTTGATTATTATGCTTGCCTCAAATTTTTGTTTTGATCATCATTTTCTGAGTTGATCATTCCAGGTTTTGAAATTTGCTTGAATCCAGATTTTTTTGCTTGCTGTGATCCTGACCTTTGTTTTGCTTCTTTGATCTGAAACTCACTTTTGTTTTCAGAATTTTGAAGAGTTGTTGGTTTTTTTCCTTTTCCAGGTTTCTTTTTTCTCTCTGGTTTTTAACTTTTGGTTTTCAGATTTTTTTTCTTTAAAGAGGAAGGATTCAAAATTTAGTTTGAAGATGATTTTTCTTCTTCTTTTAATTACTGATTTTAGATTTCAGATCTTGAGAAGGAGATGAAGAGGCTATTGAATGTCCTGGTTATTATAAAAAATTTCTTTTTCAAAAGTTGAATGAACTTTCATATGCATGTTGTACACTTGTTACATGTAGGGAAAATTGAGTTTATACCCTTTGACTCAAATTGTTTTGTAAATTTTTGTTTAACCCTTCATGTAGTTATATTTTCATGTACATCATATGTCTTAATTTCATAATTGTTTATATCCTCTTTTATATTCATCTTTACAAAAATAAAATTCCTATTGTTTTTCACATTCAATTTTTTTTATTTAGTTCACTATATTCATATACATATAATTTATACATCTTTCATTCATGCATTTCTTATCATTTATTTTTGTACAATTTTTAAAAAGAAAAGAATGGTTTAAATATTTTGATTTCATATTAACAAATGATCATTTTTATTTATATAAGAGAATTTGACTTAAAAATAATATTTTGAAAATGAGTACATCAATTTTTTTTCCTTTTTATTACAACTTCCAAATATTAATATATTTAAAATTTAGAAAAAAAACTATTATTAGCTTTTTAAAGCTTTTTAAATCCTACTTTATTTTTAATACATTTTATTATTAAATTCAATATTTGTTTATAAAGTATTTATTCTTAAATCTCAAATCAAATTTCTATTTATCTTTAAATCAATATTTATTTTTAAATCCAATTTTATTTATAAAATTACTTATCCTTAAATTTTAAACCAAATTCTACTTTATAATCTAAATTTTTTATTTATTCGAGAAATTTTCTAATTAATTCATAAATAAATTCACAATTTGTTTTCAAAAGTAAATTTGATTGCCAAATTAACTTGGTAATTTTTCAGGAATGTTATAGGAACAAAAATAGACTATTTTGGTTCTATACAAACTTGTTTTTCAAAATCGTTCATCACTAACAATCATGGACCTATAAAAACAAACAGGTCATAAATATCTTTCCTCGTATAGGTGTGTTGGCATGCTAAGGAACAATAAGAGTGGTACTGGATTCTGGCTATTCCGAGCACATAACGTACGACAAATCAAAGTTCCTTAACCTAGAGAAATATAAAGGTGGAAGAGTCAAAATGGGCAACAAACGATGTATTATATTTTGAAAATCTGCACCATAATCAGATTTCAATCAGCCAGTGATCAACTGAGAAAATTGAGCACCACAATTAAATTTGAAAAGGATGAAAAAGGTAAAGGTAGTTGATCAAAATAAATATCGAGGTATGATTGATCACTTCTTCATCTTACTGCTTCTAGACATTATGTTTCTTGCTTGCTTTTGTATACGGTTTCAATCAAATCAAAAGAATCTCATTTTAAAAGCAGTGAAGGGATTATAAGGTATCTGTTGCACACACCACGATTTGGTCTATGGTAGCCAACTTATGAAAACTTTGATTTAAAGGGGTATTCAGATGTAGATTATGTTGGTAGTTTAGTTGATAGAAAAATCACTAGAGGAATGTGTTTTATGTAGGGACATTCATTAGTTGCATCACTTTTACAAAGAAAATATCTGCACAAATTTCATTTCAACCGATTTTCAATTGGCAGACATTTTTACAAAACCTCTTTCAGAAAATAGTTTTGTCGACTGCATTTCAATTTAGGCATTTTAGAAATTTGATTTTATATTTTTGGATTTGATCTTAAATGTTTATGTAACTAATCTTACTCCCTGCAGAATATTGAAAAGGAAAATAGTGACTGAAATTTTTTGATGAGTGTTGATATTAATCATACATTATGACTTGAGACAGTATATTTAGTAAAATTTTTTAAAAATTTAAACAAAATTTGTAATAACTTTTGTTGGTAAAAATTCCATGCCCATCTCTATTTCTATCATATTTCTAACGACCATCACTATCAAAAATCAATATAGTATATCAAAATGTGGTATCTAAACAGGAAATTATTCCTATTTTAGTTAACTAGCAATAAAATTATCTAAAAGTACTCACTTTCATTTAAAAGTCCTCACGGTTATGCATGGGTAAAGTGCTTGGAATCTTTGATTATGTGCTTTCATGCTCATTTAAAAGTCCTCACAGTTATACACGTATGGAACACATATCAAAATTGATTATTAATTAGGCGAGTTAATCTAACCCCATTTAAAGTTCTCACAGTTATGCATGGTTAGAAGATGCTTGAAATTCATTTTTTAATAAAAATTGGAAATACTACCAATCTCATTTAAAAGTCCTAGCGGTTATGCATGGTTAGTAAGCATTCAAAATCCTATCATAATTATACCATTAATGGACACGACTATATGATTTTCTATGTAAACATCACCCCTATCACTTTAAGTGGAATATGAGCCTAACAGAGTATTTATGATTTTTTTATTAAAATTTAATATTTATACTCGATTATGTATTAATGTTGTATTAATGTCTGTCACTTTATCTCTATTTTCTAATACTTTTGCTCTTTTGCTGATAGCAAAAGGGGGAGAGGGAATTTAAGATTTTGGAAAATAAGTTTAAAGTTTTTATTTGCATATTCTCATATAGGTTCATTGCATTTTTTTATTATTATTTTTTGCATATTTTTATTTACTTTCATGCATATGTGAAGGCGGAGCATTTTGTAGGGGGAGTATTAAAATAGAGAGAGCTCATGGAATTCATCAAGACCAAATGCATTTAATAGAGTCAAAATCTTAACATATGTTTATTATCATCAAAAGGGGGAGATCGTAGAATACAGTAGCTTATGATTTTTGTTTGATGATAATAAACATATATATTCGTTTAAATGTATTTGTTATTGTGCTATTGTATTTTTCCATATAATTAAATAAATATTTGTTGAATAAAAGGAATAACTCAGAATTCATATTTAAACAAATATTTTATTCAAATAAATATTTTATTACAAATTCAAATAGTACAAATTTGAGCTCTCAATACATTTATACATTTTCAATTGCAATACAACTTCGACTAGAACACATTTTCACTTTACAGTTTTTCATACATATTACACCTCACTACATATTCACTCAACACTCGTATTTGATCTTCAACTTTGCTCCAACCTATATCCAACATTTGAATTATCTGCAAAAATAATGCTGACACAGTAAAATTGAAGAAGAAATATTTTTACAGTGTACAATGAAGCATGTGTTTGAAAATATTGTTCGCCTCAGTTATTTGGGCTATTCGTCATCATTTTTCTTTTAATTTATCATACACGAACAACTTTTGACATGCACAGTGTATCACTGTACATGCCACAAGGTCGTGCACACCGATATATACTTGCTTGTTCAAATCGCAGGGACAGGTGAGCACAAGGCCAAACCCAAGCTTAGGCTGGATTCAACTCATGTATAGAAATGAACCAGATTCAAAGCAACTACACGAACATAAAAACAAAATCAAAGCAGGATGCAAACACAACAAGAGCTGAAACCAAACCGAAACCACTTGAATAACAAGGCAACAAGACTACCAGATATGAAGACCAAAAGACTTTAACATGGAACCAGACATGCACATTGCAAGAACAGTTCACCAGACACTTGCAACCTAGATTAATGAACACAAGCCAATGGAACAACACCTGCCAGACCAGACTCAATGAACACATGATAACGAACTCAACCAAAAAGGCCTCAACATAATGTACATGTGAAGATAAAAAAAAATGTTCAAGCAACTCAACATATGGCATGGTCAGGTGCAAATGAAAACAACATGCCCAAATGTGCACATGACTCAAGACAAGCATTCAGACCAGTCAACTTGAATGTAATATAAAAAGGCAAAATGAAGCACAAACATATATACATACATATGTGTATGTATATACATGGAGATGCCATGTACATGAACAAACATGAACATACCAGACTTCAAGTCTAACAACAACAGAGGCAACACAGCAGTGGTCAGAGCAGTGCAGATCAACCCAGGTCAAATGAATGCACATGAAAACAACATACAACCCAAACCAAACATTCTTGGGTTCCAAACATGCTCAGTTCAAATGGGTCATCATGAGTACAAACCATAACACAGTAGTACAAAGCAAAATGTTCAAGTAAAATGGGATGCAAGCATTCAATTTTTAACATTAAGATGAACCAAATCGGACACTATGAAGTACACATGAAGACTCCAAGCAGAATCATAATGCAGATCGGTATGGATATGCAAGCATTCAATATAACCAAGAGGAACCAGTGTATGCATACAACAGATCATAAGTATATACATGAAGTGACACACAAGAATTGCACAAAGCATTTAAAGGAAGAAAATCGAATATGTTAGTAGCGGTTTGAAAATTGCCAGCAAGTCAATGATGAACCAGTCAATCAAAATTAACCCAACATATTATCTCAAAAATTGCAATGCCATGATCGTAGGAGCAAAAAGAACGGGACTGATTCAAACACTTCAACCAAATTCGAGCATATCAGAGATGGAACAAGTCAGCAAATAACAACCATTCAATTAGAAATCAACACAAGCACCAAAATCGCTTAAAGAATTCAAATAAAAAATACAAAGGAAATATAAGGTTTTTATCCCTATTTAACCCAATTATGTAACATCCCACTATTATGGACCATTCAGATTGACAATAAAACCACACATGTCAGACTTGAACCGTTCAAAACAACATATTGTTAATAAATTTGGGGCATATAAAATCAATCACAAAATCATAGACACAGAATAGCAGAATATCTCACAGCGGAATAAATAAACATAGTAGTTCATGAAGCTATCAAATACATAGTCACAAAAAAATACATAATATCATAGTCTAAAAGCAAATACAACCGGAAATCCAAACACATAAGTCTACTAATACATAAGAAAATGACTAAAAGGAAATAACTGAAATATGAAATAATAGATAGATTGCTAAATCTCAAGTAGATCTCTAGCTCCAAAAGATGAATCCAAAGCTTTGATACTCAGGCTGGCCCGAGCATAAAGTCGAACAAAACACTCAAATCAGGACAAACATACTTATAAAAGTAAATCAACTTAAGTGAACTATACCATAAAATGCATCAGTAACTTAAAATATGCTTGGGATCACTCATCCTTTAAGGATTCGTTAAACTATTTACATATGTAATAATATATGCAATATATGTAATGTCTATCAGTAAAGTATTAAAATAGAATTAAGGCATTACTCATATCCCCCTTAACACATTTTATAAATGTTGTAGTCTATACAGTACTGTAAACTCCACCAAAGCAGTGGGCTAGCAGGGAGCACTCGATAGGTATGACACAAATCAAAATCGTAGTGGGCTCGAAGTTAAACGACAAGGCATGCGAGACTATACCCTGGATAGGATTCTACCAATTTACACTTCCGGGTTGGTGGCAATGCATAGCCACAGCTATCGCCCACCACGTACAACACTCCCAAAATCAAAGGTGCGCACCAATCAATCACAAAGCTAAGAGATATGGTATCGAAGAAGTGTGTCCGATTGGAGGAGCTAGCTTACTTGGCCCGTCAATTGCACCTGTTTTAGTCGTCTTATATAGGGCTCGTTTCATACCTCATTGTAGCAACGTCGTCAAACCATCCTACTTTGTTCTGGATTCTCCACCACGTATGCATTTGGCAAAGTGGTTTCGGAATTGGCAGAGAGTATGACAATATTCGACCCCGGTCTCTTTAACAACTAAACGCTTACATTTTGCACACCGTGGTATTTTATATATATATATATATATCATTTAAAACTAATAAATTATAATTTATTTTAAATCAATACTAAAATATTTAACTTCATTATATTTCAGATTTTAAAACAATCTTTTCCCATTTCACCTTAACTCCATTTATTACATTCAAAATCACATTTATTTAAAGTTAAAATAAAATCTTATTTAAATTTAAATCCTTAAATCAAATTTAATTACAATTCATTCTCGACTCAACTCATTTTATTCATTTAAGTTAATATATAAAATCTCTACTTATTATGTTATATTAAACTGTATTTATTATTATATTAAATGAATACTGTATTATTATATTAAGTTAAAAAAGGTATATTATTATATTTAATTAAAAATTATATTCTTAAGTAAATTAAAATTTTTATTATTATATTAAATTAAAATTTCCATTGTTATATTGAATTAAAAATTATATTATTAAGTAAATTAAAAAAATTATTATTATATCAAATAAAACAATACATTATCATATTAAATTAAAAAAATTATATTATTATGTAAATTAAAAAATTTATTATTATATTAAATTAAAATTTTATATCAGTAAGTTATATAATTAAAGTAAATAAATTATAAGTTAAAATCTTAAGTTTCCTTTCTAAACCATCTATTAACTTATAAAAAAAATTAAACATATAAAATATTATTATCTAAATGTCAAAAAAACATTAAATTTACTTTATGTTGAGAAAAAACAAATTTATAAATCCAAAACATACTTAATTATTTTAGAAAATACATTGAAACTGACCATGGTGTCCGTATATAATTTTCTACCCTACGGTCAAGTGATACGGACATATATCCGAAAATTTTAAATTCTCGGGTATATATCATTTCAACCCGCATCCCAAGTAAATTTCAAAAATCAATAAAATCGCTCGAGCCTATCATTTCAGCTCATAACAATTTTCCCTAATCTACAAGATCGATCGGGTATGTATCATTTCAATCCATAATGATGGAACTTGCAGTGTGATAACAACAAATATTATAAATATAACATTAGTTACATATCATGTCATATAACAATAACTGGATCCATTATCATGTGTGATATATATATATATATATCATATCCATTATTACCAAGCACATATTAACATTTCAACGACAATTCAATTGCATCAATTCACTAAAATATAAGTATGTAAGTTGTGAGTGATTACTCACCTTCCATAGCTAGAGAACGAATGACTACGACTACGAACGAGGCATGACAAGCATGAAAATCCAAAGCCAGACACGAACAATCTAAGATCCAAAACTTTGAAACTTTTTTTTTATAAATGAAGAGAGGAGGGCAAATGGGGTTTGGCCTAGGGGTTTGGCCTTGATGTGGTTGGGCGCGGCCTATGGTTTAGAGGGTGGCCGAAGGGTATGGCTTGGATGGGTTGCAGGCGTGGCCGTGTGGGGTAGGAGGATGGCCAAGTGGGTGGGTGTGGGAAGGGGTAGGCGTGTGGGTGAGAGAGGCCGAGAGGGGTAGGGGAAAGGTGGGTAGGCCAAAAGATGGATGGTAGAGGAGGAGGGTGTAGGCGAGAGGAGGTGAGTAGGTAGGAGGAGGTGGAGGCCGCGGGTAGGGTGGCGCAAGGAAGAGGAAGAGAGAGTTAGGAGGAGAGAAGAGTGATAGCTGGGATTAGGGGCTTAGGTATTTGGAGATGGAGTAGGATGGATGTTTACTATACGTTTCTCAGGTTTCTGGAGGAATATGAGAAAGAAGAAGAAGGTCAGAAATAAAGTACGTACTTATTTCTTTCTCAACAGGCTTGTCCGTTGGTAAAAAGGTACGTAGCTATTCAGGAAGCCTCTTCAAATTTTAGCCCATAGATCAAGCTCAAAGAAATCAAGCCCAAACCCAAGACCCAAAGAAAAGAAAAAAGAAATACAACAAATAAATGGTATTTTATGCAGAAAATTGTAGATTTAGAGAGGTAGGAATCAGATTTTGACAAAACAAAAAGTGAAGAGAATATTAGAATTTAGTCTAGTTTCATAAAAAAGACAAAAATTTAAATTTCAGAATTAAAATTTAAAATTTTCAACCAAAAGCCAAACTTGACCAAGTTTGACCAAAATTTGAAAATTTTCAAATTTTTTAAATTTATTGAATTTGGAAAAATATTTTACTCCATATCCCAAAATTGATATTTAAATTCAAATTTATCCATTTTAAAAATATTTTAAATCAAAAATTCAAATAAAATTTCTTTTAAAATTTCGACTGAATTTACGGGTCATTATGCTTTCCCCTATTCAAAACTTTTCATCATCGGAAAGGAACGAGACATAGGAAATAAAGAAAAGAAAGATAAGATAGATTAACAAATAGTTCTTGGAAAAAACAACTCCGAATTCGAAGCACGTACGCATTCCTCCATCTTCTAAGTTCAATCTCGATCATCAGTACTCCACTGCACCTTGACCAGGTTGATAGATTTCCTCCTCTACTGCTTCATACCTCTTTCGACAATACGAACTGTCTTCCTCTCGAAAGTAAGGTTTGGCTCAACATCCAAACCCTCAAGTACAGTAGGTTGAACAATCAAAGATGGATCATGAAGATACTTGCGAAGATGCGAAACATGGAACACATTATGCACTCCAGATAGCTTCTCAAGAAAATCCACACGATAAGCTAAAGGACCAACTCTATCTAAGATGTGAAAAGGACCAATGAATCTAAGAGCAAGCTTCCCTTTTCGACCAAACCAAATCACATTCTTCAATGGAGAGATCTTAAGAAAAACCTGATCACCTACTGTAAATTACAAACTCCTCCTTCACCTATCAACATACTTCTTCCGCCTATCCTGAGCAATCCTCATCTTCCTCCTAATCTCCTCAACCTTTCCAGATGCTTCTGGAATCATATCAGGACCAAGAACCAAACGATCACCCGATTCAATCCAGCAAGATGGAGATTTGCAAGGTCGTCCGTAATGAGCAGCAAACTATGACATTTCAACACTAGCCTGAATTCAAAGGATGGAATTACAAAGATTAGCGCTTAAGGTGACCTTAAATAAAAATTTCAAGATTATACCTAATAGCTGCTGTTATAAGTGAATTCAACGAGATGGATTTGATCTTCCCAAGACCCTCCATAATCAAGAACACAGGCATGAAGAAGATCTTCTAAAATCTGATTCACTTTTTCCGTCTGATCGTCGTTCTACGGATTATAGGCTACGCTCAGATTCAGATGAGTACCTAAAGCTTACTGAAATGTTCTCCAAAACTGGCTAGTAAAGATGGGATCTCTATCAAAAACTATACTAATCGAAACACCATGAAGTCGAACAATCTCTCTCATATAAATCCCAGCTAAACTAGAAGCAGTTCGGTTAGATCTGACCGGAATGAAATGAGTTGACTTGCTCAATCTATCAACAACTACCCAAATACTCTCATTACCACTTCTAGTCCTCGATAATCCATCACTAAAATCCATAGAAACTAGTTCCTACTTCCAATTGGGAATCTCAAGGGGTTGCAATAATCCAGCGGTCTTCTGATGATCGACCTTAACCTGCTGACAAGTGGCACACCTACTAACATAAAGGGAGATATCACGCTTCGTGCCACTCCACCAATACAACTTCTTCATATTTTGATACATCTTTGTCACACCCAGATGAACAGAAAGTCTAGACCAATGATTTTCCCAAAGTAACTCTTGCTATAATCCATCGACATTTGGAATACAAATCCAATTATTAATCCTAAGAATCCCATTATCATCGATCTACGCTCCTATTCCAACTTGGTTACCACCTACGCTATTACAAACATTCTCCTTAATGAGCCTCAGCATTTCATCCTCATCTTGCTGATCAACAAAATGATCTATAAGAGGGGAAGAAACAACAAGCTGACACAACATTGCCTTCTTCCAGCTTAAGGAATCGGCTACAACATTTGCTTTTCCGGGAGTATAGTTGATGTCAAGGTCATAAGAAGATAGAAACTCAAGCCATCTAACCTGCCTCTGGTTCAAATCCTTCTGGGTGCAAATATACTTCAATGACTGGTGATCTGTAAAGAGCTCAAACTTAGTTTCCAAAAGATGATGTCTCCATAACTTCAAAGCAAACACTACGGCAAGAAATTCCAAATCATGGGCTGCATAATTGGCTTTATGGGTCTTCAACTGACGACTGGCATAAGCAATAACCTTCCCATTCTGCATCAAAACAGCTACCAAACCTTCTCGACTAGCATCAGTGTGTAACGTTAATCTATTGCTTCCATTTGGAACAGTAAGAACTGGTGCAGAAGTAAACTTGCGCTTTAACTCATTGAATGCGGCTTCACACTTACCATTCCATATAAACTTAGCATTCTTACGAGTCAAAGCAGTGAGTGGTGCAGCAATCCAAGCAAAATTCTCTACAAATCTTCGATAAGAACCAGCAAGGCCCGAAAAGCCATGAATATCAGAAGGAATCTTAGGTTTTTCCCAATCCTGAAATAGAATAGGTAATAAGGATTACAATTAAATTATGAGAGAAGGAAAAGGATATACTTACATTGATCATAGCGATCTTAACTGGATCAACTGAAACTCCATTACCATAAACAATATGCCTAAGAAAATCGGACTTCATCTTTCTGAAAATAGCATTTCATGAATTTAGCTTTCAACTGATGACTCCTAAGGGTTCCAAGAACAAAGCTCAAATGCGATTCATGCTCCACCTCTGATTTAGAAAAGAGAAGAATATCATCAATGAAGACTAGAACAAACTTGTTGAGAACATCATGGAAAACACGATTCATAAGATCGACAAAGAAAGCTGGGGAATTAGTCAAACCAAAACGCATAACTAACCAATCATAGAAACCATTCTCAGTACAGAAAGCGGTTTTGGGAATACTTTCCTCGGCAACTCTGAGCTGGTGGAAACCGGTAGCAAGATCAAGCTGAGAGAACACTTTAGCTCCATGGAGTTGATCGTACATATCATTGATAGAGGAGCAGGATATCTATTTTTTCATAGTGAGCTTATTCAGCTCCCTATAATCAACACACATCCTCAAAGAACCATCAGACATAGTGACAAAAACCATAACTGTTCCCCATTCTAAATGATTAGGTCTAATCAGACCCATGGAGAACAAGTCTTCAATTTGCTTCCTTAAACACGACCTTCTTTCGGGGTGCCATTCTCCCGGGAGGAAAAACTACCGGTCGAGCTCCAGTAATATGATCAATACGGAATTTGATTTTCTGTTTAGAAGGTAAAGAAGTGACTTCACCAAATACATCGGGATAGAGTCAAACCACAGGAGTTGAATCAAGATCACTAGGAGAAGAATCAAGAGAAAAGATAAAACTACCAGCATAATCCCAAGGCATACGGCACTCAATCACCAAAGGATTGCCCTTATCATCAACAAGAGAAATAACATGGGCTTTACAAGAGATAACGACTTCATGTTTCTTTAGCTAATCTCCTCTAAGAGACATATCAAAAGCATCGAAACCAAAAATATAGAAATCACCAGAAAAACGATGGTTGTTGTAGAAGAGTTTCACCTTTTTACAAAACCTACTAAGGTTCGCGGGACCACCAATAGGATTAGAGACACATAAGGGTTCAGTTGCATGTTCAAGTGAAAGGATGAGCTCAAATTTATCATAAAGATCCATGGAAATCAAGCTATGAGAGGCTCCAGTATCAAATAGAATACGAATAGGAAAATTAAGCAAAGTAAAGGTGCCCTGAAGAGTACCTTGGGTATCACTCTGAGGAGTGGAAGAGGTAATTGCGAAGATTCCAAATAGCTTGTCCTTCTACTGAGTAGGATAATCCTTCTTGAAGTGGCCAGGCTGCAAGCAAATATGGAAAAGATCACGCCTAGTCATTTGAACTGGTGGGCCAAAAACTCCAACTGAACTAGGACAATTGTTGACATAGTGTCCCTTCTGATCACACTTGAAGCAAGTAATAGAAGATAGATCAATAGGCTGCTTCTAAGAAGAAGATCCTAAACCCAGAGTCTTCTGCCAATTGTTCTTCTGCTGATGGAAGTAGGACTTTCTCTTCTTGGAGCTGCTGGATGAAGGCTAAGATGAAGGCACATGAACAACATATGCTTCCTTAGAAGTGGGGTTCTTATATCTAATAGCCATATACATCAATCTAGTAAAAGGGCTGTGCACATGAGCAATCAAACGATCATAATACTCTAGGGAAGCTCCAGCTATAAACTTCTCATTCTTCTTAAATGGGGCATCAATCAAGCTAGGAACAAACTTGGAAAGTTCATTGAATTTCCTCTCATACTTAGAAAATGTCATATTCCCCTGCTTAAGGTCCATAAATTCCCTGTATAACTGAGTCTTCCCAGCTTCGGGCATCCACTTAGCTACAAAAGCATCCCTGAAATACGATATCAAGACATAAGAAAGATTCCAAATATATAACTTAACCAACTTATATCCAACTCAAAATTATACCTAAACTGCTCCAAAGTGATATCTGCCTCAATAGTGTGGGCTGTAACAGACTCCCACCAATCCTGGGCTGCCTACTGCAACTGCCAAGTGGCTAACGGACGCTTTTGAGCGTCGATGATCTCAAGACTAGTGAAAATCCTCTCTAAACTCCTCAGCCACTACTGAGCTTCAATGATGTTCTCTGCTCCAGTAAACTTGGCACCACTAAGCTGAGTGAAACTCCTTACAAAGAGTGGTGAATCTAACTGGTACAATAGTTCGGTGCTAGGACAATTCCCCGACCCCTACCTTTGTCGTTCCTACGATTCATCCAGGAAATTCAAGAATGAATTTTAGGACAAGGATAAAGATAAAGATTCAAACTTAAATAAAATGCTAATTGAAGAATTCTAACAAACAAGATGGATTCGAAAGGAAGGATGTTCTAGGAAAAGGATTAAATTTTAAAACAAATTTTATATCCAAAATCTTTTAAAACCAATTAAAACAATTTCATACTTTCAAAATACGTTCTCTCACAAGAAATGATTCTAAGACTGATTTTACTCATTCTATGACATCTCTACTCTATCTCTAATGAGTATTTACCCCATAGGCTAAGGTTTGCCTAAAACCAAAGCTTTAATACCAAATGCAACATCCCGCTATTTTGGACCATTCAAATCGACAATAAAACCACACATTTCAGACTTGAATCGTCCAAAACAACAGATTGTTAATAAATTTGGGCAAAATAAAATCAATCACAGAATCATGACACAACATAGCAGAATATCTCACAGCAGAATAAATAAACATAGTAGTTCATGAAGCTACTGAATACATAGTCTCAGAACAAATACATAATATCATAATTTGGAAGCAAATACAACCGGAAATCCAAATACGTAAGTCCACTAATACATAAGCAAATGATTGAAGGGAAATAACTGAAATAGGAAATAATAGATAGATAACTAAATCTCCAGCAGATCTCTAGCTCCAAAAGACGAACCCAAAGCTGTGATACTCGGGCAGAAGAACTCAAGTCAATAAATACATACTTATAAAAGTAAATCAACTCAAGTGAACTACACCATAAAATGCATCAGTAACTTAAAGGATACTTGGGATCGCCCATCCTTTAAGGATCCGTTAAACTATTTTCACACGTAGTAATATACGCTATATACGTAACGTCTATCAGTAAAGTAAAGTATTAAAATAGCATTATGGTATTACCCATATCCCCCTTAACACATATAAAAATTCCATAATATATACAGTACTGCAAACTCCACCAAACCAGTGGGCTATCAGGGAGCACTCCATAGGTACGACACAAACCAAAATCGTAGTAGGCTCGATAAGTAGATGACAAGGCATGTGAGGCTATACCCTAAGTAGGATTATACCAAATTACACTTCCGGGCTGGTGGTAACGCATAGCTGCAGCTACCGCCTACCTCGTACAACACTCCCAAAATCAAAGGTGCGCCAATCAATCACAAAGGTAAGAGATATAGTTTCGAATAAGTGTGTCAGATCGGAGGAGCTACCTCACTTGGCCCGTCAATTGCTCCTGTTTTAGTCATCTTATTTAGGGATCATTTCATACCTCAATGTAGCAATGTCGTCAAACCATCCTACTTCGTTCTGGATTCTCCACCATGTACACAGTTGGGAAAGTGGTTTCATAATTGGCAAAGAGTATGACAACAACTAAACACTTACATTTTACACACCGTGGTATTTTTTTATATAAAGCATTTAAAATTAATAAATCATGATTTATTTTAAATCAATACTAAAATATTTAACTTCATTATATTTTATATTTTAAAATAATATTTTCCCATTTCACCTTAACACTATTTATTACATTCAAAATCACATTTATTTAAACTTGAAGTAAAATCTTAATTAAATTTAAATCCTTTAAATCCAATTTAATTGCCATTCTTTCTCTACTCAACTCATTTTATTCATTATGTTAATATAAAAAATCCTCACTTATTATGTTATATTAAACTATATTTATTATTATAGTAAATTAAAACTGTATTATTTATTAAGTTGAAAAAAGGTATATTATATTTAATTAAAAATTATGTTATTAAGTAAATTAAAAAAATTATCATTATATTAAATTAAAATTTATATTATTATTTTAATTAAAAATTATATTATTATATAAATTAAAAAATGATTATTATATTAAATAAAAAAATTATATTATTATATTAAATTAAAAGTATATTACTAAGTAAATTAAATATTTTATTATTATATTAAATTAAAATTTTATATTAATAAGTTATATAATTAAAGTAAATAAATTATGAATTAAAATATTAAATTTCCCTTTTAAACCATATATTAACTTATAAAAAATTTAAACATATAAAGTATTGTTACAAAAATTTCAAAAAAAATATTAAATTTACTTTAAGTTAAAAAAAATAAAATTTATAAATCCAAAACATGCTTAATTATTTTAGAAAATACATGACTAACCACGGTGTCCCTATATAATTTTCTACCCTATTGTCAAGTGATACGGGCATATATCATTTTAATCTAAAAAATTTAAATTCTTGGGTATATATCATTTCAACCCGCAATCCCAAGTAAATTTCAAAAATCAATAAAATCGCTCGAGCCTATCATTTCAGCCCAAAACGATTTTCCCTAATATACAAGATCGTTCGGGTATATATCATTTCAACCCATAGTAAGGGAACTTGCAGTGTGATAACAAGTATGATAAATCTAACATTAGTTACATATCGTGTCCTATAACAATAACATGATCCATTATCATGTGTGATATATTTCATAACCAGTATTACATGTCACATATTAACACTTCAGCGACAATTCAATTGATATCAATTCACTAAAATATAAGTATGTAAGTCATGAGTGATCACTCACCTTCCGTGGCTAGAGAACGAATGACTATGACTACGAACGAGGCACGACAAGCATGACAGTCCAAAGCAAGACATGAACACGAATGATCCAAGATCCAAAACATTGAATTTTTTTTTTATAAATGAAGAAAGGAGGGAAAGGAGGTTTGGCCTAGGGGTTCGGCCATGGTGTGGTTGGGCTCGGCCTAGGGTTTGGAGGGTGGCCGAAGGGTGTGGCTTAGATGGTGTGTGGGTGTGTGGCCGTGTGGGGTAGGAGGATGGCCGAGTGGGTGGGTGTGTGAAGGGGTAGGCGTGTGGGTGAGAGAGATCGAGAGAGGTAGGAAAAGGTGAGTAGGCCGAAAGGTGGAGGGTAGAGGAGGAGTGTGTGCGCGTTAGGTGGTGAGTGTGGTGAGTGGGTAGGAGGAGGTGGAGGGCGTGGGTGGAGAAGTGCAAGGAAGAAGAAGAGAGTGAGTTTGGAGAACAGAAGAGAGATAGCTAGGATTAGGGGCTTAGGGATTTGAAGATGGAGGAGGATGGATGTTTACTATAATTTCTCAGGTTTCTAGAGGAAAATGAGAAAGAGGAAGAAGGTCAGAAATAAAGTACATATTTTTTCTTTCTCAACAGGTATGTTCATTGGTAATAAGGTACGTAGCTATTCAGGAAGCCTCTTCAAATTCTAGCCCATAGATCAAGCCTAAAGAAATAAAGCCCAAACCCAAGACCCAAATAAAATAAAATAGAAAATACAATAAATAAATGTGTGTTTTATGCCGAAAATTGCATATTTAGAGATGTAGGATTCAGATTTTGACAAAATGAAAAGGGTGAGGAGATTAGAATTCAGTCTAGTTTCATAAAAAAAGAACAAAATTTAAAATTTAAAATTTTCAAGCAAAAGTCAAACTTTGAAAAAAATTTGAAGTTTTGGAAAATTTTCAATTTTATTGAATTTGGAAAAATATTTTACTCCATATCCCAAAAATCGATATTTAAATTCAAATTTATCCATTTTAAAAATATTTTAAATCAAAAATTCTAATAAAATTTCTTTTAAACTTTCGACTGAATTTACGGGTCGTTAGAAATTACATCATCGGCAGAAAATCACGAGTTTGAGAACAATTAAGTGGAGCATAAACAAATATCGAAAAGGGGCAAATCACTCACTAATTCAAAGTAGCATTCGAACTCGTCACCGAAGTGGCCGCAAAGCAAATCAAAGAACACTAATTGAAGAAGTAGGCTAATTGAGGAACAAGAGCATCATAACGAAGAATCAATTCGAATTACTAACTCAAGTGGCGTCTCCAAGTTCAAGACGAAACCCTAATTTTTTGAAGAGTGATAAAAGAAGTCGGCCGAAGTTTTACAAAGAAGAAAAAGGGGAGATGATCTTTTATTTGTTATTTATTTGGGCCAATCTTTGTTTTCTATTGTGCTTTATTTATAAATAGGGTTTTGTTTAGTTGCTTTATTTTATTTTATAATTTTTCTCTTTTAAAATTACGTAAAGTCCTAGTTGTGTAACTGGGTATGAACTACAAATTTATAGTTCGAGAATTCGCAACTCAATGGCTGAGTTGTGGCAGGGTTTTGAGCTTAAAATCAGGTTAGTCAAATTAGCGGATGTTGCAAGTTTACGTGTATTTGTAAGGGTCTGACTACTTAATTTCTAGTAGAAACCTTGAGGGCAGCACGTAGGCAGGGTTTTGGTGAAGTTGGGTAAATTTGTATGTGATCTCTACGGCATTTCTTTCTGTTATTTTTATTTCCATATTAATTTATATTATTATTAGTACGCCATATTAACCCTCCCCCCTCTAGGATGAAAACGATCCTACAGGCACCTGCTCGCGCCTATATATAGGCAGAAGGAAAACAGGAAAATTAACTTAGTTTTTCTGCACTTCTTCCTCTCCCATAAAATTTAAATTATCTTGAGTTCGTCATTGCTCTGTACTGTCGTGCGGCATCACAGAGACATGAAAGACAATTGCTCGATATCCTTAAGCACCATAGGGGAGCAATATTGTTTCAACGAAATAGAATATTCTGAACTCGGATAATCTAATTAGTATTATATCTATGGCATAATCTGTTTACTACATTGTTCTATTCGTAACAGTTTTGCAACATTGTTGTAACAATTCTGTAGTTGTAAGTGTTTTGCAACATAATCGTAACAGTTTTGCAATATATTTGTAACTGTTCTGTATTTGTAACAGTTCTGTAGTTACAATTTTGCAGCGTAATCGTAACAGTTTCGTAACACTTCTTTAACATACTGTTAACAACTAACAATGGAAGATGATGATATTATTTATCCTATCTTTTGAAGAATTTACACTTTATAATGTTTCATAGAGGATCCATTTCTACTCTTTAGACAATTGGTTTTTATGGATTATTTTTTACATGAGATTATAATGTTTCATATAGGATGTCTTTTTAATTATGCTTTACTTGGCAAGACATGAGATTACTTTCTTCTTCTTCAAAGAGAAAAGTAAACTTTTAAAACTTTAGTTACCTTAAACAATAAAGTATACACTTTATAGTATGTAATCACAATTCGAAATGCTTTTATAACTTAAAGCCATGCAACATTCCTTTTTTGTAGAACTTTAGTAGTAAAAACTTGTTAATTGTGGGACATTTTGGAACATATAAATGAAAATGTGTCCACTGTGCCTGTAATTTGCACAAGATTGTCAAATATAGGAACTGATAGAATAAAACATAATCAAATTTTTTTGGAGTATTGACTATCAAAAACCATAAGGTCAGCTTCTTTTTATGTGTTATGCGTTTGAACATTCAAAATATGAAATACAGTTCAAAGATCGAATTGCTGGTTTGGCGGAGTAAGTAAATATGTTTAGGGACAAAATTTATTAGCCCCCCACCATAACACACGTACATACGTGTATGTATGTATATATGTATGTGTGTGTATGTGTGTATCGAGTATTAGGCCCCAAAAAATTGATTTAAACTAATAACCTATTAATCCAGCTTATTTAGTTAGTAATTTTTTTATTAAAAAATCAACTTAATTCATGGTGGGAAAAATTCATCTATTTTTAGTGACAATTCTTCTACTATATTTGTAATTTGTGTTTCAGTTTCCACTACGGATTCTAATTTATATACAAAATTTGTAAGATAATTGATTTGAATTATGGTTTTTGGTGTTGTCTCAGTAATTTTGTCTACAAACTAACATTGAACACCCAAATCTATACCTCGTAGAAATTTTTTTTTACAAACTAGTCTTTAACACCGAAATCTATAATCTCATAGATTTATATAGCATAGTGGAAAAACAAACGGATAATGCATATTTTAATATTATACTTTTTTAATTTATAAAAGTTGAGTACCATATTATAATTATTTTAAATTTTAGATTGTCTATGGAAAAACATGAATTTTGATATAAAAAATCAAACCAGCGAGACTGTATCATTTATTCCATCGTAAAAATTTTAAGCTAGGATGAGAGTAAAAAGTTAGTTTAAAATGATATACTTTTAAAAATCATGAAAAAATAAAATATAGTAATATAAATTTTGTTGGAATTCAAATAGAATTTTAAAATCTGGTTTCATATCTACAGCAATTGATATAACAAATCAAAAGACCTATCACTATTTTAAGTTGAAAGTAATGGATGAAGGTTTAATAAAAAAATCTTGATGTAATCCATTGTTTGTAGTGATTATTTTTTGTACATTAAAATCACTTCATAAAATTTACATTGAGTGTCCATATTTATTGAGGTGGCCCAGATAATTCATGTAGGCAGTTTGTGAATACTCGAAGAATACCTTAAACAAGACCTGAGAATATGTAATTTATGATTCAGATTCAAGCAAAAAAGAATTTGTTTTTCTTGTTTTTTAATGAAAGAGTGACCCATTTAAGGGAGGATAGCTCTTGTTGTCTTAATAATTACTATTTTATAGGCCACCGGCATGTTTAGTGGATGACGTTACATGGATATTAAGTGTTAAATAAGGATAATAAGATAATCACATTAATGATCAACGAAAGTGAAGATTCAACCCATCTAATGCTAAGAAAGATGCAACAAGATATATGAATACATTAGCTATTTTACAAACTTGCACAGCACATGAAAAATAAAAGTCCCGGGTGCTGCAAACTAAATTTATGGACTGACGTAAAGATGGCACAAAAAAGTGTGGAAATTATGCAGAACTGTAGCCTTGTTGCACCACGATACAGTGAAGTGTTATACGATCAGTATACCAAAACAGAGACCAATATGTTGTAAACTCGTCACACAAGTTTACAAATAAGATTTCCACTACTTTGGAATTCTGTATTAGTTGTTTTGAACAATAACTATGGTGTAATTAATTTACAAGAACAAACTATAGCAATCACAACAACAAATTGCTGTATTAAAGTATAGCGATAAACAAGCATTGTACTACTTCGTAGAAACAACACAACGTTGAAAAAGAAAGATTACAGAATGATGTATATAAATATATAAGAGAACAGAAATCTAACCGATGAAGAAGGAAATTTCGTCCGAGGCTTGACGTAACAATTTCCTTAAGACTTTATTCAAAGTCTCCCAAGATACAAAAGACGTGATCTACTCGAGATTGTGATGAGTATGATATTCTATGTGATATGTATAAGCGCACGGATCTGGAGATTAAGAAATGAAGAGGAAGAAGAGAAAATTTTGGAGTTATCTACTGATCAGGTTTCCTTCTCCTTTTATAGGCTAATTCCCAATGGTTATGTTTGTTGGGAACAACCGCATCTCTTCGTCTGCGACGGTAAAAAACTATTGTGGTTTGCAACTGTCGCTTCTCTTCATTTGTAACGGCCAAGAACTATCGCGGTTTGCAAAAGTCACGTCTCTTCATTTGCAATGGCCAAGAACTGTCGCTGTTTGCAACAGTCGCATCTCTTCATTTGCAACGGCTAAAACAACTTTGCAACACCTATTTTGAAAAGCCGCGTCCAATCCACTAGTCGCTTCTATTTGAATTAAACAGTAGAAAACTGTTTACTTCTGTGCAGAAAAAATGTAACACGGTCCACTATTACTGGATCCGCACCCACACCCGGCCCGGTTCGGTACGGGATGGATGGGCGGCACGTGTGTGTATGTGTTAGTTCATGGCCATATAGGTCCTCCCTCTCGCACAAAATTACCTGACTCTAATGGACAATATAGGTTTGAGGAAAGTAGTATATAAGCATGAACATTAACTTATTTTTGGCGATGTGGGACAATATCTCATTCATTATATAAGGGTCCTCTAACAATCCCCTATATAAATGATGATATATGTCTCCCCCACACAAAGTGCAATATCACATAGTTCATATGAATATAATGCTATATTGAGGATAAGTAGATATTTTATTTTGAACTTTCCCTAGTTAAAACTTATAGGATATACTTGGCTAATCAGTGAGTTATTTCATCTTGAACCGTCAGTCGTTTGTGCATAACCAGACAAAAAGCTTTACAAAGCATTATTTCCCTTCACATGCAATCTCTTGGCTGTGTTCATTTTGGTACTGAACAAATTGGTTCTACAAGTGTTTTAGAGAATTTAAGCCTTTAATATTCTCATAGAGCAGACCTAGATCACACTAACATAGGTGATCGCAACTATTAAGAGTATCTTACATATACCCTACTTGTAAATTTCAAGATATGGTCATTATTAAAATACATAACTTTATCCTTTTAATACTTCTGTAGGCATGCATTCTATTGTGCACTACAGGAATGGAGTAGGACTAAGTCCAAAATGTATTACTTCTTAAGTTAATCAGAACTGGTTTTCCTATTGATCCTAGTCTGTGAGGTCTTCGGTCGCTAGGATAGGTTTTCATATAAGATAACTCTTGTTGTTTTAGGCTTTTAAACTCATTCCCCTCGATGCACAGTCAGTTTTCTCTCTTGATAATCCTTTAGTAAATGGATCTACAATATTATCAGTAGTTCTCACATAATCAATGGAAATAGTTCCATTTGAGATTAACTGCCTAAATGTGTTATGACGTCGACGAATATATCGTGATTTTCCATTATACACAAAGTTTTGCGCTCTGCTTAACGCTGCTTAATTATCACAGTGTATGCATAGGGCTGGTACAGGTTTAGGACAAAATGGAATGTCTTCTAATAATTGACGCAGCCATTCCGCTTCTTCGCCTGCTTTATCTAAAGCGATGAACTCTGATTCCATAGCGGATCAAGCTATGCGCGTTTTTTAGTAGACTTCCATGACATTGCTGCTCCTGCTAAGGTGAAGATATAACCACTAGTTGATTTAGATTCCTCTAAATCAAAAATCCAGTTTGCATCACTATATCCTTCTAAGACGGTAGGATATTTTCCGTAATGTAGGAAAAAGTTCGTGATACTCTTTAAATATCCCAACACTCTCATTAGTGCTTTCCAGTGTTCCTTATACCTGCTCAGTCGACTTACTGCATAAGCTATACCCGGTCTTGTGCAATTCATGCGGTACATTAGACATCCTATTACACGAGAGTATTCCAGTTGCATTACACTCTCATTAGTGTTTTTGTGCAGTACTTTCGATGGATTATAAGGTGTTCATACTCCTTTAATTCCGTAATTTTGGAATTTTTCAATCACTTTTTCCACATAGTGTGACCGAGATAGATCAATTCCATTAGGTGTTTTTATTATTTTGATTACCAAAATAACGTATGCAACTCCTAAATCTTTCATGTCGAAATTGTTGATTAACATTTTCTTTATGGTCTCTATTACTTTACTATTTGGACCAAAGATTAGCATATTGTCTACATATAAACAAATCATCACGTATGATTGTCCAACTTGTTTATAATAAACACATTTATCACACTCATTTATACGGAAACCATTTTTCATCATGACACTATCAAATTTTGTGTGCCAATGTTTTGGAGCTTGTTTTAGTCCGTATAATGATTTTACTAATCTATATACTTTGTTTTCATTTCCTTTGGAAATAAAACCCTTCGGTTGCTCTATGTATATCTCCTCATTAAGATTTCCATTTAAGAATGCTGTTTTTACATCCATTTGATGAACCTCTAGATTGTATATGGATGCGATTGCTATTAACATTCTTATAGAGATCACTAGCGTAACCGGTGAATAAGTATCAAAGAAGTCTAAAACTTTGTTTTGACGATATTCTTTGGCTACCAATCTTGCTTTATATTTGTCAATAGAGCCATATGGTTTCATCTTCTTTTTGAAGATCCATTTGCAACTAATTGATTTTATTCTAGACGGCAGATCAACTATTTTCCAAGTTTTATTACCTAGAATTGAATATATTTCACTTTTGATTGCTTCTTTCCAACATGAAGATTCAGAAGATGACATTGCTTCTTTGATATGTTTGAGGTTCATGTTCTAACATGTATGTTAGAAAATATGAACTAAACATCTTGGACATTCTTGCTCTTATGCTTCTTCTTGATTCAATTTCCTCAATTTCATGATGAGTTTCACCATCATGTGGCTTGCTTGATTCTTCTCTTGTCCTTTTAGGGACTTAATTTCCTTCATTCCTTTTGTGTGGAAACACATCTTCAAAGAATGAGGCATCTCGAGACTCTATGGTTGTATTGACATTAATATAAGCTATATCAGACTTGAATACCAAAAATATGTAGGCACTACTATTTTGGGTCGGCCTTATATAGTAATAGTCTATAGTTTTTGGTCCAAGTTTGACTTTCTTGGGAGGTGGGAATGAAACTTTTGCCAAGAACCCCTACACTTTGAGGTATTTGAAACTTGGTATGTGTCCTTTCCATAACTCATATGGAATTGTTCTTGTTTTATTGTGAGGAACCTTATTTAATATGTGATTAGACATATTTAAGGCTTCCCTCCATAATTTCGTCGGTAGATCAGAGGTCAATATAATTGCATTTATCATATCTTTTAATGTTCTATTCTTGCAATACCATTTTTTTATGGTGAATATAGAGCTTTTGTTTGATGAATTATACCAGTATCTGCATAGAATTTTTCAAATGGTGATCCATATTCTCTACCTCGATCAGATCTGTGACAACTTAAACTCGATGCCCAACAAACGACATCGAAATCCGTACCGCTGGAGCTTTTAATAACGTCAGACGATAAACAACACAGCGGAAACAAAAGATGATTACATTGATATACAACATAGGTACAATGCCAGTTACATGATTTGACAACAATAACTCGACACCATTAGAGAATGTATACAACACAACACCACAGCGGAAATATATCATCATTTAGCAAAATCTCCAAGAGAATCCAATACTGCAACTCCAAACCAAAACCCCAAAGCCAAAGCTCTAAACTTCAAACTCGAACCATCATCAAGTTGAACTTGTAGCAAATGCGATCCCGCACCAAAAACTTCAAAGACCCAAAGACTGAAGAACATTTCCAAATGCTACCAAACCGAAGACTTCGAAGGCTATAGAATCTACACCAAAGTTTAGGAAGTGAACAATAAACTTCGGGTCAGTCATGGGACTGGTATGAGCAAACGAAAACAGTTTTGAATAAAAACAAACAACAAACGAATTTAAGATTGAAATCCGCAATGCTTTTTGGAAAATGAAACTACCATAAGGCCTCCCGATGCACACACCATGCAAACGCAGAATTGAAGGAGATTTCTCCTTATGATAGTCAAACATGCTTGATATGTAAAATCCTTTTTATATTATTATTAGTGCGTAGTGGAAAACATTTGCATGTATAATATTAATCTTAGCCAGCATACATACCATTACAGTATGCCTACTATAGCTACCATGTTAAATGACATGTTCTACAACTAAAACCGTACATGGCGCATATTGGAGATTGGATTTCCAAAAAATGGTCAGGCTAAGGAACTTCCTATTGCCACATGGGTACGCCTCTAAAGGGATGCCCCGAGAACCTACCCGGATCTCTGCCAACAAGGCCGGGTTACCCCTGCCCAGAACTAACACCAACAAGTATGCCATCCTCGGTCGTAACCAACCTTTATCCGAGCGCTCGACACCAACAACCACAAAGTAATGTATTTTCAATAACCACATAGGTTAAATATCTAGGCTCCATACCATGATACCACCTCTATCCAGAAGAAATGGACATACCCTAGGGGCGCGACCCCTGATAACCTTGTCGCAACATTCCTGTTTTGACCATTTCGGGTTGTGAGGCTCGAAGAAGTCTCGTCCACAAAGCTATGCTTTTCACAAATCCATGCTTCGATTAACAAATGATCAGCAGCACTTCATATGCCACATTACCAAATTGAAAATGTATCACTAGCAACCATCAACTATAAAATCTCTCAGCTCGTACATCTCAGAGAAGAGTGTTAAGCTAAGAGAGTAAATTCTCCGCCACCAAACAGAAATGTATTTGATAGAAACCAGCTTTACATCTCAAAGTGTAACGTCAGACACACATCCATACAAGTCTATTACGGCTTCGAACAGAACCGAAGGCACTTCCAAAGAAGCCCTAGCAATTCAGATATTCACAATCCCAATCGGACTCCTCATCACATATGGAGATCTCTATACCGTAGCTACTCAGTGCAGAGTCATTCGAGGGGTTATCCTTTCGCTCTCGAAAATACCCGGTCTTCACCACCGGTCTTCAAATGCTATCCATATCAGCGTATCATTATTCGAAATGGGTTATATGACACAAGGTCCTCTCCTGGCTAAACTGAATAATGAGCGTAATATTTAAAAACATATGGATATATGGATCTCAGTTAAGTCACAACTTATTACCCAAAAACTTTCTTTCAAATGGTTTAAACAAATTACCATTTCCAAATCTTTTATACAAAAAGATTCACTTCAAAAAGTTCACCCATCTTTCACAAAGATTATTTCATAGCTTTCAAAAATACTCACAATTCAAATCTTTTATACAAAGGATACACCTTTAAGGTCCGCTTATTTTGGAAACAAAGATCACTAAGATTCATTAATAGCTTTCAAAATAATTCTCATTTCAAACTTGAAATCTTTTCAACACAAATTGGAAATCCTTTCTTTATATGAAAGCTATTATTATTTGAAAAAAAATAGTTTTCGTTTCGGAAAAATACGATTACATTTGTACAAGTTAAAACCCTTGAGTTAAATTCAAATTCCTCAAAATAATATTTTAAAATAGTTTGAAACCATATAAACACATTTATAACTTGTATGCACTTTTTAAACTGTAATTTCCAAACATAGAATTCAATTTCAAATCCTGAATTCCAATTCAAATTATTTAAATTTCAAAACTTTATCAAGTTATTCAAAATAACTTTTAGTTTCAAAACTCCTTTTGAAAAGCTTTTCACATTTAACCCAATTCCCTTTTCAAAACCATATGGATTCAAAATTCAATCTTTAAAACCATTTCAAAAATCTGTGACTTAACCAATTTCCTCGTGCAATCCATATTTGTGTGTGTAGTGTAGTCCAGGGGTTTTACATAATTATGCAACATCATCAATCATCACAGATTCAAGGATATCGATATCGATAAGCGGTATATTCTTATAACACTTATCTTCCATTCACAGATCCATAGATAAATAATATAATTTCACTATAGATAAATAAATTACATTCATTACAGCTTGAATTAAAACAAATCATATCACAATGCATCACACAACAGAGATATCAAACAATTTCGAGCATTCAATACAACTCAAACATCCATAAGTAAGGTTAATTAATCATCTGATTAGTTGAAATCAGATTAATCACTAATCCTGGTTGATTAACATTAGGTAATTACAATTTATGTTAATTAATTATCCCTTAATTATTTATTAATTAACTTAATTAATGAATTAATCAGCCGAATTATTAAAGAATTAATCTTAATTATTTAATTACTCTTAATTAATTATCCTTAATTAATTAACCCTTAATTAATTACCATTTAATTAGTTAATCTTACTTAATTACAATAAGTGATTATCCCTTAATTAATTTCATTAATTAACCTCGAATCAATTAATTACCCTCTAATTAATTACTTTAATTAATTAATCACACAAATTGATTATCATTTAATTAATTAGGGAAGTAAATCTTCAATTAATCACATTAATTATTCTTAAAAAAATTATCCTTAATTATAAATTAATTACTTAATTAACCTTAATTAAGTAATTATTAAATTACAAATTAAAGATCCTTCAATCTTAAGATAACCCATTTACCTTAATTAATTACATTAACAAATTCCATTTGAAAACAAATAGGAATCACTTTGATTAATTACTTAATATATGATTATTTTAAAAACAAAATAATTAATCTCGAAAACATTTAACTTTTTGAAATAAAATTATTATTAATTCATAAATTAACTTAAGACTTTAAAGTCAAATAAAAATTTAAACATCACTCCTTTAAATTTATTTCTTAATTAATTCGAAAAAAATTATTTTAAACCTTCAACTAGTTCTAAAAATAAACAAAAACGATTATTTAAAGAATTAGTTAACATTTATTTTGAAACCTTTGATTTTGTGTTAAAGTTTTAAAACTGCTAATATACTTACCCGAGCCAAAGACCAACTCCCCCGCGTGCCACTTCGAGCCCACTACATAATTTTCCCGAGCCACCTTATTGTTTTTAAAAAAAAACTTGTTTTTGATTAAATCTTTAAAATCCTATTCAAACAATTCTCGCGTACCAGCACGACAACATACTCGAGCCATTCCATCATCTTCCCGAAACTAACTTTGAGCAACATACTTCTTCTCTAGCAACCTAGACAAATATGCATAGGTTCACACATACACGTGCACCGATGATTGCTGACCCTTTGACCGACGTCGATCTCTTCAATCAGCTGCTGACAATACCCACAAGCCTCCCGACCATCCAATTTGATATGATCGTCTGAGAATTAAATTCGAACCTTTTTCAACCCCTATTGGCACCAACATGACCAACTAAAACGACTCACGCCACTACGTGACGCCGTCAGTAGCTTTGTGACTCTAACTGAAGCTTCCTCGATCATCCACGAGTTGTCTTCCCGTGACCAATGCAGTCTGATGCCCTGACGAAGATGCGGTGACCAGTTTTCCCACCTCTACTAAAAACTAGGGTTAAACCCAAAATCAACGTCGTCCACCTTCCACGATAAATTATAAAATCATTGAACATTTTTCTGATGATCCCTGGACCTTCGACCATCTCCTTCCACGATAAATTATAAAATCATTGAAATTATAAAGGCTTGTATCCTTGTTTACAGTTTTTGAATTTCCTGAGATGATTCCTTTTTTTACTCTTGATCTGGTTTTGGTTTTCGCCTTTATAATTTCCAGGCTTAAGACTTTGTAAAAGAAGTTGTCTGTTTGAACTTGATGCTGATTCCAGATTTAAATTTTTGATTTGCATTTTGTTTTTCTAGTTTATTGTTTCAAGTTCGTATTTGTTTGAATCCTTGTTTTGTTTTGGTATTGAGATGATTTTGTTTCTTTAGTTTTGAAATGTATGAAAAGAATTAGGAAAAAGGAAGTAGATATATTTATGAATCTTGTTTTCATTTTTATTTAATTTAAAAACACGTGACACTTGTAATTATAATCTAATTTAAAACAACACATGTAATATGCATGTTAGGATTTAGCTACAAATGTTAGTACATGGCCTCATTATTTTACAAATGTCCTAGGTAATGTAATTTTATATTTTAAACCTTCACTTTAATAAATTTATAGATTTATTTTTTAATATTTACATATACAATTTTAATTTATATTTAGAATCATGATTTTTAAAAATATTTATCTCATGTGTGTTTTATGTTAAAACCCTTATTTCATTTAATTTACAGTTGATATTTAAACCTTTTATGCCATTATAATTTATAAATCACGTTTTTATGTTTTCTTATTTATACGTCTATATATTTTCAAACTATATATTTTTAAACACTACAAATAAATATTTTAAATATAACTTTATATCATATTTCCTATTTAAATAAATACATTTTCTTTATTAATCATTTATATAATCTTTTAAAGAAAATAGTTTTAAAAATTTAATTACACATGGATAAATATATTAGAATTTTATTCTTAATTAGTCTTTTAAAAATTATTATATTAAATTCAAAATATCATTTTCAAATCAAAATGCGTATTTAATATAATTAGAAACAAATTCTTATTAACTTAAAAAAAAATTAAATCCAATTTATTTCCAATATATTTATTATTGAGTTTTCAAATTCAAATTTCAATTAAAAATCAATGCATATATATAAACAACTAATATTTTATTTTATTTTGGAAAAACTCTAGTTAGTTCACAATTTAACCCAAAATTTATATTAATTATCAATTTAAATTTGAATTCAAAAATCGAGAATGTTATAGATTTCCCCCTTAAGAAAATTTCAACCCCAAAATTTACTATTGAGGCAACCAAGAATAGATGAAAGGCAAAGAAATATCTTTGCAGATCAAACCGAATATCTATTCTGCATTTGGATTACCAAATCAAAATATCAACAATAGATACGAGAATGAACTCATCCATATCTCACAAGATACTTGGGTCATCGGATCTACGAAATATGCAGGGGCATTGATTAGTTCGAGAGGATTACTAACCGTTCGTAGAATGTATCGAGACTCAATGATACAGACAAAAATGGGTTCGTCTACGATCTCAAATTCAAGATTTACGATTTGCTGAGAAATAAAATGTGACGATCCGGAAATTTTGAATATTTGAAATTGGAATATTTAATTGATTTTAAATATTTGAAAGATTAATTTTTAACTTGAATTCAAATATTACTATTTATTTGATAATTAAATTATTGAATTAAATAATTTGAAGTTGGGTAAATGTTGAATATGGAGTTTTAAGCTTGTTAAAAATAATTTGAAGGCTTGTAAAATTTGTACTAATAATACTGAAGATAGTAGAAGTTTTAAAATTTAATTTAACACTGATTTGTTCAGTTTTGAAATTTTAACGTTTTAAATTGAATTTAAAAATAGCCTTCCGAGGTACAGTCTCGGAAGTCGACGAAACTAGTGCCATTGGATCCGTAATATTGTATTATTATCGGATTTCAAATTTCGTAGTTATTGGAGTTGTTGTGTGAGCATATGATATATAAACGCGTTGAAATTTATATCGAAATTCAATATAATAACAGATCCGAAAAGCTATCTTCTCCATATGATCGAATTAGGGCTCGAAACCTTTTCCATTGCGTTCGAAATAGGTGTTTAACATTATGAACGCCTGGTTGCACGCCGCAGTAAGATGTCAGGATTTTAAGTTACGAATCCAAATCAATTTAAATTTGAATTTAAAATTGATATATATATATATATATATATATATATATATATATATATATATGCTTGTTGACCAGTCAAAAATATGAATAAATAAATATAATAAAGCTCTGTCTCGCCTATCTTCTGAAGCAAGCCTCTGCCCTATTTTATTAATCGCTACTCCACCTATCTTCCCTCCAGTTCGAACGAGAACTATCTCATCTTCTTTTTATCGCCTTTTACCCAATCAATTTCGTATAAAAGCTTGAAAAAGAAAATAAAAATGAACATCGCTGCTTCGAATTGTAATGGCAACAAAATCAGTCTCCTCTTCCTTCGTAAGCACTAGAAAAACTTTTCCTTCAGTTTAATTCGCAAATCATAGTCAAATACGCAACTCAAATTGAGCGCATAGCTTCCTTCTTACTTGAATTGGATTCGAGTATCAATCTGAGCCGTCGTGAATAACTCACGATGCCGGACGAAGCTAGAGCTGAGTCAATTTTGGCGGCGATGTTCGTTCGAGTGGATTTAGATCTTCTGACTAGGATTCGTGTTGGTATTTTCGAACGATGATGCGACTCTGGTCTCGGCGAGCGAGGCGATCGAGGAAGGATTGGAGGGATAGCAGGGGCAAGGGCACGCGATATTTGGCTGGGTGGTGGATTGCCGTAGTCAAGGCTTCGATGCTCGGAGGAGGGGGAAACCCTTGGGTGCAGACTCGACGCCGCTAGCAGAGGTGTTTCTACAGGCTGTTAGGTATAATATTGTACCTTTAATTCAATTTAATTTCATAACATATGTATATTTTTTTAAGAAAAAAAGGATTTTTGTTTTGCTATATATATACAGATTGAAAAAAAATTTAGCAAAAAGGAAAATAAAATATACATACATAAGAGTTTTAGATATTAAGGAATTATAGGGATTAGCTTGTTTAAATAAGTTATTTAATTTATATTAGTCCCCAAAAATAATTTATTAGATGAAGTTTATTGTAACAAAACTACAGTTTTGTTATTTACTGAAGAAAACATATTTTCATATATAATATAAGGGTAGATACATATTTTAATACAGAAAATAAGTATGTATGAATATATATATATATATAACTTTGGAAAAATATATATGGGTTTATATAAAAGTCAGTTAAGTAAATCTACTAAATGATAATTAATTGCTTGATTAGATCGAATATTAATAAAAAATCTAATGTTTATACAAGGTCTGAAAAATCCTACAAAACAAGTCGAGATGGAATGGATTGCAAATCAATAACAAAGATGAGTTAATCTCACTCATCTGGGTAATATCAAAATTTAAAATAGTTAAATTTAAATAATTGGTTGAATGATTTAATTGATTTGATGTGCTATATTATATATAGTAATATATATAGTATATATTGGAGTGATTAATTTCCCGCATTATATAGCGGATGAGACCCTATGCGCCGCATGATAGCGGATGATATTATATTAATCCCATATACCGTGATATTCCACCTCAAAGTGGAAATGGCATTTTATTGTGCTAACGTCTATGGATGCAGGGAAACATGTTGGAGGGATCCAACTGGATTCCTTAAAATATTTAGATTTGCTAAAATATTCTGTGATATTATTATTTGATATACTGTGATGAATTTTATTGATAATTGGAATATTGGGTGTTATAGTTTGATTGAATATATTTGGGTATAATGAGTTACCAAAATATATATATAAATTGGAATTTTGGAAAAAAAATAAAAGAAGAGAATTTGTAAGTTAATTAATTATAGAGAATTTGAATAAATTTAAGAATGAATTGGAAAAGAATAAAAGTGATTTTTAAATCTTAATTAATAAATTCCGTGTATGAAAAAAGGGATTTTGAATAAATAGAGAGAGAATGAATTGTAAACTTAAAGTGATATTATTTAGAGTAATAAAGGATTTATTTTAAAATTTAAGGCTTGAATTTATTTGAAAGGATAAAGAAGGAATTTGGGAAGTATGAAATTGGTATTTTCAGTTAAAAAGATTTTAAATCATAATGAAGTAATAAATTCTGAAGTTAATGGATTTTAGGATAAATTGGAGTAAGTAAGGAAATTTATTTCAAAGTGAAGTAAATTGGAAATCAATTTGGAAATTGATTTAAGTGTTTGAAACCGGGGTTTTAAAAGGAAATTGAGACTATGAAACTTATAAATTGGGTTTATAAATGTGAAGTAATATATCAGTGGATATTTGAAAAAATAAATTCAAGGTGGGAATTTATTAAGGAATGGGTAAATTTGTTTAAAAATAAATAGTGATTTATTTTTAAAGGATGTGAAGAGAAAAGTATTTCCCTGGATAGCCAAGTACTTTTTCAAAGCAAATTATTAAGTACAAGTTAAAAGTTTTAAAGTTGTTTTAAAGTATGTTTAGAAAATTTATTATTTTAAAATGTTTAAATTTTAAAACAAGAATTTTCCAAACTTGTTATAGTAGTAAATATTTAAAGGTTTTGGTATTATGTTTTAAAAAAATTAATTTTATATGTTATAAAGTAGCTTTATTGTAAATTTTCTTAAAGGTATATTTTTGATTAAAGTATTAAGGTAGTTTTTAATTTAAATATTTTAAAGTATATTTTATAATAAAGTGTTTTAAATTACTTCGAAAGTCTAGAGTTTTTGTGCTTGGTGTTTTTGGCGGAAATAAATATTTGGGAATTTATTCCATGAGAAGAGTGCGGTTTGAAAACTGTTGTAACAACCCGATATTCGTGTCGAATTATAATCGACAATTTAAACGATTAATATTGACACAAATTTCCAATTGAAGTTTTTAAATTTGGATTTAAAATTCTTTTACAAATTTTAAGTAAAATTTTATCGGGCTTTAAAATAAATTCTCGGCCCACATTTAAATGTTTGAAGCCGTGGAAAATAATTTGCAAAAAAATAAAAGAAACCCGTTCTCCTTTCCCCTTTTTATTTTCACTTTTCATTCCTTCGGCCCGTCCCCTTTTCTTTTGCTTGTGAAAAATGGCGGCCTCTCTTTGTTGAATTAGGGCTTCGGCTTCTTTCTGGAATTAGGGTTTCGATTCCGATGGTTGCTCGTCTCGCGTGGCTGCTGCGGTGTGCTTGGCCTCAATTCGTCGACTAGGTGAGTATTTCTCACATCTAATTCATCCTCAAGTCCGTGATTAGGTCGTTCGACTTTATTTTTGATGTTACTGATTTTTCTTGCCTTGATTCGATGTTGTTTTATCTTGGCAATTTTGTATTCGTTCGATGATGGTAATCGATGTTGTATGTGAATTTCTTTGTGCCTGTGTCGTTCGACTTCGATGTTGTCGATGATAATTTTAGTGTTTTCGGTAGTTTGATTTTCACGACACTGTTTAATTTTTGGTGTAAAGTAAAACTTGGGGAATTTTGATTTGTTGAGATTTTTGGTGTAAGCAGAGTAATTTCTGATCTCTCAACAAAATTTGCCTTCAACAATAAATGGTTGTCAGACAATCCTACTTGTTGAACCTGCTTTCGACACAATTATTTCTTTCCTTTTCTTATTCTTCTTCGTCTCTCTTTCATGTTTCCTTGGGAATTTCCACCAGCTGCCTCGCAGTTTTAGTTATTCAATGGCTGCACTTGGTACCTGCTATTCAGCAGGTTTCCATACTACCACACCATTGACGTGGGCCAGAAAGTATTTTCAGAAAAAGTATAAGGCCTTGTTTGGTTTGCGGTTTTCAGTTTTGGATTTTGTAACAACCGCAATGTATTCAGTTAGTTATTTCTGAAAGTTTTGAGGCTTGTTTGGTTTTGACCTTTATGGGCTTGGTGCATTGGTTAATTGCTAAGTTCGAACTTGTTTTGGTTGACTTATCTGTATATATATGCATACATACATTCGTATGTGTGTATGCATATATTGTTGACCATGGTTCGGGTTTTGTGTTGTATTTGCACTGGTATATATATATGCAGATACTTGAGCATATTTCATTGTTTCACTGCCATGCTATACTTCTGGTTCATATCTTCCAGTGTTGCCACTGTGTTCCATTTGCATAGCTGAACTTGTGTTGTCTTTGATGTTCTTCTCATTGCATATGAACTTGGTCTACTTGATGCTGTAGCTTTCAAGTATTTTTGCATGTGCATTACTTGTCTTCATATGTGTTCATACATAACTTTGTATGTGTGTATGCATGTGTTGTTAAATTGCACTGCAGTTATTTTTGGGACTTGGTTTGCATACTTGATTCAGTAGTATGCTTCATTTTGCATCACTGTATGTTATTCTCTGAGGTGCCTGCATTGTCATGATGTATACTCTCTGTATACATACTTGAGACTTGTTCCATGCATTACTGTATATTCATACTGTTGGCATTCATATGTTTACAAGTACATTTCATATACTTGTAGTCATTCATGCAAAATTCTGTTGCCTTCTTCTGGTTCATTTCATTTTGGAACCATTGCTTTGGGACTCTCTTTCAACTATTGTCCCCTGTTGCATTTCTGTGCATCATTTCTGTGCATCCTTCCTGTTGCACCCCTGTGCATTCATTTGATTATGCTGGTTGACGTTCTGATGCCTTTGGTTGTTGCAGTATGTTACTGCATTTGGTCTGAGTCACTGTGTATCATGCTTGATCTCTGTTACATGCTTGCTGTTGCATGCTTGTAATATTCAAGTTCTTGCAGTCTTCATTTTCGACATGTTTCACTGCACCTTGTCTTGTATGAACTTGTTTCAGTAGTTAGCTAGAATTGTTGCTGTTCCCTGGACATGAACTTGATTGTTACACATCTTCAAATCGACACTTGGTCTTGTGATATTCACGGCGACGCTTGTGAATATTCATTGGGTACATCATTACTGTCGTGGCAAGGCAGTGCACGCAAGCGTGAACTGCAGCCACACGGTATTGAGTTTTTGGGCACGACATCACTAAAGTGGCAAGGCAGTGCACGCAAGCGTGAACTGCAGCCACACGGTATGGCGTGTATGATATTCTTTTTGTTTTGACTTATGGATCTTTTTGCGTATTCCATATTCTGTAGTGGCGAGGCAGTGCACGCGTGCGTGTACTGCAGCCCTACTTGAATTAATATTTTAATTGATATTTCAATGGTTTGAACTGTTTGTTCATTTCAATTCAATATTCTGAATTGCATTCTGATTTGGTTTAATTACTGTCGTCTATTCATTATTTAATTATTATTGCTTCTGTGCACTAATAACTGAGTTTGAATTAGACTGACCCGAGTATTATTTTCTTTTGAATCTAATACTCGGGTCAGACCGAGTATTTACAGGTTGTAGATATTCTGCTTTGGGTTGCTGCTAGAGCTATGAAGTTCTTTCATATCTTTTGGAGTAGTCGTCTTTTGTAGTAGTCAATATTATTGTATAGGAAGATATGTATTCATGTATATTATATACGTTAATGTACTTGTATATGTAACTTCCTGAGTTGACTATTGCAGTTGTATCACATGTACCGTGTAAATGTATTGTAACTGACATCAGTTATTATATATGTATATGAGATTTTCTGTTTTTATCTGTGTTCCGCATTTATATTTATCTGTGTTATTAGTTTATATTTGTCCTAGACTATTATAGCCACCGCGTGGTAGCTTTGAGTTTGCATCGGCATGTCGGATTTCCTCCTAAAATAGATTGCACGTTTTTACTATCTGACATATCGGTGTTCGCACAAAGCAATTACACGGATGGTCGCTCCTCAACAGCCTTATTCTCCGTGCTAGTTGACAGCACTACACCGTAGTGTTCTTGGCTAGCGTGGGTATAGAGGTGGGGCGTCACAGCTTGGTATCAGAGCCTGGGGTTTAGAACAAATATAAAACATAACTTAGATAGTACATGTGTTACAACTATTTGTCGATGTTTTATTTCACATCTTTGTCTTAAGATCATCTTTGATTGTTAGGAATGAATTCCTAACGCTTATTCGTGAGCATTGATGCTATTCTCTATCGCACTTGCTCACTTGAGTTTACACTTCTAAGTATCAGTGTATATATGCTCTACCAAGTTGCATATTGCTGCAACTAGTACCCACTTCGATTTGAACTCGCATTGTTTATTCGAACTGCTATATATATGCATTCTTATCTCTGATTCGTGTACTTAATGCAGTTTCCATACAATTGGGTTTTGGGTATCAATCTTTGAGACAAATTGCATTCCAATTGTCGACTCTGTCTGTTTATCCATGGTTTGTTGGTTTTCATGTGCCTCTCTCTGATAGTTTTAAAATTTCTTTGGTATAAAAGAAATTGTCTTGGTCTTTGCCTTGTCGATATCGACGTTGACTTGACTTTTACTTTTGCTAAAGTCATTCAAGCATTTATACTCGTTCTGCTTTGTTTTTCCAATTGTTGATCGGTTCTTCTTTTCCGGTTAGTTGTTATCACCTTTGTCGACTTTGATAACTTCTATTTCAGGAATTTTGGGTATTCCTACTTTGATGGATTTGGAATCGAATTCTTTGTATTTTATTCACGTCTTCGAATGTGAATCTTAGTGAATTGATTTGGTTTTCGAATTTAATCGATTCTTGATTATTTCCCGATTTGTTGCTATCATTTATTAGCAACTTTGATGACCTTTTCTTCGGGATTTTTGTGAACATACCTTTCGATGAATTCGGTATCGATTTCTTTGGATTCTATTCACGTCTTCGTATGTGAATTCTTGTGATTGATTGTTTCTACAATCATTTTTGTGATTTGTCACTTTAAAAATATAAAGGTTTCAATACTAGTAGTAAATATCAAAAACTCTTTTATCAAAATGTTTTCAACTCTATTTTCAATACCAAACTCGTTTTTGAAACTGTTTTCCAATCTATTAGTATATACAAATCTTTATTTCACTCGTATGAGAAATCTAATTAAACGGCTTAGTAAAACAAGTGGTATGAAACGCTTGCGTTTACTTCGTCGGTTAATTGTTGGACTTGTTCGATTGAACCTCTAGTGACAAATTTTATTAGTGAAGATTTACAGTTTGTTCGTAAATATTTAAGTTAAGTAAGTGGTTATGGGACATGATGCTAAACTTTTACATTCACTGACTTAGTGTAATTGACACTTCTCGTTGATCATAACGATCATTTTTACGGTTAGACTAGGCCTCATCGGTGTGATTTCGTCTCACACATATCTCTTGGGCTTTGAGGATTGTCTAGACACCACTTGTGTGATTTCATTCACACATACTTTTCTTTTGATTGTGAGGTTAGACTAGACACCACTTGTGTGATTCCACTCACACATACCTCTTTTGATTTTTTTGGTTAGCCTGGACCTCAATCTGTGTGATTTCGACTCACACATGTGGGGTAGCGCCCCACGGTCTTCGGGCCATTCGTGTGTCAAAATTAATGGCTTGCAACCATGAGATAGCGTCTCGTTATGCGTTGCACGTGTTGATGATTTTTCATGCTCGCGGGTAGGTGAGATTCCGTGCTCCCGTTCTCGCTTTGCGTTGCACGTGTTGATGATTTTTCATGCTCGCGTGTAGGTGAGATTCCGTGCTCCCGTTCTCGCTTTGCGTTGCCCGTGTTGGTGATTTTCATGCTCACGTGTAGGTGAGATTCCGTGCTCCCGTTCTCGCTTTGCGTTGCACGTGTTGATGATTTTTCATGCTCGCGGGTAGGTGAGATTCCGTGCTCCCGTTCTCGCTTTGCGTTGCATGTGTTGATGATTTTTCATGCTCGCGTGTAGGTGAGATTCCGTGCTCCCGTTCTCGCTTTGCGTTGCCCGTGTTGGTGATTTTCATGCTCACGTGTAGGTGAGATTCTGTGCTCCCGTTCTCGCTTTGCATTGCACGTGTTGGTGAGTTTTCATGCTCGCATGTAGGTGAGTTTTCGTGCTCCCGTTCTCGTTATGCGTTACATGTGTTGATGAATTTTCATGCTCGCGTGTTGGTGAGTTTCCATACTCTCCTTTGAGTTTTCATACTCTGTTCGAGTTTTCATACTCCGTTCGAGTTTTCATACTCCGTTTGAGTTTTCATACTCTGTTCGAGTTTTCATACTCCGTTTGAGTTTTCATACTCTGTTCGAGTTTTCATACTCCGTTTGAGTTTTCATACTCCGTTCGAGTTTTCATACTCCGTTTGAGTTTTCATACTCCGTTTGAGTTTTCATACTCTGTTCGAGTTTTCATACTCCGTTTGAGTTTTCATACTCCGTTTGAGTTTCCATACTCTCCTTCGAGTTTTCATACTCCGTTCGAGTTTTCATACTCGCGTTCGAGTTTTCATACTCCGGTTCGAGTTTTCATACTCGCGTTCGAGTTCTCATACTCTTAGCTTGTGTTTTCTGGATTTCTTGTGAGGATTTCTAGAATTTGTGCTTCACCAATTTTCGTGATTTCTATTGATAAGTTTTATCAATTCTTGTGCATTGGTGAATTCGTGTGTTATTGACTTGTTACGAATACAAGTTTAGGGTATGATACCCCTTTCTATCTTTGAGAAGATTCTTGTGACTCTTTGGATGAATGAAAATCCACTTATCGAAGTTGCTTCTGATGTCGTTGTTTTAATCACATATTTTAAAAAATTGTTTCAAAATATAAATCAAAATTGTTTTCAAAATTTTTACGATTTGCGCTTTCAAAAGAATGAGGAAGCGAATTAAACGTTTCAGTAAAATCGAGGACTATGATCCCTTTCTTTTGCTGATTCGCTTAATTCCGGACTTGTTCGTTTGAGAATGTAAATTGTAATTTTATAAATAAAAATGGTTTTCAAATTTTTTTTACACTTTACGCTTTCAAAAGAATGTGGAAGCGATGTAAACGTTTCAGAAAAATCGAGGACTATGACCCCTTTCTTTTACTGATTCGCTTAATTCCGGACTTGTCCGTTTGAGAACGTAAAATGTTATTTATTTAAAATACACAATTTAACACTTTCAAGGAAACGATGAAGTGAATTAAACGATTTAGTAAAACTCGTGGTTATGAGTCATGTGCGTTTGCTATTTCGGTTAATTTCGGACTCGTTAATTGAAAATTTTGTAATTTGAAATTTGATTACCGTTGTGGTAATTTCTGATTATCGTTTTGATAATTGGATGTTTATGATTTCTGATTTATCGTTTTTGATAATCAGATATTTATTGTTTCTAATTATCTATTGATAATTAGATATTTGAGATTTAATTGTCGTTTGTGATAATTAAATATTTGTGATTTAAGATTGATTTTCGATTTTGATAATCGAATACTTGTTGATTTGATTATCGTTTTTGATAATCGAATATTTGTGATTTGAGATCTCTGAATTATCTATTGATAATTAGATTTTGTTGATAATTTGTGAATTTCCTTTATGAAATTAAAAGATTTCTTTGGCGTTTATATTGTACTACGCCAGTGTACCGGCTCAATTTTCTGCTATTCATGACGTTTTCCACGTCTTCCAATTACGAAAATGCCTTTGGGATTTCCGATCTTTATTCTTGAGCCCGGTATTATTGAAGAAATTGAAGTTTCACTAGATTTGACTTTGAGCAAACACGTTCTGGCTTGCTCCTTCATGCTCTTTATGGTGAACTTCATATTTCGAATTTCTTCATCTTGTGATGATATGCTCTTTTGGTTGTTACCTTTTGTCCATATATTCCTTAAGATTGCGAGGACGCAATTTCTTTAAGGAGGGGAGTCTGTAACAACCCGATATTCGTGTCGAATTATAATCGACAATTTAAACGATTAATATTGACACAAATTTCCAATTGAAGTTTTTAAATTTGGATTTAAAATTCTTTTACAAATTTTAAGTAAAATTTTATCGGGCTTTAAAATAAATTCTCGGCCCACATTTAAATGTTTGAAGCCGTGGAAAATAATTTGCAAAAAAATAAAAGAAACCCGTTCTCCTTTCCCCTTTTTATTTTCACTTTTCATTCCTTCGGCCCGTCCCCTTTTCTTTTGCTTGTGAAAAATGGCGGCCTCTCTTTGTCGAATTAGGGCTTCGGCTTCTTTCTGGAATTAGGGTTTCGATTCCGATGGTTGCTCGTCTCGCGTGGCTGCTGCGGTGTGCTTGGCCTCAATTCGTCGACTAGGTGAGTATTTCTCACATCTAATTCATCCTCAAGTCCGTGATTAGGTCGTTCGACTTTATTTTTGATGTTACTGATTTTTCTTGCCTTGATTCGATGTTGTTTTATCTTGGCAATTTTGTATTCGTTCGATGATGGTAATCGATGTTGTATGTGAATTTCTTTGTGCCTGTGTCGTTCGACTTCGATGTTGTCGATGATAATTTTAGTGTTTTCGGTAGTTTGATTTTCACGACACTGTTTAATTTTTGGTGTAAAGTAAAACTTGGGGAATTTTGATTTGTTGAGATTTTTGGTGTAAGCAGAGTAATTTCTGATCTCTCAACAAAATTTGCCTTCAACAATAAATGGTTGTCAGACAATCCTACTTGTTGAACCTGCTTTCGACACAATTATTTCTTTCCTTTTCTTATTCTTCTTCGTCTCTCTTTCATGTTTCCTTGGGAATTTCCACCAGCTGCCTCGCAGTTTTAGTTATTCAATGGCTGCACTTGGTACCTGCTATTCAGCAGGTTTCCATACTACCACACCATTGACGTGGGCCAGAAAGTATTTTCAGAAAAAGTATAAGGCCTTGTTTGGTTTGCGGTTTTCAGTTTTGGATTTTGTAACAACCGCAATGTATTCAGTTAGTTATTTCTGAAAGTTTTGAGGCTTGTTTGGTTTTGACCTTTATGGGCTTGGTGCATTGGTTAATTGCTAAGTTCGAACTTGTTTTGGTTGACTTATCTGTATATATATGCATACATACATTCGTATGTGTGTATGCATATATTGTTGACCATGGTTCGGGTTTTGTGTTGTATTTGCACTGGTATATATATATGCAGATACTTGAGCATATTTCATTGTTTCACTGCCATGCTATACTTCTGGTTCATATCTTCCAGTGTTGCCACTGTGTTCCATTTGCATAGCTGAACTTGTGTTGTCTTTGATGTTCTTCTCATTGCATATGAACTTGGTCTACTTGATGCTGTAGCTTTCAAGTATTTTTGCATGTGCATTACTTGTCTTCATATGTGTTCATACATAACTTTGTATGTGTGTATGCATGTGTTGTTAAATTGCACTGCAGTTATTTTTGGGACTTGGTTTGCATACTTGATTCAGTAGTATGCTTCATTTTGCATCACTGTATGTTATTCTCTGAGGTGCCTGCATTGTCATGATGTATACTCTCTGTATACATACTTGAGACTTGTTCCATGCATTACTGTATATTCATACTGTTGGCATTCATATGTTTACAAGTACATTTCATATACTTGTAGTCATTCATGCAAAATTCTGTTGCCTTCTTCTGGTTCATTTCATTTTGGAACCATTGCTTTGGGACTCTCTTTCAACTATTGTCCCCTGTTGCATTTCTGTGCATCATTTCTGTGCATCCTTCCTGTTGCACCCCTGTGCATTCATTTGATTATGCTGGTTGACGTTCTGATGCCTTTGGTTGTTGCAGTATGTTACTGCATTTGGTCTGAGTCACTGTGTATCATGCTTGATCTCTGTTACATGCTTGCTGTTGCATGCTTGTAATATTCAAGTTCTTGCAGTCTTCATTTTCGACATGTTTCACTGCACCTTGTCTTGTATGAACTTGTTTCAGTAGTTAGCTAGAATTGTTGCTGTTCCCTGGACATGAACTTGATTGTTACACATCTTCAAATCGACACTTGGTCTTGTGATATTCACGGCGACGCTTGTGAATATTCATTGGGTACATCATTACTGTCGTGGCAAGGCAGTGCACGCAAGCGTGAACTGCAGCCACACGGTATTGAGTTTTTGGGCACGACATCACTAAAGTGGCAAGGCAGTGCACGCAAGCGTGAACTGCAGCCACACGGTATGGCGTGTATGATATTCTTTTTGTTTTGACTTATGGATCTTTTTGCGTATTCCATATTCTGTAGTGGCGAGGCAGTGCACGCGTGCGTGTACTGCAGCCCTACTTGAATTAATATTTTAATTGATATTTCAATGGTTTGAACTGTTTGTTCATTTCAATTCAATATTCTGAATTGCATTCTGATTTGGTTTAATTACTGTCGTCTATTCATTATTTAATTATTATTGCTTCTGTGCACTAATAACTGAGTTTGAATTAGACTGACCCGAGTATTATTTTCTTTTGAATCTAATACTCGGGTCAGACCGAGTATTTACAGGTTGTAGATATTCTGCTTTGGGTTGCTGCTAGAGCTATGAAGTTCTTTCATATCTTTTGGAGTAGTCGTCTTTTGTAGTAGTCAATATTATTGTATAGGAAGATATGTATTCATGTATATTATATACGTTAATGTACTTGTATATGTAACTTCCTGAGTTGACTATTGCAGTTGTATCACATGTACCGTGTAAATGTATTGTAACTGACATCAGTTATTATATATGTATATGAGATTTTCTGTTTTTATCTGTGTTCCGCATTTATATTTATCTGTGTTATTAGTTTATATTTGTCCTAGACTATTATAGCCACCGCGTGGTAGCTTTGAGTTTGCATCGGCATGTCGGATTTCCTCCTAAAATAGATTGCACGTTTTTACTATCTGACATATCGGTGTTCGCACAAAGCAATTACACGGATGGTCGCTCCTCAACAGCCTTATTCTCCGTGCTAGTTGACAGCACTACACCGTAGTGTTCTTGGCTAGCGTGGGTATAGAGGTGGGGCGTCACAGCTTGGTATCAGAGCCTGGGGTTTAGAACAAATATAAAACATAACTTAGATAGTACATGTGTTACAACTATTTGTCGATGTTTTATTTCACATCTTTGTCTTAAGATCATCTTTGATTGTTAGGAATGAATTCCTAACGCTTATTCGTGAGCATTGATGCTATTCTCTATCGCACTTGCTCACTTGAGTTTACACTTCTAAGTATCAGTGTATATATGCTCTACCAAGTTGCATATTGCTGCAACTAGTACCCACTTCGATTTGAACTCGCATTGTTTATTCGAACTGCTATATATATGCATTCTTATCTCTGATTCGTGTACTTAATGCAGTTTCCATACAATTGGGTTTTGGGTATCAATCTTTGAGACAAATTGCATTCCAATTGTCGACTCTGTCTGTTTATCCATGGTTTGTTGGTTTTCATGTGCCTCTCTCTGATAGTTTTAAAATTTCTTTGGTATAAAAGAAATTGTCTTGGTCTTTGCCTTGTCGATATCGACGTTGACTTGACTTTTACTTTTGCTAAAGTCATTCAAGCATTTATACTCGTTCTGCTTTGTTTTTCCAATTGTTGATCGGTTCTTCTTTTCCGGTTAGTTGTTATCACCTTTGTCGACTTTGATAACTTCTATTTCAGGAATTTTGGGTATTCCTACTTTGATGGATTTGGAATCGAATTCTTTGTATTTTATTCACGTCTTCGAATGTGAATCTTAGTGAATTGATTTGGTTTTCGAATTTAATCGATTCTTGATTATTTCCCGATTTGTTGCTATCATTTATTAGCAACTTTGATGACCTTTTCTTCGGGATTTTTGTGAACATACCTTTCGATGAATTCGGTATCGATTTCTTTGGATTCTATTCACGTCTTCGTATGTGAATTCTTGTGATTGATTGTTTCTACAATCATTTTTGTGATTTGTCACTTTAAAAATATAAAGGTTTCAATACTAGTAGTAAATATCAAAAACTCTTTTATCAAAATGTTTTCAACTCTATTTTCAATACCAAACTCGTTTTTGAAACTGTTTTCCAATCTATTAGTATATACAAATCTTTATTTCACTCGTATGAGAAATCTAATTAAACGGCTTAGTAAAACAAGTGGTATGAAACGCTTGCGTTTACTTCGTCGGTTAATTGTTGGACTTGTTCGATTGAACCTCTAGTGACAAATTTTATTAGTGAAGATTTACAGTTTGTTCGTAAATATTTAAGTTAAGTAAGTGGTTATGGGACATGATGCTAAACTTTTACATTCACTGACTTAGTGTAATTGACACTTCTCGTTGATCATAACGATCATTTTTACGGTTAGACTAGGCCTCATCGGTGTGATTTCGTCTCACACATATCTCTTGGGCTTTGAGGATTGTCTAGACACCACTTGTGTGATTTCATTCACACATACTTTTCTTTTGATTGTGAGGTTAGACTAGACACCACTTGTGTGATTCCACTCACACATACCTCTTTTGATTTTTTTGGTTAGCCTGGACCTCAATCTGTGTGATTTCGACTCACACATGTGGGGTAGCGCCCCACGGTCTTCGGGCCATTCGTGTGTCAAAATTAATGGCTTGCAACCATGAGATAGCGTCTCGTTATGCGTTGCACGTGTTGATGATTTTTCATGCTCGCGGGTAGGTGAGATTCCGTGCTCCCGTTCTCGCTTTGCGTTGCACGTGTTGATGATTTTTCATGCTCGCGTGTAGGTGAGATTCCGTGCTCCCGTTCTCGCTTTGCGTTGCCCGTGTTGGTGATTTTCATGCTCACGTGTAGGTGAGATTCCGTGCTCCCGTTCTCGCTTTGCGTTGCACGTGTTGATGATTTTTCATGCTCGCGGGTAGGTGAGATTCCGTGCTCCCGTTCTCGCTTTGCGTTGCATGTGTTGATGATTTTTCATGCTCGCGTGTAGGTGAGATTCCGTGCTCCCGTTCTCGCTTTGCGTTGCCCGTGTTGGTGATTTTCATGCTCACGTGTAGGTGAGATTCTGTGCTCCCGTTCTCGCTTTGCATTGCACGTGTTGGTGAGTTTTCATGCTCGCATGTAGGTGAGTTTTCGTGCTCCCGTTCTCGTTATGCGTTACATGTGTTGATGAATTTTCATGCTCGCGTGTTGGTGAGTTTCCATACTCTCCTTTGAGTTTTCATACTCTGTTCGAGTTTTCATACTCCGTTCGAGTTTTCATACTCCGTTTGAGTTTTCATACTCTGTTCGAGTTTTCATACTCCGTTTGAGTTTTCATACTCTGTTCGAGTTTTCATACTCCGTTTGAGTTTTCATACTCCGTTCGAGTTTTCATACTCCGTTTGAGTTTTCATACTCCGTTTGAGTTTTCATACTCTGTTCGAGTTTTCATACTCCGTTTGAGTTTTCATACTCCGTTTGAGTTTCCATACTCTCCTTCGAGTTTTCATACTCCGTTCGAGTTTTCATACTCGCGTTCGAGTTTTCATACTCCGGTTCGAGTTTTCATACTCGCGTTCGAGTTCTCATACTCTTAGCTTGTGTTTTCTGGATTTCTTGTGAGGATTTCTAGAATTTGTGCTTCACCAATTTTCGTGATTTCTATTGATAAGTTTTATCAATTCTTGTGCATTGGTGAATTCGTGTGTTATTGACTTGTTACGAATACAAGTTTAGGGTATGATACCCCTTTCTATCTTTGAGAAGATTCTTGTGACTCTTTGGATGAATGAAAATCCACTTATCGAAGTTGCTTCTGATGTCGTTGTTTTAATCACATATTTTAAAAAATTGTTTCAAAATATAAATCAAAATTGTTTTCAAAATTTTTACGATTTGCGCTTTCAAAAGAATGAGGAAGCGAATTAAACGTTTCAGTAAAATCGAGGACTATGATCCCTTTCTTTTGCTGATTCGCTTAATTCCGGACTTGTTCGTTTGAGAATGTAAATTGTAATTTTATAAATAAAAATGGTTTTCAAATTTTTTTTACACTTTACGCTTTCAAAAGAATGTGGAAGCGATGTAAACGTTTCAGAAAAATCGAGGACTATGACCCCTTTCTTTTACTGATTCGCTTAATTCCGGACTTGTCCGTTTGAGAACGTAAAATGTTATTTATTTAAAATACACAATTTAACACTTTCAAGGAAACGATGAAGTGAATTAAACGATTTAGTAAAACTCGTGGTTATGAGTCATGTGCGTTTGCTATTTCGGTTAATTTCGGACTCGTTAATTGAAAATTTTGTAATTTGAAATTTGATTACCGTTGTGGTAATTTCTGATTATCGTTTTGATAATTGGATGTTTATGATTTCTGATTTATCGTTTTTGATAATCAGATATTTATTGTTTCTAATTATCTATTGATAATTAGATATTTGAGATTTAATTGTCGTTTGTGATAATTAAATATTTGTGATTTAAGATTGATTTTCGATTTTGATAATCGAATACTTGTTGATTTGATTATCGTTTTTGATAATCGAATATTTGTGATTTGAGATCTCTGAATTATCTATTGATAATTAGATTTTGTTGATAATTTGTGAATTTCCTTTATGAAATTAAAAGATTTCTTTGGCGTTTATATTGTACTACGCCAGTGTACCGGCTCAATTTTCTGCTATTCATGACGTTTTCCACGTCTTCCAATTACGAAAATGCCTTTGGGATTTCCGATCTTTATTCTTGAGCCCGGTATTATTGAAGAAATTGAAGTTTCACTAGATTTGACTTTGAGCAAACACGTTCTGGCTTGCTCCTTCATGCTCTTTATGGTGAACTTCATATTTCGAATTTCTTCATCTTGTGATGATATGCTCTTTTGGTTGTTACCTTTTGTCCATATATTCCTTAAGATTGCGAGGACGCAATTTCTTTAAGGAGGGGAGTCTGTAACAACCCGATATTCGTGTCGAATTATAATCGACAATTTAAACGATTAATATTGACACAAATTTCCAATTGAAGTTTTTAAATTTGGATTTAAAATTCTTTTACAAATTTTAAGTAAAATTTTATCGGGCTTTAAAATAAATTCTCGGCCCACATTTAAATGTTTGAAGCCGTGGAAAATAATTTGCAAAAAAATAAAAGAAACCCGTTCTCCTTTCCCCTTTTTATTTTCACTTTTCATTCCTTCGGCCCGTCCCCTTTTCTTTTGCTTGTGAAAAATGGCGGCCTCTCTTTGTCGAATTAGGGCTTCGGCTTCTTTCTGGAATTAGGGTTTCGATTCCGATGGTTGCTCGTCTCGCGTGGCTGCTGCGGTGTGCTTGGCCTCAATTCGTCGACTAGGTGAGTATTTCTCACATCTAATTCATCCTCAAGTCCGTGATTAGGTCGTTCGACTTTATTTTTGATGTTACTGATTTTTCTTGCCTTGATTCGATGTTGTTTTATCTTGGCAATTTTGTATTCGTTCGATGATGGTAATCGATGTTGTATGTGAATTTCTTTGTGCCTGTGTCGTTCGACTTCGATGTTGTCGATGATAATTTTAGTGTTTTCGGTAGTTTGATTTTCACGACACTGTTTAATTTTTGGTGTAAAGTAAAACTTGGGGAATTTTGATTTGTTGAGATTTTTGGTGTAAGCAGAGTAATTTCTGATCTCTCAACAAAATTTGCCTTCAACAATAAATGGTTGTCAGACAATCCTACTTGTTGAACCTGCTTTCGACACAATTATTTCTTTCCTTTTCTTATTCTTCTTCGTCTCTCTTTCATGTTTCCTTGGGAATTTCCACCAGCTGCCTCGCAGTTTTAGTTATTCAATGGCTGCACTTGGTACCTGCTATTCAGCAGGTTTCCATACTACCACACCATTGACGTGGGCCAGAAAGTATTTTCAGAAAAAGTATAAGGCCTTGTTTGGTTTGCGGTTTTCAGTTTTGGATTTTGTAACAACCGCAATGTATTCAGTTAGTTATTTCTGAAAGTTTTGAGGCTTGTTTGGTTTTGACCTTTATGGGCTTGGTGCATTGGTTAATTGCTAAGTTCGAACTTGTTTTGGTTGACTTATCTGTATATATATGCATACATACATTCGTATGTGTGTATGCATATATTGTTGACCATGGTTCGGGTTTTGTGTTGTATTTGCACTGGTATATATATATGCAGATACTTGAGCATATTTCATTGTTTCACTGCCATGCTATACTTCTGGTTCATATCTTCCAGTGTTGCCACTGTGTTCCATTTGCATAGCTGAACTTGTGTTGTCTTTGATGTTCTTCTCATTGCATATGAACTTGGTCTACTTGATGCTGTAGCTTTCAAGTATTTTTGCATGTGCATTACTTGTCTTCATATGTGTTCATACATAACTTTGTATGTGTGTATGCATGTGTTGTTAAATTGCACTGCAGTTATTTTTGGGACTTGGTTTGCATACTTGATTCAGTAGTATGCTTCATTTTGCATCACTGTATGTTATTCTCTGAGGTGCCTGCATTGTCATGATGTATACTCTCTGTATACATACTTGAGACTTGTTCCATGCATTACTGTATATTCATACTGTTGGCATTCATATGTTTACAAGTACATTTCATATACTTGTAGTCATTCATGCAAAATTCTGTTGCCTTCTTCTGGTTCATTTCATTTTGGAACCATTGCTTTGGGACTCTCTTTCAACTATTGTCCCCTGTTGCATTTCTGTGCATCATTTCTGTGCATCCTTCCTGTTGCACCCCTGTGCATTCATTTGATTATGCTGGTTGACGTTCTGATGCCTTTGGTTGTTGCAGTATGTTACTGCATTTGGTCTGAGTCACTGTGTATCATGCTTGATCTCTGTTACATGCTTGCTGTTGCATGCTTGTAATATTCAAGTTCTTGCAGTCTTCATTTTCGACATGTTTCACTGCACCTTGTCTTGTATGAACTTGTTTCAGTAGTTAGCTAGAATTGTTGCTGTTCCCTGGACATGAACTTGATTGTTACACATCTTCAAATCGACACTTGGTCTTGTGATATTCACGGCGACGCTTGTGAATATTCATTGGGTACATCATTACTGTCGTGGCAAGGCAGTGCACGCAAGCGTGAACTGCAGCCACACGGTATTGAGTTTTTGGGCACGACATCACTAAAGTGGCAAGGCAGTGCACGCAAGCGTGAACTGCAGCCACACGGTATGGCGTGTATGATATTCTTTTTGTTTTGACTTATGGATCTTTTTGCGTATTCCATATTCTGTAGTGGCGAGGCAGTGCACGCGTGCGTGTACTGCAGCCCTACTTGAATTAATATTTTAATTGATATTTCAATGGTTTGAACTGTTTGTTCATTTCAATTCAATATTCTGAATTGCATTCTGATTTGGTTTAATTACTGTCGTCTATTCATTATTTAATTATTATTGCTTCTGTGCACTAATAACTGAGTTTGAATTAGACTGACCCGAGTATTATTTTCTTTTGAATCTAATACTCGGGTCAGACCGAGTATTTACAGGTTGTAGATATTCTGCTTTGGGTTGCTGCTAGAGCTATGAAGTTCTTTCATATCTTTTGGAGTAGTCGTCTTTTGTAGTAGTCAATATTATTGTATAGGAAGATATGTATTCATGTATATTATATACGTTAATGTACTTGTATATGTAACTTCCTGAGTTGACTATTGCAGTTGTATCACATGTACCGTGTAAATGTATTGTAACTGACATCAGTTATTATATATGTATATGAGATTTTCTGTTTTTATCTGTGTTCCGCATTTATATTTATCTGTGTTATTAGTTTATATTTGTCCTAGACTATTATAGCCACCGCGTGGTAGCTTTGAGTTTGCATCGGCATGTCGGATTTCCTCCTAAAATAGATTGCACGTTTTTACTATCTGACATATCGGTGTTCGCACAAAGCAATTACACGGATGGTCGCTCCTCAACAGCCTTATTCTCCGTGCTAGTTGACAGCACTACACCGTAGTGTTCTTGGCTAGCGTGGGTATAGAGGTGGGGCGTCACAACTGTTTTCAAAAGGGTTGAAAATGGAAATATATCTTGCAAAGATATTTTGAGATAAATAAATAATTTGGGAGAATTATTTATGTTTGATGGTTGTTTGTAAATGTTAATTGATAGTTAAATAACCGACTATCAATATTGGACAATACGCTGATCGTTTCGAAGAGACTGGGATCGAGATTTATTTCTCGAAAACCACTTCGATTCGGCTTGAACGTTTTTGTGGAAAAACGAGTTTGGATTCGAAGATGGAGCAGTGAAGGGCAAGGGCTAGTCGCTACTAATCTTGAGGTGATTCCAAAATGGATGCAGTAGGAGTAGTGCCTTCGGTTCCGTTCGAACCCAAGACGGACTTGTATGGACGAATGCTTTCGGAACATCGTCCGGTGGACGATGGGCATTCTAAGTGAAACGTTCTAAAAGGTAATGCTTAACCTCAAGCCTCATCAACCGGGAATGACTGAAAATCAGGGGTTATGCAGCAAGGCTAGGCGGGTAGCACCCATTCAGGGTGAGGTCATCCCTGTCTAGATGTCCCTTTATTTCGGCTTAGTGGTGCGGTTGCCGATCCCAACCGTGGGGTGATCTTACTCGGGATTATCCAGTAAGGGGTAGTCCCGATCTTGTGTTGTAGGGATTAGGAGTGATCCTCGGTATGCTGATCTAGACCAGGTACTGTGACAGGTGGTAACCCAGTGCCTAGTCATTAGTTGGAAATCCATTTCTGCCTACGTGCTTTACGTTTTTGTTTGTATACCTATTAGCTGAAATTTAATAAATGTAACAATTTCGGCTATTTGAATAAGTATTTGCATATAGACCCTATTATAATATCAGAGGATTTTATAAAAAGTGTTTTAGCCAACGTAAGGTAAAAACCCGATATGCTTATTTGTGGCGTGGTCTTACGAGATGCTTTTGTTTTCAAAGGATTTTTGAAACTTTAATAATCGATTTGAGCGTGATTTCTCACGCTGGTATTCCAGACTGACTCGGGTGTTATTTAACTATAATGCTCGGGTCAGACCGAGTATTATAGAGTACAGGAAAGGATGTCGTGGAGCTCAGGAGACGAGCTAGATGGCGATACATACTTCTGTATTTTTGTTGTATTTTCCGCTGTGCATTCAAATTGTGAGGACAGATTATGATTACTGTCCAGTTGTGTGTTATGTATACTTTGATGATGTATGTATAAATAGATATAGTATTTGTTTTTGGTGTAAAGATCGGCGATTATCTATTATGTTTTATTCTGCTGCGATGGTTATATTCTGATGTTGTTTTCTATCTTCTTCTTCTACCTCTTCTTCTTTAACTCAAATGGTTCGTATTTATGTTCATCTTGAGTTGATTGATGTAGAATAGTATTGACTCAAGGGGTACGGATTTGCGGGCCGTTACAGTGGTATCATAGCTTGGTTGGTGATAACCTTGGCTCTGGTCGGAATTACTCATAGAATAGAGTCCATAGTACTCTAGAAGGAGCTTGAGCGTATTAATAGATATGAGCGCGTATTTGTTAGTGAATATAAAATTGTTTTATATTGTGTTGATTTGTTGGTTGAGTGTTTATGGATTCTGGTCGATGTGTGGGACGCCATGTCATGGATAGGGGTTTCTAAACTCTTAAACAAGATAAACCGACATAGTATTGTTTTAAATAGGATAAATGAAATAATTTTACCCAAATTATTTTCATAAATAAAGGGAATAATTTTTCGTAAATTATTATAGTTATATATGGATGCTTGGTTGTTAGGGATGATGATATTAAATTATTATCATTAATGTGTAAAATTAAATAAGGAATTGAAATCATAATTAAAAACTGAGAAACAAATTCATATACAAATGAGATTTGTAAATGTAAACTATAAATGTGAATTATAGTGTGATTAATAATTAAAATAAGATAAAATTCCAAAGTAATGTTTGAATATAAATTTAAAGGATTTAGAGTTTGAAAATTTGGAAATTTATACTCCTTTGAATTTGAAAATGATTCTCAAAAAGTTGGGAAAAATAATATATATTTGAAAAAAAAAGATTTGAAATCTAGAGAGATTTGGAATTTAAAAATATTTGAAGGGTTTTAAAAGGGATAAAAGTATTGAATTCTTTTCCGTCGCTGGAAAATAATTCCGATGGTGATCGCGACATCATCGATGTTCATTTTCGAGTTTCCAAGAGGGGATTGCTACCTGGATGTTTTGGATTAAAGTTTGTTTGTGAAATTTGGTTTGATTTTGAAAATGCAAAGGAATAGTTTGATTTAGATATATATGTTTACAAAATTGAATTTTGAATATTTTAGTAATGAGTTTAAACATGTAAGCAAAAGGGAATTGAAACTGAATGTTGAACTTAAGTTTGAACGGAAAAAAAAGTCAAGTTGGACTGAATCAAATAAAGTTTTGAGATTGAAATTAGTAAGTAACTGATTGATTTATATGGTATGCAAATGAAATGAAATATGAATATAGTCGAGCTTAAAATGGGTAGAAGTATGAAAAATATAAGTGTGAGACTTATAAGAAAAAATACGGTGAAGAAAAATACTAAGCCAAAATAAAATTGTTTTGGTATTTTGGAAAGTGAAATAGAAATCTAAACTCGAATTATAAATTAGATTGAACTCAAGAAAATTAAATAAAATGGTTTTGAAGATAAATGAAGGAAAAAAAATCAAGTATGGGATTATAAATTGAAAGTGTGATCGAATGAAATTGAATTGGATTAAGATAGATTTGGTGTGAGGTGTAAACAAATCCAATTCAAGCATAAATTGAATGGCCTTATTATTGATAAAATTCAATAATGAATTGTTAATCTGAATTAAAATTTAAAAATGGATAAAAAAATAAACTAGTCGAATAAATTAGTAAAATGGTTGGGATTTGATCAAAAGGGGAATCAAATCAAAGATTTAAATGGAAGTTTGTTGAATAAAATAAACTTAAGTTATTGGGTGGAATAGTTTGAAGAAAATAAATAACTTAAGTAAATTGTGAAATGGTTATTTAATATATTGGTTGTCGAGTTTAATAAAATGGTTTGGAATCAAACTTTTTGGATATGAAAGGAAATGCAATGAAAAGATTGTGAATAAATTAAAATGGGATGAAATCAAGTGTAACTTGAGTTGGAATCGATTCATATGGTTATAAAGCTTAAGTAATTATTTATTCACATTAATATTGTCGAATTGCATAAGAAAATGGGTTGTTCGATGTAAACGGGATTAGATAAAATTCTATGAGTTATTAGAAGTGAAATAGAATGATTTTGAAATCAATTGGAATGAATATGAGTTTGTTTTGCATAGAACGAATTAAATATAAGCGTGTAAGTTGTAAATCACTTAAACTGAATGGAATGGTTTGAGAATTGGTTGTAAGCAATTGTAATAAGTGTCGGAACCTTATATGTGCTTATGGAAATTATATAACATGCGTTATATGTGAAATTTATGTGTTAGCTATTGAAAGTAAGTGAAATGTTAATAAATCACATATATTTAGTACTTATATGTTTGAATTGAGTAAGTACAGGTACCGGGAAGCCGTTTGGCTGGATTTGATCACGCTAGTTGCTAAAATAATAAGCCGTTTGCTTAAAAACGCTAAATAAAGGTACGCCTACGCAATAAAAATAGGAAATATAAACTGTTTTTTGTTTTTCCGACCATGTGGGTCGATGTATATATATTTATATCTCTTGTCAAATTGCAAAAGCTCCTCCGTATAAAGAAGACTACCAAAATTTTCCAAAATTTTTGGAAGTTAGAAAATTTTTTGAGAAAATTTTTGTTAGCGACGGAACGATTTCAAATTGAAATAAATTAGTAGATAAAACTAATTTAAAATAATAGATATGGAAATTGAAGATAAATTGAATTCATATGGAAATGAGAAAACAAATTTGAATAGAAATAGATATGAAAACTTCTATAAGGAAATGTATAAAATGATTTTAAAAGCAATGGTTGGATATTATTGATGTAGGATATACAGGTATTGTAAAAAGAGAAAGGAAAATTTGGTTTTGATTACAAAAGATAAATTTGAATAGCTCGACAAAAAGGTATGTGTTTAAATTTCTGTCTGAAATTTGATTGGGTTTTTGATCTAGTCACTTGGCTTTTTGTTTTCTTTTGGAATTTGGGAGCCCATAGAGGCATTTTGTAGTTGTACCGAGGTAGCCGCGCAAAGGAGACGCTGGCAAAAAAATTCGAAAATTTAAGGAGTTAGAAAATTTTTGAGAAAATTTTCATAATTCAAAATTTGGTTTTTAATTGAAATTTGAATGATTGAGCCAAATAATATTATTTGAAACTATGGGAGAGTTTGGAACGTTAGTAAGAATGATAATGGGTCTTTTATAAAAGATAGTTGGTAGGATGTTGAATTGTTGGTCTTGGGGATAAGTAAACGGGTATTGGACCATTCTTCTTAACTAGCAATTTCGGGGACGAAATTCTTTTAAGGGGGGAGGAATGTGACGACCCGGAAATTTTGAATATTTGAAATTGGAATATTTAATTGATTTTAAATATTTGAAAGGTTAATTTTTAACTTGAATTTAAATATTACTATTTATTTGATAATTAAATTATTAAATTAAATAATTTGAAGTTGGGTAAAATGTTGAATCTAGAGTTTTAAGCCTGTTAAAAATAATTTAAAGGCTTGTAAAATTTATACTGATAATACTGAAGATAGTGGAAGTTTTAAAATTGAATTTAACACTGATTTGTTCAGTTTTGAAATTTTATCGTTTTAAATTGAATTTAAAAATAGCCTTTCGAGGTACAGTCTCGGAAGTCGACGAAACCAGTGCCATTGGATCCGTAATATTGTATTATTATCGGATTTCAAATTTCGTCGTGATTGGAGTTGTTGTGTGAGCATACGATATATAAACGCGTTGAAATTTATATCGGAATTCAATATAATAACAGATCCAAAAAGCTATCTTCTCCATACGATCGAATTAGGGCTCGAAAACTTTTCCATTGCGTTCGTAATAGGGGTTTAACATTATGAACGCCTGGCGGCACACCGCGGTAAGATGTCAGAATTTTAAGTTACAAATTCAAATCAATTTAAATTTGAATTTAAAATTGATATATATATATATGCTTGTTGACCAGTCAAAAATAAAAATAAATAAATATAATAAAGATCTGTCTCGCCTATCTTTTGAAGCAAGCCTCTACCCTATTTTATGAATCGTGACTCCACCTATCTTCCCTCCAGTTCGAACGAGAACTATCTCATCTTCTTTTTATTGCCTTTACCCAATTCAATTTCGTATAAAAGCTTGAAAAAGAAAACAAAAATGAACATCGCTGCTTCAAATTGTAATGGCAACAAAATCAGTCTCCTCTTCCTTCGTAAGCACGAGAAAAACTTTTCCCTTCAGGTTAATTTGCAAATCAAATATGCAACTCAACTTGAGCGCATAGCTTCCTTCTTACTTGAATTGGATTTGAGTATCATTTTGAGCCGTCGTGAGTAACTCGCGATGCTGGACGAAGCTAGAGCTGAGTCAATTTTGGCCACGACGTTCGTTCGAGTGGATCTAGATCTTCTGACTAGGGTTCGTGTTGGTATTTTCGAACGATGACGCGACTCTGGTCTCGGCGAGCGAGGCGATCGAGGAGGGATTAGAGGGATAGCAGGGGCAAGGGCGCGTGAGATATGGCTGGGTGGTGGATTGCCGTAGTCAAGGCTTCGATACTCGACGGAGGGGGGAAACCCTTGGGTGCAGACTCGACGCCGCTAGCAGAGATGTTTCTGCAGGCTGTTAGGTATAACATTGTACCTTTAATTCAATTTAATTTCAAAACATGTGTATATTTTTTTTAAGTAAAAAAAAGGATTTTTGTTTTGCTATATATATACAGATTGAAAAAAATTAGCAAAAAAGAAAATAAAAAATATATATATATATAATAGGAGTTTTAGATATTGAGGAATTGTAGTGATTAGCTTGTTTAAATAAGTTATTTAATTTATATTAGTCCCTAAAAATAATTAATTAGAGGAAGTTTACTGTAACAAAACTACAGTTTTGTTATTTATTAAAGAAAACATATTTTCATATATAATATAAGGGTACATACCTATTTTAATATAGAAAATAAGTATATATGAATATATATATATAGAACTTTGGAAAAATATACAAGGGTTTATATAAAAGTTAGTTAAATAAATCTACTAAATGATAACTAAATGTTTGATTAGATCGAATATTAATAAAACATCTAATGTTTATACAAGGTCTGAAAAATCATGGAAAACCAGTCGAGATGGAATGGATTGCAAATCAATAACAAAGGTGAGTTAATCTCACTCATCTGGGTAATATTTAAATTTAAAATAGTTAAATTTAAATAATTGGTTGAATGATATAACTGATTTGATGTGCTATATTATATATACTAATATATATAGTATATATTGGAGTGATTGATTTCCTGCATTATATAGCGGATGATACTCTATGCGCCGCATAATAGCGGATGATATTATATTAATCCCATATACCGCGATATTCCACCTCGAAGTGGAATTGGCATTTTATTGCTAACGTCTGTGGATGCAGGGAAACAGGTTGGAGGGATCCAACTGGATTCCTCAAAATATTTAGATTTGTTTAAATATTTTGTGATATGATTATTTGATATACTGTGATGAATTTTATTGATAATTGGATGCTATAGTTTGATTGAATATATTTGGGTATAATGAGTTACCAATATATATATAAATTGGATTTTGGAAAGAAAAAAAAAGAATTTGTAAGTTAATTAATTATAGAGAATTTGAATAAATTTAAGAATGAAGTGGAAAAGAATAAAAGTTAATTTTAAATCTTAATTAATAAATTCCGTGTATGAAAAAGGAGATTTTGAATAAACCCAGAGAGAATGAATTGTAAACTTGAAGTGATATTATTTAGAGTAATAAAGAATTTATTTAAAATTCAAGGTTTGAATTTATTTGAAAGGATAAAGAAGGAATTTGGGAAATATGAAATTGGTATTTTCAGTTAAAAAGATTTTAAATCATAATGAAGTACTAAATTCTGAAGTTAATGAATTTTAGGATAAATGGAGTAAGTAAGGAAATTTATTTCAAAGTGAAGTAAATTGGAAATCAATTTGGAAATTGATTTAAGTGTTTGAAACTGGGGTTTTAAAAGGAAATTGAGACTATGAAACTTATAAACTGGGTTTATAAAAGTGAAGTAATATATCAGTGGATATTTGGAAAAATAAATTCAAGGTGAGAATTTATTAAGGAATGGGTAAATTTGTTTAAAAATAAATAGTGATTTATTTTTAAAGGATGTGAAGACAAGAGTATTTCCCTGAATATACAAGTACATTTTCAAAGCAAATTATTAAGTACAAGTTAAAAGTTTTAAAGTTGTTTTAAAGTATGTTTAGAAAATTTATTATTTTAAATTGTTTAAATTTTAAAACAAGAATTTTCCAAACTTGTTATAGTAGTAAATATTTAAAGGTCTTGGTATCATGTTTAAAAAAAAATTAGTTTTATATGTTATAAAGTAGCTTTATTGTAAATATTCTTAAAGGATATATTTTTGATTAAAGTATTAAGGTAGTTTTTAATTTAAATATTTTAAAGTATATTTTATAATAAAGTGTTTTAAATTACTCTAAAAATCTAAAGTTTTTGTGTTTGGTGTTTTCAGTGGAAATGAATATTTGAGAATTTATTCCATGAGAAGAGTGTGTTTTGAAAAGTGTTTTCAAAAGGGTTGAAAATGGAAATATATCTTGCAAAGATATTTTGAGATAAATAAATAATTTGGGAGAATTATTTATGTTTGATGGTTATTTGTAAATGTTAATTGATAGTTAAATAACCGACTATCAATATTGGACAATGCGCTGATCGTTTCGAAGAGACCGGGATCGGGATTTATTTCTCGAAAACCACTTCGATCCGGTTTGAAAGTTTTCGTGGAAAAACGAGTTTGGATTCGAAGATGGAGCAGTGAAGGGCAAGGGCTAGTCGCTACTAATCCTGAGGTGATTCCAAAATGGATGCAGTAGGAGTAGTGCCTTTGGTTCCGTTCGAACCCGGGATGGACTTGTATGGACGAATGCTTTCAGAACATCGTCAGGTGGACGATAGGCATTCTAAGTGAAACGTTCTAAAAGGTAATGCTTAGCCTCAAGCCTCATCAACCGGGAATGACTGAAAATCAGGGGTTATGCAGCAAGGCTAGGTGGGTAGCACCCATTCAGGGTGAGGTCATCCCTGTCTAGATGTCCCTTTATTTTGGCTTAGTGGTGCGGTTGCTGATCCCAACCGTGGGGTGATCTTACTCGGGATTATCCAGTAAGGGGTAGTCCTGATCTTGTGTTGTAGGGATTAGGAGTGATCCTCGGTATGCTGATCTAGACCAGGTACTGTGACAGGTGGTACCCCAGTGCCTAGTCATTAGTTGGAAATACATTCTCCCTAAATGCCTTTACGTTTTTGTTTGTATACCTATTAGCTGGAATTTAATAAATGAAACAATTTCGGCTATTTGAATAAGTATTTGTATATAGACCCTATTATAATATCATAGGATTTTATAAAAAGTGTTTTAGCTATCGTAAGTTAAAAACCCGACATGCTTATTTGTAGTGTGGTCTTACGAGATGCTTTTTTTTCAAAGGATTTTTGAAACTTTAATAACCGATTTGAGTGTTTTTTCTCACGCTAGTATTCCAGACTGACTCGGGTGTTATTTAACTATAATGCTCGGGTCAAACCGAGTATTATAGAATACATGAAAGGATGCTGTGGAGCTCAGGAGACGAACTGGATGGCGATACGTACTTCCGTATTTATGTTCTATATTCCGCTGTGTATTCAGATTGTGAGGATAGATTATGATTACTGTCCAGTTGTGTGTTATGTATGCTCTGATGATGTATGTATAAACAGGTGTAGTATTTGTTTTTGGTGTAAAGATCGGTGATTATCTATTATATTTTATTCCATTGCGATGGTTAGATTCTGATGTTGTTTTCTATCTTCTTCTTCTACCTCTTCTTCTTTAACTCAAATGGTTCGTATTTCTGTTTATCTTGAGTTGATTGATGTAGAATAGTGTTGACTCAAGGGGTACTAATTTGCGGGTCATTACGTAAAACTATGTGTAGCTCCCGTGTCGAACAAAATTCGAAATTTTTTATCACAAACGAAAAGGTTAACTTCTAAAATTCCTTTTCCTTTATCAGCCTTTGAGGTTGAAGGATCATTTTCGATTGCATACATCTCCGCTACTTGAGCTTGCTTCAGTGTTGGGCAATCCTTGATCCTATGTCCTGGCTTGTGGCGGTAATAGAATTCCCTAGATTCCTGTTCTGGCTTCATAAATTGCCCCCTCTTTCCTTGCTTCCTGGGGTTTTTACAACTATTCGAGTAATGGCCTTTCTCCAAGCAATTGAAACAAGTAACATCTTATACCTTGTTAACCTGTGTATTCTTCTTTCCTTTGCCTCTCCATAGTTTCTTTCCGCCGAACTTCCTTTTCCTCTAATTTGGATTGCTTGTATTCCCTTTCTCCTTCGGAACTTCTTGCTTATACAGAGTAGTGTATCTATAACCCATATCGATCAGTTCAGAAAAAGATTTTTTTATGTGAGCAGTCATTCTTTCATGGAATTTCTTATTCATTCCCCAAATAAACCTTTCATTTTTCTTTAAAGGTGTATTCACCAACTTTGGACCAAACCAAGATAATTTGTTGAATTTGTTCAAGTATTCCTCAAACGATAAGCTTTCCTGCTTCAAATTCATGAACTCCTGGTACATTCTGGAGATACCAGCAGACGGCATATATCGCTGCTCAAACACTTTCTTCAATCGATTCCAAGTAAACTCATCCGTCGGCTCATCCAATGTAACAGTTTTCCACCATGATAAAGCCTCTTCCTGGAGTTGCCAGGAAGCTATCAATCGCATCTGATCATCTTCTAATTTTAGTCCTTTGAAAATCCTTTCGCACGATCGAATCCAGGCTTATGCTTTGATAATGGTTCCTTGCCTGTGAATGGCTTTCCACCAAGTCTGAAAAAACTTTGACATAAATCAGCCAGATCCGGCTGAGGTTGAGTGAGAATAGCTGCTTCCGTTGTTGCAGGGCCTTGACCAGTTGAAGTGATACTTCCCCATCCCCTGCCTCGTCCTCTTCTTCCACTCATTCTTACTATCTGTAAGTAGTAAGAAAACTGGTTTAAGCATCCGGACGAGATATCTTAGGGAATAACAACAATTGAAGAAAATAGACTGAGTAATTTGGGTTTTTGGTTTCACGGGTTGTACTATTCTAGGGTATACTTCACCCTATCTCTTATGAGCCATTTAATGTGTTCCACTTCGTAGCTAAAGTTATTACTCAACCATTGCTTTGATGCCACTTGTGATGATCCGAATTCGATGCCCAACAAACGACATCGAAATTCGTATCGCCGGAGCTTGTAACAACATTAGATGATAAACAACACAGCGGAAGCAAAAGATGATTACATTGATATACAACATAGATACAATGCAAGTTACATCATTTGAGGACAACAAATCAACACCATCAGAGAATGTATACAACACAACACCACAGTGGAAATATATCATCATTTAGCAAAATCTCCAAGAGAATCCAATACTGCATCTCCAAACCAAAACCCCAAAGCCAAATCTCTAAACTTCAAACTCGAACCATTTTCAAGTTGAACTTGTAGCAAATGCAATCCCGAACCAAAAACTTCAAAGATCCAAAGACGGAAGAAGATTTCCAAATGCTACCAAACCAAAGACTTCGAAGGCTATCGAATCTATGCCTACTATTTGATTATCTAAAAACCCAACTCTAGACTGCCTTGTGGAAAATTGTGGGCACCTAGAGTTTAGTAAGGGAACAATAAACTCCGGGTCAGTCATGGGACTGGTATGAGCAAACAAAAACTGTTTTGAATAAAAACAAACAACAAAAGAATTTAAGATTGAAATCCGCAATGCTTTTTGGAAAATGAAACTACCACAAGGCCTCCCGCCGCACACACCATGCAAACGCAGAATTGAATGAGATTTCTCCTTATGATAGTCAAACATGCTTGATATGCAAACTCCTTTTTATATTATTATTATTACATAGTGGAATACATTTGCATGTATAATATTAATCATAGCCAACATACGTACAATTGTAGTATGCCTACTATAGCTACCATGTTAAATGACAGGCTCTACAACTAAAACCGTACAGGGTGCGTATTGGAGATTGGATTTTCAACAAATGGTTAGGCTAAGGAACTTCCTATTACCACATGGGTATGCCTCTGGAGGGACGTCCCGAGAACCTACCCGGATCTATGTCAACACAAGGCCGGGTTACCCCTGTCCAAAAGTAACACCAACAAGTAGGTCATCCCCGGTCATAACCGACCTTTATCCAAGCGCTCGATACCAACAACCACAAAAACAACGTATTTGCAGTAACCACATAGGTCAAATATTTGGGCTCCATACCATGATACCACCTCTATCCAGAAGAAATGGACATACCCTAGGGGCGCAACCATTGATAACCATGCCGCAACATTCCTATTTTGACCATTACCGAGTTGTGAGGCTCGTCGAAGTCTCGTCCACAAAGCTACGCTTTTCACAAAGCCATGCTTCGATCAACAAATGATCAGCAGCACTTCGTATGCCACATTACCAAATTGGGAATGTATCACTGGTAACCATCAACTATAAAACCTATGAGCTCGTACGTCTCAGAGAAGGGTGTTAAGCTAAGAGAGTAAATTCTCCGCCACCAAATAGAAATGTATTTGATAGAAACCATCTTTACATCTCAAAGTGTGATGTCAGACACACATCCATGCAAGTCTGTTCCGAGTTCGAACAGAATTGAAGGCACTTCTAAAGAAGCCCTTGCAATCCGGGTATTGACAATCCCGATCGGACTCCCCATCACAAATGGAGATCTCTATATCGTTGCTACTTAGTGCGGAGTCATTCGACTGGTTATCCTTTCGCTCCGAAAATACCCGGTCTTCACCATCGGTCTTCAAATGCTTTCTATATCATCGTATCATTATTTAGAATGGGTTATACGACACAAGGTCCTCTCCCGGCTAAACCGAATAATGAGCGCAGTATTTAAAAACATATGGATATATGGATCTCAGTTAAGTCACAAGTTATTACCCAAAACCTTTCTTTCAAATGGTTTAAACAAATTACCATTTCCAAATCTTTTAAACAAAAAGATTTACTTCACAAAGTTCACCCATCTTTCACAAAGATTATTTCATAGCTTTCAAAACTATTCACAGTTCAAATCTTTTATACAAAATATACACCTTTAAGATCCTCTTATTTTGGAAACAAAGTTCACCAAGATTCATTAATAGCTTTCAAAACAGTTTTCATTTCGAACTTGAAATCTTTTAAACACAAATTGGAAATCCTTTCTTTGTATGAAAGCTATTATTATTTGAAAACAAATAGTTTTCGTTTCGGAAAAATACGATTACATTTGTACAAGTTAAACCCTTGGGTTAAATTCAAATTCCTCAAAATAATATTTTAAAATAGTTTAAACCCATATAAACACATTTATAACTTGTATACCCTTTTTAAACCGTAGTTTCCAAACATAGAATTCAATTTCAAATCTTGAGTTCCAATTCAAATTATTTAAGTTTCAAAACTTTATCAGGTTATTCAAAATAGCTTTTCTCTTCAAAACTCCTTTTTAAAAGCTTTTCACGTTTAACCCAATTTCCTTTCCAAAACCATTTGGATTCAAAATTCAATCTTTAAAACCATTTCAAAAAATCTGTGACTTAACCAATTTACTCGTGCAATCCATATTTGTGTGTGTGTAGTGTAGTCTAGGGGTTTCACACAATGGTGTAACATCATCAATCATCACAGATTCAATCATATCAATATCGATAAAAGGTATATTCTTATAACGCTTATCTTCCATTCACAGATCCACAAATAAATAATATAATTTCATTACAGATAAATAAATTACATTCATAACAGCTTGAATTAAAAAACTTCATATCACAAAGCATCACACAACAGAGATATCAAACAATTTCGAACATTCAATACAATTCAAACATCTATAAGTAAGGTTAATTGATCATCTGATTAGTTGAAACCAGATTAATCACTAATTCTGGTTGATTAACATTAGTTAATTACAATTTATGTTAATTAATTATCTCTCAATTATTTATAAATTAACTTTAATTAATGAATTAATCAACCTTCAATTATTAAAGAATTCATCTTAATTATTTAATTACCCTTAATTAATTATCCTTAATTAATTAATAAATTGATTAACCCTTAATTAATTACCATTTAATTAATTAATCTTAATTAATTACAGTAAGTGATTATCCCTTAATTAATTTCATTAATTAATTAACCTTGAATCAATTAATTACCCTCAAATTAATTACTTTAATTAATTAATCACACAAGTTGATTATCCTTTAATTAATTAGGGAAGTAATTCTTCAATTAATCACATTAATTATTCTTAGAAAAATTATCCTTAATTATAAATTAATTACTTAATTACCTTAATTAAGTAATTATTAAATTGCAAATTAAAGATTCTTCAGTCTTAAGATAACCCATTTACCTTAATTAATTACATTAACAAATTCCATTTGAAAACAAATAGGAATCACTTTGATTAATTACTTAATATATGATTATTTTAAAAATAAAATAATTGATCTTGAAAACATTTAACTTTTTGAAATAAAATTATTATTAATTCATAAATTAACTTAAGACTTTAAAGTCAAATAATAATTTAAACATCACTCCTTTAAATTTATTTCTTAATTAATTTGAATTTTTTTATTTTAAACCTTTAACTAGTTCCAAAACTAAACAAAAACAATTATTTAGAGAATTAGTTAACATTTATTTTGAAACCTTTGATTTTGTTTTAAGGTTTTAAAACTGCTAATATACTTACCCGAGCCAAAGACCAACTCCCTCGAGTGCCACTTCGAGCCCACTACATAATTTTCCCGAGCCACCTTATTTTTTTAAAAAAAACTTGTTTTTGATTAAATCTTTAAAATCCTGTTCAAACAATTCTCGCATACCAACACGACAACATACTCGAGCCAATCCATTATCTTCCTGAAATTAACTTCGAGCAACATACTTCTTCTCCAGCAACCCAGACAAATATGCACGGGTGCATGCATACACGTGCACCGATGATCGCCGACCCTCTGACCGATGTCGATCTCTTCAACAAGCTGCTGACAATACCCACGAGCCTCCCGACCATCCAATTTGACACGATCTTCTGAGAATTAAAATCGGACCTTTTTCAACCCCTACTGGCACCAACATGACCAACTAAAACGACTCGTGCCACCACGTGACGCCGCCAGTAGCTTCGTGACTTTGACTGAAGCTTCCTCGATCATCCACGAGTTGTCTCCCAGTGACCGATGCTGTCCGATGCCCTGATGAAGATACATGACCAGTTTTCCCACCTCTACTAAAAACTAGGGTTAAACCCAAAATCAACTTCGTCCACCTTCCACGACAAATTATAAAATCATTGAACATTTTTCCGATGATCCATGGACCTCCGACTATCTCCAGTTCCAAACCCCTCGATCACTTTATTGCGACAAAAAAACCCAATTTCGATCAACTTGCAATTCCTCACATATTATAGATTTATAAACTTGAATTTGCTACTAAAATTCATGATTTTCTACAACAAATCTGATGGTGAATTCTAGACTTGAAATTTTGATCATCAAATTTTGACCTATGTTTGATTTTTCTACTGCATTATCCTATTTTCGAATTATTTACCCAATACAAATTTTCAAAATTATTTTTAAAATTAGCTTTACATAGTTATCATTACTTTTCATTTAGAAATTGGAACCTAAAATTACTTAAATAGAATGATTTGGAATTTTCTAACATGTTCTTAATGCCTGTAACAAGAACAGAGATGTTCCTGTCTATTCCTAGGCGTGCACAAGCAAACATAAATAAATACAAACATAGATTTTGCATGCACATTAACACTTATTCAACCAACTTCAAATATATATATATATATATATATATATATATATATATATGAGTTTAAGGGTTTGCTCACATGGATGGCTTGAAAGTAGAGAACTGGAATGATGTTTGAGCCTGGAACTTGAATTTTTTGATCCTGACTTGCTTCAGGCTTTTGAAATTGTAAAAGATTGAGTTGAATTACTTCTAGGCTTTAATTTAAACTCGCTTTTATTATGCTAAGGTTGATTTGCTGAGATAATTTTGTTTCCAGGTTTGCTTGTATCTTTGTTTACAGTTTTTGAATTTCCTGAGATGATTCCTTTTTTTACCCTTGATCAGGTTTTGGTTTCAGCCTTCATAATTTCCAAGCTTAAGACTTTGTAAAAGAAGTTGTCTGTTTGAACCTGATGCTGATTCCAGATTTAAATTTTTGATTTGCATTTTGTTTTTCCAGTTTTTTGTTTAAGTTTGTATTTGTTTGAATCCTTGTTTTGTTTTGATATTGAGATGATTTTGTTTCTTTAGTTTTGAAATGTATGTAAAGAATTGGGAAAAAGGAAGTAGATATATTTATAAATCTTGTTTTCATTTTTATTTAATTTAAAAACAAGCGACATTAGTAATTATAATCTAATTTAAAACAACACATGTAATATGCATGTTAGGATTTAGCTATAAATGTTAATACATGGCCACATTATTTTACAAATTTCCTAGGTAATGTAATTTTATAGTTTAAACCATTACTTTAATAAATTTATAGATTTAGTTTTAAATATTTACAGATATAGTTTTAATTTATATTTATGAATCATGATTTTTAAAAATATTTATCGCATGTGTGTTTAATGTTAAAACCCTTGATTCATTTAATTTACAATTTATATTTAAACCTTTTATGCTATTATAATTTATAAATCATGTTTTTATGTTTTCTTATTTATACCTTTATATATTTACAAACTATATATTTTCAAACGCTACAAATAATATTTTAAATATAACTTTATATCATATTTCATATTTAAATACATTTTCTTTATTAATCATTTATATAATCTTTTAAAGAAAATGGTTTTAAAAATTTAATTACACATGGATAAATATATTAGAATTTTATTCTTAATTAGTCTTTGAAAAATTTATTATATTAAATTCAAAATATCATTTTCAAATCAAAATGCATATTTAATATAATTAGAAACAAATTCTTATTAACTTAAAAAAATTTAAATCCAATTTATTTCCAATATATTTATTATTGAGTTTTCAAATTCAAATTTCAATTAAAAAGCAATGCATATATATATATATAAACAACTAAAATTTTATTTTACTTTGGAAAAACTCTATTTAGTTCATAATTTAACCCAAAATTTATATTAATTATCAATTCAAATTTTACTTCAAAAATCGGGAATGTTACAAGATCTCAATATCTTGATCTTTTTATTTAACTGATTTTCTACTTTAGCCTTATATTTTATAAACGATGTAATTGCTTCATCTTTACTATTCAAAAGATATACATAGCAATATCGTGTGTAGTCGTCAATAAAAGTTATAAAGTACACTTTTTCCCATCTCATGTAGGTAATGATTTAAAATCACATAAATCAGTGTGAACCAAACCTAGTGGTTCTGTACTTTTATCAACAGTATGAAATGGTTTTTTAACCAATTTTGCTTCTACACATGTCTGACATTTGTAGTTTTTATCTACTTGGAATTTAGGAATTAATCCGAAGTTCGCTAATTTTTTCATTTTTTGAAAATTTATGCGTCCTAATCTATCATGACATAGTAAAATTCCATGCTCAACCAAATAAGAACTTCCTTTTTATTAATAGCACAATCAGATTGCATAGTTTTATTGCCGACTACGGCTACATTTTCCTTAAGTAGGCCATCACATAAATAACCCCTTCCTATATAAATTCCAGCCTTAGACATAACTACTTTATCTGTCTCGAAGACCAGACGGAAGCCTTTCCTTGAGAGCACAAGTCCAGAGATAAAGTTCTTGCGAATATCCGAAACATGAAGAACTTCACTTAGTGTTACAGTTTTTTCGGATGTAAATTTGAGGACGACGGTGATGTTACCTTCGATTATGGAAACTGTAGAATTACCCATGTGGAGTTTTTCTTCCTGATCATATTTCTTGTAAGTGGAGAACAAAAATATATCAGAACAGACATGACGAGCAGCATCTGTGTCTACCCACCACTGTGCAGGGTTCTGTACTAAGTAGCATTCTGAAACAACTCCTGAAAAGTTCATCTCCTGAATGATTGAACTCAAATTTTCCACTATATTTGCCACCGATTTGCCATTCGACTTCTTGTGCCTGCAATCTTTAGCTGCATGCGCAATCTTTCCGTAGACCCAACATTCGCCTTTGAACTTTTTGGTTTGCTTATCTTTGGATTGATTATCTGATGTCCTTCTTTTATTCTTTTTGTTGTTGAAGTGTCTTTTCTTCTTTGACCCTTTTGTAATAAGTGCCTCTTCGCCTTTGGGTTGTGTTATTCCACGACTATCTGCCTCAATTTTTAATCTGACAATGAGATCTTCTTAGAAAATCTCTTTTTTCTTATGTTTCAAATGGTTGTTGTAGTCTTTCCAGGATGGTGGTAATTTTCCTATTATTGCTTCAACAAGGAACGATTCTCCAGCTTGACGTCCTTCTGCTTCAAGTTCATGAATTATAAGTTGGAGTTCCTGCACTTGACTGGTTACCGATTTGGAATCCACCATTTTGTTTTCCACAAATTTACTACTATGAACTTCTTCAAACTGGCATTCTGCGTCTTGTATTAGTTTGCAAGTGCAGTCCATAGGGATTTTGTTGTCTAGTGTGGCTGATATATTTTATGTATTACTTTATCCAGACAGTTCAGAATGTAATTTTGGAACAAGAAGTCTGTATGCTTACATGAGTCAATTCCGAGAAAAACAACTGCGCCTTTTTTTTCTAGTTTATCTGTCTTTAGGCTTTAATTCATCCTCCTCGGTGCACTTCTGCAGCCCTAACGTGGTGAGATAAAACAGAATTTGATTCTGCCATGTTATGAAGTCATCACCATCTCTTTTAAACGGATCAGCTCTATTATGGGTAGCACTTTTTGCTAATAATTCAACTGTCGCCATCTCTGTTTTAGTGAAAACAGGAAAGTCTCAAGATATTATACGATCGGTATACCAAAACAAAGACCAATCCACTGGTCGCTTCTATTTGAATTTAAACAGTAGAAAATTGTTAAGTAATGTGCAGCAAAAATATAATATGGTCCACTCTTATTGGAGTCGCACCCAGTTCGGTATGGGATGGACGGACGGTGCATGCACGTGTTAGTTCATAGCCATATAGGTCATCCCCCTCGCACAAAATTACCTGACCCTAAGGGCCAATATAGGTTTGAAGAAAGTAGTATATAAGAATGAACATTAACTTATTTCTGGCAATGTGGGACAATATCTCATTCACTATATAAAGGTCCTCTAACATGAAGTTGATGCCATGACGGTGGAAGATGTAATGGTGGACCAATGAATAGAGCTGGTCAAAGGCAGTGGTACAATGGTATCAAAGTAGTTGTGTTGGCAAACAGGCTAAACAGAGGCAATCGATTGCAGTCTGCATTCTACATATAGAATAATTACTAAGAACAATAGAAGCATGTTGGGTGAATCGGTAAAGCTTATGCAAATCAGAAGACAGAGCCTCAAAATCAAGGTTCAGCATTCCGTTTTCTGTTTCCGTTCCGGTCATTGGTAATTTTAAAATTTTCGGTTCTGTTTCGAAAATTTCGAAAGTACCGCTTTAATTTCGGTTTTCTAATTCCATGTTTTTAATTTTCTATGTATGCTAATAAATATCCAATACTGTCATAAATTTATAATACGTTGTTTACATCACATATAAAATACACACTTTAATTAAAAATCCATTGGACAAGATTCCGTATTGTTCATTTGAGATTTTAAAACTTTGATCAATTTTAAAAATTGAATTTTTTATTATGATTCTATGTAAATTAACAAAAGTATAACAATTTTTTATGAAACTACATTATTTCTTTTTCATTTATTTATTGTACCAATTAATTTGTTTTCTTTTTTTTTAATTACTATATTTTTGTTGTAATTTTTAATTTTTTGTAAGTTTTTTTTCAATATTTGAAATGCAAATATAGAATTTAGTCCGGAACTGCAATTTTGACCGGATTCTGTTCCCGTTATGAGCAGAACCGGAATGGAATTACCGGAATTCCATCGAAATTTTGAACCATGCTCAAAACTGATGCAATGATGGTGAGATAGCAATATGTTACATTTTATTGTCCAGTTCTCTTAAACAATGTCAATAGTTCTAGCACGTTTGTGCAGATATTTGAAAGAGAATCCAAGTCTGGTGGTAGGCTTGGTGTCCTGGATGCATAAGGATTGAAGAAGGCAAAACAAAAGATGAAATACTTTAAAATCCACATTGAACTTGTTGTTTCAAATTGGTGCAACCAGTGATATTGGTACGTCGATATGGTTGGCGATGAGAGGGGAGTTGGAACGAGTGATGCTTGCAGCGATGAAGTTGAATCTACAAATGCACATTAACATGATTGACTGGGTAGAGCTGGGCAGAGAGGGTTGCAAATGCAGAATAGAACTGGAAAGAAAACAGAAGGCATGCCAACAAAACCAGTAGTGCAAAACGAGGCTTTATGATTGATTGGCACAAGGCTGCATATTGACATGCATTCAGAGGCACAAATACACCAGATTGAAAGAACATGGTTTTCAACCCCCAGGTGCATATATTTAATTCTGACTAGAAGAACATGACTTAAGCAAGAAGAGGGGGGACTCCGAGCTTGCAAGTAGGAGTGAGTGATGTCTACACTATAAAGAATATGTTAATGATTTAATATTTTTCTTTTTTGCACTTGAAATGATTTCTTCCAAGCATGCCTACAGTAGAAGTCCATGAGTTGCCTACCTTTCCCCATTTTGGTCTTCATCCGTAAATCATACTATTATGGATCAATTTCATCTTTTTTTCTTTCTAATTTAAGTTTTCTATATTATGCTTACAAAAGAATTCTTCACATTAGAAATTAGTAATGGCCTTTAGCATTCTTTTGGTAATCAGCAAAGAAATACTGGTTATTGTTGCTGACCGTTGTCTTGCTACTCCTATATAATAAATACGGTCAAGACTTTGAGACCAAAAAATACCTACCTTGTACTCCCCTAATTGTTTACTTTTAAGTTATGCAAGCTAGCTTCTGTATCCCTTGATACTATTTGAATTTTGAATTTTTAAACAGAAATATTCCAGTCACTATTCTTTTCTATCATCAATAGATGCGAGTCCTATAATTGATATATTTGTATTAAATGTGTAATAGTTTCCCATGTATTTGTAGGAATGGGTACCATGCATTATATTGCACCTATTCAAGTTCTTGAGTTGTTGAATTGGTCATGCCACACTAACCTAGAGTTGTTGAATTGGTCATGCCACACTAACCTATAGACATAAGGATATGTTTTTGGTTTTTAGAATGTACCAATAAGGTAATGCATATTTGTTTACTATATGATGATTAGTATGTGGTGTTTATTTGAGAATTGTGAAGGCATAAAAATGTTACATAAATTTAAGAAACATAACAATGAAAGATTTAATGTAAATATTTAGAATAAAATATAGTTTTTTCTAAACTACGTACTTTATTTACTCATTAAAAAGGGTTACATATTTGATAGGATTTGGGAACAAATAATGGTAAGAGTATCAAACAATACATGTACTCAAAAACCATTATATGTTCTCTATCAATCCCCAAGTTCAGATAAAGGATTTATGATTTACCTGAAGTATGTGTTGTTGGTTTGGTGCATACTTTTTTAGAGTTTACAAGCAAAGCGAATCAAGTTCTAAAAAGAAGCCCTAGATAAAATAGTCCAAAAACCATAAGAAAATTGGCTAAAGATTAAAAAAAACAGTACTAAAGCATTGTGTTTTCCGGGTGACCATTTAAGTGAATAGTCTATGTTCCACGCCGTCAACTTTGCTAAACTTCAATTAATTTATTTCCAACTTCGACCTAAAAATATGATGATCAACGTTATGTCCATTCTCCAACCGTTCATTCCAACTATCGCCTGTAATGCTTTCATGGTTCAACATTACTGCAATTTTCCTTCTCTTCCTGACGTACGCCATGGATGCAGTTGATGCGCATGATTTGGTTGCCTTGAGATGTGCTAGTAAGCTCCCTTTTGTGGTTCATCTAGTTTGCGTGGGGGTTAGCAAATCCCAAGTTACACAATATAAGTTGTAGATCCTTTGCTCCTTGTGGTTTGAACTTTATTTTCATTATAAGTTGTTTATAGGACAAATCTTCAAACAGGGTTGTGCAAGAAAATCATTTGCGCAAATAGGCTCAGCGAAAAACTAGTTGCAAAAATATGCATTTTTATATAGCTTGCGTAAATATAGATTGCGCAAGCTATATTTTAAACAAAAAAAAAAAATATTGCTTGCGCAAATATGGAATGCGCAAGATATAAATCGGACTTCAAAATTCCAACAAACACAGAATATATCTCTTACTTCTCAAATCACTCTCATTCTTCTCAAAATCCATCTCAATCCACATTCCAACACAGCTATTTTCCCAAATCAAACCTCTCATTTTATTTTCAACCAAGCATTTGTTAAATCTCTAGATGGAAGACCCTTCTTCATCATCACAAAAAAGATGTAATAGTTTATGTTGTTAAAATTGTTGTTCAAATTTTTAATTTTTGTCGTTGTTGATAATTAATAGTTATTGTTGATGGTGTTGATAAGTACTACCTAATGGTGTTGTTATTGTTGAAATATTAGTTAATGGTTAATGAAATTGAAAATCCTAATTGAAATTTAACGTTGTATTGTTTATTGACGATAGACATGGTTGTTTGGGAGATTGATAATGAAACGAGGGTGAAACATTGTGGTGTACTTGAAGCGCAAATCGGTATTACGAGCTCAAGTCACATTGACGTTGATGTTGATCGTGTTTTGGAGACACAGTTAAAAACAATACCGCGTAAATTCCATTCTGAACCATTAACCTTACACGCTCGTTTATCGCGAAGTTGTTTCTAACCAAAGACCCGGTCATCAAATCTGTGTTGATGGAAATTATGCTTACGTCTCTACATCTTATTGGTCCATCCATGTCATGGCAGCAACGACCATATCCAAAATGTTTGTATGGAGATATGTGTGTAGTTGTCATTTGCGGAAAGCAAAAGAATGTCGGACGAAGATTTTTCTGTTGTAGTTTGTACAACGAACATAGACCGAACCCTCGTGAAGTTGACTGTTGTAATTATTTTAAATGGATTGCTCAACCATTATTCGAAAGGGGACTCGAGTATGCCTACGAATTGCAAGCCGAAATAAGACGTTTCAAAAAGGTGAATGAAGAACTAAGGGAAATCAGTTGGAGGCTGAGAAGTTAGTAGTCGTTTGGGCATAGAAGAACCTTGTCAATTTCTTGTTTTCGTTGATATGCAGTATCTGAATTTGAATTTCTGAATTGTTTGTTGATGTTTTAATGTGTATTGTGTGCTAGTTAATCAGTTGGATAAATTATGAAGTGATTTTGGGTTTAAATGTAATGTATAACTATAATCTTAATTATGTTGGTGAAATATATTGGTTATGTTATTATATTGATTTGCTTACTTGCTTTTGCTTGAAGATTCATTTGACTGCTTTTGGTTGAAGATTGCCTACAGAAACAAAATCTTTTTGGAAAAATAAAGTATTAATTCAACAATTTTTGTTTAGCAACCATATATGATAAATATCTGGGCTCCATACCATGAGACCGCCCTTATGCAGAAGGAAATGACATTCCTTAAAGGACGCGACCCTCATAACCTTGCCGCATTCTTCCTGTTTTGACCATTTTCAGGGTGTGAGGACCCACAAAGTCTCGTCCACAAAGTTACACTTTTCACAAAGTCGTGCTTTGATCAACAAATGATCAAAAGCAATTTGTATGCCACATTACCAATTTGGGAATGTATAACTAGTAACCATCAACTACATAACCTCTGAGCTCGTACGTCTCAGAGAATGATGTTAAGCTAAGAGAATAAATTCTCCGCCACCAACAGAAATGTGTTTGATAGAAATCAGCTTTACATCTCAAAGTGTAACGTCAGACACACATCCATACAAGTCCGTTTCGGGATCGAACGGAACCAAAGGCACTTCTAAGAAGCCCTTACAAATCCGGATATTAACCAATCACGTCCGGAATCCTCATCACAAAAGGTGATAAAATCTCTATACCGGACCAACCCGGTGCAGAGACACTCGACAGGTAATCCTTTCGTTTTCGAAAATACCCAGTCTTCAACACCATCTTCAAATGCAATCTCATTTCGTCGTATCATTATTAAGAATGGGTTCTGTGACACAAAGTCCTCTCCCGGCTAATACGAATAATGAGCGCTTATTTTAAAAATAAGCGTTCAATCAGATTTCAAATAAATCATAATAAATTTTCATTTTTGATCTTTTAAACAAAAGATTCATCACAATCATAAAGGTTCGATGTGGTTTTCGAATATCCATTTGGAATCCGACCCCCGGTGGCATCGAAATTCAAATGACATTTAAAGACCAATATTGATAGTCGGTTATTTAACTATCAATCGATATTCACAACAATCATTATCAAACAATATTCACGACAATCACCTAGATTCAAATAATTTTCCCAAATTATTTATTTCAAAATATCTTCGCAAGATATATTTTAACACTTCATCACTTTGAAAACAAATTTCAAACCACTTTTCACCTTTCAATCTTTTGAAAACAAATTTCAAATTGCTTTTCACACTTCAATCCTTTGAAAACAAATTTCAAATCACTTTCCTCACGTGGAATAAATTTTCGAATATTTATTTAATTCCATTGAAAATTTGCCGAGTTCAAATACTTTAAAAATAATTTAAATCACTTATCCAAAATATATTTGGAAACATTTTAAAATAAAACTATTTTAACACACTTACTTAATTATTAGTTATGAGGTATTTTGCTAATATCACATACAAACTTTAAGTCCAAAACAAATTTTTAAAATAAATTAGTAGATAGAGTATAAATATTTAGAGAACCAATTTCTAAATCAAATATCAACTAAATCTTTAAAATAATTAATGATAACTAAATAAATCTTTACTTTAAAGATTTAAAACAATTCCCAAAAATAATTTCTACAAAAATATTTTTTCAAAACAATTTATAGAACTTTTAATTTATAACTTAAAAGTTACTTTGAAAATATACTCGGCTTTTCAGGGAAGAATTCTCTTTCCATTATAAAATGGTCCATTTAAAATCAATTAATAAATCCTTTTGGATTTATTTTAAATTTACATTTCAAATCCGTAAATTCATTTCCACACTTTAAAAATAAATCAATATTTAATTTTAAAACAAATTTCCCTTTCCTTTTTAAATTCCCATGGTGATTTTTTTTAACATCCACTGATATACGATTTTCAAATCGATTTCCAAATATTCACTATTAACACCAAATCAAATTCCAAATTGATTTTCCAAACAAGTATTTCAAACACCAAGTCGATTTCCAAATCAACTCCCCAAAGATTTATTTTAAACACCAAATCGATTTCCAAATTTATTTTCAAAACAACAAATCAAAATTTTAAATTGATTTTTAAAAGATTTATTTTCAGACGCCAAATAAATTTTCATATTGATTTCCTAAATTTATTTTCTTTTAAAACTAAATTTCTTTGTTTCTTCCAAACTATTTAAAAATCCGAATTTTAAATAATTTCTTTAACCATTGAATAATATCACCCAAAATCCCTTCGTTAAGCCTTTTCCCCATATTTTGGAATTTTATTCAAAAGGATTCAAAAATAAAACTTTATTCTTTTAAAATTCCTTCTTTTAAATTTTATCCAATTATCAAAAATAAATTTTACTATAAATTTTCAACTTGAATTTTAAAAATCCAATTTTTATTTATTTATTTTCGGTATCCTACGATACCAAAAATAAATTCGGCTAAACTATAGCCTTCATCGATTTCAATCATAATATATTCACACACTGATTATAAACAAATCAACACACAGCTATTAAAACAAATTCAATCATTTGAGGAATCCAGTTGGATCTCTCTAACCTGTTTCCCTGCATCCATGGATGTTAGCACAACAATTATACCAATTTCACTTCGAGGTCGAATATCGCGGTATATGGGGATTATAAAATATCATCAGCTATTATGCGGCGCATAAGGTCTCATCCGCTATATAATGCGGAAAATCAATCACTCCAAATACATATATAATACCAATTCCACTTCAAGGTGTAATATCACGATATATGGGTTTAAATATAATATCATCCACTATTATGCGACGCGTAAGGTCTAATCCAAAAAAACTGATAATAATTTATCATATCAAGCACACAATCCACCATTTTAAATTTAACTATTTAAAATTAAACTGGAAAACTCGATTGAGTGAGAAGATCTCACCTTTAGCTATGCATGCAACCCATTTTCATTTCAGATTGTTTTCTTCACAGTTCTTGATCTTGTATAAATATTAGATGATTTAATTAATATTCGAACAAATCGAATAAATTAATTACCATCTAATAGTTTTTTTTCTAATTTTAACTAATGATTTAATGTAGTCAACTAATAATTTAGTTTAAACCAATTTTCCCTTTAAAATATTCTTTAGTATCAAAAATGAATTTAATAAGATAAAATAAATCGAACAATCGACTATCCCTTTTTATTATCTTTAATTTAAACAGGTTTTCCTTTAATAATCTATATAAACCAAAGGTCCCAAAAAAAATTTATACAAATTATTCAAATCAAAATGCTTCAAAAATTCTTTTCAACCCTATATATTGTTTTAGAAAAAATAAATAAAAGCAATTATTTTCTGTTCACTGTATATATTCAAATATGTGTATATTTATCTATTTATTTTTCTAGTTTTCCTATGTGTATAAAAATGTATTATTTACTGAAATGAATTAAAATAAAAAAATAACTTACTGCTACTACCCATAGCAATTCGCGATACGAGCCAACATCACCGCGAGGAGTCGAGGTCAACGATACTAGATCTCAAATCAAGGGCCGAGTTCACCCAATCGCTAGCTACTGTTCACACGCGCGAGACCGATCCTCCCACTAAATCGCGATCGCATAGCCATCCTGACTTCGAGACTACCTATCCCTTCACTCGCCAACCCAAGCATGCGCGCTTCGTGATGCTTTCCCGCCCAAACGCCACCCGAACTCGGTCCACGCACAGCGCTGCCATGCCTTCGACGAACGCCGCCTTTATTTTGCCATTTGATTGAGCAAGTGATTTTTTCCCCTATACGAGATTCACTCTCGTACTTACTTTTTTTTTATTTGGTTCGATTTTCCGAAATTGAATATGAAGAGAGGGAGCCGCGAATTCGAATTGAGATGAGGACAGAAAAAGGAGTAATATGGAATCGGCCATTTTCTTTGAACGATAGAATTCCTATTTGAGGATCGATTTCTGCCATTAAATTTTTGAGCAGCTATTTTTTTTTGAACGAAAAGGTCTGTTAGTTTTCTATATTTTTTTTCTTGGAACGAGATATCTAAAATTTTTATAAATGACGCGTGTTATTAATTTCTGCCAAGTGTTAGAGGAGATATGAAACGTGTTAAAATTTGTCAATTACATGAGAATATTTATATTCATTTAATTTAAATTCAATTTCAAATTAAAATTGCCTCGACAAATGCAACTCATAATCTCGAACCCCAATCAGGACGTGCCGCTAGGTAATTATAATGTTAAACCCGTATTTCGAACGCAATGGAAAATGTTTCGAGTCCAAATTCGATCGTATGGAGAAGATAGCTTTTATTATTGGACCAGTTATAATTTGAATTTCAATTAAATTTTCAGCGCATTTGCTTATCGTACGGCCAAACGATCACTCTAAACACTATGAAAATTAAAATCTGATAATAATACAACATTATGGATCCAAATGAATTGGTTTCGTCGAATTCCGAGACTGTGTCTCGGGAGACTATTTTTAAATACCGATTTAAACAGTATAATTTCAAAACCGATCAAATCACTTCCAAATTCAATTCTGAAGCTTCCATTATCTTTAGTATTGTCAACATAAATTTTCTAAGCCATCAAATTACTTTTAACGGGCTTACTACTTAAGATTCAATATTTTACCCAACTTCATTAAATTAAATTCGATAATTTAATCGCCAAATCCATAGCATATTTGAAATTCAAGCTTAAAATATCTTCCAATATTTAAATTCAATTAAATATTTCAATTTCAAATGTTCTAATTTTATGGGTCATCACATTCTTCCCCCTTAAAAGAATTTTGTCCCGAAATTACTAGTTAAGAAGAATGATCCTCAACCCAATTGTTACTTTCCAAAACCAAAACAGTTTTATCAATTTTTGCCAAAACAACATTTTCATCAAAGCCACACTATCATTCTTATTAACTTTTCAAATTCTTCCATAGTTTTCAAACAACTTTATTTATTCAACCGTTCAAATTTCAATTCAAATTTAAATTTTGAATTTTCAAAATTTTCTCAAAATTTTTCTAACTCCCTAAATTTTCGAAAAATTTCGCCAGCGTTTCCTTTCCTTTTTAAATTCCCATGGTGAATTTAAGTTTTTTTAATATCCACTGATATACGATTTTCAAATCGATTTCCAAATATTCATTTTAAACACCAAATCAAATTCGAAATTGATTTTCCAAACATTTATTTCAAACACCAAGTCGATTTCAAAATCAACTCCCTAAAGATTTATTTTAAACACCAAATCGATTTCCAAATTTATTTTCAAAACACTAAATCAAATTTTAAATTGATTTTTAAAAGATTTATTTTCAGACGCCAAATAAATTTTCAAATTTATTTCCCAAATTTATTTTCTTTTTAAAATAAATTTCTTTGTTTCTTCCAAACTATTTAAAAATCCGAATTTTAAATAATTTCTTCAACCATTGAATAATATCACCCAAAATCCCTTCATTAAGCCTTTTCCCCATATTTTGGAATTTTATTCAAAAGGATTCAAAAATAGAACTTTATTCTTTTGAAATACCTTCCTTTAAATTTTATCCAATTTAAAAAATTAAATTTTACTATAAATTTTCAAGTTGAATTTTAAAAATCCAATTTATTTATTTATTTATTTCTGGTATCCTACGATACCAAAAATAAATTCGGCTAAACTATAGCCTTCAACGATTTCATTCACAATATATTCACACAATGATTATAAACAAATCAACACACAATTATTGAAACAAATCCAATCATTTGAGGAATCCAGTTAGATCCCTCCAACCCGTTTCACTGCATCCACAGATGTTAGCACAACAATTAAATACCAATTCCACCTCGAGGTGGAATATCGTGGTATATGGGATTTATAAAATATCATCCGCTATTATGCGGCGCATATGGTCTCATCTGCTATATAATGCAGGAAATCAATCACTCCAAATACATATATAACACCAATTCCACTTCGAGGTGGAATATCACGGTATATGGGTTTAAATATAATATCATCCGCTATTATATGGCGCATAAGGTCTAGTCCAAAACAACTGATAATAATTTATCATATCAAGCACACAGTCAACCATTTTAAATTTAACTATTTAAAATTAAACTGGAAAACTCAATTGAGTGAGAAGGTCTCACCTTTAGCTATGCATGCAACCCATTTTCATTCCAGATTGTTTTCTTCACAATTCTTGACCTTGTATAAATATTAGATGAGTTAATTAATATTCAAATAAATCGAATAAATTAATTACCCTTTAATAGTTTTTTTCAATTTTAACTAATGATTTAATTTAGTCAACTAATAATTTAGTTTAAACCAACTTTCCCTTTAAAATATCCTTTAGTATCAAAAATAAATTTAATAAGATTATTAACCACGTTAATCACTAAAATAAACCGAACAATCGACTATCCCTTTTTATTATCTTTAATTTAAACACGTTTTCCTTTAGCAATCTATATAAACCAAAGGTCCAAAAAAAATTTATATAAATTATTCAAATCAAAACGTTTTAAAAATTCCTTTTCGACCCTATATATTTTTTTAGTAAAAATAAATAAAAGAAATTACTTTCTGTTCACTGTATATATTCAAATATGTGTATATTTATCTATTTATTTTTCTGGTTTTCCTATATGTATATAAATATATTATTTACTAAAATAAATTTAAAAAAAAAAATACCTTACTGCTACTACCCACAGCAATTCGCGAAACGAGCCAACATCACCGCGACAAGTCGAGGTCATCAATAACATATCTCAAATCAAGGGTCGAGTTCACCCAATCGCTAGCTACTATTCACACGCGCAAGGCCGATCCTCCCACCAAATCGCGATCGCATAGCCATGCCTGACTTCGAGACTACCCATCCCTTCACTCGCCAACCCAAGCACGCGCGCTTCGCGATGCTTTCCCCCTCAAACGCCACTCGAACTCGGTCCATGCACAGCGATGCCATGCGTTCGACGAACCCCGCCTTTGTTCTGCCATTTGATTGAGCGAGTGATTTTTTTCCCTATACGAGATTCACTCTCGTACTTACTTTTTTTTTATTTGGTACGATTTTTCGAAATTGAAGATGAAGCGAGGGAGCCGCGAATTCGAATTGAGATGAGGACAAAAAAAGTAGTAAAATGGAATCGGCCATTTTCTTTGAACGATAGAATTCCTATTTGAGGATCGATTTTTTCCATTAAATTTTCAAGCTACTATATATTTTTTGAACGAAAAGGTCTCGTTTGTTTTCTATATTTTTTTTCTTTGAATGAGATATCCAAAAAAATTATAAATGACGTGTGTTATTAATTTCTTCCAAGTGTTAAAGCAGATACGAAACACGTTAAAATTTTCAATTACATGAGAATATTTATATTCATTTAATTTAATTTCAATTTCAAATTGAAATTGCCTCGATAAATGCAACTCACAATCTCGAACCCCAATCAGGACATGCCGCTAGGCGTTTATAATGTTAAACCCCTGTTTCGAACACAATGAAAAATGTTCCGAGTCCAAATTCGATCGTATGGAGATGATAGATTTTTTATTGGACCAGTTATAATTTAAATTTCAATTAAATTTTCAGCGTGTTTGCTTATTGTACGGCCAAACAATGACTCCAAACACTATGAAAATTGAAATCCGATTATAATACAACATTGCGGATCCAACGGAACTGGTTTCATCAAATTCCGAGACTGTGCCTCGGAAGACTATTTTTAAACACCGATTTAAATAGTATAATTTCAAAACTGATCAAATCACTTCCAAATTCAATTCTGAAGCTTCAATTATCTTTAGTATTGTCAACATAAATTTTATAGCCATCAAATTACTTTTAACAGGCTTACTACTTAAGATTCAATATTTTACCCAACTTCAATAAATTAAGTTCGATAATTTGATCGCCAAATCCATAGCTATATTTGAAATTCAAGCTTAAAAAATCTTCCAATATTTAAAATCAATTAAATATTTCAATTTCAAATGTTCGAATTTTTTGGGTCATCACATTCTTCCCCCTTAAAAGAATTTCATCCTGAAATTACTAGTTAAGAAGAATGATCCTCAACCCGATTGTTACTTTCCAAAACCAAAACAGTTTTATCAATTTTTTCCAAAACAATCTTTTCATCAAAGCCACACTATCATTCTTATTAACTTTCCAAATTCTTCCATAGTTTTCAAACAACTTTATTTATTCAGTTGTTCAAATTTCAATTCAAATTCAAATTTTAAATGTTCAAAATTTTCTCAAAATTTTTCTAACTCCCTAAATTTTCGAAAAATTTCGCCAGCATCCCCTTTGCGCGGCTAGCTTGGTACGACTGCAAAATGCTACAACGGGCCCCCAGATTTCAAAAGAAAACAGAAAGCTAAGCGGCTGGACAAGAAGATCATCAAATTTCATACTGAAATTTAAATACATACCTTTTCGAGCAATTCAATTTTATCTTCGAAATCAAAATCCCAATTCCATTTTCTTTTAACACACCTATATATCCTGCTTATCATTTTGCACATTTCTTTACAAAATTTTCAATATATACTTCTTGTACCATTTTTTACTTCACTATTGAAGTTATATATCCATTTTCATTCAATCTTGCATTTCCAATTTCATTGAATTCAATTCTCTATTTCAATTCTATATGGATTCAGTTTACCTTCTGAATATTGAATTTTATCAACTATCTTTTATTCACAACTGATTCATCTCTCTATTTTAAATTAGTTTCATTTACTAATCCATCACAAATTACAAACCATTTTTTTATTTCCACCTTTATTATCTTTACTTCACTTCGAACTAATTCTACAACTTCATTTTATTTCACACAATTCAAACTGGTTTTCAATATTTAGTTTCAATTCCAGTTTTATTCTTTTGTTCATTCCTAAAAATTCATTTTCAATTCACCATTTTGGTTTACAACCACTTATATTTAAACTGGATTTCAAATTCCATATGAATTTAATTTACCTTTTATTTATAAATATTGAATTCAATTCATTTCAAACCATATAAAATTTGTCATTCCTTCAATTAGCTTCACTCATTAATTTTATTTAAATACTTTGCTTCATTTGGTCCAATTTGACAAATTTCTCCATTTTATTTACAAATTCGAAATGAATTTCAACATTCAATTTTACTTTCATTTACTTGCAGTTGTAAATTTATTTATTCATTCACAATTTTTGTTCCATAACTATTTTTATCAGATTCCAGAGTCTTTCCAATATTTGAAATCATTTTTGAAATCAATTCAAATTATCTTTTGAATTTTCCAAAAGCAAACCCAGTTTGCAAACAATTTCTATTTAAAAATAATTTGGCAGCAATTCCTCTCCTAGAAACTCGAAAACAAACACCAATGATGTCGCGATCATCGCCGGAATTATTTTCCAGCGATCGAAAAGAGTTTAGTGCTTTTCATCCCTTCAAAAAAAATTTCAAAACCTTTGAAAATCATTTTCAAATCAAAGGGGTTTAATTTCCGAACTTTTCCAAATTTCAAATCCTTTCGAAAACATTTCCAACTATTCCTCTGGAATTCCATTTCAAATTTATAAATCACATTTACATTTACAATTCTCATTTGTATATGGATTTTATTTTCTTAGCTTTAAGTTATGATTTCAATTTCTGATTTAATAATTAATGATAAAAGTTTCATATTATCATTTCCTAACAATCCAAGCAACCACATACTACAATAATTTATGGAAAATTATTCCTTTTGTATACGAAAATAATTTGGGTAAAATTATATAATTTACCCTATTTTAAAACAATACTGTGTCAGTTTATCTTGTTTAAGAGTTTAGAAACCCCTATCGATACAGTTGGCCAAACTGCACCGACCAGAATCCATAAACAATCAACTAATAAGTCAACACAATACAAAACAATTTTATATTTGCTAACAAATACGTGCTCATATCTATTATTACGCTCAAACTCATTCTAGAGTACTACTGACTCTATCTCTAATGAGTAATTCCCACTAGAGCCAAGGTTGTCGCTCAACCAAATGCTCCGATACCACAATGTAACAGTCTAGGCTTTTCAACCATCGATAGCGGCCACTCTCGACTGGTAGAATTTTCAACCATCCTAGCCCCGCCGTGGCATATAATGGTACCCTGCCCTTGCTTTTACGGCCAGCCTTTCGACACAAAACCTAACCTGTTAGCCAACCCCTCCCCGGGGACATGTAGGGGTAAGAGTCTCCCGTTCGCAACAAATGAAAAGCAAGAACCCCCTATCACGTTGTACTAAGCAAGGTCAGTCATGGGACCGGTGTGAGATTTTAAAACAGTTATTTCTCACAAAGAAAGGAAAAGAAATCCGTTATGCTTTTTGGAAAATGAAACTACCATAAGGCCTCCCGCCACACACACAATGCAAACGCAGAATTGGAGGAGATTTCTCCTTATGATAGTCAAAAATGCTTGATACGCAAAATCCTTTGATATTATTATTATTAGTGCATAGTGTGGGAAATATTTCGAAAGTATAATATTAATCTTAGCCGGCATAGGCATTTCGCACTTATGCCTACTATAGCTACCATGTTCAATACAGGTTACCACCACATTCCATGGCAGGTTATACAACCTAAACTGTACAGTGCGCGTATTGTTTCTTTGGATTTACAACAAATGGTCAGGCTAAGGAACTTCCTACTACCACATGGGTACGCCTTTGGAGGGACGTCCCGAGAACTTAAGCAGCTCTCTGCCAATACAAGGCCGGATTACCTCTGTCACTAGGTAACTACTACATGAATATGTCATCCCCCGGTCGTTTGCGACCTTTATCCGATGATCCTCAACCACAAAGCAACAACCACAAAGTGTAATAGATTTGCAGCAACCACATAGGTTAAATATCTGGGCTCCATTATACCACCCTTTTCCAGAAGGAAATGACATACCCTAAAGGACGCGACCCTCATAACCTTGTCGCATTATTCGTGTTTTGACCATTTCCGGGGTGTGAGGTCCCATGATGTCTCCTCCACAAAGCTACACTTTTCACAAAGTTATGTTTTGATTAACAAATGATCGGCAGCACTTTGTATGCCACATTACCAATTTGGGAATGTATCACTAGTAACCAACAACTACATAACCTCTGAGCTCGTACGTCTCAAAGAAGGGTGTTAAGCTAATAAATAAATTCTCCGCCACCAACAGAAATGTATTTGACAGAAACCAGCTTTACATCTCAAAGTGTAACGTCAGACACACATCCATACAAGTCCATTCCGGTATCGAACGGAACCAAAGGCACTTCAAAGAAGCCCTTGCAAATCGGATGCTCACTAATCACGTCCGGAATTTCCATCACAAAGGATGATAAAATCTCTATACAGGACCAACCCGGTGTAGAGACATTCGACAGGTAATCCTTTCGTTTTCGAAAATACACGGTCTTCAATACCATCTTCAAATGCAATCTCATTCCATCGTATCATTATTCGAAATGGGTTTTACGATACAAAGTCCTCCCCCGGCTAATCCGAATAACGAGCGCTTATTTTAAAAATAAGTGTTCAATCAGATTTCAAAAAAATCACAACAAATTTCCATTTTTGATATTTTAAACAAAAGATTCATCACAATCACAAAGGTTCTATGTGGTTTTCGAATATCCATTTGAAATCCGACCCCCGGTCGCATCGAAATTTAAATGACATTTAAAGGCCAATATTGATAGTCGGTTATTTAACTATCAATCAATATTCACAACAATCATTATCAAACAATATTCACGACAATCACCCGGATTTAAATAATTTTCCTAAATTGTTTATTTTCAAAATATCTTCGCAAGATATATTTTAACACTCCATCGCCTTGAAAACAAATTTCAAATCACTTTTCATCTTTCAATCTTTTGAAAACAAATTTCAAATTGCTTTTCACACTTCAATCCTTTGAAAACAAATTTCAAATCACTTTCCTCACGTGGAATAAATTTTCAAATATTTATTTAATTCCACTGAAAATTTGCCGAGTTCAAATAATTTAAAAATAATTTAAATCACTTGTCCAGAATATATTTGGAAACATTTCAAAATAAAACTATTTTAACACTTACTTAATTATTAGTTATGAAAGTATTTTGCTAATATCACATATAAACTTTAAGTCCAAAACAAATTTTTAAAATAAATTAGTAGATAGAGTATAAATATTTAGATAACCAATTTCTAAATCAAATATCAATTAAATCTTTAAATTAATTAATGATTAACTAAATAAATCTTTACTTTAACGACTTAAAACAATTCCCAAAAATAATTTCTATAACAATATTTTTTCAAAACAATTTCTAGAACTTTTAATTTATACCTTAAAAGTTACTTTGAAAATATACTCTGCTTTTTAAGAAAGAATTCTCTTTCCATTATAAAATGGTCCATTTATAATCAATTAATAAATCCTTTTGGATTTATTTTAAATTTGTGTTCCAAATCCGTAAATTCCTTTCCACACATTAAAAATAAATCAATATTTATTTTTAAAACAAATTTCCCTTTCATTTTTAAATTCCCGCGGTGATTTTTTTTTAATATCCACTGACATACGATTTTCAAATCGATTTTCAAATATTCACTTTTAACACCAAATCAAATTCCAATTGATTTTTCAAACATTTATTTCAAACACCAAGTCGATTTCCAAATCAACTCCCCAAAGATTTATTTTAAACACTAAATCGATTTCCAAATTTATTTTCAAAACACTAAATCAAATTTTTAAATTGATTTTTAAAAGATTTATTTTCAGACTCCAAATAAATTTTCAGATTGATTTCCCAAATTTATTTTCTTTTTAAATAAATTTCTTTGTTTCTTCCAAACTATTTAAAAATCCGAATTTTAAATAATTTCTTCAACCATTGAATAATATCACCCAAAATCCCTTCATTAAGCCTTTTCCTCATATTTTGGAATTTTATTCAAAAGGATTCAAAAATAAAACTTTATTCATTTAAAATTCCTTCTTTTAAATTTTATCCAATTATCAAAAATAAATTTTACTATAAATTTTCAACTTGAATTTTAAAAATCCAATTTTCTTATTTATTTCCGGTATCCTATGATACCAAAAATGAATTCGGCTAAACTATAGCCTTCAACGATTTCAATCACAATATATTCACACACTGATTATAAACAAATCAACACACAATTATTAAAACAAATTCAACCATTTGAGGAATCCAGTTGGATCCCTCCAACCTGTTTCCCTGCATCCACAGATGTTAGCACAACAATTAAATACCAATTCCACTTCGAGGTGGCATATCGCAGTAAATGGGATTTATAAAATATCATTCCCTATTACGCGGCGCATAGGGTCTCATCCGCTATATAATGCGGGAAATCAATCACTCCAAATACATATGTAATACCAATTCCACTTCGAGATGTAATATCGCAGTATATGTGTTTAAATAGGCGCATAATAGGTCTAATCCAAAACAATTGATAATAATTTATCATATCAAGCACACAATCAACCATTTTAAATTTAACTATTTAAAATTAAACTGGAAATCTCGATTGAGTGAGAAGATCGCACCTTTAGCTATGCACGCAACCCATTTTCATTCCAGATTGTTTTCTTCACAGTTCTTGACCTTGTATAAATATTAGATGATTTAATTAATATTCGAACAAATCGAATAAATTAATTACCGTTTAATAGTTTTATCTTTTAATTTTAACTAATGATTTAATTTACTCAACTAATTATTTTGGTTTAAACCAATTTTCCCTTTAAAATATCCTTTAGTATCAAAAATACATTTAATAAGATAATTAATAAAGTTAATCACTTAAATAAATCGAACAATCGACTATCCCTTTTTATTATCTTTAATTTAAACACGTTTTCCTTTAATAATCTATATAAACCAAAGGTCCAAATTTTTTTTTATATAAATTATTCAAATCAAAACGTTTTAAAAATTCCTTTTCAACCCTATAAATCTTTTAAAAAAAATAAATAAAAAAATTACTTTTTGTTCACTGTATATATACAGATATGTGTATATTTATCTATTCATTTTTCTGGTTTTCCTATATGTATATAAATATATTATTTACTAAAATAAATTAAAATAAAAAAATCACCTTACTGCTACTACCCACCGCAATTCGCGATACGAGCCAACATCATCGCGACGAGTCGAGGTCATCGATACCACATCTCAAATCAAGGGCCGAGTTCACCCAATCGCTAACTACTGTTCACAAGCGCGAGGCCGATCCTCCCACCAAATCGCGATCGCATAGCCATGCCTGACTTCGAGACTACCCATCCCTTCACTCGCCAACCCAAGCACGCACGCTTCACGATGCTTCCCCCCTCCCCCCCAAACGCCACTCGAACTCGCTTCACGCACAGCGCAGCCATGCCTTCGACGAACGCCGCCTTTATTCTGCCATTTGATTGAGCAAGTGATTTTTTTTCCCTATACGAGATTCACTCTCGTACTTACATTTTTTTATTTGGTTCGATTTTTCTAAATTGAAGGTGAAGAGAGGGAGCCGCAAATTCGAATTGAGATGAGGACAGAAAAAGGAGTAAAATGGAATCGGCCATTTTCTTTGAACGATTGAGGATCGATTTTTGCCATTAAATTTTCGAGCAGCTGTATTTTTTTTGAACGAAAAGGTCTCGTTTGTTTTCTATATTTTTTTCTTTGAACGAGATATCTAAATTTTTTATAAATGATGCGTGTTATTAATTTCTGCCAAGTGTTGGAGGAGATACGAAACATGTTAAAATTTATTAATTACATGAGAATATTTATATTCATTTAATTTAAATTCAATTTCAAATTGAAATTGTCTCGATAAATGCAACTCACAATCTCAAATCCCAATCAGGATGTGAGGCTGGGCGTTTATAATATTAAACCCCTATTTCGAATGCAATGGAAAATGTTACGAGTCCAAAATCGATCGTATGGAGAAGATAGCTTTTATTATTGGACCAGTTATAATTTGAATTTCAATTAAATTTTCAGGCGTTTGCTGCCAAACGATCACTCCAAACACTACGAAAATTGAAATCCAATAATAATACAACATTACGGATCCAACGGAACTAGTTTCGTCGAATTCCGAGACTGTGCCTCGGAAGACTATTTTTAAATACCGATTTAAACAGTATAATTTCAAAACCGACCAAATCACTTTCAAATTCAATTCTGATACTTCCAGTACTGTCAACATAAATTTTCTAAGCCATCAAATTACTTTTAACAGGCTTACTACTTAAGATTCAATATTTTACCCAACTTCAATAAATTAAATTCGATAATTTAATCGCCAAATCCATAGAAATATTTGAAATTCAAGCTTAAAATATCTTTCAATATTTAAAATCAATTAAATATTTCAATTTCAAATGTTCGAATTTTCTGGGTCATCACAATGATGATTTGAACTTTATGTATTCGGTTGGAAAGAGAGCGACAGAAATATTTGTTGCGAAAGCAGAATATGTTAATGTGGTAGAGATATATCAGTTCGTAATTTCTGTGGATGAGCATCTACCCACTACATATCTTCAAGAAACACAATAGTCGTCACATCCTTCTTGTCCGATAAGCCATCAACGCGGGGAGTTTACAAATTTATTGCATAAGTACAACGGAATAGTTGGAGTATCTTCAAGTCAAGCACAAATTATGATGCATAACTCTATACATTCATATCATTCCTAAGCATTGAGAAAGTGAATAATATTATACTCTAGCACTTGCATTTCAAAAGTGTGCAAACTATATTCTGCTGTTCTAAAGACAGCGACTTGCTGCTCCTTCCTCCACTACACAACACCCTTATCCATCAATATTTCATCAACATAAAATCATTTATACGCCAACATGAACAACAGTCTGTCATCAACACAACTGAATATCATCAACACAAACCATCAATATTATTTATCAAGAGCATGTTCCAACAAAACAACATACATACCAACCCCAACATGAAGTTGAACAAAATATATCATCCATATAGTACATAACATCAACAACTACATAAAAACTAAATAAACATCAATATGATATATCATCCAAATAACAAAACCACTCAATCGTAAAGCCTTCTAACCTCAAGAGGTGCGTCTCTGTTCTTCTTCTTGTCATCTTATAGTGATTAAAGCTGAACTTTGGGATTTGTCAAAGATTGAAGCAGGTATTTCTTGTTCTTGAGTAGGACCGAAATATTTCTACTTGTTGTCTCTCTCACCGCGGTCATTCTTCATTTTTCTCTTGAGTTGGTTGACCAACATACCCAAATTGTTGTTCCCCTTCATTCCAAATAGGCCATTGAGGATGAATTTCTCTCCCAACATCATGTGTTCCCTCCACTTCTGTATGTGGTTTCTCCCCTGTCGTTTTTCCTTCTTGCGCTTCTTCTACTATTTTTCGTGTCTCCTCCCGAGTACATGATTGTTCTTCTGCGATACGCATAGGTTTTGCTGGCCTTCTTAACTTGTTTCTACTTAGAATTGTATCAAGTATACATCGTAAGTCCATACATTTAGTTTTCACCTTCTTCGGCTCTGTATGATTCTCTTCACTTTCGTTAACCACTTCCAAAGCGCTATATATCTCGCTTACCTATGCGAAATACAAAACAATGTAACAACGAATATGTTCTAAAAGTGGGGATAATTAAAATTTATATATTAAAATACTAACCACATCACGCTCTAGTGGAGCTCGAGTAATGTAAGCAACCAATTTTCTACCCGATTTTTTCAGAATATAATGGTGAGTTATTTGCCAATATCAATACTCATACTCACTCAACGGTGTCGGAGGATTACGTGCTCGTTTGACACGATCAATTCTTGAATTTTATAAAGTGATACTTTCTGAAGGAAGGCTATCCAACTACTAGATTCTGGGCACTACGGGATTGGGAATGTGTTGGTGGTCAAAGCCAAACTGTCTTCTCACTCGGTCGGCATCATATAATTCAAAGTCCAAAAAAGGATTAGTCTACTCTTAGCGATCCAACCCGCATACATATACTCAATGTCAGGATGCTCAAATTTAATCAACAAATAATATGGTTCACATGTCACGGCATCATCCACTAACAAATCCAATTCATTTTGGTAAAATTGTACATGTTTAAGAGTTTCACGCCAACTCCTAGCATAATTCCACCTACACCTAAATGGAAGATAATGATCTAAATGCATAGGAATTCTTACAGAAGACCGTCCAATAGCAATATGAGACCAAGACCATTTTGCAACAATGTTGCAGAACCGTCTAAAACTTTTCTTTTTTCTAAATATATTTATCAACTCACTATATAAATAACAAAGTACAGCACTACCCCATGAATGGTAACTACAATTTGCTAAATCTTCTAGAAATAACAAAAATTTCAAATTCAATCCACCTTTTGAATGATTTGAAAAAAGACGACAACTTGAAAAGTACAAGACTATGACGAAGTATATCTAAATCCGTCGCACTTTAAGCTAGTGGTTCAGAAAATACACTTTTAAACCAAGTCATTACTAGCTCACTTTTAGATTTTATTGCCTCTTTTGGTGTAAATATACCAAGCAAATCATGACACAATTCCATATAATCAATATCCAAATTTTATAAACATACCGGGAACCGTCCGTGCCTAGACCAAATAAAAGTAAACATCGGCTAGAGTTACAGTCATTTCTCCTACTCTAAAATGAAAAGTATTTGTCTTAGGGCTCCATTTATCATACAATGTCGTAATAAGATGGTGATCTAGTTTAATGTACTGAACTTGCATTGTTTTTCAAAACCCAGCTATTCTTAGGTTTTCTTCCAATCTAGGATCTTTAAAAACTATTTCTTTAAGCTTGCTTGAATGATCATAAAGTTCAATTGTTTCAACATCCTGATTTATAACAGAAAATTGCAATTAGGAATTCATATTTGCATTTTGGATTAACAATAATTCAATGTGTTTAAAATAATTACCTCCATAAGCGAATCATTTTGATTCTATGATGATCTTGAAGACAAAAACACTTCTATCTTCGGATGCGGGAGGCAATTCTACAATATATTTATTATCATCCAATTATTCATTTAAAAATCAATTTTGCAACTAGGGTTTTTTAGAAATGATTTATCAATAACTAAAATTTTAACTATGACAACAACAGTAATATATTGCAATAGGCTACTTGAGTAGTTGCATTGGAAAAGTATGTGTTTACGACTCTTCCACTTGGTTATATAGCATGCATTCCTCGTCTATCTCTGGTTTTCATTTAAAAATTCCATCTCTAGTTTTCAATTTTTTTAAGTTCTCCATTAGCACACACATAGTAATCTTAGGTGGGCATGTGTAATTCAATATGTATTTGTCCTAGTCGAGTACATTGTGTTTCTCCCTGACCCAATTTCATGTTGATTTAAAAGAAAAATCATGCTAGCCTGTAACTTCCAAACCCAATAATCCCTGCTGTGCTGCTTCTCTATCGAGATAACTTGGATTGTTGCATTATTTGAGGAGGCAAATTGGAGATATCTTCTCTCCATTTTTATTGGACATAAGAGAGGATACGTTCCAAGTGAGGCCTTCAATGGTAGAAATAGCTTGTCATACCATCATGTCCTTCAGAGATTGTCCGTTGATCCAAGGATCAAACAAAAGGTTTGTGTTATGTCCATTAACAATTTTACTTTCAAACATCCCTTTTGAATACTGCCCGAGCCTAAGGAGTAGTTTTCACATGTACGATGCGTTGCTATCTTCAACTACTATCCATAAATTTTTGTTTTTAAAATACTTGTTTCTTTTCCACTGCGCCCATAAAATGTCACTCTGCAGGTATCTCCGTGTATGTTTTAAGGAGGTCGCCTTCATAATATCCTTTATCTTTCTTAATCCTGTTCCCCTTCATGCTTTGTACGACATAGATCTTGCCATCTCATATCGTGGTGTTGTTTTTCCAAACAAATTTTGAGCATAATTAGTTGATTTTGTGGATTGTTAATGTTGGTAGTTGATAGAATTGTGTCCAAAACATGATCATTGGACAAATCACTATTTTGATTAGTTCAATTCTGCCGGTTACATTCAACATTTTATTTTTCCAGTAGTTGAATTTCTTGTTAATATTATTTAATGGTATAACAAAGTCCCTAGATTTTAGTTTATTCTAAGATAAGGGAATTCCCAAATTGGTGATTCAAAGATTCATCGATTGGACATGTAGAATGTTTTTGATGTGTTCCCTTTCTTCGGTCCTTTTGCTAAAAAACAAGATGGTCTTCTGTTCGTTCATTTCTAGGCCCACATATTCCTTAATGATGTTAATGACCTTCACCATCCTTTCAACACTTCTAATGTTGGCTTTCAGAAATATTAAAATGTCATCCCCATAAATGTAGGAGGGTTGGGTCAATAGAAAAAATATAGGCTATATTGCTTTCATAATTCCATGTCAAGTAATATTAGAAAATATGGCGTTGCAATCGCAAAAAGAAAAGGAAATAATGTATCTCCTTGTCTTGCATCCCTGTTACTATCAAAGTAGCCCAAAGGGCTGCCATTCAACGGTAAAGAGAGAGTAGGAGTGGATATACATTTATACACGATATGTGTAAATTTTGCTGGGAAGCCCATACATAGCATCATGTGGATATGAATTCTCTTTTTATTATCAATGCTTTATGCAAATCCACATTCATGCAAAGATTGTTTGCTGTTTTGCTATTAAACCCTCTCGCTCGCCATTTCGTATACAATAAGTGAATTTTCTGAAGTTAATCCATTTGGGATGAAAGCATTTTGTTTCATCCTATTACATACAATGTTTGCCAAGATTTTGTAGATTACATTTCATAATGATATATGTTTGTAATCTAAAAAGATCCGTTGGTCCATTTTTTAGGAATCAGACAAATAAAAGTATGATTTATTTCTCCAATGATTTTATCTGATGATTGAATACCCACCATCGCTTGTAAGATGTCGTCCTTCAGGTGTTCCAAATGAATCTTGAAATTTTTTGAATTGAATCTGTCTAGTCCTGGAGAGCTATTATCATCCATTTGAAAATTGAAACACAGTCACTTTAATTTCATTCATGTCAAATGGCTTATCCAATGCTCTGTCCCTTTGTATAAGCCACTTGATTTTTGATCTTTGTAAGTTTTCCATGGCTTGTTTTTGAAGCAACTCCAAACGCTGGTCCACCTTTTGTCTGTACAACTCTACTGCTTGCGTATCATTTGGGTGGTTGATTAAATATGAATAGGCTTTATCTAAATCCTTCCTCAGTTTGTCAACAGATTTTCTGTTTTCGCAAAGCTCCTTGCTTTATGTCTTGAGAGTTGAGACTTTCTTTCCTTTTATTTAGTTCAGATAGAAGTATAAAACCCGAGGTAAGGGATTTCCTATAAAGAAATTACCCCATTCCTTTTCAACTAAATCAAAATATCCTCCATTATGGTACCAAGAATTATTGTATCTGAAAGGGTAATTTTTGATTGGCTGCCCTTTCGAATTGAAACTAAAAATAATTAGAGTGTGATGGTTTGCAAAATAAACAGAGAATTGAGGGAATTTGTCATGACAAATCTTGTTAATAGATAATCTGTCTATTTTGGTATGAATTGACATATTAACCCTTCCTTCCATGTATACTAATTACATATACACACAGGTTCAAGGAGTTGTGCTTCTCGGATGCATTCAACAAAATCCGCATCGGGTTGCGACGTGTAAATACCGCTATTGGTTCTGTCATGACAATATAAGTTAGCAGTAAATTCTCCTTCTATTACCCAGGGAAAGTTGTTGCACTTTGATTGTTCCTTCAAGTAGTTCCATAGTTGAATGCACTTTTCTGGTTGATATGGGCATACACAAACATTCATACAGATGTCATTCCTAATTTATTCCCCAAAAAAACCCATTATGTATTGCTCATTTGTATGAGTCACATCTGCATCCCATAGTTTTCTGTCCCATAACACCATAGTTCTATCTTTATCTTGGCATTCACCATAGTTTTGTTTCAGTGGATGGTCAGACGCATTATATTCTGAGGCTTTATCTATGTTTTGTCTGCTAGTTTTAAGTTTGTATAAATGCTGTGTGAACTATTGCCTTTCCAATTTTGGAAGTTTAGCACTTTTTTTGGAGTTAGCCAGATTATTTGCATCCATGTAGTCGGTTGAGGCCTTGTTTTCTGTCGTTTTGGATACTATAAAACTTTCTCAAATGCACTGTATTTCATCGGGTGTCCAAAACAACTACAATTTCAATAGACCATTGCTCTCCACTCATACTTAACCGGTTGCATGAAGATTTCATTTTTTAACGACTATGGCAACTTCTTTTGGAAATTAAAGTCGACGTTGGTTTCAACTAGCACCCTAACGAACGAGATTTTAATCATTCCCTTGGTGAACTGATCCATCTTTATGGGGTTGTCTAAAAAGACACTATTTTACTGATCCCTTCCTCGGACCAAAAATCAAATTTTAACCAGGGAATTGAACTCAAACTGAAATCGTGTGTAAGATTTCTTTGGTTAGGCTGAATTCTATACTCAACGCTTCATCATCGTTATCTTTCCAAAATTCTCTTATATCATCTTCGTTTTCAAATTTAATCACGTAAAAACCATTTTTTTGTGTGAATGTAGAAATCTCCAATCGGTTTCCAAATCCTTTCCATATATGCTTTAAAATAATAATATTATGAGCGAGAACTTACCAAGTAGATAACAATTGAGTTTTTCCAATACTTTTTGCAAACTTGATTGCCACATTCGTCATTCTAGCACACCTTTATGGGTTGAAACCAGTAGAATTGTAGAACTTCAAGTAGCATCTCAATAGTCGTCGGTAAGTCTATCCGTCGGAAAAGCGACGGCCTTTGACTGCAGTTTCGATGTCTGCGTGCCTTAAAAACACGTCAGAAAACCATTAGAAGCCGTCGGTATATACGACTACAAACCGTCGTTAGTCATCGAAAATCTAAATAGAAAAAAAAATTCAGCAGCCAAACAGCGCAGCCATATCACAACATATTAATATATATATATATATATATATATATATATATATAAGCTAAAATTAATATCAATATCAATAATAATATAAAACTCAAACATTAGCAACTCAAACATTCCGATCAACACCATACAATGTCTAAATCTAACGTCAATGTAAAATTTATACATCCAACATCGAACCCCACAAATCAACCTTACCATCTCTAATTGTATATATGCACAAACATTAATAACAAAAACTGTAAAACGTATCTCGTGACTCGTCATCGGGTCCGAAACACCAGACGATGGGAATGCTCCATATACTGGGCTAAACGCTGGTTCAATTGCTCCATTTGCGATATTCGGAGACGTTCCTGCTCCTTCAGTTACGCAATCTGTCGTCGAAGCTCATTAGTCTTAGCATTGTCCTGAGCCTTTTGATATGCCTTCTGTGAAGCCCGAGCCTACAAAACAAGTCGAAATATGTTTAAGTTATTGCGTAATTGTGTAAAAATTAAGCAATTTTTACAACTTAGTTAATTTTTATAGATTACCAATTGATTGTCGTAGCTATAACGCCTATTTCTCTGTGTTGGATCCATAACGAAGTCGAAAATAGCGTCATCCTCATCAGTGATCAATTACTCCCATCCCAAATGCTCAAGCATCTGCGCACGTGCTTGCATAAATTTTTCCTGCAACGGAAAATTAAATAAAAGTAAATATTACATGATATAAGCTCTTTCCTACAATAATTGGTGCATATTATTGTTGTTCATACAAATTTATACAAAAAATATAATAACCGTTCGTAATTGTAATTAATCAATTTACCAGGTCCTCGCGATGATGTTGAAATGATTTCGAGTCACCACGGTGTATGACTGAATTATTTTGCCCGTTCGCCGAGTTTTTGTCTAACTCTGCGTGTAAATTAAATTATTTTACAGGTATAAATTACGTATTCTCTGCTGAAAAAATTAAGATGACAACTGATAGACTTACCCTGAACTCATCGTTATCCTACCATGTGAACCAAGCATCTCATACACCGGCGCCCATCCAGTTTGGTTTCTTCTCGAATTTTCTAATGGTCGACATCGTATCTCGATAATTCTTTGCAACTTTGGAGTTACAGTGGCCCTGGCAAAGAGCAACATCCTCCTCTTGCAGGTCTACTGCACCCTGTACATATGTCGAAAAAATATAAGTTATATATTTATACGTACTTAGCCAGGAAATTGTAAAAAGATTATATATAATGATATATAATTTTACACTTATCAGGAAGTCCTGCCAGATGCTCTTCCGGACATGCTCAGGGATCCTACTCCATTACGGCCAGCATGAAGTCATACGGGTCATGTTTGCCAGCCTAGATATGCTGAGCACTATATTGGAAGGCTCAAGCTCAAAACCCCTGCATTAAATATGATACAGACAAATCATGACTAATATATCATTCAAAATATTTAACGCTGAAGTAAATTTAATACTTGCGAGTCATCTGCTTTCGGTAGCAATCTAACTGCCGCATGTGGCGCCTCCTGGGACAGGCCATTGCCATCACATCCACTGTGAACGGTCCCTCTCTGAGACAAATAGGGAGAACCGGACTGCGAAGAACTCCACCGTCTAAAGAAAGATATTTGTAATATCTGTCACATACATATTATTTTATTATGATAGAACATATTATTCAATTATGAATAAACATATCAAGATTTAACCTCAATAATCGCATATAACATAGAAAAAAGTGTAACATCAATACTCTCATAAATTATATTTTTTCAACATGTATACTATTAAATCAGTCTTCGTCGTTTTCTGATTCAGACTCAGTCTTGTACTCTATATTGTTTTTCTCTGTGGTCTCAAATGCATCTACTAATATATTGGATTCATCATTTAAAGGTCCAAAATCGGTTTGATAATCTATTATTGTAATTTAGTCATTTTCCTCTATATCCGCTTGGTACGCTTGTTCGTTTGGAATATTATTTCCATCAAACGTAAATCTTTCCTTCATTTTAAAATTACCGACCAATCTGCTTTATCTCTTTTTAGAGATGGATAAGGAGTACAATAAACTTGTAGAGCTTGTTTTGCTAGTATAAAAGGATCGTACTGGTAGGGCTTGTTTTGCTAGTTTAAAATGAAATGATTTGCAAAATCTAATTACTCTATTGCATCTGTAACTTGTCCAATACAGGGACAAATCTGATAAATGCTATATCGGATGAATATAAGTGTTCATTCTATGATAAAAACAAACATCCATACAACGATCATATACATACTTGTTAGACATGGCCACAAATTCTCTAAGGGATTTATAAAAATTAAAGCATATTATACAACAATTTTTACAATAATTTATTTATATTCTAAGAAACGCATACACTAAATCGTCGTTTTCTTCATCTTAAAAACGCATACACTAAATCCTAAGCATCGACTCTAATTAATCCAAACTTGTAATGCGCGCGTGCACTAATCAATCAAACACATATACACCAATTAACGCACATGTACACTAAATAATTTTTTTCTTCGACATATAAATGACAAAAAATTATAATAACAACCTAGTTAACATTCAATAAGATATAACAAACAATCAGTAGGGTATTATACGACTATAACAACAAATTAACCATAATTTAACAAATCAAAATTGAGTAGGGTTTAGGAATAAAACCCGATTGGGGATTGATGAAGGACCTATGTTTGTCGAGAGTGGAGAATGATGAAGTTGGAGATGAGTGGGGAGATGCCGGGGCTGGTTGACGATGGAGGATGGTGTAGGTTTGGGAGTTGGGTTGATTTTGGGGGAGAGGCAATAATAAAGAAATTTCTCGGCCTGGAGCCTGTATACATGATAATTTTAGACGGCTTTCGACGGCCGCCGATGGCTACTTTACGTCGGTTTTCGATAGCTATTATATTTTATTTACGAAAACACCACGGAGTTCGTCAGCTGTTGGTAGACGTCGAAAATTGCCATCGGCGGCCGTCGGAAGCTTCCGTCGCTATTTACTATATTCCTTGTGGTGCGACTTATAGCAATACTGGCATTTATAGTTGACTCTAAAATTCCACTTTATGGTAATTAGAAATCAATCTATTTAAATTCAATTCAAGTATTCTATCGATATAGTGCATATATAACTTTTATATACTGCTCTATTAAATATTAATGTCATTCAAACAAATTAAATAAAGTTTAATAATTAATATTTCATAAATACTATTAATTTAACTAATTTACAATGGTTATGAATTAATTAAATTTTGTGGTTTTTAGAAGTATTCATGATTATGGTTGTGTGACTCACAGGTGTAAATTCTATCAGCAGTTAATATTACAAAAAAATTAAACAATAACATTCGCATGTCACTTTAGTTAATGGTATGACATTTTGACTAGAATGATCGGTTACACATCTTTTTTGTAATCCAATTTTACTATTATAAGAGGTGCTCAATAGTAATGATTATTTACATCAATTCTTTTCATCAAAGCTAAATTATTTTAGAACTTATGGAATTTAGTTTTAGTAATGATTATTTTCAAACAAATTGCTCTGGCCAAAACTTTGGTTTTGAGTTGACTACAGTTTGAAGGAGCCGGGCCAGTCAGAAATGGGATAATATAGTAAGTTCTAAAAAAAAATTCCATTGGATTTTTGTTGGACCTATGTAGTCTAAATTCTTTTTGAACTTTTATATACTTTCCTTTTAAAAATTTCTTTATATTATTATAATTGTTTGATTTAATTCTAATTCGTTGTATATTATAACGAGCGCATTAAATCTACCCACATGTATAGAGTAAGTGCAACATATGAAAAGTGTACATAATTAATGTGAACATTATTTATGTGTTGGGATTTACGCCGCAATAAACACATTTCCCCACTATATATATGCGATTCTTATTTAAAACATGAAAGTTATTTTTTTATGTGTGTGTATAGATATGTGTGTGCGCGCGTGTGCGTTTGTGTGTGTATGCGTGTGTGTATATGCATGTGTGTATGTTTACATGTATAAATATATATGCACACGATAAATATTTTGCATAAAATTTTGCATTAAAATAAACTATTTATATTACTTGAAATAAATCAACGAATACAATATCCAACTAAAGTAGTTTAAAAGTTTTCTATTACATTCTACACAAAAACCTATTGAAACTTGGAGTTAAATATAAGTATCACACACACATAAATGATATTACATAAATATATAAACTCTTACACATACACAAACCAAAAAAATTTGAAACAAAACAAAAATAATATACATATAGCTTGTGAAAGAGAATGTTTCTTTTTAACAAAGCTTTAGTACTAGATTTGACACAATTGTAAAACAAGGAATAAATCATTAATTTAATGTTTCTTTTTTTCAATTAACAATTTTTTATAGGATAATTTAAAACATAACACAATTAAGTCTTCATATTATGTTGTCAACAAAGATTATTCAATGCAATTCTTTCAAAGTTTTCCTCACGGAGCAATTTGTAACATTCAAAGCAAAATCATTAATATGAAAACTGACTTATTAGTAAGAATATTCCAAAAATTATTTTTTTTAAATAACAATAATAAAAACAGATGACATAGACATATACAAATTTGTGGTAAGAAGGACTAGATCTAGATCAGACAAACAAAATAAATAAATATACAAGATAGAGACAAATGAAATTATTATTATTTATAGCAAAATCGTAGTGAACATAGCAAATTTTTTTTTAATCATGACAAGGATGCACGGTTGTTTCAATAAAGTGGTTTGAGACATTCAAATCAAAATCTAAATTCACACAGATGAACACAAGGAAAAGATAAAGAATTAAGGGGATGCAAATAAAATTAAAGGATCTATAGATGTATAGAATTACCTTAGGATAAAGTATGGAGTAATACCCTTGATTGATAGAACAATTCCTAGATCCAATAGTTCACTCTCTAGATTTTTAGAAAAAGAGACAACCACCCTTTTCTATTTAATTTTACTTGATTAAATTTTGGAATCTTTGAAGCCTTTCCACAATGAAAATTTGGCTAGATGTTTCTCTGTAGAAAGAAAAGAAATTGATAGAGAGAATCCTTATTAAAGGAGGAAACAAATGTGTAATGAAGGTATGATCTAATTCTCCCCTTTAATTAAGATTTCCCCTTCATTTGAATTTTAAAAACTTCTACCCTTCTCTACATCATAGTCGTCCACCATACTGAGCTTTGGGTCCATAAAAGTTCCACATCCAATTAATATTATCTCTATTTAAATCTAATTTAAATTTCCTATCGATATCGTATACTGATGAATGCGTTTATGACCTTTTATATACGCATATTATTAAACACCAATGGAAATAAATCAAATGAGAAATATTTTTAACGATTAATATTTCACAAATATTAATGGCTTAATTTATTTAAAGCCCATTTTAGTATTTTTCTTGTTTAAATCAAATTTAAACATTTTACCGATATCGTATATCGATACGGGCGTTTATAATTTTTATATGCACACTTTAATAAATACCGAAGACATCCAGCAAATTAAATAAAAATTCATAATTAATATTTCTTAAATATTAATTAATTTAATTAATTTTCAGTAACAAAAAATTAATTAAATCGTGTGGTTGATTCGAAATATTCTTCACTTCGGTTGTGTGACTCAGAATTTTAAATTTAGTTAGCGATTCACGTTAAACAATTCAAATATAACATTCGTACGTCATCTTAACTAGTGGTGTGGCTAAATTTATCACTTACACATCCTTTGGTAAAATCTAATTTTACTTATTATAAGCATTACCCATTAACGTCAATTATTTACATTAATTCTTTTTGTCAAAATTATATCACTTTGAACTTATGAAATTTGGTAATAGTCAAAATTCTAATATAGTCCATATAACTTTGTAGCCCGAACATTAAGTTCTTGGTTTAATAATAAACATTATTATTAAAACTGTTACGACCAGAGATTTTGACTTTGAGTTGACTATGATACCAACCTCATATAACCGAGAAGACAAATTCTCTTTTGAGTGGCGTTTCACTTCTAATACTTCCACTTGACCTAACTATAGTCATTCGATGGATTATGTGCTATAATTTGACTAAAATCATAGTGGAGCTTTCATATCAAAGATCGATAATATTCTCAAGTCAAGAAAACTGTGTAAATTATTCACATTGATATTTCTATTTGATCTTAGTTATATTAACTAACAGAAAACTATCGAGTTAGTCATTATATAGTTATCCAATACAGCACGTAACCTCTTGTTACCCTAGCAGCCATGAGTAAATTACTCATGGTTATAACACTTTGTAACCACTACATAATACATACCACGTATGGATTTTTTTTATTAAATATACTTTCAGTTAAATTAATTAATTATTATAACACATAATATCAAGTATATAATAGAAAGAAAACACCTTTATTTTGAACGAAATTTGTTATCGAGTTAGATATATGTAACAACGATACTTGTGCAATCTAAGTCGCAATGAAGGACAATCGTCAATGTAGTTGGAGCCGCTAGAATTGTTGACTCATCGCCAGGGATGGCTTAGAACCAATAGTTCATTATCTAATTACAAAATCGCCCCTAGTTCATACCCCTAACTCGATCAAAGTTGACCATGATACTAACCTCTTATAACCAAGGAGATGAATTCTCTATTGCATGGTATTTGATTTCTGATGCTTTAACTCAGACTCAACTACAATCGCTCAACGGATCGTCATACCATGATTTAACTATAATCAAAGTGGGATGTCGGTATTGAAGTTTTGCTGTATTCTCAAGTTGAGAGAATTATGTAACATCGTCACTTCGAGATTCTCTATTTCACCTTAGTTACATTAACCATCAGAAACTCTTGAGTGAATCATTCCATAGATATCCAATAAATATTAATATGTAACCCCTTAGTACCCTCAACAGCCATGGGTAATACATTGTCAAACATTTGAAAAGTGCTACTTGATATAATCATAATAGAAGTATTGATATCTTGTCTCGAACATCTTGATTAGGAATATTTAAAATAATATGTTATTTTAATGTAATAAATTTCTTATTGTTTCAACATATTTTAATTATTATCGCATAACATAACATTTAAGGATTCTCTATTTGACATAGTTTAATCACTTAACTAATTATATCATGAGAGAATAAGTATATAACAGAAAGAAAACACCTTTTTATTTTGAAGAAGATTGGTTATCGAGTTAAATATATGTAATAAATTACATAATTTCCGTTAGGGCTTACCTCCAATACTATCAAAGTCTACCTTCGATTTTTGTGACCAGAGATGAGATGGAAGGAATGATGACAAACGGGCAAATGTTGTTATAAGTTTGACAGGAAGTGAAGTTGAACCACCTCATCCAATGCATGAAGCAGCCAAGAGCAACTAGAGAAGTTGGAAACAAGACCAAAGGAGGTCAAAAACTAGAAATGATGGACCAGAGGCTCAAGGACCTAAAACACTTAGCTCTCCTACCTCCATAACCGATGGTACCAAACCATTTAGCTAATGGGGAAGAGTTGGTGTGGATTTCGAACAAGGAAGAGTGCATTAGGAGAATGAATTTGAGCCTAGGAACTAAGATCATAATGCAAACTTACCGCCGCATAGAAAAGAAAAGGAAGGTCTATGTAAAAATGGGGAGCATAAGGAAGCCTTGAATTGAAGGCATGCCGAGCCTTAAAGTTTTCAATTGAATAGAGAGGATTGTATAAATATTGATACGACAGACACTTCCAGGTGGGGCCCTAGATTGAAGTTTAGAGGATGTGAATAGGAACCCCTTCACCCCAAACATTCAATATGTTAGGAGTCCATCCAATTTCAAGTTACCTACAATGAACCTGTGTGATGGAAGAACCAATCATATAGTTCATTTGATGAGCTATATCCAATGCATGAGAGTGTTGGGAGCTTCGAAGGAAGTAGTGAGACATTTTACTCTATTGTACCAACTAATTTTTCTCCTATGTAGTTCCACCAACTCGATAGCTGATCCGTTAGCACATGGACTTGATTAGTTGAGAGGTTCATGAGCAAGTTTAATGTTCATATTGTTCAACCAAGGAGTGTGATGACATTTCAAATATGAAGCAAAGGAAGATGAAATATTTGCGAAGTTATTTAACCAGATTTGATGCAGCAGCCGTTGTAGTACAAAAACCAGATTCGCCAATAGTTCTTACGGTGGTGGTTGTAGGAATTTCTAATGAGACCGAGTTTAAGAAGACATTGGAAAGAGATCCACCAGTGGATCGAACAAATTTCTATTATCAAGCCGAAAGATATTTGTGTCAAGAAGACGTAGAAGCTGAGAAGTTAACACTTAGAGGATAGAGGAACATTCTAGATAGGACCTTAAAAGGATAAAGGAAAGTGAAAAGCAGATGATAGTTTAAGAGCTCCAAAGCATCCAAAGTGGGACTGGAGTTTGCCATTTATACCAATTTAACTGAGACTCTAGAGAGGATTTATCTAGATGCTAAGGGGAAGATTCAATACAGGAAAACTTCTAAGGGAGATCCCACTGATTGAGAGAGAAAGTCCTAGAAATACTGTCTATTCCATGAGTTGGATGGACATAGGATGAACGAGTGTAGATGCTTGAAAGATTTGATAGAGGAGCATGTTTGGAGAAATCGATTGTAGCAGTATGTAAGAAACTCAATAACTATAGCGCAAATGGCAGCAGTGCCGCAGATGTAACCACCAAATGCGATAGACAAATCCAATCACTGTCGAGGATATGGATAGAAAATGGTTATCCCTTGACGGGGTTGGATTAAAATTAGGTTCAAATTTCTATTTTATTTATAAAGGTTTACTATCGGATTACTTACACGTGCATACAATCTCGATCGGTCCTATAGGCATGCTCTTAGTTAAGTCCCAAGAATAATCATTTGCTGGTCTATTTGTTTAGATTACTGTTTGATGCGCTTTGGTTTAGATCCTATGAAAAATCTACTGATTGATATTTAGCCATGAAATAAATTGAACATCATATTTGATTTTAACATTGTTGCTGGATAACAATGGGACTTGGTTACCCCTTATATTTGATGCACAAACTGACTGTTTATGACCAATTGATTATGGTTCCCCCAATCAAAGACATGGGATGATGAACCGTGAAATATAGATCCCTTTGCCGAAGAGTGGGTGGATGCGTTTGTATAAGGTGGCGAGTCCCCTTGGGACTAATCTTTAACTATGAGCCTTCTCACCGGAGAGTGGGTGGTTGAGTTAAAATATTCTATTCGAAGAAATAAATTTAACTTCAAGATATGAACTTCTTTTAAATTAGAATGATTTGGTTATGGATATTGAATGACTGACAAATATTATTGTTTAATCCGGTTTGACTTAGTCATAATAGAATGTTGGGAATACTACATCTCGATACGACTTAGTCATAATAGAATGTTGGGAATACTACATCACGATACATTGATACTTGATGAAAGTTTACATCTGATGAAACTTTGATCTGATCGGGCTTTCTTGTAATGGAATGTTTAGAGATACCAAGCAATTTGTAAGTGATGCTCCGACTTATGATACCCTGCACCTCCCGACACACCAATCCAAAGTCTAGAGTGACTTTCAGGCTCGTGTCGATGCCAAGAAGTATGAGCTGTCAGTTAAATATTTCGAATACTAAAGATACAAGGATAAAATATAGGACATACTACCCTTTCAGATCTCACAGAGGAAGGCAGAAAAATATAAATAATGAAAACAGTCATTTCAAAAAATATCCAAGACATAATCTCAAAACAGTACGTAGTCAAAACCATAGTGTATAGAAATACAGCACATGGTTTGATAAAATACTAAATACAACAAACAATACATAGATAGTAATAGAAAATAAAAAGCAACTCTGATGCTAAGCTTGCCTCTCCAAGTACTAATTCTGAGCCTATCACCTGCGGCCCTATCCTCGTTTGGTGGAAAAAAAGAAAGGAAAAGAGGTGGGTTAGACAAAAGTCCTGAATGGCGATCATATGAAATTGACTTTAATAATACTCTATGTGACCTAGGATATTGTACATGTGTCCATGAATTACTTGTTTTCTTTACTTAAGGGGTTTAGCTCAATACACACTTACACTTTTGATTTGTTCATGCTCATACTTAGGATTGAATAACTAAGCGAACATTAAGATAACTAATGATCGACTAATAGCTACTAGAACTATTCCAATATAGGATTTTCCTACAATTTCAACCATGTGACCACATTTTCCATATTATGACTACAAGTAATTTCTAACATAGGCTTCCATACTATTTCCACTATCGAACAAAGCTTCCTACAACTACGATTACACATATCCTAGTTACACATTGAGAGGGAGCCCGCTATGCTGACTCATCAAAGTGTCATCCATATTCACCTCTCAATGGTAACCTAATGCCTCTAATTGCATCGTGTTGGGATCCATTAACAACACAACATCACGTTGTGTCTCCGTGAATACCAAAGAACTCCTGTTAGTGTCGGCCACACACTGTATCAAGCATTATCGTCAGTGTTGCGTGTCCACCGTATAACCATCTGTGTATACAATTTGTGATAAAATCGCCCCAATCGAATATTGGCCCTGCTGGATAAATGATATTTATCCAATCCCACAACGTCCTCGTGTCACTACACAGGGAACTAGCTTCCCTACTTATACTATCATTCATACGCACATGGACACATGCGCACACCACACTATTTTATTTATAACTTAGGCCTTGTGCCTTGGATCTTGGACCTTATGTCGAGGTTCAGGCAGTGCCCCCCTTTTAGTAATTGGTCGACCGCTTGCTCATAGAGCAATTAATCGCTTCCTGTCGACTGGCTCTAGTGAGCGATCAATCCGTCGCTTTATTTACTGCTTTTAATTATGGATTTTAGTTTGTTTTGTTTATTAACCCTCATCATTTCCAATTACAGTAAACTTGATTTATATATTTAGAGTTTATAATCATTCTAATTTCATACGCAAAATTTTCAACTTTCACTAAATCAATTTAACCTAAAGTTAAGCATCAACATATTATATAAATTATTATCAAATTTGATGAAAAATAGGTTATATTAAGATTTATTTATTTGTTAATTCGTGGGTTTACTAATTGAAATCTAGATTAGAAGAAAAGAACCATATTCATATTATCACTATTAAATTCCCAATTCGATTAAACAATGTTTCCAATTCAATTTTTAACAATCTAGATGAAAATGGATGTAACGACCCAGAAATTCAGTAATTTGAATTTGGAATATTTAATTTAATTTAAATATTGAAAGGTTAATTTTACAAGTTAAATAACTTGAATTTCAAATATAGTGATTTGTTTGATAATTAAATTGTTGAACTTGATATTGGAATTGTTTAAATAATTGAATCTTGGAATTAATATGAACGAAAACGATTTCAAAATTTTATTTAAATTCTATTTAAATTCGAATGGAGTTAGTGAGCTTTTAAATTTGAACAAAAGTGAATAAACTGAAATCAGAAATTTTATATTTTAATTTACGATTAAAAATAGTCATTTTTTTACTATCTCAGATTTCAACGACCTAGTTTTATCGGATCCGTAATAGTGAATAATTATATGCTATAGAATTTCATGTCATTTGGACATACAGTTTGGACATGCGAGATTGAAATGCGTAGAAATTAATTTAAGGAATTTATACTAATATAATTTGATTTTGAAATGTTAACTTATGTATAAGATTGAATTAGCTCTCGATATATATTCCATTGTGATTGGACTAAGAGTATAACATATAGAACGTCAAGCGACACGTCTCGTTTGAAGTTCGACATTTTCGAGCGTTTTATAGCGTAATAGTTTAAAATTTAAAAATAATATATATGTATATGTAATTATTTAGCCATTACCCAACCCATGCCCAATGTACATTCCCATACCCTGTCTTCCCTTTATAGCCGCATACATCAGAGAATAGGTCGCCATTTTTTCGTTTGAAACCAACGGCCACAAATCCATTGGATGATCCACATTCTTTCAAGAAAATCGCTCGACATGAAAGTGGAGCGTGTTGCACAAGGAGTAGAACGGTGGTGGCCGATCGAAGAGTGGTGGGGTGTGGAGGCGTGGAAGTCGAGATGAACAGAGGCGATTCGGCCTCGATATGCACTTTCGCGTGCTTGGTGACAGAGGAGGAGGGAAGAGGCAGTGGGTGGCAGTGACACGAAGGCAGGCCAATCGAATTCGTGGGTTGGTGGCACGATTCAATTTTTAAATATAAAAAATAAGCACGTGTGGAGCGAAGCGCGGCATCTGCGGCGAGTGCGGGCGTGGCTGACGGCAAGGGCAACGTCGGTGGCAAGCGATTCAAAGTCGCTTTTTAGATGTGCGTGCCTATAGGTGGTTGTGAAGTAAGAGGGAGGGAGGTAATTAATTTAAAAAATGATTTAATTAAGTTAATTTTAACATTTAATTATCTTGAATGATAATTAATCCATAACTCTCTCGTACGAAGTCCATTTCAAGCGCGATAAGTTGTGTTGTGTTTGTATCAGCGAGCTCTATGCTATGGACAGTGATTGGAAAAATTCGAAGCTAGTTGGAATTTTGAATTAAAATTGAACGTTCGTTCAATTTTAATTCAAAACAGAACGTTCGGGACTATTAAAATCAATGTGAGTTAATCTCACGTTTTTGGTTAATCATGAATATTTTTAGCCGACAAATATTATTTATTGGATGTTTGGATATTTTATTTCTGATTGTTTGGATAATTAACTATTACTATTAGTTGGATTAGATATATTCTCGCCTATTGGAGCGGATGAGACCCTATTACGTTTTCGTGTAAGAGCGGATAACCCTTTGTATATGAATCCTGGTTAAATACTGTATATGATGTGGGGGGATGGGTTGGAGGGTTCAATTGGGATTCCTCACACTGTTGATTTTATTTTCATATATATAGTGATATATGGTTTATTGAATGTCATATTGTTGACAATATGACTATGCTTGGTTAGTGCTTTATTAGCACTGGGCCTCATTTTTGGTATTTTAAAATACTATAGAATAGTGATTTGATTTAGAAAGGGATTTAAAAGTGACTTTGGAAGTTTTATATTTTTTATGTAATTTTTCTAAAATAAAAGGTATGATTCTAAGAAATTATAAATTTTTAGTTTTATAAAATATTTCAAATGAAAATTTTGAATTATGGATAAATATTTTTAAATCTTAAATTATGTCCATCTTTTAAATGATATAGTTTTAAAAGAAAATAGAAAATATTTGATATAAATACTATTAATCATTTTGTATAAAATGATGCTTTACGAATGAAGTAAAGAATTTGTAAAATCATGTTTTATCAATAGAGATATGGATTTATAAGCGGCGTTATAAATCAAAGGAAATTATTATTATCTAACAAATTGGTGAATAAATCGAATGATGGATTATTACAAGATGAGGAATGATATTTTAGAAAATAGTTGATTCTATTTTCGAAATTTAAGATAAGGAAAAACTCAGGATTTGTTAAATGATATTTTATAAATTGAAGGAAATTTTTAAAAGAAACTTATACCTATGGAAGTAAGGTTAAAAGAGTTGAAAATTATGTTGAATGGAATTTTATGAATAAGTGAGATTTATAAAGGAATTGATTTATAAATGGATTCATAAATAAAGAAATTTTTATGAAAGGAAGTGTTATAAAATTGGAAGAGACTAATAAACATTATTTATAAATATGGAAATGGTCATTTTGAAATTAAGTTGGACTTTTATCATGTAAATATAATTATGTTTTAAAGGTGGTTATATATTTTATAAGTATTGAAAATAGTAAGATTTGTAAATATATCTTTGTAAATGTATTTTGATACAAGCATTTACAAGATGGTTTTAATTAATGAAAAGATTAACTAAGGAGGCTTAGTGTTGCTTAGTGCTTAACCAAATGTTGGTTTTGCTATGGAATTAAATCCCTAATTGAATGTTTGTTATTCGATAGTTAAATAATCGACTATCAAACTTAGACCCAAATATAACTTTGGAAATATGTAGAAGAGTTATATGACACAGTCATCTCCGATGATGTTGTATTGTGTGTGTAAATCTCGTTTTGTTCTTCTTAGACAATGATAAGAAAATCCATCCACTAACGTTTAAGAGGTGATCTCCAGTCTTATATTTGACTGTTTATTTTCTAAAGAACCAGGGTTGAGTTTACAGCTGTGCAGTTAATACCCCGCTATAACCCCGATATAACCCTGCTATCTCTCGTAGCGGATTTCTACCGCTACGAATTTTCCATATAGCCCGAAATATAGGCTTTCTACTTTAAGCCCCGCTATTTCTACTATATTCCTTTATTCTCTCTATATTCCGCTATTTCAGCTATATCTTCTTTAAAAGAAATGAATTGAAAAATAACATTTATACATTATAAAAATTATGAAATTAATTTATTTACTTGAATTTTTAATATATTTTCAGAAATGAATATACCATAATATTCTACTAAATTCAGTTATGTTATATAACAATTTTGCGTTTATTTACGGTATATTCGCATATGTTTTTATTTAAAATTATTTATGTATTAATTATAATTCAATTGAATGTTAGTTTTTCATTTAATTATATATATTGGTAAAAACATTAAGTTTGATTTTTATATGCTATTTTAGAGTCGTCAACTATATCCTCGTATATCCTCGGTGTATGCCCTCTATGACTTTTTGCAACTCCGCCGCATTGAATCTGCCGAGCACTTTAACTGCACAAGCTTGCCTAAAACCGTCGAATGTTGTTTCAAAGAGACCGGGATCAGATGTGTTACCCAAAAACCACTTCGATCCAACTTAAGCGTTCGAAGTGAAGACATGTTGAAGATGATGGAATTGGAGACAGAACTCTCAATTGTTTCACTCGGTCCCATGAACAAATTTGTATGGACGAATACTGATTTTGCATTGCTGCCTGGAAGGTACTGTTAGCATTCCAAGTGGGATATGCTATATAAATGGTAAGAGTGCGGCCACTTCGAGCATCACACATGTATATTGAATAAAGCAGGGACATGCGGTAGGGCTAAGTGGGTTGCACCCAAGTAGGGTATGATCATCCCAAGTCTAGAGCGATATTCATGTATGCTTCGGGATCCCATTGTGTGGTTTCTGATTGCAACCAAGGGGTGATCATATTCGGTGCTACTCGAGAAGGGGGTAATGTTGGTCCTGAGTAGCAGAGGTGCAACGTGTTGTAGCCTTCGTACATTTTATCTAGAGATGTACAGATTCAGTGGGTAGACCCTTACCTTTTAATAGTTTTGGAATCCATTCTCTAATAAAAACCCTTCGGTTTTGGTTGTAGAACCTAGTACGCTGGAGGTTAATTAATGTAACAATTTCGGCTATAATTAATAAGTATTTGTATAATAGACATTATTATAATATCAGAGGATTTCATATGAATGGTTTTGGTTTTCGTAAGGTAAAAACCCATCTATGTTTATGTGCCGCGTGGTCTTACGAGATACATTTGTTTTCAAAGGTTTTTATATAATTGTAAAGTCCAATTGGGTGTGTTTTTTCATGCTAGTTTTCCAGACTGACTCGGGTGTTATTTTATTATAATGCTCCGATCAGATCGATCATATTACATATTTAGTTAGAATGCTTCGAAGCTTCAGGGGATGAGCTGGAGGACTAGAGACGTATTCAAATATATGTTTATTTCCGCTATTTTGTATGGAAATCATCAGCAATTATGAGGATAAGTTATTATAACTGTCCATGCTGATGATTATAATTGTTGTTGTACTCTAATGGATGGATGTATATAACAGTTTCTCTTTTGTAAAAATCATTGATATTATATTATATGTTGTTACGCTACGATTGTGAGATTTTGTTTTATTTTTAGTTTCTTTTCTCTTCTTCTTCTCTTCTTTCTTCTTTCTTTCCCTTAACTATCTGTGTTTTCATTTGATTTGGGTTGAACATGTGCGGTTTATTGTCAACTTGAAATGTACAGAAAAGCGGATTGTTACACGTGGTATCAGAGCTTAGGTTGAGCGAACACCTAGGCTTTGGTGGGAATTCACTCATTTGAGATAGGGTAAGCGAGACCCTTGGATGAGTTTGAATGTACATTTATAAGTGCGTACTTATTAGTGATTATAAAAATAATTTATATTGTGTTAATTTATCTGTTGAGTGGCTTATGAATTCTGGTTGGTACGTGGGACGCCATGATATTGATAAAGGTTTTTAAACGCTTAAACAAGACAAACCGACACAGTATTATTTTAAAAGTGGATAAATGAAATAATTTTACCTAAATTTTATTTTTTATATATAAAGGAATAATTTTTCAAAAAATATTATAAGCTATATATGGTGTGTTTGGATGTTAATGAATGATAATATTCGATTATTATAATTTGTTGTTTGTTGTTATTGCTATAATCTAAAAAGACAAACATTTGGAAAATAAGTTATGTAAGCAAATAAATTTATAAGTATAAATTATAGAGAAATGATTATCATTAAAACAATCAACAATTGTGGAATGAATTTCATCAGAAGCAATATTTTATAAATTTGATTTATAAAAGTGATTTATAAATAGAAAGGCAATGGAATTGCCTAAGTATATTTATAAATATGATTAGTTAATAAAAAAAAGGGTTTAAAACAAGTTATTAGGAATTTAAAACCCATTGATTTGGAAATTGTTTTTTCAAAGGTGTGGAAAAATAATAATAGTATTGTTTTCGAAAGAAATATTTTTGGTTAAAAATATTTGAAATGTAATTTAAAGAGATAGAAAGTACTGAAATCACCTCAGTCACTAGATAATAATTAAGGTGATGACTGTAGGATCATCAACATTCATTTTCGATTTTCTAAGTGAGGGATTGTTACTTGAGTATTTACCATTGGGGTTAGTTGTGAAAAACAAGTTTTGATTTAAAATGTTAAAAGAATGATTTGACATACAAAAGAGTTAGGTATATATATGATTTCAAAATAATTTGGAATAAAACTAGGTATTTAAAATTCTGAATATTTCTATCTAAATGTTTTGAAAAAATAAGATAATAAGTTTTTGAACTTGGAAGATGGTGTAGATAACAAATAAGTTTATAACATATAGATTTTAAAAATTAGCAAATTAAAACAAATTTTAAATTTGTTGAATATAAATGTTAAGGAATGGAAAACATAAATTGAGATTGGTAAATAAAATTAACTTAAAGTTAAACGAATAGTGTTAATGAAATTGAATTTGATTTGCAATGAATTAATGAAATGAACTAATAAGATAAATTAGTGAAATGGAAATGAACTTGAGTTATAAAATGAAATTCCACTTAAGTTGCAAATTAAATTGAATAAATTTGAAATGTTGTTTGCTAGAAATAAATAAAATTGATTGTAGCAATGAAATAAATTAGTGAAGTGAACTATTAGAATGAATTAGTAAATTGAATATGGTTTAAATGTTGTTTAATAGAATTGAATGTGAACGTAAGTCGTGAAGTAAAAATAAACATTAGATATAACGACCCACTATTTCGAACTATTCAAGGCGACAATAAATAGAATAAATCATAGAATCACAAACACAGAATATGCAGTGGAATAAATAAAACATAGTAGTTCATGATGTTACTACAGAAACAACAGAGTCAGAAGCTTATACAACAAAAATCCAAATACATAAAAAGTTCGCTAATACATAAGCAAATGACAAATGTCCAAACAGAAATAACCGAAATAGCTAAGCATATAGATAGATAGATAGATAAATCTCCAGCAAAGTCTCCTGCTCCAAATGGTGAGTCATGAATGCTGTGCTACTCAGACTAACCCGAGCATAAAGTAAAAACAAAACATTCGAGTCAGGACTAACATTCTCATTTAAGCAAATCAACTCAAGTGAAATGCAATAAATGAAATGCAACAATAACTCGAAGTATGTATGGGATTCCCATCCTTAAAGGATCCGTTAAACTATTTACATATGTAGTACTATACATTATATATGTAGTGTCTAACAATAAAGTATAATATTGAAAATAGCGTTAAGACATTACCCATATTCCCCTCAACACATTTTGATAAATTCTATAGTCTATACAGTACTACAAACTCCACCACCCGGTAGGCTATTAGGGAGCACTCCATAGGTACGACATGAACCAAAATCGTAGTGGGCTCGATAAGGCATATAACAAGGTACCCAAGCCTATGTCTAGTGTAGGATTCTACCGTTTTGCACTCTCGAACTGGTGGTAACATGTAGCAGCAACTACCACCCACCTCGAGACACACTCCCATAATTAAAGGTGTGCACCAAATCAAATCACAAAGTAATAGAGATAGTTTCGAAGAAGCGTGTTCGATAGGGGAAGCGACCCTACTTGGCCCGGTATAGATCCTATTTTAGTCATATCAAGCTGACCAAAAGGTCAGAGTTGTGTTTCTTACCTCATACTAATAGAGTCCGCCAAACCATCCTACTTCATTCTGGATTCGCCACCACGTGCACAGTTATTAAAGTGGTTTCGGAATTGGCAGAGAATATGACAGTATCCGACCCCGGTCTCTTTAACAACCAAACACTTAATTCACACCGTGGTCATTTTATAAAACATTTAAATAATAAATCCCAAATTATAAATTAAATTAATACTAAAATATTTAACTTATTTTATAATTTAGATATGAAAACATTTAACTTAACAATTCTAATAAAATCAATTATTACATTTCAAAATCATATCTATTTGAAATTTCAGAAATAAATGGACCGAATAAAAATCTTATTTAAATTTAAATCAAGTGAACTAGAGTTAATTACAATTTAACATTCACTTTCTTACATTTTATTTATTACAGTTATTATATTTATCTATATTTAATATATTAAATTAAAATTATATTTATTATATTAAATTAAAACTATATTTATTATATCAAATTAAATTTATAATTAAATTTATTAAAACTATATTAAATATTTTACTAAATTAAATTTTAAATTATTTAAATTATATATTTTAGAACTAAAAAAATTATAAGTAACATCTTAAAATTACATTTAAACCATATTTAACTCATAATTTAAAACTTTAAAACATATAAAATATCCAAATATAAATTTTTATATAAAATCATTAAATTATATTATTTTAAAAATAAATTTTATTAAATCAAAGCATTTTTTATAATGTAGAAAATAATTTTAAAATAATTTAAAACCGACCAACAGTGTTTGTATATAATTTTCTACCCTATGGTCAAGTGATTGGGTATATATCATTTCAACCCAAAATTATAATTAAATCTTTGGGTATATATCATTTCAACCCGTATTCGACGTCCTAATCAATAAAATCACCCGGGTTTATTATTTCAACCCGTAGTGATTTCCCTAATCTATAAGATCGTTCGGGTATGTATCATTTCAACCCATAGTGAGGGAACTTGCAGTGTGATATAAATAAATAACATAACATATTAGTACATATCACAGAACATATCATATAACAAATGATATTGTGTCACAGGTGAGCATCATATCATATAAGAATCATATAGTATAAGCTAAACAAATTTAACTATAACAACATTTCAATTTACATTTCAATTGGTGTCCATTCACTTAATCATAAGAAATTAGTCATGAGTGGTTCTCACCTATCGTGGCTAACGAAGGTGACAACTACAATGAATGGACACGAAGCGGATACGATAGGAGACCACAAGCACGAAATGAACCAAGCTCCAAATGAAGACATGAACACTGATCCACGACCTTTGAGGATGATTTTTTATGAAATGAAGAAGGAAAAGATGCAATTGGGTCGGCCTATGGTGCTTCGCCGTGTGTGCGAGTGCGTAGCGGTGTGTGTGGTGCACGGGTGTGTATGGTCGAGTAGGTGTGGAGGGTGGCTCAGGCGGATAGCTCGGCTAGAGGAGTATGGCTAGGGTGGGGTGGTCGAGCGGAGGTGGAGGCCGTGTGGAGGTGTACAGGCCGTGGATGGGTGGAGGTTGGCCGTGGGTTGGGTGGTGACGGCGACGACAAGGAGAAGGCAAGAGAGAGAGGGAGAAAAAGAGAAAGAGGAAGGATAAAGGAGATAGGAGTAAGGTTTAGGTTTTAAAGGGAGGAAGAAGGATGAGCAGGATGTTTATTATAAGTTTTTTGAAAACAACCGAGAAGAGAATGAGAAATGAGAAGCCAGGAGATTACCTACGTACAACAGAAACATCTGTTGAGAAAAGATACGTGGCCTTTTAGGAGTCTCTTATTATTCAATCCTAATTAACCAAGCCTAATAAAATAACATGACCCAAAAACCAAAAAAAGAAAATAGGCAAAATGCACATAACTATACGCGCGTTTTTACACAGAAAAATGCAGATTAAAAGCCGAAGGAATCGGATTTTAACGAAATAAAAAGTGGAGTGGAGATTAGAATTCAGTCAAGAATTAGAAAAAATGAATAAATTTAAATTTTAAAACTTTTAAATTTTAGGCCAAAAGTCAAACTTTGACTAATTTTGACCAAAAATTGAAATTTCACAAAATTTTCCATTTTATTGAATTTGGAAAAATATATTACTCAACCCAGAAATCATTCTTTAAATTCAAATTTATTTAAATTTTAACATATTTAACTCAAAATTCAAATAAAATTTATTATAAAATTTGACTGAATTTACTGGTCGTTACACTCTCCCCTACTCAAAATATTTCATCCCCAAAAAGAAACAAAAAAGGAGAGTAGAAACAAGCAAAAAAGATATGATAGATTCGAAATGAATAGTACCTGATATAAATAGTTCAGAATTCGAAGCACGCATGCTCTCCTCCGTTTCCCGGGTACAATCTCGATCGTATATACTCCATTGTACTTTGACCAGGTTGACAAATTTCCTCCTCAACTTCTTCGTACCTCGATCTTTGATACGAAGTGGCTTCTCTTGATAGCGAGGTTCATCTCAACATCCAAATTCTCAAGTAAAGTGGGCTGAACAATCAAAGATGGATCACGAAGATACTTGCAAAGATGCGAAGCATGGAACACATTAAGCACTCCAAATAGCTTCTCAGGAAAATCCTCTTGATAAGCTAAAGGACCAACTCTCTCTAAGATATGGAAAGGACCAATGAATCTAAGAGCAAGCTTCCCTTTCCTACCAAAGAGAATCACATTCTTCAGCGGCGAGATCTTAATAAAAACTTGATCGCCTACAGAAAATTCCAAATTCCTTCTCCGCCTATCAACATACTTCTTCTGCCTATCCTGAGCAATCCATATCTTCCTCCTAATCTCCTCAACCTTCTTGGATGTTTCCAAAATCATATCGGGTCTAAGAACAAAAATGTCACCGGATTCAATCCAGTAAGATGGAGATTTGCAAGGTCATCCGTAAAGAGCGGCAAACGGAGACATTGTGATACTAGCCTGAATTCAAAGGATGTGATTAACAAGATTGATGCTTACAGTAACCTTATTTAAAATTAAGATTATACCAGATAGCTATTATTATAAGAGAATTCAACGAGATGGAGATGATCTTCCCATGATCCTCCATAATCAAGAACATAGGCATGAAGAAGATTTTCCAGAATCTGATTAACTCTTTCCGTCTGATCATCGTTTTGTGGATGATAAACTATGATGTACCCAGACCTTCCTAAAATGCTTTTCAAAACTGGCTGGTAAAGATAGGATCTTAATCATAAACAATGCTGGATGAAACACTATGAAGCCTAACAATCTTTCTCTTATGAATCCCAACTAAACTCGAAGCAGTGCAATTCGACCTAACCGGAATGAAATGATTTGACTTGGTTAGTCTATCAACAACTACCCATATACTCTCATTACCCCTTCTCATACTCAATAACCCATCTATAAAATCCATAGAAACCTGATCCCACTTCCAAATGGGAATCTTAAGGGGTTGCACAAATCCAACGGTCTTTTGATGATAAGCCTTAACCTGTTGACAAGTGGCACGTCTACTAAAATAAAGGAAGATATCTCGCTTCATACCACTGCATCAATAAAGCTTCTTCATATTCTGGTACATCTTCGTAACTCGTGGATGGATAGAGAGTTTGGACTGATGATTTTCCTTAGCACTTCTTGCCTTAACCTATCGACATACGGAACACAAATTCGATTATTAATACCTAGAATTCCATTTTGATCGATATGTGCTCACACTCACCTTGGTTACCACTTTCCCTACTACGAACATTATCCTTCACGAGCTTAAGAATCTTGTCTTCATCTTGATTGGCCACAATACAATCCAAAAGGGACGAAGAAACCACAATCTGACATAACATTTCCCTTTTTCAACTTAAGGCATCGGCTACCACATTAGCCTTCTCTGGAGTGTAGTTGATGTCGAGATCATAAGCTTCTAAGAATTCAAGCCATCTTACTTGCCTTTGGTTCAAATCCTTATGGGTGAAAATATAATTCAGCGACTAGTGATCCGTAAAGAGCTCAGACTTAGTTCCCTAAAGATGGTGCCTCCATAACCTCAGAGCAAATACTACAGCAAGCAATTCTAAATCATGAGTTGCATAATTTGCTTCATTGGTCTTCAACTGACGACTGGCATAAGCAATAACCTTCCCATTCTACATCAAGACAGCTTGCAAACCTTCTCGATAAGCATTGGTGTATACCGTTAATCCTTCACTTCCATTCGAAACTGTAAAAACAAGTGCTGAAGAAGCTTTCGCTTTAAATCATTAAATGCAGCTTCACACTTATCATTCCAAAGAACTAGACATTCTTATGAGTCAAAGCAGTGAAAGGTGCATCAATCCAAGCAAAATTCTCAATAAACCTCTGTTAATAACCAACTAGGCCCAAGAATACGAATATCTAAAGGAGTCTTAGGTTTTTCCCAATCCCGAAACAGAATAGGGTGTTTGAATTCAAAGAAAGATAAGATAATTAAATTACAAAGGAAGAAAGGTGGATAGACTTACATTGATTGCGGCGACCTTAACAGGATCGATCGAAACTCCATTTCCAGAAATAATATGCCCAAGAAATCGGACTTCATTCTTCCATAAATGACATTTGAAAAACTTAGCTTTCAACTAATGACCTCTAAGAGTTTCAAGAACAAAACTCATGCAATTCATGCTACACCTCTGATTTAGAAAAGACAAGAATATCATCGACGAAGACAAGAATGAACTTGTTGAGAACATCAAGGAAAACATGATTCATAAGATCAGTGAAACCAAAAGGCATAACTGACCATTCGTAAAAACCAATCTCAGTACGGAATGCCATTTTGGGAATGCTCTCCTCAGCAACTCTGAGCTGGTGAAAAACAGTGACATGATCAAGCTGAGAGAAAACTTTAGCTCCATAAAGTTGATCGAACATGTCATTGATTCGAGGCATAGGATATATGTTTTTCATAGTAAGCTTATGCAGCTCCCTATAATCAACACACATTCTCAAAGATCCATCAGACTTAGTGACATATACCACAGCTGCTCCCCATTTAGAATGATTTGGCCTAATCAAACCCTTGAAAAATAAGTCTTCTATCTGCTTCCTCAACTCGACTTTCTCCCTGGGTGCCATCCTTCTGTAAGGAAGAACTACTGGTTAAGCTCCAGGAATAAGGTCAATGCGGAATTCAATTTTCCGCCTAGGAGGAAGAGAAGAGACTTCACCAAAAACATCAGGAAGGAGTCTGACAATAGGAGTGGAGTCAAGGTCATTCGGATGAGACTTAAGAGAAAAGATGAAACTTCTAGCATAATCCTGAGGCATTTGGCAGCAATCACCAAAGAACTACCCTAGTCATCTATTAAGGAAACAGTTTGGGCTTTGCAAGAGATAACTACATCAAATCGCTTTAACCAATCACCTCCGAGCAAGAGATCAAATGCATCAAAACCAAGAACATATTTCATATGAATCGGTGCTTATTGTAAAGGAGTTTCACCCTTTTACAAAACCGAGGTTGGCGAGACCGCCAATGGGATTAGATACACTAAGGATATAGTTGCCAATTTGGATTGCAAGATGTGTTCAAACTTACTACAAAAATCAATAGAAATGAAGCTATGAGATGCTCCAGCGTCAAATAGAATACGAACAGGAAAATCAAGCAAAGAAAAGATGCATTGGAGAGTACCTTGGGTATCACTAGGAGTAGGAGTAGAGGAAGAGGTCAAAATAGAAACTTCGGAAGACTTACCCTTTTGCCGAGTGGGACAATCCTTCCTGAAGTGGCCAGGCTGTAAGAAAATGTGGTGAAGGTTGTTCCTGGTCATATGGACTGGAGGAATAGTGGCTCTGGATGGACAACTTTCGGCATAATGCCCCTTCGGGTCATACTTGAAGCAGGTGATGGAAGATAAGTTGATAGGCTGCCACTGAGAATAATATCCAATACCTTGAGAATTCTCTTATTTCTTCTTTTGTTGCTGAAAGTTGAACTTCCTCTTCTTCGAGCTGCTAGAAGTTCCCTAAGATTGAGGTGCTCGCATAACTTGCTTTCCTTTGGTACAAGGGTTCTCCAATTTGGTGGCCATATCCATAAGATTAGTTAAGGTGCCATGAACTTGATTAATCAAACAATCATAATACCCAGGATAGGCTCCCAAGATAAACTTCTCGTTCTTCTTGAGTGGAGTGCCAATCAAACTAGGTCCAAACTTGGATAACTCATTGAACTTCCTCTCATACTCTGCAAGAGACATATTCCCCTACTCCAAATTCATAAATTCCCTGTATAACTGAGACTTTCCATCTTTGAGCATCCACTTTGCCACAAAAGCGTCCCCGAAAATTTATGGATCCAAAATATGAGATGAATTCTAAAGATATTTAAATTCCCAATGTTTAATTTAAATTTATAAATTCCTCTTGATTCACTACATGTCGATTTCATTTCTGTTCCCTTAACCATTCTCACATTTCAATAATGGAAATCACAATTCTCCTCAAATCGATTTCTATATTCTGATATAAATTCACCCCATGAATTTATATTTTCAATTTATCAACCAACATCGTTTTATCCTTATTTATAAACATCGTTATAAATTTAAAAACTCCTTTGAGTTTCCACTTGATTATAAAACTAATTTCATTTATAAAATCTCATTTTACAAATCCATTTCTTAGTAGATTTTATTTATTCCACAAATCTATTTTTTATATTGATTTCAATCCCTCTTTATATTTTTTAGAAATATCATTTAAAAATCCTCTATATAAATTATTTTTAAATCCCTATTTAAAATATATTTTTCCAAATAGTTAAGTACAACACAAAAATCAATTTATCGTTGTATCTAAATCAATTTCTTTTAAAATAATTTTAACTTCGATATAAATATTTTTATATCCAGATCTCCTTTTAAATTCCTTCAAATCCCAAAAATAATATTATGGTATTTAAAATACCAAAATTCAGGGCAATACTGCCTTAGCGTCCAATTATTCAATCACAACAATAATCTATAACAGATTATTCTAACACATCATATATCATTATATATGAAATTTAAAATCAAAATTTTGAGGAATCCAGTTGGATCCTCTAACCTGTTTTCCTACATCCACAAATGTTAATATGACATAAAAATACCAATCCCATTTCGAAGGGGATATCATGGTATATAGGGTCACCCGCTATTATACGAGGCGCATAGGGTCTTATCTGCCAAAATGTGTAGGAACAACAATCCAACTACTAATATATATACTACCATATATATATAATATAATATCATTCAACAGATAATAATTAGTAAATTCAGCCAAGCAACCAATGATTAGTTTTAACTATTTAAAATTAAATCTGAAAATTCCGAATGAGTAAGAATTTCTCATCTTGATTTTATTTGCAATCTGTTCCACTTTAATTTCGTAGATCTCGTAGCTACGAACCAAATATAACTTGCTTGATTGATTTTTGAACCTCGTATAAATTTTTATGTGTTAACTTTTTGGCAAATTAAACTAATTTAACTTAAATTAACAATAGTTTTAAAAAGAAATATACCATCATACATCTCCTCGAGATCCCCTCTACGACCGTACATCGCAACCACGACCCTCCATCTCGCGAGCATCACACCCTATCTAAACTGTACAGCAGTCTGTCTGCACTCGTTCAATATTCCTAGCACCCCGAGCTATCGAGCATCCCTCCTTGACCAACTACAATTCACGTGCACCTTAAAACTTAAACGCGTCATCTCCTCTAAGTCGCAGTAGTAGTCCGTCCATCCACTACCCTTTATAGCATCACAACCCCCCAAATCGCGACTGTCGGTGATTGGCCCACGTGCCCATGCGACTCGGGATCACCAAGCCCTAGCTAAATGAACCAAACCTCCATTGCCGACCACCACGAATGAAACTGCAGATCCATCCTCGCGTGACTTGTTTGATCGGTACAACCCCTTTAGGCTCGACTTGATCGAAATCGCCTGATACCCTTTATTTTGTTTTTCTTTCTGATTTCGTTTGAAGTAAAATTCCAACCTCCCCCCCCCAATTTTATTTTTTCCCCTTTGTTTTGAAATGGTTTCGATTCTGAAATGGGGAGAAGGAATTTGGACGTGCGATTTAATTTGTTTTCTTCCCCTATTTTTTCGTTCGAATTTTTTTTTGAATTGAAACTGAACCGAAGGAATGAAAACAAGGGGGATGTGATTTGAAGATAAAAGGGTAGCGTATTTCAGAAGGGAAGAGACATGATTGAACGTGACTACATGCCTATGACTTGGTTATATATATATATATATATATATAATTTTATCCCAAATATCTCACATCACATCACAAATCTCGAATTTTTAAACTCTTATGGAGGCGTGCCACCAGGCATTCGTAATGTTATACTGCTATTCCGAACCCAATGGAACAAGTTTCGAGTCCCCATTTGATCGTATGTGGAAGATAGCATTTTAAATCGATTATTTAATTTAAATTCGATTAAATTATTTCCAGGCGTTTCTACTTCGTACGACCAAATAGTAACTCCAAATGCTATGAAATTTAAAATCCGATAATAATACACTATTATGAATCCAATGGAACTAGTTTTGTCAAATTTCGAGACTGTGTCCCGGATTGCTATTTTTAATCGTCGATTTCTAAAATTTACGAAATCGCTTGAAATTCCATTTTTAAAAACTAACTAACTCAATTCTAATTCAAATAGAATTTATATCAGCATTAGAAACTATTTCTGTTTCATATTCAACTCCAATTCAATTATTTAATTGATTTCTAATTATTAACCCAACAATTAAATTTATAAATTAAATTGCTATATTTGGAACTTAAGTTTTATTACACTACTTTTGATCGATAAACTTTATATTAAACTTCCATTCACACTCAAAACTCAACATTTAAAAAAAAAAATATCCAAAATCAACGACCAAGAATACGGGTCGTTATATTCCTCCCCCCTTAAAAGAATTTCATCCCCGAAATTGCTAAGGTAGGGAAAACGCTCTAAATATTTTCGAAAAGCTTCCATTTCAACACATTAGAAAATATTCTAAGTCTATTTTTCGAAATCATTTCTAATATCAATACTTAGGAGGTTTTTCATCCTATCTCCCAAATTTTTGTAATTTATATCGATTTCAACCCCTCTTCGTATTTTTCAGAAATATCATTTAAAAACCCATCATTTAAAAATCTTCTATATAAATTATTTATAAATCTCTATTTATAATATATTTTCCCGAATAGTTAAATACAACGTAAAAATTAATTTATCGTTTTATCCAAATCAATTTGTTTTAAAATAATCGAAACTTCGATATAAATATTTTTATATCCACATCTGCTTTTTAATTCCTTCAAATTCCAAAAATAATATCATGGTATTTAAAATACCAAAATCTAGGCCAGTTCTACCTAAGCATCCAATTATTCAATCACAACAATAATCTATAACAGATTATACTAACATGTTATATATCATTATATATGAAATTTAAAATCAACATTTTGAGGAATCCAGTTGGATCCCCTCAATCTGTTTTCCTGCATCCACGGATGTTAATATGACATAAAAATACCAATCCCACTTCGAGGTGGATATCGCAGTATATATGGTCATCCGCTATTATGCGGGGCGCGTAGGGCCTCATTCGCTAAAATATGCGGGAACAACAATCTAACTACTAATATATAAACTACCAGATATATATGACTTAATATCATTCAATAGATAATAATTAGTAAATTCAGCCAAGCAACCAATGATTAGTTTTAACTATTTAAAATTAAATTTAGCAATTCTAAATGAGTGAGAATTTCTCACATAGATTTTTAATTGCAATTCGTTCTAATTTTATTTCGTGGATCTCGCAGCTACGAACCAAATATAACTTGGTTCATTGATTTTTGAACGTGGTATAAATTTTATATGTGTTAATGAAATTTTTGGTAGATTAAACTAATTTAACATAAACTAAAAATAGTTTAAAAAATATATACCATCAGACATCGCCTCGAGATTCCCTCACCCATCATCGATCATACATCACAACCTCGATCCTCCATCTCGCGAGCATCACAACCCATCTAAACTCTACAGCAACCTGTCTGCGCTCGCTCAATATTCCCAACACCCCGAACTATCGAGCTTCCCTCCTTGACCAACTACCATTCACGTGCACCCCAAAACTAAAAGCATCATCTCCGCCAAGTCGCAGCAGTAGTCTGTACATCCGCTACCCTTTGTAGCATCGCAACCCCTAAATCGCGACTGCCTGCGATTGGCCCACGTGCCCATGTGACTCAGGATCGCCAAGATCTAGCTAAACGAACCAAAACCTCCACCGCCAACCACCGCTAATGACACTGCAAATCCATTCTCGTGTGACTTGCTTAATCGCGTATAACTCCTTTAGGCTCGACTTGATCAAAATTGCCTTATACCCTTTTTTTGTTTCTTTTTGATTTCGTTCAAAGTGAAAACTAAAATTCCCCCCTTTTATTTTTTCCCCTTTGTTTTGATATGGTTTCGATTCTGAAATGGGGAGAAGGAATTTGGACGCGCGATTTAATTTGTTTCCTTCCCCTTTTTTTTGTTCGAATTTTTTTTGAATTGAAATCGAACTGAAGGAATGAAAAGGAGGGAAACCTGATTTGAAGATAAAACAGTAGCGTATTTCAGAAGGGAAGAATTGAACATGACTAGGCGGCTATGACTTGATTTTGAATATATGTGTGTGTATGTGTGTGTGTGTGTGTTTATATATATAATTTTATCCCAAATATCTCACATTACAAATCTCGAATTTTTTAACTCCTATGGAGGCATGCCACTAGGCGTTTATAATGTTATACTACTATTTTGAACCCAATGTAACAAGTTTTGAGTCCCCATTCGATCGTATGTGCTAGCTTTCTAAATCGACTATTTAAATTAAATTCGATTAAATTATTTCCAGACGTTTCTACTTCGTACGGCACAACGGTAACTCCAAACGCTATGAAATTTAAAATCTGGTAATAATACACTATTATGGAACTAGTTTCATCGAATTCCGAGACTGCGTCCTGGATCGCTATTTTTAATCGTCGATTAAATCGACAATTTTCAAAATTTACGAAATCACTTGGAATTCCAGTTTTAAAAAATAACTAACTCAATTCTAATTCAAATATAATTTATATCAACATTAGAAATCATTTCGATTTCATATTCAACTCCAACTTAATTATTTAATTGATTTCTAATTATTAACTCAACAACTAAATTTATAAATTAAATTGCCATATTTGGAGCATAAGTTTTATCACACTGTTTTTGATCGATAAACTTCATATCAAACTTCCATTAACATTTAGAAACTCAACATTTAAAATAAATTAAATGTCCAAAATCAACGACCAAAAATCCAGGTCGTTATATTATTACACTATGAGAGGATTTTTGTAGATTAAAGGCTCAATGATGAGCAGAAGAGGAGGTTGACATCCAGACAGCTTCATGGAGCTGCTTTGTATTGGTGGAATATGTGACTATGACATTGATGAGGAGACAATGACCTGGGAGGATTTCAAGATGAGATTCCAGTAGAGGTTCATGTCTATTATGGCATAGTCAGCCTTAGTCGGGAAGTTTGCTGAGCTGGTGCAGGATGAGATGTCAGCTGCAAAGTATACTAGAAAGTTTGAAGAGTTAGCCCAGTATGGGTATGTTTCAGTGGATATAGTGTTGATGCGGGTTGAGAAGTTCATTAGAGAATTGACGCCAGAATTGGCTAGTGCTACTTTGTCTCACCTTAGATATCCTTCTTATATTGTTGTAGAGATAGCTATGAGGCATGAGGAGGTCTTTGAGTCTTTGAAGAAGAGCAAGGCTAAGGAGGTCCAGGTTGGGCAGGGCCAGAAGAGAAAATTCTTTCCCAAGAAAGTTGCTCAGAAGAGTGGAGCAACCAAGAAAAGGAAGGCTGAGATCGTCTGCTGTAAGTGCGACAAGAAAGGGAACTTTGCTAATGATTGTCGCTCAGGGAAGGCAAAGGATGTGCCTAAAGGGAAGAATGTCAGGTGCTTCAACTGTGACCAGATATGCCATAACAAGAACTAGTGCAAGGACCTATTGGAGCCTACTGCTTCTAAGCCAACAGTCCAGGAAAAAGGAACGACAGTTCTTGGAAGAACCCTTCAAACTCATGTATGTCTGTTAGCGTTTTATTTGATACTGGTGCATCATATTCTTTTATATCTAGATGTTTGATAGATAACCTTAACCTTGATCCCACATATTTAGTTACTTCCTTACGGGTTGCGAATCCAATAAGAGGGTATGCAACTCTAGGTTTAAGGTTTGACAAGTTTGAGTTTGACCTGTTAGGTCATACTTTTGTATGCATTTTACATGTGTTTGATTTTATGGGGTTTGGGATTATCCTTGGTATGGATTACTTAAGTGAGTACGATGCTAGGATATTTTTCCAAGATAGGAAGATATCTCTTAGACACCCTGATAGTAGCGTCCAGGTTGTTTTTACATGTCACGGCCCGTCTTTCTATCTCTAGAAAAACGCATCATGATTTAAGAAAGAAAGGGATAGAAGAAGAAAAGATAAGGAAGAAGAAACACAACAACATCAGATACTCACAGCAGAAGGAATGAAATATAATATATTACATAAAATATTACATAGTATCATATTACATCAGAGTTACACAATCTATACAACACATATTAGACAGTTATAAACATGTGTCTAACTATACAACACAAGATATCATAAGATACAGATATCACACAAACACGGTGGAATCCATAATATATCTACACGCTGAAGCCTCCTGCTCCAATTCTCCTCTAGATTTCGTCAAAGCTAAACTGAATCCCTCGACTACTCATACATAATATGAGTACCCAAGAGTTTAATAAAATATAAAATAAACACTCGGGTCAGAAAGGGGTCTGCTGTGAGTAAATGGGTTAAAATTGCTTAACTTTAGAAAATCCTTTGGAAAGAAAGGTATCACGTAAGACTTCCCACACATAAACATGGAAAAAATTTTACCTTACGCTAACCAAAACATTTGATAGGAAATCCAGTGATATTATAATAGTGTCTAGGGTTTTCAAGTAAATAAGAAATAGCCGAAATTGTTACATTATTAAATTCCAGCTACTAGCCACAAAAGTGGGTAATACAATCAAAACCGTAGGGTCTCGTAGGAAGAATGGGTTTCCATCAATGGCAGGGCCACTGGGGTACCGCCCGTCACAGTATGTGGCCTAGATCACCGTACCGAGGAGCCACCCTAACTCCCCTGCAACACAAGACAGGAACCATCCCTTACTGGACGGTCCCGATAAGATCAACCCGTGGTTGGCGCGACCAACCACCCACTAATCCGAAGTAAAAAGGGACATCTAGACAGGGATGACCTCACCCTGAAATGGGTGCTACCCACCTAGCCTTGCTACACCTCCCCTGTTTTAGCCATTCTCGGTTGATGAGGCTTGAGATTGCGATTACCTTAATAGAACACATCTATCTTAGAATGCCCATCGTCCACCTGACGATGTTCTGAAAGCATTCAATCCATACAAGTTCATTCCAGGTTCGAACGAAACCGAAGGCACTATCTCGTCGTACTCATTTTGGAATCACCCTCAGAGTCAACAACCATAGCCCTTGCAATCTGAATCACCATCTCGAACCTGAAAGTACTATCTTCATCAAACTCATCTCGGAATCAACCTCAGAGTTATACTGACGAATAGTTCTTACACTTCGAGTCTTCACTTGAACTCCATTTGGATTCACGACCTAACGTTTATTTTGGATCGATGTGGTTTTCGGATATCCAAATATGGAAACCTGATCCCGGTCTCACCGAAATCCAAACGCCATTTTAATGTCCAAGTTGTTTAAGGGTTTTAAACAATTAAACTTATATTCAGCATAATATAACATATAGATGAATCACATCATCACAATAGATAATTCATATTAACTAATTATCTCACAAAGCAGCATATTACATATCAGAGATATCACACCCAAATCATCCAATCATCATTCAAACATCCAATATCAATCATCTAATATTAATCATCCAATATCAATCAATCATCCATAAGCATGTTTGATTAACTCTTAATCAATTGGATTACCTTAATCCTTCTTCATTAATTAATTACAAATTAATTTATTAATCATCTCTTAATGATCTTCCTTAATTAATCTCCCTTGATTAATTATCCCTTAATTACATTCAAGTATTAGCCTTTAATTCTTTAATTAATTCCACAAATTAATTATCCTTAACCATATACAGTAACTAACCTTTAATTACTATCATTAATTACAATAATTAATGATCCTTCATTTGCTTCCATTAATTAAATCAGCTATGATTAATTACATTAATACTTTATTAATTATAATTAATCATACTTTAATTAATCACTCATTCATCAGCCTTGATTTATTTCATTTAATTATATTAACTAATGATCCTTATTAATTAATAATCCCTTTAATTAATTAAATAATCAACTTGTAATTAACCATCTTATTAATTAGTCTTAATTAATCATAAACAGTAACTAACAACTTGTAATTACTTATCTTAATTAATTAACTTCTTAATTAATTATATTAATCCTTTGATTAATTATACTAATTAATTAATCTTTAATTACTTCATTAAGAAATTATAATTAATTACATTAATTAATAATCCTTAATTAATTACTTTATTAATTAATTACATTTTAATTACACTTAATAATTAATCTTAAAATTAATCACATCTATTAATTAATTAATCACATTAATTAATTTACTAAACTAATAAAGTAATTAACCCTTAATTACTTTCATTAAGTAATTATCTTCTAATTACTTTCATTAGTTAATTACTCTCTTAATTAATTACCTTAACAAGTAATAAATCCCATCATTAATTAACCTTAATTCTTTAATTAATTAATCTCTCTTTAATTAATTAACTTCAAATTAATTAATTTAATTAATCCTTAAATTAATAACATCAAGTGATAATCCCTTACTCACTTCACTCAATTACTTCCATAAGTAATTTTCTCTTTCTAATTACTTTAAGTAATTATCCATTAATTACTTCATTAAGTAATTACACTTAATTAATTTATAATTAAGTGATTATTTAAAATTAACCAAACAATTAACTAATCATTTAAAATTAATTAAATAATTAGTTAACTTCTTATCTTTAAAAATTCTTAATTAATTAAGAAAATCATTCATCTTAATTAATCTTTTACTTATTAACAAATCATGTTAATTAAGTATTCTTAAGTTCATAACAATAATAAATTAACCTTATTTATTTTCACAAATTAATTATTTAAATTAATCAAATCGTAATAACTTAAAAACAAATTATTCTATTGGTTTACAAAATTATAACATTAATCTTATTTGAAAATAAAGCATTTGAAAATCAATTTGAAATTTAAACAATTTAATCATCTAATTTAAACTTATTCATTTTCAATATAATTTGAAAACTTTAGTTTTTAAATCATTACTTAAATTTACTTAAAAAAACTTTGATCAAATCTTTTAAATTGAATACACCCCCTTTAATTAAAATTCAAATTTAATTAAGTTAATTACTTCCAGAAACAATTATCTTAAACAATTTAAATTTGAAAATATATTAAATTAACACTTTTAAAGGTTTGATCAACATTTACTTCAAAAGAACAAGTTTTAACTTTGTAAATTTATTTTCCTTTTATAAAACTTGTTTTATAATTTAAAGCTTGAATTTCAGATTTTAGTTAAGAAAAAAAAGACAATGTTTGGGAAAGAAAAGAACTTGAACTGAGGAATGAAAGTGTTTGTAAAAAGACTAGTTTTCTTCTTTAAACATTTATTTAAAAATTAAAAAAAAATGTTGCCACTTGTTCATTAATTTAAACAAATGTCAAAAGCTAGCTTGAATGATTCACAAGTGTTAACCTTCTTTCTTATTAATTCATTTAAGTCACATATGTATTTATAAAGTACTTTTATGTGTAAAAGAAATGTTTATCTTCTTATAAGCTTTTGAATTTTTAAGAAATATATAAGTGTGATATTTTATAAACAATAGCTTATGTTTTAAATCAAATAAATGTATTATATGTTTCCCTATAAATTGTGAAATATGAATTTGTATTTATATTTATGTAAATGTGAATCTAGTAATTTATTTATTTATTACTTATGTTTACAAACTATTCTAGTTTAAGAGATGTTTCATTTTTAAAAGAAAGTTTATTTATAACTTTATACATATACATAAACATTTTAATTTAAGCACTTTTAAAAGAAAACAAAATAAAACTTTGATTAAATCTTATTTAAACTATCACATTTAAAAATAAATAACTATCTTATACTTTGAAAATAATTGAATTAATCTTAAATTAACTTTTGAAAAATATTAAATTTAAACAAAGCTTCAAATCACAATATATTCATACATATATATATTATCAATAGATTATATTAAATTTCAGAACAACTTCAAATTATAGCATATACATACATATATATTACAATTTGAAAATACATCTTTTATTTTGAAGAAAGATGTTCTACTCACAATATATATACAAAATATATATACATTATAAATAGAATAAAATTTTATTAGCTTTGAAAAAAATAATTCTTATCAATTTAAATTGTTAGAAAGATATTGATCAATATTGCCAGATTAATATTTATTAACCTATAAAGATTAAATTTACCAATTTAAATTAAAATTATAAAGAAAAATTATCAAATCAATTTAATTATTAATACAGATTATTAAATTGATATTGCCCAAAATTCCGGGTCGTCACATTCCTCCCCCCTTAAAAGGATTTTGTCCCCGAAATTTAAAAGCAAAGATATAATAACCCAGCAAAGATTTTAATTTTAAACAGCAAAGCATACCTATAATCCAGTTACTAAAAATCATAGCAATCAATCAAACCAACAAACCTAACTAATTATCCTGACACAAATCAGGATAGATCCTACTAACACTATCTAGAGTTTCCCAAGTATAAATCACCGGGAGAATCGCTCTATAGAAGCTCAACTAACTTCACCACAATAATCCAAAGCTCCTCTCACTTCTAGATCCACCAATCTGAACAGAACATCAGACTATATTCAAGTCTAGCACAACTTCCAAATCCATCAAAACTACAGATTCCACAACCAACAATGAGTCATACACGTATTCCCTCAGAGATATGTGAAATACAATGAATTCCAGCTATCCAAACTGGCAATTCAATCTTATAGACAAAAGAACTTATCCTATCAAAAAACAGATAAGAAATCCCAAATACCTCGGAACAAGCCATCCAATCTTATTCAATTACTGCTCTCTTAACCAGAGAAACGTTAACAACAACTAAGTCTCCAATTTCGAATTCCAAACTCCTTATCTCATAACTACATAACTCAACAGACAATCCTGAGCTGACAATCTTCATCCTGATCAGCTCAACTTATGCTGATACTTCCAGAAACAACTAGACCAAAAAAAACCAGTCTTATGGATCCTATTCATCAAAATGGTCTTCCAAGATCCGTCGAAATCCAGAACACAAGCTCTACTTCCCAAGCAATAGAAAACTGAACTTTCTTCCTTCCTCGCACAGCTGCTACATCGCTTCCACTGCACAACTCTGATTCTGAAATAGATGAGAATACCGTTGATGAATACGAGTACAAATTTATCCAATATATCCGGGAAACTTTGTTCATCAAATTCATAAAATCTTAGTGACCCATCTGACTCGGCCACACATCCTTATAGAAGAAATCCAACTCACAAACTATATCTGACCAATCCAAGTTCCAAAAATTTCTGAGTTTTTACACCAACTCTTCTTTCTCCAAGAAACATCCTACTATCAGGCTAACCACCCATATCGCTTCTGGAACCAATCGATATGGAACTTAACTCCAGATGCAGACAAACTTCTGATTACATCAGTAGCTCCTACTTCCACATGAGAACCCTCAGTCTCAAACAAAAGATTGCCCAAGATAAATTTCCAAATTAATCGCAAATCACTTTTGCGATCCTACTTAGTTTGGATTCCAAAGGAACTGTCCTCTCTTTACCAATTAGAACAGCCTTAAACTTTTCCAAACAAGGTTAACACTTCAAGAAAACCTTCACCAACTGTCCGGGCTGCTGAAAGAAGAACCACTAAGATTCCTGAACCATCGGAGAAATGGACCACACTGCTGCTTCCATACTCTATCTCGCTGATACTGCAAAGCTAAAAGACCTTCTTGTCGGCTCACAAACACCTCCGAGCTGAAACTGCTTCCACGGATAACCACGACTTCTAATCCAAAGGCTCCTCGAACCCCAAGAGCATCAACTAACTTCACCAAAGATCCCTCGAGACGGCAGACATTCGCTCAAGAAACTCGGCTCCAAACCAAGCATCAACATCTCGCTCTCCTTAAGGGGTGAAAACGAGACCATGCCAAAGCGAAGCAACTCATAGACCTTAGTCTCATATTCCAAAACAGCCAACCTCCTTGCTAGAGATCCAGATAACTTCTACACAGACGAGTCTTTCCTGCGAAAGGTAAAGACTGCTCCTCAACTACTTCTAAACTGCTTCAAGAGACAACACCTTCGGAAATACCCATGGATACAGCATCTCACCACGCAGCTATCAAGATACCATCACTTACTTCTGCACTTCCGACAGATCCAAACTCTAAAAAAATCCGCTCACCCGAGTGCAATCCAAATTACACTTCAAAGACGAACTCCGAATCTTTTAAAAGATTTCCTTCGGAGATCAGAGAAACTCTTACACCAAGCTGCAAATCTTACTCGAGATGGTATTAGGTCTACAGTCTCGACAAATATACTTCCAACCTCATCATATGGACCTCTTCCATTAGTGGTAGTCGTGTTACACACATACCACTGCTCCATCTACCTCTAAAACTTATGTTGGAAGATCCGAACAGATAACCCAACAAACCAGGTAGATATATAAATATATAGTTATATATAAAAATTACAAGTACGCTCTCCCAAGAAAGACACCACTCCAAAGCCTAGGTATTTTCTCAGACTAACGCTCTGATACCAACTGTCACGACCCGTCTTTCTATCTCCAGAAAAACGCATCATGATTTAAGAAAGAAAGGGATAGAAGAAGAAAAGATAAGGAATAAGAAACACAACAACATCAGATACTCACAGCGGAAGGAATGAAATATAATATATTACATAAAATATTACACAGTATCATATTACATCAGAGTTACACAATCTATACAACACATATTAGACAGTTATAAACATCTGTCTAACTATACAACTCAAGATATCGCAAGATACAAATATCACACAAACACAGCGGAATCCATAATATATCTACACGCTGAAGCCTCCTGCTCCAAATCTCCTCCAGATTTCATCAAAGCTAACCTGAATCCCTCGACTACTCATACATAATATGAGTACCCAAGAGTTTAATAAAACAGAAAATAAACACTCGGATCAGACAAGGGTCTGGTGTGAGTAAATGGGTTAAAATTGCTTAACTTTAGAAAATCCTTTGGAAAGAAAGGTATCACTTAAGACATCCCACACATAAACATGGAAAAGATTTTAACTTACGCTAACCAAAACATTTGATAGGAAATCCAATGATATTATAATAGTGTCTAGGGTTTTCAAGTAAATAAGAAATAGCCGAAATTGTTACATTATTAAATTCCAGCTACTAGCCATAAAAGTGGGTAATACAATCAAAACCGTAGCGTCTCGTAGGAAGAATGGGTTTCCATCAATGGTAGGGCTACTGGGGTACCGCCCGTCACAGTACGTGGCCTAGATCACCGTACCGAGGAGCCACCCTAACTCCCCTGCAACACAACACCGGAACCATCCCTTATTGGACAGTCCCGATAAGATCACCTCGTGGTTGGTGCGACCAACCACCCACTAAGCCGAAATAAAAAGGGACATCTAGACAAGGATGACCTCACCCTGAAATGGGTGCTACCCACCTAGCCTTGCTGCACCTCCCCTGTTTTATCCATTCTCGGTTGATGAGGCTTGAGGCTGCGATTACCTTAACAGAACACATCTATCTTAGAATGCCTATCGTCCACCTGACGATGTTCTGAAAGCATTCAATCCATACAAGTTCGTTCCGGGTTCGAACGAAACCGAAGGCACTATCTCGTTGCACTCATTTTGGGATCACCCTAAGAGTCAACGACCATAGCCCTTGCACTCTGAATCACCATCTCGAACCTGAAAGTACTATCTCTGTCAAACTCATCTCGGGATCCCTCAGAGTTATACTGACGAATAGTTCTTACACTTCAAGTCTTCACTTGAACTCCACTTTGATTCACGACCTAACGTTTATTTTGGATCGATGTGGTTTTCGGATATCCAAATATGGGGACCCGATCCCGGTCTTACCGAAATCCAAACGCCATTTTAATGTCCAAGTTGTTTAAGGGTTTTAAACAATTAAACTTATATTCAGCATAATATAACAGATAGATGAATCACATTATCACAATAGATAATTCATATCGACCAATTTTCTCACAAAGCAGCATATTACATATCAGAGATATCACACCCAAATCATCCAATCATCATTCAAACATCCAATATTAATCATCCAATATCAATCACTCATCCATAAGCAGGTTTGATTAACTCTTAATCAATTGGACTACCTTAATCCTTCTTCATTAATTAATTACAAATTAATTTATTAATCATCTCTTAATGATCTTCCTTAATTAATCTCCCTTGATTAATTATCCCTTAATTACATTCAAGTAAGTAGCCTTTAATTCTTTAATTAATTCCACAAATTAATTATCCTTAACCATATACAGTAACTAACCTTAATTACTATCATTAATTACAATAATTAATGATGCTTCATTTGCTTCCATTAATTAAATTAGCTATGATTAATTACATTAATCCTTTATTGATTATAATTAATCATACTTTAATTAATCACTCATTCATCAGCCTTGATTTATTTCATTTAATTATATTAACTAATGATCCTTATTAATTAATAATTCCTTTAATTATTTAAATAATCAACTTGTAATTAACCATCTTATTAATTAGTCTTAATTAATCATAAACAGTAATTAACAACTTGTAATTACTTATCTTAATTAATTAACTTCTTAATTAATTATATTAATCCTTTGATTAATCATACTAATTAATTAATCTTTAATTGCTTCATTAAGAAATTATAATTAATTACATCAATTAATAATCCTTAATTAATTACTTTATTAATTAGTTACATTTTAATTACACTTAATAATTAATCTTAAAATTAATCACATCCATTAATTAATTAATCACATTAATTAATTTACTAAATTAATAAAGTAATTAACCCTTAATTACTTTCATTAAGTAATTATCTTCTAATTACTTTCATTAGTTAATCACTCTCTTAATTAATTACCTTAACAAGTAATAAATCCCATCATTAATTAACCTTAATTCTTTAAATCTCTCTTTAATTAATTAACTTCAAATTAATTAATTTAATTAATCCTTAAATTAATAACATCAAGTGATAATCCCTTAGTCACTTCACTCAATTACTTCCATAAGTAATTTTCTCTTTCTAATTACTTTAAGTAATTATCCATTAATTACTTCATTAAGTAATTACACTTAATTGATTCATAATTAAGTGATTATTTAAAATTAACCAAACAATTAACTAATCATTTAAAATTAATTAAATAATTAGTTAACTTCTTATCTTTAAAAATTCTTAATTAATTAAGAAAATCATTCATCTTAATTAATCTTTTACTTATTAACAAATCATGTTAATTAAGTATTCTTAAGTTCATAACAATAATAAATTAACCTTATTTATTTTCACAAATTAATTACTTGAATTAATCAAATCTTAATAACTTAAAAACAAATTATTCTATTGGTTTACAAAATTATAACATTAACCTTATTTGAAAATAAAGCATTTGGAAATCAATTTGAAATTTAAACAATTTAATCATCTACTTTAAACTTATTCATTTTCAATATAATTTGAAAACTTCGGTTTTTAAATCATTACTTAAATTTACTTTAAAAAAAATTGATCAAATCTTTTAAATTGAATACACCCCCTTTAATTAAAATTCAAATTTAATTAAGTTAATTACTTCCAAAAACAATTATCTTAAACAATTTAAATTTGAAAATATATTAAATTAACACTTTTAAAGGTTTGATTAACATTTACTTCAAAAGAACAAGTTTTAACTTTGTAAATTTATTTTCCTTTTATAAAACTTGTTTTATAATTTAAAGCTTGATTTTATTTATTTCAAACAATAAGTTTAATTTGCAAACTAAATATCTTTTACAGTACTTAATCAGATAAGCATACGACCAAAAACTCGAGTTCAAACTCTACAACAACACGAGCCTGCCCCGAGACAAACCTCAGGCTCCTCTACTTCGAGTCGACACCTTGAAAACGCGAGCTCCACACCGAGTAAACTCATCTTCCCCAACTCCATTTTTCCAGTGCACAAACATACACGCGTGTACATGCGCATCCAAACCACCCTTCTCCGACCATCTTTTTGATCGTCGACCAACCATACAAGCCCTTGACAACCTGTCCCTCAACCCAGAATCAAAAATCCAAACTCAAATCGAAATTCGACCCTTAGCTCGAAATTCTGAAGCAACATAATCCCTAAAAACCCATCGCCTCTGATGATCGCGCCCACCAGAAACTCCGGTAACCCCTCCAAATCATCGAAGCATCATCGCGCCACCTTCCCACAACATGCGAACACCTCTGGTCACGTATCGACGCCGCAAAACCCACTGGAACGTCGGCTTCTCTAACAGGAAACTAAACCCTACTACGAACAATTCAGATCAAATCGGTCATAGGAAAAATTCGAGAGCATTTTTCCCCTCATCAACATTACAATAGCTAGTCTCGACCACGAATTCGACCCCAAACGTCGCGTTGATCATCGACAATTCATCAATTTGCCGGAAACGTTCATCTCACAATTCCAAATCAAATATCAAATTAAAAATTCTGAAATGCATATCAAAATTCATGATTTTCAATCACAAATTCATTTCTATAATGCAAATTTGAAATTAAGAAAATTGATTATTATGAAAATTTGGGGTTTCACTGTTATTTATAAAATTTGAGATAAATATTAATTATAAATTACTGGGATATGTTTTTATAATGGTATTACACCAATTCAATCATATTTCATTTGCAAATCAAAACTAAATATTTATTGTATGTTGAGATTTTGAATTAATTGAATGATCAAAACCTGTAAACAACAGAACATACTTATACAGTCACTATACATACATATCATCTTTATATACAAACATGCAATCATCTTCACAACACATTTGCAACTAAACTACTGTATAAGTCATCACACATGTGTAGGTTTAATAACAGGTTCAAATATGTTTTTAAAAAGAAGATTTACTCACCTTTTTGAAAAGGCAGAGAGCAGGTCTACATCTTTTTTTCAGGCTTTGAAATTTTTGTCTGGAAAATGCCTTTGATTGCTTTGCTGATGAAAACCTTTGCATGCTCATAAATCTTTGATTTAAGTGTTGAAACTGATGTTGTTCTTCCATTTTAGTTGCAGTAGGTTTGGTTGATACGAAGAACTTGTTTGCAAATTTGAATTTCAGATTTTAGTTAAGAAAAAAAGACAATGTTTGGGAAAGAAAAGAATTTGAACTGAGGAATGTAAGTGTTTGTAAAAAAAACTAGTTTTCTTCTTTAAACATTTATTTAAAAATTAAAAAAAAAAATTGTTTCCACTTGTTCATTAATTTAAACAAATGTCAAAAGCTCGCTTGAATGATTCACAAGTGTTAACCTTCTTTTTTATTAATTCATTTAAGTCACATATGTATTTATAAAGTACTTTTATGTGTAAAAGAAATGTTTGTCTTCTTATAAGATTTTGAATTTTTAAAAAATATATAAGTGTGATATTTTATAAACAATAGCTTATGTTTTAAATCAAATAAATGTATTATATGTTTCCCTATAAATTGTGAAATATGAATTTGTATTTATATTTATATTTATGTAAATGTGAATCTAGTAATTTATTTATTTATTACTTATGTTTACAAACTATTCTAGTTTAAGAGATGTTTCTTTTTAAAGAAAGTTTATTTATAACTTTATATATATACAAAAACATTTTAATTTAAGCACTTTTAAAAGAAAACAAAATAAAACTTTGATTAAATCTTATTTAAACTATCACATTTAAAAATAAATAACTATCTTATACTTTGAAAATAATTGAATTGATCTTAAATTAACTTTTGAAAAATATTAAATTTAAAACAAAGCTTCAAATCACAATATATTCATACATATATATATATATATATTATCAATAGATTATATTAAATTTCAAAACAACTTCAAATTATAGCATATACATACATATATATTACAATTTGAAATTACATCTTTTATTTTGAAGAAAAGATGTTCTACTCACAATATATATACCAAATATATATACATTATGAATAGAATAAAATTTTATTAGCTTTGAAAAAAAATAATTCTTATCAATTTTAAATTGTTAGAAAGATATTGATCAATATTGCCAGATTAAATATTTATTAACCTATAAAAGATTAAATTTACCAATTTAAATTAAAATTATAAAGAAAAATTATCAAATAAATTTAATTATTAATATAGATTATTAAATTGATATTGCCCAAAATTCCGGGTCGTCGCATTACCATAAAAGATTCAGGTGGTGCAGTGTTTGTTTTGTTGGATGCTTTGGATTTAGAAGATGGGTTGAGCCAAGTTTTTGTGGTTAGAGAATTCACAAATGTGTTTGAGCCTATAGTTGGATTGCCCTTGAAATGAGCTATTGAGTTTTGGATAGATTTGGTTCCGGGAGCAGAACCAGTGAGTAGGCCACCGTGCAGGATGACCCCATCAAAGATGAGAGAGTTGAAGGTGCAGTTAGGTGGATTTAGAAGGCAAGAGTTTTATCAGGCCGAGCAGTTCACCTTGGGGTGCAGCGGTAGTGTTTGCTAAGAAGTCGGATGAATTGTTGAGGCTATGTATCGATTATCATAAGTCAAATGAGAGGATGATAAAGAATCAATATCTATTGTCTAGGATTGACGATTTGTTCGACCAGTTAAGTGGAGCAATTCCCAGATGGATTTGGTGATAGGGTTCCATCAGCTCAGGAGGGCAGAAGATAGTATAGCTTTGACGACGTTCAAGATCAGGTATGGGTCGTATGAATGGTTGGTCATACCGTTCGGACTGACAAACTCACCGGCTTTCTTTGTGGATTTGATGAACCATATTTTTCGAGAGCACTTGGATAGATTCGTATTGATTTTCATAGATAATATCTTGATTTACTCTAAGGATGAGAGAGAGCATGAAGTTCATCTTAGAGCGGTGCTTGAGACATTGAGGCAGCATTAGTTGAAGGCTAATTTTTTGAAGTGTCGCTTCTGGAAGAAAGATGTGAAGTTTCTTGATCATGTAGTCTCCGAGGAAGGGTTGCTAGTGGTTCCGACTAAGATCGAAGCAGTGTAGAGTTGGAAGAGACCCAAGACTGTAATCGAAATAAAGAATTTCCTTTGGCTGGCTTGTTATTATCGGAGATTCGTTAAGGATCTCTTGTGGATAGCAGCAACGATGACCAAGTTAATGAGGAAGGATGTGAAGTTTATGTGGACCGATAAGTGCGAGGAAGCATTCTAGAGTTTGAAACACTTATTGACACATGCTCCTGTGTTGGTTGTTCCAGAAGGGAATCGGAATTTAGTGGTTTATACCAATGCGTGTGGAACAGGATTAGGAGCTGTGCTAATGTAGAGAGGTAAAGTGATTGCCTATGCATCTAGACCGCATGAGGTCAGGTATCCAATGCATGATTTGGAACTCGCTGCAGTGATTTTTGCTTTGAAGGTGTGAAGGCATTACCTTTTAGGAGAGAGATTTGAGCTATATACAAATCATAAGTCGTTGAAGTATTTGTTCTCTTAAAAGGAGATGAACATGAGACAGCAGAGATGGTCAGAGTTTATAGCCGCTTATGATTTTAGGATAGAGTAAACACCCAGAAAAGGCAACAAGGTTGCAAATGCACTTAGCAGGAAGCATCAGGATGCAGTGTTAGAGATGATTCTCGAGTGGAAAGATCTAGAAGCATCAGTAGATTGCAGAATGCAGTGGAGATCCAAGGCTGGACCTAGTGGAAATACAGTTGTATTGCCTTGTTTGGAAGTTCGACAACTGTAGATCGAGCGAATTTCTTCTAAGTAGATGGAGGATCCAGTGTTAGTTGATTGGATCAGAAAGCTAAAGGAAGGAACCAAGAGTGATGACTTGAAAGATTTCAGTCTTGACCAAAATGGGTGGTTGATAAAGAAAGGAAGATTATGTGTTCCGAGTGTAGGAAACATAAGGAAGTCTTAGAGGAATGCCATCGTTCGAAGTTCACTATACATCTTGCAGGTACCAAGATGTATCAAGATATGAAGAGGTGTTTCTTCTAGGAAGGTATGAAGCGGGATATTGGCTTATGTGTGAAGCAGTGCTTGAATTTCCGGCAGGCAAAGGCCGACGCCAGAAGCCAAGTGGTTTGCTTCAGTCGTTAGACATTCCACTATGGAAGTGGGATTCTATTTCTATGGTCTTCACTAACAGGTTGCCAAGTCAAACAGAGGAAATGAAAGTATATGGGTTATAGTGGACAAATTGACCAAGAACTCCCATTTCATTCAGGTTAGATCAACCAGGAGGACACCTGTTTTAGCAAGGTTGTTCATGAAGAGTGTGGTTAGACTGCATGGAGTAGCTAGCAGTATAGTTAGTGACATAGATTCCTTGTTCACTAGCGAGTTTTGGAGGAGTCTGTAAGAAATTTTGGGAACCAAGCTGAAGATGAGTAACGCTTATTATCCACAGATAGATGGGAAAACGGAAAGAGTTAACAAGGTCTTAGAAGATTTGTTAAGAGCTTTTGTTCTAGATTTTGAGGGATCATCGGATGACCATCTGCGTCTAGTCGAATTTTCGTATAACAACAATTATCAGACTAGTATTAGGATGGCACCTTTTGAAGCTTCGTATGGAAGGTCCTGCAAATCTCCCGTATGTTGGGGTTGGAGACCGAGGATAGGTTGATTCTTGGTCCAGATCTGGTTAGAGAGGTTGCCAAGAAAATCGAGATCATTCCGGCTAGAATGAAGGAGGCTCAGTCTAGGCAGAAGATTTATGTAGATAAGAGATGGAAAGATTTGGAGTTCTCGGTTGGGGATCAAGTTTTCTTCAAGGTGTTATCGATGAAGGGTATGGTTAGATTTAGGAAATCGAGAAGTTATCTCCTAGGTTCGTTGGACCTTTTCCTATTCTTGAGAGGATCTGGAAGTTTGTGTATAGACTTGAGTTACCGAGCAGTTTGTTAGGTGTTCATGATGTTTTTCATATTTCTCATCTCAAAAAGTGTGTTAGAGACCCGGAGACTACTATTGCACTAACAGTGCTAGATGATTTAGTAGTAGAACCAGACTTGACCATAGTGAGGAAGCCAATTCGCATTGTTGCGAGATATGAGAAGAGACTTAGAAGCAAGTCGGTCAGGTTAGTCAAAGTCTAATGGAGCGATGATGATGGAACCGTACTTGGAAGGTTGAGAGTAGGATTAGCGATACTCATCCTGACTTTTTTTGGTATGTATTACCATTTTGCTTGTTTATTGTATGCCTTATCATAATTTCAAGGACGAAATCCATTAAGGAGGGGAGTCCGTAAGACCTCAGATTTTTGGTAACATTATCTAGAAGATTTAGTTAGTTAAACTAAATAAAATAATGTGATGATTAGGGAACTGAGATTTGATTTTAATTAAGATAGCCATACCATTAAAACCAATGAATTAGAAGAGGGCTAATATGGAAAAGAGACCATTCATATATCTCCAAACCTTGGCCATGTATAGCTCACAAGTTCATTTCATTTCAAAAAATTTTATAATAGAGATCGGCCACCATTAACAAGGAAAGGGAAAGAGGAAATTAAGAAAAACTATAGGAAAAGCTAATTCAAATCAAATCTATTCAGATCCCAAGCTCTTTAATCTCTAAAGCAAAGGTGAATAATGTTTACATCTCTGATTTTGATTGGGTATCAGTTTTAAGGTTAAATCTGAATATTTTACGATGGTTTGCCATGCTTTTGAATGATAGAATGATTATATATATGTATGTGTGTGTGTGTGTGTGTGTGTGTTGATGATTTATGTAAGTTCATATAGATTTTATGACATGTTTTCAGATGAAAACCCTATTAAATGACATTCAGTTGCTTGCAAATTTTTATAAAGATCTATAAAGATATTTTAGAGATGGCTTTCGATTTTCAAATTTTTCTGAATTTTCATGGATTTAATATGAATTTTCTAGTAAAAAAATGGTAATTTCAATTATAAATTATTTACAGGTAAATAATTCATTATTTGGATCTGAAATTTTTATATGTTAGAGAACATATATAAAGTGGTTTTATGGAATTTTTCCAGATTTTCCCCAAAACTTTTAATGGTTATATAAAATCGTTTAAGGTATAAGATTTATATGTTTTATATAATTATAGAGAAGAAGGGGTCTTTTGCAAAAATAATTTAAATTGTTAAATTGGGAAAGTCGACAACACTTTAGAAAAAGTTACATGGCAACCAATCAGTTTTAAACAAACACGGCATGTTAGGTACAAAAGAACTATTTAAAGTACAAATAAACAGGCTTTTAACTGTTTCGTCTCCTTCAGCACCTAAGCTCCGCCTCTATTCCTCCCCTTTTGGCATAGTCGAAACCAATGCACATGGTATCTTGCAACTGGTACGTAATGAATTGGAAGAGGGCGAAAGGTATAGGGTCGAAACCAAGGGGTTTCAAAAGAGGTGAGGCTTTGTTTTGGTTTTGAGGAAAAGAACGCATGCTAGCTTTCGACCAAGTTGCGTTCGACCTAAATGCTTTCGACTAAGTCAAATTTTTTAAAAGGAAAGGTTTCAATTAGGTTGCTTTCTTGTTTTAAATGATTGCTTTTGACATGGTTGAAACCATAGCTGTCGCTTCCTACCTTTCGATCCAGATGGTTTCTATTGTTTTCTAAAATTTGGCCACCTCTCCATTGCTTTCAAAGGGATGGTTTCGACACCATAACTTCATTGTTTATGAAATGATTTTGTAAGAGTTACTTTCAAAGGGTTTCAAAGCAAATGCTTTCGACTCTAACGTTTTCAATGGTTTCGAAGTAGATAACTTCGAACGGTTTCGAAAGGTATCCACTTGTTTTGAATTGAACCCAAAGTGCTTTCGAAAGGGTTTAGTATTGATGCTTTCGAAATATTTTATGAATGGTTTCGAAAAGGATGGTTCCCCAGGATTTCGACAAATATGAAAAGGAAGGTTATTCCTAAGTTTTCGAAAGGCAAGATTTAAATGGTTTTAAAAGAGGATGTCTTATATTTTAAAGCATTTAAAGGAAAGGATTTTATTGGTTTCCAATGAGTTACCTTCATTGTTTGTGGAATGGGTACTCTCAAGGGTTTTGAAAGGGGTTTTAATGGTTTCGAAAGGGTTGCTTAAAGGTTTTAAAAAAAGGTTTCGAATATAAAGAGTAGGCAGAATAGCCTAAGTATTTAAGTTATAAAGGACTTTTAAATTAAAAGGATAGTTAATCCTTATTGAACATCATCAACACTATTTTGAGTAAAGTTTATATAACAAGGAAAAATAGCTTAGAGTAAAGCTAAAGATATATTTTTCTAGTATATATTTGTTTTGACGGACTAAATCATTTTGAGAAAAGTTTTTAAAAAAAATTAAAGGCTAGTTAACCCTAAGAAAATTAGGGCAGTTAGCTCATTTAAAAATCTGACAGTTAGTCCATTTTGAGGGTAGTCAGCACAGAGGATTGTCGGTCCAGATAAGGGCAGTTAGCCCAGATATGAACAGTTAGTTCATTTGTTAGCGTAACGGACCTTGCTGCTTCTTAAGTACAGTTAGTCCACTTTTTACCTGTTTTATGGACAGGTGGTCAATTTAGCATAAAGGATACTACTATTTTGATACAATCAGATTAAGGACAGTTAGTCCAGATGTGGGCAGTTAGCCCAGATTTTAGACAGTTGGTCTATTTACTTCCTATTTTAGTATAATGGATTTTTCTATATTATTATTATGATTAGTTGATTAACCTGTTTGGTTGTAGAAAAAGATTTGTAAAATATATGTTTTGAAAGGGGATATCAGTGAGGGGAAATCCGTTCCGCTAAGCGGCGTGGTCTCACTTAATATCAGTAAACGGAGATGTAACATAATTATTCATACCAGGTTTTATGTTTGATTCGAAGTTTTTAGTTCACCTTAAACTCTTGGGTGCTCAAAATTGATTTGAATAGACTGAGCGTTTAGGTTTTTAGGTTTCGGTGGATTTTGGCGAATAAGCTTTCGAAGACGAGCAGGTGGCTGATGGATGGCTACATTAGGAATTCTTTTTGTTTTTTCCGCTGTGTATTAAAACAGTTATGTCTATATTTCTTTACTCATCCGGACGCATCTTCATATGTAGCTCTTGGCGTATTGTTGTGAATTATATTTGATCATTGCCTGAGAATACGTTTGGAGATTTTGTAACTTGGATATGATTTTATTTGAAATGTAACCACTGAAATTATTATTTATGCAAATCTGTGATTTTGTTCATATTCAAGTGCTTCTAATATTATGTATGCCATTAGCATTGCCGTATTTTGTCATCAGAAGTTAATACTATGGATGATTGCAGCATCCGTAGCGCTTAGCTTTCGACCTCAAGATACGGGATGTCACATTATCGTAGGGTAAAAATCCGTCTGTGTTTATGTGCGGCGTCATCTTACGAGATATCTTTATTTTCAAAGGTTTTTATATAACTGTAAAGTCCAATTGTGTATGTTTTCTCACGTTGGTTTTCCAAACGGACTCGGATATAATAATGCTCAGGTCAGGCCGAGCATATTACAAATTTAGTTGGAATGCTTTGGAGCTCAGGAGACGAGCTGGAGGTCCAGAGACGTATTCGCGTATATGTTTATTTCCTCTATTTTGTACGGAAAATTAGTAATTGTGAGGACGGGTTGTTATAACTATCCAGGCTGATGATTATGTTTGTTGGTGTACTCTGATGGATGGATGTATGTATATAACAGTTTCTCTTTTGTAAACATCATTGATATTATATTATATGTTGTTCTGCTGCGATTGTGAGATTCCGTGTTGTTTTTAGTTTCTTTTCACTTCTTCTTCTTCTCTTCTTCTTTCTTCTTTCTTTCTCCTAACTATCCGTCCTTTCGTTTGATTTGGGTTGGACATGTGTGGTTTATTATTAGTTTGAATTGTACGGAAAAGCGGGTTATTACAATGGTATACTAAAATTAATTGTATATAAACCATCTAATTAACAATGAACCCACTCATCTCAAACCAAAGCTATTCCCTCTGATAGACGCCTGAAATATCCTCTGCTCGCTAGATCTCCGGTTGATTTAATCTTCTCCAATTCCTCTAGTTTTATTTTTGTTTATTTTTTGAAGAAATTTGTGATTAGAGGAAAAAGAGGATTTTAGTCTTCAAAGGTGTAGAGTTTGGACGTACATGTTCTAATTTTTGTTAGTTTGGGCTTGCATCAGGGTTCTATATATAGCAGCTCAAAGCAACATCAACCTTTGATAAATATTTTTTTTTAAAAATCTGGGTTATTGGCCTGCCAAACCTTAGCCCCAAAACGTTAACTGGTTGACCGATTTTCTTTGAGCGGTCGACCATTAGGGATCCACTAGGTTAGGACTCGGTGTCGATCGGTGTGATTTTCTATTTTGAAAATATTTATAACCAAATTTATTTATTTAGTTATTCTTGATCCCTAAATTTAAAACGTTGATAACTTCTCATATTAGCTCCGTTTTCAAAACGTTATATATGAAAATTGTTCAGAAAATCGCTACAAATACAATGGTGCAAGTTTCATTGTCAAATTCAAACATTTGTGAAAATTCCACTTTTACTCTTGTAATATTTAAATTTAATTCTTTTATTAAATTTCCGCTTAAATTCTCGTAGTGTAAAACGACTAAAATTGCATGATAGCGTAATATATATTTATTTATGGTATATAAATCCTAAAAGAACATAGAACGATAATAATTTATGATTGACATGTAGGCAAGGATACGAATCCTTGAACTTGATGGGTGTAGAATAACCTTTGATTTGTAGGCGAGTATAGAGAACAAGATGATTCATCATAACTAATCCGATAGATAACCAAAAGACACAACTTATAATTTTCCAACATCGAAATATGTTCTTGATCAAAGTACATTTTGTATCACAAAGCATATTTTGAGAGGCAAATGTTATTCGTAATTTTTGTGCAGTCCTAGATTTGACTCAAATAAGATAAACTTGGCTACAAAATGATGAAGGAATGGACCAGGAAGCTTGGAAGATGCCAAGATTGAAGAATGTAGAATATTGACTATGTTTGCAATAAGTGCTACCGATCGATATCAAGCGATCTAATAATCACAGCAGGCGTTGCTCTACATTTGTATATCTCTATGCTTGAAATTGTAAGAGAAAAAAAAGACGATTGCTTTGATATGACGTTGGCGTCGATCAATATTGTTCGACGCTGAACGATTATGGATGCAAGTGTTAAAGCTAGAGAACTTATACAATACTGAAAAAAGAAAGCATTTGAAGTTTTTGATATCAGTTACTACAGATCCATGTGGATCGATACCAAATAATCATGAAAGCTAAGAAGCATGCAATTTGACTTGTTCTTGTTGCTGGAACTTCGGATCTAAAGATATTTACTCACTCAAACCAGATCCGAAGTTCCAGCACTTATATTTAAAGGATTTTGGCCGATCCGAGTTCTAATACTTGTATTTCGAGATTTCATTGTAAATTGAGTGTTCTAGAAAGAAGTAGTTAATAAAAACAACTAAGTGAACGTAGGTCGGAGATATCACCGAACCACTATGAAAATGTTATGCCTTCTTTTCTTTCCTCTTTGATTTCTTACATTTACATCTATTTACTACTTTCTTATCTATTTGGGGTATTAACCCAGGACCCCAGGAAAAAGGATAATAATATAAATAGCACATACCAAATTCTCCAAACCAATTTTATTCAATGCACAAAAAGATTATAATGAAACCTTAAATTGAGAACCGATCTCAATTCTAATACCCTAAAAAAATGACTCTCATACACTGAAAGTAAACATGATGCCTCAATTTATAACAACAAATTAGTTCTTTATTTATATGACAATGAATAAATTGTTGCATCTAATTTAACAGAGTAAAATCTTCTCTTTTATTATAATATTTCGTATATGCAATATTATTTTGAACAAGTCCAAACATGTGTTTTTATTGTATTTATTCTCTCTATGGATTTTATATCACAAATCATAACACTTCACCTTGATCGAAAATCACATCACTCCTATTAATAGGTACTCAATCTTCACCTTAACCAAACACATAATCATGCCCATCCTTCAATCAAAAAAATGCATATATTATTTGTTTAAAAAATGTAGCACCACAAAGCAAAAGCCTCCATACAGGCTTTGTGGATTTTCTTTGCATGCTTTACCTTGATGCGGACAAGTATGCATCCCCAACTCGAACCTGAGAACTCCTTACATTCTCCACCATTTTCACAACAATTCATTAGCATTTTTATTTCACCATTTGGCCCAATCTCCATGTCTACTTTTCAAACCATTGTAACTCCACAATGAGTTGAAAATTTGCATGCATTTTTTTCTAGTTGCCAAATTGAAAGAGTATTCTTCATAATTTCTATGGTATACCTTACTCATGCGAATTTTATCACTTTCCCATCAAACATCTTCAACCTAATTGAAGCTAAGCCATGAATCTCTAATTTGCAACCATTATCTGATTCCACCTTGTCCTTTTGCTCTATAATCGACGACTGAATCATTATCCTTGCGTAAACGGAAACAAACACCTGAATCAAGCATCCACTTAAGTCTTTATCTTTATCAACATACAGCACAGATCCATCATCAGATTCTTCCTCTCTAGTGCTAACATTCTCTCTATTAATGTCATCCCTGTGCTTGTTCTTAATTTCCTATGATGTCTTTAATATTTCTATCTCTTTTGAATTTGTCATAGAACCATTGCACTTGGTCTGGTTTTTAACAAGAACGTATGTAGTTTTTTATCAACCTTTTATTAGTCTTTCCCTTGACGGAGTGTTTCCCTTTTCTTACCATATTAAGCTCATCAACAAAGTTGCAATCTTCATTTTCATTCTTGAGATTCATCCTTCTCAGTTCCTCGTTGAGTAGATTGCTAACTACCGAATTCATTGAAATACCTCCGTCTGAAAATGAGTCATTTAATGAAAGCACAAGTACTTCCTAACTATTAGGTAATGAATTCATTAACATTATAGTTTGTGTCTCATCATCCACCTCGTAGTTGACGGTTGTCAACCGATTCACAATAGCTTGAAAATCATTGAGATGTTCGCCAATCGATCCATCTTTTTTAAGCTTCAAATTTGCTAACTTTCTCATGAGAGTTCTTTACATAGATACCTTCCAACTTCTTCCATATTGCATATGTTGATGTTTCATTAGTATTAATATGAAATATCGAATTTTCCGAAAAATAGCATATAATCCCTACATCCTTTTATCCATTGTAATCCATTTTTCCTCCATTATTTTGTTCTCTCTCTATCCTTTTCCAAAGTTTATGAAGATCACTAAGTAATCTTCCACCCTTGCTTCAATCCTCTGTTTCTATCATTCAACTTTCCGTTGTTGTCTTCTTGATTCGAAATTTTGTCTTCAAAAATTGTGTATTAGACTCCGATACCAATTTATTAACATTATTCTTAGAACCCCTACATAATTAAGCTTTAGAAGAGAAAAGAAGTGAAATAAATATGTAGAACACAAATTAAATTCTCCAAACCATTTTTGCTCGGTTCACCAAAGATTACAAAGAAACCCTAGATTGAAAATCAATCTCAATTCTAAAACCATAAAACAACTTTCATATCCTAAAAGAAAATCCATCTCTATTTATAGCAACAAATTACTTAATACTCAAATCACCATATATATGGCAACAAATAAATTGTTGCATCCAATTTAAAAGAGCAAAATATTTTTTAATGTATAATATGCATATCCATATACGCAATATTATTCTGAACAAGTCTAAATATGTATTTTCCTTTCTATCATAGTTATTTTGTCTAAATGTGATATTGTATCACAAATCACTAACATTATCACATTGTAAAATAAATGCGTAAGATGTACTAAAGGTCCATCGGTACTGAACACCAGTATAATCCCGCATACAAAGTTCCAACCTAACACGCATGAAAAGAAATAAAGAAGAACAAAAGAAAATCGACTTGCATATATCTATCGGACCCCTATTTTAAGGAGTATACATGCATCCAAGCATCGTTTATCCAAGAAGTAACAGGTTTCATAGCTTCGTTATTGCGACATCCATAGTCAAACATTATGAGATCGTAGTAATGCCTCTAGAAGAGTTTATGTAGATTGGTATCATATGTACAATTAATATTTTATAGCACAGCATGGTATATTCAACCTCCAAGTAGATCCAACACAAAGTACACAACATGGTGTAATGCCAACAAAAAAAGTAGAGTTTTCTTATACAGGTTAAATTTACCAATGCATCACTATTGCTTTAACATATTCAGTCGCTTTTAAGGTTTTTTTTTTCTTTTTTTTTTCCCCATAAATGCATTACCAAAGACGCTCTTGGTAGAAAGGTAGCAATCTGGTCCATTGCAAGATGAAGAGAAAGGTTAGCAAAGCCTTCCCCAAGGGTGTCACAAATAAGATGTGGTGTTAACTCATCTGAAGCTCACACCCCTTGTTGGTTAAGGCGGGTAGCATTCTACAAACATTAAAAGCAAAAAAGAATGCAAATCATGAGGTATGGACTGACAGACATGATTTGTAAACACATAATGGTATGGATATGCATGCATTGAGGTGGCTATGCAACAACATTTCTTATGAGAGTAGTTCTCGTTAACAAAAATAAAAATAGACTCTGTGCTTTTTTGTACACTGACAGAGAGGCTACAGCAAATTTTTTGTACTGTGACATGCAAGGTTGTAAAATTTAGAATAAGTATTCTACATGGTGGGTTTGGCTTGAAGATTAACCGGTTATATGGAGATATATCAAACTAAGTGTTTTCAATAAACTCGTGTATTTTTCATTAAATTCTAAAGGCTGAAGTGATATTCTATTTTTAGTACGAAATTTCGTATTATTTAGCATGTATTCATCCATAACTGTGAAACCACTACTATATTAAACATAATTATGTATCCTAGGCAGTAAGGCATTATCATTGGTAAGGATAGGGATATGTTTGATTATAATATGTTAAATTTATCTTGAATGACTACACCTCAAAGTTAGGGTGATTGCGCAGATTAATCCCCTTCTCTACTAGAAATTTATAAATACTGTATATTTATTTCCTTCAGACACATAATTCTAATTATTATTATCACAACTATAGTATCTCGAACAATGTTTACATCATAATTCATCTAAAATAGCATCATGATACATTAGTTAATCCTTGGATGGTGTAATAACTAAAGTTTGACTACTATTATTACTGCTATCAAAAAAGTCCATATTAAAAAAGAAAAGGGAAAAACAAAATCTTTAGTTTGGTTTCCACCTTTAGACGATAGTAATAGTTTAGATGATTTTTATATTTAAAATTGCCATGTATCTTTACTGATTCACAAACCATATGAACTATGCGACTATACAGAATTGTCAGAGATTTTATCCTAACACCGTATTTTTTAAATGAGTCATACTATTTCCATTCTTCTTGAAAGTTCAAATCATTTTATCAAGCACCACTAGTTTGTGAGAAAGACATATCGCAAAAAACAAAAAAATAAAACTTTAAAACCTGTAATTGACTTTATAAATAAACAAAAACGTTGGTCCATTTACAAATCAGTAAAGTGTTGACCATAAACAGTACTGAACTTTTTTCAATCATAATCATAAGAGTCCTAGTTGTAAACAAAAAACAATCTAGGAACATAAGTAATAGAGGTTAAACCAGTTTACAAGGTACACACTGGGACTTAAAATTGGACAAAGAATACAGTGATGAGTAAACCACCACTAACAAAATTAGTTGTGCAGAACAACTTAAAAGAAACAATGATAACTGAGGACACATGTTACAGGAGTAAATTAATCAAAAGGATCAGTCCAAATTTTATAGTACTAAAACCAACTTCATGAGTAGCAAAGCAAAGTCTTTGTAAACATGATCCAAAATTTTAAGTTACTAAATTTCGTATTTATACAAAATATACAGACCTGCTTTTACATTTTTGCTTTTGATGGCCAACTTCCAAACTGATACACGTTTAAATAAGTACAGAGGATAACAACAAATAATATAAAGATGTCTTATCAGCTGTAGATCACCCTTACACCTATACACAACCTCGCATAACTGACACTAGTGACCCAACAATAACGAACACACTAAACATAATTTGCTTAAATGTTCAAGCCTATAAGCAGATAGACATGTCGTATGCTTAAAAACTCGTCATTATAGTCTATCGTTCTATTGAGTTTTGCGTTGCCAAAAAGATGAAAAATGATATACGTAACTTAAAAAACAGCATCACACAGTCAATCTAAAAAACAAACTTCAGCAATGAGTTGATCACTCTTCTTACTATAGTATTCTAGAATAAGTTTTAGCATGACAACATGCTGATGAAGCACAAGTTGGCTTTTCTTTAGTTCATATGGCATGCAATTTTTTTTTTCCCTTTTCCAATTTTGTGAGTGTTAATAAAACTGCACTGAATAACAATAGTTAGGCTAAAAATTTAGTAGAACCTCCAGGTGATAAATGACCATAAGCCCCACAATGTTGCAACATTTCATAAGCTTTTTGGAAAAATATCAAATGATAGATAACAAGAACGTCATATGTTGAAACTACGAAATCAAAGATTTATCTTTTAGACAGACAAAATCATGATTACCATTGTATGCATGAAGTATCTCAGGTATCTGATCTTGATAAGGCATCACATACTTCGCAAAGAAATCCTTGTCGCTAATCAGATATTGCCTTATAGAACTCTTCTTAACCAGTTGCTTCTTCATGAGTATATCTATAACAAGACACCTCGGCATGATCCTCTTCTCCAAACTCAAGTTAATAAGCACCGGATTTTCCACCAAAACCGATGGCTTGTTCTGCCTTATGTTAACAAAGAAATTCATTGTCTGTTTAATCTTCTCTTCTGATGCAAACATGCAATATGGTTGTCTACGGAATGCAGAGACTACATCGTCTTCAGACCATCCAAAACTCTTATACAAATTTACTTTTTTCTTCCACACCAAGGGACTTGTTCCTATAATGACTTGAAGTCCTAGGCAAAACAAGGTTGAGCGTGGATCAAACCCCATAGAAGAAATTAAATGGACCTTTTCAATGAACTTTTTTTGTGCAACAAATAGTGTTCTAGGGCATTGGATGGCTACTTTCACAATATGGATATGAGGAACTCCGTGATTTGTCAATGTCCGAATATTAGGGAAGAAATGGGTTTGTAAATTTGACTGCAACAACGAGCTGGTACAAGAAAGAGCATGAACTAATTGTTCCTCAGTATCATAGAAGGACTTTAATAGTAGTAGATTTGGGTTTAGTCGCTTCTCTAGCCTTCCTGCCATTAAGCTGGGATATGTAGAGATGAACTTCGCAAGCTGAGTGTTGGAAAAGCCGATGTTAAGGAAGATATCCAACTTAGTTTTGATGAGCTCTGTCGAATTAAATAAGGATTTAGGTGGAAACTTACTGAAGAATTTCGCAACTTGGGTGTCTGTGAAATCATAAGATTTGAGAAGTTTGGTGATTGAAAGAGCATTATCAGCGTTTTTTGTTCTCAAAGATGAATCTTCTACCACAGAGTTTGCATGAATTTGCAGAATGGACGAATAATTGATAAATTGGTGATGGGTATTTCTGTTTACTGGGATTGAAATTGGATTTCCAACTACGCTTTTACGAAACAGATAAGCAAACATTTTTGCAATCCAAAGGATATTAAAATAAAACTTACAGGGCTAGGGTTTTGAAATCGCCATGAATTGTTTTGTCACGTGAGATGATTCCGTGAATGTTTTGGACCTGGTTTACAGACAGAAAACCGATCCGCTTTTATTTATTTATTTTATACATCTTGTTATTTTTTTATAATCCTCTCTCCTACGTTTCTCATTTTCAAATTCAAAGATAACCCACAAGACTTGCAAGCGGTTATGGGTTATTGAAAACAGTAATATGAGTACATATAAATGTTAATAAAATTATCCAAATACTCTTTAAATTGCTCTATTTTTCTAAAGATGTTGATGCATTTTATAAAAGAAAATTAGAATGGATCTAAAATTTAGTTTTTATGATTATAAGAATGTATGAGTGGATAACTACAGATTCAGATAATGGTTTATTTGCATCCGCGTTCGAATTTATTTTCAAATATCGCATATCTGCATTCGTGGATACGAATAAATATCGGATAATTATCATATTTGTTGACGATGGATAAATCAAAAAACATAAATATAATTTTGATTTAACACTAAAAGAAACGATCCTTCTGAATATACAAATACGGAAAAAAAAAATAAAGATAATAAATAGTTTTGTGCTGTTAATATGCATTAAATGCATACAACGTACACTATTAACTTAATAAATAAATAAATATTATGTTCATTGCACTGAAATACATATGATGTAAACTATAATCTTAATAAAATCGAACGGACAATTTTCGAATTTGGATTCTTCGTATTTGAAACCATATATGTTTTTTCTGAATATCAGATATTTATTTATTTATTAAATATGGATACGGATGAGTTTTAAATTTTTAGATATCAACAGATAGGCTATTCAATAATACTAGAACGTTAGATTTAGTTTCTGCCATTTCCTGGGAATTAAAGAGAAAAAAGGTGATGCCCAACTACAGAATTCAAGGGACTCCACATCGATCCTTTTATTTTGCATGTTTCACGCAAAAGGAACATTGACAAAATCTTTTAAACTAGTAGTGGTGATATATGATTGAAACAATCTTATTTTTTAGACATTTACAAAATTTTAATAGAAATTTCAGTTAGAGATATTCAATTCTAATTTTAACATTAATCTATTGTATTTTTGGTTTCTACATATTAGTTAGATTCTGTTGATACAATATATCCAAATTGAAGAAGATTCTAAGGATATTTTTAGTCGATGTAGAATTGTGGCACAAATTTGTTGTCTCTTTTAATGCGTTAAAAAAGGCAATTATTTTGATAAATGAAAGTAATCAATTAATTCCCCAACAAGATTGGTTAGAGAAGATATATTATCAGAAGATAAAGTTTGGAAATCTGAAAAAATTAAATAGATAAAGTTTCTTATAAGAATCGCAGAATTGACGAGGTATTGATTTATTACCATAAATCAATTACTTCAATCCTAGGTAATAATTTCTATATATAAAGTCAGAATTAACGAGGCAGTGATTTCATTTTCTGTTTGTACATTTGTGACCGTGACTGCTTATTTTTGAATATTAATTTTCTGTCAATTCTACCTAACCATCAACACAATCTCAGCCTATAAATAAGCATAACAACAAGAGTTTACATAGTTCATGCCACCTTATAACCAAAATACAAACACACTGCTACAACTGAAACATAAAGACACACAGTACTGCAAACAAGCATATTACTAACAAACAACACAACTACTACCACTGAACAACCAAAGTACAACTGCTAACGGAGAACATACATACTGAACAACATAGAAGAAATACAAACAGCACGAGGACATTGCCAGCAAGCTAAGCATCTTCATCACCCATCTTCCTTTTAGCCACTCTTTTGCCATTAGTATTCATGCTTTCCTAAATCCTTCTTTGCAATTCTGGTAGAATTTCCTTCCACTCCTGTCCATAAAGACATGTTCCACCTAACCAAAATGATATATTAGAAACATAATTTCTGAGTAAAGCATCAAAAGGTCTATCTTTTTATTTAAAACATTTATTATTCCTTTCTTACCATGTCACCCAAGTAACACTCATGTTAATCATATCAACTAAAATTTATCTACTTTGTTGGTTATCAGTTTTCTATCTTCTTCCCAATATCAGTACTGATCAAGAAAGTGAGGAATATGAACAATTTGAAGTCCTTGTATTGTATGCAACTGATCCATAGTAGATATGAAAAAGAACATTGAAAATATAAGTGATTCGTATCTTCCTCTTTATAGATGCAGAACAAACAATGGCGCTCAATCTTCAATCCCTTGTGTATTATTAAAACTTTAGTATTTGGTCTTTAATTACCAGCCACATATGCAACTTAACTTTTGGTAGTACATGAGATTTCCACAATGCTTTGTAATATTTCACAATGCCCCCAAAATTCATTAACTTGTAAACCGACTTCACACTAAACTAACCACCTTTTCCCAAAGTCCATTCTACTTTATCCATATTTCCTTGAAATGTTGCTTGTTCCAGCATTCTTATTAACTTGTAGTACTGAACCAAAACTTCTCTCACAAGCATTCTATTAAAGATAATATTCCATTTAAAATAAAGCTCATCAGGTTGATATAAGTCACTTACTTTAGCATTTTGATTCAAGGAAATATTGAATAATTCAGGAAAACGGTTTTTTAGAGATATATTTGTGACCTATATACATTGTGCCGTAATAAAATCTTTTCTCCATTACCAATAATCCATCTAGTGCCTACATTGAATAAATGCTCAAGTCTGATAATAGAGGTCCAGTATCTTAGCATTAGTTTGGACCTGAGATGCCAATAATGAAATTCCATTATAATATTTATTTTTGATCCACGTTTTCCACAATGAGTTGTTGTTATTAGTAATTGTCCAGAGCCATTTTCATAGAAGAGAACAATTCAAATCTTGCAATGAAACCACTCATAATAAACCCCTTTGCTCCTTTGATATACAAACTAATTCACATGTCATCAAATTCTTCATTGAGCTTCCATCTCTATTTCCTATCCATAAAAAATTCCTTCTTATCATAAAACTGAAGACGATGCTTTTAAACAACAATTTGATTAGAGGTTGGCTAAATATGGATGGAAGACAATTGTTGATAAAAAAAATAGAAACAAGACAATCGTAATATGGAATCACAAAATTCCATGGCAACGAGGAGTAAAGAGGTTTATGCATTAAGAAATGCAAATCTAAAGCATAGATACCTTATTAAATATAAAGTCATGACAAAAAACACGTGAAGAGACGCAACAAAAAATTTTAAACCTAGGTTTGAATCCAAAAGATTATTAAAATTTATAGAACATAAAGTAATTAATGGTGTTAAACATATTTTTTATAATTTTTTTATATACAAATGGTTGATTGTGAGAAAAATCAGCGTTGTCTTATATGTTATGGGTCATAAATCATTTATCAACATTTCAGAGTCATATTATTAGAACATGGAAACCGAAAGAAGATCTTGGTATTTTTACGGGGAATAACGGTTATTACTTAATCAAGTTTGAGTTGGAGGGGAAAACGGAGGTCAATTTTTCTTTAGGGGTAGATTTATTATTATTAAAAGATGGAATGAACATGGAGTTCAACAAAAGAAATGCTTACATTCATACCCATTTGGGTTATATTTAAAAATATACACATAAAACTGTTAATAGATGAAGCCTTAATTATAATGGCTAGTGTACTTGGTTTTCTATTTGAAATGGACAACATAACTTATGCGCATAAAAAAATATACTTCACTGGGGTTCTTATCGAGATATAAGTTGATTCAAATTTTTTAAACAAGATACAAATAATAATGCACGCGGGGGAATTGAAATGGAAGAAAGTGTAGTATGATTAGATCCATCCAACCGCGATAAATGCAAATGCTTTGGGTATTCTATAAATGAATACTTTATCCCACAAGTAGGGGTTTCAAAACAAAGTAGGAAAGATGGAAAAAAAATCATGATGCTGATTAGAAATGGCCTAAAGAAAGTGATTTAAACGACACTATTGAAGATGATCCGAGCATAGGAGGCCAAGATGATGCACTTATATGTGGAACAAAGCAACAACAGCGAAAATTCCTAACAATAACAAAGAGTAGAATGACACATGCATAAATGTTGCTCAAAATTTTCGTGAAAGTTTAATAGGGCATGACAACCGCCCGCGGAGAGATAAACGCGTCAGCAAAGCTAATCCGGGCTTTCTTAGGAACTGGTCGACAAGGGTCGGCCGATTTATACGCTTGGGTCCCCTCACATAAGAACAGAAAACCGATCGAAGTTGCTCTAAGGAGAAAGGACAGTCAGATCAATAATGAAAAACATATCAACTAAAGTCCTGTCACCTTGGAAAAGCGCTAATGTAGCCGCCCTGCCACCAACTGCTCCCATCTGACGTGGAAAGTAGCAACAAGCTCTGAGTTACGCCGCCTGACATCCTATAAAATAAGCAACCAGAGTACGAAAAGGTAATTTGTCACCATAGCATGTATCTGTAGGATCTAAATTAACCCTAGAGGGGGAGGGGGGGTGAATAGGGTTATAGCAAATTTTCTTAATTTAAATACAAAAATAAACTTCAGAAATAAATATACTGAAAATAAATCACACACAAGATTTACCCAGCTTCGGCAACCCCTGCCTACTGCTGCATTCCCAGATTTCTATTAGAATTAAACAGTATCACGCTTACAAACACTCTAGCAGACTTGCAAACCCTGCTACCGCCTATAGAGTTTTGCAAACTCGCAACCCCTGCTTACTGAACTAACTCTAAATAGACAATCAGACACAACCTAAAACCTAGGTGGTGATTTACCTAAACTCTTTGATTCGTAGAATAAGAAAAAACAATAATTAAGAACGAAATAGCCCTAAACTAATTAACATTATTAATATAACAATATTAATTAAAAAAAAAAACAAAGACCCCCTTTTGTTTTTGAACACCGGCCCACTTTCCTTATTTCGCCCGACCCCTTTTTTTATTTGTTCGTGAGAAAAAGAATGGCGGCTTCGTTCCAGTTAGGGCTTCGTTCCCTTTTGATCCAGTTAGGGCTTCGGCTCTTCGTCGCAATTAGGGCTTCGTTCCTTCGTTGCAATTATGGTTCTGGTTTCTTCAATTGGCCTGTGATTTGTTGCCCTAGCTTGCTTGCAGTTGCTTGATCGAGTTTTGATGCTTGTGAATTCGGTATGTGCTGTCTCCTTTTGCTTTTCTAATTTGATACTCGAACTCGATCGAATCGAAAATGCCGATGATGATTAGGGTTTTAAATGCGTTCGATTTCCTGAATCTTCGATCGTATATATTTATTTGAATTTGTCAAATATTCATCTCGGCCACTTGATAATGCTTGAATGTTTGAGATTGATCTTTGACTTGTTCATATTTACTTGAATAACACGGTTTTGAATTGCGGCATTGAATTGCCGTGCTCATCACGGTGTTGATTTTTGACTTTGTCAATACTGCATACGCACTTGAATTTTTACTTTCAATATACATTCATGAATTCTTCTTTGACTTCGATATTTTGTAAATTGGCTTCGGCCACTGTCTGTATTTGTGTCATTCACGGCTTCAACTTGAATATGTTGCGATGCTTGTGATTGTCACTATGTTGCATTGTTATTGATACATGGTTGTTCTGTTGGTTCTTCTCATCCTGATGCCGAACTTGATATGAAATTCTGGTGGCATTGCTTTGTTGTATCATGATGTACTTCTTCCATTTGTTCATGATGTTCAAGTGTACTACTGCAGTTTGCATTCGGTCTTGATTGTGTAAATTCTCGAGTTGGTTGTGCACTGTTGATTAGTTGTTATGCAGTTTCTATGCCTTGTAGCTTTCCACTGGCTTGTGTATTGCCTTTACTGTCCACTTGAACTGTTTCACTACGATTTCATGCCTTGTAGTTACATTCCATTTCATACTGTCACTGCCTCGAGCTTGAGTTGATTTGTTTTTCTGGCTTGATGTTTATATCCACTTGCTGTGTATTGCTTCACTGCATAGCATATTTGTGCATTTTAAAAACTCTGACCTTGTTGCCTTTGTTCATTTGCTGGTTATTTTAGTTGCGGCCTTGACTTGTTGTTATTTGTACCTGGTCTCTGTACATTTCTCTGACTGTTTGCATACACTTTTGGTCATGTTGTATTTGGTCTTCATTGACTTCATGTTGCATTATGATGTTGTCTGGACATTTGGTCTTCATGTGAGGTTGTAGCTTTGGTCTTTGTTTGTTTGATCACCTTGCTGTTCCTGTAGTTGGTCACTGATGCAGTTTGAAGCTTTGAACTGTTTGCTTTTGCATTCATTCATTTGTTTATTTAATCATTTGACTGGCTGTTGTAGTCGAGCTGTATTCATGTACAGATGCATTTGGAATTTGAGCTGTCTGCTATCATGAATTCGAATTGGACTTGCTTGATCATTGACTTTCTTTTTGCACTTGCACACTTGCTCTTGTTGGCCATGCACATGAGTTGGCGAGGCAGTGCACACGTGTATGAATGTACACGTGTGTATTGCAGCCACTTATGGTTACCTGTCCCTGTAATATCTATGTGCACGACTTTGTGATGAATTCAAGTGCGAATGATAACGAACAACCCAAATAACTGAGGCAAATATTATTTTCAAAAAAACCATATTTTATTTTTGAATTGCAAAAATATTTCTTTTTCAATTTTACTGCGTTAGTTTATATTTTTGCAGATTGCTCAGATGCTGGATTCAAACTGGATTTTAGTTGAAGACAAAAAATATGAGTGTGAGAGATATGTAGTAAGGTCGTGATGTAAATGTGATGTGATTGTAATCAAAAATGTACATGTATAGTGAGAGCATGAAATTGTACTATTTACAATTTGTAATAAATATTTGTTTGAATAAAAATTTCTGTTTGAATTCAAAATCTGTTTAACTTGTTCTGTTTGAATTCAAATTCGAATTCTGTGTAATTTAATTTTATTCAACAAATATTTATTTAAACTATGAAAAAAAATAGTACATTACCAAATACATTTATATGAATGTATATATGTTTATTATCATCAAACAAAAATCATATAGCGCAAAGCGCATATTCAACAATCTCCCCCTTTTGATGATAACAAACATATATTTAAGATTTTGAATATATTAGATGTATTTGATAATTTCATTTTCTCCCCCTATTTGAATGCTTCCTCTCTACACAATGCTCCCCCTACATATATGCATAGAAATATATAAGAGAGTCTATATGCACAATGAAAATTATTTGACCTTTGCTTGATTCTATTCGACAAAAATCTTAACTTTTCTCTCCCCCTTTTGTTATCAGCAAAAGAATAATAGTGTTATAAAATAGGGATGAAATGATCGACATGAATCAAAACATTTGACTCAATTAAATATAAATATCAAATTTCAATAAAATTCAAACAAAAATCATAATTACCCTTGTCAAGCGCATATTCCACTTTCAGAAGTGATGAAGATAGAATCATCAAAAATTCATATAGTTATGTTTATTTGTGGTATATTTATTTCTGAAAATTTGAATATCTACTAACCATGCATAACCGTTAGGACTTTTAAATGAAATTAGTAGTATTCCAATTTAATTTAAAAAAATGAAATCAAGTATCTTCTAACCACGCATGACCGTGAGGACTTTTAAATGGGATTAGAATCAACTTGTCTATTAAATCAATTATTTTTAATATGCGTTCCATACATGCATAACCGTGAGGACTTTTAAATGAGCATGGAAGCACATAATCAAAAATTCAAGTAATTCACCCATGCATGACCGTGAGGACTTTTAAATGAGAGTGAATACTTTGAGTATTTACATTTAATTGCTGAATATAATAAATTGAAGCACAAATAATTTCCTTTACTGATTTAAAGATATTGAAGAACAAATGATTTCCTTTGTAAACTACCACAAATTTACATACTAAATATGATCTTGATGAGTAATGTTTGATAGAAAGATGATAGAAATAGAAATGGTCATGGAATTATTACCCAACAAGAAATTTTTATGACTCTTGTTATGAAATTCTAAAGAAATTTCCTAATTATATTTTCTCGAGTTTTAATATATGATAAATATCAACACTCATCACTTTTTCAATCACTATTCATCTTTTCGATAATCATTAGGGAGTTAGATTAGTTAAAAAAAAATTGTCATTTAGAATCAAATTCAAAAATCAAAATTTAAAAAAATGATTAGTCAACCTCTATAATTCCCAAATCTAAACGTAATTTGGAAAATCTGTCTTCGGGGAGAGGTTTTGTGAAAATATCAGCAAGTTGAGTTTCTGTTGAAATATATTCAATGCAAATGTCTTCTTTAGCAATGTGATCTCGAAGAAAATGGTGTCTCACATCAATGTGTTTTGTGCGAGAGTGATGAACAGGATTATTTGACAAATCTATAGCACTCCTACTATCACATTTTAATGGGACTTGTTTATAGACTAAGCCAAAATCAGAAAGAGTTTGCATCATCCATAGAATTTGAGCACAACAACTTCCCAAAGCAATATATTCTGCTTCAGTGGTGGATAATGCAACACAATTCTGTTTCCGACTTGACCATGAGACTAATGAATGTCCTAGCATGAAACATGTTCCACTAGTGCTTTTTCTGTCAACTAATAAACCAGCATAATCAGCATCGGAATAACCTACTAAATCAAAAATTTCACAAGAGGGGTACCATAGTCCAAATTTGTGTGTGTGTGAAAGATATCTCAAAATTCGTTTAGTAGCTTTTAAATGAGATTCTTTGGGATTAGCTTGAAAACGTGCACACAAGCATACAGAAAACATAATATCAGGTCTAGAAGCAGTAAGATAGAGAAGTGAACCGATTATCCCTCGATATTTCTTTTGATCAATTGCAATTCCTTTCTCATCTTTGTCCAATTTTGTTGATGGGCTCATAGGAGTTCTCAATGGTTTGGAATTTTCGACTCCAAATTTCTTCAATAGCTCCAACACATATTTGGATTGTGAAATGAAGATACCATCACTGCTTTGCTTAATTTGAAATCCAAGAAAGTATTTCAATTCACCAACCAAACTCATCTCAAATTTAGCCTGCATGACTTGTTCAAAATTCTCACACAAAAGTTCATTAGTAGCGCCATAAATAATATCATCCACATAAATCTGAACAATCAAAAAATCATGTTCTTTATGTAATAGAAACAGAGTCGTGTCAGCACTTCCCTTTTTAAAACCATTTTCCAAAAGGTATGTACAGAGACAGTCATACCAAGCTCTTGGTGCTTGCTTAAGACCATATAATGTTTTTTCTAGCTTATACACATGATTTGGAAATTCATGATTTTCAAAACCGGGTGGTTGTTCAACAAAAACTTTTTCTTTTAAATCACCATTCAAAAAGGCACTTTTTACATCCATTTGTTTAAGTTTGAAACCCTTGTAACATGCAAAACTTAGCAAGATTCTAATGGCTTCTAACCTAGCAACTGGAGCAAATGTTTCATCAAAGTCTATGCCTTCTATTTGGTTATAACCTTTTGCAACCAACCTAGCCTTGTTTCTAATTACATTTCCTGATTCGTCAAATTTATTTTTAAACACCCATTTAGTCCCTACGATTGGATAGTCATTAGGCCTAGGAACTAAATTCCAGACTTTGTTTCTCTCAAATTGATTAAGTTCATTTTGCATTGCTAAAAACCAATTATCATCATTAAGAGCCATTTCAACAGAATCAGGTTCAATTTCAGAAATAAAACCACTATGACAACAAAACGCACATAAATTTTCATCAAATGAAGAACGAGTACGTATACCTTCCGTAGGATCACCAATAATTAATTCAGGAGGATGATTAGGTTTGAACTTTAATTTATCAGCATCAACAGTCCTCCTTTCAGTTTTCTTACTAAATGTCCCTTCTTCAGTGCCTTCAGAATCTACTCCATCGTCAACCATCCTTTCAGTCGTTTTTTCCAGATCAGATTCATCAAATTTCACATTGATTGACTCAACAATTGTCTTCGTTCATTTGTTATATATCCTGTAAGCCTTACTCCTTGTTGAATAGCCCATGAAAATTCCATCATCAGCCTTTGATTCAAATTTTCCAAGTTGATCACCTTTGCCAATAATCTTACACTTGCTATTGTCTCCCATGATCACATTTCCACCTTTAAAATTCTCTAAGCTAAGGAACTTCGATTTGTCACCTGTCATATGTCTAGAACAACCTGAATCTAGAAACCACTCTTGTTGTTCCTTAGCCCGCCAACAGACCTACATAAGAAGAGAGGAAGATGACCTAGAGAAACTCTTAGGTCCAATGTTATTTGTGATAGAAGCATTGTGAATAAACAATCCCTTTGGAATCCATACTTGTTTTGTCCTTTTATTTTTATTCCAATAAACATGAAATTTGTTTTTAGAATTCTTAGGAACCCAAACTTGTATAAATTTTGTGTTCTTGTTCCTATGACTATCATTTTCATCACGACATTTATATATTTCACATTTATCAAAGACATTCTTATATTTTGCATTATCATCAACTTGTGTTTTCCCAAAACCTAGTCCTTTCCCGTTGTTAGCAAAAATTTGATTTCCTAATAGCATGTTGAAAGATTTTTCGCCTCTTGAAAAGTTATTCAAAGATTTCTCAAGACTTTGGACTTTGGTTTTTAATGTTGAGTTTTCAGTAACAAGTGAGGTGCATCGATTAATAAAATCCTTTCTCCTAGTGTTGATGGTTTCCTTAAGATTCAAGTTTTCACTTTCAAGACTTTCAAAGTTTTTCCTCAGTTTTGATAATTCTGAATCTAAAATCTTACATTTTTTACATTCTAGGTTTTGAATATTTTCAATTTCAGTTTCTAGCCTAGAATTTTCATGGACAAGTTCTCTCCTATCAGATTTTAGTTTTTCAATTTTAGATTCAAGAGTATCAATCATTTTAGTAAAATCACAACACATTGAAACAAGTTCTTTATAAGAATAGTTACTTACCTCACTAGATTCCTCTAGGCTTGCTTCTGAATCCGATTTTGACATAAGACACAAGTTAGCCTCCTCTGAGCTATTATTTGAAACTTCCTCTCCTTCTTCATCATCCCAAGTTGCTGCAAAAGCCTTCTTTTTCTTTTTATTTCCTTTGTTGTTTTTGAGAAGTGGACATTTTTGTTTGAAGTGGCCAGGCTTCTTGCAGTTATAGCATGTCAATTCATTGTCGGAATCGTCAGAATTCTTTGACTTATTACCACTTATTTTCTTCTTTCGTGACTTGAATCTTGACCATTTTTTAAGATTATTGACAGCCATTGCAAGCTCTTCAATTGGATCTTCTTCTTCTTCATCGCTTTCTTCTTTGCTCTTTAAGGCAATCGTCTTCTTCTTTGGTTCGGAGTTATTGCGTTCTTCCTTTGCTTTTAGCTCAAGCTCATATGTCATCAAGTTTCCAATCAACTCCTCCATGCTTAGTTTGCTTAGATCTTTCGATTCTTGGATTGCCGTGACTTTTGCCTCAAAGTTCATTGGTAAAACTCGTAGTATCTTTCGCACAAGCTCTACCTCAGTGAATACCTTCCCAAGCGCTCTAGCATTGTATACCAAGGTTGAAAAACGTCCAAACATATCCTTTATGCTCTCGCCTTTGTCCATCACAAAGTTTTCGTATTCATTGCTGAACAGGGCTAGCCGAGACTCCTTGACTTGAGAAGTTCCTTCGTGTGTCACCTCCAAAGTATGCCATATTTCCTGTGCTGTTGTACAATGAGAAATTCTATTAAATTCATTTTTATCTAGAGCACATATCAAAGCATTCATGGCTTTAGCATTTGTCGTTTTCAATTTCTTATCGTTTGCATCCCACCTATCCTTAGGTTTAGGAATCTCAGTATCACCAACGATTATAGTGGGGTGTTTATAGCCAGTTTCAATAATATCCCAAACTTCATAATCAACAGAACTGAGATAGATACCCATCCTAACTTTCCAATAAGCATAATCGTTCCCGTTAAACATGGGTGGCCTAGCAATAGATTGCCCCTCAGAAAAAGCATTATTTTGTAGACTCATGACTCTAGAGTTAAAAAAAATAAACCTGGCTCTGATACCACTTGTAGGATCTAAATTAACCCTAGAGGGGGGGGGTGAATAGGGTTATAGCAAATTTTCTTAATTTAAATACAAAAATAAACTTCAGAAATAAATATATTGAAAATAAATCACACACAAGATTTACCCAGCTTCGGCAACCCCTGCCTACTGCTGCATTCCCAGATTTCTATTAGAATTAAACAGTATCACGCTTACAAACACTCTAACAGACTTGCAAACCCTGCTACCGCCTATAGAGTTTTGCAAACTCGCAACCCCTGCTTACTGAACTAACTCTAAATAGACAATCAGACACAACCTAAAACCTAGGTGGTGATTTACCTAAACTCTTTGATTCGTAGAATAAGAAAAAACAATAATTAAGAACGAAATAGCCCTAAACTAATTAACATTATTAATATAACAATATTAATTAAAAAAAAAAAACAAAGACCCCCTTTTGTTTTTGAACACCGGCCCACTTTCCTTATTTCGCCCGACCCCTTTTTTTATTTGTTCGTGAGAAAAAGAATGGCGGCTTCGTTCCAGTTAGGGCTTCGTTCCCTTTTGATCCAGTTAGGGCTTCGGCTCTTCGTCGCAATTAGGGCTTCGTTCCTTCGTTGCAATTATGGTTCTGGTTTCTTCAATTGGCCTGTGATTTGTTGCCCTAGCTTGCTTGCAGTTGCTTGATCGAGTTTTGATGCTTGTGAATTCGGTATGTGCTGTCTCCTTTTGCTTTTCTAATTTGATACTCGAACTCGATCGAATCGAAAATGCCGATGATGATTAGGGTTTTAAATGCGTTCGATTTCCTGAATCTTCGATCGTATATATTTATTTGAATTTGTCAAATATTCATCTCGGCCACTTGATAATGCTTGAATGTTTGAGATTGATCTTTGACTTGTTCATATTTACTTGAATAACACGGTTTTGAATTGCGGCATTGAATTGCCGTGCTCATCACGGTGTTGATTTTTGACTTTGTCAATACTGCATACGCACTTGAATTTTTACTTTCAATATACATTCATGAATTCTTCTTTGACTTCGATATTTTGTAAATTGGCTTCGGCCACTGTCTGTATTTGTGTCATTCACGGCTTCAACTTGAATATGTTGCGATGCTTGTGATTGTCACTATGTTGCATTGTTATTGATACATGGTTGTTCTGTTGGTTCTTCTCATCCTGATGCCGAACTTGATATGAAATTCTGGTGGCATTGCTTTGTTGTATCATGATGTACTTCTTCCATTTGTTCATGATGTTCAAGTGTACTACTGCAGTTTGCATTCGGTCTTGATTGTGTAAATTCTCGAGTTGGTTGTGCACTGTTGATTAGTTGTTATGCAGTTTATATGCCTTGTAGCTTTCCACTGGCTTGTGTATTGCCTTTACTGTCCACTTGAACTGTTTCACTACGATTTCATGCCTTGTAGTTACATTCCATTTCATACTGTCACTGCCTCGAGCTTGAGTTGATTTGTTTTTCTGGCTTGATGTTTATATCCACTTGCTGTGTATTGCTTCACTGCATAGCATATTTGTGCATTTTAAAAACTCTGACCTTGTTGCCTTTGTTCATTTGCTGGTTATTTTAGTTGCGGCCTTGACTTGTTGTTATTTGTACCTGGTCTCTGTACATTTCTCTGACTGTTTGCATACACTTTTGGTCATGTTGTATTTGGTCTTCATTGACTTCATGTTGCATTATGATGTTGTCTGGACATTTGGTCTTCATGTGAGGTTGTAGCTTTGGTCTTTGTTTGTTTGATCACCTTGCTGTTCCTGTAGTTGGTCACTGATGCAGTTTGAAGCTTTGAACTGTTTGCTTTTGCATTTATTCATTTGTTTATTTAATCATTTGACTGGCTGTTGTAGTCGAGCTGTATTCATGTACAGATGCATTTGGAATTTGAGTTGTCTGCTATCATGAATTCGAATTGGACTTGATTGATCATTGACTTTCTTTTTGCACTTGCACACTTGCTCTTGTTGGCCACGCACATGAGTTGGCGAGGCAGTGCACACGTGTATGAATGTACACGTGTGTATTGCAGCCACTTATGGTTACCTGTCCCTGTAATATCTATGTGCACGACTTTGTGATGAATTCAAGTGCGAATGATAACGAACAACCCAAATAACTGAGGCAAATATTATTTTCAAAAAAACCATATTTTATTTTTGAATTGCAAAAATATTTCTTTTTCAATTTTACTGCGTTAGTTTATATTTTTGCAGATTGCTCAGATGCTGGATTCAAACTGGATTTTAGTTGAAGACAAAAAATATGAGTGTGAGAGATATGTAGTAAGGTCGTGATGTAAATGTGATGTGATTGTAATCAAAAATGTACATGTATAGTGAGAGCATGAAATTGTACTATTTACAATTTGTAATAAATATTTGTTTGAATAAAAATTTCTGTTTGAATTCAAAATCTGTTTAACTTGTTCTGTTTGAATTCAAATTCGAATTCTGTGTAATTTAATTTTATTCAACAAATATTTATTTAAACTATGAAAAAAAATAGTACATTACCAAATACATTTATATGAATGTATATATGTTTATTATCATCAAACAAAAATCATATAGCGCAAAGCGCATATTCAACAGTATCGCTACCAACCCTTCAGCTGGCAATCATCCCACGGTCTGAATTGTCCTACGATATGATCTGCCATATGGATTGTGAATATTCTTAGGCAAACTCAACCGTGGATCAAAGGAGGCTTGCTCATATAAATACCCCAAGCATTTCACTAGGCAAGGGGTCGGATTCAGAAAACTTATAGGGATATCACTTCCCACCGTACTGTTATCATATTCAAGTATTATCCATCATCTCCACGTACCCATTGTAATAATATATGTGTGTGTGTGTGTACACACACACGCGCACATATAATGAGAATGATATATTCAGTGGACGTAGGTATTCATTTTGGCCAAACTACTCTAAAATCCATCTCTTTATTACTAGCATTCCATCATTAATTCACGATCATACACCACAAAGCTAACAACACCATTAAAACCCACTCTCTCATGAATTTCGGGATTGATTAGTCATTTTGTCTTACTGATGAAATTTTTAATCTACAATAACATAAGAAAATAGGGAAATACATAGGAAAAGCAAAAGGAAAGCATTTATATTCATGAAAAAATGCAACCTTCAGAACTGTGTGAAAGTCTGGTAGCCTATAAGTTGATAGCTTTGATATCACAGTAGAGTCGCATTGTTAGGATTAAGTTCTTGGTTCAGGTCCGTTTAGCAGCAGATGAAATGAGGTAAATTAAAAAAAAAAACATGTGAATCTTAACGGGTCTATATAAATAGATATCTAGCATTTTGATTCACTTTATTTTTAAATTGATATTTCATTTTAACTTTAAGTATGTTTACATATGTTTTGCCACTTTAAGTATGTGAGGAGTCACTGTAATGACCCATAAATTTTCAGTAATTATAATTGTTAATTTAATAAGATTTTTGAAATTTAATATTGATGAAAATAAATTTTTAGTGAATTATTAATAAAGGTTGTGATATAATAATGAAAATAACTAAAAAGAAACATAATATGGGTTAATTAAAATTATTAATTAATGAATTTGAATGGAATTCTAATTAAATAAAATAATTTAAATGTTATGACTTGGTTATAAGTGGTGTATGAGAAAGCAAATGTAATTTTTGAATTAATGTGTGAAATAATATAATAGATGGTAAATTGGTTGGGAAGAACGAACAATACAAGTCTTATAAGGGTAAAATGGTGACAAATGGTTGTTGCCTGTTAATTCACCAATTTCAAATAAAGATAATTAAATGTACTTTGATGATAATTAATATGATAACGGAAAGGGTGAATGTAAATTAAAATAGCAACGTACATTTACTTATTAGGTAGTAATTGGTGTAATAAATTTATTGATGATATTAATTGTAATTGGATGTAGATTTAAAGTAATAATGTTAATGCAAGGTAAGCAATGCTAATTAAAATTAATAATAAATGAATGGTAAGGATGTAATCTAAGCTAAATGTTGTAACTTGGGTCTATAAACAATAAACTCATAAATGTAGTTAAAAGTAAACGATGGCAATAATTGTGTGTTGCCCGTTTATTTAGTCTAATAATTGAAATGAGAAATCAAATTTTTATAAATATAAACAAAAGTTATATTAATGTGAGAAGTAATACAATGTTTAGAAGTTGTTAAATTAGAGTATATTTGGAAATAAAGATTTATTAATGTAAAACTTAATAAATGGATAAATAAAATGAAGGTCAGGTGAGATATTGAAATTTGGTATAATTGGTTATGAGATTGAATTGTAAGAAGCGGATGTAAATACTTAATTAGCTAATGGAATAATAATAATATAGTTAATGTAATTAAATAAAAGCAGAAGTATTTAAGAACAGTAACGGTTGCTTGATAATAGGAAATGCATGAGTGTAATTAAAGGCATGGTAACACTTGTTATAAGTTACCTGTTTATTTGGTTTAAAAATATAATTGAAAATCAATTAGAGTTAAATGAACCTTAATGTTATATTAATGAGAATTTATGCAATAACTAATTTAGTGCAAATAAATTTATGGAACCAATGTTAATTTCATCCGTTGGATAATAATGGATTGCATTAAATAAATTGGGGAATAAATTTCGTTAAAGGTAATTAAATACTATCTTAATGTAAATTAAGATAATATTTGAAATTAATGTTATTCCATTCATAACATGACAATTGCTTGAAGTATGAGAAACTTACGTGTAACATTTGGCTTGTAAACAAATATCATAAGGTACTTGTTTAATTAGTTGATGGAAATAGAATTGGAAATAAATGTTAATAAAATAAATAATTGTTACATTAATGGAAAATGTAATAAGAGGTTTATGAGTTGTCAAATTTGAGTATAGTAAAGTAATAAAAGGATTGGAATGGAAACAAACCAATCTATTGCAATTTAATTTATAATAAATGGAATTTTCGTTGCAAATGGAATTTAATACTACGATGATTAGAACTAAGACGAAATTGTGAAACATTAAGGTAATAGATATGAAACAAAATGATTATACCATAAGAAGAACGTATTAAAAATAAATGGAAAGCTAATTTCATTTAATTTTTGGAAATTTAATGTATAATCTATAAACAATTGAAATAGAAGTTAAAGCTTTGGAAGTGTGGAATTTGCAACATCTAATCCATACGGGGAATCTTTAACTTAAAAGGAAAGAGAAGTTAATTGAAATTTATGGCATTTAATATAAGAAACTTACATTTTGGGTTAAATAGAAAGAGCATTTTTAATGAAAATAAAAGAACGGTTTGAGAAAAATAAAATGAACGTTTTCATTTTAAAGATAAGTAAAATTTTATAAAAAAGGAAAAATTTGAATTTTGAAACAACATTTTACAGTCATTTTATAACAGTCAAAGGCAGTATAGAAGTGATTTTAATGCTAACCTTATATTTTAAAGTAAATTAAATGTTTTGAATCGTGATTGCGCGCTGAGAAAAACGCCGTTTTTAAATTTGAATTTCCAGTCTCGGTTCATCTTTTATTGTGTGCGGCGGCGGTCCCCAGTTGCATTAATTGGAGTGTTACATTTATCAAATGTGTGTTAATAAAATTTAATTGGTTGTTAATAAGGTATATATTTAGGGTTAATAGAAAGTAATATAGTGGAGTGGACGTTTTGAAATTGGATCTCAAAGTTTTTGGTACAACTGGTCCCTTTGTTACTTTATATTTATTATTCGTTGCCACCTCTTTGTTTGCAATGTCTAAATTTTCATTTTTCAACCTGAAGCATTCAATGCAAGCACCTCATTTCAAGGCCACATCATTTTCTTTCGTTTGTTCTTTTTGCTAACTGAAGCATTTGTTTCATTAGTTCCATCCTCCTTTAGCCTCATTTCAATTTTCCATTCCCACTGAGCTTCAATTTGCAAACATGACCCTATTTCATTTTCTCCCTCACCTGTTTGCAACACTTTTTCCTAATCCTTCTTTAAGCTTTGAGTTGCGTGAATGCCTCTCCACCTCACCCAAGCCCTGCCACCACCTTGTCAGCAGGTACCCCAATCTCCTCATTCCAAATCGTGAAATTTAATATTTATTTTGTTTATTTTAATATCACTATATATTTACACTTTATTATGGCAATAGTCATCTTATAACTTGAATAACTTTCACTTACAATGTCCGATTTATGCGCGGTTTCTTTTGCTATGATCGTATTGAAATTCTGGACAATTTGACATAGGTTTGGACAAATTCTGAGACTGTCTAAATTTTGGGTTTAAATTGAATTTAAATTCAAAAGATGAGTGTTTTAACCCACTCACAACTTCTAAAAAAATTTATGTTTGTTAAATTTAATTTTGTTATGGTTATGCATTTATTTATGACTGTTTCGGATATTTTTAATTATCATCTCAGTTAATTGCATTTATTTAAATAAATCGTTATTTAATTTATTATTGAATATAACTGCTAGTTAATTTCCTGTTATATATTATCAGTTATATATTGATATTGATTGATTGTTTTGGATGATGATTGTGATGGATGTATGATTTTATGATGGATTAATGGATGTTGTATTTTATTATTATAAACTGCAAGTTATTATGCATTTTTATTGATTCGGGATTGCGATTTGAAATGATATATAACCGTAATTTTTATTTTTAATTACGGATTGAAATGATAAACATCCGTATCACTTGACCATAGGGTAGAAAATTATATACGGACACCGTGGTCTATATATATATATATATATATATATATATAAATATGTTGAAATGATTTCTATGGTTTTTAAAGAAATATACGGATTACATAAATATTGATTTTAGATGTTATATAAACGTCAAATTTATTATTGATTTTAGCTATATATAAATAGGCATGAAATATAAAATAAGCCTAAGAATAAAGTTTGATTATTTAATATAATAGGGTTTAATGAATATTGATTTTTGATATTATATACGTATTATTAAAATGCTTGAATTTAAGCTATGTATAAGTTTGTTAAATAAAAATTTAGTTTAATAATAGGGTTTGACTTTTATTAAAATAAATATTAGTAAGTATTTAAATTTTGTTTTAATATAGAGAGTATAATGATTTAAATAAATTAAGGTTGGGAGATAAATTGGAGATTTGTTTGGAACTGAATTTATTCAAGAATTAAACTCTAAAAGGTTGATGTGAAATTTATTAAATTGAAAATTTTAAAAGGTATAATTATTATAACTGGATTTTTGGGTCTAGGTGAATAAAATGATTATTTCAAGTATAAATGAATCGAAGAAAATATTTAGTATTTGAAATTTGAGTTTTGCTTAAAATGAAAATGGATTTATTATGCAAAATATTTCAAAACTAAATAATAGAAGATTTTATTTTTGAATCTAGATTATCAAAATTTAGTTTTGGAATTTTGGAATATTAAAGCCTTGAAATATATCGAAATTGAAATGTTTTATCGAAATTGAAATGTTTCTAAGTTATGAATTTCAAAGTATGATGTGTTAAAAGTGTATAATTTCAAATGTTGGTTCCAAGGTATATAAATTTGATATTATATTTTCTCATGAGCCTCTCCGTACAAATGAGACTCTGCCGAAATTTTGTGTAAATTTTGGACTTAAAAAATATTTTGAAAACGCTTTCCAAACTTTATAAATTTAAGTATAAAAAGGATTTAATGGTTATAATTGGTATATTTTATTTAAATTGATTAATTTTGTAAAAAACAAATTTATATAAATTTAATGTTTTAAATAAGATATATTGATTTCCTAATTCTTCTTTTTCCTTCTCTTCCTTTTCAGGGGCGAAAAGTTTTTAGTGGGGGAGAGTGTAATGACCCGTAAATTTTCAGTAATTATAATTGATAATTTCATAAGATTTTTGAAATTAAATATTGATGAAAATAAAAATTTAGTGAATTATAAATAAAAGTTGTGATATAATAATGAAAATAACTAAAAGGAAACATAACAGGGTTTAATTAAAGTTAATAATTAATGAATTTGAATGGAATTCTAATTAAATTAAATAATTTAAATGTTATGACTTGGTTACAAGTGGAATATGAGAAAGCAAATGTAATTTTTGAATTAATGTGTGAAATAATATAATGATGGTAAATTGGTTGGGAAGAATGAACAATACAAGTCTTATAAGGGTTAAATAGTGACAAATTGATGTAATAAATTTATTGATGATATTAATTGTAATTGGATGTAGATTTAAAGTAATAATGTTAATGCAAGGTAAGCAATGCTAATTAAAGTTAATAATAAATGAATGGTAAGGATGTAATCTAAGCTAAATGTTGTAACTTGGGTCTGTAAACAATAAAGTCATAAATGTAGTTAAAAGTAAACGATGACAATAATTGTGTGTTGCCCGTTTATTTAGTCTATTAATTGAAATGAGAAATCAAATTTTTATAAATATAAACAAAAGTACATTAATGTGAGAAGTAATACAATATTTAGAAGTTGTTAAATTAGAGTATATTTGGAAATAAAGATTTATTAATGTAAAACTTAATAAATGGATAAACTAAAATGAAGGTCAGGTGAGATATTGAAATTTGGTATAATTGGTTATGAGATTGAATTGTAAGAAGCGAATGTAAATACTTAATTAGCTAATGGAATAATAATAATAATATAGTTAATGTAATTAAATAAAAGCAGAAGTATTTAAAACAGTCACGGTTGCTTGATAATAGGGAATGCATGAGTGTAATTAAAGGCATGGTAACACTTGTTATAAGTTACCTGTTTATTTGGTTTAATAATAAAATTGAAAATCAATTAGAGTTAAATGAACCTTAATGTTATATTAGTGAGAATTAATGCAATGACTAATTTAGTGCAAATAAATTTATGGAACCAATGTTAATTTAATCAGTTGGATAATAATGGATTGCATTAAATAAATTGGGAAATAAATTTCATTAAAGGTAATTAAATACTATATTAATGTAAATTAAGATAATATTTGAAATTAATGTTATTCCATTCATAATATGACAATTGCTTGAAGTATGAGAAACTTACGTGTAACATTTGGCTTGTAAACAAATATTATAAGTTACTGGTTTAATTAATTGATGGAATTAGAATTGGAAATAAATGTTAATAAAATAAATAAATGTTACATTAATGGGAAATGTAATAAGAGGTTTAGGAGTCGTCAAATTTGAGTATAGTAAAGTAATGGAAGGATTGGAATGGAAACAAACTAATTTATTGCAATTTAATTTATAATAAATGGAATTTTCGTAGCAAATGGTATTTAATACTACGATGATTAGAACTAAGACGAAATTGTGAAACATTAAGGTAATAGATATGAAACAAAATGATTATACCATAAGAATAATGTATTGAAAATAAATGGAAAGCTAATATCATTGAATTTTCGGAAATTTAATGTATAATCTATAAACAATTGAAATAGTAGTTAAAGCTTTGAAAGTGTGGAATTTGCAACATCTAATCCATACGAGGAATCTTTAAATTAAAAGGAAAGAGACGTTAATTGAAATTTATGGCATTTAATATAAGAAACTTACATTTTGGGTTAAATAGAAAGAGCATTTTTAATGAAAATAAAAGAACGGTTTGAGAAAAATAAAATGAACGTTTTCATTTTAAAGATAAGTAAAATTTTATAAAAAAGGAAAATTTGAATTTTGAAACAACATTTTACAGTCATTTTATAACAGTCAAAGGCAGTATAGAAGTGATTTTAATGCTAACCTTATATTTTAAAGTAAATTAAATATTTTGAATCGTGATTGCGCGCTGAGAAAAACACCGTTTTTAAATTTGAATTTCCAGTCTCGGTTCATCTTTTATTGTGTGCAGCGGCGGTCCCCAGTTGCATTAATTGGAGTGTTACATTTATCAAATGTGTGTTAATAAAATTTAATTGGTTGTTAATAAGGTGTATATTTAGGGTTAATAGAAAGTAATATAGTGGAGTGGACGTTTTGAAATTGGATCTCAAAGTTTTTTGTACAACTGGTCCCTTTGTTACTTTATATTTATTATTCGTTGCCACCTCTTTGTTTGCAATGTCTAAATTTTCATTTTTCAACCTGAAGCATTCAATGCAAGCACCTCATTTCAAGGCCACATCATTTTCTTTCGTTTGTTCTTTTTGCTACCTGAAGCATTCGTTTCATTGGTTCCATCCTCCTTTAGCCTCATTTCAATTTTCCAATCCCACTGAACTTCAATTTGCAAACATGACCCTATTTCATTTTCTCCCTCGCCTGCTTGCAACACTTTTTCCTAATCCTTCTCGAAGCTTTGAGTTGCGTGAAAGCCACTCCACCTCACCCAAGCCTTGCCACCACCTTGTCAGCAGGTACCCCGATCTCCTCATCCCAAAACGTGAAATTTAATATTTATTTTGTTTATTTTAATATCACTATATATTTTCACTTTATTATGGCAATAGTCATCTTATAACTTGAATAACTTTCGCTTACAACGTCCGATTTACGCGCGGTTTCTTTTGCTAGGATCGTATTGAAATTTTAGACATTCAGACGTTGGTTTGGACAAATTCTGAGACTGTTCAAATTTTGGGTTTAAATTCAATTTAAATTCAAAAGGTGCTTGTTTTAACCCACTCACAACTTCTAAAATTTCTTATGTTTGTTAAATTTAATTTTATTGTGGTTATGCATTTATTTATGACTGTTCCGGATATTTTTAATCATCATCCCAGTTAATTGCATTTATTTAAATAAATCGTTATTTAATTTATTATTGAATATAACTGCCAGTTAATTTCCTGTTATATATTATCAGTTATATATTGATATTGATTGATTGTTTTGAATGATGATTGTGATGGATGTATGATTTATTATGGATGAATGGATGTTGTATTTTATTATTATAAACTGCAAGTTATTATGCATTTTTATTGATTCGGGATTGCGGTTTGAAATGATATATAACCGTAATTTTTATTTTTAATTACGGATTGAAATGATAAACATCCGTATCACTTGACCATAGGGTAGAAAATTATATACGGACACCGTGGTCTATATATATTTAAAAATATGTTGAAATGATTTCTATGGTTTTTAAGGAAATATACGGATTATATAAATATTGATTTTAGATGTTATATAAACGTCAAATTTATTATTGATTTTAGCTATATATAAATAGGCATGAAATATAAAATAAGCCTAACAATAAAGTTTGATTATTTTATATAATAGGGTTTAATGAATATTGATTTTTGATATTATATAAATATTATTAAAATGCTTGAATTTAAGCTATGTATAAGTTTGTTAAATAAAAATTAGTTTAATAATAGAGTTTGATTTTTATTAAAATAAATGTGAGTAAGTATTTTAATTTTATTTTAATATAGAGAGTATAATGATTTAAATAAATTAAGGTTGGGAGATAAATTGGAGATTTATTTGGAACTAAATTTATTTAAGAATTAAACTCTAAAAGGTTGATGTGAAATTTATTAAATTGAAAATTTTAAAAGGTATAATTATTATAACTGGTTTTTGGGTCTAGGTGAATAAAATGATTATTTCAAGTATAAATGAATTGAAGAAAATATTTAGTATTTGAAATTTGAGTTCTTTTTAAAATGAAAATGGATTTATTATGTAAAATATTTCAAAACTAAATAATATAATATTTGATTTTTGAATCTAGATTATCAAAATTTAGTTTTGGAATTTTGGAATATTAAAGCCTTGAAATATATCGTAATTGAAATGTTTATCGAAATTGAAATATTTATAAGTTATGAATTTCAAAGTATGATGTTTTAAAAGCGTATAATTTTGAATGTTGGTTCCAAGGTATATAAATTTGAAAGTGATATGATTTCTTGAAAAGGATATATTTGAAATCAAATGATATCGTATTAATTTGGGTTTTAAAATAGAAACGATATCATATTTATATGGTTTTGAAATGGATATTATATTCTGGTTTTAAAGTATAAACTATTTTGAAAAGACCGCAGTGTTATAATAACGATTGGTTGTTGAAGAGACCGGGATCGGAAGTTGTCATACTCTCTGCCAACTTCGAAAACCACTTTAACAACCGTGTACGCGGTGGAGACTCCAGAATGAAGTAGGATGATGGCGGCGTTTCCTTTGAGGTAAATACGTAGACCCGACTCCCGTGAGTTGACATAAGGTGGCTAAAGCAGGAGCGATTCTCGGGCCAATGAGGTCATTCCTCTGATCAGACGCACTCCTTCGATATTATACTATGACTTTTGGATTGATTCGGTGGCCACTTTTGATTTTGATTTTAGGGGTGTTGCTCGAGGTGGGCGGTAGTATCTGCTACGTGTTACCACCAGTCCGGATAGCAATTGGTATTTCTACCCTGGCGTTTCCTAGTTGTGCCGTGTCACCTACCATACCGAGCCTTTACTACGAGTTTCTATTTGTGTCATACCTATGGAGTGTCTTCTCGTAGTCTCCTGACCAGGAGATATGCAGGCATTGTATAGACTATTGGCACTATTACGTGTTAAGGTGGAAAATGTAAAGCCTTAACGCTATTTTAAAGTAAGCTTATTTTACTAATAGACATTATTATAATAGCAAAATGTTGCTACATAGTAAATATTCTAACGAATCCTTAGGAGATGTGAATTCCGAGCATCTCTTAAGTTAGTGCACTCACATTAGACACTGGATAGGAGATGTCAAACACCGTAAACATCTCCGACGTTGTTTACACTCATATTTATTTACCGTGATTTAACTTACATAAGATCTTTTAGTTCTGACTCGAGTGTTTTGTCTTTTCAATTCGCTTGGGTAAGCCTGAGTATTTCAGGTTCCAAAGACTTTGTTCTGGAGGACGAAGACGAAGAATTTTACTACTATTATTTATTATAGTATTCCGCTGCATTCGTACTTTTCCGCTGCAATATTATATTTTTATGGTATGTGTAACTCTGATATGTATTGTATGAATATAATCAAATATTTTGTAAAACAGTTTCAGGAACTGTATAATTGATTATTATATTTTATCGTTCTGCTGCAAGATTCTATTTTTTTCTTTCTTTGCTTTTTCTTATTTACCCCATAACAATCCGCCCTTCTATATGGTTTAAATCTGACATGTGTGGTTTATCGTCGATTTAAATTGTGCAAAAAGGCGGGATGTTACAGTCACATTATCATTTATGTGTCTATTATAAGGTGTTTTATATTTAATGTTTTCGGTTATGTGAAAAGTCCCATTGACATACAGTGTGTAAATTTAAAAGGGAGGCATGTAACATAAAAAAATAATATAACATGTGTACATGCAAAGGGAGACATATGTGTAGCATGACAAAATAACATAAATCTAATATAACATGTGTACGTGCAAAGGGCGACATATGTATGACCTGAAAAATAACATAAAGCTAATGTAACGTTTGTATTATAAATATATAGCACTTAAAAATATATATTTTTATATCTATTTCATATACACGCACCCATGACATATTGCCATTGCAAAGGAAGACATATATATAATGTTAGTACTATATTAGGGTCAATCTAAATTGACTATTTTCAAGAGAAAAGTAGGCATTTGAGCAAGATAAAGTTCCTAGTCAAATGCGTTATTCATAAGTCCATAAAAAGTCGTTATGCAAATTGTTATTTATTTGAGTGCTTTACTACAATGTCAAGAAACTAATTTTGTTCATTTGGCAATTAATGGACCTCTTTCAAAGTTTTTCATTTATGCCAAAATAAAATAAAAATAAGGGAGAAGATACATTTTGAATTCGCCCCTTTCTAGGGAGTGCATTTCTATTATAGAAAATTCCAGCCCTTGGATTTGTAACAGCCTGATATTTTCAGCCATTTGCATCCATACATGTCGGACTTGAATTGCTCAAAATACCGCATTGTAAATAAATTTGAAACAAATGAAACGATCACAGAATCACAGATACAGAAATATCAGAATAACTCGCAGCGGAAATTAAAATACCATAGTAGTTCATGAAGCTACTACAACAAATTCTCAAATAACATAATACATAATGTCAGTCTGAAAACATATACAATGGAAATCTCAAATACATAGCAGTTTATAAATACCAGAGCTAAAATAGAACAGCTGAAACTGAAAGGGAACAGATAACTAGACAAGTAGAATCTCCAGCGATTCCTAGCTCCAGCAAAGAAATCCAAAGCTAAGCTGTAAATACTCGGGCTGATCCGAGCGTAAAGTAAAACAAAAAACACTCGAGTCAGGACATATATACTTATATAATGTAAACCAACTCAAGTGAACTGTAATAAAGATACAAGTAACTTAAAAAATGCTTGGGACCGCCCATCCTCTAAGGATCCGTTAAACTATAAATAAAATACATCTCGTGGTTAAAATTCAAAAAATGTTATTTTATACTTCTAAATCAAATATCAATTTCAAAATTCAATATCATTTCAAATGCATTTCAAATATCAAAATATCATATCTTTCCAAAACCACATTCATTTTATTTAATTTAAATATCCTTTCAAGTAACATTTCAAAATGGTTTATATTTCAAATCAAATTACTTCATTTAAACCATTAAAATTTGAAGTGATCATATTTAATAATTAAATATTAAATTTCCAAAATTTCAAACTTTTCAAAGTTTATTTATTCACTTAAACTTATCAAAACAATGAACATTCACCTTTCGCAGCATTTGGAAAATGCTATAGAAAGTTACTTTCAAAACAGTTCAACTTAACAAAAGACAGCGTTTAAAATGCTGTAATAGGGTTACATTTTTTCAAATGAAACCTTAGTTAAATTCAACAATTATAGCGCTTACAAAGTGCTATAATATCCCTTTATTAAAATTTAGCCATTTGGTTCATTTATATCAACTACAGCATTTACAAATGCTGTAATACCCTTTACGTTAGAAAATAATAGCATTTCAAAAATGCTGTTAATTAAATTCCAAATATTCAATATAATTTCATAAACAATTAAATTTATATATAAACCATTTTAAACTTATAAAATCATACATTTTCACTTTTAAAACCAGCATTTAATTACCTTTATATTCATGATTTTACAAAGTTAAATTTCCATTCAAAAATCAATATTTAATTATAATTTACTTATTACATTCCAACATTTAATTTCAATTCTTTAAGTTAAATTTTTAACTTAACACTTAAGTTTAAATTTCCAAATATAACTTATTTTCATCTTATTTACTTAACTTAAAATTCATTTTTAAACAAATTTTCATAAATTTCCAATTTAAGTTATATTTCAAAATTCAACTTAATTATTCATTCATTTCACATTTTAACTTTATTCAAAATCATTAATATATTATAAAAATCATTTTAATTTCATTTTAATTCAAATATCATAAATTTATCATATTTTCATATTTAATTTAAATTCCATTTATCACCAAATTATAATTTCTAAAATAACTTACATTTCAGATTTTCTAACTTTACCATTAATTTATTTCACTTGTAAATTTTCAAAAAATCAATAATACTTTACAAAAATCATTTTTAATTAAATTTAAATCAAAAATATTATAATATTTACATTTCTAAAATATTTTAATTTTTTTAGAAAAACTTACATTAACCACGGGTCTGTATATCATTTTCTAGCCTAGGTAAAGTGATACGGGTAATATATCATTTCAACCCGTAATTTACAAAGAAAATCCGGGTTTGATCATTTCAAACCTGCAATCCCAAGTAAATGAAATAAATAAAAATTGCTCAGGCCTATCATTTCATCCCATAACAATTTTTCCCTATTCTAAAGTCCGTTCGGGTATGTATCATTTCAACCCATAGTTATTCTGATCTAAAGGGAACTTGCATTGTGACAAACTGATATAAATAACAGAATAGCATTATATAACAGTAATAGATAATATAACAGGTAAATAAGCATGGGTGAACATCATATGATCATAACATAGCAGGTGTAACATGGTGATGCATTTTACAGATTCAAATGTGATCGGTTTACTAGTCATATAAGTATAAAACTGTCTTGTGAGAATAACTCAATGGTATAAGCTAAAGACAACAACCAAAGTACACAAAATGAGATCCACAAAGGCACGATAGCACGACAGTGATTCGAGTGTGGGAGAGCCAAAGCTAATATCCTTGTTTCATAACAAACAGAACAAAGTACAATACGTTAATTTCAAACCAAACTATCATAAACAAAGCTAGAAATATAAGTACAATACATAGCTAAACTTTGCACTTGCATTCAACCACTTGTGCTTCAGCTACGGATTGGAAAGGCAATGTAATAGGATGGTTTTGGATCAGGTTGAGGTCAGGTTGAGGTCATGTAGGGGTAGGCCAAAGCAATACAAAGGAGCTGAAGGCATATGTGTGCTTGAATTCACAAAACAAGGCAACAACATGGATTACAAGGCCTAAATGAATTCGGCCAAGCATGGATTGGGCACGGACTGATCTTGGAGGGTCAACTACAGATGTTTCAAGGTCTGAAGCTCAGGTTTATGGTGGTGGTGGTGTTTGGTCGGCCAAGCATGATGGTGCAGTGGTGGCAACAAGTAGTGATCGGCTATGGTTTTATATGTGAAGTTTTTGTGCATTTTTAGGTGGATCTTCAACATAGGATGGCTCGGCTCAGGAATGGAAGTGGAGAGGAGGGTATGGTGGCTGGAATAGGTAGTGGTGGAGGAGGCCAAGGTGATGGAGGTGACAGGCCTAACACAAAGAAGATGGAGCAAGTGCAAAAATCACAACAAAACAATAAAAAGTGAAAAGAAAGAAGAAGTTTTTTACCAAAATTTTTGCAAGGATGGTGGCCGAATATTTTTTTAGTTGCGAAACAAAAAATTTCATGAAAAGTGATGAGGAAGTCGGCTGAACAAAGAAGATATGGCCAGAAATTGAATGCATGTGATGTTTGGTGTGAAAAGGTAAGTTGAAATGTGAAAAGGCAAGGTATACAAAAGGTCAAAACTCTTCATATTTCCAAAATTCTTTTTACATTTTTAAATACATATAAAATGATTACAAATAAAATAAAAACACAGCAAAATAATGAACGACTAAAATAAATAAATATAATTTTAAATAACTATAATTAAATTAAGAAAATAGCTTAAAAATAGAAACTAGGTTATAAAAATTGAAAATAAATACACTAAGCTTTGGAAAAATTATAACATCACTTTAAAAATGTTTTAAATAAAATAAATGCCTAACATGTCATATAACACATACTAGAACATGATTTGACAAACAAAAATATTATTTATATAAATTAAAATAGAAAATTTTATTAAATAAATCAATTTACACCCAATATTGTAAAAAACATAACTTTCACAATATAAATCGGATTTCAACGAAAGGAAAAGTTGTATTCTTGAAATTAAATTAAATTTCATAATAAAAGATAAAATTCAAGAATTAAAATATTTAAATTTTAAATTTAAAAGTCAATGTTTGACCAAAAATCCATTTTTTTGGAAATATACTATTTATTCAGGTTTGAAATTATAATTCACCCAAAAATCAAAATATACTCTTAAAATAACAAAATTTATTCATTTTCATAAATATAATAAAGTTTTTAAATCAGGACTTTCAATTTAAATAATTAAAATAAACAATTAAAATAATCACGAAATACTGGGTTATTACACTCTCCCCCACTCAAATCTTTTCATCCTCAAAAAGAACGAACAAAGAAAATAAGGAAAATCAAGATAGATAACAAATAGTACCTGGAAAACCAATTTCTAATTCGAAGCACGAATGCTCTCCTCCGTCTTCTAGGTACAATCTCGATCATCAGTACCCCATCGTACCTCGATCAGACTAACAAATTCCCTTCTTAGCTGCTTCGTACCTCTGCTGACAATGCGAAGTGGCTTACTCTCGACAGTTAGATTAATCTAAATATCCAAACTTTCAAAAGCAGAAGGCTGAATAATAAGAGATGAGTTACGAAGATATTAGAGAAGATACGAGACATGGAATACATCATGCACTCCAGACAGCTTCTTGACAAATCCAGACAATAAACCAAAGAACCAACTCTTTCCACAATTGCGGAAAGGACCCTCAAAGAAGAAGAAGGTAGGAATAGATAGAAGGAAAAATAGGTTGGAACACAAGGATGGACCATTATTTTAAAACCATATAAATTTCAATTTAAAATTTTATATTTACAACATTTTAAACAATTTATAATATAATAAATAGTCATTTGATTCAAATTTGATAGTTCGAAGTAAACAATATTTTAAAGCATTTTAAATTATTTAGGAAAGTAAAATAAATGATCAAAATATCCTTTATATAATATACTTTATCAAAATACTTTTATAACTCGATGTCTTGAAAAGTTTACTTTCGTTCCTGCAGACTCTGGTCATGCGTTGATCAGGCGCAAAGCTAGAATTCTCCAAGTACTTAGTAGACTTGTTTCAACACCCAATTAAAATACTTGAAAAACCTTTTAAAAACAACAGATATGGAAAGTACAATCCAAACAAATCAACCAAACCAAAAAATTTTTAACCATGGATCGCAGATACACAATGGTTACGCCTGGATCTCCCAGGAAACAATCTGTATCCATAAGCTTTCTCAGCCCTGCGAGTTACGCTATGATGACTAGTAGAATGCAGGATACACAATGGTTACGGATGGATCCCCCAGGAAGCAATCTGTACACCTAGGCCATCTCAGCCAGGCAGTTTCGCTACTAATGCGACCTACATAGATTGCAGGATACACAATGGTTACGCCTGGATCCCCCAGGAAACAATTCGTACCCCTAGGCCATCTCAGCCAGGCAGTTGCGCTATGCAGTCGCGCTCGTAAGACCATGGAGATCGCCATGGAATTCGATGGACACTCGAGTATCATATCCGAAAAACCCAAATCAGAGAGAATAATATCGACAAAATGAATCCACAGTGTGGCCACAAAGCAGATATCAAGCAGAAGACACTTTTCATATCTTTACTTAGAAAATATGCATCATATAGTACCTTTTCAAAATCGCTTTCAAATATCAAACTTATATAAAGTCCATTATATATAAGATTTCATTTTCAAATCAAATACTTTCCAAAATTGATAGTATATCAAATCACACTTATATAGACTTCGATTATATAAGATTTCAATTTACAAGTTGAGTACCTTTACAAATCAATAGTTTTCAAATCACTTCATACTTATACAAATCAATTTTATATAAGTTCGATAACTCCTAAATCAAAGTATTTAAATAAACAAGGTCCTCAATTTCAAACAATTTCAATATCAATTCAGTTTCAAAATCATATATGATTTCACCAAATCATTTCTTTCAAATTACATATATTCAGTTTCAAAGTTTCTTAAAAACAATAGATTTAGAAAATAATCCACATTTCCAAATCAACAAAATTTAGGTCAAACAAATTCATTTCCATTTCAAATATGTATTCACTTTCAAAATCATAATGCTTTCAAAGTTATAAATTTTTCGAAACCAAAATGCTTGAAATCATTACACTTTGAAAATCATAATATTTCGAAATCATACATTTGAAATCATAAACATTCCTTTAATTCTTTACATTTCACAAATTTATTCAATTAAACCCAAATCTAAAATTTTTAATTTTAATTCAATTCAAACCATCAGTTTCAATTCAATTAAGTTTTTCAACAAAAACATTTCAAATATTATCAAATTTCAAATAAAGATTTGATCCATAAAATAAACTCTTCAATCTTTAATATATTTCAAAGTTTAAATATACCATATTTCAAACTAAATTTTATATTTTCATATATCTCAAATTTTACTTCATTATTACTTAGTTTTTGAAATATTCATTTCATAAATCCATCATTTTTAAAATAAACTCAAATTACAAGTAAACCAAATATCCTTTCATACAAATATAAACTTCAAATATTCATTTATCAAAATCAATTATCATTTCAAATTCACATTCTTTATCAAAATAAAGATTAAATCATTTCCAAACCATTTCAATCAGCAAAATATCTAAAATGGTTACAAAGATTAAAACCATCTCTTTTTAAAACCTTCAAACTATTTATTTCCATATGAAAAATCCAATTTACCATTGAAAAGATTATTATTCTATATATATATACTTTATTCAAAACATTTCAAATCTATATTTCATACCAGTATAAATCAAAGTAGTCTTATTTATTCCACCCAACAAACAGTTCCAACCAGTATATTACTTTATACTTTAATCATACCAAACTAAACTTATATTCTTTATCAAATACTTTATACCTTTCAAAATTTCTTAGCTTTGAAAAGTTAACCTTGATTTGGAAGTGCTCGAACCTTCAAAATAGTCGAAGAAATCATATTTTCAAATCCAAGAGTTGGAAATCATCAACAAATTGGTAAATCAATTCCAATAGATAAGGTTATACCAAAACAAATCGGAATCTCGAGGACTGAACACTGGCTTATTTTAAATCATTTAATATATATATATATATACATACATATATCTTTCGAACATCGAACCATACTTCGAAATCCGAAATCAAAATTTGGTTTCACAAAATCGCTCGCATAGCAAAGCTACTAGAGTGGCCTCTCCCCCACTCAAAAACTAAAAAATCAATGTCGATGATGCATGCATTTATCACCGAAATTGTTTTCCAGCGACATAAGTGGGTTCTGGACTTTTATTTTCTTAAAACTTCATTGAAATCTCTTCGAAATCATTGGAATTCATCCGAATACGTTTGAAACATTCTTATTCGAAAAAATATCTTTAAATCATATTATTATTATTATATATTTTTCAAAATTCTAATACATATTTCAAAACACTAGAGTTCGATTCCTCGAAATTCAAATTCAAACCCTTCGGTTATGAATTAATTTTTTTGTTTAAATCAAATTTCTTATAAATTTTCAAAATTTCAAATCCTTTCAAAACTTCAAATTTCCATTTTTAAAAGAGACAAATCTTTTTCGAAAACATTTTACTTTTATATACAAAATAAGGTCACCCTTATCAAAATAATAATTTCGATGTATGCACAAATTCCAAAATACAACCAAACACAAATTCCCAAAGAAAGATTCAAGGATAGATTTCAAACAAATAGAGATTCAAATTTAGAGGTCTCTAATCAAATAGAATTTTGGTTCAAGGATAAGCTCGAACAAAGATAAGATAATTTTATTACCAAATAGAAGATGATAAGCTTGTATAAATCACGGGCGACCTTAACCAGTCAACCGTACTTCGGGAATATAATCGATTCGGAAATCTAAGGCAAATCGGCATTCGATCGCCAAAGATAGAATCCGGGTAGAGCAGGAGATAGATATCATTATAAACCGAGGATATAGAAATCTCCGGTAAATCAATGCCAATTGTAAAGAAGCTTCACCCCTTTATAAATCATTCAAAGATTGGCGGAATCACCGATCTTGAGAGAGATCATTCCAAGGTGGAGTTATGGAATGCTCCAAAATCAAAATGGATAAAATAGAGAAGACAAGACTGGATTTCAGAACAAGTGGGAGTGTTCCAAAGTTCAAGGAATCCTAATCGATAAGAATCGTAACTAAGAGATTTCTGACAAAGTGGATACAGAAGGAATGAAGCTTAGAAAATCTTGGTTTCAAAATAAGAAGATTTTTATACCAAAATAATTTTAAAAATACCTTAAAAATCATTTGGAAATCATTTTATACTTCGAAAATACATTCTCTCACAAAGAAAGGATTTTGAGATTGATTTCACTCATTCTAGGGTATTTCTACCCCATCTCTAATGAGTTTTGCTCCGCATGCTATGGTTTGCCTAAAACCAAATCTCTGATACAACTGTAACAACCAGATATTTTCAGCCATTCGCATCCACACATTTCGGACTTGAATTGCTCAAAATACCGCATTGTAAATAAATTTGGAGCAAATGAAACAATCATAGAATCACAGACACAGAAATATCAGAATAACTCACATCGGAAATTAAAATACCGTAGTAGTTCATGAAGCTACTATAACAAACTCTCAAAAAACATAATACATAATATCAGTCTGAAAACATATACAATGGAAATCTCAAATGCATAGCAGTTTATAAATACCAGAGTTGAAATAGAACAACTGAAACTGAAAGGGAACAGATAACTAGACAAGCAGAATCTCCGGCGATTCCTAGCTCCAGGAAAGAAATCCAAAGCTAAGCTGTAAATACTCAGGCTGACCGAGCATAAAGTAAAACACAAAACACTCGAGTAAGGACATATATACTTATATAATGTAAACTAACTCAAGTGAACTATAATAAAGATACAAGTAACTTAAAGGATGCCTGGGACCGCCCATTCTCTAAGGATCCGTTAAACCATAAATTAAATACATCTCGTGGTTACAATTCAAAAAATGTTATTTTATACTTCTAAATCTAATATCAATTTCAAAATTCAATATCATTTCAAATTCATTTCAAATATCAAAATATCATATCTTTCCAAAACCACATTCATTTTATTTAATTTAAATATCCTTCCAAGTAACATTTCAAAATGGTTTATATTTGAAATCAAATTACTTCATTTAAACCATTAAAATTTGAAGTTATCATATTTAATAATTAAATATTAAATATTCAAAATTTTAAACTTTTCAAAGTTCATTTATTCACTTAAACTTATCAAAACAATGAAAATTCACCTTTCGCGGCATTTGGAAAATGCTACAGAAAGTTACTTTCGAAACAGTTCAATTTAACAAAAGACAGCATTTAAAATGCTGTAATAGGGTTACATTAGTTCAAATGAAACCTTAGTTAAATTCAACAATTGTAGCACTTACAGAGTGCTTTTAATATCCTTTTATTAAAATTTAGCCATTTGGTTCATTTATATCAACTACAGCATTTACAAATGCTGTAATACCCTTTACATTAGAAAATAATAACATTTCAAAAATGCTGTTAATTAAATTCCAAATACTCAATATAATTTCATAAACAATTAAATTTTTATATAAACCATTTTAAACTTATAAAATCATACATTTTCACTTTTAAAACCATCGTTTAATTACCCTTATATTCATGATTTTATAAAGTTAAATTTTCATTCAAAAATCAATATTTAATAATAATTTACTTATTACATTCCAACATTTAATTTCAATTCTTTAAATTAAATTTTTAACTTAACACTTAAGCTTAAATTTCCAAATATAACTTATTTTCATCTTATTTACTTAACTTAAAATTCATTTTTTAACAAATTTTCATAAATTTCCAATTTAAGTTATATTTCAAAATTCAACTTAATTATTCATTCATTTCACATTTTAACTTTATTCAAAAATCATTAATATATTATAAAAATCATTTTAATTTCATTTTAATTCAAAATATCATAAATTTATCATATTTTCTTATTTAATTTAAATTCCATTTATCACCAAATTATAATTTCCAAAATAACTTACATTTCAGATTTTCTAACTTTACCATTAATTTATTTCAATTATAAATTTTCATAAAATCAATAATACTTTGCAAAAATCATTTTTAATTAAATTTAAATCAAAAATATTATAATATTTACATTTCTAAAATATTTTAATTTTTTTAGGAAAACTTATATTAACCACGGGTCTGTATATCATTTTCTAGCCTAGGTAAAGGGATACGGGTAATATCTCATTTCAACTCGTAATTTACAAAGAAAATCCGGATTTGATCATTTCAAACCCGCAATCCCATGTAAATGAAATAAATAAAATTTACTCAGGCCTATCATTTCAGCCTATAATAATTTTTCCCTATTCTAAAGTCCGTTCGGGTATGTATCATTTCAACCCATAGTGATTCTAACCTAAAGGGAACTTGCATTGTGATAAGCTGATATAAATAACAGAATATCATTATATAACAGTAACAGATGATATAACAGGTAAACAAGCATGGGTGAACATCATATGATCATAACATAGCAGGTGTAAAATGGTGATGCATTTTACAGATTCAAATGTGATCGGTTTACTAGTCATATAAGTATAAAACTATCTGGTGAGAATAACTCACTGGTATAAGCTGAAGACAACAACCAAAGTACATAAACTGAGATCCAAAAAGGCACGATAGCATGACAATGATTCGAATGTGGGAGAGCCTGTAACGACCCGTATAAATTCGATGCTTAAAATAAATTAAATTAATAAGATTTTAATTTAAATTTAGAAAGAAATGGAAATCTTATAATTTATATTGAAGCGTGTAGAACTTAGATGAAGCGATTGTACTTAAATGTTAATAATTAAATATTACAAGTGTGTGAAACGTAAAGATAAGGGTTAAGAGTTGTTAGAATGGGTATATTAAAATAATGATAAAGTGTAAATGTAAGTATTAATAGAAACATGAATTTATTTGAAGGGAATGTATTAATTGTTTTAAAACCTTAATTAATATGGGTAATTAATTTAATATAAGCAAAACTAATGCAATTATTGAATTTATCATTAAGCAATAATAATAAATAGTAATCAATTCAAAATTGGTTATCGACTCGGCGTATTGTGGTGTTTGGAGGCGTGCGCAGGTGGTCAACGCGATGGTCAACGGGGTGATATTTGGGTTCGATGCGTGCGTACGCTTGTTGCTGGGAAGAAGGTGAATTGCAGTGGTGACGTGGCTACTTGGGTAATGTGTTCCATTTCTTTTTAATTTTTTTTATCGAATTCAATCACAATTTACGCAATATCTCTCGCATACGAACTTCGTTTCACGCGCGGTTTCTTTTGTTAGGATCGTATTGAAATTCCAGACTTGATGACGTTGGTTTGGACGAATTATGAGACGGTCAAATTTTTGGGTTTAAATTGGATTTAAATTCAATTTAAATTCAAAAGGTGAGTGTTTTAACGCACTCACAACTTCTAAAATTTGTTATGTTTGTTAAATTGATTTTAGATATGAGTAGAAATTTATTTATGACTGTTTGGCATGTTTTATTCATTATCTCAGTTAAATCGCATATATTTAAATTAACTGTGAATTAATTTTATTATTGCATAAAAATTTGACAGTTAAAATTTATTTATTTGCATATAAACTGCTAGTTAAACAGTTATTAAATTTATTATTGAATATAAACTGTTAGTTAATACCTGTATTTATTACCTGTTATATTTTATATGCTCTATATTGATGTTTGTTTAAATTGGATGATGATTTGTAATAAATGGTTGACGATTGATATTTGGATGAATGAATGTTCATTTATATTAACTGCAAGTTGTTATGCATTTCATTTCATTCGGGATTGCAGTTTGAAATGATATACAACCGCATTTTATTATTAAATTGTGGATTGAAATGATAAATATCCGTATCACTTGACCATAGGATAGAAAATTTTATATAGGCACCGCGGTATATATATATATATAATTATTTTTGAAAGGATTTTATGGTTTTGGATATAATAGGGTTTAATAAATATTAATTGTTGACCTTATATAAAATCTTATTTTTATGTACATATATAGTTAAATTTTTGAAGTTAAGCTATGTATAAATTTGTTAAATAAACTAAATAAGTTGAATAATGGAGTTCTAATGATTTAAATCAATCTAGATTGGAAGGTAAATTAAAAATTAAATTGTAATTGAGCGTATTTAAGAATTAAACTCTATAAGTGATGTAACTTATTTAAACTTGGAAATTTTAAGGGTATGATATTTATAACTGGATTTTTATTCAAGATAAATTAAATGAATATTTCTAGTATAAATAATTTGAAGGAAGTATTTAATTGTTAGAAATTTTGAGTTTTATTTTATGGATTTAATTTATGAATATTTCAAAACTAAATAATAGGACAATAAATTGTTGAATAGAATTTCCAACCTTAAATTTTGAAATTGTTAAATACTCAAAGTTAAGAATATATTGAAATTGAAGTGGTTTATTTAACTGAAAGTGAATTTAAATTTTATGGATTTAGACTAAATTTTAAATGAATAAATTTGTACAACCGTGAAGATTTTTGCTTTATAAAGTAATATGAAATCAACTATTTTATTCTATATACTGTTGAATATCCAAAACCATTCAAGTTTTAGAAGTTATGGTTTTAAAGCTATGAATTTCGAAGTATTATGTTTTGAAAGTTATAATCCAATGTTTGGTTTCCAGATATTATAAATTTTAAGCAGTATGATTTTGAAAAAGAAATATATTTGAAATAAAAATGATATTATTGATTTGGGTTTTTAAAAATAATATCAAAATGAGTTGTTTTGGAAATGGAAATGATATAGTATTTATGGGTTTTGAAATGGATAATTATTTTCTGGTTTCAAAGTATAAACTTTTTAAATGACCGCGGTATTATAATAACGTTTGGTTGTTGAAGAGACCGGGATCGGAAGTTGTCATACTCTCTACCAACCCCGAAAACCACTTTAACAACCGTGTACGCGGTGGAGATTTCAGAATGAAGTAGGATGGTGGTGGCATTTCCTTTAAGGTAAATACGTGGACCCGACTCCCGTGAGTTGGCATAAGGTGGCTAAAACAGGAGCGATCGACGGGTTAATAAGGTAGCACCTTTGATCGGACGCATCCCTTCGATATTATACTTTGACTTTGGATTGATTCGGTGGTCACTTTTGATTTTATTTAGGGGTGTGGCTCGAGGTGGGCGGTAGTTGCGCGCTACATAGTAAATACCCTATGGGAGTCCAAGGTGATGGAGGTGACAGGCCTAACACAAAGAAGATGGAGCAAGTGCAAAAATCACAACAAAACAATAAAAAGTGAAAAGAAAGAAGAAGTTTTTTACCAAAATTTTTGCAAGGATGGTGGCCGAATATTTTTTTGAGTTGAGAAACAAAAAATTTCATGAAAAGTGATGAGGAAGTTGGCTGAACAAAGGAGATATGGCCAGCAATTGAATGCATGTGATGTTTGGTGTGAAAAGGTAAGTTGAAATGTGAAAAGGCAAGTTATACAAAAGGTCAAAACTCTTCATATTTCCAAAATTCTTTTTACATTTTTAAATACATATAAAATGATTATAAATAAAATAAAAACACAGAAAAATAATGAATGAATAAAATAAATAAATATAATTTTAAATAAATATAATTAAATTAAGAAAATAGCTTAAAAATAGAAACTAGGTTATAAAAATTGAAAATAAATACACTAAGCTTTGGAAAAATTATAACATCGCTTTAAAAATGTTTTAAAATAACATATATGCCTAACATGTCATATAACACATATTAGAAAATTATTTCAAAAAATAAAAATATTATTTATATAAATTAAAATAGAAAATTTTGTTAAATAAATCAGTTTACACCCAATATTGTAAAAAGCATAACTTTCACAATATAAATCGGATTTCAACAAAAAAAATATTCTTGAAATTAAATTTATTTTCATAATAAAAGATAAAATTCAAGAATTCAAATATTTAAATTTTAAATTTAAAAGTCAAAGTTTGACCAGATTGACCAAAAATCCACTTTTTTGGAAATAACCGATTTATTCAGGTTTGAAATTATAATTCACATAAAAATCAAAATATACTCTTAAAATAACAAAATTTATTCATTTTAGTAAATATAATAAAGTTTTTAAATCAGGAGTTTCAATTTAAATAATTAAAATAAACAATTAAAATAATCACGAAATACTGGGTTGTTACAGGATTAGTGTCATGTGTCACTTGAAATAAATGAGCAGTAGATATTCAGCTTCATTCATGGGTTTAGTGTCCCTAACACGATGGCAAGTATTAGTTTACTCCACGATGGCTTGTTCATTCTATTTTTCAATAATTTTAGTGAGTTAATCCACGATAACTCCACCACTTCATCTTTTTATGGGCTTTCGAAGCCAATTCACGACAACTTCCCATAACAATCACACGAAGGCTTTTATACACAAGGGCTTTTATTCGTTACTTTATGATGACTTCAAGGTTCATATCATGATGGCTTCAACTTCTCCCATTTTATGATGGCTTTAGAAACCCCTTCACGATTACTGTAAAAGTCATTATACATTATTATACGAAGGCCTCGAAGACTTCAAAGTTCATATCACGATGGCTTCAACTTCCCATATCATGATAACTTTAGAATCTCTTGATGATGACTATAGAAGTCATTACACAAAGGCCTCATTGGCTTCAAGTTTCATATCATGACGGTTTAATTCTCCATTTCATGATGGCTTTATAAATTTCATCACGATGACTATAGAAGTCATTATACGAAGGCCTTGATGGCTTCAAAGTTCATACCACAATGGCTTCAACTCTTCATTTCATGATGGCTTTAGAAACCTCTTCATGATGGTTTCCATATCTCATTTCACTGTAGCTCGGTTTCTTTATTTTCGATTGCTTTAGGTAATCATTCATGATAACTCATGCATATCAACCTTAAATGGCCACAAGAGTCATTATATAATGGGTTATTCATATTAATCTGTGATGGCTATTGAAGTTACTATATAAGAGCTTCCTCATGTCATCCTACGATGACTTTAGGAATGATCACGTGACAACTTAGGTGATCCACCTTTTGGCAATGCCTTCACTAACCTTTTTTCTATTTCTATAAAAATTCTTGAGGCATAACATTTGCCCCTTCCCCTCTTTATGAAAAGTTTACTTATGCTTTACCTTAAGTAATCTACTTCTACTTTGTTAAATGGCCTTTAAGAGTTACAATTCATATCGAAGTTTACTCTAACCTTCTTGATTTCTAGATAGTCCACTTTGTGGAAAGCATCTATAATGGCTTTGTTTGATGTATACCTTATAAAAAGCATTTGTATTGTTTTCCTTTTCTTGGCTGGTGCTTTAACCAAAGGCTTATTTTGTCGATCTTGACCAGGTCCGACGATGGGATTAAAGGCTTAATTAACCACCACTCTTTGGATAGTTGCTTTGGTCAGGCCTTCTGATGAGACCATAGGCTTTCTCGTCCATCTTCCTTGGATAGGAGCTTTAACCAGGCCCGACGACAGGATCAAAGACATAATTGATCACTATTTTTTGGATGGGTTCTTTGGCCAGGCCTTATAGAGGGATTAAAGGCTTTCTCGTCTATTTCCCTTGGATGGGTGCTTTGATCAGGCACGACGGTCTTACAAGATAACTTTGATTTTTAAAGGATTTTGAATTTTAATAATTCAAATTGAGTGTGTTTTCCTACGCTAGTTTTCCAGACTGATTCGGGTGTTATTTTATTATAATGCTCGGGTCAGGCCGAGTATTACAAATACAAGATAGGATGTTATGGAGCTTAGGAGACAACTTGGGCGATGAAGACGTATTATACGTATTTGATTTTATTCCGCTGTGTATGGTATGATGTATATAACTGTCCAGTATTGTGCTATTGATTTGTGTTGTACATGATGTAATATATAAAAACAATTATAGTTCTTTTTGTATAAAGATTGGTTGTTATCTATTATATATTGTTCCGCTACGATTGTGAGATTCTATGTGATTGTTTCTATTTTCTACCTCTTTCTTCTTTTTCCTATCGATCTAGTATTTCCGACATTCGATTGCTCGGCATTCTATACAGTGGGCGTATTGATATCGATTTTCGAGCGTCGAAAATCCAGACCATTATAGTAGTGGTCATATATGCACTCCATTCTCAATACAAAAGTAACATTGGATGCCTAAATGGCCCAATATGGAAGCTAAGAAACTCATAAAAATATGAGTTTCTATCTATATTCTCTACAATGTGAGACTCAAACAATAAATGCATTTATCCAAACTATTTTCATTTTTAAACAATTCAAAATGATTTTTCCCAATAATCACCTACTTGAGTTTTTAAAAAATATATTTCGAGAAATTTCTAAAAAATATATAAGATTACACATAAACAAATGTATCTTTTGATTTGAACCTTTGCATAGTGAGTATGATTCAGAATATGCTAGAGTGACTCGTAGTCTTAAACTCTATCTCTGACATTAAACCACATACAATCTTTCTAGGGTATAATCTAAAAGCCCATGCGAATAGGCCATGCATGTTTGTCCCGGTATAGTGAATGCTCTACGAACTTCTGCCTAAAATCTCTATAAGAAGCGTCCTCGTTTCCAAATTCACATTGATAAGTTTATTAAAAGTACCTATGTAGCTAAGTACCCCACTCCACATGGAGTATACGACTCATTAAGAGTTGCTACCAACTCATACTTATATTGCTTTAGGAATATATTATTTTATAGCATATTTAACACATATCACTTCATAACTTGTTATTACCCATTGAACATAGTTCTTGGGATCCTCAGTCTTAAAGTTGGGTTGCCATTATGAGTGACTACTCATTCTAAGGGTAATGTCACATTTCTTTTGAAGCATTATGGGCTTTCTCTCTGGTCAATCCTTTCGTCAAAGGATCGGTGAAATTATCTTCAGTACGTATATGATCCACTCTAACAGTGCTGTGCTTACAACCTATTTGTCATCTTTTACCGTTGAGAAAACGATTCTGAACTGTTGCAATAGCCACGGTATTATCGCAATAAATCAATACGGCTAGTATTGATTTTTCCCATGAAAGAATCTTAACTACCAAATTTCTTAAGCAATCTGCTTGGTCACTAGCTATAGCTTGTGTTATCATCTTAGACCCCATGGTGGATGTGTTAGAATATGTTGTTTCTTAGATTTCCAATAGATTGCTCCACTAGTTATGCTAAAAATATAGCCACTTGTTGCTTTGGAGTCGTCAAATAAAGTTTTTCAGTCTACATCTCTGTAACCTTCAAGAACAGCTGTAAACATTTCATAATGTTATCCAAGATTCATGGTTCATGTAAGGTATCTCATAATACTTTCAATAGCATACCAATGCTCTATACTAGGTTTATTAGTAAGCCTACGCAGTACCACGACATAGGTGATGTCGGGTCTAGTACAATCAATGGCATACCGAAGGCTGCCAACGATGCTCGCATAATCAGTCTGTCTTACACTTTCACCAGTGTTCCTAAATAGTTTTACACTAGGATCATACGGCGTACAAGTAGGTTTGTGATCAACGTAATTGTATTTCTTTAAGATATTCGCAATATAGTCAGATTGATCCAAATAAATTTCCTTTTTGGACCTAGTAATCTTAATGTCAATGATTACATTTGCTTCTCCAAGATCTTTTGTATCAAATTTAGCACTTAGTAAATTTTTGACATAATTAACAGCATAATATTAGATGCGAATATAAGCAAATCATCAACATATAAGCATATAATAGTGCAAATGTTATTTTCAAATTTGTAATAAATAAATTTATCATTTTTCATTAACTTTAAATCCATTCGAAATGATTTAAGTATCATATTTTTCGTGCCATTATTTAAATGCTTGTTTAAGACCATATGAAGATTTATCTAACTTTCAAACTTTATATTTTTGTTCAGGGATTACGAAACCTTTAGTTGATCCATATAAATTTCTTCTTCTAATTAACAATTTAAAAAAACAGTTTTAACATCCATGTAGTGTATTAATAAATCATAAATTACAGCTAGAGAAATTAACATGCGTATAGATGTTATTCTAGTTACAGGTGAAAATATATTAAAGAAACCAATGTTTTCTCTTTGCCTAAAACTCTTAGCTACTAGATGGACCTTGTATTTCTCTAACGTACCATCAGGTTTCAGTTTCTTTTTTAGTACCCATTTACTGTCGATTGATTTGCGATCAGGAGGTAAATCAACCAAGTGTCAAGTCTCATTTGATTCAAGTGAATCCATTTCATCATTAATTGTTTCTTGTCAAAAGTCGGCATCGACAGAGGACGATGCTTCTTGAAGATTAGCAGGATCCTCTTCTATGGTATAAGCAAAAAAATTAGGACCATAATCTTTATTTAATCTAGCTCCCTTACTTCTTCTAGGTTTATTTTTCATATCCTGATTAGATTCATTACACTCCTAATTACAAACTCCTAATTACAAGAATATTACAGTAGATGTGCCTCCACCATTTCCTAATTTAAATGAAAATTTATGTTCATAAAAATCAGCAACATTTGATGCTATTATAACATGTCCTTTCAGATCATAAAATCTATATGTCCTATTGGTAATAGCATGTTCAATAAAAACACATTCTTAGGCTCTGGTTGACCCTATATATGTATGATAAAGTATGGTTCCGGAGGAAATTTTCCTTTATCCCAAAACCCTATTTGAACATGGTAAATTATATATGTTTTAGAACAAAATTAAACTTGGTTAGCCATGTAATTGACCAATAGCTAACATGTTCTGCTTCATTATATACTAGATAGAGAACTAAACAAGGTTAGCCATTTATCAATAACATCAAACCAAATAAGAACCTTAAGGGATACCAAAAAATACAAAAATATTATTGTGATTTATGAAACCAATATGTGACATTTATTGATATTACAACAATCGAAGTGAAGAAAATCACTTGATCTATAGGGTTGTCTTCTAGAAGACGTGCATAAGCTCTATCTGCCTCAGCCCATGCTCCCTTTGCTTCAAGCAGCATTCCCTCTAGCTTGCCTAACAGATATTGCAAAAAATGAACTAATGCATAGACAAACCTAATAAGCACAGGAATGTTACACCGTGTTAAATTTCAAAATGAGCAATGAGTGATAAATCAGAATTGATATTCCGCAAGTACATAATAAGTAAATATATACGATGCATAAAGTTGAAAAACTCCCAGTTAATGCCGTCTTTTCCTTAATGCATTTCCATAAATCTAATTCAATTGAAAAAGGACAGGAATTGAACTAGGTTCTGAAAAAAACATAGTTAAATATTAAAGAGAAAGAAGTGTAAGTAATACTTATCATTTCCCATTGTTATTATTCAAGAAACAACTTAAATTAAATTTCCTTCATGTTTCCTTCATCATTAGGATATGAAATTGAAATTGAAACAACTTGATTTATGAAATTGAAACAATTTCCTTCATGTTAGATGCTGTTTTTTTTTCTATCCAGAAAATAGTCCTCTAAGAACTATTGATTAATCACATTTGTTAACTTATCCCTTCAAAGATATTAGTTACCTTTTGATAATAATACCTGTTATAAATGTTCTCGGAAATTAGGAATAAAAAGTTTTTAAATTCTCATTTCCAAAAATAAATTCTATAATAAAATATTTCCAAACTTAATTAATATATATCTTAATATCCTAAAATATCTCCTGTTAACCCAGTTCTTAATTCTTTTCATCTATAAATAAACAGACTGATGAAAAATGAAAACCATCACTATATTACCATCTTTTCTTCTCACAGAAATACGAAAGAAAAGTGATGTGGAATCAGATATTGCAAATTAGCCTTTTCTTCCAGAGCATGTGATAATCTCTCATGTTCTTCCTTTTCTCCCTTTCGAAGCACATACAAAATTAAAATTAGTGAACCATAGTTGGAATAAACTTGTGCCAGAAGATGATAACTTTGCCCTAGATCAGTTATGCCATAGTTCTTCCATCTCTAATGCCTTCTTGTTTGCAGCTTCTTCTCATGATAAAAATTGATTTTTCTTTCCACTGATAGCAACTCTTTGATCGGAATCCCTGATCCTTCACTTAGTTTCTTAAACCTGGAACGCACCAAATTTCTAGCTTCCACCAATGGCATTTAATGTGTGCAACGTTGTGCTTCCGAAGGTGTAAGAAGATACATGAAAGTCATCTTATTTCCAACGACTTTTACGATTACAAAATAATCGTTCGGATTAGCTTTCGATCCTGAAACCTTGCCACACTGCTACAAATTAGTAACTCCTATCAGAAATCACATTGATGATCGTGTTGTTTACTCATTCAACGTGTTCTCTTCAGAAACTGGCCAATGGGTCTTCTCAAAACACAGAATAAGCACAAATGCATATTGGCAAGATACTAAATCTGTTTACTGTAATATGGTTTTGTATCGGGTGTTAGATTAAAAGTTTGTTGTGGGCACATATATTAAAATGTATAATGCTATTATACATTGGGGTGTAAATAAGTGGTATTTACAATTTGTTGAGAGGTCAAATTGTAAATATTAGATAACTGATTTTAGTCCGTTATTAAACGGTCTGGTCCCCGAGAAACAGTACGTACTTTTTATTTTCTCTTCTTCCCCGTCAGAGAGAAAGACGGACAGAAAGTAGAAGCTATATTCTCGGAAGATCAGAATCTTCGTACAAATTAATTCAATGGATTCTGATACGCTTCCGCTAATCTCGGTTTGTTTATAGTTTTGATTTCTCTTGAATTGATTAGGGCTAAATTAAATATTCAACAATTGGTATCAGAGCAATCCCTAAAATAATTCTTGAGAATTTGCCGCAATAGTGTTATGATTTTCCGATTTAGGGTCTGACGTTTGCAATTTCCATTGATTCAATTTTTTTTTTATGATTTTGTTTGATGTTTGATTTGTGCGGCTGCATAAAATATTGATGTTTACTGATTCAATGGATTCCGTATCATCCAGTTTTGTTTTTATTCCCATATTTCTGGAATAAAAGCGTCAAAGTATTTTTTTTTCTGGAATTGTGAAAACTGTTGATTCAATGGATTCTGATCTTACAAAGTAAATACTTTCCGACCCAAGAAGACAATTCCTCAGTCGTAGTTGACAAGTTGAATAGATCTGGTTATTTTTGTTTTAATCATTCTGACAACCATGATCCCACTATTAATTCATGCAAACTGCATACAATATCATGAAATGCTTGTTTTATGCCAATTGTGTCTTGCTGTCATATAATATGACTCACTGTTTAAATACTTTTGGGTCAATGCTCACTTGTCTATATTTGATGAACTGGAAATTCACTGTAGCATAGATCAGAACCTTCAAAGTACACAAACTGAAGCATTGCTTGTTTATCCATTAGTTTATCCAATAAAGTGATGCTTTGCCTCATACACAAACTGAAGCATGCTTGCTTCAGACACAAACTGAGTCAATGCAAAATGCCTTAAAAAAAAAAATATGTTACATGGTTCGAACAAACTTTATTGTGCAACAGACCAAACATTTCGCCTTTACAAGTAATGCAATGTTGGTTATGGCTTTGTTAACACAGAAAGTGACATATAAACGAATGCAATGTTTATACAATTTTTTTTGTCAATATATCTCGTATATGAACTATATTTTCAGACATTGTTTCGATGTTATATGATTTGTTCAAATAAACTTCTACATAAAATTGTGGAATTGCGGCACTTGAATTGAACAAATTAAAGTTTGGTTATCAACATAGTTCAAATAAGGCTACACCTAAAATTATGTGCAGTTTCATGAAGTTGTGTAGATTAAAAAAAAAGGATTTGAAATTTATATTCAAATATGGTTTTTGATTTTCTTAAGGATATTTAATATTTTAAATAGTTTAACTGAAACAAAATATCGCCAAAGCGATCACTTTTGTGCAGATTATTCTAATTAAAATATCAAAATAATTGTGTGTATATAGTTCATGCATTAATTAACGAGCCCAAAGGTGAATTAATATTTGGTCGAATTTCATACATACTTGTGGTGATAAATGTGTGACAATTATAAGGTATTTTATGTGAGCAATATGACAGTCCAAAGATCGCATATTGTTTGACATAATTTATTGTCAACGTTTGATTGCTACAACAAGAGTACCGCTTACAATTAATATTACTGTCCAAAGACTTGATATTAATGATGTGTTTGGTACCTTGAGATGTGATTAACCATTATTTGAATTTATTGTTTTATATGAAGTCGTTAAAGGCATGTAATTTATATAATTTTATTCGTTTTCTGTTTCAGCCGTTGCTACTGTATCTGCTAACCTTAATTCAGTACCGGTCCTTAATGGTAATAACTTTAAGGACTGGAAGGAGAATATATTAATTGTTCTTGGTTGCATGGATTTGGACCTTGCATTAAGAATGGATCGGTCTGCTTCTCTTACAGATGCTAGTACCTCCGATGAAAGGAGAATTTTTGAGAAATGGGACCGTTCAAATCGCATGAGTCTTATGATCATTAAACGGGACATACCTGAGGCTTTTAGGGGTGCGGTATCCGAAGAGATTACCGATGTCACAGATTTCCTGCTGAAATTGGGAAACGCTTTGCCAAAAGCGATAAGGCGGAAACAAGTACTCTTTTGAAGAAACTTATTTCCATGAGGTTCAAAGGCAAAGAAAACATAAGGGAATACATTATGGAAATGTCTCACATTGCTTCAAAATTAAAGACATTAAAGCTTGAGCTTTCGGATGACTTGCTTGTGCATTTAGTGCTTATCTCGCTTCCTCCACAATTCAGTCAATTTAAGGTCAGTTACAACTGTCAAAAGGAGACGTGGACTCTCAATGAGCTCATTTCATATTGTGTGCAAGAGGAAGAAAGACTGAAGCAAGATAAGACTGAGAGTGCCCATTTGGCCAGCACCTCTAAAGCAAAGGGCAAGAAAAGAAAATTTAAAAATGAAGCTGCTAAGGATCAAGATCAAAAGAAACAACAGAAGGAAAAAGACGGTTGTTTCTTTTGTCACAAACCTGGACATATGAAGAAGGAATGTACCAAATATCATGCATGGCGTGAAAAGAAAGGTATGTTTGTTACTTTGGTCTGTTCCGAGGTTAATTTATCTTCAGTACCTAGAAACACTTGGTGGATAGATTCTGGTGCTACCACTCACATAAGTGTTTCTATGCAGGGTTGTCTGAGCTACCGAAATCCAAGTGATGGTGAAAGACACATCTTTGTGGGCGATGGACAATCAGTAGAAGTGGAAGCGATAGGACATTTTAGATTGTTATTAGGAACTAGTTTTTATTTGGATTTAAAAGACACTTTTGTTATACCGTCATTTAGACGGAATTTGGTTTCTGTTTCTGTGTTCGACAAATTTGGATATTGTTGTTCATTTGGAAACAATCAGTTTACTTTGTCTTTGAATTCAAATATTGTTGGAGCTGGTTATTTAAATGCATATGACAATCTTTATTTGTTGGAAACAGTTGCATCCTATAATGAAACTTTACATGTAGAATCACGTGGTACTAAACGTAAATTAAATAAAGAAAATTTAGCATCTTTATGACATAAACGCTTAGGTCATATCTCACAAGGTAGAGTTGAGCGCTTAGTATCTGATGGTATTTTAGAATCTCTTGACTTCACAAACTTTGACGTTTATGTAGATTGCATCAAGGGAAAACAGACCAAAACTAAAAGGTTGGGTGCAAATAGATCTTCAGACGTATTAGAATTAATTCATACAGATATTTGTGGACCTTTCCCTACGGCATCTTGGAATGGTCAACAATATTTCATATCATTCATAGACGATTACTCATGTTATGGCTACCTATATCTAATTCATGAAAAATCACAGTCACTGGATGTGTTCAAAGCTTATAAAGTTGAAGTTGAAAATCAACTCAACAAAAGAATTAAAAGTGTCAGATCTGATCGTGGTGGTGAGTACTACGGTCGATATGATGGTTCAGGCGAACAACGTCCAGGACCGTTTGCTAGATTCCTAGAGGAATGTGGTATTGTCCCACAGTACACCATGCCAGGATCACCTAGCATGAATGATGTTGCTGAAAGACGAAACTGAACTCTTAAGGATATGGTAAGGAGTATGATTGCTCATTCCACCTTACTTGATTCTCTCTGGGGAGAAGTATTAAAGACGGCAGCTTATATTCTCAATAGAGTACCAACTAAAGCAGCTGCAAAAACACCTTATGAACTTTGGACAGGTCGAAAGCCTAGTCTAAACACTACAAGAAAAAGGCAGAATACCGACAGCCAAGACCGACGGCTTCCGACGGCCATTTTCCGACGGCTTTCGACGGGCCGTCGGCGGCCGTCGGAAGCCGTCGCAAATTTGCGATTATACCAGCCAGCCGAGCCCTTTCTTCCTCCTCCATTTCATACGAAAAAAACCCAAAAAACCCCCCAAATTCAACCCCTAAGCTTCCAATCCCTAATTTTTAGCTTCCGGATCTTCCAACGCACTCTAATCAAGCTTCAGTACTCTTAATCTCAGGTATAATCTCTTATTTTTATGAAAAATTCAGTTTTTACCCTAATTATAGATTTGCATAAATTGATAAATTAGGGCGAATTAATGATTGCAATTGTTTCCACTAGCGTAATAACGGTTTATAGCATCACATGGTATACCAATTTCATCTTTTATCGTGAAATTGTGATAAACACGTATAATTTGTGCATGTTCATGTATATGTATTTTGTTGTGTATGCCTTGATTCGACGATTGTATACGTTATTTGGAATAAGATAAAATGATTGAATGAACTAGGAGTATTATATTGTGCACGTTTTTACTTATGACACAAAAAAAATGCATTACTCTAAATTATAATTGTGTGTATTGAAAAATGACAAAATGTTAAACCAGCCCTAAGTTGATGCGTAATACGTCGAATAAATGTGTGAAATTAATATATAAATGTGAACAGTGAGTAAAACTGTATTTTTGAGTAAAATGCGCGCATGTTAACCGACAAATGTCCCTTAGAGAGTTTTTGGCCCCGTCTGACGAGTGTTGTACATGATCGTTGTATAAATAGTCGTTTTTTTCGAAAAACGACCATTTATATTCATCTGGTACAATGTTTGTCGGATTTGTCCCTGTATTGGACAAGTTATGAACACAGTAAGAATTTACATTTTGTATACTACTTCGTCTCAAACGGTTCATAAAATTTCGCCCTAACTTTTCTTTTTTGTTTCCTGCGTACACGCATTTGTGTACAATGCAGGGAACAAAAGGGAAATGCTGCCGAAATTTTATTGAATCGTTTGGGACGAAGTAATATACGAAATGTAAATGCTTACTGTGTTTGTAATGGGAGGTAGGATGTCTGACCAATGAAAAAAAATTATATATTTTTAATCGTTACGTACGTTAAAAAATGAAATGTGCCCTATTTGAAAATATTTTTAAATTTGTGAAGTTGTTCTTTAAATTCAAAATATTATACGAACATGAAAATAATCTTTTTCGAATGTGTATTCTTCAAAATAAATATTAAATTTTGAACTTCTCATTTTGTCAAATAGGAAAAATGATTGATTATTTTGTTGATCGAAGGAGATGGATGTACCAAAGAAAAGGAATGAGGGGCTCAATAAAAGAAGATTTTTATAACGGTATAAACGTGTTTGTTGAATTCGCCTTAAGTAATAACGGAAACGATCCAGAAATTCGTTGTCCGTGTAGTAGGTGTAGACATTTGAAGTTTTTGTTACCAGATATTGTGAAAGTTCATTTGTGCCAACACGGTTTCACACCCGAATATTATGTTTGGGATCGGCATGGAGAAGTTGTAGCAAATACTTCTGTAGAGTCTGAAAGTGTCGTTAACGAAATAGTTTCAACGACCCGTATAGAAAATATGGTCGAAGATGCAGCACGATCAATGTTTCCTATGGTTGAAGTGGCACGTTCTTCAGGAGGCGATGGCAGTGGCCCATCGCAAGCGCCACACCGTCCAGTTGTTACGTTAGCCCCCAAAGCAGATGGGTAAAAATTAAATCTTATTCATCATCTTATTTTTTCTATACTATACGTATGTACTTATCTGTATCGTACTTAAAAACAGGGGGTTCGAGCTACTACCCACTAAGGTAGTGTTGGACGTCTCCAGAGCAGCATATCGTAGTAGGATGAGTGCGTGCTGGCCAAAGTGGGATACCATCCCTCCGCACATCATAGAGTGCATATGGCAGGATGTCCTAGTATGTGTAATTTTTATGTTTTCCATTTTTAATTCGTTTTTGTCGTTTTTCTACCGTTTATCGTTTAAAGTGTAATCTTTTTTTAACACAGGCTGAGATAGACATCCAGACAGATGATATGCAGCTGGCACGAGCATACTGGATGAGGAAGATGCGAAAGAACTACAGAGACACGATATCTGAGGTTAAGAAATCCGGGAAGAGACCACGGTGGATGGGGGAGAGCGTGTGGCAAGCTTGGTTGAGCTACTGGGAGACGGACGAGGCGAAGGCAAGTATACTAATTTTTTTTCAATTATTAATTTAACGTGATTGAAAAATAATGTATCAAATTTTGAATGTACAGGCAGAGTCAGATAGAAACTCTGCAAATAGAAATAAGAATCCCGTTACTCATCGCGGAGGATCGAAGTCGTTTCAGCAGTATCGGCAGGAGTTGGTAAATTTAATTACTGAATAATAAATGTAAATAGTTTATGCTATATGATTTTAAATGTATAATAATTGTATGTAACAATCAACTTCAGGAAGCCGAGGCACATGGTCCTGTCAGCTATATGGACGTGTTCACCCGTACGCATGCTGTTGAGCATGTTAATCCAGACGGGACTGTTTCGTACACATGGCAGGACGATAAATCCAGTAAAAGCCATGTAAGCATATTTCATTTTATTCAGTATTAGTAATTGTTTTAGTTGTCAAATTATTATGAAATAAGATATGATATTATTAATTTGTCAATGCAGGAGATGTTTATGGAGCAGCGACAGAAACTCCTTTCTGATACGGGTCGAGAGCAGCTGACGACCGATGAAGAGGACATTATTTTTGAGTCCGTTATGAGTCCACCAGAGCATGGTCGACGATACGGATTTGGCAATTTAGCGGTAAATAATTTAATTTTTCTTAAAATACTTAAAATATGATATTCTTACCTTTTCAAAACAATAAACTTTGATTTTATTTATTTTTCAATTATTGCAGTCCAGTAGTCAGAGTAGGAGACGGCGGAGTAGACCTCAGAGCGAGCTAGCAAGTATAGAAGAATTACAGACTAGAGTTCAGCAGTTGGAGGAGCAGAACCGCCAACAGGCCATGCAGACGGCACAGTTATTTGAGTACATGCAGCAGTTTGGTGGCCGCTTCCCTTCATCGGCTGGCTCTGGATCTGGGGCAGATTGATTCATTGCTTTCTAATTCGTTCGTGCAGGTATGTTTAGTTTTAGTTTACAATGATTTGGTAGAAGGAACAATTAATTGTTGATATGTATAATTATGTATAATACACTTGGTTCTGTAGCTGTATCAGGATATGCATGATTAGAACAGTTATTGTTAGTATTATTGTTAATGTTGGAATGTTATGTATATTTTGTATTTTATTTTTATTCTAATTTAGTTTATTTCTGTGTCTATTGAATATTTTGGAGTATTGGTTTGCATGTTTGGTTGGATTATTGTTTATTTGATTGTGCAGTATTGATATTGTAGTGTTTGGAAGAGAAATGTGGTTGGAAGGCTCTATTTGCAGCAGATTTTAAAAAAAAACAACAGGTTTCCGACGGCTTCCGACGGCTCTCGACGGCTTATTGGTCGAAATTTTCCGGCGGTTTCCGACGGGTTCCGACGGCTTATTGGCCTGATTTCCGACGGTTTCCGACGGTTTCCGACGGCCGTCGGAAGCCGTCGGAAACCGCCGGAAACCGCCGGAAACCGTCGATAATGTATACGGCATCACCCGTCGGTAGCCGTCGGAAACACTGCTCCCCGACGCCTTCATTTCCGACGGCTTTTTCCGACGGCCGCCGACGGCTTCCGACGGCCGCCGACGGTTTTCAGCCGTCGGAAATCCCCCCTCCCCTTGTAGTGAAAGCACTTTCACATTTGGGGTTGTCCAGCTGAAGCAAGGCCTTATAGGCCATATGAAAAGAAGCTGGATTGCAAAACAGTGAGCAGCTACTTTATTGGTTATTCTGAGCGTTCTAGGGGCTATAAGTTTTATGATCCCATAGCTAAGAATATTTTTGAGACGGGAAATGCAGTATTCTTTGAGGATATTGAGTTTGGGGGGAGAAATAAAGTTAAAGACATTTCTTTTGAGGAGGAATTGGACTCAAACCCAGTTCCTATTATCACTTTTGACAATGTTATACAGTTGCCTACACCTATCATTGATCAAGAAGTGATTCCGGAACCTCAACAAGACAATGTTATACAACCCCTTATTCAAAATGAAGCTATTGTTACAGAAGAACAAACTCAACAACCTCGAGAACCAGTGCCATTAAGGAGGTCCATGAGAGAAAGGAGAAGTGCTATTTCAGATGATTATATTGTATTTCTCCAAGAACAAGAGAATGATACCGGAATAATGGAAGATGACCCAATCAACTTTCATTATGCCATAAAAAGTCTCAACTCTCAAAAGTGGATAGATGCCATGAATGAGGAGTATAAGTTCATGCAAGACAATAAAGTTTGGGAAATTGTCCCATTACCAGAAGGTGCAAAACCAATTGGTTGTAAATGGATATTTAAAACCAAAAGAGATGCAAAAGGTAATGTGAAGAGGTATAAAGCACGTCTTGTAGCAAAAGGCTATACTCAGAAAGAAGGCATTGATTTTATAGAGACTTTCTCTCCAGTTTCATCGAAAGACTCTTTTAGAACAATTATGGCACTTGTTGCTCATTTTGATATTGAGTTACATCAGATGGATGTTAAGACGGCGTTTCTCAATGGAGACATTGATGAGACAATTTATATGGTACAACCAGAAAACTTTGTGTCGGGAGATCCAAAGAATATGGTTTGCAAATTAACAAAATTCATCTATGGACTTAAGCAAGCTTCTCGTCAATGGTACCACAAATTCCATCAAGTAATCATCTCGTTTGGATTTGAGACGAATATTGTTGATGATTGTGTGTATCACAAGTTCAGTGGAAGTAAACATATATTCCTGGTTCTATATATCGATGACATCTTGCTTGCAACTAACGATATAGGCTTATTGCACGAAACCAAGAAATTTCTATCCAAACATTTTGAGATGAAAGATCTTGGGGACGCCTCTTTTGTATTAGGTATTCAGATACTTCGAGATCGATCTCGGGGTATTCTTGGATTATCACAAAAAAGCTATATTGATAAAGTACTCAAAAGGTTTGGCATGCAAGATTGTAGACCAGGAGATACCCCTGTTGCCAAAGGAGATAAATTCAGTCTTAGTCAGTGCCCTAAAAGCAATCTTGAAATCAAAGAAATGCAAAAGATTCCCTATGCTTCAGCCATTGGGAGTCTAATGTACGCTCAAGTATGTACACGTCCAGATATTGCATACATTGTTGGGATGTTAGGCAGATACTTAAGCAACTCTGGTATAGACCATTGGAAAGCAGCCAAGAGGGTTATGAGGTATATTCAGAGAACAAAAGATTACATGCTCACTTATAGAAGGTCAGATCATTTGGAGGTCGTAGGGTATTCTGATTCTGATTTTGCTGGATGCCAAGATAGCAGAAAGTCTACATCATGCTATATTTATCTATTGGCTGGAGGAGCTATATCTTGGAAAAGTGTTAAACAAACACTTGTAACTTCTTCCACTATGGAAGCAGAATTTGTAGCATGTTATGAGGCATCAAACCATGGAATATGGCTACGCAACTTTATCATTGGGCTGCGCATTTTGAAAAATGTAGAAAGACCGCTGAAGTTATATTGTGATAATAAATCAGCAGTGCTATATTCTAATAATAACAAAAGCTCAACTAAGTCAAAGCATATTGACATAAAATTCTTAGTTGTGAAAGAAAGAGTGCAGAGTGGACATATATCTATAAAGCATATTGGAACAAACTTTATGATAGCGGATCCGCTCACAAAAGGTTTACCGTCCAAGGTCTTTCATGAGCACACTGCTCACATGGGTGTTGTATTGCTAGAGGATGTTATGGTTTAGTGGGAGTTTGTATTATATGTGCTGTATATTTACTTTAAGACATTTATGTGTTCAACTTTCTGATCAGAAGTAAAGTATTCAATTCATTCACTCTGTTTTATTGCTTTGATTCTGACCCCACTTAAGTTTAAGGAGGACCAATTGAAAATAGGTCGATCTATATCATTTGACTATATATATGTATGTGACCACTGATGGGTTTAGTCATGATTAATGTGGTAAAGACCACTGTGATCCTATATAAATATGGTTGATGGACGAGATTATTAAGATTACCTTTATTTAATAGCAAATTTTGCGATCATAAGGTTGTACATTTATAAGGAAACATATGTTGCTCAAGTGGAAGATTGTTAAATTAAAAATTTGTTGTGGGCACATATGTTAAAATGTATAATGCTATTATACATTCGGGTGTAAATAAGTGGTATTTACAATTTGTTGAGGGGCCAAATTGTAAATATTAGATAACTGATTTTAGTTCGTTATTAAACGGTCTGGTTTCCGAGAAACAGTACGTACTTTTTATTTTCTCTTCTTCCCCGTCAGAGAGAAAAGCAGACAGAAAGTAGAAACTGTATTCTCGAAAGATCAGAATCTTCATACAAACTAATTCAATGGATTCCGGTACGCTTCCGCTAATCTCGGTTTGTTTATAGTTTTGATTTCTCTTGAATTGATTAGGGCTAAATTAAATATTCAACGTCCGGACTGTACAGAGTTCTTACTAGCATTTGATCCTTGGGACGACAATGCATATCGTATTATGCTTCCAGAATATGATCCAGACTATGCCTATTTTCGTCAAGATGTAAGTGTTATAAAAATAGCTTGACTTGTATCAGAATTGATTAAAAAAATTGAACGTGTGGGTACTGAGAAACAACGAAGAGTGGGAGTCGAAGTATAGTATAGTATTGGATGACATGATAGAGGCGAACCAAGAAGTGTTTAGAGATTACTGTTATATGATAAAGAAGAGGAGGGTAAACTTGTCGGATTCATTTACTATTAGATATGATATCTTTCCATTGCCGTATGAAGGTGGAGAAAGATTGTTTTTTGCTTTAACCACGCCCAGAAATGAGAATTAAGATATGCTTATGGTGTAAAGAGTGGTGAAGTGGAGATGATATCTGTGTCCAGGTCAGTTATTGGAGTAGATAGAGTGGAAGATGAACTTTTTTGTACCATAATAGCATGGCTAAATTGCCAAGTTGTTTGCTGGATTCTAGCTATTAGTTTGTTATTTATGTTTTATGGTTTTCTCTTGTGATATGTTTGAAATGAATGAACGGAAAATTATCATAACAAATTTTAGACATTGTTTTGGTGTATTTTGATTTATATTACAACTTGACATGTATACTATATGTGAGTTAACTAGTTCTATCAGCTACTTTAATCTAAACTCAAATGTAACTTCTGATGTAGTTATATGACTAAATGAATGATGTGCTTATGTGCTGTGTTATTATTTTACACTTCAATCGATTGCATAATCAGATTCCCAAATCAAGGGTATTAAAACAGTCAATTGTCATACCTCATATATTCATAAAACCAGCTGATTAACTGCATTAAATTCTCACCATTAACACCCAGTTAAGTACATGTTCATTTGTCTCGGTAACTTATCATATGTACGTACATATGTGAGTATGTGACACAATTGCCATGCACGTCCACTGTAAAGTTGTTGAACAGTTCAAATCTGCATATGAATGAATCATTAACAAATAATTAAATGCATTCTGTGTTTTGTTATGATGGTTTCTATTTTACATGGTTAAAAGAACTACTAGAAGTTGCTATCTCTTTAGTAACGCATATGCATAATATAATGAATAATACTGTTAAAATTCTAAAACTAACGCACTGATCAAATATGAAAGACGATGAAAAAGAAAATTATCATCCAAAATATGAAATAAAACAGGCAAGTGAGGAAAGAGAAATGCGTTTTTGTGTTTAAAAGTGGAATTAAAAGGGGTATATGTGAAATAGTTATTAATTGTTTTGTTAGTATTATTTATTGTTTGTGATTTGCTTTAAGTACTTGTAAATAATGTCATGAATTGCATTAAAATTATTGTTAAATTGTAACGTAGATGAAAAGAAAATAGATGGTGGGAAAAAAATACTTTTATATTGGAATAAAAAGAACATAAAACAAATGATAGAACCAACTTTAAAAGATATATGAAAGAAAAAAAAAATACTGCTCTTTGGAACCATCCAACTTCGTAATAAATTGCAAGCACTGAATGTTGTTTTGCAAATGTGTTATATCATGCTTCAACCATATTCGAGCATTATTAAATACTTCGTTAATAAAATTTAACACTCTATATTAAATACTTCTTTAATAAAATTTAGGACTCTATATTAAATACTTCATACCCTGCTCGGTAGTCTTGAATATTCTATAAATAAGACGGCATGTATTTCTAGTTCTATTCAATTTGCCACGCTCTTGTGGACACCTCGTTGCTTCCTATAGTAAATAGTAATAAGACAAAGTAATAAGTTGGGAACTAGTCTTGTAGATAGCAGGCAACAATACAAAAAACTTAGCTGAAACAGAATCAAGCCGTCCATCGATCTACCTTATAAAATAACACAAGTACTTCAACTCTAAATAAACACTAAGCTTCTAGTAATATTAATTAGAGTGAAATAGCATAACATAATAATGATGATGAAAGCCAGGGCCATTTCATTCGTATTCTTATTATCATTATGTGTAGTTCTTGAAGTTAAAAAGTGCAATAGCGAAATTAATGTGACAGCGATTTCAATAACATGTAGATACAATGGAGACGCTTATGATAATAAAGTTTGCTACACTACAGACTATGCTACGTGCGAGGAATGTTTATGTGAAGCGGCTTCCAAGTTGTCCACAGAGTGCATTGAAACACAGGGGATTGGGCTTGCCTTTTTGCCATACTTTTGTTCTGTCAGTGCTTAAGTAATGTAAAGTGCTTGTGTGGATGTTGGCTTGCCTCTCTCTGTTGTTCTGTTTCTGCTCTCCTTTTGTCTTGAATAACATGCAAAGATATCTATGTAAATGACATCAGTTCATAAGCTTCAAAGTTCTTTGACATATATACATGCCCTTTGGTGATGGTTCATATCCAGTAAGTGATATCTATGTAAAAACAAATGATTTGATCATTTGAACAAATGCCGTGTTAAGCCATAGGATACGAGTAATAAAATAAAACAACACCTTGCAGGCTCCAGGAATATTAAGATCATGAAAAAGAAATTGTACCGTATATCAAGTTTAAAAGATACGCAATCTACTTTGGTGCATCCAACTTTTTGAGGGTAATCTCTTGAAAATATTATATTGAATAACCCATAAAATCTGGAACAAAAGAGTTTTACAAATTATTTCCACTAACATATCCGTCATATACAAAATAACAGAGTTCGATGAAGAAATAAATCAACATACAGGAAAGAAATTGATTGTCATTTGTCACTTAATACGTAACCTGGACCAGTTACATGATCACCGCATCTACTATTCCAAAAAAATAACACAAGGAAAATAAGCAAATAAACTCTTGTTTTCGAACACAAAAAAAAAAAACAAAAAAAACAAAAAAAAAACAAAGAAAGAAAGAAAGAAAGCTTCAATTTTTGAATGTTGTCTAGGTATATATTTAACGATAAGAAGGTCATGCTAAATTCAGTGATCTACTTTCAGAGGAAAGTTTTAATGTATAGATGTTTTTGTTGAATATTTTGGAGAAAGAGGGAGAGAATATAAGAAAGAGGAGTTTTTATTTTATTTTGTTGTAGAAAACTTTTCTTTATTGATGATTTATTTCTTGCTTTATTGATTGCTTGATTACAAAATGAGGGAAGAGCTGCTCTATTTATATGACTCAATGGAACATTCTAGAAATAAAATATTCTAGAAGCATGACTCATTTGACAATTCTAAAATTTTCTTTTTAGACAACTCTAGAAACATGACTTTTATACAATTCTTATTTCTAGCAACTAATATAAAATTCTAGAGCTCTCTCCAAATTCTATTAAATACAAGAAGATTCTAGAAACTTCTATAATAAGAAACTTCTAGAAATTAACAAATCAAGTTTACTATTTCAACACCTCCTTTTAAACTTGATTTGTGACTCTAAGCAGTACTTGTAATCTTTGTATTTCACGTGCTTCGGTAGGAATAGAGATATCATCCAAACTTTCTTCATAGCATTGACTTTCTTACCAAACGTCGAGATCTTCAATACAAGTTCACAGATTCTTGCTTTATCTCTTTCATATCGTCCTTCTTCGTTACAGTAGGATTTTCCATAAACTAAGCGTTCCAACATCCGTCTTGTTTCGGTACCATAAATTTTAATCGAGTCATATATTCTACTTTTGCATTCTTTCATAATTTCGCACTTACGGTTTTTGATCAATCCAATTTCTATGTATGCTTTCCAAATGTCACTTCCGTCATCATTTCTAAAAACATTACTTGAAAATTTGATTTGTTCAAAATTATATAAGCTTTGCTCACTTTCTTATTTTCATGATGAAAATAACCGCTTTCCACTTTGGCTTCATTCTCCTTTTCCATGTCTTTAGATTCTTCCTCGTTCATCAAATTTCCTCTATGCTTTTGAATTTTATCTACTTGATTCAAGTCTTCTTCGTTGTCATCTCCTTTACTTTCATACTTTTCATCATCGGTGTCATCTTTGCTTTCTTTATTTTCTTCATCTTCTTCTTTTTCGTCATCTACACGTTTCCCTTCTTCTTCCAATTTATCATTCTCTAACTTCTCAAATTCCAATAATTTTTCAACATCTTTCTCATTGTCACTATTCTTTGTTTTCTCTTTTTCATGAATCAGATTGTTTTCTTCTGTTATTTTTGCATCATTCTTTCCATATACTTCTTTCAATAAATTCAACGATTCTTTTGTGGAATCTTCTCCAAGTATATGATCATAAGCTACTTCATCAACGTTCTCACTGATCACAACATGAGAACGATGGTCATTCCATCGTAATTTCACAAATGCTTTCTTCTCAATTTGCGACACGTTCTCCAAATCATTCGACCATTCATAATCATTCTCGATAATCTTTGATAATCCTTTGCAGATTAACTCTTCTTTCATTTCCTCATAAGTCAGCAGCAAAGTACCATCTTTTTGACTTATTTCTTCAACGTAATTGGTCTTCTCTTCAATTTTATTATGCTTTGAAGCTCTACATTCAGAAGCATAATGTCCAAATTTCTTACAATTGTAGCATTTAACACGTGAATTGTCATGCCTTGAATTTCCTCTTCCACGACCTCTTGTTGAGCTTTCTCTTCTTATGTTGTTGTTGTTATTATTTTCATAGTTGGGCCTCCAACCCCGTCCATGTCCATATGCACGACCTCTTCCTTTTTCTTGGCCACCACCCCATCTTTGTTGGCTTCGATTACTTTCTTCCTTTTTTGAATCAATTCTTGTCTTAAGGACTTGCTCCACAGTCTCTTCCTTCTTCCTTTTCTTTTCTTCATAAGCTTGCAATGAGCCTAGAAGTTCCTCTATTGACATGGTCTCCAAGGTTTTTGTTTCTTCAATGATGGCGACAATATGTTCGAACTTTGGATCTAATGATCTAAGAATCTTCTCCATAATTCTTACATCATCTAACTTCTCACCATTTCTTTTAAGATTATTACTAACCACTAGAACTCTTGAGAAGTAATCAGAAACAAGTTCACCTTCTTTCATATGCAAAGTTTCAAACTCTCCTCTTAAAGTTTGAAGACATACATTTTTGACTTGATCAGCTCCCTTGTAAAATGTTCGAAGCTTCTTCCACGCTTCTTTGGCCGACTTTGATTCAGAAATTTTTTCAAATGTGTCATCATCCAATGCTTGATAAATTAGACAAAGAGCCTTCTTGTCCCTTGTCCTTGATTTTCTCAAACCGTCTCTTTGAATTTGAGATAAACCATCTTCATTCTCCTGTTCGGTATAACCATTTTCAACTATCTCCCACACGTCGTGTGCTCCAAGGAGAGCCATCATCCTTAAACTCCAATTATCATAGTTGTTCTTGGTAAGCATTGGAACTTGTAGGGGAACGCCATTATTCGCCATCTCTATCTTCTAAAAGATCCTCGCTCTGATACCACTTTGTTGAATATTTTGGAGAAAGAGGGAGAGAATATAAGAAAGAGGAGTTTTTATTTTATTTTGTTGTAGAAAACTTTTCTTTATTGATGATTTATTTCTTGCTTTATTGATTGCTTGGTTACAAAATGAGGGGAGAACTCCTCTATTTATATGACTCAATGGAACATTCTAGAAATAGAATATTCTAGAAGCATGACTCATTTGACAATTCTAGAATTTTCTTTTTAGACAACTCTAGAAACATGACTTTTATACAATTCTTATTTCTAGCAACTAATATAAAATTCTAGAGCTCTCTCCAAATTCTATTAAATACAAGAAGATTCTAGAAACTTCTATAATAAGAAACTTCTAGAAATTAACAAATCAAGTTTACTATTTCAACAGTTTTCCATTGATTTCTTTCTTTCTTTTTTCTTTTTTTCTGGTACCACAAAATTGAACATCTAAGGATATATGTATAAATAGTGTTAGTAGCAGGTAGAGCTAGACCATTCTATTTGCACCGTTGATTATATAAACTATGAAGTTTAAACTAATTGGCTATTTCTGTATAACCAACCCACCCTTCTGTGTAACCTAGTCAGTGAAGCGGCTGCATGCACAAGGGAAATGCACATTTGTGATACCGGGATGCATAGGGCCTACGAGCACGGAAGAACGTAAGTACCATTACCCACTCGTTAGTTTAAGGGTCAGATTCTGAGCCCTTTTTTTACTCGTGTCTTGCGAGTGAAAGGTCGTCTCGTTGTACGAGTCAAATACTCAAAATGGACTTTTTAGACCCTGTCCAAGTATCTTGCTTCTTTCGTTACACGCCTATTCTATAGGTCCAATCTCATCTGCTAGCGCTTATTCATTGCTTGATGCGGACACATTCATCGATTTCTTTTCATTGTTCCTGGGCTATGGGCATTGGCCCACATGAATGAAGCTAATCCCTCCTTTTTCGATAGCGATATCGAAAAATGCAATCTACTTTCCCGCACTAAACAAAAGACTTTCTTTATCTGATAGCATATGGGTTTTGACCAACAATGTGGCGAATAAAGAATGTTAATACACGAAGATTTTGATCAATGACAATGAGCTTCAACAAATAAGAAGAGAATGCAAAAGCTAGAAGAAGATAGATGAAGACCAAAGTATAAACATTAGTATGATTTTCTATGTGTCTTAGTCTAGATTATTTGTTAAAATCTATCCTCAAGAGATTTGCACGAACATTAGAACACATTCATAAAAACTTCATTCACATGTTCACTGTGCATACTTTTATACTTCAGTCGACTGAACAGACATGGCCAGTCGACTGAAACTGTACACATATACAAAATTGCACAGTTTCAGTCGACTGAATTACCTGTGCAGTCGACTGAAATTGTTCCTGAAAATTTCTCTTTGTATTTTCAGTCGACTGAATCTCCTGCTCAGTCGACTGAATTTAAACCTGCGAATTTTCCCTGAAAAGACACCTTCTTCTTCCCAAGAGTTGCAACCATTCATCAATGGAAATGGAAGCATCTCTTGTTTGCAACCTTTGACAACATATGCATCTCTTCTACAAGTATAAATTCATGATTCTAACATCATTTAATTCACCGAATTCTCTTTCTTTAATCTTACTATTCTCTTGTTCATATTCTCTAGATATTCTCAAAGCAATCACCAATCTATTGCTTGAATCACTGTTTTTGTTTATAACATTCTTTTGATTCATAGCAATTCACATTTCCTAAATCTTCACAAACACATTGCATATTCTCGAGGATAAGATTATAGGAATATTGTACCACATTAGACTCATTAGTGTTGACAAGAACACAACAAGTCAAATATTGTATTTTGGTAATTGAGTTGAAGTTCTCTTCGGTAGTTGAGGTAAGAAATCCCGTTCGGTTGTTCGGGTAAGTTGTAAACCTATTCCTCCGGGTGAAGTGAGGGTGTTAGTTAGTGAAATTTCTAAGAGGAGCTTAGAGACTGGACGTAGGACGAGAGGTCCGAACCAGTATAAAAGTCTTGGTGTCTCCTTGCATTTACCTACTTCATATACCTAGACTATTTCATTATTCCATATTACACGATCCTACCGCATAGCCTCTTTCAATTAGTATCAGAGCTTGGCCGTCCTATAACCATAACACCGTTATTAGACATATTGATAATATGGAAAATAACGCAAGTACAAGCACAACATCTGCCTATAGTTCTACATTTGCAGAAGGACAATCCACCCAAAGACCTCCTCTATTTAATGGACTAAACTATAATTATTGGGCTACAAGGATGAGGATTTATATGCAAGCAACAAGTTTCGAAGCCTGGAATGCTACTCAAGCAGAGTTCGTTGTACCTACAACCGATTATCCTACATGGACACAAATTCAAAATAATGAAGCAAGTGCAAATGCCAAAGCTATGAATATGCCATTTTGCGCCCTGGATAGAAATGAATTCAACCGTGTTAGCATATGTACTACTGCATGTCAGATATGGGAAACTCTTAAAGTCATACATGAAGGCACAAACAAGGTTAAACAAACAAAGATATCCATGCTGAAGAATCAATTCCAAAACTTTAGAATGCGACAAAATGAATCCATCAATGACATGTACTCAAGATTTCAAGACATTCATCATGCTCTAATCGGACTAGGAGAAAGATACACAGACTTTGACATTGTGTCTAAAGTTCTAAATTCACTCACTGATGAATGTGAGAGAAAAGTACTAGCAATCGAGGAAGCAAATGATTTATCTACAATGAAACCAGAAGAATTGATTGGAAAGCTTATGTCGTATGAAGTAAATATGCAAGCTAAAAAGGATCAAGCTCAAGAAAGAAAGAATATTGCTTTTCATGCGGAAAAGGAAGAATCATAGTCTGAAAATGAGGATCTAGCATTTATAGCCAAAAATTTCAAGAAATTCCTAAAGTATAGAAAAGGAAAAAAAAACGGATTCAAAAAGAATTTCTTGAACAAACCATCATCCTCAAATATAGAATGCTTCAATTGTCATAAGAAAGGACATATGCAAAAAGATTGTCAAGAACAAATGAAGGAAAATCAGAAAAACTTCAACAACAAAAACAAGAAAGATAAATTCAAAAAGAAGGCATTTTCTGTAACATGGGACGATTCAGATTCATCATCATTCGAAAGTGATAGTGATGGTGACAATGAACAGGCAAATGTATGCTTCATGGCTCAAGAATCTGAGGTAAATAATTTAACTTTCGACGATTTAATTGAAGTAAACACTGAACTCTTAAGCACAATAAAAATTCTTAAAAAGAAAAGTAACGAAATTCGTGAAAATCAAAACAAAGCTGAGTTTGAGAGAGATATGTTAAATGATGAAAAGAAAATTCTTGAAGAAGAACTTGAAAAAGTTCAAGAATCTTATTCAAATTCGGAAACTCAATTATCACTTTTAAGTCAAGAAATTGAAACTCAAAAATTAAAGAATGATATAATTATTTCTGAAAATCATGATTTAAAAACTAAAATTAGACAAGTTGAGTTAGAAAATAATAGTCTTCAAACTAGATTAGAGAACATCACTAAAAATGTTTCTAACTTTAACAAAGGAAGAGAAAATTTATCTAAGATTTTAGAAAATTCTCAATTCTCTTCAAATAAACATGGATTAGGATATAATACGGAGTCAAAAATTCCTAAAAAGAAAAATACGAAATTTAAAAGGAATATGGATTCAAAACAACAAAAATTAATTAAGAAACCTATTAAAACAAAAGTACAAAACAAGGTAGTTACAATTTGGGTACCAAAAACTAACAATGTATTAATAAGAAATAAATATATTAAAACATTTATGGATATTGTTCATCATAATAAAAACTATATTTATAAAAAGGACACTAAACCAAACTGGGTTTGGTTTCCTAAAACTCTAACTTCTTAGGACCCTATTAAAAAGTGGGTACCAATAATCTCATATTTATTTTCAGGTCCCACTTAAAAAGAAGAAATGGATATTAGATAGTGGTTGTTCAAAACACTTGACCGGAGACAAAGATATGCTTACAAACATCACATACTTTGGTGGTGGCTCGGTTACCTTCGGAGACAATTCAAAAGGCTATATCATTGGCAAAGGAGATGTGAACAATTACGGTACATCAAATTTACCTTTTATAACAAATGTTTCATTAGTTGAAAATTTAAAACATAATCTACTTAGCATAAGTCAATTATATGACAAAGGTTTTAAAATAACTTTCTCAAATAATAATTGTAGTATTTTTGATCAAGACCAAAATCTCATATTTGAAGGAAAAAGAGATAGAAATATTTATGTTCTATATATGAATATTAATCATAATTCAAGTATGTGTTTACTTGCCAAAGATAATGATCCTTGGTTATGGCATAAAAGATTTTGTCACATAAATTTTAAAACTATTAGAAAACTTTCTAAAAACGAATTAGTAAGAGGATTACCCAAAATAAATTTTAAAATAAATAATTTTTGCGATGATTGTCAAAAAGGAAAATTAACGAAATCATCTTTTAAATCTAGGAAAAATATTTCAACTTTACAACCATTAGAATTACTAGATATGGATTTATTCGGACCAACACAAGTTCAATCCATTAATCATAGTCGATACGTATTTGTAATTGTTGATGATTTTTCAAGATATACATGGACTACTTTTATGAAAAATAAAAGTGACACTTTTGAGCATTTTAAAACATTTGTCAAAATAATCCAAAATATTAAAAACTTGAAAATTAAAAATATTCAAAGTGATCATGGAGGCGAATTCGAAAATGAAGATTTTGAAACATTTTGTAAAAAGAAAGGAGTTAATCATCATTTCTCTTTTCCTATAACTCCTCAACAAAATGGAGTTGTAGAAAGAAAGAATAGAACATTACAAGAATGCGCGAGAACATTGTTAAATGTGTGTTCTCTACCAAAACATTTTTGGGCAGAAGCAGTTGCTACTGCATGTTATGTATTAAATAGAATTTCAATTAGACCTTTAATTAAAAATACTTCTTATGAACTATTCAATAATAAAAAACTAAATATATCTTATTTTAAAATATTTGGATCAAAATGTTTTATTTTAAATACAAAAGATCAACTATGAAAATTCGATTCAAAAGCTGATGAAGGAATTTTTGTAGGATATTCTGAACGAAGTAAAGCATATCGAGTATTTAATAAACAAACAAACTCAATTGAAGAAACTTTACATATATCTTTTGATGAAAACTTTAATAAAAATTTAAATATAAAAGATGATGAAGAATTGATAAATATAGAAGAAATAAACCTTGAAAATAATAATGAACTAAGATCTCCTCCTAGAATATTACGAGATCATCCAACTCAAAATATAATAGGAGAAATAAATTCTCAAGTTAGAATAAGAAATCAACTAAATCAAATGGGTCATGTAGCTTTCATTTCATCTATAGAACCTAAAGATTCAAAAGAAGCATCAACAGATGATTATTGGATTATCGCAATGCAAGAAGAATTAAATCAATTTGAACGTAACAATGTTTGGGAATTAGTTCCCCGTCCGAATAATCAATCAGTAATTTGAACAAAATGGATTTACAAAAATAAAGTAGATGAACAAGGTAATAAAACAAGGAATAAAGCAAGACTAGTAGCACAAGGGTATAATCAAGAAGAAGGTATTGATTTTGAAGAAACATTTGCTCCTGTTGCAAAATTGGAAGCAATACGTATACTATTAGCCTTTGCTTGTTTTCACAATTTTAAACTTTACCAAATGGATGTTAAAAGTGCATTTTTAAATGGTTTTATTAAAGAAAATGTATATGTAGAACAACCTCCGTTATTTATACATGAAAAATATCCGGATCATGTATTTAAATTTAAGAAAGCACTATATGGTCTTAAACAAGCTCCTCGTGCTTGGTATGAAAGACTTAAAAGTTATTTATTAAACTCAGGATTTAAAATTGGAAAAGTAGATCAAACACTTTTTATTAAAAATACTACCAAAGATATTTTAATAATTCAAATATATGTAGATGATATTATTTTTGGTTCAACAAATGAAAATTTGTGTAAAGAATTTTCAGATATAATGACTAATGAGTTCGAAATGTCTCATATGGGAGAACTATCCTATTTTCTCGGACTTCAAATCAAACAATTAACAAATGGAATTTTTATAAACCAAGAAAAATATTGTGATAATTTAATAAAACAATTTGGTATGGAAAACACTTCTACTAAACCTACTCCTATGAGTACCACTACACATCTCGATCGAGATGAAAACGGCAAAAGTGTAGATCAAAAATTGTTTAGAAGTATGATAGGTTCTTTGCTCTATTTAACCGCTAGTAGACCTGACATAATGATGAGTGTTTGTTTATGTGCACGTTTTCAATCCGATCCTAAAGATTCACATTTAAGAGCAGTAAAACGAATAATGCGATATCTTAACCAAACTAAAGATTTCGGTCTTTTCTATCCAAAGGAATGTTCATTTGAGTTAGTGTCATTCAGTGATGCTGATTTTGGTGGATCCCGAACGGATAGAAAAAGTACAAGTGGTACTTGCCATTTCATTGGAAAATCACTTGTATCTTGGTTTAATAAGAAACAAAATTGTGTCTCGCTCTCCACATGCGAAGCAGAGTATATATCAGCTGCTTTAGATTGCACTCAAGTTATATACATGCAACAAACACTTAAAGATTTTAATATAAATTTAACAAATTCTACAATATATTGTGATAATACAAGTACAATAAACTTGTCTAAAAATCCTGTTAATCACTCTCGTACAAAACATATAGATATTCGTCACCATTTTTTACGTGACAATATCGAAAAAGGAATAATTAATTTAGAACATATTTCTACCGAAAATCAAATTGCCGATATATTTACTAAACCTCTATTAGAAAACTCCTTTATAAAACTTCGACGAGAATTAGGTATAATATCCTTTAAAGATATCAATTAGAGATGCATTTGAAATATTCACTCATTTCAGTCGACTAAAACAATCTGTTCAGTCGACTGAATGAACATATCAAATATTTTTCGGAAATGTTATATGCTACATTATATAATTTGTAGACCACTCGTTTTAAAAACTGAATCTTTAATAAGAACCCTACTTTTCTAACAAAATTCTCCTAACCATTAAATCATTATGCGGTTAAAAATCTAAATAAATTATAACCATTAGTTGTTTAGTAAAATTCTACTATAAATAAATTCTAAAAAAATTTATTATTCATCTCGATTTTACGATTAAAAGCTTAAACAATTTCAATATAAAATGTCGTCAAACAACTCCTTCTCTCCGTTACACCTCGTCAGTTGATAACACTCCAACATCGCCAAAACTTCCCACACCAACGCCAGCACATGAGCCGGTTTACAAATGGGAAAATTATCGTACTGGTTTCACACCAGAATCGAAAAAGGCGAAAAGAGGACTCTTTATTTCACCTGACACAAAAAGAAAGATTGATGAAATTCATCACTTTCAACAACAACAAATCGATCTTCAACGAGAGCTATACTTCGAGCAAAAAGTTACAGCACGACGTTTGAGTTTTCTAGAACAAATCGGTTTACGCTTCTGTGGATCAAAGAAGAATCAAGTGGCTGAACCTCTACCTCGCCCTGTTAGCTCACTTGATCCGTCTTCATCTTATCGTACACCGGTTGATCCTGTGAATCCTTGGATGTCTCCTAAGACTCCTCAATATAGTCCGAATTCATGGGATATAAATTACATGAAGAATGAAGGAAAGAATTCTCCAAGTCCGTCTCCAAAGAAATAGTTAAAATTTTGTATGATAATACATCAACATTTTTGTAACTATTCCTTTAAATAAATTGTTTAAAATTCAAAAATTAACTAAAATAGCAAACATTGTATGTTCAGTCGACTGAATTCCCCTGCTTAGTCGACTGAAAATATGACAGAAAATCACTTATGCAAAGCTCAGTCGACTGGAACCATCAGTCGACTGAAAATTCAACAGCAAAATTTTTGTAAAAAAATTCAGTCGACTAAAAGTACTGCTCAGTCGACTGAATATATCACAGAACACTTCGGCCTTTGATTCAGTCGACTGAACAGAACATTCAGTCGACTGAACGCTGCTTCCCAGGCAGAATTTCACCTTTTAACCACCAAATTTTACCATACCTCTTCACTTTTACCTCCTACAAACCTTCTTCCCCAAATCTATTCGAAACCCTAGCTCTCAAATTTCTCAAAATCAAATCAATTTTCACCAAAATGGCACCAAAAAGATCAAGAGCCTCATCTTCTTCATCCTCCGAGCCAATTGATGCTCAAATTGCACAATGGCTTTATGATGGAACTGCTGTCACCCGATGGAACAAGATGAAGAATTCTCGAATTTTTGAGCATTCTTTCGTTGATTTTCAAAGTTTTCAAACCTACAATCTTCAAGCATTCACAGATCCGGCAGGTTTAACTCCACTTCTAGATTTAAAAAGAAATGATCATGCTATTAATCATGTAATGGTAAAATTATTTTATGTTAATCTTAATCTTGGACACCAAACTCCAAGAAATCCAAACAATAGTGTTTGGAGCATGGTATGTGGAAAGAAAGTTTGGTTCTCCTTGGATAGAATGACACATATTTTAGAGTCCCCAAATATTGGGAGAAAACTTGAGGAGATTGAATTCAATCCACACATTCGTGACAACATCAACCATCGATTTATTGAAGATAACATCAACTTTAGAAATTTTAAGTCCACTTCCCTTTGACCTATGGCAATAATCCTCCATAAAGCCCTAATGACAACGATTACTCCTCGCACGGGCTCATACGAAATTGTCTACCCAAACAACTATCGAGCTTTATATGCTGTTTTTAGCAATATTCAAGTTAATTGGGTACAGCTTATTCTTGATGAGTTTCTCACTTTCAACAATGGCAAGATGCGCACTATTTACTTTGGAGAGTACATCATGCGACTTCTCCTAAATGTCGATACGCCATTACCTAAATCAGAGAATACAATGGTCCATCAGATTAATCATCGGACCATAAGCCTGATGCAACTCCCATCTCGACCTCCTCGCATAATATCACTTGCCGAATGGGAAGCAAGGCATCAAGAACAACAACAACAACAACCTCCTCAACCTCGCCACGAAGAACATCTCGAGCAAGATGATGAAATTCGTCTTGTTGACCCAAGCTTCACTACCAACCAATCCTTGAGCATATTGTCAAGAAATCAACAAATTCTTGACACTCGTCTTAAAAAGGTTGATCATAAGCTTGATAAAATCAAAGGATTTTTCAACAAGCTTTGGGATGCAATCTCGTGCTCAAGCACCACTACTGCTTCAACATCTCGCGGCAAACGTCCCACACCCACGTTTACATGGACGACATCCGAAGAGCATACAAGTAGCAGCGCAAGCGGAGCTAGTTGTGGCCAAGGAGGAAGAGCACCTAGACCACCAATAGGAGGACCCGTCATACGTGAACCAACTGGAAGGGAAGGTTCATATGACTGGGATAAGGATGAGTGATTTTGTTGTTTTGATGTCTATTTTTAAACTTTCTAATGGCTTGTATAAATAGCTATTTTATACTTGTCTGTCATAACATTTTTATTTCTCTTAGTTCATGCTTATATTCTCTATGATTTAGTTATTGTTTTGATATATTATTACTACTGTTAGTTCTTTCTTTTTTGTCGATGACAAAGGGGGAGAAAATCTATGGTACTAACTTTGTTTTGTAGAAAAGATAGTGCATACATTCAGGAGGAGAAAGTAAGTATATACATCTCTACAAAAGTATTGTCATCAATCAAAAAGGGGGAGAATGTTGATACACGAAGATTTTGATCAATGACAATGAGCTTCAACAAATAAGAAGAGAATGCAAAAGCTAGAAGAAGATAGATGAAGACCAAAGTATAAACATTAGTATGATTTTCTATGTGTCTTAGTCTAGATTATTTGTTAAAATCTATCCTCAAGAGATTTGCACGAACATTAGAACACATTCATAAAAACTTCATTCGCATGTTCACTGTGCATACTTTTATACTTCAGTCGACTGAACAGACATGGCCAGTCGACTGAAACTGTACACATATACAAAATTGCACAGTTTCAGTCGAATGAATTACCTGTGCAGTCGACTGAAATTGTTCCTGAAAATTTCTCTTTGTATTTTCAGTCGACTGAATCTCCTGCTCAGTCGACTGAATTTAAACCTGCGAATTTTTCCTGAAAAGACACCTTCTTCTTTCCAAGAGTTGCAACCATTCATCAATGGAAATGGAAGCATCTCTTGTTTGCAACCTTTGACAACATATGCATCTCTTCTACAAGTATAAATTCATGATTCTAACATCATTTAATTCACCGAATTCTCTTGCTTTAATCTTACTATTCTCTTGTTCATATTCTCTAGATATTCTCAAAGCAATCACCAATCTATTGCTTGAATCACTGTTTTTGTTTATAACATTCTTTTGATTCATAGCAATTCACATTTCCTAAATCTTCACAAACACATTGCATATTCTCGAGAATAAGATTATAGGAATATTGTACCACATTAGACTCATTAGTGTTGACAAGAACACAACAAGTCAAATATTGTATTTTAGTAATTGAGTTGAAGTCCTCTTCGGTAGTTGAGGCAAGAAATCCCGTTCGGTTGTTCGGGTAAGTTGTAAACTCATTCCTCCGGGTGAAGTGAGGGTGTTAGTTAGTGAAATTTCTAAGAGGAGCTTAGGGACTGGACATAGGACGAGAGGTCCGAACTAGTATAAAAGTCTTGGTGTCTCCTTGCATTTACCTACTTCATATACCTAGACTATTTCATTATTCCATATTACACGATCCTACCGCATAACCTCTTTCAAAGAATACCATTCAGCTTGAACAAGTTAATATTTCCTTGCAGCCCAACCTTAAGTAGCAAGAGTAACTACTCATTCAAGATTACACTAGCCCAACCTTAAGTAGCAAGAGTAACTACTCATTCAAGATCACCTCGACCATGTACTCGCTCATAACTCCTTCTAATCCACTCAAAAATGCCTCTAAGATAAGTTTGTAATCCAATTAAGATTGACTATTGGGTAAAGATGCGAAGTAATTAAAGGAGAGAAAGATGCTTCTGCTTTTTGAAAGATGAAAAAGAAGAGTGGGTCTTAGCTCTTCCCTCTACTTCCGCTCCCGAAACGATAGAGTTACTCTTTCAAGCTTGATTGAGCAGGAAGAAAAAACAATCAATAGCCAATGTTTATACTGGACGCGAAGAAATAAGAAAAGCCATATTGCAAGCCAGTGTGCCAATGTTTATACTGGGTGTGAGTTCAATAGGGAGGGAGGAGCGATTTCTTTTAAGATTCTGGTAGCGCAGGGGCTTTTTCATTAGATTTTACAAGGGGCGGGTGCGAATTTCATGGCTATCAAGGTCGATGTGGAGCATGCCTCTTACACGGTACGTTGGGATATTTCCTTGAAGAGGGCGGAACTCCAAGCCAGCATCTGGGCAATGCGAGAATGAAGCTTCGGGCTGAAATAGACAGCAGACTTGTATTGAAAAGATATGTTGCCTAACCTGTTACTGTTGGTGTTGTCTTCAAAGATTTCTTATGTGTTACACGGTTTTGTAACTTGTTTATTTATGTGAAGTTCTATCTAGAACTTGCAAAATATATAAGTACATGATGCGGATTCATATAATATGTTAGCATTGCTTTTATAATCAACTCTTTTATATATTTTACACAGATACGAAACTAAATTGCCAAAAGGATACAATTATTCTGTTAGTGCTTAAGTTAATTGCGTGTTCATGGTTTGTCATGTTACAAACGTTCCACCCTTCTTGTTTCCTTTTTCTTTCTTTTTAACTTGAATGACATGCAAAAATCAGTTGATATAGGCATCGTATATAGTTTAGTTTAAAGATCAAGTTCCAGCTGCATAGTTTAGTTTAAAGATCAAGTTCCAGCTGCAGTCAGTGGCGGAGGTAGCTTTGAAGCTCAGCTAGGATCAAATTTTAGTCTCACATCGGCTATGTACTCATGTCGTCTATGTATATATATCAATATTTGTATTCTTATTATCAAACGGTTCACCTAGAGCAATAAAATAATTTCAACTGGGACAACTTGATCAATTCTACTTTTTTGTGCCTGTGTTCCGATTTTTGAGGTAGGGCCTTGGCCCTGGGTGGCCTTATGTGGCTCCGCCCCTGCCTGCAGTATCTATAGCGATGAAGGTAGGACCAATTTACCCATCACAAATCTTACTCATATACATTATGCATTAAATAGAAATTAAGATGATATCTACCTTCTGTGATGTTTCATATCCAGATAAAGATATATATGTACGGCATTTGGACCGATCGGTTGTACTAATATTGTTGATTTCATAGGACTTAAACAATAAAATGAGTGAAACCTTAACAGCACCAGATGTATTAGCAATAAAAAGCATTAGGAACATCATGCCAAAGCTTAATATAAGTTGCTTTTTTTACTTTAACAGCTTCTAAAAGTCACTTAAAAGATGCAAGATTGAAAGTGCAAGTTTCTTTTGCTCACCCAAATTTTTGAGAAAATATTTTTGCAAGAGCGAGCACTCTAGTTTTGGAACAATATTAACGGGCAGAGTTAAAAACTGAGTATAGTTTAATTCTCTTGAAACAACCAACATGCAGCACACAAAAAAAATCTAAATGCACGATATAAGATAATAGAGTCCGATAGAGAAATAAAGCAACAGAAGAGTAAAGTAAAGAAACTGATTGTTTCATTTTCCACTTAATACATTCACCTGAATATAGATTATAAGTCGCCTCATTTGTGGTTTACAGTGCTATACTCGGAAAAAAAATTATAAGGCAAATATGCAAATTAATTATTAAACTCAAAACAATGTGTAACAAAATTAATCATGAACTGAGCTTCAAATTTTTAAATGTCGCAGTTAAAAGGTTTAGCTTCTCAGGTGCCTTTTGTTTGTAGTCTTTGAGCAGGGCTTCTGCTGCTAAAGATTGCAAATCAGAGCTCTCCTCTTCCTTGTTTCTTCCCTTTGTCAGCTGACTGATAGCAGCACTACACTGGAAAAAAAAGGGGGAAATATAATGTCAAGAGGGTCATATGACTCGTATTGCTTGAAAATTTTCCATCCAAGTACACAATGTACATTTCTTGCATGAAACACTTTCAGTACCATTACACCAAAAATCTAGCACATGTTAAGTAATAATTTAGGCATGTGTATTTCAATTTTCAACGGATAGGCGAAATAAACTTTATGATGTAAGATCATTTTTAAGTAACATGTTAGCATAGATATGTTGTATTGGAAACGACAATAACACATAAATATCATAAATACTTTAGACTTTATAGTTTATATAACGAGCCATTTCCCAAGACATTTTTGTTTTACACAAGTATACTTTAGTTTTAACTAGGATAGCTTTCAAAATGTAACATTTTTGTTTTCTAAAAGCAAAAAAACAAAAAGTCAATATTGATTTAAAAAAATAAACTTATAATATTATTTTTGCATTTATTTGGAAGATTTATTTTACTAAAGTAACAAATATTTCAGCATATTCATATTCCACTTATTAGTGTTTTAAGATCAAAAGACTTCTCTACTGAAAGCAAAAGCATTTTGCTTTAGGTTGCAGAAATTACTCCAAGTAAAATATAAAAATGATACATCCGATAAAACTTAAACGTTTAACATTTGATAGAATAAGGAAGCTCCCACTATTTTTTATCAGTCTTTTAAGATGAATGCATAACCAAGTTCATTTAATAAAAGAAATGCGATTGGTTTTGCAGGTCTGCAAAATATGAAGATGTTTTTGATGTGTAGAAAAAGAGGGAAATTTGTAGAAAACTATTCTGAAGCGAAAAAAGGGACTAGTAAAATGGAAGATAGACATGTCGCACCATATATGGATATTATCGTATTAATCCCGCACAAAGAGTGGAATGTCATTGGATACTTCCATTAAGCACAATAGTTCTACGCATATTATATCAATGTTTGTTTATAATTCTTCAAGTAAATTGATACATTTATGCCAGTATAGCAATACTTTTTGACCAATAATCTTGAATTTTCGATTAGCAGATAAAGGTGTTCTTATGCAGGTAACAACATATAAAGTACATTAAAAGCATACCAAGCATATGCCATAAAGTGCTCTTGTACTCTTTCCACCGGTTAAATTAACAGTGGAAGCATAATATTTCTTAGCTGTTTGAATATTTTCCAAACCACCCATTGTGTATAGCACCTGTAAATGCAATTTCAGTGTCAGAATAGAGTAGACTCAACAAACTGAAAGGTAAACAGGTTTCGAAGAGCTGCATAGAACAAAGGTAAACAGGTTTCGAAGAGCTGCATAGAACAGTAAGAGTGAGGCTTATCCTAAACCACTCCTAAGCGAAAATGGAAGAATAAGGCATATCCTACAGCGTCCCTGAAATAGAATAAGGCTTATCCTTAAACGCCCTTAAAAGATATGCTTACTTGATGTCTGAATTTTGTTTACAATGCAAAAAGTGAATATACGAGAATGATGCTAATTTCTGGTTGATGCACGAATTTTCAACAGGTATCAGTATAGCTCATCCTTCAAATATCACACTTAATAATTGTTTATGAACTTAAAAAATACAGTTATATACATTAAACTTTGGTTGAATACTCCCAATTATGCATTCACTATTCTCCCAACTATTCTACCAAGTTCAACTGATGCTGCTTAGGAAACCATGGTCCAAGGGATTAGTTTCACCAGTTTACTTCTGAAGTATAATAATTTTAAGATTCATTTTCATTTGCACTCTAAAATCATGTCTGTAAGGAAGAGAGTGAGCTAGAAGGACAAGTAATCAGAGTTTTAAATTTGCTTCATCTTACCCGAGATCCACTTTTTGCACTTGGACGAGACAAGATTTCAGACATGATTTTTAACTGTTTGACACTCATCTCACCCGAGATCTTAAAATCTCAACCCGAGGTACAGACTGAGATGTTAATTCGAGATTTGAAAGCTTGCAAGTAATGATAGACAAAAATTAATTTTTGCAATACATAAGAGCACGACAAACCTTATTTCGACCAGAAATAGCACAATGGATCAAAATTGCAAAATAGTAGGAAAAATTGGAAGTGAAAAAAAACTTTTTTTATTTGTTTCAACCCTAGAACAAGCACTGGTCATTCAAAGGTTAACAGTTTCACCAGTTTACTTCTGTAGTATAACAATTTTAAGGTTCATTTTTATCTGCACTCTAAAATCATATCTGTAAGGAAGAGAGTGAGCCAAAAGGACAAGCAACGATAGACTTTATACAATCTTTGCAATACATTAGAGCACCACAAACTCTATTTCGACCAGAAATAGCACATGCACAGTGAATCAAAATTGCAAAATAATAAGAAAAACTTGAGTAAAAGTAAAAGTAAAATAATAATAGTAATAATCTGGTTCAACCCTAGAATTAAATCCATTTTTATGTACAGATCATTCAAAGGTTATTTAGGTTCATGTAACCAAAATCATTAATCACACATTTCGAACTTATGCTTTGTCAGGACTATTCATGTACCAAATAACATATTACGCAGTTAAGCTCTAACCGTACTAAGCAAGTTGATGACTCTTTATATGTATGTCTTTTCCATAATGTCGAAGAACATTCCGCTTGCTATAATATATAAGTGAAATTTAACTAAGATACACTATACAGATTTTGTCATTAGAACAGCAAAACATATTCACCAATATTAAGCTACTTGCCTCTGCATAGGCTAAATGATATGGTGGAACCAATGGTTGACATAATATTAGCTCCTCATAACAGAAGGCTGCTTGCTTATACCTGATGGCACAAAATATTTTTGATGAAAACAACAACCAAAATCAGCAAAGAAAATTCAACTGAGAGGACATACATTTGAAGAGACGCATATATTTCAGCTAATTCTCTCCAAGCATCATGATCCGCCATAAATCTAAATAAGATGGTTCCATTAGAAAACAATAATTAGAATCTAATACGCAAAATATAATATAACTTACATTTCAAGATATTTGTTAAGATATTCAACAGCAGCAGGTGTATTTCCTTGTGCTTTTGCCATAGCTACCCTCCTTTTATGGATAACCTACAGAAATCACAAGAACATTACGATCTGCAAATTATTTGGACCAATACTAAATTAAAATTGCATTCCATAAACGACTTGATCTTATATGTATGATAAAGCATGATTCAAGAGGAATTGTTCCTTTATCCCAAAAATCTATATGGACATGGTAAATGATATGATTAGTCATGTAATTGACCAATAGAAAACATGTTCTGTTTCAGTATATACTAGATAAACAACTAAACAAGGTTAGCCATTTATCAATAACATCAAACCAAATAAGAATCTTGAGGAATACCAAAAAATATATAAAATGTTATTATGATACATAAACCAATATGAGACATATTTATTGATATTATAACACAATCGAAGTGAAGAAAATCACTTGATCTAGTGGGTTGTCTTCTAGAAGACATGCATAAGCTCTATCTGCCTCGGCCCACGCTCCCTTTGCTTCAAGCAGCATTCCCTCTAACTTGCCTAACAGATATTACAATAAAAAAAAAGTAATTGCACAGATGGAAAATCACGTAGCCACAATACAAACTACAACATACAAAACAACGAAACTAATGCATATGATTTGAAAATAAGAGTGACCATCAAGTTGAAATGGGATGCAATATACGGACAGTCCTAATAAGCACAGGAATGGCTCACTGCGTTGAATTTCAAAATGGGCAGTACATCAGAATTGATGCTACGCAAGTAACACAAGCTTGTATATCCCGGTGGTAAAACACCGGTTTTGAAAACAAGAGGCCAATATATCTTTAGTAGAAACTATATCTTTTACATGAAAACTCAACTGAAACACTGTTCTAAATAGAATAAAATACATTTCAAAATAGAGGAGAATGTGTGACTTTTACTATAAGAACAATTCTTATGTGAACAAAACAGAATTCAAAAGAGTTGGTGTCGGTCCCTAGGACCGTGAACGGATTCTCCTCTGGCCCTTAGGCACATCGGAAGCACATGAGTTCACCGGGGTGGAGCATAGTCCCCAAAACCAGCATTGGTTAGGTGCTATTGATGGACACCTTTTCAGAAAGAAAGTCAGATAATCCAGAAAATTTCGGGTCTTTAATTAAGTGGATGAAAGAACCAATTACTTTTAATTATTTATATAATAATTTCATAAACACATTAAAAAATTATGATATGTTCTCAAACATTTTTACTCACATTCTTGCTTGAATAGGCAATGCATTTTTGTGAAATTCTGTATGTTCCTGTACCGTAAATTTGTTTGAGAAATGGTTACAGTATATTTTCTGTCTTAGAATGATGTTTTTCTTGACCTTTTTGAATTTTGTAATTTCATGACCTGAAAATGAAACGACCAATTTTCCATAACTTTTGATCCATATGTCTGAATTAGGTGATTCTTATTCTGACTTCGAGCTAAGGCAATCCTCTTCAACTTTTATGTTTTGAGTTTTATCATATTTCGTATTTTAAAGGGTCTAATTGGCTCTTTAAGCCGCAGCCCTGTCGATTTTCAAAATTCTATAATTTTATGAGTTTTATCGGATTTTATATTTTAAAGGATCAAATTGACCCTTTAAACCGCAGCTCTATCGATTTTCAGAGTTTTGTAATTTTATATCCTGATAATGAAATTTCCATAATTTTTGATCTGTAAGTCCGAATTAGGTTATTCTTTATTTGACTACTAGTTAAGGCATTCCTCTTCAATTTTTATGTTCAAATTTTTACTAGATTTTGTGTTTTAAAAGGGCCAAATTGGCTCTTTAAGCAGCAGCTCTATCGATTTTCAGAGTTTTGTAATTTTATATCCTGATAATGAAATTGCCATAACTTTTAATCCGTATGTCTGAATTAGGTGATTCTTTTTCTGACTTCGAGCTAAGGCAATTCTCTTCAACTTTTATGTTTTATCATATTTTTTGTTTTAAAGGGTCTAATTGGCTCTTTAAGCAGCAACCCTGCCAATTTTCCAATTATTCAGAGTTTTGTAGTTTTATGTCCTGATAATGAAATTGTCATAACTTTTGATCCGTAAGTCCGAATTAAATGATTCTTTTTCTGGCTTCGAACTATGGCAATCATCTTCAACTTTTAGGTTTTACCATATTTAGGTTTTAAAGGATCGAAATGGCTAAATAAGCCGCGGTCCTGAGTTCTATTGCTAAGTTTTGTGCAGTTTTAGTTGTTGCTTCGTGACCATGGGTCTAATTGGCTCTTTAAGCCGCAGCCCTGCCAATTTTTCAATTATTCAGAGTTTTGTAGTTTTATGTCCTGATAATGAAATTGCCATAACTTTTGATCCGTAAGTCCGAATTAAATGATTCTTTTTCTGGCTTCGAACTATGGCAATCATCTTCAACTTTTAGGTTTTACCATATTTGGGTTTTAAAGGATCGAAATGGCTAAATAAGCCGCGGTCCTGAGTTCTATTGCTAAGTTTTGTGCAGTTTTAGTTGCTGCTTCGTGACCATTTCTTTATAGATTCAGATGCTAAGTATTGTTAACATTTTAAGCTATGAATTTATGGTTTTTCAAGAGCATTTGCTGTGAAAGATTTGAATTGAATACCCTTTGAATTCGATGTTTTCGTGCACGCGATTTGGAAACGATTTCTTCAGGAAATTTGGACTTACAGATCAAAAATTATAGCAATTTCATTACCAGGACATAAAATCACAAAACTCGAAAAATCGACAGGGCTGCGACTTAGAGAGCCGATTAGACCCTTTAAAACAAAAAATCTGATAAAACTCAAAACATAAAAGTTGAAAATGATTCTCTTAACTCTTAATCAGAAAAAAAATCACCTAATTTGAATTTACAGATCAAAAGTTATGACAATTTCATTATCAAAACATAAAATTACAAAACACTGAAAATCAATAAGGATGCGGCTTAAAGAGCTAATTAGACCCTTTAAAACACAAAATTTGATAAAACTCGCTATAAAAGTTGAAGATGATTGTCTTAGCTCGAAGTCAGAAAAAGAATCACCTAATTTGAACTTACAGATCAAAAGCTATGGCAATTTCATTATCAGGACAATTAATTACAAAGCTCTGAAAATCGAAAGAGTTGCAGCTTAAAGAGCCAAGTAGACCCTTAAAAACCAAAAATCTGATAAAACTCAAAACATAAAAGTAGAAGATGGTTACCTTAGCTCGAAGGTAGAAAAAGAATCATCTAATTCGAACATACGCATCAAAAGTTATGACCGTTACATTTTCATGCCATCAAATTATAAAATTCAAAAGGGTCAAAAAAACGTCAACCTAAGACAGGAAATATACTATAACCATTTCTCAAGCAAATTTGCAGTACAGGAACTCACAGAACTTCACAAAATGCATTGGCTATTCAAGCAAGAATGCACATTTATAGACCTTTTTGGTTGTTTGACTGGGGTACTTCTTTCGGTATTTCCGGAATATGAGCATGTAACTTGTTATAGTTGATCCTATTGATAATAGGAGAACGACCATGTCAGCTCTATTAAGATGATTTCACGCTGTCGGATATTTATTTAATATCTGAAACACGAGATATTATAGGAAAAAGTAAGGAAAAAATATTCTAACCATGATTCATACCTATTATTTATACCTCTCAACCGGACTAAAAAAAAATTAGATGGGCATCATTCTTGCTTAAATATGCAATGCATTTTTGTGAAGTTCTGTATGTTTTTGTACTACAAATTTGCTTGAGAAATGCTTATAGTATATTTCCTATCTTAGGTTGATGTTTTCCTTGACCTTCTTGCATTTTGTAATTTCATGGTCTGAAAATGAAACGGCCATAACTTTTGATCCATGTGTTTGAATTAGGTGATTTTTTTTCTGACTTCGAGCTAAGATAACTATCTTCAACTTTTATGTTTTGAGTTTTTATCAGATTTTGGGTTTTAAAGAGTCTAACTGACTCCTTAAGCCACAGCCCTGTTGATTTTTAGAGTTTTGTAATTTTATATCATGATAATGAAAGTGCCATAACATTCGATCCGTATGTCCGACTTTGGTGAATTTTTTTCTGACTTCGAGCTAGAGTAACAATCTTTAACTTTTATGTTCTGAGTTTTATCAAATTTTGGGTTTTAAAGGATCTAATCGGCTCTTTAAGCTGCAGCTCTCTCGATTTTTAGATTTTTATAATTTTATGGCCTGAAAATGAAACGACCATAACTTTTGATTTGCAAGTCCGAATTAGGTGATTCTTTTTCTGAATTCGAGCTAAGGAAGCTGTCTTTAACTTTATGTTTTGAATTTTATCAGATTTTGAGTTTTAAAGAGTCTAATTAGCTCTTTAAGCCGCAGCCCTGTCGATTTTTAGAGTTTTGTAATTTTATGTCCTGATAATGAAATTATCATAACTTTTGATCCGTAAGTCCAAATTTGATAAATTTTTTTCTGACTTCGAGCTAAAGCAATCATCTTCAACTTTCACATTTCGAGTTTTATCGGATTTTGTTTTAAAGGGTCTAATTGGCTCTTTAAGCCGCAGCCCGGTCAATTTTCAGAGTTTTGTAATTCTATGTCCTGATAATGAAATTGCCATAACTTTTGATTCGTGGGTCCAAATTTGGTGATTCTTTTTCTAACTTCGAGCTAAGTCAATCATCTTCAACTTTTATGTTTTAAGTTTTATCGTATTTGTGTTTTAAAGGGTCTAATTTAAGCCACAGCCCTGTCAATTTTCAGAGTTTTGTAATTTTATATTCTGATAATGAAATTGCCATAATTTTTTATCCATATGTTCGAATTTGGAGATTATTTTTTTGACTTCACAACTTTTATGTTTCAAGTTCTATCAGATTTTGGATTTTAAAGGGTCTAATTGCCTCTTTAAGCAGCAGCCCTGTCGATTTTTTGAGTTTTATAATTTTATGTCATAATGATAAAATTGCCATAACTTTTGATCCATAAGTCCAAATTAGGTGATCCTTTTCCTGACTTCGAGCTAATGCAATCATCTTCAACTTTTATGGTTTGAGTTTTATCACATTTTTTATTTTAAAGGGTCTAATTGGCGCTTTAAGCCGCAACCCTGTCAATTTCCCAATTATTCAACGTTTTGTAATTTTATGTCCTAATAATGAAATTGTCATGAATTTTAATCCGTAGGTCCAAATTAAGTGATTTTTTTCTGGCTTCGAGCTAAGACGATCCCCTTCAACTTTTATGTTTTGCCATATTTGGGTTTTAAAGGATCGAATGGCTAAATAAGCCGCAGTCCTAAGTTCTATTGCTAAGTATTGTGCAGTTTTAATTGTTGTTTCGTGACCATTTGTTTAAAAATTCAAAAGCTAAGTATTGTTTAGATTTTAAGCTACGAATTTATGGTTTTTCACGAGCATTTGTTGTAAAAGATTTGCATTGAATACCTTTTGAATTCGATGTTTTCGTGCACGTGATTTGGAAACGATTTCTTAAGGAAATTTTCGATTAAAAGCTAGTTTTGAATTAATATTTTTCTAAAACAATTTCTACTAGTAATAATATTTTTCCAAAGCATATTTTTTGTATTTATAAATATATATTTCTTAATAATAAAGAGATTTTTTTAAAAAAGAATTTCTATAATGTTTCGAGAAATCGTTTTAGAACTAGTTTTCTTAAAGTAAAATATTTTCTTATAATCACACATTTTTGCACTCTTCGAGCGAACAAGAAAAAGATTTAAACGATTTAGTAAACGCATGTGTCTATATCAATAACAATATTTACACACTTTTTTGAATAAGACGACATCTTAAACTCATGCTCAGTTGGACTTTTCTAAGACCCACGTGCTATCGTTTGTGTTTCCACATCTTTTCCCATACTCTTTCCTGCTTTGTACTTCTTAGCACCAGATACACCCATCTCCATTAGTTTGTACCAAATACATTTTGTAATTTTCCCGGATTAGCAACAAATTTTCCCAAGCAAATTTCTTGTAGGGGATCCAAACTCAGGGTGTCTAAATGAGGGGATTACAAATCACCACTAAGCAAGACAGGTGGCATTCAGTATTAATTGGAAAACATTAGATAATGCAGTCATCTTTAATCTACATGATTAGTTAATTATATTATAAGTTTCAAAGTAACAATACAATACTCACCAACTCGTGTACTCCCAGGAAATTGCTTAGACAGAACACGAATGCAATCCTGCAGATCATTGAGGAAAAAAAGGCAAACTGCATAGTAAGTTTCTAGTAAAAAATGGTTTGTATTGTCAAGGGATTGATAATTTTCTGAACTGGAAGTACAAAAGTAGCGTGCTACCTTCGCAATATCAACTCGCTGACAATCCATAGCAGCAATGGCCACCTGCTCATAAAGAGTCCATTCTGCACATTAATAGATATCGACACAGTAACGAAATGATATTCATATTTCTGATCGGGAAAACTAAATAATAACATTGAAAGTTTGAAACTATTGAAGTGCTAGCAGATGAAACCAAATACAACTGCAATAAAGTTAACAGTTTTTGAAAGATAAATATTCAGTAACTCAGCCATAAGCCAAGCTTCATTATTTACTGTACATCTAAGTCAGCAACCTGCCAAAGATGTAACTTCATATATTCGCAAGAATATGTCTTCTCTTCAAATGGTGATAATGCAGGGACGAAATAAGAATTAATAGAATTATATATAGCCTAGTGTAACAATAAAAAACTATGGTCTTAATCCAAAAAAAAAAAAAAAAAAAAAAAAAAAACTTTTGCTGCTTATATTCTCAGGTAATACTACATGTAGTGAAATGATGAAAATAGGGTACAGAAATAACTTTTGTGATATTTGGCAAGCAACCACTCTCTTGCGTCGCCATGTTTCTCTTCTTTTAATGCGACATTGGTATGTTGCATTGGTTACTAATTCTAATTTGATACAAGTATTGTTTGAAGGAAAGAAGGGGAAATGGCCGAAGCTTCCAGTAAGTTCAATATTTTGATATAGCCGATACTTGGGCTAACGGAATTGTTAGAGAATTGGCTAAAGTTATTTAAGTAGTTACAAGGTGTGCTAGTTGGTACTCCAAGATGGAAAGAGTATAGTCACCAAGTACTAAAGTACATGCAATGACAAAGGCGGTACGGATGAAAAATGGATTAATTTGTATACATAAAAATGAAGAATAATATATGAATGATTTACAATTGTTTATAGTTTACCTCTTTCTACTAGATGAACTAATTTTTTCACTCTTCAATAAGTTAAATGTCATGGCTATAAATTATTTATGTACCTATTATTAGAATAAAACAGGGGATTCACGGGCAGTGTGAAAAAGGACTTTGATTGAGGTCTGTCACACAACCACCATCCTCCCCCCCCCCCCCCAAAAAAAAAAAACACGTTTCAGCAGCCCCTTTAAACAATATACTATGTGATTAGTAATTTACATGTAAATGTTAAACAAAAATGGTCAAGTTGGGATGCAGCAGCATGGTAAGCACATCACTTATTATTGCCATGCCAATGTACTAAAAAATCAACAGCTATCGAAACCAAAGATACACGACTATGCAGTGCTAAGTTGCTCTTGTAAAGGAACAAAAACCAGTACAGAGAAGGTTGTACCAAAATTTGATACATTACTTATGAATTTTTGACACTTGTATGATAATTTTTACTTTTACTTAAATATAATAATTGTTATAAACAAAAAATTATTAGCAAGAAAGAGAATACATGTGCCAACTAGTCGGAGGTATCAACATTCTGATACAGATACCTGTATCAAATATGCACTCCTTCATAAATGCATCTTCCATTACTTATCGGTAGCCTTATCAAATATAATTCACTATTCGTGAACCCATAATAATTAGATTAATTCCAATCAATTAAGCTCGAAATCTGTTGCTTTTTACATCTAACTAACCAATTCGTGTTTTCTTCATAAAGCAACTTCTCTTGCAATTTTTTACTAACAATCTTAACTATGTTAACACAGGGAACAGTCTACTTTTAACCCTAAAATAAATATAACGGATGATAAACTAAATCCAACCTTCAGCACCGAGTTTAGATCTGGCTCTAGAATCATTCAGAATAGAAAGACCATGCTTCAAAACTTTGTCAGATCTGCGAGCTTTGAGCTTTTTCACAAGGCAAAGATATTCCCAAGCGCTGCCACCACCGTTATCAACCTCGATTTCGAGGCTAGAAAGTCTTGATTCTTCTAGCGCCGATGCCATGGATCGCAAATCTAAGAAGTAAAAAAAGAAAGTGCCTGCCGGCTTTAGTTGTTCGGATATAGCGTTGATGTTAGATGTCAGGTAATTCTATTAGGGCTAACTGTACTGGTTCACCCATAATTGCTTATCATCCACTGAAAAAATAATTAAGAATGGCCATATTGGTTTGTGGCTCCATCTATTAGTCCGTTATTTTCTCTTTCACACGTCGGTTAAAATTTTAAATTTTTTATTTCAATTATACCTTTTAATAGTTAAATAAATATCTCATTCAATTTATTATGTCTATTAATCTTCTCTCCATCTCTCTTCCATCTACTTCCATCTGTTAAAATTGACATGGAAGATATGAGCACTGCAGATAATTAGATACAACAAAATCATAGCTGCGATTATACTAGAAACTAACATAACCATAGTGCCATATACACTAGGAATTGCTCAAAACCTAGTTTAACATATACTAGGAAGTGATGAAAACATTGTCCGTTAAATACTACGTCCGTTTTTTTATTTTGTAGATTGGGTAGGTGGCCGAAGAAGATGAAGAAATTGTCATAGATTATAGTAATGAGTTCACAACATATGATGTATGTAATTTATTTTACTATTATGTAAATTAACTCATTTTCTAAATTGAAAATCTTTTTTTATTGTATGAAGATATTTCCAAATAGATATAAAATGAAAGAATGGATTGATTCTACGGCTAAAAGGAATGTGATGGTAGTGGTAGTTTTAAAATCAGATATTAATAGTAGCGATAGAAATCCAAGAATTATATTTGGATGTGAGAGAAGTGAGCATATAAAAAGTACAAAGGCAAGAAATCTAACAATACTAGATTAACAAGTACAAAAAGGTGCAATTGTAACGACCCAGAATTTTGAATAATTTAATTTGAAAATATTTAATTAATTTTAAATATTTGAATGATGGTTTGATTTGAATTTCAAATTTTCAAAATGAATTTGGCGATTAAATTTTAGAATTTAATCTATTCATAGTTGAATAAAAATTTGAATCCGCAATTTTAAGCTGAATAAAAATATTTCAAAGACTTGTAAAATTCATATTGATAATATTGAAGATAATAGAAGCTTCAGAATTGAAACTTAAATTGAATTGTACAGTTTTGAAATTATATCGTTTGAATCTATATTTAAAAATAGCCTTCCGAGGCACAGTCTCGGAATTCAACGAAACCAGTTCCATTGGGTCCGTAATATTGAATTATTCTCGGATTTAAAATTTCGTATTTTTCGGAGTTGATATGTGAGCACACGGTGAGTAAACGCATTGAAATTTTCAACGAATTCAACTTGAATTTAAAATTTAAATTTATAATTAGTCAAAATCAAGACACTGTAGCTTCCCTAAATTCACGCCAAAAATCACGCAGCAGATCACGAAAGAAATTGTGCAAACACGTTCTCTCTGTAAAGTCACGTAATGTTGCCTCCTCCTTTTCTATAACTTCACGAGATCTAATTCATTTCCAAACGAAAGCTTCTCGTTCAGAGAGAAAAAAAAATCCTCTTTCGAAACGAAGAATGGCCGCGCTATTCTCCTCCTTAAAACCAAATCCCCAAATTCATCTTCCCCTTTCACCTGAATCAAATCGAAGAAAAAATGGCCGCAGCCGTGTATATAAAAAAAAAAAAAAAAAATTAAAAATCGATTCACGAATCGCGATGGGGGACTGCTCGATGTCGCGCGTGGGCTTCAAGCGTGCGGCACGAGGGGCGGCGGCGGTTCAAGCATCTGAAGGGGGAGGGCTAGCGCGATGGCTAGGGCTTCAGTGGCGCGCGTACGCGTACGAGATGGGGGCGACGTTGAAGGCAGCGGTGCGAACTAGGATTCGAGGCTGCGAAGTGAGTTCGTTCACGAGCATGGACGAGGCGACTGGCGGCTAGGGCAATGATGGCGATGTCGATGATAGCGCTGCTGGTTCGTGAGTTTTGTGGTAGCTGGCAATTGAAGTTCGACGCAGTAAGGTAAATGTTATTTTCATTTAATTTGAATAAACATACATACATATATTTGAAAATCATATATATGAACTTGTAAAAAAAGTGATTGAATATAAACTGGGTATGATTTTGTTTTAAATACGGTTAAGTCCTGTATTTTAATTAGAATAGAAATTGAAACCAATTTCATTTTTATGAATATATATATATATATGAAGTTTCAAAAGGAAGATACATATATTTCACTTACAAGCTTAAACTTTAAAAATATGTATTATTAAGATCAAATTGTTTAATAAACTCATTTAATTGTTTTAATTACTAGAATTTATTTATTAATGGAAATTTAGTTGAAATAAATTTATAAATGAAAATTGGTTGTCCAATCATTCAAATGTAAATAAATTTATTAAAAGGGAATTGGTTTAAAAGTTGATTTTTGGTTTAAAATTTAAATCATTCAAATGGAACTAAATTTTAGATGAATTAAAATTTTAAAATAGTAAATCAAATAGTTCGATTTATATTGAATATTTATAAATTGCATAAAATTATTTAAAGGAAATGTAGTTTTAGGATTAATATTTTGTTAAGTAAATTTATCAAAGGAAATCTGTTTAATTAAAATTATTAATCCAAATTTACTTACTTAATTTGTTCTGTTACTATAAGGTATTTTAAAAGGAAGAATGCTTCGAATTAAATAGTTAGTTAATAAAATTTTAAAATGACAACTTGAATTGTCCAATTTACTTCGAATGTTAATAAATTATATAAGTATTATAAAAAGTTTAAAAATCGGGAACAATTTTTAAATTGATTGAAATCAAATTATTCATTTAAAACCAAATTGTTAATTTAAAATTATCAAGTGAAATTCAATTGTTTGATTGATTTAGATATTAATAATTAAATCATAATTGATTACAAGGTCTAGAATTGTGAAGAAAACAATCTGAAGCGGAAATGGTTTGCATGCATAAATCAAGGTGAGAATTTCTCACTCAAAATTTTTAAGTTGGATTTGCAGTTATTTATTGATTGCTATTTGGATGTGATATAGTATATATATATTAGTATATAGCAATATATATGTATATATTGGCATATGTATATATTGCAGTTGATTGATTTCCCGCATTGTATAGCGGATGAGACCCTATTGCGCCGCATATTAAGCGGATAATATTTTATAAATCTCATATACCGCGATATTCCACCTCGAAGTGGAATGGGTATTGTGCTAATGTCTGTGGATGCAGGGAAACAGGTTGGAGGGATCCAACTGGATTCCTCACAAATATTTATTTGATTCAGATATTGTGATATTTGATTGTTTATCATATCGATATATGATATTGGAAAGTCGTGATTGACTATTTGATGTGTTGCATCATTGGATCCAATTTTAAAGTTTAAAAATAACGATTTTGGTTTTAAGGGATTTCTAAAGTGATTTTTTGAAAGTATACGTTTATAAAATATTTTTGGAATCGATTCATCTTAAATAAATAAACGTTATAATTTTAATGTTATAAAATTATGATTTTTGAAAAATACAGTTAAAAGTTGATTTTTGAAAATATGGATTAATGATTTTATAAAATAGTTTAAACTGGGATTTCTGAATTTATTATAAAAAGTTTAAATATAGGATTTATGAAATTTGATTATTTTGTAAATCTAAGAGAATGATGAAATTATAAAGGAGTTTAAAGACGTTTTAAAAGAATAATATAAATTGATCCATATAAAAGATTTATAAATTGATATTTATAAATTAAAAATATTGGAATTGTAAAACGAGCTTTTATAAGTGTTAGAATGAATTGTGAATGAATTTCATAAATGAATGAAATATTATAGGATTATAAACGGTGAAGTTATAAATGGAATTTTATAAGCAGTAGGTTTATAAAATTTATAAAGTTATTCAAGAAATGGATTTGGATAAATAAATGAATCTTATAAGTTATAAGATTTATAATTATGAAGTTTAAAGGAACGATTTTGCAAACAAATAAATTGTAAATATTTAACTAAAATCATGGACTTTTGGTTTATAATTGGGTTGTAAATCGAATAGGTTAATAAAGGAGATTTATAAAAGGAAGTTGTTATAAAATAAATAGAAATGGAATTTATAAACATTGTTTTATAAATCCGCAAACAACTTATTTTGATAAGTAAATTGTTATAACTTATTAAAGGAGTTATATTCACGTTTTAGATAGTGAATAATCCTTTGAAACGAAATGAATAGAAATGATGAAATTGGTTAACGTAGTATATTCACGTTTTTGAATAGTGAATAATATGTTAAAGAAAATATTTTGGATGTGATGTTTTAAATAGAATTAAAACGATTTAACGATGTTTTTAAAAGGTGTTAAGATTCGAAACCATAGATTTCAACATTCATTGTTGAAATAGACGTTTTCGAGAGATAGAAGGAAATGGTGGACTATAACACTGTTGTTATAGTAAATGATTTCCGAAAGAAAATGTTTTGTATAGTATTGGGATTTATATATCTATTTTAATTTCGAATCCCTATACTAGTGATTTTGGGTTGTCGTAACGATGTTTTACGCAACATTCGTTTTGGCTCAAATAAATATATTAAGAGAATGATTTCCTTAAAGAATGAAATATATGCTTAATTTCGATTTAAGTATATTGAATATTTTCCAAGTGTAGAAAATAAAAAGACTTGTAAATTACTTATAAATAAATAAGTATGGAAATGTTTTCCAATGTGAAATGAAACGTTTTGAGAATTTATCTTTTTGAAGATAAATTGAAAATGAATAATTGAAATTGTATATTCATAAATATTTTGGAATATAAATTCATTATGGAATTTATAAATGATAGGGGAATTTGTTTAAAAAAATAAATATTGATTTATTTTTGAAGTATTGAAAATATATATCTTGTAAAGATATTCTTGGGAAATAAATAATTTGGAAAATTATTTGGAATCTGGTGATGTGTGCATATCCATTGATAGTTCAATAACCGACTATCAATATTTACCTTTGAATGGGTATTTGTTGTGATTTGCTGAATTTGAATGCCACACTTATTTTTAAATTATTGCGCTCGTTATTCGGATTACCCATTCCGAATAGTGATACGACGTAATGGATGGCATTGATGACCGGTGTTGAGACCGGATATTTTTGAAAGCGAAAGAACAACTCGTCGAATGTCTTTGCATCGACTGGTCCCCGGTATAGAGACTCCATATGTGATGGGAAGTCCGGTCGTGATTAGTGAATATCCAGATTGCAAGGACTTCTTTGTAAGTGCCTTCGGTTCTGTTCGATCCCGGAACAGACTTGTATGGATAGTATGTCTGACGTTACAAATTGAGATATAAAGCAGATTTGTTTCAAATACATTTCTGTTGGTGGCGGAGAATTTATTCTCTTAGCTTAACACCCTTCTCTGAGACGTACGAGCTCAGAGGTTATGTAGTTGAAGGTTATCAGCGATATATTCCCAATTTGGTAATGTGACATGCTGAGTGTTGCTGTGAAATGATCATTGTTTGATCATTTGTGATATGATCATTTGTTTGATCGTTTATCTTTGTGATCATTTCTATGATCATTTGTTGACCCAAAGCATGGCTTTGTACCAAAGCGTGGCTTTGTGGACATGACTTCGTCGAGCCTCACACCCCGAAATGGTCAAAACAGGAAAGATGCAGCAAGGTTATGAGGGGTAGCTCCCTTTAGGGTATGTGCATTTCCTTCTGGAAAAGGGTGGTATCATGGTATGGAGCCCAGATACTTACTCATGTTGAAACACTTTATTTATTATGGTGTGATGTTGATTACGAGCGCTCGGTTAAAGGTCCCAAAGGACCGGGGGATGGCATACTCGTGTCAGTAGTTACCCAGTTAGGGGTAACCCAGCCTTGTGTTGGTAGAGATCTGGTTTGGTTCTCGGGGACGTCCTTCCAGAGGCGTTCTCATGTGGCAATGGGAAGTTCCTTGGCCTGACCATTCGTTGGAAATCCAAAGAAACAATACGAGACTTGTACGGTTTTAGTTGTATAACCTGCCATGGAATGTGGCGGTAACCTGCTATTGAATATGGTAGCTATAGTAGGCATAAGTGCGGAATGCCTATGCTGGCTAAGATTTATATTCTACTTTCGAAATCGTTTTATACACTATGCACTAATAATAATATCAAATGTTCTTTTAAATGCGTATCAAACATCTTTGACTATCATAAGGAGAAATCTCCTCCGATTCTGCGTTTGCATTGTATGTGTGTGCGGGAGGTCTTATGGTAGTCTCATTTTTAAAAGCATTGCGAATTGACTTTAAAAATATTCCTCTATTTTGATTTTAAAGAAAAATAAACTGTTTTGAGTTCTCACACCAGTCACATGACTGACTCGGAGTTTATTGTTTTCCTTCCTAAACTCTGGGTGCCCACCAATTTCCACACGGGCAGTCAAGAGACAGGTTTATCAGGATATTCGGGAATTCAGGAGTTGCTGGAGGCAAGATGGATGGCATTGGCGTATTACTAGCATATAGTATTTCTTTTTCCGCTATTTGTTGTAGTTTGTTGTTGTACACTCTGTTGATGTAACGTGATGTAATGCAATAACTGATATAGTTCTTTGTTTAAAGATTATTCATTTATCTATTATATGTTGTTCCGCTGCGATTGTGAGATTCTGATATTGTTCTGTTGTTTTCTCTCCCGTTCTATTTTCTTCTATCTTTTGTCTCTTCTTCTACCTCTTTCTTTTTCTTAAAACCATAACATTTCGGTTTTTCGGCAACGAAAAATCATGAACGTTACATTTGGTATCAGAGCATATGGTTAAGCGACAACCATGGCTCTGTTGGGTGTTACTCATTAGAGATAGAGTCAGCAATATTCTAGAATGAGTTTGAGTGTAATAATAGATATGAGAGCGTATTTGTTAGTGAATATAAAATTGTTTTTGAATTGGGTAAATAAGATAATTTTGCCCAAAACTATTTTTGTATAGAAAAGAAATGGTTTTCTATGAATTATTATAGTATATGGTTGCATGATTGTTAGGAAGTAATAATATTAAATTATTATCATTAGTATATGGAATTAAATAAGAAATAAAATGGATTGAATTCAAGTAACTAACTTGATAAATTATTAATTCATGGACTAATGAATTGGAATTTGAATTGGTATCAATTTAAATTAGTTATAAACTAGAATGGATATTCTATTAAGTGAATATCATTAAATTTGCATAGAAATAATTGTCGTTTGACACAAACAAGATTGTATAAAATTATACGAGTTAATAAAAGCAAATAAAATTGAGTTTTGAATCAATTAAAATGGTATGAATTCGCTTTGCTTAGAAATGAATAGAATGAAGAAAATGAGTTGTAAACCACTTGATTTAATGGAAATGTCATGTGAATTGGTCGTAAGCGACTAAAGATGAATTGCAACCATATGAATTGCTAATGGAATTTATCTTGAATGTATTGCTAATGAAATCTATATATTTGTTATTGAAAATGAATGTAATGTTAATAGATTTCTTATATTTGTCACTCACGTGGTTAAACTGAGTAAGTGCAGGTTTTGGAAGCCATTTGGCTGTATTTTGGGTTGCGCAATATGCAAATAATAAGCCGCTTTGCTTAAAATGCTAATAAGGTACGCCTACGCAATAAAAAATAGGAAATATGAACTGTTTTCCGACCGTGTGGGTCGATGTATACATATTTATACATATTGTAAAATTGCAAAAGCTCCTCCGTACAAAGAAGACTCTGCCAAAATTTTCCGTGAATTTTGGGAGTTAGAATTTTTTTTTGAAAATTGTTGGAAAATTTTAGTTAACGACAAATCGATTTCGAAATTTGCAAATTGAAAAGAATTAGTGAATGAAACTAATTTAAAGTAGTAATATGAATTAGTAAATGAAAGTTAATCGTTAGAATTCAATATTTAGAATTGTGAATTGAATTCAAATAGAATTGAAATTGTGAATTGAATTCAAATGAAATTGAAATGTAAAATTGAATGAAAATGGATATGTAACTTCAATAGTGAAGTAAAAATGTAAAAGAAGCATATATTGGAAATTTTGTAATGGAATTGGCAAAATGGTTTGAATGTTGGAATTGAATATTATGGCTAGCAGGATATACAGGTGTATTAAAAGAAATGGAATTGGGATTTTGATTTCGAAGATAAAATTTAATTGCTCGACAAAAAGGTACGTATTTGAATTTCAGTATGAAATTTGATGATTTTCTTCTCCAGCCACTTGCCTTTCTCTTTTCTTTTTGATTCCGAGGGGCCGTGGTGCCATTTTGTAGTCGTACCGAGCTAGCCGCGCAATGGAGACGCTGGCGAAATTTTTCGAAAATTTAGGGTGTTAGAAAATTTTTGAGAAAAATTGGAAGTTTGAAATTTAAATTTGAATTGTTAGGAGAACAATATTGTTTGGAACTTATAATTGAAGTTGGAAAGCTAGTTGAAATGATAATGAATCACTAATAAAAAAAAATTGTTTTAGAAAGTTGATAAAACTATTTGGATTGTGAAAAAAATGATAGACGGGATAAGGGCATTCTTCTTAACTTGTAATTTCGGGACGAAATTCTTTTAAGGGGGGAAGATTGTAATGACCCAGAATTTTGAATAATTTAATTTGAAAATATTTAATTAATTTTAAATATTTGAATGATAGTTTGATTTGAATTTCAAATTTTCAAAATGAATTTGGCGATTAAATTTTAGAATTTAATCTATTCATAGTTGAGTAAAAATTTGAATCCTCAATTTTAAGCTGAATAAAAATATTTCAAAGACTTGTAAAATTCATATTGATAATATTGAAGATTATAGAAGCTTCAGAATTGAAATTTAAATTGAATTGTACAGTTTTGAAATTATATCATTTGAATCGATATTTAAAAATAGCCTTCCGAGGCACAGTCTCGGAATTCAACGAAACCAGTTCCATTGGGTCCGTAATATTGAATTATTCTCGGATTTAAAATTTCGTATTTTTCGGAGTTGATATGTGAGCACACGGTGAGTAAACGCAATGAAATTTTCAACGAATTCAACTTGAATTTAAAATTTAAATTTATAATTAGTCAAAATCAAGACACTGTAGCTTCCCTAAATTCACGCAAAAAATCACGCAGCAGATCACGAAAGAAATTGTGCAAACACGTTCTCTCTGTAAAGTCACGTAATGTTGCCTCCTCCTTTTCTATAACTTCACGAGATCTAATTCATTTCCAAACGAAAGCTTCTCGTTCAGAGAGAAAAAAAAAAATCCTCTTTCGAAACGAAGAATGGTCGCGCTATTCTCCTCCTTAAAACCAAATCCCCAAATTCGTCTTCCCCTTTCAGCTGAATCAAATCGAAGAAAAAATGGCCACAGCCGTGTATATTAAAAAAAAATTAAAAAAATTAAAAATCGATTCACGAATCGCGATGGGGGACTGCTCGATGTCGCGCGTGGGCTTCAAGCGTGCGGCACGAGGGGCGGCGGCGGTTCAAGCATCTGAAGGGGGAGGGCTAGCGCGATGGCTAGGGCTTCAGTGGCGCGGGTACGCGTACGAGATGGGGGCGACGTTGAAGGCAACGGTGCGAACTAGGATTCGAGGCTGCGAAGTGAGTTTGTTCACGAGCATGGACGAGGCGACTGGCGGCTAGGGCAATGATGGCGATGTCGATGATGGCGCTGCTAGTTCGTGAGTTTTGTGGTAGCTGGCAATTGAAGTTCGACGCAGTAAGGTAAATGTTATTTTCATTTAATTTGAATAAACATACATATATATATTTGAAAATCATATATATGAACTTGTAAAAAAAAAAAGTGATTGAATATAAACTGGGTATGATTTTGTTTTAAATACAGTTAAGTCCTGTATTTTAATTAGAATAGAAATTGAAACCAATTTCATTTTTATGAATATATATATGAAGTTTCAAGAGGAAGATATATATATATATATATATATATATATATATATATTCCACTTACAAGCTTAAACTTTAAAAATATGTATTATTAAGATCAAATTGTTTAATAAACTCATTTAATTGTTTTAATTACTAGAATTTATTTATTAATGGAAATTTAGTTGAAATAAATTTATAAATGAAAATTGGTTGTCCAATCATTCAAATGTAAATAAATTTATTAAAAGGGAATTGGTTTAAAAGTTGATTTTTGGTTTAAAATTTAAATCATTCAAATTGAACTAAATTTTAGATGAATTAAAATTTTAAAATAGTAAATCAAATAGTTCGATTTATATTGAATATTTATAAATTGCATAAAATTATTTAAAGGAAATGTAGTTTTAGGATTAATATTTTGTTAAGTAAATTTATCAAAGGAAATCTGTTTAATTAAAATTATTAATCCAAATTGACTTACTTAATTTGTTCTGTTACTATAAGGTATTTTAAAAGGAAGAATGTTTCGAATTAAATAGTTAGTTAATAAAATTTTAAAATGACAACTTGAATTGTCCAATTTACTTCGAATGTTAATAAATTATATAAGTATTATAAAAAGTTTACAAATCGGGAACAATTTTTAAATTGATTGAAATCAAATTATTCATTTAAAACCAAATTGTTAATTTAAAATTATCAAGTGAAATTTCAATTGTTTGATTGATTTAGATATTAATAATAAAATCATAATTGATTACAAGGTCTAGAATTGTGAAGAAAACAATCTGAAGCGGAAATGGTTTGCATGCATAAATCAAGGTGAGAATTTCTCACTCAAAATTTTTAAGTTGGATTTGCAGTTATTTATTGATTGCTATTTGGATGTGATATAGTATATATATATTAGTATATAGCAATATATATATATATATATTGCATATGTATATATTGCAGTTGATTGATTTCCCGCATTGTATAGCGGATGAGACCCTATTGCGCCGCCTATTAAGCGGATAATATTTTATAAATCCCATATACCGTGATATTCCACCTCGAAGTGGAATGGGTATTGTGCTAATGTCTGTGGATGCAGGGAAACAGGTTGGAGGGATCCAACTGGATTCCTCACAAATATTTATTTGATTCAGATATTGTGATATTTGATTGTTTATCATATCGATATATGATATTGGAAAGTCGTGATTGACTATTTGATGTGTTGCATCATTGGATCCAATTTTGAAGTTTAAAAATAACGATTTTGGTTTTAAGGGATTTCTAAAGTGATTTTTTGAAAGTATACGTTTATAAAATATTTTTGGAATCGATTCATCTTAAATAAATAAACGTTATAATTTTAATGTTATAAAAATTATGATTTTTGAAAAATACAGTTAAAAGTTGATTTTTGAAAATATGGGATTAATGATTTTATAAAATAGTTTAAACTGGGATTTCTGAATTTATTATAAAAAGTTTAAATATAGGATTTATGAAATTTGATTATTTTGTAAATCTAAGAGAATGATGAAATTATAAAGGAGTTTAAAGACGTTTTAAAAGAATAATATAAATTGATCCATATAAAAGATTTATAAATTGATATTTATAAATTAAAAATATTGGAATTGTAAAACGAGCTTTTATAAGTGTTAGAATGAATTGTGAATGAATTTCATAAATGAATGAAATATTATAGGATTATAAACGGTGAAGTTATAAATGGAATTTTATAAGCAGTAGGTTTATAAAATTTATAAAGTTATTCAAGGAATGGATTTGGATAAATAAATGAATCTTATAAGTTATAAGATTTATAATTATGAAGTTTAAAGGAACGATTTTGCAAACAAATAAATTGTAAATATTTAACTAAAATCATGGACTTTTGGTTTATAATTGGGTTATAAATCGAATAGGTTAATAAAGGAGATTTATAAAAGGAAGTTGTTATAAAATAAATAGAAATGGAATTTATAAACATTGTTTTATAAATCCGCAAATGACTTATTTTGATAAGTAAATTGTTATAACTTATTAAAGGAGTTATATTCACGTTTTAGATAGTGAATAATCCTTTGAAACGAAATGAATAGAAATGATGAAATTGGTTAACGTAGTATATTCACGTTTTTGAATAGTGAATAATATGTTAAAGAAAATATTTTGGATGTGATGTTTTAAATAGAATTAAAACGATTTAACGATGTTTTTAAAAGGTGTTAAGATTCGAAACCATAGATTTCAACATTCATTGTTGAAATAGACGTTTTCGAGAGATAGAAGGAAATGGTGGACTATAACACTGTTGTTATAGTAAATGATTTCCGAAAGGAAATGTTTTGTATAGTATTGGGATTTATATATCTATTTTAATTTCGAATCCCTATACTAGTGATTTTGGGTTGTCGTAACGATGTTTTACGCAACATTCGTTTTGGCCCAAATAAATATATTAAGAGAATGATTTCCTTAAAGAATGAAATATATGCTTAATTTCGATTTAAGTATATTGAATATTTTCCAAGTGTAGAAAATAAAAAGACTTGTGAATTACTTATAAATAAATAAGTATGGAAATGTTTTCCAATGTGAAATGAAACGTTTTGAGAATTTATCTTTTTGAAGATAAATTGAAAATGAATAATTGAAATTGTATATTCATAAATATTTTGGAATATAAATTCATTATGGAATTTATAAATGATAGGGGAATTTGTTTAAAAAAATAAATATTGATTTATTTTTGAAGTATTGAAAATATATATCTTGTAAAGATATTCTTGGGAAATAAATAATTTGGAAAATTATTTGGAATCTGGTGATGTGTGCATATCCATTGATAGTTCAATAACCGACTATCAATATTTACCTTTGAATGAGTATTTGTTGTGATTTGCTGAATTTGAATGCCACACTTATTTTTAAATTATTGCGCTCGTTATTCGGATTATCCATTCCGAATAGTGATACGACGTAATGGATAGCATTGATGACCGGTGTTGAAGACCGGATATTTTTGAAAGCGAAAGGACAACTCGTCGAATGTCTTTGCATCGACTGGTCCCCGGTATAGAGACTCCATATGTGATGGGAAGTCCGGTCGTGATTAGTGAATATCCGAATTGCAAGGATTTCTTTGTAAGTGCCTTTGATTCTGTTCGATCCCAGAACAGACTTGTATGGATAGTATGTCTGACGTTACAAATTGAGATATAAAGCAGATTTCTTTCAAATACATTTCTGTTGGTGGCGGAGAATTTATTCTCTTAGCTTAACACCCTTCTCTGAGATGTACGAGCTAAGAGGTTATATAGTTGAAGGTTATCAGCGATATATTCCCAATTTGGTAATGTGACATGCAATTGTCTATTTCGTTTGAAAGGCGTTAAACTTCATAGTTCAGATAATTGGAAATCAGAAATAATATGTGGTGTTCATAATTATTGTGCACTTTACAGTTCGGAAGGTCGCTCTTTTCTTGGTCGATTAACGGAGGATGAAAAAAAATTAGCTGTTGAAATGTACAAAAACATGATGAAGCAAAAAGCCATTTTGCACACTATAAAACAAAATGGATAAAGCGGGTCGTTCTCAAATACAATACCTCTCAAGCAAGCTTAAGGAAAAAAAATTACTTCGAATGGCATCGTAATACCTTAGACGGAAGTGATATAATTCCTGACATATTTTGGGCTCATCCTACGAGTATGGATTTGCTAAGAACATTTCCACATCTTCTTGTTATGGATTGTGCTTACAAAAAAATATATAGAATACCGTTGTTGGAGATTGTCAGTGTTACGTCAACTAATAAACCTTCTGCATTGCTATTGCATATCTCATATCAGAACGGGAAAATTACTATCTTTGGGCCTTAAATCGTCTTCAATTGGTAATGATTGATTGAGATGCATAAATGCCAAGTCTCATTGTCACGGAATGAGAGATAGCATTGATTGATGTCATTAACATTGTTTTTCTCCAAGCAGCTCATATCCTGTGTAAGTGGCATATTGAAAACAAATATTCTTACTTTTATTCAAAGAAGAGTTACGGGTATGAAAAAAGAAGCAAAAAAAAACAATTTTTTCAAGATTGGGCAAATTTATGTGAGCCCGGAAATATTGAGCAATATAACAATAGTTTACATGCATGTCCAGTATGGTGAGTACCCAAAGTTATTAAAATATATTACTGAAAATTGACTTGATACATAGAAAGATCGATTTGCACGTGCTTGAATTGACAATTTTATGCACTTTGGCAACTACACATCAAATAGGTAAGACACTTACTTTTTTACTTATTTATTTAGTTTAGATTTATTTAACAACAACTTAATATCTAATTTCTTTTAGAGCCGAGACTGCATATGCTAAATTGGGAAAACATTTGGCCACCAGTCAGTGCAACTTCGAAAGAGCATAGGAGAGCATGCATTCACTACTTGAACTATCGTTTACCGAACTAAGAGCTTCATTTGAAACAAGTCTTTTAAAAGTAGCTCATGTTTATCATAAAAAAGAATTTAAAATTTTATGTGGTGTAGTTTCACTTGCGGCATTGGATCTAATTCAATCCGAGCTTCTGCAAATAAATTCATATGAAATTGTAGATGATGACTTATGCGTATGTGTTGTTCGTAAGACACACGGACTTCCATGCTTTCATACGTTAGCAAATCTCGGTCGAAATGTAGAAATACCTTTGGATTTGATTCATATTCATTGGACTAAATTGCATATTATAAAAAAGGGAGAGAAAAGAGATTTTAATATGAAGAAAAAGCTTGAAGAAATGCTAAATGAAGTTACGAAACTGGAATTACCGTATCAAATGCAAGTCTATAAGAAAATAAAAGAGACTGTTTATCCGCAAACGTCAACTCTTGCATCTCCGATTAGCAAAGTCAAAACCCGAGGATGATCTCATAATAAAATAGATACTTCAACAAAACGGTTGCCTTCTGCATTTGAGCTAGGTGAATGTGCTTCAATCCAATGTCGTGTAGTTAAAAAAACAAAAGGTTAATCCTAGTATTTCGGTGAAGAAAGAAAAATTGATTGTTCGTAGACCTAAAAATATAAATTAAGGTGTGTATGAAAATGGCATACCAAAAAAGTGGAAGCTTTATATCGAAGAAATTGTAGACGTGAGCATGGATGGTAATTGTGGATTTAGATGTGTTGCTTCTTTCTTAGAATTAGGAGAGGATCGATGGTGGCAAATCCGTAAGGAATTAATGGAAGAACATGAAGAACATCAAGAGATGTATGAATAAGCGTTTACTGAAAAAGGTAGAACCGCCTATTTGCTAAATGTGCTTAATCACAAATTTGGCGGTACCAAACTAAGTAAATGGATGATTATGCCCGAGATTGGATACGTAATAGCTACGAAATATAATATTGTTGTTTTTAGTATCAGTAAGAGTTTGAGTTTGACTATACCACCTTTAAGAAAAAAAATTCCATCTCAATTGCATCGTCGTGAATTAGGGATTGTTCATGTAAACAATAACCATTTTGTCCAATTATTATGCATTATTCATTTTATTTTCAACAAATAGATGAAGGATTTACAATTACAGTGAAATATTTTTATTTGTACAGACCGTCTTACAAGCGAACCATCCGATACCACCAGTATACATCAATTGGTTTAATAATCGCTATGTTGAAGCTGAACAATGGGAGCATATATTACGAGTTAGAAGAGAAGAATGGGAAATGGTGGAAGACTGTGAAAATACGGCCACGTGGGAAAATTATGATAATGTTATTTTAAGTTAAATCGTAGTTTGAAATCAAAAATGTTGAATATCATTGTTAAACATCTTTACAAGATTTGAAATCATTCTAGTATCTTTGAATTGAAATGGTTGTTTTGAAATTGAAATTGTGGTTTGTATATGCTATCTTTAAATCACTGCCAAGAGGTATGCAGTACCCGTTGTAATATGGGCCATTATTTGTTCGCTTCAGGAATGCACTGGTGATTGCAATACAATAGACGTGGTCCACAAAGAAGTCACATTAATGTACTACGTTGACTTTAAGAGAAATCACGCTATGGCGGACGAGGTCTTTAGAAAATTAAAGCTTGATAAAAACGTTAATTACGTGTTACCCTCGTTGTATAAGGGGTCTTTAAAATCAACATAATCCGAGAATTTTCCATATCAAAGATCAACGCGTGAACGAGGTCAACATTAAAATTACGTCATGTGGAAACTTTGTTACCATAGAGATCACGTTTCCAGTTGACGTGGTACTTAATATTGGCAACATGTGACCTGAACGATGTTGATTTGCAACCATCGTTTTCTCTGACGTTGTTTGTATGTAAGTGTCGTTCTCTATAGGGTATTGACCACAAATTTAACCCGAGAGTTGTGTACAGCAAAGAAGAAAATGCAAACGAGGACCGCATACAAGCAACATCTAGTTATTATGTGGTCAACTATGGAGACCACGCAAGTGCTAAATGAGATATAAAGGTAAATGTAGCTATGGATGAACGTTTTTAGCACGTTGTCCTCGTTCTATACAGGGTCAAGAATTTTTACCTTACCCGTGAGTTTTAAACAATAGGAATCAAACCAAGGACGAGGTCTCCATAAAAGTAACGTTAGGATAGGACGTGGTAGGTGTATTACCCTCGTTCATTTTTGACGTTGTCATCCTTATCGACCTCGTTTATTTTGAACTATGTTGCCTGACTAATCTCGTTGTATACAGGTTGGACAGATAATATGTTGTCTGGGTAATCTCATTGTATGCAGGTTGGACAGATAACATAAATTATATCAAACTGAATTGCAGACAGTTTACACAATGCTGTCCATATATTCCAACCGAAGCAACAATTGTAGACAAAATTACAGGCACAATCATAAACAAATTGTATCAAACTGAATTGCAGACACAATGAATCTGAATCATAAACAAATTGTATCAAACAAATTGCAGGCAGAATCGTAAACAAATTGCAGACAGAACCGTAAACAAATTGCAGATAGAATATCAGACATAATCAACAAATTATATCAAACTGAATTGCAGACAGAATCAAAAACAACACATTAATCACATATTTTCCAACTGAAGCAACAATTATTAACAAACATCCATTTGAACAAAATACCATAACCATCCGTCAAACTACAAATTAACCGTCCATAGACTACAAGATAACCATCCAGTTTAACAACAAAAAAAGTTGAAATAGTTCCACAACAAGAAGTACAATAACTGAAAACCACTAGCTAAAACTAATCATCCTTTTTAACAAAACGAGCACAAATCTTTTTAGCTTTAGTGAGGGCTTTGAGGATTCTACCAAGATGAGCCAGACGTGAAGTCTCCGGTTGTGATGAAGCCATGGTTATGCCTTCACTAATCACATCATTAAGCTCTTCATAACTCTGCAGTAGAAATTGATAATAAGTTATTATTGCAAAGTCAGATATAAAAGAATAGTATATTGAATTTTACCGTGTATAAATGATCGTATGAAGGTCGATTGCTACGGTGCATAATTTTTTCATTAACCAGATGAACTTTTAACATGGTGCGAGGGTAATACCAATCAAAATAATCACTTGTCACCGTTTCAGTTGATTCACGCAGAGGAATGGAACGATACTGCGCACTAATAACATGATTTGACCACTCATTCCAAATATTTTCCACAAACTCGTAAAGCACTTTATACATTGAAGCTGTAGCACCACAATGAGCATTTTTACTTGTTGATTGAATAATAGGCCGCCTAATGTTTTGAACCCTACCGAATTTCCTCAAAACACGGGTGGGGTGATATGGTTCTAGTACATTTAAGCATGATAAATAATTAGAATACCAAGCAATTTTAGGATGGAATTGTCTTGCATGCATGTAAGGGTCAAAAACTACCTAAAAAAATTTGTAAAAAATAATGATGATGATGTTATTATAACTTGAATTAAAAAAAACTTGTCAAATGATTCAAGCCTAATAACACACCTCATGTTCTTGAATGTTGTCAAGATACAGCCTTAGTTTCTTATGCGATGCACGATAATCATTTGCTGGATCCCAACGGGCCGCTCTTGGTGAACTTTCATTATACATTTTGGTTGATGAATGCAAATGTAGAAAATGTTCATATATCCATGATTCCAACAATCCAAGAAATTAGCAACTTATTTCACTTCTATTTTACTCGCAAGACCTAGCTACCTATATAGCCAACATAGAGTTGCCGAACCCCAAGAATAATTATGAACTTCATCCAAATTACCAATTTGGTTTAAATAATGTACGAACATATGAGACTTGCTTTTATCCACGAATAATGTATTGCCCACTAAATACAGTAGATATGCACGAGCGGCTTGTTTAATTTTTCCTTCTTCCCAATCATCACAGACTCCATCAAAAATTTCGTACAATTTAGTATAAGGCAATTTATATCCAACACTGTCCTTTATTGTATTTTTTTGCTTCGATGTCACTTATTCCCAAATTATTGACAATCAAATTAGTAATATCATTTCAAAAATAATTATATGTCTGTATTGGTAATCCTTCAACCAGAATATGTAGTAAGGAGGCAACGTCGTCTAATGTTATAGTCATCTCACCAAATGGTAGATGAAATGTATTTGATTCCGAATCCCAACGCTCAACAAAACAAGATATAAGTACTTTATTTACCGAGCTATAACATGTCTCTACTAGAGAAAATAATCCGGAAGATTCAAAGTATCCTTTAAAAATTGTTGCATCACTTGGTATTTTCCAATTTAAAATCTTTGTACCATGATTTACACATAAAAGAGTGTCTCGTTCCTAGAAGATAAATTAACACTGTATTACACTATTGTGATGTATAATTTATTTAATAGAATTTTGTAAGATATACCTTGTCATCTCGTATTAATGAAGCAACGTGGGTATCATAGCTGCTAATCATATCGGTAATTCTCGGTCTACCGAAAGATGTATTTTGTGTGCCACTAGAACCACCGATATCTTCATGCGTACGATGCTCGTCAACATGTTGTGGAGGTTGCTCTTGAACAGGCTGTGGAGGTAGCTCGTCAATGTGCTCCTTTAAATTTTGCTCTTGGACAACATGCTCAATATTTCGCTCTTGAATAACATGCTCGTCTCGATTTTGTTCCTCTGTTTGATTTGTAGTGTTCGGATTTCTCGCTTTCACAGGTCGATTTCTTTCGGAAGCCGTTAGAGGATTGCGCGTTGTTTTTTTTGAACTTTCTGCAATAACAAAACAAATTGTGAATGTCAATTATTTCAAATACAAAGATGCAAATTGTTTATATATAATTATTGAAAGGTTTTGTGCTTCTTAATTCATATGCACTAAAATTCATATGTTTTAAATTACAGCCTATTTCTTCCATAATGAACATGATAAACGACTTATAGTTCGTCCGTAATGTTAGTTTGCCTATTGTCTTAACCTACAAAACCAAAATAAAAATAGCGACAAAATGCATTTCCACGCGAACTAGGAAGGATAAAAATGCAGTAAGACAACTAGGAAGGGAAAAAATGCAAACACTCGACACAGCACGTTCCACGGGAACGAGGTTGTTGAACTAACGTCGTCCGATCAACACGTGGTTGTTGTCACAACCACGTTCGTGGCGGAAGAGGTTGGTTCAAAAACCTCGTTCGCGTGGAACATTGTTGGTCACATAAATACGACATACTCGATTCATCAAAATCGAACCAGCGTTGAAATGAAAGATTCAAATAAAATTCGACTCTGCATGGAATTCGATTCGCTAAATCACCTACCGTGTCGATGTTTGCTCCTTCTTTCCTTCTCCATGGCGCGAGGGCGACCAAAAAATTAAGCACGAATAGGAGGGTTTGAGCGGCGGGTTAGGGTTTGACAGAGTAAGGAAAGATAGGCTGAGAAGCTTTTTTCAATCTTTTTTTTAAAGAAAGGGAAGCGTAGTATTAAAAGTATACGTGATGCGAAGAGTAAACAACGGGGTGTATTTTTTTTCTCAAAACAACGGGGTGGGAAAAACAAAATATGGGGTGAGAATAGACGAAGCCTTGGTTTGTCACTTTTATAGTTTTGCGTTTTCGTCAGAAAATCGTGCACACGACTTATGTATATTTAGAAAACAATTTATTTGAAAAATGGAGCTAATATATAAAATAGAAAACAAATTTATTTTGTTTTTGGTGTTTTGAGAAATAACAAAAGAATGTAAAAATATCAATCCCCTCCGCCGCCATTCATTCATCCCTTCTGCCGCTCTCCACCTTCAATCGTCATCGCACCAGTCTAAAACTTTATATTTCTCTTTTGTTATTCTTATATTTTGTCATGAATGTTGAAAACGCAAAACATAAAATATAAAATGAAAACAAAAGGCTTTTACGTTTGGTTTGCCCTTTTTAGTTTTGTGTTTTCGTCTAGTCAAAAATGCGCATTTCTTAGTATTGTTGGAAAATAAATAATTTTAAAAAATGAAATTAACATGTAAAATAGGAAATAAGTTTTTTCTTCATGTTTTGAGGCATATCAAAAGACGGAAAACAATTCATCTCCACCTTGGCCCATCCATCGTAGCAAATGGCTGAGAATTGTAAAAGAACTTTTTACATTTTCTTGTATTTTGTGGTGTATGTTGAAAACACAAAATACAAACTCTTAAAATGAAACTAAACGAACTTTTATAAATCAAAAAAAAATTGGGAGAATTAGGGAAACGGACAAACTTTGAAAAAAAATTAGCTTAAAAACATCAAGTTTTATTTTTAGATCGAAGAACAAATGCTAGTTATAATTTAGGCTTAAGGACAAACTTTGAAAAAAATTAAACTGAAAGACAAATGCTAGTTTTATTTTTAGGCATCATATTCAGTTTTACACTATAAAAAACTAGCATTGTCATTCAGCCTAAAAATAAAACTTGTTATCTTGATTATTTTTCCAAAGTTTGTGCTTATGCCTATTTTCCTTAAAAAAATATTTTATATACACCATTCTTTTTACAAGATTACCCTTGTTGTCATTTTCATCATCTTCCCTCGTTCAAACTTATGATCTACTTACGCAAAAATAGATATTTTTAACATTAAACTATGTCACAGTCAAAATTAGACAAAATAAACTTTAATTTCTAGCAATAATATTGGAATTTCTCCACTATCACTTATAATTATCAATTACAGTAAAATTAAATCCAACTTTAAAAAAAAAAACTTGTACGCTTTAGTTGAGCAATTCGTTGTAAAAGTTATCTTAATTGATGTTTTTGGTTTCATGGCAGAAAAAATCATTAACTTCTTTATCAAAATGTACTATTTTGATCGAATTGCATTAATTTAAGTTTTAATTTGATGGAATATAAGAAAAATATGTAAAGTTGCAATCGTAAAGAAGGGTAATTTAGTAAAATATTTTCTTAGAAAAATATCGATGTATGCAAAGTTAATCTTGATGTATAAATAGAATTTGTCATTTATTAGTCGAGCCGTGCAAATGGGAGCGATCGTAGACTTCATTTAAAATTTCTGATGCAACATCAGGGATTTGGTTGGACACCTGGGTTGTTTACTTGTTGGGCCCGTCTAGGAATTTGTAACATTTAAGCTGAAGCTTTTATGTTGATTAGATTTCTAACCACAATCTCAGAATTAATCGTAAAGGTGGATTTTACCAAAGGTCGTTTAGTAAAATGGTAGTTAAAAATGTAAAACGCGGAATCAATAAGAATAATTAATAGTGCAAGTGAAGTAAATAACACAAGAGTTAGAGTGATTCGATATTTGCAAAAATCTACATTGTAACAACCTGATTTTTTTTGTAGTAATTAAAGTTAAAAATAAAAATTTAGTCATTAAAATAGAATTTGGATATTTATTTGATAAATTGGTTCTGAAATTATTTAACGAAAAGATTTGGTTTGTAAAAATAAGCCACTTAAATTTAAATAAGTTGAAATATGGAAATAATAGTTTATAAAAGTAATATAATTGTAATATACTATTATTTGGGAAAAGAAAGGATTTTAAATAGGAATTTGAATTCAATTAAAAAATTTAAAAAATTAGTTCATACGTATATAAAAGGAAAATGAAAAAATATATATTTATTCTATTTTAGGGCCAACCTTTTATAATCAAGCCCATTTATATTTCCATATTTTTCTTTTCTCCACTAAAACACTCATGTGTATTCCCTCCATCCTCATTCTTCTTATTTCCTGAAGCTAATCAACAAAAAACCCTTCCCGTGTCTAAATTCAAGAACAAATCGTATAAATTAAAATAAATTATGTAATTTGAATACATGATTCTCTTCATCATTGTGCATCTATAATAAAGATGGTTTCAGGTTGCGTTGTTGCCATGGCGAGTTGTATGTGTGCGTTCATGAGCAAAGAGAAGGAAGAAGAGACTCAGGTTAGTTCACCACTCACACGCCTATACTAGTAATAATCATGATTCATGTATACTGTTAGAGTTAACTTTATGTGAATATGTGGTGCATCAAGTTAGAAATGGAATAGCTATACTAGGGAGGATCGAGGGGTCGCACCCTAGACCTACGACACTATATTATATAGTTTTGTGCTACTCTTATGCGCGCGTTTGCCCTTTGTGTCACCTAGGCTAACAATCTTTTACCTATAAAGGCAAAAGTAGTGTCATGACTTAAGAGTCCTCGTGTTGACGAGCACACCAGTGGATACATGTCACGATGACTATTAAGGTAACTAAGACTGTAGAGACTTCGTACCTTCGGAGCTTGCTCGGTGCTATCAGTCTCCCTTCTATTATTGACGGAGTAGTAGATTGGTATATATGATTGAAACACCTCACTATAGTATGGATATAGGTTTGGTTACCTACATATTGTATATAGATGGCTCTACTTGGGACTTCGTGTTTGTCATACAACCATTTCTCATCATGATATTTACAAATAGATATTATATGAGGAGATGAGATTACACTCGTGATACATATCAAGTGTATAGTGGATTCCCCATGTTAATAGGTAGCCTATCCTATCTTATGTATATTGATGATGATGTTCTAATTATTAAGTTTGAGGATTATATTTGGCCAATGCTTCGTGCTAGCCTGATTATACTCAATGATATCTCATATATTTTTATTTTTGGATTTGATGATGCTTTCTAGATATGTATAATCCACCCATTTGTGTTGATTCTGTGATTTCTGATTTGATGTATTTCTATATGGATGATGACATCTTCTGATATCAGCATTAATTGTTCCATATGAATTTGAGTTATCTATGAGGCGTGATGCCTTGATAAATATCTATTGTATTATACAGATATTTCAGTAATACATTTCTACACTTATTTGCATATTTTGACATGTCATCTGATGATTTAAGTATCTTTGGTTATGATATTATATTGTTATTCCCTGTACATACATTATTACCCTTACTGTTGGTACTTGATTAGACATAGTCTGACCCGTGTTTTAATTATGTAATACTCGGGTCAGTCCAAGACATTTTAGGTACAAGACGACATGGCCAACATTTGTTTTATTGGATTTAGACGAGATTTATATTAGAATTGTTATGTGATACTTGTATGACATTCATTCATTTAATTATTATATACTGGTTTGTATCTTTATTATCCATTACCATAAGTTGAGATAGATGACATTTGAGATGGTTTGTACCCTTATGATATTATTGTATTGTATATGGTTTATTATCACCGCAATTCAAACTCTGTGCTCTCTATTATTACAATATATTATGTATTGTTCTGTCCTTGAGGCATACGTGTTTATTGCTTTGTACCGATACAGTGTATGTATATGTGAATTATTTATCTGATGTTTTAATACATACCAGTGTTAGTCCAAGGGAATACTCACATGCATACCCTATATAGCCTCATTCTTTGTATTATTTGACAGTATTACCCTGTAATACTATTGGATGGTATGGATATAGAGGTAGAATTTCACAATAGGTATCAAGCAGGTTTAGAACAATACATCGTATATCACAGACACAAGTTGAGACCTTAGATGAGACTTAGAGTCCTTGACGCTTGGGAGTATTGGGTAATTTTCTATAACATGATATAGTAAATTATATGTATATATATACATAGGATGATTACCGAGGTAATCATCTAGGGTGCGTATTTGTGGCTTTATAGATATATGTATTTAAATATATAATTAATTTTTTTAAAGTATAAAATGGTTGGAGTAGCAAGGACAAAAAGAGTTAGTCTAACCAGCAGTATTTGCATTTATAATTTCAAGTGATTTAATGTTGTGATATTATGATATGGCTCGGTATTATATTGTAGTGTTTTGAATGACTCTGATCAGAGTGCGCAGCAGAAAAATCTATTTTTTAGTTTCTACTAAATATATTTATTTTTGTCTTATGTTTATTTGACAATTTGAATTTGCTGGTATTGGATTTAATTTTGAAATTTATATGTGTTTAAAGTTAGTTTGAAATTCTTTTGAAGTTGCTAAAGGTTCAATAAAAGAAAAGACTTTTTATATATATGTGGATATAGTTTATTATTATTATATGATTTCGAAAGTCAAAGAAGCAAAAATTTTAGAAAGTGTGTATATATATTATAAGAATAGTATTGAGGTAAAATTTAAAGTAGATTAGTAAAATATTTATCGAATAAGTATATAAAATAATTTATGAAAGTGATAATTTTGTATATTTCTGTAATGAAGTTGTGTTAACTTGTCGGTTAAGTGGGTTAAGAATTCTGGTCGATGCGTTTGACCAACGTTATTGATAGGCATTCCTAGAATGAGACAATTGAACAGAATATTTTGATATATATATATATATATATATATATATATATATTTACGTGTATTTTAAGTAATGTCTGTAGTCATTTGGATGTGACTGGACAGTTGAAATCATTGATGAGGCGATATTGATTCTATAATCAATATTGCAGCTAACTGATATTATTAATCAACATAATAAATGGTGAGGCAGCATTATTATATTTTATTATATGTGAGAATTTGTGATTACAAAAGAGTGTGCGTGCATGCGTGCATGCGTGCGTGTGTGTAGTTGATGATATTTTAGCATAATAAAAAATGTGAAAATATTATTGAGTTTGGAGTTTTTGAATGTAAGCATGAGTATAAATTAAATAGTATTTATTTTTAAATATGAAAAAGTATTGATTCATTAATGAATGTGTGTAATATTCCTGTATAATTGAATGAAGTATAATTAAGTTTCGAAACACTAACATATTATGCAATAAATGATCTAAAATATATAAATGATAATAATGAAGTTATAAAATTTTATTATAGATTTGAGAAGTTATTACTACTAAATATTTGAAGTAAAAGAAGACAGTATTTGGTTATTATGTAGTTTGAAATAATTTTGAGATCTATGTAGGTGTAAAGATAGTTTGATATTATAAATTACTAAATAATAAAGTGTGAAATAACTGATTATTGGAATAAAGTATGGATTATGATAATTTTACTTTGGAATGGATTAAAGTTTTCCCCATGAAGAATTTTTTTGGAGAAGGGTTATCTATTTAGGATTTATTTTGACAACTAGTGTAGAATTATCTTTGAAATGTTGAAATTTGAAAATAAATTTAAAAATTATTTCTATGTATCAATTTAAAAGTGCGAAATATTTGTATAAATTTGTGAATAAGATTTGTAAAATAGTGTCGAAAATAATTTTGTTATAATAAGATGTTTGGAATTAAATAATATATTGAAGAATATTTCATTAAATAGAGAAGGGAGATTTTAGTAAAAAGTTCATTAATAAAATTTGGATTTTGTTAATATAATTTAAAGTTATTTAAAAAAAATTAATAGGAGTTGATTGGTAAAATTTTGGCTTTTGGTAAAATATTTTAAAGTTTACTTAAATAAAAATTTGAATTTAAATTATGTTTTGACTAATAAAATGAAAACTTGGAAAATTATTATTTAATGTTTAAAAGTGAATTGTTTGAATAAGATATTATGTAATTTTGAAAAGTAAGTTTTATAGTTCTATATGTGGTAAACGTTTGTATTTAAAGGTGAAGTTTAAATAAAATTATTAAATTTAGTATAATTGTTTTGTTATAGATTTTTTCTTATGGAAAATTGCGATGATGCAATTTTGTTAAGAGGGAAGTCTGTAACAACCCTTTTTTTAATAATTAATTTAAGTTAAAGATAGAAATTTAGTGATTAAAATAGAATTTGGATATTTATTTGATAAATTGGTTCTGATATTATTTAATGAAAAGATTTGATTTGTGAAAATAAGCTATTTAAATTTAAATAAGTTGAGGTATGGAAATAATAATCTATATAAGTAATATAATTGAAATATAATATTATTTGGGAAAAGAAATGATTTAAATAGGAATTTGAATTTATTTAAAATTTAAAAAAAAAATTAGTTTGTATATATATAAAAGGAAAATGAAATATATATGTTTATTCTATTTTAGAGCCTGAATTGTTATAACCAAGCCCATTTATATTTCTAGGTTTTCTTTTCTCCATTAAAACATTCACGTGTATTCCCTTCATTCTCATTCTTCTTACTTTCCGAAGCTAACCAAAGCATAAAACCTCCCCGCTTCTAAATTTGAGAGCAAGTCATATAAATTAAAATACAATATGAAATTTGAATATGTGGTTCTCTTCATCGTTGTGCATCTATGGTAAAGATGGTTTCGGGTTACGTTGTCCTATTGTAAGTTGCGTGCATGCATTCATGAGAAGAGAGAAGGAAGAGGAGGGCTCTGGTGGTTTCTCCACTAATGCACTTATGCTAATCATATAATCATGATCCATATATATTGTTTGCGTTGAGTTTGTGTAAATATGTGATGCATTAAATTAAAATTGGAATAGCTGTAGTAGGGAGGAGGAATCACCATTAGCAAGCGATCAAGTTCGCCTAAAATTACATCGATGGGTCGACCCTTTAGGGCTAGCTGTCGACCGGTGGAGGTGACCAGTCGACCTGCTATTTTGTTATTTTGTACGTGTTTGTGTGGGGTTGTGTGCATTTTCATGGCCACATATTGTGTGGTCTTGCATTTATGTGTGTGTGGGGGTTATTGAGTTGTGTATATTATTATGTATGTAAGGTCGTGTGCGTGTGTGATCTGGTGAGGGTGTATGCATCTTGCATGAGTGAAATTTGTGTTTTTATACAGCTACAGCTGTGTTTGTGTATGTGAGTGAGGTGTGTGTGTGTTTGCAGTTGTGTGTGTATGTCCAAGTGCATTTGTTATTTCTGTATTTTATATACATGAGATGTGCGTGCATGAGTATGTGTTATTGTGTGAATGAGTGTATGTAATTCTATATGTACAAATTTCATTCTGTATGATTAAAACCTATACATGCATAAATACATATATACATGTATATATATACGCATATATATATATATGTATGTATGTATGTATGTATTTTCATTTAAATAAATTAAAATAAGAATTAAACTCTAAATTATATTTAAAATTACATATGAATGTAAGTATAAGTTAAAGTCAAACAAACAAACAAGGCGAATTTGCTAGTATTTAAATGGAAAATACAAAATATTAATTAGTTAATGATAATTGTGGAATAAATGTTTTGTGCAATATATCGATTTTTAATCTATTTATAGGGCTCCAAAAGTAATATATGTGTTTTCTAAGTATATGAATGATTATGAAATTAATATTTGAATATATATTTAAGATTGATAAGTTGATAAATTATTAAATGGTGAATTCTATATTTGGTTTCGGTTATTTACTTAAAGCTTTTAAATTATAGGAAATTTATGTAAATTCTCAGATTAATATTTTGAATCTTTTAAAGTGTATTTCCCTATTAATCTAATTATTTATGAAATTATTAATGTGTGTTATAATATTTATGTTTTATTTCTAAGTTTTTTTTATTCTCATATTCTCAATACTGATTTCGGTGATACGAGTGATTCATCATTGATATAGATTTGGTTGATGATTTAATATGATACAGTGATGACATCATTTTATATGATTTGTGATGATTTCTATTTTATGTGATGAGGAACTTGAATAAACGGAGTTATAATATTGTCTGGTATGAGACTTTTCGTAATATTTTTTCGGTTATTCTTTGAATTCGTTATACAGAATACTGGATTATTTGAGTGTAATTTATAAGTAGTGAATAAACATTTGAGTATCATGTACTGGTATGGGATGTAGTAGTGTTATTTATTCAGTTATTCATTGTAAGTAGATGACACCCATGTGACGGGAATAAAGTGGATAGTGTGAGGTGATATGCAGTGATATATGGTTCTGTACCTGTATTTAGTGAGTATGACTCCATGCCTAACGATGACCAAGACCTTTTGTCTATATGCATTGTTTTTATATGCCACTACTATGACGTACTCATATTAAGTTTTTCGAAGAGGACCAGATCGCTAGAGTCCATCCTAGAGGCTTGATCGTGGGGTCACATCCCATTTCCATGACACTAAATTATATAGCTTTGTACTACTCCTATGCATGCATTTTACCATGTGTTACCTAGGCCAACAGTCTATTACCTATAGCGACAAGGTAGTGTCGTGACTTAAGAGTCCTCGCTATTAACGAGCACACCGATGGATGCATGTCACGATGACTATTGAGGTAACCAAGACTAGAAACTCTGTGTCTCTAGAGCCTGCTCAATGCTATTAGTCTCCTTTCTAGTACTAACGAATTTGTAGATTAGCATATACGATTGATATACCTTGCTGTAATATAGATATGGGTTTAGTTACCCCACTTTGTGTCTGTTGAATAGCCATTTCCCATCATGATGTTTATAGATATATATTATACGAGGGGATGAGATTATACTTGTGATACATACCCAATATATAGTGGATTCTTAGTATTTGATAGGCAGCCTATCCTATCTTATATATGTTGATGATGATGTTCTAGATTGAGAGTTATATTATGGCAATGCTTCGTGCTAGCCTGATTATATTTAGTGATATCTTATATATTTTTACTTTTGCATTTGATGGCCTTTTTTGGATATGTATTATTCACTCATTTGTGTTGATTCTGTGATTTCTGATTTGATATATTTATATATGGGTAACGATATCTTTTGATATCGGTGTTGGTTGTTTCATATGAATTTTTATTTGTGAAACGCGATGCCTTGCTAAATATCTATGATATTATATAGATATTTCAGACATACATTTCTATACATGTTTACATATCTTGACATGTCATTTGATGATTTGAGTATCTTTGGTTTTGATTTTCTTATACACACACTGTTACTCTTATTGTAGATACTTCATTAGACAGCCTGACACGTGTGTTATTTATGTAATACGTAGGCCAGTCCGAGACATTTTAGGTACAAGGACGATATAGCATGCATTTGTTTCATTGGGCTTAAAGGAGATATTAGGATTGCCATATGATACTTGTATGACACTAATTTATTATATTATTACATATTGGCTTGTATATTGATTATCCATCATCATACGTTGAGATGGATGACATTTGAGATGGGTTGTACTCTTATGATATTATTGTATTGTATATGATTTAGTATTGCTGCAATTTGGACTCTATACTCTCTGTTGTTTACTGTATATTATGTATTATTCTATCTTGGAAGCACACGTGGTCTATTGCTTTGTATCGGTACTGTGTACGTATAGGTGGGTTATTTATTTGACGTTTTAATACGTACCAATGTTAGGTTAAGGGATAATTCTGTATATCCAATATAACCTCATTCACTATATTATCTGATAATATTACCCTGTTATACTCTTAGATAATGTGGGTATGGAGGTAGGGTTTCACGTACATCTACTATGGGTAATGATTTTATTGCACAGTATTTTGCTTACAAGAGATGATTTTTAATTGCATTTATAAGAGCTTTGACCTAAATATATTGCTTGTTTGAGAAGACAATTTCATCTATGTAGAGGTGCATAGGATCCTCTATTTATAGCTGAAGAGATCAAACTTTAAGGGACTTGAATTGATGTCTTGAATGCTAAGTTTCCTCGTGATCGTTGATTGCATTCTATGGTTGGGATGGTGTCTTACTCGGATGCCATGTGGAAATACTCAGTTGTATGCCATTTGGCGAGCCGTACCTTTGTGTGCTCGTTTCAAAGAGGCAACATATGTGATGCACAATGATACTTTAGTTAGATGAATAATGTCGTTTGCATCACTTTTGTTAGATGAATATTACGAGGTCGTTGTCTCCTTTTGCAAGGGCAACCAGAGTCCTTTGTCAGAAAGTTTGCCAAGTCACGACAAAGACGAAGTGGGCACTATAGTTGGTCATCGAAGGAAATGTAGCGACCAGGTGAAGTACAAGGAAATGTGGACCTGGCCCGAAACCCACATCCTTTAGTCCAAAGTCTAGACATTTCAGATTCTAGAAAAATAACTCTCTTTTCCTTATATATCGTTCACACATACTCCTCCCCTTCACCTTTTCAACCTCTGACTTCATAAAGAACTTCTTCTTGAAGTCAATCAGACCAATTTTCATTATTTTGAAAATAAAAAAATTGAATAAATTACTATAATTTATAAAATTTAAGCATGCAGTCCTCGATTCTGTTTTGTATCTCTGTCATAAAGCGTATTTGGAGCGGCGGTGAGAAGAGCATGTGCGTGCAAGGGAGAGGAGGTAGTTTTCAAGTGAATACTCTCTACTCGTGCACCTATATCCTAATTTTGTAAATCCTAAAAGATATATTGTTGAGTTGTAATTAAGTGTAATTCTTGTATGCATCGAGATAAGAATGATAAGGCAGAAGGAGGCTATGGAATCGCCAACAACAGGTGATCCACTTTGTGAAATACCTCTTCGACCATTGACCTGTTATGGCCATCGGTCGACCTGTCTGATGCACTGTTGTGTCGAATTTTCATGCGTGACATATGTTTTGTGTGTTGTGTACCGTGCGCACGCGCATATGTGCATCTTTGTGTTGATATAGGTTAAGGAGCGGCTGTGTTCACTTGTGTATGTGCAGTGTGCTGAGTGTGTGCAGGTGTAGTGAGTTGTGTGTGTGGGAATCTGCCAAGTGCTGTGTATGTGAAGTGTGTTGTGTGTGTATATTAGCAAAGTGCCGTACGTGTGAATTTGTAGTGTGCGTGCGATTTGTTTGCAATTTCGAGCAGGTATGAGCAGCTTCATACTTTACAATAAAGTGAAAATAATTATTTTGAATCTTATATACAATCGCCTGTGGAACTAAATAATGAAAAGTAAAGGCACTCTGGTATTTTGCAATTCTTAGATTAGTGCATGCGAAAGCAATATTCTATACATGAAGGAGTATGTAAATCAGTAACATATATACATAAATATGCATGTTCCAGGACTGTACGTGTTGTGTTTGGGGTCAAGTGCATGTGTATTGTGTGTGTTAAAGTTAAAAGGATTGAATATAAATGAAATATCCTTTAGTCCCACATTGCCAAAAATCAAAATAGAAATGAAGTATATCAATAGCCTTATCATGAGGAGGTTGGGGCCTAGGGGCACCCAAATGTATACTTCGTTGTGAGGAGGGAGGCCATGCTTCACCATCGCCGTCCGTCCGTCCGACCGACCGGGCTCGGGTCTAAAATGACCATTCTTTTTGCCAGGCCATTGTTTAACGGTTTTGCGCTTCGGCTGATACTGGGCTGGGCCTGGAATTTGAAAAGACCAACAGGCATAGTTTAATTTTTGGCGAACGGATGCGGCCTGTTTAAAATGAAGGGGCGCAACCGATAAACAGCAGAAACGTGCGGCCTTTTACATGGAAACGGGCACGGCCATTTGGACAAACGGGTGCAGACGCGATCGTTCGAAGGGATACGAACCAACTATAAATAAAGAGGAAGACTGATCACTTTCCTCAATGAATTTCCAATCCGAATATCTCTTCTCTTCTAATAACTGCTGTTCTTATATAATCACAGAGTGATATACTCATTACAATTTCGAGCAGAATTCGTCTGTTGTATCTTAGGGGAATTTTGAAATAAAATTCTTAAGGAAATTGTTACGACAAGCCTCAAACGATATCCGGTTAGAATTCTAGTTTGTTTGTATATTTATATACACTATTCTATATTCTATCCGTTATTCTGCTTATACTATTTATTCAAAATAGTATAACGCTATTGTTGTAACTTATTTACAACATTCATATTGTTTTAATAATTAATACAGAATTCCACTGTAGTGGAAATCTGAGTTATAAACTTGTGCGACGAGTTTATAATTGATTATTCTCTGTTTTGGTATACTAGAAGTATAACATCTTAAGAATTTTTCTGTTTTCTTACTAAAACAGAGATGGCAATAGTAGAATTTTCAAAGAATACTACTCACAACAGACCTGAACCGTTCAAGGGAGATGGTGATGATTTCTTGACATGGTAGAATCAGATGTTGTTTTATCTCACCACACTCGGTCTGCAAAAGTACCTCGAGGAGGAGGAACCGATTCCTGCACTAGGCAAGGAAGCAGAGGTGAATACGTGAAAGCATTCCGATTTTTTATGTAGAAACTATATTCTAAATTATCTCGACAAGGTGCTATATAAAGTATATCATCCTTTAAAGACATCAAAAGAACTCTAGAATGCACTTACCACGAAGTATAAGACGCAGAATATCAGTCTTAAGAAATTCATTGTAGACAAATTCATGGATTACAAGATGGTTGACTCCAAACCGGTGACTGCTCAACTACATGAACTGTAAATCATCATTCATAAACTCGAAGCGGAAGGTCATAAGGTTGGAGAATTGTTTTTGGTTGAAGCCATCATGGGAAAACTGCCACCGTCATGGAGAGATTACCGCAACTATCTAAAGCATAAGAAGAAGGAAATCTCTTTACAGGATCTCATAGTCCGATTAAAAATTGAGGCAGACAACCGTGCAGTTACAAAACCAAGCGAGGAGGCATTTGTGGCTGAAGGGTCAAAGACCAAAAACAAAAAGAAGAATTTCCAGAAGAAAAGGAAAGCTCAAGACAACAAACCAAAAGACAACAAACGAACCAAGAAGTTTAATGGCGAATATTGGGTTTGTGGATAAGTTGGACATGCCGCTAGAGATTGCAGACTAAAAAAGGACTGCAATAAAGAGTCAAATATAGTAGACAACATGAAAGTGGACGAGTACAACTTCTCGGCAGTTGTATCCGAATGCAACATGGTTCAGAATCCTAACCAATGGTGGGTAGATACAGGCGCTACTCGTCATGTTTGTTCTGACAAATCCATGTTTTCTACATATCAGAAATTCGATCACGAAGAAAAACTCTGCATGGGTAATTCTGCAGTTTCCATGATCGAAGGCAGTGGCACAACAATCCTCAAGTTTACTTCTGGAAAAACTGTTAAGTTGAATAACGTGCTCCACGTTCCAGACATACGCAAGAATCTCATCTCTGGTGCAGTCCTATCAAAGAAGGGATTCAAGATGGTGTTCGAGTCAGACAAGATGGTTCTGTCCAAGGCTGGAATGTATATAGGAAGGGGATATTTACGTGATGGCCTATTTAAGGCAAATGTAGCCGTTGTTGGCAACAAAAATATGTATTCTGATTGTGCTATTAATAAAATTGAAGTTTCTTATTTGCTTGAGCACGAAATTTTACTATGGCGTGATAGATTGGGATATATAAAATTCTGCAAAATGAAAACATTATCAAACTTGGGATTAATTCCAAAATTCCAAGTAGATAAGAATTACAAATGTGAGACATGTGTAGAAGCAAAAATGGTCAAACAACCTTTTAAATCTGTTGACAGAAGCACCGAACCATTAGGTTTGGTACATACAGATTTATGTGATTTTAAATCACTACCTACAAGAGGTGGGAAAAAGTATTTCATTACTTTTATTGACGATTATACACGATATTGCTATGTATATCTTTTAAATAGTAAAGATGAAGCAATAACAGCGTTTATAAAATACAAGGCTGAGGTAGAAAATCAGTTAAATAAAAAGATCAAGATACTAAGATCTGATCGAGGTGGAGAATATGAATCACCATTTGAACAGTTCTGTGCCGAAAATGGTATAATTCATCAAACAACAGCTCCATATTCACCACAATAAAATGGTGTAGCCGAGAGGAAGAACAGAACGTTAAAAGACATGATTACTGCCATGCTTTTAACTTTTGGTCTACCGACGAACTTGTGGGGGGAAGCCTTAAATATGTCTAATCACATATTAAACAAAGTTCCTCATAATAAAACGGGAATAATTCCATATGAGATATGGAAAGGACATGAACCAAGCTTTAAATACCTCAAAGTGTGGGGGTGCTTGGCCAAAGTTCCAGTTCCGCCTCCCAAGAGAGTCAAACTTGGATCAAAAACAGTAGATTGTTATTATCTTCGGCCAGCCCAAAATTGTAGTGCCTACAGATTTTTTGTATTCAAGTCTGATACAATGGATATTCGTGTAAATACAATCATGGAATCAAGAGATGCCTCATTCTTTGAAGATGTGTTTCCGCACAAAAGGAATGAAGGAAATAATGTCCCAAAAAGGACAAGGGAAGAATCAAACGATTCACATGAAGATGAAACTCATCATGAAATTGAGGATGCTGAACCAAGAAGAAGCGTAAGGGCTAGAACTTCCAAAACATTTGATTCAGACTTTTTTACATATGTATTAGAGCATGAACCTCAAACGTACAAGGAAGCAATGTCATCTTCTGAATTCTCATGTTGGAAAGAAGCAATCCAAAGTAAGATTGATTCAATTATAAGTAATAAAACTTGGAAAATTGTTGATATTCCACCAGGAATAAAACCAATTGGCTGCAAATGGATTTTCAAGAAGAAAATGAAAGTAGATGGCTCTATTGACAAGTATAAAGCCAGATTAGTAGCCAAAGGATATCGTCAAAAAGAAGGAGTAGACTTTTTTGATACATATTCTTCGGTAACACGAATAACCTCTATAAGAATGTTAATAGCAATTGCATCCATCTATAATCTAGAGATTCATCAAATGGATGTAAAAACATCATTCTTAAATGGAAATCTCGATGAGGAAATTTACATGGAGCAACCTGAGGGATTTATTTACAAAGGAAATGAAAACAAAGTCTGTAGATTAGTCAAATCATTATACGGACTAAAACAAGCTCCAAAGCAATGACACACAAAATTTGATAGTGTCATGATGAGAAATGGTTTTCGTATAAATGAATGTGACAAATGTGTTTATTATAAACAACTTGGACAATCATATGTGATGATCTGTCTATATGTGGACGATGTGCTAATATTCGGTCCAAATACTCAGGTGATTGAGACCATAAAGAAAATGTTGATCAACAATTTCGACATGAAAGACTTGCATGTTGCAGACGTTATTTTGGGAATAAAAATAATAAGAACACCTAATGGAATTGAGTTATCTCAATCACATTATGTAGAAAAAGTGATTGAAAGATTTCAAAATTTTGGAATTAAAGGAGTAAGTACACCTTTTAATCCATCAGAAGTACTGCATAAAAACACTAATGAGAGTGTAATGCAACTGGAATATTCTCGTGTAATAGGATGTCTCATGTATCTCATGAATTGCACAAGACCAGATGTAACTTACGCAGTAAGTCGATTGAGCAGGTATACGAGCAATCGAGGGAAGGAACACTGGAAAGCACTAATAAGAGTGCTTGGATATTTAAAAAATACCACTACCTATTCCTTACATTATGGAAAATATCCTGCCGTCTTAGAAGGATATAGTGATGCAAACTGGATTGCAGATTCAGAGGAATCGAAATCAACAAGTGGTTATGTCTTTACCCTAGCAGGGGCTGCAGTGTCATGGAAATCTACTAAACAAACATGCATAGCTCGATCCACTATGGAATCAGAGTTCATTGCATTAGATAAAGCAGGCGAAGAAGTAGAATGGCTTCGTCACTTTTTAGAAGATATTCCGTTCTGCCCTAAACCTGAACCGGCCATATGCATACACTGCGATAAACAAACAGCGCTAAGCAGAGCGCAAAACTTTGTGTATAATGGAAAGTCACGACACATTCGTCGATGCCATAACACAGTTAGGCAGTTACTCTCAAATGGAACTATTTCCATAGATTATGTAAGAACAAATGATAACCTAGCGGATCCGTTTACTAAAGGTTTATCAAGAGAAAAGATTAACTGCACATCTAGGGGAATGGGTTTAAAAGCCTAAACTAATAAGAGTTATCTTATACGGAAACCTATCCTGGCAACTGAAGATACCACGGACTAGGATCAATAGGAAAACCAGTTCTGAATAACTCAAGACGTAAAGCATTTATTTGGACATAGTTCTATTCCATTTCTATGGTGCAAAGTATAAATGCATGCCTACAGAAGTATTAATAGGTTAAAACTATGTTTTTTAATGATGACCATATCTTGGAAATAACAAGTGGGGTATTTGTAGGATACTCTTAATGGTTGCGATCACCTGTGTAAGTGTGAGCTGGGTCGGCTCTATGAGAATTTTTCAAGGCTTTAAATTCTCTATAACAACTCGAAGAACCAAGTAGTGTTCAGGACCAAAATGAACACGGCCAAGAAATTGGATGAGAAGGGAATCAATGCTTCATAAAGCTTATTGTCTGGATTACAATAAAGGCTGACAGTTCAGGATGAAATATTTCACCGATTAGCCAAGTAAATCCGATAATTTTTAACTAGAGAAAGTTCAAAGTGAAATATCTACTTATCCACGATAAAGCATTAATTCCATATATACTCTGTGATATTCCACTTTGTGTGGGGGAAAGAATATTATCATTCATGTGGGGGATTGTTAAAGTTAAAAGGATTGAATATAAATGAAATATCCTTTAGTCTCACATTGCCAAAAATCAAAATAGAAATGAAGTATATCAATAGCCTTATCATGAGGAGGTTGGGGCCTAGGGGCACCCAAATGTATACTTCGTTGTGAGGAGGGAGGCCATGCTTCACCATCACATGCGCGCGCCGCCGCCGCCGTCCGAACCGAACCGGGTCGGGCTCGGGTACGGGTCTAAAATGACCATTCTTTTTGCTAGGCCATTGTTTAATGGTTTTGGGCTTCGGCTGAAACCGGGCTGGGCCTGGAATTTGAAAAGAAGCGGGCGGGTGAAGACGGACGCGGGTTTTGGACTGAGGAGGCGCGACTTCTGAAGCGGGCGCAAAAATGAACAGGTGCGACCTGAAGAAGCATTTTTTTCTGAAATGATGTGACCAGCGGGCACAGTTTAATTTTTGGCGAACGGATGCGGCTGTTCAAAATGAAGGGGCGCAACCAATAAACAGCAGCAACAAGGCAGAAACGTGCGACCTTTTACATGGAAACGGGCGCGACCGTTTGGACAAACGGATGCAGACGCGATCGTTCGAAGGGATACAAACCAACTATAAATAAAGAGGAAGACTGATCACTTTCCTCACTGAATTTCCAATCCGAATATCTCTTCCCTTCTAATAACTGCTGTTCTTATATTCAAATCACAGAGTGATATACTCATTACAATTTCGAGCATAATTCGTCTGTTGTATCTTAGGGGAATTTTGAAATAAAATTTTTAAGAAAATTGTTACGACAAGCCTCAGACGATATCCGGTTAGAATTCTAGTTTGTTTATATATTTATATACACTATTCTATATTCTATCTGTTATTCTGGTTATACTATTTATTCAAAATAGTATAACGCTGTTGTTGTAACTTATTTACAACATTCATATTGTTTTAATAATTAATACAGAATTCCAGTGTAGTGGAAATCTGAGTTATAAACTTGTGCGATGAGTTTATAATTGATTATTCTTTGTTTTGGTATACTAGACGTATAACAGTGTGTATGGCCAAGTGTTGTGTGTGTTATATGGTTTCATGGTGCAGTGCAATTGAGTTCTCATTCTGTGTGTACCTGTAAAATTTTGTGTGTGTTGGTGCATGAGTGCGTGAGTGAGTGCAAGGGATGTTAACAAATAATATTTGTTATCAACCAAGTGATGGTAGCCCGTTTTAGTATATGAGTGCATGAGTGTTCCTATACTTAATGACAAGTGCTTGAAATCTGCAAATCATAAAACAATGCAGTATATTTTAATAAATAAACTTAAGATTTAGAATATATTGTATATATAATAATGTTTAATAAATTAATAAAGCAAATTTTATTGTAAATTATACACTTTTAAGGAAATTATAAGGTGTATACATCTATTTATCGAATTCGATTAAACATTGTTTGTTATAAGTAGTAAAGTTACTATTATTATATTTACAGGCATAATAATGTTTCTATATTTATTAATTACTTTGAATATTTTTGTTTATGTGTTATTATTTCTATGCGATGAGGAATTTGAATAGCGATTTAGTGATACCATTTAGTATAGGACTTTCGATATCAGTTTTTTGGTTATTCGTCGGACTTGTCATATAGAGATACTTAGTGTGGATCGAATGTAGTATATGAGCATTGAATAATTATTCGAATAATATGTGGTGGTACGGGATACCGTTATGTTATTTGTTTGATTAGTCTTTGTAAGTAAATGTCACTTAAACAGGGATTACTCATGTGTAAATGATGATACTTGCTACGGAGAGTATATTGTAGCCATGTGTTGGCTTATGGGTAGAGCCGCATGTCAGCGAAGGATTAGAGCTCTAGCATATGTGTTGACTTATACAGAGCCGTGTGTCGGCTTACGTCTAGAGCTATGTGTAGATATAGGATATGAGTATTATATGTTGTCCACTTGTGTCAGCTCCCTCTATGTTTCAAAATGAACCAAAATGGCCAGTATCCACCCTGTTGGTCTGATCGTGAGGTCGCGCCTAGATCCATGACACCGTTGTTGTTATGATATTCGATGTGCATCGCATGATTGCTATTTGGTAGCCCTTATGTCACATAAGCTAACAATCTATTATCATAAGAATAAGTGTAGGGTTTCAATCGAGGCTATGCATAAACAAGCCATAGATGGATGTGGGCCATGATCTTCTTCGAGGTAATTGAAGATTATAGGAATAGATCTAGCAATTAGCGAGAGGCTAGTAGACTCTGGGTTCCTGGAACATGTTGTGTGCTATCAGTCTCCCTTTTTGGTTCAGGATTATATGTGCATTGTGGATTGGCATATATTATTCACTATATAATGAGTTAGCTATAGTAGAGACTATATGTCGATGGTGTAATCAGTCTCTGCATATCCATACTCTTTTGGTTTGACATTCTAGATATAGCATTTGTTTATTGATTATGATTTGGACTATAATAGATTATCTTTGTGAATTGTATGATATTGGATACCATTTAGATGATTTGATGGGTTATCCCACATAATCTATCGATTATATGATTTTATGATATTTTAATAGGGAATTGCTGTGTTTTTGCCCAATTCACTCGATTATTTCATTTTATGATGATGTTTATTTGTATGAGGATTCATCCATTGGATATAGTATTCTTGATTTATACTTAATTGTCTTATAGGGGTGATGACATCTTTATACATGGTATTGGTGATATATATGTTCCGAGATGTTTTGATGATTCTTTTTGTTAAACCATGCATACATCTCCCTCTTACACACACACATACACAGACTGTATTACATTGTGATCATTGACTTGAGTTGTTATGACGTTTTATCACCTTATTGTCCTTGGAATCTATTGTTTCACTTATATTCTCAACCTTATGATTTAGATATAGTCTGACCCATATGTGATTTATAATACTAGGGTCAGTCTGAGACATTTCGTGTATAGGGATAGTGAGACCAGCTTGTTTGTTGGGCATAAAGGAGATAAGATATTTTGTATTGCAGATTAGTATTTTGCATTATATAGTCTCTAGTGTGTCTATCATTGTGATGTGTATCGGACATATATTATACATTATATTTTATGTATTATAGTTTTGATTAACCCTGTGATCTCTGATATTTACTGCATATTGTGTGTTGTTCTATCTTGGAGGCACACATGTTTATTGCTTTATATCGATACTTTGTACGTATATGTGAGATATTTATTTGATGTTTCAAATACATACCAATATTAGCCCAAGAGAATATTCACATGTGTATCCCTTATCGTCTTATTCCCTGCATTATCCAACAGTATTGCTTTGTAGTACTTTTGGATAGTATGGTTATAAAGATAGGATAGTTACACCAAGGTGATGGGACACCACTTCTATGGGCGACATAGCTTCATAATCATATGCTAAGGGAAAAGGTGAATGTCCCACTGATGTTTGACTAGATTTCTGTACGACCAAAGTACAAGAAAGAGTTCTTCAACCCAATTCCCTTTAGCCTTGGTAAGGCCTTTTTATAGAATTAACTTGATTCTTTCATTGACTACCTCCACTTGTCCATTTGCTCAAGGGTAGGCGATAGAGGAGAACATTTCTTAACCTTACTCTGTTGGCAGAATTCAAGGAACTAGCCACGTATAAACTAGGCATCACTATCGGTGATGATTTTCTTTAGGTGAACAAAATGGAAGAAGATGTTAAGTTAAGGAATTTGGGAACGATGACCCCAGTGAGGGGCTCCACCTCAACCCATTTAGTAAAGTAGTTAATGATGAATATGACATGATTGTATCCTCCTTTGAAATTTAGGAGCCTCCCAATTAGATCGATCCCCCAACATCGAATGACCATGGGGAGGTCATTGAGATTAGTAGGTTAGAGGGAGCTTAATGTATCTTGCTGAACCATTGACAACAGTCGCACTTCTTAACATACTCTATTGAGCCTTTGACTATTATCGTCTCATAATATCCCCACCGAGCATCCTTTTTGGCAAGATTTTTCTCCCCAGCGTGATTCCCACAGGAGACCTCATATAATTATTCAAGGATTTAATTGACTACTACTTCAATGATATAGCTTTTGAGCAGGGTGGAGTACCCTCTTCGATATAGCTTTATGTCTTGTTGAGCGCCCAGTAGAGAATTTTGTTGGATTCCATGAGTTTATCAAGTAATTCCACACTCATCAAATAATTGAAAAGTGCAGTAACCCAAATATTTTGTTGCTCATTAATGATTTCCAGAGTGGTTGCTCCCTATTCGTATCATGGGTGTTCGGGCCTCCAACGGGACCCATGGGTTAATATCCTATTGATTACTTATCGCCTTAGCCAGCCAGTTAGCCTTAGCATTCTACGCTCTGGTATCTGCTCTAGCTTGAAATTGGAGAAGGTGGTGACGAGTTTCTTGCCTTCCATAATATACATGTTTAGTGTTTTGCCTTTAAATTCAAATTACTCGCTGAATTGATTGATGGCGAGCGAGGAGTAGCTGTATAATTGGATTATTTCAATCTTTAGTTCTATTTCCATCCAAAGGTCAGATAGATCGATGGCCTCTTACTCAACCTCATTGTTGGTTGCTTTGAAATCCAATCTCACTACAAAGAAAATTTCTTGAAGTCCAGGATGACGATGACCATATCAGCCCCGCCCCTTTTTATTGGATATCTCATCCATATAAAGTCGCTAGGAGAATTGATTAGTGGAAACCTCTTCATCGTTGATGTCCAGGCATGAGCTAACTACAATGAAATTGCCCAAGGTCTTGCCTTTGATTGAAGTGCAAAAATGGAAGGTGATGTGGTGTTGATCAAGTTCCACCACCCACTTATGGAGGTGACCCGCTATATCAGGTTGGCTCGGTACTTTCTATATGGGTTGATTGGTGAGGACCACCATGGGATGGGCCTTGAAATATATGCAAAGTTTATGTGCAACCATGGGTAAGCAGAATGCTAGTTTCTCAAGCTTGGAGTCCTTATTTCTGAGTTTGACAATCTTTTTTCGATGTAATATATTAGTTGTTGAATTCGTTCTTCGTCTCGTATCAAGGAATCCCAATTGTGTGGTCATTGACTGTGATGTAGAGGTAGATGTTTTCCTTGTTTATGGACCTGGAGAGGATGGGGAGTGTTGCACGGTGAAGCTTTAGTTCTTCATATACCTTAGTTCATTTATTAGTCCATGTGAAGGACTTCTCTTTCTTTATCATGTCAATGAAAGGGAAGCATCAATATGTGGCCTGAGATATGAAGTGTTTGAGTGCGGTAGCCAGCCCATTAAGACTTTGTACTTACTTGATGGTGTAGGAGTTCTTTATGTCTTTCAAGGCTTGTATTTTATTCGGGTGGCTTCAATACCTTTGAAGATTACCGCATGCCCCAAGAATTTACGTGAGTGGACAACAAAAGAGAATTTCTTAGGATTTGCTTTCATGCTATATTTGCGGAGAATGACAATGGTTTCAGTAAGGTTCTATACATGCCCTCTCCCTTTGCCTTTTCAAAATTCACCAGCATGTCATCAACATTAGGGGTGAGCAATATTCGATTAGAACCAAATTAACCAATGGAACTGGTTCATTTCAGTCAGTTTGGTTTGGTTTTAAAACTAAATTAGTTTGAATTCGATTTATAAAATATTTTTTTAGTTATTGGTTTAACTGAATTTTTATCATATTATCATCCAATTTTATAGTATTGTAATTCTTTAATTAATTGGCTTAGTGACAAAATACAAAGTTTATTGTTAAAAATAGGTCAAATTTTATTATAAATACAATAAATTCTAAATAAAATCTCTGTAAACATAAATTTATGTTCTTCTTTGAGTGAATCAATCGTTAAATTATTATATATCTTTCTAACAGTTAAATTACTTACGGACCGAATTAACCGAAATTAATTCGGTTCATTTTGGTTTTGGATTTTTTGGTTCCAATTCGATTTGAAATTTTTACCTTAAAACCGACCAAATCGACCGACCTCTCATCCCTAATCAACATAAACCTTCATTAACCTTTCGATTTGCTCAATAGACATCTCGTCTGTGAGCCTTTGATATGTCGCCCATGCCTTCCTTAGGCCATAGGGCATCGCTCAATAACAATACAGTCTCGCATTATTATAAATAAGGTATGTTCCTGATCAAGACCATGCATGGAAATTTGACTGTACCCATAGCAAGTATCCAAAAATGTTAGCATTTCGTGCTTGCAAGTTACATCCACGAGCTGGTCGATGTGCAGTTGAGGCAAGCTATATTTCAGGTACGCTTTATTGAGGTTGAGAAGTCAACGCATGTTTCTCTAGGCCCCATTGAGCTTCTAAACTAATATTGGGTTGGCAACCCAATATCGGGTACTCTGATCTTGGATGAAACCATTGCTAAAAGATTTTTACTTCCTCTTTTAATGCATTGAACCTGTATGGCTTAAGGGATCTTTATTTCGATGGATAGGATGAGCTTTTGGGTTCAATGTTAAGATCATGGCATATGATGAAGGAATCTATGTTGATCATGTTGGCATGCCCCCAAGCGAACATGTTCGTGCTCTTCTTTAGAAATTCTGTTAATTCTTTTCTCACTATTGGGTCCAGCTCTATGCTGATTTGGACTGTCCAACTCTGGTTGTCATTGTCTAAGACAATCATTTCCATCTTCATGACCAGACCGCTATATGGGTAGATGTCCCCCATGTGGGGATCCAAAGGGTCATCATTGTCACTTCCCACGTTGAGTTTCAATTCACATTTGTGAAATGCATATACCATGTGCTCTACTAAGTTCTTAGCAGGGACAGACGTTTATATGCAAGTGCATGGGGTCCAGCTTCCTTCAACTCTCATAAATGAGTCCTTGGTGCTGAGAGGGGATGGAAGATTGTACTACTTATTCACGCTTGATAATATAGGTGGATTTTCTCATTCCTGGTAGGTTTGGCTAGCCAGAGAGACTTGGTCTTCAATATCTTCGAACCTGGCACGAACGGGTGCAATATACAGCTCGCACGTTCTCCTAAAGGTTAGTTCATTGTGTTGAGGTGAGGCATTTGTTGTAGCTTAAATGATCCCGACATGGATATAAGAGTTGGCCAACTCTCCCATCCTCATGTAGTCATTATCTTAATATGGTTGGCACAAGCGGAAACCTCAAGGGATCCACACACTCTTTTGGATATTTACATTAGATTTATATGTCCAGTATGGATGGGAATGTTGATTGGCTTTCTCGCATCCTCTTGGAATTGTTGAGTGATTGTGGTCCAACATGAATGGGAACTGCTAGTGGTTCACGCACTCTCTTGGATGCTGTAATCTGACTGATGTCTATAACACAAACGGGAGCTTCATGGAGCACTTAAAATAAAATGCCATTTTCGACCATCTGATCTAACACTCAAATCGACGATCAAACCAAAAAAGTTGGAAACAACGGATCGTTAGATTTATAATATAAAATAAATAGGATAATATTCTAACTACACAATTCAAAACTCAGATTGGAAGGAACAATATATAATTTCAAACTATTCATTTACTTAAACCAATTAATAGTCATAACTTCATAGTTACAAATCCATACAATGTGAATCCATTAAACCAACATATAATACCGTACTAAGTGGTAGATATTAATATATACAGTATATACATAAGTAATGCCTTTGCCATCCAAACCTTCGACATCTCTCACATCGGTTCATTTCCATAGTCCATCAGTGTATTGATGGTAAATATAAAGAAAAATATGGAGAGGGGTCATGCATACCTTAATCTCCCCTAATTGGCGATCAACGAGTAATATCAACCCCATAAAAATAGTGGATTACTCGATTAAGGTCATGTTACATCCAACTATACAATATATCAACGACATGATAAACCATGTCCAACACTTACTACTCATTCAACTTATGGATATAGTCCCAAGAACAATCCATCGAAGGTCGTATATGTCGGTATATGGACATCACCATTCTCTCACCATCCTCATACTCAATATATGCGACCGGTGATGCCATAGTAAGTTATGGGAGCAACCAAATGTCAATATGTGTTATATATGATCATCAAACATCAAATACTTCCTCGTATATCCATTTTTGCACATTTGGACATCAATACATCCAATCGCATGTATAAGTCTCGTCAAAATCAAACTAGGTTAGTCGCCTCAAAATTAGCTTGAAAAGTCACACAAAACCTGATTCTGAAAGCTTCGTTCGACTTGGCCCTACTAAGGTCTAGGTTCAACTTGGCCCAACACAACGCCCCACCAATCTACCAATGGGACTACCATCGATCGTTAAGTTGATGACTGATGTATCAGTGGTTGTCCCATGGGTAAACCATTGATGGCTTGAACGAATTGTCTTGATTTTTTTAACTTTCTTCTTTGTTTTTGCCTACTATTCATTTATACACCTCTCATATAAATTTCTATACCAATATACGTCCATTCAACATTGTAATATTATGATTAATCCTTTCATACGGTTAACTATCCCTTAAGTAATCAATCATTAATATTAATCAATGATTTTATTAATTTCTTTTACTGTTGCTTTTCTTAACTAGATATACCAACATTAGCTTCAAGTGGAATCCTAAATTGGATCAATAATGATTTAAATAATCGTAGTTACATTATAAATGAAAGAGAAACGTTCCAATCACCGAACCGATGATAAAAATCCGCTAAATTGACTAGAAACCCACCAATATCTCCGATGTCCAAAAATAGGCACTTGAAAAATTGCTCAATTCATCTTGAGATCAATATATACTCCTAGCCCTCATTTCACTTATCATTTTGATATCAATTTTGTCTAAATTCATTGAGAAATGAAGAAGACATGGCTATTTGGAGTTTTGTTTGAGAATAGGGAAGAAACAAACGCAGAAAAAGAAAAATTGAAAATATTCACGAACCTTGGTTTCTAGTTTAAATAAATGGAGGAAAGGGCTATTGAATTCAAATTGAATTATCTTATCCTGACTTGCTTCAGCCTACCATGAACCCAAAAAGTAAATCCTCTGTAATACGGTCTTCGATGCTAATGTTCTTATAGTTGAAACTGATCAGAAAAATCTAATCTACGAAATGGCTCAAATTTCTTTGTTAAATTCCATTGTTTGTTAAATTACTATTTTCCCTTAATAATTAAATTGACCAAAATACTTTCAAAATTATTAGTGAAATATCTGGGGTATTACATTCTGCCCCTTTAAAGAATTTCGTCCTCGAAATTCCTAAAGGATAGAAAATGCAACTCGCATACTCCCATATCACGCATTGCATACACACCATCGATAACATATACAGGCAACTATCCAAAATTCATAACACACATATACTTGGGTGAGGCATATGTAATAACATGATAGCACATGTGGGCATTTATGGTCATCATGACATGTGATATACTACATATTAAATGTAGGAATTGAATTATTGGTCTCCTATATGAATGTAAATGACTTGGCACATTAGACATGAATATGAACACCCGAATATAAGCATACAAATTTTATACGAATGCACAAACATAACATAGTAATGTTATACACACACATATGTGTGTGTTAGTGAAGTTTTCGACTTCGCAACACTCAACTTGATTAGGAAGCAATCTAAGCAATGATTGCTTAACAAACTTGAATCAACATATTTAACTTAAGCTAAATTTTCCTTTAGGAAGTGGCTATGTCGCTGAATGCTTACATAGCCCTATACCTACAATCTAATTGTTTGTTAGAATGTCAGAATAATTTTGTAAAGTTATCACAATTTACAATCTAATGCAGTGTTTGCAAAGACAAAGCAATAATGGTAAAGGACACAAAAATTTTACGTGGTTCGGATTATTGGTAATCCTACATCTATGGGATAGTCCATTATATCTTGATTTTTAGTAGAAATGATTATTATTTCCTAAGAGTATACAATATTTCTTAATATTTTATGGTCAAATTTAGTCTCTAGAGAAATCCCCTTTTTCTATGTCTTTCAGTGTCTTCATTTATAGTTTGGAAAAATGCACTGTTGATTCTTGCAATTTCCCATTATCTTTTGCTTCAATCTCCGCCTTCAAATCTCTCCATTTGTCGTTCATCTACGATGCCTATGTATTGTACCTAGTTTGGTGATGCATCTTTAGTGGGAAACCGTAGCATTGGCGGGAATCTAGGGAGTTGAAGCATGATGCTTGAAAAATTGGGCGGGAAGCCCAAGCCTGTGCGAGTCACGCATCTTTTGTCCTAAGGAGGTAGATGTCTAAAGAAGAATGCTGAGGGGATACCTTGAGGCTTTGAGATGCAGCTGATGTATGTGAAGGGGTGTGGTGTTAACAATTGCTTGATGTTCAGGTCATACTGCCATGTTGACATCTCTATTGTCTTTCCTTAACTTAATATCACATTTGGAAAAAATAGAGTTGTACTAACCTGTTTCACTCTGAGAGTTAGTTTGTCATATTCTTGGAACATATTCATTGCTAGCCATGATCTGAGATGATTGCAGTTTGAGTTGCCCTTATTGCAAGTATGCCTGGGTTGCTGATGAGAGAAAGGAGGAGCTTCATATCTTTGCCATCTATCTGTCAGTATAGTTCTGCATTGAAGCGTATCCTAAGTGATCTTGCATGCAACCCTTTAGAGTGATTTTGACCCCTTGCAGTACTCCTAGGTTGCCTCAGGTATGTACTAGTGCAAACCTTTTCTTGTAGGTGCCGACAAAGTATGAGCTATGGAGATGCGGTCGGCTCAGTTTAGCATGTACTGCTTCCTATGTCTCGGCGTAGTATTCTTGTTTTTCTTTGATTTTATGTATTTTCATTATGACATACCCCTATTTCCCTATGCGTGCAGTGTCTGTCTTCTGCTACAATTCCCTTGACTACAGGGTCTAGGTCAGGTTAAGCACTGTGGCTTCATGACGGCTCCCTGTGCAGCATGAGTTTGATCGATTCAACTTCTTTTTCTTTACATCTAAATTTTCTTAACACGAGGGTAGTCTTCCTGGCCTCACGCACTACCCTATTTTCCTTCAATGCAGGTCGAGGTAAGAATGAGTGTAACACTCACCCTCTGAGTCTGCGGCGATATAGGTCGTAGTAGACTTGTCGTCTTAAGCACTCGGTCTGTATATCTTGTCGATTCTATCTAATCTTCCTTTCCTTTCTACAATGGGAAAAGTCTTTTTGGCTATTCTTGTATTTAATCCTCTTTGTATGCGCCATTCCCATATCGGTCTATTTCCAAACCACCGTTCAATCAGACCTTTTGTTTTTCTAAGCGGATCCTTCTTAATCTCTGTACTCATTATTTTAGCAATCGATCAGCGACCCCAAAAATCCTTTATTACCTTGATCATGCAGCCATTATCTAAATTAAGGTACGCATATTTTTTCTTTATTTTCCCTTAATTTCTTTTTTTATCCTTATTCTCAAAAAGAATTTCAATTAGATCGATTTCTAATTTTCAAATTTGGGGTTTTTCTTTAGATTGAAAATAAGAGAACTTGCCTTGATTCTTGTTTGATCCTTCTTTGAGGTAATCTTAAAACTTTGAAATGGATTCATCTTCCTTTACATTTCCTTCCTCTAAAATCACTTGGCTCTTTGGCATTCTCCGACAATTTGGGTTTTCTGATTATAAAGCTAGGATTCCAAACCTCATGAACTAATTAATACACCACCGATTAGGTTTATTTCCACTACTCTATAACACATTTGATGTGATCTTTATCTTCCTATTCACACCTGACTATTATCCAATGGCTTACATCCTTGATATATTTCTCCTACCCAGCTTTCACCTCTTTCCTATACTCTTGCCCTAGGCACTTTCGTTCTTTATGCCAAAAATGGCTTCGATCTCGCTAACGAGGAACTTCGGTTTCTTTTTGAAATTAGGAAGAGTCATTTAAAGAGGGATGATGGCTTCTTCTATATTCAGATTGAGGAATCGGTTTTTCCTGACGTTCCATGAAAAACGTAAAAGTGGGCCAAGTTTTATTTCATTATTTCGATCCTAGATGACTTTCCTTCTTCCTTCCATCAATATTCCATCCACACCATCTCATTTGAAGAAAATAAAAAAAAATTATGATTTTCATAGACAACATATTTTAAAATTAGAGGCAAAGGATAGGAAAATAGATAACGTTTTTAATTGACTGAAATCGAAGGACGGTAATCTACTGCATCCTCATCATACATTTTCTCCTGGCATATTTAACCCCTCTTCTTCTTAAATTGAATCTGAGGATATAAGTTGCTTGTAGTATATTTTCTTGAATTATCATCCTTGCGATTTTAATCTTGTTAGACCTCTTTCTTTGTAGGTATAATGAATGTTGAAACTTCTACAAGGCTCCGCAAGGATTTGAAGCAAAGCCATGCCTCGAAAAGACTTCACGACGGATATGGTTGTTTTTTCCCTACCCCCAAAAGATTAACTACTACTCCTCCTCCCTTGCTTCAAATGTTCCACCTATACTCGTTAAGGTCATTCCTCTCCATCCAATTTCTACTTCAACTGTATCGATTGCTTCTTCTTTGAAGAATGATTCTACCCCCTATGTGAGCCGTTTGATTATTCCCAAAAGAGATATATCTGCTTCCATAGAAAGAGAAAGGAGAACTGTAGTGTAAACTTTGCCACAAGTTGTCTCATCTTCCTGCCTTCCTACCTTTTCATCCTAGCTCCTGAGATGTGTCCTTCTGAATTTCTGTCTGAACTGGAGAAACTCTAATCTTATGTAAGAGACCTTCTTTCTTTCCTTCTCTCTTTTTAATTGCTCAATGTCTACTTATATTTTTCAAACTCTACTTTTTATATCTTGCAGCTTTGATGGTGAAGGCATGTGAGAGGGAGAATGCACAGACCTTGCTCCTTGACCAGGTGGCTAAACTTGAGGCCGATCCTGCCTCATCTAACACCGAGAAGGATGCACTGGATTTTGTTAAGGCAAGGCTGAAGAAGATGCTAGGATATTCCGACGGAGGACTAAGAGGGAAGCCAAGGCTATAGTGGATGTTAGAATTTCAAAAGAGCATGAGGTGGGCGAGAAAGAGGAGGTGCTGACCAAGGTGGCAAAGGATTTGGAAGTGGTGACTGATAAGCTGACCCAATCAGAAGAAGTGCTTAATAATTTTACTTTAGATATGACTTATGGTCTTTATGCTTCTGCTAGGTATGACTTTAGGAGAGATGTTAAGCTTGACTTTCTAGGGGATGAGTCGTTGGATGCTTCGATTTAGGAGTATTGCCGGGCTAGGTATGATAGTGAAAAGGTTGTGGGATAAAATGTTGCTCCTAGCTATTCTGAGCGCTCCACTAGGAGGGGAGTGGTAGAGGTAGACTATGGAGACATGAAATCTGGAGAGACAACATCTGCATACAAGGTCAACATAAATTCCCTAATAGATGTTTAATTTCAGATTCTTTTGTCTCGTTTTGTATAAAGATTTTGAATCCTATTTTAGTATACGTAATTGAACATGATTTTAGTTTTGTTATTTTGCAAATGATCACATTTTCTTTATTGTTTTGTTTAGTCCTCCGAAGATAATGTGTTCACAAAACTGTTGACGGAGGACAAGGCTAGGCTTAAAAATGAACCTTAGATCGCCTCGGTCTACGTGTTGTGGCTCTATGCAGGAACGAAGAAGAGTTAGATTACTCTTTTTCAAAGCTTAAAAATGAAACTTAGGGATTATAATCCATGATAGATCAGGTAGTTCAAGAGAAGGAGGCCTTTGGTGATTTCGTGTTGCGCCGATGGTGATACATCCTAGATATGGTTCATTCCCACTTGACAGCCCCCACTTAGAGTGGTTTAAACTTGGGCTTGGAACCTTGATCAATGATTGAGCTCTTCGTATCCTTTTATTTTACGCATGATCTTTAAGCACATGGACAAGTAGAGATAATGTAACAAATGATGGATGTTCAATATTAAAACTTTATCTGTTATGTCTTGGTTATGCAACCAAGTTATATTTTATTATTGATTAAGCTGGTTCTCCCAAAATTCTGTTCAATATTAACGATGCCTGTCGTCAGGATGCTCATGCCTCCCATGTTGATCATGACCTTAAAGGCGCCGGCGCGATTGAGATAGAGGATGCTCTTGAGGATGAGCTCGTTCATATTAGGGATGAAAATGAGAGGCTTGAAATATAGTTGAAGCTTTCTCGCGAGGAGCTCTAAAATGCTGAGGACGTGCTTGAGCTAAGTATGATTACAATAGAAAATTAATACACCACCGATTAGGTTTATTTCCATTACTCTAGAACACATTTGATGTGATCTTTGTCTTCCTATTCACACCTGACTATTATCCAATGGCTTACTTCCTTGATATATTTCTCCTACCCAACTTTCACCTCTTTCCTATACTCTTGCCCTGGCCACTTTCGTTCTTTATGCCGAAAATGGCTTCGATCTTGCTAACGAGGAACTTCGGTTTCTTTTTAAAATTAGGAAGAGTCCTTTAAAGAGGGATGATGGCTTCTTCTATATTCAGATTGAGGAATCGTTTTTTCCTGACGTTCCATGAAAACTTAAAAGCGTGCCAAGTTTTATTTCATTATTTCGATCCTAGACAACTTTGCTTCTTCCTTCCATCAATATTCCATCCACACCATCTCATTTGAAGAAAATAAAAAAAATATGATTCTCATAGACAACATATTTTAAAATTAGAGGCAAAGGATAGGAAAATAGATAACGTTTTTAATTGACTGAAATCGAAGGACCGTAATCTACTACATCCACATTATACATTTTCTCCTGGCATATTTAACCCCTCTTCTTCTTAAATTGAATCTGAGGATATAAGTCGCTTGTAGTATATTTTCTTGAATTATCATCCTTGTGATTTTAATCTTGTTAGACCTCTTTCTTTGTAGATATAATGAATGTTGAAACTTCCACAAGGCTCCACAAGGATTTGAAGCAAAGTCATGCCTCGAAAAGACTTCACAATGGATATGGTTGTTCTTTCCCCACCCCCAAAAGATTAACTACTACTCCTCCTCCCTTGCTTCAAATGTTCCACCTATACTCATTAAGGTCATTCCTCTCCATCCTATTTCTACCACAACTATGTCGATCGCTTCTTCTTTGAAGAATGATTCTACTCCCTATGCGAGCCGTTTGATTATTCCCAAAAGAGCTATATATGCTTCCATATAAAGAGCAAGGAGAACCGCAGAGCAAACTTTGCCACAAGTTGTCTCATATTCCTGCCTTCCTACCTTTTTATCCTAGCTCTTGAGATGTGTCCTTCTGAATTTCTGTCTGAACTGAAGAAACTCTGGTCTTATGTAAGAAAACTTCTTTCTTTCCTTCTCTCTTTTTAATTGCTTATTTGCTACTTATATTTTTCAATCTTTTTTATATCTTGCAACTTTGATGGTTAAGGCACGTGAGAGGGAGAATGCACAGACCTTGCTCCTTGACCAGGTGGCTAAACTTGAGGCCGATCCTGCCTCATCTAATACTGAGAAGGATGCACTGGATTTTGTTAAGGCAAGGCTGAAGAAGATGCTAGGATATCTCGGCAGAGGACTAAGAGGGAAGCCAAGGCTATAGTGGATGTTAGAATTTCAAAAGAGCATGAGGTGGGGGAGAAAGAGGAGGTGCTGACCAAGGTGGCAAAGGATTTGGAAGTGGTGACTGATAAGCTGACCCAATCAGAAGAAGAGCTTAATAATTTTACTTCAGATATGACTTATGGTCTTTATGCTTCTTCTAGGTATGATTTTAGGAGAGAGGTTAAGCTTGAATTTCTATGGGATGAGTCGCTGGATGCCTTGATCTATGAGTATTGCCGGGCTAGGTAGGATAGTGAAAAGGTTGTGGGATAAAATGTTGCTCCTAGCTATTCTGAGCGCTCCACTAGGAGGGGAGTGGTAGAGGTTGACTATGGAGATGAAATCTGGAGAGACAACATCTGTATTCAGGGTTAATATAAATTCCCTTATAGATGTTAAATTTCCAATTCTTTTGTCTCTTTTGTATAAAGATTTTGAATCCTATTTTAGTATGCGTAATTGAACATGATTTTCGTTTTGTTATTTTGCAAATGATCACGTTTTCTTTATTGTTTTGTTTAGTCCTCGGAAGATAATGTGTTCACAAAACTGTTGACGGAGGACAAGGCTAGGCTTGAAAATGAACCTTAGATCGCCTCGGTCTACGTGCTGTGGCTCTATGCAGGCACGAAGAAGAGTTAGATTACTCTTTTTCAAAGCTTAAAAATGAAACTTAGGGATTATAATCCATGATAGATCAGGTAGTTCAAGAGAAGGAGGCCTTTAGTGATTTCGTGCTGCGCCGACGGTGATACATCCTAGATATGGTTCATTCCCACTTGACAGCCCCCACTTAGAGTGGTTTAAACTTGGGCTTGGAACCTTGAATAATGATTGAGCTCTTCGTATCCTTTTATTTTACGCATGATCTTTAAGCACATGGACAAGTAGAGATAATGTAACAAATGATGGATGTTCAATATTAAAACTTTATCTGTTATGTCTTGGTTATGTAACCAAGTTATATTTTATTATTGATTAAGCTGGTTCTCCCAAAATTCTGTTCAATATTAACGATGCCCGTCGTCAAGATGCTCATGCCTCCCATGTTGATGACGACCTTAAAGGCGCCGACGCGATTGAGATAGAGGATGCTCTTAAGGATGAGCTTGCTCATATTAGGGATGAAAATGAGAGGCTTGAAATATAGTTGAAGCTTTCACACGAGGAGCTCTAAAATGATGAAGACGTGCTTGAGCTAAGTATGATTACAGTAGAAAATTGCATGCGTGGTCGAAGAGTGCTGCGCTAGAGTTGAAAGGGACAAAACAGACCCTAGAGGATGGTGAAGAGCACTATGTCACTGTTTATAGAAGTGAGATTGCATAATATGAGAAACATGTGGAGTAGATGTCTGTGCAAATTGCCAGACTGCTCAGTGAGAATGAGGCCGCTAAATATGGGAAGACAATTACAGTATCCTACTCAAACACTGTTTTTTCCCTTCCTATAGGTTCTGGGCCTTCTCATTTTCATAATGATGGATGGAAAACTATCGCTCATAGGTTATTTGGTGAATTTGCAAGACAAACCAAAAAAACAAGACCTTGGCTAATCGAATCTCTAAATGATATAAGGAAAAAAGCTGTGCTAAAAATAAGCGAGCTTGAGGATTCATTACAAGCTGCTAAGGGCAGGATTGCCTCTTACTCAGAAAAGCTTAAGCAAGAAGAGACCAAAATCAAGAGGGCGGAAGCTTAGCTTCAATAATCTCGAGATGTCCTATAGTTTTTCTACCATGCGCTAGGCTAGAATTTTCTGAACAATAAAGAGGAATTCGAAGTGACAACCGAACGACCTATGGATTATTAGACAGGAGCATACTATGATCCTCACCGGATATTTCTTGCTAACACAGTACCACCCTTTCCTAATGTTCCTTAGACATTATTTTAGTACTCAAATGTGAAGACATATGTAACATCTCCCATTTTGAGGCCAGGAACTAAGCGCTATGAGTGCTGCAGTCATCTACAGTTATTCATTTCTGGTAACAAAATACGGCTATGTTAATTATACTAGTAACATCGGAAGCGCTTGAATATGAATGTTTTTAAACATAATTCAATGGCAATTTTTACATCTCATTTCAAAAATAACATTTCATGTTCATTACATAATCCCATTTGCAATCCTACGTTTAGAGAAAATATGATTATTAAAAATATTCCAAGAGCGACATATGAAGATGCTCACTTGGATGATAATTACTTGGCAATTACATAACTTGTCATTACATCCATAAAGATAAAATTAAACTAGCATTGTTCTTCAGCCTAAACATTAAAACTTACCATCCTAATTTTTTTCCCAAAGTTTATGTTCGTGCCTATTTTCTTGAAAAAATATTTTATATACACCATTCTTTTTACAAGATTACCCTTGCTATCATCTTCTCTCGTTCAAAATTATAACCCATTTACGTAAAAATAGAAATTTTTAACGTTAAACTATGTCAAAGTCAAAATTAAACAAAAATAAACTTTAATTTCTAGCAATAATATTGGAATTTATCCATTATTACTTATAATGATCAATTACAGTAAAATTAAATCAAATTTTACAAAAAAAACTTTTACGCTTTAAATTAGAGCAATTCGTTGTGAAAATTATCTTAACTGATATTTTTGATTTCACGACAGAAATAATCATTAGCTTCTTTATCAAAATGTATTGATTTGATCAAATTTCATTAATTTTAAGTTTTCATTTTGATAGAATATAAGAAAAATATGTACAGTTGCAATATTAAAGAAGGGTAATTCAGTAAAATATTTTCTTAGAAAAATATTGGTGTATGCAAAGTTAATTTTAATGCATAGATAGAATTTGTCTTCCATTAGTCGAGGCCGCGCAAATGGAAGCGATTGTAGATTTCATTCAATATTTTCGATGCAACATTAATACATTGGTTGGACACTTGGAATGTTTACTTGTTGGGCCCATCTAGCTATTTGCAACATTTAAGCCGAAGCTTTTTCATTGATTAAATTTCTAACCACAATCTCAAAATTAATCCTAAAGGTGGATTTTACCGATGGTCGTTTACTAAAATCAAATTTAAAAATGTAAAACGAGGAGTCTTTAAAAACGATAACAAGTGCAAGTGAAGTAATTAACACAAGATTTAGAATGATTAGATATTTTCAAAAATCAACATTGTAACAACCCGATTTTTTTATATTAATTAATTATGTTAAAAATATAAATTTAGTAATTAAAATAGAATTTGGATATTAAATTAATAAATTGGTTTTGAAATTATTTAATGAAAAGCTTTGGTTTGTGAAATAAGTTATTTAAATTTAAATAAGTAGAAATGTGGAAATAATAGCTGTAAAAGTAATATAACTGAAATATAATGTTATTTGGGAAAATAAATGATTTCAAATAGGAATTTGAATTTAGTTAAAATTTATAAAAAAATTAGTTTGTACATATATATAAAAGGAACATGAAAGTATATATGTTTATTCTATTTTAGGGCCAAGCTTTTATACCTAAGCCCATTTATATTTCTAGAATTTTCTCTTTTCCACTAAAACACTCACGTATATTCCCTCCATCCTTGTTCTTCTTACTTCTTGAAGCTAATCAAACCAAAAACCCTCCCACGTCTGAATTCAAGAACAAATCGTATAAATTAAAATATGTAATTTGAATATGTGATTCTCTTTATCATTGTGCTCTATGGTAAAGATGGTTTTGGGTTGCATGTGTGCGTTCATAAGCAAAGAGAAGGAAGAAGAGGGCTCAGGTTAGTTCTCCACTCACACACCTATGCTAGTCATATAATCATGATTCATATGTCTTGTTAAAGTTGAATTATGTAAATTTGTGGTGCATCAAGTAGAAATGGAACAACTGTAGTAAGGAGGAGGAATCGCCATTAGTAGGTGATCCAGTTCGCCTAAAATTGCTTCAACTAATCAACCCTTTAGGCCTATCGGTCGATCAGCGGAGGCGACTGGCTGACCTACTGTTTGTGATTTTATGTGTGTTTGTGTATTTTCATGGTCGCTTGTGTGCGCGTTATCTTGCATTGTGTTTATGCATGTGTTACTAAGTCTGTGTATGCTATTGTGTCACTATGTAAGGTCATGTGTGTGTGATCTGGTGAGGGTGTGTGCATCTTACGATGAGTGAAATTTGTGTGTTTATGTGGTTGTAGCTATGCTTGTGTACATGAGTAGTGTATGTGTGTTTGTAGTTGTGTATGTATGTGTAAGTGCATTTGATGTTGCTGTGTTTTGTATACGTGAGATGTGTGTGCATGAGTATGTGTTATTACGTGAGTGAGTTTATGCAATTCTATGTGTACAAAGTTCATACTATATAATTAAAACACACACAAAAACACACACACAATCACACACACACAGAGTATGTATTTTCATTTAAACAAATTAATATAAGTATTAAAATCTAAATATATTTTAAAATTACATATGAATGTAAGTATAATTTTAAGTCTAATAAATAAACAAAGCTAATTTGCTAGTATTTAAATAGAAAATGTGAAATATTAATTGGATAATGATAATTGTGGAATAAATGTTTTGCGCAATATGTGGATCTTCAATCTATTTATATGGTTCCAAAAGTAACATATGTGTTTTTCAAGTATATAAATAATTACGAAATTAATATTTAAATATGTAAAGATCGATAAATTAATAAATTATTGAATGGTAAACTCTATACCTAATTTTGGTTATTTATTTAAAGCTTCTAAATTATAAGAAAATCAGTAAAATTCTTAGGTTATAATTCTGAAAGTTTTAAAGTGTACTTCCCCTATTAATATAATTATTTATGAAATTATTAATGTGTGTTATAAAATATTTATGTTTGATTTCTAAGTTTTCTGATTCTCATCTTTTCAATATTGATTTTGATGACATGAGTGATTCACCGTTGATATAGATTTAGTTGTTGATTTAATATGATACGATGATAAAATCCTTTTATATGATTTGTGATGAATTTTATTCTGTATGATAGGCAATCTGAATAAACAAAGCTATAATACCATCTAGTAGGAGACTTTCTGTATTATTTCTTCGGTTATTCTTCGGACTCGTTATGCAGAGTACTGGATAGTTTGATTGTAATTTATAAATAGTGAATAAATGTTTGAGTATCACGAATGGTATGGGACGCTTTTGTTATTTGGTTATTCGTCGTAAGTAGATGACACCCACGTAATGGAAATAGAGTGAATAGTGTGAGGTGATACGTGGAGATATATGGCTCCATATCTATATTTTGTACGTATTGTTCTGTGCCTAACGATTACTAAGAGTATAAGTCTATATGTATTGGTTCCTTATGCCATTATTACGATGTACTCCTATTATATTTGTTAGAGAGGAATAGATGGCAACAATCCACCCAAATGGATTGGTCAAGGGGTCGCACCCTAGATCTATGACACTATTTATATAGCTTTATGCTACTCCTATGCACATGTTTTCCCCTATGTCACCTAAGCTATCAATCTGTCGCCTATAGGGGCAAGAGTAGTGTCGTGACTTAAGAGTCCTCACATTAACGAGCACACCTGTGGATACATGCCATGATGACCGTTAAGGTAATTAAGACTGTAGAAGACTTCGTATCTCTAGAGCTTGCTCAGTGCTATCAGTCTCCTTCTGATATTGATGGAGTAGTAGATTGGCGTATATGATTGTTATACCTCACCCTTGTATAGATATAGGTTTGATTACCCACATATTGTATATAGATAGCTCTACTTGGGACTTCGTGTCTGTCATACACCATTGTATATAGATGGCTCTACTTGGGACTTCGTATATAGATGGCTCTAGATGGCTTTAGTTTTGACATTATTGAGTTATCTGTGAGGCGTAATGCCTTAATAAATATATTTGATATTATATAGATATTTCAGAAATACATTTCTATACTTATTTACATATTTTGACATGTGGTCTGATGATTTAAGTATCTTTGGTTATGATATTATATTGTATTCCTTGTACATACACTGTTACCCTTATTGTTGATACTTGATTAGACATAGTCCAACTTTTGTTTTATTTATGTATACTCGGGTCAACTTGAGACATTTTAGGTACATGGATGACATGACCAACATTTTTTTATTGGGTTTAGAGGGATTTATATTAGGTCTGTTATATGATACTTGTATGACATTCATTCATTGTATTATTAGATACTAGTTTGTATATTGATTGTCAATCACTATACGTTGATATATATGACATTTGAGATGGGTTGTACCCTTATGATATTATTGTATTGTGTATGATTTATTATAGCTATGATTTAAACTCTATGGTCTCTATTGTTTACTATATATTATGTATTGTTCTGTCCTGGAGGCATTCTTGTCAATTGCTTTGTACCAATACCGTGTATGTATATGTGAGTTATTTATTTGATATTTTAATACGTTCCGGTGTTAGTCCAAGGGAATACTCATGTGTGTACCCCATATAGCCTTATCTCCTATTATTTGACAGTATTACCCAGTAATACTCTTGGATGGTATGGATATAGAGGTAGGGTTTCACAGTTGGTATCAAAAAAGGCTTAGAGCAATACATCGTATATCACAAACACGAGTAGAGACCTTAGATGAGACTTAGAGTTCCCAAATCTTGGGAGTATTGGGTAATTTTTTGTGATATGAGATAGTATATTATATATATAGGATACTGTCGGGGAAATCATCTTGGGGACATATTTATGACTTTACAGATATATGTAATTAAGTACATAATTAATTTTTTTAGAAGTATAAAATGGTTGGAGTAGCAAGGATGAAAGGAGTTAGTCTAACTAGCACTATTTGTATTTATGATATTTTGAGTGACCTAATGTTGTGATATTATGATATGGCTCAGTATTATATTGTAGTGTTTGGAATACTTTGATCAGAGTGTGTAGTGGAAAAATCTATTTATTAATTTCCGCTGAATATATTTATTATTGTCTTATGTTTACTTAACAATTTGAATTTGCTGGTATTGAATTTAACTTTGAAATTTATATGTATTTAAAAGGTAGTTTGAAATTATGTTGAAGTTGCTAAAGGTTGATATAATTCATTATTATTATATAATTTTGGAAGTGTTAACAAGGTTAGATATAATATTAACATATTCAAAATTAACTTTAATAATTTTGCTCATAATAATAACTTTATTAACTCCTATACTAATTTAAATAATGTTCAAACGATGTAGTATAATTTTCTTCCTATTTTAGGCCCTTAAAGTAGTTTCTTGTTTTGTTTTTATCTCTGTTTTTTATTTCTTTTTTTTTTGTCCTCTAGTATTATTAGCTTTTGGTTCTTGTTTTTCCTTGCTTTAATTTTCATTTTGGTTTTTATTCTCACATATATGTATATAAAATCTATTTGTATACATATATGTGATTCTTTCTAACTTGGTTTCTTAGTTTTGTTTCAGGTTTGGTTTAGACAGGTTGCTAGTTTTCTCTTGACTGGTTTTCAGGGCAGCTTGCAGCTTTGTACTGGTTGGCAGGATTGCTTTTCACAGGGATTCCGATTGTGTCTTGCTCTCATTGGTGGCTACTCAGTGTCTTCAGAGTGGTGTTCTTCTTTTTAGTTCACCCCTTGGTGTTCTTCTTTTTGGATTTTCTCTTATTTTGTGGGTGTTGTATTTTAGTTTCGTTGATTTTAGATGCCTCTAACTCTCTATTATCGGACGGTGGATTTGCCGGAGCTCGATATTAGGGTTTAATGGGCGGTGGCTTTGCCGGAGCTCATTTGAGGGGTTTCTTCTTCTTTATTTTTTCTTTTTTCTTTTTGATAGTCTTGTCACCTGTCAGGCATGTTGGCAGCTCCTTTATATTTGTTATATATATAGCTCCATGTGTGCTCTCCTCGTTTTTTAGAGGATCACACATTTCTCTCAAAAAAGAAGAAGAAAATTTTGAATTTAAATTGTGTTTGGACTAAATAAAATGAAATCTAAGAAAATTATTACTAGTGTTTAAAAGTGAATTGTTTAAATAAAGTACTATGTAATTTTGAGAAGTAAGTTTATATGTGGTAAATGTTGGCATTTAAAAGTGAAGTTTAAATAAAATTATTAAATTCAGTATAACTGATTTGTTTTATATTTTTCCTTGTGAGAAATTGCGATGATGCAATTTCGTTAAGAGGGAAGGTCCGTAACAACCCGATTTTTTTGTAGTAATTAATTTAAGTTAAAGATAGAGAATTTGGATATTTATTTGATAAATTGGTTCTGAAATTATTTAATGAAAAGATTTGGTTGGTGAAAATAAGCTATTTAAATTTAATATAATTGAAATATAATATTATTAAGGAAAACAAATGATTTTAAATAGAACTTTGAATTTATTTAAAATTAAAAAAAAATTAGTTTATATATATATATAAAAGGAAAATAAATATATTTATTCTATTTTATGGCCCAAGCCTTTATAAAAAAGCCCATTTATATTCCTAGAACTTTCTCTTCTCCATTAAAACACTCACATGTATTCCCTCCATCCTCGTTCTTCTTACTTTTCAAAGCTTACCAAACCATAAACCTTCCCCATTTCTAAATTCGAGAACAAAGCATATAAATTAAACTAAAATATGAAATTTGAATATGTGGTTCTCTTCGTCATTGTGCATCTATGCTAAAGAGGGTTACGGTGCATTATTTCTATTATGAGTTGTGTGCATGCTTTCATAAGCAGAGAGAAGGAAGAGGAGGGCTAAGGTGAATTCACCACTAACGCACCTATGTTAATCATATAATCACGGTTCATATATGTTGAATATGCGATAAAATGATTTTTTGTTTGATGATAATAAACACACACACACACACACACATATATATATATATATTCGTGTAAACGTATTTGTTAATGTACTATTTTACTTTTCATAGACTAAATAAATATTTGCTGAATAAAAATAAATAACACAGAATTTGAATTCAAACAAAATTTTATTCAAACAAATATTTATTACAATCTTTAAATAGTACAAAGTTCAAGCTCTCACTGTATATTCAATTTCAATTACAGTGCAACTTTGATTACATCACAATTTCACATTTACAGTTGACCTCACTACACATCACTCATTCACTCAACTTGTAATTTATCTTCAACTTCATTACAGATTGAATCCAGCATCTGAGCAATCTGCAAAAATAAATATTGACGCAGTAAAATTGAAAAGGAAATATTTTTGCAGTTTAAAATAAAATGTGAATTTTGAAAATAATATTTGCCTCAGTTATTTGGGTTGTTCGTCATCATTTAATTTTCAATTCATAATACACGAATAGCTTGTGACATACACAGTGTATCACTGTATATGCCACAAGGCCGTGCACACCGATATATACACTCGATAGAATTATAGGGACAGGTGAGCACAGGCCAAACCCAAATTATCGGATTCAACTCAAGTGCAATAAAATAATGTCACAACTTTCAGCACAAGGTCAAATCCGAGCTACAAGCTGGATTCAACTCAGGTGTAATTTCGAAAAACAAACAAAATGCAAAGGTCAAGTCACTGCTATCATGACTCAACTCAAATGCTACATTGACTATACAGTCTCAAGTGATAGCAAAACACAATACAACATGTCAAGAATGCTAACTGACTCGAATATCACAAACATGTATCAGAGAGCATATGCAAGGGTCAAGCAAGTGATATATGCAAACAAAACAAATGGATGCAACAGATGTAACTACTATGCAATGCACAACAACTAGTAGAGCAGGGTCGAGTAACCAAGTGCACCACTGGCCATACAACAAAGCTCAGCAGCTACAACATATATATACAGTGAACTGTGCAGTCATGCAAGCAACAGGTCGAGCACAAAGGAATGCAACAGTATAAAGAAACTAACTTGGCAATGCTCAAGACCAATACACATGAATGCATAGTGCAAACAAATGCACCAAGTAAATGACACAATATACAATGAACCAGAGTTCAAATACAATGAGATCAACAAAAACCAATGAGATCAACAAAAACCAATGACCAAATTCAAACAGTACACACACAGTTTTAAATATACGAAGATAGCGTAGTCAAGGCAACATGAAGTGAAACCAGACCACAAAGTCAAGCATGCTACAGGTATGAACAGAGAATACTTGCAACAGTGGTGATGCAATGCAAACAACCACAGGCATGAACACATGAATACATGTATGCAGCAGAGTCAAATCAAAGCCGTAATTAACAAGTATACAACTGTAGTTCAAAGTAATGCCGAAGTCACCTGCAGTTCTAATTCAAATGACCAGTCATCATGAACCAAGTCAAAGAAACAAGCCGAAGTCAAGAAGATCAAAGATCGAACAGTACAAGTCGAAATCGTGGTGGCCAAGAAAATTGGCCGAGTTATAAATCAAAACCGTGAGTGTCAAGTATCATTTGAAAAAGTCAGAGAAATCATCAACGTTCAACAATAATCAAATGGCCGAAGCACAATTTTTGAAACAATCAGACGAAAGCAATTCGAGGAGATTGAACTCTTATATAAAACACAACATCATCGGTGAAATAGAACATCGAATTCAAGCATACAAATAGAAAAGCAAAAGAAAAGAAATTACATACCGAAGCCTTCTCGAATTCGATCAAATTTGAAGCAGTCGAAGAAAATAATAGAGACCATCGATTGACAGAGAAGGAACGCTGAATCATCCATTCAATCGATTATTCAAAGTTGGCTACTTCGGATTTCACCAAAAGCCTAATCGTTGAAGAGGAACGAACAAGAATAGAGAGCCGCCATTATCAAATATAAAAGGATCGGGCCAAAGAATATAAAAGAAAAGGGCCGGCTTTCCTTTTTTAATTATAAGGGTCTTTTATTTTTTAATTAGGGTTGTTTTTAATTTTAAATTGTTTTTAAATTGTATTTTACTTTTAAACCGTTGTAATTTCTAGTCGTGTGACTAAGGGACAAACTACGTGGTGTAGTTTGAGAATTCACAACTCAGTGGCTGAGTTGTGGCAGAGTTTTGAGCATAGAGTTAGGTTAGTCAGTAGCGGGTGTCGCGAGTTTATGTGTGTAAGCGTGTGACTACTTAATTTCTAGTAGAAACCTTGGAGGCAGCACATAGGCAGGGTTTTGCCGAAGCTGGGTAAATTCTGTGCCGTTCTATTTCTACATTTATTATTCTGCTATTATCTGTGCTGCTATTATTCTGTGATCTGTGTTGAAATAATTTTATAAGATTCTGCAATAATTTTTATAATTAATAATATCACCCTATTCACCCCCCTCTAGGGTGAAATCGATCCTACAAGTGGTATCAGAGCTAGGAACAAAAGCCGTTTTTGTTTTAAAAATTTGATTTTACAAAAACCAATTTTTGTTTTAAAAAGTTGAATTTTTAAAATGGCTCCTTTTAATACTGCTTTTGCTGAGGGTCAATCCATAGTTAGACCACCAATGTTCAATGGTGAATATGCTTACTGAAAAAATAGGATGGAAATTTTTCTGAAAACCATTGACGCTTGGAATATTGTTGAGACAGGTTATAGAGCACTAACTATAACTATAGATAATCAGGAAATAGATAAACCAAAGGAACAATGGAAAGAACTAGAAAATAAATTACAAAATACTAATGCTAAAGCTATGAATTCTATTATCTGTTCATTGGATCAATATGAATTTAATCGTGTCTCACATTGTCTAACTGCGCAGGAAATATGGAACACACTAGAAGTGACTCACGAAGGAACATCTCAAGTCAAAGAATCTCGCCTTGCCATGCTAAGTAGCGAATACGAGAACTTCACAATGGCAGAGGAAGAAAATGTCAAAGAGATGTATGAACGACTTTCCAATATCGTATATAAATCAAAAGCTCTCGGAAAATCATACACAGAGTTGGAGATAGTCCGAAAAATCCTCAGAGTCCTTCCACGAAAATTTGAAGCAAAAGCGACTGCCATTCAAGAATCGAAAGATTTAAAACAAATGAAAGTTGAAGAACTCATTGGAAATCTCACCACTTATGAGCTAGAAATGAAATTCAAGGAAGAGCGTGAAGGAAGTGACACTCGAAAGAAATCAATAGCTCTTAAAGGAACAATAGAAAGTGATGGTGATGATGATGATGACGCAGCAGCAGAATTGGAGCTATTAATAAAGAAATTCAAAAGGTGGAATTACAAATACAGAAATTCAGCTCGAATTCAAAAAGTGAAAAACAGAATAGCCAAAGCACTAGACTACTCTGAAGAATAGAAGATCATCCGTCATAAGTGCAACCAACCCGGACACATCAAGCCCAATTGTCCTCAAAATCGACGCGACTTTAAAAAGAAATCAAAAAGGAAAAGTTTTGCAGCCACGTGGAATACAAGTGATGAAGATAATCTAAGTACTAGCAATGAGAGTGAGAAAGCAGATATGTGCCTTCAAGAGAATATAACTGATAGCGACGATGACAAGCCAAGCGAGGTATCAAAACTTACTCAATCTGAATTACTTATTTATTTCCACGAAGTAAATGGCTATTTTTGAACGACTTAGGGAGAAATATGCCAAACTTGAATCAAAAAAGATACTTTGATAGAATTAAATGAACAACTTGACCATTAGTTTAAAACTATCAAAGTAGGATCCCTAAGTGTGATAAGTTTCAAACATTCGAAGAAGAAATTAAAAAATCAGAAATCAATATAAAATCACTTGAAAATGAAATTCTGATTTTGAAAGAAAGTGAAAATACTAGGAGAGAGAATTCTATTAAAAAGTGCACACAATTGTTAAACGAAAATGAATCTCTCAAAACACAAGTCCAACAATTGTCAACGACTTTAGATAAATTTTCCAAATTTGAAAAGTCGTTGAATATGCTATTAGGAAACCAAACTGTTAATACAGTTAGACAAGGACTTGGGTATAATCAATCTAAAAATGTTAGAAATGAGATTAATCAAGAAAATTCAATGTGCACAATTTGTAGAAAATTTGGACACAATCAAAATAATTGTTGGTATAGACCCAAACATGTGAAAACTATACCGATTTGGGTTCTAAAAGGCATAAATATAAAATCTCTCAAAGTTAAACAAATTTGGGTGCCGAAGGGAACAATTAGAAATATTTTTGGGTCTCCACAAAATTATTTTTCTAAATATTCTGCCACTAACAATAATGGACCTATAAAAAAAAATAGGTCGCAAAAACCTTTCATCGTGTAGGTGTGGTGGCAGGCTAAGGAACAACAATAGTGTTACTTGGATTCTGGCTGTTTCAAGGGCACAACGAGCGACAAAGCAAAGTTCCTTAGCCTAGTATAAAGGTGACAGATTCACATTGGACAACAACAACAAATATCGTAAAGGTAAAACAGGTAATGATATATTTATTTGAACGATACATTAAATGTGATAATCTGCACCGTAATCCGAGTTAAATCAGCCAATAATGTGATGATGAAATAATGATAATTTTTTATTCTGACTTATTCAACATAGTTGGCCAATTATATTCTCATGCCAAGAACACTATAAAAATCACTAGAATCTTTGAACTACTTCATATATATTAGTTTGGATTAAAAATGGTGTTTTGTTGGATGATAATACATTTGGTTATAATACGGCTAACTCTATATTCACGGTTTTTGATTATTTACACGGCTTCAATTCAAATTCAAGAGAATGTCATTCAAAATACTGTTAAAATTGAGTTTGAAATTTTGGTGCACACTTCATGGTCTATCAAATTCAATTGACGATAATTTTGAGTGAAAGAGAAATTCAGATGCAGATTACACCGGTAACCTAGTTGATAGAAAAATTACTACTGAAACGTGATTTGCTGAGACATTTAGTAACTGCATCGTTTTTCAAAGAAAATATCTGCATATTTTTCATTTCAAATAATTTTCAAATAGCAGAAATTTTTCTTATAAAACCCCTTTTAGAAAATCATTTTTGACCTTGTTTTCAGATTGGTCGTTTTTAGTAAAATTGATTTATAATTATTTTTGAATTTGATTTTAAATGATTACATTGACTAATCTGACTCCCTAATGATTATCGAAAAGACGGATAGTGATTGAAAAAGATGAGTGTTGATATTTATCATATATTATGACTCGAGACAGTATAATTAGTAAATTTCTTTAGAAATTTGAACAAGAGTTATAAAAAAATTTTGTTGGTAAAAATTCCATGACCATATCTATTTCTATCATATTTCTAACGACCATCACTCATCAAAATTCTATATAGTTTGTCGATATGTGGTACTTTAAACAGGAATTATTCGTTTTTCATTTTGTATTTCATTTAAATATATATATATATATATATATAATAATAAAAATAAATAAATACCAAAGTATTCACTCTCATTTAAAAGTCCTCACGTTTATGCATGGGTGAATTACTTAGAATTTGTTATGTGCTTCCATGCTCATTTAAAAGTCCTCACGGTTATCCATGTATGGAACGCATATCAAAATTGATTTTTAAAATAAACAAGTTGATTCTAATCCCATTTAAAAGTCCTCACGGTTATGCGTGGTTAGAAGATACTTGAATTCAATTTTTTTAAAAATAAAATTGGAATACTACTAATCTCATTTAAAAGTCCTAACGGTTATGCATGGTTAGTAGATATTCAAATTTCTGATATAAATATACCATAAATAGACACAACTGTATGGTTTTATATGATGACATCATTCCCATCATTCTAAAAGTGGAATATGCGCCTAACAAAGTATTTATGATTTTTGTTTGATTTTTTACTGAAATTTAATATTTATATTCAATTGAGTTTTAATGTTGAATTAATATCGATTACTTTATCTCTATTTTCTCTAACACTATTACTCTTTTGTTGATAACAAAAGGGGGAGAGAAAAGTTAAGATTTTGTCAAATAAAATCAAGCAAAAGGTCAAATATTTTCCATTTGCATCTAGGCTCATTTGCATATTTTTAATTGTATGCATATTTGTAGGGGGAGCTTTGTGTAGAGAGGAAGCATTTAAATAGGGGGAGCAATTAGAGCATATCAATGATCAAATACATTTAACATATTCAAAATCTTAAATATATGTTTGTTATCATCAAAAGGGGGAGATTGTTGAATATGTGATAATATGATTTTTTGTTTGATGATAATAAACATATATATATTCGTGTAAATGTATTTGTTAATGTACTATTCATAGACTAAATAAATATTTGCTGAATAAAAATAAATAACACAGAATTTGAATTCAAACAAAATTTTATTCAACAAATATTTATTACAATCTTTAAATAGTACAAAGTTCAAGCTCTCACTATATATTCAATTTCAATTACAGTACAACTTTGATTACATCACAATTTCACATTTACAGTTGACCTCACTACACATCACTCATTCACTCAACTTGTAATTTATCTTCAACTTCATTCCAGATTGAATCCAGCATCTGAGCAATCTGTAAAAATAAATATTGATGCAGTAAAATTGAAAAGGAAATATTTTTGCAGTTTAAAACAAAATGTGAATTTTGAAAATAATATTTGCCTCAGTTATTTGGGTTGTTCGTCATCATTTAATTTTCAATTCATCATACACGAACAGCTTGTGACATACATAGTGTATCACTGTATATGCCACAAGGCCGTGCACACCGATATATACACTTGATAGAATTACAGGGACATGTGAGCACAGGTCAAACCTAAATTATCGGATTCAACTCAAGTGCAATAAAATAATGTCACAACTTTCAGCACAAGGTCAAATCCGAGCTACAAGCTGGATTCAACTTAGGTGTAATTTCGAAAAACAAGCAAAATGCAAAGGTCAAGTCACTGCTATCATGACTCAACTCAAATGCTACATTGACTATACAGTCTCAAGTGACAGCAAAACACAATACAACATGTCAAGAATGCTAACTGACTCGAATATCACAAACATGTATCAGAGAGCATATGCAAGGGTCAAGTAAGTGATATATGCAAACAAAACAAATGGATGCAACAGATGTAACTACTATGCAATGCACAACAACTAGTAGAGTAGGGTCGAATAACCAAGTGCACCACTGGCCATACAACAAAGCTCAGCAGCTACAACATATATATACAGTGAACTGTGCAGTCATGCAAGCAACAGGTCGAGCACAAAGGAATGCAACAGTATAAAGAAACTAACTCGGCAATGCTCAAGACCAATACACATGAATGCATAGTGCAAACAAATGCACCAAGTAAATGACACAATATACAATGAACCAGAGTTCAAATACAATGAGATCAACAAAAATCAATGACCAAATTCAAACAGTAGACACACATTTTTAAATATATGAAGATAGCGTAGTCAAGGCAACATGAAGTGAAACCAGACCACAAAGTCAAGCATGCTACAGGTATGAACAGAGAATACTTGCAACAGTGGTGATGCAATGCAAACAACCACAGGCATGAACACAGGAATACATGTATGTAGCAGAGTCAAATCAAAGCCGTAATTAACAAGTATACAATTGCAGTTCAAAGTAATGCCGAAGTCACCTACAGTTCTAATTCAAATGACCAGAGTCATCATGAACCAAGTCAAAGAAACAAGCCGAAGTCAAGAAGATCAAAGATCGTCGAAATCGTGGTGGCCAAGAAAATTGACCAAGTCATAAATCAAAACCGTGAGTGTCAAGTATCATTTGAAAAAGTCAGAGAAATCATCAATGTTCAACAATAATCAAATGGCCGAAGCACAATTTTTGAAACAATCAGACGAACGCAATTCGAGGAGATCGAACTCTTATATAAACCACAACATCATCGGCGAAATAGAACATTGAGTTCATGCATACAAATAGAAAAGCAAAAGAGACGAAATTACATACCGAAGCCTTCTCGAATTCGATCAAATTCGAAGCAGTCGAAGAAAATAATAGAGACCATCGATTGACAGAGAAGGAACGCTGAATCATCCATTCAATCGATTATTCAAAGTTGGCTACTTCAGATTTCACCAAAACCCTAATTGTTGAAGAGGAACGAACAAGAATAGAGAGCCGCCATTATCAAATATAAAAGGATTGGGCCAAAGAATATAAAAGAAAAGGGGCCGGCTTTCCTTTTTTAATTATAAGGGTCTTTTATTTTTTTAATTAGGGTTGTTTTTAATTTTAAATTGTTTTTAAATTGTATTTTACTTTTAAACCGTTGTAATTTCTAGTCGTTTGACTAGTGGACAAACTACGTGGCGTAGTTTGAGAATTCGCAACTCAGTGGCTGAGTTGTGGCAGGGTTTTGAGCATAGAGTTAGGTTAGTCAGTAGCGGGTGTCGCGAGTTTACGTGTGTAAGCGTGTGACTACTTAATTTCTAGTAGAAACCTTGGGGGCAGCACGTAGGAAGGGTTTTGCCGAAGCTGAGTAAATTCTGTGCCGTTATATTTCTGCATTTATTATTCTGCTATTATCTGTGCTGCTATTATTCTGTGATCTATGTTGAAATAATTTTATAAGCTTCCGCAATAATTTTTATAATTAATAGTATCACCCTATTCACCCCCCTCTAGGGTGAAATCGATCCTATAATATATATTGTTTGAGTTGAGTTTGTGTGAATATACGATGCATCTAATTAGAAATGGAATGGCTGTATTAGGGAGGAGGAATCACCATTAGCAGGCGATCAAGTTCGCCAAAAATTTCATCGATCGGTTGACCATTTAGGGATAGTGGTCGACCATAAGGGTCGACCGATGGAGGCGACCATTCGACCTGCTGTTTTGTTATTTTGTATGTGTTTGTGTATGCATTTTCATGGTTGCCTATCGGTCTTGCATTTATGTGTGTGCATGGTTTACCGAGTTGTGTATGTTATTGTGTATGCATGTAAGGTCGTGTGCATGTGTGATCTGTTGAGGGTGTATGCATCTTAAGTGAGAGAAATTTGTGTATTTATACGGCTGCAGCTGTGTTTGTGTGTGTGAGTGGGGTGTGTGTGTTTGTAGTTGTGTGTGTATGTCTAAGTGCATTTGCTATTGCTGTGTTTTATATATTTGAGATGTGCATGCATGAGTATGTGTTATTGTGTGAGTGAGCATTTGAAATTCTCTATGTGTACAAATTTCATACTACATAATTAAAACATATACATACATATGTATTTTCATTTAAATAAATTAAAACAAGTATTAAACTCTAAATTATATTTAAAATTACATATGAATGTAAGTATAAGTTAAATTTTAATAAATAAACAAGCGAATTTTCAGTATTTAAATGGAAAATACACAATATTAATTAGTTAATGATAATTGTGGAATAAATGTTTTGCACAATATATGGATATCAATATATATAGCGTTCCAAAAGTAATATATGTATTTTCTAAGTATATGAATGATTATGAAATTAATACTTGAATATATATAAGATTGATAAATTAATAAATTATTAAATGGTAAACTCTATATTTGGTTTCAATTATTTACTTAAAGCTTTTAAATTATAAGAAAATTATGGAATATTCTCAAATCAATGTTTTGAATCTTTTAAAGTGTATTTCCCTATTAATCCAATTATTTATTAAATTATTAATGTGTTTTATAAAATATTTATGTTTGATATTTGATTCTCATCTTCTCAATGTTGATTTCGATGATATGAGTGATTCACCGTTGATATAGATTCGGTTGACGATTTAATATGATATGGTGACGGCATCCTTTTATATGATTTGTGATGATTTCTATTCTATGTGATGAGGAACCTGAATAAACAGAGTTATAATATCATATGTTATGAGACTTTGGGTAATATTTTTTCGGTTATTCTTTCAACTCATTATGCAGAATACTATATTGTTTGAGTGTAATTTATAAGCAGTGAATAAATGTTTAAGTATCACGTAGTGGTATGGGAGGTAGTTGTGTTTTTTATTTGGTCATTCATTATAAGTAGATGACACTCATGTGAGGGGAATAGAGTGGATGATGTGAGGTGATACGTTATGATATATGGCTTTATGCCTATATTTAGTGAGTACGGCTGCGTGCCTAACGATGAACAAGAGTTCGTGTCTATATGTATTTTTTTTCTATATGCAACTACTATGATGTACTCATATTATGTTTTTTCGGAGAGGATCAGATTGCTAGCATTCACCCGAGTGGCCTATCATGAGGTCGCATCTTAGATCTATAACACTAAATTATATAGCTCTATGCTACTCCTATGCGTGCATTTTCCCTTGTGTTACCTAGTCTAACAGTCTATTACCTATAGGGACAAGAGTAGTGTCGTGACTTAATTATCCTCGTGTTGACGAGCACACCGATGGATGCATGTCACGATGACCGTTGAGGAACTAAGACTATAGAGACTCCGTGTCATTAGAGCTTGCTCAATGCCATCCATCTCCCTTCTTGTACTGATGATGTAGTAGATTAACATATACGATTGGTACACCTCACTGTAGTATAGATGTGGGTTTAATTACCCGCATATTGTATATTGATGGTTCTACTTGGGACTTTATGTCTGTTGTACAACCATTTCCCATCACGATATTTATACATAGATATTATATAAGGAGATGAGATTATACTCATAATACATATCTAGTATATAGTGGATTCTCAGTATTCGATAGGTATCCTATCATATCTTATATATGTTGATGATGATGTTTAAATTATCAAGATTGAGAGTTATATTTTGTCAATGCTTCATGCTAGCCAGATTATACTTAGTGATATCCCATATATTTTTATTTTTGCATTTTATGGCGTCTTATGGATATGTATGATTCACCCATTTGTGTTAATTCTGTGATTTCTAATTTGATGTATTTATATATGGGTGATGATATCTTTTGATATCGATGTTGATTGTTTCATACAAATTTGAATTATTTGTGAGACGTGATGCCTTGCTAAATACCTATAGTATTATATAGATATTTCAGACATACATTTCTATACTTATTTACATATCTTGACATGTCATTTGATGATTTGAGTATTTTTGGTTGTGATTTTATGTTGTTATTTCCTTGTACACACACTATTACCCTTATTGTGGATACTTGATTAGACATAGTCCGACCCGCCTGTTATTTGTGTAACATTCAGGCCAGTCCGAGACATTTCAGCTACAAGGACGACATGGCAAGCTTTTGTTTTATTAGGCCTAAAGGATATTTATATTAGGTTTGTTATATGATAATTGTATGACACTAATTTATTGTATTATTAGATATTGGTTTGTATATTGACTATCCATCACCATATGTTGAGATAGATGACATTTGAGATGGGTTGTACCCTTATGATATTATTGTATTGTATATGATTTATTATTACTGCGATTTAGACTCTATGCTCTCTGTTGTTTATTGTATATTATGTATTGCTCAGTCCTAGAAGCACACGTGTCTGTTGCTTTTTACCGGTACTATGTACATATATATGGGTTATTTATTTGATGTTTTAATACGTACTAGTATTAAATCAAGGGATAATTCACGTGTGTACCTAATATTGCCTCATTCTTCGTATTATCTGACAGTATTAACCTATTATACTCTTGGATATTATGGGTATAGAGGTGTGGTTTCACGTACATCCATTATGGGCGATGATTTTGTTACCTAGTATTTTGGTTACAAGGGATGACTTTTAATTGCGTTTACAAGATATTTAACCTAAATATATTGCTTATTTGAGAAGAAAATTTCATCTATGTAGGAGTGCATAGGATCCCTATTTATAGCCGAAGAGATCAAACCTTAAGGGACTTAAATTGATGTCTTGAATGCACAGTTTCCTCGCGATCGTTGATTGCAGTCTACAGTTGGGAAGGTGTCTAACTCGGATGCCATGTGGAAAGAATGTCTCAGATGTATGCCGGTTGGCGAGTCGTACCTTGGTATGCTCGTTTCAAGAGGCAACATCTGTGATGCACGATGATGCTTTAGTTAGATGAATAGTGTTGTTCGCCCGCTTTTGTCAGATGAATATTACGATGTCTCTATGTCCTTTTCCAAAGGCAACTAGAGTCCTTTATCAGAGAGTTTTCCAAGTCATGACAAAGATAGAGCGGGCACTATAGTTGGTCATCGAAGGAAATGTGGCAACCAGGTGGAAGTACAAGTGGGACCATTGGGTGGTCGAGAGGTTCAAGAAGTGAAGTTACTATATCATGACTTGATCGTCAAGTAATGGGGTGTGAGGCGTTGTCTGTGACGTATAAGGTTCATTTTTGGTCAAGAGGATATAACGAGCAAGATCCTTGGTTTAAGGAAAGTGAGGCTACTGGGTTGGGATGCCAAAGGTGGGAGTGTTATCGGGCTAGAGATGATGATGATTGAGTTACATTGTGTGGGCGCATGTTGTTGGGCTTCAAATTGATGAACCTGCTTAGACTTTTGCTAGAAAATTAAGCAACATTTTACACTTGAATTCTTTTTTACGAGTAGAGGCGGACTTTTCTAATTCATAACTAATGCAAATGACATGTATTTTTGCTTCCATTGGCTGCGATGTTTCATTTCTCAAGATGATTATAAAGATGTACCATTAGATGTAAAGATGCACTCAATTGGGATTCGAGGGCCGAGATTAATTCCCTCTCAATTTGTCTAACGGTTGAGATGTAAGACCCAAATTTATAGAAGAAAGGGCATTTCTTCTTCCCATTTACTAAGAATTTGCAATCACAAACTCCATTAACATCTCAAGCTTTTCGCATTCAATAGCTTTTTTCGACACCTTTCAACGTCAACCATTGATAACAATTTGTGTTCTTCCTCTTTTACCTTCTGATTTTTCGTTGCTATGCCGAATTTTTACTTTTACGTTAAGAATTGAAATTTTTGCATGCTTCTCTTTTTTGTTCTTACTTTTTTATCATACTATTTTCTAGGCTATTTTTAGCCATAATTAAGACGTTAGTCTGTCTATGTTGATCGACCGAGGTTGAACTGGACTGGCTATCCCTTGAAAAGAACATGGAAAAAAAATTTAAATCATTGAATTATCCCCAAACTTTGGGAAGAAAACGACGAATTAGGTTATGGGTTGAGGCCCATTAAGAAAATTAGAAAAATATTTCAAGTAGATGGGCCATCTAACCAAGTTATCTAATAAATATGGTGACCAACCTTGTGCTTGTAGGGCATCTTCGTGAGATGCGATGAATTCTTAGTTGCCCACCTTTATGTTAGGAAGCATGCTTTCCCCAAAGTCTAGTGTTTCCCCTTTGTTTTTATCAAGGAAGTTTGGTATATAGGTTATGCTCATTTTTTTATAGACGACTAAGGAAAAGAAAGAAACTATAGAGGGTACTTTCGGTACTGACCACGCATTCGAAGGAATCGCGTCAAAAGTGGGGAACTATAGGGACAAGCTAGCCAAAGCCATTGTAGAAATGCATCACACATGTCAATCAATTGTATCCCATTCAGGTGGATAGGGAGAACAGGCCTCCCCCAGCTATTTGCTTAGGAAATGCCTTATATGATGTGTGAATCATCCATTACTTTGTTTTCTTCCTCAATGCATATTAGATGGCGCTGGCCTAGCTCACCCCCAATGATTATAACCTACTGATCATAACGTAAGTCATCTACTAAGATCTTGGTCTTTTGGTGCTCTTTATCCAGTCAATGTACAAACTTCCCGAATGTAATGGCTATTACAAAATCTAGTACTATAACTTATAGAGTGGTGTCACTTCGATGGCAATTTTTAGTCTCTTGAATAAGGTGACCGGTTACTAAGACTGCTTCTTCAGTGGAATCTGTTGTCAACCCCAACCTTTATGTGCAAGATTTTCGGGTTCTAAGTAGTTCTTACCCTGAATTTCTTATTTAAGCATTTTAACTTGTTTCTAACCATGTACATTTCTTGATGCAATTTCCCCGACAATTTCAAGGGAGGACCTATCCCACCCTGTTGGAAGGGTGGACATCGTCTTCAGTTGGGAGCAATTAGCGGACAATGTCGCTGATCTTGAGAGGCGCTAACTTGCATTGGGTCGGGCCGTTGGGTCTCGATCAGCCTCTACTGAGGGATAAGGCGATGGTGTTGAGGCCTAAGAGGAGAAGAGAGAAGGTGACGACAGCGGCTACGGTAGAGGTGGAAAACGACTTATATCTATTGGAGGTCAGTGTGGTGGTGGATGAGGCTAATTAGGGCCAGGTTCGGGAACCAATTCAACAGTAAGCAACCAAGCTGATGATGGTGAGTGGTAAACTTACGATCCATGCTTCTTAGGTTAACACAACTTCCACCCAGATCCTACAGTAGCATACCACCGCACCGACTTCTAAGGTGGAGAGCATCCCTATGATTACTCCATGAGGATTCATTGTCGTCCTTCAACCTCCTCTCCTACTATAGAAGCATGTTAATGTTGCTGCCCTACTTCCTCTTTGGGTCGCTATAGTGCCCTTGGCCATTGGCCTTCTTAAGTAAGTAAGGATTGATGAGGAGATGTCAAAGTCATGCAAGGACCTTCCCACCTATAATTTATGTATAGGAAACTGAGTTGAAGGACATACAACATACCCCCATGGGGCTGACCCGCTTCACCATCGGTAGGGAGATGAACGAAGCTGGGATGAATTGGCTTCTCTAAATACTCGCTTGAATTGTTACAGGGCCGATCAATCAGGCACACCATCTATTTTTAGGATGGCTTTGAAATGGAATAGAGACGGCCGTAACGTGAACATTTAGGAGCACTTCTTGGTAGTCTTTCATTTGAACTTGGTCATAATTTCTTGGAGAATTACTTTCTTTTCTTGTTGCTACCATTTCCTTAATAGTTTGTGGTTCGTGCCTTCCACATTAGGTAGGAGACAGTTGTGCTCAATTGCTTATCGTTTAGGACGTCAAGGAATGGGTGCTAAAGGAGAAGAGAGAAGTCATAGAGAAAAGGTTGGGGGAAGTGAAGGCGACAAGGGATGAAAAGGTAGCAGACAAGGTAGCCAAGGAGGTAGCAGAGAAGGCATTGGAGGAGGAATCATCCTACAGCCAAGGGCCGGAGAAAGAGATGCAGCAATTAAAGTTAAAGATGGAGGAAAAAGCGATGGAGGTTGGGGGTTTTCAAAATTCCTTCCTCCAGCACCAAGGATGCATAACCACCAAAGCCAGCAAAGCGGCAGTGGATAGGACAAATGCAAAATGGAATGACCAGCTCATCATTTTGTTGAAACTGATCATCACTGCTAGCTTCTATCTATTGCTAGTCATCGACTTCCTCAACCTTCAAGAGCTTGGATATGTCTTTAAGGAAGTAGTAATGGATATGTTAAATGGCGATCGCACCCCTTCCCACATCCTAGAGCCGAAAACGACAGCTTCATTGCTGGCTATTACCAACACCATACCTCCAAATCTAAGGTTTCCAAACAGAAGATGCATAATGGTGACCGCCATGTTGTTGAGCATGGCTCTTAGACTTTTTTTTGTAAAGTCATCATTTTGTCATTTTTATATTGGATACGACCTCATTTCTATAATGACTTATCAATTATTAATAAAAATATTTTTTTTAACACTTGTACATACTACAATATTTATTTGTATCTATCTACGTATATGCTTGTTGTGTATTCTATTATTTATTATATATTTTTATGGACAACATGAGTAGCATCCAAGATTTAATCACATTAGTTAAGAACAAAAACTTAGAAAGTAGATATCGTCTACACCTTTCTTAGCAAAGCTCTCCAGTTTTCATGGTGGCATTTTCACTTTTTATTACTTAATGTAATATATTAGGTGCAAGAGTAGAGCCGAATTGCTCGACTTACTAGATAATACAATCCTAACCCTCCTTGGAAGAGGAGGTAACACTACCCACCTCAGACTGATTAGGTCGTATAATGTCCACGAACCCAACAAAATAATTAACAAGGTGGGGAACATAGTCTATAGAATCGCTAGAGTAGATGTAACTTCTGTCCCAAGAGGTGCCTTCCAATTAAAGGTTGTTCCTCTCACCCAGGTCACCTTTCGAAGCTAAGACAAGGGCTTCACCAGATACTTGGTAATATAAGCATTGGTGCTTACCAATTTGATTCAAAGTGAATCTGAAATAGCATTGCCTTGTAGGTTGTAACATATCTCAATTGCATAATGTTCCTATGATCTCTTAGCAGATATCTAAGAGATAGGGTAGGGCAAGGAGATAGCTCTATTATTGTAGTGTCTAGAATAGATGGTTTTGATTGGACATAATTATGAAAAGTCTCAATCGACTTATTTGGTTTATGAATAGGAGGGCTTGTATCGATGATGATAGGGGATGTCGTACTAGCATGATGCTCAAAAGAAAGAGAAATAATAAAGGAGGCAAGGATATGCTTAGGAACCCATTCTCTAGCAGGTTGGCAAAGGATGGGGTTTTCACCGGGATAGGTCTTGGGGACAGCTTGAGAATGGGTGAAGACAATGGAATGCCATAATTGTATGTAGAAGCGATATGTCGGTAGGAGCAACATGAAGTATATGTATCTGATTTCCAACTATAACTCACATCCACAATTGCAACTTAACTCTCAAACAACCTTACACTCAATTTGGAAGGAAGAGTTCGAGTTGGAGTTATTAAATTAAACCCTTGGCATATACAATTTTTTCCTTGCAACAATATTTGCATCGAAACATCACAAATATCCAACTAAATTAGCTAACTAATTCGAACTAAGTGTTGTCCACATATTTTCTAAAGGATACAAGTAAAGAAATAAATGCCAAAGCTAAAGATTTATGATGAAGTTGAAGGCTTCGAATGCTAAGGCAAGGGGACGTTAGGGCTACAATTGATAATGATGCTGCACTAATTCCATGCCGCACTTTATCAATATGAAAGTCAACGTCGAAGACGAGCAAGTGAAAATATATCAAAAGCCTACAGCTATAATTATATTGCATGTCATCCAATGCTGCATTGATTCCATGCCACACTCAATTAATGCAGCACTCAATCAATGCCGCGCTAATTCCATGTCGTATTTAATCAATGCCACATGTCATTAGTGCAGTAATGATGTCATACAACAGCATGTCGAAAATCACTAGTGAATGTGAAGCCGATGCCGTCACTTATCAATACCACCTCTTCTCAATGCCGCGCCCTATTAATGTCGCACCTGATCAATGTCACATCTCATTAATATCGCCTCTCCTCAATGCCTCATTTCAAGTAATGTTGCCTCTCTTCCAAGCCGCCTATTACCAATGTCGCATCTTATTGACATTGTACTTCACAACCAAGTCAATTCATTAAGAAGCATGTCATCGACATAATAATAGGCATCATATGTTAATTGGTGCCATATTTTATGAATATTGCATATTGTTAACATCGTACACCATGGATGCCAAAGGATGTTAAAGGTCGTGCAACGAAAAAGGAATAAAATCACCCGTAAGGAAAATTCAAGAGGGTTTAGTGCTTTTTCATTCATAAAGCTTTAATGGCCTTCACATTCCATCGCATGCTTCATGTTGAAGCTACCACTAAGATGGTAACAAATGGCATTATAAAGTCCCACATCGCCAATGGAAGTATGCTCTACCTTCTTCTAACCACTATAAATAGGGATGCAACCCCTCATGAAAAGTGACCCTTAACTTTTTCCCCTCTCTACTCACTTTTTCAAATGGAAATCTTCTCCATGTTATCTTTATTGAGAGCTTGAGGAAAATTCGAATGGTAAAAAGGCTAACTAGGAAGAAGATGAAATATGCATGTAAGGGCTTGAGAAATTATAAATTTGCATATTTGCATATCCTTGTAACATGCCTTATGATTGAAAAAAGAGCATGACTTGAGCATATTTCCTGTTGTTATTTTGACTTGCCTATTTTATTTTTAGAACTTATGAATCGTATTTCAAACAACTTCTTGAATAATCATAAAACCAGAGGTATTATTGAAATTTCTTCAAATATACTACCATGTACAATCTTTTGGGTGTTGAACCAAATTTCGGTTTAACTTTTTAGTGCTAAGGATGGCTCGAACCTTTGGATAGTTGGAAAATAACAAAAAATGCCATAGGATTTGAATTTTACAAAATTTTCAAACTTATTCCTTTATTAATTTTTAGAACTTACTGCTGGTATTGTAAATGCAGGGGAACCAAAACTTATTTATCCTACAACATTGATGATACAACATCAATCAGATAGAGTTAGAGTATGCCCTAGGGGAAATTATGTAATTTGTTACATATATCTAACTCGTTGACCAATCTTGTTCGAAATAAAAGCTATTTTCTTTCTATTGTATACTTGATATAATATGATTATATTAATTAATTAACTTAATTAAAAGTATTATTTAATTGAAAAATCCATAAATGATATATTTTGTGATAGTAATTACAAAGTGTTGTAACCATGAGTAGTTCATCACAACGAAACAAATATGCCATTCTAAATGTTCCTAGTCAAGATGCATCGAGACTGGATATTGATGTATCTATTGAGAATGGAGTATGTAGCGCTCTTCAAATGCCGGACAGTGCATTACTGATGAATGTTGGGGGCACCTAGGGGTTACGTACTAATAGTTATTGGATAACTATGGAACGATCCACTTGATAGTTTTCTGTTGGTTAATATAATTAAGGTCAAACAAGAAATATCGATGTGACTGATTTACATAGTTCTCTCGACTTGAGAATACTAAGGATCTTCAATATGAAAGATCAGCTTTAATTATAGCCAAATCATGGCATGGCGTCCATCGAGTGACTATAGTTGGGTCGAGTGGAAGTATTGAAGTGAAACACTATTCAATAGAGGATTCGTCTGCTCAGTTATATGCGGTTAGTATCATAGTCAACTCAAGTCAGCTCAAGGTCAAAGACTTTGGCTAGAGCATTTTAGTTAATAATAATTGTTATTGTTGAATAAAGGATTTTGTATTTAGACTATAAAGTTGAATGTGGATGAAGTTGGAATTTTGACCATTACCGAATTCCATAAGTCCAAAGTGATATAATATTGACGAAGAGAATTGGTGTAAACAAATGTCACAATCGTGTAACGCTTATTGAACTAAAATTGGATTTTATCAAAATTGAGTAAGCAATAAATTTGGCCATAATGTCGCACCATCTGCTAACTGACATGTGAATGTTAACATTAGAATAGTTCGATGTTAATCGCTGACCAAATTTACACCCAAGAGTTACACAGCCAAAACGATGAATTCCCTTAAGACCGAACGATTTAATTAGTTTATAATTGTTATAAATTATTTAAATTAATTCATATTTACGAAATATTAATTATAAAATTTGAATATGATTTGAGAAATAAATAATGTTATATATATTTATAATAGTTATAAATATATCGATCGATATACAATATCGACAAGCGATTAAATTATATTTAATTGCATAGTATTTTAGCTTAGGCTTAGATGGGTTTAAGACCCAACATTTGGGATACAAAATTTTGATTTTGGGAAGGTCTAGGGGTGGCTAAAACATAGAAAATTGGCTTGGAGATAATGGGTTGAGATAAAGTGAGAATGGATAAAAAGGTTTTCCCCGTATATATATATATAAATTACAAACCATTTTTGGCTGCCATTACCTTCTACATTGCTGGTTAAAACATAGCTCTCAATCCAGTCCAAAATTCTCAAATATATTTTTAGTTAAAATAATACTATTTGATAGTTAGAGGTCGGTGATTCCGAACTTGCAGTCTAACGAATCAAGAACCGTAAAAGGAAGGGAAGTCATCGCTTCAATGTGGATTCAAAGGCATCGTTAAATTGTTAATTTTAATTTATATTACAGTAATTAAATTATATTCTATGATCCTATAATGAGCAATTTGATATTTGTTTAAATATATTACTACTATATATTTAGTTGGGTGAGATTTTGCAAATAGTGTGGTTGTTACAAATCAGTTTGGTTAAGTGCATAATTTGTTTATTATACTATTTAATTTATGTATAGAAAATGTTGTTTACTATAAAAAATCAAATTTTGCCATTAATAATTGATTTATATGTATTTATTAATAAATTCACACACACACACATATATTAGTGTATATTTCTCTCTCATAATAGCACATATGCATATATAAGATATATATATATATATACGATTTAAAAATTCTAGTACCCATCTTTATATAAAATATGAATTTACAAATTTGAAAATTAATTATCATACATATATTCATATTTTTAAATTAACGTCTATTGAATTTTTGAATTTTTTATTATATATAAAATAATTATTACATTAAAAATTAAATTTTATATTTAAAAAGATATTATATCATTTCAGAAACATATACAAAAAATTTAAGAATTTTTCAATAAAGCTTATTATTTTTAATAATTAATATTATTTCGAAAAAACTATTTATGACTTATTAAAAATAATGATTTAATTGAAAAATTCTTCAAAATTTTTCGTAACCTTTCATTCATGATCCTAGAATTTCTAAAATTTCAAGATTTTTATTCTTAATAATATATTATTTTATATTAAATAATTATTTTTTAAATTAACATACTTGTTTTTAAAAATAATAATTCAACTTTGAAAAATCTCCAGATTTTTCGTAAGCTCTATTTTATGATCCTAGATTTTGAAAATTGTAATATTTGAATTTTCATCAATAGATTATTTTATGTTAATTATTTATGGATGAAAACATTATTTTATTCATAATATATACAAATTGAAATACTAAAATTATTATGGTTTCAAAACTGAGTTAATTTTGAATTATAAACAATTTTTATAAAATTGTTTTCTCTCTTTGTACTTATATATTTATCTATATATAAATGTTTTATGTTCATATGTTATATATAATATATTTATACATACATGTGTGTGTCTATATACATACATACATATATATATATATATATGTATGTATATATATATATATGGATATATTTGGACAATATACATGACATAAAAAATGAGCTAATATGTCTGTTGCGATGTAAATCCCAATATCTACATATGGCATATTATACCTTTCATGGATTATTATGTTATACATGCACTCACACATATATGTATATAATATATTTATGTATACACTAAATCAAATAAAATTAATTTCATATCCTAATATATTTGAATTTAAATAAAATAAATGATTTTATTTAAATGAAATTTAGAAATGTTTAATTCAGTTAGACATCGTAGGCCCAATAAAAGATCAAATAGGGTAAAAAATTTGAAATTCACCCATAACTTCCATTGTGAGCTAGTCTAGTTCCAACAACGGTTCTGAGCCTAATAGCCTATGCGATCTAAATTATTCATATTAGGGCTAATTAATTAAGTTTGCCCACTTAGTATGGTGTCTAGATAGGTAATGTCTAGGATTAGAATTGGGTAATCAAGTATCCTATCCTACCTGGTTACCGACCTGGCTCGAAAAGTGAAGTGAGCCCAAAGGTTACTCCTAATAGAAAAAACCCAACTTAATTTGGGCCTTGGGCTAATTCTCAAAATCGTTTTTGAAAACTAATGTTAAAGATTTTAAATTTAATAGTTAAATTTAAGATAAAACATGTTTATTATAAAAATTATAATAATACATAAGCTTTCAAAATGTTTGAAAGGATAATGGTAATTTCAAAATGTTTGAAAATATTTATATAATAATTTTAAATTTTAAATTTATTAATAATATTAATAAAATATGTTAATTAATTAATGCATATATGCATGTATTACATATGTTGATATATGTAATGTTATTTCAAATTGTTTAAGATAACATAATTTTGAAATTAATAAATTTTAATAAAAATTGTTTAATTGACTAAATTAATTAAAGGTTAATTAATTAAATAAAATACACATATATATCATATATGTGTGTTACACTATAAAGGTTATAGTATACACTATAAATGTTATAGTAGATATGTCCAATATAAAAGTTATATTGGAATACTAATTTAAAATTAATTAAAGAGTTAATTGATTAAAATTAATCAGATAAGATTTAATTAATGATATATTATACATAAGACTATCATATAAGTAAGATGAAATGTAAAAGTTATATAATAGTAAAACTTATATGATATGTGCATAAACTAAATGTGTAACATTAATGAAACCCAAATAGACTTGAGAAATAAATACATATGCAAACATACATATACCGTGATTTCTGATGTGTTTGACACTTGAATCGTTGAGGTATTTCATAAGAAATATATTATTCTATAAGTAAATATCATCCAATATATATTGAAGATTATGGATCTTTAATGTATTGTTGTCCTCTACCATATATATTAATAAATTACTTACATACTCATTAGTTGATGAGCAAACTAAAGCTAGGGATGTTATGCGTAGTATTATTAATATATTGAACAGATGAGGTAAGATAACTATATGTATTTGTTGAGCAAATTCAAGGTACATATATTATACTTAGGCCATCATGATATGGTAGGTATGAGTGAATAATCTTTTTAGATTTGTTGAGCAAACGCAAGGTCGAAATGAGATTAGAACACAGAAAAATGGGTCAGGAGTTGTATATGATACAACCGATAAGGAGTTATCCATTGTTTATGGGGTTATGATTTGTTGAGCAAACTCAAGGTCAGAATACCAAAACAAACGAGTGCAACACCCACTAGTGAAGTTGTAAGAATTCTATGTTTCATCTTAGGGTTCAGAGAAATATAAAAGACTAGTGGGTGCCTTATTAGAAAAATGAAATGGTAACATTTTACCTTTCTAGTATTGTAAGAACATATGCTATATAATATTATAATTATCTACAATGATAAATTTGTGCATTTAATATGATTGATAAAATGTTTGCTAATTAACATATATAAACAAACAGAATTGGAAGTTGATAAATAAAAATATACCTAGTTGCATGTTATATAATGTTTCTATACCTATGAAAGTGCCCAAATTCAACCACTTAATACATTCGTAAGTTGGTTACTTATATATTTATTTGGTTTAGACCGTGTATTGCATTTTATGAGTTTTTGAACTCTAAATGCAATTCAATGCTATGGATATTTGATCCATATACTTTCGCTTATAAATGTTATATGGGGAACAGTCATAGTTTATAGGGTATAATATTTCGATGAAGTTAGTTCATTCGAAGTAAGCCAATAAACAATATTTTAAAATCATGTATTCAACTTGAATGATTTTAAAAGGATCATACTGTGTTAATGTAACACAAGAGCATAAAATACGAGATACATCTAAGAACTCGATTGTTGAAATGTCATATTGATCGATTTACATAGAGTGCAACATATTTGATGTCTTAAATGTTAAGAATAATCGAATGGGTTTTTGTAAAAGGTTTGTTATGATATTGTAGTAAGGTTTTCTCTTGAATAGTTTGACAATTTGAAAGAAAAACGAATGTATAAGAACATATGTAATTTAAGGTAAAGCTGGAATAAAGAGAATGAATAGTCACTTCTACTTCATAGTAAAACATTGAAAACAAGAATTGTAATAATAATTGATACTTAATATTGGAATATGAAATATGATTTTTATTCCAAAATGTATTTTCGTATAGAAAATTGTTTTCTATAACATTTATTTCTTTGGGTTCAAGATATTTGATCAAAGAACTCTCCCTTGTAAACTAGTTGCAGCATATGAAATAATTAAACAATATGAACAATATTAAGTGAATGGTGGTTCTCAAAATATGGTATGCTATTATGGTAATGGCAGAAATAGTGGAAGCATGCCATATAACACCTAATGATTGTATCAAATTATGAAAATTGTTTTCGTAAAACGTACCGAATATTATTTATGAAATAATGTTTATTTTTGGTATTGATTGGAAAATAGATATAGCTATATTTCAATATGAGTCTTATAAATATTCATTATGAAATAGAATTATATTATGGAATTTGTTTTCATAGAAAAAGTGATGCAACAAAAATACATATGTATCTAATACTATTTACAGTTGTTTTAGAATTATAGACTAAGTCGTAGTTCTGGGAAATAATTTTGTTATATGATTATGAATCATATTATACAGATTAATTATATCTCAAATAATTAACGGCTATGCACCCATTCAGCGGGAGCATCATAAGAGTTGATGAACTCTTTGAATTAACCTATATTGATGTATGAAATCACAAGTCTATTAATACCAAAAGGGTTCCATATAGTTTGTTATACTCATCGATAATTTATCATGTGTATTAGATGCACATGTAGTAAGGTTATGATAAAATCATAGAATATAAAAGAAAACTAAATAAAGTAACATGCAATAGAATAAAATGATTTGATTTGGTCGAATAAGTGAGTATTTTGAAAAAAGTTCCTAATGTACCTAAAAATGAATATAGAATCAATCTCAAAATCACTCCTCCGTGTGATACATAATGATGCATCAATAAGGAGTAATCAGACATTGTTGGATAATTTATAATTAATTGTGAGTGCAGTTGAGTTAGTTTCTTCTATAAGGTCATGTACTTAAGATTAGTACACTAGGTTGATATTATTCCATCTAAACAACAGTTTACAAAATCATACAAGATAAGGGTTTGTAAGAAATCCCAACATATCCTAGGCTAAGGAGTTGGCAGATTGTGCGAGTTAAAAGATTGCACATAATAATTGTTCATGAGAGATCTTGTATGAATCTCCAAAAGTTTTTTTGAAAAGGTCTGTCATCAAATGACATATTTATTTTTTGAACATAACTTTTGTAAACTAAAATCAGTTTTATAAATAAAAAAGGTTCACAAAGCGTTTATGAATCCCTATTCTATTTGCGCTAAGAAACAATTGTTGTTTTAAGATATAACAACTTTATTGTGAAGGAATTTCTTTAAGAAATTTTTGGTAGTTAAATGGAATTAAATCTGATCCATAGATAGAATTGATTATATGAGATGAAGTGAAATTAACTAACCTAAATGAGCACATAGCATTAGAATGTCTAATAAGTATTCTCATACATTGAAGAGAAATTATGAGTTTCTTAATGTCGAAAATATACATTACCCTCGGTTGTTCAATTAAACAATTAAGATTGTTGACTCTATATGGTATGATGCAGAAATCTGAAAGAATTCCAAGTATGCTATCAAAATATGATTTTGGTGGTCGTAACCAAAGAGATGTGATCCATCGGCCTAGATTGTGTCTTTATTGGAAAGAATAATGTGGTTGGAATTAAATAAGCAATGTGGATAAGAATAATATCGCAAATTTCAATTGTTGAAATTAGCATAATAGATTTGGTATTCAACATGCTCAAGTTAATTTAGATTTACGTTTGGTATTTATGTATTGAAACAGAAAATTCTAAACAATGATTCAGAGTAAGTTGTTTACACGTATTAACCAAAAATGCCTTGAAGTCAGTGGGAGCAACATTGGGTTTGCGAGTCTTTGGATATGATCCAAGGAATGAAATGAATGTATCATTTTATAAGCATCAAGATTGAATAAGTATTTTCATAGAAATATTAAATAGTTTGATTTTCAATCAAAGTACAGAGGAAGCGTGTGTTCATAAGAAAGAAAGTTAAAAGCTACATTGATATTTCTAAACTATAAGTAAACAACACGTTGTTGATTTTAACAATATGCTTGAATTAAAGTCAAATTTAGTTGTTTTAATACTCAATTTTGGATTATAAATGATGTCTTTTATGGTGAGTATAAAAGATATAGGGATTTTCCCAAAACGATATACAAGGGCACCCTATTAAAAGGAGAACAGGTAAGTTGGATTCCTTAGCAATAGGAATTATCATACAGGTTATGTTGTGTATGATATTGTGTTTTGTTTATGTATTTAATACATGGAGCAAATATAAAATCCAAATTGATATCACTAAATGGTTATTTGAGGTGTTCTTGCGTACTTATGAAACACTAGAGAATTGTTTATAGAAACAACGAACTCGTTATGATGGAACGTTTGGACATAAACTTTTAGAAGTGATATTGAGTATAACATGTCAATGATAAATTCAAGTAAAAAACTTTAATTTGAAAATGTTTCAAAATAAAAGTGATTGTGGTCGATTCAACGAAATGTTGAGAACACTAACTTGAACAGCGCTACAATAAGCCAATGTATATAGATTCAAATGCACAAATTTATAATTGAGCCAAAGGTGATTCAAAATGTTGAGAATCCCAAAATATTGTTATAATACAACAATGTCATGAAATTGGTCATGATAGAACTTAAAGCTCATTAGAAGTCGAAAGACATACTTCGAAGCGCTTCACATGGTAAATGCAGTTTATCAGTGTTAGAGAGAGTTAATCGACAAAATAGATAATTAAAACATAATAGCATACCCATTCACTAAGGGACTGACCTAATTGGTTTTGAGAAAAATAATTGGAGAAGTTGGAATTAGACTCCATAATTGACCCTAGGTGCAAGTGGGAGATTGATAGAGTTAGGGGTATGCCCTAGGGGCAATCATTAATTTGTTACATATATCTAACTTTTGACCAATCTTGTGATTATATACTTGATATAATGTGATTATATTAATTAATTAAGTTAATTAAAAGTATACTTAATAGAAAAATCCATAAATGGTATGTGATAGTAGTTACAAAGTGTTGTAACCGTAAGTAATTTATCGCAAAATATACCATTTTAAACGTTCCTAGTCAAGATGCATCGAGATTGCATATCGATATATCCGTTAAGACTAGAGTACGTAATGCTCTCCAAATGCCAGACTACTGGGGGCACACCTAGGGGTTACGTACTAATAATTATTGGATAACTATGGAACGACTCACTCAATAGTTTTTTGTTGGTTAATATAATCAAGGTCAAACAAAAAATATCGATGTGGTTGCTTTACACAGTTCTCTCGATTTGAGAGTACTATGGATCTTCAATATGAAAGCTCCGCTTTGATTATAGCCAAACCACGGCATGGCGTCCATCAAGTGACTATAGTTGGGTCGAGTGGAAGTTTTGGAAGTGAAGCACTATTCAAGAGAGGATTCGTCTCCTCAGTTATATGCGGTTAGTATCACAGTCAACTCAAGTCAACTCAAAGTCTCTGGCCGGAGCATTTCGGTTAATAATAATTGTTATTATTAAACCAAGGACTTTATATCTAGACTAAAAAGTTGAATGTTGATGAAGTTGGAATTTTGACCATTACCAAATTCTATAAGTCCAAAGTGATATAGTTTTGACGAAGAAAATTGGTGTAAACAAATGTCACAACCGGGTAACGCTTATTAAACTAAAATTGGATTTTACCAAAAACGAGTAAGCGATAAATTTGGCCATAAGTCAGATCATCTGCTGAGTAATGTGTGAACGTTAACATTAGAATAGTTCGATGTTAATCGCTGACCAAATTTACACCCAAGAGTTACACAGTCGAAATGATGAATTCCCTTAAGACCGAACGATTTAATTAGTTTATAATTGTTATAAATTAATTAATTAATTAATATTTATGAAATATTAGTTATAAAATTTGAATATTATTTGAGAAATAAGTTATATTATATATATTTATAACAGTTATAAATATATCGATCGATATACAATATCGACAAGCGATTAAATTAGATTTAATTGCATAGTATTTTGGCTTGGGCTTAGACGGGTTTAAGGCATATCATTAGGGCTGCAAAATTTTGGTTTTGGGAAGGTCTAGGGGTAGCTAAAACATAGGGTATTGACTTGAAGATAATGGGTTGAGATAAAGTGAGAATGACTAAAAAGGTTTTCCTCGTTTCTCTATAATACAACTATATATATGTATGTATCTCTAAAAACAGTTACTAACCTTTTTTAGCCACCATTACCTTCTACATCGTTGGTAAAAACATAGCTCAATCCGCTCTAAAATTCTCAAATATATTTCAAATTAAAATAATATTATTGGATAGTTAGAGGTCGGGTGATTCTGGACTTGCAATCTGACGAATCAAGAACAGTAAAATGAAGGGAAGTCATTGCTTCAACGTGGATTCAAAGCATTAAATTGGTAATTTTAATTCATATTATAGTAATTAAATTATATTCTATGATCCTATAATAAGCAATTTGATATCTGTTAAATATACTGCTACTATATGTTTAGTTAGTTGAGATTTTGTAAGTAGATGTAGTTGTCACAAATCATTTTGGTTATGTGCATAATTTTTTTATTATACTATTTGATTTATGTATAGAAAAATGTTGTTTACTTTACAAAATCAATTTTTGTCATTAATAATTGTTTTATATATATTTATTAATAAATTCATAGTATATATATATATGGGTGTGTATATTTCTTTCTCATAATAGCATATATGCATGTATAAGATATATAAATTTAAAAAGTTTAGTACACTTATTTGTATATAATATGAATTTACAAATTCGAAAATCAATTGTCATACATATATTCATAGTTTTAAATTAACATATATTGAATTTTGAATTTTTTATTGTATATAAAATAATTATTACATAAAAAGTAAATTTTATATTTAAAAAATATATTATATCATTTTAGAAACATATAGAAAAATTTTAGGAATTTTTCAATAAATTTTATTATTTTTCATAATTAATATTATTTCGAAAAAACTGTTTATGATTTATTAAAAATAATAATTTAATTAAAAAGTTCTTCAAAAATTTTCGTAACCTTTCACTCATGATCCTATAATTTTTGAGTTATCATTAATAATATTTTATATTAAATAATTATTTCTGAAATCAATGTATTTGTTTTTAAAAATAATAATTTAACTTTGAAAAATCTCCAGATTTTTCCTAAGCTCTATTTTATGATCCTAGATTCTCAAAAATTGTAAAATGTTAATTTTTATCAATAGATTATTTTATGTTAATTATTTATGGATGAAAGCATTATTTTATTCATAATATATACAAATTAAAATACTAAAATTATTATGTTTGCAAAACTAAGATAATTTCTAATTATAAATAATTTCTAATAATTTTTCTCTCTCTTTCTATATATATATATGTTTATCTAAATATAAATTTTTATGTTCATATATTGTATATAATATATTTAAACATACGTGTGTGTTGTAACACATATACATACACATATTTGGACAACCAACATGACAGACAAAAGAGCTAATATGTTTGTTGTGATATAAATCTCAACATCTACATATGGGCATATTATACCTTTCACGGATTATTGTGTTACACATGCACTCACACATATATGTATATGATGCATTTATGTCTAAACTAAATCAAATAAAGTTAATTTCGTATCTAATTTGAATTTAAATAAACTAAACGATTTTATTTAAATGAAATTTATGAATGTTCTAATTCAGTTTGACTTCAAAGGTCCAATAAAAGATCTAATGGGGTAATTTTTTTGAAATTCACCCATAACTTCCGTTGCGGGCTAGTGCAGTTCCAGCACAATCAAGCTCTGATATTCATCTCGTATACAGTAGCTTGCATTTGACATCATTTCTATCCACTTTGCTTACAACCACCCGATATCGAATCCGAATGCTAATACCCAACATGCTTTATGACATAAAAAATTTATCTCTCTTATTTCCCTGCTTTCCTCCTACTCCTATCTTTATAAAAAACTCAACAGCTCACCTCACAATTCAATATCCTGTTAACTCCAAAGCCATTTGATAATAATTTTATCCAACATCCTCTCGCTTTGATTCGACATCAAGAAATTAATTCTCAATCATGTAAACTTCTACCCAATTTTAGTTTTAGTAAAATTGATACTTGGAATTCATAGTACCAAGTTGGTCCTAAATTATGGCCTCAGGATGTCAAGCTTCGATCAAGTTTTGGTAGATAATAATTAAATTTGTAGATCCAAATGGTTTCAAAAATGTAGATCCAGTGGGCCTTGTATTTATAGAGGGCATCAAACGTTGATGTAATTGATGTCAAAACCAAGAAAGGTCGCGAAGTTCTGCTTCGTGCCGAAATTAAGGTCCCACGCCATAATACAAGAATTACTGCCGAAGCTCAGGAGCTGATGTCGAAAGATGGGTGATATCAAAGACTAATCAAGGTCGAAGCTTAGAATGATATCGAAGTTCGAAAATCTAGGTTTATTTCATAGATTTGAGTTTACATCGAAAGATAAAAAAAATTATGCTATGGGTAATTGATGCCGTAAATAAGCTATGCCATAGATTACAGATGTCGTAAGTAAGTTATGTCATGAATTATTGATGCCACAAGTAATCTATGCCGTGGATTACTGATGCCACAAGTAAGCTATGCCATGGATTGATGCCAAATGTAAGCTACGCCGCAAGTAGATGATGCCACTAGCAACTTATGTCGAAGGGCAAGTAATGCCGCAGGCCAGGCTAATACCGAATGTCACTTCATAATGCAATTGGGAAACTGATGTCAAAATCTGATTTCGAGGACATATTCATATCAAAGCCCAACTTCTTACTAGGATCTAGCTACTTAGGTCGGAGATTTATAGGTTTCAAAATTTAATTATTTTTGAACTTCAAAAAACGAGTTTTCAAAAAACTCCAGATTTTTAAGATAACGATTCAAATTTCAAAAAATATAACACTTGGATTTTAAAAATGATATTTTAGATCTTGAAAATATGCACATTAGATTTCGAGAAAACATATAAGGTTGACTTTAAAAACATTTAACTTTGAGAAATTACAATTTATTAATTTCAAAACCAAAGGATTTCAGGCTTATTGATTTCTAAAGGAAGGCATTTCAAAAAATGAGGAAATTCAAAGAAATTTGATTTCGTAAATCACTAGGCTTCATATCAAAATCATGGATTTAAGTTTGTGGATAATGGATGTAGGAGCTTTCAAAAAGTACATATGGCTTCAGTTTTCAAAAATTAACAGATTCAAATATACGATGTTTCATATATAAATTCATCGTTTTATACACATCTAGGTTTATAAAGATATTATTTCATATATATTATGTTCCAAAGGAATAAAGATTTAAATATTACTAGATGAGGGATATCTAAAAGTTTTGAATAATAATAATTATAAATGCCTGAAAATTTTGAGTCTATCAAGCTTTTTAAAATATAAATTTTGGATATTCAAAATATGGTTTTGAACATATAAACTTCAGGTATATGTAAGTTTCGTATGCAACAAATATCAACCACATCAGCTAACGTCGGCTACTACAAGTGAGATAATGAAGTCATAAACATCAACTGATATCACACGAGTTAAACAATGTCATAAGTATCAAAGATATCCACCATGTTAGGTGGCATTAACCACTAGGGATCTCATATACCTTTTCATGGTTCTATGCATCAGTATCATACATATATTTGATTTTAGACATAATTGTTATATATACTAGTATAAAACACACGTACGTGCATCTAATAGTTTAATATATTTAATTTTTATCTAATAAAAGAATTAATGGATGGACGTGTACTATAAGTGCAAAACCTATGGTAGTCACAAAGTTTTTATTTCTATCAATTTTGTTGGTGTTGATGACAAATTGGTATCAAAATTCCATTGGTGGACGGTCGGAAAGGAGATGGTGGTGGAGTTGCAAAATGATGGTGAGATTCTTTGGATGGATGGGTGTATTTTTGGAATGTCAAAAATACACCATGTAAATCTATTCATTGAATTTTCTTTATTAATGATAGATATGGAGATGTATATTTTAATATAATTATAGACACATATTTTTTGTTTTATTATGTTAATAGTTTATGTTATATGCATTTAATTCATATTAATTACTTAGAGATAATTTATTATTACCATATTTGTTAATTTTGCATAATTTTATAGTGAGTGAGATTGTGAAAAAAAAGTATAAACCAATTTTTTTATTTATGCTTATCAATTTATTGAACGGTAACAGATAAGATAATTATAGATATCTCTTATATGAACATGATTTTGGATACGAACACGAATTCTAGACTTTAGAAAATATCTGTTGATGGGCCTGCTTCAGATTTCTCTAGTCATAGAAAAAAGAGGACGTGTGGCACTTAAAACAAACCTAAAACGTACAACATTTTCTTGTCCCTATGAGCCATTTTAAGGGAAATTATTTTTTCCATTTTGCGTCTAATTTCCAATAAAAGTATAGTATGTTAAAGGTCCAAGTCACAGCTTGCATATGATTCATTTGAGATATTTATTTTCAGAGTCCATAGGTTGACAACTAAGGCTATTGGTAATATTCAATTTGCTGGAAATTTGTTCTATCATCCATGTAGCGCTTAGGACTCTCCGTGCTTTGCCCGCATTAAAATGGATCCAGTCCATTTTTAGGTATCCATATTTACCAGTTTAAACCAATATTTGATGCTCATTTGTACACGCGTGATGTGAATTGCGGAGGGTAGATTGGGAATTTCAAAAAGACCATTTGTATCCAATGGAGTGAATTCACATTGTTAGTAGTAGAGAAGTAGAGATATAAAATTCTGAAATTGTATAAAATTGATTTTGAAAATACATGATTTTTAAAGTTGCCAAAGGTTTAATGTATCTGTAGTTTTGAAAATGTGCCATATACTAGTATTAAAAATATAAAGCATTTTTTGTGTATAACAATTCCATAAGTATGTGTATCAAATACATAAAGTTGTGAGTATTTGGAAGTATATAGCTTTGTATATGAGTAAGAGCTTTTGAATATAGCAATTTCAATTAAATCAGATATAGGCATATGGATTTGAATATATAGCTCCAGATACATATATATGAGTTTTCAAATAGGTGCAGTATCATGTATATGAATACCAGTATTGTAGAATTTTGGAATATATATAGTTTTATATATAAATCAATTTTCAATGATACATAGCTTTGTACTATATAAATCTTGGGACTTCAAATATATATTATTTTTAAATATATAGTTTCCTATAAGTTTCAGGTACACACATTTTTAACTATATAGAGTTTTATATATGTACATGCGTGCGCCTGCGTGTATGTGTGTGTGCCAGATTTATATTTACCTGCGTTTCAAAGGCATAGAGCTTCAAATACATGTAAATATTAGGTTTTTAAATATATAATTTTTGTGTAAATATATACATACGTGGATTTAAAGCCTCAAGTATATTTGGTTTCAAATATTTATACAAAATTTTCTATATGTATAGTTCTTTATATTTGAGTTTCAAAAATTTACAGTTCCAAATAGATAAAAGTTTCGAATATATATAGTATTATATATGGAGGTTTTGCATATAAGGTTCCTATTTTGATGTTGTTATAAGAATAATCTTTATAGCAATAAGTATGTAGATTAGGTCCCTATTTTGCTTAAATAAGAAAGCGCAAAAAAGCTTGCGCTTTCCTGATAGAAAGCACAAATTAACTTATGCTTTTCAAAACTTTTAAATTTTAAAATTTTCAAAAGTTTAAAAAATATTTTAAAATCAAAAAGCGCAAACTAGCTTGCGCTTTCCTGATAGAAAGCGTAAGTTAACTTGCACTTTCAAAAGTTTAAAAATTTTCAAAATTTTCAAAAATGTCAATAAAATTTCAAAATTAGAAAAGTGCAAGTTACGTTGCATTTTCTCTCAAAAAAGTGCAAGGCACCTTGCGTTTTCTATTTTTCAAAAATAGGGACCAAATTTACATATTAATTTCTACACGGACTTTTCTTATAACATCATAAGAAACTAGGACCTGTAGCTCTTTTTTTATTATATATATATGGTTTTGAATATATGTGTCATCAAGATTTAAGTTTACATGATTAGTTTTTGAACGTATTTGTTAGTTTCAAATGAATGGTCTTGAATAAATGCGAGCCTCAAATATATAAGTTTTGTATGTGTGTATAGAATTAAAAAGTATTCAGTTTCAAGCATGAGGATTGTGAATATGTATATATGTGTAAATCCAGATATGCCAAAATTTCAAGAATATCTGATTTTGAATATATTAAGTTTCAGATGTATCAGGCTAGAAAATATATGGTTTGCATAAACAAGGCTTCATGCATATAGGATTTAATATCATGTTTCAAAAGTTTTACACATCATCAAGTTTTGAAGCTCATATCACATCGGTTGGTATAATATAGTGGCGCAATAAAGGACCGCAAACAGGGTATGTAATTTTACTCATAATTTATAAAATATATATAAGGAATTTGAGCCGCTGGTAGGACACAGAGGAAGACCTCTTGAACATGTTAACCATCTTTAATGGTACAAAGTCTTATGCTATGGCTATTAAAATAAAATTGGCTACTGGGATTAATACTCTATGGTACAAACTAATCTAACATGTAGCACATGAGCAACTTGATCCTACAAGAATATATAATGTGTAGCTAACAATTTACTACTTCCCCGTGCATTGAGTTTATTGTTACTCATTGAACACGACCACATTATTTTATTGCTATTGTACTTTAATTCTTGATTGTTACCATTGTCGCTTTGAAGTCATAAAAGCTAGCATTTTGCAAATATGCTACGTAAAAGTTTGCAGTAACAATGAAATTCACACTTTTCAAGTATAAGCACTTTATGGCTATTATCGTAGGTTAACTCTACTTGTTGAAATTTATAATTTGATTTTTCATGGTGTAACGACCCGCCTTTCATTCCATAGAAAGATGCATCATTAAGAAGAAAGAAAGGGATAGAAAAGAGAAAAGAAAGGAAAGAAAGAAACAGACAACATCAGAATCTCACAGCGGAACGAATAAATTATATTATATCACATAAAACTTTACATAGTATCATATACATCAGAGTTAAACACCTAATACAACACAAACTAGACAGTTATAAACATCTGTCTAGCAATTACAATTCAAATATATTAGAGAAAACAGATACAACTCAAACACAGCAGAACCACTAAATATATCTACACGCTGAAGCCTCCTGCTCCATTATCTCCTCCAGAAACTCGTCAAAGAAATCCTGAAACAATTGACTACTCATACGTAATATGAGTACCCAAGGGTTTAATAAAACAGAAATAAACACTCGGGTCAGACATGGTCTGGTGTGAGTAAACGAGGAAAAAAGTTGCTTAACTTTAGAAAATCTTTTGAAACAAAAGGTATCACGTAAGACTTCCCACACATAAACATGGAAAAGTTTTTACCTTACGCTAACCAAAACATTTGATAGGAAATCTAGTGATATTATAATAGTGTCTAGAGTTTTCAAATAAATAAGAAATAGCTGAAATTGTTACATCTATTAAATTCCAGCTACTAGCCACAAAAGTGGGTAATACAATCAAAACCGTAGGGTCACGTAGGAAGAATGAGTTTCCATCAATCGCAGGGCTACTGGGGTACCGCCCGTCACAGTACGTGGCCTAGATCACCGTACCGAGGAGTACGCCCGCTCCCCTGCAACACAAAGCCGGAACCATTCCTTACTGAACAGTTTCGAACAAGACCACCCCGCAGATTGGCCGTCGCCAACTGCCACACAACCGAATATAAAGGGACCTCTAGACAGGGGTAAATCTTGCTCTCCAGTGGGAGCTACCCATGAAGCCTTGCCGCGCCTCCCCTATTTTAGCCATTCCTGGTTGATGAGGCTTGAGGCTACGATTACCTTTATAGGACCCATCAACTTAGAATGCTCATCGTCCACCTGACGATGTTCTGAAAGCATTCAATCCATACAAGTTCGTTCCGGGTTCGAACGAAACCGAAGGCACTATCTCGTTGCACTCATTTTGGAATCACCCTCAGAGTCAACGACCATAGCCCTTGCACTCTAAATCACCATCTCGAACATATAAGTACTATTCCATCAAACTCATTACGGAATCACCCACAGAGTTATACTGACGTATAGTTCTTACACCTCGAGTCTTCACTTGCTTCACTTGGATTAACGACCTAACGTTTAATTGGAATCGATGTGGTTTTCGGATATCCAAATATGGAAACCCGATCCCGGTCTCACCGAAACCAAATGCCATTTTAATGTCCAAGTTGTACTTAAGGGTTTTAAACAATTAACTCATTTAATTTTTATCTATTTCACACAGATAGATAAACTACATATCACAATAGATAATCACATTCATATCATAAACAGATAATCTATATCATTATCACAAATAGATAATCATCACAGCCAGATAATCCATCACAAACCATCATACCTTAACCAAACATCCATATCATACAGATACAACTCATCTCATTACTGAGATCACAACCATTCAAAGGAATATTAATATCATCCATAAGCAAATGATTATTAACCATCAATTATAATTAATTTAAAATGAATTAAATTAATTACTTCTATCTTTAATTAATTTAATTTAATTTAAATTAATTACCACATTTAAATCCTACTTAATATCCATTAATTAATTAACCCAGTTAATTAATCATTCACTAAGTATTTAACTTGACTAAACACATTGATTAATCATTTACTAATTACAATAAGTAATTAGTCTTTAATTAATTTTCACAAATTAATTAACCTTATTCATAAGTAATTAACATTTAATTACTCATTTATTAATTAATTAATTATTACTTAATCAAAAAATCCTTAATTACATCATTAATTATAATAATTAATGATCTCTAATTAATATTCAAATTAATTACTTAATTTAAAAATTAATTACTTTTAGTAATTATTAATCACCTTGATTCATATTAAATTCAGTAATTAACTATCTTTAATTACTCATTAACAAATCAATTATCCAATAATTAATTATCTTCATTAATTAATTCCTTAATTAATTACAAAGTAATTATCCAAATTACTCATCTTCACTAATTACATTCAGTAATTATCATTATTACTTTTCTAAATAATCCTGCTCCATTAATTACATTTCACTCATTAAATCATCAAATGATTTATTTAAATAAATTAAACCAAATTAATTAACTTAAACAAATCACAATATCAAAATTAATTGTAATAAGTAAATAATTCCTTAATTACTTTTATCAAGTAATTATATTTAACAAATTTTACCCGAGGAATACACGAGACAAAAACACGGCACAATCCAACAATGTTCATCAGAAAAATTATGTGCACGGTGCATATGCACTGGCACGCTGACGAACTTCAACCACTCAAAACCACTTCACCATGATGCCAACCATCACCCCACACGATTACGGCCTCCATCAATTCACTGCAACTCGAAAAATAATTTCAGGACAGTTGAACCAAACCTGGAAACCTAAATGCACCATAAACCTCAACCTGTCAACGCCGAGGAAACTCGTCTCCGATCATCTGGCCACCCACAACTCCGGTCGTCACTTCTTCCACATCTCCTCTACCCAATTCCAGAGTCTTGCATCACTCGGTGCAACAGAGAGCATGTGAAGAAACCTAAAACTTCAACACTGCAAGACTAGGGTTTGAAACCTGGAAATCCCAATTTCCATCTCCTCCTCTCTCTGATCACCTATTGCCCAATTTCCTCCATTCTCACATCAATACTCCACCTATAGGAAGCATCCTAACTCCCAAATTTCACTAGCTTATCAGATAATTCCAAAATTCCTAATTCTGTTCAAAACAGAATTGCTAATACCACAGTCAATTTAAAAAGGTAAAATTTGTTTTAAAATTTCTGATTTCTAACCTACGTTCATGTTATAATCTTATTTAAATAGTTAATGATGTTTGATATCCTTGTTTTATTGCAAAATGTTTACCGTAGAGTTTGTGTCAGAGGTAACAGATTTCAATTCTAACTTATTTTAACTAAATCATAATTTTACAAAACCTACATTTATACTAAACAAATATATTTTGGTTACACATAACTTTCTAACCGAAACAATTCAAATGATAAAGATTTCCTAATAAAGGATATCTTAATTTACAAAATAATTAGATATGCAGATACATGAAACATATGAACATATTCATATATATATATATATATACACACACACACACAGAGGACAATCATTAATATTAAATCATTACACATACTTATTTCTTCCAATTCATATGCTTATATCTCAAGCTTTTGTGCATGTAAAGCTACTCATTTTAAAACAGAAAACAGAACAAAATTTGCCTAAACAGGTTTTTGATTTCTGTGAATTAAAAACTTAAGTTCTGTAAATTATGGTTGGCTCTGATTTTTAAAAGGAAAATCTGATTTTTAAAATAAAGAAGCTTACTCACATCTTTATTGAAGATGCAGAAAATAATCCCAGAGATGCATCACACATTCCAGGACCCTGTTTTGAAATGCATGCAGAAATCTGGCTTTTCCATTTGATTACTGAAATTGCTTTTACTTGATGATGTAAATTGTTTGAACTTGCATGCAGACATTTTCTCAGATTTGAATTGAAGTTGAACTCCAGTTTGATGTTGTAACTTTGCTTTCAGATATGCAGATTTGGGTTTGTTTTTGCAGATTTTAAATGGTTTTGCAGATTTTGATTTGCAGATTTAAACAGAATTTGGTTTCCTGGATTTTGATTTTTATTTGTGTTTTGATTTTTACTTAGAATCTGATTTCTTTTGAAGATAATGTTTTAACAAATGTATTGCTATGTTTTCTTACCTAATAAATTAAATTTCAAAAATAAATAACATGCCACTTGTTATGTTTAGTAATAACAAATATTTACAGGTGTCCACTTTATGGTTTAAGAATCTAACACATGTTTCTCTAAATTTTAAAAGAAATATCTTTAATTTAAAATGTATTTAAATTTATTCTAAAACCATTTCTAATTTAATTTAGCATGTTTTAAATATTTATTAACATTAGCCTTTAAAATGATTACATGTTTACTTATAAACTTCTTTATAAAATTATACATTTTAAATGTTTGCTTGAAAATTATATTTTAAAGCTAATTTTCAAAAGAGAAAATTTTCAAAAGAAAAATAATGTTGAATTCATTTTATTCAAGAGTTTTAAATCAAAATACTATATTCTAATATAATTGAACTAAATCTTATTTCAAAAGAAAAATAATTTCCTTTAAAATAAACAAAACAAACTTTTATTATAAAATAAAATTTAAACTATATTTATTTTTAAACAAACTATTATATATTTATAAACAAAATAAATATTTACTTATATTTCTTTGATAATGTAAGAAAGACTTTTAAATTTACCTTTGAAAAGTTTTCAATACCAATTTTAAATCAAATTAACCAATTTACAATTTATACATTTATATATATAATAGATTTGAAAATATTCTTATTAAATTTAAATTTAAATTAAAATCAAATCTTCTATTTACAATGTATAAACATTTATACATTATAAATAAAATATCTTTAAATCAGCTTAGAAAGATAAATTTATCATTTAAATATTTTTAACATTTGAAAACAATAAGATTTTCAAATTAAACTATCATTATTAATTTTTTTTGAAAAGAATATCATTTGACAAATTAAATGATTATTAATCTTCAAAAGAAAATTCCTGTTCGAATTAAATTATTAAATCAATATTTCAATATTTTAAAATAATTATAAATGAAATTATTAAATAAATATTGCTTAAATTTCCGGGACATCACATTCCTCCCCCCTTAAAAGAATTAAGTCCTTGAAATTTAAAAGCAAAGGTAATTTAATAATCCCATACAGATTTTAAAAATTTTAAAATAGCAAACATATGCTATCAACCAAATACTAACAACCATAGCAACCAATTCAAACAAACAATTCTAATTATCCAGACAAAATTCTGGATAAGATTCCCTAGAGTTTCCCAGGTACAAACACCAGGACACTCGTTCTACAGAATCTAAACTAGCTACACCACAAAGATCTAGAGCTCCTATATATCTAGATCTACAAATCTAAACAGGATACTAGACTACAGAAAGTCCTGATCAACTTCCAAATCTTCCAGAACTACTGATTCTAAAACCAGGGATAAACCATACATGTACTCCCTCAGAGATGCGTGAAAAACATAACAAATTCTAACCATCCGAACTGGCAATTCAGTCCTGCAGAGCAACACTTAACCCTTGAGAGAAAACAGAAAGATCCAATACTCTTATCCACAGATCTCTCATGTCGATCCTGCTCTGCCCTCAACTTCTAGGTCAATCAAATCTACCACACAAACTCTATTACACAAACATCAGAAGACTCCAAACATACTACTCTTATCCGGAAAACAACAGATGCACAAAACAATCAAGCCTCCAGATTAAGATGAATTTCCTGTAGAAATCCTCTGATCCAAGACAAAACTCAAATTCCTAATGAATCGGTGCTGCTCCTATTCTGGAATAGCTGCCACCATGCTTCCACTACGCAACTCTAATTTAAGAATGCTGTTGATGAACACAAGTACAAACTTGATCAACTCACTACGGAAACACTGTTCATCGAATTCCATAAAATCTCAGTGACGTATCCGATTCGGTCACAAACCTTACAGCAAAAATTCAACCAGAAACTGGTTCCAATAAATCCTGCCAACATAAACAGATCTCATTCTCAGAGAATCTCCTACAATGCTGAACCACCGGTAAAGCTCCAAGAACCAAGTCGAAACAGAACTCAAACTCTCGATGCGGATGCAAATCTTAACTCCTTCGAAGACATCCAGAAAATATCAAACCACTTAGATAACTCAAACATCCTCTAGAGATGCTTCAATCCAAACAAAGGTCACTCAGAGAACCTTCGAACCATCGCAAGTAACTTTTGCGATTCCACTTAGTTCAGATCCCAAGAAATCGTTCTTACTGCAAAATCAGAACAGCTAAAACCTTCTATCCAAAAGAAGAACTAGTGGTCTACCTCTTAACCACTAACATCACTCCCATCTGGGCTTCCAGAAGAAATGGACAAATTCCACCATCTGCGGCATACTGACAGAAGAATCACAGAGATTTCCGAATCGTCGAAGAAACATGCCACTCACTGCTGCTACTGCTGCCAAAAACTTCCTTATCCAAAAGCTCATCGAATCACAAAGCTACACCAGCCTCTTCGCAATAGAGCCTTCAAAAGACCGATATCCCTCAGGAAACTCGCTCCCAAACCAAGCACAAAACACTATGCCAAACCGAGTCTCAACTCAAATACAGACAGAACTCCTCCCTGAAGTTTCCAAGATACCATTTCTGGCTTCAGTACTCACAACTGGTTCAAACTTAAGAAAATCCACTCACACGAGTGCAATCCAGCTTACAATCCAAAGATAAACTCCGAATCTTGAAAAGATTTCCTTCAGAGATTGGTGAAATCCTTCACACCAATTGCAAAACTACTCAAGATGCCCAATAGTGCCCTAGCAGACCTCTTCCAAATTATACTTGGACTCCAACCTTGGTAGTTGTGTTACACACACCACTACCCTATCTACCTTTAGAACTTATATTGGAAAACCTGAACAGGTAACCCAATCTAATAGGTAGAAATATATATATATATATATATATATATATATATATATTCAATATTACAAATACACTCTCTCAAGAAGGACACCACTCCAGAGCATAGGTATTCGCTCAACCTAGTGCTCTGATACCACAATGTAACGACCCGCCTTTCATTCCATAGAAAGACGCATCATTAAGAAGAAAGAAAGGGATAGAAAAGAGAAAAGAAAGGAAAGAAAGAAACATACAACATCAGAATCTCACAGCGGAACGAATAAATTATATTATATCATTAAAACTTTACATAATATCATATACATCAGAGTTAAACAGCTAATACAACACAAACTAGATAGTTATAAACATCTGTCTAGCAATTACAATTCAAGTATATCAGAGAAAATAGATACAACTTAAACACAGCAGAACCACTAAATATATCTACACGCTGAAGCCTCCTGCTCTATTATCTCCTCCAGAAACTCGTCAAAAAAATCCTGAAACACTTGACTACTCATACGTAATATGAGTACCCAAGAGTTTAATAAAACAGAAAATAAACACTCGGGTCAGACAGGGTCTGGTGTGAGTAAACGGGGATAAAATTTGCTTAACTTTAGAAAATCTTTTGAAACAAAAGGTATCACGTAAGACTTCCCACACATAAACATGGAAAAGTTTTTACCTTACGCTAACCAAAACAATTAAAAGGAAATCTAGTGATATTATAATAGTGTCTAGGGTTTTCAAATAAATAAGAAATAGCTGAAATTGTTACATCTATTAAATTCCAGCTACTAGCCACAAAAGTGGGTAATACAATCAAAACCGTAGGGTCTCGTAGGAAGAATGGGTTTCCATCAATGGTAGGGCTACTGAGGTACCGCCCGTCACAGTACGTGGCCTAGATCACCGTACCGAGGAGTACGCCCGCTCCCCTGCAACACAAAGCCGGAACCATTCCTTAATGAACAGTTCCGAACAAGACCACCCCGCAGATTGGCCGTCGCCAACTGCCACACAGCCGAATATAAAGGGACCTCTAGACAGGGGTAAATCTTGCTCAACAGTGGGAGCTACCCACGAAGCCTTGCTGCACCTCCCCTGTTTTAGCCATTCCCGGTTGATGAGGCTTGAGGCTACGATTACCTTTATAGGATCCATCAAACTTAGAATGCTCATCGTCCACCTGACGATGTTCTGAAAGCATTCAATCCATACAAGTTCGTTCCGGGTTCGAACGAAACCGAAGGCACTATCTCGTTGCACTCATTTTGGAATCACCCTCAGAGTCAACGACCATATCCCTTGCACTCTAAATCACCATCTCGAACCTATAAGTACTATTACGTCAAACTCATTACGGAATCACCCACAGAGTTATACTGACGTATAGTTCTTACACCTCGAGTCTTCACTTGCTCCACTTGGATTAACGACCTAACGTTTAATTGGAAACGATGTGGTTTTCAGATATCCAAATATGGAAACCCGATCCCGGTCTCACCGAAACCAAACGCCATTTTAATGTCCAAGTTGTACTTAAGGGTTTTAAACAATTAACTCATTTCATTTTTATCTATTTCACACAGATAGATAAACTACATATCACAATAGATAATCACATTCATATCATGAACAGATAATCTATATCATTATCTCAAATAGATAATCATCACAACCAGATAATCCATCACAAACCATCATACTTTAACCAAGCATCCATATCATATAGATACAACTCATCTCATTACTGAGATCACAACCATTCAAAGGAATATTAATATCATCCATAAGCAAATGATTTATTAACCATCAATTATAATTAATTTAAAATGAATTAAATTAACTACTTCTATCTTTAATTAAATTAAATTAAATTAAATTAATTACCACATTTAAATCCTGCTTAATATCCATTAATTAATTAACCCAGTTAATTAATCATTCACTAAGTATTTAACTTGACTAAACACATTAATTAATCATTTACTAATTACAATAAGTAATTAGTCTTTAATTAATTTTCACAAATTAATTAACCTTATTCATAAGTAATTAACATTTAATTACTCGTTTATTAATTAATTAATTAATTATTACTTAATCAAACAATCCTTAATTACATCATTAATTATAATAATTAATGATCTCTAATTAATATTCAAATTAATTACTTAATTTAAAAATTAATTACTTTTAGTAATTATTAACCACCTTGATTCATATTAAATTCAGTAATTAACTATCTTTAATTACTCATTAACAAATCAATTATCCAATAATTAATTATCTTCATTAATTAATTCCTTAATTAATTACAAAGTAATTATCCAAATTACTCATCTTCACTAATTACATTCAGTAATTATCATTATTACTTTTCTAAATAATCCTGCTCCATTAATTATATTTCACTCATTAAATCATCAAATGATTTACTTAAATTAATTAAACCAAATTAATTAACTTAAACAAATCACAATATCAAAATTAATTGTAATAAGTAAATAATTCCTTAATTACTTTTATCAAGTAATTATATTTAACAAATTACAATTGATTTTATTCAATTTAATTAATCCAGTTAATTATCCAAAATTAATTACATTAATTAATTATTTAATTATCCTTAGATAATTATCATTATTTATTAACAATAATTCCTTAAATTACTTCTTTAAGAAACTATTCTTGAATTAATCATCATTAATCATTTCTGGTTAAATTAATTCTAAATCATTATTTAAAATTAAATAAATAAGTAAATTTTTCTTAATTATCTTAATTTTTCCTAAAACAATTCATTTACTTATTAATGACTTTATTTAACATTCAAAAATGTATTTTAAATAATGCCTTCCTAAATTAAATTCAAATTCATTTTAAAATTTAAAGATTTTCAAAATGTTTAACCATTTAAACATTATCCAAAATTTAAATAAACTTATAATCCTTAAAATAAAATAAATGTTAAAGAACATTCATTACTTAAATATAAAAGAAAAGTTTAAAACAAAATTTCTTAAATTAAGAAATTAGCTTTGAAAATAAATTGATTATTTTAACTTTCAAATTTAAATTAACATTTCATAACTTTAGTTCAAATATTAAAGAAAAGAATTCTTTCAAATTTGAACTTATTTGAAATCAAATTTATTTTTAAATCTTCTTAAAAACATTTGAATCTGTCCATTATTTAAAAATTTACAAAAGCTGTTTTGAATCAAAATCTGGTTATCAAAGAAAACCTGAAACTATATTTAAACTTGATTCAAAACTAAATTTAAATCTTGTTTAAATTTTAAAATCTTCATTTTTAAAAACTTGAATTCAAAAGTACACTTGAATTCAAATCTTAAACCTTGCATTTAGAACCATGTTCTCAATCTTGTTTTTTTTATAAAAAAAAATTCAAATTTCATTTGAATTTGAGAAACTGCACATATACAAGTTATAAGAACCTGAAGCAAACAACCCGAGTCCATCCAAAATTACTTCGGGTTCTCAAGCCACCTGCTTCGAGCCACTGCAAGTTTTACCCGAGGAATACACGAGACAAAAACATTGCACAACCCAACAATGTTCATCAGAAAAATTATGTGCACGGTGCATATGCACCGGCACTCTGATGAACTTCAACCACTCAAAACCACTTCACCATGACGCCAACCATCACCCCACATGATTTCGGCCTCCATCAATTCACTGCAGCTCGAAAAACAATTTCAGGACAGTTGAACCAAACCTGGAAACCTAAATGCACCATAAACCTCAACCTGTCAACGCCGAGGAAACTCATCTTCGATCATCTGGCCACCCACAACTCCGGTCGTCACTTCTTCCACATCTCCTCTACTCAATTCCAGAGTCTTGCATCACTCGATGCAACAGAGAGCATGTGAAGAAACCCAAAACTTTAACACTGCAAGACTAGGGTTTGAAACCTGGAAATCCCAATTTCCATCTCCTCCTCTCTCTGATCACCTATTGCCCAATTTCCTCCATTCTCACATCAATACTCCACCTACAGGAAGCATACTAACTCCCAAATTTCACTAGCTTATCAGATAATTCCAAAATTCCTAATTCTGTTCAAAACAGAATTGCTAATACCACAGTCAATTTAAAAAGGTGAAATTTGTTTTAAAATTTCTAATTTCTAACCTACATTCATGTTATAATCTTATTTAAATAGTTAATGATGTTTGATATCCTTATTTTATTGCAAAATGTTTACTATAAAGTTTGTGTCAGAGGTAACATATTTCAATTCTAACTTATTTTAACTAAATCATAATTTTACAAAACCTACATTTATACTAAACAAACATATTTTGTTTACACATAACTTTCTAACTGAAACAATTCAAATGATAAAGATTTCCTAATAAAGGATATCTTAATTTACAAATTAATTAGATATGCAGATACAGGAAACATATAAACATATTCATATACATACACACAGGACAGTCATTAATATTAAATCATTACACGTACTTATTTCTTCCAATTCATATGCTCAGATATCTCAAGCTTTTGTGCATGTGAAGTTACTCATTTTATTTCATTTTTAAACAAAAAACAGAACAAATTTTGCCTAAACAGGTTTTTGATTTCTATGAATTAAAAACTTAAGTTCTGTAAATTATGGTTGGCTCTGGTATTTAAAAGGAAAATCTGTTTTTAAAATAAAGAAGCTTACTCACATCTTTATTGAAGATGCATAAAATAATCCCAGAGATGCATCACACATTCCAGGACCCTGTTTTGAAATGCATGCAGAAATCTGGCTTTTCCATTTGTTTACTGAAATTGCTTTTACTTGATGATGTAAATTGTTTGAACTTGCATGCAGACATTTTCTCAGATTTGAATTGAAGTTGAACTCCAGTTTGAAGTTGTAACTTTGCTTTCAGATATGCAGATTTAGGTTTGATTTTACAGATTTTAGATGGTTTTGCAGATTTTGATTTGCAGATTTAAATAGAATTTGGTTTCTTGGATTTTGATTTGTATTTGTGTTTTGATTTTTACTTAGAATCTGATTTCTTTTGAAGATAATGTTTTAACAAATGTATTGCTATGTTTTCTTACTAATAAATTAAATTTCAAAAAAAATAACATGCCACTTGTTATGTTTAGTAATAACAAATGTTTACAAGTGTCCACTTTATGGTTTAAGAATCTAACACATGTTTATCTAAATTTTAAAAAAATATCTTTAATTTAAAAATGTATTTAAATTTATTCTAAAACCATTTCTAATTTAATTTAGCATGTTTTAAATATTTATTAACATTAGCCTTTAAAATGGTTACATGTTTACTTATAAACTTCTTTATAAAATTATACATTTTAAATGTTTGCTTGAAAATAATATTTTAAAGCTAATTTTCAAAAGATAAAATTTTCAAAAGAAAAATAATGTTGAATTCATTTTATTCAAGAGTTTTAAATCAAAATACTATATTCTAATATAATTGAACTAAATCTTATTTCAAAAGAAAAATAATTTCCTTTAAAATAAACAAAATAAACTTTTATTATAAAATAAAATTTAAACTATATTTATTTATAAACAAACTATTATATATTTATAAACAAAATAAATATTTACTTATATTTCTTTGATAATGTAAGAAAGACTTTTAAATTTACCTTTGAAAAGTTTTCAATACCAATTTTAAATCAAATTAACCAATTTAGAATTTATACTTTTATATATGTAATAGATTTGAAAATATTCTTATTAAATTTAAATTTAAATTAAAATCAAATCTTCTATTTACAATGTATAAACATTTATACATTATAAATAAAATATTTTAAAATCATCTTAGAAAGATAAATTTATCATTTAAATATTTTTAACATTTGAAAACAATAAGATTTTCAAATTAAACTATCATTGTTAAATTTTTTTGAAAAGAATATCATTTGACAGATTAAATGATTATTAATCTTCAAAAGAAAATTCCTGTTTAAATTAAATTATTAAATCAATATTTCAATATTTTAAAATAATTATAAATAAAATTATTAAATAAATAGTGCTTAAATTTCCGGGACATCACACATGGACTAACATAGAATTCAAGTTTCCTTATAAGATGAAATGAGGGCTAATCTACTATGAGTAGACACTCGAGAAACTTTGAATTTCCTTGTTAAGTCATAACCGAAATCTCCATTATTAGATGAATTTATGGATTTCTTATTGCCAGATAGTATTCCGGTCTTTGTATTATCAGATGAGATTCTAGTCTTTTTATTATCAGATGAGATTTCGATCTTCTTATTATCAAATGAGATTTTGGTCTTCTTATTGTCGGATGATGGTATTCTGGACTTCTTATGATCGAATGAATTTCTAGTCTTCTTATTACCAGATGGTTTTCTTGTTTACTATATCATATGATTTTCTAATCTTCTATTAAGCAGATTTCTGGTTCTCTTTGGAAGAGGATAATTTAAATATCCAAGATAAAATAATTCTCTATCTCAGGGCCTGGATCTGTATAATATAATGGATTTCTTTATTGGCTTTTGAATCATCATCAATCCTCCACTACTGAGTGGATTTCGAGAAAAGATAAGTTTTTAAAGTCCTTTCAAAAGAAGGCATTCTTAAAGAAAAGTGTGTCATTGTCCGTAAAGTATATCAATTCATGAATCATGACTTTTCAGACTTACAAATAAGACATTTATTTTCGCTAAGAAAAACCTGAAGTGGTATAATTATACATATCATAAAAGGTGGAGTAATATACACTAACATTATTTCAACATGCAGTTTTATTCAAAAAAGTTTTACCAAACAAATCTTTGGGAAAAATATTTCAAAAATCAAAAGGTTTACTACCAATTACTATATGGATCAAGGGAAATATGTATTTATCTATTTCAACGATGATTTGTAAAATCTTTAGAAATATATTGCTTAACATCAGTAATTTCATATAAAAGATTTTGATCTGAAATATATTGACAAGATCTTTCTCAAAGCTTTTAGAAATTATTAAAAAGAGAAATATATTCATATTTTCCAAAGAAAGTTTTGGAACTAATAAGGCTCATTAGTGCCGCTAAAACTCTAATTAGAAGAGTCTATTCTCAAATAAAGGACCATTATTTCATGAATCATGATCACTCAGTCTCTTATTCAAGATTTACAATTCTTATTAGATTATTTTAACAAATAAGTTTCACAAAAACATCCATTGAACTTCAAACATTAGGAATAGAATCTCTTATCCAGGCCATTAGAATGATATAAGTAGCTTTCAAAAAGTTGGAGAATGGAAAAGCATTCATCAAGAGTCATGAACATGAGATACAAAAGCGATAAATCAGTCAAAACAACCAAACTAATATCAAGGAATACGGAAAAAGTTGGGATGATAGATTTATATTCCCATATTTAGAATAAACTTGAGCTCATAAATAGTAAGGCCAGGAGGAATAAGTGAGGCTATGAAAAGATTTCTAAACAGGTCACCTTAGACACATAGGATAAGGTAAAAGAAAGGTGAATCGATGAACCAAAACAAGTAATGGTAGAATGGTCAATACATCGAGGCAAAATGAGTATACACCTTTCGATTAAAAGAGGAAAATTTTAAGTAAACCTACAACTTAGGAGTCGAATAGACATCCAGTAAAGTAATTTTCAAGCTAAAATACTCAAGCTAATAGGGATCATTTGAAAATAGAATAATCAAATTACATAACAATGGAGGTTTCTTAAATCATGACTTGTTTTGAATTCCAATGCACTTACAGTTTCGATCACAACTTGTACCGAGTTCTAAGGCACTTATGATTTTAACATTAATATGGATTCATCATGGGGATTATGCACTCCTAGCACGCTAACCTAGATTTACCTAAGTCTCCCCTCAGCCAAGTTTTACTATCCTTGTATTTCTTGGAAATCCATTAACGAAAATCTGTATTTCCAAAATCTTAAGTGATGACAAGGTGCAAAACCAATTCAAAGTATTCCAAGTATTTGAAGAATTTTCAAAAGACCTAATGCCTATGATTTATAGGTTCTAGGATATCGATTATTGAAAGCTGATCTTTGGTTACCCCTAGAAGTACTAGTATAAAACATATGTACATGTATCTAATAGTTGGAGATATTTAATTTTTATTTAAAAAATAAGTTAATGGACGGATATGTGCTATAATTGCAAAACCATTGGTAGTTACAACACTTTTATTTCAAGAAATTTTGTTGATGGTGTTGATGGCAAATTGGTAGCAAAATTCCGTTAACGAATGGTGAAAAGGGAACGATGCTTGAGATTGCAAACCTATGGTGAGATTCCTTTGATGGATGAGGGTATTTTTGGAATTTCAAAAAGACACCATGGAAATCTATTTATTGAATTCTCTTAATTAATAGTAGAGATGAATTCATTAAAGAATTACATATATACCCAACCTCTACAAAAGAGGAAAATGGTAAACAATAAAGACCAACAGAGGTTCGTTCATATTAAAAATGATTGGAAAACGCCAAGTGAGGAATACTTTCCAGCCTTTGCCATATACTTTGTGAGGCATATCAAGCTAGAACAAGATGTATTTTATATGCATGAGAAACAATGCTTCCAATCAAGGTTGAACCGTCCTCACATTGAAGGATTGCATATGAATTTAATCCAAATCTAGAATTGAAAAGAGGATCCATAGACCCAATCAATGAGCAAAGAGACGAAGCATCCATACGAACAGCTAAATATCAGCGCATAATAACCAAGCACTACAATTCCAAAGTCAAGGAAAGATCATTTCAAAAAGGAGATTCGGTACTCCGAAAGGTTATGGAAAATACTAAAAAGCCACCAGATGCACCGCTTGGGCCAATTAGGAAGGACCCCTTATTATCCACAAAGTAATCCCATTAGGGACCTATCGACTATGTCAACCAAATGGCAGTGTCATAGCAGGAACTTAAAACGTCGAATATCTAAGGCTATATTTTCCTACAGTGGATAAATAAAGAAATCAAGACAAGTACGTCTACAGAATCAATAAACTAATAAAAGGAAACAATTAAAAGGAAAATCCAAAATCACTACCAAAGATGGTAGTAAGGGGAAAAATAAAACCTTTGATCCTGCCACAAGGGCCTGATCAAAGCAACTCCTAGAGGGAGGTCACAGTAAGCCTTTGGTCCTATTTGAAAAAGCATGACCAAAGGATCTGCAAGCCTTCTCGCCCCGCCTATATGGCCTGGGCAGAGCGCCTCCTAGAGGGAGGACAGAGTAAGCCTTTGATCCCATCCAAGATGGCATGACCAAAGCACCTAACTAGCCTTTAGTACCATCTCTAGAGCCTTACTAAAGTGCCTCCTAAAGGGAAGTTGGGAAGTCTTTGGTTCTGCTTGAGGAAAGATGACCAAATGCACCAAATGTAAGACCGAAATCATCTCCTAAGACAGTGATAAGGGTTAGAGCCAAGTTGAGACCATCACCTAAGATGGTGCGAAAGAAATCAATAAAGTCAATCAAACTCTATACAAAAGAATGGATCAAATCAATCTTCTAGAGGAAGAGACCAAAAATGAGTCATTTGCGCTCCAAACCAAAATCAATCTTCTAGAGGAAGATTAATAAAAAAATAAGCCATTTGCATTCTAAAGCAAAAGCCATACTCTAGAGGAAGATCAATCAAGAATGAGCCATTTCTGCTCCAAAGCAAGGTCAAGCAATTGTGCTTCTAGACAAAAGCAATCTTCAATTACCAGATGGATTTTTTGATCTTTTATTCTATTATTGCCAGGTGGTTTTATAATCTTTTATTGTTATTACCAGATAAGTTTTCTGGTCTTCTGTTGTTACTAGATGAGTTTTCTTATTTTCTATCATTATTTCCGGATGAGGTTTTGGTCTTATGTTATTCCTATATTGATTTTCTGGTCTTCTATTGTTGTCGGATAGTTTTTTGGTCTCCTATTATTGTCGGATAGTTTTTTGGTCTTCTATTATCATTGTCGGATGGTTTACTAGTCTTCTATTATTATTGCTGTATGGTTTTTCTGATCTTCGATTATTACAAGACTGATGTTTTGGTCTTCTAATATTTTTGTTAGATGGTTTTCTAGTCTTCTAGTATTATTTCCAGATGGTTTTTTTGATCTTCCTTTATTACCAGATTTGTTTTCTGGTCCTCTATTATTATTGCCAGATGGTTTACTGATCTTCTATTATTATTGCCAAATGGGTTTCCTATTCTTCTGTTATTACCAGATTGGTTTCTTGATCTTCTATTATTATTGTTAGATGATTTCCGTATCCTCTATTATCATTGCCAAATAGGTTTTATGGTCTTCTATTGTTGCTAAATAATTTTTGGTATTTTATTCAAGCCATTATTACCAAATGTAGACTTCTTATTAAGAGATGGTTTTCTAGTCTTCTAATTAAGAAACTCTTACTGTTAGATGGATTTCTGATCTTACTCATAATATTGACAGAAGGGTTTCTGGTCCTACCTCCTATAATATTTTCATATGGTTTTCTGGATTTCTACTTAGGAAATTATAATTCTTAAATGGCATTCTAGTTTTCTATTCGTGAAAGCATTGTTTTTGGATAGTTTTCTAATCTTGTTTTTATGGGATTCTATTCAAACAAACTTGCTGCCAAATAAATTTTTGGCCTTTTCAAGAAAAATTTATAATATTTTAAAAATAATCACGGCTTATATACAAGATATGGAGCATTCTCCATGCAAAAGAATATATGATGATTCACAGCTTATTCAAATCCAGTAGGCATTGCTGAATGTTAAAATTGAATTTAAAGTTTATAGTGAAAATCATCACTTGTTTCGCCTTTTACAGAAAAAACAGGGTTAGAAAGAAAACCTTGTAAGAAATGGGAAAAATAATGAAATTCTTGGTTTTACACTAAAGTGTAAAAATCTTCTTTTATACAAGAAGGGGGCAAATGTTATCCATATATTTTCTAAAGGACACAAGCAAAGTAATCAATGCTGAAGCTAAAGATTTATGTCGAAGTCCCAGGCTTCGGATGCTAAGGCAGGGGAATATTTGATATCGACGGCCTACAATTGATAATGACGTTGCACTAATTTCATGACGTATCTCATCAGTATGAAAATCAATGTTGAAGACTAGCAAGCGAAAAGTTATCAAAAGCCTACATCTATAATGATATCGCATATCATCCAGTGCCGCATTGATTCCGTGCCGCACTCAATCAATGCCGCATTGATTCCGTGCCGCACTCAATCAATGCCGCACTCAATCAATACCGCATTGATTCCATGCCGCATTTAATTAATGCCGCATGCCATTAGAGCAGTAATGATGTCACACAACAGCATGTCGAAAATCGACAATGAATGATGAAATCGATGTTGTCACTTATCAATACCGCCTCTCCTCGATGTCATGCCCTATCAACATCGCACCTGATCAATGCCTCTCTTCAAAGCTGCTATCACCAATGCCGCATCTTATTGACATCGTACTTCATCAATTAAGGCAATTCATTAAGAAGCATTTCATTGACCTAATAATAGGCATCATATGTTAATCGAGGCCATATTCCATGAACATTGCATATTATCGACGTCGCACAACATTTATGCCATATGATGTTGAAGGACATGCAAACAAAAAGGAATAAAATCATTCACAAGAATAAATTCAAGAGGATTTAGTGTAGTTTCCTTCATAAAGCTTCAAAGCTCTTCACATTTCATTACATGCTCCATGTTGAGGCCACCACTAAGATAGTAACAAATGGCACCATAAAGTCCTACATCGCCAATGGAAGCAAGCCTTACCTCCTTCTAACCACTATAAATAGAGAAGCACCTCTCATGGAAAGGGGCCCTTAACTTCTTTTCCTCTCTAATCACTTTTTCTTATTGGAATCTTCTCCAAGTCCTCTTTGAGAGCTCGAGAACAATTCTAATAGCAAAATGGCTAACGAGGAAGAAGATGAAATATGATATATATGCAAATAAGGGCTTGAATAATTAGAAAATTGCTTATTTTCACATCCTTGTAGCATGCCTCGTGATTGAACAAGGAGCATGACTTGAGCATATTGTCTATTATTATTTTGACTTGCCTATTTTATTTTTAGAAATTATGAATCACATTTCAAACAACTCCATGAATAATCATAAAACCAAGGGTATTATTAGAATTTCTTAAAATATGCCACCTTGTACAACTTTTAGGTGTTGAACAAAATTTTAGTTTAACACTAGGCAAAGGTCACACTTATACGAATGATTTGTGCATAGGTTGAAACATAATAGGGTAGGAATTTCAGGCTTTACTTTATGATTCGTTCCCATCTTCTGGTGGGGTGGATATTGACAAGCGACATCGACCGAGCTTAGATTTGTAGTTTGTTCTTGTTTTTATAAAGGTGGATATTGACGAGTGGCATCGACTGAGCTTAGATTTGTAATTTTTCTTATTTTTTAGTAAGATGGATATTGACGAGTGACATCAACTACTCATGTTTATTCCCCCCAAGGAGTACAAAAACTTATTATTTGAGCAATTATTTGCACACTTTTAAACATTAAGAGATTTGTGTTTTGTTAACTTGTGTAGGGTGAATATCGCTTGGTATTGAGTTCCATCATGTAGGGGTTGCTGCATTAGAGGGAGCATGCAAGTTTGAGGCACCACTCTGATGCAAGAATAGGGATTACTATGCCATCTTTAAATTTGTGCCTCATTTCACTCTTGGGGGAACATGTAGAAACTTGAATGGAAGAAGAAAGGCCATTATATGGGTGGTCGTGCCATTAGTTCATCGATTACTCTAGCATGGAAGGGAGCATTGTATGCCTCACACATCCTTACAGAGCAGTACACCACGAACGAATGAATTAGGACCATAACGTGGGTGGTCTTTCCATTTATGCGCTAGTATACTTGGTATGGATAGGAGTGTTGTTTGGCTCACGCAACCTCTTGGAATAGTACAATAAAATGTATAAATCAGGACCACAACATGGGTGGTCTTACCATTTATGCACTGGTTTCCTCGCATGGACAAGGGTGTCGTTTGGCTCACACATCCTCATAGGGTAGTACACCATGAATGCATGTTTTAGGACCACAACATCGGCGATCTCACTGTCTATATGCTGATGTCCCTAACAGGGATGTGGGTGTTATATGGCTTATGCATTCTTGTGGAGTTTTACAGCACATATGCATGAATCAGGGCCATAACATGGGTGGTTTCGCCATTTATACATTGGTGTCCCTAGCACAGTTAGGAGCATTGTTTGACTCGTGCATCTTCATGTAGTCGTACCTCTCCGACACGAGTGAAAGCTTTGTGGAGTTCTCACGCTCTCATGGAGGCCTTTGACTTTACTTGCACCGACACAGATAGAGGCATTATGCTCTATTACTATCTCTAAGTGGTCAATTACTTTTGAATAACGGATGTCGACCTCACTTGGATTTGTTGATAGTGTTGTAGGGTTGAACTAACTAGTTCATTTTATTTAGAAGAAAGGGAGGTACAATTACAGATCACCTTACAATTTTGCATACATATTTTTTAGTGCCTTTTAACCTCAGTTGACAAAAAAATTAAGTGTAATCAGAATTAAGGTTTTCTAGGTTCCAAGTCCGTGAGAAGTTGGTCTCGTCTGGATGGGTAAGGCGGTATGCTCTATCAGTGACTGGAGCGTTGACTACAGACAAACCCTCCTAATTAGGTCCAAGGACTCCGTTTGTAAGATTCTTTGTATTGGAAAAGACTCGTACCAAGTTGAAGACACTAGTGATGAAGTTTCTTTGTTTAACTAGTGATTTTAATGCTTCTCCGCTATTCTTTAGGCTATTATTGTAACTAGTGTGTAACCCGTGCGTTGCATACGGTAATGTTGTAAAAGAAATTGTCAAATATATATAGTTAAATAGTTGACGTACGATGTAATATGCTAATGTCAAACATATATTTTTTTATTTTAGCATGTTAAAATGTTATGTGTTCATAGTAAAATATATTCAAAAATTATTTTCGAATAGTTAAAAATAATCATATATTCATTATTTTCATATTCTAACTATTCAAAATGATAAATTTTGTTTCAAATTAGTTTTACGATAATATTTCTAAAGTTTAAGGAAATTATATGTTAAACATATTATTTTATTGATTTATACATTTAAAAAATGTGTGTGTGTGTGTGTATATATACCATTGTTATTTTCAAAATTTTATATTTTAAAATATTTTATGTAATTTTAGAATAAGTACAATTTATATTTTGAAATCAAGAAATTGTATGCTAAATATGACCGATATACTGATGCATGTGAAACAATTTTTAGTGTTTATGTATACGATAATTAAATTTCAAAGAAAAACATAGATTTAATATGTTCCTTTTTGAAGTAATATTTAGTAAATTCACGTTCCTGTGTGTTTTGATGCGCATGCGCACCCACACATGTGCATGATGATGAGTTTTAGATGTCAAATTGCAAATCTGTATTGCTAAGAATTTTAAATGTAACGTGAGATATTAAGGGAATTTTTTTTTAATTTACTAAAATTGTGGATAATAATAATAATAAAGTAATATAATGTATCTCATGCATTGCTCACGCTAATTTTATAAAAACATGATACTCATACTTTAAGTGTTGTTAAAATAAAATTTTGTTATGCAATGTTCGATATATCAATCATAAATTAAACATTTTATTATTGTTTATGCCTATAATTTTTATTAAGTGATTTGGATATTTTAATATTTGTAAAAAATATCTACCATGTGTTACTACTAATGCGGTATATAAATTGAAATTGTCATTTTGTTTATAAATTATCAAAGAATTTAATGAGTATTAATTACTTGAATTTATTTATATAGCATAGATTTATAGTGTTTGGTTAATTTAAATACATAGTTTTGAATGTAAAATACTAAAAGAAAATTGATGAAAGCTTTGTAAATGACTGTAGAAATTATAAAATCTCGGTATATATGAATATAAAATCAAAAAATTAACATAATATTTTGGATAGCTATAAAATGATAATTTATATGAATTCAAAAAAAAAACGAAGAGAATTAATTAGTACGGGTGAAAATTTTATAATTATTGTGATGATTTGCGATTTTTAAACTTCAATCATTTAACTAATAATTTATTAAAATAAATAATTATACATTAAAGTTGTTCGTATTGTTTTTTATGTGATCCATATTTATATTGTTTTGTTACAATGAGCGTGATATTTTATTGGCATGGTTATCTATATTATTTATTAGACAAATTAATAAATAATGGTTAATTAATTTTTTTAAATAATTTATAATGAAATTATTTAATTAATTTAAATATACGGACTTAAATGTAAATTGTACATGAAAATCGAGGACTTTGAAAATAATTGTAGAAAGCGGAAAGTGTAGATTTTTGAACGTAAAACAATAGTGTAAAATAAATAAAATCTTATAAACAATTCAAAACTAATGCATTGTATTAGGTCTTTAAAGTAAAATTTAAATAAATATCTAGAGAAAATTAAGGAGAGGTGAGAGAAATGCTAGAATTAATGTGAGAGCTAGAATTTCTTCTGCTTTACTATTATTTAATAGATTTAGCTTCCATCCTCCATTCATCGAGGATGTTAAGACCTAGTCGCATCAGTTCTTCATTTTGTTTTGCGCTGTGAGTAAGAAGTCGAGTGTAACAACCCGATTTTCAAGGGATAATTGATTAAAGTTAATAATAGTAATTTAATAAACTAAATTAGAATTTGAGAGTTTGATTAATAACTTGGCTTTGAAGTTATTTAATAAAATGGTTTAAATTATGAAAATGTGATATTTGAATTTAAATAAGATAAAATGTGAAAACAATGTTTTATAAAGGGGATGTAGTTGAAATAAAATGTTAGTTTGAGAAAGAATTGGTTTGAAATACAATTGGTATATATTTTAATTAAATGGAAGTTAGATTTATAAATACAAGAAAATAGCTATATATATGTAGTTACCTATTTTATTTCCAATGCCCAAGTGCCCAATCCCACATCCTTTGTCCAAAGTATAGACATTTCATATTCTAGAAAAATCACTCTCCTTTCCTTATATATTATTCACGCATACTCCTCCCCTTCGCCATTTCAATCTTCGACTTTAGGAAAAACTTATTCGTGAAGCTAATTAAACCAATTTTCATTACTTTGATAATAAAAACAAACCGAATAAATTTCCATAATTCATAAAATTTAAGTATATATCCTCGATTTCTATTTTGTATCTCTGGCATGAAGCATTCTTGTATGCATCAAGATAAACGTGATACGGTGGAAGGAGGTGGTGGAATCGCCATCGACAAGTGATCCACTTCTTGAAATACCTCTTCGACAGGTTGACCTGTGATAGCCACCGATTGACCTGTCTGATGCACTATTGTGCCCAGTTCTTATGTATGACAGATGCATATGTGTTGTGTACTGTATATATGTGCATATGTGCATCTCTGTTTGTGATGTGTTGGGGAGTTGCTATATTCACTTGTGGAAGATAGTGTGCTAGGCATGTGCAGGTGTATTAAGTTGTGTGTAGGAATCTGCTAAGTGCATTGTGTGTGAACGTGAAGTGTGTTGTTCGTGTGCATTAGCAGAGTGTTGTGGGTGTGTATTTGCATTGTGCATGCTATGTGTTTGCAATTTCGAGCGAGTGTGAACATCTCTAAACTTTACAATGAAGTGAAAATAATTATTTTTGTTGGGCGAATTCTCACCCAGAAGATCTCGAGACCGAGAAGCGGCAGTTTCACCCGGGTTGGCGACCTCCATTCCATCTAGTAAGGAGTTCGTTCAACACTCATGTCCAAGGGTCCATTCGGCAAGCCCAACTTATAGTTCATTCGGCCATATCCATTCGGCAAGGCACAACCTCCACCCCATTCGGCATAAGCTCCTGCCGAACCAGACTTCACCGGTCCAGGTCCACCGGACCAACCCCTCCAATACCCTACCGGACCAGCCATGCCGGTCCACCAGCCTTCACCGGACCAGGTCCACCGATCCATACATCACCCCTCTACCGAACCAACTCCCAAGCTACGACCGGACCACCATCACCGGATCATTCATGGCCGGACCAACACCATCGAGCCAAACACATACCTCACAGCCGAATGAAGCCTCGCCGAACCAGATGATTGCCAGTCCAGATTGCTCCAGCCTGGGCCCACCAGCAGCTATATACATCCAAGACCCCTGCCCCCTACCTCACTCTATAAATAGAGGGGCAGGGGTACAACAATGGCAGACAAGTTTGAGAGCTCAAGCACGGAAGGAACTTTCAAACTACTTTCATATACTTGTACACAAAGCATTGTACTTGTAATCCGAAAGGAAGAAGATAATAACATATAAAGTGGACGTAAGCACGTTCTGGCCGAACCACTATAAATCTGTGTGTCTTTTACATTTCAGTCCCTGCTTTTTTCATATTTACATAACTCATCTAAATCATTAAGAATCACATAAAACCCATTAAATCTCACGACTTGGAGGTGTTTGCCCACTTTTCGCGCAAACATTTTTGGTGCTTTCACTGAGAGCTTCGAACTCGAAGCTTCAGCTTCACTCATTCAACCTTCTTTCCCAATAGCACCTTTCATTGCCTAGGAAACATGACTTCCAGGCCAAGAAAAGACGCCAACAAGGGAAAGAACGCTGCAACTAGCAGCGCTCCAAATCCAGTAGATCCAGATCAAGAGAACCATCCCACTACAGCAGCAGTGCCACATGTAGATCAGGCAATTCCAACAGCCCCTGCCGCGGAACAACCGGCAGTAATCACTAGAGCAGACCTAGACAGAGTTGTGGTGGAAGTGACTAACCGCTTCGCATCCCAACAAGAAGCTTTGGTGAACCAACTCATGTCACGCTTGAGGGATGTCAAAGAATCCAACCGCAACACTGAATCATGGGATGAATCTCAATCTGGAGGATCTCGGAGACAGCAAAGGTCTTCCTTCTTCGAGGAAGCCATCAACAGGAACAACAATGATAGGGGCCGCGTCCGGACTCAGCCCGAACTCCAACTCGATGAAGCGCTTGGAACCGAACCCAGTGGGGGAGGCGCCAGGCAAGGGTCGGATGTAGCTGAGCCAGTCATGCCACCTAATCATAGAAACCCCGCTGAACGGAGCCGAGCTAGAACCCAGCCCGAAGTTGACCCCATGGAAATGCTCGAAACAGAACCCCGCAGGGGAAGATCAAGGCAGGGGGCAACTATAGCTGGTCCTAGCGTGCATCCGAGCAGCCAGAGGCAACCACTGGATAACGTCAGAAGTGATAGACTATACCATCCCTACAGGTCATCTGGACGAGACCGATCACGCAGGGAAGAACCAAGTTCATTTCTATCCGCTCCAAATTCTGATGAAAGAATGGCACGACTACTCAGAGAATGCATCCAACGGGAGCAAAGGGACCGAGGAATAGGCGCTAGGGTCACCAGCCCCTTTACCCGCAATATCGAAACTGCCATCACCCCCCGGGAATGGAAAATGCCAACCATGGAACCTTACAAGGGAAGTTCCGACCCCATCATACACTTACAAAGATACACCCAGCATATGCTCATGAGCGGAGCAACAGAAGGGGTGCTGTGTAAATGCTTTCCGCTATTCCTAGCAGATCTAGCTACCTCTTGGTTCTGCCATCTACCCCAAGGATCTATCAGCTCATGGGAGATGTTGAAAGAAAGGTTCATTAGCCAGTTCCGCATCCATGTAGAACAACCCAAGGATGCTTATTCTCTATCCAATGTCAAACAGAAATCCGGAGAGACACTGCAACAATATCTAACCCGGTTCAACGCCGCAGCGGCCGCAGTCCAAGATGCCGATGAGAAGCTCACCCTAATGGCCCTCTGTAGTGGTGTACACCCAGATACCAAGTTCGCTAGAAGACTAACTAAGGAAAAACCAGCTACTTTACCTGATTTCTTCCATGAAGCTGGAAATTATATGAGACTTGAAGACGCCGCCACTGAGAGGCAGTCAGGGCAACAAGGTAAGACAACTTCGGACAAGGTTCCCGCTGCAGCCAAGGACACTCGAAGAAATGAATCTAGAGACAATTCTGGGGGCAGGAAGGTTGAAAAACGCCAATATCGACCAGGACCGAGATTTGACTCCTACACTCCTTTGAATGAAACAATCGAAAACATCTTTCTAGCCACTCAGGGCGAACTCGGATACAAGCGCCCCCCGCACAAGAAAGAATCTGATAACGCACTCAAGTCTGGAAAGTTCTGCCGCTTCCACGAATCCCACGGACATGACACCAATGAATGCCACCATCTCCGGGACTTGATCGAAGAACACATCAGAAGAAGAAGGCTGGAACGCTATGTGAAAGGTCAGAACAGGACTCCAACTCCTGCCAATGAGAACCCAAAGCGACCCGTCCCAGAAGTAGGCGGAGGGAATCGCAACACCAGTGGCTCTAGTCAAGAGAAGATAGTGGTCCATACCATCTCGGGAGGACCACACATCGCCGACAGAAGCTGGGCGGAGATGGTAAGATACGGCAAGTCACTTAGAAATGCTGAAGGCTATGTTAACTTCATTATGGAAGAACACCATCCGAAACGGAAAGAGAGTGACGACATCGTATTCAGTAGGCGTGATTTAGAAGGAAGACAGTATCCGCATATGGATCCCATGGTCATCTCTGCCTGGTTCGGTCCAGCTAAAGTTTTCCGAATTCTAATAGACACAGGAAGCTCCGTAAATATCCTATTCAAGCATGCTTTCGACAAAATGAAGCTGTCAATGAAGGATGTGTCTCCCTGCAACAAACCCCTGCACGGTTTCACTGGAGATGTGAAAATACCCCTCGGGCAACTTGACCTCTTCGTCGAAATAGGAAGTCATCCCCGCTCCGTTGTGCGAAAACAAACGTTCGTACTAACAGAAAACCACTCGGCCTACAACGCCTTCTTGGGAAGACCAGCCTTGTCTGACTTCCAAATTGTCCTAGCCCCGTGGTGCCTAAAGATGAAATTCCCAACAGATAGCGGAATAGGAGAGGTTGAAGGAGATCAAGACGCCGCTCGAGATTGCTATGTAACTGAACTTCGCAATAACCGTAGAAAGGATAAAGGGAAAGATGCAGAGACTACTCTCTGCATGAAAAGCTTGGAAGAATAGCAACTAAAGAAAGCCCCTCCTCTTCGATACACCAGCGATCCTTTCAATGAACTAGACACCAGGGATAAGTAGGAGGAGGCTACCGCTGAGCCTGTAGAGGCCATGGAATTCGTGTCTGTAGACAAACATGATTCAAGCAGACTATTAAAAATAGGATCTCAGCTAAAAACAGAATTGAAGGATCAACTCATTGACTTCCTCCGCCACAATTTAGATGTATTTGCGTGGACACATGCCGATATGACAGGAATCTCCCCAGACATAGCATGCCACATGCTGAACGTCGATCCCACCAAGGTACCGATAAAGCAGAAAAAGAGAAGCATGGGAGCAGAACGATCAGCAGCCCTCGATGAGGAAGTAAAGAACCTACTTGCTAATGACTTCATACGAGAAGCCATCTACCCAGAATGGATAGCTAACCCGGTACTAGTAAAGAAAGCTAGTGGGAAGTGGCGAACATGCATTGATTTCTCCAACTTAAATGACGCTTGCCCGAAAGACTGCTTCCCGCTCCCCCGAATCGATCAACTTGTGGACAGCACTGCCGGGCACGAACTTTTATCTTTTATGGACGCATACTCCGGATACAACCAGATTCCCATGCACGCTTCCGATCAAGACCACACTAGCTTCATCACTGACCGGGGATTATATTGTTATAAAGTCATGCCTTTTGGACTCAAAAATGTCGGAGCTACCTATCAACGCCTCGTCAACAAGATGTTCGCGGAATTAATAGGACGAACTATGGAAGTATATGTGGATGACATGTTGGTAAAGTCCAGGAGAGCCGACGATCATGTAAGCCACCTGAGCGCGATGTTTCAGATACTTCGCCGATATGGAATGGAGCTGAATCCTCTAAAGTGCTCCTTCGGAGTGTCATCGGGGAAATTCTTAGGATTCATTGTCCATGCCAGAGGAATTGAAGCAAACCCTGAACAAATCCGGGCTCTAAAAGAAATAAGGATACCTTCCACCCGAAAAGAAATGCAGAGCCTAAACGGAAAGGTGGCCGCCCTAAGCAGATTCATTTCCAAAGCAACTGACAAGTGCGTCCCTTTCTTCGAAGCTCTCAAGAAAGACAAAGGAAGGTTCGAGTGGACCGATGAATGCTTAAAAGCCTTCCTTAACCTGATCGAACACCTTCAGAAACCACCGGTACTCTCAACTCCGAACGAAGGCGAAGAGCTATACCTATACCTCGCTGTATCATCTCATGCTCTAAGCGCTGCCCTGGTAAGAGAAGAAGACCGCACACAACGCCCGGTGTACTTTATAAGTAAGAGATTTACAGGGGCAGAAGCCAGATATCCTAAACTTGAGAAATTGGCATATTGTTTATTGATCGCGTCACGAAAACTGCGACACTACTTCCAATCTCACTCCATCAGAGTTCTAACCGATCAGCCACTAAGGCAAGTGCTCCATCGTCCCGACACTTCTGGACGACTCCTCAAATGGTGCATTGAACTAAGTCAGTATGACATCACCTACCATCCTCGCACCGCTATCAAGGGGCAAGCCATGGCCGATTTCATTGCCGAATTCACTACCAACGAAGGCAAGGATCAGTTTGAAATAGCAAAAAACATCAAGTGGAACCTCTTTGTAGATGGAGCATCAAACGAACAAGGCTCGGGGGCAGGTATTGTGATAATCACCCCCAGGGGAAGAAAGCTGTACTATGCATTAAGGTTGGAATTCGCGGCCACTAACAACGATGCGGAGTATGAGGCAGTAATAGCGGGATTGGAGCTTGCCTTAGAAATTGGAGTAATTCTTTATGTCTTCATAGTGATTCTCAACTTATCGTAAACCAAGTACTAGGAGAATTCCAGACACGAGGAGAACGACTCACAGCATATCTAAAGAAAACCAAACTGCTGCTCGACCAATTGGACCATTATCTAATCAAACACATTCCTCGAGAAGATAACCAAGAGGCCGATGAACTAGCAAAGCAAGCCAGTATGAAGAATAGCACCATTTCCGGAGCACTAGCCATCTCAAGGCAGCTAGCCCCAAGTTTCGAACAAGTGAACCTGATAACTGCAATTGAAGAGGCAACTTGGATGACTCCTATCCGGAAATATTTGCAGGACGGCACACTACCAGACAAACGTGATGAAGTCAGGAGAATTTTGAGGAAAGCTCCCCACTACACAATACAAGAAGGCATCCTCTATCGGCGTGGCTTCTCTAGCCCCTTATTCAGATGCGTCGCTGGAAGGGAAGCCAAGGAAATCTTATTCAACATCCATCAAGGAAGTTGCGGAGATCACACTGGAGGGCAGACTCTGGCGAAAAAGATGCTCCGATATGGATATTAATGGCCCACACTAAACAAAGACGCCCTAGACTTCGTCAAGAGATGCGACAGATGTCAGAAATTTGCCAAGATTCCTCGACTACCCACAAATGAGATTACTCAAATGACCAGCCCTTGGCCCTTTGCTGTATGGGGAATTGATTTAATTGGTGAACTGCCAACGGGCCGAGGCGGAGCCAAATATGCTATAGTGGCAGTTGATTATTTCATCAAATGGGTGGAAGCGGAACCCCTAAATAAAATATCTTCAGCAAAAGTTATCAACTTCTTGATCAAAAATATTCTGTGCAGGTACGGAGTACCACTCAAGATCATATCAGACAACGGACTCCAATTTGACAGCGAAGAATTCGCCGACTGGTGCCAAGAGCATGGAATTCATAAAAGCTTCTCATCAGTAGCTTATCCTCAAGCAAACGGACAAGTCGAAGCTGTCAACAAAATTCTCAAAACCCTAATCAAGAAGAAACTTGAAAATTCAAAAGGCGCTTGGGTGGACAAACTTCCTACGGCACTTTGGGCCTACCGCACATCTTTCAGAACATCAACGGGACATACTCCTTTCTCTTTGGCATACAGATCAGAGGCAATGCTCCCTGTTGAGACTATTGTTCCTTCCCACCGTAGGATCCACTACAATCCAGAAGAAAACGAAGAACTCCTCCTCATGTCTTTGGATCTGATTGAGGAAATGAGAAACGATGCAGCACTCAAAGCAGCAGCTCACAAACAAAAAGTGGCAGCACTATACAACTCCAAAGTCAAGCATCGCATCTTACAAGAAAGAGATCTTGTCCTCAGGCGAATCTTTCCGCGCCTCGGGGCACTGGACCCCATTTGGGACGGACCATATGTAATTCATAAAGATCTCCACAACGGAGCTTATATTTTGTCAACAGTGGACGGAGAGGTGTTCCAGAGGGCATGGAACATCCGACACCTCCGTCGATACTTCCCTTAACTTGTACTGCCCATATGAAGTGAATTAACAAAGAGAATCAGTGGACATAGGCATTTTCATGCCGAACCACTTTAAAAAATCTTGTCTCTTTTTAACTTGTTCCTTTATATCTTGGCTGCTTGTTAAGCTTTATCCTTTTCTGTTGAACAAAATCTTATGGCATCTCCACTCAAGACGCACCACGGCCTCATCTGGACAAGGCCTAACAGGTACGCTACGATTCTATGCACTCGCCAATGAGACTCTTTTGCTCCAGCATCCCTCTGCTGTGGGTTAACTCATTGCTCGCGCCTGCCCTCAAAGCCAACTGTAATGAGCCGATTATAAGTCATCATAAAGGCCGACTATAGCCGATGGCAGCTCATTACGGCGTTCGGCTCGCCGGCAACTGTGAACCTACTTTAAGCCCCAACATAAGGTGTGGCCAGCCAGGGGTAGTTCACGGCCAACGGCACCCACACTAGCCGGCCACGGTAAATCAAATAATACCCACGATTACGGACCATAATGGTTCGGGTAGTTACCGTGCGCGATCTTGGCTCCGATGTGTCTTAAGTGCGGCTGTGGTAAAAAAGAAAACTCCCCGCGGAGGCGTAAGATGGGTGACAAATGTCTCCAAGACCCACAGCTAGGGAAAGTGACTACAAAACCCGTTTGCCACGAACTTAAGCACATCGACGGCCTTCCGTGACTGGAAGTTTTACTTTTTCTATATTTCCATTTCATTTAAATACTTTTCTCCTATCCTGTATAACAAACTCTAAGTACAGGAAATCAAATAGGGAGCATTCACTCATGAGAATCTAAGCCTGCGTACTGGGTGGCAAGGTACTCAAATATATCCATGATCAGTTACACAAGAAGCTCAAAGCTACCGCCTGCAAATAAAACATGAAGGGCGGTACTCTCTTCTCTTGTACATAAATACATAGCTATAGCTTATTCATATGTCACACTGACATTGCAAAACATGAAATTATATTTCAAGCAGAGGCTTAACGTCAAACACAACTAAAATCACATGCATATACATAGTTATACTCCTCACGCAGCACATCAAAATGACAGCAACGTTTAAACATAACAAAATCAGCTTATATTATAAAATTACACCAAGTTATTCTCTGCAAATAATATTATTACAGTCACATCAATGTTTTGGACTAACGTAAACAACAGCAAAAAGAAATAAAAAGCGGCCGAATCCGGACAAGTAACCAGCTGCGTCCACACTCCATCACCAACTTCCCAAGTCTACTTGGCCGCAGGGCCGGAACCCCCGGCATGTTGATCGGAAGTTCCACCTGTCCAATTCAGAAGAGGAATCCATTAAACAAACGATAAACGATCAAGTTATGGAAACCCAGAAAGAAAAGGAAAAGAGAAGAATAACCCACCAGCGTCCGCCGCTTGATCCTCATCCTCCAGTTGCACACCCGCTTCCTCCGCAGCAAGCAACCGCATCCCCTCCTTCACCGCCGCTTGCTCCTCTTTCGAGAACTGAGCAGTGACCACATCCAGACTAAAAGCCGCTCCACCTTCCTTACCCGCATCGACCCTGGCCTCCTCTAAAGCCCGAAGATGTATCTTGGCCATGACCCGGGGATAGTCATCCATCCAAGATAAGCCGCCCTCCTTCCAAGTGCGGAAGTACATGTCCTGCAGCATCTCGTCCATCATCCCCTCATTCTCCTCGAACTCCCTCACCCGGGCCTCGGAAGCCTGCAACTTGGCGACAGCGACATCCCTCTCTGATCGGTATCTCGAGCAGTCAGCCTGGAGAGACCTCCTCATCTCCTCCATCTCCTCCTTTAACTTGACTTGAGCCATCTCCGCGACCTCAAGCCTTCCAGACAACTCCTCTACCTGCTCGAGATCCGCATTCCGGACCTCATCTACTGTCGCAATGGCCATGTCGATCCGCTCCTTACAGGCGGCCTCCATCTTCCGTAATTCCGCCCTACTAGCCTTTTCCATGGTCTCTTTCAGACGCCTGGAGGCTTCCTCGTGCCGAGAAATCTGAACGGCTTGACCGGCAAGCTGTTCGGCCTGATCAGCAACCTTCAGCCGCAAACGAATATTAGCACTCCCAATCTCCTCCCCGGCCTTGACCAATTGAGCATGATACTTCATTAACTTCTTGGTCTCTTCAGCCACCCGATCGATATTAGCCTTGGCCTCGTCTCCCATGGTAACTACCCGAGTGGTAAGCAGATCAAGATCTAGGGACTTAGCCTCGTCTAACACTCGTACCATGGGGTTGCGGGGAAGGAGGTGTTCACCCGTGGCCTCATCGAATGAAATATCCCGAGAGCTTGGATCTAAATCAGGATGACCGGCAAAGGGGTCACGAGGCACGTCAGGACGCCTTATACGGATAACTGTGGGATTCTTGGAAGGAGGTGGAGGGGGGATAAACTCCGTGCTCTCCTCCGTGGCATCACGAGGAGGCTGAACAGGAAGCTGCGGACCAGGGGAAGGCTCAAATAAAGAACGACTCCTCTTCTTTTTCTGAATGCTCTCTTCGATGACCCCAAGAAGAGGACGGTATTTGACCACGTCCCCAGTACGACTAGTGGGAGGCTTCGCAGAAGCTCTCATCAACTTGAATTGTTCGAGGCGGTGTCGAACGTCTGACGTTGTAACCACCTGGCCTGCCCCTGAAATAAAGAACAAGTGTTACAAACATACAATGGTCCCCAATTCAGGAAACATGTTAAGTAAAAGAATGAAAAGTGTGAAGGCACGTCTATTATACAAACCCTGCGGAGGAGTGGGGTACTGCAATAAGTCCTGAATCTCATTCCAGGACGGAAGTGAACCATAAAATATTTCTAAGTCCTTATCGAAAATGGAATCGACAGAGGACAGAAGTTCACCTTGCACCGCCGAAGCTACCCTAGCTGAGGAGCCTTTAGGGGATGGATCGGCACCAGTGACGCAGCGGATAATTCGAAACAAACTTCAATCGATGGAATGTAGCAATCGGTGAGTTGAGAATACTGCAAGGCCCAAATCCGTTGATCCAAAGATACCGGATTCTAGCTATCTTCGTCTCTTTGATCGCGCACGATACCGAGAAACAAAGATCTACGATTCTTCGCACGTTGATCTAGCGCACTAGATTCCGTGAATCGGCTTCTACGATCGTTGAATCGAGCGCACTCGATTAACCGAAAGAGGAGATAGGAGATCACACTCAACTATCAATTTGTATGAAAGCACAAAGCTAACAAAAGAGAATTTTTTTCAAAAATCAACCAACCAAAAATGTACAACACACGCCCTATTTATAGCTTGTTACAACCGGCCCCCTTAAGTCGTATACGACTTACGACTCATCCTGGGTCGGCAACGACCTATGACTCACGACTCAAAAACACACAGCTTAAAACCCAGCGACTTAACAAACTGCACGACTCATCAGCTACCATGACTCACGACTTATCATAACAAACGACTCAAAACATGTACAGACTCAATTATAGGTCGTGAACGACCTAACACCATTCAACAGCGACTTAAAGAACATACCAACAGTACATGACTCATCGGTACAAGCGACACATTACAACATGACTCAACCGACTCAATCACCCAGCTGACTTAACTCCTTGCCGTCTCAACGTCCTCCGACTCAAGGCCTTCAATATATGGAGCTTTCCCTTGCTTCATGGTAAGTCGTAGATGACTTATGGCAGTGTCGTTAGGTCGGAACATCTTCCCCTGAGCTTTGTTAAGTCGCAAACGACTCATGTCCTCTTCATTAACTCGTATACGACTCAAATCTGCTTCCTTTACACAGCTTAAAGTGTTGTTAACTCGTAACTTGTTATCATGTGATTCATTAGGTCGGAAACGACTTAATTCTACCCTCCTAAGTCGTGAACGACTTACCCTCTCCATGTGTCGTGTACGACTCATCTCTGGTAGAGTTTTTGGTTGCGTTTCTTCTCTGTTCTGAGCTGCATCATCCTCCCCTGGTTGAGAAAAATTCGTCCTCGAATTTGTAAATTCTTCCCTATCAGATTGTCCATCTCCATAATATGGCACGAGATGCTTAACATTGAATACGTTAGAAGTGTATACATCCTCCGGCAGCTTCAACTTATAAACATTCTCATTGATCCATTTCACAACTTCTACAGGACCAATTTTTCTGGCTTTCAACTTGTTATAAGCGCCTACTGGAAAACGATCTTTGGTTAACACAGCATACACCAAATCTCCTTCGTTAAATTCAACATTTCGTCGCTTCGAATCAGCAGTTCGCTTATACTTCTCATTTGTCTTCACCAATCGTTCCTGAACGATCTTATGACATTCGGTTAATTCTGCAACAAGATCAATAGCCCGTTTAACCGTCCCCTTCGGTTGTGGTACTACCGCTAAATCCAACGGTCCCTTGGGTAAATTTGAATATACAATCTGAAATGGACTGAATCCTGTACTACGATTCACTGCATGATTATGAGCAAACTCTGCTTGGCATAATTTCATGTCCCAACTTCTCAAATTATCCTGTACAAGACATCGCAACAAATTTCCCAATGACCTGTTTACAACTTCTGTTTGTCCATCAGTTTGCGGATGATAAGCACTACTGAATTTCAGCTTCGTTCCCACCATCTTCCACAAACTTAACCAAAAGTGACTCAGAAAACGAGTATCCCTATCTGACACAATAGACTCTGGCAATCCATGAAGTCTATAGATTTCCTTGAAAAATAGTTGAGCAACACGAACAACATCCGTCGTCTTCTTGCAAGCAATAAAATGTGCCATTTTAGAAAATCTGTCAACTACAACAAATATCGAATCATTACCACGCTGTGTTCTCGGCAATCCCAATATAAAGTCCATACTCATATCAACCCATGGTCTAGTCGGTACAGGCAATGGCATATACAAACCAGCATTGGTCGCGGTTCCTTTCGAAACTTGGCAAATATGACATCGCTCCACAAACCTTCCCACTTCTTTCCTCATCGACGGCCAAAAGTAAGACTGTGAAATCAATTGCAAAGTACGATCACGGCCCACATGCCCTTCTTCATGCAACTCCTTGATAATTTTCATTCTCAAGCTACAATCCTGTATGCATAAACGATTCCCTTTAAACAGAAAACCATCCACCAATATAAACTCATCAGCACTTCCTTCCTTTATCTTTTCAACAAATTTCACAAAATAAGGATCTTCTTCAATCAGCTCTGGCAATAGCTCAAAACCTGTCACTTCCACTTTCATTGTTGTCAACAAATGGTTCCTCCGACTTAAAGCATCAGCTACCCGATTCGTCGCCCCAGATTTGTGCTTAACAACAAAGGTAAACTGCTGTAAATATGCGATCCATGATGCATGTCTCGCTGAAATCTTGTCCTGTCCCTGCAAATGCTTCAATGCCTCATGATCAGTGTACAGAACAAATTCTTTCTGAAATAGATAATGTCTCCAATGTTTAATCGTTTGCACCACAGCATAGAATTCAACGTCATATGTGCTGTATCTCATCTTCGCCCCCGACAACTTCTCACTGAAATAAGCAACGGGTTTCCCACTCTGACTCAAGACTCCTCCAATTCCCACCTTCGACGCATCAGTGTGCAATTCAAACAACAACTGAAAATTCGGTAAAACAAGAATTGGTGCCGTCGTCAATAGTTCTTTGATCCGTTCAAAAGCAACTCCCGCTTCCTCTGACCATACAAACTGTTTTCCTTTCATGCAATCGGTAACTGGTGCCATCTCACTACTGAAGTGTGGAATGAACCTTCGGTAGAATGATGCCAATCCATGAAAACTTCTAACTTCAGTGATAGTTCTCGGCTGTGGCCAATTTCTAATAGCTTCAACTTTACTCTGGTCCACTTGGATTCCCTTCTCAGACACAACATATCCCAAAAATAACACACTTCTCGTCATGAACACACATTTCTTCGTGGCTGCATAAAATTGTTCCTCACGAAGAATAATCAACACTTCCCTCAAATGTAGAACATGCTCCTCCATACTCCTGCTATATATCAGAATATCATCGAAATAAACCACCACGAACTTCCCAATGAATGGTCTAAAGATTTGATTCATCACCCGCATGAATGTACTAGGTGCATTTGACAAACCAAATGGCATAACTAACCATTCGTATAACCCCTCTCTTGTCTTGAAAGCTGTCTTCCATTCGTCACCTGGTCTAATTCGAATCTGGTGATAACCACTCTTCAAATCAATCTTCGAAAATATAGTTGCCCCACTCAACTGGTCTAACAAATCATCCAACCTCGGCATAGGAAATCTGTAACGAACAGTAATCTTGTTCAAAGCTCTACTATCTGTACACATTCTCCATGTTCCATCCTTCTTCGGCACCAACAAAGCTGGTACTGCACAAGGACTCAAGCTTTCCTGAACACGTCCCTGTTCTAATAACTCTTCCACCTTCCTTCGTAACTCTTCATGTTCCTTCGGACTCATTCGGTAATGTGGTCTATGTGGTAACACTGCTCCCGGAACAAGATCAATTTGATGTTGAATGTCTCTCAATGGTGGCAACTCCTTAGGCAACTCCTCTGGAAATACATCTTCAAACTCTTTCAAAACTGGCTTTGCTTCTTCAGGAATTTCAACCTCTTCACTGCTCTCACGCCCAATCAACACGTATACTTCAGGCTCCTCTTCAACTTCTTTAACAAACTCCTTCAAGGATAATAAAGTTTTCAATTCCTCAATCTCCTCCAGCCTGCTCTCCTTCTGTTGTTGCTTCTTGGGAACCAAAGTAATTTTAGTACCCTCGAACATGAAACTGTAGCTATTGGCACGACCATCATGTTGAACTGATCTATCAAACTGCCACGGTCTGCCCAACAACAGATGACATACGTCCATGTCTACAACGTCACACCAAATTTCATCTTTGTACTTTTTCCCAATAGAAAAATTAACACAAGCCCTTCGACACACCTTCACTTCACCTCCCTTCCTTAACCATGCTAACTTGTACGGTTTAGGATGTTTCTCAGTTTTCAAGTTCAACTTCTTCACGGCCTCGGTAGAAATAATATTATCGCAACTTCCAGCATCAATAACGAACTTGCAAACTTTTCCCAGAATAGTGCATGTCGACTGAAATATGTTACTCCTCAACCAACTACAATCCTCCTCTTGCTTTGGTGTAAGACATGACCTCCTCATCATAAGATTACAACCTTCATCTCCAGATAATTCTTCTTCCTCCTCAACATAAGGTGCATTTGAACATTCTGCCTCCTCACCATCATCCTCCTCAACTTCTGCAACCATTGCTCTCTTCTTCGGCTTCGGACATTCATTGCTCTTATGACCCAACTCCTGACAATTATAACATTTGAACCCACTACTAACCTTCGCCTTCTCAGCCTCCTTCACCATTGGCTTTGTAACAGGTTTAGGAACATTAGAACTTCCACCAACACCCCTTGCTTGATTATTGGAATTAGTAAACACACCTCCTCCACGCCTTCCTTGTTTCTCCCAAGCCAACGCTTTCTGATGTGCCTCTGCCACTGATCTAGGATCGAACATATTAACCATATCCTGGATCTGCATTCTTAGTCCCCCAATGAATCTAGCAGTTAGTTGTTCTTCCGTTTCCATAATATCATTCCTAGCAATGAGTTGGTAAAATTCATCAGCATAATCACTAACAGACTTCGTCCCTTGCCTCAGATTCTGCAACCTTTGGTACATAAGTGACTGATAGTTGTAAGGTAAGAAAGTAGATCTCATCAACTTCTTCATCTTATCCCACGATTCTATCCTTGACTTTCCCATTCTCTCCCTGGTAAGTTTAGTTTGCTGCCACCACGCCAAAGCTCTCCCCCTCAACCTAGTAGCAACCAACTTCACCCTTCTATTCTCCGGAACCTCCTTGAAATCAAAGATTTCCTCCACATTAGATAACCAATCTAAGAATTCTTCAGGTACCATCCCACCTTTAAACTCCGGAATCTCCATTTTCATGCCCGACTCCCAACGTCGATCATCATCAATAACCCGATACTGACGTTGTCCCTGATCTCGGTCTCTGAGATGAACACTTCCTCTTTCAACTTCAAACTCTTCATCAAAGTCTGATGCATAACGTTGTCTTTCTCGTCCTCCAACATCTCTACCACCACCACTTCTACTACCCATATCTCTCTGATCACGATCATCAACATCCCTCCTACTTCGATTATCAACACTCCGATGATTTTGACTTTCTCTCCTTTCTCGATCCGAATGTTGTGAAACTCTACTTCCTCCACGGATGGATTCAGGTGAATTTCTTCTTCTACTTTGATTCATATCAATCATAATCTTCTCCAACCTACCAATGCCTTCATCAATCTTCTCGTGCATACATTGTTCCATTTGATCGGCCTCTTCTCTTCGATATAGTGCTTCAATATTTTGATGGCGGTTAGCTCTCCTTGGCGGCATGATTGAAAACTCTTCACAATACTTCAAACTTCTACACAAGACAAACACAAGCTTCAACACAAGTGAACAAATCACGGCTTGATCTTCACGACTTAACTTGGCTCGGCTCAAGGTTAAGTCGGCTTCAATTCAAACACAATGCACGGCTTACACTCTTCTATACTTGGCGCGCAAAAATCTCCTCACAAATTCAAACACTCTCCAAATCTAGATCCAAAATGAGATGGATCAAAATCTTCGAACTTGTTGCAACTTCAAGATGAACACGACGAACACTAACTTCAAAAACTTGGCTCCAAGAATCAACTTAGCTATGATTGGCTAAGTATGCTCCGATACCAATAATGACGCAGCGGATAATTCGAAACAAACTTCAATCGATGGAATGTAGCAATCAGTGAGTTGAGAATACTGCAAGGCCCAAATCCGTTGATCCAAAGATACCGGATTCTAGCTATCTTCGTCTCGTTGATCGCGCACGATACTGAGAAACAAAGATCTACGATTCTTCGCACGTTGATCTAGCGCACTAGATTCCGTGAATCGGCTTCTACGATCGTTGAATCGAGCGCACTCGATTAACCGAAAGAGGAGATAGGAGATCACACTCAACTATCAATTTGTATGAAAGCACAAAGCTAACAAAAGAGAATTTTTTTCAAAAATCAACCAACCAAAAATGTACAACACACGCCCTATTTATAGCTTGTTACAACCGACCCCCTTAAGTCGTATACGACTTATGACTCATCCTGGGTCGGCAACGACCTATGACTCACGACTCAAAAACACACAGCTTAAAACCCAGCGACTTAACAAACTGCACGACTCATCAGCTACCATGACTCACGACTTATCATAACAAACGACTCAAAACATGTACAGACTCAATTATAGGTCGTGAACGACCTAACACCATTCAACAGCGACTTAAAGAACATACCAACAGTACACGACTCATCGGTACAAGCGACACATTACAACACGACTCAACCGACTCAATCACCCAGCTGACTTAACTCCTTGCCGTCTCAAGTCCTCCGACTCAAGGCCTTCAATATATGGAGCTTTCCCTTGCTTCATGGTAAGTCGTAGACGACTTATGGCAGTGTCGTTAGGTCGGAACATCTTCCCCTGAGCTTTGTTAAGTCGCAAACGACTCATGTCCTCTTCATTAACTCGTATACGACTCAAATCTGCTTCCTTTACACAGCTTAAAGTGTTGTTAACTCGTAACTTGTTATCATGTGATTCATTAGGTCGGAAACGACTTAATTCTACCCTCCTAAGTCGTGAACGACTTACCCTCTCCATGTGTCGTGTACGACTCATCTCTGGTAGAGTTTTTGGTTGCGTTTCTTCTCTGTTCTGAGCTGCATCATCTGATACCAATAATGACGCAGCGGATAATTCGAAACAAACTTCAATCGATGGAATGTAGCAATCGGTGAGTTGAGAATACTGCAAGGCTCAAATCCGTTGATCCAAAAATACCGGATTCTAGCTATCTTCGTCTCATTGATCGCGCACGATACCGAGAAACAAAGATCTACGATTCTTCGCACGTTGATCTAGCGCACTAGATTCCGTGAATCGGCTTCTACGATCGTTGAATCGAGCGCACTCGATTAACCGAAAGAGGAGATAGGAGATCACACTCAACTATCAATTTGTATGAAAGCACAAAGTTAACAAAAGAGAATTTTTTTCAAAAATCAACCAACCAAAAATGTACAACACACGCCCTATTTATAGCTTGTTACAACCGGCCCCCTTAAGTCGTATACGACTTACGACTCATCCTGGGTCGGCAACGACCTATGACTCACGACTCAAAAACACACAGCTTAAAACCCAGCGACTTAACAAACTGCACGACTCATCAGCTACCATGACTCACGACTTATCATAACAAATGACTCAAAACATGTACAGACTCAATTATAGGTCGTGAACGACCTAACACCATTCAACAGCGACTTAAAGAACATACCAACAGTACACGACTCATCGGTACAAGCGACACATTACAACACGACTCAACCGACTCAATCACCCAGCTGACTTAACTCCTTGCCGTCTCAACGTCCTCCGACTCAAGGCCTTCAATATATGGAGCTTTCCCTTGCTTCATGGTAAGTCGTAGACGACTTATGGCAGTGTCGTTAGGTCGGAACATCTTCCCCTGAGCTTTGTTAAGTCGCAAACGACTCATGTCCTCTTCATTAACTCGTATACGACTCAAATATGCTTCCTTTACACAGCTTAAAGTGTTGTTAACTCGTAACTTGTTATCATGTGATTCATTAGGTCGGAAACGACTTAATTCTACCCTCCTAAGTCGTGAACGACTTACCCTCTCCATGTGTCGTGTACGACTCATCTCTGGTAGAGTTTTTGGTTGCGTTTCTTCTCTGTTCTGAGCTGCATCAACCAGCCATAACCTTGCCCGCCTCCTTTGCCTTTTCCGCTTCCGATTCTTCCTCCGATTCCCCGAAGGCCTGACGGAGGGCCTCATCCAGTTCAGGATCTTTCCCAGAGGATAAGACACCAGCATCACCATCACCATCTCCATCTCCTCCGCCTTCTGACTCTCCTCCCACATCGCCTCCTTCGCCCTCTTCCACACCTTCCCCCTCCGGGATGATCGGGCGAGTACTAGGAGAGGGGCCATCAGACTCCTTGAGCTTCTTACCCCCCACGACTGGGTGTTGTGCAAAGGGCTTCCTCTTGCCACTCTTTACCGTGGCCCCCTCCTTAGCTTTAGCGGCCTTCTCCTCAACCGTGTCCCTCTGCTTAACCACGGACTGGTGCGGCAGGATCAAGTTGTACTCCAGGAGGGTAGCGCTCCTGATCAGATAGGCGGCTGACCTGTCCCTCTCGGAGATGGCTTTAACTTCTGCTGCCATATGGACTAGGCGATCGCTCTCCACCACCGCAAAGCCACCTGTCGCTAACAAACAACAGAAGCACATAAGGAAAGGAATTGCAATCAAGACAGGAATTACGAATAAAGAGTTAACTTACATCCGGAAGTGAAGCGACGAATGGAGACAGAATCGTCCCTCACAAAGAACCACTCCTTCTTGAACATGCTGTACTTTGAGTACAGGTCCAGGACCGGCTTGAAGGAGACGGCCGACTCTAAGCTAATGTAGGGGGACCCCTTCCTATAGCCCCTCAGATTATATAGATACCGGATTTCCCGGTTGGATGGAAAGCGCCCGTACCTCTTCTGGAAGATAGAATATAAGCACACCAAGATGGCATACGAGTTGGGCTGAAGCTGGAAAGGCGCCACCTTTAGATATGTAAGGAAGCTAACAACCCAGGCGTTGATAGGGGGAATGGCCCCGCACATGCAATGGTACCTGCTGTAGGTGAAATACCCTTCGGGAGGGTCGTATGGCATCACCCCGACTCCCGGAAGCAACATAAGCGTCCTCTCTATCCCGAAAGAACGGGATATAGCATCAAGCTGCTCCTCCTTTAGAGAACTAGGGAAGCAGTCGGGAGGGGAGACCAGGAGCTCCTGGGGTCCATACCCCTCCACCAGCGATCTCGAAGCAGTTCCATGCTCCCCGGACCCCGATTGGGCTGGGGGCACGGAAGAAGATTCTCCTCCATCCCCCGACTTCCGCCTATCTGATCGTGTTTCCGCCTTGCGAGACATTTATCTGCATACACAGAAGCAAAAAGACAGGTTGTTAAAACAAAGAATACAGAGATGTAAGCAAGCAAGCATACATAAGTCCAGAGTTCCACTCAGAGTCCGAATACAAAGTTCATTCGGCACTGGAAGTTCAAGACCATCCGGTAGTACAAGTTCATGTTCATTCGGCACCGGTATCTCAAGTTCATTCGGTACACAGCACCATTCCGCATTGAAAGCCTTACGCGTATATTCGGCAAATTAGGTTCATTCGGTAATAAGGATCATTCGGCAAAGAGCATATACCTGATTCGGCACGAAATGGTTCGGCAAAAGTGTGATTCGGCTAAAGTTTGATTCGGTATAGTATTGGTTCGACGCTTGTTGATTCGGTGAAGAAAACCTAAGGGGGTGTAGCCCCTATATATAGACTGGAGGAACACCACCGGACCAGATGGTTCGGCATACCAGACCAACCTCCAACCGAATGAAAACCTATACCTACTCGAAGCCGAATGAAACTGTCTCTACCAGCAGAAACCAGAAACATGGGGCATGCAAGGCACCGCATTCAGATAAGTACCGGACTCTAGAACCGACTGATAAAATAAAAATTATAATAACGATGAATGAGTAGTAAATCTCCCACCAACACGGGTTAATCATTTACACGTGTACGCGACCACGAACGGTCCATAGGCACGCTCTGAATGGCTATTAACCCTATCGTCGTGAGAATTTGCACTTTGACATCCTTTTTTAAGCTCATCGGTTAAATGGATATTTGATTCTGATAATTATGAAATGGCTAAGCTACTTACACATGTACGGGGTCGCGAACGATCCCTAGGCATGCTCTGAGCTGGCGATAAACCACCTGGACAAACGATCCAGGGACCCACTCTGACGTGAACCTGGCATCGATAATGCTAAGCCCCCTCGGGGCACACCTCTCGCCCCGAACGGCGCGATTCACTTCATCTCAAATGCTTCGATCCTGAACGGTCGTTATCTGAAGTCACACTAAAACCGTAAATTCCTTTGCAGGACATCAACAGGATACGAGCATCCAGCCCATGGCGTTACAAAATACGCCTTCCTACTGCAGGGAAACAAAGCGTGACACATGCAAGCACGTGCCCCACTTTGGGGGGCAAATGTTGGGCGAATTCTCACCCAGAAGATCTCGAGACCGAGAAGCGGGAGTTTCACCCGGGTTGGCGACCTCCATTCCATCTAGTAAGGAGTTCGTTCAACACTCATGTCCAAGGGTCCATTCGGCAAGCCCAACTTATAGTTCATTCGGCCATATCCATTCGGCAAGGCACAACCTCCACCCCATTCGGCATAAGCTCCTGCCGAACCAGACTTCACCGGTCCAGGTCCACCGGACCAACCCCTCCAATACCCTACCGGACCAGCCATGCCGGTCCACCAGCCTTCACCGGACCAGGTCCACCGATCCATACATCACCCCTCTACCGAACCAACTCCCAAGCTACGACCGGACCACCATCACCGGATCATTCATGGCCGGACCAACACCATCGAGCCAAACACATACCTCACAGCCGAATGAAGCCTCGCCAAACCAGATGATTGCCAGTCCAGATTGCTCCAGCCCGGGCCCACCAGCAGCTATATACATCCAAGACCCCTGCCCCCTACCTCACTCTATAAATAGAGGGGCAGGGGTACAACAATGGCAGACAAGTTTGAGAGCTCAAGCACGGAAGGAACTTTCAAACTACTTTCATATACTTGTACACAAAGCATTGTACTTGTAATCCGAAAGGAAGAAGATAATAACATATAAAGTGGACGTAGGCACGTTCTGGCCGAACCACTATAAATTTGTGTGTCTTTTACATTTCAGTCCCTGCTTTTTTCATATTTACATAACTCATCTAAATCATTAAGAATCACATAAAACCCATTAAATCTCACGACTTGGAGGTGTTTGCCCACTTTTCGCGCAAACAATTTTGAATTTTATACATATTTGCCTATGGAACTGAAATGATGAAAAGTAGAGGCACACTGATATTTTGCAATTCTTAGATTAGTGCACGTGAAAGCTATATTTTGTACATGAGGGAGTATGTAAATTAGTAATATATATACATAAATATGCATGTTCAAGTGTTGTACATATTGTGTGTAGGGTCAAGTGCATGCGTGTTGCGTGTGTGGTCAAGTGTTGTGCATGTTATATGGGTTCATGATGTTGTGTAATTTTTGTGTTCATGTGTTGTGCATGTTTGTAAAATTTTGTATGTGTTGGTGCATGTGTCCGTGAGTGAGTAAAAGGGATATTAATAGGTAATATTTGTTACAAGCGAGTGATGGTAGCCTGTGATAGTGCATGAGTGCATGAGTGTTCCTAAACTTGATGACATGTATTTGACTTCTGCAAATTGTAAAACAATGTAATATATCCTAATAAATATACTTAAGCCTTAAAATAAACTTATATGTATTAGTTTTTAATGAATTGATAAAACAAATTTTACTGTATTATTCATTGAGAATTTTAGACTCTTAGGTAGAAATCCTAAGACGTATACATCTATTTGATCGAATATTACTTTGCATTAATCAATTAACAACGTTTGTTATAAATAGTAAAGTTACTATTATATTTATAGCAATAATAATGTTTATTTATTTATTTATTAATTACTTGGAATATTATTGTTTATGTGTTATTATTACTGTGAGACGAGGAATTTAAATAAATGGTTTAGTAATACCACCTGGTATAGGACTTTCGGGTAAAAAAATTCCGGTTATTCATTGGACTCGTCATATAAAGATATCTAGTGTGGATCGAATGTAGTTTATGAGCATTGAATAATTATTCAAATAATATGCAGTGGTATGGGACACCGTTATGTTATTTATTTGATTAGTCTTTGTAAGTAATGTCACTCAAATGGGGATTGCTCATATGTATGTGATAATACACGCTATAGAGAGTATATTCAACGCATTTCAGGAAGAACCAACTAGCTCTGGGTTCGAGTGGCATTTCACCCCTAACCACAACTCATCTGCTGATTCTTCAACATCAGTTGGTTCGGACCTCCATTTAGTTTCACCCAAGCTTCATCATAGTCATGGATAGATCACCCAGGTTCGGGTCCATAAGCAGTGACTATCTTCCTATGAAGACTCGCTTTCGCTACGACTCCGGTGGGTTCCCTTAACCAAGCCGCTGCCTATGAGTGTAACCCTGTGTTAGCTTATGGGTAGAGCCATATGTCAGCGATGGATTAGAGCGCTAGTATATCATAATCATGTGTTGACTTATACGGAGCCATGTGTCGGCTTACGTTTGAGCTATGTGTAGATATAGGAAATGAGTACTATATGTCGTCCACTTGTGTCCAGCTCCCTTTATGTTTCGGGAGTGAACCAGAATGACCAGTATCCACCCTGGTGACCTGATCGTGGGGTCGCACCCCACATCTGTGACACAGTTGTTGTTATGATATTCGATGCGTATTAAAGGATTGGTAGTTGTAACCCTTTTGTGTCACATATGCTAGCAGTCTACTACCATAGGAAAAGTGCAGGGTTATGACCTAGGCTATACGTAGACAAATCATAGATGGATGTGGGTCACGATGTCCATCGAGGTAACTGAAGATTATAGGAACAGATTCGACTATTAGGGAAAGGCTAGTAGACAATAGGTTCCTAGAGCATGCTACATGCTATCAGTCTCCTTTTTTGGTTCTAGGTTATATGTGTATTGGCATATATTATTTACTATTCAATGAGTTGGCTATACCAGAGATAATTTGTTGAAGGTGTAGTCAGTCCCTGTATATCCATACTCTTATGGTTTAGTATCCTAGATGTAGCTTTTGTTTATTGATTGTGATTTGAATTGTGATAGATTATCTTTTTGAATTGTACGATATTGGATATCATCCAGATGATTTGATGGGCTATCTCACATAATCTATTAATTGCATGATTTTATAATATTATATTTGAGCATTGTTGTTTATTTGCCCGATTCACTCGATGATTTCATTTACGGTGATGTTGATTTGTATGGATGATTCACTTAGTATTCTTGATTTCTGTTGAATTATTTTGTAAGGGAAATGACATCTTTATACATGGTTTTAGTGATATTTATGTTATAAGATATTTCGATGATTCTTTTAGTTGTGGTAATTATAAACCAAGTATACATCTCCCTCTTATATATATATATATATATCATGTGCAATATTACATTATAATCATTGGCTTGAGTCATTATGTTGAATTATCACCTTATTATCCTTAGAATCTACCATTTTACGTATATTCATTAACCCTACGATTAAGATATAGTCGGACCTATGTGTTATTTATAATACTCGGGTTAGTCCGAGACACTTTCGGTACAGGGACAGTATGACCGACATAAAGGAGATTAGATATTTTATATTGTAGATTAATATTCTGAACCATATAGTCTCTTGTGTGTATATCATTGTGATGTGTATTAAACATATATCGTATATTGTATATTTCCACTAGGCTTGATTTTGTGATCTTTGATATTTACTGCATATTGTGTATTGTTCTATCCTAGTTGCACATGTGTTTATTGCTTTGTACCGATACTATATACGTATATGTGAGATGTTTATTTGATGTTTTACATACGTACCGATGTTAGCCTAAGGGAATATTCACGTGCATACCCCTTATCACCTTATTCTCTGTATTATCCAATAGTGTTACTCTATAGTACGATACAGTTATAGAGAAGGTGGTTACAATTAGTATCAGAGCAAGTTTTAGGACAGTACATTGTATATTAGAGATATGAGTCGAAACCTTAGATGAGACTTAGAGTTTCTAACCCCTTAGATGTGTTAAGAATTTCTTATATTATGGGATAGTATATGTTTATATATAGGATGATTACTAGGGTAATAATCAAGGGATGTATTTGTGGATATATAGATTTAAGTACTTAAAATGTAACTAATTATTTCTCTTTCAAGTATAAAGTATAAATGGTTGGAGCAGCAAGGACGAAATGAGTTAGTCAAAATTGAATTTCTGATTTTTGGATTGTTTAGTATTTTATTGTGGTATTTGGTTTGATATTGTATTTGATTTATTATTTTATTTTGATCAAGGTGCGCAGTAGAAAATTTATTTATTAGTTTCCGCTGAATGCATTTATTTTATTTTCCTAAGTTTGTTTGGTTATTTGAAATGGTCGGTGCTGAATTTAATTTTGAAATTTGTGTGCGTTCATTAAATTTGAGAAGTGAATTCAATTACTGATTTATATTATTACAAAGGTATATATATTATATAAAGTGTAGATATTTTTAGAAGTATAATTGTGTTATCTTGTCTGTTTAGTGTGTTGAGGATTTTGGTCGGTGCGGGTATGCACATATTCGATGGAGATTCTAAAACACTTGAATGGGACATTTGAACACAAAATTTTAAATAAATATAAATGTTTTGCATAAAATTTAAATATTTTGAAAGATTTAGTAATTCTTGCAAGAATGATATTTGAAATTTATATTTGTAAAAGATATTTTATAGGCTAGTATATGTTTTAGCGATAGTAACAATCAATTAATATTAGTTCACTATAATAAATGAAGAGTCAACATTGTTATATTTTATTGTGTTTGAATTTGAATCATATTTGAATTAGAATAAAATAGATTCTTGAAAAATGTATTTATAATTTTTGGAAAGTGAATTATTTAAATAAAGTGTTTTGTAAGTTTGAAAGGTAATTCTCATATATGATTAAGTTTAGTATAATTAATTTGTTATAGATCGCGGGGACGCTATTTTATTAAGTGGAAAGTCTATAACAACTCAATTTTTAAGTAATAATTAATTAAAGTTAATAATAGTAATTTAATTAACTAAATTAGAAATTGGAGAATTTGACTAATAACCTGGCTTTGAAATTATTTAGTAAAATTGTTTAAATCATGAAAATGTGACACATATAAATTTAAATAAGATAAAATGTCAAATCAATGTTTTACAAAGGGGACGTAATTGAAATAAAATGTTTGTTTGAGAAAGAATTGATTTGAAATATAAGTGGTATTTATTTAAAATTAAATAGAAGTTCGATTTATAAATAAAAGAAAATAAAAGCATATACATACACACATACATATACATGGTTACCTATTTTGTTTCCAAGGCCTAAACCCACATCCTTTAGTCCAAAGTCTAGACATTTCAAATTCTAGAAAAATCACTGTCCTATCCTTATACATCATTCACGCGTACTCCTCCCCTTCACCTTTTCAATCTCTGACTTGGGGAAGAACTTATTCTTGAAGTCAATCAAACTAGTTTTCATTATTTTGAAAATAAAAAACAAATGGAACAAATTACCATAATTTATATAATTTGTTGAGATAATTTGTGAAGTTGAAATATTTTGATTCAGATAATTTTTAGTGTTTGGAGGTAAATTTGAAACAGAAAAATGCTTTATTGCTGAGTAGTGAAAAGATAGTAATCAGATACAAAGATAGATCTCGTGCAGTTGATATTTAAATACACTGAGATGGGCTTTAAGCAATCTGGCCCATATACATGAAAATGTAAAGAAAACAAAAGCAACAGCTGAGATCATCCTTAGACTTGATGAATGGCAAAGATACAATATCTTCAATATATTTTATGCGGATCACAGATAGCTGCTCATTTTCTCTTATTCCCCCCTTCGAACCCTAGCTCTCTTAGGGTTAGGGTTTGAGTAAAATTATCAATTTCTGGCAGAAACTAGTGATGAATTTTATTGATTTGAGTTACGACAGAGGGTTCCTGAGCTGTATCATTCGAAAGCTGATGACTTGTGATCCTTTCATCTCTCAATTTTCGCTTTAAGAAGAACATCTCGATTTTGGGTTCTGAGTTGAGTAGATCCGAGTTATTTCTTGAAGATTTGGTCTGTCTTGCTCCGATTGAGAATAGTTTGATGCTTTCTCTGACTGTTGTTGACTCTGCTTGACCGAAGATTGATCTTCTGTAACTCTGAGGTCACTTTTGAATTGCAGAAAATTTCTTTTTGATAGTGACTTTGTCAGAGTGTCTGCCATTTGGTAAGTGGCTAGTAAGTGGTTTACTTGTAAATTCCCCTTGAGCACTTGATCTCTGACAAAATGTAAGTCAATTTCAATGTGTTTAGTCCTTGAATGCATTATAGGATTTGCAGTCATGTAGACAGCACTCTGATTATCGCACCATAATGTTGCTTTGATGTCTGTATCTAGTTTTAGTTCTTTTATGATTGACTGTAGCCACATTATTTCTGCTGTTGCACTGGCTATGCTTCTATATTCGGCCTCGGTGCTGGATCTAGAAATAGTTGACAGTTTTTTTGAGCTCCATGATGTTAAGTTACCTCCCACAAATATACAGTATCCTGTAACTGACTTTCTGTCATCAGGATCAGTACCCCAATCTGAGTCTGCATACCCTGTTATGTTGAGATTTTTTCTTGCTTTGAATGTCAGTCCATGGTTGATTGTTCCTTTAAGATACCTCAGAACCCTTTTTACAGCCTTCCAGTGTTCATCTAGTGGGTTCTGCATAAATTGAGAAAGCTTGTTAACACTGAAAGTAATATCAGGTCGTGTTATAGTGACATATTGTAATGCCCCTATGACACTTCTATATTGTTTAATATTGCTTATGGCTTCTCCTCTGTTTTTTGATAAATTTTGATTGCTGATCATAGGAGTGGCCATAGGTTTAGCATTTTCCATATTTGTTCTGACAAGCAGTTCTGTTATATTTTTTTTCTGACATAAGATGATTTCTGAGTTTGAAATCTTGTGTACTTCTATTCCTAGAAAGTAGTTGATATGTCCCGGATCTTTTATTGAAAACTGCTTGTCCAGATAGCATATGACTTGGTTGATTTCACTCTGGTTGTTTCCTATAACAATTAAATCGTCAACATAGATTAGTATGTAAATGATTGAGGATGTATTACTTTTGATAAACAGTGAGGTGTCTGATTTGATAGGTTGATATCCTATTGACATTAAAGTTGATTTCAATCTATCAAACCATACCCTTGGGGCTTGTTTTAGCCCATATATTGCTTTATTCAGTTTGCATACAAGATTTGAATCTTGTTCATAACCAGGTGGTTGCATCATATAAATTTCTTCTTCTAGTACACCATTTAAGAAGGCATTGTTGACATCCAATTGCCTTATATTTCATCCTTTATATAGAGCAATTGTGATGATAAGCCTTATAGTAGTGGGCTTGACTACTGGTGAAAATGTCTCGGTGAAGTCAAACCCATACTATTGAGTGTACCCTTTGGCAACTAATCTTGCCTTATATTTATTGATGGATCCATCTGGATTTCTCTTTATCTTGTATGTCCATCTGCAACCTATAATATTTTTGTGTGCAGGTTGACATGCTAGATTCCAAGTTTTGTTTTTTATAAGAGCATTATACTCTTCATCCATTGCTGCCTTCCAGTTTTTGTTTTTTGCAGCTTGGTCAAATGTACATGGCTCATCAATATTTATGTTGGTGATGTATGCCTTGGGTTTGAATATTCCACTTTTGGCTCTGGTGATCATGGGGTGACTAGGTCTGACAGGAGCTTCAGTTTGAGGTAACCCAATATTTTCATTATTATCAATACTGTTTTCAGTATCATAATTTTGACCTTCTTCATTTCTTTGATGTGTAGGTGAGTTGATGGCATGACTGTGATCATTTTCCCACTCTGGATTTTGTTGAGCAGATGTTGGTGAGTGAGGTTGATGATCAACAGTAGTCCTCCTCATCTCTACAGAGCTCTTGTTTTCTGATATCAGTGGTAAATCAGGTATAGACACATATGGATTGTGTACTTTTCCTGTAGTTTTTACTTCAGAATTTTTGAAAGGAAATACTTTTTCATTAAACATGACATGTCTGCTTATAAAGATCCTTCCAGTATTATCAATACATTTGTACCCTTTCTGATTGGATGCATATACTTGAAAGGTACATTGTTTCGATCTGAACTTAACTTATTGTTATTATAGGATCTTAAACATGGAAAACATAAGCATCCAAAGACTTTTAAACTATGATAATCTGGTTTTATTCCTAGCAATTTTTCAATAGGTGATTTACCATCTAAAGTTTTAGTTGGCAGTCTATTAATGAGATAGACAACTGTACTAAATGCTTCAGGACAAAACTTTAGTGGTAGATTTGCATGAGCAAGTAGACTAAGCCCTGACTCTACTATATGCCTATGTTTTCTTTCTACTAGACCATTTTGTTCAGAGGTATAGGGGCAGGTAAAGCGATGAATTATTTCCTTTACCTTAAAATAATCCTTAAGTGGCTTATATTCAGCCCCTCCATCTGATTGTATGATTTTGACATACATACCAAGCTGTTTTTCAATCATTGTAATAAAATTCATCACAGCATTGCATGTGTCAGATATGTTTTTCAGAAAATATATCCAAGTGTGTCTTGTATGTGCATCTACAAATGATATGTAATATTTAAATCCATAATCTGAATGTATTGGGGCAGGCCCCCAAAGACCAGTGGCAATGAGTTCTAGTGGCTTAGAATACATTGTTACAGAATCACCAAATGGTAGTTTATGGCTTTTCCCCATCTAACAATAGGTACACACATAGGGAAGAGGTATATTATTATATACTATGTTACTTTCAGAGAGAACTTGTTTAACAATTTTAGTACTAGGGTGACCAAGTCTAAAATGCCATACATCAAAAATACCGTTACTGTTTTCTATTTCACAGTAATTACAATAGTTTTTTTCATTTGTGTGTTGGCTGCTGCCGACAGATTTAAATCTGTATAATCCTCCTTCGACATCACCCTGTAATAAAACATCTTTAGTTAGTATATCTCTAACAAGGCAGTACTTAGGATAAAACTCAAAATAAACATTATTATCATTGGCAAACTGAGATACACTTATGAGATTTTTCTTTATTTTTGGTACCCTCAGTAAGTTGTATAAAAATAATTGTTTCTTCCCTTCAATGATAGCATTTCCTATATGTCAGATATTGATACACTTACCATTTCCCATACAAATGGATTTTTTACCTTTGTATTCTCTAATTCCAAGATTTAAATTGTCAAGATTATTTGTTATATGATTGGTTGCTCCTGAATCTGGATACCAACATTCATCATTCATGATTTGATTATTTTCACTTGCATTGTGATTCTTGTTGTCTGGTTGATTGTCAGAACTAGTTTGAGCCATGTTGACACTATAATTTCCACCTTTTTGATTATTGTTCTGATTAGAGTATCTGAAATAACACTTTATGGCAGTGTGCCCAATCTTCTAACAGATTTGACACTTTGGTCTGTTGTTATTGTTGTATCTGCTCCTTCCTCTTGATCTATTTGAATAACCTCCTCTCTGTGTGCTCCCTTTCTGTATAAACTGATCTGTCTTGTTGTTATTCTGAACTTTGTTTCTTGAAGTGGCTGTGTAGTTGATTGCAAATTCTGATTCTTGTGATCTTTTATTATCAATCCTGGCCTCATGAGAAAGTAATATGGATTAAACATCATCAAGAGATGGTAGATCCTTTTGTGATGCTATAACAGCAATAACTGATTCATAGTCTTCACTTAATCCATTGAGAATGGTCAGAATATGTTCTGAATCTGAAACTTTGTGATTTGCTGCCTCAAGTGAATCACATATTCCCTTGATTTTGAAGATATATTCTCTCATGGTGCTGTTGTCTTTCTTTATATTGTGCAGTTGTCTTTTATAGTACATTACTTTGGCAGCTGATTGTGTATTGAACACCTTTTCCATAGTTGTCCATATATCATTTGCAGTTTTGCATCCAATAACGTGTGATAGCAAGTCTGTGCTTACTGAAGATAACAACCATGAACAAATTAATCTATCTTGCCTATGATATTTAACATAATCCTCATTACTGATAATTTTGTTTTCTTGATCAGTTATACATTTGGGAGGAATGGGGATAGTTCCAAGAATGTGACCTTCAAGTCCATATCCTTGGACTGCAGTCTCAATTTGTAATCTCCAAAGAAGAAAATTGTCTTCATTCAATTGGATTGTGACAAGATTGCTTTATGGGCTAATCACTGTCTTGATAAGTTTCTCTGCAGTAGTACTTGGTAGACTACTGTTGCTTTCATTAGCTGAGGTTGCCATGTTGGGTTGGTTGCTCGATTCATCACCCATGATGATTTCAAAAAACAAAATCCAATGCAGATAAGCAATGGAGATGCAGAACAACAGAAAATTCAATTCAATACAGAAAATAAAGGTACTGAGTCAAGAACTTCTCACAGTGAATTTGATGCAACCGTGCAACATAAATGATGATCTCCTTCTTTTGATCTGATATGTTGTGCTGGAAGGCACCTCTTCTCCTTTTTTTGGTTTTGAGATGATTCTTGATTTCTTGATTTCTTTGTTTTCTGGTTTTCTTGACTGATTTTCTGTAAGAGTATGTGAAAGAATCTTGATGTAGCCACTGTTGTTAGGCACGGCACTAGATTGTATCACTGACTCAATAATCTTCAGATGATGAACTTAGTTTCTGATGAAGATTAATCGCCCAAATGATGACACAGTTTCTGATGGGGATTCGATCAACAGAATTGATGGCTGTTAAGCCTCTATTGGCTCTGATACCATGTTGAGATAATTTGTGAAGTTGAAATATTTTGATTCAGATAATTTTCAGTGTTTGGAGATAAATTTGAAATAGAAAAATGCTTTATTGCTAAGTAGTGAAAAGATAGTAATCAGATACAAAGATAGATCTCGTGCAGTTGATATTTAAATACACTGAGATGGGCTTTAAGCAATCTGGCCCATATACATGAAAATGTAAAGAAAACAAAAGCAACGGCTGCGATCATCCTTAGACTTGATGAATGGAAGAGATACAATATCTTCATATATGTTACGCGGATCACAGATAGCTGCTCATTTTCTCTTATTTAATTTAATTATGTAGCCCTCGATTCTGTTTTGTATCCTTGGCATGAAGTGTATTTGGAGCGGTGGTAAGAAGAGCGCGTGTGTACAGAGAGAGGAGGTAGTTTTCAGGTGAGTACTCTCTACTCGCGCACCTATGTCCCAATTTTATAAACCCTGATATATATATATATATATATATATATATATATATATATATATATATTACTGAGCAGTAATTGAGTGTAATTCTTGTACGCATCGAGATAAGAATGACATAGTAGAAGGAGGTGGTGGAGTCACCAGCAACATGCAATCCACTTCATGAACCTCTTCGATCGGTCGACCTGTTTGGCCACCGGTTGACATGTCTGATGAACTATTGTGCTGAGTTCTCATGCATGACAAATGTTTGTATGCGTTGTGTACCGTGTGTGCATGCATATGTGCATCTTTATCTATGATTTGTATTGGGAGCTGATGTGTTCACTTGTGTGTGTATAATATGCCGGGCTTGTGTAGGTGTAGTGAGCTATGTGTGGAGAAATCTCTAAATGCCGTGGGTGTGAATTTGAAGTGTGTTGCGCGTTTGTATTAGCAGAGTGCTATGGGTGTGTGTTTGCAGTATGCGTGCTATGTGTTTGCAATTTCGAGCGGGTGTGAGCAGCTCTAAACTTTACAATGAATTGAAAATAATTATTTTTAATTTTATATATATTTTCCTGTGGAACTAAAATGATGAAAAGTAGAGGCACTCTGGCACTTTGCAATTCTTAGATTAGTGCATGTGAAAGCAATATTCTATACATAGAGAGTTTGTAAATTAGTAACATATATACAAAAATATGTATGTCAACAGCTGTATGTGTTATGTATGGGGTCAAGTGCATGCATGTTATGTGTGTGGCCAAGTGTTGTGGGTGTTATGAAGGTTCATACTGCTGTGTAATTTTTGTGTTCATGTGCCGTGTGTGTTTGTAAAATTTTGTGTGTGCTGGTGCACGAGTACGTGAGTGAGAAAAGGGATGTTAACAGGTAATATTTTTTATCAAGCAAGTGATGGCAGCCTGTGTTAGTACATGAGTGCATGAGTGTTCCTATACTTGATGACAAGTTCTTGACTTCTACAAATTGCAAAACAATAATATATTTTAATAAACGTACTTAAGCTTTTAAGTATACTTATATATATATATATTAATGTTTAATAAATTAATAAAGCAAATTTTATTGTTTATTCATTGAAAATTATTGACTTTTAAGTAGAAATTCTAAGGCGTATACATCTATTTAATCGAATATTACCTTATACTAATCAATTAAACAATGTTTGTTATAAATAGTAAAGTTACTATTATTATATTTATAGACATAATTATATTTCAGTATTTCTTAATTTGAATATTATAGCTTATGTGTTACTATTTCTATGCGATGAGGAGTTTGAATAAATGATTTAGTGATACCATCCAGTATGAGACTTTCGGTAACACTTTTTCGACCATTCATTGGACTTGTCATATAAAGATACGTAGTGTGGATCGAGTATGGTTTATTAGCATTGAATAATTATTTGACTAATAGGTGATGGCGTGGGATGCCGTTATGTTATTTGTTTGAGTATTGTTTGTAAGTAAATATCACTCGAATAGAGATTACTCATGTGTATGTGATGATACTCACCGCAGAGAGTATATTGTAGCCATGTGTCAGTAAGGGATTAAATCTCTAGTATATCATAGTCATGTGTTGACTTATATGGAGCCATGCATTGCTTACATCTAAAGTTATGTGTAAATATAGGATATGAGTATTGTATGTTGTCCACCTATGTCTAGCTCCCTTTATGTTTTCGGAGTAAACCAGAATGGTTAGTATCCACCACGTCGGCCTGATCGTAGGGTCACGCCCCAGATCCGCAACATCATTGTTATGATATTCGATGGGCATCATTGGATTCGTAGTGGGTAGCTCCTTGTGTCACATAGTCCAACAGTCCTTTTACCATAGGGAAAATGCAGGGTCATGACCGAGGCTACGCGTAGACGAGCCATAAATGGATATGAGTCACGATGTCCATTGAAATTGCTGAAGATTGTAGGAAAAGATCTGGCTATTAGCGGGAGGCTAGTAGACCCTCAGTTCCTAGAGCATGCTACGCGTTATTAGTCTCTCTTTTTGGTTCGGGGTTATATACGTGTTATGGATTGGCATATATTATTCACTATTCAATGAGTTGTATATACTAGAGACTATGTGTTGAAGCTGTAGTCAGTCGCCGTATATCCATACTCTTTTGGTTTGATATTTTAGAGATAGCCTTTGTTTATTGATTGTGATTTGGATTGTGACAGATTATCTTTGTGAATTTTATGATATTGGATATCATTCGGATGATTTGATGAGCTATCTCATATAATCTATTGATTATATGATTTTATGATGTTATATTAGGGCATTGTAGTGTCTTTGCTTGATTCACTCGATGATTTCATTTTTATGATGATGTTTAGTTTTATCGATGATTGCCCATTGGATATAGTATTCTTGATTCCAATTGAATTGTTTTATAGGGGGTGATGATATCTTTATACACGGTTTTGGTGATATTTATGTTACGAGATATTTTAGTGATTCTTTTAGTTATGGTAATTATAAACCAAGCATACATCTCCCTCTTATATATATATATATATATATCATGTAGTACATTACATTGTAATCACTGACTTGAGTCGTTATGCTGTGTTATCACCTTATTATCCTTAGAATCTATCATTTCACTTACATTCATTAACCCTATGATTTAGTTATAGTCTGACCCGTGTGTTATTTATAATTCTCTGGTCAGTCCAAGACATTTCATGTACATGGACATTGAGACCGGCATAGAGGAGATTGGATATTTTGTATTGTAGATTAATATTCTGTATTGTATAGTCTCTTGTGTGTGTATCATTATGACGTGTATTGGATATACATTACATATTGTATATTATATATTATCACTATGATTAACTATGCAATCTCTAATATTTATCACATATCGTGAATTGCTTTGTGCTGATCCCATGTACATATATGTGAGATACTTATTTGATGTTTAAATATGTACTAGTGTTAGCCTAAGGGGATATTCACGTGTGTATCCTTTATCGCCATATTCTTCATATTATCCGACAATATTGCTCTATAGTGCTCTTGGATAGTATGAGTATAGAGGGGTGGTTACAGTTGGTATCAGAGTAAGTTTTAGAACAATGCATTGTATATTAAAGACAAGAGTCGAGACCTTAGATTTAGAGTCCCCGGACCCTTGGGTCAAATCCCTATATTATGGGATAGTATATGTATATATATTGGATGATTATTAGGGTAATCATCAAGGGATGTATTTATGGATTTATTAATATAAGCATTTATAATGTAATTAATTATTTTTCTTTCTAGTATGAAGTTTAAATGGTTGGAGTAGCAAGGATGAAAGGAGTTAGTCCGACCAATGATATTTGAATTTCTAATTTTTGAATGATCTAATGTTGTATTATAGTATTTGGTTTGATATTATATTTGAATTATGATTTATTTTGATCAGGGTGCGTTGCGGAAAATTTATATTTTTTCTGCTGATTGCATTTTTAGTTTCTTAATTTGTTTGGTTATTTGAAATGGTTGGTGTTGAATTTAATTTTGAAATTTGCGTGCATTCATTAGAGTTGAGAAGTGAATTCAATTATTGATTTATATTACTTCAAAGGTGTATATATTATATAAAGTATAGATATTTTTGGAAGTATAATTGTGTTAACTTGTCCGTTGGGTATGTTAAAGATTTTGGTCGGTGCGGGTGTATACATATTAGATAGAGATTCCTAAAATAATTGAACGAGACTTTTGAACACAATTTTAAATAAATATAAATATGTTGTGTAAAATTAAAATATTTTGGAAAGAGCCAGTTATTCTGGGAAGAATGATATTTGCTATTTACTTTGTAAAGGATGTTGTATATGTTTTAGTGATAATTGCCGCTAATTGATATTAGTTCACTATAATAAATAGAGAGGCTGCATTATTATATTTTATTATGTTTGAATTTAATCATATTTGAATTAGAATATAATAGAATCTTGGAATATATATATATATATATATATATGTATATATATAATTTTTAGAAAGTGAATTATTCAAATAAAGTGTTTGGCAAGTTTAAAAGGTAATTCTCGTATATGATTAAGTTTAGTATAACTAATTTGTTAAAGATCATGAGGATGCAATTTCGTTAAGGAAAGTCTATAACAATCTGACTTTTAAGTAATAATTAATTGAAGTTAATAATAGTAATTTAATTAAATAAATTCAAATTTGATTGGCAACTTAGCTTTGAAATTATTTAGTAAAATGGTTTAAATTATGAAAACGTGACATTTAAATTTAAATAAGATAAAATGTCAAAACAATGTTTTATAACGGGGATATAATTAAAATGTTAGTTTGAGAAAGAGTTGATTTGAAACATAATTGGTATTTATTTAAAATTAAATAGAAGTTAGATTTATAAATAAAAGAAAATAAAAGCGTGTATTTATGTGTGTATATATATAGTTACCTATTTTATTCCAAGACCGAAGCCCACATCCTTTAGTCCGAAGTTTAGACATTTCAGATTCTAGAAAAATCAATCTCCTTTTCTTATATATCATTCACGCATACTCCTCCCCTTCACCGTTTCAATCTCACTTTAGGAAGAACTTCTTCTTAAAGTCAATAAAACCAATTTTCATTATTTTAAAGATAAAAAAAATTGATTAAATTACCATAATTTATAAAATTTAAGCATGTAGTCCTCGATTATGTTTTGTATCTATGACATAAAGTGTATTTGGAGCGGTGGTGAGAAGAGCATGTGCGTGCAAGGGAGAGGAGGTAGTTTTCAGGTGAGTACTCTATACTCACGACCAATTTTGTATATCCTAAAATCTATATCTTGCTGAGTTGTAATTGAGTGTAATTCTTATATGCATCGAGATGAGAATGATATGGCAGAAGGAGATGGTGCAATCGACAGTAACAGGCGATCCACTTCATGAAATAACTCTTCGACTGGTCGACTTGTTATGGCCATCGGTCGCCCTCTCCGTTGCACTATTGTGCCAAGTTCTCTGTATGATAGGTGTTTGTGTGTGTTATGTATCGTATGCGCATGCACATATGCATTTTAGTGTTAATTAGTAACATATATACATAAATACGCATGTTCCAGGGCTATACCTGTTGTGTGTGGGGTTAAGTGCGTGCGTGTTGTGTGTATGGCCAAGTGTTGTGCGGTTCATAGTGCAGTGTAATTTTTGAATTCATGTGCTATGTGTGTTTGTAAAATTTTGCATGTGTCGGTACATGAGTGTATGAGTGAGTACAAGGGATGTTAACAGGTAATATTTGTTATCAAGCAAATGATGGTAGCTTGTGTTAGTATATGAGTGCATGAGTGTTCCTATACTTGATGATAAGTGCTTGACTTCTGCAAATTGTAGAACAATGTAGTATACTTTAATAAATATACTTAAGCTTTAAAATATACTTAAGCTTTAAAATATACGTATATATATATTAATGTTCAATAAATTAATAAAGCAAATTTTATTGTATTATTCATTGAAAATGTACGCTTTTAAGTAGAAATTCTAAGGCGTATACATCTATTTAATCAAATATTACCTTAGGTTAATCAATCAAACAATGTTAGTTATAAATAATAAAGTTACTATTATTATATTTCTAGACATAACAATGTTTCTATATTTATTGATTACTTTGAATATTATTGCTTATGTGTTATTATTTCTATGTGATGAGGAATTTAAATAAACGGTTTAGCGATACCATTTAGTATAGGACTTTCGGTAATACTTTTTCGATTATTCATTGGACTTGCCATATAGAGATACTTAGTGTGGATCAAGTGTGTTTATGAGCATTAAATAACTGTATGTTATTTTTTATTTGTTTGATTATTCATTATAAGTAAATATTACTCAAACATGGATTACTCATGTGTTAGTGATGATACTTACTGCGGAGAGTATATTGTAGCCATGTGTTGGCTTATGGGTAGAGCCATGTGTTGGCTTATGGGTAGAGCCATGTGTCGATGAGGGATTAGAGCTCTAGTGTATGTGCTGACTTATATGGAGCCGTGTGTCGGCTTACGTCTAGAGCTATGTCTAGATATAGGATATGAATATTATATGTTGTCCACTTGTGTCCGGCTCCCTTTATGTTTCAAGAGTGAACCATAATGGCCAGTATCCACCTTGTCAGCCTGACACACACACACACACACAAACACATTATATTACATTGTAATCATTGACTTAAGTCGTTATGATGTGTTATCACCTTATTGTCCTTAGAATCTACTGTTTCACTTATATTCATTAACCCTATGATTTAGATATATCTGACTCGTGTATTATTTATAATACTTAGGTCAGTTCGAGACATTTCATGTACAGGGACAGTGAGACCAGTTTGTGTGTTGGGTATAGAGGAGATTAAATATTTGTATTGCAGATTAGAATTTTGCGTTGTATAGTCTCTTGTGTGTGTATCATTGTGATGTGTATTGGACATATATTATATATTATGTATTATCGTTACGATTGACCCTGTGATCTTTGTTATTTACTGCATATTATGTATTGGACATATATTTTATATTTCATATTATGTGTTATATTTATTTGATGTTTTAAATGCATACCAGTTTTAGCCTAAGAGAATATTCACGTGTATACCCCTTATCCACTTATTCTCTACATTATCCGACAGTATTACTCTGTTGTACTCTTGGATAGTATGGTTATGGAGATAGAATAGTTACACCAAAGTGATGGGACACCACTTCTACGGGTAACATAGCTTTATAATCATAAGCTAAAAGGTTAATGCCCTGTTGATATTCGACTAGAGGTACTCTATGATCAAATTACGAGTAGGAGGTCTTCAAATCAATTCCCTTTAGCCTTGGTAAAGCCCTTTTATAGAATCGACTTGATTCTTTCATTGACTACCTCCACTTGTCCATTTGCTCAAGGATAGGTAATAGAGGAGAAACATTTCTCAACCCTATTCTGTTGCAGAATTCAATGAACTAGCCGCTTATGAACTAGGTGTCGTTATCGGTCATGATTTTCTTTAGGAGAACAAATGGCAGAAAATGTTAAGTTAAAGAATTTGGGAATGGTGACCCTAGTGAGGGGCTCTACCTCAACCCATTTTGTGAAGTAGTCAATGATGACTACAACATGATTGTATCCTCCTTTGACATTTAGGAGCCTTCCGATTAGATCAATCCCCAAAGCATCAAATGAACAATGGGAGGTCATTGAGATTAGTAGGTTAGTGGGAGCTCAAGGTATCTTGGTGAACCATTGATAGCAGTTACACTATTGTCTCATAATATCCCCACCGAGCATCCTTTTTAGCAAGACTTTTCCCCCCAACGTGATTCCCATAGGAGACCTCATATAATTCTTCAAGGATTTAATTGGCTACTACTTTAAGATATAACTCTGGAGTAGGGTAGAGTACCCTCTTCGATATAGCTTTATGTCTATGATTGTTTTGACGGTTGCCCGGTAGAGAATTTGTTGGATTCCTTGAATTTATCGAGTAATTCCTCACTCACCAAATACTTCAAGAGCACGGTCACCCAACCGTCTTGTTACTCGCTAATGATTTCCATAGTGGTTGCTCCCTATTTGTATCATGGGGTCTTTCGGACCTCCAACGGGACCCATGGGTTAATCTCCTCTGGATTACTTATCGCCTTAGCTAGTTGATTAGCCTTGGCCTTCTACGCTTTGGATATCTTCTTTCCTAAAATCGAAGAAAGTGGTGACGAGTATCTTGGCTTCCATGACATACATGTTTAGTGTTTTTCCTTTAACTTGAAATCGCTTGCTGAATTAATTGATGGTGAGCAAGAAGTAGTTGCATACTTGGATTATTTCAGTCTTGAGTTCTTTTTACTTCTAATGGTCAGATAGGATGACTACTTAACCTCATTGTTGCTTGCTTTGAAGTCCAACCTCACTACAAAGAAAATTTCTTGAAGTCCACGGTGACGAGGACCATATCGGCCCTACCCCTTTTTATTGGATACCTTATCCATATAAAGTTGTCAGGGGCATTGATTAGTGGATACCTCTTCGTCATTGATGTTCGAGCATGAGAATTCCGCAATGAAATCGACAAAGGCCTTGCCTTTGATTGATGTGCGAAAATGGAAGGCGATATGGTGTTAATCAAGTTCCACTACGCACTTCAGGTGGTGACCCACTATATCAGGTTGGCTCAATACTCTCTTTATGGGTTGATTGGTGAGGACCAAGATGGGATGGGCCTTGAAATATATACGAAGTTTACGGGTAACTACGGGTAAGCAGAATGCTATTTTTTCTAGCTTGGACTCCTTATTTCCGAGCTTGATAATCTTTTTTCGATGCAATATATTAGTTACTGAATTCATTCTTCGTCCCGTGTCAAGGAAGCCTGATTGTGTGGTCACTGACTATGATGTATATGTAGATGTTTTCTTGAGTCTTGCCCAGTTGGATCAATCATAATCTATGGAATACAGAGCATGCGGGTACTACAGTTATTGAACCAATAGACTTGCGCAAAAGTTAGTGTTAGAAAGACATCATGGTTCCCAGGGAGCATGCTCGGGTTCAATTGTTATATATGGAAAATTGCCCCTACTTCATATACTCGGGGCTCTATGAAAAAAACAACTTATGAGTCGAGTCTCGGACGATGAAAACAAAGCCTCTGTGGTTTTTTCACTATGCCATATATGTATCGATCCATCAGTTCCCCTATTGAAATCATTGTCAACCCGATTAGTTCACCATCGCACAATCAATATTCAGGGTTGTCGCTTGAGATGGCATGCTAGTGAGACGTTATCACATTCACTTTTAGGGTTTGAATTTACTCTCAAAATAGTCATACCGGCAAAGGGGGATTGAAGTAGACATAGCTGGAATATGCACTGCTCGATACAATTCATTTTAAAAGGATGACCATAATATTTTTAAGGGAACACTTTGCTAGGCTTACGTCCAAGGTAACAAATAAATTAATCCTCAGCTTAGGGGGTCATTTCGTCGCCTCTAGTGATTGGGAACCAAACGATGCAGTAATATATTATGTAATGCGCTCCCTGGTTTGGTAGTAAAAAGACTGCCTTCTTTCCGGCATGATGCTTCGCTTGTTGAGATCTGTAGGAGAAAAATGCTGGATTATCAATTATTCCCCCATGGCGAAATCACATTAATTATGCTCCGCAGTTTACATCGACACCATAGATTATAAGAGGACTTCTTTTCAAATTTGAAAGATGTTCATCTTCTCGTAACCGATGAGTATATATGCCGTCTTAACAATATTTAATAAAACTATAGATAGGTCTAAAAACGATCCATAAGTAAAGAAAGTCAGGTAGCGAGGCGACCCCAATCAATTGGGGCATATTAATTGGGTCCAGTTTGCCGACTGCTTATCTTACCGATGAGGTAATCCAGTATACTTATAGCGTTTGCTTATTTCCATGCTGATGGCCATTATACTTATAGCATTTGCTTGTTTCTTGGCTGATGGGAAGGGTTAAAGATTGACTTGACTTCGAAGTTTGGTAGTTGACTCCGCCTATGGACGTGAAGAGGATAGGGGGTGTTGCAAGGTGAAGCTTTATTTTTTTCATATGCCTTGGTTCATTTATTAGGCTATGTGAAGGACTTCTCTTTCTTTATTATGTCAAAGAAAGGGAAGCATTGATTTGTGGCCTGAGATATGGGGTTTTCGAGTACGACAACCAGCCCATTAAGACTTTATACTCACTTGATGGTGTAGGAATTCTTTATGTCTTTTAGGGCTTGAATTTTATTCTGGTGGCTTCGATACCTTTGGTGATTACCACATGCCTCAAGAATTTATTGGAGTGGACAACAAAAGGGAATTTCTTAGGATTTAATTTCATGTTATATTTGTAGAGGATGATAATAGTTTCAGTAAGGTTCTATATATGCCCTCTCCCTCTGCCATCTCAAATTTCACCAACATGTCATCAACATTAGGGTGAGCAATATTCGGTTAGGACCGAAATAATCGTTGGAACTGATTCATTTCGGTCGGTTTAGTTCGGATTTTAAACTAAATTGGTTTGAATTTGATTTATAAAATAATAATTTAGTTATTGGTTTAACTTAATTAACCGAAATTTTATCATATTATCATTAAATTTTGTAGTATTGTAATTCTTTAATTAATTGGCTTAGCGATAAAATACAACGTTTAGTGTTAAAAATAGGCCAAATTTTATTATAAACATAATAAATGCTAAATAAAATCTCTGTAAGCATAAATTTATGTTCTTCTTTGAGTGAATCAATCATTTAAATAATAGCATATCTATCTGATTCAGTTAAATTAGTTACCGACCAAATTAACTGAAATTAATTTGGTTTTGAATTTTTTTAGGTTCCAATTCGATTTGAAATTTTTACCTCAAAATCGACCGAACCTACCGACCTCTCGTCCCTAATCAACTAAACCTTAATTGACCTTCCGATTTGCTTAGCAAATGTCTCATATGTGAGCCTTTAATATGTCGCATATGCCTTCCTCAGGCCAAAAAGCATTGCCCAATAACAATATAGTCCCACATTGTTGTAAATAAGGCATGTTCCTAATCGAGACCATGCATGGCATTTTGTTTGTACCCATAGTAGTTATCTCTAAATTTTAGCGTTTCGTGCCTGCTAGTTACGTCCATGAGCTGGTCGATGCACGGTAGAGGGAAGCTATATTTTAGGTACACTTTATTGAGGTTGAAAAGTCATTGCTTGTTTATCTAAGCCACATTGAGCTTCCAAACTAATACTGGGTTAACCTATATCAGGTACCCTAACCTTGGATGAAACCATTGCTAAAGCTTTTTTACTTCCACTTTCAATATATTGTACCTGTATGGCTTAAGGGATCTTCTTTTTTGATGGATAAGGTAGGCTATTGGGGTGAATATTAAGATCATCGCATATGATGAAGTAATCTATGTTGATCATGTCTGCATACCCCCAAGCGAACATGTTCATGCTCCTTTTTATAAATTCTATTAATTTTTTTCTCACCACTAGGTCCAGCTTCATGCTAATTTGGACTGTCCAACTCTGGTCATCACTGTCTAAGACAATCGTTTCCATCTTCATGACTAGACCGCTATATGGGTGAATAACCCCCATGTGGGGATACAAAGGGTCATCATTGTCACTTCCCATATTGAGTCCCAGTTTGCATTAATGAAATTCATATACCATGCACCCTACGAAGTTCTCAGTAGGGACAGATGTTTATGCACAAGTGCATGGGGTCCACTTTCCTCGACTCTCATAAATAAGTCCTCGGTGCTGAGAAGGGAAGTACGGTTGTATTTCTCATTCATGCTTGATAACATGGGTTGATTTTCTCATTCCATGTAGCAATTAGTTCCCAGGTTCTGGCTTAGCTAGCCAGAGAGACCCGTTCTTTAATATCTTCGACCTTGGCATAAACGGGTGCAATGTGCAGCTCGCACATTCTCCTAAAGGTTGTTCATTGTGTTGAGGTGAGCCATTTACTGTAGCTTAGATGACCCCGACACAGATAGGAGAGTTGGTCAACTCTCCCATCCTCTTGTAGCCATTATCTTGATCTAATTGGCACAAGCGAAAATCTCAAGGGATCCACACACTCTTTTGGATATTTCCATAGATTAATATGTCCAGTATAGATGGGAGTTTTGATTGGCTCTACCATGTCCTCTTGGAATTGTTGAGTGATTGTGGTCTGACACAATCGAGAACTGCTAGGGTTCATGCACTCTCTCAGATGCTTTAATTTGATTGATGTCTATAGCCCATTTGATAGCTTTGTAGAGCTCTTGCAATAACTTGCCATTTTTGACCATCTGATTTAACACTCAAATCGATGTTCAAACCACAAAAGTTTGAAACAAGGGATCATTGGGTTTATAATATAAATAAATGGGATAATATTCTAACTACACAATTCAGTACTCACATTGGAAGGAACAATAAACAATATCAAACTATTCGTTTATTTAAACCAATTAATAGTCATAACTTTATAGTTAAAAATCCATACAATATGAATCCATTAAACCAACACATAATACCATACTAAGTGGAAGATGTTAATATATACAATATATACATATATATATATAAGTAATGCCTTTGACATCCAAACCTTCGACGTCTCTCACATCGATTCATTTCCATACTCCATCAGTGTATTGATGACAAATATAAAGAAAAATATGGAGAGGGGTCATGCATACCTTAACCTCCCTTAGTCACCATTTAATGAGTAATATCAACCCCTTAAACATAGTTGATTACTCGATTAAGGTCATGTTACATCCAACTATACAATATATCAATGATACGATAAACCATATCCAACACTTACTACTCATTCAACTTATGGATATAGTCCCAAGCACAGATCGTTGAAGGTCGTATATGTTGGCATATGGACATCACCATTCTCCCACGATCCTCATATTTAATATATGCGACTTATGATGCCATGGCAAGTTATAGGAGAAACCAAATGTCAATATGTATTATATATGATCATCAAACATCAAATACTTCCTCATACATCCATTTCCACACATTTGAACATCCATACGTCCAATCGCATATACAAGTCTCATCACGTCAAAATTGTCCTAGGTTAGTCACCTTAAAAGTAGCTCAAAAAGTCACATAATAACTGCTTTCGAAAGCTTCATTCGGCTTGGCCTTACCTAGGTCCAGGATCATCCTGGCCTAAATAATGCCCACCAATCTACCACTGAGACTACTATGGATTATTAGGTCAATAACCGATGTATCGGTGGTTGTCTCATGGGTAGACCGTTGATGGCTTGGACGAATACTCTTGATTATTTATTTATTTTCTTCTTCATTTTTGCCCATTATTTATTTATACACCTCTTATATACATTACTATACCAATATATGTCCATTCAACATTTTAATATTATGATTAATTCTATCATATGGTTAGCTATCCCTTATGTAATCAATTATTATTATTAATCAATGATTTTATTAGTTTCTTTTACTGTTACTTTCCTTAACTAGATATACCAAATGTAATCCTAAAATCAGATCAATAACAATTTATATAATCATAATTACATTATAAATGAAAGAGAAATTTTCCACTCGCCGAAACGATGATAAAAATCCACAAAATTGAATAAAAACCCACTAATATCTTTACTACCTAAAAATAGGCACTCGAAAAATCGCTCGATTCATCTTAAGATCAATATATAACCGTAGCCCTCATTTCTCTTATCCTTTTGAGACAAATTTTGTCCAAATTCGTTGAGAAACGAAGAATATGTGGTTATTTGGAGTTTTGTTTGAGAAGAGGGAAGAAAAAACGAAGGAAAAGAAAAAAATTTAGAAAATATTCTCGAACCTTGGTTTCTAATTTAAATAAATGAAGGGAAGGGCTATTGAATTCAAATTGAATTATCTTATCCGAACTTGCTTTAGTCTATCATGAACCAAAAACCTAAATCATATGTAATACGATCTTCAATTCTAATGTTCTTATAATTGAAACTGATCAGAAAAACCTAATCTACGAAATGTTTCAAATTTCTTCGTCCGTTTCCATTATTTGTAAAATTACAATTTCCCCTTAATAATTAGATTGTCCAAAATACCTGTAAAAATTATTGGTGAAATTTAAAGAGTATTACATTATCCCCTTATAAAGAATTTTTTCCTCAAAATTCCTAAAGGATAGAAAATGTAACTCGCATACGCTCGTATCACGCATTGCATACACACCATCGATAACATATACAAGCAACTATTCAAAATTCATAACACGCATATGCTTAGTGGGCCATATGTAATAAGCTAATAACACATATAGGCATGTATGGTCATCATGACATGTGATGTACTCTGTGCAGTTAAAGTGCTCAGCGGATTCAATGCGGCGGAGGTGCAAAAAGTCACAGCGAGGATATAGCGAGGATATAGCGGGATATAGCGGATGAGTCTAAAATAACATATAAAGCTCATACTTAATGTTTTCAGATATATAAATGGTAATTAAATAAAAAAGTAACATTTAATTTAACTACAATTAATACATATTTAATTTTAAATAAAAACACATGAAGATATATTGTAAATAAACGTATACTGTTATTTAACATTATTAAATTTAATAGAATATTAGAGTATTTTTGTTTATGAAAATATTTTAAAACATTCAATTAAAAAATTAATTTCAAAATTTGTGTAATGTATAAATGATATTTTTCAGTTCATTTCTTTTAAAGAAGATATAGCGGAATAACGAAATATAGCGGGAATAATTGGATATAGCGAAAATAGCGGGGTTAAAGCGGAAAGGCTATATTTAAGGCTATTTGGAAAAATCATAGCGGTGGGAATCTGCTATGGGATATAGCGAGGTTATAGTGGGGTAATAGCGGGGCATTAACTGCATAGTATATACTACATATTACATGTAGGAATGAAATTATCAGCCTCCGATATGAATGCAAAAGACATGGCAGATTAGACATGAATGCAAACACCCGAATATAAGCATATGAATTTTATACGAACGCACAAACATAGCATAGTAATGTCATACACATACATATTAATATACATACATACACATACAGTATATATACATATATATTGTCAGTGAAGTTTTTGACTTCGTAACACTCAAACTTGATTATGAAGCAATCTAGGCAATGATTGCTTAACGAACTTATATTAATAGATCTAACTTAAGCTAAATATGCTTTTAGGAAGTGACTATGTTGTTGAACGCTTACATATCCATGTACCCACACTCCAACTATTTGTTAGAATGTCGGAATAATTTTGCAAAGCATCACAATTTACAATCTAATGTAATACTGGCAAAGACAAAAGCAATAAAGGTAAAGGGAATAGAAATTTTACGTGGTTCAGATTATTGGAAATTCTACATCTATGGGATAATCCACTATATCTTGTTTATAGTATAGATGATTATTATCTCCCAAAAGCATACAATATTTCTTAATTTTTTATAGTCAGATTTAGTTTCTAGAGAAATCCCCCATTTTCTATGCCTTTTAGTATCTTCTTTTATAGTTTGAAAAAATGCACCGTTGATTACTGTAATTACCTCTTATCCTTTGCTTCAATCTCCACCTTTAGATCTCTCCACTTTTCATTCATCTACAATGCCTTTTTTTGTTCCTAGATTGGTGATGCATCTTTGGTAGGAAACCATGGCATTGTTGGGAATCCAGGGAATTGAAGCAGGATTCTTGAAAAATTAGGCAGGAAGCCCAAGCCTATGCGGGTCAGCCTCTTCTACCCTCATAGGGCATATGTATAAAGAAGAATGCTGAGGGGACACCTTGAGGCTTTAGGAAGGAGTGCGGTGATGACTATTGCTCGATATTTAGGTCATACTGCTGTGCTGACATCTCTACTGTCTTTCCTTAACTTGCTATAACATTTGGCGAAATGGTAGTTGTACTGCTCTGTTTCACTCCGAGAGTTGATTTTTCATATTCTTGGAACTTATTCATGGCTAGCCATGATCTGAGATGACTGAGGTTTGAGTTTCCCTTATTGTAAGTATGCTCGGGTTGTTGATGAGAGAAAAAAGGAGCTTCATATCTCTGTCGTCTACCTGTAAGTATAGTTCTACATTGAAGCACATCCCGAGTGGTCCTTCATGCAACCCTTTGGAGTGATTTTGACCCCTTGCGATACTTCTTAGGTTGCTCCAGGAATATGCTGGTGCAGATCTGTTCTTGTAGGTGCTGATAAAGTATCAGCTTTGGAGATGTGCCAGCTCAGTTTAGCATGTAACTGCCTCCTATGCCATGGTGTAATATTCTTGTTTTGCTTTGTTTTATGTATTGTCATTGTGACCTACTCTTGTTTCCGTATGCTTGCGTTATCTGTCTTCTGTTGTAATTCCCATAACTATAGGGTCTAGGTTAGGTTAAGCACCATGGCTTCATGATGGCTCCTAGTTCAGCACGAGTTTGATCGATTCAACTTTTTTTCTTTACATCTAAATTTTCTTGACATGAGGGTAGCCTTCCTGGCCTCATGTGCTTCCCTATTTTTCTTCAATGTAGCTGGAGGTAAGAATGGGTGTAACACTCATCCTTTGAGTCCGCAGCAACCATAGGTCATAGTAGACTTTTTGTCTTAAGCACCGGGTCTACATATCTTGTCAATTCTATCTAATCTTCCTTTCCTTTCGATAGTGGGAAAAGTCTTTTAGGATATTCTTGCATTTAATGCTCTTGTGCATACGCCATTCCCATATTGGTCTATTTTCAAACCGCCGTTTAATCAGGCTTTTCTTTTTTCTAGGCAGATCCTTCTTATTCTTTGTACTTATTATTTTAGCAATCGATCATCATCCCACAAAAATCCTTTATTATCTTGATCTTGTAGCAATTATCCAAAATAAGGTACGCATATCTTTTCCTCATTTTCCCTTAATTTCTTTATATCCTTTTGCTAAAAAGAATATCAATTAGATCGAGTTCTAATTTCTAAATTTAAGGTTTTTTCTTTAGTTTGAAAATAAGAGAAATTGCCTTGATTCTTGCTTGATCTTTCTTTGAAGCAATCTTAAAACTTTGAAATGGATTCCTCTTCATCTTCCTTTACATTTCATTCCTCTAGAATCACTTGGCTGGAAGATACCACTGGCATTCTTAAACAATTTGGGTTTTCTAATTATGAAGTTAGGGTTCTCAATCCTCATGAACAAATTAATACACTATCGACTAGGTATATTTCCATTACTCAAGAATTTTTTTTATGTGGTCTTTAACTTTCTACACACACCTGACTATTTGTCAATGGCTTACTTCCCTTGATATTGCTCCTCCCTAACTTTCCCCTCTTTCTTATAGTCTTTCCCTGGCCACTTTCATTCTTTATTCCGAAAATGGCTTCGATCTCACTAGCAAGGAACTTCGGTTTCTCTTTGAAATTAGGAAGAGTTCTTTAAAGGGGGATGTTGGCTTCTTCTACATTGAGACCAAGGAATCGATTTTTCCTGATGTTCCATGAAAACTGAAAAGTGGGCAAAGTTTTATTTCTTTATTCGAACCTAGATGAATTTCCTTCTTCCTTCCATCAATATTCCATCCACACCATCTCCTTTGAGGAAAATAATAAATTATATGATTCTCATAAACAACATAATTTAAAATTAGAAGCAAAGGATAGGAAAATAAATAACTCTTTTAATGGACCGAACTGAAGGACCGTAATCTACCACGTCCTCATCACACATTTTCTCATAGAATATTCAAGCCCTCTTCTTCTTCAACTAAATCTTAGGATATAAGTCACTCGTAGTAGATTTTGGGAATTATCATCCTTATGATTTTAATCTTATTAGCCCTTTTTCTTTGTAGGTATAATAAATGCTGAAACCTCTACAAGGCTCTGTAAGGGTTTGAAGCAAAGCCAGGCGTCCAAAAGATTTACAATGGATCTGGTGGTTCTTCCCCTACCCCCAAAAGATTAACTACTACTCCCCCTCCCTTGCTTCTGATGTTCTGCCTCTTCTTGTTAAGGTCATTCCTCTCCATCTTATTTCTACCTCAAATGTGTAGATTGCTTCTTCTTTATAGAATGATTCTACCCCCGGTGCGAGTTGTTTGACTATTCTCAAAAGAGCTATATCTTCCTTCATAGAAAGAGTGGGGAGAACTGCAAAGCAAACTTTTCCATAAGTTGTATATCTTCCCGACCTTCCTACCTTCTCATCCTAACCCTTAAGATGTCTCCTTCTAAATTTCTGACTGAACTGGAAAACTCAGGTCTTATGTGAGAGATCTTCTTTCTTTCCTTCTCTTTTTTTAATTTCTTGTTTACTACTTGTATTTTTTAGACTTTACTTTCTTATATTTTGCAGCTTTGATGGTGAAGGCATGTGAGGGAGAGAACGCACAAACCTCGCTCCTTGATCGGGTGACTAAACTTGAGGCTAATCTTGGCTTATCTAATATTGAGAAAGATGCACTGGCTTTGGCTAAGGCTAAGGCCAAAGAAGATGCTAGGATGTCCCTAGAGAGGACTAAGAGGGAATCCAAGGCTATAACGGATGTTCGAATTTCAAAAGAGAATGAGTTAGGGGAAAAAGGCAAGGCATTGATAAGGTGGCAAAGGATTTGGAAGTGGTGACGGAGAAGCTGGCTCAATCTAAAGAAGAGCTTAATAATTTTACTTCGGATGTGACTTATGGTCTTTATGCTTCGGCTAGGCGTGAATTTGGGAGAGAGATCAAGCTTGACTTCCTAGGGGACGATTCGCTGGTTACCTCGATCTATGAGTATTGTTGGGCTAGGAAGGTTAGTGGAAAGTTCGTGGTTTAAATGTTTCTCACAGCTATTCTAAGCACTCCGCTTAGAGGGGGATAGTAGAGGTTGACCATAGAGACCTGCAATCTTAGAAAAGAGAGAAAACATTTGCACACAAGGTTAATCAAATTCCCTAATAGATGTTTAATTTCAGATTCTTTTGTCTCGTTTTGTATAAAGATTTCGAATCCTATTTTAGTGTATGCAATTAAACATGATTTTCATTTTGTTGTTTTTCCAACGACCACATTTTCTTTATTGTTTTATTTAGTCCTTCAAAGAGAATGTGTTCACAAACTATCGAGGGAGAGCAAGGATAGGCTTGAAAAACCAACTTTAGATTGCCTTAGTTTAACCGTTGCGGCTATATGCAAGCACAAAAAGAATTAGATGAGTTTTTTTGTAAAGCTTAAGAATTAAACTCAAGGATTATTATCCATGATAGATCAAGTAGTTCAAGAGAAGGAGGCCCTTAGTGATTTTGTGCTGCGTCGATGGCGATACACCTTAGATATGGTTCATTCCCACTTTACTGCCTCCGTTAAGAGTGTTTTAGGCTTAGACTTAGGCTTAGAACCTTGAATAATGATTGAGCTCTATGTATCCTTTTTATTTTATGCATGATCTTTAAGCACATGGAGAAGCAGAGATAATGCAACAAATGATGGATGTTCAATGTTAAAACTTTATCTGTTATGTTTTGATTAACAAAGTTATATTTTCTTATTGATTAAGTTAGTTCTCCCAAATCTCTGTCAATATTAACGATGCCTGTCGTCAGGATACTCTTCCTCCCATGTCGTTCTTGACTTTAAAGGCTCAGATAGAGGATGCTCCTAAGGATGAGTCTTTCATATTAGGGATGAAAATGAGAGGCTTGAAATAGAGTTGAAGTTTTCTCATGAGGAGCTCTAAAATGCTAAGGACGTGCTTGAGCGTAGGCACGTTTGCAATAGAAAATTGCACGCGTGGTCGGGGGTTGCTACATCAGAGTTAGAAGGAATAAAACAGACCTTAGAGAAGGGTGAAGAGCTCTATGTCACTATTTGTAGAAGTGAGATTTCTTAATACAAGAAACAAGTAGAGGAGATGTCCATAGAAATTGCCAAACTGCTCAATGAGAGCGAGGCCGCTAAATACGGGAAGATAATTACATTGTCCAACTCAGACATTGTTTTTTTCCCTTCCTATAGGTTCTAGGTTTTCTCATCTTTGTAATGATGAATGGAAAACTGTCGCCCATTAGGTCATTTGGTGACTTTGCAAGACAAACCAGAAGAGCAAGACTTCGGTTAATTGAATCCCTAAATGACATCAGAAGAAAAGCTGTGTTAAAAATATGCGAACTTAAGGATTCACTACAAGCTGCTAGGGGCAAGATTGCCTCATACTGGAAAATCTTAAGCAAGAGGAGACCAAAAGTAAGAGGGCAGAGGCTTTGCTTCAACCATACCAAGATATCCTAGAGTTCTTCTACCATGCACTAGACTGGAATTTTCTACACAACAAAGGGGAATTCGAAGTGACAGCTGAAGAACCCATGGATTATTGGATAGGAGCATGCTATGATCCTTATTGGACTTTTCTTTCTAGCGCAACCCCACCCTTTTATAATGTTCCTTAGATATCATTTTAAAGACATATGTAACATCCCATATTTTGAGGCTCAAAACTAAGCACTACGAATGCTGCAGTCATCTATAGTTGTTAATTTCTGGTAACGAAATGCGGCTATGTTAATCATATTAGTAACATCAGAAGAATACAAATATGAAATTTTTTAAACACAATTCAATAGAAACTTTCACATTTCATTTCAAAAATGGCATCTCATGTTCATTACATAATTCCATTCATAATTCGACGTTCAGAGAAAATGTGATTATTAAAAAAATACTCCAAGAGCGACATATGAAGATGCCCTCTTGGTTTATCATTACTTGGCAATTATATAACTTGCTATTACATCCATATAGATAAAATTAAATAAATTGCGTATTATATAAGAACTTCTAAATAGCTAGATTGCCTCATGCACGTCTCTAGAAGCTTATTTGTCTAATTAGAACCTGAAATCCCTTACTCCCAACCTATTCAAATGAGTACCTGAGAGTTTGACAGGAAAAATAAAAACTTCGGATTAGAAAAACAGTCTGGTGTGAATAGTAACCTACCATCTTAAATTAATAGATATCTAATGAGACCAGCTGTTGAGCGGAATGAGTTTCCCTTCACTAGTACCTTAATCAACATATCAACCATATACTATGCTCCTACATCAACAATAGTCTATTACTTAAACAAGAAAACAAGAACCACAAAAGGATGACATGTACACACTACTTTCCAAAATTTTAAATAACGCAACTTTATTCAATACGTCGTTAATTTTTACTTCTTACCCACGATCTCTAATTTGTGCAATACGGTTTTCATTTTTCCCTCTCAACGGCTACCTTTAGTGCATATTACATTTTTCCCCTATCCCTAAAAATTATTCCCTAGAACCATTTTTATTATCCTCTTCCAAGATAATCATTTCCTTGCCAAATAAATTATTCTACCTATTCAACAACACCAACCATAGTGTAAAAAATAAAACATAATCAGATCTGCTGATCAATCACAACTGTCGACCTTTTTAGGGGAAACCTGTGGTAAATATTGGGCATTTATTTATTGCTTTGTCCGATCAGTGTGTCAGACAAGGTTATAAGTTTTATATTACCAGAAGAATTTCTTATAGTTTATTGTTTTTAATTTTGTAGGCATTGCTGCTATTTACAAAGTTTTGGTTTTTCTTATGCACCTCACAAAATTCTATGTTGAAACCTATAGTACCCGACAGTTGATTTTATGGATAATATTACTGCTTTCAGTTTGTGTGCCAACTTTGAAATAATGTAAAAGTAAATGGTCATAAAATTAAACTGTGGTACATATTTGCATGTTCATAGTCATTTAAAATCATTAAAAGAATTGGCAATCGTTTTCATTTTTCCTGCAGACAGTTATATGTTCTTATTTTGGTTTTGCGAAAGTGTGTATCATTACCATACACATGTACAATACATGCAAATTGGGAGTCAAATGTGTATTGAATTAAGCTTTCTTAGAAAGATTTCTACTGTGTAAGTGTTAATGTCTTTAGCAGTGGTAATTCAAACATACTCCGACTAAATTATGTACATTGATTTTCATGGTAAATTTTCAAGTGTAAAAGAGTTAATTAAAAAGAACAATTTTGTGATTATTATGTGGTCATAGATAGCGTAGGTTATTAACATTTTCATTTCTGGCCCTTCTAAATGGCAATATTGGTAGAAACAAATAGGTTCTTAGTGATCCTATGAAAACTATGATTTAGGATCGGTAGTTCTTAAGAGCTTTGATAGATTATTAGTTAGCCCATGAAAAATAATATGTTCATAGTGACCTTAGGAAAACTATGGATTGAGACAAAGAGATGGTTTTGTAAAAGGGTGAACTTATAGTACATATAACCCTATGTTGACAGATGAGTCAAGCTTACTCACATTGCATACTTGCATATGATTATGTTTTAACTAGTGTGGAACTCATGCTTCGCTGTCATGAGCAAAGATGCACATGTGGTTAGCTCCTCGGGTCCAACTGGCAGCATCCCCGTGGACGCCCAAATAGTTCATGAAGAAGAGATAATAGCCGAGATTAATGCTTAAATGGAAGCAGCTGCTCGGGCAAGTGGCATTGAAGGTGGGATGGCGGGCCCTGGTCCAGCCCCTCTGTGGATGATTTCTCCCAATGGTAATATTGTCAACACCGGTGTTCCTCTCTCGTCTTCTCATGTTGATCCCATTCCTTCGACTCCGCCTTCAGGTTGAATTCCAATTCATGTGTGTTTGGAGGAAGAGGTTATCATAGTTCCCCCGGTTGGAGATCTACCGCCAAAAAGCAAGGGCTCGAAGAGGCATTCGAGCGGTAGTTCCAACGGGTCAACAACGAAGAAAAAGAAGAAAAAGATGAGAGAATAATAATGTCTTCTTAGTGTATTTTTGATAGATAGATAGGAATTTCCTTTGGTTTCTTGTAGGCCGTGTATAGATAATGGTTCAACCCCTGCTAGTAGGATTATGTAGGATACTTTTGTACTTATCCTTCGCTACCAAAGTATAGTTGAAATAAAATTCCATTTTGTCTTTAGCATAGTTTGTATTTATTTGCTTAAGTGTTTTAGCATTCGAACTTTCATTCAATACACTTGTGAAGTTTTTGCCTTTGAATTGGACCTGAGTTTAGTTGTTAAGTTCTGAAGCTATGGCTTCGGGTCATGATCGAAAGTTAAGTCGAGTTCCAATACTGCTCTATCTCGATCAGTAGCTGGTATTCAAGTTTTGCCCCCAGTTCCGAGGATAAATCGAAAAGATCGGTTGGCAGTTGCATTTCGTCTTCAATACATCGAGCTTAACTTTGTTGAATCGAGCTGAAACAAGATGAGTTCGAGTGTTCGAATCACATCGTCTCATCCATCGATGATTGCATCCATGCTCTGGGGATTGCACTTGTTCATTGGCGGTCGGTTACGCCCGCTTAAGATATAGAGATATGTCCACGCTCTGGGGACTTACGTTACTTTATGGGCGGTCAGTCACACTCGTTTGATATTTAGAGTTTCGTCCATACTCTGGGGACTTAGATTGATTCATGGGTGATCAGTAATACCCGTTTGATATTTAGAATTTTGTCCGCGTTCTGGGGACTCGGATTGATTCGTTGGTGGTCAGTCACACCCGATTTGTGTTTATACTCTAATCCACACTCTAGGGACTCAGAGTTGTCTTATGGGTGGTAGTTTCACACTTGGTTTATGCTTATACTCCAGTTTGCACTCTGGGAATCTGGGGTTGGTTGATAGACGATCGATCACATCTGTTTTGAGTTTTACAATTTTGTTCGCACTCCGAGAACGATGGATCTATCAGGATCGTGGATGGTTAATTCACATCCATCCTGAGTTAATAGGTGAGGTCGCTAGATAGACGGATCCATCCTCCTCAAACTTGGTTCGAATATGGGCGAAGTTAATAGGTGGACGGATCCACCCTCCTCGAAATCGCATTTGTAAGTTTATACTTCAGTTCTCACTCTAGGAATCTGGAGTTAGTTAGAGGACTGTTGTGTATCAATCCTTTTTTGGCTTCAGTGTGACGACTTGCCCCCGAGCTCGGGTTTCTCTTAGCGAGTGACCGGTCGTATCACAGTCACTCCTTATTTGAATAAATCTTACCATAGGATGGAACTTATCTCTTCGCGCAGTGTGATGTTCGTATGACACATTTTAAAAATCACTGCTCTAGCTCGAAGAGGTTGCATTTTATTGCTAATAAAGAAAATACGGCAAAGTCAGTTGCCTTATTACAAATCCAAATTTCGAAATGCATAAAAAAATTGTAAATGAAAAGCAGAACGAATGAATAAATAAAGCTCATTATTTGTAGTAGCGACGAAGACTCTCGTTGTTCTAGGCTCTCGGCAGAATGAGACCGTCAACAGTCGATAATTTAGATGTGCCGTCTTTGAGTCTTCATTTAATGACATACGGCCCTTCCCATGTTGGTTTCATATGCGAAGGAACCAGGTAAATTCTCTTAAGGATGAGATCGCCGAGTTCAAAGGTTCGGGGTCAGACCTTGGTATTGTACAATTGGGCAACTCGATTTCGGTATGCGGCTGCCCTCTAATCAGGCTCTTCTCGCTTCTCATCCAATAAGTCAAGAGATTCGGTAAGTAATATAGCATTCATCTTCGGATCATGATATGCCACACGATGAGAAGGTACTTCCATCTCGACTAGAATAACGACTTCTGAATTGTAGGAATGAGAGAATGAAGTGCGACCGGTCGTGGATTTATGGGTTTTCCGATAAGCCCATAAGTTCATAGGGAGTTCATCGATCCATTTTCCCCCGGCCTTTTCCAGTCTTTTCTTCAGAATGGACTTTATAACTTTATTAATGGCTTCAACCGTCCATTCACTTGAGGGTGTAACTGCAGAGGACTTCTTCTGGATGTGGAATCATTAGTAGAAATTCTTAAATTCAACACTATCAAATCGGGCTCCGTTGTCAGTGATGATGGTATGCGAGAGACCAAATCGACAGATAATGTTGCGTACAACAAAGTTGATCACTTTCTTCGTTGTGATAGTAGCAAGAGGCTCAGCTTCCGCCCACTTAGTAAAGTAATCAACTACAATGATGGTGTACTTTGCACCACCTTTGGCTTGGGGTAGAGATCCTATAATGTCGATGCCCCATACGATGAACGGCCAGGGACCGACCATTTGAGTTATCTCAGTAGGAGGGGCTTTTGGAATCCTAACATCTGTCGCATTTCCTAGCGTAATTCGATGCGTCACGATTTACAGTCGGCCAATAATATCCATACCGAAGTACTTTTTTGGCAAGTGCTTGCCCCCCGATGTGATCACCACATTTTCCTTCGTGTACATCATACAATACTCGTTTGATTTTGGGCGATACACCGCAGTAAAGGAACAAAGTACCCTCTTCTATACATGACTCCATTCTGAATAGTGAACCGCGAAGCCTTTCAAAGAACTTGTTTTTTTTTTCACTCCTACGCTCTGACAGGGTTCCGTGCTCGAGATAGTTCCTGAACGGAGTTATCCATAACTCCTTATCGAAAATGACTTCAAACACCCAATCTGTTTCCATCTGATCAATGCTCTGGGAAGATAATGTTTCTACGGGAATGAGTCCCATCTGCTGTGCCTCACAGGTGCTGAATTACTTTGCCAAGGAATCGACATTCTGATTGCGTTCTCGATGTATGCAGTAGATGGCATAATAATCGAACCTATTCAATATTTCCTGAACCCGAGCAAGATAAGCAACCGACTTCGGTCTTTGGCCTGGTACTCCCTCGAACTTTGGCATATGACCAATTGTGAATTGCAGTAAATCTCCATAGTAATAATTCTCAAATCTCTGGCAAGCGTTAATCCAACGAGTAGGGCTTCATATTCGGCCTCGTTGTTGGTCGCATAAAAGTCGAATTTTAAAGCATATCATATAGATCGACCTTCAGGGGTTTCAAGTACAATCCCGACACCTAAGCAGTGGGCATTTGATGCACCAACAGTATTTATCTTCCAGACATATTTGACGGATTTACTGGTTTTGGAAAAGTCCTCCAGGATAGTGAACTCAGCGATGAAGTATGCTAGGACTTGCTCTTGGATAGCTCGCTTTGGAGTGTAAGTGATGTCGAACTGACTCAGGTCGATATTCCATTTGAGTAACCTACCAGATGTCTCAAGCCGCTAAGGACCTGTCGTAATGGATGGTCGGTGTAGATAGTGATAGGATGAGCCTGAACATACTGATGGAACTTCCTTGAGGCAATGGCAAGACAATAAGCCAAATTTTCCAGCTTTGGATAATTTCTTTCTGCTCCGGTCATTCTTTTACTAATGTAATATACTGGTTGTTGTATCCGGTCTTCCTCTTGAATAAAGGCAGCACTAATTGTGTTTTCTGACACTGCCAAGTAGATGTACAATCTCTCATGATCGATAGGCTTTGACAGAATGGACGGTGTCGACAGGTGTTGAACCAGCGCTCGGAATGCACCCTCACATTCTGTAGTCCATTCAAAATTCCATTTTCCATTTCTGATTAGATCAAAGAAGGGAATGCATTTTTTGGTGGATTTCAGAATAAACTGGCTCAGTGCTGCTACTTTCCCATTGAGGCTTTGGACTTGCTTTATAGTTCTTGGAGTCTCAAGATTTCTGATTGCCCAGATCTTCTCGGGATTGGCTTCAATTCCTCGAGCATTGATGATAAATCCAAGGAACTTTCTAGAAGCGACCCCAAAGTGACACTTCAACGGGTTGAGTTTCATTTTGTACTCTCAGAGGACATGGAACATCATTTCCAGGTCTTTGATATGATTTTTGGAGAATCCTGACTTCACAAGCATGTCGTCCATATATACCTCCATGGTTTTTTCGATCTGGTTAGCGAACATTCGATTAACTAGCTTTTGGTAGGTTGCCTCGGCGTTCTTGAGTCCAATGGGCATGACTTTGTAGTAGTAAAGTCCTAGATCGGTGATGAAGCTGGTATGCTTCTGATTGGGCGAGTGCATAGGTATCTAGTTGTAGCCAAAATACGCATCCACAAAGGATAAGAGTTCATGTCCAACCGTCGAATCTATGAGTTGATCGATTCTGGGAAATGGAAAACTGTCTTTAGGGAATGCTTTATTCAAATCTGAGTAGTCAATGCATGTTCACCATTTCCCTTTAGGTTTTCTGATAAGTGTAGGATTGGACACCCATTCTACATATAATTCATCTCGGATAAACCCATTCGACTTGAGTTTATCTACCTCTTCCTTAAGGGGGGTAGATATCTCTGGATTGATACCACGTCTTTTTTGCTTGACCGGGACGTGCCGCGAGTCAATATTCAATGTGTGCCTCACGATGTCCGGGGAGATTCCATATATGTTAGAATGCATCCAGGCAAACACATTGAGTTTTTACGGGAGAAATTAAACCAATTCCTACTGCATTCGTTGGCTTAGCTGAGATCCAATCTATACCATTTTAGAGTCGTTATTATCATCGATCGGAACATCAATCGTCTGCTCTACAGGGAAGCCTGACTGTTTTTACTTTCATCTTCACTTGCGGTATTCCTCGGATCAAGATCCCTTGGGAATTGGTTAGGCTGCCCGGGCCTTAGCCCAGCTGTTAGCTATCAATTTTCTATAAAGCGGACGCAGGGAGATGCCTTTTCCTTTTTCTTTTCGCTGCGCCTCCTGCAGCTCAGCAATAAAAAAGGCTCGTCCAACAGCCTGGTCTCCTTGAACGACTCCAACTCTATTGTCGGTAGAGAATTTTAGAGTCAGACACCAAGGGGCAATAGTAGCTCTGAACTCAGCTAGGGTCGGTCAGCCAAAAAAGCATTATACGGTGAGTCTATATCCAATACAATAAAGTGTAATATCCAGACTCTCCGACGTTCTCCAACTCCTAACTCCACTGGTAGCTCCACCAACCCAGTGGTTATAGTCCCACTTCCGTTGAAGCCATGAACACGAGACTGATAGGGCATCAAATCTTTCGTTTCCATCTTCATCTGATCATAAGCTCGCTTAAATAGTATATTCACTGAGCTTCCACTATCCACTAAGATCCTCTTCATCCAAGCAGGACCTATTTGAGCTGAAATGACAAGTTGACCAATGGTTAGGGATTCGAATCTATCGGCATTCCTGTTTCGAAATACGTTGTCGTCTGTCATCGTTTTCTATTATTCGGTCGGATCGTCGTCTTCCAAATTACTACAACATTCAAAGCTCGCATGCCTAATAGAGCTAGCATACGACTCCATTTCCCTTCAGCTCCGATCAGCTGGATGAGGACCACCACTAACAGTATTAATCACTAGCCTCCCGCCGGCACGAGCGGGTTCCTCCAGTCTTGCCTGATTTGGTACTTGGTTTTGATTTGATGGGCCCGCACCTCCAGGCTGCGGCGCCCGAACAAAATGCACCAATTTTCTTTCTCATATCAACTTCTCGATAATATCCTGTAAATGATGGCACTCGTTCGTGTTGTGGCCACAGCTATCATGAAACCTACAAACCATCCCATTTTGAATCTATTTTTCTGATGATTTTTTCGGAGAAGTTTTTTATATTGAATAGTATTGTAGGTCTGCAAGTACACATTTTCCAATGATGAATTTAAATGAGTATAAGTGCCAACATGGAATCCCTACGTCATAGCCCATGATTTTGATCTCGTTTCCTTTTTTGGTTTCCATCGCCTTTCTGTTGACTCTGCTTATTCTGTATGTTTAACTGCACCTTTTCGGAACTCTCCCCGGTTTGTTTAACGACGACATTGCTTTGGATTCCTTCCACACTAGGCCCTATGTCATCCTTTTTCCTAGACTATTTCACATCCTTCCTTCTCAAGAATTGAACTACCTCGGAATAGAAACGATCCAATGATGTAAGGGGGTTTTCTGGCCAACCAGTTGCCAAATTCAGAATCAGGATTGATCCCCTTAGTTTGTGCCATCAGAATCGAGTTGTCATTGGGATTACTAATCTTAGCGCATGCAGCATGAAACTTCTCCATAAAATGTCCGAGTGTCTCTCTAGGATCTTGAGTGACACCGGACAAGGTATTAACATCTTTCGGCCTTGTGATATGCATGCAGAACTGTTCAACAAATTTCATTGCCAACTGGTTAAAATATAAGATAGATCGAGGTGGTAGATGAGTAAACCACATAGTCGTTATGCCTCCTAGAGAGATGGTAAACTTCGACATTTGAACGCATCATCAGCCCGTGCGGCATTCATCAACCATTCGTACTTTAAGATATGCTGGTTAGGATCGGATCTCCCTTCACAAAAAGGTAGAGTTGGCATTTGGGATTGCCTAGTCGGTTCAGCGTAGAGGATATCATCGGTGAAAAGAGTATGACTCCGGGAGATTCCCCAGTCGTCTTTGGTTAGGCCTTCACTTTCACGGATCATCTAACAGATCATTGTCGAGATATCTGGCATCTGGATGTTTTGGGCATGCTGAGCCAAGGTGTGGTTGGGTTCCACAATGCGAAGATGGGTCAGTCGCGGTCAACGGTCTATATCTCGCCTCCTTGTTTCTAGGTCTTCAGAAACATAAGGCTCAGGAGTATAATTGCATTGAAGGTGGATCAGATCCGTTTGGTCTTGAGCGTCAACTCCCGACTCAATAGCGGTGGTGGCAACGCTGTTGTCAGTAGTGTGATAAGGAATAGTTCCTCCTTGGGAAGAGGGTCTGGTCTGATGATTGGTTGACGGGCCAACTCTCGGTTGCCTAAGATTTAATATGCGCTGATGTCCAGTGGCTTGTGTATAGCTTCCATCTAGTCGTGGATGTGTGGATCTGTGATTGTAGTCAGAAGAGGCTGAACTTTCAATCGATGAATAGGAAGTCTGATCTCTCCTGGATCTCCTTCGTCTTTCATGGTTCAATCGGTTGGTCACTCCGCATTGGCACAGAGTTGCTGAGTAAGCTGCTGGTGGCTTTGCATCAACTCTGGCAATAGCTGTTCAAACTCTTCCCTGGTGACAGGGCCTTGCGGGTCTGAAGGTCCGGCAACATTCTGGTCGGTAGGAGGAAGTTGCACGGGGTTCTGTCTGTCCCGTCCTTCTAGATCTGCGGCTGTTGAGATAGTCCTAGTGTTGACCATGGTGGATATCTAAGCTCTCTCCTAGGCTTAATACAAATCTGAATAGGATGGAAGAACTTCTAGGGTTGAAATCTGGATCTTCTCCTTAGATTTTCGCAATCTAATATCGGCAATAATCCAATGAGCAAGAGAAAAGCTGGGTTTTCTCAATGAAAGCACCAAAGTGTTTGTACCAAAATTGGGCACAACACTCTTCGGATGTTTTTGAAGAGATAAAATGAAGAAATTAAATGTAAAAAGAGGTAGATCTAACAAACAAACCAATCAACAGATAAGAAAATGCGTAGAAACACACGAATTTAGAGTGGTTCGATGAATTGCCTACGTCCACTATGAAATGATTGATGTTTATTGAGTTTCACTCGCTGATTACAAGAAGTTACAATAGTACAATAGTAGTCTAGGAATGATTCCGACAGAATATCAGTGTAGAGAAGCTAAAAGTCCCTTTCCTGTAGGTCCAAGGTCACTATTTATAGGCGTAGGCAGCAAATATCTTGCCTACATCTTGGAAGATTCTTCTCTCATGTGGGTGGGCCCACGGGAGCGAGTTCAGGTGATTTCAGCTCGATCTGGGAGCAATACGAATTGAGTTCGTATCGATCCAAAAATAGTCATTTGAGGCTGAAATTTGACAAGTACATTCTTGAGGTTGTATGCAAGCTCCTACGAAAATTTGTTGGTATTTGGACTTGTAGATTTTGAGTTATGATCGATGCAAGTTTGAATTTGTTGAAGGCCGTCGAGTTCGCATCGCTTCTAGGCACGTGACGATCGATGACGTGGCGCTAAATTTTAGGATCGATCCACTTTTCAAGCCAAGTGACCGAGTCTTTCCATCTTCACGTGCCTCCTTCGTATCGCTCTAATTCATACCGTTCTTATCCATTATCATGGTTTCGTTCGTATCACTTCCTTCAATTCTCATTCGCATTGTTAGTCCCAGGCGCTGCTTCACGTTGATCAACAAGGATGCCGTTCGTATCGATCCATCACATATCATTTACATCGATCGCTGGTTGATTGATACGAATAGCATGTATAGGTGGATCGATACAAATAAGTTGGTGGATGATGGATGCGAAGCAGGGTGAACATGGACCGATACGAGGTGAGGCATGTTTGATGGATACGATCGATACTTCCTTTCATGGATATGAACCGTCGATGGATATGAATTAGTGTTGCCATGATGGATACGAATGAAACCGATACAAAGGAGGTGGAATGATGGATACGAATAAGAGCATTATTTGATTTGCATCGATCATATCTTGAGCATACGAACTCCGATTGACTTGAAATTTGGAACGTTGGCTTTCATAGCTTTGATTATCATGCCATGTTAATTATAGCGTATAACTGGTTTCTAGGATGAACTGTCTTTGGTTTTCAGCCAATTCCTTGGTGTCATGGCCTTGCCAAAAGGTGGGACGACACCCTCCATAAGGTATATATACTGATTCCTTTGTAAGTTATATATATCGATTCCTCTACAAGGAATATATATTTATTCCTCTATAAGGTGTATATATCGATCCCTTAGCAAAAATGACTGATCCCTCCATATAAACGATCTTTCCATATAACCAATTCCTCCTTATGCCCAATCCCTCATATGATCGATCCCACCATTTGACCGTTCCTTACATGGATCGGGCACGATTCATATTTTTTTAAAAATAGCTCAAATTTTTTCAGGTGCCATGCACCCGAACCCATGCCGCAGCACAGTGCCTCCGCATTCTGGATTCGAAACTCGACTTAAAGATGGTGCGTTCTATCCGCTTCCCTTACATCCTGTGACTTACCGAGGCATAGGGGATCAAGCGGTAGCTGTTGAATTGTAGCCCAGGAACTGCTACTCAAACGGTATACCCAAAGGCTGGAGAACCAAGATGATATGACACGAACTGGGATCAGTTAGTGGATCAGGCTTCTAGGGTAGATTACGACCAATCTCAACTAACCAGCTTCCAAATGCCTGACTTACAAGCCATAATTCAATGGCTTGTGTGACGACCGCCCTACGTCGCTTATTATGCCATCTCAAAGCATAGCCATCCATCATCAAAGTCAAACCCGAAGTAGTCACCCATTCAACTTGAAGCAAACCTAGGAAGTTTTAGCCTAAGGTCAAACTCGAGTAAAACCATCATTTTCTCCAAGCAAATAGCAATTTTTTTGGATCGGACTCAAGGTAAATTATCACCAATCCGTCATATGTTGGAAAATCATTCATACAACATTCACAAGCATTACAAATAGCCGTAAATTTAAAATGGAATGGACTAAAGGCGACTGGAGCATTTCCCCCAGTTAAAGCCCATTCACTAAAGCCATTCAATATGCAGAATATCCCAAGAGATTCAATATGCCAACCACGCCAGCGTATTTTGGAAACATAGACCCCCAAGAGAATCTAATGAAAAATGAAGGGCACATGAATTCTGCCAGAACGACAGATGCAATTAATGCTGATTCTTTCTCATAGTCCTCGGGGCAGTAGCGATGGATGATGTGATTTACACAATCACCACCCAGGTCCATCTCCTTGTTTAATCAGCTGGCTAAGGAGTTTCACCAACTTATCCCAAGCACTGGGCGAGCTGCTCATAGATTTTTGGTAGAGATTTAACATTACTGTCACTAAAGTGAGCAATCCCAGCGAGAATATCATACTGATGGCTTTAATAAGGGGAATCGACCCCGAGACACAATTTGGCGATTGGTTACTTGGAGGGCCTCATATGACCTTGAATCATTTATGTTACAAAATTAAACAGAACCTAAGCAAGTAGGAGGTATAACGTACTAGGAGAAATAATGATGCATGCCTGTAGGCTGAAGGAAATCAAAGCGAGGGCAGCATTGAGGCCTTAGATGAGGACTCAGATTCTAGGGGATGACTTAGAATCCAAAAATCAGACTCATATACTCCTTTGAACAATTCAATCAAAAGCATATATTTGGAGACTCACGACTAGAAGTAGCACTGGAAACCAGCCTCAAGAGTGTCCACCAAAACAAGAAAGAAATCCAGGAAATGTTGTATATTTCAAGATACACACTATCATAACACCAGTGATTACAGACACCTTCGAGATGTGATCGAAAAGCAGATCCAAAAAGGAAAGCTTCAATAATATGTGCAAGCCCCATAGAATGGCGGGTAGGAAACATCCAACACTTACCAATAATTACCTTTGATTATCGATTGGACCAACTACGGTTGACTTTCAACTAAGGAGGTCTGGGGAAAAATGGAATAGAGAGCATTCGACTCTGCTTCACTTATCAATAAGATTTATTTCATTTTCAATTATGTTGCGAACTATGACTTACTTGAACTAAACTACTTCCAAATGATGCAGGTGACCAAGTAATTAGATATTGGTGCCAACCAACCTCCACGGACCATGATCGAACCTTTGGAGGATCATCAAGACGAGCGTGATTCGACTGCTCATCAGATATCATATGCCTCTGACTTGGGGACAAGGACTCAAAATGGAAAATGGGTGTCACTTGACCATCCACTTCCTACTATGTGCTTCAATTCTAACAGAACATCTATGTCTTACTCAGAGCCCGACAAGGTTAGAATCTAATAGAAAGTGGGCATGGCTAACCGTCCACTCATCATCCTCCATACTTGACTTGGAGACTAAAGAAAGACTTGGAGCAGAAGCAACCCAACCATCTGCTCCCCAGCCCATACTTAGGGTTCACCAAAATACTTATGCCTCTCCCGAAGCTCAGCACGACTAAGGTCTAACTAAAGTGGACGTGATTTAACCGACCACACATTAACTCCTATTCTCACAAGAAGCAGTTCGAAAGCTCAACTTAAAGTAAGCGTGACTAACTGCCTACTCATCAACCACTGCCCCTAACACATGGACATGTCATCTTGAGGTGGATGTAACTTGATCGTCCACCCGAAAACTTTCTCTCTCGACTTTCCGGGAGGAGTACAAAGTAAAAAGATTAATGCGGTTCAACCATCCATCGATCAACTCTGGTACCTAGAGTGTGGACCGAAGTATAAACACTAAATGGGTGTAATTGACCACCCATCATAAAACTCTGGTCCCCATAGTGCGGATTGGAGTATAAACACAAAATGATGGACACGGTTTGACCTTCCATCAATAAACTCTACTTCCTAGAGCATGGATCGGAGTATAAACATCAAACGGGTGTGACTGACCACCCATCATAAAACTCTTCTCCCCATAGTACGGATCAGAGTATAAACACAAAAAGATTGATGTGGTTTGACCATCCATCGATCAACTTTGGCTCCCAAAGTGCATACCGAAGTATAAACATCAAATGGTGTAACTGACCACCCATCATAAAACTCTGGTCCCCAGAGTGCAGATCAGAGTATAAGCACAAAAAGATGGACGCGGTTCAACCATCCATCAATCAACTCTTGTTCCCATAACATGGACCAGAGTATAAACATTAAATGGTGTGATTGACCATCCATCACAGAACTCTACTTCTTGGAGTGCGAAACGAAGTATAAACACAAAAAGATCGAAGTAGTTCGACCGTCCATCGATCGACTCTGGTTCGCAGAGCATAGGTCGGAGTATAAACATCAGACGGTTGTGAATGACCACCCATCATAACTCTAGTCCTAAGAGCATGGATCGGCATATAAACACAAAATGTGGACGTGGTTCGACCGTTCGCTCCTCAAGTCTTACCCTTTACTTGGAGGCAAACACATGACTCAAAGTGGATGTGATCTGACCATCTCCTCCTCTATTCGAGCTCGAAGTTCTTCAGAACACTCATCTTACTCCCAAGGCTCAGCAGAAACTAGATCCAAATGCAAGAAGACATGGTATGACCGTCCACGCATCGACTCGTGCCTTGGATGTGGGGGCAGTTTAAGAGCCCAAGCCTAAATTGGACGTGGTGCTACCGTCCAATCTAAAGAGGATGTGATACGTCCATCCATGACTTGGTTTTCGCTTAAGGTACAGTGAACTATCCAAGCCTTGACCAGAGATCGACAAGCCCAAAATCCAAACCAAGACATGGACGTGGTTTGACCGTCTAGCAAATAACTCTGGTCCCTCAGTGCGGATTGGAGTATAAACACAAATTGGATGCGGTTCGACCGTCTGTCAACAAGCTCTTATCCCTAGAGTGCGGATATGATTATAAATAAATTGATAAGTGCGGTTACTGCTCAACTTTCCATGAATTCAGACAGAAACTCGACATGAGGAGTATAAACTCACTATGGATGGAATTCGAACGTCCATGAACTAATTTTTCTAATCTAAGAATGGGAATGAGAGTACAAACTACTACAATCCAAATACAACATCATACTATAGCTCCGGCTAAATGATCTTTACAACTTCAGGAAACGACTGCAAGAAGGCATCAATACAAAACCAATCGAAATGACGTCCAAAGTTATGGGTGATCAACTATATCATACCACCATATCGACGGTCAATTCCGATCCAAGCTTTCCATATTGTCCCACTGGGTCGATAGTCAATATCGATCCACATCAAACACAAACGGATGTGACCAAATGTCCTTCAAAAAATTTCGATCAGCAAAATGCGAATAGGAGAATAAACCATGAATGAGTGCGACTGAATAATTAATTCTCCAGCACCCTTCTTTGATCCGTCAAGAGGAGTACGAGATTGGATGAGCATGACCCGACTGCATTTGAGCCAACTCTATTCCTAGATCTGGCAAGAGAACATGAATCAAAATGAATGCGACTGACCATCCAGCTCTAAATGAATGCGATGCAACCATTCACTGGTTGACTCTTACCATGATCCGACTATAAGAGAAATATGAAATGGACTTGACTCGACCGTCCACACACTGATCCTTGCCCTTGGTCCGGCAGGGAGAGAATCAATCACTGATTGGATATGACTTGCCTTCCTCCTTATTGACATAAGCCCCAAACTTGGGGGCATAGGTGTAAAACAAGATAAATGTGAACCGACTATTCATCGATCAACTCTAAGTCCTTGGAGCTTAGGTGGGAGTATAAACACAACTAGGATGAAACTCGACCGTCCATATAGTACATTTATCAACTTAAGACCGGGGGTAGAAGTGTGATCATCCAAAGACTGACTGCGATGGCTCAGTGCTGTGACTCATACCTGGTGTTTACGTTGACTCAAGGCTACAACCAAAAGGATGTCTAGAGATAGAATTGTTAAAATAATGCCCAAGCTCATTGGCAACTAACCATCACTCCAACCTGAATAACGAGTAACATATCGTGATTACACAGAATGGAAAGCACATTACTTGAATACACAGGACTAAGCTCTACTTGGTGTTCGATTAAACGCTCCTTTAAGCCTGATCTTTGACCATCATAGAAAATCGTTAAAAGCATCTAAAACCCATCACTATCAGACTTAACAGTTCATGAAAGACTTTAGGATTTTATCGGAGTGACCGTCATTGTTGACCATCCCAACTGTATTTCATGTTGATTATTACGTGAAATAATTACATTTGAGCTCAAGGATAGGCTATCAGTATATAGGAAATTGAAATTCATATTCAAGTTCACTCAGGGCATATGTTACAATCTGTACAAGTACAAATATGCTAAATTATTCAAGTCTGAAGTGGTAAACATCTGGTTCAAGGCCATATGCTTGTTCAAGTATGCAAGTCATATATAGCATGTCCCATTGTTTGATTTCTCTCACATGGTCTAATATATTCATGTCAAATCAAAAACTGCTAAGGTCCATTAAAACAAAGGATTGAAACTGATCCCGTTGCTTGAATCCATTTAAGCATTTTTCAGCTCACAACATAACGCCAATATCAAGAAACAACGGCGTAGTCCGTTCTATAAAAATATAGACTACAAAGATGAAGAAGAGGAGCCCAAACAATCCAAGGCTGCACCCGTTGAGCTAATGGTCAACATACGGTCAGCCATGATGACCCATCAGAGTTCTAGAAGATTGGATCATATCTCAATGCAATGATGATGAAGGAATTAGCTGGTTTTCTCTAAGAAAATCTTGATGTATACATTTGGACCCATTCTAACATGTGTGGGTCTTGCCAACTATCATGGGCCATGCATTGAATATCAACCCAAGGCATGTCCCGGTGAAGTAAAAGCAACGTGTCATGGATCTAGGGAGATCTGTTGCACTTAAAGTGGAAGTGGATAAACTCAAAAACAATAAGTTTACCCGTGACACCCTCTACCCGAAATGGGTATCTAATATAGTTCCTGTGAGAAAAGCTGATGGAAAGCGGTAGACATACATCGACTACTTTTACCTAAACAAGACATGCCCGAAAGGCAGCTTTCAACTTTCAAGGATCGACCAGCTGGTAGACTCAACCACTGGATAGGAACTTCTTTCGTTTATGGATATGTATTGGATACAACCAGATCTTGAGCACGTCCTCGACCAGGTGCACACCAACTTCATTACCGATCTAAGTCTATATCGTTATGTTGTGATCTTGTTTGAACTAAATAATGTTGAAGCTACTTACCAAAGACTAGTCAACAGGATGTTCATAGACCATATTAGGCGATCGATGGAAGTATAAGTGCATGATGTGCTCGTGTAGTCAAGACGATTGAACAACCACATCGATGACTTAACGGAGATGTTCAGTGCTCTATGATAATGTGGAATGAAACTAAATCCCTTGAAAGGCTCTTTTGGGGTTGCATCAGGGAAATTTTGGGGTTTCATCGTCAATTCTCGCAGAATCGAAGCCGATCCCAAGAAGATTCAAGCAATTTGAAACATCCAAGTGCCAAAAACGATTAAGCAAGTATAGAGCTTAAATGAGAAGGTTGGTGCCCTAGGCCGCTTCATCTCTAGGGAAACCTACAAGTGTATTCCTTTCTTCAACTTGATTAGGAGAGGGAAGAGGAACTTTGCATGGATGCAGGATTGCATATATGCATTTCAAGCTCTGGTAGATCACTTAAAGGGACCTCCCATCCTATCCAAGTCACTGGATTGTGAAGACTTATACATCTATTTAGCGGTGTCAGTACACGCTATAAATGCCATATTGTTACATGAAGAGAATCAGATCTAAAGGCCAGTATATTATGTTAGCAAGTGATTGACAGGTGCTGAGAGAAACTACCCAAAGCTGGAAAAGCTACATTCTGCCTGTTGATTGCGTCACAAAAGTTTCGCCCTTACTTCTAGGCTTACTCCATCAACGTCTACACCTGGTATGACAGGTCCTACAACAACCTTAGACGTTTGGAAGGTTGCTCAAATGGAATATCAAGCTAACCCAATTCGATGTCACTTATCTCCTTTGGAGAGCTATCCAGGGATAAACATTAGCAGACTTCATGAATTCACTACATCAGATGATTATCCGAAGAGTAGTGGAGAACCGAACAGTCGATGGAAAATGTATATGGATGGAGCATCCAATGATCAGTATTCTAGCGCCAGAGTTGTGTTAATGACTCCTAAAGAACGATCAGTCTGCTATGCCCTGAAACTTAACTTCCCTGCAACAAATAATGAAGCTTAGTATGAAGCCTTGATTGCCAGGCCCAAACCTGCTAGAGAATTGGGAGTGGAAACTTTACATATCTTTTGTGATTCCCGGTTAGTAGTTAGCCAACTAAAGGAAGATTATTGTAACGACCAGTATTTTTAACTATTTCAAAATTTTGAATTTAATATGATTATTGGATAAAAAAGGTTAGAAATAAATATTTAATGATTATTAATGTATTTTATTGAGGATTAAATTGTTTAAATTTAATATTGGAAATTATTTGAGTAATTGACTTTTGAATTTAATATAAATGAAAGTGATATCGGAAGTTAATTTAAATTTTATTTGAACAACAATAAAGATTGTTAAATTAGAAATTGAATTTAAAGTGATTAAATTAAAATTTTGCAATTTGCTCATTTAATTAGCGAGTAAAAATAGCCATTTTGGCCACTATCTCGGATTTCGACGAAACCAGTTTCATTGGATTCGTAATAGTGAGTTATTATAGGATTACAAGTTTCATAGCGATTGGACTTGTCATTTGGCCATGCAAGCTTGAAGCACGTAGAATTTTATTTTTGAATTTAACTAAATAATTGAATTTGAAAAGCTATCTCCCGCATACAATCAAATTGGCTTTTGAAACTAGTTCATTTGCATTTGGGAAGAGGGTAAAACATTACAAACGCCAGGCACCACACTTCGTTTGGAGCTCGAAAATTTCAGGTGTTATAGGCAAGATATTTTCTATTATAATATAATATATTAAAAAAATCGTACGCGTACATCACGCCGTTCTGTTATCTTCCCCCCGTAACCCTTTTCTTTCTCCCATTTTCAGATTTCAAATCATGCATATGACAAAAAACTACCGATTAATAAAAAAACATGATCGATAAAAGTGAGCAGTCACGATCTTGGCATAAGAAGAAGGTCGAGCGACGCGCCTCAGGTGGAGTGCGATGGAGCGAGGGGGGAGGGCTTAATTCTAGCTCGATCGATTTAGGGTTTCAGTTCTTGGATCGCATGCGCGCAACTCAAAGGGGTTGGTGGCATGGCTATCGACATTGTCATTGGGGAGAGGCGATTCGTTCAAAAAAAGAGAATGAGGAGCGCAATGTGAACGATAGGGGAGAACGTCTTGGTGATGAAGCATGAGAGCATAAGATATGATGTGTTTCCTATTATGATTATTTATGTTAATTTTTATATTATACATCGATTTTAATAAAGTTGTATCTCGTTCATGCAAGGTCCTATTTAGACGAACCAAATTGCCTTAGAATGGTATCGGTGTCCTCTACGCATTGAATCAATTTGGAAATTTTTTTGAAAAGTTTCAGATAAGAAGGCGAGTGTTTTATACGCTCACGTTTGACAAATATATTTTTATGTTAGTAAAATTTATATCATGAAGTGATTTAAATTTATTGATGGTTGTTTGATAAATTTAATTGACATCTGAATTAATTAATAGAATTTGAATTGATAGTTGATTGATTTAGAATATAAATGCCAGTAAAATCCCTGATCATTGATAATTGGTTGACTATTGTGATTTTTGACTGTTTGGATGATTGATTAAGATGGATGCTATTGATTGATATTTTGGATGATTTGGATGTTTATTTATGTTTAATATATCCTATTACTATTCTATATATTATTTACAATATATAAAATTGTAAATTTAATTATTTTGGATAAATTAAGAAATATGTTGAAATGATATATACCTATGGCATTTATTTTGGATTGAAATGGTATATATCCATCCTTGGAATTAAATTGAAATAATTGATTCACTTGGCCCTAGGATAGAAAATTATATACGGACACCGGATTGGTTAAGTTAAATGATTTTAAAAATTTTGTTTCGAAATTATTTAAATGATTTGATTTTAAGAAATAAAAAAAATGAATTTATGGAAATCGAACTATTTTCAAATTTGAGCTCGAAGTGTTGAAATTTAAGTTGATAACGGGAATTGTTTAAATAATTGAAGTTGAGATTTTGACGTTATAATCGAAATATGATGTGAATTTCAAAAATCGATTTGTTTTAAAAGATTGGACATTTATTTGAACTTTGAATATTGCTTAGTAGAAGTGATATTTTAAAATTGAGATCGGAATTGAATTATATTTGAAGATTCAGTTTTTAAATTGGATAGCAAAGGTTAGTTTGATTTAAGTGTTTTGAATCGATATTTTGAAAATCGAACTGGAAATTCATATAAATCGAAGTGGTACTGATTTGGAATTGGAATTGAAATAAATTTGGAATTAGAATTGAAGTGAAATTGAAATTGGAATTGAAATTAATTTGGAATTGAACTGAAATTAATTTGGAATAGAAGTTAAATTGATTTGAATTGAGGAATTTGGAATTGAATCAGTTTGACTTTGAAACTATTTTCAATTGAATTATTTTAGTATAAACAATTTAGAAATCTATGTTCTTTAAATATTCAATTTTTTTATTCTCCAAACTATTTTACTATATAAATCATTTTTAATACTCAAACTATTTTCTATTAAACTATTTTAACTATCTAACTATTTTTAAAACTATTTTAACTATTTTCTAAAAATTCAAACTGGTCAAAAGAGTCAAATGTTTATATTTAAATCTTGGATTTAAATGCGAATTGGGTTAAAGTGAAGCTATAACCTAAATTGTAATTATAATCAAAATTTTGAAGTGAAATCGATATATCGAACTGAATTGACATTTTGAAGTAAAATATGATTGTGCAGTGAATATGATGATTTCGAAAAGGATTTGATTTTTGATGCAAATACGATAATTTTGAAATGGATTTGATTTTGAAACGAATATGATATTTTGATATCAGGTACGAATTGTTTTCGAAATATAGAAGTACCAACCGGTGTGTAAAATGGCGTTTGGTTGTTAAAGACACGAGGCCTCTTATTGGCATACTCTCTGTCAATATTGAAACCACTTTGACAACCATGTACGCGGTGGATGATATCCAAAATTTAGTGGTTGAATTGACAAACATTTACTGAAAAGAAGTAAGAGAACGATGATGGATGGCCTTGACACCTGTGTGATAATTAAAATGACTAAAAAGGAGCTTACGTCTGACCTATGAGGTTAGCTACATCTAGCGACGTGGATAATTCTTACTACTATCATGATTTTGTACTCAATAGGTGCACCCTTTTTGTTCGAATTGATAGTCGTGGTCGACCACGGATGGGTTATGACCAGCCAAAAAGGGTAAACTGGTAGAATCCTACCTTGGACATTGCCTCACGTGCCTTGTCATATTTATCCTTATGCTAACCCATTACGACTTTAGTTTAGTACTATACAAATGTGTTAAGGTGGATCGATGTTTTTTTTACCGATAGAAATTACCTACTATAGCATGTACTATTATATATAAATACTTTAATGGATCCTTAGGAGATGGAAAATCTGTAACATCTCTTAAGTTATTGCATGCACCTTATACATTGGATAGAAAATGTAAAATCCCGTAAACATCTCTAACGCTGTTACACTCGTATTTATTGATATCGATTTGACTTACATAAGAGTATTTTAGTCCTGACTCGAGTGTTTTGTCTTTTCATTATGCTCGGGTCAGCCCTGGGTTTTTCAGCACTTTGAAGATCATTTTTCCGGAGGACGAAGTCGAAGATTTGGTACATTACTATTACTATTAATATTTCAGCATCACGTTGTTTTCTGCATTATTTTTATTTATCCGAGTTGTATATATAGATCTGATAAATGTTGTACAAATTATAATCAAACGTATATAAATAGCTTCATGAAATGTTTAGTTGACTATTATATTTTATCATTCCACTGTGAGATTCTATGTTTGTTTTCTTCTTCTTTTCTTATTTTTCTTCATTATCCCCATTGATTATCTACGTTCCGAATTGTTTAAGTTGGACATGTGTGGATTATTGTCGATTTAAACCTTTCGAAATGTAGGTCATCATAATTATCTTGCAAGGGACAACGTCTTACTCCTTATCTTAGCTAAGTGCAAGAGCTACTGGCCGACTTTGAGTATTACACCATTACACGTATCCTCAAAGAACAAAATGAAAATGTTGAGTCACTAGCCATGCTGGCTAGCTCTGGGAAGGGCAACAAATAGACTTGTCCCGGTTGATGTGCTTAAATTCGAAGCATTGACAGATGGAGATCGACTAGATCTTGGAGACGGAGCCTGAAAAGGAGTCATGAATGACTCCTATCAAAGGCTATCTACAATGGGGAATTCCTCCAGAACGGAGGAATGAAAAACGACAGATCTTCCTAAAAGCTTCATGCTGCATCATCTAAGAAGGAATCAAGTATATAAAGGGCTTTCTCCATTCCCCTGCTTGGATGTATCACCCTTGATGAAATCAAATGAGTCTTGAGAGAAGACCATGAAAAAGAATGCAGCGGTCAAGCCAAGGGGCAAACGTTGACAAAGAAAATACTCTGCTATGGTTATTACTGGCCAACTGTCAATCAAGATGCAGTTGATCATACTAGATAAAGCGACAGGGGATATATGTTTGTAAAATTTTCGAGAGCCCCACCGGCGGAAATTATTCAAATGGTCAACCCATAGCTATTTGCCACTTGGGGTATTTGCATCATCTGCTCCTTGCCAATTTCTAAAGGTAGTGCAAAATACGCCATCATAGTAGTGGATTACTTCACCAAATAGGTTGAAGCTGAACATTTAGCCGCAACCGCAACGAAAAAAAGGGTAATCAACTTCATTTTCTGAAACACCATATGTCGTTTTGGCCTTCGAAGAACAATTGTAAATGATAATAGAACCCAATTCAACAGCATTGAACCCAAAAACTTCTACCGATGACATCGTATTAAAAAGAGATTTGCGGCAGTTGCCCACCCTCGAGCAAATGGACAAGTTGAAGCCGTGAACAAAATCAAAAATTCCACTATGAAGAAATGTTTGGAAAAGGATAAATGCAAGTGGATAGATGAACTCCCAACAGCATTATAGGCTTATAGAACCACCTATAAGTTCACGACTGGCCATACTTCCTTCGCCCTTACTTATGGCTCTAAGGCCGTCATCCTTGTAGAACTTAAAGTCTTCTCTCATCGAGTGACTTATTACAACCCCTATTTCATTATAAAATAAAATAAAAACAAGGAATTTCAATCAAATTGTAATTAAACTTGAAGGAACTGGTGACAACTCGTGATTGTACAAACACATCCGCTAAATCAATGGTTTCTAGCATCCGCTTTGGCAACATTAATATAAAAAGATTAATTTGACTAGTTCACTTTTAAACCTAAAAAAAAGTTTGGGTAAAGACTAAAGTTTAAGGCCTAAATACTCAACATAATTTTGAAATCTATTTTAGCAACCAAATTAGGATGACATAAATCGATATATTCTCTATATTGTGATATAAGATTGCAAATTCTTTCTTTTTCCTATACAAATGATGTCAGAATGCAAATAAATTTACTCTAAAGATTTAAATTTATCTCTAATGAAGCTTTTAGCATCTTTTCTATTTTTCGCTATGTCCCCGCCACAACGTTTTGCACCGCCACCGCTATATAACTGCTAGGCGTTTTATTGCACAGCTTCAAAGTACCATTATCAAACTAGATTTCCTATCTTATTTGGTGATCAAACTGTGGTGGAATGGTTAAGTCAAGTTGAACAACACTTTAGATATTATCATTCCCTAGAAATAAAATGGGTACAAACTTGTTCATTTCACCTTAAATAAGAAGCTCAACAATGGTACAATTTAGATATCGTTATTGTATGTTAAGAAATAAATAAGAGATATTTCAATATCTGGGCTTTTTCATATTACAATAGTTTTAACGTGGCTATGGATAACTAGTTTTGAATTGTATAACGATAATCAAGTTATAAGACAGGCTATTATTTTCAATAAAGTTTATTTCAACATGGTATCAGAATAGGTTTCAATCCTACTAATTTTTTTTACATGATTTGATTTATCAAAGCATCCCTTTCTTTGTATCTCCAGAAACCATATCTTCGTCATACATGCCTTAACTTGGATTCACAATCTTCTGATATGTGCCGTCTAATTTCGGTTGAATTTTGGAGACACCATACGATGACTTGAAGAGGTCAAGAATAGCTTGATAATGGTGAAAAGGGTGTGCGAACCAGAGCTCATATGCTAAAGTTATCGCGATTTGAAGATGCACAGGTTGAAACTTACGTTAGACATCTAATAGGAATCCTCAAACGCCTGACAGTAGATTTACTGCAGCTCGAAAGTTGCGACAAACATCTGAGAGGTTGTGGACTTCAAGGGGAAAATTGGGTATTTGTCAAGGAAGGATGGTTCACTATATAAGCTATTTTCAAAATTCAAAGCAAGGTGACTTAAGACACTCGAAGCGTGTATCCTCCATTAACCAGTGTTTAGCAAAACCTAGTTTTCTTCAATTCTCTTATCCACAAAACTATTCTATTTGAGTATTGATCATTGTAATCAATCTCTTGTACTCTTCTCATTTGTATTAATAAAGGTTCTCTCTTAAAGTGGATGTACACTAATAAGATGTTAGTGGGACCACTATAAATCGGTGTGTGATTTATTTTGTCATTACTGCTTTACTTCTTTATTGCTTGTTTGGGTGATTGTGAGTGGTTTTAGATTAGATTGAGATATTGACTGGTTGTTTTTGCACTTCCTAACACGATCTCATTTTCCGCTGTACTTTCGGGTTTTGATTTGAGTGGTCTTGAGTTAGAATTCCAATAACATTTGGTATCAGAGCTTTGGTGTTGGTAGGTGGTTATGGAAATGCCAAAATCAAATAATACCACAGGTAGTCCCTCGATGGTTAGTCCAAGTGGCGTATCACGTATGTACATGGCTTTGGGATCACAATTGTTTATAGACATGTGGAATGGTGATAATGATTTTGATAAATGACAATGGAAGATGAAAGCGGGTCTACGGTAGAATCAAGTGCATCGGGAAGTGTTTGATACACATTTATTACGGACGGACATCTCGGATGTTGAGAGATAGGAAATGGAAGAGTGAACTACACTTCAAATTAATATAGGGGAGAACATTATATCCGAAATTAGTGGTGAGACTACCACTAAGGGTACATGGGAAAAGTTAGATGAGTTGTATGTGAAGAAGTCACTAACTAATCGTTTGATCATGTTGTGAACGTTTTTCACTTATAAGATGAAGAAGGGTACTTCACTTAAGGTGCACTTGAATGTGTTTGATGATTTTCTAATTAAGATGAAGGAAATAAATTTGAAGATTAAGGAAAAGCAAAAGGCGATGATATTGTTGTGTTCTTTTCCGAACCATTGTACGGGTATCTCTAATGTTTGATCTATTGCTGGAATACTTTGACTCTTGATGAAGTCAAAATGGGTCTTCTTAGTGAGGAGTTGTGTGATCAAATGAAGGAGTTAGGTGATGGAAGTAGTGGTGCTAGTAGTGGTCACAGTTTATTTTTGGAGAAGGAGAGATAAAAGAAGAAAAGGAACCGGGGGCATTCTAGATCAAGTAAGACAAGTTGGAGAGGAAAGTCGAAGGAAAGAAATAGCTAATGCTTTATTTGTAAGAAGCTTGGTCATTGGAAGAATCACTGTTTGGACAAGAAGAATGTGAAGAAGGATGTAGCATCTTCATCCATCGCAGTAAAGAGTGGAGTTGGTGAGGGAGATGTACATATTTTGACGGTGGTAGCATCAGATGTTTCGGGCAACGAATGAGTGCTTGATTTGGAGGCGTCTTATCATATGATGTCGGATAAGAATTTTTTTCTTCTTATGTCGATAAAGAAGGAAATTCAATTATTATGGGTAATGGTGCTATTTGTAAGTTGAAGGGCATTAGTTCCGTGCAAATTCAAATGTTTGACAGAGTGGTTCGTACTCTCACTAATGTACGCCATGTTTCGGAATTTCGAAAGTCTCTTATCTCTTTAGGGCTACTAGATTCTTTAGGTTGTAAGATCACCATTGAGAGTGATAGCTTGTAGGTTGTGAAAGGCGTGCTTGTGGTGATGCAAGGTGCTAGAATTCATGGTGTTTAAATGCTTCTAGGAGTGACTACTGAAGGTGAAACTTGTGTAGGAGCTGATAGTTCTCTTGGTTTGGATGCGATTAGGTTGTGGAATTTGAGGTTAGATCATGTCTCAAAGAGAAGTTTGGATATTTTTCGAAAGAGGGAGATGATCGATGGAGAGAGTTTCAACAAACTAGAGTTTTGCAAGGAATGTGTCATGGGGAAGAAAACTAAAGTGTCATTCGGTGAAGAAAAACATGATTCGAGAGATGTTCTTGAGTCTGTACACATGGATGTTTGCGGATCAAAACCAGTAGCTTCTTTGAAAAGAGCAAGGTGTTATATTTCTTTCATTGAAGATTTTTCTCAAAAGGTACGAGTGTATGTAATGAAGGCCAAGTCGGGGGCATTTGCAAAGTTAAAGGCATGGAAGGCTCTTGTTAAGAATGAGAGTGGCAAGTCTTTGAAGGTTCTAAGGTCCGACAATGGCAGAGAGTAAGTTTCTAGAGAGTTCTTGGAGATTTGCAAGAATCATGGTATTCAGAGGCATTTTACTATACCGGTAGATCCATAGTCAAATGATGTTGTAAAGAGAATGAACCATACTCTAGTTGAGAAAGCTTGTTGTTTGGGATTGACATCGGGTTTGTCTAAGGGATTTTGGGCCGAAGCTTTGTCAACTGCAGTGCATATTGTGAATCGAATTCCATGCTCAACAATTGATAACAAAGTTTCAGAGGAAGTGTGGATAGGAAAGAGCATTGACTTGAGTCTTCGTTTGTTTGGTAGTCTGGTTTATGTGCATGATCCGAGAAATGATAAGCTAGAGCCTAGAGCTTTTAAAGCGGTCTTGCTTGGTTATATGGACAATGTAAAAGGCTATCAGATTTGGAATTTGAACATAAAGAAGGTTATTAACTCTCATCATGTTACTTTTGATGAGTCGGCTTTGTTCAAGCAAAATGAGCTCATCGGATGTTCCAGATTTGGTTCATGTTGAATCAAAGGAGAAGGAAGTTATTTCCACTTTTTTCCAAGGAGTAGTGTAGTTGGATATGCTTGTGAGGAGAAAGCATCACATAGTCCACATGATTCCTCTAGTAGTGTTGGTGATGTACATGATTCTAGAGAGCATTCGGTTCAAGGTGAAGCCAAAAGGAGTTTGGGTGATCGTATTGCTACTCGGGTTGGTCATCGTGCTATAAGAACACCGATGGATATGGTGATTGGAACTATCTCAGCTTTTATGATATTTTGGACTTGTAGTCTAAGATGAGACTATGGACCTTGATGACATCATGGATTCGAGTGATAGCTCGAAGTGAATTTGCATCATGGAGGAAGAGATGCAATTGTTGTTGAAGAATCAAACTTGGAATTTGGTTCCACTTCCTAAAGGAAACTGGAAAATTGGGTGCAAACGGATATACAAGGTGAAGGCGATGGGAGATACAAAGCTAGATCAATGGCTAAGGAGTTTGCATAAAGGGAGGGAAAGGAGTATGATGAGATTTTCACATTGGTTGTGCGCCATAATTCAATCTAGATATTCTTGCTACCATTTCTATTAACGACTTGGAGTTGGAGCAACTTGATGTGAAAACCGCTTTGTTGTATGGTGACTTGGATAAAGACGTCTACATGGAGCAACTGGAAGGTTTTGTTTTAAATGTTAAGTCAAATTTGGTTTGCAAGTTAAAGAAAACACTATATGGCTTAAAGAAATCACCTAGACAATGGTACAAGAGATTTGATCATTTTATACTTGAAAATGGTTTTGATAGAAGCATCAAGGATGCTATGTGTAAATTTCAAAAGGTTGGAAAATGATTGTTGGTTGTCTTAACTCTTGTATGTGGACGACATGCCCGTTGCTTCTATGGATAAAAATGAAATCAACAAGTTAAAATCGAGTTTAAAATTGGAATTTGAAATGAAGGACCTTGGAGAAGCTAAGAGGATATTGGGCATAGAAAAAGAAAGGGATCAAAACGTTTTGAGTTGAAAGTGACTCAAATGAAGTACATAAAGAAAGTGCTTTACCGTTTAGCATGGAGGATACAAAGGCATCAAATACACCTTTACCTTTGCATGTGGAGCTTTCGAGTAAGGGATCACCTATCATGGAAAAAGACTAGGCTTATATGACAAAGATGTCATATGCTAGTGCGGTTGGCTGTTTGATGTATGCCATGGTGTGTACAAAGCTTGATATTGCAGATGTCGTTGAGATGGTTAGTCAGTATATGGCTAATCTAGGGAAATCACATTGGGAATCTTTGAAGCTTTTATCATCTCATGGTTTTGTTTTTGGCGGTAGTGAAGGGATAAATTGCAAGTTGGTTGGTTATTGTGACTCGAACTACACGAGTGATAGGGATCGGAGAAATTCTACATTTGAATAAGTCTTCAAACTTGGTGGTATGACCACAAGTTGGAGATCGAGATTGCAAACTGTAGTTGCTTTATCCACTACTGAGGCGGAGTTGATAGCCATGGTGGAGGCGGCAAAGGAGGCACTTTATTTGAGGCAATTGTTGTGTGACTTTGGGATTTGAATACGATAGTATTGATGTTCGATGAGATAGCCAAAGTGTTATTTACTTGACAGAAAATTTGGCATTTAGCTCACGGGCTAAGCCTATTGAAGTGAGTCATTTTTAGTAGCCATGGATGAAGACAAGCAAGTTTATATTCGAAAAGTGCACAGAAAGGATAAGGATAATGCGGCTATTATGTTCACTAAGGCATTGCCAGTTAAGAAGTTCGAGCATTGCTCAAACTTGATTCGCTTGAGGAAGTGCTAGGTACCATAGGGTGGCACGCTTGAGAGACTAGTTTGGTTATGGATGATGAAGAGTATCAGTGAGAGATTGTAGTTTTATCTTCTTGGTGAGTACTAGTTTACACTCCTTAGTAATCTTGTCTTTTAGTGAGACAGTTTTGGATTTAGGTGCTTTCAACATTTCGTTAGCGGGCGGGAGCTTTGCCCAAGCTCGCTGATGGAGTACAATGGGCGGTGGCTTTGTCGGAGCTCAACGGGAATGCATTTAAATTTATTTGGTTGAAGGTAGAAGTGGTGATAGGTTGGTACTATCGGTTCTTGCTGATGAAGATGGATACAGCATCGAGGTGGAGTGCTAAATTTTGGTGACACTATATAGTGAGTTAAAAAGGTCGAGAATAACTTGATAATAATGATAACGGAGCGAGTTAGAGCTTGGATGCTCAAGATATCGCAATTTGAAGATGCGCGGGCTGAAAGTTGTGCCAGTCGTCTGATAGGAAACCTCAAACATCTGACAATAGGTTTACTGCAGCCCATATGGAAGATGAAAGTGGGTCTTAGATAGAATCAAGTGCATCGAGTAGTGTTTGATACATATTTTGTTGCCGATAGACACCTCGGATGTTGAGAGATAAGAAATGGAAGAGTGGGCATACACTACACTACAATTTGCTATGGGGGAGAACATTATCTTCGAAATTAGTGGTGAGACTACCGCTAGGGGTATATGGGATATGCTGGAGGAGTTGTACATAAAGAAGTCACTAACTAATCGTTTGATCTTGTTGCGAACGTTCTTTATCCATAAGATGAAGGAGTGTACTTTGATTAAGGCGCACTTGAATGTTTTTGACGATTTTCTAATGAAGATTGAGGTGGTAGATTTGAAGATTAAGAAAGAGCAAAAGGCGATGATATTATTGTGTTCGTCGCTGGACCATTATACGGGTTTCTTAAATAGTTTGATCTATAGCCGGGATACTGTGACTCTTTATGATGTCAAAACGGGTCTTCTTAGTGAGGAGTTGTGCGATCAAATGAAGGAGTTAGGTGATGGAAGTAGTGGTGCTAGTAGTGGTCACAGTTTGTTCCTAGAGAAGGAGAGATATGAGAAGAAAGGGAAACGGGGGTGTTCTATATCAAGGAAGCCTGGTTAGAGAGGAAAGTCGAAGGAAGGAAATAGTTAATGCTTTATTTGTAAGAAGCTCGGTCATTGGAAGAATGCGTGTTTGGAGAAGGAGAACGCGAAGAGGGAAGTAACATCTTCATTCGTCGCATTAGAGAGTGGAGTTGGTGAGGGAGATTTAGATGTTATGATGGCGGTAGCATCAGATGTTTCAAGTAGCGAATGGGTGCTCGATTTGGGGGCATCTTATCATATCACATCGAATAAGAATTGCTTTTCTTCTTATGTTGACAAAGAAGGAAATTTAATTGTTATGGGTACTAGTGCTATTTGTAAGTCGAAGTTCATCGGTTCCGTTCAAACTCGAATGTTTGACGGAGTGGTTCGTACTCTCACTAATGTATGCTATGTTTCGAGACTTCGGAAGTCTCTTATCTCTTTAGGGCAACTGGATTCTTTAGATTGTAAATCCACCACTTTGTCATACCACATGCACTCATAAGCCTATAGAATTATATGATTTTGCATATTTATGTTATTCTTTATCTTTTTCTTCGTTCTTAACCTCCGTCCATAGTTATTCTGAGCAAACTTCTCTTAACGACCCGAAATTTTGAACACTTCCTATTTAAATATCTGAATAATTTAGATATTTTAATCTTGGATTTGATGTGATTAAATGGATTTTATAACTTTACTAACGCCCTTATAATTAATAACTAATGAAGGTAAACTTGTTTTTAAAATATTTTTTTTCCAAAAATAAATACTTTGAAAAAATATTGATAATATAACCAAAAATTGTGTTTTATCGATAAATGGCTTTTACTTGATAAACGTTATTTGAAATTTTTGAGCATGTCTAATATAATAATGTGTGATAATTAGCAATTAAAAATATTTTAGTGTTTATGACCAACTAAGCGCGAATAGTGAAAAGATTAGGAAATGGATTAAGGAGAAGATATATTGGTGAACAAAAGAATTTCCCAAAGGTGTGAGGTGGAAAGTGAGGCTCATGAGTGGGAGAATGCATGGTGATCTTCCATAAAGAGTAAGAGGTGAGTGGTTTCCTCTTGGCCACTTCTACATAAGACCCTTAATGTGTATTATTAACACATTTGTTAATTTTCAATGATAGAAACAACTTATTCTTAATCCATTTCTATCTCCACTAGTTAGTCTTTTAATCAAAACAAATCAACATCAGAATTCTCCAAACTCAAGCTGTAGGCCTAATTCAACATAGAAACAAGGTAAAGGATCTCAAAGTAGAAGGAAGTTGGAAGAAAACGATGCACCGATCATAGGCTGTGAGGATTAAAAGGAGAATGGAGGCTGCCTACTGAAATTAAAAGCAAATGTTGGATCTTTTGGATGTTTTGTGATGGTAGGAAGTGTTCATGTATTATTATGTGCTTGTGCTTGGTTTTAGCATGGATTTAGGTGATTCAACTAGCCATTGAATATTATATAATGGCTTCAATATAAAGTTCAGTAAAGTTAGCTAATGCAAGTTATCACTTTTGGACACCCTTGCTTTGGAAAGCAAGTGATATATGCAATAATATCACTTCTATTACCCTCTAAAACATGTAGCATGGCCTTGAATTTGCGTTTACATGTTTGGTTTGGCTATGTGTGAATTCAAGTGTGTTTGAAGCAATAATAGTCCATATAAGTGCACTTCACAAAATCCTTCCTTAAAATGATTAAATGTGAATATATTGTGAAAATATATATTTTGGTTATGCTCTGCACTTATAGTAGTGTATGGGACAATAAGGAAGTGGTCTGAAAAGTTACAGAACTTGTTAAACAAAGTTGCAAAAGTTATAACAAAAATGGTCGCTATATGAGTACTTTGAAATTGCCCTCTATTTGAAATTTCTTAATATGATTTTCGATGACATCCTTAGAGGTTTCTTTACTATCTTAATAAGTACTGCATGTATACTTCTTATTATTAAAATATCATGGTTTATATGATTTTAAAAATAGTTGAACGAAGTTGTAAATGGAAGGAGCAAAAAGGTCGCTATATGAGCACTTCGTAAAATGCCTTATTTTTGGAAACTTTTAATATGACTTCTGGAAGATTTCCTTAGGGTTTCCTTACATGGTTATGAACTCCTATAAGTAAAGTACTCTCTATGAAAAAAATGGATTTTAAATCGATCGTTAACATGTTGCATACTGGTCAAACATTCAAGGTTTAAAACTGGTTTTGTGGTAAAAGTATGAAACCGCTACACTTAGAACCTGAAACACTTTTTGGGTGTTTAAGTTTGATAGCATTTCTGTTAGATGTTGTAGTATCTTGTTTGAAACTTTAAAGGGTTTAAAAATTATATTTAAATAAATTATTTTCCCAAGATCTTTTTAGGGATATTTAATAATATTAATTAGAGTATTTTAAAAGTGGTTTGAAGTTCAAATATATTTTTAATAATTATTTATAAATTTTTAAAGTAAATTTTTTAGATATAAACCAAACTTTTTTTTAATGATTTTTGTTAAATCTAAATTGGTTAATTTTAAGTAATATATGATATAGATATTTAAAATATATTTATAAGTAATTTTTATGTATATATAAGTTTGGAAAAGTTAAGTTAGGTATTTATAAAAGAATAAAGGCTATTTTAGTTATAATACCTAAAGTTATAAAGAATAGTTTTGCAAAGTTATATAAAAGTATATTATCTTGTTAAGTAAATATATCTGGATATTTAAAATTAATATTTTAAAACCAGCGAGAATAAATGGTTTTTGGTCAAGAGAAAAAATGTTTTAGTAAAAATTTGTTATCACACTTTTTTGAATATACTTAGGAATATACTTTGTTCTTTAAAATGAATATTTAAAGATAATAACAAGTATAAATGGTTCTGGGTTTATTGTAAATAATGTTTTAGCAATATTTGTTTTAAAGCCTTTTTGAATATACTTAGGAATATAATTTTTTTATTAAAATAAATATTTTAAAGACGATGTTAATTGAAATGTTTTTGGATTTGTAGCGACAATGTTTAAGTAACATTTGTCTTTAACCATTTTGAATGCACTTAGATCTTCATAAAGGATAATTTAAGAAAAATGTTAAGTGCGGAAATGTAATGGTTTAAAGTATAAAAGAAAGGAGGAGTTCATAATAACAATGTTTAAGTAACATTTGTCTTTAACCTATTTGATTACATTTTAAAGTAAGTAATCCTATTAAATGACTTATGAATATTCTTATACCTTTGAGATAAGTATATGTATACTTTTTTGAAGTATTGAAAAGAGTACAAATGAATAGTAAAATAGTAAAATACATGTATATGTCTTTTATAAAGGTATTTCAAATATATATATATATATATATATATATATACACACACACACACACAAGTAGAAAAAGGAAGCGAATGGAAGCATCATGTATTCATATGGTTTGAGATCCCCTAGGAAGGAATCATTCGTCTGAATCATCTCTTGCCTTTAGAACATATGTATTCGAGATCCCTTTGGAAGGACCTCTATATATAGTTTGCTTAATTCTAAAGGAAGTAATTATTTGGTAAAATAAATTTTAACTATAAAAGAATAAATTGAATAAAAAGATGATTAGAAGTCGCTTTTGTAACATAATCATGCTTTGTGTGACATAATCATGCTTTGTGTGTTTACTTGTCTATGGAAAGTATTTAGTCATGTACATAACATTAAAAGCTGACAAAGTAGGCTTGTACTATCTGTGAGAGTTAAGAATGATGTTCAAAAACATGATAAGTATTTAAGACTTGGTTTCCATATGCGATCATTCTCTGTAGCGACCTTGAAATTCGAATACTTCATCTTCGAATATCGAAACGTTTTGAAATATAACTAAGTGTTTTAAATATGATTTCATATCCTTGTTAAACATCATTTAATTAATAAATGATGATAATAAACTTGTTTTTGAAATCTGTTTGCAAAAATATATTCTTCGAGGAAAAACCAATAATGTGACCGAAAATCGGTTTATTGATAAACAGATTTCCGATCGATATAAGTTGTTCGAACTATTGTGCACTTGACTAGTGATCAAATGAACATATTATCAACTAATGAACACACACACCCCCTTCTTCATAAAGCATGGGATGTTATAGAAGCTTCTAATATAATACGAGATAATATTGTGAGAGGAGTAAAATGGTAATTAACATAAAGGAGAAACGACTTAAATGAGAAGTGATGGGAGATGAGTCTTCCAAGCAATGAAGAGGGATGAAGGAAAGCTTAAAGATCACCATGATTAGCCTATATGTGACAATATGCCTTTCTCACTCTGTAAGACGAGTCGTTGGTGTAGCATAAAAAGAATGACAAGATGAAACTAAACACTATATAATCTCACAGTGCAATGGAATAATATATAACAGTCAACATAAGATTATACATAATCACTTCCATAGTAATACATCAGAGTCATATAAGTACAAATTTCAGCCACAGATAGCTATGACTGCATGTCCCACATTACTGACACAAAATACTTATACAAATTTGAGAACCCAAGAGTTTTAAGGAAAGAAAATAAAACTCCAGGTCAGACATAGGTCTGGTGTGAGTAAAGTTCAAACAACTGAATTATTACTTTAAAATCTCCTTTAAAATCAAAGGCATCTCATAGAACCACACCGCATATAAACATGGATGATTTTTTACCTTATGATAACCAAAACGCTTTCTATAGAAAATTTCATGATACTATAATAATGTTTAGGGTTTAAACTAAATTATGAATATAATTGAAATGCTTGCATCTCACATTGCAACATATTTGGGCACAATTAAGTCCATAAGGCACTTATTGGAAAATGAGTTTCCAACAATGACATGGATATCGAGATACCACCCGTCATAGTATGCCTCTAGATAACATATTTTGAGGTCGAATACCTTTCGAACTCTATGAGTCAATACCAGCCTACTCCTTACCGGATAGTATTGAATATGATAATCCCTCGGTTGTGATCAATAACCACACTGGGCCCCAGAACATACATCTAAAGAATAATATATATCTAGATGAGGGATGATCACACCCTAATGGTAGCGAACCATATAGCCTTGAAGCATATCCCCTATTTTAGTCATTCTTGGTGTGAGGCTTGAGGCTATATGTGACAACCTGGATTTTGGCAATATTATTTTAATAAGCATTTAATCTAATTAATTAGAATACAACTCATCATTTAAAAAAATAAAAATAAAAAATAAGATTTTAGCCTCTACCATTAATCAATATACATATACATATACATATATATGCATTTTAAAAGAAAACTATGATTTAAAAATTCAAATAAAATCTATCTTATTCAATTTAAATAAAAGCTCTACTTTACATCTAATCTAAATATATATATATGGATGTAATCTAGCTAATAATGGTTAAAATAAAATTAATCTTATTAATATAAAATATAAGTATAAAAAATATATATGAATACAAATAAAGTGTTTGATGGTTAAGCTTAAGAAAAAAAAATAAAAACAAGGGTTTAAGTTAGAAAAAAGTGAGTTTGTGTGTATGCAAAATAAAATAAATTCATAAGATAATTCTAGAATATATATTATTGAATACAAGAAAGAATACAAAATATCTACATACAAAACAATAGGACAAGGCTGTATACTTGTAAGGAAGCATCAACATTAAATGATATCACTTCAAGCACAAACAAAAGTCATGTTAAAAATCATTTCAGCTCAAAAGAAAAAAATCTTATCTAACCAAAGAAGTAAAATCACTGATTAAATACAAAAACAATAGAAGAAAGCTATACCAGTAAACACCTCCCCTTGTACACAACTTTTCTTTTTATATATACATCTGTTCTTACTCCTGTTCGTCCACAAAAAAAAACTAAGCAAAACCAGAAAATGAGGAAGTATTTCATCTTCCAACTGAAGCTAAATTAACAACTCAACAATTAAGTAAAAGGAGATCAAAGAAAAACAAGCTTGCAGCTTTTCAAAAATAGGAGTTGCCCTCTGTTCAAACTTGTTACAGGTGAGTAAAAAAACTATAATTTATTTTAAACTAGATGCTTGTAATGATCCTTAATGGTATGATATGGATTATGCTTACATGTATGTATCAAATGTGAATTCCTGTATAAATGTATAAGTATGCTCCCTGAGATACTCTGTTCTTTGTTCACAGGATTTTTTTTTAAAACAATCTGAAAATATAAATCTCACCTTTAAATCTCAATATAGGCTGAGAAATTCAAACAAGATATGCATGCTTAAACATAATCTAAGTTTTACGAATATATTTAAGCATAATAAGTTAGAAATTATCTGGAAATTAAGTAGGACAGTGAAAATTTCTATCATATCAAAATTTCGACTCAAACAATTCATGCTTTCAGGCATATAACCGATTTTGTTATCTGAAATCATGAATTTTAGGAAAAAAACCAAGATTTTTAGTGCTAGATTGAGTGAGAAATCTTAGAATGATTGGATTTTGGGTTTTTGGGATTTCCTGATGATCGCGTGGGTCGGAGGGTTAGCGATAGGGGTCAGAGGAAGGGGATAGGCCAGGGATGCCGGGAAAAATGTTCAATTAAATTTCTGTTCATCGTTGTGGGCTAACAAGTTTGATTTAGGATTTTGTGGTGTGTTCTGTGTATCGTCGTTGTCTAAGTGTTTCCGACATTGGCGAAGGTCGGGGCTCGATCGCTATGGGGGGAAAGTGTTCATCTGAGTATGGTGTCGCTTCAGGTTGAACGGCGCGTGGTTCAAAGGTTGGAAGCATCGTCTAGCGCTGGTTTTTCCGATCCGGTGAGTCTTCTTGTTGATTGAGTTTTTCTCGATTTTGCTTGGCTCTTGATTTCAAAGTTCTGTTCGAACAAGAAGCTTGCTGTGATTGTTTGCAGTTAGGTGAAGATCAGAACGATGGTCGGAAGGGTAGGTCAGCGCCGTGCACGTGCACGGTGCACATTGGTGTCTGGGTTGATTTTTGCCTTCGCGTTTGGGGAAGAAGGGTGATGGTTCGGCGCGTATTCGAGTTACTTTCGTGTTTTTCTCGAATTATTTGATGCCGGTATCATCTCGTGGTTCGTCTCAGGGTATCCAGTACTTCGGCTCGGGAATTTAAATGATTGTCTCGAGTTCGTTTTGATCAGATGCTGGTTATAAGTTTTAAAGTAAATCAAGTTTATAATACCAAACTTTTAGCATAAAGAAAAGAGCAAAGTTTTAAAGCATAACGAAAAAGAGTTTCAAAAATAAAAGTAATTATCAAATTCCAGTAAAGTGTATAAACAAGTTTTAAGTATTTAAAATTATTATTTACTTATTGTAATTAAGAATAATTATTTACTAGTGGATAGTTAATGAATGTAATTAAGAAATGAATCATTAACTAGAGTTTGAGTGTTGATTAATTGATTATTAATTAAGGAAATCAATTTTTATTAATTAGTCTAATTAATTAAAGATAATCACTTAATTACGAATTAATTAAGTATATTTGCTTAGAGAAGTAATTGGTGGATAATTACTGGATGTAATTAATCGAAGAATGGTAAAGATTTTGGGTTTAATTACTTTGTGTAATTAATATGAAGGTTAATTACTTTGTGAAAGAAATTAAGAATTAATTACTTAGTGTAATTAATCTAAGACTTAATTAATGAATAAAATTTATTAGAGGTTAATTAAGTAATGTAATTAAGGGTAATAAATTACTAAATGTGATAAACAAGCTGATTAATGAATAAAGACCTGATTAATTAGAACAATAATTAATTAAAGAAGTAATTAAGGATCATTAATTAATATAATTAATGAAGTAATTAAGGGATTGAAAAATTTAAGTTAATTAATCAAGATGAATAAGTAAGGGATGATTAATTAATTGAATATAATTAATTAATATTAAATAAGCAGGAATTTTTAAGCAATAAAGTAATTAATTTAATCCATTGGTAATTAATTAAATTAACCAGAAATGGTATGACTAATTTATCTTGCTTATGAATGCTCAAATGGTATTTGAATGCCTTGGATTATTTGATATCCCTGATATGTGATTGTGATGCATTATGATATGAAATGTTTTTGTAATATGATATGTTGGGTTGAACAGTGATAATGTGGTTATCTATGATGTATTGCGGTGTAATAGTGACATCCAGCATTTAAAATTTTAATTGAACAACTTGTTTAAGTTGACATTGGATTCGAAGAGATCGGAGTCGGGTATTAGTGAATACCCGAAACCACTTTGATTCTTTATAGATTGATTTGTGAAATCAATAGGCTGGGATGGAATGATTTAAGTGAATTGGACTATTTAATCTAAGTTTGGTACTTAGAAATTGATGTGTGAAATATGTTGTCTATAGCAAATTGTGAATTTGTAAAATTAATATAAGTTACCCCGGGTTTATATAAGTTGTATGCATTTGTATTCCATGTTAGATGGGTTTACTCACGTTGGTTTCCAGCCTGACCCGGGTGTTGCTTTGATGTAATGCTCGGGTCAAACCGAGTATTACAGATTTCAAGTAAGGACGTTCTGGAGCTCAGGAGGCGACCTGGATGGCAGGAACATATGGAGTGTTTTCGCCATGATATATTTCTGTTTATCCGGGACATGTTGATTTGTATATGTCCAGTGTTTGAGCATGTGTGTAACTCTGATGTATTAAAATGTAATTGACATATATAGTATTCTTTTGTAAACAGTTATTATTTGATATTATATTTTGATCCGCTGCGAATGTGAGAATTTGTGTTGAGTTTTCTGTATCTTCTTCTTCTATCTCTTCTTCTTCTAACTATATAGAATTTTCGAGTTCGAAAATTCCGGGTCGTTACAGTTGGTATCAGAGCTGAAGGTTAAGCGAGAATCTTGGCTCTGGTGGGATACTCATTTAGGATAGGGTCAATAGTACCCTAGAATGAGTCGAGTGTGTATATATATGAGAGCATACTTGTTATTTTCTTATATAAAGATTTTAAATGATTTTATAGAAAAATATATTTTGATATATATATATATATATATATAAAGCAATATTTCTTAACCAATAAATGTTAAGGTAATTGGTTGTTAAATTATTGGAATTAAATTAAGAGGTAATAGCAATACAACCAAATTTAAATTGAATAAAGATAAGTTTGTAACGGATTCAAGCTGAAATTAAAATCTTGAATTCGAAGAAGAATTTTCAAAATAAGATAATAGGAATTGGTTTCCAGTTGTAATAACATTGGTTATTTTCCTAAAATGATTGTTAATGATTTAGCAAAAATAAAATGTTTAAGGAAGTAAACATTTAGGTAAGTATGATTTATGAATTGAAATTGAAAGGGGTTTAAATGGTAAAGTATTAAATCTAAGTCCAGAAAATCTAGGAAATTTGTTCTAAGTGTTTGAAAAAAATATAGTATTATTTGAATAAAAGAGCTTGATTCAAACAAGAGTTGTTTGAAAATTTATAGGAATTTGTTGTGAATTGAAACCAGGGTGGTTTAAAATTTGAAGTATAACTTGGTGTGTAAAGGAATTAATATGTATATTTTTGGATATACATAATATCAAAGATGGTTTGAAATAAGCTCTAAATATTGAGTTTTAAATTTGGAAAGAGATGTGATACCCAAAAGGATAAGTTTTTGAACTTATAAGTGGGAAGATTATTAATATAAAGTTTAAAATTTGAATGGGAATGCAAATTGTGTATATTTGACTGGATTGTAAATAATTTAATAAGAAACCTGAATTGAAATTTCAAGATGAAATTGGAATTTAACTTGGGAAGTTATATGGTTAATTTAATTGGGAGTTTGTGTGATCTCAAAATGGATTTGAGATCTGTAAATTTGAAATTTATGGGTGTTTCAAAATAATTTGGATAATATTATCCTATTAATAATCTTTTAATGGTGAATTAGATTTGATAATATTACACTATTAATAATCTTTAAATGGTGAATTGGATTTGAATTATTATTTGAACCTAGAAATAGGTTTATGAAAAATTAAAGGTTAAATTGATTTAAAGGATTAAATCAACATTGAAGCTTTAACTCGAATTTATATAATTCGAGATGGTTTAAATTTGGAAATTTGAATTGAATTAGTTCAAATTAAATATGATTTAAATTAATTACAATTGTGATTGAAGATGGATAAGTTTAAAAATTAAAATGGAAAATTTGAGTTGGATGATTTGAAATTGAAGTGGGTTCAATGGATATTAGTCCAAATTGATTGGAATAATTTGGAATTGTAAATAAAGTTGAATAGGTTTAATATCAAATGGAATTTGATTTGAATTAGGAAAGAAATTGAGGATTAATTCAACTTGAATTTGGGGTTAAGTCAATTTCAGTGGAAATTGAAGTTATTTAAATTGGAATTGAGTCAATTCAAATGGAAGTGGAAATTTAAATTGAATTGTGGAGAAAGGAGATTGGGAATTGAACAGTTTGGCTCTGGACTATGTTCAAATAAATTGTTTTAATATAAATCTATTTTTCTAAACTATTTACTATACAATCTTTCTTTTAAAACTGAAATATCTTATACTTATTTTACAATTATTTTTGGAACTATTTAACAATTTTACAACTATTTTATAAACTAATTACTATATACAACTACTAATTACTATTTTATAGCTATTTTGCAATTATTTAAAATTTCTATAACTATTTGATTATTTTTTCAACTATTTTAAAATTACTTAACTATTTTGCAGCTAATTTGCAAACTAATAATTATTTTTCAACTACTTATCTATTTTTAACCTTTCAAATTATTTTCTAAATTTAAGCTGGATAGATTTCAAACTGTTTATGATTGAATATCCATTTGAGATAAGGATTAAAGTGATAATCCAAATGAAATTGAGGCAATTGTGAGTAAGTGAATGTGAATAGAAAGGGAATTGATTTGGTTAGTAACCAATAAAGATAGGTACGTAGGATGTACGTATATTATTCTATTCACATAGTGATTTGATCCAGATTCGAGCACAGAATTTCGAGATAGTTGTATCGATCCGAGTTAGGATTTTTCACTCGATTTTCGACGGCGAACCTGGATATGGATTGTTGATTGGTTCTGGATATTCTCTATCATAGTTATGACTATGCAAGGAGAATGACGGTTTCTGATCAAGAAAGCGGATCTGAGTCCGCACTAGGAAGTCGGGTGGATGATACTAGTTCGGAAGTGAAATTGTGTAATCGAGTGAGCGATCAGATTGGTATAGCGTATGGATGATATGTGTACATCGTACGGGTTTGAATAAAATTGATACTGGGAATTTGTGAATAAGAAATGTGAAAGGAATGGAAGGAATATTTTATGAAATATACAATGAATAAAGGTGGAATTTGGATATTTCTATGGTAAAAATTTACTTTATGGAAGTGAGTAAATTTGGTTAATGACTTTATAGAGTAATCAAATTTGAATATTTGATTTTGAATAAACAAAGTTATATATCTTTGTTATATATATAAGATAAATCTTCCCTTGTTGAATCTAGCCAGAATTAAAGGGCGTTTGAAAATATTTGAAGTATAAAAAGGGTTTTATACAAGTTTGAAATGATCCGAAGTTTTTTTTTATAATATATATATATATATATATATATATATATATATATAAAGAATCTTATGAGGATTTTGGAATAAGGTTTTGGGAACCTTTGGATTTGGAAAGGATTTTTATTTTTGGGAAAAAAATCAATATTGGAATTTGGAAAGCCTAGTTTGAGAATTATCGATTTTAGGATAATCGATTTTGTGTAAAAGAGCTTTATATGAGAATCATACTAGGTGTATGATTTGGAAGACACTATATGTGTATAATATAAAGTGTTTTGATAATGGCTCTGGGGAAAAAGGCGCTCCCTTGAAATGAACTTCTCAGGAGTGCCACTGGGTGGTTCTACCTTGAACCCTAAGGGGGGATTCTAAATTTGATCCTGTGAGGAGTCCGGACAAAACTAGTTCCTAAGGATTATGAGTAGTGTGTAGCAAAATTCGAGGGGCGCTGATGCCTACAGAGACATTTGGGTTATGCTGTGACGACAGCGTAACTCGATGTCACCGCGATCTACTGCAGACCATAGTGAAAGTCGTGTGTGCCGCTGAGAGCCAACAGTCTAGGTTTGATTTTATATCGGTAGACTGCGACCTATGGTAACATAGAGAAAGTCGTGTGTGTTGCTGAGAGCCAACAGTCTACGTTTGATTTTATATCGGTAGACGGCGACCTATGTGGGAGTGAAGTTTCATTTTGACAGTGAAAATCGAGGGCGCTGATGCCTACAGTTACATGGACTTTTCCTACGATGGCAACGTAACCCTAGAATGTAACTGCGATCTGTTGTGGGTTCCATGGCGTAATCGAGGGGTGTGGAGTGCCTACAGTTACTTAGACTTTTGCTGCGATGGCAACGTAACCCAGGATGTAACTGCGACCATGGATGTGGGTGATGATTTCCAAAGCATTCTCACCAAGGATACTTCCTCTATTTTCAAAAACTGTTTTCTATGGTTTCAATAAAATTATTTTTCAAAATATTTTCACTGGATGTTGGAAACGGGTCTGCCAAGCAATTATAGATTTTCAGTCGTACGCATGATCAACGTATGACCGAATTTCTGTGAGAACAAGGATGGACTTATTGAAACATCGAGTTATGAAAGTATTTTTGTAAAAAAAATTATTTTAGTAATATTATATATATTTTTAAAGTAGTTTAAAAATGATCAAAGAAAATTATCTAATTTTAAGTATTTTAATAATTCTGGCTTTGTTCCTTTTCGAGGACGAAAAGTTCTAAAGGGGGGAGGAATGTGACAACTCGGATTTTGGCAATATTATTTTAATAAGAATTTAATCAAATTAATTAGAATCAACTCATCATTTTAAAAACAAAATAGATAATAAATAAGATTTTAGCCTCTACCATTAATCAATATACATATACGTACATATATATATATATATATATGCATTTTGAAAGAAAACTATGATTTAAAAATTCAAATAAAATCTATCTTATTCAATTTAATTAAAAGCTCTACTTTACATCTAATCTAAATATATATGGATGTAATCTAGTTAATAATGATTAAAATAAAATCAATCTTATTAATATAAAATATAAGTATAAAAAATAAATATGAATATAAATAAAGTGTTTGATAGTTAAGCTTAAGAATAAAAAAATAAAATCAAGGGTTTAAGTTAGAAAAAAATGAGTTTGTGTGTATGCAAAATAAAATAAATTCATAAGATAATTCTAGAATATATATATAATTGAATACAAGAAAGAATACAAAATATCCATATACAAAACAATAGGACAAGGCCGTATACTTGTAAGGAAGCATCAACATTAAATGATATTATTTCAAGCACAAACAAAAGTCATGTTAAAAATCACTTCAGCTCAAAAGAGAAAAAATCTTATCTGACCAAAGAAGTAAAATCACTGATTAAATACAAAAACAATAGAAGAAAGCTATACCAGTAAACACCTCCCCTTGTACACAACATTTATTTTTATATGTACATCTATTCTTACTCTTGTTCGTTCGCAAAAAAAATAAACTAAGCAAAACCAGAAAATGAGGAAGCATTTCATCTTCCAACTGAAGCTAAATTAAAAACTCAACAATTAAGTAAAAGGAGATCAAAGAAAAACAAGCTTGCAGCTTTTCAAAAACAGGAGTTGCCCTCAGTTCAAAGTTGTTAAAGGTGAGTAAACAAACTTTAATTTATTTTAAACTAGATGCTTGTAATGATCCTTAATGGTATGATATGGATTATGCTTGCGTGTATGTATCAAATGTGAATTCTTGTATAAATGTATAAGTATGCATCCCTGAGATACTCTGTTCTTTGTTCACAGGATTTTTTTTAAAACAAATTGAAAATATAAATCTCACCTTTAAATCTCATTATAGGCTGAGAAGTTCAAACAAGATATGCTTTCTTAAACATAATCTAAGTTTTACGAATATATTTAAGCATAATAAGTTAGAAATTATCTGGAAATTAAGTGGGACAGTGAAAATTTCTAACATATCAAAATTTCGACTCAAACAATTCATGCTTTTAGGCATATAACTGATTTTGTTATCTAAAATAATGAATTTTAGGAATCAAACCAAGATTTTTAGTGCTAGATTGAGTGAGAAATCTTAGATTGATCGGATTTTGGGTTTTTGGGCTTTCCTGATGATCGCGTGGGTCAGAGGGTTAGTGATAGGGGTCAGAGGAAGGTTGTAGGCTAGGGATGTCGGGAAAAATGTTCAATTAAATTTCTGTTCATCGTTGTGGGCTAACAAGTTTGATTTAGGGTTTTGTGGTGTGTTCTGTGTATCGTCGTTGTCTAAGTGTTTCCGACATTGGCGAAGGTCAGGACTCGATCGCTACGGGGGGAAGTGTTCATCTGAGTATTGCATCACTTCAGGTTGAACGGCGCATGGTTCGAAGGTGGAGGCGTCGTCTAGCGCTGGTTTTTCTAATCCGGTGAGTCTTCTTGTTGATCGAGTTTTTCTCGATTTTGCTTGTCTCTCAATTTCGAAGTTCTGTTCGAACAAGAAGCTTGCTGTGATCGTTTGCAGTTAGGTGAAGATCGCAACGATGGTCGGAAGGGTAGGTCGGCGCCGTGCACGTGCACGGTGCACGTTGGTGTCTTGGTTGATTTATGCCTTCGCGTTTGAGGAAGAAGGGTAATGGTTCGGTGCGTATTCGAGTTACTTTTGTGTTTTTATCGAATTATTTGATGCCGGTATCATCTCATGGTTCATCTTAGGGTATCCAGTACTTCGGCTCGGGAATTTAAATGCTTGTCTCGAGTTCGTTTTGATCAGATGTTGGTTATAAGTTTTAAAGGAAATCAAGTTTATAATACCAAACTTTTAGCATAAAGAAAAGAGCAAATTTTTAAAGCATAATGAAAACAAGTTTCAAAGATAAAAGTAATTATCAAATTCCAGTAAAGAGTATAAACAAGTTTTAAGTATTTAAAATTATTATTTACTTATTGTAATTAAGAATAATTATTTACTGGTGGATAGTTAATGAATGTAATTAAGAAATGAATCATTAACTAGAGTTTGAGTGTTGATTAATTGATTATTAATTAAGGAAATCAATTTTTATTAATTAGTCTAATTAATTAAAGATAACCACTTAATTACGAATTAATTAAGTATATTTGCTTAGAGAAGTAATTAGTGGATAATTACTGGATGTAATTAATCGAAGAATGGTAATGATTTTGGGTTTAAATACTTTGTGTAATTAATATGAAGATTAATTACTTAGTGTAGTTAATCTAAGACTTAATTAATGAATAAAATTTATTAGAGGTTAACTAAGTAATGTAATTAAGGGTAATAAATTACTAAATGTGATAAACCAAGCTGATTAATGAATAAAAACTTGATTAATCAGAATAATAATTAATTAAAGAAGTAATTGAGGATCATTAATTAATATAATTAATGAATTAATTAAGGGATTGAAAAATTTAAGTTAATTAATCAAGATGAATAAGTAAGGGATGATTAATTAATTGAGCATAATTAATTAATATTAAATAAGCAGGAATTTTTAAGCAATAAAGTAATTAATTTAATCCATTAGTAATTAATTAAATTAATCAGAAATGGTATGACTAATTTATCTTTCTTATGAATGTTCGAATGGTATTTGAATGCCTTGGATTATTTGATATCCCTGATATGTGATTGTGATGCATTGTGATATGAAATGTTTTTGTAATATGATATGTTGGGTTAAACAGTGATAATGTGGTTATCTATGATGTATTGCGGTGTAATAGTGACATCCAGTATTTAAAATTTTAATTGAATAACTTGTTTAAGATGACATTGGATTTGAAGAGACCGGAGTCGGGTATTAGTGAATACCCGAAACCACTTCGATTCTTTATAGATTGATTTGTGAAATCAATAGGCTAGGATGGAATGATTTAAGTGAATTGGACTATTTAATCTAAGTTTGGTACTTAGAAATTGATGTGTGAAATATGTTGTCTATAGCAAATTGTGAATTTGTAAAATTAATATAAGTTACCCCGGGTTTATATAAGTTGTATGCATTTGTATTCCATGTTAGATGGGTTTACTCACGCTGGTTTCCAGCCTGACCCGGGTGTTACTTTGATGTAATTCTCGGGTCAGACCGAGTATTACAGATTTCAGGTAAGGACGTTTTGGAGCTCAGGAGGCGAGCTGGATGGAAGGAACGTATGGAGTGTTTCCACCGTGATATATTTCTGTTTATCTGTGACATGTTGATTTGTATATGTCCAGTGTTTGAGCATGTGTGTAACTCTGATGTATTAAAATAAAATTGACAGATATAGTATTCTTTTGTAAACGGTTATTATTTGATATTATATTTTGATCCGCTGCGAATGTGAGAATTTGTGTTGATTTTTCTGTATCTTCTTCTTTTGTCTCATCTTCTTCTTCTAACTATCTAGAATTTTCGGGTTCGAAAATTCCGGGTCATTACACTATGCTTTACCTTCTTTAGCAATCCCACTTGGAATGCTAACATTACCTTCCAAGCGACAATGCAATGTTAACATTCATACATGCAAGTTGTTCAGGATATGAATGAATAGAAGGCACTACTTCTACTACACCCATTTTGGAATCCTCTCAGGTACGGTAGCAAATAACCCTTGCACTTCAAAGATCTCCGTCTTTGGTTCAAGCTGTTTCCGATTCGAACGCTTACATTAGTTCGAAGTGGATTTCGGATAACTCATGCTATCCGATCCCGCTCTCTTCAAACCAACATTCGATAAATTAAAAGGGTTAAATTATCGACAGTGGACATCTCCACTATTTGGGGTGTAAAGATTTGCATATGGGAATATCTTCCTACACTTAATTTATCATGACCCGCTTATCGAAATTAACTCCCTTGTATTTATCACTTTTCCGACATTCGACATTTTTGCTAAATACGAGATGACTTACTTCCAATAAAACATGTCAACATTTTAGTATAACTACTCATGTTAGTTTGGCTACTTAATGGCATGGACAAAAGATCCCTTTGTTAAAAATACATTTACTTATAAAAGAAAGCTGCCTTAGAATATAACTGATAGAGTGCAAAATAAACTGTTATTTAATAGTAGTTAAATTTTAATTTAATCACTAATTAAACCATAATTAACTCCAAATTAAATCTTAATTAGACTTATTAATTTAACCCTATCAAATTAGTAATTAATTATTCCTAATTAAATAATGATTAATTCAATAATTAAACCTAATTAAATAAAATAAATACTTAATTAAATCTTTTTTTAATTAACAATTAACTAAAACTCTCTTAATTATCAAATTATAATTAACTTACTTAATTAATACTTAAGTACTAATTACCTTTAATTAATTAGTAATTAATTACTAATTATCTTTAATTAACTAATTGATGATATAAGTATTAAACTCGTATTTATTTAAATAATAATTACCTTTTATACCTAAATTAATGATTTTGAAAAGATTTCAAAAATATTTAAGACAAAATACTTTAAATTTGAAAAAGCGTTTGATTTTCCGAACTGCATCCATATCGACCATCGTTATGGATGCCATAACTTAGAGTTAATTTCCTAGTAGCTTTTCAAACTTTAACCCTTTAAACTTTACTTACTTTATAAAATGAAAGTAAGAGGGTTTGAAAACTAAAATAAAAGTTGAAACTTTGCAATCTTTTAGTAATTTAAAACTAGTAAAGCATGATTTAGTTTCCAAAGGATCTCAAGTCGCTTCAACTAGTCAAAGAGCTAACTTTTAGCATATACAACACATGTACATAACCGTAACATAAATTACATGCTACTACCACAAACATAAGCATGATCACATCTTTAAACTCAATCACAACATTTATACATTGATTTTTAAGTCTAACTCACTATCAAAATAGCATACATATATCCAACCAACTAACATAGTAATTCGTTAAATCAACCCTATATTACAACAACAATATTCGGCATAATAAAGATCAAATTATCCTAAAAAGAAAAGAATTTAATCACGAAAAGCTAAGAAAGCAAATCAAAATTTTCTAAAACTTGAAATAGGACCTAGATCTTTACTTTTCCTTAAGCAAAAACTTACTTTTTGGCATAGTATGGTGGTTAGTGGGCTCAGCCTGGTTGTATGGGGTTGGCCAAAGGTGAACAAGGGGTTTATGTGTTTTTAAGAGGATGAGAGTATAGGAAGTAGAAAGGAGTGATTTTAAAGTGTTTTTAAGGATTAATAATATGAAAAGAAATGACATTTAAAACTTTTGAAAATACGTGGAAGCCATTAAAATTTTAGAATGCTTAAAGAAGACGATGTAAAATTAAAAAAGTAAAATATGAAATGGTGAAAGAGAGGGAGAAAATTTGAATTATTTTTATACAAATTACCATTATAGAATTACCTAAATGCACTTTATTAAAATGCTCTCCACTTATTTTTGGGGACATAATCTCCACCCATTCTCTCCTTATTGCACATGCAAGGGATCATGGTGCACCCATTCAACCACTATGTAAAATGTTTAAGTGTATCATGATGTAAGAGATGAATGTGACATTTCATATATTGTTTTTTATTTAAATTTTGGACTTTGAAAGTTTCACATCTTAATTCTTACTTAAGAAAACAAATATTTTTACATTTACTAAGTCACTAACCATACTTATATTTTAAATTATAAGTGTGTATATGTTAACTCAAATGTGAACAATGTTTCCAATAACCTTCTGACACCGTAAAGTCAAAAAATTCAAAAAACGATTTCCAATCATATTTTCTATTTTCATTTGAACTAATTAATTTTGTAAGCACATTTTGGATATCATTTCAATATTACTAATTATTATTAAAATGGGTATTTTTGAATGATAATATCCATTTATTAATTATTTAAAAGTATATTAATTATCCATATTTGAAGCAATTAAATTTCAGGTTGTTACATTCTCCACCCTCTAAAAGAATTTCTTTTCGAAATTAGTATACACGAAGATTGTAACAACCCGTAATTCTGCACATTTCAAGCTGACAATAAACCACACATGTTCAACTTGAATTGAATGAAAAGGCGAATAACTAGGGGAAAAAAAGAAGAAAGGAGAAAGAGGAGAAGAGAGAAGAGAGAAAGAAAACCAAACAACACAGAATCTCACAACGCAGCAGGACAACATATAACATAATATCAGTGATCTTTACAAAAGAGAAACTGTAATACACATACATCAAATCAGAGTGTACAAATAACTAATCATCAACCTTGATAGTTATAACAATCTATCCTCACAAATGCTGATAATTTAAATAACCAATGCAGTGGAAAATAAACATATACGTGAATACAACTTGAAGACCACTGGCTCATCTTTGGAAGTTCCAAAGCATCCAAACTAAATCTGTAAAATACTCAGTCTGACATAAGCATTGAAAAGAATCAATGCCTAGATCAGTCTGGTAAACTAGCGTGAGAAAAAACACATCTCAATTGGATTTTTAAACTTATAAAAAACCTTTTAAAACAAAGGTATCTCGTAAGACCACGTCGCATATAGATACAGACGGGTTTTTTACCTTACGATAATCAAATCACTTCATATCAAATCCTTTGATATTATAATAGTGCCTAGGATGCAAATACATAATAACCATGGTTGAAATTGTTACATTTATTAAATTCTAGCATAACAGGTTTACAACTAAAGCGTAAAGGATCGTATTGGTGAATGGATTCCATACAATGACAGGTAAGGGATTACGTTCCATACATTACATTTCTAGAGGAATGTACCAAGGTTCAACACTATGATCCTCTGCATCTGGAAAGATTGACCTAATCGAAGACTCATATGGTATTAGAAATAGAACCGAATATGGCATCACCTCGGCTGTTCTTGATCTATCCGTGGCCACAACATACACAACAAACCCAATATATAGAGGGTAATCCAGAAAGGTGATGGCCATACCCTAATGGGTGCGACCCACTTAGCCTTACGGCATACCCTATTTCAACCATTTCCTATGTGCGAGGCTTAAGGTAACGTTTACCTTTCACATTAAAAATCCCACTTTGAATGCCACATCTCCATTTCTAACAACTCACTAATTGATTTCCATAAAAGTACAACCTTTGAGTTCCTATGCCTCAGAGAAGGGTGTTAAGTGCAAGAGGGGTTATCTCCTACACCACCAAATAGATGTACGTTTGTAAAAATCAATGTACATGGTTCTTAGAAATGCAATGTTAGACATTCGCCCATACAAGTTGTCTAAGAACAGGACAAGCCAAAGTCGTTCTCCCACTACATCCTCTTGAGAATCAACTATAGGATTCGTAGAGAGCAGTCCTTGCATCAAAGATTTTCAGAATGAAGCACTACTGCACCATATATATAATATAGAACCGCAAGGCTAGTGGCAAGTAGCCCTACATCATGAAGATCTTTGTCTTAAAAAATCACCATCTTTAACATATCTGCACTGTAAAATGCATACATTGATCCAAAGTGGTTTTCAAATAAATTCGATCCCAGCCTCTCCGGACTAACAATCGATAAGAGGCCCTCAACCTCATATGGAAACCAAGTCTCATAGACTTATCACGTTTCCAATTCTCAACTTGTTATCCTTCAGCTAAAAAGGAAGCTTAGTAGATTGGAGTACCATAGTTACTCCGCTTTATTTGAATCATCATTCTTAACACCAAACGATAATCAAGCCAGCTCAGCTGGGCTCGTACTAAGTGCACGACTAATCAGATTCCACATCGAGTCAAAGAACCAAAAATGGCTAAAAGTACAATCTAGAACACAAGCAATTACTAGGCCCGTTTAATTAATCTTTGATTAATAAAATCACTTTCCAAATATTTATCTCAAAATATTTTTAAAAATTATGTTCTCAAAAACCGTTTTAATCTTTCGATATTTGGAAAACATTTCCATGTACTTCTTCAATGATATAAGTATATTCACAAACCATTTTGTTTTCAATACTTATAAAATATCTCTATATACTTAAATCCATAATAAGTATATTTACAAATCTTTTAATGAAAGCTTCATATTTTCCAACACATGCTTTATTGGGTCAAACTAAATGTTGCATAAAACATCGTTACGACAACCCAAAGTACTAGTATAAGGTTTCGACTATTTATATAATTCTCATATACTATATAAAACACTTCCTTTTGGTAATCACTTACTATAGCAACAGTGTTATAGTCTGTGCCTTCCTCGCTTTCTCGAAAAGAGCTATCACAACAATAAATTGTAACGCCCCGTAATTTTTGATAATTAAAAATAGTTAGTTTAATAAGGTTTGGTGATTTTATGTTGGAAGAAACGAAAATTTGTGATTTAGTAATAATAATATAATGGTAATGAAATGTAATAGTATTAATTTAAGGAACTTGATAACTGCTTTAAATGTAATTCCAATTAATTAAATTATTAAAATGTTATAATTGGTTATAGATTATAAATAAATTATGATAATGTGTGTATTAATTGATAATTGGATTAAAAGAGTAATTGATAATTTGAATGTTGAGTTATTTATGAAATAATGTGTAATAAATTGTAATCGAATAAAATTAGTGTAGTGTAAGTTGTTATAACATTTGTTTGTAAATAACGAACTTACAAATGTTATTAAATGTAGAAATGGCGACAATTGTTGTTTTTTACCAATTTATTTAATCAATCACAAATAAATGTGAGTTAAGACAATAACTGCGAATTGTGATGTAATAAAATGTATAGAAATATTAATTATATTCACAAGGCAATAATTGATTTAATAACAAGAGTGAAACAAAGGTAAATTAATTTATTGAGCTTTTAAACTATAATAAAATTTACAAAAAACTCAAAATAATTGAAATATTGCAACCAACATGGTAAATGATGAAATTTGAGAATATTAATGTAATAAAGATAAACCAAGGTCAAATATATACATAGGGGATAATGATTGATTGAATTAAAAGATTGAAATCAAAATTTAATCAATTTATTGGAAGTAAATTATAATAAATTTGATATAATTACAGTTGAAATTGAACAACGTAACTGGTGCAATAACTAACACTGAAATTATACGTAAACTTGTTTTAAATTATTATAAATGTCAAGTAATCAAAAATGATGAAATTTGCTAGTTTATAAATATTGAGTTAAAAGTGTTTTAATTAATTTAATATTAATTTATTTAATTAGTGTAAAAATATCCATTTTGGCCATTATCACGGAATTTGACGAAACCAGTTTCATCGGATCCGTAACGGTGAGTTATTGTAAGGTTTCAAGTTTCGTAGCGATCGGACTTGTCGATTGATCGTACGGACTCGAAACGCTTAGAAATCAATTTAATTAAATTCAATTGAAATCAATTTGAAATAAGATGGTTTTAAAGCTAATTTCTTTATATGATGGAATTAGGACTTGAAACCTGTTCCATTTGATTTAGAAATATTGAAAACATCTATTTTGATATATGGGATGACCCATTTTCGTTTCGGTGACAGAACGGGCTTGTCGGGTCGTTATCGTCAATTCAAATCTATTCGGATGTTTTTTCATTTCTTATTGGGCTTCATTAGTACATATTGTTCTGTTCTAACCCCAGCAGCCTTTCTATTTCTTATTCCATTTATCTGTATATACATTTCCTTCTCATCACCTCCTCTCGATGGCAGACAAACCAAAAACCTAAATTTCAAAACCAAATCCAAAAATCAAACTCCTCCGAACCATATCAAATTATATATTGATGCGAAGCTCTCGAAGAGCGTAACTCACTGGTGCAATTCATTTTTCGATTTGATGCACTTTTTTCTAGAATTCGTCCATGAACATTGGCCGTCCATAGAGGGGTTCGTCGATTTAACGGTGGATCTTCATCCTGGTGACGATCAGAGGGTACGAGCGTGTAGATGTTGTCGAGCTGAGTGCATCCATGGGTTTTGTTCACCTCGAAGATGGTCAGATCGATGGCGAAGGGGCGATTATGTTTCACACCCATAGCGGCGGCATTGCCTCAGGCCTCGACCGAAGGTGACGAAATTCAGGCTGTGGACGCACCCTGGGTTGGAGGTCTTAGAAAGGTGCTCAGATCGTGGAGGTAGGTGACGTAGGCAGCGCTATTTTTGGTCAAAGGTGATAGGAGCAGCGACATTTTTAGGTTCGAACGAGAGCTGTTTCTGACATGCGTGAGGGAACACATGATCATGACGTGGCTGGATGTTACGTTTCGTTTTGTTTATTTCATTTAAAATAATCTTTAATCGTTCTAATCGCCATAACTCTCACATACGAGGTCCAATTCACGTGCGGTTTATTCCGTTGGGATCATATAAAAATTTCGAAAATTTTGGAACTAGTTTGAAAAAAATTCTAAGTCCGTTGAATTTTAGGCCCTTTTTTGGATTTCAAATCGATTTGAAATTCAAAGGTGAGTCTTTTGACACACTCACAATTACTAGATTATCTTATGTTAGTTAAATTAAATTTATTGATCGATGTTTGGCTGGTTTAAATTGTCATTCTTTTTAAATTTGACATTATTGCATTTAATCATCGTTTAATTTAATATTGAATTTAATTGTCAATTTAATACCTGTTAATGATAATCATTTATATATTGATGTTTATTGGTTGATTTGGATGATAATTGTGATGAATGTTTGATTGTTGATATTGGATGACTGGATGTTGTATTTTTATATTATTATAACACTTGAAAGTTCCTTATGGGTTGAAATGATACATACCCGAACGATCTATAGATTGGCGAAAAATCATTATGGGTTGAAATGATAGACTCGAGCAATTTTATGGATTTCCATTTAATTCGGGATTGCGGTTTGAAATGATATATAACCTTAAATTTTTAAATTCGAACTGGAATGATAAATATCTGTATCACTTGACCATAGGGTAGAAAAATTATATACGGACACCGGATTGGTTAAATTAAATGATTTTTTTATTTCTTTAAATTTTGAATTCTGTTAGCTGCCATTTTTGAAATAGAAATATACTTATATAAACTGAATTTTTGTCGATAATCCGAGCGTTAATGCTGAAATTTGAATCGATTTAATGAATTGTTCAAAGGATTTGAATTAGAATTTTCGAAGTTGAAGTGTTAAATATAAATGAATTTATCGGAATTGGGTTATTGAAATGTTTGGGTTTGACTTTGAAATCTATTTTAAACTCTTTTAATTTATTTAACTATTCTAATCAATTTAAACAATTTTAATTTATTTTAATCTACTACAACCTATTTAATCCAATTTAATCTAATTTACGTATTTTAAACTATATAAATGTGATGACCTGGAATTTTGGGCAATATCAATTTAATAATCTGTATTAATAATTAAATTGATTTGATAATTTTCTTTTATAATTTTAATTTAAATTGGCAAGTTTATTCTTTTGAAAGCAAACAAATATTTAATTGGTGAATTTTATCTTTTAAAAGCTAATAAAATGTTTTCTATTTATAATGTATATATATTTGTATATATTGTAAATAGAAAAGCTTTGATTTGAATTTAAAAAATAAAATCATGATTTCAAATTCTAATATATTTTAGGGTAATTTGGAGATTATGATTAATTTAATATAAAACTTTTCAAAGATTATTTAAATAAATAACCATATAACTTTAAAATATTTAATGTAAATATTTAATTGTTTATTTGCTTAAATTATATTTTTTGCTTAAGTTTAAATAAAATTAACATAAAGGTTTGTTTTATTTTCTTTTTAAATATTGCTTGATAAATATGATACATTAATTCATTTAGTAATATAAGTAAATTATAAATAATGTGATAATCTCTTTTATAAATTATTTAAAATTTGCAAAATTGTTATTTTTAAATAATAATAATAATGTGTCGTTTTTTAGATAAATAAATTTAATAATTATTTTCAAATTGAATTTGTGTTTGTTTAAAACATATTATATGTAACTTGATTTTAAATTGGATTTTAAAAATTTAATTTGAATTTGAATTTGGATTTAAAATTGAAATTCAAAAGATAGATATTCTAAAATGTTTTGGATTTTAAAATATATGTATAAAATTTTATTTGTATATAATTGGTTTTATTTTCCTTAAAGTAGTGTGTGTATATATATATATATATTTGGATAAGAATTTATAAATTAAGTATAAAAGCTTTTAATTTACATTTAAAATAAATAAAAATTATGTAACGACAAGTGTGATTAAATCAAGACATTTGTAACAAGTGTTAATTAATAACCAACACTATATGACAAATGTTAAGATGTTAAACAACTGTCATTTTAATTTTGATTTTTCTTTTATTTTAAATAAATCACATTTAGCCTTTATAAATACATATGCTTCTTACCTTCAATTTCTTTTCTATCCTTTTCTATTCAAAGCTAAGAAAAAAAACTTAAACCAAATTCTCATAAACAAATCTGTAATCAACACTTCCTCAAGCCAGAAAACAAATCAAATAAATAACCTATAAATGTCATCTTCAAAATAAAGAACTAAGCCTGCATTTTCTTCAAACCTGGGATAAATCAAAGCCTGCAAGCATTTCTACAACCTGAGATTTATCAAAAACAAGCTCAAGAAGAAATCAAAGCAGTTCATCTCAATTCCAAATAAAAGTCATCTCCAATACAAGTTTCAGTAACAAGCAATTCCAATTTTAATAATGATCAGCAATTCAAGTTTCAAATCAAAGAAGCATTTTATTCCAGCAACTCAAGTTTTAAAAGTTTAAAATCTATTTCAAAAAGAAGGGGATCTATTCATCATTTTTAAAATAGCGAGTAACATTTTTTTTTAAAAAGCTTAAGTATGAATCTGGTTGCATGTTAATTTCTGGAATAAAGTATGTTTGTGTGTATGTATATTGGTGAATTTTCTGTGTATATTTGGATGTATGGATGTGTGAATGTCTGTTTCACCTATGACATCTCTATTCTTTGTTTTTAAGACCAAGATTTCAAACAAAAATCATTATCTCTTGATCTAATTTTTGTTAGGAGTTAGGCTTTAAACAAAATTTGTTTGTTTCATCGTAGACTAAAGTTTAAAATTATATTTAAGTGAAAATAAATTGGAAATTGCTATGGAAAACCAAAAGAACAAGAAAGCTTGAATTTTGTTAAAGTTTCAAACATCTTAATTTATCAATCCAGGAATATAAACTGAATCCTTAATCAAAAACATGATTTTTAAAAATAAAATCACAAATTTTAGTATTAGAATGAGAGAGCAGTTCGAGTTGATCAAAAATTGGTGTTTTGGGTTGTCTGTGGCGATCAAGTTGCTCGGGGAGGCCATGGTCTTCTCTAGAGGTAGAGGGATGATCAGAGAGGTCGGCAAAAATGTCAGATGAGTGAGCAAGTTACTGTGGCGGCGGCGGTGATACAATTTGTTCTTAAACCCTAGTTTTTGTCTAAGTCTGGAACTAGGTCATCTCGGCGCCTTTGGTGGATTGAGTTCCACCAGACTCTGGGAAATGGTAGTGGGGAAGTTGGCGAGGTCGTGGCCGGAGGCTCAGGCATTCCGATGATCAGTGGCGTGAGGTCGAGGGGTTTTCCAGGTTGAGTTCTTATTCCAGGTTTGTGCTAGGATGCTCGAATTCGAGTGAGAATAAAAGAAGTTTGGGGTTTGGTTCATCTGAGGTTGTGGTAGTCGACTGTGGGAAGGCCGCGGTCGTCGACTGTGGGAAGGTCGGGACGTTGACCAGGGATGGTCGGAGCCACCATGCATGTGCACGGTGCATTTTTGTTTATCTAGTGAAGCTTGGGATCGAAGAAGAAGGGTACTCAAGTTTTTCTCGAGTCATTTGCATGAGATGCTCGAAGATTTATGAGTTTGGCTCGGGGTTTTAAGGGTTTGGGCTTGGGTCATTTGGGTTGTTCCGGTTTTAAAATTTTTGAAGTAACTTTGTTCAGGTTTTAAATTTAAATTAAAACAGAATACATGTTTCAAAACTAAGAAAAATATGTTTTATGAAGTATAATGATTTCTAGATTTTAGTATTTAGCTTGATGGAGTTTTAAATCAAGTTTTTAAGTATGGGTTCAAAATAAATTTTTGTATCCTAGTTTTGAAATAAATAAAGTTTTATAAAAATCAAAATGTTTGAACAAGTTTAAAGGTTTAAAGTATATTTTTAAATGTATTAGTTTTCCAAGAAAATGTTTAAAACTTTATCTATATGAAATCCTTTTACAAAAGTTTTCTTTTACATTTGAATGGGAAGTTATATAAATTTGTTTAACTTAAATTTGCAAGTTAAATGATTAAGTTATTTTTAAAGATTGATTATAAATGTAATTAAGTAAAGGATAAAATGTTGTAATATATGTGTTTATCATAATGAGGAAATAAATAAAGATAATGATTTACCTTAAAAGTTAATTTAGATTTAATGATTTGAGATTAATAAAATTAATAAGGTAATTAAAGGATAATTAATTAATTTATGATTAAGGATTAATAAATTAATAATAAAGGGTTGTAAGTTAATTAGTTTAAGGGTTAATTAATTTGTAATTAAGGATCATTAATTAGATAAGTTAAGATTATTAATTAATGATTAGAAATCTATTAATCAAGTAATTAAAGATTAATTAACTTACAGTTAAGCACTTAATTAATTTAGTAATTAGAGATTAATTAATTGGTTATTAAAAATAATCAATTTGTAATTAATAGTGGTTAATTAAAGTTTAATTACTTAGGAAAGTAATTAAAGAATTGTTAATAGTTAATGTAAAGATCATTAACTAGGGATTATGAAATGATTAATTAATTGATTAATTAAAGAAAATTAATTAGATTAATTAATTAAGGATATTCAATTGTGGAATTGGTTAAGTATAATTACTTAATGAAAGTAATTAAAGGAATTAATTACTCAATGTAATTAATTAAATTAATGTGATTAATTTAAGTTAATTAATTAGTTTAATTAATTTAAGATAATCACTTGATGATTTGTTAATTATAAATTACTTAACGTAATTTATAAAGTGTAATTACTTAGTGAAGTAATTAATGGTAATTACTGGATGTAATTAATTGAAGATTGGAAGTAGTTTTGGGTTTAATTACTTTGTGGAATTAATAAGAAGGATAATTACTTAGTGGAAGTAATTAAGGATTAACCACTTAGTGTAATTAATTAAAGAATTGATTAATATAATTTATTTTGAAGCTAATTAAGTAATGTAATTAATTAAGGGTAATTAATTACTGAATGTGATTAAGGCTGATTAATGAATGTAATTAATTAAAGATTAATTATTAAATGTGATTAATTGGTAGAATAATTAATTAAGGAAGTGATTAAGGGATCATTAATTAATGTAATTAATGAAAGTAATTAAGGGTTGATTAATTAAAGGACAATTAATCAAAATAAGTGATTATAGAGTAATTAATTTGTGATGACCCTGAATTTTAGGCAATATCAATTTAATAATCTGTATTAAAAATTAAATTGATTTGATAATTGTCTTTTATAATTGAAACTTAAATGGGCAAATTTATTCTTTTAAAAGAAAATAAATATTTGAATTGACAAAATTTATCTTTTAAAAGCTAATAAAATATTTTCTATCTATAATGTATATATATAATTGTACATATTGTAAATAGAAAAGCTTTGGTTGAAATTTAATAAATAAAAATCATGTTATCAAATTCTAATATATTTTGGTAACTTGGAAATTTTGATTAAAATTAATATAAAACTTTTCAAAAGCTATTTAAATAAATAACTATATAGTTTCAAATTATTTAAGGTAATTGTTAATTTTTTAAAATATATTTTAACTTAAGTTTGAGTTTAAATAAAATCAATAAAAGGGTTTGATTTATTTTATTTTAAATATCGCTTGATAAATATGATTTGAAAATATATATAAGTTTAAAATACAATTTAAATATGATATATTAATTTATTTAAGTAATATAAGTAATTTATAAATAAAAAGGTAATCTCTTTTATAAATTATTTAAAATTGACAAATATTTTATTTTAAAATAATAATTATAATGTATTGTTATATATATATATAGATTTTAAAGAAAATTGGATTGTTATTATCAAATTTATGTGTCGATATATATAAATTGACTTTAATTTGGATTTTTAAATTTAATTTGAATTTGAATTTGAATTTGGATTTAATTATAAAATTCAAAAGATAGACATTTTAAAAATATTTGGGTTTAAAATATATGTATAAGCTTTTATTTATATATATAATTGGTTTTATTACATTTTCTTTAAAAAGAAATTCATATATACATTTACATAGGAATAAATAAATTAATATAAAAGCATTTTTTTACAATAAAAATAAGTATTAACTACTTAAAAAGACAAGTGTTAATATCTAAAGGCTTGTCTATACAAGTGTTAGTTAATAAACTAAGGCACATGACAAATGGTAAGATGTGAAACATGTGTCAATTTAATTTTTGATTTTTTTCTTTTATTTAAAATAAATCATTTTAGCCTATATAAACATGCTTTCCTTCTCTTCTATCCCTTTTCTATCTTTCTTTAGTCAAGAACTAAGAAACTCAAAACAAAAATCTGATAATCAGTAATCAAACTCCTCACAAACCAGAAATCAAAAATCATAACCTGTCATCAAATTTTCAGAAATCAAAACCCAAAAACCCTGTACTAATTTTTCAACAAAATCTGCAACACAATCTCTCCACAAACCAGAAATCAATCACCAGTAATCATCTTCAAATCAGAAACCTGCAAACCATTTTCAAATAAGAGCCTGCTAGCATTTTCAGCAATTCCAGTTTCTAAATCAAAGCCCGAACACTTTTTCTTCAAAATCAAAAGCTTGTAAGTTTTTCTTCAACCTTGAACAAAGCTTGCAAGCATTTTCTTTCAAACCTGAGATGCAGACTGAAGCAAGCAGATTTCATTTGTGATTCAGTTTCAATTACAAAGCAACTAAAGTTTTTAAATCAAAAACAAAGAAGCACTTCAAGTTTAAAGTTTTCAAAAGCAAAAGGCATTCAAGTTTTCAAATTTAAAATCTGTTCAAGCTCTCTGTCCACATTCTTTCAGGTGAGTAACATTACTTTTAAAAAAAGCTTAGGTACGTGAAATCTGGTTGCATGTAATATCTAAGATGAAATATGAATTGTGTGTATATATATGAAATTCCTATGTATATATGGATGTATGGATGTATGATTGCTGTTGTATATGTTTCTGCCTGATCATAGTTTTAAAAGCTAAGATTTTTATCAAAATCCATTATCTCTTAAACCAATCACTATTAGGATTTAGGATGCAAACAAAATTTATTTTTTTAATCATGAAGTAAAGTTTAAAATTTTATTCAAATGAAATTAAAATGGAAATTTCTCAGGAAAATAAAGTAAACCAAGCAAGCATTAATTTTGTTCAAAATTCAAATATCCTGATTCATTGATTCAGGAATATAAACTGAATACATAAACAAAATCTTAATTTTTAAAAGAGAAATCATAATTTTTAGATTGGGTTTGAATGAGCATTGTGGATTTGATCAGAAAAAGTGTTTTTGGTGGTTTTTGATGATCTCAGTGGTATGGGGAGTCGTGGTCTTCACTGGAGGTGAAGGAGTGATCGGAGACTTGGGGAAAAATGGCAGAAGTGATGGAAAGTCACTGTAGCGGCGGTGATTGATCGATTTAGTTTGTAAACCTAGTTCTGGGCTTGGTCGGAATTGCATTCTTCACGGCGTCTTTGGTGGACTGAGCTCCACCAGATTCTGGGAGATGGAAGTTTAGGCGACGGTGAAGTTGTGGCCAGAAGCTACGGTGCTCTGGTGAACGGCGATGCGAGTTCGAGGTTGTTTCAAGTGTGGTCTGTGGTTCCAGGTTTAGGCCTAAATCCTTGATTTCGATTTCGAATTGTTATTGAGGATCTGTTGGTCGTAATCTGCTTTGGAGTTGATCGTCGACATGAGGGAGTTATCATGGACAATTGGAGGAGGGTGGTTGGCCGCTGCATATGCACGGTGCATCTTTGTGCCTGGTGATGCTTGGTATTGAAGAGGATGATTACTCGGGTTTTTCTCGAGTAGTTCGCATGAGTTACTCGAAGTGTTGTAAGTGTTGGCTCGAAGACTTTGAGGGTGGGCTCGAGTCAATGGATAGTTACAAGTTTTTAAAAACTGTCGGGTTTTAAAATTTAAAATGGATTTTAACCAAGTTTAAAATCAAGTTTAAGTATGGATTCAAATTAACTTTTGTATCCTAGTTTTAAAATAAATAAAGTTTTGGAAAATTAAATTGTTTAAACAAGTTTAAACGTTTAAAGTATATTTTAAATGAAATGGTTTCCAATAAAATGTTTAAAACTTTATTTATATAAAATTCTTTATAAAAGTTTCTTTAACGTTTGATTAGAAGGTTATATTAATTAGTTTAACTTAAATTTTTTTAAGTTAAAGGATTAATTTATTATTAAAAAGCTTGATTTTAAATATAATTGAGTAATTTAGTTTAAACATTTATTTATATAAGTTTCTTTATAAATAATAAATGTTTCTTTAACATTTGATTTAAAAGGGTTTATAAAATTGATTTAAATTTGGTTAAAGTCTAAATTTGTTAATCATTATAAAATCTTAAATTTGAAATGAAATTTAAAAGTAAATTTAAAAGTGAAATGTTTTAAATGCATATGTTAATGAAAATTAAGTCATTAACAAAAGAATGATTTATCTTAAAAATAATTTAGGTTTCAATCAATAATGATTAATTTAGTTAATTAATTAATGATTTAGTATTAATTAATTAGTAATTATGGATTGATAGTTAATTAATTAAGGGTGAATTAATTAAGTAATTAAGGGTTAAGTTAATTAATTAAAGATTAATTAATTTGAAATCAAGGATCATTAATTAGATAAGTATAGATTATTAATTAATGATTTGAAATTAACTTATCAAGTAATTAAGATTAATTAAGTTACAGTTAAGCACTTAATTAATTAAGTAATTAGAGATTGAATTAATTGGTAATTAAGAATAAATTAATTTGTAATTAATAATGGTTAATTAAAGTTTAATTAATTAAGGAAAATTATTAAAGAATTGTTAATAGTTAATGAAAGATCATTAATTAAGGATTATCAAATGATTAATTAATGTAATTAATTTAAGATAAAGTTAATTAGATTAATTAATTATGGATAATCATTTGGTTTGATTGGTTAAGTATAATTACTTAATGTAATTTATAAAGTATAATTACTTTGTGAAGTAATTAATGGGTAATTACTGGATGTAATTAATTGAAGGGTGATTTATTAATGGAACTAATTTGAGTTTAATTACTTTGTGTAATTAATCAAGGGACTAGTTAAAGATAATTAATTAAGGAGTAATTAATTAATTAATGAAGTAATTAAGGGTAGTTAATTACTGAATAAGATTAATCAAGAGTGATTAATAAATGTGATTAATTATTAAAATGTAATTAATTTAAATAGAGTGATTAATTAAAGAAGTAGTTAAGGAATCATTAATTAAGTAATTAATGATGTAATTAAGGGATGATTAATTAAAAGGTAATTAATCAATATAAGTAATTAGAGGATAAATAATTAATGTAATTAATTAAGGATTAATGTAATTAATTATAGTTAATTAATTATTGAAAGTAATTAAAGGTTAATTACTGTATATGGTTAAGGATAATTAATTTGTGTAATTAATTAAAGGCTAATTACTTAATGTAATTAGAGAATAATTAATCAAGGATGATTAATTATGATGGAAATTAGATGACGACTAATTAATTGGTTTGTAATTAATCAATGGTTAAATAAGCAAGATTTATAGTAATGGAAGTAATTAATTTAATTTATTTTAAATTAATCAGAAATGATGTGATTAATAGATCATTGCTTATGGATGGCTGATTGATATTGAATGCATTGAATGGTTTGATATCTCTGATATGAGATATGTATTGGTCTGTGATATTGAGATGCTTTGGTTGAATTGTAATGATACGAGTTATCTATTGTGATATTGTGAATTATCTATCTGTGTGAATATAGACAATAGAATTGAATTGTTTTAACTTTAAAACAACTTGGACCTAAAAGATGGCGTTTTGGATTTCGATGAAACCGAGATCGGGTTTCTAGATTTGGATATCCGAAAAATCGATCCAAATTAATGATAGGTCGTGAATCTCAAGCTAAGATGAAGATTCAGAGTGCTAGGGTTATTGTCGTTAACTCTGAGGGTGATTCCAAAATGAGTGTAACAAGATAATGCCTTCGGTTTCGTTCGAACCCGGAATGAACTTGTATGGATTGAATGCTTTCAGAACAACGTCAGGTGGACGATGAGCATTCTAAGAGATGTGTTCTCTAAAGGTAATCGTAGCCTTAAGTCTCATCAACCGGGAATGGCTAAAACAGGGGAGGTGCAGCAAGGCTAAGTGAGTCACGCTCAAGTAGGACAAGATTTCCTCCTGTCTAGAAGTCCCTTTTATTCGGCTGTATAGGTAGTTAGAAACACGCGCCAACTGCGGGGTTGTCTTGTTCGGGACTATCCAGTAAGGGATGGTTCCGGCCTTGTGTTGCAGGGGATAGGGAGTAATCCTCGGTACGGTGATCCAGGCCCCGTACTGTGACGGGCGGTACCCCAGTAGCCCTGCCATTGTATGGAATCCAAACTCCAATAACTGCCATATGTTTTAGTTGTGCCCAACTATGTTGGAACGTGAGATGTAAGCGTTCCAGCTATTTCTATATTTTACTTGAAAACCCTAGACCTATTATAATATCACTCGATTTCCTATCAAATGTTTTGATTAGCGTAAGGTAAAAACATACCCATGTTTATGTGTTGGGAGTCTTATGTTATACCTTTTGTTTTCAAAGGTTTTTGAAAGTTAAGCAACTTTAACCTATTACTCACAGCAGAACCATGTCTGACCACGAGTTAATCTTTTGTTTTCTTAAACTCTTGGGCACTCAAATTTTTACGAGTAGCCAAGGGATTTAGGTTAGCTTTGACGAATCCTGGAGGAGATATGGAGCAGGAGGCTTCAGCGTTTGTATATATATATATATATGTATGTATGTATAGTGTGTGTGTATATATATGTATAGTGTTCCGCTGTGTTGATCTCTGATTTGTTTGTTTGAGTTGTATTCTGAATTATAATGACTAGACATGTGTTTATAATCGTCTAGTGTGTAATGTATAAGTGGTGTAACTCTGATAGATGTTGTATACTATGTAATGCTTATGTGATTAATATAATTTATTCGTTCCGCTGTTGAGATTCTGATGTTGTTTCTTTCTTTCTTCTCTATCTTTTCTCTTTTCTATCTCTTTCTTTCTTAATAATGATATGTCTTTCTGTGGGATGAATGGCGGGTCATTACAGTGGTATCAGAGCGCTAGGTTGAGTGAATACCTAGGCTTTGGAGTGATTTCTTCCTTGAGAGAGCGTGCTTGTATTTTTATATATTTATCTATATATATCTATTTCTACCTATTTATTGGGTTACCTGTTCAGGTTTTCCAATATGAGTTCTTGAGGTAGGAAGGGTAGTGGTTTGTGTAACACGACTACCAATGGAAGGAGTCCGAGTGCTGAGGTTGGAAGTGAATCTGCCGAGACTGTAGACCAAATACCTTCTCGAGTAAGCTTTACTATAGTGTAAGGATTTCACCAATCTCTGAAGGAAGCCTTTTTGACGTTCGGAGTCCATCTTTGAAGTGCAAGTTTAGATGGGTAAGAGTTTGGATCTGACGGTTGAGCTGAAGAGAGTGATAGTATCTGGCAACCACAGGAAGAAGTAGCTGTGTGAAGAGACGCAGTGACTATGGATGTTTCTAAAGATATTTTTTTGGGAGCAAGTTAAGGAAGTGTCTGCATCGGTGATGAGGCTGAGTTCAGTGGGGTGTTTGTGTTTGGTTTGAGGCCCGAGTTTCTTGAAGAGTTTTGTATAGGAATTCTTTGGCATCTGTGGCAACATTGCTGCTCGGAGTGTTCTGTGTGCCGACAAGGAGGTCATCTGGCTAAACAGTTTTATAGAGGTGGAGTTTAGAAGTAACTGAGTGGATCCATTTCTTTGATGGATTAGTTAGTCAAGCATAAGCTATTCTGATTGGTAAAGAGGGAACAGTTTCTTTGAAAATTGGTCCGGGTTGATCGCAAAAGTGACCTGCGATAGTTGAGTGTTCTCTTGGGTGATCTTTTGCTTGGATCGAGGTAACTCTAGGAGTTTTGGAGTTATCAGAGATTTTTCAGATGTCTTCATAGAGATCAGAGGTTTTCCTTAGCATCTGGAGATTGAGTTTTGTATCAACTTGGATTCCAGGAGTGATATCGGTGGTTCTGCTAGTTGAAGAATGGTTACTAAAGAGAGGGTTTGGTGAAGCAGCTCAGGTTTGGTGGAACTTCTGAGTATTCTTTTATAGATCTGATGAACCGTGTTTTTCGGGAAGTGTCGGACAAGTCTACGCTCGTGTTCATCAACGGATTTTCTCATCTATTTCAAAATCAGAGTTGTGCAGCGGAAGTAAGGTGGTAGCAGTTCTAGAGTGGAAGCAACCGGGAAGTTGCAGTGCTTTGGATTAAAGGGTTTCTATAGGATCTAAAGGCAAGATTGGCGAGTGCTCCTGTTTTCTTTTTCGGATAGAAGAAGTTAGCTCTCTACTGATGATAGTAGAGTTGGTGTTCTTGTTTTGGTAGATCTTGTGAGGATCATTTTTGTAGGGTTGTTTTTGGTCCAGCTTGATTCGAGAAGCATTGGCGAAGGTTGAGCTGATTAAGAAGAAGATAGGAAGCCCAGAATCATCAGAAGAGTTTTGAGGATAAGAGACGAAGGAATTTGGATTCCAAAGTCGAAGATTTGATTTTGATAAGTTTTCTCCGATCAAAGGAGCTATAAGTTTGGAAAGAATGGGAAGTTAACTCTGAGGTATTAGATCTTTCTGTGTTCTTGTGAGGATTAGTGCTTTGGTTTTCACGATTGAATTTCCAGTTTGGAAGACTGGAATTCATTGTGTTTCACGTATCTATGAGGGAGTACGTGTGTGATCCATCGCTAGTTGTGGAACCAGTAGTTTTGGGGGTTTTGGTAGTTGAGTCAGACTTGACTGTGGTCTGATACCCTGTTCAGATCTAGATGAGTAGGAGATCTATATCTTAGTTGTGTAGATTGCTTGGATTCAGTAAAATGATTATTCCAGTGTTTATGCCTAGGAAACTCTGGATAGTATTAGGAAGTCTATCCTAATTTGTGACAGGATAGGTAGACTTGTTGATTGAGTAAATTGGTTGCTATGGTTGTTAGCATATGGTTGATAATATATGCTTGTGGTTTTAAAATTAAAATCTTTGATGGGTTATTAAATTACCTTTGCTTTTAAATTTCGAGAACGAAATTCTTTTAAGGGAGGAGGAATGAGATGACCCGGAATTTTAGGCAATATCAATTTAATAATCTGTATTAAAAATTAAATTGATTTGATAATTGTCTTTTATAATTGAAATTTAAATGGGCAAATTTATTCTTTTAAAAGAAAATAAATATTTGAATTGATAAAATTTATCTTTTAGAAGCTAATAAAATATTTTCTATTTATAATGTGTGTATATATATCTATATATTTGTATATATTGTAAATAGAAAAGATTTGGTTGAAATTTAATAAATATAAATCATGGTTTCAAATTCTAATATATTTTGGTAATTGGAAATTTTGATTAAAATTAATATAAAACTTTTCAAAAGCTATTTAAATAAATAACTATATAGTTTCAAATTATTTAAGGTAATTGTTAATTGTTTAAAATATATTTTAACTTAAGTTTGAATTAAATAAAATCAATAAAAGGGTTTGATTTATTTTATTTTAAATATTGCTTGATAAATATGATTTGAAAATATATATAAGTTAAAATACAATTTACATATGATACATTAATTTATTTAAGTAATATAAGTAATTTATAAATAAAAAGGTAATCTCTTTCATAAATTATTTAAAATTGACAAATATGTTATTTTCAAATAATAATTATAATGTATTGTTTTTATATATAGATATATATAGATTTTAAAGAAAATTGGATTGTTATTTTCAAATTTATGTGTCGATATATATAAATTGACTTTAATTTGGATTTTTAAATTTAATTTGAATTTGGATTTAATTTTAAAATTCAAAAGATGGACATTTTAAAAATATTTGGGTTTAAAATATATGTATAAGCTTATATTTATATATATAATTGGTTTTATTACATTTTCGTTAAAAAGAAATTCATATATACATTTACATAAGAATAAATAAATTAATATAAATTCTAATATACTGCCTTGCAAAAAAATAATAATATAAAATCTTTTTTTACATTAAAAATAAGTATTTATTACTTAAAAGGACAAGTGTTAATATCGAAAGGCTTGTCTATACAAGTGTTAGTTAATAAACTAAGGCACATGACAAATGGTAAGATGTGAAACATGTGTCATTTTAATTTTTGATTTTTTTCTTTTATTTAAAATAAATCATTTTAGCCTAAATAAACACGCTTTCCTTCTCTTCTATCCCTTTTCTATCTTTCTTTAGTTCAAAAACTAAGAAACTCAAAACAAAAATCTGATAATCAGTAATCAAACTCCTCACAAACCAGAAATCAAAAATCATAACCTGTCATCAAATTTTCAGAAATCAAAACCCAAAAACCCTATACTAATTTGTCAACAAAATCTGCAACACAATCCCTCCATAAACCAGAAATCAATCACCAGTAATCATCTTCAAATCAAAAACCTGCAAACCATTTTCAAATAAGAGCCTGCTAGCATTTTCAACAATTCCAGTTTCTAAATAAAAGCCTGAACACTTTTTCTTCAAAATCAAAAGCCTGCAAGTTTTTCTTCAACCTGGAACAAAACTTGCAAGCATCTTCTTTCAAACCTGAGATGAAAACAGAAGCAAGCAGATTTCATCTGTGATTCAGTTTCCATTACAAAGCAACTCAAGTTTTTAAATCAAAAAAAAAGAAGCAATTCAAGTTTAAAGTTTTCAAAAGCAAAAGGAATTCAAGTTTTCAAATTTAAAATCTGTTCAAGATCTCTATCCACTTTCTTTCAGGTGATTAACATTACTTTTCAGAAAAAAAAACTTAGGTATATGAAATCTGGTTGCATGTAATGTCCGAGATGAAATATGAATTTTGTGTGTGTGTCTATATATATATATATATATATATATATATATATGAAATTCCTGTGTATATATGGATGTATGGATGTATGATCGCTGTTGTATATGTTTCTGCCCGATCTTAGTTTTAAAAGCTAAGATTTTTATCAAAATCCATTATCTCTTGAACCAATCACTGTTAGGACATAGGATGCAAACAAAATTTGTTTGTTTAATCATGAAGTAAAGTTTAAAATTTTATTCAAATGAAATTAAAATGGAAATTGCTCTGGGAAATAAAGTAAACCAGGCAAGCATTAATTTTGTTCAAAATTCAAATACCCCGATTCATTGATTCAGGAATATAAACTGAATACTTAAACAAAATCTTGATTAAGAAATCATAATTTTTAGATTGGGTTTGAATGAGCATTGTGGGTTTGATCAGAAAAAGAGTTTTTGGTGGTTTCTGATGATCTCAGTGGTCTGAGGAGTCGTGGTCTTCACTGGAGGTGAAGGTGTGATCATAGACTTTGGGAAAAATAGTCGAAGTAATGGCAGGTCACTGTAGCGGCGGTGATTAATCGATTTAGTTTGTAAACCTAGTTCTAGGCTTGGTCGGAATTGCATTCTTCATGGCGTCTCTAGTGGACCGAACTCCACCAGATTCTGGGAGATGGAAGCTTGGGTGACAGCGAAGTTGTGGCCAGAAGATACGGTGCTCTGGTGAACGGCGATGCGAGTTCAAGGTTGTTTCAGGTGTGGTCTGTGGTTCCAGGTTTAGGCCTAAATGCCCGATTTTGATTTCGAGTTCTTATTGAGGATCTGTTGGTCGTAATATGCTTTGGAGTTCATCATCGACATGAATGAGTCGTCATGGATGATCGAAGGAGGGGGTTGGCCGGTGCATATGCACGTTGCATCTTTGTGCCTGGTGAAGCTTGGTATTGAAGAGGATGATTACTCGGGTTTTTCTCGAGTAGTTCGCGTGAGTTACTCGAAGTGTTGTGAGTGTTGGCTCGAAGACTTTGAGGGTGGGCTCGAGTCAATGGATAGTTACAGGTTTTTAAAGCCTGTCGGGTTTTAAAATTTAAAATGAGATTTAACATTGAAAGTAAGATTTAAACCAAGTTTAAAATCAAGTTTAAGTATGGATTCAAAGTAACTTTTGTATCTAAGTTTTAAAATAAATAAAGTTTAGGAAAATTAAATTGTTTAAACAAGTTTAAACGTTTAAAGTATATTTTAAATGAAATGGTTTTCCAATAAAATGTTTAAAACTTTATTTATATAAAATTCTTTATAAAAGTTTCTTTAACATTTGAATGGAAGGTTATATAAATTAGTTTAACTTAAATTTTTTTAAGTTAAAGGATTAATTTATTTTTAAAAAGCTTGATATTAAGTATAATTGAGTAATTTAGTTTAAACATTTATTTATATAAGTTTCTTTATAAATAATAAATGTTTCTTTAACATTTGATTTAAAAAGGTTTATAAAATTGATTTAAATTTGGTTAAAGTTTAAATTTGTTAATCATTTTAAAATCTTAAATTTGAAATGAAATTTAAAAGTAAATTTAAAAGTGAAATGTTTTAAATGCATATGTTAATGAAAATTAAATCATTAACAAAAGAATGATTTATCTTAAAAATAATTTAGGTTTCAATGAATAATGATTAATTTAGTTAATTAATTAATGATTTAGTATTAATTAATTAGTAATTATGGATTGATAGTTAATTAATTAAGGGTTAATTAATTAAGTAATTAAGGGTTAAGTTAACTAATTAAAGATTAATTAATTTGAAATTAAGGATCATTAATTAGATAAGTATAGATTATTAATTAATGATTTGTAATTATTTTATCAAGTAATTAAGATTAATTAAGTTATAGTTAAGCACTTAATTAATTAAGTAATTAGAGATTGAATTAATTGGTAATTAAGAATAAATTATTTTGTAATTAATAATGGTTAATTAAAGTTTAATTACTTAAGGAAAGTAATTAAAGAATTGTTAATAGTTAATGAAATATCATTAACTAAGGATTATCAAATGATTAATTAATGTAATTAATTTAAGATAAAGTTAATTAGATTAATTAATTATGGATAATCATTTGGTATGATTGGTTAAGTATAATTACTTAATGTAGTTTATAAGGTACAATTACTTAGTAAAGTAACAATGGGTAATTACTGGATGTAATTAATTGAAGGGTGATTTATTAATGGAAGTAATTTGAGTTTAATTACTTTGTGTAATTAATCAAGGGACTAATTAAAGATAATTAATTAAGAAGTAATTAATTAATTAATGAAGTAATTAAGGGTAGTTAATTACTGAATAAGATTAATCATGAGTGATTAATAAATGTGATTAATTAAAGATTAATTATTAAAATGTAATTAATTTAAATAGAGTAATTAATTAAAGAAGTAATTAAGGAATCATTAATTAAGTAATTAATGATGTAATTAAGGGATGATTAACTAAAAGGTAATTAATCAATATAAGCAATTAGAGGATAATTAATTAATGTAATTATTAAATATTAACGTAATTAATTATAGTTAATTAATTATTGAAAGTAATTAAAGGTTAATTACTGTATATGGTTAAGGATAATTAATTTGTGTAATTAATTAAAGGCTAATTACTTAATGTAATTAGAGAATAATTAATCAAGGATGATTAATTAAGATGGAAATTAGATGATGATTAAATAATTGGTGTGTAATTAATTAATGGTTAAATAAGCAAGATTTATAGTAATGGAAGTAATTAATTTAATTTATTTTAAATTAGATCTTTGCTTATGGATGGCTGATTGATATTGAATGCCTTGAATGGTTTGATATCTTTGATGTGAGATATGTATTGATATGTGATATAGAGATGCTTTGGTTGAATTGTAATGATATAAGTTATCTATTGTGATATTGTGAATTATCTATCTGTGTGAATATAGATAATAGAATTGAATTGTTTTAACTTTAAAACAACTTGGACCTAAAAGATAGCGTTTTGGATTTCGATGAGACCGGGATCGGGTTTCCAGATTTGGATATCCGAAAACCACATCGATCTAAATTAACGATAGGTCGTGAATCTCAGGTGAAGATTAAGATTCGGAGGTCAAGGGTTATTGTCGTTAACTCTGAGGGTGATTCCAAAATGAGTGTAACGAGATAATGTCTTCGGTTTTGCTCGAACCCGGAACGAACTTTTATGGATGAATGCTTTCAGAACATCGTTAGGTGGACGATGAGATTTCTAAGACATGTGTTCTCTAAAGGTAATCGTAGCCTCAAGCCTCATTAACCAGGAATGGCTAAGACAGGGGAGGTGCAGCAAGGCTAAGTGAGCCGCGCTCAAGTTGGATAAGATTTTCCCCTGTCTAGAAGTCTTTTTTATTCGGCTGTGTGGGCAGTTGGAAACGCGCACTAACTTTGGGGTTGTCTTGTTTGGGACTATCCAGTAAGGGATGGTTTCAGCCTTGTGTTGTAGGGGATTGGGAGTAATCCTCGGTACGGTGATCTAGGCCCCATACTGTGACGGGCGGTACACCAGTAGCCCTGTCATTTTATGGAATCCAAACTTCAATAAGTACCGTACGATTTAGTTGTGCCCAACTATGTTGGAACGTGAGATGTAAGCATTCTAGCTATTTCTATATTTTACTTGAAAACCCTAGATCCTATTATAATATCACTGGATTTCCTATCAAATCTTTTGGTTAGTGTAAGGTAAAAACTTACCCATGTTTATGTGTGGGGAGTCTTACGTGATACCTTTTGTTTTCAAAGGTTTTTTAAAGTTAAGCAACTTTAACCTGTCACTCACACAAGACCCATGTCTGACCAGGAGTTTATCTTCTATTTTCTTAAACTCTTGGGTACTCAAATTTTTACGAGCAGCCAAGGGATTCTGGTTAGCTTTGATGAATCCTGGAAGAGATATGGAGCAGGAGGCTTCTGCCTTTGTGTGTGTGTATGTGTGTATAGTGTTCACTATGTTGATCTCTGAGTCATTTGTTTGAGTTGTATTTTGAATTTTAATGACTAGATATGTGTTTATAACTGTCTAGTGTGTAATGTGTAAGTGGTGTAACTCTGATAGATGTTGTATACTATGTAATACTTATGTGATTAATATAATTTATTCTTTCCGCTGTTGAGATTCTGTTGTTGTTTCTTTCTTTCATCTCTATCTTTTCTCTTTTCTATCTCTTTCTTTCTTAATAATGATATCTTTCTGTAGGATGAAAGGCGGGTCGTTACATAATTAATGTAATTAATTAAGGATTAATATAATTAATTATAGTTAATTAATTAATGAAAGTAATTAAAGGTTAATTACTGTATTTGGTTAAGGATAATTATTTTTTGTAATTTATTAAAGGATAATTACTTAATGTAATTGAAGGATAATTAATCAAGGATGATTAATTAAGATGGATAATTGAAGGATGATTAATTAATTGATTTGTAATTAATCAATGTTAAGTAAGCATGATTTATAGTAATGGAAGTAATTAATTTAATTATTTTTGAATTAATTAGAGATAGTGTGACTAATAGATCATTGCTTATGGATGGCTGATTGATATTGAATGCCTTGGATTGTTTGATATCTCTGATATGAGATATGTGTTCATCTGTGATATGAGATGCTTTGTTTGAATTATGATGATATGGATTATCTATTTATGATAATGTGAATTATCTATCTGTTTGAATATAGATAATGAATTAAATTGTTTTAACTTGAAACAACATGGACTTAAAAGAGGGCATTTTGGATTTCGATGAGACCGGGATTGGGTTTCCAAATTTGGATATCCAAAAACCACATCGATCCAAATTAAACGATAGGTCGTGAATCTCAAGTGAAGATGAAGATTCAAAGTGCAAAGGCTATTGTCGTTAACTCTGAGGGTGATTCCAAAATGAATGTAGTGAGATAGTGCCTTTGGTTTCATTCGAACCCGGAATGAACTTGTGTGGATTGAATGCTTTCAGCACATTGTCAGGTGGACGATGAGCATTCTAAGTGATATGTTTTGATAAGGTAATCGTAGCCTCAAGCCTCTTCAACCGGGAATGGCTAAAACAGGGGAGGTGCAGCAATGCTAAGTGAGTCGCGCTTAAGTAGGAAAAGATGTTCCTCTATCTAGAAGTCCCTTTTTATTCGGCTGTATGGGGCAGTTGATTGCAACAACTACCGGGGTCGTCTTGTTCGGGACTATCTAGTAAGGGATGGTTCTGGCCTTGTGTTGTAGGGGATTTAGGGTGGATCATCGGCATGGTGATCTAGGCCACATACTGTGATGGGCGATACCCCAGTAGCCCTGCCATTGTATGAAATCCAATCTCCAATAAGTGCCGTACGTTTTAGTTGTGTCCAACTATGTTGGAACGTGAGATGTAAGCATTCCAGCTATTTTTGTATTTTACTTGAAAATCCTAGACACTATTATAATATCACTGGATTTCCTATCAATTGATTTGGTTATCGTAAGGTAAAAACTTTTTTGTGTTTATGTGCGGGAAGTCTTACGAGATACCTTTTGTTTTCAAAGGCTTTTCAAAGTTAAGCAACTTTAACCTGTTACTCACAACAGACCCATGTCTGACCCGGAGTTTATTTTCTGTTTTTCCTAAACTCTTGGGTACTCAAATTTTTACGAGTAGCCAAGGGATTCAGGTTTGCTTTGACGAATTCTGGAGGAATTATGGAGCATGAGGCTTTAGCGATTGTAGATATTTAGTGATTCCGCTGTGTTGGTATCTCTGTGTTGTATTTGAGTTGTAATGACTAGACAGGTGTTTATAACTGTCTAATATGTGATGTAAAGCTGTATAATTCTGATAGATGTTGTATATTATGTAATACTTATGTGATTAATATAATCTATTCGTTCCGCTGTGAGATTCTGATGTTGTTTTGTTCTTTCTTCTCCATCTTTTCTCTTTTCCATCCCTTTCTTTCTTGAAAATGATGCGTCTTTCTGTGGAGAGAATGGCGGGTCGTTTCATTAAATTTATTTATTCTATTTTAAATCTATTTAATATAATTTAAATCTATTTAATCTATTTTAAATTTGTTTAATCTATTTTAAAATCCATTTAATATAACTTAAATTTATTTAATCTATTTTAAATCTATATAATACAATTTAAATCTATTTTAAACCTATTTAAATCATTTTAAATCTAATTAAATCAAATTTAAATCTCTTTAAACTATTTTTACTATTTAAACTATTTTAAATCTATTTTAAACTATTTCTTTAAACTATCAAAACTATTTATGACTACCAAAACTATTTTCTAAAATTTCAGACCGTGTAAAGTTAAAGTAATTATATTTAAATCCTTAATGATGATAGAACCTCAGTTGGAATTTGGAATTGATACCTTTTATGAAATGACATATTTAAGTAAATATGATTTTGGAAATGAATGTGATTTTGAAAGTGAATGTGATTTGAAAATGATATGGTTTTGAGAATATGATATTTTGATATCAATCGTGAATTTACTTTTTGAAATGTAGAAGAACTATCCGGTGTGAAACAAGCATTGGGTTATTAAAGAGATCGGGATCGAATATTGTCATACTCTCTGCCAATACCGAAAACCACTTTAACAACTATGTACATGGTAGAGATTCCAAAAATGAAGTAGGATGGTTTGGTGAACGATTCTTTATGAGGTATTTATGTGACCTTGACTCCCGTTGAGTCATCTTAGATGTGACTAAAATAAGAGCTATACCGGGCCAAGTGAGGTCATTCCTCCTATTGGGCACATTTCTTCGATACTATATTTGACTTTGTGATTGATTTGGTGGCCACCCCTCGATTTTGATTATAGGAGTGTATCTGAGGTGAGTGGTAGTAACTGCCATGCGTTACCACCAGTCCAGGAGTGCAATTGGTATATCTACCCTGGCATTACCTCGAGTGCCGTGTTCACTTACCCTATCGCGCCTTCTACGAGTTTGTTTTGTACCATACATATAGAGTGCCCTCTGGGTAAACCTCATGGAGGAGCGTACGACACTGTATAGACTATGGGAATATATAAAATGTGTTAAGGGGGATATGTGTAATGCCTTAATGCTATTTTAATACTTTACTTTACCGTAGACAATATTATAATAGCGTATTGTACTATGTATGTAGATAGTTTGACAGATCCTTAGGAGATGTGAATCCAGAATATCTCTTAAGTTATTGCACTCAGTTAGACACTGGATAGGAGATGTCAAACCCCGTAACCATCTCTGACGCCATCACACTCATATTTATTTACTGTTGATTTAGCTCACGTAAGACCTTTTAGCTCTGACTCGAGTGTTTTGTCTTTTCAATTCGCTCGGGTCAGTCCGAGCTTTTCAATTTATCGAAGATTTCTAGAGGATGAAGACGAAGATTTTTTTACTATTACTACTTATTATATGTATTCCACTGCATCATGTTGTTCCGTTGCATTTATTTATTATTTATTCTTGTTGTATGTAACTCTAATTTGTATTATAAAAGAATAATCAATGTTATTCGTAAACAGCTTCATGAATTGTTTATTTGATTATTATATTTTGTCATTCCGCTGCGAGATTCGGTATTTGTTTATTTCTTTCTCCTTTTTCTTATTTAGCCCATAACAATCTGCCATTTGAATGGTTTGAGTCTAACATGTGTGTTTTATCGTCGATTTAAACCATCCAGAAAGGCAGGTCGTTACACAAATATTGAAATCGATGTCTTCATCCCTTAATACATTTTAAATCACCTTTTAACACCATTTAACTCCATCTGAAAATGTCACTTTCAAAATATTATTTTAAAAGATTATATTAACTTTTAAACGTTAACGTATGTCCTTGATAAAAATCCATCTTCAAATCTCAACTTAAATTATTTCCATATTTACAAAACTATGTTTATCAATCTCCATTCTATCTTATAAAACTTCCCTTTACAAAATCTCTTTATTTATAGAGTTCTATGTATAAATCCATTCCTTTATAAATATCATTTACTTATAAAATCCCATTTATAAATCTATTTAGAAAATATAATTTACAAATCCATTTTTAATATCTACAAAACTTTGCTTATAAATCTGTTACTTTTCTTATAAATCTATTACTTTATTTATAAAATATTACTTTTATAAATCTTTTATATAAACCATTTCAAAAATATTTGTTTCAAATTGTTTCTTTCTTCTTTAAAACTGTATTTCATTTGCAATAAAAGATGGGCTTATTTATTAAGTTTTTAAAACCTTTATAATACATTTCAAAAATCTCTATTTAACACATTTCATAAACTATCAGTTTATAATACAAAAAATCATACTTTTATTTTATTTAAAATAAAATCCTTCTTTTAATAATTCAAGAATAATTTTAAAAAACATAAGTTATTTCAAAATCACTTTAAAATCCTTTTAAATCAAAATATTTACTTTATAGTATTTCGAAATACCAAAAATAAGGCCAAGTGCTACTATAGCACTAAATAAGCGAAATCATGTCTATGCCATCAAATATGGCATCCAACGAATTGTATATCATACATATGTACATACATACATAAATATATATATTTATAAATATGAAAGTAAAATCAACATTGGTGAGGAATCCCGTTGGATCCCTCCAGCCTGGCTCTTTACGTCACATATAATATATAATCATATAATAAGGGTTGTCCGCAACTAGACAGGTACATATAAAAGGCCGTCTGCTCCAAAGGCGGGAATAAATCTAAACCAACTTATAAAACGATAAATCATCCAAACATCACCAACAAGCATAAATAAAAATATCCTCACTTATATAAAATATAAGTGGGCCAAGACAGGTGAGTTTAATTCATCGAAATTCCAGTTATCGCCAAGGTGTTCTAGTTTAAAATAAAATCGAACAGACATTTGATATTATCACAAATTCCTATAAGCTCCAAATAACCCCAATCAAACTCCATAATGTAGTATTCGTTGATACGAACCTAACTCAATTGACCGCTTTCGATTTGGACCTTGTATGAAAGTGTAATGGCCCCTTTCTCCGTACCCTTTGAATCGACAATAAAACACACATGTCTAACTCAAATTGCACGAAAAGATGCATCATTAAGGGTAGAAAATAAAGACAGAACATAATATCACACGAATGGAATAACATATGTTATTTCAATAATAATCTTTACAGCAGAAAATTTTAAAATACAATATCAGAGTCTAACCTAGGTTCAGCCTGGACAGTTATAACACCTGCCCTTACAAATGCTGACAAACATAAAAACAAATAAAATAGATGCGCAAAGAGGAAATAGAATATGTCCGTACGTAGATGAATATCTCCATCTCTCATCTGGAAACTCCAACCGTCTTTGACTATACCTGAAACTACTCGGATCTGACCCGAGAATTGAAAATACCCGGATCAGGCTTGATAAACCAGTGTGAGAAAACTCAATAATAAATGATAGTGTCATATATCAGCCTTTGAATAAAATCCTTTGAAAAGAAAGAGATCTCATAAGACCACGCTCACACATAAACACGGACGGGTTTTTACTTTATGATAACTAAAACACTTTTATATCAAAACATTTGATATTATTTTTAATGACATCTCTTTGAAAACATTTTCAAATAAACTTATTAATCTTATCCAAAATGGTTACCCATATAGCATTTCGAGGTTATTCATTATGCCAATACAAACAAAACTGTAGGTTCTTATTGGACAATGGATTTCCATACAAATGACCAGGTGAAAGATCTACCTTCCGAAATGGGTACACCTCTAGATGGATGTCTCGAGGCACAGAACATCTTCCCTCTACCAACACAAGTCCGGCCTACCTCTGTAACTAGATAGTACCGAATATGTCATCTCCTGGTCATTACCGACCTTTATCTGAGGGCCCTCGTAGCATACACCATATTAATTTACATTCCGAACATCATAGCGGGAAGAAATATATCTAGAAGGGGATGAACATACCCTACTTGGGAATGACCCACTTAGCCTTGCTGCATCTAATACTGTTTCGGTCATTTTCGGTTTGATGAGGCTTCAGGTAACAATTACCTTTTCACATAGCACATATCACATCTTTGAATGCCACATTGCCATTTCCCTTAACTACTAATTACCTTGCACAAAAATACAACCCTTGAGCTCGTACGTCTCATGGAGGGTCTTAAGCTAAGAGAAGTTGCATTCTCTGCCACCACTGATGTACGTCTATAAAAACCAATGTACGTAATCATTAGAACTGCAATGTCAGACAAACGTCCATACAAGTTGTCTAGGAACAGGACAAACCGAAGGCACTCACCTACTACCACTAGTAGCGAGTATTTCTTGCAATCCGAAAAATCTCCACAACGAGGAGACCGCTGCTATTTATACATCTATAATGGGTGCGACCCAGAGCAAGTCAATAAGCAGTCTTCACGTTATAAAGATCCACAGTCTTTAATAATCATCATCTTCAACATGTCTTCACATTCAAACGTATACATTGGTTCAAAGTGGTTTTCGTATAGGAATTATCCAAATCCGACCCTGGTTCCTTCGAAGCCAATAATCGAATTAAAAGATGTTAAGTTCATATGTGGATATCAAACATCAATCAATTACTTCATATTTTATAAAATATCTTTGTTAGATATATTCTTTTCAATTTATTCCATTTTCTTTTCAAGAGTATAAGGAATCATTAAGCCTCATTTGTCAAACAATTTGGTTTATTTAAACCTTTCTTAAATCCTAGAGTAATTCCAAATCATTTTCTCTTTTACTTAGAAAAACCTTTCTAAATCATTCATTAAATCTTAATCAAAGATTTTCTTTCTTAACTTCTAGCTTAAGGAAAATATTCCCCTTTTGTAATATCACTTTCGAATACACCATTTAATTTAAAGGAATATTCACTGTCCAAAATCGCGAACATAATTCCTCTAATAAACTTTCCTATTTAACTTATCAATTTAAATTGATTTCAGATTTACAAAACGGTGTTTATAAATTCCATATACAAAATTTCTTTACTAACAAATTCCATTTATATTTCACTTATAAGTCAAAATCCAATTATAATTTAATTACTTATAAAAATCTTATTTACAAATTCATTCCTTTCAAATTTTATTATTTATAAAATCCATTATAAATTCTTCTCTAAATTCCAATTGCAAACCCATACATAAATTTGATTACAATCCCATTTCTAATATTTATAAAACACCTTTATAATTTCCTTACTTTTATTTATAAAATTACAATTTATATATAGACCATTTGTAATAAATTCAAATAATTTATTTCTTTTCTTTTATCTTAGAGAAAACTTAATCATGATCTTTTAGAGCATTCGGGCTTTCCTTTCGATATGTTCCACCCCTCGCCTAAGAAGAGAAAATATAGGCCAGATCAGTTCAGGGCATTGATTGCTACATTCCTAACTTTAGTTAAACCTTTTTTTTTATCTTTTCAGATCTCACAGGCGGGACAAATGTACTGGTCATTCCGCATTACTCAGTTTGTTATTATATTCTATCTACTTCACTTATAGTTTAAGTAGTATAAACATTTCCTCTTTCCCATTTATTCAAATTCTCATTAAAACTTCCAAATCATCTTTAAAAGACTTAGTTATTCTTTTAAAATCATTCACAAAATATATAGGAAAGAATTTTTATGCTTAAAACTCTTATTCAAAAGTTATTTCAAACTGCTGCGAAAAGTGTTGTAAATAGCGTTTTAAAAGCTATATTCTTCAAAATGACTTTTATATCATTTAGAAATACATCTTTTCAACTTAAATCTCATTTAATACATTTTAAAAGATTTTTAGGATTTATTTCATATTTTTAAAATATTCAAAATATCAATGTTAAACTTTGGTCACTTTATTGCAAAAGCGTGATTTTTCTAGAAAATTATTTTGGACATGTTTAAAATATACAAGATGAAATCTTGATTTTCTTCCTTAATTTCTTTAAACATATCTAAATGTTTATAAAATATTTCTAACTCATTTTAAAACTATTTCCAAAAGGTTTAAGCATTCCATATACACCATTTTATTTTCAAAAGGAAAGTGTTTTCCTTTGTGCTTATCGACGTGTATTAACGTGACTTGGTAAGACAATTTAACAATCATATCAAACAATCAATACTTGATGATCAAAGTATATGTAAGCATCCATAGCAATCATAACATAACATCAAACATGTATATATATAAATAGAGATGCTAAATAGAGTTTCTCACCATAAACCAAAGCGATAAACTTCCTACCAACATTCTAATCAACCAACACTTCACTAACTAATTCCAACTCCATTAAACACTAGAAAACAACACCCTCTCCCTTTCAATAGCTTGGCCAAGGCTTGGGATGGAGGTTGGTCGAAAATATAGAGAAGAAGCGGTAGAGCTTTGAACTTGAATTTCAAAGATTTTGATCCGAAAAATAGGTTATCTTGTATCTGATTTTAGGCCCTCTAAATCTCAAAATTTTAAAAAGTTGTTAACCAAAAGGTTGTTGAAAATTGTTTTTTCTTGAATTTTAAAAAAATAATCATTTAAATCCAAGTTGATTTCAGGGAGATATGATGGAATGAAGAAGAGGTATTGTCGGATTGACAAAAATGAAGCTCGAAAATGCACTTCAAAGAATTAAGTTTTAGGTATAGAAAACTTCACAAATGGAAAAAATGATCAACATAAAAGTTGTAGCCACTGGAATTTTATATGGTTTGAAAAAAAATAATTTCTTAATTCGGTTTGGTTATGATAAGGTTATGATTAAAACAAATGAGATATTTTCTGTGTTAAAAACTGGGCCAGAAAATGCATTGGAAAGAATTGGATTTTTGACATGTTTATCTTTAGAATGAGACAAAGTGGTCAACATTAAAGTTGTAGCCACTAGAAAAATACATGATTTGAAAAAATATTATTGTATTTTGGTTTTGTTTTAAAGAAGTTATTGCTGAGAGAAGAAGATGTAAAATATGTAGAAAAAACGAGTTTGATTTGAAGAGGATGAACATTGATTTCTTTTTGAATATTTTGCAAATATTTTGACATTATTTCTTTATAATTTTTTTCTATGGCTTGTAAGCAATTAAAGAGAAGAGGAAGAAGACGAAGAATCTTTAGAAAATAAGAAGAAGAAATGTGAATGAAAGTGAAGAAGGAGGTGGACATTTATAGAAAAAAGAAAGAAGTGATAATTTACCAAAATCACCCCTTACCAAATTACCAAAATAACCTTACTTCAACATAAAGTAATCTCCACTTTTTCAATACTTAACATCACTTTTCACATCTTTACTTTATTTCTTAATCTCATAAGAACCAAGCTAAGTAAAATAATAATTATATTGGCTTTTGATGTGATATTGATTTGATGTTTACTTTTGACTTTTCTTACTTACTTTTGTCAATTCTTACTTACTTTTCTTAATGACTTCTACAAGTTTTCTAACCTTATTTAGTAAAATTAAACTTGATTAGAATTAATATGTGTACATTTATATATTTCAAATATGTTAACAAAGATGCGATAACATTGCGGCAACTTTTAATTGACAAAACATTGATTTTCGGCAAAATGTTTTACGATCACATTTTGACGTTTTTGTCAAACTATTTATTCATGTAAACCAAACCTAAAAACAAATTTCATATTATCTTTAAATATATAAAACAATCATATTTGACTTATAAAATAATATAAAACAACATCCAAATCTATTTACGAAAATACGACATCGATGTATCGATATGCGACGAAATTTGTCAACTTTTACAAAACAAGTTCTATATATTTTCAAACCGTTATAAATTAAATTACTGTTATTATCAAATGAGTTTGATATCGATTATATATTTATATTTAAAAGGAATTGTTTATCCTTTAAACAAATTTCATGAATATTTATCCTACTTTATAAGAATCTGACTTTTGTCAGTTTTACAATGGAAATTCAAAATCTTTATTCAATATCAAAAATGAGTTTACCATTCTTATTTATTATATAAAACGTGATTGTGTAAGTTTGAAAATTCTACATTTGATATTTAAAATAATTAAATATCCCATTTTCAAAGTGTTAAAATTACGGGTCGTTACATTCTCCTCAACTTAAAAGAATTTGGTCCTCGAAATTACCCAAACAAAAGTTTGCCTAAAACATTTATCTTCAAACTTAATTCCATATAATATACACAGATCATCTGTATGTAATATCTTATTCGATCTCCTATTCGAATACACAACTTTATTTTCGAATTAGAATCGGTCCCACGATCCTCTAGTGCAGACTTTAATTAGGCTCTTTGTTCAGGAACCTTTGCCTTCCTTGCATAGCTCTCAACTATGATAGAAAACTAAAGTATCTAACCATAAACCCTAATCAATGTTCGTCATCAAGAATTGAGTGATAAATCCTTTTCCGGACTAGTGTAAACACCTCAAAAGTTTCGTACTCACATATTAGATCAACATTTGTGTAATTAAATTATCTACATATAACATATGTATTTATTAACTTTCAAAAACTTTTCATAACCTTTTATCTTAAGTTCAAACACTTTATAAATGCGCTTCTTTATATAATCACTTTAATTATTTATTTCCAAATATTTTTATTAAAGAAAAATATTCTAAAGAAACTATTTTTCACTCAGATGATAATTTATCTTCATAAAATTATTTTCCCACAATCTTTCAACTTGGTATATTTCCTTTAATACTAATATTATTTATGAATCCTTTCGTAAAACTATCACTTAAATTTATTACATCTTATAACTTATGCAAACCAATCACATTTTAAAGACTCAAGTCCAAATTCTTAATTAATGCTAGAATTCACTAATAAAACTTTTTCCAAATTATAATTAAATTTTAAAAAGTCATGATTTTACTTAAGAATATAAATAGTTCTCGACTAAATCTATATTTGTATGATATACCTTTACATCCTAAGAGTATATACAAAATCCAAATTTCAACTTGGTTTTACTTAAATCCATCCGTCTAACAAATTTTAAAACCACTTGTATTTACATCCTCGTACTCTTAATTTTTTTTACTTCTTTGTAAATTAGATTTATAAATTATCCTTATCTTATTTCATTTACTCAAAGTATTTCGCAATTGTTTATCTTTTACCAAAAGTTTTCATAAATTCCTTAGCTCTGAGTTAGGTATGATTCGAAAATTTCGACTGTTCAAAATCGTCGAAAATTTAGTTTTATCTTATCAATTAGTGATTCCAAATTTACCTTTAGCTTAAACACTTTTATAAAGATTACTGATCCATTTATCAATTAATGATTCACATTATCTCTTTAACTTAAGAAAATTAAATATATCGAGTAACTTAAAAACAATCCAAGGAACTGGGTACTACCAATAATATCATATGTCCTCTTAACGAAGAGTAATACTTAAGAGAAGTGCTTACCATCTGAACACATCTCTTGCCCATTTTTAGTTCATTTTCAAGCCAATCGAATTAGTTATCATAAAATATCTCTTTTATTTGAAATAACACCATTTTCAAAATCCTTTAGAGATTACCTTATAAAATCTATTTTATATATTCATTTTATCTTATATAAATTAACTTCATTTAAATTACCACAACTCTTTAAATTACTCGAATTTTAAATTCTCATTCCTTTTATATTTATCTTTTTACACAATCATTTTTTATTATTTAAATACTTTTTTTTATCTTATATGTCCATTCCTTAAATAAATCTTATTATCAAACACCTTATAGTCAAATTGTGAAACTTAATTCACAAGGTATTTGTACTTTAAATTTTAAATTAATCAATTGATCAATTTATGATAGTAACTTAACATTATCATTGCTTAATTTATTAATTTGGAATAAGTATTAAATATCTTAATTACCTTATTAGATTTCTTACTTATCGATTATCTTTATAAAACATCTTATAGTGAAATCGTGAAATTCTTATCATAAGACGTTCATATTTAAATTTCACTAATCTTGATTTCTAACTATACAACTTTTCAAAATATATACTTTGTAATAAAAATATTATCATAAGTAAAATTATTTCATTTACCAGTTTTTCAAAAAAAACCTTTTTTATAAAATTAACAATTACATACTCATATATAATACACTCAAACTCATTCTAGGGTGTTACTAATCCTATCTCTAATGAGTTACTCATCCTAGGATATTACTAATCCTATCTCTGATGAGTCTTTTCCCATAACAAAGAAAAGTTCTCGCTTAACCTTCAGCTCTGATACTAAATGTAATGGCCCATTTTTCCGAACCCATTGAATCGACAATAAACCACACATGTCTAACTCATATTGCACGAAAAGATGGATCATTACGGGGAGAAAATAAAGACTGAACAGAATCTCACACGAATGGAATAACATATATTATTTCAATAATAATCTTTACAGCGGAAAATTTTAAAATACAATATCAAAGTTTAACCTACGTTCAGCCTGGATAGTTATAACACCTTCCCTTACAAATGCTGACAAACAACAAAACAAATAAAATAGATGCGTGAAGCGGATAATAGATTACGTTCGTACGTAGATGAATATCTCCAGCTCTTCTTTGGAAACTCCAACCGTCTTTGACTATACCTGAAACTACTCGGATCTGACCCGGGTATTGAAAATACCAGGATCAGGCTTGATAAACAAGTGTGAGAAACTCAATTATAAATGACAGTGTCATATATCAGCCTTTGAATAAAATCCTTTGAAAATAAAGAGTATCTCATAAGACCACACCCACATATAAAAACGGACGGGTTTATACCTTATGATAACCAAAACACATTTATATCAAAACATTTGATATTATCTTTAATGACATCTCTTTAAAAACATTTTCAAATAAACTTATTACTCTTATCCGAATCCGAAATGGTTACCCATATAGCATTTCAAGGCTATTTACTACGCCAATACAAACAAAACCGTAGGTTCTTATTCGAGAATGGATATCCATACAAATGACCAGGTGAAGGATCAACCTTCCGAAATGGGTACACCTCTAGATGGATGTCCCGAGGCACAGAACATCTTCCCTCTAGCAACACAAAACCGGCCTACCTCTGTAATTAGATAGTACCGAATATGTCATTCCCCGGTCGTTACCGACCTTTATCCCAGGGCCCTCATAGCATACACCACATTAATTTACATCCCGAACGTCATAGCGGGAAGAAATATATCTAGAAGGTGATGAACATATCCTACTTAGGAATGACCCACTTAGCCTTGCTGTATCTAATCATGTTTCGGTCATTTCCTGTTTGATGAGGCTTGAGGTAACGATTACCACATGTCACATCTTTGAATACCACATTGCCATTTCCCTTAACTACTAATTGTCTTCCACAAAAATACAACTCTTGAGTTCGTACGTCTCAAGGAGGGTGTTAATCTAAGAGAAGTTGCCTTCTCTGCCACCACTAATGTACGTTTGTGAAAACCAATGTACGTAATCAATAGAAATGCAGTGTTAGACAAACGTCCATACAAGTTTTCCAGGAACAAGACAAACCGAAGGCACTCTCATACTACCACTAGTAGCGAGTAGTCTTTGCAATCTGAAAAATCTCCACAACGAGGAGACCATTACTATCTAAGACTTTATAATGGGTTCGACCCAGAGCAAGTCAACAAGCAGTCTTCACGCTATGAAGATCCACAGTCTTCAATAATCATCATCTTCAACATGTCTTCACATTCGAACGTATTCATTGGTTCGAAGCGGTTTTCGGATAGGTATTATCCAAATCCGACTCATGTTCCTTCGAAGCCAATAATCGATTTAAAGGATGTTAAGTTCATATGTGGATATCAAACATCAATCAATTACTTCATCTTTTATAAAATATCTTTGTTAGATATATTCTTTTCAGTTTATTCCATTTTCATTTTAAGAGTATAAGGAATCATTAAGCCTCATTTATCAAATCATTTGGTTTATTAAAACCTTTCTTAAATCCTGGAATAATTCCAAATCATTTTCTCTTTTACTTAGAAAAACCTTTCCAAATCATTCATTAAATCTTAATCAAAGATTTTCTTTCTTAAATTTTAGCTTAGGGAAAATATTCCCTTTTTGTAATATCACTTCCCAAAACATCCATTTAATTTAAAGGATTATTCACTTTCTAAAATCGCGAACATAATTCCTTTAATAAACTTTCATATTTAACTTATCAATTTAAATTAATTTCAGATTTACAAAACGGTGTTTATAAATTCCATTTATATTTTATAAAGTTCCATATACAAAATTTCTTTATAAACAAATTCCATTTATATCTCACTTATAACTCAAAATCCAATTATAATTTAATTACTTATAAAACTCTTATTCACAAATTTATTCCTTTCAAATCTTATTATTTATAAAATCCATTATAATTTTTTTTTAAATTTCAATTGCAAACCCATATATAAATTTGATTACAATCCCATTTCCAATATTTACCCTTACTTTTATTTATAAAATATCAATTTTATAAATCTTATATGTAGACCATTTATAATAAATTCAAATAATTTATTTCTTTTCTTTTATCTTAGAAAAAACTTAATTATGATCTTTTAGAGCATCTGGGCTTTCGTTTCGATATGTTCCACCTCTCGCCTAAGAAGAGAAAATATAGACCAGGTAAGTTCATGGCAGTGGTTGCTCCATTCCTAACCTTAGTTAAACACCCTATTTTATCTTTCCAGATCTCACAGGCAGGACAAATGTACTAGTCGTTTCCGCATTACTCAGTTTGTTATTATATTCAATCTTCTGCACTTATTGTTTAAGTGGTATAAACAATTCCTCTTTTCCATTTATTCAAACTCTCATTACAACTTCCAAATCATATTTAAAGGACTTAATTATTCTTTTAAAATTATTCACAAAATATATAGGAAAGAATTGTTAAGTTTAAAACTCATATTCAAAAGTTATTTCAAACCGCTGCGAAAAGCATTGCGAAAAGTGTTGTAAAAGCGTTTTAAAAGCTATGTTCTTCAAAATGACTTTTATATCATTTAGAAATCCATATTTTCAACTTAAATCTCCTTTAATACATTTTAAAATATTTTTAGGATTTATTTCATATTTTTAAAATATTCAAAATATCAATTTTAAACTTTGGTCACTTTATTGCAAAAGCGTGATTTTTCTGGAAAATTGTTTTGGATATGTTTAAAATATACAAGACGAAATCTTGATTTTCTTTCTTAATTTCTTTAAACATATTTAAATGTTTATAAAACATTTCTAACTCGTTTTAAAACTATTTCCAAAAGGTTTAAGCATTCCATATACACCATTTTATTTTCAAAAGGAAAGTGTTTTCCTTTGTGCTTATCGACGTGTATTAACGTGACTTGGTAAAACAATTTAACAATCATATCAAACAATCAATACTTGATGATCACAGTATATGTAAGCATCCATAGCAATCATAAGACAACATCAAACATGAGTATATATAAATAGAGATGCTAAATAGAGTTTCTCACCATAAACCAAAGCGATAAACTTCCTACCAATGTTCTAATCAACCAACACTTCACTAACTAATTCATACTCCATTAAACATTAGCAAACAACACTCTTTCCCTTTCAATAGCTTAGGCGAGGCTTGAGATGGAGGTTGGCCAAAAATATAGAGAAGAGGCGGTAGAGCTTTGAACTTGAATTTCAAATATTTTGATCCAAAAAATAGTTATCTTGTATTTGATTTTAGGCCCTCTAAATCTCAAAATTTTAATTTTTTTTAACTAAAAGGTTGTTTAAAATTATTTTTCTTCAATTTTAAAAAAAAGAATCATTTAAATTCAAGTTGTTTTGAGGGAGATATGAAGAATGAAGAAGAGGTATTATCGGATTGACAAAAATGAAGCCCGAAAATGCACTTCAAAGAATTGAGTTTCATGTATATCAAACCTCAATACTAGAAAAAATGATTAAAATATTGTTGTAGCCACTGGAATTTCATATGATTTGAAAAAAATAAGTTTTTAATTTGGATCTATTATGATCAGGTTATGATTAAAATAAATGGGATATTTTCTATGTTAAAATTTGGGCTAGAAAATGCACCGAAAAGAAGTGGATATTTGACATGGTTATCTTTAGAATGAGACAAAGTGGTCAAAATTAAAGTCATAGCCACTGGAAAAATAAATGATTTGAAAAAAATAATCTTTTATTTTGGTTCTTTTTTGAAGAAGTTATTACCGAGAGAAGAAGAAGTAAAATATGCAGAAAAAATGAGTTTGATTTGAAGAGGATGAACATTGATTTGTTTTTGAATATTTTGTAAATATTTTTACATTATTTCTTTGTAATTTTTCTATGGCTTGGAAGCCATTAAATAGAAGAGGAAGAAGATGAAGAAGCTTGAGAGAAGAAGAAGAAGAAATGTGAATGAAAGTGAAGAAATTGGTGGGTATTTATAGAAAAAAGAAAGAATTGGTAATTTACCAAAATAGCCTCTTACCAATTTACCAAAATAATCTTACTTCAACATAAAGTAATCTCCACTTTTTCAATACTTAACATCACCTTTCACATCTTTACTTTATGTCTTCATCCCTTAAGAACCAAGCTAAGTAAAATAATAATTATGATGACTTTTGATGCGATATTGATTTGATGTTTACTTTTGACTTTTCTTACTTACTTTTGTTAATTCTTACTTACTTTTCTTAATGACTTCTAGAAGTTTTCTAATCTTATTTAGAAAAAGTAAACTTGATTAGAATTAAAATGTGTGCATTTATATATTTCAAATATTTTAACAAAGATGCGATAATGTTGCGGTAACTAAAATCTTATTTTGACGTTTTTGTCAAACTATTTATTCATTTAAACCAAACTTAAAAATAAATTTCTTATTATCTTTAATTAATTAAAACAAGCATATTTGACTTATAAAATAATATAAAAGAAGTATAGATATGCGACGAAATTTGTCAACTTTTACATAACAAGTTCTATATATTTTCTAACCATTATAAATTAAATTACTATTATTATCAAATGAGTTTGATATCTATTATATATATATATATATATATATATATATATATATATATTTAAAAGGGATTGTTTATCCTTTAAACAAATTTCACGAATGTTTATCCTACTTTATCGGAACCCGACTTTTGTCAATTTTACAATGGAAATTCAAAATCTGTATTCAATATCAAAAATAAATCTACCATTCTAATTTGTTATATAAAAAATGATTGTTTAAGTTTGAAAATTCTATATTTGAATATTTAAAATAATTAAATATCTCATTTTCAAAGTGTTAAAATTACGGGTCGTTACAGAAATTTTATAAGATTCACGATTTAAATAATACAATTATTTAAATTAAATTACATAATTAACCAAATTAGGTAATTAACACACCCTTATCATCTTCCTTACCGCTCCAGGCCCGAACCCACTCGATATCGTAACTTTTTCACTCAACCGTCTTCATTATGTTTTATTTTCGATCGTCGCATACTTGTGGGATGTAGCCCGACCTCCCCATTCCAATCGAACCCAGCCTTGGCCTTTGAAATACCACCACTACCAGCAAAAATGCCAAAGTTTTCCATGCTATTGAAATCGAATCGCTACCACCATGCTTGTTTTAAGTGATCACAATCCGTAAATGGCCTCATCACCTCATCGCGAACAAGTTCGTAGTTGGAGAGTTCGCCTGAAAATGCCTGTGGTGGTTGCGATGGACGTGGACCATTATTTGTAGAGAGAGAGATATCAGCTGGTGAAATTAGGTTTTGGGATTCTTTATTTGTGAGGGCCTGAATCCTTTTATTGTAAAATAAATATAACACTATTCACGTCGAATTTTTCCAAACTTCAATCAAGGCATGCCACCTAGCGTTCTATATGTAATACCCTTATTCCGAACATAGTAGAACTAATATCGAAACCCAATTTCGTCATCCACAAACATTAGATTTCAAAATCAAAATATTAAATTAAATTCCTTTAATTAATTTATACGTGTTTCGAGCTCACACGACTAAACAATATGTCCAAACGCCACAAAATTCGTTAACATATAATAATTCACTATTACGGGTCCAATGGCACTGGTTTCGTCAAAATCCGAGACAGTGCCTCGGAAAGCTATTTTCACACCTTAATTAGAATGAATTATTATTACAACCATATCTAATCACTTTTATTTCAAATTTAAAAGTTTACTATCTTCATTCTTACTTAAATAGAATTTGAATCCCTGTATTTGAAATTTAAGCTATTTGACTTACAAAATTAACTTTTCATGTTTCAAATTAATTAAATATTTCAAATTCAAATGACCAAAATCCTAGTCATTACAAAGATGACTCGATTAACATAAAAGGCATATATATATATATATATATATATATATATATATATCTTAAAATCTATACAATAGGCATACACTGAGCAACCATACCACATAGAGTGCGTACATAAGCCATAGAAACTAGCAAACAACTATCCTAACAACAAACCAGGATAAGCTTCCTTCATTTGCTCCTCTGTCTCCCAAGTATAGTCTCTAGGATGTTTATTCCACTGGATCTTGACTAATTTTACTACCTTATTACATAGTCTTTTCTCATCTTAATCCATGATAGGAATTGTATGTCTAATCACCGTCAAGTTCAATTCTATCTTCTAATCGTCTTGCACAGACGTCTCCACAATAAATGACGGATCATGCACATACTTCCTCAAATAGGACACATGAAATATCTTATAGACCCCCGAAAAACTTTCCGACAACCCAACTCTATAGGCAACTGATGTAATCTTTGGAAGAATACGAAAAAGACCAATATATCTTGGTGCTAATTTCCCTGCTTTCCTAAATCTAACAGCCCCTCCAATCGGTGAAATCTTTACGAAAACAAAGTATCCAATAGCAATTCCAAATCCCTTTTCCTCTTATTTGCATAAATCTTCTATAGATCTTGGGCTTCCTTCATCTTTCTCTTAATCACTGCAACCTTCTATGTTGCCTCTCGAATCATATTTGGACCAAGTGGTTGTCGATCCTTGATCTTCACCTAACATGCCGGTGCCGCCCATAAAGAGCATCATAGGGCGCCATGCCAATGCTAGCTTGATAACTATTGTTGTAGGAGAATTCTACCAAGTGCAGATGATCTTCCCAAGATCCTTCAAAGTCCAAAATGCAGGCTCTAAACAGATCCTCCAAGATGCAGTTAACCGACTCAATTTGACCATCAGGTTTAGGGTGGTAGACATTGCTCCGTCTTAGCTTTGTTCCCAAAGCCACTTGTAACGCCTCCTAAGACTGGCTGGTAAAGGTAGAACCCTGATCACTTACTATGCTTAATGGAACTTCATGTAATCAGATGATCTCCCTCTTGTAAATTTCCGCCAATGATGCTGCAGTCCTCGTCGGCTTCATCGGAATAAGTAATCACTCTTGGTTAATCGATCCACAGTGACCTACACTCCTTCATTCCCTTTTCTAAATTGAGGTAATCCATCAATAAAATCCATGGATATCTACTCCCATTTCTGATGTGGGATCTGCAATGGTTGAAGTATCCCAGTAGTTCTTTGGTGGTCGCTCTTGATCTGCTCACAGTTCACACACCTACTCACAAAGATAAAGATATCTCTTTTCATTCCAAGCTACCAAAATTATCTTCACATCTTTGTACATTTTATTGACTCCTAAGTGGATACTCAACTTAGATTTTTGACATTCATTTAAAACTTCCTGCCTCGGTCCATTATCTACAACGCAAAGTCTTCCATCCATTCTCAGAATACTGCGGCTATCCCATCTCAAAATCCAACTTCGACCCTCTTTAACTTCTTAAATTAATGTTTCCAATATACTATCTTTCCTTTGATTCATTGAAATCCTTTTCGGAAGAGTTAGAGTAACCTCCTAGAGAGCCAAGACTGCATTCCTGCTCAAAACGTCCGCCATAATATTAGATTTCTCTGGTGTATAAATAATATCCAAATCGTAGTCCATCAAAAATTCTATTGACCGTTGTTGCCTCAAGTTCAGATTCTTCCCAGTGAATTAATACTTCAAGGACTTGTGAACCAAGAAGAGCTCAAACTTCTCACCCAACAAGTAATGTCTCCAAATCTTCAAAGCAAACATGATCGCTAACAATTCCAGATCATGCATAGCATAATTCTTCTTATGCAGCTTCAACTACCTTCTAGCATATGCAATAACCTTCCCATGTTGCATCAGAACTGCACCCAACCTTACTATACAAGCATTGGTATAAATAGTCCATCCTCCACTACTATTTGGAATAGAAAAAACTAGAGCACTTGTCAACCTCTTCTTCAATTCCACAAACAATTCCTTACATTTAGGAGTCTAAACAAACTTCTCATCCTTTTTTGTCAGCTTAGTCAAATGTGGGGAAATCTTAGAATAACCCTGAATGAACTTCCTATAGAATCCTACTAGGTCTAAGAAACTTCATACTTCCATAAGGGTTTGCGGTTGCTTCCACTCTTGAACAGTTGGCACCTTCACTGGACCCGGTGGGATGCTCTCTCCCATCAACATATGCCCAAGAAGCCTTACTTCAAACTGCCAAAAGTTACACTTAGAAATTTTTGCCTTCGGAACATGTTTCCTTAACGTCTCTAACACCATGTCCAAATGGTGTCTTTACTCTTCGTCAGATTTGGAGAAGATAAGGATATCATCGATGAAAACTAACATAAACTTATTGAGAACATCCCTAAAAATGCAATTCATAAAGTCTATGAAATATGCTGGTGCATTGGTCAGCCCAAAAGGAATAACCAACCACTCAAAGAAGAAGTCTGTCTCTCTAAACATAGTTAAGGTTATACTATCTTCGGCTACACTTAGCTGGTGTAGCTAGCTCCATATGAGAAAATACTTTAGCTCTATGAAGTTGGTCAAAAAGGTCATCGATGCAAGGCAAGGGGTGCTTATTTCGAATGGTCAGCTTATTTAACTCTCGATAATCCGCACATGATCTTAATGAACCATTATCTTAGCCATAAAAACTACCGCTGATCCCCAACTCGAATGACTCAGTCTAACCAAACCTCTCCTCAAAAAATTATTGATTTGATTAACTAACTCTTCCCTCTCTCTCGGAGCCATCCGTTGCTTGGGTTGAATCGTGGGTCTCACTAGGAACTAAATCAATGCGGAACTCTATCTCTTATTGAGGGGATAGACTGTTTACCTCTTCAAAGACAACAGGAATTTTTTTAGCAACTTCTATATACCCTAGCTCCTTCTGGGATGATTCTAAGGAATAAAGGAAACTACACATGGGCTAATTGAGATTGATACATAATATCCTTTCCAATACCCTTCCCGACTCCTCTTTTAGCACTGCTACTTGCTTGACATAGGCCAAAATAGCCCCCTATTTAGATAACCAGTCCATATCAAGAATAACTTCAAACCCATTAAAATCAAAAAAAAATATTAGATTACGAGTTAAACAGTGGTCAAGGTAATAAATTGGTGTATCTTTGCAAACCACACACAAATTAGTGTACCACTTATGAGGGTTGACACACAAATAGGGTCATCTACAATTATAGGTGAAAGTGGTAATCTATCTACCAATTCTTTGGAAATGAAACTATGGAAAGCCCCGACATGAAATAGTACTCTAATAAAAATTCCATTAATCATTAAATTACCTCCAAGGATTCCTTTCCCTTTCATAGCTACCGAAGTCGATGGCTCATCCTTAATGGTGTAAACTTTAATCTGTTGACCAATCTGCATAAGCAGACAATCCTTTACCATATGATCCAGTTGTTGGCAGTTGAAACAGAGTGTCTTTTGCACCATCAGACCCTTGTTGCTACTGAACTCCAGAATTTCTATAGAATTTAGTGATATGACCATTATTCATACACTTGTGGGAAATAAAATCTTGAAGTGATCCTCTTATACCCGACTGTTTGACTTCCCATTACCCTTCTTCTTCCAATTCAGATTAAACTTCCTTTTGTCAGAAATGTTGCTACTTGAATTTCCACTGGGTGCTGCTGGTGCTGGCTTCTTCTTTTCCAAAAACTCATATCTTAGTGCCATGTCTAATAATCCCATGAAATAGACTTTAATACGAGCAGTCGTCTTTTCCTGGAAACCTTCTCTTATTCCCAAAACAAACATATCGTTCTTCTTCAATGGGGTATTGATCAATTCTGGTTCAAACATTGAAAGCTTATTGAACTTTGTCTTATGCTGTGCTACTGATAAGTCTTGTTACTTCAAGTCAAAGAAATTCATGTATATCCTAGTCTTTCCAATGCAGAAAAGAACCGATCCTCAAATGCATCCTTAAATCCGGCCACAAAAATCCTCTTCCAAAGCATTTGCGGTAAGGGAGTCCCACCATCCTATCACTCCCTCTTGAAATTGCCATGATGCAGGAACCTCTTCTACTCATCTGATAGATCAAGACCCTTAAAAACCCTTTCACATGAATGGAACCAAGCCTAAACTTCTACGTTGGATTCAGTTCCTTAAATGGTTTCCTTCCAAGATTGGTAAAATCCTTACACATGGTTGTAAAATTCACCTTAGGCTATACGGGTGCTGCCACTTCGATAATTCCAACTCTTTCAGCATTAGCAGCTCGACCGTTGATGGTCGTGGTGCTGCTAGCTCCCCTATCTCATCTTAATCTAATGCTCATTTCTTACTATCTAGACATAGTATGGTAACTCTTAGAATACTAAGACGAGATAAATGTTAAAGAAAGGGTACTACTCAAACCTATCAAAGCTGATTTAACTAACATGAATATATATATATATATAGGTATAGGAATAAAAATTACAAATACATGCTCTCGAAGTTGACCCTAACCTAAAGTCTAGGTGTTTGCTCAACCTAAGCTCTGATACCACATTTGACGATCCGTGTTTCTTACTTTGTAAGACGAGTCATTAGGGTAATAGAAAATGAAAGACAAAATGAAACTAAATAACATAGAATCTCATAACGCAATGGAATAATGTGTAACAGTCAACATAAGATCATACATAGTCACTTCCATAATAAGACATCAGAGTCATAACAGTATAGAATTTAGTTAGGGACAGATATAACTTCCCATTCCTACATTTTTGATACAAAATACATACACAGTTGAAATATAGCAAATAACTAGATATCGATGAAGCCACCTGCTCCAAGCTCCCCCAAAATCAATCCTTAAGAAAGCTGGACTAATTGGCTACTCATACAATCTTGACTACCCAAGAGGTTTATGGAAAGTAAATAAAAATCTTGGTCAGACATGGGTCTGTTGTGAGTAAACTCCAAACAACTAAATTATTACTTTAAAAACTTCTTTGAAATTAAAGGTATCCCGTAAGACTACATCGCACATAAACACGGACGTATTTTTACCTTACAATAACTAAAACACTTTCTATAGAAAATCCCGTGATATTATAAAAATTTATAGGTTCAAAAGCAAATTATGAATATAGCTGAAACGCTTGCATCTCACAATCCAACATATTTGAGCACAACTAAGTCCTAAGGCACTTATTGGAAAATGGGTTTCCATCAATGATAGGGCTATCGGTGTATCATCCATCACAGTACATCTCTAAATAAAATATACCGAGGTCCAAAACCTTTCGACCCCTGCAAGTCAAGACATGCCTCCCCCTTACTGGATTGTATTGAATATGATCATCCCTTGATTATGATCAATAACCGCACTGGGCCTCCGAACATACATCTAAAGAATAATATCTATCTAAATCGAGGATGATCACATCCAAATCGTAGTGAACCACATAGCCTTGAAGCATATCCCTTGCTTTATTCATTCTCGGTTATAAGGCTTGAGCCTACGCTTTACCTTTTTTAGCAATTCCTACTTAGAATGCTAACACTGCATTCCAAACAATTATGCAATGTTAGCATTCGTCCATACAAGTCGTTCAAGATATGAACGAACCAAAGGCATTACTGAGACTACACCCATTTTGGAATCACCTTTAGGATTAATAGCAAGCAGCCTTTTCACTTCAAAGATCTTTGCCTTCAGTTCAAGTTGTTTCCAATTCGAATGCTTACATTAATTCAAAGTGACTTTCGGATAATTCATGCTATTCGAACCCGATCTCTTTGAACCGACATTCATAATTTAAAAGGGTCAATTTATCGATAGTGGATATCACCGCTATTTGTGTGTAAAAATTTGTGTATGGAAATATCTTCCATATACTTAATTTATCATGACCTGCTTATCCAAATTAACTCCATTTTGTTTATAACGTTTCCGACATTAAGCATTTGTGCTATATACAAGATGACTTACTTCCAATAAAACATGTCAACGTTTTAGCATAACTACCCATATTCATTTTGCTACTTAATCGCATGGACCAAAGATCCCTTGTTAAAAATCAATTTACTTATAAAAGAAAGCGACCTTAAAATAAAATTGGAAGAGTTTAAAATAACCCATTATTTAATAATAATTAAATCTTAATTTAATTACTAATTAAATCATAATTAACTCCAAATTAAATCTTAATTATGTCAAAATAGATTAATTAATTTAACCCTACCCGATTAGTAATTAATTAATAATTATCCCTATTTAAATAATAATTAATTCAATAATTAAACAATTAAACAAAATAAATATTTAACTAACTCTTTACTTAATCAATAATTAATGAAAACTCTCTTAATTATAAAATTATAATTAACTTACTTAATTAATACTTGAGTACTAATTTGTTTACTTAATTACTTATTAACTATTAGTTATCTTTAATTAACTAATTAATTAAATAATTACTAAACTCATACTTATTAAATAATAATTACCTTTCAGACTTAATTAATGATTAAAAAAATATTTCAAAAATATTTAAGACTAAACACTTTAAATTTGGAAAAGCATTTGATTTTCCGAACTGCATCCATACCGACTATCGCTATGAATGCCACAACTTAGAGCTAGTTTCTAAGTTAAAATCTTAAACTTTAACTCTTCAAACTTTACTTACTTTATAAAATGAAAGAGGGTTTGAAAACTAAAATAAAAGTTTAAACTTTGGAATATTTTAGTAATTTAAAACTAGTAAAACATGATTTAATTTCCATAGGATCTCAAGTTGCTTTAACAAGTCAAAGAGCTAACTTTTAACATATACAACAAATATACATCATCATAACATACCTTACATGCTACTACTACAAATATAATCAAGATCACATCAGTAAAATCAATCACAAAATTTAGACATTGATTTTCAAGTCTAACTCACTAATTCTCAAAAGGGCATACATATATCCAACAAACAAACATAGTAATTCATCAAATCAACACCTATATTACAACAACAATACTCAACATAATAAAGATCACATTTTTTCCCAAAAGGAAAATAATTTACTCACCAAAAGGTAAGAAAGCAAACCAAAACTTTCTAAAACTTGAAATAGGACCTAGGTCTTTACTTTTCCTTAAGCAAAACTTGCTTTATAACTTAAGATAGTGGTTTTTGGGCTTGGCCTAGGTGGTGTGGGCTTGATCAAAGGTGAACCCGGGGTGTATGGACTTGTTTTAAGAGGAGGAGAGTATAGGAAGTAGAAAGGAGTGATTTTAAAATGTTTTTGAGGATTAAAAAGAAGAAAAGAAGTGAGTTTTAAAACTTTTGAAAATATGCAGAAGCCATTAAAACTTTAGAAAGCTTAAAGAAGATGTTAAAATTTAAAAAGTAGAAAATAAAATGGTGAAAGAGAGCGAAAATTTGAATTGTTTTATATAAATTGAAATTATAAAATTACTTAAATGCCCTTGTTAAAATACACTCCACTCTTATTTGGACACATCATCTCCACCCTTCCTCTCCTAGTTGCACATGCAAGGGATCATGGTGCACCCCTTTAACCACCATGTAAAACTTTTAAATGTACCATGATGCAAGAGATGATTATGACATATTATATTTTACTTTTTATTTAAATTTGAACTTTGAAAAGTGTCACATCTTAATTCTGACTTAAGAAAACAAATATTTTTACATTTACTAAGTCTAATCCATACTTATATTTAAATTATAAGTGTGTATATGTTAACTTAAATGTGCACAATTTTTCCAACAACTTTTTGACACCGTAAAGTCGAAAATTCGAAAAATGATTTTCGATCATATTTTCTATTTTCTTTTAAACACATTTTGGAAATCATTTCAACATTACTAATTATTATTTAAAATGAGTATTTTTGAATAATAAAATCTATTTATTAATTATTTAAATATATATTTATTATCCATATTTAAAGTGATTAAATTTCAGGTCGTTACACTATACAAGGAGGGGTGCATCCTTAATATTCATTCATAAATTCACAATGCTTTGAGATGGAAAATCCATCTCTTCTTCTTCCACTTACAATTTTCCTAAAGCAAAATATTTGCAAATCAAATCCAAATCACTTCAAACTTGGAGTGAATCCCTACAATGGCATAACAAAATCTTCTACCTAGGTAGGAGTTCAAAATGTGAAGCACATCAACCTCTATCCTATTTGGCCATAAGCAACTTGGGAGGTTTGGAGGCAAGGCAAGGCAAGGAAAAGGAAAGCAAAAGAAAAGCAAGAAAGGAGGTTGCTAGTCTGGGTTTGGACTTGGGTTCTTTGGTTATAGTTGTTTGCTGGATAAATGGTGAGCTAACTCACCATTTTGATTGAAAAATTCACATATATATGACGATCTTTGACTGTATTTGTGTTGTTAAATTAGTATCGACGTACGTGAAGACATTCATTTTGATTCTTGCTTTGAAAGCAAGTGGCATATATATGGACTAGAACTGACTTGAACGGACCTTTATGACATATATAAAAGACTAGGAACAAAAAAAATAGGTTGTAACTGAACATATGTTTGAATAAAACTAGGATTTGAAAGTGCACTTATAGCGATAGTCGCTATAGATGCAGTTGTGAATTGACTTGTTTTTGGCCATTTTTATGGAACTTTGTAAAGAGATCCTTAGAGATTTATCACCCTATTTAATTTTTGTATATATATGTTTGTTGCTATTAAACCTTGAATCGTAAAAAGTTATGTAACATCTCGAAAACGACCGAAACTGCACTTGTGCAAAACTGCCCCGTTTATACTTGATTTTTGGACTTAAAAGGTTCGAAAAGATATTTAAACTTAAATATTTTATTTCATTCTTTTTATAGGTATTTACTAACTATTATTAGAGTATTTTAAAAGTGGTTTGAGGTTTTTATGAATTTTTAAGAATTAATTTTGAATTTTTAAAGATGTGGTTTTTGTAATAAAACATGTTCTTTTTCAAGTTTTAAAGATATTATAAACTTGTTATTTTTAAGAATTATTTTAGATAAATGTTTTAAAACCTATTATAAATATTTTCAAGTAATTTAAAAGTGTATATAGTTTTTTTAAAAAGGGGTTAGGTATTGCTTAGTGGCTAAATGGTTAATTATTAATTATTTATTTGAAAAGTAATTAACTATGCTTAACAATAAAAGCCGACGAAGTTAGGCTTATCTATTTATGAGTGCTAAGATTGATGTTGGATAGGGATGGAGCAATAGAGATCTAAACTGTCGGTTTCCCTCTTGACCAAGGAATAGTAAGCCGGAAAATGTCGGAAACATGATAATCGTGTTGATTTCTTACTTGTTTATGGAAATTATTAATACTATACTTAACACTAAAAGCCAATGAGGTAGACCTATCTATTTGTGAGATTCAAGAATGAAGTGTCTTAGCAAGGTTTAATGAAACTAGTGCTCAAACATACTTGGGTTCACTGTTGAGTGAGGAATAGTTAAGTTGGAATGTCAGAAACAAGTTAAGCATATAAATATTGATTTGTATAATCAAGTGTTTTGACTAGATAATCGATTAGTTGATTATCGAACTTTACCACTTAAGAAGTTTCGAAAGGCTTCACAAATTTAAACCAAAAAGAACCCCGAGGAGGAGTATTGTTACGAATTGCCTATAAGTTTTGTTTACTTTTGAAAGAAACGAAATTGAGTTAACTGGAAATTCATCGATTAGTTTTGAAGATTCTAAGATTGGTAAGTGTTTTACGTACCGAATACTACTTTAAAATCAATATACGGATTCTATGTTTTGGAAGCGGCTAAGAAAGGGAATCTATATAGAGATTTGAGATCTATTCGAGATGCTCGAATCCATGTAGCGATTCATGAACTGTTTGAGATGTGGGAATCCATTTGGGATTCATGTCTTGTTCGAGTGATGAAGACTCATGTGAAAGATGCCGAAAGAAACCTCAACATTGAAAATGGATAAACATAGAGTAGGATGAACAATCAAGTGTTTGGCTGACCCATAATAGGGTATTATCAACTCCATATCTTGAGAATACTTATCTATGTTCGTACCGGGAGTTGATGATGTTGGTACCATATGGTTCATATTTATACTTAGAAGCGGGCCTTTGTATTTACCTTATATTATATTTTATCTAGATAAATACGGTGCTCGGAAGGTGTTTTCTGATCCTTGTGCATGAAGATTGAATTTCGGCTTGACCAAAGGATCTTCCAGAAAATCCATGATGCGAATGTACCTTACCGGTTTGAGTGTGACCTAAATAAGTTTTGGTATGACCAATGTAACCATCAAAGCTATTTGATATGATTTATATTATATACCCTAGACATTATATAATATTACTATATTAAACTTAATGAATGGTTGATTTCTTTTGAGGGGAAAACTGTTACGGGAATCCATACCGTCTTAATAGTTACTGTTACATGTTGCATGTATCATGAGTTTTTTCATACCAGACTTATGTATGATGCTTAGTTTTTTCCCTAAATTCCTCATATACTCTTTTGAGTAGGGTGAGTACGGCAGGTTTAAACTTGGATGCTTCAAAGTTTAGAAGATGAGCTAGAGGCTTCCATTATCTATCTATTTTTATTTCTGTTGTTCCGTATTAGCTATTTATATATCAGCGTTGTGAGGACAAGCAGTTATAAATGTCTAGGCTGATGATAATTTTTTTTATAACTCTGAAACTTCAGTATTTGGAGTAGCCCTTTGTATTATTCTTTTGATATTATAAATTATCATTCTTCTATGAGATTCTGATATTGTGTTCTACCTTTCTTGTTCTACTCTTGTTAATTTTTACCCTAACCTTCTATCTTTCCAGCACTTAGGTGTTGTGCGCACATACTGTAGATGTATTAGTGTCGACATTCGAAGGTCGAAAAGTTGGGTCATTACATTTGGTATCAGAGCACAAGATTAAGCGAACACTTTGGCTGTGGTTGGGTATGACTCATTAGAGATGGGGCAAGCGACACCCTAAAATGAGTCAAGTGTATACGAGAGCGTATTCGTATTTTCTATAAACATATACCCCTTTTTTCAGCTTTCCTTAGGAATGATCTCTTTCTTTGAAATAACCCCAGCCTTTCATATCCTAAATATATTCAGCTATATTCAGGTTGTACATCATGTGTACTAGAGTTATCAATGCTCGAGGAGTTAGAGGTGGTCGAGGTAGTACCATCACAAATGGTGGAGATCGAGCACCAAGAAGTGTTGCTCCTGTCGGTGAACCAATGGTGGATATAGTATCGTGCAGGTCTGGCCTCAGGTTAATTTTTCCTCGCTTTGTTGTAACTATGAGAGGCAAGGAGGTAAGAGGTTTGGTGGTACGGAGATGATTATAGAAGTCCGAACTTGTTCAAATTATATGACATAATATTTGGGAATATGAAGCTGGACAACGTGATGAAGCGTCGATTGGCGTTAATGCATTGGACGGATGTGCCATGGATTTGTGGTGTTCTATCACTGCTGATGTCTAAGAGAATAAAATCTCTTAGACCTAATTTAAAGAGGGCTTCAATTTGAAGCTTGTAGCTGAAGCCGGGAAGACTTTATCGTTTAGGAGCTTCCTCGACTTACAATTGGGGGGCATGATAGTGGTAAAGTATGATAATCGATTCACCGCCTTATCTAGATTCGAGCCTGGGTTGGTAGACATGCCATTGAAGAGGAATGAGATGTTCATTGTAGGGATGTGCCCAGAATTCGAAGGTAATATGACTTATCACATCTTGGGGCCTTATGTAAATTTGGTGAACATGGGGTTGAGGTTTAAGAGCTGAACACCGAAGCTGTTTATTCCTGCACTAGTTAGGTACAATGAACAAAAGTTTCAGCCTCCAAGGGTGTAACATCCCCATACTTGGAGGCCCAAAACTAATGGCTATGAATGCTGCAATCATCCATAGTTATTAATCCCCGATGACCAAATACGGCGGTTCTAGATTCATTGATACATAGATCATAAGAATATGGAAAAAATTAATAATTCAAAAAGATATTTCCACATTCCATTCGAAACATTTCTTGTTCATTACATAATCCAAAAACATCAACCACGTTTAGCAAAATATAATTATTACACATACACTAAGAGCGACGTATGAAGATGCCCCTTGGTTGATCAGAGTATATAATAAGGCTTATAAATCTACCTTTACATCCAAATACATAGTGGAAAAAGATAACTCTAAATAACTAACTACCTCCTGCATGCCTCTAGAAGCTTTATTCGTCTAAGAAGAGAACATGAAAACCTTAAATCTCGAACTACTCAAAATCAGTTGAGTACCCAAGAGTTTAAGGGGAAAACAAAAACTTCGAGTCAAACATAAAGCCTGGTATGAATAATAATCTGACATCTCAATCCTTTTAGATACCTAGTAAGACCACACCGCTTAGCGGAACTGGTTTTCCCCTCACTAGTATCCTGAAACCTTTATAAACCATATACTGTGCTCCTGCATTCACAATGGTTAAAACATACACTTTAAAATATTATGATGATATGCATATATAAAACATTTAGGATTTCCCATCCCAGTTTAAGTTGACATCTTGTCATAAATTATAGTTTTTATGAGATCACTAAGAACCTATAGGATCATTCCAATTAACTTAATTAATTCATGGGTCCCCCTGAAGCTATTAATCATTCCAATAACAAATCCACTTACCCTAGTTTTCATGGGTTGACTAGGAACCTATGGACTTACCAAGTAACTCACTTCTCATCCTAGTTTTCATAGGATGACTAGGAACATACTGATGCTTCCATTAACTTCTTTCTTATCCTAGTTTTCATGGGTTGACTAGGAACCAATTGACTGATGTCAATTCTTAATCCGGATATAGTTTTCATGGGTTCACTACAAACCAATTAGCCCCTGCCAACCTATATATACATAGTTTTTACGGGTTTACTATGAAGCTGTTGGTTACCCCCAACACCTACATAATCATAGTTTTTATGGATTTACTATGAACCTATCTCCCGGACAACTTCAAGGTTTAGGCATCCTACATTTTAGTCTCCCTGACTCCTTGGATGCAACTCTACTCATTTAGGAGTTTGGTCAATTTATATTCATTACTGGGTTAACCTAGCTGGTTCTTCTACCCTTTTACCCCTAAATACAGTTATGGATTCTTTATCATGTGATATTCGTATTTGAAGAAGAAAACATAACAATTTAACAATACCACTCCTATGGGTTTAAGGTCCTTGAATTACACTTAATGTAAAACATAGTTAATCCCTTTAAATTATATTTTTACCAAGGCAAAACTTCTTCAAATTTACATACTTAAAGTTCTTTCAAAACTTCGTTATTTAAGCCATGGGTTTCTCCATTAAAAATTTGAGTTTGGGATTTAAAACCTTTCAACTCCTTCGAAATCTTGCTTTCGACCTTATAGTATAATCTCCTTCGAAAGCATTAAAAGCTAACTATAAAACATCAGGCTCCCGCCTTTCAATTACTTAAAAACAACCCTTTTGAAACCTTTCAAGCTTATTAAAGTATTATCATATAAGTATAGAAGCATATCATCGAAACCAAATGAAATTGAAAGTACCCTTTTGAAACCAATGAAAGTCCCTCTTTCGAAAACATTGGGTTTATACTTGAAACTTCATTTTTGGGTCAAAGTGAACATAAGTGAAAGCATCTCTTTCAAAACTATTCTTTAATTCAAAAAGCATTGGGGAAGTTTAATGCAGTCGAAACCATCCTTTCGAAAACCATAAAACATCTAAGTAAAACAGTTGATGGTTAGCTTCGAAACACCTTCCAAAACCATTGCCTTCAAAAGCATTAGGAAGTGGCTTGTATTTATAAAAACAACTAAAACTTTCGACAACGTTGATACCTTCAATGCCATCAGAAGGTCATCAATTCTAAGAAGGGTTTCGGCTTGGTCGAAAGTACCCCTTCCAAATGCTTTAACCATAATCTAAGTAACTCCTTCGTAAGCTACTTCTTTAAAACATAGGTGGTAGCTCTCTTTCGAAAGCCTCTATAAAATACCCTTTCCAAAGATTTGGTTTCAACTTCTTCGAAACCCATTTATAAACAGGGAAGCGATTTTCTTTCAAAATTAAATAAAGCACGGGAACCAACCCCATTTGAAAGCTACTCTCAACACCCTACCTTTCGCCTTTATCCAATTCACCACATTCCACCTGAATGATATCATATGCATTAGGTTACTGGTTTCTACCTTGAAGGCTTCGACTAGGTTAGGGAAAAAGGTCTAAGTCGAAGGATCCTTCTAAAGAAGGCGGAACCCTTTTTCTAAGCAAAAAGGCTGTTTTTACCAACTAAAATAAGCTTTTTGTAATTAGCTTTCCCACTTATAAACAAGTGATTGGTTACATTAAACTTTCAAATTAATTTACTAAAATTTGATGCATTTTCTTAGATCTAAAAACATGTTAGCATTTACGAATTAAGCCCTTCCTATTAAAAAAACAATTAAATCATTTAAATCCTCGTTTCAAAATAATTTAATTTATGTTCTAAATCACTTTGTAAAAATCCCCAAAAATTCCAAAAATTCACTATAATCATGTTCTCTAACATATCAAAATTTTTAGACCCAAATTCTTAATATATTTTTCATAATAAATTTATAAGCCCAAATAACCAATATGTAGGTGATTCAACACTGACTGCTTAGTACACATAGCAATATATTTTCCCAAATGAATTTATATGCCCAAATTTAATTTAAAAGCTACTTATTTTATTTATCAACCTAATTCTCCTTATCTACATTAGTCTATGTAATTTATTCTAATTAAATCTTCTGAAAAATGTTATTAAAAATTAGGGGTGTTATAGGCTCCCATCTTTAAAGAATTTCGTCCTCGAAATTCAGCAAGGACTGCTTAGCACACATAACAATCATTTGTAACCACTTCTAACATCTATACTAGCCTACCCGACTAGCAACTAATATATATAAATCTAATATAGACATACCATCAAAGCAAATCAGGATAAACATCTCGAATCCTGTCCTTTATCTCCCAAGTACAGAACTTCTCGTTGTCGCTCCACTGAGCTTTCACCAACTTGACTGTCTTGGTCCTCAATCTTTTCTCATCTCTCGCTACAACACAAACCGGTTGTCTAAAAAAAGTCAAATCAGGCTCTACTACCAAGTCATCCAACTCTGTTTAAGGAATAGTGGCCCTTGGATCATGCACATACTTGCGAAGATGAGACACATGGAATACATTATGGACACCTGCCAAACTGCTTGGCAACTCTACTCTATACACGAGCTTTCCATTCCTTTCTATAATATGGAATGGTCTAATATATCTCGGGGCCAACTTTCCCGACTTTCCACATCGTACCACACCCTTCATCATTAATACTTTAATGAAAACCTTGTCTCCCACTGAGAACTCTAGGTCTTTACACCTCTTATATGCGTGACTACCTAGATTAAGTTTCTTTCATCCATTCTCGGATTAACTCAATCTTCTTTGATGCCTCCCTTACTAAATCTGGACCTAAGACCAATCTGTCTTCGGTCACCAACCAACATACATGGGATTTGCATGGCCTTCAATACAAAGCTCCAAAAGACGCCATTCCTATATCAGTATGGCTACTATTATTATAGGAAAAATCAATCAGATGAAGATGATCCTCCCAAGATCCACCAAAATCCAACACACATGCTCTCAACAAATCCTCGAGCACCTTATTGACTCTCTGTGTCTGCCCATTTGTCTATGGGTGATATGCGATACTCATATTGAACTTAGTGCCTAATACCTCGTTTAGACTCTTTCAGAATTCACTAGTGAAAAAGCAACTCTGTCACTGACTATGCTACTAGAAACTCGATGAAGTCTAACTATGTTCTTCATGAACAACTTTGCCAAAACTGGTGTCATCCTGGTTGACTTTACTGGAATGAAATAGGCACTTTTGGTCAACCTATCCATAATAACCCATATAGTTTCATTTCCTCTCCTTGACCTTGGAAACCATCAATAAAATCCATAGATATCGAATCTCATTTCCAAACGGGAATATCTAGGCTGAAGTAACCTACTCGGTTTCTAATGTTCGGCTTTCAATTGTTGACAGTTTACACACTACCTAATCCATAAGCCAACATCCATCTTCATGCCTTCTTAATAGAAGCTCCCCTTCATGTCTTGATACATCTTGGTCCCTCTAGGATGAATCATAAGCTTCGATCAATGACACTCTTCCATAACTTCCCTCCTTATGTTCACTACATTTAGAATGCATAATCGTCCCTTCTTTCTCAACCATCCTCTTTAGTCAAGACTAAAGTACTTTAGATCATTGATCTCTGATCCTACCTCAAGCCTTCTTATCCTCTCAGCTAAATCTGGATCCTCACTCTGCTTAGAAGCTATCCTCTCAATCAGCACTGGTCAAACTTCTAAATAAGATAACATGACAGTACCCTGACTAGAGCTAGTAGTAGATCTCAACTGCACACCACAAATATCCAAGGCTTCTAGATCCTTCCGTTCTATCAATATTGCTAAAACCATATCATGATGTTTTCTACTGAGAGCATCTGCAACCTTGTTTCCATTTCCAAGAGTGTACTCTATACCAAATTCATAAGCAGCTAAAAATTCCAATAACCTATGCTGTCGCATATTCAACTCCTTCTAAGAGAATAAGTATCGTAAAGACTTATGATCGTATATAACTCGAATCTCTCTTCTAAGAGATAATACCTCTAAATCTTCAAGGAAAAAATTACCGCAGCCAATTCTAAGTCATGAGTAGAATATCTTTGTGCGGTTTAAGCTGCCTAGATGCGTAAGCAATGACTTTGTCCTTCTGCATCAACACTAATCCCAATCCAGTTCCACATGCATCAATGTACACCACCAACCCTTGATTTTCATATGGAACTACTAACACAGGTGCATTGGTCAACAAATGCTTTAACTTAAGGAACCCTTCCTCACATTTGTCGGACCAAACAAACTTCACATCTTTCTTGGTCAACTTAGTCAAAGGGGCTACTATCCATGAGAAATTCTTAATGAATACCCCGTATAGCCAGCAAGTCCCAGAAAGCTCTTGATCTCGGTTATCGTATCTAGTCTCTTCCAATTATTCATAGTTTCGATCTTATCTGGATTAATAGACAATCCTTTCTATGAAACCACATGACTAAGAAATTTAACCTATTTCTTCGGAAAATGAAACTTGGAAAATTTCGCCTTTAACTGATTCTGCCTCAGCGTCTCTAGCACCACTCTAAGATGAATCTCATGCTCTCTTTCATCTTTCAAGTACAATATAATGTCATTTATGAATACCAACATGAACCTATCGAAGTGCTCTCAAAAAACCTGGTTCATCAAATTAAAGAAGAAAGCAGGTGCATTAGTCAATCCAAATGGCATCACCAACCACTCATACAAAGCATGTCACTCTCAATTGATGGAACATTTCTCCAAATCCAATTAGGAGAACACTCTGGCTCCACTAAACTAATCAAAGAGATCATCTATCCTCGGTAGAGGGTATGCATTCTTGATCGTCCTGTCATCTAACTTATGATAGTCGATGCACATCCTTAATGACCCATCTGGCTTCTTTACAAAAAGTACGGCCGCTCCCCAAGGCGAACTGGCTTGCCTAATACAGTTCCTTCCCTCAACATCCACTAGCCGCACCTTCAATTCCTTCATCTCAGTCGGTGTCATCCTGCTAGATGGCATAGTGACAGGTTCAGCTCCCGGTACAAGATCTATCCAAAACTCAACAGCTCGTTTCGATGGTAGCCCTGTAACCAGCTCAAAAACATCTACAAATTTCCCTGCCACTCTAACCTGACTTAACTCTTCTCCAACCTCCATGGAATTTAACAAGGCACAGACACTCTTACTGGAATTCTCCATTGAGAAGATGATTCTATTATGACCATCTTAGTGTCTCAATGATATTTCCCTATCTTGGCATATCTTAGCCTCATACTTACCCAACCAATCCATACCCAAAATGATCCCGAAATCTATGAAATAAAAAACATCCACATGCAAACTTATGACCTAGCAAATCAAGTTCTAACTGGTCACATCTCATCCTTAGGGTTGCATACCTCATGTAGGATTCGCAACCCTCAAGGAAGTAACAAGGTATGTGGGTTCTTTGCATAACCTATCAACCATATACTGGTATATAAATGAATGTGATGAACTAGCATAAAAAAGTACCCTAACTGGTATACTTTAAATTAAAGTGTACCTTCCATCACAATTTTCCCTTTCTCTGCTACAGTAGGTCTACAAGAAGATGGTGGTCCAATAGCAAACACCTTCCCTCTGTCCGCCCTGACTGGCTCTGAACATTGTTTCTTATAACGCCTCACTTGGTCGTAGTTGAAGCATTCCATATTCTTCTTCTCTATAGGTTTTTTCCCTTGCCCGTCCGACACTCATGGGCATAATGGCCCTTCTTATCACACTTGAAGCACACCAATCAGCCTTTGCCTTCTTGGTAGCCTCCCTTTTCTAGACTCCCTTCTTCTTAAAGAATTTCCTTTTCTTTCCCTGAGGATCCTGTGCTTCAACTGGCTTCTCTTTAGCTGAAATGGCAAGCATCTCCTCATGGCGGATGGCCATCTCCACCACCACATGACATGGCTCTCTGACATGAGTCATTGTCATTCTACCTAGCTCTGGCCTTAATCCCTAAGTAAATCTCTCATTCCTCTTGATATCAGTGTCTGCCAAAGCATGTCCATATCAATACAGCTCGTCAAACTTAGAAGCATACTAGATCATTGACATTTCTCCCTGACCAAGATTCATGAACTTCCTCATCAATGTCGATTTGGCAACCTCAGATTAGAACCTTTTCTCTAACCTTCTTCTAAAATCATCCCATGTCAGCTCTTCCTTCGGAACTCCAGCTGTCACACTATTCCATCAATGAAGCGCTAACCCTTGCAACTGTCTAAAGGCTAGCCTTCTCTTTTCTCCATCTTCCAAGCCTAAATCAATAAAGATCCTGTAGGATCGATTTCACCCTAGAGGGGGGGGTGAATAGGGTGATGCTACTAATTATAAAAATCAATTGCGGAAGCTTATAGAATAATTTCAACATAGATCACAGAATAATAGCGCAGATAATAGCAGAATAATAAATGCAGAATAGAACGACACAGAATTTACCCAGCTTCGGCAAAACCCTGCCTACGTGCTGCCCCCAAGGTTTCTACTAGAAATTAAGTAGTCACATGCTTACACACGTAAACTCGCGACACCCGCTACTGACTAACCTAACTCTACGCTCAAAACCCTGCCACAACTCGGCCATTGAGTTGCGAATTCTCAAACTACGCCACATAGGTTGTCCCCTAGTCACACGACTAGTAAATACAACGATTTAAAAAAGAGTTTAAATTTAGAAAAGAAATTTAAAACAAATTAAAAAATAAAGCCCTAATTAAAACTAAATCCTTTTTTATTCTTTAACAAGGCCGACCCCTTTTATTTCTTCATTTATTCTAGTCCGTTCTTTTTTCTATGAGAATGGCGGCTTTGTTAATCTTCGTTCGTTCCTCTTTGGAACTAAATTAGGGCTTGTGAAAACTGGGACCGTGGACTTTAATATCTCGATTGAATGAATGGTTTAGCGTTGTTGCTTTGTCAATCAATGATCTCTCTGCTTAGCACACGGTTCCCTCAATTTCTGATCGAGTTGTCTGAGTGGTATGTGATTTATCCCTTTGCTTCTTCTTATTTGCTTGCTTGAACTCGATTGCCACTTGCCGATGATGTTGATTGCAATTTATAGGATTCGTTCTCCTAAATTTTCGTCGTATATTATTATTTGAATTCGTCAATATTTTTTGCTCTGCCGCTTGATAATGCTTGAACGTTTGAGATGTTATATGACTTGTTCAATATGAATATATTTTCGTTGCTTGAATTCCGCGGCATTGACTTCGACTCCTTGGTCATCACGTTGTTGACTTTGATTTGAAACACGGCTTTAACTAGTTATTATGGCTTTGATTTTGTAGCCCCTATGTACTCTAGCTCTGGCCATCTTTGTGTTCATCCCTGAGCATTTTTGATCTGCTGTTTGCATTGCATCATTCACGTTTTATATGTTAGTGACTGGTGCTTCTATACTGTGCCTTGTTCTTTGTTGTAACTGGACTTTTTGCCTTATTGACTTCATGTATTCATTGAGATGTTCATTGTGGAGCTTGATTTACTGGTGGTCTTGTGGCACTGCTTCGCTGTCATACATGTTGATGTCTTTGTAGTTTGTTCCCTTCATGTTGTTGTTGCTGAAATCTTGGTTCGGTCTGGTTCATGTTGTATTGATTTCTGAGTTTCCAGTCATCATTTCACTGCCCTTAGTGTTGTTATATGAACTTGGTGCATTGCTTCGAGTTGTATCACTTGAATTTCACTGTGCACAGAGCATATCACTTGCATCACTTGAGTCATTCAGTTTGCATTTATTTTTCATGAATGCTTTCTGCCTTGACCGTTGCACTATATCTCTTCATTATTGAGGCTATACTTTTGTTTGCTGCGTTGTAGTTGCTAGTTGCCTCGAGTGAATACTAAATTCTGCCATGCTTCTGTTTGGTGTTGCTGCATTGAATTAGGTCATTTATATACTTCATGTATACTCTTGATAAGCATGTTTCACTGCATCACCACTGTTGCAAGTGTTCTTTGATGTTGAGCCACTGTCTGTCACTGTTGATATGTCCACTTGATAGCATGTTGATAATCTATAGTGTTGTATTGGTCTAGTTCACCTTGAACTTCATGCATGCTCGAGTCTGGTTCATGTATTCATTGTGTGATGTCATTTTGTAACTGACTTGAGTGCTTTTGTGTTGTAGCACTTTGCATTTTATTTGTTTTTCGAATTACACCTGACTTGAATCCAGCTTGTAGCTCGGATTTGACCTTGTGCTGAAAGTTGCGACATTATTTTATTGCACTTGAGTTGAATCCGATAATTTGGGTTTGACCTGTGCTCAGCTGTCCCTGTAAATCAATCAAGTGTATATTTCGATGTGCACGGCCTTGTGGCATATACAGTGATACACTGTGTATGTCACAAGTTGTTCGTGTATGATGGATCCAAAATTAAATGATGACGAACAACCCAAATAACTGAGGCAAATATTATTTTCAACATTCACTTTTTTTTATACTGCAAAAATATTTCCTTTTCAATTTTATTGTGTCAATTTTTATTTTTGCAGATTGCTCAGATACTGGATTCAATTTGAAGTGAAGTTGAAGATAAAATACGAGTTGAGTGAATGAGTGATGTGTAGTGAGGTCAAATGTAAATGTGAATCATGATGTAATTGAATTTGTATTGTAATCAAGTTATATATGTATAGTGAGAGCTTGAATTTGTACTATCCAAATTTAATAAATATTTGTTTGAATAAAAAAATTCTGTTTGAATTCAAATTCTGTGTTATTTATTTTTATGCAGCAAATATTCATTTAGTCTATGAAAAATAAAATAGTACATTAACAAATACATTTACACGAATATATATATATGTTTAGTATCATCAAACGAAAATTATATAATCGAATATTCAACAATCCCCTTATAGTGCAAAAGCCAATTCTCAACTTCAACAGCATGCTCTATTCCAACAAAGGCTTTCCACCTAGACTGGTATAGTCTCTGCTCAGCCAAGCATGGTTATATCCAGATGGAGCTACAAGATTAGCTCCTCCAACATTACCAGCAGCTCCTTCTTGCAAAAGAATGGCCAACAACTGGTACATCATCCCTACATCTATCATTGGATTTCCAGCACCAACATTGGCTTCAGCATTTGGATTAGCATTAGCCTGTCGACCTTGGTTTCTCCAGGTATTAGGTCGAGCATTTCCATTGGTTATGGTGCTTCCTCCACCTAGATTCCCATTTCCGTTTCCTGCTTCCATATTCTCTTTCTCATATATCTGTATACGAGACTTAGTAAGATACAGAAGAACGGTCAAAGAGCGAGGGGAATCCATACTTAAATATATACCTATATATCAAGTACAAGTACATTACTATAGCATTAACCCTGACCCTGATCATATTTTCAAATTCTTTGGATTATGTTTCAAAAAGTTTTAGGTTTTACTTTTCTTTTAAAGTTTCATAAACCTATGCTCTAATACCAACTTGTAACATCCTCCTACTTGGAGGCCTAAAACTAATGGCCGTGGATGCTGTAGTCATCCATAGTTATTAATCATCGCCGACCAAATACGAGGGTGCTAGATTCATTGATACACAGATTACAAGAATATGAAAAAAAATTACAATTCAAAAACATATTTCCACATTCCATTCAAAACATTTCATATTCATTATAGAATCCCAAAACGTCAATCACGTTTAGCAAAATATAATTATTATACATACGCCAATAACGACAAATGAAGATGCCCCTTGGTTAATTAAAGTATACAATAAGGCTTATAAATCTGCCTTTACATCCAAATACACGGTGGAAAAAGATAACTCTAAATAACTAACTACCTCCTACACACCTCCGGAAGCTTTATTCGTCTAAGAAGAGAACTTGAGACACTTAAATCTCAAATTACTCAAAAGTAATTGAGTATCTGAGAGTTTAAGGGGAAATTGTTTTTCGAGCCGGACATAAATCCTAGTATAAATAATAATCTAACATCTCAATCCTTTTAGATATCTAGTGAGACCATTCCGTTTAGAGAAATGGTTTTTCACATCACCAATATCCTTAAACCTTTATAAACCATATACTGTGCTCCTACATCCATAATGGTTAAAACACACACTTCAAAATATTATGGTGATATGCATATATATAACATTTAGGATTTCCCATCCCAATTTAAGTTGACATCTTGTCATAAATCATAGTTTTCATGGGATCGCTAAGAACCTATAGGCTCCTGCTATTTAACTTAATTAATTAACAGGTCTCCCTGAACCATTAGTCATTCCAAGAAGAAATTCCCTTACCCTAGTTTTCATGCGTTGGCTAAGAACCTGTGGACTTACCCAGCAACTCACTTCTTATCCTAGTTTTCATGGGATGACTAGGAACCTACTGATGCTTCCATTAACTTTTTTCTTATCATAGTTTTCATGGATTGACTAGGAACCTCTTGACCGATGTCAATTCTTAATCCGAATATAGTTTTCATGGATTCACTACAAACCGATTAGCCCCTACCAACCTACCTAATACATAGTTTTCATGGGTTTACTATGAATCTGTTGGTTACCTCCAACAACTACAAAATCATAGTTGTCATGGATTTACTATGAACCTATCTCCAGGACAACTTCACGTTTTAGGCACCTACATTTTCGTTCCCTGACTCTCTAGATGCAATTCTACTCATTTAGCAGTTTAATAAATTTATATTCACTACTGGGTTAACCTAGTTGGTTCTTCTACCCCTTTACTCCAAAATATAGTTATGGGTTCTTTATCATGTGAATATATTCATATTTGAAGAAGCAAATGTAACAATTTAACAATACCAGTCCTGTAGGTTTAAGGTCCTTGATATACATTTAATGTAAAACATAGTTAGCCCCTTTTACTTATATTTTTATCAAGGCAAAACTTCTTTAAATTTACATACTTAAAACCCTTTTAAAAATCCTTTATTTAAGCCATAAGTTTCTCCTTTAAATTTGAGTTTGGGCTTTAGAACCTTTCGGCTCCTTTGAAATCTTGCTTTTGACCTCATAGAATGATCTCCTTCGAAAGAATTAAACGCTAACTTTAAAACATCAAGCTCCTACCTTGTGAATACTTTAAAACAACCGTTTTGAAACCTTTTGACTTTGTTAAAGTATTATCATATAAGCATAGAAGCATAGCTTCGAAACCAATTGAAAGTACCCTTTCAAAACAAATGAAAGTCCCCCGTTTGAAATAAATGAAAGTCCCCTTTTCGAAAACATTGGGTTTATACTTGAAACTTCATTTTTGGGTCAAAGTAAAAATAAGCAAAAGCATCTCTTTCGAAACCATTCTTTAATTCAAAATGTATTGGGGAGTTTGATAGTGTCAAAACCATCCTTTCGAAAGCCATAAAACACCTGAGTAAAACAGTTGAAGGTTAGCTTCGAAACCCTTTCCGAAACCATTGCCTTCGAAACCCCTTTCGAAAGCAGTAGGAAGTGGCTTGTATTTATAAAAACAACCGAACCTTTCGACAACATTGATTTTTAATGCCATCAAAAGGTCACCGATTCTAAGAAGGGTTTGACTTGGTCGGAAGTACCCCTTCTAAAAGCTTTAACCAAAATCTAAGTAACTCCTTCGAAAGCTACTTCTTTAAAGTATAGGCGGTAGCTCTCTTCCAAAAGCCCCTTTGAAATACCCTTTCGGTTCAACTTCTTCAAAACCAATTTATAAACAGGCAAGCGCTTTTCTTTAAAAACAAAATAAAAAAAGAAACCAACCCCATTCTCAAATTCACTACATACTACCTGAATGATATCATGTGCATTGGGTTACTGGTTTCGACCTTGAAGGTTTTGACTAGGTTGGAGGCGAAAGGTCTAAGTCGAAAGATCCTTCTAAATAAGGCGGAACCCTTTTTCTGAGCAAAAAGCCTATTTTTTCCAAATAAAATAAACTTTTTGTAACTATCTTGCTTGTAAACACATGATTAATTACATTAAACTTTCAAATTAATTTACTAAAATTTGCCACATTTTCTCAGATTTTAAAACATGTTAACTTTTAAAAATTAGGACCATCCTATTAATAAAACAATTAAATCATTTAGGACCTCCTTTCAAAATAATTTAATTTATATACTAAATCACTTAGTAAAAATTCCCAATAATTTTAGAAATTCACTTTGATCATGTTCTCCAACATATCAAAATTGTCGGACCCAAATTCTTAATATATTTTCCAAAATAAATTTATAAACCCAAATAACCCTATTTTTATTTGAAAATTCATTATTAATTCTCCACAACTTGGAAAGTTATAAAAATTGAAACCTAACTCCAAAATCCGTTTTCCATAACATATAATTTTTCCATGAAATTTAAAAATCATCTAACTTCGGTTTTACTCTAAACCGTGTATATCTCTATTTAAATCATATTGTTTAAACCACATAAATCATAAATCAAGCATATCATCCTTTAATAAATCATAAAAATAGATTTACCCTTAAAATTTGAAACCATATGATTATAAACCAAAAATAGAGATGTAGTGATTATTATTCACCTTAGATTGGATAAGGAAATTGATGATTGATTGAGATTTATTTCTTCTAGCTTGATCCTAAGCTTTAGATTGATTTTCTTTTCTTTGCTATCTTCTTAATGGCCAGCTCCTTTTCTTCTTATGGTTATAATTTTTGCATATGATAAAATAAACATGTATGACTAAGGGGAAATGGTATAAGGGTGGGAAATATGGGCGGCTATTTACCCTAATGCCCTTGTGTTTAAGTTTACTTAACCATTTGTATGTTCATTTGGTTTAAATAAGCACGACCACTTGGTTTATTAATCAACCTCAATCTTCTTATCTATATTATTCTATTTCATGTATTCTAAATAAATCTTCTAAATAATGTTATTAAAAATTCGGGGTGTTAGAAAGGGATATTCTATTATGACTTGTCATAAGTGTGGAAAGAAGGGGCATTTCGCTAGGAAGTGTACATCAGTTGGGGAGGAACAAGAGGCGAAAGCACCATTGGTTGAGGCACCTATTGCTAAGGTACCGAAGATAGAACCACTAATAGCCAGGGGAGAGTTTGCATCAAGAAGCTACTACAATTGCCACCGGTTCGATCATTTTGTTAAAGATTGTCGAATGCTTCATAAAGGGGATCAACCTAGATTTCTTTATTTAACTTTAACACCTTCCACTTCTTCCACAGCAAGGGGGAAGCAAGTTTTGGAAGGTATATCTATTTTTGGCATTCTTATTCATGTTTTATTTCATACTGTGCTTATCTTAGTTTCATATCTCGTACACTTGTAGGTAGATTGGAACTTAAGCCAATTATAGCTTTAGATACTATTTGTGTGTCGAACCCTTTTGGAGGCTCAACCAATCTTAGTATGGTTTTCATATGAGTTCCAATTTCTTGTTTTGATCAATTCTTTCCTTGCGATATGTATGTCTTGGGTATTCCGGGTCGATGCTCTTGTTGGGATGGATTGTTTATCATAGAATAATGCAGTCTTAGATTGCGATAAGAAGATCGTGCTGTTAAAGAAGGGATGGAAGTTCATACATTATCTTATGAAGAGCTTAACTCACTTATGACTAGTTTTCTTTATTCTCTGATGTGGAGAAGGAGGATTTGGGTTTGATTTCTATTGTTTAGGAATTTGCATATGTCTTTGAAGAGGTGTCAGGTTTACCACCTCAATGAGAGATAGAATTTCGCATTGATTTAGTGAAGGATGCAAAGCCTATCGTGTTTCCTGATTGTAGACTTGCACTAAGGGAGAAGTTGGAGCTAGCAAATTATATTAGTGATTTGTTGCAGAAAAGGCTTGATCCGACCAAGTCATTCGAGTTGGAGAGGGCCTGTCATTTTTCTATGAAGGTAGACAGTTCCCTAAGACTATGTATAGATTATCATGAGCACAACAAACAAATTGTTAGAAACAAGTAGTCTTTGCCTAGGATAGACAACTTTTTCGATCAGCTTTATGGAGCTCTAGTGTTTTCTCAGCTTGATCTTGCTATGGGATTCCGTCAGTTGAAGATGGTAGAGGAGAGTGTACCCTTGAGGTTTTGGCAATTCAGGAATGGAGAAAACTGAAATCGCAACTAATACTAGGAGATTTTTGTGTCCAGTAGGTTATTATATGATATTCATATAGGATTTCTCGAAGATTGCCTCTCACTTAACGAATTTGACAAAGAAAGATGTCAAATTTTTGTGAACTGATAAATGTGAGTAAGCATTCATAGAGTTAAAGGAAAAGTTGACCAGTGCTCCTTTTCTTACTGTGCCAGATGGAGGTGAGGGTTTGACTGTTTAGACTGATGCATGTAGAATAGTTCTAAGTGCTGTGTTGATGCAGCATCGAAGAGTTATCGCCTATGCGAGTCTGCAGATAAAACCGCATGAAGCAAGGTATGCAACTCATGACTTGGAGTTGTTAGCAGTGGTATTTGCGTTAAAGATACGGAGGCATCATTTGCTAGGTGAAAGTTTTGAGTAATATATGATCATAAATCTTTGAAGTATCTTTTTACACAAAAATAATTAAGTATGAGGCATCACATGTGATTGGAGTTTCTTGCGGCCTATGATCTGGATATATTATACAAACATGGGAAAGCTAATGTCATAGCTGATTATCTCAGTATGAATGTTAAGTTTCAACCGACTCCGATTAGTCGTATTGAAGAGAGTCAGCTTAAAGATCTTCATTTTCTTTGGTATCTAAAAATGTAACCAATAATAAGGCACTCGAGAGATGGTCGAGATTCAAAGTGAACAGTCATGGCATTTTGAGAATGAATGGTAAGTTATGTGTCCTAAATATTAATGGGATAAAGAAAGAAGTTATAGTAGAGAGTCACCATTCTAGGTTGACGATAAACCCAGAGATCACTAAGATGTATCAAGACATGAAGAGGACGTTCGGGTAAGAAGGCATTAAGAGGGATGTTTCTATCTTTGTAAGCAGGTGTGCTAATTGCCAATAGGTGAAAGTAGTCACTAGAAGACGGCTGAACTACTTCAGCCACTTGAGATTCCTAAGTGGAAATGGGAGCAGATTTCCATGGACTTCATCGATGGATTGCCCATGTCGAGAAAAGGTAAAGAGGGTGTGTGGGTTATTGTGGATCGATTGAACAAGAGCGTGCCCTTCTTACTTGTTAAGACTACGAGAACAACTTCTAATTTGGCTAAGTTATATGTTAAGGAAATTGTCAAATCACATGATGTTTCTTATGATATCGTAAGTGATAGAGATCTGATATTGACAAGCCAATTCTGAAAGGGTTTGAACGAGGCATCGGAGACCGAGCTTAGTTTGAGTACCACTTACCATCCAAAGACAGATGGACAAACAAAAAGGGTGAACCGAGTATTAAAGGACTTGCTTAAAACATGCATTTTAAATTTTTGAGGTTCGTGGGAAGAACGTTTACCACTTGTTGATTCATACAATAACAGTTGTCTGGCTAGTATTGGAATGACACTATTTGAAGCATTGTATATAAGGCCTTGCGAATCTCCAACATCTTGGGTAGAACCTAGAGATCATCTTGTACTTGGGTCGGATATAATTCGAGAGGCATTAAATAAGGTCATAGAAATTCGAAAGAGAATGAAGGAAGCGTAGAATCGATAGAAAAGCTTTATAGACAAGAGGCACAATGATCTGGGGTTCTTAGTTGGAGACTTTGTTTTTGTAAAGGTTTCTCCGATCAGAAGTCTAGTCCTGCTTGGAAGGGCTGGGAAGTTGGCTCCTCGATAGATAGGACTATTCTCAATTCTGAAAAGGATTGGTACACTTGTGTACAGAGCCGAGTTACTTATTAGGCTACTAGGTGGACAATTGTATTTCATATGTCATATTTGCATAAGTTTGTGTATGATCTTTAAATGATAGTGGAAGCATCACATCAAGAGGACTTAGAGATTGAGCCAAATTTGACTGTTTTGAGACAGCCTGTTCATATTGTTGGTAAGGATATGAAGTAATTGAGGACTAAGGTTGCAAAGTTAGTTAAAGTACAATGGAGCAAGGATGCTTGGGATTATATGTGGGAAACAGAGGATAGTTTGAAAGAGTCCTATCCAGATTTGTTCTGAGACTATAAATTACTTATCTTATTATTATACATCTTTCATAGTGTATTTAGCACTGAGTCACTTAGTATGAATTCAGATTGTAGTTAGTTTCTCTATAGTTACACCAGTATGATATATATATATATATATTATTCTTTTATCTTCTTTGGTTACCGTTCTTATTTGAATTTTGAGGACAAAATGTTCTAAGTAGGGGAAAATGTAGCGACCCTAAAATTTGAACACTTCATCTTCGAATATTGAAACATTTGAAATAGAATTGTTATAAATATGATTTTACAACTTGTTAAACATCATTTAATTAGTAATAAATGACAATAAACTTATTTTTGCAATTTATTACAAAAATATATTCTTCGAAGAAAAATTGATAATGTAACCGAAAATCGGTTTATCGATAAATTGCTTCTCAATTGATATAAGTTGCTCGAACTCTTATGCACTTAACTAATGATCAAATGAAAACGTTAGCAATTAATTAACGCACACACCTCTTCATAATGCTTGGAATGTTCTAGAAGCTTTTAATATGATAAGAGATATTATCATGAGAGGACTAAAATGATAATTAGCATAAAGAAGAAGTGATGGGAGGTGAGTCTTCCATGGCATGAAGGGGGGTGAAGAAAAGCATAAAGAGCACCATTCTTAGCCTATATAAGCAAGGGCATACCATTAGTATTCATTCGCAAATTCTCAAAGCTTTGAGTTATGAAATCCATGTCTTCTTCTTCCTCTTCATAATTTCCTAATGCAAAATATTTGCAAATCAAATCCAAATCACTTTAAACCTAGAGTGAAGCCTTACCACCACATAACATAAACTTGTACCTAGGTAAAAGTTGAAAAAGTGAAGCACATCAACCCATATCCTATTTGGCCGTGAGCAACCTTGGAGGTTTGGAGGCAAGGCAAAGGCAAGCTAAAGAGAAGGAAGAAAAGAAGGTTGCTAGCTTGGTTTGGATTTGGATTCTTGGATTCTAGTTGTTTACTGGATAAAAACTGAGCCAACTCACCATTTTGATTGAAAAATATCACATACATATGATGATGTTTGATTGTATTAATGTTGTTAAACTAATATGGACATATGTGAAAACATTGATTTTGATTCTTGCTTTCAAAGAAAGTGGAATATGTATAGACTTGAATGGACTTGAATGGAGTTGTATGACATATAGCAAAGTCTTGGAACAAAGCATACAGGTTGTAGTTGAACATAGGTTCGAATACAACTTGGATTTGAAAGTGAACTTATAGCGATAGTCGCTATAGATGCAGTTGCGAATTGCCTTCTTTTTAGCGATTTCTATAGAACTTTGTATAGAGATCCTTAGAGGTTTCTCATCATATTTATAATTATATATATATATATATATGTTTGCTGCTAGTAAAATCTTGAATAGTAAAAAGTTAAGTAGCACCTCGAAAACGATCAAAACTGCACTTATGCAGAACTGTCCCGTTTAGACTCGATCTTTGGACTTATAAAATGTTTGAAATGATATTTAAATTTAAGTATTTTTTCATTCTTTTTACAAGTATTTACTGGCTATTATTATAGTATTTTGAAAGTGGATTGAGGTCTTTGCAACTTTTTATGAATTAATTGTGAGTTTTTAAAGAAGTGGTTTTTGTAATAAAACATGTTCTTTTTCAAGTTTTAAAGATATTACAAACTTGTTATTTTTAAGTAATATTTTGGATAAACATCTTAAACCTAGTATTTTCAAGTATTTAAAAAGTACACATAAATGTTTTAAAAATGGTTAAGTATTGCTTTAGTGGCTAAATCGTTATGTATTTGATTATTATTTGAAAAGTAATTAAATGTGCTGAAAGCCAACGAAGTAAGGCTTATCTATAGGTGATAGTTAATATTATTGTTGAGTTGGGACAAAGCACTAGAGCTCTGATCTACCGGTTTTCCTCTTGATCGAGGAATAGTGAGTCGAAAAATGTCAAAATATGTTAATCATGTTGATTTCTTACTTGCTTATGGAAATCGTCAATATTATACATAACACTAAAAGCTGACAGGGTAGACTTGTATATTTGTAAGATTCAAGAATGAAGTGTGTAGGCAAGGTTTGATGCAACCAGTACTCAAACTTACCTAGCTTCACTCTTGGGAAAGGAATACTTAAGTTGGAATGTCGGAAACGAGTTAAGCGTACGAATATTAATTTGTATAAGAATGTGTTTTGACTAGATAATCGATTAATCGATTATCAAACTTGACCTGATATTGACTTAAGAAGTTATCAAAAGGCTTCATGATTTTATACCAATAAGAACCCCTAGGGAGGTGTATTGGTACGAAATGCCTCTAGCTTTGGCTTACTTTTGAAAGAATCGGTTTTGAGTTAACCAAAAATTCACCGGCCGATTTTGAAGAGTCCGGGATTGGTAGTTTTTTCTTATTGAATACCACTTCAAAACCAGTATATAGATTCTATGTTTTGGAAGCAGTTGAGAAATGGAATCTATGTGGAGATTCTAGATATTTTCGAGATGCTCAAATCCATATAGTGATACGCGATCTGTTCGAGATGTGGGAATCCATTTGGGGATTCGTGTCCTATTTGAATAATGAAGGCTCGTGTGAAAAATGCTAAATGAAACTTAAACATCCAATTTGGCTAAAGATAGAGTAGGATGCACATTCTAGGGTTTAGCTGACCTATGATAGGGTATTGTCAACTCCGCATATAGAGAACACTTATCGATGTTAGTACCGATAGTTCATGATATTTAATACCACATGGTTCATGTTTATGTTCGAGCATGGGCCTTTTTGTTTACCTTACGGTTCATTTTATCTAGAGATATACCGCATTCAAAAGGTGTTCTCCGATCCTTGTGCATGGAGAGTGTATTTCAGCTTGACCAAAGGGATCTTCATGGAAAATCTATTATGTGAAATGTACCATAGCGATTTTGAGTATAAACTAAATATGTTGTGGTGTGAGTAATGTAAGCATCACAACAATTTGATATGATTTATGTTCTATATCCTAGACAGTATTTATCATATCACTATATTAAACTTAATGAATGGTTGGTTTCTTTTGAGGGAAAAGCTATTATGAGAATCCATACGGTCTCAATAGTTACTTTTACATGTTGCATGTATATCGAATTTTCTCATACCAAACTTATGTCTTATGCTTGGTTTCTATTTCCCTAAATTCCTTGCGCATTCTTTCGAGTAGGATGAGTATGACAGGTTTTAACTTGAATGCTTCATAATCTAAAGGACGACCTAGAGGCTTCTGTCATCTATCTATGTCTATTTCTGTTATTCCATATTACTTATGTATATACCAACATTATGAGGGCAGACAGTTTTAACTGCTCGGGCTGGTGATAGTACTTAGGTTTTGTAACTCTAAAATTGCTATATTCAGTGTAATCCTTCGTATGGTTCTTTTGATATTATAAATTATCATTCCACTATAAGATTCTAATGTTTTGTTCTACCTTTCTTATTCTATTCTTTTTTCAATTTTACACTAACTTTCTGTCTTTCTGACACTTGATTATTTGGCACACGAATACTGTAGATGTATTAGTGTTGACATTAGAGGATCGAAAAGTCGGGTCATCACATTCTCATTGTTATTGAATTTGACCAATATTAACTAAAGAAATATCTAGAAGAAACACAAGATTTATATGGTATGATTACCCTCTTGTTGATGTTATAACCTACGTATAAACTCGTCTTTCTCTTCTATGATAAAAGATAAGGAAATCCATTCATAAAGGAGATAATCTCCACCCTAATGCATTGTCGGTTTATTTTTGAAAGAACCGGAGTTAAGATAACAGTAAATCTATCGATTAGTTTTGAAGCATCCTGTAAGCATGGGAGTATATTTAGATGAGATAATTTAAAACAGTCGCCACTTCAAAACCAATACACGTTCTATGGTCTGGAAGTGTTTGGGAAGTAAAACGTTATAGAGTGGCACCATCTATCCTAAAGTTAAGTCTAAAAGAGAGGTAGGCATTAAAATTTTGAAAACTGCTATTGTATTGTACCATCTATCTTGGGGATGACTCCAAGAAAGAGAGAGCAACGCTATCATTCGTCGAGGACTTATGCTGGGGTCCATCGAGAGAGTTATGAACCGTTCAAGATATCATAATCCATGAAGAGATTCTAGATATGTTCAAGATGTTAGAATCCTAGTGGAGATTTGGTATCTGTTCAAGATGTTGGAATCCGTAAAGAGATTTAATATTTGTTCGAGTGATGTAGACTCATGTGTTAAGATGCTGAATGTGACTTCACTATCGATGATGATAGAAACCATAGTAGGGTACATTGTCAAAGGGTTTAGCTAACCCAAGGGTGTAACACCCCGCATCTTTAGATAATTGAATGATCAAATAAGTATAAACAATGAAAATGAGAATTTTTGGAATTGTTAGAATATGGCCTCGAAACTTATATCATTGTGTTCGTGGTGATTTTCTGATTAATTTACATATATAATATGCCTCGAACGGACTTCGTATGAAAAAAATTATTGACGTTCGAAGTTCCGTATTGAAAAATAATTATATGTGTAAATGTGCGTACATATATTTGTTTATAAATATATGCATGTATATATTGCAGCATTAATGCACATTTGAATTTCAAAATAGACGCACGTCATAAAAAAATTTAATTGTCATCAGCAGTTAGAGGTAATTAATTAATTTTAGTAGGCAATGTTAATCAAATCAGTAAATAAAGGAAATTAATTTACATTAATTAGCAATGTTTGAATTTCAAAATAGAAGAGTGTCATAAAGAAAATTAATCGACATCAGCAATTAGAGGTAACTAATTAATATTAGTAGGCAATGTTAATCAAATACGCAATTAAAGAAAATTAATCTACATTAATTAGCAACATTTGAATTTCAAAATAAACATATATGTTATGAAGGGAATTAAATTTGCAATTGATGGAAATTAATTAGAATGAATAGGCAACGGTTAAAAGTTAATGTTTAATAATTTATGTAATTTGACTTTTATGCAATTCGAAGCATCGTTTTCTGGATCCAATGATTCGCAACGAGCCTGTAACGTGGTTACACCAGATTCAATCCAAAAATCCAACGGTCTGAGATCATCAATGCAACGACCCAGAATTTCAGTCATTTGAAATTCGTATATTTAATTGATTTAAAATATTCACAAGTAAAATTTATAAGTTGAATAACTTATATTTGAAACATAGTGATTTAATTGGATAATTAAGTCATTGATTTAATATTTGAAATTGTGTAAATAATTGAAATTGGGATTTAACGTGGATAAAAATGTTTTATAAAGCTAATTTAAATTATATTTGAATTAAAATGATGTTAGCGAACTTTTGAAATTGAATTAAAAGTTAAATTATAGAAATTGAATATTTTAATATTTAATTAACGTATAAAAAAATTCATTTTTCACTGTCTCAAATTTCGACGAAACCAGTTTCATTGGATCCGTAATGTTATATTATTGTAGGATTTCAAATTTCGTGTCAATCGGATTTACGGTTTGGTCGTAGCAAGCTTAAACGCGTAGAAATTTGTTTATGTAAATTTTAAATTTAAATAAGTTGATTCGAAAACCTATCTTCCAAATACAATCGAATTAGCTCTCGATATATATTCTATTATGTTCGAAATAGGGTAAAACATTATAAACGCCAGTCGACACGCTTTGTTTGGAGTTCAGAAAAATTTCAGGCGAATAGTGTCTCGAAATTTTCTATATAAGTACTTAACTTTTTTATATTTGCAAAATATTAGGGTTTTGAACCCTAGCCGCCGGCCCTAATTATTTCAGTGGCCACAGACATTCGATCTTCTTCCCTCAAAGTCTCTAAATCTATAAACAATTAGCAAAAAGCTTCAACTAGAATATTGTAGAGGATGGAGAGGCGAACGCATTCAACGGTCACGATCGAATTTAACTTGATGGATTGACAGCAAAGGGGCCTTGAACGTCCAACATTCAAGCACAAAAATCGATGTTAATACACAACCGAGCTTTATGTCTCACGGCTATAGGTGGAGGCGAAGATCGGCGTTCTAGTGGTGGTACTCGATCGAGTTTCGATCAACTATGGGTGGCGCGGCCATCAAAATGTGCATGCGAGTGAGTTTCTTTTGAAACCTAGAGCGTGAACGAAGAAGAAAACCTCGCATCAGCGGCCATGATCTCATCAAAAAGAGCGAACTACCGAGATTAATGTAGGGTTCAAAATTAAAAAGAAAATTGTAATTTATATATTTTAATTCGTATAAACTTCTAAATGTTATAACTTCTTCATATAAGGTCCGTTTTTGACGAAAAAAGTTGCGTCGGATCTGTATTGACGAGCACTACATTTTAGAGTTGATTGGAGCTTGTGTAAATTTTGGGCAAAATTAAATGGCTGTTTAATTTTATTCGGAATAAAACACTATAACTGCTATTGGAACCAAAGTGAGTACAACTCACTCTTTCTGACTCACTGATATTTTTATATAAGTTAGAGTAAATTTATTTATGATGATTGATGATTGTTTGGATGATATATGATCTATATATTGATTGATATTTGGATATATTCCTGCCTATTGGAGCAGATGAGACCATATACGTTCCCGTGTATGAACGGATGACCCTTTGTATGTGCGTCTGCCTTGAAGCGGACATTGTACATATTTTTTACTATGTATTTTTGTAGCAGGTGACAACTTAGAGGGATCCCGCTGGATTCCTCACCAGTGTTGATTTATTTAAAAATATTGTGACATATGCTGTTATCATATGATATATGATGTTTTGAATGTTTTAGATGCCGTGATTGATGTATTTAGTGTTGGTTCAGCATTGGGCCATATTTTTTATAACTTAAAATTGTTTAAGTGATGATTTCAAATTAAAAGGGATTTTCAAGTGATTTTAAAATAGGCATTTTTGCTGAATTTTGAATCTTTAAAGGAATGAATTTATTTTGAATAAATAAAAGTTATAATTTTTATGTTATAAAAATTATGATTTTTAAGAAATATAATTGAAATATGATTTTTTGAAAGGTAAAGTTCATTATTTTATAAAATAAGTTAAATTGAGATTTTTGGAATTATTACAAATGGTATGTATATAAGATTTATAAAATTTAATTTTTACAAATAAAGATAATGGAATTATTAACGAGTTTTATAAGTGTTTAAAATGAAGTTATAAATGGATTTTGTAAGTAAATAAGATTTGTGAATTTGTGAAGTTATAAAATGAATGGATTTTGTAAATAAGAGAATTATAAGTAATTAACTTATAATTGGACTTTGGAATGTAAATGACGTATAATTCAATTTGTTAATAAAGGAATTTTGTATATGGAAGTTTTTATAAAATTTAAATAGAATTTATGACATTGTTTTATAAATCCGAAATTAATTGATTTTTATAAGTTAAATATGAAAGCTTATTAAAGGAATTTCATCCATGATTTTGGACAGTGGATAATCCTTTAATTAAAAGTGCAATAGTAATGAATTTGGTTATAAATTAAATCCATGATTTTGGACAGTGGATTACCCTTTAACAAATGTGTAGAAATATTGGATTTGGTAAATGGACTATATTAATGATTTTTTGGACATTGAATAAACCTTTATATAAAATGGATATTTTTGAAAAGTGATATTTTAAATGGAGTGAAAGGTTTAAAGATGATTTTAGACGTGTTAAGTATCAAAACCATATATTTCAACATTCATTGTTGAATAGACGTTTTCGAGAAATAAGGAAATGATGGACTATGACACTGTTGTTATAGTAAATGATTTTCAGAAGAAAATGTTTTGTATAGTATATGGAATTCATATATCTATCTAATTATCGAATCCCTATACAAGTGATTTTGCGTTGTCGTAACGATGTTTTATGCAACATTCGTTTTGACCCGAATAAATACGTTTAAAGTGAATGTTTTCCTTAAAGAATAAAATATATGCTTAATCGTGATTTGAATATATGTAATATTTTCCAAGTGTTGAAAATTAAGAGATTATGAATTACTTATTATTAAATAAGTATATGGAAATGTTTTCCAATATTGAAAAGTTGAAATGTTTTGAGATTATATCTTTTTTAAAAGATAATTTGAAGTGAATATTTAGCAAGTGATTTAATTAATAAAGATTAATAAAAAGGGCCTAGTGATTCTTATGGTGCTGAACATTTGTTTGCTTGCTTTGACAGTTAAATAACCGATTATCAAATTTGGCCAAATTTTAGTTCCTCGACTTGATGTGGGAACTATTTAGTCGTACACTTAGTACATAGCCTTCTGCATAGGCTTGATTATCATTTGTGTTGAGGATTTTGATTCGTATAGTGCGGAGTATTACTCCAATCTATCAAGCTTCCTTCTTGGCCAGAAGGATAGCAAGTTGAAAGTTGGAGACGTGATAAGTCTATTAGACTTAGTTTCTGTGTGAGGTTAAGAAACGCTTTTACGTTGTTGGTACGAAGAGAATAGGATCAGATTTATCTGAAAACCACTTCGGACAAACGTATATGCATTCGATTGTGCAGATTGTGATGATATTGATTTTTAGGATTTTCATAGTGGAAGACTGCTTGTTGATCGTTTGGAGTTAAAATCCCAATATACATATAGTAGTAATGGTCTTTATGAAATATCCAATGCAAGGACTATTCGTTACTAATCCTAGAGATTTCTCGACGGTATGTGGTAGGAAAGTGCCTTCGGTTTGCCCTATTCCTGGACAAATTGTATGGATGTTTGTCTGACCTTGCATTTCTAAAGATTACATGCATTGGTTTTTACAAACATACATCAGTGGTGGCGGAGAAGACAACTTCTCTTAGCTTAGCGCCCTCCTTGAGACGTATGAGCTAAAGGGTTGTATTTTTGTGGAAGGAAATTAGTAGTCAACGGAAATGGCCGTGTGGCATTCAAAGTGATGTGATATGTGATATATGATTTGTGAAAGGTAATCATTACCTCAGGCCTCATCAATCGAAAATGACCGAAACAGGGTTAGACGCAGTAAGGCTAAGTGAGCCGCTCCTAAGTAGGATATGATCATCCTCTTCTAGATATATCTTTACACGCTATGACGTCGTGTGTCTGATTATTATGGTTTGTATGCTTCGAGGGCCCTCCGTAAATGTCGGTAACGACCGGAGGATGACATATTCAGTACCATCTAGTTATAGAGGTGGGATGGTCTTGTGTTGGTAGAGGAACTTTGTGATGGTTTCTTGGGACATCCATTAAGAGGTGTATCCATTATGTGTGGACATGTCTTATGAGATATTTTTGTTTTGACAAAGGAAAAGTATGGTAATTTAATAAATTCAGTTGGGTGTGTTTCTCATGCCGGTTTACCAAACTGATCCGAACGATCTTCCCTTTCAATGCTCGGGTCAGACCAAGTATATATTACAAGTATAGATTTGGTGCTTTTGGAGCTTCAGTAGGAGAGTTGGAGATCTTCGTTTTCGTACACACGTATCTGCTTTGATCATCCGCTTCTTAGTTGCTTGTATTATCAGCAATTGTGAGGATAGGTTATTACAACTGTCTAGGCTGATGACTATTGATTGATTGTTGAACTCTGGTTGACGTATGCATACACAGTTTCTATTTTGTAAAGATCGTTGATATGATATTATATATATTATGCTGCCATGTGAGATTCTGTATTATTCTGTTTTATTTTCTCTTCTCTCTTTCTTCTCTTCTCTTCTTCTCTCTTCCTTTCTTTCTCCTAACTTTCCGTCAGTCTGTGCTTTTTGGGTCGGGCATGTGTGGTTTATTATCGATTCAAAGGGTATGGATTTCGGGTCGTCACATTTGGTGTCAGAGCTTAAATTTTGTATATTCCTAAGCTTTGATGTGTACTCAGTATAGATAGGGAGAGTAGCATCCTAGATTGAGTTTGAGTGTATTATATATATGAGAGCATATTTGTTAGTGATATAAAATGTTTTATATTGTGTTTGCTTATCTGTTGAGCTGTTTGTGAATTCTGTTCAGTGCGTGGGACGCCATGTTATTGATAGGGATTTCCAAACACTTAAACGAGGCAAGTCGACATAGCATCATTTTAAATTAGGTAAATGAAATAATTTTACCTCTATTATATTTTATATATAAAGGAAATAATTTTCAAAATTATTAAAGTATATATAAATGAATTATTTGGTTGTTTGAAAATGTAAATATATATAAGTTAATAGAAGTTGGTTGAATATTCTAAATAATAACAACAATTGTAAGAGAATGAAATTATATAAGCAAATGAATTATAAAGATGGAATTATAATTAATATGATTTACAATTGTGCAATAATCTTATATATATAAGAAATGACAAAATGAATATATTTATAAATAAAAATTATAAATAAAAATGAATATGAACTAAGAATTTGGAAATTTTGTATCCCGTTTATTTTGAAAGTTGTTTTTCAAAGTTAAAGAGGTTATATTATTATAAATCTAAATAAGACAAATAAATTTGGAATGATCTTATATAAGTAAAGTAAAATGGTGAAATTGCATAAGTAAAGATTTGTAATTGTGATTTCTAAATAATAAAAGGATTTCTTAAAAGTATAAAAGCATTAAATTCACTATTGTTGCTAGAAAATAATAAGCGTGGTGACTGCAGCATCATCAATATCATTTTCGAGTTTCTGTGTGATTGATTTGCTACCACAGTAAATTGAAATTAAATTTTTGTTTTGCTAAACAAATTTGAATTTAAAATCCAAGATGAAATTGATAGGTATAAGTAAAATAATTTTGGACTTATAATATGAAATGAAAATTAATTTTAGTAAAGTTAAATAAATTGAATTGGATTTGAACTAGATTAGATGAGTTATTGAAATGGAAATTAAACTTTTGAGAGACTATATAATATGAATTTGGAAGTCTAAATAAATAAGTTGTATAACTTATAAAATGGGAAAATGTAAGTAAAACCAATTGTTAAAATGGTTAAATAATTTTGTTAAACAAAATAAAAATCCGAAATTGAATAGTGATATGACTTAACTTAAGTAAAAGTTAAATGAAATAGAATTTGAATTAAATTAGTAGTGAACTTAAGTTGTTTAGTGAAAGTAAATGCAAGTGGGAATGAAATGAAACGTAACTTAAGTAATGTTAAATGAAGTTGAATTTGATATTAAAGTGAATTAATAAAGTCAACTGTTAAAATGAAGCAATGGAATGAATATAAACTTGAATGGTTAAATGAAATTCAACTTTCGTTGTAAAACGTGGAAATAGTGAATGTTAAAATTCAATCTGAATTGAATATCAACCAGTTGAAATTAAATGTGTTGAACCGAACTGAAGGTAAATGGAGTAAATTAAATTAATTTGATAATGTTGGTTATACATTGGTTATTAGATGAATGTTAGTTGATTGTATAGGAATTCATTAAGTGTTAATGAAATTGAATTAATCAAATTGAAAGTTAAATAATTTAATTCAAATTGGAAGTAAGTGAATTTAAATAGAATTGATTTGATTTGGAAGTGAACAAATTTGAAAGTAAATTAGTGAATGCAAACTAATTGAATATGAATGAATGAATTTTAGTAAAATCCAATGTAAACGAATCAAATGTGATTAAATTGAAAATCAATTTATTGAATATTAAAGAGAAGTGAATTTATATTGATTTGGTTATGGATTGATTGGATATATATTGATTTGTTGGATGATAGTTGTTTGATGGTTGGATTTGTTGTTTTTGATTGCATTTGCTATATTGGCATATATTGTTATCGTATTGGTATGTGTTGTAGATTGATATTATTTTCTATATACATGTTTCTCATTTATTGTTGAGTGTTTAGTAGGTGCGGATGGCGCTTGCTTCACATTTGGAGCCCGCTTTCACGCTATATTAGCCGTATATGATCGCTAATAATGTATAAGGTACATATCTTGGATTACATATCGTACTTTTATATTTTTTCCCTACGGGATGCCTCATCCTCGAAGATTAGATGTATATTTGTGATATATATATATATATATATATATATATATATATGTTGTGATCCTACTACGATCAAACCGCGCAAAGGAGGCTCTGGCGATTTTTTTTGAAAATTTGAGGCATTAGAAATTTTTTGAGAATTTTGGAATTTTTTTGATATTGAGTTAAAAGTTAAATGATATTAGTTGTTTTAAAAAAGTAACTAAGAATGGATTTGAAACTTAGAAAAGTTTTATGAAGAGTTTAATAAATTGTTTTGAAAAAATAATGGATTTTGTGATTTTTTCTTACTTGGTAATTTCGAGGACGAAATTCTTTTAAGTTGGAGAGAATGTAACAACCTATAATTTCAGTCATTTGAAATTCATATATTTAATTGATTTTAAATATTCGCAAGTAAATTTTATAAGCTGAATAACTTATATTTGAAATATAGTGATTTAATTAGGTAATTAAATCGTTAATTTAATATTTGAAATTGTGTAAATAATTGAAATTGGGATTTAATGTGGATAAAAATGATTTATAAAGCTGAATTAAATTCTATTTGAATTAGAATGATGTTAAAGAACTTTCGAAATTGAATTAAAAGTTAAATTATAAAAATGGAATATTTTAATATTTAATTAACATGTAAAAATAGTCATTTTTCAAACACTCACGGATTTCGACGAAACTAGTTTCATTGGATTCGTAATGTTATATTATTGTAGAATTTCAAATTTCGTGTCAATTGGATTTACGGTTTAGTCGTGGCTAGCTAAAACGCGTAGAAATTTGTTTAAGTAAATTTTAAATTTAAATAAGTCAATTCGAAAACCTATCTTCCAAATACGATCGAATTGGCTCTCGATATATATTCCATTGTGTTCGGAATAAGGGTAAAACATTATAAATGCCAGGCGACACGCTTTGTTTGGAATTCGAAAGAATTTCGGAAGAATAGTGTCGTGAAATTTTCCATATAAGGACTTAACTTTTTCACGTTTGCAAAATATTAGGGTTTTAAACCTTGGCCATCGACCCTAATTATTTCAATGTCCATAGACATTTGATCTTCTTCCCTTAAAATCCCTAAATCTATAAACAATTAGCAAAAAGCTTCAACTAGAATATTGTAAAGGATAGAGAGGCGAACACATTCAACGGTCACGATCGAATTTAACTTGATGGATTGACAGCAAATAGGCCTTGAACGGTCGAAATGCAAGCGTAAAAATCGACGTTAATACACAACCGAGCTTCACGTGCTCACTGCCGTAGGTGGAGGCGAAGGTCGGTGTTCGGGTGGTGGTACTCGGTCGAGTTTCGATCAACTATGGGTGGGGCGGCCATCAAAACGTGCATGCACGAGTGGGTTTCTTTTGAAACCTGGAGCGTGAATGAAGAAGAAGCCTTACATTGGTGGCCACGATCTCATCAAAAAGAGCGAACGACCGAGATTAACGTAGGTTTTAAAATTAAAAAGGAAATTGTAATTTATATATTTTAATTCGTATAAACTTCTAAATGCTATAACTTCTTCATACGAGGTCCGTTTTTGACGAAACAAGTTGCATCGGGTCCGTATTGACGAGCACTATGTTTTAGAACTCATTTGGAGTTTATTGGAGATAGTGTAAATTTTAGGTAAAATTAAACGCCTGTTTAATTTTATTCGGAATAAAACACTATAACTGCTATTGGAACCAAAGTGAGTACAACTCACTCTTTCTGACTCGCTGATATTTTTATATAAGTGAGAATAAATTTATTTATAATGATTGATGATTGTTTGGATGATATATGATATATTATATATATATATATACATATATTGAATGGTATTTGGATATATTCCTGCCTATTGGAGCAGATGAGACCCTATACGTTCCCATGTATGAGCGGGTGACCCTTTGTATGTGCGTCTACCTCAAAGCAAACATTGTACATATTTTCTAATATGTATATTTATTGCAAGTGACAGGTTTGAGGGATCCCACTGGATTCCTCACCAGTGTTGATTTATTTGTAGATATTGTGATATATGCTTTTATCATATGATATATGATGTTTTGAATGATTTGGATGCCGTCACTGATGTATTTAGTGCTATTGCAGCATTAGGCCATATTTTTGATAATTTAAAAATGTTTAAGTGATGATTTCAAATTAAAAAGGATTTTCAAGTGATTTTGAAAATATACGTTTTTGTTGAATTTTGAATCTTTAAAGGAATGAATTTATTTGGAGTAAATAAAAGTTATAATTTTTATGTTATAAAAATTATAGTTTTTGAGAAATATAATTAAAATATGATTTTTGAAAGGTGAAGTTGATTATTTTATAAAATAAGTTAAATTGAGATTTCATGTATATAAGATTTATAAAATTGAATTTTTGTAAATAAAATTAATGGAATTATTAACGAGTTTTATAAATGTTTAAAATGAAGTTATAAATGGATTTTACAAGTAAATAAGATTTGTGAATTTGTGAAGTTATAAAATGAATGGATTTTGTAAATAAGAGAATTATAAGTAACTAACTAATAATTGGAATTTGGAATGTAAATGAGGTGTAAATGGAATTTGTTAATAAAGGAATTTTGTATATGGAAGTTTTTATAAAATATAAATGGAATTTATAAACATTGTTTTATAAACCCGAAATTAAATTATTTCGATAAGTTAAATATGAAAGCTTACTAAAGGAATTTCATCCACGATTTTGGATAATGGATAATCCTTTAATTAAAAGTGCAATATTAATGAATTTGGTTATAAATTAAATCCATGATTTTGGACAATGGATTACCCTTTAATAAATATGTAGAAATATCAGATTCGGTAAATGGACTATATTCATGATTTTGGACAGTGAATAATCCTTTATATAAAATGGATATTTTTAAAAAGTGATATTTTAAATGGAGTAAAATAGTTTAAAGATGATTTTAAATGCGTTAATTATTGAAACCATAGATTTCAACATTCATTGTTGAAATAGACGTTTTCGAGAAAGAAGGAATGATGGATTATAACACTGTTGTTATAGTAAATAAATGATTTTCGAAAGAAAATGTTTTGTATAGTATATGGGATTCATATATCTATCTAATTATCAAATCCCTGTACAAGTGATTTCGGGTTGTCGTAACGATGTTTTACGCAACATTCGTTTTGACCCGCATAAATACGTTTAAGGAGAATGTTTTCCGTAAAGAATAAAATATATATTTAATCGCGATTTAAGTATATGTAATATTTTCCAAGTGTTGAAAATAAAGAGTTTGTGAATTACTTATTATTAAATAAGTATATGGAATTTTTTTTAATATTGAAAAGTTGAAATGGTTTTGAGATTATATTTTTTTAAAGATAATTTGAAGTGAATATTTGGCAAGTGATTTAATTAATAAAAGATTATTAAAAAGGGCCTGGTGATTGTTATGGTGCTGAATATTTGTTTGTTTGGTTTGATAGTTAAATAACCGATTATCAAATTTGGCCAAATTTTAGTTCCTCGACTTGATGTGGAAACTATTTAGTCGTACACTTAGTACGTAGCCTTCTGTGAAGGCTTGATTATCGTTTGCGTTGAGGATGTTGATTCGTATAGTGCGGAGTACTACTCCAATCTATCGAGCTTCCTTCTTCGCCCGAAGGATAGCAAGTTGAAAGTTGGAGACGTGATAAGTCTACGAGACTTAGTTTCTATGTGAGGTTAAGAAATGCTTTTGCGTTGTTGGTGCGAAGAGACCGGGATCAGATTTATCTGGAAACCATTGCGCACCAACGTATATGCGTCCGATTGCGCAGATTGTGATGATATTGATTTTCAGGATTTTCATAGTGGAAGACTGCTTGTTGATCGTTTGGGGTTAAAATCCCAATATACATATAGTAGTAGTGGTCTCTTCATTATGAAATATCCAATGCAAGGACTATTCGCTACTAATCCTAGGGATTTTCCGACAAGATGTTGTAATCGGTTTGTCCTGTTCCTGGACAACTTGTATGGATGTTTTTCTGACATTGCATTTCTAAAGGTTACGTACATTGGTTTTTACGAACGTACATCAGTGGTGGCGAAGAGGGCAGCTTCTCTTAGCTTAACGCCCTCCTTGAGACGTATGAGCTTAAGGGTTGTATTTTTGTGGAAGGAAATCAATAGTCCACGGAAATGGCCGTGTGGTATTCAAAGTGATGTGATATGTGATATGTGATTTTGAAAGGTAATCGTTACCTCAGGCCTCATCAATCGAAAATGACTGAAACATGGTTAGATGCAGCAAGGCTAAGTGGGTTGCTCCCAAGTAGGATATGATCATCCTCTTCTTGATATATCTTTACACGCTATGACGTCAAGTGTCCGATTATTGTGGTTTATATGCTTCAAGGGCCCTCGGTAAAGGTCGGTAATGATCGAAGGATGACATATTCGGTACCATCTAGTAATAAAGGTGGGTTAGTCTTGTGTTGATAGAGGAACTTTGTGATGGTTTCTTGGGATATCCATCTAGAGGTATACCCATTCGAAAGGTAGTCCCTTTCCCTGGTCATTTGTATGAATCCAAACTCCACTACATACCTGCCATTTTGATTGTATTACCCATTTTGGGCTATATGTTGGAATTTAATCAATGTAACAATTTCGGCTATGATTAATATTATTCGTGCAATAGACACTATTATTATATAAGAGGATTTGATATGAAATGTTTTAGTTATCGTAAGTTAAAAACATGTCTTTGTTTATGTGCGGACGTGTCTTACGAGATACTTTTGTTTTGACTAAGGAAAAGTTTAGTAATTTAATAAATTCAGTCGAGTGTATTTCTTACGCTGGTTTACAAGACTGATCCGGGCATTCTTCCCTTTCAATGCTCGGGTCTGACCGAGTATATATTACAGGTTCAGATTTGGTGCTTTTGGAGCTTCTGTTGGAGAGCTGGAGATCTTCATTTTCGTATACACGTATTTGTTTTGATTATTCGCAACTTAATTGTTTATATTATCAGCAATTGTAAGGATAGGTCACTATAGCTATGACGCCCCACATCTATACCCACGCTAGCCAAGGACTCTACGGTGTAATGCCGTCAACTAGCACGGAGAATAAGGATATTGAGGAGCGACCATCCATGTAATTGCTTTGTGCGAGCACCGATATGTTAGATGGTACAACATGCATTTGGTTTTAGAAGGAAATCCGACACATCGGTACAAACTCAAAGCTACTACACAGTGGCTATATATATTCTTCGAATACAAACATAGAAACAAACATAACACAAATCAGTCATAGATATCCATATCACAAAGGCGGAAAAAGATATGAATATAACACATGAAAGTGTACATCAGAGTAGTGGTCAAACAAGGCCCACAATATCACAAAAGAATCGCCACAAGTGCTAGACAAAAGAATATGGATACATCAATGAGTCTATATCTCAAATGTATACAACAAAAACTACTAATCTAAGTAGCTAGCCAAAAGTCAGGGTGATAATCCCAGATGTGAAGTCAAGCAGAAGCACCTGTAACATCTCGGTCTGACCCGAGTATTATTTAATAAGAAAATAATAAACAGATCAGTCTAGCTATAAATATCAGATAAAATGATATAGAATAAGAGATATGACATAAACACATGATAACCATAAAGCCATACTGTGAAAAGTATGCAATTGAAAATCAACTAGGGATTAATCAATATCACAAGAATCTTCTCAAAGATCAAAAGGAATGTCATACTCTATATTTTCATTCACCAAAACCATGAATATTGACAATAATATCAATGCCTATCACAAAAGTTAATGACACACAAATTCACCAATGCACAAATATTGATAACACATATCAATGTCAATCACGAAAATCGGTGAAAAACAAATTCTAGAAATCATCAATGAAAATCCAGAAATCACAAAAGGGGGAGGCCTATCACAAAACGGGAGCATGAAAACTCACCAACACGTGTATAACAAGATGGAACGCTATTCCATGGTTGCTAACCATTAATTTTGAGCCGAAGCTCCACAAAACGGCCCGAAGACCATGGGTCGCTACCCCACCAATTTGAGCCGAAGCTCCATAGAAACGGGGTTTAGTCTCCCTCGTAGACAAAGAGACATCGCACAATTGCTAGTCTAAATCACAAAAAAAATGATCACCAATGATCATTAAGAAGTTTCAATTACAGTAAGCTAGTAAATATATGAGCTTAGCTTCGTGTCCCATAACCACTAGCTTAACTTAAATATTTACGAACAAATTGTAGATTTGCACTAGAAAATTGTCATAAGAGATTCAATCGAACAAGTCCAAGAATTAACCAACGAAGTAAACACAAGCGTTTCATACCATTTGTTTTACTACGCCGTTTAATTAGATTTCTCGTACGAGTGAGGTAAAGGTTTTGTATATTTTTAAAATGACAATCACAAAAATGATCGTAGAAACAATCAATCACAAAAAAACTGACATTCGAAGACGTGAATAAAATCCAAAGAATTCGATTCCAAATTCATCAATATGGAAATAGCCTAGCGACTTAACACGGCACGACCTAGCAGCTGGGCGACCTAAGTTTTAGCGGCATAAGTGCAGGCCGAGCGACCTAAGGAAGTGGTGCGACCTAACTGTCGAGCGACCTAAGTTGGTAGCGGCATAAAACAGGCGAGCGACCTAACATGGTACGACCCAAAATGTGGCACGACCTAACACATGGGCGAGCGACGTAGTGCAGGCCGAAAACGACCTAAGTTAGAGAATAGGCCGTGCGACCTAGTGAAGAGACCTAAGCAATGCCGAGCGATCTAACATGGCCGAGGCTAACGACCTAAGATACATACGACCTAAGGAGGTAACGGCATAGGAGTAGCATGCAGCCAAAGGAGTAAACAAGACCGTGCGACCTAAGGCAGCAAGCATGCGGCCAAGGCGGTGCGACCTAAGGGGTATGCGACCTAAGATGTAGCGGCATAAGTGCAGGGCGAGCGACCTAAGGAATTGTGCGACCTAATGGGCCGAGCGACCTAACACAAGCCACCAAGCATGGCGCGACCAATCCATGGCGCGACCTAATGTAGAGAGACTTAAGGTAGTGAGCGACCTAAGGGGTTGCAACATAATACAGGCGCGACTTAATGGTCCGAGCGACCTAACGACACAAGGCCGAGCGACCTAACGACTTAAGAGGTAAACAAGGCCGAGCAACGACCTAGCGACCTATGGAGGAGGAACGAACTAAATGCAGGCCGACCTAAAGGAGACAAGGCCGAGCGACCTAATAGGAGACGACCTAACTTGCCGCGACCTATGGAGTGTGCGAGCTAGCTGCAGGCCGAGGGGCTTATACGGTGCAGGTCGAGCGACCTAAGGGGTTTGAAGCTCAAAACTCACTCAATTTGCAACCGATCGAGCACGAACGCTAGGGGATTACGCTTATCGGCTACCCGGTCCTATTGGCTCCTCGATTCATCACCAAGAACGTGTTCAAACATCAAAGATTGGGTTTTTAAAGCTTTGAACCCAAAACACTAAAAATTGGGATTTTCACCAATTCAATCCAAACCACAAGCAAATGAACATGAATAAGTGTTAGGAACTCATACCCAACAATCAAAGATAGTTATAGACAAAGATGTGAGATAAAAATCTCACCTTTACACAAGATCAATGAAGGAGAAGCTTGAAAGCAAGGAAGAATCAATGGCTTCTCTTTGAATTTGGAGTTAGATGTTGGATTTGCAAATGAACTTGAACTTGGAGTTTTAATTTCCCATTCCTTCCTCCATTTTTGATGAAGCTTGAGTGTTAAGAAATGAAAGTGAAGTTATGAAGGGAAAGGGGTTGAGTTAGAATTAATAGTTTAGGCTAATGGGCTAAACTAAACCCAAAGTCCAAAGTGAAAAGGTGGCAAAATTCCACTAACTCCAAACATATCAAAGTTTATATTCAAAAAGATAGCAAACGACGTTTTGAACCCAATGGAAGTGATTCCGAGTTCTAATTCGACCGTATGCAAAAAGTAACTTTTCGGACTAAAACCCGACTAACGATAAAATATTTAAATATTAAAATTGTAAAATATGCGGGTTGTTACAGACTCCCCTCCTTAAAGAAATTGCGTCCTCGCAATATTTAAGAAGAAAATATATAGTAACAAACATGAAAGAATATTCAACACAAAAGAAATTTGAAATAAGAAATTCACCTTAAAGATCACGGGAAAGTAAGTCCGGATGCGTTCGCTCGATGAACTCTCTAGATTCCCAAGAGCAATCCTTAGGACTTGAGGACCACTGGACTTTAACAAGCGGAACATCTTTATTTCGAAGGCGTTTGACCTCCGAAGCAATAATACGAATAAGATGTTGCTCATAAGTTAGATTAGGCGAAACTTCAATTTCTTACACAACACCGGGCTCAAGAATAGAATCGGAATCTCGAAGACATTTCCGTAATTGAAAAACGTGAAACACGTCATGAATAGCAGAAAACTGAGCCGATAATAAAAGGCGATAAGCCACAGAACCAATACGTTCGGTGATAGGAAATGGCCTAATATATCGAGGCGCTAATTTTCCTGATCGACTGAAACGTACAACACCCTTTATAGGTGAAACACGAATAAACACAAGATCTCACACAGAAAATTCTAATTTCCTCCTCCGGTTATCGACATAGGATTTTTGTCTACTTTGGGCTTCTTTCATCCTATGATGAATAAGATCAATATTTTCTGTGGAATCATGAATAAAATCTAGACTAAAAACCAGCTTCTCACTGACCTCAAGCCAACAAGAAGGAGATCGGCATGGCCTTCCATAGAGTGCCTCGAAAGGTGCCATACCAATGCTAGATTGGAAGCTATTATTATAGGAAAACTCAACAAGAGGAATATGATCTTCCCAACTTCCACTAAAATCAAGAACACATGCACGAAGAAGATCTTCAAGAGTTTGATTCACATGCTCAATCTGTCCATCGGACTGGGGATGATAAGCGGTGCTAAAATTAAGCTTCGTTCCCAAAGCTTTTTGAAGACTCTTCCGAAATCCACTGGTAAACAATGGATCTCGATCAGTAACAATAGAAGTAAGAATTCCATGCAATTTAACAATTTCTTTGATAAAGAGTTTGGCCAAGAGAGGAAAGGTTCGATTGGACCGAACGGGAATAAAATGGGCGGATTTAGTAAGTCTATCAACTATCACCCATAAGCTATCATGACCCGAACGAGAACAGGGAAGGCCGTCTATAAAATCCATGGAAATTTGATCCCACTTCCAAATTGGAATTTCTAAAGGTTGCAATAACCCACTGGGCCTTTGGTGTTCGGCCTTAACAAGTTGGCAAGTCATGCAACACTTAACAAAGTTAGCACTATCATATTTCATTCCCTCCCAATAATAAAGTCGCTTCATATCCGCGTACATTTTACTACCATCGGGATGAATGATAAATTTAGAACGATGAGAATCTTCTAAAATATCTTTACGAAGATCACTAATATTTGGCACGATAAGTCTACCAAATTTTCGAATACCGCAACGAGAATCAATATCAAAGTCTTTCAAACTTTCAATATCAATTTTATCCCTTAAACTTTGGCCAAGAAGAGCCAATTCGGGATCTAGCTTTTGAGCTTCAAGAATGCGGTCTAAAAGAGAAGGATGAGCCTCAAGGCTACATAAAACAAGAGATGAACATAAATCGAAAACACGATCTCGAATCTCACAAGTGGATTAAACCTTGAGATCATTCCATTCGGATATCATCATGGAAACAACCGCTTGTTGCTTGCGACTAAGGGCATCTACAACACGATTTCCCTTTCCGGGAGTATAAAGAATATCAAGATCATAAGGTGCACGGAACTCGAGCCAACGTTGTTGACGCAGATTAAGCTCCTTTTGAGAAAATAGATATTTCAAAGATCTATAATCGGTATAGAGAACAAATTTCTCTCCCAAAAGATAATGACGCCAAATACGAAGTGCAAAAACAATAGCCGCGAGCTCTAAATCATGAGTGGCATATCGAGTCTCGGCTGGCTTCAATTGCCTAGAAGCATAAGCAATAACACGTTCTTTTTGCATAATAACGGCACCCAAACCAACGCGACTAGCATCAATATAAACAACAAAATCTTGATTCCCCTCGGGAATAACAAGAATAAGAGCATCAGAAAGGAGTTCTTTTAATTTCTGAAAAAAAGCTTCACATTTGTCCGACCAAATGTATTTAACACTTTTCTTTGTCAAACTAGTAAGAGGCACAGAAATTTTGGAAAAGTCCTTTATGAAACGGCGGTAATAACCTGCCAATCTGAGAAAACTATGGATCTCCGTCACACTCTCCGGTCTCTTCCAATTTTGAATCGCTTCAATCTTTGAAGGATCCATGGAAATTCCGGATTCGGAAATAATATGACCAAGAAACTTCACAAGAGATTGCCAAAAGTGGCATTTAGAAAATTTTGCTTTCAATTGATTGCTCCTAAGAATTTCCAACACAATCCGAAGATGTTTTTCATGCTCCTCCTCAGTTTTAGAATACACAAGAATATCATCAATAAAGATGAGAACAAACCGATCGAGGAAGTCTTTGAAAACTCGATTCATAAGGTCAACGAAATAAGACGGAGAATTCGTTAAACCAAATGGCATAACAAGCCATTCATAAGATCCATAACGAGTACAGAACGATGTCAAAGGAATGATATCCTCTGCAATATGAAGCTGATGAAAACCAGTAGCTAAGTCTAATTGTGAAAAGACTCTAGGACCACTGAGTTGATCAAATAGATCATCAATCCGAGATAAAGGATATTTATTCTCGATAGTAAGATTATTAAGCTTGTGGTAGTCAACGCAAAGCCTAAGTGTACCATTAGATTTCTTCACAAAAATAGCCGAAGCTCTCCAAGGCGAGGAACTAGAGAGAATAAATTGCTTCGTCTCCAATTCGGATAATTGTTTGCGCATCTCCTTATTTTCCTTATTGGACATGCGATAAGGAGGACGAGTGATAGGTTGAGCTCTAGGGATGAGATTAATTCTGAACTCAATTGCTCACTTAGGTGGTAATCCTAAAATGGGCTCAAATACGTCGGAAAATTCACGAACAACGTGAATAAGAGAAATAATATCTTCCTCATCATCATTATCGTCATCATGAGGATTTAAAGAATATAAAGATGCGACCAAGCTGGAATCCGAATCTTTAAGATCAACAGAAATCTGCTTAACAGATTGAGGATGTCGAAGATGAATAGTCCGCTCAGGACATAGGATTTGGGCTCCATAGCGGTTAAGCCAATCCATTCCCAAAATCATTCCAAAGCCTAAGTAGCGCCTGACATGCAAATCGGCTCGGAAAGAAAAATCACACAAAATAATCTCGACATCTTTACATAATAAACTGATTGTTGCGGATCCACCAACCGGATTCGCAATTCTCAAAGAAGTCATTAAACACATAACATCCAAAGAAAAAGTATGAACAAGTTCTTTTGATATAAAAGAATGGGACGCACCCGTATCAAAAAGAACTCGAATAGGATGATTACGAAATAAAATAAGGCCATCAAGGATGGAATGAGAAATACCTTTACCACGAGATGTGTTGCCAGGGGCTTGAGCAACATTAAGCTTTCCCTCCTTCCTACTTTGAAGTTTGGGACAAGAAGATAAATAATGATCCGGGCATTTGCAATAGCGACAAGCTCGGGGCTTTGAACTCTTGTTTGCATAATGGTCCTTAGAACCATAATTGTAGCATTGCCCACTATTAGAAGTAGAAGTCTTAGCTGCCGGAGAGGCTTGCTTCCCTTTCTTATTGTTGGGATAAGGACCCTTGAACTTATTAGGCCTTTTCTTGTTGTTGAAGTTCAGTTTGGCACCCAAAACTTCAACATCACTCTCCCTATCGGCCTCTTCAAGTCGAAGAGCGATATCAATGAGTTGATCAAAAGAAACTTCTAATTTTAGAAGTAACGGCTTCTTGAGATTTTTGTTCAAGCCATAGACAAATCTTTGGTTCTTCTTTAATGGGGTGTTTATGTATTCGACCCCGTATTTAGAAAGTGACTCGAAGGATGCGACATAATCTGCCATAGAAGATTCACCTTGAACAAGGTCTATAAAACGGCGAGCCAAAGTCACCTTCTCAGCTTTTGGCACAAATTTTAATTCGAAGCGTTCCCGGAATTTCTCCCAAATAAGGTCCGCTTCAACAATTTCAGAATTTAGAAGCTCATACCAATCTAATGCTCTTTCTTGGAGCATACTAGAGGCCACCTGAACACGGTGAAGATCAACAAGATTCATGCGAGAAAAGATTCGATCGCACGTTCTCAGCCAAGCCTGGACTTCAATAATAGTTTCAGAACCTTTGAATGGCTTTCCACCCAAATTGGTATAATCGTTGCACAGACGTGCAAATCTAGACTTAAGGCGAGTAGACTCCGGATTAGATCCGGCTGCTTGAGAATTCCTTACAAGATCAAGGAGCTGCTGGGCAGACATAAATACTCCATCTTGGAGAGTAGCACGAGATTGACCGGCGCTGGGACGGCCAGGTCTAACCATTTCTCTCCCTTTTGAAAAGAAAGAAAGATGAAGGATAAGGTTATTCACCAAATGAATATCAAGCATTGTTGATAGATAAACAAGGAATCATAAAGAAAATAGGATGAATCGGTACGAAGACTCGAATTAAATCCTAAAGCACGATTCCTAAGATGGACTTAGGACGATGATCCTTGTTAAATTATTCTACGTTGTCTCGAAGTTTTGGCTCTGATACCAAGCTGTGGCGCCCCACCTTTATATCCACGCTAGCCAAGGACACTACGGTGTAATGCCGTCAACTAGCACGGAGAATAAGGCTGTTGAGGAGCGACCATCCGTGTAATTGCTTTGTGCGAGCACCGATATGTCAGATGGTACAACATGCATTTGGTTTTAGGAGGAAATCCGACACATCGGTACAAACTCAAAGCTACTACACAGTGGCTATATATATTCTTCGAAAACAAACATAACACAAATCAGTCACAGATATCCATATCACAAAGGCGGAAAAAGATATGAATATAACACATGAAAGTGTACATCAGAGTAGTGGTCAAACAAGGCCCACAATATCACTAAAGAATAGCTACAAGTGCTAGACAAAAGAATATGGATACATCAATGAGTCTATATCTCAAATGTATACAACAAAAACTACTAATCTAAGTAGTTAGCCAAAAGTCAGGGTGATAATCCCAGATGTGAAGTCAAGCAGAAGCACCTGTAACATCTCGGTCTGACCCGAGTATTATTTAATAAGAAAATAATAAACGGATCAGTCTAGCTTTAAATATCAGATAAAATGATATAGAATAAGAGATATGACATAAACATATGATAACCATAAAGCCATACTGTGAAAAGTATGCAATTGAAAATCAACTAGGGATTAATCAATATCAAAAGAATCTTCTCAAAGATCAAAAGGGATGTCATACTCTATATTTTCATTCACCAAAACCATGAATATTGACAATAATATCAATGCCTATCAAAAAAGTTAATGACACACAAATTCACCAATGCACAAATATTGATAACACATATCAATGTCAATCACGAAAATCGGTGAAAAACAAATTCTAGAAATCATCAATGAAAATCCAGAAATCACAAAAGGGGGAGGCCTATCACAAAACGGGAGCATGAAAACTCACCAACACGTGTATAACAAGATGGAACGCTATTCCATGGTTGCTAACCATTAATTTTGAGCCGAAGCTCCACAAAACGGCCTGAAGACCATGGGTCGCTACCCCACCAATTTGAGCCGAAGCTCCATAGAAACGGGGTTTAGTCTCCCTCGTAGACAAAGAGACATCGCACAATTGCTAGTCTAAATCACAAAAAAAATGATCACCAATGATCATTAAGAAGTTTCAATTACAGTAAGCTAGTAAATATATGAGCTTAGCTTCGTGTCCCATAACCACTAGCTTAACTTAAATATTTACGAACAAATTGTAGATTTCCACTAGAAAATTGTCATAAGAGATTCAATCGAACAAGTCCAAGAATTAACCAACGAAGTAAACACAAGCGTTTCATACCATTTGTTTTACTACGCCGTTTAATTAGATTTCTCGTACGAGTGAGGTAAAGGTTTTGTATATTTTTAAAATGACAATCACAAAAATGATCGTAGAAACAATCAATCACAAAAAAACTGACATTCGAAGACGTGAATAAAATCCAAAGAATTCGATTCCAAATTCATCAATATGGAAATAGCCTAGCGACTTAACACGGCACGACCTAGCAGCTGGGCGACCTAAGTTTTAGCGGCATAAGTGCAGGCCGAGCGACCTAAGGAAGTGGTGCGACCTAACTGTCGAGCGACCTAAGTTGGTAGCGGCATAAAACAGGCGAGCGACCTAACATGGTACGACCCAAAATGTGGCACGACCTAACACATGGGCGAGCGACGTAGTGCAGGCCGAAAACGACCTAAGTTAGAGAATAGGCCGTGCGACCTAGTGAAGAGACCTAAGCAATGCCGAGGGATCTAACATGGCCGAGGCTAACGACCTAAGATACATACGACCTAAGGAGGTAACGGCATAGGAGTAGCATGCGGCCAAAGGAGTAAACATGATCGTGCGACCTAAGGAGGTCAGCGACCTAAGGTGGCAGCAAGCATGCGGCCAAGGCGGTGCGGCCTAAGGGGTAAGCGACCTAAGATGTAGCGGCATAAGTGCAGGGCGAGCGACCTAAGGAATTGTGCGACCTAATGGGCCAAGCGACCTAACACAAGCCACCAAGCATGGCGCGACCTAGTGTAGAGCGACTTAAGGTGGTGAGCGACCTAAGGGGTTGCAACATAATACAGGCGCGACTTAATGGGCCGAGCGACCTAACGACACAAGGCCGAGCGACCTAACGACTTAAGGGGTAAACAAGGCCGAGCAACGACCTAGCGACCTATGGAGGAGCAACGACCTAAATTCACGCCGAACTAAAGGAGACAAGGCCGAGTGACCTAATAGGAGACGACCTAACTTGCCGCGACCTATGGAGTGTGCGAGCTAGCTGCAGGCCGAGGGGCTTATACGGTGCAGGCCGAGCGACCTAAGGGGTTTGAAGCTCAAAACTCACTCAATTTGCAACCGATCGAGCATGAACGCTTGGGGATTACGCCTATCGGTTACCCGGTCCTATTGGCTCCTTGATTCATCACCAAGAACGTGTTCAAACATCAAAGATTGGGTTTTTAAAGCTTTGAACCCAAAACACTAAAAATTGAGATTTTCACCAATTCAATCCAGACCACAAGCAAATGCACATGAATAAGTGTTAGGAATTCATACCCAATAATCAAAGATAGTTATAGACAAAGATGTGAGATAAAAATACCACCTTTACACAAGATCAATGAAGGAGAAGCTTGAAAGCAAGGAAGAACCAATGGCTTCTCTTTGAATTTGGAGTTAGATGTTGGATTTGCAAATGAACTTGAACTTGGAGTTTTAATTTCCCATTCCTTCCTCCATTTTTGATGAAGCTTGAGTGTTAGGAAATGAAAGTGAAGTTATGAAGGGAAGGGGGTTGAGTTAGAATTAATAGTTTAGGCTAATGGGCTAAACCAAACCCAAAGTCCAAAGTGAAAAAGTGGCAAAATTTCACTAACTCCAAACATATCAAAGTTTATACTCAAAAAGATCGCAAACGGCGTTTTGAACCCAATGGAAGTGATTCCGAGTCCTAATTCGATCATATGCAAAAAGTAACTTTTCGGACTAAAACCCGACTAACGATAAAATATTTAAATCAAATATTTAAATATTAAAATCGTAAAATATGCGGATTGTTACAATAAATGTCCAGGCTGAAAACTATTGATTGATCGTTGAACTCTGACTGATGTATGTATATACATTTTCTGTTTTACAAAGATCATTGATATGATATTATATGTTTTCCGCTACGATGTGAGATTCTGTATTGTTCTATTTTATTTCTCTTCTCTCTTTCTTCTCTTATCTTCTTCTCTCTTCTTTTCTTTCTCCTGACTTTCCGTCAATCTGTACCTTTTAGGTCAGACATGTGTGGTTTATTGTTGATTCAAAGGGTACAGATTTGCGGGTCGTCATAATCAAACTCCGCTATAAATAGAACTTTAGGCCTAGATATTTTCTCACAATCAGATTTTCTCCCAATTGAATTCATTGCCTGAGGCTGGACCATAAAAAGAAAATATTTCTAGGGAAGATCTTCGTAATAAAATTATTAGATGCCTTAGAAGGGGATGTAGGAAGGCCATGGAGCAAAGCTAAGGACGACAGGTGAGTGGATTTAAATTATATATCTTTTACGTTTATGATATATTATTGTCAGATTCCCGTTAAATATTTAATTCAACATTTATTTCAGTAATTAGTTATGTTATTAGTTATGTTGAAGCTGTAAATTTTATAAGAGAACTTATATTTAATTATTATTTATATGGAAAAGAACGAAAGGAATCCAATTAAATACGGATAATAGGCTTTTCAGTTATAGAGAAAGGCATAAGCCTAAAAGTAAGAAATTTACAGTAAATTGTGCTAAAACAGGAAAAATGAATTAAAAAGAGGAAAATTTAATGACTTGATTTGGAAGTTAGTAATAGATTAGTTGGTTAGTCTAGAAAAGAGAATACATTTACATAGTTTAATATTGTAAGAATAACAATAAACGTAATTGTAAGAATAAAAGCTAGAAAAAGGCAACTAGTGTAAAATAGAGACATTACCGTATTTTGCATTACCCAAAAATTAAAGAAACAATAAAAGAAACATGTGGCAGTTATGGATTATTTTTTATTGCATTATTTAATATTAGAATATGAAATTGGTTTTTAGCACAGTTTTTGTAACCAACCAAATAGAATAAAACTACTTCCTACAATAAAAGAAAATAACGTGAAACTTTAAAGGAATTAAAAAAGATAAATAATCAAGCTAAATATTTTACATGGCTAGAAATAATAAACAGAAGATGTGACTGGATCTGCATTTACTACGCAGATAGTAGAATAAAAAAAGCAGTTATTATGATAAGTAATTTATGACAGATGGATGTAATCTCAAGCTAAGATGTCATACAATATAAGAGAACTAAAAGGAATTTGGTATCATAATAAAAGAATACAAATTAGAATAGAAGAGTGGTACTTGTAATTACACTTATAACATGTAAGTTATAAAAGAAAGAAAAGAATATAGAAGTAACAATTGCAAGTACAATTGTAACACGCAAGTTATAATTAAAAAGAAAGAAGTAGAAGAGGCTTATTTTATCGAACTTAGATCTTGGATTAAGTTAATAAGAAAAATAATAGAAGTGGCCCGTACCGGCAGCATTCCCTTTCTGTCAAGAACAGATGGTTTCACAATAGCTAGGTGGGGTTGGGCTTGCTAAGTAGGGTAAATAAGTAGCCAATAGAATAAAAAAAGTAAACTAAACGCATAATTAAAGATTAAACGTAAGGTCTAATAAAATAGTAAGATGTGTTTGGCGCAGCCCAAAGGATGAAGAGCCTAACGAAGCAGTTCATCGCAGATTTTTAGCAAAGAAAGAGCACGTCCAACTTAGTTAGTTTAGGCTATAAGGAAGTATGAAACTTCAACTAGATGTGAGGGTACTTTAGGATGGCCCTCTGGGGTAGACGTAACGAAGCTGCACCCTTGAAGGCAGGTCTGTAGGTGTTCCATCAAGAGAGTATGCCTTGACTGCTTTTGCATTGCATGTCTAACGAAGCGGACCTTTGTAGGCAGTCAAAAGGTTGATGAATGGAGTTGGATATTCATACAACACCGTACTCTGACTTGTAAGTAGGTTTTAGTAGGCAGGATCTAAAAGGATAGTTGCATGCGGAGATCAGGCCATCATCAATCAAGAGAGAGTTCAGGATAGACTAGATTTAAACCAACAGGTCAATGATTCTTTCCCTATCGAGACATTGGATGAGGAGCACAACCGATTGGTTGTTTAGATTGTTTGCATTAGGGCACATCCACTTATCTCTATAGAGGTCTTTTGATTAGTTGAGGGGTGACTATATGAGACCATAGCCATAATGAGAAAAGGGACAGACCAAGTAGAATATCTGTATTGTAGGCCTAACAAAGCTGTCCTTTACAGATATAGAAAATCCTCGATCAAGTTCCGTACAAGGTAGACCTTGTTGGTGGGATTCAGGGAGTAGATAGAACGATTACATATAGTCCTCAAGGTACACACTGGGTGGTAAACTATGGATATCCGAGCATTAGTATAGGCTAGTGCGGACACAGTTTTACATTTTCATAGTAGATGATGGAACATCTGTATTGTAGGCCTCATGAAGCTATCCTTTATAGATGTAGTTATGGTACGCTCTAGAAGCGAGATGATGGAGTCCTTTTAGAGGAGGATACAGAAGGTACTAAGGGTAGTACCTAGGACCGATGCGGTCATAAGGCATATAGCTACATATATATTAGTTATTAGGTTTTAATCTATTAGGGAGTAGATGGGTACGATTTGCACATAGAGGTGATAGTACTATAAACCCAGTAAACCTAATATAACAAAAAATGGAAATAAAATGGTACATGTAGAATTAAGCATAGAATTGTATAATTTGTCCATTCACCAGAAGTTTAGTTTTGACCCCTTCCTCACAACATCCTACAGGTTTGATAGATGGCAGAGACTTTCCAGCTTCGAGACACTTGTTTAGAAAGTGTTATTATCTTGGTGAGTATTTACTTACTATTATATTTAGTCAGTTCCACTGTGAGATATTTATTTGAACATTGATATATTTGACTTTTCCTATTTGCAGGATACCTGACACCCAACTCGGGCTTTAGTGGGCTTGGATTTTAGCATTTTTGTGAAAAATTTGGACCCACTGGAATTCGGGTTGTTACAAATGGTATATCAGTTCTACTCTAGAGATTCTTTCAGATTGCTAATGGGAGCAGTGATACTCGACGTCACATGTTAGGGCACATACCAGATATGTTTTTTATGGTGTATTTTATCTGGAGGTATACTATAATGACCCGCCTTTTCGACCCTTAAATTTTAATACTAATACATCAATGGTATTCTTCTGCCTAGCATCCAGGTGTCAGAAAAACATATTATTAGGGTAAAATAAAAAGAAATAGAAATAGAACAAGAAAAAGGAACACAAAATCGGAATCTCATAGCAGAACGATAACATATAATATCAAAAGACAGTATAAAAATGTCACTCTATAATACGCAACGTAACAGAGTTACGATTTTACATACTATTATAAACCAAGACAGTTATAACATCTGTCCTGACAAATGCTGATATGTGCAGTATAGTCAGGCTGTGGAAATAAGAATACTATGGTAAGTGAATCATCCAGCTCGTCTCCTCGAGGTTAAATGAACATCAATGGAAACCCACCATTCTCAATTTACTTGGAAAAGCACAAGAGTAATTTAGGGAAAAGGAAAATAGACACAAGGAAGAAGCTGAAATAAAAATTAGTCTCAGGGATAGCAAGTTTGCTTTTTAGTATGAAGGACATTTTCTAGTGTAAATTGAAAATGATAGTTACAACTATCGTTCTGTGATTTACACTAAAAAATATCATTGAGCCTAAAAAGCAAATTTTTTGTCCTTAAAACCCAATTTTTCTCCAACTTTTTCCTTGAGCCTAAAAACCCTTTTCAAACCTATAGCATTCTACTTTACAACTGCTTCCAAACCATAGAACCTGTATATTAGTTTTTAAGTGGTATTCGATAAGTAAAACACTTACCAAGCCCGACCTCTTCAAAACGAATCGATGAATTTTCTTTCAAGTTCAATTATCGACTAATCAACTATCAAGTTCAAAATAGGCGGCCGTATATGTAAACCAAGTCTCATATACTAATCACGTATCCCAACTATTCAACTTACACTATCCCTCAGTCAAAAGGAAATCTAGTAGGTTAGAGCACCGTTGCTACTAAACCCTACTCGAACATCAGTCTTAACTCTCAAAGATAGACAAGTCTACTTCGTCAACTGTTAGGCTAAATAAATGACTAAATACTTTCCATAAATGAATAAACACATAAAGTAGAATTTAGCCACATAAAGCACGATTAAGTCACATAAGTGACTTCCAATCCTCTTTTTATTTAATTAGTACTTTTATTAGTTAAAACTTTTTTTATTAGTAAAACTTATTTTATCTAATAAAACTTCCTTTATCAATCACTACTATTCATTTGCATTCTTTTGATACTCCAAAAAGTATTCACATACTTATTTCAAATGGTACAAGTATATTCACAAATCATTAAAAGATTTTTTATTTTAAACATTTACTTTTTCTATCTTTTTCCAAAAGATTCCATACTTGTTATTACCTTCAAAATATCCATTTTCTATATATATTGTGTAAACAACACACTCATTTTTTTCATTTCAATTTTTAGTTTGCAAACTCTTGATTCTTATGGCTACTGTATCGTGACTTTGATGCGCGATATTACGAGATCATTATTATATGTTAAGGAATAAATTTTAGATATTTCTATATCTAGGCTTTCCCATATTACAGTAGTTTTAATATTGTATATTTACTTAAGTTCTAAGAAATATGGCTATAAATAACTAGTTATGAATTGTATAATAAGTTAGAATACAAAATATTATTTTCAATAAAGTTTACTTCAACATGTACAATTGGCTTGCAAAAAATGTTAAATACTGTAAATATTGGAATACCTTCAGAGAAGATATCATTACCAGATTGTCACCACCTGAATTGAGAAGGCCATCTGACACTTTTTCCAACTTTAAATAAACATCTTTTGTACTTGCTAACCTTAATTGAAATAACCCTAATCAAGATTAGCTAGAATTAAAATTTTAAAATATGATTTAATTAATTTTAATTAATTAATTGAATAAAGTTGGAGAATTTATAATTATTGTATTTTTAAATTTAAAAGGGACCTAGAATGAGAATAAATCGAGAATTTATCGAATTTTCTTTTTTAGTTAATTCTTATATTTAATAACATAAGAACAATTTAGAGAAAATGAACAAATAATTTATATGGAAATAATTTCACTGTTTGAAATATGATTTCTCAATTAATGGTTATTTTATTAAAAATCCGGAGAATAACTTTTCATTTTAAAAGGTTGTGTTTAATTTGCTAAAAATGTTTCAATATTAGTAAAAATGAGTTTGATGTGTTACTTATTTTGGGAACATTGTAGAAATCAATGTTAGTTAAATTAGAATATTTTTTAAATCAAATTAATGTTTATGAAGTGTTAAAATAAAACAGTACAAATTAGGTGTACTTTTTTTAAGAAAATTAGTAGCATTTGGCTAATGGATCTATATATTAACCCATTTAGTCCAAACTTAAGAAATGAGAAATGAGAACGTATATATATTGTTTCTCGTTACTCATTTCAACACCGAAACCAAAAAATAAAAAAATACTCTTAGTCCCAAACCCTAGTTCGAAAATTTTCAAATTAACGATTGAAATCAAATTGCTTTCGTTCAATTATAGTGTATATATATAAGATGTAATCTCTTCTACCTTTCTATGCATCTAATTAGGGATTTAATTTAGTTCTAATTTTTGATTTTGATCGTTCCTATGCCATCTTTTATCATAGCCTAGGTTAAAGTTGAAATAGGAAGACACAGGAGGTTCTAAGCTAATGTCTTTCGTTTCGGGTTTGTTTAGGTGTGTTTATCTCATAATTTCTAGTCTTAGATGAATGTTTGTTGTTGTTGTATGAATTTAGTTCAATCTCTAGTGTATATGACTCAATATATTAATGAACCCTTTATCGATTTGAATTGGGTTCTTTGTTTGCTGATAATCCACTTATGAAATCATGATATTCATTCAATTATACATGTAGATATGCTTGCATTTTTACTGGTTCATTACCCCAGATCTTTAGAGAAGCAATACAAGAGAAATGAGTGGAATTCAATCATCCGAGGGCCACCAGAATCGCCTGGGAGTTACCTTAGGTGAGGCAATCGATGGACTGGTATGCCTTACCAGTATACCGGTCGCAGCATACAATTGACTCCCGGGCCGTGTTCTGGCGTTCATTAATTGACCCGTTAACCACTTGTTTGCCCAATTGATTTTCTGAGATTGATTGCTTGATTTCAATGTCGCATTTCATCGTGACATTATTGATATTTTTGGATTTTGATTGTGAATTAGTGAATTCATTTTGATGTTTAATACTATGAGTTGTTCTATGGATCTTGAGAGTAAGACATACTTTTGATACACATTTTCAAATCGAATTTATAAAAGGTTGATTTCTAAATCAAACTATTTATGAAAATCTTTTTAAGTACAAATCTAATTTCTATATAAATAGTTTATATATATATATATATATATATATATAGTGTTATTCTCTTTGAAGATGGTTTTAAAAATAATTTGGAGTAATAATTTGAAAAGTGTGCTTATATGTATATATATTTCCAGTATAAATCAATGGTTTACCAAAAATGATTTTAAATCGAAGATTTAAAAAAAAAACCACATCGATCAAATGAGGGATTGATTTAAATGGTTAAATAAATTGAGTGTTATAAAATGTTCGTGTTTTTTTACTGGTTAATTCTCGGACTTGCTCGACCAAACCATTGCTATATACAAGTGGAGTTTACTATTGTATAGTAAACGTTTGGGTAACCCATGTGGTATGGAACACAGGGTCTTTATCTAGTCGGTTGCTATATGAAAGTATTTTAACACTTTTATCGATGAGTTTATGACTATCATTTAGAGTTTATAGGAATTGTTCCTATCTTGGAATTTATAGGTCTCTCGCCTATCTTGATGTTTTTTAGGACTTGTTCCTATCATGATTTTCATAGGTCTCGTGTCTATCTTAATGTTTATAGGTCTCGTACCTATACAGGAGTTTATAAGACTTATTTCTCTCTTGATGTTTATAGGCCTCGTACCTATCTTGATGTTTATAGACCTATACGTCTATCTTAAAATTACATGCATGTAGCTGATTTCATTTCACCAATCCTGGAGTTAGGCCCCTTTCCCATTTTTATGAGATTTCTGGATTTGATGTTTAAATTATCACCAAATCATTTTAAGGATTTTTGCTTTTAATAAGAAATCTTGAGTTTTAGTATTTGGTGATTTAAAGTTATTAATGCATGTTTGATATTTGTCAATATATAACTATATTTGAGATTTAGTACACTTGATCTAGCATATACTTTTGCTAACTAATTTATCTTAGTCTAGATTGACCCATTTATTATTTTTATAATACTCAGGTTTGACCGAGATTTCATATCCTCCAGCTTGATGCTTTAGAGCGGATGTCCCATAAGTTAGCTAGTAGTTACTTTTATCATCTATGTATATATGTGATGTTATGTTGTATCCTACGTCGAGCTAGACTTCTTTTGCGTACATATTCATATTTTGAGATGTAGCATTTTGTATATATGTAGTCTACATCATGTATCTATTTTGGGTTGGTTCAAACTGGTATCTCTTTGTATTCCACTTTGTTTGATCTGTGATTTTGTGGTCTATGTTTATTATATATTATTTTGGATTATATTATAGCCACCATAGTTTTTTTTAAGCCTGAATTATGTACGTCGATTCCACTTGATTATAGAAATATATAACATATTAATCGATGCATCAATGCTCGCTTAAAATTAAAATTCATGGATGGTTGCTCCTAACTAGCCCTATTCTCTACGCTAACTAGCAATATTACTTTGTAATATTCTTTTTTAGTGTGGTTCTTGGGGTGGAGCATTACAATTTGATATTAGAGCCGAGTTCAGAACAAATTATTATATTATGGATACGAATCATGGTTTATGCAAATCTTAGGAATCGTCGATTAGGTTTTTATGATTGTATATCCTTTTGTATCTATCTTTAGAATTCCTCATATCAAATCATATGACTCTTAAATAATCTTTCATCCTATCTTATTCCTTTCAGAATCTTACATGCCTAGTGGTAGACCACCTACTTGTTCTATTAGAGGATAGTCAAGTGGCCCTCCTCAAGATGGAATGTTTATGTCCACCGACCGGATTATGGAACTCGTTAGGAATACTCAGCCTTCTGGACTTCCTCCGGATCATTCTATTCACAAATCGAGTCTTCACACCTGTGCAGTGACTTTGCACATCTTGGTGGCAAGTCTTTTAGAGGTTCTGAGAGTGTGATTGAGATGCAGTTATGTCTTAGGACATGCGAGCGAATATTTCCTCACATGGAGCTTTCTAATCAACATATATTTCAGGTAGCATCTAGTCAGCTTCAGGAGCGAGCTCTAGATTAGTATGAGCTTCTTATTGTAGAGATGGATGATTCTACTTTATCTTGGGAGTAGTTTAGGGAGTGTTTTGAGTTAAAATTCATTTCTGAATCCAAGAAGGCCTTGTTGGCTAAGATATTTACTGAGCCAAAGCAAGGGAAGTCTTATGTAATAGAGTATGTATTAACCTTTGAATCCCTTTCCAAATGCAGGGTCGAGCACATTAGTATACCGCTAAAGAAGAATCAGAAATTTGTGGAACAGTTAAGAAAGCATTCTTAGGAAGGTGTTCTTATTGTAGTTGAAGGTTTCTTTTGAAGGGTTAGTTTATTTGACCCTTAGGCTTGTGGCGTTTGAAAACGATTATAGTGAAGAAGTTGTAGCGGAGAATAAGGGCTTTCATCCTAAGAAGAAGCGACCTTTCAACAAGTCCAAGCCTTTTCATCATGATAATAAGATCAAGAACCAAGGTTCTAATTCCACTCCAACACAACCGCCTTGAGGAGAATGCTAAAATTGTGGTTCCAAAGAGCATTTCATTAAGTATTGTCCAAAAGCTCCAATTTTACATTATTACAAGAAGGAAGGTCATCTTGTAGCATCTTGTCCTCGAGTGGTTAAAGAACTCAGATCTAGGAAGCTTAATGCTGTGCAAGCTTCTGGTGGAGCTTCTCACCGTCGAGGTATATCTTCTTCTATTCTTAAAGGTGTTATTGTTTTTCAAAATCTTCCTACTCTGGTTCTCTTTGATATGGTTGCATCTCACTCATTTTTATCAAAGGAACTTGTTGATGCTCTATCTTTAGATGTTGCGTGCTTAGTAACTTCAATGAGAATTGTGAACTCGATCTGTGGGTTCGAACCCTTAGTATGCTTTGTAGAGATGTTGAGATTGTCTTATGAGGCTATTCTTTTCATGTCGATCTTCATACGATGCATCATCTTGGATTTGGAATGATTTTGGGAATGGATTGGCTTAATTGTTATGAATCCCATATCCTATGTCCTGAAAGAATTATTCACTATCGACGTCCGAAATCTGTCGAGCGAATTTCTATTATTCTTCACGATATTGATTCTGATTAGATTGCATCCATATTTCCTCTCGAGTCTTAGGAAGACGATGATATTTTCCAAACCCCTGTTGTTTGTAATTATCCTGACACCTTTGAACTAGTTTTGGGGTTGCCACCCAAGCGAGCTATTAAGTTCTGAATTGATCTTATCCCTAGAGCTCAACCAGTTAGTCATCCTATCTATTGGATGTCTACCAAGGAGAACGAAGAGTTGAGAAAGTAGTCGTCGGATTTGGCAGCGAAGAATTTTATCCAGTCTAGTTCTTCTCCTTGGGGAGCTTTTATCGTAATTGTAAAGAAAACTAATAGTGCCCTTGTGATTAAACTAAAGGGTAGCCATTCCATGTAAACAATTAACAAAAGGTAAGTTAAAATGAAATAGAGAAGGGGCGAAATAGGAAAAGGAGTATTCTAATACCCTAAACGAAAACGGAAGAGCTAGTAGAACGTGTGGAAACTGTCATGTTGTGAAAAAGAAAGGTGAGCGAAGTGAATGGGAGATAGCGCAGCTGTTCTATTGCTGTTGAAACCAAGAAATCTTCCCTGGGGCTTTCACTTCGACACGTCTTCGTTCGTGATCGCTTAGAGCCCCTTTTCCATCAATAGGTACCCCCAACGCGTCGACCACATGGCCTAACATGGCCTTTCCCGCAGGAACATCCATAATGGATCCAGTGTGCTTGACAAGATCCCCTTCTTTAATAGCGATATCACTACCAAAGACAACAATACCTACATTCTCATTCTCAAGATTCAAGGCTATTTAGGATTTCATTCACGCATTCATTCATTTGCAAAAATTAATTATTGAGGCTGGCCACCATTAGCAAGAAAAAAAGGAAGAAAAACTAAAGGAAGAAAATTAATCAATTCAAATTCATTCAAATCCCAAGCTCCTTAATCTTAAATCTATGGTGAATAATGACTACATCTCATATTTCTTATTATTTCTGGTTTTAAGGTTAATCCAAATTTATTTGCAATGTTATACCATAATTTTAAAGGATAAATGTTTCTATTTGCTTGTTAACGATTTATGCCTTTTCATGTAGGTTTTATGATATGTTTTAATGTGAAAACCCTATTTAATGACATCCAAATGCCATACAATTCTAGATTTAAATCAAAAATGATTTTAAGGATAGGCTTCAATTTTCATATTTTCCGAAGTAACGTGGATTTATACTAATTTTCTAGTAAGGAAAATGATTATTTGGGTGTAAAATTATTTACGGTTAAATAATATAAGTTTTGCGTCTGAAATTAATCTACTTTAGAATATATATTAAAAATGATTTTTTGGAATTTTTGTAGAATCATCTTAAGTGTTTCAATAGATAAATAAAATTATTTAAGGTATGAGACTTAAATATTTTATATATTTATAAAAGGAGAAGGGGTATTTTGTAAATTATTTAAATTATTTAATTCTAAAATTTTGGCAACACTTTTAGAAAAGTTAACAACCAATAATATTTTCAAAAACAAGGCAGGTTAGTTGAAAAGAACTTCTTTTATAGTTAAAATCAGTTTTTACATGCTTTTAGCATGTTTTGCCACTTTGAGTACCTGGGTTGCGACTAAGTAGTTACGCCACCATCACCATAAAAACCAATATGCATGTCATCAAAGACTTGGTGCACAGCAAATTGGATATAGGAGGTAGGTATTAGGTCGAAACAAGAGGTTGCGAAGGGGTCGAAGCGCTACTTTGCTTTCAAATGAAAACGCGCCTTCTTTGCTTTAGAAAGTAATGCTTTTGTTGGCTTCCAATTGGGTCAAATTCATTTAAGGAATGGTTTCAAATGGGGTTGCACCTTTTTTATTTAAGTAAATGCTTCCGAATGGGGTCGAAACCCCTAGCTCCTCTTTTCCACCTTTCGAAGTCAGTGGTTTCAGAAGGTATACTTTGTTTTAAAATTCAGACCACTTCCTCAATGCTTTCGCAAGGGTTGGTTTCGACACCACCACTTCTTTACCTAGGAATGCTTTTGAAAGTAACACTTTCGACTTAAATGTTTATGACCCTTTTGCTCTAATGAAGGTAGAACCCAAATGGTCTCGAAGAAGATGGTTTTAAAAGGTTACGAAAGGTTATTCCACATGTTTTACTTGGACCTAAAGGCTTTCGAAAGGTTTGATGTCTTAATGCTTTCGAAACATTTTAATGAAGGTTTTGAAGGGGTGGTCCCCCAATGGTTTTGAAATGTTTAAAAGGGAAATATTTCCAATATTTTCGAAAGGCAATGTTGAAGTATTTTAAAGATAGGATGTATAAAGTTTTATAGATTTTGAAGGATATTTTTTCAATGATTTCGAAAGTTTATATGAATGGTTTAGAGAGGAATGTTTTGGCCATTTGGCCTAGGTGAAACAAAGGGGTTTACCTAGTTTCAAAAGGGGTACTTTTAATGGATTCGAAAGCTGTACTTTCGAAGGCTTAAATGTTTTCGTCAATAAAGATTTGAGTAAAGTATAAATATAACATGGCAAGGTGATTTTGAGTAATGCACAGAGTACATATTTACCTTGTTTAAGTTTGATTTAAAGATTTTACATCAATTTGAGATGAAAATGTTTTCAAGAAAAATTTAAGGGAAGATTGCCCTAAGTAAAATGACTCGGATATTTGTATACCAGATGGGACCGGTATAGGGTCATGCCCTATACATTAGCTATTTGCCCTAGCTAATTTAGTCCAAAATTCCAATGTGTAGGGCTTTGTCACAGGTAAGACAAGAATGATGTTACACACAGAAGGGAATGTTACACATAGAAGGGAATATATATATATATATATATATATATATATATATTTGTACAGAGTTAGGTTATTGGTGAACCTGCAAAACCATTAGGATCAGGTTAACCTAGGAGAAGATAAGTTAGGAACAGAATGTCAAGAAGAGGAGTGTCTAAAAGGTGTTAGATTATTTGTTTATATTGTCTGGTAGGCCCGATTCAGCCAAAGGTCAATGATTAGCCAAACAAAACTATCTATGTTCGAACAGATAGTTCATTTGTTACCTGACATGTATGTTTACATGATATTGCTTTATAGTTTTTAACCAGTTTTGGTTATAGGATTATGATTTGCAAAAGGTATGTTTTAAAGGATATTAGTAAGGGGAAACCCATTCCGCCAACCGGTGTGGTCTCACTTAATATCAAATAATCGAGATGTATAATATTGTCCACACCAGGATTTATGTCTGACTCAAAGTTTATATTTTTCCCCTTAAGCTCTTGGGTGCTCAAAATTCATTTGAGTAGACTGAGGGTTAAGGATTTTTTGGTTTTGGTAGGTTGGCAAATAAAGCTTTTGGAGACAAGCAAGTGGCCGACGGATAACTATTCAGGGGTTGCTATTTTATTTGGTTTGATTCCGCTGTGTTGTATTATGTCAGTTATTACTATATATAGTACTCTGGTCAACTAAGGAGGTACCTTCATATGCCGCTCTTGGCATATTTTGTAATAATTATATTTGATCTGAACTTGTGAAATGGTTAGGATTATGTAATGGGATGTGAAACATGTTTACAGAAATGTAATTAGAAAATTTGTTTTTGAAATCTGTGATTTTGTTCCATATTCATGTGCTTTTAATATTATGGATACCATTAACATTACCGTATTTGGCCACTAGAAGTTAATACTATGGATGGCTGCAACATTTGTAGCTTTTAGCTTCGGGCCTCCGAATAGGGGATGTTACAATTTGGTATCAGAGAATAGGTTCGTTAAAAAATTTAAACTAAAAATGATTTTTGAAAACATAATCCTAAGGCATTAGAGGTAAGATCGAGGTATAGGATAACGCTATTGTATCGTACTTGTATTTGCTATATGTTAACCCGCCTTTCGACTAGGCAACATATAGGAGGATCTAGCCCAATCGAATGCACGATTATCGAGGCTGGAATATTATGGGTTTGATTTAGATGAATGGATGGACAATCAATTACGGATGGTAAACATGAATACGAAGCCAGGAATCAGCACAATTGATAGATGAACAATGCAAGGTACTTGGAGTTTGGGATTTTGACAAAGGTCGGGTTGCTTTGGGATATACATGGGTTTACTTCGGGTTTTCATGAGGTTTGCTTCGAGTCAGGGAAGTGTTCACTTCGGGTCATGATAAGGTATTCTTTGGAAGGGTCGGTGTTTGATCTTCTTGGAGTCGGCATTGTTTTACTTCGGGTCATCTCAGCATCAACTTTGGGTCAGCACTAGTAATACTTCGTGTCGGCATGCAGAGTGCATGGGGTCAGTATAGTCCTTTGGGTCGGCATTTTAAGTCACTTCGGGTAGGCGTAGTATGGCTTCGGGTCGGCAAGCGCAACGTGGGGGTCGACATATGATGGAGGTCGTCACTTGGAGGGATCAACATATGGAGATGGCAAGGGGTCCGCATTGGTTGGATTTCAGGTCGGTCATGGAAGGACTTCGGGTCGGCATTGGTAGAAACTTGGGTCGGCATTTGGTTGGAGATTGCATCAGGTCAAGGGGTTGGCATATGAAGGTGCTTTGGGTCAGCATGGATTTCGCTCCGGATCGGCATACTGGGTTCTGAGGGGTCGGCTGTAAGCATTGTAAGGGGTCAGCATTGAAGAAGGAACTAGGGTCGGTATTGTCCTAACTTCGGGTAGGCATCATGAGCTACTTCAGGTCGGCATTGATGAAACTTCGGGTCGGCATGTATGCCAGGGGTCGGCGTTGAAAAAGGATTGACTACTTCGAGTTGGTCATAAGCTTACTTTGGGTCATCGTCAGGATTATTTCGGGTCAAAACACTACGTATTTCCTGTCAGCATACGAGCTACCTCAAGTCGGCATAGACTGACGGCATGGGCTCGACTATGGTTTTGGTGGGCCTATGTTAGTGAGGAGGCCATGTAGCCGGGGTTTTTCCTATAAATACAGTAGGCATAGCTTCAAAAAAGGGATTCTCATTCTGCTTCTCTTCATCTTCTTCTACAAAATGCTACCCTGCCATTTTTGTTTCTAAATTTTTGTATTGTAATCTAATCAGATTTCAGTATAACAAAAAGGAAATTCCTAAAGTAGACATAGGTCGGAGTTAGCCGAACCACTATAAATCTTGTCTTTTTCGCTGCTTTCGTTTGAATTTTGGTTATTCTTCGTATTATTTCCACTACATATACTCTATCTATGATCTGTGACTAGATATTGGTGCTTTCACTTTTTATTGGGTGTTTGTGACCAATTTTGGTGCAAACATTATATATAAGTATACGCTATATCTCTATTCCCCTATCTCTCTTAGGCCATTCCTCTGTATCGGATGTGGCTTGAATACAGATATGGACGCTAGAAGTGGAAGAGTGAATCTTGGAGGAAGCACCGCCACAAATGGAAATGCTAGACCAAATACTAAAAGGAACTATGGTTAGGCACAAGCTAGGAATGTTGGTGCTGGTGTTCCATAAGTGGACATGGGAGATATGTATCAGTTTTTCATGAATATGATACAAGCTGGAATTGCTACCAGAGTGGTTGGTGGAAATGTTAGAGTAGTAGTTCAGGAAGCTCTAGTGGTCAACAATTATGCTATCTTGAGCATAGATTATGTTAGACTTAGAGGGAAGCCATTTATCGGAATTGAAGATGCCATTGAGGTGGATAACTGGTTGTTGCATTTTGAGAGAATCATTGCTGACTTGGGGCTCAGTGATGAGCAAAAGAGGAGGTTTGCTTCGAGACAGCTTCAGGGAGCAGCTTTATTTTGGTGAAATAGCGTGACGGCTGGAGTGAATAAAGAGATACTAACATAGGCAGAGTTTAAGAGAATGTTCCAAGAGAGGTTCATGTCTGTGATGGTGCAATTTACTTTGCTTAGAAAGTTTGCTGAGTTGGAGTAGGGGGTGATGCCTGTGTTGGAATATTCTAGAAGCTTCAAGGAGTTGAATAGGTATGGACATGCTACTGTGGATACTATGATGAAGAGGAATGAGAATTTAATCAAAGGGTTGAAGCCTGAGTTGGCAAGGACTACATTACCTCATCTTAGGCTTGTGATGTTATGGTGGAGATGGCTTTAAGACACGAGGAGATGCCTGCTTCACTAGAGAAGAATAAGACAAAGAAGGCCTAGGTGGGGCAGAGTCAGAAAGGAAATTCTTTTATAAGAAGGGTGCTCATAAATGTGGAGCCGCAAAGAAAGGAAAGTCGAAGGTTGTTTGCTATAAGTGTGACAAGAAGGGGCATTTTGCAAATGAGTATCATACTGGGAAGGCGAAGGAAGTGATCTGGTAGAAGAATATCAGGTGCTTCAACTACGATCAGGTTGGTCATTATAAGAACCAGTGCAAAGATCCTGCTAAGGATAGAAAGGAAAAGGTGTTTGCATTACAACCTGTTACCTCAAGGCGTATAGCAGTGGAGAAAGTGATGGTAGTGTTGGGAGGTACGCTTCAGATCTATGGTATGTCTGTTAGCGTTTTTTTGATACTAATGCATCACATTCTTTTGTATCTCATTGTATGGTAGAAAAGCTTAACCTAGAACCCTCATACTTAGTTACTTCCTTATGGGTTACAAATCCGATAGGAGGGTATGTGACATTTGGGATAAAGTGTGACCACCTAGAGTTTGATTTGTTAGGTCATACCTCTGTTTGCTGTTGTGTGTGTTTGGTTTCATAAGGTGCGGAATTATTTTGGGTATGGATTGGTTAAGTAAGTATGGTGCTAAGATATTTTTCCATGATAGGAAAATATCACTTAGACACCCTGAATGTAGTAGTCAGATTGTTTATATCGTAGAAAATCCTAGTTGTGCGGTGAATGCTTTGTTGGGTGGAGGTAGAAGATGAGTTGAATCATGTTTTCATGGTTAGAGAATTCGTAGTTCGAGCATGTAGTAGGATTGTCACCGAAACGAGCTATTGAGTTTCGGATAGATTTGGTGCTTGGAGCAGAACCAGTGAGTAAGCCATCGCCAAGCAGGATAACACCTACAGAGATGAGAGAGCTAAAGGTGCAGTTGTTAGATTTGGAAGGAAAGAATTTTAGTAGACCAAGTAGTTCACCTTGGGGAGCAGCCTTAGTGTTTGCCAAGAAGCTGGATGGACCGTTGATGTTATGTATCGATTATCGTAAGTTGAATGAGTAGATGATAAAGAATCGATTCCCGTAACCTAGAACTAACGATTTTTTCATTCAGTTGTATGGAGCCAAGGTATTTTCTCAGTTGGATTTAGCAACAGGTTTCCATCAGCTTAGAGTAGTTGAGGATAGTACACCTTTAACGGCGTTTAGAACCAAATATGGATCATATAAATGGTTAGTTATGCCGTTCGGACTAACTAATGCATCGACATTCTTTGTGGACTTGATGAACCGAATTTTCCAAGAGCACTTGGATAGGTTCGTATATGTGTTTACAGATGATATTTTGATATAATCTAAGGATGAAAGGGAGCATGAAGTTCATCTTATAATTGTGCTTGAGACGCTGAGGCAGCATCAGCTGAAGGCAAAGTTTTTGAAGTGCAAGTCTCTTGGTCATATAGTCTCAGAGAAAGGGTTGTCTATAGATCCAACTAAGGTCGAAGCGGTGAATAATTGGAAGAACCCTGAGATGGTGACTGAGATAAAGAGTTTTCTTAGATTGGCTGGATATTATCAAAGGTTAATTAAGAATTTTTTATGGATGATAACACCGATGACCAAGCTAACGCGAAAGGATGTGAAGTTTGTTTGGACCAATAAGTGTGAAGAAGCTTCTGGAGTTTGAAACACTTATTGACCCATGCACATGTACTAGTTTTTTCGAAAGGGAATCAGGATTTGGTAGTATACACAGATGCATGTGGAGCTGGTTTAGGTGTTGTGTTAATGCAAAGAGGTAAAGTAATTGCTTATGCTTCTCGATAGCCTAGACCGCATGAGGTTAGAAATCTAGCGCATGATTTGGATTTGGCTGTGGTGATTTTTGCATTGAAGGTGTGGAGACATTACCTTTTGGGAGAGAGATTTGAGCTAGTTACGGATCTAAGGCATTGAAGTATTTGTTCTCTTAGAAGGAGCTGAACATGAGACAACAAATATGGTTAGAGTTTATTGCTGCTTATAATTTTGGAATTGAGCACACACCATTGAAAGGTAATAAGGCTGTAGATGTGCTTAGCAGAAAGCATTAGAATGTAGTGTTGGCAATAATAGCAGAATGGAAAGATTTGGAAGCATTGTCGACTTGTAGAGTGCAGTGGGAATTTAAAGTTGGGTCAAGTGAAGGAACTATTATGTTGTCTTGTTTAGAAGTTCGATCGGTGATGATTTAAAAGATTGCTTCTAAACAAGAGGAGGATCCTGTATTGGTTGAACAGATCAGGAAATTAAAGGAAGAAACAGAGAGCAACGACTTAAAGGATTTTAGTCTTGACTAAACGAGTGGCTGAGAAAGAAAGGTAGGTTATGTGTTTTGAATGTGGGTAGGTTATGTGTTTTGAATGTGGGAGACATAAGGAAGTAAGTTTTGAAGGAATTCTATCTTTCGAAGTTCACTATTCATCCAGGAGGAACAAAGATGTCTCAGAACATGAAGCGGTGTTTCTTCTGAGAAAGTATGAAGAGGGACATAGGCTTGTGGGTGAAGAAGTGTCTGAACTGCCAACAGGTAAAAGCCAAACATAGAAAGCCAAGTGAGTTGCTTTAGCCATTAGATATTCCGGTATGAAAGTGGGATTCTATTTCTATGGATTTTATAGACGGGTTGCCAAGGTCAAATAGAGGAAACGAAAGTGTATGGGTCATAGTAGGCAGATTAACCAAGAGTACCCATTTCATTCCTGTTAAGTCATCTAGGATGGCACCTTTCTTAGTAAGTTATTTATGAAGAATGTAGTTAGACTGCATGAAATTCCTAGTAGTATAGTAAGTGATAGAGATTCCTTATTCACTAGTGAGTTCTGGAAGAGTCTACAGGAGATTTTAGGAACCAAGCTCTAGATGAGTACTGCTTATCATCCACAGAGCGATCGGAAAACGGAAAGACTTAACAAAATTTTCGAGGATTTTTTACGAGCTTATGTGTTTGATTTTAGGGGATCATGGGAAGACCATCTACACTTAGTCGAATTTTCGTAAAACAACAGTTACCAAACTAGTATAGTGATGGCACCGTTTGAAGCTTTGTATGAAAGGCTATGCAAAACTACCATTTGTTAGTTAAAGACCGATGATAGATTGGTTCTTGGTCAAGATTTAGTTTGAGAAGATTTATTTGGTTCGAGCTAGGATGAAGGAAGCTCGGTCTAGGAAGAAAAGTTATGCAGATAGAAGATAAAAAGACTTGGAGTTCTTTGTTAAGATCATGTTTTCACTAAGGTATCATCGATAAAGGATGTGATTCGATTTGGAAAATCAGGGAAGTTGGCACCGAAATTTGTAGGACCATTTCCTATTATAGAGAGGATTGGAAAACTCGCATATATAGTTGAGTTACCAAATAGTTTGGTAGGAATTCATGATGTTTTTCGTGTTTCTCACCTAAGGAAGTGTGTTAGTGATCCGGAGACTACTATAGCATCGACTGTGTTAGAAGACATGATAGTGGAGCGAAATTTGACTATAGTTAGAAAGCCAGTTCGTATAGTCACTGGGAGATGAGAAGAGGCTAAGGAACAAGACGATTAGATTAGTTAAAATGCAGTGGAGCAATGATGAGAGAGACTGTACTTGAAAGACTGAGCACAGGATTAGAGACGCTTATCCTAATTTGTTTGATGGCATGTTTTACCTTTATGTTTGATTGGTTGTGTAGCTTTTCATAATTTTGAGAATGAAATTCTTTAAGGAGGAGAGTCTATAAAGACCCTAATTTTTAGTAACATTATTTAGGTTATTTAGTTAGCTAAATAAAATAAAATAATGGAATGATTAGGGGATTGAGATTTGTGATTAAACTAAGGGGTAGCCGATCCATGCAAACAATGAAAAAAGATAGGTTAAAATGAAATAAAGAAGGAGCAACATAGGAAAAAGGCTATTCTAATACCTTAAACCCTTAAGAATTCATTCACATGTTCATTCATTTGCAAAAATTAAATATTGAGGCCGAGCAAGAACAAGAGGAAGAAAAGCTAAAGAAGGAAAATTAATCAATTCAAATCCATTCTAATCTCAAGCTCCTTAATCTCAAAGCTAAGTTGAATATGACTACATCTCATATTTCTTAATTGTTTTCAGTTTTAAGGTTAATCCAAATTTATTTACGATGTTATGCCATGATTTTGAAGAATAATATGTTTCTATATGTTTGTTGATGATTTATGCTTATTAGTATAGGTTTTATGATATATTTTAATATGGAAACCCTATTTAGTAACATCTAAATGCCTTACGACTTTAGATTTTGATTAGAAATGATATTTTACAGATAATTTTCAATTTTCATAATTTTTTGAAGTAATGTGGATTTTATACTAATTTTCTAGTGAGGAAAATGATTATTTGGGTTTAAAATTATTTAGATTAAATAATATAAGTTTTGGGTCTGAAATTAATATATGTTAGAATATATATTAATAATTATTTTTTGGAATTTTGTAGAATTTTTTAAGTGTTTTAATAGATATATAAAATTATTAAGGTATGGGACTTAAATGTTTTATATATTTATAAAAGGAGAAGGGGTATTTTGTAAATTATTTAAACTTTTGATTCTAAAATTTTGGCAGCACTTTTAGAAAAGAAAATTAGCAACCAATAGTATTTTGACGAATAAGGCAGGTTAGTTGAAAAGAATTTCTTTTTAAAGTTAAATTAGTTTTTACATGATTTTAGCATGTTTCGCCAGTTTCAGTACCAAGGTTCCGACTTAGTAATTCCACCGCCATCACCATCGAAACCAATGCGCATAGCATCATAGACTTGGTGCGCTGTGAATTGGAAATATATGGAAGGTATTGGGTCGAAACCAAGGGTTCCGAAGGAGTTAAAGCGCTACATTGCTTTCAAATGGAAACGCATCTACTTTGCTTTCGAAAGTAATGCTTTCGACTAGTTTGGCTACCAATTGGGTCAAATTGATTTAAGGAATGGTTTTGAATGGGGTTGCGTCTTTGTTTTTAAGTATATGCTTCCAAATAGGATCGAAACCCCTAGCTGCCACTTTTCTACCTTTCGAAGTCAATGGTTTCGGAAGTTATAATTTGTTTTAAAATTCAAGCCACTTATCCAATGCTTTCGGAAGGGTTGGTTTCGACACCACCACTTCTTTACTTGGGAATGCTTTCGACTTAAATGTTTATGGCCCTTTTGCTCTGATGAATGTAGAACCTAAATGGTTTTGAAGAAGATGGTTTCAAAAGGTTACAAAAGGTTATTCCACATGTTTTACTCGCACCCAAAGGCTTTTGAAAGGTTTTATGTTTTAATGCTTTCGAAACGTTTTAATGAAGGTTTCGAAGGAGTGGTTGCTCAATGGTTTCGAAAGGTCTAAAATGGAAAGTTTTTCAATTTTTTCGAAAGGCAATGTTTAAGTGTTTTAAAGATAGGATATCTAAAGTTTTATAGCTTTTGAAGGAGAATTTTTTAATGGTTTTGAAAGGTTTATATGAATGGTTTCAAAAGGAATGTTTTGGCTTTTTAGCCTAGGTGAAAGAAAGGGGTTTACTTCATGACGAAAGAGGTACTTTCAATGGATACGAAAGGGGTACTTTCAAAGTTTCATCAACAAAGGTTTAAGTAAATTATAAATATAACATGGCAAGGTGATTTTGAGTAAAGCATAGAGTATACATTTTCCATGTTTAAGTTTGATTTAAAGGTTTTAAATCTATATGAGATGAAAAGGTTTTCAAGGAAAATTTAAAGGAAGATTACCCTAAGTAAAATGACTCAAATATTTGTATTCCAGATGGAATAGGTATATGGTCGCGCCCTACACATTAGCTATTAGCCCCAGCTAATTTAGTCCAAAATTCCAGCATGTAGGGCTTTGTCATAGGTAAGACTAGAATGATGTTACACATGGAAGGGAATATATATATATATATATATATATATATATTTGTACATAGTTTGGTTATTGGTGAACCTGCAAAAACATTAGGATCAGGTGACCCTAGAAGAAGATAAGTTAGGGACAGACCATCTAGAAGAGAAGTGCCTAATAGGTGTTAGATTATTATTTTTATATTGTCAGTAGGCCCGAGTCAGCCAAAGGTTAGTAGTTAGCCAAACAAAACTATAGTGTTCAGACAGATAGTTCATTTGTTACGTGACATGTATGTACATGATATTACTTTACAGTTTTTAACTAGTTTTGGTTGCATGATTATGATTTGCAAAAGATATGTTTTAAAAGGATATTAGTGATGGGAAACCCATTCCGCTAGATGGCGTGGTCTTACTTAATATCAAATAACTGAGATATATATTATTCACACCCGGCATTATATCTGACTCGAAGTTTATGTTTTTTCCCTTAAACTCTCGGGTTCTCACAATTATTTTGAATAAATTAAGGGTTAAGGATTTTCAGTTTTAATAGGCTGGCAAATAAAGCTCCCAGAGATGAGTAGGTGGTTGACGGATAGCTATTTTAGAGTTACTGTTTTATTTTGTTTGATTCCTCTATGTTGTATTATGTCAGTTATGAATATATATAGTACTATGTTCAACTAGGGGGCATCTTCATATATCGCTCTTGGCGTATTTTGTATTAATTAATTCTAAACCTAGGAAATGATTGATATTATGTATGGGATATGAAACATGTATGTATTTTAGAATTTTTCCAATGTAAGTTAGGAATTTGTTCGTAATTTATTTTTTACATTTTCCAAATGCAATAAATAAACGATTTTTGAATTTTTTTTATTTTGGTCAAAATTCGAATTTTCAGTTTAAACTCTTAAAAAAATTGAATTTTAAAATTTAATCTTTGTCTTTGAAGTAGAATATATTTATGATATCTATTCTGCTTTTCGTTTCGTTAAATTCTGAGTTATACTTTTTAAATTAGATAAATTACAGCGTTTTACACATAGTTATTTTCTGTATTCCAATTTCTATTTTTCTATGTGCATTTCTATATTTTTATTTTCTATGTTATTTTATTTTATTTTTCTATTTTGTTTATCTAAGCTTTATTTATTGGATTTTACTTGTGTGTATATCTTTTCATAAAAGGCTTGGAAGAAATCAAGGAGACATGCGTTACATTTCGTTAATGCTTGCCTTTTTATTTATCTACCCTCTTTATTACTTGCCCTAGCCATTCACCATTCATCGTCATGAATAGCTCTTATTAATCACGTACAAACATCTCAAAATATCCTCTTTTCAATTGCATTTAAGAATAATATATATATGTGGTGTGTGTGTGTGTGTGTGTTTCTTTCTCCTTATTTCTTGCCTTTTATTTCCTAGCCTTTTTGTTTTCCTATCATTTACTCCTCTTTAGCTGTTCAAATCTTTTCTTGCCATCCACTCCACTTCATAATTCACGTACACATTTACTTCACATTTCATTTCTAGAAAGAAATGTATGCAAATAAATGGCTTGGAGAAATTTAAGAGGCATACGTTTCATTGTTTAAACTCTTGCCTTTTTTATTTGCACGGCCTTTATTATTTTCTAGCCGTTTCCTCCTCATTCCAAGCCATGAATTACTCTACTCACAGCCTTGCATATCAAGTTGAAAATTCACGTACAAAAAAATTATTTCCCATCTCTCATTTTTTATATTTGTATTTAAAAATAAAATATATATCATACGTTTCTTCCTCCTTAACTTATGACTTTCCGTTTCCCTAGTATTCATAACTCCTTAGTAGTTTTTTTCTTATATAGTCGTGTATTTCCTTTTATCATTCACGTAGAAAACTCCTCAAACATATCTCATTTTATTCCATTTCTCATTTCATTTCTTGAAAGAAAGAATTTTTTTTATTAAATACATCAAGTATTTGTTGCCACTTTATTTTCCAAACCATTCAAAATCTTGTCTTTTATTGCATAGCCTCTTTATTACTTACCTTAGCAGTTCATTCCTTTAATCTACCCATGAATTTCTCTTGCCTATCACACATAAAAACTTCCTAAAACTTCTCATTATCATTTGCCTGAAAGAAAGTTATATTCAAGATCAAGATCCATGGATTCTCTTCCTCTTCTTTCTTTTTCTCTTTTTGTTTCTTCTTTGTTCTTCATGCTTATACTTGGCCTTTGGCCTCTAGCACACCTCTAACCATCATGACCAAGCAATATAAGATGATGGTTCAAATCATATGTGGTGTAACCAAGCCATTGATTGATTAAGGCAAGTTATGTCACTTTGATTCATTTATTTTTCCATTGTTTTAACATATATTGTTTTGTATTGAATCATATTCTTATGTATGTAATATTTGTTTGCATACAAGATTTGGATCTAACTCTTCATCCACTCAAGTTCCCATTGTGCTTTGTCGTGCTTTTTCATGCTTTGCGGAGTTTGGATTTTTATTCTGAATTTGTCAATTCTAGCTTTTAAAAGGTGAATTTTTGTCACTCTAGACATATATACTTATATTTTTGTAAAAAAAATGACAAGTGAATCTGTAGACATTGACATGTCATTTATATATGCCTGTGTTGTGATTACATGATGATAAATGCCGTTTATATATTTGTTACATCATTTGTTATGATATTATATGTATACTGTTATTTTATTTCTGTTAATCACCACTGCAAGTTCCCATTCACTATGGGTTGAAATGATACATACCCGAATGGACTTTAGGATAAGGAATATCACTATGGGATGAAATGATAGGCTCGAGTGATTTTTTATTGATTTTTGTCATATTTATTTTTCTTTGGATTGCGGGTTTTGAAATGATAGAACCCAGATTTTTCTTATTAAATTACGGATTAAAATGATATATATCCGTATCACTTGACCTAGGTTATAAAATATTATACAAGCCCATGGTTAATATTTTTAAAGTAATATTTCCTAAAAATTTATTAAGTATTTCGAAATTTTGGAATATATGGAATTTTAACTTAAAATTTGATTTAAAAATTTGAAATATAAAGAGATATCAGTTTTTATAAGTTAAAATGTTATAAGCTGATAATTGGTTTAAAGTGTAAAGTTTTAGTTAATGCAAGAAATATGTACGGTTTTAATTTATGAAAGAGATGTGTAAATTCCTAATTAATGAAAGAAACATGTAAAGTTTTAATTAATGCAAGAAACATGTAAAGTTTTAATTAATGAAAGAAACGTGTAAAGTTTTTAATTAATGCAAGAAACGTGTAAAGATTTAATTAATGAAAGAAGCGTGTAAGTTCTAATTAACGAAAGAAACATGTAAAGTTAATGTAATGGTGTATTTTAAATTGATTAAAATGATAAATGTTCCTTACTGTAATAATAAAATGTAAGTTGATAATATACATTTGATATGTAAGTTTTAATTAATGTAAATGGCATATTTTAAATGATTAAAATAATAAAGTTTCTTTATTGTAATAATAATGTAAGTTAATAAGGTACTTTTAACTTAACATAAGAATTTCAGCTTTAAATTGGATATTACAGTAACAAAGTTTATTTAACTACAAGGCTATGATAAAATGACCATGTTAAAATTTGTAAGTATATAATTATATAAAAGTGGAAAGTATTACATTCCAAAAATGCTATGATTCCTTAAGGTTACATTTCCAAAATGATATGATAATCTAAAGGAATATTTCAAGTTTAGTAAATTTATGGAAATACTCAATGATTTGGAAATTTGGGTTTTATTTAAATGATATATTATTGAATTAGTTTTGAAATGGAAATGATACTATTGTGATATGGTTTTGAAATGAGTATGATATTTTTTTGAAAGTATATGCTATTTTGAAAGAAATGATATGATTTTGAAATGGATATGCTAGTTTGGTTTGAAAGTATAAATGATTTTAAAATAAATATCCATGTGTTATAATAATGTTTGGTTGTTAAAGAGACCGGGATCGGAAGTTGTCATACTCTCTGCCAACTCCGAAAACCACTTTAACAACCGTGTACGCGGTGGAGATTCTAGAATGAAGTAGGATGGTGGCGATGTCCTTTGAGGTACGAACGTGGACCCGACTCCCGTGAGTTGGCATAAGGTGGCTAAAACAGGAGCAATCGACGGGCTAATGAGGTCATCCTCTGATCGGACACACTCCTTCGATATTATATTCTGACTTTGAGATTGATTCGATGGCCACTTTTGATTTGGGGGTGTGGCTCGAGGTGGGCGGTAGTAGCTGCTACGCGTTACCACCGGCCTGGAAGTGTAATTGGTATATCTACCCTGGCATTGCCTAGTTGTTCCATGTCACCTACCCTAGCGCGCCTTGTACGAGTTTGATTTGTGTCGTACCTATGGAGTATCCTCTGGTAGCCTCCCGATCAGGAGGTATTACGGTACTATATAGACTACTAGCACTATTACGTGTTAAGGTCTATATGGGTAACCCCTTAATGCTATTAAAAAGTAAGTTTATTTTACTTTAGACATTATTATAATAGCGAAATATTACTACATATTAAATAGTTTAACGGATCCTTAGAGGATGGACGGTCCCAAGCATCCTTTAAGTTACTTGTACCTTATATTACAGTTCACTTGAGTTGGTTCACATTGTATAAGTATGTATGTCCTGACTCGAGTGTTTTGTATTTTTCTTTACACTCGGGTCAGACTGAGTGATACAGCATTTGAGACTCAACTTCGTAGTTGGAGCTTTGCTTGAAGATATAACTATCTATTTCACTTTCGGTTATCCATTTTATTCCAGTTATCCAGTTGGTTCCAGTGATGTATTCTGATTTATACCTGGTTATCATGTTGAGACCTCCGTTGTATATTGTTATCTCTGTTGTATCTTGTTTGACTCTGATGTATTTATAGAGTAGCTTCATGAACTACTATTTCTTTACTTCCGCTGCATTTTATTACTCTGTGTCTGTGATCTGTGACTATTTATTTACCGTTTATGTTGTGTTTTGCCATATTTAAACTACAGTTCGGTATTTTAAGCTATTCAAGTCCGACATGTGCGAATGCGAATGGTTGAAAATATCGGGTTGTTACATTTGGTATCAGAGCTTTGGCTCTAGGCAAACTTAGTATATATGGTAAATTTATTTACAGAATCACTTTTATTTGAGTTCGATTTCTTCCTTTTTGACTTGGGTTTCTTTTGAGTTTCGAAACGTTCCCTGTGGTTTCCAAATCCATTCTTGTCCCTCGCTATTCTTCTTCTTTTGATTCTGGAGTATCCCATAACTCCACTTCGAATGATCTTTATAATGAATTGGCGGTCTCGTCAACATTCAGATGAATTGTAAAGGGGTGAAACTCCTTTGCAATTAGCATTGATTCACCAGAGATTTATATATATCCTCAGTTTAGATGCTACTACCTCTTGTTATTCCAAATTCTATTTCTTAAGATCGAATGTAGAATTACCTCAGAATTCCACATTGATCTAATTCTTGATGTCACGGTTGACTCGGTTAAGTTTGCCCGCAATTTATGTAAGCATATCCATTCCTTATTCTGTCAATTTAATCATCTTATCTTTTGTTTCCAACTTATCTTCAAATCAGAACTCTCTTGATTTGAGTCAATCAAATTTGAATCCCTATTCTTGCTTTGTAAACCTATATTTAAAATGTTTTATATGTTGTGTTGTTTGAGTTGTTGATGTTGATTTGGGTTTCGGATTGATTCGTCTGATCAACGCTATCGATAGGATTTCCAAAACACTTGAACATAGGAAACTGACACCATATTGATTTCAAAATTTAGTAAATGATAAATTTTGTATAACTATATTATGTATGAGTTTGATTTTCTGAATTCTGATAATTAATTGAATAGGTTATTAAGAAATAATATTTGACTTTATATATATCTTGTAACCATTGGCTTTTGTCTTCTATATAAATAACTGAACTATAAAACATAGCTATAAATTAATTTGGAAATTAAAATGAATCTAAATCAAGAACTTGAGAATTTAATTTCCGATGGTTTCAAACTTGGGTTTTTAAAGTTTTAAAAGATATATCATTTAAAGTGTTTTCAAAATAAAGATTGTTTTCAAAGAATTTTTAATGTTTAAATCAGTGCCCTTCTCTTGTCGCTGGAAAATAAATTCGGTGATGACTGTAGCATCATCGACATTCATTTTCAAGTTTCGAAGTGAAGAGACCATTCTGTAGCTTTTCTACTATTTTTCTTTGAAAATTTAATTGATTTGAATTTCAAAAATATGACTTTATTTATAATATATATATATATATATATATATGGATATATGATTTAAATTTGATTTGATATATATTGTATATATATTTATTTGCCTCTAAATGGTTTGAAGTCAATCGAAAATGTAATTCTTAAATTTACCTTAAAGAATGTTTTCAATTATAAAATGAAACAAAAATTTTGAATAAATATTTAAGTTGAAATAATTGAATTAGAAAACTTTATTTGTATAATATTCTATTGCATTTCTATTATAACTTACCTAAATTATTTAAAAGTTAACTATGTAATTGGATAATAATATACAATATAAAAGGATTTTATAATAAAATTTGAGTGTTTATAATAAATGTTATACACTTAAATTTTAGTTATAAAAGGGTTAATAAAGGTAAATAGAATAAAAATTTAATTGAATAATATACAATATAAAGTGATGTTAAAGGAATTTATAAATAAATTGGAGTAAGTCGTAAAAGTGTAAGTATACTTAATATATGTGATTAGACATATATTAAGTGGAATAAATGTAATAACCATCTGGAATAAAGATGAATGAAACTTATTGAATAAAATTTTAAGTATAATAAATGATTTCAAATTCACGATTTTAGAAATTGTTAATTGGGTGATAAGATTATGAAATTATAAATTAGATAAGATTTAATTAACTTAGGAAAAATCAAATGGATGAAATCAATTATTAATTTAAGTTGAAACTTTCATGGTTTTAAAATTTATCATCTTATTTTTTTTTCCAATCTCTTATCCTTCGATTGTTCCTATTCTCCTGCATCCTAAGCGGGGAATTGAATTCCAAATTGATCTTATCTCCTAAAGTTCGATATGTAGTTCTTCCTCCCAAAATACCTTTACCAGTCTATTTTGGAAAACTTTTCAAGAATCCTCTTCATGCTTGTGTCCTTGATTACAGAGGATCTTGGGACCATCTCCATCTTGTTAAATTTACCTATAGTGACTGTTACCAGGTATAATTTCAATCTTATTTTTTTATATTGTCTTAATTCTATCTCATTCTATCTGCTATCTCTATTTTCCATGTCTCGTTCCTTTTCGGGGACGTAAAGTTTTGAGTGGGGGAGAGTGTAACAACCCATAATTTTGTAAATATTTTTAATTCAATTTTTATTTGAAATTTTGATTTTTAAATCATTTAAAAGTGAATTTTTAGAATTTTTCCAACGTAAGTTAGGAATTTGTTTGTAATTTATTTTCCAAATGCAATAAATAAACGATTTTTGAAAATTTTATATTTTGGTCAAAATTTGAATTTTCCGTTTAAACTTTTTTAAAAATTGAATTTTAAGTTTTAATCTTTTTCTTTGAAGCAGAACATATTTACGATATCTTTTCTGCTTTTCGTTTCGTTAAATCTGAGTTATACTTTTTAAATTAGATAAATTACAGCGTTTTATACGCAGTTATTTTCTGTATTTCAATTTCTATTTTTCTATGTGCATTCCTATATTTTTATTTTCTATGTTATTTTATTTTATTTTTCTATTTTGTCTATCTAAGCTTTATTTATTGGATTTTACTTGTGTGTATATCTTTTCATAAAAGGCTTGGAAGAAATCAAGGAGACATGCGTTACATTTCTTTAATGCTTGCCTTTTTATTTACCTACCCTTTATTACTTACCCTAGCCATTCACCATTCACATCCATGAATTGCTCTTATTAATCACGTACAAACATCTCAAAATATCCTCTTTTCAATTGCATTTAAGAATAATATATGTGTGTGTGTGTGTGTGTGTGTGTTTCTTTCTTCTTATTTCTTGCCTTTTATTTTCTAGCCTTTTTGTTTTCCTATCATTTACTCCTCTTTAGCCGTTCAAATCTTTTCTTGCCATCCACTCCACTTCATAATTCACGTACACATTTACTTCACATTTCATTTCTAGAAAGAAATGTATGCAAATAAATGGCTTGGAGAAATTTAAGAGGCATACGTTTCATTGTTTAAAATCTTGCCTTTTCATTTGCATGGCCTTTATTATTTTCTAGCCGTTTCCTCCTCATTCCTAGCCTTGAATTACTCTACTCACAGCCTTGCATATCAAGTTGAGAATTCACATACAAAAAAATTATTTCCCATCTCTCATTTTTTATATTTGTATTTAAAAATAAAATATATATTATACGTTTCTTCCTCCTTAGCTTATGCCTTTCCGTTTCCTTAGTATTCATAACTCCTTAGCTGTTTTTTTCTTATATGGCCGTGTATTTCCTTTTATCATTCACGTAGAAAACTCCACAAACATATCTCATTTTATTCCATTTCTCATTTCATCTCTTGAAAGAAAGAATTTTTTTTTATTAAATACATCAAGTACTTGTTGCCACTTTATTTTCCAAACCATTCAAAATCTTGTCTTTTATTGCATAGCCTCTTTTTTACTTACCTTAGCAGTTCATTCCTTTAATCTAGCCATGAATTTCTCTTACCTATCACACATAAAAACTTCCTAAAACTTCTCATTATCATTTAGGTGAAAGAAAATTATATTCAAGCTCTAGATCCATGGCTTCTCTTCCTCTTCTTTCTTTTTCTTTTTTCGTTTCTTCTTTATTCTTCATGCTTATACTCGGCCTCTGTCCTTTAGCACACCTCTAACCATCATGACCAAGCAATATAAGATGATGGTTGGAACCATATGTGGTGTAACTAAGCCATTGATTGATTAAGGCAAGTTATGTCACTTTGATTCATTTATTTTTCCATTGTTTTAACATTTTTTTTTGTATTGAATCATATTCTTATGTATGTAATATTTGTTTGCATACAAGATTTGGATCTGACTCTTCATCCACTCAAGTTCGCATTGTGCTTTGTCGTGCTTTTTCATGCTTTGCGGAGTTTGGATTTTTATTCTGAATTTGTCAATTCTAGCTTTTAAAAGGTGAGTTTTTATCAATCTAGACATATATACTTATATTTTTGTGAAAAAAATGACAAGTGAATCTGTAGACATTGATATGTCATTCATATATGCATGTGTTGTGATTTCATGATGATAAATGCTGTTTATATATTTGTTACATCATTTGTTATGATATTATATGTATACTGTTGTTTTATTTCTGTTAATCACCACTGCAAGTTCCCTATCACTATGGGTTGAAATGATACATACCCGAACGGACTTTAGGATAAGGAATATCACTATGGGCTGAAATGATAGGCTCGAGTGATTTTTTTATTGATTTTTGTTGTATTTATTTTTCTTGGGATTGCGGGTTTGAAATGATGGAATTCGGATTTTTCTTTTTAAATTACGGATTGAAATGATACATATCTGTATCACTTGACCTAGGTTAGAAAATATTATACAGGCCCATGGTTAATATTTTTAAAGTAATATTTTCCTAAAAATTTATTAAGTATTTTGAAATTTTGGAATATATGGAATTTTAACTTAAAATTTGATTTGAAGATTTGAAATATAAAGAGATATCGATTTTTATAAGTTAAAATGTTATAAGCTGATAATTGGTTTAAATTGTAAATTTTTAGTTAATCTAACAAACATGTACAGTTTTAATTTATGAAAGAAATGTGTAAAGTCCTAATTAATGAAAGAAGCATGTAAAGTTTTAATTAATGCAAGAAACATGTAAAGTTTTAATTAATGCAAGAAACATGTATAGTTTTAATTTATGAAAGAAACGTGTAAAGATTTAATTTATGAAAGAAATGTGTAAGTTCTAATTAATGAAAGAAACATGTAAAGTTTTAATTAATGAAAGAAACATGTAAAGTTTTAATTAATGTAATATTGATTAAATGATAAATGCTCTTCACTGAATAGAAATGTAAATTAAAACTACATTTGATAATGTAAGTTTTAATTAGTGTAATATTGATTAAAATAATAAATGCTCTTTACTATAATAAAAATGTAAATTAAAACGTACATTTGATAATGTAAGTTTTAGTTAGTGTAATATTGATTAAATGATAAATGCTCTTTGCTGTAATAGAAATGTAAATTAAAACGTTCATTTGATAATGTAAGGTTTAATTAGTGTAATATTGATTAAAATGACAAATTCTCTTTATTATAATAAATATAAGTTAAAACGTACATTTGACATGTAAGTTTTAATTAATGTAATGGTGTATTTTAAATTGATTAAAATGATAAATGTTCCTTATTGTAATAATAAAATGTAAGTTGATAATGTACATTTGATATGTAAGTTTTAATTAATGTAAATGGAATATTTTAAATGATTAAAATAATAAAGTTTCTTTATTGTAATAATAATTTAAGTTAATACGGTACTTTCAACTTAACATAAGAATTTTAACTTTAAATTGGATACTACAGTAACAAAGTTTATTTAACTATAAGGCTATGATAAAATGACCATGTTAAAATTGGTAAGTATATAAATACTTTGATTATATAAAAGTGGAAAGTATTACATTCCAAAAATGCTATGATTCCTTAAGGTTACATTTCCAAAATGCTATGATAATTTAAAGGAATATTTCAAGTTTAGTAAATTGATGGAAATATTCAGTGATTTGGAAATTTTGGTTTTATTTAAATGATATATTATTGAATTAGTTTTGAAATGGAAATGATACTATTGTGATATGGTTTTGAAATGAGTATGATATTTTTTTGAAAGTATATACTATTTTGAAAGAAATGATATGATTTTGAAATGGATATGCTAGTTTGGTTTGAAAGTATAAATGATTTTGAAATAAATATCCATGGGTTATAATAACGTTTGGTTGTTAAAGAGACCAGGAACGGAAGTTGTCATACTCTCTACCAACTCCGAAAACCACTTTAACAACCGTGTATGCGATGGAGATTCCAGAATGAAGTAGGATGGTGGCGACGTCCTTTGAGGTATGAACGTGGACCCGACTCCCATGAGTTGGCATAAGGTGGCTAAAACAGGAGCAATCGACGGGCTAATGAGGTCATTCCTCTGATCGGACACACTCCTTCGTTATTATATTCTGACTTTGAGATTGATTCGGTGGCCACTTTTGATTTTTGATTTGGGGGTGTGGCTCGAGGTGAGCGGTAGTAGCTGCTACGCGTTACCACCGGCCCGGAAGTGTAATTGGTATATCTACCCTGGCATTGCCTAGTTGTGCCGTGTCACCTACCCTAACGCGCCTTATACGAGTTTGATTTGTGTCGTACCTATGGTGTATCCTCTGGTAGCCTCCCGGTCAGTAGTTATTACGGTACTGTATAGACTACTGGCACTATTACGTGTTAAGGGCTATATGGGTAACCCCTTAACGCTATTAAAAAGTAAGATTATTTTACTATAGACATTAGCGAAATATTACTACATAGTAAATAGTTTAACGGATCCTTAGAGGATGGGCGGTCCCATGCATCCTTTAAGTTACCTGTACCTTATATTACAGTTCACTTGAGTTGGTTCACATTGTATAAGTATGTATGTCCTGACTCGAGTGTTTTGTGTTTTGCTTTACGCTCGGGTCAGACTGAGTGATACAGCATTTAAGACTGACCTTCGAAGTTGGAAGCTTTGCTTGAAGATATAGCTATCTATTTCACTTTCGGTTATCCATTTGATTCCAGTTATCCGGTTGGTTCCAGTGATGTATTCTGATTCATACCTGGTTATCATGTTGAGACCTCCGTTGTATCTTGTTATCTCTGTTGTATCTTGTTTGACTCTGATGTATTTATGTAGTAGCTTCATGAACTACTATTTCTTTACTTCCATTGCATTTTATTGCTCTATGTCTGTGATCTATGACTATTTATTTACCGTTTATGATGTGTTTTGCCAAATTTAAATTACAATTCGGTATTTTAAGCTATTCAAGTCCGACATGTGCGGATGCGAATGGTAGAAAATATCCGGTCGTTACATGTTTTGTAAAATGTAATTAGAAAAGTTGTTTTTGAAATTGGTGATTTTGTTCCCTATTCATGTGCTTTTGATATTATGGATACCATTAATATTACTATATTTGGTCACCTAGAGTTAATACTGTGGATGACTGCAACATCTGTAACGCTTTGCTTCAGACCTCCAGATAGGGGATGTTTCATTTCTTGAAGTGATGGGCTGCGAGATTTTGTTGTTGATGCTCATGGTTGTCTTCGTAGGAGAGGTAGGCTTGTTGTTACCTATGTTGGTGATTATAGAAGAGATATTCTTGAGGAGTGTCACTACACCAAATATACTATTTATCCCAGTAGTAGTAAGATGTAAGCCGATATGAAGCGTCTTTATTATTGGGAAGGTGTGTACTGGGATGTGGTGGAGTTTGTGAAGTGTTGCTTGACTTGTCAGCTTGTTAAAGCTGAGCATCAGCATTTCAATGGTCTTTTGCAACTATTGGGGGACCTGATATGGAAATGGGGCTAGGTATTATAAGCTTACTTTTGTAAGTTCATATTTTAATCCTCTTTTATATCGATCTTGTAATGATCTTAATCTTATTATTCCTTTTTCCTTTTTAGGTTTCTACGGATTTCATCAATGGTCTTCCTCGTTCGAGGGCTGGTCATGATAGCTTGTGGGTGATTGTTGGTCGTTTGACCAAATCAACCCACTTTATTCTTGTTAAGTCCAATCGCACTGCTTTTCAGTTTGCTAAGATCTGTGTTAAGTAGATTCTAAGATTTCATGGCATCCCTAGTGCAATTGTATGTGACCGAGATCCCTTGTTTACAAGATGATTCTAGAAAGTTCTCTAGAAAGCTTTATGTTCAAAGCCTAATTTCAGCATTGCCTATCATCTGCAGAGAGGTGGGCAGATAGAGCGAGTTAATAATTTATTAGAAGACTAACTTCGTGTTTGTATTGTCCAATTCGGTGGGAGTTAGGAAGATCATATCTACCTTGTTAAGTTTTCTTACACCAATAGTTTCCAATCTAGCATCGGCATGGCTCCTTTCAAGGCCCTGTTAGACGACGAATTTTCTATTGGTTAGAAAATCATCGAAAAATTATATCATTCTAAAATAGCCACAAGAGCACGATGTACAATTGTAGTACTTATATGAGTATGGGTCGATTCGTAGGAAAATGAATTAATTTTTAATTATACTTAAACAAATTAAACCAAAGCTTGATATTGTTTTAACTAAAAAGAATGTAAAAATTAAGTAAAACAAAAGTGACTAAAAATATGAGAGTAGAAGGCAATTCATAGAAAAATCCCTTCTCATAATCACATAAATCAACATAATGAAATTACGATCTCTCTTTTTAGTCATTTGTGAACTTAGTTGATGTGTTTATCCTAAGTATGGTCTATTTGTGCTATTAATTAGCCCAACATAAACCATCAAACTTTAATACACCACCAAACCACTTGTCAACTCCAATGAAAATGATAATGAAACTAAAAATAAAATCTATTCTAAGCATGATCTACTTACTATTGATTAGTAACATAGACCATCAAATTTTGATTCTAAATCCACTTCATTACCAAAATCATATGTAGATGAAGAGGTAATTTGTATTTGTGTTTGTTTAAGCATAGCCTATTTAGTGTCAACTACATAGGCTATCAAATTCAATATTAATCAACAAAATTTTACCACATCAAAAATTTCCATCAAGTATAAAAAGAGATCAAATGAAATCACTATGTTAACTTTGTGATTCATGACAGCTTCATCACTCCTAAATTGAAGGGGCTTAGCTTCTCATATTTGAATTCATTATAACATAAAGTGATTTTTCAACATAAAAAAAAAGAGCTAATTAAAATAAACTCAAAAGCTAATCTACTTGCATAAAATAAATCTAAACTACTTGCATTAAAGAAAGAGATCTAAACTACTAACATAAAAAGAAACATAAAAGAAAGGAAAATGAATTAAAAGTGCATGAATTAAAAATTGCATATAAATAAATTGCATAAACAAAAGGCCAAGGAGCCATTAAAGAGATAGAGAGTTTATGTTTACGATTTCTCGCTACAACTAAACTAACTAAAGAGAAGGTAAAAGCTCTTTGCATGAAACATAAAGGGTATTTATACATGCTTAAAATCCTAGTTCGTATTTTAGGGGACTACCAAAATTGTCCTTTAGGAAGTGTAACCTCCAAGTAATCATTAGCATCTACCTAATCCACCATTAATTTTTCATATGCATTTTATTCTCCATTAGCTTTAGTTTGTGGTCCATGGGTTAGTGGGTAGGCGGGCTCCTCCATATTGCATGACTTCTCTTATTTCTTCTCTCTTTTGTCTTCCTTCACTTGTGCATGCATAAATATATGAAAGTTGCTTCATATTTGCTCTCCATTTCCTACAATTAAAAATAAAAATGTACAAGTAAGTTTTCTCAAATTAAATTTTATACAAAATTACCAATTTACCTCCAAATGAAGATGAACAAACAATGATTTGAAAACAATTTAAATTTTGGTTTAAACATGTAAAATACCCTAATATGCTCATTTATTTGAATAAAAGTAGATTAAACATGGAAGTAAAAATATGCACTTTTACGTGCACATCAGGCCCTTTACAGAAGGCCATGTCGATCACCTTCTTGTTGGCTCAAGTTTGGGAAGAAACTCATTTTAGGCCCCGACTCTATTTGTTAAGCTTCTGAGAAGATCGATCTCATTCGACAAAGAATGAAAGAGGCATGGAGCATGCAGAAATCTTATGTGGATAATAAGAGGAAAACATTAGAATTCTCTATAGTAGATCGAGTCTTCATTCATGTATCTCCATTGAAGGGTATGATTCAGTTTAGTCGTTCCGGGATGTTAGCTCCGAGATATATTAGACCATACCCGATCATTGAATGTATCGACCCTGTTGCTTATCGGATATCTCTTCCGTCCCAATTCTCCAGAATTCATGATGTATTCCATTTTTCTCAGCTTCGAAAGTGTCTTCATAATTCAAACTATATTCTTGAGCTAAGAATTCTTGAGGAGCTTAAGGTTTCACCCGACCTTACATATGAGCAAAGACCTACCCATATTGTTGCATCAGAGATTAAATGCCTTCGAAATAAAGCGTTCAACTCGTTAAAGTCCAATGGTCTAGCAATCCAGGACTGTTCGTGGAAGACTAGAGAGTTTGTCGAGCGAATGCATCCCAAGTTATTTTCTCATGCTTATTAGTTGTGCGCCTCTTGATTTGAATTATTTTGTGCATGTAATTTCATCCTCTTTGATAGACGCATCTTTGTAATATTATTGACTTTGCATTAAGGAAAATTGCGAGGATGCAATTTTTATAAGGGGAGAGTCTATAACAAACCTGGTCAAGATTACTTAGAATTATAATTTAAAATATGATTTAATTAATTTTTATTAGTTAATTGAATAAATTTGGGGAATTTATTATCATTTTGTTTCCAAATTTAAAAGGGACTTAGAATGAGAATTTCTTGAATTTTACCTTTTGTAGTTAATTCTTAGATTTAATAATATAAGAACAATTTGGAGAAAATGAATAAATCAATAGCATGGAAATAATTTCATAGTTTGAAATATGATTTCTCAGTTAATGGTTATTTTATTTAAAATATGGAGAATAACTTTTCATTTCAAAAGGTTGTATTTAATTTGATAAAATATTTGAATATTAGTAAAAATGAGATTTTGGAATGTTATTTATTTTAGGAAAATTGTAAAAATCAATGTTAGTTAAATTAGAACATTGTTATAATCAAATTAGTATTTATTAAGTGTTAAAATGAAATAATATAAATTAACAACACTTTTGTTTTAGGAAAATTAATAATATTTTCTGGCCAATGGATCTACATGTTAACCTATTTAACCCAAACTACAGAAATAAGAAATAAGGACGTACATATATATTTCCGATTCTCATTCCTTATACCGAACCCAGAAAATCAAAAAGTATTCTAAGTTCAAAAACCCTAGTCCCTAAATTTCTAAATTAAAGATTGAAATTAAAGGGCTTATGTTCAGTTCTAGTGTATATTGATAAGAAGTAATCTCTTCTACCTTTGTATGCATCTAATTAGGGATTTGATTTAGTTTTAATTTCCGATTTTGATCATTCCTATCCAATATTTGATCATAGTCTAGCTTGAAGTTGAAATAGGAAGACATATGAGGTTTTAAGCTAATATCTTCCATTCTGGTTTGTTTAGGTAAGTTTATCTCATAATTTCTAGTCTAAGGTGAATGTTTGTTGTTGTTATATGAATTTGGTTTAATCTCTAGTGTATATAATCTCAATATATTGATGAATCCTTTGTCTATTTGAATTGGATTCTCTGTTTTCTTAAAACCTATTTATGAAATCATGATTTCATTCAATATACATGTATATATGCTTGCAAGTTTGCTAGTTTAGTATCACAGATCGTTAATAAAGCAACACAGGAGAAATAAGCTGAATTCGATCGTCGAAGAGCCACTGGAATTGCTTGGGAGTCAGCCTAGGCAAGGCAACTGATAGACCGATATGTTCTACCAGTCGCAACCTGGACTTGACTCCCAAGCAGTGTTCTAGTGTTCTTCGATCGACCCATTTGCCACTTGTTTGCCCAGTTGATTTCTTGAGATTGATTGCTTGATTTTGGTGTTGCATTTCATATCGATTTCATTGATATTTTTGGATTTTAATTATGAATTAATGAATTTATTTTTAGGTTTTATACCATAGAGTTGCTTTATGAATCTTGGGAGTAAGACAGACTTTTGATGCACATATTCAAATCGAATTTATAAAAGGCTGGTTCTAAATCAAACAATTTTATGATAATCTTTTTGAGTACAAATCTAATTTATATATAAATAGTTTTAGAAATATATAAAGTACTATTCTCTTTGAAAATCGTTTAAAAAACGATTTGGAGCAATGATTTGAAAAGTGTACTTATATACATATTCATATACATACATACATACATATTTATGTATATGTATATGTATATGTATGTATGAGTGTGTATGTGTGTGTATGTGTGTGTGTGTATATATATATATATATTTACGCTATAAATCAATGTTTTACCAAAAATGATTTTAAAGTGAAGAATTTATAAAAATTGCACAACATCAATCGAATGAGGAATTGATTTAAACGGTTAAATAAAACGAGTGGTATGGAGCGCTCCTGTTTGTTTTACCAGTTAATTCTTGGACTTGCTTGATCGAACCATTGTTATAAACAAGTGGAGTTTACTATTGTACAATAAACATTTGGTAAACCTATGTGGTATGGGGCATATGGTCGTTATCTATCTGGTTGTTATATGAAAGTATTTAATACTTTTATCGACGAGTTTATGACTCACCTTCGATGTTTACAGGACTTGTTCCTATCTTAGAGTTTATAAGTCTCATACCCATCTTGATTTTTATAGGACTTATTCCTATCTTGAATTTTATAAATCTCGTACCTATCTCGATGTTTATAGGTCTCGTACCTATTTTGGAGATTATAGGATTTGTTCCTATCTTGAAATTTATAGGTCTCATACCCTTATAGATTTATACGTCTATCTTGGAGTTATATGCATGTAGGTGAATTTATTTCACTAATCTTGGAGTTTGGCGCCTTCCCCCTTTTTGTGAGATTTTTGGATTTGATGTTGTTAGAATTTTTACCAAATCGTTTTAGGGATTTTTGCTGTTAATGAGATATTTTGAGTTTTATATTTGGCAATTTGTAGGTATTGATGCATGTTTGATATTTGTCGATATATGACTATATTTAAGACCTAGTTCACATTGTCTACCATTCATTTTTGCTAATTCATTGATCATAGTCTAGACTGATCTTTTTATTATTTTTAAAATATTCAGGTCAGACCGAGATGTTTCAGGTCCTCCAGCTTGATGCTTTAGAGTGGATGTCCTATCTGTTAGCTAGTAGTTACTTTTGTCATCTATGTATATATGTGATGTTATGTTGTATCTTATATCGAGCTAGACTACTTTTTTTATACATTTATATTTTGAGAAGGAGCACTGTGTATATGTGTAGTCTATATCATGTATCTATTTTTATTCAATTCCGGCTTGTATCTATTTGTATTCCACTGTGTCTTATCTGTGATTTTGTGATCTATATTTATTATATGTTGTTCTAGATTTTATTATAGCCATCGAAGTTTTGTATTAAGCCTAATTGTATGCATTGATTCCACTTGATTAAAGAAAAGTATAACATATTAGTCGACGTATCATGCTCGTTGAAAGTAAAATTCGTGGATGGTTGCTCCTAACCTACCCCTCTATATTAGCCGATAATATTACTATGTTATATTCTTTGCTAGTATGGGTCTTGAGGTGGGGCGTCAAATTTATAATTTTAAACAACTTCAAGGCATTCTTGAGCACCTCCACCCTCAATATTTGTTAGATGAATTCTTGAATGGTCTTAAGGAGGAAATTAGGTATGATGTTAAAGCTTCAAGACCAGTTGACTTTAAGGAAGTATGTAGCATGGATTTTCAAAAATAAATGAAATGACACCAAACTCATCAAATTTCAAACTTATCGCTCCAAACCTACCTTAAAACATCAACCTTTCTTACCTCAAGCTTGTGTTATACAATCAACAAAGAAAGATTATAGATGTTTTCTCTAAGAGTAAGGATTCCATTTCTGATGAAATTATTGATATGAGAAGGGAAAACTTATGTTCTACATGCAATGAGAAATGGTATATTGGATATGATTGCAACAAAAGCATTCATTTCATCAAAGAAATAATGTCATTTGAAACTCAAACCAGTAATTAAGAATGCCATGAAGAAGTAAGGAAGGTGGTGACAAGAATAACTAGAAATTAAGTAAGAAACCACTGAAGAATCATTTTCTATCATCGTACCTACTATGTATAGAATACCCACACTTTATACTATCAAATTATATGGTAGCATCAATGGAAATCAATTTAAACACGTACATATTTTGAATTAGATGTAGCTTTATTAGCACTATAGTGGCCAAAAAGTTAGGATTGGACATTAATGAATCCAGAAAACTATTTTTTTTATTGCAAATGGATATAAACTTATAGGATCTAGCATTTGTCAATAAGTCAAACTTAAACGCCAAGGGCGTATAATGGCTATTGATCTATTACCGCTACCTTCATAAGAATACCAATTGGTGCATGGAGCACAGTGGATGAAAAGCTTAAGAGAAGTAACATTATATATAGACTAGATAATCTATAAGTCAAGTTTAAATATAAGAATTTGGAGATACATACAGTAAGGGGACATATGGAAAGTTTTGTAAGTAGTAACATTATATATAGACTAGATAATCCTAACCTACATACACCAAGAACTTATATGAAGATACCCCTTTAGATGGTCAGAGTCATATGGTCATAATTGACCTACTACAATCACATCAGAAATACATCAAAACATAACAAGAACAACAATTCTAAATAACTATCTTTTTGCCTCCTGCATGCCTCCGGTAGCCTTATTCGTCATCCTACTAAGACCTAAATCCATCAGCCTACTCAAATATATTTTGAGCACCCGAGAATTTAAGGGGAAAACATAAACTTCGAGTCAGACATAAAGCCTAGTATGAATAGTACTATACATCCCGGTTAATCATGTTAAGTGAGACCACGCCACTTAGCGGAACAGGGTTCCCCTTACTAACATCCTTTTAAAACATATTTTTTACAAAACCTTTCATAAAACCATATTATGTGCTCATGTATCCACAATGGTTAAACATATATTTGTAAAACATTATGGTGATATGCATACTTGAAAATAATTAGGATTTCCTTATCCCCAATTAAAGTTTAATTACATCTAAGAGGGACTACCTATTCCACATTCATTTTGCTTAAGTTGATGTAGATTATCCATCTCACATCACATAGTTCTCCTAGGATGATTATGAACCCATCATTTTTCCACTTGATTCATGCTAGCACTATGAATCTAATTATTTCATGTTATCCCCATAAAATTTAATGGTCTCAATTAGACCCATGAGTTTATTTACATCATGTTAGCCCCATGATTATATTTGCCATTTGACTCATGCTAGCCCTATGAATCTATTTGTATCATGTTAGCCCCATGATTTTATTTGAATTTTCCATTTGACTCATGCCAGCCCCATGAATCTATTTGTATCATGTTAGCCCCATGATTCCATTTATATCATGTTAACCCCATGATTAACCTATTTCCATTAGTATCCCTAAATTAGGTCATATTCATTTATTGTTTCCATTAGTACCCACAAAACCCTTAGTAAGCAAAACCTTTCAAAACCAATGAAACTCAACCCTTTAAAACCATTGAACCACAAACCTTTTGAACCCATTGAATTTCAAATCTTTAGAAAACAATAAAACCTTTATACATCCTATTTTAAAACACTTGAAACACTGCTTTAGAAAACCTTTGGAAACCCTTCCGTTTAAAACCTTCCAAAATCATTTAGAAATAAAACCTTTCAACCCCTTCGAGAGGTAACCTTACGACTCCATCGAAAACTTGGCCTTCAACCCCTTCGAAAGCTTTGCCTTCGACCCTCTTTTAGAAAATTTAGTAAACAAAATCTTTTGAAAACTATCTAGGTTCAATTTAAAACAGGTCGAAATCCTTCTTTTAAACCCTTTTGACTTCATTGTAAACAACCCTTCGGTTATGTCAAAAGTTCTGCTTTGAAAGCTTTAAAACGAATTTTAAAACAATTTTTTCGAAAGCTTTGGGTTGTAGTTCACTTTATAAAGCTAGGGTAAATCACCAAAGTTGAAAGCTTCCTTTCGAAAGCATGGAGAAGCGGCTAGTTCTTAAAATAAGTAAACCTTTCGAAATCAATCAAAATAAACCCTTCGACCTCATCGGAAGGTTCAAAACAAAACTTTCATATATAAAGCGACAATGACCTTTCGACAATGCTGAAAGGTTTCAAAACAGAACATTCACAGTCGAAAGGTTTAAAACCTTTCTTTTAAACATTTCGACATGATCAAAAGAAACCAAGTTGAAAGCTCAATTTTGAAAGCAAAGCAGGCGAAAGCTTTTGGTTTATAAAACAAACATACCCCAACTTCTTTGGCCATCAACCTTTCGACTAAGAACCTTTCGACCTTATCCAATTCATTACGTACCAAGTTACTTGATACCATATGCATTGGTTTGACCTTGCCAAAAGCTTTAAACCTCTCAACCTGGTCTGAAGGTCTGGATCGGAAGATTTACTGCTATAATAGGCTAAAACATGCTAATAGTATGATTTCTTTGTTTTTAACTTAAAAAGGATAACTTTTCAACTAACCTGCATTTGTTTGTCAAATTCTTATTGGTTAACAAATTCTTTTTAGAAATATGCCGCCACTATTTTCAAAATTAATAATCATTTTATTTTACAAAATGCCCCTTCTCCTTAATTAAATATGTAAAACATTTAAGTCCCATACCTTAAATATTTTAATATATTCATCAAAACACTTTGGAAAAATCCCAGAAATTATATTTTAGTATGTTTCCTAACATATAAAAATTTAAAGCCCAAATAATAATTATTTTAGTCGAAAATAATTCGTAACCCAATAAACAATTTCCTTCACTAGAAAATTAATATAAAATCCACCATAATTCGAAAAATTATAAAAATTGAAACCCATCTCTAAAATATTATTTCTGACCCATATTTAAATTTTCAAATCATTTGGTTGTCATAAAATAGTGTTTCGTATCAAACATATTATAAAACAAGTACGAATATACATATTTCACCAACCAATAAATATATGTAACTTTAATCATCAAAACATGGCATATACTTGCAGCAACATTTTAGATTTTAGTCTTAAAACTGAAAACCAAAAGAAAGTAGGATGTAGTAATTATTCAGTTAGCTTTTAGATTATAGATATGAAATTTGATGTTGATTTAGTGGATTATCCTCTTTCTCTTAAATCCTAGTTTTAATCTTCTTCTTGAGAGTGAAAGTGGAGGTCGGCCTTAGTGCTTTTAGTTTGAGTAAAATGAAATAAACGTGAGTTTCCATCTCCTAAGATTTTAGGGTATAAGCTCCACCTATTTTCCATACTGCCCTTGTCATTTTCTAACACCTTTGTTTTAGGTTATTTTAGATTAGTTATCACATTATTATGGCACAGCTACCCGTAGCTTAAACAAATCTCAACCCATTAATCTCTATGTTATTTTATTTAATTTGACCAATTAAATATCTGAAATAATGTCATAAAAATATGGGGTGCTACAGTTATATTACTGGGAATATGAGACATTACCAAACAAGAAATAAGCCCATTGTAAATTCTTGAAGAAATTTTGTTGGTGTGAATTTCTAGATTTCTGGTGAAGTGGCACATCAATGGTAAAATCAAATCGCTCTAAGGCAGTTGATGACACTTTCTTTATGATGTTATTAACTCTCACCACTCTTTTTAATAAATGAATGGGTGCTGTGAGTTAGGGAAAATCACCTCGCAAGATACAATGGAGCCAATAATATTAATCTATTCAATCAATCATGACAGCACCGTCAAAATCGATCCAAACTATCTTCTTCATTGACTGCAGTGACAAGAGTATCGAGTTTGCAATCTGCAGTATCACAAACCCGAAATAGTATTAAATGAAATAAAAGAGGAGAAGAGAATGAGATTCCAAATGAGAAAAACTTGAATGAATTAATTCTAAAATGCTTTTTAGAGATTTCAATTTATAGTTGTGAAGATGTGTCTTTTCGCTAATGAAAAAATGGGTCTCTCCCCAAATGACGCGTCTTTTCGATCGAATTATGGCCTTGTTAATGTGTTTATATCTAGCCCATTTTAACTAAACTAATTCTATCCAAAAATATAATTTGGGTCTAAATTCAAACCCAAACCCGGTTGGTCGGATGATGGTGCACGTGCATGTAGTGGTTATGCATGATCTTTTTCATCACAAAAAAGTAAGCATTGGGTGGCCAAAAGGCCCACCTTCTTTTGAGGAACCTATATTTAAACAAATATAATTATTTATAATCTAAGATGTTGGACTATTCCAATCCCACGATCCTCTTCTTTTCTTTCTCTTCTTCTCATTTTAAACAAAATAACCCACACTAACGTTTTTTAAAATTTTCACTAACAATCCTCCATTAAATTTTAATAAAAACATTTCTTGCCATATGTTGCAGAAAAACTAATGCAAAAGTATAAATGTCTTGTGGACTTGAGATTATACATGTTGTTAACCTATCAGAGGATGCTAGGATGGGGTGGTTGACTATGCATTGAACCAAAAATCTTATGCAGTGTACCGGATGTGTTTTACGCACTCTTTTTCTTTTCTTCAGATAGTTCATAAGCTGACAGGTGGATTGGACTTGTGTCTATATCTTGGTTTCATTAAATGCCCTTAGACACTTAAGCCATGGTCTCGTAGAAGGCGACACCACCTCCATGCATTCATATAGGTAGGTTTATTATAAGTGCCCTATAACTATAGACTTCAATAGTACTTCTGCTATAAACCTATTAAGTATTAAGCAGTACAACCTTCACCATATCATTATAGGTACTACAATGACCCGAAATTTAATTGCTTTAAATATGGATATTTAATAGATTATTTAATAATCAATAAATGGATTTTATAAATTAAAGATACCCCTTTTAAATATTAACTAGTAATGGTAAAATGATTTTTAAAATGTTTTTACAAAAGCAATTAGTTCAAAGGAAAATTGAAAAGCTGACCGGAAAGATTTATCCAAAATCTTGATTTTTCACCATTAAAAAGTTGTTTAAAAGGTTGTAAACACCTTATCACACTTAAACACACACTTAAATAAATAATATGTACTCAATTAAGGGTGGTAAAAGTGTAAATATAAGTGTACTTAAGAAGGTAGAGTGATGTGATCATTTTCAAAAGAAATAAATAAAAGATAATAAAAAAAAGAAAAGTCACCTTAACATGAATTTTAAGTACAAGGAAGGGGTTTGAATGTTGGTTAAAGAAGGGGAAGGGGTGGCTAACGTGTGGAAGAAGCAAAAGGAGGTGGATGGTGATGATGTGGCATTAAATTAGTGGAGGGCATGGTTCAAAATGGTAATTTTCTAATTTTATACCTTTGTTTTATAAAAAACTAACCAATTTTCTCTTTCCCTTTCTCCAATTTCATTTTAAACCTTTTAAAAAAGTTTCAATCCTTCTTTAAGCTTTTGGAAGTTTCAATGGCTTCCAAAGTTTCAAAGTTTAAAATTTTCTTTTCTTTTGCACTTTTAAATGCTTAAAAACTTGTTTTAAGCTCTTTTCTTCTTCCTACATCTCTTCTCTTTTCAAAAACAACCCGTACTCACCACCCACAGCCATGGTCGAACCCACGTTGTTCATGGAAAAGCCAAAAAACTTGTTCCAAGCTCCAAAAATCGAGTTTTGTTTTGAAAAATGTAAGATCTAGGCTCTTTTTAAATTTTAAAAGGATTTGCTAAATTTTGGTGATTAAAACTCACATCCATTTTGTAAAAATTATATATTTTGTTTATGTTGATTTTGCTATGCTATATTGCTTGGTTATTAGTTATTTGCATGCTTTATATGTGACTGTATATGTGTTGTACTTGAAAATTAACTTAGGCATGATGATTAAGTCTAATTATGTTATGGATGTGATAAAGTTTGGATTTCTTTGGGTGTGGTTGTTGTTATGTTGTATGTTCTATGAACAAGTGTATGTAAGAGTCTGCTAAGGAAAATTAGTTCCTTTGTATGGTTTGACGACTTGAAACCCTTATGTGTGTAAAGCTATGGCTATTAGTTATAAAAAATCAAATTGTTTTCAAGTTTCAAACTTTGTTTTGCTTTTAAAAACTCTTACCTTAAGTTTGTGGAATGCTAGTAAGTTTTAAAAATGATAATTTTTTCTAAAAGAAAGCTAAAAACACAATTTCTAGTTATGGCATCCGTAGCGATAGTCGCTATGGATGCAGTTTCGATAAAAGTCCAATATTAGAAAAAATTAAGTTTTATATTTAAATATATTTTAGAATAATTTATAAAATTAACAAAAGATGTTTAATGAATTTAATGAAGAATTTAATAATCAATTATTAATTAATTTTATTTGGTAATTAATAATTAATTAAGTATTAAACAAGGTTTTTTGATTCTAATTTAGTGGAGACTGGTTACTAATTAATTATCTTTTAAAAGAAAGATTAATTATAATTAATTATTGATCAAGTAAGATTAAATTTTAGTTAATTGAAGTATAAGGTTAGTTTTTAATTAATTATTAATAAATTATAGCTATAATTATAAATTAATTATTATGAAAGTGTTTAATTATTTTTAATTAACAAATAAATAAGGGTTTCAATTTATAGAAAAATTACTTATTTAAGGTTTAATTATTTATTTAAGGTTTAATTATTTATTAATTTGTAATTAAGTTAAGTCAAGACTTAATTAAGATATAATTGTGATTTAATAAGTGGTTTAACTCGTAATTAATTATTTTTAGAGCGGTTTAAAATTTTAATTTCTTTATTTTCCAAGGATCAATTTATTTAAAGACAAATTTCTTTTACAAAAAATAGTTTTTAATGTATAGAATTTAATTGTCGACTCCATTAGTAACCATACAAATGTGAATAAGTTATACTAAATTGATGATATCTTTTTAGCAAATTAAAACACCATTTTGTTATCATTTGACTAGATAAAATATAAACGACATCTATTTAGCAGAATAATTCCTCATTCTACTATAATCAAATTAATTAGATTATTTGGACATCTAGCTGGCAGAATAAGTTTTCGTTCTGCTATTATATTGATTTGGACATTGAATTGATTGCCAGTAAATTGATAAGAGATGTTATCTAGTTGTGTATAGTTGTTGATTGTCTTTGTATTTGCACTCACCCTCATGTTTTATGATGTTTAAACGGAAATGTTATCCCCTTTGAAATATTTTGTTAAATCTTATGCATGGGATTTACAAAGATAATTAATCATTTAAATAAAGATGGTTCAAAAAAAATCATTTCAGCAATAAGGTTTTAAAATCAATATATTATTTTAGTAACAAGGATTTAAAATCAACCAATTATTTTAGTAATGGTATTTTAAAATTGATTAATCTTTTTAATAATGATGTTTTAAAGATAATAATTATTTAAACAAGGATGTTTTAATGTTAGTTGATCTTTTTAAATAGCGTTTTTTGAAGAAATTAACCAGGATTAGAGCTAATTGATTATTTTAAATAAAGATGTTTTGAAAATAATTAATCCATAATTAAAGTTGATTTATCATTTTAAGCAATGATATTAAAGGAAATATTAATTTTCAAAGGTAACTAATTTGTGTTTAAAGTAAATCAACTCATTTTTGATAATGTTGTTTAAAGTTAATATTTTTTATGTGAAATCTCAGTACAAGTTTGGTTTTAAAAGTAAAAGTTTGAATCTGTTATAGAAATGAAGTTTTCGTGATCCGATGTTACCTACACTGAAAGGATATAGTCATAATTTTAACACTAATCGTCGAGGAAGGAACTTACTTTTATCTCGAAGGTTAAAAATGTCAAGGCAATGCCTAGAGATAAAGCTACCACAACTTGCCCGGCTTCATTTTCATCCAAGGGATGGCACTTTTTAAAATTTATAAGTGGTGGTAAGAATATGAAATTTAACTTCCAAATACGATCCATTTTAATTATCTCCGATAGTTCATTATTAACTACCAAATTAGCTTTCTTCATTATGTATCGTCAATCTAAGACGATTTGTTGTCGATTTGAGCATTGATATCCTTCATCAGAAATGACTAAAACCAAAGTGCGTGTAGGGGCCAAGTTTCATGGGGTTTCTCCCATTAGTGTGTTTTCACATCCACTCTAGGTTTGTTATGGTTATATGTCAAATAAGATGTGAAACACTAGGATACTTGATAAAGGTTGGTGGGGTCCGGCTTGGTGTTCACGAGAACCATCGTAATTCTTAAGTATATTTCGGGATGTATATATTCGATAGGGAGGAGCAGCCTCTTAGTCATTTGTCAGAAATCTTCCCTTTCCTTTCCTTTGATTCCAATTTTGTAATTTACTTCAATCTTAATTACATCGGGAAGTGTCGTGAGCATTCCGTGATGTTCAATCATTTATATCCATTGTTGTGGTTAGATGTTGTTATTGTAAGGGGAAACTCATTCTACCTATGGCAACGTCATCTTACATATTGTGTTCATTTCCACTCTTTTTGTTTACAGATTTATTCATACCACATTTATTGTCTGACCTGAGTCGTTTGTTTTTCCTAAAACTCTTAGGTACTCAGTTATATTTGAGTAATCCAAGAGTAGTAGGTTTTTCTTTAGGCTCTGCTGAAGACAATGGACGAGCAGTGGCTCCTTTATCTATCTAGTTACTTATTTCCATTGTTATGTCTATTATGTATGTGTATTTTGTATCAACAAGTGTAAAGGCAGAGTGTACAACTGCCCAGTCCGATAAATTGTAGTACTTTGGTATAACTCTTATAATTCCATGTAAGGAGTAACCTTTTGTATTATAATAATTTGTATTATATGTAACCGTTCCATTGTGAGATTTACTATTTTGTCATGTTCTGTTCTTTTATTTTACCCATGATAACTCATCTTTCGAATGCTTGGATAACGACACATGAATACCGTAGATTTATTAAGTGTCATTCCCAAGGGTCAAAAAGCCGGGTCATCATAATTGGTAACAGAGCTTAGGTTGAGCGAACAACTAGGATTTGGGTGGGGTAAATTCATTAGGATATGATAAAAGACACCCTAGAATTAGTTTGATCATATATATATATATATATATATATATATATATAAGAGCTTGTATTTTTTTATTTCAATAAAAATGCTTTTGCACCGCGTTGATTGATCTATTGAGTGGTGTATGGATTCCGGTCCATACGAGTTGCTACATTATTGATAGGATCTTTAAAGTACTTAAACAAGGCCAACCGACATGGTTTTTTTTAATTAGGCAAGTGAGATAATTTTACCTAGATTATATTTTGCATATAATTTTTTTTCAAAACGTTGTTATAGTTATTTAGGATATGCATGTTGTTAGAGAATGATAATATTTGATCATTATCATTTATTTTTGATTAGATAGGCTCAAACAGTTAATGAGCATTTATTGTTTTAGTAAAATTAAGCAAGAGCACCTTGTGAATTCAGTATCACAATTTAGCTACAAGGCATTAAGTGATAGTGTTGAAATAAATTTAAATTTAAATCTGATTTTTATAAGAGTTGTTTTCCATAATCTAAATGTAACATCTCGTATCTAGAGGCCAAAAGCCAAGCGTTATAAATGCTGCAGTCATCCATAGTATTAACTTCTAGCGATAAAATATGATAATGCTAATGGTGTCCGTAATATCAGAAGCACTTGAATATGAATGAAATCATAGATTTCAAAAATAATATTTCACTGATTACATTTCAAACCAATTCATATCCAAATTACATAATCCCTTAATGTTTCTCAGGTAAAGATCAATTATAATCATTACAAAAATACGCCAAGAGAGACATATGATGATGCCCCCTTGGTTGATCATAGTCAGTATAGTCATATCTGACTTAATATACATAGCGGAAAATAAACAAAATAATCTTTACTCCTAATTAGCTATCTGTTCGCCACCTCCTCGTCGCCAAAAGCTTTGTTTGCCAAAATTTCGAAAACCTCAAAACCTCAACCCTTAGCCTACGGTGATCAATTTTGAGCACCTGAGAGTTTAAGGGGAAACAAAAATGTAACGACCCACCTTTTTGGACAGTTTAAATCAACAATAAATCACATATGTCAACTCAAATCATTCAAAAGGGAGGATCACTAATGAGGTAAGTAAGAAAATAAGAGAAAAAGAAGGAAAAACAAAACAAAGAATCTCACAGTGGAATGACAAAATATAATTATCTAATAAACAGTTCATGAAGCTGTTTTACAAATAACATTTGGTTACACTTTTACAATACAAATCAGAGTTTTACATACAGCAGGAATAAATAAATAATGTAGCAGAACAACATGATACTGTGGAATAATAATAATAATAATAATAATAATAATAATAATAATATAATACTAAATTCCATCTTCGTCCTCCAGAAATAAGGTCTTCTGACATGAGCGTAATTAAAAGAAAAAAACACTCGAGTCAGAACTTAAAGATCTTATGTAAGTTAAATCAAGATAAGTTGATATGAGTGTAACAGCTTCAGAGATGTTAACGGGATCTTACATCTCTTATCTAGTGCCTAACATGCGTGCAATAACCTAAGAGATGTTCGGGATTCCATCTCCTAAGGATCCATCAAAATATCTACATATGTAATACAATACGCTATTATGATATGTCTATAGCAAAGTAAAGTATTAAAATAGCGTTAAGGCGCATTACCATATCCCCCTTGACACATTTTTATAAATGTTGTAGTCTACACGCTACTATAAACTCCACCAAACCAGTGGGCTATCAAGGAGCACTCCATAGGTACGACACAAACCAAACTCGTAGTGGGAGTGATTAGGATAAATATGACAAGGCACGTGATACAATGCCTAGGGTAGGATACTACCGTTTTGCAGAACCGAGGTGGTGGTAATGCATAACAGCTACTATCGCCCACCTCGAGACATACTCCCATAATCATATCAAAGGGCGACCACCAAATCAAACCAAAAAATAATAGATATGGTTTCGAAGAAGCGTGCTCCATAAGAGGAGGGACCCCACTTGGCTTAGGTATAGCTCCTCTCTTAGTCATTTTAATTATGACCTCAAAGTCAAAGCTATCCATCATCATTCACTTACTTCATTCCAGTAGCATTTGCCGACCATCCTACTTCATTGTAGATTCTCCACCACGTGCACAGTTGTTAAAGTGGTTTTCGGTATTGGCAGAGAGTATGACAATGTCCGATCTTGGTCTCTTTAACAACCAAACACTTATTTCACACCGTTTGATTCTTTTGCATTTCAAAACCGATTCATAATTAATATCAAAATATCGTACACTTCAAAATCATATCACTTTTGAAATCATATTCACTTTCAAAATCATTATTCACTTTAAATCATATTCATTTTTAAAGTCATAACCACAAAATAGGTCATCATATCAAATATCCGCATTTAAATCAATTACATCTAAATCATAACAGTTCCAACATTAAACAGTTTGAATATTGGAAGTAGTTTATATGTTAGAATAGTCATACATTATAAATAGTAAAGATATTTAAAATATATATATTAAAAGTTGTTTATAAATTTAAAATAATACATATTAAAATGGTTTATATTTTTGGAAATCGGTTATAGTTTAAAATAGTTTATATATTAGAAATAGTTTGTACATATTAGAATAGTTAGTGTTTTAAAAATTACTAATATATTAAAATTGTTTATATGAGAAAAAGAGTTTATATGTTAAAAGAGTTTATATCCAAAATAGTTCCAATTTCGCAAATCAATTCAAATCAATTTTAGTTCCAAAAATTCAATTTAAATCAATTTCGATTCAATGATTTCAATTAAAAAGGCTAAAGGTTTCAATTCAAGTTATCATTAAAACCATTTCAATTTATGTTGATTTCAAATCCATGTTTGAAATACAAATTAAACCACTTCAAATTCAATAGGTTTCAAAGTTTAAATATTCAAACATTCAAAATAATTCAATTTTGATAAATTTCATTTACATTTCAAAATTCAACTTTAAGATTTCAGTTTAAAATTCTTTGAACAAATCATTTAAACCAATTTCAATTTCAACACTTTAAAGCTTTGATTTTGAAAATAATTCATTTAATATAAATCTAATTTTGTTTCATAATATCATTTAACTGGATTCAAAATTTATGGATCTAAATTTTTTTTAATTTAACCAATCCAGTGTCCGTATATAAATTTCTACTCTATGGTCAAGTGATACAGATATATATCATTTCAACCCGCAATAATTTAAATTTCCATATATATAACCTGAATCACACTCTCTGAATCTACAATATTGCTCGGGTTTATCATTTCAACCCATAATGATTTTTCCCTTATTTGTAAGATCGTTCAGATATGTATCATTTCAAGCCATAGTGATTTCCTAACAATAACTAAGGGAACTTGTAGTGGGATAACGACATTTAATATAAACATAACATCGAATCATCCAAAATGTCAACACTTAGGTATCCATCACAATCATCATTCAAAGTAACCAATAAATCACAATAATTAACTGGTTATCATTATCAAGTATTTAACAAGCAATTCAATTTCAATATTATTCAAATGGCAATTAAATTTAATATAAATTCAAATTAAATTTGAATGAAAATTTAAATATACCAAACAGAAATCAATAAATTTCTAATCACATCATAAATTTAATTTAATCAACATAAGATGATCTAGTATTTGTGAGTGGGTTAAAACACTCACCTTTGATTTTCAGTCAATTAAAAATCTAAATAAAACCCAAAATTTGAATAATCTTGGAATGTAGCCAAGCCAATTTCGGTATGATCACAATGGAGAAAACCACGCGTCAATGGGAGCTCGCATGCAAAAGTTATTCGAGTTAGAACGTTCAAAATTTAAAATAAAATAAAAATAAAATAATGGCATTTTGGTGAATACATTACCTTCCTTACCCTAGCCCACGTTCGAGCACAGCAATCCTAACTACAGCCGCCAGTCTTTCACGCCGCTAACGCCACGCCGCGGCCCTTTCCACTTCGATTGACCACCTCCCACATGATGCCCTGGCCGAGCCACCCATCTCATATATGGCGCGACCCTCCCAAGCTTCTAGGAGACGACCGCCGCCGCCGCCTTCTCCCCTAATTCGCAGTGAATCCGAGCACTTCCAGACCTAAGTAGCCGAACTGATGAACTTGCCTTGATGATCTCTACACACTGCAACTTCTTGATCGACGAATCGCTGCAAATCCACCTGCGGCTTACAGTCAGCACTCCAAGGATATAGAGTTTTCTCGTAGGCAGTCCTTTTTCCACCTGGGGCAATCATTTTTCCGCCCAAGTTGTTTATACTCCAGCCTGCACTTTGGGGACTTAGAGTTTTCTAACGGGTAGTCGTATTTCTGCCCGAGGCAGTCATTTTCCACCCGAATTGTGTATACTCCAGTCCGCACTCAGGGGACTTAGACTTTTCTCATAGGTGGTCGTTTTTCCTCTCAGGGCAATCATTTTTAGACTCAAATTGATTATACTCAAGTCTGCACTCCAAGGTCTTAGAGTTTTCTCGTGGGCAGTCGTTTTTCCACCTGAATTATTTATACTCCAGCTCGCACTCCGGGGATTTAGATTTATCTCGTGGGCAGTCGTTTTTCTGCCCGAGGTAGTCGTTTTTCCACTCGAATTATTTATACTCTAGTCCGCACTCCATGGACTTAGAGTTTTCTTGTGAGAGGTCGTTTTTCCACCCAGGGCAGTTGTTTTTCCACCCGGGACAATTTATACTTCACTCCGCACTACAGGGACTTAGATTTTTGTCGTGGACGGTTTTTTTTCTACCTGGGGCATTCATTTTTCCGCTGGAGTTGTTTATACTCTAGTACGCACTCCGGGGCCTTAGATTTATCTCATGGGCAATCGTTTTTCCAGCCGGGGCACTCGTATTTCCGCCTGAATTGTTTATACTCCAGTTCGCACTTCGGAGACTTCGAGTCTTCCCGAGGGCAGTCATTTTCCCACCTAAATTATTTATACTCTAGTCCGCACTCCGAGGACTTAAAATTTTCTCATGGGCAATCATTTTTCCGCCCGAAGTCGTCGTTTTTCCACCCGAATTGTTTATACTCATGTCCACACTTCGGGGACTTAGTGTTTTCTCGTGGGCAGTCATTTTTTCGCATGTGGCAGTCATTTTTCCACCCGAGTTGTTTATACTCCAGTCTGCACTCTGAGGACTTAGAGTTTTATCATGGGCAGTCTTTTTCCGCCTAGGGTAATCGTTCTTCCTCCAAATTGTTTATACTCTAGTCCGCACTCTGGGGACTTAGAGTTTTGGTGGGTGGCCAGCCATACCAATATTTGATTTATACTTCAGTTGTCAAGTCGAGGTCGGAGCTGTCGGGCGAACGGTCAAACCGTGTTCATCCATGGAATGGAATTCTATCCCTAGAATCAAGGATGAAATTTGACAAATGGACGATTGATTCTCGTCCACTTGGTGACTGTAATTCTTCCAATCAAGTTAAGGAAGGAGGTAAACGATGGTTGGTTGGATAACATCTATGCTGGGGTTGGATAATCAAGTCTTGTACAATTTGCTTTGTATTATTTCTACCAAATGGAGGTAGAGAGTTATTGAGTGGACAGTTAAGTCGCATCCATTTCAGGGTGCAGTCGTGTCTATGTTTTAAGGGCGGTGGTTAATGAGTAGGCAATCAATCACAGCTACTTCAAGTCTAATATGAAGGTTGATGAATGGATAGTCAATCATGTCCATGTTCTATTAGATTCTGACCTTGTCGGGTTCTACCATTCCATGTCTCGATGTCCCAAGTTAGGGGCATATGTTAGCCGATGAACGGTCGAATCGTGTTTGTCTTAATAAAAACGCGTAGATTTTGTCACGATCTACAGAGATTGGCTGGCTGCCAAACTCTGAGTACCTGGTCACCTGCGTCATTTTGGAAGTAGTTTAGTTCAAGTTCTTTGCAGTTCACAACACAATTGAAATTAAAATAGGGACCATTCAAAAAAAGGTTGAAATAAATCTCACTAATAATTGAAGCGATTCGTATGCTCGTTATTCCACTTTGCCTATGCTCTTTTCGATGGGAGTCCAGCATGGGTAGTCAATTAATCATCAGATTTCTTTATTGATAGAATTCAGATGCTTCTGTCATCGTCAATCCGGTATGTTCTTAAGCTATAGCTATTTGTCCTACTTGTAAATAACATATGCATGTCTAAGATATGTGCAAAGCGAGATGGACTGGTATTGACGGGTTAGTGGTAAATCACTTGGAGTCGGACCCGAGAAAATATGATAATAGTTTGGAGTCAACAATTAGTTCGCTTTGAGTCAATCACTTTTTGGCTTTGGGTCAATAAATTCGAAGGCCTGGTGATCTGCTTTTGGAGTCACTTTGGTGTTTGCTTGGGGAAAAACATGGTTTTACTCGATTCTTGCTTTAGGCCAACTCGGGGGTTCTCAAATCTCACTTGCCTTTGTACTTGTCAAAATTCACATGCAACACCAAGCTTCAATGAATTATGTATCTCATTCATGTATACCTCCCTACAAAGACAAAACATACGATACTAGAGCTAAAGAACAAGAAACATTTTACCTAAGAAGATGCTAAAACTTACTGAATTGCCCTATAAGGCTGAGGAGAATAGACGAACACTTATAGGTGGATATGTCGATAGAAAATGATCGGTTCAGTTATCTTTTAACGATTATATAAAATTGATCGTATAGGAACGACAATAGTTTAAAGTTTATTGGTGCATGGGCTAACAGAAAAAGATTGGTTATAAGGATGGAAGTGGAACAATCAATCAAGTTGGCCACTAGAATGATCGTATAAGAAACGATCGGTTAAAATTAATTGGTGAGGGGACTAATTGGAACGATCCTTTAAAAATGATCGTATATGAACGATCGATGAAAACTGATCGAGCAGAGAAGAATTTGGCCAAATCCAAGTTGTTGAAACGACCAATGTGAACCATCATAGGGAGTGACTGTTTTGGAAGATAAGGCATAGGGATACATGATGAACGAATGGTCATTGCATGTGTATGGGTCATGGTCGACAGGCGATCATTCACATATCCTTCCAAACTTGAACGTGTATGCACTTTTGCGAAACATATGGCTAATTGACCATTAATCTTCTGACTTCCTTCTTCTGCAAGGGAGGTAGACTTGGCTTTTATGGTCTTAAGGAATAGTTTCCTTCTAGATCTTTCAAATCTGAGTAGAATAGGAAACTAATCGATCAAAAGCTGGATCTATCTCGCGAACATGAAAATTCACCATAGAAAATGAGATCCAATCGAGCTGAGAATTCATCTCTCGGTGAAAGCACCAAAATGTTGACGCCAAAATTAGGCATCAACACTCATAGAATCTTATGGAGATTAAACAATGAATATAATTAAAAATAGAGCTGAAAAATTAAATGAACACATAGATTTTTATAGTGGTTCGGCAATCTTAGCCTACATCCACTTCATATTTTCATTGATCTTTCGTTTGATTACAATTACAAGGATCTTTGAATCAGCTAGGATCCATTAACACAAGAATAAGGAATGAAAATGAAAGTGCCTTGGAAGCAAGAAGAAAGATCCTTTTTCTAAAGTTATGCCTATTACATTTATAACGGAAGATGCGCATGGATCGGGTTGAAACTTTGCAAGAAGGCTCTCTAGGTTCAGTAGAGCCCATCACATCGATTGGCATCGATATCTCGACGGTATGGAATGATCGGCTTAATGATAACCGATCATTTTTATTTGCTCTAGTCAAGTTGTGATCTTTCTTGTAGGGTCCCATAGGTTTCTTGATGTTTCTCCTAAAATTTGGCATCGTTCTATGTTGCAGATTGTAAGATATGGGTCGATCATGGTCGAAGATATAATACACTCTGAAGTACACCGATCATTATGTCGAGTCATCCAATAACGATTGTTGCATAATGATCGACCTTCCTCCCACTTCCATTATAGGATGGGCGATTGTTATTATACGCTCCTCTTGCCATTTTATTGATGCTCTGAAAGTCTCACATGAATTGACTTCATGGATCTCAAGATATTAAATGTTCTCTGGTGACTTGAACTATTCCATTGATCGTTCTTGGTTAATCCATATGAATGCTTGCTTCATTTGTAGCTTGAGCATATGAACTTCAACCAACTCCAAACTTGAGATATAACTTCATGGGGTCTGGCTATTACTTCATGCAAGCTACACTTCGATTGGGCCCTGGTTCAAATTTGTCCGACTATCATCTATAGTACTATACGTAACTGGCTCTTTTGGCTGTCCAACATCCGTTGCTGGTCGAATCGATGATATTACGGTTTTTCCAAAAGGCGAAATAACAAAATGTATAAAAACCATTTCAAAAGAGTTTTGAAATAAAACTGAGTATTTGGATCTTGAGGTTACTTAAGGGAAATAAATTCAAAATGGAAAAGTTTGAGTCAGATAGTTGTATATACTCTCAGGACGTAGTAGAGTATTATACAAGTTAAGACTTTATTGTTTATACCGATGCTAGTCGTGTTGGTTTGGGAGCCATTCTCATGCAAAGAGAACGTGTTATTACTTATGCTTCTAGGCAATAAAAACCCGTCGAGACTAGATACGCCACTCATGATTTAGAGCTCGCGGTTATTGTTTTCGCCCTTAGAATTTGGCGTCATTATCTTTTGAGAGAGAAATTTGTTCTCTATATCGATCATAAATCTATGAAGTACTTATCTTCTCAAAAGGAAATTAATTTGCGTCAACAACGTTGGCTTGAATTCCTTGCATCTTATGACCTTGATATTCTTTATACTCTCGGAAAGGGAAATCGCGTTGGCGACGCCCTTAGTCGTAGGCAACAACCGGTTGTTTCAGTGATGATAACTGAATGGAATGATCTTGAGACTTTATCCACTTGTGAGATTCGAGATCATGAATCCGATTCATGTTCATCTCTTGTTTTATGTAGCCTTGAGGCTCATCCATCTCTTTTAGACCGCATTCTTTAAGCTCAAAAGCATGATTCCGAATTGGATCATCTTAGCCAAAATTGTCGGGATAGAAATAGTGATGGTTTGAAAGACTTTGAAATCGACGCTCGTGGAGGCATTCAAAAATTTTGTAGACTTACCGTGCCAAATATTAGTAATCTTCGTAAAGACATTTTAGAAGATTCTCATCGTTCTAATTTTACCATTCATCCCGGTAGTAGTGAAATGTACGCGGATATGAAGTGACTTTATTATTGGGATGGAATGAAATCTAATATTGCTAACTTTATTAAGCGTTGCATGACTTGCCAACTCATTAAGGCCGAGCATCAAAGGCCCGGTGTGTTATTGCAACCTTTGGATATTCCAGTTTTAAAGTGGGATCAAGTCTCCATGGACTTTATTGACGGTCTTCACAAAGATGCTTTCAACTCTATTTTAATACAAAGCTTGTTTACAAAATTGTTTTCCAATCTATTAGTATATACAAATCTTTTCCTCGTTCGTTCGAGAAATCCAATTAAACGACTTAGCAAAAAAAGCGATGTGAAACGCTTGCGTTTACTTTGTCGGTTGATTCTTAGACTCATTCAAATGAAAATCTTGTGACAATCTTCGAGTGGAAATCTACAATTTGCTTGTAAATATTTAAGTTAAATAAGTGGTTAGAGGACATGAAGCTAAACTCATTTATTTACTAGCTTAATGTAATTGACACTTCTTGTTGATCGATGATGATCATTTTGTGGTTTAGACTAGCGTTATGTGATGTCTCTTTGTCCACGTAGGGGACTGTACCTCGTTTTATTGAGTTTCATCTCATTTCTTTTATAGGCAAATGACCTATGGGTTCTTTGAAGTTTCGACTCATTTTTTTTATGGGCTAGTGACCCATCTTCTTTTATGGAGTTCGGCTCATTGGGCGTACCGTTATTGTACTACGTCGTTGTTCCGAATTATTCGATTTTCAGGTTCCTCGGGCGTACCATTATTGTACCATGTCGTTGCACCGACTCTATGGTTAGCGACCATGGGTTAGCGACTAGTTTGTGATATAAGTGGTAGTGAGTTTTCATGCCCACGTTTGTGACTGGCCTCCCCCCTTTGTGATTTCTGGATTTCTACTTAATGATTTCTAGAATTTGAGTTTCACTAATTTTTGTGATTTACATCGATAAGTTTATCAATATTTGTGGTTTGGTGAATATGTTAAAGAATATGACATTCTTTTTTGTGTTTGAGAATATTCGAGATATTGTATGATTTTTGTTGTTATCTATGTATACTTTTCACAGTATGGCATTATTATTATCATACGTTTTTGTCATATCTTGTATCCTATCTCATTTTATATGATAGTTATAGCTAGACTGATCCGTTTATTATTTTCTTATTAAATAATACTAGGGTCAGACCGAGATGTTATAGGTGCTTCTGCTTGACTCCTTATCTGGGACCATCATCTGATTTTTGTCTAACTGCTCGGTTTTGTAGTTTTTGTTGTTATACATGCGAGATAGAGACTCCTTGATGTATACTTATTCTTTTGTCTAACACTTGTACCTATTCTTTTGTGATGTAGTGGATCTTGTTTGACTACTACTTTGATTTACACTTCTAGGTGATATATTCATATCTGTTTCCTCCTTTGTGATATGGATATCTGTAACAGCCCACAAATCCGTACCGCTTTGAGTCGTCACTATTCGACGTAAAACAACTCAAGTTGTACAAAAATACGAACCATTTGGGTTAAAGAAGAAGGGGTAGAAGAAGAAAATAAGAAACAACATCAGAATCTAACCATCGCAGCAGAATAAAATATAATAGATATTAACATATCTTTACATCAGAATCAAATATAGCTGTTTATATATTACATCGTCACAGTACATCAATCACAGCTCAATATGAACAACATACAAATGGATACACAGCAACTCAACACAGCGGAATATATACATAAACAAGTACGGAAATACGTATCGTCATCCAGCTCGTCTCCTGAGCTCCACGGCATCATATCCTGTATCCTATAATACTCGGTCTGACCCAAGCATTACAATTAAATAACACCCGAGTCAGTCTGGAATACCAGCGTGAGAAAACAAAACTCAATTTATTATTAAAGTTTCAAAAGTCCTTTTGAAAACAAAAGCATCTCGTAAGACCACGCCACAAATAAACATGTTGGGTTTTTACCTTACGATAGCCAAAACACTTTTTATAGAAATCCTCTGATATTATAATAGGGTCTATATACAAATACTTATAAAATAGCCGAAATTGTTACATGATTAAATTCCAGCTACTAGCCACAAAATGGGTAATACAAACAAAACTCTTACAAGGCTCGTAGGGAGAATGGATTTCCAACTAATGACTAGGCATTGGGGTACCACCTGTCACAGTACGGGGCCTAGATCACCGTACAGAGGAGTACGCCTGCTCCCCTGCAACACAAGACCGGGACTACCCCTTACTGGATAATCCTAGTGAGATCACCCCACGGTTGGGATCAACAACCGCCCACTAAGCCGAAATAAAAAGGGACATCTAGACAGGGATGACCTCACCCTGCTTGGGTGCTACCCACCTAGCCTTGCTGCATAACCGCTGATTTTCAGTCATTCCCATTTGATGAGGCTTGAGGCTAAGCGTTACCTTTTTAGAACATATCCTTTACAATGCCCATCGTCCACCTGACGATGTTCCTAAAGCATCCATCCATACAAGTCCGTCCCGGGTCCGAACGGAACCGAAGGCACTATTCCTACTACATCCATTTTGGAAATATCCTCAGGACTAGTAGCGATTAGCCCTTGCACTTCCCTGTTCCATCTTCGAATCCAAACTCATTTCCATGAAACCTACAAACCGGATCGAAGTGGTTTTCGAGAAAATTAATCTCGATCCCGGTCTCTTCGAAACGATCAACGCATTTTTGTCCAATATTGATAGTCAGTTATTTAACTATCAATTAATATTCACAAACAACCATCAACCAATAAATAATTTCCAAATTATTTATTAACCTCAAAAATATCTTCTCAAGATATATTTCTATTTTCAACCCTTTGAAAACAGTTTCAAATCATCTTACTTTTCAGAATAAACTTTCCCAAATATTTTCTATCTCCTCTGGATTCACCAAGCACACAACTAGATTTTTAAAATAATTTAAAACACTTTACTTTGAAATATACTTTAAAACATTTATTCAAAAAAAACCCTACTTCAATAATTTATTAAAAATATATACTATATGAATATTTGAAAATAAGGTTGCTTAATAGAATATAAAACTAGATTTTCACTTTTAAAAAAAAACAGAATACTAAGTCACTCTTTAAATAATTACTTCTATAATAGATTAAAGGAAATACTTACTTTTAGAATTTAAATACTTAGAAATAATAAATTTTCAAAACATACTTTTTATTTTTAAAACAACTTTAAAACTTTTAATATATATTTAAAAATTTACTATGAAAACGTACTTGGTTATCCAGGGAGAATTTTCAATCTCAATCACTTAAATCAATTACCCAAATCGATTTCCAATTTATTCCATTTGAAATAAATTTCTTTGCTTACTCAATTCATTTCACCATTCATTAATTATAGATTTATTATCAATATTATTATTTCCCGTTTGATTTTAAAACTTTTAATTGAAATATATAAATTCAGATTTTTCCCAATCTCTTCTTTATTTTTCTTACATAATTTGAATCTTAAATTTAAATAAATGTTTTGTTCTTTTAAATAATATCACCGAGGATTTAAAATTCATTAACTCTCAGCTAATTCAAATTTCCCTTTCCGTGCCCAAGATTTATTTATTATAATTTTATAGTCACTTTTTTTTTCAAATTCATTCTTTAAATTCATTCTATAATTATTTTACTTACAATTCACTTCTTCTATTTTCTTCCCAAAATTCAATTTATACATTTTTATGGTAATTCATTATACCCAATTATATCCAATCAAACCATAGCATTCCAATATAATTCATCATAGAATATCAAATAATCACAACAGAGGGTATTAAATAATTTAAACAAATGTTAAGGGATCCAGTTGAATCCCTCCAACCTGTTTTCCCTGCATCCACAGATGTTAGTACAATATAATATGCCAATTTCAAAATATACTACACTACATAGCAAATCAATCAGTTCAGCCATTCAAACAATTATTTAAATTTAATCATTTAAATTTAAATTTTAACTGAGTGAGATTAACTCACCTTTGCTTTTTATTTGCAATCCACTTCAATATTGCCTTGGATTTCCTGATGTTAGACCTTGAAAATTCATTAGATGTCTTGTTAATATTTGAACTAATTGAACCATTAATTCCGTTTAATTTTAAACAACTAATCATTTATTTTTAAACTAATTCTCCTTGGGTAAAATATTTTTTTTTCTAGTAACTAAAATAAATAGATAGGTTAATTAACCAAATTAACCACATTATTCCCCATAATTTAAAATTTAGCTTTAAATAAAAGTAGGTACATATATGTACTCAATCCAATTTATTATTATCATTTTTGAAACAATCTATACTTTGATGATCTGCCTTTTCTTTTCTTTTCTTTTATAAACTCCATATAACATTTCTTTAAAATTCCTACATTTCTATAGTTAACGAATTTCCAGATTTATAGTCACTGTTGTATATATTTTCCTTTCTTAGTAAATTAACAAGCATGTAAAGTTAGTAAATAAATTATTTAAACTAAGTAAAATTCATTAACGAAGCTTATCTCTCAATCGTTGCTCGTGCTAGACCCATGCCGTCGTGACCTAGATCGCCACCGATCTCGACACGACCCCGCTGAACGCCACCCTCCTCCCATCCACAAACTGCTGAGCCCGCGACAGCATCTCCTTCCATCTACTGCTCTACCCTCGAGCACACAGCGCCGCACCGAAACCTAGTCGCGACCACCAGCCTTCGCTGACGAACCTTCCACCTCGCGACGTGAACCTACCGACCACCACAATCGTCACCTCACCCACAATCGCAAACGCGGCCACCCTCTTTAGTCGCCACGAATTACCAGATCGCCACCTCCCCCAAACCCTAATCGCGACCATCGGCACCTCTAGGAGTTCGCCTGCCTTCTTCTATTGCACGCGCGCGACTTCGATCTTGTTCGAGATCGTCCGCCCACTTTGTCGTTCGCCCTTTTTTTTTGAAGTTCGGTTACAGATTGAAGACGAAAGAGGGAAATTATAAGTTAGTATTATAATTTTTCGTGATTTTGAAAGGAAAAAGGAATCTAGGGATTTGAAATGAAGACATGAATTTCGTTCGGCCGTTCAAACGAGAAGGAGTAGAAATTGATTTTATAAAGGAGGAACGAATTGTATTGTCTTGCGTGAGAAGACACTCTACGCATTGAAAAGATGGGAGACGGCTGGACTTGATTTCTGGCTTGAGAAATATAAATCTTAAATATTGAAAATACCACGTTTAAGCAGCTTAAAATTTGATGTCTTATCGATGCGCTCCGCTAGGCGTTTCTAATGTTAAATCCCTATTCTGGACGCAACGGAAAAGGTTTCGAGTCCTAACCCGATCGTATGGGAAAGATAGCTTTCCGATTCGATTATCATCAATTAAATTTTCATCGCGTTTATATATCGTACGCTCACACAACAACTCCGATAAACACGAAAATTGAAATCCGATAATAATTCAATATTACGGACCCAATGGAACTGGTTTCGTCGAATTCCGGGACTGTGCCTCGGAAGGCTATTTTTAAATTCAATTTAAACGGTGAAATTTTCAAAACTAAACAAATCACTGTTAAATTTAATTTTAAAACTTCTATTATCTTCAGCACTATCAATATAAATTTTACGAGACTTCAAATTATTTTCAACAGGTTTTTTTTTAAAATCTTGATTCAACATTTTACCCAACTTCAACTTATTTAATTCAAAATTTTAATTATCAAATAATTTGTGATATTTGAAATTAACTTTGAAATATTTAAAATCAATTATATATTTCGATTTTAAATACTCAAAAATTCTGGGTCGTCACATTCCTCCCCCCTTAAAAGAATTTCGTTCCTGAAATTACCAGTTAAGAAGAATGATCCAATACCCATTTACCTTTCTCAAAACCAACAATTCAACATCTAATCAACTATCTTTTTATAAAAGACCCATTATCATTCTTATTAACTTCTCAACTCTCCCATAGTTTTCAGACTATACTATTTGTTTAACCATTCAAGTTCCAATTTAAAACCAAATTTTGAATTACTAAAATTTTCTTAAAATTTTCTAACTCTCTAAATTCCCGAAAAATTTCGCCAGCGTCTCATTTGCACGGCTAGATCGGTACAACTACAAAAGGCCTCTACGGGCTCCCAAATCCAAAAAGAAAACAAAAGGCCAAGTGGCTCAATCCAAAAACCCAATCAAATTTCACAGAAATTTAAACACATACCTTTTTGTCGAGCATTTCAAATTTATCTTTCTGAAATCAAAATCAATTCTCTATCCTCTTTATAATACCTGCATATCCTGCTTAACACTAATATCCATTCACAATATTCCCAAAAACATTTTATCGACTTCCTCACAAAATGTCAATATCTATTCATTCCAATATTATCTTAGATTATATTTGTAGTATCAATCTTCCATTTAAGAATTCACCATTCCTTCTTAAGTTAGTATAAGCATGAAATATGTTCCTTATATTTATTTTCATCTTACCACTTCAGTTTATATTTATTTATATTCAAATTGATTCTTTCATTTTCATGTGAATCCAATTTATCTTTAACTCTGAATATTTGAATTTTATTTTTCATTTATAACTAATATATGTCATTATTTTAAATTGGTTTCATTTACTAATTTATTTTAGTTTCTAATTTGAATTCGTTTTGTCGTTAACAAAATTTTCCAAAAATTTTCAATTTTTTCTCTCCCCCAAAATTTCTGAAATTTTTTGGCAGTGTCTCCTTTGTACGGAGGAGCTTTTGCAATTTGACAAAAGATATAAATATATATACATCGACCCACATGGTTGGAAAAACCAAAAACAGTTCTTATTTCCTATTTTTCTTGCGTAGGCGTACCTTATTTAGCATTTTAAGCAAGCAGCTTATTTATTTAGCAGTTAGCGCAATCAAATCCAGCCACACGACTTCCAGGTACCTGTACTTACTCAATTTAAACATGTAAGTGCTATATAATTGAAGTTCAACAATATTTCACTTATTTGCAATAGTTAAACACAAGAATTCTAAAGAAATTCACACCAAACATTTCTCCGTAAGCAATTTATACAGATTTCATACTAATTCCACTGTTCCAATTAATTTATAACCACTTTCATTCAATTTGAATGGTTTTCAATCCATTCGTATACAACTTCATCAATTTGAATGGTTTAAAACTCAATCGCTTACATTTAATTTATTTTTAAGCAAACCGAGCTCATATTTAATTCAATTGTTCTCAAAATCAATTTATTTTACTCCTATCAATTCATAGAATTTTAATTACTTCCATTTACATCCAATGACAATTTATTCTATGCAATTTGACGAGATCTATGGGAATAAATAAGTACTTATGTTTTATAACCAATTTAAATTGATTTCAACTCAATTTGTACTTAATTCTATTCCATTTCTAAATTTATTCACAATCCATATATTCTCATTTTTATTATATTTTAAATTCGGATCCATTCACTTGCATTTCATTTTACTAACCAAACTAGTTCATTCAAAACCATTAACAACTTAGGTTCATCTTCATTACCAATTAAATTTCCTTTTTATTTTAATTCATTCACAACCATTTAATTAGCTCGACACATTTCATTTCAATTTGTTTATTCCAAACTATTTTATTTAGCTCGAAGACAATCTAAGCTATTTCATTCAATAACCATTTCAATTTTAATCCAATTTCATTTTTATTCGATACATTTTCAATTATATTTAATTTGTTACGCCTCAAGTCAAATTTTAATTTATAACTCAAATTCTGAATCCACTATGCACTTTCAATTATATATTTTTTCACTAATGATTCAAGTCAAATTTTATTTATAACTTGAGTTTTATTTCCAATCTTCATTATTAATTCACAATTCATCTTTATTTAACATTTCATTTACTAATTTATTAACAAATAGTTATCCCCTATTTATAGTTCAATACTTGATTTTTACTTCCAAATATCACTTCAATTTATTTTATAACCCAAGTTATGATTTTTTATATTTCATTTCCCAGTTCATCAAAAATATTTATTTTGGGTTTTTCTATCCACTTTTCAAATTTTATAAGTCACAACTTATTATTTACACTATTTCATTCATTATAGGCTTGAATATATTCTTATTTTATTTTTATTTATTTTTATTTGTTTTAACTTAAGCCTTATGCTTATTTATAACCCGAGCATATTTTTATTGCCATGGATTTTTGTTTTTTCTTTCTGATTCTTTTATAAGTTATTCTTATTTATTTATTTCAATAAATTCTTATCCAATTTATTCAGGTAAGAATCTAATTCCATTCAATAACTCAACTGAATGCTTATTCCAATTCAATTTTATTCTAAACTCAGATTTATAATTCGATTTCAACTTAATTCGAAAAACAACTGGATATTATTTTTCAGCCTATTTAATTAATTTCAATCCAGTTAAATTTTATTCCCCAATCCAAGTTAATTTTATTTTTTTAACTTTTCACTTTAAATTAAAATTCTCAGCATTCAAAGCTTATATTCCTTTCCTGATTTAAAATCATCTCAATTATAAGCTTACGACCTATCTTATCAGGATTTTTAAACACCCGACTTTTGGTTTCAAATCATTTTGAAATCTTCAACATCTCAAAATCACACTTCTCAAAATTCCAAACCAATCTTGGTTTTTATTTCCAATAAATTTTCTTTGAAATTTCAAAAACAAACAGGTTTTCCTAAACAAATCAATTTGGCAGCAATCTGTCACTTAGAAACTCGAAAATGAACATCGATGATGTAACGTCCCGCCTTTTCGCACGCTTTAAATCAACACATGTCAATTCAAACCATACGGAATGACGGATTGTTATGGGGTAAATAAGAAAAACAAAGAAAAATATAAAAAGAAAATAGAATCTCACAGCGGAAGGATAAAATATAATAATCAATATATGGTTCATAAAACTGTTTACAAAACATTTGCTTCTTTATACAATAAATATCAGAGTTCACATACCAAAATATCAATGCAACGGAATTAAATGTTGTAGTGGAATAATATACTAGATAATAGTAATACAAATCTTTGTCTTCGTCCTCCAGAGCTAAATCATCAAATCCTGAAACGCTCGGACTGACCCGAGCGTATTTGAAAAGAAAAAACACTCGAGTCAGAACTAAAAGATGTTATGTGAGTTAAATTAACAGAAATAAATATGAGTGCAGTAACTCAAGAGATGCTCGGGATTTACATCTCCTAAGGATCCGTTAAACTATTTACTAAGTAGTATATTTCGCTATTATAATAGTGTCTAATTGTAAAATAAACTTACTTTTAAATAGCGTGAAGGCTTTACATTTTCCACCTTAACACGTAAAATGCCAATAGTCTATACAGTACCGTAATACCTCCTGATCGGGAGGCTACCAGAGGATACTCCATAGGTACGACACAAATAGAAACTCGTACAAGGCGCGATAGGGTAGGTGACACGGCACAACTAGGCAATGCCAGGGTAGATATACCAATTACGCTTCCGGGCCGGTGGTAACGCGTAGCGCGCAGCTACCGCCCACCTCGAGCCACACCCCCAAATAAAATCAAAAGTGGCCACCGAATCAATCCAAAAGTCAAATTATAATATTGAAGGGATGTGTCCGATCAAAGGTGCTACCTTATTAACCCGTCGATCGCTCCTGTTTTAGCCACCTTATGCCAACTCACGGGAGTCGGATCCACGTATTTATCTTAAAGGAAACGCCACCACCATCCTACTTCATTCTGGAATCTCCACCGCGTACACGGTTGTTAAAGTGGTTTTCGGAGTTGGCAGAGAGTATGACAACTTCCGATCCCGGTCTCTTCAACAACCAAACGTTATTATAACACCGCGGTCTTTAAAATAGTTTATACTTTAAAACTAGAAATAATTATCCATTTCAAAACCCATAATTACGATATCATTTCCTTTTAAAACCCAAATAAATATGATATCATTTTATTTCAAATATATTTCTTTTCCAAAATCATGCCACTTTAAAATTTATAATACCTCGAAACTAAATATTTGAATTTTTACTTTCAACATAATACTTCAAAATCCATAGTTTAAAACCATAACTTTCAAAACTTAAATGGTTTGGATATTCAATAGCATATAAAATAAAACAGTTGAATTAAAATTTCTTTAGAGTAAATAATTTCCACGCCTTCATAATTTTTATTCACTTTAAATTCAGTCTAAACCCATAACCTTTATATCCTCTTTCAGTTTAAATAAAACACTTTGATTTCAATATTTCAACTTTGAGAATTTAATGAATTTCAAAACTAAGGTTGGGGTTTCAAATCAACAATTCATTTTCCTATTATTTAGTTTGAAAGGTTTACATGATAAATCCATAACCACTTAAAATAAAACTAAATTTATTAACACTAAATATTTCCTTCCATTTATTTATACCAGAATTATTCATTAAATCCAGTTATAAATATCATACCTTTAAAATTTCCAATTTAAATAAGTTAACATCAACTTATGGAGTTAAATTTTTAAATAAGCTCAATTCAAATTAAATTTCCAATTTATCTTTCAATCTTAATGTTTTCTAAATCATTAAAAATTCTATATGTATACAAGATCTTAAACCTGTACTTAATCATATAATATAAATTATCAAATGCCATTTTCCAACTTATTCATTTTTATGTAACAAATTTATGCATAGCTTAAATTCAACAATTTAACTACGTATGTATATATAAAATATATTTCTATCATATCCAAATTTAATATTTATTAAACCGTATCATATCCAAACCATAAAATCATTTCAAAAATAATTATATATATATTCCGCGGTGCCTGTATATAATTTTCTATCATATGGTCAAGTGATACGGATATTATCATTTCAATCTGCAATTTAAATAAAAATAAAAATGCGGTTATATATCATTTCAAACCGCAATCCCAAATGAAATGAAAATGCATGATAACTTGTAGTTTATATAAGATAGAACACATCATCCATTTCCCCAATATCAATCATCAACCAATTTATTTCAATCATCATCAATTTAAACAAACATCAATATATAGCATATAAAATATAAAAGGTAATAAATAACAGTTATTAACTAACAGTTTATATTCAATAATAAATTTATTAACTGTTTAACTATCAGTTTATATTGTAAATAAATAAATTTTAACTGTCAATTTATATGCAATAATAAAATTTATTAACAGTTAAATTAAATAAATGCGATTTAACAGAGATGATGAATAAAATAGGCCAAACAGTCATAAATAAATTTCTACTCATATCTTAAGTCAATTTAACAGACATAGGAAATTTCAGAAGTTGTGAGTGGGTTAAAACACTCACATTTTGAATTTAAATTCAATTTAAACCCAAAAATTTGACCATCTTAGAATTTGTCCAAACCAGCGTCATCGAGTCCGGAATATTATTACGATCCTAACAAAAAAAATCGCACGTGAAACGGAGTTCGTATGTAGATGTTATATCGAAAATTGCGAGTTGAAATCAAAAATAATAATAATAAAACAAATGGAACACATTTACCATCTTTACTACGCTACATCACGACATTTTGTTCCCCCTACAGGCACGCGTTTCCTCCCCCCCCCCCCTCCCCCGAGAACACGCACGCAATAAAGAACCCAACCGTGACCCTTTGACCGAAGCTTTGACCCACGATTCCGCCACCTACGGCCGTCGCTCTTCAGGCCGACCACCACCATGCTCCTCGCCTAGCCGAGGCGCACCCAGCGGCACCACCCACGTCATCAGAAACGCCATGCGCCGCCACCCCCTTGAAAGCCCTAATCCATATTTACACGACGATCCAACCGTTGAAACCCCTTGCGAATACCACCAATGGACTACGCTCGCCAATCTCCACCAAACCCAGAAACCGTTTCCCAATCCGTCGACTTTGATTTCGACGATGATGAACGACCGAAACTAAACGCCCAATTTCTGGTCAAACCACAATCCGAATCAAAAAACGAATAGCACCATTGAATTATGCTCATCGAGAGCATTAACATATATTTTTTTTAGAATTTTCTGAGAACTTTGAATTTTGACTTTTGATTTTGAATTGCAATTATGTTTGGATCTAGTATCTGCATCCATTGAGGAAGAGAAAGAGTTGAGGAAATGAACGCACAAACAAATGAGAATAGATGGAGGCTAGGGTTTTTAGATGGGTTTATATAGGTAGGTTAGAAATAGAGTAGATGGATCAGATAAACAAACGTGCTACCGCTAACGTGGCCCAAAAAGCCCGTTCTGACCCCGGAACGGAATTGGGTCAACCCATATATCACAATAGGTATTTTAAAATATTCTAAACGCGATGGAAAAAGTTTCACATCCAAATTCCATCTTATGAAGAAGTTATGCTGAATTCAATATTTTCAAATTGATTTCAAATTGATTTCAATTAAAAGGATTTCAAGGCGTTTCGCGTTCATACGATCAAACGACAAGTCCGATCGCTACGAAACTTGAAATATTACAATAATTCACTGTTATGGATCCGATGAAGCTGGTTTCATCGAAATCCGAGTCTGTGACAAAAATGGCTATTTTTATATTAATTAAATAAATTAAGAATGAGTGAATAAATCCAATTTTTATATTTCAGTTTTAGTATTGGAAAATTTAATCGCTTAATAATCCCCAAACATTTACATTGATTTTAAACCAATTTAAAAATGTAAATTTAGATGATTCATTTATAAATTTCAATATTAATCCTCAATTTCATTAAATTAAAAATTGAAAATTAACTTTCTAATAATTCTTATTAAATTAAATGAGTCAATGATTATTCCATTCATATTTCAATAGGAGGGTTTACCATTGGATTTAAAATTATTACATAAATATTTCCATATTTTCAACTTAATTTTTAATTTAACGTAATAATTAAAATTTGATTTTATTTATTTCAGTAAGTCCAACTATTATAAATTAACAAATTAACTCATTTTTAAAGATTCAAATTCAATAATTCATAAACTTCATCATCTTGATTTACTTATAACTTTAAAATTCCTTAAACAAATTCTCATCTCAAATTATGAAATATGAATTATTTCATCACTCATATTATATATTTTTAATTTCTTAAAATAATTCCTTTATTACACTTTGAATCCAATTTATTTAAATAAGTTTCCAAATTAAACGGATTAGTCAATTTCAACCTTACACATAAGTTTAGGTTACATTTAATTTATAACGTATTACTTCCCTAGTTATTACTTTACATCTTTCCGTATTAATTTCACAATTATTAAAGTAACGCTATATAAATACGACCCTATAATTTCTCAAATTTTAAACGAACGTTATTTCATTTTCAATTAGTGTAACATTCATTTATACTTATTACAGATTCTAATTCCATAAACAAATAAGCCGGTAATATATATTACAGATTTTGAATTAATCACTATTCATTATTATTTACTTTAATTTAGCATTAATTACCTTGCATTAACATTGTTACTTAAAATCCCTATCCAATTTCAATTTATATTCAAATGAGTACATTTACTCTTTCCGTTATGTTATAAATTATCATCAAGGCCCATCTAATTATCTTTATTGGTAAATGAGTGAATTTACCAGTAACCCACTATTATAACCTTTAATATAATTGTATATTATTATTTTACCCTTTTATATTCCATTATAAATATATGCACACATACAAATTAAGATTCTAAATCCAATTAATTATTCCATCAAATCCATTAATTACTAACTGTAATTATTGCAATTTATTATCTAACATAAATTTTGAATCTATTTCCTAATTTTCACATTTCAGTTTATTAACATCTTACCATAGTTTACAAATAAAAGGGATTGTACTAAATAAATTATTTATTGTCCTGCATTACTTTATTACTTCCATTTACATTCACTTTCCATAATCAATATTTAATTCCATAGATAAATCCAATACTTGCCTTAATTTACTTATTTTAACTTTATATCCAAATGCGACAATTTCCACTATTACAATTAATTGCAATATATAATTTAATTTGTAAGTTTTAATTACCCTTGATGCACCTAATTTCAACATTCGCTTTCATATAAATAAATAATATTTTTATTTCTTTCTAAATTTAAACTAAAATCTTATTACTTTAATTCATTTTAAACATCGAATTTATATAGGTCGTTACACTCTCCCCCACTCAAAACTTTTCGTCCCCGAAAAGGAAAAAGAAGGGAGAAGGAAGAATTTAGAGATCAATATATCTTATTCAAAATATTAACTTATAGCAATAATTTACAAAATTTATTACTTTAACTAAAATATACCCACTATATAATCATTGTATCTTTTATACTTAAATAAACAAAGTTTGAAAATATTTTCAAAATAATTTCTAAGTCCAAAATTTACGAAAAATTTCGGCAGAGTCTCCCTTGTACGGAGAGGCTCGGAAGAAAATATAATATCCAAAATATAACAATTATATTACATATATTATCCAAAATATTATATCCCAACCCGGGAAAAATATATAAAATAGCGCGATAAACCGAAATCCGGAACGTACCTATTTGTCGGGCAATTTACGCTTAATTTATGAAACCAAAAGCAGTAGCAATTGCTTCCATAACCTACATTTCACTTATAAAATCCAAAGGGTTAACAATTTATATAAAGTGAAATATTTAAGTGGTTTCAATCACTAATAACAAATCAATACAACAACCATCAATTTCAACAAATAGCATACACAACAAATACAAAACAACCATTAAATTAAACAAACAAATAGTTGTTCGGGTTCAAAACTTTTAAATTCTACTAGCGCATCATTTACTCAATAGTCTTAGATAAAACTAAATAGATTATTCATTCACCCAAACCCAATTTTAAAGTATCTTACCCAAACAACCATAACCAAACAACAACAATTCCTACTAACAAATCAATTAGCTCATTATTAATTTTATTTCATACATTAGTTGTTTGATTCTTTTCATTCATATAACAGTTTATCTTTTATTTTCATTTATTTCTTTCAATTTTATTTTCAGAAATAACTTCAACCCTATTTCTTAAATTTACAGTTTCTCTTTATTATATTACATTCATTTATTTTCATTTACTAATTACTATTATTCATTCATTTATTATTGCATGACCTCATTTATTTACACTTTAATTACTTATGTTTATAATCATCTATTTTTCATACTTACCTTTAATTATATTTACTTGGTAAAATTTATAACTTAAGCTTATAACATTAAATTCTCATTTAACAGCAATTTCATTGAATACTTTTTACTCTTTCAAATTTCTACTTGTATAATATTCTATTACAATCTCTTATTAACATTTCAACTTTTAATATTTGGTAAGTTATATATATGTTATTTAAGGGTGTAATTGAAAGTTATACAAGTTTGTTCTATTTCATTTAATTCATTCATTGTTCAATAAATCTTTACCTTTTGTCTTATAAGTTACCATTTCAACTTCCTTTTTATTTCCTTTATAACTTAGCATTAAATCTCTTACCTAAATTAGAGGTTTCAATTATTAATTACTTACCTTTCATTTCGCTACAATAATTGAAATAATTAATTAATGGAAATTTAAGAATTTAATACCGGGTCAAATTTCAATTTATTTTAAAACAATAGATAAATATATTTTTACAACTTATATCTCTAATTATATTTAAACAATTCAAAATTTATATATTTTTCAAAAATGTCTGCTGTAAAGCTACTACAGTGGCCTTCCCCCTTTGAAACTCAAAAATGAAAGTCGATGATGCGGCCGCCATCACCGAAATTATTTTCCAGCGACAGAGAGGATAGTGCAAAAAAATTTCTCCAAAATCTTCTTTAAAACAATTCTTCCGAATTATATTAATTATTTATATCAGAAAGTCCTTATAAACAATATTATTATATTCCAAAATTTATTCGAGAAAATTTCAAAACCCCGGAACTTAAGTTCTAAATTTCCAAATTTCATTTATTTTATTTTCAATCTTATTTCTATTATTTTTATACACTTTAATACCTACAACCAATCTATTGAAGCCAAATATAGATATCATTTGAAATTTTTTTATTTTATATAGAAAATATAATAGGCAAAATTATTTCATTCCCCTATATGAAAAACAAATATTATGTCGGTCTGTCCTATTAAGTGTTTAGAAATCCCTATTGATGTCATTGCGTCCCATGCATCAACCAGAATTTATAAATACAAAACGGAACAGATTAACACAATATTAAAACCTTTTTATAACACTAACAAATACACTCTCTCATATATATACTCTCAGTGACTCCCATCGGTTTCTATTACCCTATTAGTAAAGAGTCAAACCCCACAAAGCTAAGGTTTATCGCTAAACCAAAGCTCTGATACCAGATGTAACGTCCTGCCTTTTCGCACTCTTTAAATCGACACATGTCAATTCAAACCATACGGAAGGGCGGATTGTGATGGGGTAAATAAGAAAAACAGAGAAAAATATAAAAAGAAAATAGAATCTCATAGCGGAAGGATAAAATATAATAATTAATATATGGTTCATAAAACTGTTTACAAAACATTTGCTTCTTCTTTATACAATAAATATCAGAGTTCACATACCAAAATATCAATGCAGCGGAATTAAATGTTGTAGTGGAATAATATACTAGATAATAGTAATACAAATCTTCGTCTTTGTCCTCCAGAGCCAAATCTTCAAATCCTGAAACGCTCGGACTGACCCGAGCGTATTTGAAAAGACAAAACACTCGAGTCAAAACTAAAAGATGTTATGTGAGTTAAATTAACAGAAATAAATATGAGTGCAGTAACTCAAGAGATGCTCGGGATTTACATCTCCTAAGGATCCGTTAAACTATTTACTAAGTAGTATATTTCGCTATTATAATAGTGCCTAATTGTAAAATAAACTTACTTTTAAATAGCGTTAAGGCTTTACATTTTCCACCTTAACACGTAAAATGCCAATAGTCTATACAGTACCGTAATACCTCCTGACGGGAGGCTATTAGAGGATACTCCATAGGTACGACACAAATAGAAACTTGTACAAGGCGCGATAGGGTAGGTGACACGGCACAACTAGGCAATGCCAGGGTAGATATACCAATTACGCTTCCGGGTCGGTGGTAACGCGTAGCATGCAGCTACCGCCCTCCTCGAGCCACACCCCCAAATAAAATCAAAAGTAGCCACCGAATCAATCCAAAAGTCAAAAGTATAATATCGAAGGGATGTTTCCGATCAAAGGTGCTACCTTATTAACCCGTCGATCGCTCCTGTTTTAGCCACCTTATGCCAACTCACGGGAGTCGGGTCCACGTATTTACCTTAAAGGAAACGCCACCACCATCCTACTTCATTCTAGAATCTCCACCGCGTACACGGTTGTTAAAGTGGTTTTCGGGGTTGGCAGAGAGTATGACAACTTCCGATTTCGGTCTCTTCAACAACCAAACGTTATTATAACACCGCGGTCTTTAAAATAGTTTATACTTTAAAACTAGAAATAATTATCCATTTCAAAACCCATAAATACGATATCATTTCCTTTTAAAACCCAAATAAACACGATATCATTTTATTTCAAATATATTTCTTTTCCAAAATCATGCCACTTTAAAATTTATAATACCTCAAAACCAAATATTTGAATTTTAACTTTCAACATAATACTTCGAAATCCATAGTTTAAAACCATAACTTTCAAAACTTAAATGGTTTGGATATTCAACAGCATATAAAATAAAACAGTTGAATTAAAATTTCTTTAAAAGTAAATAATTTCCACGCCTTCACAATTTTTATTCACTTTAAATTCAGTCTAAACCCATAACCTTTATATCCTCTTTCAGTTTAAATAAAACACTTCGATTTTCAATATTTCAACTTTGAGTATAATGAATTTCAAAACTAAGGTTGGGGTTTCAAATCAACAATTCATTTTCCTATTATTTAGTTTGAAAGGTTTACATGATAAATCCATAACCACTTAAAATAAAACTAAATTTATTAACACTAAATATTTCCTTCCATTTATTTATACCAGAATTATTCATTAAATCCAGTTATAAATATCATACCTTTAAAATTTCCAATTTAAATAAGTTAACATCAACTTATGGAGTTAAATTTTTAAATAAGCTCAATTCAAATTAAATTTCCAATTTATCTTTCAATCTTAATGTTTTCTAAATCATTAAAATTCTATATATATGCAAGATCTTAAATCTGTACTTAATCATATAATATAAATTATCAAATGCCATTTTCCAACTTATTCATTTTTATGTAACAAATTTATGCATAGCTTAAATTCAACAATTTAACTACGTATGTATATATAAAATATATTTATATCATATCCAAATTTAATATTTATTAAACCGTATCATATCCAAACCATAAAATCATTTCAAAAATAATTATATATATATTCCGCGGTGCCTGTATATAATTTTCTATCCTATGGTCAAGTGATACGGATATTTATCATTTCAATCCACAATTTAAAAAAAAAAATGCAGTTGTATATCATTGCAAACCGCAATCCCGAATGAAATGAAAATGCATGATAACTTGCAGTTTATATAAGATAGAACACATCATCCATTCACCCAATATCAATCATCAACCAATTTATTTCAATCATCATCAATTTAAACAAACATCAATATATAGCATATAAAATATAACAGGCAATAAATAACAGTTATTAACTAACAGTTTATATTCAATAATAAATTTATTAACAGTTTAACTATCAGTTTATATTGTAAATAAATAAATTTTAACTGTCAATTTATATGCAATAATAAAATTTATTAACAGTTAAATTAAATAAATGCGATTTAACAGAGATCATGAATAAAACAGGCCAAACAGTCATAAATAAATTTCTACTCATATCTTAAGTCAATTTAACAGACATAGGAAATTTTAGAAGTTGTGAGTGGGTTAAAACACTCACCTTTTGAATTTAAATTCAATTTAAACCCAAAAATTTGGCCTTCTCATAAATTTTCCAAACCAGCGTCATCGATTTCGAAATTTTATTACGATCCTAACAAAAAAAATCATGCGTGAAACGGAGTTCGTATGTAGAAGTTATATCGAAAATTGCGAGTTGAAATCAAAAAAAAAATAAAACAAATGGAACACATTTACCATCTTTACTATGCCACGTCACTGCATTTTCTTCCCCCTACAGTCATGCGTTTCCTCCCCCCCCGAGAACACGCACGCAATACAGAACCCAACCGTGACCCTTTGACCGAAGCTTTGACCCATGATTCCACCACCTACGGCCGTCGCCCTTCAGGCCGACCACCACCATGCTCCTCGCCTAGCCGAGGCGCACCCAGTGGCACCACCCACGTCATCAGAAACGCCATGCGCCACCACCCCCTTGAAAACCCTAATCCATATTTACACGATGATCCAACCATTGAAACCCCTTGCGAATACCACCGATGGACTACGCTCGCCAATCTCCACCAAACCCAGAAACCGTTTCTCAATCCGACGACTTTGATTTCGACGATGATGAACGGCCGAAACTAAACGCCCAATTTCTGGTCAAACCACAACCCGAATCAAAAAAAATAGCACCATTGAATTACGCTCATCGAGAGCATTAACATATATTTTTTCTGGAATTTTCTAAGAACTTTGAATTTTGACTTTTGATTTTGAATTGCAATTGTGTTTGGATCTAGGATTTGCATCTATTGAGAAAGAGAAAGAGTTGAGGAAATGAACGCACAAACAAATGAGAATAGATGGAGGCTAGGGTTTTTAGCTGGGTTTATATAGGTAGGTTAGAAATAGAGTAGATGGATCCGATAAACAAACGTGCTACCGCTAAGGTGGCCCAAAAAGCCCGTTCTGACCCCGGTACGGAATTGGGTCAACCCATATATCACAATAGGTATTTTAAAATATTCTGAACGCGATGGAAAATTTTCATATCCAAATTCCATCGTATGAAGAAGTTATGCTGAATTCAATATTTTCAAATTCATTTCAAATTAATTTCTATTAAAACGATTTCAAGGTGTTTCGCGTTCGTACGATCAAACGACAAGTCCGATCGCTACGAAACTTGAAACCTTACAATAATTCACTGTTACGGATCCGATGAAACTGGTTTCGTCGAAATTCGAGTCCGTGACAAAAATGGCTATTTTTATATTAATTAAATAAATTAAGGATTAGTGAATAAATCCAATTTTTATATTTCAGTTTTAGTATTGGAAAATTTTATCACTTAATAATCCCCAAAAATTTACATTGATTTTAAACCAATTTATAAATGTAAATTTAGATGATTCATTTATAAATTTCGATATTAATCCTCAATTTCATTAAATTAAAAATTAAAAATTAACTTTTTAATAATTCTTATTAAATTAAATGAATCAATGATTATTCCATTTATCTTTCAAATAGGAGGGTTTACCATTGGATTTAAAATTATTACATAAATATTTCCAAATTTTCAACTTAATTTTTAATTTAACGTAATAATTAAAATTTGATTTCATTTATTTCAGTAAGTCCAACTATTATAAATTAACAAATTAACTCATTTTTAAGGATTCAAATTCAATAATTCATAAACTTCATCATCTTGATTTACTTATAACTTTAAAATTCCTTAAACAAATTCTCATATCAAATTTTGAAATATGAATTATTTCATCAATCATATTATATATTTTTAATTTCCTAAAATAATTCCTTTATTACACTTTGAATCCAATTTATTTAAATAAGTTTCCAAATTAAACGGATTAGTCAATTTCAACCTTACACATAAGTTTAGGTTACATTTAATTTATAACGTATTACTTCCTTAGTTATTACTTTACATCTTCCCGTATTAATTTCACAATTAATCACAATTATTAAAGTAACGCTATATAAATACGACCCTATAATTTCTCAACTTTTAAACGAACGTTATTTCATTTTCAATTAGTGTAACATTCATTTATACTTATTACAGATTCTAATTACATTAACAAATAAGCAGGTAATATATATTACAGATTTTGAATTAATCACTATTCATTATTATTTACTTTAATTTATCATTAATTACCTTACATTAACATTGTTACTTAAAATCCCTATCCAATTTCAATTTATATTCAAATGAGTACATTTACTCTTTTCGTTATGTTATAAATTATCATCAAGGCCCATCTAATTATCTTTATTGGTAAATGAATGAATTTACCAGTAACCCACTATTATAACCTTTAATATACTTGTATATTATTATTTTACCCTTTTATATTCCATTATAAATATATGCACACATACAAATTAAGATTCTAAATCCAATTAATTATTCCATCAAATCCATTAATTACTAACTATAATTATTGCAATTCATTATCTAACATAAATTTTGAATCTATTTCCTAATTTTCACATTTCAATTTATTAACATCTTACCATAGTTTACAAATAAAAGGGATTGTACTAAATAAATTATTTATTGTCCTGCATTACTTTATTACTTCCATTTACATTCACTTTCCATAATCAATATTTAATTCCATAGATAAATCCAATACTTGCCTTAATTTACTTATTTTAACGTTATATCCAAATGCGACAATTTCCACTATTACAATTAATTGCAATATATAATTTAATTTGTAAATTTTAATTACCCTTGATACACCTAATTTCAACATTCGCTTTCATATAAATAAATAATATTTTTATTTCTTTCTAAATTAAAATTAAAATCTTATTACTTTAATTCATTTTAAACACCGAATTTATATGGATCGTTACAGATGATGCTGTTGTCATCACTGAAATTATTTTCCAGCGACTGAAGTGAATTTAATGCTATTTCCTTCCCCAAAATTTGCTTGGAACAATTTCCTTCTCAGAAATACTTTTTAAAACAATAATGTTACCATTTATCTTCAAAAGATTTCCAAAATCTCTGGGGTTTTAAAGTTTCAAATTCTGTTTTAATTCAAAATTTAACCATAATGCATTTGTATAGTTTATACTTATACAAATTTCCATTTGATTATATTTCAATTTATAATTTACATTTATAATTCATATTTATAAATTTCATTTTATAATGAATTTATTCCCTTAAACTTTGGTTATATTTTCAATTCCTAGTTAAATTTTACACAATGATGATAATATGTTAATATTATCACTTCTAACATCTAAGCAACCATATATTTGCTAAAATAGTTTAGAAAAAATTTCTTTATATCAAAATATATTTTTGGGTAAAATTATTACATTCACCCACATTAAAACAATACTGTGTCGATTGTCCTATTCAAGTGTTTAGAAACCCCTTCGATACAGTTGTACAGACTGTGCCGACGAAGGTTCATATGCCACTCAATAAATCAATCAACACAATATTAAAACAATTTATATTCACTAACAAATACGCGCTCATATCTATTAATACGCTCAAACTCATTCTAGAGTACTACGGACTATAATTTAAATGAGTAATTCCCACCAGAGCCAAGGTTATCTCCAACCTAGCTCTGATACCAACTGTAACAGCCCGCAAATCCGTACCACCTTGAGTCGTCACTATTCTACGTAAAACAACTCAAGTTGTACAGAAATACGAACCATTTGGGTTAAAGAAGAAGAAGTAGAATAAGAAAATAAGAAACAACATCAGAATCTAACCATCGCAACAGAATAAAATATAATAGATATTAACATATCTTTACATCAAAATCAAATATAGCTGTTTATATATTACATCATCAGAGTACATCAATCACAGCTCAACATCAACAACATACAAATGGATACACAACAACTCAACACAACGGAATATATACATAAACAAGTACGGAAATATGTATCGTCATCCAGCTCGTCTCCTGAGCTCCACAGCATCATAACCTGTATCCTATAATACTCGGTCTGACCCGAGCATTACAGTTAAATAACACCCGAATCAGTCTGGAATACCAGCGTGAGAAAACCACACTCAGTTGATTATTAAAGTTTCAAAAATCCTTTTGAAAACAAAAGCATCTCGTAAGACCACGCCACAAATAAACATGTCGGGTTTTTACCTTACGATAGCCAAAACACTTTTTATAGAAATCCTCTGATATTATAATAGGGTCTATATACAAATACTTATAAAATAGCCGAAATTGTTACATGATTAAATTCCAGCTACTAGCCACAAAGTGGGTAATACAAACAAAATTTGTACAAGGCTCGTAGGGAGAATGGATTTCCAACTAATGACTAGGCACTGGGTACCACCTGTCACAGTACGGGACCTAGATCACCGTACCGAGGAGTACGCCCGCTCCCCTGCAACACAAGACCTGGACTACCCCTTACTGGATAATCCCGAGTGAGATCACCCTGCAGTTGGGATCAGCAACCGCCCACTAAGCCGAAATAAAAAGGGACATCTAGACAGGGATGACCTCACCCTGCTTGGGTGCTACCCACCTAGCCTTGCTGCATAACCCCTGATTTTCAGTCATTCCCATTTGATGAGGCTTGAGGCTAAGAGTTACCTTTTTAGAATATATCCCTTACAATGCCCATCGTCCACCTGGCGATGTTCCGAAAGCATCCATCCATACAAGTCCGTCCTGGGTCCGAACAGAACCGAAGGCACTATTCCTACTACATCCATTTTGGAAATATCCTCAGGATTAGTAGCGATTATCCCTTGCACTTCTCTGCTCCATCTTCGAATCCAAACTCGTTTCCACGAAACGTACAAACCGGATCAAAGTGGTTTTCGAGAAAATTAATCTCGATCCCGGTCTCTTCGAAACGATCAACGCATTTTTGTCCAATATTGATAGTCAGTTATTTAACTATCAATTAATATTCACAAACAACCATCAACCAATAAATAATTTCCAAATTATTTATTAATCTCAAAAATATCTTCTCAAGATATATTTCTATTTTCAACCTTTTGAAAACAGTTTCAAATCGTCTTTCATTTCAGAATAAACTTTTTCAAATATTTTCTATCTCCTCTGGATTCACCAAGCACACGACTAGATTCTTAAAATAATTTAAAACACTTTACTTTGAAATATACTTTAAAACATTTATTTTAAAAAAACAACCCTACTTCAATAATTTATTAAAAATATATACTATATGAATATTTGAAAATAAGGTTGCTTAATAGAATATAAAACTAGATTTTCACTTTTAAAAAAAACAGAATACTAAGTCACTCTTTAAATAATTACCGCTATAATAGATTAAAGGAAATACTTACTTTTAGAATTCAAATACTTAGAAATAATAAATTTTCAAAACATACTTTTTATTTTTAAAACAACTTTAAAACTTTTAATTTATATTTAAAAATTTACTTTGAAAACGTACTTGGTTATCCAGGGAGAATTTTCAATCTCAATCACTTAAATCAATTTCCCAAATTGATTTCCAATTTATTCCATTTGAAATAAATTTCTTTACTTACTCAATTCATTTCACCATTCATTAATTATAGACTTATTTATCAATATTATTATTTCCCATTTGATTTTAAATCTTTTAACTGAAATATATAAATTCAGATTTTTCCCAATCTCTTCTTTATTTTTCTTAAATAATTTAAATCTTAAATTTAAATAAATGTTTTGTTCTTTTAAATAATATCACTGAGGATTTAAAATTCATTAACTCTCAGTTAATTCAAATTTCCCTTTCCGTACCCAAGATTTATTTATTAGAATTTTATAGTCACTTTATTTTTTTTCAAATTCATTCTTTAAATTTATTCTATAATTATTTTACTTACAATTCACTTCTTCTATTTTCTTCCCAAAATTCAATTTATATATTTTTATGGTAATTCATTATACCCAATTATATCTAATCAAACCATAGCATTCAATATTCCAATATAATTCATCATAAAATATCAAATAATCACAACAGAGGGTATTAAATAATTTAAACAAATGTTGAAGGATCCAGTTGAATCCCTCCAACCTGTTTTCCCTGCATCCACAGATGTTAGCTCAATATAATATGCCAATTTCAAAATATACTACACTATATAGCACATCAATCAGTTCAGCCATTCAAACAATTATTTAAATTTAATCATTTAAATTTAAATTTTAACTGAGTGAGATTAACTCACCTTTGCTTTTTATTTGCAATCCACTTCAATATTGCCTTGGATTTCCTGATGTTAGACCTTGAAAATTCATTAGATGTCTTGTTAATATTTGAAATAATAGAACCATTAATTCCGTTTAATTTTAAACAACTAATTATTTATTTTTAAACTAATTCTCCTTGGGTAAAATATTTTTTTCTAGTAACTAAAATAAATAGATAGGTTAATTAACCAAATTAACCACATTATTCCCCATAATTTGAAATTTAGCTTTAAATAAAAGTAGGTACATAAGGGTACTCAATCCATTTTATTATTATCATTTTTGAAACAATCTATACTTTGATGATCTGCCTTTCCTTTTCTTTTCTTTTATAAACTCCATATAACATTTCTTTAAAATTCCTACATTTCTATAGTTAACGAATTTCCAGATTTATAGTCATTGTTGTATATATTTTCCTTTCTTAGTAAATTAACAAGCATGTAAAGTTAGTAAATAAATTAAATTTATTTAAACTAAGTAAAAATCATTACCGAAGCTTATCTCTCAATTGTTGCTCGTGCTAGACCCATGCCGTCGTGACCTAGATCTCCACCGAGCTCGACACGACCCCGCTAAACGTCACCCTCCTCCCATCCACAAACTGCTGCGCCCACGACAACATCTCCTTCCATCTACTGCTCTACCCTCGATCACACAGCGCCGCACCGAAACCTAGTCGCCTAAAACCAAGTCGCGACCACCAGCCTCCGCTGACGAACCTTCCACCTCGCGACGTGAACCTATGGACCACCACAATCGTCACCTCACCCATAATTGCGAACGCGGCCACCCTCTTTAGTCGCCACGAATTACCAGATCGCCACCTTCCCCCAAACCCTAATCGCGACCATCGACACCTCCAGGAGTTCGCCTGCCTTCTTCTATTGCACGCGCGCGACTTCGATCTTGTTCGAGATCGTCCGCCCACTTTGCCGTTCGCCCTTTTTTTTTGAAGTTCGGTTACAAATTGAAGACGAAAGAGGGAAATTATAAGTTAGTATTATAATTTTTCGTGATTCTGAAAGGTAAAAGGAATCTAGGGATTTGAAATGAAGACATGAATTTCTTTCGGCCGTTCAAACGAGAAGGAGCAGAAATTGATCTTATAAAGGAGGAACGAATTGTATTGTCTTGCGTGAGAAGACACTCTACGCATTGAAAAGATAGGAGACAGCTGGACTTGATTTCTGGCTTGAGAAATATAAATCTTAAATATTGAACATATCACGTTTAAGCAGCTTAAAATTTGATCTCCTATCGAGGCGCTCCGCTAGGCGTTCCTAATGTTAAATCCCTATTCCGGACGCAACGGAAAAGGTTTCGAGTCCTAACCCGATCGTATGGGAAAGATAGCTTTCCGATTCGATTATCATCAATTAAATTTTCATCGCGTTTATATATCGTACGTTCACATAACAACTCCGATAAACATGAAAATTGAAATCCGAGAACTAGTTTCATCGAATTCCGAGACTGTGCCTCGGAAGGCTATTTTTAAATTCAATTTAAACGGTGAAATTTTCAAAACTAAACAAATCACTGGTAAATTTAATTTTAAAACTTCTATTATCTTCAGCACTATCAATATAAATTTTACGAGCCTTCAAATTATTTTTAACAGGCTTTTTTTTAAACTCTAGATTCAACATTTTACCCAACTTCAACTTATTTAATTCAAAATTTTAATTATCAAATAATCTGTGATATTTGAATTAGAGTTATAATTAACTTTGAAATATTTAAAATCAATTAAATATTCCGATTTTAAATGCTCAAAAATTCCGGGTCGTCATAATATCTGTGCCGGAGGCTGAAAAAGTAACTTTAGCTCGGCGCTTTATTGACCTTGTTCAAGATGAATCTTCTGTGACAGATTATGTCGCATCTTTTGAATCTCTCTCAAAATATGCGGTCGAGTATATTAATAACCCATTGAAGAAAAATCGGAGGTTTATTTACGGTTTGAATAAGAACCTCAAAAAGCCATTACTTCTGAAATTAGAAGTTTTTTTCGATCAGCTTGTTGATATCGCTCTTCGACTTGAAGAGGCCGTTAAAGAAAGCGATGTTGAAGTTGTAAGTGCCAAACATAACTTCAATAACAACAAGAAGATGCCTATTAAGTTCAAGCCTAATCCCAACAAGAAAGGGAAACAAGCAACTTCGGTAGCAAAGACTCCTATCTCTAGTCGTGGGCAATGCTACAATTGTGGTTCTAAGGACCATTATGCTAATAAATGCTCGAAACCTCTCTTTTGTCGTTATTGCAAAAGTTCAGGTCATCTTTTATCTTCATGTCCCAAACATCCAAGAAAGAGGGCGGGAAAGCTAAATGTTGTGTAAGCGCCTTGTAACACTTCTCTTGATCAAGGTATTTCTCATTCAATCCTTGATGGCATTATTATGTTTTGTGATCATCCTATTCGAGTTTTTTTTGATACGGGTGTATCCCATTCTTTTATATCAAAAGAACTTGTTGATACTTTGTCTTTAAGTGTTATGGCTTTGATGACATAACTGAGAATTGTAAATCCGGTTGGTGGATCCGCAATACTCAACTTGCTTTGTAAAGATGTCGAGATTATTTTATGTGATTATTCTTTCTGAGCCAATTTGCATGTTATGCGCTACTTAGGTTTCAAAATGATTTTTGGAATGGATTGGCTTAACCGTTATGAAGCCCATATCCTATGTCCTGAGAGGACTATTCATCTTCGACATCCTTAATCTGTTAAGCAGATTTCTATTGTTCTTAAAGATTCGGATTCCCATTTGGCAGCATCATTATATTCTCTAAACCCTTATGATAACGATAATGATGATGAGGAAGATGTCATTTCCTTTATTCAAGTTGTTCGCGAATTTCCTGACATATTTGAGCTCGTCTTAGGATTAACCCCTAAGCGAGCAATCGAGTTCAGAATTAATCTAATCCCTGGAGCTCTACCTATAACTTGTCCTCCTTATCGTACGTCCAATAAGGAAAATGAGGAGATGCATAAACAATTATCCAAATTGGAAGAGAAGCAATTTATTCATTCTAGTTCCTCTCCTTGGGGAGCTTCGGCTATTTTTGTAAAGAAATCCGATGGTACACTTAGACTTTGCATTGACTACCGTAAGCTTAATGATCTCACCATCAAAAAAAAATATCCCTTACCTCGGATTGATGATCCTTTTGATCAACTTATTGGTGCTAGAGTCCTTTCACATTTAAACTTAGCAATCAGTTTTCATCAGCTTCGTATTGCAGAGGATGGCATTCCTTTGACATCATTCCATACTCGTTATGAATCTTATGAATGGCTTGTTATGGAATTTGGTTCAACGAATGCTTCGGCTTACTTCGTTGACCTTATGAATCGAGTTTTCAAAGACTTCCTCGATCAATTTGTTCTCATCTTTATAGATGATATTCTTGTTTGTTCTAAAATCGACGAAGAGCATGAAAAGCATCTTCTATTATGTTGGAAACTCTTAGGAGCAATCAATTGAATGCAAAATTTTCTAAGTGCCACTTTTGGCAATCTCGTGTGAAATTTCTTGGACACATCATTTCTGAATCTGGAATTTCCATGGATCCTTCAAAGATTGAAGCGATTCAAAATTGGAAGAGATTTGAGAGTGTGATGGAAATTCGTAGTTTCCTTGGATTAGCGGGCTATTACTGTCGTTTCATAAAAGACTTTTCAAAAATTTCCATGCCTCTTACTAGTTTGACGAAGAAGGGAGTTAAGTACATTTAGTCAGACAAATGTGAAGCTTTTTTTCAAAAATTAAAAGAACTCCTTTCTGATGCTCCTATTCTTGTGATTCCCGAAGGGAACCAAGACTTTATTGTTTATACCGATTCTAGTCCTATTGGTTTGGAAGCCATTCTCATGCAAAGGGAATGTGTTATTGCTTATGCTTCTAGGCAATTAAAGCCTGCCGAGACTAGATACGCCACTCATGATTTAGAGCTTGCGGCTATTGTTTTCGCCCTTAGAATTTGGTGTCATTATCTTTTGGGAGAGAAATTTATTCTCTATACCGATCATAAATCTTTGAAGTACTTATTTTCTCAAAAGGAACCTAATTTGCATCAACAACGTTGGCTCGAATTCCTTGCATCTTATGATCCTGATATTCTTTATACTCCTGGAAAGGGAAATCGCGTTGCCGATGCCCTTAGTCGTAGGCAATAAGCGGTTGTTTCAATGATGATAACTGAATGGAATAATCTTGAGACTTTATCCACTTGTGAGATTCGAGATCGTGAATCCGGTTAATATTCATCTCTTGTTTTATGTAGTCTTGAGGCTCATTCATCTCATTTAGACCGCATTCTTGAAGCTCAAAAGCATGATCTCGAATTGGCTCATCTTCGCCAAAATTGTTGGGATAGAAATAGTGATGGTTTGAAAGACTTTGAAAACGATGCTCGTAGCGGCATTCGAAAATTTGGTAAACTTATCATGCCAAATATTAGTAATCTTCATAAAGACATTTAAGAAGATTCTCATCGTTTTAAATTTACCATTCATCCCGGTAGTAGTAAAATGTATGCATATATGAAGCGACTATATTATTGACATGGAATGAAATTTGATATTGCTATTTATTAAGCATTGCATGACTTGCCAACTCGTTAAGGCCGAGCATCAAAGGCCCGGTGGATTATTGCAACCTTTGGATATTCCAGTTTAGAAGTGGACCAAGTCTCGATGGACTTTATTGACGGTCTCCTCATTCTCGTTCGGGTGATGATAGTTTATAGGTGATTGTAGATAGACTTACAAAATCCGCCCATTTTATTCATGTTCGGTCTAATCAGACCACGCCTCTTTTAGCCAAACTTTATGTTAAAGAAACTGTTAAATTGCATGGAATTCCTACTTCTAATATTAGCGATCGTGATCCATTATTTACTAATGGATTTTGGAAGAATCTTCAAAAAGCTTTGGGAACGAAGCTTAATTTTAGCACCGCTTGTCATCCTCAGTCCGATGGACAAACCGATCGTGTGAATCAAACTCATGAAGATCTTCTTCGTGCATGTGTTCTTGATTTTGGTGGAAGTTGGGAAGATGGTATTTCTCTTGTTGAGTTTTCCTATAATAATAGCTTCCAATCTAGTATTGGTATGCTAGCTTTTGAGGCACTCTATGGAAGGCCATACCGGTCTCCTTCTTGTTGGCTTGAAACCGGTGAGAGGCTGGTTTTAGGCCTAGATTTCATTCGCGATTCCACAGAACAAATTGACCTATAATTTTTGGTTTTGTTGTCCAATTTTATGAAAATCCTACGATGGATGTTTGGACATGTTTTGGTGTGTGTCGAAGAGCCTATAAGGCTGGTTTGTCGCTTGGCATAAATCCCTAGTCTTCATTGCTCTTCTGATCGCCCTCGGTTAGTATTTTTGCCCTTCTTGGGACTAGGCTGAGAATACTGCAAATTGCAGTTCAGTCGACGAATCTGGGGACAGAAAATTCCTGTCCCTGTATCAGTCGACTGACCTCTGTGTTTAGTCGACAGAACGTGGAAACCGAAAGATTCCAAGTATGGAATCTGTCGACTGACCACCGAGTTCAGTCAACTGAACCTGCTTCTCTCAGCCAATTTTGCCTTTCTAGGTGGGTTTCCTATTTTAAATCGATTCTTATTGATTCGGTTAGTTATTATCACTTTTGTTGACTTTGATAAATCCTTTTTCGGGATTTTTGGAATATCCATTTCTATGGATTCGGCATCGATTTCTATGGATTTGATTCACGTCTTCATATGTGAATTTTTGGCAATTGATTATTTTTACAATCATTGTTGTGATTTGTCACTTTGAAACACAAAGGTTTCCATACTAGTAGTAAATATTCAAACACTTTCACAAAGATGTTTTCACTTTATTTTAATACAAAGCTCGTTTATAAAATCATTTTCCAATCTATTAGTATATATAACCCATTTCCTCCTTCGTTCGAGAAATCCAATTAAACAACTTAGCAAAACAAGCGGTATGAAACGCTTGCGTTTACTTTACCGGTTAATTCTTAGACTCGTTCGAATGAAAATATTGTGACAATCTTCGAGTGGAAATCTACAATTTGCTCGTAAATATTTAAGTTAAGTAAGTGGTTATGATACATGAAGCTAAACTCATTTATTTACTAGCTTAATGTAATCGACACTTCTTGTTGATCGATGATGATCATTTTATGGTTTAGATTAGCGTTATGCGATGTCTCTTTGTCCACGTAGGGGACTGTACCTCGTTTTATTGAGTTTCGTCTCAGTTCTTTTATAGGCTAATGACCTATGGGTTCTTTGGAGTTTCGACTCATTTTTTTATGGGCTAGCGACCCATGTTCTTTTATGGAGTTCGGCTCATCGAGTGTACCGTTATTGTACTACGTCATTGTTCCGAATTATTTGAGTTTCAGGTTCCTCGAGCGTACCGTTATTGTACTACGTCGTTGCACCGGCTCTATGGTTAGCGACAATGGGTTAGCGACCTTTTTGTGATGCACGTGTTGGTGAGTTCTCATGCTCCCGTTTGTGACAGGCCTCTCCCCTTTGTGATTTCTGGATTTCTAATTGATCATTTCTAGAATTTGAGTTTCACCAATTTTTGTGATTTACACTGATAATTTTTATCAATATTTGTGGTTTGGTGAATATGTTAAAGAATATGTCATTCTTTTTGGTGTTTGAGAATATTCGAGATATTGTATGATTTTTGTTGGTATCTAATGTATACTTTTCATAGTATAACATTAATATTATCATATGTTTTTGTCATATCTCGTACCCTATCTCATTTTATCTTATATTTATAGCTAGACTGGTCTATTTATTATTTTCTTGTTAAATAATACTCAGGTCAGACCGAGATGTTATAGGTGCTTCTGCTTGACTCCTTATCCGGGACCATCATCTGATTTTTGTCTAACTACTTAGTTTAGTAGTTTTTGTTGTTATATACTCGAGATAGAGACTCCTTGATGTATATTTATTCTTTTGTCTAGCACTTGTACCTATTATTTTTAGATGTAGTGGATCTTGTACGACCACTACTTTGATTTACACTTCTAGGTGATATATTCATATCTGTTTCCGCCTTTGTGATATGGATATCTGTGACTGATTTGTGTTATGTTTATTTCTATATTTGTTTTAGAAGACCACATAGCCACTATGTAGTAGATTTGAGTTCGTATTTGATATGTCAGATTGACACACCATCTGACATATCGTTACTCGCACAAAGCCATTACATGGATGATCGCTCCTCAACAGCCTTATTCTTCGTGCTAATCGATGGCATTACCCAGTAGTGTCCTTGGCTAGCGTGAGTATAGAGGCAGGGCATCACAGCGTTCATACCTCATACGGACATTCGCCAAACCATCCTACTTCGTTCTGGATTCTCCATCACGTACACAGTTGTTAAAGTGGTTTTCTGTATTGCCATTGAGTATGATATTATACAATCCCGGTCTCTTTAACCACCAAACACTTATTTCACACTGTGGTCATTTTCATTTCAAACAGTTCATGCTTCATATAAAAATATCATATCATTTCAAAATCATATCACTTTCAAAATCATTTGTAACGATTCGTAATTTTCGATAATTTAAATTAGTTAATTTAATAAGATTTTTGGAATTTAATATTGAAAGAAATAAAAATTTGTGATCTAATAATGAGATAATGACTAAAATGAAACGTAAAAATGTTAATTAAAGTTAATCATTAACAACTTGAATGAAATTCCAATTAATTGAGGTGATTTAGCAGTTATACTTGGTTATAAATTGAATATAAGAAAACAAATGTAAATATTGAACTAATTTTTGAAATAGTATATAGTTAATGGTATTTGCATAAAATTAGTGTTTTGTAAGTAATTATATCATTTGTTTGAAAATAATAAACTTACAAACATGTGATTAAGAGTTGATGGTAACAATTATTATAAGTTACCAATATATTTAATCCGTTATATTAAATTGGAAATCAATTGCAATTAATTCACTTAATTAGTGCAGTTAATGTAGGTTAAATTGATGTGGAAGAATGTTAATTCAATAAGATGTAATAAATGTAAATTCAATTCATAATATAATAATTGAGTGAGTAAAAAGAATTGGAATCAATTTTACTCAATTTATTGGAATTTAAATTTTAATAAATGAATATATTACAATTAAATGTAATCGAAGATCACGTTTATGAAAAGTAAGATGAAAATGGAAAATATTAGTGTAATAAAACATATAAAAATGTTAACTTTGTATGTAGAGAAATTATTCATTAAATTAAAAGAGTGAAACCAAATAAAATCAATTTATTGGAATTAAATTATAATTAATAGGATTAATGGCAGTTGAAATTGAACACTATAATTATTGAAATAATTAACATTGAATTGATATGTAAACTTATTTTAATTTATTATAAATGTCTTTGCAATCAAAAAAATGAAGAAAATATGTTAGTTTATAAATATTGAATTAAAAGGTGATTAATTAATTTAATATTGATTTGTTTAATTAATGTAAAAAATAGCCATTTTGGCAACTGGCTCGGATTTGGACGAAACTAGTTTCATCGGATCTGTAACAGTGAATTATGGAAGAATTTCAAGTTTCGTAGCGATAGGACTTTTCATTTGATCGTACGGGCTCGAAACGCCTAGAAATCAATTAAAATAAAATCAATTGAGCTGATTTCAACATAATTTTTTTATACGATGGAATTAGAACTTGAAACTTATTCCATTGAATTTAAAATTATTGAGAACGTCTATTTTGATATATGGGATTACCCATTTTCGTTCCGGAGACAGAACGAGCTTTTTGGGTCATTTATCGTTCAACGTGTGAATCAATCTTATCCATTCATTCTATTTTTTTAGCTTTGCCTATAAATAGCACGTTATAAACCCTAGCTAATTCTAATTTTCATTTTTATGTACATATAATTCTCTCTGGCTTCTTCTTCTCAGTGGCAGACAAACCAAACAAATTCCAAATTCAATTGCAAATGAAATCAAATCAAAAATTCAAACTCCTCCAACCCAAACAAATTATATACTGATTCAAAGCTCTCGACGAATGCACCTTGAATCTACGATTTGTTTTCCAATTTGAATTATCATTTGATCAAAAATGGATGAGGAAGCTCGACCGTCCATTGCTAGGGTTTTTGAGTGGACGGTGGATCTTCATCTTGATGACCATCGGAGGTTGCTACGAGGTAGAGGACGATGAGAGGGACCGATTCATGTGGCTACTTGGTTTCATAGATGGATGAAGCGCCTCAAACGGCGTGCTCAAAGTTAGCAGTGGCAAACTGCTAAGGCGATGCCACAGGGGGCCACGAAACACTAGCTTGGTCGGCTTAAGGTGATTGGAGTAGTAGCATCACCTGATCTGAGTAACGTGGCGCGTAGTGGTGGCAATAATTGGACGTGTAGCGGCGGCTGTAGGGTTTTGCAAAAGCTCGTGTGCATGAACAGTGCTAGGGTGGAGCATCCTTCTAGTGCTAATGTGTCGTGAATTTGAGGTGCCCTTTTTCCTTTTTTTTTTATTTTAAAAAAATTCATTTTCAACCTATTCTAACTCGCATAATTTCTGCATATGAACTCCACTTCATGTGCAGTTTGATCCGCTAGGATTGTGTCAAAATTCTGGGCATTTTGACGCTGGTCTAGACAAATTCCGAGACAGCTCAAATTTGGGCCTTATTTTGAATTTCAATTCAATTTGAATTCAAAAGGTGAGTGTTTTAACCCACTCACAACTTCTAAAATTTATTGTGTTAGTTAAATTAAATTTGTGATGTGATTAGAAATTTATTGATTGATGTTTGGTATGATTAAATTTTTATTCTTTTTAAAATTGACTTTATTGCATTTGATCATCGTTTAAATTTAATATTGAATTTTAGTTGTCAATTCTATACCTATTTTGAATTATCAGTTATTTATTGATGTTGGATGATGATTGTGATGGATGTTTAATTGTTGATACTAGTTGATTGGATGTTGTATTTTATACTGTTATAACACTGCAAATCCCTATGGGTTGAAATGATATATACCCGAATGATCTATAGATTAGGAAAAATCATTATGGGTTGAAATGATAGACTCGAGCGATTTTATGGATGTGTTTATTTAGAGATTGCGGTTTGAAATGATATATAACCGTGAAATTTTAAATTGTGGATTGAAATGATAAATATCTGTATCACTTGACCCTAGGGTAGAGAATTATATACGGACATTGGATTAGTAAAAATAAATGATTTTAAAATCTTTAATTTTGGAATTTAGTAAAATGATATTTCGAAATAAAATTTGATTTATATAAATTGAATTATTATCGAAATTCAAGCTTTATGTTAAAAACTGGAATTGGTTTAAAAGGAATTATTGAAGGAATTTAAATTGAAATTTGAAATTTGATTTTTAAAGTATAATTGAAATTTATCGAAATTGAATTATTAAAATTATTTGGAATATAACCTTGAAACGTACTGAAATTAGAGTAAATATAAATTGATGTTTGCAACATGGATTGGAATTGATACGAAATTGTTGGTCTATTGAGAATTTAAATTGAAGATTTGGAATTGGGCTTTATTGGGAAATTGAAATGGTCAGATTTTGTTGAAATGAAATAAATACTTTTAAATTGATATAAATTCCGAATTCATGTTTCCAAAAATAAACTATTTTAAAATATATTATTTTTAAGATTCTAAATTTTAAGATCATCAAATTATTAAACTACTTAACCTATATTAACTATATTAAATCAATTTAACTTATTTTAAATCATTTAATATATTTTAAAACTAATTAAACCATTTTAACTTATATTAAATCCAATTAATCAATTTTAAAGCTATTTAATCTATTTTAATAATATTTAATCTATTTTAAATCTATTTAACTATTTTAAATCTATATTAAGTACTCTAGAGTATTTTGGCTATTAAAATTTTATTTAAACTATTTATAACTATCTAAACTATTTTTCTAAATTTCAAACTAAGTAATGATTTTATATTTATATTTAAATCCTCGATTAAAGTAAATATGTTTAAACGATATTATAACCTAAGTTGGGATTTAAATAACATATTTGATTTAATATGATAATTTTGAAATGAGAGTTTAACCTATTTTGGAAATATGACTTTGAACGGAGATATAATTTTGAAATTATGATTTCAAAGGTGATATGATTTCAAAGATGGATATGATTTAGAAAGCAAATATAATTTAGAAAGTGATATGGTTTGGATTGAATATAATATTTTGATATCAATTATGAAATGATTTTGGAAATGTAAAAGAACCATCCAGTGTGTAATAAGCGATTGGTTGTTAAAGAGACCGGGATCAGATATTGTCATACTCTCTGCCAATATTGGAACCACTTTAACAACTGTGTACGTAGTGGAGATTCTAGAAATAAAGTAGGATGGTTTGGTGAATGATTTCTGTATGAGGTATGACGTGACCCCGACTCCCGTGAGTCAGCTTAGATGTGACTAAAACAGGAGCCATGCCGGAGCAAGTGAGATCATTCCTCCTATCGGACACATTTCTTTGATACCATTCTATTACTTTGTGATTAATTTGGTGGCCACCCTTGATTTAGATTATGTGAGTGTGTCCGAGGTGGGCGGTAGTAGCTGCTATACGTTACTACCAGTCCGGATCCACAATTGTTATATCCAAGGTTTCAAATCTCGCTCATCTCGGCCGAGATCTCGGTCGAGATCTCGTTTTCAAGCCTGGGCGATTCGAAATAGGCAATTTCCTTTGAATCTCGTCTGACCCAAATCTCGGACGAGATTTCAGTATCTCGTCCGGTATCTCGGACGAGTTTTAACAGCGAGATATCGGCCGAATTGTTGAATTTTGGAAAAAAAATCAACTCTTTTTTCGTATTGGGCTAGCTCATCCTTTACCTTAATTTAAGCCTTCTTAATTATACTTTTCTTAACCCTTATTTGTTATATAAATCTCATTTAATCTTTGTCTCTTATTTTACGGCAGTGATGAGTGTAAGATGATGATAAAATCTACATCGATTATGGTAAGAAATTCACTTTATGATTTTCATTTAGGTTTCTGATCCAGATTAATTTACATCCGATTTCATTTTTATTTTTTCAACACTTTCTTGAGTTTTTTTCCTAACCCTATTTTTTGCGGCTATAAATTTTGGGCATTACTTATTTAACTTTATGTTTCAAATGGATTCCCAATTTGATTTCATTTAGTCTTTGCTGCTATAATTTTTTCCTCAAGGCTTATTTTTAAGCAATAAAGGAATTCTCTTTCATCTATTAATTTCATTTGATGATTACATGTTCATTCGTACATCATTGTTTTGCTTTTCTTATAATATTACTCAATGTTTGAAAAAAAAATTGTACTATGTATGCTATTTTCTACGTTTGTTTGAAATATATATATGTTATTAAATGCTTGATGAGATTTTGTTTGCTAATTATTAAATACTATAATCAGACATAAAATATCTTAATTCTACTTGTAGACCTTTGTATTTGAAGTTATAAAATTAATATTTCCCTTGAAGCACTATAAATCATAAAAGTTAGAAATGAGACATTATATTATGTAGGAATGTTAAGTGAATGATCAAACAAAGTAAAGGTGCCTATGTTATGGTTTGTTTCTTATGTACTTTATCTCATATGATATTATATTGAACAGTAATCATGATATCTAGTTATTTGTTTATTTTACGTGATGCAAGTGATATTTTTCCATATTAAATTACTAATGATAAGCGTGTGATATATTCAAGGTAAGTGCACAGTGTTTTCCTTAAGGTGGTGACTAGTATTATAAATTTAGGTCTACGAAAACTAATTTTCGACATGACATATACTCTGAGATAACTCCGAAATGAATTTTAGAAATCGAGATGTAAATCCGAGATGGACGACCGAGATGCACTCATCTTGTTCGATATCTCACCCGATATGAGATAAGCTTTCTAAATTCTTCGAGACGAGATATGACCGATATCCGAGATTTAAAACCTTGGGTATATCTACCCTGGCATTGCCTCGAGCGCTGTGTTCACATGCCCTAGAGCGTCTTCTATGAGTTTGTTTTTTACCATACCTATGGAGTACCCTCTGATCGCCCTCCAGTTTACGAAGAAATTACGGCACTATATAGACTATGGGAATATATAAAAATGTGTTAAGGGGGGTATGGGTAACGCCTTAACGCTATTTTAATACTTTACCTTACTGTAGACACTATTATAATAGCGTATTGTACTACATAATAGATAGTTTAACAGATCCTTAGGAGACGTGAATCCCGAACATTTCTTAAGTTACTACACTCACGTTAGACTCTGGATATGAGATGCCAAACCCCATAAACATCTCTGGCGATGTCATGCTCATATTTACCGTTGATTTAACTTACATAAGATCTTTTAGTTCTGACCCGAGTGCTTTGTCTTTTCAATTCGCTCGGGTCAGCCTGAGCATTTCAAGATTTGACGACCTTATTTCTAGAGGACGAAGATGAAGATTTGTACTACTATTATTTACTATATTTATTCCACTGCATTCATACTGTTCCGCTGCATTATTTATTTATCTTTGATATGTGTAGCTCTGATTCTGTGTTGTATAAGTATAATCGAATGTTTTGTAAACAGCTTCATGAACTGTTATTTGATTGATGTATTTTGTCATTCCACTTCGAGATTTTGTTTTGATTTTTCTTTCTTTCTCTGCTTTTTTCTTATTTACCCTAATAACAATCTGCCCCTTTTATGGCTTAAGTTTGACGTGTATGTCTGCTTAAAACGTCCAAAAAGGCAGGTCAATACAATTTGTATCAAAGCCAGGTTTAGCAATAACCATAGCTTTGTGGTGTCCGACTCATATTAAATAGGGTAGTAATACCCTAGAATGAGTCAGTGAGTGTATATATATGAGAGAGCATATTTGTTAGTGTTATAAAAAAATTTATATTGTGTTAATGTTTCCGTTTTGTATTTATACATTCTGGTTAGCGCATATGACGTTATGACATCGATAGGAATTTCTAAACACTTAATAGGACAGACCAACACAATATTCGTTTTGAAATGTAGGTAAATGAAATAATTTTCCTATTATATATTTTTGTATATTAAATAATAATTTTATAAATGATATATTTTGGTTGTAATATTTTTTTTTAGGTAGTGAAATTTATAAATATTGGCTAAAAATGAGATTGTAAATAAAATAAATATAAATTGGAAATTTTAGAACATAAGTTCTGGGATTTTTGGAAAATTTCTTTCAAAAGATTCTAGAATATAATATATTAGTGTTATTTGTAAGTGTTTTCTTGAATAAAAATTTCAATATAATTTGAAAGAAATGTTAAAAAAGGAATTCGGAAGGAAATAAGTTCTGTACTCCTCTCTCTGTCGCTGGAAAATAATTTCGGCGATGAGTGCACGCATCATCGACATTCATTTTCGAGTTTCAAAATGGGAACACCGTGTAGTAATGTTTACCGCACAATTGTTATGATAAATTAATCTTGATTTCCAAAGTATGTATAAAGATATGATTATATATATTATTTTAAATTATTGAAATGAAAACCTGGTTGTTTAGTTCTTGAATTTCTATAAATTAGAGATTTCAATTTTTGAAATGAAATGAAATTTGAACTATTAATAAGTAGAAATTTCTGAAATGAAATAAGAAAACTTGATTAATGAAATAGATAAGAAACTGAAATTTGTAAACTGTAAATAAAATGGAAATGGAAATAAAAATGGTAACTATTGAACATTTTGTCAAATAAATAAATAAGAGAAACTTTTATAACTTTCTATTGCATTCTAAAGGACATATAAATATATAACTTACCAAAATATTAAAATTTGTAATGTTGAATTAGATATGTAATAGGAAATTATGCAAGTAAAACTCAAATAATGAAAGTGTTCAATGGAATTACTTTTATAAATAAGAACTTTGATATTATAGTTGTTATAAACTTAAGTTATAATTGAAAAGCTACTAATTAAATGTAATAGAAAAATGAGTACTGTAAGAAAAATGATTATAAACTTAAGTTCAGGTTTGAAGCTATTGATAATTAAAGTAAATAATAATGAATACTATATTAAAGTAAATGATTATAATTTTAGGAAAGTTGAAATGATTCAAGAATACATTTAATATTCAATGACACTATATAAGGAAATGAGTGTAAATTAAAAAGCAAGAAACATAAGTATGAGCTTATACACAAATGAACATTAATATTTAATTGAAATAAAGTATATAAATTAATTAATGTAAACTAAACTATAATAAAATGTATGAAATACTTGAATAGTGAAACCATAAATTATTATAAACAACTGAATAGAAATAACTTATTTAAGAAATGAATGTCAAGTAATGAAAGAAAATTTTCATTAAATGAATGAATTTTTGTAAGTGATGAATGAAATAAATAAAATTAAGTACTGAAAAAATGAACGGGAATTAAAATTTGTGAGAAATAAATGTAAATTAAAGAAAATACTCACTGTACGAATGAAAATATACAAACAATAAATAAACTTGAATATTGTTCGGAATTTGTTGTGGGTTTTGGCTTATGGATTGCTGGGAAATGATACTTGTAATTGTTTGGATGTATGAGTATCTATTGAGTTTATCTAAGACGGTTGAGTGTATGGTATACTTAGTAGTTTATTTGTCGTTCTATAAGGTTAAAAGTGTCTAAACCCAAACAAACCATTTATTTTACTTGCTATGGATGTATGGTTGATTTCATATGACGATTATATGCTTGTTTGCAAGAGATTGTTGTTATATCGTATTGATTTGTTTTTTATTTATTGAAACGACTAAATTATTTTACATTTATATAATTATCGACTTCTTTAGACTGTATAAGAGAAATACTGGTTATGGAAGCAAATTGCTACTGCTTTTGGTTTCATAAAATAAGCGTTAATTGCCCGACAAATAGGTATGTTCTCAAATTATGGTTTATAGCGATATTATACTATTCTCCCATTGTTGGGATATATTATTTTGAAATATATATGATGTATATTGATTATTTTGATTATTTATTAGTGTATAATTTGTTTTCTTTAAATATTATATAAATATTTGAAAAAAAGGAAGAGTTTAAATATAAACACATAAAACATATATAAATATAAAACTAACTGAAAATATAATATAAAAATTGTATGAAAACATATTAAAACATAAATTCATGCAAAATTACAAATGTACGCTAATTATTAACGAGTGTAGGCAAACTTAACAAGTGTCACATTTTATTATTATTTTCTTTTCATTTTTAAATAAATATAACTTGGCTATATATATCTCTACGACTACTCCTTCTTTTCTTTTCTATCTTACATTTTTCAAATCAAAAGTAAAGAAACCAAAACCAGATGAAAATAAAAACTTAAGCAAACAACACTCCAAGTTTTCCACCTGATCTAGATCAAGTAAAGATTCAACTCAGTTTCCAATCAAATTCAAGTTCATATTCAAAGTACAAAGCAGATCAAAGAATCAAGCATTTCCAGCTTTTAAGTTCAGATCATTTTTCAGACTTCTAAGCTTTCTCTGTTTTCATTTTCATTGTGAGTAAACAATTTTCTTTTAAAGGTTTAAATCTGTTTTAAAATCTTGATGTATGCAATAATACTTGAAGTAAATGTGATAAGTGTTTGTATAAATGTATATATGAATGCATGTATATATGTATGCGGATGTTTGTGTGCATGTCTGTGTATCAGTACGTTTGCTATGTTCTAGTTTACAGGCTTACAAACAAATTCAAAAATTAAATTTCTCTTCCCTCAATTCTTTTTAGACTTAGATATATAAACAAAATATGTATGAAACAACAAGATATAGGTTTTAAAAATATTTTCAACTAAAATTTGAGGTGGTTTTTAACTGGAAGGAAGAATATACAGGGAAATTCAAAATTTATCAAAATTTCGACTTGCATGAATTCAAGATTCACTTATATCATCTAGAATGATTTCAAAAACCATGAATTTTAAAGATGAAATCAAGATTTTTAAACTTATAAATCGAGAGCATTCGTAAGTTGAACGGGAAAGAGGATTATGGCGATTTCGAATGATCAAAGCAAGGTGGGTGGTCGAGGTCACTTCTGGAGGTGGCTAGGATGGTGGGGATCTCAGCAAAAATGATCGCTGGTTTTTTTACCACCGTGGTGGCAGGACGAAGGCAAGGTAGGGTTTTAGGGTAGTTTTGGATCGATTGGGTTTGCGAGGCTAGATCGTCGTCGATGGAGCATCGGACTCGGTCTGGTGTGGGGGAAACGAAGCATGGGTCTATGGCGAGGCTATAGTCGGGATTTCAAGGCATCTGGTGATCGAAATCGGTGGGTCAAGGCAATTCTTGGGTGACCAGTTTCGTTCCAGTGGGTTCGATCGAGCTCGATTTAGAATTCGTGATTGATTCGATGATCTGGGTGTTCATGTTGACTGAGGGAGTGGTCGCCGACGTGTCGATGGTCGGTGCATGGATCGAAGTTGGTCGGATTGCTCGTGCACCTGCACGAGTCTTCGTTAACATCTAATGTTGTTGCTGTGTTTTTATGCTTCTGGGAAGATGGTAATTTACTTGAGGTCGTTCTCGAGTTTTTATCGAGTGGGAGGTGATGTGAATTTGCTCGGGAATAGGCTCGAGTATTTTGGGTTTTGGCTCGGGTAATTTAGAGCTCATGCCTGGGTTGTGTTAATAACCAAGTTTTTAAAGAAAGCATGATCAAATTTCAAAGTATACTAAAATGAGTAATTTTTTCATAAGAAATGATAACCAAGTTTTCAAAGTAAATTTATTCAAACGAGTTTTTAAACAAGTTTCAAAGTTTAATTTTTTTAAGTTAAATGTTTTTTTTAAATTATGTTGGTTTATATAAATTATAAATTAGGTTAAATATGTAATTAATTCCTAAATGTTTTCCAAATGAAATTTAATGTTGTAATTAAGTAATTAATTAAGGTAAAGGGTTTATCTTTTAATTAAATTAGGATCTTGGTTAATTAAAAAATCATTTATTAATTAATTATAGGGTAATTAATTAATATAAGTAAATAAGGATTAATAAATTAATAATTATGGATTAATTAGTTAATTAATTAAAGGATAATTAATTGAAGGATAATTGATTAATGATTAAAGGTTTATTAATCAAGTGATTAAAGGATAATCACTTAAAGTAATTAAAGTATTAAATTTGTTAATGTAATTTATTAAGGGTCAATTTATTGATTAATTAATTTAAGGTTAATTAATTTATGTGATTAATTAAGGGATAAATAATCAATGTAAGTAATTGAGGATAATTACTTAAGATAGATAATTAAGGATAATTATTTAACTTCGTTAATTAATTAAAATGATAATAAATAGTTTGCAATTAATTAATGTTAATTAACCAGGGTTAGGTGATTAATTCATAGGTAATTAATTAAATTTGAGTTAATTAAATTAATTATAATCTAATGATTAATTAATCTTTCTTATGGATGACTGGATTATATTGAATGCCTTGAATTGTTTGATATCTCTGATTGTGATGTTCTATGTTATGAGATGTTTGGGTTGAACTGTGACAATATGGGTCTTTATCGGTGATGAATTGCTATGTAAATTGACATCCTGTGTTTAAAAATTGAATTGTATTCACTTAAAAAACTTGGATTAAAGATGATAATGGATTCGAAGAGATCGAGATCGGGTATCAGTAAATACCTGAAACCACTTCGATTAGTAATCTACAATAATTCTTTATAGATTTGACTTTAGAATCAAATAAGCTGGAATGGAATAAATTAAGTAACATGGCCATTTAAACCGAGTAATGGTTCTTAAATATTGTTTGGTAATAAGTGACTGACTATAACCAGTTAAGAACTCGTAGTAAGGTATGAGTTACCCCGGGTTTCAATTATGTTTAATAACTTAGTATTTCCAGTTATATGGGTTTACTCACGCTGGTTTCTAGCCTGACCCGGGTGTTACTTTATTGTAATGCTCGGGTTAGACTGAGTATTGTAGATTTTCAGGTTAGGACGTTCTGGAGCTTAGGAGGCGAGCTGGATGGCAGAAACGTATGGAGTATATTCCGTTGTATATTGGAGTTTATCTGGGACAAGTTCATTATAACTGTCTAGTTTTTGTGTGTATGGTCGTACTCTGATGTATTGTATGTAAATTGACATATACAGATTTTTATTTGTATAAATGCTATTATTTGATATTATATTTTGATCCGCTGCAAATGTGAGATTTCTGTGTTTTATTTTCTGTTCTTCTTCTATCTCTTTTCTTCTTTACCCTAACAATCTGGGATTTCCAGCATTTGATTATTCGAAACCTTTATAGTGAACGTATTAGTGTTGAATTTTCGAGGTTGAAAATTTATGGGTCATTTCATTTTGGTATCAGAGCGAGGTTAAGCGAAAACCTTGGCTCTGGTGGGTTTACTCATTAAGGATAGGGTCAGTAGTACCCTAGGATGAGTTGAGTATATTATATTTGAGAGCGTATTTGTTATTTTCCTATATAATGATTTTAAAATGGTTTTAAAATTAGTTTTTATATACGCTTATATTTTGATATATAAAGCAAAATGGAATATTTTAAGGAAGAAACAATTTAGATAAGTATGACTTATAAGTTGAAAAGGATTTACATTGTGAAATTTTTAACCTAGGTCCAGAAAACTTAAATTGTTTCAAAATATTAATAGATATAATGAATAATATTTTTAAGTATATGAATCTTATTTTAAGACAAGAGTTGTTTTAAAAATGAATTTAAAGAAATTTGTTTTGAACTGAAAACCAAGAATGGTTTAAAATTTAAAGTATGACTTGATGTGCTAATGAAATAAATTTGTATATATAAGTAGATGTACATAAAATCAATGTTGATTTGAGATAAACTCTAAGTGTTGAATTTTGAATTTTACCCGGAAATGTGATGTAAAAACCCAAAGAGAAATAAGTTTTTGAACTTATAAATGGGAAAGGATATTGATAAGAAGTTTAAAATTTGAAGTGGAGAATTCAATTTAGTAAGATTGACTGGATTAAATGAATTGAATTTAACTTAGGGGAAGTTAGCTAAATTTAACAAACAACCTGAATTGGAAATTTCAAAATGAAATTGAGATTTAACTTAGGAAAGTTAAATGGTTGGTTTGAATGGGAGTTATGTGTGATCTAAAAACGAGTTTGAGATCTGGAAATGTGAGATGGATGCCACTGATAAATGTTTTAGATAATTTGGATGTTTATTTACTTTGACCTATCCTGCTATCATCCTATTACTATTAATAATCTGTAAAACTGTGAATTGAATTATTTTGAATAAATTAAGAAGTAGATTGAGATAATATATATCCATTACTAGAATAAAATGGAATTAAACTTTATTTTGAAATTATTTAAATGATTTTGATTTTTAGAAATAAAATAGAAATTATGGGAATGTAATCACTATGAACTTAAGATTTAAATGTTAAAAATAAACTTGCAAACTAAAATTTGCTAAGAATTGGTTAGAAGTTAAATTTTGGTAATAAATTGGATTCTGTAGATTAAATTGTTTTAAAAAAAGTTTTGAACTCCTACTTGAACCTTGAAATAAGTTAAGTAAAGGTAATTTTAAATGAATATTTGAAATTTGGACTCAAAATTAATTGTTTAAAAACTTAGGTTGTTAAATTAAAAGTAAGGGTTGATTTGATTTAAAGAATTAAATCAACATTTAAAATTTTAACTCGAATTTATGTAATTCGGGATGGTTTAAAAATTGAGACAGGAATCGAAATTAGTTCAAATTGAATTTGATTTGAATTAAGTGGGAACTGTGATTGAAGTTGAATAAGTTTAAATTCAAATGGAAATTGATTTGAAGTTGGAATAGAAATTGAAGTTAACTCAAACTGAATTGGAATTAATCAATTTAATGGGATGGGAAATTGATTGGAAGTGATGATTGGGTGAATTGAACCGTTTGACTCTGAAACTATTTCAAATAAATTGTTTTAATATAAACTAATCTAAATCTATTTTTCTTAGCTATTTACTATATAATCTTTCTTTTAAAAAACCCAAACTATCTTATAATTATTTTACAACTGTTTTATAAACTAATTACTATTTTACAACTATTTTGCAATTATTTAACTATTCTAAACCTATTTGACTATTTTATAACTATTTTATAACTACTTAACTATTCTACAGCTATTTTACAACTAATAATTATTTTACAACCACTTATCTATTAAACTTTTCAAGCTATTTTCTAAGTACAAGCTGGTCAGGGTGCAAACTGTTTATGATTAAACACCAATTGAGATGATAATTGAAGTGATAACCCAAATGGAAATTGAAGCAATTATGAGTAAGTGAATAGAAATAAAAATGTATGTGAATAAAAAGAAAATTGATTGAGCTAATAATCAATGGAGATAAATATATAGGATGCACGTATATTATTCTATTCGCATTATGATTTGGTCCAGCTTCGAACACAGAATTTCGAGATAGTATATCGATCCGAGTTAGGGATTTTTTTACTCAATTTTCGACGGCGAACCCTGGATATGGATTTTTGGATTGGTTTTGGAAAGTCTCAATCATAGTTATGGCTATGCAAGGAGAATGGCAGTTTCTGATCAAGAAACTAGATCTGGGTCCGCAATAGAAAGTCGGGTGGACGATACTAGTTTGAAAGTGAAATTGTGTGATCGAGTGAGCAATCAGATTTGATATTGCATGCAAATGATATGTTTACATCGTACGTGCTTGAATGAAACAGATATTGAAGATTTTGAAAAAGAATGTAAAATGATTTTTGAAATAGAAAAGTATATTTTGATAAATATATGATAAATAAAAGTGGAAGTTCGATATCTTTATAATTGAAACCCATTTTGTAAGAAGTACATAAAATGGTAAATAACATTATAAAAGAAATCGAACTTGAATATTTGATTTGACATAATAAAATTTATATATATTTGTTTTAAATGATAAACTCTCCTTATTGGAATTATAACCAGAAGATGTGATCTTTGAAAGTATTTGATGTATAAAAAGGGAATTTATGTAAGCATGAAGAGATTCCAAGATTTTTCAAGATTATATATATATATATATGTGTGTGTGTGTGTGTGTGTGTGTGTGTGTGTAAATGATTTTTATGAAAATGATTGTGGAAAAAAAGGGTTTTTGGAACCCATGGATTTTGAAGGGCTTTTGATTTTTGGGAGAAATCAATTTTGGAAATTTGGAAAGCCAAGTTGAGAACTATCGACTTTGAGCCATCGATTTGGTGTAAAGGAGATTTATATATAATTCATATAAAGAGTATGTTTTGAAAGATACTATATGTGTATAGTATAAAATGTTTTGAGATTGGCTCTGGGAAAAAAGGTGCTCCCATGAACTGAACTTCTTAGGAGATCCGTGGGGTGGTTCTTCCTTGAGCCCTAAGGGGGGTTCTAAATTTGATCCTGGGAGAAAGTCCGGACAAACTAAAGTTCTTGAGGATTGTGTGTGGGTAGCGAAAGTCGAGGGCGCTGATGCCTACAGCGAAATTTGGGTTATGCTGTGACGACAATGTAACTCGATGTCACAGTGATCTACTGCGGACTATAGCGTAAGTCGTATGGCAGCGAGTGCCAACGGTCTATGTTTGATTTCGCCGGGAGGGCAACGTAACATCGGTAGACTACGATCTATGAAGACATAGAGAAAATCATGTGGCAGTGAGTGCCTACAGGCTACATTGGGACTCGACTGATGTAGTCTGTGATCTATATAGGAGTGGTGAAGTTTCATTTGGCAATGAAATTCGAGGGCGCTGATGCCTACAATTACATGGGTTTTTGCCGTGATGGCGATGTAAAACCTAGGGTAGCTGCGATCTGTGGCGGGTTCTATGGTGTAACGAGGACAGCAGAGTGCCTACAGTTTTCTATGGATTTTGCCGGGATGGCAACGTAACCATCGGGTTAACTACGACCATGGAGGGGGTGATGATTTTTAGAGCATTCTCACCAAATTGTTCTCTACATTTTAAAAATTGTTTAATATATTTCCAAAAATGTTTTCTATATTTTCACCAAAATATTTTCCAAGTATTTTCACTAGGTGTTGAAAACGGGTTTGCTAAGTACTTATAGATTTTCAGTCCTATGCCTGATCAACGTATGACCGAATTTCTATGAGAACAAGGATGGACTTGTTGAAACGTCGAGTTATAGAAAGTATTTTTATAAAGCTATTTTGGCAATATTACACAGATTTTTTAAATTGTTTTAATTTTTTTAAATAAAATGAGTTTACAGTTAAAAATGTTCAACAAGTAATTTAACAAATAATAAGCACTGTAAGTAAAATTCCGGCTTTGTTCCTTTTCGTGGAAGAAAATATTAAAGGGGGGAGGAATGTGATAACCCAGATTTTTGGATATCTGATAATTGGATAATTAACTAGTTTTCACTTTTGAGATACTAATTTTATAGTTCTGATAATAAATATATATATATCTGAATAAATATTTATTTGATAATCTTCTAATATAATTTTATAAATTTGCATAACTCATCTTTTCAAACAAAATAAAATATGTGTTCTCAAATTTCTAATTGTTTATGTGCATAAGATTGAAAATAAATATCTTAAAAATAAATGGTTAAAACTCTATATTTTAAAACTAATATTTGTTCATATGATTACTTATTAGTTTATAATTTGTTTTCTTTAAATATTATATAAATATTAAAAAAAGGAAGAGTTTAAATATAAACACATAAAACATATATAAATATAAAACTAATTGAAAACATAATATAAAAATTGTATCAAAACATATTAAAACATAAATTCATGCAAAATTACAAATGTAAGCTTACATGCAATTAACATGTGTAGGCTAATGAGGCTGAGGCTGAGCCTTCTTTCTTTGGTGGGAAACCATTCATTATTACTCTTTGGTCTCCAACTGTTGCTAGTGCTCATGAACAAGTTCTTTCTATCCCCGTTTGAGTTTACTTTTCTCATATTCGCTTTGCTCTCCAACCTTTACTTGGTTTAAATTGGTTGGCTTGTAATGTTGGTAAACTAAAATGTTTTGACACAAATACAGTTGCGCGTGAAAAAATAATGTTTGCGAAGGCTCTGATTGAGATTTCCCCTACTAAGCCTCTCCCTTCCTCTATTCCTGTTCAGCTTGCTGTTGGACATATAGTGGAAGTCCGTGTGCGATACGGCTGGGTTCCTGATATTTGTTCCTCCTGTCATTCTTTTAAACATCTAGCTTGTTATCCCGCTTCTTGGCAAAGCCGTGATACCAAAAGATCGATCGAAAACAAAGGACAGTTCGTCTCAGAGATTGGTCATACTTCGCTTCACTATGGATATCGCTGAATTTTGTCCGAGTCCAGATTGAGCTACAATTGATAGGACATGACAAGAAAGATCATAGAAGTCAGCATCTCAAATTTCAAGTCAATCCGAGTTCATATGCTCGAGTTATGATCGATTCAATTTGAAGAGGAAAACCACAAATTCGTATCCATCGAACCACCTGGTTTCGTATCCATCGATGTCGTCTCCTTCGTATCCATCGGCAAGGTTTATGTTCGAATCCATCCAAGATATCACTAGTTCGAATCCATCAGTATAGCCTGAGTTCGAATCGATGGCATTCGCATCGATCAAATGGAAGATGACCTCGCCGCCGTCTAGTTCGTAACCATCAAGCTTGGAAGTCCTTCGAATCCATAGAGGTATTCCTCTTCGAATCCATTCTGCAACCTCCTATTCGTACCGATCAACTGGGACCATTGAGATCGATACGAACAAAGCTATGCACCGACTCCAAAAACAATGATGCGTTCGTGTCCACCAGAGCACCTCACTTCGAATCCATCCTGTGCGGTCATTTCGTATCGATCAACCCAAGCAAGACACGATCGATACGAATGACATATTATTCGAATTCAGGTGTGGTTGAAGCCTCCGAATCCATCGGGTCAAGGCGGCGAAGTATCCGGGACGACTCGATCAAATAGGCGAAGAAAGCGGAACGATACGAAAGTTCCGCTCCACGTCATTATGAAGCCGCAAGCCACCATTGATTCGAAGGAATCGATACGAAGGAGTCAATTCGAACGAGACGAACGGCCAGAGAATATAATTTCGAATCGACCATATCTCGAGATCCATAAGTTCAAATGCTATGAAATTTTCACCAAAGCTTGCATGCATGTTGAAGAATGTCCACACCAAATTTCACCTCGATTGGATGATTTTCTGATCGATTCGAATGGAGTTTGAATTGATCCCAAAGTGGGCCCAAATTTCCTGAGGCCGGGCATGTGGGCCCTCTCACGTGCCAGAAGTGGTCTCTCGAATTTTTAGCGAAATATCAGCCTCCTATGCCTATTGTAACAACCCTGTATTTTCTGATTGTTTTAATTGTATATTTTAATTATTATAATTGAATTCTTGATTTAAAAACTTTATTTTTATCTATCAAAATTAATAGTTTTGTTATTTTAAATAAAAATTTTGATTTTAATATAAATTTTAATTTCAAACATGTATAAATTGAATATTTTCCAAAAAAGTGAATTTTGGTCAAAATGGTCAAACTTTGACTTTTAAATTTAAAATTTGAAAGTTTGAAATTTTGAATTTTACCTTTTATTATGAAAGTAAATAAAATTTTAAGAACACTGCTTTTCGTTTCGTTGAAATCCGAATAATATTGTGAAAGTTATGCTATTTACAATATTGTATGTACATTGTTTTATTTAACAAAATTGTTTATTTTAGTTTATATAAATAATATTTTTGTTTGTTCTAATTTGAATATAAGTGTAATATGACATGTCATATATATAATTTCATTTTTAAAATATTTTTAAAGTGATGTTATAATGTTCCAAAGCTTATTGTATTTTTTTCTACAATTTTTCACCCTAGTTTCTATTAGTGTGCCATTTTCATAATTACTTTATATTTTTCTAAAATATATTTATTTATTTTCTTTTTCCACTTCATTTTGTTCAGTTCTTATATTTTATTTACTGAAATATATATGGTTTATTTTAAAGAAAAAAAAAGAAATACCAAGAGGCAAAGACCTTTCATTTCTGGTGACTTTTCAATTCTTGTCCCTTCATTTGCTTTTGCCTTTTCCTCTCCTTGCTTTAGCCGTACATCCCTCTACCCTATAGCCATGTTTCTCATCTTCAATTCATGTGAAAAATATCTTTCTCCTCATTTCAAACTCATGGCTACATCATATTGAGAAAAAATTGCAAGCTAATGGCTTTTCTTTTCACATTTTCCCCTCTTCTTCATCGATTTAGCCTTCCTCTTCTTCATGTTTGCTTGGCCTCACCTCTCTCCTTACTGACCACCATCCTCTCCACCATCTACAGCAGCACCAACCCCTTCTCCTCTGACCACCACCTTTGGCCATGACCAATAGATGAAGCCACCACCTCAAATTTGCAAAGCACTTCACCAAAACAATGCTAGCCAAGCCTATACTCCACTATTGCCTTCATAGTTGCCTTTGGCCACACCTTAGCCACCACCACCATCATCTACTTCACCTCTAGATGCCCCTTTCACTACTGTCCAGATCTGACCTGACATGAAGACCCCATGGCCGAGCCTATATGTGGTCATAGCCGAGTCAAAATGCACCAAAAACTTCACATATTTGCCTTGAACCCATGTATGCTTCATGTTGTAACTCTTCCACCACATTCATCCACTTGTAACCTGACCTTTATGGTTTCCATACCTGACCCAAAATAGATCCTAGTGTGGTGAGATCAAACCCATTTGATCATGTGATAAGCTTATGTTGTCGTGTGCAAGTCTTTTGCTTCTAAGGTTTGGTCATCTCTCTTGTTTTGCAACTGTTCTGCAAACTAAAGTTGTTGATTATATTTGTATGTCGATATATATATATATATATTTGTGCTTATGTATGTTATATTTTGTGTTGTTTACAAGGGTCTCCATCAATTCAAATCAAATCGTGCTTGTCGTGCCTTTGGAGTCGCTCTTGTGTGTGTTGTTTGTCTCTAGCTTCGTAAAAGGTGAGTCTTTCTCACTCTGACATTTATACTTATGAAATAGTGAATTGATGGCAAGTGTTTAGTAATATAAAATGTTATGCAAGTTAATGATTATCATATGATATGCTATGCCATGTTATTACCATGTTAAAACTGTTAATTATCACCTGACATCTGATATATGACATTATATTGCGACATTGACATTGTTTATATTGTTTATGCGTATGATCACACTGCAAGTTCCCTGTTAGAATAGAATCACTATGGGCTGAAATGATACATACCCGAACGGACTTTAGAATAGGAAAAATCGTTATGGGCTGAAATGATAGGCCTGAGCGATTTTTATTGTATTTTATTTGACTTGGGATTACGGGTTTGAAATGATAAAACCCGGGTTTTCTTTGTAAACTGCGGATTGAAATGATATATATCCGTATCACTTGACCTAGGTTAGAAAATTATATACAGACCCCGTAGTATATTTTTAAATGATTTTTATTAAAATATGTATTTTTAAAAGTATGAAATTTTGATTTAAAAATATATATTTTATGGTTTAAAGAAAATTAAATATTAAGTCTTGAAATTGTGAATTTGAGTACGTAAATTTGAAGTAATTGAGATTTTAGACTTTAAATTTTATTTTAAAATGTAAATAAATAATGGAAATTAAATTTAAAGTTTTGAAATTGTATTTGAAGTAAAATTTTAAGTTTTATTTAATTTATATGTTAATAAACAATGAATTTTGACTTAATAAATGAATGGAGTTTTTAAATTGAATATTTGATCTAAAAATTTTGTTGTGTTAAATCATATGTTAAAATGATTTTAAATGTGAAATTTTGAAGTCTAGAAATATGATTTTTAAGTTATAATAAAAACTTGGAGTTTTATTATTATTTTTGAAAAGCTAAAATGTAATCTGGAATTTTATAGCATTTTCAAAATGTTGTAGTCTTTTGACAACATTTTTAAATGCTATTGTTTTGAATCTAAAAATGTTTGAAATAACTAAATATCTATTACGACATTTTATAAATGCCGTTATTCTTGAACTAAACCATTTTTGGAAGCTATAAGCTACGATAGCACTTTATAAATGCTGTCGTTGCTATAATTTGACAATGTTTTGAAATGTTATAGATTTTAACACTGTTTCGGCTATATTTTAAAGTGTTAAATAATTTAACTTTTGAAATGGATTATCTGTGAAATTTTAGAAGTTTTGAATATTTAAATTTGAATTTTTAAGGAATTTAAATTGAATTTGAATTTAAATAAAGTTTACTTGGTTATGTGTTAAACGGAATGAAATGTAATATAATAAATGAATTTTTGAATGGAATTTTGGAATGTATTTTTGGTAATGATGTTTGAAATAATAAATGAATTACATATTTGATTTTTAAATGATATTTAACTTTGAATATTTGGATTTGAATTCAAATAATGATTTGATTATGAAGTTTTGAAAGGATGTAATATTTTAATGATTTTGAAATGGTTTGGAAATGATTTGATCTTTATTTTAATAAAGAATGTGAATGTTGAATGATATTTGATTTTCCTTTATTTGATAAAGGAATATTTGAAGTTTATATCTGTATGAAAAGATATTTGGTTTAATTGTAATTTAAGTTTATTTTAATAATATTGGATTTATGAAATGAATATTTCAAAACTACATAATAATGAAATTAGATCCGAGATATGAATATATGGAATTATAAAGTTTAGTTTTGAAATGTGGGATATTAAAGTTTAGAAACATATTAAAATTGGATAGCTTATTTTGTAGATCAAATCTATATTTGAAATTTATAAGATTTGAAATGTTTTGTTCGAAAACTGAATTGAATTGAAATTGATGGTTTGATTTGAATTAAATTGGAAATTTGAAATTTTGAATTAAATTGGAAATAAGTTTGTAAAATGTAAAGAATTAAATGAATGTTTCATGATTTCAAATGTATGATTTCAGAATGTTATGATTTTCAAAGTGTAATGATTTCAAGTATTTTGGTTTCGAAAGAGTTATAACTTTGAAAGTATTATGATTTTTGGAAGTGAATATAGGTTTGAGATGGAAATGATAAAGTATAAACTATTTTGATTTGAATATAGTTTTGAAATAAAAATGATTTTGGTTTCGAAGTATAAACTATTTTGATTGAATAAATAGTTTTGAAATAAAAATGGTTTTGGTTTCGAGGCGTAAACTATTTTGAAAGGAATATAGTTTTGAAATGAAATGATTTGATCCTTTTGAAATATAAACTATTTTGAAATGACCACGGTGTTATAATAACGTTTGTTTGTTAAAGAGACCAGGATCGGAAGTTGTCATACTCTCTGCCAACTCCGAAAACCACTTTAACAACCGTGTACGCGGTGGAGATTCCAGAATGAAGTAGGATGGTGGCGACGTTCTTGAGGTATATTACGTGGACCCAACTCCCGTGAGTTGGCATAAGGTGGCTAAAACAGGAGCGATCTCGGGCCAAAGGAGGTAGCACCTCTGGTCGGACACATTCCTTCGACACTATACTCTTACTAGTGATTGATTAGATGGCCATCCTCCGATTTTGATTGGGAGTGTGTTTCGAGGTGGGCGTATGTGGCTGCTGCGTTACCACCAGCCCGTGTGCGTAATTGGTATATCTACCCTGGCATTGCCTTGTGTGCCGTGTCACCTACCATACCGAGCCTTTACTACCAGTTTGTTTTTCTCCCGTAGCCCGTGTGATATCCTCTGACAGTCACCCAGAGTGGAGATGGCATGATATTGGATGGACTACTGGGACTATTATGTGTGAAGGGTGATATGGGTAGCCCGGAACGCTATTTAAAAGTATGTTTATTTTACTGTAGACATTATTATAATAGCGCAATATTACTACATAGTAAATAGTTTAACGGATCCTTAAAGGATGGGCGATCCCAAGCATCCTTTAAGTTACTGATGCATTTTTGTTACTGTTCACTTGAGTTTATTTACAGTTCATAAGTATTTATGTCCTGACTCGAGTGTTTTGTATTTTTCTTTACGCTCGAGTCAGATTGAGTGAGTTAGCATTCAAGATTCACCTTCGGAGTTGGAGCTTTCCTTGAAGATCCATCCATCTATTTTAGTTTCTGTATATAGTGATCTCAGTGATGTATTCTGATTTGTACCTGATGTATCTTGTTACTTCTTGTTGTATCTTGTTTAACTCTGATGTATCTTATTTTTATATAGTAGCTTCATGAACTACTATCTCTTTTAAATTCCGCTGCATTATTAAATACTCTGTGTCTGTGATCTGTGATTATGTGTTTACTGTATATTCTGAGATTTGCCAAATTTTATTTACAACGCGGTATTTTGAGCAATTCAAGTCCGACATGTGCGGATGCGAATGGTTGAAAAATATCGGGTCGTTACACCTATAAATAGAGCCCCTGGTCATTCAGAAAGGGGATCGGAGAATTTTTAGAGAAAAAGCACGCCCGGACGCTGCCAGAATCACTCCATATCATCATCACTGCCATTGATTTCGAATTTTGACTTACTGTCTGCTGTATTTTGACATAAAAAGTTGTATTCCCCGAATATCGAGCAATAAAGTGACAAAACTTCATAGTGGACGTAGGCGATACGCCGAACCACTCTAAATTACTGTCTTCCGTGCAATTTACTTTTCTGTGACTTGGAGTTTTGTTAGATAATCCTCATTTTCAATTTGATTTCTTCATTTATTATCTCTTCAAAAACTTCCGAAGAGTGTTGTGCCCAATTTTGGTGCAAACACTTTGGTGCTTTCACTTAGTAAACCCAGATTTTCTCCTGCTCTTTGGATCTGTCATCGATACCGGATTTAATAAATCTAAGAAAGAGATCCAGACTTCAATTTCAGATTCCTTCCGTACTATTCAGATTTGCCATAGTCTAGGAAAGGATTCTACACCTCAAGATGGTTAGCACAAGAACCACTTCCAACGTTGGCGATCGAGAAGGCCGGGACAGACAGAATCCCGCGCAGTTGCCATCAGCCAACCAAGACATGGCTGGACCTTCAGATTCACACGGCCCGATCACTCGACAAGAGTTCCAGACATTACTCTAGGAACTAACCCAAAGTCTGCAACAACTGAATGAACAGTTGTGAGCCAATGCTGAGTTGACTAATCAACTAAACCGCCAAAGGCGTAGAAGATCCGGAAGGGATCACACCCCTTATTCTTCCACTGAAAGTTCTGCTTCGTCTGATTACAGCGGCAAATCTACTCGTCCTAGGTTAGACGGAAGTTATGCACATGCTGTTGGTCACCAGCAGGCATTAACTGTTGGGCAGATAAGAGTTGGCCCTTCTGTCAGTTTTCATACAGGACCCTCCTCCCGAGGAGGCACTGTTCCACAGTATACCATGGATAACCATGCCACCGCCACTGCATTTGACATAGGAGTTGATACCCGAAATCACTCCAATCAGAACTACCGGCAGCAGGAACATGCTCCAGAACCATATGTCCCAGAAGACATCGAGCCAAGGAGGCGAGATACGGATCGTCGACAGCGCCCAATCCCACCTCGCACTGTGGAACCCGACCACACTTTGGCTCACCACGCTCAGAATATAGCAACACCAGACCTCTCAACCATGGTACGCCAAATTATTCGCGAGAGTCAGGGCTTAACGAATGACGATTGGGGAATCTCCCAAGTCATACTCCGTTCACTGATGACATATTATATGCTTAACCTCCTCGGCGATTCAGGATGTCGACTCTGCCTATGTATGAAGGAAGTTCCGACCCTAATCAACATATTTTGAAATACGAATGGTCGACTGCTGCAAGAGCTGATGATGTAGTAAAGTGTCGTAGTTTTCCTATTTCTCTAGGGGGAATTGCGACGATGTGGTTTACACGATTACCACCACGATCTATCTCTTCATTTGATCAGTTGGCGACTAAATTTGTTGAACAGTTTCGTATGCACATTGCCAGGCCTAAAGACGTTAATACTTTATCTAGTGTCACTCAAGCTCCTGGAGAGACACTCAGGCAATACTCGGAAAGGTTCAATGCCGCTTGTGCGGAGATCACTAACCCTATTGATAATTCAATCTTGATGGCCTTGACTAAGGGGATTGACCCCGATTCCGAATTTGGAAATTGGCTAGCTGGGAAGCCTCCCGCATCGTTGGATCGTTTCTACTCCAAAGCCGCTCAATTCTTAAGGTGTGAGGATGCGAAACATTCTAGGAAACAGTACGATGCCAGACCGAGCAATGAAGGGATCCAAAGCAATGTGGCAGTTAAACAGTCAGGGGAGAGCTCTGGAAAAGTACAACTGAATATTCAAAATAAGCAAACCCAGCCGAGGAACGGTGATAATAGAAATAAGAAGCAAGATCGGAATCGTGGCCCGCGGCGTAGGGCACCAATGTTTGAAAGCTATACACCACTGAACATGTCACTGGAGAGCGTGTATCTACAGACCTGTAATGCGATGAAGTATAAAAAGCCTGCTCCGAAGCCATCGTCGGAGAGACAGATTCAAACAGGAAAGTTCTGTAGATTCCACGAGAGTTACGGACATAATACCAATGAGTGTAGACATTTGCAAGACCTCATTGAAAAGTTGATCAGGGAGAGGAAGTTAGATCAATTCGTGCGGGCGTCACAGGCTGGTGGTGCGGGCCTGTCAAACTAAAACCGTGCGCAAAACCAAGAAAGATAGGAGGAGCCCGCTCGTACAGGCAGAAGATTGGTTATTAATACAGTTAATGGTGGTCTCCATCCAGCGGACCGAAGCTGGAGGGAAATGGAATCATATGCCAATTCAATCAGGCATGTGGATTTTGAGAGTTGCAGTACGCTTGATGAAGGGGCCCCGACCAAACAACGGAGAACGATGGCAGACGACATCGTATTTAGAAATCGAGATGCTGATAGGGTCGAAGCCCCAACTATAGACCCACTAGTCATATCTACCCAGGTTGGTCCTGCTTGGATGAAGAGGATCCTGGTGGACAATTGGAGTTCAGTAAACATTTTGTTTAAGAGAGCATATGATCAAATGAAGATGGAAGCAAAGATTTAAAGCCTTGTCAATCTAGAATCCATGGCTTCGACGGAAGTGCTAATATACCCACCGGAGTGGTGGAGTTGCCAGTGGAGTTAGGAGTCGGAGAACGCCGAAGAGTTCGAATGTTACAGTTTGTTGTTTTAGATATCCACTCTCCATACAACGCCTTTTTGGGCCGACCGGCCCTTGCCGAATTCAGGGCAACGATTGCCCTGTGGTGTTTAACTTTGAAATTCCCCACTGATTGTGGGATTGGAGTCATTCAGGGAGATCAGGCAGCTGGGAGAGCCTGCTATATTGCTGAGCTGCGGGAAGTGCAGTGAAAGGAAAAAGGAAAGGACGTAGAGGAATCTCTCTGCGTCCGTTTCACCGACGATTGACAATTAGTGCCTGGGCCATGGCCCGGGCACCACGACCAATTCCAGAGGGATCTTGACCCCAGAGACAACGAAGATAATGATGAATCTAAAGAAAGTCAAGCTTCCCCAATCGAGCTGACGATTGATGTTCCAATCGGTGATGATGATAATTCAAAAATGTTAAAAATTGGGTCTCAGCTAAACCCACAAGCACAACAGGAATTGGTCGAATTTCTCCAAGAAAATCTAGACGTATTCGCTTGGACGCACTCTGATATGTGTGGAATCTCGCCGGACATCGCGAACCACACCTTGAATATTGACCCACGGTATATCCTGGTTAAACAAAAGAGACGCGGTATGGATCCAGAGAGATCTGTCGCCCTCAAAGAAGAAGTTGATAAGCTAAAGGCGAACGGGTTTATCCGGGATGTTCTATACCCGGAGTGGGTATCCAACCCTGTACTTGTTCGAAAACCAAATGGAAAATGGAGAACGTGCATTGATTACTCTGACTTAAATAAGGCTTGTCCGAAAGACAGCTTTCCACTTCCCCGAATTGATCAACTTTTGGATTCAACGGTCGGACACGAATCACTATCTTTCATGGATGCTTACTCTGGTTACAATCAGATACCCATACATGTGCCCGACCAAGAACATACGAGCTTTGTAACTGATCTGGGACTATACTGCTACACGGTCATGCCTTTTGGATTAAAGAATGCCGGAGCAACTTACCAACGCTTAGTCAACCGGATGTTTGCCAACCAGATCGGAAAGACTATGGAAGTTTATGTAGATGACATGTTGGTGAAATCGTGGTACTCCATTGATCACGTCAAAGACTTAGAGTCAATGTTCAATATCCTCCGAAGATACGGGATGAAGCTTAATCCGCTAAAATGTCATTTTGGAGTCGTGTCCGGAAAATTCCTTGGGTTCATCGTCAACGCCCGAGGGATAGAGGCCAACCCTAAAAAGATCTGGACTATCAGGAATCTTCAAACTCCAAGGACCATAAAGCAGGTTCAGAGTCTTAATGGGAAGGTTGCAGCACTGAGCAGGTTCATCTCGAAATCAACTGACAAATGCATACCCTTCTTCGATCTGATCCGAAAAGGGAAATGAAACTTCAAATGGACTACGGAATGCGAGGGCGCATTTCAATCGCTAGTTTAACATCTTCCCACACCGCCGATTCTTTCAAAACCTGTTGACCACAAACAGTTATACCTCTACCTGGCGGTATCTGAAGACGCAATCAGTGTTGCGTTAGTTCGGGAGGAAGACCGAGTGCAGAAACCGGTCTACTATGTTAGTAAACGATTAACCGGAGCCAAGAGAAATTATCCAAGGCTAGAAAAGTTGGCATATTGCCTAGTCATCGCCTCAAGGAAGCTCCGTCCGTATTTTCAGGCTCATCCCATCACTGTGTACACCGATCAGCCATTACGACAGGTCCTCACATGGCTTGAGACGTCTGGAAGGTTATTGAAATGGAACATTGAACTAAGTCAATTCGACATCACATATACTCTGAGAAGGGCTATACATGGTCAAGTCCTAGCAGATTTCATTGCCGAATTCACTGTTCCTGAAGACTTACCTGAGACTAGCAAATCTCCCGAATACATATGGAAGCTGTACACTGATGGTGCATCCAACGATCGATGCTCGGGCGCAGGGGTAGTGCTTGAAAACCCCGAGGGCCGATCCATATGCTACGCTTTAAAGTTCGATTTCCGTGCAACCAACAATGAAGCTGAATATGAGGCTTTGCTTACTGGGTTGAAGTTAGCCTATGACCTAAGAGTTATCGCTGTGGAAATTTACTATGATTCCCAGTTGGTAGTATGCCAGGTTCGGGGTGAATATCAGGCCAAAGATCGAAGACTAGCTACTTATCTAACCCGAGTCCGGGAGATGCTTGATCAGTTTGATTATTATACCATTTTCTACATGCCCCGAGAGCACAATCAAAAAGCCGATTCGTTGGCAAAGTTGGCAAGTACGGGCGAAGCTCAACAGTTGGGACTCGTTCCTGTTGAAACTCTATCCTCTCCGAGCATTGATCGAATGGAGAATGATTTCACATTTGAAGCTACTTCAAGTAGGGAGTCGTGGATGACCCCCTATCGAGATTACATTGAGCATGGTATATTACCTGAGCGTCGAAGCGAGAAAAGACAAGTTCTCCGAAAAGCTTCACGATTTGTCATTCAGAATGGAGTTATGTATCGAAGGGGGTATTCTATTCCTCTTCTCCGGTGTATCGCGCACGACGAAGTCAAACGAGTGTTACACGATGTGCACGAAGGAGAATGTGGCGATCACACTGGGGGGCAAGCACTTGCCAAGAAAATACTCCGATATGGATATTATTGGCCTACTGTTAATCGCGATGCTGTGGACTATGCTAAAAATGTGATAAATGCCAAAAACACACTCGGATCCCTAGAGCCCCACCTACTGAGATAATCCAAATGGTCAGTCCTTGGCCATTTGCAATATGGGGGGTTGATATAATTGGTGCATTGCCTTTAGCTAAAGGTGGCGCAAAGTACGCCATCGTCGCAGTTGATTACACTAAATGGGCTGAAGCTGAACCTCTTGCAACAATACGACAAAGAAAGTAATCAACTTTGTAGTACACAACATCATCTGCCGGTTTGGTCTCCCGCATACTATTATCACCGATAATGGAGCCCAATTCGACAGTATTGAATTCAAGAATTTCTGTCAAGGAGTCCACATCCATAAGAAATTCTCTGCAGTAGCGCACCCTCAAGCGAATGGTCAAGTTGAATCTATTAAAAAGGTTATCAAATCTATTTTGAAGAAATGACTGGAAAAGGCCGGGGGCAAGTGGGTTGGTGAACTTCCTATGGCTTTATGGGCTTACCGGACGACTCACAAAAATACAACCGAACACACTCCATTTTCTCTATCGTATGGCTCTGAAGCCGTTATTCCAGTCGAAATGGAAGTTCACTCTCATCATGTGACATATTATGATCCGAAAACGAATGCCATACTACTTGCTAAATCTTTGGATCTACTCAATGAGAAGCGTGAAGAGGCTGATTTGAGGGCAGCCGCATATCGGGGTCGAGTCGCTCGAATATACAATGCCAAGGTCAGACCGCGAACCTTTGAACTCGGCGATCACGTACTCAAGAGAATTTATCCGGTCCCTTCGCACATGAAACCAAATTGGAAAGGGCCGTATGTGATTTCACAAAAGCTCGGAGATGGCACGTTCAAGTTGTCGACCGTTGACGGTCTTACTTTGCCGAGGCCTGGAATAGCGAAAGTCTCCGTCGCTACTACACATGATAGGCTTTATTTATCTATTTTAGTCAATTTCTTCCTTTGCGTTTTATTTTTGCATTTCGAAGTTTGAATTTGTAATAAGGCAACTGATTTTGCCATGCTTCTTTCATTTCAGCAATAAAATGCCATCTCTTCGAGCCAGAGCTATGATTCATTGAATGTGACGTACAATATCACAATGCACGGAGAGCTAAGTCCATCATGCGGTGGGATTTATTCAAATAGGGAGTGACTGTGATACGACCGGCCACTCACTAAGTGGAACCCGAGCATGGGGGCAGAACACTACATCAGCATTTACAAGGATTGATACACGACAATTCTTCCATTAACTCCAAATTCCCAGAGTGTGAATTGGAGTATAAACATCAAATAACTCGTTCCCAGAGTGCGAACGGACTCCAAATTCCCAAAGTGCGAATTGGAGTATAAACGTCAAATAAATCGTTCCCAGAGCGCGAACGGACTCCAAGTTCCCAGAGTGCGAACCGGAGTACAAACACTAACTCCAAATTCCCAGAGTTTGAATTGGAGTATAAACATCAACTCTTGGTTCCCAAAGTGCAAACCGGATATAAACACTAACTCCAAATTGCCAGAGTGCGAATTGGAGTATAAACATCAACTCTTGGTTCCCAGAGTGCAAACCGGAGTATAAACACTAACTCCAAATTCCCAGAGTGCAAATTGGAGTATAAACATCAACTCTTGGTTACCAGAGTGCGAACCAGAGTATAAACACTAACTCCAAATTCCCAGAGTGCGAATTGGAGTATAAACATCAACTCTTGGTTACCAGAGTGCAAGCCGGAGTATAAACACTAACTCCACATTCCCAGAGCGTGAATTGGAGTATAAATATCAATTCCAGGTTCCCGGAGTGCGAACCGAAACATACAGGCTAACTCCAAATCCCCAGAGTGCGAATGGGAGTATAAACATCAAATCAAGATTCCTAAAGCGTGAATCAGAGTATAATTATCAACTCTAAGTTCCCAGAGTGCGAACTAAAGTGCAGCCAATAACTCTAAGTCCCCGGAGTGCGGACGCGTGTTCAAGACTTATGACATATGTGATCATGAGCCAGTCAATGAAATACTTAAGCAAAAGAAAAGAACAATTTCCCATTCCATCAACTAACAAAAAGGAGTTTGATTACATGGAAAACCAAGAAATTTCAATTAAGTGGAGGCCGAATCCACACTTATACACGGCTCTAAAAAAAACGAAAGAAGAAGTAAAGGAACTGCTATTAACAACTGCATTACAAGTCAAGAAGCTCAATCCTTCTTCTTCCGAGGCTTCTTCTTTGGAGTCGAGCCACTGGACCCACTACCAGATTTCCTTCGATATTTCTTGCCCTTCTTCGGTTTATCCTCCGAATCTGGCATGATATCGACATCTTCCTCGGAGCTGGAAGGGATAGAGATTCATTTGGAAGGGCGAACTGAAGGCATAGGAGCTGTGACAGGTGTCTGGGAAGCAACACTTGAGATGGTCACCGTGCCGCCAGGAGAAATTTCCATTAGAGAAGATAAGCTTGATGGGAAGTGCCGCTTCCAGAACCACCATCCGTTGTCACCACGGCCGTCTCAGCGCTTATCTCAGCAAAAATCTCTTCTTCTCGAGACAACCGAGCTGCGCTGGATACACTGGTGGTCGACATGAAAGAACTAAAAGCTGGAGCGACCCCGCTCATTACGAATGAAGGATCAGGAAAAGGTTCAAGAGAACGACCAAGAAGCTCCTCAATCATTTGAGTATCAAATGACCCTCTCAAATGTCATTGTCCATGGCAGCAGTTGTAATTGCTTCGGTAATAATAACTCCTTGCGTTGGATATAGGACCGGAGGTACTGGTGGCACGGGTGCAACACTTTCAGTCACTGAACAAAGAAGAGCAAAAATAGTCAGTCCAATAAATTCACTCCAAGATCGTCATTTTAAGACACGAGGGAAATGTACGAAGTACCTTCCTTGCCTTGCCTCGAAGCTTGGGCAAGTTCGTAGACAACAGTCTTAGCGGGAGATAATCCCAGTTGATCCGGATTGTAGGCAGGAATGATTTGTGGATCAATCGCGGCAGTAACTTCGGACGAACTCAGGACAGAAATTTCAATACTCTTGCCGTGATGCGCAACACCCGAGCCCTCGCCGATCTCCGTCTGCTGAATACCGAGTTTTTCATTCTCGACGGAGATTATCGCTTCATGAATAATTCTTTTCTCTTCCTCACTGAGCAGACGTGATTCAAGTCAAACTCGTCCAGTGTTTCATCTGGACAAGATATCTTCTTGTTCTCCACTAGTTTTTTCCAGGCATTGTAAAGAAGCATAGAGTAATCTCCTAGCCAGGCGAGATTTCTGTGCTCTAACACATTAGCATTATATGTATCCAGAAGTTCATCAAACTCAGCCTCCATCTTGAACAGCTCCGCCTGAATTTTCTCCTCCACTTCCGTTTCCATCACCTTGACCTTTGCGACCGCTGCATCGCGCTCAGCCTGAAAAGACATGGCTTGCTCACATGCCTCTTGAGCGGCCATATTGGCATCATCCCTTTCCTTACTTATGTCGACAAACTTGGCCTTTAACTCCTCCAGTTCTCTAACTGCCACATCCCTCTCGGCCTCAATATTTTTGTATCGATGGCCTAAGTTTTCTACTAAAGTGCAATGCGCCTGTTGCATTTTTACCATCTCTACTAGCGTCTTATCGACCTTTTTTAGCGATTCAACTTCAGCCCTGCGGGAGGATTCCGCCTCAGATTAAAGGACCTCGACGATACGATTCTTCTGGGCCAAGTTAGCTTCCAGTTTCTCAATGATTTTGGCTCGGTCAAAGGCTGCTTTTGAAGTTTTAACGGCCGCCTCGTACCATTCCTTATACTGGGCGTAGAAGTCGCCGGTATAAATGAGTGCTGTGTTCACAGCGTCTTCAGGAATTATTTTAAGGTTAGGAGGGAAGATGTAAGCGTCAAAGCATATTTCTGGGAAGTCTTTCTTCAGTTGGGCGATTCTGATAGCCCCTTCACCGGATGGTTCAATAGGAGCCTCCTCCACAGCTGTGGTCGTAACAATTTTAGTCCTAGAACGATGCAATTCAGGCCTCGAAATCTGTGAAGATGGCTGTTGTCGCATAGGCTCAGATACATGTGTATGGCTTCTGGGTGGTGGAGGAGAGCGAGAAGGAGAACGGTATCTCCGATCTCTGTCCGAGCGTTTCTGACTAGAGTAGCTTCGAGAATAGTCCCTCGCATGATATTCTTGCCCATAATACCTCCGTTCGCGATCGCGATCGGAATCCCCACGACGAGATTCATAGTAGGACGAAGGATGATGCACTCTTCGGAGTTTATCCAATGTAGATGGACGGCCAGACATAGCACCTACAAAAGAGAAACAACTCAATTAAGCACCAAATGAAGGCACTACGATGTATGCGGAAGTCATGTAGTTTTGCGAAAGTGTATGCAAATGTGCAAAACTCCCGACCAACCAGAAGTGTCGATTGCACTAACGAGTAAAGGCTTGCTTATTTCTAACGCTTTCCGGAGTTCTTCGAACCCAAACTCGTGGTGGAGAGATACGTACCCGGGATAGGAATGTCATCCAGCCCTCTAAAAATATCTCCTGATTGACAAGGAGCGGCGTCAGAGATAGTAATTCCGGGGATGGAACGAGATACAATTACAGACTTCCGTCTCTTAAATTTAGGGACAACAGCCTTGCCTTTCCGCTTCTCTTCTATTCGGGAAAGATCAGCCGCCAGCTCAGTATCTGTGGGCGTCCTTCATCGTCGCTCGCTTCTCTTATTACTATGCCGGGTTTTCTTTTCACGGTTTTCTTCTTTGTCTTCGAAGCCGGTTTCGCCAACCCCTCAATAACAATGCTCTGGTTCATTTCGATTAAACCCAGTATCCTTAAGTCGTCGTCAGTTAACACCGAGTCGATATGCCTTAAGTCGCTCGGGACCTCTTGTAAGCTCCGAACGATGCCTCTATAATATCCACCGTCGGGCCTCGAAATGATGGCTATAAGAAGGAAAGAGTATTAGTACAAGTGTTAAGAATAGCTATTCAAGAAAGACTTGCGACACTTACGTCTGGACAGCCATCGCCTAGCAAACCCTGGGGGGCACCGAACAAAAAACCATTCGGGTTTAAAATAGCTAAGTCTGGCCCAAGCCCCGGTCACAACCTGGCAGTTTCTGACTGCTTCCAAAAAAGTAAAAGATGGGCTATCACCCCTACTTTTGAAATTAAATATGTATCTAATCTCAGACGGCCTTGGCGAATGAAAGAAACAATCCATAAATATGGTAAAGGCACTATTCGGCAACGCATGTCCGTTAGGATGAAGTTGTGAGGGAGCAATTCCTAAAAATGACATCATCTCTCTGATGTACTGATTAAACGGAGGAAGAGTTCCAGCCGCACAAGCATGACGGTAGAAAGCAGTGTACCCTTCGGGCGGATTATGAGGTCTGTCATCAGCACCCGGTAACAACACATCATCCGGAGATAGGTTATGTTTCAGACATATCCGACCCAACAAAGATTCGGAGATATTGGACTGGACGGAGTCAATAGGGTTCTCGATAAATAAAGTATCCGGCATTTCATCCGGAGCCGGATCAATTACTCCGGCAGGAATATCAGGAATTTCTAGCGCAGGAGGGGCGAACTATGTACCTCTTGCTGTCGAGAGCTCGGAGATTCCATAATTGGCTAACTCATCAGAAATCATCATTAGATGCTAAAGAACCCATGGATTCCCCATGTGTAGGATGTGTGTTGTGCAGTGCTGTGCATTACTTGAAAAGATTTTGCAGAATTAAAGAAAATTTGCAAGCGACAAAGATAGTCGGAGTCCAGTGGGAGTGACCGTCGTCGCTGACCGTCACAACCGTACCATCCAGATGTTGGTAATCGATTCGAGTTAAAGTTCGTTATCACGGTGTTAAGTTATAGTTCCATCGACGAGCTTCGAAAGGATAATCAAGTGTACAGTTTAATAGTTAAATCCAGATATGCAAGGATGAAGCTCGTCGGAATCATGCTATCGATTGCTAAAATTTCGTATCCATCAAAGGAAGGGTTCGAATCGACCATAGGAAGTTTGTTCGAATCCATCAAAGGAAAGGTTTGAATCGATCACAGGGACCCTGTTCGAATCTATCAAGATCCAAGTTCGTATCGATCTCTCGGAGCGTACTTTGAATCGATTGTCAACGCTTGAGTTCGTATCGATTAACGTCAGTAGTTTCGCATTGATCATGGGTGTTCAGGTTCGTATCGGTCAGGAGAGACTCGGCTTCACATCGATCACGTTCGATTCGATACTTCTTCGTATCGATCGCAAGAGTATGTTTTGATTCGATCTAAGGCCGAGGTTTTCACACCGATCGCATCGCATCGATCATTTTAGATCGACTCGTTTTCTCACCACATTGGTCGATACGAACAACATCATTTCCTCTTTAAGTTCATGGAATCGATACGAACTTCGAGATAAAACATTATCCTCTATATCGATTCGACGCAAGCGCCCCAGATCGACACGAAAGATCGAATTTTTTCCCTCAACACTCCTCCGATCAACGCAAAGACACCACCAAGATCATTTTCGACCAAGCTATGGCCCAGATCCAGCCTTAAAGATTGCCAGAATTGATAATCGATGAAGATAGAATGAATCTGAGTTTCAGGTTTCATTGTTTAGATTTAGTCACGACCGATTCCTTACCTAAATTGAAGATTAAAACCTAAAGGATTGGAGGAACGAATTTAATCGATTCGAAGACAGTTATGTTTCCTCTGGTTTCTTGAGTTCGTAGATCGATACGAAAGCACAAAGAGTATAAGGCGGCAGTGAAAAGTAAAAAGTGGAAAAGGATGAAATCCAGAGTATTTATATGCAACTCAGAAGGCAACCGGGCCGATTCACCTTCCGGTCCATGTGACTGGTCACAGCAAGTCAAACCACGAATCGATTCGAATGCTCAGTTCGAATCCATCGGACTCTGCCTTCATCGAGACAAAATGGGCAACGAAATCCATCGATATGAAGTGCACAACGAAGACAACTGGAGATAGGGTGAACATCGACTCGAAGCCTCTATTTGCATCAACAAACTCATTACTCCACCCACTGCATATCGATACGAACAGCGGTTTCGTATCCAACACGATTCTAACATTAGCAATGATACGAATAAGCATTTCGCATCCAACGACACAGGGTCCATCGATACGAGACAATGCGGTACTGATCGATTCGAAGTGTCTATTGTATAACCATCGACTCACAACAATACCGGTCTATCTATGCGAACGTTAATTTCGTATCCAACAAACCCATCGATACGAACGACCATTCTGTATATATCAATTCGACCCGCATCGATATGAAAAACTACTTTTCAACCTTTTACATCGATTCAGGAGAGGATCGATACAAGAGGATAATCCAAAACAACCATCAAGCGTTGATACAACTCGAATTTCACATCAGTTCATGAGAGGATCGATACGGGATTCGATAAAAAAGAGAGAAGAGTTTGAGCTGACAACGACTCGCAAACGTGAAACATTAACGAGAGTCAGGTTAACATATACGCACATATGTTGGACCAATGTTCAACTTTCAACATTCAACAGGAATTGAATACTTATCTCATAATGATTGCGACAGCAAACATCCAATCACTATCACACAGCAGTCGGTTACGGCAATACAGAGTACAACTTTCGACGAAAAATGCGACAATCGTTCAAAGAGAAACTGCGGCTTTTCAAAGCACGTCATGTTTCCACAAGACGTACTTTGGGAGGAAAATGTTATCCCGCTTTTTGGCAAAGCCGCGATACCAAAAGATCGATCGAAAACAAAGGACAGTTCGTCTCAGAGATTGGTCATACTTCGCTTCACTATGGATATCGTTGAATTTTGTCCGAGTACAGATTGAGCTACAATTGATAGGACATGACAAGAAAGATCATAGAAGTCAGCATCTCAAGTTTCAAGTCAATCCGAGTTCATACACTCGAGTTATGATCGATTCAATTTGAAGAGGAAAACCACAAATTCGTATCCATCGAACCACCTGGTTTCGTATCCATCGATGTCGTCTCCTTCGTATCCATCGGCAGGGTTTATGTTCGAATCCATCCAAGATATCACTAGTTCGAATCCATCAGTATAGCCTGAGTTCGAATCGATGGCATTCGCATCGATCAAATGGAAATGACCTCGCCGTCGTCTAGTTCGTAACCATCAAGCTTGGAAGTCCTTCGAATTCATAGAGGTATTCCTCTTCGAATCCATTCTGCAACCTCCTATTCGTACCGATCAACTGGGACCATTGAGATCGATACGAACAAAGATATGCACCGACTCCAAAAACAATGATGCGTTCGTATCGACCAGAGCACCTCACTTCGAATCCATCCTGTGCGGTTATTTCGTATCGATCAACCCAAGCAAGACACGATCGATACGAATGACATATTGTTCGAATCCAGGTGTGGTTGAAGCCTCCGAATCCATCGGGTCAAGGCGGCGAAGTCTCCGGGACGACTCGATCAAATAGGGGAAGGAAGCGGAACGATACGAAAGTTTCGCTCCACGTCATTATGAAGCCGCAGGCCACCATCGATTCGAAGGAATCGATACGAAGGAGTTGATTCGAACGAGACGAACGGCCAGAGAGCACAATTTCGAATCGACCATATCTCGAGATCCATAAGTCCAAATGCTACGAAATTTTCACCAAAGCTTGCATGCATGTTGAAGAATGTCCACACCAAATTTCACCTCGATTGGATGATTTTCTGATCGATTCGAATGGAGTTCGAATCGATCCCAAAGTGGGCCCAAATTTCCTAAGGCCGGGCATGTGGGCCCCTTCACGTGCCAGAAGTGGTCTCTCGAATTTTCAGCGAAATATCAGCCTCCTACGCCTATAAATAGAGCCCCTGGTCATTCAGAAAGGGGATCAGAGAATTTTTAGAGAAAAAGCACGCCCGGACGCTGCCAGAATCACTCCATATCATCATCACTGCCATTGATTTCGAATTTTGACTTACTATCCGCTGTATTTTGACATAAAAAGTTGTATTCCCCGAATATCGAGCAATAAAGTGACAAAACTTCATAGTGGACGTAGGAGATACGCCAAACCACTCTAAATTACTGTCTTTCGTGCAATTTACTTTTCTGTGTCTTGGAGCTTTTGTTAGATAATTCTCATTTTCAATTTGATTTCTTCATTTATTATCTCTTCAAAAACTTCCGAAGAGTGTTGTGTCCAATTTTGGTGCAAACATAGCTATCGCCTGTTTGCATTCTGTTATTTCTGCCGCCGCTCCAATGAGCCCTCTTCCTCGACCTCCGCTTAGGAAATGGATTCCTAAAGTTTCTCCCTCCCTTTCTCAGCTTGCTCCCCCTCCTGTTGTTCCTACTTCCGTCCTGGTTCCGCCTCCATGTTCTGTTGCTCGACCTGCTTCCCCTACCGCTTCTGTGGTTCCTTGTGATGCTGTTCCGGATCCTTTTCCGCCGCGCTTGCCTATTGTTTAGGATAAGACTGAGAGATGTTGGGTTGATCACTTTTTTGACATGAGATTTAATCCATTGGATGATTGTTTTTTTAGATTTCTTTCCAATGATCAGTTCGATCTTCGATGCCTCTATTACACGCCTTCTGGTGACTCCTTAGTCCTCGATTTGGATGGTATGTTTGCGGGGTTGAATTCTGTTATGCTTGCTGATTCTACTTGGGATCGTTCGTTTATATACTCTGATGCTACCGGTGTTTATGATCCATGTCTTGCTATCCTTTTCCGCCCTTTTACGGGTCTTGTTGGGAATGTCCCCTTGGAATCTGCCAAAGTCATTGTGGAGGTTGGAGTTTCTCCCTCTCTCGAGGAGACTTAGTCTAGTCATTTTTATTGTAGCTATGGCATTCTGTCACACTCCAGTGCTCTATTTTCCCTTTCTTAGTAGATAAGATGCTTCTACCTTTCTTCTGTACTTCAATTTTTATTACATTCGTAATAAAAGTCGACGGTCCACTATAAAATCGGCTGGCCTTGCCAAAAAAAAAACAAGTGCAGGCTAATTTAACAAGTGTTGCATTTTTTTTTTTATTTTCTTTTCATTTTTAAATAAATATAACTTGGCTATATATCTCTACCTCTACTCTCTCTTTTCTATTCTATCTTACATTTTTCAAATCAAAACTAAGGAAACCAAAACCAGATTAAAATAAAAACTTAAGCAAACAACACTCCAAGTTTTCAACCTGATCTAGATCAGTAAAGATTCAATTCAGTGTCCAATCAAATTCAAGTTCAGATTCAAAGTACAAAGCATATAAAATAATCAAGCATTTCCAGATTTTAAGTTCAGATCACTTTTCAGACTTCCAAGCTTTCTCTGTTTTCATTTTCACTGTGAGTAAACAATTTCCTTTTAAAGGTTTAAATCTGTTTTAAAATCTTGATGCATGCAATAATACTTGAAGTAAAGTTATTATAAGTGTTTGCATAAATTTAAATATGAATGCATGTATATATGTATGTGGATGTTTGTGTGCATGTCTGTGTATCAGTATGTTTGCTCTGTTCTAGTTTACACGCTTCAATACAAATTCAAAAATTAAAATTTTCTTCCCTCGATTCTTCTTAGACTTAGATATATAAACAAAATATGTATGAAACAACAAGATATAGGTTTTAAAAATATTTTCAACTAAAATTTGAGTTGGTTTATAACTGGAAGGAAGAATATACAAGGAAATTCAAAACTTATCAAAATTTCGACTTGCATGAATTAAAGATTCACTTATATCATCTAGATTGTTTTCGAAAACCATGAATTTTAAAGGTAAAATCAAGATTTTTAAACTTGTAAATCGAGAGCATTCGTAAGTTGAACGGGAAAGAAGATTGTGGCAGATGATCGAAGCAAGGTGGGTGGTCGAGGTCACTTCTGGAGGTAGCAAGGATGGTGCGGATCTCGGCAGAAATGCTAGCTGGCTTTTTACCACCGTGGCGGCGGGATGATGGCTAGGTAGGATTTTAGAGCAGTTTTGGGTCGATTGGGTTTCCAAGGCTAGATCGTCGTCGATGGAGCATCGTACTCGATCGGGTGTGGGGCAAACGAAAAGTGGGTCTATGGCGAGGCTTTGGTCGAGATTTCGAGGCTTCTGCTGATCGGAATCGATGGGTCGAGGCAATTCTTGGGTGACCAGTTTCGTTCCAGTAGGTTCGATCGAGCTCGATTTTGATTTCGTGATCGATTCGATGATTTGGGCGTTCGTGTCGACTGAGGGAGTGGTCACCGACGTGTCGATGGTCCGAGCATGGATCGGAGTTGGTCGGATCGCTTGTGCACGTGCACGAGCCTTCATTAATATTCGATGTTGTTGTTGTGTTTTGATGCTTCGGGGAAGATGGTGATTTACTCGAGGTCCTTTCTGAGTTTTATCAAGTGAGGGTGATGTGAATTTGCTCGGGAATAGGCTCAGTTATTTGGGTTTTGGCTCGGGTAATTTAGAGCTCGGGCTCGGGTTATGTTAATAACCATGTTTTTAAAAGAAAGCATGATCAAGTTTCATGGTATGTTAAAATGAGTAAGTTTTTCGTAAGAAATGATAACCAAGTTTTTAAAGTAAATTTATTCAAATGAGTTTTTAACAAGTTTCAAAGTTAATTTTTTTTATGTTAAATGTTTTTTTTGAAATTGTGTTGGTTTATATAATTATAAATTAGGTTAAATATGTAATTAATTCCTAAATTTTTTTCAAATGAAATTTAATGTTGTAATTAAGTAATTAATTAAGGTAAAGGGTTTACCTTTTAATTAGTTTAGGATCTTGGATAATTAAAGGAACATTTATTAATTAATTATAGGGTAATTAACTAATATAAGTAAATAAGGATTAATTAATTAATAATTAAGGATTAATTAGTAATTAATTAAAGGATAATTAATTAAAGGATAATTCATTAATGATTAAAGGTTAATTAATCAAGTGATTAAAGGATAATCACTTAAAGTAATTAAAGGTTAAATTTGTTAATGTGATTAATTAAGGGTTAATTTATTACTTAATTAATTTAAGGTTAATTAATTTATGTGATTAAGTAAGAGATAATTAATAAGTGTAAGTAATTGAGGATAATTACTTAAGATAGTAATTAAGGATAATTAATTAACTTCATTAGTTAATTAAAATGATAACAAATAGTTTGTAATTAATTAATGTTAATTAAGCAGGGTTAGGTGATTAATTCATAAATAATTAATTTAATTTGATTTAATTAAATTAATTATAATCTGATGATTAATTAATCTTGCTTATGGATGATTAGATTATGTTGAATGCCTTGAATTGTTTGATATCTCTAATTGTGATGTTCTGTGATATGAGATGTTGGGTTGAACTATGACAATATGGGTTTTATCGGTGATGAATTGCTGCGTAAATTGACATCATGTGTTTAAAAATTGAACTGTATTCACATGAACAACTTGGATTAAAGATGATATTGGATTTGAAGAGACCGGGGTCGGGTATCAGTAAATACCCGAAATCACTTCGATTAGTAATCTACAATAATTCTTTATAGATTTGACTTTAGAATCAAATAGACTGGAATGGAATAAATTAAGTAACATGGCCATTTAAACTGAGTAACAGTTCTTAAATTTTGTTTGGTAATAAGTGACTGACAATAACAAGTTAAGAACTCATAGTAAGGTAGGAGTTACCCCGGGTTTCAATTATGTCTTATAACTTAGTATTTCCAGTTATATTGGTTTACTCACGCTGGTTTCCAGCCTGACCCGGGTGTTACTTTATTGTAATGCTCGGGTCAGACCGAGTATGGCCAATTTTCAGGTTAGGACGTTTTGGAGCTCAAGAGGCGAGCTGGATGGTAGGAACGTGTAACGACCCGAAATTTTCGAAGCCGAAAATTCCAGATAGTTATGAAAAGAAGAAAGAGACAGAAGAAAAGAAGAACAGAAACATCAACAACTCACATTCGCAGCAGACAAAAAATAATAATAAATAATAACAGTCTACAAAAGAATACTATATCTGTCGATTACATTTAATATACATCAGAGTTTCAAATTTATACAGTCACTGAATATATATAATTATCATGTCTCAGATCAACAATAATATAAATACAGCGGAAATACTCTATACGCTATTGCCATCCAGCTCGCCTCCTGAGCTCCAAAAACCTACCTACCTGAAAATCTATAATACTCGGTCTGACACGAGCATTATACCAAAGTAACACCCGGGTCAGGCTGGAAACCAGCGTGAGTAAACTCAACTAACATGGAATACCAAATCAATCAACTTATATAAACCCGGGGTAACTTATATCAATTTAACTAATTCACAATATACTATAGTCAACACTTTTCCCACATATCAATTTCTAAGTTCCAAACTTAGATTAATTAATCCAATTCACTTAAACCATTCCATTTCAGCCTATTGTTTTCACCAATCAATTTATAAAAATTCGAAGTGGTTACGGGTATTTCCCAATACCCGACCTCGGTCTCTTTGAATCTCATATCATCATATCTCAAGTTATCTAAATGAAATACATAACATTTCATATCGGAGTTATCAACTCCATCAAATCATCTAATACCATCCAATCGTCCATAACAATTTAGGCCACTCCTAAAATAATTCAATCGATTCTAATTGAATTTCTAGCCTAAATCCTTAGATTCCTTCTTTAACATTAATTAATTCCAAATCAATTAATTTGTCAGCCCTTCATTATTCATTTTAATTAATCACTCTGGATTAATTATTTTTCAATTACATTCAAGTAATTATCTTTAATTAACTTCACAATATTTCTTAGTACAAACCGAGATCATTAAGTAATCTTTATTACTTTTATTTAGTTAATTGATCCTTAATTACTTCTACTAATTAACTTCCCTTAAGTCACTTATTACTGATCATTTCATCTTGATTAATCAAATCTTCAATTACATCTTAATTATATTAATTAATTATTTTCAATTATATTTTAATTTGTTCCAATCTAAATTAATTACTTTAGTTCAATCTCAATATTAATCGCTTCCGAATTATCTTAACCTGCAATTTATTATCCATTTATTTACTGTGTTAAATAAATCCAATTCCTCCTTAATTAATTACCTTACTTAATCTCTTGGTTAATTCCACTTGTATTTTATTAATTACATTAAGTAATAACCTATCGAACCATCCATTGATTATTTTACATTCATTAAACTTAATAAATGAACTTAAATCTTCCTTAATTAATTAAATAATCCAAACTCTTACCTACTAAATTTAACGGCCCAAACCATTTATTAATTGAATTAATTAATTATCTATTTTCATTACCACACTAACTTGACGAACCAGAAAGCATTAATCTCAACAACATTTGAATGAAAACATTTTTCTTATTTATAACTTTGAATCTAAACGAATTAGAAACCCAAATACTTCGAGTAAACCCCCAATAAACTCGAAATCCAACCCAAACCGAAGTCACATCATCATTAGCACACATCCAATAAATTTACTCATCCAACCAATCATTTAAATTTAACCATTAAATTTTAAATATAAATTTAACATAGTGAGAATACTCACCTTAAATTCTGTCTTTTGAAAAACCTCCCAAACTGGCTTGTTCCCATGATTTTAAACCTTGAATAAACATTGTATAATTTATTAATAATTTGAATTAATTTATAGTTCTTTAAAAATCTAATTTCATATAAATATACAGCATTTAAAAAATTTCTTATAGCTTCTATATACATGTACTAAACAATATTAACAGAACTATTTTAAAATTCCTTTACTGTAAAATAAAATCCCTCCTATGTATAAATTTATTCATTAATTAAATTAAATAAATTTAATTACAGATACCTCGCTGTCTTCTGACTACAGCTACTCGAAGACGAGGACCCACCTCCGATGTCTTCACATCGTCGTGCTCGAATCCGAGCTTCGAAACCTCCACCATCGATCGCGACTCAATCACGAACCACCCCGACCCCAAAGCCCAACAGCGCCTCGCGAAATCGCCTTGCTCTAGTTCGACCCTCATTCCATCACGACCCTCTGCGTTGCCTCCCTCCAATGCTTCGACGCGCGTGAATCAAAAGTTGAGCTTCCTCTCGCTAAATCGAATCCGGTCTTGGTGTTGAAGCTCGAAATTCTGGTTGTCGATTGATTCCCCTTCGAACGAGTCGCCGTCGCATCCTGTATGAGTTCGCCCCACCTCGATCGAATATAGATCGGTTTAGATTTGTAAAATTTATGAATTCGTGGTAGCGGCCATTTTATATATATATATATATATATATATATATATATATATATATATATATATATATATATATACTGAGGATTTTCGATTTTCTCAGATTGAAGGTTAGAGAGGAAAACGGGGGAAAATTAGATATAGGGTTGGAAAAGCTTCTCAAGCACGCGTGAATAAAATATCTTGTGTCGTTGAAAATATCTTTGCTAATTTATTTTGAATTTTTATATTGTAAACTTCCAAACGTCTTGTTAGTTACTATTTAAAATTTGAACTCCACTTAAGGAATGCTTCTAGGCTTTTATAAGGCTTTACCCACGTTCTAAACACAATGGAACGTGTTTCATAGGCTAATTTGATCACATGCGCGAGTTACAGAAGAAAATGATCGATTTTAAATTAAGTCGATAAAATAGTTTCTAAGCGTTTTGAGCTGCCAGGGTCAAACGACAACCCTGATGGCTACGGAAATTGAAATCCGATAATAACTAACTATTACGGACCCAATGGAACTGGTTTCGTCGAAATCCGAAACTGTGCCTCAGAAGGCTATTTTTAAATACCGATTTAAACTATATATTTTTAAAACGGAACAAAACACTTCCAAACTCAATTTCAACACTTTTACTACCTTCAGTGCTATCAATATAAATTTTATAAGCCTTCAAATTATTTCTAACCGGCTTAAAACTCCAGATTTAATAACTTGCCCAATTTCAAATTATAGAATTCAATAATTTAATTATCAAGTAAATGTTAATATCTTGAATTCAAATTAAAATTAACTTTTAAATATTTTAAAATCAACTACCATTCCAATTTACATCGTTAGAAATTCCGGGTCGTCACATTCCTCCCCCCTTAAAAGAATTTCGTCCCCGAAATTACTAGTTAGGAAAAATGGTCCAATACCCATTTACCCTTTCGCAAAACCCGCAATTCAACATCCTTCCAACTATCTTTTATTAAAGACCCGCTATCACCTCAACCAACTTCCCAAAACCTTCTATAGTTTCAAACAATGCCCTTTTCCTCAATCGTTTAAATTTCAATTTAAAACTAAATTTTGAATTATCAAAAAAAAATTCAATATTTTTTTAACTCCGTACATTTTCCGAAATTTTTTGCCAGCGTCTCCTTTGCGCGGCTAGCTCGGTACAACTACAAAAGGCCTCTATGGGCTCCCAAATTCCAAAAAGAAAACAAAAGCCAAGTGGCTACATCAAAAACCCAATCCAATTTCATACAGAAATTTAAATACATACCTTTTTGTCGGGCAATTCAAATTTATCTTTTGGAACCAAATCCAATTTCTTTTCTCTTTAATACCTGCATATCTCACTTAGCAACAATATCCAATCGCAACCTTACAAACCATTTTATACATTCCCATATATAGGTTTTCACATATATTGCTATTCAATTTTGTTGTTCTCGTTTTCATATGAATTCAATTTTATTTCGATTTCTAATATTGAATTTTATCTTTCATTAAAACTGATTCATGTTAGTTTCATTTACTAGTTTACTTTAATTTCCAATTTGAAATTGTTTTCTCGTTAACCAAAATTTTCCAAAAATTTTCTAACTCCCAAAATTTTCAGAAAATTTTGACAGAGTCTCCTTTGTAAGGAGGAGCTTTTGCAATTTGACAAAAGATATAAATATGTATACATCGACCCACACGGTCGGAAAAAGCAAAAACAGTTCATGTTTCCTATTTTTATTGCGTAGGCGTACCTTATTTAGCATTTTAAGCAAGCAGCTTATTTATTCTAGTAATTAGCATACCCCAATCTAGCCAAACGGCTTCCCTGTACCTGTATTTACTCAATTTAAATATGTAAGTGCCATATATAGAAATCTATTTATCTTACACTTACTTCAAAAGCCAAACACATGCGTTACATAAACAATAAGCACCAAATGTCTTCCATAAGCACTTTATATGATTTAAAGCTAATTCCAATTACTTCCAACCAATTCATAAGCCATTCCATTCAATTTTAATGGTTTACAACACAATTGCTTACATTCAAATTATTTTTAATCCAAACAAGATCATATTCACATCAAATGATTCAAAATAAATTTTATTTAACTTCTCTTAACCCTTATAATTTTAATTACTTTTGTTTACATCAATGACAACTATTTTTATGCAAATTCGACCATACTCGCTTAATAGAGAATTTATTTAAGTTTATAACCACTTAAAATTAATTTTAACTCATCCTGTATTTAATTCCATTCATTTTTAATTTATTCACCAACCATACATACGCATTTCATTTCATCTCCTCATTGACTTCATTCAAACTATTTATTAAGCTTGGCACATTCAATACTTTTAAATTAATAACCATTTCCAAATTAATTTAACCCAAGCTCTTTTTTTTTATGGGCCTTTTATCCTTATTCGAAGCCAAGCATCCATAAATTTTAAACTTAAGTTAATTACCTTAATTTATTCCAACATCAACTTAAGTTCACTTCCATTCAATTTGATTCCCATCAAATCTAATTTTATTTAATTCCGTTAGCCCATCCGCTTTAATTTTAATTCACCTTCTCAATTTATCAAAATAATATCCAACTCATATTTTACTCATTTACATTTCAAATTAATATGCCACCGAACTTAAGTCCAGTCTAATAATCCAATTCCAATCACATCTTTGATTTAGTTCTTATTAAATCAGACTTCATCCATTTATTATCTAACTCAATTAATCCATTTTAATTTTTAATTTACCCACTTAATTCATTTTCGAATTTATTTTATTAATACAAAGCCATTCTCAATTTATTTCTATTCACTTGGGTTTTGTTTGCATCTCTAACCATTTCTATTATTATTCACTTCATTTCATTCGACAACATTTCCATCATATCAAATTTACTTGCAAATTTCATTAAATATTATTCAAATCACACTTGAATTTTATTTGCAATTCATCCCATCACTACTTCGATCCCATTCTATTTTATTTTTATATTTACAACATCTCTCCTTATTTAATTCATTATCAAATCCAAGTCGAATTCTATTAACAATTCGAATTCATTTCCAAATTCCATTATTAACTTACAATCCATTTATTTACCCAAGTTAAATTTTATTAACATACTCAATTAAACAATTATTTAGCCAATTAGCTTACTTCCAATTTTTTTTTCTTTCAATATTCGATTTTATTACAAAAATAACTTCATTAAATTTTCCTGAGTTCAATTTAATTTTATAATTCCAATTTGGATCTCCCCTGATTTTTTTCCAAAATTCTAACACTTTTATTTTAAAAATTTAGAAATGCTTTTAAATCCACATAATACTATTAAAATAGATTTTTATAAAAAAAATATATCTTATAACTCGATGTCTCAACCAGTCCATCTTTGTTCTCACAGAAATTCAGTCATACGTTGATCAGGCGTAGGACTGAAAATCTATAAGTACTTAGCAGACCCATTTTCAACATCCAGCGAAAATACTTAGGAAAGTAATTTTATTGAAAATATCAAAAACAGTTTGAAAATAAAGGAAATATTTTTTTAGTGAGGATGCTCTGGAAATCATCACCCCCATCCATGGTCGCAGTTAACCCGATGGTTACGTTGCCGTCCCGACAAAATCCATAGATTAACTGTAGGCCTCCGAGCCCCTCGATTACACCATGGAAACCCGCTACAGATCGCAGCTACAACTGGGGTTACGTAGCTATCACAGCAAAAACCCATATAACTGTAGGCATCAGCGCCGTCGAATTTCGCTGCCAAAAGAATGAAACTTCTCCACTCCACTTGACCATAGATCGCAGTCTACCGATGTTGCGTTGCCTTCCCGGCAAAATCAAGTGTAGACCATTGGCACTCATCCTCCACACGATTTTCGCTATGGTCCCCACAGTAGATCGCAGCGACATCAAGTTACACTGTCGTCACAGCATAACCCAAATGCCCCTGTAGGCATCAACGCTATCGACTTTCGCTACCCAATAATTCTCAGGAACTAGTTTGTCCGGACTCCTCACAGGATCAACTTTAGAAACCCCCCCCCCCTTGGGGCTCATGGCAGCACCACCAAGTGGCACTCCTGAGAAGTTCATTCCATGGGAGCGCCTTTTTCCCAAAGCCATCATCAAAACACTTTATACTATACATATAGTATCTTTCAAATCATACACCTAGTATGAATTTCATCAAAGCTCCTTTGCACAAAATCGATTATCCCAAAATCGATAATTCTCAAACTAGGCTTTCCAAATTCCAATATTGATTTTACAAAAATATCGAAAGCCTTTCCAAAATCGAAGGTTCTCAAAACCCTTTCCAAAATCCTCATAAGATCCTTTATATATATATTCAAAAATATATATAATTTTAAAAACTTTGGATCATTTCAAACTTGTATAAAATCCCTTTATACTTCAAACACTTTCAAAAATCCTTTTCCTTCCAGCAATAAATTCAACAAGGGAATATTTATCTTTATATAACAAAGATATATAGCTTCATTTATCCAAAATCATATATTCCAATTTGATTACTCTTTTAAATAGCATTTTCATTTCAAATTCGTACGATGTACACATATCATTTGTACGCTATATCAATTTGATCGCTCGCTCGATCACACAATTTAATTTCCGAACTAGTATCGTCCACCCGACTTCCTAGTGCGGACTCAGATCGGGTTTCTTGATCAGAAACTGTCATTCTCCTTGCATAGCTATAATTATGATAGAGAATATCCAGAACCAATCAACAATCCATATCCAGGTTCGCCGTCGAAAATCGAGTGAAAAATCCCACTCGGATCGATATAACTATCTCGAAATTCTGTGCTCGAATCTGGATCAAATCACTATGCGAATAGAACAATATACGTACATCCTACGTATTTAATTTCATTGATTATTAGCCAAATCAATTTCCTTTCTATTCACATTCCCTTAAATTTTCATTCACTTAATCACATTTGTCTTAATCCCCATTTGGATTATCTCTTCCATTCTCATCTCAGTTGGGTATTTTACCAATAACAGTTTGAACTCCGACCAGTTTATTTTTAGAAATAGCGTGAAAATTTTAAAATAGAAATTAGTTGAAAAATAATTATGAGTTTGAAATATAGCGGTAAAATAGTTGAAAAATAGAAATTAGTTTATAAAACAGTTGAAAAATGGTTAAATAGCTCCAAAAATAATTGTAAAACAAGTGTAAAATAATTTGGCTTCAAGAAATAAGAGTTGTATATATGTAATAGCTTGGAAAATAAGTTTATATTAAAACAATTTATATTAAAAAATAGTCCAGAGCCAAAACTGTTCACTTTCCCAGCTTCCAATTTAAATAACTTCAATTTTCACTGAAATTGGTTTAATCCCAATTCAAGTTGAATTAATTCTCAATTTCTTTCCGAATTTAAATCAAATTCCATTTTAAATTATCTTTACTTACTTATTTCAAACTTTTCATAAGAGTTCAACAATTTTATTTTAAAAATTTAATTTATTACCCAATTTTATCTTCTAGTTTGAAACCAATTCTTAAACAAGTTTAATTTACAAATTCAATTATTCAAATTTTCAGTTCAAAGTAATTCTATATCCTTAATTTCAAATGAAGGTTAGATTTTTTTTTCTTTTATCTCAATAATGGATATATTATATCACTTCATTTCTCATCCACTTAAACAAATCCAATCCACAATTTAAAGATTTTTAACAACAATAGGATGGTATCATCCAATTTATTTATTTTTTAAAAAAAACATCCATTCATTTTCAAATCTCAAACCCATTTGAGATCACACAAATTCCCAATTCAAATTACCACTTAACTATCCAAGTTAAATCTCAATTTAATCTTGAAATTTCCAATTTAAGTGGTTTATTCACACTTATTTAACTTCTCCCAAGTTAAATTTCAATTTGCTTAATCCAATCGATCTTACTCAATTTGAATTCCCGCTTCAAACTTCAAAATCCGTTCCCTCTTATAAGTTCAAAACTTATATCACTTTGGGTTCTCCATCACACTTCATGGAAAATCAAAACTCAACATTTAGAGTTTATTTCAAATTATTCTTGATATCATGTATATCCATACATATATACATATTTATTCCCTTTACTCACCAGATTACCTTTAAATTTTAAACCACCCTTGGTTTTAATTACAAAACAAACCCCTTAAAAATCTTCCAAACATTCCTTGTTTTACAATAAGACCATGTACAATTTCAATCTCACTTTTAAACCATCTCGAATTATATAAAGTCGAGTTGAATTCTCAAAGGTTGGTTTAACTTTTAAACCAAATTAACTTTGCTCATTTAAAGTTTTTAAACAATTTAATTTCTGAGTCCTAATCCCAGAATTTCTTTCTTAATTAAATTTAATTTTAATTTGGTTGTATTTTCTGTTACTACTTAATTTAATTCCAATTCAAGATTTCAATTTGGTTGTATTTTATATTACTTCTTAACTTAATTCCAATTATTTAACACCCAATCACCTTAATATTTATTAGAAGGAAATATTGCTTTATATATCAAAATATACTTTTATATAAAATCATTTAAAATCTTTATAAGCAAATAACAAGTACGCACTCAGATATATATATATATATATATATATATATATATACACATACACACACACACTCACTCATTCTAGAGTACTTCGAACTCTAGTTGATGAGAAATCCCCACCAGAGCCAAGGTTCTCGCTTAACCTTTCAGCTCTGATACCAACTGTAACGACCCGAAATTTTCGAAGCCGAAAATTCCAGATAGTTATGAAAAGAAGAAAGATAGAAGAAGAAGAAGAAGAAGAACAGAAACATCAACAACTCACAATCGCAGCAGACAAAAAATAATAATAAATAATAACAGTCTACAAAAGAATACTATATCTGTCGATTACATTTAATACACATCAGAGTTTCACATTTATACAGTCACTGAATATATATAATTATCATGTCTCAGATCAACAATAATATAAATACAGCGGAAATACTCTATACGTTATTCCCATCCAGCTCGCCTCCTGAGCTCCAAAAACGTAACTACCTGAAAATCTGTAATACTCGGTCTGACCGAGCATTACACCAAAGTAACACCCGGGTCAGGCTGGAAACCAGCGTGAGTAAACTCAACTAACATGGAATACCAAATCAATCAACTTATATAAACCCGGGGTAACTTATATCAATTTAACTAATTCACAATATACTATAGTCAACACTTTTCCCACATATCAATTTCTAAGTTCCAAACTTAGATTAATTAATCCAATTCACTTAAACCATTCCATTTCAGCCTATTGTTTTCACCAATCAATTTATAAAAATTCGAAGTGGTTACGGGTATTTCCCAATACCCGACCTCGGTCTCTTTGAATCTCATATCATCATATCTCAAGTTATCTAAATGAAATACACAACATTTCATATCGGAGTTATCAACTCCATAAAATCATCTAATACCATCCAATCGTCCATAACAATTTAGGCCACTCCCAAAATAATTCAATCGATTCTAATTGAATTTCTAGCCTCAATCCTTAGATTCCTTCATTTAACATTAATTAATTCCAACTCGATTAATTTGTCAGCCCTTCATTATTCATCTTAATTAATCACTCTAGATTAATTATTTTTCAATTACATTCAAGTAATTATCTTTAATTAACTTTACAATATTTCTTAGTACCAACCAAGATCATTAAGTAATCTTTATTACTTTTATTTAGTTAATTGATCCTTAATTACTTCTACTAATTAACTTCCCCTAAGTCACTTATTACTGATCAATTCATCTTAATTAATCAAATCTTCAATTACGTCGTTAATTATATTAATTAATTATTTTCAGTTATATTTTAATTTGTTCCAATCTAAATTAATTACTTTAGTTCAATCTCAATATTAATCGCTTCCGAATTATCTCAACCTGCAATTTATTATCCATTTATTTACTGTGTTAAATAAATCCAATTCCTCCTTATTTAATTACCTTACTTAATCTCTTGGTTAATTCCACAAAGTAATTGTATTTTATTAATTACATTAAGTAATAACCTATCGAACCATCCATTGATTATTTTACATTCATTAAACTTAATAAATGAACTTAAATCTTCCTTAATTAATTAAATAATCCAAACTCTTACCTACTAAATTTAACGGCCCAAACCATTTATTAATTGAATTAATTAATTATCTATTTTAATTACCACACTAACTTGACGAACCAGAAAGCATTAATCTCAACAACATTTGAATGAAAACATTTTTCTTATTTATAACTTTAAATCTAAACGAATTAAAAACCCAAATACTTTGAGTAAACCCCCAATAAACTCGAAATCCAACCCAAACCAAAGTCACATCATCATTAGCACACATCCAATAAATTTACTCATCCAACCAATCATTTAAATTTAACCATTAAAATTTAAATATAAATTTAACATAGTGAGAATACTCACCTTAAATTCTACCGTTTGAAAAACCTCTCAAACTGGCTTGTTCCCATGATTTTAAACCTTGAATAAACATTGTATAATTTACTAATAATTTGAATTAATTTATAGTTCTTTAAAAATCTAATTTCATATAAATATACAACATTTAAAAATTTTCTTCTAGCTTCTATATACATGTACTAAACAATATTAACAGAACTATTTTAAAATTCCTTTACTGTAAAATAAAATCCCTCCTATGTATACATTTATTCATTAATTAAATTAAATAAATTTAATTACAGATACCTCGCTGTCTCCTGACTACAGCTACTCGAAGACGAGCCCCCACCTCCGATGTCTTCGCATCGCCGTGCTCGAATCCGAGCTTCGAAACCTCCACCATCGATCGCGACTCAATCACGAACCACCCCGACCCCAAAGCCCAACAGCGCCTCGCAAAATCGCCTTGCTCGAGTTCGACCCTCATTCCATCAAGACCCTCTGCGTTGCCTCCCTCCAATGCTTCGACGCGCGTGAACCAAAAGTTGAGCTTCCTCTCGCTAAATCGAATCCGGTCTTGGTGTTGAAGCTCGAGCTTCTGGTTGTCGATTGATTCCCCTTCGAACAAGTCGCCGCCGCATCATGTACGAGTTCGCCCCACCTCGATCGAATATAGATCGGTTTAGATTTGTAAAATTTATGAATTCGTGGTAGCGGCCAATTTTTTTTATTATATATATATATACTGAGGATTTTCGGTTTTCTCAGATTGAAGGCTAGAGAGGAAAATGGGGGAAAATTAGATATAGGGTTGGAGAAGCTTCTCAAGCACGCGTGAATAAAATATCTTGTGTCGTTGAAAATATCTTTGCTAATTTATTTTGAATTTTTATATTATAAACTTCCAAACGTCTTGTTAGTTACTATTTAAAATTTCGAACTCCACTTAAGGAATGCTGCTAGGCTTTTATAAGGCTTTACCTGCGTTCTAAACACAATGGAACGTGTTTCATAGGCTAATTTGATCACATGCGCGAGTTACAGAAGAAAACGATCGATTTTAAATTAAGTCTATAAAATAGTTTCTAAGCGTTTTGAGCTGCCAGGGTCAAACGACAACCTTGATGGCTACGCAAATTGAAATCCGATAATAACTAACTATTACGGACCTAATGGAACTGGTTTCGTCGAAATCCGAAACTGTGCCTCGGAAGGCTATTTTTAAATATCGATTTAAACGATATATTTTTAAAACGGAACAAAACACTTCCAAACTCAATTTCAACACTTTTACTACCTTCAGTGCTATCAATATAAATTTTATAAGCCTTCAAATTATTTCTAACCGGCTTAAAACTCCAGATTTAATAACTTGCCCAATTTCAAATTATAGAATTCAATAATTTAATTATCAAGTAAATGTTAATATCTTGAATTCAAATTAAAATTAACTTTTAAATATTTTAAAATCAACTACTATTCCAATTTACATCGTTAGAAATTCCGGGTCGTCACAGAACGTATATAGTATATTCCGTTGTATATTGGAGTTGTTTATCTGGGACAAGTTCATTATAACTGTCCAGTTTTTATGTGTATCGTATATTTTATGTGTATGGTAGATTTATCGTTCAACGTGTGAATTAATCTTGTCCATTCATTCTATTTTTCATCTTTGCCTATAAATAGCCCGTTATGAACCCTAACTATTTCTTTTATTTATTTATTTGTATGTACAATTCTCTCTAGCTTCTTCTTCTCAATGGTAGACAAACCAAACAAATTCCACATTCAATTGCAAATCAAATCAAAAATTCGAACTCCTCCAACACAAACAAATTATATACCAATTCAAAGCTCTCGACGGCCGCACCTCGAATCTGCGATTCATTTTCCAATTCAAATTATCATTTGATCAGAAATGGATGAGGAAGCTCGACCATCCGTTGCTAGGGTTTCTGAGTGGACGGTGGATCTTCATCTTGATGATGATCAAAGGTTGCTGCAAGGTAGAGGACGATGAGGGGGACCGATCCATGCGGCAACTTGGTGTAATAGGTGGATGAAGCGCCTCGAACGGCATGTTAAAAGTTAACGGCGGCGAACTGCTAAGGCGACGCCTTAGGGGGCCATGAAACACTAGCATGGTCGGCCTAAGGTGATTGGAGCAACAACATCACCTGATCTAAGTGACGTGGCGGCAATAATTGGATGTGTAGCGGTGGCTACAGGGTTTGCAGAGGCTCACGTGCATGAACAGTGCTAGGGTGGCGGTCTTTCTCGTGATGACATACTGTGAATTTGAGGTGCCCTATTTCCTTTTTTTTATTTTAGAAAAATTCATTTTCAACCTATTCTAACTCGCATAATTTCTACATATGAACTCCAATTCATGTGCGATTTGATCCGCTAGGATCGTGTTAAAATACCGGGCATTTTGATGCTGGTCTTGATGAATTCTAAGACTGCTCAAATTTGGGGCTTATTTTGAATTTCAATTCGATTTGAATTCAAAAGGTGAGTGTTTTAACCGACTCACGACTTATAAAATTTCTTATGTTAGTTAAATTAAATTTGTGATGTGATTTGAAAATTTTAGTATGATTAAAATTTTATTCTTCTTAAAATTGACTTTTATTGCATTTAATCATCGTTTAAATTTAATATTGAATTTTAATTCTCAATTCAATACCTGTTATGAATTATCAGTTATCCATTGATGTTTGATAATGATTCTGATGGATGTTGTATTTTATACTATTATAAAACTCAGTTCCCTATGGGTTGAAATGATATATACCCGAATGATCTATAGATTAGGAAAAATCGTTATGGGTTGAAATGACAGACTCGAGCGATTTTATGGATGTTGTTTATTTTGGGATTGCGATTTGAAATGATATATAACCGTAAAATTTAAAATTGCGGATTGAAATGATAAATATCCATATTAATTGACCCTATGGTATTACATATGGACACTGGATTGGTTAAATTTGATGATTTTAAAATCTTTAATTTTGAATTTAGTAAAATGATATTTTGAAATAAAATTTGATTTATATAATTGAATTATTATCGAAATTCAAGCTTTATGTTAAAACTGGAATTGGTTTAAAAGAAATTATTGAAGGAATTTAAATTGAAATTTTAAATTTGATTTTTGAAGTATAATTGAATTTATCGGAATTGAATTATTAAAATTATTTGAAATATAACCTTGAAACATACTGAAATTGGAGTAAATATAAATTGATATTTCCAACATGGATTGGAACTGATATAAAATTTAATGGTCTATTGAGAATTTAAATTGAAGATTTGGAATTGTGTTTTATTGGGAAATCGAAATGATCGGATTTTGTTGAAATGAAATAAATAGTTTTAAATTGATATAAATTCCAAATTCATGTTTTCAAAAATAAACGGTTTTAAAATATATTATTTTTAAGATTCTAAATTTTAAGATTTTCAAATTATTAAACTATTTAACCTATATTAACTGTATTAAATCAATTTAACCTATTTTAAACCATTTAATTTGTTTTAAAACTAATTAAACCATTTTTACTTATATTAAATCCAATTAATCAATTTTAAAGCTATTTAATCTATTTTAATTATATTTAATCTAGTTTAAATCTATATTAACTTTTCTAGAGTATTTTGACTATTAAAATTTTATTTAAACTATTTATAACTATCTAAACTATTTTTCTAAGTTTCAAACTAAGTAAAGATTTTGTGTTTATATTCAAATCCTCGATTAAAGTAAATATAGTTAAACGACATCATAACCTAAGTTGGGATTTAAATAACACATTTGATTTAATACATAATTTTGAAATGACAGTTTAACCTATTTTGGAAATATGACTTTGAACGGAAATATAATTTTGAAACTTTGATTTCAAAGGTGATATGATTTCAAAGATGGATATGATTTAGAAAGTAAATATAATTTCGAAAGTGATATGGTTTGAATTGAATATGATATTTTAATATCAATTATGAAATAATTTTGGAATGTAAATGAACCATCCGATGTGTAATATATGATTGGTTGTTAAAGAGACCGGGATCAGATATTGTCATACTGTTCCACTGCATTCATACTGTTCCGCTACATTATTTATTTATCTCTGATATGTGTAACTCTGATTCCGTGTTGTATAAGTATAATCGAATGTTTCGTAAACAGCTTCATGAATTGTTATTTATTATTGTATTTTGTCATTCCGCTGCGAGATTCTGTTTTGTTTCTTCTTTCTTTCTCCGATTATTTTTTATTTACCCCAATAGCAATATGCCCCTTTGTATGGCTTATGTTTGATGTGTGTGTCTGCTTAAAATGTCCAAAAAGGCAGGTCATTACATCATTATTAACCTTAAATCATATTCACTGTAAATCTTATTCATTTCCAAAATCATAACCACAATATAGGTTAAACCATCATATCAAAGTATTCGCATTTAAATCCATTAACTCTAAATCATAACAGTTCCAACTTAAACAGTTGAATAATGAAGGTAGTTTATATATTAGAATAGTTATATTTAAAAATAATTTATATTTAAAAATAGGTTATTGATTAAAATAGTTTATATATTAAAAATAGTTTATAAATTATAGTGTGTATATATATATATGTATATATATATATATATATTTGAAATTGTTTATAAATTTAAAATAATAAATATTAAAATAGTTTATATATTTAAAAGAGTTTATATCAAAAATAGTTTCAAATTAGAACTGTTTCTTCCAATTTCGCAAATCAATTTAAATCAACTTTAGTTCCAAAATTCAATTTAAATCAATCTCAGTTCAATACTTTCAATTAAAAAGGTTAAAGGTTCAATTCAAATTCTCAATTAATCCATTTTTAATTCATATCGATTTCAAATCTAGGTTTGAACTGCAAATTAAAAACCACTTCCAATTCAATAGGTTTCAAAGTTTACATATTCAAACAATTTACAACAACTCAATTTGATAAATTTCATTTATATTTCAAAATTCAACTTTATTTTTATTTAAATTTGAAAATATTCACTCAATCATTTTTTATAACATTTAAACAAAATCTCAAATTAAGAATTTAAATCAATATTAAATATTCAATTTAAATTTTATTTAAATTTAAAAAAATTCATTTAATTACCTTTAATCAAAATCCAATTATCAAGTTATAAAAAATCATATTTTTAAAATCTCAAATTAATAGGTTTCAAATCAATTTTTATTTAAATATAATTCTTAAACAAATAAAATTTCAAATCAATTTCAATTTATCTTTTCAACCTTAATTTATTAAAGTTATTAAAAAAATTTATTTTTAAAATATTAATATAATTTTAAATAAATACTTAAACATATTATATATGTACTAATTGAATTAAATTTTATTATACTAAATTTTATTAAATTATATCATATCACTAAATTTATTTTATATTAAATCTTATTTATATACATTTAAAAAAAATTATAACTAAAATATTAAAATTTACATTTTCAAAACTTAACCTATAAATTTAAAATTTTCAAACATATAATTTTAAAAATCTAAATTTACACACATATTAAAATAAAAATCCTTATATTAATAATTTAAAAATCAATATTTATTAAAACACATATATCTTCCTTTTCAAAATTCTGGAAATCATAAAAAAATAGACCAACGGTGTCCGTATATAGTTTTCTAACCTATGGCAAGTGATATGGATATTTATTATTTCAATTCGCAATAATTTAATATTTATGGGTATATATCATTTCGATCCGCAATCCCAAAATTTCAAAATCAATAAAATCACTTGGGTTTATCATTTCAATCCATAATGATTTTCACAAATCTATAATATCATTCAAGTATGTATCATTTCAACCCATAAGGATAAACTAAACCAACATGGAACTTGCAGTGTGAGAACAATAGAATAATAACATAAAATGGCATAACATATCGATGACAAGCATATATAATAATAAAAATTTTAAATATAATATATATACAATAGGTTATGGTCATCATATGTCAATTATCATAGGTTCACAAATTTTAATAATAACATATCATTTAACGATTTAATTATTAAATAGTTCAAATCCATAACATATTCAATCATCATTTCATGTGAAATAAATTAACTAAACATAGAATGTTAATTATGAGTGGTCGCTCACCTCTCAAGGCTAGAGAACAATGAGAATGAACACGATGCCTACAGGGACATGGACACGGACATGCACACAAAGGAAAGCAAAAAAATTGCTGCGACCAATTCTGGACAGCGGCGAAATAAAAGCAAAGTACGTTAAACTGGATTCAATGGAAATCAAATATATATATTTGTATGTATGTGTGTATATATTCCTTCTTTAACTCCAATATCTGACCTAGACATCAAATGGAAAATGTTAATACTTTATTCATCTTTAAAAGCCTTAATTATACTTCTATTTATAAAATTAACAACAAGAGTAAAGATAAGAATACTGTTGTGAATAAATAGAAAAGATCTTTTAAATCTAAGTTTGAAGTGGGTTATAATCATCATCTCGAAGAGAAGAGATAGGAGATGCGGCTGCTTAATGGAGTAAGATTGTGCTCAGAGGGACAAGGCAGAGGTGGAGTAGCGGGCTGAAGGCAAGGGCGGAGAGTTGTAGATCGGGTCGGCTGTTGGCTTTCAGATTAGGTGATGGGCGGAGAAGGGTTGGAGTGCTCGGTAGTTGTTCAGCTGGAGGACGGGGTGGAGGCTCAGGCTGCCAAGGTGAATGGAAAGGTGGAAGAAAGGAGGACCGGGTGTAGCGCATAGGGGAAGGTGGGATGTCGGCGTTGTTCGGGTTTGGTGCAGGAATGGATGTGGTAGGGTGATCGAAGGGAGGTGGGTGTCTTCGGGTTTGGAGTTGAGGCATGGGGTGGTGAGGCGAGAGGGAGATGGCAGTGGAGGGGATGGAACAGGCTAGGGGTGGCTTTGCTTAAAGAGAAGAGGATGCAACTGGGAAGATGGTTATCGTGTGGAAGGGAATGTAACAGGCTGATCGGGTGTTTGCGTTTTGTGTAGTTGGAGGAGGGAGAGAAGATGGTGGTTCAAGGAGGCAGATTCAGGTTGGAGAGGGTAAGAAGATTATGGACGAAGGGTGGTTAAGGGAGACGAGCAGATTTCAAGCGTCTTATATATAAAATAATATTAAAAAAAAATTCTCAAATGAATACAGAACAAAAGAGGGAAGAAGAAGAGAAATGAGCGAAAGAAATTGAACCAGCATATTATTGAAACCATGGGAAAAGAAAATTCAGTTGTTGAATTCAGAGAATATTAATAGCTAATGGCTATTAGCATTACCTAATGGACAAACGAAAGGACACAGAAACCCCAAAAGGTCCAAATGTGGAACCGATACTGCTACTCGTTTCGCTTCGCCTCGTACCAGATGCTGAAATGCACAAATGAACATACTGCAGAGATCAGCACGAAGAGATGAACAAGAAGGTATACAGATATGAGAGACATGACCTTCCTATCAAAACTCATTTTTCACTGCCAAACTGCAGCTAAAATGCCAAAAATAATATAAAAGGAGCTAGCAGTCCAAATTTGGCGAAATGGAATATGACGTCTCGCTCAGAAATGATTTACATTTTTTATTATATAAAAATATTCAAAATTCAAAATTATTTTATTTCCATCAAATTTTTAACTGATTTAAATTTAAAATTGAAATTTCATAACCAAACGAACTTACATATCTTCTGATGAAAATCTGACACTTGCTACGTTTGAATAGACGTATTCCAAATATCAAATTTTCATTATTAAAATTTAATTGTTTATTTTCATGAAAATTTTAGTTAATTATGTTATTTAAATCGTTAAAATTGTCGAGTCATTACAATTTATATCCACTGTTGTGGTTGGATATTGTTATTGTGAGGGGAAACCCATTCTGTTTTGTACTAGCAAGTGTAAAGACAAAGTGTATAACTGCCTAGTCTGATAAGTTGTAATGCTTTTTTATAACTCCATCTAAGGAGTAATTTTTTGTTCAATATTATTTCGTATTATGTGTAACCATTTTTTTGTGAGATTTTTCTATTCTTTCATGTTCTATTCTTTTATTTTACCCATGACAAATCATCTTTTGGGCGCTTGGACAACGACACATGAATACCGTAGATATATAAAGTGTCGTTCCCAAAGGTTAGAAACGGTGGTCATCAAAGGTACTAAGAACTCTTCTTAGAATGGATATAATATTTTTTAAGACTAATATTAGTGTTTCAAATCACATCATATAATGTACTTTTGCTCGTTGAACTAAAGGTAATGAATTTTATTATGACAAGTTAAGTTCCATCATAGGTGTTTTCTATGTTCGCTTTAAACCCATTTCTTTTGATTTTTTTTAACACCAAATCTCTTACAAGTCCTTTTGTAAATGGATCATCCAAGTTTTGGTTTGATCTCATGAAATTTATGGTAATTACCCTATCAGTGATCATTTGCCTTACTACAATATGCCTTAGTCCAATATGCCAAGATTTGCCATTACATGCCTGACTATATGCTCTTGATATTGTTGCTTGACTATCACAATGCACTGATATCTGAAGCATTGGTTTTGGCCATACAGGAGTTTCTAATAACAAATTTCTTAACTATTTTACTTCTATACTACATGAACCCGGTCTTGTAAATTCAACAACCATGGTAGAATCTGGAATACAAATTTTTTCTTTGAAACCCAGGATATCACTCTCCCATTAAGAGTGAATATCCATCCAGTGGTTGATTTATTATTATCCACTCTTTCGGTGTTACAACCAGCATCTGTGTATCCTTCTATTACACTTGGATACCCACTGTACAATACACCATAGTTCATGGTTCCTTCCAAATATTTAAAATTTCTTTGTACAACTAGCCATAATATGACTAAGGTTACTATTATATCTATTCACTTTTCCAACAACATAGGAAAAACAAAGTCTTGTGCATATCATGGCATACATTAGACTACCTATAACTTCAGCGTATTCTAGTTGATCTTGTAACCTACCAGTATTGGAATATAGTTGCATATTTGGGTCAAATGGGCTGTTTATAGGTTTGTAATTAAATTGATTAAACTTTTTAGAATCTTCTCTATGTAATAAGATTGAGTAATGGCCAACCCTTCTGCTATTCCAATGATTCTTATTCCTAGAATAACTTTAGCTTCCCCCATAATTTTCATGTCAAAACATAAAGATAGAAATTTGTTCATTTCTTCAATACTCGAGGTCTATCCAAAATATCATCATATCATCAACATAAAGGATATAATTACACCTTTACCGGCATAAAATTTTCTATAGACACATTTGTCTAATTCGCAAATCCTAAAACTATTTGATACTATGGTTTTATCAAATTTCTCATGCCACTGTTTCGGTGCTTGTTTAAGACCATAAATTACTTTAATAAGTTTACATACTTTACGTTCATGTACATGCATCACAAAACCTTCTTGTTAAGAGATATATATCTTTTAACCAAGTTCTCCATTTAAGAATGTAGTCATGACATCCACTTTATGAATTTCAAATTTATAAATAGATGCTAATGCAACTATTGTCCTAGTTGTTGAAATTCTAGCTACGGCTGCATAGGTATCAAAATAATCTACTCTTTCCTTTTGGATAAATTCCTTAGCAACTAATGTAGCCTAAGATTTTTCAGTCGTATCATCTGCTCTTAATTTCTTCTTAAATATCCACTTATGTCCTATTGGTTTAGAAATAGGAGGTAAGTTTACCAATTTCCATGTTTGATTTCCCATAATATAATCCATTCCATCAATTCTTGCCAAAAAATTGAATCCTAAGACTTTAAGACCTCGGTATATGTTAAAGGATCAGAATCAATGTTGCAGAAAACATGGCTTGATGTCTAATACCATCTTTAATCCTTTAACCAAATAAATGATAATATCTCATCTGAGTGACTTTCCAATCCTCATTCTTTTACTTCTCCAAAGAGATGCACCAGTTTCATCAATACTTTCTTGAGTGTTCCAAAATTTACGAATATTACAGTGACCTCCACCATTTCATGAATAGGTATATCTTCATCATTTCACTAATAGATGGATTAAATGATATATATGTGAATTAATTTTCATGTAACACTACATATCTAGATATTATGTTTACCTAAATCGAATTATTAGGTTCTATTATTAGAAACCTTTAACTCTTCTTGTGTTGAGCGTATTCTAAGAAAATACACATAATGTCCTTTTGACCTAATTTTTTGTCTTTTTGTTTAGGTAATCAAACAATAGCTCTACAGCCCTAAACTTGATAATAATCCAGATTTGGTTTGCCTTCTTCCAAAGTTCATAGGGAGTAACTTTGGTCTTCTTGTGAGGAATTCTATTAAGACGTAACGGACAGAAAGTAAAGCCTCACCCTAGAAACTAGTATTCAGACCAGAATTACATAACATGGCATTAACCATTTTAGTACAGGTCCTATTTTTACATTATACTACTCCATTTTGTTATGGAGTATACCTCCTATAGATGTATCGTGTACAGTTCCTACAGATTCAAAAAATGCAGGGAAATGATATTCACCTCCCCTATGAGATCTATGGGTCTTAATTTTAATGTAACAATGGTTTTTACTTCAGTCTTATAGGTTATATATGAATTTATCAAATTTATCACTTCATCCATAGTATGCATTAGATAAACATAATAGTACTTTGAATAGTCATCAATAAATGTGACAAAATATTTCTTTCCTTCTCTAATAGGAGTACTATGCATATTACAAACATCACTATAAATAAATTATAACAGATTACCGGTACCAACAAATTTCAGTGGAAACGATTTTCTAGTATTTTGGTTAAAGAGCATACCCTACACTTATCATTGGATTTATTATTATATTTAAGGATCATGTTTAATAAAATCATATTATCCATACTTCTAATGTTAACATGTCCTAATCTACTATGCCATAAAGAAAAAGAGTCAATAATATAATCAGAAACAACCATTTTATTAATATTCAATTTGAACATTCCATCACACATGTAATATTTTCAAACAAACATTCCTCCCTTGGTCAATACATATTTAACCGACTCAAAAAAATTTTGAAACCAAATTTATTTAATAGACAACAATAAACAAGATTCTTTCTAACATCAGGTATATAGTATACATTGTTCAATGTCAGAATTTTTCCAGATGTGAACTCCAATTCTACTCTCCCTTTCCCCTTGACTACTAGTTTCACTAAGTTTCCCATATAGAGATAATTTTCATTCTCAAAGGCTCAAGTTTCTTAAATAGGCTCCTGTCATTGCAGATATGCTTAGTAGCACCATGGTTGATCCATCAAGAATCCTCTCTTTCAATCATGTTGATCTCAGAGAATATGGTTGCAAAGTTTTCTTTTATCGATTGAGGTTTCTTTAAATAATACGACAGTCACTTTTAAAGTAACCAGATTTTTCACAATTGTAGCATCCATTCACTTTCTTAGCCTTCTTGTTATTGAAGTTTCTCTTATTTTGCAATTTCTTCTTTTGATTGAAAGAGTGCTTAGAGGTTTTAATTTCATCTTTTTCTTCCATTATGTGTGTCTTAGATGGAAACATAGTTGGTTCAGTGATTTCTTTCTACCTAAATTGTTCTTCCACATGTAAATACTATGCAAAATTATCCAGACTCATCTCCTCCTTCTTGTGTTTAACGATTTTTCTTTGATCCTTCCAAGTGGGGAGAAGTTTGTCTATTATGGATGATACTTCTGCCTCCTCATCCATATTCATGTTACACTGGTTGAATTGGTTAAGTATATTCCTAATATAATTAAATTGTCTATTACTGGTCAAGCATTAGTCATTTATAATTAAAAAAAATATAGCAAAAAATTTATTACTCGTTGCATCGTCCATTAGATACTTGCCTCCGGTGCATCCCAGACTTCTTTGGAAGCTGATTTATTGTAGTAAATATCGAATATAGTATCCATCACTGCATTTCATATATGCCCCTTGCATATGTAATCATCTTGCTTCCATTTTAGTCTTGATTGTGCTTGTGTAATAGTCTTATTTTCTGTTTCTTATGGCTTTGGCATCATAAGAACATAAACCGCTTTTGGCCCGATCAACAAAAAATGCATCTTCTTCTACAAACGCATGAAACAAACTCCATCGAACCTTTCTGATTTTGTGAAATCGAAAGCGAACTCCCTCATGTTGTGCGGTGCCATGGTCAGATAATGTCTTATGATTATTGTTGTGTATTTCTGGATTTCTAGTGAAGTAGTATAGTAGTTGTAAAATCAAATCTATAGAGATCGCTCAAAGGCACATTGATGACGCTCTTCTTAACATGTTATTTTCCCTCACCACTCATTTTAATAAATGAATAGGTGCTGTGAGTTAAGGCAAATCATCTTTCCAGACATAATGGAGCTAAGGTGATTAATCTCTTCAATCAATTGTGGTAGCACTGGCCAAATCAATTCAAACTATCTTCTAAATTAATGGTAGTGACAAGAATATTGAGTTTGCGATCTACAATATCAAAAATCCAAAATAGTATTGAATGAAATAGGAGAGGAGAAGAAATGAGATTCGAAATGAGAAAGAGTTAAATGAACTAATTATGAAATGCTTTTCAGGCATGTGTATGTATAGTTGCAAAGAGGTGTCTTTTCATTATTGGAAAGTTCCATCCCCGCCAAATGACACGTCCTTTCATTTGAATGCAAATTCCCCACCATTTTCAAACTGTTGCGTCTTGTTTTAACTAAATTAATTGTCCAAAAAATATAACCCAAAGTTGGTCGGTCGGATGGGCGGCGAGGGCGCACGCGCGTGTGGTAGTTATGCATGACCTTCCTCCTCACAAAAGAGCAAGCATTGGGTGTAACAACCCCTTTGTCGGGAAGCAATTAATTAACAATTAAATAATAAATAATAATGAATTAATTTGGATTTGAATTGATTATTTGGAATTTAAGTAGTGATTTAGAATTTGATAAGAAATATTATATCGAAATGATAAGGATTGAATATAAAAATAACGATTTGATAATTTAATTAATTATTTTGGAAATAATAATAGTTTAAATTTCGTAAATATAAATTTTATTTTGATATGAGAATAAATTTATGAATATAGTTTTGAAATTAATTAGTAAATGATTTAAATAAAATGATTGATTAAATAATAAAATTATATAACATAATTTTGTAATATAAACAATGATGGAATTTATTAGAAAGTAATTTAGCAATAGAAGTGATTTTTATAATTGAGCTTGGATATAATTTGTTTTAAGCCCAACAACCCAAAACTTAAAATCATGTATACTGACTTTGCCATTTCTAGAGCCTTTTATCTCCTGATATTTCCCCTTCTTCTATAAATACTACCTCAATGTTTTCATTTATTACTTTTAGAAAATGAATTTTGGACCAAAACCCCACTTCTTTAATAATTCAAAATTTTAATCAAAACAAAATATATAATCCTCAATAATTCAAACCAAGCTTCTCGATAACCCTACACTACTTAGCAAACAAGAAACCAAGAATTCATTCATCAATTCAAGATAGAAGTCAATTGCAATGAAGGGAAGAAGATATGGAAGAAGAAGCTAGGCATGCAAGTGCAATTTTCCAATCTAGTCGAGTGTCTCTGCTCACATCTATGCTAATTATGATGATAAGTAAATTCTGGAATGGTGTATATTCTTGAACATTTACACAACCATTATCATCATCTTTTCGTGTCACTTCTTCAACCCTGTAACATTGATATTGATTCTTATATTGAGAAACTTGTTGAGTATTTTGATTTTCTTGGATCATTGAATGTTGGAGTTTAGTTGTGTGATGTGGTACGATGGAGAAGTGGCGAAGATAAGGAAGAAGATTGTTGGAGATGACCTGAAATGCATGAAATTAGGCATAAGAAATCACGTGTTCATTCCTTTAACTAGTCAACCGATAACAGCGACCGGTCGTGCATAATTTTGTATATGTGTGCATAATTTAATATATATATATATATATATTTGATTTGAGAAAAGATTTATTTAAATTAAATATTAATTAATTCCAGTTATAGATTTACTAAGAATCATTGGATTTTTGTTTTATAATAATTATTTAAAATTTATAAAATTCTAGAAAAATATGGAACGATTTATGAATTACTCTTTTATTATTTTCCAAGCATATTTCATGAATTTTTATATATAACCTAAATTTTTGATTAATATAATAATGGATATGGAAATAAAGAAATTCGTTTGAAGGTTATAAAATCTATTTAAAATTTGTATTTAAGTATGGAAAATTGTAAAATGATTATTATGAGTAATGTTTTGTTTTATAAGATAATTTTAAAGTTAAAGATATAAGGATGGTAATGGGATTTTGGTAGTAATTTATAAATAATAAAATTGTTCTGATTATATAAATAAAATAAGCTATTTATTTATGAAAGTTTTAAAAAGAATTTATTTAATCATGGTATATTGAGTTAGAGTTATTTATTTGTATTTAATATGAATATTTCACTTATATTCATCACATCCTTTCAATAATTGACTTTGGATATATGAGTGATTTACATTAGATATTGGGTTGATTAATGTTTTAAAATGATATGGTGATGACATCATTCTGTATGGATTCATAATATTGTATTTTTTTAATGTTTTTATTTATGATGATGATAATTCTGTGTCATAAGATATCTGAATGAACAAATTTATAATATCATTTAGGATAGGCATTCGTTAATATCTCTGTGATTATTCTTTGGACTCGTTGTATAGAATATTATGAAGATTAAGTGTAGTTTACAAGTTTTGAATAAATGATTGAGGATCGCATGGTGGCATGATTGAGGATCACATGGTGGCGTGTGACGCCGATGTGATACTTATTCATTTATTCATAGTATGTAGATGTTGCTTAAGCAAGGAAGTGTAACAACCCGCATATTTATCGATTTTATATTTAAATATTTTATCGTTAGTCGGATTTTAGTCCGAAAAGCTACTTTTTGCATACGGTCGAATTAGGACTCGGGACCACTCCCATTGAGTTTAAAATGCCGTTTGCGACCTTTTTGAGTATAATCTTCGATATGTTTGGAGAAAGTTGATTTTTGCTACTTTTTACTTTGGGTTTGGTTTTTTGGGCTCAGCCCTATGTTAACTTATACTCCAAAACTGAACCACTCTCCCCATTCTCCCTCACTTCTTTCTCTTTTCAGTTTTCTTAGCATTAATGGTGGGATAGATTGGAAATTAAAACTCCAAAACCCTAGTTTCTCTTGCAAATCAAATTCCTAGCTCCAAACTCAAGAAGAACCCATTGGTAAGCTTCTCTTCTTCTTCTCCAACTTATCCTCTTACCAATTTCAGAAATTCCTAAAGCTAATTTTGGGAATGTTCTTGTTTTTGAGCTTAGATTCAAGCTCAATTGGGTTGTATTGAAGAGAGGGTGATTCTCCATTTGCTTTTAAGCTTCTTCTCGTTTGATTTTGTGAAAAGGTGAGATTTTTAATCTCACATCTAAGTCTATGAATTATCTTCGAATGTTAGGTATGAATTCCTAACACTTATTCGTGCACATTTGCTTTTGGTTTGGATTGAATTGGTGTATATTCCAATTTTTGGTGTTTTGAGTTCAATTCGTTAAAAATCCTAACTTCTATGTTTGAACATGTTTTTGGTGATGCATCGAGGAGCATATAGGGCCGGGTAGTCGGTTGGCATAATCCCTTAGCGCCATTGCTCGAGAAAAATGCAATTTGGTCAAGATTGAACCTCATTTGTTATAGGCAGGGAAGAGGCTGGAAACAGGTTCGGCCGACCGACCCCTCTGGTCCGGTCGACCGACCTGCTTCCAAGTGCATAAGCACTTTCTGTTTTAAGGTTCGGTCGACCGACTCAGGGAGCCCAGTCGACCGACCTGCTGCCGAGTGCACAAGCACTCCTCTGTTTAAGGCTCGGTCGACCAACTCAGGGAGTCCGGTCGACCGACCTGCTGTTAATTGCCAGATTAGCCTATTTTGCTAATCCATTTGAATATCCAACTTTAATCGATTCGTGTTGTCTCCCTTTTGTTGTTGTCATTTATTATCGACTTAGATGACCTTTTCTTTGGGAATTTTAGATATATCCGCTTTGATGGATTTTATATCGATTTCTTTGGATTTTTATTCACATCTTCGTATGTGAATTTTAGTGATTGATTGTTTCTACAATCTTCTTAGTGTTTTGTCACTTTAAAAATATAAAGGTTTTCTATACTAGTAGTAAATATCAAAACTCTTTCCTCAAACGATTTCAATACTATTTTAATACCAAATTCATTTATAAAACCGTTTTCCAAATCTATTAGTATATATAAACCTTTACCTCACTCGTATGAGAAATCTAATTAAACGACTTAGTAAAACAATGGTATGAAACGCTTGCGTTCACTTTGTTGGTTAATTCTTGGACTTGTTCGATTGAAACCCTTGTGACAATTTTCTAGTGGAAATCTACAGTTTGTTCGTAAATATTTAAGTTAAGCAAGTGGTTATGGGACATGAAGCTAAACTCATATATTTACTAGCTTAGTGTAATTGACACTTCTCGTTGATCATGACGATCATCTTTGTGATTTAGACTAGCAATGTGCGATGTTTCTTTGTCTGCGAGGGAGACAAAACCCCGTTTTGTGGAGTTTTGACTCAATTTGTGATGGGGTAGCAACCCATGGTCTTCGGGCCGTTTGTGGAGCTTCGGCTCAATTTGTGATGGTTAGCGAATATGGAATTAGCGTTCCGTTTGTGATACACGTGTTGGTGGGCTTTATGCTCCCGTTTGTGATAGGCCTCCCCCCTTTGTGATTTATGGATTTCTTGTGTAGATTCCTAGAATTTGTTTTTCACCAATTTTCGTGATTTCCATTGATAAGTTTTATCAATATTTGTGCATTGGTGAATTTGTGTGTCATTGACTTTAGTGATTTCTGGATTTCTTGTGTAGTCTTCTGGAATTTGTGTGTCATTGACTTTTGTGATTGATATTGATATTATCGTCAATATTTATGGTATGGTGAACGAAATAAGGAGTATGACGTTTCTTTGATTCTTGTGTAGATTTGGTGACATTAATTAATCTCTTGATGATTATCAACTAAGTATATATATATATATATATATATATATCACAGCTTGGCATTGTGATTATTATGTGTTTAGTCATATCTCTTATTCTATATCGTTTCATCTGATATTTATAGTTAGACTGATCCGTTTATTATTTTCTTATTAAATAATACTCGGGTCAGACCGAGATGTTACAGGTGCTTCTGCTTGACTTCTCATCCGGGATTAACTCCTTGACTTTTGGGTTAACTACTTAGATTAGTAGTTATTTTGTTGTATACATTTGAGATATTGACTCCTTAATGTATACTTATTCTTTTGTGTAGTTCGTGTAACTATTCTTTTGTGATATTGTGGATCTTTTTAGACCACTACTCTGATGTACACTTTCAAGTGTAATATTCATATCTTATTACGCCTTTGTGATATGAATTGTCTGCGACTGATTTATGTTATGTTTACTTCTATATTTGTTTTCCGAAGGATTTATATAGCCACCGTGTAGTAGCTTTGAGTTTGTGTCGGTATGTCGGATTTCCTCTTAAAATAGAATGCATGTTATATTATCTGACATATCGGTGCTTGCCCAAAGAAATTACACGGATGGTCGCTCCTCAACAGCCTTATTCTCCGTGCTAGTCGATAGCATTCACCGTAATGTTCTTGGCTAGCGTGGGTATAGAGGTGGGGCGTCACAGCTTGGTATCAGAGCCAAACTTCGGAACAATATGGAATATTATAACAAGGATCATCGTCCTAAGTTCTTCTTAGGAGTCGTGCTTTAGGATTTTATTGGGGTCTACGTACCGTTCTATCCTATTTTCTTTTATGATTCCTTGTTTTGTCTATCAAGATTGCTTGATATTCAATTTCATAAATAATCTTTTTCTTCCTCTTCTTTCTTTCTAAAGGAAGAGAAATGTCTAGACCTGGCCGCCCTAGAGCCGTACCGTCTAGCACTCCACCCCAAGATGGAGTTTTTATGACTGCTCAACAGCTTCTTGATTTAGTGACGAATGCTCAAGCAGCTGGAGCTAACCCGGAACCTACTCACCCAAAGTCGGGATTTGCACGCTTGTGTAGCGATTACACTAATTTAGGTGGGGAGCCGTTCAAAGGTTCCGAAACTGTTATTGAAGTGCAGGCTTGGCTAAGGTCGTGCGATCGAATCTTTTCTCGCATGAATCTTATTGACCTTCACCGAGTTCAGGTGGCCTCTAGTATGCTCCGAGAAAGAGCATTGGACTGGTACGAGCTTTTTATTTCTGAGATTAATGAAGCGGATCTCTCTTGGGAGAAATTCCGAGAACCCTTCGAGTTAAAATTCGTACCAGAAGCTGAGAAAGTGACATTGGCCCGACGATTTATAAACCTTGTTCAAGGTGAGTCCTCCGTGACTGATTACGTCGCCTCCTTCGAGTCGCTTTCCAAATATGGGGTTGAATACATCAACACCCCTCTGAAGAAGAATCATAGATTCGTCTATGGCTTAAAAAAAAAGTCTCAAGAAGCCATTATTTCTAAAAATTAGAAGTTTCTTTCGACCAACTCGTTGATATCGCTCTTCGTCTTGAAGAGGCGGATAAGGAGAATGATGTTGAAGTGGTGGGTTCCAGACCAGACTTCAACAACAAGAAGAGGCCAAACAAATTCAAAGGCCCTTATCCCAATAAGAAAGGGAGGCAAGCAACATCCGTGGCAAAGACTTCTTCCTTTGGTCGTGGGGAATGCTATAATTGTGGTTCAAAGGACCATTATGCGAACAAGTGCCCAAAGTCTCTCTCTTGTCGCTACTGCAAAGTTTCCGGTCATGTTATATCTTCATGCCCCAAGCTTCAGGGCAAGAAGGAGGGAAAGCTTAATGTTGCTCAAGCCCTTGGCGACACATCTCGTGGCCAAGGTATTTCTCATTCTATTCTAGATGGAATTATTTTATTTCGTGATCATCCTATTCGAGTTCTTTTTGATACGGGTGCGTCCCATTCTTTTATATCAAAAGAACTTGTTGATACCTTTTCATTGGATGCTTTGTGTTTAATGACTTCTTTGAGAATTGCGAATCCGCAACAATCAGTTTATTGTGTAAAGATGTCGAGATTATTTTGTGTGATTTTTCTTTTCGAGCCGATTTGCATGTCATGCGTTATTTAGGCTTTGGAATGATTTTTGGAATGGATTGGCTTAACCGTTATGAAGCTCATATCCTATGTCCTGAGCGGACTATTCATCTTCGACATCCTCAATCTGTTAATCAGGTTTCTGTTATTCTTAAAGAATCATATTCTGCTTTGGTTGCATCTTTATATTCTTTAAATCCTCGTGATGACGATGATGATGATGAGGGTGATATTATTTCTCTTATTCACGTCGTTTGTGAATTTTCCGACATATTCGAGCCCGTTTTAGGATTACCACCTAAGAGAGCAATTGAGTTCAGAATTAATCTTATCCCTGGAGCTCAACCTATCACTCGTCCTCCTTATCGTATGTCCAATAAAGAAAACGAGGAGATGCGTAAACAATTATCCGAATTGGAGACGAAGCAATTTATTCGCTCTAGTTCCTCGCCTTGGGGAGCTTCGGCTATTTTCGTGAAGAAATCCGATGGTACACTTAGGCTTTGCGTTGACTACCGCAAGCTTAATGATCTTACTATCAAAAATAAATATCCTCTACCTCGGATTGATGATCTATTTGATCAACTTAGTGGTGCTAGAGTCTTTTCGCAATTAGACTTAGCTACTGGATTTCATCAGCTTCGTATTGCAGAGGATAGCATTCCTTTGACATCGTTCCGTACTCGTTATGGATCTTACGAATGGCTTGTTATGCCATTTGGTCTAACTAATGCTCCGGCTTATTTCGTTGACGTTATGAATAGAGTTTTCAAAGACTTTCTCGACCGGTTTGTTCTCATCTTTATCGATGATATTCTTGTGTATTCTAAAACCGAGGAGAAGCATGAAAAACATCTTCGGATTGTGTTGGAAACTCTTAGGAGTAATCAATTAAAGGCAAAATTTTCTAAATGCCACTTTTGGCAATCTCGTGTGAAGTTTCTCGGTCATATTATTTCCGAAACCGAAATTTCCGTGGATCCTTCAAAGATTGAAGCGATTCAAGATTGGAAGAGACCGGAGAGTGTGACAGAGATTCGTAGTTTTCTCGGATTGGCGGGCTATTACCGTCGTTTTATCAAAGACTTTTCTAAGATTGCCGTGCCTCTCACTAGCTTAACGAAGAAAGGTGTTAAGTACATTTGGTCGGACAAATGTGAAGCTTCTTTTCAGAAACTAAAGGAACTTCTTTCTAATGCTCCTATTCTCGTTATTCCCGAGGGGAATCAAGATTTCGTTGTTTATACCGATGCTAGTCGCGTTGGTTTGGGCGCCGTTCTTATGCAAAAAGAACGTGTTATTGCTTATGCTTCTAGGCAATTAAAGCCTGCTGAGACTAGATATGCCACTCATGATTTAGAGCTCGCGGCTATTGTCTTTGCTCTTCGGATTTGGCGTCATTATCTTTTAGGAGAGAAATTTGTTCTTTATACTGATCATAAGTCCTTGAAATATTTATTCTCTCAAAAGGAACTTAATTTGCGTCAACAGCGTTGGCTTGAATTTCTTGCACCATATGATCTTGATATTCTTTATACTCCCGGTAAGGGTAATCGTGTCGCCGATGCTCTTAGCCGTAAACAACAAGCTGTTGTTTCTATGATGATATCCGAATGGAACGATCTCGAGATCTTATCCACTTGTGAGATTCGAGAGCGTGTTCCCGATTTATGTTCATCTCTTTCTTTATGTAGCCTTGAGGCTCATCCTTCTCTTTTTGACCGCATTCTTGAAGCTCAAAGGCTAGATCCTGAATTGGCTCTTCTTGGCCAAAATATTAAGGATAAAATTGATATTGAAGGTTTGAAAGACTTTGATATCGATTCTTGTGGCGGCATTCGGAAATTTGGTAGACTTGTCGTGCCAAATATTGGTGATCTTTGTAAAGATATTTAAATTTACCATTCATCCCAGTAGTAGTAAAATGTACGCGGATATGAAGCGACTTTATTATTGGGAGGGAATGAAATTCGATATTGCTAACTTTGTTAAGTGTTGCATGACTTGCCAACTCGTTAAGGCCGAACATCAAAGGCCCGGTGGGTTATTGCAACCTTTAGAAATTCCAATTTGGAAGTGGGACCAAATTTCCATGGATTTTATAGATGGCCTTCCCCGTTCTCGTTCGGGTCATGATAGCTTATGGGTGATCGTTGATAGACTTACTAAATCCGCCCATTTTATTCCCGTTCGGTCTAACTGAACCGTTCCTCTTTTGGCCAAACTCTTTATCAAAGAAATTGTTAAATTGCATGGAGTTCCTACTTCTATAGTTAGTGATCGTGATCCATTGTGTACTAGTGGATTTTGGAAGAGTCTTCAAAAAGCTTTAGGAACGAAGCTTAATTTTAGCACCGCTTATCACCCCCAGTCCGATGGACAAACTGAACGTGTGAATCAAACTCTTGAAGATCTTCTTCGTGCTTGTGTTCTTGATTTTGGTGGAAGTTGGGAAGATCACATTTCACTTGTTGAATTTTCCTACAATAATAGCTTCCAATCTAGTATTGGTATGGCACCTTTTGAGGCACTCTACGGAAGGCCATGCCGATCTCCTTCTTGTTGGCTTAAGGCCGGTGAGAAGTTGGTTTTGGGTCCAGATTTTATTCGTGATTCCACAGAGAAAATTGAACTTATTCGACATAGGATGAAAGAAGCCCAGAGTAGACAAAAATCCTATGCCGATAACCGGAGAAGGAAATTAGAATTTTCTGTGGGAGATCTTGTGTTCATTCGTGTTTCACCTATGAAAGGTGTTGTACGTTTCAGCCGATCGGGAAAACTAGTGCCTCGATATATTGGGCCATTTCCTATCACCGAACGTATTGGTTCCATGGCTTATCGCCTTTTATTACCGGCTCAGTTTTCTGCTATGCATGACGTGTTTCACGTTTCTCAACTTCGAAAATGTCTTCGAGATCCCGATTCTGTTCTTGAGCCCGGTGTTTTGGAAGAGATTGAAGTTTCGCCTAATTTAACTTATGAGCAACATCCTATTCGTATCATTGCTTCGAAAGTTAAACGACTTCGAAATAAAGATGTTCCGCTTATTAAAGTTCAATGGTCTTCAAATCCTAAGGATTGTTCTTGAGAATCTAGAGAGTACATCGAGCGTACACATCCGGACTTACTTTCTCGTGCTCTTTGAGGTGAACTTCTTATTTCAAACTTCTTTTGTGTTGAATATGCTTTTATGGTTGTTACTATATATATATCTTCTTCTTAAATATTACGAGGACGCAATTTCTTTAAGGAGGGGAGTCTGTAACAACCCGCATATTTATCGATTTTATATTTAAATATTTTATTTAAATATTTTATCGTTAGTCGGATTTTAGTCCGAAAAGCTACTTTTTGCATACGGTCGAATTAGGACTCGGGACCACTCCCATTGAGTTTAAAATGCCGTTTGCGACCTTTTTGAGTATAAGCTTCGATATGTTTGGAGAAAGTTGATTTTTGCTACTTTTTACTTTGGGTTTGGTTTTTTGTGCTCAGCCCTATGTTAACTTATACTCCAAAACTGAACCGCTCTCCCCATTCTCCCTCACTTCTTTCTCTTTTCAGTTTTCTTAGCATTAATGGTGGGAGAGATTGGAAATTAAAACTCCAAAACCCTAGTTTCTCTTGCAAATCAAATTCCTAGCTCCAAACTCAAGAAGAACCCATTGGTAAGCTTCTCTTCTTCTTCTCCAACTTATCCTCTTACCAATTTCAGAAATTCCTAAAGCTAATTTTGGGAATGTTCTTGTTTTTGAGATTAGATTCAAGCTCAATTGGGTTGTATTGAAGAGAGGGTGATTCTCCGTTTGCTTTCAAGCTTCTTCTCGTTTGATTTTGTGAAAAGGTGAGATTTTTAATCTCACATCTAAGTCTATGAATTATCTTCGAATGTTAGGTATGAATTCCTAACACTTATTCGTACGCATTTGCTTTTGGTTTGGATTGAATTGGTGTATATTCCAATTTTTGGTGTTTTGAGTTCAATTCGTTAAAAATCCTAACTTCTATGTTTGAACATGTTTTTGGTGATGCATCGAGGAGCATATAGGGCCGGGTAGTCGGTTGGCATAATCCCTTAGCGCCATTGCTCGAGAAAAATGCAATTTGGTCAAGATTGAACCTCATTTGTTGTAGGCAGGGAAGAGGCTGGAAACAGGTTCGGCCGACCGACCCCTCTGGTCCGGTCGACCGACCTGCTTCCAAGTGCATAAGCACTTTCTGTTTTAAGGTTCGGTCGACCGACTCAGGGAGCCCAGTCGACCGACCTGCTGCCGAGTGCACAAGCACTCCTCTATTTAAGGCTCGGTCGACCGACTCAGGGAGTCCGGTCGACCGACCTGCTTTTAATTGCCAGATTAGCCTATTTTGCTAATCCGTTTGAATATCCAACTTTAATCGATTCGTGTTGTCTCCCTTTTGTTGTTGTCATTTATTATCGACTTAGATGACCTTTTCTTTGGGAATTTTAGATATATCCGCTTTGATGGATTTTATATCGATTTCTTTGGATTTTTATTCACATCTTCGTATGTGAATTTTAGTGATTGATTGTTTCTACAATCTTCTTAGTGTTTTGTCACTTTAAAAATATAAAGGTTTTCTATACTAGTAGTAAATATCAAAACTCTTTCCTCAAACGATTTCAATACTATTTTAATACCAAATTCGTTTATAAAACCGTTTTCCAAATCTATTAGTATATATAAACCTTTACCTCACTCGTATGAGAAATCTAATTAAACGACTTTGTAAAACAAGTGGTATAAAACGCTTGCGTTCACTTTGTTGGTTAATTCTTGGACTTGTTCGATTGAAACCCTTGTGACAATTTTCTAGTGGAAATCTACAGTTTGTTCGTAAATATTTAAGTTAAGCAAGTGGTTATGGGACATGAAGCTAAACTCATATATTTACTAGCTTAGTGTAATTGACACTTCTCGTTGATCATAACGATCATCTTTGTGATTTAGACTAGCAATGTGCGATGTCTCTTTGTCTGCGAGGGAGACTAAACCCCGTTTTATGGAGTTTCGGCTTAATTTGTGGTGGGGTAGCAACCCATGGTCTTCGGGCCGTTTGTGGAGCTTCGGCTCAATTTGTGATGGTTAGCGACCATGGAATTAGCGTTCCGTTTGTGATACACGTGTTGGTGGGCTTTATGCTCCAGTTTGTGATAGGCCTCCCCCCCTTTGTGATTTTTGGATTTCTTGTGTAGATTCCTAGAATTTGTGTTTCACCAATTTTTGTGATTTCCATTGATAAGTTTTATCAATATTTGTGCATTGGTGAATTTGTGTGTCATTGACTTTAGTGATTTCTGGATTTCTTGTCTAGTCTTCTGGAATTTGTGTGTCATTGACTTTTGTGATTGACATTGATATTATCGTCAATATTTATGGTATGGTGAACGAAATAAGGAGTATGACGTTTCTTTGATTCTTGTGTAGATTTGGTGACATTGATTAATCTCTTGATGATTATCAACTAAGTGTGTGTATATATATATATATCACAGCTTGGCATTGTGATTATTATGTGTTTAGTCATATCTCTTATTCTATATCGTTTCATCTGATATTTATAGTTAGACTGATCCGTTTATTATTTTCTTATTAAATAATACTCGGGTCAGACCGAGATGTTACAAGTGCTTCTGCTTGACTTCTCATCCGGGATTAACTCCTTGACTTTTGGGTTAACTACTTAGATTAGTAGTTATTTTGTTGTATACATTTGAGATATTGACTCCTTAATGTATACTTATTCTTTTGTGTAGTTCGTGTAACTATTCTTTTGTGATATTGTGGATCTTTTTAGACCACTACTCTGATGTACACTTTCTAGTGTAATATTCATATCTTATTCCGCCTTTGTGATATGAATTGTCTGTGACTGATTTATGTTATGTTTACTTCTATATTTGTTTTCCGAAGGATTTATATAGCCACCGTGTAGTAGCTTTGAGTTTGTGTCGGTATGTCGGATTTCCTCTTGAAATAGAATGCATGTTATATTATCTGACATATCGGTGCTTGCCCAAAGAAATTACACGGATGGTCGCTCTTCAACAGCCTTATTCTCCATGCTAGTCGACAGCATTCACCGTAATGTTCTTGGCTAGCGTGGGTATAGAGGTGGGGCGTCACAGGAAGCTTGGATAATACATATGTGAGGTGATGCTCGAGGGAGAGCAAGATTATATGCTCGGGGTAGAGCAACTATATATGCCCATGGTAGAGAATTTTGGATGATTGAGCTATGATGGTGTACTTATATGTATGTTGTCTATCATGAAGAGCTCTGGGATACGATTAGGAGTTAGTGGGAACCAGATAGCCAATGTTCACCTTGGCACCCTGATCATGGTGTGATGTGCCTGATCTGTGACACCATTATTATATTAAATGCGCATCGTGAGATTTTGGAGAAAGGCAGTGTAGCCCAAGCCTCTTTTAGTCACAAAGGCCAACAATCTGTTACCTTGGAGATGTGATCCAAGTCACAACTGAGAGGCTTGACATTAACGAGCACATTAGGTGATATAGTCATGATACCAGGGAGGTAACTGAAGACTATAGAGCGGACCCAGGAGATGTAGCCTCGGGCTTCTATATTAGCTTTCAGTCTCCCTTCTGGTTCTACATGGATTAGTAGATAGTACTTACTATTTATATACCTTACCTATGTATTAGAATGGATCCGAGTGAATAGATCAGGTTCTCTTGGAGATGGTGGATAGCCATATTGTAGTTTGACTGGGTGGTCTAATCTAGACATTATGAGATTATTGGGTGGGGTAACCTACACATTATGATTTGATTCTCATCACCATTTATTTATACATGAGGAGATGCGATTATATTTGAATAGACATCCAGAGTATAGTATTCTTATGTATTGTCTTCTATTGTATTTGATTTTATTGATATGTGGTTCATATTTTATGATAATGATGATATTTTATTATTTGATATTAAGAGATATACTTAGACAATGATGTGTGCTAGTCTGATTATACTTGGTGAAATCTCACTTGTTAATGATTTTTAGGGTTTGATAATGATTTTTGGAAATGGATGATTCACCCATTTGATGTTGATTTAGTGATTTCTAATTTGTCATGCTTCTATATATGGTTGATGACATCTTTATGCATGGTTTTGTGATATTTATGACATGTGATATTGTATTGATTATCTATGTTATTATAATTATGTACCATGCATATGTTTATATATATATATATATATATATATATATATATATATTGACATCGTAATCTTTGTCATAAGTTACTTCGATAGTTTTATAGTATTATTGTTACTAGTATATACTATGTTAGTTCCTAATATATATACTATGTCGTGCATATAAAGACCCTTGATATTTGCTCGGGTTAGTTCGAGACATTTTAGGTACAAGGATGATGAGATCAACTTGTAACATCCCTTATTTTTATAACAATATTCAAGACATTTAACTAAAATAAATTAAATAGAATAAGTAGAGTGATGACGAGATTGAGTTTGATTAATAAACTAAGTGGTTGTGCTTATTTAAAACGAATCAGCTTATAAATGGTGAAGTGTTAACAAAATAAACTTAGGGGCATTAGGGTAAATTACCGACCACATTCTCAACTCTTGTACTATTGTCCCTAATGCCATACACATACATTTTAACATAAGTAAAATTTTAAAACGTAAGAAGAAAGGAGCCGACCATTAGGAGGAAGATGAAAAGAGAAAATTCAAGTAAAGCTTAGGATTCAAGCTAGAAGAAATAAAACTCAATCAATCTAGTAATTTCCTTATCCAATCTAAGGTGAATAATAATCACTACATCTCTATTTTTGGTTTTAAAATCTTATATTTTCAGATTTAAAGGTAAATTCATTTTTATGATATATTGGATGATGATATGTTTGATTTATAATTTATTAGTTTAAATTAATTTTTTTAAAAGAGGAATATACACGGTTTTAAGGTAAATATGAGATTAAATTATTTTTAAATGCCATGGGAAAATTATATGTTGTAGAAAACATGATTTTGGAGTTGGGTTTCGATTTTTATAATTTTTCGAGCCAGGGTGAATTAAATATGAATTTTCAAATAAAAAATGGTTATTTAGGTTTATAAATTTTTTTGGAAAATATATTAAGATTTTGGATCCAGAATTTTGATATGTTAGATAACATGATTAAAGTGAATTTCTATAATTTTTGGAGATTTTTCCAAAGTGATTCGCTATGCAGATTAAATTATTTTAGAAGAGGGACTTCTTTGCAATATTGTTTTTGCTTAATGGAAGGGCTTAATTGGTTAACTTAACCATCGTTTAGATCTAAAATTAGTGGCAGTTATTTTGGTAAAGAATTTGAAAAAGTTGAGGCAACCAATCTTGTGTTGGCACGTGGCATGTTACTCAGAAAAAGATTTGCTTTAAGTAGTATTAAACCAGGTTTACTCTGAAAAGAGGGTATCGCCTACTTTGGGAAGTACCTTTCGGCACAGAAGCTTTCTCCTTCAACCCAGTGGAAACCTACTAAGCCGAAACCAATACACAAGGTATCACAAAGATGGTACGTAGTGGATTGAAGAAAGGCGAAAGGTAAGGTGTCGAAAGCATGGCTTTCGAAGGAGTCACTACCTTGGTTTGTTTTTGAAAAAGAAGCGCCTGCCTTTGTTTTGTTTTAGCCTTCGAAAGAGTCGAAGCATATGGTTTCGAAAGAGGTTTTAAGAGGTTTCGAAAGGGTTTCCATTAACTTAAGTTTTCTCTTAAATGAGTTTCTTTACTTATGAAACGCTATTGAAAGAAAGGGTTCCGACATAGTCGAAACCTTGCTGCCATTCTTTAGCCTTTCGGTGGTATTGAAGATATTAATGCTGTCAAAAGTTACTTTGTTTTATAAGTTTAAGAAACTTCATGTAGCTTTCTAAAGGGGTTTTGAAGGCAATAGTTTCGAAAGGGGTTTCAATGCCAACCTTCCACTATTTTACCTAGATGTTTTCTGCTTTCGAAAGGACGGTGCCGACGCCGTCATGTTTCCTCAATATTTTTATGTATGAAAAAGGATGGTTTCTAAAGGGTTGCTTTTGCCTATATTCACTTTGACCCAATAATATTTTAAGTATAAACCTAATGCTTTCGAAAGGGTGACTTTCAATGATTTCGAAAGGGTTACTTCCAATGGTGTCGAAAGGGGCACTTTCAATGGGTTTCGAAGCTATCGTTCTAAAGTTAAATGCTAATACTTTAATATGACTGAAAGATTTCAAAAGGAAGGTTTTAAAGTATTAAGAAGGCAGGAGCCAAATGTTTTGAAGAGAGATTTTAATACTTTCGAAGGAGGTCATCCTATGAAGTCGAAAGCAAGGTTTCGAAGGTGTCGAAAGGTTTTGTAACCCAAACTCTATTCTTTTTTAAGGGAAAAACACATGGCTAAAGTAAAGCAGTTTTTGTAATGGTTTTGAGAAGATGCTTTCCTTGATAAGATTACAGGTTAAAGGGATTAACCATGTTCTATATTAACCCACATGAGTGGTATTGTTATGTTATTATGATTGCTTCTTCAAATATAAATATATTCATACTGTTTTGAATCCTATAACTATATTTTGGGAAAGGACAGAATAACTAGCTAGGTTGACCCAGTAGTGAATATAAATTAAGAAAACTCCTGGATGAATAGATTTGCATCCAAGAGGTCAGGGAGACCAAAACATAGGATGCCTAAATTTGAAAGTTGTTAGGGAGACGGGTTCATAGTGATCCCATGAAAACCGTGACCAGGAAGTTATCGGGGTTACCAATAGGTTCATAGCGATCCCATGAAAACTATATTATAAAGAGTGGTTGGCAGAGGCCAATTGGTTTGTAGCACACCCATGAAAACTATATTCGAATTAAGTTACTGACAGTTGTCAATAGGCTCCTAGTCAACTCATGAAGACTATGATAAGAGAGAAGTTATTGGAGTTACCAATAGGTTCTGGGGAACCCATGAATTAATTACGTTTATTGGCCGGGGGCCAATAGGTTCATAGTGCACCTATGAAAAATATGAAATACGACAGGGATTCCTTAAATTATATAAAGGTTATTAGCAAGCCCATGAAAACTAATAGTTTAATAGTGACCCTAAAAACTATAAAATATGTCAAGGAGTCAACTAAACAGAGAATGGGGAATCAAATATGTTTTAAATGTTTGCATATCATCATAATATTTTGAAATGATTAGGTTTTAACCATTGTGGATGCATGAGCACATTATACGGTTTTATAAAATGTTCTAGGACACTAGTGAAGGGAAACCTGTTTCACTATGCGATGTGGTCTTACTAGATATCTAAATGATTTGAGATGGTAGATTATTATTCATACTAGGCTTTACTAAGCTGTGACGCCCCCACCCTGAGTTTAAAATACTCATTCTCAACTTAAGAAGATAGAAGACTGAGATAAAAACTGCTCGGTAAATTCTATGATTTTCCGAGTATATTCGTCGAGATGAGCAGACTATAGAATTTGTATGAGCAATATCTCATGATTCCAAAGGCCTCTTACCTTCAAAATGAGAACACAAAAGTAGAATTCTACTAAAAAAAATCAATCGAGTAAGATTGATTTCTCAAAAACTTCTCGAATAGGGTCGGGATTTAGCTCAACTTTTATCCCGAACTCTAATGAACAAGGGAACCATCAACATGACTTTCCGTATGTCACTACAGAAAAAACTACTCCAATACTGGTTTGACAACCAGAGAGGTATGAAAACTCGACGAGATGTGGTTCCTTCAAAGGCCACTAAACTCAAACGACCGCAAAAATGTCTGACTTGAAGTTTATGTTTTCCCCTTAAACTCTCGGGCACTCAATTGATTTTGCGTGATTTGAGAGTTGAGCTTTTAAGGTACCTCTTAAGATGAATAAGTTTCCGGAGACATGCAGGAGGCATGATAGCTATTTAGAGTTTTCTTCTATTTTGATTCCGCTGTGTTATTTGTAATGGAAAAAGTTATTATATTGCCTGGATGTACTCTGATCATCATCCAAGGAGGCATCTTCACATGTCGCTCTTGGTGTATGTGGTAATAAATATATTTTCCCCGAACGTGATCAGCGATTGTGGGATTATGTAATGAATTGAAAATATTTTTGAAATGGAATGTGATTTTAGTTTGAAGTTTAATTTTTTTTCCATATTCATGTGTTTTTGTATCAATGAATTAAACAACTATGTATTTGGTCGCCGATGATTATTAACTATGGATAACTGTAGAAACCGTAGCCGTTAGTTATGAGCCTCCGAGTAGGGGATTTTACAAATTGGTATCAGAGCATAGGTTTATGTAACTTTAAAAGAAAGATAAACCTAAATGTTTTTGAAACATAATCCAATGAATTTAAAAATATGATCGAGGTTTGGGATAAAGCTATAGTCACGTACTTGTATTTGATATATATATAAGTACGTGTTTCCCTCTCTCTTAGGCCGTACTTCTATATCTTATAAGGCTCGTATGCAGATTTACGAGAAAGAGGATATGGACGCAGAAAACAGAAGTGGAAATCTAGGTGTAGGAAGCACTACAACCAATGTAAATGCTCGAACCAAGAGGAACCAAGGACGATCAACAAATGCTAGCCCAAATGCTGAAGCCAATGTTGGTGCTGAAAATCCACCAGTAGATGCAAGGATGGTGTATCAATTGTTCGCCAATCTTTTGCAAGATGGAGTTGCTGGTAATGTTGGAGGAGCTAATCATGTGGCTCCAGTTGGTAATAACTATGCTAAGTTGAGCAGGGATTACACCACTCTGGGTGGAAAGCTTTTTTTTGGAATGGAGGATGTTGTTGAAATTGAGAGTTGGCTATTGCACAATGAAAGGATCTTTACTGATCTAGGATTGGATTATGGGAAAAAGAGGAGGCTGGCCTCTAGGTAGTTGAAAGGGGCAGCGCTTCACTGATGGAATAGTGTGACCGTTGGAGTTACAGAGGAAGAACTAATATGGGATGATTTCATAATGAGGTTTGAGCATAGGCTGCTAAGTCGGTGTTGATGAGGAAGTTTACGGATATAGTGTAGAGTAATATTTCAGTAATCGAGTACGCTGCCAAGTTTGATGAGTTATCTCGATATGGATATGCCACTATAGACAATGACATCGGTTGAAATGAGAGGTTCATTTAAGGAATGAGACTGGAGCTTGCTAGAATGACCATGAACCATATCCGCGATCCTTGTAATGCAACGGTGGAGATGGATATTCGCCATGAAGAGATACTGGCTGGTTGTGCTAGTTAGAAGTCAATCGAATCCCAAGGTCCTCAAGGAAAGAAGAGAAAGTTCTTTAAAAAGAAAGGAGCCCAAAAAGGGGATGCTGCCCAAAAGGGAAAGGCTAATTTGGTGTGCTTCAAATGTGACAAGAAGGGTCATTATGCTCATGAGTGTCGGATAGGCAAGGGGAAGAAAGTTGCGGACAAGAAGAATATGAAGTGCTTCAATTGTGATCAAATGGGGCATTACAAGAACCAGTGTCCAGAGCTAGTCAGGATGGACAAGGGAAAGGTCTTTCATTAGCTAAGCCTACTGCATGTGATAAGGGAAAGACTGTGATGGAAGGTACCCTTTTGATTTAGAGTATACCAGTTAGGATACTATTTGATACGGGTGCATCACATTCATTTATATCACAGTATTTGGTTGATAGGTGATGCTTAAAACCCACATACCTTGTTACTTCCTTAAGGGTTGCAAATCCAATAGGAGGATATGTAACTCTGGAGATGAGATGTGACCTGTTAGAACTTGATTTTCTATGTCATAAGTTTGCATGCAGTTTGTATTTTTTTGATTTCGTAGATTTCGGAATCATTTTGGGTATAGATTGTTTAAGAAGGTATGAGGTCAGGATATTCTACCAAGATGAGGAGATATCTTTGAGACACCCTAATAGTCATAATCGAATTATATTCTCGGTAGAGAATTCTGATCGGAGTAGTTATGCTTTGTTAAGTGTAATGGAAGTGGGAGAAGATCTAAGTCAAGTTCAAATAGCAAGAGAGTTTGCAGATGTCTTTGAGCCAGTCACAGGACTACCACTAAAATGAGCTGTTGAGTTACGGATAAATCTTGTGCCAAAATCTTAACTTGTAAGTATATCACCTAGCAGGATGACACCGACTGAGATGAAGGAATTGAAGATGCAGCTAGTGAATCTTGAAGGAAGGAATTTTATAAGAACAATCAGTTTTCCTCGTGAAGAATCCAGATGGGTCGTTGAGGATGTGTATCAATTATCCTAAACTAAATGAAGGACGATGAAGAATAAGTATCCTTTACCAAGAACTGATGATCCGTTTGATAAGTTGAGTGGAGCCAGAGTGTTTTTTCAGTTGGATTTGGCGATAGAGTTCCATCAGTTGAGAGTGGTGGAGGACAGCATTCCTTTGATACTATTTCGGACTAGATATGGTTCATAGGAGTAGTTAGTAATGTCATTCGGATTGATGAATGCACCTTCTTTATTTGTGGATTTGATGAACCGAGTCTTCCAAGAGTATTTGAATAGATTCATGTTGGTGTTTATATATGACATTTTGGCATACTCTAAGGATGAAAGAGAGCATGAAGATCATCTTAGAGTTGTGCTTGAGATGCTGAGGCAGAAACAGCTAAAGGCGAAGTTTTCCAAGTGTCATTTTGGAAGAAAGAGATTAAGTTTCATGGTAATGTGGTCTAAAAGAAAAGATTGTCAGTAGATCCAGATAAGATCGAAACTATGAATAATTGGAAGAGACCAGAGACGGTGACTGAGATCAGAAGTTTTCTTGGACTTGCTGGCTACTATCGAAGATTTATCAAGGATTCTCACAGATAGCATCTCCTTTGACTAAGTTTACCAGGAAAGAGGTGAAGTTTGTTTGGTCCGAAAAATATGAGGAATCATTCCTTAAGTTAAAGCACTTGTTGACCAATGCTCTAGTGTTAATAGTTTCAAATGGAAACCAAGGGTTAGTAGTATGTACTGATGCATGTGGGACTGGATTGAGAGTAGTGTTGATCTAGAGAGGCAAAGTCATTTCCTATGCATCTAAGCAGCTTATACCGCACGAAATAAAATATCCTACTCACGACTTGGATTTGGCTGCGGTAATTTTGTCCTCGAAGATTTGGAGGCATTATCTCTTAGGGGAGAGATTTCAGTTGTATACAAATCATAAGTCCTTAAGATATTTATTGTCTCAAAAGGAGTTGAATATGAGGCAACAGAGATGGTTGGAGTTTTTGGCTGCTTATGATTTTGGTATAGAATATACACCAGGGAAAGGTAATAGGGTGGTTGATGCTCTTAGTAGAAGGCATCAGAATGTGGTGTTGGCTATGTTGGTAGAATGGAAGGTCCTAGAAGCTTTGGCCAATTACCATGTGTAGTTAAGATCGACTAATAGTTCTAGTCAGAATACTGCCATGTTGTCATGTTTAGAAGTTCGACTAGTGTTGATCGAGAGAATTGATTCTAAGCCGAAGGAGGATCCATTATTAGCCGAGAAGGTTAGAAGGCTTGAGATTGGAACTGAGGTCGTTGATTTGAAAAAAAATTATTTTAACCAGAGAGGATGGTTGAGAAAAAGGAGCGATTACGTATTCTAAATGTAGAGAACTTGAGGAAAGAAGTTCTTGGGGAAAGTCATTGATCCAACTTTATGATTCATCCTAGAAGGACCAAGATGTATCAAGATATGAAGAGGAGCTTCTTTTGGGAAGGCATGAAGAGGGATGTTGGCTTATGGGTTAGGTAGTGTGTAAACTATCGGCAAATGAAAGCCGAACATCAGAAGCCTAATGGGTTACTTCAGCCTCTAGAGATTCCAGTTTGGAAATGGGATTTGAGATCGATGGATTTTATAGACGAATTGCCAAGGTCAAGCAGAGGAAATGAGAGTATATGGTTCATTGTGGATAGATTGACCAAGAGTGCCCATTTCATTCCAGTAAAGTCGACCAGGACAGGACCTATTTTAGCGAGGTTGTTCATGAAGAAAATAGCTATACTTCATGGAGTTCTTAGTAGCATAGTCAGCGATAGAGATGCTTTATTCAGTAGCGAATTCTGGAAAAGTCTACAAGATGTGTTAGGCACTAAGCTCAAAATGAGTGCTGCATATCACCCATAGACGGATGGGCAGATAGAGAGGGTCAACAAGGTACTCGAGGTGTTATTGAGAGCTTGTGTGTTGGATTTTGGTGGATCTTGGGAGGATCATCTACATTTTGTGGATTATTCCTATAATAATAGTTACCAGACTAGTATAGTAATGGCGCCTTTTGAAGCTTTGTCTGGAAGGCCATGAAAATCCCCTGTATGTTGGATGGAGACTGAAGACGGATTGGTTTTAGGTCCAAATTTGGTTAGGGAGGTGTCAGAGAAGATTGAGCTGATCCGAGAACGGACGAAGGAAACTCAATCCAGACAGAAAAGCTACGCAGATAAGAGGCGTAAAGACCTAATGTTCTCAGTTGGAGATAGGTTTTTATTAAGGTATCACCGACGAAGGGTGTGGTATGGTTTGGGAAGTCAGGGAAACTAGCACCTAGATATGTTGGTTCATTCCAGATTATAGAGAGGATTGGAAAGCTCACATACAGAGTAGAGTTGCTGAAAATTATGGCAGATGTCCATATTGCATTTCATGTGTCTCATTTTTGCAAGTATGTGCATGATCCGAAAGCTACTATTCCTCCAACAGGCTTGGAAGATCTAGTAGTAGAGCTTGATTTGACTTTTATGAGATAACCGGTTTGGGTTGTTACGAGAGATGAGAAAAGATTGAGAACAGGACAGTAAAGTTGGTGAAAGTTCAGTGGAGCGACAACGAGAAGGACTGTACTTGGAAGACAGATGACATGATTCGAGATACTTATCCTGATCTTCCTTGAGGGTATGTCTGTATTAGATTTATATAGATAATTTCTATTCAGGTAGACTAGTATGGTTATCAGGAGTCGTTACAGATGATTGCTATGTTTAATATTTAGTCCTTACATAATTTCGAGGACGGAATTCTTTAAGGACGGGAGCCTGAACACTCCTAAATTTTGATAACATTATTCAAGATATTTAATTAGAATAAATTAAGTAGAATAATGTAGAGTGATAAGGAGACTGAGTTTGATTAATAAACTAAGTGGCCATGCTTATTTAAAATGAATGAGCTTATAAATGGTTAAGTGTTAACTAAATAAACCTAAGGGCATTAGGGTAAATTGCCGACCACATTCTCAACCCTTATAATATGTCCCTAAGGCCATACATGTTCATTTTAACATAAGAAAATTTTTAAAATATAAAAAGAAAAGGAGCCGGCCATTAGGAGGAAGATAAGAAGAGAAAATTCAAGTAAAGCTTAGGATTCAAGCTAGAAGGAAACAATCTCAATCAGTCTCCAATTTACTTATCCAATCTAAGGTGAATAATAAGTACTACATCTCTATTTTTGATTTTATAATCATATGTTTTTAGATTTAAGAATAAATCGTTTTTATGATATATTGGACAAGGATATGCTTGATTTATAATTTATTAGTTTAAACAAGATTGTTTAAAAGAGGAATATGCACGCTTTTAGGGTAAAACCAAGGTTAAATTATTTTTAAATACCATGGGAAAATTATATGTTATAGAAAACACGGTTTTAGAGTTGGATTTTAATTTTTATAATTTTCAATCTATGGAAAATTAATTATGAATTTTCAAAGGAAAATATGGTTATTTGGGTTTATAAATTCATTTTGGAAAATATACTAAGATTTTGGGTCTGAAATTTTGATATGTTAGATAACACGATTAAAGTGAATTTTTGAAATTTTTGGGGATTTTTCCATAATGGTTTTCTATGCATATTAAATTATTTTAGAAGAGGGACTTCTTTGCAATATTGTTTCTACTTAATGGGAGGGCTTAATTGATTAACTTAACCATGGTTTATATATGAAATTAGCGGCAGTTATTTTGGTAAAGAATTTGAAAAGGTTAAGGCAACCAATCTGGTGTTGGCACGTGGTAGGTTAGTTAGAAAAAGATTTGCATTAAGTAGTATTAAACCAGGTTTAATCAGAAAAGAGGGTTTCGCCTACTTTGGGTAGTACCTTTCGACCAAAAGCTTTCGCCTTCAACCCAGTCGAAGCCTACTAAGCCGAAACCAATACATAAGCTATCACAAAGATGGTACGTAGTGGATTAGAGGAAGGTGAAATGTAAGGTGTCAAAAGCCTGGCTTTCGAAAATATTGCTAGGTTGGTTTTTTTTTAAAAGAGAAGCGCCTGCCTCTATTTTGTTTTAGCCTTCAAAGGAGTCGAAGCATATGATTTTGAAAGAGATTTTAAAAGGTTTCGAAAGGGTTTCCATTAACTTAAGTTTGCTTTTGAATGAGTTTCTTTACTGATGAAATGCTTTTGAAGGAAGAGGTTTCGACCCAGTCGAAACCCTGCCGCCATTCTTTTGCCTTTCGATGGAATTGAAGATATCAATGCTATTGAAAGGGAACTTTTATTTAATAATTTTTGGCTACTTCCTGTAGCTTTCAAAAGGGGATAGGGGTTTCGAAGGCAATGGCTACAAAAGGGGTTTCGACGCCAACCTTCCACTATTTTACCCAGATGTTTTATGCTTTCGAAAGGATGGTGCCGACGCCATCATGTTTTCTTAATATATTTATGTATGAAAAAGGATGATTTCAAAGGAGTTTCATTAGCCTATATTCACTTTGACCCAAGTAATGTTTTAAGTATAAACCTAACGTTTTTGAAAGGGGATTTCCAATGATTTTGGAAGAGTTACTTCCAATGGTGTCGAAAGGGGTACTTTCAACTGGTTTCGAAGCTATGCTTCTAAAGTTAAGTGCTAATACATTAATATAATCGAAAGATTTCGAAAAGACGGTTTTAAAGTATTAAAAAGACATGAGCCGAATGTTTTGAAGATAGATTTTAATGCTTTCGAAGGAGGTCATCCTATGAAGTCGAAAGCACGGTTTCGAAGGCGTCAAAACATTTTGTAACCTAAACTCTATTCTTTTTTTAAGGGAAAAACACATGGCCAAATTAAATGAGTTTTTGTAATGGTTTTGGGAAGAAGCTTTCCTTGATAAGATTATAGATTAAAGGCGTTAAGCATGTTCTATATTAAACCCATGGTCGTATTGTTATGTTATTATGATTACTCTTCAAATATAGATATATTCACATTGTTTTGAATCCCATAACTGTATTTTGGGGAAGGGCAGAAAAACCAGCTAGGTTAATCCAGTAGTGAATATAAATTAAGTGAATTCTTAGATGAATAAATTTGCATCCAAGAGGCCAGGGAGATAAAAACATAGGATGCCTAAATTTGGAAGTTGTCAGGGAGATAATTTCATAATGATCCCATGAAAACTATGACTAGGAGGTATTGGGGTTACTAATAGGTTCATAGTGTTTCCATGAAAACTATGTTATAAAGAGTGGTTGGCAGGGGCCAATTGGTTTGTAGTGCACCCATGAAAACTATATCTAGATTAAGTTATTGACAGTTGTCACTTGGTTCCTATTCAACCCATGAAAACTAGGATAAGTGAGAAGTTATTTGAGTTACCAATAGGTTCAGGGGAACCTATGAATTAATTACGTTAATTGACATGGGGCTAATAGGTTCATAGTGCACCTATGAAAACTATGAAATAGGATAGGGAGTACATACATTATGTAAAGGTTATTAGTAGGCCAAAGAAAACTAATAGGTTAATTGTGACCTGAGAAACTATAAAATATGATGAGGAGTAAATTAAATAGAGGATGGGGAACCTAGTTTGTTTTAATACGTTTGCACATCATCATTTTAATTTGAAATGATTATGTTTTAACCATTGTGGATGCAGGAGCACATTATATGGTTTTATAAAAGGTTTTAGGACACTAGTCAGGGGAAACCTGTTCCGCTATGCGGTGTGGTCTCACTAGATATCTAAATGATTTGAGATGGTAGATTATTAATCATACCAGGCTTTATATCTGACTCTAAGTTTATGTTTTCCCTTTGAACTCTTGGGTACTCAATTGATTTTAAGTAGTTTGAGGGTTGAGGATTTTAGGTACCTCTTAAGAAAAATAAGCTTTCGGAGACATGCAGAAGGCATGATAGCTATTTAGAGTTTTCTTTTATCTTGATTCCGCCATATTGTTTGTAAACGAAAAAGTTGTTATATTGCTTGGATATACTCCGATCATCCAAGGGGGCATCTTCACATGTCGCTCTTGGCGTATGTTGTAATAAATATATTTTCTCTGAATGTGATTTACTATTGTGGGATTATGTAATGAATTTAATATTTTTGAAATGGAATGTGATTTTAGTTTGAAGTTTTATTTTTTTCCATATTCATGTGTTTCTGTGTATCAATGAATTTAACACCACCATATTTATTCATCGAGGATTAATAACAACGGATGACTGCAACATCCGTAGCCATTAGTTTTAGGCCTTCAAGTAGGGGGATGTCACACATTCTGTGTTATTTGGGCATAGAGGAGACTGGATATTTTGTATTGTATACTTTTTTTTTGTATTGTATGGACTCTTGTATTTATATTATGTAATGTTTATTGGGCTTGTACTATATATTATTTCTTATTCATTATCGTTATGATATCGACACTTTGATCTTTGATATTCTGTGTATCACGTATTATTCTGTCTTGAAGGCACATGTATTTGTTGCTTTGTGTCGATACCGTGTACGCTTTATGGCTAGTTATATTTTATATTTAAATATGTACTAGTGTTAGTTCAAGGGAGTATTCATGTATGTACCACATATCACCTTATTCTCAGTATTGTTCGATAATGTTACTTATTCATACTCTTGGATAGTATGGGTATAGAGATGGGTGTTACATTAGGTGCATAAAGGGCCCAACCTTCTCCCGAGGAACTTATATTTAAACAAATATAATTACTTATATTCTAAGATGTGGGACTATTCCAATCCCACATTCTTCCTCTTCTCTTTCTCTTATTCTCATTTTAAAACAAAATAGATCACATTAAAATTTTATAAAATTTTCACTAACAATTTCACAAATTCTATATTGGCTCCCTAGTGTAAGTTCTCATATCACCACATTATCATGAAGAACTTATGATCATCGAATACCTAACAGAGATTCCAGACCCATTTTATTTAGGCCTTATAGACATTTACATCATGTTAAAAATGAACCAAAGAAATCAATCGATGAAATGCTAGCATCCTTAGACCCATTTCTAATTTATATTCCTCACCAATGGTTATGGTTAAAAAAATAGATGTCATGTAACATCTCGCCTTTTTGGACAGTTTAAATCGACGGTAAACCTTACACGTTAGACTCAAACCATACAAAAGAGCGGATGTTATTGGGATGAATAAGAAAAGCAGAGAAAGAAAAAAACAAAAATAGAATCTCACAACGGAATGACAAAACATAATAATCAAATAACAGTTCATGAAGCTGTTTACAAAACATTTGATTATACTAATACAATGCAGAATCAGAGTTACACATACCAGAGAATAATAAATAATAATGCAGCGGAACAATGTGATGCAATGGAACAATATAGTAAATAATAATAATAATATCTTCGTCTACGTCCTCCAGAAATAAGGTCTTCAAACCTGAAATGCTCAGGCTGGCCCGAATGAACTGAAAAGACAAAACACTCGAGTCAGAACTAAAAGATCTTATATGAGTTAAATCAATGAAAATAAATATGAGTGGAACGGCGTCGGAGATGTTTATGGAGTTTGACATCTCCTCTCCAGTGTCTAACGTGAGTGTAGTAACTTAAGAGATGCTCAAGATTCACATCTCCTAAGGATCTGTTAAACTATCTACTACGTAGTACAATATGCTTTTAAAATATGTTTACAGTAAAGCAAAAGTATTAAAATAGTGTTAAAGCTTTACATTTTCCACCTTAACATATTTTATATATTCCCATAGTCTATATAGTACCGTAATCCTACCCATACTAGACGCCGTCAGAGGGCACTCTATAGGTATGGTACAAAACAAACTCGTAGAAGGCACGCTAGGGTAGGTGACATGACACAACTAGGCAATGCTAAGGTACATATACCAATTACACTTCCGGACTATTGGTAATGCATCGACACAACTACCGCCCAACTCGAAACACAATCCCGAGTAAAAAATCGAAGGGTGGCCACCAAATAAATCACAATGTCAGAATATAGAATCGATGGAGTGTCCCCGATCAGAGGAGCTATCTTACTTAGCCCGTTAATTGCTCCTTTTTTTAGCCACCTTATGCTAACTCATGGGAGTTAGGTCCACGTAAATATACCTTTAGGATCGTCGCCACCATCCTACTTCATTCTGGAATCTCCACCGCGTATACAGTTGTCAAAGTCGTTTTCGGTATTGGCAGAGAGTATGACAATATCCGACCCCAGTCTCTTTAACAACCAATCTCTTATTGCACACCGGATGGTTCGTTTACATTTCCAAAATCATTTCATAATTGATATAAAAATATCATATTCAATTCAAACAATATCACTTTCAAAATCATTACTTATTTTCGAAATCATATTCACCTTTGAAATCATAGTTCGATAATTATATTTCCTTTCAAAGTCAAATTCACAATTTATATCAAAATATTGTGTTCTCAAAATTATACCACTTTCAAATCATTATCATTTCCAAAATCATGATTTCTTTTAGAAAAAAAATCATACTTCCAAAATAGGTTAAATCCTTACTCCAAAATCATCATATTCAATTAGTTATAACTTTCGAATCCTAACTTAGATTATGACATCATTAACCATATTCACTTTAAAAATCAAGAATTTTGTCTATAAACCTATCCATTTTACTTGGTTTCGAATTTGGAAGAAAGTAGTTTAAATAGTTATAAATAATTAATATAGATTTAAAATAGATTAAATATAATTAAAATAGATTAAATAGCCTTAAATTAATTAGATTTAAAATAAAGTAAAATAGTTTAATTAGTTTAAAATAAATTAAATTGGTTTAAAATAGACTAAAATAATTCATATAGTTAATATTAGTTAAACAGTTTAATAAATTTGAAAATCTTAATAATTAGAAATTTTAAAATAATATACTTTTAAAACAGTTTATATTAAAATATTAGTTCGAAGTTAATATCAAATCAAACTATTCATTTCATTTCAACATATTTGGACCATTTCAAATTTCCAAATCGACAAAGCAAATTTCAATAAACTATCCAATTTCATATCGTTTCAATCCATGTTCAAAATATCAATACGGATTACTCCAATTTCAATATATTTTAAAGTTATTTTCAAAGAAATTCAATAACTCAGTCTGGATAGAATTTCATTTACGAAAAAGTTTAATTTTAAACTTCCAATTTAATTTCTTAAAGAAATTCCTTTTTAAACCAATTCACATTTTAACGCAAAACTTGATTTTTCCAAAGAATACTTCAATTTATATAAATCAAATTCCATTTAAAAATATCATTTAATTACATTCAAAAATCAAGGATATTAAATCAATTAATTTTACCAATCCGATGTTCATATATAATTTTCTACCCTAGAGTCAAGTGACACGGATATTTATCATTTCAATCCGCAATTCAAATTTTATGGTTATATATCATTTCAAACCGCAATCCCAAAATAAATAACATCGATAAAATCGCTCGAGTCTATCATTTCATCCGATAACAATTTTTTCTTAATCTATAGATCATTCGTGCATGTATCATTTCAACCTATAGTGAACTTTTAGTTTATAACGATATAAAATACAACATCCATTCATCCAGTATCAACAATCAACATCCATCACAATCATCATCCAAATCAATCAATAAATATCAATATATAACTGATAATCAATAATAAGTATTTAACTGGCAATTTATATTCAATAATAAATTAAATAACGATTTAATTCAAATAAATTCAAATTAACTGAGGTGCTGATTTAAAATATACCAAACAGTTATAAATAAATTTCCAATCACATCGTTAATTTAATTTAACAAACATAAGAAATTTTATAATTTGTGAGTGGATTAAAACACTCACCTTTGAATTCAAATTGATTTGAAATTCAAATAAAGTCCCAAAATTCAACTGTCTTAGAGTATCAAAATGTCTGTAATTTCGATACGATCCTAGCGGAGAAAACTACGCATGAATTGGACCTCGTATGCAAAAGTTATATAGGTTTGAAGATTAAACGATTTAAATTTGAAAATAATTAAAATAAAAATAGGAATTACACGTCACTACTACCTTCAGTCATCGAAACCCTAGCCGATACAGTGCAAATCGTGCCTAACCGAAACAGCGCCACCACGAACGCAAGCCAACCGCACCAAACTCTGACCATGCTTCGATCATCTGATGTCACCACGCCCATCTCGATCTCGAGCCGCCTCACCTGACCCCACCCTGACGCCGACTGACGCCGTGAAACCCACGGCCGCCACCAAAACCCTAGCACACATCGAGTTTTTTCCGTCAATCGGACCACCAACATCATATATGAACGACTCAGATCCAATCCTCTCGATGACCTCTACACCATGGTATCGTTGATTTGTCGATTAGTCGCAGTCGATCGCAATGAAAAATAACGGTCGAAAATAAATTGTAAATTCTACGACAACGATGACTCCAGTCAGAAAATGAATCATAGATTTAGGTTACGCTTGTCGAGAGCTTCAAATCGGTATATAGTTTGTTTGGATTGGAGGAGTCTGAATTTTTTTATTTGAATTTGATTTAGAATTGCAATAGGGAATTAGGTTTTGTCCGTCATTAGGAAGAGGGAAGCAAATGGAATTGTATGTATTGAGATTAGAAATAAAAATGACCTAGGGTTTGTAACGAGGCATTATAGGTAGATCAGAAAATAAAACGAATGAACACGATTAATTTGGGTTTGAACGATAAACGACCCGAAAAGCCCGTTTGTAACGAGGTATTTATAGGTAGATCAAAATAGATGTTTTCAAATATTTTAAACTTAATGGAACAAGTTTCAAGTCATAATTCCATTGTATGAATAAGTTATGCTAAAATCAACTTATTTCAAATTGATTTCAATTGGTTACAGTTAAATTGATTTCTTGGCGTTTCGAGTCTGTACGATCAAACGATAAGCCAAATCGTTATGAAACTTGAAATACTACAATAATTCTCCGTTATGGATCCGATGAAACTAGTTTCGTCAAAATCCAAGTCAGTGGCCAAAATGGCTATATTTCAATTAATTTAATAAATTAATATTAAATTAATTAAATCAATTTTCCAATTTTAATTCTTCAATGGACAAATTTTATCATTTTTGACTTCTTAAACAATTACAATATTTTAAAAAATTTAGATATCAATTCAAAGTTAATTAATTTACCAATTACAGTGTTTAATTCCAATTGCCATTAATCCTATTAATTTAAATTAAATTCCAATAAATTGCTTTGATTCAATTTCAATCTTTTTATTATGTCCATCATTACTCTATAACCCTAGTTAACCTTTGTTTTACCTTTCATTATCTTATATACTCCAATTTCCATCTTTAGTTTGTATTAACTACCATATTTCCATGTCAGTTAGATAGACCAAATAAACAGGTAACCAGTAGCAATCGTTACTATAACTTTTAATCACACTAATGAATTCATTATTCACAAAAAAATGTTACAATTCTTATATATCCCAAATTTTATCCAATGGTCATTTATTTCATACTATATCATTATCAATTTAATGTTTGCATTTGTTTTTTGTATCAATTTATAACCAAGTATAAAAATTCACATTATTTCAAATAATTGTAATTTCATTCAAATTGTTAATTATTAATTTTATTTATCATTTGTTACTTCATTTCAGTATTCATTTCATTATTAAATTACAAATTTTTATTTCTTTCAAATTTAATTACCAAAAATCTTATTAAATTAACGAATTTAATTATCGAAAATTACGAGTCGTTACACTCTCCCCCACTCGAAACTTTTCATCCACGAAAAGGAAAAAGAAGGGAAAAGAGAAATTAAATAAACGGTTTATCTTATTCAAAATATTAAATTTATGAACAATAAATTCACAAAATAAAATAATTAAACAAAATATATAAATTTATAAACAATTAAATCTTTTTTTTTCAAGTTAACCAAAGTTTGGAAAACATTTCAGAAAAATTTCTAAGTCCAAAATTGATGAAAAATTTCGGCAGAGTCTCCTTTGTACGGAGAGGGTCGGGAGAATTATAATATAAATAAAACAATATATATCATAACTTTTCAAAATAATAAACCCCCACAGCGGGGAAACAAAATTTAATATCGCTAGAAAATCGTAATCCGAGAACGTACCTATTTGTCGGACAATTAACGCTTAAAGTATGAAACCAAAACCAAAAGCAGTAGCAATTGCTTCCATAACCTGTATTCAACTTATATAATCCAAACAAGTTAATAATTATATATAAATGAAATATTTAAAGTTGTTTTCAACCACTAACAAACAAATCAATATAAAACAACAATCACTTGAAACCACAACATACAATCATCCATCCATAGCAAACAAAACAAATGGTTTGTTCGGGTTCAAAACTATTAATTGCATAGAATGATAAATAAACTACTATGTATACCATCTATTCAAGAGTTTTAGATAAAACTCGATAGATTATTCATACATCCAACAATTAGAAGTATCATTTTCCAAACAATCTGTAAGCCCAAAAAACAACAAATTCCAAACATTATTTAGGTTTATGTTAACTTATTTCTTTTGGTATCATTTATAAAATGACTCATTTCTTAAATTTACATTAATTTCTTAATTTTACATATATTTCTTACAAAGGTTCAATTCCCATTCATTCATTAATTCCATTTATATACATTTATTTATTTATAGTATTCATGTTCAATTCAACTACTTAACATATCAATTCACTAACTTAATTTTGTTATAAACTTAAGTTAAAATTAAAAATGTTACTATAACAAAATGTAATAGAAAATAAGTATGGTAAGTTTATAACAACTATAACATCAAATTTTTATTTATAAAGTAATTCATTGAACATTTCGATTATGTAAGTTTTACTTGTAAAATTTTCCGTTACATTTTCTTACAAAACATTACAACTTTTAATACTTTTAGTAAGTTATATCTATGTTTTTAAGAATGCAAATTCAAAATTACACAATTTTAACTTATTTCACTTGAGTAAATAAAGGTCCAATAATTTCCATTTCACATTTTCATATCCTTTTATTTCCAAGTTACACGTTTCGATTTATATATATTTCAATTATAATTTAGCATTTAATTCCTTACTTTTATTCTAGAAGTTCCAGTTATTAAGATTTTACTTCAGTACAATAATTGAAATCTCTAGTTTATGGAAATTTGAGAACTAAATGCCGGTTCTATTTCAATTATTACAATATATATATATATATATATATATATATATATATATATATATATATAATCATATCTTTATATATATCGAATCATACTTGGAATTTAAAATTTAAGATTAATTTATCAAAACAATTATGTAGTAACATTACTACATGGCCTTCCTACTTTGAAACACAAAAATGAACGTCGATGATGCGTGCATTCATCACCGAAATTATTTTCCGGCGATAGAGAGGGGATTAAAGAACTTATTTCTTTCCAAAATTTCTTTAAAAAAAATTTCAAATCATATTGAAATATTTATATCAGAAAATACTTTTAACTAATATTATTATATTGCAAAACCATTCAAAAGAGATTTTAAAAAACTCCGGAACTTAAGTTCTAAATTTTCCAATTTATTCTTATTTTATTTGTAAATTTTATTTTGCGACCGATATTTATAAATTTCACTACCTAACAACCATTTATATTACAACTAAATATATCATTTATAAAATTTATTATTTATGTACAAAATATATAACAGGAAAAATTATTTCATTTACCTATATTTCAGAACAATATTGTGTCGATATGTCCTATTAAGCATTTATAAATCCCTACCGATGTCATAGCGTCCTATGCACCAACCAGAATCTATAAAGACAAAATAGAACAAATTAACACAATATAAAAACCTTTTTATAACACTAACAAATACGCTCTCGTATATATATATATATATACACACACGCACACACACACACTCTTAGCCGCGACTCATCATGGGGTATTACTACCCTATTAATAAATAGTTAGATCCCACAAAGCTAAGGTTTTCGCTAAACCTCGATCCGATACCAACTATAACATCCTGCCTTTTTGGGTAGTTTAAATCGACGATAAACCTCACACGTCAGACTCAAACCATACAAAAGAGCGGATTTTTATTGGAGTGAATAAGAAAAGATGAGAAAGAAAAAAAACAAGATAGAATCTCACAACCGAATGACAAAATATAATAATCAAATAACAGTTCATGAAGCTGTTTACAAAACATTTGATTGTACTAATACAATGCAGAATCATAGTTACACATACTAGAGAATAATAAATAATAATGCAACGGAGCAATGTGATGCAGTGGAACAATATAGTAAATAATAATAATAATATCTCCGTCTTCGTCCTCCAGAAATAAGGTCATCAAATCTGAAATGCTCAGGCTGACCCGAGCGAATTGAAAAGACAAAACACTCGAGTCGGAACTAAAAGATCTTATGCGAGTTAAAGCAACGGTAAATAAATATGAGTGGAACGGCGTCAGAGATGTTTACGGGGTTTTATATCCCCTATCCAGTGTCTAACGTGAGTGCAGTAACTTAAAAAATGCCTGGGATTCACATCTCTTAAGGATCCATTAAACTATCTACTACGTAGTACAATACGCTGTTATAATATTTCTATAGTAAAGTAAAAGTATTAAAATAGCGTTAAGGCTTTACATGTTCCACCTTAACACATTTTATACATTCCTATAGTCAATACAGTACCGTAGTCCTGCCCGTACTAGATGCCGTCGGAGGGAACTCTATAGGTATGGTACAAAAAAAAACTCGTAAAAGGCGCGCTAGGTTAGGTGACATGGTACAACTAGGCAATACCAGGGTAGATATACCAATTACAGTTCCAGACTGTTGGTTACGCATAGCTGCAACTACTTCCCAACTGGAAACACACACCCGAGTAAAAAATCGAAGGGTGGCCACCAAATAAATCACAACGTCAGAATATAGAATTGATGGAGTGTGCCTGATCGGAGAAGCTACCTCACTTGGCCCGTCAATTGCTCCTGTTTTAGCCACCTTATGCTAACTCATGGGAGTTAGGTCCACGCAAATATACCTTTAGGATCGTCGCCACCATCTTACTTCATTCTGGAATCTCCACCGCGTACAAAGTTGTCAAAGTGGTTTTCGGTATTGGTAGAGGGTATGACAATATCCGATCCTAGTCTCTTTAACAACCAATTGCTTGTTACACACCGGATGGTTCTTTTACATTACCAAAATCATTTCATAATTGATATCAAATTATCATATTCAATTCAAACCATATCACTTTCGAAATCATTACTTACTTTCGAAATCATATTCTCCTTTGAAATCAGAGTTCGATAATTATATTTCCTTTCAAAGTCAAATTCACAATTTATATCAAAATATCATGTTCTCAAAACTATACCACTTTCAAATCATTATCATTTGCAAATTCATGATTTCTTTCAAAAAAATCATATCCAAAATAGGTTAAATCCTTACTCCAAAATCATCATATTCAATTAGTTATAACTTTTAATCCCAACTTAGGTTATGACATCATTAACCATATTCACTTTAAAAATCGAGAATTTTGAATATAAACCCATCCATTTTACTTGTTTTGGAATTTGAAAGAAAATAGTTTAAATAGTTATAAATAATTAATATAAATTTAAAATAGATTAAATAGCTTTAAAATAGATTATTTAGATTTAAAATAAATTAAAATAGTTTAATCAGTTTAAAACAAATTAAATTGGTTTAAAATAGATTAAAATAATTCATATAGTTAATATTAGTCAAATAGTTTAATAAATTTGAAAATCTTAATAATTAGAAATTTTAAAATAATATAATTTTAAAACAGTTTATATTAAAATATGAGCTGAAGTTAATATCAAATTAAACTATTCATTTCATTTCAACATATTTGGACCATTTCAAATTTCCAAATCGACAAACCAAATTTCAAAAACTATCGAATTTCATATCGTTTCAATCCATATTCAAAATATCAAGACGGATTACTCCAATTTCAAAATATTTCAAAGTTATTTTCAAATCAATTCAATAGCTCAAATTTGATAGAATTTCATTTACGAAAAAGTTAAATTTTAAACTTCCAATTTAATTTCTTAAAGAAATTCCTTTCTAAACCAATTCACATTTCAACGCAAAACTTGATTTTTCCAAAGAATATTTCAATTTATACAAAACAAATTTCATTTAAAAATATCATTAATTACATTCAAAAATCGAGGATTTTAAAATCATTTAATTTAACCAATCCGATGTCCGTATATAATTTTCTACCCTAGGGTCAAGTGATAAGGATATTTATCATTTCAATCCGCAATTTAAATTTTACGGTTATATATCATTTCAAACCGCAATTCCGAAATAAATAATATCTACAGAATCGCTCGAGTTTATCGTTTCAACCGACAACGATTTTCCTTAACCTATAGATCATTCGGTCACGTATCATTTCAACCCATAGTGAACTTGCAGTTTATGACGATATAAAATACAACATCCATTCTTCCAATATCAACAATCAACATCCATCGCAATCATCATCCAAATCAATCAATAAATATCAATATAGAACCGATAATCAATAACAAGTATTTAACTACCAATTTATATTCAATAATAAATTAAATAATAATTTAATTCAAATTAATTCAAATTAACTGAGATGATGATTTAAAATATACCAAACAGTCATAAATAAATTTTCAATCACATCATAAATTTAATTTAACAAACATAAGAAATTTTAGAAGTTGTGAGTGGGTTAAAACACTCACTTTTGAATTAAAATTGATTTGAAATTCAAATAAAGGCTAGAAATTCAACTATCTCAGAATTCTTCCAAACCAATGCCCAAATGTCTATAATTTCGATACGATCCTAGCGGAGAAAACCATGCGTGATTTGGACCTTGTATGTAAAAGTTATATAGGTTAGAAGATTAAACGATTTAAATTTAAAAATAATTAAAACAAAAATAGGAATTACACGTCACTACTACCTTCAGTCATCGAAACGCTAGCCGATACAGAGCAAATCGCACCTAACCGAAACAGCGTTGCCATGAATGCAAGCCAACCGCACCGAATTCTGACCACGCTTCGGTCATCTGACGTCGCCACGCCCATCCCGATCTCGAGCCGCCTCACCTGACCCCACCCTAACGCCGACCGACGCCATGAAACCTACGGCCGCCACCAAAACCCTAGCACACATCAAATTTATGCCATTAATCTGACCACCAACATCACATACGAACGACTCAGATCCAATCCCCTCGACGACCTCTACACCACTGCATCGTTGATTTGACGAACAATCGCAGTCGATCGCGATGAAAAAAGAATGGCTGAAAATAAATTGTAAATTCCAAGACAACGATGACTCCAATCAGAAACAAATCATAGATTTAGGTTGCACTCGTCGAGAGCTTCAAATCGGTATATACTTTGTTTGGATTGGAGAAGGTTGATTTTTTTTGATTTGAATTTGATTTGGAATTGCAATTGGGAATTAGGTTTGTCTGCCCTTGGGAAGAGAGAAGCAAATGGAATTGTGCGTACTGAGATCAGAAATAAGAAATGACCTAGGGTTTAAAACGAGGTATTTTTAGGTAAATCAGAAAATAAAACGAATGAACACGATTGATTTGGGTTTGAACGATAAACGACCCGAAAAGCCCGTTCTTTCTTCGAAACGAAAATGGGTCAACCTATTATCAAAATAGATGTTTTCAAATATTTTAAACTTAATGGAACAGGTTTTAAGTCCTAATTCCATCGTATGAAGAAGTTAGCTAAAATCAACTTATTTCAAATTGATTTCAATTGATTACAATTAAATTGATTTCTAGGCATTTCGAATCTGTATGACCAAATGACAAGTCCAATCGTTACGAAACTTGAAATACCACAATAATTCATCGTTGCGGATCCGATGAAACTGCTTTTGTCGAAATCCGAGTCAGTGGCCAAAATGGCTATATTTCAGTTAATTAAATAAATTAATATTAAAATTATTAAATCAAATTTCCAATTTTAATTCTACAATGGAAATTTTTTATCATTTTTTACTTCTTAAACAATTACAATATTTTAAACAATTTAGATATCTTCAAAGTTAACTAATTTACCAATTACAGTGTTTAATTCCAATTGCTATTAATCCTATTTATTTAAATTAAATTCCAATAAATTGCTTTGATTCAATTTCAATCTTTTTATTAAGTCCATCATTACTCTATAACCTTAGTTAACCCTTTTTTTACCTTTTATTATCTTAATATACTCCAATTTTCATCTTTAGTTTGTATTAACTATCATATTTCCATTTCAATTAGATAGACCGAATAAATAGGTAGCCTATAACAATCGTTACTATAACTTTTAATCACATTTATGAATTCATTATTTACATACAAATATTACATTCTTATATAACCCAAATTTTATCCAATGGTCATTTATTTCATACTATATCACTTATCAATTTAATGTTTGTATTTGTTTTCTTATATCAATTTATAACCAAGTATAACAATTTAAATTATTTTAGCTAATTGTAATTTCATTCAAATTGTTAATTATTAACTTTAATTATCGTTTGTTACTTCATTTCAGTATTCATTTCATTATTAAATTACAGATTTTTATTTCTTCCAAATTTAATTACCAAAAATCTTATTAAATTAACAAATTTAATTATCGAAAATGTCATCCCCTGGTCGTTAGCGACCTTTATCCGAGGATCCTCAACCACAAAGCAACTACCACAAAGTAATGAATTTGCAGCAACCACATAAGTTAAGTATCTGGGCTCCATACCATGATACCACCCTTTTTCAGAAGGAAATGACATACCCTACAGGGCACGACCCTCATAACCTTGCCGTGTTCTTCCTGTTTCGACCATTTCCGGGGTGTGAGGTTTGACGAGGTCTCGTCCACAAAGCTACGCTTTACACAAAAGCCATGCATCGATCAACAAATAATCAGCAGCACTTCGTATGCCACGTTACCAAATTGGGAATGTATCACTAGTAACCATCAACTACATAACCTCTGAGCTCGTACGTCTCAAAGAAGGGTGTTAAGCTAAGAGAATAAATTCTCCGCCACCAACAAAAATGTATTTGATAGAAACCAACTTTACATCTCAAAGTATAACGTCAGACACACATCCATACAAGTCCGTTCCGGGATCGAACGAAACCGTAGGCATTTCAAAGAAGCCCTTGCAAATCCAGATATTCACTAATCACGCCTGGAATCCCCATCACAAAGGGTAATAAAATCTCCATACCGGAGCAATTCAGTGCAGAGACATTCGACAGATAATCCTTTCGCTTTCGAAAATACCCGGTCTCCAACACCATCATCAAATGCAATCCCATTTCGTCATATCATTATTCAGAATGGGTTTTATGACACAAAGTCCTCTCCCGGCTAAACTGAATAATGAGCGGTTATTTTAAAAAACAAGTGTTATCCACTTTGATCTTTTAAATAAAAGATCCATCACAAAGATTCGATGCGGATTTCGAATAACCATTGGGAATCCGACCCCCGGTCGCATCGAAATTCAAATGTCGTTTAAAGGCCAATATTGATAGTCGGTTATTTAACAATCAAACAATATTCACAACAATTACCAGATTTCAAATAATTTTCCCCCAATTATTTACTTCCAAAATATCTTTGCAAGATATAATTTCAACACTAACACTTTGAAAACAAATTTCAAATCACTTTCCTTACGCAGAATAAATTTCCAAACATTTATTTACTTCCATTGAAAATTTTCCGAGTCCGAATACCTCAAAAGGCATTTTAAATTACTTATCCAAAAATATATGTATATTTGGAAACGCTTGAAATAAACTATTTTAAACACTTTATTCAAAAAATTAGTTATGAAAATATTATACTAATATTTCATATAAAATTTCAAATCCACACTAATTTCAAAATAAAATTATTAGATAGAGTATAACTTATTTAAATAACCATTTTCAAATCAAATATCAATTTAAATCTTTAAAATAATCACTTCTAAAATTAATTAATTAAAATTTTACTTTAAAGATTTAAAAACAACTTAAGAATATAATTTCTCCAAAGCATCCATTTTAAAACCAACTTTATAACTTTCAATTTATATTCGAAAGCTACTTTAAAAACATACTCGGCTTTCCAGGGAAAATACACTTTCCATTTCAAAATGGTCCATTCAAATCAATCAATAAATCCTTCTTGATTTATTTTAATTTACATTTCAAATTTGTAAATTTTTTCCACACCTTTAAAAATAAACTGATATTTACTTTTAAAACAAATTTCCCTTTCATTTATAAATTCCATCGTGGATTTAAATTTCCAAATATCCACTGATATACGAATTTCAAATCGATTTTCAATTATTCACTTTCAAACCAAATCAAATCCCAAATTGATTTTCAATCTATTTCAATCACCAAATCAAACTCCAATTTTGATTTCTAAATTTATTTCAAACATCCAAATCAAATTTCGAATTGATTTCCAAATTTATTTCTGACACCAAATCAAATTTTCAAATCGATTTCCTAAAGATTTGTTTTTAAACACCAAATCAATTTTCAAATTTGATTTTCGAATATTCACTTTAGAAACACCAAAACAATTTTAAATTGATTTCCAATGTTTATTTTCAAACAACGAATCAAATTCCAAATTGATTTCTAAGTTTATTTCCTTTTAAAATAAATTTCTTTATCTCTTCCAAACTATTTAAAATCCGTATTTTAAATGAAATTTTCAACTTTTGAATAATATTACTCAAAATCCATTATTAAACCTTTTCCTATATTTTGGAATTTTATTCAATAGGATTACAAAAATCAATCTTTATCCTTTTTAAAATTCCATCTTTTAAATTTACCCAATTTCAAAAATTAATTTTACTATAAACTTTCTACCTAAATTTCAAAAATCAAACTTTATTTATTTCTGGTATCCGACGATACCAAAAATATATTCGGCTAAACTATAGCCTTTAACGATTTCAATCACAAATATAATCACACATAGATTATAAATAAATCAACACACAGCAATGAAACAAATTCAAATATTTGAGGAATCCAGTTGGATCCCTCCAACCTGTTTCCCTGCATCCACAGATATTAGCACAATATTTAAATACCAATTCCACTTCGAGGTGAAATATCGCGGTATATGGGATTATATAAAATCATCCGCTATTATGTGGCGCATAGGGTTTCATCCGCTATATAATGCAGGAAATCAATCACTCCAAATATATATATATATATATATACATACTACTATATATATTATCACATATATTTATTTTTCTCTTTGCAACTACCATAGCTTAATTCATCATTAAATTTATAAAAAGAGATTATCCATATATATATCAAACTATAAATTTTATTACCATTATATTACTCATTAAATAGAATTTCCCTTATCGCAGATATAAAACTACATATATAAATAAATCAGTATTACCTACTGCATATCGAACGAAACCCTATCTCCGGTCGAGTCTCCTCCTCCCTTCACTGGCGTGCCTTCCCGATGATCGATGAAGCTATCCATTACGAACTCAAGCGCCTGAACCAAGCCTACCACCATCGTCGCTGAGCTCTCGAACGAGCTTGCCACAGCCAAAGACGTGCATGTCTTCACCCTCCAAATCGCGATTCCAAAAACATCACCGAACACTCGAAATCGGTCGCCTACCACTACCCAGATCTGCACCGATGGCAGCTCCACCCACTGCAAGTATCCACCATGCGACATCGCGACCCACCGGCGAACTCGCCCTGGCCTGCTCGCGACTCTGCCCAGGTCTCCGATCTTCCTCTTCTTTTGTTCGACTCCTTTAAAAACTGTTCTAACGAATTGGATTAGTGTTTTCTCTTTTTAAGCTTTTTTTTCACGAAGACGAATTTGAACGAGAAAGGGCGGCCATTTTTGTTTTGATTTTGCTTGGCCATAATTTGGTTTGAACGAAAAGGTCTCGTTTGTTTTTTTCTTCTTTGAACGAGATATCTAAAAAAAATTATAATTGACGCATGTTAACATATTCGCCAAGTGTTCGCAGAGAGAAGCAACATGTTAAATTTGTCTGCTGTGTGTGTGTGTATACATAATATTTTAAATTCAAATTAAAATCGTTTTTGAATTCATAGCTCAAAATGTCGAACTCCTATCGTAGCATGTCGCAAGGCGTTTATAATGTTTAACCCCTATTCCAAACGTAATGGAAAAGGTTCCGAGTCCAAATTCGATCGTATGGAGAAGATAGCTTTTTGGACCATTTATTTAATTAAATTATCGATTTAAATTTTAGCGCGTTTTCTTATCGTACGGCCAAACGATCACTCTGAACACTACGAAAATTGAAATCCGATAATAAAACAATATTACGGATTCAATGGAACTTGTTTTGTCGAATTCCGAGACTATGCCTCGGAAGGCTATTTTTAAATATTGATTTAAACGATATAATTTCAAAACTGAACAAATCATCTCCAAATCCAATTCTGAAGCTTCCATTATCTTCAGTATTATCAATATAAATTTTCTAAGCCTTTGAAATATTTTTAATCGGCTTAAAACTAAAGATTCAAATTTTTTTACCCAACTTCAATAAATTAATTTTAAACATTTAATTGCCAAATCCATAGTTATATCTGAAATCCAAGTAAAAATAACTTCCAAATATTAAAAAAAATCAATTAAATATTTAATTTCAAATGTTAAATTTTCTAGGTCATCACATTCTTTCCCCTTAAAAGAATTTCGTACCGAAATCACAAGTTAAGAAGAATGATCCTTAACCGTTTATCTTTTTCCCAAAATCAAACAGTTTTATCAACTTGTCAAAACAAATCTTTTATTAGAGCCCCATTATTATTTCAACTATCTTTCTAAAATCTTCCATAGATTCCAAACAACATTGTTTTCTAACAATTCAAATTTATATTTAAATTTCAAAATTTCTCAAAAAATATATTTCCAACTCCCTAAATTTTCGAAAATTTTGCCAGCGTCTCCTTTCCGCGGCTAGCTCGGTGCGACTACAAAATGCCACAACAGGCCCCCATATTTCAAAAAGAAAACAAAACGCCAAGCGGCTAGACAAGAAAGTCATCAAATTTCATACTGAAATTCAAATACATACCTTTTGACGAGCAATTCAAAATTTATCTCTCCCTTCTTCCTTTATAACACATGTTTATCTTACTTAACAATATTATCCAATTACAACATTCAAATTTATTTTGCACATTTCTTTACAAAAGTTTCAATATGTATTTTATTCAAATCCATACAATGTACCTATATCATTCGTACGCAATATCAAATTCGATCGCTCACCCGATCACACAATTTCACTTCCAAACTAGTATCGTCCACATGACTTCCTGGTGCGGACTCAGATCTGGTTTCTTGATCAGAAACTGTCATTCTCCTTGCATAGCCGTAAACTATGATAGAGAATTTCCAGAATCAACCAAAAATCCATGTCCAGGTTTTTCATCGAAATGTAACGACCCGCCGCTCTGACCGCCTTAGTCGGTAATTAAACCGACTAGAAACGCTCAAATGACGGATTGTTATTTAGTTTATAACATTTAAACCGAATCAGTCACAGAATCACAGAAACAATAATATATTTTATAAGTGAACTTTTCTTTTATATACAAATATCAGAGTTATACAATGAATTACATTTTATACAGGGAACAATTTTTATCAAGTACAAGAAATTTTTTCCTGAAAAGCTTTAGTGAAGTGCTTTCCCCTCTCTCTCTAACTTCGCTGCAAGAAAATCTCCAAGCTGTAAAAATACTCGGTCTGACCCGAGCGTTTTATGCAAAACACAAAAACACTCGAGTCAGGATTAATCTTAATTCAAGTAAATAAATTTGCAATGAACTGAAATAAAATGGTAACAGCCCAACAGGTTAAACAAATGAAAATATAAAATTTCCAACAGCATATAACATTTATCAATGAAACTAACTATATGCAAATGATGAACATAGGTTTAAACAACATGTTATTTTCTTTTCATTTCAGAAGCAAGGGGAAGGTAGAAGAAGTTGTAGTTGTAGATGGTTTATTTTGTGAACCAGAGATTAAATTCTAGCTCTAAAGCACAGTGTAAGCTTTGAATTATACTTAATTTCCCTGAAGCTTTATAGTATCTAGTATTTCGAAACATCATCATGCACAGTCAACTACACATCATGTATCAAAATTCTTGCTTAAATTTAAAGTTTCCAAAAAAAAAACTTTTGGATTCAAATTCAACTTAATCTTGCAATTTTAAATACTTGTTCGAAACTGCCTTAACTTTTAAATTCCATTCAATTTAAAGTCCTAGCTTAAAACTGCATACAGACAGGTTTAATGACCTGAAACTTTGAACAAACTAGTATATAGGTACAGACCTGCAAATATCTTCATATATACACACATGCAATCCATAACTTATATTCATCCATCAATGATCATCACATGTAAACAAAATTTTCCACAACCAGATCCAAAGATCCATCACATGCAGCAAAAACAAAACAAGCAAAGTTTTTTGATAGCATTTGTTCTTATAAGTTCAAACCATAGGAGAAAACCCGGGTAATTATATCAATTTATAACTTCACAAGTTATTATAGACATCAACCATTTCACATATCAATTTATAAGAATCGAAGTGGTTTCGGGTATTCCTAATACCCGACTCCGGTCTCTTCGAATTCAGTTCATCTTAACGTCAGCCGTTCAAGTGAAATGCAACTCAACTTTAAATTAAAAGTGTCACCCCTTTTTACTCTGAAATTTGTCATTGACTGCTAACCACACCATTATTGTCCACCAAACACAACGTACCACGAACCTTTCATATCAGGATATTAATCAATTCAGCGTATTTAATTATCCTTAATCATACATAAGCAAGTTAAATCAGTCACACCATCTCGAATAACTCTAATTTATCATAATTGAATTAAATCAATTACCTTTAAGTTCTGCTTATTAATTAATTACAACCCAATTGAACTACCATCCCATAATCATTCATCTTTAATTATATTAAGATTATCATCATTATCTAATTACTTCCACTAAGTAATTATACTTAACCACATTCCATGAATGATTATCCTTAATTAATTGTATCCATTAATCAACCCCAATTACTCATAAGCAGTAATTACCCCTCTGTATTACTTACTTAAGTAATTAACTTCTTACTTAATTATTAATCCCTTTTTTTTTATTAATTACACCAAGTAATTTACCCATAATTACTTCCATTAAGAAATAACCTTTAATTACTTAAGTTAAATAAGCTAATCCTTATATACTTTCATTAATTAATTATCTTTCTATTTATTCACTTTAAATTATCACATTAATAATTAAATATTCTTTAATGAATTTATTTCAATAATTACTCTTTAATCACTTATACTCAGTAGTTAACTACCCATAAATTTATATTAATAGATTATATTTCAATTTCTAAATCTTTAATAATTAAGATAAATCACATACTTAAATTAGTTACTTAGTTCACCAATAAACTTGTTTAAAAACCAAAAGCTTTTTAAATTAATTTAGTCAAATCACTCGTTAGTAAAGTTTCAATATGCTTATATTTGCAAACTGTTGATAATGGCTTTGAAGACTCGTTCATTTTTTTTCTTTCTGAAACTGGTTACACATTCCCTTTGTAAACCCTTTATAACTAAATCAAAGCAAAGCCCATTCCTTATGAAATACTTGGCCCACAAAACAAACTGCTCGAATCAAAAATCCAGGCTACTCATGAACCATATTTTCTTCAAGACAAATGCGGCAATGACTCGAGTTTAACACGGAATTGATCTCCTTCCCCAATCCTTCACTAGTACCAGACATCAATCAAAATTCAAATTTAAAACCGACGCCTCCAAACCGGAGTAGACCCTACTCCGATCAACCCAACATCCATTGTTCGAATATTGATGCAACCCAGAACCACCTGAATCGCCTCGTCCAATTACACCCAACACAGAGCCTTCCAAGTGCATGCTGTGCACGTGTACAACATCACCCGCGACGATCTCACTGCCGCGACAGGTCCAACCAATCACCCATCACCCCTCGGCACCAAAACCACGTTGCCGGAGTCTCTCGACCGTCTGATCGAAATATTGATCAACTAGGCAACACATTAGAACTGGAAAAAAAAAATATCACAGTCACCATAATCGACCACTACACCTTCCCCTGACCATTATCTCGAACACCACTCATCTCCGATGATAGTCCACCCTAGCAGCTATCTCCGGCCCAAAATTCACACACTGTGATCACGCCTTCAACTTCCAATCGATCACGATTCCATCATTTCTGCAGCCACCACAAAAAACTAAATCAACTCGCAAAGCCAAACTAAACCCAAAATCGAAATTCTGCCAAGGTCGCCCTCATCCCTACGACCACCTGCCTCCTCCGAAACAAACCGCAACATCTCTCACTGACAAAGACAACCGGAATAAATTTTTGAACTTAAAAAAAAGTCCTTCAACCATTTCTCGAGCTAAGGTACTTCAGAAATCATAATTTCACTTTTAAAATTCGTATTTCTACAAAAGAAATTAGTTTGCATGTTTGGATTCATAAGTTAAACATATCAATTTTTCACTGAAAACTGTTGATCACGGTAATTTGTAACTCTGCTGAACTACACAACATGGTTTACATCCAAACTATTTTTAACATAAGCTATACCCAAAATTATTCACTTCCCTAGTTCATAGCATCCATAATCATCAACTAGATATTGAAATAAGGAAATTTGAGTACTGGTATGAGCAGATATTTCACAGTTTAACAGATAACAGAACAATTTACTTTCTAGATTAAATCTAAGGCTTCACACAATCATACTTAATCTTAGTCATAAGAAGTCAAGATTTAACTAATTAAAGTTTTCTTAGGTTTGTTTACTCACCAGTTAGAAGTTTTTAAACAAAAGAAATCAGGATTTGAAAGCAGCAGCTTGATCATCAGAAATTCCATGTGAATGTAAACAGAGAACATGCCCAAAATCCTGGATTTGGAACTTGTATCTCTACTTAGTTTTAAAGATTTGAACAAATGGAGTTGTTGCTAGAGTTTGTAGTAGATCCGATTGAAGTTGTTGAAACTAATGTTGTCTGTTTGATAAATCATTTCATTATTTTTTTTTAGTATTTGAAATGGAGGAAGATTGAGAAAGGAAGTGAAAATTGATTTTAAACTGAGAATCAGTTTTTCTCAAAAACATTTACTACATATTTTCAACTACAGGGAACAATAAAAGCCACATGTTAACTTGAAAATTACTTAATCTACACTTGTTAATTTGGATTGTATCCTTCTTAGACTTAATTTGTGTATAAACAAACATATTTGTTTTGAAATCCAATGCATATCTATAATTAGTTGAAGTGATCTTGAATTTGAAGGCTAAATCCAACCTTATATCTTTAAACAGAGATGAATGAGACATAACAGTCATGCCTTCCATCTAGTTCATGTATAAATATAATCAATTCATATCATGCATCGATTATTACTTCGAACTTCACAGATTAATTTTCATGCATCCCATCTTAAATGAATTAATGTTTGGTTTGCTCACCTTATCCAGGAACAGAGGCTCGAGAACTGGAAATATTATTAACTCTGAAAGTTGTATTCTTGAATAGTTCTGGAATTCCTGAGATGAACTTGAATCCAGTCCTGTTACCTTGCTTTTGATCTTGTAGTTTCAATTCCCGGTTGATATCCTGAGTTGATTCTTGTTTGGTCAGGTAGTTTTGATTACTTATGAATCCTCTAATTTAAATCGTACACAGGCTTTGATTTTTAATCAGATCTTGTTTTTATCTTACATATCTTTGTTTATGGTTTTTGCTACTTTGTTTGAATATGGAAAAGAAGATAGGTAAGGGTGGAGTATGTTTATATTTGGTTTGTTATTAAATTTATTTCTAAATTCTGAAAATAAAAGAGCTAGTGCCACTTGTATTTCAAATATAGACATGCTTACACTTGTTACCATGCATATAATTATCTTTACAAATGTTAAATTGATAACAAAACTTCACATACACTTGTTATTAAATAAAATATGATTTTAAAAGATATTTATATTATTATTCTTTTATTCAAATTTGTATATGTATGTTTTAATACATCTTTATTAAATATATTACCTTATATTACATTTATGTTTATATACATATGTACTATTAATTTATATAAAATGAAATCTTTTTTCTTTCTCTTCTTCTTTTAATTTTTTTTTAAAATTTTTAATTCTAAATTCATATACAAATTCAATTTAAAACCAACTCATATTTAAACACAAATTCAATTTGAAAATAATTATTCTATTAAAAATCTATTTATATACATATCCAGATATTCTTTAGCTTATTAGAATTTCATTTGTTCAATCAAAATTCGGTATTTTTATTAATTAAGCCAATTATTTTATCAATTACAGATGTCCAGAAATCTGGGTTATCACATTCCTCCCCCCTTTTGAATCTTTTCGTCCTCGAAAAGAAACGAATCCAGAATTTATTAAAAAGCTTATTTTTGGAAAAAATATATATTCTTTGAAATACTTTTAAACACTTTTAAAATCTACATAATATTACCAAAATAGTTTTTATAAAAATGCTTTTATAACTCGATGTTTTAACCAGTCCATCCTTGTTCTCACAGAAATTCGGTCATACGTTGATCAGGCGTACGACTGAAAATCTATAAGTACTTAGCAGACCCGTTTTCAACACCAGTGAAATACTTGGAAAATAATTTTAATGAAAATATAGAAAACGGTTTTTGAAAATAGAGGATATATCTTTAGTGAGAATGCACTGGAAATCATCACCCCCATCCATGGTCGCAGTTACATTCCAGGGTTACGTTGCCGTCGCAACAAAAGTCCATGTAACTGAAGGCTCTCCGCGGCCTCTCGATTACGCCATGGATCCCATACAACAGATCACAGTTACATCCAGGGTTACGTTGCCATCGCAGCAAAAGTCCATTTAACTGCAGGCTCTCAACGGCCTCTGATTTTCGCTGTCAAAATGAAACTTCTCCACTCCTACATAGGTCGCAGTCTGCCGATATAAAATCAAAAGCAGACTGTTGGCTCTCAACGGCACACACGACTTTCGCTATGTTATACCATAGGTCGTAGTCTACCGATATAAAATCAAACGCAGACTGTTGGCTCTCAGCGGCACACGACTTTCGCTATGTTATACTCTACCCATAATCCCCAAGAACTAGTTTTGTCCGGACTCCTCACAGGATCAACTTTAGAACCCCCCCTGGGGCTCAAGGCAGCACCACCCGGTGGTACTCCTAAGAAGTTTATTTCAAGGAAGCGCCTTTTTCCCCAGAGCCATCATCAAAAAAATTTATACTATACATATATAGTATCTTCAAATCATACACCTAGTATGATTTCATACAAAGCTCCTTTACACAAAATCGATTATCCCAAAATCGATAATTCTCAAACTAGGCTTTCCAAATTTAATATTGATTTTACCCAAAAATCAAAAGCCTTTCCAAATCCATAGGTTCCCAAAACCTTTTTCCCAAAATCCTCATATGATCCTTTACATATATATATATATATATATATATATATATATATACATATATATATATATATATACATATATATATATATACATATATATATAATTTTAAAAAAAAAACCTTGGATCATTTCAAACCTGTGTAAAACTCCTTTATACTTCAAACACCTCAAAAACCATTTTCTTCCGGCAAATGATTCATCAAGGGGAGTTTTATCTTATATAACAAAGATATATAACTTTGTTTATTCAATATCAAATATTCAAATTTGATTACTCTTTTCAATATAAATTTCACTCAATTCCGTACGATATACACATATCATTCGTACGCCATACCAATCTGATCGCTCATTCGATCACACAATATCACTTCCGAACTAGTATCGTCCACTCGACTTCCTAGTGCGGACACAGATCTGGTTTCTTGACCAAAAACCGTCATTCTCCTTGCATAGTCATAACTATGATAGAGAACATCCAGAACCAATCAACAATCCATATCCAGGTTCGCCGTCGAAAATCGAGTGAAAAATCCCACTTGGATCGATATAACTATCTCGAGATTCTGTGCTCGAATCTGGATCCAATCACTATGCGAATAGAATAACGTACGTACACCCTACGTATTTATCTTTATTGGTTATTAGCCAAATCAATTCTATATCTATTCACATTCACTTTGATTTTCATTCACTTACTCACAATTTGTTTCAATCCATTTGGATTATCATTTCTATTCTTATCTCGATTGGGTATTCAACCAATAACAGTTTAAACTCCAACCAGTTTATTTAGAAAATAGCTTGAAAATTTTAAAAATAGATAAGTAGTTGGAAAATAATTACTAGTTTATAAAATAGGTGTAAAATAGTTAGATAGTTAAAATAATTATAGAAATTTTAGATAATTGCAAAATAATAATAAGATAGTAATTAGTTTTGTAAAATAGTTGAAATATAGTAACAGTTGAAAAATTGCTAAAATAATTGTAAAACAAGTATAAGATAATTTGGCTTTTAAAAGATAGGTTGTATATATAATGAATGGCTTGGAAAAATAAGTTTATATTAAAAATAATTTATATTAAAAATAGTCCAGAGTCAAAACTGTTCAATTCCCAATCTCTATTCCTAATCAATTCAATTTAAATTCCACTTTCATTTAAATTGACTTAACTCCAATTTAAATAACTTCAATTTCTATTGAAATTGATTCAACCCCAATTCAAGTTGAATTAATCTAAGTTTCTTTCCAAATTTAACTTTATTCAACCTTGATCTCAAATTCTATTAATTCAAATAAATTTCAATTGGACTAGTTCCAATTTCAATTCATTTCAACTCCAGATTGAATTAATCCCAATTTCAAACTCCATTTCGAAATCAAGTTGAATTATTCTTAATTTCCTCCCAAATTAAATTCAAATTCCATTTGAATTTAAAACTATTCAACTTTAATTACAATTCCAAAATATTCAAATCAATCCAATTCAAATTTTCCATTTGAATCTTATACTCATACATCTTCAATCACCATTTCAATTAATTCAAACCAAATTCAATTTGAACTACTTTCAATTCAAATTCCAAATTTAAACCATCTCGAATTATATAAATTCGAGTTAAATTCACTAAGGTTGGTTTAACCCTTTAAACCAAGTTAACCTTTATTTTTAAATCATTAATCCAAATCTTTAAACAATTTTATTTTACAAATTCAATTTACTCAAATTTTAGTTCAAGGTAATTCCATACCCTTAATTTCAAATTAAAGTTTAACTTCCCTTTTATCTCACAAATGGATTGCCATACTCCATTTCTCATTCATTTAAACAAGTCCAATTTGCAATTTAAAGATTTTTAATAACAATAGGATGATGTTGTCCAATTATTTCAAAACATCCATCCATTTCCAATTTTCTGATCTCAAACCCAATTTGAGATCACTCAAACTCTCAATTCCAATTAATCATTTAACTTCCCAAGTTAAATCTTAATTTCATCTTAAATTTTCAAATCAGGTTGATCATTCCAACTTATTTAACTTTTTCCCAAGTTAAACTCAATTCACTTAATCCAGTCAACCTTACCCAGTTTGAATTTCCATTTCAAATTCTAATCTTCACATTAATAATCTCCCCAATTATTAAGTTCAAAAACTCATCACTTTTGGGTATCACATCTCATTCCCAATTTAAAACTCAATATTTAGAGTTTATTTCAAACCAACTTTTATGTTATGTATATCCATACATATACATATTTATTTCTTTTGCACACCAAGTTATCCATAAATTTTAAACCACGTTTGGTTTTAATTCAAAACAAATTCCTATATATTTCAAACAATTCTTGTTTGAAATAGGACCATTTCATTCAAATGCATTAAATAATTTTATTTATTATTTCTATATTACTTTGAAACAAATTTTCAAATTTCTAGAACTAGATTTTAAAACTTCACAATTTAGATCATCTTCCGTTCCAGTTTATAAGTCATAATTGGCCAAATGTTTCACTTCTTTGAAACATTTCATTTTGCTTACTTATTAATACACATTTTATTATTAAATACAACAATTATTTATGATAATAACCCAGATTATCATACCTGAATTCCAATTTATTATTATCTTATTCTGAAACTCTTCTCCAATTCTAGATTTCAATTTTAGTTTGAATCCATTTCAAACTTATCTTTATTCAATTTAAATTTCAATTTGGTTGTATTCCATTACCCTTAATTTAATTTCAAAATTTAACAACCAATCACCTTAATATTTATTAGAAAGATATATTGCTTTATATATCAAAATATATTCTTATATAAAATCATTTAAAATCTTTATATAAGAAAATAACAAATACGCTCTCATATATTTATACACTCAACTCATTATAGGGTACCATTTACCCTATCCTTAATGAGTAATCCCACCAGAGCCAAGCTTCTCGCTTAACCTCTGGCTCTGATACCAAATGTAACGACCCAGAAATTTCGATCCCGAAATTTCCAGATAGTTAAGAAAAGAAGAAAAGAGAAAGAAGAAGAAGACAGAACCAAGACACAGAAACCTCACATTCGCAGCGGATCAAATATAATATCAAATAAAATAGCAGTTATACAAAGGAAACCATATCAGTTAATTTACATTTAAATACATCAGAGTTACACATATACATAAATACTGGACAAAACAATCATGTCCAGAGGCTACAATATCACAGTGAAAACTCTCCATACGTCCCTGCCATCCTGCTCGCCTCCTGAGCTCCAGAACGTCCTTACCTGAAAATCTGTAATACTCAGTCTGACCCGAGCATTACATCAAAGTAACACCCGGGTCAGGCTGGAAACCAGCGTGAGTAAACCCATAAAATTTGAAATACTAAGTTCAAACCATAGGAGAAAACCCGGGTAACTTATATCAATTTATAACTTCACAAGTTATTATAGACATCAACCATTTCACATATCAATTTATAAGAATCGAAGTGGTTTCGGGTATTCCTAATACCCGACTCCGGTCTCTTCGAATTCAGCTCATCTTAACACCAGCCATTCAAGTGAAATGCAACTCAACTTTAAATTAAAGGTGTCACCCCTTTTTACTCTGAAATTTGTCATTGATTGCCAACCACACCATTATTGTCCAACAAACACAACATACCACGAACCTTTCATATCAGGATATTAATCAATTCAGGGTATTTAATTATCCTTAATCATACATAAGCAAGTTAAATCAGTCACACCATCTCGAATAACTCTAATTTATCATAATTGAATTAAATCAATTACCTTTAAGTTCTGCTTATTAATTAATTACAACCCAATTGAACTACCATCCCATAATCATTCATCTTTAATTATATTAAGATTATCATCATTATTTAATTACTTCCATTAAGTAATTAAACTTAACCACATTACATGAATGATTATCCTTAATTAATTGTATCCATTAATCAACCCCAATTACTCATAAGCAGTAATTACCCCTCTGTATTACTTACTTAAGTAATTAAATTCTTACTTAATTATTAATCCCTTTTTTATTATTAATTACACCAAGTAATTTACCCATAATTACTTCCATTAAGAAATTACCTTTAATTACTTAAGTTAAATAAGCTAATCCTTATATACTTTCATTAATTAATTATCTTTCTATTTATTCACTTTAAATTATCACATTAATAATTAAATATTCTTTAATGAATTTATTTCAATAATTACTCTTTAATCACTTATACTCAGTAATTAACTACCCATAAATTTATATTAATAGATTATATTTCAATTTCTAAATCTTTAATAATTAAGATAAATCACATACTTAAATTAGTTACTTAGTTCACCAATAAACTTGTTTAAAAACCAAAAGCTTTTTAAATTAATTTAGTCAAATCACTCGTTAGTAAAGTTTCAATATGCTTATATTTGCAACCTGTTGATAATGGCTTTGAAGACTCATTCATTTTTTTTCTTTCTGAAACTGGTTACACATTCCCTTTGTAAACCCTTTATAACTAAATCAAAGCAAAGCCCATTCCTTATGAAATACTTGGCCCACAAAACAAACTGCTCGAATCAAAAATCCAGGCTACTCATGAACCATATTTTCTTCAAGACAAATGCGGCAATGACTCGAGTTTAACACGGAATTGATCTCCTTCCCCAATCCTTCACTAGTACCAGACATCAATCAAAATTCAAATTTAAAACCGACGCCTCCAAACCGGAGTAGACCCTACTCCGATCAACCCAACATCCATTGTTCGAATATTGATGCAACCCAGAACCACCTGAATCGCCTCGTCCAATTACACCCAACACAGAGCCTTCCAAGTGCATGCTGTGCACGTGTACAACATCACCCGCGACGATCTCACTGCCGCGACAGGTCCAACCAATCACCCATCACCCCTCGGCACCAAAACCACGTTGCCGGAGTCTCTCGACCGTCTGATCGAAATATTGATCAACTAGGCAACACATTAGAATTGGAAAAAAAAATATCACAGTCACCATAATCGACCACTACACCTTCCCCTGACCATTATCTCGAACACCACTCATCTCCGATGATAGTCCACCCTAGCAGCTATCTCTGGCCCAAAATTCACACACTGTGATCACGCCTTCAACTTCCAATCGATCACGATTCCATCATTTCTGCAGCCACCACAAAAAACTAAATCAACTCGCAAAGCCAAACTAAACCCAAAATCGAAATTCTGCCAAGGTCGCCCTCATCCCTACGACCACCTGCCTCCTCCGAAAGAAACCGCAACATCTCTCATTGACAAAGACAACCGGAATAAATTTTTGAACTTAAAAAAAAAGTCCTTCAACCATTTCTCGAGCTAAGGTACTTCAGAAATCATAATTTCACTTTTAAAATTCGTATTTCTACAAAAGAAATTAGTTTGCATGTTTGGATTCATAAGTTAAACATATCAATTTTTCACTGAAAACTGTTGATCACGGTAATTTGTAACTCTGCTGAACTACACAACATGGTTTACATCCAAACTATTTTTAACATAAGCTATACCCAAAATTATTCACTTCCCTAGTTCATAGCATCCATAATCATCAACTAGATATTGAAATAAGGAAATTTGAGTACTGGTATGAGCAGATATTTCACAGTTTAACAGATAACAGAACAATTTACTTTCTAGATTAAATCTAAGGCTTCACACAATCATACTTAATCTTAGTCATAAGAAGTCAAGATTTAACTAATTAAAGTTTTCTTAGGTTTGTTTACTCACCAGTTAGAAGTTTTTAAACAAAAGAAATCAGGATTTGAAAGCAGCAGCTTGATCATCGGAAATTCCATGTGAATGTAAACAGAGAACATGCCCAAAATCCTGGATTTGGAACTTGTATCTCTACTTAGTTTTAAAGATTTGAACAAATGGAGTTGTTGCTAGAGTTTGTAGTAGATCCAATTGAAGTTGTTGAAACTAATGTTGTCTGTTTGATAAATCATTTCATTATTTTTTTTTAGTATTTGAAATGGAGGAAGATTGAGAAAGGAAGTGAAAAATGATTTTAAACTGAGAATCAGTTTTTCTCAAAAACATTTACTACATATTTTCAACTACAGGGAACAATAAAAGCCACATGTTAACTTGAAAATTACTTAATCTACACTTGTTAATTTGGATTGTATCCTTCTTAGACTTAATTTGTGTATAAACAAACATATTTGTTTTGAAATCCAATGCATATCTATAATTAGTTGAAGTGATCTTGAATTTGAAGGCTAAATCCAACCTTATATCTTTAAACAGAGATGAATGAGACATAACAGTCATGCCTTCCATCTAGTTCATGTATAAATATAATCAATTCATATCATGCATCGATTATTACTTTGAACTTCACAGATTAATTTTCATGCATCCCATCTTAAATGAATTAATGTTTGGTTTGCTCACCTTATCCAGGAACAGAGGCTCGAGAACTGGAAATATTATTAACTCTGAAAGTTGTATTCTTGAATAGTTCTGGAATTCCTGAGATGAACTTGAATCCAGTCCTGTTAGCTTGCTTTTGATCTTGTAGTTTCAATTCCCGGTTGATATCCTGGGTTGATTCTTGTTTGGTCAGGTAGTTTTGATTACTTATGAATTCTCTAATTTAAATCGTACACAGGCTTTGATTTTTAATCAGATCTTGTTTTTATCTTACATATCTTTGTTTATGGTTTTTGCTACTTTGTTTGAATATGGAAAAGAAAATAGGTAAGGGTGGAGTATGTTTATATTTGGTTTGTTATTAAATTTAATTCTAAATTCTGAAAATAAAAGAGCTAGTGCCACTTGTATTTCAAATATAGACATGCTTACACTTGTTACCATGCATATAATTATCTTTACAAATGTTAAATTGATAACAAAACTTCACATACACTTGTTATTAAATAAAATATGATTTTAAAAGATATTTATATTATTATTCTTTTATTCAAATTTGTATATGTATGTTTTAATACATCTTTATTAAATATATTACCTTATATTACATTTATGTTTATATACATATGTACTATTAATTTATATAAAATGAAATCTTTTTTCTTTCTCTTCTTCTTTTAATTTTTTTTTAAAATTTTTAATTCTAAATTCATATACAAATTCAATTTAAAACCAACTCATATTTAAACACAAATTCAATTTGAAAATAATTATTCTATTAAAAATCTATTTATTTACATATCCAGATATTCTTTAGCTTATTAGAATTTCATTTGTTCAATCAAAATTCGGTATTTTTATTAATTAAGCCAATTATTTTATCAATTACAGATGTCTAGAAATCTGGGTTATCACATTCCTCCCCCCTTTTGAATCTTTTCGTCCTCGAAAAGAAACGAATCCAGAATTTATTAAAAAGCTTATTTTTGGAAAAAATATATATTCTTTGAACTACTTTTAAACACTTTTAAAATCTACATAATATTACCAAAATAGTTTTTATAAAAATGCTTTTATAACTCGATGTTTTAACCAGTCCATCCTTGTTCTCATAGAAATTCGGTCATACGTTGATCAGGCGTACGACTGAAAATCTATAAGTACTTAGCAGACCCGTTTTCAACACCAGTGAAATACTTGGAAAATAATTTTAATGAAAATATAGAAAACGGTTTTTGAAAATAGAGGATATATCTTTAGTGAGAATGCTCTGGAAATCATCACCCCCATCCATGGTCGCAGTTACATTCCAGGGTTACGTTGTCGTCGCAACAAAAGTCCATGTAACTGAAGGCTCTCCGCGGCCTCTCGATTACGCCATGGATCCCATACAACAGATCACAGTTACATCCAGGGTTACGTTGCCATCGCAGCAAAAGTCCATGTAACTGCAGGCTCTCAACGGCCTCTGATTTTCGCTGTCAAAATGAAACTTCTCCACTCCTACATAGGTCGCAGTCTGCCGATATAAAATCAAACGCAGACTGTTGGCTCTCAACGGCACACACGACTTTCGCTATGTTATACCATAGGTCGTAGTCTACCGATATAAAATCAAATGCAGACTGTTGGCTCTCAGCGGCACACACGACTTTCGCTATGTTATACTCTACTCATAATCCCCAAGAACTAGTTTTGTCCGGACTCCTCACAGGATCAACTTTAGAACCCCCCTGGGGCTCAAGGCAGCACCACCCGGCGGTACTCCTAAGAAGTTTATTTCAAGGAAGCGCCTTTTTCCCCAGAGCCATCATCAAAAAAATTTATACTATACATATATAGTATCTTCAAATCATACACCTAGTATGATTTCATACAAAGCTCCTTTACACAAAATCGATTATCCCAAAATCGATAATTCTCAAACTAGGCTTTCCAAATTTAATATTGATTTTACCCAAAAATCAAAAGCCTTTCCAAATCCATAGGTTCCCAAAACCTTTTTCCCAAAATCCTCATATGATCCTTTACATATATATATATATATATACATATATATATATATACATATATATATAATTTTAAAAAAAAAACCTTGGATCATTTCAAACCTGTGTAAAACTCCTTTATACTTCAAACACCTCAAAAACCATTTTCTTCCGGCAAATGATTCATCAAGGGGAGTTTTATCTTATATAACAAAGATATATAACTTTGTTTATTCAATATCAAATATTCAAATTTGATTACTCTTTTCAATATAAATTTCACTCAATTTCGTACGATATACACATATCATTCGTACGCCATACCAATCTGATCGCTCATTCGATCACACAATATCACTTCCGAACTAGTATCGTCCACTCGACTTCCTAGTGCGGACACAGATCTGGTTTCTTGACCAAAAACCGTCATTCTCCTTGCATAGTCATAACTATGATAGAGAACATCCAGAACCAATCAACAATCCATATCCAGGTTCGCCGTCGAAAATCGAGTGAAAAATCCCACTTGGATCGATATAACTATCTCGAGATTCTATGCTCGAATCTGGATCCAATCACTATGCGAATAGAATAACGTACGTACACCCTACGTATTTATCTTTATTGGTTATTAGCCAAATAAATTCTATATCTATTCACATTCACTTTGATTTTCATTCACTTACTCACAATTTTCTTCAATCCATTTGGATTATCATTTCTATTCTTATCTCGATTGGGTATTCAACCAATAACAGTTTAAACTCCAACCAGTTTATTTAGAAAATAGCTTGAAAATTTTAAAAATAGATAAGTAGTTGGAAAATAATTACTAGTTTGTAAAATAGGTGTAAAATAGTTAGATAGTTAAAATAATTATAGAAATTTTAGATAATTGCAAAATAATAATAAGATAGTAATTAGTTTTGTAAAATAGTTGAAATATAGTAACAGTTGAAAAATTGCTAAACAGTTTCAAAAATAATTGTAAAACAAGTATAAGATAATTTGGCTTTTAAAAGATAGGTTGTATATATAATGAATGGCTTGGAAAAATAAGTTTATATTAAAAATAATTTATATTAAAAATAGTCCAGAGTCAAAACTGTTCAATTCCCAATCTCTATTCCTAATCAATTCAATTTAAATTCCACTTTCATTTAAATTGACTTAACTCCAATTTAAATAACTTCAATTTCTATTGAAATTGATTCAACCCCAATTCAAGTTGAATTAATCTAAGTTTCTTTCCAAATTTAACTTTATTCAACCTTGATCTCAAATTCTATTAATTCAAATAAATTTCAATTGGACTAGTTCCAATTTCAATTCATTTCAACTCCAGATTGAATTAATCCCAATTTCAAACTCCATTTCGAAATCAAGTTGAATTATTCTTAATTTCCTCCCAAATTAAATTCAAATTCCATTTGAATTTAAAACTATTCAACTTTAATTACAATTCCAAAATATTCAAATCAATCCAATTCAAATTTTCCATTTGAATCTTATACTCATACATCTTCAATCACCATTTCAATTAATTCAAACCAAATTCAATTTGAACTACTTTCAATTCAAATTCCAAATTTAAACCATCTCGAATTATATAAATTCGAGTTAAATTCACTAAGGTTGGTTTAACCCTTTAAACCAAGTTAACCTTTATTTTTAAATCATTAATCCAAATCTTTAAACAATTTTATTTTACAAATTCAATTTACTCAAATTTTAGTTCAAGGTAATTCCATACCCTTAATTTCAAATTAAAGTTTAACTTCCCTTTTATCTCACAAATGGATTGCCATACTCCATTTCTCATTCATTTAAACAAGTCCAATTTGCAATTTAAAGATTTTTAATAACAATAGGATGATGTTGTCCAATTATTTCAAAACATCCATCCATTTCCAATTTTCTGATCTCAAACCCAATTTGAGATCACTCAAACTCTCAATTCCAATTAATCATTTAACTTCCCAAGTTAAATCTTAATTTCATCTTAAATTTTCAGATCAGGTTGATCATTCCAACTTATTTAACTTTTTCCCAAGTTAAACTCAATTCACTTAATCCAGTCAACCTTACCCAGTTTGAATTTCCATTTCAAATTCTAATCTTCACATTAATAATCTCCCCAATTATTAAGTTCAAAAACTCATCACTTTTGGGTATCACATCTCATTCCCAATTTAAAACTCAATATTTAGAGTTTATTTCAAACCAACTTTTATGTTATGTATATCCATACATATACATATTTATTTCTTTTGCACACCAAGTTATCCATAAATTTTAAACCACGTTTGGTTTTAATTCAAAACAAATTCCTATATATTTCAAACAATTCTTGTTTGAAATAGGACCATTTCATTCAAATGCATTAAATAATTTTATTTATTATTTCTATATTACTTTGAAACAAATTTTCAAATTTCTAGAACTAGATTTTAAAACTTCACAATTTAGATCATCTTCCGTTCCAGTTTATAAGTCATAATTGGCCAAATGTTTCACTTCTTTGAAACATTTCATTTTGCTTACTTATTAATACACATTTTATTATTAAATACAACAATTATTTATGATAATAACCCAGATTATCATACCTGAATTCCAATTTGTTATTATCTTATTCTGAAACTCTTCTCCAATTCTAGATTTCAATTTTAGTTTGAATCCATTTCAAACTTATCTTTATTCAATTTAAATTTCAATTTGGTTGTATTCCATTACCCTTAATTTAATTTCAAAATTTAACAACCAATCACCTTAATATTTATTAGAAAGATATATTGCTTTATATATCAAAATATATTCTTATATAAAATCATTTAAAATCTTTATATAAGAAAATAACAAATACGCTCTCATATATTTATACACTCAACTCATTATAGGGTACCATTTACCCTATCCTTAATGAGTAATCCCACCAGAGCCAAGCTTCTCGCTTAACCTCTGGCTCTGATACCAAATGTAACGACCCAGAAATTTCGATCCCGAAATTTCCAGATAGTTAAGAAAAGAAGAAAAGAGAAAGAAGAAGAAGACAGAACCAAGACACAGAAACCTCACATTCGCAGCGGATCAAATATAATATCAAATAAAATAGCAGTTATACAAAGGAAACCATATCAGTTAATTTACATTTAAATACATCAGAGTTACACATATACATAAATACTGGACAAAACAATCATGTCCAGAGGCTACAATATCACAGTGAAAACTCTCCATACGTCCCTGCCATCCTGCTCGCCTCCTGAGCTCCAGAACGTCCTTACCTGAAAATCTGTAATACTCAGTCTGACCCGAGCATTACATCAAAGTAACACCCGGGTCAGGCTGGAAACCAGCGTGAGTAAACCCATAAAATTTGAAATACTAAGTTCAAACCATAGGAGAAAACCCGGGTAACTTATATCAATTTATAACTTCACAAGTTATTATAGACATCAACCATTTCACATATCAATTTATAAGAATCGAAGTGGTTTCGGGTATTCCTAATACCCGACTCCGGTCTCTTCGAATTCAGCTCATCTTAACACCAGCCGTTCAAGTGAAATGCAACTCAACTTTAAATTAAAGGTGTCACCCCTTTTTACTCTGAAATTTGTCATTGATTGCCAACCACACCATTATTGTCCACCAAACACAACATACCACGAACCTTTCATATCAGGATATTAATCAATTCAGGGTATTTAATTATCCTTAATCATACATAAGCAAGTTAAATCAGTCACACCATCTTGAATAACTCTAATTTATCATAATTGAATTAAATCAATTACCTTTAAGTTCTGCTTATTAATTAATTACAACCCAATTGAACTACCATCCCATAATCATTCATCTTTAATTATATTAAGATTATCATCATTATCTAATTACTTCCATTAAGTAATTAAACTTAACCACATTCCATGAATGATTATCCTTAATTAATTGTATCCATTAATCAACCCCAATTACTCATAAGCAGTAATTACCCCTCTGTATTACTTACTTAAGTAATTAAATTCTTACTTAATTATTAATCCCTTTTTTATTATTAATTACACCAAGTAATTTACCCATAATTACTTCCATTAAGAAATTACCTTTAATTACTTAAGTTAAATAAGCTAATCCTTATATACTTTCATTAATTAATTATCTTTCTATTTATTCACTTTAAATTATCACATTAATAATTAAATATTCTTTAATGAATTTATTTCAATAATTACTCTTTAATCACTTATACTCAGTAATTAACTACCCATAAATTTATATTAATAGATTATATTTCAATTTCTAAATCTTTAATAATTAAGATAAATCACATACTTAAATTAGTTACTTAGTTCACCAATAAACTTGTTTAAAAACCAAAAGCTTTTTAAATTAATTTAGTCAAATCACTCGTTAGTAAAGTTTCAATATGCTTATATTTGCAACCTGTTGATAATGGCTTTGAAGACTCATTCATTTTTTTTCTTTCTGAAACTGGTTACACATTCCCTTTGTAAACCCTTTATAACTAAATCAAAGCAAAGCCCATTCCTTATGAAATACTTGGCCCACAAAACAAACTGCTCGAATCAAAAATCCAGGCTACTCATGAACCATATTTTCTTCAAGACAAATGCGGCAATGACTCGAGTTTAACACGGAATTGATCTCCTTCCCCAATCCTTCACTAGTACCAGACATCAATCAAAATTCAAATTTAAAACCGACGCCTCCAAACCGGAGTAGACCCTACTCCGATCAACCCAACATCCATTGTTCGAATATTGATGCAACCCAGAACCACCTGAATCGCCTCGTCCAATTACACCCAACACAGAGCCTTCCAAGTGCATGTTGTGCACGTGTACAACATCACCCGCGACGATCTCACTGCCGCGACAGGTCCAACCAATCACCCATCACCCCTCGGCACCAAAACCACGTTGCCGGAGTCTCTCGACCGTTTGATCGAAATATTGATCAACTAGGCAACACATTAGAATTGGAAAAAAAAATATCACAGTCACCATAATCGACCACTACACCTTCCCCTGACCATTATCTCGAACACCACTCATCTCCGATGATAGTCCACCCTAGCAGCTATCTCCGGCCCAAAATTCACACACTGTGATCACGCCTTCAACTTCCAATCGATCACGATTCCATCATTTCTGCAGCCACCACAAAAAACTAAATCAACTCGCAAAGCCAAACTAAACCCAAAATCGAAATTCTGCCAAGGTCGCCCTCATCCCTACGACCACCTGCCTCCTCCGAAACAAACCGCAACATCTCTCATTGACAAAGACAACCGGAATAAATTTTTGAACTTAAAAAAAAAGTCCTTCAACCATTTCTCGAGCTAAGGTACTTCAGAAATCATAATTTCACTTTTAAAATTCGTATTTCTACAAAAGAAATTAGTTTGCATGTTTGGATTCATAAGTTAAACATATCAATTTTTCACTGAAAACTGTTGATCACGGTAATTTGTAACTCTGCTGAACTACACAACATGGTTTACATCCAAACTATTTTTAACATAAGCTATACCCAAAATTATTCACTTCCCTAGTTCATAGCATCCATAATCATCAACTAGATATTGAAATAAGGAAATTTGAGTACTGGTATGAGCAGATATTTCACAGTTTAACAGATAACAGAACAATTTACTTTCTAGATTAAATCTAAGGCTTCACACAATCATACTTAATCTTAGTCATAAGAAGTCAAGATTTAACTAATTAAAGTTTTCTTAGGTTTGTTTACTCACCAGTTAGAAGTTTTTAAACAAAAGAAATCAGGATTTGAAAGCAGCAGCTTGATCATCAGAAATTCCATGTGAATGTAAACAGAGAACATGCCCAAAATCCTGGATTTGGAACTTGTATCTCTACTTAGTTTTAAAGATTTGAACAAATGGAGTTGTTGCTAGAGTTTGTAGTAGATCCAATTGAAGTTGTTGAAACTAATGTTGTCTGTTTGATAAATCATTTCATTATTTTTTTTTAGTATTTGAAATGGAGGAAGATTGAGAAAGGAAGTGAAAAATGATTTTAAACTGAGAATCAGTTTTTCTCAAAAACATTTACTACATATTTTCAACTACAGGGAACAATAAAAGCCACATGTTAACTTGAAAATTACTTAATCTACACTTGTTAATTTGGATTGTATCCTTCTTAGACTTAATTTGTGTATAAACAAACATATTTGTTTTGAAATCCAATGCATATCTATAATTAGTTGAAGTGATCTTGAATTTGAAGGCTAAATCCAACCTTATATCTTTAAACAGAGATGAATGAGACATAACAGTCATGCCTTCCATCTAGTTCATGTATAAATATAATCAATTCATATCATGCATCGATTATTACTTCGAACTTCACAGATTAATTTTCATGCATCCCATCTTAAATGAATTAATGTTTGGTTTGCTCACCTTATCCAGGAACAAAGGCTCGAGAACTGGAAATATTATTTACTCTGAAAGTTGTATTCTTGAATAGTTCTGGAATTCCTGAGATGAACTTGAATCCAGTCCTGTTAGCTTGCTTTTGATCTTGTAGTTTCAATTCCCGGTTGATATCCTGAGTTGATTCTTGTTTGGTCAGGTAGTTTTGATTACTTATGAATTCTCTAATTTAAATCGTACACAGGCTTTGATTTTTAATCAGATCTTGTTTTTATCTTACATATCTTTGTTTATGGTTTTTGCTACTTTGTTTGAATATGGAAAAGAAAATAGGTAAGGGTGGAGTATGTTTATATTTGGTTTGTTATTAAATTTATTTCTAAATTCTGAAAATAAAAGAGCTAGTGCCACTTGTATTTCAAATATAGACATGCTTACACTTGTTACCATGCATATAATTATCTTCACAAATGTTAAATTGATAACAAAACTTCACATACACTTGTTATTAAATAAAATATGATTTTAAAAGATATTTATATTATTATTCTTTTATTCAAATTTGTATATGTATGTTTTAATACATCTTTATTAAATATATTACCTTATATTACATTTATGTTTATATACATATGTACAATTAATTTATATAAAATGAAATCTTTTTTCTTTCTCTTCTTCTTTTAATTTTTTTTTTAAATTTTTAATTCTAAATTCATATACAAATTCAATTTAAAACCAACTCATATTTAAACACAAATTCAATTTGAAAATAATTATTCTATTAAAAATCTATTTATATACATATCCAGATATTCTTTAGCTTATTAGAATTTCATTTGTTCAATCGAAATTCGGTATTTTTATTAATTAAGCCAATTATTTTATCAATTACAGATGCCTAGAAATCCGGGTTATCACAAATGGAGTCATCGAGATATTCGTAAAATATTTGATTCATAAAATGGATGAAATAAGCTTGACAGACTGAATGAAATAATAAGTCATTCATAAGAATCATAACGAGTGCGGAATGCGGTAAATGGAATGATAACTTCCGCGACTCGTAGCAATTGAAAATCGGTGGCAAGGTCGAGCTAAAAAGACCTTAACACAACTCAAAAGATTGCTTAGGAGATAATCCTAAGACAAACTCAAAAATACCGGAAAATTCTCAAACTACATGAATGCGAGAAATAACACTTTCCTCATCATGTGGGCTTAAAGAATAAAATGATGCCATCAAATTGGAATCGAAATCACAAAGAAAAATAGATATCTACTTAACAGATTGAAAATGTCGAAAATGGATAGTCCACACGGGACAAAGGATATGGCTTCATAATAATTAAGCTAATCCTTACAAAAGTCAATTCCGAAGCATAAGTAAAAATCGGCTCGGAAAGAAAAAATCACATAAAATAATTTCGACATCAATAAAAAGAAACAAGTTGAGCGTTGCGGATCCACCATCCGAATCCGCAATTCTCAAAGAAGATATCAAGCCCAAAATATTCAAAGAAAAAGAATCGACAAGTTCTTTTGGTATAAAAATAATGAGATGAACCCATATCAAAAGGAACTCAAATAGAAAGATCACGAAATAAAATAATAGCATCAAGGATTGAAAGCAAAATACCTTGACCAAGAGAAGAGTTGCTAGGAGCTTGCACTACATTGAGCTTTCCCTCCTTCCTACTTTGAAGTATGGGACATGCAGTTATATGGTGACCCTAATTTTTGCAATAGCGACAATAAAGAGGTTTTGGACACTCCCTTGCATAGTGGTCCGTGGAACAACAATTGTAGCATTGACCACGACTAGAGGTAGGAGTCTTTGCTACCGGAATTTGTTGCTTCCCCTTCTTATTGGAATTGGGGCCTTTGAACATAATAGGCCTCTTCATGTTGTTGTTGAAGTTTTGTTTGGCACCTACAACTTCAACATCACACTCTTTATCGGCCTCTTCAAGACGAAGAGCGATATCAATAAGCTGATCAAAAGAAACTTCGAGTTTCAGAAGTAATGGCTTCTTAAGGTTCTTATTCAAGCCATAGACAAATCTCTGATTTTTCTTCAATGGGGTATTAATATACTCAACCCCATACTTAGAGAGAGATTCTAAAGACGCGACATAATCCGTCACAGAAGATTCACCTTGAACAAGGTCAATAAAACGCCGGGCCAAAGTTACTTTTTCTGCCTCCGGCACAAATTTCAATTCGAATCTTTCCCGGAATTTCTCCCAAGTAAGATCCGCTTCGATAACCTACGAAGTCAAGAGCTCACACCAATCTAACGCTCTTTCTTGGAGCATGCTAGAAGCCACTTGGACTCGATGTAGATCAATAAGGTTCATGCGAGAAAAGATGCGATCGCATGATTTGATCCAAGCTTGAATTTCAATAACACTCTCGGATCCCCTGAATGGCCTTCCACCCAAATCGTTATAGTCTCTACACAAGCGTGCAAAATCGGATCTAGGATGAGTAGGCTCTGGATTGGGTCCAGCAGCTTGAGCATTCTTCACGAGATCTAAAAGCTGCTGAGCAGACATAAAAACTCCATCTTGGGGAGTAGCACTAGATTGATCGGTGCTGGGACGGCCAGGTCTAACCATTTCTCTTCTTTAAGAAAGAAAGAAAGAAGAGGAAAAAGTTATTCTCAAAGTAAATATCAAGCAATCTTGATAGATAAAGCAAGGAATCATAAAGAAAATAGGATAGAATGGTTCGAGGCATGAATTAAATCCTAAGGCACGACTCCTAAGCTGGACTTAGGACGATGATCCTTGTTAAATTATTCTTCATTGTTCCGAACTTTGGCTCTGATACCAAGCTTTGACGCCCCACCTCGATACCCACGCTAGCCAAGGACACTACGGTGTAATGCCGTCAACTAGCATAGAGAATAAGGCTATTAAGGAGCGACCATCTGTATAATTGCTTTGTGCGAGTACCGATATGCCAGATAAAATATAACTTGCATTCTTTTATAGAGGAAATCCGACATACCGACACAAACTCAAAGCTACTACACAGTGGCTATAATGTCTTCGGAAACGAATATAGAAATAAACATAACACAAATCAGTCACAGATAATTCATATCACAAAGGCGGAAATAGATATGAATATTACACATAAAAGTGTATATCAGAGTAGTGGTCAAATAAGATCCACAACATCACAAAAGAATAGATACAAGTGCTAGACAAAAACATGTATACATCAAGGAGTCTATATCTCAATAGTATACAACAAAAACTACTAAACTAGAGTAGTTAGCCAAAATATCAGATGGTCCGATAAGGAGTCAAGTAGAAGCACCTGTAAAATCTCAGTCTGACCTGAGTATTATTTAAGAAGAAAATAATAAACGGATCAGTCTAGCTATAATTATCAGTTAAACTGAGATATAATAAGAGATATAATAAAAAGACGTATGATAACAAAAAATGTCATACTACAACAAGTGTACATTAGAAAATCCACAAAAGTCATACAATATCTCAAGAATCTCATAACATCAAAAAGAATGTCTTATTCTTTATTTAATTCACCAAGCCACAAAAAATGACATACATATCAATACCAATCGTAAAAGTTGGTGAAATATAAATTCCAGAAATCATCAATTAGAAATCCAGAAATCACAAGAAAAGGATGGCCAATCCTAAACGGAACGCAATTCCATAAACCGGACATCGACGCATCTAAATAGATACACCCCATGCACAGTCAAACATCGACGCACCTAGAAAGGCACGACCCATGCAAAGATAAACATCGGCGCACCTAAATAGATACGCCTCATGTAATGTCTAGCATCGATGCACCTAGAAAGATACACCCCATGCATAAATAAGCATCGACGTACCTAGAAAGATACGTCCTACGCATAAATCAACGTCGACGTATCTAAAAAGATACGCCCCATGTAATGTCTATAATCGATGCACCTAGAAAGATACACCCCATGCATAAATAAACATCGATGCACCTAGAAAGATACACCCCATGCATAAATAAACATCGATGCACTTAGAAAGATACACCCCATGCAAAGACGAACATCGACACACCTAGAAAGATGCGTCCCATGCATAGACGAACATTGACGCACCTAGAAAGATACGTCCCATGCCCCGACTTATTGAGCCGATTGCTCCACGAAGTAAACAAACATCGACGTACCTAAATAGGTACGACCCATGCGAGAAATGAGACGAAGCTCAATAGAATAAAGTACAGTCCTCCACGTGGACAAAGAGACATCGCACATTGCTAGTCTAAACCATAAAATGATCATCATCGATCATCAAGAAGTGTCAATTACAGTAAGCTAGTAAATATATGAGCTTAGCTTCGTGTCCCATAACCACTAGCTTAACTTAAATATTTACGAACAAATTGTAGATCTCCACTAGAAAATTGTCACAAGAGATTCAATCGAACAAGTCCAAGAATTAACCGATGAAGTAAACGCAAGCGTTTCATACCACTTATTTTACTAAGCCGTTTAATTAGATTTCTCATACGAATGAGGTAAAGGTTTGTATATGCTAGTAGATTGGAAAACGGTTTTAATAAATGAGCTTTGTATTGAAATAGTGTTGAAATCGTTTTGATGAAAGAGTTTTGATATTTACTACTAGTATAGAAAACCTTTATATTTTAAAGTGACAAATCATAGAAGTGATTGTAGAAACAATCAATCATAAAAATTCACATACGAAGACGTGAATAAAATCCAAAGAAATCGATATCAAATCCATCAAAATGGATATTTCCGAAAATTCCCGAAGAAAATGTCATCGAAGTCGATAATAAATGATAACAACAAAAGGGAAACAAAACGAATCGATTAAAGTTGGAAATTCAACAAAATAGACAATATAGGCAAAATTGGCAAATAGGAGCAGGTCGGTCAACCGGACTCCCTGAGTCGGTTGACTGAACCAAAGATGGAAGTGCTCGGGTAGCAGGTCGGTCGACCGGACCCTGAGCTCGGTCGGCCGGAGCCTGTAACCTGCACCACCAAAACAGAGGCAGGAAGTGCTCCGGTAGCAGGTCGGTCGGCCGGCTACAGAGCTCGGTCGGCCGGACCCTGTTGCCAGCACTCCCATGCCTATCTAATGAATGCCAATCCCTTTCGGATTGCAATCGGTCGAGCAACGACACTAAGGATTTACGCCATCGACTACCCGGCCATATTAGCTCTTCGATTCATCACCAAAAACATGATCAAAACATCAAAGTTAGGATTTTTAAAGAATTGAACTCAAAACACTAAAAATTGGAATATCCACCAAATCAATCCAAACCAAAAGCAATTACACAAGAATAAGTGTTAGGAATTCATACCTAACAATCGAAGATAATTATAAGCATAGATGTGAGATAAAAATCTCACCTTTGAACCCAAAAACAATGAATAAGAAGCTTGAAGACAAGGGAAGATCAACCACACTTCAATCTCAACACAAGAAGCTTGAATCTAAGCTTAAAAAGAGAAACATTGCCAAAGTTAGGTTTAGGAATTTCTGAAATTCAAGAGAGAAGGAGTTAGAGAAGATGCAGATGGTACTTACCAATGCTTCTATTTGAATTTGGAGCTAGAACTTGATTTGCAAATGAAAACTATGGCTTAGGATTTTAATTCTTTTTCTTTTTCCCTATTATTCTCTTTAGAACTGAAAAGTAGAGGAAGAGGGAGCGAATGAAGAGGGGGTTTCAGTTTGGGGTATTAAGTTGGCTAGTGGGCTGAACCCAACCCAAAGCCCTAAGTGAAAAAGTGGCAAAAATCAACTTACTCCAAACATATCGAAGCTTATACTCGAAAACGTTGCAAACGGTATTTTGAACTCAATGGAAGGGGTCTCGAGTCCCAATTCGACTGTTTGCTAAAAGTAGGTTTTCGGACTAAAATCCGACGAACGATGAAATATTTAAATAAAATATTTAAATATACAATCGATAAATATGCGGGTTGTTACATATATACTAGTATATATATCAAATAATCAATCAATAACTGCAATTTTAATTTCAATTTGAGTGAAAAGATCTCACCTTTTATTATGCATGCAATTCATTTCAATTCCAGTTTGTTTTTGACAATCTTTTAAACCTTATAACAAACATTATAAGGTTTTGCTAATATTCGAATTAGTCGAACAAATTAATTTCCCATTTAATCATTTTTAATTTAAACTAATTATTTTATTTAAATTAATCTTCCTAAAACAAGAAATTATATTTATTTTTCTCTTTGCAACTACCATTGTTTAATTCATCATTAAATTTATAAAAATAGATTATCCATATATATATATATATATATATATCTAACTGTAAATTTTATTACCATTATATTACTCATTAAACAGAATTTCCCTTACTGTAAATATAAAACTACCTATATAAATAAATCAGTATTACCTATTGCATATCGAATGAAACCCTAGCTCCGGTCGAGTCGCCTCTTCCCTTCATTGGTGTGCCTTCCTAATGATCGATGCAGCTATCCATTACGAACTCGAGCGCCTAAACCAAGCTCACCACCATCATCGCCGAGCTCTCGAACGAGCTTGCTACATCCATGAGACATGCAGGACTCCACCCTCCAAATCGCGATTCCAAAAACATCACCGAACCCTCAAAATCGATCGCCTACCACTACCCAGATCTGCACCGATGGCCGCTCCACCCACTGAAAGCTTCCACCACGCGACACCGCGACCCACCGACGAACCCGCCCTGGCCTGCTCGCGACTCTGCCCTCGTCTCCGATCTTCTTCTTTTTTTGTTCGATTCCTTTAAAAATTGTTCTAACGAATTGGATTAGTGTTTTATCTTTTAAGCTTTTCGTCCTGTCATTTTTTTTTCATGAAGTCGGTTTTGAACGAGAAAGGGCGGCCATTTTTGTTTTGATTTCGTTCGGCCATAATTTGATTTGAACGAAAAGGTCTGGTTTATTTTTCTATTTTTTTCTTTGAACGAGATATCTAAATTTTTTTTATAATTGACGCGTGTTAACATATTCGCCAAGTGTGCAGAGAGAAGCAACATGTTAAATTTGTCTGTTGTGTGTGTGTGTGTATATATATATATATATATTTAATTTTAAATTCAAATTAAAATCGTTTTTGAATTCATAGCTCAAAATTTCGAAGTCCTACCGAAGCATGCCGCTGGGCGTTTATAATGTTTAACCCCTATTCCAAACGCAATGGAAAAGGTTCCGAGTCCAAATTCGATCGTATGGAGAAGATAGCTTTTTGGACCAGTTATTTAATTAAATTCTCTATTTACATTTCAGCGCGTTTTCTTATCGTACGGCCAAATGATCACTCCAAACACTATGAAAACTGAAATCCGATAATAAAACAATATTACGGATCTAATGGAACTAGTTTCATCGAATTCCGAGACTGTGCCTCGGAAGGCTATTTTTAAATATTGATTTAAACGATATAATATCAAAACCGAACAAATCATTTCCAAATCCAATTCTGAAGCTTCCATTATCTTTAGTATTATCAATATAAATTTTCTAAGCCTTTGAAATATTTTTAATCAGCTTAAAACCGAAGATTCAAATTTTTCTTACCCAACTTCAATAAATTAATTTCAAAAATTTAATTGCCAAATCCATAGTTATATCTGAAATCCAAGTTAAAATAACTTCCAAATATTAAAAAAAATCAATTAAATATTTATATTTCAAACATTAAATTTTTCGGGTCGTCACATTCGTCCTCCAGAAATATGGTCATCAAACCTGAAATGCTCAGGCTGACCCGAGCGAATTGAAAAGACAAAACACTCGAGTCAGAACTAAAAGATTTTATGTGAGTTAAATCAACGGTAACTAAATATGAGTGGAATGGCGTCAGAGATTTTTACGGAGTTTTACTACTCATATCCAGTGTCTAACATGAGTGCAGTAACTTAAGAGATGCTCGGGATTCACATCTCCTAAGGATCCGTTAAACTATCTACTATGTAGTATAATACGCTGTTATAATATGTCTACAGTAAAGTAAATGTATTAAAATAGTGTTAAGGCTTTACATTTTCCACCTTAACACGTTTTATATATTCCTATAGTCGATACAGTACCATAATCCCACCCGTACTGGACGCCATTAGAGGGCACTCTATAGGTATGGTACAAAACAAACTCGTAGAAGGCGCGCTAGCTAGGGTAGGTGACATGGCACAACTAGGCAATGCCAGAGTAGATATACCAATTACGCTTCCAGACTGTTAGTAACGCATAGCCGCAACTACCGCCCAACTCGAAACACACTCCCGAGTAAAAAATCGAAGGGTGGCCCCCAAATAAATCACAATGTCAGAATATAGAATCGATGAGTGTGCCCGATCGTAGGAGCTACCTCACTTGGCCCGTCAATTGCTCCTGTTTTAGCCACCTTATGCTAACTCATGGGAGTTAGGTCCATGTAAATACACCTTTAGGATCGTCGCCGCCATCCTACTTCATTTTGGAATCTCCACCGCGTACACAGTTGTCAAAGTGGTTTTCGGTATTGGCAGAGAGTTTGACAATATCCGATCCCGGTTACTTTAACAACCAAGCGCTTATTACACACCAGATGGTTCTTTTACATTTCAAAAATAATTTCATAATTGATATCAAAATATCATATTCAATTCAAACGATATCACTTTCAAAATCATTACTTACTTTCGAAATCATATTCACCTTTGAAATCATAGTTCGATGATTATATTTCCTTTCAACGTCAAATTCACAATTTATATCAAAATATCGTGTTATCAAAACTATGCCACTTTCAAATCATTATCGTTTCCAAAACCATGATTTCTTTCAAAAACAAAAATCATACTCCCAAAATAGGTTAAATCTTTTCTCCAAAATCATCATATTCAATTAGTTATAACTTTTAAATCCCAACCTAGGTAATGACATCATCAACCATATTTACTTTAAAAATCGAGAATTTTGAATATAAACCCATCCATTTTAGTTGGTTTGGAATTTGAAAGAAAATAGTTTAGATAGTTGTAAAAAATTAATATAGTTTTAAAACAGATTAAATATAATTAAAATATATTAAATAGCTTTAAAATAGATTAATTAGATTTAAATAAATTAATATAGTTTAATTATTTTAAAATAAATTAAATTGGTTTAAAATAGATTAAAATAATTCATATAGTTAATATTAGTTAAATAGTTTAATAAATTTGAAATCTTAATAATTTGAAATTTTAAAACAGTTACATTAAAATATGAGTTTGTAGTTAATATCAAATTAAACTATTCATTTCATTTCAACATATTTGGACCGTTTCAAATTTCCAAATCGACAAACCAAATTTCAATAAACTATCGAATTTCATATCGTTTCAATCCATGTTCAAAATATCAATATGGATTACTCCAATTTCAAAATATTTCAAAGTTATTTTCAAACAAATTCAATAACTCAATTTCGGTAGAATTTCATTTACGAAAAAGTTTAATTTTAAACTTCTAATTTAATTTCTTAAAGAAATTCCTTTTTAAACCAATTCACATTTCAACGCAAAACTTGATTTTTCCAAAGAATACTTCAATTTATGTAAATCAAATTTCATTTAAAAATATCATTTAATTACATTCAAAATCGAGGATTTTAAAATCATTTAATTTAACCAATTCGGTGTCTGTATATAATTTTCTACCCTAGGGTCAAGTGATACGGATATTTATCATTTCAATCCGCAATTTTAATTTTAAGATTATAAATCATTTCAAACTCCAATTCTAAAATAAATAACATCCATAATATCGCTCAAGTCCATCATTTCAACCTATAATGATTTTTCCTTAATATATAGATCATTCGGGTATGTATCATTTCAATCCATAGTGAACTTGCAGTTTATAATAATATAAAATACAACATCCATTCATCCAATATCAACAATCAACATCCATCACAATCATCATTCAAATCAATCAATAAATATCCATATAGAACTGATAATCAATAACAAGTATTTAACTAGCAATTTATATTCAATAATGAATTAAATAATGATTTAATTCAAATAAATTCAAATTAACTGAGATGATGATTTATAATATACCAAACAGTCATAAATAATTTCCAATCACATCATAACTTTAATCTAACAAACATAAGAAATTTTAGAAGTTATGAGTGGGTTAAAACACTCAATTTTGAATTCAAATTGATTTGAAATTCAAATAAAGGCCCAAAATTCAACTGTCTTAGAATTCATTCAAGCAAGCGTCAAAATATTTGTAATTTCGATACGATCTTAGCGGAAAAACCACGCGTGAATTGGACCTCATATGTAAAAGTTACATAGGTTAGAAGATTAAACGATTTGAATTTGAAAATAATTAATATAAAAATAGGAATTACATGTCACTACTACCTTCAGTCATTGAAACCCTAGCCGATACAGAGAAAATCGCGCCTAACAGAAATAGCGCCACCACGAACGCAAGCCAACCGCACCGAACTCCGACCACGCTTCGGTCATCTGACGTTGCCACGCCCATCTCGATCTCAAGCCGCCTCACCTGACCCCACCTTGACGCCGACCGATGCCATGGAACCCACGACCGCCACCAAAATCCTAGCACACATCGAACACCAACATCACATACGAATGACTCAGTCCAATCCCATCGATAACCTCTACACCATGGTATCGTTGATTTGTCGATCAGTCGTAGTCGACCGTGACGAAAAAGAACGGCCGAAAATAAATTGTATATTCCAGGATAACGATGACTCCAATCAGAAAACGAATCATAGATTTGGTTGCGCTCATCGAGAGCTTCAAATCGGTATATAGTTTGTTTGGATTGGAGGAGTTTGAATTTTTTTATTTGAATTTGATTTGGAATTGCAATTGGGAATTAGGTTTTGTCTGCCATTGGGAAGAGAGAAGCAAATGGAATTGTACGTACTGATCAGAAATAAGAAATGACCTAGGGTTTGTAATGAGGTATTTATAGGTAGATCAGAAAATAAAATGAATGAACACGATTGATTTGGGTTTGAACGATAAACGACCCAAAAAGCCTGTTTTATCTCTGGAAAGAAAATAGATCAACCCATATATCAAAATAGATGTTTTCAAATATTTTAAACTCAATGGAACAGGTTTCAATCCTAATTCCATCGTATGAAGAAGTTATGATGAAATCAACTTATTTCAAATTAATTTCAATTGATTACAATTAAATTGATTTTTAGGCATTTTGAGTCTGTACGATCAAACGACAAGTCCAATCGTTACGAAACTTGAAATACTACAATAATTCACCATTACAGATCCGATGAAACTGGTTTCGTCAAAATCAAAATCAGTGGAAAAAATGGCTATATTTCAGTTAATTAAATAAATTAATATTAAATTGATTAAATCAAATTTCCAATTTTAATTCTACAATTGAAATTTTTTATCATTTTTGACTTTTTAAATAATTACAATATTTTAAACAATTTAGATATCAATTCAAAGTTAATTAATTTACCAGTCACAGTGTTTAATTCCAATTGCCATTAATCCTATTAATTCAAATTAAATTCCAATAAATTGCTTTGATTCAATTTCAATCTTTTTATTAAGTCCATCATTACTCTATAACCCTAGTTAACCTTTGTTTTACCTTTCATTATCTTAATATACTCCAATCTCCATCTTTTGTTTTTATTAACTATCATATTTCCATTTCAATTAGATAAACCAAATAAACAGGTAGCTTACAACAATTATTACTATAACTTTTAATCATACTTATGAATTCATTATTCACAAAAAAATGTTACAATTCTTATATGACCCAAATTTTATCCAATGATCATTTATTTCATACTATATCATTTATCAATTTAATGTTTTCATTTGTTTTCTTATATCAATTTATAACCAAATATAACAATTTACATTATTTCAACTAATTGTAATTTTATTCAAATTGTTAATTATTAACTTTAATTATCGTTTGTTACTTCATTTCAGTATTCATTTCATTATTAAATTACAGATTTCTATTTCTTCCAAATTTAATTACCAAAAATCTTATTAAATTAACAAATTTAATTATCGAAAATTACGAGTTGTTACATGGCACAGAGAGGTTATGCTTAGATTACCAATCCATTAAAAATAGACAATTAAAGAAAAGTATCATACCCCTCCTATTGATGATTTATTTGATGAGTTATATGTTTCTAAATATATTTTCAAAACTTGATTTAAGATTCGATTACATCAAATCAAAATGTGTGAACTTGTTACACATAAAACAGTTTTTAGATTACATGAAGGACACTATGAATAAGTTTTGACATTTGCTATTTCTAATGCATCTTCCACTTTTCAATCATTCATGAATATCATATTCATACCTAATAAGTTTCATATATATTTTTTTAATGATATAATGGCTTACTCCGGGCTTGATTTGGGCATTCACAACATGTTAAGTTAACTACGCAGGTATTTTAGCATAATGGCTTGGTGATCAAGCTATAAAAATGCACCTTTACTAAAGATTCCATCAATTTTTTAGGACATAATTTCTGCAGAAGTAATTGCAGTTGACCAAGACAAAATTAAAGTTGTTGTTGAATGACCAATTCGAACATCATCATAGCAAGGACGCCTATAGAATTACTTAAGGAGAATTCTTTAAAAAGAATGAACCACCTACTCGAGTCTTTTTTAAAGAATTGAATCAATGTTTAATTTAACCACCAATAATAGAAATGCCATACTTTGGTTAGGAATTTAAGGTTGAATGCATTCCTAGTGGGTGTAGCATGTGGATTGTAATACAACAAGCTGGCAGATCAATTGATTATATCAACCAAACCTTGAATGAAAAATTTTAAATTTATCTATACATGTATATTGGCTACAAAAAATGATCTCATTGTCTTATTGGAAAGCAATTCACTATCAGAATAGATTATCATAGTTTAAAATACCTTTTAAGCTAGAAATTATACACTAGTCTGCAAGGCAAGTAGCTTACAAAATTATTAGGTTGTGGTTAAAGGATTGAGTATAACAAGGGAAAGAAAAATATCATACTAGACTCATTATCCTGCAGCAATGAACCACAGTATGAAACTGCCCACTGTCAAGTTATATTTACAGTACAACCAAAATGAGAACAATAGCCGAAGAATACTTATAATACTTTTGATTACTGAACGAAGTTAAAGGCAAAGCTGTAAGATAGAGGACTAAATACTCAATGGTGTAAGAATTTGAATGACTTATCTTTCTATAACGAAAGGGTATTGATGCATTATAATAATTTTACTGTAATAAATATCATTCTATATGGGTATCACTCCACTCCATTAAAGGGCCATTTAGAGGTAAACAGGATCCCATAAAGAATTAAATAGGTTGTCTAATGGCGCGAAATCTATAGCATCCCAAATTTTATCATTTTAATTTTGAATATTTAATTAATTTTAAAATTTAACTAGTTGTTTTAAAAGTTTAATAATTTGAATTCAAATATAGTAACTATTTAAATATTTGAGTTGCGAATTAAATATTAGTTGAATAGATTTAATAGCTTTATTTAACTCCTTTTAATTAATAAATAGTAATGGTGAATTCATTTTGTAATTTATTTACAATAATAAATGGTTCAATTAAATAATAAAAAAAATCAACTGTTAATAAAACTATTCAATTTTTAGTAACTTATTTTTAATTTAGTTTATTTGATTTTTCCAAAAAAATAATTTGGAAAATATTTAAATTTTCGTTTGACATATTTTACGGCAAATGATGGTATTTTTAAATTTCATGGAATAAAAAAATCTATGTATTTTATTGTCTAATTGTGATTGTAACATATTTTGGTACATGATCATATTTTTATTTTCATCGTTCGTAGTTCATTTGCGAATGAAATATTGTACAGTGGGAAACTGCAAATATTTCTTTAAAAAAGCTATTTTAAATCACAAATCAAAATTCAAAAGTTTGGTCAAACCTTAAGATGTGATATTTGATTCACAATACTTGGCTGCTCGTGAACATTATTTAAGTTGAGAAACCTTGTTTATTTTGTGTGCAAAGAAGTGTATTTTATTTTTTATAAGGACCTAAGGTCTAACGCTCACCATCTTCATTTCACTTAGCCTCTCTATTTTTTTTCCATCTACCTTTCTTTTTCTCATATTCCAGTAAACCAAAATAATGGCCACCACCTTTTAAAATTGAAATCTAATAATCGACTTGACGAAAACGATCAAAACAAGTTTCTTTGAGTTTGTTTAAGCATGCTCTTCAATTCTATGTACTTATGGAAGGGTGCAATAGAGTTGTGCAATGATGATCGTGTAACAGCCCGCACCTCACTTAACGCAGATTTTGTCCCCAACTTTGTCACCTCCGCCTCATGGGCCAAGCCAAGGTGTGGGGTTTTGTTCCTCAAAAAGCCTCGACGTTGTTATGAGGTGAAGGCTTTTGGTATACAAGCACCTACTTCATAGTGTTTTTGGGCGACGTGGGACTATTATTCCCATTTTTAAAGGATGTTACAATCTCCCCCTTTAGAGCCCAACGTCCTCGTTGGCTCATGAACACAACACCACCCAAGTGTCGTGGTTGTAACACGTACAAACACAATTCCGGCTGGGTATGGTTCTGACACCATTGTAATAGCCCACACCTCACATAACGCAGATATTGTTTCCAACTTAGTCACCTCCGTCTCATGGACCAAGCCAAGATGTGGGATGTTGAGACTTGGTTTTGATTCATGACACAGAGATTTCATCTACAACGCATAGATTTGATGACTACTACAAAAAGATAATATATACTACAAGGAGTCGAGACTTCAAAACTGGTGCATCAATTTCATATTTTGACTGTTTGAGTCTTAGATCAATATTGTTAAAATATCACCTCGGCTAAAAGTATATATATTAGGTTATATAAGCATATAATTAATAAAAGTTTAAAAGTAATATATATACAAAACTGTGCATATTGCACAAATTATACCAGGTCAGTCGACTGACCCTTTTGGCCCAGTGGACTGACACTGGGTAAAATGTGTAACATGCACAGTGCGCGTATATTTTGAATTTGAATTTTTAAATTCATTTTGAATATTCAGTCGACTGACCCTGTAGTCCATTCGACTGAATTTCTACAACAGCATTTTGAAAAGACACAACTTTTGTAAAGGGTTGTGAACGTTCAACGAATGGATTCAGGTGCAACACTTCGATCGAAACTCTTCACTAAAAGTTGTAGCTTTCTAAACTTATAAATACAAACTCCAAACTCATTTCAATTCACTGAATTACTATCGATTTCTCTTATTCTCTGATCTAACTTTCTGAAATCTATTTGCAATCATATTCTCGATTATTCTGCATAAAGCAATTTAAACCTTTCTATTCTTCATATACTTCAAATTTAAACATTTATACTCGAGGAGAAGATTAAAGGAAGGGTGTACTATAAGTGACAAATCCGTGTTATCAGAACACATCGGTCAAACTATTTTCTATAAATTGTTAAAGTCATGTTCTGCTGCTCAGGCTAGTAAAGTCCTCTTCGGCTGTTGAGGCGAAATCATGTTCTATTGCCACAGGTCCCTGTTCGGCTGCTCAGGGGTGTATAGACTTGTTCCTCCAGGTTAAGTGAGGGTTGTTGTTTAGTGAAATTCCAGAAGGAGTCTGAGACTGGATGTAGGACGGTGCTCCGAACCAGTATAAAAATATCTGGTGTCATTTTAATATACTGCTTTTATATTCTGCACTATTTACAGTATTTATATCATCACTATACTCTGTATTATCATATATCCATATTACACGATCCACACTGCACTTTCATTTGGTATCAGAGCAAGATTATATTATAACCTGTGACGACCGCCCATGACTCCTGCACCAAATCAAGGAAATAATGCGCTAAAAGGTGTGCCAGGCAGCCATGGACGATAGTCAGGGTAAAACAAAACAGAAGAATCTCTATCGCATAACTCACAGCGCATGGATAAAATACAATAGAGAAATATAATATAGTGAAGCTCCATAGAACAGAACATCATCATATAAGCATCACAGTTGTTTCATACAATCATCTACTCGAATCCATACATGAAAGCCTCACTACAAATCACTCAACCAAATACAGCAGCGGATACCCAGTACATATAGTAAGAAAACTAATATGCAAAGCCTCCTGCTCGTCTTCGTCATCTTTAGCGTAGAACTCCTAGCACAGCACCTGTCACCTGCTACCTAGTCTGCCCATCCCAAACATGGATGAACAGCCCAAGGTAATAAGAGGAGACATAAAACCTTGAGTCAGACAAAGTCTTAGTGAGCAGTAAATTAACAATCAAACATACCAAAGAGCATAAGGGATAAAAGGAATAGGAACCAAACCATCCCACTCCACCTCTTTCTACAGTGATAGCCCCCATACACACACTAAGGAGAAGTAAGCATAACATAGCAGATAAGTAAGGTAAAGCAATAATCACTCGAGTCAAGGACGATGTTTTCCAAATACAAACCCCCAAGGCCTAAACCAAGATCAGATAAGCACCCAGAAAACACCGCTCTTGAAGCCGAATGATGATACAACCAAACATCCAAACATCCATGACTCTGGCTATCACTGTTATCATTGCCTTGATTTCACCGTTAGTTGAATGACCGCCTGTCAAGGGCTAATGGTAACCCCGGTTTAGCCATAACTCCGCACGTCATCGTGACCCGTGCCTAAGCCGAACGCATCAGCCCAGAGTACTGGCACGTCATCATGACCCGTGCCTGGAACGTCATCGTGACCCGTTCCAACGTACCCTTGCTTTGAGTATGCTAGAACCTTCAACAACGATGAGATCTTAGCCTCCTAGTCATCCTCCTCGACGACTACTTCCATACTAGCTCAAGCGCCTCTCAAGCTAACCATTATCCACCCCAACCCGGACCGCATCACCGAGTTATAACTTTGCACGTCGTCATGACCCGTGCTTGGAACGTCTTCGTGACCCGTCCCATCACAACATATGTCTTGCCTCATCACATCATAGCAAAGTCTCTCAACTTGGAACGTCATCATGACCCGTCCCATCTCAACACAAGCCTTGCCTCATCATATCATCGCAAAGTCCCAACTCAACCATGCTTTGCCTTCTCGCATCATGGCAAGATCCCACATCCTCGAATCCATCCATATGAGCTTCCACATCCGCTTCATATGCCATTGGCAGCTTTCACCATTCAAGAGCCTTTCCACTTAGCTTTTGAATCATCTTCAACCATCTTGTTCCAAATCAACTACAAGCTAACTTGGAGCAATCAAATCTAACATACATTCAAACATTCAACCATTCAAACAAGATCTATTAAGCAATATCAATTATAATGGCAATTTCGTAATTAAGTGAGCAAAAGTCCAACATACGTGAAATCATGGTTTTTAGCATAGATCTATCAAATCTAAAACATGGGTTTTGTCTCTAATACTTGATAAATAACTTTCATAGATAAACATCTTCAAATATGATGGATCTACATGCAGACTTAAGGAAAATGCGAGAAAACGCTAACTTTAACACATAAACATATCACCAATCCACTACACTCCTTTGGGTCCGTGTGAGAGATAACTACCACTCACCAAATCACCAAAACAACCTAAAATCACAGCACTTCAGATCTGGACAGCGAAGATCACAGCTTGATCCGGAGAAATTTCACTTGAAACGGTGAAATCTAGCTTCTTCGGATGAAAATCTTCAACTTTGGATCTTCGATCTTTGATCTTCAATGGATGTTAGCACTTGATGGAAGTAGAGAAAGAAGTGAAGAAAATACTGTAGTCGAGTTTCCAAAATGGCAGCACTTCGTCGCTTCGAAAACCGGTGCCAAAAAGTGAGCCAAAGTCCACTATTTATAGGCTGGAAATCCTATGAGTCGTCGCCCCTATGAGTCGGTCACGACTCATCATGAGTCGTCCACGACTCATCCTTGCCGACTCAAGACAACATCATACGACTCATCTACAAAGGCGACTCAATGCCCCCCCCACGACTCAACGGCTCACACAAGAGCACGACTCAACTAGACCAGGTACGACTCAACTGCACAGGACCCAACGACCTACGACTTAACACACACAAGCTAACAACATCTGACTTAACTCGTATACGAGCTACGACTTACGACTCAATGGGTACACAACCTAACGTCTTAACGGTTTAAGCCCCTACACGACCTAAAGCCTTCACGTGTTACGACCTACGACTCATAGGCCTCCGACCTAACTCTACTAGATCCTAAGTCGTTTGAACGACCTAACACTAACCAATGGCCCAGATCTCCCAGCGACCTAAAATGAAAGGTGAGATAAAATGCTGCGACCTATCTATCCAAGGCTAAACCGGCCCAGCGTCCTAACATCTTTAACTCGCCACCGACCTAACATTCACTTACTAACTCGTAAACGAGTTACGAGATACGACTTATCTCTCGACCGACCTAAATCCTACCGAGCTAACAACTTCACGAGTCATCTACCTTACGACCTAAGCCCCTAACACTAAGTCGTAACTCGTTCTCGACCTAACTCAAAACAACATGCCACGACCTAACTACTAACCCGTTAACACCTTAACTCGGCAAACCTTATGAGTCGTAACTCGTTGACTCGGCCACTTCCTAAGGTCGTCTGCGACTTACTATAGGTCGGTCACCATCACTAAGTCGCCTAACTTTTAGGTCGTTACTTCTATAACTCGGCAACTCTTAGGTCGGTGAATTTCTTATCTCGGCCAACACTCCAACCCGTAACCCCTCCTTGAGTCGGTCCCCTATGAGTCGGTCACGACTCATCCCTTAGCTCGGCAATGCTCATGAGTCGGTCACAACTCATACTCCACCCGGGTTAACTTCTAAACGACTCAAGCTAGAGGCAACACAAACAACACTATCGACCTGCAAATTCTACGATCTATCGACACGTAAAATACGGGTCGTTACATTCTCTCCCCCTTAGGAATTTCGCCCCCGAAATTCCAAGCAAACAACAGAAATCAAAGATATTCCGCATGCCTACCATCCATAGCAATCAACAGATCATGCATCCAATTCTAACCTAGCATGCAGAATTCTAAGACTTAGAACAAGCTACAAATTCATGAGATGTCACGACACTTTAGGGCCATACCTCGAAGAGTCCGGGATGAGCTGCCTTCATCCTCTCTTCCTCCTCCCACGTACAGTCGTTAACATCGTCACTCCATTGTACCTTGAGCAACGTAATCGTCTTCCTCCTAAGCTGTTTCGTATCGGTTTCAACAATACGAAGCGGCTTACGAGGTCTCGAAACAACAGGATCAACCTCCAAGTCTTCACAGCTATCAGCAGAAACCACCGTAGTTGGGTCGTGCACATACTTCCGTAGATAAGATACATGAAAAACATTGTGCACACCCGCCATCTTTTCCGGTAACTCCAATCTATAAGCGAGCTTTCCAATACGCTCGATAATCGGGAATGGTCCAACAAATCTCGGAGTCAACTTTCCTTTCTTCCCAAACCTTATAGCATTCTTTAATGGAGAAATCTTCACAAAAACCATATCACCTACGTCGAATTCCAAATCCTTACGACGATTATCGGCATAACTTTTCTGACGATCTTGGGCTGCCTTCATTCGTTGCCGAATGATCTCTATACAATCTGAAGTCTGTCGAATCATCTCTGGCCCAAGTATCAGCTTTTCTCCAGTTTCCAACCAACATGTCGGAGAGTTACACGGTCTTCCATATAATGCCTCATATGGTGCCATACCGATACTCGACTGATAACTGTTATTATAAGCAAACTCCACCAAATGAAGGTGATCTTCCCATGATCCTCCGAAGTCCAAAACACATGCTCTAAGAAGATCTTCCAAAACTCGGTTGACTCTCTCAGTCTGACCATCTGTTTGAGGGTGATAAGCTGTACTCAAACACAACTCGGTTCCCAAAACTTCCTGGAAGCTCTTCCAAAATCTACTAGTGAACAATGGGTCTCGATCGCTCACTATACTCTTCGGAACACCATGGAAACGAACTATCCACTTAACATACAACTCAGCCAACTTCGATGCAGTCCTAGTCGATCGAACAGGAATGAATCTTGCACTCTTGGTCAAACGATCTACGATGACCCAAACCCCTTCATTCCCTGCTCTTGTCCTAGGTAGACCATCGATAAAGTCCATCGACACTTGCTCCCATTTCCATGTAGGAACCTCTAATGGCTGAAGCAATCCACTGGGCTTCTTCTGCTCAGCTTTCACCAACTGGCAATTCATACACTTGGAAATAAAGTTTCCAACATCCTTCTTCATACCTTCCCAGTAGTAGGTTCTCTTCATATCCCGATACATCTTATTTCCACCTGGATGAATTGTCAACTTCGAGTGATGACTCTCCCTCAGAACTTCATCTCTCAATCCATCTACATCGGGAACAACTAGTCGCCCTTGCTTTCGAAGCCAACCCTCTCGATCGACCTCGAATCCCTTATCCTTCTCTGGAGTCAATCCAGCTTCCAAATCTCGGATAATCCTGACAAGCTTATCATCTCTCTTTTGGCTCTCACCAATCCTTTCCACCAGAGTAGGCCTTATCGATAAGTTTGCCAACATCTCAGGTTCCAATTCACATCTAGGCCTGAAATCAAATCCAGCCAAATACTCAAGACTCTTCCATTCCGAAAACATGGCTCCCAATCCTGCATGTCTTCGACTCAACGCATCAGCCACTGCGTTACCTTTTCCCGGAGTATAGGCTATACTAAAATCATAAGATGCTAGGAACTCTAGCCACCGTTGCTGTCGAAGATTCAAATCCTTTTGGGAGAACAGATACTTCAACGACTTATGATCTGTAAACAACTCGAATCTAACTCCCAATAGATAGTGTCTCCACATCTTCAAAGCAAACACAATCGCCGCTAACTCCAAATCATGAGTCGGATAGTTCCTTTCATGCGGCTTCAGTTGTCGACTAGCATACGCAACAACTTTATCCTTCTGCATTAGCACCGCTCCTAGTCCAGTGCCACATGCATCGGTGTAAACCACCATCTCATCATTCCCACTCGGAATAGTCAATACAGGAGCACTCGTCAATCGCTCTTTCAGGATTACGAAGGCTTGCTCACACTTGTCATCCCATCTGAACACTTGGTTCTTCTTCGTCAATCCTGTCAACGGTGCAGCTATCTTGGAAAAGTCTTTAATAAACCGACGATAATACCCGGCTAATCCAAGAAAACTTCTCACATCAGATGCATTCTTAGGTCTAACCCAATCCTGGATTGCTGCCACCTTAGCGGGATCAACCGCTATTCCACTTCCAGAGATAACATGGCCTAAGAACCTCACTTCACTCTTCCAGAAGTGACACTTCGAAAACTTAGCCTTCAGCTGATGTTTCCGCAGTATATCCAAAACAATCCTCAAGTGCGTCTTGTGCTCTTCCTCGGTTCTGGAATAAACCAAAATATCATCAACGAACACAAGCACGAACTTATTCAACTGATCTCTGAATACTCTATTCATAAGATCCACAAAATATGCTGGCGCGTTAGTCAATCCAAACGGCATCACCAGCCACTCATAAAACCCGGATGGTGTCCTGAAAGCAGTCTTCGGCACACTATCCTTCGCCACTCTCAACTGGTGAAATCCCGTTGCCAAATCCATCTGAGAAAACACCTTAGCCTCGTGAAGCTGATCAAACAAGTCATCTATTCTCGGCAATGGATACTTGTTCTTCTTAGTCACCTTATTCAGCTCACGATAATCCACACACAACCTCAACGATCCATCCGCTTTGGTTGCGAACACAACTGGCGCACCCCATTCGGACACACTCCTCCGAATGAATCCTTTCCGTAAAAGGTCATCAACTTGCACCTTCAGCTCTTGCTGCTCCCTCGGTGCCATCCGCCTAAGAGGCATCACAACAGGTCTGGCTCCCTCAACTAGATCGATACGAAACTCGATCTCCCTATGCGGCGGCAACCCTTTGACTTCGTCAAAGACATCCTCAAATCCATTCACAATAGGCACCGATGACAGTCCATCCCGTGGAACAACTAGCGAATACATGAAGCTCATGAAGACGCCTTCTTCATGCTTACATCGTATCACAACCTTTCGCCCTTCCACATTCCCGACTGTCACCTCAAGCCTCTCACAATCAATCCTAGCCGCATACTTCCTAAGCCAGTCCATACCCAAAATAATTCCGAACCCCGCAAAGTTCAGAACAAAGCAATCACAAACAAACGAGCAATCATGACCCGACACAACTAGACCACGGCATATCATACACAAACATGACGAACCCCCCACTGGATTAGTCACAACCAATGGCCTATCAACAATATCCGGTTTCATACCTAACCGGCTTACCAAATCATCACAAACAAAAGAATGCGACGCTCCAGTATCAAACAACACTCTAACTGGAACACCACAAATAGAAAGAGTACCTTGAACCACCACACTCTTCCCCTTTTCTTCAGCAGTCGGAGCTTTTGAAGACGATGGAACAGCCCCCAAAGCATAGGCTTGCACAACCTGCCTATCTTTCCTCGGATCTGGACAGTCCTTCTTAATGTGTCCCAGCTTATCACAGTTGTAACACTTCAACTGCACCTTCGGATTCTTGCAATCCCGAGAAAGATGACCCTTCTGACGGCAGTTATAACAAGTCACCTCGCCCTTTGGCTTCTTCTGACCATCCTTTCCCTTCTGTTGCTGCTGCTTCCTCTTCTTATTCCCACTCTGCTGTGGTTTAGATCCTTCCCTGGTTACAGCAACAACAGAACTTTCCCTAGGAAACAAACTCTCATGCCTCAGAGCTTTCTCCACCAGCTTCTCAAATGGATCGTCCAGATGATCCACTAACTGCCTTCCTAGATAAGCATCCAGACCAGTCACAAACTTTTCATTCTTCTGGTAGGGAGAATCAATATATGATCTGGCATACTTAGACAAAGCTTCGAACTCAGAAATATACTCCAGAACAGGCCTTCCGCCTTGTTTGAGCTCCACAAATCTCTTGAACAAAACAGACCTCTGAGCAGTAGAGATGAACTTGGCTTCAAATCTAACTTGGAACTGCTCCCAAGTAATATCCTCTTCTGGTGTATCTATGGTGATAGAATTCCACCAATCAGCAGCTCTTCCCTGAAGCTGTCTCGATGCAAGCTTTCTCTTAGTTGCATCCTCAATCCCTAAGTCACCAAAGATCCTTTTGCAAGCATCAATCCATCTCTGCACCTCAATAGTCGACTCCGTCCCCAAGAAAGCTTTTCCTCCAAGAGAAGTATAATCCTTGCAAAGCTTAGCAAAATCCACCGGTCTTGGAGCTTGAACTTGAACTCCCACATCCACTGATGATCCTGAAGCTGGTATCCTTCTCATGATCGAAGTCATCATCGCTTCGAACATAGTTCCATAATCAACAGCTCCTTCATCAGCACGGCTTTCCCTTGCAGCTGGTCTCCCTCTTCGACTCATCCTTAGTATCTGTAATAAGAATGATTAGAACACCTTAAGAAACAACTGCATGAGGAGTTCAAATCCTTCTAGGCTACTATATTATATATAGTAATCACCCATCAAAATACAATTACGTCTCTCATACGTAGTTACGTCAGCGAGCGTTGGCTGAAATCGATTAACCAAAGCTCTGATACCAAATGTGACGACCGCCCATGACTCCTGCACCAAATCAAGGAAATAATGCGCTAAAAGGTGTGCCAGGCAGCCATGGACGATAGTCAGGGTAAAACAAAACAGAAGAATCTCTATCGCATAACTCACAGCGCATGGATAAAATACAATAGAGAAATATAATATAGTGAAGCTCCATAGAACAGAACATCATCATATAAGCATCACAGTTGTTTCATACAATCATCTACTCGAATCCATACATGAAAGCCTCACTACAAATCACTCAACCAAATACAGCAGCGGATACCCAGTACATATAGTAAGAAAACTAATATGCAAAGCCTCCTGCTCGTCTTCGTCATCTTTAGCGTAGAACTCCTAGCACAGCACCTGTCACCTGCTACCTAGTCTGCCCATCCCAAACATGGATGAACAGCCCAAGGTAATAAGAGGAGACATAAAACCTTGAGTCAGACAAAGTCTTAGTGAGCAGTAAATTAACAATCAAACATACCAAAGAGCATAAGGGATAAAAGGAATAGGAACCAAACCATCCCACTCCACCTCTTTCTACAGTGATAGCCCCCATACACACACTAAGGAGAAGTAAGCATAACATAGCAGATAAGTAAGGTAAAGCAATAATCACTCGAGTCAAGGACGATGTTTTCCAAATACAAACCCCCAAGGCCTAAACCAAGATCAGATAAGCACCCAGAAAACACCGCTCTTGAAGCCGAATGATGATACAACCAAACATCCAAACATCCATGACTCTGGCTATCACTGTTATCATTGCCTTGATTTCACCGTTAGTTGAATGACCGCCTGTCAAGGGCTAATGGTAACCCCGGTTTAGCCATAACTCCGCACGTCATCGTGACCCGTGCCTAAGCCGAACGCATCAGCCCAGAGTACTGGCACGTCATCATGACCCGTGCCTGGAACGTCATCGTGACCCGTTCCAACGTACCCTTGCTTTGAGTATGCTAGAACCTTCAACAACGATGAGATCTTAGCCTCCTAGTCATCCTCCTCGACGACTACTTCCATACTAGCTCAAGCGCCTCTCAAGCTAACCATTATCCACCCCAACCCGGACCGCATCACCGAGTTATAACTTTGCACGTCGTCATGACCCGTGCTTGGAACGTCTTCGTGACCCGTCCCATCACAACATATGTCTTGCCTCATCACATCATAGCAAAGTCTCTCAACTTGGAACGTCATCATGACCCGTCCCATCTCAACACAAGCCTTGCCTCATCATATCATCGCAAAGTCCCAACTCAACCATGCTTTGCCTTCTCGCATCATGGCAAGATCCCACATCCTCGAATCCATCCATATGAGCTTCCACATCCGCTTCATATGCCATTGGCAGCTTTCACCATTCAAGAGCCTTTCCACTTAGCTTTTGAATCATCTTCAACCATCTTGTTCCAAATCAACTACAAGCTAACTTGGAGCAATCAAATCTAACATACATTCAAACATTCAACCATTCAAACAAGATCTATTAAGCAATATCAATTATAATGGCAATTTCGTAATTAAGTGAGCAAAAGTCCAACATACGTGAAATCATGGTTTTTAGCATAGATCTATCAAATCTAAAACATGGGTTTTGTCTCTAATACTTGATAAATAACTTTCATAGATAAACATCTTCAAATATGATGGATCTACATGCAGACTTAAGGAAAATGCGAGAAAACGCTAACTTTAACACATAAACATATCACCAATCCACTACACTCCTTTGGGTCCGTGTGAGAGATAACTACCACTCACCAAATCACCAAAACAACCTAAAATCACAGCACTTCAGATCTGGACAGCGAAGATCACAGCTTGATCCGGAGAAATTTCACTTGAAACGGTGAAATCTAGCTTCTTCGGATGAAAATCTTCAACTTTGGATCTTCGATCTTTGATCTTCAATGGATGTTAGCACTTGATGGAAGTAGAGAAAGAAGTGAAGAAAATACTGTAGTCGAGTTTCCAAAATGGCAGCACTTCGTCGCTTCGAAAACCGGTGCCAAAAAGTGAGCCAAAGTCCACTATTTATAGGCTGGAAATCCTATGAGTCGTCGCCCCTATGAGTCGGTCACGACTCATCATGAGTCGTCCACGACTCATCCTTGCCGACTCAAGACAACATCATACGACTCATCTACAAAGGCGACTCAATGCCCCCCCCACGACTCAACGGCTCACACAAGAGCACGACTCAACTAGACCAGGTACGACTCAACTGCACAGGACCCAACGACCTACGACTTAACACACACAAGCTAACAACATCTGACTTAACTCGTATACGAGCTACGACTTACGACTCAATGGGTACACAACCTAACGTCTTAACGGTTTAAGCCCCTACACGACCTAAAGCCTTCACGTGTTACGACCTACGACTCATAGGCCTCCGACCTAACTCTACTAGATCCTAAGTCGTTTGAACGACCTAACACTAACCAATGGCCCAGATCTCCCAGCGACCTAAAATGAAAGGTGAGATAAAATGCTGCGACCTATCTATCCAAGGCTAAACCGGCCCAGCGTCCTAACATCTTTAACTCGCCACCGACCTAACATTCACTTACTAACTCGTAAACGAGTTACGAGATACGACTTATCTCTCGACCGACCTAAATCCTACCGAGCTAACAACTTCACGAGTCATCTACCTTACGACCTAAGCCCCTAACACTAAGTCGTAACTCGTTCTCGACCTAACTCAAAACAACATGCCACGACCTAACTACTAACCCGTTAACACCTTAACTCGGCAAACCTTATGAGTCGTAACTCGTTGACTCGGCCACTTCCTAAGGTCGTCTGCGACTTACTATAGGTCGGTCACCATCACTAAGTCGCCTAACTTTTAGGTCGTTACTTCTATAACTCGGCAACTCTTAGGTCGGTGAATTTCTTATCTCGGCCAACACTCCAACCCGTAACCCCTCCTTGAGTCGGTCCCCTATGAGTCGGTCACGACTCATCCCTTAGCTCGGCAATGCTCATGAGTCGGTCACAACTCATACTCCACCCGGGTTAACTTCTAAACGACTCAAGCTAGAGGCAACACAAACAACACTATCGACCTGCAAATTCTACGATCTATCGACACGTAAAATACGGGTCGTTACATAACCATTACACAGTTATCTGATATCTTGTTAATATGGAAAACAACACCAACACTGTCACTAACACTAGTTTTATTGAAGGTCAATCCACTGCACGACCTTCATTTTTTAATGGTTTGAACTATAATTATTGGACTACCCGTATGAGAATTTATATGAAACCAAATAGTTTTGAATCATGGAATATCACGCAGAATGAATACACTCTCCCTACTGGAGAATATTCCACTTGGTCAAACACATAAAAATTAAATGCTACTGCCAATGCTAAAGCTATGAACATGTTATTTTGTGCACTAGATAGAAATGAATTTAATCATGTTAGCATGTGTCAAACTTCTTATGAAATATGGGGAACACTTAAAATCACTCTTGAAGGAACTAACAAAGTCAAACAAAGAAAAATTTCCATGCTCAAAAATCAATTTCAAAACTTTAGAATGAAACAAGATGAAACCATAAACGATATGTACTCTAGATTTCAAGATATCTATCATTCACTATTAGGATTAGGAGAAAAGTACACTGATTTTGATATTGTATCAGAAATTCTAAACTCTTTGACGGATGAATGGGAAAGAAAAGTCTTGGCTATTGAAGAAGCTAATGACCTCTCTACCATAAAACCTGAAGAGTTAATCGGAAATCTAATGTCCTATGAAGTGAATTTGCAGGCTAAAAGAGTTCAGGCTCAAGATAAAAAGAATATAGCATTTCACGCAGAACAAGAAGAATCGAATCCAGACAAAGATGATCTAGCCTTTATTGCCAAGAACTTCAAGAAATTTTTGAATACAGAAAAGGAAATAGAAACAATGGGAAGAGAAATTCAAACAGCAATAAACCACCGTCTTTATCAATTATGGAATGTTATAACTATCACAAAAAGGGGCACATGTAGAAAGATTGTCCAGATCAAAAGAAATAACATCGAAATAAAAGGAAGGACAAATTCAAAAGAAAAGCTTTTTCAATCACTTGGGATGATTCAGATTCCTCATCATCTGATTCAGGAAGTGAGAGTGAAAGCGATAATGAACAAGCTAACGTATGTTTTATGGCTAAAGCTAATGAGGTTAGTGATTTTACTTTTGATGATATGATAGAAATAACTCTGAACTATTAGACACTTTAAAAAGTCTTAAAAAGAAATATAAAGAAGCTGTAGAAAATCAGAAAAAGGCTGAATTCGAAAGAGATATGCTCAAAGATGAGAAGAAAATATTGAACGAAGAACTTGAGAAAACTCAAGAATCTCTCTCTAATGTTACTTCTCAACTTATATTATTAAGTCAAGAAACTGAAACTCAAAAAGAAAAGAATGATATTCTTGTTTCTGAGAATCATGTTTTAAAAACTAATATTAAATGGTAGAACTAGAAAATTCAAGTCTAAAGACTAAACTAGATGGAATAACAAAGAATGTTTCAAATTTTAATAAAGGCGGAGAAAATTTATCTAGAACTATTGAGAATTCACAATCTGTTAATTATAAACATGGTTTAGGATATAAGAAAGTAGTTAAAAGGTCTCAAGCTAGTAATTTGAACAAAGTTAAATCTAATAAAGTATCCACGTCTTTAAATAGACCTAAAACCATGAGTATATGGATACCTAAAACCAATAACAAACTAATAAGAAAGAAATATATTAGTTCATTCATAGAAGATGTACATAATAACAAAAATCGTATTTAAAAAGGGATACTAAACCCTTATGGGTTTGGTTTCCTAAGATCTAATTCTTAGGACCCTATTAAAAGGTGGGTACCAACGATAATCTCATATTTTGCAGGTCCCATTCAAGAAAAGAGGAAAATGGATACTCGACCGTGGTTGCTCAAAACATATAACAGGAGATAAGGACATGTTGATAAATATTACATACTCAAATGGAGGTTCTGTCACTTTTGGAGACAACTCCAAGGGATATATCATCGGCAAAGGCGATGTGAGCAATTACGAATGGACACAACGTTAAACATCTCAAGTTCAACCACAACAAGGCGAGTCCTCTCAACGACCATCTCGTCAAACTTCCACTCGATATTAGCAAGAAGAAATTACAATTCCGAATGAAGGACTTCAACCTCGTGCTGCCATCAATGTCATGTGCCGTAATCAACAAATCCTTCAATCTAACATTCAAAAAGTGGATAAGAAGCTCGATAAAGTGAAAGGATTTTTCACAAAATTATGGCAAGCAATATCATGCTCTTCCGGTTTTTCTACATCTACTTTGGGTGATCCGGGAAAGCAATCCGTATTCACATGTTCTTCTACTTCTTTTTCTGAAGACGATCAAGCTAGTACTGATGAAGGAGATGATAGAAATGAAGGATATGGTGGAACGGGTAAGGGTCCGATGGTGTAAGAAGTTTGATCTATTTTTTTCTTTTTTAACTCAAGACAATTGTTTAAATTAATATGGCTTGTACTTAAGTAGCCATTCTAGTTTGTTTTGCTTTTAAAACATTATTGTCTATGGATATTAGAATATGCGAGTGTTTGTTTCATTTTATATTATCTCTCACATTACAATATCATATTGCCTATTCATTTTTGTCGATGACAAAGGGGGATAAATATTATTACTACTAATATTAATGCAGGATAAAAAGCGTCGAAGATTCAGGGGGAGTAAGTATTTATATTGTTTTATATATACAGTCGAAATCTACATCTATTTTTCAGGTTGTCATTAATCAAAAAGGTGGAGAATATTGAGACTTGGTTTTGATTCATGACACAGAGCTTTCATCTACAATGCATAGATTTGACGACTGCTACAAAAAAGATAATATATACTACAAGGAGACGAGACTTCAAAGCTGGTGCATCAATTTTATATTTTGATTGTTTGAGTCTTAGATCAATATTGTTAAAATCTCTCCTCGGCTAAAAGTATATATATTAGGTTATATAAGCATTTAATTAATAAAAGTTTAAAAGTAATATATATACACACAAAACTGTGCATATTGCACAAATTATACCAGGTCAGTCGACTGACCCTGTAGGCACAGTCGACTGACACTGGGTAAAATGTGTAACATGCACAGTGCACGTATACTTTGAATTTGAATTTTTAAATTCATTTTGAATATTCAGTCGACTGACCCTGTAGTCCAGTCGACTGAATTTCTACAACAGCAATATTTTTGAAAAGACACAAATTTTGGGAAGGGTTGCGAACATTCAACGAATGGATTCAGGTGCAACACTTTGAACGAAACTCTTCTCCAAAAGTTGTAGCTTTCTAACACTTATAAATACAAACTCCAAACTCATTTCAATTCACCGAATTACAATCGATTTCTCTTATTCTCTGATCTACCTTTCTGAAATCTATTTGCAATCATATTCTCGATTATTTTGCATAAAAGCAATTTAAACCTTTCTATTCTTCATATACTTCAAATTTAAACATTTATACTCGAGGAGAAGATTAAAGGAAGGGTGTACTATAAGTGATAAATCCGTGTTATCAGAACACATCAGTCAAACCAATTTCTATAAATTGTTAAAGTCCTGTTCTGCTTCTTAGGCTAGTAAAGTCCTCTTCGATTGTTGAGGCGAAATCCTGTTCTGCTGCCACGGGTCCCTGTTCGGTTGCTCAGGGGTGTATAGATCCGTTCCTCCGGGTTAAGTGAGGGTTGTTGTTTAGTGAAATTCCAGAAGGAGTCTGGGACTGGACGTAGGAGGGTGCTCCGAACCAGTATAAAAATATCTGGTGTCATTTTACTATACTACTTTTATATTCCGCACTATTTACAATATTAATATCATGACTATACTCTGTATTATCATATATCCATATTATACGATCCACACTGCACTTTCATGGGATTTTGTTCCTTAAAAGGCCTCGACGTTGTTATGAGGTGAAGGTTTTGGTATGTAAGAACCCGCTTCATAGTGTTTTTCTACGATGCGGGACTATTATTCCCATTTTTAAAGGGTGTTACAGGTCGTGTCGGTGGTGACTAGGGTTTAGGTTTAAGTTTGATTTAGGCAGAGTTAGTGGATTTGGAGTTTATTGGCATGTTTCCCGAGCAAAGGAGTTTGGGTGGTGGAATTTTAGGATGTCTGACACTTTATTAGTGGAGTTGACTTTTGGGGATGTTGAAGTAAATGCCTAGATTGCATTTTGCTCGGCTTGTTTGGATGTAGCTTGGTTGTGATGGACACAGAGAGGATGGAAAATGGAGTGTAGAGGAATCGACAGGAGTTGATTTCATTGAGCGATGATTGAGAATTGAGGAGAGAGAAGGATCAGATATTGAGTATCTGTGTGCATTTGTACATAGCCATATTCAATTCTTTCAGGGAAGATGGTTTTAAAAATAATTAAGATTGATTAAATTTAAGTTAACTAATTAATTTAATTAATTTGGAAACATATACATTCATTATCTTGCTCGTAAGAGGTCGGATTTGGACGATGTCGGTTGCGTTGGACTTGAAGGAACATTAGCTTCACATTGTAACTGGTTTCGTCGAATTTGGAGCTAGTTGAATCTCGGGCTAAAATCGAACGTCGTTCGATCTTAGATCGAACCAAAATGCGAAAGCATACGTTGGAATTTCTGTGAGTTTACTCACCTCTTAATAAATTATATAATATATGTGCTACTATAGATTATTGTCGAATGCTAGGTTGATAATTTATATTGTTGTTTAATTATTTGTTTGGTTTTAGATTCCTATTTAAAAAGCGGATGGCATAAATAACCATTGTGTTGCAAGGGACAAAAATAAAAGGAAAGTCAAAGTGTACGTAGCGAATAGATTGCTATGGAACACTTTGAAATACATATTCACATGTATAATGTACATGGAACTTTTATAGGGAGACCCTAAAGGGTTTCTTGCCAATATTTATTTTTTCTTATATTCATATATTGCTTATATTGTTGTTTGGTTGAAATAATTATGACATACCGTTGGACTGTGAAAGTGTAGTTACAACGATTTTCGCTATAACGTCACTTAGGACTACCATCTCCTTCAACCCTTGTTATGTTTTGAACTTGAGTTTGCGTTTTCACAAAATTAAATATATAGTCGTCTATTGCACTTTAAAAGTTTTTTAAACTATATTTTCAAATATTTTAAGAATTCTAAAAATAAAGAATAATTGTGGATTAAAATTTATAAAAGGGTTTATAAATTTAACTAATTTCTTTTTTGGAATAATTAACGTGGCTTAGAATTTATAAAGAAATTATAAGTTTGATTATTTATATCTTGACATAATTAATGTTGTTTAAAATTGTATAAAAGGTTATTAATTGAATTTAATTATCTTCTCAGATAATTAAAGTTTTTCCAAATTTATAAAGGAGATTCACCTTAAATATTTTGGGAATTCTTTTCAAATGAGTGTGGAAGGATTGTGTAACATCCCTTAATTTGGCGTCAGTTATTTGGTTAATAAATTATGCTTTGAAAATTGAATTTTTGCAAATGAAGGAATTTGATCATGAAACTTGCATCATTGCGTTCGTAATGAAATTTTGAGCAACTTTCATATTTGAATTTTTGCGATTGGAGTCCGAAAGAAGAAGTTACGGATGAAAAACGAATTCAAAATGAAAATAAATAAATAAGAAAATTTTACGTTTTTAATTAATTAGCTAGGGCCCATAGGTCGACCTGCATATTGGAGCGGTCGACCGCTTCATGTATGGTGGCTCCAGAAACCCTAGGCTATGTATGATACAGATTTAATATATTTCGATCTAACGGTTCTGGTTGATTCTAACGCTTATAAATTTAGGCCTAACCTCCCTTCTCTTATATTTTTCTGGAGGCAGTGGTGAGGCTCTGCCATTTCTCCTTCTCTGCTTTCTTTCAAATTAAAAAAATTAATATATTTGTATTCCTACAAATTGGAGAAGAGGAGAAATCAAATGAAAAGGAAAAAAAAATTAGTTTCAGGGACAAGAGGTTTGCTTTTTAGATAGAAAGACGTTTTTCAGTGTAAATCACAGAATGATAGTTGCAGCTATCATTTTCTATTCACACTAAAAAGTGTCCTTTGGACTAAGAAACAAAGTTGTTGTCCTTGAGACTAATTTTTTTTTTTGCAACTTCTTCTCCGTGCCTATTTTCGTGTTTATATAATTGTATTTATATTTCCCTTCAATCCCCAATCTCTTCTCATATCTATAATTCTAATGTATATATATACACCCATTTTATACATATTTCTTGGATTATAAAGAAGAGATGAATCAAAGGTTCTACTTCAGATCTGGAGATTTGTATTACTTTTAAAAGTTAAGTGGGATATTTTATAGCTTGTTATCCTATTGGTGTTTATTTGATTATTATGCCTAACTGGATAATTGTTTATGAGTCGTAGGAAGTTAATTGAATATAATCTGAATATAATAAGTATGCCTACACATTCTTGTTTATGAATTGATTTAGAATTGTTTAAAACCTAATCTGGAAATCAGTACTAAATGTATAAATTTAAGATATTGATTTGAATAAAATTTATTCCATATCCGAAATAGGTTGTATAATAATGTTATGAATTTGGATTATTATCCAAATCTTATTAGAATGTAAATGTCTCCATGTTTGGAATTTTTGGAATTTCGATCGATTTAATATTTATAAATTAGTTGATTTCTTTCCCCTTTTCGAAAAATACAGTGTTTGATCAAGCAAGGTATAAATGCAAATAAAAATAAAAAGAGATGTGTAAAGTATGAATTCGTTGTAGTTTACACTGTGTAGTTCAGTAATAAAAAGTAATGATTATCTCTTGCAATTTCAAACAATGTAATACTTTATATTTTAAAGTTAAATCTTTTTTTTGGACTAATTTATGGAATATATGGCAGATAATATTTTAGATATGATTTCAATAATTGAACATTGAAAAGAATATTCTAGTGAAGATATATAACTAGAATATGTTCGATAAAAGTAGATATTTTTATGTAATTTACCATGGTTTAACAATTAAATAAAAAGCTAATAACGACGCTTACATGTAATATTCCTGTTAAGATAACTAATTAGTATAAAAGGAATTTAAAAAGGGTTGTAACTCCAATAAATGGTTGTAACGACCTGTAATTTGATCGCTTTAATTAAGGATATTAAATTATTTTAAATATTCGAAGATAGATTATTTTTCAACAAATAATAAAGTTTTAAGTAATGAATGATAATGATGAACTTATTTTGAAAAAAATTTCACAAAATATATATTTTGAAAATATATCGATAAAATGGTCGAAAATCGTTTTATTAATAAATAGCTCTATAATTATTAGATATCGTGCATGCAGTTGGATACATACATTTATTTTTATAATTGAAAAAAATATGAAATAAAATTATATATTTTGTTTTTGGGAAAAATAAAGGTATTTATGACATCATTAGTGATGCCCTTATATTTGAATATTGATTTATGGATTTAAATAGAGATTTAATGATTTAATAATTATTATAATGGTTCTAATAATTGTTTTAAATGATAATTATTCATTTTCAATAGTTATAAAGTGATAATAAATTATTTATAATAGTTTTATAAAGATATATATTTAGATTTGAAAACATAAGAAACTTGATATCGCTTTATCGATATAGTAGCACTTTTTATAAACGATTGTTTAATATTATTTCTTATGGTTTTATAAATCAAATGTAATCATTTTAATTAGTTAAAAATGCTAAGAAATGAGTTTTCAAATTTTGTTTATGTGTATATGTAAATTAACTTATAAGCGAAAATATGACCGAGAATCTGTTTCCTGATTTTCAATGGTTAACAAATAGAAGTTGTTTGAAAGTCGTTGCAACCTTGTTCATATGTCATTTGCACATATACAAAATACACATGCACACCTAACATGAAAATGAGCTTATACGTACATACATGCATACTTATACATTTTTTTGGAAATGGGTAAGTATACATATACATTTAAATATAAATATATATATATATATATATATATATATATATTACAAAATATCGAGACATTTCCTAGAAACTTTACACTTAAGCAACTCAAAAGCATCCATCAATTCACCTTACACCATATTACCTCAAGCATTTGGAGGCATAAAGGGGAGGCTTGTCATGCATTTGGAAGTGATTGAGGGTGTGCGGGAAAGGGGCATATGTGTAATTATGAATTTACATATTTATTTCCAAAATTTTCGTATAAATACGCCATCACATTTCATAAATTCCTAACAATTATTCTTAGTCTTCTTCCTCCACTTTCAAGATTTTTCATGGCTTTCTATATTATAAAAATTATGAAAAAAATATTTATGGAAATAAGTTAAATTATTAGTGCATATATGTGTGTATTTTTGTGTGTATTAGTATAAACACCTCAAAAGCACTTCAAATCATCCCTTTTTCTCCTTCATATCCACAACCACCACCACCTCTTTATTTGACCAAGCCAACCACCACCTCCACATCTAGGCCGTGAGCACCCGAGGCTCCAAGGAGCAAGGCCGAGCCACTAGCAAAGAAGAAAAGCAAGTGTCATGGGCTTAGAATTAATGTTAGCAAGGCTATAGTTGATTCTAGTTAGTCCATCATCAAATGAAGGTGAGTAACTCTAATTATGATATTATATATTAGATGATATATATATTTGGTTGTGATGATTGTTCGATTGTATTAACAAGTCACGTTTAGTACACGCCAAAAATCACAATGGAAATCACTTTTCTTTAATAAATGAAATGGTGTATATGAGATTGTTTATCCTCTTAAAAATGGTTTATAAATGTTTTATAAACATTAAAATCTAATTTGGTGAAGTTTTGAAAAGTTAATAAGTGAAAAATAGGCTTGCCACGTAACGGCAATTCGTGATTTCGCTCCGCGGAAAGTTAAATCTATTTATACAATGAATTCAAAGTCAAATTATCTGCAATAAGAATTTTCCAAACCCTTATAATCATAATTTTCAAACAAAAGAAAAGGATAAAAAATTTGTTCGGTAGATTTTGAAATATGAACGAATCAAGTTTTCAAAATAGTCGTGGTTTGGCAAAACCAAAGAGACAAATTCTTTAAAATTGATATTTTTAAGTCTTTAAAAATATGGAATAAATTCTATAAATATTTTAAAAGAGATTTGAGATATAATATTATATTTGTAAATGATAAAAAAGTTGTTTGGATCAAATAAGCCTTAGAAACACTATTCGTAGCACTTTTTAATAACTTTTGAAATATGGATTTGAAATTAAATATTCTTTCCTAATTTTTTTATAAATTTTTTCAAATAAATAAATTAAGTGTTTTAATAATGATTTGGATGTTTTGTAGTTTATTTTAAAAGGGTTTTAATAAACGATTTGAAGAAAAGCTGTTATAAATAAACTGATTTAATCTTGGCTCTAAAAGCCGACGAGTAGACTGTATTTTTCTATTCGTGAGACCCAGATGTGTGGTGCTTAAACTAAGAAGATGTTAAGGAGAAACCAATGCCCTGGCTTACCTAGCCTCCTTCCTGGGCGAGGGATAGATAAGGTTAAAATGTCGGAAATGATATAAGTATAAAAGATACAAATTTACAAATTTAATTCAATACGGCTTGGATTGTATGGAGATAATCCTCTTATACTTGGTATTGAATTCCGAGGAGGTAACCTGTACTATCCATGTGAATTTAAAGGGTGACTTAACTGCTATTCGATGGATAGTAAAGGTTGAATATAGAAATATGTCGAGTACAATAAGTATGATTTCTACGAATTCGCTTTACGTGAATACTAACTAACTTGGATTTACCATCTTAGATAACATGGCTTCAAACTATTAAAAAGTTATGATTTGAAAATAAGAAATCTTTGTTAAAAATTTAAATAAATGATTTGGATATCTTCCTAAGTAAAGTACTGTGATGACCTGGAATTTTTTTGGATGTTTGAAGTTGGAATATTTAATTGATTTTAAATATTTAAAAGTTAATTTTTAACTTGAATTCAATTATTATTATTATTTAGCAATTAAGTTATTGGATTTAATAAACTGAAATTGGGTAAATTATTGAATCTTTAGTTTTAAGCCTGTTAAAAATAATTTGAAGGCTTGTAAAATTTATATTTATAATACTGAAGATAGTAAAAGTGTTAAAATTTAATTTAAAGGTGATTTGTTCAGTTTTAAAAATATATCGTTTAAAATCGATATTTAAAAATAGCCTTCCAAGGCGCAGTCTCGGAATTCGACGAAACCAGTTCCATTGGATCCATAATATTGTATTATTATCGGATTCCAAATTTGGTAGCATTTGGAGTTGTCGTGTGATCATACGAGAGGTAAATGCGCTGAAATTTATATCGAAGATTTAGTATAATAACTGGGTTCAAAAGCTATCTTCTCCATACGATCGAATTAGGACTCGAAACCTTTTCCAATGCGTTCGGAATAGGAGATAACATTATAAATGCCTAGCGGCATGCCTTGATAGGAGGTCAAGTTTTTGAGTTGCATTATCGAGACAATTTGAATTTGAATTTAAAATTTAAATTTATATTTATACTTGGTCAACATCAGCTGAAATTTATATCTACATCAAACCTTTTCTTCACTTTAGCTTTTCTTTATTTCAAGGCACTGTAGCCTGATAATGTTGGCACGCTGTCCCCTTTTTCAAAACATCGCCGTCGAAAGCAAAAGGAAGAGCTCAGAGAAAATAAATAAAATGTTGAGCCTTGTTTATCTTCAAACAAAAATACGAGATCTTAGTTCAAATAAAAAAATGGCAGAACAAGTGGAATACGAGAATCGAAATTTCCCTCTTCCTAAAAATATTTCTAACCAAATGAATCGAAACCCAACCCAAATTCAAGCAAAGTCGAGCTCGTTTAGGTCCCAGGGGATCTCGCGATTTCTTAGGGTGTCGCGATTTTTGGGGCACTCGAGTTCGAGCTAGGGCTTTGTCATGGATGCCCTGATGGAAGCGCAGCATCGTTGTTCGAAATCGCGTGGCCCAGGCGAATACGAAAAAGGGATTTTGAATAAACAGAGAAATAATGAATTTTTAAACTTAAGTGATATTATTTAAAGGAATAAAGAATTTATTTTAAAATTCAAGTTTTAAATTTATTGAAATAGGTAAAGAAGGAATTTTGGAAAAAGGGTATGAAGTTGGCATTTTCAGTTAAAAGATTTTAAATCATAATGAAGAAATAAAATCTGAAGTTAATGGATTTTGGAATTAATGAAGTAAGTAAGGAAATTTATTTTAAAGAGAAATAAATTGGAAATCAATTTGGGGATTGATTTAAGTGTGTAAAACCGGGATTTTTAAAAGAGAAACGAGACTAAGAAATTTATAAACTGGATTTATAAAAGTAAAGTAATATATCAGTGGATATTTGGAGGGATAAATTCACAGTGGGAATTTATTAAAGGATTGGGTAAATTTGTTTAAAAATAAATAGTGATTTATTTTTAAAAGATGTGAAAGAGAAGCATATTTCCCTGAATAGCCAAGTACGTTCAAAACAAATTTTAAGTATAAGTAAAAAGTTTAAGTTGTTTAAAGGTATGTTTTAGAAACTTTATTATTTCTGAATGTTTAAATCCTATAGTAAGTATTTTTCATATCTATTATTGTAGTAATTATTTAAAGGTGACCTGGTATTTTGTTTTAAAGGAGAAAATCTAGTTTTATATTTTATAAAGTAACCTCATTTTAAATATTCCTAAAGTATATATTTTTAGTAAAGTATTGAAATAGTTTTCAATTTAAATGTTAAAGTATACTTTATAATAAGTGTTTTTAAATTTTTTTAAAAATATAAAGCTTTATACTTGGTGTTTTCGGTGGAAATAAATGTTTGGGAATTTATTCCATAAAAAGAGTGTGGTTTGAAAACTGTTTTCAAAAGGGCTGAAAATGGAAATATATCTTGCGAAGATATTTTGAGGTTAATAAATAATTCAGGAGAAATTATTTATGTTTGATGGATGTTTGTGAATGTTAATTGATAGTTAAATAACCGAGTATCAATATTGGCCAATGCCCTGATCGTTTTGAAGAGACCGGGATCGGGATTAATTTCTCGAAAACCACTTCGATTTGATTTGTACATTTTCGTGGGGAAAACGAGTTCGGAGTCGAAGATGGAGCATCGAAGTGCAAGGGCTAGCTGCTACTAATCCTGAGGTGAAACCAAAATGGATGTAGTAGGAGTAGTGCCTTCGCTTCCATTCGAACCTGGGACAGACTTTTATGGATGAATGCTTTCGGTACACGTCACGTGGACGATGGGCATTCTAAGTGAAACGTTCTAAAAGGTAACGCTTAGCCTCAAGCCTCATCAACCGGGAATGACTAAAAATCAGGGGTTATGCAGCGAGGCTAAGTGGGTAGCACCCATTAGGGTGAGGTCATCCCTGTCTAGATGCCCCTTTTATTCGGCTTAGTAGTGTGGTTGCTGATCCCAACCATGGGGTGATCTTACTCGAGATTATCCAATGAGGGGTAGTCCCAGTCTTGTGTTGCAGTGGATTGGGAATAATCCTCGGTACAGTGATCTAGGCTACGTATTGTGACATGTGGTACCCCGGTGCCTAGTCATTAGTTGGAAATCCATTCTCCCTACGCGCCTGTACGGTTTTGATTGTGCCCAACTATTGCTGAAACGTGAGATGCAAGCATTTCATCTAGATTCTATTTTACTTTCTATAGACACTATTATAATACCAGACGGATTTTATAAAAAGGGTTTTGGCTATCGTAAGATAAAAATCCGACATGTTTATTTGTGGCGTGGTCTTACGAGATGCTTTTGTTTTCAAAAGAATTTTGAAACTTTAATAATCAATTTGAGTGTGGTTTTCTCATGATGGTGTTCCAGACTGGCTCGGGTTTTATTTAACTATAATGCTCGGGTCAGACCGAGTAATATAGGATACAGGAAAGGATGCTATGGAGCTCAGGAGACGAGCTGCATGATAATACGTACTTTCGTATTTGTGTTAAATATTCCGTTGTGTATTCAGATTGTGAGGACAGGTTATGATTACTGTCCAGTTGTGTGTTATCTATACTCTGATGATGTAATGCATAAACAGATTTGTTTTTGTGTAAAGATCATTTGTTATCTATTATATTTTATTCCGCTGCGATGGTTAGATTCTGATGTTGTTTTCTATTTTCTTCTTCTACCTCTTCTTCTTTAACCCAAATGGTTCGTATTTCCGTTCATCTTGAGTTGAGTGAGGGAGAATAGTGTCGACTCAAGGGGTATCAAAACTTAGGTTGGTGATAACCTTGGCTCTGGTGGGGATTACTCATTGAAAATAGAGTCAGTAGTACTCTAGAATGAGTTTGAGCGTATTAATAGATATGAGCGCGTATTTGTTAGTGAATATAAATTGGTTTTATATTGTGTTGATTGATTTATTGAGTGGCATATGAACCTTCGTCGGCACAGTCTGGACAACTGTATCGAAGGGATTTCTAAACACTTGAATAGAACAATTCGACACAATATTGTTTTCAAAAGCGGGTAAATGAAATAATTTTACCCAAAAATATATTTTGATATAAAAGAAATATTTTCTTAAATTGTTATATAACTTGGATGTTTGGATGATAATATTCTAAAAAAATAAGATTATAAAAATTGGAATGACTTGTATAATCAAATGGAAATTTGTAAGAGCATAAATTATACAAGTGAATTATAGTTAAAATTTGATTTAAGTCAAAATCTGAAAATTTAAAATCCCGGAGATTTTTGAAGTGTTTTTCGAGGTGTTTTGAAGACAAATAATAGCATTATTATTTTGGAGGTATTTCTAAAAGGAAATTGTTTCAAATAAATTTTGGGAAAGGATATAGCATTAAGCTCACTTCAGTCGCTGGAAAATAACTTCGGTAATGACTGCAGCATCATCGATGTTCAATTTCAAGTTTCTAAGCGACGGGTTGCTGCCAAACTGATTTCTTCAGCAGAACTAGTTTGTTTTTGAAATTTCAGTGAAAATTTGTTGGGGATAAAAACCAGGATTGGTTTAAAAATTTGAGAAGTGTGATTTTGAGATATTGGTGATTTCAAAATGATTTGAAACAAATGCCGGGTGTTTAAAAATCCCGAAATCCTTATTTAAATAATTTAGAGATCGTCAGGAGATAAGTTATAAACTTATAAATATTAAATGATTTTGATGGGGAATATGGGGATTGAATTTTGGAATTAAAATTAAAGGTGGAAGTTAAAAATGAGAATTTAACTTGGGTTAAGATTAAACTTTGAAATTTAATTGACGATTGGAAAAAATAATTAGTAAATCATGAATGTGATTGGAATGGGAACATAAAAATTAAATTTGGATTGAGAAATAAAATTAATTAGAATTAAATTAACTTAAGCAAAGTTAATAATAATGAATTGGATTTGAAGTAAGTTGAAAAGAATTGAAATGAAATAAAATTGAATTGTGTGGGAAGATATTAAATGGAATTAAATCCTTTCTTAATAAAATTCAAAAGAATGGTATGTAGCTAGATTTAACTTGAGTTGAGTTAAATAAAATTGAATTGAAATAAATTCAGCTGAGTTATAGATAATATCGAATGGAATAAAATTCTTACTTAAATAAATAAGCGTAAACTAAGTAAGTATTGAATTGGGATAAATAAGCTTTGGAAGCTTATAAAAGGATTGAAAAGCATTGAAATAAAATATAATCCCTAGTTAAAAGTAAAGTGAAAATGTGATTGATAGTAAATGGATGGAGAAGTATGAATATTGATAAGTGAGTAGCTTATAAAAATGTAAAAAAAAAAAGGAATAAATAAGACGAAATAAAAGTTTTGGAATTTTGGAAAATGAAAGAAAATCCAAACTGGAATTATGAAAAAAATAATTGAACTCAGGAAAATTTAATGAAGTGATTTTTGTAATAAAATCGAATTTGATCTAAAAGTTGGAAGTAAGCTAATTAGCTAAATAAATTATTTGATAGAGTATGTTAATAAAATTTAACTCGGTTAAATAAAATGGATTGTAAGTTAACAATGAAGTTTGGAAATAAACTCGAATTATAAACAGAATTCGACTTGGATTGATAATGAATTAAAATAAGTGGAGATGTTGTAAAAATAAAATGGAATTAGATTATAATAGGAATGATTTGAGTTACAAATAAAATCCAATTCAAGTATAAATGAGTTAAGTATGTGCTTGGATATTATTTTGATAAATTGAGAAGGTGAATTAAAATAAAATGGATGGGCTGACTGAATTAAATGGAATTTGATTAGATGAGAATCAAATAGAAGTGAACTTAAGTTTGAAGTTGTAATAAACTAAAGTAAATTAACTTAAGTTTAAAATTTATAGAAGCTTGGCTTCGAGGAAGGGTGAAAGTTCAGTAAATAAAAGTTTGGGTTAAATTAATTTGGAAAATGGTTGTTGATATAAGCATTGAATGTTGTCAAGCTCAATGAAATGGTTTTAAAATGAAACCAATATGGGGATGACATGAAATGCAAATGTATGGTTGGTAAATGAACTAGAAATAGGATGGAATTTAAAATAAAATGACTTAGAATCAATTGGATGTGGATAAAAACTAAAATGGATATTCTATTAAGTGAATATCGTCGAATCGCATAAAATAAATTAGTCGGTCGAATTAAAACGGAAGTAAATAAAAATTCTATGGATTGGTAGAAGTAAATAAAATTGATTTTTGGAATCAATTGAAATAAATGTGAATTGTTGGGTTAAAAATGAATCGAATGTAAGAAATCGAGTTGTAAAAGATTAAAATTGAATGAAATAGCACATGAATTGGTTGAAAGCAATTGAAATAAGTGTCGAAACCTTACATATGTGCTTATGAGAGTATATAACATGCATTGCTATAGAATCCATGTTTTAGCTATTTAAATATAAGTGAAATGCTATATAACTTCTTATATATAGTGCTTACATGTTTGAATTGAGTAAGTACAGGTACCGGGAAGCCGTTTGGCTGGATTTGGACACGCTAATTGCTAAAATAATAAGCCGCTTACTTCAAAATGCTAAATAAAGGTACGCCTACGCAATAAAAATAGGAAATATGAACTGTTTTTGTTTTTCCGACCGTGTGGGTCGATGTATGTATATTTATATCTCTTGTCAAATTGAAGAAGCACCTCCGTAAAAAGGAGACTCTGCCAAAAAAATTCGAAAATTTTGGGGGTTAGAAAATTTTTGAAAATTTTTTGGAAAATTTTTGTTAGCGACAAAACGATTTCAAATTGGAATTGAAATAAGGGATTTTGGAAATGGAAATTGAAACTAATTGTTTAGTTGGAACTAAAGGATTAGGAAAGTTAATTTGGGATTTTTGATTTCAGAGGGTAGATTGAAATTTGCTCGGCAAAGGTATGTATTTAAATTTCTATATGAAATTTGATGATTTTCTAATCTAGCCACTTGGCTTTTGTTTTTTTGAAATTGGGGGCCTGCAGAGGCATTTTGTAGTTGTACCGAGCTAGCCGCGCAAAGGAGACGCTGACGAATTTTTTCGGGAATTTAGAGAGTTAGAAATTTTTTGAGAAAGTTTTCATAATTTAAATTTGGATTTAAACTTAAATTTGAATAAGTAGAGTAAATAATATTGTTGGAAATTATGGAAGGTTTTGGGAAGTTGGTTGAAGTAATAGTGGGTCTTTAATAAAAGATATGTTATGGCAAGTTGATAAAACTGTTTGGTTTTGGAAAATAGTAATGGGTATTAGATCATTCTTCATAACTAGCAATTTCAGAAACGAAATTCTTTTAAGGGGAGAGGAATGTGACGACCAGGAATTTTTTTGGATGTTTGAAATTGAAATATTTAATTGATTTTAAATATTTAAAAGTTAATTTTTAACTTGAATTCAAATATTATTATTATTTAGCAATTAAATTATTGGATTTAATAAACTGAAATTGAGTAAATTATTGAATCTTCAGTTTTAAGCCTGTTAAAAATAATTTGAAGGCTTGTAAAATTTATATTTATAATACTGAAGATAGTAAAAGTGTTAAAATTGAATTTAAAGGTGATTTGTTCAGGTTTAAAAATATATCATTTCAAATCGATATTTAAAAATAGCCTTCCGAGGTCCAGTCTCGGAATTCGACGAAACCAGTTCCATTGGATCCGTAATGATGTATTATTATCGGATTCCAAATTTGGTAGCGTTTGGAGTTGTCGTGTGATCATACGAGAGGTAAACGCGTTGAAATTTATATCAAAGATTTAATATAATAACTGGGTTCAAAAGCTATCTTCTCCATACGGTCGAATTAGGACTCGAAACCTTTTCCAAGGCGTTCGGAATAGGGGTATAACATTATAAACGCCTAGCGGCATGCCTTGATAGGAGGCCAGGATTTTGAGTTGCATTATCGAGACAATTTGAATTTAAAATTTAAATTTATATTTATATTTGGTCAACATCAGCTGAAATTTATATCTACATCAAACCTTTTCTTCACTTCAGCTTTTCTTTATTTCAAGGCATTGTAGCCTGATAATGTTAGCGCGTTGTCCCTCCTTTTCAAAACATCACTATCGAAAGCAAAAGGAAGAGCTTAGAGAAAATAAATAAAATGCCGAGCCTTGTTTATCTTCAAACAAAAATACAAGATCTTAGTTCAAATAAAAAAATGGCAGAACAAGTGGAATACGAGAATCGAAATTTCCCTCTTCCTAAAAATATTTCTAACCAAATGAATCGAAACCCAACCCAAATTCAAGCAAGTCGAGCTCTTTTAGGTCTCAAAGGATCTCACGATTTCTTAGGGTGTCGCGATTTTTGGGGGCACTCGAGTTCGAGCTAGGGCTTTGTCATGGATGCCCTGATGGAAGCACAGCATCGTTGTACGAAATCGCATGGCCAAGGCGAGGCGTTTGCGTGCTCGCGTGGGTTGCTGAAATCGCCAATCTGATGGAGGCTTGAGACGTGAAGGGCATGGCGAGTCGTGTGCTCATTAATGGATGAGGTCTCGATGCGGTCTCGATGCTATAAAGGGAAGCGTTAAGCTTGGTGGCCGCTGTAGTGTGCGTTCGTGTGATGTAGTTCAGGGTTCGTGAGTTTCGTCAAAGGCTGGGATGGCAAAGACGCAGTTGCGTTCAGATGTCTAGGCTGGTTGTTTCCTGGGTACGGGTTCTCTGTTCTTTTCTTTATTTCATTTTGAATTCAAATTAGGTTCGAATAGTAATGAACATGAGAAAATGTTTAGTATATAGAACATGTATATTGGTGGAAAAAAAAATATATATATATAAGGTTTAGATATAGATTATTTTTTAAAAAAAAACAAGAAGAAGAAGAAGAGAATGCAAATTAGGATTATCATTTAAAATTAGTTGGAATTAAATTTTTAGTCTAAATCAAAATTTTAAATGATAATCTATTTTGTTTTGATTTGTTCGAATGTTAATAAATTGTATGATATTTATACAAGGTCAATAATCATGGAATCAAATCGAGAATGAAGTGGATTTGCAAATTTAAGGGGCAAAGGTGAGTTAATCTCACTCATCTAAGTTTATTTAAATTTAAATGGTTAAATTTAAATAATTGGTTGAATGACTGAATTGATTTAATGTGCTATATTATATATAGTAGTATATAGTATGTATTGGAGTGATTTTCCCGCATTATATAGCGGATGAGACCCTATGCGCCGCATAATAGCGGATGATATTATATTTAAAACCCATATACCGCGATATTCCACTTCAAAGTGGAATTGGTATTTTATTGTGCTAACATCTGTGGATGCAGGGAAATAGGTTGGAGGGATCCAACAGGATTCCTCAAAATATTTAGATTTGTTTAAATAACTCTGTGTTATGATCATTTGATATGCTGTGATGAATTATATTGATAATTGGAATATTGGATACCATGGTTTGATTGAATATTTCGGTACACTGAGTCATCAAAATATATGTAGAATTGGATATTTGAAGAAATATAAGAGTAAATTTTTAAGTGAAATAAAATTTGAATAAAAATAAGAATAAATTGGAAAGGAATAAAAGTGATTTTTAAATCCTAATAAATTCCAGATATGAAAAAGGGATTTTGAATAAACAAAGAAATAATGAATTTTTAAACTTAAGTGATATTATTTAAAGGAATAAAGAATTTATTATAAAAATTCAAGTTTTAAATTTATTAAAATAGGTAAAGAAGAAATTTTGGAAAAAGGGTATGAAGTTGGTATTTTCAGTTAAAAGATTTTAAATCGTAATGAAGAAATAAAATATGAAGTTAATGGATTTTGGAATAAATGGAGTAAGTAAGTTAATTTATTTTAAAGAGAAGTAAATTGGAAATCAGTTTGGGGATTGATTTAAGTGTGTAAAACCGAGATTTTTAAAAGAGAAGCGAGACTAAGAAATTCACAAACTAGATTTATAAAAGTGAAGTAATATATCAGTGGATATTTGGAGGGATAAATTCACGGTGAGAATTTATTATAGGATTGGGTAAATTTGTTTAAAAATAAATAGTGATTTATTTTTAAAAGGCGTGAAAGAGAAGCGTATTTTCCTGTATAGCCAAGTACGTTTCAAAATAAATTTTAAGTATAAGTAAAAAGTTTTAAGTTGTTTAAAGGTATGTTTTAGAAAATTTATTATTTCTAAATGTTTAAATACTATATGAAGTATTTTTCAAATCTATTATTGTAGTAATTATTTAAAGGTGACCTGGTATTTTGTTTTAAAGGAGAAAATCTAGTTTTATATTTTATAAAGTAACCTCATTTTAAATATTCCTAAAGTATATATTTTTAATAAAGTATTGAAGTAGTTTTCAATTTAAATGTTAAAGTGTATTTTATAATAAGTGTTTTTAAATTATGTTAAAAATCTAAAGCTTTGTACTTGGTCTTTTTGGTGGAAATAAATATTTGGGAATTCATTCCATGACAAGAGTATGGTTTGAAAACTGTTTTCAAAATGGTTGAAAATGGAAATATATCTTGTGAATATATTTTGAGGTCAATAAATAATTCAGGAGAAATAATTTATGTTTGATGGATGTTTGTGAATGTTAATTGATAGTTAAATAACCGACCATCAATATTGGCCAATGCGCTGATCCTTTCGAAGAGACCGGGATCGGGATTAATTTCTCGAAAACCACTTCGACCCGGTTTGTACATTTTCGTGGGGAAAACGAGTTCGGTGTCGAACATGGAGCAGTGAAGTGCAAGGGCTAGTCGCTACTAATCCTGAGGTGATTCCAAAATGGATGTAGTAGGAGTAGTGCCTTCGGTTCCGTTCGAACCCGGGACAGACTTGTATGGATGAATGCTTTCGGAACATCGTCAGGTGGATGATGGGCATTCTAAGTGAAACGTTCTAAAAGGTAACGCTTAGCCTCAAGCCTTATCAACCGGGAATGACTGAAAATCAGGGGTTATGCAGCAAGGCTAAGTGGGCAGCACCTATTAGGGTGAGGTCATCCCTGTCTAGATGTCCATTTTATTCGGCTTAGTGGTGCGGTTGCTGATCCCAACCATGTGGTGATCTTACTTGGGATTATCCAGTAAGGGGTAGTCCCGGTCTTGTGTTGCAGGGGATTGGGAGTAATCCTCGGTACGGTGATCTAGGCCACGTACTGTGACAGGTGGTATCCATGTGCTTAGTCATTAGTTGGAAATCCATTCTCCCTACGCGCCTGTACGGTTTTGATTGTGCCCAACTATTGCTGAAATGTGAGATGCAAGCATTTCGGGTAGATTCTATTTTACTTTCTATAGACTATTATAATACCAGACATATTTGATAAAAAGTGTTTTGGCTATCGTAAGGTAAAAACCCGGCATGTTTATTTATGGCGTGGTCTTACGAGATGCTTTTGTTTTCAAAAGAATTTTGAAACTTTAATAATCAATTTGAGTGTGGTTTTCTCACGCTAGTACTCCAGACTGACTCGGGTGTTATTTAACTATAATGCTCGGGTCAGATCGAGTATTATAGGATACAGGAAAGGATGTTGTGGAGCTCAGGAGACGAGCTAGATGGCAATACGTACTTCCGTATTTGTGTTAAATATTCCGCTTTGTATTCAGATTGTGAGGACAGTTTATGATTACTGTCCAGTTGTGTGTTATGTATTCTCTGATGATGTAATGTATAAACAGATTTTTTTGTGTAAAGATCATTTATTATCTATTATATTTTATTCCGCTGTGATGGTTAGGTTCTGATGTTGTTTTTTATTTTATTTTTCTACATCTTCTTCTTTAACCCAAATGGTTTGTATTTCCGTTCATCTTGAGTTGAGTGATGGAGAATAGTGTCGATTAAAGGGTACGGAACTACGGGTCGTTTCAAGTACGAAATGATTTTTGAATTACTCCAAGATTTAATTTTTTTAAAGTAATCAAAGGATATGTTAAGAGAGTTTAAGGATTCTGTATGTAATAGAAAGAAATGTTTCAAAGATATATCTTTATATAAGATATTTTAGATAAAAAGAAAATAATTAATCAAATGATAAGCACCTATTTTCCTAGTATCTTTTAATCGTGATTGGTTCGAAGGAACCGTGGTCAGATTTGAGTGATTCTTATCCTAAAACTACTTCGAACCCATTTACATATTCGAAGTGAAAACATGGATGATAGTAAATGAATTAAGGGCTATTGTCATTGACCATTGGAGGAAATTTCCCGTATCATATACATGTGGCAGTAGTACCTTCATTCGATCTTCAATACAAAGGCTGCTCGCTACTAATCCTAGGGATGGTTCTCGACAGGATGTGGTAGGATAGTTCCTTAAGTTTGTCCTATTCCTAGACAATTAATATGGACGAATGTCCAACGTTGTATTTGTAATCATATTGATTGATCTTGATAAACATATCATCTATTTGTTGAATATGCTGGTATATGATTTTTGTTTGATGACAATAAACATATATATATATATATTCATTTAAATGTATTTGTTAATGTACTATTTTATTTTTCATATAATTAAATAAATATTAGCTGAATAAAATAAATAACATAGAGTTTAAATTCAAATAGATATTTTATTCAAACAAATATTTATTAAAATTTTGAATAGTACAAACTCAAGCTCTCACATGTATATGCACAAATTCAATTACAGTACAAATTCAATTACAGTACAAATTCGATCACATCACAATTTATCATTTACATTTGCACCTCACTACATATCGCTCACACTCGTGTTTATCATCAACTCTATTCCAGATTGAATCCAGCATCTGAGCAATATGCAAAATAAACACTAACGCAGTAAAATTGAAAAGAAAATATTTTGCAGTGTAAAATAAAATCTGATTTTGAAAATATTATTTGCCTTAGTTATTTGGGTTGTTCGTTCATCATTTAATTTTGAATTCATCATACACGAACAGCTTGTGGCATGCACAGTGTATCACTGTACATGCCATAAGGCCGTGCACACCAATATACACTTGACAAGATTGCAGGGACAGGTGAGCACAAGGTCGAACCCAAATCAAAAGCCAGGTTCAACTCAAGTGAAAGTCACGATATAAGCACAAGGTCAAACCCGAGCTTTAAGCTGGATTCAACTCAGGTGCACTACAAAACATCACAAAACCGTCGAGCAAAAGAATTCAAATACAACCAAACAAGCACCGGACTCAACCAAGACCACTTCTAGTAAAAGTAAACAAAAAAATGCAGCAGATATTAATGGAATCGGTAATAAAAGTAAAACAATGAAACAACAATACATATGTATACATACACACACATATACAGAGGCAGTGCAACAGGAAAACTCGGCTAGCATGCACCAGATAGACCGGTGAACAGTAAGTGGCCGGAGGAGCAAATGAAGTACATAAGTAAATCCAGGCATCAATGACAGTAAAGTATGAATGCCACGACTGGTCAGAGAAAAATCAATCAAAGTAAAATGCTTTCAAATGAACTGGACCAAATCACTTTGAATAAAACAAAGTACAGACTTGTATCAAAATAGTTCACGGGCCTAAACATGAAGTTCAACCACGACGAAGCACGATCGAACCAAACTATATGAATGCACAACATACACATAAACAAATGCAACATGAAAACAACTCAAGATCAATGCATATGAAGCAACCAGACCCGACTGAAGTGTTCAAACATTACAAACATACAGTGACAATATGGTTGCAGTGAAGACTCAAAGCAACTTGAAGAATATATACATGCATCCCATACTTGAAGACCAGAGCAAACAAAGTGAAACCCAAAGCATTTAACAGTTATAACAAAGTCAAGCTGAAGTCAATTCTCAAATCAAATGCAAAGTCAAATTTACAAAGTCAAGGTCGAACATTTTTACAGTAGCGGTTTCAAAATAACGAAGGCAAAACGAAGCCAAACAAGCCAAAAACTCAAAGCCATGATATTCTGATAATCAGAGAAGTTCTAAATGCATGTGAACTCAAATATCAGTGGTGAACCATGAAGATAAACAAAACTGAAATGCAGCAAGCACTCGAGTTAATAAAGGTGTATTAAACATCATCATATAAACTAATTTCAAAATATACTTAAGATGAGTTCAAAAAAAATGGTACAGCAGTCAAGTTAAATGCCAAACAAAATATTTTCACAAAATCAAGTTTGCAAACCAAGTCAAAGACAACTGCAGTTTCAAATCAAACAATGCCGAAGTTATCAGAAATTCACGGAACTAAAAGTTCCAGAGAATCAAAACTATGATAGCCAAGGAATCGAGCAAAGTCAGAATCGAGCCGTGGTAGTCAAGCAACTAGCAAATAGACGAATTGAAAAATCCAGAAATCATCACAAGCATCCATACGAAGATCAGCGCCACGCCTATAAATAGACAAATTCAAAAATGAATTTATACAAATGAAAATATGGGAATTCGAATCCTATAAAATCCAATCATCATCGGCCGTAAAAAGCATCGAGCTCAAGCTAGCTAAATAGTAAAGAAAAAAAATAAATCACATACTAGTCGAACTCGATCAAATTGAAGGAGCTGTGAGTGAGTCAAGTGATAAGTTGATTGCCGAAGAAAAGTGTAAAAAATCCACCATTCAATCAACAATTAAAGCCGGCTTCTTCAATCAAAAGCCCTAATTTTCAAGCACAGGAAAAAGGAACGAACGAAGAAAAACAAAGCAGAAGGCATTATTCTCAAAATAATATGGGTCGATAATAAAAAGGAAAGGGAAATATTTTTAATTTATCGGGCCGACATCCTTAGTTCCTTTTGGGCTTAAGAATTTTAAACTAGGGTTTTGTTTTTAAATTGTATTTAATTTTTGTATTTTTCTTTTAAACTCTTGTGATTTCTAGTCATGTGACTAGGGGACGAACTACGGTGGTGTAGTTTGAGAATTCACAACTCAGTGGCTGAGTTGTGGCAGGGTTTTGAGCGTAGAGTTAGGTTAGTCGATAACGGGTTCACGAGTTTATGTGTGTAAGCGTCTGACTACTTAATTTCTAGAAGAAATCTTGGGGGCAGCTGTAACAACCCGCATATTTATCGAGTTTGTATTTAAATATTTTATTTAAATAGTAACTCGTTAATCGGATTTTGGTCCGAAAAGCTACTTTTTGCAAACGGTCAAATTAGGGCTCGAGACCACTTCCATTGAGTTCGAAATGTCGTTTACAACTTTTTAAGTATAAACATCGATAGGTTTGGAGTTAGTGAAATTTCACTAACTTTTCCCGCTTTGGACTTTGGGTTAGTTTAGCCTATTAAGCCCAAGTTCCAACCCTCTTCTCCTCACTCTTCATAAATTTCCTAACTAATCAAGCTTTGGCATTAATGGTGGAGGGAATGGGAAATTAAAATTCCAAAACTCAAATTCAATTGCAATCCATCTTTCTACTCCAAATTCAAGAAGAAGACATTGGATTCAAGCTTCTTGTGCTTAGATAGAAGAAGGATTGATTCTTGCTTGCTTAAAACTTCATTTTCATTGATATTTGGTGCAAAGGTGAGATTTTTATCTCACAAATCTAGTCTATAACTATATTGGGTTGTTGGGAATGATTCCCTATCACTTTAGCATGAATATTTGCTTTTGGTTTGGATTGGATTGGCGAAAAACTCCGATTTTTGGCGTTTTGGCGAAATTTCTGCATTTAGGTCGTTCTGGCCATTTTTAGGTCGTTCGGAGTTAGGTCGTGTGGGTCTTAGGTCGTAGGTCGCGTACGAGATAGCTCCTAGATCGTTCTGACCATTTTTCGCGTGTTCGGAGTTAGGTCGTTCACGACCTAGTACTTAGGTCGCTCGCGACCTAACCCTTAGGTCATTCGCGTGTTATCGCGCTAAGTCGCACTGCCTTGAATCTTCACTTCGGAGTTCGGTCGTTTCATGTTAGGTCGTATGGCTTTTAGGTCGTAGGTCGTATGGCTTTTAGGTCGTACGTCGTATGACTTTTAGGTCGTAGGTCGCTGGCCTTTTGACCGTTAGGTCGCATGCCTTTCTACTTCGATAGGTCGTTCGGCCATGCTTTCTATTTTTAGGTCGCGACATCTTTAGGTCATGTTACCTATATACCCCTAGGTCGAAAGACCTTAGGTCGTGCACCTTTAGGTCGCGAACCCTATTAGGTCGCGAACCTCTTTAGGTCGCCTGTCTCTTAAGAAGTTAGGTCGTTCGTCCTGTGATGCCTTAGGTCGTTTGACCCGTGTTACGTTAGGTCGCGTAACCCCTTTGGTCGCTTGACCTTGTTTCCTGTTAGGTCGCGTGACCTTGTTTTCGCCCTTAGGTCGTTTCACTTTTAGGTCGCATGACCTCGTCTCCGTTAGGTCGTGAACCTTGTTAGGTCTCTCATCCTTAGCCCGCGAACTTTCTTAGGTCGCGTACCTTTAGGTCGCGTGTCCCCTCTACCTCGTTAGGTCGCAAAGAACATTAGGTCGCTCGACCTCCTTACCCACCAGGTCGCGCACTTAGTTAGGTCGCTCAGCCATTGTGTTAGGTCGCGTGAACCCTTAGGTCGTTAGACCTCATTTTGCTTTAGGTTGTAGGCCTCTTGCCTTCACTTAGGTCGTACCGTTTTGTCGGGGCGCTGCCCCGCACCCCGCCGGGGGCGCTGCCCCCGGACCCCCGCGACCTGACCGGGCAGGTCGAACCCCGTAAGCGGTGGCGTTGTCCCCGCACCCCCACCTTGGGGGGTTGCCACCCCCCTGGACCCCCCCTCCGTAGGGGATCTTTTTCCTTGGATTTTATTCACATCTCTATATGCGATTTTTGTGACTGATTGTTTCTACAATTGCTTCTGTGTTTTGTCACTTTATAATATAAAGGTTTCAATACTAGTAGTAAATATCAAAACTCTTTTAACAAACAATTTCAACTCTATTTTTAATAACAAAGCTCTTTTCTTAAACCGTTTTCCAATCTATTAGTATATACAAGCCTTTACCTCACTCGGATGAGAAATCTAATTAAACGACTTAGTAAAACAAGTGGTATGAAACGCTTGCGTTCACTTCGTCGGTTAATTCTTGGACTTGTTCGATTGAACCTCTTGTGACAATTTTATTAGTGAAGATTTACAGTTTGTTCGTAAATATTTAAGTTAAGCAAGTGGTTATGGGACATGAAGCTAAACTTCTATATTTACTAGCTTAGTGTAATTGACACTTCTCGTTGATCTTGATGATCGCTTTACGAATTAGACTAGCAATTGCGCGATGTCTCTTTCATTGCAAGGTTAGACTAGACACCACTTGTGTGATTCCATTCACACATACCTTTCTGCTTTTGGTTAGTCTTGACCTCAATCTGTGTGATTCCATTCACACATGCGGGGTAGCTCCCCATGGTCTTCAGACCGTCATGTGATAGGCCTCTTTCCCTTTTTATGATTTCTGGATTTCTCGTGTTGATTTCTGGAATTTATGTCATTGACTTGTTATGAGTACAAGTTTAGGGTATGATGCCCTCTTCGAATCTTTGAGAAGATTCTTGTGATATTGATTATCTCTTATTGATTGATCTTCTGTTGATCATTATTTACATACTTATAGTGGTATGTCGTTATGGATGTTTATGTTTATGCCATATCTTTTATGTTATATCATGTCATCTGATATTTATAGCTAGACTGATCTGTTTATTATTTTCTTAAATAATACTCGGGTCAGACCGAGATGTTACAGGTGCTTCTGCTTGACTTCTTCCCAGGGATTCATCACTCTGACTTTTGGCTAACTGTTTAGATTAGCAGTTTTTGTTGTATACACTTGAGATATAGACTCATAGTTGTATTCTTTTGTATAGCACGTGTTGCTATTCTTTTGTATTATCGTGGATCTTAATGACCACTACTCTGATGTACACTTTCATGTGTTAGTTATATATTCATATCTTCTTCCGCCTTTGTGATATGGATATCTGTGACTGATTTGTGATATGATTATTTCTATGTTTGTTTCCGAAGATTATTTATAGCCACCGTGTGATACGCATTACATGGATGGTCGCTCCTCAACAGCCTTATTCTCCGTGCTAGTTGACAGCACTACTCCGGAGTGTTCTTGGCTAGCGTGGGTATAGAGGTGGGGCGTCACAGCAGCACATTGGCAGGGTTTTTCCGAAGTTGGATAAATATGTGTGTTCTATTTCTGCATTTTTATATTCTGTTATTATCTGTGTTGCTATTATTCAACTGATATCTATGCTGAAATTAATTTATATACTTCTGCAATAAATTTTTATAATTATTAGTATCACCCTATTCATCCCTCTCTAGGGTGAAATTGATCCTACAAGTGGTATCGGAGCTAGGAACAAAGCCATTTTTGTTTTTAAAAATTTGATTTTTCAACGACCAATTTTTTCTTTACAAATTTGAATTTTTAAAATGGCTTCTTTTAATAATGATTTTTCTAAGGGTTAGTTCAATATTATTCCTCCTGTTTTTGATGGAACAGATTTTTTGAATTGAAAAATAAAAATGGAATTTTATTTAAAATTTGTTAATGTTAAATGTTGGGATATTATTGAAAATGGGTGTGATATAATAGATGAGAAAATTACTTTGATTAATGCTCTTGCTATTCATATACTATATTCTCATATTAATCAAGAAAATTTTAACTTTATCTCTCATTGTGAAAATGCACAGGAAATTCGAAATACTCTTGATGCAATATATGGTGCAAAAGTCAACAGTGATGAGAAATTCCTCATAATCGACTTAGAAACGTGCTTAACAGGATTGGTAAAAGGCAGTAGTTATGAGGATGATGATGATGGAGCAGCTAAGCTGGCATTACTAATGAAGAGATTCAAAAAGTGGAACCGCAAATAAAGAAATCCAGGTCTAAATCAAAAATTGAAAAGCAGAATAGTCAAAGCACTGGACAACCCAGAAGAACAGAAGATCATATGTCATAAGTGCAACAAACCCGGTCACATCAAGCCCTATTGTCCTCAAAATCGACATGGCCAAGAAAAGAAATTGAAAAGAAGAAGTTTTGCAGCCACTGGAATACAAGTGATGATAATAAAAGTACTAGCAGTGAGAGTGAAAAAGCAAATCTGTGCATTCAAGGTAATATAACTGATAGCGATAATGATGATGGGCCAAGCGAGGTATCAAAACTCACTCACTCAAAATTACTTATATATTTCCACGAAGTAAATGGTTGTTTCGAAAAACTTAGGGAGAAATACGCTAAACTTGAATCATAAAGAGATACTTCGATAGATTTAAATAAACAGCTTGATAAATTAGTTAAAAACTATCAAAGTAAGATCCTTAAGTGTGATAAGTGTCCATCGGTCCAAAAAGAGATTAAAAAAACAGAAATTAAAATTAAATCGCTTGAAAATGAAATTCTTATTTTGAAAAAGAGTGAAAATGCTAGAAGAGAAAATTTTATTAAAAAGTGCACTCGATTATTAAATTAAAATGAATCACTTAAAACACAAGTCAAACAATTGTCTACAACTTTAGGAAAAAATTTCTAAGGAGAAAAATCGTTAAATATGTTATTAGGGAAACAAACAAATATTGTTAGACAAGGACTTGGGCATAATCAATCTGAATAGGCTAGAAATGTAATTAGTCAAGTCAAATCCGAGTGCACAATCTGTAGAAAAATTGGACACAATCGCAATATTTGCTGGTATAGACCCAAAAATATCAAACCATTCCAATCTGGGTTCCAAAAGGAACAAATATAAAACTTTGAAAGTTAAACAAATCTGGATGCTAAAAGGAACATATATAATAGTTTTGGGGTCTACACAGACATATTTTTCAAAATCGTTTACCACTAACAACCATGGATCTATAAAAACAAATAGGTCACAAAAATCTTTTATCGTGTAGGTGTGGTGGCAGGCTAAGGGACAACAACAGTGTTATCTAGATTCTGGCTATTCTAGACACACAACGGGCGATAAATAAAAGCTCCTTAGCCTAGTACAAAGGTGACAGAATCACAATGGACAACAACGAAAAATTATCGTAAAGGTAAAAGAGGTAATAATATATTTATTTTGAACGATATATTTAATGTGATAATCTGCACCATAATTTGAATCAGCCAGTTATGTGATAATAAAATAAATGATGATTTTGATTCTGACTTATTCTTATTTGACTTGTTCTTATTTGAGCAAAAATATTGACCAATCATTTTTCATCTTTGAACCAGTTCTTAAAAAAAATTGGACTAATGATGTTGTTTTATTGATTGATGATTGCTCAAGATACTCATGGATATATTTGGTTATTCGAGATCTATCACTATATTCACTAATCTGTTGATTTACACGGTTTCAATTCAATTTCATTTAAAAGCTGTTAAAAATGATTTTAAGATCTTTTGTTGCACACATCACAATCTGGTCCTTGATATCTATCTAATGGTAAATTGGAGTCAAAGAAAAATTCAAATGCATATTACACTGGTAATCTAATTGATAGAAAAACTACTAGTGGAATGTGTTTTATGTAGAGACATTCATTAACTGCATCGTTTTTCAAAAAAAATATCTGCATATTTTTCATTTCAAATAATTTTCAAATTGCAGACATTTTTCTTTTACAAAACCCCTTCCAGAAAATCATTTTTTGATCTTGTTTCAGATTAGTCATTTTGGAAAATCTGATTTTATAATTATTTTTGGATTTGATTTTAAATGACTACATTGACTAATCTGACTCCCTAATGATTATCGGAAAGATAATTGGTGATTGAAAAATTGATAAGTGTTGATATTAATCATATATTATAACTTGAGACAGTATAATTAGTAAATTTCTTTAGAAATTTAAACAAGAGTTATAAAAACTTTTTGTTGGTAAAAATTCCATGACCATCTCTAATTCTATCATATTTCTATCAACTATCACTCATCAAAATTTAATATAGTTTGTCAATATATGGTATTTTAAACAGGAAATCATTCGCTTTTCATTTTATTATATATTTTTAAGAAATAAAAAGATCCAAAGTATTCGCTCTCGTTTAAAAGTCCTCACGGTTATGCATGGGTGAATTACTTGGAATTTTTTATTATGTGCTTCCATTCTCATTTAAAAGTCCTCATGGTTATGCATGTATGGAACGCATATCAGAAAAATTGATTATTAAACAGACAAGTTGATTCTAATCCCATTTAAAAGTCCTCACAGTTATGCGTGGTTAGAAGAAACTTGAATTCATTTTTAAAAAAAATTGAGAATACTACTAATCTCATTTAAAAGTCCTAACGGTTATGCATGGTTAGTAGATATTCAAATTTCTGAAATAAATATACCACAAATAGACACAACTTTATGGTTTTATATGATGATATCATCTCTATCACTCTAAAGTGGAATATGCGTCAAACAGAGTTTTATGATTTTTGTTTGATTTTTTATTGAAATTTAATATTTATATTCGATTGAGTTTTAATGTTGTATTAATTTCTATCATTTTATCTCTATTTTTCTAACATTATTACTCTTTTACTGATAATAAAAGAGTGAGAGAAATGTTAAGATTTTGAGCAAATAAAGGTCAAATATTATTTGTATTGCATCTAGGCTCATTTGCATATTTTTATTATTCTCATGCATATATGAAGGCGGAGCATTGTGTTGAGAGGGAGCATTTAAATAGGGGGGGCGAATTGAATGATCAAATACATTTAATAAATTTAAAATCCTAAACATATGTTTGTTATCATCAAAAGGGGGAGATTGTTGAATATGCTAGTATATGATTTTTGTTTGATGATAATAAACATATATATATATATATTCATTTAAATGTATTCGTTAATGTACTATTTTATTTTTCACATAATTAAATAGATATTTGCTGAATAAAATAAATAACACAGAGTTTAAATTCAAATAGATTTTTTATTCAAACAAATATTTATCAAAATTTTGAACAGTACAAATTCAAGCTCTCACTATATATATACACAAATTTAGTTACAATACAAATTCGATTACATCACAATTTATCATTTACATTGCACCTCACTACATATCACTCACACTCGTATTTATCATCAACTCTATTCCAGATTGAATCCAGCATCTGATCAATCTGCAAAATAAACACTAACGTAGTAAAATTGATAAGAAAATATTTTGCAGTGTAAAATAAAATGTGATTTTGAAAATATTATTTGCCTCGGTTATTTGGGATGTTCGTCATCATTTAATTTTGAGTTAATCATACACGAACAACTTGTGACATGCACGGTGTATCACTGTACATGCCATAAGGCCGTGCACACTAATATACGCTTGACAAGATTGTAGGGACAGGTGAGCGCAAGGTCAAACCCAAATCAAAAACCGGGTTCAACTCAAGTGGAAGTCACGATATCAGCACGAGGTCAAACCCGAGCTTTAAGCTGGATTCAACTCAGGTGCACTACAAAACATCACAAAACTATCGAGCACAAGAATTGAAATACAATCAAACATGCATCAGACTCGACCAAGACCACTTCTAGTAACAGTAAACAAAAAAGTGCAGCAGATATCAATGGCACCAGTAACAAAAAGTAAAACAGTGAAACAACAATACATATGTGTATATATATACATATATAGGCAGTGCAACAGGAAAACTCGGCTAGCATGCACCATATAGACTAGTGAACAGCAAGTGGCCAGAGGAGCAAATGAAGTACACAAGTAAATCCAGGCATCAATGATAGTAAAGTATGAATGCCACGACTGGTAAGAGAAATAAGCAATCAAAGTCAAATGCTTTCAAATGAACTCGACAAAATCACTTCAAATAAAACAAAGTACATACTTGCATCAAAACAGTGCACCAGGCTTCAACATGAAGTTCAACCGTAATGAAGCATGATCAAACAAGACTAAATGAACGCATAACATACACATAAACAAATGCAACATGAAAATAATTGAAGATCAATGCATATGAAGCAACCAGATTTGACTGAAATGTTCAGACATTACAAACATACAGTGATAATATGGTTGTAGTGAAGACTCAAAGCAACTCGAAGAATATATATATGCATCATATACTTGAAGACCAGAGCAGTGAAACCCATAGCATTTAACAGTTATAACAAAGTCAGGCTGAAGTCAATTCTCAAAGCAAATGCAAAGTCAAATTTCAACGAAGTTAAGGTTGAACATTTTTATAATAGCAGTTTCAAAATAATCATGGCAATGCAAAGAAAGACATGCCAGAACTCAAAGTCATGATATTCAGATAATCAAAGAAGTTCTAAATGCATATGAACTCGAATATCAGTGGTGAACCATGAAGATAAACAAAACTACAATGTAGCAAGCACTCGAGTTAACATAGGTGTATTAAACATCATCATATAAACTATTTTCAAAATATACTTAAGACGAGTTCAAAAATCATGATACAACAGTCAAGTTAAATGTCGAAGTCATGGAACAGCAAGGTGATCGATCAAGTCAAGTTAAATGTCAAACTCAAAATATTTTCACAAAATCAAGTTTGCAAACCAAGTCAAAGACAACTGCTGTTTCAAATCAAACTATGCCGAAGTCATCAGAAATTTATGGAACCAAAACTTCCAGAGAATCAAAACTGTGATAGCCAAGGAATCGAGCAAAGTCAGAATTGAACTACGATAATCAAGCAGCAAGCAAATAAAAGAATTGAACTAGTCAGAAATCATCACAAGCATCCATATGAAGATCAGCGGCCAAGCATATAAACAGATTAATTCAAAAATGAATTTATACGAACGAAAATATAGGAATTCGAATCCAATAAAATCCAATCATCGTCGGTCGTAAAAAGCATCGAGTTCAAGCTAGCTAAACAGTAAAGCAAAAGGAATAAATCACATACCATTCGAACTCGATCAAATTGAAGGAGCCGTAAGCGAGTCAAGTGATAAGTTGATTGTTGAAGAAAAGTGTAAAAAATCCATCATTCAATCAACAATTAAAGCCGGCTTCTTCAATCAAAAGCCCTAATTTTCAAGCACAGGAAAAAGGAACGAACGAAGAGAAACGAAGCAGAAGACACTATTCCCAAAATAATACGGGCCGATAATAAAATGGAAAGGGGAAATATTTTTAATTTATTGGGCCGGCATCCTTAGTTCCTTTTGGGCTTAATAATTTTAAACTATGGTTTTGTTTTTAAATTGTATTTAATTTTGTATTTTTCTTTTAAACTCTTGTAATTTCTCGTCGTGTGACTAGGGGATGAACTACGGTGGTGTAGTTCGAGAATTCGCAACTCAGTGGCTGAGTTATAGCAGAGTTTTGAACGTAGAGTTAGGTTAATCGATAGCGGGTGTCATGAGTTTACGTGTGTAAGCGTGTGATTACTTAATTTCTAGCGAAACTCTTGGGGCAGCACGTAGGCAGGGTTTTGCCGAAGTTGGGTAAATTTATGTGTTCTATTTCTGCATTTTTATATTCTGTTATTATTTGTGCTGCTATTATTCGACTGATATCTGTGCTAAGATTATTTTATATACTTCCGCAATAAATTTTTATAATTATTAGTATCACCCTATTCACCCCCTCTAGGGTGAAATCGATCCTACACTATTTGGTGGCAGAGAAGGCAACTTCTCTTAGCTTAACACCTTTTCCTGAGACATATGAGCTTAGGATTTATACGTTTGTAGAAATCAGTTATGTAATTATGGAATGGTAGTTCGACATTCAAAGTAGGATGTGCTATGTGAAAGGTAATCATTGCCTCGGGCCTCATCACCCAAAAATGGTTTAAACAAGGCATGTTGTGTGGCTATGTGTGTCACGCACATAAGGGTATGGACATCACCATTCTAGGTTACTCTATATATATGTCAAGTATGTTGTGTATGATGTGGCAGCGGATAGGTCGGTTACGATTGGAGTGATGTCATACTCAGTTTTATATGCCACTAAGTTGGTCTGCGGGTAGATCGGTCTTTCCTAGTGTAGTAGTTTCAAAAGTCATTGATTCTTAGTACATCCCTTTAGAGGTGTGTTGTACGGAAGGTAGGTCCTTACCTGCCATTATATGGATATCCATTCTCCAATAAGTTCCTTTGAATTTGATTATAGAACCTTCTTTGTAGCTAGTATGCTAGAATTTAATCAATGCAACAATTTCGGCTAAGATCCATAAGTTTATTTGAAAGTATTTTCAAAAGAATCCCATTAAAAATAATATTCCCAGATTTTGCATAGCAAATGTTTTGGTTATCATAAGGTAAAAACTCATTTTGTATTTATATGCGGAGTAGTTTTATGAGATACCCTTTGTTTTCAAAACCTCATATTTTGAATTTCTCACACCAGTCCCATGACTAACCTAGAATTTATTTTCTTTCCCCTTAACCTCTGGGTGTCTTATTTTTCCGGGCAGCCTAGTAATCAGGTTTTTTATAGCATTTTGGAAGAGCTTGGAGCATGGAGTTAGAAAGTTCTTCTGAAGATTATTATCCATTTCCATCACACTCATGTACTATTGTATTCTGCATTTGTAAGGACAGATATTTATAACTGTCCATATTTAACTCTGATAAATGTATTAAAAATTTCCACTTTAAAGATATATATATATATATATATATATATTGAAATAATATATGTTATTTATTCATATAAGATTTTGCTCTGCCTTTATTTTTTTCTTACCCTTAAATAATAGCCTCTCTTAAAAAAGTTATAATTAAAGCCGATTTATATTAGAATTTGTCTAAATAAAAAAGATATTAATAACTTGACATTAGAATGAGTTAGAATAAATAAATGCTTAGTGCTTAAATCTAAGCGGTTGCGTTTACATTTGTACATACCATATGGATGAAAGTATTTCAAGGGTGAGTCATCATGAGCAAATTGGGGCGTAAAGTTCAATCATTATCCTCTCAAGCGATGAGGAAGAACAAAGAAGCGGCCATCGAGCAACATTTGGCTTCGGATTGACGGGTTGTATATCCCATACAATAAAAGGGATGAAGCCGGGTACCCAATTGCAATGACCCAGAATTTCATAGCTTTGATTTGCGAATATTTAGTTAATTTTAAATATCAAATAAATGTTTTTATAATGAAAATAAAAATATTTTTAATAATAAATAATAATGGTGAAATTGTTTTTAAATTTTGTTTGCAAAAATTAAAAGTTCGATGAAAAACAGAAAATGTGATCGGAAACTATTTTCTGAATTTTCGACATTTTATCGTGTAAAAGTTGTTTGAAATATTGTGCACACACACATGTATGTATGTATGTATGTATGTATGTATGTATGTATGCATGCATGCATAGTCTAATTATATAATATGGTTTAAGATAGTACAATTAGTGTTAATTAAGTTAATTAAGTTAAGATAATCATGATGTGACACTTTGGCAAATAAATAAATAAATAAATAGAGAGAAAATAGTCACATCAGGGGAGACACGATTAGACTTTACGCAAACTAAAGAACATTTTGCCAGATTTTGATGTTTTTTATGATAAATTAGAAATAAAGAAAATGGGAGACAAGGAGATATGGCATGGTGAGGTGGCACAAAGTTATGGAGGGCATGGTACAAGGATAGTTAGGTAATTCGACTTGTTCACATAATATATATACTCATTTTCTTATTTTATTTTCATTTCTATTTTTTTTCAAACTCACTTTTTCTTTGTTTTAGACTTTAACGGCCTTTAATGTCTTCCTTAGTATTCTAAAGTTTTATATTTTCAAGTTTAAACTTTTTATAACATTTTAAACTTAGCCTCAAAACTCCTTCATGTCCATTCAAAGTCCTCTATTTTACCCAATATGGCTTCGGCCATAACTTCTTACAGAAAACTCCAAAACTAGATTTTCATTATTTAAAACATTGTATATTTCCAGTGGCTACAACTATATAGTTTACCACTCTTTCTGATTTTGAGCTTAGATGCTCTAAAATTTCATTTTTTGCCAAAGTGTTTTTGAACCTAGATTTTGATGTCCGAAAATACCCCTCACTCTTTTGGCCATAACTTCCTCAAAATCTTACGTTTTTGATTAAATATTTTTTTGATAGAGCAAAAAATGTTATAAAACTTTTATATTGACCACTTTACCAAAATCCAAGAGGAAACGGTCTAAAAGTTGAGTTAAAAATGATCCATGTTCGAGAAGAATTTGTGGTTTTCCAGGCTTTCCGAGTGCTAAAGTATTTCAAGTTTTCAAAACCTTTGGTGAGTAAACTTCTTAACTTTGTGGGAAGAAACTATTTATATATGTGTGTGTGTTGGATATGTAGTTATATATATATATATACACATATGTGTATATATATATATAATTGTTTGGTTTGAATTGTGGTATTATTTAGATATGCTGGTTATAAAAAGGTTGTGATTGTTGGTTTTGTTTGGTGATGATATGATTTGGTATTGTTGAACTTGGATATGTAGTATGTGTTAATATTTTCCTGAAGCTAAAGCAAATTAGCATGTAAACTAGTTGGTAAAGTGAAATTACGGGTAACCATAGCGCTAGTCGCTATGGATGCAATTCGCTTGAAATTTTAATTCTCGCAAAGTTTGGTTTTTATGCCTCAAATTGTTTTGTTGAATATTTTATAAACTAAATAATAATTTTTTTAAAAGTTAATTGAGGATTTAATAATTAATTGTTAATTAGTTAGGTTTTAGTAATTGATAATTAATCAAAGGTTAACAGGGTTTATTAACTTTAATTAAATAATGATTAGTTCTTAATTAATTATCTTTTAAAGTTAAGATTTATTTTAATTAATTATTAATTAAGTTAATTAAGTATGGGTTAAGTAAAATATTTATATTTAATTTATCATTAATTAAATATAGGATTAATTATTAATCAAGGGTTTAATTATTTGATTAAAGATTTAATTTGTAATAAATTATTTACAAAAGGTTTAGCTTATTATTTAAGTTTAATTAGATATTATTTAATTAATTAACTGAGATTAATTAATGTTTAATTATTAATGAAGGTTTAATTAATTCTTTAATAATTAATAAAGGATTAATTTGGGTTTAATTGATAGTTAATTATTCTTTAACTACTTAATTAAATTTAGTTAAGACTCAATTAAAATTGATTATGATTTAAATAAGGATTTAACTTATAATTAATAATTATTATTTTTAAAATGATTTTTTTCCTTTGGCTTCCAAAAGTAAAATTGTTTAAAGGTACTTCTTTTCAAAGATGGTTTTGAATACAAGTGATTCATATGTTGATACCATTAAGAAACGATATAACCGTGAATGACTTATAATGTAGACTATTGGGTTGTGTGGACATGTATTAGCAGAATAAATCTCATTCTACTATAAATTTATTGTTTGTTGGTTTCGTTGTGTGGACATGTATTAGTAGAATAAATCCTCATTTTGCTATAAATTGTTTATTTGCTGATTTGTATGTGTGGACATGTGTTAGCAGAATAAATCATCGTTCTACTATGAATTGGTTGAATTGTTTAGACATCTGTTTAGCAGGACAAATCACCACCTTGCTATTATGTTATTTGGATATGTATATGCTAGTTATTTTAGATTGACATGTTATTCCCTAATACGGGTATGAGTTGTATTTAGATATATGTTGACCTATGTAAATAAATGTTAAGTGAATTGAAATTGAAATTGCAGGTAACTTAAATTAGTATCATTGGGATTGTTAGGCGTTTTTTCGAATTACTAAAGTATGTTTTTGAATTAGCCTTAATTCTTAAATCGACTTGGGTTTAAAGGTTATAAATGGTTTTCATATTTTATTATTATGTTATAAAGTTATTTTTAAACGATATCTTGTTTTTAAAAAGGGGATTATTAAATAAAAGGTTTTACCTAAAGTGATTCACAAATGATATCTTGAAAAAGATATTTTATAAAGGAGATTCTATAATGGAATTATGAAGGAAGATTTTTAAATAGTTAAAAAATAGAAAGAGATTTTATAAATCATTTTAGATATTTTTGAAAGACGTTTTAAATCAAGTTTGAGAAATTGTAAAGAGGTTTGAAATGTGAAGTGAACATATAAAAGAATTTTTGTAAGGAATAAGTGAATGGTTTTTATAAAGTGAACGAGTTTTATAGCAAGTGATGTTTTGAAAGGGAATGGTTTGGCTATTTAATATGGAATGTGAGAAGAGAGAATTTTCCAAATGTTTTTGGTAAATGTTTATATTGTTTTCCAAGTAAAAGGGATGTTAGTGGTTTGGAAAAAGTGTTTTAGAAAAGATCCTTTGATAAAATTTTATAAAGTGATTTTATTAATTAAAGATTAATTAATAAAAGCTTAGAGGATCCTATATGAAATTTAATCAATGTTTGATTGTTTGTTTATTTGATAGTTAAATAACCGACAATCAAATCTGGACCAAAACGCAACTTTGGAAAAATCTAGGAGAAACATGGAAATTATATGGTACTGTTACCGCCAGTGGTGCTATAATGTACATATAAATTCATTTTGTTCTTCTAGGATAAATGATGAAGAAATCCATCCACTAACGGTTAGGTGGTGAACTCCGCTCTTATCTTTTATCTGCTTATTTTCTAAAGAACTGGTGTTGATTTTATCAGAAATTATCGAAAGTTATTTTGAAGAGACCAGGATTGGATTCGTTATCCGAAAACCACTTTGATCCAACTTAAGCATTTCGAACTGAAGGCACCTTGAAGAATATGGAATCGAAGATGGAGCATTGAAGTGCAAGGGTTGCTTGCCACTAGTCTTGAGGGTGATTCCAAAATTGATGTAGTGGAAGTAGTGCCTTTGGTTTGTCCTTATTTTAGACAACTTGTATGGATGAATGTTGGCACTGCATTACTACCTGGAGTGCAATGTTAGCATTCCAAGTGGGATTACTATTCAAAAAGGTAAAACATAGCCTCAAGCCTCATCGACCGGTAAATGACTAAAACATGGCATGCTGTTGGACTAAGTGGGTCACTCCCATTGGGGTATGTCATCATCTTTCTAGAATACCCTATTTTTATGGATTTGGTTGTGCATGAGAGATCTCAATTAAAATTGGAAGACTGGGATGATGACATATTCGATACAACTAGTCAAGTGGTTGGCTGGTTCTGTATGGTAGACATAGGTGCATTGTTCTAGAGATGTACCCATCGGAGGTAGTTCCTTACCTGGTCATAATATGGAATCCACTCTCCAATACGAGCCTTTATGGTTTTGAATATAAAGCCTAGTATATTGGAATTTAATTAATGTAACAATTTAGGCTAAGATTAAAAAGTATTTGTACTTTAGACATTATTATAATATTACTGGTTTTTCTATAAAAGTGTTTTGGTTATCGTAAGGTAAAAACTCATCCATGTTTATGTGCGGCGTGGTCTTACGAGATACCTTTGATTTTTAAAAGGTTTGAAATGTAATAATCAAGTTGTTTGAGTTTACTCACATGAGATCCATGTCTGACCCATAGTTTTATTTTCTTTGCCTAAAACTCTTGGATGCCCAAATTTTTATGAGCAGCCAAGTAGTTCAGGTTTTTCCATGGATGCATTTTGGAGGAGCTCGGAGCTGGAAGCTTCATCGACAACTAGTTATTATCTTATTTCTACTGTATAGTATATACTTTATATCTGATGTATAAGGACAGGCTATTATAACTGTCCTAGGTTAGAAATTGTATTAGTGTAACACTGATGTATAATTTTTGAAACGACTTTGTAAATAATTATGTTGATTAATATATTTTATGTTAGTCCTTGAGATGATGGTTTTGATGACAACAACCTTAGAATAAGATTATAAAATATAAATACTAACATTATAGTTTAGATATATATGTATATGCAGGATTTAACCATGCAGGTACCAAGAATGAAGACTGTACAGTATAGAAATTCAAGATATCAAGATTGAAGACTCATGAGTATCAAGAATATCAAGAGTTCAAGATTTCAGTAATAAGTAATTTAATTAGGAATTTTGTTAAAGCTCCTCGAAAAGCACTGACATCTTAAAATCTAATTTATACGTGGAATGGAATCCACTTCGAGCCTGTTAAAGGGATAGAACCCTAAGTAGGATGGAACCTACGAAAAATCTAGTGGAACATTGTTTTGTATCCGCTAACCTATTCAAAATGTTTTTACAAAATTATATCTTGTTTTCAAAATGATTTCAAAACCTTCCTTTTAAAAGAATCAAAAACATCTATCCTGGTTTTAATACTTTTAGCCTCAAAATAATCTTTATTTTCAAAATCAAATTATCCTTGGTTTTAAGCTATTTTTTAATAATAATATATTTAACTTTTAATTTAGATATAAATATAAAATTATAGTAAAATTATATATATGTACCAAAATATTATTCTCTATATTTACTTATGTATTTTAACTATAGTTAAGTATATTTATAAAGTTTAAAATAGTTTTAATACAAGTTAGAAGTTATTTTCAAAGAAAAGCAAATTACCAAAAATACCTTAGGCATGTCGACAACCTCAAGTACCCCTTTTCGACATGGTAGCAGATTATTTCAAAATTTTGAATTTCAAAGGAAGTGTCTATTCGTCGTATCCTTTCATGAATGGACATGGCTGTTGTTCTACTATGAATAGGGGTAATTTTGAATGAATTAGTATTCATATTTTATTTGCTTTCACTTCTCTTTTTCTTCCACATTTCTTTATACACATTTTTACCATTACTCTGTCGAAATCAACATTGAATCTAATTAGATCATTTCTGGTTTGATTCTCTATCACTATCTCAACAAGATCTTAGCGCTATTCAGAGTTATAGGCTTCTTTGTAATAAACTAAGCGAGAAAAGGTGTGATTGTAGCCTGTGAAATCAATCAAGCGAGAAAAGGTGTGATTGTAGCCTTGGAAATCAATTGGGTGAACTTGTTTCCTGTAAAATCAAGTATCTCTACCCAGAGGATTGTGAATCTGGAGTGGTGTACCTCGTAGCCTTGAAATTGAGGGTGTAATTGTACAATTTCTTTTGAAAGGAAATCTGTATTTGTGTGCGGGACTGGATGTAGGGTAAATTCAAACCAGTATAAAATCTGGTGTGTTCTTTCCTTTATTGCTTTTACTTTATTTCTGCATCTGTGTTTGTTTCTGTGATCATATCTGTGTCGGAATATTGCATTGTGTTCAAATTAATATAAATTCAAAAAGATTTAGTAATTCCTTTAAACACTATTCACCCCCCCTAGTGTTAATCCTAGCCTTAAGATCCGTGCCCCGTATTTCTCACATTTTATTCCCTTGCGCTGTGAGATTCTATGTTTGCTTTTTCTTTATTCTATCTTCTATCTTCTTTCTTTTCCCCTAACAATCTGTCTTTTCAGAACTTAGTTGTTTGGCACGCAATACAGTGGGTGTATTAGTGTCAACTTCTAGGGTTCGAAAAGGTAGGTCGTTACATTTGGTATCAAAGCTAGGTTAAGCGAGAAACTTGGATTTGGTGGGGTTAACTCATTAGAAATAGGGTTAGTAACATCCTAAGATGAGTTTGAGTGTACATTATAAGAGAGCGCGTATTTGTTAGTGACATAAAAAAATTTATATTGTGTTCATTTATCTATTGAGTGGCTTAAGAATTTTGGTCGATACAGAAGGTACAACCGTATCGATAGGGGTTCCTAAACACTTGAACAAGGCAAATTGACACAGTTTTGTTTTGAAATTAGGTAAATGAAATATATTTATATATAAAAGAATGATTTTCAAAAATAGTATGGTATTTTGGAGGTGTTTTTGCTAAGAGATAATAATATTTTATTATTATCATATAGGTTTTGGTTAGTGATCCTCCTACAGCTTGAGCATAGACTGTTGTGTAATGGTTTAGGTACTTTCCTATGAATAAGATATGTCTTTTTAATTAAAAAGAATTCAGGTTGAAAACTTGAGAACCTAAATCCTTATGCTTTGGAAAATTATTTTTCAATATTTTGAGAAATAATAAAGGTATTTAAAAGCCATTTTGCTTAATATATGAAATTTTGAGAATGAAATTTAAGTAAGAAGTGTTTTCTTTAGATTAGTTAAGGGGAATGAGTTGTGATTATTTTCTTATGATCGAAATGATCTTCTAAGTGACGATCGGATGTTTGCCTAGGCGAACTTTGTCGTGCACTTAGTAAATTATTCTCTTTATCATTTTACAATCCAAACAAATTCAACCCGAATGAATCCAAAGTTAGTTGGTGATAAATGTTCTGTTGGAAAATGTAAAGTATTGTTTCAACAATGGGATTTTGAAATAAAAGAATTTTTTTAAGTCAACTAGTTCGAGAGGCTCAAAAATAACTTAAAATTTATGGAAGAGATGTGTTTGGATGGTAAACACTTCTCTTGAGTATTACCCTTCTTGGTAAGGGAATGCATGATACTGTTTGGTGGTACCCAGTTCCATAGTATTCTTTTGGAGTTACTCGGGATATATTTATATATTTGTATAATTTAAAATATAGTGCATTGCTTTAAAAAGTTTTTGAAATAAAAGCCAGGTATTTGGTCTTGCTTTTCTTAGGGAGATAAATTCAAAATGGAACAGTGGGATCAAATAGAGGTATACACTCTTAGGCTATAATGGAATATTATCCAAGTTGAAACTAAAAATTGTTTATGAAATGTTTTCATAAATGATTTAGTGAAATAGAATTGGTAAGTGTGTAGGAAGGACGTAGATCAATTCTTCTTTTCATAGATTTTTGATCTAAGGTTCGAGTATATGACTTAAGGTATTTGCATCGTTTCGAATAAGGATTTATCACTCGATTTTTAAAGACGAGCATTCGATGAGGAATTTTGGTTGGAACCAAAGTTTCTATCGTAGTTACAGCTATGAAAGGAGAATAGAGGTTCCAAATCAAGGAGCCTGATCAGAGTCCGCACTAGAGAATCAGGTAAGTGATACTAGTTCGAAAGTGAAGTCATGTATTTGAGTTATGATCGAGTTAGATATTGCATGAGAATGATCTACATACATCATATGGAATGATGTAGAGTATTAAGTGCTTCTGAATAGGTTATGAGGTGTAATTTCGAGGATGAAATTCTTTTAAGTTGGGAAGAATGTAATGACCCGGAATTTCACTACATTGATTTGCAACATTTAATTAATTTTAAATGTTCAAATAAATGGTTTTATAATGAAAATAAAAAAAAATTAGTAATAAATAACAATGGTGAAATAGTTTTTAAATTTTTTTTACAGAAATATATAGTTCGACGAAAAACAGAAAATGTGACCGAAAACTGTTTTTCGAATTTTGGACATTTCTCGTGTAAAAGTTGTTTGAAATGTTATGCATACTTTCTTATATATATGCATGCATAGACTAATTATATAATGTGGTTTAAGATAGTATGATTAGTTTTAATTAAAGTAAGATAATCATGAAGTGACACTTTGGCAACTAAATAAAAAAATAAATAGAAATAGACACATCTGGGGAGATATGATTAGACTTATTGGAAAATAAAGGACATTTTGCCATCTTTTCATGTTTTTCACGATATATTAGAAATTAAAAAAGGGGGAGAAAAGGAGATATGGCATGGTGAGGTGGCGCAAAGTTATGGAGGGCATGGTACAAGGGTAGTTAGGTAATTTGACTTGTTCACATAATATATATACTCATTTTCTCATTTTATTTTCATTTATATTTTTTTCCAAGCTCTCTTCTTCTTCATTTTAGACTTTAATGGCCTTTAATGGCTTCATAGTATTCTAAAGTTTTATATTTTCAAGTTTAAACTTTTTATAACATTTCAAACTTAGCTTCAAAACTCCTTGTCCATTCAAATTCCTCTATTTTACCCAAAATGGTTTTGGCCCTAAATTCTATAAAAAACTCCAAAACTAGATTTTATTTTTTCAGACATTTTATATTTCCAGTGGCTACAACTTTATAGTTTACCGCTCTTTCTGATTTTGAGCTTAAATGCTCCAAAATTTCATTTTTTGCAATTGTTTTTTAACCTAGATTTTGATGTCTGAAAATACCCCTCACTGTTTTGGCCATATCTTCCTCAAAAATTAACTTATTTGAGTAATTATTTATTTTAAATGGTAGAGAAAAGAATAATCTAAAATATTCATTTTGACAATTTTGTCAAAATCCAAGAGGAAAGGGTCCAAAAGTCGAGTGCAAAATGACCCATTTTCGAGAAGAATTTGTGGTTTTCCAAGTTTTTCGAGCACTAAAGTACTTCAAGTTTTAAAAACCTTTGGTGAGTAAACTTCTTTAACTTTATGGGAATAATTTGTATATAAGTGTGTGTGTTAGCTATGTGGTTATATATATATATGTATGTATGTATGTATGTATGTATATGTATGTATGTATATGTATGTACGTGTATATATATATACGTGTGTATATATATATATATACACACATATAGTTGTTTGGTTTGAAATGTGGTATTCTTTAGATATGTTGGTTATAAAAAGGTTATGATTGTTGGTTATATTTGGTGATAATATGATTTGGTATAGTTGAACTTGGATATGTCGTATGTGTTAATCTTATCTTAAAGCAAAAGCAAATTAGCATGTAAACTAGTTAGCAAAGTGAAATTACGAGTAACCATAGGGCTAGTCGCTATGGATACAATTCGCTTAAAATTTTGATTTTTCCAAAGTTTGTTTTTTATACTTCTAATAATTTTGTTTAATATTTATAAACTAAATAATAATGTTTTTAAAAGTTAATTAAGGATTTAATAATTAATTGAGGATTTAATAATTAATTGCTAATTAATTAGGTTTAGTAATCGATAATTATTTAAAGGTTAACAAGGTTTATTTACTTTAATTAAATAAAGATGAGTTCTTAATTAATTATCTTTTCAAGTTAAGGTTTATTTTAATTAATTATTAATTAAGTTAATTTAGCATGGGTTAAGTAAATTATATTTATTTAATTTATCATTAATTAAATATAGGATTAATTATTAATCAAGGGTTTAATTATTTGATTAAAGATTTAATTTATAATAAATTATTTACTAAAGGTTTAGTTTATTGTTTAAGTTTAATTAAATATTATTTAACTAATTAATTGAGATTAATTAACATTAAATTATTAATGAAGGTTTAATTAATTATGTAATAATTAATAAAGGATTACTTTAGGTTTAATTGATAGTTAATTATTGTCTTACTGTTTATTTAATTTAAGTTAAGATTGAATTAAAATTAGTTTTGATTTAAATTAGGATTTAACTTATAATTATTATTTTTTAGAAAAAGGTTTTTTTCCTTTGGTTTCCAAAAGTCAAATTGTTTAAAGGTACTTATTTTCATAGATGGTTCTGAGTAGAAGTGATTCAAGTATTGATACTATTGAAAAACCATATAATCGTGAATGAGTTATAATGTAGATTGTTGGGTTGCGCGGACATATATTAGCAGAATAAATCTATGTTCTGCTATAAATTGATTGTTTGTTGGTTTGGTTGTGTGGACATGTATTAGCAGAATAAATTCCCGTTCTGCTATAAATTATTTATTTGCTCGTTTGTTTGTGTAGACATGTGTTAGTAGAATAAATCACTGTTCTGCTATTAATTGGTTGAATTGTTTGGTCATCTGTTTAGTAAGACAAATCACCACCCTGCTATTGTGTTATTTGGATATGTATATGCTAGTTAGTTCATATTGACATGTTATTCTTTGATTTGGATATGAGTTGTATTTACAAATATGTTGACCTATGTAAGTAACTGTTAAGTGAATTGAAATTGAATGGTAACTTAAATTAGTACCACTGGGATTGCTAATCCTCTTTTCGAATTACTAAAGTATGTTTTTGAATTAACCTTAATTCTAAAATCGATTTGGGTTTAAAGGTATAAATGGTTTTCAAATTTTATTATTATTTTATAAAGTTATTTTTAAATAATATCTTGTTTTTTAAAAAGGGGTTTATTAAATAAAAGATTTTACCTAAAGTGATTTACAAATGATATCTCGAAAATGATATTTTAAAAAGAGTATCTATAAAGGAATTATGAAGGAATATTTTTAAATTGTTGTAAAACAGAAAGAGATTTTACAAATCTTTTTAGATATTTTTGAATGACGTTTTAAATCATGTTTGAAAAATTGTAAAGAGGTTTGAAATGTGAAGTGAACTTATAAATGAATTTTTGTAAGGAAAATGGGAATGTGTTTTATAAAGTGAACGATTTTTATAGTAAGTGATGTTTTAAAAAGGAATGGTTTGGCCATTTAATATGGAATGTGAGAAGAGAGAATTTTCCAAATGTTTTCGGTAAATGTTTATATTGTTCTCAAGTAAAAAGGATATAAGTGGCTTGGGAAAAGTGTTTTAGAAAAGATCCTTTGATAAAGTTTTATAAAGTGATTTTATTGATTAAAGATTAATTAATAAAGGCTTAGAGGATTCCATATGGAATTTAATCAATGTTTGATTGTTTGTTTATTTGATAGTTAAATAACCGACTATCAAATCTGGACCAAAATGTAACTTTGGAAATATCTAAGAGAAAAATAGAAATTATATGGTACAGTTACCATTGGTGGTGCTATACTGTACGTATAAATTCGTTTTGTTCTTCTAGGATAAATGATAAGGAAATTCGTCCACTAATGTTAGGAGGTGAGCTCCGCTCCTATCTTTTATCTGCTTATTTTCCAAAGAACCGGGGTTGAGTTTACTGGAATTTATCGAAAGTTGTTTCGAAAAGACCAGGATCGAATCTGTTATTCGAAAACCACTTTGATCCAACTCAAGCATTTCGAACAGAAGACATCTTGAAGAATATGGAATCGAAGATGGAGCACTGAAGTGCAAGGGCTTTGTAACATTTCGAAATTTTTGAAATTTAAAATTTGATTAATTGTATGAACTTTGGGATCTAACTAGTAAAAATTTAATCTAAATTTAATATTGTTGATATTAATATTACACATTAATATAGAATTAAATAAAAAGAGATATTGATAGATGATCTTTTAATAGAATTTAAAATTTGTTAAAGTAAGTTATGATGAAATTATAAGATTTAAATCACACAATTAGAATCCAACATCTAAACAAATAAACAAAAAAATAAATAAACAAATAGTTAAATAAAAGATAAAACAAATGAACAAATAAGTAAACAAATAGTTAAACAAAAGAACAAACAAATGAAACAATATAATACTTATTAAAATAAAAATAATAATAATATAAACTGTACATATAAAAGAAAATGCAAGAGAGTAAAACATTCAAACAAAATAATACTTATATGAATCAAACAGCACATTTCTACAAGTTTTAAAAAGAAAATATAAAAAAAAAACAGCAAACTAAAATATGTAAGCAAAAGAAATAAAATAAAATAAAACAAACTCTTACAATTAGCAAAATAAAACAAAACACTTTTATTTTATAAAGTAAACTAGGAAAGTAAGTATTTTAAATAGAAAAAAAATATATGAAGATAGTACTTACAGGAAAAAGAAAATCAAATAGCATGCTGAAAATATATAAAGCATGAAACACTACATGCTTCCATTTAATGCTTCATTTAATGCCATGTACTCAAGTAACAACAAGTAAGACCTTAACTGCAAATACATGCTTGTATTAAATGTTTACTCCTCAGCCACCTTTGGAAGGAAGGAGAAAAGCATGTGAAAGTACAACAACCTGTATAAAGCCACTATGTAAATAATGCTTCAGTACTTTGCTTTAAAAACCTGCCTACCTCCTTATATACATGGCAATTGCCTTAGTTATTTCATTCAAACAAACTTCTGCAAACCTGATTTTGTATGCTCTGCATTTCATCTGCAAACTTCTGCAAACTTCTGCAAATCTGTTATAAAGAAACCATAGTGCTTTCTGTTTCAAAACAAACAGGTGAGTAAACATGATTATGTGAAGGATTTTAAGTTGTTTTGAAACAGTTTAAACTTCAATAGTAAACTGCCTTTGTTCATGCTTCTTGTTTTAAGTCATGGATTATGTTTTATAAAGATTTTAAAACATACAGTAAGTTTATCACCACTGTAACTTTGGTTTACAGGTATTCCACAAATATTAAAAAAATAAACTGTTGTGAAATATTGATTCAAGGATATGTATTGAATCTATACTGCAGGACATGAATTTTAAAACAAAATTCTTGGTTTTTTGTTTAATATGCAGAGAGTAGTTAGTTTTGAACAAAAAAATTGCATTTTTCTAAATCTTTGATTATTGAATCAATTTTAAATGCTGAAAATTTTCATACAGCAAGTTTAGTCCTTTACAAATCCTAGAAAAATGCTCAAATATTTTTCGAATGCAAGGATTTCGAGATTGGATCGAAGTTAGGGTTTAAGGTTCGAGAGTTTTGATGGGTAGTACGCGAGACGTGTTCGTCTCCTCTGAAGCATCGAGTTGCGAAAGGCTTTGGGAAAAGGACGAGTGTGGTGTTGAGATGGTGGGGACGGAATCGAAGCTTCTCCGGTGAAACGAGGAGCGGCGGCGAGGCGTTTAAAGTTGGGTCTGTTCGAATATTAGTTTGAACGAAGGGGTGAATCGCGACCCAGTGTTTTTTTTTCGAAGTGAAGCTCGATCTCGAGTCAGGGGAGGGAAAGCGACTTGGTGGTGATCGCGGTGGTCACCGGAGTAGAGCCGCGGTGGTGTACACGTGCACGCAGCGTCGTGTGTCAGGGGCGCGTTGAATTGTTCCACCAGCCTGATAAGTTGAAGAAAATAAAAAGGGGAGGAAGAAAGGAAGTGGGGTTTTGGGTACGGCCCAACATTGTTTTGGCAATGTTTAGTTTTGTAGGTATCGGGCCTGATTTCTTTTGGGCTTGGTTTGTTGAAAAAAAAAATTTGGTAGTAAAATGTTAAGAAAACTTTTGGGTATTTCAAGACAAACAATGTTGATTCTAGGTTGATAAGTTTTGGGAAAAAAAACTCACTTCAAGTTTAAATGGGTTAACAACGTGTTTCCAAATTGAATTAAACTTTTAAATTAAATAATTTGGTTTAAAACAAGAATTTAAAAATTCATTTACATTAAAATTTCAATGCAACAATAAATAAATTTTTAAAGTATAAAGCAGTTTTTTTAAAATGAAATTTAGGTGGACAAATTTATAGTTTTGAAAGGGAATTTAGAATAAGAAAGAAATTTTTTTTTAATAAATTAAGTACTTAAATAAATTTAAAAAATTAAGATTTTGTTAATAAGATTAATAAATTCGTCATTAAGAATAATAAATCATTTGCTTTTATATAATCAATAAAAATAATTATGTGGTCAAATTATTAAATCACATCCACTTTGATTGTGTAAATAATTGATTAGGAAATGTATTCAAGTAATTAGTGATAAATAAATGATTAATTAAGTTTTGTTAATCAATAATTAAGGTTGTTAATTAATAATCAATTTAAGATTTATTTGATTCAAAGATAATTAAGAAGTGGTTAATTAATTTAAACCACACGATTCATTAACCATATTTGTAAATAGTTTAACTATGACTATGCCCAAGATTGACACTGTCTATTCTGATTGTGATGTTGTGTTTTGTGGATTGATATGTACTGCACTATGTTGTGTTTTGCTCTGTATTGATGTGAAAACCCTGTTGCCCGTAAAACGACATTTAAACTTCGATGCGACAGGATATCGGATTTCAGTTGGTTATCCGAAACCCACATCGAACCTGTGAATATTTGTAAATGACATCCACATGTTTTAAAATTTGACACTCACTATTCGAATTAGCCGGGAAAGGACCTGTGTGTCATATAACCCATTTCGAATATGTGATTCGACGTTATGGATAGAATGTGAAGACCGGTGTTGAAGACCGGGTATTTGCGAGAGCGATAGGATGACCTGTCGATTGACTCTGCACCGAGTTGCTCCGGTATAGAGTTCTCCATATGTGATGGGAAATCCGATCAGGATTGTGAATATCCGGATTGCAAGGACTTCTTTGTAAGTGCCTTCGGTTTTGTTCGAGCCCGGAACAGACTTGTATGGATTGTGTGTCTGACGTTACAAGTTGAGATATAAAGCAGATTTCATTCAAATATATTTCTGTTGGTGCCGGAGAATTTATTCTTTTAGCTTAACACCCTTCTCTGAGACGTACGAGCTCAGAGGTTATATAGTTGAAGTTATCAGCGATATATTCCCAATTTGGTAATGTGACATGCTGAGTGTTGCTGAAATGATCATTGTGTTGATTATTGTGATAGGATCGTTTATTTGATCGTCTATCTTGGTGATCATTTCTATGATCATTTGTTGACCCAAAGCACGGCTTTTGTATAAAGTGTGTTTTTGTGGACGTGACTTCGTCGGACCTCACACCCCGAAATGGTCGAAACAGGAAAGATGCGGCAAGGTTATTGGGGGTAGCACCCCTTAGGGTATGTGCATTTCCTTCTGGATAGAAGTGGTATCATGGTATGGAGCCCAGATACTTAACTTATGTGGATATCGCAGATATATATATATATATATATGATTTTGTGATTTGTTGCTGGGGCCCCGGTTAAAGGTTGGTTACGACCGGGAGATGGCATACTCGTGTCAGTAGTTACCCAGTTAGGGGTAACCCGGCCTTGTGTTGGCAGAGATCCGGTTTGGCTCTCGGGGATGTCCATCCAGAGGCATTCTCATGTGGCAATGGGAAGTTCCTTGGCCTGACCATTTGTTGGAAATCCAATTCCAAATACGAAAACCTGTACGGTTTTAGTTGTAGAACCTGCCATTTACTTATGGTGGTCACCACTGTTTAGATGGTAGCTATAGTAGGCATAGTTCGAAATGTCTATGCTGGCTAAGATTAATATTCTACCTTTGAAATGTTTTACTTCACTATGCACTAGTAAAAATATCAAAGAATTCTTTTCTCGTATCAAGCATATTTAACTATCATAAGAAGAAATCTCCTCCAATTCTGCGTTTGCATTGTGTGTGTGGCGGGAGGTCTTATGGTAGTTCCATTTTTTTAAAAAAAAAAAGCATTCCGAAAATTCTTTTATAAATCTTGTTTATTTAAATACAACTGTTTTGTTTACTCACACCAGTCCCATGACTGATCCGGAGTTTATTGTTTTCTTTCCTAAACTCTGGGTGCCCATTATTTCCACACGGGCAGCCTAGTAGCAGGTTTCTGTATTTTGGAGTAGCAGTATTTTGGAGCTCTTATCTTGGAGCTATCTTAGGAGCTTTTGGAGATTACAGGTGTTAGCTTTTGGGAGTTCGTTATCATCTCTCATTTGAGAACTTTTGGATATATGTTCACTGTTGTATTATCATGATGTTGTATTTGGAGTTGTAGTGTATGTATTATGTACTCTGTTGCAGTATGGATATTATGTTGATGTTGTAACAGTGATGTTATTTATGATTGATTCTGTTCCGCTGTTTTATATACATCTAATTGTTGTTATAAGCTCCGGCGATGCGAGTTTGATGTCGTTTCTTGGACATCGAGTTTGGGTCGTCACAAATTGGTATCAGAGCTGTTGGTTGAGTAAGAACTTTAGCTACGGAGTATAACACATTAGATGGCTCATTAGAGATAGGGTGAAGTATACCCTAGAATGAGTATAATCAAAATTAAAACTTTGAAATTTCTTAGTCTATTTCTTTTTACTGCTGATATTCCTTAAGATATTTCGCCTGTATATCTAAATCAATTTTCTTACTGATCTCAGATAGTGAAAATGAGTGGACGCAGAGGAAGAATTAGGGGTCAAGGCAATGCTGCAGCACCAAATCAAATTCCCGCAGCCGCAGAAGCAGTAATAGAAATTCAGCAGCAGTCGGACTTGGCTGAATTATATAAGAAATTTGAAAAGCTTGGTGGAAAACCATTTATTGACAAAGAGTCAATTATTGACGCTCAAGCTTGGGTAAGATCGTGTGAAAAGATTTTTAAAGGGCTAAAACTGCAGGATGAGCAGAAAAGACTTATAGCTTCTTGGCAACTCCAAGGAGAAGCTTCAGCTTGGTGGGAAACCATCATTATAGATGAACCTGAGGAAGAATTTACTTGGGATCGTTTTAAAGAAGTGTTTGAGAAACGTTACATGCCATCAGCGGGAGTTTCCAGAATGTATCAGGAATTTCTGGATTTGAAGTAAGGAAGTCTGTCGTTTGAAGAATACTTGAATAAATTCAGTGAACTATCTCGGTTTGGCCCGGAATTGCTAAATACACCTCTGAAGAAAAACGAAAGGTTTATCCGGGGAATGAACCAGAAATATCATGGAAGAATGACAGGTCATGTTAAAGAATCTTTTTCGGATTTGGTAGATATGGGGTACAGGTACGCTTCTCTTGATATACAAGAAGCAACTATGGAAAAAGGTAATTCAGGTAGTCAGAATTATAAAAAGCGAAAATTCGGAGGCAAGAAACCTTGGCAAGGCAATGAGAAGAAGAGGAACACTCAAGGAAGAGCAACAGAAAATGTCACTTGTTACAACTGCAAAGAGAAAGGCCACTATTCAAATGACTGCCCAAAACCGAAGAAACCAGCTAGAGAATGTTACAATTGTCATAAACCGGGACATTTAGTTAAAGATTGCCCAGTGATGAAGCCAGCGCAGGTGGCAAAAGTTTACACGATAAAGGAGGACCCCTCATCTTCAAAAGCTGACAAAGGGAAAGGTGTTTTGGAAGGTAACCTTACTATTAATAATAGAACTGTTAGAGTTTTATTTGATACAGGAGCTTCACATAGCTTTATCTCCCAACAAACCGTAAATGAATTAGGACTTGAAACTAAATTTGCTGACGATCTTATTTGCGTGAAAAATCCGGTTGGAGGTCCCGCAAATCTTAGTTCATATTGTAAGAGAGTTCCTATTTCATATGCTAGCTATAAATTTCCTATCAACCTTTATGTCCTCGAATTTGACGAATTTGAAATCTTACTCGGTATGAACTGGTTAACGAGATACGATGCTAGATTGGAGTGTAGTAATCGGACAGTTTTAATCAAAACAAGTTTTGGAAATTTTATTGAAATCTCTTGTGAAAATCCTAGTCCAAGGAGCGACAGATTGATATATACTTTGGGAAATCTTGAACCCACTTTGCAGTCTATACCTGTTGTTCGGGATTTTTCCGACGTATTTGAAGAAGTGAAATCTTTACTCCTCATCGAGAAATAGAATTCCGAATCGATCTTGTACCTAATACTCGTCCTGTTGTTCACGCAAGTCGCAGGATGGCACCTAGGGAAAAGATTGAATTAGTTCATCAAACTGATGAGCTACGAGCAAAAGGATTAATTAGACCCAGTGTTTCTGAATGGGGCTCAGCCGTCGTATTTGTTGCTAAATCAGACGGATCCTTGAGATTGTGTGTAGGTTACCGCGATCTAAATAAACAAACTCTCAAGAATAAATTTCCACTGCCCAGGATTGATGATTTATTTGATCAGTTGCATGGCGCTCGTTTCTTTTCAAAAATGGATCTAGCCCAGGGATTCCATCAATTACGAATCGCCGAAGATCGTGTACATCTGACTGCTTTCAGAGGTCCTAATATGTTCTATGAATGGTTAGTTATGCCTTTCGGGCTAACCAATGCCCCGGCATACTTCGTAGATCTCATGACTCGTGTGTTTCGGGAAGTTTTGAATAAATTTGTGCTTGTATTCATTGATGACATCTTAATTTTCTCCAAAACTGAAGATGAGCATGCCGAGCATCTTAGAATCGTCTTAGAAATTTTAAGGAGAAATGTTCTTTATGCAAAATTTTCCAAATGCCACTTCTGGGTCAATAAAGTAAAATTCCTTGGCCATATTGTTAATGAAGAAGGAATTTCAGTAGATCCTAGCAAAATTTCCGCTATTCTTGATTGGAAACAACGCACTACTCCAAGAGAAGTTCGAAGCTTTTTGGGTTTAGCAGGCTATTATCGGAAATTCGTTCAAGATTTTTCTAAGTTAGCTAGTCCGCTGACTAAGTTAACCATGAAAAATGCAAAGTTCATTTGGACTTCAAGATGTGAGGAAGTTTTTCAAGAGTTGAAAAAGAGATTGACCACTGCTCCTGTTCTCACTATTGTTAACGGGAACCAAGGCTTATCTGTCTATACTGATGCAAGTGGTGAAGGGGTAGGTGCAGTATTAATGCAAAATGGAAAGGTAGTTGCCTACGCGAGTAGACAATTACGTCCGCATGAGAAGAACTACCCAACGCACGATTTGGAACTTTTGGCTGTTGTTTTCGCTTTGAAAATATGGCGACACTATCTTCTGGGTAAGAATCTTTTCAGCTTTCTTAATAATTTGCGAAATTAACTAAAGAAATATACTTAATAAACTCTCTTTGTTTTAGGTGAAAAATTCGAATTATTCACCGATCATAAAAACTTGAAATATCTTTTCACCCAGAAGGATTTAAATTTGCGACAACAACGTTGGTTGGAATTTCTAGCATCGTATGACTTAGATATTCTGTATACACCCGGAAAGGCCAATATAGTTGCAGACGCTTTGAGCAGAAGTTATGTTGTTCTTGCTTATCTTGTTATCACTCCTACTCTTCTCAAAAGGATTGCAAGACGGCAGAAAGAAGATGAGTTTCTTCGAGGAATCCATAAAAGAATATGCCAAGGTGAAGATACTAGTTTTGAGATAGATAATAGAGAAGTTATAAGGATGAAGGGCAGAATTTGTGTCCCTGACATTCCAGAATTGAAACGAGAAGTATTGGACGAATGCCACAAGTCCAAATTCAGCATCCATCCAGGAGTCAACAAAATGTATCGTGATGTTAACAGGACATTCTGGTGGAAAACGATGAAGAGAGACATATCTATTTATGTGAGTCGTTGTGCTACTTGTCAGCAGATCAAGAGCGACCAAAGGAAAGTGGCCGGTTTACTTCAACCTTTGGAAGTACCGAAATGGAAGTGGGATCAGGTATCGATGGATTTCATTGATGGATTGCCTCGTACCAAGAAAGGCAATGAAGCGATTTAGGTTATTGTGGAAAGTCTAACCAAAAATGCTCATTTCATTCCAGTTAAATCTACTCGGACTGCGGCAAGCTTGGCAGGTATTTATATAAAGGAAATTGTTCGCCTCCATGGTATTCCCAGTAGTATAGTGAGTGACCGTGACCCGATCTTCACTAGTAGATTTTGGGAAGCATTTCAGGACGCATTGGGAACAAAATTAAATTTCAGTACTGCTTATCATCCGCAATCTGATGGACAGACTGAGAGAGTTAACCAAATTTTAGAAGACCTACTGCGTGCTTGTGTTCATGATTTTGGTGGTTCTTGGGAGGACCATTTGCATCTGGTTGAATTCTCTTATAATAACAGTTATCAGACCAGTTTAGAAATGGCTCCTTTTGAAGCTTTATATGGTCGTCCGTGTCGATCACCTACATGCTGGATCGAATCAGGTGACAGACTTGTTCTTGGACCGGATATGATAAAAGAAGCCACTGAGAAGGTAAATTTTATTCGAAAGAAGTTATTAACTGCCCAAAGCCGTCAGAAGAGCTACTATGACCGTCGAAGGAGAAATTTGGAATTTCAAGTTGGAGATTCTGTATTTCTGAAAGTATCTCCGATGCGGGGTGTATTGAGATTCGGGAAAACTAGAAAGTTGGCACCACGTTATATTGGTCCTTTTCCTATTCTGGAAAGGATTGGTTCTCTAGCATATAGAGTGCAGTTACCCAGCTGGTTATCTGGCGTACATGATGTGTTCCATATTTCTAACCTTCGGAAATATGTGCACGATCCAGATGATATTATTGAAGAAGCTGCTCAGCAGGATCTAGAAATCACTCCTAACTTGGCAGTTAGAAGGGAACCGATGAAAATTGTTGATCGTGATGAGAAGCGATTGAGGAACAAAATTGTGAAATTGGTCAAAGTTAAATGGAGTGGCGATCCAAAGGACTGTACTTGGGAGACTGAAGAGAATATGAAGAAGTCATATCCCAAATGCAGAATTGACATCTCGACTTAAATCTGTAAGTCATTTCCTTATTTCCGAATTCGTATATTATTCGTTTACGTTTCTCTCTCTTTCAATTTCGAGGACGAAATTTTCTTAAGGAGGGGATATTGTAACATTCCGAAATTTTTGAAATTTAAAATTTGATTAATTGTATGAACTTTGGGATCTAACTAGTAAAAATTTAATCTAAATTTAATATTGTTGATATTAATATTACACATTAATATAGAATTAAATAAAAAGAGATATTGATAGATGATCTTTTAATAGAATTTAAAATTTGTTAAAGTAAGTTATGATGAAATTATAAGATTTAAATCACACAATTAGAATCCAACATCTAAACAAATAAACAAATAATTAAACAAAAAAATAAATAAACAAATAGTTAAATAAAAGATCAAACAAATGAACAAATAAGTAAACAAATAGTTAAACAAAAGAACAAACAAATGAAACAATATAATACTTATTAAAATAAAAATAATAATAATATAAACTGTACATATAAAAGAAAATGCAAGAGAGTAAAACATTCAAACAAAATAATACTTATATGAATCAAACAGCACATTTCTACAAGTTACAAAAAGAAAATATAAAAAAAAAACAGTAAACTAAAATATGTAAGCAAAAGAAATAAAATAAAATAAAACAAACTCTTACAATTAGCAAAATAAAACAAAACACTTTTATTTTATAAAGTAAACTAGGAAAGTAAGTATTTTAAATAGAAAAAAAATATATGAAGATAGTACTTACAGGAAAAAGAAAATCAAATAGCATGCTGAAAATATATAAAGCATGAAACACTACATGCTTCCATTTAATGCTTCATTTAATGCCATGTACTCAAGTAACAACAAGTAAGACCTTAACTGCAAATACATGCTTGTATTAAATGTTTACTCCTCAGCCACCTTTGGGAGGAAGGAGAAAAGCATGTGAAAGTACAACAACCTGTATAAAGCCACTATGTAAATAATGCTTCAGTACTTTGCTTTAAAAACCTGCCTACCTCCTTATATACATGGCAATTGCCTTAGTTATTTCATTCAAACAAACTTCTGCAAACCTGATTTTGTATGCTCTGCATTTCATCTGCAAACTTCTGCAAACTTCTGCAAATCTGTTATAAAGAAACCATAGTGCTTTCTGTTTCAAAACAAACAGGTGAGTAAACATGATTATGTGAAGGATTTTAAGTTGTTTTGAAACAGTTTAAACTTCAATAGTAAACTGCCTTTGTTCATGCTTCTTGTTTTAAGTCATGGATTATGTTTTATAAAGATTTTAAAACATACAGTAAGTTTATCACCACTGTAACTTTGGTTTACAGGTATTCCACAAATATTAAAAAAATAAACTGTTGTGAAATATTGATTCAAGGATATGTATTGAATCTATACTGCAGGACATGAATTTTAAAACAAAATTCTTGGTTTTTTGTTTAATATGCAGAGAGTAGTTAGTTTTGAACAAAAAAATTGCATTTTTCTAAATCTTTGATTATTGAATCAATTTTAAATGCTGAAAATTTTCATACAGCAAGTTTAGTCCTTTACAAATCCTAGAAAAATGCTCAAATATTTTTCGAATGCAAGGATTTCGAGATTGGATCGAAGTTAGGGTTTAAGGTTCGAGAGTTTTGATGGGTAGTACGCGAGACGTGTTCGTCTCCTCTGAAGCATCGAGTTGCGAAAGGCTTTGGGAAAAGGACGAGTGTGGTGTTGAGATGGTGGGGACGGAATCGAAGCTTCTCCGGTGAAACGAGGAGCGGCGGCGAGGCGTTTAAAGTTGGGTCTGTTCGAATATTAGTTTGAACGAAGGGGTGAATCGCGACCCAGTGTTTTTTTTTCGAAGTGAAGCTCGATCTCGAGTCAGGGGAGGGAAAGCGACTTGGTGGTGATCGCGGTGGTCACCGGAGTAGAGCCGCGGTGGTGTACACGTGCACGCAGCGTCGTGTGTCAGGGGCGCGTTGAATTGTTCCACCAGCCTGATAAGTTGAAGAAAATAAAAAGGGGAGGAAGAAAGGAAGTGGGGTTTTGGGTACGGCCCAACATTGTTTTGGCAATGTTTAGTTTTGTAGGTATCGGACCTGATTTCTTTTGGGCTTGGTTTGTTGAAAAAAAAAATTTTGGTAGTAAAATGTTAAGAAAAGTTTTGGGTATTTCAAGACAAACAATGTTGATTCTAGGTTGATAAGTTTTGGGAAAAAAAAACTCACTTCAAGTTTAAATGGGTTAACAACGTGTTTCCAAATTGAATTAAACTTTTAAATTAAATAATTTGGTTTAAAACAAGAATTTAAAAATTCATTTACATTAAAATTTCAATGCAACAATAAATAAATTTTTAAAGTATAAAGCAGTTTTTTTAAAATGAAATTTAGGTGGACAAATTTATAGTATTGAAAGGGAATTTAGAATAAGAAAGAAATTTTTTTTTAATAAATTAAGTACTTAAATAAATTTAAAAAATTAAGATTTTGTTAATAAGATTAATAAATTCGTCATTAAGAATAATAAATCATTTGCTTTTATATAATCAATAAAAATAATTATGTGGTCAAATTATTAAATCACATCCACTTTGATTGTGTAAATAATTGATTAGGAAATGTATTCAAGTAATTAGTGATAAATAAATGATTAATTAAGTTTTGTTAATCAATAATTAAGGTTGTTAATTAATAATCAATTTAAGATTTATTTGATTCAAAGATAATTAAGAAGTGGTTAATTAATTTAAACCACACGATTCATTAACCACATTTGTAAATAGTTTAACTATGACTATGCCCAAGATTGACACTGTCTATTCTGATTGTGATGTTGTGTTTTGTGGACTGATATGTACTGCACTATGTTGTGTTTTGCTCTGTATTGATGTGAAAACCCTGTTGCCCGTAAAACGACATTTAAACTTCGATGCGACAGGGTATCGGATTTCAGTTGGTTATCCGAAACCCACATCGAACCTGTGAATATTTGTGAATGACATCCACATGTTTTAAAATTTGACACTCACTATTCGAATTAGCCGGGAAAGGACCTGTGTGTCATATAACCCATTTCGAATATGTGATTCGACGTTATGGATAGAATGTGAAGACCGGGTATTTGCGAAAGCGATAGGATGACCTGTCGATTGACTCTGCACCGAGTTGCTCCGGTATAGAGTTCTCCATATGTGATGGGAAATCCGATCAGGATTGTGAATATCCGGATTGCAAGGACTTCTTTGTAAGTGCCTTCGGTTTTGTTCGAGCCCGGAACAGACTTGTATGGATTGTGTGTCTGACGTTACAAGTTGAGATATAAAGCAGATTTCATTCAAATATATTTCTGTTGGTGGCGGAGAATTTATTCTTTTAGCTTAACACCCTTCTCTGAGACGTACGAGCTCAGAGGTTATATAGTTGAAGTTATCAGCGATATATTCCCAATTTGGTAATGTGACATGCTGAGTGTTGCTGAAATGATCATTGTGTTGATTATTGTGATAGGATCGTTTATTTGATCGTCTATCTTGGTGATCATTTCTATGATCATTTGTTGACCCAAAGCACGGCTTTTGTATAAAGTGTGTTTTTGTGGACGTGACTTCGTCGGACCTCACACCCCGAAATGGTCGAAACAGGAAAGATGCGGCAAGGTTATTGGGGGTAGCACCCCTTAGGGTATGTGCATTTCCTTCTGGATAGAAGTGGTATCATGGTATGGAGCCCAGATACTTAACTTATGTGGATATCGCAGATATATATATATATATATATATGATTTTGTGATTTGTTGCTGGGGCCCCGGTTAAAGGTTGGTTACGACCGGGAGATGGCATACTCGTGTCAGTAGTTACCCAGTTAGGGGTAACCTGGCCTTGTGTTGGCAGAGATCCAGTTTGGTTCTCGGGGATGTCCATCCAGAGGCATTCTCATGTGGCAATAGGAAGTTCCTTGGCCTGACCATTTGTTGGAAATCCAATTCCAAATACGAAAACCTGTACGGTTTTAGTTGTAGAACCTGCCATTTACTTATGGTGGTCACCACTGTTTAGATGGTAGCTATAGTAGGCATAGTTCGAAATGTCTATGCTGGCTAAGATTAATATTCTACCTTTGAAATGTTTTACTTCACTATGCACTAGTAAAAATATCAAAGAATTCTTTTCTCGTATTAAGCATATTTAACTATCATAAGAAAAAATCTCCTCCAATTCTGCGTTTGCATTGTGTGTGTGGCGGGAGGTCTTATGGTAGTTCCATTTTTTTTTTAAAAAAAAGCATTCCGAAAATTCTTTTATAAATCTTGTTTATTTAAATACAACTGTTTTGTTTACTCACACCAGTCCCATGACTGATCCGGAGTTTATTGTTTTCTTTCCTAAACTCTGGGTGCCCATTATTTCCACACGGGCAGCCTAGTAGCAGGTTTCTATATTTTGGAGTAGCAGTATTTTGGAGCTCTTATCTTGGAGCTATCTTAGGAGCTTTTGGAGATTACAGGTGTTAGCTTTTGGGAGTTCGTTATCATCTCTCATTTGAGAACTTTTGGATATATGTTCACTGTTGTATTATCATGATGTTGTATTTGGAGTTGTAGTGTATGTATTATGTACTCTGTTGCAGTATGGATATTATGTTGATGTTGTAACAGTGATGTTATTTATGATTGATTCTGTTCCGCTGTTTTATATACATCTAATTGTTGTTATAAGCTCCGGCGATGTGAATTTGATGTCGTTTATTGGACATCGAGTTTGGGTCGTCACAGGCTTCTTACTACTGGTCCATAGGGTGATTCCAAAATGGATGTAGTAGAAGTAGTGCCTTCGGTTTGTGTGATAACTCGGATTTTTGGCATATTGTAATTGGATAATTTACTGATTTTATTTGGATAAATAAATGAAATTCTGACTTATAAATATCTATATAAATATTTATTTGATAATATTTGTTTAATGATCTTCTTTTATAAATATTTATTTGGCAAAAATTTATCTTTTCAAAGCTAGTAAGAATAATTTTCTAATATAATATATAGGTATGTATATTTTAGTGAAAGCTTTGTTTTGAAATTAATATATATATATATATATATATATATATATATATATATAAATACTTATATAATTCAACTTTAAATAAATCTTTGAAAATTTTGCACATTTATATATATGTAAGGTGATATTTAATTAAAGATTTAAAAATACTTTTCCTTTTATATAATTAAAAATAGATATAGTTAGTGTATATGTAAAATACAAAGTACATATGTAGATATAGATTTAAATAATTAGTATAAAAATTTCTATAAACATTTTACAGAAAGAATTACAAGTGTTAAGACATTTACATATTTATTTACAAGTGTAGTTGAAATAGACAAGTGGGAAAACATGTTTTTTAAAAAAATTAATTACATGTATTAGAAGAAAAGAACCAGACCTCATTTTTCTTGGGTACATCTAAAACCTGAAAACAAATCAAAAGGAAAAGAGAAACATCTGTGAAACATTATACAGGCCACAAGAAGATCTAAACAAAAGCCTATAAAACATTATAACTCAAACCAGAAGTATCAAACAATCCTCTCAGATTTAAAAGCAAAATCTCAGACCTGAAGCATATCAAAATCAAAGCAAGATTCAACTGGAATCAAGCAACAAAACCTTTTCAACAACCTGTAACAAAGATCATCTAGTATCTTCCAGTTTAAAAGCAATCAGAGCATCATCGCCTTCAGTTTTCAAAAGCAGGTTCAGGATCTTTGTTTGAATAACTTAAGGCGAGTAAACATTTGATTTTTATGCTTAAACTTGTTTTAATCCTGATGCATATGATAGATTGCAAGGGCAATATTTTACACTGTTTGCATGACGAATTAAGAAGTTGTATGAATACAAATAGAAGATGAACCTGTACATGTTTGATATAACTATATTCAAGCTCTGTTTGATATTACATATCAAATCTGATTTCAAAAATTCAATGCTCCTTCTCTATCCTATTTCTGATTATAATTCCTAAATGAAAAAGATTTATATGACTTAAACATCAATTTTTAAAAGTAATTTCGAGCATTTATATTGAGTGATTATTTTGAAATGAAGGTTAATAGTAAAGAAAATCATTCCAGGTCAAAAATCGATTTTGATAATTTTAGATTTTGATTTTAGAAATTGATTTGAACTAGAAAATGGTAAATTTGATATTGAATTTAAGGTTTTTAGTGTTAAGGTTATCGTGTATTTGTGAGTTGATCGGGAAATGAACTTTCATCGTTTTACGACGATTAATGACGAATGAGGTGTCGTGTTGGTTGATGAAGGAAGTTAAGGGGATAAAGAGCTTCAGAAAAATGACCGGAGTATTTTTAGGCCATTGGCTGGGTTGGTCAGTGGCGAAATAGGGTTTTTGGTTCGTTTTGTGATGTAGTTGTTCTCAAAGCAAATGCGGCGACGTCATTGGATCGGTCGTGACCGATCATGGGGAAAATGTAGAGGAGCGTTAAGTGAAGCTTCAGGTGTAAGGTCGTGGGTTTCGATGGGGGTGACGGCGGCGAGTGGTAGGTTTTGGTGATCGATTTATTTTTTGGGGGCTCATGAATTTCTTGTTTCGATTTCGAGCACCTTCGTGGAAACCTAGGTGGTGGAAATTACTAGAGCGTCGACTTTGACCTGCTGGAGGCAGAAGTGCTAATCGAAACCGTGGCATGGGGCTGTGCATGTGCACAGGCATCGGTGTATCTGTGTCTAATTCTGATGGAAGAAGATAAGGTGAGGGGGAAGAACAGCTTTGTCTCGGGCAGGAACTCAGGGGAATGGTGGGATTTACTCGAGATTGTCTTAGGGGTTTCGTATGATATTAACAACCTTCAATAGTTTAAAATTTTTAAACTAAGTTTAAAAAAAGAAGGGGAAAGAGTGAAGCTCGAGAAAAGGAGATAAAGTCTCAGGTTTTGGTTTGGGTAAGTGCTGAGTTGTCTCGGGTAAGATAATTATGTTACAAATGTCAAAGATAACATAATTAAGCTTTTAATAATTCACTTAATCATATTTAAATAAAGGTGTTTATTTAAATGTTGATTTAATTAAGTTGTATAATTTATTTTAACCCGGCAAGTTGATTCTTGGAGTTTATTTAAAACCTAATTAATAATGTGATTAAATGTGTTTAATCATTAATTAAACTTAAGGGTTAAGTTAATGATAGATTATTTCCTAAGTTATTAAATAAGATTTTAATGATAATTAAAAAAAATTGAAGTCTTCAATTAAGAAAGGTCTTAAGTAATTAGGATTGATTAATTAATAAGTTAATAAGTAATTAAAGATTAGATAATCAAGGTAATTAATCAAGGTAACTAATTAAGGTTAATTAATTAGGGATGATTAATTAAGATAGATGATTAAAGAATAATTAATTAAGAGGGTTGTAATTAATTAACGTTAAGTGCAGGATTAAGATAATCCAAGTGAATAAAGTTGGTAATAAAAATTAATTGGAGGTTAACTAAATTTATTTGATATTGTATATTTAATAAATCTTGTGTATGGATGAAACTAGAGGCTAATTACTTAACAAAAAGAGTTATCACTTAATGAAGTAATTAAAGGAATTAATTACTCAGTATAATTAATTAAGTTAATGTGATTAATTTTAGTTAATTAATTAAGTTTAATTAATTAAAGAAAATTACTTGATAATGGGTTAAGTATAATTACTTAATGTAATTAATGAAGTGTAATTACTCAGTGAAGTAATTAATGGATAATTACATGATGTAATTAATTAAGGGTAATTACTTGATGAAAAGTAATTAAAGAATAATTACTTATTGGAAGTAATGAAGTGTTAATTACTCAGTGTAATTAATTAAAGGATTTATTAATTAATTAAGAGGTTAATTAATTAATGTAAGTAATTAGGAATAATTAATTACTGAGTGTGATTAATCAAGGTTGAATAATGAATGTGATTAATTAAAGGATTGATTATTAAATGAAAGGCGGGTCATTTACATTTTGGTAAATTAATTAAAGGCTAATTATTGAGCGTAATTAGAGAGGATAATTAAGGGATGATTAATTAATGGTTTGTAATTGATTATTGTTAAGTAAGCAAGATTAAAAGTGATTAAAGTAATTAATTTGATTTAATTAGGAATGGGGTGACTAATTAATCTTTGCTTATGAATGACTGGTTGATATTTCTGATATGAAATGATTGTGATATGATATGTTTGTCTTGAACAGTGATAATGTGGTTATCTATCAAGATGCATTGCTGTGTAAAGTGACATCTTTTATTTAATGTTGATTTGTATTTCACTTGAATATCTTGGGTTAAGATGATATTGAATTCGAAGAGACCGGGATCGGGTATTAGTAAATACCCAAACCCACTTCGATTTGTAACCTACAATGATTCTTTATAGATTGATATGTGGAATCAATAGGCTGAAATGAAATAATTTGAATGACTAGACCATTTAATTCTAAGTTAAGGTACTTAGGAATTGATTGTGAAAATAAGTGTTGACTATAGCAAGTTGGGAACTTGTAGTGATGAACGAGTTACCCGGGTTTTAAGCATGTTTTATGCATTAGTATTTCTTGTTAGATGGGTTTACTCGCATTGGTTTCCAGCCTGACCCGGGTGTTACTTCGATGTAATGCTCGGGTCAGACCGAGTATTACAGATTTTCAGGTAAGGACGTTCTGGAGCTCAGGAGACGAGTTGGATGGCAGGAATGTATGGAGTGTATTCCGCTGTAATATATTGTAGTTATCTGGGTCATGTTGATTTTAACTATCCAGTGATTATGTATATAAATATAAATTGCCAGATACGGTGTTCCTTTGTATAACTGCTATTTATTTGATATTGTGTTTTGATCTGCTGCGAATGTGAGAATCTGTGTTTCTTTTCTGTTTCCTCTTCTTTCTCTTTTCTTCTTTTCCTAACTATCTAGAATATTCGAGATCGAAAATTCCGGGTTGTTACATTTGGTATCAAGAGCTAGAGGTTAAGTGAGAACCTTGGCTCTGGAGGGTTTACTCATTGAGGATAGGGTCAATGGTACCCTAGAATGAGTTGAGTATATATATATATAAGAGAGCGTACTTGTTATTTTCTTATATAAAGGTTTTTAAATGATTTCTAAAGTAAATGAATCTTATATAAGTTTATTAAGCAATAGTTTTTCTAATATATTAACGTAATTGGTTGTTTTACTAATTGAATTAAAATAATAATTAGAATTAAGTGGTAATAGTAATACAACCAAATTGAAATCTAATAAAGATAAGCTAAAAATGGATCCAAACTGAAAGTAAAATCCTGAAAATTTGTAGAAAAGTTTTCAGAATAAGATAATAATGAATGGGTATCCAGATATGATAATCTTGGTTGCTATCATAAATAATTGATTTAATAATGATATGTGCATTAATGATTAAGAAAAAATGAAATGTTTTAAGGGAGTAACCTTTAGATAAGTATGACTTGTAAATTAAAGTGGATTTTAAATTGTGAAATTTTAAACCTAAGTCTAGAAACATTTGAATTGTTTCAAAATGTTAAAAGAAATTTGTTTTGAATTAAAACCAAAGGTGGTTTGAATTTTAAAGTTTGGCTTGGTAGGCCAGTAAGTAAATATGTATATATGTGTGGACGTATATAATATCACAGATGATTTGAAATAAACTCTAAGGTGTTGAGTTTTGATTTTCCTTGGAATGTGATGTGAAAACCCAAAGTGATAAATTTTTGAACTTATAAATGGGATTGGATATTAATATGAAGTTTAAAATTTGAAATGAGAATTCAAATTTGGTAAAGTTGACAGGATTAAATTAAAGTGAATTTAACATAGGAAAAGTTAAATAAGTTTAAGACAAACAACCTGAATTGGAAATTTCAAGATGAAATTGAAATTTAACTTGGGAAGTTAAAAGGTTGATTTAAAATGGGAGTTATGAGTGATCTCAGAATGGGTTTGAGATCTGGAAATTGAAAATGGATGCTGTAATTTGGTGTTTTGATAAATTTGGATGTTTATTTATCATGATATCATTCTATTATTAAATAATCTATGAAACCGAGAATTGGTTTTAAAGTTAAAATGGAGTGATAAATTGGATTCTAAAGATAAAATTGTTTTTGAATTCTTATTTGAATTTTGAAATAAGTTTAGTAAAGGAAATTTAAAATGGAATTTTGAAATTTAGACTCAGAAATTAATTGTTTAAAAATTTTAATTGTTTAATTAAAATAAGGGTTAATTTAATTTAAGGGATTAAATCAACATTTAAAATTTAACTTGAATTTATATAATTCGAAATGGTTTAAAATTGAGATTTAAATTGAATTAGTTCAAATTGAATTTGATTTGAATTAATTGGAATTTTGATTGAAGATGGAAAATTTTAAAACTCAAATGGAAAATTTAAATTGGATTAATTCGAAATGAAATTGAAGTTGAATGAGTTCAAATTCAAATGGGAAGTTGATTTGAATTTGGGTGGGAATGGAAGTTGACTTAATTTGAATTGAAATTGAAAGTTAATTGGAAACTGGAAATTGATTGGAAATGGAGATTGAAAATTGAATAGTTTGGCTCTGGACTATTTTCAAACAAATTTTTTAATATAATCTTTTTTAAATCTATTTTTTCCAAGCTATTTACTATATACAATCTTTCTTTTTAAAGCCAAACTATTTTATACTTATTATATAACTACTTTTGAAACTATTTAACTATTTTACAATTGTTTTATAAACTAATTACAATTTTACAACTATTCTGCAATTACTTAAGTATTCTACAACTATTTAACTATTTTCTAACTATCTTACAATTACTTAACTATTTTACAGCTATTTTACAAACTAGTAATTATTTTCAACTACTTATCTATTTAAAACTTTTCAAGCTATTTTCTAAATTTAAGCTGGGCAGATTCAAATTGTTTATAATTAAATATCCATTTGAGATAAGAATTGAGGTGATAATCCAAATGAGGATTTAAGCAATTGTGAGTAAGTGAATGAAAATCTAAGAAAATGTGAATAGAAAAGGAGATTGATTTGGCTAATAACCAATGAAGATAGATACGTAGGATGTACGTATATTATTCTATTCGCATAGTGATTTGATCCCGATTCGAGCACAGAATTTCGAGATAATATATCGATCCGAGTTGGAATTTTCACTTGATTTTCGACGGTGAACCTGGATATGGATTGTTGATTGGTTCTGGAAATTCTCTATCACAGTTGTGACTATGCAAGGAGAATGACGGTTTCTGATCAAGAAACCAGATCTGAGTCCGCACTAGGAAGTTGGGTGGACGATACTAGTTCAGAAGAGAAATTGTGTGATCGAGTGAGCGATCAGATTCATATTCCATGCGGATGATATGTGTATATTGTAAGGGATTGAATAAAATTGATATTGAAATTTGTGGATAAGAAATGTGAAATGGTTTTTGAAATGAAAAGTATCTTTGTGAGATATATGATGAAATAAAGTGGAAATTGGATATTTCTATGATAAAAAATTTACTTTACGGAAGTAAGTAATGTGGTAAGTGACTTTATAAAGAATCAAACTTGAATATTTGATTTGGTAAAGTTATATATACCTGTTATATAAGATAAATCTTCCCTTGTTGAATCTAGCGAAATAAAAAGGGTTTTGAAATATTTCAAGTATAAAACAGGAATTTATACAAGTTTGAAATGATCCAAAGATTTTTCAAGGTTATATATATATAAAGGATCTTATGAGAATGATTTTGGAGAAAATGTTTTTGGAACCTATGGATTTTGAAAAGGCTTTTGATTTTTTGATAAAATCAATATGGGAATTTGGAAAGCCTAGATTGAGAATTATCGATTTTGGGATAATCGATTTTGAGAAAGGAAATTTATTTGAGATTCATATTAGGTGTATGATTTGGAAGATACTATATGTGTATGGTACAAAGTGTTTTGAAAATGGCTCTGGAGAAAAAGGCGCTCCCTTGTAATGAACTTCTCAGGAGTACCACAGGGTGGTACTGCCTTGAGCCCTAAGGGGGGTTCTAAAGTTGATCCTGTGAGGAATCCGGACAAACTAGTTCCTGAGGATTATTGGATAGTGAAAGTCGAGGGCGCTGATGCCTACAGATGCATTTGGGTTATGCTGTGACGACAGTGTAACCCGATGTCATTGCGATCTACTATGGACCATAGCGAAAATCGTGTGGAGGTGAGTGTCAACGGTCTACGTTTGATTTTGCTAGAAAGGCAACGTAACATCGATAGACTGCGATCTATGGTCGAGTGGAGTGGAGAAGTTTCATTTTTTTTGGTAGCAGAATTCGAGGGCGCTGATGCCTATAGGTATATGGGTTTTTGCTGTGATAGCAACGTAACCCTAGTTGTAGCTCTGTAGTGGGTTCCATTGCATAATCGAGGGGCTCGGAGTGCCTATAGTTTTCTATGGATTTTGCCGGGATGGCAACGTAACCATCGGGTTAACTGCGACCGTGGATGGGGATGATGATTTCCAGAGCATTCTCACAAGGATATTTCCTCTATTTTCAAAAATGTTTTCTATATTTTCAATAAAATTATTTTCCAAGTATTTTCACTGGGTGTTGAAATGGGTTTACCATTTACTTATAGATATTCGGTCCTATGCCTGATCAACGTATGACTGAATTTCTGTGAGAACGAGGATGGACTGGTTGAGACATCGAGTTAAAAAAAATTTATAAAACTATTTTTGCAATACTATGTAGATTTTAAAAGCGTTTTAAAAATTCTTAATAAAAAGAGCGATTTTATAGTTTAAAAATGTTCAAAGAGTAATTTTTCTGATATTAAGCATTTTAATAAATTCTGGCTTCGTTCCTTTTCGAGGACGAAAAGATTCAAAGGGGTGAGGAATGTGATAACCTGGATTTTTGGCATATTGTAATTGGATAATTTAATGATTTTATTTGGATAAATAAATGAAATTCTGATAATTAGAATATATCTGGACATGTATATAAATGAATTTGGACTATAATAAATTCTGACTTATAAATATCAATATAAATATTCATTTGATAATATTCGTTCAATGATCTTCTTTTGTAAATATTTATTTGGAAAAAAATTATCTTTTCAAAGCTAATAAGAATAATTTTCTAATATAATATATAGGTATGTATATTTTAGTGAAAGCTTTGTTTTGAAATTAATATATACATACATACATACATATATATATATATATATATATATATAAATACTTATAGAATTCAACTTTAAATGAATCTTTGAAAATTTTACACATGTGTATATATATATGTAAGGTGAGATTTAATTAAAGATATAAAAATACTTTTCCTTTTATATACTTAAAAATAGATATAGTTAGTATATATGTAAAATACAAAGTACATATGTAAACACATCTAGATATAAATTTAAATTATTAGTATACAAATTTCTATAAACATTTTACAAAAAGAATTACAAGTGTTAAGACATTTACATAGTTATTTACAAGTGTAGTTGAAATAGACAAGTGGCAAAACATGTTTTTTTTAAAAAAAATAATTACATGTATTAGAAGAAAAGAACCAGACCTCATTTTTCTTGTGTACATCTAAAACCTGAAAACAAATCAAAAAGCAAAGAGAAACATCTGTGAAACGTTATACAGACCATAAGAAGATCTAAACAAAAGCCAGTAAAACATATAACTCAAACCAGAAGTATCAAACAATCCTCTCAGATTTAAAAGTAAAATCTCATACCCGAAGCATATCAAAATCAAAGCAAGATTCAACTAGAATCAAGCAACAAAATCTTTTCAACAACCTGTAACAAAGATCATCTAATATCTTCCAGTTTAAAAGCAATCAGAGCATCATCACCTTCAGTTTGCAAAAGCAGGTTCAGGATCTCTGTTTGCATAAATTAAGGCGAGTAAACATTTGATTTTTATGTTTAACTTGTTTTAATCCTGATGCATATGATAGATTGCAAGGGCAATATTGTGAACTGTTTACATGGTTGTATGAATACAAATAGAAGATGAACCTGTGCATGTTTGATATAACTATATTCAAGCTCTGTTTGATATTACATATCAAATCTGATTTCAAAAATCCAATGCTCCTTCTCTATCCTATTTCTGGTTATAATTCCTAAATGAAAAAGATTCGTATGACTGAAACATAAATTTTAAAAATAATTTCGAGCACTTATATTGATTGATTATTTCAAAATGAAGGTTAAAAGCAAAAAAAATCATTCCAGGTCAAAAATCGATTTTGATAATTTCAGATTTTGATTTTAGAAACTGATTTGAACTAGAAAATGGTAAATTTAGATATTGAATTTAAGATTTTTAGTGTTAAGGTTATCGTGTATTTGTGAGTTGATCGAGAAACGAACTTTCGTCAATTTACGGCAATTAACGACGAGTGAGGTGCCGTGTTGATTGACGAAGGAAGTTAAGGGGATGAAGAGCTTCGAAAAAATGACCAATTGTGTGACGTAGTTGTTCTCGAAGCAATTGCGGCGACATCATTGGATCGGTCGTGATTGATCGTGGGAGAAAATGTAGAGGAGCGTTAAGCGAAGCTTTGGGTGTAGGGTCGTGGGTTTCGATGGGGGGTGATGGCGGCGAAAGGTAGGTTTTGGTAATCGATTTTTTTTGGGGGCTTGTGAATTTCTTGTTTCGATTTCGAGCACCTTCGTGGAAAACTGGGTGGTGGGAAAGTACTGGAGCGTCGACGTTGACCTGTTGGAGGCAGCAGTATTGATCGAAGCGGCGGCGTGGGGCTGTGCTTGTGCACAGGCATCGGTGTATTTGTGTCTAATTATGATGGAAGAAGATAAGGTGGGGAAAGAACAGCTTTGTCACGGGTAGGAACTCAGGGGAATGGTGGGATTTGCTCGAGATTGTCTTAGGGGTTTCGTATGATGTAAACAACCTTCAATAGTTTAAACTTTTAAACTAAGTTTTAAAAAAAAAAAAAGGGGAAAGAGTGAAGCTCGGGAAAAGGAGATGAAGTCTCAGGTTTTGGTTCGGGTAAGTGCTGAGTTGTCTCGGGAAAGATAATTATGTTACCAATGTTAAAGATAACATAATTAAGCTTTTAATAATTCACTTAATCATTATTTTAAATAAAGGTGTTTATTTAAATGTTGATTTAATTAAGTTGTATAATTTATTTTTACCTAGTAAGTTGATTCTTGGAGTTTATTTAAAACCTAATTTATAATGTGATTAAATGTGTTTAATCATTAATTAAACTTAAAGGTTAAGTTAATGATAAATTATTTCCTAGATTATTAAATTAGATTTTAATGATAATTAATATATATATATATAATTGAAGTCTTCAATTAAGAAAGGTCTTAAGTAATTAGGATTGATTAATTAATAAGTTAATAAGTAATTAAAGATTAGATAATCAAGGTAATTAATTAAGGTTAATTAATCAAGGTAATTAATTAAGGTTAATTAATCAGGGATGATTAATTAAGATAGATGATTAAAGAATAATTAATTAAGAGGGTTGTAATTAATTAATGTTCAGTGCAGAATTAAGATAATCCAAGTGAATAAAGTTGGTAATAAAAATTCATTGGAGGTTAATTAAATTTGTTTGATATTATATATCTAATAAATCTTGTGTATGGACGTAACTAGGGGCTAATTACTTAATAAAAAGAGTTATTACTTAATGAAGTAATCAAAGGAATTAATTACTTAGTATAATTAATTAAGTTAATGTGATTAATTTTAGTTAATTAATTAAGTTTAATTAATTAAAGAAAATAATTGATAATGGGTTAAGTATAATTACTTAATGTAATTAACAAAGTGTAATTACTTAGTGAAGTAATTAATGGATAATTACAGGATGTAATTACTTAATGGGTAATTACTTGATGAAAAGTAATCAAAGAATAATTACTTAGTGGAAGTAATTAAGTGTTAATTACTCGGTGTAATTAATTAAAGGATTTATTAATTAATTAAAAGGTTAATTAGTTAATGTAAGTAATTAAGAATAATTAATTATTGAGTGTGATTAATCAAGGTTGATTAATGAATGTGATTAATTAAAGGATTGATTATTAAATGAAAGGCGAGTCGTTTACATTGTGGTAAATTAACTAAAAGCTAATTACTGAGTGTAATTAGAGAGGATAATTAAGGGATGATTGATTAATGGTTTGTAATTGATTATTGTTAAGTAATCAAGATTAAAAGTGATTAAAGTAATTAATTTGATTTAATTAGGAATGGGGTGACTAATTAATCTTGCTTATGAATGATTCGTTGATATTTCTGATATGAAATGATTGTGATATGATATGTTTGTCTTGAACAGTGATAATGTGGTTATCTATCAAGATGCACTGCTGTGTAAAGTGACATCTTATATTTAAATTTGAATTGTATTTCACTTGAATATCTTGGGTTAAGATGATACTGAATTCGAAGAGACCGGGATCGGGTATCAGTAAATACCCGAACCCACTTCGATTTGTAACCTACAATGATTCTTTATAGATCGATATGTGGAATCAGTAGGCTGAAATGAAATAATTTAAATGACTAGACCATTTAAATCTAAGTTAAGGTACTTACGAATTGATTGTGAAAATAAGTGTTGGCTATAGCAAGTTGGGAACATGTAGTGATGAACGAGTTACCCGGGTTTTAAGCATGTTTTACGCATTAGTATTTCTTGTGAGACGGGTTTTCTCACGCTAGTTTCCAGCCTGACCCGGGTGTTACTTTGATGTAATGCTCGGGTCAGACCGAGTATTACAGATTTTCAGGTAAGGATGTTTTGGAGCTCAGGAGGTGAGCTGGATGGAAGGAACGTATGGAGTGTATTCCGCTGTAATATATTGTAGTTATCTGGGTCATGTTGATTTTAACTCTCTAGTGATTGTGAAATGTTGTAACTCCGATGTATATAAATATAAATTGACAGATACAGTTTTTCTTTGTATAACTGCTCTTTATTTGATATTGTATTTTGATGCGCTGCGAATGTGAGAATCTGTGTTTCTTTTCTGTTTCTTCTTCTTTCTCTTTTCTTCTTTTTCTAACTATCTGGAATATTCGGGATCGAAAATTTAGGGTTGTTACAGTTTGTCCTTATCCAACAGATCTTGTATGCATGAATTTTAGCACTACATTACTGCCTGGAGGGTAGTGTTAGCATTCCAGGTGGGATTTCTATTCAAATAGGTAAAACATAGCCTCAAGCCTCATCGACCAGGAAATGACTAGAACAGGGCATTCAGCAGGGTTAAGTGGGTCGCTCCCATTAGGATATGTCATCATCTTTCCAGATTACCCTATTTTTATGGATTTGGTTATGCGTGAGAGATCTCTATTACGGTTGGAAGACCAGGATGATGACATATTCGGTACTACTAGTCAAGTGGTAGGTCGATTCTGTATGGCTAGATACAAGATGTTCTTGCCAGACACGGGTGCATTGTTCTAGAGATGTACCCATCAAAGGTAGTTCCTTACCTGGTCATAGTATGGAATCCATTCTCTAATATGTGCCTTTACGATTTTTATGTAAAGCCTAGTATGCTGGAATTTAATTAATGTGACAATTTCGGCTAAGATTAATAACTACTTGTACTTTAGGCATTATAATAATATCACTGGATTTCTTATAAAAGTGTTTTGGTCATCGTAAGATAAAAACAGGTCCGTGTTTATGTGCGACGTGGTCTTACGAGATACCTTTGATTTTTAAAAGGTTTGAAATGTAAAAATCAAGTTGTTTGAGTATATTCACACCAGACCCAAGGCTGACCTAGAGTTTTATTTTCTTCCCGTAAAACTCTTGGGTGCTCAAATTTTTATGAGCAGCCAAGTAGTTCAGCTTTTTCCATGGATGCATTTTGGAGGAGAACGAAGCAAGAGGCTTCATTAATAGCCAGTTATTATCTTGTTTCCGCTGTATACTGTATACTTTATATCTGATGTATAAGGATAGGTTATTACAACTGTCCTAGTTTAGAAATTGTAACAGTTTAACTCTGATGTATCATTTTCAAAATGACTTTGTAAATAATCATGTTGATTAATATATTTTATTCCATTGACTGTGAGATTCTGTGTTTTCATTTAGTTTCTTCTATCTTCTATCTTCTATCTTCGTTCTTTTTCCCTAATAATTTATCCTTTCAACAGTTAGTTATCGGCACGTAATACAGTGGGTGTATTAGTGTCGACTTCTAGGGTTCGGAAAGATGAGTCGTTACACTATAACGACCTGCCTTTTTTGGATGGTTTTAAATTGATGATAAACCACACACGTCAAACTCAAACCATTCAAAAGGGCAGATTGTTATGGCATAAATAAGAAAAAGCAGAGAAAGAAAGGAAACAAATACACGATCTCGCAGCGGAATGACAGAATATAATAATCAAATAAACAGTTCATGAAGCTGTTTACAAACAACATTGATTAAACTTTTATAATACAGGTTAGAGTCACATACAACAAGAATACATAATAAATAAATGCAGTGGAAGAACATGACGCAGTGGAATACATATAATAAGTAATAATTGCACAAAATCTTCGTCTTCATCCTCTAGAACACAATCTTCGATAAACTGGAAAGCTAAGGCTGATCCGAGCGAATTGAAAAGACAAAACACTTGAGTCAAAACTAAAAGATCTTATGTAAGTTAAATAAACAGTAAATAAATATGAGTGTAACGGCGTCGGAGATGTTTACGGGGTTTGACATCTCCTATCTAGTGTCTAACGTGAGTATAATGACTTAAGAGATATTCGAGATTTCCATCTCCTAATGATCTGTTACACTCTTACTATGTAGTACAATATGCTATAATGATAGTGTCTACAATAAAGGAAAGTATTAAAATAACGTTAAGATGTTACCCATATCCCACTTAACACATTTTATATATTCTCATAGTCTATACGGTACTGTACGCTCCTCCGTAAACTAGAGGGTTACACAGAGGGCGCTGCATAGGTATGGTACAAAACAAACGCGTAGAAGGCGCGATAGGGCATGTAAACATGACACTCGAGGCGATGCCAAGGTAGATATACGAATTGCAGTCCTGGACGGTGATTACGCCTAGCAGCTACTACCGTCCACCTTGGACATACTCCCATAATCAAAATCGAGGGTGGTCACTAATTCATCACAAAGCAATAGTATGGTATCGAAGAAATGTGCCCGATCAGAGGTGCGACCTCACTTGGCCCGGTATAACTCCTGTTTTAGTCACATTTAAGCTGACTCACGGGAGTCAGGGTCATGTAAAGACCTCATACAGAATCGTTCGCCAAACCATCCTACTTCATTTTTGGAATCTCCACCACGTACACAATTGTTAAAGTGGTTTTCTGTATTGGCAGAGAGTATGACAATATTCAATCCCGATCTCTTTAACAACCAAACGCTAATTTCACACTGGATTGTTATTTTGAATTTCAAAAGTTGATTCACAATTTATATCAGAAAATGAGATTCTCAAAACCATATCATTTTCGAAAACATGTTCACTTTCAAAATCATATACTCAAAATAGGTTAAACACTCATTTCAAATCATCATATTTACTCAAGATATGTTATTTCACAAAAAGGTATCAATTTCAGATTTCAACTTAGGTTGTAAATCATCAAGGATTTAAATATAAATACTTTAACTTTACACAGTCTGAATTTTTAGGAAGCAGTTTAGATAGCCCTAAATAGTTTAATAGTTTAAAAATAGTAAATAGATTAAAACATTTTAAATAATAAAAGTAGTTTAAATAGATTTAAATTTGATTTAATTGGATTTAAATGATTTAAATAGATTAAATATGGATTAAATAGATTTAAATGGATTTAAACGGATTAAATAGATTTAAATGATATTAAGTAGATTTTAAATAGATTTAAATTGTATTAAATAGATTTAAAATAGATTAAATAAATTTAATTGGTTTAAAATAGGTAAAATAGATTAAACTGGATTAAATAAGTTATAATAGATTAAAATAAATTAAAATAGTTTAAATAGATTAAAATAGTTTAAATTAATTAAAATAGTTTCAATTAGTTTGAAATAGATTTCAAAGTTACATCCAAACATTTTCAGTAACTCAATTCCGATAAATTCAATTATATTTGATACTTCAACTTTGAATATTCAAATTTAAATCCTTTGAACAATGCATTAAATCAATTTCCAATTTCAACATTAACACTTGGATTATCAAGAATAATTTAGTTTTTATATATATATATATATCAATTTCTATTTTAAAATGCTAGTTAACTGAATTCAAAATTTAAGGACTTCAAAATCATTTAATTTAACCAATTCGATGTTCGTATATAATTTTTTACCCTATGGTCAAGTGATACGGATATTTATCATTTCAATTGGCATTTTAAAATGTTACAGTTATATATCATTTCAAACCGCAATTCCAAATTAAAAATTCATAAAATCGCTCGAGTTTATCATTTCAACCCATAACGATTTTTCCCTGATCTATAATTCCATTTGGGTATGTATCATTTCAACCCATAGTGATTTATTAACAATAAACTAAGGCTACTTTTAGTGTGATAACAACATATGAATAAACATACATCCAATCATCCAAATATCAACAATTAAACATCCGTCACAATCATCATTGAAATCAACCAATAAATCACAACAAATAACTGGTTATGTATTTAACTAACAAGTTAAATTCAATATTAATTTATATGGCAACTAAATTCAATATAAATTCAAATTAAATTAAGATGTCAAATTAAACTACCAAACAACAACCAATAATATTCTTATCACATCATAAATTTAATTCAACTAACATAAGTAGGTTTAGTATTTGTGAGTAGGTTAAATCACTCACGTTTGATTTATAGTCGATTTAAATCCAAAATAAGGCCCAAAATCTAATCCTCTCTGAATCCGTCCGAACTAGCGTTAAAATTTTTGGAATTTCAATATGATAAACCATGTATGAATCCAAGCTTGTATGCAAAAATTATCCGAGTTAGAAGATTATACGATTTGAAAATTAACAAAAAAATAAAATAAACCTCACCATACAAAAAAATGCCCACGTCACTGTCCCTTCACAGCTCAACCGATCGGAACCTATAACGGCTCGCGTAACACCGTCTTTGACCACGTCGCATGGCCGCCTCCGACCACTAGGGAACTTCACACCACCTCCAAATTGACCGTTCTTTGATCCTCTTTCTCCCAGTACCACGTGCCACGCCCCCTCGATCACCACGCCAAGAAAAATGCAGTTTCCATTATAGGGTTCGAACGCTAGATCTAATTTTCTAGGCGATCCACCCAATGATATGATGACCTACCCTCGCCTATGCATTCCACTCGCCACCCATCACAACCTAGTACTCTTGATTCGTCGATCGGTTGAAGTTGATCACGGCACTATGAACGGCCGAGACTGATTTGGCCAATATCAAACAAACCGAAATCCGATTGCAAAAACGAACAGCAGAATTGACTTGTGCTCGTCGAGAGCTTTGAATCGGTATATAATATGTTAGGGTTTTGAGGGGTTTGATTTTTAAATTGAATTTAAAATTGGAATAGGGTTTGAATGCAAATTGGGTTTCTACCATTGGAGAAAGGAGTAGAAAGAAGTTGATGCACGTATAGAAATAAGAAATAGAAAAACCATTAGGGTTAGAACGAAACAATATATAATAACGAAGCCCGATAAGAAATGAATAATACTCAAATTGATCTGAATTGACAATAACAACCCGAAAAGCCCATTCTGCCTCCGAAACGAAAATGCGTCATCATATGTATCAAAATAGATGTTTTTGATATTTTAAATTGAATGGAATAGGTTTCAAGTCCTAATTCCATCGTATAAAGAAGTTAGGTTAAAATCAGTTTATTTTAAATTGATTTCAATTGAATTTAATTAAATTGATTTTTACGCGTTTCTAGCCCGTATGATCAAACGATAAGTCCGGTCGCTACGAAACTGAAATCGTACAATAATTCACCATTACGGATCCATTGAAACTGGTTTCATCGAAAACAGAGAAAGTTGCCAAAATGGTTATTTTGACGTTAATTAAATAAATTGATATTAAATTAATTAATCGATTTTTAATTCAATATTATAAACTAACAAATTTCATCATTTTTGATTACTTAGACATTTATAATAACTTAAAGAAAATTTACATATCAATTCAGTGTTGAATATTACACAAATTACAGTGTTCTGTTCCAACTGTAAAGAAATTCCAATTAATAAAAATTTATTTCCAATAAATTGATTTAATTTGATTTCAATCCTTTTTATTTCATCCAATCATTATTTTATGGGCAAAGTTACGTTGGTTTATATCTTATTACATTGGTATTCCACAATTACCATCTTTTATTTACTAATTTCAATTTTCCAATAGTATTGAACTTTTGTCGATTTTCACATTAAATATTAAAATCCCAGTAAATTATTTTATCTTGGTTCCACTCTTTTATTAAATGAATTATTGCCTTGTGAATAAAATTAACATTTTGATACATTTTTTTGCATTCATAATATGCAGTTATCTTCTTAACTCGTATTAAAGTAACATTACATTATATTTAATTGCAATTGATTAAATAAATTGGTAACAATTTACAGCTATCACCATTTTCACATTTAATAACATTCGTAAGTTTATTATTTACAAAAATATGTTATAATAAGCTACACTATATTAATTCTATCCAATTTCAATTTATCACACATTATTTCATTGATTAATCAACGTTTAAATTATCAATTGCCCTTTTAATCCATTTATCAATTAATACACATTATTACAATAAATTTACAATCTATAACCAATTATAACTTTTTAATCATTTTAGTTAATTGGAATTTCATTCAAAGTAATTATAAATTACCTTAAATTAATAATATTACATTTTAATCTAATTACATTCTTATTATTAAACCATAAATTTTTATTTCTTCCAACATTAAATCACCCAACCTTATTGAATTAGCTATTTTTGATTATCGAAAATTACGGGTCGTTACATACATAAATGGTGGAAATGCTCTTCCCACCAACTACTTCGGAAATTATAGTTATATCTAGTGATGATAAGTTTGCACGATCCTCGGAAGGAATATAGATAACAGATCAGGCCAATTTAAATTGGAACCCATATAGAGCCTATGGAGGAGGAATCAGAGCCTATGGAGAAGGAATCTGAATCTATGGAGAAGGAATCCTAAGCCATGAAGGACCCAGAAACCTTAATATTAGACCACAGTAGTACAGACAACAATGTGATTTGGGAAATGGAAGGAGAGCACGTTATCAGGAAAGAAGAATCGTCTAGTTCTTACATCATGTAACGATCCTGATTTTTGAGTCAAATTGAATTGGTAATTGATTTAAATTTTAGAATTTAATTGTGAAATAATTGAGTATTTATTTGGATTTGAAATATAAAAATAAAATTGAATTGAATTTTAAGTTGGAAATTCTAAAATAAAATATATTGTGAATAGAATTTAGGGTATAGTTGAATTCTTCAAATTTAATAAGATATATGTTCATTTAGTTATATAAATGAATTATAATTGAAAATTTGATTTTGAAATTTAATAAATATATTGACAATGAATATTGTTGATTTGAAAATAAAATTGTATTTGGATTTTTGATATGATTAAATTAGATATAAGAGTTTCAATTTAAATAAGATTTACAAAAGCTTTATAAACTAAGAAATGTATATATGTATGTTTAATTGTTAAGTGTACAAATTTTTTTTTTTATCCATTTCTCTTTAAAAATTGTAAAAGTAAAATAAATACAAATGTATGTAAATAATTTGTAAATAAATTAATAAAAAGGTTTAGACATAATAATGTACACTTATAACACTTGTAGAATAAGTAATAACATGAATTACAAGTGTTTGTTTATGATTACAAGTGGCAAAGATGTTTTTATTTTATTTTATAATGTAAGTAAATATCAAAAGAAAGAAACCAGGCTAATGTGTTAAGGTTTTGTTCCATCTCCAAATTTTCTAATCAAAATCTGAAACTTGAAATCGTGTTTTAATCAAAAAGAAGAATTCTCAAAAAATCAAGACCTTCAAAGCAAATCTGTTTTCAAATAATTCTTCAAGCCTGAAAATAAACTTAAACAAGCAAACAAATCAAATCCTGGAAATCAAAGTTTGATTCAAGCTGGAAACCAGAAAAGTTCAAAAGCAAACAATTTCAACAAAAAAAATTGTTTCAAAATCTAAAGCCTTGAAATCAAAATCTTGAATCAGGCAAAGCAACTTCAACCTGGAGCAATCAATCAGCAAGTCCTTATGGCAACTCAAACTAAATCAAGTTCCAGCTCAAAATTGTTTCCCTGTTCTTCTCTGTTTCTCTGTTCTTCATTGATAAGGTGAGCAAACTCTCAAACCCATATTCATATCTTGGTTTGCCTGTGAAAATGAATGGATGTGAATGCATGTTTTTGAATGTCTGTGTATCTGTTTATATACCTCTGTTTAAACAGTACAGGCTAAACCCCTTTTTTTAAAATTTAAATCCTCCTCATATAATTGATGTTACGCTTTAATCGTGAAAGAAAATTTGTTCATATTAATCTAATGCTACTTTTAAAAATATTTGTAAGTAAAATTAATAAGATATTTTACTGGAAAATGTTTGGACTCCTTTGATATGCATGTCTGTTTGAACATGTTTATACTGCTCTGTTTATATTACATATTTCGGTTCACCTAATTTAATCCATATCTTCTTATCCAAACGAAATTAGATTATGGGTTTTATATGAAAAATGTTTGAATGTGTGTAATATCATTTTAAAAATAAATTCCAGCTAAAATAATTGATAAACATTTTGAAAATAAGAAATGACAGTAAGAAAAACATTTTTACCCGGAAATCAAGTATTTAAATTTCATAATTGGATTATAGGATTTGACTCGTGTTAGGAAATCGTGAATTTTGATGTTAATAACATGACTTTTAAATTCATGGTCGATGGAAATTTTGGGTTAAATAGAATATGTTACTCTGACGAAGTTCTGGAGATCGCGTCGTTCGATGGACTCGAGGTTGGAGCTGGAGTTAGCTTGCGTAGTGGAGATCATCAGAAAAATGGTAGTGCAATTTTTTATCCACCGTGGCAGTGGCAATTTAAAGATGTAGGGTTTAACCCTAGGTTGTGTTGAGGCTGGAAATTGGGCCACTACAGTGTCTCGGATGAATCAAGTATCACCGGTGCGAGGGGGATCGTTGCGGTGGTCTTCAACAAGGTTATGGGAAAGGTTGTGTGGTGACTGGTGGTCATAATCGCTGGCGCGAAGTGATTTTAGGTGACTGTGTTAGTTCCTGATGGTAATAGATGGTCTCGGTTTTGATCTATGGCGAAGCTAAGGGATCTGGGTGCTCTGGTGAGGTGATTGAATCTTAGGTGACTGGTAGGGATCGGCGACGATGGTCAGAGTCGCTCCGATCGCGTGTACACATGCACGAATTTTATTATGTGTCTTTAGATTATGGGCTTGGGAAGAAGATGATGGGAACTCGGGTACAACTTCGGGAAGACTGGATCTTTGCTCGGGGTTGTGTTCGAAGTAGCTCGTGTGGGTTTAGATGTGTAATAGTTTTAAGTTTTAAAGCAAAAAAATATTGAGTTCCAGGTTTTAAAAAGCTAAAAGAAAAATTTGTTACCAGGTTTCAATTATAAAGCATGAACAAATTTTAAAGTTATGTTAAATGATTAAGTTTTCTTAAGCAATCTATTTAAAACAAAATTTTAAAGTCTATTTAAAATAAATAAGTTTTTCAAAGGAATACAAAGCCAAATTTCCAATGTAGATTGGATTAAACAAGGTTCAGATTTTAATTTTTAAAGGCAAATGCTTAAAACTATTTTGGTTTATAAAATTTTATATTTGGCTACTTATCTTATTTGATCTCTAATTGATTTCAAAATTAAAAAGGATTTCAAGCATTTGATTTAAATGATGATTAAGTGATTAAGAAAGATAAATAGCTTATCTTTGATTTATTAAAGTTTTAAGTAACTAAAGTACAATTACTTAAGGTAGTAGATAAAGTATAATTAATTAATTAAAGTAATTAAAGGATAATTACTCAATGGGATTAATTAAAGGATAATTTATTCCTTAATTAAGGATAATTAATTAAGATAATTAAAGGGAAATTAATGAAGGGCTAATTAATTAATGGAATTGATTAAGGAATGAATTAAGGATAATTAATTACATAATTAAAGGTTAATTAATTAATGAAGATGATTAAGAAATGATGATTAATTGTGGAGTAATTAATTAATATAATTAATTAAAGGATAATAAATTAATTAAAGGATAATCATTTAATGATTAAAGGTTGTTTAATTAATAATTAAAGTTTAATTAATTTATTATTAATGGTTAATTAATAAATAATTAAAGAATAATTAATCCAATGACTTATAATTAATTAATGTTAATTAACCAGAATTAATAAATTAATCATATGTGATTAATCTGATTTAAAATTAATTGATCGTACTTACGGATGTTTGAATTCTATTGATTGTTGAATTGTTTAATATCCCTAATACGTTATGCTTTGTGTTATGAATTGTTTTGGTGTGATCTATGATGAATGTAATTATCTGTAATGAATGTAATTTATTTATCTGTGATAAATTTATATTATTTATCTATGAATCTGTGAATGAAGATAAGCAATATAAGATTATACCGCTTATCGATGTTGATGTGTTTGAATCTGTGATGATTGATGGTGTTGTTGCACTATTGTATGTGAAACCCCTGGACCACACTAAACACACACAGATATGGATTGCACGAGGAAATTGGTTAATTCACAGATTTTTAATGATTTTAAAGATTGAATTTTTGAATCCAAAATAGTTTGGGAAATGGAATTGAAAGCTTTTGAAAAGGAGTTTCAAAAATGAAAGTTATTTTGAATAACTTGATTAAGTTTTGAAATTTAAATAATTTGATTTAAATTTGAATTCAAAATTTGAATTTGAATTCTATGTTTGGAAACTATGATTTAAAAATATTACACAAGTTATAAATGTGTTTATATGTTTTCTTAAAAAAACCATTTTAAAAATATTGTTTTGGGAATTTGAATTTAACCCAAGGGCTTTAACTTGTGTAAATGAAATTGGATTTTTCCGAAACAAAAACCATTTGTTTTCAAATAATAATAGCTTTCGTATAAAGAAAGGATTTCCGATTTGTGTTTGAAATGGAATTGAGAATTGTTTTGAAAGCTATGAATGAATCTTTGTGAAAGATGATTTAACCTCGTTTGAAATTGAAGAGGATTTTAAATAGTTTATCTTTTATGTAAAAGGTTTGAAACGGGAATTGTTTTGAAATCTATGAATGAATCTTTGTGAAAGAATTATGAACTTTGTTTCCAAACTAAAGAAAATCTTGAGGGTGTATCTTTTATATAAAAAGATATGGAATTGTAAATAGTATTGAAAACTATGAATTAACCTTTGTGGAAAATTGGTGATCTTTGTGAAATGAATCTTTGTGTTTAAAAGATTTGAAAATGGTAATTTGTTTAAACCATTTGAAAGGAATGTTTTGGATAATAAGTTTGACTTAATTGAAATCCCAATATCCATATGTTTTTGAATATTGCGCTAATTATTCTGTTTAGCCGGGAGAGGACCTTGTGTCATATAACCCATTCCGAATAATGATACGACGATATGGATAGCATTTGAAGACCGGTGGTGAAGACCGGGTATTTTCGAGAATGAAAGGGTAACCCGTTGATTGTCTCTACACTGAGTCGCACTGGTATAGAGATCTCCATATGTAATGGGGAGTCCGATCGGGATTGTGAATACCCGGATTTTCAAGGGCTTCTTTGGAAGTGCCTTCGGCTCTGTTCGAACCCAGAACAGACTTGTATGGGTGCGTGTCTGACATTACACCTTGAGATGTAAAGCTGGTTTCTATCAAATACATTTCTGTTGGTGGCGGAGATTTATTCTCTTAGCTTAACACCCTTCTCTGAGACGTACAAGCTCAGAGGTTGTGTAGTTGATGGTTACTAGTGATACATTCCCAATTTGGTAATGTGGCATACGAAGTGCTGCTGATCATTTGTTGATCAAAGCATGACTTTGTGAAAAAGTGTAGCTTTGTGGACGTGACTTCGTCGAGCCTCACAACCCGGTAATGGTCGAAACAGGAATCGTGGCAGCAAGGTTATTCGACGGTAGCTTCCCCTGAGGGTATGACCATTTCCTTCTAGATAAAAAGTAGTATCATGGCATGGAGCCAGATATTTACTTATGTTGATTTTGAAAAGTGGTATTACGGTATGGAGACCAGATACTTTACTGTGTGGTTGTTGGTGTCGAGGCCTCGGATAAAGGTCAGTAACGACCGGGGAATGGCATACTCGTGTCAGTAGTTACTTCCAAGCGGGGGTAACCCGGCCTTGTGTAGCAGAGATCCGGTTAGGTTCTCGGGGATGTCCCTCCATAGGCATTCCATTTTGTGTGGGAAGTTCCTTTGCCTGACCATTTGTTGGAAATCCAATCATCCAGTACGCGTACGGTTTTAGTTGTATAACCTGCCATTTACTTATGGTGGTCATCACTGTTTAGATGGTAGCTATAGTAGGCATAGTTCGAAATGTCTATGCTGGCTAAGATTAATATTATACTTTCGAAATATTTTCTACACTATGCACTAATAATAATATCAAATGATTTTCGCTTATCAAGCATTTTTGACTGTCATAAGGAGAAATATCCTCCAAGTGTGCGCTTGCATTATGTGTGGCGGGAAGCCTTATGGCAGTTTCATTTTCCAAAAAGCATTGTGGATTTCAATTTTTAAAATCTTTTATTTGTTTGTTTTAAAGATAAAACTGTTTTGTTTGCTCATACCAGTCTCATGACTGACCTGAAGTTTATTCTTCTCTTCCTAAACTCTGGGTGCCCACAATTTTCCACATGGGCAATCCAGAGTTGGGTTTTTCAGATAGTCGAGTAGTAGGAATAGAGTTGATAGCTTTCAGCCTTTGGATTTTGGCGATAACATTTCAGGATTGCATTTTCCTAAGCCAACTTGATGGTGGTTCTCGCTTATAGGATTGGAGATCTTTGGAGTTTGGCATTGAAGACATTATCTTTCAGCTGCAGTTGTGTAGTTTGCTTTATCTTCTGTTATTGTTTCTTTCCGCTGCTATTTCTTGTATCTTTAATGTATATTGATATTCATTATATCATTATTGTATTGAATTTTGTATATCAATGATATATTGGTCATTTTCTTCCGTCGTGTTGTTATACTTAATGTGTTATAAGGTCCGGTGAACCAGATTCGGCGTTTGAATCTGCGGCATTTGAATACTAGTGAAGTATTCGGTGCCGATTTTCGAAGGTCGAGTCAGGGTCGTTATACATCAACTTGGATGAAATGGAAGGAGATGAGGAGGAAATATCCAAAAAAGAAGCTGAAGTGTTTCAAAACCTATGGGACGTTGAGATGAAAGGACTTGAAGAAATAGCTGAAGGTGAAGTAATGCAAGAGGTACATGTTGGTCTCGGTCACGTTCCATGGAATCAACTATGGCTACCTTATGTTGAAGGAGAGATGCAACAATTGGAAGATGAAAATAATGCGGATGATGAGCATGAGACTGAAGAAGAAGAAGGGATTAGATAAGTTATGATAGATTTCAGATATTGGAGCGCTCTAATGGCCTCCGATTCATAAGAATGAGAAATTCGATGAGTATGATGGATGAGGGCAATTTTTTGTCTATCTATTTAGTATAGCTATATATAACTTATGTATGATGTGAGATGAGATGTCATACTAGTAGGTGATGTATAATACTAGTGTTATATATCCTATTATAGGAGTTGTATGCTTTAGGTATGACTTGTGTCAAGAGTTGGAACGTTGATGTAAATTATGAAGTGTATAGTATAAATATGCTATTTCGCTTTCAACTTCATTCACTGCAATTGCATAAATCTATTACATGAATCAATGAGAATACTTGATTAAAGAAGCAAAATTTAAGTGAAAATCTTCTTTTGAACTTGAAACAGAATTTAGCTAAGCATTTTGAAAAAGATATATTTATATATACACGTAAAGGAAGTTTTGATTAATAAAGAGGTATTAATTAAATAAATAAGTTTTGACTAAAAAAGAAGTTTTATTTAACACAAAAGTAAAGCAATTAATATTGATTAAAAGAAATAAAAGATAATATAAGAGGTTCATTATAATAAAAGGAAAGTTATCTTTTAAATTGAATGATTTCTAGGAAATATTATTATAAATAAAGAGTATGGATTATTTCGTCGCACAATTTTGATCCAAGATTCAAGTGCATAACTTTGAAGTGTTTACACTGGTACAAAAAATAATTTGTCACTCAAATCATGACAATGAATATTGATGAGGGTTTGTGGTTAGATACTTGAGTTTTCTATCATGGTTGAGAGTTATCCAAGGAAAACTAAAATTTTGATCGAAAAGCCTAATCGGAGTCCGCACTAGAGGATCGGGGGTTCAATACTAGTTAAAAGTAAAGTTATGGATTTAACTAGCAGATGATTTATATACATCGTACAAGTATAAGTTTCAAAATAAATATTTTGGGTAAATACCTTTGAGTTTTGCATTGTAATTTCGAGGACGAAATTCTTTTAAGGGAGGAAGTATGTAACGACCCATAATTTGATCGCTTTAATATAGATATTTAAATTATTATAATATGCAAATATAGATTATTTTTCAACAAATAATCAATTTTTAAGCAATGAATAATAATACTGAACTTATTTTGGAAAAACATTCACAAAATATATGCTTTGAAAAAATATCGATAAAATGGTGGAAAACCGTTTTATCAATAAACGGCTCTATCATTATCAAACATCATGCACGAAGCTGGATACATACACTTATTTTTATAATTTAACAAGAATATGAAATAAAACTATTTATTTTATTTTTAGGAAAAATAAAGGTATTTATGACATAATCAGTGATGCCCTTATGTTTAAATAATGATTTACGAATTTAAATGAAGATTTAATGATTAAATAATTATTATAATGGTTCTAATTATTGTTTTAAATGATAATAATTCATTTTAAATAGTTATAAAGCAATAATAAATCATTTATAATAGTATTATAAAGATATATACTTGATTTGAAAATATAAAAAAATTGATATCGCTTTATCGATACAATAGCTCTTTTGGTAAATGATTGTTTAATATTAATTTATATGGTTTTATAAATCAAATGTAATTATTTTAATTGGTTAAAAATGATAAGAAATGAGTTTTCAAATTTTGTTTACATTTATATGTGAATTAACATATAAGTGAAAATATATAACATACACATGTACATCCTAACATGCACATGAACATTTATATAAATACATATAAATATACATATATTACAAAATATCAAGAAATTTTTCTAAAAACTTAATACTTAAGCAACCAAAAAGCATCCATCAACTCACCTTACACCATATCACCTCAAGCACATAGAGGTACAAGGGGGACGCTTGCCATGCATTTGGAAGGTATGGAGGGGTTTTGGGTAAGGGGCAAATGTGTAACTATGCATTTAGATATTTGTTTCCAAATATTTCCTATAAATACCCACCCATATTTCATATATTCCTAACACTTATTCATCATCTCCTTTTTACACTTTCAAGTTTTTTAATGGTTTTTTATGTTAGCAAAATTATGAAGAAAATATATGTGGGGATAAATCAAACTATTAGTGTGTTTATATATACATACATATATATTAGTATAAATACCTCAAAACCACTTCAAATCGCTCCTTTTCTCCTTCATATCCACGACCACCACCGCCTCTTCATTTGGACAAGCAAACTACCACCACACACCTAGGCCGTGAGCAACCAAGTCTCGAAAGAGCAAGGCGAGCCCCTAGGAAGGAAGATAAGCAAGTGTCATGGGCTTGGAATTAAAGTTAGCAAGGCTATAGTTGATTCTAGTTAGTTCTCCATCAAATGAAGGTGAGAAACTCTAATTATAATATGTTATATTGGATGATACATATGTTTGGTTATGCTTGGTTTTGATAATTGTTTATCATGTTTGGACGATGATGATATGATTGATTGTTTTAACAAGTCATGTTTAATACATGTCGAAAAACACAAAGGAAATCACTCTCCTTTAATAAATGAAATGGTGTATATGAGATTGTTAAACCTTTTGAAAATAGTTCATAAATGTTTTATAAACACTAAAATCCAATTTTGTGAAGTTTTGACAAGTTATGAAAATTGAGTCAAAAATTGGCACATCGCATAACAACAGTTCGCGATTTCGCGTCGTAGAAAGTTTAACCCATTTATACGATGGATTCGGAATTCTTTGTAATAAGGATTTATGAACCCTATTAATCATAATTTTCAAACAAAAGAAAACGATCAAAAGTTTGTTTAGCAGATTTTGAAATATGAGCAAATCAAAATTTCAAAATAGTCGCGGTTCGGCAGTTCGAAAACCAAAGCGATAAATTCTTTAAAAATATGGAACAAATTCTATAAATCTTTTAAAATGTTTTAAAAGAGAATTAGTTATAAAATTACATTTCTAAATGATAGAAAAGTTGTTTTGATTAAATAAGCCTTAAAATCAATATTCGCAACACTTTTTAATAACTTTTGAAATATGGATTTAAAATTAAGTATTCTTTCCCAAATTTTTATAAATGTTTTCAAATAAATAAATTAAGTGTTTTGATAATGATTTGGATGTTTTATAATTTATTTAAAAAGGTTTAAATAAATGATTTAAAGAAAAGCTGTTATAAATAAATTGATTAAATCTTGGCTCTAAAAGCCGATGAATAGAATGGAATTTTCAATTCATGAGATCCAAATGTGAGATGCTTAAACTAAGAAGATGTTTAGGAGAAACTAATGCCTTGGCTCACCTGGCCTCTTTCTTGGGCGAGGGATAGATAAGGTCGAAAGCAAGATAAGTATAAAAGATTTAAATTTACAAATTTAATTTAATACAACTTGGATTGTATGAAGATAATCCTTTTATACATGGTGTTAAATTCCGAGAAGGGAACTCATACTATCTATGTGAATTTAAAGGGTGATTTCACCGGTATTTGATAGATAGTAAAGGTTGAATATGGAAATTGAAGTCAAGTAAAATTAGAATAATTTATGTGGATCCGCTTTATGTGAATACTATCTAACTTGGATTTACCATCTTAGATAACATGGTTTCAAACTATTAAAAAGTTATGATTCGAAAATAAGAAATCTTTGTTAAGATTTAAATAAATGATTTGGATATCTTCTGAAGTAACGTATTAAATGATTTGGAATTACTCCAAGATTTAAATTTTAGAATTTAATCAAAGGATTTGTTAAGAGAGGTTTAAGGATTCTGTAAATTCTAGAATGAAATGTTTTAAAGATATATCTCTCTAGAAGATATTTTAGATAAAAAGAAAGTAACTAATCAAATGATAAGCACCTATTTAGTTAATATCTTTTAATCGGAGATTGGTTCGAAGGAACCAAGGTCGGATTTGAGTGATTCTTATCCAAAAACCACTTCGAACCAATTTACGTATTCGAAGTGAAAACATGGATGATAGTAAATGAATTAAGGGCTATTGTCATTGACCTTGGGGAAAATTTCCCATATCATAAATATGTGGCAGTAGTATCTTTATTTGATCTTCGATACAAGGGCTGCTCGCTACTAATCCTAGGGATGATTCTCGAAAGGATGTGCTAGGAGAGTTCCTTGGGTTTGTCCAAATCATGTACAAGTTGTATGGACAAATGTCCGACGTTGCATTTCTTATCACATTGACTAATCTCTATAAACGTACCATCTATTTGCTGGTGGATAATGCAACTTCTCTTAGCTTAACACCCTTTCCTAAGACATACGAGCTCGAGAGTTATACGTTTGTAGGAATTAGTTTTGTGATCATGGAATGGCAGTTTCGCATTCAAAGTAGGATTTGCTATGTGAAATGTAATCATTGCCATGAGCCTCATCACTCGAAAATGGCTTAAACAGGGCATGTCATGACCCTTCTAGATTACTCTCTATATGTCAAGTATGTTGTGTATGCTATGGCCATGGATATGTAAGTTACGACCGGGGTGATGTCGTATTCATTTCTACCTGCCACCAAGTTGGGTCTACGTGTAGGCCAGTCTTCGAGGTGTAGATGTTTCAAAAGTCATTGATGCTTGGTACATTCCTCTAGAGGTGTACTATTTAGAAGGTAGTTTCTTACCTTCCATTGTATGGAAATCCATTCTCCAATATGTGTGTTTGGATTTGACTGTAGAACCTACTTTGTAGCTAGTTGCTGGAATTTGATTAATGTAACAATTTCGGCTAAGATTCATAAGTATATTTGAAAAGTATTTTCAAAAGATTGTCATTAAAAATGATTTTCCTAAATTTTACATAGTAAATGTTTTGGTTATCGTAAGGTAAAAACTTGTTCCGTGTTTAGGTGCGACGTGGTCTTATGAGATATCCTTTGTTTTCAAAAACTCATATTTTGATTTTCTCATATTAGTCTCATGACTGACCATTTTTTTGTTTTCTTTCCCCCTAAACTTTAGGTTCCCTATTTTTCTTGAAATCCTAGTAGTCAAGTTTTGTTCAGAGCATTTTGGAAGAGCTCGGAGCATGAAGTTAGAAAATTCTTCTGTAGATTGTTATTCATTTCCACCACACTCATGTACTATTGTACTCTACATTTTTGATGATAGATATTTATAACTCCCCATGTTTAACTCTGATATAAGTATTTAAAATTTTCACTTTAAATAGATATGTATATATATATTGAAATAATATATACTATTCCATTCGTGTAAGATTCTATTCTTCCTTTATTTCATTCTTACCTTTAAAGAACCACCTTTCTGGTACTTGAATTTGTAGCACGTGAATATAAAAGATATGTTAGTGTCGATTTTCGAGGGTTGAAGAAATATGTCTTTACAATGGTAATAAATATGGGTGTTCCAATAATTGATAAGGTAAGTAGATTAATGGGACTAATAAATAAAGAAGTTGAATTAATAACTATGGAATAGTTAAAAAGGTTACAAACTTGAAATCAAGCATACATAAATGTCTTAGGAAATGTCCGTTACGATTTAATAAATAAACTAACATTTATGAGCACTAAACGGGAATTTATGGGTACATAATTATTTAAGGTAAATATTATAGCCTAATATAAAAAGGGGAATAGTAAGCTAAGTCCAATGTCTACCTAAGATAATATAAGTAAAGAATTAGGATTGTTAACTAGACTTAGTCGGTTAGTGATGCGAGATCAATAGAGTCACTTGACGGAAGACTGCCCTTCCAATTAAGGCTACCAATAGTCGGGTGCACTTATTACTGATGTGAGGAATCATTAATCCTAGGACCCATAATGAAGTGAGAGATTGGGCCTGCTTTCTTAATTGGAAAATATTATATGGTCCAAATTTGGAAATAGGAGTGGTGAGGGATATCTCCATAGGGATTCACTTCTGATTTGAGGTATTAAGTGGTTGTAGGGTGTGCTACTCTCCCAAAATATAGTATTAGTAACGTAATGAGATTCCACATAAATAAGGATGTATTTAAAAGGGTTTACTTTAGTGTTGAGGTATTAAGTGGTTGTAGGGCTCGCCTCCTTATCAAAAAAATTAACCTAATGAGATGCAATATTTATAATTGAGAGTGATTGTGGATATCTCGAGAAGGTTTTGCTTCAGATTTAGGGTATTAAGTGACTCTAGGGTCCGCCCCTTTCCTATAAAAGAAGTATTAAGTAGCCCAATTAGATTTTCAAGCAATGTCAGCTTGATAGTACCAGTGAGGAGTCCGCCATAAAGTTAGGTATTAAATGACAAAGGCCTACCTATAAATAGGTGTTTAATGGTCAGGGGTTTGCCTGATCCTTATTAATGTGGTATTAAGTGGCTTGGGTACAATCTCTTATATTGCTAGAGCCGTAATAATGATAGTAACATTGAGGAGCACGCCTTGTAAATAGGTATTAAATGATGGGATTTTCCTTAATTAAGGTATTAAATGAGCAGTGCCTGCCTATTTTCCAATAAAAGGTATTAAATGGCTTGGGTACTATCTCTTATACGGCTACGAGTTTATTGGTGGTAGATGCAGTAATATTTGGACATTAAGTGTCGGAGGCCTTAAATAGGGGTTAGAGGTCATTGTAACTAGGACCCATCGACCATTGACAACGCTGTTAGGAAACCACCTTGGGAATAAGTCTTAAATGATGGGCCCTACCTTGATTGAAGTCTTAAATAGTAGAGTCAGCCTATTTCTCTTTGAAAAGTATTATAGAAGCCTACGTCATATTTAGGAGTATTAAGTGGAAAAAGGGTTTGTAAGCATTAGGTGGTTAATAAGGCTTCATCGGTATTTTGTACCTTGAGAAGGGGTAAGTAAGTAATCGTGTGTGCAATGCAAGGTTAGTTTAGAAGTGCTAAGCTAAATGAACATAATAACAAAATGGAAACTAATCATATAAATTTATGTTATGGACAGTTTATTTTTTCAATCACCAAAACGTTGTTCTGACCCTCTCCTCATTACAATCCACAAGATAGATTTAGAGGAACAGACCACTAGAGCTGAATGGAATACCATTAGTTTTAAGGTAGCAGTCATAGCCAGTATTCTTATCCTCTTTGTTATGTTCCTGGATTTTAGCTAAGAATAATCTGATAATTAATTTAATCTTTGGAATTAAATTTTGAAAATATTTGTATGAAAATTCTAGAATAAAGAAAATATGAATTTTTAATAGAATATTTGGAAATAAAAATGTATTGTAAATAGAATTTTGGATTGGAATTCAAAAATAAGTATTTTATAAAAATTGTATTTGAATTTTCCAAATTAAATAATATGTATGTTTATTTATTATTATATAAATGAATTTTAATTTGGAATTTAATTTAACAAATAAAAATAGATTTAAAAAGCTTTATAAATTATGGAATATTTATGCATGATTATTTATTAATTGTTTTCAATTCATTTTCTTTATAAAGGTTGTATAAGTATAAGTAATTGACAAATGTATGTAAAAATGTATATATGATTTGAAACAAGATTTAATAAAAAGTTTTTAAAACATACATATCTTTTGGAAATATAGGTATAAGATTTAGAATACATAACATATATATGAAAGTATGAAATAGATAAAGCATGTTTTATAATTGAAATAAAATAAGGGTTAAAACACAAATTTGTGGGAAAGGATTTAAACATAAAAGTGTTCATCTTGACATTTGTACAATTGGGAAAACAAGTATATTACAAGCGTAACTTAATAACAAAACAAGTGGTAAAATTTCTTCTTTTGAAAATTGATTTGTATACAAATATGAGCTAGAAAGAAATCAGGTTGTTTTCTAATTTTCTTAAATCTGAAAACATAAATTTGGAAACCAAAGAGCAGTTCAAAATCAAAGCTCGGTTTTAAAAAGCAAACAGAAGGAAATCAAAACAGTTTCAAAAGCTAAACAAAGTTCTCAAGCCTGGAAAACCTGAGTATCTTCAATTTGAAAACAAGCAAGACAATCAAACTGAAGCCAAAACAAGTTCGATTCAAATCAAAGCAAGGATTCAACTCAAACACTAACCAAGGTTTCAAATCATAAAAACAAAAGCAGTTCCAGGTTTTAAAAGCTAGAAATATGTTCTCTGCTTCAACATAAAGGTGAGCAAACTTTCCTTTTAAGATCCTAACCTATATACCCTAATGATCTTTTGAAGTATGGTGTGAAATATGCTTGGATGATTATGTGAATTTGCCTGCATGTTTGTGTATATAGAGAGATAAGGATGTGCATGTAAATTTTAACCCCCGTTCTCATTTGCAGGTTTCAAAACCTGTTCGAAATTCAAATCTAAATCCCTAATCTGTTTCTAGCTTTAATGTTCGAATAAAATGTGTTTGAATTTACATAATCTTAATTTTAAAAATATCTTTAAGGTATATTTATGAAGTAGTTTAACTGGAAGAATAAAACACAACAAAACTCTAAAGTATGTTAAATTTTAAGTATCTCAATTTCTTGATTTATTTATATAGTATGATTTGTTTTCACATGCAATGATTTTTAAAAGAAGAATCATGAATTTTAGTTAAGAGAATCGCCGGGATTTGGGAGTTGAACGTGAAAAGGATTTTAAGCAATTCACGGCGATTGAAACAATAGTGGACCTCGGGATTAATGGTGAAGGTAGCCTGGGCAGTGATGATTATAGGAAAAATATTCGTTAATTTTTTAGGTAATCGAAGAAGTCAATCGAAATTCTTTTAGGGTTTTATAACCAAATTTGGGTCGTGAGTTTTCTGGGGAAATTACGGCATCGTGGTGTGATCGGAATTGATCGTGTGGTGATAGGCCGATGCATCGAGACGTAGCGCAGCTCTGACAGTGATGGCATGATCTCAGGTGACCGAGATCATCGTCGGCGAGATGTTTCGTTGGGTAGTTTTGGTTTCCAGGTAAGTTGAATGGCTCGATTGTGTTTCCGGTCGTTTTGGTCGGACTTGGTGGATCGAAAGGCTTTGGTAGGACATGGCGACTTGCTGAAGGGGTCGGCGTTGATCAGAGATGGTCATGGTGTCGGTGCACGTGCACGTGCAACTTTGTATATCAGTGTTTTTTAAATTGGGGAAGAATAAGGGGGAGCTCGGGGTTAAGCACGTGAAAATGATGGGTTTTCTCGAAGCAGGTGGAAACGTGGTTTTGATCGGGGACAAGCTGGGGTGGAACGATATTTGTCTCGGGTTGTTTGAGTTGTGGCAAAATAATTCTGAAATCTTATGAAAAATCAAGTTTTATCGAAAATAAATGTTACTAAACAAAATTTCTTTTTATAAAATGAATGATTATCCCAATCTAAATTGTTTAAGAAGGTTTTAAATAAATTGTGATAATTAGCCAAGTTTTAAAATGGTTTCAAATAAACATAACTTTTATTTTTAAAGTTTATTTTAAATAAACTTAATAATATTTAAAGAAGTTGATTTATATAAAGGATGTTTTAAAATTGTTAATTAACTTTCAAGGTTTGAGTTAACATATTTGTTAAAAGAAATTTATTACTTGAAGTTAGTTACTTAATAAAAGTAATTAAGATAAAATTGATTAATGATCCAAGTTTAATTAATCGTGATTAATTGAATAATTAATTTAAAATAATTACTTAATGAAGGTAATTAAGAATGGATAATTAATGATTAAGAGATTGATTAATCAAGTAAGTTAAAGGTTAATTAATTAATTTATGAGATTTATTAGTTAAGGTAATTAATTTGAGAATAATTAATTAGTTAAAGGTTAATTAATTAAGAAAAGTAATTAAGGGATGATTAATTAATGAAGGTGATTAAGATTTAATTAATTGTAATTAATGATAATTAATCGTTGATTAAATATAATTTATGAAAGTAATTATGTGGTTCATTAATTTAAACCACACGATTTATTCATCTTAATTGAAGATGTTTCATTATTGTTGAATGTTGTGTATTGGATTAATATCTCTGTTATGTGATTGTGATGCTATGTAATATGAATTGCTTTGTGCTGAGCTGTGATATCTGTGATGAATATACTGCCGTGCGAATGTGAAAACCCTTTGGGCCCGTAAAACGGCATTTGAATTTCGATGCGATAGGGAGTCGGATTCCAGTTGATTATCCGAAACCCACATCGAATCGTAATGGTGAATTTTTGTGATTGATAAATTTACTTTATCTGTGAATCTGTGAATAAAGATAAGCGTTATGGATTATACCACTTATCGATATTGACATGTTTGAATCTGTGATGATTGTTGTAGTTGCACTATTGTGTAAAACCCCTGGACTACACTATAGACACGCAAATATGGATTGCACGAGGAAATCGGTTAAGTTGTAGATTTTTAATGATTTTAAAGATTGAATTTTTTAATCCAAAATAGTTTTGGAATTAGAATTGAAAGCTTTTGAAAATGAGTTTCAAAAATAAAAGTTATTTTGAATAACTTGATTGAGTTTTGAAATTTAAATAATTTGATTTAAATTTGAATTCAATATTTGAAATTGAATTCTATGATTTTGAAACTATGGTTTAAAAAGGTTATACAAGTTATAGAGGTGTTTATATGGGTTTTAAACCATTTAAAAAAGTATTGTTTTGGGAATTTAAATTTAAACCCAAGTTTATACTTGAATGGCTTTAACTTATGTAAATGTAATCGGTTTCTCCCGAAACGAAAACTATTTGTTTACAAATAGTAATAGCTTTCATATAAAGAAAGGATTTCCAATTTTTGTTGAAATAATTTCAAGTCTTTGAAATGAAATCGTTTTGAAAACTACGAATGGATCTTTGTGAAAGATTGTTAAGCTTTGTTTTGGAATCGAAGAGGATTCTGAATGGTGTATCTTTTATATAAAAGTTTTGGAATGGAATTGTTTTATGGAAATGGTTTTGAAAGCTATGAATTGAATCTTTGATTTAAAGATTGGATGAGTTAATCCAATTTGAAAGGAAAATTGTTTTGGAAATGGCTATTAATGAATCTTTGTTAAAGATTAGTGAAGTTTGTTTTCAAATTAAAAGGGGATCTGAAAAGCGTATCTTTTGTATAAAAGATTTGAATTGGAAAGATATTAATGAATCTTTGTGAAAGATTGGTAAACTTTGTGAACTTTGTGAACTTGTGAAGTTTGTAAAGTGAATCTTTTTCAAAAAGATTTGTAAATGGTAATTTGTTTAGACCATTTAAAGAAAAGTTTTGGGTAATAAGTTGTGACGTAACTGAGATCCCAATATCCGTATGCTTTTAAATATTGCGCTCGTTATTAAGTTTATCCAGGAGAGGACCTTTGTGCCATATAACCCATTTCGAATAATGATACGTCATTATGGATAGCATTGAAGACCGATGGTGAAGACCAGGTGTTTGCAAGAACGAAACGATAACCCGTCGATTGTCTCAACACTGAGTCGTGCCGATATAGAGATTCCCTAAGTGATGGGAAGTTCGATCGGGATTGTGAATACCCGGATTGCAAGGGCTTCTTTGGAAGTGCCTTCGGTTATGTTCGAACCCGGAACAAACTTGTATGGATGTTTGTATGACATTACACTTTGAGATGTAAAGCTGGTTTCTATCAAATACATTTCTGTTTGGTGGCGGAGATTTATTCTCTTAGCTTAATACCCTTCTCTGAGACGTACGAGCTCAGAGGTTATGTAGTTGATGGTTACTAGTGATACATTCCCAATTTGGTAATGTGGCATACGAAGTGCTGCTGATCATTTGTTGATCGAAGCATGGCTTTGTGGAAAAGCGTAGCTTTGTGGACGAGACTTCGTCGAGCCTCACAACCCGGAATTGGTCGAAACAGGAATGTTGCGGAAAGGTTATTTAGGGGTCGTGCCCCTAGGGTATGTCCATTTTCTTCTGGATAAAGGGTGGCATCATGGTATGGAGCCTAGATACTTAACTCATGTGGACGCTGTAAATTTATTACTGTGTGATGTTGCTTTGTGGTTGAGGATCCTCGAATAAAGGTCGGTAATGACCGGGGGATGGCATACTTGTGTGGTAGTTACCTAGTTACAGCTTGGTTGAAGCGTGAGGTAGCGTCGTCCTCGTGTTAGCAGAGATTCGGTTAGGTTCTCGGGGGCGTCCTTCCAGAGGCGTACCCATTTTCGGTAAGGAAGTTCCTTTGCCTAACCATTTGTTGGAAATCCAAAGAAACAATACGCGCCCTGTACGGTTTTAGTTGTATAACCTGCCATGGAATGTGGCGGTAACCTGCTATTGAACATGATAGCTATAGTAGGCATACAATGAAATGTGGTATGCTGGCTAACATTAATATTATACTTTCGAAAGGTTTTCTGCACTATGCACTAATAATAATATCTAAAGGTTTTCGCGTATCAAGCATTTTTGACTGTCATAAGGAGAAGTCTCCTCCAAGTGTACCCTTGCATTGTGTCTGTGGCGGGAGGCCTTATGGAAGTTTAATTTTCCTAAAAGCATTGTGGATTTCTTCTATTTCTTTATTTGTTTTCAAAGATAAACTATTTTTGTTTTCTCATACCAGTCCCATGACTGACCCGAAGTTTATTGTTCCCTTTCTAAACTCTGAGTGCCCACAATTTTCCACACGGGAAGCCTAGAGTTAAATTTTCAGATAATCTGATAGTAGATATCGATTTGGTAGCCTTTAGCTTTCTGTTTGGTATTCTTTGGAGTCTTTGGATATTGGAGTCTTTGGATCCACGGTTGACCTTGGTTAGTCTAACTTGATGGTGGTTCGAGCTAGTGGTTTGGAGTTTTGGCTTTGGAGCATTGGATTGGAGTTGCAGTTTGATATTGGAGTTATCTCTTTTGCTATTTGTTTTCCGCTGTTGTTTATTGTCTCTGATATTCTTGTATCATATTGATATCATTGTTGTATATCATTGGATATTGTATTCATTGGAGTTGTATATGATATTCATTTCTTTTCTTCCGCTGTGTTGTTATATTAATGTGTTATAAGCTCCGGCACGAGTCAAATTTCAATGGTTGAAGCTGCGGCATTCAAGTACAAGTGAAGTACGGGTGTCAATTTTCAAACGCTGAAATTTGGAACGTGACACTCTTATTGTTTCTGTTGTAAGTTTAGATTTATATCAATCCCTAATAATGCTCATGCTTATTTACAGTTACCATATTCAATGATCTGTGCTTCGACGGACTTGGGTTTCGATCTTTGTCGAAATTTATGCCTTTTAAGGTGTAGGTTGTTACATTCAGTATAAAAGCCATAGTTAGTAGATCAGAGGAATTAGGATAAACTGAGAGAATATATTGGTACTTTCTTTTCTAGTAATATTATATTTTTACGTTAGATTCTAAGAGTTCGGGCCATAGAAGTAGTTGTAGTTCCACTCCAAAGGAATAGGCAAGGCAACTATGGGTTGGAAACTTCTTAGAGTTAAGATTTTCATGCCGACTCCTGAGCACCCCACTAGTGGTGGCAATGCATAAAGGACTGTGGATGAAGAACATGAGTTTGATATATGGTAGACACCCGGAGACTGGAAGTGTACGACTTGATGGTTGAGATTCTAGCTACTTTATGATTTTGTACTTTGAGTTTCAACCGGAGACACACATTTATTCCAAATTGAAGAGAAATTACAGTCTGTATGTCACAATTGTCCGAAACCAAGTTTTTTCTAGGATGCATTCATTAATCACCTCTTTGATGGCCAACCCGATATTTATTTCAATAATCAATGTCAATTCTTAGTCTAAAACCTTCGAGAGAATTTTCATAAAGTATATTTTAGAATGCCGTAGATTTTAGGAGAAGGGATTTTAAAGGATTTCTTTTGCCAATGTTTTATTTTGGAATTTGTTTTAGGAAAGTTGTGAAACTTTAATTTTCAAAAAAAACACGTATACCACTAAGATGGTCATATTGGGAAAATTCTTAGTTCATAAAAGATTAATGTTATGTACATATCAGTAAATGCTTGATTTTGATTTTTAGTAAGGAAATAGTTTCCCAATTTCAAAATTCTGTGTTTTAAAAAGTTTTTGGAAACGCTGAAATATTTATATAAGTAAGTTTGATTTTTAAAGGGAAGCTTTGGAATGAAATAGTTTCTATTATTTTGAAACAAGTATAAAGGAGAATATGTTAGCTCAGCGATTCTTCGGTTTGTAAAATTGATATTTTTTTAAATATTTTCTCTCTTTAAGCACCACAGATAAAATAAGAATGACATTCAATTTAATGGGGTAAGTAACTTGAAGTGTTGTTGGTCGCAATAGTTTTGTCAAGTTTATCACAATCTTGCCGAGGAAGGGTCTACACCGTATGGTGGATACCATCGTGCGGAAGGTAGAAGTTTTCTACATGAGTTAAGATGAAGATGATGTGCGGAATAGTCATTTTAATATTAATTAATTTAAACCAGCATAATTGGGTCCAGGGTTAGGTAGTTCCCAAATCTGGGTTAGCAATCGATCTCAAGCAGTCGACAGTAGCAGTCAGCCGATCGACCTAATAGCAGTCGATTGGTTGACCTAATAGCGGTTAACCACTAGGCAGACTCGGGCCGAACCCGAACCTGGAACGCGATTATAAGTTGTGCTTAAACCATCAACCATCATACTCCCCCTCATTATCTTCCTCTTCTACATTTTCAGTCAAAACCCACCTCCATCTCCCCCTTCCTCCACTTAATCAAAACCTCTCTCCTCCTTTCCTTCGCTAAGTGATGCAAAAATTCTTGTGCGTTAGATCTCACCCCACCACTACTCCGAATCTAAACCATTTTTGCCTTTTTCCAACCGCATGTTAACCTATGGCACCACCACGCACCGGTGGCTCTTCCTTTCGTCATCCTGGCCTCACTCCATAAGAAGCTACTTGGATTGAACAGAACAAGTGGAAGAACGCCACTTATCTCAGAATGGTGGACTTTGATTTTCTCCACGGACAACTAGCGAAATTCAAAGATTTCGCTACTCTTGGGCTTGAAGAGCTTTTCGTTGCGGCTAGACTTGCACCGATTTTCTACTTCGAGACTTATGAGTGGGAATATTATCCATGCAACGTCCGTCTTTTCGATGCACAGATGGCAAAAAAATTTGATGATGGCAACGGTTATATCGAGTCCAAAGTGAAGAGAGCTTGGATCGAGATGACAAATGATGATCTCACTAGGATTTTGGAGATATCTGTAGTAGGTGTAGATTTAGATGACATGAAGATGACTGATCCTGAGATTCTATAGCAGATCTTTTTTGGAAATGTTGGTGATTGGAGGACTAATAATTTACGATCGGTTGCCTATCTCGTCTTCTGCATGATTTAGCAAAACATTATTCCGAAGATGGAAAGCCTCGACCAAATCTATACCTTAGTGTGGAGAGACGCCTGTGATATAACTGGCGGCATAGCCATCAATTAGGCTCATGTTTTGATGATTCACATGGTGGATCGGGGAGTTGGTACCCCGAGGCTCGCTTTTCAATTTGCCACTTGCTCACTCGAGTATTTAGGCATTACGAGGTAAATTTGAGCGAAGAGCCAGTAGTGAGGAAGGTCCTTCCTACCATCGACCGGACCACTATTAAGAGGATGAATATTCCCTTATCGCCTGCTACACCACATGTGCCCACACCAGAGCAGCACCACCAGTAGTAGGGAATAACATAGGACGTCGAGGGATACTTGAAACTGGAGCTTGTTGCTAACTGTCAGGTTTAGGAAAATCTTCGTGAGGCTAGGGTAGAGCAGCAGTGCCAAGGATATGAGATTGGGTGCATAGCCGCCATGTTATAGCCATTCTGTTGTCGCAACAATGGCTCGAGCTTCAGCTGGGGAGCGAGACCTTCTCACAGTTTCGAGGCGGTGTTTTCTCTAGGATTATTGTATCTTTTATTTCCAGCATTTGTCCTCAATATGTAGGTTGTTTGGGTTGTAAGGTTAGCTATCTTTTGTAAAAGGCACGTACGATGTTATAAGTTTCTATTTATTGACTACGTTATTGTTTCTGGATATGCGAACCCTCCTATAGATGCATAGTAAAGAAGCAATATAAATAGAGAAATCTTATAAAGACACTTGACTAACAGTAAATCCAATATAAAACTGGAAGTTTAGAATCGTTGAAATTTTAGCAAAGGACATGATAAAGTTGTTTTGATATCATGGGTTATTTCTCACTTCCTTAAAAGCTAATTTCTTTTAAAAATAGACGTGATGGCATTTTTTATAAAAAATGTCAAGTTTTTAGGTAAAGGTTAGCCGTAGAATATTGAAATTTGTTTATGAGTTTAGCACATAAACGACTTCCAACTACGCTGAAATTATGGCTTGATTAATCAAAAAATTTAAGAAGGAAAATATTTTGAAAAGTCTCTCGTTGATTTGAAAAGTTCTCTTTTTTTAAAAAAAGTTTTTAGCTTTTTGTTGTTTTTGGCAATTCAATTATATTCAGAGTTTCTGTTTAAAATTTTATTTCAAGAGAAAATGTGTGTCTAAATATTTTTAGGTTTTTATTTTCTAAATGGCATGCAAATTTAAAAAGTGAGAAAATTTTTTGTGAAATCTTTGATTTTGAAGGCCACATGTTAGGCTTAGTGAAGGCAAATAAAGTTAGAATTTACGAATTTAGCGACGCATTAGGGTCGGCGATACTATATATGCAAGCGATAACAAGGGAGAAATTATTTTAGTCCTGGAATTTCTACTTCCAAACCTTATTGATAACGCGCTCGACTCTATTTTTAGATTTCATGCCATTTTAGAGCTTGGAAATAAGCCTCCTTATGCATTTTGTATGTAGAAAATTTGAAATAAATCCGAAGCAGCGAGGAAATTCTCACTGTACTATGGGAATAAGAAGATTATAGAGTGGTAATAATGATAAACTCTCCATCTAAATTCCTTTTTTCGAAATAGGAGTAAAGTTTAGGAAGCGATTTTTCGATGCTTTTGATTATTACATAGTAGGAAATGGATGCAATTTTTGTTGCTTTATAATTCTATTTATAGGAGTATAGGGGTTTTGGTTGAAAAGATTTTTCAAAAGGCTACATACATACAGAACTGCCAGTATATATGTGGGTTGTTTGCATCATGATTCCGTAGTGTTTTCAAAAGAATGCATTCATATAGGAGGATCCGATATAGAATCATCCTACATACATATTTTGTGTAGTGATAGAGTAATACGCTATGCACATACGCACGTTTGGTAGAAAAATTGGTTGTATACGCATTGGTTGTGTAGTTTAGGATGATTAAGATCCAAAACCATGACTTAGTCATTGGTGAAATTTTGGTTATGAAATTCTTTTTAAGGGAGAAAGAATGTAATACCCATAATTTGGCATTAGTTGTTTAATTACTTAGTTATTTACACTCCAAAAATAGAATTTATGCGAACGACATAATTTGACCACGAAACTTACATCATTGCATTCATGGTGAAATTTTGAGCAACTTTCATATTGGGAGTTTTGTGATCGGAGTCCAAATGAAGAAGTTACGGACGAAAAACGAATTCGGAATGAAAATAAAAATAAGAAAATTTAATGTTTTTAATTAATTAGTGGAGGCCCATAGGTCGACCCGCATATTGAAGCGATCAACCAAGGGTGGTCGACCCTAGGAAAAGGCGACTGACCACTTCATATGCGGCGGCTCCAAAAATCCTAGACCATGTACAACCCCAATTTAATATATTTTGGTATAACGTATTTGGTTGATTCTAGTGCCTATAAATTCAAGCCTAACCCTCCCTTCTCTTCTCATATTTTTCTAGAGGCAGTAGTGAAGCTTTGTCATTTCTTCTTCTCCACTTTCTTTCTAAATTATAAAAATAATATATTTGTATTATTGAAGAAGATTAGAAATCAAAAGAAATGGAGTAGAAAAGAGATCAACTATACGCGTATTTGAGGTAATTTATATATAATTTATATATTTGTATCTATATTTCCCTTCAATCTCAAATCTCCTCTCAGATATGTAATTCTAATGTATGTAAATACTCTTTTTGTACAAGATTATAAAGGATTTGGAGATGAATCAAAGGTTCTACTTCAAATCTTAAGATTTGGATCGTTTTTAAAAGGTGAGTGAGAAACTTTATAGATTGTTATATTATGAAAGTTATCCCGTTGGTGTTTATTTGATTATTATGCCTAATTGGATAACTGTATATGAGTAGGCAATAAATTAAATATAATAAATTGTGACGACCCAACTTCCAAACTCCAGGAAATTGCATCGCTAAGAAGAAAGAAAGGGATAGAAGAAGAAAAGAAAGAGAAAGAAGAACACAAACAACATCAGAATCTCACAGCGGAACGAATCAAATATAATATATCACATAAATACTTTACATAGTATCATATACATCAGAGTTTTACAGCCAATACAACACGTACTAGACAGTTATAAACATCTGTCTAGTTATACAACTCTAAACAGTACAAGAAACAACTCAGAGAGACGACTCAGAGATACCAACACAGCGGAAAAATAGATAACTACAACGCAGAAGCCTCCTGCTCCATTTGCTCCTCCATAACTCGTCAAAGCAATCCTGAATCACTTGACTACTCATACATAATATGAGTACCCAAGAGTTTAATAAAACAGAAAATAAACACTCGGGTCAGACAGGGGTCTGGTGTGAGTAAATAGTTTAAAAGTTGCTTAACTTTATGAAAAATCCTTTGAAAACAAAAGGTATCACGTAAGACTTCCCACACATAAACATGGAAAAGTTTTTACCTTACGCTAACCAAAACATTTGATAGGAAATCCAGTGATATTATAATAGTGTCTAGGGTTTTCAAAATAAAATACAGAAATAGCTGGAATGCTTACATCTCACGTTCCAACATAGTTGGGCACAATCAAAACCGTACAGGCACTTATTGGATTTTGGATTCCATCAATGGCAGGGCTACCGGGGTACCGCCCGTCACAGTACGTGGCCTAGATCACCGTACCGAGGAGCCACCCTAACTCCCCTGCAACACAAGGCCGGAACCGTTCCTTACTGAACAGTCCCGAACAAGACCACCCCGACGGTTGGAGCTCTCAACCGTCCACACAGCCGAAATATAAAGGGACCTCTAGACAGGGGTAAATCTCGCTCTCCAGTGGGGGCTACCCACGAAGCCTTGCTGCACCTCCCCTGTTTTAGCCATTCCCGGTTGATGAGGCTTGAGGCTGCGATTACCTTTATAGGACCAATTATCTTAGAATGCTCATCGTCCGCCTGACGATGTGCTGAAAGCATTCAATCCATACAAGTTCGTTCCGGGTTCGAACGAAACCGAAGGCATTATCTCGTTACACTCATATTGGAATCACCCTCAGAGTTAACGACAATAACCCTTGCACTTTAAACCACCATCTCGAATCTATAAGTACTATTCCGTCAAACTCATTACGGAATCACCCACAGAGTTATACTGACGTATAGCCCTTACACCTCGAGTCTTCACTTGCTCCACTTGGATTAACGACCTAACGTTTAATTGGAATCGATGTGGTTTTCGGATATCCAAATATGGAAACCCGATCCCGGTCTCACCGAAACCAAACGCCATTTTAATGTCCAAGTTATACTTAAGGGTTTTAAACAATTAACTCATTTAATTTTTATCTATTTCACACAGATAGATAAACTACATATTCTCATCATAACAGATAACTCATAACATTATCACAACAGATAATCATCACAACAGTCAAATATCACAACAACAATCATCACAATCAAATCATCCATCATACTATAACTAAGCATCCATATTCTATAGATTCTACTCATCTCATTTCTGAGATCACAACCATCCAAAGGTATATCAATATCATCCATAAGTAATGATATATTATCCATCACTTATAATTAATTTAAAATGAATTAAATTAATTACTTCTATCTCTAATTAATTTAAATAAATTAAATTAATTATCCACCTATAAATCTTGCTTATAAATCCATTGATTAGTCAACCTAGTTAATTAATCATTCATTAAGTATTCAACTTGATTAAACATCTATGATTAATCATTCACTAATTACAATAAGTAATTAGTCTTAAATTAATTTCATAAAATTAATTAACCTTAATCATAAGTAATTAACTTTTGATTACTTAATTTATTAATTAACTATAATTAATTACATTCACCCTTAATTAATTACAATTAATTAATCACTTAATTAATTAATTATTACTTAATTAAACAATGCCTTAATTACATCATTAATTATAATAATTAATGATCTCTAATTAATATTTAAATTGATTACTCAATTAAAAATTAATTACATTTAGTAATTAATCAAAATACATTTATTAATCACCTTGATTAATATTTAAATCCAGTAATTAACTACCCTTAATTACTTCCTTAATAAATTAATTATCCAATAATTAATTATCTATATTAATTAATCCTTGGTTAATTACAAAAGTAATTATCCAAATTACTTTATTAAAATAAAACATCTTTCCTTAATTACATTCCAGTAATTATTACTTCTCTAAGTAATCTTACTCCATAAATTACATTAAGTAATTATTATCATTAAATTATTCTTAAATTAATTAAACTAAATTAATTAATTTAACAAAGTACATTACTGGAATTAATTACAATAAATAATTAATCCCTTAATTACTTTTATAAAGTAATTATACTTAAATTACAATTGATTGCCTTAAATTAATTAATCTAATTAATCCATCAAAATTAATTATATTAATTAATTATTAATTATCCTTAGATAATTAACAACATTCCATTAATTCCTTACTTGAATTAATTATACATTAATCATTTTTAATTATAAATTAATTCAAGTTATAAATTAAAATCAAATAAATAAGTAAATTCTTAATTATTTCCCAAAATAATTTATTTACTTATTTATAACTTAATTAATATTCAAAATGTATTAAAATAATACATTCCTAAAATTTACTTCAACTTTCAATTTAAAGTTAACATATCATAATTTTATTTAATATTTAAAAGAAAGAAATCTTTTAAATTTAAACCTTTGTTTGAAATCAAATTTATATTTGAATTCTCCTTAATAACATTTTTGTTCAATATTTAAAACTTTTCAAACTTGATTTGAATTCAAACAGATTTCAAACCCAAAACTGAAATCATATTTAATTTGATTTCAAACCCAATTTTAAATCTTGCCTATCATTTAAATGTTACATTTTGAATTCAAAGTATTCCTGAATTTAATTCAAATTTAAACCTGAATTTGAATCTAAATTTTAAACATTGAATTCCTTTAAAAATTTTAAAAAGAAACAAAACTGTTTTAAATAAAATCTGGATTTAAAACCTGAAAACTACACTTACACTGTTTTTTTTTCCAGATTTGAATTTAAACTTAATTCCAATTCAAACCAAAATTTGAATCTTGTTTTTTAAATATTGAATCCACCTTTAAATTTTTAAAAAGAACAAAACTGTTTCAATATAAAAACCTGGATTTAAAGAAACCTGAACTACATTGCACAGTTTCCAAATTTGAATTTTAAACCTTAATTTAAATTTAAATTTATCATTTAAACTTTTTGAATTCATAAACTCATTTGAAATTAATTCAAACTATACTTAAAATTTAACTCATAGCTTTTAAACATTTTAATTTTTCCCCAGATTTCATCAAAAACATTTATTCAGGTTATACCCTGCACACTAACCCGAGGCCATCACAATATACTTCGAGTTAAATGCCTACTTACTTCGGGTTATAACTCCAACTGCACGGGTTCAACCCCGAGTCACTCAAAGCCTGCACCAAAATTTCCACCATAGACAACCCAAAACTGTCAATCCTCTTACACTCCACTCTGATCATCTAATGTCTCAACTCTGGCCATCTCCAGGAAGCTATCCACCTCTCCACTTGATACAAACACCAACAAACTCTCTGTTGCTTGAAAACAGATTCAAGCAACAAGACATCAACCTGAAACTTCACCACACATATCAAAACCCGAAAAATACCCCACTGTCAACACCTTCATCTGATCACCTTATTTATCCCACTCTCTCCAGTCAACTTCCCAACTTCAAGCAGCAACAACAAATCCAAGTTCAAAAACCCATTTCATGAATTGATATTCCCAGTATATCAAAATTTCTGCACAGACTAAGTTTACTAACCCCTCAGACTTTTTAAGACCTGAAGCATGTTTTAAATAATCATGCTTTTAAACATGCATTAAAGTTTTTAAACTTGTTTGAAAATTTTTAAAGTTGTTTGGTAAATTTACTTTATTACACTATTGTCTGCTGTTACTTATTCCAGTAGCAACAGGTTTTCTTTTTTTTTTTTTTTTCTAAATTAAAATTTTCAAATCCTAAATCTATGCAACACAAACTCAAATTTGATTATATAATAATTTCCTAACTAAGATTCATACATAGAGAAGTAGGTTTATATTTAAGTCCAAGTAATAGTAGAAGCATATCTGCAGGAATTCATATTACACATATCTGCATATTCAAACAAAATCACACACAGAATATCCATCTTACAACAGTCACAAGCATATTCAAACTCATGCACATATAAAACTTTAAACAACCCATAAATTTGGGATTTCTTGCTAAGAGAAAGAACAAAACAGTTTAACTTGCTACTGTTTAATTTGCTTATTTAAAAGGCATTTGATTTAAACTTTAGTTTCTGCAAATATCTTGATAGCTTAAATTTTTTTTTTTTATTAAATGAAGAAACTGTTTTTAAACCATAGATTTACTCACCTCAAAATTGAAAAAGAGCATGCATTCCAATGAAATTCATTTCTGCAACCTGAGTTCCTTGCATGCTTGAATCAGAGCTTGCTCCTAGTTGAAAATGGTATGTGCTTGATGCTTTCAGGCTTTTTGAATTTGCATTTGATGATTTGGTTACAATACATGTTGATTCAGGCTTTGGAATTTGCATGCAGACCCCTTTTCAACTTGCTTGCATTGATTTATTACAGATTGGAGAAGTTTGGTTTGTTGCAGATATTTGAACATGGTTTGCAGGTTTCAAAACATTGATTTGCAGATGTAATAAGGTCTTCATTTTGTAGAATATTGATTGTGGAATTAGAGTGAAGTAGGATTTTCTTTTTCAGGTTTGGGTTGTGAAATTTTTAGAGTGAAGATGATTTCCAGATTTTCTCAAATCTGAATTTTGATTTTTCATGGAAGATAAAATGTTTGAAACAAAAGACATGTTTTAAGTTTTATTCCAAAATTGATTTGTATTGCCACTTGTTAATTAAGTATGAAAATAAATTACAAGTGTCTACTTAAAAACATGAATGTTAAACACATGTAAGATTTAGATAATAGGATTAATTTATGTGTTTACAAATGTCTTTAGTTAAAGATAAAACCATTCTAATTTTAATTTAAGATGTTTATATATGTTTATATATAATTAGTCTTTACAAATGAATTATCCAAACATATACAAATATTTGTTTGAATATTTTAAGAATTATATTTAAAACAAATTTCAAAAGAGAAACTTAAAAGGAAAGAACAAGTTGAATTTATTTTATTCAAGAGTTCCAAATTAACATATTATACTTAAATATAAATAAACTAAATTTATTTCAAAACGATTTTAAAATAAAACAAAATAAACTTTATTATAAAAATCAATTCTTAACTATATATATTTATAACAAAATATTTACTATAATTACTTTCTAAAAATACTAGATAGATTTATAAATTGACTTATGAAAAGTTCAATACTATTTTCAATTTAATATAAATCAATTCATAAATTATATAGCTATATATATATTATAAATTTGAAAAGATCCTTTATTAAATTTAAAATTAAAATTTTAAAATCAAAACTCCTATTTACAATGTATACACATATATACATTATAAATAAATATTTTTAAATCAGCTTAGAAAGGAAATTTTATCATAAAAATATTTTTAACATTTTAAAACAATAAGCTTTTCAAATTAAATCATTATTATAAATTTTCAAAAGAATATTATTTATTAACAAAATAATTATAAATTTTCAGAAGAAAATTATGTTTGAATTGGATTATTAAACCAGTATTTCACATTTTAAAATAAATTATAAATGAAATTATTAAATAAATATTGCTCAAATTTCCGGGACATCACATTCCTCCCCCCTTTAAAAGAATTTCGTCCCCGAAATTTAAAAGCAAAGGTAATTTAATAATCTCTTTAAAGATTTATTTAAAACACAAGCATATATCAAACATATGCTAACAATCAAAACAACCAATTCAACCAATCAAACAAATCTAATTATCCAGACAAATTCTGGATAAAATTCTATCGAGTTTCCCCTAGTATATATATATACCGGGATACTCGCTCTAGAGAATCCAAACAATCAATACTAAGAAGCTCCAAAAACTCCTATACAACTATATCTACAACACAAGAAAAGATATCAGACTACAAACGAGTCTGACTCAACAACCAAAATTCCAGAACTGCTGGTTCTACAACCAGAGATAGATCATACACGTATTCCCTCAGAGATACGTGAAACTCATCGCATCCCAGTTATCCAAACTGGCAATCCAATCCTGTAGATCAATCACTTAACCTTTGAGAAAAACAGAAAGGTCTAATCTCTTATCCACAAATCTTTCCTGTCGATCCTGGGCTGCTTCCAATCTTCTAGATCAATCCAATCCATCATACAAACTCTACTACAGATATCAGAAGACTTCAGATAAACTACACTTATTCGGAAAACAGAACAGATGCCCAAGACATCCAAATCTCCAGATTAAAATGAATTTCCCGTAGAAATCCTCTGATCCAAGACAAAACACAAATTCCCAAATGAATCGGGTGCTCCTATTCTGGAATAGCCGCCACCATGCTTCCACTGCGCAACTCTGATTTGAGAATGCTGTTGACGAACACAGGTATAAACTTGATCAACTTATCCCGAAAACATTGTTCATCAAATCCCATAAAATCTCAAAAAAACAAGTCGAAACAGAACTCCATCTCCTGATGCGGATGCAAAACTTAACTCCTTCGAAGACATCCAGAAAATATCAAACCACTTCGATAACTCAAACATCTTCTAGAGATGCTTCAATCCTAACAAAGGTTACTCAGGAAACTTCCGGATTATCGCAAGTCACTTTTGCGATTCTACTCAGTTCAGATCATTCTCTCTTCAACAATCAGAACAGCCAAAGCCTTCAAATCAAAAGAAAACTAGTGGTCCGCCTTCAACCACAAACATCACACCCAGCTGAGCTTCCAGAAGAAATGGACAAGCTTCACCATCTGCCCGGCCTACTGACAAAAGAATCACAGAGACTTCAGAACCATCGAAGAAACAGGCCACTCACTGCTGCTACTGCTGCCAACAAACTTAATTACCCCAAAGCTCATCGAATCTCAAAGCTACACCAACCACTTCCACCAAAAGATCCTTCAGAAGACAGATATCCCTCAGGAAACTCGACTCCAAACCAAGCAAAAAACTCTCTGTCAGATTCTCAAACTCAAATACAGACAGAACTCCTTCCTAAGGTTGCCAAAATACCAATGCTGGCTTTAGTACTCCAAACTGATCCAGACTCAAGAAAAATCCACTCATACGAGTGAAATCAAGCTTAAAAATCCAAAGATACACTCTGAATCTTGAAAAGATTCTCCTTCAGAGATCAGAAAAATCCTTCACACCAAACTGCCAAACTACTCAAGATGCCCAACACTGCCCTAGCAGATCTCTTCCAAGCTCAAACACTCGGAACTCCAACCATTGGTAGTTGTGTTACACACACCACTACCCTATCTACCTTTATTACTTATATTGGAAAACCTGAACAGGTAACCCAACAGATAGGTAGAATTAAATATATTTATATTTAAAATTACAAGTACGCTCTCTCAAGAAAAAGACACCACTACAGAGCCTAGGTATTCACTCAACCTACTGCTCTGATACCACGTTGTAACGACCCAACTTCCAAACTCCAGGAAATTGCATCGCTAAGAAGAAAGAAAGGGATAGAAGAAGAAAAGAAAGAGAAAGAAGAACACAAACAACATCAGAATCTCACAGCGGAACGAATCAAATATAATATATCACATAAATACTTTACATAGTATCATATACATCAGAGTTTTACAGCCAATACAACACGTACTAGACAGTTATAAACATCTGTCTAGTTATACAACTCTAAACAGTACAAGAAACAACTCAGAGAGACGACTCAGAGATACCAACACAGCGGAAAAATAGATAACTACAACGCAGAAGCCTCCTGCTCCATTTGCTCCTCCATAACTCGTCAAAGCAATCCTGAATCACTTGACTACTCATACATAATATGAGTACCCAAGAGTTTAATAAAACAGAAAATAAACACTCGGGTCAGACAGGGGTCTGGTGTGAGTAAATAGTTTAAAAGTTGCTTAACTTTATGAAAAATCCTTTGAAAACAAAAGGTATCACGTAAGACTTCCCACACATAAACATGGAAAAGTTTTTACCTTACGCTAACCAAAACATTTGATAGGAAATCCAGTGATATTATAATAGTGTCTAGGGTTTTCAAAATAAAATACAGAAATAGCTGGAATGCTTACATCTCACGTTCCAACATAGTTGGGCACAATCAAAACCGTACAGGCACTTATTGGATTTTGGATTCCATCAATGGCAGGGCTACCGGGGTACCGCCCGTCACAGTACGTGGCCTAGATCACCGTACCGAGGAGCCACCCTAACTCCCCTGCAACACAAGGCCGGAACCGTTCCTTACTGAACAGTCCCGAACAAGACCACCCCGACGGTTGGAGCTCTCAACCGTCCACACAGCCGAAATATAAAGGGACCTCTAGACAGGGGTAAATCTCGCTCTCCAGTGGGGGCTACCCACGAAGCCTTGCTGCACCTCCCCTGTTTTAGCCATTCCCGGTTGATGAGGCTTGAGGCTGCGATTACCTTTATAGGACCAATTATCTTAGAATGCTCATCGTCCGCCTGACGATGTGCTGAAAGCATTCAATCCATACAAGTTCGTTCCGGGTTCGAACGAAACCGAAGGCATTATCTCGTTACACTCATATTGGAATCACCCTCAGAGTTAACGACAATAACCCTTGCACTTTAAACCACCATCTCGAATCTATAAGTACTATTCCGTCAAACTCATTACGGAATCACCCACAGAGTTATACTGACGTATAGCCCTTACACCTCGAGTCTTCACTTGCTCCACTTGGATTAACGACCTAACGTTTAATTGGAATCGATGTGGTTTTCGGATATCCAAATATGGAAACCCGATCCCGGTCTCACCGAAACCAAACGCCATTTTAATGTCCAAGTTATACTTAAGGGTTTTAAACAATTAACTCATTTAATTTTTATCTATTTCACACAGATAGATAAACTACATATTCTCATCATAACAGATAACTCATAACATTATCACAACAGATAATCATCACAACAGTCAAATATCACAACAACAATCATCACAATCAAATCATCCATCATACTATAACTAAGCATCCATATTCTATAGATTCTACTCATCTCATTTCTGAGATCACAACCATCCAAAGGTATATCAATATCATCCATAAGTAATGATATATTATCCATCACTTATAATTAATTTAAAATGAATTAAATTAATTACTTCTATCTCTAATTAATTTAAATAAATTAAATTAATTATCCACCTATAAATCTTGCTTATAAATCCATTGATTAGTCAACCTAGTTAATTAATCATTCATTAAGTATTCAACTTGATTAAACATCTATGATTAATCATTCACTAATTACAATAAGTAATTAGTCTTAAATTAATTTCATAAAATTAATTAACCTTAATCATAAGTAATTAACTTTTGATTACTTAATTTATTAATTAACTATAATTAATTACATTCACCCTTAATTAATTACAATTAATTAATCACTTAATTAATTAATTATTACTTAATTAAACAATGCCTTAATTACATCATTAATTATAATAATTAATGATCTCTAATTAATATTTAAATTGATTACTCAATTAAAAATTAATTACATTTAGTAATTAATCAAAATACATTTATTAATCACCTTGATTAATATTTAAATCCAGTAATTAACTACCCTTAATTACTTCCTTAATAAATTAATTATCCAATAATTAATTATCTATATTAATTAATCCTTGGTTAATTACAAAAGTAATTATCCAAATTACTTTATTAAAATAAAACATCTTTCCTTAATTACATTCCAGTAATTATTACTTCTCTAAGTAATCTTACTCCATAAATTACATTAAGTAATTATTATCATTAAATTATTCTTAAATTAATTAAACTAAATTAATTAATTTAACAAAGTACATTACTGGAATTAATTACAATAAATAATTAATCCCTTAATTACTTTTATAAAGTAATTATACTTAAATTACAATTGATTGCCTTAAATTAATTAATCTAATTAATCCATCAAAATTAATTATATTAATTAATTATTAATTATCCTTAGATAATTAACAACATTCCATTAATTCCTTACTTGAATTAATTATACATTAATCATTTTTAATTATAAATTAATTCAAGTTATAAATTAAAATCAAATAAATAAGTAAATTCTTAATTATTTCCCAAAATAATTTATTTACTTATTTATAACTTAATTAATATTCAAAATGTATTAAAATAATACATTCCTAAAATTTACTTCAACTTTCAATTTAAAGTTAACATATCATAATTTTATTTAATATTTAAAAGAAAGAAATCTTTTAAATTTAAACCTTTGTTTGAAATCAAATTTATATTTGAATTCTCCTTAATAACATTTTTGTTCAATATTTAAAACTTTTCAAACTTGATTTGAATTCAAACAGATTTCAAACCCAAAACTGAAATCATATTTAATTTGATTTCAAACCCAATTTTAAATCTTGCCTATCATTTAAATGTTACATTTTGAATTCAAAGTATTCCTGAATTTAATTCAAATTTAAACCTGAATTTGAATCTAAATTTTAAACATTGAATTCCTTTAAAAATTTTAAAAAGAAACAAAACTGTTTTAAATAAAATCTGGATTTAAAACCTGAAAACTACACTTACACTGTTTTTTTTTCCAGATTTGAATTTAAACTTAATTCCAATTCAAACCAAAATTTGAATCTTGTTTTTTAAATATTGAATCCACCTTTAAATTTTTAAAAAGAACAAAACTGTTTCAATATAAAAACCTGGATTTAAAGAAACCTGAACTACATTGCACAGTTTCCAAATTTGAATTTTAAACCTTAATTTAAATTTAAATTTATCATTTAAACTTTTTGAATTCATAAACTCATTTGAAATTAATTCAAACTATACTTAAAATTTAACTCATAGCTTTTAAACATTTTAATTTTTCCCCAGATTTCATCAAAAACATTTATTCAGGTTATACCCTGCACACTAACCCGAGGCCATCACAATATACTTCGAGTTAAATGCCTACTTACTTCGGGTTATAACTCCAACTGCACGGGTTCAACCCCGAGTCACTCAAAGCCTGCACCAAAATTTCCACCATAGACAACCCAAAACTGTCAATCCTCTTACACTCCACTCTGATCATCTAATGTCTCAACTCTGGCCATCTCCAGGAAGCTATCCACCTCTCCACTTGATACAAACACCAACAAACTCTCTGTTGCTTGAAAACAGATTCAAGCAACAAGACATCAACCTGAAACTTCACCACACATATCAAAACCCGAAAAATACCCCACTGTCAACACCTTCATCTGATCACCTTATTTATCCCACTCTCTCCAGTCAACTTCCCAACTTCAAGCAGCAACAACAAATCCAAGTTCAAAAACCCATTTCATGAATTGATATTCCCAGTATATCAAAATTTCTGCACAGACTAAGTTTACTAACCCCTCAGACTTTTTAAGACCTGAAGCATGTTTTAAATAATCATGCTTTTAAACATGCATTAAAGTTTTTAAACTTGTTTGAAAATTTTTAAAGTTGTTTGGTAAATTTACTTTATTACACTATTGTCTGCTGTTACTTATTCCAGTAGCAACAGGTTTTCTTTTTTTTTTTTTTTTTCTAAATTAAAATTTTCAAATCCTAAATCTATGCAACACAAACTCAAATTTGATTATATAATAATTTCCTAACTAAGATTCATACATAGAGAAGTAGGTTTATATTTAAGTCCAAGTAATAGTAGAAGCATATCTGCAGGAATTCATATTACACATATCTGCATATTCAAACAAAATCACACACAGAATATCCATCTTACAACAGTCACAAGCATATTCAAACTCATGCACATATAAAACTTTAAACAACCCATAAATTTGGGATTTCTTGCTAAGAGAAAGAACAAAACAGTTTAACTTGCTACTGTTTAATTTGCTTATTTAAAAGGCATTTGATTTAAACTTTAGTTTCTGCAAATATCTTGATAGCTTAAATTTTTTTTTTTTATTAAATGAAGAAACTGTTTTTAAACCATAGATTTACTCACCTCAAAATTGAAAAAGAGCATGCATTCCAATGAAATTCATTTCTGCAACCTGAGTTCCTTGCATGCTTGAATCAGAGCTTGCTCCTAGTTGAAAATGGTATGTGCTTGATGCTTTCAGGCTTTTTGAATTTGCATTTGATGATTTGGTTACAATACATGTTGATTCAGGCTTTGGAATTTGCATGCAGACCCCTTTTCAACTTGCTTGCATTGATTTATTACAGATTGGAGAAGTTTGGTTTGTTGCAGATATTTGAACATGGTTTGCAGGTTTCAAAACATTGATTTGCAGATGTAATAAGGTCTTCATTTTGTAGAATATTGATTGTGGAATTAGAGTGAAGTAGGATTTTCTTTTTCAGGTTTGGGTTGTGAAATTTTTAGAGTGAAGATGATTTCCAGATTTTCTCAAATCTGAATTTTGATTTTTCATGGAAGATAAAATGTTTGAAACAAAAGACATGTTTTAAGTTTTATTCCAAAATTGATTTGTATTGCCACTTGTTAATTAAGTATGAAAATAAATTACAAGTGTCTACTTAAAAACATGAATGTTAAACACATGTAAGATTTAGATAATAGGATTAATTTATGTGTTTACAAATGTCTTTAGTTAAAGATAAAACCATTCTAATTTTAATTTAAGATGTTTATATATGTTTATATATAATTAGTCTTTACAAATGAATTATCCAAACATATACAAATATTTGTTTGAATATTTTAAGAATTATATTTAAAACAAATTTCAAAAGAGAAACTTAAAAGGAAAGAACAAGTTGAATTTATTTTATTCAAGAGTTCCAAATTAACATATTATACTTAAATATAAATAAACTAAATTTATTTCAAAACGATTTTAAAATAAAACAAAATAAACTTTATTATAAAAATCAATTCTTAACTATATATATTTATAACAAAATATTTACTATAATTACTTTCTAAAAATACTAGATAGATTTATAAATTGACTTATGAAAAGTTCAATACTATTTTCAATTTAATATAAATCAATTCATAAATTATATAGCTATATATATATTATAAATTTGAAAAGATCCTTTATTAAATTTAAAATTAAAATTTTAAAATCAAAACTCCTATTTACAATGTATACACATATATACATTATAAATAAATATTTTTAAATCAGCTTAGAAAGGAAATTTTATCATAAAAATATTTTTAACATTTTAAAACAATAAGCTTTTCAAATTAAATCATTATTATAAATTTTCAAAAGAATATTATTTATTAACAAAATAATTATAAATTTTCAGAAGAAAATTATGTTTGAATTGGATTATTAAACCAGTATTTCACATTTTAAAATAAATTATAAATGAAATTATTAAATAAATATTGCTCAAATTTCCGGGACATCACATAAATACTGCCTACGCATTCTGTAACGACCCATAAATTTTCGATGTTTAAAAATTTGTTAATTTAATAATATTTTATGAGTTAATATTGAAAGAAATAAAAATTTGTAATTTAATAATGGAATAATAACTAAATTTAAAATGAAACAATGTTAATACAAGTTAATTGTCAATAATCTTAATGAAACTCCAATCCATTGTGTTTAAACCTGCTACGCTTGGTTATAAAATTTAATATAAGTAACAAATGTAAGCATTTAATTATTGTGCAAAATAGATAGTTAATGGTAATTAAATAAGATCAGTATTGTGTAAGGAATTATAATACGTGTGGTATTAATGGGTGCATTGATTTATAGTGGGATGTAAAAGGTAATAAATTAATGTGTAATGGATGAAAATGGAATAAATGTATTTTAATGAGAGTTGTTGTAATAATTGTTTGTAAAGAATAAATCTACAAATGTTATAAATTGTATAATGGTGACAACTATTGTTCGTTACCAATGTATTTAATCAATAGCAATTAAATGTAATTAAACATTGCCTTATGTAAGTTAAGATAATAACTGAAAATTTGAACGTAAAATCAATAGAAATGTTAATTATATGCATAAGATGGAAATTGGTTTAATAAAGGATTGAAACCAAGATAAATAAATGAATTGGGATATTAAATATGTATAAATGACTAAATTTCAGCATAATGGAAATAAAATAATTAACACAAATAAAAGATGAAATTAGAATTATATATAGCTTATTGGAACATTTGTTGTAATTAATGAACTTTTAAATGTAATTAAAATTTAAGGGTAACAATGGTTGTTAGTTACCTATTTATTTGGTTCGTAAAATTTATTTTGAAATCAATTGAAGTTAATTTACTTATTTAGTGCAATTTAATGTAGATTTATTTGGTAATCGGGGAATGTTAGTTCAATAGGATGTAACTAATGAATTTTAATCTAATACTACGTTAAGGTTAACTAAGGTAATTATTTATAAATCAAATGAAATGCAAATCAATGGAAATAATGTAGATTTTATACTTAGTTACGAATTGAATAGATGAAAACAAATGTAAGCATTAAATTAATTCAATGAACTTAAATTTTAATAAATGGTCATTGAATATAATCAATGTTCTGTAAATGATTATAATATTGGTTCGAAGGAAATAAATTTATAGGTAATGAATGGAAAGAAAACAAGGTAACTAAGTGTATAGAATAGTAATGAACTTAATAAAAGTTTTGGATTGAAACAAATCAATCCATTGAAATCCAAATTATAATAAGTGTAATTTTTGTAGCAATTGAAATTAAAGGTTACGCAATTTGAAATAAAGATAATATGAAAAAATTTATGTAATAGTTTTAAATCCAATATTTAAGCCATCTATTTAACAATAATGAATGAAATAATTTTTGATTGATTTAATTAAATAGAATTTTGGAAATTTAATTTATAATTGTTGAATTTAAGGAAACCGAGGAATTAATAAATTTTAAATCGACGGTTAAATTAGTATAAATGTTTAAGAAATTAAAAATGACAAGAATTGTCGATTATAGAATTGAAATTTAAAAATTGGATTTAATTAATTAAATATTAGATTATTTGATTAATGTAAAAATAGCCATTTTGGCCACTGAATCATATTTCGACGAAACCAGTTTCATCGGATCCGTAACGGTGAATTATTGTAGGGTTTCAAGTTTCGTAGCGATCGGACTTGTCGTTTGATCGTACGGACTCGAAACGCCTTGAAATTTATGAAATTGAAATCAATTTGAAAAATATTGATTTGAGCATAACTTCTTCATACGATGCAATTTGAAACCGAAACCTTTTCCATTGCGTTTAAAATATTTTAAAATACCTATTTTGATATATGGGTTAACCCAGTTTCGTCCCGGAGTCGAAACGGGCTTTTTGCGCCACTTTGTCGTTAGCGCGTATATTTAACCCGATCCATCTATTCTATTCCAGTTTTTCTATAAATATCATGTTATAAACCCTAGCAGCCCTCTATACCTCATTTCTATACGTACATAAACTTCTGTGCTCCTCTTCCTCAATGGCTGCAAACCCTAGATCCAATTGCAAAATTCAAAAACTAATGAAAATTCAAACTCCTCAGAAAAATTCAGAAAAAATATATGTTGAAGCTCTCGAAGTGCGTAATCTTCTGAGGAAATTCGTTTTTCTTTTTGGACTGTCGTTTGACCGGTAAAAATCGAAGAAGTCTCGATCGTCCATCACGCGTCAGTGAAAGTTGTCGGATCGTCGAACCCTTTCTAGGTTTTGTAGAGGGGACCGAGGGGAGTCGATCTGTGGTGTTCGTTCGTGGAGATAACGGTCAGATTGCGTGAAAAAATTGATTAGGGTCTAAGAGCAAGCGGCGGCTATGGTGGGTGTTGGGGACCGAGATCGTCATCGTGGGGCCGAGCAGGTGAGGGGCAAAGGTATGAGTGGTCGGCGACGCCGGAGTGGTGCTCGTGGATCCTGACGTGGCGCCAAACAGTGGTAAGTGGCGTTCTTGTTTCGGTCGCATGCGTGTTCATGGTTCTGGAGACTTTTGCGCGTGCGTGCAGTAGCTTTTGGGTGACGTGGCATTTGTTTGGGTAGGGGTGAGTTACTAGCTTTTGTTTTAATTTAAAATTTTGTTTAACGCACTAATCGCCATAACTTTTACATACGAACTCCGTTTCACGAGCGATTTTTTTGTTAGGATCATATTAAAATTCTAGACATTTTGGCGTTGGTTTGGACGAATTTGGAGATGGGGTATTTTTTGGGTTTAAATTGGATTTAAATTCAATTTAAATTCAAAAGGTGAGTGTTTTAACCCACTCACAACTTCTAAAATTTCTTATGTTCGTTAAATTAAATTTGGATGTGATTAGAAATTTATTTATGACTGTTTGGCATATTTTTAATCATCATCTCAGCTAAATTTATGTATAATAAAAATAAATAGGAAGATGAATACAGTATAATTGAAAATGTTACTATGAGTAAATATAATAGAAAGATAAGGATTTTAAATAAAAGATTATAAACTTAAGTACGTGAGATTTAGCAGTGAATAAATTTATGTAATATAATAAAAGGAAAATTTCATGACATAAATAAGTGAAATGAGATTTTGTTAGAAATGAAGAAAAAAATGAATATGTAATACAATAAAAAGGAGAACTGAGATGATGTGAATAAACTAAATGAAGATAAGTGTTATATGAAAGAAAAGGAAATCAAACAACAAAGGCCATGAAATGAAATTGAAAAATTAACTTGATTTATTGTTTGGAATTGTTGTTTGCTTGGTTTATGGTTGTTTGGGCAAGGACACTTTAAGTTTGTTTGGATGTATGAATAATCTATTTAGTTTCATCTAAGGCTGTTGAGTAAATGATGCGCTTAGTAGGTTGTTCTTCATTCTGTACAATTTAAAGTTTGAACCCGAACAACTATTTGTTTTGTTGATATGAATGAATGATTGATTTGTACGGATTCTATGTGATGGTTGTATGCCTTGTTGTAAGTGATTGTTGACTGTATTGAATTGTTTGTTTGTAGTTGAAATAACCTTAAATATTTCATTTTATATGATTGTTAACCCTTTTAGATTATATAAGTGAAATGCAGGTTATGGAAGCAACTGCTACTGCTTTTGGTTTCATAAAATAAGCGTTAAGTGCCCGACAAGTAGGTACGTTTTCGAATTACGGTTTATAGCGTTATTATATTATTTTCCCGTGTTGGGATATATATTATTTTGGAAAATATATGTTGTATATTGTATATTTGATATTATATTTCTCCCGAGCCTCTCCATACAAAGGAGACTCTGCCGAATTTTTCCGTAAATTTTGGACTTAGAAATTTTTTGAAAAAAGAATGTGTTCCAAACTTCATTAATGTGTGTATAAAAAGACTTAAAAGTTATAAATAGATATATTTTATATAAAGTAATAAACTTTGTAAATTTATTTGTTTGTAAAATTAATAATTTGAATAAAATGTATTGACTACTCAATTTCTTCTTTTCCCTTCTTTTTCCTTTTCGGAGACGAAAAGTTTTGAGTGGGAAAGAATGTAACGACCCATAAATTTTCGATGTTTAAAAATTTGTTAATTTAATAATATTTTATGAGTTAATATTGAAAGAAATAAAAATTTGTAATTTAATAATGGAATAATAACTAAATTTAAAATGAAACAATGATAATACAAGTTAATTGTCAATAATCTTAATGAAACTCCAATCCATTGTGTTTAAACCTGCTACGCTTGGTTATAAAATTTAATATAAGTAACAAATGTAAACATTTAATTATTGTGCAAAATATATAGTTAATGGTAATTAAATAAGATCAGTATTGTGTAAGGAATTATAATATGTGTGGTATTAATGGGTGCATTGATTTATAGTGAGATGTAAAAGGTAATAAATTAATGTGTAATGGATGAAAATGGAATAAATGTATTTTAATAAGAGTTGTTGTAATAATTGTTTGTAAAGAATAAATTTACAAATGTTATAAATTGTATAATGGTGACAACTATTGTTCGTTACCAATGTATTTAATCAATAGCAATTAAATGTAATTAAACATTGCCTTATGCAAGTTAAGATAATAACTGAAAACTTTGAATGTAAAATCAATAGAAATGTTAATTATATGCATAAGATGGCAATTGGTTTAATAAAGGATTGAAACCAAGATAAATAAATGAATTGGGATATTAAATGTGTATAAATGACTAAATTTCAGCATAATGGAAATAAAATAGTTAACACAAATAAAAGATGAAATTAGAATTATATATAGCTTATTGGAACATTTGTTGTAATTAATGAACTTTTAAATGTAATTAAAAGTTAAGGGTAACAATGGTTATAAGTTACCTATTTATTTAGTTCGTAAAATTTAGTTTGAAATCAATTGAAGTTAATTTACTTATTTAGTGCAATTTAATGTAGATTTATTTGGTAATCGGAGAATGTTAGTTCAATAGGATGTAACCAATGAATTTTAATCTAATACTACGTTAAGGTTAACTAAGGTAATTATTTATAAATCAAATGAAATGCAAATCAATGGAAATAATGTAGATTTTATACTTAGCTACGAATTGAATAGATGAAAACAAATGTAAGCATTGAATTAATTCAATGAATTTAAATTTTAATAAATGGTCATTGAATATAATCAATGTTCTGTAAATGATTATAATATTGGTTTGAAGGAAATAAATTTATAGGTAATGAATGGAAAGAAAACAAGGTAACTTGTTTATAGAATAGTAATGAACTTCATAAAAGTTTTGGATTGAAACAAATCAATCCATTGAAATCCAAATTATAATAAGTGTAATATTTGTAGCAATTGAAATTAAAGGTTATGCAATTTGAAATAAAGATAATATGAGAAAATTTATGTAATAGTTTTAAATCCAATATTTAAGCCATCTATTTAACAATAATGAATGGAATAATATTTGATTGATTTAATTAAATAGAATTTTGGAAATTTAATTTATAATTGTTGAATTTAAGGAAACCGAGGAATTAATAAATTTTAAATCGACAGTTAAATTTGTTAAATTAGTATAAATGTTTAAGAAATTAAAAATGACAAGAATTGTCGATTATAGAATTGAAATTTAAAAATTGGATTTAATTAATTTAATATTAGATTATTTGATTAATGTAAAAATAGCCATTCTGGCCACTGACTCGGATTTCGACGAAACTAGTTTCATCGGATCCGTAACGGTGAATTATTGTAGGATTTCAAGTTTCGTAGCGATCAGACTTGTTGTTTCATCGTATGGACTCGAAACGCCTTGAAATTTATGAAATTGTAATCAATTGAAATCAATTTGAAAAATATTGATTTGACCATAACTTCTCCATACGATGCAATTTGAACCCGAAAACTTTTCCATTACGTTTAAAATATTTTAAAACACCTATTTTGATATATGGGTTAACCAAATTTCGTCCCGGAGTCGAAACGGGCTTTTTGGGCCACTTTGTCGTTAGCGCGTATATTTAACCCGATCCATCTATTCTATTCCAGTTTGTCTATAAATATCCTGTTATAAACCCTAGCAGTCCTCTATACCTTATTTCTATACATACATAAACTTCTGTGCTCCTCTTCCTCAATGGCTGCAAACCCTAGATCCAATTGCAAAATTCAAAAATCTAATGAAAATTCAAACTCCTCAGAAAAATTCAGAAAAAATATATGTTGAAGCTCTCGAAGTGCGTAATCTTCTGGGGAAATTTGTTTTTATTTTGGATTATCGTTTGACCGGTAAAGTTCAAAGAAGTCTCGGCCGTCCATCACGCGTCAGTGAAAGTTGTTGGATCGTCGAACCCATTCTGGGTTTTGTAGAGGGGACTGAGGGGAGTCGACCTGTGGCGTTCGTTCGTGGAGTTAACGGTCAGATTGCATGAAAAAATAGATTAGGTTTTAAGAGCAAGTGGTGGCTATGGTGGGTTTTGGGGGCCGAGATCATCATCGTGGGGCCGAGCAGGTAAGGGGAAGAGGTTTGAGTGGTCGGCGACGCCGGAGTGGTGCTCGTGGATCCTGACGTGGCGGTGAACAGTGGAAAGTGGCGTTCTTGTTTCGTTCACATGTGTGTTCATGGTTTTGGAGACTTTTGTGCGTGTGTGCAGTAGCTTTTGGGTGACGTGGCATTTGTTTGGGTAGGGGTGAGTTACTAGCTTTTGTTTTAATTTAAAATTTTGTTTAACGCACTAATCACCATAACTTTTACATACGAACTCCGTTTCACGAGCGATTTTTTTTGTTAGGATCATAATAAAATTCTGGACACTTTGGCGTTGGTTTGGACAAATTTGGAGACGGGGCAATTTTTGGGTTTAAATTGGATTTAAATTAAATTTAAATTCAAAAGGTGAGTGTTTTAACCCACTCACTACTTCTAAAATTTCATATGTTTGTTAAATTAAATTGGGATGTGATTAGAAATTTATTTATGACTGTTTGGTATATTTTTAATCATCATCTCAGCTAAATTGCATTTATTTAATTAAATTTTCATTTACTTATTCATTGCATGTAAACTGCCAGTTAATTGTTAATTATTTATTATTGCATATAAACTGCCAGTTAAATAGTTATAAATTCATAATTGAATATAAACTGCTAGTTAATTCCTCATGATTATTATACTTCCTATATTTATGCTATTTTTTGAATTGGATGATGATTGTGATAAATGGTTGATGGTTGATATTGGATGAATGGATGCTGTATTTTATATTGAAAAAACTGCAAGTTATCATGCATTTTTCACTTCATTTGGCATTGCGGTTTGAAATGATATATAACCGTAATTTTTATTTTATATTACGGATTGAAATGATAAATATCTGTATCACTTGACCATAGGATAGAAAATTTTATACAGGCACCGCGGTATATATATAAAATTATTTTTGAAATGATTTTCTATGGTTTTGAAAATAATACGGTTTAATAAATATTAAATTTTGATGTTATATAAATACTATTTATATATACATAGTTAAATTCTTGAATTTAAGCTATGTATAAAATTGATAAATAAAAATGAGTTAATAATGGAGTTTGATCGTTTATATTCTATTGTTTAGTACCTATTTAAGATATTGTATATATAGAGTTTTAATTGACTTAAATGAAATTTAAGTTGGAAGATAAATATGAAGTTGGTTTAAATTGAACTATTTAAGAATTGTCTTGAATAAATTGATTTGGAATTTAAATAAAAATGGAGATTTTAAAGGATATGATTCTTATAACTTGATTTGGTTTAAAGTAATTTAAATGAATATAAAGTGGAGATAAATGAATTTATGAAGTTAAATAAATTGAAAGAATATACAGTTGTTTGAAGTTAAAAGTTTTACTTGAACTATATTGGGTTTATTAAGTAAACATTTCAAATCTATATAATAGTAATTAAATTTGATATATGAAATTATCATAGAATTAATTTTTAAATGGTGGAATATTTAAAGCTTTGAGTTATATGGAAATATAAAATGGTTTAATTGGAGTTTTAAATCGTAATTTGGAAATTAATTTGTGAAATTAAAAACTATTTTATTATATAAAGTAATTTAGTATTTAAACCATTTAAGTATTCGGAGTTATATTTCAAAGCTATGGGTTTCAAGATATATAGATTTGAAAGTGCTATGATTTTTGGAAAAGGATATATTTGTAATAAAATGATATCATATTGATTTGGGTTTTAAAATAGAAATGATATCGTATTTATATGGTTTTGAAATGGATATTTTATTCTGGTTTTAAAAGTATAAACTATTTTGAAAAGACCGTGGTGTTAATAAACGGTTGGTTGTTGAAGAGACCGGGATCGGAAGTTTTCATACTCTCTGCCAACTCCGAAAACCACTTTAACAACCGTGTACGCGGTGGAGATTCCAGAACGAAGTAGGATGTCGGCGGCGTTTCCTTTGAGGTAAATACGTGGACCCAACTCCCGTGAGTTGGCATAAGGTGACTAAAACAGGAGCGATCGACGGGTTAATTGAGGTAGCACCTTTGATCGGACACATCCCTTCGATATTATACTTTGACTTTTGGATTTGATTCGGTGGCCACTTTTGATTTTTGATTTTGGGGGTGTGGTTCGAGGTGGGCGGTAGTAGCTGCTACGTGTTACCACCGACCCGGAAGCGTAATTGGTATATCTACCCTGGCATTGTCTAGTTGTGCCGTGTCACCTACCCTATCGCGCCTTGTACGTGTTTGGATTTCTCCCGTAGCCCGTGTGGTATCCTCTGGTGGCTTCCGGATCAGGAGGGACCATGATATTGGATGGACTACTGGGACTATTACGTGTTAAGGGCTATATGGATAACGCCTTAATGCTAAGAAAAAAGTAAGTTTATTTTACTATTAGACACTATTATAATAGCGAAATATTACTACATTGTAAATAGTTTAACGGATCCTTAAGAGATATAAATCCCGAGCATCTCTTGAGTTACTGCACTCATATTTATTCCTGTTGATTTAACTCATATAAGATATTTTAGTTCTAACTCGAGTGTTTTGTATTTTCAATACGCTCGGGTCAGCTTGAGCATTTCAGGATTTGAAGACCTTACTTCTGGAGGACGAAGATGAAGATTTTATTACTTTTATCTGCTATATTATTCCACTACACCATTTTATTCCGCTGCATTGTTATTATCCTTTGGTATGTGAACTCAGATATTTATTGTATAAAGAAAAATCGAATATTTCGTAAAACAGCTGTATAAACTGTATATTAGATTATTATATTTTATCGTTCCGCTGCAAGATTCTATTTTGTTTTTTTTTCTTTCTCTGTTTTTCTTATTTACCCCATAACAATCCGCCATTCCGTATGGTTTGAATCGGCATATGTGTCAATTAAAGCGTGCAAAAAGGCGAAACGTTACACATTCTTGTTTATGAATTGATTTAGAATTGTTTAAAACTTGATCTGAAAATTAGTCATAAAATTATGAATTTGAAATATTGATTTGAATGAAAATTATTCCAGATATGAAATAGGTTGTATAATAATGTTATGAATTTGGATTATTACCCTAATCTTGTTGAAATGTAAACTTATCTATGTCTGAAATTGTATTTTTCCATAATTGAGAATCTCTCCTCTCAATTTCTACAAACGTTGAGTCACTAATCTATTATCTCGTGGTAGTTCTAAAGAAAATTAGATCCAATTAGATTTATACTTTATAAATATAATAAATCATAAAACAGAGCCTTAATCTTCTTTCTAGCCTTAATCTTCTTTCTATATATAATATATATATATATATATACACAACAAAAAATATGGATATTAACACAATACATTTCATTCTATATAGATTTCGCTTTACTTTGTTTATTCTTTAGTTCAGTCTTAATTTTGATTTCTTCTGTAAAATGAATGAAATTTCAATAAACTAAAAAGGAGTCTTTACTTTATGTCTCGTTACCGAGGACCTCTTTTCAAAAAAATATGCCGTCTAGGGGCTTTACCGGAATTAACTAGTATAAGACCTAGATCCAAAAGTGATCTTAAAAACCCATTGCGTTTCGGGAAAAGATCGCAATATCGTATTCGTTTAGAAGAAAAACAGAAATTGCATTTTCATTATGGTCTGACGGAGCGACAATTACTTAGATATGTGCATATCGCAGGAAAAGCCAAAGGGTCAACAGGCCAGGTTTTACTACAACTACTTGAGATGCGGTTGGATAATATCCTTTTTCGATTTGGTATGGCTTCGACCATTCCCGGAGCCAGGCAATTAGTTAACCATAGACATATTTTAGTTAATGGTCATATAGTGGATATACCAAGTTATCATTGCAAACCCCGAGATATTATTACTACGAAGGATAAACAAAGATCAATAGCTCTAATTCAAAATTATATTGCTTCATCTCTTCAGGAAGGAGTGCCAAACCATTTGACTATTGACTCATTCCAATATAAAGGCTTAGTAAATCAAATAATATATAATAAATGGATCGGTTTAAAAATAAATGAGTTGTTAGTCGTAGAATATTGTTCTCGTCGGACTTGAACCTAACGAACATGACAAGAAAAGGGGTTTAGATAATTCTGTCCCTTTTTCGATGAAGGAAATAGATCTAAGGGGAATTTAGATTCGTTTAATATTTGTAAATTAGTTGATTTCTTTCCCTTTTTGGAAAAATATAGCATTTGATCTAGAAAGGGATGGACGAAAGTAAAAAGAGAAAGAGACGTGTAAAGTATAAATTCATTGTAGCTTACATTGTTTATTTTAGTAATAAAAAGAAATGATTATTCCTCGTAATTTCAAATGATATAATCCTTTATATTTGAAAGTTAAATCTTTTGTTTTGGACTAATTTATGGAAATTAAAGTAGATAATCTTTTAGATATGATTCCAACAATTGAACATGGAAAAGAATATTCTAATAAAGATATATAACTAGAATATATTCGATAAAAATAGGCATTTATACGTAATTTATTGCGCTTGTAATAATTAAATAAAAAGATAATAACGACGCTTACACGTAATATTTATGTTAGGATAACTAATTATTTGGAAAAGAATTGAAGAAGGGTTGTAGCACTAATAAATGGGAAATAAATGGTAATAAATATGAGAGTTGCAATAATTTGATATGGTAAATGGATTAGGACAGATAATTAAGTTGAATAAGTAACTATGGAATAGCTAAAAAGGTAACTGATTCGAAATTAGTAATCATACACAAATATTCTAGGAAATGTCCGTTAGGATTTTACGGTCAATTTGACATTTATGAGCATAAAATGGTGATTTACGGGTAAACAAGTATTTAAGATAAATCTTATTACCTTAAATAAAAAGAGGATTGTTAAGCTAAGTCCAATGTCTACCTTAGATAATATAAGTAAAGACTTAGGGTTGTTAATTGGACTTAATAGGTTAGTGATGCAATTTCTATAGAGTCACTCGATAGAAGACAACCCTTTACTTTGAGGCAACCAACAGTCGGGTGCAATTATTACTGATATGAGATATTACTAATCCTAGGACCTATGATGACGCGAAAGAGTGGGCCTGCTTTCTTAATTGGAAAGTATTAAATGGTCCAAGTTTGGAATTATGATTGGTGAGGATTATCTCCATAGGGGTTCACTTCTATTTTTAAAGTGGATATAGGGTGCGTCTCTCTTCTAAAACGGAGTATTAAGTAACCTAGTGAGATTCCAATTAAATAAGGATGTCTCTAAAAGGGTTTACTTCAGTGGTGAGAATTAAGTGGTTGTAGGACTCGCCACCCTACCGAAAAAAGTCACCTAATGAGATGCCATGTTTTAATTAAGAATGATAGTGGATATCTGAAGAAGGGTTCGCTTTAGGTTTGAAATGTTAAGTGACTGTAGGGTCCGCCTCTTTCCTAATAAAGAAGTATTCAATAGCCCAATGAGATTTCCAAGCAATGTCAGCTAGATAGTATCGGTAAGGAGCCGCCTTGGGCTTAGGTATCGAATGACAAAGGCCAACCTATAAATAGGTGTTAAATGGTCATGGGTCCACCTTGTCCTTATTGATTAGGTATTACGTGGCTTGGGTATAGGCTCTCACACTACTAAAGCCATAATAATGATAGTACCATTGAGGAGTACGCCTTGGAGATAGGTATTAAATGATGGGTTCTGCCTTAATTAAGAGATTAAATGACCAAAGTCTACCTATTTTCCAATAAATAGTATTAAGTGGCTTGAATACTGTCTCTTATATGGCTATGACTTTATTGGTGATAGATGTTGTAATAGTTGGACGTTAAGTATTGAAAACCTTTGTTGGATCTTAAGTTTTGATTGCTGACAAGAAATTCAACCGACCCAAAGATTCACGAATCTACGACAAAGAACTACGAAGACCGAACTCAAAGATATGATGGTTCATATATATGTGTGTGTGGGTGTGTGTGTGTGTGTTGTTTATAGTCAAAGTCCAGTTTTAGCTATGTTAAAATTTATCCTCAAGTAGTTCAAAAATATACACATTCGAAACATTCTACAAAAATAATATAAGTTTTATTTAAAAAAGAAAAATAAAATAATAACAATAATAATATATGAAGCAATACTTGAACTTGGGTCATTGTTAAAATCATATTTTAAATGAAAAATCAAATTTTCAAAATATGCATGAAGCAAGGCTCGAACACGGGTCATTAGTTTCGAAGGCAAGTGCTCGAACAAAATGAGCTAGGGTGATTTTTCTATATCAACAGAATTCAGTCGACTGAAAACACTTATTCAATCAACTGAATCTTTGTACTTTCAAAGGCACATGCACGATTAAATTCAGTCAACTAAATCTTTTGAAGCAGTCGACTGACCACAGTATAACTGCCATATTTTCTGAATAGACACTTCCTTTCATGAATAGCCTTCTCCTACATGAAGAGTTGTAGCCATTATTGTTCGTAGAGATCTCTTCATCGGCAGTTGCAACTCCTTAAATACTATATATATATATATATATATTTGTTTTCTAATGATCAAATAACTTAATTCTGCTATCTCTCTTGATCTAACGTGCATAACATTTTCGAATTTATTACTTACATAAGTTCATACATTCCTTGCTTATAATCTCACTTCCATATCTTATAAAGCAATTCTAATCTTTCTATTCTTCATACACGCACAATCATATACATTACTCTTAAGGTAAAGATTATAGAAAGGGTATACATTATTGACTTATCAGTGCTATTCAAGAGCATACTCAGTTAGAAACAACTTTACTATTTGTGTTGGAAGTCCTATTCAGTTGTTCAGACGGTGGAAGTCCTATTCGGTTGTCTAGGCGGTAGAAGTTCTGTTTGGTTGCTTAGGCGGTATAATACTTGTTCCTCCGGGTTAAGAGAGAATTGATAGTTAAATTCCAAAAGAAGTCTGGGACTGGACGTAGAACGAGAGTTCAAACCAGTATAAAAATCCCCGGTGCCATTTACTTTACTATTTACTTTTTATACTCATATTCTGCATCAGCAGATAACTTTGTTTATATCTCACTACCACTGCATTTACATTGTTTACAACTGTTGGCCATTTCGACCCTATAGCACAGTCACTTTCAGCCTTAAATATTGGTTAGAGGTCTTTGTAGCTAGGACCCACTGACCATTGACATCATTGTTAGAAAACCACCTTCGGAATAGGTCTTAAATGATGGTCGCAGTTGAACAGATCGAGCAAGTTCAAATTGGCGTAACATAAAACCTATTAGTCCGAAAGCACCATGGAGGGCAACAAAAGTCCACAGCCCTCCTAATTGACACCAACGAGTAAAATCCCCTTGTGCTTCAGGTCCCCATAGTAGTTTCTACCTTGATTTGGGTCTCAAATGTCAGATCTAACTTGACTGAGGTCTTAAATGGCAGATTCTACTTATTCTCTTTTAAAAGTGTTATAGAAGCCCGCTTCATACTTAGAATTATTAAGTGGCAAATGGGTTTGGAAGTATTGGGTGGTTTCGGTATACTTTACCTTGGGAAGGGGTAAGTAAGTAATCGTGTGTGTAATGCAAGGTTAGATTAGTATTGCTAACCTAAATGGACATACAATTAAATGAAACCAATCGGTATAAATTTACGTTATGGACAGTTTATATTTTCGGTCACCAGAACGTTGTTCTGTCCCCCTCCTCATTACAATCCACAAGATAGATTTAAAGGAACGGTTTGCTGAAGCTGAATGTGCTTTATTGTTGGAGAAGTCTTCTTTTATCATATGTCGATGCTGATGTGACAGTCCGCTATCAAAGGAATACAATTAATTCCAAGATAGATGTCATAATCAGTATTCTTATCTTATTATTGTCTCTGCTATGAGTTTAGTTTTCTATTAATCTCTAGTAATGCTCATGCTTATTTGCAGGTATCAAATCCAACGATCTGTGCTTCGATGGACTACGGTTTCAATTTTTGTCGAAATTTAGGCCCTTTAAGTTGCGTGTTGTTACAAATTGTATAAATTTTGGAAGAAATTTGAGGGTTTAAATATATTTTAATTATTATTTAACATTGATAAAATTATTAATGGTGTTTAAAAGTTAATTAACCAATTTAATAAAAGTATTTAAAAGTAATTAAATCGTTTAATAAAAGTTTTTAAAAGTAATTAACTTTTTTAATAAAAGTGTTTAAAAGTAATTAGCTGGTTTAATAAATGTTATAAAGTTAACTAATAAATTTAATAATGATATTTAATATCAATTAAACATTTTAATAGATGATGGGTAAAGTTAATAAATTGGTATAAATAAAGGTGTTTAAAATTAATTATCCGATTTAATAAAGGTGTATAAAGATCATTAATCTACTTATGAAAGAAGATATAAAGTTAATCAATTGTCTTTTGTGATAATTAAGGTGGTTTTTAATTTTTTAAAAAAAATTAGTTAATTTATTATCTTGTGGGATGAAATTTATAATGATAGTTTATAAATTAGAAAATTATTTTAAAAATGAATATTTTTAAAGAGTTTTTTAAAGTATTTTACAAATATTTATGATGTGAAAACCATGCACAAATTTAGTTTTTACAAGTAAAGTTTTGATTCTGTTATGGAAACTTAATTCTTTGTAATTTGATATCATTTATATGAAAAGGATTTACTCTTAGCACTAAACATCAAGGTATGGAAACTCATCTCTATATCGAAAGTTAAAAATGTCGTCAAGGTGAATCCCAAAGGTAAAGCTACCTTCACTTGCTCAACTTCATTTTTAACCAAGAAATAGAATAAGTTTGAAATCGACGAGTGGTTGTAAACATATGGGATTTTTTATCCATATACGATCATTTTAATTATTTCTGATATTCGATATATTGACTATCAATTCAGCTTTCTCCTTTGGATATCGTTAGTTTTAGATGATTTGTTGCTCATTTGAACATTGTTATCCTTTATCAAAAATGACTAAAACCAGAAAGCAAGTGGGGCCCAAGCTATGTGGAGTTGCTTCCATTAGGGTATTTTCTCATCTACTTTAGATTTGGTTTCGATGGTATGCACACGGAGATGTGAAATATTTGAATTCTCGGAAAGGCTGGTGGGGTCCGGCTTGGAGTTTCCGAGAGGTACAACAGAATATATTGACCCTCTCAAGTGTAATTTCTGGTGGTATACTTTTGGTATGGGGGTGCACCCTTCAAGTCATTTGTTGAAAATTTTCCTTTTCCTTGATGTTGATTAAATCTTTAAATTATTTTCTTAATTGCATCGAGAAGTGATTGGGTTCTTCTTAATGTTTAATTATTTGCATCCACTATTTAAGTTTGGATTGTGACCTTATTTATACTCATCCTTTCAAGTTTGGGTTTTATTTTAATTTGCTTTCATTTATTCATGTGTGGAAGTTGTTCTTCTAAGGTAAAACTCATTCCATGTTTAGCGGCATGGTCTCACGGAATTTTTACATGTTCATCGTATCACTTGAGTTTCTTACGCTAGTATTTCCAAACTGATTCAGGTGCTATTCTATTATAATGCTCGGGTCAGACCAAGTTTTTCTAGGTTGTCGTTGGCGGGTCATGGAGCTCGTTGAGTAGAGTTAGATGTTCACCTACCGTAGTATTTTCATTTTCCGCTGCATTATTATTTATACTCATCATCAATTATAAGGTCAAGATGTTATAGCCGTCCAGGCTGATGAGGTTTGGTTTTTTCTCTGGTATATTATGTATTTTATAGTGACAGATTTTACTATTTTGTTATATTATATATTGTCGTTCTCCTATGAGATTCTGTTTCTCATGTTCTTTTTCTTTTCCTTTTGTTCTAACAACCTGCCATTTGGACAATTGGATGATCAGTATCTAATTATGTGGATGCATTTGGTGTCGACTTTCAATGGTCGAAAAGGCAGGTCGTTACATTTGGTATCAGAGCTGAAGGTAGGGGAGAACCTTGGCCTTGGTAGGGTATAGCCCATTAGAGATAGGGTATGTGACAAACTATAATGACTTTGAGAGTATTATATATACGAGAGCATATTTATTATTGTTATAAAAATGTATTGTGTTTGGTTGTTTATTGATTTGTTTATGAATTCTGGTCGAGACATGAGACGTCGCACTGTCGATAGGGAATTCTAAACACTCAAACAAGGCAAACAGATAAGATATCGATTTTTGAAAATCTGGTAAACGAAATATTTTACCTAGGAATATATATTCTATATATATAGAGGAAAAAATTTCAAATTTATATAGTTATTTATATTATGTTTTTTGAGAATAATATAATTCATTTATCATCATTATTGTTTGATTTGTCATACTCAAATAAGTTTAGGAGCATTGACTATCATTTGTTGGTTGTTAATCTTCGCTCGATCGGTTTATGAGACTTTGGTGATTGATAATTATATGAACATTAAAAAAACCCTTGTGAATTGAGTTTCACGATTTGATTATAAGGTGTTCGATGAATATCTTAAGTTAAAAGTAAATTATCAATAAAAATTATTTTATATAATCTAAATCTAAATAGAAAGATAAGAATTTAGATGACAAATATTTGAGAAAATTTTATTGTAATAAAGGAGAATTATTATAATATGAAATGATTTTATATAAAGGAAATTCTATACAGATTTGTTTTATAAAATGTGTTGTGATTTTAAAGGGATGTTATTATAATGTTAGATGATTTTCAATGAACATTTTATATGACTATAGTATATATATAATGATTTATATGATTTATAAATGGTGTTTTATAAGCAAAAAGAGTTTTTGAGAAAATCCTAGCAATTACTTGAATTGTATTTCAAAATGGATTTTTAAGAAAAATAATAGCAATATTATTGTTTCAAAGAAAATTATTAAGAAAGTTATATTTTCTTTAGATAGTCTGGGGAAATGTCATGATTAGTTTTGCGATGATCGGAATAATCTTCTAAGTGACAATCATATGTTTGCTTAGGTGAATGTTGTGGTGCACTTATTAAAATTTACCATTGTGTGATCGAAACAATGCCGATATTAGTGAATACGTTATTTATATTATTTTATATATATGGAAATATATTTAATATGATTTCAAAAATGGCTTTAAAATAAAAACAAAGTAGTTAGTTCTTAAGTTTCCTTAAAGGAAACTGATTTAAAATAAAAGGGTATTTTGATGAATGAAAATTTTCTAACTCTTGGATAGAAAGGATATAATTTGACTCAAGCTTTGGATGGGTTAAACTAGACTGAAAGGTTTTGGCAAATTTATTTTATTAAAATCATAGTTTTGTTTAAATATCTAAGTTGTGAAATTTATTTAGTGATATTGGACGAACATGTAAACATCTTTCCTTAAAACACTCTAAGGTAAAGTGGTCGAGAGGTTGACTTAGTTTTAAAGAGCCATAAAAAAATTAATTAGTAAAATAATGATATTTGTATATACTCTTAAGATCTAGATGAGTGTTATACAAGTAAATAAGAGTAGAATAAGTTTTTGATCAAATGTTTTATAAAGTTGTGTCTTTATAAAATGTGTATAAGCTTAAGTGCAAATTTATGAAATAATTCATAAAAAAATGTAGTATTGAATGAATTACTATAAACAAAATTGAAAGTGATTTAGAAAGGGATTGGTGTAATTAAAAACCAATCAGATACAGTACATAAGTTATACGTAAATCATCTTATTTGCACGGCTCTTGATTTAGGATTTGAAAACATAGTTTTAGGGTGATTCACACCTATCCAAAAAGGATTTCTCACTTGATTCTTATCAACGAACACTTGATTCAGATTCTCGATGTGATACTAAGGTTTTCTATCATAGTATATGGCTATGCAAGGAGAACAAAGGTTTTTAATTGAGGAACCTGACCGGAGTCTGCTCTAAGGAGGTCGAGTGAGAGATTCTAGTTTAAAAATAAAAGTCACTATATCCGAACAAGTGATCAAATCAATATTGCATATGGATAATTTATGTACATCATAAGTGTATTTATTTACTTATTATGTGACTTAATAAAATCATGGGCCTAATCAAAACTCTAAATCTTGTTTGGTAAGTCACTTAACATATTAATGATGTTAAGTGTTAGTTTATTCCTTTACATAATTTGATTGATTTGATTTGATTTGATGGATTATGTGATTTTGTAGACTATGGTACATAAATTTATTTTTGTCAGGACTTAAATCTCGGAATTTTGAAAAAGCGATTCGAAGGAATTTGGGAAAGAGATAATAATAATAAAATTATTTTGAAACTTTGGTAAATTATTATTATTTCAGGATATTTGAAAAGAATTTTTGCGAAGTGATTTTTCAAATATTTTGGTGACTAAAGTTGGACGATTGGAGGTTTTTCGATTTGGAAAACTTGCTAGGTAATTTATTTACTCTAGTTGTTGTTTAGGAGGTGTCAAAATACCACTGGATGGTCCGTGTTGTTTAGATTTTAGAGTTATACCATGTTTCGGTAGGAGGAGCACCATCCTTAACATAATCGATTTTGGTTTTGATTGGTTGCTCTTTGGAGGAATTTGAAAATATGCTTTGAGCATAAAAAAAAACTGGGCATTTAGTTCTAAAATTTAACTTCTAGGCATTTAGTTCTAAAATTTAACTTTTGGGTATTTAGTACTAAAATTTAACTTTTGGGCATTTAGTTCTAAAAACTGGGCATTTAGCTCCCTTTATTGGGTACATTAGTTGTTTTATATAACTGTCCAGGAGTACGGGTGAGGGGAGTTTTTGCGTTGAACCTGAGTTCCTTTTATCATTTCACAAGTGGATAATACCCTTCCGCCCCTTTTTCTTGTCATAGTTAAGGGCAGAAATTCTCTGTGTCTGTATTATGGATCTGGTCTCTTCCATCCATTTGTAGCCTTTGGCTCTCTCGTAGAAAGCCTTTATGTTATGAGATGGCTTTCTACTATTTTTTTTCCACATTGATGTGCCTATTTTGATCCCCATTTGGGCCGCCATAAGTAGCCCTTCATTACTGGTTAGTATGATCTGGGCTGCCTTAGATTTGAGGCGCTTTACGAAATTGCACGGGTTTTCATCAGCCATGCTTTATGTAAGATATCGTGTTTTCATCTGCTGAGGCCTCTCTCGCTGAGCTTAATTACCTTAGAATACTTATGAGTGGCTGTTTCCAGGGATGGACCTCCTCTGATCCGTACCTCCTGAACCATTAGAAGGCTGCTTCGGCTAAGTAAATCGGGAAGAGTTCACATCGAGCCATGCTCCCTACCTTTATAATGTCCAAGTAATACTCATAATTGTAGATTTTTTTTTCATCTACGATTGGCAGTTCCGTCGAAGTTATCGATTGACGGGGATTTAAAATTGTCCGAAAAACTTGCTTCCATAATGGTATTACTGAATGGGGAAGAACCTTCTTCCCTGACCTTTTCCCCAGTGTTTTGTTGGCAAAGTTTTGCCTGTTGTTCCATAGAAGTCTTTAACTGTTGATTCTCATTTTCCCTTGGATCCATCTGAGGTGAATCACTTTCGTAAAAAGAAGCTGTTTCATCATCATACTATGTAGGTTGGACCCACTTTTTAGCACGAGCAAGTTAATGATGGCCAGCTTGGATTTGATCTGTAGTTTGATTTGGGTCTTGCCTTTTAGTTTGGCATTAATTTTTTGGCCAGCGTCACCGTTAACATTTCTAGAAGTCACGTTTTCACTTGCCTGTTACACAGTGAGCACAGTTGGTGTGGTGAGCAGTGGAGGGAAGGCTGGCCTGTGAGCAGTATGTTGGGCCATAGTTTTCTCTAAATCCTCACACATTGATTTATTTGGTTTGTGAAGGAAAGAAGCATGACCAGGATTGGATCTATAAGGGCCTCAGTTGAAGCTTTCGCATTAACTTAAGATTTCATCCTCTTTTTTAAGGTCAGGTTAACTGTTTTTGTGCATGGCGAGTAGTGGAATCTATGGGATTCATGTTCTATGAAAGAAAATATAGGTAATATTTGCTAGGAAAGATAAACGAAGGTTCAAGACCTCCTTCGAGTACCAAAAATATTGGTGACATTTCTCGTCTCACAACACTCAAGCTATCACGAAGTAATTACAGCATAGTTACTATCGCAATTAAGAATCAGAAAATTTAAGTGATGTTGAATTTTCCTTAAAGGTAGTAATTATGTTGCAGAGTACTTACACAATTATGTAGTTGCATTTTAACTAGTTGTTAAAATTTCAAGTTGAATTAATATCCAATTCAAGTAAAAAAGACATATAAGAATCTAACATTGAAAAAGGTAAGAAGAAAAAAGTGCAGAAAGAGTAAAATACACAAGGAATTTGCGTAGTTCGGATATTAAGGAATCCTACAGCCACAAATCAGATACCACTTTTTTATTTTAAATATTCATTGTACAGACAATAATGGCAGATAGTACAAAAATTTCGTAATTATTCTTAGAAAATGTCAAATCACGAAAAAGATCCCTCCCCTATTACAGTGTCCTTTCTATCTATATTATAGAGAGGCACGTGGATTGCCATTCGTTTGCTATTTTGGTTTCCACCTTTGGATCATGCGATGTGTCATCCATCCATCTCATTTATTTGATGTGTGTGGATTACTGACGTGTCTTCGGCGGGAAACTATAATTTAGGCAGTTGAATTATGGATATCAGCGAGAAGTTTGAAATTAAAGTGGGAAACCCTGGAATTGAGGCGGCAAATTCAAATCTGAATGGGTTATGCAATTCTAATCTCAAGGAGCGAATGGTCCATATACTGCTCCTATGCGTGATTGAGAATGTGATGAGGTGTTCACCTTTAATTCTGGATGGATTGAGTCACCCCTAATAGCTTTGCTAAGAAAATATTGAGAGTTGTTCTTCTGCTCTAATTTGGACGGTGTCGTTAGCTAAACTGCGCTAGCTGGTGTGTAACATTTGCATAGTACTACTCTGCAGGTGATCGGAGTTATGTTATCTTGCCTAGTCTACAATGCTTGCAAGATATTGTGCTGAAGCTGGATGGTGTTGGGTTGCCTCGTCCAACCTATGGTGCTTGCCTTATCTGACATTGTTCTGAACTGCACCCGATCGTTGGAGAATTGTGCCCTTGCTTCTCCCTTTTATAAGTGTGGCTAGTTGGCTATAAGTCATTGCCTTGTCACCTTCTCCATTTAGCTAGGATCACACAGATGCACTAGTTGTGTGGATGCGTTGGTTCCTTTACAAGGTTGTGTCGATAAAAGATGTTTTAATACATCATTGTTTAGCGGTAATCGTAGAACTGTACTGGAGCATTGTTGGAATGACCCTGTATGTAGCCCTTGAAATGTTTTTGATTCCACATGGTACTACTTGGGGAGTCTTCAGTAAGTGCAGCGTAGATCCAAACTTGAAATTGTTAGAAATGCAAGTGTTTGAATATTATTAGTGTACTTTGGGCCTTTTGGATATGTGCATTTTCACCTATTGCTTGCTCGAAGTTGATCAAGAATAGTTAATGGTGAAGGGTTGTGTGCAGCACTTGTGCAGGTTGTTTACTTGGTCAACCTATGGGTTAGGGAGTGCAGGCTTATTATGATCTCAAGTGGGGACTGCTTTGTTAAGTGTTCGGGTGCTTTTACTCTAAGTGGGATTTAGCTGAAGGGCAGGTGCGCAGATTGAACATAGTCCATTATGGTCCTATCTTCGCCAAGCATTGATGACCAATTAGCATGGTTTGCCGTATCCGACTTTAGAGTTCTTAAAAGGATGAGATATATCTAATGTAGATCATCGGATATTTTGATTAGTCTTCGTAATGCAGCGTAGCCCTATTACAATGTTGTGCCTTTAGTTTTGATTATTTCTAATATGTGCTTTATCGCTATTTTAGGTGGAGCAGTGTAGTACAACTTCTGGTGTGTTAGTCCAGTTCACAAGTTGTGTAATATCATCATCCTGTGTTATTATAGGGCAACAGTATTATCTCGACTTTTTCTTATTCCTCACTTTCTGCTCGTAGTCCAGCTTCTGTTGTGGGTGCAGTTCTTTCAGTTCAGTGGTTGCGTCAATCTTCCTTTAGCAGCCTTTGCGAAATATGGGTGTGACACTACATATGCTATTCTTGGAGATATTCAAGTCAATAAGGCTCATACCCTTATGGATAATATGATAGAAAATAGATTCAAAGAAAGGAAAACGTGTAACCCATATAGAAATCTGATCATGACCATTCACTACACAAAAACCATCATTTTAAAGTATTTCAATTAATTTTAGAAACATTTTTAAGTGTTTCAGATTTGTATTTTGCTATTTTTTGAAATACTATCTTAGTGTTTTCAATTCTAAATCTGAAACACCTATTACGTGTTTTGGTTTGATGAGGTGCTGCAATCTATAGAACCGCAACACCAATTAAATGTGCGGTTTGGACATTCGATGAGTGTTGCGGTTTTGAAAACCACAACACTCGACTAATGTTGCGGTTTGAACAACCACAACACTGATTGAGTGTTACGGTTTGAACAACCACAACACCGACTGAGTGTTACGGTTTGAACAAGCGCAACGCTCTGAGTGTTGCGGTTTTGAATTTCACAACACCTAAATGTGTTGCAATTCGAATTCACATGTAAATTTCATCCCAAAGAACATAATTCATCTTAGATCAGATCAACAACTATGTAGAGATATTTCACAAACTCAAATAAAAAAAGTTAATTTCTATCGAAACATTAAATGTAAAACTTGTAAAACTTAATTATACTCCAAGCTAGATTCACAAACAATCGCACACATATATCTTCATATTATAATCCTGAATTTCAATATCAAACGATGTAGAAAAACATGGTCAAACTGAGAACAAAGCTGAATCATTAGAGTCATTTTTAATCAAATGTCAAAAGTCAAATTCAAAAATTTCATATGGAGAATAGAAGTTTACATAGTCTGAAATCATCAAATTGAGACGGTATCAAGTTTATCATATACCATGTCGCCTCTCAACATCCATCAAAGAAATCAATATAGAAATTTCGCTAGTACACTCCTCAAGTAGGGCACCTAAATTAGCAATCTAAACATAACCAATGCATAGGATAAGATAAAAAAATCACAAAGTAGAAAGTAAAAAATAGAAAGTATATCTCTATAAGAATATATAAACCTAAATGTTAAAATATAAGATCAGCATTAGAAATTGTGTTAAATGTAAAATAAACATAAACTAGTTGAAGTTTAACTTGTAATAATAACATAAATCTAACTTCATGATGAGATAATACAGTCATTCATCTCTACTGTCAACATTTGCCAATACTTCATGATGTGTAGTAACTTAGTTGTAGCATTTCATCATTCAGTAGGATAGAACGAAGACCGAATTAATAATTTAAAGGATTCATTAACTACCATATAAAAAAAGAAATAAGAAAAAGTATAATTTCTCTAAGGGTCAACCAACACTGAACACAAGCAGAGGTATCCCTAGCGAAACCATTACTGAAAATAATGGACTTCTTGAAAAACGACGGACGGAGGGAATTTTTTTTACAAGATTGAACTAAACGTCCGAAAGTTAAAGAAAGAGAAAGTTCAAATACTTAAACTCATTGAAACTTTTGGAACCCATATGTCAATGAAAGTAATGCAGATTTCAAATTAATTCAAAGTTTCAATTAGTTTAAGAATTTGCGTTAATTTGAGTTTTGAAAGTTGTATATATGCACCCACCTCTTTACTACAAAATACCCACTTTGAACTTCTAACTCACCAATCTATGTAAACCAGATTATGAAAAAACTTTATAGTGAGTAAAGAGTGGGGAGGTTCTATAGATTTGTGCTCGCAATATGTTAGCATGTAATACATTACCAGGTTCCCTATTAGATTCATTACTTCAGTAAACGTTGAGCATTACCAGGTTAAGTAAACTTAAGAAGCTATATTTATTTCTGGACATGCAGTATATATATTGAATCAAGTTCTTATAGTAACTTAAGAAAGTATTTTTGTTTTTATCTTGATTTTACTATACGATAAGATAAATAGGATGGAAAAGTACATTATATCTTTCTAATGCAATCTAACGAATGACTTAGGCCATATAATGAAATCACGGATCTCGACGTCTCCAATCGTGTTTGTTTTTGGTTTTTTTTCAAGCTTGCAAAGTTCTGCATCAAGTATTTTTCATGTAACCATGCTTGCTTTCATTTCACGAGTTTCCAAAGTATGGCCATGATAAACATTTCGATGGACTGGATCTATAACTTCCTTTGGAATTGCAACACATTTTCCTTCACAGTTTAGTAGTTAACGGTGTTGGAATTCCTAAAGAGAAAAGTGAATGAAAAATACATAAAGTCCCACACCGCCAATTTTTTGAAAGGTATACTAGTTCATATATGCCTTTCTAATGAGGAGGTTGGGGGCCTGGGGCTCCCAAATGTATGTTTCATTGTGAGGAGGGAGATCATGCATCTCCATCACACGCGCGTGTCCAGCCGCTGCCGTCCGACCGAACCGGGCCGGCCGGGTTTGGGTTTGGATCTAATATGATACTCGTATTTTTACTGCAACTGGACCGGGCTTTTTAACAGTTGCAGGATATACGAACGGACGTGGATTGCTGAGGAGGTGCGACTTCTGAAGCGAGCGGGTCGAATAGACGCGAACATTAGCGGATGCGACCCGTTGGAAGCAAACAGGCGCGGGCCGATTGAAGCGGACGCGGGCGAACAGATGCGACCCGACTGTAGAGGTGCAAGCGGTACAAGCGGGTGCGAAACAGTACCGTTGGACGCAAGCAGATGCGACCAGTAGCAGGCGGGTGCGACCCGTTAACAAACAGCAGCGACCAAAAGGCAAACGGGTGCGACCCGTCAAGCGGACGCGACTGTTTGAAGGGATGCGGACGAAATTATAAATAGGAGAGAATACTGATCACATTCTCATCTAGTTCCAATCTAATTTCTTCTGCTTCTTTGCTCTACTGCTCTATATTCCATACATATCATAGAGTTGACATACTCATTACAATCTCGTGTAGATTACGTCCGTTGTATCTTGGGAGAGTTTTGAAATAAAATTCTTAAGGAAATTGTTACGACAAGCCTCAGACGGAATTTCCTTTATATACTGGTTAGGTTCACTGTAATCTTTCCCGTTTATAAGTTGTACTATTTCTTACAATAGTATAACATTGTTGTTGTAATTTATTTACAACGTAACTTATTGTTACATTTATCTAATACAGAATTCCAGCGTAGTGGAATTCTAATTAATAAACTTGTGCGACGAGTTTATTGTACCGTGCTATCTGTTTTATTACGCTAGATATAACATCTTAAGAATTTTACTGTTTTACACTAAAACAGAGATGTTAACAGGTGACAACATGAAAATGGATAAGTCCAACTTTTCAGCGGTTATTTCTGAATGCAATTTGATTCAGAACCCTAACCAATGGTGGGTTGACACAGGAGCTACTTGTCATGTTTGCTCTGAAAAATCCATGTTTTCAACATACCAAAAATTCGATCAGAAAGAAAGACTCTACATGGGTAATTCTGCAGTTTCCATGATCGAAGGCAGTGACACAGTTATCCTCAAGTTCACTTTTGGAAAAACTGTCAAATTGAATGACGTGCTTCACGTTCCATACATACGCAAGAATCTCATCTCTGGTGCAGTCCTATCAAAGAAGGGATTCAAGATGGTGTTTGAGTCAGACAAGATGGTTCTGTCCAAAGCTGGAATGTATATCGGAAGGGGATATTTATGCGATGGCCTATTAAGGCAAATGTAGCCGTTACCGGCTTTAAATCTATGTATTCTGATTGTGCTATTAATAAAATTGAAGTCTCTTACTTGCTTGAGCACGAAATTTTACTATGGCACGATAGATTAGGACACGTAAACTTCCGAAAAATGAAGAAATTATCAAACTTGGGATTGATTCCAAATTTCCAAGTAGATAAGAACAACAAATGTGAGACATGTGTAGAAGCAAAAATGGTCAAACAGCCATTTAAATCTGTTGACAGAAGCACCGAACCATTAGGTTTGGTACATACAGATTTATGTGATTTTAAATCACTACCTACAAGAGGTGGGAAAAAGTATTTTATTACTTTTATTGACGATTATACGCGATATTGCTATTTGTATCTTTTAAATAGTAAGGATGAAGCAATAATCGCGTTTATAAAATACAAGGCTGAGGTAGAAAATCAGTTAAATAAAAAGATCAAGATATTGAGATCTGATCGAGGTGGAGAATATGAATCACCATTTGAACAGTTTTGTGCCGAAAATGGTATAATTCATCAAACAACGGCTCCATATTCACCACAACAAAATGGTGTAGCCGAGAGGAAGAACAGAACGTTAAAAGACATGATTACTGCCATGCTTTTAACTTCTGGTCTACCGAGGAACTAGTGGGGGGAAGCCTTAAATATGTCTAATCACATATTAAACAAAGTTCCTCACAATAAAACGGGAACAATTCCATATGAGATATGGAAAGGACACAAACCAAGCTTTAAATACCTCAAAGTGTGGGGGTGCTTGGCAAAAGTTCCAGTTCCGCCTCCCAAGAGAGTCAAACTTGGACCAAAAACAGTAGATTGTTATTATCTTGGGCCAGCCCAAAATAGTAGTGCCTACAGATTTTTGGTATTCAAGTCTGATATAAATTATATTCATGTAAATACAATCATGGAATCAAGAGATGCCTCGTTCTTTGAAGATATGTTCCCACATAAAAGAAACGATGGAAATCCTGTCCCAAAAAGGACAAGAGATAACAGAAATGAGACATGTGAAGATGAAACTCATCAGGACAACGAGGAGGTTGAACCAAGAAGAAGCGTAAGGGCAAGAACTTCCAAAACATTTGGTTCGGATTTTTTAACTTATATGTTAGAACACGAACCTCAAACGTACAAGGAAGCAATGTCATCTTCTGAATCTTCATGTTGGAAAGAAGCAATCCAAAGTGAGATTGATTCAATTCTAAGTAATAAAACTTGGGAAATAGTTGATATTCCACCTGGAATAAAACCAATTGGCTGCAAATGGATTTTCAAGAAGAAATTGAAATCAGACGGCTCTATAGATAAATATAAAGCCAGATTGGTAGCCAAAGGATATCGTCAAAAAGAAGGAGTAGACTTCTTTGATACCTATTCACCGGTTCCACGAATAACCTCTATAAGAATGTTAATAGCAATTGCTTCCATATATAATCTGGAAATTCATCAGATGGATGTCAAAACAGCATTTTTAAATGGAGATCTCGATGAGGAGATTTACATGGAGCAACCTGAGGGTTTTATTTCCAAAGGAAATGAAAACAAAGTATGTCGGTTAGTGAAATCACTATACGGACTAAAACAAGCCTCAAAATAATGGCATGAAAATTTTGATAGTGTCATGATGAAAAATGGTTTTCGTATAAATGAATGTGATAAATGTGTTTATTACAAACAGGTTGGACAATCGTATGTGATGATTTGTCTATATGTAGACGATATGCTAATCTTTGGTCCTAATACTAAAGTAATAGAGACTATAAAGAAGATGTTAATCAACAATTTCGATATGAAAGACTTAGGAGTTGCGGATGTTATTTTGGGAATCAAAATAATAAGAACACCTAATGGAATTGAACTATCTCAGTCACGCTATGTAGACAAAGTGATTGAAAAATTCCAAGAGTATGGAATTAAAGGAGTGAGGACACCTTTTAATCCATCGGAAGTACTGCATAAAAACACTGATGAGAGTGTAATGCAACTGGAATACTCTCGTGTAATAGGATGCTTAATGTATCTGATGAATTGCACCAGACCAGATATTGCTTATGCGGTAAGTCGACTAAGCAGGTATACAAGTAATCCAGGGAAGGAACACTGGAAAGCACTAATGAGAGTGTTGGGATATTTAAAGAATACCACTAATTTTTCCTTACATTACGGAAAATATCCTGCCGTCTTAGAAGGATATAGTGATGCAAACTGGATTGCAGATTCAGAGGAATCAAAATCCACAAGTGGTTATGTCTTTACCCTTGCAGGAGCAGCAGTGTCATGGAAATCTACTAAACAAACATGCATAGCTCGATCCACCATGGAATCTGAGTTTATCGCATTAGATAAAGCAGGCGAAAGGGCAGAATGGCTTCGTCAATTCTTAGAAGATATTCCATTTTGGCCAAAACCTGTGACGGCCATATGTATTCACTGCGATAATCAAGCAGCGCTAAGTAGAGCGCACAACTTTGTGTATAATGGAAAGTCACGACATATTCGTCGACGCCATAACACAGTTGGGCAGTTACTCTCAAATGGAACAATTTCCATAGATTATGTGAGAAAAATGATAATCTAGCGGATCCATTTACTAAAGGTTTATCAAGAGAGAAAATTGACTGCGCATCGAGGGGAATGGGTTTAAAAGCCTAAACCAACAAGAGTTACCTTATACGGAAACCTATCCTAGCGACTGGAGATCCCACGGACTAGGATCAATAGGCAAACCAGTTATGAGTAACTCAAGAAGTAATGCATTTGTCTGGACTTGGTCCTACTCCATTCCTATGGTGCAAAATATAATGCATGCCTACAGAAGTTTTAAAGGTTAAAACTATGTTTTTTAATGATGACCATATCTTGGAAATAACAAGTGGGGTATATGTAGGATACCCTTAGTGGTTGCGATCACCTATGTTAGTGTGAGCTGGGTCGGCTCTATGAGAATATTAAAAGGCTTTTATTCTCTAAAACACTCGTATAACCAAAAATTGTTCAGGACCAAAATGAACACAACCAAGAGATTGGATGAGAAGGGAATCACTGCTTCGTAAAGCTTATTGTCTGGATATACAATAAAGGCCGACGGTTCAAGATGAAATAATTCACCGATTAGCCAAGTAGATGCGATAAGTTTTAACTAGGGAAAGTTCAAAGAGAAATATCTAATTATCCACGATAAAGCATTATTCCATATGTACTCTGTGATATTTCTCTTTGTGTGGGGGATATGTATATTATCATTCATGTGGGGGATTGTTGGAATTCCTAAAGAGCAAAGTGAATGAAAAATACATAAAGTCCCACACCGCCAATTTTTTGAAAGGTATACTAGTTTATATATGCCTTTCTAATGAGGAGGTTGGGGGCCTGGGGCTCCCAAATGTATGCTTCGTTGTGAGGAGAGAGATCATGCATCTCCATCACACACGCACGCGCGCGCCGCCGCCGTCCGTCCGACCGAACCGGGCCGGCCGGGTTTGGGTCTAATATGATAATCGTATTTTTACTGCAACTGGACCGGGCTTTTTAACAGTTGCAGGATATACGAACGGACGCGGATTGCTGAGGAGGTGCGACTTCTGAAGCAGCGGGTTGAATAGACACGAACATTAGCGGGTGCGACCCGTTGGAAGCAAACAGGCGCGAGCCGATTGAAGCGGACGCGGGCGAACAGATGCGACCCGACTGTAGAGGTGCAGGCGGTACAAGCGGGTGCGAAACAGTACCGTTGGACGCAAGCAGATGCGACCAGTAGCAGGCGGGTGCGACCCGTTAACAAACAGCAGCGACCAAAAGGCAAATGGGTGCGAACCGTCAAGCGGACGCGACTGTTTGAAGGGATGCGGACGAAATTATAAATAGGAGAGAATACTGATCACATTCTCATCCAGTTCCAATCTAATTTCTTCTGCTTCTTTGCTCTACTGCTCTATATTCCATACATATCACAAAGTTGACATACTCATTACAATCTCGTGCAGATTACGTCTGTTGTATCTTGGGAGAGTTTTGAAATAAAATTCTTAAGGAAATTGTTACGACAAGCCTCAGACGGAATTTCCTTTATATACTGGTTAGGTTCACTGTAATCTTTCCCGTTTATAAGTTGTACTATTTCTTACAATAGTATAACGTTGTTGTTGTAATTTTTTTATAACGTAACTTATTGTTACATTTATCTAATACAGAATTCCAGCGTAGTGGAATTCTAATTAATAAACTTGTGCGACGAGTTTATTGTACCGTGCTATCTGTTTTAGTACACTAGATATAACATCTTAAGAATTTTACTGTTTTACACTAAAACAGCGATGTTAACAGTTGACAACATGAAAATGGATAAGTCCAACTTTTCAGTGGTTATTTCTGAATGCAATTTGATTCAGAACCCTAACCAATGGTGGGTTGACACAGGAGCTACTCGTCATGTTTGCTCTGAAAAATCCATGTTTTCAACATACCAGAAATTCGATCAGAAAGAAAGACTCTACATGGGTAATTCTGCAGTTTCCATGATCGAAGGCAGTGGCACAGTTATCCTCAAGTTCACTTCTGGAAAAACTGTCAAATTGAATGATGTGCTTCACGTTCCAGACATACGCAAGAATCTCATCTCTGGTGCAGTCCTATCAAAGAAGGGATTCAAGATGGTGTTTGAGTCAGACAAGATGGTTCTGTCCAAAGCTGGAATGTATATTGGAAGGGGATATTTATGTGATGTCCTATTTAAGGCAAATGTAGCCGTTACCGGCAATAAATCTATGTATTCTGATTGTTCTATTAATAAAATTGAAGTCTCTTACTTGCTTGAGCACGAAATTTTACTATGGCACGATAGATTAGGACACGTAAACTTCCGAAAAATGAAGAAATTATCAAACTTGGGATTGATTCCAAATTTCCAAGTAGATAAGAACTACAAATGTGAGACATGTGTAGAAGCAAAAATGGTCAAACAGCCATTTAAATCTGTTGACAGAAGCACCGAACCATTAGGTTTGGTACATACAGATTTATGTGATTTTAAATCACTACCTACAAGAGGTGGGAAAAAGTATTTTATTACTTTTATTGACGATTATACGCGATATTGCTATTTGTATCTTTTAAATAGTAAGGATGAAGCAATAATCGCGTTTATAAAATACAAGGCTGAGGTAGAAAATCAGTTAAATAAAAAGATCAAGATATTGAGATCTGATCGAGGTGGAGAATATGAATCACCATTTGAACAGTTTTGTGCCGAAAATGGTATAATTCATCAAACAACGGCTCCATATTCACCACAACAAAATGGTGTAGCCGAGAGGAAGAACAGAACGTTAAAAGACATGATTACTGCCATGCTTTTAACTTCTGGTCTACCGAGGAACTAGTGGGGGGAAGCCTTAAATATGTCTAATCACATATTAAACAAAGTTCCTCACAATAAAACAGGAACAATTCCATATGAGATATGGAAAGGACACAAACCAAGCTTTAAATACCTCAAAGTGTGGGGGTGCTTGGCAAAAGTTCCAGTTCCGCCTCCCAAGAGAGTCAAATTTGGACCAAAAACAGTAGATTGTTATTATCTTGGGCCAGCCCAAAATAGTAGTGCCTACAGATTTTTGGTATTCAAGTCTGATATAAATGATATTCATGTAAATACAATCATGGAATCAAGAGATGCCTTGTTCTTTGAAGATATGTTCCCACATAAAAGAAACGATGGAAATCTTGTCCCAAAAAGGACAAGAGATAACAGAGATGAGACATGTGAAGATGAAACTCATCAGGACAACGAGGAGGTTGAACCAAGAAGAAGCGTAAGGGCAAGAACTTCCAAAACATTTGGTTCGGATTTTTTAACTTATATGTTAGAACACGAACCTCAAACGTACAAGGAAGCAATGTCATCTTCTGAATCTTCATGTTGGAAAGAAGTAATCCAAAGTGAGATTGATTCAATTCTAAGTAATAAAACTTGGGAAATAGTTGATATTCCACCTGGAATAAAACCAATTGGCTGCAAATGGATTTTCAAGAAGAAATTGAAATCAGACGGCTCTATAGATAAATATAAAGCCAGATTGGTAGCCAAAGGATATCGTCAAAAAGAAGGAGTAGACTTCTTTGATACCTATTCACCGGTTACACGAATAACCTCTATAAGAATGTTAATAGCAATTGCTTCCATATATAATTTGGAAATTCATCAGATGGATGTCAAAACAGCATTCTTAAATGGAGATCTCGATGAGGAGATTTACATGGAGCAACCTGAGGGTTTTATTTCCAAAGGAAATGAAAACAAAGTATGTCGGTTAGTGAAATCACCATACGGACTAAAACAAGCTCCAAAACAATGGCATGAAAAATTTGATAGTGTCATGATGAAAAATGGTTTTTGTATAAATGAATGTGATAAATGTGTTTATTACAAAAAGGTTGGACAATCATATGTGATGATTTGTCTATATGTAGACGATATGCTAATCTTTGGTCCTAATACTAAAGTAATAGAGACTATAAAGAAGATGTTAATCAACAATTTCGATATGAAAGACTTAGGAGTTGCGGATGTTATTTTGGGAATCAAAATAATAAGAACACCTAATGGAATTGAACTATCTCAGTCACACTATGTAGACAAAGTGATTGAAAAATTCCAAGAGTATGGAATTAAAGGAGTGAGGACACCTTTTAATCCATCGGAAGTACTGCATAAAAACACTGATGAGAGTGTAATGCAACTGGAATACTCTCGTGTAATAGGATGCTTAATGTATCTGATGAATTGCACCAGACCAGATATTGCTTACGCGGTAAGTCGACTAAGCAGGTATACAAGTAATCCAGGGAAGGAACACTAGAAAGCACTAATGAGAGTGTTGGGATATTTAAAGAATACCATTGATTTTTCCTTACATTATGGAAAATATCCTGCCGTCTTAGAAGGATATAGTGAAGCAAACTGGATTGCAGATTCAGAGGAATCAAAATCCACAAGTGGTTATGTCTTTACCCTTGTAGGAGCAGCAGTGTCATGGAAATCTACTAAACAAACATGCATAGCTCGATCCACCATGGAATCTGAGTTCATCGCATTAGATAAAGCAGGTGAAAGGGCAGAATGGCTTCGTCAATTCTTAGAAGATATTCCATTTTGGCCAAAACCTGTGACGGCCATATGTATTCACTGCGATAATCAAGCAGCGCTAAGTAGAGCGCACAACTTTGTGTTTAATGGAAAGTCACGACATATTCGTCGACGCCGTAACACAGTTAGGCAGTTACTCTCAAATGGAACAATTTCCATAGATTATGTGAGAAAAATGATAACCTAGCGGATCCATTTACTAAAGGTTTATCAAGAGAGAAAATTGACTGCGCATCGAGGGGAATGGGTTTAAAAGCCTAAACCAACAAGAGTTACCTTATACGGAAACCTATCCTAGCGACTGGAGATCCCACGGACTAGGATCAATAGGCAAACCAGTTATGAGTAACTCAAGAAGTAATGCATTTGTTTGGACTTGGTCCTACTCCATTCCTATGGTGCAAAATATAATGCATGCCAATAGAAGTTTTAAAGGTTAAAACTATGTTTTTTAATGATGACCATATCTTGGAAATAACAAGTGGGGTATATGTAGGATACCCTTAATGGTTGCGATCACCTATGTTAGTGTGAGCTGGGTCGGCTCTATGAGAATATTAAAAGGCTTTTATTCTCTAAAACACTCGCAGAACCAAAAATTGTTCAGGACCAAAATGAACACAACCAAGAGATTGGATGAGAAGGGAATCAATGCTTCGTAAAGCTTATTGTCTGGATATACAATAAAGGCCGACGGTTCAAGATGAAATAATTCACCGATTAGCCAAGTAGATGCGATAAGTTTTAACTAGGGAAAGTTCAAAGAGAAATATCTACTTATCCATGATAAAGCATTATTCCATATGTACTCTGTGATATTTCGCTTTGTGTGGGGGATATGTATATTATCATTCATGTGGGGGATTGTTGGAATTCCTAAAGAGCAAAGTGAATGAAAAATACATAAAGTCCCGCACCGCCAATTTTTTTAAAGGTATACTAGTTTATATATGCCTTTCTAATGAGGAGGTTGGGGGCCTGGGGCTCCCAAATGTATGCTTCGTTGTGAGGAGGGAGATCATGCATCTCCATCACACACGCGCGCGCGCGCCGCCGCCGCCGTCCGACCGAACCGGGCCGGGCCGGGCCGGTTTGGGTTTGGGTCTAATATGATACTCGTATTTTTACTGCAACTGGACCGGGCTTTTTAACAGTTGCAGGATATACGAACGGACGCGGATTGCAGAGGAGGTGCGACTTCCGAAGCGAGCGGGTTGAATAGACGCGAACATTAGCGGGTGCGACCCGTTGGAAGCAAACAGGCGCGAGCCGATTGAAGCGGACGCGGGCGAACAGATGCGACCCGACTGTAGAGGTGTAGGCGGTACAAGCAGGTGCGAAACAGTATCGTTGGACGCAAGCAGATACGACCAGTAGCAGGCGGGTGCGACCCGTTAACAAACAGCAGCGACCAAAAGGCAAACGGGTGCGACCCGTCAAGCGGACGCGATTGTTTGAAGGGATGCGGACGAAATTATAAATAGGAGAGAATACTGATCACATTCTCATCCAGTTCCAATCTAATTTTTTCTGCTTCTTTGCTCTACTGCTCTATATTCCATACATATCACAGAGTTGACATACTCATTACAATCTCGTGCAGATTGCGTCTGTTGTATCTTGGGAGAGTTTTGAAATAAAATTCTTAAGTAAATTGTTACGACAAGCCTCAGACGGAATTTCCTTTATATACTGGTTAGGTTCACTGTAATCTTTCCCGTTTATAAGTTGTACTATTTCTTACAATAGTATAATGTTGTTGTAATTTATTTACAACGTAACTTATTGTTACATTTATCTAATACAGAATTCCAGCGTAATGGAATTCTAATTAATAAACTTGTGCGATGAGTTTATTGTACCGTGCTATCTGTTTTAGTACACTAGATATAACAAACGGTACTTTGAGGATGGAGTTGGCTCACTCTACAAATGATGCTGTGTTTGATTCCTTAACTAAAAGATGCTTGTTTTGGGAATCCATAAAGAAAGGTACTGATGGTGTTAACTCTGCAACTTCTTTCTTCCTCGAGTTAGATTTCCATGATACACAGATAATTTTATTAATGTAGTTTGTTTATAAAATTCAAGTTAGATTGCATATTTACTAAAGTACAATAATTAGGCAAGCATAAAGCATAATAAAACGAAACTCACTAGAAAATGACTGATAGCATAATCAAGTTTGGACTCAGGCTTCTCTTGTTTTGCAACAAGAATATCATACTTCGCAGCCAAATCCAATTTTTCAGCTATGGAATATCTTACATTGCAAATGGAAAAGAACAATTGAATAAAAACTTAAAACCAGTAAATTCAATTACTCCTTGCATTGCTCATCTATTATATGATGATGATCTATTAATCTTTTTGAATGCAGATATCCAAAATGTTGAAACCACAAAAAGAATTTTTGAATGCCTCAAGTTATATGATGGTCTTCAAATTAATGAAAATAAGAGCAAGATATATTTTAGTAAAGCATGCAATAGTAAGAGTGAGATTCTCAATGTTTTACAGTTTTAACATAGTGAACTTCCTATCAAATACTTCGGATTCCCCTCAGTTACAATCAAATCAAAGACAATAACTGTGCTAAGCTACATGATATTATTCATAGTAAACTAAACAATTGGTCTAGCAAACTATTATCAATTGCTGGAAGAGTTGAACTCATCCATACGGTCATCACAGCAGTTGTCATGTACTGCATGCAAGCTCAATATCTCAGTCAAAATTGTGGAAAAAATTGAAAAATTATGTGCAAACTTCATTAGGAATGGGAAAGTCCATAAAATCTCTTGGAATACAATCAATAAAACAAAAAAGGCAGGTGACTTAGGTATTAGAAATTTTCCTGATTTAAATGAAGCCTATAAACATAATTTTTTGGAAATTCATTGAAGGCAAATCTCTTTGGACCAAATGGACAAAGACCAAATATGTTAAAAACAAAAGCTTCAGGTCTATGCCAATGAAAAATCATTTCTCTCATGCATGGAAAAGCATTCTTAAATGCAGAAAAATTGGTTCTAAATTATTAGAAAGAAAATTCAAAAATGAAAATCAAACAAGTTTTTGGTTTGACCCATGGATTAATGGAAAATCACTGATTAATTTACTCGGTTGGAGCAATTTATATCAATTTGGGGGAGCTAGTTCTAAAGTTGAAAGCATCATTTAAAATTCAACATGGAACACTCAATCTCAACCGGCAGCTTCCATATTTAATTCCATAATTAACAAAATAGAAATTGACTCGAGTATGGATGAATATATATGGATTTGAAAACTATCATAAAAGTAATTTTCATTTAAAATTACTTGGGATTTCTTCAAAGGAGGGAAAATGGAAGTTGATTGGTTTAAAATTATTTGGAATTCAGCCAACTATCCAAAAATGGCTTTCTGTGCATACTTTGATGTTATTAAACGACTGCCAACTAGAGAAAAGTGTGCAAAATGGGGAAAAAACAAAGGAAACACCAACAGCCTTCTTTGCAAAACTGAAATTGAAAATATTGATCATCTTTTCTTCGATTGTCAATACTCAAGACACATTTGGTTCATTGCCAAAAGAAAAATCAATCTCAATCAACATTTGGCTCTCCAAAATATTAGAGATAGCATTCAACACATTTAAAAAAAAATCGAAGGAAGGAAAGCAGAATTCAATAAAGCAAGTGTTGTTTTAACCACTGTAGTCTATTTTTTATGGAAAGAAAGAAATAGGAGATTGCATAACAATATTGAAACAGACTGCCTACAGCTATGGAAAGCCATTGAAAGAGAATATAATATCATTCTCCAAAAGGCTAGCAAATCAAACTACATCAGAAGTCATAGTTATGATATTTGTGATTCAGATAATTTTGAAGAAACAGTTGAAGAGTACCCATAAAGGGGAAAATTTTCCTCTGAAAACTTCCTCCAATCAAATAACAACTATCGGCCAAGTAACTCATCAAATCACCAAAATTGTATCAAAGCTCCATCTAAAGGCGGCCATTCCTTAATCCAAACCAAGACTCTACCCTATGAGGGTAGTAAACAAAATTCCGTTAGGCTAAATTCAAATAATTCAAATGTTTTACCTTATAACATTAAGTTTTACTTGCCTGATTTGAATAGGAGCTATCGCCCTTTCAGATCCGAGCTTGCTTAGTATGGTAATCTGAATCTTACAAGCAGAGACGAAAAGTCAAGAGATTATTTCTTAAAATCCAAATCCAAGTTAATAATCAATCACTTATCTGATTGGATTCAAAATGATGGCACTTGCAACATATCACATACTATTCCCTAAGAGACTGGTTCTAATGCCTGCAAGGGAAGTAACAAGGCAATTACTAATGACAATCTTGTTAAATAAATGATTTGTATGCTAATCAAAATATTTTTTATCATATTTGTATAGGAGAAGCTGCTCTTGTTCCAGTAATTCAGACAATTTCCTTCTGGCCATTAAAGCCCAAAGATTAGGAAACTTTTTTTTACATAAGCATTCTCAACAATCAGATCTATCACTTACCTGTTTGTGATAGAGACGAATCTAGCCTATCACTTGTTCCAGTTACAGAAGCTATTGCAAAGGACTTTGTTGACTCTAAGCTTGCTGATGTTTTGAAAAGCAAAGAGACTCACATCTTAGAAGCTGAAATAGAAACAACCTGAAATGATTTACTCTCGAAAGCTTCAGATCTGGCTGCTCCTGCTAAGAATTCCCTGGATCCAATATTTGGTAACATGGAAGCTATAGCAGAAGCAACGTGGAAGGATTACCGTATGAAAGCTACAAATCTGGATTCGGAGAAATAAGATGACGGTTTCCTTTTATTTTAAAATGATGATAGTTAAGCATAGCAAATTTTTCGCTGTATGCATAGTAATTTACAATGTAATAATCGAATTTGCTTTTGCGTAAAGACAGAGAAATGTTACGAATAATCTAAGTTTGGGAACCAAACGAGTGACACGTAGTACAATAAAGTATATATGTGCTTTAACAAACAAGTCAAATTTCAGTAGAATTGGATAGTAGCGGACGACGACGGTGAGTGATATCCATCGCCGGTGCAACTACAAACATTACCTTTAACTAGAAGGCTTAAAAAGACATAATGTCCCAATGATTTATTTTCCAAACTTTTCAGTTTTGGCAATATCACCACATTTTCCTGGAAATCAAGCTTGATCATCGCGTGTCATACTTTACATATTTGCAGGGCAATACGAACAAATGTGGCTGATATGTTCATTTACTGCATGAATACAATTAATAAATACAGCCCGTTAACAATTAGAATTATGTTATATAATAAAGAAAGCAGAAGTCAGTAGAGAGAGAAGCAAAAGATATATTATTCATTCTTAAGAATTAGACATATATTTACATTACAGAGCCTTCTTTATATAAAGGCTTCAGAGCAAATGATTTAACCTATTCCACGATGTGGGACTAAACAAAAGAATATAAAAGCATATTCATTTCATGATTTACATATATTGTAACACTCCCCCTTGAATATGCGTCTTCAAAATCTTGAATGCTTTGATAACTTGAAAATTTTCATTTCGAAACATGTATGATGATTGCTCCCCCTCATTATTATCTTGCTTGCATTTATCGATTCAGTCGATATAGATATTGTTTGTTGCCTCATTAAAAAACTCTATAACGAAAACCCAATGGGAAAAACCTTGAAAGAGGAAAAGAGTGCAACTTGTGAAATCATAAATATCATGCTCAAAATGATATTCCTTCTAAGAGTTTGATACTTCGGGATCAAAATAATGCCTCATTAAAACCTTACTAAGAAAAACCCAATGGGAAAAATCTTAGTGAAGGAAAAAGAGCACAATGACATATTTTATTTTCTTATTTCTTTAAATGAAGCTTGATACTTATGGATCAAACTAATGCCTCGTTAAAACCTTACTAAGAAAAACCCTATGGGAAAAATCTTAGTGAAGGAAAAAAAAGTACATTATAGTATGAGATATTTCAATAATTTACAGAATCAAATAGAGTTTGATACTTCTAGATCAATATAATACTTCATTAATAACCTTAAAAGGAAAACCCGGTAGGAAAAGCCTTAGTCAAGGACATATTTGAGATGTTATTTCTTGAAAAGACGTTTGATTCTTTTAGATCAAGACAATGCCTCGTTAAAACCTTAGTAAGAAAAACCCAGTGGGAAAAATCTTAAATAAGGAAAAAGAGTATATTATAACTTATTTCAAATGTTACTAGAGAGTTGATACTTCTGGATCAAGGTAATGCCTCATTGAAACCTTACTAATAAAATCCCAGTGGGAAAAATCTTAGTTAAGGAAAAAGAGTGCATTATAAAATACTTATGAATTCTCCCCTGATTTTAAATTTTCCTCTGAATTCATATTCGTCTTTCGATAACTCAAACTGGTTATAGATACTTCTGGATCCATAAATATGTATCTCATTAATAATACAATTTATTGATAGTTTCATTTGATACAATCAAATTTTATAAGATTGTTTCTTCCAAATATGGTTTGCATTTTATGCATTTTGTATGCTACTTTTATGAAAAACACTTCACGTGCTTTCATTTTTTTACATCAAATTAGTTTTGCGCATTGCAACTATACATCTTTCATGAATATTAAAAATTTCATTACAACATTACTAGAAAGCAGGAAGTAATCTACTTATCTTGAAGTATATCAAGATTTTAATTACAACAATACTTAGAAGAAATTTGTAATCTACACTTCATGTCTTTTGCGTTCTTTATAAATACAAAAGTTATATATATTCTTCAGAAATTTGTATACTTTAATAAGTATTTGCATATCGCAACTATCACTTCAATGGATTTTAAGAGTTTCATTACATCCATACTTAAAAGTAGGAAGTAATATACTCATCATGAATTATATCAAGATTTTCATTACAATAATACTTAAGTAGGTTGAATTCTACTCTCCTTGTTCTTTCCATTCTTTATAACAATGAAAGTTATTTATATTCTTCAGGAATTTTTACACTTTCATTATTTAATATGATCTAAACCATATTTATACGTTCGGGGTATATTAAGCATTTCAAGTACTTTCGGTACTTTGCGGACTACATGTCCATATTTCTCTATTGGTAAAGGATTCATGATAGCCAGTCATGTTTCCCCTAATTCAAGATATTTAATCTTTTTATAAACATAAGCGCTTTATTATTTATAAATTTATCATTGATGATTATTTCTTGTCAGTTCTAGACATGATTTATTGAGATCTCTTTAATTATGTTTTAGGTACCTAAACCACTTCTGGGTAATTTGACAATCATGTCATTGGTCTATTCAAGAGCACCCTTAAGTGTTTCTTAAAGAACACTCACCTCCATTATTTGCATCTTTATTACTTACTCCAAAAATATTTCCACCCGACATCTCTATCACACTTCAGATGTGATTTATGCCATTTTTAGTTCTTCTGGGATTTTAACTTATATTGGAGCAAGTATACTAGGGATATTGTCAATAATTTATTCAAGTTACTTAATATTTTGCAACCAATATTTAATTTCGATAATCAAAATGTACTTGTATCCCTTTTAATCCTCCCCCTCAATGTTGACGAACATTGAATAGTTATCGTCTTTAGATTCTTATTTTGATCCATTATGATATTGCTACTAGAAAATACATCATACATATTAATAATAGGAGGATAATTCTTTTATTCGTTGATAAGATGCATTCAATTGATATTGATTATTAGAGTTTGTTCTCATTCATTGATCTAAGCTATTGGAGGAATTTACTTATTGCGTAGATCATTTGAATACATACATGACTTCAGGTTATTCAACATTTATGTTGATTGAATTTTAAATCACTAAATAATATTTATGCATAATCACTAAATAATATTTATGCATAATCACTAAGTAATAGCTTATAAGAAAAACTTCAGGTTGTTAGCTAAATATTTACATATATGGATGTATACGTGCGTCCACGTATCACATTTATATTATAAAATTTTCATATTCTTTCTCATTTGAATTAATGATTTTTAGAACAAACTATTACAATGATCCAAACTATTAATTTCTATTTATAAATCAATTTCAATGCAAACCTGTCAAAACCGCATGATAATGTTCAAAACATTTGGTTTGAAACCATATCGAACTTCTGGTTTGAACAAAATATGCACACAACTTCAAGTTGTTAAGTTTTATTTCTCAATTATATCTCAAATATCAGTTTTGAACACTGATTATGATTACTTATCAAGGAATAATTTTTAATTGCATATAGACATTTCTACACATCTCTATTGAGAGTTCTGTAAAAAATTACATAATTGCTACTTTTACAATAGCATGAAATATCCATGCTGGAGATTTTTGCTGTAACTTCTTTTAAAATGGCATATCAAACTTTAAATACAGTGATAAAACTTCACCCACTGAAAGTAAGATGCAAGAGATAAAACCACTGCTTTTGGAGTGTAACTTTCTCTTCTAGAGATATATATGTACTATTTCAAGTATAACATTGGTATACAATATTATTATTTTTGGATAAATTATTGTTATTACTCAAAAAAAAATTATATCATTATTCATTCAGGGAATATAGTATTTCCTTTTAAGGAATTGCAATGTAACAAAATTAAAATTCCTATAACATCTCTTCTGGAATGTTAGATTTTGCAATATAAATATAAATAAATCTCTAAAACATCTTTTCAAGAGATTAATATACACACACATCCAATGATGTTTGAAATATCATATAACATTATATCTTCAGGATATTTGTTTAATATAGTGTAAATGTTAAGATATAAGATAAGGTATAACTCATTTGGAGATTTTTGTAATCTCTTGAATGCAGCATCATTTTCTCATATGATTATTTATTAATTTTCTTTAACATCTTCAGGAAGTACAACCTTATCATTTTTCATAATTTCAATAGAGCTCGGGGCTTCTAATTCATGAACTTCAAGTTCATTAATTTGTTATGAACTTCAGGTTCTTAAATTTTGTGTAAAGTTCTCCCCTTTTTTTTTGTACCATATTGTTACAAAATAAAAGTCTATTCTTATTTCAAGACTTGTACATTTTTACAAATTAAAAATAATACTGACAAGAATTCGATCTTGTAAAGTTTATCAGAAAATCATTTCATAATTCAAGACTTAGGGTCTTGGACTTTGAGTTATACAACTTCTGGTTGAAAAAACAAAAATCTTTGCACAACTTCAGGCTGTTGTTCAAACTTATTTCTTTCATTATATCGAGCATTGTTTGTCAAAATGAATACACCATATAATAAACCATATGTCTATTCTTATTCCAAACATAAAAATACAACACCATTTAATTTACTGTAGCCAGTGCATTTATGATGATATAGTAATTTAATTTATTACCATGACGACAACATTTAATGCATTTATGATTAAAAAAAATGAATACAATTTACCATTACTGTGGCATAAAATATAAAATATTATCACAACGAATTGATTTCTACTTTAGTTAGGAAAATTTATTATACTCAATCGGTGGAAATAAAAACTATCAAATAACTACTATCTAGGTTATCACTATCAGTGGAAATAAAAATGCATAAGCATCAAAATATTGTTCATGGGTATATAATTAATGCATTCCATAAAATAAGAACTCATATCCGATAGTTATATCTTAGATCACATAAAGGTTAAATGCATTTATTTTTATCATAAATGTATTAAATGCATTGGTTATTGTAAACTAAATAATATTTTATGTTTGTGTTTGGAATAATAATTAATGTATGATGTACTATTTGATGTATTTCATTAATAATACAATTTATTAATATTTTCCTTCGATACAATCAAATTTTCTAAGATTGTTTCTTTCAAATATGGTTTGCATTTTATGCATTTTGTATGCTACTTTATGAAAAATACTTCATGTGCTTTCATTTGTGTGCTTCAAATTAGTTTTGCGCATTGCAACTATACATCTTTCATGAATATTAAAATTTTCATTACAACGATACTTAAAAATAAAAAGTAATCTACTCATTATGAATTATATCAAGACTTTCATTACAACAATACTCAAAAGTAGGTTGTAATCTACGCTTCTTGTTCTTTGCCTTTTTTTTATAACCACAAAGGTTATTTATATTCTTCAGGAATTTGTATACTTTCATTGTTTATAACGTTTTAAACAATATTTATACCTTCAGGGTATTTTAAGTGTTTCAAACACTTTCACTGCTTCAATGAATTCAATTATTTATAAAAATATATGCCTAGAGTATTTAACACGATGTAGCACTACATGTGCTTCAGTAATTTCAGTGTGTTTTTCTATTGTATATATATATATATATATATATATATATATATATATTGTGAACTACAGGTTCACATTTCTTATTTTGAGAATTTCATGATGGCCAATCATGTTTTTCTCTAATCCAGGATCTTTAATCCATTTATAAACATAAGCGCTTTATTATTTATAAATTTATCATCGATGATTATTTCTTGTCGGTTCTAGACATGATATATTGAGATCTCTTTAATTATCATGTTTTAGGTACCTAAACCGCTTTTAGGGTCATTTGACAATCATGTCATGGATCTCTTTCAGAGCACCCTTAAGTGTTTTTTCAAGAACACCCACCTCCTTTATTTGGCATCTTTATTACTTACTCCAAAAATATTTTGAACTGACTTTTGAACCACATTTCAGATGTGGATTATACATTTCGATCCTTCAAGGATTCAAATCTATGTTGGAGAAAGTCTACTAGAGATATTATTAATAACTTATTCAAGTTACTTAATATTTTGCATCTTTTAACAAATATTTAACACTGATATCAAAATGAGGTTGTATCCCTTTATCCTCCCCCTCAATGTTGACAAATATTGTCACAATAAATAATAATCATCTTTGGATTCTTATTTTGATCCATTATCATATTGCTACTAGCAAATACACCATACATAATAATATGCGGATAATTATTTTATCAATTGATAAGATGCATTCAAGTGATATTTGTGAGCTTCTGTCTCATGTTTAAATATGGGATTCAATTATGCCAAATTTCATGAAATATAATCCAATTGAAATTGTAACAGATTTTTCTAAAATAAGCTTCTAGCTTTCAATTTTAGAAATAATGCAAAGATATTCTTTGACGTTTTCATTATAGTTCCAATATGGTAGCTATTCATTTATATATCCTCAAAACTCAACAAATTTCTTTTAAATTTGTTTTAGCATAATGTATTTTGAATTAAGATATATGTACCATTTGGTAATACTATGTGGGCTCTTTCGGACCCTTCAATTATATAGCAAATTTGCTATGGTTGAAATTGTTAGCTAAAATATTTTCATGCAGTTCAGAGAAAAACTTCTGGTTTTTCAAAAATCATATGAGTTGTTGCACTATCTAGTAGGCATATATTACCACTCAAATATTGATGGTCGATATCTTAAGAATTAAAGACAATATAGTTAGTCAACTATTAAAATTAGTAAGCATTAAATAAATGCTAACACTTTCCAAAATAAAATAAAATGGACTATTGATTAAAACACAACATTCATTGGTATGTTATTTCAATTAGTTCTGTAAAGAAAAACATACAAGCACCAACTTCTAACTAGTTGAAACTTCAGGTTCAACCACTCTTGTTTAGTGTTTGGAAGTGTGACCATCTTCTAGCGGTCATAACGCTCCTTCAGGGAGTTCCATGAGTAAAGGTGATCATTTTCAATTATATGTTTTATTTTAAGGTTGTCGTGGATATGACACCTTAAAAATATAAGAGCCTTGTTTTATCCTACTGGGACATATTATTATTATTTTTAATGGCATATTCTAAGCATTGAGATTGTAATTATGCTAACTAAAGTTAGTTAAATTGATTTATTTGTTTGTAAAGAAATCAATTCGCCGTGATAATATTTTATATTTTATGCCACAATAATGGTAAATTGCATTCATTTTTTTAATCATAAATGCATTAAATGTTGTCGTCACGGTAATAAATTAAATTACCATATCATCACAAATGCACTGGCTACAGTAAATTAAATGATGTTGTATTTTTATGTTTGGAATAAGAATAGACATATGATTTATTATATGATGTATTCATTTTGGCAAACAATGCTCGATATAATGAAAGAAATAAGTTTGAACAACAAGCTGAAGTTGTGCAAAGATTTTTTTTTTCAACCAGAAGTTGTATAACTCGAATTCTTGTCAGTATTTTTTTTGTCAAAATGTACAAGTCTTGAAATAAGAATAGACTTTTATTTTGTAACAATATGGTACAAAAAAAGGGGGAGAAGTTTACACAAAATTTAAGAACCTGAAGTTCATAACAAATTAATGAACTTGAAGTTCATGAATTAGAAGCCCGAAGCTCTATTGATATTATGTAAAATGATAAAGTTGTACTTCCTAAAGAAGTTAAAGAAAATTAATAAATAATCATATGAGAAAATGATGCTGCATTCAAGAGAATACAAAAATCTCCAAATGAGTTATACCTTACCTTATATCTTAACATTTACACTATATTAACAAAATATCCTGAAGATATTATGTTATATGATATTTCAAACATCATTGGATGTGTGTGTATTAATCTCTTGAAAAGATGTTTTAGAGATTTATTTATATTTATATTGCAAAATCTAACATCCCGGAAGAGATGTTATAGGAATTTTATTTTTGTTACATTGCAATTCCTTAAAAGGAAATACTATATTCCCTGAAGGAATAATGATATAAAATTTTGGTTGAGTAATAACAATAATTTATCCCAAAAAATGATATTATATACCAATGTTACACTCCAGAAGTAGTGATTTTATCTCTTGCATCTTAGTTTCAGTTGGTGAATCTAATTTTGTCACTGCATTTAAAGTTTGATATGCCATTTTAAAAGCAATTACAACAAAAATCTCCAGCATGGATATATTATGCTACTGTAAAAGTAGTAATTATGTAATTTATATAAAATAAATATTGCATATTGATATGGCATTCCAATAGTGCATATATATATATATAGAAGAGAAAGTTCACTCCAAAAGTGGTGATACAAAAATATCTCTAAAAGAGATTTATAAATTTGAAAATGATAACATATCTCTAGAAGAGATTTATTTATATATTTGGTAATTTTATTAAACCAAATAAGTGTACATAAATATGATTATGAAGGATCCTAATTTAGTTTAGACTAGATCCAAAAGGTTTAAGATTGTCTCAAAAATACATTGTTCTATGTTGATATGCCTAATTATACCATAAAGGTCATATTCCTAGTTATTATTTCATAAGAAATATTATATGCATAATCATCTCTTGAAGAAATATCTTTAAATATTCTCCCGAAGAGATGGTCTATATTTCATATCATAATTTTCATGCAAGCTATGCACAATCTTTGATTATAATTCATCCCTTCTCCACCAATCAATCCATATAAAGGGATTTCCATATTTTCAAGGGTAGTTTTGCATTTTCAAGGAAATTAATTAATGCAATTAATGAGATTGGATCTAGAGCTATCAAAAGGATGTAAATAAGAAATTATAGTCGCTTTTATAGATTATATTTGGTTCTCTTTTACTATTTTGCAGTAATGTTTTTATTCTTTCACTATAACTACTATCAGATATTCTAATAGAACTCATATCAGTGGAAATAAAAATATTGTTCATGGGTATATTGTTATCCAATTGTTTTTATCAGTAATGTTTTTATCCTTTACCGATTTCTTTATAAAGACACGTGGACAAATGAGATTATTTTCGTATCCTTCTTTTACCAAATATTTACTAAGACAGTTATACCACATCCTTCCAGATTGTCTCAAGCCATATAGCGATCGTCTTAGTTTTAATGAGTACATGGACTTTGATTTTGCTTCAGGCAATTTATATCCATCTGGGATTTTCATGTAAATATTGGTATATAATTCACCGTAAAGGTAATCTGTCACAACATCCATTAATCTTATATCGAGTTTTTCAGAAACTACAAGACTTATCAAATATCGGAATGTTATGAAATCCATTACAGGGGAGTAAGTTTCCTTAAAGTCAAAACCTGGTCTCTGCAGGAAACCTTGTGCGACAAGTTGTGCTTTGTGCCTCACGACTTCATTTTTATCATTTCGTTTTCTAACGAATACCCATTTATAACCTACTGGTTTAACAATTTCTGGTGTTTTCTCTATTGGTCCAAATACACCATGTTTTTGAAGTGAATCTAGTTCCACTTGGATAGCATATTTCCATTTTGGCCAATCGTGTCTTTTTTCGACATTCATTTATGCTGCTATTTGGTTCATTATCGTCATTCTCATTATTCTCATTATGGTCATGACTTTCAATTATTTCAGTAGCTATTACGAATGAGAATACATCATCAATTATTATTTTACTTCGATCCCATATTTCTCCATAGTTCGTATAAGATACTGAGATCTCATTATTATTAGGTACCATTTTACCGTTGGAATCTTCTTTTATCTCTTCTGGGATAATATTTCCTTCCATACTTCTAGGAGAATTGGGATTTTCATTTGAGAGATCCTTTTGATCATTTATAACCTCCTCAGGAGGTTCCTTAATTGATGATTTTTCATTAGACTTTCTTTTTCTAGGCGCCAAGTCTTTTGAACCAATTGGCCTTCCACGTTTTTGTCTTGCTTTAGATTCATTTGCTGCTATATTTACTTTTGATCCTTCAGGGACATCAATTTTTGCTGGTGCATTTGCTGCTGGAATGTGAGATTTAGTTATTTTTGCAGTGTCACCAAATGCATCTGGCAGTTGATTTGTAATATTTTGAATATGCAAAATTCTTTGTACCTCATATTGGCATTGTTTGGTACGTGGATCCAAATAAGGCATAGATGGATTATTCCATGATATTTCACGCCGTTCTACTGAAACGGTCTTTCCTCCCCCTAACGGCGGGAAGATTGTCTCATCAAATTTACAGTCTGAAAATCTTGCAGTGAAGACATCACCTGTAAGGGGTTCAAGGTAACGAATTATCGATGAAGAATCAAATCCCACATAAATTCCCAACCATTGTTGAGGACCCATTTTAGTACGAAGTGGGGGATTAATAGGTATATGCACAGCACAACCAAATTTTTGTGAATGTGAAATATTTGGTTGAGATCCAATTAAGAGCTGTAATGGTGAAAGCTGATGATAAGTTGTTGGTCTAATTTTAACTAATTTCGATGCATGCAAAATTGCATGCCCCCAAGCTGAAACGGGTAGTTTTGATTGCATAAGCAATCGTCTTGCAATAAGTTGCAAGCGCTTAATTAATGATTCTGCTAGACCATTTTGAGTATGAACATGAGATACTGGATGTTCAATTTCAATTCCCAATGATAGACAATAATCATCAAATACTTAAGAAGTAAATTCTCCAGCATTATCTAGTCGAATTGATTTAATTTGATGATCAGGGAAGTGTGCTCTCAATTTTATTATTTGAGCAAGTAGCTTGGCGAATGCCAAATTTCTTGTAGAAAGTAAACAGACATGTGACCAATGAGTTGATGCATCAATCAATACCATAAAATATTTGAATGGTCCACATTCAGGGTGGATTGGGCCACATATATCACCTTGAATTCTTTGTAGAAATGTTGGAGATTTAGATGTGATTTTACTATATGAAGGTCGAGTGATTAATTTTCCTTGGGCACGTGGGGCACATAAGTAATCACTTGGTAAATTCAATTGGTTTGATAAATCATGTCCATTTGAGTTTTTGGAAATTTTACGCATCATAGTTGATCCAGGATGACCCAAGCGATCATGCCAAAGAATCAATGTCTTTGTGAGCTTCTGGCTCATGCTTATAGAGTGTGATTCAACTATGCCAATTTTTGTAAAATATAAACCAGTTGAAATTGTACCAAATCTTTCTAGGACAAGCTTCTGGCTTTCAATTCTAGAAATAACACAAAGATATTCTTTGTTGTTTTCATTTATAGTTTCAATATGGTATCCATTCATTCTTATATCTTTGAAACTCAACAAATTTATTTTAGAGTTGCTTGAGTATAATGCATTCTGAATAAATATATGCGTACCATTTGGTAATATTATATGGGCTTTTCCGGACCCGTCAATTATATGAGCAGATCCAGCTATAGTGGAGACTTTAGCTGAGAAATTTTTAGATAGTTCAGAGAAAAACTTCTGGTTTTTCAAAATTGTATGAGTAGTTGCACTATCTAGTAAGCATATATCATCACCCAAATGGCGTTCCATACCTTAAGAATTAAAGGCAATAATTAGTCAATCATTAAAAATTTGTATGCATAAATAAATGTAATGTAAACAAACAAAGTAATTTGATTAAAATAGGCTACTGATTAAAAACAACATCCACATTACACATTATTTTTAACTAGTACTGCAAAGGAAAATACAAGTAAACGAACACAAACTTCAAACTGATTTATTGATGCAAGATAATGAAATAAAACGAAAGCCACATAACAAACTTCAAGATATTTCTAATTGATCAACTCGGTCATATCATTGATCATTGCACTTAGATTTTCATCATTAATGAAATTTCCATTGTCATCTTCGAAGAAATCATCTAACTTCAGGTTAGTGTTTTCAGGTAACTTTTCGGCATTATTTGCCTCAATATTCTTCGAGCGATGATATCCTTCGACTGTTTTCTTTGATGATCTACATGTACTTGACCAGTGACCAGATCGTCCACATCTATAACAAACTTCCTCATAATGCCTTTTATTTTCTGAAGCTGAAACATTGTTTTTTACAGGCTCAATTTTCTTTGTTGCTTTTTAAAGTTGGTGGTTTTGTTACCTTTAAAACCACCATAACCTCCTCTGCTAGAGTTATATCCACGTCCACGACCATGTCCTTTACCTCGACCTTGACCCCTACCTCTTCCAGAGTGGGCAAAATTAGCATTAAATTCAGGTAATGCAGTCGAACCAGTTGTCTTGAGGAGTGATTTTTTATAATCAATTCATTATTTTGTTCAGCAATCAGTAAGCATTCTATGAGTTCAGAATATTTTGTAAAATGACGCTCTCAATATTGCTGCTATAGGAGTATATTCGAGGCATGAAATGTTGAGAAAGTCTTTTCAAGCGTTTGTGCATCATCCACCTTTTCTCCACATAATTTCAGTTTAGAAGTGATTCTAAACATTGCAGAATTATATTCTCTTACAGACTTAAAGTCCTGAAACCTCAGGTTCAACCACTCTTGTCTAGTTTTTGGAAGTATGATCGTCTTCTGGTGGTCATAACGCTCTTTCAGGGAGTTCCATAAGTGGAGATGGTCTTTTTCAGTCAAATATTCTGTTTTTAGATCGTCATGGATATGGCGTATTAAAAATATTAGAGCCTTTGCCTTGTCTTGCGGGGACATAGTATTGCCATTTTTAATGGCATTTTCTAAGCATTGAGATTGCAAATGAATCTCGGCATCTAGTATCCATGATAAGTAGTTGTCTCTAGATATATCCAAAGCTTTAAATTCAAGCTTGGCGATGTTTGCCATTTTGTGAACTGTTCATAAAATAAATTGCATAAGGTGAAAATATTCGCCACAACAGCATTCACTATTTGTTTGTTTCCAGCTAAAAAGTGAAAAAATAAAAATAAAAAAAAGGAAAGTCTTCATTCATGGTATCAAACAACTGTACCCCAAAAAAATGTATCAACAAAACCAAACATTTGGATTTTGCAATTTTCATGTATTTATTATATAAGAGAGGAAAATTAGCTTTTGCGTATATTCCATTGCAAACTTTTGAATTTTATTTGGCAACAAATCCGCAAAGAAAAAAAAGAAATATTGAATTTAGAAGCCAAAGAATTAAAATAAGAGTGATACAAGAAAAGACATGAAAAATATAGAAGCGAACCCCAAACTAGACAGCTTTATCAAAAAAAAACATGATATTGGCAATTACCTTTTTGTAAAGAGGAAAAGTAACGAGTTTATAAAGAAATGTAAGAACAATTCCTTTACCTGCTTGCTGTTTTAAAGGAAATAAGAAATAGAACGTATGTAGATGAAATATTATTTTAAGATCTATAATACAACCATAGAAATTTGTATACCAGAAGTTGTATAACTCAAAGTTCAAGACGTGAAGTCTTGAATTATGAAAAGATTTTCTGATAAACTTTACAAGCTCGAATTCTTGTCAGTATTTTTTTGTCGAAACGTACATGTCTTGAAATAAGAATAGACTTTTATTTTGTAACAATATGGTACAAAAAAGGGGGGGAAGTTTACACAAAATTTGAGAACCTGAAGTTCATAACAAATTAATGAACTTGAAGTTCATGAATTAGAAGCCCGAAGCTCTATTGAAATTATGTAAAATGATAAGGTTGTACTTCCTGAAGAAGTTAAAGAAATTAATAAATAGTCATATGAGAAAATTTTGCTGCATTCAAGAGAATACAAAAGTCTCCAAATGAGTTATACCTTACCTTATATCCTAACATTTACACTATATTAACCAAATATTTACTTTCAGTTGGTGAATCTAATTTCAGTGGTTTTATCTCTTGCATCTTACTTTAAGTTGGTGAATCTAATTTTGTCACTGTTTTTAAAGTTTGATATGCCATTTCAAAAGCAATTACAACAAAAATCTCCAGCATGGATATTTTATGATACTGTAAAAGTAGTAATTATGTAATTTATATGAAATAAATATTGTATATTGATATGGCATTCAAATAGTGCATATATATATATATAGAATAGAAAGTTCACTCTAGAGGGGGTGATACTAATATATCTCTAGAAGTGATTTATAAATTTGAAAATGATAACATATATCTAGAAGAGATTATTTATATATTTGGTAATTTTATTAAACCAAATAAGTGTACATAAATATGAATATGAAGGATCCTAATTTAGTTTAGATTAGATCACAAACTGGGTATGTGTTTAATAACAGCAATGCAGCAATTTCATGGCGATCTACAAAACAAACATTAGTAGCAACATCATCCAACCACTCTGAAATACTAGCGCTACATGAAGCAAGTAAAGAATGTATTTGGCTGAGATCACTAATTGAGCATATTCGAAAAAGTTGCCAACTTCCATCAGTAACAGAAGGGTCAACCATTATTTATGAAGACAATGCAGCTTGTGTAGCTCAAATTCAAGCGGGTTACATTAAGGGTGATAGGACGAAACACGTTTCTCCTAAATTTTTCTTCACACATGAGCTACAAAAGGATAATAAGATAGAAGTATCTATAACCAATTTGAGTTATCGAAAGACGAATATGAATTCAGAGGAAAATTTAAAATCAAGGGGAGAATTCATAAGTATTTTATAATGCACTCTTTTTCCTTAACTAAGATTTTTCCCAATGGGTTTTTATTAGTAAGGTTTTAATGAGTCATTACCCTAATCCAGAAGTATCAACTCCCTAGTAACATTTGAAATAAATTATAATGTACTCTTTTTCCTTATTTAATATTTTTCCCTCTGGGTTTTTCTTACTAAGGTTTTAACGAGGCATTGTCTTGATCTAGAAGAATCAAACATCTTTTCAAGAAATAACACCTTAAATATGTTATTTAAGTTAAATTGAATTTTTATCCTTGACTAAGGCTTTTCCTACCGCCTTTGTAAGGTTTTTAGTGAAGTATTATTTTGATCCCGAAGTATCAAACTCTTAGAAGGAATATCATTTTTAGTATGATATTTATGATTTCACAAGTTCCACTCTTTTCCTCTTTCAAGGTTTTTCCCATTGGGTTTTCCCTATAGAGGTTTTTAACGAGGCAACAAACAATATCTATATCGACTGAATCGATAAATGCAAGCAAGATAATAATGAGGGGGAGCAATCATCATACATGTTTCGAAATGGAAAATTTCAAGTTATCAGAGCATTCAAGATTTTAAAGACGCATATTCAAGGGGGAGTGTTACAATATATGTAAATCATAAAATGAATATGCTTTTATGTTCTTTTGTTTAGCCCCACATCGTGGAATTGGTTAAATCCTTTGATCTGAAGCCTTTATATAAAGGAGGCTATGTAACGTAAATATATGTCTAATTCTCAAGAATGAATAATATATCTTTTACCTCTCTCTCTACTGACTTCTACTTTCTTCATTTCATAACACGTTATCAGCACGATCTTTTTCTCAAATGTATTGGATATTCTAATCCAGAAGATTAGATCTGTTTTTTTTTCATGTAGGTAAATCTCTTTCTCTTATTCAGTTACTGCAGTCAGATCTATCTCTTCTTCTTATTCGACCATTGAAATCAGGTTTGAAATTTTCTAGACATGCTTTTCTAGATTTATTTTGCGATTAATTTAGATCTAGATTTAAGTATTCTTGTTTCACAATTCTATATCTATTTTCTAATTTTTCAGATTTGGATTTAAGTTTTAATATATCTTATCTTTTCAAGATCTTATTTTGTTATAGATCGAAATTTATAGATCTTATTCCACTATACATGTATTTTTTGTCATTATATTTCAGATCTCATTCTACAATAGATCCAATTTTTTTTGTTCTTATTTTTCTAATCTCATTATATTGTAGATCTCAAAATCACACCCAAATAATATACCTTTGAGATTTGTACATTGTTTAAAAATAAAATGTTGTGATTTTTTTAATTTGGATTTGAATTGATTTCAAACTTGCTTATTATTGTATGTTTTTTTTGAGTTCATTATTTTGGAAAGAAAGTTTTGAATTTTACAATTTCTGTTGTTGATTCAAATAAATCTATTGATCTTGATTACGTTTTGGTTTGTGATATAGATCTAAGTAATATATACATGTTTGATAAATGAAGTTTTCATTTTGAAACCTCTTTGATTTGGATTTTGATTTTGGAAATTATTTTGATATATATTGTTTATATTTCCAGAAGAAATATTTTATTATTTCTTAGAGAAACATATACAAGAATAATGCATATTTAGAAGATCATATTAGTTTAGATCCAATATTAATATTGATTTAGTACTCCAGAAGTGAATGGAAACGTTAATGAAAACACATACGGTAAACTTAATTTCTAGCATTTGAAATAAAAGCTGAGAACCTGCAGTTCCTATAATGCTAAAAGCTTGAGTTTCCATAAATTATTAAATTTCAAATTTTTTTTATAATAAAAAACCAGAAGTTTCAATAAAAGAGCAGAAACTTGAATTATAAAAAAAAAGGATATATATATATATGTATGTATGTATGTATATACATATATATATAAGAGTTATTTTATTTATTTTAGAAATTTTGACTATCAAGAAATAAAGTTTCTCTTATGGTATTCGTTTAATTTTACTATTGAGTATATTAAACTTAGCTTTGAGATTAAATTTTGCTAACTAAAGTTAGTTAGATTGATTTATTTGTTTGTAAAGAAATCAATTCGTTGTGATAATATTTTATATTTTATGCCACAATAATGGTAAATTGCATTCATTTTTTTAATCATAAATGCATTAAATGTTGTCGTCATGGTAATAAATTAAATTACCATATCATCATAAATGCACTGGCCACAGTAAATTAAATGATGTTGTGTTTTTATGTTTGGAATAAGAATAGACATATGGTTTATTATATGGTGTATTCATTTTGGCAAACAATGCTAGATATAATGAAAGAAATAAGTTTGAACAACAACCTAAAGTTGTGCAAAGATTTTTTTTTTTCAACCAGAAGTTGTATAACTCAAAGTCTAATACCTGAAGTCTTGAATTATGAAAAGATTTTCTGATAAACTTTACAAGCTCGAATTCTTGTCAGTATTTTTTTGTCAAAATGTACATGTCTTGAAATAAGAATAGACTTTTATTTTGTAACAATATGGTACAAAAAAAGGGAGGAAGTTTACACAAAATTTGAGAACCTGAAGTTCATAACAAATTAATGAACTTGAAGTTCATGAATTAGAAGCCCGAAGCTCTATTGAAATTATGTAAAATGATAAGGTTGTACTTCCTGAAGAAGTTAAAGGAAATTGATAAATAATCATATAAGAAAATGATGCTGCATTCAGAAGAATACAAAAATCTACAAATGAGTTATACCTTATCTTATATCTTAACATTTACACTATATTAACCAAATATTTATTATTGACCTGCATGGGCCACCATCTCTACTGACTTCTACTTTCTTTATTATATAACACATTATCAGCATGACGAATTAATTTCTTTACAAACAAATAAATCAATCTAACTAACTTTAGTTAGCAAAATTTAATATCAAAGCTAAGTTTAATATACTCAATAATAAAATTAAATGAATACCATAAGAGAAACTTTATTTCTTAATAGTCAAAATTTCTAAAATAACTAAAATAACTCTTATACATATATATATATATGTATATACATTTATATATATATATCCCTTTTTTTATATAATTCAAGTTTCTGCTCTTTTATTGAAACTTCTGGTTCTTTATTATAAGAAAACTTGAAATTTAATAATTTATGGAAACTCGAGCTTTTAGCATTATAGGAACTGCAGGTTCTCAACTTTAATTTCAAATGCTAGAAATTAAGTTTACTGTATATGTTTTCATTAACGTTTCCATTCATTTCAGGTGTACTAAATCAATATTAATATTGGATCTAAACTAATATGATCTTTTAAATATGCATTATTCTTGTACATATTTCTCTAAGAAATAATAAAATATTTCTTCTGGAAATATGAACTATCACTAGTACAAAAAGTGCATATTGCTTCGCCTCATTTGCATCGGCTGAAGTAAAAACTGATGCAAATAGAACTATTTGCATCAATTCTATCTTAATAACCGATGCAATTGATACGTGGAAAGCAATAGGTAGTAAAAAAATCAAATTTGCATCAGTTCTCCACAACAACCGATGCAAATAGTTTTAGTCGCATTGGTTTTAAAGCCAACCGATGCAACTACATGTTGATGGCAATATGAAATTTAGGAGGGAAATAATGAAAAATTGGCTCCAAAGTAACTATTTTGAACAAATGTACTCCTTTCTCCTCAATAACCCACTCCGAGAAAATAAATTCTCCTCCTCAAAAACAACTACACGCGTACTTGTTTATATAATAAGAAAGCTTATACAAAAAAAAAATTGAAATCCAACTTTCACGATTAGCCCCAATTTCACAATTCAATCAAACTTTCACAATTCAGCCAATTTTCTTGATTCGATTTAGGTGATGGAGGCGGATTCAGGTCGAATTGGGGATTGTTAAGGTGGGCGAGGTGGTGAAGTTAGTTTCAGATAGTTAGGTTCGCGTTTTGGATTCGGGTGACGTTGAGATGCAAAGGTGGTCGTTGGTTTTCGTGAATTGGGTGATTACTATGGGTGCTTAGGTTGTTCGTTGTTGAGGGTATGGTTGTTGCTATCGAAAATTGAAGTGAAATTGCGTTCTATTTGAGGATTCAGGAGTTGGAGGAGGGTGGTTCGATGATGTTTGGGGGTGGGTTGTTCGAGTTTCAGGTGAGGTTGGTGTTGCGGCCGATTACTGGTTCAGAAATTTGAGGGTGCCGAAGTCGTGGTTGTGACAAGTTGCGACTGGTTGCAGGCGGTTGGCGGAGGTCGTGAGTGGTGGGTTGAGCAGTTCAACTATGAGGGGAATTTGGTTTCAGAACTGCTTTGAGGTTACTGTTTTCAATGCTCGTAGTTGTAATTTTCAGCAGTGAGGTTGCAAACATTTCTAAAATCATTATTTTTTTTTTTATTTGGAATGCAACATTTATAAAATCATTATTTATTCTACATTTTGTTTATATCATAATTTTGGCGAAGTTAAAAATAATCAATATCATATGCAAACTTAGATGGTGTTTCTTTTAATTTATCGTATGTTTTTGTCGAGAATATTTTTTTAGTACACCACCTGCATCATACATGCCAAAATATCATTATATGATTCTCATAAAAATATTTTTATTTACTCACATGCATGCCAAAAGTGCTAGTAATTATTATCATGCTCAATGTAAATAGTTGTAGTGATTGCTAAAAATGTTAATCTAGTTGTCAACTTCAGTGAGCAAACTGTAATTGGCATAACATGTTCAGTGGGTTATGTTTCTTGAAATAATTATCCTTCATATGCAGCTCCAAAATTATATCTCACTTTAGTGCAGATTTGTTGAGATTTTGTGGCAACTTTCAGTGCATGGCTTAAGAGAGGTTCACAAAAGAACTTTTGCTTCTGATGTAGCTTCTAATCCACTTCCTTCATCATTGACAGCCGTTTCTTATTTGCATGCTGCTTCTCTGCTTCCTGTAACTAAGGTAATATTCTTATCAAAATCCCTTTCTACATAGCGCTGATATATTTTTTTCCTTGTAACTAAGGAAACTTACTTTTTGGTAATGGCTGCGCTCTGGCTGTGAAAAAAACAGTACAGTAAATTATAATATGTTTTTCACTGAATTATACTTGGTCATTTTGCTCCCAAGGGTTTCATGCAATTCTCTTATTCTCACACATGCACGCCCACGCACACACCTTAATTTCCTCCTATTCTTTGTGTGCAACAGGCTAGAATTGCACTTGAGAGGAGAAAGTTTCTAAAAAATGCACATGCTGTTGTCCAGAGACAGACAGCATGGTCAAACTTAGCCAATGAAATGATTGCAGAATTCCATGGTCTCTGTGCTGAAGAGGCAAGTTCCAGCATCTTATCATTTACTGTTGTAAAATGAGGCTAGTGAGCCTTGATGTTTAACTCAATTTCTCTTAGTGTTGCTCGTTACTTTCTTTTTAATATGTTCCAACATCATATTCTGGCCTATCTGCAACAAGAACTAGAAAAGCTTGAGGATATGAGAAACAAGGTAAAGATGGAAGGGGAATCATGGGATGACCGATTCTCGGGTTCTTCAGCTCATAATTCGCATCTTGTATCCAAGGCAACCCGACTTTGGGAGTCTTTGCTAGCTCGAAAGAGTATGTATGTTTAACTATGTAGCTATCACTGACTTTTATGAAATGTGTATTCACTGTTTGAAGATGTTCTCCCAGTTTTGGTAAGATCTTAATATTACATACCGTAAGCACTATTTGTAAAAACCCTTCTAGGCCTCCGCGTAGGCCCCGCCTAGGCGCTAGGCGAGGGTTACCATCTAGCGATTTGCCTAAACCCGCCTAGACAAGATTTACCGCCTCATGTAAGAATCTAAACATGTATTTAGGCATTGCGTAGGTTTTATTTAAGGTTCAATGTCACACATAAGCATCAATGTTCTAGTTGTAGGCGTTTTTGCCTTATTAATTACTCCTATGCATATCCAAAATTCCGAATTTATATCAATTGACACTAAAAAAGCAATAAATTTTTATCCAAAATACATGAGATATCAAAGTCCAATTAATCCTCTATTTATTCCCATCTAAACAATTAATCCCTAGTCCATACTTACTGCATAACGATTTTTACAAAGTAGTTAATGGATGTGCTGAATTTGAGATATAGGATATTCATGGCTTGCTTGGGTCTGTGACTCACCATCCATCCTCAGTATACATTTTTTTGGGGTCTTTATCATGTCATTTTGTAAGCAGTAGGAGTAGTTTAGTCACTATAGTCTATATACTCTTTTCAGTCTGCAGTTAGTATGATCATTTTATTTTGACAGTCAGATTACTAGTTTCAGGTTGTTATTCCTTCAATATTTAGAATACGAACTTTGACAGTTTCATTTTTATCTCAATGATCATTGCTCAACAAACAACTTTTCACCTTTTCAACGCTATGTTGTACATAACTGCATTCATGTATTTTATTTGTCGAATTAATAAACTCACTAGTCTAAATTTTATTCAGGTCAACATGAAGCTCTTGCTTCTGGTCCTATTGAAGACCTTATAGCTCATCGAGAGCATAGGTAGGAAAAAAACCCATAGTTGCTGGAAGTTTACTGTTGTACTCTACCTATATATATTTTTGTTCTTTGTTTATTTCCTGTTCTGTATGGTCACGTGCTTCTGCTCCCAGGTACCGCATATCTGGAACATCTTTGCTTGCCGCAATGGATTTAAGCTCGAGTTCTTCTGCACAAATTGATAGCCACGAACAGAAGGATCAAAATGAAGCTATAAGCAGAGCAGAAGATCAAAGTGGAACAGCTCAAACTACAGTTGATGTAGCTGAGATACTGAGACGTTGGACCCATGCTTTACAACGTATACACAAACAATCACTTCATCTGGTGTGCTCTTTTCTTCTTTCGACTAAGCTAGTAGAAATAATTTTTGGTTTGATATTTTTCCGCAAAACATTTGAAAATGAGTACAGAGTTTATTGATTTATTATCAACTTATAATGTAATGTAATATGGTAGAAATAAAGTTTTTCTTGATAAATGTTTGGACCAATGAACTTATCTGTTTGATTGAGTTTAACTTTTATGTTTAATGTTTTTTTTTTGTTGAAAAATTGTTTAATAAAGTTCTGTTCATGCAATTTTGTTTCTGAAAAAAATTGTGCACATAAAATATTTTATTTTGTTGTACCTTTTGATATCTTATCTCAAAATTTGGGTAATTTTTTAAATTTGTAAAGTTCCCGTTTCATCCATTTAACACATAAATTATTTCGGGATATTAATTATGGCAACCTTATACATATAGTATATAACAAGGGAAATAAAATAGAACATATACTTTTACTATAAATAATAAGTTTAATGTAGTATGGGTATGGCAAATCTAAACTTTCACACTTGTGTTGGGAATTATATTTCTAATAGGTAAAGATTTTTTAGTCGATTTATGTAGACCCATAGATTAGATATACTAATCTATAAAATTTCCAAACATTTGAAGCCATGATTCCAGGATTTGGTCATTTTGGGCCGATATGGACCCTTCATAGCATTTGACATCAGGACTCCTTTATGAGAAACAGCCAAAGGCTAATGGTGGAGAGGGCCCTGAACTTCTACGGTGTGCATCCGATAGTGGTACAAGTGGACATGCTGAATCTTTAGCAGCAACACTAGCTGAACATCGCCAACATCTAGCTAGCATACAGGTATGCAACCTGAGAATCCTTTGAGTTTTATTTATTTTTTGTTGTGCAATTTTGACTGAAGATCCTTTGAGTTTTATTTATATATTATGAATTGTCGCTTTGTGTTCAAATGTGCGGTAGTTTTTGTGGCTGAAGTTTTGAGTATTGATAGATGTATTGCAGTTTGGAGTTGTAAGTTGATGATGTAGGCAGAAGGCAGAAGGGCAGCGATTTGCTGCTGGGTGGTGAGCTGCGAAGGACAGAGAGGGTGGATGAAATTGTAACGACCCGCTATTTTGGACCATTCAAAATCGACAATAAAACCATACATGTCCGAATTGAATAATTCAAAATACCGAATTGTTAATTAAAATTTGGCAAACTCAACATATACAGTAAATAAATCAGCCACAGATCACAGACACAGAGTAATAAAATGCAGCGGAATAGATAAAGAATAGTAGTTCATGAAGCTACTATATACATTGGAGTTAGAAATAAAATACAACTGAATATCTTAGATGTAGTGAAGTCTCCAGTATGCGCAGATGACTTCTCTGAACAAATCAACAGGATGACTGAAAGGATAAATAGCTGGATCTTCAAGCAAGGCTCCAACTTTGAAGGTGAGTCTCAAATGCTGTATCACTCAGTCTGACCCGAGCGTAAAGCAACACAAAACACTCGAGTCAGGATTAACATTCTTATATCAATAAATCCAACTCAAGTGAAATATCAACTGAAACACAAATAACTTAAAGGATGTTTGGGATAACCATCCTCTAAGGGTCCATAGAACTATCTACAAGGTAGAAATATACACTATAACACTGTGGTCATTTATACTTCAAACAAATCATTTTCATTTCGAATATCTCTATATTTCCCAAGATAGTATTTATATAAATTAAATAGTTTATACAGTAAAGTATTTCAATCCCCTCAACTTAACAAAGTCATCAACCCGATCTTCCCATTTTAATTAAATTCAATCTCAATTTATCAATTTAAATTCAACTCAATTCTTAAAATAACCACTTCAATTTTAGCGATCTCAAAGTCGGATTTGTAATCACAAAATACCCCTTTATATTCAGTATTTTTAAACCTTTAAGTATTCAAAGTTTCAACTAAATTTTTATTCAATTTAGTTTTCTAAATAATAAATTCAAATTTAATTCAACCTAAATTTTCTTTTTAATTCAATTTAGTTTCTAAATAACAAATTCAACTATATTGATTTCAAATACAGATCCGAATCTCAAATTTAAACCATTTAAATTCCAATATAGTTTAAGGCTTAAAAATTTAAATGTTCAATTTAACCGTTTCATATAGACTCGATTTAACCTCATTATTATTTAGTCTTGAAATATTTCCTCATTTGATTCAAGATTATTTAATTAACCTTAAATTTCATTTTTCTCAATATTTTCTTTAATTTACTTAAACGTGAAATATGCATTTAATCGCTTAAATCAAAAATCCAGTTATAAAATCCTACCTTTTTAACATTTCCCATTTAAATTTTTAGATCGATTTAATTAAATAAATCCTTATTTAGATACAATTTAATAAACTCAAATTTATCTCCCCGTCTTAATTTATCCCAATTATTTCAAAAATCTATTTGAAATATAATTTACATAAATATTAACATAGTTTATGTATTAAATCAAACTTAATTAAATTAAATATTATTAAAACTATATATATAGAAATTTAAGAATTAACATTTATTAAGACCATATATTTCTTTCCAAACAAAGAATTTATTCCCAAAATATTTATATATGAACCACGGTGTCTGTATATATTCCTTATCATCTGGTCAAGTGTTACGGATATTTATCATTTAAATCCGTACACTAAATATATACGGGTAGATATTATTCCAAACCGTAATCCCAAATTTAATTAAATGAAAATCGCTTGGGTCTATCATTTCAACCCATAACGAAATTCTCCTATTCTAAAGTCTGTTCGGGTATGTATCATTTCAACCCATAGTGAATTCTAAACTACGGGGAACTTGTAGAGTGATAACAGATAAAAAAAATATAGCAGGATATGATAATAATATACAACAGGAATGTATCATCAGTAATTAAATAAAGTATAAACAATAGGATATGGTGTCATATCCCGTAGGTGAACAGATACAGGTAATAGCATAAATATAACAATTTAAATAACTACAGCAACATATTTCAATTGTCGTTTCAATTGAAATCAAATTTAATAAATAAAGGAATGTTAATCGTGAGTGATTTCTCACCTTTCGAGGTTAGAGAGATAGACAACACAATAAGCTACGATTTGAATTGCGAAATTGATCAAATCCAAATGACGATTTCCAAAGAAAGGCGGGATTGTCACGAATTCGACAGAAAATCTGATAGATAAGAAATTTGATGGGAATGAATTCAAATCAACTTTGATGTAAACTAAAATATATACATTATTTGTTAAAATCAAATTTCCATTTAAAGTACAATAAATAAAATGTATATATAATGCTTGTGAAATACAACTTTTTTAAAAAAAAATAAAAAAAATAAAAAATGATTGGAATAAAATCAACTAACACATATATAACTTTTAAACTTTATTTACCTTATAGAATATAAACTGTACCAACCTTTAAAACTTAATAGGCTCTATATTATATATATATATATATATATACTATATTCACTTAAAATCTGTACGTATAATACTTATATTTTAATAATAATAGAATGAAATAAAAGAAACTGTTGAACTATATATAAAATACTGTTTTATTTTTTTAACAGTTATAACTTACATACTGAAATTTAATATTATAATACATTCACGGGCTATAAAATAAAACATAGCCTAAAAAAATCGGTTTTAAATTTTTTTTTTATTCTTTTATATTCGTGCCATAAACACGTATTAAAACATATAAAATTAAATAATTATGTATCTCAAATATTTTTTATTATTGTTAAAAATTTAACTCATATGCTAACAAAAGTCAAAAACTATATACCGTAAAATCTTAAAATAATATGCATAATACGGTATAAATATATACTAACCTTTATATATGAACAGAAGTTAAATATTTATATACACGTTTATAAATATAACAATTATCATATATATACTATTATGAAATATATTATTATTTTTAAAGTTCAACTGTTAGGGAATTCAAAATCCACATAGTTGCAGTAAACATATAAAACAAAACTTATGCACAATCTATACTGTTCTTAATATATAAAATAGACTTATATCAAATAAAATGCGTACTTACTTTTAAAAACCAGAGAGGAAATGTTTTGCCAACAAATGCATGCGGCCATGGGGAGGAGGCAGGCCAAGGAAAAGAGAGAGCTCATGCTCAGGTTTGGAAGAAATAAGAAAAGATGGAGGGGAGATGAGAACAGGCGATTTTTAAAGGAAGAATGCATGCATGATTCAAGCAACATGACATGGCGAAGGGCATTCTTCAAGCAACAGAGAAAATGCTAGTTTCTTAAATATAAAGGTAGGTCTGCATCTGATATGTGAACGTGCTATATGACTTTATATAATATTTACAAAGCTCTCTCCTCTTTTAATATTAATTTGAAGGCAACGAATAGCCTACAGAGAGAAAAGAAGATGCAATCTATGCTATACTATATATATATATATTCCTAGAAACACGGAAACGAAGAGGTAAAAGAGGGAAGAGAAAGAGGCGTATAAATGAATGGTAAATAAATTTAGATTTCAAAATAAATGGAACAGCAGAGATTAAAGTATGGATGTAAATCCTAGAATAATAAAAAGCAACGGTTATATGTTGATTAAGAAAAATAATTAAAACAATTAATGGCTTAAATGGGGCAGCATGTTTCAAATTTTTGAAATGCAAAAGAAACGTACACTATAAATATAAAGTTTTCAAAAGCAAAAGAAACATAAAGCTGTCCATTAATTCATCAAAACGTTATTTAAGTAATAAATTGAAATGAAAAAAAAAAAGTAATTGTAACGGTCAATAGTTGATTTAGCTATACACTTAAAGCAATAAATTTTTGTTTGTTTGTACAACACATAATGAATTTTGAAAGTCAAGGATATAAAAATGGATAAAAGGAAAGAAATCAGGAAATTTTGTGAGCAATAGCTTTCCAAGGAAAGGTAGGCTTACATTATATATACATGCTGAGATGATTAGGCACGTTCAAAAATTTTGAAGCAAATGAAGGAATTGGAAATAAATATAAAATGAAAGAAATTTGAAAAGTCTGTAGCTATAATTTAGCCAAAATTTATTAAAGCCATTTACTAGGAAGGTTGGAACCTAAATAATAGGGGGAGGAAGGCACATTAAATTTGATGACAAAGTTGTGTTCGGATCTATAAGCAAGTGGTTTATATATTATAGGCCTTATGAAAGCGAGGGAAGGAACGGATGCTACTAGCTTGATGATTTGAGATTCTTTCAAGCGTTAAAAACAAAAATAAAGAGAGACCAGAATAAACGCACCACCATAAATATAAATATACGCTTCGATTGCAAAAGAAACGTATAGAGAAAATTATGGGTAGTGGGAAAGGTAAAGCCAGTGCACGAAACTACAAGGAATAATAAAAGCAAGGTCGATGATCTCAAATTTATTAATGGTTACGAATGGAAAAGTCTACCTGAATTGGAAAAGTATTAAGTAATAGAAATCTTTAACGGTAGTAAAAAGAAACCATTACGCACTGATTCAGAAATCAATTAAAGCAATTAATAGCTTTAATTGGACAGCACGTTTTCTCAATTAAATAAACTTCCATAAAATTATTTGAAAATTTACAATCTGCTATATTTAAATATACGTATTCTAAATATATAAACATTTTATTTAAAAATTCAATTATTATAAGATTTCACAAATATTCAATTAAATACGTTATAGAATCAATTTAAATTGTTAAAATTTTCCAGGTCGTTACACTCTCCCCCACTAAAAACTTTTCGTCCCCGAAAAGGAAGGAGGTGGGAGAATAAAACAACCAGAAAAAAAATAGATTGAAAGCCAAGATAAACAATAAATTTTAAAACAATATAAATTTTATTTAAAATATTTATTTGAAAATTTCATTTGAAATTAAATTTTCTTTAATATTTAATACTTCTCAAACTCCTTTGCAAACAATTATTTACATTATTACTTCTATTTACAAAGACTATTGAAAATATTAAATCCAAAATTTATGAAATTTTTAATTTATCTCAAGATACCTTTCAAATATTATCAATAAATTAATAATCATTTTCTTTAAAGATGTGTTATTTAATTTATAACTTCAAAAATATTTATAACACTAAAATTTTATATAAAACAATGTAGTATACAAATAAGCAATATTTAAAAGATTTATTCAAAAAGGAAAGGAAGGTAGATTCCGAAAACGGAATATAGGTGAAAAATGAAGCTGAGCAGATGAGGTAGATTCAAAAGAATAGAATCGGGCACGAATAATTTATTTCAAACCATAAGAATTTTAATTTCAAATATTAATACAAAATTTCTTTGTTGGGAAAAATACTTTTATAATAAATACCTTTATAATAATACGTTTATATCGAAATAAATCTTTCTTTCGAAAATATTTTTATAACTCGATGTTTTGACAAGTTTATCCTCGTTCTTACAGACTCTGGTCATGCGTTGATCAGGCGCAAAGCTAGAATTCTTCAAGTACTTAGTAGACCTGTTTCAACACCCAGTGAAAATACTTGAAAAACCTTTTACAAACAGATATGGAAAGTACAATCCAAACGAACAACCAAACCAAAACCTTTGTCCGACCATGGTTCGCAGATACACAATGGTTACGCCTGGGTCCCCCAGGAAACAATCCATATCCGTAAGCTTTCTCAGCCCTGCGAGTTACGCCATGATGACTAGTAGAGTGCAGGATACACAATGGTTACGCCTGGATCCCCCAGGAAACAATCCGTACCCCTAGGCAAGACTCAGCCAGGCACTTGCGCTACTATTCGCGACCTACATAGATTGCAGGATACACAATGGTTACGCATGGATCCCCCAGGAAATAATCCGTACCCCTAGGCAAGACTCAGCCAGGCAATTGCGCTATGCAGTCACGAGACAAAAAAAAGAAACCATGGGTTACGCCACGGTGGGAACACTCGAGTATTACATCCGGAAAACCAAAATCAACGAGAATAATATCGATAGAATGAATCCACGATGTGGCCACAAAGCGGATATCAAGCAGAAGGCACTTTCCATATCTTTACTTCGAAAATATATATCATATAGTACCTTTTTAAATCACTTTCAAATATCGTACATATATAAAGTCCATATATATAGGATTCCATTTTCAAATCGAATACTTTCCAAATCAATAGTATATCAAATCATACTTATATAGACTTTGATTATATAAAATTCTCTTTCCAAATTGAGTACCTTTCAAATCAATAGATTTCACATCAACTTCATACTTATACAAATCCATTTTATATAAGTTAGACCATTCCCAAATCAAGTGCTTAGTAATCATATCAATTCAGTTTCAAAATCATATATGATTTCACCAAAAAAAATTCCAAATTAAATATCTAAATATCAAAGTTCCCAAAATAATAGGCTTAGAAAATTACCCCATTTTCCAAATTAAAATAATTCAAGTCGAACAAATTCATTTTCAAAATCACCATATAAGTACAGGTTTTTAATTCCAATTTAATTTCAAAACTAAATATTTTCCCAAAATCAACTATACTCAAAATGGTTTCCAAATTTATAATTATCCCTTTTTTAAAACTTTTAAACTATCTATTTCTATGTGAAATATCCAATTTACCTTTCTGAAAACCATTATTCAACTATTTTTTCTTTTCAAAACATTTCAAATTTAAATTTATATTCTTTATCAAACATTTTATACTCTTCGAAATTTCTTAGCTTTGAAAATTTAATCTCGATTTGGAAGTGGTTCGAACACTCAAAAATAGTTAGGGAAATCAAATTTTCAATTCAAGAGTTGAAAATCAACAATAAACCAATAAATCAATTATTAAATCTGAAACTCGAGGACTGAACACGGTCTCATTTTAAATTATTTCAAATATATACTTATATCTTTCTAAAATATCAATTTATACTTCGGAATTTGAAATCAAAAACTGTTTTACAAAATCACTTGCATAGCGAAGCTAATAAAGTGGCCTCTCCCCCACTCAGAAACTCGAAAATCAATGTCGATGATGCGTGCACTCATCACCGAAATTATTTTCCAGCGACATAAGTGAGTTCTGGACTTTTATTTTCTTGAAAAACTTCTTTGAAATTTTCTTCAAAATTATTGGGGTTCATTTGAACTCATTTGAAACATTTCTTATTCGAAAAAATACTTTTAAATCGTATTTTTTTTATATATTTTTCCAAAATCTTAAAACCAATTTCAAAATATCGGAATTCAATTCTCGAATTTCAAATTTAACCCTTCAGTTATAAATCCTTTTTATATAAATCACTTTCTTATAAATTTTCAAAATTTCCAATCCTTTCAAAACTTTTATATATAGAATAACATTTCTTATTCGTTTTATATATAGGTATATAATCCTTATCGAAAACATTTTCACTTTTATATATAGAATAAAATCATAGTTATCAAAATAATAATTTCGTATAAAACAATTTTAAAATACAACAAACCCGATTTTCAAAGGATGATTCAAGAATGGATTTCAAAACAAAGATAGAGATTTAATTTAGAGGAACTCTAATCAATAGAATCCTGATTCGAAGATAGGCTCAAACAAGGTTGAGAAAATCAAATTACAAAATAGAAGATGGATATACTTTTATAAATCTCGGGCGACCTTAACCGGGTCAACCGTGACTTCAGGAATATAATTGATGCGGAATTCTAAATCAAATCGACATTCGATTGCCAGAGATAGAATTCGGCATACCAAGATATAGCAGCATCGTAAACCGAGGATACAGAAATCTCCGGTGAATCAATGCCAATTGTAAAGGAGTTTTCACCCCCTTTACAATTCATTCCGTGGAGTTATGGGATACTCCATAATCAAATGAATATAAATAGGAAGAAACAAGAATGAATTTCGGAACCGAGGGATATTCCAAAATTCAAAGGAAAACTGAGTCAAAAGGAAGAGATTCAACTCGAGCGAAAGTGATTCTGTAAATAAATTTACCATATATGCTAAGTTTTGCCTAGAGCCAAAGCTCTGATACCAACTGTAACGACCCGCTATTTTGGACCATTCAAAATCGACAATAAAACCATACATGTCCGACTTGAATAATTCAAAATACCAAAGTGTTAATTAAAATTTGGCAAACTCAACATATACAGTAAATAAATCAGTCACAGATCACAGACACAGAGTAATAAAATGCAGTGGAATAGATAAAGAATAGTAGTTCATGAAGCTACTATATACATTGGAGTTAGAAATAAAATACAACTGAATATCTTAGATGTAGTGAAGTCTCCAGTATGCGCAGATGACTTCTCTGAACAAATCAACAGGATGACTGAAAGGATAGATAGCTGGATCTTCAAGCAAGGCTCCAACTTTGAAGGTGAGTCTCAAATGCTGTATCTCTCAGTCTGACCCGAGCGTAAAGCAAAACACAAAACACTCGAGTCAGGATTAACATTCTTATATCAATAAATCCAACTCAAGTGAAATATCAACTGAAACAAAAATAACTCAAAGGATGTTTGGGATAACCATCCTCTAAGGGTCCATAGAACTATCTACAAGGTAGAAATATACACTATAACACCGTGGTCATTTATACTTCAAACAAATCATTTTCATTTCGAATATCTCTATATTTCCCAAGATAGTATTTATATAAATTAAATAGTTTATACAGTAAAGTATTTCAATCCCCTCAACTTAACAAAGTCATCAACCCGACCTTCCCATTTTAATTAAATTCAATCTCAATTTATCAATTTAAATTCAACTCAATTCTTAAAATAACCACTTCAATTTTATCGATCTCAAAGTCGGATTTGTAATCACAAAATACCCCTTTATATTCAGTATTTTTAAACCTTTAAGTATTCAAAGTTTCAACTAAATTTTTATTCAATTTAGTTTTCTAAATAATAGATTCAAATTTAATTCAACCTAAATTTTCTTTTTAATGCAATTTAGTTTCTAAATAACAAATTCAACTATATTAATTTCAAATACAGATCCGAATCTCAAATTTAAACCATTTAAATTCCAATATAGTTTAAGGCTTAAAAATTTAAATGTTCAATTTAACCGTTTCATATAGACTCGATTTAACCTCATTATTATTTAGTCTTGAAATATTTCCTCATTTGATTCAAGATTATTTAATTAACCTTAAATTCCATTTTTCTCAATATTTTCTTTAATTTACTTAAACGTGAAATATGCATTTAATCGCTTAAATCAAAAATCCAGTTATAAAATCCTACCTTTTTAACATTTCCCATTTAAATTTTTAGATCGATTTAATTAAATAAATCCTTATTTAGATACAATTTAATAAACTCAAATTTATCTCCCCATCTTAATTTATCCCAATTATTTCAAAAATCTATTTGAAATATAATTTACATAAATATTAACATAGTTTATGTATTAAATCAAACTTAATTAAATTAAATATTATTAAAACTATATATATAGAAATTTAAGAATTAACATTTATTAAGACCATATATTTCTTTCCAAACAAAGAATTTATTCCCAAAATATTTATATATGAACCACGGTGTCTGTATATATTCCTTATCATCTGGTCAAGTGTTACGGATATTTATCATTTAAATCCGTACACTAAATATATACGGGTAGATATTATTCCAAACCGTAATCCCAAATTTAATTAAATGAAAATCGCTTGGGTCTATCATTTCAAACCATAACGAAATTCTCCTATTCTAAAGTCTGTTCGGGTATGTATCATTTCAACCCATAGTGAATTCTAAACTACGGGGAACTTGTAGAGTGATAACAGATAACAAAAATATAGCAGGATATGATAATAATATACAACAGGAATGTATCATCAGTAATTAAATAAAGTATAAACAATAGGATATGGTGTCATATCCCGTAGGTGAACAGATACAGGTAATAGCATAAATATAACAATTTAAATAACTACAGCAACATATTTCAATTGTCGTTTCAATTGAAATCAAATTTAATAAATAAAAGAATGTTAATCGTGAGTGATTTCTCACCTTTCGAGGTTAGAGAGATAGACAACACAATAAGCTACGATTTGAATTGCGAAATTGATCAAATCCAAATGATGATTTCCAAAGAAAGGCGGGATTGTCACGAATTCGACGGAAAATCTGATAGATAAGAAATTTGATGGGAATGAATTCAAATCAACTTTGATGTAAACTAAAATATATACATTATTTGTTAAAATCAAATTTCCATTTAAAGTACAATAAATAAAATGTATATATAATGCTTGTGAAATACAACTTTTTTTAAAAAAAATAAAAAAAATAAAAAATGATTGGAATAAAATCAACTAACACATATATAACTTTTAAACTTTATTTACCTTATAGAATATAAACTGTACCAACCTTTATAACTTAATAGGCTCTATATTATGTATATATATATACTATATTCACTTAAAATCTGTACGTATAATACTTATATTTTAATAATAATAAAATGAAATAAAAGAAACTGTTGAACTATATATAAAATACTGTTTTATTTTTTTAACAGTTATAACTTACATACTGAAATTTAATATTATAATACATTCACGGGCTATAAAATAAAACATAGCCTAAAAAAATCAGTTTTAAATTTTTTTTTTTATTCTTTTATATTCGTGCCATAAACACGTATTAAAACATATAAAATTAAATAATTATGTATCTCAAATTTTTTTTATTATTGTTAAAAATTTAACTCATATGCTAACAAAAGTCAAAAACTATATACCGTAAAATCTTAAAATAATATGCATAATACGGTATAAATATATGCTAACCTTTATATATGAACAGAAGTTAAATATTTATATACACGTTTATAAATATAACAATTATCATATATATACTATTATGAAATATATTATTATTTTTAAAGTTCAACTGTTAGGGAATTCAAAATCCACATAGTTGCAGTAAACATATAAAACAAAACTTATGCACAATCTATACTGTTCTTAGTATATAAAATAGACTTATATCAAATAAAATGCGTACTTACTTTTAAAAACCAGAGAGGAAATGTTTTGCCAACAAATGCATGCGGCCATGGGGAGGAGGCAGGCCAAGGAAAAGAGAGAGCTCATGCTCAGGTTTGGAAGAAATAAGAAAAGATGGAGGGGAGATGAGAACAGGCGATTTTTAAAGGAAGAATGCATGCGTGATTCAAGCAACATGACATGGCGAAGGGCATTCTTCAAGCAACAGAGAAAATGCTAGTTTCTTAAATATAAAGGTAGGTCTGCATCTGATATGTGAACGTGCTATATGACTTTATATAATATTTACAAAGCTCTCTCCTCTTTTAATATTAATTTGAGGGCAACGAATAGCCTACAGAGAGAAAAGAAGATGCAATCTATGCTATACTATATATATATATATATATATATATATATATATATATATATATTCCTAGAAACACGGAAACGAAGAGGTAAAAGAGGGAAGAGAAAGAGGCGTATAAATGAATGGTAAATAAATTTAGATTTCAAATGAAATAAATGGAACAGCAGAGATTAAAGTATGAATGTAAATCTTAGAATAATAAAAAGCAACGGTTATATGTTGATTAAGAAAAATAATTAAAACAATTAATGGCTTAAATGGGGCAGCATGTTTCAAATTTTTGAAATGAAAAAGAAACGTACACTATAAATATAAAGTTTTCAAAAGCAAAAGAAACATAAAACTGTCCATTAATTCATCAAAACGTTATTTAAGTAATAAATTGAATGGAAAAAAAAAAGTAATTGTAACGGTCAATAGTTGATTTAGCTATACACTTAAAGCAATAAATTTTTGTTTGTTTGTACAACACATAATGAGTTTTGAAAGTCAAGGATATAAAAATGGATAAAAGGAAAGAAATCAGGAAATTTTGTGAGCAATAGCTTTCCAAGGAAAGGTAGGCTTACATTATATATACATGCTGAGATGATTAGGCACGTTCAAAAATTTTGAAGCAAATGAAGGAATTGGAAATAAATATAAAATGAAAGAAATTTGAAAAGTCCATAGCTATGATTTAGCCAAAATTTATTAAAGCCATTTACTAGGAAGGTTGGAGCCTAAATAATAGGGAGAGGAAGGCACATTAAATTTGATGACAAAGTTGTGTTCGGATCTATAAGCAAGTGGTTTATATATTATAGGCCTTATGAAAGCGAGGGAAGGAACAGATGCTACTAGCTTGATGATTTGAGATTCTTTCAAGCGTTAAAAACAAAAATAAAGAGAGACCAGAATAAACGCACCACCATAAATATAAATATACGCTTCAATTGCAAAAGAAACGTATAGAGAAAATTATGGGTAGTGGGAAAGGTAAAGTCAGTGCACGAAACTACAAGGAATAATAAAAGCAAGGTCGATGATCTCAAATTTATTAATGGTTACGAATGGAAAAGTCTACCTGAATTGGAAACGTATTAAGCAATAGAAATCTTTAACGGTAGTAAAAAGAAACCGTTACGCACTGATTCAGAAATCAATTAAAGCAATTAATAGCTTGAATTGGACAGCACGTTTTCTCAATTAAATAAACTTCCATAAAATTATTTGAAAATTTACAATCTGCTATATTTAAATATACGTATTCTAAATATATAAACATTTTATTTAAAAATTCAATTATTATAAGATTTCACAAATATTTAATTAAATACGTTATAGAATCAATTAAAATTGTTAAAATTTTCCGGGTTGTTACAGAAATGGTAGGAGAAGTTTGTGATGATGTTGGTGTGGAGATGTATTGTTGCAGAAATGTTGGTGTGGTGTGATGATGTTGGTGTAATGATGTTGGTAGGAGATGTAGGAGAGGTTGTTATATGCAGTTGACAGTAAGTTGATGGAGGGGGTTGAGATGCTTGAACCAAGGTTGTGAGGTTGTCGAAGCTGAGAAAGTGGGTTATATGTTGTAGTGAATGTTGTGATCATGGGAAGAAGGGGAGGCAAGGCACTGTTGATGGAAAGTGGGTAGTGGTGGAGGTTATATGTTTGTTTGAGGGCATTGACAGTGATGAAGAAGGGATGGACACAGCAGTTTTGGTGATGAAGAAGGATGATCAGAGGATTGGTGATGAAACAAGGCATTGAGAGGTTTGGTGATGTGCAAGTTATGTATGTATGCAGTAGTTTTTTTTTCACAGAAGTATGTTTGAGGTAACTAGCAGGTTATTTGATGTAACTAGATGGTTGCACAGATAGATGTATGCACACTTATTTTGTATAGATTATTAACACTGTAATTGATATATGCTTATTTTGGTATTATGTTATTCAGTTTGTATTTGCCATCAAATTTAATTTTGAATGATTGTAATATTGCATGCAATAATTGTTTGTTATAATCAATATATATATATATATAGTCTATTTGAGTACTGTAATAATGATATTTTGCATCAGTTGTTAGTAACAACCGATGCAAAAAGGACCTTTTTGCATCGGTTTCAGAACTGATGCAAAAGTGTTAAGCCTGTTGCATCGGTTGCATATGCATCAGTTGTTGAACTGATGCAAAAAAAGGGTAAACAACCGATGCAAAAATGACCTTTTTTCATCGGTTTCAGAACTGATGCAAAAGTGTTAAGCCTATTGCATCGGTTGCATATGCATTGGTTATTGAACTGATGCAAAAGGGAGGTAAACAACCGATGCAAATGACTTGTTTTGTAGTAGTGTGTGTATATATATATCAAAATAATTTCCAAAATCAAAATCCAAATCAAAGAGTTTTCAAAATGAAAACTTCATTTATCAAACATGCATAGATTACTTAGATCTATATCACAAACCAAAATGCAATCAAGGTCAATAAATTTATTTGAATCAACAACAGAAATTGTCAAATTCAAAACTTGCTTTCCAAAATAATGAACTAAAAAAACATGCAATAATAAGCAAGTTTGAAATCAATTCAAGTCCAAATTCAAAAAATCACAACATTTTATTTTTAAACAATGTACAAATCTCAAAGGTATATTATTTGGGTGTGATTTTGAGATCTACAATATAATGAGATCAGAAAAATAAGAACAAAAAAAATCGGATCTATTATAGGATGAGATCTGAAATATAATGACAAAAATACATGTACAGTGGAATAAGATCTATAAATTTAGATCTACGAAAAAATAAGATCTTGAAAAGATAAGATATATTAAAACATAAATCCAAATCTGAAAAATTAGAAAATAGATACAGAATTGTGAAACAAGAATACTTAAATCTAGTTCTAAATTAATCGCAAAATAAATCTAGAAAAGCATATCTAGAAAATTTCAAACCCGATTTCAATGGTTGAATAAAAGGAAGAGATAGATCTGATTTCAGTAACTGAATAAGAGAAAGAGATGTACCTACATGAAAAAAATGGATCTAATCTTCTAGATTAGAGTATCCAATACATTCGAGAAAAAGATCGTGCAAGATCGTGCTGATAACGTGTTATAAAATAAAGAAAGTAGAAGTCAGTAGAGAGAGAAGCAAAAGATATATTATTCATTCTTAAGAATTAGATATATATTTACATTACAGAGCCTCCTTTATATAAAGGCTTCAGAGCAAATGATTTAACCTATTCCACGATGTGGGACAAAACAAAAGAACATAAAAGCATATTCATTTCATGATTTACATATATTGTAACAAATTACACAAATTGAAACAATAACGTTGTCCAATTACTTAAAATTACCTCAACGTTAGTTTGAAACTCGAAACTAAATATTCAAAAGTTTACATCATACAACTATTCTGTCTAAATTCAACTTGTCTTTTAACCAAGGTTCAAAATTCTCTTTTCGATTTCCGTTCCGATCATTGAAATTTTCAAAATTTCGATTTCGTTTTGAAAATTTCAATGATTCTGTTTTAATTATGGTTTGCAAATTCCGATACTTTTTTTATAATAATATACCAATAAACAAGTAGTAATACTAAATTATAGTTAATCATTCAAACTGCATAGAAAATATAAAACATATAAAGAAAAAATTTAATATCAAAATTTATTTCTTTGAGAATCATACAAACTGTGGTCATCGTTGTCTTTATCTTGTGTCGGATTATAATATGCTAAAAAAGTGTATTGTTGTATTTGATTTAAATCTAAAAATATCATCATCATATTATCAAATATTGAAGATTCATAATGGCTACTTGACATTTCATGATTGTATATGAACTATGTTATTGATTGACAATTTGAGAAAATAGTTTTTACTCTGACTTCATTCTTGTTACATCTCCATCAGACACCGTTAGCATTTTTTTATGGACACCGACAGTTGTATAGTAATTTCAAACGATATCATGATTTTCCATTTCTAGCATATAAAATTATAAATAAATAATAAACTAAATTTATGCAAATTATATAACATAAATTAATTAATATCAACTTTTGTTTAACCAAGTTATAAAATTACATAAATTAATTAATATCAACTTTTGTTTAACCAAGTTATAAAATTACATATATCAAAATATATGTTTTGATAGATTGTTGGATCTGAGTTGTCCAAGTTATAAAATGCATTTACTATCCAAGTTTTCAAATAATATCTAAGTTATAAAAAAATAATCTAATTATCCAAGTAATTAAATCCTTTTTCGTATCTCAAGTTCGTTGTAAACAAGGCTATTTAATAACCTAATCATCAATAGTACGGTACTAATAATTATACTAATAATTAGCCCGGCCCATTTCAACTCAAGGTGCATATTAGAAACATTTGCCCTAGCCATAGTTTTCATGACCGTGTCATGACTCAAACTGTGATGACTGAAGGTTTAAGGTTTTGATGGTTCAACCGGTCGAACCGTCAGAATCGTGAAATTTATTTTTTAAAATTTATAGATGTAAATACAAGATATACACAAAAATATTAAAATAAAAATACCAATAAACATATCACAATTGCAAATCATCTTTCAAATTTACTATATTTTGTTTGCAAATTAGCAAATCATAATTGCACAACATATCACAAGTGCACAACATATCTTAATTAGTAATAAAGTCCAACATGCCATAAGTTCACAGATATCAATTATAAAACATAACAATTCTACATACTAGTTTACACTTTCACAAATATACTACAATGGAATGATGGCAATATAGCATACGCCACAAGAAGAAAAAAATAAAAATTAATCCATATGAAAATTGACGGTTGCTAAATCAAATTTACTATCAATGCAATTGACAATTGCATTGACAAATTTATCCAAGTCAGATGGATTAATGGTGTCATACCTGAATCCAATAAAAATGACCTTAAAGGGGTCGCTGAAGCTGGGGCTGCAGGCGTTGGATTCTGGGGTTTGCGGCAGCGAGGAGCTGGTTGCGATTGCCAGGAGTTGGTTTTGGACCCGAGCAGCTAGTAGTGGAGGCAAGCAGATAGCGGCGATAAATAGAAGTTAGGATTTGCTCGACATTTTTTGCTTCTATATACGAAAGTGAGAAAATGAAAATAATGAATGAAAAAGCGGTCAGACCTGGGTTAACTGCAACGGTTCAACCTCGGTTTGAGGTTCAACCGACGGTTCATGCTTGTTAGAGGCTCAACTCCACTCTCGGGCTTCAGCTGAAATGAAAAAAATCGAAGTACCTGCTACAAGCTCGCTATTGCTTGCACACTTCAAATCAAGAGTTGAGATGGAGTAAGTCGAGATTGCACGAAGAATGGACGACTGAATTTGATCGAACAACTTTGAATTTGGTAAGATTTAGTTTTTGAAAAATGTTAAGTTTGATATTGATTGAAGCAATAAAGTTCTGATATTCTTGATCTTTGTATTGATTTTTTTTTGGATTTGCGTTTTGCCTTTTTTTTTTAAACTCAGAAATAGAATGGGTTCCGTTTCGGTCACTGTCGGAATCGGACTGGAACGGCCGGAGTTTTAGTGTGCCGGACGGAATTTGTTGTACGTGTAAATCTAAAAATAAATCCAAAATAAAATTAAATATAAATATATTAGCTATACATATTTCTTGTAAACTGTAATATCATGCATGGAAGCCATGAACTATTAATAATTAGCTATACATATTTCTTGTAAACTGTAATATCATGCATGGAAGCCATGAACTATTAATAAAACCTGTTAATCAAAACACTAGGTGTAGGTACATCGTGTACATGGACAACAACTTGATAGGGAATGTTATTATGCACAGCTACTTAACAGGGATTATTAAGAGTACATAGAAAGAGATGATAGGGAATGGTAAAGATGAGGCTAAACAAAGTGAAATTCAGGAAGATATAAAAATGATAAGCTGCAATCTGAAGGATATTATGAATAGGGTGAGTCGTACGCGGGAAAAAGTGTTACCTTTGAACCCTGCATTTATTAGACAAACTGAAGAACGAACAAACACAAAAACATGCAAGAAAAAATGAAACATAAGTCGATATATGAGATTGCTAATCTGCAAGCTTGCAACTAAAACTACTTTCCCAAAGAAACATGATTTAGTCACATTTACGAGACAGATATTTCGGAACAAATTCAAAATTTAACCCAAGCGATCTTCATTTATTTTCAATGATCAAACTAATACAATTTTTACATTGCCATGAATGATTGATAATCCTCGGGAAGTTTCTCCATATCAACTTCCTTTGTCAATCTCTTCGGTGTAGGCAAAACCACATGCAAAGAATCATTTTCTTCAATTTTGGAGTAAAAAACTCCTTTGGCTCCTTGGGCTAAAATAAATGGATCCTCTTCAACTTCTTTTTTTCTTCTTCTTCTTCAGCTTATTCAAGTTTACCATTACAAGATTTTCAAAGTGGATCAACTCTATCGCCATTTTTGAGGTCTGCAACTTTTACCCAATCACAGTAAAACAAAAAACAAAAAAAAATTATATACGTACACGCACACCTCTTACAATACCATAGAAAGTCATCAACCCTTCCTTTGGATTTTTATCTTTTCAGCCTGCAACAAAGTTAGTATACACTTCCATAGATACACCACTATATTGTATAACCAAACATCATTAGAGGAACTTGATGAGAAAATATAACCATTAACATGTATTTTTTATATCTAATAGCCTTGTAGAGCGGACCATTTACCAATCTCCATTCTGTAGAATTAGTCTCCTCCATTTCCAACAACTACATTATTTAAGACTTTTAACCTAGAATCACTAATCATAAGAGTAAACCACCTCAAAGATGAATTAACGTAGAAAAACATATACCTCATCACGTAACCAAGGAATGAATTCCTTCATTTTTGTACTTGCGCTCGTTCCTACATCTTTTTGAATATAAGGTGATATTAATTCCAAGTATTTAGTGTATTTGCTTGTAACGACCCGACTTTTCAACACTCAAATGTTGACACTAAATACATCTACGGTATTCGTGTACCGAACACCCAAATGCCGGAAAGACAGATAAATAGGAAAATTAAAAGAAAATGAATGAAACGACAAAGAAAGAGCACAACATCAAAATCTAACGGTGGAACTATAATATATAATATCAAAATGACAGTAAAAAGGTTATTCCAAATACAAGAATTTCAAAGTTACAAAGACAAAGTACTATCATCAGCGTGAATAATTATAATAGCCCGTCTTCACAGTGCTGATACATACATGCATAATACAATGCAACAGAAATAAAAACAGGTAGATGACGAAAGACTTTAGCTCGTCTCCTAAACTTTGATGCATCCAAATTAAAACCTGTTTTACTCAGCCTACTCGAAAAAGTATATAGGGAATTCAGAGAAAACAAAAGCCATGTGTCAAACGTAAGTTTGGAATGAAAAAAAATCCAAGATACATGTAGCATGCAACTGTAACTATTGAGACCGTACAGATTCTAGTAACGGTTTTCCCCTCAAAAGTAACCAGCCGTTCATTAAGTTAGTATAGTGATATAATAGATAATGCCCAGCTATAGAATATAAATAAGATCAAATAGTTACGAAGTTTACATCGATCACACCATAACAATATTTTGGGTAAAATCAAAGCCGCTAAGGTATCTTCGCGTATGGTTTTCTATGGAGATCTCTCCGGTCAAACCGAATCTAATCCCCTGCACAATTGTTAGAAACTATGTATAATTCTATGAAGAATTCCAACATCTTCGAATGAGCATTCATGAAATTCTCGGATTTTGCAGCTTATCGCATTAGAGAGTTGGCGGAACAATTTCACTTTGATAGCTTAATTGGGTATACTCCTAACAATGTCAAGGTTAATCATCTTATAATCAAACTTTTTCTTGCAAATTTAAATTTGGATCATCATAATCCCCAAAATCGAAAAGATTGTGTTTGGTCAACGGTTTGTGGCGTAAAAATCTTCTTACCTTTACAAAAATGAGGTAATATTCTAAATTTTCCCTATCAAGGAATTGATGATATAGAAGTTGATATGGATCATCGAGACGAAGTTTCACATCGTTTCTTGTCCGATCAACTTATAAATTTGGGTAATTTAAAATCTACCTTCTTAAGGCCAAGAACGGGGAGTTATGAAAAAGTTTATAAAGAAAATTTTCAAGCTCTTTATTCATTCTACTCCAACTAACAAGTGAACTGGGGCAAAATTATTTTGAATGAATTTCAAGACATCACAATCCGGAGAAAATATAAAACCATTCATTATGGTGCTTATATTATGCGCATCCTTCATAATGTTGGCGTTCCAATGCTCGACTCTGATTTTACAACTATTAGTGAGTTAGGCGCTAAAACTTTAGGATAGATGGGTCTTCCCCCAGGCCCCCTCCTCAACAAATCATCTTCTTCCATCAATGGTCTCAAAATGTTCAACAAGGTGTTCCTCAACCTCGAGACACTAGTATTGCTTCTTCTTCTCATATTCAACATGAAGAAGAAGAAGAGGACGATGATACTATTCATGAGATTGGCCCGGACACTTCTTCAAGACAAGCCACTATCACTCTCTTCCGAAATCAATCAAAGATTCATCAGGACATTAAGTCACTTGAAAAGAAGATGGAGAGAAAATTCAACTCGATCAAAAGCTTTCTCAATAAAATATGGGATCGAATTTCTTGCTCTGGTTCTTCATCCTCTCAAGCTTACAACCCATCCCCATTTCTGTGGTCTTCTTCAAGTTCAAGTTCTGGTAATAATGATCCATCTATGTCTAGCCAATTTTAATTATCTATGTCTATTTTTTAAATTATGTTTGATTTGATTATGCTTTAACTTTGTTTGTCGAGTTGTATGAAATATTCTTTTAACTGTTATCTATATTATTCCTTCATGTATCAAATATTCTCTTGAATTTCTTTATCTTTTTTTTGTCGATGATAAAGGGGGAGAAATCTAAAAATTGTGCTTATTGACAGGGGGTAACAATATTATGAATATTTATTGATTATATAGTTGTCATCATCAAAAAGGGAAGAATGTTGGAATCTCGATTTTGATTATGACAAGCTATATAAAATATTCTGATATACTAATCATTTTTGCAAGAGATTTGTTGAAGATTCATTTTTAGATTTTTAAAGCTGAGTTTGTTGTGTCTAGAGTCTATGTTTTATTTACAATTTTGTTAAAATCTCTCCTGAATGGATATATATATATATATATATATATATATATATATATATATATACACACACACATTCAGACGTTTGAAAAAGATCAAAATTTGCCTAAAAGCTTGCTGTTTACGTTTTAATCTAATTTAGAAGTCTGAATTATTTTGATTCAGAGTTTGAATATCTCTAACTGCTATTTTCTTGAATAGTCACTTCTTTTCACCAAAGAGAAACATTTTCAAAATCAATGGTTGCATCTGTTCTTTTCAATATAACTTTTCATCTATAGTTGCAACTCTTTATACACTACAAATAGATTGTAACATCCTGCCTTTTCGCACACTTTAAACCGACACACGTGCCAATTCAAACCATACGGAAGGTCGGATTGTTATGGGGTAAATGAGAAAAACAGAGAACAAAACAGAATCTCACAGCGGAAGGATAAAATATAATAATCAAATATACAGTTCATGAAATTGTTTTACAAAATAATTTATTTTTCTTGTGCAATAAATATCAGAGTTACACATACCAATACAACAATGCAGCGGAATTAAATGGTGTAGTGCACTAGTATAAGTAATAATAATACAAATCTTCGTCTTCGTCCTCCAAAGCTAAATCTTCAAATCCTGAAACGCTCGGACTGACCCGAGCGAATTTGAAAAGACAAAAACACTCGAGTCAGACGAGAAAATCTTATGTGAGTTAAATAAACAGAAATAAATATGAGTACAGTAACTCAAGAGATGCTCGGGATTTACATCTCCTAAGGATCCGTTAAACTATTTACTATGTAGTATATTGCGCTATTATAATAGTGTCTATTTATAAAATAAACTTACTTTTAAATAGCGTTAAGGCTTTACATTTTCCACCTTAACACGTAAAATGCCAATAGTCTATACAGTACCGTAATACCTCCTGATCGGGAAGCTACCAGAGGATACTCCATAGGTACGACACAAATAGAAACTCGTAGTAAAGGCTCGATATGGTAGGTGACACGGCACAACTAGGCAATGCCAGGGTAGATATACCAATTGCTATCCAGGCTGGTGGAAACGCGTAGCCGCAGTTACCGCCCACCTCGGACTAACTCCCCAAAATCAAAATATAGAAGTGGCCACTGAATCAAATCCAAGTCAAAGTATAATATCGAAGAGGAGCGTCCGATCAGAGGAATGACCTCATTGGCCTGAGAATCGCTCCTGTTTTAGCCACCTTATGCCAACTCACGGGAGTTGGGTCCACGTATTTACCTTACAGGAAACGTCGCCACCACCTACTTCATTCTGGAATCTCCACCGCGTACACGGTTAGTCAAAGTGGTTTTCGGTATCGACAGAGAGTATGTCCATATCCGATCCCGGTCTCTTTGCCAACCAATCGTTATTATAACACCGCGGTTATTTAAAAACAGTTTATACTTTAAAACCAGAATATAATCCCTTTCAAAACCATAATATTACGATATCATTTCTTCTTTAAAAACACAAACAATTTATTTTCATATTATTTTATAAAAGCCCAAATCAATGATATCGTTTCCCAAATAAAATTTTCCTTTCCAAAAATTATGTCACTTTTTATTATTTAATATCCCATGTAACCAATATTTTGTTTGTAACTTTCAACATAATTCTTCGAAAATCCATAGTATTTTAAAACCGTTATTTTCAAAACTAAATGGTTTGGATATTCAACGGTATGCGAATTAAAAAGGTTTAACTTTACCGTTGCTTTATAAAGAATAAATTACATGGCTTTCCAAATATTTCTTGTTTTAAAGTTAAACCAAAATCCAAAATATTACTTCAAGACCCAAAACCATTTCAATTTTATATATATTTATATCCATTTTTGAGCATTAATATTTCAACTAAAGTTGGATTTTTATCCTTTCAAAACCAATTTCTATTAATTAATCTTGACCATTCACATAAAATCCATAATTAATAAATAAGACTTCAATTTCTAGTAAAATATATATATATATATAGAATTTTTCCACTTCAAATTATACTAGAATATCCATTTCTATTTATTTTGGGAAAATCCAATTACAAATATCATATCTTAAAATTTCCAACTTTACATTTAAACATAGGATATAAATTTACCAAACTCCATTTTCTAAATTTCTTCCATTTTCAATAAAGAAATTTATATTCCTTTTAATTTCAAAATTTCAACTTCATAGATATATAAATATGGAATAAAATATTTATACAATATAAATTTAAGATTTATAGACCGTATTCAATCCAAACCATAGAAATCACATTAAAATAGTTATATATAGACCGCGGTGCCTGTATATAATTTTCTATCCTATGGTCAAGTGATACGGATATTTATCATTTCAATCCGCAATTTAAAAAATAAAACTTTGTGGTTTTATTATTTCAAACCACAATCCCGAATGAAATGTAAAATGTATGCTAACTTGCAGTTTAATGATATCAAATAAAACATCCATTCAACAACACATCCATCATCCAGTCACAAACATCAAGCAATATCAACCAATAACAAAATATGTTTGGGAATATACAACAGGTAATATTTGACAGTTTAATTCAAATTATATTTATCAACTATAAATCTAACAGTTTATTTTCAGTGATAATTGACATAACTGTTAACTAGCAGTTCTTATGCAAACAATAATTTCTAACAGCCAATTAATACGCAATCAATCAATTTAATTAACAGCTAAATTCAAAAAATGCAATTCAACAGATATGGGTGAAATAACATGCCAAAAGCTCATAAATAAATTTCTATTCATTTCTAAAATTTATTTAACAAACATAAAAGCTTCTAGTAATTGTGAGTGAGTTAAAACACTCACCTTTTGAATTTAAATCGAATTTAAATTCGATTTAAACCCAAAAATTCGCCCGTCTCGGAATTCGTCCAAACCAGCGTCATTAAGTCCGGAATTAAATTACGATCCGTGCCACATCCACCTTCCCTCGTGAAAAACGCATATGCTTCTTCTTGATTGCTAACTTTGTTCCGTAATTTTTCTTTTATTTCGATTTACTTTAATTTTCCTCCTTATTATATGAATGTATGTATTTTAAAAGGTTTGAAAGAAAAAGAAGATTTGAAAAAGAAGAATTGAAAAAAAATGATTAAAATAAGAACTGAAAACGGATGAGAAGATCTAGATTTGAAAAGAAGAAAGTTTGAAACAGAAGTAAATTTGAAGAAGAAGAAGAATAGCATGGAGACTAGGGTTAGAGTTAGGAGAAACAAAATGTAATAGAAGAATAAGAAGTAGGTTATTTATAAGGTTAGAGTTAGGTTTATGGACAAATAGATTTGAAAGGAGAGGCTGCTATTAATTAGAAATAAAGTGAATATGAACACTTGGTATTGAAATATAGCAAATATGAACAGTCCCTTTTTTTTTTTTTAAAGTAGCAGGTATTAAAAAGAGGTATTTATTAATTAGAAAGAAAATGAATATGGAGGGACAAAAATAAATGACACGTTTCGTTAGTTTGATTCTAAATTAATTAAGTGCTAGATACAGAAAAATTTGAATACATCATATATATATATTCATACTTTAACTGTGTGACAAAATTGCTAAACATACATCAAGTACGATTAATTGGTGACAATATATAGGAATAATCAACAATAAATGTGGATGCAATCACATAAGGATCTAATAGGGAAGGAGATAAAAGTAACAACGTTGATTAATTCCACTTTCCCACTTTAGCCAATCCAATTACAAAATTTAAAATTTTATAAAATTTCTCTCCTTTGATTTCTTAAACAATTTTAATAACTAACAACAAGTTCTATGTTAATTCAATCATTAATCATTTCGCCAATTACCAAATTAAATTTCAATTATTCGCAATAAATCAAATTATAAATTTTTCATTCCAATAAATAAAATAAATCTTGATTTTTTTTTTCTTCCATCCTTATTAATTCCACAACTTGTTCAATTTGAAAATCATTATCATATTTTCCAAATGTTACCTTAATTTAACACTTATGTAACGTATTATTAGATTCGTTGCAAGATTTCAATTTCAATCCCCATTTCTTAATATACTCAAATTCTGGACATTTTTATTTCCTTACCCATAAGTGTAACATTTATTGCCAATTCCATCCAAATTTAACAGGTAACCCTTAACAATGTTTTCAATCCAAAGGTTATACTTAAGTTTACGTTGTATTCTACAACTTATCATATTATGAAGAAAATTCACATTATTCCCCAATATTACCTTAATTCATATTAACTTAACATTAAATTTACTCTTCATTCTATTATTAACCTATTAGTATTAAATAGATGAAATTAACATTGGTTTTACACTCTATTACGTAGATATCCTTAAATTTTATCTAAGTTTATATTTACATAATATTCCAACATTAAATTTCATCCAATTTTTTTTTTCTTCCTTTTTATTTTAATTAAATCCAATTTCCCTAAAGTTACATTCAAACAAGTAAATTTTGATTTCCAATCAATCATTATACTATAACATTCTTAACATTTTTTCATTACACTACTAAATTCTACCTTGATAAGTTTACGCTTCTATTGCTTTACTTTCACACTTCCGTTAAAATATAAATTAATTCTAAAGTAACGTTTATTGTTGACCCCGCCATTTTAATTACTCATATTTAGATGAACGTTATTTCAAATAAGTTCATTGACTCATTTAAATTAGGTAGTTTATAGTAGTTGTTATCCCACCCTTACAATTATTTCCTACTAACGTGCTACCAACTCCTTTGATTAAAATTTGAATTCCAAACCTTATTTAATATACTAAGTAAGATAAATAACATATATAGATTGCTACCAACTTTCCTTTTCTTGCATCTATGTGTTTATTACTTGACACACCAGTAAATATTACATATACACAAAATTCCGTTATCACTTGCCTAACAAGGTTATTATCACTTAAGATCTCACTGCATCCACATTTTCACATTTTCATTTCCTAGTTTCTTTACTTTATTCTACATAATTTATTACAAATGGGATTTTCTTTGGTTTACATCTTATTTGTATTTAACATTTCTCAATCACCAATTCATTTCACTTTAACTGCGGTAAATTGACGGATAAATTGAATTTGATTCCCAAAATCTAAATTAACAAGAAACAAGGGTAGGTAACATACAATAGTCATTACTCCAAATTCTAGTCACCTAAATAGTCTTTTATTCCTTGCAAATAAATGTTACTATTTATTTTCATAGTACAAATCTCAATGATTATTCAATTTTATATTTGCTTAGGCCATTTATAGTCCACTATACATATCTACATAAATGGGTAATTTATTCAATTCATTAAGTGTCAATTCTATTAAGCCTTATTTATATCTTTATGCATTCTTCTATTACTTTAAAAAAGGGAATAACTTTTAAACTCATACACTTAATAACAAAACCGTTATAAATCCAATAAACTTCCAAATCCAAGTTTGTACACATTTTACACAACTATTATGATTTCTCACAAACGTTGAATTTATTAAATGACCATTTATTATAATTAAATTCCCTTAATTGAATCAAATGCTTATTATTATATATATTCTTTTCATTCTACCATTCCTTCCCATTATAAATTCATTAACGTATTTACACATCTCTATCTTTCAAATATAAAATAACCAAACTGATTACAAACACTGTTTCTATCAATTTTCATAAGTTTGTTCAAAACTATACTTTTGTTTACATAAAATAAATTTTACGTTTCTATTAGTTTTCTTTTCCTTTCACTACAGGCATAAATTATTACTATCTACACTAATTACATCTTTGTATTAATGAACACCATTTAAGTTAATATTTATACTAACATTCACAAATTCAACATTTATTTGTTTCTTCAAAATTACTTTAAATCAAGTTGTGAAAATTTACATTATCCACATCTATTATCATAAAATTTTATAGTTACACTAAATTGCAACCACTATACCAAATTTCTACATTTATTTTTAACCAAATTAGAAATTATATTAATTCGTTTTATTAAATATCATAAATTTAACGGGTCGTTACATAGATTACATAATTCAACAAACAATTCACCAAATTTACTTTTATATTCTTGAATTCTTATCTATTCTTCAGTTTTCAAATTGCTTTCAAATTGCTTACATACTTTGATCATTGATCACTTTATCTTCCACAATTCTCAAAGCACGTCACACTATATGTCATAAAGGAGAAGATTATAGGAAGATTGTACTTAATTGACTTATCAGTGTTATTTAAGAACACACTACAGTTAGATACATTTATTATTTGTAAAGAAGTCATGTTCGGTTGCTCAAGCGGTAGAAGTCATATTCGGTTGCTTAGGCGGTAGAAGTCCCGTTCGGTTGCTCAGACGGTGTAAACCTATTCCTCCGGGGTCAAGTGAGAGTTGCTAGTTTTAATTGCAGAAGGAGTCTGAAACTGGACGTAGAACGAGAGTTCGAAACAGTATAAAAATCTCTGGTGTCATTTACTTTACTGCATTTACTATTTACTTACTTATTCTGCACAAGTAGTTTATCTTATTACTCGATCCTATAGCATGGTGACTTTCATAATTATATGATAAACTAAATTTATACTCTCTTCTAAACTCATTCATAATATCTTTTGGTTTCTTTATTGGAGTATCTCGAATTTGATCGATAATTAATGATTTCACAAATCCACTTGAAATATGAATTTTATTAACATCCCTATGACCAACACCACATGAATGATCAAAATCATAGGTTCTTATAAAAAAATGAGAAAGTTGTCCAACATCCAAAGAAACATTAACATAAAACTTACAACCATTCTTCTATCAAGAACAAATAATCAAAATTCTTTCGAGAGAATTTCTAGCAAAAGTCAAAATCATATTCACTTTTAATTTAATAAGTCATTAAAAACTCTCTAAAATTCTCGGCTCCAATAAAACAAGAACCAAGAAAATCCTTATGAGTGTTTTAAAAAACTTTCTTCAGCGTATCTCTCAAAAAATAAGAGGAATCTGTTTGTGAATCAGTTTGTAGCAGAACTACTACTAACTGAAGTACTTTGAACACTATAAGTATCTAAAACACTACCATCGATGTCAAATTCCAGTGCACAGACATTTGATTTAACGGTAAACTTAAAATATTAGCTACTCTTATACAATAGAAAGCATACAGTTCTAAGCAAAGTAGGATCCATATCAGTAATAATAACATTATTTTCAGGAACATAAGATTTCTCATTAAAAAGGACTAAGATGTGACCAAAATTCACAAATTCCACTCTTGACACCAAACAAAGAAGAATTCATGGTAGGACGAGTAGAATAACAATTCTCATTATGTTCAAAAGAACTAGCAAGCTATTTGACTCAACATTGTTGCCATTGTTACCGCAAAAGAAGAAGAAAACAAACAAAAAATTATTAAAACAAAATAGAAACAAATGAAAACAAAAAATAAAGACAATATATAAAACAAATTAGTAATGCAGAATGATATACAATCATATTATTATTATTTTTTCGATGAAGCATAGTATTTTATTTTTGAAATCCAACATGATGAATTTGTAATGAAGAATGATAGATAAGTATCACATTTTATTTTTGAAATTCATCATAATAAATTAATAATGTAAAATGATAGATAAATATAGCATTATGTATAAAAGCATACTTGGAAATAGTTCTGCTATTATTTGAATCCAAAACAACAATGAACGAATCAACAAAATCTGATAGTGAAAGATCTACAAAATAAAAGCCAAAAAAAATAGAACAATTCTAAAAATAAATCTGACTACGAACGTATATCAAAATCAAAAAAAAAAAAATCAAAAAAAAAACCGAGAATAAATTTGACCCATTGAGATCGTTGAGATGGATGCCAAATCGAAGTCATTGAAGTAAACCTAAAATTGCACATGTCCTTCAGATCTGAACAAGATTCGATGTTGAGATTCAATATTGAAATCAATGAAAGTTCGATGTTGAGTTCACAAGAGGACAAAAAATAAAATTAAGATGGAAAATTCGATGTTGAGATTCAATGTTGAAATCAGAGAAGGTTCGACGTTGAGATCAGAGAAGGACAAAAAAATAAAATTTGGATGGAAGATGCGATGTTGAGATTCAATGTTGACAGAGAAGGTTCGACGATGAGATCACGGAAGGATAAAAAATAAAATTGAGATGGAAGATTCAATAGTATGAAGTTGAGACAGAAGAGAGGCCGGTATGGTTTTTTTTTTTTTCAAAGTTATTCCTTCAGCCAATAACATAAATAACTTTTGCCTTTGGCCTATTTTCGCCTATTTTCCCTGTTTTAAAATTTTACTTACAAGGAAAAAGTTTACACTAATGAAGAGGTGGATAAAATGGGGGCAATGGCTCCTATTATAGTGACTTGAGAGACACTTTTGCAATCAAACTAAAGAATTTACAAATAATAAACCGTATCCATTTGATAGTGAATCTTTTCGAATCTTTACACAATCAAACTAAGATTGTTACAGTAATAACATAATTGTGTAACCAACACCATCACCACACAATCAATCGAGTAAAAATGAGCCTCTTAATCCATATCTATTATGTGTGTGAGCTTACGAGCCATAAAAACCCAAAGAAAGGCATTGTACCATTTGTCGATCAGATAACAGAAAAAGTGCGAACTAGGAAGAAAATGCAACATCAGAAGATAGCATGGTCTACAAAAATGTTCATTCCAGACACAGTTTCATATTTAAAATAGACCCCTACTAATGTACAAACTACCAAATGCACGGTAGAAAAATAAAAATAAAAATACAACACCAATTGTCAAATACACAACCATCTACATGTACTTAAGAACAAACATCCCGAAACCAATTCCAATAAAAGTGGCAATAGCAATTCCAAAAATGCCAGCAAGAATGCCTGGAACTATGAGCGATTTCCATCCTTTGGCAGTCGCCATTCCACACGCAGTAGTAGGACCTCCGACATTGGCATTTGAAGCAATGAGAAGAAGCTTTCTTTCAAACCCTAATAATTTACCCACTCCAAGAATCACTGCTAGATGCACAGCCATTTGAACAAATGCAAATGCAAATATTCCCGGTGTAGTGTTAATTACGTTCCTTATGCTACCATTTGCACCCACCACAGTAAAGAATACCTGATTTTTCAATTTAAAAAAAATGGGAAAAAAGGAAAAAAGGAAAAAGAAAAGGGTAATGTTCACATGTTAATTATAAATCAGAATAGCAAAGCTACAAATTCATAAAACCCTCTGAATTTCATTAGTGGCACCAACATAAATAATGAAAAAAGTATTGCAACAATACTCTTTAATCACAACGGGATGAAAAAGAAACATTTAACGAAGATAAAAATTACCTGCATTAAAATCATAGCAATACCCTCTCCAGCAGGGGCGAGGCTTCGAAATTGTGAAGGAAATAGTGTTGCTAGCAGCACGATAATTGCTGTTATACATGGAAGATTGCCTCCTTGGAAACCAAAATGTTTATTTATGAGTATAGCTGCTTTGCAGATCAAGAAGGATATTGCGACTGCAGTAGCACTTTGTAAGATAGGTAATTTGTTTCCTTCTTGAAGTTCTTCATCGACTGCACCATCAGCTGATGAATAAAACTTTACATATGATCAATAGTTTAAACTGACCAATTGTTTATCTGACATTTATAATTTAACAAAATTGTTACGTGTTTTATGGTTGTATAAACGCCTTCTTTACATGTATGTTTATTTGAATGCAACTTGGTAAGGTAATGCAATTCTTGGAAAGCATCTGTATATCTTCCCACTAAATTTAAGCAGTCAAGTTACAAGTAGTAAGCAAGAACTCCTATTTTGATGTTACTTGCTAAAGATATGCTTATTTATCTCGTGATCAGAACAGGAATCATTTGTTACTGTTGTGGAAGTAGTGTCTGTTATGCATACTTACATACATGGATGTACCAAAAGAGGGGTGTAGCGTACTAACCCATATGTGGAAAGGGTTCCGCTGCACCTCATCCATAGCTCCTCGATTTTTAGAGCTACATACTTTGAAAATAAACAGAAATTTGTAAATATGTTCTTACATTAATTGAGATCACCTTCACAAAATTTTGATTATTTCTAACATACACAAAATAAATTTTCAAATCGAATATTAAAATAAAATGTTCTAGCGGTTAATACCGACTTAACATTTTGAACATACTAGAAGTTTGAAAATGATATCATTTCTTGTGAACATTTTGTTCATGGTATAGACCGAACATCCTCAAACTTCCATTTGATTTTGAATTGCGTAACCGTAAAACCTGAAAGTAAGAGAATGGAGTGTATCAAAAGAGTGGTGTACCGGATCATTACCCATATATATGATAAGGGTTCCCTATATACGTACGTACATACATACACATACACACAAACACACATACCTATGTAGTTATCAGCGATATATACCATATCGCTCGTTGGTCGATATATTTTTCACAATATGGCTTAAAATATTGTTACCGATGTATCGTCTTATATTTTCCAATATATCGCTCCGGTAGTGTAAAGTACCCAATATTTCTTAAGAATATCATTCATTACCGTATGTGTTGGAGAAAATAAATTTACAGACGTCTTTATATTCTCAATGTATTTTTAGTATATGGTGAACGACAATATGTACACAATATTAGAAATCTCAATCCACTATTTTTTTTTTTGTTTTAATCATATTTTTTTCCGATCATTTTCTTTAGTCTTTCAATTATAAAACTTTATTTATTCTATTATTTTATATGTTTTATTTTATGTGAAAACTTTCCAACTAAAAACTAAATCATGTAAGAGCTACTTCTTTCCAACTAAAAACAAAATCGTGTAAGAGCTACTTCTCCTTTTAGTTATTTTTTGTATAGCGTTTCTAATTGTAAGTTAGCTTATGAAAATTCATTTATTAGTTTTATCATGCACCAAGAACTAGAATTTAAAGAAGTGTAAAGTTATATATTTGGCATATCGGTAATGTAAGAAGTAGTAATCGGTATCAAATCAACATTAATTGTTCAATAAATTAAGTGAAAATGAAGAAACTGTACAACAACAACAGAGCCATTAAAATGAAGAAACTGTAAATATGAAGAAAAAAAATTAAAAAAGTAATACAGCTGATTAGAAGATCGAAGAAACAATGTACACAGTACAACAATGAAGAAAAGATAGACATTATACGAATTTCTCGGTTTCTATGAGCCTATTTTGTGACTTGTATTTCATAGAAAATATGCTCGTAAAACAATTATAAGATGTAAAATATATGTAATCAGTCTTTAAGAGTAATTTGGCAACATTGATCCAAATATTTAAAAACGTAATATCATCATAACATAGTACAATATCGATTTTAACATGTTCTACATATGTCTGATATTTTACCGATATTATCGCAATATTTTAAAATATCTTATAACGGTATTTAATCAATACGTACTCAATATCGATATTAACTACTTAGATGCATACATATACACACACACAGAGATATATGTATGTATATGTGAACCCATATTCAAAAAAAAAAAAAAAAAAAAAAAAAAAAATTGGATTGCAAAATTTTAGCGTATTTTAATCCAGAGTATTTATGTTCTTAACCAAGGTAATGAGGAGTCCATAGTGAAGATCTCAGTATAGTTGGTCGTTACCGCATAAATAAATACATATGTATATATGTGTGTCTACACACACATGTATGCATACTTAGGGCTAAGATCGGCTACATCTCAAATTCTCTGATATCAACCATATGTTTCCCTTTTAAATAATTATATAAGTGACATGAGAGAAAAATTATAATTATTTAAATGGTAACATGTGATCGAAATCAGGGGATTTGAGCTGTACAAAAAATAAGGTGCAATCGATCCTTGCCCATATAACACACACACATCCCCCTAAATCATGTAGTCTCTGACATCCCTCACATGTTTATATTTAAATATTCAACCCATGTGACAGGAGAGAGAAAGACTGAATATTTAAATATAAACATGTGGTGAATATCAGATGGGTACAAATTGAGCTACATAAGGGGTGTTGTGGATCCTCATACACACACACACACACATATATATATATACACACATATATGCATACACATATATACATACACACATGTACATACGCGCACACAAATCTTGTGAATATGATCTTGAGTTCTGTAAGAATATATCTACAAATTTCAGTTTGATTTACAGTGGAGAGGGTGTAGCGGATCCTTACCTCCCCGCCCCCTTCGTCACGCGCGCACACACATACACATACATGCATATATACATAAAGGTCCAACTTAAGACCACAAAAAAATGCTAGTGCATTAAAAATATGCATTTTTGAGTACGTTAGACCAATCTACAAAAGTTGTTAAAATATAGAAAATAATTCCATTTGAAACATATTTACAAACTATTTGCATAAAATTTGGGCAAACACATCCAAGAGAGATAAGAATGTAGTCCTGATTGTAACCTTAAACTGATTATACAAGGAATCTAGATCTCTAAGCATATTTGGATCAACAGCTACACTGATATTAGAAATTAAACATGGGAAACAACAATAACATAGATATCGAAAACACGAAAGAGAAGAACTTTTATGGTGGTTTGACCATTAACTAGATCTACATCCAATTTGTTGTTTTATTGCGCCGTATATTGATTAATTCCAGAACTGAAATCAAGATTTCAATGAGATTCAATTGAAATTCCCGTAGAGTTTTGGTCTAATGGCAGAAAATTGATCCCCCTTTTGTGTTGGAAGTGAAAGGGTATTCACAGCGTAGCCTCTCTTGAAATTCGAATTCCAGCTTAAATATATGGTAATTATCCCTCAAAGTATTCTAGATCCAAAATATTTAAATCCACATTTTCCAGAGAAGGAACAGGTTAACATTGACTGAGTTGTGATGCGCAGGTTGGAGGTTCAGCAAAAAGGGTTGGCTTCATAAAGTAATAAGGGAGAAGTAGTGAAGAGAGCTAGGTGGAGTGGCCGATGTCGCCGAAACTTTAACACATATGGCATATGGCGCCAAACCTCAGAAGGGGTTTGGCCTCATATGCTTTGGACCTCATATGGCATATGGGGTCGAACCTTAAAAGGGGTTGGGCCTCATGTGTTTGGCTTACACACTTTTGGCTGAACTACTCACCCCTGCCTTGTTTCCAACATCTTTTCACTCCGATTCATCGTGTTTTCTTCGACTCTTTTCACATGACCTTCCTAAGCTTATTCTCGACTATTAACACCTTTGTTACTTCATCATTTCCACATCCTTCAATCATAAATTGCTGTGCAGAAATTCACCCATACACCACTTTCTGTATAAAGTGGTAAAAATGGACTAACTGTATTTTATATTAAATCACGCCAGTGTAAATGTAAAAAGAAAGAAAGAAAATACACTTTCGAAATAGCATCAATGTATTTTGAAATTCTTCATAAATGGTTTTCGGATGAGTTGTTTCTGTAATTAGTTCGATAATGTGTCCAACAGGATTAAATTCCTAAAATTACTATAAACAAAACTTTATCTGCAACTTTTGTAACATGTGAGCAGCGAGCACACAACTAGCCAATAACCTCATATTTGAACACATTGCGTTTAATTTCTAATGGATAATGCATCCCATGAGCAATGTAAATTGCTTATAATAAATACACATTTTTATGCAGTATTAGGCTATTAGCTAGTTGACCTGACAAAACTAAACAAGATTCCAATCAAAATCGAAATTACGTAACACTTTTGATTGTAAAGGTTTATCCATAAACTTAAAACTAAATAAAAGACCGATGACCTACTAATTGTCTAAACTAACACATTTTGTCTTGAACCTGATTCAATACTACAGTATACGAAAGTGATAATGTCAGAGATAAATTGTTTCCCAAACATTTTAACATAACAATTGTGCCACCAATTCCATTAATTTCAGAAATCCAAACATATATATTAGAAGGGGAAAGAAGCAAATAGCTAACCATTAATTGATCCAGCAACTTCAGGAGGTATTTTTGAAGCTAATGCAAAAAGAGTGGAGAAATATATTGCACACATAACATTATCTGCTGCTAATCCTGCAGCCAAAACAGATGGAGAAACACCAAGAGCCTCCGACACAGCAACATAATTTACAGCTGAACTTTGGCAATCAAATAACAACAGCCATCAAATACATTGAAATAGAGGACAAATACATGTTTCAATTTGATAGTCTGACTATAAAACAAAACTATTATATTGACCAGTACTTTCTGGTAACTAACCATACATGGTTGAAAAAGATATGCTATAGTAATTGGAAAAATTCATAGATGTTGACACTTTATTCCTCTACTGTACCAGCCTGTTTTTTCAAGTAATTGGATCAAACATGTGTGTCTAATGAGTTTGGAGGCATACAACGCAGATGATGTCCAGATCTTTAGGCTGGTAGTTATAACTATGTATACTCTTTAAGTTACTATAGTTAAATTGGTAAATAAACTTATTTTTGTACAACATGAGAATAATTGGTGAATAATCATATGTTGATAAATATAGGAGGATTTCTTATAACTGTCACAAAGAAGATGATGTTTGGTATTCATTATTGCAGACAGCATAGCCATGTGTTGACAGAATCTAAGTAAACGTTAGGTGTGGCTTGCATTGTATAAAAGTGGGTGCATGGATTGAATTGAGATTAATCCAATGGGATAAGGTACACACTTAAAAAAAAGTGATCAATTATATTTTTTAGCATGGCCTCGCAGAATGATGTATATCTTTAATACAAAGAAAAAACATGTCAGTTTGACAACTGTGTTTACATTTGTAAGCAAATTCAAAAGTAATTTTGTCAGAAAATAAAATAAAATTTATGTAAATATATATGACACTGCACTGAGATAAGGTTGTTGATATGTTAATCATGCAAAGTACACACCTCCACCAATATGCCTACTCATAAGTGCTGCAGCAATTTTCCAACTGTCTTGGCCCAGTGATCGCATTGGTATAAGAAGGTAAGCTACAACTGTTCCAATTGTCGTTGCAACTATTAATCAGAAAAGAGGGTATAAGATGACATCAAAAAAGAAACAATATGTAAAAGCAGACAGCATATATAATTTATGTACCCAAAAAAACTATGTAAAAGAAAAGGAAAATAGAATCAATCGTAAAAAGTAAACAATACATGACACAGGCAACCTAAAAACTTGTGCTAAAAGTTTTAGGTAAATTATACTTAGCAACAAGGATAATGTACACCTGTGCATCTACTGCTTAAACATTGTGCTGTATGACAAACACGGTTTAATTTTCTACAAAATTATTTTTAAATATTCCACCGTCCATTGAGAAAGCAACTGCATAGGTGATGCAACTAGGTTTTTGGTGCACCGTAACAAAAAGGCTTCCGAAGAAAATATCATTTCAGCATCAATTTTTAACGACCCTTAACGAATAATTGGAACTATTATTTCAGCATTACTCAAAACTGTTTATGATTTCTTAAAATTTTAAAATCGACAGTTACCAGAACCAACCAAAAATGCTAAGAGAAGCGACCCTGTGGATTTGATAACTCTGCGTAAATCAGCATTAAAAAGAAGCAAAGGAATAGTTAGTGGAAGCAAATATTCCATAACAATTTTATACGCAGGTGCTTCAGCTGCTATGATTCCCGTGCTGCTTGCTGCTAGCCCTACCAATGTGCTCACTAGTGCTCCACTCAGAGCACTTCCGATATTTGTCTTCTCTGACCTATTAAAATAGTTTGTTATAAAACAAGTACAGTTTTATGAGCAGACATCACCAAAATTATATCTGGGACACTTGATCACAGTTCACTTGTGTTTATGGTTTACAAGCAGACTATCTAAAATATCTGCAGTTTTTCCCTTCATAAGTGCTTAAAGTTCAACATACACCTAAGTTGATTTAAGAACGCGTGAGAAAATCATAAGCAGCATGATATTCAAATACTAAGGACGCAACGTTAGGAATTGGGAGAGAAAATTTGTCGCTTTTCACAAATCTGTTATCGGCAATCTTCTTTCAAGTTACCCATTCCATCTGGTTATAAATTATAATGGTTAAGAGACTACCTGTTGCATTTTGTAGTGTTTTTTGGGAAAGATATTCGGCGCTTTAAATATGTGTAAAACCTATGGGCTGTTTTAAAGATAATTATAGGATGTAAAATGCATGGCTATTATGCAAGGTTTCGAACCTCTGGTTTCAATCACTTCCTTCTCGGGATTTTCACACAAGATATTTCGTGTTGGATGACATCTTGGACACGACATGTGTATCCAAAGTGTATTTCAAGTCTTAACGTACGTCGGGAGTATTTCGGATCAACATGTGTAGGAAAAAGAGTTGAGATAAATGTTTCTTTGAAAAGAGGGGTAGCTTGATTGATTTAGAATGATACCTTACTGTTTGAACATTGAAAAAAATGGAATATTGGAGAAATAGTGTTTTGTTCACACTAGTATGAATAAAATTTGACTCGTGGGAGCTCTGAAATTCATGGTGGATTTTCCTCTTCTAAACTTTGTTTACTATAATCCTCCAATTAACACAAATAATTTTGTTCCTAATCGCATGTCTCTTAACCAATACTATCAAATTCCACATTTACCTTATTACACCCAGTTAAGTGGAATCCCTAATTTGCCCTTTCCATGTTGAATTTTCAACAGTAACAACGCTGCTAATTTGCCTTTTCCATGTTGAATTTTCAACAGTAACAACTCTGCTAATTTGCCTAATCAAACCGAGACATCTGTCGAAATTCATGATGAAGAAGCCAATTCTCGCACATATGCTGAGGCAGTGAAAGACTTGTCAAAGTTAAAAAAAAACGCAGCCACTTAATCTTTCAAAGAACAGCTCGATTACTTCAATCTTTAAGACTCTCGAATCTCTTAAGAAGAAGAATAGTTGTTTTCGTTGTGGGATGGCAGATCATCGTGCAAGTAGCTGTCACGACTCAATAAAATGTTTTCGATGTAACAACTATGAGCATGGATCGTACAATTGTCCAAGTCGATGGATGCAAGAGACAAGAATTGATGATAGAAAGGGCAAGAAAGTGGTTAATGAGGAGACCAGAAGTTCAACTGAGATTATAGGAGAAGATCGGATCAATTTGGGTCCATGAAGTCTGTTCAGAAAGTATCAAAAGCTATAAGAAGTTCCTCAGAAGTGGATCTGAACAAATCAATTTCAGTAAGTCCAGATAGGTCAGATTTGATTATGAACTTATACAAACAATGTAGAAAATAGGTCATTCTGATTATAGTTTCCGAAGCATTTACTGTTAAGGGTTGAGTGAACTATTGACTCACTTTTTCGATAACCATAACTGTCAAATTAAGAAGTATCATCAAGAATTTAAAGTTCTATTTCCAAGTTTTAACCTAGCTCTTGATGCGATTATGAGAAAAGTTATTACTCTTAATAATAAGAGTGTTAAACTGAGATTGTGGAGTTTAAGAAGCAGCAGAGAGGAGAAACATGCATGATAGAACCTGGATTAGGCTTTCACGTTTAGCCGATTTCTATTGGGATAGAGATGTTCTCGCCACAATGTTGTGGAGTATTGGTAATGTTGCAAGTCTTGACAAAGCCGAAAAAGCAAAATTTGATTATACATATCTTGATATTGAAATCGATAGAGATGCTTCTGTACTTTTACCAGCTTATCTTGATATTACTCTTGGTGGTAATTTTTATAAAGTAGAGGTACAATTTACTAATATCAGTAATGACATTGATGTTACTGTTAATGAAGATGACATTCCTTTGAAAAATGATAGAAATAATGTTACTGCAGAGAGGGAGATAAATATTCCTTCAAAGGTCACTGAGATGAATGGCACTGAAAAAAGAAACATTGGTGACAATGTGGAGATGGCTGATTTTGATTATAATCAAGTAATTTTTGAAAATGCTGAGACAGATTCTGAGGATCTAAATGCGGTTAGAATTGAGCTTACAGGACGGAAAGAGATAAATTAAAATATCGATCTGGGATCAGGGGCTGTAGGCAGTGATTTTAATGTTACTAAATTCTGTGGAGAAAGAATGGGAAAAGAATGAGATGTTGGAGACATGAATGACTTTAGTAATTTTGTAGGTTGTTGTAGGTTAATTGATCTTCCCTTCAATAATGGAAAATTCAACTGGAGTAATAACAGGGAATCCCCTGTGATGGCCAAACCATATAGATTTTTTATCAATGATGTATGAGATGATAAGTTTCCATTAACAGCACAGAATGCATCCAATGCCATATTTTCATATTGGTGTCCAATTATTTTAAACACGAATGAAGATTTGAAAACACCTAAAATGTTTAGAATTGAGAAAATATGGCTTGAAGAGGAGTATTTTGATGATTTAATTTCTTATAAGTGGAACTCATTTGCTTGTGAAGGAGGTGCTGCAAAAAAATGATTTTCAAATTAAATAATCTTAGGGAATTACTTAAAAGATGGGAGAAAGAGCCTTCTGATAATGTAATTTGACAGTATGAGAGAGAGAGATATTATTAAATGAGAAAATTTGGAAGCTTGCTTGTTTGGAAGAGGTTAGGAACTTAACAGAGCAGGAAGAGGAAGATTTACATATTAAAGAAACTAAATTGAAGAAACTTATTTCTCAAGAGAAGATTATGTGGAGACGGAGATCCAAAGTAAAATGATTGAAAGAAGGATAGAGCAAATATTTCTAAAGAATTCGCATCTTTCTATCAGAAACTTTTTAAAACAAAACTAAACAGATACACACACGCGCTGATTGGAGTTTGCTATTTAAAAATGATCTACCAATATCTGTAAATGACCTGGATCAAACTTTTACTGAAGAAGAAGTTTGCAAGGCCATCAAAGATATGCCAAGATATAAAGCATCTAGGCCTGATGGTTTTTCATCCTTCTTTTTTCAGAAATATTGAAATGTAGTAAAAGATGACATCATGTCATTATTTGATGAGTTGTATACATGAAACTTACAACTAGAATGTTTGGATTACGCTAGAGTGATTTTTATTCCTAAGAAAGATGGAGCTGAGGAGATGAAAGACTTCAGGCCTATAAGTTCGCTTAATCGTGTCTTTAAATTCATCACAAAAGTGTTAGCAAATAGATTGAAGGATAAACTGGACATGCTTATAAGCAGTACTCGAACAGCTTTTATAAAGAATACATCCATCTTAGAGGGAGTTGCTGCTGCTCAAGAAGTTATAAATCATTGTACCAAGAACAATATATCCAGCGTGTTGCTAAAGCTAGATTTTTCGAAAGCCTTTGATTTTATAGATTGGGATTTTCTCTTGCAAGCTATGAAAGCTAGAGGTTTTGGGCAGAAATAGTTGAATTGGATTAAATGCATTATAGAGAGTGGAATATCATTTATAAACATTAATGGCATAGATGATAAGTAGATTAAATTTAGAAGAGGTTTAAGACAAGGTGACTCTCACTCACCTCTTCTTTTTAACAGTGCAGCAGATATATTTGCCAGAATAATTCAAACTGCAGTTAATCCTTATATTTTATCCATCACTGGTTGCAAAGTTATTGAGAATGGTATTTCTATGTTGTAACAAACGGATGATACTATTTTATTCAGTTCCACGCAACCTGAGCATGTTGCAGCATTGAAATTGATTTTATATGGTTTTGACAATCTTTTGGTTTTACAAATAAACTTTAAAAAAGCAAACTAATTCTACTTGGAAGCCCTAGTCATTATGGTAACGATGTTGCAACAAGCCTGAATTGCAAATTAGAAGAGTTTTCCATTAATTATCTAGGCATAACTCCCAAGCATTCTAAATTGAAACATGAAGATTGACAATCTTTGATAGACAAAATTGATTCTAGGCCGGCAAGATCAGAAGGAAATGGTTTGTCTAAGGCTGGAAGACTTACATTGGTAAATTTAGTTCTTACTGCTATACTAATATATTAGATGTCATTTCATAAATTGCCTTTATGGGTGATTAGAAGGAATTTTCTTTGGAAATGAGGAAGAGAGAGTTCATCTATTATAATTTGGTTGCTTGGGGTAATGTATGTAAATTAAGATAGCAAGGTGGTTTAGTATTTGCTAATTTGGAAGATTTAAAATATGCTCTGTTAGGTAAGCGGTTATGGAAAATAGTTGATACAAATAAGGCAGTTTGGAAAAAAGTAGATTATAAATTGTTGTTATAATAGCCATTTCCCTTTTGAGATTTTATTTACTAGTCAGATATTCAATTTTTGGAAAAATATCATCTCCTTTCAATTTTTTTTACTGGGTTTAAAGATGGAAGTTGATGGTGGTAAAAGAATTCAATTTTGGATAAAACCATAGTTACTAGCTATTTCTTTAAAAACTGAATTTTCGAATTTATGTACAATTTCCTTAAATCAAGATGCCTACATAGTTGACATGTTTCATAAAAAAGACGGTGGATGGATTTTTAATTTTAAAAGAGCTTTGGAAGGTTTACATTTGGTACACTATTTCAAATTAATGGAAATCTTAGATCAAGTTAACAAAGGTCCCATTCGCAGTCAAAATTTGATACGTTAACGTTGGCGATGCGTCTGACGCCCAAACATTCCAAACCCCCCCCCCCCCAACTAGACCGTTGAGCCGGTTGGAGCCAGAGGATACGTCCGAGTCGGACGCGTCATGTCTTTTCACCCCAACGGCTGAATATTTTTGGCTCCATCCTCCCATACAAATCAACCAGCTCCCCTTATCTCCCCAGCCAGCACCAAAAATAGCACATATTCCCCCCTTTATCAATTTTTTTAAGGGCTGTTCGTGCATTGTTTCAGGTATTTTTTTTGGCTATTATGTTTACATTTTTCTATCTATAATATATATTTTATTGGAATTTTTTTTTCTGTTTTTTGCATTTTCAATTTTCAGTGTAGCGCACTCTTCTGTTTCTACCACTGTTTGTACTTCCTCCCAACTCATTGCTTTATGGACAACCGAAAGGGAGAAGATATTCATAGATCTTTACGTTGACTTTTTGTCAGATAGAACAAGTTCGGTCGGTGGGTTTTATGCGTCCGTGACAGCCGCATTTAACGACAAATTGAACCGGACAAAGGCCACACTCAAATGAAAAAATGGAACAACCTCAAGCGCTCTTGAACCGATTGGGACAGGCTTCTGCAAATAGAGAAAGGGATATGCGATCAAGAGAAAGATTAGTTGGATGATTTCGAGGAGTAGTGGAATACCACTGCAAGAAAATATAGGAAGGTCGAAAAAAATTCCCTAATCAAATTGAGAGAGTTGGATGAGCTATTTGGAGACTGCATATGAAAGGTCACTTGCAACTATCTGATACCTTCTACTCCACCAACTCAACTTTTCACTGCCATCGATGCAGATCTGCACTCCAAATGGGTGGCCAATAACACTACACTTGTTCAGTTCAAACGCAGTAGACAGACCGAGCATGGCAGCTCGAGCAGACCTGTCGGTGGACGGTCGTTCGTTCAGACGGGTTGTTTCAACAATACCGTACAACGTTGTTTTTCTATATTGTCAACTGTTATACATGTTCAGCGGTGAGAGATTATTCAAATTTTTCACGAAAATGTCATAAACTTAGATGTGGTGGAATCATCGCCGAACGAGGAGGTGCAAAGATTTATGATGTACCACTTGACTATATTCCATAATCGTCGTGGGTAGTTTTATGTTGTTTTTTTTCTCCATGTATTTGAAGTTAAAATGTAGTAGTTTTTTTTAATAAAAAAAATCACGTAATTTATTTTTTATTACTTACAATTATTAAACTCATATTACACAATAAAATTAATAATTAATTAACTACAAATCAATTAAATTAAAAATCACATATTAAACATCCTGCTCAAATGCTCCGTTCATAGCCCTAAACGCATTCACCGTTCACTCAACTTTTCCGCTCGAATGCCCCGTTTCCTTTCGTCGCAAATGCACCCGTAGTAGAAGATGTTGAAGATTCATTTAATTGGCGATGTATGGTAAACGCCATTTCTCCGTCTTCTTTATACGAATTCGGAATCATGGGTGGCACATCATTTAAATTTCATAAACCTTCATGGAAAGTTGTAGTTCCTTCCAAATTAAAATTCCATATGTGGTTATGTATACATGGTAAAATTAACACAATAGAGCTACTAAAGCTTAAAGGACTGAACATAACTCATCTTTGTTACTTCTGCGAAATACATGAGGAAACTGCAGAACATCTTTATCATAGCTGTCCAATTAGGTTTTATATTGTTGATAACTGCCTTAAATTCTTCAATCTAGATAATCTACCTTGCTTCGGTACTCAATTCTGGTACTAAGAAGATGATTGAGGCAGAATTAAAAATGAAGAAGCTAGAAATTTACGTGACGCTATAAATTTAGTTGCTAATGGTTTGAACGAAATCAGAGATGCTTCCATGATAAATTCAAACTTGTTGATATAGTCATCAAAAACATTATAAATCTTATCTATTTTTGGTTAGGTGCATACAAAAAAATTGCTGACTGGAAGAAAAGATATGAATAATTAACTAAGAGACTTTCTATTCCTAATGATTCAGTGGGAGCTACAGTTGCTTTCAAAAGAACAGTGGCTGAAGTTGATGAAGATACGGAATGATGATATGAAGCTTTATCTTGGTATGTTCTAGTAGTAGATATGATGTAATTTGTTAGTGTTAGTCTGTATATGGTTCGGTTTGTAGCTGGTCTTTTTGGGTTGCTTTCGGTTGTTGTAGGAAGTATATATTTTGTTGTCCGCGGGTGCGGCGCAGTGGAAAGGAGGCATGCGTTCTGATAAAAAGACTCAAGTTCAATTCCTATCATGCGCTTCCATATCCTATATAAATTTACCCGTGTGTATGGGGGCTTGGATCAGCGCACAGTTTTATTATGCCCTCCTTGAGTTTACCGGCCTGCCGGGTTCTCCTAGGCTTTCAAAAAAAAAGTCTATATTTTGTTGTATGGCTTTTGTCTATATGCCTACAACTCAAAAAAAAAAGTCTATATTTTGTTGTATGGCTTTTGTCTATATGCCTACAACAGTTGGGTTGATATTCGTGTCAGGTTGTATATGTTTGTGTGTTTTTCTTTCAGGGTTGTAAGCGTCTTTGATGTACTGATCGTCATGGCTTTATATATTTATAGGTTGGGATTTAGTCCCACCCTTTTTTCTTTAAAAAAGGAATATTTTGTTGTCTCGCCGGGATAAAAAGATAATAATTTGACTGGGGTTGGTAAAGAACAATTGGATTGAGTATTTTTTGGATCCATAAGAAAAGAAAAAAATGAAAATATATTGTTTTGAATGAGAATTCATTCTATATTTCGGGTAAGATTTAAATATCTCGAACGAGATGAGTGTTACACGGAATATGAACATTATTTGAAGTCTGGTCCCATCTAAATGTGAAAATGATACCCAGGCGGATATCTTGAGCTAGATAGAGGATATTTAAAACCATGCTGTTAAGTTGTAGGAAATTCTAAAAATGTGATTGTGCATTACCATATAGCATAACTAGAGCATGCGTTATTACTAGCAACAACAATCGTCATATAAGAAAGAAGCATGCGTGCATAATCAAATTCCAATAATGGAAGAAGTTATATAACGCGACCCCTTGCCTAGGTTAAGATGTGCCATGGCAACACAAATTTAATTTTCTTCATCAAAAAGATGTTATGATTAAAAAAAACATGATAAAAAAACTATGAAATAAATGATACAAATTGTATTCTTCTTCATGCTTCTGATTTGTATAAACACTCTTGATCTACATTAAGACATGCCATACCTTACTTAAGTTCTTTCCTAAAGTTACAGGGAATACTTAGTCAAATTACTTTTCATACGGAAATACAGAGACAACGTATACTGGCTCTGTAACAGCCGCTCAAAGGAATACTAAGTCACTTCTATGTTTTGATCTTTTAAGATCATTTTAAATGATTATTATTATTATTATTTGATAGCAAGAGTTGTTCTTTATTCAAGCAAAGTATTCATTTCCCTCTAAAACCTATGTCTAGTGCATCTTACCACTAACCAGTTGAGCTAGTGGTGCTTGATAGAATTTTTAATTTTTTTAAAAATACCATATTAAGGAATACACATTGGCCAAATAAAACCTGCTCAAAGGTACATTAAGCACTTTTATAGTTTTATGGTCTGATAGTTATCCTTCGCATTTCCACTTTCAGTATTTTGATTAACCGGATAGAACTATCCTTCAAATGGTTTAGCATATTCCTTAACAACTGAAATTCCAATAAGTAATCAGTTGACAATAAAACACAGTACACTATTACATAGACCAGCAGCTTCATTAAACTAGACATAAAAGATCGATAAATTTGTTACTTTCTACATACCAACACACAATATCAGTTACAACATATATGGCAAAAAAATCAAAAGGGTAAAAAAATAAAGTATACCAGATGCCAAAAGCGCCAGTAGAAAAAAGAACGGTCCACATTCCAAATTGGTCAGTCGGGGAAATCAGTGGGGAAGGAAAACTGGCAGTGATGTTAAGCGCACGAATTGGCTGGGTTCTGAAAGTGGAGGAGGACCGTTTATTGATCTGAGTACCATAAGCGAGGGGGGTAGAAATAAACTGGCAATGACGTGATGCGTAGCGGTTAAAGTTGGGGTGGGGGCAACCTGGATCGGTTGATTCGGATCTCACCGGAAGGGAAAGGCGGAAGAAAGACGAGGCCATAGCGACTGGAGTCTTTTTAGTCAAATCGCTTACTGTTCCTCTTTCACTAAAAGAGTGCACAATGATGGCAGCACGTGGACACTTATGTTTTATGTTCTTGAAAGATAAACTTACTCCTAAAATTATCCTTTTCAATTTTATTTTTTCTTTTTCCCCGCACGAAAATAAAATAGATTGAAAATAAAACTTATTTATGGTTTCAACAATTTAGGTTTTGCTTTTTAATTCTAAGGACATGGAATTTCTATTTTGAATGGATGAAAAAACATTAACATGCATTTCTCCATTCCATTCCTTCCAATCCTCGTACCATTCGGGGAATTGAAACAATAACATACGACTAATATTTTTAGCTATTATTAATACGGGAAATAGAACATATTTGAAACTTCATTTCGTCTTCTTCCATCTCAATTTCATGTCGTCGAATCTTCACTTGCACCCCCCCCCCCCCCCCAAGAACCGTATATGAGAATTTCATCTCGTACGGCTCAAACAGAAACACACAAATACCGATTTTGACGATTGACTACCTCACCGATAGGGAGTTAGAATGTTAATGGACAAGAGTTCCACGACTATTGGTAGAGCCGAAGAAGAGGTAACTCTGATTTTTTTTTTTTTCCTCTATGATGTTTACGTCGAATATTCTTTGATTTCTCAACATCAAATCTTTTGTATCCATATCAAGGACTTAAACGACTTCGATTTACTTCAACGATTTCAATTTACTTGATCGACTTTATCGATTCGATTTGGCATCTATCTCAACGAGTTCGAATTTATTTTAGGCTTTTTATTTGAGATACATTAATTGTTACATTCGGTTTTAGATTTATTGTTCTATTTTGTTAAGTTTAGTTTTGCTAATCTTTCATTGTCAGATTTTGTTGATTTGTTGATGGCTGATTTGGATTCAAACAATAGTAGAAATATTTTCAAGTTTGTCTTTATATGTTATGCTATATTTATCTATTATTCTGCATTATGAATTCATTGCGGTGAATTTCAAACATAAAATGCTATGCTTATTTGCCACTCTTCATTAATAATTCATTATGGATTTTAAAAATAAAATGTTATGTTTATCTATCATTCCGCATTACTAATTTGTATTATATTATTTGTTTATTTTATGTATTTTTTTAACTAATATTTTCTTCTTCTTTTGTAGTAATGATGGCAACTGTGTTCAGCCAAATAGCTTGTTAGTTGTTTTTTAATGTAATGAGAATTGTTATTCTACTCGTCTACTAAATTCTTCTTTGTTTGGTGTTAAGAGTAGTTTGGTCATATCTTAGTCATTTTTCTAGTGACCTATATTTTATTTCTTGATATCGATTTTAATGTGCTTAATATTATATTTTTCCTATTGTTTAATAGGAGCCAATATTTTAAGTTTACCGTTAGTCAATTTTTTGTGCATTGGAATTTGATATTGGTGGCAGTTTTTTAGGTAATTCTAGTGTTCAAACTTCAAAGTACTTCAAGTGGCAGTAGTTCTGCTAAAAACAGTGACTCACATGTTGATTCCTCTTATTATTTGAAACATATGTTAAAGAAAGGTTCTCAAAAAACTCTTATGGAATTTCTTGGCTTTTGTTTTAATGTAGCTAATAATTTTAGGGAGTTTGTAACGAACCGGAATTTTGGTCGTTAGATTTTGAACATTTAATTCATTTTAAATGTTGAATGTGAATTATAATTTGATTTTGAATAAGAAGATTTTGGTTAAATTAGTTAAAATTTCAAATATGGCAATTTAATTGGATTTGAATAATAATAATTAAATATTTGGAATTGGGATAATTAGTGAATCTGGATGTAAATGGTTATGAAAATGGTTTCTAAGATTTCTTTTTGGTCTTGTTTGATTTGGTTTGTAATATTGAATTTTTGGATGGAATCAAAAGTCGATAAGTCAAATTTGGAATTTTATATTATTTTAATAATGAAATTTAATATTTTAATAATGTAAATAATCAAATTTTGATTTAAATTGAATCAGAATGATTTCTTATGTGATTATGGATTCTATATGATTTATAATTAAGTTAGTAAAGTTTAAAAAGTGAAATTTTAAGTGATTTCGACGATTTTGAAAATCGCTCGAATTAATCGACGGGTTAAAATAGCCTTCTGGGACACAGTCTCGGAATTCGACAAAACCAATTCCATTGGATCCATAATAGTTAATTATTATTGGATTTTAATTTTCGTAGCGTTTGGAGTTACCGTTTGTTTTCGGAATGCGGGTAAAACCTTATAAACGTCTAGCGGCACATGTGATTTGAAGTTCGTTTGTAAAAGTTTGATAAATTTGAGAATATCAATAGAATAATATTTTTATAAACATGTGTGTGTGTATTCAATTTTAGGGCCGAAACCCTATTTCCTCTCTCAGTCGCCACTCCATTATTCAATGGCCGAGATGCTTCCTTTTTCTTTTTCAAATTCCTTCTTATCCACTAATTTTTAGCGAAATCCTCCAATTGGAAAATCATAAAGCTCGTTGAGTTCTACAAATTGACCGGTCGAGATCATATTTAAGTTATTGTGGTGGCCAGAATCGAGGCCACAACGGTCTCCGTTCGTGCTCGAATTACGAGCACTAGATAGCACCGAGTTGAGCGACGATCGAGGCATGGGTGTGCGTCGGTGAGGGCTTCTAAATGACACCCTGTGGTCGAATTCCAGTCGTCTTTGGATGGAGCGGTGGTTTGATCCGTTCATGCGTGTTGGGTTCGTGGGTTTGTTTTTTTTACTGGATTTGTGTTCGTGAAGAAGGAGTAGAATCTTGCGGCCAGGATTTAGTTTGGTAATAATAAATTAAAAAAGGAGAAATTGTTTTTACAAATTCTATTTACCACCTTTAAAACTGAATATCTTTTGCGTACGTTATCAGATTTCGACGAAATTGACGGCGCTAGAACCACGGCGAGGAGATCTACGCTGCAGTTCAGATCTGAGATCGATTGGAGTTCATGAAGATTTAGGTTAAATCGAAGACGCTCGATTTAATTTAAAATTGGAACGACTCAACGTTTAAACTCAAGGTGAGTTAATCTCACTCACATCTGGAATGCTAGTTAGTTTTAAATAGCTAATATTTAAATGATTGGTTGAATGTGAAAATTATTATCGGATTTGATCGATATTTATTTGTTATGTTAACATCTGTGGATGCAGGGAGACAGGTTGAAGGGATCCAACTGGATTCCTCAAAATTATTTAGATTTTTCTAATAATTCTGTGATATGATTATTTGGTATCCTGTGATGAATTGTATTAATAATTGGAATATTGGTTGCTATGGTTTGCTTTAAATATTTCGGTATACTAGGTTATCAAAATCTATAGAATTGGATTTTTGAAAGGGAGATAAAAGAGTGAATTTTTCAGTAAAATAATTATAGAGAATTTGAATAAATTTAAGAATGAATTGGAAAAGAATAAAAGTGATTTTAAAATCCTAATAAATAAATTCCGAGTATGGAAGGGATTTTGAATAAACAAAGAAAAAATGAATTTTTAAACTTAAGTGATATTAAAGGAATAAAAGATTTATTTTAAAATTCAGAATTTAAATGGTTTAGGATGCAATAAAAGGAATTTTTATGAAATTGGTATTTCCAGTTTAAAATCATAATAAAGAAGTTAAATCCGGAATTTATGAAATTAATGGATTTTGAAATAAAATTTAGCAAGTAAGGGAGTTTATTTTAAAATGGAGTAAATTTTGGAAATCAATTTGAAAATTGATTAAGAGTTGAAACCAGGATCTTAAAAGGAAGTTGAGACTTTGAAACTTATAAACTGGGTTATAAAGAGAAGTAATATATCAGTGGATATTTGAAAGAATAAATTCACGGTGGGAATTTATTAAAGCAATGAGTAAATTTGTTTAAAAATAAATAGTGATTTAATTTTAAAAGATGTGGAAGAGAAGTGTATTTCCCGGGATAGCCAAGTTCGTTTTCAAAGCAAATTTTTAAGTATAAATTAAAACTTTTAAAGTTGTTTAAAGGTATGTTTAGCAAATTTATTATTTTTAAATGTTTAAATTTTAAAGTAAGAGTTTTTTTTCAAATTTATCTTAGTAGTAATTATTTAAAAGTGACTTGGTATTATGTTTTAAAAAGAGAAAAATTTAGTTTTATATTTTATAAAGTAGCTCTATTTTAAATATTCTTAAAGTATATTTTTTTAAAATAGAGTATTAAAGTAGTTTTTAAATTTAAATGTTTAAAGTATATTTTATGATATAGTGTTTAAATTATTTTAAATCTAAGTATTTGCACTTGGTGATTTCAGTGGAAATAGAAAATATTTAGGAAATGTATTCCGTGAGAGGAAGATGGTTTGAAAACTGTTTTCAAAAAAAAAGATTGAAAAGTGGAAATATATCTTGTGAAGATATTTTGAGATTAATAAATAATTTGGGGAAATTATTTATGTTTGATGGTTGTTTGTGAATGTTAATTGATAGTTAAATAACCGACTATCAATATTGGATAATGCGCTGATCGTTTCGAACAGACCGGGATCGGGATTTATTTTTCGAAAACCACTTCGATTCGGTTTGAACGTTTTCGTGTGGAAAACAAGAGTTTGGATTCGAAAGTGAAGCAGTGAAGTGTAAGGGCTGGTCGCTACTAATCCTGAAGATGATTCCAAAATGGATGTGGTAGGAGTAGTGTCTTCGGTTCCGTTCGAACCCGGGACGGACTTGTATGGATGAATGCTTTCAAAACATTGTCAGGTGGATGGTGAGCATTCTAAGTGATATGTTCTAAAATGGTAACGCTCAGCCTCAAGCCTCATCAACTGGGAATGACTGAAAATCAGGGGTTATGTAGCAAGGCTAAGTGGGTAGCACCCATTAGGGTAAGGTCATCCCTGTCTAGATGTCCCTTTTTATTTCGGCTTAGTGGTGTGGTTGTTGATCCCAACCACGAGGTGATCTTACTCGGGATTATCCAGTAAGGGGTAGTCCTGATCTTATGTTGCAGGGGATTTAGGGTGGATCCTCGGTACGCTAATTTAGACCAGCACTGTGACAGGTGGTACCCCAGTGCCTAGTCATTAATTGAAAATCCATTCTCCCTACGCGCTTTTTACGGTTTTTGTTTGTATAACCCACTTTGTGGCTAGTATGCTGGAATTTAATCATGTAACAATTTCAGCTGTTTGGACAAGTATTTGTACATAGACACTGCTATAATATCAGAGGATTTTGATAAAAAGTGTTTGGCTATCGTAAGGTAAAAACCCGACATGTTTATTTGTGGCGTGGTCTTACGAGATGCTTTTGATTTCAAAGGGTTTTGAAACTTTAATAATCAATTTGGGTGTATTTTTCTCATGCTGGTATTCCAGAATGACTCGGGTATTATTTCATTATAATGCTCGGGTCAAACCGAGCATTATAGATTACAGGAAAGGATGTTGTGGAGCTCAAGAGAGGAGCTGGAGTCCGAGATGTATTACCGTATTTGTTTATATCCGCTGCTGTGATTGTTTGAAATTGTCGAGCTGGTAATTCTTGTTTGTTTGTGATACTCTAATGATGTAATATATAAAACAGATATAGTTTTCATTTTGTGTAAAGATCTGTTATTGACTATTATATTTTGTTCCGCGGCCATTGTGAGATTCTGTTATTGTTTAGTTCCTTCTTTCTTCTATCTTCTTTCTTTTCCCTCAACTATCTGTGTTTTTCGGCACTCGATCGTTCGGCATATTATACTGCGACGGTCTAGAAGGGCGGGTCGTCACATGTGGTATCAGAGCTTAGGCCGGCGATAACCTAGGCTTTGGTGGGGATTACTCATTATTAATAGAGTCAATAGTACTCTAGAATGAGTTGAGAGTAATAATAGCTATGAGAGCGTATTTGTTAGTGAATATAAAAACTGGTTTTATACTGTGATGACTTATCAGTTGAGTGTTTATGAATTCTGGTCGGTACGGGAAGTACAACCGTATCGATAGGGGTTTCTAAACTCTTAAACAAGATAAACCGACATAGTATTGTTTTTAAAATGGGTAAATGAAATAATTTTACCCAAAATTATATTTTGATATGAAAGAAATAATTTTATAAAATTATTATATATAATTGGATGTTTGGGTGCTGAAACTATAATCAAATATAAGAATCTAAAATTTGAAATGGTTATAACCAAAGGGAATTCTATAAGTATGGCTTATCTAAAAGAAGTATAACTAAATTTGATTTAGACCAAAATTTAAATCCTGGAAATTTTGAAAAGCGTTTAAAGTGTATTTAAACAAAGGTTTGGCAATCTTGGAAATGGTGGACATGTTTTCCAAAAATTTGAAGGAAATAATGGAGTATTATTTTGGGAAATGTTTTTGAACGGAAATTGTTTGAAAGGAATTTGTGGAAGTAAGGAAGCACTAAACTCACTTCAGTCACTGGGAAATAATCCTGATGATGATGGCCATATCATCATAATTCATTTTCGAGTTTCTAAAGTGATGGATTGCTACCGTGGTGATTGGTTATGATATTTGTTTGGACTTGTTGGGTATACAAGTGGTTTTAGAAATTTCAAAAGGGAAATTTGTTCTGGTAAAACCAAGTGTTTTGGAATTCGGAGATTTGATTTGATATACCAAGTGGGTATGTGTTATTTATGATTTCAAAATGGTTTTGAAATAAGACCGGGTAATTGAATTCTGGGAACTCTATTTAAATAATGTGGAAAGTTAAGATAAATCAACTATCGAACGTATAAAGTGAAGTTGATATTAATAAGAAAAAAATAAAAATTTTAATCCTGGAATTAAAATTTAACTTGAGTAAATGGAAATGAATAAAATATATTTGCATTTAACTCAGGATAAGTTAAATATAATATAAAATAGAAACTGAAATTGAATTAAATTGAATATAAAATTGAAATGTACGATGATTATAATTGTGTAATGAAATTTTATACCCTTAAGCTATTAAGTGATATATATATATATATACATATATATATATATAATTGGAATTGTGATTATAAGGTGAAAATGACTCAAATGAGCGATATAAGCTTTTAAATAAATAAGTTGGTGAACTTAAGAATATGAAATGAAAGTTGTAAAACCAAAATAAAATGATTGGTATTTTACGGGAAATTCAAAACTTGATCCTAAATGACATATAAATTAGAATAAGGTGAAGAAAAATAAAATATGAATGGACTTAGGTTAGTAAATAAGTTTGAACTTATATATAAAGAAATAGAATTTAGTTGAATTTGAATTGAATTAAAATCAAAACTCAGTTGTGTTACAAATAATCTTAAATAGAATTAAATTCTTATTTAAAATAGTAAAGGAAATGGTATGAATTTAAGTTGGCTAAATAAAATTTGGTTGGACTTGAATTAAATTTGGAAAGGAATTGAATTAAAAGAAAAATTAATTTAGTTGAAATGATATTGAATGAAGTAAATGCTCACTCAACTAAATCCAAAGGAATTGTTTGGGGATGAATTTAGTGTAAGCTAAATTAAATGGAAATTGTATTGGAATGAATAAAATTTTGGTAGCTTGTTAAAAATTTAAAAAGCAAAATAAACCCCAGTTCTGGTTTGGAATAATTGAAATGGTCATGTTATTAATAAAATAAATTCAGAAATGAATTGAGAAGGTGAATTAAGGTTAAAATGGATTAAGTAAGTAAACTAGTTGAATTAAAATTTGTAATGGATTGGAATTTTATTGAATGAGAATCTAAGGAGGAATAGAGTTATTTTAGAGTTGAAATAACTTAAGAAATTGTGGAAGAGTTGTTGTCAAACTTAAGAATTGGACTTGACTGAACCTGTATGGATAATGACATTGAAATGTAAGAGTAAGGATTAATTTAATAAATTTGATGAAGTAAAAATTGTCTGGCTTATGAATAATTCCGAATGGAATAAAATTTGTATAAATTTAAGTTGGAAGTGATTTTAAATGGTTATAAGCTTAAGTAATGGTTATTGCATGAATAACATTTAAATTTGCATAGAAAATTTGTCATTTTGTTATAAACGGAAGTAAATTGTTTAAAGGAAGTAAATAAGTGGTTTAGAATAAATTGGAATGGGTCGGAATTTAATTTAGTGGATTTGCATATAAATGAAGTGAATTATGAATATGATGCAAATAAATCAAATTGGAGATAAAATTGATTGTGAATCAATTTGGAATTGAATTGAAGTAAATTGATATAAGTAAAGCATAGATTAATCATATTGAAGAGAAAATAAACTGGTGGTAGTAAATATGAATTGTAAAAAGTAAACTTGATTGTAAATAATTCGAGTGGAATAAAATGAAGTTTAGATTTGTTAGGAAAATTTAATGGTGTTGAAAACTTGTGATTGCTATAAAGATGGTACCTGTAGGATTATGAAATTTGTTGTTGGGCTATGTAATTGTTGTGTTTGGCTAAGATAACTGTACGGAAGGTTGTTAAAAATATTATATTGTTGAAAACTGATATGAATGTTTGAGTAAGTACGGGTACGGAAGGCAATCGATAGAGTTGGAGCGTGTAAATGCATAATTATTAGCCGCTTGCTTAAAATGATGCTAATCAAAGGTACGCCTACGCAATAAAATTTGAATAATATATATATATATATATATATATATATATTGTGGTATACTTTGTTTTTCGACCGTGTGGGTCGATGTATATATATTTATATCTATTGTGATATTGTGAAACGCTCTCCATACAAAGGAGACACAATATATACAAAAAAATTCTAAAATTTTGGAAGATAGAAAAATTTTGAGTTAATAAGAAAAGGTCGATTTTTGAAATGATGTTGAAACATAAGCTCTTGAGTTAAAAATGAAGCAAATAGTTTCGGAATGGAATTGAGCTAAAAGTTTTGGATTAGGTGAATGTAAGTTTTTAACTAAGTAAGTATGGGTAAGTAAATGAGTTTGGTAGCATTTTTCATACCTTAGCAAATTTCGGGGACGAAATTTTTGTAAGGGGGAGGAATGTAACGACCCGAAATTTTGGTCGTTAGATTTTGAACGTTTAATTCATTTTAAATGTTGAATGTGAATTATAATTTGATTTTGAATAAGAAGATTTTAGTTAAATTAATAAATTTAGTTAAAATTTCAAATATGGCAATTTAATTGGATTTGAATAATAATGATTAAATATTTGGAATTAGGATAATTAGTGAATCTGGATGTAAATGGTTATGAAAATGGTTTCTAAGATTTCTTTTTGGTCTTGTTTGATTTGATTTGTAATATTGAATTTTTGGATGGAATCAAAGGTCGATAAGTCAAATTTGGAATTTTATGTTATTTTAATAATGAAATTTAATATTTTAATAATGTAAATAATCAAATTTTGATTTAAATTGAATCAGAATGATTTCTTATGTGATTATAAATTCTATATGATTTATAATTAAGTCAGTAAAATTTTAAAAGTGAAATTTTAAGTGATTTCGACGATTTTGAAGATCGCTCGAATTAGTCGACGAGTTAAAATAGCCTTCCGGGACACAGTCTCAGAATTCGACAAAACCGGTTCCATTGGATCCGTAATAGTTAATTATTATCGGATTTCAATTTTCGTAGCGTTTGGAGTTACTGTTTGTTCATATGGGTGAGAAACGCGTTGAAATTAAAATCGATAATTTAATATTTTAAATCGATTCAAAAGGCTATCTTCCTCATACATTTGAATTGGGCTTTGAAACACGTTCCATTGTGTTCTGAATGGGGGTAAAACCTTATAAATGCCTGGCGGCACGTGTGATTTGGAGTTCGTTTGTAAAACTTTGATAAATTTGAGAATATTAATAGAATAATATTTTTATAAATGTATGTGTGTGTGTATTAAATTTTAGGGCCGAAACCCTATTTCCTCTCTCAGCCGGCACTCCATTTTTCAATGGCCAACATGCTTCCTTTTTCTTTTTCAAATTCCTTCTTATCCACTAATTTTTAGCGAAATCCTCCAACTGGAAAATCATAAAGCTCGTTGAGTTCTACAAATTGACCGGTCGAGATTATATTTAAGTTGTCATGGTGGCCAGAATCGAGGCCGCAATGGTCTCCGTTCGTGCTCGAATTACGAGCACTGGACAACACCGAGTTGAGCGACGATCGAGGCATGGGTGCGCGTCGGTGATGGCTTCTAAATGACATCCTCTGATTGAATTCTGGTCATCTTTGGATGGAGCGGTGGTTTGATCCGTTCATGCGTGTTGGGTTCGTGGGTTTGTTTTTTTTATCGGAGTTTGCATTCGTGAAGAAGGAGTATAATCTTGCGGTCAGGATTTATTTTGGCAATAATAAATTAAAAATGGAGAAATTGTTTTTACAAATTTTATTTACCACCTTTAAAAATGAATATCTTTTGTGTACGTTATCAGATTTCGACGAAATTGGCGGCGCTGGAACCGCAGCGAGGAGATCTATGCTGCAGTTCAGATCTGAGATCGATTGGAGTTCGTGAAGATTTTAGGTTAAATCGAAGATGCTCGATTTAATTTAAGATTGGGACGACTCAACGTTTAAACTCAAGGTGAGTTAATCTCACTCACATCTGGAATGCTAGTTAATTTTAAATAGCTAATATTTAAACGATTGATTGATTGGTTGAATATGAAAATTATTATCAGATTTGATCGATATTTATTTGTTTTGTTAACATTTGTGGATGTAGGGAGACAAGTTGAAGGGATCCAACTGGATTCCTCAAAATTATTTAGATTTTTCTAATAATTCTGTGATATGATTATTTGATATCCTGTGATGAATTGTATTGATAATTGGAATAGTGGTTGTTGTGGTTTGCTTTAAATATTTCGGTATACTGAATTATCAAAATCTATAGAATTGGATTATTGAAAGGGAAATAAAAGAGTGAATTTTTCAGTAAAAATAATTATAGAGAATTTGAATAAATTTAAGAATGAATTAGAAAAGAATAAAAGTGATTTTAAAATCCTAACAAATAAATTCCGAGTATGGAAGGGGATTTTAAATAAATAAAGAAAAAATAAATTTTTAAACTTAAGTGATATTAAAGGAATAAAAGATTTATTTTAAAATTCAGAATTTAAATGGTTTAGGATGCAATAAAAGGAATTTTTACGAAATTGGTATTTCCAGTTTAAAATAATAATAAATAAGTTAAATCCGGAATTTATGAAATTAATGGATTTCGAAATAAAATTTAGCAATTAAGGGAGTTTATTTTAAAATGGAGTAAATTTTGGAAATCAATTTGAAAATTGATTAAAAGTTGAAACCAAGATCTTAAAAGGAAGTTGAGACTTTGAAACTTATAAAATGGGTTATAAAGAGAAGTAATATATCAGTGGATATTTGGAAGAATAAATTCACGGTAGGAATTTATTAAAGCAATGAGTAAATTTGTTTAAAAATAAATAGTGATTTATTTTTAAAAGATGTGGAAGAGAAGTGTATTTCTCTGGATAGCCAAGTACGTTTTCAAAGAAAATTTTTAAGTATAAATTAAAAGTTTTAAAGTTGTTTAAAGGTATGTTTAGCAAATTTATTATTTCTAAATGTTTAAATTTTAAAGTATGAATTTTTTTCAAATTTATCTTTGTAGTAATTATTTAAAGGTGACTTGGTATTATGTTTTAAAAACAGAAAAATTTAGTTTTATATTTTATAAAGTAGCTTTATTTTAAATATTGTTAAAGTATATATTTTTTTAAATAGAGTATTAAAGTAGTTTTTAAATTTAAATGTTTAAAGTATATTTTATGACATAGTGTTTAAATTATTTTAAATCTAAAGTATTTGCACTTGGTGATTTCAGTGGAAATAGAAAATATTTGGGAAATGTATTCCGTGAGAGGAAGATGGTTTGAAAACTATTTTTAAAAAAAAGATTGAAAAGTGGAAATATATCTTGTGAAGATATTTTGAGATTAATAAATAATTTGGAGAAATTATTTATGTTTGATGGTTGTTTGTGATTGTTAATTGATAGTTAAATAACCGACTATCAATATTGGACAATGCGCCCATCGTTTTGAAGAGACCGGGATCAGGATTTATTTTCCGAAAACCACTTCGATCCGGTTTGAACGTTTTCGTGTGGAAAACAAGAGTTTGGATTTGAAGGTGGAGCAGTGAAGTGCAAGGGTTAGTCGCTACTAATCCTGAGGATGATTTCAAAATGGATGTAGTAGGAGTAGTGCCTTTGGTTCCGTTCGAACCCGGGACAGACCTGTATGGATGAATGCTTTCAAAACATCGTAAAGTGGACGGTAAGCATTCTAAGTGATATGTTCTAAAAAGGTAAAGCTTAGCCTCAAGCCTCATCAACCGGGAATGACTGAAAATCAGGGGTTATGCAGCAAGGCTAAGTGGGTAGCACCCATTTGGGTAAGGTCATCCCTGTCTAGATGTCCCTTTTTATTTCGGCTTAGTGGTGCGGTTGCTGATCCCAACCGCGGGTTGATCTTACTCGGGATTATTCAGTAATGGGTAGTCCAGGTCTTGTGTTGCAGGGGATTTAGGGTGGATCCTCGGTACGCTGATCTAGACCAGGTACTGTGACAGGTGGTACCCCAGTGCCTAGTCATTAGTTGGAAATCCATTCTCCCTACGCGACTTTTACTGTATAATCCACTTTGTGGCCAGTATGCTGAAATTTAATCATGTAACAATTTCAGCTATTTGGATAAGTATTTGTATATGACACTATTATAATATCAAAGGATTTTGATAAAATGTGTTTGGCTATCGTAAGGTAAAAACCCGACATGTTTATTTGTGGCGTGGTCTTATGAGATGCTTTTGATTTCAAAGGGTTTTGAAACTTTAATAATCAATTTGGGTGTATTTTTCTCACGCTGGTATTCCAGACTGACTCGGGTGTTATTTCATTATAATGCTCGGGTCAGATCGAGAATTATAGATTACAGGAAAGGATGCTGTGGAGCTCAAGAGAGGAGCCGGAGTCCGAGACGTATTACCGTATTTGTTTATATCCGCTGCTGTGATTGTTTGAAATTGTCAGGCTGGTAATTCTTGTTTGTTTGTGATAATCTGATGATGTAATATATTAAACAAATATAGTTTTCATTTTGTGTAAAGATCTGTTATTGACTATTATATTTTGTTCCGCTGCGATTGTGAGATTCTGTTATTGTTTAGTTCCTTCTTTCTTCTATCTTCTTTCTTTTCCCTCAACTATCTGTCTTTTTCGGCACTCGATTGTCGACATATTATACTGTGGCATATTTTGTGTCGATTTTCAAGGGTCTAGAAGGGCGGGTCGTCATAGAGTTTTTGATGACTTATCAAACTAGAAATGGATATTATTTGGTTTTTGTTAGAAATTCTCCTAAAATAATTTCGGTTGTTTGTTCTTGGTATAAAAATGGTTGTAAGTTTTATGTTAATGTTTCTTCAGATCGTGGACGACTTTCTCATTTTTATAATAACCTACAATTTTGTTCATTCATGTGGTGCCGGTCTTAGGAATGTTAATAAAGTCCATATTTTAAGTAGATTCGTGAAATCATTAATTATTGATCAAATTCGAGATACTCCAATGAAGAAGCCGAAATATATTATGAAAGAGTTTAGAATAGAGATAACTTTAGTTTGTCATATTATTATGTCTATAGTCGAAAGCAGTTGGGGTTGAAAGAAATATATAGAGATGATGCAACGTCATATAATGATTTAAATCGGTATTTAGAAGCTTTGCAAAAATATAATCCCGATAACTATGTTGCTATGGACGTTAATTCTTCAAGCAATCAATTTGAAAGAGTTTGTCTTAGTTTTAATGTTTGTTTACTTGGATTCAAGCATTGCCGGCCATTTCTAGATGCAGCTGCTTTAAAGCAAAGCCCTGGTGTTTTGTTAGCGGCTACTGCTAAAAACGGTAATCAAGGTATGAATGTCATTTTAATTATGTTTTTTTATTTTTTAATTTGGTACCGATATTGTAGGTAGCATTTTTGTGTTTTACGCAATTCAGTTTGACAATGGTTAGAATATTTTGTATTTGATGTTGAATGTTATTCTGCTTAGTTTCAATTTATCTACTTTTATATCATAATGTTAACTATAAATAGCATTACTAATTCTTGCTAGTAAGTTTATAAATACAATGTTATGTTTATATGTCAGTATGTATTACTAATGTATGGTGTTGGACTTTAAAAATAAAAATGTTATGTTTATCTATAATTTTGCATTAGCAATACATGCCAGTGGACTTTATAAACATAAATGATATGTTTATCTTTTATTCTATAGTATTAATACATGTAAGTGGGATTCAAGAATAAAATGCTATGTTTATCCATTATTTTGAATTACTATTAATGCTTGTGGACTTTATAAATATAAATACTATGTTTATCTATCATTTTGCATTACTAATACATGCTAGTGGACAAAAAATCATATTTATTACTGTTAGTTTTGTTATTAGTTCTTTATTTTGTAGGTTTCTTTCCATTTGCAATGGAGTTGTTTCACATGAAACTAAGCTAATTGGTCTCGATTTTTGTCTCATTTAAAATAAATGCTCCATAAAGGTCATTCTTTAGTTTTTATGTTGGATCATCAATGGGGTTTGATTTTAGGTGTTTTGAAAAAGTTTCATTCTTCTTGTCATAGTTACCGTTTGCTTCATAAGGAGCAAAATATTGGTACTGTTATTAAGGTAGGTAAAGGTGATTCGTCAATTATTGAGTTGTTTAGTATTTGTGCAAAAGCTGTTAATATATATGATTTTGATTGATACATTTGTAAATTTAAGAAAATCGGGGTGTGGCTGTAGATAATTTTTTAAGAGATAAACCTTTTGATCATTGGTCAGATTTTTTTAGAGGTAAGTGTTATGGTGAATACTCTTTTAATGTTGCTGAAACTTTTTAACTCATGAATTTTGAAAGATAGAGTTTTGTCAATTACTTCTTGCTTGGACAGTATTCGAGGGAAAATAATGGAGGAAATGGCTAGAAGGAGAGAGGAATATCATTTGTGGACAACTGTTCTTTGTCTTGTTATGGAGGAAGAGGAATACTTATCAAGATTAGTTGATGATGGTTTTTATTTAGATGTTTTTAAGTCTTTGGAGTTTGTTTTTGAAGTTAAATCGCCAAAGTCGCATGCTGTTGATCTTCAAAATCACTCATGTAGTTGTAATCAATGGAAAGCTATCGGTTTTCCAAGTGCTCATTCGATCAAGTGCATTAATAGGTCAAATTTGTCGGTTTATGATTATTCGGAGCACAACTTTACTGTTGGTGCTTTTCGATCTTCATATGCTGAAGCTATTAATCATATTCCTAATTTTGATAAGCTACCTGTGACTGAAAATGATGTCGTTATTAGGCCTCCTAAAGATGTTTGTGGTGCAGAAAGACTTTTCACCAAGAGACATGGTGGATTTGGATATTCTCAAAATAAAATAAACAAATGCAATCAATGTAATGCAACATGTTACAACAAAAGGAATTTTCATGCTTCTTCAAAAACTTGAGGTTTACTCTATTGTATTTTTTTATGAACTAGTTTGTTATATTGTAATGATACTTTAAAATAGCATTTTAGTGTTTCCTGTCTAATTCAAATTTCTTAATTGTTTGAATATTATGTAACTACCATCTGATTTTTATTTGATTAGTTTCTAGCTGTTGATTGTGTTTCTGGTTATATTTTTGTTTGCTACAACATAATGCTAGTTGTATATAACATTTCATTTATATAGTTTAATATTTGTATCATGCATAATATATATTACTAAGAGGCATAATATATTGTTTTTTATCAGAAAATACTTCGTGTTGCATGTATTTAGCAGTATAACAGTTTATTCATTGGAAAGAATAATTAAAACATAATGCTAGTTATATATAACATTATACTTTTAATTGTACATAACATTATACAATTCTAGCAAGCTTTAGCTAAATCTGTTATGAATGTTTTTTTAATCATTGGCATAGCTGATTTTGTTCATAAGACATTACATTTTTTGTTGCTTCTATTTCCTCTTCAGACCAAGTTTCAATTTATGTATTTACTTTCATTTTGGTTCAGTTTCACTTGAACACGTTGCTCTTTACATTTATTCTATCATTTATATGTAAGTCGGCAGTAATCATTTAAAAGAAATCGCAATATATACATTTTACAACAATTTTTTATATCATAATAGTTGTATGTAGCATTTCAGTAAAATACAAACTTATAACAATGCTCTGATCATTGTGCACTCTACTGTTTATTATTAAAAAAAATTAACACATGTAGGTATCATGCATAATAAATACGTTGAAAGGCATAGTGTTTGTTTTTTAATATTTGAAAATACTTCTTCTTACATGTTTTTAGTAGTATAACAATTTGTTCATTGGGAAGAATAATTAAAAATATAATAGTAGTTGTAAATAGTATTATACCTTTAATTGCACGTAACATTATACAATTCTAGCAGGTTTTAGATAAATTTGTTCTGAATGTTTTTTAATCACTGGTATAGCTAGTTTTGTTCATAAGACAATTATTGCTTCTGCTTCCTCTTTAGACAAAGACATGGTTATTTATTTACTGTTGAAACTAGGCTAGCCCGTAGTTGGGTAATAACTAAATTTCAAAATTTCCTACCATTTGGATCTTATTGGGCCTATGAAAGTCCAACTTTATTTAGATCTTATCCAAATTTGATTTTAAATAAAATCAATATTTTATTTATAAATAAAGTTTTATTTAATGTTAAGTTTATATTATATAAGTAATATGTGTATCATACATATATGTGTGTACTGCACGTACAACATAATGGTGTATATGGTTTAATATGTTCGTGTATACAAGTTGGGATTTATACTGCAATAGATGTATTTGCCCTTCTGTATCCATGCATGCTGTCAATACACACACACACACAAAAGAGTGTTACGACACGCGCTCGTGCGTGAATTGTTTTTCTTATAAATTATATATGTTTAAATTAGTTAAAAAAATGATTTTTTTTATTTTCAAGTGAATTAAGATTTGGATATTTGTAAAGAAGTATTTTGAATTTGTAAAGGAAGTTTATTTTTAGAAGCATTTTAAATTTGTAAAGTATGTTTAATTGTTAGATCCTACTTTTAAGGACGTTTGAATTTGTAAAAAAAAGTTTAATATTAGATCCTATTTTTAAGTGATTAAGATTTGATAATATATAGAGGGGCGTTTTTGATATTTCGCGTTGATACCAAAAAAGTGTGACACCAAAGCTATTACAACTATTAATAAAGAAAGATATATATATATATATATATATATATATATAGCTTTTTATATATAAAACGCTACATATAAATGTAAATATATATATATATATATATACGAATATAGAATTACATTAAATTAATTCTAATTTCAATATAATAATTTGTAATCTCAAAGTCAAATTTAAAATTCAAATTTTGTATTTTAGATCTAAATCTATACGATTTCAAATTTAGTTTAACAAATTAATTTTAATATATACACACACACATACACACACATTTATATATATTGCATTAATGTTTAAATAGTGTATACTAATGATATAAAATAATTATTAAATATGTATATTCACAAATATACTTTTGGCCATATGATTTTTTTAATTATTTGAAAATTTTAACCTTTTTTAAAATTTATTTCCATTTGGAAATCTGTACATAAAAAATCAATTTTTTATTTCTTAAAACAATTTTAAATATGTACATTTTATATTAAAATCTACATATATACATTTTGTGTCATTTGTATATATTTATTACATGATAATTAGATTCAACTTTAAATTATATAATATACACATATACACACACATTATATACGAATTTGAACATATATATATATGTAACAACCCGCATATTTATCGATTTTATATTTAAATATTTTATTTAAATATTTTATCGTTAGTCGGATTTTAGTCCGAAAAGCTACTTTTTGCAAACAGCCGAATTAGGACTCGAGACCACTTCCATTGAGTTCAAAATGCCGTTTGCGACCTTTTTGAGTATAAGCTTCGATATGTTTGGAGAAAGTTGATTTTTGCTACTTTGTACTTAGGGCTTTGGTTTGGGCTGAGCCACTTATGTATTCAGTCCCAACCCCTTCTCCTCTTCATTACTTCATAATTTCCTAATACATTCAAGCTTCATCAAAAATGGGAGAAGAGAAAAAAGAATTAGGAAATCCTAAGCTCTAGTTTCCATTAGCAAATCCATCTTCTTGCTCCAAACTCAAGTGAACCCGTTGGTAAGCATCTCCTTCTTCTTCTCCAACTCATTCTCTCTTTGATTTCAGAAAATTCCTAAACTTAATTTAGGAAATGTTTCTCTTTTAAGCTTAGATTGAAGCTTCTTGAGTTGTTATTGAAGAGGAATTGATCTTAGCTTGTTTTTAAAGCTTCTCCTTCATTGATTTGGGTTCAAAGGTGAGATTTTTATCTCACATCTTTGTCTATAATTATCTTCGATTGTTAGGTATGAATTCCTAACGTTTATTCATGTGCAATTGATTTTGGTTTGGATTGATTTCGTGTATATTCCAATTTTGGTATTTTGAAATCAAAATCTATGAAAATCCTTTTATGGATATTTGGACATGGATATTTGAGGCGTATCGACGAGTCGTTTAAGGCTGGGTTGTCACTTGGCGCAAATCCTTAGTCGTCACTTGTTCATTCGATCATTTTCGATATTCGTTTGGCCATTTTTGGTCGAGGTTCAGAAAATGCTCTGAATTCCAGTTTCAGACGTCTGAATCTGGAATTTCAGACGTCTGAATTGGTTCTATTTCAAATAGAAAGAAAATAGGCTAAAATATGCCTATTTGAGACGTCTGAAACACTTGATTCAGACGTCTGATTTGTGTTCTGGAAATTTTTATATTTCCAGATTCAGACGTCTGAACCACTTGTTTCAGACGTCTGAAACTGCAGTGTTTTGCCTGCTTGCCTATTTTGTTTACGAATTCCAATTTTATCGACTTGTGTTGGTTCCCTTCTATTGTTATCATTTAATTATCGACTTTGATGACATTTTCTTGGGAATTTTTGGAAATATCCACTTTGATGGATTTAATATCGATTTCTTTGGATTTGATTCACGTCTTCGTATGTGAATTTTGATGATTGATTGTTCCTACAATCCTTTCGATGATTTGTCACTTTAAAAATATAAAGGTTTCTATACTAGTAGTAAATATCAAAACCCTTTTCATCAAAACGATTTCAACTCTATTTTCAATTACAAAGCTCGTTTCCTAAACCGTTTTCCAATCTACTAGTATATACAAACATTTACCTCACTCGTATGAGAAATCTAATTAAACGACTTAGTAAAACAAGTGGTATGAAACTCTTGCGTTTACTTCGTTGGTTAATTCTTGGACTTGTTCGATTGAATCTCTTGTGACAATTTTCTAGTGGAGATCTACAATTTGTTGGTAAATATTTAAGTTAAGCTAGTGGTTATGGGACATGAAGCTAAGCTCATATATTTACTAGCTTATTGTAATTGACACTTCTTGATGATCAATGATGATCATTTTATGGTTTAGACTAGCAATTGTGCGATGTCCCTTTGTCTGCGAGGGAGACTTAGCCCCGCTTTGTGGAGTTTCGACTCAAATTGGTGGGGTAGCAACCCATGGTCTTCGGACCATTCGTGTGTCAGGTCTTCGGACCATTCGTGTGTCAAATTAATGGCTAGTTACCATGAGATAGCTTCTCGTTCGTGTGTTATAGCTGTTGGTGAGTTTTCATGCTCCCGTTCGTGTGATAGGCCTCCCCCCTTTTTATTTTATGATTTCTGGATTTCGTGTGTTGAATTCTATAATTTATGCTTCACCAATTTTAGTGATTTTCATTGATATGATTTATCAATTTTTGTGCATTGGTGAATTCGTGTGTCATTAACTTGTTATGAATACAAGTTTTGGGTATGATACCCTTTTTGGATCTTTGAGAAGATTCTTTGATATTGATTAATCGTTTGTTGATTATCATTTACATACTTATAGTAGTATGCCATTATGGATATTATACGTCTATGCCATATCTTTCATTCTATATCATGTTATCTGATATTTATAGCTAGACTGATCCGTTTATTATTTTCTTATAAATAATACTCGGGTCAGACCGAGATGTTGCAGGTGCTTCGACTTGACTTCTCTCCAGGGATCCATTACTCTGACCTTTTGCTTACTACTTAGATTAGTAGTTTTTGTTGTATACTCTTGAGATATTGACTCATTGATGTATTCTTTTGTATAACACATGTTGCTATTATTTTGTGTTATTGTGGATCTTTCTGACCACTACTCTGATGTACACTTTTATGTGTAATATTCATATCTTATTCCGCCTTTGTGATATGAATTATCTGTGACTGATTTATGTTATGTTTATTTCTATATTTGTTTCTGAAGATATTACAGCCACTGTGTAGTAGCTTTGAGTTTGTGTCGGTATGTAGGATTGTTATACTATCTGACATATCAATGCTCGCGTAAAGCAATTACACGGATGGTCGCTCCTCAACAGCCTTATTCTCCGTGCTAGTTGATAGCATTCACCGTAATGTTCTTGGCTAGCGTGGGTATAGAGGTGGGGCGTCACAGCTTGGTATCGGAGCCAAACTTCGGAACAATATGGAGTATTATAACAAGGATCATCGTCCTAAGTCCATCTTAGGAGTCGTGCTTTAGGATTTTATTCGGGTCTTCGTACCGTCCTATCCTATTTTCTTTTATGATTCCTTGTTTTATCTATCAAGATTGCTTGATATTTATTTTGAGAATAACTTTTCTCCTTCTTTCTTTCTTAAAGAAGAGGAATGGTTAGACCAGGCCGTCCCAGCGCCGGTCAATCTAGTGCTACTCCCCAGGATGGTGTATTTATGTCTGCCCAAACAACTTCTTGATCTAGTTAGAACGCTCAAGCAGCCGGACCCATTCCAGAGCCTACTCATCCTAGATCCGGTTTTGCACGCTTGTGCAGAGACTATACCGATTTGGGTGGAAGGCCATTCAAGGGATCCGAGAGTGTTATTGAAATTCAAGCTTGGCTCAAATCATGTGATTGTATCTTTTCTCGCATGAACCTTATTGACCTTCATCGAGTCCAAGTGGCTTCTATCATGCTCCAAGAAAGAGCATTAGATTGGTATGAGCTTTTAATTTCTGAAATCGTTGAAGCGGATCTCACTTGGGAGCAATTCCGAGAAAGGTTCGAATTGAAATTTGTGCCGGAGGCTGAAAAAGTAACTCTGGCCCGCCGTTTTATTGACCTTGTTCAAGGTGAATCTTCTGTGACAGATTATGTCGCCTCTTTCGAGTCTCTTTCTAAATACGGGGTTGAGTATATTAATACCCCGATGAAGAAAAATCAAAGATTTGTCTATGGCTTGAATAAGAATCTTAAGAAGCCATTACTTCTGAAACTTGAGGTTTCATTTGATCAGCTTATTTATATCGCTCTTCGTCTTGAAGAGGCCGATAGAGAAATTGATGTCGAGGTTGGGAGTGCCAAACCAAACTCCAACAACAACAAGAAGAGGCATCCCTTTATTAGGTTTGAAAGTCCTAATCCTAACAAGAGGGCGAAGCAAGAGACTTCTATAGCAAATACTCCCATCCCTAATCGCGGAGAATGCTACAATTGTGGCTCTAGGGACCACTATATAAATAGGTGTCCAAGGCCTATTTCTTGCCGCTATTGCAAAAGTGCGGATCATTGTATCTCTTCGTGTCCCAAGCGTCAAAGCAGGAGAGAAGGAAAGCTGCAAGCCCCTAGCAACTCTTCTCTTAGTCAAGGTATTTTACATTCAATCCTTGAAGGCATTGTTTTATTTCGTGAACTTTCTATTTGAGTTCTTTTTGATATGGGTTTCATCTCACTATTTTATATCAAAAGAACTTGTCGATTCTTTTTCTTTGAATATTTTGGGCTTGATGACTTCTTTGAGGATTGCGAATCCGGATGGTAGATCTGCAACACTCAATTCGCTTTTATTTGATGTCGAAAATTATTTTATGTGATTTTTCTTTCCGAGCCAATATTTTTACTTAGGCTCCGGAATTGATTTGTGCGATAGGATTGGCTTAATCATTAATGAAGCCTATATCCTATTTTCTCGTGTGGACTATTCCTCTTCGACATTTTCAATCTGTTAAGCAGATTTCTATTTTTCCTTTATGATTTTGATTCCAACTTGATGGCATCATTTTATTCCTTAAGCCCACTTATAAGGAAAGTGTTATTTCTCTCATTCATGTAGTTGGAGAAATTTTCCGGTATTTTTGAGCTTGTCTTAGGATTATCACCTAAGTAATCTTTTGTGTGGTGCTAAGGTCTTTTCAGTTTGACCTTGCCACCGATTTTCATTTGGCTACGAGTCGCGTGAGTTAGCATTCCACTTACGCACTCTGCACTCGTTATGATTCTAATGAATGACTTATTTTGTCATTCAATTTGTCCAGCTTATTTCATCCATTTTATATATCAAATATTCTATGAATATTTCGATGAGACCATTCTTGTATTTATTGGTTTTGGATGAAAATAGAAATTTAAAATTTTGTAAATCTTTTTCGTAAGATTTATTTATAAGTACAATTCGATTTTGATCTTAAAACGAGCAAAGAATTTTCTTAAAGGTTTTTGAGAAACATGTTTATCATATAGAAGATGATTTTGTGATTGTATTGCCCGTTGAGTGCTTTAAGAATTCTGGTCGACGCGCTTGATCAACGTTATCGATAGGAATTTCCTAAACGCTTTGATGAGACAATCAGACACAGTATATTAACTTGAAAATAGTAAATTTTTCTAGAATGATTATTACATAATGATAAATGTAATTTTGAAAGTTTTAACTTTTCAGGAAAGAAGATTATTTAAAAGAAATTCTTTCTTTTCGATACTCTTGTTCTTGTGATTCCCGAGGGGGAACCAAGACTTTATCTTCTGTACCAATGCTTACCGTATTGGTTTGGATGTCGTTCTCTTGCATAAGATAACGTGCTATCACTTGTGCTTCTAAATCATTAAAAGCCGATTGAGACTAGGTATGCCACTCATGATCTAGTGCTCGCGGCTATTGTTTTCGCTTTTAGAGTTTGGCATCATCATTTTTGGATGAGAAATATGTTCGCTACCCCGATCATAAATCTTTGGGATAATTATTTTCTCATATGGAACTCCATGTTGACTCGAGTTTCTAACATCTTATGATCTTGATATTCTTTTTATTCCTGGAAGGGAAATCGTGTTGCCAATGCGCTTTGTCGTAAGCAACAAGTGGTTGATTCCTTGATGTTGTCTGAATGGAATTATCTTTTTATCAAGTTCATCGGACGTTTTGGTATACTTTGTTTTATTGAGCTTTATCTCATTCCTTTTATGGACTAGTGTCCGGTGTTCTTTTATGGTGTTCGGTTCATCGGATGTACTGTTATTATACTACATCAATGTTCCATCTCATTTGGATCAATGGATGTACCATTATTATACTACATCGTTGTTCCGGTTTATCGGTTCATTGGACGTACCGTTTTTGTACTACGTCGGTGTTTCAAATTATTCGAGTTTGAAGTTTCTCGGGCGTACCGTTTCTGTACTACGCCGTTGCACTGGCTCAATTTTCAGCTATTCTTGACGTTCCCCACGTCTTTTATCTACGAAAATGCCTTAAGGATTTCGATTTTCATTCTTGAGCCCGGTGATATTGTGGAAATTGAAGTTTCACCAGATTTGATTTTTGAGCAACATCCTATTCGAATTATTGCTTCGAAGCTCAAACGACTTCGAAATAAAGATGTTCTTCTTGTGAGAGTTCAATGGTTCTCAAATCCTAGGGATTACTCTTGGGAATCTAAAGAATTCATCGAGCGATCCCGTTCAGGCTTACCCTTTCATGCTCTTTATGGTGAACTTCCTATTTCAAATTTTCTTTTGTGTTAATATGCTTTTATGCTTGTTACTTCTTATCTTCTTCTTAAATATTGCGAGGACGCAATTTCTTTAAGGAGGGGAGTCTGTAACAACCCGTATATTTATCGATTTTATATTTAAATATTTTATTTAAATATTTTATCGTTAGTCGGATTTTAGTCCGAAAAGCTACTTTTTGCAAACAGCCGAATTAGGACTCGAGACCACTTCCATTGAGTTCAAAATGCCATTTGCGACCTTTTTGAGTATAAGCTTCGATATGTTTGGAGAAAGTTGATTTTTGCTACTTTGTACTTAGGGCTTTGGTTTGGGCTGAGCCACTTATGTATTCAGTCCCAACCCCTTCTCCTCTTCATTACTTCATAATTTCCTAATACATTCAAGCTTCATCAAAAATGGGGGAAGAGAAAAAAGAATTAGGAAATCCTAAGCTCTAGTTTCCATTAGCAAATCCATCTTCTTGCTCCAAACTCAAGTGAACCCATTGGTAAGCATCTCCTTCTTCTTCTCCAACTCATTCTCTCTTTGATTTCAGAAAATTCCTAAACCTAATTTAGGAAATGTTTCTCTTTTAAGCTTAGATTGAAGCTTCTTGAGTTGTTATTGAAGAGGAATTGATCTTAGCTTGTTTTTAAAGCTTCTCCTTCATTGATTTGGGTTCAAAGGTGAGATTTTTATCTCACATCTTTGTCTATAATTATCTTCGATTGTTAGGTATGAATTCCTAACGTTTATTCATGTGCAATTGATTTTGGTTTGGATTGATTTCGTGTATATTCCAATTTTGGTATTTTGAAATCAAAATATATGAAAATCCTTTTATGGATATTTGGACATGGATATTTGAGGCGTATCGACGAGTCGTTTAAGGCTGGGTTGTCACTTGGCGCAAATCCTTAGTCGTCACTTGCTCGTTCGATCGTTTTCAATATTCGTTTGGCCATTTTTGGTCGAGGTTCAGAAAATGCTCTGAATTCTAGTTTCAGACGTCTGAATCTGGAATTTCAGACGTCTGAATTGGTTCTATTTCAAATAGAAAGAAAATAGGCTAAAATATGCCTATTTCAGACGTCTGAAACACTTGATTCAGATGTCTGAATTGTGTTCTGGAAATTTTTATATTTCCAGATTCAGACGTCTGAACCACTTGTTTCAGACGTCTGAAACTGCAGTGTTTTGCCTGCTTGCCTATTTTGTTTACGAATTCCAATTTTATCGACTTGTGTTGGTTCCCTTCTATTGTTATCATTTAATTATCGACTTTGAGGACATTTTCTTGGGAATTTTTGGAAATATCCACTTTGATGGATTTAATATCGATTTCTTTGGATTTGATTCACGTCTTCGTATGTGAATTTTGATGATTGATTGTTCCTACAATCCTTTCGATGATTTGTCACTTTAAAAATATAAAGGTTACTATACTAGTAGTAAATATCAAAACCCTTTTCATCAAAACGATTTCAACTCCATTTTCAATTACAAAGCTCGTTTCCTAAACCGTTTTCCAATCTACTAGTATATACAAACCTTTACCTCACTCGTATGAGAAATCTAATTAAACGACTTAGTAAAACAAGTGGTATGAAACTCTTGCGTTTACTTCGTTGGTTAATTCTTGGACTTGTTCGATTGAATCTCTTGTGACAATTTTCTAGTGGAGATCTACAATTTGTTCGTAAATATTTAAGTTAAGCTAGTGGTTATGGGACATGAAGCTAAGCTCATATATTTACTAGCTTATTGTAATTGACACTTCTTGATGATCAATGATGATCATTTTATGATTTAGACTAGCAATTGTGCGATGTCTCTTTGTCTGCGAGGGAGACTAAGCCCCGCTTTGTGGAGTTTCGACTCAAATTGGTGGGGTAGCAACCCACGGTCTTCGGACCATTCGTGTGTCAGGTCTTCGGACTATTCGTGTGTCAAATTAATGGCTAGTTACCATGAGATAGCTTCTCGTTCGTGTGTTACAGCTGTTGGTGAGTTTTCATGCTCCCGTTCATGTGATAGGCCTCCCCCCCTTTTTATTTTATGATTTCTGGATTTCGTGTGTTGAATTCTATAATTTATGCTTCACCAATTTTAGTGATTTTCATTGATATGATTTATCAATTTTTGTGCATTGGTGAATTCGTGTGTATTAACTTGTTATGAATACAAGTTTTGGGTATGATACCCTTTTTGGATCTTTGAGAAGATTCTTTGATATTGATTAATCGTTTGTTGATTATCATTTACATACTTATAGTAGTATGCCATTATGGATATTATACGTCTATGCCATATCTTTCGTTCTATATCATGTTACCTGATATTTGTAGCTAGACTGATCCGTTTATTATTTTCTTATAAATAATACTCGGGTCAGACCGAGATGTTGCAGGTGCTTCGACTTGACTTCTCTCCAGGGATCCATTACTCTGACCTTTTGCTTACTACTTAGATTAGTAGTTTTTGTTGTATACTCTTGAGATATTGACTCGTTGATGTATTCTTTTGTATAGCACATGTTGCTATTATTTTGTGTTATTGTGGATCTTTCTGACCACTACTCTGATGTACACTTTTATGTGTAATATTCATATCTTATTCCGCCTTTGTGATATGAATTATCTGTGACTGATTTATGTTATGTTTATTTCTATATTTGTTTCTGAAGATATTACAGCCACTGTGTAGTAGCTTTGAGTTTGTGTCGGTATGTAGGATTGTTATACTATCTGACATATCAATGCTCGCGCAAAGCAATTACACGGATGGTCGCTCCTCAATAGCCTTATTCTCCGTGCTATTTGACAGCATTCACCGTAATGTTCTTGGCTAGCGTGGGTATAGAGGTGGGGCGTCACAATATAGATATACATAAAAAATAATAATTCTGAACGTTATATGTACATATACAAATATTAAAAATAAAATACATGCTTTATGTAATTATGTTTTGTATCAGAATTAAATTTTTATGTATAAATTAGTTTAATATTATTATTAAATTCAAAAAAGACTTCTTTTTAATTTCCTGACCATTAGCATATTTATAAAACGCATACATGAAAAATGTAACATCCCGCCTTTTTGTACGCTTTAAATCGACGATAAACGACACACGTTAGACTCAAACCATACAAAAGAGCGGATTGCTATTGGGGTGAATAAAACAGAGAAAGAAATAAAACAAAACAGAATCTCGCATCGGAATGACAAAATATAATAATCAAATAACAGTTCATGAAGCTGTTTTACAAAACATTTGATTAAACCTTATACCACATAGATCAAAGTTACACATACCATAGAATAATTATAGTGGAACAATGTGATGCAGTGGAATAATATAATAAATAATAGTAATACAATCTTCGTCTTCATCCTCCAGAAATAAAGTCTTCATATCCTAAAATGCTCAGGCTGACCCAAGCGAATTGAAAAGACAAAACACTCGAGTTAGAACTAAAAGATCTTATGTAAGTTAAATCAATGTAAATAATATGAGTGGAACAAAAACATAGATGTTTACGGGATATGACATCCCCCATCCAGTGTCAAACGTGAGTGCAGTAACTTAAGAGATACTTAGGATTCACATCTCCTAAGGATCCGTTAAACTATCTACTATGCAACAATATACGCTATTATAATAATGTCTAGAGGTAAAATAAACTTACTTTAAAATAGTGTTAAGGAGTGACTCAATATTCCCATTAACACATAATAGTGCCAATAGTCTATACAACACATGCGTACCTCCTGATCGGGAGGTTACGAGAAGATACTCCTACGACACAAATCAAACTCGTACAAGGCTCGCTTGGGTAGGTACACGGCACAACTAGGCAATGCCAGGGTGGATATACCAATTACTATCCGGACTGGTGATGACGCATAGCCCGCAGCTACTGCCCACCTCGAGCCACACCCCTAAAAATCAAAGGGCCCCAATCAATCACAAAGTAATAGAATGGTATCGAAGGAGTGTGTCCGATAAGGGGAGCTACCGCACTGGCCCGAAATCGCTCATGTTTTAGCCACCTTATGCCAACTCACGGGAGTCGGGTCCACGTATATACCTCAAAGGAACGCCGCCGCCATCCTACTTCATTCTGGAATCTCCACCGCGTACACGTTGTTAAAGTTGTTTTCGAAGTTGGCAGAGAGTATGACAACTTTCGATCCCGGTCTCTTTAACAACCTAACGTTATTATAACACCGCGGTCATTTTCAAAATAGTTTATACTTTAAAACCAAATATCATAGCCTTTTATAAACCAAAGTAATACGATATCATTTTCATTTCAACTATATCCTTTTCCCAAAATCATAATACTTTCAAAGTTATAACACTTTGAAATCAAAACACTTATAACACTTTCAAATCATAATACCTAGAAACTCATAACTTTGAAACATAACTTCCACCACTTAAATGGTTTAAATATTTAAAATTCTTTACATAATAAAATAGCTTCTTCAATTTCACAAATCAATTCCAAAACAACTCGAATTTCTAAATTTTAAATTTAACCAAATCCCATATCATAAATTTCAATTCGCTTTCCAAATAAATTATTCCAAATTATATAGATTTCAAAATGAATTTGATCAACAGAATAAACCATTCCAACTTCAATATATTACAAACTTTAAGTATTCAACAATTTCAAAACTAAGTTTGGTAATTTCATATATATATACAAGTATGAAGGCACGTCCGTTGGACGTGTGCATAGAAAATATTGATTCTATTCTATGTCGTTACTATATTGGCAGATGCGTAAAGTAATATTGTAAAACATTATTAACTTGTGTACATGTCTTATAAAAAACTTGTTTACATGCTTTAAAATTTACACCGGGAAAAAGAAGATATTTTAACCACAGAGAGCATGGTCCAAGCAACAAATTTTTAAAAACGTACAATGTTTGTTCTACTGATAGTTTAAAATCAGATACATTAACATTCAAACTGTGCAACTGCAAAATTCATTGTTGTAATTAGAATACAGTAAGGCCATTTTAGTATATGAAAACGTTGACGTAATATCGAAATAATTCTTGTACAAACGGAAAAAACAAACAAAGTCATAATATTCTTCATTTTCGGCCATTGAAAAAATGTGTTCCATGGTTGAAGTACTGAAGCAAGAAGAAGAATGATACCCAAAAAAGTGAACAATGCGAATACAATTGTCTTCAATGCACTTGTGCATTTACTCATCATCACCAATTCTGTTATTATTGTGAGATGTCAGTATGTTGGGTTTCTATCCAAAGCAAACACCATAAGCTACCATTTAGCAGTTCAAAAAAAACATTTTGCTGGCTATATAAATTTAAATCAGTATGAGTAGGAATTGATATCTACTATGAATGCTCTTATGCAGTGGCATTAGTTAAATTTCCCATTATCAAACTATCACTTGAATATCAAAGATCGTTAATTTAAGAATTTGCATAATCGCTTTGTTTCATTTAAAATTTTATGGGATATTTTTTCCCCATGATAATATACAAAAGATGATGGGCATGTTTTCTAATCATCATATTCATACCATTGTTTAAAACTACAGCGTGGTCTATTATTCTTTAGGGTGTCATTGTTTATCGTTTATAAACTTTTTGTTAGTAAAAGTAGTGTGTGCAGCATATTTATTTGAACAATGAAGTGAAAATGTGAATATAGATGAAAGTGGTACTGGTTGTAGGTTGTGTTTGAATTTCAGATGTTTGCATTCGTTGTGCACGTCGTCGTCTACAGTTGGCCAACTCAACTTTCCTTCAATCGCATTCCATCCTACTTGTCGAGCTCTTTGTGCTAACTGACATTGTTCTCGCTGTTGAACATTCATCCATTTATCATAGAAAATTTGAAATAAAATTATGTTGAAATGTTAATGGATAAAATATCATCAACTACGTGTTGGTAATACAAAAAAATTTATGCTAGAACATGACATAACTTATGCAAATTTCAGCTCATTCCATGTTAGAATGCTATAATGATGCATCATTCAATAACACTATGATAGTCATTTATAATCAGTAAATATCCATATTTATGGATAATGGAAAGAGTAAAAAGTGTGTCAAAATTGTCATTCTATAGAACATTACATAGCAGTTGAGTACTGCAAAGTGAAATATATAAGTATAAGAATAGTAGTGAGTAAACAGTGAAAGCCTGTAAGAAGTATGTATGACTTGTTCTAATAATAGTGAAAAAAATAGAATGGAGATATTCAAAGATGAATGGTAGTTTAAGTATTGTTGTTATTGTTGTTGTTATGGATGAAACAGCAGAAAAAATAAGAAAATTTTAGATGCTATAATAAAACTATGACTTATTCAAGTGAAAAGTAGAGCAAAAACTGAAATGGGCTAGCATTAATTATTCCTCTCTTATTAAATAATCTCCAGGTCCTTAAAAATAACATGTGGAGTTTGATGTGTCACATATAGCATGGCTGGAGAGTTTGATATCATTTTAGAGTGAAATGTTGCCATTGTAAGGAGAGTTGCTTGGATTTACATGCATTGAAGAATTGCTGAATGGATTTACACGTGTTCTTTGTAGAAGCTTATGGTATTGTAGAATTATAATATAAGGCTATGGAGGTGAAGCAAACCGAGTTATTTTCCTGATAATGCAAACTGAAGCAGGCTGAAGCACTTTAGGATAAGCAACATACATTGATGTAGATTGAAAGGAGGTTATGCAGGTGAAGAAAATGGATGGAGGCCTGATATTGTTGAGGAATAATAGTTGGAATAGATAGTCTAAGGCAAGCCATATGTAATCCTGTCGTAAATATAAAGCCAGCCATGTGTGCAGGGCATGCTGATGGTGGCAGCATTGTGCGAGCTGTGCTAGCAAGGGTAGGGACCGAATTGCTAGGTCAGTGAACATGAGAATGTGAAGAGCAGCTACTGGCCGAAGTACTGGAGGTGATGTTCTCGAGCATTGGTGATGTTGTAGGGGTGTTCGCAGCATGTAGATAGGGGAGTATGTGTGCATGTTACTGATCTGCCTTGTTTAATGTAAGCGGCCTGGATGTAGCCATAAAACAATTTAACATTTGGAAAATTAATATATTTATATTAAATGTATATTTACTATATTAGCAATAAAGACTGAATAGGACTTTCAACTTATGCTAATAGGGATTGCCAATTAATAAATCAACTTATAACACGTGTGAGTTAATGCTCGGACTGAACATATTGATAGCATATCAACTTGAAGAGCTTAATGTTTTTTGATAACTGTAAAAGTCATTATCTAAGCATTTTGCACTATTACCTACAGATAAAATAATCTACGTTTCATACAAAACAAATTGCTAGGTGTGAGCAACAAATGAAGGTCAAAATGAAGGTCAAAACCAATTTACAATGATATCAACCTGCAGATCTTACCAACAATAGTGGACAAACTAACATCCTTTGACTTTCCATATACAACTTGTACAGATCTTCTTTGAAGTTCTACTCTTTTCTTCGGTTGGATTTATCCTCCCCTATTGAAACTACAAAAAATAAGTCAGGAACAAAACAATAGCACTAAAAGTTCGGATTTATAGAAAAGGAGATGAAACATGTAAAGACCCTTCTCCTCAGGTAATCATTTGGGATATTTTACCCTAGATTATCACATAAATTTTAAGTTAACTCCATCTCTATCATGTTAACATGTACAGTGTTATCATACGGAATGCAACAATTCTATTAGTTTTTGATGTGTGTTCTAAACATATCGAAAACATCAGGGAAGGTAAAATCTCCAAATCAGACACAAAATACAATAACATCCATAAAATGTTGTATAGATGAATAAATATAATACATCAAACTACTAAATAAATGTGCAAATTCAATGATCATGCCATACGAACGTATGATAACAAATCACATCATGACTTTAATAAAACTAAAGAACAAAAAATGTTGCATATACAATAATTTAAGGGTAAGAATTTATTGCCTAAATGGATAAATAGCAGATATGCAGTCTCCTTTTATGCTTTATGATATTATGAACTTTATGTATAATTTAAAGGTGCAACAGGAATATAAGATACTGGGTATAGATTATGACAACATGATGTTTAGTCAACCATGACAGAACATATGACTTCTAAAACTAAGTTATAGACCGATCGAATACATGTATTGCATTTATCTATAATTTTCAACAACTAAAGCATAGTAAAAAAATTATACACAGGAAAAAATTTCAAGTTGAGAACGGAAAAAAAGAAAAATCGGCATATACCCTTTTTCTTTGTTCAAATTTTTACTTTGAGAGATATATAGTTTAAGGAACTTCAATTTACAATCCTAAGCTCCTGTGTTATACATATGAGTTTACACAATTAGAGCCAAATTAAACCTAAACATGAGAAATCATTGATTTTGCTAATTTAAAAATAGAAAGTAAAATATTTAGGGTAATAAGAAAATAAACTATTTGGCTTGAAGGGAACTAATTCGTTGCTGATTGAAACAGCCAAGGTGAGGACTGTACACAAAGTTATATAGTGAACAAATGATTTGTGAATATAGGGAACTTTTTATGATAAAGGAAGTTTTCAGATGCAAAAACTATAATAAAAAATTAATCAACACAAATCAAGCGACCAAAAACTAACCTTCCATGTTGGTACAAAGTAAAGACCTCTAAGTTTGATTTGCTACACAGGAATGCCAAAATAGCTTGCTGCACAATAAACATCTCGAATAATTTAATTAAATGAAAATTTCAGGTGCGAACTAATAAAGATGGAAATGGTAACAAAATTGCAAGAGCTACATAAAATTCAACCAAGTTATCACTATCGAAAAGTAGGCAACATATTGTCGTAATCCTTTTGCAACGCACTGTAAAACGAAGCACTGAAGTAAGGAGCAATGCGTACCGGTAGAAAAACTGCTGTATACAAAACTAATGTATTAACTCTTTCCCTAACACCTCTGGCCACTTATTGCCATAGACTTGTTTGCTGACATGGTGGTATGCAGTGCAGTTTTAAGTTACTCTAAAACTATGGATAATTCAAGTTCCCCCCTTTTTAGTACCCAAACTTATCGTAGTCGAGGCAACAGGACACAATAAGATATAAACATGTCCAACTTTGGATCTCAATCCATCAACTAAAGCACTATATAAGTAACATATTAACATATGCAGCAGGAGTACCACATTTTAAATTTGGTTGGTGAAAAGTGAGTTTAAAGGTAAGCCGAGTACAACGACACAATTTAAGTGTAAGGCCTAGATTAACTACTGCTAGCCTAGGTATAATGCGGTGTTACTACATCGTGCTACATGTATTGCTGTCGCGGACAGTGCAATTTTAGTGCTAGTGTTGGGTCAACTGTGAAGCATTTCAGTGGACACACCTTTATGACGGAAAAAGTATCATAATATTCAAAAGTTAGAATTGCTAACCACTAAATTTACCAAGAAGAAAAATAATCTGATTATTCGAACCACATAATTTGGAAACGCATATGATAGAATGACACCAAACCTCTTTTTAGTTATATTAATGTATAGGTAGAACTCAACCAATCAACATATAATTCAAATCACTCACATGAGCAAAGATGGATAGAGTGTTTTGTAACGTCAGATGGTACACAAATTGCTGCTGCAATATGTTTTCATGATTAATCGTGATTTGAATGCAGAAGTAAATTAATTTATGGAAAATTATGGTGTTTATTGACTTGCAATACGAAGTGGCCGAAATATATGCTGAGCATAAAACAGAACAAATATTAGAACAGAACAACAAACTAATGGCAGATCAAATATTGACCGACATGTCTAAATGTAATGTATGTTTTGGGGCTTGATTTACAGTTAAAAAGAAAATAGTATTATAACATAAAGAAGTATGTAGAAGATGACAAACCAAATGGATTAATATCATATTATAATCAGACAAAGATGATCAACTAAGAACATAACCACTGTAAAACTCCAAATTACAAACATGAATAGTATATAACATTAAAAGGAAACAAATAAGTGTAACGACCCAGAATTTTATTTAATTAAAATATGAATATTTAATTAATTTTAAATATTAATAAGTGAATTTATAAGTCGAATAAATTTTTATTTGAATTATTAGATTTAATTGAATAATTAAATCAATAAATTAATATGTGAAATTATGGAAATAATTGAAAATTGAGTTAAATATGATTGAAAATGATTTGTAAAATTTTATTTTATCATATTAAAGTTAGAACGATATTTTAGAACTTTTAAAATCGAATTAAAAGTTAATTTGTGAAAAATTGAATATTTTAATATTAAATCGACTAGTGAAAATAGTCAATTTTTGAATAGTCTCAGAATTGAACGAAACCAGTTCCATTGGATCCGTAATAGTTAGTTATTACCGGATTTCAATTTTCGTGTCAATCGGAGTTATCGTTTGAGCGTGGCAGCTCGAAACGCATCGAATTGTTTTTAATTTAAATTTGACGAGTGAAAATAGCCATTTTTCAAAAAGTCTCGGATTTCGACGAAACCAGTTTCATCGGATCCGTAATGTGATATTATTGTAAGGTTTCAAATTTCAAGTCAATTGGATTTACCGTTTGTCCGGTACAAATTAAAACGCCTAGGAAATCGATTTAAATCGGTTTAATTCAAATTGAGCGTTTGTAGCCATAACTCGCACAGATGTCCGAATTAGCTTCCGAAACATGTTCCATTGTGTCCGGAACGCGGGGTAAACCCTAGAAACGCTGGTTACGGCGCGTAAAGCGGAGTTCGAGATTTCCGGATGAATAGTGTTCGTTCAAAACTCTATAAATAGCCACCATCACAACTAAAAAAATATATATAAACCTAAACCTAATTTCTTTCAGCCACCACCCTCCCCCATGAACGGCCGAAATGTTCTCTTCTTCTCCTCCTCTTATCTCTTCATCCACTCAACGATTCAAGAAACTTCTAACTGGAAGATTGTAGAGCATAGAGAGATCTTGGATTTCAACGGCTATGATTGGATTTAGTGCTGTGGATTGACGGCAAATTGACCTCAAAGGTGCTACGTTCGAGCTCAAATTCCGAGGTGAATACGCGACCGAGTCGCATGGGGTTCCAGCTGTGTGTCGTGCTCGAGATGCCCTTCGACGTGGTGGCTCTTGATCGTGTCGAAGTGGTGTGTGGTTGATGTAAAATTTAACCCTAATTAACGTGATGGGTTCGGCCGAAGGTTGTCGCGTGCGTGAATACTTTGGGGAAGAAGATGGAGGGGTTATGCGCACGGGCCTGATGCTATGGGCTTGGATCTAACGGTTATTATGAAGTTAGGTTATAAATTTTAAATAATTGTTGTAATTAGTTTAAGATAAAATTTGTATAAACTTGTAAAATCAATATCTTTTTCATACGAGGTCGAAAACGCGCGAAACTAGTTGCGTTGGAATCGTATGGACGAGCATTACGCGATGGAGTTGGTTTGGAGTTAGTGAGAATTTTGGGTAAAATTAAACGCGCGTTTAATTTTATTCGAAATAAATCGCTAAAACGGAATTTAAATCAAGGTGAGAACTTCTCACTCAATCGAATCAGTTTCAATTTTATTTTAAATAGTTAGATTTAAAATATTTGAATGCATGTTTGAATGATGATTGTTATCTATTGATTGTTAAAATAGACATTATGCGCCGTTAGTAAGCGGATGTTATTTATTAAAAACATATACCGCGAATATTTCATAAACAGTGAAATTGGTATTATATAAAATAGCAATATATATATATTGGCATATGTATATATCGGAGTTATTGATTTCCCGCATTTTTTGTTTAGCGGATGAGACCCTATTGCGCCGTCTATTAAGCGGATAATATTTAAATCCCATATACCGCGATAATTTCGTACTGGAGCGAAATTGGTATTGTGCTAATGTTTGTGAATGCAGGAAAAACGGGTTGGAGGGATCCAACTGGATTCCTCAACAGTATTTATTTGATTATGGATATTTTGATATTCGTTGATTATCATATACGATATGTGATATCGTTGTTGTCGTGATTGACTATTTGGTGTGTAGCATCATTGGACCCAGATTTTGGGATTTTAAAATGATTTTAAAGTGATTTTTGAAAATATACTTTGTTTTTGGAATTGATCCATGTTAAATAAATAAACATTATAATTTTCAAAGTTATAAAATTTTAGTTTTCGTGAAATATAGTTAAAAGCTGATTTTTGAGAAATAAGGGTTAATGATTTTATAAAATAGTTTAATCGGGATTTTAGAATTTATTGTGAAAAGTTCAAATATAGGATTTATAAAATTTAATTATTTTATGAATCAAAATGATGAAATAATAAAAGAGATTAAAAACGTTTTAAAGAATAATATAAATTGATTTATATTAAGAGATTTATAAATGGATATTTATAAATTGAAATATTGACATTATAAAACGAGTTTTTATAAGTGTTTGAAATGAAGTGAAAATGAATTTTTGTAAATGAATGGAATTTATAAAATTATTAATGGTGAAGTTATAAATGAAATTTATAAATAGTAAGATTTATAGATTTTGTGAAATTATTAAAGAATATATTTGGATGAATAATCGAATCTTATAAGTTATAAGATTTAGAATTATGAAGTTCAAAGGAACGATTTTTGTAAACGAATAAATTATAAGTATTTGACTTATAATATGAACCTTTGTTTTATAATTGAGTTATAAATTGAATAGGTTAATAAAGGAATTTATAAAAGGAAGTTGTTATAAATAAATAGAAATGGAGTTTATAAACGTTGTTTTATAAATTCACAAACGACTTATTTTGATAAGTAAATTGTTGAAACCTATTAATGGAGTTATATTCACGTTTTTGACTGTGAAAAATCCTTTTAAATAAAATGAATAGAAGTGATGAAATTGTTAATGTAGTATATTCACGTTTTTGAATAGTGAATAATATGTTAAAGAATTGTTTTGATTGTGATATTTTAAATTGAATTAAAACGATCTAACGATGTTTTAGAATGTGTTGAGATTCGAAACCCTAGATTTCAACATTTATTGTTGAAATAGACGTTTTCGAGGAATAGAAGGAAATGGTGGACTATAACACTGTTGTTATAGTAAATGATTTTCGAAAGGAAATGTTTTGTATAGTATTGGGATTTATATATCTATTTTAATTTCGAATCCCTATACTAGTGATTTTGGGACGTCGTAACGATGTTTTACGTAACATTCGTTTTGACCCAAATAAATATGTTTTAAGAGAATGATTTCCTTAAAGAATGAAACATATACTTAATTTCGATTGAAGTATATTGAATATTTTCTAAGTGTTGAAAATAAATAAAATCTGTGAATTACTTATGAATAAATAAGTATGGAATTGTTTTCCCGATATAAAGGGAATATTTTGAGAATTTATCTTTTTGAAGATAAATTGAAATGAATAATTGAAACCGTATATTCATAGATATTTTGAAATATAAATCCACTATGGAATTTATAAAAGAAAAAGGGAAGTTGTTTAAAAATAAATATTGATTTATTTTTGAAGTATTGAAAATTTTATATCTTGTAAAGATATTTTGGAAAATAAATAATTTGGAAAATTATTTGGAATCTGGTGATGTGTGCATATCCATTGATAGTTCAATAATCGACTATCAATATTTCCCTTTGAATGGGTATTTGATGTGATTTGATTGAATTTGAATGCCACACTTATTTTTGAATAAGCGCTCACTATTCGGGTTAACCGAGAAAGGACCATGGGGTCGTATAACCCATTCCGAATATGTGATACGTCGTTGTGAATTGCATTTAATGATCGGTGTTGAAGACCGAGTATTTGCAAAAGCGATAGGATGACCTATCGATTGTTTCTGCACTGGGTAGCTCCTGGTATAGAGATCTCCTAAGTGATGGGAAATTCGATCGGGATTGTGAATACCCGGATTGCAAGGGCTTCGTAAGAAGTGCCTTCAGTTTTGTTCGAGCTCGGAACAGACTTGTATGGATTGTATGCTTGACATTACAAGTTGAGATGTAAAGCCGATTTCTTTCAAATATATTTCTTTTGGTGGCAGAGAATTTATTCTTTTAGCTTAACACCCTTCTCTGAGACGTACGAGCCCAGAGGTTATATAGTTGAAGTTATCAGCGATATATTCCCAATTTGGTAATGTGACATGCTGAGTGATGCTGAAATGATCATTGTGTTGATTATTTGTGATAGGATCGTTTATTTGATCGTCTATCTTTGTGATCATAGAGTCTTTGTGATCATCTCTATGATCATTTGTTGACCCAAAGCATGGCTTTTGTATAAAGTATGTTTTTGTGGACGTGACTACGTCGAGCCTCACACCCCGTGAATGGTCAAAACAGGAAAGAAGCAGCAAGGTTATGAGGGGTAGCGCCCTTTAGGATGTGTGCATTTCCTTCTGGAAAAGGGTGGTATCATGGTATGGAGCCCAGATACTTACTCATGTTGAAAACACTTTGTTATGATTGTGTGAATTGATTGCGAGCGCTCGGTAAAAGGTCCCAAAGGACCGGGGGATGGCATATTCGGTCAGTTGTTACTCAGTTAGGGGTAACCCGGCCTTGTGTTGGTAGAGATCCGGTTTGGTTCTCGGAGATGTCCATCTAGAGGCATTCTCATGTGGCAATGGGAAGTTCCTTGGCCTGATCATTCGTTGGAAATCCAAAGAAACAATACGTGACTTGTACGGTTTTAGTTGTAGAACCTGCCATCTAATATGGTAGCTATTAGTAGGCATAATATAATGGTACCTATGCTGGCTAAGATTTATATTCTACTTTCGAAATGAATTTTTTCTACACTATGCACTAATAATAATATCAAAATTGATTTGATTTTAATACGTATTAAGCATCTTTAGCTATCATAAGGAGAAATCTTCTCCAAGTCTGCGTTTGCATTGTGCGTGTGGCAGGAGGCCTTATGGTAGTCTCATTTTTAAAAGCATTGCAAATTGAATTTAAAAATATTCCTCTATTTTGTTTTCAAAGATAAATAAACTGTTTTGAGTTCTCACACCAGTCACATGACTGACTCGGAGTTTATTGTTTTCCTTCCTAAACTCTGGGTGCCCACCAATTTCCACACGGGCAGTCAAGAGTTAGGTTTATCAGGATATTCTGGATATTCTGGAGTTGCTGGAGGCAAGCTGGATGGCATGGCGTATTACTAGTTTATATAGTATTTCTTTTTCCGCTGCACTATTTGTTTGATGTTGTATACTCTGATGATATGATGTAATGAAATGTGATGTAATGTAATAACTGATATAGTTCTTTGTTTAAAGATTATTCATTTATTATTATATGTTGTTCCGCTGCGATTGTGAGATTTTGTTCTGTTTTGTTTCTTCTGTCCCGTTCTATATTTTCTATTTTCTTTTCTCTATATTTTCTACCTTATCTATTATCTTCTTTTCTTCTCTCTTCTTCTGCCTTTTTCTTTTCCTAAATTTTTCTTAAACCCCTAAGGGTTCGTATTTTCGTTCATCTTGAATTAATCAATGGAGATTAGTGTCTATTCAAGGAGTACGGATTTACGGGTCTTTACAATAAGGTACCTATTTTATTCAAAAACTGTGTTTTTCTTTGTCCTTTTGGTCAAAAATTTGTTTGACCTCATTTCAAGCATGACATGCGCATCATCTGCAATAACAAAGAAGAGTGGCAATTAGGTATGCTTCACATGGTAAGTTATTCAACCACACTAATACATATTCTTAAATTAAAAATATAAGAACATCCATCTCCAAATTTAATTTCAAACACAATGATTTATAAGTAGAATTTATCATCAACAGATATTCTTTGGGCATAAGAGACCTCAAAAAGGAAGCCGATCATGTACCAAATCCCCATCAGTAGTTTCAAAGCAACCAATACCTAATAGTAACAAAAAAATTCAAGGACATTAACAGTTCAGAATTTACAATCATGGTATTGACAGATGGGTTATGAATGAGACTATGCTTTTCTAAGCAGTGGCGTTCATCCTAAATATGACAACAACAAATTGAATAAATTCGGCAGCAACAAATTGTTCAAATTCGACAGTAACAAATTGTTTATAAACAATGGCTGTCGAATTGTTTGTAAAAAATATCAGTGGGCTTTTTGTTGCCGTCGAAAATTGTTGCGTGAGTCGAATTATAGAGAATAAACAGTCCTTAATTCGGTGAGTCAACAAACAATGGCTATCAAATTCGACAGCAACAATTATATCATAAAAAAATCCACCGGTAATGAATTACTTTGTAAAATAAACAATTTAGGAAAAATAGTATAGGATAAACATTCGAATTCGACAGCAAGAAACAGTGGCGTTTATCCTAAATTTGAACAAAAATGTATAAAAAATAAACAACTGATGAACCTGAGAATTAAAATTGTAGGCTGATGTAATCATGGAAGAAATTAACATTTGTGATCTAGTTGACTAATTGAATTAAGTTTCTTCAGTCATAAAAATGGAAGCGCTTCTACTTGGACGTCAAAGGCTAGGGCTTCAGTTGAATTGACGTTGTAGTTACTGTCACAAAATTTAAAAATTTCTGAGCACTTGATTCAAAAGAAGGTAAGCTAAGAAGATATTGAAAAATTTTATGTGTTTTGATTTAGGTAATGATGGATGGGTTTTGGGAGAGGAGAGGGCTTTGAAGGGAAGTAATTGTAGTTATGTGGTACGTGTACGTGTGAGGTGGAGAAATACAACCACGTATTTGGTGGGAAATACAATCGCCATTGTTGAAGCGAATGAGAAGAGGGACAGTTGATGAAAGTGGAGGAGATAGATGAGAACGGACTGATCGTGGCCACAGAGAGAACTGTTTTCACGTGCAAAAGATAAAAGGACAAAAGTGTCCTCAGCACTTTCTCACTTAGCAGGGCTATTTCAGGAAATGCCAAAAGGGCTTCACTTTGACCGATTTGACAAGGGTTTTGCTTTATAGTGTATATATATATATATATATATATATATATATATCGAATTTAATTTTCTATTATTTAGTTTTGAAATATTTTACTTAATAAATCCATTATCATTTAAATACAACCCAAATTTCAAATAACTAAATATTTCCTTAAATTTATTTATACTTGAAATATTCATCTAATCACCTTAATCCAAAATAAAGTGATAAAATCATACCTTTTAAAATTTCAAATTTAATAAATTGCACATCAAAATTATTTGAGTTTAATTCTTAAATAAAATTCAATTTCAAATAAATTTCAAATTTATCTTCCAACCTTAATTAATTTAAATCATTATGAACTCTATACTAAAGTAAAATTTAAGTACTTAACCATATTATCTTCAATAAAAATCAACTTATTATCAAGCTTATTCTATATTAAAACAAATTATACATAGCTTAAAATTAAGGATAAAATAACATTTATATAATATCTAAAATCGATATTTATCTAAATCCACATATTTCTTTACAAAACCATAGAAATCATTTCAAAATATTTATATATATATATACCACGGTGTCTGTATATAATTTTCTATCATATGGTCAAGTGATACGGATATTTATCATTTCAATCCGTAATTTAAATTATAAATACGGTTATATATCATTTCAAACCGCAATCGCGAATGAAATAAAAATCCACAACAACTTGTAGTTTATAACAATATAAAATACAACATCTATTCATCCAATATCAATCATCAAACCTTTATCACAATCATCTTCCAATTCAATCAATAATATCAATATAGAACAGATAATAAATAATAGGTATTTACTGGCAGTTTATATTCGATAATAAATTAAATAACTATTTTATCCAAATAAATTCAAAGAAACTGAGATGATGATTCAAAATATGTCGAATAGTCGTAAATAAATTTCTAATCACATCATAAATCAATTTAACAAACATAAGAAATTTTAGAAGTTGTGAGTGGGTTAAAACACCTGCCTTTTGAATTTAAATTGAATTTAAATCCAATTTAAACCCAAAATTTGAAAATCCTCAGAATCCATCCAGAAACCAGTGCCAAAATGTCCGGAATTCTGATACGAACCTAGCGGAGAAAACCGCGCGTGAATAGGATCTCATATGTAAAAGTTATGGTGATTAAAACATTTGAAAAATTAAATTAAACAGAAAATAACACTACCCCTCAGCTCCCACACACGTCATCAACATGCCCAGGCTTTCACGCATGCTAGCTCAACCGAAACCCTAGCACGATCGCGAATGCGCGCCGCCACCTCGCGCCGCACGATCGCGCGGCGTGCACCTAGCTCGCCGACCATGCCCCCGTCACCTCAGCCCATCGCGACCACCTAGCTACGCTGATCGACGTGAATTTCCAACCACTGCCGCATAGGTAATTAAACCTTTATCTAGTTTTCTCCGACGATCTGACCATCATCCGACCTCGCGAACACCACTGATGCGCTGCGTGCGTCACTCTCTACACCACGATACCCATGATTTGACAATCCATCGACATTGATTGGAACCATATGGACGGTCGAGAATTAATTGGTGATTTCTGGCCAAACGATGGTTTGATGACAGAAACGAATTGCAGATTTGAGATGCGCTCTTCGAGAGCTTCAGATCGATATATAATTTGATGTTATTTGAGGAGTTTGAATTTTTATCTTGAATTTGATTTTGAAATTTGCAATTGGGAATTTAGGGTTTGTCCGCCATTGAGAAAGAGAAGCAACAGAAATTTCTGTACATACAAAAATGAGAAATAAAAGGTTGCTAGGGTTTATAAGTGAATATATATAGGTAGGGTTGAAAATAGAAAGAACGGATCAACTTTGATTGAACGATATCGGCCCAAAAGCCCGTTCTGCCTCCAAAACAAAAATGGGTCATTCCATATATCAAAATAGATGTTTTTAGATATTTTAAATGCAATGGAACAGGTTTCAAGTCCAAATTCCATCGTATGAAGAAGTTATGTTAGAATCAAGTTATTTCAAATTTGATTTCAATTAAATGATTTCTAGGCGTTTCGAGCCCATACGATCAAACGACAAGTCCAATCGTTACGAAACTTGAAATCCTACAATAATTCACTGTTACGGATCCAATGAAATTAGTTTCATTGAAATCCGAGTCAGTGGCTAAAATGACTATATTTCAGTTAATTAAATAATATTATATTAAATTAATTAAATCACATTTCCAATTCAAATTTATTTATTTACAAATTTTATAAATTTGGATTACTTGGTAATTTAGAATCCTTTAAACAAATTTCTACATCAATTCATCATTGAATATTTACCAATTTACAGTATTTAATTTCAATTTCAATTTATCCAGTAATTATAGGTTTAAATTCCCAATAAATCCATGTATTTGATTTCTTAATCTTGTTATGAAACCAATTATCACTTTATGAGAAAAATTATCATTGGTTTGTTTTTATTACATTAATAATTCCCATTTCATCTTATTTTTCAATTAATATAGTAATTAATTTCAGTTGCTTATCCTTAAATTCATTTATTATAGATTACATTCCAATTAATTAAAATTGATTCCAATAATTTGATTTGGTTTAATTATCATCTTTATACTAGGTCCATTATTTCTCTATATACCTTGTTACATTAGTTTTATACCCCATTACACTAATATACCCCTATTTACATCTTAAATTTGTATTATATTACATTTCTAAATGTGTAATCTTGTCAATTGTACACATTAATTAAGGTTCAAAACCAATTAAATAAATTTACCTTAGTTCCATTCTTTTTGCAAATTTATTACTTTATAAATAAATTTACGTTTCTATTTAATTTATACATTCACACCTCCCGTTACTGCATTTATTCTCATTGATGACATTAAAGATTTTCTATTTAATTTAGTAGACCAATTAATTATACCAATTCATTTATTTATACAGCACTTACCCTTATTTACTTATATTCAAATTTATACTCAAGTATAACGGTTACAACTAAATTAATAGGCCAATTAAATAGTAACTTACAACCGTTACTATTACTTTAAATCACGTTAATGAATTCATTATTTTTTACAAATAAAATGTTACAATACTTAATTAACACTGATTTACTTCAATTTCTATTAATCATATATTATCTCATTAATGAATCAACATTCACACTTGTTTTCTTATATTCAAATTTATAACTAAGTGCAACGATTTGCATCATTTCAATTAGTTGAAATTTCATAATTAGTATAATACATTGTTATATTTCATTTTAACGTTTTTTGCACTATTAAATTACAAAGTCTTTATTCTTCCAATTTTAATTACCAAAATCGTATTAGATCAAAAAATTAAATTATTGAAAATTTACGGGTCGTGACGAAAAAAATTAACATTTATACATATTTAAGTTTATTTTAAAAATAAAATACATGGTTTACGTAATTATGTTTTGTATCAAAATTAATAATATTATTATTAATTCAAAAAAGACCTCTTTTTAATTTTCCGACCGTTAACATATTTTAATACGCATATATGAAAAGGAAATCTTAACATTTATACATATTTAAGTTTGTCCAATGAAAACAGCAATGTAGATTCGTGATAAGCATATACTAACTAACGATACATGTAACACAATAAACAGTTATCTATACATGTAAAAAGTGTAAGATACGGATTATTACCTTTCACCGAAGCCTAGATAAAATACCTTAAAATGCTGAATCGGACCGCTCCTTAAATCGATATCCAAGCCTCCAAATAGAGCCACCAATATGACTACAACTACTACCAGTTTTTGGTTTTGATTTAATTTGAATTTTTAAAAGCTTGAACTAGAAGAGGAGAGGGACTTTAGAGGTCGTCCATGACTGGTTAGGAGAGAGAAAAAGGCTAAAATATAAGGTTAGAGGTGATTAAATAAGAAAGATTCTAAGGAGAAAAATGAGGATCTAGATCCGCCTTTAACCCTTACCATTTCACTTCTTTTCGATTCAAAATTTTGCCCTACACATGTCATCATATAGCCGGCCTCCCTAGTCTTTCCATAGCCACATACACAAGACCCCATTATCGGCCTTAAAATCTCTTCGAGCCCAACCAATAAAAATTGCATGTAAATCTAATTCAAATGCACATCGATATCGTATATCAGTATTCATAACTATTGTATACGCATTATTTAATATTGACCAATACGAATTAAATAAAAAATTCATAATTAATATTTCACGAATATTGATTAATTTAATTAATTTATAATAATTATAATTAATTAAACCGGGTGGTAATAGGAGTATTCAATGTTTCTGTTGTATGACTCTTAGGTGTAAATTCGGTCAGTGATCAATATCGAACAATTCAAATATTAACATTCACACATCATTTAGTAGATAATGTGACATTATGGCCAAATTTATCACTTACTTAGCTTCAGTAAAATCCAATTTTATTTTATTTAAGCGTTTCGTGATAGTGACAATAATTTACACCAATTCTCTTCGTCAAAACTATATCACAATAGGACTTATGGAATTTGGTGGTGGTCAAAATTCCAGTATCATTTATATTCAACTTTATAGTCCAAACACAAAATCCTTGTTTCGATAATAATAATTATTATTAACCGAATGGCTCTGGCTAGAGACTTTAATTTGAGTTGACTTAAGTTGACCATGATACTAACCTAATGTAAACGAGGAGATGAATTATCAATTAAATAATGCTCGCTTCCAATGCTTCCACTCGACCCAACTATAGTTGTTCAATGGATGCTTTGCCAAGATTTGATTATAATCAATACGAAGTTCAATATTGAAGCTCGACATTATTCTTAAGTTGATGGAATTGTGTTATTATCATGTCGATGATTCTGTTTGATCTTAGTTATATTAATCAACATAAAACTATCTAGTGTTTCATTTTATAGTTATCCAATGACTATCATTACATAACCCCTTGGTGCCCCTAACAGCCATGAATAATACACCATCCAACATTTGAAGATCATTACATACTATATGTGCAGTTAAAGTACTTAGCGGTTCTATAGCGGTGGAGGTGCCAAAAGTTATAACGGGGATAAAGCGGGGATATAGCGTTTAAATAGCAGAGATGTGAAAAGCTTCATTATATATTGAACCAAATATTGAAAAGTTAATTTATTCTCATTCTCGTATCATCTGTGTAGGAAAAAGATATATAATTTAATCTTATATAACAGAACTGAAGAATATCATGATTTATGCAATCCAGATTCAGTAACAAAAAATGATTCTAACTTACATTGAGTACTTGTGCCTTAAAATTAGGTCTTTACACTAACTTTGTTGATTTGGTTTCAAAGAGAATCAGTCAAATCAACCTTCTTTATCAATATTGCTAAAGTAGGTGCTAAAAAATCTTGATTTAGCGGGTGTAGCGGAAAACAACAGGACTTAAAGTAGATCTAATGTTTAATAGCGCTAAGTTGAAATAACATAGCGTTCGAAGAGCAATATGCGTTATAACAAGGATTTTTTAAGGATTTAGCGGGAATTTAACTACACGGCGTACTATAGTCTCAATATGTATATCAATATCTAGTCTTGAAACATATTGATTAGGAATATTTAAAACTGTATGTTTATTTTACTATGATAAATCACTCATGATTATAACTCATTGTGATTACTATCTCTAAACATACCACTTATGGATTTCTATTAAATGTACTTTAAATTAATTAACACAACACATTATATCAAGTATACAATAGAAAGAAAACACCTTTTATTTCGATCAAGATTGATTATCCAATTAGATATATGTACCAAATTACATAATTTCCCATAGGACATACCCTTAACTCTATTAATTTTCCACTTACGCTTGGGACCAAATATAGAATATCTATCTCATCCCTTTAATTAGTTTGATGAGAAAGTTAGACCCTTCTCAAATGGATCATCTATGTTGTTTTAATTATCTACTCTGTCAATCAACTCTATTCGATGTTGATAAACTACCTTTATCATGTGGAACTAGTTGGAGTATAATTCTTGACTTACAGTAAGATCCTACCGTTACATTTTTATCATATAACCATGTAGTATTCTAAATACTTGAAATCATCCCCAACTCAGTTATAAATTTGTGCATTTATATTTATACATTGCTTTAGTCGTGGTGTTATTTAAGACGATGTACTTAGCATTTTCATTGAATCAACAACAATCTTTTGTTTGGAACATTTCCAACTTAAAGCTCGTTAATGAAGTTTGAACATGAATTTAATATTGAAAAATTATACCCAATATCACTTATGAAGTTTAAGTTTGTATGCTCCCTCATAAGAAGTTCATTATTTCCACAACAGTTCTCTAGTATTTTATAAATATTCGAGAACACTCTAAACTACTATTTAGTTACTACTATTTAATGATCTTAATGCACTTGATATTTGCTTAATTTATGAAATACATTAGATAAAAAATAATATTGTAGATAATATAATATATATATAATTCTTATTTGATAGATTTAAGGTATGCCCTTGGAGCAATTATGTAATTTGTTACATATATCTGACTCGATTACTAATCTTGTTTGAAATAAAAGGTATTTTTTATATTATATACTTGATATAATATGTTATATCAATTAATTTAATTAAAAATATATTTAGTAGAATATTCATAGATTGTATTTTTTGTGATAGTAGTTATAATGCGTTGTAACTATGAGTTCACAATAAGATAAACACACCGTTTTAAATATTCATAGTAAAGAAGTATCAAGACTAGATACCAATGCATCCGTTGAAACTAGATTACGTAACGCTCTCCAAATGTTGGATAGTGTATTATTTATGACTGCTTAGGGCAAAAAAGGGTTACGTATTGATAGTTATTAGATAATCATGGAATGACTAAGTAAATTGCTATTGTTTAATATAACCAAGGTCAAATGCAAAATATCGATGTAACAAAATTACGTAGTTCCCTTGACTTGAGAATACCGTTAATTTTCAATATAGAAGCTCTACTTTGATTATAGTTAAATTATAGCATGACGTCCATCGAATGACTATAATTGGTTTCAGTGAAAGCGTTAGAAGTAAAACACTATTCAAGATAGGATTCGTCTTCTAAGTTATATGAGGTTAGTATCACGGTCAATTGAAGTCAACTCAAATTCAAAATCATTGGCTAAAGCAGTTCGATTGATAACAATTGTTATTATTAAACCAAGGAATTTGTATTTGGACTATAGAGTTGAATATGGATGATATTAGAATTTTGACCATTACAGAATTCCATAAGTCCAAAGTGATATAGTTTTGACGAAGAGAATTGGTGTAAATAATCGTCAAAATCATGTAATGCCTAACAAAGTAAAATTGGATTTTACCAAAACCAAGTAAGCAATAAATTTGGCTAAAATATCACACTACCTGCTAAGTGACACGTGGACATTAATATTCGAATAGTTCGATATTAATTGCTGACCGTATTTACACCCAAAGAGTCACATAATTGAAACATTGAATGCTCTTTTGACAAAATAATTTAATTGATTTGTAATTATTATAAATGAATTAAAATTAGTCAATATTTATGAAATGTTAATTATATTTTTATTTAAGGTGTTAAACAATATTAATAAATATATTTATAATAGTTATAAATATCTTAATCGATGTACGATGTCGACATGCGTTTAAATTGAAATTAAATGCATTAAATATTATTTTGGTTTGAAGTGGATTTGAAGCCCATATGGGACATTGTATTATTAGCCATGATTTGATCATGGTGCTACCGGCTAAATAATGGCATATTAGGTGGTTTGTCGTGTTTAAAAGGTGGAGAATTAGTAGTAGGAAATTGAGGATCCGGATCCTAGATTTTCTCTCTAGTTTCTCCACTAGATAAACACCCTAACCCTCATTCTAAAAATAGTTTTGAGAGCCTCCATTAGTCCTTTTTTCTAGAGGAAAATATTAGAACCTTTCTTCTCTATTTTCAAGCTCAAACCAAATAAAATAAAAGCTATTTGATAGCTAGTGGTCAACAACTTGAAGCTAGCACCTTCAGGATTGGGATATGATTCAAAGAAACTCATATCTTAATTTCAACTTGTATTCAATAAGCTTTGGTGAAGGCATGTCTCTAATTTACAAATACAAATTAATATTATATTTTATATCATATGATGTTGAGATCGATAGATGACAAATCTCGTATATCGATATATAGTCACATTTGTGATATTGTATATTTAAGTGCTTATATAATTTTTATGTCATATATACACACCATAATACTCACGGCCTGATTTAAAAAAAAAAAAATTAAAATTACAACAATATTATTTATATTGCATAAACTTCATATATTTTTATATTACATATAATATCGTATAAATTATGTTTTAAAATTTTATATGCTTAGTCTTTACATGAAATGTTTTCAATATAAACATATATATACATACATGCCATAATACTCACCGCATGATTTTTTTTAGATTTTTTTAAATTACAATAATATTATTAAAATTACATAAACTTCGTAAATTTAAATATTATATATAATATCATATAAATTATGTTTTAAAATTTTATATAATTAGTCTTTACATGAAACATTTTCAGCATAAACATATATGTATGTATGTGTGTATAAATATATGTATATATATATGTATAATTCAAATATTACTTAAATCAAATAAATTTAATAAATCTATAACATCAAAAAATACATTATATAAAATATATTTTAAATTTTATAAAATTAATTTCTATATAGTAAGCTTTCGGCAGATATAAAATTATATTTTTGATAATATGAGTGATATTTTATTCAAGCAAAGCACTCTTTTTTAATGTCTTAAGGGCTCGAACCCATGATCTTTAGAACCTCTATTTTAAGTGCCACATTCTAACTGAATAAGTTGGCTAAAAAATCATTTTTATAATATATATATATATATATATATGAAACAATTAATAATTAATTTCAAAATTGATTTTATACTATAATATAGCATGGATATATTAAAAGTTAAAAATATTGTTTAGAATTTTATAAATGTTAATATATAAAATTTTAGGCTTATAAATATTTTTATTTTATTTATTTCCAAAGGAAATTTAATTTAATAAATTTTTAAATTTTTTTTGCTGTGGGAATTAATGGATATATGTATATATAAATATAATTTTTGATACATTTATATATTTTATTTATGTACTAACTTATATGTATTTATTAGCAAATTATTTATATTTATAATTATATTTACACACACACACATTATATTTATTAATTATTAAAAAAATTGTTTTCAGATTCTATAACAAAATTTATTTTAAAACTATATTTAAAATGATTTTGCTTTTATACATACATACATACATACATACATACTTATATATAATTATATATATATATATATATATTACAAATTTCTTGTATATGTTTATGTATATATATTATTCAATTTTTTTATCTTTTTATATATATATATATATATTTGTAAAACTTTTTATATATAAATTAAGCACATAAGCATACATCTGGATGATATATTTCTGTACTAGAGAGGCTAACATGTCTGTTGCGGTGTAACCCTAGCACTTATACATGGACATATCAAACCTTACACGAATTGCTATGTTACACATGCATATACATATATATGTTTATGATGCACGTGTGTGTGTGCATGTGTGCATATAATATAATACTAATTACATAAGTTAAAATATAATATAATATAAATTTAAATAAAATATTGATTTTATATAAATTAAATTTAGAAATCTTCTAAAGTAATTAGACTTCATAGGCCCAATAAAGATCCACATGGTAAAAAAATTGGAATTCACTCATTTCTTCTACTACGGGCTGGTCAGCTCCGACTATGGTAAGCCAAATAACATACGCATTATAGATTAGTCATGCCAAGCTCACAACCCAGTTACTAGGGTGTCTAAAAAGGATAGTGTCAAAGTTGGATTATTGGTTAATCAAGTACCATGTCCTACTTGGCTACCGGTCTGGCCCGAACAGTTATGTGAGGTCAAAGTTTGGCCATAATAGAATAAGCCTAATTTGAATAGGCCTTTAGCTAATTTCAAAATTGTTTTGAAATTAAAATAAAAAACATAAATTAAAAAGTTAATTTAAGTAAAACTATTATAAATGTTATAATGTAGATTCTAAAATTGTTTTGAAAATTAAAATAAAAGTTTTAAATTTATAAGTTTAATTAAAAATAAAACATATATTATAAAATTTACAATATAATTTTTCAAAATGCATAAAATTTATAAAATTAATTTTAAAATTATTATTTATTAATAAGATTAATAAAATTAATTAATTAAATAAGTTAATTACTTAAATATATATACATGTATAATACATATAAAGATATATGTTATGTTGTCTTGAATTGTTAAGATAACATGAGTATACATGTGTGTGCCAAAGAATTTTAGAAATTAGTAAAATTTAATTAAAATCATTTAATTAAATAAACTAATTAAAAGTTAATTAATAAATTTACATATGTGTATATAAGATATATATGTGTTACTATAAAGGTTATAGTATATATTCAATATAATATGTTATAATTGAAGAATATAATAATTAATTAAAGTGTTAATTAATTAAATTAGTTAAATAAGATTAATTATAACGTTATACATAAAATATTGTATAAGTTAACAGTATAAAAGTTATATAATAATAAAACTTGTATAATATGAATGTATAAACTAAAGGTGGAACATTAAAGAAACCTACCTAGACATAAGGAATAAATACATACACATAGTATGTATACCTTGATTTTAGATGTGTTTGCCACTGAATCATGGGGGTATTTTATAAGAAATGCATTATTTCATAAGTCGATATTACTCAGTATATATTGAATATTATAAATCTTTAACATAAATGTTGTCCTCTACCATTTATATGTTGATGAAATACTTGCATACTCTCCGGTTATTGAGCAAACTTAAGCTAGAGATGTTATGTGCAGTGTTATTAATATATTAATCAGATGAGGTAAAATAACTATATGTATTTATTGAGCAAAGTCAAGGTGCATACACTATATTAGGCCGTCGCGAAATGGTAGTTGCAAGTAAATCTCTTTTGATTTGTTGAGCAAACTCAAGGTCGAAATCAGATTAGGATAAGGAACCACAGGTTAGGAGTTGTATATAATACAACCAATAAGGAGTTATCCATCATTTGTAGTGTTATGACTTGTTGAGCAAACTCCAAATCAGAATTACAAGTCATACAAGTCCTAACACCCACCAGTGAAGTCGAAAGACTTCTATGTTCCATCTCAAGGTTTGGAGAAGCAAAAAAGATTATTGGGAATCTTATTAGCAAAATAAAATGGGAACATTTAACCTTTCTAATATTGTAAGAACACATGCTATATAAAGTTATAATAATCTCCATCGATGAATTTATGCAGTTGATATAATTGATAAAATGTTTATCAATAAAATATACAAATGAACTGAACTAATATTGACAAATAGAAATATAAAATATACTCACCGATAAATTTTTGCATGTTGACCCATGCAAGTGCCTAATTACACAACTACAAAATAAGTTTCTAACTTTCTCACTTATGAATTTACTTACCGGAGACTATGTATTGTCTTCAAAAACTCTAAAAGAAATATAAGAATATGGATAGTTGATCCATATGCAATCACATATAAATATTATATAATAAAAGATCTCAATTCATAATATAGGAAACCATGATGACTGAAATAAGCAAGTAAATTGTAATGTGAGATCGTGTCTTCAATATGATTGGTTACAATAATGATCTTATTTTGTTAAATGTTTTCCTTTGAATGGTTCGACCATTTAGAAAGGGAATCGAATGTATAAGTATGGATGTAACCTAAGGCACGGTTGGGTGAAGAGAGTGAATGGTCACATCTTCTTTATAAAGAAACATTTGAAATGGGAACTGTAAGATAATAGTTGATACTTAATATTGGAATGAGAAATATGATTTCCATTCTGAAGTGTATTTACATATAGAAAATTGTTTTATATGAAATTTATCTCATTGAGTTTAAGATATTTGATTTGAAAGTTCTCGACTATAAACCGATTACGATAAATGAAATAAATAGCCTATATTAAGTGGTTGAATGAAGTTTCATATTTCATATGTTCATATAGTAATGGTGATCGCATCATATTATGAAAATTGTTTTCGTAAAAGTACTAAACATTATTTATGAAATAATAATTATTTTCTCATTATTGACAAAGTTTTGTTCAATACGAATATTATGAATATTTGTTATAATATAAAACAATAGCATTGGTATTTGTGATGCACTAAAAAATACAGAAGTATCTAATTGTATTTGCAATTATTTTAGAATTGTGGACTAAGCCAAATTATGGAAAAATAATTCTTTAATTATATAATTGTGAATCATATGGTACTATAAATTTTATGTCAGATGATTAAGGGTAAAATATCCATTTAATGGGAGCATTATAATAGTTAGTGAACTTTACAGATTGACAAATATAGATATATGCAATTGAAAGTCTATTAATTCCAAAATGGTTCTACGTACTTTAATGTATTTATCGATGAATTATTACAAACATGAATATGTGTATATGATATACATGTAGTATGTTAATGATGAGTTTATAGAATACAGAACAAAAGAAAATAAAATAACATGCAAAATAAAATAAAATGATTCGATTTGATCAATAGGTGAGTATATTAGAAAGAATTCCAAACGTGCCTAAAAATGATAAAGATTAGGTCTCAAAAGTCACTCCTACCTATGATACATTATATATATTGATAATGAGTAACTGAACTTTGTTGAATGAAGTACAATTAATAGTGAGTGAAGTTGAGCTAACTTATTTTTTATAAGATCGTGTACTTAAGAGTAGTACACAAGATTAAAATTAATCTCATCTAAAAAATGGTTTACAAAATCATACAAGATAAGGGTTTATAAGAAACCCCAACATATTGTAGGCCAAGGAGTTGGTGGGTTGCACAAGTCGAAAGCATACACATAATAATCGTTCGTGAAGGATCTTGTATGAACCGCCCTAAAAGGAGTTTGGGAACGACTGTCATTGAATGATCAATCTATATTTTGAGCATAAGTTTTGTAAACTAAAAGCCAAATCAGTTTATATATAAGGCAATTCACAAAAGTTTTTATGAATACCTATTTCGTTGCACTGAGAAACAACTATTGTTACAAAGTACTAACTTCGTAGCGAAGGAATTGTTTTGAGAAATTATTGATAGTAAAATGAATTTGGATACAATCCAAGAATAAAATTGAATACAAGTAATGGAATGAAATTAACCAAACTTAAATGAACACAACACATTAGAATTTCTAATAAGTACTCTCACGCATTGAAGAGAAACTATGAGTTTTTTTTATCAATATCAAGCGTAAATAATCCTCAGTTGCCAATTAAGCCATTAAGAATATTTACTCTACAATATGGATGATGCACAAATCCGAAAAGGATTCCAAGTACATTATTAAAATATGATTATGGTAGTTATACCCAAAGGGATATGATCCATCGACCACGAATGAGTCTCTAAGAGCAAGAATAATGCAGTTGGAATATAATGAGCAATATTGATAATAATAAAATCGTAAATTTCAATCGCTGAAATAGCATAACAGATTCTCCATTCAACGTGCTCAAGTGATTTGGATTTTACTTATAAAAATATCGCTTGGTACGACTTTCTTGGTACATTTATGTTGAAATGGAAATTTCAAAATAATGATTTAGAAAAGACTATTTGCACATAACAACTAAAGGGTCTCAAAGTCAGTGGGAGCAATATTGAGTTTTTGGGTTTTTTGGATATGACCCAAAAAATGATGCAAAAGAATCATTTTATAAGCATCAAATTTGAATAGTTATTTTATAGAAGTATTGAATAGTTTTATTTTCATCCAAAAAGCAGAGGAAGCATGTGTCCATAAGAAATAACCTCTAAAAGATACATAGATATTTCTAGGCTATAAGTAAACAACATATTGCATGTTGTTAATGATGTACTTATGTTAAAATCAGTAATAGTTTGTTTTTTTTAATACTAAATATTGGATTTGTAAATTATATCTTTTATAATAAGTATAAAGGATGTTGGGAATGTCCCAAATGATATGTGAAGACAATGTACTAGTATGTTTAATATGGAACATGTATGATGGGTTCCTTATGTATTGACAGTAGGAATTATCATACATGTTGAATTGTCTACAATATCGTAATTTGTTTATGTATTTGATGCATGAAGGAAAAATCAAATCCAAATTAAGATCACTAAATGGTAGTTTGGAGTGTTCTCGGTGTAGGAATTGCAGATTACAGATCTTAAGGAAAAATTAACACTGGAAGGGCAGTGAATAGAATTTAATTAATTTTATGAATCCTTTTGAAATCCTTTTAAATTAAATCCAAACAGATGCAATTCACAAACACAAAAACAATCATAGAATCAGACACAGATGCAAATAGTAAATAAAAGTAGCAAAGAAAAGAACACACCAGAATTTTATACTAGTTCAGAGTTACCCTACATCTAGTCCCACGCAATTTCTTATGCATATTTCTTTTCAAATACAATGTCAATATTACAACCTCAATTTCAAGGCCACGAGATACACCCTCCTATCTTCGAGTCTAAGGAAAACTCTCTTGATTTAACCAGGCTATAAGATCACCTGATTAATTTATGGGCTACAATCACACCCAATTGATTTACATTCTACAATCACACCATTTTCAATATCACTTTGATAGATAGAGAGGCTCGATACACTTCTTTGATTATAAATGACCCTATAACTCTAAATAGCACTGAAATCTTTGAGAGAGAGTGACAGATGATCAAACTAGAGATGATCAAGTTTGATTCACTTAGGATTTTGGTAGAGTTTTGTTAAAATATAAGAGAATACTTGTGGAGAAGGAGTGAAGAAATGAAGAAAAACTAACTTAAAATTCGTTGAAAACAACTGGTATTCATAGAAGAACAACTGCCATGTCTATTCATGAAAGGTTACGACGAATAGATACTTCATTTGAATATTTAAAATTTAAATTCTATGGTCACCATGTCGACATGGGGGGATGGGGTATGTCGATATGCCCTGGTAAATTTTGAAAATTGGTTTTTGTTTTTAAAGAGATTTTCTTTCTAAAACTTGTCAAAACAATTTCTAAAGTTTATAAACCATTTTGAATATAGTTTAAGTTTATAAATTTAAAAATAATCTTAAAAATATATAATCTATAATATAAAAGTAATGTTAGAAACTAAGCATAGAATATATTTTTGAGATTTAAAGCTTATAATATTAAAACCAAAAGATAGTTTAAAAGCAAGAGATGATTTGAAATCAAAACATAAAAGATAATAGTTTAAGACTAAAATATTTAAACTTAGAGAGATGAATCTTAAAAAGTTTTTGGAAAAATATTTAAAATAAATCATTTTGAAAATTTCATGTATTCCATTCCACTAGAGAATGTCGGGAGTTCCATCCCACTAAAGAGGTCGTGGGTTCCATCCCACTATTAAAGCGAGAAGGTGGATTCCATTCAACAATTTAAACCCGAATAAAGATTTTAGTGCTATTATGAAGTTTTTAACATAAATCTAAAGTCTATTACTTATCTTGGTATCTTGAACTCTTGAACTCTTGAAATCTTAAACTCGTGATACTCATGAGTCTTCATTCTTGGTTTCTTCAATCTTGAATTCTCCGGTCTTGAATCTCTATATTATACAGTCTTCATTCTCAGTTTCTACATATATATCTTGCATACATATGCATCTAGACAAGAATATTAGTATTTATATTTTATAACAAGTCCTAAGGTTATTGTCATCAAAACTATCATCTCAGGAACTAACAATCTCCCCCTCTTTGATGATGACAACCTTTGTTTATAAAATGTACTCCACCAAACTCTGATTCTACTCTAACTCTCCCTTGTTCCAAAAGCTCCTCTTTAATCTACTAACTCTACCTTAATCTAAGCCTATCTAACCTATTTTATAATTCTCCGTCTTTGTCATCAACAAAAACTAATCCTAAACTACATAACTCCTCTTTAAACTAATACTATGAAAATAAATACTAATAACGAAGTATAATTAAGCGAAATGTAAATAAATTTTTATTATGTATATGTTGTTATATTACACATATAAACACAAATACACACAATATATGAAAACATTAACATAAAAACAATCTAATGAGATTCTTTAATAATTGATGACTTGTGAATCGAACAATTTGGGTAATGGAGACAAAAGTTTCTACGTTGTTCGACCAAATTACCATCTTTATCAAAACTGACTTCTCCAACGTAGATAACTTTATCATCTTTATCCATTTTCACTTCTACTTCATCGTCATCTTCATCTAATGGAATATGAATAATAATGTTAGGGGAGTCGTCTTCAACCACGACCGGGTCTGCATGGTTATCCATTAGAAATTTTTGCAAATTTTTAAGGATTTTGCTCTGTTTCTCTTGTTCCTCAGCCATCTTTATTTGCATGACTTGCAACTCAGTCATCATTTGCTGAGAGTTCTTCAAAGTTTCCTCTATCTTCGTGACTTGGGCCAGTGTAGTTCATTGAAATGGACCACCATTAGGAGAAGGGAAAGGAAAGGTCGCATTTTGGTTTGATTTGGAAGAGGAGGCCATTATTTTATATTCTTAGAAATTTATTACAGAGAGAAATGAAGTGGAAAACAGAAGAATTCGAAATATAGAGAATATATAACTACCAAACTAATTTTAGAGGGAAAATCAAAATTTCAAATTTTACCATTGTATGTCGACATGGGGGGTAGGGGAATGTAGACATTCCTGTGAAAATTTTGACAATTTTATTTTTTCTTTATTTATTTAGATATATATGTTACTATATTTATATTCTATATATCAGTTATAAAGCAAATACCTGATTCTCTTCTAAATTTAGTTATGGTTGATTAATTTAAGGGTTTAGTCAGAATATCAGCTATTTGATTCTCAATGTTGAAAAATTCAAGAGAAATAATCTCTTTACTTACATTATCTCTGAGAAAATGATGTCCGATATCAATATGTTTGGTTCTGGCATGATGAGTTGGATTTTTGGATAAATTTATTACACTTGTATTGTCACAATAATTTAGTGATTTTGAAATATTTAATCCAAAATCTTTTAGGCTCTGTTGCATATAGATTACTTGAGAACAAGCCAAAGCAGTAGAGATATATTCTGCTTCAGTTGTCGACAGTGGGACAGTATTTTGCTTTTTACTAAACCAGAAAACTAGAGAATGTCCAAAGAAGTGACAAGTTCCCTTGTACGTTTTCAGTCTGATTTATGACCAACATAGTCAGCATCACAATATGAGATTAATTCAAATGAATCATTTTTATAGTAAAATAGACCATAGTCTAAAGTGTGTTTAACATATCTTAGGATATGTTTAAAACAGCTTTTAAATGGGTCTCTTTCGGTTGAGATTGCTATCTTGCACAGAGATAGACAATATGCATGATATCAGGCCTTCTCGCAGTTATAGAGTAGCGATCCAATCATTCTTCTGTATAGTTTTTGGTCGACATCTTTTGACATATTTTCTTTATTCAAGGCTTCATTGGTTAACATAGGAGTGGGTTTTCCACTCACTGTGGTCATATCAAACTTATTAATTAGATCCTTAGCATATTTTCTTAACTAATGAAAATACCACTATCCAATTGTTTGATTTGCAACCCTAAAAAGAAAGTAAGTTCACCCATATGACCCATCTCAAACTCTTTTGTCATTATTTCAGAAAACTTTTTGTTCATTTCATCGTTTGTTGATCCAAAAATTATACCATCTACATAAATATGTACTAATTGGATATTATTTTTGTTTCTTTTGATAAAAAGAGTATTACCTACTTTACCAATTTCAAAATTTGATTGTAATAGGTAAGGTCTTAGTCTATCACACCAGGCTCTAGGTGCTTGTTTCAGACCATATAAAGTTTTTTCTAATTTTTAAACATGATTTGGAAACTTTTCATCTTCAGAAGGTGGGGGTTGATCAACATAAACATCTTCTTTAACAAAACCATTTAAAAATGCACTTTTGACATCCATTTGAAATAATTTGAAATTGTTATGGTTTGCGAAAGCAAGTAGAATTTTAATGGCTTTTGATCTTGCCACGGGTGCAAAGGTTTCATCATAGTCTATTACTTCTTCTTGACAATAACCTCATGCGACTAATCGAGCTTATTTCAAACGACCTTGCCTTATTCATACATTTTGTTTTTATAAACCAATTTAGTTCCTATTACAGTTTTGTCCTTGGGTCTAGGAATAAGTCTGCATACATCATTTCTGGTGAATTGGTTCAGTTCTTCTTGCGTAGCAAAAGTCCATGAACCATCAGATGATGCTTCCTTTGTATTTTTGGTTTAATAGTTGATGTAAAAGCGACATTACACATCTTGTTTAGTTGATTTCTAGTTCTAACAATAGATTCAATATTTCCTAGTATATTTTCTATAGGATGATCTTTTAAAAGCCTAATCCTTATATTAGGATGAATAGTTTCACAATTTGTTTCATTTGATTCATAATTTAAAGTAACAAAATCATCATCATCATTTATTTAAATAAATCTTTTAAATTTTCATCAAAAGATACATGCATTGTTTCTTCATTGGTGTTAGTTTTTAAATTGAAAACTCTATATGCTTTACTTCTATAAGAATATTCGATAAAAATTCCTTTGTAGGATTTAGGATCAAATTTATCCAAATTGTCCTTTGTATTTAGAATGAAACATTTACTTTAAAAATCATTAAAATAAGATACCTTAGGTTTCTTATTGAAAAGAAGTTCATATGGTGTTTTATTGGTTAAAGGTTTAATTAAAATCCTATTCAAAATATAACAAGCTGTAGCGACTGCTTTAGCCCAAAAATTTATTCGTAATTTACTATCTGAAAGCATAGTTCTTGCACACTCTTGAATCATCCTATTTTTATGATCTTCCACTCCGTTTTGTTTTGGAGTTCTTGGAAAGGAAAATTTATGAGTTCTTCCTTTTTTATTATAGAAATTCTCAAAATTTTCGTTTTCAAATTCTTCATCGTGATCACTACGAATATTTTTGATTTTAAAGAAAGTTGATTTTGAATTCTTTTTGTGAAAGTTTTAACTAAATCAAAAGCACCACTTTTAAGTTTTAGAAGAATTGTCCATGTAATCTAGAATATTCATCTACAATTAAAAAAACTTATTTACTGTGATTTACTGACTGAATTTGAGATGGACCAAATAGATCTAAAAGAAGTAACTCAGGAGGTTTTGAAGTTGAAATCATATCTTTCAGTTTAAATGAACTCTTTCTAAGTCTTTCTCTTTGGTAAGCATCGCATATACTATCTACTTTAAAATCCATTTTAGGGAGACCTCTTACTAGATCAAGTTTTGAAAGTTTAGATAAGGGTACGAAATTCAAATGCCTAAATCTTTTATGCCAAATCCAAGGGTCACTTGTATTAGCCAAAAGACATAGGTTATCATTTGAGATTTTCATACTTAGAATATAAATATTTTCCTTCCTAATTCCTTCAAAGATAATATTTGATTTATTATCTTCGTTGTGACACTTATCCTTTTTAAATTTAATTTTGTACCCCTTATCACATAGTTGACTTATGATAAGTAAATTATGTTTTAGATTCCTAACTAACAAAACAATAAAAATAGTAGGAGTTTTAGAGTTACTGACATTGCCGATGCTAATCACATATCCTTTTGAGTTGTCTCCAAAGTTGACCAGTCCTCCATCTTCATAAATTATGTCATTCAGTATCTCTAAATTGCCAGTCATGTGTCTTGAACATCCACTATCAAGTATCCATTTATTTTTCTTGATTTGCACCATTTGTCCATTAAATGTTGATTCATCAAAAGCCATATAACACATCTGTCCCTGCACAACACACCAATTTGGTGGATAACTTGATTTTCTATAGTAATAATATGCAGACTTATGAGACAATGATGATTAGTACAGTTTTGAACTAATGTTAATAGAATCTCCAAAAATTGCCATTTTAAACCTTTTCAAAATTCAGATTATGATAACTTTGAAAACCAATGCTCTAATACCAAATGTAGGAAATGCAGATTACGGATTTTAAGGCAGAATTAACACTAGAGGGGAGGCAAATAGTATTTAATTAATTTTATGAATACTTTTGAAATCTTTTCAAATTAAATCCAAACATATGCACTTCATAAACACAGAAACAATCATAGAATCAGACACGAATGCAAATAGTAAATAAAAGCAGTACATGAAAGAACACACCAAAATTTTAAACTGGTTCGGAGTTACCCTACATCCAGTCCCGCACAATTTCTTGTGCAGATTTCTTTTCAAATATAATGTCGATATTACAACCGCGATTTCAATGCCATGAGATACACCCTCCTGGCTTCGAGTCCAGGGAAAATTATCTTAATTTAACTGGGCTACGACATCACCTAATTGATTTATGGGCTACAGTCACACCCAATTGATTGACAGACTACAATCATACCGTTTCCAATATCACTTTGATAGATAGAGAGTGTCGATACACTTCTTTGATTACAAATGATCATATAACTCCGAATAACAATGAGATCTTTGAGAGAAGTGACAAAGTATCAAACTAGAGATGATCAAGTTTGTGTAATGACCCGAAATTTTCGAAACCCCAAAATTCTAGACAGTTATGAAAAAGAAGAAAGAGATAGAAGAAGAAGATCAGAAACATCAAACATCTCACATTCGCAGTGGATAAAATATAATAATAAATAATAACAGTTTACAAAAGAATACTGTATCTGTCGATTACATTTTAATACATCAGAGTTACACACATATACAGACATTGAAATATACTCAATTATCATGTCACAGATACACTGCAATATAATAAAACGGAAGCACTCCATACGTTCTTGCCATTCAGATCGCCTTCTGAGTTTCAGAACGTCCTTACCTGAAAATCTGTAATACTCGGTCTTACCCGAGCATTACACCCAAGTAACACCCGGGTCAGGCTGGAAACCAGCATGAGTAAACCCAACTAACATGGAATATCCAAGCAAACAACTTATATAAACCCGGGGTAACTCATAACTCGAATAAATTTATAAATTCACAATTTGATGTTGACATCACTTATTTCACACATAAATTTTCTAGTACCCAAATTTTGGATTAAATAGTCCAATTCACTTAAATCATTTCATTCCAGCCAATAGATTCCACATATCAATCTAATAAAATTCGAAGTGGTTTCGGGTATTTTCTAATACCCCAACCTGGTCTCTTCGAGTCTCATGTCTTCCTAACCCAAGTTATTCAAATGAAACACACAACATTTCATATCAGAGATTAATCAACATTTCTCATCCATTCCAATTCGATTTTGTCTTCACAGTTTTGACCTTGTATAAATATCATATAAATTAATCAACACTTGAATTTTAAAACAATAATTTATTATCATTCACTTATTTAATTTAACTTATAAATTGACTTAAATTATTAAACTAAAAATTGCCTTAAACATATATTTTTAGTCCAGAAATTAAATAAGTTAATTGAAACAGTTTAATAAATTTTGATTTACCAATTATTTTATTCGAACAAATTTTCCAAAACTAAGTAATTATTTCTCTTCTTTTGAAACCCATATACTAAAAATTAATTTATATTTCTCAAAAATCTAATTTTATATAAATATTCAACATTTTAAAATTTCCTTTCTAGCCCCTATATACAAGTACTAAATAAAATAAAATCAACAGAACTGTTTTAAAATTTCTTTACTATAAAATAAAATCTCACACATATATTTATTCATTAATTAAATTAAATAAATTTAAATGCAGATACCTCGTTGCCTCATGACTACAGCTACTCGAAGGCGAGCCCCAAACCCATCATCTCTGCAGTTAGTTCACCTACAACCAAAACCCTCAACTTCCTCCTCCTCCACCCAATCGGCAACCAAAGACATCTCCAATCTCCACAACCAATTCACGAAGTTCATCAGAACCGCAACTCCACATCTGAAGCTTCCATAGAAAACTCTCATCATCATCATGGACCTAGGTTTGGTTGCCTTCTCTACACCACCACGATTTGGAATGGTAGACTCAAAATATCCAAATCTTGATATTCGAACACGAGGTGTCGACATCAGGTCGAAGGCCACGTCTCAAGTTTGCATCAGGAAGCGATGACCACAAGCAGCGATAACATCAGATTTTACCCATCTAGAATGACAACTGCAGCCAAATCGACAGAGCAAACTCAAATCGCCAAAAAGACCTCACCATTATCATCACCAGACCTCCCAATAGCACCTTTTTTCCTCCTCCAACAATCGCGACTCACAACTGCAGTCGCGACCCACCTCGAACATCATACAACCCATCGTCGATCCATCACTCCGAACTCAGAACCTCAACCTCGACTAAAACCACGAGCACGAGCTTCGATTTCGAAAATTTGATTTTGGGAAATTGAGATTTAATATCTTTTTCGATTTTGAACTAGGTTCGAAGAAGAGAAAGGGGGCTTGAAAATCGAATTGAAGGAATGGGGTAGATGCGATCTCTTCTGCCATTTTTATTTTATTTTCATGAAGTTGGAATTTTTTTCTACAAATGAAATGGGACTTATGTTTTTAAAAGGGAAGAAAGACAGAGGATCGCGTATTTGAGAAGACAAAGGAAGCGTGTTGAAGATACTTGCTACAGTGTTTTTCTGAGATGATAAAACAGATGATGTGAATTTCGTTGACCACTCAACCATATATATATTTTAAAAAATTTCAAAATACAACTTAAAATTCCAAACTCCTATCGAGGCGTGCCACTAGGCATTTATAAGGTTTTACCCACGTCCCGAACACACTGGAACGTGTTTCGAAAGTTAATTCGATCATATGCACGAGTTACGGGAGTAAACGATCAATTTTAAATTAAATCGATTAAAATAGTTTCTACGCGTTTCGAGCTGCCAGGGTCAAACAACAACTCCGATTGCTATGAAAATTGAAATCTGATAATAACTAACTATTACGGATTTAATGGAACTTGTTTCGTCAAATTCCGAGACTGTGCCTTAGAAGGCTATTTTTAAATATCGAGTTAAACGATAAAATTTCAAAACTTAATAAAACGCTTCCAAATTCATGTTTAACGCTTCTACTATCTTCAGTATTATCAATAATAATTTTATAAGCCTTCAAATTATTTTTAACCGTCTTAAAATTCCATATTCAACATCTTACCCAATTTCGAATTATATATTTCAATAATTTAATTATCAAGTAAATATTAATATTTGGAATTCAAGTTAAAATATTAACTTTTAACTATTCAAAATCAATTAATTATTTCAATTTAAATTGTTAAAATTTCCAAGTCGTCACAGTTTGATTCACTTAGGATTTCGATAGGGTTTTGTTAAAATATAAGAGAATACTTGATTGGAGAAGGAGTGAAGAAATGAAGAAAAAATAACTTAAAATTCGTTGAAACAACTGGTATTTATAGAAGAACAACAATCATGTCCGTTCGTGAAGTTATGACGAATAGACACTTCATTTGAAAATTTAAATTCCACGGTCACCATGTCGACATGGGGGGATGGGGTATGTCGACATGCCCTGGTAAATTTTGAAAATTGATTTATGTTTTTAAATCTAAAACTTGTCAAAACAATTTCTGAAGTTTATAAATGATTTTGAATATAGTTTAAACTTATAAAAGAGATTTTAAAAGTAATCTTAAAAATATAAATCTTTAATATAAAAGTAATTTAAGAAACTAAGTATAGAATATAAGTTTGAGATTTAAAACTTATAAAACTAAAACCAGGAGATAGTTTAAAAACAAGAGATGATTTTGAAATCAAAATATAAAAGATAATAGTTTAAGGCTAAAATATTTAAACTGAGAGAGATGACTTTTAAAAAGTTTTGGACAAATATTAAAATAAATCATTTTGAAAATTTCTTGCATTCTATTCCATTAGAGAAGGTCGTGAGTTCCATCCCACTAAAGAGGTCGTGGGTACCATCCCACTATTAAGGCGAGAAGGTGGATTCCATTCCACAATTAAAATTCGAATAAAGATTTTAGTGCTATTATGAAGTTTTTAAGATAAATCCAGACTCTATTACTTATCTTGATAAATTGAACTCTTGAACTCTTGAAATCTTGAACTCTTGATAATCACGAGTCTTCAGTCTTGGTTTTTTCAATCTTGAATTCGTCAGTCTTGAATCTTTATACTTTACAGTCTTCATTCATAGTACCTGCATATATATCCTGCATATACATATATATCTAGACAAGAATATTAACATTTATATTTTATAACAAGTCTTAAGGTTGTTGTCATCAAAACCATCTTCTCAAGAACTAACACTTGAGTACTTATAAAATACTATAGTATTCTCGTGTATTTATATAACACTAGAGAATTGTTTACAGAAACAATGAACTCTTTATGACAGAGTGTTTTGGACTCAAACTTCCTGAGTATTATCGAGTATAATGTATCAATATTAAAATTCATATTCAAACCTTAATTTGGAAACTTTAAATTGGAAATGTCCCCAACGAAAGGTTGTGGTTGATTCAACGAAAGGCTAAGTACATTGCCTTGAATAGTGGCACAATAAAAGTAATGTATATAAATATATATGCACAAATTTATAACTGAGCTAGGGGTGATTTCAAGTATTAAGAATACTACAACATTGCTATATGATAATTATGTAATAATAAGAGCTTGTTAGAAGTTGATAAACATACTCCAAATAGTTCCATATGATAAATATAGTTTATCACGATGGAGAGAGTCTATTGACATAGTAGTTAATTGATCTAACATAGCAGATTCATTCACAATGGATCTAACTCGATTAATTCTCATCAAATTGATTAAAGGGATGAGATAAAGATTCCAAAATTGACCCCAAATGCAAGTGGAAGATTGCTAGAGTTAGGGGCATGTCCTAGGGGCAATTATGTAATTTGTTACAAATATCTTACTCGATAAGCAATCTTGTTCGAAGTAAAGGTATTTCCATTCTCTTATATGCTTAATATATTATGTTATGTTGATTAATTAATTTAATTAAAAGTATATTTAGTAGAAAATCCATATATGGTATGTTTTTTATAGTAGTTATAATGCGTTGTAACCATGAGTGATTTATCACAATAAAATAAACATATTGTTTTGAATATTCCTAGTCATGATATATCGAGATTGGATATCGATACATCCATTGAGACCAGAGTATGTAACCCTCTCTAAATGTTGGGCATTTTATTACTTATCACAGTTGGGAGGCACCTAAGGGTTACGTACTAACAGTTATTGGATAACCATGGAATGACCAACTCGATAGTTTTCTGTTGGTTAATGTAACTAAGATTAAAGATAAAATATCGGTGTGACAAAATTACACAGTTCTCTTGACTTGGGAATACCGTGGATCTCCAATGTGGAAGCTCCACTTTGATTATAGTTAAATTGTGGCATGGCGTCCATCAAATGACCAAAGTTGGGTCGAGTGGAAGCATTGAAAGTGAAACACTATTCAGGAGAGGATTCATTCCTTTAGTCATATGAGGTTAGAATCATGGTGAATTGAAGTCAATTCAAAGTCAAAGTCTCTGGCCAAAGTAGTTCAATTAACAATAATTTTTATTATTGAACCAAGGACTTTGTATTTGGACTATAGAGTTAAATATGGATGATATTAGATATTCAACCATTACCAAATTCCATAAGTCCAAAGTGATATAGTTTTGACGAAGAGAATTGGTGTAGATAATCGGCACAATTGGGTAACACTTACCAATGTTAAATTGGATTTTAACAAAACCAAGTAATCAATAAATTTGGCCAAAATGTCACACCATTTTCTAAGTGACGTGTAAACATTAATAATCGAATAGTTTAATATTAATCGTTGATCAAATTTATACCCAAAGAGTCACACAACTGAAATGTTGAATACTCTTTTGACCAAATAATTTAATTGATTTGTAATTGTTATAAATTAATTAATATTTATGAAATATTAATTATAAAAAATTTATTGAGTTTTTAAACAATGTTAATTAATATATTTATAATAGTTAAATATATTATTCGATATACGATATTAACGTACGTTTAAATTGGATTTAAATGCATTAAATATTGTTTAGGCTTGAAGTGGATTTGAAGCCCATATGGGACTATTTTTTGGCCATGATTTGATCACGATGAGGCTGGTCAAATAATGGCATGGGAGGTGATTTTGATGTGTTAAAAAGTGGAGAATTAGTAGTAGAAAAATGTGGGTTTGAATTCTAGATTTGCTCTCCAGTTTCTCCACTATATAAGCACTTTAACCCTCATTTTAAAACAAGTTTTGGATCCTCCAATAGTCCTTGTTACCGGTTGAAAATATTAGAACCCTTCTCCTACATTTTCAAGCCCAAATATAATAAAATAAAAGCTATCCGATAGCCGGTGGTCAACAACTTGAAGCTTGCACCTTCAGGATTGGAATAGGATTCAAAGGAGCTGTAACGACCCAAAATTTTAGTCATTTGGTTTTGGAATATTTAATTGATTTTAAATATTGAAAAGTTAATTTTATAAGTTAAATAACTTGAATTCCAAATGTAGCGATTTATATGATAATTAAATTGTTTGGTTTGAATAATTGTATTCATTTAAATAATTGAATCTTGAATTAATATGAATAAAAATGGTTTCTGAAGTGATTTAAATTCTATTTTTAATAAGAATAAAGATAGTAAACTTTTAAAATTTGGATTTAAAAGTAATTTAAATTGATTTTGGAAATTACTCGTTTAAAATTAACTTGTAAAATTAGCTTTTTGGGCACTGTCTCGGATTTCGACGAAACTAGTTTCATAGGATCCGTAATAGTGAATTATTATATGCTGCCGAATTTCGTGTCGATCGGACGTATCGTTTGGTCGTGCGAGTTCAAAATGTGTAGAAATTAATTAAAGGAATTTTAATTAAAATAATTTGATTTTGAAAGTTAAGTTCTGTATATGACAGAGTTGGCTCACGATATATATTTCATTGCATTTGGAATAGGGGTATAACATATCGAACGCCGAGCGGCATGCTTCGTTTGGAGTTCGAAATTTTTAACATGTGAATAGTGCCAAGTTTATTTTCTATAAATAGCTCTAACCTTCTTGCATTTGCAAACCCTAGCCCAAAATCTATTTTAGCTGCCATTAAAAACATTTCCATCCAACAACGATAACGATTGGAGCCTCTAGAGGCTGAATTAGCCTTCGACTTCAACTAGAATAATGCAGAGGGCAACCATACGAAGCCATTTAACAGTCGGATCGTCGAATCGTGGACGTAGACGATCGAAAATTGTTTGCGTTCGAGATGCAGGTGGAGTGGGTTTTCTCGTGCATGGGCACGCACGTAGGCGAGGTGGAGGTGGCACGAGGCGGTGTCTTGGCGGCGCAGTGGCGGTGGCAAGCTCAGCATCATTCATGGTGGCGCGACAATTCGAAGCGAAGGAAAAAAATAGCACGCGCATTCGACCTGGTATCGTGCACATGGAAGAAGTGAGGGAGGGTGAGGTTTAATTTTTTAAATTTATTTATATTTACGTTAATGATAATTAATTTATTTCAAACGTTAATTAATTCTTAACTTCCTCGTATGACGTCTGTTTCGAGCAGACAAATCGTGTTGCGTTCGTATCAGCGAGCACTACGCTATGAAGTTGAATTGGACGAATTTAGAGCTAGTTGGAATTTTTGGTTAAATTGAATGACCGTTCAGTTTTAATTCAAACCGGAGCGCTCTGGCGATTTTTGAAATTTTTATGAGTTAACTCACCTCTCTGGCCTGCATATATTTTTATATAAATGGGAATGATTTTATTTATATTGTTTGTTGCTTGTTTGGATGATATACTATATTTATTTGTTGGTTTGGATATATTCCTTCCCTTGGAGCGGATGAGACATTATATGATCTCGTGTATGAGCGGATGATCCTTTATATACGAATCCCGCCTCGAAGCAGTTGATTTTTGTATTATTTTATTATATGTTGTATGTGATGCAAGAAAACAATTTGGGGGGTCCCAACATGATTCCTTACACTGTTGATTTTATTTTGATATATATTGATATATCATGGGATGGATGCTATATTTTATGACATGGATATGATTTGCTTATTTGGTGCTATGGTAGCACTAGTCCTTATTTTTTGTGTTTTGAAATACTATAAAATAGTGATTTTGAATTGAAGTGATTTTCGAAGTGATTTTTGAATATATGTTTTAATAACTTTCATTATTATTAAAAGGAATGGTTTCATTCTAAATAGATAAAAAGTTTGATTTTTGATGTTATAAAAATATAATTTGGGTGAAAGATTTTTATATAGAGATTTTTGAATATTTTATAAAGGATTTTTAAAAGGGATATTTCATAAATAAAGAATTAGATTTAAAATTGGAGTTTGGAAATATTTTGTAAATAGATTTGAAAAGTATTTGGAAATGGATTTTATGAATAAATTAGATTTATAAAGAAATGGATTTATAAATGGATTTTGATAGTAAATGAATTTTTATTATAGAATGACTTATAAATAGAATTTTATAAATAAAGTGATTTATAAAATAGAAAGGATATTTATAAACATAGTTTTACAAATATGGAAATGATTTATGTTAAGGTTTAAATATGGATTTTTATATAAAGGAAATATATTCGAGTTTTTAAGAGTTTAACATCTTCCAAAGGATTGTTTTGAAAGTAATGTTTTCGATGTGGTAAATGGCTTTAAAAAGTAATTTATCATTTTAAAGTAAAGTTTTGGAAAGTTAAAACAATCTTTCGAAGGATTGCTTTGAAAGTAATGTTTTTTATGAAGTCAATGGTTTTAAAGCGATAACCTTTAAAAGAGAAGTTTTAAAAGTAATAACTCCAAACAAAAATTAATGGTTTTGAAAAATGATTTAAAATGAGATATGTATCAAAAACATAGATTTCAATATTTATTGTTGTAATAGATGTTTTCAGGAAGTAAGGAAGACATGGACTATAACATTGCTGTTATAGTAAATGATTTCCGAAAGGAAATGTTTTTATAGTACACGGGATACATACATACATACATACATACATACATACATACATACATACATACATACATACATACATACATACATACATACATAATTAATCAAATCCATATATTAATGATTTTGGGTTGTCATAACGATGTTTTACACAAGATTCGTTTTGACACAATAAAGCATGTTTTGGAAAATATGAAGCTTTCCTTAAATGATTTATAAATATACTTATTACAAATTTTAGTATATGGAAATATTTTATAAGTATAGAAAATGAATTGATTTGTGAATATACTTAGACCGTTGATATTAGTATATGGATATGTTTCCAATATTGAAAGATTGAAATGGTTTTGAAGATACATCTTTTTAGAGATAATTTGAAGTAAATGTTTGGAAAATGATTTAATTAATGAAAGGTTAATTAAATGGCCTAGTGACTGCTTATGTGCTATGTATTGTTTGTTGCTTTGATAGTTATGTAACTGGTTATCAAATTTGGCTTTTTATCGTTGTTGGTTCGAAGAGACCGGGGTCGGATTTATCCGAGAACCACTTCGGACCATTGTATGTGTTCGAAAGTGCAGGCTAATGATTATGATTTTTAAGACGGAGATCTTCATGATGCAGGGCTATTTGCCACTAGTCCTTCGGGATGAAATTCACCATATCATATATTTATGGTGGCAGTGGTGATTTGTTATGAAAATCTAGGATATGCAACTACTTCTCGCTACTAGTTCTAGCGGTACTTTCCGACAGGATGTGGTAGGAGAGTACCTTCGGTTTGTCCTGTTCTTGGATAACTTGTGTGGATGAATGTCCGACATTGCATTTTTGAGATCACATCATTGAATTTTAAAAATGTACATCTGTTTGGTGGCAGAGAAAACAACTTCTCTTAGCTTAACACCCTTCTCTGAGACGTACGAGCTGGGAGGTCGTATGTTCGTGAAAATCGATAGTGATCGAAGGAATGTCAATGTGGCATTCAAAGTGGGATATGCTATGTAAAAGGTAATCGATACGTTATGTCTCATCACACAGAAATGACAGAAACAAAGTAGAAGCGGTAGGGTTATGTGGGTCGATCCCATAAGGATATGGTCATCACCTTTCTAGATTACCATATATATTCAAGTATTTGTATGCTGTGGCCACGGATAGGTCAGGAATAACCAGGGTGATGTCATATTTGGTACTATCCAGGAAGGGGTAGGCCGGTTCTGTGTGGTTTAGGAGTTTAGTATCTGGACCCTAGGTACATATTTTCAGAGATGTGCTGTCGGAAGGTAGTCCCTTACCTTATCATTTGTACGGAATCCATTCTCCACTACGTGCTTGCTAGTATGTTTTTAAACTTATTACATCTTCAAATTAACCAATGTAACAATTTCAGCTATGATTAATATTATTTGTATACTAGAAACTAGTGTAATAGCAGATGATTTGAGATGAAATGTTTTGGTTATCGTAAGGTAAAAACCCGTCTGTGTCTTTGTGCGGCGTGGTCTTACGATATACCCTTGTTTTGATAAAGAATTTTTTTATAACTTAAAAATAATTTGAGATGTGTTTTCTCACGCTGGTTTACCAGACTGATCCGGGCGTTCTTCCCTTTGAATGATCGGGTCGGACCGAGCATGTTTATAGATTCAAATTTGGTGCTTTGGAGCTTCAATAGACAAGCTAGAAGTCTTTTGGTCGTATTCACGTAGATGTTTATTTTCTACTGCATTGTTATTTTAAATTATCAGCATTTGTGAGAACATGTAATTGAAACTGTCCAGGCTGATGATTGTGATTTGATTGTTGTACTCTGACTGAGGTATGTGTATTAAAGATTACAATTTCTCTTTTGTAAAGCTCATTGATATTATATTATATGTTGTTTCGCTGTGATTGTGAGATTCTATGTTTTTTTTACTTTCTCTTTCTTCTTCTTCTTTTTTCTCTTCTTTCTTCTTTTCTTTCCTATAACGATCGGTTTTCCAGCATTGATTGCTCGGCACGCAGTATAGTGGTCGTATTAGTGTCGATTTTCGAGGGTCGAAATTCCCCGTTCGTTACACGTAGTATCAGAGCTTAAGTTTAGTGAATTCCTAGGCTTTGGTTGGATACTCATTATAGATAGGGTCAGTGGCACCCTAGGATGAGTTGAGTGTATATATATGAGCGCGTATTTGTTAGTGATATAAAAATGATTTTGGTTTTGAAACTGGGTAAATGAAACCACTTTACCTAAATTATATTTTATATATGAAAAAATAACTTTCAGATGTTATTATAGTTATACATGGTTTGTTGGCTGTTAATGCATCAAAATATTTGATTATTATCATTTGTTGTTGTGTTCCAATAAAAAGTAATTGTTATTATGATGTAAATAATGATAAACAATTAAGAATGGTTTTATATAGCCAAAGTGAAATTATATATAAGAAATTATACATAATATGATTTCAAGATGATTTGAAAATAATAAAATTTGTGTGTTTTGCTGAAAACATAAGAAACTAAGTTTCATAACTTATAAATTTTGAGAATTAGTGAGTTAAATCAAAATTTTGAATTCGTTGAATATGATTGTTAATTTGATAATTAAATAATGAAATGAAATTTAACTTAAGTTAAATAAAATGAAATTTGACTTAAGAAAAGTTAAATGAAATGAAGTTGAATTTGATTTGTAATAAATTAATGGGATGAACATGAACATAAATTATAAAATACAATTCAAATTGAGTTGTAAAATAAATTTAATACAGAATGAAATGATGTTAAACATAAATAGGATTAATGAAGTGAATTAATTAAATGAAATTCAAATTAAGTGACAAAATGAATTGAATTGAAATAATGCAATAAATTAGTGAATGGAAAATGTTTTGGAATGTTGTTTGTTAAAATTGAATGTGAACTTAAAATTGTGAAGCGATAATGAAAATAAGTTATGTTGTATAAAATGTTTAAAATAAACTTAGTAAACAAATTTATGGAATGTTTATTAAGTGTTATTAGTGTTAAAGAAATATACTAAGTGAAGAATGAATGTAAATATAAATAAACATGAATTAAGTAAAAATGAATGGTGAATATAAATGTATATGAAATTGAAGGATAATAATTGAATGTAAATCAACTGATTTAGTTGGAATGTAAACTATTGGAATGTAGAGTAATGGAATGTAAATCAGTTGAATGTAAGTAAAATTGAGTGTAAATGAATCGGATGTAAATGAAAGTATAAATTAAAATTTGACTTTGAAATGCAATTTGATATGAATATGAATTAATTGAATTAATATCATTTGTTTGATGATTTCTTTGTTGCATGTGTTTCATTTGCATATAGTTATCGTAGTAGTTATGTTATATATTGATATTACTTTCTATATATTTGTTCTCATTAATTGTTGAGTAGTTGGTAGGGGCGGATGGTGTATGCTTTGCATTCAGAGCTCGCTTTCGCACTATATTACTGGTGTATGTTTGCGAATAAATATAAAAGGTGCATATCTCGGATTACATATTGTACTTTTGCAATTTTTCCCTACATGATGCCCCATCCTTAAAGATGAGATGTATATTTATGATTATATATATATTGTGATTTTTTCCGATCGAACCGTGCAAAGGAGTGCTGGCCAAATTATATAAATTTAAGGCGTTAGGAAAATTTTGAGAAGTTTGAAAAAAAATTGATAACTAAAATTTGATTTTGATTTTATAACTTGAAATGATATTAGTAGATTTTTAAGAATAGTAGTAGTTAATAACTATGAATGAATTTGAAGATTTAGAAAAAGTTTTTATAAGAAGTTTTAACAAATTGATTTCGAAAGTTAAAAGGTTTAAATGAATTTGGTAATTCATTTCAACCAAGTGTTTTGAAAAGTTAATGGGTTTTATGACATTTTTCTTACTTGATAATTTCAGGGACGAAATTCTATTAAGGAGAGGAGAGTGCAACGACCCAAAATTTCAGCCATTTGATTTTGGAATATTTAATTAATTTTAAATATTGAAAAGTTAAGTTTATAAGTTAAATAACTTGAATTCGAATATAGCAATTTATTTGTTAATTAAATTATTTGGTTTGAATAATTGGAATTGTTTAAATAATTGAATCTTGAATTTAATGTGAATGAAAATGATTTCTAAAGTTGATTTAAATTCTATTTGAATAAGAATGGAGATAGTAAACTTTTAAAATTTGGATTTAAAAGCAACTAAAAAGATTTTGGAAATTACTCGTTTAAAATTAACGTGTAAAAGCAGCTTTTTAGGCACCGTCTTGAATTTCAGCGAAACCAGTTTCATCGGATCCGTGATAGTGAATATTAGATGCTGCCGAATTTCGTGTCGATCGGACGCATCGTTTGGTCGTGCGAGTTTGAAACGTGTAGAAATTAATTAAAGAAATTTTAATTAAAATAATTTTGATTTTGAAAGTTAATTTTTGTATATGATGGAATTGGCTCGCGATATATATATTCCATTGTGTCCAGAATAGCGGTAAGTGTCACGCTTTGTTTGAAGTTCAGAATTTTAACGTGTGAATAGTGCCGAGTTTATTTTCTATAAATAGTCCCAACATTCTTCCATTTGCAAACCCTAGCCCTAAACCTATTTCAGCTGCCATTAAAAACATTTCCATCCAACGATCGGAGCCTCTAGAGGCCGAATCAGCCTTCAACCTCAACTAGGAAAATGTAGAGGGCAACCATATGAAGCTATTTAACATTCAGATCGTCGAATCGTCGGCGAAGGCGACCAAAAATTGCTCGCATTCGAGCTGTAGGTCGAGTGGGTTTTCTCGCGCATAGGCATCAGCGCAGGCGAGGCGGAGGTGGCGTCTTGACGGTGCGGCGGTAGTGGCAGGCTCGGCGTCATTCATGGTGGCGTGACAATTAGAAGCTGTTTGCGTGAAAAATGGCCGCAAACACCCAAAGTCGTATGAGTTGGTTGATTTTATGTTGTTCTTAGTGATTTGGGTGATTTATGCAAATGTATGAAAAGCAGGGACTAAATTGTAAAAGACACACAGATTTATAGTGGTTCGGCAAGAACATGCCTACGTCCACTTTATATGTTATTCTCCTTTTTTCCTTCAGATTACAAGTACAAAGCTTTGATTACAAGTATCTAAAGTTGTTTGAGAGTTCCTTCCAGGCTTGAGCTCTCAAACCCGTCCTCCATTGTTGTACCCCTGCCCCTCTATTTATAGAGTGAGGCTGGGGGTAGGGGTCTTGGATGCTTATAGCTGTTGGTGGGCCTGGGCTGATGCAGTTTGGACTGGCAACTTTCTGGTTCGGCGAGGCTTCATTCGGCATGGAGCTTGGAGAGAAGGATGGTTGGACCGGTGGTTGGTTGGTCCGGTGGAGCATGGGTTGAGTGGAGTTCGTTCGGTGATAGGAGTATGATCCGGTGGTAGTATGTTAGTGGATGGAGTGTTGGTTCGGTGTAGGATGAGTGGGCCGGTGGATTGGTCCGGTGATGGAGGAGGCAGGTTGGTTCGGTATTGAGGTGGAGAGGCTTGGTTCGGCATTGCTTGGACCGGTATGCCGAATGGAGTTGTGTTGGGAACGCCGGATGGGAACGCCGAATGAGACGACTAGGAATGCCGAACGAGCTTTAGGCCTTAGTGCCGAATGACTCGTATACTTGCATAGCCGAATGAACATGAGGGTATGAGGCCGAATGGACTTGGTATTCGGGAACTCTGGACTTAGGTACGCTTGCTGGTTGCTCCTTCTTAGCTCGATCGTGGTGGAGACGCGCTCAACATTGATATTCCAGTTTTGACCAAAAAATGGGATAACACTTTGCCCCCCAAAATATGCCTTGCGGTAGGAAGGCGTGTTTTGTAATGCCATGAGCTGGATGTTCATATCCTGTCATCAACCTGTAAAGAATTTGATAGTTTATATGGCCCCAAATGACGACCGTTCGGGATCGAGCTATTCGGGATGAAGCGCGGCCGTTCATGGTCAAGCGCCTAACTTCAAATGACGACCATTCGCGATCGAGTCATTCGAGGTGAAGTGCGACCCTGCGCGGTCAAGCGCGTAAATCCATGCGTCGATCGTTCGGGATCGAGTCATCTGCGGTGAAATGTGACCGTTCAAGGTCAAGCGCTTAACTTCAAATGACGACCGTTCGGGATCGAGTCATTCGAGGTAAAGTGCGACAGTGCGCGGTCGAGTTGTGGTCCTCAAATGACGACCGTTTGCGATCAAGCCATTTGAGGTGAGGTGTAACAGTCAGTGATCATGTGGCGGACCTCAAGTGACGACCGTTCGCGATCGAGCCATTTGAGGTAAGGTGAGTTGTGCCGTTCGAGGCGAGTTGTGCCGTTTGAGGCGAGTTGTGATCGTTCGCGATCGGGTGCCGTTCGAGGCGAGTTGTGACTGTTCGAAGTCGGGTGCCGTTCGAGGCGAATTGTGACTGTTCGAAGTCGGGTGCCGTTCGAGGCGAATTGTGACTGTTCGAAGTCGGGTGCCGTTCGAGGCGAATGAGTGTGCCCGGGGGGGACTTAATATTATCAGTGTTGGAGTCATTGTTTGGGGGAATTTTTCGAATCAAAGACTTCGGCAGTTCGTTGCCATGCAATAGGCGCTCGTGGACCGTTCGCGATCCAACGGGCATACAAGTAAATAATTTTTTTTGCAGAATTGTAAATGTTAAAGCAATAGTACCTTACAGCAGAAATGTCCAAACAGGAAGAATGCAAATGTTCAAATCAAAACAAAAGCAAAGCAAGGATGTCAAAGTGTAAGTTCCCACTTCGAAGCAGCCAATGATCATTCAGAGCATGCCTGGAGATCGTTCGCGATCTCGTACATGTGTAAATGATTTAATTGCTTCAGTGGAAGCTTACAACTTGTTCATCGTTATTTTAATCAAGCAATCAATGGATAATCAAATGGTGCCCTGATCCAGGGGCACCTCTAGCTGACGTAGAGGGCGGTTGCTCTGGCTCCACTGCTAGAGTTCGCCTCCTCACATACTGACGGAGCATACCGTTCCTGATATGCCCTTCCACCTCGTCCTTCAAATGCCTACAATCATTAGTGTTATGACCATTCAATTCATGAAATACACAAAACTTATCTGATTTTCTTTCGTCAGAGGTTGGATCCCTTCGCATTGGTCTACGGTATGGAACCTGCCCCTTGGTATCCTGATAAATCCGTTCAAGACTCTCATTAAGCTCTGAATAGGTGGTGAATCGTGGCTCTCTTCGTAGCCACTTTGTCTTGTCATCATTATCCTCAGCTTTTCTTTTTCCTTTGCTAGTCTCCGCACCCTTTCCAGGTGGGTTTCCGCTCTTGATTGTGTAAACGTCGTCTTCTTCCTCTCTTTCTGCACTAGCATCTTCCAAACGCAGAAACTTTTCAGCCTCATGATAGAACTCTCCCAGATTCATAGGCGGGTCCTTGGTTAATGAATTCTTAAACTCTGTATTACCAGCTATTCCAGATACAGCTGCCATCATGACCATAGCTGGATCTGGTCGATCCACTGATGCTGCTGCCGCATTAAATCGCGTTAGAAAGCTCCTCAAAGTCTCTCCAGTTTTCTGTTTCAAGGTTGCCAAAGTCATCACATTCTTGGGTCTCGCAATATGAACCCTGAATTGCCTCATGAATCTCTCAGTTAAATCTGCCCATGTTCCTATGGAGCCGCTCTCCAGTTGCCTAAACCATAACGCTGCAATGTCCGTCAAATACAGTGGAAAGCACCGGGCCATAACCTCCTCTGATGCCCCCAGCACTTCCATATGTCTCATATACTTCGTTAGATGGACCGTGGGGTCCGTTTTCCCGTTGTACATGTCCAACGATGGTAGCTTGAATTCTGGTGGGTTCCTAGCCATCCTAATCGCAGAAGAAAAAGGACTCCTGTTTACATCTTCCAAGTCTCTGTTTACTAAACCGCCTCTCATAGCTCTTCTAACCATCTCTGCTAATCTGTCATTGTCTCCAAGCTGTAGTTCTCGTTCACTGCCTTCGACCTGCCCCCCGAGTCCACGGGAGTTTCCATGTGTATGCCTCCCTGGCTGAACGTTCATTCCTCTATTGCTACCAGGTGGCGCGGATGCCCCCATCTCTCCTCCCGGGGTTGGATCAACATGCTCTGTGTAAGTGCCCCCTAGCTCTGGTGCTGTGCCAGATGGTCCTGCTCTGTTCTGAACTCCAGTTGCTCCTTGGATTTGTGCTCCAATTTGCCCAATCTGTTGAAGTAAGTTCTGGATCATCTCTTCTTGTCTTCTCATCATGACCTCCATCTCATCCCTAGTGATGAAGATCGACGCTTGATTCCCTCCTGAGGAAGCCTCTTGACTTCCTTGGTGTTCACTTCTCTCTGGCCTTTGCCTTCTACTTGTTTGTCTCGTCATAACTCTTAGATCTGAACTCTTAGATTTTCAAATTCAACTTCTACCCGATGTAGCGGGAGCTGGTTCTTCTCAGTGAAAGCACCAAAATGTTTGCGTGAAAAATGGCCGCAAACACCCAAAGTCGTATGAGTTGGTTGATTTTATGTTGTTCTTAGTGATTTGGGTGATTTATGCAAATGTATGAAAAGCAGGGACTAAATTGTAAAAGACACACAGATTTATAGTGGTTCGGCAAGAACATGCCTACGTCCACTTTATATGTTATTCTCCTTTTTTCCTTCAGATTACAAGTACAAAGCTTTGATTACAAGTATCTAAAGTTGTTTGAGAGTTCCTTCCAGGCTTGAGCTCTCAAACCCGTCCTCCATTGTTGTACCCCTGCCCCTCTATTTATAGAGTGAGGCTGGGGGTAGGGGTCTTGGATGCTTATAGCTGTTGGTGGGCCTGGGCTGATGCAGTTTGGACTGGCAACTTTCTGGTTCGGCGAGGCTTCATTCGGCATGGAGCTTGGAGAGAAGGATGGTTGGACCGGTGGTTGGTTGGTCCGGTGGAGCATGGGTTGAGTGGAGTTCGTTCGGTGATAGGAGTATGATCCGGTGGTAGTATGTTAGTGGATGGAGTGTTGGTTCGGTGTAGGATGAGTGGGCCGGTGGATTGGTCCGGTGATGGAGGAGGCAGGTTGGTTCGGTATTGAGGTGGAGAGGCTTGGTTCGGCATTGCTTGGACCGGTATGCCGAATGGAGTTGTGTTGGGAACGCCGGATGGGAACGCCGAATGAGACGACTAGGAATGCCGAACGAGCTTTAGGCCTTAGTGCCGAATGACTCGTATACTTGCATAGCCGAATGAACATGAGGGTATGAGGCCGAATGGACTTGGTATTCGGGAACTCTGGACTTAGGTACGCTTGCTGGTTGCTCCTTCTTAGCTCGATCGTGGTGGAGACGCGCTCAACATTGATATTCCAGTTTTGACCAAAAAATGGGATAACAGAAGCGAAGAAAAAAAATAACGCGTGCGTTCGGTCTGGTATCGTGCATTGGAAAGAAGGGAGGGAGGGTGAGATTTAAGTTTTTAAAATTTATTTATATTTAATTTAATGATAATTAATTTATTTAAAACATTAATTAATTCATAACTTTTTCGTACGAGGTCCATTTCGAACGCGACAAATTGCTTTCCGTTCGTATCAGCGAGCACTACGCTAGGGAGTTGGATTGGACGAATTCAGATCTAGTTGGAATTTTGAGTTAAATTGAATGACCGTTCAATTTTAGTTCACACCAGAGCACTTTGGCGATTTTTGGAATTTTTGTGAGTAAACTCACCTCTCTAGTGTGCTTATATTTTTACATAAGTGGGAATAATTTTATTTATATTGTTTATTGCTTATTTGGATGATATACTATATTTATTAGTTGGTTTGGATATATTCCTGCCCCTGGAGCGGATAAAATATCATACGTTCACGTGTATGAGTAGGTGACCCATTGTATACGAATCCTGCCTCGAAGCTGTTGATTTTTGTATTATTTGATTACATGCTGTATGTGATGCGGGGGGAGAGGTAGGAGAGATTCTACAGGATTCCTCACACTGTTGATTTTATTTTGATATATGATGTGATGGATGCCATATTTGATGACATGGATATGATTTGCTTATTTGGTGCTGTGGTAGCACTAGGCCTTATTTTTGGTATTTTGAAATACTATAAAATAGCGATTTTGAATTGAAGTGATTTTCAAAGTGATTTTGGAAGTATATATTTCAGTAATTTTTATTATTATTTAAAGGAATGGTTTTATTCTAAGTAGTTAAAAAGTTTGATTTTTAATGTTATAAAAATATGGTTTTGGTGAAATATTTTTATATAGAGATTTTTAAATATTTTATAAAGGATTTTTAAAAGCGATATTTTATAAATAAAGAAATAGATTTAAAATTGGAGTTTGTAAATATTTTGTTAATGGATTTGAAAAGTATTTGGTAAATGGATTTATAATGGATTTTATAAATAAATTATATTTATAAAGCAATGGATTTATAAATGGATTTTGATAGTAAATGAATTTTAAAAAAGAATGATTTATAAATATAATTTTATAAATAAAGTGATTTATAAAATAGAAAGGAGATTTTTAAACATAGTTTTGTAAATATGGAAATGATTTATGTTGAGATTTAAATTTGGATTTTTTATATAAAGGAAATATATATGAGTTTTTAAGAGTTTAACAATCTTTCATAGGATTGTTTGAAAGTAATAGTTTTCGATAAGGTTAATGGCTTTAAAAAGTAATTTATCGTTTTAAAGTAAAGTTTTAGAAAGTTAAAACAATCTTTTGGAGGATTGTTTTGAAAATAATGTTTTTGATGAAGTCAATGGTTTTAAAGTGCTAACCTTTACAAGCAAAGTTTTGAAAGTAATAATTCGAAATGGAAATTAATGGTTTTGAAAAATGACTTAAAATGAGATATGTATTGAAAACATAGATTTCAACATTTATTGTTGTAGTAGCGATTTCGGGAAGTATGGAAGGCACTGACTATAACATTGATGTTATAGCAAATGATTTTCGAAAGAAAATGTCTTTATATTATACGGGATATATATATATGTATGTATATATATATTTATATAATTAATCAAATCCCTATATTGATGCTTTTGGGTTGTCATAACGATGTTTTACGCAACATTCGTTTTGACCCAATAAAGCGTGTTTTGGAAAATCTAAAGCTTTCCTTAAATGATTTGTAAATATACTTATTACAAATTTAAGTATATTGAGATATTTTCTAAGTACAGAAATTGAATTGATTTGTGAATATACTTATACTATTGATATAAATATATGTAAATGTTTCCAATATTGAATGATTGAAATGGTTTTGTAGATATCCTTTTAAAGATAATTTGAAGTAAATATTTTATAAAATGATTTAATTAATGAAAGATTAGTTAAATTGCCTAGCGACTGCATATGTGCTAGATATTGTTTATTGCTTTGATAGTTAAATAACCGACTATCAAAATTGGCTTTTATCGTTGTTGGTTACATGAGACCGGGGTCGGATATATCCGAGAACCATTTCGGACCAATGTTTGCATTGGAAAGTGCAGGTTTATGATTATGATTTTGAAGACAGAGATCTTCATGATGCAGGGCTATTTGCCACTAGTCCCTCAGCGTGAAATTCACCATATCTTATATTTATGGTGGCAATTGTTCTTTGTTATGAAAATCTACAATATGCAAGGACTTCTCGCTACTAACTCTAGGGGTAATTCTCGACAGGATGTGGTAGGAGAATACCTTTGGTTTGTCCTGTTCCTGGCCAATTTGTGTAGTTGGATGTCTGTCATTGCATTTCTGATATCAGATCGTTGACTTTTACAAATGTACATCTGTTTGGCGGCGAAGAAGGCAACTTCTCTTAGCTTAACCCCCTTCTCTGAGACGTACGAGCTCGGAGGTTGTATGTTCATGAAAGTCAATAGCGATCGAAGGAATGACAATGTGATATTCAACGTGAGAAGTGCCATGTGAAAGGTAATCGTTATCTAATGCCTCATCAGCCGGAAATGAGAGAAACAAGGTAGAAGCGGTATAGCTATGTGGGTCGCTTCCATTAGGATATGGTCATCACCTTTCTAGATTACCATATATCTATATTTGAGTATTTGTACGCGGCGACCACGGATAGGTCGGGAAAGACCGAGGGATGTCATATTCGGTTATCCAGAAAGGGGTATGCCGATTCTTTGTTGGTTTAGGAGTGCAGTATCTGGACCCTAAGTACATTTTTCTAGAGATGTACTATCGGAAAATAATCCTTTATCTTGTCATTTGTATGGAATCCATTCTCCACTACGTGCCTGCTAGCTTGTTTGTAAACTTATTACGTCATCAAATTTAACCAATGCAATAATTTCGGCTATGATTTATATTATTTGTATACTAGACACTAGTATAATATCAGATGATTTGATATGAAATGTTATGGTTATTGTAAGGTAAAAACTCGTCCATGTTTATGTGCGGCGTGGTCTTACGAGATACCTTTGTATTGATAAAGAAAGGTTTTATAACTTAAAAATAAATTTGAGATGTGTTTTCTCATGTTGGTTTACCAGATTGATCCAGGCATTTTTCCCTTTCAATGCGTGGATCAGACCGAGCATATTTATAGATTCAGATTTGGTGCTTTGGAGCTTCAGCAGATGAGCTAGAAATCTTTTGGTCTTATTCACCTAGATGTTTGTTTTCCGCTGCAATTGTTATTTTAAATTATCAACATTTGTGTGGATAGGTTATTATAACCGACTAGGTCGATGATTGTGATTTAATTGTTGTACTCTGATTTGTGTATGCATATTAAAGATTACAGTTTCACTTTTGTAAAGCTCGTTAATATTATATTATATGTTGTTCTACTACAATTGTGAGATTTTTTGTTTTTTTACTTTCTCTTTCTTCTTATTCTTTTCTCTTCTTTTTCTTCTTTTCTTTCCTATAACGATTTGTTTTCCGGCATTTGATCACTCAGCACGTAATACGGTGAACGTATTAATGTCGATTTTTTAGGGTCAAAACTCCCCGTTAGTTACAGGAGCCCATATCTTCGTTTCAATGTGTATTAAATAGGATTTGGTGAAGGTAATCTTTGATTTACAAATACTAATTAATGTTATATTTTATAATATGATGTTTAGATCAATAGATGATGAACCTAATATATCGATATACCGTTACATTTATGATGGTTGTATATTTTTTTGTGAAGACTAATTGGCTTTAGAGTGGGCCATCCATTTTTATTAAAAACCTTTAGAGAACAGGTGCTGGGCATATGTGCCAGAACTGCTAGAAAAATAAAATAAAAAACAGGAGCTAGGCAGAAGGCTATAACTACTTAAACAAGACAAAAGCAACCAGTCCCCCTCCAAAGAGGAGGATCCACTGCCACCATCCTCAAAATCCGGTCCAATAACATGAATGTACTTTAAAATTAAATTTGCCAAGTTAGGAACAAAAACTACAAAGTTACTAGAGTAAATATACTTTCTATCCCTACATGCACTCTCCTATACAATCCTATTATCTTCACCTTCTTCACCTAACAAAAAAAGAACAAGACCTACACCATGAACATGATAATACAACTTACGATCCTCACCTTCTTCCCCACCAAACATATGATAACTATCATACAATGGGCAATATCTCATTTCATACTGCTCATGATCCCAAGCTTGCTTGGTGGAATCCCAATAAAAAGGAAGATCATTAGAATCAGACGATGCCTCATCAGGAATCATAGAATAAGGCATCTGCACTGGAATAGTAGGAATAACATCAGGAGTCGCAACAACAGCGTCTACAACAGCCGAGGAAGGAATTTTCGACAAGGGACCCATTTCCTAATGGGAGATTGAGGAAGCGGGATCTTACCAGGATAGGCAAGGAAGCATCAACAGAACCAAGCCTACAATTTTCCACAATATGACCAAAGGAATGACAAACCGAGCATATATCAGTTTTCCAACTATAATCAACATCAACATAAATATCCTTACCTTTATCTCTATGAACCTTCAAATTAGATGGAAGCGGCTTTTCCAAAGTGATTTCAATCAATGCCTTAGCATAGAAGAGCTTCTTCCTAGCCTTAACATTAACATCAAAACATTTGAGCTTACCTACTAGGCTTGTCAACCAATCTAGCCCAACCATTGGTTGTAGAATAGAAGGGATATTTCTGAAGTGGGCCCAAACGGGAATAGATAAAAATCTACCCGCTAACGCTATCCACCAAGGGACTCCATGGGATTACAACGAAAGGCTTACCCGTAATAATGGATGGCTCTGCTTCTAGAATATGGAGTCTTTCATATTTTCTAGAAAACTTGAAGAGAAACAAGGATTCATCAAAATGAACACGAAGCCCACACTTAGGTTTCCAGATACTATGGTAATGTTCTCTAACTACATTATATGGCGAGTTTGAGTCAAGGAAAAATTTGACCAATACTCAACACCTACTTCTATAACCTCGCTTAGGGGCACCATCGCTCCATCTATTTCAACTATTTCAAAAGTGCAAGGAACATAGGCACCCGCATTTTTTAGCAAAGAAGTGAACAAGGATGACCATATATTTGCAATAGGCGACTGGGAAGCTTGAGGAGCAAGTTGGGACTTAACACTTTTGTTAATAGGCAAATTAATATTAGCAGGGAGTAGTTGACTAGGATTTTCAGGTGGCATATTTTTACCAACAATTGGAGAGTGAATAACTACAACCACTATAAAAGAAATGGTTATTTTCCAACCCGAAATTCCCTAAGCCATCCCTACGCCGCGTATAAGTAGTGTAGGGCCCTATGCATCACGTCTGTCTTGTTTAAAAAACCTAGATCTGAATCTTACCATACAACCTCAATAACTTTATCCCCAATTCATTTATAGCGAATTAAAAAAACCTAGATCTAAATTACTCTCGTCTCTCCCTTCACGTTCGTCTCCGCACTGCCACTACCCACCTCCACGTCGCCACTACCTACCTTCGCGCCGTCGCTTCTGTGGCTTCGATCCATGTCTTCGATCGACTGAGTTTCTATTAATTTTGGTGATTATGAATTGATTTCTGATGTAAACACACAATATCATATATCATATGATTATTTTGTGTGATGCTTCTGAATTTCAATATGTTTTACATTAGTGAAGGTGAATGCCCCTGGAACCATAAAAAGCAAGTAGTCTGTATTATATGTGCTAATATTTAACTTTAAAATCCTTGCATCCATACATTGTAACCATTGTTGAGGTCACTACAATAGGGAGTGGATGAATGTACGCATCAAGCATTGGCTCCACAACCATGTCTTTTATCTCAGCCCATAAAGATACAATATCAATTTTCCCACTACAACATTAAGAAATAAATAAAAAATGAATTTTGTATGCAGAAAAAGTTTTGCATTAAAATTTATATAGCTCATCGATTCAATATGAAATTCTCGCTTTACTGATTGGGTTCCACTTTTATGATATGAAGAATGTCCATTATGCCACATAGAACACCGCCAACATCTATTAAGAAAGTAGACAAAATATATAAGCAGATATGTGCATTGTATAACAGTTAATCAAATACATATATGAGTCCAAATAGAGTTTACCAGTTAACTGGCCCTTTCTGTATAGTGAAAAATACAATTTTATATCTTGGGGTGGAAGTTCATTTGTACGATGTGGTATTTAAGCAAAATACGCCACCACAAAATCTAAACATTTTTGCATAAAATCTAAAATAAGCTGACTAATAGGAAAGATTTAGTAGCACATTAAAATAAATTAACTGGATGAGGTTATTGAAGTTTATTATCAAAAATTTGATCAAAGATATTGAAATATTAACATGCCTATTATGAGAAATGACATAGCCGATTTTTCAAGTTATGATGGACCAAATATTGAATGGTAGAATTCAAAAATAACATCAGTATTGTCTTTACTTGATACTAGTGCAAAATTTTATGTGCAAGCAAGTGTAGATGAGAGGATATATACTTCGGTAACAACAAAAAATAAGTGGAAAAAAAACATAAAGCAAACAGTATAACTACTTAAAAGATTTCTGAAATTTTCTTTGTACATAATATTTCGTGTATATTTCTGTGATCCTTCGTTCCTATCTAAGTAATATATTTCAACGAAATGTGGTGACCTGATTAGGCGAATGCAGCCATGTATGGTTTGAGCCAAAAGTGAAACCTAGAACATTATGAAGAGAGATAAGTTGCTTGTTAATGTTGAGGCAGACAGTGCTGCATGGTTGAACTGCCATTGCAAAGGTAGTGCAACCACTGCCTTTGCAAAGGCAGTGTACATGCACCGCCTAAGGCTGTGCACTGCCTATGGCTGTGCACATCACCGCCTTTGTAAAAGCAGTGCATGGTTGCAATGCCTTTGCCTTTGCACTGTCTTTGCAAAGGCAGTGCACCAGCACCAACACTAACATTTGTATCACATTAGTTTTACTAATTGGTCAATGTTGATCTCAACACTTCTTATTTTATTTTTTGAATTTGACCCAAAACATGTAAAGAAATTTGTTTTATGTTCATGTATTGAGATGAAGAATGAAATGCATGACCTTTTTTCTTGTCCTCAAAATAAAATTACATTGCATCAAATTGTATTGGTAATGATTAACACGACCATAATTTTTCATGCAGGAGGAGATGAGTCATGTGCATGAGCTTATATGGGGGTTGAGGCGGGAGCAAAGACCAGAGACATGACCAACTTCGTGAGTTATTCCTATTTTGGTTGTGTGTCTAATGTTCCATTTTTATAACGTACATTGTATAATGTTTGAATTAGATGAAACAACTATGTTGGAGTCCTATGGCAACTTTATTTTATTATTTGTTGGACATGATGTGTTTAAAATACATTTTGTAACAAGTTTTTGTAATTTGACCATGATATGAATTCTACATTATTTTTTTAATAGATATATAGCTACGATTTTTGCATGTGGTTATATCATATATTTAATGTTTTCTGCTGTTGATGTTCGGTTTTATTAGATTTTATTGTGATATGTGAGGTAGATGAATGTGAATACAATATGATCATATTGAATTTTGGTGTACGGTGGCGTAGGGAAGACATATGGAACTTGTAAGAAAAATCTAATTTTTCCACCTGTAAAATGAAGAAGGCTAGGCATAGAGAATGCGTATGGATGAAGGCGTATAGAGTCTGGCGTGGGGAATACGTATGAAATGTGACGTAGGAAATGCGTATGGAAGCAGACATAGGAAATGCATATGGAATCTGGCGTAGGTAATGCGTATGGAATCTGGCATAGGGAATGTGTAGAGAAATTAGCGTAGGGAATGCGTAGGGAAATTAACGTAGGGAATTTTTGCGATACATTATTTTCCAACTTTTTTTTGGCGTAGGGTGGCGTAGAGAAATTTGCTTTCCTATACCTTCCCGACGACAATTTGGCGTAGGGAATCCAGAATTCTTTTGCATTTACAGTGAACTGGATTAGCAGAATCTGCCATTGTAACATCAACTTATAGATCACCAATAAAATTAGTGTACAGACTATGATTTTCTCGATTACCAGGGGAGCTAACAGTTGCAGCTCAGTATAAATCATCAGAAACAACATCTTTATTAAGACTGACATGTTGATCATGCAGATCACCCAAAAAAAGCATTTTGAGAAGGATCGAACAACAAAAAAGTTGAAGTAGGAAGCAATGGGAGCTCAAGATTTATTACAATGTCCTTCATACCTAGTTCTTTAAGACAATTACGAGTATCTTTCCAAATTTGATCACAACCACTAATAACTGCGACAATCGGAGGGGTGATTGACGAAGCATTCGCCACATCCATAACAATCTGGCTAGATATAGGCATAACAATGGAATATATTTGAATAAGAGATGAACCAGACTTACCAAAATTTCTAAACTCAACGTTAAAATCTCCAACAGGAAATGATACTAATATAATAACAGGAAAGGAAGCACCAACATGGATAACAAGATTACCTGATAAAACTTGATCATAAGAAGGCAGACATACACCACTGCCAGAAGAAGCAGCAATCGCACCAGAAAGAGACAACCCAGAAACAGCCACTTGAGACGCCTTAGGTGACGACGAATAGGAATGGCCGCTTTGGGTACAGGAGGAGGAGCCACTTAAATTAGTAATAGAGGACCTTGTGAATCTCGATTTATCCTTGCGTTTCTTGGCCATCCGAACAAACCCAGAGCAATGAGGACGGCGGAGGATAGGTAGCGCGCGAAAGGCAGGATGAGGAAAAGGACTCTAAATATTAATTTGGGTGAATACCAAGAGGTAGTTTATAAGAGGATTGTTTTTTTATAATGATTATATTTAAGTAGGCATATAATATATTTTTAATTTTTTTTATGCCATACACACATACCATAATATTCATGGCATGATTTAAAAAATTAATTTAAAATTAAAATAATATTATTCAAATCATGTAAATTTCATAAATTAAATGTTACATATTATATCATATAAATTATGTTTTAAAATTTTATATAATTATTTTTTACCTGAAATGTTTTTGGCATAAATATATATATATATATATATATATAATTATTTAAATCAAATAAATTTCATAATTCTATAACATCAACAAATATATAATATAAAATATATTCTGAATTCTATAAAATAATTCCCTATCTAATAATAGGCTTTTGACTGATAAAAAAAATCATTTTGTCATAATTTATATATATATATATGCAACAATTAATAATTAAGTTTTAAAATTAATTTTAAATTATATTATTTATATATATGGATATAATTAAATGTTAAAAATATTGTTTAGAAGTATATAAAATATTAACATACGAAATTTTAAGCTTGAAAATATTATTATTTTGATTTTATCTATTTTTTAATGAAATTTAGTTTTAATAAATATTTGATTTTTTTTCGTCGTGAGCATTAGTAGATCTATGTGTATATTTAAATATTTTTTTTTATATTTTATTTATATACTAACTTATATATATTTATCAGCAAAATATTTATATTTACAATTATATTTACATAATAATCTCCTTGATTATATATTATATTTATTTATGCGTTCATTTTCAAAAAAAAATTGTGGTTATTTATATTTAAAAGATTAAATTTTGCTTTCGGATTCTATAATAATTTTTTTACTTAAAATGTTTTTGCATTCATATATATATATATATATATGTATGTATTTGTATATATAATTATATACATTATAATATGTTTATGTGTATAAATTATTCAAAATTATATATATATATATATGTATGTATGTATGTATGTAGTACTATATATATATATATTAAGTATATAAGCAAACATTTGGACGATATACTTTATACTAGAGCGGCTAAAATGTCTGTCGCTATGTAAATCTCAACATTTATACATGATGGATTGCTATGTTACATATGCTCATCCATATATTTGTGTATATGAGATACATGTGTGTGTACGTATATATATTTATATATAATATAATACTAATTACATAATACAAAATTCAATATAAATTTAAATAGTGATTTTATTTAAAAGATATTTAGAAATGTTCTAAAGTAATGAGACTTCATAAGCCCAATAAAGATTCAAAATGGTTAAAAAAATTGAAATTCACCCATTTCTTCTGTTGTGGGATGGCCCACTTCCAACACTATTTCGACACATAAGGAATCCATCTTATATGTTCTATACTAAAATTTTTAATATGTTATCTTTTCATATCATTTGAGACATTCCTAATATCCTTTACACTTATTATAAAAGATATAATTTACAAATGCAATATCAGGTATTAAACAACCAAACTATTACCGATTTTAACATAAGTACATCGTTAACAATTAGCGGTATGTTGTTGCTTATTATTTTAGAAATACCTATGTACCTTATAATGTTCTTTCTTATAGATATATGTTTTCTCTGCATTTTGAGTGGAAATCAAACTATTTGATATTGCTATAAAAAATACTCATTTAATTCTAGTGCTTATAAAAATGGTACTTCCGTACCATTCCTTCGATGGAACATATCCTAAAACTCCAAACTCAATATAAGTCTCACCTACTTCGAGACACTTTAGTTGTTCTATGAAAATTTTCTATTCTGAATCATTATTTAGAATTTTCCATTTCAATACATATATACCAAAACAAAAAACCATACCAAGCGATAATTTTGTGAGTAAATTCGAATTAACTTGAGCACATTGGATATCAAATCTATTATGCTAATTTCAATAATCAAAATTTACGGTGTTATTCTTATCAACATTGCTCATTATATTCCTACTACATTAGTCTTGCTCTAAAAGGCATATTTGCCGCTGATGGATCATATCCCTTCGTGTACAACTATCAAAATCATATTTTGATAACATATGGGGAATCCTTTCAGGTTTGTGAATCATAACATATGGCAGAGTCAATACTCTTATTGGTTTAATAGACATTAAGGATTATCTATTTTCGACATTGATATAAAACCTATAATTTCTCTTTAATGTGCAAGAATACTTATTAGACATCCTAATGCATTGTGTTCCCTTGGGTTTGGTTAACTTCATTTCATCCCTCGTAATTTGTTTTATCCTCTATCCATTTCCATTTTAGTATCAATAATTTCTCAAAGAAATTCCATTGTTAGGAAGCTGGTTTTTTTTTGGAACAACAACCGTTTCTCAGTTTGGAATAGATATTCATAAACACTTTATGAAGTTCCTTATACATAAAACTAATTTGGTTTTAGTTTACAAAACTTTTGTTCAAAACACAAACTTGTCATCCAATGACAATCATTTCCAAACTCCTTTTTGAAATGATTGTATACAAGATTCCTCACATGCAACTACTATGTGTAGTTTTTCGACTCATACAACTGTGAGAAATGTGGATTATGGGTCTTAAGGCTAGAATAATACTAGAGGGGGGGGGGGTTAATAGTGTTTGTGGATTTTCTAAATCTTTTTGAAACTTACGTAATTTAATCACCAACAAATGCAATACACAGACACATATATAATCACAGAATCAGACACATATGCAAATAATAAATAAAAGCAGTAAAGGAAAGAACACACCAGGATTTTATACTGGTTCAAAGTTACCCTACATCCAGTTCCACATAATTGTATGGACTTCTTTTCAAAATAATCTCCCAAATTACACCCTCGTTTTCAAGGCCACGAGGTACACCCTCCTGTATTCAAGTCCAGGGCAAACTCCCTTGATTTACCAGGCCATAAGATCACCTAACCGATTTCTGGGGCAACAACAACACCTAATTGATTTCAAGGCTCAACCGCACCTTTTACTCAACATTTTGATTTACAAATAATCCTATAACTCTAAATAGCACTGATATCTTATGGGTAGAGTTGCAGAGAATCAAATAAGAGATAATCAAGTTTGATTCACTTGGTATTTCGACAGAGTATAGTTTGGGATTCTTTAGAATAAATGTGGAAGATGAAGAGGAAAGAAAACAAGTGAAATCTGGTTGAAAATTCGTTTAGAACTACTGGTATTTATGGAAGATCAATAGCCATATCTATTCATGAAAGGATACGACGAATAGACACTTCTTTTGAAAATTTGAATTTTGAATTTTAACGGGCACCATGTCGACATGGGGTAGGAGTCTGTCGACATGCTCTAGGAAAAAATGGTGATTTTGATTTTCTTATTAAAGTTGGTTTCTATAATTTTTCAAAACAATTTCTAAACTTTTATAAATATATTTGAATATAATTTAAACATATAAAAGAGTTTAGAAAGTAAATTTTTAATATATTCTCTTGATCTATAAAGTGATTTAAAATCTAAGTATAAATACTTTAAATCTAAGTAATTAACACAAGAGATAGTTTAAAATTAAGGACAATTTTGAAATCAAAATATTAAAAATGATAAAAAAAAATTGAGGCTAAAATATTTAAAACCAAGAGAGATGTCTTTTTGAAAAGAAAGTTTTGAAAACATTTTAAAAAAAAACAAGAGATATATTTTTTGAAAAACATTTTTATAAGATTAATCGATATTAAAATAGGAACACTATATGTTCCACCAGATATTGTCGTGGGTTCCATCCCTTTAACAGGCTCGAAGTAGATTCCATTCCACGAATAAATTTCGAATAAAGATGTAAGTGTTTTGAAGAAGTTTTAACATAATTCTAGATTCAATACTTATCTTGTACTCTTGAATCTTGAACTCTTTATATCCTGATACTCATGAGTCTTTAATCTTGATATCTTCAATCTTGATATCTTTAATCTTGAATCTCTATACTGTACAGTTTTCATTCTTGGTACTTGCATAATTAAATTCTACATATACATATATATATATATATACACTATAATGTTAGTATTTATATTTTATAACAAGTCCTAAGGTTGTCATCAAAACCATCATCTCAAAGACTAACAATCTCCCCATTTTTGATGATGACAACCTATGTTTATAAAATATACTTTACCCTCACAATCACTCCCCTTAAAACTAATAACTCCCCCTTAATCTAAGCCTAACTACTCTAACTGCTCTATTTTATATTTCCCCCCTTTGTCATCAACAAAAACTAATCCTAAACTAATATAACTCCCCCGTAATCTAATACTAGAGTACCTGCGACAAGTAAAGATGGAATATATGTGTATATATAATAACATGAGTTACTTAATGAAAACATAACAAATATGATAGTTTATTCATATAATGTTATACATTCCATTCAAACCAAATCAATTCTAATCAAAGCAAACCAAATGAAATCAAATAATTCAATTCAAATCAAACAATTCAAAAACAAGCAATTCAAACCATAAGGAGATAAAATAATTTTAGGAACTTCAACCCATCCTTCTTCACCAAAAATAGGGTCCTTTTTAATATCTTCCCAATATTCATTATCTTGAATCAAAGTTCCTTCAGAATTTGCATCGAAATCATCTTTGTTCAGGGCAGAAATCATCCAACGGAGGGCATCGAAATGCTTCTCTTGTTCTTTTATCATTTGCATTTTTTCTTAGTTCTAAGTGCCTTTGATTGCGGAGAATAAAAGTAAGTATATTCTTGAATGACTTGAGAGTTTTTTCAAGATTTTCACTTAGAGTTTGAGAAGAGGATGCCATTTTTAATAAATAGTTAAAAGATGCAAATAGAGATGAGTAGAAATAAAGAGGTTACAAATTTCTGGAAGAAATAGTTGTTTAAATAGGCAGGAATTCGTTTAAAATGAATAGACACAAGTTAGTTATTTTAAATTCAAAATTTAAAAAAATAACTAAATCAGACAGTTATATGTCGACATAGGGGGTTGGGGTATGTCAACATGGGTGTGTTAATCTACATGTCTTCTTTGTTTTTGTGAATAAGTATGTATATATATAAACTTATATAGGATACTTACATTTATTTCAGAGAGACGATAAGGTAGCAAAACATAAGATAGATAATTTTTTATAGATAGATGAGCTAATACATGAGATACTTCATAACATGATAAAAGAGCAATACAAGTTCATACAGAATAAACTTGTACACCACATTCTACTTTTTAGAGTGTGCTAGAGTATGAGAAGGATGATGATAAGCTAAGTTTCCAACCAACTTTAGAAAAGAACTTGTTCATATTAGTGGTCATTTTATCCAATTTCTTACTAATGGATCTTTTGAGAATCCATTGATTATCCACTATGATCTTTTGATTTTTGAGAAGAGTTTTGTTGGAAGGATTATTAGTATTGATAGGATATTCAATACTTTCTAAGGAGGTATCTTCATTTTCTTCTTCAATTTCCATTTCATCCCCTTCTTCTTCTTCCTCCTCATTTTCTTCTTCCTTCTCTTCATGTGCCAACCTTTCATCCTTTTCGGTAAGAGATTCATATTGTTGAAATATAAAAGTAATTTTCATAAGAGAAATATTGGCATGATTAAACATTTTTCTTGAAACAAATTCTTTCCTTTTATAATCAGCACCAAAATAATTAAAAATCCGAGTGAGATAAATTTCATGACACAAAGTATTCTCACCCATTTTCAAATTCTTAGGACGAAGTTCATTCATATTAACTTGCATCCAATTAATGTCATAATGATCAAAAATAGAAAAAATAGCTTTACAAACTTTTAAAGTCGGGTTATTGAAATTTCCTGATCTAGGAATAATACTATGTTGCAAAAGAAGATTAATAATACGTGCTTTCAAACAAAAGTTATGATTTTTAAATTCAAAGTTGTCATCTCCTTCGAAAATGTGATGAAATGTCACACGATCATGTTCATCAATATTAAAAGTAGAACGATCCATTCCCAAATTCTTGCAATTGAGAATGTTGCCCAAAATTCACAATTTAGAACAATTTTAGTGCCTCTAACACCACTCCAAATTTCATTTTCATTTCCTTCATGAAAAAGACGATTCAAATTCGCGTAAAACATTTTACAAGATTTGGATAACAAACAAAATCATTTTCAGAATTGTCAAAAAGATTAAGAATATGGTTCTCTTCAAGAAGAGTATTGATTTTGTATGTAGAGAAATGGCTAAAGATAGCAAACTTTCCGGTTGAACTTTTCCATAATTAGCATAGTTTATGTAAGCCTTGATTGCTTCCGAATCATTATAGATATACACTTTGATGGTTTTAGACAGCCTCGTTGTGGATGGGGTGCTTGAAGAAACCATTTTTGAAGAGTGTAGAGGAATAGGTAAAAGAGAGTTTGAATTTTGAAATGAAAGTGAAAAGATATGATAGGATAAAGGAAATAAATAGATATTCAACAGTCATGTTCTCTGGTCAAGGGGTACCTTTTCAGAACATTTGATTTGGTGAAAAGGTGGAGGGAAGTTTAAAGATTTAAATTCAAATTTGAATTTCAAATTTCTTACAGGCATGTCAACATCATAGGTAGGGCCATGTCGACATGGGTCAGAGAATTCATGTGACTTATCTTTTCTTATGCACTTTTAATATATATATATATATATTATTTTTAATGTCTATGTATTTTCTCGAGTAATATTAAATATAGTACTATTCTTTTAATAAAAAAATATATTATAATATTGAAAAATAAATAAATAATAATAATAAAAATTAAAATTCAAACAACACATAATTTCAGGAGCAATCAAACAATCAATCAACTTTAAGCAAATAATTTCAACCAAAATATTGTAAACGTGTACCCTTTTCTAGATTCGTATCTCTGAGATCATCGAAATCATGAATAGCCGTAAAGCACATATTTGAATTTTTTGTCTTCTGATCATCATCGCTTGAGGATGAATCTGAGTTTGAATCATCTAGCGTAGCGGTATATGCTCTTTTCTTTTTCTTTGTATAATCATTGCTTGCAGGAAACTGTTGCTTAACAGGATGAGGACAGTCTCTTCTGAGATGGCCTAGTTCGTCATAGTTGAAACATTTAACATGATTTGGTACTACATTACAATTTTCAGAATTCCTATGATCGTTCTTTTTGAAGTTGTTCATCTTTCTATATTTTAGAAACTTCCGAAAATTCCTTGTCATGAAAGCTATTACTTCATCATCATCACTACCCGATTCTGATTCATCTGTTAATGCATTGAACGCAATTGACTTCTTTTCGAATGCATTTTTATCTCTTCTCCCTTGCATTTGAACTTCGAATGACATTAGATTTCCAATAAATTCTTCAATCTTCAAAGTACTGATAACATTTGCTTCTTCGATTGCAAGAGTTTTCTGGTCCTATTCCGAAGTAAGAGAATTTAGAAATTTTCTGACCTGATCTTCTTCGGAGAAACTTTTTCCAATGATATTAGAGAATGCACAATATCCTGAAATCTACTATACATATCTGAAATGGACTCATTAGAATTCATTTTGAATAATTGAAACTAATTCGTGAGTATGAATATTTTGTTCTGTTTGACTTTGCTTATTCCTTCATGAGTAACTTGCAAAATTTTCTAGATATCATATGCAGACTTACAAATAGATACTCTATTGAATTCACTCCTATCAAGTGAACAAAAAAAGATATTCATGGCTTTGGAATTATTTTGTGCAACAGTCTTTTGCTCAGCAGTCCACTATGCAAAACTAGTTGTAGGTTCATAATATTCAGTTTGTGTGATATTCCAAGTGTCTAATCCTATTGACTGTAAATGTATTTTCCCCAATATGCATAGTTACTGCCATTAAAAAGTGGTGGTCTTGCAGTAGACTGACCTTCTACAAATGAACTAGTGATAGTATTAACAGAACCAGTGTTGGTAGCCATTTTAAAAACTTTTCAAAATTCAGATTATGAAAACTTTGAAAACCTTGCACTGATACCAAATGTGAGAAATGCGGATTACGGATCTTAAGGCTAGAATAACACTAGAGAGGGGGTGAATAGTATTTTGTGGATTTTCTAAATCTTTTTGAAACTTATTTAATTTAATCACCAACAAATACAATACATAGACACAGATATAATCACAGAATCAGACACAGATGCAAATAATAAATAAAAGTAGTAAAGGAAAGAACATACCAAGATTTTATACTGGTTCACAATTACCCTACTTCAGTCCCGCACAATTGTATGGATTTATTTTCAAAATAATCTCCCAGATTACACCCTCGATTTCAAGGCCATGAGGTACACCCTCCTATATTCGAATCCGAGGCAAACTCTCTTGATTTACCAGGCCACAAGATCACCTAATCGATATTAGGGGCAACAATCACACCTAATTGATTTCAAGGCTCAACCGCACCTTTTATTCAATAGTTTGATTTACAAATAATCCTATAACTCCGAATAGCACTGATATCTTATGGAGAGAGTGGCAGAGAATCAAATAAGAGATAATCAAGTTCGATTCACTTGGTATTTTGGCAGAGTATAGTTTGGAATTCTTTAGAATAAATGTGGAAGATGAAGATGAGAGAAACAAGTGAAATCTAGTTGAAAATTCGTTTAGAACTACTGGTATTTATAGAAGATCAACAGCCATACCTATTCATGAAAGGATACGACGAATAGACACTTCTTTTGAAAATTTGAATTTTGAATTTTAACGGGCACCATGTCTACATGGGGGGTAGGAGTATGTCGACATGCTCTAGGCAAAAATAGTGATTTTGATTTTCTTATTAAAATTGGTTTCTATAATTTTTCGAAACAATTTCTAAACTTTTATAAATATATTTGAATATAATTTAAACATATAAAAGAGTTTAGAAAGTAATTTAATATATAATTTTAATCTATAAATTGATTTAAAATTTTAGTATAAATATTTTAAAGCTAAGTATTTGAAACAAGAGATAGTTTAAAATCAAGGACAATTTTGAAATTAAAATATTAAAAATGATAAAAATTGTTTTGAGGCTGATATATTTAAAACCAAGAGAGTTGTCTTTTTGAAAATAAAGTTTTGAAAACGTTTTTTATAAAACAAGAGATACATTTTTTGAAAAACATTTTTATAAGATTAGTGGATATCAAAATAGGACCATTATATGTTCCACTAGATATTGTCATGGGTTCCATCCCACTAGGGTTCCATCCCTTTAATAGGCTCGAAGTGAATTCCATTCCACCAATAAATTTCGAATAAAGATGTAAGTTCTTTCAAGAAGTTTGAACATAATTCTAGACTCAATACTTATCTTGTACTCTTGGAATCTTGAACTCTTGATACTCATGAGTCTTCAATCTTGATATCGTCAATCTTGAATCTCTATATTGTACAGTCTTTATTCTTGGTACCTGCATGGTTAAATCCTACATATGCATATATATCTAAACTATAATGTTAGTATTTATATTTTATAACAAGTCCTAGGTTGTTGTCATCAAAACCATTATCTCAAGGACTAACAACAACCTGCCAACTCCTTGGCCCATGATGTGTTAAGATTTCTTATAAACCCTTATCTCACTTGATTTTGTAAATTATTCTTTAAACAAAATTAATTTTAACCCTATGTGCTAATCTTAAGTGCATGACCTTATAGAAAGAAGTTTACTTAATTTCTCTCACCATAATCATTCTTTATTTACAAAGTTAGATTACTCCTTATCGATACATAATTATGTATCACATGAAAGATTGAATTTTGAGACTGAATCCTTATTCATTCTTAGGTACGTTTGGAACTCTTTCCATCTTAATCACATGTTCTGTGACGCCCCACCTCTATACCCACGCTAGCAAAGAGTATTAATAGATAATACCGTCTGCTAACACGGAGAATAAGGCTGTTTAGGAGCGACCATCTATGGCCTTGCTTTAATTATCTATTGAATACATCGACAATTGCCTTACCAAGCAGATCGACATGTCCAATGAATACTTAAAACAAAACCAGAGGTGGCTAGAGGATCTATCAGAACAGAATATAACAACTCAAATGTAATATACATCACAGAACAGTAAACCATCATATACACACATATACTGATACAAAGCAGAATATACAAAATAATACATGTCAAGTGGTATAGAAAACCACAATATACAGACGAGTCAATAGAATACATATCAGAGTTATAACAGAAAGGACTACACAAAAAGCTAAGACAAAAAGGAGTCAGCGGAATAGTCCATGCGGAAGCAAAAGAGGCTAAGTCCAAAGCACCTAACCTGAAACATCTCGGTCTGACCCGAGTATAAAATACCCGGGTCAGCCTAGCTAAACAAATCAGTTAGATAAACTGAACAATAATAAACCTGCAAGGTCATACAGTATAACAAATATCTCCAGAGGAGAAAACACAATCATCAACAAGAGATGAATCATATAGAACAAGCCTCATATCATCGGCAACATATAGAAATAAAGGATACGAATATCCCAAAACAAGCCGAATGGCAAATAACAAATACCAATAAGGTATACAAGTTCCACAAGGTAATCGTTATACATCATGCGGCTCAAACAGACCAACACGATGGGCGATACCAAGGGAATATAATATCAATGAAACATATGATTGCTCGAGCTCAGTACTGTACAACAAGGATCCATAAGCCCGAAGGCTCCAAACCCAAGTATCACCCATGCGGCACATAAGGCCAACATCAGAGCGAAACTATATAGGGCGACAAACCCGAAGGCACAAACCCAATATCACCCATACGGCACATAAGGCCAACATCAGAGCGATACTATAGGGCGACAAGCCGTAGTGGTGAAGGTCGAAGACCCAGTACTGGACACCACTAACTGGCGGAATGTGTCACAACTCTCGAAAAGGAATCCGAAAAGTGTTAACGTATGTCCCATAACCACTCGTTCGCACTAAACGGTTTACTATCCGTCAGTCCCTTTCACACTCAAAGCAGTACAAAGTTTACCTCATATCATCGATAAACCAAACCCGAAGGTCAAAACAATCAATCGAATAGGTCGAGGATTAATCGGAAGGATAAACGCACAGATTCATGGTCCGTGTTTTGCCCAACCATTTAATCACCCTTCCACTTCGTTCGAAGTGCGAAAGTGTGTGTTTTAAATAGAATTTATAAATTAGAGAAACGAACTTTTAAATGCGATTCGAGAGATTATTTTATAAAAAAAACCCGTGGATTAAAATTAAAAGGAACCATCAAAGTCAAAACAATTGATAATCATACATAGGATCATCATGAATCGATTCAAATTGGAAATTCAATCCCAAAAAGGCAAAGTGGGCTGAAACAGCAGGTTCAGTCGACTGAACAGAGTTTTCAGTCGAATGACCCTATATCTGGAAATTTTCCAGGTTTAGGAAACTTTCTGTTTCCAGGTTCAGTCGACTGTGCAGAGTTTTTCAGTCGACTGAATCATGCCTGGAAACTTTCGGGTTCCAGGTTCAGTCGACTGTGCAGAGTTTTCAGTCGACTGAATCACGCCTGGGCTGTTTTTCAGCCTTATTCAAATGAAGAGCAAACTCTCCCAAAATGCAATCGGACGAACATTGGCTCTAAGGGCTTATGCCAATCGACAACCCAGCCCTATATGTTCCTCGATGCATCACCAAAACATGATTAAAACATCAAAGTTAGGATTTCAAAGATTTGAACCCAAAACACTAAAAATTGGATTATTCCCCAATTCAACCCACACCAAATGCAAGTGCATATGAACAAGGTGTTAGGAATTCATACCCAACATCAATGAAATCAAGAGAAGTAGATGTGAGTTCAAAACTCACCTTTTTAACTCAAGAACAAGAAGAAGAAGATCAAATGCAAAGGAAAGGCTAACCACTCTTCACTCTTACTCAACAAGCTTCAATCTAAGAATAAAATACATATTTTCCTAAATTAGGTTTAGGATATTTTCTGAAATTGAAGAGGAGAAGAGATGGAGAAGATGGAGAAGAGGTTTACCTATCCTTCTCTTTGAATTTGGAGCAAGAATTTGGATTATCAAGAGCAACTAAGGCTTGGGAGTTTCTATTTCCTCTTCCTTTCCCCCATTTCAGTTGGAGCTTGAGTTTAGAAGTGAAGAGGAGTAGGAATGAATGAAATGGGAGGAGATGGGCTGAGTTAGAGGGTTAAGTGGGGTTTGGGGCTGAACCCAAAGCTAAAGCCCAACCAGAAAAAGTAGCAAAATTCAACCTACTCCAAACATACCAAAGATTATACTCAAAAAGATCGCAAACGACGCTTTGAACTCAATGGAAGTGGTTTCGAGCTCCAATTCGGCCGTTTGCAGAAAGTAACATTTCGGACCCTGAAATCCGACTAACGACGCTATACTTAAATAAATCATTTAATTATAAAATCGTTAAATATGCGGGTTGTTACAGATCTCCCCTCCTTACAAAATTGCGTCCCCGCAATTTCTAGAGACGATATTTGTAACAACTACATGCATACAACATTCAAAAGAAAAGGAAATAAGCTTGAGATGAAAAGACATTTTCACCGTTTCAAAGCAAAGATAGAAAACCCGGATAGGATCGCTCGATAAACTCTCTGGTTTCCCAAGTACAGTCATTGGGATTAGCGGACCATTGAACCCTAACGAGCGACACGTCCTTGTTTCGAAGGTGTCGCACCTCCGTGTCAAGCACGTGAATAGGTTGCTGTACAATAGATAAGTCCGGTGAGACCCCAAGCTCTTGCAAATCAGGAGAAGTAATAACAGAATCCGACTTTCGAAGACACTTCCGAAGTTGAGAGACGTGAAACACGTCATGAATACCAGATAAATGAGATGGAAGTGAAACTCTATAAGCCACAGGGCCAATACGTTCAGTAATAGAAAACGGTCCTATATAATGAGGAGCCAATTTCCCAGTCGTACTGAAACGCATAACCCCCTTTCAAAGGAGAAACACGAATAAAAGCAAGATCACCGATCGAGAACTCGAGAGGCTTCCTACGGTTGTCCGCGTAGTACCTCTGGCGACTCTGTGCCTCTTTCATTCTCAACCAGATAAGATCAATCTTCTCGGAAGAATCACGAACAAAATATGGACCAAGAATAATCTTCTCCCCAGATTCCAACCAACAAGAAGGTGATTGACATGGCCTTCCGTATAAAGCTTCGAAAGGAGCCATGCCAACACTAGGCTGAAAACTATTATTGTAGGAGAACCCTACAAGAGGTAGGTGATTCTCCCAACTCCCACAAACATACTAGCACAAAAGAATGACAGAATAAGAAGTTCACCATAAAGTGCACGAAGGGTTAAGTCCGAACTTGATTGCTCAGAGAATTCTATGGATTCCTAAGCTCAAAATAATTTGGAACACCGACGTGGTACAAACAATACGTCAAATGAACCAAAGTTCAACAAAATGAAGTACAACAAAGCGTCCGATGAACTTGATAAAAAGATCATTCCATTCGGACATCAATAAAGAAACAATCACTTGCTGCTTACAACCAAATGCATTGGCAACACGATCCTCTTTTCGGGAATAAAAAGAATATCAAGATCATAAGATGCAAGGAACTCGAACCAACACTAGGTTCCCTATGAGAAAATAAACATTTCAAAATTGTGATTGGTGAGGAGAGCAAAATCCCTCACCCAAAAGTAATGATGCAAAATACAAAAGACGAAAATAATAGCCACGAGCACTAAATCATGAGTGGCATATCTAGTCTCGATAGGCTATAACTATTTAGAAGAATAAATGATAGCACGTTCTCTCTTGCAAGTGAACGGCATCCAAACCAATACGATTAGCATTGGTACAAAAGATAAAGCATTGGTTCCCTACGGGAATAACAAGAATAGGGATATCGAAAAGAAAGAGTTCTTTTAAATTAATTTTCTTTCCCAAAAAGCTATGACTTTCAAAATTACAATTATCTTTATGTAATAATCTTTCAAGAAAAATTTACTTATTCCAAATCAATTTACTGTGCCTGATTGTCTCATCAAAGCGTTTAGGGAATTCCTATCGATAACGTTGATCAAGCGCATCGACCAGAATTCTTAAAGCACTCAATGGGCAATACAATCACAAAATCATCTTCTATATGATAAACATGTTTCTAAAAACTTTTAAAAATATTCTTTGTTCGTTAAAAGAACAAAAATCCTATTATACTTATAATAAATCTTATGAAAAAGATTTGCAAAATTCTTTAAATTGCTATTTTCCATCCAAAATCAATAAATACCAAAATGGAATCATCGAGATATTCACAGAATACTCGATTCATAATATGGATGAAATGAGCTAGACAAACTGAATGACATAACAAATCATTTATAAGAATTACAACGAGTGCGGAATGCGGTAAGTGGAGTGCTAACTTCCGCAACTCGTAGCCAAATGAAAACCAGTGGTAAGGTCGAGCTAAAAAGACCTTAACACTACTCAAAAGAATGCTTAGGTGATAATCCTAAGACAAGACCAGAAATACCAGAAAATTCTCAAACTACAAGAATGAGAGAAACCACACTTTCCTCATCATGGGGACTTAAAGAAAAATGATGCCATCAAATCGGAAATCGAAATCACAAAGGAAGATAGAAATCTTTTTAACAGATTGAAAATGTCGAGGATGAAAAGTCCACTCGGGATATAGGATATGGTTTCATAATAATTAAGTCAATCCTTTCAAAAATGTCAATTCCGAAGCCTAAGCAACGCATAACATGCAAATTGGCTCGGAAAGAAAAATCTCATAAAATAATCTCGACATTAATACAAGCAAATTGAGTGTTGCGGATCCACCAATTCAGATTCGCAATTCTCAAAGAAGTAACCATACAAGAAACATCCAAAGATAAATCATCGAAGAGCTTCTTCGATACGGAAAAATGTGAAGCACCCATATCGAAGAGAACTCGAATACAATAGAACTTTAAAAAAAAAAAATGGAGATGTACCTTTTCCCCGAGAAGAACCTCCAGAAGCATCCGTTATCTTTAGCTTGCTAGATAAAGGATTTTTCGAAACAATAGGACAAGCGAAAATACGATGGCCTTCCTTCTTGCAATAGTGGCAGAAGAGAGGCATAGGGAAAGCTTGAATCACATGATCAGGGGAACCACAATTGAAACACTTCCGAGTGGAAGGTGTTCCAACAGACTGAGACTAAGACTGAGGATCAGATTCAACGGGCTTTTTCTTCTTGGAAGGGAAAAATTTCCGCTTATCGAATGGAAACTGCCTCTTGTTGGCGTTCTTACGAACCTCAACATCATTCCCACAATCACACTCCTTCTCGAAGGCTTCGAGATGAAGTGCCGAATCAACCAACTCCTCAAAGGAAAGTTTAAGTTGGAGCATTAAAGACTTCTTAAGACATTTCTTAAGACCATATACAAATTTCAGATTCTTCCTATACGAGGTGCTAATGAATTCAAGACCATATTTAGATAAGGCTTCGAAAGATACAACATATTCAGAAACGGAAGAATCCCCTTGCTTCAATTCAAGAAAGCGCCGGGACAACAAAGCTTTCTCAGATTCAGGAACGAACTTGAGTTCGAATCGTTCCCGAAACTGAGTCCAAGAAAGAGCAGACTCATCAAATTCAGCTAAAAGAAGCTCGTACCAGTCAAGGGCATGCTTTTGCAATAAGCTAGAAGTTACAAGAACCCTATCATCGTCAGAAAGATCCATGCGAGAGAGAACATGCTCGTACATGCGAACCCAAGCTTGGACCTCAAGAACAATCTCGGAGCCTTTAAACGGTTTCCCTCCAAGATAAGAAAAATCACTGCACAAACGTGCGAAGGTGGACTTGCATGGAGGAGATGTTCGAGTAGGAGCTGGAGGCTGCGTGCTCCTAAACCACTCTAAAAACTGATCGGCAGACATATAGACGCCGTCCGGATGTGAGCCACTGGATTGCCCAGCATCCGAGCGTCGTCCTCCGTCTCTTCCAGCCATAAGCTGAAAGTTAAGATAAGGTAAAGATTATTCCCAAGGTAGATAATTCAATATGGAATACTACGGAATTTAAATGCATTCCTAGGCATAATCCCAAATCCTATCTAACCTTTGATGGTAGAAGGAATAGAGACACACGATGATTCAAAGATTTGTATCACTTATCACACTCTGATGTATCGTAATATGTGCTCTATTCTGTGTTTATCATATTTTGTTCTGAACCTGGCTCTGATACCAAGCTGTGACGCCCCACCTCTATACCCACGCTAGCAAAGAGTATTAATAGATAATACCGTCTGCTAACACGGAGAATAAGGCTGTTTAGGAGCGACCATCTATGGCCTTGCTTTAATTATCTATTGAATACATCGACAATTGCCTTACCAAGCAGATCGACATGTCCAATGAATACTTAAAACAAAACCAGAGGTGGCTAGAGGATCTATCAGAACAGAATATAACAACTCAAATGTAATATACATCACAGAACAGTAAACCATCATATACACACATATACTGATACAAAGCAGAGTATACAAAATAATACATGTCAAGTGGTATAGAAAACCACAATATACAGACGAGTCAATAGAATACATATCAGAGTTATAACAGAAAGGACTACACAAAAAGCTAAGACAAAAAGGAGTCAGCGGAATAGTCCATGCGGAAGCAAAAGAGGCTAAGTCCAAAGCACCTAACCTGAAACATCTCGGTCTGACCCGAGTATAAAATACCCGGGTCAGTCTAGCTAAACAAATCAGTTAGATAAACTGAACAATAATAAACCTGCAAGGTCATACAGTATAACAAATATCTCCAGAGGAGAAAACACAATCATCAACAAGAGATGAATCATATAGAACAAGCCTCATATCATCGGCAACATATAGAAACAAAGGATACGAATATCCCAAAACAAGCCGAATGGCAAATAACAAATACCAATAAGGTATACAAGTTCCACAAGGTAATCGTTATACATCATGCGGCTCAAACAGACCAACACGATGGGCGATACCAAGGGAATATAATATCAATGAAACATATGATTGCTCGAGCTCAATACTGTACAACAAGGATCCATAAGCCTGAAGGCTCCAAACCCAAGTATCACCCATGCGGCACATAAGGCCAACATCAGAGCGAAACTATATAGGGCGACAAACCCGAAGGCACAAACCCAATATCACCCATGCGGCACATAAGGCCAACATCAGAGCGATACTATAGGGCGACAAACCCGAAGGCACAAACCCAATATCACCCATGCGGCACATAAGGCCAACATCAGAGCGATACTATAGGGCGACAAGCCGTAGTGGTGAAGGTCGAAGACCCAGTACTGGACACCACTAACTGGCGGAATGTGTCACAACTCTCGAAAAGGAATCCGAAAAGTGTTAATGTATGTCCCATAACCACTCGTTCGCACTAAACGGTTTACTATCCGTCAGTCCTTTTCACACTCAAAGCAGTACAAAGTTTACCTCATATCATCGATAAACCAAACCCGAAGGTCAAAACAATCAATCGAATAGGTCGAGGATTAATCGGAAGGATAAACGTACAGATTCATGGTCCGTGTTTTGCCCAATCATTTAATCACCCTTCCACTTCGTTCGAAGTGCGAAAGTGTGTGTTTTAAATAGAATTTATAAATTAGAGAAACGAACTTTTAAATGCAATTCGAGAGATTATTTTATAAAAAACCCGTGGATTAAAATTAAAAGGAACCATCAAAGTCAAAACAATTGATAATCATACATAGGATCATCATGAATCGATTCAAATTGGAAATTCAATCCCAAAAAGGCAAAGTGGGCTGAAACAGCAGGTTCAATCGACTGAACAGAGTTTTCAGTCGACTGACCCTATACTTGGAAATTTTCCAGGTTTAGGAAACTTTCTGTTTCCAGGTTCAGTCGACTGTGCAGAGTTTTTCAGTCGACTGAATCATGCCTGGAAACTTTCGGGTTCCAGGTTCAGTCGACTGTGCAGAGTTTTCAGTCGACTGAATCACGCCTGGGCTGTTTTTCAGCCTTATTCAAATGAAGAGCAAACTCTCCCAAAATGCAATCGGACGAACATTGGCTCTAAGGGCTTATGCCAATCGACAACCCGGCCCTATATGTTCCTCGATGCATCACCAAAACATGATTAAAACATCAAAGTTAGGATTTCAAAGATTTGAACCCAAAACACTAAAAATTGGATTATTCCCCAATTCAACCCAAACCAAATGCAAGTGCATATGAACAAGGTGTTAGGAATTCATACCCAACATCAATGAAATCAAGAGAAGTAGATGTGAGTTCAAAACTCACCTTTTTAACTCAAGAACAAGAAGAAGAAGCTCAAATGCAAAGGAAAGGCTAACCACTCTTCACTCTTACTCAACAAGCTTCAATCTAAGAATAAAACACATATTTTCCTAAATTAGGTTTAGGATATTTTCTGAAATTGAAGAGGAGAAGAGATGGAGAAGATGGAGAAGAGGCTTACCTATCCTTCTCTTTGAATTTGGAGCAAGAATTTGGATTATCAAGAGCAACTAAGGCTTGGGAGTTTCTATTTCCTCTTCCTTTCCCCCATTTCAGTTGGAGCTTGAGTTTAGAAGTGAAGAGGAGTAGGAATGAATGAAATGGGAGGAGATGGGCTGAGTTAGAGGGTTAAGTGGGGTTTGGGGCTGAACCCAAAGCTAAAGCCCAACCAGAAAAAGTAGCAAAATTCAACCTACTCCAAACATACCAAAGATTATACTAAAAAAGATCGCAAACGACGCTTTGAACTCAATGGAAGTGGTTTAGAGCTCCAATTCGGCTGTTTGCAGAAAGTAACATTTCGGACCCCAAAATCCGACTAACGACGCTATACTTAAATAAATCATTTAATTATAAAATCGTTAAATATGCGGGTTGTTACATGTTCGATCACATTGAATCATTTAATTTTTCTTTTGCAAGTTATTTTATTTACTTCCGTCTTATACCCTACGAGCTTATAATATAAACATGCTACATGTGTATCAAATACACATGTTCATGTTTGTGATAACTCATCGACGAATTCGACGAAGTATGTGGAAACATTTTGTAATTATTAGACTTATGATTGTGTGCATGCACATATCTATCAATCTAAAGAGTTCATTAACTCATATGTCGCTCTCACTTAATGGGCATTTGGTCCTTAAGTGTATGAGATATGATTCACTATTGTTATCCGATTCAAAATCATATAATCAGATAATTATTTCTCAAAATTATGGCATAGTTTATAATTCCAAAATAATTTTAGATACTTATTTATTTCTAATTCATCTTTTTTATTATAAAAATAAATACCACTATTAATAGTTTTATTTCATAATGAATAGTCATAATATTCATATTCAAACAAAACTGTGTTTATTTTTTAGTCAGCATTGAAATACAGTTACTGTTTCCTGAATAATAATTGGTATGTTTTACGGAAATAATTTTCATAACTTGATGTGACCAACAAGTGTCATATGGCATGATCCCGCTATTTCTTCCATTACTGCAGTGGCATATGCAATATGGAGCTCCATTCAACCACTTAATGTAGGTTATTTATTCCCGTTCCTGTACCCAATTTACATTCGAGAGTTTCAGATCAAATATCTTAAGCTCAAGGAAATTAAACTCACTAAAAACAATTGTTCTATTCAAATACATTTCGAAATAGAAATCATATTTCTCATTCCTTGTTAAGTATCTATTGTTATTTCACAATTCTCATTTCTAATGTTTCCATACGAAGAAGAAGTGGCCATTCACTCTCTTCATCCAACTATACCTTAGGTTACATCTATTCTCACACATTAATTTTCCATTCAAAATAGTTGAACCATTCAAAGGAAACCATTACTATAATATTTGAACAAACTCTTTACTAAAGTGCATTTAGTCATCCTTAACATTTGAGGATATCAAATATGTTACACTTTACATATACTGACCGAATTGACATTTCAATGATCGAATTCTTAGATTTACCTTATAGCCTTTTTGGTCCAGTGTTACATTTAACACAACAAGATCATTATTGTAATCAATCATATTGAATACATGATCTTACACTACATTTTATTTGCTTATTTTGAATGAACTAATTTCATTGGGGTTTCGTTCATTACAAATTTTGATTGTTCACCATATAACATTTATATATGATCTTGTATGGATCAAATATCCATATTCTTGTACTGCTTTTAGAATTCAAAATTCGTATAAGGAAATACATGGTCTAGAGCAAATATACATGCAAGCGACCAAGTTACAAATGAATTCAGCAGTTCAATATTTAGGCGCTTGCATGGGTCTTGAAACAACAACATGCAAAAATATGTATTACCAGGTACACTTTATATTTCTATTTGTCAATATTAATTCAGTTTATTTGTATATCTCATTTATAAACATTTTATAAATTATATTAACCGCATAAATCTATCGATGTAAGTTAGCTTAATTTATACATAGCATATGTTCTTATATTATTAGAAAGGTTAAATATTACCATTTTTTTAATAAGGCACCAACCAGTCTTTGATGTTTTTCAAAATCGAAGATGGAACGTAGAAGTCACTCGACTTTACTAGTGGGTGTTAGAAATCGTTTTTTGGGATTTTGACTTTGAGTTTGCTCAACAAGTCATAGCCCCACAAATGATGACAACTCCTTATCGTTTGTATCATATACAACTCCTAACCTACTGTTCTTTGTGCTAATCTCATTTTGACCTTAAGGTTGATCATCAAATCGAAAGAAATTATTCACTCATACCTACCATTTCATGATGGCCTAAGTATAATATACGTACCTTGAATTTGCTAAACAGATACATATAGTTATCTTACCTCATCTATTTAGTACATTAATAATACCACACATAACATCTCTATCTTTAGTTTTCTCAACAACCAGAGAGTATGCAAATAATTTACTAATATATGAATGATAGAGGACAAATTTATATTAAAGATTGTTATTAAAGATTCATAATTTTAATATATCAAATTGAGTGATATCGACTTATGGAATAATATTTTTTTTTATCAAATACTCTTGTTATTCAAGTGTCGGATACATCTGAAATCATGGTATACGTATTATACGCATGTATTTGTTCCTTGCGTCTATTTTAGGTTTCTTACTGTTCCATCTTTAATTATAATTTATATTATATAAGTTTAATTCTTGTATAATATTTTATAATTTAATTAACTTATAATAATCTATGTACAATATTATATTAATTTTATTATTTGAATCTTAATCAATTAGTTACCATTTTAATTAATTTTAATTAATTCTTTTTATACATTTTGAATTGAATATGTGCACTATAGCATTTATAGTAGCACATATATATCTTATATATATGTATTATTGTTTATTAATTAACATTTAATTAATATATCTAACTAAATTTTTTTAAGTAATTATAATTAATTTAAAATTATATATATATATATATATATATATATAACCTCAACATCTTAAGATGATGTTACATTGTAACGATCTTGGTTTTAAACCAAATTTAAATAGGTGATTAATATAAATTTTTAGGATTTAGTTGTGAATTAATTTGAATTTTTCCAAAATAAAATAAGATATTTGTTTGTTTATTTATATATATGTATATAAATTGATTGTAAATTGAATTTGGGATTTGAAATTCAGAAAAATAAATATTTTGAAAAATATATTGGGTTTGAAAACACTATATTTTAAATTAATAAAAATTTGTGTTGAAATTATAATATATCTGTATATCTATATTTTGAAAGTTATATTCTCAATTTGATATAAATAATTTTCAAAAGTTGTTTAAAGCTAAATTCTATATTTTATAATATACATATGTGTGCTTATTTATTAAAGTATAATTAGTTTTAAAATCATTTCTTTAAAATTGATATAAGTATAAATAATAAATGAAACATATGAATACAAATATAAAACAAGAATGGATAAAAGCTTTAAATATAATAAGTATGATAACTTAAGTTTAAAATTTGAATGAATAAAGGGATAATATTCTTTTTCTTTAAGATAATACATATATAAATATAATTTGAAAATTTAAATTAATAAATCAATAAGTAAGGGTTTAAACATAAAAAACATGTTTATAACATTTGCAAATTTATAAATTCATGTATGAACATTTGTAAATTATTGAATACATGTATTAACACTTGTAAAATAATTACAACGTGCATATTACATGTGTTAGCATAAATAACAAGTGGCAAAATAGTTTTTTTTTCTTCTAAAAAAATTTATATATGTATAAAAATGAATTACGAAGAAACCAGGCTGCTCATTTTATTATCAGTTCAAACTTTCTTGAAATTTTCTCATTTTCTAAAACCAAAAAGAAAACCAAGAAAAATCAAACAAACAAATTAAACATCAAGCAACTCTTTCAATAACCTGAATCAAGCAAAGATTTCAAACCTGAAAACAATCAAAACAAAGATTATTTCAGTTTTCAAAACCTAGAAGTTCAAGTTCAAACTCCTGAAGCAAATTTCGAGTTCAAAACAGTTTCAGTTTTTAAAGAATCTGATGCAACGACAAATAACAAACCTGAGCAATTCAAAGATCAAACAACAAGTCAAAATTAAGTTAAAAATCAAAATCCAGTTCAAATCAAAATGCTCAGTTCTAGGCTTGTGTTCTCTGTACAACCATTCCAGGTGAGCAAACCACTTGAACCTGTTATATCTCTTGGTGTTTGGATTTGTACTTGAAGTGATGATGTAAATATGCTTGTATGATTTTGTTAATATGCCTGCATGTGTTTATATATGTAGAAAATTGGTGTGCATGTCTGTATATACATACATATACATGTCTCTGTTATATACAGGCTCCAACACACTCAAAATGAATTCAATTTCTCTATATACAATAAATTTTTAGGTTTTGATTTCTAAATAAAAGATGATGGTAGAAGAGTAAACTTAATTTTAAAAATAATTATAGGTATAATTAGTTAAAGATTTATTGGGAAATTCGAAATCACAGTCAAAATATATAATATCAAAAAACCCAACTATGTTAATTTCAAGTTTGGACCATATAATCTGATTCACATGTGAAAATAAGGAATTTTGATATGAAGATCATGATTTTTAGTGTTGGGTATGTCGAGAATTCTCAAGTTAAAAACACAAATTTGTCGATTTCTAGTTATCGACGATGAGTTAGGTATCAAGTTTGGTCTTGGTGATAGCTGGAAGGATGGAGATTAAAGGAAAAGTGGTGGATGAGTTTATAGATCAACGGCGTGGCGTGGATTCGTCAATTTAGGGTTTAATGTACTGTCTTGGTCGAGGTGATAGACGAGGCGATTTCGTCAACGTCGAAGTACCAGAATGGATCGCACCCGGGGAAAAGTCTCAAGGGTCATTGGGGAAGCTCAGGCCGTAGCGTGGATGATAGTGGTCGGGATTGTTGTCGGCAAGGCGATTTGGTCGAAGGAGTTGGTTCCAGGAAGAAACGGATTAACTCGATTTTGATTCCGGTCAAGTTCGACAATACTGGGTGGTTAGGTGAGTCGATGAGGTCGTCGTCGATGTGTCGATGACCAGAGCGCCGGTCGAAGGTGGCCAGTTCGATCATGCACGTGCACGCGAACATGTGTGTGTCTGGTTTGTGTGAAGGATTGGGGAAGAAAGGGCAGCCTCGAAGTTGATCTCGAGTAGGTGGCTTGTTGGCTCAAAGGTACTCTCGAGTGTTTGACTGTACATAGGTTTTAAAGTTAAAAACAAAGCAAAGTAAAAAAAAGGAAAGAAAAACTCGAGAATAGGCTTGGGAAAAAATGCTTTGGGCTCGGGTTAAAACCCGAAGTGGTCTCGGGTTTGCGTTGAAAACAATTTTTGATTTTTAAAGTAAAACAAGTTTTAAACACTTTCTTAATTAATAATAAATGTTTTATACTAGTTTTGTTAATTATTAAAGTTTTAAAAATAATTATTTTAAATTAATTTAGTTCAAGTGTTTTAATTCTTTATTTTAAATGAATTCTTAAGTTTATTTTAAATAAACTTAGATGGTATAATTAAGTAGTTAAAAGATGATGGTTTTAATTAAATTAAGTATTTTGAGTTAAATTCATATTTTCAAGGATTATTTAAATTAGATTTTAAAGATAAACAGTTTATCTTAAATAATGATTTTGATCCACTCAAAGGGTTTAAGTTAAATTTTATGATTATGTTAATTTATTTCAAAGGTTATTTAAAATCAGATTTAAATGATGATTATGAAAGTAATTAAGATAAATGGGTTATCTTAAGATTAAAGGATCATTAATTTGAAATTTAATGATAATTACTTAATTAAAGGTTGATTAAGTATTAATTAATTTATTATGAGTTAAGTAATTAATGATGAGTAATTAAATAATAGTTACTTAATGTCATTAATTAAGGTGAGTAACTAATGGATAATTACTAAATGTGATTTATTAAAAGCATAATTACTTAATGAAATTAATTAAAGGATAATTGATTAGTTAAAAGTCAATTAGTTGAATTAATTAAAGGTAATTAGTTACTTAAAGGAATTACCTAATGAAAGTAATTAAGGATAATTAATTAATGATTAAAAATTGATAAACAAATGATTAAAGAATAATTAATTAAAAGATAATATGTAATTAAAGGTTAATTAATTAAAGGTTAATTAATAATTAAGGGTTAATTAATTAATAATAAAAGGTTAATTAATTAATTAGAGGATGATTAATTTATGTAATTAATTGAGGGTTAATTAATTTATGTAATTAATTAAGGTTAATTTATTATGTGATTAATTTAGGATAATTAATTATGATGAATAATTAAGGTTGATTAATTAATTTCATTAATTAAAATAATAGCCAATGATTTGTAATTTACTAATGTTAATTAACCAGGATTAGTAATTTATTCATAAGTAATTAATCTGGTTTAAATTATAATCACGTGATTAATTGATCTTACTTATGGATAATTGGATTCTGTTGAATGCTTTGAATTGTTTGATATCTATGACTGTGATGTTCTGTGATGTAAAATGTGATTTATTTATCTGTGATAAAGTTATTTGTGTATCTGTGAATGAAAGATAAGCGTTATAGGATTATACTGCTTATCGATATTCTTGTGCTTGAGTTGATGATGGTCGTGATATTTTATTGTTGTGTGTAAAACCCTTGGACTATACCACACACACAAATATGGATTTCATGAGAAATTGGTTAAGTCACAGATATTTCAAATTTAATTTTTTTAAAGGATAAACTTTGAATCCAAATGGTTTGGAAGTGAAATTGAGTTGAATATGAAAAGCTTTTGGAAAGGAAGTTTGAAATTAAAAATTTAGTTTGAATATAATATGTCTTGTTAAAGTCTTGAAATTATTTTGAAAACCATGAGTTAAAAGGGTTATACAATATATATATATATATATATATATATATATATATATATATGGATTTTAAACCATTTTTAAAGTTCTTAAATGAATTGTTTTGGGAATTTAAATTTAACCCATATAGAACTTGCCAAGGATACGGCAGTTCACTGATTTTCCTTTAAAAGGTTATAACTTGTGCAAATTTGATCGGATTTTCCCGAAACGGAAAACCTTTGCTTTCAAATGATAATAGCTTTCATATAACGAAAATTTTTCCAGTTTTATTGAAAGGATTTCGAGTTATTGGTGAATCAAATTGAAAATAGTTTTGAAAACAATGAATGAATCTTTGTTAAAGATTGGTGAACCTTGTCTTCAAATTGAAAAGGATCTTAAAGGGTGAATCTTTTTTTTAAAAGATTAAAGTGGAAATTTGTTTAAACCATTCAAAAAGAAAGGTTTTGGGCTAAAATTTGTGACTTAACTAAGATCCCAATATATCCATATGCTTTTTAAAATAAGCGCTCATTATTCGGTTTAGTCGAGAGAGGACTTTATGTCATAAAACCCATTCCGAATAATAATACGACGAAATGGATAGCATTTGAAGACGGTGGTGAAGACCGGATATTTTTGAAAACGAAAGGATTACCTATCGAATGTCTCTGCACCGAGTTGCTCCGGTATAGAGATCTCCATATGTGATAGGGAGTCCGGTCGGGATTGTGGATACCCGGATTTGCAAGGGCTTCTTCCTTTATTGGACGAAGTGCCTTTGGTTCCATTCAAACCCAGGATGGACTTGTATGGATGAATGTCTGACATTACACTTTGAGATGTAAAGCTGATTTCTATCAAATACATTTCTGTTTGGTGGCGGAGAATTTATTCTCTTAGCTTAACACCCTTCTCTGAGACGTACGAGCTCATAGGCTATGTAGTTGATATTTACTAGTGATATATTCCCAATTTGGTAATGTGGAATGCTAAGTGTTGCTGTTCATTTGTTGATCGAAGCATGGCTTTTGTGAAAAGCGTGGCTTTGTGGAGGAGACTTCGTCGAACCTCACACCCCGAAAATGGTCGAAACAGGAAGGATGTAACAAAGTTATAAGGGTCGCGCCCTTTAGGGTATGTGCATTTCCTTCTGGATAAAAAGTGGTATCATGGTATGGAGCTTAGATATTTAACTTATGTGGTTGTTGGAATTTGTTGGTGAATCCCAGAATAAAGGTCGATGACGACCTGAGGATGGCATACTCGTGACAGTTAGTTACCTAGTTACAGAGGTAACCCGATCTTGTGTTGGTAGAGAGCTGGTTAAGTTCTTAGGGCGTCCCTCCAGAGGCGTACCCATTTGGTGAAGGAAGTTCCTTAGCCTTGACCATTTGTTGGAAATCCAACAAAACAACATGAGCCCTTTACGATTGCAGTTGTATAACTTGCCACCTCAGGTTGTAGCTATAGTAGGCATAATATAATAGTACCTATGCTGGCTAAGATTAATATTATACTTTCGAAATGTTTTATGCACTATGCACTAATAATAATATTCAAAAGGCTTTTGGCATATCAAGCATGTTTGACTATCATAAGGAGAAATCTCCCCCAAGTGTGCGATTGCATTGTGTGTGTGGCGGGAGGCCTTACGGTAGTTTCATTTTCCAAAATGTATAGCGAATTTCTTTTCTTTTTTGTTCAGGATAAACTATTTTTGTTTGCTCACACCAATCCCATGATTGACTCGGAGTTTATTGTTTCCTTTCTAAACTCTGGGTGCCCACAATTTACCACACGGGCAACCTGGAGTCAGGTTATCAGATAGTCAAATAGTAGATGTAGGTTCGATAGCTTTCAGTCTTTGGTTTGGCAATCGCACTGTGCACCAAGTTTGCTTTACTTCAGCATGATGGTGGTTCGAGCTTCTTGGTTTGGTGTTTTAGAAGCTTTGGCATTGGGGAAGATATCTTTCCACTGTTGATGTTATCTCTTCCGCTGTCTTATTATTTCCGTTGTTATATCTATCTCTGAGATGTTAATCACTTCATATTGTATCTTGTTGTTCCAATTGTTTTGTATCAACAAAATTATTTCTTTCTGTTTCCGCCGTGTTGTTATCACTTAACGTTGTTATAAGCTCCGGCGAATCGGATTTCAACGTTTGAATCTGCGGCATTCGAATACGGGCAATGTATGGATGTCGATTTTCGAGCGTTGGAATCCGTGCCATCACATACATGTATTTAATTCAATTAATTAACTTTTTAATTAGTCATCCAATTTAATTAATCTAATTAGTTAATAATAATTTTCAAAAATAATTATTTTATTTTCAAAATATTTTTGAAAATTATTTTTATCACGTTTATAAAATCATTACTTATTTTAAATTTAAACTTTAAAGTTAAAATATCAATTTTATTTATTTCAAATTTAACCTTTTAAATTTAAAATATTTTAATTTCAAAACAGGTTTTAAAAATTATCGCAAGGCCCAAAATAATTTAGATCATTATATTGGGGATAACTTTTGGGCTTACTCATCCTTTCGGGCCCGACTAGCAGCCAAGTAAGGTGGTGTACTTGATTTTCCAAGCCCAACCTTAAACGCTAGTTTTTTAGATATACTATTATATGTGTAGAATTTAATAAGTTAGCCCTGATACTGCTAATTTAGATCACATAGGCTATTTTGCTTCGATACCGTTATTGGATTTGGCCAGCATGTAGCGGGATAAATGAGTAAATTTCAAAATTTTCTTCCATTTTGATCTTATTGGGCTTATGAAGCCAAATTTTATTTTGATCTTGTCCAAATTTGTTTTAAATAAAATCAATATTTTATTTAATCTATAAATAAAGTTTTATTCAATCTTAACTTTATAATATATAATATAATATATGTATTATATACACATATGTGTGTACATACACATGCAACATAATGACGTACATGGTTTAATATGCTCGTATACAAATGTTGGGTTTTACACCACAAGGGACATATTAGCCACTCTGTATACATGTGTACTATTAATACACACGCATACATATAAATGATATAAATATACGTCTAGTTTTATTATAAAACACTACTTATAAATGTAAAAGTTTTTACAATACACACATATATATACACGCACACATGAATATATAATTGCATTGTAAAATAATTTTAAATTTTTATATAATAATTCATAATTTCAAAGTCAAAATTTAAAATCAAAATTTATTTTTTACAACTAGATCTTCACAATTTCAAATTTTGTTTAACAAAATAATTTTAAAATAAATAAATATATAGTATATAATTTAAAAAAATATTTTTTATTAAGCATGTACGTATAAAATTATATACATGTGTGTGTGTATATATTGGAATAATATTCAAAATAGTGTGTGTGATATAAACTAATAACTAAATACATATATTCATAAATATACTTTTAACCATATGATTTTTTTTGGTTTTAAATTGCTTTGAATTTTTTTAAAATTGATTTTTATAAAGAAAACTATATATAAAAAATTAACTTTTTTCAATTTCTTAAAATCATTTCAAATATGTACATTTTTTTTATTAAAATTCGCATATATATTTTGTGCCATTTGTATATATTTATTACATGTATAATTAGATTCAGTTTTAGATTGTATAATATATACAAATAAATACGTACAATATATGAATTTAAACATATATAATTATTTTAATTCCAAACATACATGTACATTATAAATATTAAAAATAAAATAAATACTTTATGTAATTATGTTTTTTATCAAAATTAATTTTTATGTGAAAGTCAATTCAATATTATTATTAAATTCATAAATTCCGTCTTTTTGGATTTTCTGGCTGTGAGTATATTTATAATACACATATACAACTCTATGCACATATAAATGATATAAATACAAATATACATATATAAATTTGTATATTATAAAACACTACTTATAACGTAAAAGTCTAGAAAGTACTCATACATATATACATATAAATAAAATATATAATCACAGTGCAAAATAACTCTAAATTTTATTATTATAATTTCTAATTTGAAGTCAAATTTAAAATTTGAAATTTCTGTTTTAGATCTAGGTCTACAAAATTTCAAATTTAGTTTAACAAATTAATTTTAATATATATATATATATATTATAATTGAATTTTTTTGTATCAAGCATGCACGTATAAAATTGTATGTGTGTGTGTGTGTGTGTATATATGCATGCGTGTGTGTATTAGAATAATGTTTAAAATAGTATATATGCACATATGGTATAAAGTCGTAATTAAATACTTATATTCACAAATATACTTTTGGCCACACGATTTTTTTTTAAAATTTTTTGATTTTTTTTAAATTGATTTCCTTACAGAAATCTATGCATAAAAAATCAATTTATTTTTATGTTTCTTAAAACAATTTTAAATATGTACATTTTATATTAAAATTTACACATATATTTTATGCTGTTTGTATATTTATTACATGTATAATTAGATTCAATTTTAAATTATATAATATATACATATATATACATATTATATACAAATTTATAAATATATATATATATTAGTTTCGAACATTATATGTACATATACGAATTTTAAAAATAAAATACAAATTTTATGTGATTATGTTTAGTATCGAAATTATTATTTTTTTTCGTTAAAATCAGTTTAACACTATTATTAAATTAATTTTTTTTTAAATTTTTTTTGGCCATGAGCATATTTGTAATACATGTACACAATTTTTTATTGTTAACATTTACATATATATAAGTTCATCCAATGAAGATAGTACTGACACATGCAAACTTGTGATAGGAAAATACTAACTAACTATATATATAACACAATAAACAATTGTTTATACATATATAAAATGTAAAATATGGATAACTACCGTTCACTAAAGCCTAGATTAAACAACTTGAGATGTTGAATTTGATCACCATTAAATAAATATCCAAGCCTTCAGATAGAGCTACCAATCCAACTGCAACTACCACTATGTTTGATTTTGATCTAATTTGACTATTTAGAAGCTTGTACTAGAAGAGGATAGAGATTTGAATGACCATCCCTGGCTGATTGGGAGAGAGAGAAAAGTGAGATCCAAAATATAAGGGTTGGAGGTGATTGAATAAGAGAGACTCTAAGAAGAAAAATAAGAATTTAAATCCACCTTTCTCTCTCACCATTCCACCTCCTTTTAATTCAATACTCCACCCTACATATGCCATCATATGGCAGGCCTACCTAGCCTTCCCATCGACCTCTAATTAGTCCCCTTATGGGCTTCAAAATCACTTCAAGCCTGATTAATAAAAATTGCATTTAAATCTAATTCAAAGTCACATCGTTATCATTTATTGATACGTGTGTTTATAACTATAATATACATAGTACTTAATATTGATCAATAAAAAATAAACAACAGTTGATATTTCACAATATTAATTAGTTTAATCAATTTATAACAATTATAATTAATTAAATAGGAAGTAATATGAGTATCGAACATTTTGGTCACGTGGTTGTAAGGTATAAATTTGGTCATCTATTAATATCGAACAATTCGAATATTAACATTCACATGTCACTTAATAAGTGGTGTGACATTATGGCTAAATTTATTGCTTACTTAGCTTTGATAAAATCCAATTTTAATTTATTTAAGCATTGCCTGATAGAGACAATTATTTATACATATTCTCTTCGCCAAAACTATATCACATTAGGACTTACGGAATCTGGTGATGGTCAAAATTCCAATACCATTCATATTCAACTTTATAGTCCATAAAAAAGTCTCTGGTTCAATAATAACAAATATTATTAACCATGATACTGACCTCATATAACTAAGAAGACGAATTCATTATTGAATAGTATCTCACTTCCAATGTTTCCACTTAGCCCAACTGTAGTCGTTCAATGGAAGCCTTGTTGTGATTTAACTGTAATCAAAGCAGAGTTTCACATTAAAGCTTGACGATATTCTCAAGTAGAGAGGATTGTATAATAATTTCACATCGATATTTTCTATTTAAACCTAGTTATATTAACCAATATAAAACTATCAAGTGAGTCATTCCATAGTTATCCAATAACTACTAGTACATAACCACTTGGTGCTCCCATCGGCCATGAGTAATGCACCATGCAATCTTTGGAGAGCATTACATACTACAGTGTCAACTAATGTATCGATATCCAATCTTGATACATCTTGACTAGGAATATTTAAAATAATGTTTATTTTATTGTGATAAATCACTCATGGTTACAACACATTGTAATTATTATAACTAAAGATATAAATTATGAATTTTCTATTAAATATACTTTAAATTAATTAATATAACATATTATATCAAGTATAGAATAGAAAGAAATTACCTTTTATTTCGAACAAGATTGGTTGTCGAATTATATATGTAACAAATTACACAATTGTCCCCTGGGTATACCCCTAACTCTATCATTTATTTGCATTTTGGTTCATGTTTTGCTTGAACTTATTGCTCTTTACATTTATTCTAATATTCTATGTAAGTCAGCAATAAATATTTTAAAAATATCCTAATACATACATTTTACAGCAATTTATTATATAATGATAGTTGTATATAGCATTTTAGTATAATACAAACTTATAACAATACTCTTATCATTATGCATTTTAATAGTTATTATTAAAAAAATTAACATATACAAGTACCCAACAATTTATAATTTTAACACTATGACAGTGCAAACAATATGATATTGTAAACAATATAACAACATATATAATATGAAAGTGCGAACATTAAGATAATTCAGTATGGTAGTCAAAATAATATGATAGTGCAAATAATATAATAGTACATATAATATGATAGTGTAAGCATTAAGATAAATCAATATGACAGTACACATGATGTTATCATAGTATATACTTCCTGATAGTACAAACATTAATATAAGTCATACATGTATTTTAGAACAATACCAAAGAAATTTCCAGGTTAACTTCTTCCGTATTTAAGATCAAATACTAAAGGAAATTAGGCTTCATTGTCTGTAGTTGCTTCAGATCAAATTTAAAGACTACTGGAATTTTTTGTATTTTGGATTCTTTTATCTTGTGACAAGTTTGTTAAATATCTATGTACTGACCAACCGTTCTCAGTATTATTGAATGTTAGAAAATAATTTCAGGTTTAAGCATATCAATGTCCTTCTTTTCATATTCGATTGGAAGCTATTGCTTATCTAGCTTTTTGATGTTTACCATGATGAAAAATAATAGAAATATCTTGTTTTGTTGCTTCTAAACTTTTCCCCCAATTTTGAAAGCTTCTCTTCTATAGAAAATGTTCCATTATGTCATGTAAAGTAGTAAACGATTTTGTAAATTTACTTGTAGTCAAACATTCTAAAAATAAAATATACATGAACTTTTCAAAAGGAATGTGGCTGAAGAATTTCATCCGACATAAAGTAAATGCTTTTGTTTTTTTGTTTTTTATCATGGCCATTAGACCACATCTATACTAATTTTAATCTTGCTCCTTTTTGGGGAATTCCTTTCCTTTTCTTTGTAGTTGTGATTTTTGAGTTATGTACAAATTATAGTGTAAAAATTAACTATTGTATCTCAAAAACATTTACGTTATATTCAACTATCATTCTGCATGCGCAATGCATGATACTATCATTTTACATAAGAAATGGATGTTATGTTATTTCAGAATAGTTATGCTCTATTCGCCTATCATTCTGCATATATTATACATGCTACTATATTTCAAAATTTCAATTGCTACATTCAGTTATCATTTTGCATATGCAATGCATGCTACTGCATCTAAAAATTCAAACGATATATCCAACTGTCATTCTTCATATGCAATGCATGCTACTGCATCTAAAAATTCAAACGATATATCCAACTGTCATTCTTCATATGCAATGCATGATATTGTATTTCAAAATTCTAAATGCTGTATGCATTTAGTTTATCTGTAACGATCCCGTTTTTAAGCCAAAATTAATTTAGTAATTAATATAATTTTTAGAATTAATTTGTAAACTAATTTGAATTTTTCCAAAACAAATAAGATATATGTTTGTTTATGTATATATATATATATATAAATAGATTATAAATAGAATTTGAAATTTAAAAATAAATATCTTAAAAATAACTTGGATTTAAAACTCTATATTTTAAAAACTAATATATATATATATATATATATATATTGATTTGGAAGTTATGTTTTGAATTCAATATAATTATTTTCAAAAATTATTTAAGGGTTAAATTATAATATATATATCTGTGTGTGTGTGTGTTTGTGTTTATTTGTTAATGCATAATTAGATTTTAAATCATTTTCTTTAAGATTATAGAAATATAAATAAATGGTTTAATATACTTTCTTTTAAAATTACATAAACAATGTGGTTTGTAAATATAGAAATATAAACATAAATTAATGAAAACATATATTAATATAAAGACATAAAAACATATGTAAATATAAAACTAAATATAATATAATATATAAATTATATAAAAATATTAATGACATGCAAATTCATAAGTGTAAGTGTTGTAACATGAAATTGAACAAGTGTCATCATTTTCTTTTCATTTTTAATTATTAATAAAAAGGAGTACAAGATTATATAACGTCTCCACTCTACTCTTTATTTCTTTCTTCATCTTTCATTTTTAATTTCTCAAAAATTTTCAAACTAAAGAAAATCAATACTAAAACAATAGCAACTTCAAGTTCAACCTGAAGCTTAAAGCCAAATCATCTCAAACAAAATTTCAAATCAAAGCAAGGTTCAGATCAAAACCTAGTCCCAGTTTTCCAAATTCAAAACAAATATCCAGGCTCTTTATTCATCGTCAAAAACTGTGAGTAACAATTTCTTTAGAAACTTTAATCTGTTAATAAACTTGTTGCATGTGATAAATACTTGAAAGTATGTTGTGAAAAATGTTTGTATAGATGTAAATATGCTTTCATGTATACATATATGAAGATTATATATGTGCATGTCTGTACATATGAATATATTGCTCTGCTCTTACTTTACAAGTTTCAAAACCTATTCAAAATTCAAAATCTAATCCCCTAATCCTTTTTAGGCCTTGATGTTTAAACAAAATGTGTTTAAATTTACCAGATCTTAATTTTAAAAATATTTTTAAGTACAAATAACAAGTGGATTTACCGAAAAGAAGAATCTACAGTGAAACTCAATGCACGATGAAAATTCGAATACCGGGATTACTTGATTCACCTACATCACCTAAATCGATTTCAAAATCCATGAATTTTAAAATAAAATCAAGATTTTTAGTTTAGTAATGATTGAGAATTCGAGGGTTGAACGGAAACATTGTTTTGACATTTTCTGGCGATCGGCAAGTGATGGGTCTTCGGGTCGTTGTTGAAGCATGGTCGGATGTCAGAGGCCTCGACAAAAATGATCGAAGCATTATCGATCATCGTGGTGGCAGCACGAGGTCGAAGTAGGGTTTCAAGATCCGGTTTGGTCGATGAGAGTTTCGAGGCCCGTTCATCAACGTTGAAGCATCAGACTTGACCGGAGTAGGGGAATGGAAGCTTGGTTTCGTGGCGAAGCTTTGATTGGAGCGTCGAGCCTTCTGGTGACCCGAGGTGGCCATGCGAGGTGATTCTTGGATGATCAGGTTTGATCCAGTGGAGTTCGATGTTGCTCATTTTCGATTTTGGAGTTCGTTTGAAGCTCTGGTGGTCGAAATCGAGTGAGGAGGTAGAGGTCGACTTGCCGGCTATGGCATCGATGACCAGAACATTAGCGATCACTTATGCACGTGTACGTGCATCTGTGGGTTTGGGAAGGAGAGGTTGGTCTCGAGTTTTGACTCGGGGAATTGGGTTGTTGGCTCGAGTGTGATTCTGGGTGTGTTCGCGTGAGTTTAGCATATTTTTAACAGGGTTTTAAAATTGAAAACAAGGTAAGAAAAAGGGAATGGCTCGGGTTGGACTTAGGAAAACTTGCATTTGGCTCGGGTGGGAACTCGGGTTAGTCTCGGGTATTTGAATGACAGTTTTAAATTTTAAATAAAACAAGTTTGAAATAATTTCTCGATTAATTCTTTTAAATAATTAATGTTTATTTAAGTTTAGGATATAGTTAAAGGTTTTGAAATAAATTATTTTAAATTAATTAAGTTTAAAGTGTTTTAATATATATAACCTTTATTTTAAAGTTTATTTTTAAATAAATTTAATAATGTAATTAAGTAGTTGGTTAAGAAAGTAAAATGTTTTTGATTATTAATTAACTTAAAGGTCTTAAGTTAATTTATATGTTAATGATAATTTATTTCTTAGGTTTATTAAATAAAGATTTTTAGTGATAGTTAAGAAATTAATTAAGATAAATTGTTTATCTTATAAGGTCTTAGGTAATTAAAGATTAATTAATTTATGAAAGTAATTAAAGAGTAATTAATTAATTAATAGTTAAAGGTTAATTAATTAATAATTAAAGGTTAATTAATTAATAATTAAAGGTTAATTAATTATTAAAGGTTAATTAGTTATTAAAGGATAATTAATTAATAATTAAAGGGTAATTAATCAGTAATTATGGAATAATTAATTGATGTAAGTAATTAAGGATGATTAATTTATTTCATTAATTAATTAAAATAATAAAAAATGGTTGTAATTAATTAATGTTAATTAAGTAGGGTTAGGTAATTTATTTATAAGTAATTAATTTATTTGGTTTAAATTAAATTAATTATAAATTATGCGATTAATTAATCTTATTATTGATGATTAATTATATTGAATGCTTGGATTGATTAATATCTCTAGTATATTAATCTGTAATATTCTGTGATATGAATTGCTTTGGATTGAGCTGTGATAAATATAAGTTATTTATCTGTGATGAATTGCTGTGTGAATATAATGCTCTGCATTGAATTATAAAAGGTGGATCTTTTGTTTAAAAGATTAAAAATGGAAATTTGTTTAAACCATTCAAAAGGAAAGGTTTTGGGAAATAAGTTGCGACTTAACTAAGATCCGAATATATCTATACGTTTTAAATAAGCGCTCATTATTCAGAAAGGCCGAGGGAGGACATTAAGTCATAAAACCCACTCCGAATAATGATACAACAGAATGGAATTGCATTTTGAAGACGGTGGATGGAGACTGGGTATTTTCGACAACGAAAGGATTGCCTATTGATTGTCTCTGCATCGAGTTGCTTCGGTATAGAGATTACCCTATGTGACGGGGAGTCCGGACGTGATTGGGGATATCTGGATTTGCAAGGACTTCTTTCCTTAATTGGACGAAGTGCCTTCGGTTCCATTCAGACCCAAGGACTTGTATTGATGTATGTCTGACATTACACTTTGAGAAATAAAGCTAGTTTCTATCAAATACATTTCTGTTGGTGGCGGAGGATTTATTCTCTTAGCTTAACACCCTTCTCTGAGACGTACGAGCTCAAAGGTTATGTAGTTAATAGTTATTAGTGATATATTCTCAATTTGGTAATGTGGCATGCTAAGTGTTGAGCATTGGTTGATCGAAGCATGACTTTTGTGTAAAGCGTAGCTTTGTGGGACGAGACTTCATCGAACCTCACACCCCTAGAAATGGTCGAAATAGGAAGGATGCGGCAAAGTTATGGGGTTCGTGACCCTAAGGGTATGTGCATTTCCTTCTGGATAAAAAGTGGTATCATGAAATTTGAGGGCCCTTGATAAAGGTCGGTTACGACCAGGGGATGACATACTCATGACAGTTATTTACCTAGTTACAGAGGTAACCCGACCTTGTGTTGACAGAGATTAGGTTAGGTTCTCGGGACGTCACTCCAGAGGCGTACCCATTCGGATTAAGGAATTTCCTTAGCCTTGGCCATTTGTTGAAAATCCAAACAAAGAATACGAGCCCTTTACGGTTTTAGTTGTAGAACATTCAATTTAACATGGTAACTATAGTAGTCATACTATAATGGTACGTATGCTGGCTATGATTAATATTATACTTGCAAAATGTTTTTTTCACACTATGCACTAATAATAATACCAAAAGGATTTTCGTGTATCAAGTATGTTTGACTACTATAAGGAGAAACCTCCCCATGTGTGCAATTGCATTTGAGTGTGTCCCGGAAGACCTTATGGTATTTTCATTTTCCAAAAGCATGAACGGATTTCTTTTTGTACAAATAACTGTTTTTATGTTTCTCACAGTAGTTTCATGACTGACTCAGAGTTTATTGTTCCCTTTGCTAAACTCTAGGTGCTCTTAATTTTCTACACGGGCAGCCTAGGGTCAGGTTATTAGTAAGTTCTGGAGAGTATATGTGGATTTGGAAGTCTTTGAAGCTTTTGGTTTTGAGCCTTTTGGTTTGGACTTTGGAGCTTTGGAAATGAAGATGCAATATGTTGGACTCTCTCTTTGAAGACCTTGTTGATGTTACTTTTTCGTTGTTATGTTGTATTCTACTATTGTGTAGTATATATAGGCTCTGATGATGTTGGTCGCTTGTTGTAGAATGTTGTAATCCATGAAGTGTATGAATGAAGTTATTTTGTTCCATTGTGTTGTTATCATCTAATGTGTTATCACTGCAGCGAACTTGACTCCAATGTTTGAATCTCCGGCACATGAATACGGGTGATGTATTGGATGTCTATTTTCGAAGGTTGAAGTGTGGGTCGTCACATTATCGTTCTTCATGATATTATATTTTGAAAATTCAAATGCTATAAGAACCTTACATTTGCATATGCAACACATGCTATTGTATTTCAAAAATTCAAATGCTATATTCAACTATCATTTTTCATGTGCAACGCATGCTATAGAATTTTAAAATTTAAAATGATATATCCAGCTATCATTTTTTACATGCAATGCATGCTATTGTATTTCATAATTTCAAATGAAATATTCATCTACCATGCTTTGTATTTAATGAATGATATTGTATTTCAAAATTTCTAATGCTCTATCCATTTATCATTTTGCATATGCAATGCATGGCATTGTATTTTAGAAATTAAAATTCTATAATGATCTATCAATTTTCATATGCAATGTAGCGTCCCGTAAAATTTTCATTTTTAATAGTGAAGTAATTAAAAATAATTTTTTGATGGAAGAGTGAATTGGGTATCGTATTTATAACCGTTTTTAAGGTCTGTCCAAGATGATCGATTTGATACATAATTTTGATATATTTGAAGTTACGGGCGAAATAGAGGCATTATAACATTTAAACAACACAAGTAGCTCTTTCAGGTGAAACTGGGTATGCAGCTCATAACCCGACTTAACAACTATATAAGTAAGGCTATGAAACCCTAGCTGTTATCTCTGTCTTCATTTTCTTCTCTAATTTAATCACCCGCTAATATCGGATGATTATCTCCACTTGCAAATTAATTAAAATTCAAAGTATTCAAACCTTATTAGATTATATATCGTCGGTAAGAACTCGACAAATGGAACAGATGCAAGTGATCATTTTTTGGTACGACGTTCAAGGTGGTCAGAAATTGGCGATTTAACCGCAGCCATCGAAAATAGGGTTTCTCGATCAATGATGGAACGTCGATTATATGTTGATCAAAAGATACTAGAATGTAGAAGGGGACAAAAGGAGAAGATCCATCGTTGTTGATAGACTTTGATCATCATAGGGTAGCCAAAAATCGAATATCAAAGGCCCAAATTTTGTCCACTTGTGGCTGCCAACAACACCACTAGGGAGGTCGGTCGGGGGGAGGTGGAGCAGCTTGGCATGGGGGACCTGGCGATAGCATTGGATCTTGGCGTAGGTGTTCAGAACAGCGGCGATTTGATGTGGATGTGGTGGTTAAGATGGGTCAGTGTAACATCCTCTAACTTAATGGCCCAAAACTAACGGTTATGGATGCTGCAGTCATCCATAGTTATTAATCATCGGCGACCAAATATGGCAAAGTTAGGTACACTGATACACAGAAACACAGCGGAAATAAAAGAACTCTAAGTAGCTAGCATGCCTCCTGCATGTCACCAAAAACTTTATTCGTCTAAAAGAACACCTAAAAACCCTAAACCTCAAACTACTCAAAATAATTGAGTACCCGAGAGTTTAAGGGAAAAAAAAACATCAAGTCAGACATACAGCACGGTATGAATAATTAACTACCATCTCAAACCATTTAGATATCTAGTATGACCACGGCGCTTAGCGGAACGAGTTTTCCCTTCACTAGTATCTTAAAACTCTATAAAACCATATATTATGCTCCTGCATCCATAGTGGTTAAAACAATTCAAAATAAAATGATGATACACAAACAAGTACGTTAATTCTGGATTACTCATCTCCATTTATTCTGACTATGTGTCTCAATTATAGTTTCTAGGATTACTATTAACCTATTAATCTTAATGGGCCCACTAACAACCTGTTAAATGTTTATGGACTCCCTGTCCAATTACAAAATTTTCATGGGATCACTAAGAACCTATTGGTAACTCCAATATCTTTTCTCTTATCCTAGTTTTCGTGGGTTGACTAGGAACCTTTTGACTAAATGTCAATATCTTTTCTCTTATCATAGTTTACATCGGCTGACTGGGAACCTATTGACATCTGTCAATATCTTAATCCAGATATAGTGTTCATGGGCTAACTATAAACCTATTATCCCCTGTCAATATCAAATTGTAGTTTCCATGGGCTGACTACGAACCTATTGGCCCTTGCCAATATCTTTTCCTTTATATAGTTTTCATGGGCTTACCGTGAACCTATTGACCCTTGCCTATATCTTTAACTAAATTTTTTGACATTTCTTAAGTTATATTCACTACTGAGTTAACCTAGCTAGTTATTCTGCCTTTTCCTAAAGAACCGTTATGGTTAATTACAATGTGAATAAATATATGAAAAAGCAATCATAACAACAAAATAATACCAACATCTATGGTTTAATATCCTTGAAATCATTTTATATAAAACTTGGTTAATCCCTCCAACCTATTATTCAAGGAAAACTTCTTCAAAAACTTCATATCAAAGATCTTTATTTATGCCATGGTTTTTTTCTTTAAAATGAGATCGGGTTATTTGTTTTGAAAACCTTAAAACATCTCTTTCGAAACCTAGATAACCTCCTTCAAGAGAAAAGAAAACTCCTTTTCAAAGCACTATGAATATACCTTTCGAATCCCTTATTAAATAATCTCTTTTAGAACAAAATATACCTTTCGATGGTTTCAAAACATTACTCAAACATCTTTGGAAGCATAGCTTCGAAGCCAATGAAAGTACCCCTTTCGAAAGTATTGGGTTTTACTTTTAGAAACAACTTTTGGTCAAAGTGGTTACCTACGAAAGTATCTCTTTTGAAACCTTTAATAAAAATTGTTTTGGGGAATTGTGATGGCATCAGAACCTTCTATTCGAAAGATTTGAACCTTTGAGTAAAAACTTTGAAGGATTGCATCAGAACCCCCTTTCGACATCATTTCCTTTGAAACCCCTAACCCCTTTCGAAAGCGTTTAGTAAGTGGATTAACCTAAGTTTAAAAAAAGCATCCTTCGAAAGTATTGATGACTTCAATATACTCAAAAGATAAAAGAAAAGCGGCTGGGTTTCAACTGGGTCAGAACTACTACTTCCGAAAGCATTTTTTAATAAATAAGTATCCCCTTCGAAAGCATGTACCTTTAAAACATAAAATGGAAACCTCCTTTAAAATCTATTAAGAAAAACCCCTTTTGAATACATTTTCTTTGACTAAGTCGAAAGCTTTAAGTAAAACAAAGCAGGCTGTTAACATTTGAAAACAAAACTAAGGTTTCGACCCCATCGAAGAGTTGCTTTTGGCACCGTGGCTTCCGCATTTCCTCCAATCCACTATATACCATCTAAGTGATACCTTGTGTATTGGTTTCGACTAGGCGGGTTTCGGCTGAGTTGGAGCGGAAGCATTGGAGTTGAAAGACACTACTATAGGAGGCGGAACCAACTTTTCTGAATAAAGGTTTAAATTATACTATTTTTAATAATTGCTTTATAACTACCTGCCTATTTGTAATCTTTTGATTGGTTGCCTTAAATTTTTTAAAATACTTTACAAAAAAATGCCGCATTTATCAGATCTAAAGCAAGGAAAAAGTAATGTTTAAGCCCTTCTATTAAGCAAAATCAATATTGCAAATAAGTCCTTTTAAAATAATTTATTTTCCATAGCAAATCAATTAGGAAAAATCCCCAAAAATCACAGAAATTAACTTTCATTATGTTATCAAACATATTAAAATTTCAGACCTAATTTCTTCCTGAAATAATCGAAATAAATTTTAAACCCAAATTTGTCATATTTTCCTTTAGAAATTCATAATAAATTTTCCATAGCTTGAAAAGTTATGAAAATTGAAACCCAACTCTAAAATCTTGTTTTACCTAACATATAAATTTTCCATGGCATTCTAAAATCACTAACAATCTGTTTTACCCTAAAAACCATGCAAATTAATATGTAAATGAATTGGTTTAATTCAAACATATAATAATTTCAAGCATATCATCATCCAAAACATCATAAAAATGAATTAAATATTAAATTCGAAAACATATGATTATAAAGACAAATTAGAGATGATATAAATTATTATTTACCTTGGATATGAAAAGGAGTTTGAGTTTTGTAGAAGATTGATTCTCCTAACTTTGTTCCTTAGCTTTGGTTTAATTAGTCTTCCACTTTTCCCTTATTAATGGCCGACTCTATTTTAGGTTTTTGATTTGCATTTTTGAAAATGAAAAGTGTATGTCAATGGGCATGAACGTGAAATGTATAGCCATGAGTAATAATAGTGTGGCTAATTACTAATATACCCACGTTTAATTAAATACATAAAAACCAATTAAAGTCCAATTAATTAATTAATTTATCACGGCCTTATTATACTTTTATTCAAATCTCAATCCCCTTATCATCATTATTCTATTTAATTTATCTAATTAAATCTTCTGAATAATGTTATCAAAAATTAGGGATGTTAGGCTCCCCCTTAAAGAATTTCATCCTCGAAATTCAGTAAGGACTAAATACTAAATATAGCAATCATTTGTAACAACTCTTAACAACCAACTAGACTACCTAACTACAATTATCTATATGAATCTAATATATACATACCCTCAAAGAATATTGGGATAAGTATCTCTAATCCCGTCTTCTATCTTCCAAGTACAGCCCTTCTCGTTGTCGCTTCACTGGACTTTCACCAACCCGACGGTCTTGTTCCTTGATCTTTTCTCACCTCTCGCTACAAACCGAAGCGATTGTCTAACAAAAGTCAAATTAGGCTTTATTATCGATTCTTTCAACCCCGTCGGAGGAATAATAGTCTCTGTATCATGCACATACTTATGAAGATGAGACACATGAAATACATCATGAACAACTACCATAGTGCTTGACAACTCTACTCTATATGCGATTTTTTCAATCCTCTCTATAATCTAGAATGGTCCAACATATCTCGGGGCTAACTTCCTTGATTTTCCAAATCGTACCACACCTTTCATCGGTTGTTAAGAGCTTATCTCTAATTGAGAATTCTAGGTCTTTACACCTCTTATCTACGTAACTTTTCGTCTGGACCGAGCTTCCTTCATCCTTTCTCGGATTAACTCAATTTTTTCTGATGCCACCCTAACCAAATCTGGACCCAAGACCAATCTGTCTTCTATCTCCAACCAACATGCTGGTGATTTGCATGGTCTTCCGTACAAAGCTTCAAAAGGCACCATTCCTATACTAGTCTGGTAACTATTACAATAGGAAAAATCAACTAAATGTAGGCGATCTTCCCAAGATCCACCAAAGTATAATACACAAGCTCTCAATAAATCCTCGAGTACCATGTTGACTCTCTCTGTCTGCCCGTCTGTCTGAGGATGATATGCAGTACTCATATTACGCTTGGTACCCAACACTTCCTGTAGACTCTTCCAGAATTCACTGGTAAATAAGGTATCTCTGTCGCTGACTATACTACTAGAAACTCCATGCAGTCTAACTATGCTCTTCATTAACGACTTAGCTAAAACAGGTGTCGATCTAGTTGACTTTACTGGAATGACGTGGACACTCTTTGTCAACCTGTCCACTATAATCCATATACTTTCATTACCTCTATTTGACCTTGGCAACCGTCCATAAAATCCATGGATATTGAATTCCATTTCCAAACTGGAATATCTAAAGGCTGAAGCAACCCACTCGGCTTCTGATGTTCAGCTTTCACTTGTTGGTAATTTACACACTACCTAACCCACAAGCCAACATCCTTCTTCATACCATCCCAATAGAAGCTCCTCTTCATATTCTGATACATCTTGGTTTCTCCAAGATGAATCTTAAACTTGGACCGATGACATTCTTCAAGAACTTCTTTCCTCAAGTCCTCCATATTCGGAGCCCACAATCGTCCTTTCTTTCTCAGCCACCCTCTTCGGTGAAGACTAAATCCATTTAGATTATCGTTCTCTATTCCAACTTCAAGCCTTTTAATCCTCTTGGCTAATACTAGATCTTCCTTCTGCTTAAAAGCAATCCTTTCGATCAACACTGGTTGAACTTCTAAACAGGACAACATGGCGGTACTCTGACTGGAACTAGCAGTCGTCCTTAATTGCACCCCACAACTGGGAAAAGCTTCTAAATCCTTCCATTCTGCCAACATAGCTAACACCACATTCTGATGTCTTCTGCTAGGAGCATCCACTACCTTATTATCTTTCCCAGGTGTATACTCTATATCAAAATCATAAGCGGCCAAAAAATCCAGACACCTCTGTTGTCTCATATTCAACTCCTTCTAAGAGAATAAATACCGTAAAGACTTATGATCGGTATAAAGCTCAAACCTCTCCCTTAAGAAATAATGTCTCCAAATCTTCAATGCAAGAATCACTGCAACCAACTCCAAATCATGAGCATGATACTTCACTTCGTGCGGTCTAAGCTATCTAGATGAGTTGGTAATAACTTTACCCTTCTACATTAATACCGCTCATAATCCAGTTCCGCATGCATTAGTATACACCACCAATCCTTGGTTTCCGTCTGGAACTACTAAAACTGGTGCATTGGTCAACAAATGATTTAACTTAAGGAATGTTTCCTTACATTTGTCGGAGCAGACAATCCCCTTCCTAGTTAACTCTGTCAAAGGTGCTGCTATCTACGAGAAATCCTTGATGAATCTTTGGTAGTAGCCAGCAAGTCCAAGTAAACTTCTAATCTCAGCCACCATCTCAGGTTTCTTCCAATTATTCACAGCTTTGATCTTATCTAGATTGACTTACAAGCCTTTCTATAAAACCACATGACCAAGAAACTTAACCTCTATCTTTCAAAAATGATGCTTGGTAAACTTTTCCTTTAGCTGATTATACTCAGCGTCTCTAGTGGAACTCTAAGATGAACTTCGTGCTCTCTTTCATTCTTAGAGTATACTAAAATGTCATCTTTAAACACCGGTAAAAACCTATCCAAGTACTCTCGGAAAACTCGATTCATCAAATCCATAAAGAAAGCAGGTGCATTCGTCAATCCAAATGGCATCACTAACCACTCGTATGAACCATAACTAGTCCAAAATGATGTCAAAGGAATACTGTCCTTTGCCACTCTTAATCCAACTGGGAAAACACTATGGCTCCACTCAGTTAGTCGAATGGATCATCTATTCTTCGTAAAGGATACTTATTCTTAATCATCCTTTCATTCAGCATATGATAGTCAATACACATCATCAACGACCCATCTAGTTTCTTCACGAATACTACGGCCACTCCCTAAGGCAAACTGATGGCCTAATGAAATTCCTTCCTTCTAGATCCACTAGCTACACCTCCAATTACTTCATCTCAGTTGGTCTCATGCTGCTAGGTGGTCCACTCACTAGTTCAGTTACAGGCACACGATTTATACGAAACTCAACTGTCCATTTCTTTGGTAGTCGTGTGACTAGCTCAAAGATATCTGCAAACTCCCTTGCTACTCGAACCTGACTTAACTCATCTTCTATCTCCATAGCACTAAGTAAAGTACTAACATTTCGGTCAAAATTCTCCATTGAAAATATTGTTCGGTTATGACTATCAGGATGTCTCAATATTATCTCCTTATCGTGGCAAAATATTATAGCCTCATACCTACCCAACCAATCCATACCCAAAATGATCTTGAAATCTACGAAATCAATAGCATACATGCTACATGCAAACTTATGACCTAACAAATCAAGTTCTAACTGGTCGCATCTCAACCCTAGAATCGCATACCCTCCTATTGGATTCACAACACTTAAGGAAGTAATAAGGTAGGTGGGTTCTAAGCATAATCTATCAACCAAACACCGAGATATAAATGAACGTGTTGCACCGGTATCAAAAAGCACCCTAACTGGAATACACTAAATCAAAAGCGTATATTTCTTCACTGTCATCCCTTTATCAGCTGTAATAGCCCTAGCTGGTCCAATAGAAAAAACTTTCATTTGTCTGCCTTAGCTAGCATTGGACACTGATTCTTATGATGCCCAACTTGATCACAGTTGAAGCACTTCAGATTCTTCTTGTTTGCAGCATTCTTCCCATTACCTGACCGACACTCATTCGCATAATGACCCTTCTTGTCACACTTATAGCAAACTAACTTCTCCTTTGCCTTCTTGGCAGTATCTCCCTTCTGGGCTCCCTTCTTCTCAAATAACTTTCTCTTCTCCCCCCGAGAACCCTCAATTTCCACTAACTTCTCTCTAGCACAACAAGAAAGCATCTCCTCATGGTGAATGGCCATCTCCACAACTAAATTACTAGGATCACAGAGATGTAGTAGGGTCACCCTAGCAATTTCGGGCCTCAGTCCCCCAATGAACTTCTCATTCATTTTGATGACGATGTCTATAGTATTATGTCCATAACGGGACAACTCCTCAAACTTAGTGGCATACTCAATAAGCAACATCTCTCCCTGCTCCAAATTTATAAACTTCCTCATCAGCTCGGACTTAGCAAACACAGACACAAACTTCTGCTCAAATCTCGTTCTAAAATCTGCCCAAGTCAACTACTCCTCCGAAACTCCGGTAGTAACACCGTTCCACAAATGAAGCGCTGCCCCTTGTAACTGCCTAGAGGCCAACCATCTCTTTTGCCCATCATCTAAACCCAAATCAGCGAAGATATGCTCACAATGCAACAACTAATTCTCTACCTCAATAGCATTCTCCACCCTCATGAATGGTTTCCCACCAAGACTGGTGTAGTCCCTGCTCGGCCTAGCATAATTCCTAACTAGAGCCACATGATTAGCTCCTCCTACATTTCCAACAACACCAACAGTAGCTCCTGCATGTATCATATGGAGGAAGAACTGATACATCACCCTTATATCTACTGGTGGATTTCCAACGCTCATATTGGCATCAACAATTTGGTTATTAGCATTAGGAGATCGACTCGGGTTCCTCATGGTAGTGGGTCGAGTAATTCCATTGGTTGTGGTGCTCCCTCCACTGAGATGTCCAATTCCATTTCCTGCTTCCATATCTTTATTCTTGTAAATCTACATACAAGCCTTAGTAAGATACAAAAGAACGGTTTAAGAGAGCGGGGAATATGTACTTATATATAACTATATATCTAATATAAGTATGCTACTACAACGTTAACCCAAACCCCGATCATATTTACGATTCATTGGATTATGTTTCAAAAATCTTTTAGGTTTAACTTTTGTTTTAAGTTTTCATAAACCTATGCTCCGATACCAACTTGTAAAATCCTCATGTTTGGAGGCCCAAAACTAACGGCTACGTATGTTGCAGTCATCCATAGTTATTAATCATCGAGAACAAATATGGCAATGTTAGATACGTTGATACATAAAAACACATGAATTTGAAAAAAAAAATTAAACCAGCAAACAATGTCCACATTCCATTTCAAATATTTTAAATTCATTAGACAATCCCAGTACATAGACCACGTTCAGTCAAAATACAGTTATTACAAAATATGCCAAGAGCGACATATGAAGATGTCCTATTGGATGATCAGAGCATGTAATAAGGCAATAAAACAAGTTTTCCTTTACAACAAAACACAATGGAAATAAAAGAACTCTAAGTAGCTAGCATGCCTCTTGCACGTCATTGAAAAGTTTATTCGTCTAAAAGAACACCTGAAAACCTTAAACCTCAAACTCCTCAAAATCAATTAAGTACCCAAGAGTTTAAGGGGAAAACAAAAAATTCGAGTTAGACAAAAAGCCTGGTATGATTAATAATCTACCATCTTAGAAGATTTAGATATCTAATAAGACCACGCCGCTTAGTGGAGCGGATTTTTCCTTCAGTAGTATCTTAAAAACTTTATAAAACCATATATTGTGTTCTTGCATCCATAATTAAAATAATTCAAAATGATATGGTGATATGCAAACAAATAAGTTAATTCTGGATTACCCATCCCCATTTATTCTGACTATCTGTCTCAATTATAGTTTCTAGGATTACTATTAACCTATCAGTTTTCATGGGCTGACGAAAAACATGTTAAATGTTTATGGACTCCTTGTCCAATTACATAGTTTTCATGGGATCACTAAGAATCTATTAATATCTCCAATATCTTTTCTCTTATCCTAGTTTTCATGGGCTAGATAAGAACCTATTGGTTAACTGTCAATATCTTTTCTTTTATCCTAGTTTTCGTGGGCTGACTAGGAACCTATTGACATCTGTCAATATCTTAATTGGGATATAGTTTTCATGGACCAACTATAAACCTATTTGCTCTTGCCAGTATTAAATCATAGTTTTCATGGGCTGACTATGAACCTATTGGCCTCGGCTTATATCTTTTTCTTTATACAGTTTTTATGGGCTTACTGTGAACCTATTGACCCTTTCCAATATCTTTAATTAATATTTTAACATTTCTTAAGTTATATTCACTACTAGGTCAACCCAGCTGGTTATTTGCCCTTCCCCAAAGCCCCATTATTGGTTAATTACAATGTGAATAAATATATGAAGAAGTAATCATAACAACAAAATAATATCAACACCTATGGTTTAATATCCTTGAAATCATTTTATATAAAATTTGGTTAATCCATTCAACCTGTTATTCAAGGAAAACTTCTTCAAAAGATTTTTCAAAGCTCTTTATTTATGCCATGGTTTTTCCTTTAAAATGAAATTGAGTTATATGTCTTGAAAACCTTAAAACATTTATTTCGAAACCCATGGATAACCTCCTTCGAAAGCAAAGAAAACTTCTTTTCCAAACATTATGAATATACCTTTCAAAGCCCTTATTAAATAATCTCTTTCTGAACCAAATATACCTTTCGATGATATCAATACATTACTCAAAAATCTTTGGAAACATAGCTTCGAAGCCAATAAAAAGTACCCCTTTCGAAAGTATTACGTTTTACTTTTAGAAATATCTTTTAGATCAAAGTGGTTACCTATGAAAGTATCTCTTTTGAAACCTTTAATAAAAATTGTTTTGGGGAATTGTGATGGCATCGAAACCATCTATTCAAATGCTCCAAACCTTTGAGCAAAAACTTTAAAGGATAGCATTGGAACCCACTTTCGACAACATTGCCTTCGAAACCCTTGACCCCTTTCGAAAGCATTTAGGAAGTGGCTTTACGTAAGTTTAAAACAAAAGCACCCTTCGAAAGTATTGATGACTTCAATATACTCGAAAGGTAAAAGAAAAGCGCATTACACCATGCATTCCATTTTGCCACACCAACTGCGGAAAAATTGCCACTGTCTTAAGTCGTGGCAATTTTACCACGGTCCAGAACTGTGGTAAAACAAATTTGCACGGTTATTTGCCGTGACAATTTTGGAACGGCCGTAGACCGTTCCAAATTTACCAAAAAAAGTTCACTCCCCATTTTGACATCTCACAATCGATACACCCTAAGCAGAACCCCCTTCTTAAATTAGCCCATGTACGTAAGAAACATTTTCCCTCCCACGTGCCCCAACTCTTGTCCATTTTCACCCAAATCCCCATCGACGTTCCTTGAATCGCCCAAAAATATAAATCGCTCCTTGGATCGCGTAAATCATGTTCTCACTCAAATCGTTCTTCTTCGTTTTGAGGTATTCATACGAAAGTTATTTGTCTCTTTTATTAGTATGGTTTGACTCAAAGTTCTTTGATTTAGATTGATATTTCGCCTTGCTACATAATATGCTTGGCTGTTTGTGATGTTGCCGTTATGTTTATTATTTGAGTTTGAGTTATCAAAGATTTTTGATTAGCGGTTAGATGTTTTTAGGTTAAAATAGAGTATAGTGCATAAGGAGATTTATCAAAGATTGAGTTAAATAAATAAAAAGTTAGACTGCATTTTGTTTATAAAAATTATTTAACATTTTATTTATTGCAGATGGAAGCTAATATGTTTTCATTTATTCATTCCCAGTTCTAAGAAAACTATGCACTGATTTTGTTGGTGCAATTATTACAATTTTAAGTTTAGTTGTGTGGTTCAGTTATGGTTTTTGTACTCATAATATGCCTTCAAAGTTTGGATATTTTTCGATTGTGTTGTTCCTTCATTGTTGGGAGTAATGAATCTATAGAGTTATTATACATAAGACCGCCAGCATGTTAGTAGCAAGTATAATAATTGGTAATTGTAATACTCAGTCTGCATGTAGGCAGTAATTCTCCTTGTTGAAGGTGTAATTCTACCAAGTGGAGTTATTCTTTTTACCCTCTATAGTTGGTACTTAACAACTTTTAGAATATACAATGAAAATGACAACGCTTGCATAATTCATTGGTTATATAGTATTAAATAACTACATATTTACGTCACTTAACAAATTTTAGAATATACAGAAACCGACAAAGCTTATAATATACATAAATGGTTGTTACACTGGATTAAGCTATATATCTTAATGCAAAATTTAATTTCTATAATTGAATCATAAGAAACATTGACATGACTTATATCATAAATACTACAATTACGTTCGTCTAAAATGTAGTAACAACCCAGTGATACATGCAAACTACACCATGTTTAGAAAACCCAGTGAACACCATGTTTAACATTAAGTAAAAATGTCGTTTTAGCATGTCGTTTTTCTTTTCTTTTTTCCTCTTTTTTTCTTTTGAAAATTTCGTTTACTTATCATTAATAGTTATTTTCATTATCTATATTTGGGACTGCAAAGAGGGCTGCTGAGCTTAAGTTCTTCTTGGAGGAGGCTGCTAATTTTGATACTCCTGTTGTTTTCGATAGGTATAAAGATCATACTTCTTTCTTATGATTTGATTTAGTGGTATGGTGTTTTATTTTATTTTGTTTTATTTCATGGTGTTTTGTTTGTTTGCAAATATTTTGATGTAGAGGTGTGCAAATAAACAAGTACATCAAATCATATGATCACCCAATTTTCCTTTTTCATATGGTAAAATATTTCCGTAAGCAAGAATGAATGGCATCATATAATACTTTCTCAAGTAAATCACATGGATCTTTCAAATTCTTTAGCTATCATCTGTTAAAAGTATACCTTTTTAATAAGGTAAATACAAACTTACTTTAAGTTGAACAAATTTATTACTAAAAAAGGTTTGTAAAGGACGTGTACATTTTGATTCTTAGCAACATCATCTGGTAAAGAGTAGATGTCCCCTGCTTGTTGGCTGTTGGTTTTCTAGAAGAGAAAAACACAAAAATACATGTTCAGTATACCGAATTTGTGGTTGCTGCAAACATTAGCTTAGCCATACCTCAACTTGATTAGGTAAAACAGCAGTATCATCAGTTGACCTCATTTCTACTTCTGAATTTTTTTGAATGAATTGTTTGTATATTTGCTGTATTCGGTTTCCATCAACAAGCATATGTTGACTGAAGTATTTGTTTGAAAAGAATTAATTATAATAACAATAAAAAAATATCACACAATTTTCACTGAAATTTTCTTCACTGAAATATGGGTCATAAATCTTGATTTTTTTATTTTTTTTTTTATTTTTTTTTATTTTCTAGTGCCAGCCAGCCATGCCAATCTTCTTGTGGTCATAGCTAATGTCAAGGTTTTTTGAAACATGGGAAAATTGTTTGGAAAAACTTCCCTTCTTTCAAAGCAATCATCCATCTAGAATTATCTATCGCCCCCACTTTACCCCATAAATTCAAACATCAAACTGTGAAGTGGGAATTGCAGCTTGCAAGGAATAAAAATACTAAACAGTCTTGCTTTGTAAACAAAAATGTAATAGACTATGTTTAATTATGGTTAGTTAATGTCATACTCATATGTCTTGTTTTTGATTATGGTTACTTAACAATCTTGTCAAGATTTAATTATGGTTACTTAACAGTCTTGTTAAAATTGCTAATATAATATATTTTGTACCAACGTCAATATACTTTTTAGTAGAGTTTATTCAAAGCTTAATAGAATAGTGAATTATGGTTAGCTATATATCTTAAATTTAATATAATAGTGAATCTAAATCTTCATCAATCATATTGTTGTATATCATGTATGATATAGCGGGGCAATGTGTCGTCTAGTATTGACAAACCATGGACGAAAGAATCTGATCGAAGAACCACATGATATGTAAAAGGAGTGTAGAAGTTTATTGAATTTGTTGTGGAAAATGGTGGTGATAAGGAAATCTATTATTTTCTTGCATATACTGCAAAAATATGAAAATGAAGATTAAATTAGATGACATTCATTGTCATTTATTCAGATGGGGAATTGTCCCCAGTCATATACCGTTTGGCATTTTCATGGAGAAGAATCGACAGAGAGGCAAAAACAATCTATTAGTCAAGCTATAAGTACTGATGAGGCTGAACATCCTAGGATGAAAGACTTGGTCAATGATGCTGATAGATTCCATCATTTTCAACATACCGGTCTGTTGCCCGATAATATTAAGGAACCGTCTACGGTTGATGTTGATTAGCCGACCAATCAAAGTAAAAAGTGTAAATCACTTTTTGATAGTGCAAAAGAGCCATTATATCATTCATGTTCTAAAAGTATAACAACATTATATGTCATTGTGAAACTGAATAGATTGAAAACTCAATACAGCTTTTTCGACAATGGTGTGACGTACTCCTCGAATTTATAAAGGAGTTACTCCTTGAAGGTAACACACTACCGACAAAGTACCCCGATATGAAGAAGGTGATTAGACAAGTTTGGATGGATTACAGGACTTATGATGCATGCATTAATGACTGCATTTTATACTGGAAAGATGATGCAAACAGAGTTTCTTTTACAATTGCAATGAACCAAGATATAAGGCGACATTCAATGAAGAGAAAAGAGCTATCAAAGTACCTCAAAAGACGTTGAGACATTTCCCTTTAATTTCTAGATTGAGGAGGCTGTGTACCATATCATGGATAGTAGATGCTATGACTTGGCATGCTCGTGCCAAGTCCGATTCAAATGTAATGCGTCATCTGCGTGACACCTCTAAATGGCAAGCTGCAGATTTTTTTGATCAAACATTTGCTGCTGAACCACGAAATATCATGCTTGGGATAGCAATTGATGGTTTCAATCCACATATGTGTCTATCCAGTTGTTATAGTTGTTTGCCAGTAATTATAGTACCATATAATCTTCCTCCGTCAATGTGTATGAAAAGATAGTTCTCAATGTTGACATTGTTGATTTCTGGACTAAAACAACCAGGGAAGGGTATCGATATTTATTTACAACCATTGATAGATGAGTTAAAGCAGTTATGGGAATGAGTCTTTGGATTTGACTCGGTTAATAATACCGAGTTTACAATGAGAGCTAGGATGTTATGGGCAATTCATGATTATCCTGTGCTTGGTACTTTATCGGGATGCACAACTCAAGGCTATTTTTCATGTTCTATTTATGGGGAAGATACTTGTTTTTATTATCTTCCTAAAATTAAGAAGATGTGTTACATGGGACATCGAAGATTTCTTCCTTTCGAACACAAGTCTCGAGACGATAAAGCAAACTTCAATAACGAACAAGAATATCGTCGTCCTCCATGGTCATTGAATGGTTATCAAGTTGAAGAGAAGATAGCTAATATTAAGATGAAAGTTGGTAAAAACATACAAGAAATCGGTCGAAAAAAAACTGACTATGAAGACCTTAACAATGTTCCTACATGGTATAAGAGGTCTATCCTTTTTGATTTGTTATATTGGAAAGAAAATTTGGTCTGGCATAATATTGATGTTATGCATACAGAGAAGAATGTCACTGAGCATCTCATAAGTACAATTATGGGTCATAAGGACAAGTCAAAAGATGGCATCAATGCAAGTAAAGATTTGAAAACAATGGGTACAAAATAAAAATTGTGGGTGAGGGAAGGTCGTGAAACAGATAAAATAACTATACCAGAAGCAACTTTCACTTTGAGCAAAGAAGAAAAGATATAGTTTTGCACCATTTTGAAAAATCTTAAAGTACCTAGAAAATTCTCTTCCAACTTCCACAACAATGTGAGAATCAATCCTCCTGAGTTAACAAATATGAAGTCGCATGATTATCATGTCATAATGTAATAATTACTTCCGTTATTACTTCAACATTCTTATCCACAACATAAGAATCTACGTAATGCTGTACACCGTATATGTGACGACCTAGAAATTTTAGATACTTGAAATTAGAATATTTAATTGATTTTAAATATTTTGTGATATCTTGGAATTTTAAGGAATTTAAAATGTGATAATCTCTTAATTAAATTGTTTGAAATTGATAAAATTGTTATTTTCAAAAATAAATAACCAAATAATAATAATATGATGTTTTAATTATGGTTATAGATTGATTTTAAATAAGAATAATTATATAAAGTGTGTTAATTTATATATTTGATTTTAAATAGACTTGTTATTTTCAAATTTAATAAGTATTGTTTAAAATTATATATATGTATGTATGTATTAAGTTGTTTTTAAATGGGGAAATCAATTTCAAACTTAATAATGTGTTTATTTAAAAATATAAATGTTTGAGTTGATTTTCAAATTGGATTTTAAAAGTAAAATTTGAATTTGAATCTGGATTTAAATTTGAATCTTTAAAAGATAATTATTTTATTTATATTTTGATATGAAATGTATGAATAAGGTTTTTATTTAAATAAGATTTTGTTTTATATTATTTTCCTTAAAGAACTTTATTTATATAAATTTAGAAAGTACTTATTTGATAGTGAATAAATACAAAAGTTATATTAGCATCTAAAGATGGATTAAATGTATATCATATATGATTTTATTTAAATTATAATTGGTTTTTATTTTATTTCTTTTAAAAGAATTTTATGTATATGAATTAAGAAAAGCATTTATAATTAATATTATTAATTAGGAAATTAATTTAAAAAGGCTTTTAAATCATTTTAAAACAAATGAAAATAAATAACTACAAGTGTTAATTTTATATGCATGTTCAAACATGTGTAAGGTAATTAAGACTTTAATGACAAGTGTCATATTTCTATTTTATTTTTCTTTAATTTTAAAACAAATCTATATAAATCTATATTCTTCCTCCCTTCCATCTTCTTTGTTCATTTTTTTACATTTTTAAATAGAACCAAAACCAGAAAATCTCCTCAAACCAAATACGCAATGCAAAAACCAAAGCCTGAATTTCTCAAAACCAAACCTGTCACATTTTTTTTCAAATGCAATGCAATGCAAACACTCCTAAAAATAAATCTGCAATGCAACCCAGAAATCATTGCTTCAGACCTGAAATCATTTTCAGAAGCTCAAACTCAAAGTTTAATATCCTGCATCCATTTTTCAAGTGCTAAACAAAGCTCTGTAAAATCAAACCTGTAGCCATTTTGCAAGCCTGTTAACAATCAAGTCTGTAACCATCTTTCAAGTATGCATGCAAGTAAATCTGAGCCAAAGCAAAAGGTTTTCAAAGCATTTCAAGGTTTTCAAAGCAAGCTTTACAATTTTTAAAGGGATCAAGGCATACACTTTACAAGTTCCCAGTTTTTCAAGCTCTGTCAAAAATTGCTTTAGTTCTCTGCATTTCTTTCAAAGGTGAGTAAACATTCTAATTCAAATGCTAAAGTGGTTTTAAATTTTCTTCCATATGGTTTCTGAAATGAATTATCTTTGCATGTGAATATATGCGTATGAACACTATATGTATGTTAGTTTTGAACTACGCATGTTGATATGTCTCTGTTTCCAGGTTTCGGTGTCAACAAATAAATTAAAATTTCATATCTTTTTATTTATGCACTTATCACACTTGGATCAAAAACAAAACAGATTAGTTCTAGCATAATCTACATGCTAAAAATATAAACAAGTATGTAAGTGATGAAAATAAGCTTGCATTTGGAAATAACAGTAAAAATCTTTTAAATTATGTAAAACCAAATATTAAATTTCACTGATTCGAGTTTCTTTCTTGAATCATCTATGGAAATCATGATTTTTAAAACAAAAATTACAATTTTTAGAATTGTATTGAGAATGCAATTCTTAGATGACCAGAATTTGGTTTTTGGATGATCCCTGGTGAATGGAGTGTTTCTGGGGTCGAAGTTCTGGCTGGAGCTAGATGGATGATCAGGGAAGTGGGCAAAAAGGGTAGAAGTGGAGGTAGTTCGCCGGGGTGGAGGCGATAGGGAGAACTAAGTTTTTAACCTAGTTTGGTTGAGGGCTGAATTGGTCGACACTACTGCATCAATGGTTGATCGAGTGGGTCGAGATTGAGGGGATTGGTTGCGTAGGTGTTCGGCAAGGCATGGACGAGGTAGCTCAACCTCCGGTGGTCTGAGGCGTTTGGGCGAGGCTTTTTATGGTAGTAGTTTGAATTGCAGTTTTCAACTGAATGGTTCGATTTGGGATCATGGCGTGTGGTGATGTTTTGATGTTTGTGATGGGTTGCTGGAGCGACCGTGGATGTGTGGGAGGTTCCAGCGATGGTCGGAAGATCACCGTGGGTGGTGCAGGTTGCACGGTGGCATGGTCGTGTCAGTTGGTTTTAGGAATGGTAGTTGACTCAGAGGGGAGACCCGCGTGATTATTATTTTGGCTCGAGTTGTCTCTGGGGTCATTTGCAAACTTGGATTAACTGTTAAGTTTAACAGTTTAATATTTAACCAAACAGTTTTTAAATTTTAAATCAAACTTTTTTTTTAAAAGAAGAAAAGATGAAGAGATGTACTTGGTTTTAGTTCTGGTATATATGGGGTTAAACCAAAGCAAATGTTTAACTTGTTTTTTTTAATTTAAATAAAAGTAGTTTTTAAAACTTTAAAAATCAAGTTAAATCAATTCTCTTGAAAATTCATTTCTTTGTAACAAATAGTTTGTATAAATTAAGTTGTAAGATTTGTTAAATTGAATGTATTAGGTTAAATCTTTGAGTTATTTTCAAACTTAGTTTGAAATGTAAAAAGGTAATTAATAAGGAAATGTTTTTATCTTAAAAACTTAATTAAAGTTTGATAATTAATGAGATAATAAAAGAGTGATTTGTTAATTAAATTAGTTAATGATTAGTGACTTATAAATTAACAATTAAGGTTTTCAAGTGATTTATTAACTTGTAATTAAGAATTGTTAATTAATAACCGGGATAAGTAATTAAGGATTATTTTATTTTAAAACTTAATCAATGATTTAATTAAGTAAGTTAATTTCTAAAGATCAAATGTTTTAATGATAATGTTTTATCTTAAGGATAATTAAGATTTTAACGAGCTGGAATTAATTAAGAAAGTTTAAGTTTAATTAATTAATTTAATTAATTATTGATAAGGATTAATTAAGTAATTAATTAAGAATAATTAATTTAATTAACTAATAATTATGATGGATCAATTAATGATTAGAGATTAATTAATTTGTAATTATTAATTAATTAAGTAAGTAACTAAGGGTTAATTAAACTGGTAATTAAGAAGTACTTAATAATTTTTTATTAAGTAATAATTAGTTTTTCTTAATTAATAATAAAGAGATTACTAATCTATAATTAAGATTAACTATTTTTAATGTTAGTTAATTGTCATTAAGGATTGATTAATTGGTAATTATGGATTAATCAATTTGTAATTAACATTGTTAATTAATAATTAAGTTTTATTAATTAATAATTAAGAGATAATTAATTAGTTAATTAAGGTTAATTAATTAATTATAAAGGTAATTTGAAATTTATTACTTGTATTAAAGGATATTGATTAATAATGAAGGTTTGTTAATTAATAATTGAAGGATAATTAATTAATTAACGATTAATTAATTTGTTTAAAGAGTAATTAAGGGAAGAATTACCCAGTTATGATTTCTTAGATGAATGTGATTAAGTTAAGTTAATTAATTTGTTAATTAATTAAAATAGTCACATGGTAATTGATTAAGTATTATTACTTAATGATATTTGATAAGAGTAATTACTTAAGGTAAGTAATTGATAAATGAATTACTGGATGTAATTGAGATAAGGTAAATTACTTAATATGAAGTAATTTAAAAGAATAATTACTTGGTAAAAATAATTAAGGATTAATTACTTGGTGTAATTAATCAAAGGATTTATAAAGGTAATTAGAAGTTAATTAAGAAGTAATTAAGAATAGTTAATTACTGTTTATAATTATTAAGGTTGATTAATGAAAGCAATTAATTAATGTAATTAATTAAGGATTAATGTAATTAATTACAGTTAATTATTAATGAAGTAATTAAAGGTTAATTACTGAAAATGGTTAAGGATAATTAATTTGTGAAATTAATTAAAGGCTAATTACTTGAATATAATTAAAGAATAATTAATCAAGGATGATTAATTAAGATGAATGACCAGATGGTGATTAATTAATTGATTTGTAATTAATTAATGGTTATGTAAGCAGGATTCATGTAATGAAAGTAACTAATTTAATTTATTTTAAATTAATTAGAGATGCAAGTAATTAATTTAATTCCTTTTAAATTAATTAAAGACAGTGTGATTAATTAATTCTTGCTTATGTATGGGTGGATGATATTAATTGTCTTGAATGGTTTTAGATCTCAGATATGAGATAAATAATGCTGTGTGATATGGATGCTTTGATTGAAGTGAGATGATAATATGAATTATCTATTCGTGATGATAATGTGGATTATCTGTTTGTGATGATAATGTGAATTATCTATTTGTGATGATAATGTAGATTATCTATTGTGATATGTGAATTATATATCTGTGTGTATATAGATAGTAGAATTGAATTGTTTTAACTTTAAAACAACTTGGACCTAAAAGATGGCGTTTTGGATTTCGATGAGATGGGGATCGGGTTTTCAAATTTGGATATTCGAAAACCACATCGATCCAAATTAACGATAGGTCGTGAATCTCAAGTGAAGGTGAAGATTCAGAGTGCAAGGGTTATTGTCGTTAACTCTGAGGGTGATTCCAAAATGAATGTAACGAGATAATGTCTTCGGTTTCGTTCGAACCCGGAACGAACTTGTATGGATTGAATGCTCTCAAAACATCGTCAGGTGGACGATGAGCATTCTAAGATAGATGTGTTCTATAAAGGTAATCGTAGCCTCAAGCCTCATCAACCGGGAATGGCTAAAACATGGGAGGTGCAGCAAGGCTAAGTGGGTCATGCCCAAGTAGGATGAGATGAACCCCTGTCTAAAGTCCCTTTTTATTTCGGCTATGTGGGCGGTTGAATAGCTACAACCGCGGGGGTTGTCTTGTTCGGGACTGTCCAGTAAGGGATGGTTCTGGCCTTGTGTTGCAGGGGATTAGGGTGGATCCTCGGTACGGTGACCTAAGCCACGTACTGTGAGGGGCGGTACCCCAGTAGCCCTACCATTGTATGGAATTCAATCTCGAATAAGTGTCGTACGTATTAGTTGTTCCTAACTATGTTGGAACGTGAGATGTAGGCATTCCAGCTATTTTTGTATTCTACTTGAAAACCCTAGACCCTATTATAATATCACTGGATTCCTATCAAATGTTTTGGTTAGCGTAAGGTAAAAACTTACCCATGTTTATTTGTAGGGAGTCTTACGTGATACCTTTGTTTTCAAAAGGTTTTTAAAGTTAAGAAACTTTAACCGTTTACTTATACGAGACCCATGTCTGACCCGGAGTTTATTTCTGTTTTTCTTAAACTCTTGGGTGCTGAAATTTTTACAAGTAGCCAAGGGATTCAGGTTTGCTTTGATGAATGATGTAGGAGCAATGGAGCAGGAGGCTTCAGCATTTGTAGATATATAGGTGGTTCCGCTGGGTTGTTCTCTGAGTCATTGTCTGTATTGTATATTGAGTTGTATAACTAGACAAGTGTTTTTAACTGTCTAGTATGTGTTATATAAGTTGTGTAACTCTGGTGTATATGATACTATGTAATATTATGTGATTAATATAATTTATTTGTTCCGCTGTTGAGATTCTAATGTTGCTTCTTTCTTCTTCTCTATCTTTTCTCTTCTCTATCCATTTCTTTCTTAAAAATAATGCGTCTTTCTGTGGAGTGAAAGGAGGGTCGTTTCATTTGGTATCAGAGCATAGGTTGAGCGAATACCTAGGCTCTGTAGTGGTGTCTTTCTTGAGAGAGTGTACTTGTAATTTTTATATATAACTATATATATATATCTATTTCTACCTATCTATTGGATTACCTGTTCGGGTTTTCCAACATAAGTTATAAAGGTAGATAGAGTAGTGGTGTGTGTAACACGACTACCAATGGTTGAAGTTTGAGTGTTTGGGGTTGGAAGTGTATTTGTCGAGACTGTAGACCTAATACCATCTCAAGTCAGCTTTACTATGGTGTAAGGATTTCATTGATCTTTGAAGAAAACCTGTTAAGGTTCGGAGTCCATCTTTGAAGAGTAAGTTGATCACGCTCGTGTGAGCGGATTTTCTAGAGTTTGGATCTATTAATTGAGCAGAAGCAGGTGATGATATCTTGGCAACTTCTGGATGGAGTAGGTGCGTGGTGAGACGCAGTGACTATGGATGTCTTCGAAGATGTTTTCTTTGGAACAAGTATAAGGAAATGTGTCTGCTTCAGTGCTGAGGCTGGGTTCAGCAGAATGTTTGTGTTTGGTTTAGGGCCCGAGTTTCTTGAGGAGATGTCTGCACATCTCAAAGTCCTGTGTGGGATTGGTTGATCTGGTTTTGAGGATCAAGGAGCTTGGATTAGGAAGTCTTTGGCATCTGTGTCAGTAGTGCAGCTCAGAGCGTTCTGTGTTCCAACAGAAAGAACTTTTGGTTTAGCAATTTCCTAAAGGTGGAATGCAGGAGCAGCAGAGTGGACCCGTTTCTTTGATGGATTAGTTGGTCGAGCAGAAGCTGTTCTGATTTGTAAAGAAAGAGCAGTTTCTTTGGAATTAGGCTGGGTTGATCGCAAAAGTGACTTGCGATAGTTTGAGTGATTATCTTGGATAATCTTTTGCTTGGGTTTGAAGCATCTCCAGAGGATGTAGGAGCATAGAGTTGTCAGGGATTTTCCGGAAGTCTTCTGGGAAGTCTGAGGTTTGCCCACATTGAGGTTTGAGTTCCGTATCGACTTGGTTCATGGATCTACCAGTAATTCAGCTGGGTAGAAGGATGTCTCCTAGGATGGGGTTTGGTGAAGCAGCTCGGTATTTCTTGAAAACTTCTGAGTTTTCTCTAATTGGATCTGTTGAACCTTATTTCTGGGATGTGCTGTCTAGTCTGGGCTCGTGTTCATCAATGACATTCTCATCTGCTTCGGATCAGAGTTGTGCAGCGGAAGCAAGGTGGCATCTATTCTTGAGTGGAAGCAACCGGAAGTTGCAGTGGTTGGATTGAGGATTTCTATAGGAAATTTTTCAGGATCTAAGTCAAATTGGCGACTGATCCTGTTCTGTCTTTTTCGGATAGGAGAAGTAGGTTGTAATCTTCTGATGATTGTGGAGTAGAGTTTGTGTTCTTGGTTTTGAGTAGATCTTGAGAGGATCAATTGGTTGAGTTGTTTTTGGACCTGATTGTTTCAAGAAGTATCAGCGAAGGTTGAGCTGATCGGAAAGGATGTAGGCAGTCCAGGATGGTCAGAAGAGTTTTGTGGTTAAGAGACGGAAGAATTTAGAATTCGAAGTTAGAGACTTCGTTGTTATTTCTTCGGTAAAGGGAGCAATAAGTTTGGGTAGGACTGGGAAGCTAGCTCTGTAGCATAATGGATTCTTCTGAGTTTTTGTAAGGAATGAGTGTTTGGTCTACAGGGTTGAATTGCCAGTTTGGAAGACTGGGATTCAAGATATTTCACGTATCTCTGAGGGAGTACGTGTATTGTTCATCTCTGGTTGTGGAACCAGTAGTTCTATAGGATTTGGTTGTTGAGTTGGTTTTGTCAGTGGTCAGATCTCTTGTGTAGATGAGTAGGAGCTTAGTAGCTTAGTGGTGTAGCTAGTTTGGATTCAGTAGAGCGAGTATCCCTGTGTCTATACCTGGGAAACTCAGAATAGTTTTAGGAAGCTTATCCTGATCTATGTCCGAATAGCTAGTGTTGTTTGTTTGATTGAATTGGTTGTTTGGATGAAATTGTTTGTTTGGTTGGGTATGGTTGATATATATGCTTGAATTAGTTGAAATAAAATAAAACTTTGGATTATCTTTTGTTTTAAATTTCGAGGACGAAATTCTTTTAAGGAGGGAGGAATGTGATATCCCGGAATTTCAAAGAATTTAAAATGTGGTAATCTCTTAATTAAATTGTATGAAATTGATAAAATTGTTATTTTCAAAAATAAATAACCAAATAATAATAATATGATGTTTTAATTATGGTTATAGATTGATTTTAAATAAGAATAATTATTTAAAGTGTGTTAATTTATATATTTGATTTTAAATAGACTTGTTATTTTCAAATTTTATACCTATTGTTTAAAATTATATATATATATATATATATATATATATATATGTATGTATTAAGTTGTTTTTAAATGGAGTAATCAATTTCAAACTTAACAATATGTTTATTTAAAAAGATAAATGTTTGAGTTGATTTTTAAATTGGATTTTAAAAGTAAAATTTGAATTTGAATCTGGATTTAAATTTGAATCTTTAAAAGATAATTATATTATTTATATTTTGATATGAAATGTATGAATATGGTTTTATTTAAATAAGATTTTGTATTATATTATTTTCCTTGAAGAACTTTATTTATATAAATTTAGAAAGTATTTATTTAATAGTGAATAAATACAAAAGTTATATTAGCATTTAAAGATGGATTAAATGTATATCATATATGATTTTATTTAAATTATAATTGGTTTTTGTTTTATTTCTTTTAAAAGAATTTTATGTATATGAATTAAGAAAAGCATTTATAATTAATATATGTATTAATTAATTAGGAAATTTAATTTAAAAAGGCTTTTAAATCATTTTAAAACAAACGAAAATAAATAATTACAAGTGTTAATTTTATATGCATGTTCAAACATGTGTAAGGTAATTAAGGCTTTAATGACAAGTGTCATATTTCCATTTTATTTTTCTTTAATTTTAAAACAAATCTATATAAATCTATATTCTTCCTCCTTTCCATCTTCTTTGTTCATTTTTGCTTACATTTTCAAATAGAACCAAAACCAGAAAATCTCCTCAACCCAAATATGCAATGCAAAAATCAAAGCCTGAATTTCTCAAAACCAAACCAGTCACATTTTTTTTTCAAATGCAATGCAATGCAAACACTCCTAAAAATAAATCTACAATGCAACCCAGAAACCATTGCTTCAGACCTGAAATTATTTTCAGAAGCTCAAACTCAAAGTTTAATATCCTACATCCAATTTTCAAGTGCTAAACGAAAGCTCTGTAAAATCAAACATGTAGCCATTTTGCAAGCCTGTTAACAATCAAGTCTGTAACCATCTTTCAAGTATGCATGCAAGTAAATATGAGCCAAAGCAAAAGGTTTTCAAAGCATTTCAAGGTTTTCAAAGCAAGCTTTACAATTTTTAAAGGGATCAAGGCATACAGTTTAAAAGTTCCCAGTTTTTCAAGCTCTGTCAAAAATTGCTTTAGTTCTCTGCATTTCTTTCAAAGGTGAGTAAACATTCTTATTCAAATGCTAAAGTGGTTTTAAACTTTCTTTCATATGATTTCTGAGATGAATTATCTTTGCATGTGAATATATGCGTATGAACACTTTATGTATGTTAATTTTGAATTGTGCATGTTGATATGTCTCTGTTTCCAGGTTTCAGTGTTAACAAATAAATTAAAATTTCATATCTTTTTATTTATTCGCTGATAACACTTGGATCAAAAACAAAATAGATTAGTTTTAGCATAATCTAGATGCTAAAAATATAAACAAGTATGTAAGTGATGAAAATAAGCTTGCATTGGGAAATAACAGTAAAAATCTTTTAAATTATGTAAAACCAAATATTGAATTTCACTAATTCGAGTTTATTTCTTGAATCATCTATGGAAATCATGATTTTTAAAACAAAAATTATAATTTTTAGATTTTTGTTGAGAATGCAATTCTTAGATGACCAAAATTGGGTTTTTGGATGATCCCTGGTGACTGGAGTGTTTCTTGGGGTCGAAGTTCTGGCTGGAGCAAGATGGATGATCGGGGAAGTGGGCAAAAATGGTAGAAGTGGAGGTAGTTCGCCGTGGTGGTGGCGATAGAGAGAACTAAGTATTTAACCTAGTTTAGTTAAGGGTTCAATTGGTGGACACTGCTGCATCAATGGTTGATCGAGTGGGTCGAGATTGAGGGAATTGGTAGCGTAGGTGTTCGGCAAAGCGTGGACGAGGTAGCTCAACCTCCGGTGGTTAGAGGCGTTTGGGCGAGGCTTATTCTAGTAGTAGTTTGAATTCCAGTTTTCAACTGAATGGTTCAATTTGGGATCATGGCATGTGGTGATGTTTTGATGTTTGTGATGGGTTGCTGGAGCGACCGTGGATGTGTGGGAGGTTCTGGCGATGGTCAGAAGATCACTGTGGGTGGTGCAGGTTGCACGGTGGCACGGTCGTGTCAGTTGGTTTTGGGAATGGTAGTTGACTCAAGGGGAAACTCGCGTGATTATTGTTTTGGCTCGAGTTGTCTCTGGGGTCATTCGCAAACTTGGTTTAACTATTAAGTTTAACAGTTTTAATATTTAACCGAATAGTTTTTAAATTTTAAATCAAATTGTTTTTTTAAAAGAAGAAAAGATGAAGAGATGTACTTGGTTTTAGTTCTGGTATATATGGGGTTAAACCAAAGCAAATGTTTAACCACTTTTTTTGAATTTATATAAAAGTAGTTTTAAAACTTTAAAAATCAAGTTAAATCAATTCTCTTGAAAATTCATTTCTTTGTAACAAATAGTTTGTATAAATTAAGTTGTAAGATTTGTTAAATTAAATGTATTAGGTTAAATGTTTAATTTATATTCGAACTTAGTTTGAAATGTAAAAAGGTAATTAATAAGGAAATGTTTTTATCTTAAAAACTTAATTAAAGTTTGATAATTAATGAGATAATTAAAGAGTGATTTGTTAATTAAATTAGTTAATGATTAGTGATTTATAAATTAACAATTAAGGTTTTCAGGTGATTTAATAACTTGTAATTAATAATTGTTAAATAATAATTGGGATAAGTAATTAAGGATTATTTTATTTTAAAACGTAATTAATGATTTATTTAAGTTAATTTCTAAAGATCAAATGTTTTAATGATAATGTTTTATCTTAAGGATAATTAAGGTTTTAGTGAGTTGGAATTAATTAAGTTAATTAAGAAAGTTTACGTTTAATTAATTAATTTAATTAATTATTGATAAGGATTAATTAAGTAACTAATTAAGAATAATTAATTTAATTAACTAACAATTATGATGGATCAATTAATGATTAGAGATTAATTAATTTGTAATTATTAATTAATTTAGTAAGTAATTAAGCGTTAATTAAACTGGAAATTGAGAAGTACTTGATAAATTTTTATTAAGTAATAACTAGGTTTTCTTAATTAATAATAAAGAGATTATTAATCTATAATTAAGATTAATAAACTATTTTTAATGGTTAGTTAATTGTCATTAAGGATTGATTAATTGGTAATTATGGATTAATTTATTTGTAATTAAGATTGTTAATTAATAATTAAGATTGTTAATTAATAATTAAGATTGTTAATTAATAATTAAGTTTTATGATTTAATAATTAAGAGATAATTTATTAGTTAGTTAAGGTTAATTAATTATAAAAGTAATTAGGAATTGATTACTTGTATTAAAGGATATTGATTAATAATTAAGGTTTGCTAATTAATAATTGAAGGATAATTAATTAATTAAGGATTAATTAATTTTTTTAAAGAGTAATCAAGGGATGAATTACTCAGCTATGATTTATGAGATGAACGTGATTAAGTTAAGTTAATTAATTTGTTAATTAATCAAAAATAGTCATTTGGTAATTGATTAAGTATAATTACTTAGTGAGATTTGATAAGAGTAATTACTTAAGGTAAGTAATTGATAAATGAATTATTGGATGTAATTGATATAAGGGAAATTACTTAATAGGAAGTAATTTAAAAGAATAATTACTTGGTAAAAATAATTAAGGATTAATTGCTTGGTGTAATTAATCAAAGATTTATAAAGGTAATTAGAAGTTAATTAAGAAGTAATTAAGAATAGTTAATTACTATTTATAATTATTAAGGTTGATTAATGAAAGCAATTAATTAAAGTATAATTAATTAATGTAATTAAGTTAGGATTAATGTAATTAATTATAGTTAATTATCAATGAAGTAATTAAAGGTTAATTACTGAAAATGGTTAAGGATGATTAATTTATGAAATTAATTAAAGGCTGATTACTTGAATATAATTAAAGAATAATTAATCAAGGATGATTAATTAAGAAGAATGATTAGATGGTGATTAATTAATTGTTTTGTAATTAATTAATGGTTATGTAAGCATGATTTATGTAATGAAAGTAATTAATTTAATTTATTTTAAATTAAATAGAGATGCAAGTAATTAATTTAATTCATTTTAAATTAATTAAAGATAGTGTGATTAATTAATTCTTGTTTATGTATGGATGGATGATATTGATTGTCTTGAATGGTTTTAGATCTTAGATATGAGATAAATAATGCTGTGTGATACGGATGCTTTGATTGAAGTGAGATGATAATATGAATTATCTATTCGTGATGATAATGTGGATTATCTGTTTGAGATGATAATGTGAATTATCTATTTATGATGATAATGTAGATTATCTATTGTGATATGTGAATTATCTATCTGTGTGTATATAGATAATAAAATTGAATTGTTTTAACTTTAAAACAACTTGGACCTAAAAGATGGCGTTTTGGATTTTGATGAGACCGGGATCGGGTTTCCAGATTTGAATATTCGAAAACCACATCGATCCAAATTAACGATAGGTCGTTAATCTCAAGTGAAGGTGAAGATTCAGAGTGCAAGGGTTATTGTCGTGAACTCTGAGGGTGATTCCAAAATGAATGTAACGAGATAATGCCTTCGGTTTCGTTCGAACCCGGAACGAACTTGTATGGATTGAATGCTTTCAAAACATCGTCAGGTGGATGATGAGCATTCTAAGATAGATGTGTTCTATATAGGTAATCGTAGCCTCAAGCCTCATCAACCGGGAATGGTTAAAACAAGGGAGGTGCAGCAAGGCTAAGTGGGTCATGCCCAAGTAGGATGAGATGAACCCCTGTCTAGAGTCCCTTTTTATTTCGGCTGTATGGGCGGTTGAATAGCTACAACTGCCGGGGTTGTCATGTTCGGGACTGTCTAGTAAGGATGGTTTCGGCCTTGTGTTGCCGGGGATTTAGGGTGGATCCTCGGTACGGTGATCTAGGCCATGTAGTATGACGGACGGTACCCCAGTAGCCCTGCCATTGTGTGGAATTCAATCTCCAATAAGTGCCGTACGTATTAGTTGTGCCCAACTATTTTGGAACGTGAGATGTAAGCATTCCAGCTATTTCTGTATTTTACTTGAAAACCCTAGACCCTATTATAATATCACTGGATTTCCTATCAAATGTTTTGGTTAGCGTAAGGTAAAAACTTACCCGTGTTTTTTTGTGGGGAGTCTTACATGATACCTTTGTTTTTAAAAGGTTTTTAAAGTTAAGCAACTTTAACCGTTTACTCACATCAGACGCATGTCTGACCCGGAGTTTATTCTATTTTTTCTTAAACTCTTAGGTGCTGAAATTTTTACGAGTAGCCAAGGGATTCAGGTTTGCTTTGACGAATGCTGAAGGAGCAATGGAGCAGGAGGCTTTAGCATTTGTAGATATATAGGTGGTTCTACTTGGTTTTTCTTTGAGTCGTTGTCTGTATTGTATATTGAGTTGTATAACTAGACAGGTGTTTATAACTGTCTAGTATGTGTTATGTAAGTTGTGTAACTCTGATGTATATGATACCATGTAATGTTATGTGATTAATATAATTTATTCGTTCCGCTGTTGAGATTCTAATATTGTTCCTTTCTTCTTCTCTATCTTTTCTCTTCTATATCCCTTTCTTTCTTAAAAATGATGCGTCTTTCTGTGGAGTGAAAGGCGGGTCGTTTCATTTGGTATCAGAGCATAGGTTGAGCGAATACCTAGGCTCTGTAGTGGTGTCTTTCTTGAGAGAGTGTACTTGTAATTTTTTTATATAACTATATATATATATATATATATATATATATATATCTATTTCTACCTATCTATTGGATTATCTATTTGGGTTTTCCAACATAAGTTATAAAGGTAGATAGCGTAGTGGTGTGTGTAACATGCTACCAATGGTTGAAGTTTGAGTGTTTGGGGTTGGAAGTGTATTTGTCGAGACTGTAGACCTAATACCGTCTCAAGTGAGCTTTGCTACGGTGTAAGGATTTCATTGATCTCTGAAGAAAACCTGTTAAGGTTCTAAGTCCATCTTTGAAGTGTAAGTTAATCGCGCTCGTGTGAGCGGATTTTCTAGAGTTTGGATCTATTGGTTGAGCAGAAGCAGGTGATGGTATCTTGGCAACTTCAGGATGGAGTAGCTGCGTGGTGAGACGCAGTGACTATGGATGTCTTCGAAGATGTTTTCTTTAGAACAAGCATAAGGAAGTGTGTCTGCTTCAGTGCTGAGGCTGGGTTCAGCAGAATGTTTGTGTTTGGTTTAGGGCCCGAGTTTCTTGAGGAGATGTCTGCGCATCTCAAGGTCATGTGTGGGATTGGTTGATTTGGTTTTGAGGATCAAGGAGCTTGGACTAGGATGTCTTTGGCATCTATGTCAGCAGTGCAGCTCGGAGTGTTCTGTGTTCCAACAGGAAGATCTTTTGGCTTAGCAGTTTCCTAAAGGTAGAATTCAGGAGCAGCAGAGTGGACCCGTTTCTTTGATAGATTAGTTGGTCGAGCATAAGCTATTTTGATTTGTAAAGAATGAGCAATTTCTTTGGAATTAGGCTGGGTTAATCGCAAAAGTGACTTGCGATAGTTTGAGTGATTATCTTGGATAATCTTTTGCTTGGGTTTGAAGCATCTCTAGGGGATGCAGGAATATATGTTGTCAGGGATTTTCTGGATGTCTTCTGGGAAGTCTGAGGTTTGCCCACATTAAGGTTTAGGTTCCGTATCGACTTGGTTCATGGATCTACCGGTAATTCAGCTGGGTAGAAGGATGTCTCCTAGGATGGGGTTTGGTGAAGCAGCTCAGTATTTCTTGAAAACTTTTGAGCTTTCTCTTGTTGGATCTGTCGAACCTTATTTCTGGGATGTGCTGTCTAATCTGGGCTCGTGTTCATCAACGACATTCTCATCTGCTCTAGATCAGAGTTGTGCAGCGGAAGCAAGGTGGCAGCTATTCTTGAGTGGAAGCAACCGGAAGTTGCAGTGGTTGGATTGAGGATTTCTACGGGAAAATTTTCAGGACCTAAGGAAAGTTGGCGAGTGATCCTATTCTGTCTTTTCCCGATAGGAGAAGTAGGTTGTAATCTTCTGATGATTTTGGGTAGATCATGAGAGGACCAATTGGTTGAGTTATTTCTGGACCTGATTGTTTCAAGAAGTATCAACGAACGTGGAGCTGATCGGAAAGGATGTAGGCAGCCCATGATCGTCAGAAGAGTTTTGTGGTTAAGAGACGGAAGAATTTGGAATTCAAAATTAGAGACTTCGTTGTTATTTCTTCGGTAAAGGGAGCAATAAGTTTGGGTAGGACTGGGAAGTTAGCTCTGTAGTATAATGGATTCTTCTGAGTTTTTGTAAGGAATAAGTGTTTGGTCTGCAGGGTTGAATTGCCAGTTTGGAAGACTGAGATTCAAGATATTTCACGTATCTCTGAGGGAGTACGTGTGTTGTTCATCTTTGGTTGTGGAACCAGTAGTTCTGGAGGATTTGGTTGTTGAGTTGGTCTTGACTGTGGTCTGATCTCTTGTGTAGATGAGTAGGTGCTCAGTAGCTTAGTGGTGTAGCTAGTTTGGATTCAGTAGAGCCAGTATCCCTGTGTCTATACCTAGGAAACTTAGAATAGTTTTAGGAAGCTTATCCCGATCTGTGTCCGAATGGCTAGTGTTGTTTGTTTGATTGAATTGGTTATTTGGATGAAATTGTTTGTTTGGTTGGGTATAGTTGATATATATGCTTGAATTAGTTGAAATATAATAAAATTTTGGATTATCTTTTGTTTTAAATTTCGAGGACGAAATTCTTTTAAGGGGGGAAGAATGTGATATCCCGGAATTTCAAGGAATTTAAAATGTGATAATCTCTTAATTAAATTGTATGAAATTGATAAAATTGTTATTTTCAAAAATAAATAACCAAATAATAATAATATGATGTTTTAATTATGGTTATAGATTGATTTTAAATAAGAATAAATATTTAAAGTATGTTAATTTATATATTTGATTTTAAATAGACTTGTTATTTTCAAATTTAATAAGTATTGTTTAAAATTATATATATATATATATATCTTATATATAAAGCAAATACTTCCCCAACTGAAGCCTTTTTTGAATTGCCAGAAATGCCCTAATACGTTTGGAAAAAAAAATTAATCCCCATCATTCAAACAGGGACAGATTTGTCTTTTTCATTCTATCACAATGTTCCGATTTTGCGGCCCACTTCCTACCCCATTTCCCTTTCTTCCTCACATTTTCTTAACAAACCAAACAAAGAAGAAACGAAGGGAAAAATTGATGCCGAACAAAAATACACAAATCTAATTACTACCAAAAGATTTACATCAGCGATGCTAATTGGTGTTTAAGTTTCGCTGCCATAGTCTCCAATCCACAGAGTTCGACAAAGACAGCAACTACGGCTTTGTTCGGAAGGTGACTACTGATATGTTCGACATGTTCTAATTGGTATGCAACTCATTTCTTCCTCCCGTTCGTTTCTCAACCCCATTTACTCAAAAAGTCATCAATAACTGAACGAACAAATAAAATAGAAAAATTTAGATCCTTCACTGAAGCTCATGATTAACAGATGCTCGTATTCGGTGTTTTGAGAAGCGACTGGGTTAAGGATCGGCTTAGGTTCTTCTCTCCTTCTGGAATTCAATAAAATCAGGTCACCATGCCATGCTATCCTCATAAAAACTAACATATTAGGAGGTAATCTTTTTATTTAATTTATGTTTTTTACTGAAATGTTGAATGCAATATATAGGTTTGCAAGAACAGTTTCCCAACTGAAATCAGGATTTTTCCCCTTTTATTTATTATGATATAGTGATGGAGAAAGCTTGGATTTATGTAAATTTCATATACCTTAGAGGGTATCGATTATTCATTAATGTTTGGTAGTTATTTGAGAACTGAAATGTTTATATGAATTTGGATTTATGTTTAATGTTGATTTGAGCATAGAGGTTACATGTGTAGGCAAATGGGAAGGGGATTGTCATTGGATACATATGGATTGTAAATATTGTTTCGGTTTTAATATAAATTTTGGTTTGATTTAGCTGTCGGGATGCATTAGTGTATATGATTGTGATTTTTATGAGACATTGTCCAGTTCTTTCTCTTTAGTCTTTCATGAATGCATTGTTCTCCAAATCTTTATTTCAACTACATGACAATGGAAGAAAAAAGATTAACCATTGCCTAATTAACTAAGTTTAATGCTTAACATCAATAAATTTCTCCATTTTTGCCACAAATACTTCACTTTTATTGAATGATAGTATGTTAACTTAGAAAAGGTTACAGTCTCATAAGGACTGATCATAATGCTTTCAATTGTAGTTTGTTTCATACGCACATAATTTGTGGGGATGAGAAAATAGATAAAGATATTAGTCATTAGATATCATTACACTATTTCCCAAGGTTCTACTCAGCTCTTACAATAGGTACATTTTAAAACCCTAATTTTCTCATCATTACGCCATCAACTCTTTATGCTCGCATTTTCAAATTCTAATGTGTTTGTACTAAATTCGTGAAACTTCTGTTTATTGTATTTATGTTTGGTTTATTTTTTTTTTATCAAACAGTCAATTACTTCAAAAATGATTCCATATATTTTGACGTTGAAGATTCAATAAGGGTGTTTAAAAATCTGAAAACGCGATGAGGAAAAAAACGCAGTTTTAGTTTGTAATTTCAATAATTCAGTAGTATTTAGGTTTTCATTTTTTATTTTTTTAGGTACACTCCATTCACTGTGTGGCAGATTGAATGTGGGAGATGTAATGTAACAAATTGATTAGAGTTGACAAATAAGTTGGAGGAATTAGCAGATTGAAAGACGATTCAGTCATCATTCAAGGTAAAACATTTACTTTATGATTAATTCAACCGATTTTCATACTCAAAAATTTACTTTCACTGTGTTGGAATTTATTTTATAAACAGTTTGATTTTCTTTGTTTGGATTATTGATTATGGATATCATAGTCAATTTTGACAAATTTTCCATTGATTCGCTCATTTGGGTTGGCTATGATTTTTTATAACAGAACATTACATGTAAATTCCTTTTTGTCATTGTTTTCCATAAGGTACTATTGAAACTAATGTACAAAAATATTTGTACTTTTTCACGGATTTATCCTCTTGCACGTGTAATTGAAAAAAAGGATGGATATGAGTTTGTACAAAATAACTAAGAGAGTAGAAGAAAAGCTGTCATGGATGAACAACCAAGCAGCAATTGGGAAAGGATTAAAAAATGGACATTAATTATTAATATAAATGACTTGGTTACTGCTATAATTGAATTCTGTTACTATATATTCAATTGGTGTTCATACGAAATATATGTTTTAATGCTACTACTATTGCAGTATGTGGGAATTTATTACCAAGAACAATGTTGTTAATGAAAACAATAGCTCTTCTCATCTGTAAATGAATCTTCTCATTATTGAATGCTCAATCTTCTTTCAGGCGAACTTTAATCTTCCAGTTTTGTCATTGATTTTATATTTTTTACTTTGTTAATCGTTTATCTTTCTTCACAATCCAACTTTTATTATTATTTAATATTATGTATTAATATACTCACAAGCATCAGGTCATTATAATTGTTTAAATTTTTGTGTCCATTTGTATCTTTCTTCTCCAACTATTAGCTTCAAATTATCTGCCTTTCCGTGTTTAATTTAAATTTACATTATCAAAAATATAAGCTCCATGACAATTTCATGTGTTTTCCTATATTTTATGATTGACTGACAGTAAATACATTCATACCATTTATAAACTTCATGTATTTTCAATTTATTTTTTATCAGTAAAATAAAAAAAACTCCATAATTATATTATGTCTTTTTGATAATATTTGTGTTTGAATGATGTCAACTACAATCTGTACCATATTTTTACTATTTTTACTCTTTTCATTGTCATAACTTTTACAATCCAGATGTATTTATTGTTATGGAAACTGTAAACACTATATACTTTCGTTACCATCCGTGCTCCATTAAAGTAATCGGCCTTCTCTTAATCCTCAAAGGCTGTAAACTGGGTATAACCTTTTTGGTTGCATCAATCTTGCTCGCCTAACTTGCTAGGTTACTTTTAATTCATAGTTAATTACCTTTTTATCATATAAAGATGATGATTTGATTGGTAAGTTTATTACAAGTCTCCTTAAATTTGCCTATGATTTACATCTACGCTTAATATAGTCATTGATTGGATCTGATCAATCCAGTGAACTAGGAAATTGATAATTTTTTATCATATGGGGTAAAACCAATTTAAGAAATTTGTTTTAGATTACTAATAGAATTAAGTTGGTCCACTATGCCTACAATTTATTCTGAGTATGTTTATCCATACTGCGATATTTACACTCCAATTCTAATCGAATTCCGTGTTTCATTTTCAGGTCAAAAACTGAATATATCAGTGGTATTTATATTTTTCAATATTTATACCAGCAAAAAGCCTTCAAAGGGAGCAGTCAAAATCATTATAGTAGACAAGATCCAGACAGATACTCATTCAGAAAAAGGAGACAATGGAAGCTTTTCAAAGAAAACAACAAATTTTTATTATTTAACAGACAAATTTGGAATGCAAAGTAATAAGGTTATATTCTTTAACATATAACTACTATTGTCGTTACTATGGTTGCTGATTTTAGTTGGTTTATCAAGTATACAGACATAAGTATGTCAGTCTAATTTATTGAAGTAGTGGTCAATACAAGACATGTTTTACTGTTACTTGCATTTTTGGGACCATTATGTACTTTCTAATCAAACAATTATATTACTCTGCAGAACTTACTACAAGTGCACAAGCCCAGGACGCATAGTGCGAAAGCATGTAAAAAGAGCATCTCGGGATCTTAAATCAGTCATCACAACATACGAAAGCAAGCACAACCACGAAGTCCCTGCAGCAAAGAACAACCATCATGCCAGCTCAACGCAGTCTTCCGCGTAACTGATTTTGCCAGCTCACCACCCTAACGGTCCAATGGGCTTCAATCGCCCTACATTTGGGCTTAGTCCAGCATTCAATATCAGGTCACGCCCACCAGGTATAACTATTTTCGAATTGGGCCATATGGGCCCACCAACCACCATTTTTATGCATGTCGAGGAGAATTGGCTATTTTATCCTTCTATGTTCACTCAAAACTGTTAGTGGTTTTATTACCTAAAAATATTGATTATCAGTACTGATTGTTTGGATATGAGTTTGTGACTTTTTATATAATACCACTGTTAAGCGCATTTCATAAAAACAATATTAGGGTTAGAACTTTATGATAATTATTAAGTGAAATGCAGGTTGAATTCTTATTGGAAGAGTGCAGTCATTTGCCCTTCGAGAAGCATGGTTCTGGAAGATCTCAATGTGGCAGTTAAGAGCATTGACGGTCTACAACTTCACTCTTAGTCGAGAAACATTTGGAACTGTATGTACTGCAGTTGATTTGTATGTATCATGTATGTGTCTAACATGTTTGATTCTTCGATTTTCTGTAAATTACATGTTTGAAATGGGACGTATTTCTAAAAGTTTGGCCCCTATAATTATTATTTATACCTACTAATATTATAAACTTTCACTAATTTACACCTCAACTTGCAAACCTGTTGGAAGTAAAAGAAAATGAAATATGAGTGTTTGGCAATGCAAAATAATAACTGGCAGCAGGTTGCACTGATAAATAATATCCAAAATAACTATATTAGTGCTTAGCAATGGAGTTGTGCTCAGATTCCAATATAAATACATCCTCCGCTAATTTTTTATGCCCTATGTCTCTTTATTATTTGTTACAATTTTGGTATACTGTGACCCATGCCATGTGCATGAATTGTGGAAAGAGTTTTCACCTTTCTTACTTGAAGACTATCTTACTACATCTGCTACTACTGTGACCGATTCATTTTCAGTAATTCAATGTCTGTCTGACCTCGACAACCTTCTCAAACAATATAACAAAACAATTTTTGACTATGACATTCCACATACTAATTTCAACCACTTCACCCATACAAACACATCCACTCTTATTTCAGAAGAGCAATGCATAGAAATACCCAATAATGATATCAATTCTGTAGATAACTTGAACTCCGAAGAAAAGAAGGCATTTGACATGATAATGTCTTCTGTTGAAAGTGGAGCTAATGCTATATATTTCATAGACGGTCCTGGAGGTACAGGAAAAACATATTTATATAGAGCAATCTTAGCACATTTACGAATTCATGGTCATATTGCAATTGCAGTCGCTACTTCTACAATTGTTTCTCTTGCTCTTCCAGGAGGTCGAACTACACATTCTCGATTTAAAATACTAATTAATTTAGACTCTTCCTCTACATGTCATATTCCCAAGCAATCTGAACTCGCAAAACTTTTATTGACTGCTACTGTTTTTCTATGGGATGAAGCTACCATGGCTCGCCGCCATGCATTTGAGGCCGTAGACAGAACATTAGGAGATTTAACTAATTTCGACGCACCATTTGGAGGAAAGATTGTTATTTTAGGCGGCGATTTTCGTCGAGTTCTACCAATAGTCGTAAATGGTATTAGACCTCAAACCGTCGATGCATGTATAGTACGATCATATTTATGGCAAAATGTTCAGGTAATTCGTTTAACACAAAATATGCATGCAAAAGACGATCAATCATATGCACAATTTCTTTTACGTATTGGAAATGGAGATGAAGTCTATGTTCAAGATGATATTATACAGCTCCCAAATGATATCATTGAACCTTGGACCAATAGTTCTTCACTCTATGCTCTGATTAATGAAGTCTTCGCTGAACTCAATGACAGATTAGGTGATCCTAATTTTATAATGGATAGAACAATATTAGCCCCTACAAACAAAACAGTGGATGACATTAATAATAAAGTTATAGAACTGTTTCCAGGTAGTGAGCGCATTTACTACTCCTTTGACAAAGTCGAAGAAGATACACATAATCTATACCAATATGAATTCTTAAACTCACTTGCTCTCGGAGGTCTACCCCCACATAAATTAAGACTGAAAGTAGGTGCACCAATCATGTTGCTTAGGAATATTGATCCATGAATTGGATTATGTAATGGAACCGGATTACTATGTCGTGTCTTTCACAGAAATGTCATAGATGCAGAAATAACTGTTGGACATTTTCGTGGTACAAGAGTATTTATTCCACGTATACCACTAGAGCCTTCTGAGAATACTAACATGCCTTTCAACCTAATACATAAACAATTTCCAATTAAATTAGCTTTTTCCTTAACGATTAATAAATCACAAGGACAAACCATCCCTCGGGTTGGTATTTATCTTCCCGAACATGTTTTCAGTCATGGTCAGCTATATGTTGCGTTATCAAGAGGCGTTTCACGAAAAACAACAAAAGTTTTGGTGAAAAATGGAAAGATTCGAAATAGAATTGGCACACATACTAGAAATGTTGTGTATAAGGATGTGTTATTACAATGTACTCACGAACTTAATTAACAATACTTCATTTTTCCACTTCACATGCTGTCGTTTTACTATAATTATTACTCTACAACGTTGGTACAAATATAAGTTCTTCACCATTATTTTATTACTCTACGTAAATAATTAAGGGATTTTTTATACGACCATGAATGACTAATATCTGCACTTATAATCTTTTTCTCCATTTTATTGTTTTTCGGTCATATATTTAGCTACAGCTTATACAAAATACAAAACTGGGTTAACAAAAAGTTCCTCCTTTACTACTCCAACTCACTTTCGGTTCACATAAAAATTCCCTTAAAAAATGTTTTTAACTCCGCCATCAACATACTGCTGATGCCGGTCTCAAGCCCGGAACAAGGAGAAGAGAAAACGGTTACGACAACTACACTTACTACCTACAATTTACTATCAAATAGTTTCTTAGCTGCAACAACTCATTCTGTTTCCCTATCCCAACAAAATGCAATCATATCTATCTGTGATCACCTACTATATGTAACGAAGAACATATTCTATTTCCATTACAAATCAAATTAATTCTCTACGGTTTGCATGAACATGCGTTAATAATTGGTTACACCATATTGATATATATTACTTTTCTTTCTACCCACACAATGTCAGTCTGATATAACGCTTCTTCTCATGTTCGATACAAATTTTCTACGTCCACGTCCATCTGCTGTACATTCATTCTGCATGTCAATATCCAAAATATTCAACAATACGTGCACGTCACACTCATTTTATCGCATTCAACAACTCTCATAGACATTGTTTCTTAACACCAGTTCCTTCTGCACACGTGCATCGCACGTGCCAAACTACTCGTATATATATATATGTATGTATGTATGTATGTATGTATGTATGTATGTATGTATGTATGTATGTATGTATGTATGTATGTACTAAGTTGTTTTCAAATGGAGTAATCAATTTCAAACTTAATAATGTGTTTATTTAAAAATAAAAATGTTTGAGTTGATTTTTAAATTGGATTTTAAAAGTAAAATTTGAATTTGAATCTGGATTTAAATTTGAATCTTTAAAAGATAATTATTTTATTTATATTTTGATATGAAATGTATGAATAAGGTTTTTATTTAAATAAGATTTTGTTTTATATTATTTTACTTAAAGAACTTTATTTATATAAATTTAGAAAGTACTTATTTAATAGTGAATAAATACAAAAGTTATATTAGCATCTAAAGATGGATTAAATGTATATCATATATGATTTTATTTAAATTATAATTGGTTTTTATTTTATTTCTTTTAAAAGAATTTTATGTATATGAATTAAGAAAAGCATTTATAATTAATATATGTATTAGTTAATTAGGAAATTTAATTTAAAAAGGCTTTTAAATCATTTTAAAACAAATGAAAATAAATAATTACAAGTGTTAATTTTATACGCATGTTCAAACATATGTAAGGTAATTAAGACTTTAATGACAAATGTCATATTTCCATTTTATTTTTCTTTAACTTTAAAACAAATCTATATAAATCTATATTCTTCCTTCCTTCCATCTTCTTTGTTCATTTTTTTACATTTTCAAATAGAACCAAAACCAGAAAATCTCCTCAAACCAAATATGCAATGCAAAAACCAAAGCCTGAATTTCTCAAAACCAAACCTGTCACATTTTTTTTTCAAATGCAATGCAATGCAAACACTCCTCAAAATAAATCTGCAATGCAACCTAGAAACCATTGCTTCAGACCTGAAATCATTTTCAGAAGCTCAAACTCAAAGTTTAATATCCTGCATCCATTTTTCAAGTGCTAAACCAAAGCTCTGTAAAATCCTATAGCCATTTTGCAAGCCTGTTAACAATCAAGTCTGTAACCATCTTTCAAGTATGCATGCAAGTAAATCTGAGCCAAAGAAAAAGGTTTTCAAAGCATTTCAAGGTTTTCAAAGCAAGCTTTACAATTTTTAAAGGGATCAAGGCATACACTTTACAAGTTCCCAGTTTTTCAAGCTCTGTCAGAAATTGCTTTAGTTCTCTGCATTTCTTTCAAAGGTGAGTAAACATTCTAATTCAAATGCTAAAGTGGTTTTAAATTTTCTTCCATATGGTTTATGAAATGAATTATCTTTGCATGTGAATATATGCGTATGAACACTATATGTATGTTAGTTTTGAACTACGCATGTTGATATGTCTCTGTTTCCAGGTTTCGGTGTTAACAAATGAATTAAAATTTCATATGTTTTTATTTATTCACCGATAACACTTGGATCAAAAAAAAATAGATTAGTTTTAGCATAATCTAGATACTAAAAATATAAACAAGTATGTAAGTGATGAAAATAAGCTTGCATTTGGAAATAACAGTAAAAATCTTTTAAATTATGTAAAACCAAATATTGAATTTCACTGATTCGAGTTTATTTCTTGAATCATCTATGGAAATCATGATTTTTAAAACAAAAATTACAATTTTTAGAATTGTATTGAGAATGAAATTCTTAGATGACCAAAATTGGATTTTTGGATGATCCCTGGTGAATGGAGTGTTTCCGGGGGTCGAAGTTCTGGCTGGAGCTAGATGGATGATCAGGGAAGTGGGGAAAAATGGTAGAAGTGGAGGTAGTTCGCAGTGGTGGCGGTGATAGGGAGAACTAAGTTTTTAACCTAGTTTGGTTGAGGGTTGAATTGGTGCACACTGCTGCATCAATGGTTGATCGAGTGGGTCGAGATTGAGGGGATTGGTTGCGTAGGTGTTCGGCAAGGCGTGGACGAGGTAGCTCAACCTCCGGTGGTCTGAGGCGTTTGGGCGAGGCTTTTTATAGTAGTAGTTTGAATTGCAGTTTTCAACTGAATGGTTCGATTTGGGATCATGGCGTGTGGTGATGTTTTGATGTTTGTGATGGATTACTGGAGCGACCGTGGATGTGTGGGAGGTTCCAGCGATGGTCGGAAGATCACCATGGGTGGTGCAGGTTGCACGGTGGCATGGTCGTGTCAGTTGGTTTTGGGAATGGTAGTTGACTCAGGGGGAAACTCGCGTGATTATTGTTTTGGCTCAAGTTGTCTATGGGGTCATTTGCAAACTTGGTTTAACTGTTAAGTTTAACGGTTTTAATATTTAACCAAACAGTTTTTAAATTTTAAATCAAACTATTTTTTTTAAAAGAAGAAAAGATGAAGAGATGTACTTGGTTTTAGTTCAGGTATATATGGGGTTAAACCAAAGAAAATGTTTAACCAGTTTTTTTTTTTTAAATTTAAATAAAAGTAGTTTTTAAAACTTTAAAAATCAAGTTAAATCAATTCTCTTGAAAATTCATTTCTTTGTAACAAATAGTTTGTATAAATTAAGTTGTAAGATTTGTTAAATTGAATGTATTAGGTTAAATCTTTGAGTTATTTTCGAACTTAGATTGAAATGTAAAAGGTACTTAATAAGGAAATGTTTTTATCTTAAAAACTTAATTAAAGTTTGATAATTAATGAGATAATTAAAGAGTGATTTGTTAATTAAATTAGTTAATGATTAGTGATTTATAAATTAACAATTAAGTTTTTCAAGTGATTTAATAACTTGTAATTAAGAATTGTTAATTAATAATTGGGGTAAGTAATTAAGGATTATTTTATTTTAAAACTTAATTCATGATTTAATTAAGTAAGTTAATTTCTAAAGATCAAATGTTTTAATGATAATGTTTTACCTTAAGGATAATTAAGATTTTAACGAGTTGGAATTAATTAAGTTAATCAAGAAAGTTTTAGTTTAATTAATTAATTTAATTAATTATTGATAAGGATTAATTAAGTAATTAATTAAGAATAACTAGTTTAATTAACTAATAATTATGATGGATCAATAAATGATTAGAGATTAATTAATTTGTAATTATTTATTAATTAAGTAAGTAATCAAGGGTTAATTAAACTGGTAATTAAGAATTACTTAATAATTTTTTATTAAGTAATAATTAGGTTTTCTTAATTAATAATAAAAAGATTATTAATCTATAATTAAGATTAATTAAGGATTAAATAACTATTTTTAATGGTTAGTTAATTGTCATTAAGGATTGATTAATCGGTAATTATGGATTAATCAATTTGTAATTAAGATTGTTAATTAATAATTAAGTTTTGTTAATTAATAATTAAAAGATAATTAATTAGTTAATTAAGGTTAATTAATTAATTATAAAAGTAATTAGGAATTGATTACTTCTATTAAAGGATGTTGATTAATAATTAAGGTTTGTTAATTAATAATTGAAGGATAATTAATTAATTAAGGATTAATTAATCTGTTTAAAGAGTAATTAAGGGATGAATTACTCAGTTATGATTTATGAGATGAATGTGGTTAAGTTAAGTTAATTAATTTGTTAATTAATTAAAAATAGTCACTTGATAATGGATTAAGTATAATTACTTAGTGAGATTTGATAAGAGTAATTACTTAAGGTAAGTAATTGATAAATGAATTATTGGATGTAATTGATGTAAGGGAAATTACTTAATAGGAAGTAATTTAAAAGAATAATTACTTGGTAAAAATAATTAAGGATTAATTGCTTGGTGTAATTAATCAAAGGATTAATAAAGGTAATTAGAAGTTAATTAAGAAGTAATTAAGAATAGTTAATTACTATTTATAATTATTAAGGTTGATTAATGAAAGCAATTAATTGAAGTATAATAAATTAATGTAATTAAGGATTAATGTAATTAATTACAGTTAATTATTAATGAAGTAATTAAAGGTTAATTACTGAAAATGGTTAAGGATAATTAATTTGTGAAATTAATTAAAGGCTAATTACTTGAAAATAATTAAATAATAATTAATCAAGGATGATTAATTAAGAAGAATGATTAGATGGTGATTATTGTTTTGTAATTAATTAATGGTTATGTAAGCATGATTTATGTAATGAAAGTAATTAATTTAATTTATTTTAAATTAATTAGAGATGCAAGTAATTAATTTAATTCATTTTAAATTAATCAAAGATAGTGTGAGGCTTCAGCGTTTGTAGATATATAGGTGGTTCCGCTGTGTTATTCTTAGAGTCGTTGTCTGTATTGTATATTTAGCTGTATAACTAGACAGGTGTTTATAACTGTCTAGTATGTGTTAATAAGTTGTGTAACTCTGATGTATATGATACTATGTAATATTATGTGATTAATATAATTTATTTCCGCTGTTGAGATTCTAATGTTGTTTCTTTCTTCCTTTCTATCTTTTTCCTTCTCTATCCCTTTCTTTCTTAAAAATGATGCGTCTTTATGTGGAGTGAAAGGCAGGTCGTTTCATATTTGAAGTTAGTTTAACTTGAATTTCAAATATCACTATTTATTTGGCAATTAAATTATTGAATTTAATAACTGGAAATTGGGTAAATTGCTGAATCAGGAATTCTGGGCTGGTTAAAAATAATTTAAAGGCTTATGAAATTTATGTTGATAATAATGAAGGTAATAGAACTTTTGAAATTAAATTTTAGGGTGATTTTTTCAGTTTTAAAAATATATCGTTTAAATCGACATTTAAAAATGGCCTTCCGAGGCACAGTCTCGGAATTCGACGAAACTAGTTCCATTAGATCCTTAACACTGTACTATTATCGGATTTCAATTTTCGTAGTGTTTGGAGTTGTCGTGAGGTCGTACGATATCTAAACGCGTTGAAATTTTTATTGAAAATTAGATATAGTTACTAGTCCAAAAAGCTATCTTCTTCATACGATTGAATTAGGACACGAAACCTTTTTCGTTGCGTTAGAAATAGGGATATAACCTTATAAACACCTAGCGGCACGCCTTGATAGGAGGTTGAGATTTTGAGTTACGATTGAGACGTTTAAAATTTAAATATACAAATGTTGATTGGTCAGTTGTCAATCCCGTCAGAACTTTTTACGTTCGTTCAATTCACTATAGCATATGCAGACACGCTAGGCAAACACTTGTCCTCCCTAGGACACACGTCATTTCTAAAAAAAAAATAAAGCAATAAGAACGAATCGTTCGAACCAAGCCTACCTTTGTTCTATTCAAATTAGAAAATCCCTCTTCTGGTTTTAAATCATGGCCGATTCTAAAAATCAAAATCAAAGTCGCGAGCCCCTCTCTTTCTTCTCTTCTGTGGAAATGGCGAATCGAATTCGAAGCTTGTAGCGGTCAGCTCGATTTCGATTCAAGCATGGGGAGCCGCATGGTCGTTGTGGAAGGGGGAAGAGCTTCGTAGGGGAACGTATTCGATCGACAAGTGAATCGCGACGAGTGGGTTAGGATTTGTCGCAACTGGGATTTCTGGTGAGTCGGTCTCAATGGTGGCGGCAGTGAGGAGGTCAGGCAAAGATAAGGTGTAGGGCGTGGAGATGGAGGCCATGATGCAGTGGGGATGAGCTCGTCGAAGGTAGAATTCTGATTTAGAGCTTCGGAGCGAGTTGTGGTTTCGCTTTCCTGTTCGACATTAAGGTTTAATTATTTTAAAACCTTTCAATCTACTGTTATTCAGGTTTAAAACCCATAAATTTATCTGTTGATCTTTATTTCATTGATCTAATTTTTTTTACAGAGAGTAAATTTCTATTTGGGTTACTTATTGGAAAATTATTTACATATTTTTAACTTACTGGAAAAAAAATAATCTAAAAATGAGGTTGTATACTGTTTTTCTTTTCTGTAACCATGATAAGATTTATGAGACAGCATAAGGAAAGAGGCAGGGAGTAGGTATTCTCTGATTTTATTAAATTTTATGTATATATATTCACAGATTACAGGAAAGAAATATATAATACAAATATAAAAATATGTATACATATACATACCCGGTTTAATTTAAATATATATATATATATATGTATAGATGAGATTTTGGGAAAAATATATATATATATAAGGATTTTAATGTTTGAGGAGTTCATGTAAAAAAATATAGATTTTTAAATCTATATAGATTTTTATAGGTATATATGTAGTTCAAAAAGGAAATTAAGGATAAATATGTGTTTAAAGGAAAATTTGTTTAATTAAAATTATTAGTTCAAAGTTAAATAAACAAATGGTAATTGATTGTCTGATTATTTCAAATATTGAATGATTATATAATGTTTATACAAGGTCTAAAAATGTAGAGAGACAAGCCGGTTTGGATCAGATCTGCAAAGTAAAAAGCAAATGTGAGATCTTCTCACTCATTTGGATCACCTAGATAGTTTAAATGAATAAATTTAAATTATTGGATGTGCTTGGATGAATTTAATAATTTATCTGTTGGATGATATTATATATATAGCAACATATATATATATATGTATATATATATATATGTATATGTATATGTGTGTATTGGAGTGATTGATTTACTGATTATATAGTGGATGAGACCCTATGCGCCTCGCATCATAGCGGATGACCTTTTATGCCATGATATCCCTCTCGAAATGGGATTGGTATTATTATATTATGCTAAGATCCATGGATGTAGGGAAACAGGTTGGACGGATCCAACTAGATTCCTCAAAATAATGAATTTGTTTTCATAATCTGTGATATGGTTCATTGATTATCTGTGATAAATTATTGATTATTTTGGGAATTGGAAATATTGGACACTATGCTTTGATTGAATATATTTGGGTATATTAAGTTATCAAAAATATAAATATTTGATTTTTGAAGGGATTAAAAGAGAATTTTTAGGTTAAATAATTATAGAGAATTTAGATAAATTAAAGAATGAATTAGAAAATGATAAAAGTTGATTTTTAAATTGTAATAAAAAATTCCGAGTATGGGAAAGAAGATTTTTGAATAAATAGGAATAAATGAATTATTAAACTTAAGTGATATTATTTAAAGAAATAAAGGATTTATTCTTAAAGTTCAAGGTTTAAATAGTTTGAGAGAAGTAAAGAAGAATTTTGGAAAAAAGTATATTTTCAGTTTAAATAAGATTTTAAATCATAATAATGGAGTAAAATTTGAAATTAATGGTTTTTGAAATAAATTGATTAAGTAAAGGATTTTTTTAAATGGAGTAAATTTTGGAAATCGATTTGGAAATTTATTTACTGTTTGAAGCTGTTTTTAAAAGGAAGATAAGACTATGGAATTTATAAACTGGGTTTATAAATAAAGTAAAATATTCATCGGTAGATAAATTTGAAAGTATAAATTCATGGTGGGAATTTATAAAGAAATGGGAAACGTGTTTTAAAAATAAAAGTTGTTTTATTTTAAAGGCGTGGAAAGGAAAGTGTATTTCCCTAAAAAAACCAAGTATATTTTCAAGGAAGATTTCTAAGTATAAGTTAGAGGTTTTAAAGTGGTTTAAAAAAGAATGTTTTAGAAAGAAATTATTATTTAGTGGTTTTAAAATTTTAAAAGAAAATATTTATTAAGATTATTTATATACGCAAAGTATTTTAAAGGTTTATCTTGTATTGTGATTTAAAGATAATTATTTAATATTTATACTTTATAGAATAACTTTTAATTTAAAATTAGTTTTGGTTTAAGTTTTACATGAGAAATTATTATAAAATTTCATAACTAGTATTTAAAATAAAGTGTTTTAAGTAGTTTTATATTTTAAATGTTTTTAAGTGTATATTTTGGATAAGTGGTTTAAATTCTTTAAAAATCTAATTTTAAAGGACTTGGTGCTTTTCAGTGGAAATAAAACAACTGAGTGGAAATTTATTCCGCGAGAAAAAGTGATTTGAAAACTATTTTCTATGGGTTGAAGTGTAGAAAAATATCTTTCCAAGATATTTTAAAATAAATAATTTGGAAAATTATTAAGGCCTGATGGTTGTTTGTGGATGTTATTTGATAGTTAAATAACCGACTAATATTGGTCAATGCGCTAATCATTTCGAAGAGACCTAGATCAGGATTTATTTTTCGAAAACCACTTCGATCCGGTTTGAACGTTTTCGTGAGGAAGACAAGAGCTTGGAGTCGAAGATGGAGCAGTGAAGTGTAAGGGCTAATCGCTATTAATCCTGGAGGTGATTCCAAATGGATGTAGTAGGATTAGTGCCTTCGGTTTCGTTCGGACTTGGAACGGATTTGTGTGGACGAGTGCAATTAGAACATCATCAGGGGAGGACGATGAGCATTCTAAGTGAATGTGTGCTAAAAAGGTAATGCTTAACCTCGAGCCTCGTCAACCGGGAATGGATAAAACAGGGGGATGCAGCAAGGCTAAGTGGCTAGCAATCAAGTAAAGTAAGGTCATCCCTGTCTAGATGTCCCTTTTTATTCGGCTGTGTGGGCGGTTGCTGATTCCATCAGCGGGGTGATCTTGTTCGGACTGTCCAGTAAGGGGTAGCTCCGGTCCTGTGTAGCAGGATATTAGGGGGGATCCTTGGTACGTTGATCTTGACCACATACTGTAACGGGCAATACCCCAGTAGCCCTTCCATTTTATGGAAATCCATTCTCCCTACGTGCTTTACGTTTTTTATTGTAGAGCTTAGTATTGCTGGAATTTAATAATGTAAAAATTTCAAATATTTAAATAAGTACTTGTACCTAGACACTATTATAATATCAGAGGATTTTATAAGAACTATTTTTATTATCGTAAAGTAAAAACCCGACATGTTTATTTATGGCGTGATCTTACAAGACACCTTTGATTTCAAAGGATTTTTGAAACTTTAATAATTTAATTGAATGTATTTTCTCATGCTGGTTTTCTAGACTAACTCAGCTATTGTTTTATTATGATGCTTAGGTCAGATCGAGTATTACAGATACAGAATGGGATGCTATGGAGTTCAGGAGACGAGCTGGATGACAAGACGTATCACGCGTACTTAATGTTTATTCCACTGTACAGTATAAGCTGTATACTCAGCTTAGGGAGGACATGTTAATGTAACTATCCGAAATTGTGTTGTACTCTGATAATGTAATGTATGAGTCATTTACAGATTCTTTTGTATAAAATCCATTGTTATCAATTATATATTGTTCCGCTGCGATGGTGAGATTTTGATGCTGCTTTCTATTCTTCTTGTACCTCTTTCTTCTTTAACCCTAACAATTTGCATTTCCGTTCACTTTGAGGTTATTTGATGGAGAATATTTTCGGCTCAAAGGGGTACGGACTTGTGGGTCATTTCAGTATAAGTCTATTCTTTAACATTTTGTGCTCAAAGGTGATCAATTGAGAACATCTTTTAAAAGTAAATGCTAGTTTGGTAGAAGCAATGTGTGTGCTTTAAAAAACATTTTCCACCCGCATTTTTGATATCAGTATCCATCTTATGGTTTATTTAGCCGATGAAACATTGATTTATGGCCCAGTTAGATATAGATGGATGTATCCTTTTGAACAGTAAATTACTAATTTTAGTTTTATTCTTCACCATTCGATTTAGATATCTACTAGTTATTATAATTAATTACCTACATAAGTAGATGAAAACATATAAAGGATATATGCGCAACAAAAGATATATTGAAGGGTGTATTGCAGAGGAATATATATTATAAGAAGCTAGTTTTTACTGCATGGAGTATATGCCAAAAGGAGGTGATGGTTCTCATAAACATACCCACGAAGCGTTTTTAGATGAGGATGATGAGTTTGTTGGTGAGATGCCTCTAGATAGTGGTAAAGATACAACCTTGACCCAAGTGCAGTTTGAACAAATTTGTAGATGGGTCCTTAATAAGTACGATGGATTGGATGAACAAGAGAAGTAAGTTCACTAATTTATCCTGAATTCCCAATATTGTAAAATAAATTAACTCATATATGCGTATTGAAATGCCTCTCGCAGGAGGTATAACATCTATGTGTGAAGCTCTAAATTTGAATCTCGAAGTAGGGTTACGTTCATGGAAACTTTTCGAAGTTTTACTTTATGGTTACGTGATGAGGTATTACATCTTCTTACATATTCATGTGTATTTAAGTGGGTCATACACCGTCACGGTCATGCTTTTTTGCTTATTGTGTTTTTTTACTTGGTCAAGACCAATGAAGTTGATTCAACTCCTTGGCGTTTGGTGAAGGGGCCGAACTTCAAGACGCGTAGTTATACGAAGTACTAGTGAATGGATTCATATTTCTCCAAAAGGTTATGAAGAACGGATAGTAACACAAGATAGTGTTGTTTGTATGAGAGCAATTACAAAATTTAGAGCGAGCGGGAAGGATAAAAATTACAAGGAAGCAGAAACAATGTATTATGGTGTTATTTAGCAAATAATTTAGTTGGATTACATTGACTTTAAACAAACGGTTTTTTATTGTGATTGGGTAAAGGTCGAAGATAAGGTAAAATGGTTGTAAGATAGATCCTGTTTCAAACTTGATTACAATTAACTTAGAGAAATTAAAGACCAAAGATAAAGTGAATGATGAGCCATTTATTCTTGCATCAGAAGGGAGTCAAGTGTTCTACTCAATAGATTTAAAAAGTAAAGGATGGATTGTTTTTTCGCATACACCAAAATGGTTGACTATAACTGTGGATGATACCAAGTTTTGAATTTTTAGTATTGTACTCTATTCATCTAATTAGAGATGTTAAAATATAAACTTTTAGTTTTTGTCTATATCCAATTATTCTATTTTGTAAGCATTTCTGAAACTGATACAATTAAGAATTGTTTATTGTAGGTGGTCTTGGTCATTTGGATTGCAATTAAGATGATAATATCAATGTCAGAGCCTACAGAAGCCTCAACCCATTCAAATACACAATCATCCTCTACACAATCCAAAAAAGTTGAGATAAATGCACTAGGTGCTCCTATTTCAAAGAGTGTTGGAAAAGCAGGTAGTCGAGTTGGTAAATTGGTACAAATTCATATGCGATCTCATATTAAAGTTGAGATAAAGTACCTGAAAAATACAAGGCTGACGTTTGGAATGAATTGCTGGTAAGTTAAAACTGATTTGTACCACTTTTAGTTTTCTTTATAAATATAAATTTTGCCACATAATTTCTTTTCTTACATAAACAACTCTTAATTTTACAGATATTTTACAATATAGAGTCAGATTCAAAGGACTTGTTTTTAAAAAAAATGGCCAAGTCATTCAGGAAACACAAGAGCGAATTAAGGACAAACTATTATGACAAACATGATAATGATGAAGATAGTTTGAAAAATTGTCCGCCAACAATCGTCCAAGAAGATTGAAATGAGTGTGAAAAATGAAGTAAAACCCATTGCAAGGGAAAGAAGAGAGATAGGCCAAAAAACAGATCACTGTACAACTATGCTCATTACACTGGACGTACAAGTCACGCTGCAATAGAACATGAAATGGTATGTTTGTTTCATTTTTTATTATTAAATATAAGTAAATCAGCCTCGTAACTCACATGCTGTGCCAAAATAGTACAACTTCGAATGCATTTTTTTCCATTTTCAACAGCATTCTTGACTCATCCACCAAAAAATAGAATATTCACCAACATTTACCGAAAAAATAGAAACTCTTTTTTTTTGTCGCTGGCCAGTGAAAATCCAACAAAAAAAATCACATGTCTCAAGTATAGGAGAAGACTCATATCAAAAAGGACGATACCATATCAGATTCAGCTTCTGCGTACTTCATAAGTTAAACAGATAAAAATTCAACTATTCTATAAAGTCTTCATAATAAATAACATCTCAGGTATTACCATATTTTAGGATAAAATTACAAAAGCAAAGGAATCAATCATTGATAGTGATGAAGAAGACTTGCCATTGGATGAATATATGCTATCACAAGTGTTTGACAATGATAAAAGAAGTCGGACTCGAAGTATTAGAGTCAAGATATCAAGGACCCAAGTTAAAGCTTCTAATATTGCACGTAAAAAACTCAAAAAGACTCAAGGAGGCTGAAAACTAGAATGGATAATATGGAGGGTATACTGAGTCATTGGTCGACTTGTTGAAGGGACAATATGCATGTCAAGGAAATCATTAAACGGACATTGCTTCAAATGAAGAAGGAAGTGGTACAACACGTGGAAATGTTGGAAGAATGCTGAATAATGACTTGGCCAATTCATTGAATTTGTCTGGTTTAGCCAATCAAAAATGTGAAATCATGAACATTGACCTTGAGGTCATTGCAATAGCCACTGTCTGCAGAGATTCGACAACATCCATTATACATGGAAAATCTTTACCTCCAACACATAAGAAGTTATTTGTGGACAATATACTGCTACTCGAAGTGAAAACATGCAAACAAAATCATCCTCTTGCTATGATTTTTGGTGAAGTTGGAATCGGTGGTTTTGTGTGTCATCCAAAGAGTAATATTCGATATCTGTAGACCCATAAGCAGGTATGCGTGTATTATCACACTTTGGCAATTTTAAAATTTCTAGTAGAAAATGGATAACCAAAGTACATACATGCACATTTCCTAGTTTTATATAATACAACACACATTAAACATGTTTAAGCACTGTGATGGTATTTTCTGCTTTCTTCTTTTTTATCTTTATGAGTAGCAAGATTCAGTGAATTCAAATTTGTTGTTAAACAAAATGTTAGGGACGTATACGCAACCTTAGTTAAATTATTTACTGTTGAATAATTATCAAATTTGCGGAACACATACTTGAACCATTTTATTAAGGTAGAAATGTTCTTTCCATACCATTAAAGGCTTAAAGCTCATTACATGAATAGACGAACATTAATTGACATACACCCTAATTTTTTTTTATTAAAGGTGACCATTTGACCAATAGAAAATGCTTTATACAACTTTTGGTAACACTGACATGTCATTGCTCTAAGATAGTTAGAGCATCTCTATAGCAGTGTCTGGATTTCTAGGGTGGGAATAATTTAAAAAAAATGTGTATGTTCATCCCACCCTTTCAACAGTTGAGTTGACGCACTAGACGATTTTTTAAAAGAAAAATGCATAAACAATTTTCAAGTGAAATTTAAAAGGTTTGAATAACTAAGTTTGTTCAATATAGTGATCGATGTAACTTAGAAAGCTTGTGCCATCAATATTTTGTAGTCTAAGAAGAGTTATGGTTACATGTGAAAGAGATGTATGAATTTTAAATGACTATACTGTTTAGTGACTATCAGATTCTATAGTAATTGGAACCCATGTAGGAAATAGTTTTAGCATAATTGGTCATGATTTTTAAAGTAAACACAATTGAAATGCTTTTATTGATCCAACATTTTGTATTGAATTGTATAAGATATAAAATATAAGTACCTCGGTGATGTTTTTTTATCGTTGATTCCTTTACTTTCAGCTATAGCTTCACCGCAATTTTGGTTAGCAAAACCATTCCTTTAACTGGCACTTTTTGCGAAGCGATGCAAACTATCTCGTATGCATAGCTTTTTTTTGGATCCATCTAAAATTGCCATAAGAAAATGTAAAAAATGCATGCATGCATCTGTTAGAATTGATCTCTTTAAAATTGATAGGAAAAATATATGCATAAGAAAAGAAAATACCTGTTTCATGACATTTTGAAGCTGCTGAATACACGAAATAATTTTAGAACTGTGATGCATTACTAAATTTTATAAGATTTCATCATCCATTTTGGTATCATTTGTTTTCTCAAATACTTTTCTTCGATATGGTATATTTTGTTCTATGTAAACATTTCCTATATTCTGCTTTGGTGCAATATGATGAGTACAATTGCTTAGGAATTTTTCATGTCTGATGTGTACCTTTCAAGTAGGCAGCCTATTGAGTCGATATCACACCAATAAAGTCATAAGGAATAGGACAAGCACCATTGTCCAAGTGGTTAATTGATTCGGGTTTGGTGCAAGAGGTCACAAGTTCGAAACTTGCTTTCGAACGTTTATTGACATGGGATACATTGTCCCAATGATTTGTTGTATATAAAGTACCATTTCAAAAAAAAAGTCATAAGGAATAACCCTTTCCTGGAAAATTGATGATTCTGCAAAGGTTTTATTTTTCAAAATTTAAGCTGACATAAAAAAGTACAGAGAGAAGCAAATTTCATGATACGTAAAAAAGTACACAAAATTTTGTTATTTGAGTCTTTTAAATGCAACTTTTGTATGATACATTTGGTACCTTAGTGTAACGACCCGTAATTTTTGACAATTAAAAATAGTAAATTTAATAAGATTGTGTAGTTAAATGTGGAAGAAATAAAAATTTAAGATTTATAACTGGAATAATACTAAAATGAAATGCAACAATATTTATTAAAGCAAATTATTAACAATTTGGATGGAATTCCAATTAATTGAAATAGAGTAAGGTTATATTTGGTTATAAAATGAACATAGGAAAAAGAATGTAAATATTGAATTCATTAATGAAATGATACAATGTTAATGGAAATTGAATAAAATTCGTGTTCTGAAAGAAATGGTAACATTTGTTTGTAAGTAATAAACTTATAAATGTAATTAAAGGCTAAATGGTGCAACTATTATATATATTACCCATTTATTTGGTCTATTAAATTTAATTGGATATAAATGTCAATTAATTCCTTTAATTAGTGCAATTAATGTATGTTTAATTGATAATGGTAAAAAGGTTGATTATATACAGTGTAACCAACGTAAATTTTTATCATAGTATGACCTTTGATTTGAATAAAAGGATGGAAATCAGTTTACTCAAATTTATTGGAATTGGAAATTTTAATAAGTGAATTTATTACAATTAATGAAATAAAAGGTTACGTAAATGAATGGTAAGATGAAATGGTAAAATATTGATGTAATGGAAGATATAACAATGTTGACTATGCATATGAGGTAATAATTGATTTAATAAGAGAATGAAACCAAGGTAAATTAATTAATTGAGACTTTAATTATAATTAATGTGTGAAATTGACCAAAGTTCAATAAAATGGAAATATAGTAGTTAATGCAAATAAAGGATGGAAATTGGGGTATATTAACGTAATGAAATGTAGAACAAATGTCAACTATGTTATTAGATCATAAGTTTGGACCATAAATAAAATTATAAAAAACAACAAAACTACAATGAAGCAATGAACTGGAAGGTTCTAACGCGTATTAGAATATAATTTAATAACAGGAATTGGAATACTAAATGTCAGTATTAATGATGAGTTAAATGAATATTGATTAATAGAGAAAAAGATTTATTTAGTATGTAATTTAATGCTTGTTGGAAACTGTAATTTTATAAACATGCACTACAACAAAACAATCATATTACAACCTTCACTTTACAACTGTTCATTTTTAACAGTTGTAATAAGTAGTTTGTAACAACTGTTCATCTTTAACAGTTGTAGAATATATATTTTTAACAACTCTATTTGTATATCAGTTGTAATATCCTTTTTAACAACTGCTTATCTACGCCAGTTGTAAAAAACTATTTATAACAACTGTTTTTGTCAGTTGTCCTCTAACATTAGTTTCCTACCCCTAAAAGTTACCACTTCCCTCCTCATTTTCATTGGCCGCTCAATTCATTAATTAGGGAAAAAGTTTCCAAAACTAAACTCACTGCCGCTTCAATTCGCAAACCCTAACTTTCAAAAAAACCTAATCTGATCCTCAAAACCAATGCTGATATCGTTTGCTATTTCCATATTCTTCCTCGCGTTCACGTGCTCGGTCCTCAAAACCGCTACTGATATCGTACGCTTAAGGTATATTCATTTCGTTCTATTTGTTCTAATTGAGTGTTCTAATTGCATCTGTGTGTGTGTTCAAGGAGTATTAAGATTCGTGATTTGGGTTTTGGGTTTTGGATTTTGCGATTTCTAGAATTTTTGATCTATGTCAGATTTGGGTTTTGGGTTTTGATTTCATTTTTTATATTTGCAATGACTTGTATTGGTCTATGTAAGATGATACAGGGTTGATGAGATTATTTTCAAGTTTAGATTTTCAAAATCCTAACTTTTCTAAATCAGATTCAGTGCTTATAACATGATCTTAGGTGTCTGGTTTTACCCAGCTGAACAGAGCATGTAAAATTTTTTTAGTTTGCAGGCATATTCAGGCTTGCAGGTATTAAACTTCAATTGCTTGGTAGTTACTACTTTTAAGTGTATTTAGGCATTTAATCTCAGTTTTAAGTTTGTTTACATTAGCTATTTTAACAATTGTTAGAAATCTTCATTATTGTATCTACAGAATTTCTTCTTCTTTGTTATGTATGTAAGTTATAAATATTGTTTTTAGTTTTTAGCTTTTAGTTTTTAGTAAATTCTTAATATATTTGTTATAATTAAAATGTCATAGTAAATACTTGATATAACCTGTTAGTAATTATTTGGCATATTTCAATATGCAACTAGGGCGGTAGAGTGTTTGGTTATAAATAGAGTTTCATCTTTACTCAGGACTTTTAAATTATTTAGGATCGTTGTCCGAACTGTTTAAACGGAAATGTATACTTCCCTTTGTTTTCATGCATGTTTTATGTTACATAAGATTTCAATTTTACTCCAGTAAAGAAGTTTTCAGGCATAGAGTTTGATGTTTTCAATTTCCTTCAGTTGATGATTATTTCATTTTTCATACCGATTTCAATTTTACATAAGTCTTTATTTGCATGTACGGGTTTTATGAAATAGCTTACAACGCTCGCATTTTCATTTTCTTTGGGTTATAATTCAAGTAGAACAATTTTCTAGGTTATATTTTTGGATCAGTGTGTTTGGTTTGGTTTATCATTTGGAGTGTTTGAGTTTTTTTCCATAAGAACAAAATTATTTTTGGCACTGTTAAATGTATATACCAATGAACAGTAAATTTAGGCAAGTCGCCCTTTTTCTACGCATCACTTGCCTATGTACTGCTTGCCTGAGTATCATTAGCTTCCGCTTTAGCTTAGGTTTGTACACTTTACTTCATTCATATGCATCATTAGCTTCGGATCAGATAGGTATAGTTGTGATGCTCATTAAGCTTATGCTTATTCATCAACGGTTTTTAAAATGTAAGGCTGAAGGTGTTGGAGTCTTATATGAATTCAATTCAGTACTAGTGTTTTCATTTTTACAATTTGAGTTTGGAAATTGCAGAATTTTCTATTATATATTCTCATTTTATTTTCCTATATTATTTTTGAGATTGTTTTTAAATCATATTATCAGATTTGTTTGTTTAGTTTTTAGAATCGGATTTAAAAGGGAATGTGATTACAATGCATTTTTTTAAACTATTTTAAAAAATAGTCACATAGTCTAAGATATTATTTCAATGATCTGTCATATTGTTGGTTTTTGGAGTATCCTAGCTAGTTGTTAGTGATGCTTTAGATGACTTAGCCTATACTATCGTTTTTTATATGTGAAATTTGTATATTATCTGTTGTTTTTTTACCGTATCTTATGTGTGTTCTTTAGTTCATATCTTAATATGCTTACGCTACATTCTTTAGCTAGTTGTTAGTGCTCATTTTGTATCATTGTCGATCATTTCCTGGCCTGGACGGTTGAATCTGCTCATAAATTGCGCATATTTCACACTGTGTTGGTCACCACCAGCGCTTATGGAAATGCTACTTTTCTCTCTCTCGGTCTCCATAGTCCACAAAGGTAAATATATGCTTGACGTAGGTAGTTGAGTCCACTTTGTGGCCTGCTTAGGATTTGTGCTGATTATATATAATATTGTTTTCAACAGTAAGACAACTGAAGATAAATTTACGCTTCCAAACTTTCCAGAAATCAGATTACATAAAACACAACTCACGCCTTTCCTATTAAATGCGGATGGAAACGATCGTGATTCATTGTTTTACAAAAGGCAGATAGCATTCTACAAGCTTTCAGATGCAATACTTGTGAGCACGGTCAGAGAGTTGGAGCCCTTAGGGTTAAAAATGCAGCAGCAGTTGTTTGAGGTGCCGATTTATGCAGTTGGCCCCTTGGTTGGGCTTTCACATTCACATTCCGTTGATTATGTTCAAGGATGGTTGGATAAGAAATTGGAAAGTTCAGTGCTTTACATATCATTTGGTTCACAAAACACGATCAATGTTGCACAGATGATAGAGTTAGCATTAGCTTTGGAGGAGACGAATATAGAGTTTATTTGGGTGATTAGGCCACCATTTGGTTTTGATATAAAAGGAGGGTTCGGGAAAGAATGGTTGTCGGACAATTTTGAAGAGAGAATTGGAAAAAGCGGGAAGGGAATTTTGGTGCATCAATGGGCATCACAGGTTTGATCAACCTTCTCATTTGCAACTTTTGTTTTTCCTTCCAATATTATATATGTTACTTAACTTAAGTTGGAGCATCAAGGGTGAATGTCCACAACCAATTAAAGAGTAAAAGAATACATCACCTGTTATGTCTGAAAACCCAAATAGTAGTTCACTTATAGATCGAATGGCTAGGAGCAACCAATGCATTTTATTTAGTAATATTAGATCTACACCGTATCTAAGTTGTTTTTAGTTTTCATGCATGCTTTATTATTCATAAGTCTTTAACTCTGTCTAGTTTATTGCCCTCATGCATAAAAATATGTTGTTATCAGTTGTTTTCTTACCGATGACTACTTCATGTTTCAGGCGGATTGTAAATACAATGTTTCAGGCATAAAGATAATGATGAAATGATACTGCTTACATTGGGTTGATAAAATATCAGTTTGAACGTTTTTTTTAATGATAGATATAAGACTATATAAGCAGGTCATTTATGAACTAGTTTGTGGCAATAGTTATTATAAGTAGGTCACAAGCTTCGTTTGGGACAAAGATAAGATTTAAGACTTTATAGACAAGTCAATTAGCGTGTTGTAGTGTGATAGTAACTATTACTAACCGACTTAACTATTATTAACTGACTTAGACTAATTCAAAATTTAGATACATAGCTCTATAAATAGCTTGATTAGATTGTTCAACCTTTATGATATTTTGTGTATGTATCAAAAATAAAGTAAGTGGAACCAAACCGTTAGATATATTATAAACTTCTATTCGAATATGTCTAGAAGACAAAGTAAGAAGCGGGACCAGATTCAACTTTTAACTTAGTTTTAGTTTGTATTAGCATGTAATGGTAATATTATTAGTTATGATTATCTAAACTCAAATTTAGTTTGTATTGGCATGCAATGGTAGCATTTACTAGTTGTTTAATTTTAGATTGTATTGGCATATATTGATTTTTTTTAGTTTTGTTTGCCTATATCATGTAATATGTGTGAGTTATATTCTTTATAATTAATCACAATGGTTATCTGTCCTATATCATCTTTTTTTGATTGGTTTATTTTTATTGGACTTATATGTGTGTATAGCGCGCGCTTGTGTATACATTTATGTTGTGCATAAGGTTTATTTCAGAATATATTGGCAAAATCATGACGATCTTACATGATAATTTCAGGTTAAGTTTTGAAAGGTTTTGGGTGACTGTTGTTGGAGGTTGACTCAGGCATCCACACATCATGCTTTGTTTTCAGCTTTAGTGGAAAAATGGAAAGTAAACAACCAAGAGAGTGAGTGCTCAGTTTTGGCTATGTTTGTCTATAATCTTAAGGTGTTATTATAATGTTAAGAAGGAACGGTAGTATCCACTGATCCTGATTGTTTGGTGCATTTTAAAAAACTAGGATCAGATGGTTGTAAAGTTTGGGTTGATGTGGCGGTGGATCCGGAAGCTTTCTTGTGGAGGCCGAGTTCCGAGATGTGTACTATTGGAGAAGCAGTTGGATCGACCGTGGCTTGGCATAAAGACTTCGTTGCCTTCGACTAGTGTATTTCCTTAGGGTATGTGTTTTGCGATACAAAACTTTATCTTTCTTATGTATTTTGTGTTGTATCCTATTTTGGAATGGTTATGTGAGAATGTTGTTTTGGTACTGTTTTAGTCGGTGATGTGAACGAATACTTTAGATTGTTTTATTTGGTATGTATTGTGTTTTGTTAGAATTATATAAATATTAATATTTATGAATGAATTTGATTCAGTTATTTATATTTATAGTTTTGGTAAATTATTAAATGGTGCATGCAATTATATTTTTGGGTTTAAATTGCAATTGATGTGGTTGTAATTAAAGTATACTACAACAGTTATATAGCAGTTGTCATACCTGCTACAGCACGAGATGTTACATATCTACAAGAGTTACCAACAGTTGTAAAATGATTATTTGCAAGGGTAAGAAACAGTTGTAATATATAATATCACAACGATTATATGCAACTAAAGAACACAGTTGTAAAAAATTGACAGTCTTTTACAACTTCATAAAATACGACTGTTGTTCCACCGTTGTAATATATCTTTTACAACTGTGTTCCACCGTTGTAATATGCCTCTTTTGTTGTAGTGATGTTTGCTTGACTATAAATAAGGATTACAATGTTCACGTATTTATTTAATTGATTTCATCAATTAGGGTCTGTTTTGAAGTGGAAGATTTAAATTAATTGGAAATAAATTTATTAAAATCTTTCAATTGAAAAAGGAAAAGAAACAAAGTGCGATTAATAAAATTAATGTAAGAATGTTTTCATTATGAATGTACATTATTTGGAAATATAAGAATGGATTTAATATTGTATAAGTTGATCATTTTAGAATATAAGAATGTTTACATTTATGAATTGTAAGTAATGAATAAGCATTTTAGGGAAAATAAAAGAATGTTAAGGAAATAAAGTGAACGTTTCCATTCTGAATATAAATATAACGTTGTAAAAGGAGAAAATTGAATTTTTAAAACAACATTTTACGGTAGTTAAATAGCAGGCATAGGTTGCAAGGAAGTGATTTTATTACTAACCTTGAAATTTAAAATAAATTAAATAATTGAGTTCATAATTACGTGTCGAGAAAAATGTTATTTTTAAATTTGTATTTTTAAATCATGGTTCATATTTTATTTATGTATCCGCTGTCCCCGTTATGTAAATTGGTCTTTTTAAATTTAGTTATGTTGTGGTAATTAAATCTTTAATGAATGTCAAATTTGGTATGTTTGGGGTTAAAAAAAAAATTAATTGGGTGAACAAATGTTTTGAAATTTGAATTCTAAAAGTTTGTTTATAGAGTAGAGTTGGTCCATTTATTCCCTTTCTAATTAATAATTGTCACACTTTTTTTCTTTCTTTCATTGTTTCCTCATTTGTTCCATTACTCGTTTCCATTTACATGGTCTAAAGCATTTTCATTTCATGAACGTTACATACTTTTCATATTTTTAATTCTTTCTTTCACCTCTTTTAATATCTACTATTTTTATTGGGTTATTCATATTTTTACTTTATTTCAATTCCTACTTTGTTTATATTTAGCTTTATTAGCTTTTCACTACTTTCATTCCTCATTCTTGTAGCTTCATTTCATTTTAAAAAAAAAATCATCTTCTGTAGCTTCATTTTTTTTGTCACTCTTCGCCTTCCTCCTTCCTTTTTTCAAGTTTCTTCTTCAAATCTCCTTTCTCTCTTTTTTTTCCAAAGTTTTTTTCCTCTTTCTTCTTCTTATTCTTCAAATTTTCTTCTTTTTCAAAGTTTCCTTTTCTTTTTCTTTTTGTTCTTCTTCTTCTTTCAATTTTTTTTCTCTTTTAAACCTTCTCTTCTTTCCATGTCTTTTTCTTCAAATCCAGATTTATATAATCTTCTCTTCAAAACTTTCTATAAAAAATATATTAATATAGCAAGGAAACAAAACAAAATGAGAAAGTAGTTGCAGATCCAAATCTGGCTAAGCAAAAAGGTACGCAATACTAAAAATTCCATTGCAAGTTAAATAAAATATATGATGTGATATATGATTTTTTTTCTTTTTTTTGAAATTTCAATCACCATTAATGCGTATAACTTTCTCCTACGAACTCAGTTTCACACGCGGTTTTCTCCGCTAGGTTCGTATTGGAATTCCAGACATTTAGATGCTGGTTTGAACGAATTCTGAGACCGTCAAATTTTTGGGTTTAAATCGAATTTAAATTCGATTTAGATCCCAAAGGTGAGTGTTTTAACCCACTCACAATTTCTAAAATTTCCTATGTCTTTTAAATTGATTTTAGATATGAGTAGAAATTTATTTATGACTGTTTGGCATGTTTTATTCATAATCTCTGTTAAATCGCATTTATTTAATATAACTGTTAATTAATTTTATTATTGCATATAAATTGACAGTTAAATTTATTTATTTGCATATAAACTGATAGTTAAACAGTAAATAAATTTATTTTGAATATAAACTGTTAGTTAATAACTGTCATTTATTTCCTGTTATATTATATATGCCATATATTGATGTTTGTTTAAATTGATGATGATTGAAATAAATTGATGATGATTATAATTAATGATTGATGATTGATGTTTGGTGAATGAATGATGTGTACTATATTTTAAAATCTGCAAGTTATCATGTATTTCATTCATTCGGGATTGCGGTTTGAAATGATATACAACCGCATTTTTTTTATTTTTAAAATTGCAGATTGAAATGATAAATATCCGTATCACTTGACCATAGGATAGAAAATTATATACCGGCACCGCGGTATATATATATAAATTATTTTTGAAATGATTTTTCTATGGTTTGGATAGGATACGGTTAATAAATATAGATTTTGATATTATATAAAATCTTATTTTATATATACATCTATAGTTAAAGTATTGAAGATAAGCTATGTATGGATTTGTTAAATAAAATAAATAAGTTGAATGACAGGGTTTGATTTTTTTTATATTATATGGTTAAGTACACGTTAAGATGTAGAAATTACATATAATTTTAGAGGATTTAAATTAATTAAGATTTGGAGTTAAATTGGAAATTTTATTTGGAATTGAGCTTAATTAAGAAGTTAACTTCATAAATTGATGTAAAATTTATTAACTTGAAATTTTAAAAAGGGTATGATATTTATAACTGAATTCTATTCAAGATGAATTAAATGAATATTTCTAGTATAAAAATTTAAGGAAATTTTCCTTTATAAGTAATTTGAGTTTTACTTAAATGATTACGGGTTTATTATGCAATTATTATCTTAAACTAAATAATAGGACCTTTAATTGGTGAAATAGAAATTTCCAACCTTAGTTCCAATTGTTTAATATTCAAAGTTTGAAATATATTAAAACTGAAGTGGTTTATTTAAACTGAAAGTGGTTTTAAATTTATGGATTTTGACTTAATCTTTAATGAAATAAATTGTAAGTCGCGGAAATTATTATTTTTTATAAAGAAATTTTGAATCCAAACTATTGATGCTATATAATATTTGAATATCCAAACCATTTAAGTTTTAGAAATTATGGTATAAAGCTATGAATTTTCGAAGTATTATAGTTTGAAAGTTATAATTCCATGTTTGGTTTTCGATTATTATAAGTTTGAAGACAATATGATTTTGGAAAAGAAATATATATTTGAAATAAAATGATATTATATTAATTTGGGTTTTTATAAAAATAATATCAAATGAGTTTGTTTGGGAAAGGAAATGATATCGTATTTATGGGTTTTGGAATGGATAATTATATTCTGGTTTTTGAAAGTATAATTAATTTTTAAATGACCGCGGTGTTATAATAACGTTTGGTTGTTGAAGAGATCGGGATCGAAAGTTGTCATACTCTCTGCCAACTCCAAAAACCACTTTAACAACCGTGTACGTTGTGGAGATTCCAGAATGAAGTAGGTTGGTGGCGGCGTTTCCTGTAAGGTAAATACGTGGACCCAACTCCCGTGAGTTGGCATAAGGTGGCTAAAACAGGAGCGATTGACGGGTTAATAAGGTAGCACCTTTGATCGGACACATCCCTTCGATATTATACTTTGACTCTTGGATTGATTCGGTGGCCACTTTTGATTTTATTTGGGGTGTGGCTCGAGGTGGGCGGTAGCTGCGCGCTACGCGTTACCACCGACCCGGAAGCGTAATTGGTATATCTACCCTGGCATTGCCTAGTTGTGCCGTGTCACCTACCCTATCGCGCCTTGTACGAGTTTCTATTTGTGTCGTACCTACGGAGTGTCTTCTCGTAGTCTCCCGATCAGGAGATATGCAGGCACTGTATAGACTATTGGCATTATTTGTGTTAAGGGCTATATGGGTAACCCCTTAACGCTATTAAAAAGTAGGTTTATTTTACAATTAGACACTATTATAATAGCAAAATATACTATATAGTAAATAGTTTAACGGATCCTTAGGAGATGTAAATCCCGATCATCTCTTGAGTTACTGCACTCATATCTATTTCTGTTAATTTAACTCACATAAGATCTTTTAGTTCTGACTCGAGTGTTTTTGTCTTTTCAAATTCGCTCGGGTCAGTCTGAGCGTTTCAGGATTTGAAGATTTTATTCTGGAGGACGAAGACGAAGATTTGTAGTACTATTATCTACTATATTATTCCACTACACCATTTAATTCCGCTGCATTTATTATTATTCGTTGGTATGTGTACTCTGATATGTATTGTATAAAAATAATCATAAATTTTGTAAAACAGCTTCATGAACTATATATTTGATTATTATATTTTATCCTTCCGTTGTGAGATTCTATTTTTGTTTATTTCTTTGTTGTTTTTCTTATCTACCCCATAACAATCCGCCCTTCAGTATGGTTTGAATTGGCACATGTGTCTGTTTAAATCGTGCGAAAAGGAGGGACGTTACATCTGGTATCAGAGCGAGGTTTAGCGATAAACCTTAGCTTTGTGGGGTTTGACTCTTTACTAATAGGGTAGTAATACCCTATGGGAGTCGCTGAGTGTATATGTATGAGAGAGCGTATTTGTTAGTGTTATAAAAAGGTTTTAATATTGTGTTAATCTGTTCCGTTTTGTATTCATCAATTCTGGTTGATGCATGGGACGTTATGACATCAATAGGGATTTCTAAACACTTAATAGGACAGACCGACATAATATTTGTTTAAATATAGGTGAATGAAATAATTTTGCCTATTATATTTTCTATATATAAATTTTTTCAAATGATGTCTATATTTGGCTGCAATAGATTGGTTGCTAAGCAATAAAGTGTATAAATAATAATAGAAATAAGATTGAAAAATAAAATAAATGAAATTCGGAAATTTAGAACTTAAGTTCCGGGGTTTTGAAATTTCTTCCGAATAAATTTTGGAATATAATAATATTGTTTAGAAGTATTTTCTAATAAAGATGATTTTGGAGATAATAAGTTTTGTACTTTCCTTTCCGTCGCTGGAAAATAATTTCGGTGATGGCGGCCGCATCATCGACTTTCATTTTCGAGTTTCGAAGGGGAAAGACAACTGTAGTAGTTCTACTGCAGATTTATTTTTGAAAATATATAAATTTTGAATTGTTTTAAATATAATTAGAGATATATAAGTTGTAAGAATATATTTATCTATTGTTTTAAAATAAATTGAAAATTTAACCCGGTATTAAATTCTAAAATTTCCATTAGTTAATTGTTTCAGTTATTGTAGTGGATTGAAACATGGGTAATTAATAAATTAAAACCTCTAAAGGAAATAAGAGATTTAATGATAGGTTATAAATGGTATTAAATGGAATTTGAAATTATAACCTATGAAATAAAGATATTATTGAACGTTAAATTAATCATAGGTAATGAGAAAACTCGTATAACTTTCAAGTACATTCTTTAAAAACATATATAACTTACCAAATATAAAAAGTTGAAATGTTTTAATTAGAAATGTAATGAAATTGTACAAGTAAAAGTAGGTAGTGAAGTATTCAATGAATTTGCTATTACAAATGAGAATTTAATGTTATCAACTTAAATTACAATTGAAATTTTACTATAAGTGAATATAATTAAGGGTAAGTAATTCAAATAGATGAATATCAACTTAAGTAAATAAAATGAAAATGCTAAGAAATTAAATGGGACATGAATACTATTGATAAACAAATGTAAGTAAATGAGGGCATGCAATAAATGAATGAATAATTATAATGAAATTAAAATTTTGTTAGAAATAAATGTAAATTATAAAAGAAAATTTTATGTGGTATGAATAAAAAGAGAAATCAAACAACTGATGTATGAAATAAAATTTATAATAAGTTAATTTGATTTGTTGATTGGAATTGTTATTGTTTGATTGTGGTTGTTGGGTAAGGAAACTTTAACTTTGTTGGGATGGATGAATAATCCATTGGGTTTAATCTAAGACTATTGAGTAAATGATGCACTTGAAGGTTTATTCTTCATTCCGTACAATATAAAGGTTTTGAACCCGAACAACTATTTGTTTGTTTGATTGTATGGTTGTTTTGTATTTGTTGTATATACTGTTTTTTGAAATTGTTGGTTGTTGTATTCATTTGTTGTTAGTGATTGAAACCACTTAAATATTTCACTTTATATAAATTGTTAACCTTTTGGATTTTATAAGTGAAATGCTGGCTATGGAAGCAATTGCTACTGCTTTTGGTTCCATAAATTAAGCGTAAATTGCCCGACAAATAGGTACATTTCGGATTACGATTATAGCGCTATTTTATATATTTTCCCGTGTTAGGATATACTATTTTGGATATTATATATGATATAATTGTTATATTTTAATATTTTATTTTCTCCCGAGCCTCTCCGTACAAAGAAGACTCTGCCAAAATTTTCCGTAAATTTTGGACTTAGAAATTTTTTGAAAAGTGTTTTCCAAACTTTAGTAATTTGAGTATATAAAAAAAAGATTTAATTGTTATAAATTGGTATACGTTATTTTAATTGATTAATTTTATAAATTATTGTTTTATAAATTTAATATTTTGAATAAGATATATTGTCCATTTAATTTCTTAATTTTCTTTGCCCTTCTTTTCCTCTTTTCGAGGACGAAAAGTTTTGAGTGGGGGAGAGTGTAACGACCCGTAATTTTTGACAACTAAAAATAGTAAATTTAATAATATTTTGTAGTTAAATGTGGAAGAAATTAAAATTTAAGATTTATAACTGGAATAGTACTAAAATGAAATCCCACAATATTAATTAAAGCAAATTATTAACAATTTGGATGGAATTCCAATTAATTGAAATAGAGCAAGGTTATATTTGGTTATAAAATGAACATAGGAAAAAGAATGTAAATATTGAATTCATTAATGAAATGATACAATGTTAATGGAAATTGAATAAAATTCGTGTTATGAAAGAAATGGTAACATTTGTTTGTAAGTAATAAACTTATAAATGTAACTAAAGGCTAAATGGTGCAACTATTATATATTACCTATTTATTTGGTCTATTAAATTTAACTGGATATAAATGTCAATTAATTCCTTTAATTAGTGCAATTAATGTATGTTTAATTGATAATGGTAAAAAGGTTGATTATATACAGTGTAACCAACGTAAATTTTTATCATAGTATGACCTTTGATTTGAATAAAAGGATGGAAATCAGTTTACTCAAATTTATTGGAATTGGAAATTTTAATAAGTGAATTTATTACAATCAATGAAATAAAAGGTTACGTAAATGAATGGTAAGATGAAATGGTAAAATATTGATGTAATGGAAGATATAACAATGTTGACTATGCATATGAGGTAATAATTGATTTAATAAAAGAATGAAACCAAGGTAAATTAATTAATTGAGACTTTAATTATAATTAATGTGTGAAATTGACCAAAGTTCAATAAAATGGAAATATAGTAGTTAATGCAAATAAAGGATGGAAATTGGGGTATATTAACGTAATGAAATGTAGAACAAATGTCAACTATGTTATTAGATCATAAGTTTGGACCATAAATAAAATTATAAAAAACAACAAAACTACAATGAAGCAATGAACTGGAAGGTTCTAACGCGTATTAGAATATAATTTAATAACAGGAATTGGAATACTAAATGTCAGTTTTAATGATGAGTTAAATGAATATTGATTGATAGAGAAAAAGATTTATTTAGTATGTAATTTAATGCTTGTTGGAAACTGTAATTTTATAAACATGTTTGCTTGACTATAAATAAGGATTACAATGTTCACGTATTTATTTAATTGATTTCATCAATTAGGGTCTGTTTTGAAGTGGAAGATTAAAATTAATTGGAAATAAATTTATTAAAATCTTTCAATTATAAAAGGAAAAGAAACAAAATGCAATTAATAAAATTAATGTAAGAATGTTTTCATTATGAATGTACATTATTTGGAAATATAAGAATGGATTTAATATTGTATAAGTTGATCATTTTAGAATATAAGAATGTTTACATTTATGAATTGCAAGTAACGAATAAGCATTTTAGGGAAAATAAAAGATTGTTGAGGAAATAAAGTGAACGTTTCCATTCTAAATATAAATATAACGTTGTAAAAGGAGAAAATTGAATTTTTAAAACAACATTTTACGGTAGATAAATAGCAGGCATAGGTTGCACGGAAGTGATTTTATTACTAACCTTGAAATTTAAAATAAATTAAATAATTGAGTTCATAATTACGTGTCGAGAAAAATGTTATTTTTAAATTTGAATTTTTAAATCATGGTTCATATTTTATTTATGTATCCGCTGTCCCCATTATGAAAATTGGTCTTTTTAAATTTAGTTATGTTGTTATAGTTAAATCTTTAATGAATGTCAAATTTGGTATGTTTGTGGTTTAAAAAAAATTAATTGGGTGAACAAATGTTTTGAAATTTGAATTCTAAAAGTTTGTTTATAGAGTAGAGTTGGTCCATTTATTCCCTTTCTAATTAATAACTGTCACACTTTTTCTTTCTTTCATTATTTCCTCATTTGTTCCATTACTCATATCCATTTACATGGTCTAAAGCCTTTTCATTTCATGAACGTTACATACTTTTCATATTTTTAATTCTTTCTTTCACCTCTTTTAATATCTACCATTTTTATTGGGTTGTTCATATTTTTACTTTATTTCAATTCCTACTTTGTTTATATTTAGCTTTATTAGCTTTTCACTAGTTTCATTCCTCATTCTCGTAGATTCATTTCATTTTTTTTAAAATTTCATCTTCTATAGCTTCATTTTTTATGTCACTCTTCGCCTTCCTCCTTCCTTTTTTCAAGTTTCTTCCTCAAATCTCCTTTCTCTCTTTTTTTTCTAAAGTTTTTTTCCTCTTTCTTCTTCTTATTCTTCAAATCTTCTTCTTTTTCAAAGTTTCCTTTTCTTTTCTTTTTTGTTCTTCTTCTTCTTTAAATTTTTTTTCTCTTTTAAACCTTCTCTTCTTTCCATGTCTTTTTCTTCAAATCCAGATTTATATAATCTTCTCTTCAAAACTTTCTATAAAAAAAATATTAATATAGCAAGGAAACAAAACAAAATGAGAAAGTAGTTGCAGATCCAAATCTGGCTAAGCAAAAAGGTACGCAATACTGAAAATTCCATTGCAAGTTAAATAAAATATATGATGTGATATATGATTCTTTTTCTTTTTTTGAAATTTCAATCACCATTAATGCGTATAACTTTCTCGTACAAACTCAGTTTCACACGCGATTTTCTCCGCTGGGTTCGTATTGGAATTCCAGACATTTAGATGTTGGTTTGAACGAATTCTGAGACAGTCGAATTTTTGGGTTTAAATCGGATTTAAATTCGATTTAGATCCCAAAGGTGAGTGTTTTAACCCACTCACAATTTCTAAAATTTCCTATGTCTTTTAAATTGATTTTAGATATGAGTAGAAATTTATTTATGACTGTTTGGCATGTTTTATTCATCATCTCTGTTAAATCGCATTTATTTAATATAACTGTTAATTAATTTTATTATTGCATATAAATTGACAGTTAAATTTATTTATTTGCATATAAACTGATAGTTAAACAGTAAATAAATTTATTTTGAATATAAACTGTTAGTTAATAACTGTCATTTATTTCCTATTATATTGTATATGCCATATAATGAAATTGATTACGATTGAAATAAATTGACGATGATTATAATTAATGATTGATGTTTGGTGAATGAATGATGTGTACTATATTTTAAAATTTGCAAGTTATCATGTATTTCATTCATTCGGGATCGCGGTTTGAAATGATATACAACCGCATTTTTTTATTTTTAAAATTGTGGATTGAAATGATAAATATCCGTATCACTTGACCATAGGATAGAAAATTATATACAGGCACCACGGTATATATATAAAAATTATTTTTGAAATGATTTTTCTATGGTTTGGATAGGATACGGTTAATAAATATAGATTTTGATATTATATAAAATCTTATTTTATATATACATCTATAGTTAAAGTATTTAAGATAAGCTATGTATGGATTTGTTAAATAAAATAAATAAGTTGAATGACGGGGTTTGATTTTTTTATATTATATGGTTAAGTACACATTAAGATATTGAAATTACATATAATTTTAAAGGATTTAAATTAATTAAGATTTGGAGTTAAATTGGAAAATTTATTTGGAATTGAGCTTAATTAAGAAGTTAACTTCATAAACTGATGTAAAATTTATTAACTTGAAATTTTAAAAAGGGTATGATATTTATAACTGAATTCTATTCAAGGTGAATTAAATGAATATTTCTAGTAAAAAAATTTAAGGAAATTTTCTTTTATAAGTAATTTGAGTTTTGCTTAAATGATTACGGGTTTATTATGCTATTATTATCTCAAACTAAATAATAGGACTTTAAATTGGTGAAATAGAAATTTCCAACCTTAGTTCCGATTGTTTAACATTCAAAGTTTGAAATATATTAAAACTGAAGTGGTTTATTTAAACTGAAAGCGGTTTTAAATTTATGGATTTTGACTTAATCTTTAATGAAATAAATTGTAAGTCGCGGAAATTATTTTTTTTATAAAGAAATTTTGAATCCAAACTATTGATGCTATATACTGTTTGAATATCCAAACCATTTAAGTTTTAGAAATTATGGTTTAAAGCATTGAATTTTCGAAGTATTATAGTTTGAAAGTTATAATTCCATATTTGGTTTCCGATAATTATAAGTTTGAAAACAATGTGATTTTGGAAAAGAAATATATATTTGAAATAAAATGATATTATATTAATTTGGGTTTTTATAAAAATAATATCAAATGAGTTTGTTTTGGAAAGGAAATGATATCGTGTTTATGGGTTTTGGAATGGATAATTATATTCTGGTTTTTGAAAGTATAATTAACTTTTAAATGACCGCGGTGTTATAATAACGTTTGGTTGTTGAAGAGACCGGGATCGGAAGTTGTCATACTCTCTACCAACTCCGAAAATCACTTTAACAACCGTGTACGCGGTGGAGATTCCAGAATGAAGTAGGTTGGTGGCGGCGTTTCCTGTAAGGTAAATACGTGGACCCAACTCCCGTGAGTTGGCATAAGGTGGCTAAAACAGGAGCGATTGTCGGGTTAATAAGGTAGCACCTTTGATCGGGCACATCCCTTCGATATTATACTTTGACTCTTGGATTGATTCGGTGGCCACTTTTGATTTTATTTGGGGTGTGGCTCGAGGTGGGCGGTAGCTGCGCGCTACGCGTTACCACCGACCCGGAAGCGTAATTGGTATATCTACCCTGGCATTGCCTAGTTGTGCCGTGTCACCTACCCTATCGCGCCTTGTACGAGTTTCTATTTGTGTCGTACCTACGGAGTGTCTTCTCGTAGTCTCCCGATCAGGAGATATGCAGGCACTGTATAGACTATTGGCATTATTTGTGTTAAGGGCTATATGGGTAACCCCTTAACGCTATTAAAAAGTAGGTTTATTTTACAATTAGACACTATTATAATAGCAAAATATACTATATAGTAAATAGTTTAACGGATCCTTAGGAGATGTAAATCCCGATCATCTCTTGAGTTAATGCACTCATATCTATTTCTGTTAATTTAACTCACATAAGATCTTTTAGTTCTGACTCGAGTGTTTTTGTCTTTTCAAATTCGCTCGGGTCAGTCCGAGCGTTTCAGGATTTGAAGATTTCATTCTGGAGGACGAAGACGAAGACTTGTAGTACTATTATCTACTATATTATTCCACTACACCATTTAATTCCGCTGCATTTATTATTATTCACTGGTATATGTACTCTGATATGTATTGTATAAAAATAATTATAGGTTTTGTAAAATAGCTTCATGAACTATATATTTGATTATTATATTTTATCCTTCCGCTGTGAGATTCTATTTTTGTTTATTTCTTTGTTGTTTTTCTTATCTACCCCATAACAATCCGCCCTTCCGTATGGTTTGAATTGACACGTGTGTCTGTTTAAATCGTGCGAAAAGGCGGGACGTTACACTTATGTTATTTCTTCATAAACTTAATTATATTTAAGCATAGGTTTGGTGCTCGGTCAGTGCTACTGCATGTTGTTGCTTTACCAATAAATGCAGTCATTATACTACGATGAAGTATATGCTTGGCGAATTCAGGAATCATTTCTGTCTTGTTGTTTACTGTTTACAATGTACAATGGATGCTGTTTACTTGATTTACTATGAACTGATGGTTTCACTATGAAATGAAGTTGTATTATGAACTGAAAGTTGTAAGTTTGTAATCAAGCGCTTGTAGTAGTTGTATTATAAATTGTATGCATCATGCAGAATGATGGGTTTGTCATCTATTGCTCGTTTTGTATTCACGTTATTTATTCCATGTACTATATATATTTCGAAACTGCATGTAGAATATCTATGTATCATAAAACTGCATTTAGAAATGGATTTGAGCCATGGTTAAAACGGTTATGAGCTGTGGCTGTTTTTAATTTCGCCACGGCTTAGAGCGGTGGTAAAAATTTAATTTGCCACGGCTCTGGGCCGTGGCAATATTTTATTTCGCAAGGCCTAGAGCCGTGGTAAAATATTTGCCACTGCCAAAATTAATCAGTCATGCCTCAATGCCATGGCAAAATCACTTTCCTGGTGTAGTGGCGGCTAGGTTTCGATTGGGTCGGAACCACTACTTTCGAAAGCTTTCTTTTATAAATAAAGTAACCCCTTCGAAGGCCCGTACCTTTAAAACATAAAATGGCAATCTCCTTTGAAATCTATTTAGAAAAACCCCCTTTGAAAACATTTGCTTCGACTACGTCGAAAGCTTTAAGTAAAACAAAGCAAACACTTAACATTTAAAAACAAAACTAAGATTTTGACCCTATCGGAAGCGTTGCTTTCGGCACCATGGCTTTCGCCTTTCCTCTAATCAACTATGTACCATCTAATTGATACTTATGTGTTGGTTCTGACTAGTGAGTTTCTGCTGGGTTGGTTTCGACTAAGTTGGAGTGGAAGCATTGGAGTCAAAAGGCACTACTATAGGAGGCGGAACCAACTTTTCTGAATAAAGGCTAAAATTATGCTATTTTTAATAATTGCTATATAACTACCTTCCTATTTGTAATCTTTTGATTGGTTGCCTTAAAACTTTTCAAACACTTTACAATAACTGCTGCATTTATCAGATCTGAAGCAAGGGAAAACGTAACGTTTAGGCATTTCCATTTAGCAAAATCAGTATTACAAATAAGTCCTTCTTTTAAAATAATTTATTTTCCATCGCAAATCAACTAGGAAAAATCCCCAAAAATCAAAGAAATTCACTTTCATCATATTATCAAACATACTAAAATTTCAGACCCAATTTCTTCTTGAAATAATCGAAATAAATTTTAAACCCGAATATATCATATTTTCCATTAGAAATTCATAATAAATTTTCCATTGCTTGAAAAGTTATGTAAATTGAAACCCAACCCTAAAATCGTGTTTTACCTAACATATAATTTTTCCGTGGCATTCTAAAATCAACAACAATCGATTTTACCCTAAAACGTGCAAATTCATATGTAAATGAATTGGTTTAAATCAAACATATAAAAATTCAAGCATATCATCATCCAAATCATCGTAAAATGAATTAAATCATAAATCTGAAAACATATGATTATAAAGACAAAATAGAGATGGTACAAATTATTATTCGCCTTGGCTATGATAAAGAATTTGAGATTTGTAGATGATTGATTCCCCTAACGTTGATCCTTAGTTTTGATTTAGTTTTTTTCCCCTCTTTTCCCTTGTTAATGGTCGGCTCTATTTTAGGTTTTTGATTTGCGTTTTTGAAAATGGAAAGTGTACGTGAATGGAAAAGAACGTGAAATGTATAGTCACGAGTAATAATAGTGTGGCTAATTAATAATATGCCCATGTTTAAATACATAAAAGCCAGTTTAAGCCCAATTAAGTAATTACTTAAGCACGACCTTCTTATAGTTTTATTCAAATCTCAATCCCCTTTTCATTATTATTTTATTTAATTTGTAAAACTAAATCTTTTGAGTAATGTTGTAAAACATTAGGGGTGATACAGTCAAGTTGCATGTATGTGGAAGCATACGGTGAAGGAAGATACACGTATAACATACGTATTTCATTTTATTTATTTATTATAATTAGACCCTATCTTCTAAACACAATATCTTATAAATATGAATCCAATTCATGCACGGTTTCTTTCATTGGACTCGTGATAAAATTTTATACTATATTTGATGGGTTTGGAAACTGTTGGAAAAAGCACATTGGTATGATTTACTTAATTTAATATATTGACTTTAAATTACAAAACAGATGTCTATTAATGGAAAATTATAGTTATTGATCTGTTTTGATATACATTGATAATCATTTAGATATTTCGATTATTTTGGATATGCCGAGCCTTGGGTGATGTTTATTGCTGATTGTTGTATTATTGGATTTTAATCGTAGTTAATTATGGATTTAAAATATGACTGTTATTTATTAAAATAAAATAAGTAAAATTATGTAACGATAAGAAAACAAGATAATATATGATTAATGTGATTATTTATAGTTTTTGTGTGATGTTTGTAAATAATATTGTTTGAATGAAATAAAATGAAATTAACTAGATTATTTTAATAAGGTTATTATTTATGATTTTTTTGGAAAATCAATGTATAATAACGGAGAATATACTTTAAACTTATTTTGGAATGGTTATCATTATTATTTAATAAAGTGATATTTTATAAAAAAATAATATGATTTTTGTGAAAATTAACTATTTTGAGATAAATAGTAATAAACTAGTTTTGGGGTATATTAAAGAGATTTAATATGAATATTATTACTTTGACAAAAAATAATAATGAGAGGATTGGATAATTAAATAATATGACCATTTCACAAGAATGACAAACTTTATAGTCAAATTAGTTTCTAGGACATCCACTTAAATTAATTTCAAGGTCAAAGTCGGCAAAATAATTACTTTTAAGGACAAAGTTAGCAGTCCAATTACTTTCAAGGACATAATTTCATAGGTTTTTAGGCCTTAGAAACTAATTATTTTTCATTTTAATTTAAAAGTAATTATTTCAGTTATGTGTCTTAGAAACTAATTTCACTTGCTAAAGAGGTCCTTGTGGCAAATTTCCACTAAATAATAATTAAGGTCGTTTAAAGATTTTAGGTGGTTTCTGTAAATAACGATGACTTAACAAATTTCACTAAAACTAAAAGTATGGAATTAAATAAGGTTATTATTTATGAACTTTAGAGAAATTCATAAATAATAATTACTTTTGGATTGATGGGAAGTTATTTTTATAAATAAATAAAATGAGATCTTAAATAATAATAATAATACGATTTTCAGTAAATTGGTATTATTTTATGTAAATGACAAAATGATTGATTGTACGATGTTTATAGTATGAAATATTATTATTGCTTGAGTAATGAAATAAGGAAACGTTCTTTGAAGAACAATAATAACAATGATAAAGAAACCTTTTTCAAAATGTTTTCTATTTTGAGGTAAATAGAAATAAAAAGGAGATGTGACGATTTAAACTAGAATATCATTATACCATTCAAAATACGATGTTTTTAGGGTATTTGTAAAATGGTGTAAAATAATGAAATTTGAAGCATATTATTGTTTTGAAAGAATTATTATTGATTTTGAAGATACATAAATAAAGGTGGATTTACAATAAACAATAATAAAAAAAATTAAGTGAACAGTGGATGTAAATATTACTTTGATGGTATCACATTTTGAACAGATGTGCTATATTTTACCAATATTTCTACTAGTTGATGGGTAGTTAATCATAGTTAATTGATGATGGATGTTATGTTACTTATGTTGACTTGACTAGTGTACACTTGATGGTTTATATTTACATTGATGATGATGTATGTTAGTAAATTTGTGTGTTGTGATTTTCTTAATTGATGGGTTGTGATTGTCATTGAATATTATTGATGTTTGATGGTAGTATACTATTATTGTTGTAACGACCCAAAATTTAATCACTATTTAAATGAATATTTAACTATATTTTTGAATAATTAATAAATATATTTTTGTTAACAAATAAACTTGTTTTCAATAATAACTAATGATATTAAAATCCTTTTCAAATTGTGTTTGCTAATATATATAGTTTAGAATAAAATAGAAAATGTGACCGGAAGTTATTTTATGAAACCTTGATTTTTCACTGGTTAAAAATTATTGAAAATGTTAAAATACTATTGTAAACACATATATACACATTACAAACTATTTTAGCATGATGGATACATGTATATATGCGTGTATATATTTTCTTATTTAAGAGTGTGTGTCTAAGATAAAAGAAAATCTTTTAATAAAAAAGTATGTATTTTATTATATAAAAATGCTTCTTTCGACACATAGTACATAGGATCATGGCTTGAATTGTTGCATGAGAGGAGGGGTATATAAAGTGGGCAGAAATGACGGAGGGGGAGTGGAGATTCATGCATATGTATATATTATATTCAAGCACTTTATACATTTTAAAATATTTTCCTAAGCCTACAAATACCCCTATTATTTCATAATTTTCACTTTACAACTTCTCTTATTCAGGTCAAATTTCCTAAAGCTTAAGAAAGTTTTCATGGCTTCCTACATATTTCTATGTTATTAAAATCTCACATTCCGTTTTAAATTCCTTTCATAACTTGTTTAAATCCCTTCTTCATCCATTTCTTCGCTTCATATTCAAATACAAGCACCATCATCCACCTAACCCTATATGGTCGAGCCCTAATAGTGCATGACCGAGCCTATAGTGTCCAAGGCCGAGCCTAATTTGGGTGTGTAGGCATCCAATGTCTTAAATTTTTCAAGATCCTAGATTGCTTCAAAGTTTTAGCAAAAGGTGGTTTAGAATTAGTAAGCTTTGGTGAGTAAAACTCTCATTTTTGGAAACGTATTAACTCGATCATATTGAACTATATGTTGTAAAAACATAATGCTTATTGTGTTGAATTATTATGTTGTTTTGATGACATATGGTTAAAAGTTTGTGATTGAGCTTGGATTTATGATTTGGATGTTAAATGATATGTATGGATAGAGATATATAAATGGTTGGTTATGATATGATGGTTGGGTGTTTACGAAATCAATACTGAGTGTATGTGATGAAATTTTTGTGAAGTTAGAACCTTTAAATGTTGCAAAGGACTTGAGATCTGATTTGGAAACAAAAGCTTGTTTTCTATTTTTAGATTTGGAAAATGTTTTCCAAGTTTTCACATTTTGTTTAAGTTTTCTAAAAAATTTCCATTTGTATTTTCAAATGTGTAGTAGCTGAATTAAAGTGTGGTTTTCACCTAGCAATCAATTCTAGCGAGCTGCGTTCATAGCGATAGTCGCCATGGATGCAGTTCGAAAAATTTCACGATTTTAAGTTTTAAAGCGTTTTCTTTTGGATTGTTTTTGAAAACCCATTTCAACCAATTTAGTAAGTCAACGGTTTAGTTTTTAATTATCTGATAATTTATTTATTTAATTATTAATTAGGGTAATTATTACTTAATTAGTTAATTAAGTAATTAGGTTAAGTAATTAGAGTTTAAGAAATTATTAACTCGGTTAATTATTTTTAATTAAGGAAGTTTATATAATGATTAATTAAGATAAAATAAAATTAATTTTTATTTAATCAAGTTGATTTACTTTAATTATTTAAATTAGTGTTAATTATTTAATTAATTGTTATTTAAGTAAAGGTTAACTATTCACTTAATTATTCACCAAAATGTAACAATCCGCCTTTCTTACTACCAACGATGTTAGTACATCCTCGGTATTTGTGTGCCGACCATTTAGTCATCCAAAAGACAGGTCATTAGAGGTGAAAGAAAGAAAGATATAACACGACAAACTAAACAACACAGAATCTCACAACGCAATGGAACAATATATATTACTCAACCTAATATATTATAAAATCATTTCAAAATGTTACATCAGAGTCATATTAGTACAAATTTTATCCTAGCACATTTATAACAACTTGTCCCTACCTAACAGATACTTATACATATAATACAGCGGAAGATGAGAAAAATAACAAGTTATCGATGAAGCCATCTGCTCCAAGCTCCTCTAAGGTAAATCTACGAAAAAACTTGAATAACTTGGCTGCCTATTCAAATTTGAGCACCCAAGAGTTTCAGAAAAGAAAATAAACTTCAGATTAGACATGGGTCTGGTGTGAGTAAATCATATATTTTATCTTTATTAAAAAAAATTGAATCAAAAGCATCTCGTAAGACCACGGTGCATAAACACGGACGTGTTTTTACCTTACGATAACCAAAACATTTGTATATAAAAATCTAATGACATTATAATAATGCCTACAGTTTCAAATAAATATCAAAATAGAAGAAATTAATACCATATTAAATTCCAGCATACTTGGCTCTAAAATCAAAACCGTAAAGGCGCATATTGGAGACTGAGTTCCATACTATAGTATGGTAAGTGACTACCTTCCGATGGTATACTCCTAGAAAATGCACCGAAGTCTGATAAGAACTTCTTGTACCCTGCTACACAGAGCCGACTGCCCCTTTAACATGACGAACTAGATTGCCCTATCCTTTTTTGACACTGAAGCCTTATACTACCATGATGCTTACACGCAAAACAACTCGTACATGGACAATCTAGAATTGGATGGTGGCTGCTAATGGTAGCTGAACACATTGCTCTGTCACATACCTTGTTTTTGCCATTTTTCAGTTTGTGAGGTCATAAGGTCATGTCTTTACCTTCTTTCTCTTAACAGACCATCTTGGAATGTTAACATTGCTCTCCAGGCAGAGATACAATGCCAACATTCATCCATACAAGTTGTTTCGGGTTCTAATAAACATTCCGTGTTACTATCTTCCATTTTGGAATCACCCTCGACAAGAATAGTAGAATTCTGCAGCATACTTCAATATTATTTGACATCGTTCATTATTAGTTACAGTGGTTCAAATAAATCCGAAGACCGGTGTCTCCGAAACTAAGCGATAATTTTAGCTAACTCAGTTCCGATTCTTTTGGAATTATGCACTAAGCAATCGAGTCCTTAACGGGGACGGTAGTTATATAGTAAGAATCGTTAGATCAATACATAGGTTGTATGAAGTTCATTTCTCCTTTTTACATTGTTCTCGATCCTAGATTCGAGTATATGACTTGAGATGCTTTATACCATTTCAAATAAGGATTTATCACTCGATTTCTGACGACGAGCGTTGGTGAGGGTTCTTATGTCGAACCAAAGTTGTTTATTATAGTTTACGACTATGCAACGAGAACAGAGGTTTCTAATTAAGTGGCCTGATCAAAGTCCGCATTAGGAAGTCGGGTAAGCGATATTAGTTCGAAAGTAAAGTTATGTGTTCGGGTGAATGATCAAATCAGATTTTACATAGAAATTATCTATGCGCATCATACGCACTGATGAATAGTTTAAGTATTTCTAGGAATTAAGGTTGTGGTATAATTTTGCGGACAAAATTCTATTAAGGAGGGAAGAGCGTAATGACCTAGAATTTTACTCCCTTGGTTTGCGAATACTTAATAAATTTTATATATTAAAATAATATGTTTTATAACTAAAATATAACTCTTTTAGATAATAACAGATGATGGTAAAATAGATTTGTAGCGACCCAGGATTTTGCCACTTTGAAATATGCTATTTGAATATATTTTATATAATCAATAAATGAATTTTTATTAGCATATAAACCTATTTTAATTATTTGACAGATGATAAAATAGTTTTTGAATTTTTTTACCAATATAGATAGTTCAAATAAAAATAGAAAATGTGACCGAGGAATGTTTTCCAAAATTTTGACATCTCGACACTCAAAAGTCATCGGAAACGTTGTGCATACTTTGTGTAACATGCACACATTTATGTATGTTAGGATTAGTATTAATTAAGCATACTTATGTGTATTAACTTATATATATTTTATCCTAAGCATGGGTGTGACAAATTTTGTTATGAAGGCATATATATACATATAAACATACTTACACACGCACGCACACACGTGCACGCACACGCGCACACACCCCAACACCATGCCATACCTTAAGTACCCTACAACATGGCCTAAGAGGGGGGAGGTAACGTGTATATGTGAGGGAGATGGGAGCTATGGGTGCATGCATAAATGTATGCATTATTTATTAAGTCACTTTACATATTTCAATAAATTCCCAAGCCTATAAATACCCCTCTCATTCCAAGCTTTTTAAAGTTGTAAAATTTATGAGTAAAAATGTTGCTTAAGTCTATGGTAATATTATATGTTAATTTGGTGTTGGTTGCTTATGCCGAAGTTTGAGTAGGCGATAAAGATTATGCCTTGAATATTGGAAATGTTAGTTAATATTGTGAAGTAATATTCATGCTTATGATTGTGCTATAATGTTATGATGTGATATTATATTATAATGTTGTATTTGTTGTATGTGGGATCATGACACAAAGATAGTGGTTTGCTAACTAAAAGTGATGTAGAAATCTGTTTTTGGTCGAAAGTTTGATTTTTGTTTCAAAGTGAAAAGTTTTCAAGTTTAAAACTTTGATTTTGGTTTCAACACTTATTTCCATGTTCTAAAGAAGATAAGAGTTTAAAAGGGAAGTTTTAAAAGTTAGAAAAAGGAAATTTCAAGAAATAAATCAAGTGTATTATTTTTAGTTCTATTTTTCAAAGATCATTTCTTTAGTTTACATTTATTCCTTTCAAAATTCAATTTCCATTCATTCATTCATTACTTAATTTCATTTATTTATAGTATTCATGTTCAACTCAATTACTTAGCATATCAATTCACTAAATTTAAGTTTATAATCATTTACCTACAATACTTACTTCCTATCACATTTTATATCGTAACATTTCAATTATAACTTAGGTTTATAACAACCATAACATCAAATTCTTATTTATAAAAGTAATTCATTGAACACTTCCATTACATAAGTTTTACTTGTAAAATTTTCCATTACATATTCTTTTAACATTCTAACTTTTATAATTGGTAAGTTATATGTATGTCCTTAAGAATGCAAATGGAAGTTACACAAATTTATCTTATTTCGTTCTAGTAAATAAATGTTTAACAGTTATCATTTTTTATTTTCATATCCTTTTTATTTACAAGTTACATACTACAAATTTTTATATACTTCGGTTATAATTTAACATTTAATTTCTTATTTTCATTTTGAAGTTTCAATCATTAACTAATTAAAATTTTATTTCGTTACAACAATTGAAATTCTAATTTAGATTTACTTTAGTTTATTCTACTGGTTTTTTTCTTCTCATTATTTACCTTTCCATTCATTTATTTATATAGAGATCAATCACTTACATAATTTGTTTTCCATTAAGGGTTATAGTCATTAATGAATCATTTCATAAAATATTGCTTAAGCTTCTAAAGTTCTACTACCTTACTTAAGTTTATAACTTAATTCGGTTATTGAATAAAAGATTTAATTTTTTGGTATTCGCTCTTGAAGAGAAAAGAGATACTTTAATATATCTAAAAATTCAATTAAAACATTTAACCTCATACACTAAATAAAAATATAAGATACATTTAAAACATCCCATAGCATTATGTAAAGATTTTTCAAAAGTCTAAAACAATGTTAGAAATTTATATCAAAACATTATAATAAGTTTTAAAATAAAGTTCCTTAAATCCGAAATTTTTATTAGACTCATTATTTTCAACATAAGTATAAATTCAAGATAATTAAACTGAAACTAATAGTATACTCAAATTTTACTAAATTTCTATATCAAAGTATAAAATTCCATATCTTCATAATTAATTTTAAACACTTGTTTTAAAATGGATATTCAAATCATGGAAAAGTGTTATTATGGTTTAATAAAAAAATTCAAATAGTAAATAAACCAATAAATTTACTATTAGTACTGAAATCAAGTAAATATTCCAAACTATACTTCCAAAAATAGAGATTGAATTTTTTCCCAAGTATATTACCACGGAAAAACTTTGCAAATCAATTTTTTAAATATAATATCTTTAAATTCTGCATTCAAAGAAGCTTATAAAATTTTACTTGAAATATTCATTTAAAAGCTTCATTCGCAAATCAACCATCTTTAATACTTTTCAAAATTTTATTTGTAAAATTTCTTGCTTCATTTATAAATACCATTTAAATATTTAAATAACACCTTCATAAATATATATAAACTATTTGAAAATAATTATTTGCATCATTATGTATACTTACAAAGAAGCTATTGAAAACCTTAAATCCATTATTTATAAATTCATTAGTTTTATCTTAAGATACTTTTCAAACATTATTAATAAATCAATAATCATTTACTTTAAATATGTTTTATTAAATAATAACTTCTAAAATATTTACAACACTAATAATTTACTATTAAACCATGTTGTATATAAATAAACAATATTTTAAACATTTTTCAATATTTAGAAATGAAAAAAATGACCAACATATCTTTTATAGAATACCTTATCAAAATACTTTTATAACTCGATGTCTTAACAGGTTTATCCTCGTTCTTGCAGACTCTTGCCATGAGTTGATCAGGCGCAAGTATAGAATTTTTCAAGTACTTAGTAGGCCTGTTTCAACACCTAGTGAAAATACATAAAAAATAGGTATGAGACGTACCGCTCAAAATCCAATGACAAATGATGATAATACGAAAGCAGTAGCCTGCTGCTGATGCAGTATTTACGCAGTGGACACAAAACTTTCCATACGAACCTTCTACCTTTCGAATTCTAGAAAAATATCATTTCCATTTCGTAAACAAGGGACCATCAACTCCAACTGCAGTGGTATGCTGTCGATTCAATGATTTACGCAATGGATGAACTTCCTTCCCAAAAGATCCATAAACAATAGATCCCAGGATCGAAAGCACCTCCATTAGGTGAACTAAAGAACCATCTACCCTGGAAAAAAAATCAAGGAACTCATGAGTTTAAGTCCGGACAACCATATCAGTTCGAATCCATTTCTGAATTCACCCAAGTCCATTAGGGTTTATCGGTCGAATCCATTCCTGGATTCCCCAAGCTCATTTGGGCCGAAGCATATCATACTATACTTCTTCACAAAGGGTACTTCCCCATAAATCTTACTTCAAAATATAATATACCATATGTAGTACCCTTTCAAAATCATAGCTTCAAATATCGCACTTATATAAATTCCATTATATATAAGATTTGATTTTCAGACAAAGTTCTGTCCAAAATCAACAATCTCAAATATATCGAATCATTCTTATACAAATTCCATTATATATAAGATTTATCTCTTCAGATCGATACCTTCCAAAGTTAACAGTTTCAAAATCACTTGTACTTATATAAAGTCCATCTTATACAAGAATAAAAAAATTCCCAAAATCAATTTCGCTGTATGAAAAGCCATATGGGATTGAAAATCTTTGCTTTATAGAAGGTTATTGAATTTAGAATAGTTTGAAAAAAATAGTTTTGTAAAATAGTTTGCATATAAAATAGTTGTGTAAACTAGTTTGTAATTAAAATTGTTTGTAAAATAGTTTGTAAATAAAATTGTTTATAAAATAGTTTGTAAAACAGTTTTGTAAATAAAATATTTTGTAAATAAAATTGTTTATAAACTAGTTTGTAAAACAGTTTGTAAATAAAATAGTTTGTAAATGAAAAAAGAAAATAACCTTGAAAAATGGTTTTAAATCAATAGTAGCTTTGCATACAAGAAAATTCCAATTTAAATTACAAAGATATCCGACCCAACTACTTTCAATTTCAGCGCCAAAGCATATCAATAATATTCGAGCATAAGATGTATATATGTCATCATTTTGCAAAATCACATTCGATCGCTCGCTCGATCACACTAGTTCGCTTTCGAACTAGTATTGTCCATTCAACTTCCCTAATGCGGACTTCGTTATGATTTCTTGACTAGAAACCATCATTCTCCTTGCATAGCATATACTATGATAGAGAATTCTAGAATCAAACCAAAAACCCATATTAAATGTTCGCCATCAAGAATCGAATGAAAAATCCAAACATGAAATGGTGTAATTCACCTCGAACTTATGTACTCAAATCCGAATCAAATTAATTTTATGAATAAAATAATATACATGCAACTTATGTAATTATTCTAGTTTGTTTCATCACAATTGCATTTCAATTAAATTCATTTTTAATTTCATTGATTAACACAAATATCACTTCATACTTTAATATTTATTTCACAAGATTTCTCCATTTAATATAAAACATCACTATATTCATTCTTATAATATTGCTTATATTTCTCTTCAATTGAAATTACTTTCATTTCACATGTAATATTTCTCATTTAATACTACATTTATTTGCAAATCATTTCATAATGAACTTTCTTAAGTTTATAACCAATTTATAAAAGCTTAAATTCTTTTATAAACATTATTCAAGCTTGAAGTTATCATAACTTTAATCATAAATATTTATTGCAACTTCCATTTATTTCATAACAATTTACAAGTAATGGCTTTATTTATAATTATTTCACCTTTAATTCATATTTGTTTATTCAATTTGTTTCCACTTTACCTTTTAATTTACTTATAACACATTTCATTTTTTTCTGTAGTTGAAACTGCCAATCAACAAACAACAAAATTCACAACAACATTTCAATTTCATAAACAAATATCCTAATTATTCATTTTATTATCTTTAATACACCATTTGTAAACTAGTGTTTAGTCCATTATATCAATCAACAATAATTAGCCAATGCTTATAAACTGACAAACTCAACTAATCAACAATAAATGATAATAACTAAATATTACCATTTCATAAATCAAACACATTACAAGTAATTATATTAGTTACAAAAATTTATTCCTTTATATATATTATATAATATTAGAAAAAATAATTTCATTTCAAACATATATAAAACATTTTTATAACACTAACAAATATGCACTCTCGTATATACACTCAGACAACTCATCCTAGGGTATTACTACCCTATCTCTAATAAGTTAACCCCAACAGGCTAAGATATGGCTAAACCTCGCTCTGATACCAACTGTAATGACCCACATTTTTGGACGGTCTAAATCAACAATAAACCACACATGTCTAGTTCAAACCATTTGAAAGGAAGGATTGTTAGTGGGGTAAATAAGAAAATAAAGAAAAGAAGGAAAAAAAATAAAACATAGAATCTCGCAGCGGGATGACAAAATATTATAATAATAAACAGTTCATGAAGCTGTTTTTACAAATATCATTTGATTACACTTTTACAAATTCAAATCAGAGTTATACATCCATAATAAATGAATAAATAATGCAGCGGAACACAGAATGTGGTGGAATAATAAATAGTAATAACATATCGAACTTCGCCTTCGTTTTCCAGAAAATAGTCTTCAATACACAGAAAAGCCCAGATTGACCCGAGCGTAATGAAAACAAAACACTCGAGTCAAAACTAAAAGATCTTATGTAAGTCAAATAAATAAAAATATGAATGCAATGGCTTCGGAGATGTTTCGGGATTTCCATCTCCTATCAAGTGTACGATGTGAATATATTTATTTAAAGGTGTCAAATAATTATCAATCTTAATCATCTAATTAAAACAAATCTGAAGTTTGAATTAACTTAAACCCTTCAAATAATTCAGTTCCAAATAAAATTTAAATTCAAGAAATTATATGGGTAAATGTCATTTCGACCAGTACCAAAAATCAACATATTCCAATCAATGAAAACCGTTCGGGTTTATCATTTCAATCCGTAACGATTTTCCCGTAATCTATAAGAACGTTCGGGTATGTATCATTTCAACCCATAGTGAACTTACAATATTGTAATGATATAAAATACTTCATCCATTCATCCAATGTCAACAATCAAACATCCATCACAATAATCATCCAAACCAATCGATAAATATCAATATAGAACTGATAATCAATAACATGTATTTAACTGGCAATTTATATTCGATAATAAATTAAATAATGATTTAATTCATATAAATTCAAATTAACCGAGATGACGATTTAAATATACCAAACAGCCACAAATAAATTTCTATCACATAATAAATTTTATTTACCAAACATAAGCAATTTTAGAAGTTGTGAGTGGGTCAAAACACTCACCTTTGAATTTAATTTGAATTTAATTCGAATTTAAACTCAAAATTCAAGTTATATCAGAATTCGTCCAAACCAATGTCAAAATGTCCGAAATTTCGATACGATCCCAGTGGATCAAACCTCTTGTAAAACGAACCTCGTATGTAAAAGTTATATGAATTAAAAGATTCGAAAATGAAATTTAAATAAATAGAAAAAAAAGAAAAGCACCACCAATCACCGTAGCTACGTCACCGTTTGTTCCAAAAATTGCTCGAACCCTAACGCGCTACAGTACTAGAGCCGCCACCATCGATGATCGCACGACTCTGCCTAGCCCCATGCCGACTCGCGCCTGGCCAGAACCACTACCGCCATGACCTCCGACCTCCTCTTCGATCCTCTTGCGCCGATCTGATAGCTCGAATGGAAGCACAACCGCTGCGATATCATGTCCTAAATTAAATTATTGATGACGATCAAGCCGTCAAATCGATGAATGACCTACGTCGATGCACTCCCCTCAACCATCTCCACCAATCCATACCCTCGATTCGACCATCGGTCGAAGATCATCGAACGCCAATGAACGGTCGAGACTAAATCACCGAATTTCAGCCACACAATAACCCAAATCAAAGAAAAAATTAAAAATTTGACTTGCGCCCGTCAAGGACTTCAAAATGTATATAATTTGATATAGTTTGAGAAGTTTTAATTTGAAGTTGAATTTTGAATTGAAATTAGACTGAATATTTTGTTTGGTTTGTCTATCATTGAAAAGGAGAAGTAGACTAAAATGTATGTACAGAAATAAAAATAAGAAATAATTAGGGTTTATAATGATATATTTATAGGCAGATTAGAAAAATAGAATGAATGGACTGGATTGATTTGGATTGGAACGATAAACGACTCAATAAGTTCATTCTGTCTCCAGAACGAAAATGGGTCAACCCATATATCAAAAGGGATGTTTTCAATATTTTTAAACCCAATGGAATAGGTTTCAGTCCTAATTCCATCGTATAAAGAAGTTATGGTAAAATCGGCTAATTTCAAATTGATTTTAACTGAATTTAATTAAATTGATTTCTAAGCGTTTCGAGCTCGTACGATCAAACGACAAATCCGATCGCTACGAAACTTGAAATCATGCAATAATTCACTGTTACAGATTCGATGAAACTGGTTTCGTCGAAATCCGAGTCAGTGGCCAAATTGGCTATTTTCACGTTAACTAAATAAATTAATATAAAATTAATTAATCACTTTTTTTTAATTTAAATTTAATAGTTTACCATTTCTGTCATTTTAGATTACCTTGGCAATTTAAAATCTTTATAACAAATTTCTATATAAATTTTATAATTGAATATTTCAAAGTTTCCAATGTTAAATTCAATTTCAAATAAGTACAGTAATTATAAATTTAATTTCCAATAAACTCATTTATTTGATCCTTAAGTTTGTTGTTCAATCTGTTATCATATTATTGGTACAATTACATTGGTTATATCTTAGCACATTAATAATTTCTAGTTTCATCTTAATTCCAATTGACGTAATATTTAATTTCATTTAATTAAAATAAATCCATTTATTATAGCTTAAATTCCAATAACTTGACAAATCATGATTTCCATTCTTCTTATTCTACCAATTGTCATATTATAAAAAAAATTAACGTTAATTACATCTTATTGAATTAACATACTACCATTATCAATTTAACCTATATTAATTGCACTAATTATGTGAATTAATTGAAATTGTTTTCCAGTTTAAATCTAATAGACTAATAAATGGGTAATATATAGTAATTGTTACCATTAACCTTTAACCACATTTATAAGTTCAATATTTTACAAGCAAAGGTTACAATTGCTTCCCTGCCACTAAATTTCATACAATTACCATTAACAATATAATATTTCATTAGTTAATTAAAAATTTACATTTGTTCTCTTATATTCAATTTGTAACCAAATATAACATTTTAAATTACAATGAATTGGAATTTCATTTAGATTGTTAACAATTAACTTAAGTTAACATTGTTTCATTTTATTTTAGTTATTATTTCATTAATATAACTCCAATTTTTATCTCTCAATATTAAATTACCAAAATCAATCAATTACATTTACAGATTTATTGCTTACAACAAATGTTACCATTTTTTATTAACTAATTCCATATTTACATTTGTTTGCGTATATTTACTTTATAACTAAGTATAACGCTGAAATCATCTTAATTAATTGTATTTTCATTATAATTGTTAACAAATGACTTAAATTAACATTGTTACATTTAATTCTAATTATCATTTCCTGATTAAATTACAATTTTTTCTTTCAATTTATTAAATCACAAATCCTATTCAATTTACTCATTTAAATTATCGAAAATTACGGGTCATTACAGGTACAAGAAATTCTTGTTAGACTTTGGTGCATTTCTAGGGGTGTACCATCAGAAGATAGTCCCTTACCTTTCCATAGTATGGAATCCATCTCTAATACATGCCTTTACAGTTTTGATTTTAGAGCCTATTGTGCTAGAATTTAATATGGTAATAATTTCAGCTATTTTAATATGTATTTGAATCCTCAGACATTATTATAATATCACTAGATTTTATATAAAAATGTTTTGGTTATCATAAGGTAAAAACCTATCTGTGTTTATGTGGGGCATGGTCTTATGAGATACCTTTATTTTAAAGAGACTTAAAGTGATAATTAAATTTTTTGAGTTTACTCACACCATATCCATGTCTGACTTGAAGTTTATCTTCTTTTCATAAACTCTTGGGTGCTCAAATTTGAATGGGCAGCTAAGTAGTTCAGGTTTTTCCGTAGATTTACTAGGAAGAGCTTGGAGTAGGTAGCTTCATCGATAGCTAGTTATTTTTCTTGTTTTCCGTTGTATTATATGTATATTATAGTCAGTTAGGTAGGGACAGACTGTTATAACTGTCTTAGGGTAGAATTTGTATTATTATAACTTTAAGTAACATTTTTAAAAGACTTTGTAATATGTTATGTTGAGTAATATGTATTGTTCCGTTGCGTTGTGAGGTTCTGTGTTATTTAGTTTCTTCTCTTCTATCTTTTCTTTCTTTCAACCCGAATGATTGGTTTTCCAGCACTTGAATGCTCGACATGCAACATAATGGTCGTATTAGTGTCGATTTTCGAGGCTCGAAAATCCGGTCATTGCATTTTGGTATCAGAGCCTAGGTTAAGCAAACACCTAGGCTTTTGTGGGAAAACTCATTAAGAGATTAGGTAATGGAATGCCTTATTATGAGCTTGAGTGTATTATATATATGAGCACGTATTTCCTAGTGATATAAAAATGTTTTATATTGTGTAGATTTATCGATTGAGTGGCTTAAAAACTCTGGTCGAGACATGGGACGCCATAGTGTCGATAGGAGTTTCATAAACACTTGAATAAGACAAACCAATATAATATTGTTTTAAAATGGTAAATGAATTTTTTTTACTTAGGATTATATTTTATATATAAAGAAAAATGTTTTCAAAGTTGACAGAAATTGTTAGATGTAATGGGTGATAAGGAATGATAATAAATGTCTAGCATCATTTGGAAAAGATACATTTCCCTATATGAACACGATCTGGAAGTGTATTTTTAAGATATCTTACTATCATTAGGCAGTAAGAATAGATATACAAGGAAGGAGAGGACAGGGAAAGAGATCAAAGAAGTTAACCACAAAGGATGGAAAGATTGATAGGCAAGCTGCCAAAGTAGTTGTTGTTCCTAATGAAGAAGTAGTTGATGTTCAAAAGAAGCCGGCAACTTCAACAAAGAATGACATCATCAATAAATGCAAAAGGAGGAAATTTCTACCGCGTTGGAAGAGGCATTAGTAGGACAAATCAAAAGAGAGTGGTCCACAAGGAAATTCTTAAAAAAGAGAAAGGAAACTAGTTAATACTTATGTCACAATACATGACATACTATGGACTATTGTATAGAGGAAAAGGAGGGACCACTAGTTCCGAAAGTTTAAGAAAACATTGGGTCTTTTGCCAACAACTTTGACGCATAAAGAAAAATTGTCCTACGATTTAAAGAGCACTACAGGACGGAGGAATTATTAAGTAAAAACCAGCCATCCTCGAGAGAGATAATCATGGTAATGTGTATATATAGAATAGGAGAAGATCAATAGATAGGGATGAGTATCTTGAGTGTGGACTCATAATTATGAGGGTGTTTTGGGAAGTTATGTATAATATGTATCCTTGGAAATGTTTTGAATGCTATGCAATTATTGTTATTTGCTTTTAAAATCATTCTTTAAACTTAGGAAATGACTAGTGAGGTTTGAAATTAAATGTTTTAATATGAATCCGGATAACAAAGAATTATGAATCCTTGAGTTTTTGGAGCTGAGGTTTATGCTGTTGAGGAAGGGCCGCAAGATCAAACCTCAATGGACTTCGCTTCGTTATGTCGTGATTTTGAGATTTTAAGTTAAAGGAAGTTCTTGGGTTTAGAATCAATCATGGAAGTTAAGAATTGGCTAGGCTGGTGCGACAAGCTATGTAATGACATGATGAAGAATATTCAGGAATCATTAGAGAAGATGATAAGTAATGCTCCACGTTTTCAAGATTTTGCTCCGCAATCGCCTACTACTACATCAACTGAAGATAAGAAGTGCAAGTTCAAGACAAAATTTCCTAAATATGGTTGCTTTGGATATGGAGGAAAGTCACTTGGTTGAAAAATGTAGTTGGGGTAAGAAAAAGAGAAAGGAGAAAGGAGAAAGCAAAGGATAAGAGACAAAAGCTTGAGAAGTAGAATGCACCAAATTATTTTTAGTACTACCACGAGGAGGGTCATTTTATTACAAATTGTCCTGAGCTCAAGGAAAGGAGGTAGCCTAAACCCTTCATTATCATCATAGAACCATCTGTTTTAGTAGCAGCAAAGGGTAAAGGAGTTATGGAAGGATTAGTTTAGCACTAGCAGGATAGAGACTAGTAAAAGAAATAGTATACTAAGTTATGCCTTGTTAGTATGTATCTTTTGATGCGTACTTCCCATCTATGATGGAGTCACTTGGCATGTATCTAAGATTGTGTGTTGTTTGAATGATATTCTATATCTATGTATCATTTCTTCTGTTTGTTTTTGATGGATATTAGTATCTATCATACTTTTATCTCTCCAACCCTTACAGATGGACTAGGACTAAAGCTAATAAGATTCATGACTTTATGTTGTGCCAACATAGTAGGTAAGGATCGACTATTCATAAGGTATTTTGGTTAAAGAATAGATTAATAAATGAATTTAAATTTGAATTATATAAATAAGAAGATTAAAATAAACTTGGTTTTACTAAACAATACTTTTGGGTTAGAATTGTGAAAAATTTCGGGATGAAATTCTTTTAAGGGGGAAGCGAAAAGGATATTAAAATGTATAAAGTGCTTGAACATAATATATACGTATGTTGGATCTCCACTCCTCCTCCATCATTTTCACCCACTTCCCCGCTCTTATGCAACTATTCGAGCCATTATCCTGTGTATTATGAGTTGAAAGAAGCATTTTTATATAATAAAATTATATACATTTTTCTATAAAAAGGTTTTCTTTTATCTTATATATACAATTAAATGAGAAAATATATACATGCATCTAGATGTATCCATCATGCTAAAATAGTTTGTAATGTGTATATATGTGTTTACAATAGTGTAATGACCCGCAAAAGCGTACCCTTATTTCGATCGCAATGGAAAAGGTTTCGGACCCTAATTCGATCGTATAAAGAAGATAGCTTTTGGACTCAGTTATTATATTAAATTTCCGATATGAACTTCAACGCGTTTATATATCATATGCTCACACAACAACCCCAATCACTACGAAAATTGAATCCGATAATAATACATTATTACGGATCCAATGAAACTGGTTTCGTCGAAATCCGCGACTGTGCCTCAGAAGGCTATTTGAATATCAATTTAAACAACATATTTTTAAAACTGAACAAATAATTGTCAAATTCAATTTTAAAATTTCTATCACCATCAATATTATTAATATAAATTTATAAGCCTTCAAATTATTTTTAACAAGCTAAAAATCCCAGATTTCATATTTTATCCAATTTTCAATAGTTTAATTCAAAATTAAATTATCCAGTAAATGGTGATATTTGAAATTCAAGTTAAAATTACTCTTTTGAAAATTTAAAACCAATTAAATATTCCTATTTTAAATATCCAAAATTTCGAGTCATCACATTTCTCCCCCCTTAAAAGAATTTCATCCTCGAAATTACTAGTTAGGAAGAATGGTCCAATATCCGTTTACTTTTCCCAAAACCAACAATTCAACATCCTACCAACTATGTTTTTATAGAAGACACATTATCATTCTTGCTAACTTCCCAAACTCTCCCATAGTTTTCAAACAATACTATTTGCTCAATCATTAAAATTTCAATTTTAAAACCAAATTTTGAATTATCATAATTTTCTCAAAAAATTTCTAACTCCCTAAATTTCCAAAAAATTTCGCCAGCATCTCCTCTGCGCTGCTAGCTCGGTACAACTACAAAATGCCTCTACGGGCTCCCAATTTCAAAAAGAAAACAAAAGCCAAGTGGCTAGACCAAAAAATCTCAAATTTATACAGAAATTTAAATACATACCTTTGCCGAGCAAATTTCAATTTATCTTCTGAAATCGAAATTCCCAATTTTCCCACTTGCTTTTTAATACCTGTATATCCAATTTAACCATATCCAACTACAGATTCCAAAATCATTTTATACACTTCTTTACAAAATTCTCAATATTTATTCCATTTAAGCCTGTACTATGTACCTATATCTTTCGTACGCAATACCGAATCCGATCGCTTACTCGATCACACCATTTCATTTCCGTACTAGTATCGTCCGCCCGACTTCCTAGTGCGGACTCAGATCCGGTTTCTTGATCAAAAACTGTCATTCTCCTTTCATAGTCATAACTATGATAGAGAATTTCAGAACAAATCAAAAATCCATATCCAGGGTTCGCCGTCGAAAATCGAGTGATAAAAATCCTAATTCGGATCGATATAACTATCTCAAAATTCTGTGCTCGAATCTGGATCAAATTGCTATGCGAATAAAATAATATACGTGCATCCTACGTATTTATCTCAATTTATTATCAACCATATCAATTCTCTTTTTATTCACATTCATTTTGATTTCTGTTTACTCATCAACGCTTATTATTTCACATATTTTTATTAAACCTTCACTCAAATGCTTATTCAATATATTTTCCCGACACCCATATTACTTAAGAATTCTACCATTTCTTCTTAAGTTTAATATAAGTATTTTATATGCTTCTTATATTTATTTTCACTTCGCCACTTTAGTTTATATCTACTTCTATTCAAATTAGTTCTTCCATTTCCATATGAATTCAATTTATCTTCAATTCTGAATATTGAATTTTATCTTCCATTTATAACCGATTCATATCGTTATTTTAAATTATTTCATTCACTAATTTATTCCAATTTCCAACTTGAAATCGTTTTGTCGCTAACAAAAATTTTCCCAAAAATTTTTCTAACTCCCAAAATTTTCGGAAAATTTTGGCAGTCTCCTTTGTACCGAGGAGCTTTTGTAATTTGACAAGACATTTAAATATATATACATCGACCCACACGGTTGGAAAAATAAAAACAGTTCATATTTCCTATTTTTATTGCGTAGGCGTACCTCTATTTAGCATTTTTAAGCAAGCGGCTTATTATTTAGCAATTAGCGCGTCCAAAATCCAGCCAAACAGTTTCTCGGTACCTGTACTTACTTAATGCAAACATGCAAGTATAAAATATAGGAAGTTTGTCTACACTTCACTCATTTTAAATAGCTAGCACATGGAATAAGCATTTCATACTAAACAATTTTTATAAGCAATTTTTAAGATTTTGACACTAATTCAAATAGCTTCGAACCAAATTTTTATTTAGTTAGAATGGTTTATTATTCAATCGCTTATATTCAATTCCCTTTTTAATCCAAACGAACCCAATTCATTTCAATTGATTCCATAATCAATTTTTCTTAAAGTCTCTTCACATATTAACTTATTTACAGGCCATACACCTGCGTTTCATTCCATTTTCGCAATTGTTTCATTCAAAAACATTTTAAAAGCTTGGCACATTCAATACTGATAAATTAATAACCATTTCCCAAATTAATTTAACCCAGACTTTTATTTAATGGACTCACTTTTACTCGAAGCCAAACTTCTATTAATTTTAAACTTAAGTTAATTTACTTTCTTCAAATTATTTCAGCTTCATAACTTAAGCTCACTTCTATTTAATTTGATTCTCATCAAATTCAATTACCCCACTCTTTATCCATTTTAATTTTAATCCCATTCTCAGTTTGTTAAAATAATATCCAAGTTTATATTTAACTCATTTACACTTGAATTTGATTTATTTACAACCCAAATCATTTCTATTTTAATTCTGTTCCATTCCATTTGACAACAATTCCACTTATATTTAATTCATTCCCAATCCAAGTTGAATTTTATTTATAATCGAGTTTATTTCACTATTCAACTTCTATTTTACCAAATTGGGTTCCACTCCCATATCTCACCAACATATTCAATTTACTAATTTATTCCAAATTAGTTTACTCCCACTTCCAATTCAATATTTGATTTTTACCTTTCAAAAATCACTTCACTTAATTTTCTTGAGTTCAATCTATTTTATAATTCAAGTTTTGGATTTTTATTCAATTCTTAAAATACAAACAATTTTATTTTGGCTTATTTATTCCACTTCTAAGTATTATAAGTCGCAACATATTTATATCTGTACTTTCATCCATTTACCATCAATCCCGTTCACATTTTACTTTTTAACCCTGGATTATACATTTTATTTAGCCAAGTTTATATTTTTATTCAATGGATTTTCAATTCTTTTATAAGCCCTCGAAATCTATTTATTCCAATTCAATCTTATTTAACTTAACTCCAGTTAAATCTAACTTCCTACTATTCTTTTGACTTCACAATCCATTTAAATTTTATTAAGAACTTAATTTCATTTAATGTATCCACCACGTGATATAGTTCCATTTCAATTATATTTCAACTTTAATTCAAATCCAATCACAATAAGATTAAACTTAGCTTGAGTTCATTTAATTCGACTTACTCTTCTAACTCATTAACTTTGACAAGTTAATTTCATTCCACGAAATTTTCAAACTTTCTAATTTTCCAAACCTGGTTATAATCCATAATATTTTTAGTTAAATCTCTAGAGTTTAAACAATTACTTAGACACTCGAAACATTTTAAACCAATTCCGTAGCTTTCAATAATCACTTAAGTATTTCAAAAATCATTTGAGATCATTTATATCCAAAATCCTTTGGTAAATTCAATTATCTCAATTTCTAAACCAACCCAGTTTTGTAAACAATTCCAAATTCAAAATCTCCAGGCAGCAATCCCTCTCTTGGAAACTCGAAAATGAACATCGATGATGCTGAAGTCATCACCGAAGTTATTTTCCAGCGACCGAAAAGAGTTCATTGCTTTTATCTCTTCAAAACATTTCAAATATTTTTAAATTCCAAATCTTTCCAGATTTCAAACCTAATTCAAAATATTTCTCAAATATTATCGCTATTACTTCTCCAAAACTTTTGAAAACCATTTTCAAACCCCAACAAATTAAACTTTTTCCCAAAATTCCAAATTCCAAATCCATCCAATTATTCAAACATTACTCTGGAATTTTCATCTTAATTTATTTTCAAATTTTTTTCTCGAGTTCAATTTCAAATTATAAATCACATTTACGAATCCCATTTGTTATGAATTTATTTCTTAGCTTTTGGTTATGATTTCAATTTCTTATTCAATTCTTGCACTACAATGAAAATAATTTAATATTATCATTCCTAACAACCAAGCACCCATATATAACTATAATAATTTACGAAAAAATATTTCCTTTATATACAAAAGTAATTTGGGTAAGATTATTTCATTTGCCCTATTTAAAACAATACCGTGTCGGTTTATCTTGTTTAAGAGCTTAGAAACCCCTATCGATGACATGGCGTCCCATATATCGACAAGAATCCATAAACACTCAACCGATAAGTCAACACAATATAAAAAAAAATTATTTTCACTAACAAATACGCGCTCATATTTATTAATACACTCAAACTCATTATAGGGTACTTACGGACTCTATTTCTATTGAGTAATCCCCACCAGAGCTAAGGTTATCACCAACCAAAGCTCTGATACCAACTGTAATGACCCACAAAACCGTATCCCTATTTCGAACGCAATGGAAAAGGTTTCGGGCCCTGATTTGATCGTATGTAGAAGATAGGTTTTGGACTCAGTTATTATATTAAATTTACGATATGAACTTCAGCGCGTTTATATATCATATGCTCACACAACAACCCTAATCACTGTGAAAATTGAATCCAATAATACAATATTACAGATCCAATGGAACTGGTTTCGTCGAAATCCGAGACTGTGCTTCGAAAGGCTATTTAAATGTCAATTTAAACAACATATTTTTAAGACCGAAAAATAATTGTTAAATTCAATTTTAAAAGTTTTATCACCTTCAATATTATTAATATAAATTTATAAGCCTTCAAATTATTTTTAACAAGCTAAAAATCCCAGATTTCATATTTTACTCAATTTCCAATAGTTTAATTCAAAATTAAATTATCCAGTAAATGGTGATATTTGAAATTCAAGGTAAAATTACTCTTTTGAAAATTTAAAACCAATTAAATATTCCTATTTGAAATATCCAAAATTCCGAGTCGTCACAAATAGTGTTTTAATATTTTCAATAACTTTTAACTAATAAAAATCATGATTTTGGAAAATAACTTCAGGTCACATTTTCTATTTTATTCTAAACTATATATTTGTAAACATAATTTGAAACTGATTTTATCATCATTAGTACTTATTAAAAATAAGTTTATTTGTTAATAAAAATACTTATTTAAAAATATAATTAAATATTCATTTAAATAGTGATTAAATTCTGGGTCGTTACAATTGATGTAGTTGCCTCATATGATGATTTGTTGAAATGAATGAGTAGGTATACTATTTTCTTCTTTTACTATTTGCATTGGTTGCGATGTTAAATTAGTTACATTGATTGCATTGTTTGTGATGGTAGCAATGGTTGCATGGATGTTACGGTTGTAATGTACTAATAAGTATTTGGATGGAAAAGAGCAGGAAACAGAATTAAGTTATTTAATCTCTTAAAGGGGTACGTAGGCAGTCTTCCTATGTAATAGCTATTAGATCCCTTAGGTTGGGCTGGGATGTGTAAGGTTAGGTGCACTTTAAAAATAGTTAACACCTTTTCCCTTCATTATATGTATCTATGTATATGTGTAAGTTTGCAAGTGGAAGCAAAGAAGGAAGCAAAAGGGTATGGAATGAGTAATATCTACAAATAGTTCGGTATATCCCTTTCATTGTACTTAAAAAGATTTTGTTTAATAATTGTTGTGTAAAATGTGTAAATTATGTGATGTATTTCATTTAAGTAATATTTAAATTCTTGGAATGAGATATGTATATGTTGATGTTTAAAATTCCATCTATGAGGTTCCCTTTTTATTTACTGTTTTAGAGTCAATCTAATTTTTTTCTACCCATGATCCACTGCTTTTAAAATCTGAAATTAGTTGTAAGCACATTTTGAAGTCGTTTATAGTTGATTTTAGATTTTAAAAATAGTGAGTCATCACACTTTGTATTAGAGCTTAGGTTTAGCGATTATTTGAGCCTTGAGTAGGTTTGACCATTAGGTTATAATGAGTTACACTTTAGGTTTGGTTAAAATATAGAATGAGAGAACGTTTTGACCAACAAATGTATGCTCTATGTGTATGAGTTATTTGTTAACTGTCGTTACCTTACCCTAGAATGATGTTTATTCATGACGATGGAAGATAAATAAAGCAGGAGTGGGTAGGATGAGATCATATAAGAGGGGTTAAGTGTTGGTTATAACCCAAGTGACACACATCCTATGTTAAAATCCGACCTTTATAAGATAAAATCATTTTTTTCTAAAGTGAATTATATTTGCTTGGAAAATTTATAAAAATAATATTTAAAGTGGTTTAAAGATATTAAAGGGAAAAATGGTTATTGTTGGTTATTGAAGTGATTTTTTTTGAAATTTTTTATGAGAATAAAATATCTATTTTGGAAACAAAATATTTTTGTTAAGATATTTTTGAAAAGGGAATATGAACATAGTAAAATATTTTGTTTGAAAGTTTTATTAAAAAGGTGTTTTAATTAGATATAAGATGTTTATTTCCGTCTTTAAGGAAATATTTCTATGAGAAACCCATGTTGTTTTAAAACTTCCTTTAGAGTGCATTCCTATAATATCATTATGATTTAGAAATGTTTTGTTAGATATGGAAAATAAATTAAAAGATAAATTTTGTCAGTAAATATTATATTTAAAGGTATTTTTATAAAAGGATGTTTTAGTTTAAAATATTTATTTCGGCAAGAATATCTTAATGGGAACATTTTTGTCAAATTGTCTTTAATTTGGAAACATCCTTTAACAAGGGTAATAAGAGGTATTTTGGAGGGAAATATTTTTACTAAAAGGACATTTTGAAGTATATGCTATAAGATTCGAGGAGTATTTATTGAATATGATGTTTTGAAGAGGATTATACTATTTTAATAATAGCAGAGAATTTATTTTGTAATTTTTTTAAGTACCTTGTTGGAGAATATTAGTGAGAACCCTTTTTTAAAAAGAAGAATATTTTGCTGAAACATTTTTTATAATGAATATTATATGAGTTCGAGAGGGTTTATCATGGAGATTACTTCCATAAAAATATATCTTATTTTGAATGAATTATTCTCTCAAAAAGAATAAATTTGAAAATAATTGATGGAAGTATTTTATTTAGGAAGTACATTTTAAGTGAAGAACGTAATAAAATATTTTTTGAGTAGAAATTTTATCAAAGAAATATATTTGATTTCAAAAAACATTGTTTTGAAAATTGATTTTTGGTTTTGAGGATTTTCACTCAATGGGTACTCTTTGGAAAAATGACGTTTGAAAAGAAAGTCATTATTGAGTAAAGAGTTTTGGTTTAAAAGACCTGATTTTAAGGTCATTTTATTGAGAACTATAAAAGTAGATTTATAACATAGGGTATAAGATGACAAGTAGGATGAGTTCTGAGTTGCCCAACACCCACTATGACGATGCTACACTTCTGTCTATTGTGTGTGACTTCCCTAATGAGCTGTAGAGATGTTTTGTTATTTCCTTTTATGGAGAAGAAGGGAATGTGATTTAGAGAATGCCTATTTCAATGCATGGAATAGTAATCTTATGCTTGTACTGGCTTGCTTTGGTTGAGTTGTTTGTATTGCATCATTATTTGTTAAAAATTCTAAAATTGAGAACATTTAGCTGCTTATTTACCTATGTCTTCTAATTAATTTATGATGTGCTCACTTGAATTAATTTCCTATGTTTGAATTATGTTGTTGGTTGTTTGTTTTACAATGATTGATTTTCATTATTTGATTGTCTGCTTGTTTGTTTGTACTATGATGTGCTCATATCATATTTTCCTAGATTAAAATCTTTTGTTCGATTGTTGTTGTTGATTGTCTGTTTTCTATAGTTAGTTTAATTGTTGCATGTTGTTTGTTTGCCTACTATGTGTTATAACTTTATGATGAGGTGGTTATCCAATATTGACTTTTAATAATGTTTGCATTGGAGAAGGGCGTTAAGGGCATATTAGATTTAGTCATAAAGAGATAGCATAATTTCCTAAACTGAGGAAGGCTATATATTTGGATTGAATAAGATAGTTAAAGATGTTCCTTAAAGATGAAGTAATATTGATTATAGGATTTTGGTGAATAAAGACTTGGTAGGTACCGTTGGGGAATCAAGACGATGGGCAGGAGGTTCGTTATACAAAGGAGTTTTAAAACACACATTTCAAAATTATTTTGTACAAGCAATTACCAGCTTCCATAAATGCTTTTAATATAGAGGTTTTCTATTTTTGAGGGATTTTTACTATCTAAAGTTCTAATAAAATCATGTTTTCTCCAAAATCATATTTAATTGATTTAGAATAGCGAAAATATTTTAAGAAACTATTCTATAAAATGGTTGCGATATATTTTTTTTGAGGAAGAAAACGATTTTTGTTTTAAAGGAAGATGGAAGCTCTTATTTGAAATTTTTTTAATAAATATTCTACTTTGAAGATGTACTAGAACTCTCCTTGCTAGCAGATCCCTCTTTTGGTATTTTGGCTGAGTAATCCCTATCATCGGATGAAGGAATCATCATTAGAGGACATTGGAATTAGATTGTTCGATGTGATATAAAGATTGGAACATGATGGGTTCTGATATGAATACTAAGGGATTGTTGATGCACGAAGATTTCGATGTTGCGCATAATGAGGGGTATGTGAGGACATTCACTGGGCAAATGATGGTCCTCGGTTCACATGATGTTTCGATTCATCATACCCTGGATTGAGTGCGATGGCCGTCTACTTCCTAACACTCTAAGCAGAATGGATGTGAGCAAGGAAATCGGACGATGATGAGTATTCATATATCCCAAGGTATAATACTCCAATGATGGTGAGTATTCATTAACATTATGATGGTGGTCATTTAGAAGAGACAATATGATGTGGGTTAGATGACCAAAGATGGATGCAGCTATAGTATGAGTAGATGAACATAATAATTTATGGATTCAGCCATTATTAGGCATATTATTTTGAGGATATAACTTTGACTGGGCATGTGTTATTCTGAGAATGAAATTATAAGTGGGTGCACAGGATGTTTAAGATGGTGTGAAAATGGAATGGTACCGTAAGGCCCCACCTCTAGACCTACACTAATAAAAGAAATTACTAGGTAATACTATCTGCTAGTGTAGAGAATAAGGCTGGTTAGGGGCAATCATCCATGAATTTTGCTTCGAGCGAGTATTGACATGTCGAATTGAGTGTTGTTTTTTTCAAAGTCGATTGAATGTACACCAATTAGGCCTAAAAAAATTATGGTGGCTTAGAAGTATTTAGAATAGCATTGATAACATAGAACATAGAATCATAGAATAATAGAGTATACAACGAAACATACATAGGATATAAGCTACTGCGAACAAATATATATATAGACACACACACACATAAGATAATCTACAAGATAACGGTCATAAGTGATCGACTCAATATACATACATAATGGCCCCAAAACAACATATACAAAAAAGGAGTCTCTATCTAAATAGTTGAAATAAACTATTACATAAGTCTACTCAGCATGACACTAATGAACACCTAACTATCTCCTGTAAGATCCAACTCCAGAAATCATTAAATAAAAGAACTTGAAACATCTCAGTCTGACCTGAGTATTATAAAATAATAAACGAGTGAGTCTAGTTTTAATTTAAATCAATGTGCGATAGTAATGGAAATAATAAGATAGATCTCAAGAATAGCACTTGGTTAAATAGTGTCTAACCTCAAAAGAATATCATTATTCTTGAAATTTTAATCACCAAAACCTTAAATCAAATTTAGCTTTTAAAAAGAAAATCCTAAGATATTTTTGTGAAATTCTAAAAACACATAAATCCAGAAATCAATAATAAAAAACCAAAAATTGATGGGGGAGGCGCTTAAAATTACTCCAAGACTGGTGAGCGTGAAAACTCACCGAACATGTGTGTATCCCAAGATGGGCCGGTAGACCTATAATCCCATGATGGGCATGAAGGCCCATAATCTTACGAAGGGCATAAAAACCCATAAATACTCAAAATAGGCATGAAAACCCATAAATACTAAAGATAGGCATAAAAACCCATAAGATCCGCCTGCAGACGAATCACTCAAGGATGAGCCTGTAAACTCGCCATAATAAATGTTATATACTTCCAAATATTAATCATTCAGGTAATGACCGTATGTCCAATACCACATCGGTTTACGTGAACATTTACTACAAGTCATTAAACACCACTCGTGCCCCAACATGGTTCAATCAAACAAATCCAAGAATTGATCGATGAAACACAAGCGTTCCATACCACTTGCTTTACTTGACTGTTTAATTTGATTTCTCATTTAACCGAGGCCGTGAGTTTTCATAGGAAAATAGTTTATTTCAAAATTTATTTTGAAATATTAATTTCAAATGGCTAGTAATTAAATAATAGAGGATATGGTTATATATATAATTTAAAATCTTGCTTCACAAATGATTTGGAAAACTATAAATATTTATATGTGTTTACCTTACCAAAGATCATTTCTTTTAAAAACTACACAAACACACACACACGTATATGTGTAATTTATTTTCAAATTATTTCTTTATAAAAAAAATTCAAAATCTAGTATATATAAAATGTTTATTTGTAAATGTACCCATAGTGTAGGTCTCTACGGAATTAAAAACATTAAGATAGGAATTCAAAATTTGGAAATAGGCAGAGAAATTTTCACAAACAAGCTCCAAAACGATATAAGTAACATGGTAAAATATCAGAGTCAAATGAAAACTATAGAATAAATTCACTCTAGAAAATACCACTTCTCAAATAAGGGACTACTTTAAAAGTTCGTGTTGCTTTATGGCGAGCTCCAATCTCATAAATAATGCACAAATATCGTATAATTAAGCTACGAAAATCAATTGCATTTTAATGATTTCCAATGTGCATGCAACTACGTAATAAAACATCGATTCAAGTCAACTCATTTAACCATCAACTAAGCAATCCATAATAGGCAATTGTATATCAATAATTTCAACGTCTTCTACTAATTTGTAACATCCCCTTACTTGGACGCTCAAAACTAACGGCTACAGATGCGACAGTCATCCATAGTTATTAATTCTGGACGACCAAATATGACAACGCTAGATACATTAATGTACAAAAACACAAGAATATGGAAAAAAATTAAAGCAGCAAACAAAAGCCACATTCCATTTCAAAATATTTCAAATTCATTATATAATCCTAGTGCACAAACCACGTTCAGACAAAATATACTTATTACAAGATACACCAAGCGCGACATATGAAGATGTCGCCTTGGATGATCAGAGGGTATAATAAGTGTGACGCCCCATTCCGAGAGCCTCGTTAACAAAGAGTATTACATAGATAATACTGTCGGCTAACGCGGACAATAGAGTATAATGGAAGCGACCATGTGCAATCTTACCTTAACTATTCACTAAATATGTTGAAAAGTAGAAACACATTAAAATTCGACCTATTCAATAAATATTTAAAGCAAAACTACAATGGATATAGGATCTATCAGAAGAAAATATAACAACTCAAATGTAATATACATCACAGAACAGTCAATCATAATATACACATACACCGATACAGAACAGAGTATACAAAATAATACATGTCAAGTGGTATAGGAGACCACAATATACAAACGAGACGAAAGAGTATAAATCAAAGTTACAACAGATAAGGACTACAAAAGACGCTATAACAAAAAGAAGCTAGCGAATAGTCCATGCGGAAGCAAAATAGGCTAAGTCCAAAAGCACCTAACCTGAAACATCTCGGCCTGACCCGAGTATAAAATACACGGATCAGTCTAGATAACAAATCAGTTAGATTAACTGAACAATAATAAACCTGCAAGGTCATACAGTATAACAAATATCTCTAGAGGAGATAACACAATCATCAACAAGAGATGAATCATATAGAGCAAGCCTCATATCATTGGCAACATATAGAAACAAAGGATACAAATATCCCAAAACAAGCCAAAAGGCAAATAACAAATACCCATAAGGTATACAAGTTCCACAAGGTAAACGCTATACTCCATGTGGCTCAAAAAGACCAACACCGAAGGGCGATACCAAGGGAATATACATATCAATGAAACATCATAAAATTTTCTCGAGCTCAGTACCGTACAAACAAGGATCCATGAGCCCGAAGACTCCAAACCCAAGTATCACCCATGCGGCACATAAGACCAACATCAGAGCGAAACTATATAGGGCAACAAACCCGAAGGCACACACCCGAAGGCAACATACCCGAAGGCAACAAACCTAGGGAGACAGTCCGAAGACACTATCCCAGAGGCAACAAACCATAGTGGTGAAGGTCGAAGACCCAGTACTGGACACCACTAACTGGCGGAATGTGTCGCAACTCTCGAAAAGGAATCCGAAAAGTGTTAACGTATGTCCCATAACCGCTCGTTCGCACTAAACGGTTTACTATCCGTCAGTCCCTTTCACACTCAAAGCAGTACAAAGTTTACCTCATATCATCGATAAACCAAACCCGAAGGTCAAAACAATCAATCGAATAGGTCAAGGATTAATCGGAAAAATAAACGCACAGATTCATGGTCCGTGTTTTGCCCAACCATTTAATCACCCTTCCACTTCGCTCGAAGTGCGAAAGTGTGTGTGTTTTAAATAGAATTTATAAATTAGAGAAACGAACTTTTAAATGCGATTCGAGAGATTATTTTATAAAAACCCGTGGATTAAAATTAAAGAGGAACCATCAAAGTCAAAACAATTGATAATCATACATGGGATCATCATGAATCGATTCAAATTGAAAATTCAATCAAAAATGGCAAAGTGGGCTCAAACAGCAGGTTCAGTCGACTGAACAGAGTTTTCAGTCGACTGACCCTGTGCCTGGAAAATTTTCCAGGTTCAGTCGACTGTGCAGAGTTTTTCAGTCGACTGAATCATGCCTGGAAACTCTCGGGTTTCAGGTTCAGTCGACTGAACAGAGTTTTCAGTCGACTGAATCATGCCTGGGCTGTTTTTTTCAGCCTTATTCAAATGAAGAGCAAACTCTCCCAAAATGCAATCGGACGAACATTGGCTCTAAGGGCTTATGCCAATCGACAACCCGGCCCTATAGGTTCCTCGATGCATCACCAAAACATGATTAAAACATCAAAGTTAGGATTTTAAAGATTTGAACCCAAAACACTAAAAATTGGATTATTCTCCAATTTAACCCAAACCAATTGCAAGTGCATATGAACAAGGTGTTAGGAATTCATACCTAACATCAATGAAATCAAGAGAAGTAGATGTGAGTTCAAAACTCACCTTTGCACACAAAACAAAGAAGATGAAGAAGCACAATTACAAGGAATCAACCAACTACACTCCACTTCAACACTACAAGCTTCAATCTAGCATCAAAGCAAGTATTTCCTAAGTTAGGGTTAGGAAATTACTGAAATTGAAGAGGGGAAGAGATGGAGAAGATGGAGATGAACTTACCAATGGATTCTCTTTGATTTTGGAGCAAGAATCAAGCTACAAAAGAGAAACTAAGGCTTGCCAATTTCTATTTCTCTTTCCTTTCCCCCATTTCAGTTTTTAGTTTGAGAAATAAAATGAAATGAAGATGAAATGAAGAGAAGGGTTGAGCTAGGGGGTTAAGTTAGCTAGTGGGCTGAACCCAACCCCAAACCCAATAGAAAAAGTAGCCAAAATTTCACAAACTCCAAACATATCAAAGATTATACTCAAAAAGATCGCAAACGCCATTTTGGACTCAATGGAAATGGTTTCGAGCTCCAATTCGTCCATTTGCAGAAAGTAACATTTCGGACCCCAAAATCCGAATAACGACGCTATATTTAAATCAAACATTTAAATATAAAATCGTTAAATATGCGGGTTGTTACAATAAGGCAATAAAACAAGTTTGCCTTTACAACCAAACACAGTGGATAAAAAGAACTCAAGTAGCTAGCATGCCTCTTGTACATCACTGGAAGCTTTGTTCATCTAAAAGAACACCTAAAAACCTTAAACCTCAAACTATTCAAATTCAGTTGAGTACCCAAGAATTTAAGGGGAAAACAAAAACTTCGAGTCAGACATAAAGCATAGTATGAATAATAATCTACCATCTCAAATCATTTAGATATCTAGTGAGACCATGCCACTTGGCGGAATGGATTTCCCCCTCACTAGTATCTTAAAACTTCATAAAACCATATACTTCCCTCATGCGTCCATAATGGTTAAAACAATTCAAAATAATATGATGATATGCAAATAAATAAGTTAATTATGGATTATCCATCCCCATTCATTCTGACTATATGTCTCAATTATAGTTTTTAGGGTTACTATTAACATTTTTAATACTTATGGACTACCTGTTTGATTTCATAGTTTTCATGGGATTACAAAGAACCTATAGTTAACTTCAGTATCTTTATTTCTTATCCTAGTTTTCATGGACTGACTAGGAACCAATTGACTAGCTGTCAGTATCTTAATTTCTTATCCTAGTTTCATGGGCTTACTAGAAACCAATTTGGCCCCTGCCAATATCAAATCATAGTTTTCATGGGCTTACTATAAACCTATTAGCCTCATCCAATATCTTTCACTGTACACAGTTTTTATGGGCTTACTGTGAACCTGTTGGCCCTTACCAATTTCTTTATTTAGGATTTTAACATTTCTTAAGTTATATTAACTACCGAGTCAAACTATCTGGTTATTCTTCCCTTCCCCAAAGTATCATTATGGGTTAATTACAAAACATATGAAGAAGCAATCATAATAATACCAACCCCTATGGTTTAATGTCCATGGAATCATTTAATATAAAACATGATTAAACCCTTTAACCTATTAATCAAGGAAAACTTCTTATATTTCAAAACTCTTTAATTTATTCATGCCATGCTTTTTCCTTATTTGTTTTAAAACCATAAAACATCACTTTTTAAACCCCCGGATAACCTCCTTTGGAAGCAAAGAAAAATCCTTTTTAAAACACTATGTATACCCCTTTCGAGGCCCTTTTTAAAACGTCTCTTTCGAAACCAATTATAATTTTCGATTGTGTCAAAACATTGCTTGATAATCTTTAGAAACTTAGCTTCGAAACCAATGAAAGTACCCCTTTCGAAAGCATTGGGTTTTACTTCTAAATTTTTTTGGGTCAAAGTGGTTATATACAAAAGTAACTCTTTCGAAACCCTTAATAAAATTATTTGGGGAATACTTGATGGTGTTGGAACCATCTATTCGTAAGCTCAAAACCTTTAAGTAAAACTTTGAAAGATAACATCGAAACCCCCTTTCGACACCATTGCCTTTGAAACCCCTGAACCCTTTCGAAGACTTAGCTTAAGTTTAAAATGAAGAGAACCCTTCGAAAGCAATGATGGCTGCAATACATTCGGAAGGAAAAAGAATAGCGACTGGGATTTGACCAAGTCAGAACCACTACTTTCGAAAGCATTCTTTTATAAATGAAGTAACCCCTTCGAAAGCCTGTACCTTTAAAATATAAAATGGAAACCTCCTTTGAAAGATACTTAGAAAAACCTCTTTTGAAAATATATGCTTCGACTACATCGAAAGCTTTAAGTAAAAAGAAGCAAGCACTTAACATTTGAAACCAAAACTAAGGTTTCGACACCATCAGAAGCATTGCTTTTGACACCATTGCCTTCCACCATTCCTCCAATCCACTATGTACCATCTAAGTGATAGATTGTGTGTTGGTTTCGAATAGGTGGGTTTCGACTTGGTTGGTTTCGACTGAGTTAGAGCGGAAGCATTCGAGCCGAAAGGCACTACTAAAGGAGGCGGAATCAACTTTTCTGATTTAAAGGCTGGAATTATGCTACTTTTAGTAATTGCTTTATAACTACCCGCCTATTTTTAATCCTTTGATTGGTTACTCTAAAACTTTTCAAATCCATTACCGAATAACTATCGCATTTATCATAATTAAATCAAGGAAAATCCAACATTTAAACCCTTTCATTAAGCAAAACAATATTGCAGATAAATACTTCTTTTAAAATAATTTATTTTCCATGGCAAATGAATATGGAAAAATACCTAAAAATCATATAAATTCACTTTCATCATGTTATCAAACAAACAAAAATTCCAGACCCAAATTATTAATAAAATATCCGAATTAATTTTAAAATCAATTTCATCGTATTTTCCTTTAGAAATTCATAACAAATTTTTCATAGCTTGGAAAATTATAAAAATTTAAACCCATCTCCAAAATCATGTTTTACCTAATATATAATTTTTCCATGGCATTCTAAAATCAATAACATTCGATTTTTCCCTAAAACCGTGCAAATTCATAGATGAATGAATTGGTTTAAATCAAACATATAATAGTTCAAGCATATCATCATCCAAAACCATCACAAAAACTAATTTAATCTTAAATACGAAAGCATATGATTATAAAAAACAAACAGAGATGGAATGAATTATTATTCACCTTGGATGTAACATTTCAGGATTTCTCGACACCCGAAAGTCGACATTAATACGTCCAATGTATCAACTGCCGAGCAATCGAAGGCCGGAAAACTGAATTGTTAGGGTTAAAGAAGAAGAAGCAACAGAAACAATATCAGAATCTCACAATCGCAGCGGAACAACATATAATAGATAAATGAATAATCTTTAAATCAAAAGAACTGTACATTTTATATATTACATCATCAGAGTCAATATACAACCCAACACAAGAATGGACAGATATATATAAACATGTCCTCACAACTGAATACACAGCGGAAAAGATAATATCATATACAAGTGGTACGTCTCGCCATCCAGCTTGCTCCTGATCTCCACAGCATCTCTCGAATTCCAGAATGACCTGGTAACCTGACTCTAGACTGCCCGTGTGGAAATTGATGGGCACCCAGAGTTTAGAAAGGGAACAATTAATTCCAGGTCAGTCATGGGACTGGTGTGAGATCGCAAAACAGTTATTTTTTTATAAAGAGAATAAAAAGAATTTCGCTATGCTTTTGGAAAATGAAACTACCATAAGGCCTCCCGCCGCACACACAATGCAAACGCAGAATTGGAGGAGATTTCTCCTTATGATAGTCAAAGTTGCTTACTACGCAGAATCATTTGATTACTATTATTATTAGTGCATAGTGTAGAAAACATTTCGAAAGTATAATATAAATCTTAGCCAGCATAGGCATTTCGCACTATGCCTACTATAGCTACCATCTAAACAGTGGTGACCACCATAAGTAAATGGCAGGTTCTACAACTAAAACCGTACAAGGACCGTATTGGAGTTTGGATTTCCAACAAATGGTCAGGCCAAGGAACTTCCTATTGCCACATGAGTACGCCTCTAGAGAGACGCTCCAAGAACCTAACCGGATCTCTGCCAACACAAGGCTGGGTTACCTCTGCAAAAGTAGGTAACTATTGACACGAGTATGCCATCCCCCGGTTGTAAACAACCTTTATCGAGGATCCTCAACCAACAATAATCACAAAGTCATATATATATTTGGGATATCCACATAAGTCAAGTATCTGGGCTCCATACCATGATACCACTTCTATCCAGAAGGAAATGCACATACTCTAAGGGGCGCTACTCCCCATAACCTTGCTGCATCTTTCCTGTTTTGACCATTACCGGGTTGTGAGGTCCGACGAAGCCTCGTCCACAAAGCTACGCTTTTCACAAAAGCTATGCCTTGATCAACAAATGATCAGCGGCAGTTCGTATGCCACATTACCAAATTGGGATATATCACTAGTAACCATCAATTACATAACCTCTGAGCTCGTACGTCTCAGAGAAGGGTGTTAAGCTAAGAGAATAAATTCTCCGCCACCAACAGGAATGTATTTGATAGAAACCAGCTTTACATCTCAAATTGTGACGTCAGGCACGCATCCATACAAGTCCGTTTTAGGATCGAACGGAACCGAAGGCACTTCCAAAGAAGCCCTTGCAATCCGGATATTCACTAATCACGTCCGGACTTCCATCACAAAGGGTGATAAAATCTCTATATCGGAGATCAACCGATGCAGAGACATTCGACGGTAATCCTTCCATTTTCGAAAATAATCGGTCTTCAACACCGGTCTTCAAATGCAATCCCATTTCGTCGTATCATTATTCAGAATGGGTTTTATGACACAAGGACCTCTCCCGGCTAATCCGAAAAACGAGCGCTCATTTTTAAAATAAGTGTTACATTCATATTCAAACAAATTACAACAAATACCCATTTAAAGGTAAATATCGATAGTCGGTTATTTAACTATCAATAGATATGCACAGCATCACCAGATTCCGAATAATTTCCCAAATTATTTATTTTTCAAAAATATCTTTACAATATATATTTTTCCACACTTCAACCATTTGAAACAAATTTCAAATCACTTTTCACCTTTACAACTTTTGAAAGCAAATTTCAAATCATTTTCCTTACGCGGAAACACTTCCAAATATTTATTCATTTTCATTGGAAATATGCCGAGTTCAAATACTTTAAAATAATTTATAACACTTATCCAAAATATATCGGGAAAACACTTTGAAATAAAACTATTTTTCTTTAAACACTTTACTTAAAATATTAGTTATAAAAATATTATACCAGTATTACATATAACTTAAGCCCAAACTAGTTTTCAAAATAAAATTAGTAGATAGAGTGTAGCTATTTAAATAACTATTTTCTAAATCAAATATTCATTTAATCTTTAAAATGATCCCTTATATAATTAATTTAATAAATTTTTTACTTTAAAGATTAAAAACTATTTTCAAAACTAATTTCCCCAACAGTATTATTTTAAAACCAAATCTAAATTTTTTAAATTTCATTCAAAAGCTATTTTAAAAATATATTCAGCTTTCCAGGGAAGAATTCTTTTCATTACAAAATGGTCCATTCGAATAAATAAATACATCTTCTCGATTTATTTTAATTTACATTTCAAATCTGTAAATTCCTTTTCACACTTTAAAAATAAATCAATATTTATTTTTCAAACAATTTCGCTTTTCTTTACAAATTCCCGTTGTGAATTTACATTTCCAAAAATCAACTGATATACGAATTTTGAATCGATTTTCAAATATCACCTTCAAACCAAATCAAATCCCAAATTTATTTCCAATTTATTTCAAACACAAAATCAAATCCCAATTTGATTTCCCAAATTAATTTTCGAATATCAAATCATTTTCAAATTGATTTTCTAAGTTATTTCCAAAACACCTAACCAAATTTCCAAATCGATTTCTAAGATTTATTCTAACTCCAAATTTATTTCCGAATCGATTTCTAAATTTAATTTCAACTCCAAAATTAAATTCCAAATTTAATTTCTAAATTTATTTCATTTTGAAATTAATTTCTTTATCTCTTTCAATTATTTAAAATCTATATCTTAAATAAATTCTTCAACTATTGAACAACATTCTCGAAATTCCTTTATTAAAACATTTTCCCATATATTTTTGGAATTTTTTCAATAAGATTAAAAATAAAACTTTATTATTTTAGAATTCCTTCTTTTAAATCTATCCAAATCTAAAAAATAAATTTTAATATAAACTTTGAACTTGGATTTTCAAAAATCAAATTTTTATTAATTTCCGGTATCTAACAATACCAAAATTTTATTCCGCTAAATTTTAGCCTTCAACGATTTCAATCACAAAGATAATCACATAGAGATTATAAATAATAAACACACAACATTGAAACAAATTCAATTATTTGAGGAGTCCAGTTGGATCCCTCCAACCTGTTTCCCTGCATCCATGGATGTTAGCATAATACCAATCTCGTTTCAAGACGGGATATCGCGGTACATGGGTTTATATAAAATATCATCCGCTATTATGCGGCGCAATAGGGTCTCATCTGCTATATAATGCGGGAAAATCAACTCCAAGTACATATATAATACAAATTCCACTTCAAGGTGGAATATCGCGGTATATGTGTTTAATATAATAACCTCCGCTTAATATGCGGCGTGTAGGATCTATTTCAATACAACAGATAGCAATTTATCATCCAATCACACAATCAAGCAATTTTAAATTTAACTATTTAAAATTAAAGTCGAAACAAATTCGATTGAGTGAGAAGTTCTCACTTTGCTTCCAATAGCGGTTGCAGTGTTTTATTCCGAATAAAATTAAACGCGCGTTTAATTTTACTCAAAATTCACACTAGCTCCAATCAATCCTAATCCAGTCCATCGCGTAGTATCCGACAATATGATTCCAACGCAAGTCGTTTCGTCAATTTTTGACCTCGTAGAAACAAGTTATAGCCTTTTAAACACTCACGAATTATAATATATATTAATTTACAAATTTTATTATTATTATTTTTATAGCTTTTGATCTCGGCCGTGCATTTCAATACCCTAGAATCAGGGCCCCACCATTGTCTTCTTTCACCCATCAGGTCATACGCGCAAAGAACCCATAGCACGCACCCTCTTCCTCAATTAACGCAACCACTCTATTGCACTTGAAGACGATCGAGCTCCACCACGTCGAAGGCCTTCGCCTACTCTACCATCGGCCAGCAACCGCATGAGCTCGGCTCCCTGAGCTTCTCGAAATTCATGCTTGAACGCCGGACTTTCATGAACCAATTGCCGTCAATCCACTTCATTGTTTACGATCATAGCCATTGAGAATATAGATCTCAACGCGCTCTACAAGTTTGCAGTTGACAATTTTTGATAATATTGGATGGATCGAATGATAATAGAGGAGAAGAAACAAATATTTTCGGCCATTGAATTATTTTCTGGCGGCTAGGGTTAGCCTCTAGGGTTTGGTTGAAAATGTGAAAATAGGGGGCCGTATATAGAAAATTGCAAAACACTATTCACCCGAAATTTTTCCGAACTCCAAACGAAGCGTGCCGCCTGGCGTTTATAATGTTTTACCCCCATTCCGAACGCAATGAAATATATATCGAGAGCCAATTCGATCGTATTTGGAAGATAGGTTTTCAAATCGACTATTTAAATTTAAAATTCACTTAAACCGATTCTTACGTGTTTTAGCTTGCCCCGGACAAATCGTTAATCTGATTGACACGAAATTTGAAATCTTACAATAATTTAACATTACGGATCCAATGAAACTAGTTTCCTCAAAATCCGAGACTGTTTGAAAAACGACTATTTTTTCTTCTCAATTAAATATTAAAATATTCAATTTCCACAAATTAACTTTTAATTAAATTTTAAAAGTTCTATAACATCATTCTAACTCCAATATGATTTAATACAACTTTACAAATCAATTTAAATCACATTAAACCCAATTTCCAATTATTTCTGTAATTTCAAATATTAAATTATTGATTTAATTATCCAAGTAAATCTAGATATTCGAAATATAATTTATTCGACTTACAAATTTTACTTGTTAATATTTAAAATCAATTAAATATACGAATTTCAAATGACAGAAATTCTAGGTCGTTACAAACTTCCCCCTTAAAAGAATTTCGTCCTCGAAATGGCCAAGTAAGAAAAAATCTTGAAATCCATTAACTTTTCAAAACCATTTGTTCAAATTAAATTTCAAATTCATTTAAACATTTTAACTTTTCCAAAATTCATAGTTAAACTTCTTACAATAACTTTACTAAGTTTTCAAATCATACTTAGTTATCTTTTTGAAACCAACTATATCGTTTAACTTTTCACTCCAAAATCAAAGTTATAGTTTTCAAAAAAATTCAATTTTCTCAAAAATATTCTAACGCCTTAAATTTTCGAAAAATTTCGTCAGCGTCTCCTTTGCGCGGCTAGCTCGGTACGACTGCAAAAAATGGCACCACGGACCCTAGATTTCAAAAAGAAAAGAAAAAGCCAAGTGGCTGGACAAGAAAATCATCAAATTTCATACTAAAATTCAAATACATACCTTTTGTCGAGCAATTCAATTTTTTTATCTTCGAAATCAAAATCCCAATTTCCTTTAATCCACCTGTACATCCTACTAACCATAATATCCATTTTCATTCAATCTCATATTATCAATTTCATTTGAATTCAATTTACAATTTCAATTCGATTTGGATTCAATTTACCTTCTGAATATTGAATTTTATCAATTATTTTTCATTCACAACTGATTCATCTTGCTATTTTAAATTAGTTTCTTTTACTAATTCGTTACAAGTTCTAACTCATTTCATCTCGCACAATTCAAATTGGTTTCCGATATTCAGTTTTCAATTTCGGTTTTTTATTCTTTTGTTCGTTCCCAAACACAATTCAATTCACTATTTTGGTTTATAACCACTTATATTTAAACTGGATTTCAAATTCCATATGAATTTAATTTACCCTTTATTTATAAATGTTGAATTCAATTCATTTCAACCCATATTAAATTTGTTATTTCTTCAATTAGTTTTACTTACTAATTTTATTTTAATATTTAGCTTCATTTGATCCAACTTGACAAATTTTCAATTTACTTGCAATTTCAAGATGAATTTCAACATTTAGTTTCCGATTTCATTTACTCGCAATTGTAAATTCATTCGTTCATAAATTTATTTCTATAATTCAAACTCAATTTCAATTCATTTGTTTCTACCCCAAATTTATTTTCAACTCAATAAATTTTATTCCATAACTATTTTTATCAGATTCCAGAGTCTTTCCAACATTTCAAAACCATTTTTGAAACCAATTCAAATTATCCTTTTTGAATTCTCAAAACCAAACCCAGTTTGCAAACAACTTTCATTTAAAACAATTTGGCAGCAATCTCTCTTTTGAAAACCCGAAAATGAACACCGATGATGCTGCAGTCATCGTCGAAGTTATTTTCCAGCGACCGAAAAGTGTTTAGAGCTTTTATTCCTCCCAAAAACATTTTTCCAAACCCTTGAAAACCATTTTCAAACTCAAAAAGGAATTTAATTTTCTCCAAATTGCAAACCCTTTCAAAACATTTCCAAATATTCCTCTGGAATTTTACTTCAAATTATAAATCACATTTATAATTTATATTCTCCAATTCTATTTATATGTGAATTTATTTCTTAACTTTGGAGTTATGATTTCAATTTCTTTTTCAACATTAATGATAATAATTTAATATCATCACTTTCTAGCAACCAAGCAATCATATATTATAATAATTCACAGAAATTTTTTCTCTTTTATATACGAAAATAATTTAGGTAAATTTATTTCATTTAACCTATTTTAAAACGATATCGTGTCAAATTTGTTCTGTACAAGTGTTTTGAGATTCCTATCAATAACGTTAATTACTCGTATTGACCAGAATCCATATACCACTCCACAAACCAATCAACACAATATAAAACAATTTTTATATTCACAAACAAATACGCACTCATATCTATTATTACACTCACACACATTCTAGAGTACAACTGAATCTATCTCTAATGAGTAACACGCAACAGAGCCAAGGTTGTCGCTTAACCAATTGCGGTGATACCACTTTGTAACATTTCGGGATTTCTCGACTCTCGAAAGTCGACATTAATACGTCCACTCTATCAACTGTCGAGCAATCGAAGGCCGAAAAACCAAATTGTTAGGGTTAAAGAAGAAGAGGTAGAAGAAGAAAGAAAGAAGAAGCAACAGAAACAATATCAGAATCTCACAATCGTAGCGGAACAACATATAATAGATAAATGAATAATCTTTAAATCAAAAGAACTGTACATTTTATACATTACATCATCAGCGTCAATATACAACCCAACACAAGAATGGATAGTTATATAAACCCGTCCTCACAACTGAATACACAGCGGAAAAGATAATATCATATACAAGTGATACGTCTCGCCATCCAGCTTGCTCCTGATCTCCATAGCATCTTCCGAATTCCAGAATGACCTGATAACCTGACTCTAGACTGTCCGTGGGGAAATTGATGGGCACCTAGAGTTTAGGAAAGGAACAATAAACTCCAGGTCAGCCATGGGACTGGTGTGAGATTTTAAAACAGTTATTTTTTTACAAAGAGAATAAAAAGAATTTCGCTATGCTTTTGGAAAATGAAACTACCATAAGGCCTCCCGCCACACACACAATGCAAACGCAGAATTGGAGGAGATTTCTCCTTAGGGTAGTCAAAGATGCTTACTACGCAGAATCATTTGATTACTATTATTATTAGTGCATAGTGTAGAAAACATTTCGAAAGTATAATATAAATCTTAGCCAGCATAGCCATTTCGCACTATGCCTACTATAGCTACCATCTAAACAGTGGTGACCACCATAAGTAAATGGCAGGTTCTACAACTTAAACCGTACAAGGTGCATATTAGAGTTTGGATTTTCAAGAAATGGTCAGGCCAAGGAACTTCCCGTTGCCACATGAGTACGCCTCTGGAGAGACGCCTCGAGAACCTAACCGGATCTCTGCCAACACAAGGCCGGGTTACCTCTGCAAAAGTAGGTAACTACTGACACGAGTATGCCATCCCCCGGTTGTAAACAACCTTTATCCGAGGATCCTCAACCAACAACAATCACAGAGTCATATATATATTTGCAATATCCACATAAGTTAAGTATCTGGGCTCCATACCATGATACCACTTCTATCCAGAAGGAAATGCACATACCCTAAGGGGCGCTACTCCCTATAACCTTACTACATCTTTCCTGTTTTGACCATTACCGGGTTGTTAGGTCCGACGAAGTCTCGTCCACAAAGCTACGCTTTTCACAAAAGCTATGCTTTGATCAACAAACGACCAGCAGCATTTCGTATGCCACATTACGAAATTGGGAATATATCACTTGTAACCATCAATTACATAACCTCTGAGCTCGTACGTCACAGAGAAGGGTGTTAAGCTAAGAGAATAAATTCTCCGCCACCAACAGGAATGTATTTGATAGAAACTAGCTTTACATCTCAAATTGTAACGTCACACACATCCATGCAAGTCCGTTCCGGGATCGAACGGAACCGAAGGCACTTCCAAAGAAGCCCTTGCAATCCGGATATTCACTAATCACGTCCGGACTTCCATCACAAAGGGTGATAAAATCTCTAAATCGGAGATCAGCCGATGTAGAGACATTCGACGATAATCCTTCCATTTTTGAAAATAACCGGTCTTCAACACCGGTCTTCAAATGCAATCACATTTCGTCGTATCCTTATTCAGAATGGGTTTTATGACACAAGGTCCTCTCCCGGCTAATCCGAATAACGAGCGCTTATTTTTAAAATAAGTGTTACATTCAGATTCAAACAAATCATAACAAATACCCATTTAAAGGTAAATATTGATCGTCAGTTATTTAACTATCAATAGATATGCACAACATCACCAGATTCCAAATAATTTCCCAAATTATTTATTTTTTAAAAATATCTTTACAAGATATATTTTTCCACACTTCAACCATTTGAAACAAATTTCAAATCACTTTTCACCTTTACAACTTTTGAAAACAAATTTCAAATCATTTTCCTTACGCGGAAACACTTCTAAATATTTATTCATTTTCACTGGAAATCTGCCGAGTTCAAATACTTTAAAATAATTTATAACACTTATCCAAAATATATCGGGAAAACACTTTGAAATAAAATTATTTTTCTTTAAACACTTTACTTAAAATATTAGTTATAAAAATATTATACCAATATTACATATAACTTAAGCCCAAACTAATTTTCAAAATAAAATTAGTAGATAGAGTGTAACTATTTAAATAACTATTTTCTAAATCAAATATCCATTTAATCTTTAAAATGACCCTTATATAATTAATTTAATAAATTTTTACTTTAAAGATTAAAAACAATTTTCAAAACTAATTTCCCCAACAGTATTATTTTAAAACCAAATCTAAAACTTTTAAATTTCATTCAAAAGCTATTTTAAAAATATACTCGGCTTTCCAGGGAAGATTTCTTTTCCATTACAAAATGGTCCATTCAAATAAATAAATAAATCTTCTCGATTTATTTTAATTTACAATTCAAATCTGTAAATTCCTTTTCACACTTTAAAAATAAACCAATATTTATTTTTCAAACAATTTCCCTTTTCTTTAAAAATTCCCGTTATGAATTTACATTTCCAAAAATCAACTGATATACGAATTTTAAATCGATTTCCAAATATCACCTTCAAACCAAATCAAATCCCAAATTTATTTCCAATTTATTTCGAACACAAAATCAAATCCCAATTTGATTTCCCAAATTAATTTTCAAATATCAAATCAATTTCAAATTGATTTTCTAAGTTATTTCCAAAAAACCTAACCAAATTTCCAAATCGATTTCTAAGATTTATTCTAATTCCAAATTTATTCCCGAATCGATTTCTAAATTTAATTTCAACTCCAAAATTAAATTCCAAATTTACACATCAATAATAGTATAACGGTTCTCTTCAAAAATGGGGTCCCCGCCTTCTTCGATTTTTCTTCCCGCTAACCCTCCCATCCCACAACTTCTCTTCAGCCTTGTCCTTCTTCCCCAGTCCTTGTACCTCCCTCTGCTTCTTCCCATCTTCCCGTGTCAGTCCCTTCTCCACCTTTCATCCCCCTTGTCAGCGATCCTGTAGTTCCTGCATCTCTTGCAGAAGCTACTCCTATGGTTCCAGATCCTATTCTCTCTTCTCCTCCTTTGCTTCCTCAACTTTCATCCCTTCCTCCTCGTTCATGGAACTCACTTTTTAAAGCCAAACCCAATAATGATGGCAAATATGTGCCTCGTGATATTCAACTTGATTACATTGGAGATGCTATAGTGCCACCTGATGATGTTGTTCAGGCAGGAAACTCTATGTGGAAAGAATATCTCGTTGGATTTTTCTTGATAACCCGCTCCCATATGCTACAGTTTTGTATTACCTCAAAAAAGTTTGGAAGCTAAGTGGTTCTATTTCTGTCAAATCTGATGGATTCTTGTTTTTGTTCAAGTTCTCTAATGATGACGATAGGTCAAGAATATCTGAATCTGACCCGGTGGTGATGAGGAATAAGTTATTTATAGTGAAGCCATGGGATGAAAATATAGGCAATAGTTGTAGTAGCATTAAAGTTGTTCCAGTATGGATTAAACTATCTAATATCCCACTGTATGCTTGGTCTCCATTGGGTATTAACTGGTTAGCTTCTAGGGTTGGAAAGCTTCATTGTTTGGATGCATCAACTGAAAAATTTGAACGTATCTATTTTGCGAAATGTTTAGTTGAAGTAAATCCAAATCAAGAATTTCCTGATAATTTTTCAGTTAAATTGCTAGATGGTACTGAGCAGATTGTTAAAGTTGTTTACTAGTGGAAACCAGAGATATGTACTATATGTAAGGAGTTTGGACATTTAGTGAACAACTGCAAGAAAGTTGTATGTGAAAGAAATGTTGAACAATGTGTAACTAATGAGCAGCGGATAATATGTGATGTGAGAAGGAACAAGATGAAGAAGGGGCAAAACATTGAAAAACAAGACAAAGTGAAACAGATCTGGCAAAAAGTCAATAATAACAAAGGAAAAAAAATGATTAATTGTGAAGAACTGGAAGATACTACCTTGAAGATACTAGGTGCAAAGGAAAAAAATGTACATGATGGAATTGAAGAAAATATAAAGGAACTTGATAAAGTTAATAAACCTCACAGTGATGAACAGGCTTGCATTGTTAGCACTCATAACAAGTACAACTTGTTCCAAACTGTAGAGAATGAACAAGGTATATTGGAAATGTTTGATGAAGAGGAAGGAGAGATAACTGCTAAGGTTAATTGTAGAGAGCAACACAATGAGTCAACCATGAATATTACTACTACTGTTGAATACAATGAATCAAAAACAAAAGAATTGTCTTCAAATCATGGTGTGCAGGAAATATTTAAGAAGGTCTCTTCCATAAGTAGGAGTAATAAGGATGTTGGTAATGTTACATCTGAAGTGTATCCTCTTTCTAATTCTCCTGCATCTGATTTTGATATAAAATGGTGCAATACTTTTGAAACACAAATCACACAATTAATATACTCAATGCATATATCTGCTGACCGCACTCAACCTCCTATACCTCCTCATTACAACTTTTCAATTCAGTTACCAGGATGGCCTTCTTGCATTCCTAACTCACAATCTCAAATAGCCCCTCCTCATGATCCATCCTCCTCCCATTCAAATACTCATCCAACCTCCCCCCCCCTCGAACCTGCCAAGAAGGAAAATTGAAACAAGATCTCTGTCAGCTCAGAGAAGGAATAACTCCACCCAATCTCAATAAATTATAATGTATAAAAAAATTGCATCTTGGAATCGAAGAGGAGGCCATAGTAAACTGAAACTTGATCAAGTTAAAAGTTATATCTTAGAGCATAATATTTGCCTTTTTGGTCTGCTAGAAACTAAGCTTAATCTTTCCTTATCCCTTAAAGCTGCTTCCTACATTAACCCTAAATGGTCTTTCCATCATAATCTTGATACTGCAGCATATGGTAGAATACTTGTCATCTATGACCCAACTGTTTTGTCACTTTCTCCCATTCTGTCTTCTAGACAGTTTATTCATTTTCATGTTCATGATTCCCAAACTCAATCCTCCTACTACATAACTTTTGTTTATGCTGACAACTCTGTAAATTCCAAGAATGCATTTCTCAATTTTTTGCCTCCCTTAAGACAATCTTCTCACCCCTGGCTTGTCTTGGGTGATTTCAACTCCTGCTTTGGCTATAATGACAAATTTGGTGGTACTCCTCTTACTCCAAGAGATCTTGATCCTCTCAATCTTGCTGTCTTTGATTCTGAGTTGATCTTGGTGAATAAGTCTGGAGCTAAGTATTCATGGAATAACAGAAGTAGAAGTAGTGTCCGTACATTCGCAACTATTGATCATGCCTTCAGTAATTATAAAGCCCTCAATCAATGGCCTACCCTCTATGTCTTCCTTCCACAACCTATACTGTCTGACCACTCTCCTCTTATATTAACTCTGGGGAACCATTTTAGAAGGGAAAAGAGAAGTTTTAAATTTTTTAATGCTTGAGTTAAGTATGAGCACTTTCTGGTCTTAGTTTCACATGTTAACTCTAAATTTTCATGTTATGGTAACCCTATGTATAAGTTTTGCAGGAAGTTAAAAAGCGTCAAGCAAGCAATCAAGCTGTGGGCATCTTCAACCTTTGGTACTGGTAGCCTTCTGTCAACAAAACTTAAGGAACAATTGAAGATAAAGCAAGACTATATGATGGAACATCCTCTTGATATTCATGCTACTGCTGAAGAGGGGAAATTATATAAGGAGGTTAACAATGCCCTTTTCTTGGAAGCTAGCATGAAGAGGCAACAATTGCATAAAAGACGGATAGATGAAGGAGACAAAAACACTAAGTTTTATCATGAATCATTGAAGGTTAAGCACGCAAGAGATAATATTTTTAGAATCAATGATGAGCATGGTACTCTTTTTACTTCTGCAGATACTGTTGATCATGCCTTTATACAATACTTCACCAATCTGCTTGGTAACTCAAATGGCTTCCTTCCTGATCTGGACCTAATTTCATCTCTTGCTCTTCCTTGTATTACTTCCCTGGAAGCTATTTCTCTAATTAGGCATGTCACTGACGAGGACATCAAGGCTACCCTTTTCTCCATGAACAAGCAATCATCTGGGGGCCCTGGTGGGCTAAATGTTACATTCTTTATCTCTACTTGGAGTGTGCTAGGTGGTGATTTTTGTCAAGCAATTCACAATTTCTTTAATAAATGCAAGTTACTTGGGGAAGTCAACTGCACCAACATTGCTCTTACCCCTAAACTCACTCCTCTTACTAGTGTTTCCTCCTTCAGGCCTATATCATGCTGTAATGTAGTCTACAAGTGTATCTCTAAAATTCTTGCAATACGTTTAGTCAGAGTGCCGCCTACTGTTGTATCTAACAATCAAGCTGCCTTTAATCCTTCTAGGGATATAATTGATAATGTTCTGCTTGCTCAGGAATTACTTAAGGGTTATGGTAGAAGTAGTGTGCCTCCTGCAGCTGCTCTTAAAATAGATATTTCCAAGGCATATGACACAATTCATTGGGTCTCAATTGTTAGGATTATGGCTGTGATGGGATTTCCCAAAACTTTTGTGTCTTGGAATATGTTTGTATATCCACACCTTCATACTCTGTTGTAATCAATAGAAGACCTGTGGGATGTTTCAAAGGTAGTAAAGGTATACGACAAGGTGACCCTATATCTTCTTACTTATTTTTGATGGTTATGGAAGTATTAACTGTTTTACTCAGGACTAGTTTCAACCAGAAGATCATTAAGTATCACCCAAAGTGCTCACATCTACAAATAACATATATTATGTTTGCTGATGATGTTATGTTGTTTACCAAACCTGAGTTACCCTCCTTGAATGGTATTATGGATGCTCTACAAGCTTTCTACAGTATGGCTGGTCTTACTATTAATCAGGCCAAATCTTCTATGCTAGTTGCTGAAGTTAGTGAAGTTCAAGTTGCTGCTCTACATCAATATTATGGTTTCTCTTGCATGGAAAATGACATGAAGTATCTTGGTCTCCCTTTAATATCAAAAAGAATTATTGCAGCTGATTGTTTACCTCTTTTCAATAAAATTACCTCAGTTATGTCTGCTTGGGATAATAGGTATTTGACACAGAGTGGTAGGTTAGTGCTTATAAAATCTGTTGACTTTTCCTCTATTGTCTACTGGGCACGTACACTCATTCTTCCTGTGAAATTATTACAACTTGTTAGGTCTGCCATGAATAGATTTTTTTGGTCTGGTAGTATACACAATAGGAAGTTAATGCCATGTTCATTTTCTAAATTTGAGACACCTCTGAGATTGGGAGGGCTTGGAGTTCTTGATGTTAGGAAGTGGAATATTGCTGCTATAAGTAAACAATTTGATGCCCTAATTCACAAAAGAGGAAGTTTATGGGTACATTGGACATGGCATTACAACATTAAGAACAAATATTTTTGGAGTATGGTTGCTCCTCAGAACTGCAGTTGGATATGGAGAAGCTTGTTGAAACTTAGAGAAGTCTTCCTCCCTATGATACAATATCATGTTAATGCTAGATCTGCTGTTAGCTTTTGGCATGATCCATGGGTCAGTAAAGGCCAAATCTTATCTAAAATGTGTGAACACTCTCAGATTTTACAATCTGGAATACATATTGATGCTAAATCTAATGAATTTTTACATAATGGTAAAATGCAGTTACCATACAATAGCAATCAGGTGATTAGGCAGTTATGGGGTGAAATACATCAAAAAATCTTCTGTGCAAAATAAGATGACCGTGGATTTTGGCACATGAAAGCTCATTCTGTTAAAGCAGTTTACAACCTTGTTTCTGCCAATGTCCCACTGCCTGCTTCAAAATGGTTCTCTGTCATATGGACTACTGATTCTATTCCAAAAGACAATTTAATGACGTGGAAAGTTATTAATCAAGCTTTACTTACAAGAAGTTTATTAAACAGGTATGGTTTGGCTTGTTCAACTGAGTGTTTGTTCTGTGAACTTCATGAAGAAACAACTGAGCATCTATATTTTGAATGTCCTGGCCTTCACTACTTGTTGGATAGGATTAGTTGTATTAATGGAACTAAGCTATCTTATTCTAATTCTAGCATTCTCTGGAGTATTATATTTAAAGCTACTAGGTGGAGAAATGATCATGGGAGGGTGTTAGCTACTTGCTTGAAAATATGCATGACTGTAATATGGAGTGAGAGGAATGCTATAGTTTTTGATAATGAAAGAAGAAATGATGAAGTGCCGTGGAATGAAGTTAAGATTCGAACACATTGGCAACTGATGAACAGCAAAAGTGTTTTCCCTCAAACACTGCCCGATGGATGGGCTTGATTTTGTTGTTTTTCCTTGCTTGTTCCTTGTCCTTATTTTCCTTTTTCTTTACGATGTACTCTTTTATTGTTTGCAATAAAACTGGTAGGGGCCCAGTTAACCCCGTTGGCTTTGCCAAAAAAAAATTTCCAAATTTAATTTCTAGATTTATTTCCTTTTGAAATTAAATTCTTTATCTCTTTTAATTATTTAAAATCTGTATCTTAAATAAATTCTTCAACTATTAAACAACATTCTCAAAATTCCTTTATTAAAACATTTTCCTATATTTTTGGAATTTATTCAATAAGATTAAAAATAAAACTTTATTATTTTAGAATTCCTTCTTTTAAATTTATCCAATTCTCAAAAATAAATTTTAATATAAACTTTCAACCTGAATTTTCAAAAATCAAATTTTTATTAATTTCTGGTATCTAACGATACCAAAATTTTATTCGGCTAAATTTTAGCCTTCCACGATTTCAATCACAAAGATAATCACATAGAGATTATAAATAATCAACGCACAACATTGAAACAAGTTCAATTATTTGAGGAACCCAGTTGGATCCCTCCAACCTATTTCCCTGCATCCAGAGATGTTAGCACAATACCAATTCCGTTTCAAGACGGGATATCGCGGTACATGGGTTTATATCAAATATCATCCACTATTATGCGGCGCAATAGGGTCTCATCCGCTATATAATGCGGAAAAATCAACTCCAAGTACATATATAATACAAATTCCACTTCATGGTGGAATATCGCGGTATATGTGTTTAATATAATAACCTCCGCTTAATATGTGGCGTATAGGGTCTATTTCAATGTAACATATAGCAATTTATCATCCAATCACACTATCAAGCAATTTTAAATTTAACAATTTAAAATTTAAGTGAAAACAAATTCGATTGAGTGTGAAGTTCTCGCGTTGCTTCCAATAGCGGTCGCAGTGTTTTATTCCGAATAAAATTAAACGTGCATTTAATTTTACCCAAAATTCACACTAGCTCCAATCAATCCCAATCCAGCTCCATCGCATAGCATCCGACAATACGATTCCAACGCAAGTCGTTTTGTCAATTTTCGACCTCATATGAACAAGTTATAGCCTTTTAAACATTCATGAATTATTATATATATTAATTTACAAATTTTATTGTTATTATTTTTATAACCTTTGATCTTGGCCGTGCATTTCAATACCCTAGAATTAGGGCCGCATGCATTGTCTTCTTTTCCCCATCAAGTCATATGCACAAAGAACCCATAGCACGCACCCTCTTCCTCAATTAACGCAACCACTCAATTGCACTTGAAGACGATCGAGCTCCACCACGTCGAAGGCCATCGCCTACTCTACCATCGGCCAGCAACCGCATGAGCTCGGCTCCCTGAGCTTCTCGAAATTCATGCTTGAACGCCGGACTTTCACGAACCAATTGCCGTCAATCCACTTCGTTGTTTACGATCATAGCCGTTGAGAATATAGATCTCAACGCGCTCTACAAGTTTGCAGTTGACAATTTTTGATAATATTGGATGGATCGAATGATAATAGAGGAGAAGAAACAAATATTTTCGGCATTGAATTATTTTCTGGCGGCTAGGGTTAGCTTCTAGGGTTTGGTTGAAAATGTGAAAACATGGGGCCTTATATAGAAAATTGCAAAACACCAAACGAAGCGTATCGTCTGGCGTTTATAATGTTTTACCCCCATTCCGAACGCAATGGAATATATATCGAGAGCCAATTCGATCGTATTTGGAAGATAGGTTTTCAAATTGACTATTTAAATTTAAAATTCACTTAAACCGATTCTTACGCGTTTTAGCTTGCCCCAGACAGACCGTAAATCCGATTGACACGAAATTTGAAATCTTACAATAATTTAACATTACGGATCCAATGAAACTAGTTTCGTCGAAATCCGAGACTGTTTGAAAAACGACTATTTTTGCTCGTCAATTAAATATTAAAATATTCAATTTCCACAAATTAACTTTTAATTAAATTTTAAAAGTTCTATAACATCATTCTAACTCCAATATAATTTAATACAACTTTACAAATAAATTTAAATCACATTAAACCCAATTTCTAAATATTTCTGTAATTTCAAATGTTAAATTATCGATTTAATTATCCAATTAAATCTAGATATTCGAAATATAATTTATTCGACTTACAAATTTTACTTGTTAATATTTAAAATCAATTAAATATATGAATTTCAAATGACAGAAATTCTGGGTCGTTGTATTGGATATGATAAGGACTTTGAGATTTATTGTAGATTAATCGCCTAGCTTTAATTCCTTGGCTTGATTGATTTTTTCTTATTTTCTCTTTAATAATGGCCGGCTCCTTAGGTTTTTTTTTTGCGTTTTGATTCTGAGAAATGAAATGTACATGAATGGGCAATTGAAAGAGTGTAGCCGTGGGTAATAATAGTGCGGCTATTTACTAATATGTCCATATTTAATTAAATACATAAAAGCCAATTTAGGCCCATTTAATTAATTACTTAAGCACGACATTCTTATAGTTTTATTCAAATATCAATCTTATTATCATCATTATTCTATTTAATTTATCTAATTAAATCACCTGAATAACATTATCAAAAATTAGGGATGTTACAGGATCCTCTCCTTAAAGAATTTCATCCTCGAAATTCTTTAAGGGCTAAATACTAAACATAGCAATCATCTGTAACAACTCCTAAAAAACATACTTGCCTATCTGACTAGCAACTATCTAAAGATAATATAGACATACCCTTAAAGCATATCAGGATAAGTATCTCGAATCCTATCCTCTGTCCCCCAAGCACAGTCCTTCTTGTTGTCGCTCCACTCAACCTTTACCAACTTAACTGTCTTGTTCCTTAATCTTTTGTCATCTGTTGCTACAACCCGAACTGGTTGTCTAACAAAAGTCAAATTAAGCTCTACTATCAAATGTTCTAACCCTTTCAGAGGAATTGTAGTCTTTGGATCATGCACATATTTATGAAGATAAGACATATGAAATACATTCTGGACACCTGCCATACTGCTCGGCAACTCTACTCTATATGTGAGCTTCCCAATCCTCTTTATAATATAGAATGGTCCAACATATCTCGGGGCTAACTTCCTTGACTTTCCAATTCGTACCACACCCTTCATCGGTGTCACTTTAATGAAAACCTTATCTCCAACTGAGAACTCTAGGTCTTTACGCCTCTTATCTGCGTAACTTTTCTATCTGGACTGAGCTTCCTTCATCCGGTTTCGGTTCAACTCAATCTTTTCTGATGCCACCCTAACCAGATCTGGACCTAAGACTAATATGCTTCCAGTTTCTAACCAACATGCTGGCTATTTGCATGGCTTCCATATAAATCTTCAAAGTGCGCCATTCCTATACTAGTCTGTTAATTATTATTATAAGAAAACTAAAACAAAAGTAGATGGTCTTTCCAAGATCCACCAAAGTCCAATACATAAGCTCTCACTAAATCTTCAAGTACCTTCTTGACTCTGTCCATCTTCCCATCCATCTGACGGTGATACACAGTACTCATATTAAGCTTGGCACTCAATACTTTCTATAGATTCTTTCAAAATTCACCAGTGAACAAGGCATCTCTATCACTGACTATACTACTAGGAACTCCAGATAGTCTAACTATGTTGGTCATGAACAACTTAGCTAAAACATGTGCCATCTTGGTTGACTTAAATAGAATGAAATGGGCACTCTTGGTTAACTTGTCTACTATAACCTATATACTTTCATTACCTCTATTTGACCTTGGCAACCCGTCCATAAAATCCATGGATATTGAATCCCATTTCAAAACTGGAATCTCTAAAGATTAAAGTAACCCACTCGGCTTTTGATGTTCCTTTTACTTTTTGACAATTTCCACACTACCTAACCCACAAGCCAACATCCTTCTTCATACCTTCCAAATAGAAGCTCCTTCTCATATCTTGATACATCTTGGTTCCTCCAGGATGAATCGTAAAATTGGACCGATGACATTATACAAGAACTTCTTTCCTCAAGTCTCCCACATTTGGGACACACAATCGTCCCTTCTTTGTCACCCACCCTCTTTGGTCAAGACTAATTTATTTAGATCATCGATCTCTATTCCAACCTCAAGCCTTTTAATCCTCTCGGCTAATACTGGATCCTCCTTCTGCTTAGAAGCAATCATTTGGATCAACGCTGATCAAATTTCTAAGCAGGACAAGCTGGCGGTACTCTAACTAGAACTAGCGGTTGATCTTAACTGCACACTACAACTGGCCAAAGCTTCTAAATCCTTTCATTCTGCCAACATAGCTAATACCGCATTCTGATGTCTTCGGCTAAAAGCATTTGCTACCTTAATTTCCTTTTCCAGGAGTATACTCTATACCAAAATCATAAGCAGCTAAAAACTCTAGCCACCTCTGCCGTCTCATATTCAGCTTCTTCTGAAAGAATAAATATTTTTAAAGACTTATAATCGGTATAAAGCTCAAACCCCTCCCCAAAGAGAAAGTGCCTCCAAATCTTCAATATAAAGATCACCGCAGCCAACTCCAAATCATGAGTAGGATATCCCACTTCATATGGTCTAAGCTGTCTGAATGTGTTGGCAATAACTTTACCCTTCTGCATCAATAATGCTCCTAATCCTGTTCCACATGCATCAGTATACACCACCAACCTCTGGTTTCCATCTAGAACTACTAACACTGGTGCATTATCAACAAATGCTTTAACTTAAGGAATGCTTCCTTATATTTGTCGGACTAGAAAAACTTCACATCCTTCCTGGTTAACTTAGTCAAAAGTGCTGCTATTTGTGAGAATCCTTAATGAATCTCCTATAGTAGCCAACGAGTCCAAGAAAACTCCTAATCTCAGTCATTAGCACTAGTCTCTTCCAATTATTCAGCACTTCGATCTTATTTGGATCAATTGACGATCTTCTTTGAAACCACATGACCAAGAAACTCAACCTCTTTTTTTTCAAAAATGACACTTGATAAACTTTGCATTCAGCTGATTCTGCCTCAGCATCTCCAACACCACTCTAAGATGATCTCTATGCTCCCTCTCATCCTTAGAGTAGACTAAAATGTCATCTATAAACACCAGCATAAACCTATCCACGTAGAAAGGAAGTGCATTCGTCAATCCAAATGGCATCACCAACTACTCATACGAACCATACCTAGTCCGAAATGCTGTCAAAGGGATACAGTCCTCTGCCACTCTTAACTAATGGAAACCTATCGCTAAATCCAACTGGAAAAACACCCTAGCTCCACTTAACTGATCGAACATATCATCTACTCTTGGAAAAGGATCTTATTTTGGATCGTCCTCTTATTCAACTTTCGATAGTCGATACGCATCCTTAACGGTTCTTTTGGGTTCTTTACGAACACTGCAGCCGCTCCCCAAGGCGTACTGCTTGGCCTAAAAGTTCCTTCCTTCTAGATCTTCTAGTAGCACCTTCAATTCCTTCATCTCAGTAGGTGTCATCCTGCTAGGTGATTTACTCCGAGCACAAGATCTACAGGAAACTCAACTACTCATTTCGGTGGTAGTCTTGTGACTGACTTAAAGACATCCTCAAACCCTCTTGCTACACGAAACTGACTCAACTCATCTTTTATCTCCATAGCATTAACAAAATGTACCAACACTCCGGTCAGGATTCTCCACTAAAAATATTACTCGGTTATGTCTATTAGGGTGTCTCAATGATATCTCCCTATCTTTGCAAAATATTCTAGCCTCATACCTACCAAGCAATCCATACCCAAAATGATTCCGAAATCTATGAAATCAATAACATACAAACTGAATGCTAACTTATGACCTAACAGATCAAGTTCTAGCTAGTCATATCTCAACCCTAGTGTTGCATACCCTCCTATTGGATTCGCATCCTTAAGGAAGTAACAAGATAGGCGGGTTCCAAGCATAGTCTATCAACTAAACACTAAGATATAAATGAATGAGATGCACCAGTATCAAGATGTACACAAACTGGTATACTAAGAATGAAAAATGTACCTTCCATCACACTCTTCCATTTATCAACTGAGTAGGCGTAGTTGGTCTAATAGAAAAAACCTTTCCTTTGTCTACCCTAACTGGCTTTGGACATTGATTCTTGTAATGCCTAACTTGATCACAGTTGAAGCAATTCATATTCTTCTTATTTGCAGCCTTCTTTCCATTACCTGACTAGCACTCATTCCTATAATAACCCTATTAGTAACACTTATATCAAACTAACTCTATGTTTGCCTTCTTAGTAGTATCTCTCTTCTGGGCCCTTTCTTCTTAAAGAAATTTATCTTCTTCCCCCGAGGACCCCGAATTTCCACTGGCTTCTCTCTAGCACAACTAGCAAGCATCTCCTTATGGCAAGTGGCCGCCTCCATAACTGAATTACTAGGATCATGAAGATGTGGTAGGGTCACCCAAGCAATTTCGAGCCTCAGTCTCCTAATGATCTTCTCGTTCCTTCTAATTACGGTGTCTATAGTATTCTGTCCATAGCAGGACAACTCCTCAAGCTTACTGGCATACTCAAAAACCGAAATCTCTCCCTGTTCCAGATCCATATACCCCTTATTAGCTCTGACTTCGAAAACTCAGACATAAAATTTTGCTAAAATCTCCTTCTAAACTCAGCCTAAGTCAACTGTACTTCCAAAACTCCAGTAGTAATACTGTTCCACCAGTGAAACACTGACCCTTGCAACTGCCAAGAGGTCAACCTTCTCTTTGTCCCATCATCTTAACCCAAATCGGCGAAGACACGTTCACAATGCAACAGTCAATTCTCTACCTCAATGGCATTCTCCGTCCCTATGAATGGTTTCCCACCTAAACTAGTGTACTCCTTGCTCAGCTTAACATAATTATTCCCAAATTGAGCTACAGGATTAGCTCCTCCCACGTTTCCAACAACTCCAGCAGCAACTTCCGCTTGCATCATATTGACGAAGAACAAATACATCGGCCACATATCTACTAGTGGATTTCCAACACCTATATTAGCATCAGCATATTGGTTATTAGCATTAGCTGGTCAACCCGGTGGTAATGGGTTAAGCATTTTCGTTACTTGTGGTACTTTCTCCACCGAGATGTCCACTTTCGTTTCCTACTTCTGTATCTCCTTTCTCGTAAATATGCATACGGACCTTAGAAATATACAGAAGAACTGTTTAAGAGAGCAGGGAATACATACATATATATAACCATATATCAAATTCAAGTACGTTACTATAGCATTAACCCAAACCCCAATCTTGTTATCTGATTCATTGGATTATGTTTTTAAAAATTTTTAAGTTTAAATTTGTTTTAAGTTTCATAAACCTATGCTCTGATAATAACTTGTAACGTCCCCTTACTTGGAGACCCAAAACTATAGGTTATAGATGCTGCAGTCAATCATAGTTATTAATTCTTGGTGACCAAATACGGCAACGTTAGATGCATTTATACACAAAAACACAAGAATATGGAAAAAAAATTGAAGTAGCAAACAAAGTCCACATTCCATTTCAAAATATTTCAAATTCATTACATAATCCCAGTGCGTAGACCACGTTCAGAAAATATATACTTATTACAAAATACACCAAGAGAGACATATGAAGATGTCTGCTTGGATGATCAGAGTATATAATAAGGCAATAAAACAAGTTTGCCTTTACGACTAAACACAACAGAAATAAAAGAACTCTATGTTGCTAGCATGCCTCCTGCACGTCACGGGAAGCTTTATTCATCTAAAAGAACACATGAATACCCTATATCTCAAACTACTCAAAATCAATTGTGTACCTGAGAGTTTAAGGGGAAAACAAAAACTTCGGGTAAGACATAAAGCTTGGTATGAATATTAATCTACCATCTCAAATCATTTAGATATCTAGTGAGACCACGCAGCTTGGCGGAACGGGTTTCTCCTCTTTAGTATCTTAAAACTTTATAAAACCATATAATGTGCTCCTACATCCACAATGGTTAAAACGATTCAAAAAAACACGATGATATGCAAACAAGTATGTTAATTATGGATTATCCATCCCTATTCATTTTGACTATCTATCTTAATTATAGTTTTTAGGTTGAGTATTAACCTGTTTAATACTTATGGACTACCTTCCGATTTCATAGTTTTCATGGGATTACCAAGAACCTATTGGTAACTCCAATATCTTTATTCCTTATCCTAGTTTTCATGGGCTGACTAGGAACATATTGGCCCTTGCTAATATCAAATCATAGTTTTCATGGGCATACTATGAACCTGTAACCAATATCTTTTCTATACATAGCTTTCATGGGCTTACTATGAACCTATTGGCCCCTGCAAAATATCTTCAATTAGGATTTTAACATTTCTTAAGTTATATTCACTACTGGGTCAACCTAGTTGGTTATTCTGCCCTTCTCTAAAGTACCATTATGGGTTAATTACAATGAGAATAAATATATGAAGAAACAATCATAATAATACCAAACCCTGTGGTTCAATGTCCTTGGAATCATTTTATATAAAACTTGGTTAAACCCTTTAACCTATTAATCAAGGAAAACTTCTTCTATTTCAAAACTCATTAATTTATTTATGCTATGGTTTTTCCTTAAAAAGGAGATTGAGTTATTTTTTTTAAAACTATAAAACATCACTTCCAAATCCTTTGGATAATCTCCTTCGAAAGCAAAGAAATATCCTTTCCAAAACACTATGTATATATCTTTCAAGCCCGTTTAAAACGTCTCTTTCGAAACTAATTATACCTTTCGATTGTATCGAAACATTGCTTGATAATCTTTAGAAACTTAGCTTTTAAATCAATGAAAGTACCCCTTTCGAAAGCATTGGGTTTTACTTCTAAAAAAAATTTTTTGGATCAAAGTGGTTAGATATGAAAGCATCTCTTTCAAAACCCTTAATAAAATTATTTGGGGAATACTTGATGGTATCAGAACCATCTATTCGTAAGCTCAAAACTTTTTGAGTAAAACTTTGAAAGATAGCATCGAAACCCCCATTCGACGCCATTGCCTTTGAAACCCCTGAACCCTTTCGAAAGCTTTTGGGAAGTGACTTAGCTTAAGTTTAAAATGAACAGAACCCTTCGAAAGCATTGATGGCTGCAATACATTCGAAAGGAAAAAGAATAGCAGCTTGGTTTCGACCAGGTCAGAACCACTTCTTTCGAAAGCATTCTTTTATAAATGAAGTAACCCCTTCGAAAGCCTGTACCTTTAAGATATAAAATGGCAATCTACTTTGAAAGCTATTTAGAAACACCCCTTTTGAAAATATATGCTTCGACTACATTGAAAGCTTTAAGTAAAACGAAGCAGGCACTTAACATTTGAAACCAAAACTAAGTTTTCGACCCCATCAGAAGCATTGCTTTCGACACCATTGCCTTACGCCTTTCCTCCAATCCACTACGTACCATCTAAGTAATATCTTGTGTATTGGTTCCAACTAGGTGGGTTTCAAAAAGGTTGGTTTCGACTGAGTTGGAGCGGAAGCATTAGAGTTGAAAGGCACTACAAAAGGAGGTGGAACCAACTTTTCTGAATTAAAGGCTGAAATTATGCTAGTTTTAGTAATTGCTTTATAAATACCTGTTTATTTGTAATCCTTGGATTGGTCACTTCAAAAAATTTCAAATCCTTTATAGAATAACTAACGCTTTTATCATAATTAAATCTAAGAAAATTTAACATTTATACCCTTTCATTAAGTAAAACCAACATTGCAGATGAGTCCTTCTTTTAAAATATTTTATTTTCCATAGCAAATCAATTAGGGAAAATCCCCAAAAATCATAGAAATTCACTTTCATGATGTTGTCAAACATACAAAAATTCCAAACCTAAATTATTAATAAAATAATCAGAATTAATTTTAAACTCAATTTCATTATATTTTCCTTTAGAAATTCATAGCAAATTTTCCATAGCTTGGAAAATTACAAAAATTCAAACCCATCTCCAAAATCATATATTACCATGTATATACATTTTTCATGGCATTCTAAAATCAATAACATTCGGTTTTGCCCTAAAATCATGCAAATTTATAGATAAATGAATTGGTTTAAATCAAACATATAATAGTTCAATCATATCATCATCCAAAACTGTCATAAAACCGAATTTAATCTTAAATCCGAAAACATATGATTATCAAAAAAAATCGAGATGGAAAGAATTATTATTCACCTTGGACATGATAAGGACTTTGTGATTCGTTGTAGAATAAATCCCCTAGCTTTAATTCCTTAGGTTGATTGAATTTTTCCTCTTTTCTCTTTGATAATGGCCAGCTCCTTAGGTTTTATTTGCGTTTTGATTATGAGAAATAAAATGTATGTGAATGGGTAATTGAAAGTGTATAACTGTGAGTAATAATAGTGCGGCTATTTAGTAATATGCCAATGTTTAATTAAATACATAGAAGCCAATTTGTGTCCATTTAATTAATTACTTAAGCACGACCTTCTTATAGTTTTATTCAAATCTCATTCCTTTTATCATCATTATTCTATTTAATTTATCTAGTTTAATCTACTGAATAATATTATTTAAAATTAGGGATGTTACACAATTATTATCCAAACCACTAACGAACAAGGCATGCAAGGGGAATAAACGTTTAAAATCTAGATGTTTAAGTTAAATAAATAACTCACCTTAACCAATGTTGGCAGAAAATTCCATTTGCAGCCATCGACACTCCCAACCCTAGCTGCAGTTACCACTGCCATGGAGTTTACTCAAAACAGCAGCTCTATGTCAATTTCTTTCACTTAAAACTGCTATGACTACTCCCTATCCACATTGTTTACAACACTGAACTCCTCATCAAAGCTACTGAGTCGACATCGCCTATCCCACACAAGCTCCTCCTCTCGGATGCCATGGTCTAGCCTCGACTGAGAGCAACCTCTCATCGTTTGTTGTTGTACACGCAACCACCAACAACCCATAACATCATCGGTTGTACTTTCCTATTGCACGATGCCCTAGGGTTCTATGCTTGGTCGCGACCTTCCCCATGAACGTGCCTTTAGCTACGGCCCATTGTGCTTTATTTTGTTTTTTCGTTTGAGTCGATCTGGCTTTCAAATGAGAACCAGGGCAAGCAAAGAAAAAAGAGCTGGGTACAGGCAGATGCAGTTATATTTTGATTATGAACTAGGTTTGAGGTTTTAGTTCAACCCAATTCTATTTTCTTTTCTTCTTTTATTTTCCTTTTATTTCTATTTATTTTTTCCTTTTCTTTTAAAAAACTATTTTACTAATTCGTAAATCTATTCCAATCCAACTGAAACTATTGAAACTGATTTACACTTCATTTAGTAAATTATATTTCTACAACTAGATAATTTTATTTATTTCGATACTTATTTATTTTTATTTAATTATCCATCTTATAACCATGAAATAGATTTAATTTCTTAACTGTTTCAATGGTACAAAAGTTATTCACAGTTGTAATAGTTATCCTTTATTTCTTAGACAATCCCAAAATTCGTAAATGTCATTTATTTCACCAATATGAATTTTAGTGACTTTTTGGTTTATAAATGCAAATAAAATGAAAACTTGAATTTTAAACTACTTTGTCCATTTTATTCCTAAACTATTCATTTTAATAAATTTTATTTTAGTCTCGACCACGGTTGTTACAAACTCCCCCTAAAAAGAATTGCGTCCTTGCAATTCACTAAAGAATTTTGTAGTTAATTAACCAATACATTAATTACAAAATAATATGTACATACCATTCATCCCGTGCTTTTCCTGTGACATTTTGACAAAAATCTTATTTCATTTAAATAAATCATATGATATTATAGATATAGTGATCAACATATGTATTATTTTCATTAGTTCTTTTCAAAAATTTCTTTAAATTTGGAACGTATAAATTTTCAAAATATTTTCTAAGTATCAAAAATTTTGGAAAATTTCGACAGAGCCTCCGTTGTACGGGGAGCTGTTTGCAATTTCAAAATTATAATATAAATGATATACATCGACAATACGGTCGGATACACAATATATCTCAACATTTTAGCATTTTTATATTGAACGATAAGTGTACCTTTGTTTTAGCATTTTTAGGAAATTTACATTACTAATTTGCGAGCGAGAGCAAGCAAAACTCGCCACATAATTTAGCTAGCCCTCAAAAGCACCTATTCTCAACTCAAAAGTTACATAGTAGCCACAAATAGGGAAAAGATATAATAAACATGCATTCGTTTATGTATGCACCATGCATTATAATTATGCCACTAATCAACAAAGTTTTGACGATTGAAATTACAATTTAGACATAGATTTTTAGTGCAAAATATTACACAATGTATAGGCTTTAAATTGCCACATCCAGATCACAAAAAGGTTCAATATTCAATAAGGATTCTTTCTAAGGGCATTGCTTCATAAATTAGTGACAAAAATGCTGGCCTACTTAAGAAATCGATGTTTTTGACCAAGGAAACGTTAAAATTTTATGTTAAAGAAGTTGTTAGATTGCGTGGAATTCCCACTGCTATAGTTAATGACTGGGATCCATTATATACTAGTGGATTGTTGAAATGTCTTCAAAAAGCATTAGGTATAAGGATCAGTCTTAGCAATGCTTATCATCGTCAGGTAGACGGACAAACGGAGCAAGCGAACCAAGTTTTAGAGGATTTACTCCATGTGGAAGTTCGGAGGACCAAATTCATCTTCTTGGGTTTGCTTATAATAACAGCTTTTAATCTAGTATCAGGATGACACCTTTCAAAGCCCTCCACGGAAGGCCATGTCGATCGCCCTTTTATTGGCTTAAGACCAGTGAGAAGTTGGTTTTAGGTCCTGATTTGTTCAAGAAGCTTCTAAAAAGATTGATCTTATTAGGCAAAGGATGAAAGAGCCCCAGAGCAGGCAGAAAACCCATGCAGATAATAGAAGAAGAGATTTGGAATTTTCTATGGAAGACTTGGTTATCAATCCAGGGAAGATAGCTCCATTGGACCCTACCAAGTCATCGAACGTAATGGCCCAGTTGCTTATCAAGTCTCTCTTCCAGTCCAATATTTGGTATTCATGATGTCTTCCACGTATCTCAACTCTGGAAATTTCTTAGAGATTCCGATTCTATCCTTCAGCCTATAATCCTTGAAGAGCTTAAGATCTCACTAGATTTGACTTATAAGTAGAAACATACTCATATTGTAGATTTGGAGGTTAACCGCTATCGAAATAAAGATGTTCCGCTCATCAAAGTTCAATGGTCCGATAATCCTAGGGCTGCTTTTGGGAAACCAAAGAATTAATCAAGTGAACGCACCCTGAATTATTTTCTAAAGCTCAGTAATGGCAAGTCCTTCGTTTTAAATTTTCTCTTATCCTTACGATAATTATCTTTTGAAAGGTATTAATTAATTAATTTAATTAAAAGTATATTTAATAGAAAATCCATAAACGATATGTTTTGTGAAAATAGTTACAAAGTATTGTACCAGCAAGTAGTTTATCACAATGAAAACAAACATAACATTTGAAATATTCCTAGTCAAGGTATATCGAGACTAGATATCGATATATCCATTGAGATTAAAGTATGTAACAGTCTCCAATGTTGAATAGTGTATTACTCATAGCTACTGGGAACACCAAAGGGTTACGTTCTGATAGTTATTATATAACTATGAAACAACTCACTCGATAGTTTTCACTTTTTTTAATACAACTAAGGTCAAATAGAAAATATTTTTGTGACTAATTTACATAGTTCTCTCAACTTGAGAATACTATTGATCTTCAATGTGGAAGTTTCACTTTGACTATAGTTAAATCGTGGCATGACGTCAATCAAACGACTATAGTTGGGTTGAGTGGAAGCATAGGAAGTGAAACACTATTCAAGAAAGGATACAACTCGATTATATGTGGTTAGTATCACAATCAATTAAAGTCAACTAAAAGTCAAAGTTGCTGGCCAAAGTATTTCAGGTAATAATAATTGTTATTATTAAGCTAAGGACTTTGTGTTTGAACTATAAAGTTGAATATGGACAATATTGGAATTTTGACCATTACCAAATTCCATAAGTCCAAAAAATATAGTTTTGACGAAGAGAATTGGTGTAAATAATTGCCACTAATGGGTAATGCTTATAATAAGTAAAATTGGTTTTTGCCAAAGGACGAGCAAGCGATAAATTCAGCCAAACTGGCGTACCACTAGCTAAGGAGACATGTGAACGTTAATATTTGAATTGTTCAATATTAATCGATGATTGAATTTATACCTTTGAGTCACAAAACCAAAATGATGGATATTCCAAATTAACCACATGAGTTAGTTAATTTTTAATTATTGAAATAATACTTAAGATTTTTTTTTAATTTATTGGATGCATTAGTATTTAGCAAAGTGTGTACATAAAAGTTTTAGACATATGCATCAATATACGATATCGGTATAATGTTTAAATTCAACTTAAGCAAGATAAAAACTGAAATGGATTTTAAATAAATTAAGCCAACTAATATTTATGAAATATTATTTAATGAAAAATATTTCTTGTTTATTTGCTTTATTTCCATTAGTATTTAATGGTGTGCATATATAAAGGTTATAAACACACACACCGGTATACGATATCGATGAGAAAATTAAATTAGGTTTAAATGGAATAATACTAATTAAATTTCGGAAATCTTTTGGAACCACATCCCTATAATATAGGTGGATATGATGAAGAAAAGAAAGGGAGTTTTTAAATAAAAATGAAGGGGCAATCCTAATTAATGAAGAGAATACACCATATACTGATTACATATTTATTTCCTCCTCTAATCAAATTTTTGTACGTCATTTTTTTCTTCCTCTCCAGAGAAACTTCAAGCCAAAATTTTAATTGTGGCAAAGACTTCCAAACTCCAAAATTTTATCAAGAAATATTAAATCAAATTGGCTGGTTGTCTCTTGATTGTTGCAAATATGGAGAGCAATCAATTGGATCTAGGAATTGTTCCATCGTTCAAGGTGTTTCTATAGGCTTCATCCTAAGGTAATTATACACACACATCTTCTAATTTGATTGTATCCCCTTAATTATTTGTCTCTCCCTTTTATTCATATATGTGAATTTGAATTTTATTTGAGTATTTAAATTCCCTTGCTTGAATCAATTGAATATTCCTTTGCTTTGTTCACTGCTATTTTGTTGTAAATAATAATATTTCATTCTTTTTGTTCTGTATGATTTTTTATTAAGTTGCTTTAATCCATATCCGGACCCTGTTAATTTTATCTTCTCTACTTTATATGCTTATTCATCATGTTTTATTAATCCAGATCTTGATCTTCTTATCAGGAATTTATAAATGCATATATCATTTAACTTTGTTGTTGTTTAAAAAAAATTGAACTTTGGATTTTCTTCTTAATAATTCAGTTTTCATATCAAAAGATTTAAGTTTGAATATTTACACATAAGTTTCTATGTAAATAAAACCTGGTAATAATTGCATAATTAATCTTTGTCATTAATTTAATATGATGATTTAATTGACATGTTTTAAATCATTATGAAATAAACTTCGCTAATTAAAAGAAAAATCGAAACATAAAATTAATAATCTATTCCACGTTATATAATTGCATCTAATTCTGTATTAAATCTTTGCTTATAAAGAAGCTGTAACACTCCTAGTTTTGATTAACATTATTTATAAAATTTAATAAATAAAATAAAATAATGTGTTGAGTAAGAAGAATGAGAATTGATAATTAAGTTGGTTGTGCCTTAATTTATTAACTAATGAGATTGATTAGAAGTTAAATAGGAAGGAGAAATAACACGAGGGCCGGGTTAAAATAGGAATAGGCCCTTGTTTCCTAACCATAACCCTCATCTCTCATTGATGTTAGGAAATCCAATATATGGTTTGGATGACAACCACTATAAAATGGAAATCGAATATACATATACATGTACTTGCTAGAACGGCATCACTAGAAAGACAAGAACATGGCTCAAAGGACATGAAAGAGACTACAAGTCGATAGGTACAAAGGAGAAAAAATGAACAAAACAGACATGCACAAGTATCAGACGTCTGGGTGCATAAGCCAGACGTTGGAAAAATCCTTTGGAGCAATAAACAGGCAAAACCAAACATCTGGTAATAGCACTCAGACGTTTGAAAATCTACTATGTACAAAAAATATATAATATTTGACGTATGATACAAATACCAGACGTCTGAATTCAAACTCGAATTTCAGATATGAACTTCTGCCACATGCGAATGGACATCTTCACATCTCTTCATCGCAACTCTTCATCATCAATAGAAGCAACTACAGAGCACTCTTATTGGATGCAACTACTCAAGATACCTATCTACAACTATATATAGCATCAAGAATGAAGAGAACCTTACTTACTCAACCTACTTACACACCTTACTTACTTATGCTTTCTGATTCTATACCCTATCATACATTCTTTATCTCTGCACTCCAGCAATCTATTCTTTTATTCACTCTTCCATATATTTATTCCTTTATAGACAGTATTCTTTAGATATATATTGGAAGATATTGTACTAATTAGTCAACATCCGTGTTACAATAGAACACACATTTGACAAGAAAAACTTATTATAACCAAGCCTATTCCCCCGGGCGAAGCGAGCGTTTTTGATAGTCGAATTATGAAGGGAAGCGTTGGCACTGGACATAGGATGGAAGGTCCGAGCCAGTATAAAATCATAATGTACTTATTTTATATTTACTTAGATTAATACTATTTTAGCTGCATCATATATTTTGTCACATATACTTACATATACACTACACCATCCACCTCGTAGACTTTCAATTGGTATCAGAGCAAGATTTGATCAAAGTACAGTAACACGTATTTGAATTACTTTAATATGGAAAGTATTTTTCAAGAAGGTCGATCCACAGCACGTCCCCCACTTTATAATGATTTTAATTATGCATATTGGTTAACACGTATGAGAATTTTTATGGAAGCTGATGGATTAGAAATTTGGTCAGCCACTCAAAATAAATCTGAAGCACCTGACACTGCTATGAACACATAGAATGATGCACAAAAAACCGTAATAATGCCAAAGCTATGAATGTTTTATTTTGTTCATTAGATAAGAATGAATTTTCACATGTCATGTTATGTAACACTGCATATGATATTTGACGTACCTTACAAATTACACACGAAGGCACAAACAATGTTAGACAAACTAAAATTTCAATTTTGCAAAATCAATTTTCATAATTTAAAATGAAACAAAATGAATCTATAGTGGAGATGTACTCTAGATTCCAAACTATTCAACACGATTTGATAGCACTTGCAGTCAAATTCACAAATTTGGATTTAGTATCGAGAATACTCAATTCTTTAACTCTAGAGTAGGAAAGAAAAGTATTAGCTAACGAAGAAGCTAATGACCTCTCAACACTCTTAGTCGAAGAACTGATAGGAAATTTAATGTCCTATGAAGCTAATCTACAGGCAAAAAAAGAACAAAATTCAGAAAAGAAAAACATAGAATTTCCAGCAACAAATGAAGACTATGACTTAGACGAAGAAGAAATCATATTTATTGTCAAAAACTACATCAAATTAAAGAAGTTCGGGAAAATGACCATATTCCAGAAAGGATGAAAATCAAGCTCGACAAATCAAATGTCAATCAAATGCTATGAATGTGATCAATTTAGACATATAAAGAAAGATTGTCCCAAGCTCAACAATGATAAAAAGAAGAACAAATTTGAAAAATTCAAAAAAAAGAAAGCTTTCAAAGTAACGTAGGATGACTCAGATTCTTCATCATGAGATAGTGACAGCGGTAGTGAATGAGAATAAGCTAATGTATGTTTTATGGCACAAACTGATGAGGTATGTCCTGAACTTAGCTATGACGAATTATAAGAGCTTAGCATGGAATTAGATGATAAATTTAGACAAATAAAATAAATAAATAAAGAACTCATTGCCAAAATAAATAGATTATAACTTGAAATAGGAATATTAAAAGATGAAAAAATATTTTAGAGGAGGAACTAGAATTATCTCAAGAAAAAAATAAAAGTAGTTTAGTTGAAAATGAGACTATATCTATTGAGTTTTAAAATGTTAAACTAGAAAAGGATAACTTGTTAAAAGAAAATATCAACTTGAAAAGTAACGTAGAAACATTGAAAATTGAAAATTTTGAATTAAAAGAAAATTTAGATAAAACTACAAATAATATTTCAAAATTTAATAAAGAAAAACCAGATTTGGAAAATCTTATCAAAACTTCAGAATTGTTAGGTAATAGAAATGGAATAGGATTTAAAAATATTCCTATACAAAAAGGGAATAATATTCAGAAATATAGTTTTATTTATCAAAAGACTAAAAGGTCGCCTAAGTCTAATACGAATGTTAAAAATATCAAAATTTGGATTTCGAAGACAAATAATAGTTTGATTAGACAAAAACATATTAAAAACTTTCTAGATAACGTAGTTTATAATAAAAATTATGTTCATTAAGGTACCAAACCTTCTTGGGTATGGCTACCTGCTTCTTCTAACATTTAGGACCCTAACAAAGTATATGGGTACCAATTAAATCATTTTTTATTTTGCAGGTACCCAAAATAGAAAATAAGAAGAAATGGATACTTGATAGTGGATGCTCTAAGCATATGACGAAAACTCAAAAATGTTATCAAATATAACATACATCAATGGTGGAACGATAACTTTTGGAGATAGCTTAAAAGGATACGTCGTTGGCATCAGAGAAGTCATCAACTCTGGTATTTCTAACTCTCCTATTATTATAAATGTTTTGGTAGTAGAAAATTTAAAACACAACCTACATAGCATTAGTCAATTATGTGATAAAGGTTATCAAGTTAATTTTGAAAAAGATGGATGTAATATTTTCGACAATAACAAACAACTTATCTTTGAAGGTTTTAGAAACAAAAATATTTATGTCTTAAATATTAATATAAATCGAAATTCAAACTTATGTTTAACCGCCAAACATGACGATCCATGCCTATGGCAGAAACGATTCTATCATATTAATTTTAAATATATTAATAAATTAATGAAATATGAGCTAATTAGAGGTTTACCTAAAATAAATTATAAAGTAGAAAATCTATGTGGCGATTGTCAAATCGGAAAACTAAAGAAAAGCTCTTTTAAATATAAAAATAAATTTTGTAATATTTCGGAATTTCAAGGAATTTAAAATGTGATAATCTCTTAATTAAATTGTTTAAAATTTGATAAAATTGTTATTTCAAATATATATAGCCAAACAATTAAAAATGTGATGTTTTAAATTATGATTATAGATTGATTTTAAATAAGAATAATTATTTAGTTGGTATAATTAAATTCTAAATTGACTTATTGTTTTCAAAACTTAATAAGTGTGTTTAAATATATATATATATATGTTTGTATCATTTTGAATTTTAAAATAGAATAAATTATTTATAAATAATAATGTGTTTGTTTAAAATTTATATTATATTTATTTGAATTGATTTTAAATTTGGATTTTTTAAATTGACTTTGAATTTGAATATGAAATTTGAATTCAAGGGAATATACATACATATTAAAATAATAATAATAATATAGTTTGGATTTAAAATATATAGATAATGTTTTTATTTAAAATAAGATTTGTTTTATATTTTTCTCTTTAAAGAAATTTATTGACAGGAATATTGGAAAAGTATTTATTTAATAAGAATAAATACAAGGACTTTTTGAAATAGCATTTAAAAATGAGTTAAAAATATCATATATGATTTTTATTTAAATTATAATTGGTTTTTATTTTATTTTCTTTTAAAGGCTGTATTTATATAAAATTTAGAAAGTGTTTATAAATTTATAAATATATTTATTAATTAGAAATTTAATAAGAAAAGCATTTATAATTAATATATGAATTAATTAATTAATTAGGAAAAATTAATTTAAAAACCTTTAAAATCTTTTATAAATAATATAGAAATAAATTAGGACAAGTGTTAAGTTATAAACCTTTTAGATAACAAGTGTTAACATATTAATGTAAGTTAAAGACATGGTCACCTTTATTTGAATTTTCTTTTAATTTTAGTAAAATCTAAATTTACTTATATACACTCTTAATCTTCTTTCTCATTTTCTTTTTACTATCTTCTTCTCAAGTTAAGAAAACAGACCTGTAAATAATTTTTCAAAGAAAATCTGAAATTCCTCAAATCTGTAAAATACTCCTCAGCAAAACACTTTCCAGAAATCAAACCTTGTGATCAAAACCCTGTAACAAAATTTTCAAAACCCTGTAATATATTCCTCAAATTCAAATACAATCGAGAAATGAATTTGAGAGCCATTTTCCAAACCATTCTGTTATCAAATCCTGGAACACCTTCAAAATTGCAAGCCTACAACCTTTCTTTCAAAAGTTCAAAATTTTGCAACCTGGAACATTTAATAAGTACTACAGCCTAGAATCAAAGATGAAATCTGCAGCATTCAAAGTTTCCAGAGGCAGCAACCTGTATTTCAGTTTCCAGAAAACAAATCTGAAAGCAAATTCAGTTTAAAAGCTTCCAGTTTTTTTCTCAAAGCTCTGCACCTCTTTAATTGGTGAGTAAACATTTTATTTAAAAAAGTTAAGTAGCTAATTATTTGATTGCATGTGAAATTTGTGATGATATATATTCATTATGTATGCATATAAGTAGGTTCCAGTGTATATATGGTGTATACTTATCTGTTGATTCTAACCTCTCTGTTCTTAGTTCAGAGTATAGGATTTTGATCAAAGTTCAAAATCTTTGAATCAGTTTCTGTTAGTCTGTGAAGTTTGAACAATACAGTTTGGTTTAAGCTAATCCAGGTGTATAAAGAAAAAAAATATAGATTCAAGGATTATAAGATTTAAACTATGTTAAATTTGGAAAATAAAATGGAGATTCTTAAACATGTAAAATCAATCATTTTAACTTACCGTTTTAAGACTATAACTTGAATCATCCTTTAAAGTTATGGTTTTTAAAACAAATATCACAAATTTTAAAGAAGTATTGAATGATAATTTAGGAGTTAACTAGAATTTAGTTGCTGGTCGTTTTCTGATGATCATGACATTTATGGGGATCAGGATTTTGGGTAGAGATAGGGGAAGCATATGGTGGTACGGCAAAAATAAATGGATGGTTGTCTGATGATCGTGGCATCGGCAGCAAGAACGTTCAGGTTCTAAACCTAATTTTAGGTTGTGGTCATAGTTGGCAGGAAAGCGTCACCTACGATCGATCGAGTGGGTCGTGGTTGAAGGATTTGGTTGCGTAGGTGTTCGGCAAGGTGTGGACGAAGGGGTTCATCCTCCGGTTGTCAGAAGCGTTTGGGCGATGAGTTTTTCTGGCAGTGGTTAAATTCCAGTTTCAACTGGACAGTTCGATCGAGGTAGCTCGATCTTGTTTCTGGGTTTGATGTGGTTATCTGAATGGTCGGATGGTGTGAGGAGGTCGAATGGAACTTATCAACGGTGGTCGTTGATGCCAGAAGTTTGCCAATGTTTGGTGCAGGTGCACAAGATGATCAGTGCACCATTGTTTGATTTGGGGTTGTTTGTTTTCTCGAGTAGGGTCTCGGGGTATAGGATAGTTGACTCGGGGGAAACTCGCGTGATTTTCGTTTTGCCTCGAGTTGTTTCTGGGGTCTTTGCAAGCCTGGTTTAACTGTTAAGTTTAACGGTTTTAATATTTAACCAAAACAGTTTTTTTTAAGAAATTCAAGTTAAACTATTTAAAAAAGAGAAAAGATGATGTTCTTGGTTCAAGTACACATGGGTTATACCCAAAGAGAAATGTTTAATCAGTTTTTAAATTTAAAATAAAGTAAATTTTAAACTTTAAATAATTAAGCTAAATTAATCTCTTGAAATTCATTTCTTTGAATTGAATTGTTTGTATAAATAAATTTGTATAAATGGTTTTAAATGTTTTATGTTAAAACCTTAATGTTATTTTCAAACTTATTTTGAAATATAAAAGAAATTTATAAGGAAATGTTTTACCTTAAAAACTTAATATAAGTTTGATAATAAATGGAATAATTAAAGAGTGATTTATTAATTAAATTAATGAATAATGATTTATAAATTAACAATTAAAGTTTTCAAGTAATTTATTAACTTGAAATTTAGGATTGTTAATTAATAATTAGAGGTAAGTAATTAATGATTACTTTATATTTTAAACTTAATTAATGATTTAATTAAGTAAAGTTAGTTGTTAAGATAAAATGTTTTCAAAGATAATTAAGATAATTAAAGATAATGTATTATCTTAAAGATAATTAAGTTTTTAATGAGTTGTAATTAATTAAGTTAATTAAGAAATTTTAAGTTTAATTAATTAATTTAATTAATTATTAAAAGGGTTAAATAAGCAATTAATTAAGGATAATTTTTAATTTAATTAACTAATAATTATGATGGATTAATTAATGATTAGAGATTAATCAATTTGTAATTATTAATTAATTAATTAAGTAATTAAGGGTTAATTAAACTAGTAATTAAGAAATGCTTAATAAAGTTTTATTAAGTAATAATTGGGGTTTCCTGATTAATAATTAAGAGGTTATTAATCTATAATTCAAGTTAATTAAGAATTAATTAACTATTATTAAAGGTTAATTAATTGTAATTAAGGATTGATTAATTGATAATTATGGATTAATTAATTTGTAATTAAGGTTATTAATTAATAATTAAGTTTTATTAATGAATGATTAAGAGATAATTAATTAGTTAATTAAGGTTAATTAATTAACTATAAAATAATTAGGATTGATTACTTTGTATTAAAGGATTGATTAATAATTAAGGTTTATTAATTAATAGTTGAAGGATAATTAATCTGTAATTAAGGATTAATTTGGTTAAAGAGTAATTAAGGGATGAATTACTTAGTTATGATTTGTGAGGTGAATGTGATTAAGATAAGTTAATTAATTTGTTAATTAATTAAAGGTAGTTATATGGTAATTGATTAAGTATGCTTACTTAATGAGATTTGACAAGAGTAATTATTTAAGATAAGTAATTGCTGAATAAATTACAGGAGGTAATTGAGATAAGGGAAATTACTAAATGGGAAGTAATTTAAATGGATAATTACTTGGTAAAGTAATTAAGGATTTATTACTTGGTGTAATAAATCAAAGGATTTATAAATGTAACTAAAAGTAATTAAGAAGTAATTTAAAATTGTTTATAATTATTTAATGAAAGCATTTAGTTTAAGCATGATTAATTAATGTAATTATAGTTAATTAATTAATGGAAGTAATTAATTAAGGTTCATTAATTAATGTGATTAATGAGAATAATTAAGGATTGATTTATTAAGATTAATTAATCAATAATAGGCGATTATAAGGTAATTAATTGTAATTAATTAAGGATTAATGTAATTAATTATAATTAATAAAGTAATTAAGGTTAATTACTTAATGGTTTTTAGATAATTAATTTGTGTAATTGATTAAGGATTAATTACTTAATTAAGGGATAATTAATCAAGATTGGTTAATTAAGATGATGATTAATTAATTGGGTTAATTAATGTTTATGTAAGCAAGATTTATTGTGATGAAGGAAATTAATTTAATTTATTTTAAATTAATTAGAGATGAAGTAATTAATTTAATTCATTTTAAATTAATTATAGATGGCGTGATTGATAGATCATTGCTTATGGATGGCTGATTTATATTGAATGGCTTGGTTGCTTGATATCTCTGAAGAGATATGTGTGATATATGATATGGATGCTTTGGTTGCATTGAGATGATAATATGAGTTATCTATTTGTGGTGATAACATGAATTATCTGTTGTGATGATAATGTAGATTATCCATTGTGACATTGTGAATTATCTATCTGTGTGTATATAGATAGTTGAATTGAATTGTTTAACCTTAAACAACTTGGACCTAAAAGATGGCGTTTTGGATTTCGATGAAACCGGGATCGGGTTTCCAGATTTGGATATCCGAAAACCACATTGATCTAAAATTACGATAGGTCGTGAATCTCAAGTGAAGATGAAGATTCAGAGTGCAAGGGTTATTGTCGTTAACCTGAGGGTGATTCCAAGATGAGTGTAACGAGATAATGCCTTCGGTTTCGTTCGAACCCGGAACGAACTTATATGGATTGAATGCTTTCAGAACATCGTCAGGTGGACGATGAGCATTCTAAGTGATGTGTTCACTAAAGGTAATCGTAGCCTCAAGCCTCATCAACCGGGAATGGCTAAAACAGGGGAGGTGCAGCAAGGCTAAGTGGGTCATGCCCAAGTAGGATGAGATGAACCCCTGTCTAGAGTCCCTTTTTATTCAGCTGTATGGGCGGTTGCTAGCTACAACCGTGGGGTTATCTTATTCGAAACTATTTAGTAAGGAATGATTCTGGCTTTGTGTTGTAGGGATTTGGGAATGATCCTCGGTACGGTGATCTAGGCCACGTACTGTGACGGGCGATACCCCGGTAGCCCTGCCATTGTATGGAATCCAAACTCCAATAAGTGCCGTACGTTTTAGATGTGCCCAACTATGTTGGAACATGAGATGTAAGCATTCCAGCTATTTCTGTATTTTATTTGAAAACCCTAGACCCTATTATTATATCACTGGATTTACTATCAAATGTTTTGGTTAGCGTAAGGTAAAAACTTTCTCATGTTTATGTGTGGGAAGTCTTACGTGATACCTTTGTTTTCAAAAGGTTTTTAAAAATTAAGCAACTTTAACCCGTTTACTCACACCAGACCCATGTCTGACCCAGTTTATTCTGTTTCTCTTAAACTCTTGGGTACTCAAATTTTTACGAGTAACCAGGGGATTCAGGTTAGGTTTGACGAATTCTGGAGGAGCAATGGAGCAGGAGGCTTCAGCGTATAGATACATAGCATTCCGCTGTGTGTTCTCTGAGTCGTTTGTCTGTGTTGTATATTGAGTTGTATAACTAGATAGGTGTTTATAACTGTCTAGTATGTGTCGTTTAAGTTGTGTATCTCTGATGTATATAATACTATGTAATGTATTATGTGATTAATATAATTTATTCGTTCCGCTGTTTAGATTCTGATGTTGTTTCTTGTTTCTTCTCTTTCTTTTCTCTTTTCTTTCCCTTTCTTTCTTAAAAATGATGCATCTTTCTGTGGAGAGAAAGGCGGGTCGTCTCACTTGGTATCAGAGCATTGGTTGAGCGAATACCTAGGCTCTGTAGTGGTGTCTTTCTTGAGAGAGCGTACTTGTAATTTTTATATATAACTATATATATATATATATATATATATATATATATTTCTACCTATCCGTTGGGTTACCTGTTCGGGTTTTCCAATATGAGTTATATAGGTAGATAGGGCAGTGGTGTGTAGCACGACTAGGAGTTCTAATGTTTGGGGTTGGAAGTGTATCTGTCGGGATGGTAGACCTAATACCGTCTCGAGTAATCTTTGCAGCTTGGTGTAAGGATTTCATTGATCTCTGAAGGAAACCTGTTAAGGTTCGGAGTTCATCTTTGAAGTGTAAGTTTGATCGCGCTCGTGTGAGCGGATTTTTGAGAGTTTGGATCAGCTGGTTGATCATAAGCAGGTGATGGTATCTTGGCAACTTCAGGATGGAGTAGCTATGTGGTGAGTCGCAGTGACTATGGATGTCTCCGAAGATGTTTTCTTTTGGAGCAAGTATAAGGAAGTGTGTCAGCTTCAGTGTTGAGGCTGAGTTCAGTAGGATGTATGTGACTGGTCGGAGGTCCGGGTTTCTCAAGGAGCTTTGGATTGAGAAGTCTTTAGCATCTGTGTCTGCGGTGCAGCTCGGAAGTGTTTTGTGTCCCAGCAGGAATCTTTTTGGGCTTAGCAGATTCCTAAAGGTGGAATTCAGAAATATCAGAGAGAGCGGTATTTTTGGAATTTAGGTTGGGTTGATCGCAAAAGTGACTTGCGATAGTTTGGCTGATTCTCTTGGATAATCTTTTGCTTGGGTTTGGGACATCTCTAGAGGATGTAGGAGTTTTGGAGTTGTCAAAGATTTTCCGGATATATCTTCAGGGAAGTTAGAGATTTGCCGCATTGAGGATAGAGTTCTGTATCGACTTGATGTCAAGAGTGATACCGGTGATTCAGCTGGGTAGAAGGATGTCTCCTAGGTTGATTGTTGGGTGAAGCGGCTCTGTATTTCTTGGAATTTCTGTTGAACCTTATTTCTGGGATGTGCGGTCTAGTCTGTGCTTGTGTTCATCAACTGCATTTTTCTTCTGCTCCAGATCAGAGTTGTGCAGCGGAAGCAAGTTGGCAGCTATTCTAAAGAAGAAGCAATTGGAAGTTGTAGCATTTGGATTGAGGATTTCTACAGGAAATTTATCAGGATCGGAGGCAAGTTGGCGAGTGATCCCGTTCTGTCTTTTCCGGATAGGAGAAGTAGGTTGTAATCTTTTGATAATTTTGAAGTGGAGTTTGTGGTTTTTATTTTGGGTAGATCTTGTGAGGATCAGTTTGTTGAGTTTTTTTGATCCAGTTTGTGTGTAGAAGCATCGGTAAAGGTTGAGCTGATCAGGAAGGATCTGTAAACAACCAGGATCGTATGTAGAGTTTTGAGGTTAAGAGACGGGGGAATTTGAAATTCGAAGTTGGAGACTTCGTTGTTGTTTGAGGTTTTCTCTGGTAAAGGGAGGAATAAGATTTGATAAGATTATGAGGTAAGCTCCGAGGTATATTGGATTCTTCTGAGTTTTATAAGGATAAGTGCTTCGGTCTGCAAAGTTGAATTACCAGTTTGGAAGGTTAGAATTCAAAATATTTCACGTGTCTCTGAGGGAGTACGTGTCTGGTCCATCAATGGTTTTGGAACCAATACTTCTGTGAAGGATTTAGTTGTTGATCAGTCTTGTCTGTGGTCTTGTATCTTGTGCAGATTATAGATCTAGATGAGTAGGAGCTCATTAGCTTAGCAGTTTAGCTAGTTTGGATTTAGTAGAGTGAGTATCCCTGTGTCTATACCTGAGAAACTCAAGATAATTTTAGGAAGCTTATCCGGATCTGTGTCCAGATAACTAGAGTTATTTGATTGAATTGATTGTTTGGATGAAATTATTTGTTTGGTTATGTATGGTTGATATGTATGTTTGAATGGGTTGAAATAAAATTAAACTTTGGATTATCTTTGTTTTAAATTTCGAGGACGAAATTCTTTTAAGGGGGGAGGAATGTAATATTCTGGAATTTCAAGGAATTTAAAATGTGATAATCTCTTAATTAAATTGTTTAAAATTTGATAAAATTATTATTTCAAATATAAATAGCCAAACAATTAAAAATGTGATGTTTTAAATTATGATTATAGATTGATTTTAAATAAGAATAATTATTTAGTTGGTACAATTAAATTCTAAATTGACTTATTGTTCTCAAAATTTAATAAGTGTGTTTAAATATATATATCTTTGTAACAATTTGATTTTTAAATAGAATAAATTATTTATACATAATAATGTGTTTGTTTAAAAATGATATTATATTTATTTGAATTAATTTTAAATTTGGATTTTTTAAATTGACTTTGAATTTGAATATAAAATTTGAATTCAAGGGAATATACGTACATCTTAAAATAAAAATAATAATATAGTTTGGATTTAAATTATATAGATAATGTTTTATTTAAAATAAGATTTGTTTTATATTTTTCTCTTTAAAGAAATTTATTGATAGGAATATTGGAAAAGTATTTATTTAATAAGAATAAATACAAGGTGAGACGACCCGACTTTCTACTCCCAGAAAATCACATCATCTTGAAGAAAGAAAGGGATAGAAGAAGAAAAGAAAGAGAAAGAAGAAACAGAACAACATCAGAGAACTCACAGCGAAACGAATAAAATATAGTATATCACATAAAATATTACATAGTATCTTATTACATCAGAGTACACAACTTAAACAACAGATAATAGACAGTTATAATCTTCTATCTAACTATACAACTCAAGTATACAAGATACAGACACAACATACACGGCGGAATCATAATATATCTACACGTCGAAGCCTCATGCTCCATATCTCCTCCAAAATTCGTCAAGCTAACATGAACCACTTGACTACTCATACATAATATGAGTACCCAAGAGTTTAATAAAACAGAAAATAAACACTCGGGTCAGACAGGGGTCTGGTGTGAGTAAACGGGTTAAAATTGCTTAACTTTAGAAAACCTTTGAAAAGAAAAGGTATCACGTAAGACTTCCCACACATAAACATGGAAAAGTTTTTCCCTTACGCTAACCAAAACATTTGATAGGAAATCCAGTGATATTATAATAGTGTCTAGGGTTTTCAAAATAAAATACAGAAATAGCTGGAATGCTTACATCTCACGTTCCAACATAGTTGGGCACAATCAAAACCGTACAGGCACTTATTGGATTTTGGATTCCATCAATGGCAGGGCTACTGGGGTACCGCCCGTCACAGTATGTGGCCCAGATCAACGTACCGAGGAGTACTCCCACTCCCCTGCAACACAAGGCCGGAACCATCCCTTACTGGACAGTCCCGAACAAGACCACCCCGTAGTTGGCGCGACCAACCACACACTAAGCCGAAATAGAAAGGGACCTCTAGACAGGGGTAAATTTCGCTCTCAAGTTGGGGCTACCCACGAAGCCTTGCTGCACCTCCCCTGTTTTAGCCATTCCCGGTTGATGAGGCTTGAGGTTACGATTACCTTTATAGAACACAACTATCTTAGAATGCTCATCGTCCACCTGACGATGTTCTGAAAGCATTCAATCCATACAAGTTCGTTCCGGGTTCGAATGAAACCGAAGGCACTATCTCGTTGCACTCATTATTGGAATCACTCTCAGAGTCAATGACCATAGCCCTTGCACTCTGATTCGCCATCTCGAATCTATAAGCACTATTCCATCAAACTCATTACGGAATCACCCATAGAGTTATACTGACATATAGCCCTTACACCTCGAGTCTTCACTTGCTCCACTTGGATTAACGACCTAACGTTAAATTGGAATCGATGTGGTTTTCGGATTCCAAATATGGAAATCCGATCCCGGTCTCATCGGAACCAAACACCATTTTAATGTCCAAGTTGTACTTAAGGGTTTAAACAATTTAACTTATATTCAGGATGATATGTAAACAGATAGATGAATTATTATCACAATAGATAATTCATATCAATCTTCACAAAGCAGCATATCATATAACAAACATATCCAATATCAACCAGTATCAACCAATATCAAACATCCAATATCAACCAATTATCCAATATCAATCTCCAAATATTGATCATTCAATATCAATCAATTAACCAATATTAATCAATCAATCCATACTAATCAACCATCCAAACAGAATTGATTATCTCGTAATCAATTGGATTACTAAAATCCTTCTTCATTTATTTATTATTCTAAATAAATTAATCATCTCTAATGATTTTCCTTAATTAATCTTCCTTGATTAATTATATCTAATTACATTCAAGTAATTATCCTATCCATATTCAGTAATTAACCCTTTAATTACTATCATTAATTACCATAATTAATGATCATTCATTAATTAATTAACTATAATTAATTACATTAAACCTTAATTAATTACAATTAATTAATCACACTTTAATTAATCATTTTATTAATCAACCTTGATTAATATCATTAATTACATAAATTAATTAATGATTCTGGTTAATTAATAAATCTTTAATTAATTAACTAATTATCTTATAATTAATCAACTCATTAATCATAATTAGTAATTAACAAAGTGGTAATTACTTATCTTAATTAATTAACTTCTTAATTAATTAATTTCTAATTTAATTTTATTAATCCTTGATTAATTAATCAAATTAATTAATCTTTAATTACTCCATTAATCAATTTAAATTAACAATTAATCTTTAATTACTTTATTAATTAATTACAATTTTAATTAATTACCCTTAGTAATTAATCTTAAATTAATCACATTCATAAATTAATTAATTACATTAATTAATTATCTAAAATAATTAGGTAATTAACTCTTAATTACTTACATTAATAAGACTTAATTACTTCCTTAATTAATCACTTAACAAACAATTAACTTCATCATTAAATAATTCTTAATTCTTTAATTAATTACTTCATAATTAATTATCTTTAAAATAATTAAATTAATCAATTTCTCAATTGATATCATTAAGTGATTAACCAATAATCACTTCAGCTAATTGCTCCATAAGTAATTACCATTAATTACTTCCATAAGTAATTAACTTTCTTAATTACATTCACAATTAACCATTAATTGCTCTATTAAGTAACTACACTTAATTAATCCGTAATTAAGTGATTATTTAAAATTAAATATCAATGAACTAATTATTTAAAATTAATTAAATAATTAATTAACTTCTTAGATTTAAAAATTCTTAATTAATTAAGATAACATTATTCTTAATTAATCTTTTACCTAATATCAGATTATTAAGTATTCTTAAATTTACATCCAAATAATCTAACCTTATTTATTTCCATAAATAGATTATTTGAATTTAATCAAATTTTAATAACTCAAAACAATCTATTTGGTTTATAATATTATAACTTAAAATTTATCTGAAAAGAAAGCATTTAGAAACAAATTTGAGATTTAAAACATTTTAATTATCAAATTTAAACTTACCTTTTCAATATAATTTGAAATCTTGTTTTTAAAACATTACTTTTTAAATTTATTTTTAAACTTTAGATTTAATAATTAAATTCAAACACAAAAATTCAAACTTTAATGAAGTAAATTTACTTTCAAAGAAATCATCTCAACCATTTTAAATTTGAAAGTAAATTCAATTTAAAATTTAAAGTTTGATTAACTTAAAAACAAACAAGTTTTAAACTTGTTCTTTAATTACTCCAAGATTTAAACTGCACTTATAACATTACAGCCTAACTAGAACAACACCCTAAATACCCGAGCAAATCACTCCAATTCCACGCGACAGCCCCGAAGAAAAACCCAAACTCCTCGCTTCGAGTTACCCCAGAGACGCGCGCGGACCTCCCTCCGAGAAAACTACGTCTTCCCCAAACCCAACTCCACCAGATTAATGTCGTGCACGGTGCACGTGCACCGTCCATCCTGGCCGGCGTCGATCGACACGAAAACCCCTTACAACCCCAAAACTTTGTGCGAACACGATAATCAACCCAGATTCGAGAATCCTCTCTCGAATCAAAATTCAAACATCCAACTCGAACAACTGCAGTGGCAACCCAACACCAAACTCCCCAAGCCGACCACCATGTCGATGCTATGCTCCGCCGACCTCACCATCGAGATGCTACGACACGAGCTTCAATTTCCCCCAAGTGCTATTGAACTCGGTTCAACCATCATGTCGCACAGACCCCTACAGTTCAACCGAAACCAACGCAAACTAAAACCCTACTCGTACAAATTTCCATCGATTCAACCAATATAAAAATTCTTTTGTATTTTTCCTAACATCTACATCCTACAAACAAGCTTCAATCCAAGTTTCACACCAAATCAAAGAATGGATAATCGGCAATTGCCAAAACCCCCTTTTTCGAACAAAACCAAATTTCAAATCAATTTGTCAACTAAATTTTTTGATATTTACTCCTAAATTCTTTATTTGCTGTCATGATTTCAATCATGTAATCCAAATCCAAAATTAAATTATTCGATTTATCATGTATTTTAGGATTTGCCACTGCATTCCTTGATTCCAGGAAAAATTCAAATCTATACTTCTTAAAGCAAATTTTAAACTCTAATTTGGGAATAATCAAACATAAAATGTTTGAATCTCTGATCTTAATAAAGACCAGTTGAGTGAGTTTGGATTTTTGATCAAAATTATAATTTGCAGAACCAAGAACAGAGGAAAAAGATATACAGACATGCATACATGCATGCCACATAAATTCAGAAATGATTCATACAAATTCAAATTAAAGAAACTCAATGCAAGACAATATCATCACATGCATGATAATTAAAAATCCAAATCAAACTGTTTTTGAAGAATATTTACTCACCTGATTTTCAAAAATGCAGAGAATCAACAGTTTTAATTCCAGGCTTCAAATCTTTTAATTTGAAAAATGCTTTTGATTTCTTGTTGTTGCTGAAGAAAACCTTTGCATGCTTTTAATTTGTTGTTTTAAACTTGCAGGTTGAACTCATTTTGGTTGCAGATTGAATTGAATAGCAGGTTTTTTCAGATTGCAAGTTGAAAATTGCAGTTTAAACTTTATTGCAGGTTGAAGCTTTTGGAGTTGCAGATTGAAGTTGAAGATCTTTATTTGAATTCAAGTTTTATTCTTTTGCAAGATTTTGAAATTACAGATTTTAAAAAGTTTTCAGGTTGCCATAAATTTTTGCTGGAGAAGTGAAAGTAAAGAAATGAAAGTCTTGAGAGAATTAGTTTTCTTCTTTAAAACATTTATTAAAATTTAAAAATAATATGTTGCCACTTGGTCATTTTGCCAACATTTGTCATTAAATTGTATTTAATTTCTTTACAAGTGTAGTTAAGATAACTAACATGGTTAAACATGTTTTTCTTATGTGTGTGTGTGTATATATATATATATATATATATATATTTCATTTAATTCAAATGTTAACATAAACTAACATATTTAATTTACTTTATTAATTAATACTTACATGTGAATATAAATTTAATCCTTTAAAGAAAATTTTTAGAAAACTAATTATAATATAAATGAATCCTTATACTTGTATTTTAAAAATCTAATACATTTATACATATACATTTATAACTATTTATATTAAGCATTATAAAAGGAAACAAAACAACACTTTATTTAAATCCTTTTTAACTATCATATGTAAAATAAATAACAAATCTTTTATTTTGAAGACAAATAAATTAATCTTTATATTAACTTTTGAGAAATATTAAGTTTTAAAACAAAGCTTCAATTACAACATTCATTTATACATTTATAACCATTTAAATCAAATACTTTAAAGAAAACAAAAATAAAACATTGATAAATTTCTTTATAAACTATCATATTTAAAATAATAAAATCTCATAATTTTAAAGAAAGTCAAAACAAAACTTTGTTTTAAAATCCTTTTAAATTATCTTATTTAAAAACAAATTGACTATATTATATTATAAATGAATTAATCTTTAATTTTAAACAATAGCCCTTCTATTCACAATATATATCAAATGTATATATTATAAATAGATAAAATCTGATTAGCTTTTGAAAAACAATTCTTATCAAATTTAAATTGTCATAAAGATATAAATTACAATTATCAGATTAAATATTTATTAACCTTAAAAGAATAAATTTATCAGTTTAAATTAAAATCATATAGAAAAATTATCAAACAAGTTAAATTATTAACACGGATTATTAAATTTATATTGCCCAAAATTGCGGGTCGTTACAATCCTCCCCCCTTAAAAGAATTTCGTCCCCGAAATTTAAAAGCAAAGGTAATTTAATAATCCAGTACAGATTTTAATTTAAATTAGCAAAGCATTCCTAACAACCAGTTACTAACATCCATAGCAATCAAATAAACAAACAAACTTAACTAATTATTCTGACACAAATCAGAATAAATTTCTAATACTATCTCGAGTTTCCCAAGTATAAATTACTGGGAGACTCGCTCTATAAAAGCCAACAACTGACTACACAACCAAAATCCAAAGCTCCTCTCATCTCCAGATCAATCAATCTGAACAGAACATCAGACTATACCCAAGTCCAGTTCGACTTCTAAATCCAACCGAACTACAGATTCAACAACCAATCGATGAATCATACACGCATTCCCTCAGAGATACGTGATACACAATGAATTCCAGCTATCCAAACTGGCAATTCATTCTTATCCTATCAAAAACACAGATAAGAAATCTCAAATGCCTCAGCACTAACCAACCAATCTTATCCAATTATTGTTCTCTTAACCAGAGAATTTTAACAACACTGAAGTCTCCAACTTCAAGTACCAAACTCCTTATCTCATATCTGCATAACTCAACAGACAATCCAAGGCTGCCAATCTTCTCCTGATCAGCTCAATCTATGCTGATATTTCCAAAACCAACTAGACTAAAGAAAATAGCTTCTAGATCCTATTCAACAGAAAAGTCTTCCAAAATCCGTCGAAATCCAGAACACAAGCTCTACTACTCAAGCAAAAACAAACAGAACTTACTTCCTTCCTTGCACAGCAGCTACTATGCTTCCGCTGTACAACACTGATTCTAAAATAGATGGAGATACTGTTGATGAACACGAATACAAACTTATCCACTAAATTCGAAAACCTTGTTCATCAGATCCATAAAAATATGAGTGACACACCTGACTTGGTCACACATCCTCAAAACAGAATCCAACTCAAAAGCTAGATAAGTCCAATTCCAAATTCCAAAGATATCTGAGTTGCTACACCAATTCTACTACTAGGCTAACTACCAAAATTACTTTTAGAACCAAAAAAAAATGGAACTCAACTCCAGATGCAGACAAACTTCTGATTACATCAGCAGCTCCTACTTCTACATGAGAATCCTCAGTCTCAAACAAAACATAGCCTAAGAAAATTCCCAAACTAATCGCAAGTCACTTTTGCGATTCAACCTAATTTGGATTCCAAAGAAACTGTCATCTCTTTACCAATTAGAACAGCTTTAAGCTTTTCCAAATAAAGGTTAACCTTTTAAGAAAACATCACCACCTTCAGCCCGGACTGCTGAAAGAGAACCACAAAGATTCCTGAACCATCGGAGAAACAAGCCACACTGCTGCTTCTAAACTCTACCTCGATGATATTGCGAAGCTAAAAGATCTTCTTGTCAGCACACCGAACACTTCGAGCTGAAACTGCTACCACAGCTAACCAAAGACTTCAAATCCAAATGCTTCTCCAAAACCCAAAACCCTCAACAAACCAAACAACTGACTTCCAAGATGGCAGACAACATCTCAAGAAACTTGGACTCCAAATCCAAGCCAAGCATCCATATCTTGCTTTCCTTAAGGAATAACAATGAGACCATGCCGAAGTAAAACAACTCATAGACCTTAGTCTCCTATTCTAAAACAGCCAAACTCCTTACTAAAGATTCAGACAACTTATACACAGATAAATCATCTTTACGGCAGATAAAGACTGCTTCTCAACTACTTCTAAAACTGCTTCAAGAGAAAACACCTTCAGAAAATATCCCAAGGATACTACATATCATCATGCAATTACCAAGATATCATTACTTACTCCTGCACTTCCAACAAATCCAAACACTAGAATAATTCGCTTACCTGAGCGAAATCCAAACTTACACTCCAAAGATAAACTCCGAATCTTCAAAAGATTTCCTTCGGATATCAGAGAAATCCTTATTCCAAACTACAAAACTTACTTGAGACGGTATTTGGTCTACAGTCTCAACATAAACTTCCAACCTCAAACATATGGACCTCTTCCATTAGTGGTAGTCGTGTTACACACACACACCACTACTCCATCTACCTCTAAAACTTATGTTGGAAAATCCGTACAGATAACCCAACAGATCAGGTATATATATATATATATTACAAGTACGCTCTCTCAAGAAAGACACCACTACAGAGCCTAGGTATTCACTCAGCCTAATGCTCTGATACCAAATGCGACGACCCAACTTTCTACTCACAGAAAATCGCATCATCTTGAAGAAAGAAAGGGATAGAAGAAGAAAAGAAAGAGAAAGAAGAAACAGAACAACATCAGAGAACTCACAGCGGAACGAATAAAATATAATATATCACATAAAATATTACATAGTATCTTATTACATCAGAGTACACAACTTAAACAACAGATAATAGACAGTTATAATCTTCTATCTAACTATACAACTCAAGTATACAAGATACAGACACAACATACACAGCGGAACCATAATATATCTACACGTCGAAGCCTCCTGCTCCATATCTCCTCCAAAATTTGTCAAGCTAACCTGAACCACTTGACTACTCATACATAATATGAGTACCCAAGAGTTTAATAAAACAGAAAATAAACACTCGGGTCAGACAGGGGTCTGGTGTGAGTAAACGGGTTAAAATTGCTTAACTTTAGAAAACCTTTGAAAAGAAAATGTATCACGTAAGACTTCCCACACATAAACATGGAAAAGTTTTTCCCTTACGCTAACCAAAACATTTGATAGAAAATCCAGTGATATTATAATAGAGTCTAGGGTTTTCAAAATAAAATACAGAAATAGCTGGAATGCTTACATCTCACGTTCCAACATAGTTGGGCACAATCAAAACCGTATAGGCACTTATTGGATTTTGGATTCCATCAATGGAAGGGCTACTGGGGTACCGCCCGTCACAGTACGTGGCCTAGATCAACGTACCGAGGAGTACTCCCACTCCCCTGCAACACAAGGCCGGAACCATCCCTTACTGGACAGTCCCGAACAAGACCACCCCGTAGTTGACGCGACCAACCACACACTAAGCCGAAATAGAATGGAACCTCTAGACAGGGGTAAATCTCGCTCTTAAGTGGGGGCTACCCACGAAGCCTTGCTGCACCTCCCCTGTTTTAGCCATTCCCGGTTGATGAGGCTTGAGGTTACGATTACCTTTATAGAACACAACTATCTTAGAATGCTCATCGTCCACCTGACGATGTTCTGAAAGCATTCAATCCATACAAGTTCGTTCCGGGTTCGAACGAAACCGAAGGCACTATCTCGTTGCACTCATTATTGGAATCACCCTCAGAGTCAACGACCATAGCCCTTGCACTCTGATTCGCCATCTCGAATCTATAAGCACTATTCGGTCAAACTCATTACAGAATCACCCACAGAGTTATACTGACGTATAACCCTTACACCTCGAGTCTTCACTTGCTCCACTTGGATTAACGACCTGACGTTAAATTGGAATCGATGTGGTTTTCGGATTCCAAATATGGAAATCCGATCCCGGTCTCACCGGAACCAAACGCCATTTTAATGTCCAAGTTGTACTTAAGGGTTTAAACAATTTAACTTATATTCAGGATGATATGTAAACAGATAGATGAATTATATTATCACAATAGATAATTCATATCAATCTTCACAAAGCAGCATATCATATAACAAAGGTATCCAATATCAACCAGTATCAACCAATATCAAACATCCAATATCAAACAATCATCCAATATCAATCTCTAAATATTGATCATTCAATATCAATCAATTAACCAAAATTAATCAATCAATCCATACTAATCAACCATCCAAACAGAATTGATTATCTCGTAATCAATTGGATTACTAAAATCCTTCTTCATTTATTTATTATTCTAAATAAATTAATCATCTCTAATGATTTTCCTTAATTAATCTTCCTTGATTAATTATATTTAATTACATTCAAGTAATTATCCTATCCATATTCAGTAATTAACCCTTTAATTACTATCATTAATTACCATAAGTAATGATCATTCATAAATTAATTAACTATAATTAATTACATTAAACCTTAGTTAATTACAACTAATTAATCACACTTTAATTAATCAACCTTGATTAATATCATTAATTACATAAATTAATTAATGATTCTTATTAATTAATGAATCTTTAATTAATTAACTAATTATCTTATAATTAATCAACTCATTAGTCATAATTAGTAATTAACAAATTGGTAATTACTTATCTTAATTAATTAACTTCTTAATTAATTAATTTCTAATTTAATTTTATTAATCCTTGATTAATTAATCAAATTAATTAATCTTTAATTACTCCATTAATCAATTTAAATTAACAATTAATCTTTAATTACTTTATTAATTAATTACAATTTTAATTAATTACCCTTAGTAATTAATCTTAAATTAATCACATTCATAAATTAATTAATTACATTAATTAATTATCTAAAATAATTAAGTAATTAACTCTTAATTACTTACATTAATAAGTCTTAGTTACTTCCTTAATTAATCACTTAACAAACAATTAACTTCATCATTAAATAATTCTTAATTCTTTAATTAATTACTTCATAATTAATTATCTTTAAAATAATTAAATTAATCAATTTCTCAATTGATATCATTAAGTGATTAACCAATAATCACTTCAGCTAATTACTCCATAAGTAATTACCATTAATTACTTCCATAAGTAATTAACTTTCTTAATTACATTCACAATTAACCATTAATTGCTCTATTAAGTAATTACACTTACTTAATCCATAATTAAGTGATTATTTAAAATTAAATAACAATTCACTAATTATTTAAAATTAATTAAATAATTAATTAACTTCTTAGATTTAAAAATTCTTAATTAATTAAGATAACATTATTCTTAATTAATCTTTTACCTAATATCAGATTATTAGGTATTCTTAAATTTATATCCAAATAATCTAACCTTATTTATTTTCATAAATAGATTATTTGAATTTAATCAAATTTTAATAACTCAAAACTATCTATTTGGTTTATAATATTATAACTTAAACTTTATCTGAAAAGAAAGCATTTAGAAACAAATTTGAGATTTAAAACATTTTAATTATCTAATTTAAACTTACCTTTTCAATATAATTTGAAATATTGTTTTTAAAACATTACTTTTTAAATTTATTTTTAAACTTTAGATTTAATAATTAAATTCAAACACTAAAATTCAAACTTTAATTAAGTAAATTTACTTTCAAAGAAATCATCTCAACCATTTTAAATTTGAAAGTAAATTCAATTTATAATTTAAAGTTTGATTAACTTAAAAACAAACAAGTTTTAAACTTGTTCTTTAATTACTCCAAGATTTAAACTGCACTTATAACATTACAGTGCCTAACCAGAACAACACCCTAAATACCCGAACAAATCACTCCAATTCCACGCGACAGCCCCGAAGAAAAACCCAAACTCCTCGCTTCGAGTTACCCCCGAGACGCGCGCGAACCTCCCTCCGAGAAAACTACGTCTTCCCCAAACCCAACTCCACCAGATTAATGTCGTGCACGGTGCACGTGCACCGTCCATCCTGGCCGGCGTCGATCGGCCCGGCAACCCCTTACAACCCCAAAACTTCGTGCGAACACGATAATCAACCCAGATTCGAGAATCCTCTCTCGAATCAAAATTCAAACATCCGACTCGAACAACTACAGTGGCAACCCAACACCAAACTCCCCACGCCGACCACCACGCCGATGCTATGCTCCGCCGACCTCACCATCGAGATGCTACGACACGAGCTTCAATTTCCCCCAAATGCTATTGAACTCGGTTCAACCATCACGTCGCACAGACCCCTACAGTTCAACCGAAACCAACGCAAACTAAAACCCTACTCGTACAAATTTCCATCGATTCAACCAATATAAAAATTCTTTTGTATTTTTCCTAACATCTACATCCTACAAACAAGCTTCAATCCAAGTTTCACACCAAATCAAAGAATGGATAATCGGCAATTGCCAAAACCCCCTTTTTCGAACAAAACCAAATTTCAAATCAATTTGTCAACTAATTTTTTTGATATTTACTCCTAAATTCTTTATTTGCTGTCATGATTTCAATCATGTAATCCAAATCCAAAATTAAATTAGTTGATTTATCATGTATTTTAGGATTTGCCACTGCATTCCTTGATTCCAGGAAAAATTCAAATCTATACTTCTTAAAGCAAATTTTAAACTCTAATTTGGGAATAATCAAACATAAAATGTTTGAACCTCTGATCTTAATAAAGATCAGTTGAGTGAGTTTGGATTTTTGATCAAAATTATAATTTGCAGAACCAAGAACAGAGGAAAAAGATATACAGACATGCATACATGCATGCCACATAAATTCAGAAATGATTCATACAAATTCAAATTAAAGAAACTCAATGCAAGACAAAATCATCACATGCATGATAATTAAAAATCCAAATCAAACTGTTTTTAAAGAATATTTACTCACCTGATTTTCAAAAATGCAGAGAATCAGCAGTTTTAATTCCAGGCTTCAAATCTTTTAATTTGAAAAATGCTTTTGATTTCTTGATGTTGCTGAAGAAAACCTTTGCATGCTTTTAATTTGTTGTTTTAAACTTGCAGGTTGAACTCATTTTGGTTGCAGATTGAATTGAATAGCAGGTTGTTTCAGATTGCAAGTTGAAAATTGCAGTTTAAACTTTATTGCAGGTTGAAGCTTTTGGAGCTGAAGATTGAAGCTGAAGATCTTTATTTGAATTCAAGTTTTATTCTTTTGCAAGATTTTGAAATTACAGATTTTAAAAAGTTTTCAGGTTGCCATAAATTTTTGCTGGAGAAGTGAAAGTAAAGAAATGAAAGTCTTGAGAGAATTAGTTTTCTTCTTTAAAACATTTATTAAAATTTAAAAATAATATGTTGCCACTTGGTCATTTTGCCAACATTTGTCATTAAATTGTATTTAATTTCTTTACAAGTGTAGTTAAGATAACTAACATAGTTACACATGTTTTTCTTATGTGTATATATATATATATATTCTCATTTAATTCAAATGTTAACATAAACTAACATATTTAATTTACTTTATTAATTAATACTTACATGTGAATATAAATTTAATCCTTTAAAGAATTTTTTTAGAAAACTAATTATAATATAAATGAATCCTTATACTTGTATTTTAAAAATCTAATACATTTATACATATACATTTATAACTATTTATATTAAGCATTATAAAAGGAAACAAAACAGCAATTTATTTAAATCCTTTTTAACTATCATATGTAAAATAAATAACAAATCTTATATTTTGAAGACAAATAAATTAATCTTTATATTAACTTTTGAGAAATATTAAGTTTTAAAACAAAGCTTCAATTACAACATTCATTTATACATTTATAACCATTTAAATCAAATACTTTAAAGAAAACAAAAATAAAACATTGATAAATTTCTTTATAAACTATCATTTTTAAAATAATAACAATCTCATATTTTTAAAGAAAGTCAAAACAAAACTTTGTTTTAAAATCTTTTTAAATTATCTTATTTAAAAACAAATTGATTCTCTTATATTATAAATGAATTAATCTTTAATTTTAAACAATAGCCATTCTATTCACAATATATATCAAATGTATATATTATAAATAGATAAAATCTGATTAGCTTTTGAAAAACAATTCTTATCAAATTTAAATTGTCAGAAAGATGTAAATTACAATTATTAGATTAAATATTTATTAACCTTAAAAGAATAAATTTATCAGTTTAAATTAAAATCATATAGAAAAATTATCAAACCAGTTAAATTATTAACACAGATTATTAAATTTATATTGCCCAAAATTCCAGGTCGTTACACAAGGACTTTTTGAAATAGCATTTAAAAATGAGTTAAAAATATTATATATGTTTTTTATTTAAATTATAATTGGTTTTTATTTTATTTTCTTTTAAATGTTGTATTTATATAAAATTTAGAAAGGGTTTATAAATTTATAAATATATTTGTTAATTAGAAATTTAATAAGGAAAGCATTTATATTTAATATATGAATTAATTAATTAGGAAAAATTAATTTAAAAACCTTTAAAATATTTTATAAATAATATAGAAATAAATTAGGACAAGTGTTAAGTTATAAACCTTTTAGATAACAAGTGTTAAACATATTAATGTAAGTTAAAGACACGTGTCACCTTTATTTGAATTTTCTTTTAATTTTAATAAAATCTAAATTTACTTATATACACTCCTAATCTTCTTTCTCATTTTCTTTTTACTATCTTCTTATCAAGTTAAGAAAACCAGACCTGTAAACAAATTTTCAAAGAAAATCTGAAATTCCACAAATTTGTAAAATACTCCTCAACAAAACACTTTCCAGAAATCAAACCTTGTGATCAAAACCCTGTAACAAAATTTTCAAAACCCTGTAATACATTCCTCAAATTCAAATACAATCCAGAAATGAATTTGAGATCCCTGTAACTTATTTTCCAAACCATTCTGTTATCAAATCCTGGAACACCTTCAAAACTGCAAGCCTACTACCTTTCTTTCAAAAGTTTAAATTTTTGCAACCTGGAAATTTACTAAGTACTGCAGCCTAGAATCAAAGATGAAATCTGCAGCATTCAAAGTTTCCAGAGGCAGCAATCTGTATTTCAGTTTCCAGAAAACAAATCTGAAAGCAAATTCAGTTTATAAGCTTCCAGTTTTTTTCTCAAAGCTCTGCACCTCTTTAATTGGTGAGTAAAAATTTTATTTAAAAAAGTTAAGTAGCTAATTATTTGATTGCATGTGAAATTTGTGATGATAACTATTCAGTATGCATGCATGTAAGTAGGTTCCTGTGCATGTATGGTGTATACTTATCTGTTGATTCTAACCTCTCTGTTCTTAGTTCAGAGTATAGGATTTTGATCAAAGTTCAAAATCTTTGAATCAGTTTCTGTTAGTCTGTGAAATTTGAACAATATAGTTTGGTTTAAGCTAATCCAGGTGTATAAAAAAATATAGATTCAAGGATCATAAGATTTAAACTATGTTAAATTTGGAAAATACAGCGGAGATTCTTAAACATGTAAAATCAATCATTTTAACTTACCGTTTTAAGACTGTAACTTGAACCATCCTTTAAAGTTATGGTTTTTAAAACAAATATCACAAACTTTAAAGAAGTATTGAATGAGAATTTGGGAGTTAACTGGAATTTAGTTGCTGGTCGTTTTCTGATGATCAGGACATTTATGGGGATCGGGATTTTGGGTAGAGGTAGGGGAAGCATCTGGTGGTACGGCAAAAATAAATGGATGGTTGTCTGATGATCGTGGCGTCGGCGGCAAGAAGGTTCAGGTTCTAAACCAAATTTTGGGTTGTGGTCAGAATTGGGAGGAGAGCGTCACCTATGATCGATCGAGTGGGTCGTGGTTGAAGGATTTGGTTGCGTAGGTGTTCGGCAAGGTGTGGACGAAGGGGTTCATCCTCCGGTGCTCAGAGGCGTATGGGCGATGAGTTTTTCTAGCAGTGGTTAAATTCCAGCTTCAACTGGACAGTTCGATCGAGGTAGCTCGATCTTGTTTCTGGGTTTGATGTGGTTATCTGAATGGTCGGATGGTGGGAGGAGGTCGAATGGAACTTGTCAACGGTGGTCGTTGATGCCAGAAGTTCGCCAATGTTTGGTGCAGGTGCACAAGATGATTGGTGCACCATTGTTTGATTTAGGGTTGTTTGTTTCCTTGAGTAGGGTCTCGGGGTATACGGTAGTTGACTCGGGGGAAACTCGCGTGAATTTTGTTTTGCCTTGAGTTGTTTCTGGGGTCTTTGCAAGCCTGGTTTAACTGTTAAGTTTAACATTTTTAATATTTAACCAAAACAGTTTTTTTTAAAAAAAAATTCAAGTTAAACTATTTTAAAAAGAGAAAAGATGATGTTCTTGGTTCAAGTACACATGGGTTAAACCCAAAGTGAAATGTTTAGTCAGTTTTTAAATTTAGAATAAAGTAAGTTTTAAACTTTAAATAATTAAGCTAAATTAATCCCTTGAAATTCATTTCTTTGAATTGAATTGTTTGTATAAATAAAATTGTATGAATGGTTTTAAATGTTTTAAGTTAAGACCTTAATGTTATTTTCAAACTTATTTTGAAATATAAAAGAAATTTATAAGGAAATTTTTTACCTTAAAAACTTAATATAAGTTTGATAATAAATGGAATAATTAAAGAGTTATTTATTAATTAAATTAGTTAATGAATAATGATTTATAAATTAACAGTTAAAGTTTTCAAGTAATTTATTAACTTGAAATTTAGGATTGTTAATTAATAATTAGAGGTAAGTAATTAATGATTACTTTATATTTTAAACTTAATTAATGATTTAATTGAGTAAAGTTAGTTGTTAAGATAAAAAAATTTCAAAAATAATTAAGATAATTAAAGATAATGTATTATCTTAAAGATAATTAAGTTTTTAATGAGTTGTAATTGATTAAGTTAATTAAGAAAATTTAAGTTTAATTAATTAATTTAATTAATTATTAAAAGGGTTAAATAAGCAATTAATTAAGGATAATTTTTAATTTAATTAACTAATAATTATGATGGATTAATTAATGATTAGAGATTAATCAATTTGTAATTATTAATTAATTAATAAAGTAATTAAGGGTTAATTAAACTAGTAATTAAGAAATTCTTAATAAAGTTTTATTAAGTAATAATTGGGTTTTCTTGATTAATAATTAAGAGGTTATTAATCTATAATTCAAGTTAATTAAGAATTAATTAACTATTATTAAAGGTTAATTAATTGTAATTAGGGATTGATTAATTGATAATTATGGATTAATTAATTTATAATTAAGGTTATTGATTAATAATTAAGTTTTATTAATTAATGATCAAGAGATAATTAATTAGTTAATTAAGGTTAATTAATTAATTATAAAAGTAATTAGGGATTGATTACTTTGTATTAAAGGATTAATTAATAATTAAGGTTTATTAATTAATAGTTGAAGGATAATTAATCTGTAATTAAGGATTAATTTGGTTAAATTGTAATTAAGGGATGAATTACTCGGTTATGATTTGTGAGGTGAATGTGATTAAGATAAGTTAATTAATTTGTTAATTAATTAAAGATAGTCACATGATAATTGATTAAGTATGCTTACTTAATAAGATTTGATAAGAGTAATTACTTAAGATAAGTAACTGCTGAATAAATTACTGGAGGTAATTGAGATAAGGGAAATCACTAAATGGGAAGTAATTTAAATGGATAATTACTTGGTAAAGTAATTAAGGATTTATTACTTGGTGTGATAAATCAAAGGATTTATAAATGTAATTAAAAGTAATTAAGAAGTAATTTATTACTGTTTATAATTATTTAATGAAAGCATTTAATTTAAGCATGATTAATTAATGTAATTATAGTTAATTAATTAATGGAAGTAATTAATTAAGGTTCACTAATTATTGTGATTAATGAGAATAATTAAGGATTGATTTATTCAGATTAATTAATCAATAATAGGTGATTATAAGGTAATTATTGTAATTAATTAAGGATTAATGTAATTAATTATAATTAATAAAGTAATTAAGGTTAATTACTTAATGGTTTTTAGATAATTAATTTTTGTGATTGATTAAGGATTAATTACTTAATTAAGGGATAATTAATCAAGATTGATTAATTAAGATGATGATTAATTAATTGGGTTAATTAATGTTTATGTAAGCAAGATTTATTGTGATGAAGGAAATTAATTTAATTTATTTTAAATTAATTAGAGATGAAGTAATTAATTTAATTCATTTTAAATTAATTATAGATGGTGTGACTGATATATCATTGCTTATGATGGCTGATTTATATTGAATTGCTTAGTTGCTTGATATCTCTGAAGAGATATGTGTGATATATGATATGGATGCTTTGTTGCATTGAGATGATAATACGAGTTATCTATTTGTGGTGATAACATGAATTATCTGTTGTGATGATAATTAAGATTATCTATTGTGACATTGTGAATTATCTATCTATGTGTATATAGATAGTTGAATTGAATTGTTTAGCCTTAAACAACTTGGACCTAAAAAATGGCGTTTTGGATTTCGATGAGACCGGGATCGGATTTCCAGATTTGGATATCCGAAAACCACATCAATCCAAAATTACGATAGGTCGTGAATCTCAAGTGAAGATGGAGATTCAGAGTGCAAGGGTTATTGTCGTTAACTCTGAGGGTGATTCCAAAATGGGTGTAACGAGATAATGCCTTCGGTTTCGTTCGAACCCGAAACGAACTTGTATGGATTGAATGCTTTCAGAACATCGTCAGGTGGACGATGAGCATTCTAAGTGATGTGTTCACTAAAGGTAATCGTAGCCTCGAGCCTCATCAACCGGGAATTGCTAAAACAGGGGAGGTGCAGCAAGGCTAAGTGGGTCATGCCCAAGTAGGATGAGATGAACCCCTGTCTAGAGTCCTTTTTTATTCGGCTGTGTGGGCGGCTGCTAGCTACAACCGTGGGGTTATCTTATTCGGAACTATTCAGTAAGGAATGGTTCCGGCTTTGTGTTGCAAGGGATTGGGAGTGATCCTCGGTACGGTGATCTAGGCCACGTACTGTGACAGGCGGTACTGCCGTAGCCCTGCCATTGTATGGAATCCAAACTCCAATAAGTGCTGTACGTTTTAGATGTGCCCAACTATGTTGGAACGTGAGATGTAAGCATTCCAGCTATTTCTGTATTTTATTTGAAAACCCTAGACCCTATTGTAATATCATTGGATTTACTGTCAAATGTTTTGGTTAGCGTAAGGTAAAAACTTTCCCATGTTTATGTGTGGGAAGTCTTACGTGATACCTTTGTTTTCAAAAGGTTTTTAAAAATTAAGCAACTTTAACCCGTTTACTCACACCGGACTCATGTCTGACCCGGAGTTTATTCTGTTTCTCTTAAACTCTTAGGTACTCAAATTTTTATAAGTAGCCAGGGGATTCAAGTTAGGTTTGACGAATTCTGGAGGAGCAATGGAGCAGGAGGCTTCAGCGTATAGATATATATTATTCCGCTATGTGTTCTCTGAGTCGTTTGTCTGTGTTGTATATTGAGTTGTATAACTAGACAAGTGTTTATAACTGTCTATGTGTTGTTTAGGTTGTGTATCTCTGATGTATATAATACTACGTAATGTATTATGTGATTAATATAATGTATTCGTTCCGCTGTTTAGATTTTGATGTTGTTTCTTCTTTCTTCTCTTTCTTTTCTCTTTTCTTTCCCTTTTTTTCTTAAAAATGATGCATCTGTCTGTGGAGAGAAAGGCGGGTCGTCTCATATTTCTACAAAACAACCATTAGAATTATTACATTTAGATTTATTTGGTCCAACTCAAGCACGATTTATAAATCATAACAAATATATTTTCGTAATAGTTGATGATTTTTCAAGATATACATGGACTTTATTTTAAAATATAAAAGTGACACCTTTGGTATGTTTAAATTTTTTGCTAAAAGAATTAAAACTCAAATGGATTTGAAAATTAAGAATATTCGAAACGATCACGGTGGAGAATTCAAAAATGATCTTTTCACTAATTTTTTAATAAAAAGGGCATAAATCATAATTTTTCTTTTCCCCGCACACCTCAGCAAAATTGTGTAGTAGAAAGAAAAAATCATACGTTACAGGAATATGCACAAACATTATTAAACAGTAGTGGTTTACCAAAATATTTTTGGGCTGAAGCTATTGCTACGGCTTGTTATGTTCGAGTAACCATACGACCTATGAGTAAACATACTTGTTTTGAAATATTTTTTGGAAGAAAACCTAAAGTATCATACTTTAAAACTTTCGGATCAAAAAGTTTTATACTAAATACAAAAGATAACTTGGGAAAACTCGACCCAAATGTCGATAAAGGAATCTTTGTAGGATATTCGGATCGTAGCAAGGCATATAGAAATTTTAATAAACGTACTAACACAATTGAAGAAATTTTACATGTTTCATTTGATGGAAATTTTCTTAGCCATCATACTATTGAAGATGAAGAAATTATTCCAATAACAAATATAACAAACTCATCTAATAATGAGACAAACACAAAAAATAATACTTTAATGTCATCCCCTAGAATTCTAAAAGATCATCCAAAAGATAAAATCATTGGGGATCTTTGCTCCAGAGTAACTAGAAATCAACTTAACCAAATAAGTAATATAGTAGTTGTGTCAAATTTTGAACCAAAAAATTATAAAGAAGCTTCAAACGATAATTTTTGGGTAATAGCTATGCAAGAAGAATTAAATCAATTTGAACGTAATAATGTTTGGGAATTAGTACCAAGACCAGAAAATCAATCAGTTATAGGAACAAAATGGGTATTTAAAAACAAAGCAGATGAAAACTGAAATATAGTTAGGAGTAAAGCACGTTTAGTCGCTCGAGCTTATGCTCAAGAAGAAGATATCGACTACGATTAAACTTTTTCTCCAACAGCAAGACTCAAGGCCATACGTACATTACTTGCTTTTGTAAGTCATCACAATTTTAAATTATTTCAAATGGATGTCAAAAGTGTTTTTTTAAATTGTTTTATTAAAGATGTTGAACAACCTCCATTTTTTGTTCATGAAAAATATCTAGATCATGTTTTTAAATTACACAAAGCCTTATATGGTTTAAAGCAAGCCCCTCGTGTCTGGTATGAACGTCTTGAGAATCATTTAATTACATCAGGTTTTCAAGTAGGTAAAATAGATACGACTTTATTTATTAAATGAGAAAATAACAACATCTTAGTTGTACAAATTTACGTAGATGATATTATTTTGGTTCAACTAACAAAAATCTTTGTACTCAATTTTCAAATATTATGAAAAACAAATTTGAAATATCTAACATGGGTGAATTGAATTTCTTTTTAGGTTTACAAATAAAACAACTTAAAAATGGTATTTTTATTCATCAAGAAAAATATTATAACAATCTATTATGTCGTTTTGAAATGGATAAAACTTTAGGCAAACCAACTCCAATGAGTATTAGTTTTCACTTGGAAAAAGATGATAACGTAAAAGATTTTGATGAAAAATTATATCGTAATATGACTGGTTCCTTACTTTATTTAATGGCTAGTCGACCCGACATTATAATGAGCGTATATCTTTGTGCCTGATTTCAAGCAAAACCAAAAGAGTTTCACCAAAGAGCTGTTAAACGTATCTTACATTATTTATCTAGTACTAGATATTACGGTTTGTTTTATCATAAGGGATCATCGTTTGAACTAGTTTCATATAGTGACACGGATTACGGTGGATGTAAAACAGATCGTAAAAGTACTAGTGGAATGTGTCACTTTATCGGACAATCATTAGTTTCATGGTTTAGCAAAAAGAAAAATTGTGTCTCCTTATCCACTTGTGAAAAATCGAATATATTTCAGCGGCTTTAGTATGTGCACAAGTGATTTACATGCAACAAACACTTAAAGATTTCGGAAAATTTATCGATGAATCACCAATATATTACGATAATACAAGTGCAATAAATTTATCAAAAAAATCCTACAAATCACTCATGTACTAAAAATATAGATATATGACATCATTTTTTGCGTGACAACGTAGACAAAGGAATTACTACATTAGAATATGTAAATACGGAAAATCAAATAGCAGATATTTTCACAAAACCACTAAATGAACAAACGTTTGTTAAACTACGATGCGATTTAGGAATATGTTCTCTTAATGATCTTCTCAACTAAATACTATATTTCATTCGTTCTATTTTTGGTTAAATTTTTTATCCACAAATCAAATTTTTTAACTCTAAACCAACAATGTTTTAGAAGTTTGTTTTCTAAAATTACCTATATATAACCTTTTAAATCATGTATATGTAGCCTTTCTTTTTACAAAACAAAATGTAAAAATATATATAGATTTCATATTTTTACAAAAGAAAACAAAAGCATGTCTTCCGACAACTTTCATCTCTCCTTCTCAACACCAACATCGGATAGTTTAGCGGATACACCTCATCGCCTTCCTACTCCTATACCAGATCAGGAACCGACCTATAAGTGGTCCTCCAACCACACGAGATTCACTCCCGATAAAAAAAGGTTCTTGTCTCTCCTAACACCAAGGAGAAAATCGATAAGATACATCATTACCAAAAGCAACAAATAAATTTACAACGAGAATTATACTTTGAACAAAAAGTCACTGCGCGACGACTAAGTTTTTTAGAGCAAGTAGCTATCAAATTTTGCAATTCGCGAAAGAAGGATGAACATGAATCTCTTTGTATTCCTTGCAGTTCTCTAGATCCTTCTACATCTTATTGTACACTTGGGATACTTCACCTTGGCAATTTTTTGGTTCCCCAAGAACCAATAAACACGGAATATTTGGTCTCCACTCAAGCCATGGAAGGATAGCCCCTTTGAAGATCACAATGCTCCATTTTCATCTAATTTTTTTATTTATTCTCATTGTATTTTCATCTATGTATATCTATATTTATTTTTCAAAAACTAATAATATTATGTTTCACTACAAAATCTCTCGAAAAATAAGCAACAACCTTCAAAATAAATCTATTTATAAACATACTGCACATTTCAGACGTTTGAACAATGCCCCCAGACGTGTGACATCTTTGTGACACATCATTTTTTTACTACTGTGGATATATCGGAAGTCTGATATAAACTTCCAGACGTCTGAAAATCATCTCTTCCTAATAAAAATTACAAACCAGTCTATTTCAGACATTTGAAATAGTGACCAAACGTCTGAACGAAGTCTCTTTCTCCTTAAGATACAAACTTAGGCCATTTTCAGATGTCTAATATTATATCCAAACGTCTGAGAAAACTATCTATCTTAAAAAATTACACTTCGGCCAATTCCAAACGTCTGACTCTACATCCAGACATTTGACAAAACTCTCCGGCTTTCAAAATTTACAATTTGATCTATTCCATACGTCTACTACCAACAACCAGACGTCTGAACATATGTACTCTCTACATTCTAGGTCAAATCAGACGTTTAATTCACCTTCCAGACATCTGCAATTCAATCTACACTCTTAAGTAACCTTATAACATCTACTTTTCCCACTTTTCTTACTTTCATGTCATTTCGTTTCAACTGCAAATTCAATCCCCTGATTCTCCAAATCACTTTCTCCTTCAAATTGCTTGATTCTCATGACACCCAAAACAAAAAACCCTTAAATCTCTAAACGCAAGCAAGACTAAGCTACTTCATCCAACCTGCAAGTATGTTTTGATGATCAAATTGAGAGATGGATGAATCGCGTTCCACATTCAATCAAAAGATACGAATACATTTAAAAGAAGAAGCTACATACAAGTCAATTTTATAATATGCATAAGTTCTCAATGTATTTGGACGAAATGTGCGAAAATGCTGGGTTAGAAACATTGGTTTCCTTCAATCCCAATAATATCCAAATTGATCATTTCTTTTCTATGCTAATCTCTATAGCACTGCCATACAGAACACCGAAAATGAGGATAATTGGCTTTGGTCAAGTGTTTACGGCAATACCATCCGTCTAACTCCGGGAATAATAGGCCATACTTTCGACTTTTTAGAGATTCGCACTGAGACAAATCCAAATGAGAATATTTTCGACTTAACTCTCCAAAATCAGCTTATTCTATCACGAAATCAAAAATTATTGGCTGCGTGTATTGATAGTTTTAAAACAACGTTTGCTTCTCGTCTAGTCACAGTTGAAATTCGCTTTCAACGACATTATTCGTTCTAAAAGAGGTTCTTCAACGAGTACGTGGCCCTACATAGTGCCAGCCCTATCAATATGGATGCCCTAGGCAAGGCTGTAGAAAACATGAAGTATAAAAAGATTGGGGAAAGCAAATTTGTAATGGCAGCACCTGAACCGTGGTTGTAGGGTTGAATGTTACAAGTTAAACCAATATAGTACTAGTCATTTTCGTGAAAAGTTGCCCTGCTATTTTATCATATCAATATTTCTAAAAGCACATCGGAGATTTTGTTGCCCCTTTGACCATGTTCGGCGATGTTGCCCTAGGCAAAGGCCTTGCTTGCCTTGCCTCTGGGCCGGCCCTGGCCCTACACCTCCTTCGGAAGATTGGCCAACTCCAGTACCTGCTCCTCCTCCTTCAAAATACTCTAAACTTTCTAAAGAGGACAAAGAATCTCTCGAACACATACCTACGTCTCCTAAAAAACAAGCGAGTTTTTCAAAGAATGAAGCTAAAAGAGATGATCAAGCTCAAGCCTCCCCAAAAGTTCCTTAGATTTTTTAGGATTCACTATAAGAATAATTATTATTATTTGCACATGGGGTTACAGCATGGTATTACAACCTGCTGTTGTTGTTCTTATAAGTCATAGGACTATACGAGCAAAATGAAATATAGACGCTGTGAATAAAAACAATAGCATGAAACTCACAGGCGGGCTTCCAAATTATTTCATGGCCGCTCGTTTTCCAATTCTTCCCTCCTCCTTTTCGCTTCTTCCCTACTCTCCATATCTCATTTATGAAAACTCTAAATAAACCTCTCATTCTTTCATCTCTCTTCTCACATCTCACATAATCAAGTCACTTGTCTTCTGCCGCCTCCGCCTACAGCTGCATCTTCGGGGATCATCATTGCAACCTCTCAAAAAACGTCTTTCCTTTTGTCGATATAATCGATTCTCTGGTTGCATTTGTGGTTAGCAAATCATCTTTCCTATTTTATTTGTTATGCATCCTGATTTTTTTTTTCAGAATCAAATTTCTTAACCTATGTTAAAGATTGAGAGGAGCTGGTTAAATTTAATTCGGAAACCAGTTTTACTTTTTGACTATAACCATCGTTTTTAATTTTTTTCAGTTTTATTTTGTTTTCAATTTGACAAAAAAACCTCTTTTAGGAACAGCTGGTATGTGTTGTTGAATGGACAAGAATCTTTTAAAATGAATATGATTTATTCATTCTAAGGACTAGATGAGGGAAAATTAATTACTGGAGTAAGATTGAGCTAGACGAGGGAAAGTTAATTTAGTTAGTGGAAGTTTCGATTAAGATGAGATTGAGTACTTCCTTTTGAGTAATAAATAAATATGAAAATAAGGGGTCTCGTTGTCTTAATCCTTACTTTCCATTAAAATAGCCATTTGGATCTCCATTGATGATTATGGAGTAGTCAGTGTGGATATACATTTATGAATTCATGCATGGAAAGGTAAGGGATAACTCATTTTGGAGAGCACAAATTAAGAGAATTCCATTTCACACGATCAAATGCCTTACGGATATCCAGTTTAGCATGCTATTTAGAGAAAATAGAACCTTTAGTGCAACCATACATGATTTCTTAAGTCAGAAAAAATATGGTCTTTGATGCTTTTTGAACTCAGAAAAGCTTGTTGGTTGGGAGAAATAATTATTTGAAGGTCAACATTTAGTCTGGTTGATTTCACATTTGCAATGCACTTATAAGTTAAGTTATAGCGTCTTACAAATCTATATTCACTCACTTTGTAGGGTTGATCAACCTTAGGGATGAATGATGCTATTCAATAGGATACCAATATTGAAGAAGTAGTGGATAGCTTTAAGAAAATCTCTTGAAATGTAACTCCAACACTTGATGAAGGAAAATACATCAAAGACATCAGGTTGACTGAAATTGTTATGTTTTAAACCAAAGAGGGCTTCATTGATTTTAGTGTTTAATACTTGGTTGATGAGATTAATGCTTTCCTCAGCATATATTGCAGGCATTTTCAAAGAGTTAAGCAGTGAGTAGTCAATCTACGAGGGATTAGTATTGCCAAGAATATTTGTTTAGTGTTTAATACAAACATCAGCTTCTTCATCGTCACTTTTATCAACAGCAGTATGCTTATAACCTCGATACAATGAATGTTGTTTTCGTGCTGTTTGAAATTTGGACTTTGATGATGATATTTAGTGTTTTTCCAGAAAAGGTTTCATTCATGTAACCCATTTTTTTCCAGTAGCCTCATTTTCCAACTGAAGGAAATGTAACAGGTCCTTGTTTAATTCTTGTTCTAGGTCAAAGCAGCATTGATTTGTGGTGTTGCTTAAAAGGTTACATTATGTAGCAACTAACAACATCCTAATGCTTTCTGATTTTTGAGCTCCTCTCCTAAAATTGATTCAATTCCAGGCTTTCTAGCTATGCTTTAGCGTTCTTAATATATGCTGCAATCTGTACATAAGATTTCCGAAGCGATGAACCCTCTATGAAAGTTGCAAAATATTTTAAATGTTAATATGATCAAACCAAAAGTTAAAAATTTGAACCGAGGAAGGCTTTTCTTAATGTTAATAGTAAGATTATAGTTAATGTGCGTTGACAATCATTACACTGTATAGGTTGCATTCTTAGTCTTGTGCCTTTTTGACCCATATTCACATGTCACTATGTGTCCGGTGAATCCAAACCTTTTTTAACTAATTTTATTTTAATCCAATTATATTGCTGATCAATGATGGTGAACTAATGGGTATATTGAAATGGTAAAAAAAGAAGACCAGACAAGTTGAGCTTAGACTATTGACAATAAGTAGGACCTTTGGTTCTATCATCTACTCTATGACTTGCATAAAAATAAATAAACCATCTTTCTTGATCTATGCTACATTTTTATTTGTTATAGCAACGTATCATGCAAATTTTGTATTACCGATTACTTTGGTACCCTAGCCAGCCTAAAGAAGGCTATATGAGCATGCGTTCTATTGTTTTACTTAGGGGCAAGGGCAGTGATATAGTTAATTTGTTAATTTGTTAATTTTCCAGGTAAATAGTTAATAAGTAATAAAAATCCTATTCAAAACTATTTCCATATCTTGACAAGAACATATAATTTGTCCATTTTTTACTATACAAAAATCAAACTGTATGGTGCATTTTTTATTGACTATTTCTATATTTGCCCCGATTTATAAACTCCTTTGCCTGCTGCGACTATTTACTATTTGCTTTTTACTGAACCTGTTTCGTTGGTTTAAAAACATAGTGCTATTCTTAACATAAGTAGAGCTATATTCAACATATCAGATTCAGGGTTTGGTATATTTATGTCTACTGTGTCCGTGGATGTAACTTTTAGGAATGTTCTATATATATCCCTATTAATATACATGTGGATTATGTGGTACTCTTGATTAATCTAGCCTTTTGTGGAATTTGCTGAAAATTGGCGTAGGTATGTTTGGATGGCTTTTGTTGGTTTTGTGGAGTTTGATTTTCCTAGCCATTGTTTCATGAATCATGCATGAAAAGTAATTTTGAAAAACAATAATCTTAATGATGACTTATTATATTCGTATTATGAATTGTCTATAACATAACTTGCATATTATATTGATATATTTTATTTGTTTCATTACAAACTGATGGAACTTTACTGCTTTCACAATCTGATATTGTTTACTATCCTTTCTTATATGTGTTATAGGAACATGTCGAAGAACACCTAAAATGTGCATTCTGATTTTTTTTAAAAATTGACAACATGAGTATGGCAGTATGGGTTTTTCAATCTGAAAATAAAAATTGGACAAGCATGATAACTTTATGGTGGTCATCATCCTTAGCTTACCTTGTGATGAAAACAAATTTTTGGTTTTGTAATTGTAGTCATACTGTCTGTTTTATATCCAAATGTCCTTGTAGATGTATGTTTAGAACATTACAAGAAAAAATATATATAACGACAAATCAACATGGCGTTTCTACATCCCGTGGGGTTAAAAATAAAATTATTCTGCAAACAATTTCGTGAAACGCCATCTTTAGACAAAGGCTGTAGAATTTCATGTTCCCCCTAGTTCATTTTTTTAGTTCTTTTGACAGTGACTTGACTTTTGGATTTATTTATGATTTACATTATTCTCAAAGTATTTACTCATAATCAATATATAAGTGAGAAGTTCATTTATTATCATCTTAAATATTTACTCAATCAATATATTGATCAATGTATATATTACTAATTTCTAAACAATTCAACTATATAATTAAATAGCCTAACCCCAAGTTTCTTGACTTGGTCGTTAGACAAACTCGATCCTCCATTGAAGTCCTTACCTGATATAGCTTTTCATTTTCAAGTATCTCCTCTCATGAACTTCTCACTATCTCATTCATCATCTGCAAGACAATATAAGCAAATACCATTATACGCTGAGCATATACACCATTTTGAATTAAACTTGCGATACAAAGTATTTTCAAGTAGCTCTTCTCATGAAATATTTGTTCGCTCTTGCACTAAACATTTAGGTATTCTGCCAGGCTTGGTGTCTCAGGAGGCAGTGCATTAAGACATGATTTCTATTTAAGGGAAGTAGCACAGGCTATTCATCCAACTGTAGATACAGGATTTACAAATGGAAAGAGGCTTCAATGAAAGCTTATATCTCTTCAACATTTATCACGTGGTGCCAACAAATTGCAGCAAACTTTAATGAAATTCCTATTAACCATGGGATGACTGAAGCTGAGAAGTTTGATGTAAGAACAAATCATATCTTTGTTTTATTACTATTTATTTGTCTACAAATTAACACTTTATACATGAACTAGTATATAGTTGATACATTGTATTGTTCAAGTAACATATAATCTAACAACTACCTCAATTGCCGGTATATATCGTAATAATTAGCACATATATAACACAGAACATTCAGATATAATTCAAATAACATAAATAGCGTCACAGACACAGTGTTTCCCAAAGTTCACAAAAACTTACAAAATAAATAACTAAAAACATACTATGTGATCTTGACAATTTCCCATAGTTAATGCAAAATTTACAAAAATAAATAACCTAAAACAATATAGCTTGGCTTGCAACACTTGAGCGTTAATTGTTAATCATATAGATGAAGGTATGTTCTTTATTCATATGTATTTAATTTCCGATGGACGATTTATGATCTTATTTGTATTAAACAGTGTAACAAATAGCATTGTACCAAAAGAAACTACTGTATACAAATAGAAACTTATATGTATTACATTTGATCTTTAATTTTGCAATCATAACTAATCAAAAGCCAATTGTACCTATTTTTATACAAGTTAGTTTTTAATGAACCGACTACTTAACTTCAAAATATTCAAACAAACACATAATCGAGTATTAGTCAAAGCCAACATCCCTTACTACCATCTTTTTCACAATGACATCCACTAACAGGAACTATACTAAACTTCTTAATCAAACTAGTTTTCTTTATTATTGGCCAGCTGTGCTAAATACCGTTATCCTGGTAGTTCATTCTTCCTAGAGGTTTTTTATGGGATGAAGGCTTCCATCAACTTAATATTTGGTTAGTTGCCGATTGCCTTTGTTTGCACAATATGCACCCACGCACAAGTAAACATAAATGAATAATTTTGCACTTTTGTATGCCGTCTTGGGTGCAACGTAACCATGCTATGTATAGACATTAAAAACTACTCTCCTCTAAAAGCAGGAGAGAAGGATTTCAATCAAGGCAATGCCGATGAGTCTTGTTTTGGAGGATGGGAACGGGAAGATTTATCTTTTTAATATAATAATGGATACTCCTGGGCATGTTAATTTCTTTGACGAGATAACGGCTGCGCTTAGGTTAGCAGATGGTGTTGTTTTGTTTGTTGATGCGGCTGAAGGAGTCATGGTAATTGTTCAATTGTTTTTTATGCTCAAATACTTTTGGTTGCTGATGTAAAATTTGTTATGCATAATCTAGTTCATCATCACTTCAGTTGGCCATGATTGAAATAAAATCAGTGTAGGTGAGCAAGATATTATTGTTATTTTATTAGCTCAAATTATCCCAGAGACAAATGCTAATGGATCTGATTGGTTTTAGTTTTTGATGCAATTTGTATGTTAGGAATGAAATTGATCTCTTTGATATTGTTGGCTATAGTAACATGAAATTAACTAAGTGGAAGTCCACCTACACTAACCTTCCACTTCTTTTACAACAGAACTAGCACTCGCAGTTGCTGGAAATAGCCTCGAAACCTCTATTTTCAAGTATGCTTTAGACAGTGGCTTCGATGTTGATAGCAGGCTAGCACAATGTCAAACGCATTACAACTCAGTCTGGTTTGCTTTTAGCTTCAATCCAATCCTATTGTCGATGCTCAGCGCTCATATCTTCACCAATCAAGCTACTATTCCGAGCACTTCAACTCAATCTGGTTTGTTCTAGCCTTTTTCCCATCCCGTTGCCTTTGCTCTAGGATCAGATCTTCTTCAATCAAGCTTCCGTTCAGAGTTCAGACCAGCTTAGTTTGGTTGCTTCTAGCTTCAGCCCACCACCTGTTGGGTTTAGTTCCGTTTTAGCTCCCATTCAGGCATCAATACTCCTTCCTCTGTTCAGAGATCTAACTGTGTCTGCACCCATCCTGCTCAGTTTGAGTGTGAACTATGTTGTAACTGTTTTGATCTCTTTCTTCAGTCAGTTGGCCTTATTTCATGCCAGCTAGTCTACCTTGACGCTTGTCCAGATTCATTCATAGAAGCTTCACCTATGATTGCTCCATGCATAATGCTTCTACTCAGTCTACATGTCAATTCACCATTTCAGTTCTGGGTTATTCTATGGAAATTCTAGTTCACTGTGTTCCCATGCTAGTTGCTTCTACCGACTTTATTTATTAAGCAGCCACCCCCATTGTCCGACATTCCAATACAGGTCAGTACACACTTCAGCCTTTGCAGGTTGCAGGGTCAAATCAATATTGTTTGTGATGTATTCGGACCCGCCATTTCATGGAACACTGCATTTCAGTACATCATCTTCAGCATTGCAGTACTCCATCTGTTGCGGTTCATTGCACCGTCTTCTATAGCTCAGTACTTCATGCGTTGCGGTCCAGTACATCATCCATTGCAGTGCGCAACACACGTTATTTCTTCTCCTAAGTATGTATACTTATCTCTTTTCTTCAATTTAAGCTAGCATACTATCACTGTAATATTAGCTCTTTTTTGTAGCTTTAATTTTCTTCATGTTTCTTTGGTGATCATTGATCTAATGATCCACTTTCCTTAAGTATACAGCTGTTGCATTCACTTTCATGTTAACATAGGTCTAGAATTCGGTCATTACTTTGAAACTGTTTATCACTTTAGTTGATGGAGGAATATCATGCTCAGTTTAGTGCAATCAAATATTAGTAACACCTGAAGTAATTATTTTTTCCCTTTCAATGAATTTTCTAAAATATCCACTGTCAAATTGATATTCTTTCATTTCTCCACTATTAGAAGCGAAAAATATCTACAACAGTAGTTCAGTAAGCTTTTGTGAATGGTAACTCTCACCTAAATATAGATAATGAACTAATTAATTTTAAAATTACTTAAGTTCTTTAATAATTAACTAAACTAAGTTTTTTAAAATTAAATTGGTTTATAAAATTTCTAAGTTTTATATAAATTAATAAGTTTATAACAATCGACATGCAATTGTTGAGTAAGGTATTTAAAACAAAATACAACATTAACAAAGTCATCTAAGTTCTATAAAAATTAAATAAATTTATAAAAATTAACCTACTTTATAAAAAGATAACTAATTTTTATAGAAGTTAACTAGGTTTTATAGAAATTAGGTAAGCTTAAGTATTCAAAATAGACTAAATTAATAAAAATAACAAAGTTAACAAAATCTAACTAAGTTTTATAAAACTTGACCAAGTTTTATAAATATCCGATTATTAAGTTTGTAAAATTTAACCAAGTTTTATAAAATGCTAACTATGTTTTATAAAAATTTGATTAATTTTTGTAAAATTAAACTAGGTTAGATAAATTATAAAAATTAACTACGTTAACCAAGTTTTAAATTTTATAAATATCCGATTATTAAGTTTGTAAAATTTAACCAAGTTTTATAAAATGCTAACTATGTTTTATAAAAATTTGATTAATTTTTGTAAAATTAAACTAGGTTAGATAAATTATAAAAATTAACTACGTTAACCAAGTTTTATAAAAAGTAAATAATTTTCTACCTTAACTAAGTTTTACAAAACTAAAAGTAAATTTATAAAAATTAACTAAGTTGTATAAAAATTTAAATAAGTTAAACAAGTTGTATATAAATTAAATAATTATCTCAATATTGACAAAATTTTGTAAAAGGTAAGCAACTTTATAAAATAATAATTAAGTTTATAAAAATTTAATAAAGTTATCTAACTTTTGTAAAAATTAAATAAATTTTTAAAAATCAACATAATTTATAAAAATTAACTAATTTCTGTAGAAGTTAACTAATTTTTATACAAATTAGGCAAGTCTAAAAAAATAACTAAGTTTATAAACTTTGATTAAGTTTTTAAAATAAATTAAGTTTATGAAAATAACAAGTTAATAAAATTTAACTAATTATTATAAATTTAACCAAGTTTTATAAACATCTGACTTAAATTTGTAAAATTTATCCAAGTTTGATTAAAAAAATTAGTTGCGTTTTATAAAAATTTAACTAAATTAACAAAGTTTTTATAGAATTTATTATGTATCATAAAGATTCGGCTAAGTTAATGAAGTTGCCAAAAATAAAACGGTATTATGGAAATAAATCAAGTTTTATAAATATTAAATAAGTTTTACAAAATTAATGGAATATGTACTCATTTAAATACAATAGTGGTTTAGAATTGAATAAGTTCATAAATGTCATATATTCACTACAAGAAAAGTATATTTTCTTAGCAGTTGCAAACAGCATTTTACATTGGTTCGCTGTGAGAATCAATTATTTCTATTTACTTTAGTTTAATCTTTCTCAAAATGCTTTTTTACAATACATTTAATTAGCTATCTTAAAGTTGCAAAGTTTTAATTACCAACTACCATTGTGGCATTTGTTTTCAGATGGAAAATAAAAATGCAGGCACATGGAAATTTATTGCCTCTGTCACGATTCTTGTGATTATGTGATATCTTTTGAAGTTGTGGAGTCATATACCGAAGCTTGGTTTTACTTTATAGGAACTTCACCAACCAAATTTTGAATATATTGGAATTTCAGGTATGTTTTACCTAGAAATTCTTGCTTCAAACAGCGATATTTCAATCTAAAAATAGTATTATTATACTTGTACATATATGTGAAATGGAACAATTGAATCAGTCTACTGATCAAACTGATGTTTGACTCCATGCTTCGGTGTCAGTTAAAATAGTCGTCTTTTGGTTAGAATCTTTAGATATTCTCCAAATAATATTTTCATGTAATAATTCTTATTTAATCAACTTACATAACTAACAATAATGTGTCGTACATATAATAACATACGAGAAATTGAATTAGAATCTAAAACGAGAAGAAAAGAAACATGTATTTTTATACAATCATGACATGTGTGCATGGGAAAAAAGCTAACATTTATGGAGAGAAAATTGCAGTGTATATGAGCATTAAAATAGTGTTTACTGTAGCTATAGAATATGAAATCTAATTAACGTACATAATGTTAAACAGTTAGGATTGATATGTCCGGCCAGGCTTTTACTGTCATGTACATTTGCAGTTTCTTCTCATAGGATAAGTGTTAAAAAGGAAATGACCTAAAAATAAGATAGTATTTCATGACTGAGCTGAATAGGATTTCAAGTTAAAATATTTATAATTAGCAAAATTTTAGAGCTAAATAAGATAGTATTTCAGGCACCTGCGGAGTGTAGCATGCTTGTATTTCATGACTGAAAAATGCTCCTTTCATGTTGTTAATGATTGAGAGACATAATCTTTGCAAACGACACTATGGTAGTGTTTTTGCCTTCTAGAACCCCTTTGATCATTGCCAGAGCATGTTAAGTCATTAGAATCTAGAATTGTACATTGATTTATGAAATGAACCTCTATAGGGTAAAAAAAATATCGGTTTGATACTTACAACTAATGATCCTTTACTAAATTATGATTGCAGGTTGGATATAACACTAAATCAAAAGTAGACATTCATCATGATGATAGTAACGGATCAAATATTGTTTCTACACATGGCAACAATGACACATCTGGCGCAGACAACAAAAATGATTCATGCGGCACAAATAACAATAATGAAGCATCTGGTATAGATAATGCTGAATTTGCTTCAGCAGCTTGTTCAGAAAAAGATTTTGCAGAAGATGTATTTATTCCAAGTGATTCAAGACCTACAAAGAAGACTAAATGCCCAATTGATGAACCAAGCTGCTCCATTGAAACGGGTAACGGGGACTAATTTGATCTAGTAGCAGCGCATTGACATGAAATCTTAGTTGGGTTATGTGTTGTATACTTTTTGATCAGGTAAACATGTTTTTGAATCTAAGACGGATGAAACCGGTATAGACGGTAGCACAAAAGAAAAATATATTGATGATATCTTTGATTTTTGTAAAAGCGATACGATATTGCGACCACATCGGAGAGAGATTAAACTTATTGATTTTAGTGGGAAGTTGTATCTTGCACCGTTGACCACTGTTGGTAATCTTCCTTTCAGAAGAATCTGTAAAAGCCTAGGTGCTAATATAGCAATGGGTACAAATCTTCTGCAGGCTTGTTTTATGACCATTTCCATCTATAATCCATCAATTTACATGGCTTGGTTGTTGTCTGGTAATTTTTCATTCATCTGCTTATTTAAAGTTTCAACTGAGACTCAATTTAACCGAGTCTCAGTTTTAAGAACCAAGTCCAATTTAAAAACCGAGTTTAATTTTTGAAAACCAACTACATCTATATTGGTACACTAAGAGGACCACTTAGTTAACAGCATTGATGTCTAATTTACATGATTTGTAAGCAGACCACTTCATACATCGATAATATGCAGCTTGATTTTACTCTCAGTAAATTACCGAGTTCGTTTATTATTTTTTACTCTACTTCACTTGTAAATGCTACTTGATTTTATGACATGTTGTACACTTTGTATTAGTCGATCGCCTAATGAAATAGTGTGATGAATATTTAGTGTTTGCGTTATGAATCCGATTTAACTTTGTGTACATTTTTTTGATGAATTGATTCTCAAGCATTACTTTTGCTTTACAGGTAGGTAGATGAATGTGATGCAAAAAAGGTCGCAACAAGTTATGGAGCGAAGTTATTTTTGCTGCTAGAACTACTTTTTGGTTTTAACGTATGTAATACTTGCTTTTGTTTTGCTATTGCTACTTTTTCTATATTTTGTTTATGAACTATTGATGACGAACTATTTACGTTTGGTGTAAGAATATTTTGTATTTTGATTATGAAATTTCATACATTGGTTATCAAATATGTGTCCAAAGTATGATATTGATACAATGTTGATTTTGAAACGTGGTATTGATATAATATGCTAATTTTGAAATGTGGTATATATACACATTGTGACTGATGTTTAATGAAATGGAATTTACAGAAAAGTAGAAAAAGCCTAGTTGACTTAGCTTCGTATACAATTTAACGGCGTTTTTAAAACGCTGTTAAAACATTTCACAGCGTTTTTTAAACGCCGTCGAATGTTTTAACAGCATTTTAAAAATGCTGTTAAATTGTATCTAAAACATAACTAAATACGATTTAATAGCGTTTTTAAAACGCTGTTAAAACTTTCCACGGCTTTTTAGATGCCGTGGAATGTTTTAACAGCGTTTTAAAAGTGCCGTTGAATTGTTTTAATTGCGTTTTTTAAAAATGCTATTAAATTAGACTAAATGCTGTTAAATGATTTCATGACACCAGGAAAACGCTGTAAGAAAGGATATTTAACAGCGTTTATTCCTTGTCATTGTATATCTCTGACATATAACTGCATGTTGATATACAACGTATGAAAAAACGCCGTTACTAGCTTTTGTAACTTTTTGAAACGCTGCTAAAGGTCTTGTTTGTTGTAGTGATTCCATCTTTTGTATTATATTCAACAATCTATGCATGTAATCAATCAACATGTTTAATGAAAAGTGCTTTTTTGTTTTGTTATTTCTGTGAATATTCATATAACCTTCCGACGATTGGTAAATATTAAATGGTATGAACATGATGTCTAAGTTAAAAATTATTAATGCTTTTTGATAATACCAAAGGGGGAGAAATAATGGAAAGCGTATATGCAGGGGGAGATTTATAAAATTATATCTAACTACATTGTATAGTTGGCATCATCAAAAAAGGGGAGAATGTTAGAAAATCCAATATACGGTTTCGATGACAACAACTATACAATGGAAATCGAATATACATATATATTTATATGTGCAGGTACTTGCTAGGACAACAACACTAGAAAGACAAGAACAAGGCTCAAAGGACACTACAAGAGACTACAAGTCGATAGGTACAAAGGAGCAAAAGAAAAATGCACAAAACAAACATGCACAAGTATCAAACATCTGGGTGCACAAGCCAGATGTTTGGAAAAATCCTCTAGAACAATAAACAGGCAAATCCAGACGTCTGGTAATAGCACTTAGACATTTGAAAATCTACCATGTACAAAAAAAATATAGTATCGGACGTTTGATACAAAACTAGACATCTGAATTCAGACTCGAATTTCAGATATGAACTTCAATTGCCATATACGAATGGATATCTTCGCTTCTCTTTGCCACAACACTTCATCATCAAAAGAAGCAACTATAGAGCACTCATTAATGGATGCAACTACTCAAGATACCTATCTACAACTATATATAGCATCAAGAATCAAGATAACCTTACATACTCAACTTACTTGCATACCTTACTTATGCTTTCTGATTCTATACTCTATCATATATTCTTGATCTCTGCACTATAGCAATCTATTCATGTATTCACTCTTCTATATGTTCAGTTCTTCATAGACAATACTCTTTAGATATATATTGGAAGCAATTGTAGTAATTAGTTTATATACGTGTTATACTAGAACACACATTTGACAAGAACGACTTATTATAACCAAGCATATTCCTTCGGATGAAGCGAGAGTTTTGATAGTCGAATTCCGAAGGGGGCTTCGGGACTAGACGTAGGATAAGAGACCCGAACCAGTATAAAATCATGGTGTGCTTATTCTATATTACTTAGATTAATACTATTTTAGTTGCATCATACATTTTGTCACATATACTTGCATATACACTATACGATCCACCTCGTAGACTTTCAATCGACTTTCCATTTCATACAAACATAAACAAAACCAAGGTCAACCATAGGAACTCAAGAGCATAAAAACTAAGGAAATCAAGATAAAGCAAAAGGGAATTTAATCAACATTTAAATCTCAGTCACTTTATCCAACCAAGGTAAAAAGCAGTAATCCACCTCACATATGCTTGTTTATTTCAACTTTATGTCTAAATCTAAATCATATGATGTTATCATGCCTTGTTATGTTTGATGTATTATATGTTGCTTGAAAATTTATCTGATTAATTATGGAAATATTTAACCGGTTTTAAGTGTAGAAACCTAGTTTATGACACCTAAATGGCTTGAAATTTGAATATGATGTTTAAAACATTTTTCGAAAGTGGATTTTCAATTTCATAATTTTCCAAGCATGTACGAATATTCAATGAATTGCCTAATTAAGGAAAACGAGTTATTTCACGTTTTAATTATTAAAAATAATTAAATAATGATTTTGGTCTCGAAATTTTTGTATGTTAAAGAATAATTAATTATGTTTTTTAGTGAATTTTGAGAATTTTTCCCAGGTGATTATTATTTATCATGAACTTATTAAGCTAGAAAGGCTAGTAAATTGTATTAAAATAATAAAATAAATTAAATGGCTTGCAAAATATTTTTGAAAGAAGTTCTTAGGGTGTGCCATTGATCAAAGTTCACCAATCACCTAGAGGAACTAAGATGTACCAAGACATGAATAGAAGTTTCTTCTACGAAGGTATGAAGAGGGATGTAGGCTTATGGTAAAGCAATGTTTATTCTCCAATAAGTGAAAGCCAAGCATCAGATGCCAAGTGGATTTCTTCAGCCTTTAGATATAATGGATTTGACTAACGGGTTGCCAAGGTCGAATAGGGAAAATGAGAGTATTTGGGTTATAATGGATATGCTTACTAAGAATGCACATTTCATTCTTGTTAAGTCGACAAAGACGACACCTGTTTTGGCTAAGTTATTTATGAAGAATATTATCATACTACATGGGATTCCTAGTAGTATAGTCAGTGACAGAGATTCTTTATTCACTAGCGAATTCTAGAAATGTCTATAAGAGGTAGTAGGTACCGAGCTTAAGATGAGTACCGCTTACCATCCATAGATTGATGAGAAAATGGAAAGAGTTAACGAAATCATTGAAGATTTGTTAAGATCTTGTGTGCTTGACTTTAGAGGATCTTGGATAGATCATTTACACTTGGTCGAGTTTTACTATAACAATAGTTACCACACTACTATGGCACCTTTTAAAACTTTGTATGGAAGGCTATGCAAATCACCCATATGTTTGGTTAGAGACCAAAGATGGACTAGTTCTTGGTCCTGATTTAGTGAGAGAAGCCAAAGAAAAGATTGAGTTTATCGAAGGTAGGATGAAGGAAGCTCAATCTAGGAAGAAAAGCTAAGCATAAAAGATGTAAGGACTTTGAATTCTTAGTTGGAGACCATGTGTTTATCAAAGTATCGTCGATGAAGGGCATAATTCGATTCGGAAAGTTAAGAAAATTGACACCTAGATTTATTGGACCATTTCCTATTATAAAAAGGATCGGGAAGATCGCTTATAGGATAGAGTTACCGAGCAGTTTGGTTGGAGTTCACAATGTTTTTTATGTTTCTCATCTTAGGAAGCGTGTTTATGATTCTTAGACTACTATCATTCCTATTACATTAATAGATTTAGTGGTGGAACTGGACATGACTATTGTTAGGCAACCAGTTTGTATTGTGGCTAGGGATGAAAAGAATTTCAGGAATAAGATAGTCAGATTAGTAAAGGTCCTTTTGGAGTGACAATGAGTGAGACTAATACTTAGAAGATAGAGAAAAAGGTTAGGGACACTTATCCTGATTTTTTTGATGGTATGTTTTATATCTATGTTATATGTTTATTATGTACCTTATCATAATTTCAAGGACGAAATTCATTAAGGAGGGGAGTCTATAACACCAATAGTTTTGATTAACATTATATAGAAAATTTGATTAGATAAATAAAATAAAATAATATGTTGAGATAAGGAGAATGAGAAATGATAATTAAGTTGGTCGTGCCTTAATTTATTAACTAATGAGATTGGTTAGAACTTAAATAGGAAGGAGGACTAATATGAGGGGTAAAATAGGAATAGTCCCTTATTTCCTAACCAAAACCCTCACCTCTCATTTTCCTCATTCACATTCCACTTCATACAAATATAAACAAAATCAAGGACGAAAATGGCTCAGGAACACAAGAGAAGAAAAGCTAAGGAAATCAAGACAAAGCAATAGGGAATTTAATCAACACTTAGATTTCAATCTCTTTATCCAACCAAGGTGAATAATAGTTATCCATCTCACATATGCTTGTTTGTTTTGGTTTTATATCTAAATCCAAATCATATGATGTTATTATGCCTTGTTATGTTTGTTTGATGTATTATATGTTGCTTACCGATGTATTGGACTAAATATAGAATTATTAAATAGGTTTTAAGTGTAGAAACCTAGTTTATGACACCCAAATGACTTGAAATTTGGATATAATGTTTAAAACTTTATTTTGGAAGTCGGTATTCAATTTCATAGTTTTCCAAGCATGCATGAATATTTTATGAACTTATTAAGGAAAACGAATTATTTTGGGTTTCAATTATTAAAAATAATTAAATAATTATTTTGGTCCCAAAATTTTATATATTAAAGAATGTACTAATTATGATTTTTAGTGATTTTTCCCAGGTAATGATGATTTATTATGAATTTATTAAGCTACACGGCTAGTAAATTATATTAAATAATAAAATAAATTAGATGGTTTGCAAAATATTTTGGAAGTGGTTAATCTTATTTATAGCAGTTTTTTTGAAAAGAAATTGGTAGTAATTTACTATCTAATAACAATTGGAGAAGGGATAGGGGTTGGTGAAGAATAAATGCTTTATATGGAAAAATAACAGTTTTTATATTAATTACGAGTTTTCTATGTCGCTGATAATTGATAACGAAGTCCAGCCATGTTGCAGTTATCCATTTTAACTTTAACTAGAAGGGATGCATACAATATCAACTATGTTGGTACGGTGTGAATCAACTCAGGTTGAAGCATAGTTTGTATGGATTCTCGGCATCACACTATCTCCGATATGGAGGATCTCGTAACTTATCAGAACTTTCGGCATCATTGTTTTAACCCAGTTTCAGTGCCGATATCCATCATTTCTTTATCCCCTATTTATTTACTTTTAAAACCTAAAGTATGCGGTATTGATTCCATACTACATATTTTCGATATGAATGCTAAGTAGAATTGATCCCACATATATAGACATTTTCGACATCTGTTATTTAGTAGCAATGATGCCACTATAACCTAATTTTCATATGACTTAAGTAGCGACCTAGTAGTTGCAGTTTAAAGAAGTCTTGGCCTCAATGGTTTAAGGTAGTATGTCTCAAGTCATCAGTGTCGACAACCATGTTTTATAAGTATTAAAAACATACTTTGTGCAAACCAAAGGACTATGTCGCATGGGAGTGGTAACTTATATATTTCATAAATATGACAAGAAGGATTATGGCTTATACTTTATAAATCAGAATATTTTTATATAGTTTCGGCATAGAGGGGTGCGACATTACATATCGGCCATAGTGATTGTAATGACCCGCAAATTTATTAGTTTGATAAATTATATCTAATTTTAAAATATTCAAATATAAGTTTTTTTAACATAGATTATGTTGTGTTGAACAATAAATAACGATGGTAATCTTATTTTGAATAAATATTTACAAAAATATATACTTTGGAAAAATATCGATAAAATGACCAAAAACCGTTTAATCAATAAATAACTCTATAGTTATCAAAAGTCGTTCAAGGAGCTGGATACATGCAATTATTTATCTGTTTTAAAAATAATATGAAATAAAATTATTTATTTTATTTTTGGGAAACGTAATGTGTTTATGACATCATTAACGTTATCATTATTTTAGAATAATTAATTTGTGAATTTAAATAGATATTTAATGATTTAATAATTATTATGATTACTCAAATAATTATTTTTAAATAATAATAATTCATTTTAGTCAATTATGATGTGATAATAATTCATTTATAATAGTTTTATAAAGATATATATATATATATATATTTGGCTTGAAATTATAAGAAAAATTGATAGCGCTTTATCATTATAATAGAACTTTCTGTAAAAAGTTGTTTAATATTGATTAATATGATTTCATAATTCAAATGAGATTTTTTTAATTAGTTAAAAATGATAAGGAATCAGTCTATAAATATTTTTACATTTATATGTAATTTAGTTAATAAATGAAAATGTGACCATGAATCAGTTTTAAGATTTTCAACGGCTTAGCGAAGGAAGTTGTTCGAAGTTGTTGCAACCTTGTTTATATCTCTTGTGCATATATACAACACACACATAGATGCCCTAACACACGCACACACACCCATATATATATATATATATATATATATATATAACACATATACATTTTTATATACGTATATGGTAAAAAAATATCTAAGATATATTAGAAAACTTCATCCTTAAGCTATGCAAAGTCAATGGGAAGTGAAGTGGAATGATAGAGGCACATGGAGAGGGGGATCAACATGTGGAATGATGGAAAAGGCGGTGATGGTGTGTTGAATGGGAGGGGGAAGTCACGACTAGAGATGATGGTGGGAGATATTTGCCACTTTATTTAAGGATTAAGCTTTGAAATTTCTATAAATACTCACTTACATTCACCGATTCATTCACTCAATTCTCTTATTCTTCCTCCTTCTAAAAGCTCTAAGAGCTCTTCATCAATGGCTTTCATGCCTTGAGGAAATATTTGCAAAATTATGGAAAGTAAAATGTATACCATGTCATTCCACCTCAAAAACCAAGGAAAATCACTCCACATCTCCACTCTAAACCATGATCACATCATCTACCACCCAAAGTCGAGCCCATATCCACTTGCAAGCATATGTCGATCCCATTCAAAGTTCGAAGGCTTGATTTTGTAGGCTTTGATTCGATCATAGTAAAGCTATAACAAATTTTCGTAAAGCTAAATACCAATGAATATATATAATGATGTGATATGATTGCTATAGATGTTTTCTGTGCTTTTATCATCAAGTATTGGTTGTTTTAATACAATGTTTAACTGTGAAAGTCACGTTAAATACACGTCGATATTAGATAAGGAAATCACATTCTGAATCAAGTTATAAAAGTGATATGGAATCATTAAACACCTTTGAAATGATTTAAAATGGTTTATATTTGTTTTATAAACACTAAAACCCAATTTGGTGAAGTTTGGACGTTATGAAAGTGAATCGAAAACAGGCGCGTCGTGTAACAGCATTTCGTGATTTCGCGTCGTAAAAGTTTAAATCCATTTATACGATAAAATCAGAGTCAGAATTCTTTGTAATAAGAAATTTACAAACTCTTATAATCATAGTTTTAAAGCAAAATAAAAATATCAAGATTTCATTTAGTAGATTTTGGAATATTAGTAAAATAAGCTTTCAAAATAGTCGTGGTTTGGCAGTTCAGAAACCAAAGCGAAAAATTCTTTATAAACGACATTTTTAATTCTTTAAAAATATGGAATAAATTCTATAAATATTTTAAAAGAGATTTGAGTTGTAAAAATGGCTTTCTAAATGATAGAAAATTCATTTTGGTCAAACAAGCCTTAAAAGCACTATTTGCAGCACCTTTAATAACTTTTGAAATGTGGCTTTTTAAACTTCAGTATTCTTTCCCAAATAGTTTATAACAATTTTCAAATAAACAATTATGTATTTTAAAGATAATTGTAATTTTTTATAATTTAATTTAAGGAGTTTAAATGAATGATTTAAAGAAAAGCTGTTATCATCAAATGATTTAATTTTTGCTCTAAAAGCCGATGAGTAGAATGGATTTTTCTATTCGCTAGATCGGAATGTAAGGTGCAGATCGGAATGTAAGGTGCTTAAACTGAGGAGATGTTCAGGAGCAGCCAGTGCCCTGGCTTACCTGGCCTTTTTTTTGGACGAGGGATAGATAAGGTCAAAATGTTGGAAACGAGGTAAGTATAAAAGATTAAATTTTTTCAAATTTAATACAACTTGGATTGTATGGAAATAATCCTCTTATTATTGGTATTAAATTTCAAGGAGAGAACCGTACCACTCATGTGAATTTAAAAGGTGATTTCTCCATTACTCGACAGATAGTAAAGGTTGAATACAAAAATTGATGTTGAGTAGAATTAGTATAATCTCTATCGACCTTTTTTACTCAAAAAAGTTTTGCAATATGATTTATGAAAAATGATTTTGATTTGGTATTTCCAAAGTTAGAGAGGTTTAATGATTCCATATATACTAGAAAAGAATATGATTTAAAGATTTATATCTCTAAAAGAGATATTTTATTTGATAAATGATATTAATGAATGAAATGATAATCAAGTCAAACTTAACATTTTTTTCCAATAATTGGTTTGGAGAAACCAGGGTCGGATTTGGGTAATTGCTATTCGAAAACCACTTCGAACCAACTTATGAGTTCGAAACTGAAGATATGTTTAAGACAATGAAGTTGAAGGCAGGGATCTTCATAACGGGAGGACTGCTTGTTGATAATTTCGAAGTAGCTCCCGAGATAAATAAATAGTAGCGGTCCCTTCATTCTAGGATCTTTGCATGAAAGGCCCACTCGCTACTAATCCTTAGGTTAGTGCTAGATAAAATGTGGTAGGAGAGTGCCTTTGGTTTGTCCTGTTCCTAGACAAATTTTATAGATGGATGTCTGATATTGCATTTATAAGATCATAGTGCATTGATCTCTACAAATGTACATCTTTTTGGAAGTGTAGGAGGTAACCCCTCTTATACTTAACACCCTTATTTGAGATGTACGAGCTCATAGGTTGTACTTTTGTTGAATTCTATAGTGTGTTTTTGAAAATGGAAATGTAGCATTTGAAGTGAAAATGTTCTAAGAAAGGTAAACGTTACCTCAAGCCTCACAACAAGGGAATTGTGAAATAGAGGTTGCCTTAAGGCTAAGTGGATCGCAACCATGAGCGTATGATATCACCTTTCAAGATTTTCTTATTTCTACATGTTATAACATCAGGTTTAAATTTTGCAGTGTATGCTAAGAGAAGTCTCGAAAAGGTCGAGAACGGTCGTGGTGATATCATATTCGGTGCTATCCATACCATCTGTTGGGCTTGGGTAGACTAGTCTTAATTCACAGAGGACCATCTATTGATGGCCTCGGTACATTTCTCTAGAAATGTATTATACGAGAGGTAATCCCTTACCTCGCTATTCGTTGGAAATCCATTCTCCAATAAGTTCCTTCAGACTTAGTTGTAAACCTATTACACCGAAAAATTTAATTAATGTAACAATTTTGGCTATTTGAATATGTTTATTTGAAAGGTTTTCAAAGAATGTCATTAAAAATAATATCATTAGATTTTACGTAGAAATGATTTATTTATCATAAGGTAAAAACCCATTCCGTGTTTATGCGGGTCGTGGCCTTATGAGGTACCCTTTGTTTTCAGATACTCGTATTTTGAGTTTCTCACACCAATCCCATGACTAACTTAGAGTTTATTTTCTTTTCCTTAAACTCTGGGTGCCCAATTTTTGTGTGCAGCCTAGTAGTCAGGTTTATTTTGGAGCATTTTGAAAGAGCTTAGAGCATGGAGCTAGAAGATTCTTTTGAAGATTGTTATCCATTTCCGCTACACTTATGTACTATTGTATTCTACATTTGAAAGGACAGAGATTTATAACTATCCATGTTGATGTTAAGTTAAGCTCTGATAAATGTATTTAAAATTTTCCTTATAGAGATTATATGTTAAAATAATATATGTTATTCCATTCATGTAAGATTATGCTTTATGTCTTTATTTTCTTTTCTCCCTAACCATCCACCTTTTCAATCAAATTGAGTTGGATATATGTGGTTTATTGTCAACTTAAAATGTACTGAATTATAGTTTGTTACAGTGACGCCACAAGTTGTTGATTCAATGATTTTATTTATAGTCTTGTTTTCCTAAGGATTTAGAGGTGCGACAACCTCAAATTGATTTCAAAGTTAGTGAAAGCTATTTCATAGAAGCATACATTTTGGCATAATATTTTAAAGTAGTAAAGGTTACATTTTTCTTGTTTTTAGATATGATTTCAAGAATTAAATCATTTATAAAGTATTATGTTTTCAAGAAAATAAAGTGTTTATTTAGCCCGGGATTTTATATGAGAATAAATCACTATTAGATAAATTATGATAGGACATATTGACTAAAGGACTAGAGATTAGAAAACCAGATAATTGGACTGGTATAAAGCATCACTTTATACTTCAACTATTAGTCCATACTTGATAATAGTCCAAAATTCCAATGCATTGGGGTTTGTTAAGTGTAAAACTAAAAGTAGCCATCTGCAAAGAAAGGAATATATAACTTAGATAGGTTATTGGTTGACCTGCAAAACCATTAGATTCATAGTGAGCCGAGCAAAACTCTGAGATAGTCAAGTTAACACTAAGATGGTTGTATTTGAACAGATAGTCTAGTTTCCACCCAACTGTAAGTTAGAGAATTTGGTATATCTGGTAGGCCCAAGGCAGCTATATAGATTTGTAGTAACCTTGAAAAAATTATAGAGATAGACGATCGATTAATTCAAATAGATTGGTCAGGATTACCCATATAGCTTACATGCATATGATTGTTTATGTCTGTTTAACCATCGTGAATGCAAGAGCAAGATTGTGATTGATATATTTTCAGAAGATATCAGTTAGGGGAAAACCCATACCGCTCAACGGTGTGGTCTCGCTAGATATCTATTATCGAGATGGCATATTGTTATTCACACTAGACTTTTTGTCTGATCCAAAATTTTTGTTTTTCCCCTTTAACTCTTTGGTTCTCATTTGAGTACTTCGAGAGTAAGGTTTTCAGGTTTTAGATTTAACGTATAAAGCTTTCGAAGATGTGCAGGAGGCAAAACTAGCTATATAAGAGTCTATTTCTGTCTGCTGTGTTGTTATGATATTGCTTTTAAATGTATGTAATGGAAGAATATGTATCTGTCAAGTAGTAAACTCTGATCAACCAGGGAGGCATCTTCATATGTCATTCTTGGAGTATTTTGTAATAGTTATATTTTATTCGAACTCAAGAAACATTTTGGATTATGTGACAAATATGGAAATTTATTGACGAAATATGTTTTGATTAATTTTCACATTCATGTGCTTCTAATGTTAATGATACTATTAACTCATCTCATTTTATCATCGAAGAATAATACTATTAATGACTGTAGCATCAGTAGTGCTTATTTTTGGGCCTCGGAATGAGGGACATTACAGCTTAGTATCAGCGCAAAGTTTTACTTAAAGCTAAAAGAACTTTGAACTTTAAATGTTTTTGAAAACATAATCAAAATGAACCAGAGAATGAGATTGGGGTATGAGGTAACTATATTAACGTACTTGTATTTGCTATATATGTATATATCTTATTGTTATTCTTCTCTCTCTCTCTCTTAGACCTTCATATCTTACTAAGATTCAAATGCAGATTTAAGGAAAGTAAGACATAGAGGCAGAAAATGGAAGAGTGAATCTCGGTAGAGGAAGTAACAAAACTAATGGAAATGTCAGGCCCAATACTAGGAGGAATCTTGGTTGACAAACAACCGATAATGTGGGTGCTGGAACCCACATGGGATCTATGTACTAGTTCTTTGTTAACATGATGCAAGCTGGAGTAACAACTGGATTAGTTGGTGGAAATGTTGCGAATGTTGGAGGAGCAAATCCTGAAGTTCCTGTTGTCAACAACTATGTTGAGTCGGGATTGTGCAAGACTAAAAGGAAAGACATTCATTAGAATGGAGGATGCTACCGAAGTTGAGAATTGGCTATTGCACCATGAAAGGATTTTTACTGGTTTAAGTTTGAACGATGAGCAGAAGAGGAGATTGGAATCTAGGATGTAAGGAGCTACATTGTGCTGGTAGAATAGCATAACTGTAGGGGTACCAGAGGAGAATTTAACTTGGGATGAGTTTAGAAGGAGAATTGAAGAGAGGCTTATATCTGATATAGCCAAGTCAACTTTGCTAAGAAAGTTTGCTGAATTGAAATAAGGTGATATGTCAATACTTAAGTATGCAACTAGGTTTGAGCAGTTATCCATATATGGATACGCTACTTGTGGATACGATAATCAAGAGGAATGAGAAGTTCATTAGAGGATTGGAACCATAGCTTTCCAGAGCAACATTACCACATCCTAGAGATCCTTGTGATGTAATAGTGGAGATGACATTGAGGAATGAAGGGATGCTTGCGTTATGTAGTAATAATAAGCCGGTAGAGACTTAGTGAGGATCAAGCCGGAAAAGAAAGTTTTTTTTAGAATAAGGGAGCTCAGAAGGGCGGAACGACCAAGAAGGGAAAGTGTTGTTTGCTACAAGTGTTACAAGAAGGGGAACTTTGCTAATGAGTGTCGTTCTGGGGATGACAAGAAGGTCATTGAAAGGAAGAATGTCAGTTGTTTCAATTATGACCAGATAGGTCATTATAAGAATCAGTGTAGAGAACCAACTAAGGTTGAAAAAGGAAAAATGTTCGCTTTGGAACATCTACTTTTGAGCCAACCGCAGAAGAGAAAGGAAAGATTTGATGTTTCTCTCTTGATTCATGGCATACCTATAAGAGTATTGTTTGAATCTGGTATATAATATTCTTTTGTCTTGCATTGTTTAGTAGATAAGTTAAGTTTAGAAGCATTATACCTTATTACTTCCTTAAGGGCTAGGAATCTGATAGGAGGGTATGCAGCTCTTGGATTTTAGATGTGACCTTTTAGAGTTTGAGTTGTTAGGTTATATATTGCATGTATTTTGCCTGCAGATAGGAAAATATCACTAAGACACCATAATAGCAGCGATCAAAATAAATATACTCAGTGGAGAATTCAAGTTTCGATGTTTGTACTTTGTTGGGTGCAATGGAGGAGGAGGACGAGTTGAATTTGGTATTTGTTGTAAGAGAATTTATAGATGTTTTTGAACCAGTTGTAGGATTACCACCAAAGAGAGCTATTGAGTTTTGAATAGATCTTGTATCTAGAGTCAAACCTATTAGTATACCACTTAACAGAATGACACTCATAGAGATGGAGTTAAAGGTGTTGCTGCCGGACTTGGAAGGAAAGAGTTTTATTAGAACAAGCAGTTCACCTTGGGGAGCAGCCGCGGTGTTTGTAAAGAAATCAGAATTGTCGTTAAGGATGTATATCGTTATCGTAAGTTGAATGTAAATATGATAAAGAATCGATATCCTTTGCCAACAATAGGTGATCTATTTGATCATTTGAGTGGAGAAAAGTATCCCAATTGGATATGGCAATAGGGTTCCATCAATTGAGGGTGGCAATGGCCAGTATTCCTTTGATGACATTCCGAATAAGACACGGTTCATACGAATGGTTAGTAATGCTATTTGGGTTGACTAATGTATCTTCTTTCTTTGTAGATTTGATGAACTAGACCTTTCGAGAGCATTTGGATACTATTTATAGATGATATTATGATATATATTCTAAGAATGAGTGAGATCATGAGATTCATCTTAGAATAGTGCTTAAGACGTTGAGGTAGCATCAACCGAAAGTCAAGTTTTTGAAGTATCACTTTTGAAAGAGAGAAGTAAAGTTTCTTGGTCATTAGTTTCAAAGAATAGATTATGAGTAGATCCCGCTAAGATTGAAGTTGTTAATAATTAGAAGAGACTAGAGACGGTGATTGGGATAAAGAGTTTTCTTGGATTAGCTGGCTAATACTGAAGATTCATCAAGGATTTCTCTTGTATAGTAGCACCAATGACTAAACCAACAAGGAAGGACGAAAAGTATGTTTAGACCGATTAATGTGAGGAGACATTTCAGAATTGAAACATTTATTGACCAATGCGCTCGTATTAGTTGTTCCAGATGGGAATCAAGATTTGGTGGAGTACACCGATGCTTGCGGAACAAGATTAGAAGCTATGTTGATGTAGAGGGGAAAAGTGATTGCCTACGCTTCTCGATGGCTTAGACTACATGAAGTTAGATATCCGACTCATAATTCTGAGTTGGCAGCTGTAATCTTTGCTTTGAAGGCATGGAGACACTACTTTTTGTGAGAAAGATTCGAATTGTTTACAGATCACAAGTCTTTGAGATATTTATTCTCTTTGAAGGAATTAAACATGAGACAACAGAGATGATTAGAATTCATAGCATCTTATGATTTTGGAATTGAGTATACGCCAGGGAAAGGAAACAAAGTAGCCGCTTCACTTAGCAGAAAACATCAGAATGCAGTATTAGCAATGTTAGTGGAGTGGAAAGATTTAGAAGCATTGACTGCTTGTGGTGTATAATTAAGGTTGATGGTTAGTTCTAGTTGGCATACTGCTATGTTGTCTTGTTTAGAAGTTCGACTGGAAATTATCGAAAGAATGCTTCAAGAAATAAAGATGATTCATTATTAGCCGAACGAATTAGAAGACTTAAAGGTGGAACTACGCTTGATGATTTGAAATATTTTTATCTTGACAAAATGGATAGCTGAGAAAAAAGGGTCGATTATGTGTACCCAATGTGGGTGACCTAAGGAAAGAAGTTCTTAGGGAGTGCCATCAATTGAAATTCACCATTCACCCCAGATGAACTAAGATGTACCAAGACATGAAGATGAGTTCTACGAAGGTATGAAGAGGGATGCAGGCTTATGGGTAAAGCAATGTTTAAATTTCCAGCAAGTGAGAGCCGAGCATTAGAAGTCAAGTGGATTTCTTCAACCTTTAGATATTCCAGTGTGGAAATAGGATTCTATATCCATGAATTTCACTAACAGATTGCCAAGGCAAATAGGAGAAATGAGAGTATTTTGGTTATAATGAATAGTTTTACTAAGAATGCAAATTTCATTTTCGTTAAATTGACAAAGACGACACTTGTTTTGGATAAGTTATTTAAGAAGAATACTATCAGACTGCATGGGATTCCTAATAGTATAGTTAGTGATAGAGATTCCTTACTCAGTAGTGAATTTTGGAAAAGTCTACAAGAGGTATTAGGTACCAAGCTTAAAATGAGTACCATTTTCCATCCACAGACAGAAAAGAAAATGAAAAGAGTTAACAAAATCTTGAAAGATTTGTTAAGAGCTTGTGCCCTAGACTTTGGAAGATCTTGGGATGATCATTTACACTTAGTCAAGTTTTCTTATAACAACAGTTACCAAACTAGTATGGGAATGACACCTTTTGAAGCTTTGTAGGGATGGAATGCATATCACTTGTATGTTGGTTAGAGACCAGAGATAGACTAGTACTTGGTCCATATTCAGTGAGAGAAGCCACAGAAAAGATTGAGTTAATCCGAGCTAGGATGAAGGAAGCTCAGTCTAGGAAGAACTGCTACGCAGATAAGAGACGCAAGGACCTAGAATTCTCAGTTGGAGACCATGTGTTTGTCAAAATATCACCGGGCGTAATTCAGTTAGTGTAACGACCCAAAATTTCGATCCCGAAAATTCTAGATTGTTAAGAAAAGAAGAAAAGAGATAGAAGAAGAACAGAAAAGAAACACAATATCACACATTCGCAGTGGATAAAATATAACATCAATAATAATAGTTATACCAAAGAAAACTGTATCGATCAATTACATCAATATATCAGAGATACAACAAATTTTATGCAAACATTGGACAGATTCAATTCATCATGTCTCAGATATATACAATAATACAACAACAGAAACACTCCGTACGTTCCTGTCATCCAGCTCGCCTCCTGAGCTCCAGAACGTCTTACCTAAAAATCTGTAATGCTCGGTTTGACCCGAGCATTACATCAAAGTAACACCCGGTTCAGGCTGGAAACCAGCGTGAGTAAACCCATCTATCATGGAACACAACAGCATAAACTTACATAAAACTCGGGGTAATTCGCGTCAAATTTTACAAATTCATAGGTTTGGTATAGACAATAATTTATTACACTCATCAATTTCTAAGTACCAAACTTAGATTAAATGGTCCAGTTTACTTAAATCATTCCATTCCAGTATATAGATTTCACATATCAAATCTGAACAGAATTATTATAGATTACACATCGAAGTGGTTTCGGGTATTTACTAATACCCGACTCTGGTCTCTTCGAATCCATTGTCATCTAAATCCAAATTATCCAATTAAATACAATCCAACTTTAATTACCGGATAACATTTTTACACTGCAATTCATAATTGATAGATAATCGCAGTATCACCGTCCATCCAACATTTCACATCACAAAGCAATTCATATCAGAGATATCAACCAATTCAAAGCACTCTTCATCATTCAATCATTTAAATCAACTCCTTGATTAATTATATTAATTAATCCTTTAATTATACTGAGTAATTATCACTTAATTCCCTCTACCAAGTAATTATCCTTTAATTACTTCCCATCAACTAATTTCCTTTTAATTAATTACATCCAGTAATTATCTACTCATTACTTCACTAAGGAATTACACCTCATTATTTACCTTAAGTAATTATACTTAATCTTTGATCAATTATATTTAGTAATCACCTTGATTAATCTCATTCTGTAATTAATTACTCTTAATTAATTACATCACTTAATTAACTTCTCATAACTCTTATTAGTCAATTCTTAAATTAATTACACTAAGTAATTAATTATTCATTACTTCTACTAAGCAGTTATTCCTCAAATTAATTACACCGGATAATTAATCCAAACTACTTTCAATCTTCAATTAATTACATCCTGTAATTACCATTACTAATTACTTCACTAGTAATTACACTTTACGAATTTCATTAAGTAATTATACTCAATCCCATCATCAAGTGATTATTTAAATTAATTAAATCAATTATTTAACTTAAACTAATCATATTAATTAATTACATTGAGTAATTAATCCCTTTAATTAATTACACTAAGCAATTAATCCTTAATTACTTTCATTAAGTAATTTACCTTTAATTACCTCCATCAAGTAATTATCCCATTGGTTAATTATCCTCACTTAATTAACCTTTATTATTAATTAAATTAATCCTTGACAAATTTATTCTTTATTTTAAGTAATTATTATTAAAGTAATTAATCACTAATTTCTTATATTAATTTATCCTTAACTATGAATAAATTAATCTCCAATTAACTCATAATTAATTTAATTAATTATCTATCCCTTTTCTCTTTAATAACTTTATTAAATTTAATCGATTCATAATCATCCAAGGTCTAAATTAACCTTAAGATAAACTATTTATCTTTATTTAATTTCATAACTATCAAAATCATATCTATGTTTTGGATCATTTATTCCTAAATTTTACTTAACGAATTAAAGTATTTAATTTAAGTTTAAATAACTTACGCATTTTACTTAATAATTTAAGTTAAACAAATTCCATAACTTCCTTAAATCTAATATTTAAAACCATTAATTATCCTTTTAGATAAACCACTTATCTTATTAATACTTAATTATCATTTAGAAACTTATTTAATATACCTTGGGATTAATTGTTCATTTATCTATAGATTAAGTTAAAACTTTAAGTTTAATTAATAATTAAAACACTATACCTACTAAAATTTACTGTCATAACCCATTTTTCCGTACCGATTTAAACCGACTTTGAACCACTCATGTCAGCTAAATCGTACAGAAAGACGGATAATGAAAGAAAGAAAGAAGATAGAAATAGAAAGAAGATAAAAGAAAAGAGAACAATTCAGAATCTCACAGCGAAACGAATAAATTACAATATAAACAAATCTTTACATGAAACCAAAATTGTTACCTTTACATATAACATATACAGGTTTTACATCAGAGTTACAACCATATAACTCGGAAAGTTATGTCAATCCTGTCCTTACATCAATAACCGCACGACCAAAGGATTACATATAAACATTTACGAGAATACGCCTCCTGATCCAGCACTTTCTTCTAAAGCTTCCACTCTTCCCGTTAAACCTGGAAATATGCTCGGTCTGACCTGAGCATATAGGAAAAACACCAAAGCCCGGGTCAGTCTAGTATACCAGCGGGAGAAACACAATCAACTTGATTATTAAATTTTGAAAATTCCTTTTGAAAACAAAAGCATCTCGTAAGACCACGCCACAAATAAACATGTCGGGTTTTTACCTTACGATAGCTAAACATTTTTATGAAATCCTCTGATATTATAATAGGGTCTATATACAAATACTTATTAAAATAGCTGAAATTGTTACATTATTAAATTCCAGCTACTAGCCACAAAGTGGGTAATACAAAAAAAACTCGTACAAGGTGCGTAGGGAGAATGGATTTCCAACTAATGACTAGGCACTGGGGTACCACCTGTCATGGTACGTGACCTAGATTACAGTACCGAGGATCACTCCCGACCCCCTGCAACACAAGACCGGGACTATCCCTTACTGGATAATCCCGAGTAAGATCACCCCACGGTTGGGATCAGCAACCGCACCACTAAGCCGAAATAAAAAGGGACATCTAGACAGGGATGACCTCACCCTGAAATGGGTGCTGCCCACCTAGCCTTGCTACATAACCCCTGATTTTCAGTCATTCCCAGTTGATGAGACTCGAGGCTAAGCGTTACCTTTTTAGAACATATACCTTAGAATGCTCATCGTCCACCTGACGATGTTCTGAAAGCATTCGTCCATACAAGTCCATTCCGGCTTCGAATGGAACCGAAGGCACTATTCCTACTACATCCATTTTGGAATCACCCTCAGGATTAGTAGCGAGTAGCCCTTGCACTTCATTGCTCCATCTTCGACTCCAAGCTTTTTGCCTCCATCCCGAAAACGTATCGTTGGATTGAAGTGGTTTTCGAATTTCAAATCCGATCCCGGTCTCTTCGAAACAACGTTCGTTATTTCTCGGTAAACTCAACCCTAGTTCTTTAGGAAATACACCGACAAAATATAAGATCAGAGTTCTCCTCCTAACCGTTATTGTACGGGTCTCCTTATAATTCGTCCTATAGAACAAACGAGTTTATACGTACGGTATAACACCTCGATCGGTAACCGTACCATATAATTCTCGAGTCTCCTCTAGATAATTCCAATGTCAGGTTTTGTCCAATTTTGATAGTCGGTTATTTAACTATCAAAGCAATCAATCAATACAATAAAGTTATTTCCCATTGCAACCGTTAAACCTTGTTCACCTTTTAAAATCCAAGTGAATTACCATTTATTTAAGAAATCTTATTTCATTTGAAAAAAATATATAAAACTGTTTCCTTTCAAATCATACTTATAATTTTCCAAATATTATTACGTTCAATAAATAAAATATTCTTCATAAAGGTTATTATAATTTATTATTTAAACTACTTTTATTAAAGAGATTTTAATTTGAAGAAAATATACTTAAATATTAATAAAAATTATTCTTTAAAGTGTCTTAAAGAAATGAGTTAATACTTGAAACAATTTAAAAATTATAACTTAAAAAGATTTTCAAAGGTAGAAATAAATAGCTAATTTCAATATTCCAAATATTGATAAATCTTAGAAACATTTCTAAAAATAATATTATTACTTTATTTTTAAAGAAAAACTAATTTCATAAATCAATTCAAATCGAACAAGGCTTATCAGTCCAAATGGTACTTATCAATTCACATTTCATAATTCACAATCACAGATATTCAAATCAATCCACTACCATAGATCGATTCACAATATATTCTCAATATAATTAACAGGCACATAACAGATATATGCAATAACAACAGATTAGAGATTATCATTACTAGAACAATTATTCAAACACAATCAGATCAATGGCTTACACCCCACACAACAATTAGATTAATTATACAGCGGAATGGTGTCAGTTCCCGCTGTCCCAATGTCATCTAGTTTAAACAATCTAAATAAATGCAACTAATCAATTGGGACCATTTCAACAATTTGGCCATAAGATTATTAAATGGCATTCATTCCCGATTGATAATTAGATCCTATCTAAACAAGCTTATACAATTTCACATATTAACTTCACAATGGATCATACGACGACGTAACATTCGTCAATACGAACCATTCATTCCATAACATTTATTTATGAAATAATTATAATATAATATAACTTAAGGACTTGAATTCACTTCAAAGTATAAGTATTTATTTCCTTTTATTATTTCAATTATATTTCACTTTTTAAATTAATCATTCTTGATTAATTATTTTCTAATTACGTTAAGTAATTAACTTTTAATTAATTACACAAATTAATTATTTTTTTAACTATTTCAGCAATTAACCTTTAATTGCTTAATTAATTAAATAATCCCTTAATTAGTTATAATTAATTATTATATAATCACTTATATTGATTACTTATTCCTTAACTGATCAACCCAAATCCCCTCATTAATTATTATAAATTAAAAATCTTTAAGCACTTGATTAATTCAAAGCTCAATTATAATGATCTTCCAAATCATCTTTACTTTACTCAAACTACTCGAATAAACTTAAGTAAAAGAATTTATCATTTAAGTTAAACCAAATATTGAAATCAGTTTTACTTAAATAACCATAATTAAGTATTAATATTAACGATTTGTTATTATTAAAACCCATTGTTTTTAATTAAATCTTAAATAATATTTAAGATCAAAGATACTGTTTAAAAGATTCACATATATCATCATACTTGTTAAATGTGCGAAAACAATATAAATTTAAAACTTTTTATATACCAATTCTTTAAAAATAATAAAACTTTACTTTTAAACAAACCATACCCTAAATCACAGCCCAAAGCCACAGGCTCGACAAACAAATCAAGCCTGATATAGTCCAAGCCTGATACCCTAAAAAGAAACAAATCAAAAATGTAACCAGTTGGGCCGAAGCCCAACCCAATACCAAACACCACACCTTCTTCCCCAATACTTTGCTGAACCCCCATATTCCACCTTCAGGAATACAAACCAAATTCGAACGAGATCATTGCCTGAAACAGATTTCCTCGAATCACGTTGACAATCGCTAAACCCAAACGTCACTCACCATCCAACATGACGACGAACAACCCACGCACTACTACAAGCTACCTGGAACCGCGTACACTGATACGCGTGCACGTGTATGGCCATAACTTCGGCCAACTCACTGTCGTGACGCCTCAAATCAACTCCACAACAACGCTCGAATTCAACAAGCTACTCGTCGAAGCAATCATCACTGATGATTGAAATTTCGAGCTTCAGTGTCGAGGATTTCAAATGCGAAGTCCACACTCCACCACAAATCCATCTTTTACTTCGACAACTATCCACAATTTCGAACATCATCCACTACGATCGAGTGCTCACACATGCAGCTACCCATGGGCCGAAACCCAAGAACTCCGGTCGCCCCTTTGTTTCTCAAACCCGCCGCGATATGACCAGGGCTTCAACCCCCGTTAAACTCTAAAACAACCAAGCATGTGCAACCAAAAACAAATTCGTAAATTCCGCCACGGTCATCACCTTCCCCAAGTCACCCGGCACCCTCCAGTCCTGGCCGCACCACCCCACGACGAAGAAATTGCCGAAAATTTATTTTTGAACGGAAATGGTTCAACCTCAAATTTCCTACAAACTAGGTGGTTAATAATCACAATTCAACCTCTAAAAATCCTATTTTTACCAGAGAAACCAACATGCATGCTTGAATCTTCGATTCGACTATATTGAAATTTCACAAAAACAAGATTCTTACTGTAAAACGAACCCCAAGCTAACTACACAACATAAATAATTCATTACCAATTTTAACTCAAACTGTTCTAGTAAATAAACATATTTCTAGTTCATAAAATTTTCAAATTTAAACTAGATCAAAAGATATGGGTTTTTGAAGTGAAGATAGATATGAAAAACACTGTAAACAGAGCATGCATAAAATTTTCATTTTGAAACTAACTGTTTCTCACCTTGAGCATCTTGGTTCCTGATACTTTTAAAACTTGAAGATTCGAAAAGTTGAAATCTTGTTTTAGAATCCCTGAGCTTGAATCGAACAGAGAATATCTCTGTCTTCTTACTTGCAGAATATCAGAGTGCTGCTACTCTTTTTTTTAATGTTCTGATACTTTAAAAATGTGAACCGAGATATTCTTTAGCTACTGATTTTATAACCTATATAGTTATAAACTTTACAACATAAATGTTGGATAGAAATTACTTTTGGAGGCTGAAGTAATATCTTTTTTAAACAGAGAGAATTTTGAAAAGAAACTTGAATGATTATGTTGGATTTCCAGATTTTAAAGTGTCAAATGTTAGTTTGTTTTACTGATAGAATTTCTTACTTATTTACCCATAATTTTAATTAGATTAATTTAGTTTACTTGCTCCTCTTTGTTATTCTGCATTTACATTTAACAGTAAAAAGTTTGGAGGTTCATTATTTATTGTATTGTTTATATATGCCATACAATATTAATACACATGCAACTATATTTAAGATTGCAACAACCCATACTTAAGGTTAATCAAGTATGAATGTGCTTGTCACAATTACATTTTAAACAAAAATAAAAACTTAATTAAGTAAGACTTAAGGTATGTATTCTTATTTGTTTTAAAATAAAGATAAGGAATTAATCAATTAAAATAACACCTTTTTTTATTAATACTTTTTTATAAATATATTGTTACTTTAAACAAAATGAAATAAAATAACATTTATATTTGCATATAATTTTATACTAAATGAAACTTTGATAAAATTAAAATCTATACCATAGATTAAATTTCAAAATAAATCAAGTCACTCTCCTCTTTATAATATAAAAATATATAACTTCAAACAACTAAGTTTCATTAATATTTATGTATAAATAGTTTCTCTTATTTATTTATGTGATTTTTATACATATCAATTCATAACATTTCTCTCAATTAACTATTATAATTTTTTCTTTTAACTTATCATAACTTATATATATACATATGTATATATATAAATCGTCTTATTCAAAATACATATATTTTTAAAGAAACTTAAAATTATTTTACTCAATATAAACAACATTGTTTGTATATACCAAATCAAAGTATAACACTTCCACTTCATTAAGAATTTTCATCTAATTTTATTACATAAATATTTATCATTCTATATATGAAAATAATGAATTTTCAATAAATTTAAATTCCTATTATATTTCAACTTTAGAATAAATATATATATTTATCCTTGAAACAAATACATATATTAAATCTAAACAATATATACATATTTTACTTTAAAACAAAATATATATTTAAGAAATTTTATTTAAATCAACTTAATAATTTAATATAGTTTTGAAAACCCAAGTTATATTGATTTTAGAAAAAATTTATATAATGATAAATCATTGATTAATGTAAATATTGTATATTAAAATACAATATCATTGAATATTATAAATAATATTCACAACTCGAGATGTCCAAAATCTCGGGTCGTTACTTTATTTCCCTCTTAAAAAGAATTTCGTCCCTAAAATTCCATAGTTAAGCTGGTAAAAATTATCCACTCACAATAAAATAGATCAATAACAACTCAAACTACACTGGTAAACATAAAGATTCACATTGTATATCAAAATATACATTGCATTAAGCACTATCCAAAATGTTCGTACAAATGTTATCACCATCCATCAACCATACATAAATACACAGATATGTAACTACCCTACCAAACACTTAACATCCATGACGTCCATGGTCAAAACAAAACCAAAAACTATATATACATCGAGAAGAAAACAACCCAACTCCTACTATGGACTCCCACTATCAGAATCCTTCCTCTCAGGTTCTGATAACTCCCTAACCTCTCTATCATTATCAGGAACCTGAACCTCCTCTGGATTAGGTTCACTAGCATCTGGTCCATCAACAACTTCACATATATTCCAAATGAAAGCATCATCGTTCTTAGATTCAGGACCTTCTTCCACCTTGAATTCCTCCTCGTCGTTGAACTCCTCTTCTTCTTCGACCTCAAATTCTTCTTCGTTGTCGAAGTCCTCTTTTGAATCTTCAGGCTGAAGCTGAGGCTGAGGCAGAGGCTGAGGCTGCCCAACCAGCTCTTCAGGTGTCTCCGGTTCTTCTTCATACAAGGATGGTCATTAAGTCCCGCTTTAATCCTTCTGACTTCGTCCAAGTCACCCTCTCTTCTAGCTTGGGCCAAAGCTCCACCACGATGAATAATACGGGTTCTCTATAATAAAAACCAAGTCCAGAAATGAGATCCTAAGGTTTAGAATTCTACGAGTTAAGAAGTTCATCAAAGTTTATACTTCCAATTTATTCTACCACTTTGAATTCTCATTATCCAAGATTTTATAAAACCATCTTTTCAAAATAATCCAAGTATATATATTTTTCTGAAAAGTAATTATAGGTAGAAAAATATTCACACACACATATATATAATAAGTTTTTTTATAAACATTTATTTCTTCAATTTGTAGATCCATGTATATATATATATAACAAATAAATTGTTATAAAATTTCAAACATTCCCAATTAATTAATCTAATTAATAATTAAAATTAATCACATTATTCAATCATCACATAATCCCTAGTTAATGACCATCACAATAACTATTAACAATTCTTTTTAATTATAATTTATCTCTAATCACTGAATTAATTAAGTGCTCATTGTAACCTAATTAATAATTAATTACTTGGTTAATTAATTTTATCTTTTAAAGAGTGGAAAATTTCCCAAAAATTTACTAGTTTAAAAACTTTTCAAATATCAATTTAAGATTTTTCCAAATTTATCTTATAAATAAAACTTATTAAGAATACATTTTCCACAGATTCAAATTCTAAAGGGTTCAATTTCTAAGGGTATACTCTAGTCAAAAGGACAATCCAATGCATATACTTAAGGTTGTCAGCTAAGACCACACAGAAACCAGATGGTAAATTATTATCATCACAACCACTCATTTTAAATTCCATATATATTTAAAAAAATCATATCTTTTATATGGAAAATATATTTGGGTAAAATCATTTCATCTACTCCTTTTAAAACAATATGTGTCCATTGGCCTGGTTCAAGTGTTTAGAGATCCCTATCAATAACGTTAGCTACTCTTATTGACCAGAATCCATATGTCACTTAACCGACCAATTAACACAATATAAAACAATTTTATACAACTAACAAATATGCACTCTCGTGTGTGTGTGTGTGTGTACGCACACACACACACACGCTCCGACTCAACAGGTTGATATAGACTCTATTCCTAATTAGCAACCTACTCGAACTAGGTATTCACTCAACCTAGGCTCTGATACCACAATGTCACAACCCATTTTTCCATACCTATTTAAACCGACTTTGAACCACTCTTGTCAGCTAAATCGTGCAGAAAGACGGATAATGAAAGAAAGAAAGAAGATATTAATAGAAAGAAGATAGAAGAAAAGAGAACAAATCAGAATCTCACAACGGAACGAATAAATTATAATATAAACAAATCTTTACATGAAACCAAAACTGTTACATTTATATATAACATATACAGGTTTTACATCAGAGGTACAACCATATAACTCGGACAGTAATGTCAATCCTGTCCTTACATCAATAACCACACGACCAAAGGATTACATATAAACATTTACGAGAATACGCCTCTCGATCCAGTTCTTTCTTCTGAAGCTTCCACTCTTCCAGTTAAACCTGGAAATATGCTCGGTCTGACCCGAGCATATAGGAAAAACACCAAAGCCCGGGTCAGTCTGGTATACCAGCGTGAGAAACACAATCAACTTGATTATTAAATTTCGAAAATTCCTTTTGAAAACAAAAGCATCTCGTAAGACCACGCCACAAATAAACATGTCGGGTTTTTACCTTACGATAGCTAAACATTTTTATGAAATCCTCTGATATTATAGTAGGGTCTATATGCAAATACTTATTAGAATAGCCGAAATTGTTACATTATTAAATTCCAGCTACTAGCCACAGAGTGGGTAATACAAACAAAACTCATACAAGGCACGTAGGGAGAATGGATTTCCAACTAATGACTAGGCATTGGGGTACCACCTGTCACGGTACGTGGCCTAGATCACAGTACCGAGGATCACTCCCGACCCCCTGCAACACAAGACCGGGACTATCCCTTACTGGATAATCCCGAGTAAGATCATCCCATGGTTAGGATCAGCAACCACACCACTAAGCCAAAATAAAAAGGGACATCTAGACAGGGATGACCTCACCCTGAAATGGGTGCTATCCACCTAGCCTTGCTGCATAACCCCTGATTTTCGGTCATTCCCGGTTGATGAGGCTCGACGCTAAGCGTTACCTTTTTAGAACATATCCCTTAGAATGCTCATCGTCCACCTGACGATGTTCTGAAAGTATTCGTCCATACAAGTCCATTCCGGGTTCGAACGGAACCGAAGGCACTATTCCTACTACATCCATTTTGGAATCACCCTCAGGATTAGTAGCGAGTAACCCTTGCACTTCACTGCTCCATCTTCGACTCCAAGCTTTTTGTCTTTATCCTGAAAACGTATCGTTGGATCGAAGTGGTTTTCGGATTTCAAATCCGATCCCGGTCTCTTCGAAACAACGTTCGTTATTTCCCGGTAAACTCAACCCCGGTTCTTCAGGAAATACACCGACGAAATACAAGATCAGAGTTCACCTCCTAACCGTTATTGTACGGGTCTCCTTATAATTCGTCCTAGAGAACGAACGAGTTTATACGTACGATATAGCAGCTCGATCGGTAACCGTACCATATAATTCTTGAATCTCCTCTAGATAATTCCAAAGTCAGGTTTTGTCCAATTTTGATAGTCGTTTATTTAACTATCAAAGCAATCAATCAATACAACAAAGTTATTTCCCATTGCAACCGTTAAACCTTGTTCACCTTTTAAAATCCAAGTGAATTACCATTTATTTAAGAAAGCTTATTTCATTTGAAAAAAATATATAAAACTGTTTCCTTTCAAATCATACTTATAATTTTCCAAATATTATTACAAGTTCAATAAATAAAATATTCTTCATAAAGGTTATTGTAATTTATTATTTAAACTACTTTTATTAAAGAGATTTTAATTTGAAGAAAATATACTTAAATATTAATAAAAATTGTTCTTTAAAGTGTCTTAAAGAAATGAGTTAATACTTGAAAGAATTAAAAAATTATAACTTAAAAAGATTTTCAAAGGTAGAAATAAATAGCTACTTTCAATATTCCAAATATTGATAAATCTTAGAAACATTTCTAAAAATAATATTACTACTTTATTTTTAAATAAAAACTAATTTCATAAATCAATTCAAATCGAACAAGGATTATCAGTCCAAACGGTACTTATCAATTCACATTTCATAATTCACAATCATAGATATTCAAATCAATCCACTACCATAGATCGATTCACAATATATTATCGATATAATTAACAGGCACATAACATATATATGCAATAACAACAGATTAGAGATTATCATTACTAGAACAATTATACAAACACAATCAGATCAATGGCTTACACCTTACACAACAATTAGATTAATTATACAGCGGAATGGTGTCAGTTCCCGCTGTCCCAATGTCATCTAGTTTAAACAATCTAAATGAATGCAACTAATCAATTGGGATCATTTCAACAATTTGGCCATAAGATTATTAAATGGCATTCATTCCCGATTGATAATTAGATCCTACCTAAACAAGCTTATACAATTTCACATATTAACTTCACAATGGATCATACGACGACGTAACATTCGTCGATACGAACCATTCATTTCATAACATTTATTTATGAAATAATTATAATATAATATAACTTATGGACTTGAATTCACTTCAAAGTATAAGTATTTATTTCCCTTTATTATTTCAATTATATTCCACTTTTTAAATTAATCATCTTTGATTAATTATTTTCTAATTACGTTAAGTAATTAACTTTTAATTAATTACACAAATTAATTTTTTTTAACTATTTCAGCAATTAACCTTTAATTGCTTAATTAATTACATAATCCCTTAATTAATTATAATTAATTATTTGATAATCACTTATATTTATTACTTATTCCTTAACTAATCAACCCTTATTCCTCTCATTAATTATTATAAATTAAAAATCTTTAAGCACTTGATTAATTCAAAGCTCAATTATAATGATCTTCCAAATCATCTTTACTTTACGCAAATTATTCGAATAAACTTAAGTAAAAGAATTTATAATTTAAGTCAAATCAGATATTGATATCAGTTTTACTTAAATAACCATAATTAATTATTAATATAAACGATTTGTTATTATTAAAACCCATTGTTTTTAAATAAATCTTAAATAATGTTTAAGATCAAAGATGTTGTTTAAAAGATTCACATATACCATCATACTTGTTAAATGTGAGAAAAACAATATAAATTTAAAACTTTTAATATACCAATTCTTTAAAAATAATAAAACTTTACTTTTAAACAAATCAAACCCTAAATCACAGCCCAAAGCCACAGGCTCGACCAACAAATCAAGCCCGATATAGTCCAAGCCCGATACCCTAAAAAGAAACAAATCAGAAATGTAACCAATTGGGCCGAAGCCCAACCCAATACCAAACACCACACCTTCTTCCCCAATACTTTGCTGAACCCCCACATTCCACCTTCAGGAATACAACCAAATTCGAACGGAGATCATCGCCTGAAACACATTTCCTCGAATCACATTGACAATCGCCGAACCCAAACGTCACTCACCCTCCAACATGACGACGAACAACCCACGCACTGCCATAAGCTACCTGGAACCGCGTGCACTGATACGCGTGCACGTGTACAGCCATAACTTCGGCCAACTCACTGTCGCGACGCCTCAAATCAACTCCATAACAACGCTCGAATTCAACAAGCTACTCGTCGAAGCAATGATCATTGATGATCGAAATTTCGAGCTTCAGTGTCGAGGATTTCAAATGCGAAGTCCACACTCCACGACAAATCCATCTTCTGCTTCAACAACTATCCACAATTTCGAACATCATCCACTATGATCGAGTGCTCACACATGCAGCTACCCATGGGCCAAAACCCAAGAACTCCGGTCGCCCCTTTGTTTCTCAAACCCGCCGCAATATGACCAGGGCTTCAACCCCCCTTAAACCCTAAAACAACCAAGCACGCGCAACCCCACGACGAAGAAATCGCCGGAAATTTATTTTTGAACGAAAAAGGTTCAACCCCAAATTTCCTACAAACTAGGTGGTTAAAAATCACAATTCAACCTCTAAAAATCCTATTTTTAACAGAGAAACCAACATGCATGCATGCTTGAATCTTCGATTCGAATATATTGAAATTTCACAAAAACAAGATTCTTACTGTAAAACGAACCCCAACCTAACTACACAGCATAAATAATTCATTTACCAATTGTAACTCAAACTGTTCTAGTAAATAAACATATTTCTAGTTCACAAAATTTTCAAATTTAAACTAGATCAAAAGATATGGGTTTTTGAAGTGAAGACAGATATGAAAAACACTGTCAACAGAGCATGCATAAAATTTTCATTTTGAAACAAACTGTTTCTCACCTTGAACGTCTTGGTTCCTGATACTTTTAAAAATTGAAGATTCGAAAAGTTGAAATATTGTTTTAGAATCCCTAAGCTTGAATCTAACAGAGAATATCTCTGTCCTCTTACTTGCAGAATATCAAAGTGCAGCTACTCTTTTTTTTATTTTATGTTCTGATACTTTAAAAATGTGAACTGAGATATTCTTTAGCTACTGATTTTATAACCTATATAGTTATAAACTTTACAACATAAATGTTGGACAGAAAAGACTTTTGGAGGCTGAAGTAATATCTTTTTTAAACAGAGAGAATTTTGAAAAGAAACTTGAATGATTATGTTGGATTTTCAGATTTTAAAGTGTCAAATGTTAGTTTTTTTTACTGATAGAATTTCTTACTTATTTACCCATAGTTTTAATTAGATTAATTTAGTTTACTTGCTCCTCTTTGTTATTCTGCATTTACATTTAACAGTAAAAAGTTTGGAGGTTCATTATTTATTGTATTGTTTATATATGCCATACAATATTAATACACATGCAACTATATTTAAGATTGCAACAGCCCATACTTAAGGTTAATCAAGGATAAATGTGATTGTCACTATTACATTTTAAACAAAAATAAAAAATTAATTAAATAAGACTTAAGGTATGTATTCTTATTTGTTTTAAAATAAAGATAAGGAATTAATCAATTAAAATAACACCTTTTTTTTATTAATACTTTTTAATAAATTTATGTTTACTTTAAACAAAATGAAATAAAATAACATTTATATTTGCATATATTTTTATACTAAATAAAACTTTAATAAAAATAAAATCTATACCATAGATTAAATTTCAAAATAAATCAAGTCACTCTCCTCTTTATAATATAAAAATATATAACTTCAAACAACTAAGTTTCATTAATATTTATGTATAAATAGTTTCTCTTATTTATTTATGTGATTTTTATACATATCAATTCATAACATTTCTCTCAATTAACTATTATAATTTTTTCTTTTAACTTATCATAACTTATATATATATATGTATATATATAAATCGTCTTATTCAAAGTGCATATATTTTTAAAGAAACTTAAAATTATTTTACTCAATATAAACAACATTGTTTGTATATACCAAATCAAAGTATAACACTTCCACTTCATTAAGAATTTTCATCTAATTTTATTACATAAAAATTTATCATTCTATATATGAAAATAATGAATTTTCAATAAATTTAAATTCCTATTATATTTCAACTTTAGAATAAATATATATATTTATCCTTGAAACAAATACATATATTAAATCTAAACAATATATACATATTTTACTTTAAAACAAAATATATGTTTAAGAAATTTTATTTAAATCAACTTAATAATTTAATATAGTTTTGAAAACCCAAGTTATATTGATTTTAGAAATTTTTTATATAATGATAAATCATTGATTAATGGAAATATTGTATATTAAAATACAATATCATTGAATATTATAAATAATATTCATAACTCGGGATGTCCGAAATCCCGGGTCGTTACATTTACTACTTAACTCTATTTAAATTTCTCCTAAATAAACTTAGGCCTTAAATAGAAATAAAGACATATAATTAAGTCCTAAACTTAATTAAGCTAAATAGATACCTTAGCTAACAATTTAGTGAAATTAAAAGAATGGGTTGGAAAATTTGTTTGGAAATCTGATTAGAATCTTTCTTAAGAACCATACTATTATGTTTATTTCAGACCCAAGGTCCATTCTCAGACCAACGAAATTTACTTCCCACTTAATACTTGAATTCCATGGTCCAGAAGAAAAAAAATCCCGGCCCACCCTTTTATCTTTGGCCCAAATTTCTTTGCTTTACTTTCCTTTTCCCTTCCTTACTTCTTTTCTTTATCCTTCCTGAATTCAATGGTATGCATTCGAGTCTTATCTCGAGCCAAACTCCATCGTTCTAGAGTTTTTCTTCGAAAGCCACATCCAACCCAGCAACGAGACCACGACCCAAAAATATATCGTACACGCATATACGTGCACACGACATCGTTGCCGTCCTGATCAACTCCGACGCCATCCCTTGCTACCGTTGATCACCTCGATCCATCCAACTACCCAGTTTCCTCACTAACCACCCTGATTTGAAATCGAGCAAATTCAACACCTTATAGAAAACACCGGGTCACAATAATCCTTCGAGTTCACCACCTCAGATCATCAGAAAAAAATCTGATACTCCGATCAAGCCTTCGTCTCGCCTCCGTCTTCCTTTTCCCCAACCTCCGGTTCACCCCATTTCTAGCACGACGTTGAGATCGCCCCACGAACAACCCGACCAAAAACTGAGACTGAACCCTAAAACTGCACTGCCGTGCCTCCACAGTGAATTTGGAACCTTCTGACCATTTTTGCCAAGCTCTCCTACCTTCTCTCCACCTCCAGTAGGAACGCCGCCTTCCCCGATGCACCCCATCACCCGAAAAAGGCAGAAACCCAAAAACGATCATCTCTCAAATTCCCCTAAATTTCTACCTTAAAAATCATGTTTTGATTTTTAAAAATCCTAGTTTTTGATGACGAAACCAATTATATAACTGAAACAAGCAATCATTATAGACAAAATTTTGATATGTTTTAAGTCCACTGTTCTTCCTTCTTCTTATTTAAAAACTAATTCAAATTGAACTTGAATTTTTTTTTAAAAAATTTATAACTTGTTACAACTAACAAATTTTGTTTACAACTTGAAGACTAAAGGGATTTGGGGAATTTTTTTTAAAGCCTGAACACTAAAGCAGAGCCAATAGTCTTGTGTAAAATCATGCACATCCCTTTGTTCAGATATATATTTACATATAATTCATATCATATAAACACTTATCGCACCCAACTTCAAAAGGATTATCTCATGCATCCAGATTTAAGATAGAATAAGGTATAGTTTACTCACCATTTCAGTTTGAACAGAGAAGGCATGGAACTGATCTTAACTTCGAAAAAAAAATCTAGACAGTTGGGTTAGATTTCTGATCTGCTTGAATTATCCGAGTTAAATCTTACTTTGAAGCTTCGATCTTTTGAATTCGGATCTGATATTGTTGCTAGTTGTTTAGAAGATTTAGCTTTAAAAACTGAGAAGTTTGAAGTTGTTGATTTCTTGATCAAATTTCTAGTTTGAGGATGTTAACAGGTTATGATTTTTTTTCCAGATTTTGAAATTTGTAAAGACTTATTGTTGTTTGAATCCTGAACCTGATTCTAAACTTGGCTCGGGTTTTTTTTTAAATTATGAAGAAAATTTTGTTTCCTCTTTATTCATCAAAATAAAAAGAAATGTAAAATATAATTCAAATATGACACTTGTCTTTTACTCTACATAACCATTTAACACATGTTATTAAAAAGGCTTATATAACAACACTTGTAATTAAGCATGAGTAAATTAGTTTTTAAATGGTTAAAAAGCTTTTATAATTAATTTCCTAATTAATAAATGCACATCTTAATTTATATAAATTAAAGCCCTTTAAAAGAAAAGGAAAAAATATATAAAACAACTATATTCCAAATAAAATCATATAAAAATAAATTTAAGATATATATGTACCCTTTGAATTTCAATATCCTAATCCAAATTCAAATTCAATTTAAAATTCAATTTAAATTCAATTTACAAATTAAATTTGTAAATAATAATTCTATTTAAAAATTTATTTATACCTATATTTAAAAAGAAACATCACATTACTATTATTGTTTGAAAATAATTTTGTCAATTCTAAATAATTTATAAAGGAGATTATTGAATAATTATTTTTCCCAAATATGAATAAATTCAATTTTATTATATTTCCACATTCGTTTACTCATCCGTATATCTATTATTACCAGAATTTATCCGTTCAATTGATTAAAACAGTTAATTACCCATTTATCAGATGTCCAAAACCGAGTTATCACATTCCTCCCCCCTTTGAATCTTTTCGTCCTCGAAAAGGAACGAAAGCAGAATTTTTAAAATGCTTAAAATCAGATAAATTTTTAAAACACCTTTAAAATCTATATAGTATTGTCAAAATAGTTTTATAAAAATATCATTGATGTTTTGAACAAGTACATCTTCATTCTCACAGAAATTTGATCATATGTCAATCAGACGTACGACTGAAAATCTATAAGTACTTAGCAGACCCATTTTCAACACCCAGTGAAAATACTTTGTAAAATAATTCTATTGAAAATTTTGTGAAAATATAGGAAACATTTTTAAAATAGAGAAAATATCTTTAGTGAGAATGCTCTGGAAATCATCACCCCCATCCATGGTCGTAGTTAACCCGATGGTTACGTTGCCATCCCGACAAAATCCATAGATAATTGTAGGCCTCCGCGCCCCTTGGTTACACTATGGAACCCGCTACAGATCGCAGCTACAACTGGGGTTACGTTGCTATCACAGCAAAAACCCATACAACTGTAGGCCTCAGCGTCCTCGAATTTCGCTGCCAAAAGAATGAAACTTCTCCACTTCACTTGGCCATAAATCATAGTCTACTGATGTTACGTTGCCTTCTCGGCAAAATCAAGCGTAGACCGTTGACACTCACCTCCACACGATTTCCGCTATGGTCCACACAGTAGATCGCAGTGACATCGAGTTACACTGTCGTCATGGCATAACCCAAATGCCTCTGTAGGCATCAGCGCCCTCGACTTTCGCTACCCAATAATCCTCAGGAACTAGTTTGTCCGGACTCCTCACAGGATCAACTTTAGAACCTCCCTCTTAGAGGCTTAAGACAGTACCAACCTATGGTACTCCTGAGAAGTTCATCCCAACGGAGCGCCTTTTTCTCCAAAGCCATTTTCGAAACACTTTATACTATACACATATAGTATCTTCAAATCATACACCTAGTATGAATCACATATAAATCTCCTTCCTCAAAATCGATTATCCCAAAATCGATAATTCTTAATTAGGATTTTAAAATACAATATTGAATTTACCCAAAAATCAAAAGCCTTTCCAAATCCAAAGGTTTCAAAAACCTTTCCTCCAAAATCATCCTCATAAGATCCTTTATATATATATATAGATAGATATATATAATCATGAATTTTTTTGGATCATTTCAAACTTGCATAAAACCCCTTTTATACTTTAAATATTTACAAAACCCTTTCTTCAGGCTACAGATTCACAAAGGGAGATTTATCTTATATAACAAAGATATATAACTTTGTTTATGCCAAATCAAATATTCCAATTTGATTTCTCTTTACAAAATCACTTATCATATCACTTGCTTCCATAAAGTAAATTTCTATTATAGAAATATCCAATTTCCATTTTACTTCATCATATATTTCACAAAATAGACCTTTCATTTCAAAAACCATTCACAATTATTATCCATAAATTCCCGGTAACAATTTCATTCAAAACTGTATGATGTACACATATCATTCATATGCTATATAAATCTGATCGCTCACTTGATCACACAATTTCACTTTCGAACTAGTATCGTCCACCCGACTTCCTAGTGCAAACACAGATTTGGTTTCTTGATCAAAAACTGTCATTCTCCTTGCATAGTCATAACTATGATGGAGAATATCCAGAACCAATCAACAAACCATATCCAAGTACACCGTCGAAAATCGAGTGAAAAACCCCAACTCGGGTCGACATAATTATCTTGAAATTCTGTGCTCGAATTTGGATCAAATCACTATGCGAATAGAATAATATACGTACATCCTACGTATTTATCTCATTGATTATTAGCCAAATCAATTTTTTTCTATTCACATTCACTTTAATTTTCATTCACTTATTCACAATTACTTCAATCCTATTTGGATTATCACCTCAATTCTTATTTCAAATGGATATTCAATCATAAACAGTTTGAACTCCGTGCAGCTTAAATTTAGAAAATAGCTTGAAAAGTTTTAAAAATAGATAAGTAGTTTGGAAAATAATTATTAATTTGTAAAATAGCTGTAAAATACTTAAGTAATTGTAAGATAGCTGGAAAATAGTCAAATAATTGCAAAATAGATGTAAAATAGTAATTAATTATAAAGTAGTTGAAAAACAGTAATTAGTTTATAAAACAGTAGAAAAATTGTTAAATAGTTCCAAAAATAATTGTAAAACAAGTATAAGATAATTTGGATTTAAAAAGTAAAGTTGGATAGTAAATAGTTTAAAAAAATAGATTTGTACTAAAACAATTTATTTTGAAAAAAGTCCAGAGTCAAACTGTTTAATTCCCAACCTCCATTTCCAATGAATTCAATTTAAATTCCACTTCCATTTAAATTGATTCAATTCCAATTAGAATTGATCCCAATTCCAATAAATTTTAACTTTCAATTTTAATTTAAATTAAGTCAACTTCCATTCTCATCCCAAATTCAAATCAACTTCCTATTTGAGTTTGATCTCATTCAACATCAATTCCTGTTCAGATTATCCAATTCAAATTTCCATTAGAATTTTTGACTTATCCATCTTCAATCATAATTCCAATTAATTCAAATAAATTTCAAACTGAACTAATTTTATATTTTCAATTCTTTTCAATCCCAGTTTGAATTTGATCTAGAATTCAAGTTGAATTATCCTTGATTCTTTCCAAATTCAAATCAAATTCCATTTGAATTTAAAACTATTCAATCTTTAATCACAAATTCAAATTATTTAAATCAATTTCAATTTAAACTAATTTCAAATTCAATCTCACTTTAAATCATCTCGAATTATATAAATTCGAGTTAAACTTTCAAATGTTGATTTAATTCTCTTAAATCAGTTTAACCTTTACTTCTTCATAAACCTATTTCTAGCTTCAAATAATAATTCAGATCCAATTCCAGTTTAAAGATTTTTAATAGGATAATATTATCCAAATTATTTTAAAACACCCACACATTTCCAATTCACAGATCTCAAACCCATTTTGAGATCACACAAACTCCCAATTCAAATTAACCATTTAACTTCCCAAGTTAATCCCAGTTTCATATTAAATTTCCAAATCAGGTTGTCCATTCAAACTTATTTAGCTTCCTCCAAGTTAAATTCAATTTACTTAATTCAGTCAAATTTGCACAATTTGAATTCCTATTCAAATTTCAAAATACTTTCCCATCTATAAGTTCAAAAACTTATCACTTTGGGTTTTCACACCTCATTCCAAATTTAAAACTCAACATTTAGAGTTTATTTCAAACCATTTTTGATATTATGTATATTCCTCAAATATATACATATTTTCTTCTTGGCCCACCAAGCCGAATTTCAAAATTTAAACCACCCTTGGTTTTAATTCAAACAAACTCTTTTAAAGTTTACAAACAACTTCTTATTCTAAAATAAGATTACATTCAAAATAGTTTGAATAATATTATTTCCTTTAACACTTTGAAAACAATTTCAAATGTTTAGATTTAGAATTCAGAACTTCACAATTGGAAACCCACTTTAATTTACATCCTTTCTGATTTACAAGTTATTCTCTTAAAATGGTTACTTCCTTAAAGCATTTTATTGTTTATTGGAAAACAATCATCCCATTATTAAACACAATAACCATTCTATTTCTCCGGTTTTAAACCAATTCTAATTTATCTTATTTAGAAATTTTTCCCCAACTTCAAGATTTAATTTCAGTTTGAATACATTTCAAACTTATCCTTATTTAATTTCAATTTGGTTGTAATTCTGTTACCACTTAATTTAATTCCAATATTTAACATCCAATTTCCTTAATATTTGTTAGAAAGATATATTGCTTTATATATCAAAATATATTCTTATATAAAATCATTTAAAATATTTATATAAGAAAATAACAAGTACGCTCTCATATATATATATATGCTCAACTCATTCTAGAGTACTACGGACTCTATTTAATGAGTAATTCCCATCAGAGACAAGATCCTCGTTTAACCTTCGGCTCTGATACCAAATGTAATGATCCGAAATTTCGATCCCGAAAATTCCAAATTGTTAAGAAAAGAAGAAAAGAGATAGAAGAAGAAGAACAGAAAAGAAACACAATATCTCACATTCGCTGCGGATAAAATATAATATTAATAATAATAGTTATACTAAAGAAAACTGTATCTATCAATTTACATCAATATATCAGAGTTACAACAAATTTTATATAAACATTGGACAGATTCAATTCATCATGTCTTAGATATATACAATAATACAACAACGGAAACACTTCGTACGTTCCTGTCATCCATCTCGCCTCCTGAGCTCCAGAACGTCTTACCTGAAAATCCGTAATGCTCGTTTGACCCGAGCATTACATCAAAGTAACACCCGGGTCAGGCTGGAAACCAGCGTGAATAAACCCATCTAACATGGAATACAATAGCATAAACTTACATAAAACCCGGGGTAACTCGCGTCAAATTTTACAAATTCACAGGTTTGGTATAGACAATACTTTATTACACTTATCAATTTCTAAGTACCAAACTTAGATTAAATGGTCCAGTTTACTTAAATCATTCCATTCCAGTATATATATTTCACACATCAAATCTGAACAGAATTATTATAGATTACAGATCGAAGTGGGTTCGGGTATTTACTAATACCCGACTCCGGTCTCTTCGAATCCAATTTCATCTAAACCCAAATTATCCAATTAAATACAATCCAACTTTAATTACCGAATAACATTTTTACACAGAAATTCATAATTGATAGATAATCGCGTTGTCACCATCCATCCAACATTTCATATCACAAAGCAATTCATATCAGAGATATCAACCAATTCAAAGCACTCTTCATCATTCAATCATTTAAATCAACTCCTTGATTAATTATATTAATTAATCCTTTAATTATACTGAGTAATTATCACTTAATTCCCTCTACCAAGTAATTATCCTTTAGTTACTTCCCATCAACTAATTTCCTTTTAATTAATTACATCCAGTAATTATCCACTCATTACTCCACTAAGGAATTACACCTCATTATTTACCTTAAGTAATTATACTTAATCTTTGATCAATTATATTTATTAATCACCTTGATTAATCTCATTCTGTAATTAATTACTCTTAATTAATTACATCACTTAATTAACTTCCCATAACTCTTATTAGTCAATTCTTAAATTAATTACACTAAGTAAATAATTATTCATTACTTATACTAAGTAGTTATTCCTCAAATTAATTACACCGGATAATTAATCCAAAACTACTTTCAATCTTCAATTAATTACATCCTGTAATTACCATTACTAATTACTTCACTAGTAATTACACTTTACAAATCTCATTAAGTAATTATACTCAATCCCATTATCAAGTGATTATTTAAATTAATTAAATCAATTAATTAACTTAAACTAATCATATTAATTAGTTACATCGAGTAATTAATCCCTTTAATTAATTCCACTAAGCATTAATCCTTAATTACTTTCGTTAAGTAATTTACCTTTAATTACCTCCATCAAGTAATTATCCCATTGGTTAATTATCCTCACTTAATTAACCTTTAATTATTAATTAAATTAATCCTTAACAAATTTATTCTTTATTTTAAGTAATTATTATTAAAGTAATTAATCACTAATTTCTTATATTAATTTATCCTTGACTATGAATATATTGATCTCCAATTAACTCATAATTAATTTAATTAATCATCTATCCCTTTTCTCTTTAATAACTTTATTAAATTTAATCGATTCATAATCATCCAAGGTCTAAATTAACCTTAAGATAAACTATTTATCTTTATTTAATTTAATAACTATCAAAATCATAGTTATGTTTTGGATCATTTATTCTTAAATTTTACTTAACGAATTAAAGTATTTAATTTAAGTTTAAATAACTTACGCATTTTACTCAATAATTTAAGTTAAAAAAATTCCATAACTTCCTTAAATCTAATATTTAAAACCATTAATTATCCTTTTAGATAAACCATTTATCTTATTAATACTTAATTATCATTTAGAAACTTATTTAATAAACCTTGGGATTAAGTTGTTCATTTATCTATAGATTAACTTAAAATTTTAAGTTTAATTAATAATTAAAACACTATACCTACTAAAATTTACTACTTAACACTATTTAAATTTCTCCTAAATAAACTTAGGCCTTAAATAGAAATAAAGACATATAATTAAGTCCTAAACTTAATTAAATAGATACCTTAGCTAACAATTTAGTGAAAATTAAAAGAATGGGTTGGAATACTTGTTTGGAAATCTGATTAGAATCTTTCTTATGAACCATACTATTATGTTTATTTCAGACCCAAGGTCCATTCTAAGACCAACGAAATTTACTTCCGACTTAATACTTGAATTCCATGTCCAGAAAAAAATCCCGTCCCACCCTTTTATCTTCGGCCCAAGTTTCTTTGCTTTACTTTCCTTTTCCCTTCCTTACTTCTTTCCTTTATCCTTCCTGAATTCAATGGTATGCACCCGAGTCTTATCTCGAGCCAAACTCCATCGTTCTCGAGTTTTTCTTCGAAAGCCACATCCAACCCAGCAACAAGACCACGACCTAAAAATATATCGTACACGCATGTACATGCACAAGGCATCGTTGCCGTCCTGACCAACTCCGACGCCATCCCTTGCTGCCGTTGATCACCCCGATCCATCCAACTACCCAGTTTCCTCACTAACCACCCTGATTTGAATTCGAGCAAATTCAACACCTTACAGAAAACAATGGGTCACCATAATCCTCCAAGTTCACCACCTCACATCATTAGAAAAAAATCTGATACTCCGATCAAGCCTTCGCCTCGCTTCCATCTTCCTTTTTCCCAGCCTCCAGTTCACCCCATTTCTAGCATGACGTCGAGATCTCCCCACGAACAACCCAGACCAAAAACTGAGACTGAACCCTAAAACTGCACCGCTGCGCCTCCACAGTGAATTTGGAACCTTTTGACCATTTTTGCCAAGCTCTCCTACCTTCTCTCCACCTTCAGTAGGAACCGCGCCTTCCTCGATGCACCCCATCACCAAAAAAGGCAGAAACCCAAAAACGATCATCTCTCAAATTCCCCTAAATTTCTACCTTAAAAATCATGTTTTGATTTTTAAAAATCCTAGTTTTTGATGACGAAACCAATTATATAACTGAAACAAGCAATCATTATAAACAAAATTTTGATATGTTTTAAGTCCACTATTCTTCCTCCTTCTTATTTAAAAACTAATTCAAATTGAACCTGAATTTTTTTTTAAATTTATAACTTGTTACAACTAAAAATTTTTGTTTACAACTTGAAGACTAAAGGGATTTGGGGAAAATGTTTTTTTTAAAGCCCGAATACTAAAGCAGAGCCAATAGTCTTGTGTAAATTCATGCACATCCCTTTTTTCAGATATATATTTACATACAATTCACATCATATAAAAACTTATTGCATCCAACTTCAAAAGGGTTATCTCATGCTTCCAGATTTAAGATAGAATAAGGTATAGTTTACTCACCATTTCAGTTTGAACAGAGAAGGCATGGAACTGATCTGAACTTTAAAAAAAGACAGTTGGGTTAGATTTTTGATCTGCTTGAATTATCTGAGTTAAATCTTACTTTGAAGCTTCGATCTTTTGAATTCGGATCTGATATTGCTGCTAGTTGTTTAGAAGATTTAGCTTTAAAAACTAAGAAGTTTGAAGTTGCTGATTTCTTGATCAAATTTCTGGTTTGAGGATGCTAACAGGTTAAAAAAAATTCCAGATTTTTGGAATTTGTGAAGACTTATTGTTGTTTGAATCCTGAACCTGATTCTAACCTTGGCTCAGGTTTTTTTTAATTATGAAGAAAATTTTGTTTCCTCTTTATTCATCAAAATAAAACGAAATGTAAAATATAATTCAAACATGACACTTGTCGTTTACTCTACATAACCATTTAAAAAATGTTATTAAAAAGGCTGATATAACAACACTTGTAATTAAGCATGAGTAAATTAGTTTTTAAATGGTTAAAAAGCTTTTATAATTAATTTCCTATTTAATAAATGCATGTCTTAATTTATATAGATTAAAGCCCTTTAAAAGAAAAGGAAAAAAATATATAAAATAACTATATTCCAAATAAAACCATATAAAAATGTATTTAAGATATATATCTACCCTTTGAATTTCAATATCCTAATCCAAATTCAAATTCAATTTAAAATTCAATTTAAATTCAATTTACAAATTAAATTTGTAAATAATAATTCTATTTAAAAATTTATTTATACCTATATTTAAAAAAAAACATCACATTACTATTATTGTTTGAAAATAATTTTGTCAATTCTAAATAATTTATAAAGGAGATTATTAAATAATTATTTTTCTCAGATATGAATAAATTCAATTTTTATTATATTTCCACATTCATTTACTCATCCAGATATCTATTATTATCAGAATTTATCCGTTCAATTGATTAAAACAGTTAATTACCCATTTATCAGATGTCCAAAACCGGGTTATCACAGTTAGGGAAGTCAGAAAATTGCACCTATATTTGTTGGACCATTTCCTATTATAGAAATGATTTATAAACTCACTTATAGGATAGAGTTACCTAGCAGTTCGATAGGAGTCCACAATGTTTTTCGTGTTACTCATCTTAGGAAGTGTGTTCATGATTCAGATACTACTATCATTCCGACTGTATTGAAAGATTTAGTGGTGGAACCGGACATGATTATTGTTAGACAACCAGTTCTATTGTAGCTAAGGATGAGAATAAGTTAATGAACAAGATAGTTAGATTAGTAAAGTCATGTGGAGTGACAACGAGAGAGACTATACTTGAAAGACAAAGGACAAGATTATGGACACTTATCCTGATTTTTTTTGATGGTATATTTTATATATGTGTTATATGTTTGTTATATACCTAATCGTAATTTCGAGGGTGAAATTTTTTAGCAGAGGAGTTTGTAACACCCATAATTTTGATTACATTATTTAGGAATTTTAATTAGATAAATAAAATAATGTGTTGAGATAAGTAGAATGAGAAATGTTAATTAAGTTGGTCACGCCTTAAATTATTAACTAATAAGATTGGTTAGAACTTAAATAGGAAGGAGGAATACTTTGATCGGTAAAATAGGAGTAGGCCTTTTTTCCTAACCATAACCCTCGTTTCTCATTTTCCTCACTCACATTCCACTTTATACAAACATAAACAAAATCAAGGTTGGCCATTTTTTAGCAACTCAAGAGAAAAAAAGCTAAGGAAATCAAGATAAAGCAAAAGGGAATTTAATCAACACTTAGATCTCAATCTCTTTAACTAGTGAATAATAGTTATCCATCTCACATATGCTTGTTTGTTTCAGGTTTTTGTCTAAATCCAAATCATATGATGTTATTATGCCTTCTTATGTATTTTTTAAGTATTATATGTTGCTTGCCGATTTATTGGTTAATAATGGAATTATTTAATAGGTTTTAAGCATAAAAACCTAGTTTATGACACCCAAATAACTTGAAATTTGGATACGATGTTTAAAACATTATTTTTTGCATTCGATATTCAATTTCATAAATTTCCAAGGTGTGCGAATATTCTATGAATTTCCTAAGCAAGGAAAACAAATTGTTTCGGGTTTTAATTATTAAAAATAATTAAATAATGATTTTGGTCCTAAAAGTTTTATATATTAAAGGATATATTGATTATGATTTTTTAGTATTTTTGGGAATTTTTCCCAAGTGATTATGATTTATTTTAAATTTATTAAGCTAGAAAGGCCAGTAAATTATATTAAAATAATAAAATAAATTAAATGGTTCGTAAAATATTTTGAAAATAATAAATTTGATCTATAGTAGTTTTTTTGAAAAGGATTTGATTAAGTAATTTACTATCCAATAGCAAATGGACAAGGGATAGCGGTTAGTGCAAAAAAATATAATTGATATAGAAAATTAACTTTTTTTATATTAATTACAAGCTTGCCGTGTCGCTGATAATTGAGTGTCGAAGTCCAGCAATGTCAAAGTTATCCATTTCGACTTTAACTAGATATCAACTATGTTGGTATGGAATGAATCAACTTATGCTGAAGTTAGCTTGTATGGGTTCTCGGCATCACACTATCTTCGATATGGAGGTTACTTATCAAAACTTTTGGCATCATTGTTTTAATATAGTTTCAATGCCGACATCCATCATCTCGACATCCCCTATTTATTTGGCTTCAAAACCTAACGTTTGCGGTGTTGATGTCGTACTACATACTTTCGATGTCAATACTAAGTAGCATTGCTCCCGCATATATGTGCGTGTGTGCATGTGTGTGTGTATATATATATCTATATATATTTGACATTAGTTATTTAGTGTAAATGATGCCGCTATAACATAATTTCAATACCACTAAAGTAGCGGGATAGTAGCTGTATTTGTTAGGAATCTCAACATCAATGGTTTAAGGCAGTATGTTGCAAGTCATCAGTGTTGATAACCAGGTTTTCTAAGTTTTAAAACCATACTTTGTGCAAACCAAAGGACTACGTCACATGGGAATGATAACCTATATATTTTATAAATACGACAAGAATGATTTCTGCCTCATGGCCTATACTTTATAAATTAGAATATTTTTATACAGTTTCAACATAGAGAGGCGCGACATTAAATATCGACCAAAGTGATGTCGCATGTTATTGATTCAATGATTTTATTTAAAGAGGCTTGTTTGCTTAAGGTTTTAGATGTGCGACAACCTCATATTGATTTCAAAGTTAATGAGAGCTATTTCATAGAAGCATACATTTTGGCATAATATTTTGATTTAGTAAATTTTCCTTGTTTTGAAATATGATTTCAAGAGTTAATTCATTTATAAAGAATTATGTTTTTAAGGAAATAAAGAGAGTATTTAGCCTTCTACTTTATATGAGAATTAATCACCATTCGGTAAATTATGATAGGACATCTTGACTCAAGGATAAGAGACTAGAAAACCAAATAGTGGGACCGATATAGGGTAGCGCCCTACGGTTCAACCGTTATCTCCTAGTTTATATTAGTCCACAATTCTGGTGCATAGGCTTTGTTAAGGGCAAAACTAAAAGTAAGTTTACACATAGAAAGAAATATATAACTTAGATAGGTTATTGCTTGGCCTGCAAAACCATTAGGTTCATAGTGAGCCTAGCTAACTATGAGATAAATAGATAGATAGTCGGGTTAACACTAAGATGATTGTGTTTGGACGGATAGTTCAGTTTCCTCTTAACAGTAAGTTGGAGAATCAAGTATATCTAGTAGACCCGAGTGAGCCATATAGTTTTGTAGTAACCGTGTAAAAACTATAGAGATAAACAGTCAATTAATTGAGATAGATTGGCCAGGATTACCCTTGCAGCATGCGTGCATATGATTTTCATATTTGTTTAACCATTGTGAATATAGGAGCAAGATTGTGACTGGCATATTTTCAGAAGATAGTAGTGGGAAAATCTCTTCCGCTCAGTGATATAGTCTCACTAGATATCTATTATCAAGGTGGCATTTTATTATTCATACCAGACTTTTTGTCTTACCCGACATTTTTGTTTTTGTTAGGAACTGAGATGTTGGTTTTGATGACAACAACCTTTTAATATTATTACTTCCTAACATCCAAGAAACCATATACTATAATAATTTACAAAGATGATTTCCTTTTATATACGAAAATAGTTTGGGTAAAATTGTTTTATTTACCCTATTTAGAATAATACTATGTCGGTTTATCTTGTTTAAGAGTTTAGAAACCCCTATCGATACAGTTGGCCAAACTGCACCGACCAAAATCTATAAACAATCAATCGATAAGTCAACACAATATAAAACAATTTTATATTCACTAATAAATACGTTCTCATATCTATTATTACACTCAAACTCATTCTAGTGTACTACTGACTCTATCTTTAATGAGTAATCCCCACCAGAGCCAAGGTTGTCGCTTAACCAATTGCTTTGATACCAATTTGTAACGACACAATTTTTCGACTTTCGAAAGTCGACATCAATACGTCCATTGTATCAAATGCCAATCGAATGCCGAAAAACCGAACCATTAGGGTTAAAGAAGAGGAAGATAGAAGAAGAAACAGAAACAACAACAGAATCTCATATTTCATAGTGGAACAATATATAATAGATAAATGAATAATCTTTAAAATAAAGAACCATATCAGTTTATACATACATCATCAAAGTTTATAACTACAAAATAGCGGAAAAGAATATAACATATACAAGTGATACACCTCGCCAACCAGCTTGCCTTCTGATCTCCATAGAAACTTTTTTGACTTCGCTCCAGAACAACTTATAACCTGACTCTAGGCTGCCGTGTGGAAAATTGTGAGCACCTAGAGTTTAGAAAGGGAACAATAAACTCCAAGTCAGTCATAGGACTGGTGTGAGATCTTAAAAACAGTTATTTTTAACAAAAAGAAAATAAAAGGGAAATAAAAGAAATTCGCAAAGTTTTTTGGAAAATGAAACTATCATAAGGCCTCTCGGCACACACACAATGCAATCTCACACTAGGGAAGATTTCTCCTTATGATAGTCAAACATGCTTGATACGCAAAATCTCTTTGATATTATTATTAGTGCATATCGTGGAAAATATTTCGAAAGTGTAATATAAACCTTAGCTAGCATAGGTACCATTATATTATACCCGCTATAGCTACCTCCTGAGGAGGCAGGCTATACAATTGCAATCGTAAAGGTCTCGTATTGTTTCTTTGGATTTCCAAAAAATGGTCAGGCTAAGGAACTTTCTATGCCACATGGGTATGCCTATGGAGGGACGTCCCGAGAACCTAACCGGATCTCTGCCAACACAAGGCTGGGTTACCTCTGTAACAAGGTAACTACTACACGAGTATGTCATCCCCCGGTCGTTACCGACCTTTATCTGAGGATCCTCAACACCAACAACCACAAAGTAATAAATTTGCAGCAACCATATAGGTTAAATATCCGAGCTCCATACCATGATACCACCCTTTTCCAAAAGGAAATGGACATACCCTAAAGGGCGCTACCCCTAATAACCTTGTCGCATCTTTCCTATTTCGGCCATTTCTGGGTTATGTGGTTCGACAAAGTCTCGTCCACAAAAGCCATGCTTTGATCAACAAACGATCGACAACACTTCTTATGCCACATTACCAAATTGGGAATGTATCACTAGTAACCATCAACTACATAACCTCTGAGCTCGTACGTCTCAGAGAAAGAAGTTAAGCTAAGAGAATAAATTTTCCGACACCAACAGAAATATATTTGATAGAAACCAGCTTTACATCTCAAAGTGTAAGGTCAAACACACATCCATACAAGTCCTTCCCTGGTTCGAACGGAACTGAAGGAACTTCAAAGAAGCCCTTGCAAATCCGGACATTCACTAATCACGTCCGGACTCCCCATCACAAAGGGTAATAAAATCTCTATACCAGAGCAACTCAGTGCAGAGACATTCGACAGGTAACCCATTCGTTTTCGAAAATACTCGGTCTTCAACACCGTCTTCAAATGCAATCCCATTTCGTCGTATAATTATTCGGAATGGATTTTATGACACAAAGTCCTCTCCCGGCTAATTTGAATAATGTGCTATTATTTTAAAAATAAGTGTTACATTCAGATTTCAAGTAAATCACAACAAATTTCCACTTTGATCTTTTAAACAAAAGATCCATCACAAAGATTCGATGTGGTTTTCTAATATCCATTTGAAATCAGACCCCCGGTCGCATCGAAACTCAAATGCTACTTAAAGGCCAATATTGGTAGTCGGTTATTTAACGATCAATCAATATTCACAACAATCACTAGATTTTAAATAATTTTCCCCCAATTATTTATTTTCAAAATATCTTCGCAAGATATATTTTTAACACTTCAATAATTTGAAAACAAATTTCAAATCACTTTCCTTACGCGGAATAAATTTCCAAATATTTATTTTTTTCCACTGAAAATTTGCCAAGTCCGAATACTTTAAAATAATTTAAATCACTTATCCAAAAATATATACTTGGAAACATTAAAAAAAACTATTTTGAAGCATTTTATTTAAAACATTAGTTATGAAATTTTATATCAATATCTCATATAAAACTCCAGTTCAAATAATTGTAAAAATAAAATTATTAAACAAAGTGTAATTATTAAAATAACCATTTTCTAAATCAAATATCAATTAACACTTTAAATAATCACTTCTATAATCAACTTAAATAATATTTACTTTAAAGATTTAAAAACAATTTACAAAAATAATTTCTCTATTGTTAGTCCATGAGATGATGGTTTTGATGAAAACAACCTTAGAATAGATTACAAAATATAAATACTAACAATATTAGTTTAGATATATATGTATATACAGGATTTAACCATGCATGTAACAAGAATGAAGACTGTACAGTATAGAGATTCTAGATATCAATATTAAAGACTCATGAGTATCAAGATTATCAAGAGTTCAAGTAATTTATTTCTTAATTAGAAATTTTGTTAAAACTCCTAGAAAAGCACTGGCATCTTAAAATCCAATTTATTCGTGGAATAGAATCCACTTCGAGCCCGTTAAAGGGATGGAACCCTAAGTAGGATGGAATCTACGAAAAATCTAATGGAACATTGTTTTGTATCCGCTAACTTTTTATTCAAAATGATTTTTCAAAATTACATCATGTTTTCAAAATGATTTCAAAACCTTACTTTTAAAAGCATCAAAAACATCTACCCTGATTTCAAATACTTTTAGCCTCAAAATAATCTTTAATTTCAAAATCAAATTATCCTTGTTTTCAAACTATCTTTTAAAATAAAAGTATATTTAATTTTTTAATATTTATATATTTAGATTTATATATAAAATTATAGTAAAATTCTATATATATATATAATTTATGTATTTTAATTATAGTCAAGTATATTTATAAAGTTTAAAATAGTTTTAATATAAAATAAAGGTTATTTTCAAAGAAAATCAAAACATCAAAAATCCCTTTGGGATGTCGACATACTCAAGAACCTAATGTCGACATGGTATCAGTTGAGTTCAAAATTTAAATTTCAAAAGAAGTGTCTATTCGTCATAACTCTTCACTAATGGACATGGCTGTTGTTCCTCTATAAATAGGGGTTAGTTTCAACGAATTTTTATTTTAGTTTTTCTGGTTTTTTACTCCTCTTCTTCTTTCACATTTCTATATACATATTTTTACGATTACTCTGCCGAAATCAACATTGAATCTAACTAGATTATCTCTGGTTTGATTCTCTATCGCTATCTCAATAAGATCCTCTGTGCTATTTAGAGTTATAGGCTTTTTGTTATCAACTTAGCGATAAAAGGTGTGATTGTAGCCTTGAAAATCAATCAAGCGAGATAAGGTGTGATTGTAGCCTGGGGAAATCAATTGGGTAAACTTGTTGCCCGGGAAATCAAGTATTTCTACCCACAGGATTGTGATTATGGAGGATGTACCTCGTAGCCTTGAAATCGAGGGTGTAATTGTAAAGATTGCTTTTGAAAGGAAATCCGTATTTGTTGTGCGGGACTGGATATAGGGTAACTCTGAACAGTATAAAATCCGGTGCGTACTTTCCTTTACTATTTTTACTTTATATTTGCATTTTTGTTTGATTATGTGATCATATCTGTGTCTGAATATTGCATACATTTGTGTTTAAATTAAAATAAAAACTCAAAAAGATTCAACAATTCTCTAAAACACTATTCACCCCCCTCTAGTGTTTATCCAAGCCTTAAGATCCTTAATCCGCATTTCTCACATATACAAACATTCTTTTTAAAACCAACTTTAGAAAAGGTGCTTCAAAAACATACTCGACTTTCCAGGGACAATACACTTTCCATTTCAAAAGGGTCCATTTAAATCAATTAATAAATCTTTTTTGATTTATTTTAATTTACATTCCAAATCCGTAAATTTCTTTCCACACTTTTAAAAATAAACATTTATTTTTAAAACAAATTTCCCTTTCCTTTATAAATTCCTATTGTGAATTTAAATTTCTAAATATCCACTGATATATGATTTTCAAATCAATTCCCAAATATTTACTTTCAAACACCAAATCAAATTCCAAATTGATTTCCAAATTTATTTCAAACCCTAAATCAAATTCCAAATGGATTTCCAAATTTATTTCAAACCGCAAATCAAATTCCAAATTGATATCTAAATTTATTTTCAACCCTAAATCAAATTCCAAATTGATTTCTAAATTTATTTCCAAACTCCAAATCAAATTCCAAATTGATTTTCAAATTTATTTTCAAACACCAAATCAAATTCCAAATTGATTTCCAAATTTATTTTCTTTTAAAATAAACTCCTTTATTTCTCCCCAATTATTTAAAATCTGAGTTTTAAATAAATTCTTCAACTATATTACTTAAAATCCATTTATTAAAATCTTTTTTCCATATTTTGGAATTTATTCAACAGGATTACAAACATCAATCTTTACCCTTTTAAAATTCCTTCTTTTAAATTTATTCAATTCTCTAAATTAATTTACTTAAAATCTTATGCTTTAATTTTCAAAATCCAATCTTTCATTTTTGCTATTCTATGATACCAAAAATATATTCAGCTAAACTATAGACTATAATACATTTCAACCACCAATATAATCATTCACACCAACATAATCATTCACAGATTATCATATCACAACATATACAAATAAATTCAACAATGTGAGGTATCCTGTTGGATCCCTCCAACCTGTTCTCCCGCATGCACAACTGTTAACACAACAATTAAATACCAATTCCACTTTGAGGTGGAATATCGCGGTATATGGGATTATATAATATCATCCGCTATTATGCGGCGCATAGGGTCTCATCCGCTATATAATGTGGGAAATCAATCACTCCAATATATATATATATATATATATATATATATATATATATATATGTATATATATATAGTATCACAATTAGTCAATCAATCAGTGACTGAAATTCTAATTTCGATTGAGCGAGAAGATCTCACCTTTGCTTTTATTTTGTAATCCAATCCAAACCAGTCATTTCTTCACGATTTAAGACCTTGTAACAACATTATAAGGTTTTATTAATATTCGAATAATTGAATAATTCAATTGCTATTTTAAAATTTTAATTCAACAAATAATTTTAATTTTAAACTAGTGATTTAGTTTTAAACAAATTTTCCTTTTTAAATAAAATCCTTTAGTAACTAAAATAAATTTAATAAGTTAATTTAACTATTTATCCACCAAATCCATTATTTAAAATAAGCTAGTATATTTTAAATTGAAATAGTCATGTATATTCTTCATATGGGTACATTTATCTTTATATATTTTTCTATAAATAATGAAATAGCAAATTTATTTACTGTAAAAGTAATTTTTTTAATATATATTTGTAAGAATAAAATCAGATAATCAATTAGATATAAATAAATATATATGGTGAGGCAGCTAATATATATATATATATATTCTTTCTCTGTTTACTGTAATTTTTCAATCAATAAGGAATCGATATGCATGCTGTAATTCAATAAAATGGTAAATATATCTTACTGAACAACAATGTTCCCCGATCGAAACCCTAGCCATCGCCGTTGCATGTTCCACCATCACGCGTACGTGCATGCCACTTGAGCCACCATCTCGCCAAATCCAGATCACCACGCGCCTATGACATTCGCCATCGCGCATTCTGACAACGACATCGTCGCACTTGCCTTTGTCGCCGCTTCACATGCGCACGACCGTGCAATCTTGAACCATCGTGAACATAAAGCTTGACATCGGCCATGACATCATCTCGAGACTGTCGCAACCTTTGGTCGACTTATCGCCGCATCACCGAGCTTGGTTGTGTCACCATGCCGCTTGAACGAAATCGAGTCGTTTGAACTTTGAATTCGATTTGTGATTTTTTACAGAAGAGAAGAAAAGGAGGGTTTAATTTTCTCGGCCACTGATTTTATGAAGCTTATTTAAATTTTTGAACGAAAAATGATTTCGTTCGTTTTTTTATTATTTGCGTAAAAAAGGACGCGTGTCAAAACAATCGCCAGGTGTTGAAAAAAAACATGTCATTTGCTTATTACACTTACATACGGTTTACCCTATTTTATTATGGTTGATTATCTTATGAAAGGTTCAGGGATTTTTAAGAAGTTTTTGTTGATTACAAAGGAGGAGAAGTTATTAAATAATAGTTGGCTTGGAGTAAGGGGGAGTTATGGAGTAAGGGGGAGTTATGATACGAGTTATGGTATGATAAGTATATTTTATAAATACAGGTTGTCATCATCAAAAATAGGAGATTGTTAGGAACTGAAATGTTGGTTTTGACGACAACAAACTTTCTAACTTATTTTATTATAAAATATATACTAACACTGTTGTCTAAATAGATATGTATATGCAGGTATTAATTACTGAAGATTGATCAATACAAAGACTCAAGACTCGAGATTGAAGACTTTAGAGTATCGAGATCAAGATTTCAAGATATATGTCTAGTTTTTGTTAAAACTTCGTAATAACATTGGAATATTCATTTCGAATTTCATGTGGGATAGAACCCATTTCTACCTTCTTAATGGCTTACAAACCACGACAAGTAGCTTACAAATCTACGATAAGTGGCTTACAAACCCACGAACATCCTAGTTTTGTACAAGTTCTCGAGTCCTGTTGTGATGAGATGTTTTGCAGGAAGAAGCTTGCAAAACTACTTCAAAATGGTTTTTTCAAAATGATTTTTTCAAAATGATTTTCAAAACTGCTTTTCAAAATATTTTAGCCTTAAAACTATCTTTTCAAATGATTTTTCAAACAGATGTTTTAGCCTTAAAATATTATTTGTTTTTTTTTTTAAAATAAACTCTTGTTTTAAATTTCATTTTCAAAAACAAATTTTACATTGTTTTTTACAAAGGGATGTCGACATCATGGGATACCCCATGTCGACATGGTGGCCGTTGAATTCAAAAGTTTCAATTTTCAAAAGAAGTGTCTATTCGTTTAAATCTCTTCACAAATGGTGATGACCGTTGATGCTTTATAAATAGGCTTCAAAAACGAATTTTTTAATTATCTATTTTCATATTTTCTTTACTTCTTCTTCACAAATCCAAGTTCTATAATCTTCATATTTTTAAGATCATGCCCGAAATTCTGCTAAATTCTTAAGTGAATCAAATTAGAATCTCACTCTTGTTTGATTCTCTGCCCTCTCTCGAAGATCAAAGTGCTATTTGGAGTTATAGGATCGATTTGTAATCAAAAGTTTATCGAGTCACTGTACAAGGCGTGGTTGTGCCTGGAAATCAATTGGGTAATCTTGTGGCCCGTAAATCAAGAGAGTTTGCCCCGGACTCGTGAGAAAGGAGGGTGCCTCAAGGCCTTTAGAAATTGAGGAATGTAATCTCGACATTGGTATAATAAAAATCTATATGAGATGGTTTGCCTTGGTAAAGGACTGGATGTAGGGTAACTCCGAACCAGTATAAAATCCGGTGTGTTCTTTCCCTTTATAGTTTTTTATTCACTTTCTACATCTGTGTTTGATTCTGTAATTGTTCTGTGATTAAATTTTGCATTTGTTTGTTTCATAATTTTAAGTTAGTTCATATAAATCTTAGAATCCATTAAACACTATTCGCCACCCTTCTAGTGTTAAAAATGGCCTTAAGATCCTTAATCCGCACTCCCTTTCAGTTTTTCCCTTTAAACTCTTGGGTGCTCATTTGAGTAGTTTGAGAGTAAGATTTTCATGTTTTAGGTTTAAGGAATAAAGCTTCTGAAGATGTGCAGTGGGCATAGCTAGCTATATAGGAGTCTATTTATGTCTGTTGTGTTGTTATGATATTGTGCCTAAATGTATGTAATGGCAGAATATGAATCAATCAACTAGTAAACTTTGATCAACCAAGGGGGCATCTTCATATGTCGCTTTTGGAATATTTTGTAATAATTATATTTCATCTGAACCTGGGCAATGTTTGGGATTATGTAACGAATATGAAAATTTATCAACGAAATGTGTTTTGGTTAATTTTCATATTCATGTGGTTTTGATGTTAATGATACTATTTACTGATTTCATTTTGTCACCGAAAAATAATATTATTGATGACTGTAGTATTAGTGGCGCTTATTTTCAGGCCTTCGGATGAGGGACATTACAGAAGCATTCTTTTTTCAAAAAACCCTTATATATTATTTATCTAATTCTAAATTTGTTTTGATTATATGTGTACCTAAGTCTACATAATTATATAATATCTTTTACATACGCATGTATATTTATATGTAACCTAAGATTTCCAAAGGGTTTTTGTACAAGACATAATAGTAAATTTTCAAACAACTTTAATTAATGTTAACATTTTTTGATATACTACATATAAAATAAATGAAATCTATTTCATTTGAACTGCTTTGAAAATAATTTATTGTGTATGTATATATATTTATATACATGTAATTATGTGCGTGTATTAAAAAAATTCATTTTTAAGATGACAAAGGCATATATGGATGGGGAATGTGCATGTTGTGGTGTAAATCACAACACCTAAATGACATTTACGTTAACTTTGTATACTTTTATGTTCTGCACTTACACTATATACATGGATGCATGGTGATGTGCTCACAATTATATACAATTAATTAAAAATAAATAAAACTAGGTTTAAAAAGGTTTAATAAAGTGAATAAATTTTTAAAGAGAAGTTTAGAATAGTTTAAATAAATTTAGACTACATAGGCCCAATAAAGATCCAATAAAGGAATTTTTAATAAATTCACCATTTACTCCACTATGGGCGGAATCGATTCCTTCAATGGCATCGAGGCCCAATAGACTATGCAGTTTAAATTAGTCATGTTAGGGCAAACTAATTAAGTTTTTCCACTTAGTACGATGTCTAGAAAGGTAATGTCTAGGATTGGAATTGGATAACAAAGTACGATGTCCTACCTGGCCTTAAAAGTGTATTAAGCATAGGGTTGCCTCTAATTAAAAGGCTCAATTTGAATTGGGCCTTGGGATAATTTTCAAAACTATTTTGAAAATTAAAATAAAGAATTTTAGATTTTAAATTTAAAATAAATTCATGTTTATTGTAAAAGTTATAGTACAACATAAGTTTTCAAAATGTTTGAAAAGATAGCGATATTTTCAAAAAAAATTGGTAAAGCCAATGGGGTTGAATGGACCCCTACCATTTTATTTATAACAAAGTAAGATCATATTACAAGTATAAACAGGAATCATAGTGAGAACAAGATAGAAGAAAAAATAAAAAATAAAGCAAAGTAAAAAACAACAAATAGCCAGATACAGCTCCAATTTAGCATGCATGACCTATCAAAATGGTCCTTCAAAAGATACAGGGAACATCTTATTTCATAATGCACTGCATGGTATATTTCCAGTCGATTTCTTTGCTTGCTATTAAAGACTCTCTTAATCCTTTCTTTCCATATCTCATGCATAAAATTTTCAGCAAAATAAGGAGCTAATAAGAGAAGGTAGCTTTCCATTTCATAGCTTTATAAATGTTATACCAATCCTTCTTACTATCCTAATCTGGATTGACAAAACCTCACTTTAATTTAAATTTTCTCCAAAGAAAGTAAGAGAAAGAATAGCTAAAAAGAGATAGAGGTTGTCCTCAAATCTGCATTTACAGAACATACAAGTAGTATTGACAGGAATGCCTTTATGGACTAGGTTGCCAAAAGTATGTATAACATTCTTTATCACTTTCCCTGGCATGAAGTTAAGCTTTTCAAAAGTTGATTGGTTCCAAATTCTCTTAAACCAAGGAAATCTTGTGAGTTTGAGGTAGCAGTAAGGGCTGTGTATACCGTATCAATTGAATGGTTCTTTATTTCATTGCATCGGCATTATGTATCAGAAGCAACATATATGTAGGAGTTTTTATTAAAGGAATTCCAGATCGGGTTGTAATCCATTTCCAGAAATGATATTTAACTCGGTCAATTTTGGAAAATTAATGGTCTATTTATTAAGGGAAGTTACCCTATTTAATCTCCCATTTATGATAACTACCCATTTTTCTTGCTCACGTTCTTTTTCACGTTCTCAACCAACGGCTCTTTGATGGCAAGAGCATTATAAAGGAGAACTTGAGTCTAATTTTTCTGATAAGGTCACTAAACCCACTCTCTCAAAAAAAAATACACCATCTAAAGAAAGAGTGTGAAGGTTTAGCACTATATTGGAAACTGTATTGGAAAGTGGACGAGTTTGTAGATCCGTTTTTGCTGAATTTCATACGCTTCTTGAATTCAACTGCAATGGCTGGAGGTAAATAAATAGATCATGATTATTGCTTCCGATTTAAATCTTCGGTTTTTTGTATGTTTCAGTCTTGCATGCTACAGAAAATGATTAAATTACAAACTGAAACTAATATTTGGTATTAAAGCCTTATTACTTCGGCCTTGCTTAATATTAAAATCATGTTACTTTAATACTTTTCATATGGAGTTTCGGATCTTGATGCATTAATGAATTTACTAATGCTTTAATGAATTTGCATGAGTCCCATGTGAAATAATGAAAACTGTAACTGTCAGTTTATGATTTGCATCAGTTTCATGCGTAATTAATGTGAATTGTCATTTATGTTATGAATTGCAAAACATTCGTGTGAATTGCTGGAAAGCATTATTTCTGTTATGGATTTGTAAGAGTTGAATGGTGGGCCATACAAAATTAATGCTTACAAAGTAATTTATGTGCATGTTTGGATATGAACAACTATCATGTATCATGATCATTCATAAATCTATTAATTTTGGTCCCACATTCTAGAAATATTGAAGATAATACTCATATATATATAGAGTTGCACATGCTCTATTAGTTGAAAGAGCAAAGAGAGAAGACGAAAATGGCACCACCATATCACACACGCGCGAAAAAGCACTTAGCACTTTGCACGTGCGTGTGCGAGAATGTCCATCTATTCGTTTTCTGCTTCTCTCTTCGCTGCGTTTTTTTTGTTTTATTTTTTTTTAAACGAAGAGAGTGGCCACAGCATCTCTGCTTGCTGCTATGTGCATGGATCTGATATTATGAAACTTGCCCACAGGAATTTCATCATATCTGTTTGTTTGGGTACCGTGAAATATTTTTGTTCTTTTTCTTAATCTACCCATAGGAATTAAAGAACTGAATTTGTAGTTTCATCCTTCAGTTATTATGAATCTGTTCGAGCACGACTTTAGCCCATAGGCAAGTTTTATGTCAACAGATTCATGTGTATTTTTCCCGCAAGATTTACATTGGTAAAGCATGATAAATTTTTACGCCTCAAAAATTAATAGAAAAATTCTTGTTTCTAAGCATGTACTTTATTTTAGTAGTTTTACGTGGAACTTCTTCGGATGTCAAATATGACATTCCTGAATTAAAGGGTGATAACTATAAGGTGTGGAAAGAAAGAGTGCTGCTGCAGTTAGGATGGATGGACATCGATTATGCTATTAGGAAAGACGAACCACCTAACATTACTGAGATTAGTACTCCAGACTCAATTAGCCTTTATGAAAAGTGGGAGAGATCTAACCGTCTCTCTGTTATGTTCATAAAGACCAAAATTTGTGCTAGTATTCATGGTTCCATCGATTAGCATACTAAAGTTAGAGATCTTCTTAAAGCCATAGATGAGCAGTTCACAACTTCAGGCAAAGCTCTTGCTAGCACCTTAATAATGAAATTTTCATCCATGAGGCTCACTGAGATTAAAGGGTTGCGTGATTATATCATGCGCATGAGGGACATTGCGGCTCAACTGAATAATCTAGAAGTTACCATGTCCGAGTCCTTCCTAGTGCATTTCATTTTATGCACTCTTCCTCATCAATATGGTCCTTTTAAAGTATCTTACAACATACACAAGGATAAGTGGTCAGTTAATGAACTCATGACTATGTGTGTTCAAGAAGAAGGAAGATTGATGATGGAAGAGGGTGAAAAGGTGAACCTTACTACTTCTGAAAAGAAGAAGAAGGATTGCACGAAGGAAAAAGGTAAAGGAAAGATATCGGCTAAGCAGGCCATTAGAAAGGATGGGTGTTACTTCTGTAAAAAGAAGGGACACATAAAGAAAGATTGTCCTAAATTCAAGATCTGGCTTGCAAAGAAAGGTAATTTTCTTGCATTTGTGTATTATGAGTCTAATATGGTAAATATCAATCATAATACTTGGTGGATTGATTCTAGTACTACAATCCATGTTTCGAATACCTTGCAGGGTATGACAAACCTAAGGAAACCAGTGGGCAGTGAACACTGCATCTATTCTGGAAGCCATATGGGCTCACGTGTGGAAGCCGTTGGGTCATGTAGTTTAACTTTAAGTAGTGGTTTTGTTTTGCATTTAGAAAAGATGTTTTACGTACCAAATTTTGCTAGAAATTTGATTTCAGTTTCAAGACTTGTACCTTTGGGATTTTCTTTTAATTTTTTAGATTCTGGTTCCAGTTTATCTAGAAATTCTGAAATTATTGATCATGGTATTTTGTCTAATGGTTTGTATCATCTCGAACTACAAAATGACATCCATCATAGTTCATTGCATATTAATACTGGTTTAAAGAGATGTATTATGAATGAAAAATCCTCTTTGTTGTGGCATCAGAGATTGGGACATATCTCCATTGACAGAGTTAAGAGATTAGTAAAGGATGGAGTGCTTTCTACTCTAGACTTTACTGATTTTGAAACTTGTATTGGTTGCATTAAGGGAAAGTAAACTAACATACATAAGAAAGGTGCAAAGTGGAGTTCTGAATTATTAGAAATCATACATATAGATATTTGTTGTCCGGATATGAACACTAATGATCCAAAATACTTTATCACTTTTATAGACGAATATTCACGATATATGTATCTCTATTTGCTTCGTTCCAAAGACGAAGCTTTGGAAGCCTTCAAAATGTTTTAAGGCCGAAGTAGAGAATCAATGTGGTAAGCACATTAAAATCGTGAGATCAGATAGAAATGGTGGGTACTATGGTAGATACACGGAGAACGAACAAGCATGTGGTTCATTTGCAAAATTTCTTCAAGAGCATGGGATTGTTACCCAATACACTATTCCTGGTTCTCTGGACCAGAATGGTGTAGCAGAAAGAAGAAATCGAACCTTAATGGACATGGTGAGAAGTATGAGAAGTAATGTTAAACTTCCACCATTCTTGTGGATTGAAGCTCCTAAGACGGCAGCATACATATTAAACCGGGTTCCTTTCAAGGCTGTCTCTAAGACGCCTTTTGAGTTGTTCAAAGGTTGGAGACCAAGTTTGCGAAGTGTACGCGTTTGGGGATGCCCGTTGGAAGTGCGAATTTACAATCTACAAGAAAAGAAGATTGACCCAAGGACTATTAGTGGGTATTTCATTGGATATGCCGAGAAGTCAAAGGGTTATAGATTCTATTGTCCATCACATTGTACCAGGATTGTGGTATCAAGAAATGCTAAATTTCTTGAGAATGATTTGATCAGTGGGAGTGATCAATTTCAGAATATTAGTCCTGAAATAGACCACACTAAGGTTCCACCCTCTGATTCAAGTGATAGGTCGACTGTCATTCACACTCCTCAAGTTCAACCGAGTGTTAGACAGCCAAATACAGAAATTCCATAAATTGTTGATCAAAATCCGATAGATCATGCTATAAACGAGGAACCAGTTCATCATGAGAATGAACAAATCCCATTAAGGAGATCTACTCGAGAAAGACGATCAGCTATTCCTGACGATTATGAAGTGTACCTACAAGAATCAGATTATATCATTGGAGTCGATAACGACCCTCTGTCGTTTTTACAAGCCATAAGTTCTGCAGATTCAAACTTATGGATGAATGCTATGAAAGAAAAAATGAATTCTATGGCGTCTAATCGAGTTTGGAATCTCGTCTAGTTACCTGATGGTGTAAAAATCATTGGATGTAAGTGGGCTTTTAAGGCAAAAAGAGACTCACTAGGAAACATCGAGAGATATAAGGCAAGACTCGTTGCCAAAGGCTTTACTCAAAGGGAAGGAATCAATTATACAGAAACTTTTTCTCCTACATCAAAGAAGGATTCTTTCCATGTGGTCATGGCATTATTAGCTCATTTTGACTTCGAGCTACATCAGATGGATGTGAAAACGGCTTTTCTGAATGGAGATTTAGAGGAAGAGGTTTATATAAAACAACCTGAAGGATTCTCCTCTAAAGAAGGTGAGAATTTGGTTTGTAAGCTAAATAAATCAATATACGGGTTAAAACAAGCCTCCCGCCAGTGGTATAAGAAATTCCATGAAATAATTACTTCATTCGGTTTTGAAGAAAATATCATGGATCAATGTATATATCTTAAGGTCAATGGGAGTAACGTTTGTTTTCTTGTGTTGTATGTGGATGATATTTTGCTTGCGACTAATGATAAGGGGATGCTACATGAGGTGAAACAATTCCTTTCAAGTAAATTTGATATGAAAGATATGGGAGAGGCATCTTATGTCATTGGCATTAAGATCCATAGAGATAGATCTCGAGGCATTTTGGGATTGTCTCAAGAAGCCTATATCGACAAAGTGCTTGAACGATTTAGAATGAAAGATTGTTCACCAAATGTAGCACCCATTGTAAAAGGTGATCGGTTCAGTTTGGACCAGTTCCCTAGGAATGACATAGAAAGGGAACAGATGACAAATATTCCATATGCTTCAGCTGTTGGTAGCATAATGTATGCTCAGGTCTGTACCAGGCCCAATATTGCATATGCAGTTGGGGTATTAGGAAGATATCAGAGTAACCCAGGGATCGATCATTGGAAGGCTGCAAAGAAATTGTTAAGGTATCTTAAGGGTACTAAGGATTACATGCTTATGTATAGACGGACAAATAGCCTTGAAGTGATAAGCTACTCCGACTCCGACTACGGTGGCTACACTGATTCACAAAAATCCACTTCAGGATATGTGTTTATGCTAGCTTATGGTGCCGTTTCATGGAGGAGTGCAAAGCAGACCTTGACGGCCACTTCCACTATGGAGGCCGAATTCGTTTCTTGTTTTGAGGCTACCTCGCATGGTGTATGGTTGAAAAGTTTCATATCTGGGTTGAGAGTCATGGACTCTATTTGTCACCCAATAAGAATGTATTGTGATAATTCAGCTGTTGTTTTTATGGCTAAAAACAACAAGAATGGAAGGCGAAGCAAGCACATCAACATAAAGTTTCAAGCCATAAAGGAACGTGTTCAGGAAAAGAAGGTGATCATTGAACACATTAGCACTCAGCTTATGATTGCTGATCCCTTGACTAAAGGCATGCAAATCAAGAGTTTCAAGGGTCATGTATTGAAAATGGGACTTGGCTCCGTCATGTAATACATTCATTTTTATGTTGTGTTGAAATTTTATTTAGTTGGATATTTCTCGTTTGAGTTTATGTACGTATATATTTGATTATTACTGACAAATAACATTATGTTTGACCTGAAGTAAACATAGGGTTTACTCATTAAGTTATAACGTGAGTGAAGAGAGATCTAGTATAATGTGATACATGGAAGATCAATTCTCGCTTTAAGAGAATTTGTCACTATGATCCATATATGAAGTCTCTCTAGTTAAATGGACCAAGTGGGAGAATGTAAGCCGTTTCCAGAAATGATATTTAACTCGGTCAATTCTGGAAAATTAGTGGTCCATTTATTAAGGGAATTTACCCTATTTAATCTCCCATTTATGATAACTACCAATTTTTCTTGCTCACGTTCTTTTTCACGTTCTCAACCAACGGCTCTTTGATGGAAAGAGCATTATAAAGGAGAACTTGAGTCTAATTTTACTGATAAGGTCACTAAACCTACTCTCTCAAAAAAAATACACCATCTAAAGAAAGAGCGTGAAGGTTTAGCACCACATTGGAAACTGTAGTGGAAAGTCTAAGAGTTTATAGATCGTTTTTGCTGAATTTCATACGCTTCTCGAATTCAACTGCAACGGCTGGAGGTAAATAGATTGATCTTGATTATTGCTTCTGCTTTAAAACTTCGGTTTTTTGTATGTTTCAGTTTTGCATGCTACAGAAAATGATTAAATTACAAACTGAAACTAATACGGGTTGATAGTGGAGCGACTTGTACGTGGAAGGGAAATGATACCATTCCTCATGAAAGTGTTATCTTTTGAATTCATAGGAATAGCACTTTGCTACCGATCTTCATGTGATAGACAATTCTTTAAAAGTAAACCTTATTTGATCCAAGGAACGGTCCAAACTTGGCATTACTTCCAGGATCAAGTATCAATCTAGTATGAGGAAGGAGATTATCTCTCAGCCTTACAACCGCCTTCCAGACCCAACTGTGAGCTTATTTAGAAATCATCAACCAAAAGTCCTCATTCTTGAGATTATGATTTAATGACCAGGCTACCCATAAGGAATCAGCTTTGTCAATTATGCTATGGAGGTGCTTTGAAAGGGTAGCTATGTTCCATGTCTTAAATTTTTTGGTACCAAGCCCACCAAACATTTAGGCAATTCTAATTTACTGAAGGCAAGAGGGGAGAGCTTCCTATTATGTATTGAGCTAGACTATAGAAATCTTATTTGGTAGTTCTTATCATGGTGATGAGCCGCAAAGGGAGGAAAAAGATTCTGCCTCGGTAGACATATATTGAAAAAAATCAAAGAGTTGATGATAACAAGTCTTCCAAGTTGAGAGAGAAATTTGTTTTGCTATCTATTCAAGACCTTGGTAATTTTTTCATTTAAGGGATGCATTAGGAGATGGAAATTTTCTTTGTAGCTAAAGGAATGCCTAAGTAGGACATACTAGACTGAAAGGGAAGCATTTTGGTTATAGACAAGCATTGATGGACTTGTTGAATTGGCAAGCCAGCCAGCAAAATGTAGGATTTATGAGGATTTAGAGAAGGAATTAAGGGTTTCCTTGATAGTACTGAGGGAATCAACGGTGGGTTTTGTGAATATGATCAATTTATTAGCGAAGGCCAGAGAGGTTACCATTGGAGATTTGCATTTGGGATGAAGGATGAATTTCTTCTGATCAACTTGCTTCTGAAGAGCAAGAGCAAGATTTTCCATAATAATTCTGGAAAATATGATGAAACTGGATCACCTTGCCTCAAGCCCTGATTGCCATTAAAATAACCAACAGAGCGAGCATTAAAGATAAAGGAATATCTAATAGCGGATATAGATTGATATATTTAATTAGAGAATTGAATAGGAAAATTCATCTTCTTCATAATACATATAAGATTAGATCATTTCATGGAATAAAAAACTTTTATGATATCAATTTTAAGCATTGCTTTAGGACAGATATACGGAGAGGAATTAATAAGGCGCTGTTTATATTGGGCTTCACAACAGGCTGAATTGCTTTATTTGTTTTATGCTGTGACTTCTTGTTATTGGGCTGGGCTGCTTATCCAGGCCTGCTACCTGCATATCTATTTGTATAAATTGCAGGAGTATCTTTGTATCAAAATATGTTGAGATCAATAAAAATTCATTTTTTCATTTTATGGTATCAGAGCTTTTAGCCGAAAGGCAATTATCAATCAAACAAAGAGAGGCTAGAGAGGTGATATCTCTTTTCCCCTTAGAACATTATCATCACAGGGGAATATACCAATCTTTTGATCAGGATAACATCTAATTCTTGCCGACTCTTGCTACTGTGCCATCCAAGAAGAGGATCAGATCAGAAATCATCATCTCCTCCTCTGGTTGCACCGATCTTGACCACCAGAATCCACCTTGGCTGCAGTATTATCACTGCCACGCCAAAAGCATCATCTTCTTGATCAAGAATTTCTCACCTGACCCCTCTGCACCCATAACTATTGGCTGCAGAATCATCACTGCCTCGCCAAGTTGCTGTTTCACTCATCCAGACTTTAGACAGAAGCATTCTTGATCCACCATGGCTAATCAAGATGATGATGCCACATCTGTCAATACAGGAAACAGATCCAGAAATGGGCAGAGCACAGATCCAATCTTGATCAGACCTAAAAATCATGCAATCAACACACCATTAGATGAGGACAACTACATAACATGGAAATATCAGATTGAAATTGCACTGAGAGGTTATGACTTGCAAGATTATGTAAGGGGAATCAAGGTAATTCCACCAATTAACATTACTGATGATACAGGGAAGTCAATCAGTAACCCAGATTACATTCAATATCAAAAGCAAGATAATTTACTTGCATCTTGGCTTTTATCTTCAATTAGTCAAAGCCTTGTGTCACAACTCGTTGGATGTTACACTTCATATGAGATATGGTCTACTATTGAAAGGATTTTTAGTTCACAGTCTGTAGCAAGAATTATGCATTATAGAAGAGAGCTACAAAGTGCAAGGAAGAATGATACAAGTATGAGAGAGTATCTTGCCAAAATCAAGAATCTTTGTAACGAACTGAAATCAGTTGGTCATGAAATATCTAGCAGTGAACAAATTCTAATCATCACAAATGGTCTAGATCAAGAATATGAATCATTAGTGACTTTTCTTGCTACACAGCCAACTCTACCAGATTTGGACTATGTATACTCAGCACTACTTGCACATGAAGGGAGAGTTGAACAAAGAAAAATCATGCAAGAAGATTATTCAGTCAACTATGCTTCTTCTACAAGGAACAAGAATCAAAAACAAAGTCAAAACAAACAAGAAAACCAAACCTTAAGAGGAAACAACAGTCAAAGAGGAAGAGGCAGAGGAAGATTCACTAACAATCACAGAGTCAAATGTCAGATCTGTGAAAAGTTTGGCTACATGGCAAGTAAGTGCTATTTTAGATTTAAGGAGGATTATAATCCTACACAACAAAATCAAGCAAGCAGAGGACCAGCTGCTAACATGGGGCAAATCAATAATCAGTCCAGAAAAAGTACAGACAACTCAACCAGTGATGCAACAAGACTTGAGGATGCCAACATAGAAGAGTGGTTTCCAGATTCAGGGGCTACTAATCATATGACTAACAATCTACAAAATTTGAACTTGGGAAATAAAAGCTACACAGGTAAACACTCTGTTGCTATGGGAAATGGTGAAACAATAAATATATCTCATGTGGGAACAGGCACTATAGAAGGTACAAGGTTACTCTATCTTAATAATTTATTAAGAGTACCAAGTATCAAAAAGAATTTAATCAGTGTCTCACAGTTTTCTAAAGAAAATAACGTATATTTTGAGTTTCACCCCAATTCTTGTCTTGTCAGGGATTTGTAAATAGAAATATACTGTTACAGGGTAGGCTGGATCATGGTTTGTACAAGTTCAGCAATTTAAAAGGGGGATCCCTTTGTAACAATGCAGTAGGGTGTAATAATGTTAGTGCTCATGATGACAATGAGAAAAGTATTCTTGACATATGGCATTGTAAGCTAGGGCACCCAAGTTTTGATGTAGTTAAACAAGTACTAAATGATAATAAAATTTCTTTTGCAAAATCATGTACTTCCAAAATATGCACACACTGTCAGATTGGAAAAAGTCATAAATTACCTTTTCAATATTCCGAGACTATATATGAAAAGCCTCTTGAGCTGGTGGCAGCTGACTTGTGGGGGCCATCTCCACATAATTCAATTCAAGGAGACAGGTATTATCTATCACTTGTTGATGCTCATAGTAGATATACTTGGATATATTTTTTAAAGTCAAAGACAAACACATGCAATGCTGTGAAACATTTCATTACTTTCATAGAGAAACAGTTGAACAGCAATGTCAAAATAATACAAACAGATGGTGAGGGTGAATTCCAAACCCTATTTGCTATGAAAGGAATAATACATAGAATGACATGCCCACACACATCTGAACAAAATGGTTTGGTGGAAAGAAAACACAGACACATAGTAGAAACTGGTTTAACACTTATATCACAAGCATGTCTTCCCATGAAATACTGGAGGGAAGCATTTGCAACAGCAGTTTTTCTCCTCAATAGAATGCCAACAAAAGTCTTAAACAATATAAGTCCTTTTGAAAAGCTTCTCAGTGTTAAACCAGATTATAAGTATTTGAAATTTTTTGGATGCCTGTGTTTTCCTTGCCTCAGACCATACAATAGACACAAATTATGCCTGAGGTCTAGTAAATGTACTTTTCTAGGTTATGCAGATAATCAGAAAGGCTACAAATGCTTAGACAATCAAGGCATAATCTATATTTCAAGACATGTCATGTTTAATGAGAATGTTTTTCCTTTTGCAGAAAAGGAAAAACAAAAACAAGAAGTGGGGATCAACAATACAGATACAGTTCATATACCAGAACTGTCTAGTTGGATCAACAATGAGAACAAGACAAATCATGAATCAACAAAGGATGCACATATAGACACTGCAGAGCAAGGCACAGTGGACAACATTCAGTACAATGAACAGCAGCAAACAGATATGCAAGAAAACCAAGCCAATGAAAGCATAAGCACAACAAATGAAGGCACTGATCATTGCACAGCTGAACATCAAATGCCACAATCAGTCATCAATCAACATCCCATGACCACTAGATCCAAAAGTGGTATCTTTAAACCCAAAATATTCAACACTCAAATTAATGAAGTCGAGCCAACATCATATGAATCAGCAGTTAAAGAAGTAAAATGGAGAATGGCCATGGATGAAGAATATAATGCACTGATTAAAAACAAAACTTGGAGTTTAGTTGACCCACCAAAACACAAAAACATAGTTGGAAGCAAGTGGACTTATAAAATCAAAAGAGATCCAGATGGAAAAATAGTCAAGTATAAGGCAAGACTCGTGGCAAAAGGCTATACTCAACTGTATGATTATGATTTCAATGAAACCTTCTCCCCAGTAATTAAGCCATCAACCATCAGAATCATAATAACAGTGGCTCTACACAAACATTGGGAGATAAGACAATTGGATGTACATAATGCATTTTTAAATGGAGACTTAGTAGAGAATGTGTATATGCAACAACCGAAGGGTTATGTTTCTACAGACAATGATAATAAAGTATGTAAACTACACAAAGCCATATATGGGTTAAAACAGGCATCAAGGGCCTGGTACGAAAAACTGAAAGCCACTTTAGTCAAGATGGGATTCACAGCCACAAAGTCAGACAATTCATTCTACATGAAGAGACAGGGAGATAATTGCATTTATGTATTGGTATATGTTGATGACATCCTTATTACTGGAGACAATAAATATGAAATTGAAACTGTGATCAAGCATCTAGACAAACAATCTGCTATAAAAGACTTGGGGATAGCAAATTATTTTTTGGGAATTCATATTCAAAAAAATGCAGACTCAAGCATCAATTTGTCACAGAAGCAATACATATCAATATTTTGGTTAGAACAAACATGAACAATGCTAAAGGTCTGTCCACACCGATGACAAGCAACCTCAAACTGTCTAAAGATAGGGGAGATCCGATCGAAAATGTCAGGCAATATAGGAGTGTCGTTGGGGCACTCCAATATGCGACCATTTCCAGACCTGATATTTGCTTTAGGGTTAATAAGGTGTGTCAGTACATGCAAGCACCAACTGACGAGCATTGGCGCGCAGTTAAACGCATACTTAGATATCTTGAAGGAACGATTAACTATGGATTAAGACTAATAGCATGCAAAAATATCACCTTGCAAGCTTACAGTGATTAAGATTGGGCCAGCGATTTGGATGACAGAAGATCTACTACGGGGCACTGCGTTTATCTCGGGAACAACCCCGTTTTATGGTGCACGAAGAAGCAGCCCACTGTTTCCAGGTCGAGCACAGAGGCCGAGTACAGGGCCATTGCTAGTGTCACTGCCGAAATCACTTGGACAGAAACCCTTCTCAGAGAGTTAGGGTTTGAACTTAAGCAAGCTCCAACCATCTGGGTGGATAATTTGAGCGCTATATCTCTTTCCATGAACCCTGTTCAACATTCGAGAACAAAACATCTTGAAGTGGATTTACATTTCGTCAGAGAACGAACTGGAAGTGGAAAGCTTCAGATTCGGCACATTCCCTCATTCTACCAGCGTGCTGACATTTTAACAAAGGCGATTTCTTCAAAGAATTTCATTCGACTGAGAGAAGAACTTCGCGTTCTCCCAGCCGCCATAGATAACGAAGAGAGGAAATGAAAGGGTAAAAACCCTAGCTTTATTTGCGGGGGAGTAATAAGGCGCTGTTTATATTGGGCTTCACAACATGCTGGATTGCTTTATTTGTTTTATGCTGTGACTTCTTGTTATTGGGCTGGGTTGCTTATCCAAGCCTGCTACCTGCATATCTATTTGTATAAATTGCAGGAGTATCTTTGTATCAAAATATGTTGAGATCAATAAAAATTCATTTTTTCATTTTAGGAATAACCATTTAAAAGTTCATGAGTAAGGGGCATATTATCAAGAATGTTTATGTTTGAAAGATAGGCAGCTAGATTTGGAGATATTAAAGTGTTGAGAACCAATTTCAACCTAGAGGCAAGAATCTTGGAGAGCATTTGTAGATAATGTTATAGTAGGCAATGGGCCTGAATTGAAACATCAAGAGGGTTGTCTATTTTGGGAATGAGCGCAAGATAGAGTTTATTGAGCTTAGCATTTTTCATTCATTGGAGAAATTATGGACTGCTTTGAGAACATCAGAGGAAACGACATGCCAATAGTGTATGAAGAAGGTAGCATTGAAGCCATCAGGCCCTCCACAAGTAAAAATTTTCATTAGGAAGATAGAATTATTTATTTCATCATTAGTCATAGGAGATATAAAGGAAAAATTTCATTTGAAAAGTGAGATTAGCAAGAGAAGGAGAGGAAATAAAGGCTGTATTAGTTGAAGTGTCAGAAGTACCACTAAGTAAAGAAGTGTTATAATTTAAGAAAGCAGTATCAACATTAGTAGGATTGGAATGAGTAGAGCTATTAATGTCAGAGATATGATGTATAAAGGATTTATATTGTTTGATTTTAAGAGAGGCATGGTAAAATTTAGTATTTTTGTCACCAAGTAAGGACCAGTATTCTCTATTCTTTTGTTTAAACATATTATCTTAGAGGAAAGAGCATCATCAAGTTGGGAAACTTAATCAGGTTCAAGTTGACTAAGATTAGGATCAATGCAAGAGTGCATAATTTGATGTTGGACTTGCTCCAGTTTAATTTTACTCACAAAAGATAGCTTCATACCATCACCGTATTTTTTCTTAGCCCAGAGTCTTAGAGCAGCTTTAGTGTTTTTCAATCTTTTTTGTAGAATGAGCATTGGATTTCCAAAAGCTTGAACCAACCAAGCCTCCTTAACTACCTGTAAGAAGTCAGGGTTATCAATCCATTCTTAAAAATATTTGAAGTTTATGCTTCTGCAAACGACAGCATCACCAAAGGAAAGAATTAGAGGGTAGTGGATAGATAGGATTGGCTTAGGGATGTGGATTTTCGTGAAAGGCCAAATAGAGAGAGATATAAAATTTGCAAAGTCATAATCAATTTTAGTAACAGTTTTTGGGCCATATCTTCTCTTATTATCCCTAGAATTGGGGGAATATCAGTAAGTGAGGCATTATTGCATTAAGAGGGACCAAATCTCTGAGAGAAAAGGGATTGCCTCTAGATTTATGAGAAGAGAGACAAGAGCAGTTGAAATCATCAATAATAATCCAAGGGTGATAGTTTTGTCTAAAATGACGAAGATATTCATGAAGGAATTGTCTTTACAAGGAATTATTAGAATGGATGAAAGTGAAATACATTAAGGTGAAGGGAGATGACATGCATGAAAATGAATGAATTGTTAATCAGATAATATAGGTCTTAACATGGAAATAGAAGGATCATACATAACTAGTAATCTGCTATAAGGAGCATGACATTGGTTGGTGATAAAGTTCTAAGCAGGGTCAGGGCCGGCCCGATCATATTCATTGCCCTAGTCAAATAATATTTTTTCAATTTTTGTTGCCCCTATATTTAATAAACAACAACAAAGTTTTAGCTATTAAACAAAATGAAAATTTTATTATAAAAGTAAATATTAGTTAGAAAACATTGATCATCTGAATTATTTAGATTACATGGCAAAACATCTAAATGTCGATAAAATATCATAACAAATCAATACATATTGGTGATAACAACTATTTGCGGTTCTCAAAGAAAATTGCTCAATTATCTCGCCATAGTTTAACACGTTAAAGTACTCATTTTCAATTGGGTATCATGTAAACTAAAAATCTAAAAATACATTAAGGTCGAACAGAAATTGAATGTAAAATTGAGGATGACTTATTAACCTTTCCAAGGGGAATATAAATCAAAAATTCAAATTTTAGAGATTCATTATTAAACTATAAGCAATAGCATTGATTTTAACTTTTCATGTTTGCAAATAAAAAACAACAAAGCTACGGTGCCAGAAATAGTGGTAAGAAAAATTACCCGAATCATATCCGATGGCAGCTATTTAATAATGCAAAAAAACGAACAAAAATCAATGCACCCCATGAATTCCTCCACTTTCCGCACAAAACTGGCCACATCATTTTAGGCCCTTTAGCATGTCAAAATAAAAAATTACATGATTTTTATTATTTAACACATATCAAGAGCCATAGGCCAAATTAATAATTTTACAAGTGAACTCACGTCATTTTTCAACAGCAGGGCATCGCACAGCCATGAAATGAGACGAGGTCTATAATCTCAACTTTAATTTTCAGGATCTAGAACTTGGCCGACGAAGGCGAGGTAGTACTGGAGCAGCATGAAACGCTGGATGGTGGAGCAGCAGGCCATGGTGGATTTGCGACAGTGTTCGACTTTGATAGGAAAGGCACTGAGCGCTGAAAAGAAGAATACCCTTTTTTCTTTTCTTATTAGCGTAATTTGATTATTTTGTTGCCCCTCTTCACACAGATGCCCTAGGCAAATGTCTCTCTAGACCATGTCTCGGGCCGGGCCTGAGCAGGGTTAATGTAATGGCTAGCTCTTTTAGAGAGAGAATAATTGAATTTTGTTTCAGATATTGAAACTAAAGAAAGTTTGTGATCATAAATAAGAGATTATATTTGATCAAGCTTTGTACCTTTATGAGCACCCGTAATTTTTCAAGCAGTAATATTGTTCATCATTGGTATACAATTGGGGTTTTATTTTTTGAATTTCTAGTACTTCTTTGAGAAGCGGAAGGAATGTTGTTAGGGCAAACTTGGTCGAACAGTTTGAGTCATCATCAGAGTTGAAGGTGGAGGAGTTTGGTGTTGAATATCTTTTTTTTTTTGATGTTGACTTTTGTTTATCATTACAAGTTCCAGCTTCAGAGAAAGGTTTCGTCTTTAATTTAAGCTTACCTTTGTTTTTCTTGGGATTACTTTTCTTAATCTTTGAAATGCCAACATTATCATTAATTTCTTAAGAGGGGGATTTTTGATCTAGGATAAGCTTAGCCTGGAATACAAATTCCAGATCATTAGCATTATCATAGGATTCAAAGATGGAATCACTTCCAATGTGGAGCATTTTAGGAGTGATCTGAATTGGAGTGGGAAGGGGGAAGAAATGAGGTATCAGTATGCATGGCATGTGCATGTATTAGGTGAAGAGAGTCAGATTGATCAGAGAGATCATAAATAAGCTGGATGGAATTAATCAGAGAGTTAGGATTTTGAGAGGATAAGTCCGACTAGGCATTAGTGGCTAAAAGATGGTCAAAAAAATAAAAAGGGGAAGAGGTTTGATTTGTATTTAGATTAGAAGCAGGAAAAATTTTATAAGTAAAGGAATTTGGAGGAGAGGCTAAAATTTGAGCAATAGTGGATTTTTTGATGTGAACAGGAGAGGTTTGGTGCACCAAGCCTAAATGGGTCAGAGTGGGCTAGCAGTTTTGATATCAAAAGGTATAGATTGACTTGTCTTTGGGTGGTTGAGCTCATTCAATTCAGTTACATTATGGCTTAACATATTAGGAGGATTACAATCCATATTAGATGCAGGTACATTTACCATGTCAACCAGTTCAACGTTCTCATTATCAATAGCATTCTCTTCATCTATTTTACCCTTCTCGATCGAAATAAGAGTATCTAATTTGTCAGGTAAAAGGACAACTTCAAATTCACCTCTATCAAATTCACCTTTATCTTTAGAGGGATGAATTATCATTTGCAGCAGAATCAGAGCTACTTATCCTTTTACATTTTACATGAATATGCATAGAATTGTTTTGTTTTTGAGTTGCTTGAGAGGCATCAATACTATTAATCATATTTTTCTTATGGTGAACAACCATTTTTCAAACTTTCTTCTTTCAAAACTAAAAAAATGTGTGATAAAGGATTTCAATTCAACAACTGGTGCTTTAGGCTTAGCTTACTTATCTGCATTCTTATCATTACCAGGGACATTAACTTCATCTTCCAAGCAGCTCTTTTAACAGTTTTCAATAGAATAACTAAAGGCTTTGCATTGCATTCATATATCAGTCCTCCATTGGAAACTTACACAAGTTTGCTAAGTTGCACCATCAAGTAGCTGCACTGTAATAGAATAAAAAGTTCTTGAAAAGGGGTTATTTCAATCAAAAATCTGGCATATTGAATTTTATCAAGTCTCTCCATAGATTCATCCAAACAAATGAGTCTACCTAAGCGATTAGCAAGCCAATTAATTCCAAACTGAGACCAAGCAAATATGGGAATGTTGTATAGTTGCACCCAAACTGGAACTGCCCTGATCGACCACAAATAATTATGACAAAAGGATCCTATTGCTTCAATATGGAAAGTTTGTTCTCTATGATAATGGGATCATTCCAAGTAATTTTGCACCTATCAAATTCATCAAAAAGCGGGAAAAGGAAAATATTACCATCTGATTTAACTTTAATATTGCCTTTAAGTTTCCATATCTTTTAAAGATGCTCAATCACAAAAGTATAAGATAACGCTTATCTACGAAGAAGCCAACCGCATAGTCATTCCAGATAGAAAAACCAACTAAGATTATATCAGGAGGAGGGATGACGGCATCACAATTATAATTCATATCCAACTGAATATGCATGTACATTCCTACATTGCGGGGAAGACGCTTAAAGAGGGAAGTCCAAGCTTGTTTGAGAGGAGGGGAAGGGACAAAGGAAGAAGAGAGGATGGCTGAATTGACAAGAGAGGAGGGAAAAACACAAGCAGTCGAAGGGACAAAGGGGTGGGGAGAAGTGGAAGGGGAGGTCAAGTGGTAGGCTAGGTGGAGGAGGATGGGGATTGGGCATGTGAGGGGAAGCATGGAAAGAGAGAAAGAGTGAGAAGTGACAAGGGCAGGAAAGAGAGGAGATACTGGCATTAAAAATGAAAAAAAGGGAAAAAAGAATTTATTTACATTTGTATATTTGAAAATATTTAAATACTAATTTCAAATTTTAAAATTTATTAATAAGATTATTAAAATGAATTAGTTAAGTAGGTTAATTAATTAATACTTATGTATATGTATTATGTATATTCATATATGTTATGTTATATTAAAGGTGTTTAAGTTAACATAGGTACTGTCTGGGCCCACTTTTCACACATTCCATCTATTCTTTAGCCTCTTATCGGGATTTATTTGGCTAGCAGGTCTTGTTGGCAAGATGATATGTTATGATGCTGACACTGTGGCCAGAAACAGATTAGTTTATGCTAAAACACTGGTTGATATAAATCATGCCAAATCATTACCTTCAAGGTTAAAAGTCAAATTAGATGAGGGCCATTTTGCTGAGGTCATAGTTCGCTACAGTTGGAAACCGTAGATTTGTACATCATGTCAGTGTTTTAGGAATCTTTCAGACGTGTGTTCTAGTCTGGCCTTCGCTGGCCTTGTTCCTCTTGCTAATCGAATTCTTCCTTCTCGTCCTTCTATCTTGAAATGGATTCCAAAGGTTTCTCCTCCATCCACTGATTCGTCATCTATTGACGCTCTCGTTACTATAGCTCCCTTTGTTGATGCTTCTGTAGTTCCTCCCTCTGCCAGTTTCTCAGTTTGAGGTTGCCTCTACCACATTGTCTGTTATTTGGAATTCTAAGGAACGGGCCTGGATTCATGTTCCATTTGATATGCGGTACTCGCCTGAGAATGACACTTTTTATGCATATATCAGTGATATTGAGGGTGAGAGTCATTGTCTTATCTATCAAATTGAGAGTTAGGGTCTGTCCCTTACTAGAGTTGGCAGATTCGTGAGGTGAACAATAGCAAGTTTTATGATGCCAACCGGGATAGGAAATTTGTTTACTCTCCTGCTTCAGAAGGTTATAATCCAAATCTGGCTACCCACTTCTCTAGTTATTCTCATGTTATTGGTCCAACGTTGGATGACGGCCGTGGCTGTTCCTCCTTTTTTTAAGGAGACTAGTCATGTTGTTATAGTAGTTTAGGCTCTTTTGTCTAGCTCCTGTGCTTGTCTTATTTTGTGGTATGGAAACTATAAACTCATTTAGCTGTTCGATGCATGTGCAGAACACCTGTTTCCCTCTTTTTTATACAGTGGCTCGGCCCACTTTAAAGCTGGCTAGCTTTGCTAAAAGTTTGAAATCAATATAGTTTAATTAAAATTGATTGATTAAATTAATTATAATGGTTAATTTATTGAACAAATTAATTAAAGGTTAATTAATCAAATAAAAATAGACATATATGAGATATATGTTATACTATAAAGGTTATAGTGTGTGTGTGTGCGCGCATATACGTATCACAATAAAGGTAATAACATCTACTATAAAGGGGTATAGTAGACAAGTCCTATATAAAGGTTGTCTTGGAACACTAATATAAAATAAATTAAAGAGTTAATTAATTAAAATTAATTAATGATTTAATTAATTAAAATTAATTAAATAAGATTTAATTAATATAATATTATACATAAGATTATTATATAAGTAATATGAAATATAAAAGTCATTGAATAATAAAACTTATATAATAAGAATGTATAAATTAAAAGTGGAACATTAAAGAAACCCAAAAAGACTTAAGCAATAAATATATACGTAAACGTACGTATACCATGATTTTGATGTGTCCGACACTTGAATCACGAGGCTATGTCATATGAAATACAATATTTCATAAGTTGATATCACTCAATATAATATATTGAAGGTTATAAATCTTCAATATAATGTTCTCCTCTGCCATACATACATACATACATACATATATATTAATAAGTTACTTGCAAACTCCTTAATTATTAGAAAACTAATGGTAGTGATGTTAGGTACAATTTCATTAATATATTGAATAGAAGAATGGATGAGGTAAAACTACTATGTGTATTTGTTAAGCAACTCAAGGTGCATATGCTATTCTTAGGCTGTCGCGATATGGTAGGTATGAATGAATAATCTCTTTTTATTTGTTTAGCAAAATCATGGTCGAAATGAGATTGGGACAAAGTACTAAGGTTTGGGAGTGGTATATGATACAACTGATAAGGAGTATCCATCGTCCATGGAGCTATGACTTGCTGAGCAAACTTAAGGCTAGAATTCCAAGATGCACAAGTCCTAATACCTACTAGTGAAGTTGAAAAACTTGTGTGTTTCGACTTAGGGTTTGGTGAAATATAGAAGACCAATGGGGGCCTTATTAGAAAAATGAAATGATAACATTTAACCTTTTTTGTGATGACCTGGCTTTTCAACCTCCGAAATCGATGCCAGTACATCCTCAGTATTCACGTACTGCAAATTCAAGTGTTGGAAAATCCAGCTATTAAGGGTAGAAAGAAATAAAGATAGAATAGAATCTTACACGAATGGAATAACATATATTATTTCAACGTATAATCTTTATAGTGCAAAATTTTAAATACATTTATCATAGTTTAACTTAACATTAACATGGACAGTTATAAATATTCATCCTTACAAATGCGGAATACAATAGTACATGAGCATGGTGGAAATGGATAACAAACTTCAGAAGAATCTTCTAACTCCATGCTCCAAGCTCTACCAAAATGCTCTAAAAAAACCTAACTACTAGGCTGCTAAAAAAATTAGGGCAGCCAAAGTTTAAGGGAAAGAAAATAAACCCCGGGTCAGTCATGGGACTGGTGTGAGAAACTCAAAATACGAGTATTTGGAAAACAAATGGTATCCCGTAGGACCACACCACACAAAAACACGGAATGAGTTTTTACCTTATGATAACCAAAACATTTCTACGTAAATCCAATGATATTATTTTATTGACATTCTTTTGAAAACCTTTCAAATATACATATTCAAATAGCCGAAACAGTTACATTATTAAAATTCTAGCATAATAGGTTTGCAAGTAAGTCCGAAGGCACTTACTAGAGAGTTGGCTTTCCAGTGAGTAGCGAGCTAAAGGACTACCTCCCGTATAGTGCATCTCTAGAGGGATGCACTGAGGATCGACATCTTCAAAACCCTATGAATTAAGACCGGCCTACCCGCAGACTCAACTAGTAGCGGATAGAACCAAATATGATATAACCTTGGCAATTCTCGACCTATCTAAGAGCTCTCATAGCATACATCGCATATTTTTTTACCCGAGGTCATAGCGGGTGCAAAATAAATTTAGAAAGGTGATATCATATCATGGTAGCAAACCACTTAGCCCTAAAGGAACCCTTATTTCACATCGGATGTGAGGGTTGAAGCAACATTTACTTTTCTTAGAACATTTTCATTTAGAATGTTATATTGCCATTTTCAACAACACACCATTGATTTCCACAAAGTACAACCTCCAAGCTCGTATGTCTCAGAGAATGGTGTTAAGTATAAGAGGGGTTACCTCATACACCACTAAACAGATGTACATTCGTAGAGATTAATGCACTGTTATCTTAGAAATGCAATGTTAGACATTCATCCATGCAAGTAGTCCAGGAACAGGACAAACCGAAGGCACTCTCCTACCATATCCTGTCAGGAATTACTCATAGGATTAGCAGGGAGGACTTTATTCCTAGGATTAGTAGCGAGTAGTCCTTGCATACAAAGATCCCAGAATGAATGGACCACTACTATTTATTTATCTTGGGAGCTACTTTGAAATTATCAAAAACCAGTCCTTCCGTTATGAAGATCCTCGCCTTCAACTTCATCGTCTTTAACATGTCTTTACTTTTCAAACTCATAAATTGGTTCAAAGTGATTTTCGGATAAGAATCACTCAAATCCGACCCCGGTTCCTTCATAGCAATCATCGATAAAGAGTTGTTAAGTAAATAGGTGCTTATAATTTATTGAATTACTTTCTCTTTATCAAGAAATATATCTTCTAGGGATATGTATCTTTAGAACATTTCTTTTCAATATATACGTAATCATTAAACCTCCCTTATCAAATCCTTTGATTACTTAAAATCTTTTTAAATTTTGGAATAATTTCAAATCATTTCATTCTTTACTTAAGAAAATGTTTCTAAATCATTTATTTAATTTTCCAAGGATTTTCAAATCATAACTTTTAAAATGGATCCAAAACAATGTTATTTAAGACATCTTTTACCGTAAACCCAAAATATTTAATTTTAAGTATGTGAATTAAATTAATTCCACATCATTTATTTAAATATTGATAAAATATTTCTTATTTCCAATACATATCTTTTTAATAGGTTGAAACCATATAAGAGGGTAGATCCAAATTAGTCAATACTCGAGTAAAACAGATCCATAGAAATTATATTAATTTCACTCAACAACAATTTATGTATTCAAACTTTACTGTCTGTCAAATAGCGGTGAAACCACCTTTTAAATTCACATAGATAGTACAGATTCCCTCCTCGAAATTTAATCATGTATAAGAAGATTATCTCTATACAATCCAGGTAGTATAATTTTTTTTAAAATATTAAATCTTTTATACTTGCCTCGTTTTCGACATTTCGACCTTATCCTTTCGTCGCCTAGGAAAAGGGCCAGGTGAGACATGACAGTGGTTGCTCCTAAACATCTCCTTATTTTAAGCACTTCATATTTGAATCTCACGAATAGAAAAATCCAATCCGCTCATCGGCTTTTAGAGCCAAGATTAAATCACTTGATTATAACAGCTTTTCTTAAATTATTTACTTAATTTTTTTAAATAAATTATAAAACCTTTAAATCATCTTTAAAATACTTAGCTGTTTATTTGAAAACATATATAGTGGATTTGGGAAAGAATAGTTAAGTTTAAAACCATGTTTCCAAAGTTATTAGAAGTGCTGCAAAAAGCGTTGTGAATAGTGCTGCGAAAAGTTCAATCCAATCAGAGAGAGAGAAATGAATGGTTTCTCTCTCCAATTAATGCAGTTTATTCCCTTTATTAATTTCACAAGTATTATAGAAAGAAACAAAAGATTTCCTTCTTTAATTAATTTCATCACGTAACTGTTACATACATAGTTGTATTTGATAGGCTCATTTATAAATATAACACCAAAACAAATTTATATTTACAAACTAAATAAAGTAAAGATTTTATTTTAAAGAAAATTTAGATAAAATTTAAATGACTTTAGATTTCAAAGGCCCAACAAAGATCCAATAAATTAATTTTTTTGAAATTTACCCTTTTACTCCATTGTAGGCTGGCCCAGTTCCAACACATACGTGTAATTAGTTGATAGGTTAGCATGGTGATTATACCGTATTAATTTTAGTATGTGCGTTTATTTTAATAGGCTATGTTGGTTATTAAATTATGTATATTCATTTATTTTTACATGCATGTTTTCCTTAGCTTATGTTTTGTCATGGACTTTTGTTATGGTTGAACTATGAAGATGCATAATATTGGCTAATCTACGATTGAGATTGTTTCTCCTTTTTGTTGATGGAATATTATTTTTACATACTATAGTTTGGATCATATGATTAAGGAAGTGCATGTGGTATTATGCTATGTAGAAAAATGAATTCATTATTATGAATGGATTATATTGTGTAGCAGTTATACTCAAGAAGACGTGGCCTTGTCAACAAACAGCCATGAATTGGTACCGATCCAGAGGCATGGATCGGTAGAGATCCATAAGATAGGATTATGGATGGTTAGCCACCCTGGATCGAAGTACATATCATTATTTTCATGTTTCTTGACTTGATTGTTTGGTCATGAGCATGTTTCTTGGCCAATGGGATGGATTAGTGGAGGAGTTTAGTTGTTAATTCCTTGTGCTTGAGCTATTTAATATTAAACATGCGAGCGAACCATAGAGTTAGGAATGAGCTTTTAACATCAATACTTGGTTATAGAAGGAAAATGGAACGAATCTGTGAAGAATCTATGGATCGAGCTTAGATTCTTTTTGGAGTCGCATTATCTTTGTCTTGTATCTTGATTATACTTTGTTTCTAGACCTTCTATATCTTTGGGACATCTATCTTGATAGCTTTCACGTTCTATTAGTCAAATCAGTCTAGCTACTGCTTGGTCAAAAGGCTGGTTAAACACTTGCCCCTCAAAGTGTATCTTGTTGCAAACATAATGTGCTTTGAATTGAGACATGTCGGGATTTCCATATCGGACTCCAATCCATGCTTCGAATAGTTATTATCATTTTTTCCATAAAGTGTTGTGTTTGTATCCATTCATTATAATGTTTTATAAGCATCTAAGACTATAAAACTGGAGAGTGCTTTTATAATCCATCATTTCGAGCTCAATAATTTTGTATCGATTCCTTTTCTTGGTTTTTCACGTTTGGATCTGCTCTCATCTAGCTCCAGTTATTGAATGTTATGTCTGCACACACATAATTGTTTAGATTATCCATCGTGGTTTTGTTCTATGCAAATATTGCCTCCTGCGAAGTAATATGTACATATGTATATGCACATGCATTTATATATGTCGTTTTTCAATTTTCAATTTCAATCGTTGATCGATCATTGTCGTCCATAGACTTAGAGTTAGGCGAGTATAACATCTATTTTCATGGTCTGTGCCTTATATAATTTGTTCAACCCCATTTTACTCTTTCAATTTTATTTTCTATTGCCTCATAGCTTCGTCTGCCATTGGAAAACTTCGATCTAAAGACCAAGTGAAACTCCGTCGCTTTCCACCTTAACAATCAAATGCCACCACCTTGACTCAAATTGAATCGCCACCTGAGCGAACATCACGTTCGTACCTGGTACAAACTGTGCAGCCTCGATCATTGGACTTGAGCCTTAAAACTTGAATGTTTGCACAAAAAATGGACAAACACCTCCAAGTCGTATTATTTAGTTGATTATATGTAATTTTCAATGATTTTAGATGAGTATGCAAATATGAGAAAAGTAGGGGCTGAAATGTAAAAGACACACAGATTTATAGTGGTTCGGCCAGAATGTGCCTACGTCCACTTTATATGTTATTATCTTCTTTCTTTCAGGTTACAAGTACAATGCGTTGTATACAAGTGTATGAAAGTAGTTTGAAAGTTCCTTCCTTGCTTGAGCTCTCAAACTTGTCTGCCATTGTTGTACCCCTGCCCCTCTATTTATAGAATGAGGTAGGGGGCAGGGGTCTTGGAAGTATATAACTGCTGGTGGGCCCGGGCTGAAGCAATTTGGCCTGGCACTTCTGGTTCGGCGAGGCTTCATTCGGTAGAGCTTGGACTGGTGATGGTGGTGTGTGAAGTGGATTGCTGAAGCCTTGATTCGGTGGTAGTGTTGGAGTGGCAGTGGAGTTGATTCGGTCGTGGTTGGTTTGGTGGTAGGGTATTGGAGTTGGTCCGGTGGAGATGTGATGGGAAGGTGGTTCGGTAATAGTGTGGTCCGGTGGAGATGTGATGGGAAGGTGGTTCGGCAATAGTGTGGTCCGGTGGTGGTATTCGGCGGGACATGGACCGGCTATGCCGAATGGAAAGGGGCTGGTCATGCCGGATGGACATGGCTCGTGCTGCCGAATGGAGCTTCCATGCCGAATGGACTTGTGCTCGTGCTGCCGAATGAAGCTTCATGCGTGAGTGCCGAGTGTTCCTTGGCCTTGGTGAATGAACTGGAGGTTATTCATGTCGAATGAGCTATGGCTTGCATTGTCGAATGGTAAAGAGGCCGGTCATGCTGAATGAAGTGGTGACTGCGAACCCGGGTGAAACAGACGCTTCGTTGTCTCAAGATCTTCTGGGTGAGAATTCGCCCAACATTTGCCCCCCAAAGTGGGGCACGTGCTTGCATGTGTCGCGCTTTGTTTCCCTGCGGCAAGAAGGCGTGTTTTGTAATGTCATGGGCTGGATGTTCATATCCTGTTGAGGTCCTGCAAAGGGATTTACAGTTTTAGTATGATTTCAAACGATGACCGTTCGTGGTCGAAACGTTCGGGATGAAGTGAATTGCGCCGTTCGAGGCGAGTTGGTGTGCCCCGAGGGGGCTTTGCATTATCGATGCCAGGTTCACGTTAGAGTGATTCCCTGGATCGTTTGTCAAGGTGGTTTATCGCCAGCTCAGGGCATGCCTAGGGATCGTTCGTGATCCCGTACATGTGTAAGTAGCTTAGCCATTTCGTAATTATCAGAGTCAACTATCCGTCTCACCTATGAGTTTAAAAAGACGTGTCAAAGTGTAAATTCCCACGATGATAGGGTTAATGACCATTCAGAGCGTGCCTATGGACCATTCGTGGTCGCGTACACGTGTGAACGATTTAATTCATGCTAGTGGGAGTTTTACGACTTATTCATCGTTGTCATAATCTTATTTTATTAGTTAGTTCTGGAGTTCGGTACTTATCTGAGTGAAGCGCCCTGCGTGCCCCCAGTTCCTGGTCTTGGACGGTAGATAGAGGGTTCTATTCGGTTCTTGGTTGGTCCGGCTATTCTCATCCGGCTTCTGGTGGTCCGGTATCATTGGTCCGGTTGGGCGAGACATCTGGTTCGGTGGTTGTGAGTTTGCCTATATATAGAGGCCGTACCCCCCTTGTTTTTCTTTACCGAACGAGTAGAGCCGAATCACTCCATTGCCGAATCAAGTGTTTGCCGAACCAACCTTATACCGAACCAGGTATATACTTATTACCGAATACACACGTATGTCCTTGCTTCACCGAATGGGACTACTGCCTTGGAGCCGAATGAGATGAAAACCGAATGGGGTTGAAACCGAATGAACTTGGAAACCGAATGAACTTGGAAACCGAATGAACTTGGAAGCCGAATGAACATGGAAACCGAATGAACTTGTGATCTGGAAGACTTCAGCTTGCGAATGAAATTCCACACTTGCACGCACTTGTTTGTTTACTTTTCTATTTTCCTTGTTCTAATATTAGGTTTTTCTTGTGCTGCAGAAAATGTCTCGCAAAGCGGAAACACGATCAGACAGAAAGAAGTCTAGAGGCACAGGAGAGCCTTCTTCTTCCTCGCCCCCAGTCCAATCAGGATCCGGGCAACACCGACCTATTCCGAAGTCTCTAGTGGACGGATGTGGTCCACAGGAACTTTTGAACTCTCCCCCTGACTGCTTCCCAAGCTCCTTAAAGGAGGAGCAACTTGACGTTATATCCCGTTCCTTTGGGATAGACAGGGCTCTTATGTTGTTACCCGGGGGAAGGGGTCATGCCATATGATCCCCCTGAGGGGTACTTCGCTTATAGCCGGTACCATTGCATGTGCGGGGCTATTCCTCCAATCAACGCCTGGATACTAAGCTTCGTCACTTATCTGAAGGTGGCTCCATTCCAGCTTCAGCCCAACTCTTATGCCATTCTGGTATGCTTATATGCTATCTTCCAGAAGAGATATGGGCGCGCCCCCTCCAACCGGGAAATACGATATCTGTACAATCTGAGGGGGTACAGGAAGGGGTCCCCATATATTAGCTTGGAGTCAGCCGTTTCCTTCAAGCCTGTTTTGGATTTATACTCGAAGTATAGCATGTTCAAGAAGGAATGGTTCTTTGTCAGGGATGACTCCGTCTCTATTCGCCGATTTACCTCCGGATGTAAGTAAAAACTCTACTCATAATTCCTGTCTTGGCTGTAATTCACTCTCTTATGCGCTTTTATTTCTTGCTAGCGACAGGTGGTTTTGCGGTTGTGGAAGATGATCGCTTGGTTCGGATGGCAGCAGAAATTGAAGCTATTTCCGGGAGAGACAGATCGGCTGCTTATCTGATTAGGAATGCCAGGCTCTTGTCGTATAATTTGATCCTCCCACATCAGTCCGTAGTCAAACAGAGGGACACGGCAGAAGAGAAGGCTGCCCAGCCTAAAGGTGGGGTGACAGCGAAGGGTGGCAAGAGGAAGCCCTTTGCACAACGTCCAGTCGTAGGAGGCAAGAAGCTCAAGGAGTCCGATGGCCCTTCTCCAAGTACTTGCCCGGATGTCCCGGAGGAGGAAGGTGTAGAAGAGGAGGAAGGAGGTGAAGTTGGAGAAGGGTCGGAGGGTGGAGGAGATGGCGATGGTCAGGGTGGTAGCGGTGTTGCTGCTCTAACCTCTGAGCAGGACCTCGAACTGGATGAGGCTCTCCGTCGGGCCTTCGGGGAGTCAGAGGGGGAGTCGGAAACAGAGAAGGAAACGGAGAAGGCAGAGGAAACCGGCAAAGCTGTGGTTAGCACTGACCCATCCTCTAAGGGTTCCTCAGCTAGGGTGACCCCGGCGATGCAAGGTGAACTTTTGTCTTCTGCCGATTCCATTTTCGATAGGGACTTAGAAATTTTTTACGGTTCACTTCCGTCCTGGAATGAGATCCAGGACTTATTGCAGTATCCCACTCCTCCGCCGGGTTTGTATAATAGATGTGTCTTCTCACTTTTCTTTCTTTTTAACTTAGCACATTTTCATGAACTGCGGATTATTGTATGTTCGTAACACTCGTTCGTTATCCCAGGGGCAGGCCAGGTGGTTAAAACTTCAGATATTCGACACCGCCTCGAACACTTCAAGTCGAGAAGGGCTTCTGCGAAGCCTCCCACTGGTCGTACTGGGGACGTGGTTAGGTATCGTCCTCTTCTCGGGGTCATTGAAGAGAGTATTCAGAAAAGGAAGCGGAGCCGTTCCCTATTTGAGTCTTCTTCTGCTTCGCAGCTTCCTATTCAGCCTCCTCCTACTCAGCCTCCTCTTGATACTACGGAGGAGAGCATGGAGCCCGGCCCCCCTCCTCCTCCTTCCAAGAGTCCTACTATCCTTCGCATAAGGCGTCCCGATATGCCTCTCCCCGTGCCTCGTGACCCCTTTTCCGGTCATCCCGATTTAGACCCAAGCTCTCAAGACATTTCATTTGATGAGGCCACGGGCGAGCACCTTCTTCCCCGCAACCCCATGGTGAGAGTGCTGGATGAGGCCAAGTCCCTAGATCTTGATCTGCTTACTACCCGAGTAGTTACTATGGGGGACGAGGCCAAGGCTAATATTGATCGGGTGGCCGAAGAGACTAAGAAGTTAATGGAGCATCATGCTCGATTGGTCAAGGCCGGGGAGGAGATTGGGAGTGCTAACATTCGGTTAAGGCTAAAGGTTGCCGATCAGGCCAAGCAGCTTGCCGACCAAGCCATCCAGATCTCCCAGCATGAGGAAGCTTCCCAGCGTCTGAAAGAGACCATGGAGAAGGCAAGTAGGGCGGAGTTACGGAAAATGGAGGTCACCTGCAGGGAGCGGATTAACATGGCTATTACAACGGTGGATGAGGTTCGAAATGCGGATCTCGAGCGGGTAGAGGAGTTGTCCGGGAGGCTCGAGGCTGCGGAGATGGCCCAGGCCGAGTTGAAGGAGGAGATGGAGGAGATGAGGAGGTCCCTCAAGTTGAAGGAGGAGGAAATGAGGAGGAAGTTCCAGGCTGACTGCTTAAGGTACCAATCAGAGAGGGATGCCGCCGTTGCCAAGCTGCAAGCTTCTGAAGCCCGGGTGAGGGAGTTTGAGGAGAACGAGGGGATGATGGATGAGATGCTGCAGGACATGTACTTCCAAACTTGGAAGGAGGGTGGCTTGTCTTGGATGGACGACTATCCTCGGGTCATGGCCAAGGTATATCTTCAAGCTTTGGAGGAGGCCAGGGTTAATGCGGGTAAGAAAGGCGGAGAGGCTTTCAACTTGAGTGCGGTTACCGCTCAGTTCTCCAAGGAGGAGCAAGCGGCGGTGAAGGAGGGGATGCGGCTGCTTGCTGCAGAGGAAGCGGGTGTACAGCTGGATGATGAGGATCAAGCGGCGGGTGCTGGTGAGTTATTCTTTTCCCTTTCTTTTCCTTCCGTGTTTTCATAACTTGATCGTTCATTTAATGAATTCCTCTTCTGATTCGGACAGGTGGGACTTCAGATCCACATGCTGGGGGCCCTGATCCTGCGGCTAAGTAGGCTGGGGGAGTTGGTGACGGAGTGTGGATGCATCCGCCATCCTTTTGTTTCTTTTTTTTTTTCACTGTTTATGTCAGTCTAAAAAATTCAAGTGTTGTAATAATATTATTTGTGACGAATAATTTCATGTAGTTATGTTGTGACATCAGACAGCCTTTGTGTAGTTCTATAATACGTGTTGATCTCTTTATGTTAATACGTTATCACTATCTTGTTGTGCTGTGATTATCTAGATACGTTGTTGGAGAAGTATAGCTATGTATATGCCTGTGATTCTAGTTGTGTTTGATGCTAAGTTTTTTGCTTGAAATATAATTTCACGTGTTGCAGTGTCAGTGTATGAATAAGCTATAGTTACGCATTTATGTGCAAGAAAAGAGAGTACCGCCCTTCATGTTTTATTCGCAGGCGGTAGCTTTGAGTGTCTCGTGTAACTGTTCACGGGTATAGCTGAGCACCCTGCCACCCAGTACGCAGGCTTAGAGCCTCATGAGTGAATGCTTCCTATTTGGTTTCCTGTACTTTAGAGTTTGTTATACAGGATAGGAGAAAAATATTTAAATGAAATGGAAATATAGTAAAAGTAAAACTTCCAGTCACGGAAGGCCGTCGATGTGCTTAAGTTCGTGGCAAACGGGTTTTGTAGTCACTTTCCCTAGCTGTGGGTCTTGGAGACATTTGTCACCCATCTTACGCCTCCGCGGGGAGTTTTCTTTTTTACCACAGCCGCACTTAAGACACATCGGAGCCGAGATCGCGCACGGTAACTACCCGAACCATTATGGTCCGTAATCGTGGGTATTATTCGATTTACCGTGGCCGGCTAGCGTGGGTGCCGTTGGCCGTGAACTACCCCTGGCTGGCCACACCTTATGTTGGGGCTTAAAGTAGGTTCACAGTTACCGACGAGCCGAACGCCGTAATGAGCTGCCATCGGCTATAGTCGGCCTTTATGATGACTTATAATCGGCTCATTACAGTTGGCTTTGAGGGCAGGCGCGCAATGAGTTAACCCGCAGCAGAGGGATGCCGGGGCAAAAGAGTCTCATTGGCGAGTGCATAGAATCGTAGCGTACCTGTTAGGCCTAGTCCAGATGAGGCCGCGGTGCGTCTTGAGTGGAGATGCCATAGAATTTTGTTCAACAGAAAGGGATAACGCTTAACAAGTAGCCAAGACATAAAGGAACAAGTTAAAAAGAGACAAGATTTTTTAAAGTGGTTCGGCACGAAAATGCCTACGTCCACTGATTCTCTTTGTTAATTCACTTCATATGGGCAGTACAAGTTAAGAAAAGTATCGACGGAGGTGTCGGATGTTCCATGCCCTCTGGAACACCTCTCCGTCCACTGTTGACAAAATGTAAGCTCCGTTGTGGAGATCTTTGTGAATTACATATGGTCCGTCCCAGATGGGGTCCAGTGCCCCGGGGCGCGGAAAGATTCGCCTGAGGACAAGATCTCCTTCTTGTAAGCTGCGATGCTTGACTTTGGAATTGTATAGTGCTGCCACTTTTTGTTTGTGAGCTGCTGCTTTGAGTGCTGCATCGTTTCTCCTTTCCTCAATCAGATCCAAAGACATGAGGAGGAGTTCTTCGTTTTCTTCTGGGTTGTAGTGGATCCTACGGTGGGAAGGCACAATAGTCTCAACTGGGAGCATTGCCTCCGATCCATATGCCAAAGAGAAAGGAGTATGTCCCGTTGATGTTCTGAAAGATGTGCGGTATGCCCATAGTGCCGTAGGAAGTTCGTCCACCCAAGCGCCTTTTGACTTTTCAAGTTTCTTCTTGATTAGGGTTTTGAGAATTTTGTTGACAGCTTCAACTTGTCCGTTTGCCTGAGGGTAAGCTACTGATGAGAAGCTTTTATGAATTCCATGCTCTTGGCACCAGTCGGCAAATTCTTCGCTGTCAAATTGGAGTCCGTTGTCTGATACGATTTTGAGGGGGACTCCATACCTGCACAGAATGTTTTTGATCAAGAAGTTGATAACTTTTGCTGAAGATATTTTATTTAAAGGTTCCGCTTCCACCCATTTGGTGAAATAATCGACTGCCACTATAGCATATTTGGCTCCGCCTCGGCCCGTTGGCAGTTCGCCAATTAAGTCAATTCCCCATACGGCAAAGGGCCAAGGGCTGGTCATTTGAGTAATTTCGTTTGTGGGTAGTCGAGGGATCTTGGCGAACTTCTGACATCTGTCGCATTTCTTAACGAAGTCTAGGGCATCTTTGTTTAGTGTGGGCCAGTAATATCCATATCGGAGTATCTTTCTTGCCAAAGTCTGTCCTCCAGTGTGATCTCCGCATCCTCCCTGATGGATGTTTGTTAATATCTCCTTGGCTTCCCTTCCGGCGACGCATCTTAATAGGGGGCTAGAGAAACCACGCCGGTAGAGGATGCCTTCTTGCATTGTGTAGTGGGGAACTTTCCTCAAGATCTTCTTGGCTTCGTCACGCCTGTCGGGTAGTATGCCATCTTGCAAATATTTCCGGATAGGAGTCATCCAGGTTCCTTCTTCGATTGCAGTTATCAGATTCGCTTGTTCGAAACTCGGGGCTAGCTGCCTTGAGATTACTAGTGCTCCGGGAATGGTGCTGTCCTTCATACTAGCTTGCTTTGCAAGTTCATCTGCCTCTTGGTTTTCTTCTCGAGGAATGTGTTTGATTAGATAATGGTCCAATCGATCGAGCAGCAGTCTGGTTTTCTTTAGGTATGCTGTGAGCCGTTCTCCTCGAGTCTGGAATTCTCCTAGTACCTGGTTTACGATAAGCTGAGAATCACTATGAATACATAAGGAATTGATCCCAATTTCTAGGGCCAGTTCCAATCCCGCTATTACTGCTTCATATTCAGCATCGTTGTTAGTGGCCGTGAACTCCAATCTTAATGCATAGTACAACTTTCTTCCCCTGGGGGTGACGATCACAATACCTGCCCCCGAGCCTTGTTCGTTCGATGCTCCGTCTACAAAGAGGTTCCACTTGATGTTTTTTGCTACTTCGGATTGTTCCTTGCCTTCGTTGGTAGTGAATTCGGCAATGAAATCAGCCATGGCTTGTCCTTTGATAGCGGTGCGGGGATGGTAGGTGATATCATACTGACTTAGTTCGATGCACCATTTGAGGAGTCGCCCAGAAGTGTCAGGACGATGGAGCACTTGTCTTAGTGGTTGATCGGTTAGAACCCTGATGGAGTGAGACTGGAAGTAGTGTCGCAGTTTCCGTGACGCGATCAATAAACAATATGCTAACTTCTCAAGTTTAGGATATCTGGCTTCTGCCCCCGTAAATCTCTTGCTTACAAAGTAAACCGGACGTTGTGTGCGGTCTTCTTCTCTTACCAAGGCGGCGCTTAGAGCATGAGATGATACAGCGAGGTATAGGTATAACACTTCACCTTCATTTGGAGTTGAGAGTACTGGTGGTCTCTGAAGGTGTTCGATTAGGTTGAGGAAGGCTTTTAAGCATTCGTCGGTCCACTCGAACCTCCCGTTGTCTTTCTTGAGTGCTTCGAAGAAAGGGACACACTTGTCAGTTGCCTTGGAAATGAATCTGCTTAGGGCGGCCACCTTTCCGTTTAGGCTCTGCATTTCTTTCCGAGTGGAAGGTATCCTTATTTCTTTTAAAGCTCGGATTTGTTCAGGGTTTGCTTCGATTCCTCTGGCGTGGACGATGAATCCTAAGAATTTTCCCGATGATACTCCGAAGGAGCATTTTAGAGGATTCAGCTTCATTCCATATCGGCGAAGTACCCGAAACATATCGTCCAGATGGCTTACATGGTCGTTGGCTTTCCTGGACTTCACCAACATGTCATCCACATATACTTCCATAGTACGTCCTATCAGTTCTGCGAACATTTTGTTGACGAGGCGTTGATAGGTAGCTCCAGCATTTTTGAGTCCAAAAGGCATGACTTTGTAACAATATAATCCGCGGTCGGTGATGAAGCTAGTGTGGTCCTGATCGGGAGCGTGCATGGGGATCTGGTTATATCCGGAGTATGCATCCATAAAAGATAGGAGTTCGTGCCCAGCTGTGCTGTCCACGAGTTGGTCAATTCGGGGAAGTGGGAAGCAGTCTTTCGGGCAAGCGTCATTCAGATTGGAGAAGTCAATACATGTTCGCCACTTTCCATTGGCCTTTTTTACTAGCACTGGGTTAGCGATCCATTCTGGGTAGATGGCTTCCCGTATGAAGTCATTAGCAAGTAGATTTTTTACTTCCTCATCAAGGGCTGCTGATCGCTCTGCCCCCATGCTCCTCTTTTTCTGCTTTACTGGTACCTTGGTGGGATCGATGTTCAACATGTGGCACGCTACGTCTGGAGAGATTCCTGTCATATCGGCGTGGGTCCACGCAAATACATCTAAGTTGTGGCGGAGAAAGTCAATGAGTTGACCCTTTAATTCCGTTTTCAGCTGAGATCCGATTTTTAATAGTTTACTTGAATCGTGCTTATCTACAGATACGAATTCCATAGCCTCTGCAGGCTCGGCGGTAGCCTCCTCCTCTTTATCCCGGGGGTCTAGTTCATTGAAGGGATCGCTTGTGTATCGAAGAGGAGGGGCTTTCTTTAGTTGCTATGCCTCCAAGCTTTTCATGCAGAGAGTAGTCTCTGCATCTTTTCCTTTATTCTTTCTGCGGTTGTTGCGAAGCTCAGTTACATAGCAGTCTCGGGCAGCGTCTTGATCTCCTTCTACTTCTCCTATTCCGTTGTCTGTCGGGAATTTCATCTTCAGGCACCAGGGGGCTAGGACAATTTGGAAGTCAGACAAGGCTGGTCTCCCCAAGAAGGCGTTGTAAGCCGAGTGGTTCTCTATTAGCACGAACGTTTGTTTTCGCACCACGGAGCGGGGATGACTTCCTATTTCGGCGAAGAGGTCAAGTTGCCCGAGGGGCATTTTTGCATCTCCAGTGAAACCGTGCAGTGGTTTGTCGCAGGGAGACACATCCTTCATTGATAACTTCATTTTGTCGAAAGCATGTTTGAACAAGATGTTTACGGAGCTTCCCGTGTCTATTAGAATCCGAAAAACTTTAGCAGGGCCGAACCAGGCAGAGATGACCATAGGATCCATATGTGGGTACTGTCTTCCTTCCAAATCGCGTCTACTGAATATGATGTCGTCGCTCTCTTTTCGTTTCGGTTGGCGTTCTTCTGTGACGGAGTTAACGTATCCTTCGGCATTTCTAAGCGACTTGCCGTACCTTTCCATCTCTGCCCAACTTCTGTCGGCAATGTGTGGTCCTCCTGAGATGGTAAGGACTACTATCTTCTCTTGACTAGAGCCACTGGTGTTGTGATTGTTGCGACTCCCTCCGCCTACTTCTGGGAGGGGTTGCATTGAGTTCTCATTGGCAGGAGTTGGAGTCCTGTTCTGACTTTTCACATAACGTTCCAGTCTTCTTCTTCTAATGTGTTCTTCGATCAAGTCCCGAAGATGGTGGCATTCATTGGTGTCATGTCCGTGGGATTCGTGGAAGCGACAGAACTTTCCGGACTTGAGTGCGTTATCTGATTCTTTCTTGTGCGGGGGGCGCTTGTATCCGAGTTCGCCCTGAGTGGCTAGGTAGATGTTTTCGATTGTTTCATTCAAAGGAGTGTAGGAGTCAAATCTTGGCCCTGGTCGATATTGGCGCTTCTCACCCTTTCTGCCCCCAGCATTGTCTCTAGATTCATTTCTTCGAGCGTCCTTAGCTGCAGTGGGAACCTTGTCCTGAATTATCTTGCCTTGTTGCCCTGGCTGCCTCTCCGTAGCAGCGTCTTCAAGTCTCATATACTTTCCAGCTTCATGGAAGAAATCAGGCAAGGTAACTGGTTTTTCCTTAGTTAATCTTCTGGCAAACTTGGTGTCTGGATGCACACCACTACAGAGGGCCATTAGAGTGAGTTTTTCATCGGCATCTTGAACTGCTGCCGCTGCGGCGTTGAACCGTGTTAGATATTGTTGTAGCGTCTCTCCGGTTTTCTGTTTGACATTGGATAGAGAATAAGCATCCCTGGGTTGTTCCACATGGATGCGGAACTGGCTAATAAACCTTTCTTTTAACATCTCCCATGAGTTGATGGATCCTTGGGGTAGATGGCAGAACCAGGAGGTAGCTAGATCTGATAGGAATAGCGGAAAGCATTTACATAATACTCCTTCTGTTGCTCCACTCATGAGCATATGCTGGGTGTATCTCTGCAGGTGTACGATGGGGTCGGAAGTTCCTTTGTAAGGTTCCATGGTTGGCATTTTCCATTCCCGGGGAGTGATGGCAGTTTCGATATTTCGGGTAAAGGGACTGGTGACCCTAGCGCCTATTCCCCGGTCCCTTTGCTCCCGTTGGACACATTCTCTGAATAATCGTGCCATCCGCTCGTCAGAACTTGGAGCGGACAAAAATGAGCTCGGTTCTTCCCTGCGGGATCTATCTCGCCCAGATGACCTGTAGGGATGGTACAGTCTATCACCTCTAGCATTATCCAGTGGTTGTCTTTGGCTGCTTGGATGCACGCTAGGACCAGCTACAGTTGCCCCCTGCCTTGATCTTCCCCTGTGGGGTTCTGTTTCGAGCACATCCATGGGGTCAACTTCGGGCTGGGTTCTAGCTCGGCTCCGTTCAGCGGGGTTTCTATGATTAGGTGGCATGACTGGCTCAGCTACATCCGACCCTCGCCTGGTGCCTCCCCCGCTAGGTTCGGTTCCAAGGGCTTCCTCGAGTCGGAATTCGGGCTGAGTCCGGGCGCGGCCCCTATCATCGTTTTTCCTGTTGATAGCTTGTTCGAAGAGTGAAGACCTTTGTTGCCTCCGGGATCCTCCGGATTGGGATTCACCCCATGATTCAGTGTTGCGGTTGGACTCTTCAGCGTCCCTTAAGCGTGTCATGAGTTGGTCCACCAAAGTTTCTTGTTGGGATGTGAAGCGGTTAGTTACTTCAGCCACAACCCTGTCCAGATCTGCCCTAGTGATTGGTTGTTCCGTTGCGGGACCAGTTGGATTTTCCTGATTTTCATCTGGTACTGCTGTTGAAGTGGGCTGATCTGTGATTGCTGGATCTGGAAGGCTGCTAGTTGCGATGTTCTTTCCTTTGTTAACATCCCTTCTCTGTTTGGAAGGCATGATTTCTAAGCAACGAGTGATGTCGTTAGGAAAAAGGTTGAGTGGGAGAAGATGAAGTTTGAGTTCAGCTCTCAATGAAAGCACCAAAAATGTTTGCACAAAAAATGGACAAACACCTCCAAGTCGTATTATTTAGTTGATTATATGTAATTTTCAATGATTTTAGATGAGTATGTAAATATGAGAAAAGTAGGGGCTGAAATGTAAAAGACACACAGATTTATAGTGGTTCGGCCAGAATGTGCCTACGTCCACTTTATATGTTATTATCTTCTTTCTTTCAGGTTACAAGTACAATGCGTTGTATACAAGTGTATGAAAGTAGTTTGAAAGTTCCTTCCTTGCTTGAGCTCTCAAACTTGTCTGCCATTGTTGTACCCCTGCCCCTCTATTTATAGAATGAGGTAGGGGGCAGGGGTCTTGGAAGTATATAACTGCTGGTGGGCCCGGGCTGAAGCAATTTGGCCTGGCACTTCTGGTTCGGCGAGGCTTCATTCGGTAGAGCTTGGACTGGTGATGGTGGTGTGTGAAGTGGATTGCTGAAGCCTTGATTCGGTGGTAGTGTTGGAGTGGCAGTGGAGTTGATTCGGTCGTGGTTGGTTTGGTGGTAGGGTATTGGAGTTGGTCCGGTGGAGATGTGATGGGAAGGTGGTTCGGTAATAGTGTGGTCCGGTGGAGATGTGATGGGAAGGTGGTTCGGCAATAGTGTGGTCCGGTGGTGGTATTCGGCGGGACATGGACCGGCTATGCCGAATGGAAAGGGGCTGGTCATGCCGGATGGACATGGCTCGTGCTGCCGAATGGAGCTTCCATGCCGAATGGACTTGTGCTCGTGCTGCCGAATGAAGCTTCATGCGTGAGTGCCGAGTGTTCCTTGGCCTTGGTGAATGAACTGGAGGTTATTCATGTCGAATGAGCTATGGCTTGCATTGTCGAATGGTAAAGAGGCCGGTCATGCTGAATGAAGTGGTGACTGCGAACCCGGGTGAAACAGACGCTTCGTTGTCTCAAGATCTTCTGGGTGAGAATTCGCCCAACATTGAACAAGGATATTAAATTGAAATATAAACATACATAAGTAGGTAGTCTGATAGAGATGAACATTGGTGAGGATGGAATATGCTTCGAGGACGAACGACCATACTTAGGGTAAAGTTCCAAGTTGTCAATGCTGGAATTCCTCAAGGGCTATCGTTCGATACCGAACCTGCTCTTGGGATTTTCTACCTTGGTCGACTTTGAGAGATCCAAGCATATCCACTTGGAAACGAGGCCATGGGATTAAATCTCTTGAATTTGTGAGATCTAGAATGCATGGATGATGATTCAAAACTCGGTAAGATGGTTGGTGATGACGGTCAGTTTGGATATCCTTCAGATTTCAAAATGAACTATTGCACAATATCAAAAATTGGCACCACACAACACTACATTAGAATTTCACCTTGGCACAAGGAATGACTTTTAATCAATCTGATACCAATTATACGTTAAGTTTTGATAGCTATGGCTCATAGACATTCTGAGAGTCTCTCTGCTCAAGCTACAGGTCCATTAACTATTAGATATGCCGAATCAGATACCGACCGAGCTCAACCGTGACTCATTCTGCAAAGAAAACTCCAATGTAGCTTACACCTTAACTAGAAAATCTGCAAGTAAAACAACAGGTTTTGGAAGTTCAAATATAGTCCGTAGAGGGTCTAACAGTTGAAACTACTCTAGAAGCTATTGACGATGTAGCCATACTAGACGATCCCGTTGATTCTTTTGGCTCAAAATAAAAGAAGGATAATTTAGGAGAATTTGCGAGAAGCATGGAATCCCATTTGAGGATCTATTAGTTTCGACATGCCATTAGAGGGCACACCATCCACTAGATGGATATACAAATGTAATAGGTTTATGTGCTTGGTAGAATGCGTTCCACCATTTAATCATTATATCCGATAGGTTCTACATTTCATGCGACAGGCTCCGTCTTAGCTTCAACTAAGTAGTTATGCTTTCCTCCACAGTTTGTTCATTATATTTTCTTGCTACTTTGACCGAGTTCTTAGCAACCAAGAGATCCGACAATTATTCAGCTTTAAGCGTCGTAAAGGAGGTCCTTCCCTTCTCTTTCTAGGGCCTTCTAAAGACTGCCAGATCATAGGATGTACTTGGAATAAATTGAGATATTACAAGGAGGAATTCTTCTTTATTTGTTGTCCTCTTGGGATCGCTCGACGACAGATATCTCTACGTAAGCTCCACTCTAGCCTTTTTCATGCGATTCCACATCCATAACTTTGTCACTTTTTAACATCTTTTTCATTCTTTATAGATGGACACGTAGGCCTTCTAAGGGAACTTTGGCTAAGACTGCCAGTCAACTCCATCTAATCCCAGAGGAAGAGAAAGAAGCTAAGATGCTGCTCAACGATTCATCAGCAAAATTCAAACCGTAAGGTCCATTGAGAGGGCACTAGGACACTTGTATGCACATACACATACACTATACTCTACATAGTTTACGTAGGGTTCTTGTCTTAACAAAGCTGATTCATCTTCGCTTTACTCGTAGGTTCCATAGAGCGACATGAATTATACGAGGACTTCCAGGATCAAATAGGATATCAGCCGAGGTGCAAACCAACTGCGTGACCTCATAATCCTAATCATTATTCTGACTCTGCTTGGTGTTTAAGCCGTGATCATGGAGGTAGATAGAAAGATTATAGGCCGCACTATTCATTGTCTAGGTATCGGTCAATATCTAGTCTCTCTCATCAAAAGGTTTAGAAAAACATTCTAGTTTCCACGATGATGTCCTTCGTGATGACCCTTCTCGTGCTTTCGTATCTACCAAGCAACCAGCATTGTCTCATAGTTTTACGCAGTCTCATCCTCTGTTGAAATCCACTACTTTTGATTCCTCTTGATGTAGATCTGATAAAGCACCTATTAGGAAGCTGGTTGAACAGTCTCTCATTGAAAAAGAACAACTGATCGCTTCAAACCCTTAGATTATTGAATTACAACATCATTTTCTGAAGATCAATTTCAAAGCCTGTATGTTCTTTCCTAGTCTGAAGGATATCTCGTACGAAGTCAGGGGTAAGACAGTAGTGTACGTTAGTGATGTAGACGATCATTGCTTCACTTTGAGGTGACTAGCCATGGTAATTTTGGAATACTATGAGAATCTAAAAGATGAGGTCATAGGAATGAAGGTCACTGCGGATCATAATGGTGAGATCGTCGCCCATCTCGACCGAGAAACCGCTGAGTTAAAGAAGGTAAAGGAGGATGGTGATCAAAAGGTCAAGGAGTTACATGCTATAATTGAGCAAGAAAGAAATAATCATATGATCTATGTCGAGTTTATTCACCATGGAAATCATGATTTGGCTGAAGAGGTAAAAGCATTAAAAGCCCAGCTTGAAGGTTAAAGGAAAGAGAATGATGAGGCTCTTTAGACTGCTCACAATTACTGCGAAGAATTTCTCGATGCCCACAAGGAGAGAAACAATGCACGCGAGGAAAGAGATGATGCGCTAGACAAGAGAAAATGGTGGACAAGTTGGTGGCCTTTGTAGAAAGATGAATTAAGGATAACTTTGTCCACCTATCACCAACTATAACGCCAATGTTCTTAAATTCCAAGACTTAGCATAGTTGAATAAAGCTTATCCTACCACCTTGGAAGTGGTGTGGGAGAAGATAGTGCAGGATGAGCACGAACTCTCAGAAGGAGCTGAAATAGATTGGTGGAGTTGGAGAAGGAAATTTTAAGTGCAAATAAGATCGAGGCGCTCAGAGCAGGTGAACTTATCTTACACCTAGAGTTAGCCGATACAGTTCAGAGAGATCAAGCTGAAGGCTCTAGCACCACTCCTCAGGATTTCACGTTAGGTCTCCCTTTTAGGCCTCTAGCTACCTCTGCTACTTCACCAGACACTGGGTATAATCCAGATGCACCGTAACTTCTCAAGCCCAGCATGCTATCTCGTAAGACCATATCGCACATAAATACGTATAAGTTTTTTCCTTATGATAACCAAATCATTTTTATTTTAAAATCCAGTAATATTATAATAATGTTTAAGGTTGGAAAGTAAAAATATAGAATAACTGAAATGCTTGCATCTCACATTCAACATAGTTGGGTACAAATAAGTCTGTAATGGCATGTATTCATGATTGGATTTCCATCAATGACTGGACTACTCGGGTACCGCCTATCATAGTACACCTCTAGACAAAATATACCAGGGTCAATAGGAAAATCTTACACCCCTTCTACACAGATCCGGCTGCCCTTTAACATGGCATACTAGATTACATCATCCCTCAGTACCAACGCTGCAAAACGTTTGCACCTGGCCCCACTCTTCCCATGCATATGCATACCAAAAACATTAACTATTGAATCTAGATCGAGGAATGATGCTTTTAATGGTAGTTTACCACATAGCTCTGCTGCATATCCCCTATTTTAGTCATTACCGGGTTGTGAGGCTTGTGAGGTCATGATTACCATTTTCCTCTCTTAGCAATTCCCACTTGGAATGCTAGCACCACCCTCCAGGTAGCAATGCAATGCTAGCATTCATCCATACAAGTTGTTCAGGATATGAACACCGAAGGTATACTTCTACTACATCCATTTTGGAATCACCTTCGGGATTAGTAGCAAGTAGTCCTTGTACTTCAAAGAGCTTCGCTTCGACCTTATCATCTCAAACCAGTCTTGAATCTTTTCCAAAACATCAAACATGTACATGGTTTAGGAGTGGTTATGGTTTTGAGTCATTTCATATAAGCATACTCTCCCACTTAGTAGTCGCTCCAAAATCAAATCGATAGTTTCGGTAAAATTAACTTTGGTTCTTTTGGAAGTAATCAGGCAATACATAAGAGTGGAGATCACCTCCTAACCGTTAAGCGGACATATTTCCATATCACTTGTCCTAGGAGAACAAATCAATATTTATACGCACAATACAACATCATCGAAGATGACCGTGCCATATAACCCCAGTGTTTCTCCTAGATATTTCCAGAGTTATATTTTGGCCAAGATTTGACAGTCGATTATTTAACTATCAAATAATCAACATAGATTAAACTCCATGTAGGATCCATTAAGCCTCTATTAATAAATCTTTCATTAATCAAATCTTGTTTCAATTATTTGATTCAAAATGCCTTCACAAAAGATAATATTCACAAACCCCTTATACTCCTTTCAATACTTAGAAAATATATCCATACACTTATCACAGCGGTATAAATATATTAAAAAAATAAGGAAGATTTCCTATTTTCCAAATTCATATTTAAATGAACCAAAATAAATATCATTTAAACCATCTCTTACTATAAACCAACCAACTACCCTTCGGTGTTAAGTATGGAAAGAAAGTTTCCATACCACTATAATTAAAAAGGATTATTTATCAAAATCAAGTCTCATTCCTTTTATAGAATTCCCTTTTTATGAGCTTATTTCATATTTACAAATCCCTTAATAAATCACCAAATTAATTTATAAAACTTCTTAAATAAATCTTTAAAGTTATTTATAAAATTCTCTCTATTTATAAAACTCTTTTCTGTTAATAACACTCTTTCTATTTATAAAATTCTTTTATAAATCTCCCTTGTAAATTTCTTTATGCAAATCATTTATACAATCCTTTATAAATGTCCCTTTATAAATCCAAAACCCATTTTATAAATCTTATAAATTTATCACAATTTACGTTATCTTTAAACTATCACTTATAAATCCATTCTTTTTTTTATAAATTACCATTTATAAATCTCTTTTACATATATCGCTTACAAACTTCCTTTACAAAATATCGTTCAAAAATCTCCTTTACAAAATATCATTTGTTAAGTAAAATTCCATCTATAACAATTTTTATTTATAAACAGCTTTATTAAATTAATTAATTACCTTTAACATCGTAAATAATTAATTTATTAACTTTAAAACATCATTGATTAAGTAATTAATTAACTTTAAAACATAATTAATAAAACAATTAATTAACTTAAACGTAATTAAATAAATCAATCAATTAACTTAAACCATAATTAAATAAAGCAATCAATTAATTAGCCATAATTAAATCAATTGATTAACTTAAACTAACATTAATAATAAAATTAAATAACTTTAAACAACATTTATAATAAAATTAATTAAGTTAGTTTGAAATATCATTAGCTAAATAATCAATTAACTTAAAACGTCATTTATAAAATAATTAAAATCATTTAAATTTAATAAACACTTAACCTTAAATTGTTATGAAATTGAAGTTATTTTTAATTCGCAACCTTTCAAATTTGGAAAGAGGCTCGGCAGCCACAATGGCACTTAATCAAGCAATATTTAATTCAATTTGACTTTTCAGATCACATAATAGGTATTATATAAGCAACATATATGTAAATCAATTACATAATTAACTATCAGTAATTAACACATCACTTTTTCCTATATTAATTAATCCTTATATTAATTAACTGACATATGAATAAATGTCCAATTTAATGTAATAGCATAACAGGGGTTTGTCCTCCCAAACAGAAGTCAATAATAATCTATTCAATTCAATTATAGCGTAATAGTGTTTCATTCTGCTAAATAGATGTCCAAAATAATATATTCAGTTAATTTTAACATAATGGGGTTTTATTTAGCCAAATAGATATTTCTAATAAAGTATAATTAATTAACTATGTTATTACTTAAAATAACGTAATTAAATTCGACCACCTTTATTTAATCATAAATTTGTACTTTATTAAAACTATCAACTATTTATACGATGGTGGTCTACTAGTTCATATGAATATAGTGCAAAAATCCGTGGGTCAAACAGAATTATAATGACTAAGATAATCAATTTCAAATTAACACACTTAGTTAATATATTAAACCATGCAAATTATTTTCTCTCCCAAACTGCGACAACCTAGAATTTTGGACATTTGAAATAGAAATATTTAATTGATTTTAGATATTTGAATGATGGTTTAACTTGAATTTCAATTTTAAATATGAATTTGGTAATTAAATTATTGAATTAATTTATTGAAGTTGGATAAAAAAATTTGAATCTTTAAATTTAAGCTGACTAAAAATAATTCGAAGGCTTAGAAAATCTATATTAATAATACTGAAGATAATAGAAGCTTCAGAATTGGATTTGGAAGTGTTTTGTTTAGTTTTGAATTTATATCGTTTAAATCGATATTTAAAAAATAGTCTTCCAAGGCACAGTCTCGGAATTCAACGAAACCAGTTCCATTGGATCTGTAATATTGTATTATTATCGAATTTCAATTTTCGTAGCATTCAGAGTTGTTGTGTGATTGTACGAGAGATAAACGCGCTGAGATTTGTATCGAAATTTAATTTAATAGCTGGGTCCAAAAAGCTATCTTCTCCATATGATCGAGTTGGGACTCGAAACCTTTTCCATCGTGTTCGTAATAGGGGTATAACATTAGAAACGCCTAGCGGCACGTCTTGTTAGGAGATCGAAAATTTAAGCTACAAATTCGAGACAATTTGAAATCAATTTAAATTATATTTACTTATTCTCATTCCGACAACTCGTACAACCGGCCACCACGTTGTCTCCTTCTGTTTACAATTCGTACAACCAGCCACTCGTACACTCTTATTCCGACAACTCGTATCAATTTAAATATATATACAGAAGCAAAAAGAAGAAAATTTTACAATAAGTTATTCAAAACAATTCTGTTTAAAACTAATATGTACATTCATTTGGGTTAAAAGAATTTTATTTATTTGAATTTAATGTGTAAGTTAAGACCAGAAAATTTATTTACTGGAAACTATATAGGGTTGAAACCGAAATTTTAAAACATTTTGATTTGAACAGTTATATTAAAATTGGATTTTCGGTTTATATAGATTATCTTATAAAAATAGTATATTATGGTGATTAACTCATCCAAAATTAACTTATTGAATTATTTTTGTTGCTAAAATTATTAAGGGAAAATCGGTTTAAATTAAATGGTTAGTTAATTAAGTTATTAAAATGGTAATTAATCGTTAATTAATTCGAAGATTAATAAACCATATAAATGTTTATTCAAGGTCAAAATCTGGAAAGAAACAAGCTTAATCATGCTTTCAAACTGAAAATCAAACTGGAAATTATATCAAAACTGAAAAGCTTTCAAACTGGAAATCAAACTCAGATAAAATCAAAACCTGAAACAAATCAACTCAAAAACATTCAAACTCAGATCTAAAGCTTAATCAAGCAAATCAAAGTTTTTCAAGATCAAACTAAAACTGGGATCACAGCAAGAATTATTCCAGGTTCCAAAAGCAAGGGAACTGATCAAGTTCAAGATCAAAGTAAGCAAACTTTTAAACCTGAAGCTATAGATTCAAACCAAAGATCAACTAAGCAGATTAATCTTCAAATCAATAATTAAGTGGCATATCAAAATCATCCATTTCCAGGTTTTGTTCTCTGCTTTCAAATCACAGGTAAGCAAACTTTTATTTCAAAGCCCTGAATTTATAACTTAATGCATGTGATTGATTCTTGAAGTAAAGTAGTTGCATGAGTGTAAATGTATCTGAATGTGTGTCTATATATATATATATATATATATGTGTGTGTGTGTGTGTGTGTGTGTGAATTGAGGTATACATGCCTGTGTAACTATGTATATACTCTGTATATCATTAGACCCAAAAAAATCCATCAAAGAAAGAAAAATTCATTTCTCTTCGTATAATAAAATTTAGATTATTATGTCTGAATGAAAATTATTTGCAACATTATAATTTAAATTTTAAAAATGGTTTCGAAAATTTATACTAAGTAATCATTTCAAAATATAAAATTTACAGTAATAATTCAAAATAGGTCAGAAATCTATCATTTCAATTTCAGATTTCGATCATAGAAACAGATTTATGTTAGATAATCATGAATTTTGAAAATAAATTTATTGTTTTTTAAGTTCATAAAGACGGAGGAATTATGAGTTGATCAATATTCGCATTTCCGTCAATTGCCGATGATCGGCGAAGCAACCTTGGTCGGGCTTGAGGGTAGAGGTAGTTGGAGGTCCGGCGGTCACAGGAAAAATGATCGAAATTTTTTTCGATCATCAAAGCGATGGAACGACATCAATCTAGGGTTTAAGGTCAAGTTTGATCGAAGATCGATTGCGTAGGAATTTCATCATCGTGGGGTGATCAGAATAGTTTGCACTAGGAGGAAAAGATTTATGGGTCATCGGAGTAGCTTGGGTCATGAACGCATGGCGTTCGGTGGTCGAAGTTATCATAGTGGAGTGGTTTTTGCTGTCTGGGTTCGTTCCAGGTTCGGGTGCTCGAGCTTTATTTCGATTTCAAGTTCGAATCAAAGTCTGGGTGGTCGGGATCGATGAACGAAGCCAACGGCGTTTTGTTGGCAACGACATGGTAATAGGAGTGCCTCCGGTGCCTCATGCATGTGCATGCGTAAAGGTGTGTATCTGGGTTGTTTATGAAGTTGAGGAAGAGGGAAGTGCTTGGGTTGGTCTCGGGATGTTATCGCGTGGACTCGAAGTAACAATGCAGGAGGTAACTCGAAGTAGGGCTCGAGAATTTTCAAATATGGCTCGGGTTTGAGTAATCAAGTATAGCATAGTTTTAACTTTTAAAATAAATCAAGTTTTATTTGAAACAATTTTATTAAAACCAACTCTATTGTAAATGATAATTGTTATCCAAGTTTTGAATTGATTTAAAGGTTTCGTAAATAAAATTGTTTTAAATTAATTACGTTTAAAAATGTTTAACATTCATTTAACCTTTATTTTAAAGTTTAATTTAAATAAACTTAATAATTAATGTGATCAATTAAGAGTTAATTAAGGAAAAGGATGATTACTTAGTGGAAGCATTTAAAGGTTAGTTACTTTGTGTAGTTAATTAAGGTGATAAATTTATGGATAATTACTAAAAGTGATTTATTAAAAGGAAAATTACTTAATGTAAGTAAGTAAAGGTTAATTAAGTAATTAAAGGTTAATTATTTAAAGGATTAATTAATTAAGGTGATTAATTAATTAAGGAAACTAATTAAGGATAATTAATTAAGAATTAATTAATTTATCATAAAAGGTTAATAGGTGGATTTATTTATTAATTATGGTTGATTAATTAATAATTAAGGGTTAATTAATTTATCATTAAAGGTTAATTAATAAATGATTAAAGGTTAATTAATAATTAAGGCTTGTGATTAATTAATGTTAATTAACCAGGATTAGTAATTTATTCATAAGTAACTAGTCTGATTTAAATAAACCAGATGATTAATCGATCTTACTTATGGATGTTTGGATCGTATTGAATGCTTTGAATTGTTTGATATCCCTGATGTGTGATGTGCTGTGATATGATTGAGCTGTGTGTAAATTATTTATCTATGTTAAATTTATATATTTATCTGTGAATGAAGATAAGCGCTATAGGATTATACCTCTTATCGATATTGATGTGCTTGGATTTGTGATGATTGATAGTATTATATTGTTGTGTGCAAAACCCCTGGACTACACCACACAGACACACACATAAATATGAATTTCATGAGGAAATCGGTTAAGTCATGGATATTTGAATCTAATATTATGAAATGGTTTTAAAGATTGAATTTTGAATCCAAAATGATTTTTGAAATGGAACTGGGTTGAATATGAAAAGCTTTTGAAAAGGAAATTTGAAATTGAACTTAATTTGAATAGAATATATCTTGTTTAAGTTTTGAAATTATTCTGGAACCTATGGTTTGAAAGGGTATACAAGTTATACAATATAAAATATATAGATTTTAAACCATTTTGAAGTATACTGAATAAATTATTTTAGGAATTTGAATTTAACTCAAATAGAGCTTGCCAGATACGGCAGTTCACTCTCGGAATGGTGAAGACTTGGTATTTTCGAGAACGAAAGGATTACCTGTCGAATGTCTCTGTACTGAGTCGCGCCAATATAGGGATCTTCATATGTGATGGGGAGTCCGATCGGGATTGTGAATACCCGGATTGCAAAGGCTTCTTTGAAGTGCCTTCTGTTCCGTTCGAACCCGGAACGGACTTGTATGGATGTATGTACGGCATTACACTTTGAGATTTAAAGCTGGTTTCTATTTAATACATTTCTGTTTGGTGGTGGAGAATTTATTCTCTTAGTTTAACACCCTTCTCTGAGACATATAAGCTTAGAGGTTATATAGTTGATGGTTACTAGTGATACATTCCCAATTTTGTAATGTAGCATACGAAGTGCCGCTGATCATTTGTTGATCGAAGCATGACTTTTGCGAAAAGTGTAGCTTTGTGGACGATACCTCGTCGACCTCACAACCTAGAAATGGTCGAAACAAGAATGATGCAGCAAGTTTATTGGAGGTAGCGCCCCTTATGGTATGTCCATTTCCTTCTGGATAAAAGTGGTAACATGGTATGGAGCCTAGATACTTGACTTATGTGGTTGCTGAAAATCTATTACTTTGTGGTTGAGGATCCTCGATAAAGGTTGGTTACGACCGGGGGATGGCATACTCGTGTAGTAGTTACCTAGTTTGCTTCATTACAGCGTGATATGGGGTTCTCGCTTCACGTTTGGTGGCGAACGGGAGACTCTTACCTGTAACGACCCAGGATTTTTATGAATTTAAATTGATAATTAAAAGAAATTTTGAATAAAAATTATAAAATCAAATATAAATGGAAGCGAGTTTCCTCGATTCAAGTAGAAAATATATTAAGTCGTATGAATTTGAAAATTTGTATATATGTGAATACATATGTATATATTGGACTTGAGATAAAATCTTAAATAAATGGTTTTTTTTTTAAATAAATAGAAATAAAAATAAGTAGTCATGTAAGAATAGAAATAAATATATAAGCTAATATAATAAAAATAAATATAACAACTTTTATAATATGTACACAACGTAAAATAAATATCTTTCAAACATAAACAAAGCAAACAAATGAAAATGTAAATGCAGACAAACAAATATATGAAGACAAGTATGTATACTTGTAAAAGGAATAAAATAAATAAATAAACAATAAATATATAAGTATGCACACTTGTAATATGAAACAAGTAAACAAGAAAAATGTAAATATATTCAATAGCTTGCAAAAGAAAGGATAAGCATACATTCAAGTATGGTACAAACAAATCAAAGTGTAAGTACATAACATATTAGCCACCACATTTTCATAAAAATACGTGTTGCCTGTAAAGTGAACATTGGTTTTGCACATAATAAGCTAAAGTGTTTATGTATAGAAGGAACAAAAGAGCCTGTACAAAAGTCAAATGGAAATAGAAAAAAAAAGTGATATGCATAGGCAATATAAAACAAGACAAAAGAAATTTATACAAGTATCTTTAGTACACTTAAACTAGAAACAAAATTGCATATGCATTTAAAATAGCATAAGACAGCAAATATCTCTAGCACACAAAATCTATCAGCCGAGACAAGAAGATATAATCAAGTATGGGCGAATTAAATAAGGATAGATTTGTACAATGGCATTTAATGTTTATACCTCTAGCCATTAATACAAGCATGGTCAGCCACCCTTTGAAGAAAGAAAATCTCTGATATAATTTTACAAAACATTATAATATGCCTATTGTACTAAGTAATATAATCCACCTGCACTACCTCATTTCGTTCAAGAAAAAAAAAGGAAAGAAATTTAAATTCTTCAAACCTGGAAACTACAATCTGTTAACTTCAAATTCATGAAGCAAAGCAAGTAGCATACCAAATAAGCTAAAAACAAACCATTGTATGTCAAAAACATTTCCAGATTTTTGTTCAAAGCCCCTCTGTTCTTTTTCTGGAAACCACGGTGAGCAAACCCACTTTCATTTGCTTATACTCTTTGATATCATATTGATGATGCTCTGGAGTGGTTCTTAATATGCTGCATGTGTTTAAGTATGGATTGTGTGTGTATATATATATATATATATATGTGGATGAAATGTCTGATACGAACTCTGTGTAGTTACAGAGCTTGGAAAAAGAAAAAAAATCTGATTAAAATCCCTATATCTCATCTTCAAATTTTGATAGACTTAGGAATTCAAAAGAGATTTGATTAAACGTAAATGAAGTTCAAAAACATATAAAATTAAGTAATAAAGGGTTGAAGTTTATCTGGGGTATAAGAAATACAGGAAAAACCTTGTAACTTGAAAAATTCAAACATCATAATTTCTTGTTCCAGGTTTATAATCTGAAACTATACTCTAAATCATGATTTTTGGAAGTGTAACCATGATTTCTAGTTTGGGTTTGAATGTGTATTTCTGGTCTATCCAGAAATTAGTTTTTGGGAAGATGCTGATGATCTAAATGGTCTGGAAGGTAGGGAACCTCAGTATTGATGGAGAAGTGATTGTAGTTGATAGGAAAATTATCTGGTAGTAATGAATTTCACTGTGGTGGCTATTGTGATGAATTCTTATTTATAACCCTAGTTTTGGAGGGGCAAGTACTTTTGATTCGTTCACCCTGTCTGTGCGATCGAGTGTTACGCGATCTTGAGGCGAGGAAGAGTGTACGTCGATGAGGTGATGGCCAAAAATTCAGAGTCTCTGGTGGACGAGGTCGTGGGGACGTGGCAATTTTTCGTGGTCGTGAGTGGGTCACTGTTCGTATGAACATGCATATTTCGATTCTATGTTTATTGCGTCGATCTGGGCTATGTTTTCGAACGAGAAGTGGTTTTGTGGTTTGCTGAGAATGACGTTGGTCGCCGAAGTGGTGGCGAACCACCGTGCACGTGCACGGTGGTGTTGGGGTCTGCAGGTTGGGGTTTTGGTTCATCTCGAGTGATTACTCGAGAAAAGAAGGGGTCTACTCGAGTCGAAAAGGAAATTACTTCGGGGTTTCTCAATGGTGTACGCGTGGGTGATTATAACTGCAGTTTTTTTTTCTTAACTAAAAAAAAAGAGAGAAGAAAGAAAGAATAAGCAGGGAAAGGAAGAAGAAGGAGATAGAATGGAGGAGAACGCGGGGAAACAGGGAAAAGGTCGAGTGATACTCGAGAAAATACGTGGGTGCCTCGAGTCAGTTGCCTTAATGCTTTAAGTATTAACAAGTTAAATATTTATTTAAGCAAATAATGATTTGGTTAAGATATTATTTGATTCAAGGTTTATTAAAGGTTTATTAAAAGAAGGTTTGTAAAGGCAAGATAATTAAATATAATTAAATTAATAACTTTAATTTAAATTGTACTTAGAAAGGTTTTAATAATGAATTGATTTTCAAATTTAAAAGAAGACTTTTAAATATTAATCAAGTTGAATAAATGGTGAATTAAATAATTAAAGATTAGTTAGTTAATAATTAAAGGGTGATGAATTATAATCAGAGGGTTAATTACTTAATTAAAGTAATTAAGGAATTAATTACTTATTGTAATAAATTTTGGATACCTAAATTTATTAAGTTAATAAATTTAGTTTAAGAAAAAGTTATCAGATTAAATTGGTAATTAATAATTTCTAGTTATGAGATAATTACTTTATGATAAGTAATTCAAAGCGTAATTTCCTAAGATAATTAATCAAGGGGTTAATTTATTATGTAATTGGTTCGAAGGTTAATTTAATTAATACAATTAATTAAGAAAAAATTAATTTATTAAAGCGATGGATAAATTAATTTATTATATCAAATGATTTGTAATTAATATATCAGGATTGGGTAATAGATTCATAAGTAATGAAAGTGATTAAGGATAAAAATCATTAATTAAGAAGTAATCAATTAATTAATTAAGAAAAATTAATTAAGAATAAATTATTAATTTAGGATAAATTAATGATTAATTAAAAGATAGTTTACTAAATGTTTTTTTTAATTAATTGATTATTAATTTTCCATGACCAACAAATTTATTCATAAAAATAAATCTGATTAACTTAATCAGATAATTGAATTAATCCTACCTATGGATGCTTGGATTATATTGGATGGTAAACTGTTTGATATCCCTGTTATATGATGCTTTATGATTATCCTGATTTGTGTTGTGATCTGTGATGTAATTTATTATCTGTGATATATAAATATATCTGTGATCTGTGAATGAAGATAAGCGTCATAATTTATATCGCTTATCAGATATATTGTTGTATTTGATCTGTCATGATTGAATGATGTTGCACTACTGTGTATAACCCCTGGACTACACCATACACACACAATTATGGATTTCACGAGGAAATCGGTTAAGTCACAGATAATTTAAATGTAATGTTTTTGAAATTAAAGTTTTAATTTCAAATTGATTTTGAAAATGGATTTGGATTAAACGGTAAAGCTTTTGAAAAAGGTTTTCACAGATAAAAGCTATTTTGAATAACTCGGTAAAATCTCCAATTTAAATAATTCAATTTGAATTTGAATTCGATATTTGGAATTGAATTCGATGATTGGAAATTTTGGTTAAAGATATTATAAACATGTTGTATGAATTTAAACCATTTTAAAGGTATGGTTTTGGGAATTTGAATTTTACCCAAGGATTTCAACTCGTATAAATGAATCAGATTTCCAAAATGAAAACTGTTGTTTTCAAATGATAAACACTTTTAGATAAGAACCGAGATTCCAGTTAATTAGGGGAATTTCAAGATTGAATAGAGAAATGATTTTCCTAAGTTATGAATGAATTCTTTTTGAAAGCTATGAATTAAATCTGTTTATTTTTAACAGATTTAAATTGATGATTTGTTTAATCGAATTGAAATGAAAATTGATTTGGAAAATCTGTGAATAAATCTTTTGTTTAAAAGATTAAAATGTGAAAATTGTTTAAACCTTTAAAGGTTGTGAAAATGAATCTTTTTGTTTAAAGATTGAAAATGGTAATTTGTTAAGCCATTTGAAGAAAAGTTTTGGGTAATAAGTTGTGACTTAATTGAAATCCCATATCCATATGTTTTAAATGTTTTCGCTCACTATTCGGTTTAGCCGGGAAAGGACCTTTGTGTCGTATAACCCATTCTGAATATGTGATTTGACGTTATGGATAGCATTTGGAGACCGGTGATGAAGACCGGGTATCTGCGAAAGCGATAGGATGACCTATCGATTGTTTCTGCACCGAGTCGCGCCGGTATAGAGACTCCCTAAGTGATGGGAAATCCGATCGGGATTGTGAATATCCGGATTGCAAGGACTTCTTTGTAAGTGCCTTCGGTTCTGTTCGATCCCGGAACAGACTTGTATGGATTGTATGTCTGACATTACAAATTGAGATATAAAGCCGATTTCTTTCAAATATATTTCTGTTGGTGGCGGAGAATTTATTCTTTTAGCTTAACACCCTTCTCTGAGACGTACGAGCTCAGAGGTTATGTAGTTGAAGGTTATCAGCAATATACTCCCAATTTGGTAATGTGACATACTGAGTGTTGCTGTGAAATGATCATTGTGTTGATTATTTGTGATAGGATCATTTGTTTGATCGTCTATCTTGGTGATCATTTCTATGATCATTTGTTGACCCAAAGCATGGCTTTTGTATAAAGTATGTTTTTGTGGACGTGACTTCGTCGGGCCTCACACCTCGGGAATGGTCAAAACAGGAAAGATGCGGCAAGGTTATGAGGGGTAGCGCCCTTTAGGGTATGTGCATTTCCTTCTGGAAAAGGGTGGTATCATGGTATGGAGCCCAGATATTTACTCATGTTGAAAACACTTTATGATTGTGTGAATTGATTACGAGCGCTCGGTTGAAAGGTCCCAAAGGACCGGGGGATGGCATATTCGGTCAGTTGTTACTCAGTTAGGGGTAAACCGGCCTTGTGTTGGTAGAGATCCGGTTTGGTTCTCGGGGATGTCCATCCAGAGGCATTCTCATGTGGCAATGGGAAGTTCCTTCGCCTGACCATTCGTTGGAAATCCAAAGAAACAATACGATCTTGTACGGTATTAGTTGTAGGACCTATCATTCACTTATGGTGGCGCCCCACTGTTTGGATGGTAGCTATAGTAGGCATACGATAATGGTCGTATGTTGGCTAAGATTTATATTCTACTTTCGAAATGAATTTTTCCTACACTATGCACTAACAATAATATCAAATGTCTTTTTAATGCGTATCAAGCATCTTTGACTATCATAAGGAGAAATCTCCTCCGATTCTGCGTTTGCATTGTGTGCGTGTGCGGGAGGCCTTATGGTAGTCTCATTTTTTTAAAAAGCATTGCGAATTGACTTTGAAAATCTTTTGTTGAATGTTTTTTAAAGATAAACCGTTTTTGTTGCTCACACCAGTCCCACGATTGATCCGGAGTTTATTGTTTCTTTCCTAAACTCTGGGTGCTCATTATTTTCTACACGAGCAGTCTAGAGTTTGGGTTTTTCAGATAGTCAGATTTAGTAGATTATCTGAAGTTAGTTCAGAATTTGGATCACACCGGTCTTGCTGAGCTTGGTGCATCGTTATTGGGAGTTCGAGCTATTGCTGGATTGATTCTTGGAGATGGAGTTGCAGTTCTCGGAGTTCTCTTTTGAAGACTATCTTAGAGTTATATTGTTCCGCTGCTAGATGTTATCTATTTTTCTTTTCCGCTGCTATTTTATTGTATCATATCTCTGATGTATATTGATATCTATTGGATCATCTGTTGTATCAGATATTGTATCAAAGCTGTATATCAATGTATTATTGTTTTTATTCCGCTGTGTTATTTACTTAATGTTGTTATAAGCTCCGGCGAATCGGATTTGAACGGTCGAATCTATGGCATTCGAATACGATTTGAAGTATGGATGTCGATTTTCGAGCGGGCAAAATCCGCGTATGGATGACTGGAACGGGTGTTACTTTGATGTAATGCTCGGGTCAGACTGAGTATTACAGATTTTCAAGTAGGGACGTTCTGGAGCTCAGGAGGCGAGCTGGATGACTGGAACGTATGGAGTGTTTACCACTGTGTTATATTATTATATATATCTGAGACATGTTAAATTGTATCTGTCCAATGTTGTATAAAATTGTTGTAACTCTGATATATCGATGTAAATTGATAGATACAGTTTTCTTTGGTATAACTATTATTATTGATATTATATTTTATCCGCTGCGAATGTGAGATTGTGTGTTTCTTTTCTGTTCTTCTTCTATCTCTTTCTTCTTTTCTCTAACTATCTGGAATTTTCGGGATCGAAAATTCTGGGTCGTTACATTTGGTCTAGTGGTGGCCCTGCGAATCATATAGATAAGTTTCTATTTCGTATTCTCTTCATCATTTCTATCAGCTTTTCGGTTTTAACTTTAATTTGGAATTTTAATTGGAATAAATGATTAACAAAATATAAAACTGAATTAGATCGTATCCATATATTTGTCTATTCTTTTGAGTCCCGATACATTCTACGAATGGTTGGTTATCCCTTCGAACTAACCAATGTCCCTGCATATCTCGTAGACCTATTGATCCGAGTATTTCGTAAAATATCGAATGAGTTCGTTCTCATAATTATTGTTGATATTCTGATTTGGTAAGCCAAATGCAGAATAAATATTCAGTTTAATCTAGAAAGCTATTTCTCTGTGTAGTCTTTGTTGCCTCCCTGTCTAGCAAATTTCGAGGACGAAATTTTCTTAAGGGGGAATCTGCAACATTCTCGATTTTAAGGCCAAAGTAAATCTAGTAATTAATATTAATTTTTGAATTAATTTGTGAATTAAATTGAATTTTCCAAATTTAATAAGATATCTGTTGTTTATATATATGTATGTATATGTATATAAAGTGATTTTAAATTAAGGTTTGGATTTGAAATTTAAAATAAATATTTTAGAAAATAAATTGAATTTAAATACTCTATATTTTAAGAATTAATAAGATTTGTTTTCTATTCATACTATATACATATATAGAAGTTATGATTTGAGATTAATATAAATTGGATTTTGAAACTACATATTTTAAAATTTATAAATTTTTTTGCTTTCTAATATTATAATGTATACATATAGGTATATATATATTGATTTGGAAAGTTTCATTTTTGAATTTAATATAATGATTTCCAAAAGCTATTTAAAAGATTAAATTCTTGTACACACACACACATGCTTATTTATTTAATGTGTAATTAGATTTTTAAAATCAATTTCTTAAAGTTATAAATAAATAAAAGAAAATGGATTTGTTCAAATAGGAAAATATAATATAATTTTTTTAAAGATATTTTTAAATAGATAAGTACATGTGTAAGTATTTTAAACTTAAGAATTTACAAATGTAACCATTTAATGACATGAAGATACAAGTGTAAAATATGGAAACAACAAAATAAACAATTGTCATTTGCCTTTTTTATTTTCAAAATTTACGAATAAAACTAAGACAAGTTTATATATATTAATCTACTTCTTTTTTCTCATTTTCCTTTATATGTTCAAAAACAAAATGCAAAGCAAACAATCCTCACAGATTTTTCAAATATGAAACAAAACTACAGATCAAAAGGAAAAAATTATATCAAAAATGAAGAGATTGCAAACTGGAAATCAAACTCAAATAAAATCAAAACCTGAAACAATTCAACTCAAAAACATTCAAACTAAGATCTGAAGCTTAATCAAGCAAATCAAAGTTTTTCAAGATCAAACTCAAACTGGGATCACAACAAGAATTATTCCATGTTCCAAAAGCAAGGGAACTGATCAACTTCAAGATCAAGCAATCATTTAAACCTGAAGCTATAGATTCAAAGCAAAGACCAACTAAGCATATTAATTTTCAACTCACTAATTAAGTAGCAGATCAAAATCATCCATTTCTAGGTTTTGTTCTCTGCTTTCAAATCACAGGTGAGCAAACTTTTATTTTAAAGCCTTGAATCTATAACTTAATGCTTGTGATTGATTCTTGAAGAAAAGTAGTTGCATGGGTGTAAATATATCTGAATGTGTGTGTGTGTATTTATGTGTGAATTGAGATATACACGCCTATGTAAATATATACATATTGTTTGCACTAAAATTGGTCACAACACTCTTCGGGAGTCATTGAAGAGATAATCGCAAAAAATGTAAATTCAAAACAGATATTATCTAACAAAAAATCCAATCAACAGTAAAGTAAATGCGTAGACAAGCGATTTATAGTGGTTCGGCGTGTTGCCTACGTCCACTGTGAAGTTTTTTGATGTTTTATTGATTCTCTTTCAATAGTTACAAGTTGTTACAGCGATCAACAGTAAGTTACAACTGGAAATTCGAAATCAACAGCTAATTATGATGTAGGATGATGAAGATCTCGATCCGGCAGAGTCTGGGCGCTTGAGAGCCAAAATATCCTTTTTCTGTTGGCTCTGGGGCTCTATTTATAGGTGTAGGATGCTGATATTTCGCTGAAAACTCAGGAGACCTCTTCTGGCACGTGAGGGGGCCCACATGCCCAGCCTCAGGAAATTTGGGCCCACTTTGGCATCGATTCGAACTCCATTCAAATCGATCAAGAATTCATCCAATCGAGGTGAAATTTTGTATGGACATTCTTCGACATGAATGCAAGCTTCTGTGAAAATTTCGTGGCATTTGGATCAGTGGATTGAGAGATATGATGGATTCGAGATGGCATCCATTGCGTGGCTGTTTGGTTCGAAACCATCCATTCGAATCGATGGTTTCGAATCGATGGTGGCACGCGCCTTCGTGGTGACGTGGAGCGCAAACTTCGAACCGATCCGGTCTTCACTCCGAGTTGACCGCTTCGACTCCATGTATCTCGGCGCAATCGAACTGATGGATGACACGTCATCGTGGCTAGTTGACCCAGTGGATTCTAACGAAGCTTCATAGATGGGTTCGAACAAGGATCCAATAATGGGTTCGAACAACTGATGCTTGGTGGATTCGAACAAGGATTTTTTGATGGATACGTGCTTTGCAACCTCTCCATGGACATGAGGCCCACCGACACGAACTAGATGGGTTCGAAGTTGATGGAGTCGAACCGAGGCACTCCGTTGAGTTCGAGGTCCATAGATTCGAAGGTGATCGGTTCGAATGGTGTTTGGTGATGGGTTCGAAGACACCTACCATGATGGGTTCGAAACCAGTGTTTTCCCCTCAAGTTGAATCGATCATAACTTGAGCGTATGAACTCGGATTGACTCGAAATTTGAGATGACGACTTCTATGATCTTCCTTGTCCTGTCCTATCAATTGTAGCTCAATCTGGGCTTGGACAAAATTCAGTGATATCCATAGCGAAACGAAGTATGACCAATCTCTGAGACGAACTGTTCTCCGTTTTCGATCGATCTTTTGGTATCGCGGCTTTGCCAAAAAGCTGGATAACATTTTGCCCCCTAAAGTACGTCTTGTGGGAACATGACGTGCTTTGAATAGCTGCAATTTCTCTTTGAACAATCATTGCTCTCTTTTTTGTTGAGACTTGTATTCCGTATTGCTGTAACCTTGTGTTGATATGATTGATTGCTGTATGATAACACTTAGCCGTTGGCTGTCGCATTTGTAACAAGATGAGTATTCGATCCCTGTAAATGTTTAAAATCAAATGTTAATTCGACATATATGCGCATATGTAGTTTGACCCTTGTTAACGTCGTGCGTCCATGAGTCGTTGTCAGTTTGGTTTGCTATTGAATTTCGTATCGATTCTCTCCTGAACCAATTTGGAGATTTAAGTTGAGGCAACACATGATGGTTGTTTCGAAAAGTCCCTTCGTATCGATCCTCTCCTGATCCGACATAGAAGGTTGAAGGAATTGAATTTGTATTGCGCGAATGTAATATTTCGAACCGATGGGTATGAGCACCGATGGATTCGAGATAAACATTCGTATGGATGGAGTACGCTTATACTATGATGGGTACGAGACCGACATTCGAACCGATGGCTTAGATGAGGATGAATCACCCATTCGAACCGATGAGAAAGGGTGATACGAAACCGTCGTTCATATCGATAGGGAATGATGGATACAAAATCTCTGTCCGTATCGGTAGGTTGTGGATGGAGTTGTGGGTTTGCTGATGTGAACAAGGGTTTCGAAGTAATGTGCTCATTGTTTGTTTCGCATCGATGCGACTCGATGTTTTGCCGTGCGCTTCGTATCAATGAAATATGAGGTTAGCTTCGAACCCACAAGGCATCAGGTTAATGATCTCGAATGGAGATTTCGAACCGATCCACGCTTTGACTGGTTGCGACCGGTCAAGTTTACCGGAAGGGGAATCGTCTCGGTTGCTCTCAAAGCTTCATATAAATAGCAGTGGGTTTCACTTTTTTCACTTTTTACTTTTTTACTCTTGCCTTGCGTTTACTGTGTTCTGCCTCGTTTCGAAGTTTCAGAGAAGAAAACACTGTGTCACGTCACCGAATCAATTAAGATTCAAGTCTTCAATTCCTCGAATCCATCATTCAAACTAGGTATTAGCCTCGAATCCAAACGGCAAAGCTATTTCGAACCTACCTCTTCTTCATCGATTGGCCACTATGGTGATTTGTAAAACTAGATCTGGTTTGGGAGAGCTTCGAATCGATTCGTGGACTCGAGTTCGAATCGATTATGGCGGCGTCATTTTTTCTTAGACTTCGCATCGATCCCTGGAATGACTTTATGGGGGTGATGCAGTTTGCACCGATTGAGTATCTTTGATGGGTCCATTCGAATCGATGGATTCGAATCCATCAGCTATCGGTTCGAAGCTCTTGACTTTACATCGATACGGAGGGTATCGATTCGAACATGGTCGATGTTAAGTTGAAGGCTTCCTTATCGGTTCGAACCAGTTAACCAAGGATCGATTCGAAGTCATCCTTCAATGATCGATTCGAATATGGCACCTGATCATCGATTCGAAGCGCGCCTTTCTGCATCGATTTGAAGTGATGTTGGGGATGGGTTCGAATGAGCTCCCTGTGATCGGTTCGAACCCTCTATGATGGATACCAAAGTTTGACATTTTCTAAGCATAATTCCGACGAGCTTCATCCTTGCATATCTGGACTTGATAATTAAACTGCATACTTGATCACCTTTCGAAGCTCGTCGATGGAACCATAACAACTTCTATCCACATCAAATTCCATCATACAAACGGTTCAGCGATGACGGTCAGCGATGACAGTCATTACTACTGGGTCTCGTAGCTTTGTCGTTTGCATATTTCCTTTAATTCTGCGATATTTATTCAAGTAATGCATGGCATTGTACAACATACATTCATACACCTTACACTGGGGAACACACGGGTCCTTTGTCGTCTAACGATGGTTTCTCGTGAGTTAGCTAGTCATGGAACCTTCAAGTTCGCAGCAGCGGGAGATTCAAAGTACAACCATTCCAAGACTAGAGGTTCCAGATATTGAACCTGAGATCATTGGTCCGGCCTTGGACGAACTTCCCAATGCGTCTTTCATTGCCAATCCGTCGGATTCCGTTCAATCCAATATTTCTGAAGATATGTTGGGGAGAATATGCCTAAGGCACGACCTGTCACTGGATGACGTGTTATTGCCGGGGCCGAATGATAGACCACACAACCCGCCGGAGGGATATACAACATTTAATCGCCACGCGTGCGCGGCTGGGATGCTTCCTCCGTTCAACGAGTACATAAGGGAAGTGTTGTCTTTTTTGAGGATCGCTCCATCTCAACTACACCCGAACGGATATGCTTCCGTGAACAGCCTATTCATCGTCTTCATGGAGTACCTTCATAGGCCACCGATCCCGACTGAGATCAGATATCTATTTAATTTCAAAACTCAAGGTGATTACCCTTCCTTCACATTTCTGGAAGCAGTGAGGAATTGCCAAGTGGTCACTGGGTCCTGGACCAGGTTGAGTTATTACAGGACGGAATGGTTCTATGTCAGATGTCCTCCGGGGTTTGCCCGGCAATGGTTGTTCAGACGTGAGTGTAGCTGAGTTATCAAGTAATTACTAAGGCAATTGCCGTCAAAGTGAAACTTATGTTTTTCCCTTTTTTTACAGCGACGATTCAGCGACCTGAGGGCGAACACTTTGAGGAGATGGTGCGAGTAATTCGAGAAGTCCCGAGTGAAGATAGGGATATCGAGTCGCTTTTGACCGATAGGAATCTCCGGACTTACGGGTTGATCGAACGGGGGCAGAGCATACAGTTTGACGGGGCATTAAGGACTGTCTCGAAAAAGCGAGTCAAGCATAAGAAACCCCAAGTTATTATAGCTGAGGAGGCTGATTCTGAAAGAACCCACACCGATGATGAGCCGCTGACCGAGCCTACGGATGTAGTTCAGGATGTCGCGGAGCAGAGAAAAGGCAAGGCAGCCGTCGTCACGTCAACTAAGAAGGGAAGATGGAAATTGGTTGTCACGGCTCGATCCTCTCCCGGAGTTAGAATTTCGAAGATGTCTCCTCCGAGAACTGAAAGTCTTTACGAAGGGCTCGCCGATATTCAATTCCGGACTACGTGTCCCTGCAGCATGATGCCGGATTGGAAGAACTTTCAGAGACTTTAGTTTTGAGCGAGTCTTTTCCCACTGGTGTGGCGGACACATCCGGTTGGTTGGGGGGTTGCACACTCATACATATTTCACAACACTGCATAACCTTTGACTATAAACTACATGTTTCAGAAGGTGATTAATTCTATTTTATTTTGCTCTGCAGATACTATGTCTAGGCGAGGTTCGATGTTAGGGAGTCTTCGACATGTCCGCAAGTCTTCATATCATGATTCACGTAGACGAGAAGGGGACAGAGATTATGACCAGGGACGCTCTGGGTATTCTAGTCAGGAGAGATATGATACGGATAGAGGCTATAAGCGTCGATCCCGATCGCGTACTCCTCCTCCTCCGAGAGATCCCATACAACCCCATGTTCATGTCTCCCGTCCTTTTGAATCTTCACACTACATGTCGGCTTCTCAATCCTCTAGGCATGAATCCCGCCATTCTAGAAGCGAGATAATAACTGCTGTCGCTACAGAACAACCTCCCGTGGAAATTTCAGGGGAAGGAGCAATCAAGCTTGCTCAGCTGAAGAGAGATTTCCCAAACATCTGCTTCGACAACTCTATCTTTCCTCCACATTTAAAGAAAATCCCGGAGGAGGCTGAGCAATTGGTACATGACTACGTACACGACTTTTATGCTCAGTACAAAGCGTGGTCGAAAGCAGCCGACAAAGCGTCGGCATTGGCCTTTGAGCGTGGGGCCACCATCGGGAGATTGCAGGCTGAGTTAGCTCAAAAGAGCCGTATTATTGAGGTGCTAAACACTGAAGCTGAATCTTCTCGGAAATCTGAAATGGAGGCTATCAAAAAGGCCGACGAAGCCGAAGCAACGATAGATAGGATGAAACGTGAGCATTATGCCACGGTAGAGGATATGGGCCATCGAAACACCCTGGTCACTGCCGAGAGGGACGCAACCCTGAAGGAGTTGAACAAGCTTAAGTCCAAATTTGCTGAAATTGCCAAGGATAGGGATGATGCGAATAACGCAGCCCAGGAGGCATGTGAACAAGCCGTGGTTCTCCGGACTGAACGGGACGCGGCAGTAGCCAAGGTCCAGGCGGTAGAGACGGAGGTTGAGGAGAAAGTTCAACAAGCGGAGGCCAGGCTGGAGGCCGATATTGAAGATTTGCTCATCACTTACAATGCCAATGTGTTGAAACACATAAATTTAGCCTGGCTCCAAGATTACCCGGTACATCTCCGCAACGCTTGGGGTCTATTGGTTGAGAAAGAAGAGGAGGCGCATGCGGATGAATCGGTCGACCGATTTGAACTCGAAAACCGGTTGCTGACAGATGATGAGAAGAAGATCCTTCATGATGCTATTATTGCTCATGAGAAGGAGATGATTGGTGGCCGGTCTCTGGAGGTTGGAGAGGGATCAGGTGTTGAGCATCACGCCACCGTTACTGACATCACCGCTCCACCTTCATTAGAGCCTGTATCTGTGGTTGGTTCACAGTCTGTTCCTGCTTATGACCCAGAACAACCGCGGTTATCTCCCATTCGGGAGCACGTCTCTGAGGCCGTCCAACCGTCAACGAGTCAAACTGAGGAAGGTACTTCGAACATATCTCAAGTGTGTTTCTATTAAAGCGTTTGTTTTGAAGTGATTACTAATAATCTCTTCTTATCTTTGCTTAGTAACCGAGACTACTCCGGCATCTTCGGCTCAGGAGTCTATTCAAGGGCAAAAGGCCATCACCACTGAAACGACTGTCGTGACGACGGCAGTGTCTACTGAGGTGGCGCAGGGGAGATCCTTATCTCTTGACGAACAAATGGTGAGTGAGCTGCTTGGCCAACGGGGTGACCCTTTTACAGACTTGCCATTTATCATCAGTGATCTTCCGCCAACCTATGGTTTTGTGACGCAGACCACAGCTGCCCCCAGCCAGGACCAATCAGCCCGGGACGAGGAAATATTGGCCGAGATCAACGCCGAAATAGAGGCTGCGGGGCAAAGTGGTAGTATTGGTGGCAGCACGACATCGCGTAGCCCAGCACCTTTAAGGGTAATATCATCAGGTGGCATTATCACACCTTCCGTCGCAGACCCAGTTCCTCCTACTCCTCCGGTGGAAAGCCTTCACATAGATTCGAGCTCTGAGGAGGAGATTGACATTATGCCCCCAGCCGAAGAGCAGCCATCGGAGAGGAAGCGCCCCAAACGAAGGATCTCCGTCTCCAGCGAGTCCGAAGACGAACCGCTGATAAGGAGATCCAAAAAGAAGAAGTAGATGGGCCATTTAAGCAGATTTTTTGGTAGATAGGTCTGCAGGCTCGGCCCCTGCAAGTAGGAATTCTTTTTTGGAAAAACTTATTTGCATGTAAGTCCTTGTCTCCAGTCAGTTGAAATAGAATTTAGTTTCTTTGTTTCAGTTCCCATTTATTTTGTGCTTAAGTGTTTGTAGTGTTTTATTTTCAGTCTGGTGTACTTGTGGTGTTTTTACCGTCAAGTAGAGTTCGTTTTATTTGCCAAGTCTGAGAATCTTGGTCGCAAGTTGTGATTGATGAATAATTGAACTTCAGACATTGTATCACTTTGGCTAGTGACTAACACTTAGCTTTTTTTTGCCCCCCAGTTTCGGGGAACAACATTTGTATGTTGGTAGTTGATCACATTTATTGCGCATCTGAAGCACATGTCCACATGCTGGGGACTTAGGATAATTTGAGATCGATAATCCGGTTCGCACTCCGGAAATTTGAGAGTTATCGATGTTTGTAACACGGTTCGCGCTCCGGGAACCTGGACTTGATGTTCATACTCCAATTCACACTCTGCAAACTTGGAGTTAGTGTTGATATTTCAGTTCGCACTACGGGAACTTTGACTTGGTATTTGTGCTCCAATTCACATTCTGGTAACTTGGAGATAACATGTATGTTCGAGTTCGCACTCCAGGGACCTGGAATTGATGTCTGTACTCCGACTCGCGCTTCGGGAATCTGGAGTTAGCCGCTGGGTGGTCAGTCACATCTATTTAGGCTTTTTAGAAGTCCGTTCACACTTTGGGAATGATAGATTTGACGTTTATACTCCAATTCATGCTCTGGGAAGTTGGAGTCTGTTCGCACTCCGGGAACGAATTATTGAATGTTTATACTCCAATTCATGCTCTGGGAAGTTGGAGTCCGTTAGCACTTCGGGAACGAATTATTGAATGTTTATACTCCAATTCACGCTCTGGGAAGTTGGAGTCCGTTCGCACTCCGGGAACGAATTATTGAATGTTTATACTCCAATTCACGCTCTGGGAAGTTGGAGTCCGTTCGCACTCCGGGAACGAGTTATTGAATGTTTATACTCCAATTCACGCTCTGGGAAGTTGGAGTCCGTTCACACTCCGGGAACGAGTTATTGAATGTTTATACTCCAATTCGCGCTCTGGGAAGTTGGAGTCCGTTCGCGCTCCGGGAACGAATTATTGAATGTTTATACTCCAATTCACGCTTTGGGAAGTTGGAGTCCGTTCGCACTCCGGGAACGAGTTATTGAAATTTTATACTCCAATTCACGCTCTGGGAAGTTGGAGTCCGTTCGCGCTCCGGGAACGAATTATTGAATGTTTATACTCCAATTCACGCTCTGGGAAGTTGGAGTCCGTTCGCGCTCCGGGAACGAATTTTTGAATGTTTATTCTCCAATTCACACTCTGGAAAGTTGGAGTCCGTTCGCACTCCGGGAACGAGTTATTGAATGTTTATACTCCAATTCACGCTCTGGGAAGTTGGAGTCCGTTCGCGCTCCGGGAACGAATTATTGAATGTTTATACTCCAATTCATGCTCTGGGAAGTTGGAGTCCGTTCGTGCTCCGGGAACGAGTTATTGAATGTTTATACTCCAATTCACGCTCTGGGAAGTTGGAGTCCGTTCACGCTCCGGGAACGAATTATTGAATGGACTGTCGTGTGTTGGTCCAGTTCAGCCTTTGATGTGTTGGCTTGCCCCCGAGCTGGGGTTTCACTTAGTGAGTGGCCGGTCGTATCATAGTCACTCGCTATTTGAATAAATTCCATTGTTTGATGGAACTTAGCTCTTCGTGTGTCGTGATTGTTGACGTTGTATTCGGTGAATCACAACTCTAGCTTGAAGAGATAGTATTTTATTGCTGAAATAAGAAAATATGGCAAAGTCAGTGCCTTATTACAAATTCAAATTTCAGAATGTAAAGGAAACTGCAAAGCATTCATAGATCAAATAAAGCCTGTCATGTGTAGCAATGACGAAGGTCCTTGCTTCTCCAGGCTCTTGAGCAAGCTGGTCCGCCATTGATGGCGTTTATCACCAATCTTCCACGGGGACAAGTCGAGTCCTCCTGTCTCGGTCGATTGGGTTCATTGTTTTTATTTGATGGGCCCGCTTCCCTGGGCTGCGGCGTCCGCACAAATTGTTCCAGCTTCCTTTCTCTGATCAGTTTTTCAACGAGATCCTGTAAGTGACGACACTCGTTCGTATTGTGCCCGTAGCTTTCATGGAACCTGCAAAACTTTCCCGTCTGGACTTGTCTCTCTGACGACGGTCTTGGTGCAGGTTTTTGATATTGAATCGTGTCACAAGTTTGTAAGTACAAGTCCTCCAGTGATGTATTTAGAGGAGTGTAACTGTCAAACATTGGGTTCTTGCGTTGCGGGCCAGGATTTTGATCTCGTTTCCTAGTTTGATTCACGCTCTCTCTTCGCCGAGCTTGTTTGTTTCTAACGTTCAACTGAACTTTTCCGGAGCTCTCACCGGACTGTTTGATTGCAACATTGCTTTGGATCCCTTCCATACTTGGCCCGGCATCGGTTTGCTTCCTAGACTGTTTCGCATCTTCTCGTCTCAGGAATTGAGCCGCTTTGGCATGGAAACGGTCCAACAATGCGGGTGGTTTTCCAGCTAACCAGTTGCCAAACTCAGAATCGGGGTCGATCCCTTTAGTCAACACCATAAGGATGGAGTTATCATTTGGATTACTGATCTCCGCACATGCAGTATGGAATCTCTCCAAGTATTTCCTGAGCGTCTCTCCAGGAGCTTGGTTGACGCTGGACAGAGTGTTGACATCTTTTGGCCTTGCGATGTGCATGCGGAATTGCTCAACGAATTTTGTGGCTAACTGGTCGTATGAAGAGATGGATCGAGGTGGCAGTCGGGTGAACCACATGGTAGCGATGCCCCCCAAGGATATGGGGAAACTACGACATTTCACTGCATCGCCAGCCCTGGCAGTAGTCATCGACCATTCATATTTTAGAATATGTTGGTTGGGGTCAGAGTTTCCCTCGTACATGGGTAGAGTTGGCATTCAGAATCGCCGTGGGGGTTCGGCAGTAAGGATATCGTCCGTAAAAGGAGTGTGGCTTCGGGAGACTCCCCAATCGTCATTTGTGAATCCCTGGCTCTCACGGATCATCTGACGTATCATAGTTGAAAGATCCAGCATTTGCGCCGGAGTATGATCACGTTCCATACTTTGGGTTTGAACCGGATATCGTCGACGGTCCAAGTCTTGCCTTCTTGTCTCATAGTCCTCTGGGACGTATGGTTCAGGAGTACGTCCGCTATGACGACGGTCCTAGTCCAACTGATCTTGGACATCAACTCCTGGTTCAGCCGCAACGTTCGTGGTGTGGTATTCTGCGGTGTGGTGAGGGATGGCACCTCCTCGGGGCGAGGGTCCGGTTTGGAAACTGGCCGATGGACCAACCCTCAGTTGTCCAACGGTCAGCGTGGGTTGATCTCCTGTAGCTGGGATGCGACTCCCATCTAGCCGGGGTCGTGGTGATCGATTGTGGTAATCAGAAGATGAAGAACTCTCGCTGGAGGAGCCAGAAGCGTGGTCTCTCTTGGACCTCTTTCGCTTCTGGCGATCTAGCTTGTTGATTAGCTCAGCGTTAGCGCGTAGCTGTTCTTCTAGTTGTTGCCGACTCTGGGTCAGCTCTTGGAGTAGCAACTGCAACTCTTGTCGGGTAACCAGACCTGACGGTTCGGAGTGCCCAGTAGCATCCTGATTAGATGGAGGTGGCGGCACAGGATTCTGTCGATCCTGCTCTTGTTGATTGATAGCATTTGAGGTGGTTCTTGTATTAACCATCTTGAAAGCTGAGTTCCTTTCCTAGACTTTGTACAAATCTGAATAGAAGGAAGGAGTCTGAAATTGAAGTCTGGATCCCTCTCTTAGATTTATGCAATCCGATATCAACGACAGATCCGATGAGTAAGAGAAAAACTGGGTTTTCTCAGCGAAAGCACCAAAGTGTTTGCACCAAAATTGGTCACAACACTCTTCGGGAGTCGTTGAAGAGATAATAGTAAAGAATGTAAATTCAAAACAGATATTATCTAACAAAAACTCCAATCAACAGTAAAGTATATGCGTAGACAAGCGATTTATAGTGGTTCGGCGTGTTGCCTACGTCCACTGTGAAGTTTTTTGATGTTTTATTGATTCTCTTTCAATAGTTACAAGTTGTTACAGTGATCAACAGCAAGTTACAACTGGAAATTCGAAATCAACAGCTAATTATGATGTAGGATGATGAAGATCTCGATCCGGCAGAGTCTGGGCGCTTGAGAGCCGAAAGATCCTTTTTCTGTTGGCTCTGGGGCTCTATTTATAGGTGTAGGATGCTGATATTTCGCTGAAAACTCGGGAGACCTCTTCTGGCACGTGAGGGGGCCCACACGCCCAGCCTCAGGAAATTGGGGCCACTTTGGCATCGATTCGAACTCCATTCGAATCGATCAAGAATTCATCCAATCGAGGTGAAATTTTGTATGGACATTCTTCGACATGAATGCAAGCTTCTGTGAAAATTTCGTGGTATTTGGATCAGTGGATTGAGAGATATGATGGATTCGAGATGGGATCCATTGCGTGGCTGTTTGGTTCGAAACCATCCATTCGAATCGATGGTTTCGAATCGATGGTGGCATGCGTCTTCGTGGTGACGTGGAGCGCAAACTTCGAACCGATCCGGTCTTCACTCCGAGTTGACCGCTTCGACTCCATGTATCTCGGCGCATTCGAACCGATGGATGACACGTCATCGTGGCTAGTTGACCCAGTGGATTCAAACGAAGCTTCACAGATGGGTTCGAACAAGGATCCAATAATGGGTTCGAACAACTGATGCTTGGTGGATTCGAACAAGGATTTTTTGATGGATACGAGCTTTGCAACCTCTCCATGGACATGAGGCCCACCGACACAAACTAGATGGGTTCGAAGTTGATGGAGTCGAACCGAGGCACTCTGATGGGTTCGAGGTCCATCGATTCGAAGGTGATCGGTTCGAATGGTGTTTGGTGATGGGTTCGAAGACACCTACCATGATGGGTTCGAAACCAGTGTTTTGCCCTCAAGTTGAATCGATCATAACTTGAGCGTATGAACTCGGATTGACTCGAAATTTGAGATGACGACTTCTATGATCTTCCTTGTCCTGTCCTATCAATTGTAGCTCAATCTGGGCTCGGACAAAATTCAGTGATATCCATAGCGAAACGAAGTATGACCAATCTCTGAGACGAACTGTTCTCCGTTTTCGATCGATCTTTTGGTATCGCGGCTTTGCCAAAAATTGGGATAACACATATATATACTTTGTATATCAATAGACCCAAAAAATCCATTAAATAAAAAAATTCATATCTCTTCATATAACAAAATTTAGATTATGATGTCTAAATGAAAATTATTTGTAACACTATAATTTAAATTTGAAAAATGAATTCGAAAATTTATACTAAGTAATCATTTCAAAATATAAAATTTACAGTAATAATACAAAATAGGTCAGAAATCTATCATTTCAATTTCAGATTTCGATCATAGAAACAGATTCATGTTGGATAATCATGAATTTTTATAATAAATTTATGATTTTTAAGTTCATCAAAATGGAGGAATTTTGAGTTGATAAATATTTGCATTTCCGTCAATTGCCGATGATCGACGAAGCAATCTTGGTCGGGCTTGAGAGTGGAGGTAGTTGGAGGTTCGGTGGTCACAGGAAAAATGATCGAAATTTTTTTCGACCATCAGAGCGATGGCATGGCATCAATTTTAGGTTTAAGGTCTAGTTTGGTCGACGATCGCAAAGTGGGAATTTCGTCGTCGTGGGTTGATCAGAATAGTACACACCAAGAGGAAAAGATTCCTGGGTCGTCAGAGCAGCTTGGGTCATGAACGCGTGGTATTCAGTGGTCGGAGTTCTTATAGTGGAGTGGTTTTTGGTGTCTGGGTTCGTTCCAGGTTGGGGTGCTCGAACTTGATTTCGATTGCAAGTTCGAATCAAAGTCTGGGTTGTTGGTATCGATGAAGGAAGCCAACGGCGTTTTGTTGGCAACGGCGATGGTGATCGAAGTGGCTCAGGCGCCTCGTGCGCGTGCACGCGTGAAGGTGTTTATCTGGGTTATTTACGAATTTGTGGAAGAGGGAAGTGCTCGGGTTGATCTCGGGATGTTATCGTATGGACTTGAAGTAACGATGCAGCAGGGTAACTTGAAGTAGGGCTCGAGAATTTTCAAATATGGCTCAGGTTTGAGTAGTCAAGTATAACACAGTTTTAACTTTTTTTAAAAATCAAGTTTTATTTGAAACAATTTTATTAAAACCAACCCTTTTGTAAATGATAATTGTTATCCAAGTTTTGAATTGATTAAAAGGTTTTTATATAAAATTGTTTTAAATTATTACGTTTAAAAACGTTTAAGATTCATTTAACTTTTATTTTAAAGTTTACTTTAAAAAAACTTAATAATTAATGTGATTAATTAAGAGTTAATTAAGGAAAAGGATGATTACTTTGTGGAAGTATTTAAAGGTTAGTTGCTTTGTGTAGTTAATTAAGGTAATTAATTTATGGATAATTACTAAATGTGATTTATTAATAGGAAAATTACTTAATGTAAGTAATTAAAGGTTGATTACTTAAAGGATTAATTAATTAAGATGATTAATTAATTAAGAAACTAATTAAGGATAATTAATTAAGAATTAATTAATTTATCATAAAAGGTTAATTGTTTAATGATTAAAGGTGGATTGATTTATTAATTATGGTTGATTAGTTAATAATTAAGGGTTAATTAATTTATCATTAAAGGTTAATTAATAAATGATTAAAGGTTAATTAATAATTAAGGTTTGTGATTAATTAATGTAAATTGACCAGGATTAGTAATTTATTCGCAAGTAATTAGTCTGATTTAAATAAACCAGATGATTAATCAATCTTACTTATGGATGTTTGGATCGTATTGAATGCTTTGAACTGTTTGATATCCCTGATGTGTGATGTGCTATGATATGATTGAGCTTTGTGCAAATTATATATCTGTGTTAAATTTACATATTTATCTGTGAATCTATGAATGAAGATAAGCGTTATAGGATTATACCGCTTATCGATATTGATGTGCTTGGATTTGTGATGATTGATGATATTGTATTGTTATGTGTAAAATCCCTGGACTACACCACACACACACAAACATGGATTTCACGAGGAAATCGGTTAAGTCACAGATATTTGAATTTAATATTATGAAATGGTTTTAAAGATTGAATTTTGAATCCAAAATGATTTTGGAAATGGAATTGTGTTGAATATGAAAAGCTTTTGAAAAGGAAATTTGAAATTGAATTTAATTTGATTAGAATATATCTTGTTTAAGTTTTGAAATTATTCTGGAAACTATGGTTTGAAAGGGTATACAAGTTATACAATATAATATATATAGATTTTAAAACATTTTGATGTATATTGGAAAAATTATTTTGGGAATTTGAATTTAATTCAAATAGAGCTTGCCGGATACGACAGTTCACTGATGTTCCAATGTATACTTTGAAAGGGTATAACTTGAGTAAAGTAAATCGGATTTTTCAGAAACAAAAACTCTTGTTTTCAAAAGATAATTACTTTCATATAAAGAAAGAATTTCCATTTTTTGTTGAAAGGGTTTCAAATTTGAAATGGAATGGTTTTGAAAGCTATAAATGAATCTTTGTTAAAGATTGGTGAACTTTGTTAAAGATTGGTGAACTTTGTTAAAGATTGGTGAACTTTGTTTTCAGATTTAAGAGGATCTTAAAGGTGTATCTTTTGTATAAAAGATTTGAAATGGAAATAGTTTTGAAAGCTATGAATTAATCTTTGTGAATGATTGGTGAACCTTGGTTTCAAATTGAAGTGGATTTAGGGGGTGAATCTTTGGTTTTAAAAAAAAAAAATTGAAAATGGTAATTTGTTTAAACCATTTGAAAGAAAGGTTTTGGGTAATAAGTTATGACTTAACTAAAATCCCAATATATCCAAATGGTTTTAAAATTAAGCACTCATTATTCGGTTTAGCCGGGAGAGGACTTTGTGTCATATAACCCATTCTGAATAATGATACGACGAAATGGATAGCATTTGAAGACCGATGGTGAAGACCAGGTATTTTCGAGAACGAAAGGATTACCTATCGAATGTCTCTGCACTAAGTCGCGCCATTATAGAGAACTTCATATGTGATGGGGACTCCGATCGGGATTTTGAATACCCGGATTGGAAGGGCTTCTTTGAAGTGCCTTCGGTTCCATTCGAACCTGAAACGGACTTGTATGGATGTATGTCTGACATTACACTTTGAGATGTAAAGCTGGTTTCTATCAAATACATTTCTATTTGGTGGCGGAGAATTTATTCTCTTAGATTAACACCCTTCTCTGAGACGTATGAGCTCAGAGGTTATGTAGTTTATGGCTACTAGTGATACATTTCCAATTTGGTAATGTGGCATACGAAGTGTTGTTGATCATTTGTTGATCTAAGCATGGCTTTTGTGAAAAGCCTAGCTTTGTGGACGAGACCTCGTCGAGCCTCACATCCCAGAAATGGTCGAAACAGGAAGGATGCAGCAAGGTTATTGGGGGTAGCACCCCTTAGGGTATGTCCATTTCCTTTTGGATAAAAGTGGTATCATGGTATGGAGCCCAGATACTTAACTTATGTGGTTGCTGCAAATCTATTGCTTTGTGGTTGTTGCTTTATGGTTGAGGATCCTCCATAAAGGTCGGTCATGTAGTATTTACCTAGTTACAGAGGTAACTTAGACTTGTGTTGGCAGAGAGCTGGTTAAGTTCTCGGGACGTCCCTCCAGAGGTGTACTCATGTGGCATAGCAAGTTCCTTAGCCTGACCATTTGTTGGAAATCCAATCACCAATATGCGCCCTGTACGGTTTTAGTTGTAGAACCTGCCATTTAACATGGTAGCTATAGTAGGCATACTATAATGGTACGTATGCTGGCTAAGATTAATATTTTACTTGCAAATGTTTTCTGCACTATGCACTAATAATAATATCAAAATGATTTTGCGTATCAAGCATGTTTGACTATCATAAGGAGAAATCTCCTCCAATTGTGCGCTTGCATTGTGTGTGTGCCGAGAGGCCTTATGGTAGTTTCATTTTTCAAAAAGCATAGAGAATTTTTTTATTTTATTTAATAAAGTTAAACTGTTTTTGTTTGCTCATACCAATCCCATGACTGACCTGGAGTTTATTGTTCCCTTTCTAAACTTTGGGTGTCCACAATTTTCCACACGGACAGCGTAGAGTAATATTTTCAGATAATCAGCTAGTAGACCTATTTTTTGCAACCTTTGAAGTATTTGGATTGGCGATCGCATTCCGGGCCGAACTTGCTTAAGTTCATCTTGGCGGTGGTTCGAGCTTCTTGGATTGGCATCTTTGGAATGTTGGCACTGAAGATATTACCTTTTTGCTGCTGTATTTTTCACTATCATGTATCTCTGATTATATGATATTCATTGTATCAGAATGTTGTTTTCATTGTGTATCAATAAAATTATTCGTTTTCTTCCGTTGTGTTGTTGTACTTAATGTGTTATAAGATTCGACGAACCAGATTCGACGATTGAATCTACGACATTCGAATACGGGTGAAGTATGGATGTCGATTTTCGAAGGTCGAGTCAGGGTCGTTTCAAGGTCAAGCTTTGATCTGCATCACTAGGGACAAGATGGAGGCTATGATGGATTCAATGCACGAAAGGTTGCTGAAGAGCCAACAAGAAACGATGCAGAGCTTCTTTGAGTAGATGAGAGCAGCCAGAGCATAGAACCTTGGGTCGGCTATAGTTGCTGCAAGCATAGGGCAAGGAGCTAGAGTTACAGTGACCAATGGAGATCAGATCCAAGATTAGGACGAGTAGCATGAAGGCAATCAACAAGGACCTGGCTGCAGACCCTCGGGATTAACATTGGAAGACCCATTGATGGGGCTCAACAGGCTAGAACCAACGCCAACGTGAATGAGCCACATGAAGAATATTACCCAGAATACCCTTCGAGACACAGGGGCAGGATGGAAGCATGATAAAGAGACAGCCGCTGGATGGAGACGATCGAATGGCTGGACTAGTGCGACAGATTGAGGGAGGATTACCAAGCGGAGGCTTAGAGGAAGTTTGTCGGAAGCCATTCACTCCGAATATAATAAATGCAAGGAATCCTCCAAAATTAAAAATTTTCCACGCTGGAAGCTTATGATGGCAAATCAAACCCGACCATGCATATTACCGATATATTAGGCATATGGACGTGCTGGAGGGCATCCGAGGAAGTGATGGCACGATGTTTCCCTCTGTATTTGACAGTTTTGGCCACACTTTGGTTCAGGCAGCTAGAGAATGGATAAATCAAAACATGGGGTGAGCTAGTGAAACCTTCATGAGGTAGTTTAGAGTCCACAAGATGCGACCCAAAAGTGCGATGACCTTAACATTGATGAAACAGAGGATCAGAGAGTCCACAAGAGATTTTCTATTAGGATTCAATGCAACGGCCACTTCAGTTGATCACTCGGATCCATCGATGATTCTGATGGCAGTGGCAGCAGGGGTTGTAAAAGGCATAGAGTTCAAGGATTTGCCAACAAGAGACTCGCCATAAGACCTTGGAGAATTCTATCATGAAGCTGAAAGATTCATTCGGTTAGAGGATTCATGCGTCGAGTGGCAGGGAATAAACGCTGTGCAAGGCGAAGGAAACTCCAAAGAAAGTCTAGACCAGACAAAGTAAAGAGGAATCAGGATGACAAATACGTTGGTCCTGACAAACAGAAGAAATTCCAAGAACCTAGATTCAAATAATACGCTGACTTGACAACAAACCTGGAACAGATTTAACAGAGACTCGGGGGCAGCTCCCCTATCATAAACCACCCAGGAGAGATCCCATAAAACGAGAACATAGAGTGGAAAGTACTGCCTATTCCATGAGCTGGAAGGGCATACTACTAATGAGTGTCGCCATCTGAAGGATGAGATGGAATAGCATGTCAGAAGTGGTAGATTGCCACAATACGTGAGAGATTGGCCAGTAGCGTAGGACCTGAGCAACTACCGCCTGCACCCAACAGAACTAATCATGGATCGGGATCACGACTGAACATCAACTGATCATGGTGGAAAGTGTAAGTTCAGGACTTGAACTTTGGTCAATTAAATAAATTTCTTAGATTTGATTTCAAAATAAAATGGCTATTCCACTTACACATGTAAGGGAACCGGAGAATTCTCCAAGCATGCTCTGAGATGGCAATAGACCGCTTTACCGTAGAGGCGGTATTTAACTTTTCCTTTGTTTGTGATTGAACACTTGGAATTTGAATTTAATAAATGAGCTTGAATTTCATAAAATAAACCTTTGACTGGAAAGTTAAAGGATGAATATTGAAATTCAATTTGAAATTGATCTCTTTATGACCCTACCAGGAGAGATGGGGTCCGTTGTGCAGGAAGTGAGTTGCTTTGCCGGAGAGCAACAGGATCAACTCACTTAACATCGTTCCCCATTTACCAGAGAGTGATTGGATCTAGGTTTGATAAGAGCCCAGAGTAGGTACAATCGGCGTAGGATTTAGGCCAGGCATCGTTTAATGTTCAGGAACGCTGAACCAGAGTGCAGGGGGTGCCGTCGCTTCACAAGAGAGCGACAGGATCGGCTCACTCGACGCTGTTTCTCCTTCACTGAAGAGTGACAGGATGGAATCCAGCAAGAGCCCGAAGAGGCTATGATCGGTCTAAAAGTACCAAGACATCGCTATATGCCCCCGCTGGGGCTAGAATGCCAAGGATAGAAAGCAACACCGGAGCACGATAGAATCTTTCTATTCGATTGTTAAGTTTGAAATGGACATAGCAAAAGTCTGAAGTGGCCATCAATGGTCCAAAGAGGCTAATCCGTAGGATTGGATTACTAACTTCCACAAGTTAAAATGGATATTGATTCGGCTTCGAACAGCCACAAACTTGATCGAGGATACTATAGCTATGGATAAAACATGGACTCACGACACTGGATTTGAAGCTATTCAAAACACTTTTACCAAAAGATATATTTCGGGGAGAAAATGTTATCCCACCTTTTGGAAAGGCCGTGACACCAAGAACTTGACTGTAAAATGAGGATAGTTCGTCCTGAAGATCGTTAATACACAAGTCTACTATGGATATCGGTAAATTTTATCCGAGTCCAGATTGAGCTACAATTGATATGACAGGACCAGAAAAGCTATAAAAGCCAACATTCCTAATTTCAAGTCAATTGGAGTTCGTATGCTCAAGATATGATCGATGCAATTTTAACAATCACTTGTTCATATCCATCAAGCCTCGACTGTTCATATCCATCCACTGAAAAGCCTGGTTCGTATCCGTCATGCATCCGTCTGTTCATATCCACCATTTCGCATCCATCTATGCGTAACCACCACGCATCCATCTTTTCATATCCATCATTTCGCATCCATCTATTCATATCCATCACGCATCCATCTGTTCGCATCCATCATTTCGCATCCATCAGTTCGTATCCATCACGCATTCATCTGTTCGCATCCATCATTTCGCATCCATCTGTTCGTATCCATCGAAAACACGACATGAATCCACAGATCGATATGAACAGAACAATCGATCGATACGGACAGTGCAACAACGATCGATTTGTACAAAACAATCGATCGATACTAACAGTGCAACAATGATCCATACGAACAGAACAATCGATCGATACGAACAGTGCAACAACCATCGATAACGAATAGTGCAACAACCATCGATACGAACAGAACAATCAATTGACACGGACAATGCAACAACGATCTATACGAACAGAACAACCGATCGATATGAATAGTGCAACAACGATCGACACGAACAGAATAATCGATCGATACGAACAGTGCAACAACGATCGATGCAAACAAGGTAGAGGTGATTGATGCAAACAAGTTACACTCCAAAGAAAGACTTAGTCACTCGGCATGTGCCACGTCAACTTGCACGCATGTGCTCGGATCAATACGAATAGATTGATACAAAGAGGATCGATATGAACTAAACAGCCTACATAAAACCCAAACTTGCGTCGATCATAACTCACAATCTACAAGTCCAAATGCTACCAATTTTTCACAGGAGCTTACGTACCATCTAAAGAATGTTCCTACTAATTTTTGATTTAATTGGGCCAAATCTTGATCAATACGAAATTGGTTCGTATCGATCACGGACCGAGTGCAAATCTCATGGGATCGATCGTGTGGGCCCACACACGTGCTAGAAGAGGTCTCCCGAGATCCGAGTGAGATATTTGCAGCCTATGCCTATAAATAGCATTCGAAAGGCTACAAAAAATGGACTTTTGATTCTGAGACGTCCGGACTCTGCCGAAATCACCATGGTACTCAAAGTTCACTGCTTTACTCGAAAATTACTATTGTAACCTGTTGTAACAACCGAGCAAAGTCAATAAAAGATTATCTTTTGAAGTGGATGTAGGACGGAGATAGCCGAACCACTATAAATCTTATGTCTCTCTCTACTTCTTTCCATTTTAAGTTTGTTATTCTTCACTTTTATCCTCTACCTTATTTAGATATGTAATCTGTAATCATATACTGCTGATCTGTGTTCGTACACTGGTGCTTTCACGATATTTGGGGTTTGTGACCAATTTTGGCATGAACAATAGTCCACTGCTTTTAGTAACTGAAATTAGATAGAAGCATATTTTTAAGTTGTTTATAATTGATTTTTAGATATTAAAAATAGTGGGTAGTCGCATGCAATGTATGATACTTTATTCAAAATTTCAAAAGCTATATTAATCTATCATTTTTCATATGCAATCCATGCTATTTTACTTTAAAAGGTTAAATTTATTCATCTATCATTTTTCATATGTTATGCAATGCTATTGTATTTCCAAAATTAAAGTGCTATATTCAGATATCATTCTTCTTGTGTACTACATGCCATTGTATTTCAAAATTTCAAATGTTATATCCGACTATCATTATTTATATGCAATGCATGCTATTTTGTTTCAAAAATTCAAATGCTATATGTATCTATCATTATTTATATGCAGTACATGCTGCCATATTTCAAAATTTAGAATGCTATATTGACATATCTTTCTTTATATGCAATGATAGATTTAGGGGTATGCGCTAGAGACAATTCTGTAATTTATTATAAATTAATTAGCTCTATAATCAATTCTCATTTGGAATAAGGGTGTTTTTCTTTCTGTTGTATATTTGTTATGATATGTTATAAATAATTAAATATTTAATTAAAATATATTTAAAAAAATAATTCATAATTGGTGTGTTTGTGATAGTTAGTGCAAATAGTTGTAATCATGAGTATTATATCACAATATTATAAAACACATCATTTTAAATGCTTCTAATCAAGATGCGTCGGGACTAGATACCGATGTATCACTTGAGACTAGAGTATGTAATGCTTTACAAATTTTGGGCATTGTATTACTTATGAATAGTGGAGGGCACTAAGAGGTTACGTATTGATGGTTATTGGATAATCATGGAATGATTCACTCATTAATTTCTGTTGGTTAATATACTAAGGTCAAATAGAAAATATCGACGTGATTAATTTACGCAGTTCTCTCTACTTAAGAATACCGTCGATCTTTAATATGAAATATGTTATGATTGTAGTTAATTCATGGCACGACATCCATCGAGTGACCATAGTTGGATCGAGTGGAAGCATTGGAAGTGAATCACTATTCAAGAGAGGATTCTTCTCCTAAGTTATACGAGGTTAGTATTTTGGTCTACTCAAAGTCAAAATCTTCGGCCAAAGTTGTCCGGTTAATAATAATTGTTATTATTGAACTAAAGACTTTGTGTTTAGACTGTAGAGTTGAATATGGACAATACTAGAATTTTGACTAATACCATATTCCATAAATCCAAAGTGATATAGTTTTGATGAAGAGAATTAGTGTAAATAGTAACTACAACTGGGTAACGCTTAACAAATTAAAATTGGATTTTACCAAAACCAAGTAAGCGATAAAGTTGGCCAAAATGTCACATCACCTACTAAGTGATGTTTAAACATAAATATTCAAATAGTTCGATATTAATTGCTGACCAAATTACACCTAACGAGTCACATAACCGAAATGATGAATATTCTTTAGACCAAACAATTTGGTTATTGTTATAATTGATTGAATAAATTAATATTTATGGAATTTTAATTATAAAATTTTAATTTTATTTGATGAACGAATATTATTAAATATATTTAGAATAGTTATAAATATATTAATTAATACAAGATATCAATAAGCGTTAAATTTTCTTTAATTGCATAATATTTTATTTAGGCTCTAAATTGGTTTAAAGCTGATGAACGGAGCTGATAGGATCGGTTCAAATTGGGGTTAATAGGTGTGGTCTAATGAGGGGTTAGAGAGCTTTGAATTGGATGGCTAAGATGGAAGGAGAATGAGTATAAAGATCATATAGAAACTTCTCTCCTTCTCTTCTTCTATATATAGGTCTCTACTTTCATCTTTTAAAGAACTTTTGAAGCCTTAGTATCATTTCTATTTTTGGTTGACCTCATACTCTCCATTGCACTTTCAAATCTAATTCAAATCAAATCAGATTTGGTGCTAACTGATAGCTGGTGGTCAGTAGTTCATAGACTAGTAATCTACTGAATTGGAATCAGTTCGAGGATCAGATCTCATCCTTCAAGGTGTACTTATAGGATTTGGCTATAAGGTATATTCCTAACATGTTTATAAATATTAATTTACATTTGTAATGTTTATTTCATATATTATATTGTTGGTTAGGTGACAATTCCAACATATAAAATATATTTCCACAATTTTGATTGGTTGTATGTATATGTATATATGTTTAAATAATTCTTTTTGTTAACACACCTCTATGCAGCACAACTCAATATTAAAAAAAAATACTATTATTTATATTTCTAAGTATATATAGTTTATAATTTAAATACTACATTATTATAATGTAAAATATGGAAATTTAATTTTATACATAATGTTTAATAAGCATAATACTTTTGGTAGCAAGAAAATAAAACTATTATTATTTTAAATCATATTTAAATTAATTAACCATATAAATAATTATAAAAGTTCATACATGTATTATAAAATATGGTTTATATTTCATAAATTTATATTAATACATATTATATTCTCGGCTAAAATTAAAATTGCATCTTTCTATATTTTTAAATATTTAAAAATAAATCAAAAATTAGAAACTAAAATTATAAATTGTTTAAATTTTAATTATATAATAAATTTTAATATTATAAAATTTTCACAAAATATTTTACCAGAAATTTAAAATTCAAATTCAATTTTAAAATTTGTTTTTTATTAATTTTTTTAAATAATTTCATACAATTTTATTATTATATACATTTTAAAATTCATAAACTTTTATCCAGCCTTTTTGATCAGGCCATATTCGGAAAGATTGGACGAGTCGAACTTAGAGTTATTAAGGTAGAAAGCCCAGAGAGATAACCTAAGAGTTCAAAAGCCAAACGCAAACAAAGTCGCAAGGCCAATGCAACATCAACCTAAAGTAAGACAAACATGGAATCACTCAAGTGATGGATCGGTATCGACCCTACCCTATGCGTCAATACGAGCCCCTATTTTGTTGCTATGAAGTCCAACTTCTGCACACTAGTCCGATTTGATGCTAATAGGCTATTTCCATTGTTTTTGTGTTGTTTTGATGCAATTCTCCATCAATCTCCATGAGCACTTGAAGCTTTAACTTTATTCTTTCATAACTCCACCATTTGGAGATAACAACAAGCTAATGTTGGTACAAATTACTATGGAATCACATAGCTAATTATAAGATGAGCCAAGATAAAGATTTGAAGACAACCAATATGGCGATCTTAGGGATTGGTACCGACCCCTACCTATGGATCCATACCGACCCCTACTTCCTTATGAGTTGGCATCTACTTTCTTGGAAGAATTGGTCTAAATCATGGATTAGAGTGAACGTAGGCCAAGCTTTGCCGAATGATTATAAATTTTGTATGTTCTCTTTTCCTAATTTTCCCATTTTTTTCCTTTCATATTTTGTTCTCTACCTTAATTCCTGGGTGTTTGTTTCATTTTCGGTTCAAACATTTTGATGCTTTCATTGGAAGCTGAACTTAGGCTATTTGGATCAATCATCTACTATTGGATTTCCCATATTCAATAGAGAGATCCAATTTCTCAACCTTTTAACTATACAACTCATATTTGCAAAGATCTACTAGAAGCTTTCTTCCATATCCCCATCAAGAAGAGACCGTTTTACCAACTTCAGAACTAATATTGAAGCTAAGAATCAGAATCCTCAACAAAGATATGGAGTTGTCCGACCTACTCAAACAGAGATCTAAGCTCCAACTGAAGTCGTGACCAGAGTAGACATGGATAAGATGATGAAGCAGATGGGTGGTAGTTACAATCTAGTTAGAATGAGATGAATCAGACAATGCAGCAGAGCTTGGGACCGTTGAATGAGCTAACTCAAATTAGCCATAGGAGGAGTAGAAGGAACTCTAGTTCTTTATCTGAAAGTTCCTCATCATCCGAGCACAAATGGAGGGATAGAAATTACAAGAGGACTAAAAATTATGCTGGAACATCGAACCAAGGAAGAGGATGATCCCCAGGCTTAAGTTTGGGGATCGATATTGAGCCAAGGTTAGGGGTCAGTATCGACCCCTCCAATGGTGGGCCCATAGCTCATCCTTTGGAAGGTGGCATGGACTTGGCTTCAGGATGCACTACTGGTGGTTAGAATCTAGAGAATCGTCCAGTTGTTGATGATATTGCTCACACAAATCAAATAGGGGTGCTGATGGATGAATGGATCTCATGGAGGATGGAGAACCTAGGTATCAAGAGCCAAACTGAGAGCCTTCGTCAGGCCAAACTCCTTGAGCGAAGCCCAATTACCGTCGTTCAATCAAACATAATAACCCATACTACTGACGGGATATGGTCAGGAGACTTGTTAGCGAGAATCATTTCACGAGTAATGATGAATGGGGTAGCTCTCCTAGCTAGAATCAAAGAACATTCTATGTTGGAGATAGCCTAGAGATTAGTTATGCTAACTATGCTAACGTATGGAGGAACGATAGACCCTAGGTAGCACTTGATGAGATATGAATGACATATGGATTCACCCAGAGCTTCCGATGTCGTAAAGTGCCATTGTTACTTAATTTTCTTAGAAGGGGCAGCTACAATGTGATTCACTCAACTTACGCCTAGGTCCATATCATCTTTTGCTGAGTTACTGAAGTAATTTGTAGAACTATTCCATTTGCATATTGCATGTCCAAAGCATGTGATGCCTTTGTCGAACCCTTTCCAAGCTGAGGGAAAGTCGTTGAAGGATTTCTGGAACTAGTTCCATATAGCCGTGATAGAAGTTACAGATCCCAAGGATGACATAGTGCTGATGGCACTGATTAGGGGATTCATTCCAATACAAAGTTCAAGGAAGGGTTGGAAAGGAAGCCCCCATCAACGATAGGTGCTTTCTATAGAAAGGTTAATGAATACCTACGCTTGGAGGAAGCAAAGAAACGTCCATGGAGGACTGGTGCTGGAAGTTCAAATGAAGTGATACAAAGAAATGTTGTCGTAAAGCAATCTGAAGGAAGTTCTGGGAATATGAATGTCAATGTCGGTAATTAAAACAATAATTGGAAATGAAGCGACAATGGGGCTAAGAAGAAGAAGCCAGATAACAAGAATTGTATTAGAACTCCTAAATACGATAACTATACTGAACTGAACAACTCAATAGAGAACGTCTATCTGGCAACTCAAAACACTGAGTAGTATAGAAAGTCTGCTCCATGAGAGTCGATTGAGATAGAGAGAAAGTCAAGCAATTTCTACAGGTTCCATGAAACTCACTATCACAATACCAATGAATGCAAACACTCGCGGGATATGATTGATGAGTTCAATCGTAAGAAAAAGTTACAGTGGTACCTGAGAGCCCTGCAGGATGGCGGGCAAGAAAACTCTAATGACCTTGGGCCGTCTTCTCAGTGGGGGCAAGCTGAGCCTGGTACCAATACATTCAAGTGGCTAAAAAATGATTAGTGATTAATATAATTATCTATGGGCCAAATCCAATCAATGAGAGTCTAGCGGAGATGGGTAGATATATGGTTCTATATATGAAGAGCGAAAGTTGCTATGCTGTTGAGGGCGGAACTGTAGCAAAAAATGTAGAATGATGACCAACAATATTGCTTTTTGGAATAGAGACGCTGACGATGTAGAAGCTCCATCAATTTACCCACTCGTGATCACAGCCACGATTGGTCCTACTATTGTTCGAAAGGTGCTAGTTAACCGTGGGAGCTCAGTCAATATCTTGTTCAAGAGAGCTTATGATCAAATGATGTTGGAGAAGAAAGATTCGAAGCATTATAGGTCTCTAATACAGGGGTTCAATAGGATGACTGCTGAAGCCATAGGATTTGTTGAATTAACAGTGGTACTTAGTGAGGGCGGCCGTTAGCGAGTGTGGGTCGTGCCTTTTTTGGTGTTGGATATATATTCAGCTTATAACTCATTTTTGGGCCATCCGACCCTAGTTGAATTTAGTGCGGCCATCACTCCTTTGTGTTTAATTGTGAAGTTACCTACAGACAATGGAGTGGGAATTGTGCATGAAAATCAGGTGGCTGGCCACGAATGCTACGTTAGTGAGCTAAAGGAGGCAAGTTGAAAGGATAAAGGAAAGAATGTAGAGGAGAGGGGGCCCTCTACATAAAGGCTTTGGATGCATAACAACTACAAACCGAGCTCTGCTCGGGCAGACTAGTCAGCTCTAGGATGATATGGACCAATAAAAATAGCCAGAAGGCGGATGAGCAGCTCCCTTTGAGTTGACGATTACTGTCCCTATCAATAAGGATGATTCAAGCAAAGTCCCAAAGGTTGGATCTCAGCTCGGCGCTAACATGATGAAGGAGTTGGTTGGATTTCTTTGAGCAAACTTGGATGTGTTTGCTTGGACACACTCAGATATGTGTGAGATCTTGCTCGGGATAGTGGGTCATGCATTAAATATCAATCCCAAATGCATTCCTATAAAATAGAAATGCCGCAGCTTAGGTTTAGAGTGATCTGATGCATTGAAAGAAGAAGTGGATAAGTTGGCAGAAAATGGCTTCATCCGTGATGCCTTATAAACCGGATTGGGTATCAAATATTGTCATGGTAAAAAAAGAAAATGGAATTAGAGGACATGAATCAACTATTTGGACTTGAATAAGCCATGCCCGAAGAATAGCTTCCCGCTTCCAAGGATAGATCAGCTTGTGGAATCGACCTCTCGACATGAGCTACTTTCAATTATGGATACGTACTCCGGATACAATCAAATCTCAACGCACATCCTGAATCAGGAACACACCATCTTCATTACTAACCTCGGACACTATTGCAACGTACTCATGTCCTTTGGTTTAGAAAAAGTAGAAGTGACTTACTAGAGACTCGTGAATCAGATGTTTAAAGACTAGATTAGACGATCGATGGAAGTTTACGTGAATGACATTCTTCTGAAGTAACGGCATTCGAAAGACCATGTTGATGATTTGGCAGAGATGTTTGGTGTCCATTGGAAATACGAGATAAAACTCAATCCATTGAAATCTCATTCAGCGTTGCATCAGGAAAGTTCTTGGGCTTCATTGTCAACTCCCATGGGAATTGTCAACTCGCATGAGACTGAAGCCAATCCAGAAAAGATCAAGGCTTTGAGAGATATCAAAGCCCCTAAGATGATCATGCAGGTCCAAATCTTAAATAGGAAGGTCGCCACCTTGAACCGTTTATCTACAGAGCCACTGGCAAGTGCATCCCTTTCTTCAAAGTGATCAAGAAAGGGGAATGAAATTTCAAGTGGAATCAAGACTGCATGGACGCATTCCAAGCCCTGGTGAATCACTTGTAGAGACCTCCCGTTCTCTCGAAACCGATGGATGACGAGGATACTTTCTTATACCTAGCGGTGTCGATGCATACCCTGAGCACTGCACTTGTACATGAGGAATCCCAAATCCAACAATCAATCTACTATATTAGGAAGCAGTTGGTAGGAGATGAAAGAAGCTTTCCAAGATTAGAAAAGCTTGCTTACTACCTATAGATTGCTTCCAGAAAACTATGACCCTATTTCTAGGCTTATTCGATCATTGTCCTCATTGACCAGCCTTTACGATAAGTTTTGCAATGACCTAAGACTTTTGGAAGATTGTAGGAATGGAACAATGAAATGAGTCAATATGATATCACCCATCACCCTCGAAGAGCAATCTAGGGTTAGGCCTTGAAAGATATCATCTCTGAATTCACTACACGAGATGATCCTCCAAAGAGCGGTGAAGAAAAAGAAGTTGGATGGAAGATGTACATGGATGGTGCATCTAATGATCGATGTTTCGGTGCTGGGGTCATAATTGTCACTTTCGAAGAATACCTAATCAGTTACGCCCTAAAATGTGACTTTCCAACGATGAAAAACAATGCTGAATACGAGACCCTGATTACAGGACTCAAAATAGCTAAGGAACTGGGAATTAAGATTTGCACATTAATTGTGACTCCCAACTAGTTATATGCCAGGCTAGGAAAGAGTATCAGGTATAAGGGAGCAAGGTTAGCTCTTTACCTAAACTGGGTTCTTGAACTGCTCGATAACTTTGAATACTAAAAGAGAGAACATATTCCCAAAGACTAGAATGAAAAGGCCCATTCATTGGCTAAGCTGGTTAGTTTTGAAGATGCATAGCTCATGAGCTTGTTTCTTGTGGAAGTAATTTTTGCTCTGAGCATCGACTAAATGGATGTTGATTTGATATTGAAGATTGAACTTGAATGGGAGTCATGGATGACTCTTATTTGGAATTATTTACAAAGAGAGATCCTTTCAGAGAGAAGGAATGAATGACGAAAAGTCCTTCGCCAAGCTTTGAGATACATCATACAAGAAGGATTTCTCTCTCCCTATGATTTAGTGTGTTGCTCACAATGAGGCCAACAATTCCTAAGAGAAGTCCATTCTTAAGAAGTGATTAAAGAAGGCTAAGGGCAAGTGGGTCGACGAGCTTTCGTTAACACTTTGGGTTATCAAACCACCCACAAGTCAGCGACTGGTCACTCTTCATTTGCATTGGCATAAGGATTAGAGGCTACGATTTCGGTCAAACTTGAAGTACCTCCTCATCGAGCGATGCATTAAAATATACATATAAACGAGCAGCCCCTTCTGGAGTCCTTCGGTATGATCGATGAGAAGCGGACCGAAGCTGAGTTGAGAGCAGTTGCACATAAACACCAAGTCGCTCGTTATTACAATACCAAAGTGAGGGGTTGATTCTTTAAAATCGTCAACTTCGTCCTTAAATGAATCTTCCCTGGCCCTAAGAAATTTGTCCCAGTTTGGAAAGGTCCATACGTAGTAAAGGAAAAGATTGGAGATGGCACTTTCAAGTTGGAAATTATGGATGGGATCTCTCTCCCGAGGTTATGGAATAACGAGCACCTATAGTATGCTATTTCACTTAGAACAACCTTGTAAATAATTGGCTAGAGCCACATAATAAGATGGATTCTGTCATTTTCCATATTTTATGAAATAAAAAGACTTTTCCTGCTCAAAAATCGGTCTCTCCATTACTTAAGAGTTATGGCTTGACTGACTCATATGAATCTGCATATGATTAATGCGAGTGTGCAGTTACCTGGAGATAGCTGCCAATCAAACTTCTATGGCTCATGATCGGGCCCATGAAGTCCCTTTTGTGTCTAAAGACTGATGCCAACCAACTATGGCCTTCAAATTGGAGGAAAAGTATAAACTCAAGCTGGACATTACATGGCTGTTGCTATGCTAACTTTCATACCTGGACTAGAGGCAGGAGTACAAAAGGAAACAAATGTGACTCGACCATCCATGAACTAACTTTTGTCCTCGGATTGGGGTCAGCATATAAACTAAATAGATGTGATCCAACCATCCATCAGCCAACTCTTGTCCTCGAATTAAGGGCAGGATTATAAACTCTAACCGGTTGTGATATGGCCGTCCATGCACAAACTCTCGCCCTTGACGTGAAGGCAAGAATATATATAAAAACGAATGTGATATGACCGTTCACTCGCTCAACTCTTGTCCTCGAAGACTACAAACTAATGCAGACGTGACAAGACCGTCCAATTCTTAAAACTTGGACCGAAGAAGTTGAAGCCAAAGGTCCACACTTGGCATAAGGTGGGATCTTGCTTTTAAACTTCGGATCTACACTTGGAGTTAGGCATGATTGGAAGTGTATCTCCTAGACGAGGATGTGCGAACTATTATAATTCAGTTTAGAATAATGCCCAGAGTTTGGCACTTCAACAACTACTTTGTGTTCGCAACAACGATGAAAGACCGGTAAAGTACAAAACGAGCTAAAGGATTAAGTCCGTCAATAATTTCTGAAAGAAATAGATCGCAAGTGCATTGAATGGAAAAACGTATTTCTTAAGTACTTAGATAAATACATACAAGGAATTGACGAAACAAAAACCTTTTTTATTCACATGAAACCTAGAAAGCTATGTATAAGTATTACACTAGAAACAAAACGCAAAAGCGAGGGCCGAACCCACAGAAAGCAGGCTAAAAACCAAAATAGTCTGTAACTACCATTAAAAAGCAAGCCTATCTACAGTAAACAAGTTTCCACTCATTTCTTTGATTTCTCCTTTGTTTCATTTTGGAGCCAGGAGAAACACCACTCGAACTACCTTGTCTTTTCCCTCCTCCTCCACTTCCTTTGCCTTTAGGCCTAGTGCTCTACGACAATCTAGCAGGCATGCTTTGAGCACTATCAGGCAGAGGAATATGGACTGGAGCAAAAATAATTTTCCCGGGCAACGCTATGGTTAGAGAAGGAGGAAGAAATTCAAGTTTCTCCTGCTTGACCCCTATGGCAAGGAGGATATCTTTCTCAAGTTCTGCTCGAGCTCGTGCATGGTAGAACCTGATAGTGGTTTAGAGACCCTAGTAATACCAACATCTTTATCAATGTAAGTTTCCTAAGTGTTAGTTCCTTCATCCAGCAAGACACCCATCATCTACTCATCAAGGTTGGGAGTGCCGATGATCGGGATGGTTAGAATCATTGTTGAGGTGGTAACAGTAACTAATTCTGTTAGGCATTTGTAGTCTCAGCTGAGAGTCCTTGTCGAGGAGCAAAGCAATGTTGGACTGACCTGAGGTTTAAGAAACAAAAGGAGAAATATTAGCTATGTTAGTTGGCAATACATCAACTTTATGAAATATAGGAGAAGTCAATGATATACCTTCTTCCTTTGGAATTCTGGAGTGCTGCTAGAGTTTCCCTTAAGAATCGAAGAGAGGATGGTAGGCCTGTGGATCTCATGCCTCTCAGGATCATACCTAGGTGTCGGAGCAGCTTGGGACCCAAGTGTTTGGCTGGCAGTAGCATTATATTGCATTGATTCAAAGCCTTTCCCCAAGACTTTATGCGCTGTTGAGGCAAGGTCCAGATGAATATAAGCTGGCCATCTTTTAGAATCTTGGACGTGTCTCCTACCAGAACTTCTCTCTCCAACTGCTCCAGATCCACCTCGCCACCTTCAAGGAAAGATTTCTCTTCTTCAACGATTCACTCCCAGGCGAGGGCGAGAATTCTAGGATAATCATCTTTGAACCACTCTAGATTTTTGAATTCGAGCATGTTGGGATTATACTGGTTCAATAGCGGTTCAAACTTCTCCATCGCACGCTCTTCTTCTTCCTATTCCATGGCCTTAACTTCTTTTTTGACGAGTGCATCCACATATTTTGCACGCTTGAGCATTTTGTCCCTTTCCTCCATGGCATGGAGCAACTCTTTACAATAAGTTTGAGCTTGTTGGAGTGCTTTGTCGTTTTCTATTATTTCATTCTCTAGCTTGGTTTTCAGCTCAACCGCATTTCTATTCGCAGTATCACTCTCCATTACTAGAGCATGGTTTTGATGGAAAGCCTTCTCTGTTTCATTTTGATGCTTAATCTTCTCCTCCTTAAGTGCCTTAGTGTCCTCCTTAGCCTTCTTCTTGACATTAGCTTGGGATGTTCTCAGTTTCTCGACCTTAGCATTGAGATTAGCAATGATTCTCTTATTATCAGCTTCCATGAGTCTAATTGTCGATTTCTAGCTACCTTTCCCTAGAGACTTCTGAAATTTTCTCAGCTAACTTCGACCATTCGTTATACTGATTATGAATATTGGTCAGACAATTGATGGTCGTCTTTTGCATGTTAGTTAGGATGCATTTTGGATTAGGCACAAACATAAGGCCATTAAAGCAAATGTTTGGAAATTCTTCTTTCAGTTTGCCTATTCGGGCATTAGCTGCAAGCTGTTTATCTAAACAGGTAGGTGGGGTTATAATAGTTTCTTTGCCTGGCCTGGCTAGGTAGTTTCAGAGCCACTCTTTTGATGCCTACGGTTGGAGGACGACGGGAGTGAGACGTCACCGGAGGTTGGATAGGGATGGGAGCTGGAGAAGGGGCACGAGAAGCTTTACCAGATGGGATGTCATCGTGATGATTGGGTTCCCTATTTGGACCTCTAGGAGGAGGTGATCTAGACCTAGGGTGAAGTTTGGAAGTAGTGTCACGTGATGAGCAATCTCTATCATAACTGCTTCTATTTTGGTCATCTCTGTGTCAACCAGAATGATAGCCTGACTCATAACCGTGACCGCTTCCCTAGCAGTAGTAACTTGACCGAGGTCATTGTGCTTGGGATGCTTTCTCCTCCAAAGACCGATAAATATAATTCCTTTTTTCATGGATCCTACAAGGGAAACAAGTACAAGTTAGATCCAAGGTTAGGTGCGAGTGTTGTGAAGTGCATGTGTGCCTGACTGCCATGTCTCCCTCTGAAGGACAGTGAGCTGGAGCTTTACTCATGGGAGCAACCTCTCCCATACCTATGGGGATGAAATCCTTAACAACACGAATAGAGGAGTCGATGTCCTCAATAGTAATATTACCATAATCGCAAGAACCAAACTCGGTAGGAATTGGCACTAAGCCAACGTATGTGCCCATCGATGGAAAAGATGGTGTTTTCTCTGCATTGGTGACTAGTAGTGGCTGGGTAGAAGTCTACGCCTTTGAGATTTTCATAATCAACGACTTCTTTGGAGCAGCAGGTAGTTGGTCGATCCAAGATTGTTCAGGCTAAGACTCATGACCCGCACTGATGTTACCTTGGCCAGCCTCGCCGCTTTCACTAATAATTTCACCTTCCTTGGTGTCTTCCGATGCTTTTCAATGTTTTTTTAACTCTAACCCCAGGACTTGGGAATTGGGGAAAATATGGATTAGCCTCGGTTCCTTCGAGAGGTTTGTCGTCATCATCATCATCGATGTCATCGCTATAGGATATTTGGATATTGCTAGTACTATGGCCCTCTTCTATCAAGTCATAGGCGAGAAGATTTTCATTTGATTGGAGAGTTATAATATCTCTATCTCCTACGGGAACTATCATATGACCGTTGATGGCATATGAAAGTGCCAAGTTACTGGATGTCATTGGAACATCTGAATAGTAAAGCAAGAATTTAAGTTAAGTCTGCATAATATTAAACAAATTCATGTAATGCACATGGAAAGGAACTTAATCCAGAAAGCCATCTGGTGCAAACCCGAGCGGACGTAGAACCACTCAATTTTGAGGTAGCTCGGCTTGATCCATACCCTAGCAACCACTCTACTACCCCCGATTGGTTCTAAATAAATCAAAGATGGAATTTCCTTTTGGCTTTTGAAATTGTATAATACGGAATCTCCTCATCGTTGGGTGCTTAATGTAAGTGTTCAATAAAGACCACATATGTGCCAAGGAGAAAGGCATGGCTATTCTGTGTGCAACTGTGTTGGAGCAAGCCTCATAAGGTTCGGACTTGAATCGAAGAATTTATTGAACGGTGGAAAGCAACCCGCCAAGCACATGTAACTATTACAGAAAATATAAACCTCCAGGGGATTGTGAGCTATTTAACCACGAAACGAGACCAAGACATCATCATATGAAATTCCATGCTTGTTGCATATTCTCTTAGGAGATCCTTCATCGATTTTAGAAGCGATAGAATCAACATGATCATTTAATATTACTGCATCCTCCAGAGTGTCAGGCGTGGGGTCAACATCTGGACCACCTACCGGCTCAACTAGATTTTCAAGAACTGATTGTTTGACTTTAGGATTCTCAAGATTTTGTTGTTTGGTTGGTGTGATCTCTTGTTGCTGTTCTTGTTGAAGTAGAGTTTGCTATATATGTGGAGTTGTAACTGAGCTTGACTCTGCATCAGATTCGACATATCTTGAAGGCAATGTACCTATGGTCTTAGCAGCAAGGCGTTTGGAACATCTCTGGTCCATTTATATAATAAAAACTTGATAGATTATCAATTTTAGATTGATTACAAACTATACCCTGTGTGCTAAAGTGAATTCTAGTGCGATGTCGTGCAGTTCCAGTTTATAATATTATTCAACAATTTTTGAATCATGGATATTACTCGATGTGACCATCATGGTTGACTGTCCCAACAAGTTTCACACCATCGGTCATGCTTTGGAAAAGGATCAAAATCAAGAAGAAATATTGGTTCACAAAGCGAGATTCTCATGTGGACCCAATGTTTAGAAATTTATCCAAGTGTTGGAGTTATACAACTCCATTGCTTAAGGAAATTTCCATCCTTCTTCTTCTCCCACCTTCACCACTTCCCAAGCCACAGCCATGAACATCAACCGCGTCTATATCCAAGTCCATTTTCATAACCATGTCCATTACCTACCTATGAGATAAGTTTGAGAATTGGATCTATTGCAAGATGGAGTTCCAAGGCTTAGGTCGGCGAGGAGATGGTTGGATCTATGGAGATGGCCTAAGTTCGATGGTGAAGGTAGTCTTTGGTGAAGACAATGCAATGGTAGTGTTCTTAAGGGTAGATGTAGGTGGTGTTTAGCTTGGGTGCAAAGCATGTTAATAGCGGCTCTTAAGGTTTTGGATCGGCGATGACAAGTAAGGAAGAAAATGAATAGGGATGGGTATATACACCCCTTGGACCTGAAGTCTTGGCAATAGAACTTAGGAAGTTTTCCTAAGTATGGAGTCGGTACCGACCCTAGAGCTATGGGTTGCTACCAAGTCTTAAATTCTAAAAAAGACAATAAAATGTATGTATATCTATATATGTACATATGTATGGATATAATCTTAAGCTTGTGCATTAATGGACTACGCATCTATACTCCTCCATTAAAGAGCATGCATGTGAATATGTGTGTGTGAGTATACATCCAATGCCCGATGACCGGAATCAAAGGAAAATCAAATTCAAACCTAAGAGATCCATGGATGGAAATGGTTTAAAATCATCAAACTTGTAATGATGGATCATGAGAGCACTTTCCAGAATTATAATCCTAAAGGTTGGTAGAGCACCGTGATAGATGACAATGGACATAACTTTTCACAAAAATGATCCATAGGAAGGATAACGACCATTGAAATACAGAGTGGAGTTCTTCACGGCAATTCTGGCTTGTTTCAATTCAAAGCACATGATGTTCGAAATGAGATGTACTTCAGGGGCAAGTGCTATCCAGCCTTTTTGGCCAGGCCATATTCGGACTGATTAGACAAGTCGAACTTGGAGTCATCATGGTAGGAAGCCCGGAGAGATAGCCCAAGAGTCCAGAAACCAAATGTAAACAAATTCGCAAGGCCAATGCAAGATCAACCCAAAGCAAGACAAATACGGAATCACTCAAGTGATGGGTTGATATTGACCCCACCCTATGGGTCATACCGACCCTATTTTCTTGACCTATGAAGTCCAACTTCTGCACACTACTCATAGTTGATGCCAATAGCCTATTTCCGATGTCTTTTTGTTGTTTCGATGCAATTCTCCATCAACCTCCATGACCACTTGAAGCTGCAACCCTGTTCTTCCATAAATCCATCATTTGGACCTAGTAGAAAGCTAATATTAATGTAAACAACTATGGAATCACAAAGCTAACCACAAAACAAGCCAATGTGAAGAATTGAAGACAACCAGTATGGCCTCTTAAGGATCGGTACCGACCCCTACCTATGAATAGGGACCGACCCCTACTTCCTAATGAGTTGAGATCTACATTCTTAGGAGAATTAGTCTAAATCATAGATAATGGTTTGGAGATATATTGTGCAAGATATTAGACTCCATACATCTATAATAGGAGGGTATGGCTCATTTTTCAGGATCTTTTTGTTCTAGTACATCTTAACGCTATGTTCTTGTAATTCTAAAAATCTAAATGTTGGAGTTATACTGATCGCTAAGAACTTCTGCCTCTAAGTTAGAAATAAGCAATAAAAGATTAGAGTGACTGTAGGCCTAGCTTTGTCGAACCACTATAAATTGTTATGTGTTTTTTTAAAAGACCTGTAAATTTTAATGATTTAATAATGTAATTAACTAATTTTTTGTGAAATATTAAATAATAAAATTTCAAAATAAAAATTTAGTATTTGGAATATGTCTAATTAAACATAACAAATGGTAAATTTTCATCAGATAATATGGAAATTTATTTTCTCGTGTAATTTATTTAAATCAAATTAGTTAATATTTGATGATAATAAAATGTTTCCAAACCTGAATATTTTTATACCGTAAATTTGTAAATCATCTTTTGAGTGAGACGTCATATTTCGTTTCTTCAAATTTGGACTGTTGTTGCTCCGTTTATCTTATTTCTGGCAAATTTGCTACATTTTTTTGTACCAGTTATCGACTTTTGATTGGATGGTCGTGCCACTAATATCTGTATGTCATTTTGATCATCTCGTCGTGCTAATCTCTATGGTATATTCAATTTTGTATTTTGAAGTCTGGTACACAGCGGAATCCGTGAATACGGTAACCGTATCAGTGCCCACTTTCAGCCTTCTTGGATTTGAACTTATTTTGTATTTAGCTTATTTATTTTAAATGGGCTAGATTGGTAATGGTCACTTGAATTGATGTTAGGAATTGAAAAGCCATCGGTTGAGAAATGCATGTTCATTATCTCCTTGTTACCCGATGGTTTGACCAGGCAACAAGAGAGTTAATGTAGAAGGCTCGTTTGGCATAAAGGGACGTTCGGCACAGCTATATCGTTCGGCATTCCATATCGTTCAGCAAAGAAGTCTTGACCGACATCCAGCATCGCTCGGCATCCAAGCGCCGTTCGGCATCTAGCCTCGTTCGGCATGAATCTCGGTCGGCATAGCAGGGTCGATCGGCATCTATCCTCGTTTGGCATGAACCTCGTTCGACATAGAGCCTCATTCGGCATAGCAGGGTCGTTCGAAATTCCAGCCTCGTTCGGCACTCCAGCCTCGTTCGGCATTCATGCCTCCTTCGGCATTCCAGCCTCCTTCGACATTCCAGCCTCCTTCGACATTCATGACTCGTTCCACATTCCAGCCTCCTTCGGCATTCCAGCCTCATTCGGCATTCATGCCATGTTCGGCATTCCAGCTTCGTTCGGCATTCCAGCCTCACTCGGCATTTCTCCCCACAAAGCATAGCAAAGTCGTTCGCCGTTTATGGCTCGGCACGCAAAAGTCGCTCGCCATGAGCCAAGGTATCTCACTCCTAGGCCCAAGAGGGAAGTCCAACCCATCTTCGTCTATAAATAGAAGGGCAGGGGCATAGTGAAAGGGACCTTTTTTCGAGAACACTAGGGAGACTCTACCGCTTTCAAGAATCACTTTATTTCATTTAGCATTTGAATTCAAGTCTTTATAGTACGGGTTGTATCTTTATTCAGTCACTTGTGAAAGCAATAAAGATCGAAACTTAAAGTGGATATAAGCAATTATGCCGAACCACTATAAATCTGGTGTTCTTGTTTTCTACATTTAACTTAGTATATGGTTCTCTGTTTTAATTTATTTCCTTCATTGATCTCTCTACACAATCTTTCTAAAGGGTGTTAGTAACCAACTCTGGTGCTAAGATTTTGGTGCTTTCACTGAGAATCGAATTCTCAGGTCGATAGGATCTACTTTGTAGCTACTAGAGTGAATAAATCCCCCGAAGGAGATCCAACGTACTCATAGGACGTCCGTTGAATCTACTCAGAGTTTCGACCAACAACTCTATTATGGGAAGACCATGTACCCGATCAGCCTCTCACAATGCGGACGTCATGAGACTACCAGCGTTGCAACAAGTTGGACCTAGCAATCAACAAGCAAATTTAGGTGAAGGGACTACCGACCAAACTCAAACGGAAGTCATCACCAGTATGGAGTTCAATGACTTAATAAGGGAACTCAGGGAAAGTAGAAGGCAACTTGCTGAGCAGATTCAGGCCAACGCTAATATCATGACTCAGCTTACTCAGCAGCAGCATCAGAATGCTGGAGATAGCCCTGCTCCTTATTCTTCATCTGATAGCTCGACTTTAGCCAACGAACCTCCCAGGCGTAGACGCCGTAAGACTGAAACTGTACAAGTAGGTGCCACTGATCGATCAACCAGGGATTAAGCACATGAGGAGACCAAGCGCCTGACTCACCAAGATCCTAATGAAGCCGGCCTTCAAGATGCATGTTTGCCCGATCGCCAACAGTGGGGACATCAACCTGAGCGGTCCCGTAGAGCAGAACCCAACCTTCCATCCTCCATATAAACTTCGAACTTATCAGCTATGGTCAGGCAGTTAACGAGAGAACCAAGGCTTGACCAATGAAGATTGGGGAGTATCCAAGAGTCATACTCCCTTCACAGATACTATCATGCAGGCCGAGTATCCTAGGAAGTTTAGTATGCCAACTATACTAGTCTATGAAGGGAAGATTGATCCCAGACAGCACGTAATGAGGTATGAATGGATGAAGGATTCTACCAGAGCGAATGATGCGACCAAGTGTAGGTGCTTCCTAATCACTTTATCTGGAATTGCCACTATGTGGTTTACTCGACTTCCCCCATGGTCTATATCCAACTTTGACGAATTGACAATGAAATTTGTAGAATAATTCAGGATACATGCTACTCGTCCAAAGGATGTGATGTCCATATCAAGCGTAATCTAGGCTCCGGGAGAGTCATTGAAAGCGTACTTGCAGAGATTTCACGTTGCAGAACTGAAGTTAGCAATCCTAACGACCACGCAATTCTGATGGCGGTGATGCAAGGTGTAGATCCGGATTCGAAGTTTGGAGACTGGTTGGCAGGAAAGCCTCCAACGACGCTAGAGCGTTTCTATTCAAAGGCTCATCAATTCATAAAAAGAGAAGAAGCCAGGTGGACCAGGCGAGATGAGGCACCAGGGCCTGTTCAGGAGATCGTGAAAAGCAACATCTCCGTAAAGCAATCCGGCGACAACTCGGCAAAGGTTCAAGTCAACGTCTAGAACAAGCCTGGGCAATCTAAAGGGTCCGGAGGAGGAAATCCTGAAAAGAAAAGAGAAGCAGGGAAATGGAAGCCAAGGATTCCAACCTACAACGAATACACCCCCTTGAATACTTATCTTGAAAATTTTTATCTATCAACCCATAACACCTTTCAGTACAGAAAGCCACGCCCAAAGGAGTCTACAGAAGAACAGAAGCGGACGGGGAAGTACTGTCGCTTCCATGAGACTCACGGGCACAATACGGAGGAGCGTAGACACCTCCATGATGCCATAGAAAAGTTGATCAGGCGGAAAAAGCTGTAGGAATTTGTTAAGAACCCACAAGAGGGTAGCAAGGAACATCAGACCCCGGACGCAGGCCGGCTCCACGCCATCTAAAGGAACCATCCCGAACCGTGGGTAGATTGATCATAAACACTATAGTCGGAGGACTTCACCCTGCAGACAAGAATTGGCAGGAGATGGAATGATATACTACCTCCTCAAGGCATGCGAATTATGAATGTTGTTCGAATGTGGAAGATGAACCCCCGCAAAACAACAACACATAATGACAGACGATATAGTGTTTAGGAGTCGAGATGACGACAAGGTGGAGGCTCCTACCATTGACCCGATGGTCATATCTGTGATGATCGGGCCAGCATACATCAAAAGAATTTTGATTCATTGTAGGAGCTCCTTAAACATCATCTTCAAAAAGGCATACGACCAAATGAAGATGGAGACAAAGGATTTAAAGCCATCTAAATCCTATATCCATGGCTTTAATGGTGCGCCGACTGACGTAATGGGGTATGTTGAGTTGCCAGTTGAACTAGAAGAAGGCGAGCATAGGAGGGTGCGAATCCTACCGTTCATAATGTTGGATGTAGATTCTCCATATAATGTATTTCTAGGTCGTCTGGCCCTGGCGGAGTTTAGGGCAACTTTGGCCCTATGGTGTTTGACATTAAAATTTTCGACGGATAAAGGAGTCGGTGTAGTGCATGGTGATCAGGCGACCAGTCACGCATGTTATGTGGCAGAGCTAAGAGAGGCTCAGCGAAGAGAGAAAGGAAAGGTTGCGGAAAACTCTGTCCACATCCAAAATACTGACAATTGACAAGTAGTGCGCGAGCCCTGAATCTGGCGACATTCTCGGATCTATAGAGACATAGATCCGAGAGATGATGATGGTGGACCTAGGGAAGCGAATACAGCACCAGTTGAGCTGATGATTGACATTCCAGTCAGCCGGGGTGACCCATCACGTGTTCTTAAGATTGGATCGCAACTTGATTCATCATTGACCGATGATCTACTGATTTCCTCCGAGCGAACCTGAATGTTTTCGCTTGGACAAATTCTGATATGTGCGGGATTTCTCCCGTTATTGCGAGTCATATGTTGAACATAGACCTGAAGTACATCCCAGTAAAATAGAAACATAGAGGCATGGATCCGGAAAGGTCCGCCGCTCTCATAGAAGAGGTGGACAAGCTCAAAGCCAATGGGTTCGTCTGCGACGCCCTCTACCCTGAATGGGTATCTAGCCCTGTGCTAGTGAGGAAAGCGAACGAGAAGTGGCGAACTTGATTTGATTATTCTGATTCAAACAAAGCATGCCCGAAGGATAGTTTCCCTTTACCTAAAATCAACCAGCTAGTTGATTCAATGGCCGGACACGAGCTATTGTCATTTATGGATGCATTCTTGGGATACAATCAAATCCCGATGCATGTTCTAGATAAAAAATACACCAATTTTGTCATGGATGTTGGGTTATATTGCTATGTAGTGTTGCCCTTTGGATTGAAAAATGCGGGAGGAACTTATCAGCATTTGGTGAAACGGATGTTTAAAGATCTGATTGGTAGAAAGATGAAAGTCTATGTGGATGACATGCTCGTGAAGTCACGACAGTCAAACGACCACATTCGAGACTTAGCAGAGATGTTACTCAGGCATTATAGGATGAAAATCAATCCTTTGAAATGTTCTTTTGGCATTGCGTCAGGGAAGTTCTTAGGTTTCATTGTGAATGCGCGGGGAATTGAAGCTAACCCGGAGAAGATTCAGGCTATTCGAGACATACAAGTGCCCAGAACTATAAAGCAAGTACAAAACTTGAACGAAAAGGTGGCCGCGCCGAGTCGATTCATATCCAGAGCTATGGATAAGTGCATTCCCTTCTTCGACGTGATAAAGAAAGGAAGAAGAAATTTCGAATGGACATCCGACTGCGAGGAAGCATTCCGATCTCAAGTAAGGCATTTAGAAAGTCCCCCGGTGCTAACATAACAAATCAACCATGAAATGTTGTATGTGTACCTGGCTGTATCCCAACATGCTATTAGTACGGCTTTGGTTCACGTGAAGGACCGAGTTCAAAAGCCAGTGTATTATGTCAGTAAACGTTTGACAGGGGCAGAAAGGAATTATCCCAAGATTGAGAAACTAGACTTACTACTTGGTGATTGCATCATGCAAGCTTCGTCCATACTTTCAGGCACGCTCAATTAGTGTTTACACTGATCAACCCCTGCGGCAGGTATCCAACGACCAGAAACCTCTGGAAGGATGTTAAAATGGAATATCGATTTGAGTCAGTTCAATATTACCTACCTGCCACGAAGGGCCATACAAGGGCAAGCGCTAGCAGACTTCATTGCTGAATTCACCGTGTCAGACGAATCAAACGGTCACAATGTTATACCTCCCATTTGATGGAAGATGTACACCGATGGGGCATCTAATGACCGTTGTTCGGGGGCTGGCATAGTTCTTGTGACTCCTGAAAACCAATTAGTTTGTTATGCTTTGAAGCTTGAATTACCAGTAACAAATAACGAACCCGAGTATGAAGCATTGATTACTGGCTTGAGACTTATTAGAAAATTGGGGACAAGATCGGTTGAAATCTTTTGTGACTCACAATTGGTGGTATACCAGGTTCGGGGGGACTATCAAGCAAAGGGACAGAGACTTGCCCCATACCTGGCACGGGTTCAAGAGCTGCTAGCGAATCTGGAGTATTATGATATTTTGCATGTCCCGCATAAACAAAAACAAAGCAGCCGATTCATTGGAAAAATTTGCACGCACTGGCGATGCACAATAAATGGGATTGGTTCCCGTAGAAACCTTACATGCTCCGAGTATAGATATGATGGAGGTAGATTTCATGTTAGAAATAGAAATCGAGAAGGAATCATGGATGACCCCATTCAAGCAATACTTGTTACACGGGGTCGTACCCGAAAGAAGGAGCGAAAGACGACAAGTCATTCGTAAGGCCTCGCGATATGTAATGTAGGGCGGGGTAATGTATCGGAGGGGATTCTCGACCCCCTTACTCCGGTGCATAGCCTATGATGAGATAAAACGAGTCCTGAAGGAAGTCCATGAAGGAGAGTGTGGTGACCATACTGGGGGGCAGACGTTAGCAAATAAAATCCTCCGCTGTGGATACTATTGGCCGATTGCAAGTCAGGATGCCGCAGACTATGTGAGAAGATGTGACAAATGCCAGAAATATGCAAAAGTCCCGAGAGCTCCGCCGACGGAACTCACACAAATGGTTAGTCCCTGGCCATTTTCAATGTGGGGGATCGACATAGTGGTTCCTTACCCATATCCAAAGGTGGTGAGAAATACGCGATAGCTGTGGTCGATTACTTTACCAAGTGGGCAGAAGCAGAGCCTTTGGCCACTATCACTACCCAAAAGGTCATTAATTTCTTTGTACGAAATATTATATGCCGTTTTGGCCTTCCATGGGGAATCACTACAGATAATGGAACTCAATTAGAAAGCAAAGAGTTCAAAGAGTTTTTCCAAAAATATGGTATTGAGAAAAAGTTTGCAGCGGTTGCTCATCCGAAAGTCAATGGACAAGTGAAAGCTATGAACAAAACAATCAAGTCCATCTTGAAAAAGCGTTTGGAAAGGGCCAGAGGCAAGTGTGTGGATGAACTTCCAACAGCACATTGGGCTTATAGAACCACCCACAAGTCTGCAACTGTCCACACACCATTCGCATTGGCATATGGCATGGAGGCTGTTATACAGGTAGAACTTGAAGTTCCATCACACCGGGTAACTTATTATGACTCTGAGTCGAATCAGCGTCTTTTGCTGGAATCACTGGACTTCATTGATGAAAAATACAAAGAAGCTAATTTAAGAGTGGCCGCATACAGACACCGAGTCGCTCGATATTATAATGAAAAGGTCCGACCGAGAATCTTAGATGTGGGTGACCTCATTTTGAAACCAGTTTTCCCAGTCCCATCATATATGAACCCCGCATGGGAAGGTCCATACGTCATTGAACGGAAGCTTGGAGAAGGAACTTTCAAGCTAGCGACCGTTGAAGGTGTGACACTCCCCCGAGCATGGAATATCGAGCATTTGTGGCATTATTATACTTTGTTCATTTCTTTCATATTTTAGTTGCAATTATTTTTAACATATTTTTATTTCGTTGATTCTTAGTTTACAGCATGTAACAAGATAATTTAGCTTGTTTAAATTAATAAAGGCTTGAAGCCATTTTTTTCATGGATTGTTGATGTTTCTGTGTATGATAACTCTGTGTCAAACAACTAAGAGGTACATTATTCTGTCTGATGTACGAACGCGCACGAGCACTGAAAATCTCCAAGTCCCCTGAGTGCGGACTGGAGTACTCTGAGTCCCCTGAGTGCGGACAAGAGTATAAACGACTCAAAATCTCCAAGTTCCCTGAGTGCGGACTAGAGTACTCCGAGTCCCCTGAGTGTGGACTGGATTACTCCGAGACCCCTGAGTGCGGATGACTCAAACTCTCCAATTCCCCTGAGTGCGGACTAGAGTACTCCGAGACCCCTGAGTGCGGACCAGAGTATAAACGACTCAAAATCTCCAAGTCCCCTGAGTGCGGACTGGAGTACTCTGGGTCCCCTGAGTGCGGACCAGAGTATAAACAACTCAAAGTCTCCAAGTCCCCAGAGTGCGGACTGGAGTACTCTGAGTCCCCTGAATGCGGACCATAGTATAAATGATTGAAAATATCCAAGTCCCTTGAGTGCGGACTGGAGTACTATGAGTCCCTTGAGTGCGGACCAGATTATAAATGACTCAAAATCTCCAAGTCCCCTGAGTGCGGACTGGAGTACTCTGAGTCCCTTGAGTGCGGACTGGAGTACTCTGAGTCTCCTGAGTGCGGACCAGAGTATAAACGACTCAAAATCTCCAAGTCCCCTGAGTGCGGACTGGAGTACTCTGAGTCCCCTTAGTGCGGACCAGAGTATAAACGACTTAAAATCTCCAAGTTCCCTGAGTGCGGACTGATAGTACTTTGAGTCCCCTGAGTGCGGACCAGAGTATAAACGACTCGAAATCTCCAAGTCTCCTGAGTGCGAACTATTGTGCTCTGAGTTCCCTGAGTGTGGACCGGAGTATAAACGGTTCAAAATTCTCTAAGTCCTCGAAGTGTGAACAAGGACATAAATGACTTGAAGTCATCAAGTCCCCGACATACGGACTGAAAATTATTCTAGTACCCGAAGCGTGGAATTAAGGATGTACAATTCCAAAGATTTTCCGACTTATATCAAGACGAAGTAAAAAGTTTACGTGAATCACAATAGCTTGGGTTTCGACCACAATCATACAGAAAGCTAAACGATAAAAGTCTTTTGAAAGACAAAAGAACTAAGCTTATTTATTCGAAAAAAAGTTTCTACCACCACTTCTCTAAAACTTGGAGTCAAAAGTTTATTTACGTGGACTACAAAAATAAATGAAAATAATTACATAATCTAAACTAACTCTTGTTGAACAAGAGTAACAATTACTTCTTCGACTTCTTTCCCTTCTTTGTCATTTCAGACGACTCCTCTCCCACGCGTTTTCCCTTGGAAATTTTCTTTGACGGGGAGAAAACAACCGAGGAAGTATGGGGAACCTCTAATGCTTGGACCAGCCAGGGAGGATGACTTTCAACGGCTTGTGTAGAGAATCGTCTAGGTCCACGACTTGAGGCTCGACTTTGATTTCGACCGTCCATTTCTTTTCCTCCTCAAGCTGCTCCTTCATGCTCATTTTAGAAGTATATTCAAAGGCTCTTGTAATCTTGATTTCATAACTCCCATCGATGGGAGATGAAGTCTCGGACTTATACTCAGCAAGCGCCCCAATCACTTGAGCATCTAGGCCGGGAGCCTCTCCTGCGTGAGTAGCCTCACTTATTTTCCCCTTCACCTCCTTAGTGTCATCGCTCTTCGGAGTGGGATCAGGGTCAGAATGACCTATGCAAAATCACGGAAAACAAACATTAGAATACAATAATCTTACGCCGAAAATGATAGCTCTTTGAACTCGAAAAAGAAGAGTTGTGTACCAGTTTCTTATTGGCTCTCGACTGTCCAGGGAGTCTCACCCTCTGCAATGGGAGATAGAATGTGGATGCCGAGGTCAGGGTCCTCCGGACCACAACCAACATGTTTCTCAAATGGATTAAGTACCGACCGATCAGCCGACTGAGTAGGAGCATAAGCTGGAGATCTAGTTCCAGACAGACCGGCTATAACGTCTTTCCTTTTCGATGAGGAGGAAATTTTGCAGTAGAGAGCCTTTGCCGCAGACAGGTTCGAAGGCTCATTCCCCTTATGAAATTCTTTTATGAAAGCATCTTCATCAACCTCCTCGGTGCCAAGTTCGACCTTTCTGGTTTTTATTAAAGTCTCTCATGCCTCAGCTAGAGATTCGAGGTAGCCCTCGCCTAGGAAGGTTGAGTCCTGATGCATGAGGACACAGGCGTTGAATTCTGCAATCAATGGGTCGAACATGCATTTGACCTCCTCCCTACCAGGCTCTTTAGCCACCTCAAGGCGAAAGTCAATCTTCGTAGATGATATTTTCTTTCCCTCTTCACGGGCTTCGTCCTTTAGCTCGTCATCAAGCGTCGCCTTCTGAAGTCGCGTAGCAACGATCTCGTCGCAATATGTTGCGACTTTTCTTGGGCAGCAGTCTTCTCTTCTCTTTCTTTGTGGAGTTGATCCTCCTGCTCTTTGACTCGGAGGGAAAATGCATCCCTCTCCTTCTGCACTGAGTCCTTCTCTAAAGTCAGGGCCCCATAGCGTTGGACTGCCTCGTCAATTTCTTTTTTATGAATTGTCTCCAGGCGATTGACGGCTTCCGCCGTATCTTTAGCGCTTTGTTGGGCGGCTTCAAGCTGAGACTTGTAAGAAGCAAGCTCTTTGTCCCGAGCTTTAATGATATGTTTATCATGGATAGCTTCGAGCTTCAGACGATCAATTTCATGCTAACGCTCAATGGAGACCTTTGAAACTTTTTCGGCTAAGTGCGTGAATGCATCGTGTTGAACATAGACATCACTAGTGCAAGCAATAACACTTTGCTTGACATGCCCTAGAATTTGGTTAATCGCCGAAAGAAATTTTAAGCCATTGAAGTATATCTTTGGAAACATGGCTTTAAGCTCATCAAGTCGTTCTGCTACCGATGGATCAGTTACAGGAGCGAGAGGAGTCTGCTTGGAGACTATAGGTGTTTTGTGGGGATCTCGAGATTTCCTGGTACTTGAAGAACCGGAGTGTTGATCCCGATGGGCCTCAGGATGGGACCCCTTATGTGCAGGTCTCTTTTTGCTGTGCTTCGGTTGAGAAGGAGGATCGTGAGGATGTGAGGGCTGGCTATTAGTTTTTCTTCGGTATGACGATTCTCGATGGTAGTAGTCTCGATCGCCGGAGTCACCTCTATCTTGACGCTTGCCGAAACGCGAATCCCGACCGGAATGGTGAAAGATCGATGAACTGTGAAGGCGGTCAAGTCCATATGTATGCCCCATGTCACCTACACAGAATTTAAATAACGTCGAGTTAGCAAATAATAGAGTGATGGCAGAAAGTTAAGTGCAAGGTGAAGTGCGTATGTTTGTGTGTGTCCTAGTGTTTCCCCCCGACGGACCAGTTTCTTTACCAATAGGTGTTTTTTCTCCCTGATTTTGGGCTTGAGCGCTTGTATTGCCTCTCATGGGTGAATGAAGCTTAAGAGCCTTTGGATTGTTGAAACCATAGTTGAGCAGATCATCGGGTATGGTAAGGTTCAACAGGTCTTTAAGAGAACTTTCTAAGTGTTGTGAGGAAGCTTCTTTCTCCACTGGAATCGAGGTAACTTTAGGAGCTACGCTCACTGTTTTCTTCCTCAGCTTGTATGTCAGTTTCTTCTTCCTCTTCCAAGGGGAAGGCGTTGTTTCAATGTCATGAACTTCGACTATTGGGTCCCAAGATGGACTAACATTTTCTCCCTGTACTTCGGGCATTTTAGCTTCGTTAATCTCCCCCTCCTCTAGTGTGTCAGAGGCGTTGCATGCTGAAGATTCGTCCTGCTTTTTTCCTTTGCCCAAGGCAGGCCTGGTTATGGTCACACCTTGGGGGAGGCTTATTTGACGACCTTCCGCCAGCAACCCAAATTTTGTAAGTGACTCACTCGGAATGAGAGATCTGATGTCCCGGTCTTCTGTGGAGAGAGCTCGGATGGCTTCGACAGCTTCAGAATATCCAGGGCCCTCAGGATGTGGTTGATACCTGTGAAAGTGACGAAGAGTCAAAGATGAAAATTTTGCCAAATTCAGGTATTGATTCAGAAAAGGAACTTACTTCCTTCAACCCATCTCCTGGCAAAACCAGGAGGACAATGCGCATAGAACCACTCTTGCTTGTACTGGGAAAATTTGCTCCATGCCCCAGTCAGGATTTGGCATTTACTATATGGCTCGAGGAATATGAAGGATGGGCTATCCGACCGTCTTTTGAAGCGATAAATATAGCGGATATCGCCTGGAGTAGGAAGGCTGAAGAGGACACTCATGAAGAGAATGTAAGTGCCATATATGAATGCATGGCTATTCGGATGCAGTTGCAATGGGGCAATCTCTACATACTGCAAACACGTTTCAAAGAAAGGAGTTGAATGGTGGCACGCTGCCAACCTAGCACATGAATCTGTTACAGGCTGTATATCCGACTGGGGACAAGTGAGGATGATCATGCCCCGACCGAACTAACACATCGTCGAAGGGGATTCCATAGACTGAGCACATCCGACGAAGCATACTTTCATTAATCTCCGAGGCTTGGAAATCGATTGGATTGTCTAATAAGATCGCTCCCTCTAGGGCGTCAGGAGCCAAGTCGGCAGATGCGGTCGCAGGGCTCGGCATGTCTTGTGCGGGAGTAGTTGACGGATTTGAGGCTCCTACAACTTCTTATCGAGGGGGATAACCCAGGTCTGTCTGAGATCGTATCAGAGCTAGATTTCCTACACATCTCTAATGAAGATTGAATCTGGCAAAACATCTGTTTGAACTATACTCGAAAAACAATCAACACTAGACCTAAAAACATAAATATTCCCCCCATGTGATGTGTGAACTAGTGTGATCATTTAAATGTAAGTGCCAAGAAATTAAAAGTCACTGGGTTGGTGAAATAAGATTAAACTTCAAACTATCATCTTCAAAGACCGTCATGCTGACCGTCTACGAGAGCTTATTGTAAGATGCTTTATGTTTTCAACTCGGCAACGACACTGCATATGGAAGGTTATTAACTATTAAGTGAGTTAAGTTCAAGTTTTCAGCTGTCTAAACACGAGAGTTATCAGTTTGAATTGTCCGACATTCTTGGTGGTTTAAGTCCATCCTTGTTCACTGTCACATGCTCAGGCATAAAAAGATGTTAAGTCAATAATGTTCTAAGTTCGGATTGAGATAGGTTTAAACTGTCATGTATACACCACTCTCGTACCTCCATCATTACCGTTCGGCATGTGGCAAAACATGCCGAACCGCAATCATGCCGAACCACATCATTCGGCACTCCACTCTACTCGCCCGCCTTTCCTCTCCACCGTTCGGCATAGGGGAGTCGTGCCGAACCACAATCACGCCGAGCCGCATCGCTCGGCATTTTACCCTCAACAACTTTCTTCCAACACATCCTCCCTACCACTCGGCATGGACAATTTGTCCAATAATTTATACCGAGCCGCATTGCTCGGCATTTTACCCAATTCATATTTCTCTTCTGCTTTTCTCTCCTACCTCGTTCGGCAAGGGGGAATCATACCGAGCCATGGCCGTGCCAAGCCACATTGCTTGGCACACTAAACCTTAACTCCAATTCCACTCCCGTACTTCCGCTCCATCGCTCGGCATAAGGAGGTCATGCTGAGACACAACAGTTCGTCTTCCACCAACTCCCTCCTTCAAACACCTCTGACGTCCACTTCTCTCCTCTGCTCCGCCTAGCCTTAAACTCCTCTAAACACCAACACTTCGCCCTTAACTCCTGTTCCACGCGATTCCTACTTACTACGATTGTGTAGAGATTCACGAGTTTGAATCTCATGCCAGGTTTCTTAGTCGGGGCGAAGTGTTTAATAGAACGATCATTACCTAAGAAATGAGTTGAATCTCGGGGAGATTCTGGAGTAGGGAGCGCGGTTCTGTTTGGATTCGTTGATCGGGGAGGGAAGTGAGGCAGTATATGAAGTATGAGAAAGGAAGGGAGGAGAAAATAATTCGCTGAAGTCTGTTAAGAGGCGAATTTGTAACTTCTAAAGAGAGGAAGTAAAAAGGGAAAAGGAGAAGAAGTGTCGCCTTATATAGAGAAAAGAGAAGTCGAAAGGACATCGACCAGTAGAACCGGTCAAAGCACATCCACCGTTCGACATCGGCTAAGTCGTTTGGCATTAGTATGTCGCTCGGCACCAGCTAAGATGTTCGGCATCCGTATGTCATTCGACATTGGTGTGTCGTTCGGCATACAATGCCTCGGTTGGCATTCAGGAAAATAAATTATCGAGAAAACAAAGCCAGAGCTCGAAGCAAAACACGGAGGACTTGTAATTCAAAGCGCATCATGTTCATCCACATGATGCACTTTGAGGGGCAAGCGTTACCTGATGGTTTGACCAGGCAACAAGGGACTTGATGTAGAAGGCACGTTCGGCATAAAGGGCCGTTCGGCACGGCTATGTCGTTCGGCATTCCATATCGTTTAGCAAAGAAGTATCGACCAACATCCAACATCGCTCGGCATCCAAGCGCCATTCGGCATCTAGCCTCCTTCGGGATGAACCTCGGTCGGCATAGCAGGGTCGATTGGCAAAGCACGGTCGATCGGCATCTGCCCTCGTTCCGCATGAACCTCATTCGGCATAGAGCCTCGTTCGGCGTAGCAGGGTCGATCGGCATCTAGCCTCGTTCGGCATTCCAACCTCGTTCAGCATTCCAGCCTCATTCGGCATTCCAGCCTCATTCGGCATTCCACCCTCGTTCGGCATTCCAACCTCGCTCGCCATTTCTCCCCACAAAGCATAGCAAGGTCATTTGGCATTTGTGGCTCGGCACGCAGAAGTCACTTGCCGCGGGCCGAGGTATCACACTACTAGGCCCAAAAGGGAAGTCCAACCCATCTTCGTCTATAAATAGAAGGGCAAGGGCACAGTGAAAGGGACCTTTTTTCGAGGACACTGGGGAGACTCTACCGCTTTCAAGACTCACTTTATTTCATTTAGAATTTGTATTCAAGTCTTTATAGTACGGATTGTATCTGTATTCAGTCACTTGTGAAAGCAATAAAGATCGAAACTTAAAGTGGACGTAGGCAATTACGTTGAACCACTATAAACCCGATGTTCTTGTTTTCTGCATTTAACTAAGTATACAGTTCTCTGTTTTAATTTACCTCCTTCATTAATCTCTCTACACAATCTTTCTAAAGGGTGTTAATGACCAATTCGGGTGCTAACATGCCTAACCTCTCGTTTTCCTAATACGCGTTCGTTTATTTTTTTTATCTGCTTACTTCACATTCTCCTCTTCCCGTTTATTTCTTATCTTATCATTTCCTTTCTAAATTTTCCTCCTTCCTCCTCGCTTTTCCATCAACCTAATTCTTCCTCATTTCATTTTCCCTACGCACGCGTGTCCCATCCTACCAAGCCGAAACTCCAACGGCTAATCTTCTTCTCCTCTCTCCCGTTGCTCGCGTGCCTCCCCTCCTTTCGGCTTCACCTTTTTCTTCCCTGGCAGCCCAAGCCGAGCCTATCCACTACATGTCGTAAGCCTTCTCTTTCCTTCTTTATACATATACATATACATATATATATATATATATATAGGTTATTGGAGTTTGTAGTTGCTTATATGCAAAGTTGATATTCATGTTTGGGTTTTTATAAGTTATATGACGTTAATATATAGTACGTGTATTGTATTTTGAAAGTATAGGTGTACTTGTTTATATAACTTTACGACATGGTATATTATATGTATGTGTGTGTGTATATATAGCATATTATACACATGTTTATAATATATATTTTTATCAATAGTTATGTATGAGTATATATAAAAATATATACATATCTTATATTTTAATAGTACACACACACACACACACACACACACACACACACACACACATATATATATATGTATGTTTTGCGGTTCGCATGAGGTTATATTTAAGTTTATAAAGGTTATTTCGTTAATATATATTACATGTTATTTGATTTATAACATGTTATATATAGTCAATAAGTATTTAATATTAACTTTTCTGTTGTATATATATAAGTTGCAGTGTATATTTGTAGTATTATATGAATATGTCTGTTTTACATAAATTTAATTTTTAGTTTATCTAAGTATAATGATTTATATATATGAGAATATGTAAGTTATATCTGTGTTGTATATATAAGAATATATTATATTTTAAAGGTGTTAACACACTGTTTTGTGTTTTTACAAAGCTGTTTTATATATGCCTTGCTTTGCTGAGTACAATAATATGTTAGTATAAAAACAATTTATACATATATCTTAGTATAAGCTGTATTTTCGTATAGCTATAGTTATATATATATGGCTTTGTATATTAGTTATAGTTTAATTTATGTTAATCGTATACATAATATTACTACAATTGTGTATATATTAGTTTATATATGAATCTGTATATATAGTTTGGTATATATATGTAACTTTCAAATGTATTAGCTTAAGTGTTCATATATATATATATATATATATATGCTTTGACTTTTAAATTTTATTTTTATATTGAATAAAAGAATATATATATATATATAATTATTTATTTCAAAATATATGATGTATATATGTTTGAGGTTATATGTGTGTTTAATTTAAAATTATGATTTTGAAAACCATATATATATATATATATATATTTAACTTAATATATGTTAGGATTTAGTATATGAATATATATTTATATAAATTCCTATATATAGTTACATGTATGAGTTCACTTATACCAATTATCTTCATCGATCCAGTTTTGATATGAATTCGTCTATACCTATATATCAGCTTTGTTCATCCAATTCGCGTTCAATCTAACTATGCTTTGGATTCGTAACTCATCTCATTCTCATTTATCTCTAGCCTCGAAAGGTGAGCAATCACTCACAATTAACGTTCTTATATCTATTACATTTGCTTGCAATTGAAACGACAATAGAAATATGCTGCCGTTAGTTATTTACATTGCTATATATATGCTGTTATCTGTATCTGTTCACCTGTGACATCTAACACTATTATCTGTTATTTATATTGATGATATATGCCTATTATTTATTATCATATATGTTTTCACTCTGCAAGTTCCCTGTTAGTATAGAATTCACTATGGGTTGAAGTGATACATACCCGAACGATCTGTAGAATAGCAGAAAATCATTATGGGGTGAAATGATAAACCCAAGCGATTTTCATTGAATTGAATTTGGAATTATGGGTTGAAATGATATGTACCCGTGTATGTTTAAATTGCGGATTGAAATGATAAATATCCGTATCGCATGACCATAGGATAGAAAATTATTTACAGACACCGTTGGTTAATATGTATATTTTGAAATGATTTCCAAGGTTTTGAAATGAATATTTTAGTTTTAATAAATATTGATTTTAAGATATATATGTGTTATTTTTATAAAGGTTTTAAATTTTGATTTTAAAACTATATGTTTTTAAATTTTAAAATTATAAGTTAGCTTTGGAATTATAAATTTTAAGATTTTACTTACAATTTTACCATTTTATATATACATATATATATATATATAATAAGTTAATAATAAGATTTGATTTATTAAAGTCGATTCAATAAATTTGATTTAATTAACATATAATATATTTAAGTATTTATTTAAAATTTATATTTTCAAATATAGAGTTTATAATGATTTTGAAAAAATTCAGGTTGGAAAGAGAAATAGAAATTGGTTTGAAATTGAATTTATTTAAGAATTATACTCAAATAAATTTGATTTGAAATTTACTAGATTTGGGATTTTAAAGATATGATTTTATAACTTGATTTTGATTAGAAGTGATTTAAATGAATATTTCAAATTTACATAAATGGAAATGGTATACTTAGTTTTATTTAAATTTGAAATTTTAAGTTTTATTTAAATGTTATTCGAAAGATTAAGTGAATATTTCAAAATAAATAACGGTAAAGGGAATTTGATATATATATATATATATATATATATATATGTATATATATGTGTGTGTGTGTGTGTGTGTGTGTAAAATTGTCAAAATTAGTTTTGAAATGTTGAATATTTAAAGCTTTGAAATACATTGAAATTGAAATGTTTTATTTTGTGGTTCAAATCTGTATTTGAAATTTGATATAAATTGAAATGGTTTATTTTGAAACTGAATTGAATTGAAATTGATGAATTGAGATTGAATTAAATTTGAATTTTGAAATTCGAGTTGATTTGAATCGATTTGTGAAATTTGAGGAAACTATTTTATTATATAAAGTATTTTTAAAATTATATTTAAAACTATTTATATATTTTAATATAAATTATTTTAATATAAACTATTTTTACTATAAACTATTTTTAATATAAACAATTTTATTATACTAGCTATATTATTATAAACTATTTTAACTTGTAACTATTTATACAAACTATTTTTTATAAACTACTTTATTATATATACTATTATTAATATCTAAACTGTTTAAAGGAAAGTATTATGATTTCAAAGTGTTATAATTTCAAAGTATTATGATTTCCAAAGTGTTACGTTTTCAAAGTGTTATGATTTCCAAAGTGTTATAATTTCAAATGTTTTGGTTTCGAAAGTATTATAACTTTGAAAGTACTATGGTTTTGGAAATGGATATACTTGAAGTTAAATGATATCGTATTGATATAGTTTTGAAATGGAAATGATATTTGGTTTTGAAGCATAAACTATTTTGAAATGACTGTGGTGTTATAATAACGTTTGGTTGTTAAAGAGACCGCGTTCGGATATTATCATACTCCCTGCCAATACCGAAAACCACTTTAACAACCGTGTACACGGTGAAGATTCCAGAATGAAGTAGGATGGTGGCGACGATCTTATATGAGGTATATATGTGGACCCGACTCCCATGAGTTGGCATAAGTTGTCTAAAACAGGGGCAATTAACGGGCCAAGTGAGGTAGCTCCTTCGATCGGACACAGTTCTTCGATTGCCATTCTATTAATTTGTGATTGATTTGGTGCGCACCTTTGATTTAGGAGTGTGGCTCGAGGTGGGCGGTAGTTGCTACTATACGTTACCACCAGCCTGGAAGTGTAATTGGTATATCTACCCTGGCATTGCCTAGTTGTGCCGTGTCACCTACCTTAGCGAGACCACTACGAATTTGTTTGGTACCATACATATGGAGTGCCCTCTTATAAGCCCAGTTTACGGGAATATATAAAAATGTGTTATGACGAATATGGGTACTGCCTTAAAGCTTTTTTAATTGTTTACTTTACTATAGACATTATTATAATAGCGTATATTACTACATGATAGATAGTTTAATGGATCCTTAGAGGGGTTGTCCCAAACATCCTTTGAGTTACTTGTATTTCAGTTGTTATTTCACTTCAGTTGAATTTATTAACATAAGAATGTTAATCCTGACTCGATTGTTTTGTGTTTTGCATTACACTCGGGTCAGACTAGTGATACACCTTTTGGGACTCGCCTTTGGAGTTGGAGCTTCGCTTGGAGATCCATTTATTTATTCAGCTTGTAGTTATTCAGTTGATTCCATGATGCATTCAGATCTTGTATATGACTATGGTATTTGAGACTTTTGTTGTATCTTATTTAACTCTATCATATATAGTAGCTTCATGAACTATATTCTTTTTTTCCACTACTTATTGTTATATTACTCTATGTCTGTGATTCTGTGATTATTTTATTTATTCTATATGCTGAGTTTTTTCAAATATAAATTAACAATCTAATATTCTGAGCAATTTAAGTCCAACATGTGTGGATGCGAATGGTTGGAAATATCGAGATGTTACACTTTTCCTCATTTTTTCATTTATTTTCTTCATATTTTATTCTCTACCTTAATTCTTAGGTATTTGCACCAATTTTGGTTCAAACATAAATTTAAAAAAATCAGAGCCATGCGCATGACCAGGGGGTTATGTATTTAATATAAATTATTTTATGATTTTTATGCGCATTAGTATATATGTACTATTATATACATATAAGTATTTAATATATACTTAGATACATATATATATATATATATATATATATATATATATTTAAAAAGTACGTATATATATTTAAAAAATATATATTTATACATGTATTATTTTCGACTATATAATTTTTTTTTACTTAATATATTTTATAAATAGTTTAAATATATTTATATAGTTATAAATATATACATATTTTAATTATTTTATACTATATATACACACACAAAATTATATAAATAAAATTTTAGTTTATACATACATATATGTATGTATATACGTATATTTTGTAATATTATATATATAAAAGTAAAAATGTGTGTGTGTGTAAACATATATAAACATACATTTGAAAATATATTTGTATATTGGATGGGCTAACATAAACATATATAGAAGCTGAGATTTACATCACAACTGACACATTAGCTCATCCAATATGCAAATATATTATGCAAATGTATGTTTACACACACACACACATACTCTTTTACTTTTATACTAAAATATTACAATACACACACACACATGTATATACGTATGTATAAACTAAAATTTTATTTATATAATTTTGTATAAATATAAATATAAACATAGGTATAAAATATATACAATATGTGTGATTATAACTATATAAGTACGTTTAGATCATTTATAAAATATATTAAATGTAACAATTTTTTTTCCTATAAGGCCGAAAACAATACATGTATAATTTTTTTTTAAATTAATATATATAAAAATGTATTTATTAAGTAAATGCACATATATATATATATGTATGTATGTATGTATCTATGTATAATAGTTCCACTTCGGGCTGACCCAGTTCCAATATGCAATACATGCCATTATATTTCAGAAATTCAAACGCTATATTCAACTATCATTCTTCATATGCGATGCATGCTATTGTGTTTTAAAATTTCAAATGCTATATCAACTATCGTTCTTTATTTGCAAGATGTGTTAATGTGCTTTAAAAATGCACATACTATATTCTACTGTCATTCTTCATATTATGTGAACTAGTGCACTTTAAAAGATAAATAACATACTATCATTCTACATTTTCAATTTGTTGTATTGCATTTTAAAAGTCTACATTAAAATATCATTTTTTATATTATTTATGCATTTTAAAATACGTATGCTACTTTCAAGTATGATTTGCATTGTCAATGTATGTTGCATTACTTAAAAAATGAATATGATAAATTCAAGTATCATTATGTTTAGCCAATGTATTCTACTACATTTAAAAATGTCATGTTCAACTATCATATGCTTATTTAAAACATGCTACTATTTTTTTTAAAATATAAATGATATATCAAACACAAGCTACTATAATGAAAAAATATAGATTTTATGTTTAACTGTCATTCCTGATATTAAGTGCATGTCACTATAATTTAAAAGAACAAATGTTATATTCACCTATTATTATGCGTATTCAATGCATGCTAATTCACTCAAGAAAATATAATGATATATTTGACTACCAGTATGCATATTCAACACATGCTAGTGTGTTTCAAAAGTAGAAATGCTATATATGACCATCTTTCAAATATCCAATTCGTGCATATTGTTTTTAAACCTACAATGCTATTTCTGACTGTCATTTAAAATTCACTCATTGAAGACTAAATGTAAAATAAACTTAAACATAAGTAATACATTCGACGTTTTATTTTTGTCGATGCTATTTTGATCTTGATGTTGGACTTTGTCTTCTATTGTCTGCTTCACTATTCGTTTTGTGGCCCAATGTGACGACCCGCCTTTTCAAACCTTGAAAAATGACACCAATATATCCACGGTATGCACATGCCAAATACTCAAATGCCAAAAAAAAGAATTAATCAAGGGTAAAAAGAAAAATAAAGACATAATAGAATCTTGCACGAATGGAATAAAATATATTATTTCAATGTATAATCTTTACAGTAGGAATTTTAAATACATATATCAGAGTCCATCCTAACCTCAGCCTGGATAGTTATAAATTTGTGTCCCTTTTAACGTTGAACACAAATAGTAAGCAAATGCAATGGAAATGGACGTGGATTACCATCTATAGAGGAAACTCCAGCTCCAGGCCCAAGCTCCTCCAAAATGTTCCAACCTTGACCTGAACTACTTTGCTGTCTAGAAAAATAGGGCACGGGGAGTTTAAGGGAAAAGAAAATAAACTCCAAGTCAGCCATGGGACTAGTGTGACAAAATTTAGAACATGAATATTTTTGGAAAAAAAAAAGCGTATCTCATAAGACCATGTCGTACATAAACATGGAAACGTTTTTACCACATAATAACCAAAACATTGCTATGTAAAATCCAATGATATTTTAATATTGTCAAGATGAAAAGTACATATTAATCTTAGCCAAAATTATTACATTGATTAAATTGCAGCAAAATAGGTATACAACTAAGAACGAAGAAACTTATTGGAGAATGGATTCTGCAACGATCCGTAATTTTCAATAATTAAAAATAGTAAATTTAATAAGATTTTTGTAATTAAACGTTGGAAGATATTAAAATTTAAGATTTATAACTGGAATAATAGTAAAATGAAATCCAACAATGTTAATTAAAGCTAATTATTAACAATTTGAATGGAATTTCAATTAATTGAAATGGTGTAAGGTTATACTTGGCTATACAGTGAACATAGAAAAAAGAATGTAAATATTGAATTCGTTAAATAATATATTGTTAATGTAAATTGAATAAAATTAGTGTGATGAAAGAGATGTTAACATTTGTTTGTAAGTAATAAACTTATAAATACAATTAAAGGCTAAGGGTGACAATTATTATATATATTACCTATTTATTTGGTCTATTAAATTTAATTGGAAATAAATGGCAATTAATTCCCTTAATTAGTGCAGTTAATGTAGGTTTAATTGATAATGGTAAAAAGGCTGATTCTATACAATGTAACCAATGTAAATTTTTATCATAGTATGACCTTTGATTTGTATAAAAGGATGGAAATCAGTTTACTCAAATTTATTGGAATTGGAAATATTAATAAGTGAATTTATTACCGTCAATGAAATAAAAGGTTAAGTAAACGTAAAGTGAGATGAAATGGTAAAATATTAATGTAATGGAAGATATAATGATGTTGACTATGTATGTAAGGTAATAATTGATTTAATAAGAGAATGAAACCAAGGTAAATAAATTAATTGAGATTTTAATTATAATTAATGTGTGAAATTGACCAAAATTCAATAAAATGAAAATATAGTAGTTAATACAAATAAAGAATGGAAATTGGAGCATATTAATGTAATGAAATGCAAAACAAATGTTAATTATGTTATTAGATAATAAGTTTGAACTATAAATAAAATTCTAAAACAACAAATTACATTGAAGCAATGAAGTGGAAGGTTCTAATGCGTATTAGAATATAATTTAATAACAGGACTTGGAATAATAATGTCAGTTTCAATGATGGGTTTAAATCAATATTGATTGATAGAGAAAAACATTTATTTAGTGTATAATTTAATGCTTGTTGGATACTGTAATAATTTTATAAATGTGTTTGCATGGCTATAAAAAAGGGTTACAATGTTCACATATTTGTTTAATTGATTTCATCAATTAGAGTCTGTTTTGAAGTGGAAGATTAAAAATTAATTGGAAATAAATTTACTAAAATCTTTCAATTGAAAAAGAAAAAAGAAACAAAGTGCAATTAATAAATTTAATGTAAGAATGTTTTCATTTGGAATGTACATTATTTGGAAATATAAGAATGGTTTAATATTGTATAAGTTGATCATTTTAGAATACAAGAATGCTTACATTTATGAATGGCAAGTAACGAATAAGCATTTTAAGGAAAATAAAAGAATGTTTGAGGAAAATAAAGTGAATGTTTCCATCCTGAATATAAATATAACGCTGTAAAAGGAGAAAATTGAGTTTTTAAAACAACATTTTACGGTAGTTATATAGCAGGCATAGGTTGCACGGAAGTGATTTTATTACTAACCTTGAAATTTAAAATAAATTGAATATTTGAGTTCATAATTATGTGTTGAGAAATATGTTATTTTTAAATTTGAATTTTTAAATAAGGGTTCATATTTTATTTTATGTAGCGGTGGTACCCGTTATGTAAATTGGTGTGTTCAAATTTAGTTATGTTGCGGTAATTAAATCTTTAATGAATGTCAAATATTGTATGTTTGGGGTTTACAAAATTAATTGACTAAACAAATATTTTGAAATTTGAATTCCAAAAGTTTGTTTATAGAGTAGAGTTGGTCCATTCATTTCCTTTCTAATTATTAATTGTCATGCTTTTTTTCATTGTTTCCTCATTTGTTCCATTACTCATTTCCATTTACATTGTCTAAAACCTTTTCATTTCATGAACGTTACCTAATTTTCATATTTTTAATTCTTTCCTTCACCTCTTTTAGTACCTACCCTTTTTAGGATTGTTCATATTTTTACTTTATTTCAATTCCTACTTTTTTTTATTTTAAGCTGTATTAGCTTTTCACTAGTTTCAATCTTCATTCTTGTAGCTTCATTTCATTTTTTTTAATTCTCATCTTCTGTAGCTTCGTTTTTGTCTCCCTTCACCTTCCTCCTTCCTTTTTGTTTTCATGTTTCTTCTTCAAATCTCCTTTCTCTCCTTTTTTTACAAAGCTTTTTTTCTCTTTCTTATTCTTATTCTTTAAATCTTCTTCTTTTTCAAAGCTTCCATTTCTTTTTTCAGTTCTTCTTCTTCTTTAATTTTCTTTTTCTTTTTCAAACCTTCTCTTATTTCCATGTATTTTTCTTTAAATCCAGATCTATATAATCTTCTCTCCAAAACTTACTATAAAAAAGATTAAGATGGCAAGGAAACAAAACAAAATGAGAAAGTAGTTGCAGATCCAAACCTGGCTAGAAAAGGGAAAACAAAAAGGTGAGTGATTCAACCCACTCACGCAATACTAAAAATTCCATTACAAGTTAAATAAGATATATAATGTGATATATAATTTTTTTATTGTTGTTTGTTGATTTAAGTTGACATTAGAATTGATATTGAATCTGACTTGACATTTACTTTTATATTGGAATTTAATTGATAGTTAAACCCCGATATTGATAAATATTAGATGTTGAAATATATTGGTTGATTTTGATGTTGTTTGAAATGGATGCTTGTTGATTGATATGTTGGATGTATGGTTGTTTATTTATTTGAATATGTCCCTGTTATCACCTTGTATATTATTGACACCATTTAAGTGGTCCTTTAAATCATTTTAGAGTTGGGTAATTAAGACATTTAAAGTATGGGTTGAAATGATATATACCCATACAATTTCTTGAATTTGGATTATTTATTAAAATTGAATTATTTAAAAAATTTAAGTTTCTAATTTAAACTTCGGATTTATTTTAAATAAAGTGGTTAAAATTGGTATTTCGAATTATTTGAAATCTCGTAAATTACTGCACTCACGTTGTACGCTTTATAGGACATGAAAAATCTCATAACTTCTCTGAAGTCATTGCACTCATATTTTTACTTACATAAGAATTTTTAGTTCTGACTCGAGTGCATTGTTTTTTATTATGCTCGAGTCAATCTGAGCTTTTCAGTGTATTGAAGACCATTTTATTTTCTATAGGACGAAGACGAAGATTCAGTACATTATTGCTATTTATTGTTATTATGCCACTGCTTACTGTGTACCTATGCATTATTTTTATATTTTTTAATGTATGTATAATGTTAGCACCAAATGTCACTAACACCCTTAAGAAAGATTGTGTAGAGAGATTAATGAAGATAGTAAATTAAAACAAAAGACAGTATGTAAATTTAAATGCAGAGAACAAGAACACTAAATTTATAGTGGTTCGACGTAATTGCCTACGTCCACTTTGAAGTTAATCTTTATTGACTTACTTGATGATTGATTACAGATACAATCCGTTTCCAATCACTTGAATACAGTTGCTAAGTAAAAGATTAAGCCTTTAAATGAAGGTTGAATGCGGTAGAGTCTCCTCGGTGTTCTTGAAATTCTCCCCCTTTCACTGTGCTCCTGCCTCTCTATTTATAGATGAAGATGGGTTGGACTTCCCCGGTGGGCCTAGTAGCTGAATACCTTCACCCAAATGGAGTGAGCTCCGTATGCCGATCCATATACGTCGAACGGCCAAATACCGAACCGTAGTCGTCATGCCGAACGATATGAGGTATTGAGTGGAAAGAGTAGGCCGAATGATATCCTTATGCCGATCGATGTAGGGTTCTGAGTGGCGAGCGTATGCCGAGCAATGGTCGAAGATGATTGAGATGGGTTGAATGTCGAACACCTCTTCATGCCGAACGGTTTCAGGATGCCGAACACCTTTGGATGCCAAGCAACGTGGAATGTCGAACGAGTCTTCTATGCCGAACGTCCAGAGATGCCGAACGTCACTTGATGCCGAACGTTCTTGCCTGCCGAGCGTCATTTGATGGCGAACGCTCTTGCATGCCGAACGATATTCTCATGTCGAATGAAGCGGTGCCGAACACCTGGAATGCTGAACAATATGGAATCATGCCGAACAAAGCGAAGCCGAACATCCTGAATGTCGGACACCCTGAATGCTGAGCGTTATCCATTGTCGAACGCTCTTTAGATGCCGAGCGTTCCTGAATGCCGAGTGCCTCCTAAATGCCGATCGTTTCCAAATGCCGAACGTAATGAGACGCCGAACAATCTGGTTGAGCTGAACGATATGGATGCCGAGTACCAAGTTGCCTGGTCAAACCTTCAGGAAACCCTTGCCCCCCAAAGTGTATCACGTGATCGAACGTGATGCGCTTTGATTACATGTCCCCTGTGCTTCGTTTCGAACCTTGGCCCATTTCTCTCGGAGGTTTTTTTTCTTGTGAATACCAGGTGAGGTGGTGTGTGCCGAATGTAATGCGAATGCCGAACAGAATGCATGAGGCCGAACGCTCCATGTGTGCTGAACGACTTCGTTTTGACCGGTTCTAACGGTCATGGCCTCTTCGACTTCCTTTTCTTCCCTATAAAGGCCGGCCTTCTCCATCTTCTTCTCTTTTTCACTTCCACCTCTGCTATTTTGTACCCGTGAACCATGCCTGTTAACAAACATTAAAGACTTAGCAATCCTTCCTAAGTCTCGATCTACTAACTAGGTATCGGTCCCTCTATCTAAATCCTTTCCCTGACTAAAAAGTTTCAATAAGAGACTTAAGTTCGTAAATTAGAACCGCAGCCGATAGGGGTTGCGTGGATGAAAGAATTGAACTTCAATTAGGATATTTTTAGGGCTAAACGACGTGGAAGAAAGGAGAGGTGGCCAGAGATGAGCACATGAGGGAGTTGTTGGGAAATTTACTGTGGTTCGACATGGTTCTCTCGTGCCAAACGAGATTGGAGAGAAAAACAATGGAGGAGCAGGAATCGGCTAGGCTGCTGAACAGCATGGTTCGGCTTGACTCGCCAAACGATTCGGCCTCGTTGTTCGGTATAGGCGGAGGAAGAAAAGAAAAACAAGACCATTGTTAAGGATGGAGTGCAGAGCGTTGGGGCTCGGTGTAACTTTGGTTTGGTATGACTTGCCACATGCCGAGCAGTGGGATGGAAGGATAGGAAGGTTGTACAAATTAGATAGGATGCCGAACATTATTTCGGCCGAGCCGAACTTAGGCCGGACGATACTTTGACCGGACGACACCTAGGCCGAACAATGTCTTGGCCGAACGGTGCCTAGGCCGAACAATGTCTTGGCCGAACGGTACCTAGGCCGAACAATTTTTTGGCCGAACGGAGCCTAGGCCGAACAATTTCTTGGCCGAACGGTACCTAGGCCAAACAACTTTTTGACCGAACGATACCTAGGCCGACCAATATTCTCACCTTGCCTAATCATAAGACAAAAACAAAGACATGGACCTAAGCAAACTGACATATCGAACTGACCTGAAATGATAACTTCCTAGTTCCTATTATTCATAGCCTGAACTGAAGTCGAAAAAACAGATAAAAGCTTTTGACATACAATGTCAATGTCCGAGTCCAAAATTGAAAACACTGCCAGGGTGGCTTTCAGAGACGGTCAGCGATGACGGTCTTCGAGAATGACTGTCCAAAGTTCAACTTTATACCATCAACTATGTGACCTATAATTTCTCAGCGTTTATATTTGAATGATTGCATTAGATCACACAACGCATGGGGCGGGAGGGGGGGGGAGGGGATTTATGTTGTTAAGTCTAACGCCGATTATTTTTCGAGTATAGTTCAAAAGGGTGCTCTGCCAATTTCAATATTTATCGGAGATGTCTAAGAAGTCTAGCTCCGCCACGATCTCAGATAGACCTGGGCCGTCTTCAAAATAAGAAGTTGTGGATATTTCAAATCCGTCAACCTCCCTTGCCCATAACTTGGCTCCCGACGCTCTGGAGGCAGCAATTCTTTGGATAACCTTGTTGATTCTCAGGCTCTGAAGGTCAATGAAGTTGCGCTCCGACGAATATGCTCTATCCATAGAATCTCTTTCGACGACATGCTGGTTCCATCGGGGCACGATCGTCCGCACTTGCCCCTAGTTGGATACACGGCGTATAATAAATTCATGTGCTAGGTTGGAAGCGTGCCGCCGTTCAATTTATTTCTTTGGGATGTGCTGCAATACATCGACATCTCCCCATCGCAACTGCACCCGTACGGTCACGCCTTCATCTATGGTACCTATATCCTCTTTATGAATGTCCTCTCTAGGCCCCAACCCGGGCGACATCAGATATATATACATGATCAAGAAGCGGAGAGGTAGCCCTTCTTATATGTTTCTCGAGCGATATCACAAATGTCAAATCATAACTGGGGCCTGTAGCAAGTTCGCCCTGTACAAGCAGGAATGGTTCTAAGTGCGTTGCCCACCTGGTTTCGCAAGGAGATGGGTGGAAGGAAGTAAGTCTTTTCTCTAGATTGATATTCATACCTGGTCGAAGCAATGCCTTTTCTAATTCTTTTTTTCATCTTTTTCAGGTATCAATCCACGTCCGGTGGCCGTGGATATTCCGAAGCCATCGAAGCTATTAGAGCTCTTCTTGCCGAAGAACGGGACATTCGAACTCTCATCTCGAATGAGTCGCTTGCAAGGTTTGGGCTGTTGGCCGAAGGCCGTCGGATTAGCTTTCCTCAAGGCGTTATCATACCCAGGCCCACCTTTGGAAAAGGGAAAAATTAGCTGAGTTATTAGCACGTCACACTCCTGACGTACCAAAAGAGGGGGAAATTAAAGGGAATGAAACACCCGAAGCATAGGATCAGAACGTGGGTCCCACTCAGTATCCGATAGTCAAAGTGCACGACATCGAATTGTCATCTTCCTTTCGAAGAGTAAAAAGAGACAGACGTAAAAGATACAGAGGGAAAAGGTTAGTTCAACCTCTATAGCCACTCTCAATCCGACAGAGAAAGAGGCTTCTTCACAGCATTTCGAAAGAATCTTTCAGTACCAGATGATCTGCTCAATTACTACCTTGACGATTCGAAAGCGTTCAAACTTCACTCGCCTATCAGAGGCGATGCAGGCACTCTTGCCTTAAACCAGGGAGAAAAAACTCCCATTAGTAAAGCAACTCGTCCGTCGGGGGAAAAAAACACTAGGACACACACAAACACATGCACTTTGCCTCGCACTTAAATTTTCGTCGTCGCACTACTCATTGCTAATTTGTTGTTATTTAAATTCTGTGCAGGTGACATGGGGTGCTCACATGGATTCGATCGCCTTCGCAGTTAATCTATCTTTTATTAACCTAGACGGGACTCGGGTTTCGAAAGACGTCGGGACAGAGATGGTGATGGCGATAGAGATTATCATTCCTGGGACTCGTCATCTCGAAAGAGAACTTACTACCAGCCAAAATACCACCAGGATACCTCTTCCCACCCGGAGCAAAGCAAAGATAAGCGTGGCCACAAGGGGTCGCAATCCGATGTTCCCCGGGATCAACACTCCGACTCCTCTTCCACACGACAGTCCTGAGATCCTCACAGGAGAGTTGAACTTTCAAAGCCATCTCCTTCTGCTCTTGCAACAGATCCAGCAGTATCGGAGAGGCTGGCCGATCTTAAAGATAAATTTCCAAAAATCTGCTTTGATGACCTGAAATTCCTCCCGGCGATTCATCCTATTCCCGGACATGTCAAGCAGAGCACCATCGTCTGTACCAACGACGTCTATGTTCAACATGACGCGTTTGTTCATTTAGCTGAAAAACTTTCTGAAGTCTCCATGGTGCGCCAACATGAGATCGATTGCCCGAAGCTTGAGGCTATCCATGAAAAAGATATCAATAAAGCTCAGGACGAAGAGATTGCGATTTACAAGTCTGAACTTGAGGCCGCCCAGCAGAGCGCCAAGGACACCGCCGAAGCCGTAACTCGTCTGGAATCGACTCACAAAAAAGAACTCGATGAGGCGGTACAACGCTGTGGGGCTTTAGCTTTGGAAAAAGATTCGTTACAAAAAGAGAGGGATGCATTCTGTCTTTGGGTTAAAGAACTTGAGGAGCAGCTTCGTCAAGAGAAAGAGGAGAAAACGGCTGCTCAAGAAGAGTCACAACGATACTGTGATGAGATTGTCGCTACTCGACTCTTAAAGGAGAAACTTGAGGACGAGCTTTCCAAAGTTGAGACGTTAAAGAGCGGAGCCCATGAAGAGGGCAAGAAGATAGTGTCCATGGATATTGACTCCCGTCTTGAGGCGGCTAGAGAAGAAGGTAGGGAGGAGGTCAAAAGCATGTTTGACCCACTAATCGCTGAATTCAATGCCCGCGTTCTCATGCATCGAGACTTGACTTTTCTGGGAGAGGGCTATCTCGAATCTTTGGCCGAGGCGTGGGAGATTTTAATTGAAATCAAAAAGGCCGAACACGGTATTGAGGAGGTTGACGAGGGGGCCTTGATAAAAGAATTCCTCAAGGGAAATAAGCCTTTGAACCTGTTAGCGGCTAAAGCTATTTATTGCAAAGGCTCCTCTTCCACAAAAGGAAAACAAGTTCTTGCCGGTCCATCCGAGATTGAGTCTCCAGCTCGTATGCCTACCCATCCGACCAGTCGGCCGATACTTAATCCTTTTGAATAGCACATTGGCTATGACCCGGAGGACCCCGGCCTTGGTGTTCATGTTTTGTCCCCTATTCTGGACGGTGAGACCCCCTTGACGGTTGAGAGCCAGCTGGAACCTGGTAGGCAGCTCTTTTTCTTTAACATTCCAAGAGCTTTCGCTTTCCACTAGAAGCTATCGTATTCTAATACTTGCTTTTCGTGATTTTTTGCAGGCCGTTCGGATCTTGAGCCTACTCCGAGGAGCGATGTCGCCAAGGAGGTGAGGGAAGAAACGAGTGAAATCACTCACGCAGGAGAGGCTCCCAGTCTAGATGCCCAAGTGATCAGAGCGCTTGATGAAGATAAATATGAAACTTCCTCTCCCATTGACGGGAGGTATGAAGTTGAAATTACAGGCATCTTCGAGCACACATCCGAGCTGAGCATGAAGAAGCAGCTTGAGAAAGAGAAGGAGGAGACGATCAAGATCAAGGTCGAACCTCAAGCTGTGGACCCAGACGATCCTTTGCACAAGCCGTTGAAGGTCATTCTCCCTGGAAGGTCCAAACCCACGGATGTACCTCATAGTTCTTCGGCTGTCACTCCCCCATCAAAGAAAGCTATCAAGGGTAAACGTACCGGGGAGGAGTCATCAGGAAAAAAGTCAAAGAAGTCAAAGAAGAAGTTTTCGCTGTCGTTCAACAAGAGCTAGTTTACATTATGCAATTATTATTATTTTCGTAGTATGTAAATAAACTTTTGACTCCGAGCTTCGGAGGAGTTGTAGTAGAAACTTATTTTTGGTGAATAAAACTCAGTTTTTCTGTCTTTAAAAACGCTCTTATCGTTTAATTTTTGTGTGATTGTGATTTAAATCCAAGCTGTTGCGAATAACATGGATTTCTCTGTTCACCTTCATATAGCTCGGAGATTCTTTGAGAGTTGTTCATATCTGCACATCGGGGACTTAGAGTACTCCAGTCCGCGCTTTGGGGACTTGGAGATTTGAGTTGTTCATACTCGAGTCCGCGCTCCGGGGACTTAGAGTACTCCAGTCCGCTCTCTGGGGACAAGGAGATTTGAGTCGTTTATACTCGAGTACGCACTCCGGGAACTTAGAGTCCTCTAGTTCGCACTCTGGGGACTTGGAGATTTGAATCGTTTATACTCAAGTCCGCACTCCGGGGACTTAGAGTACTCCAGTCAGCACTCTGGGGACTTCGAGTTTTGAATCATTTATACTCGAGTCCGCACTCCATGGACTTAGAGTACTCAAGTCCGCACTTTGGGGACTTAGAGTTTTGAATCGTTTATACTCGAGTCCGCACTTTGGGGACTTAGAGTTTTGAATCGTTTATACTCGAGTCCGCACTCCGAGGACTTAGAGTACTCCAGTCCGCACTCTGGGGACTTGGAGTTTTAAATCATTTATACTCGTTTATACACGAGTCTGCACTACAGGGACTTAGAGTACTCCAGCCCGCACTCTAGGGACTAGGAGTTTTGAATCGTTTATACTCGAGTCCGCACTCCGGGGACTTAGAGTACTCCAGTCCGCATTTTGGGGACTTGGAGATTTGAATCGTTTATACTCGAGTCCGCACTCCGGGGACTTAGGGTACTCATGTCCGCACTCTGGGGACTTGGAGGTTTGAATCGTTTATACTCAAGTCCGCACTCCGGGGACTTAGAGTACTCCAGTCCACACTCTAGGGACTTGGAGTTTTAAATCGTTTATACTCGAGTCCGCACTCCGGGGACTTAGAGTACTCCAGTCCGCACTCTGGGGACTTGGAGGTTTGAATCGTTTATACTCGAGTCCACACCCCGGAGACTTAGAGTACTCCAGTCTGCAATCTGGGGACTTGGAGGTTTGAATCGTCTATACTCGAGTCCGCACTCCAGGGACTTAGAGTACTCCAGCCCACACTCTGGGGACTTGGAGTTTTCAATCATTTATACTCGAGTCCGCACTCCGACGACTTAGAGTACTCCAGTCCGCACTCTGGGGGCTTGGAGTTTTAAATCGTCTATACTCGAGTCTGCACTCCGGGACTTAGAGTGCTCCAGTCCGCACTCTAGGGACTTGGAGGTTTGTTGTTTATACTCGAGTCCGCACTCCGAGGACTTAGAGTACTCCAATCCGCACTCTGAGGACTTGGAGGTTTGAATGTCTGCACGTGTTCATACGTCAGCCAGGATAATATAATTTTATTCGTCTGTCGCAGGATCATCATACGCAGAAACATTAGTAATTCATGGAGAGGATGGCTTCAAGCCTTTATTAATGAAAGCAAGCTAAATTGTCTTATTGCATGCTAAGAACTAGAAATAAAAGCGACCTGGAAATAAATGCAACTAATACATGAAAGAAATAGACTAAGTATAATAATGCCGCAAGTGCTCGATGTTCCATGCTCGGGGGAGTGTCGCACCATCGACGGTCGCTAACTTGAAAGTTCCTTCTCCAAGCTTCCTTCGATGACGTATGGACCTTCCCATGCGGGATTCATATGAGACGTGACCGAAAAAACTCGTTTCTAAACGAGGTCTCCCACATCAAAAATTCTCAGTCGGACCTTTTCGTTATAATATTTAGCGACTCTATGTTTGCATGCAGCTGCTCTCAAATTGGCTTCTTCGCGTTTTTCGTCAATGAAGTCCAACGATTCCAATAAAAGATTCAGGTTTGACGCGGGGTCGTAATAAGTTACCCGATGTGATGGAACTTTAAGTTCCATGGGTATGACAGCTTCAGTGCCATATGTCAATGCGAATGGAGTGTGGCAAATCGCGGTCTTGTGGGTGGTCCTATAGGCCCAAAGCGCCGTTGGAAGTTCATCCACCCACTTGCCTCTAGCCTTTTCCAGACGCTTTTTCAATATGGACTTGATTATCTTGTTTACGGCTTCCACTTGTCAGTCGGCTTTCGAGTGAGCAACCGCTGCAAACTTCTTCTCAATGCCATATTTCTGACAAAATTCTTTGAACTCCTTGCTTTCGAATTGAGTCCCATTTTCTGTAATGATGGTTCGTGAAAGGCCAAAACGGCATATGATATTTCGTACGACGAAATTAATATCCTTCTTGGTGGGTATTGTGGCCAGAGGCTCTGCTTCTGCCTATTTGGTAAAGTAGTCGACTACAACTATTGCATATTTCGCTCCACCTTTGGCTATGGGTAAAGAACCAACTAGGTCGATCCCCCACATTGCAAATGGCCAGGGACTAACCATTTGCGTGAGTTCCATCGGCGGAGCTCTCGGGATTTTTGCATATATCTGGCATTTGTCACACCTTCTCACATAGTCTACACCATCCCGATTCACAGTTGGCCAGTAGTGTCCATAACGGAGGACTTACTTTGCTAATGTCTTCCCCTCAGTATGGTCACCGCACTCTCCCTCAAGGACTTCCTTTAATATTCGTTTTATCTCATCGTGGACCACACACCGGAGTTAGGGGGTCGAGAATCCCCTCCGATACATTACTCCATCTTACATTATATATCGTGAAGCCTTATGAAGGACTTGTCATCTTTCGCTCCTTTTTCTGGGTAAGATCTCGAATAGCAAGTACTGCCTGATTGGGGTCATCCACGATTCCTTCTCAATTTCGATTTCGAACGCGAAATCTATCTCCATCATACCTATACTCGGAGCATGGAGGGTCTCAACAGGAAATAATCCCATTTGTTGTGCATTGCCAGTGCTTGTGAATTTTGCCAATGAATCGGCTGCTCTGTTTTGCTCACGCAGGATATGTGAAATATCATAATACTCGAGATTCGCTAGCAGCTCCTGAACTCGGACCAAATATGGGGCAAGTCTCTGCCCCCTTGGTTGGTAGTCTCCTCGCACTTGGTACACCACCAGATGCGAGTCACTAAAGACTTCAACCAATTTTACTCCCAGTTCATTGATAAGTCTTAAGCCGGCAATCAACTCTTCATATTCAGCTTCGTTATTCGTTGCTGCGAATTCGAGCTTCAAAGCGTAGCAAGCTGATTGGTTCTCAGGAGTTACAAGAACTATGCCAACCCCCAAACAACGGTCGTTAGATACCCTATCGGTGTAAGGCGGTATGGCATTGTGGTCGTTTGATTCATTTGACATAGTAAATTCAGCAATGAAGTCAGCTAGTGCTTGTCCTTGTATGGCCCTTCGCGGCAGGTAGGTAATATCAAACTGACTTAACTCAATATTCCATTTCAACATCTTCCGGAGGTTTCCGGTCGTTGGAGTATCTGCCGCAAAGGTTGATCAGTATAAACACTGATTGAGTGTGCCTAAAAATACAGACGAAGCTTGCGTGATGCAATCACCAAGCAATAGGCTAGTTTTTCAATCTTTGGATAATTTCTTTCTACCCCCGTCAAGAATTTACTAATATAATATACTGGCTTTTGAACTCGGTCCTCCTCGTGAACTAGAGCCGTACTAATAGCATGCTGGGATACTGCCAAGTATACATACAGCATTTCATGGTCGATTGGTTTCGATAGAACGGGGGTTGTCAAAATGCTTTACCAGAGCTTGAAATACTTCCTCGCAGTCGGATGTCCACTCAAAATTCCTTTTTCCCTTCTTAATCACGTCAAAGAAGGGAATGCATTTATCCGTGTCTTTGGATATGAATCGGCTCAGCGCTGCTACCTTTCCATTCAAGCTTTATACTTGCTTTATAATTCTGGGCACTTGTATCTCTCGAATAGCTTGAATCTTTTCCGGGTTAGCTCCAATTCCACGTGCATTCACAATAAAACCCAAGAACTTTCCCGACGCCACACCAAAAGAGCACTTCAAGGGGTTGATCTTCATACCATAATGTCTGAGTATGTCAAACATTTCTGCTAAGTCTCGAATGTGGTTGTTTGATTGCCATGACTTCACGATCATGTCATCCACTTCCATCGTCTTACCGATCTGGTCTTTAAACATTCGATTCACCAGACGTTGGTAAGTTGCTCCCGCGTTTTTCAATCCAAAGGGCATTACTACATAGCAATATAGCCCCATATTCGTGATAAAACTGGGGTGCTCTTGGTCTGGAATATGCATCGGGATCTGATTGTATCCTGAATACGCATCCATAAATGACAATAATTAGCGTCCGGCGGTAGAGTCGACGAGTTGGCGATTCTAGGTAAAGGGAAACTATCCTTCGGGCATGCTTTATTCAGATCGAAGTAATCAACACAAGTTCTCCACTTTCCATTTTCTTTCTTCACTAGGACTGGGTTAGATACCCATTCAAGATAGAGGGCATCGCGGAGGAACCCATTGCTTTGAGTTTGTCCACCTCCTCTTTGAGAGCCATGGACCTCTCTGGGTCCATACCTCTCCTTTTCTATTTTATGGGAACATACTTTGGGTCTATTTTCAACATATGACTCGCAATTGTTGGAGAAATCCCGCACATATCAGAGTGTGCCCAAGCGAAAGCATCAAGATTCGCTCGGAGGAAGTCAGTGAGGTTCTCGGCCACCACGGGGTCGACTTGTGATCCAATTTTAAGAATTCGTGACGGGTCATCCCGGCTGACTGGGATGTCAATTGTTAGTTCAGCCGGTGCTGCATTTGTTTCCCTGGGTCCCCCACATCATCTCTCGGATCTGTCTCTATAGATCCAAGAATGTTGCTCGAGCCAGGGCTCGGGCGCTACTTGTCAATCATTAGAATTTTGGATGCGGATGGGGCTGCCCGCAACCTTTCCTTTCTCTCTACGCCGAGCCTCTCTCGGCTCAGCCACATAGCATGCACGACCGGTCGCCTGATCGCAGTGTACCACTCCAACACCTCTGTCCGTTGGAAATTTTAACGTCAGACACCAAGGGGCCAACGTTGTCCTAAATTCTGCCAGGGCTGGACGTCCTAGAAATATGTTATATGGAGAGTCAACATCCAACACTATGAACGGTAGGATTAGCACCCTCCTACGCTCGCCTTGCCCCAGTTCAACTGGTAACTTCACATATCCCACTGCATCCGTTGCTGCGCCATTAAAGCCATGGATTCTGGCTTTAGACAGTTTCAAATCCTTGGTCTCCAGCTTCATTTGGTCCTATGCTTTCTTGAAGATGATGTTAACGGAACTTCCGTAATCAATTAGAATTCTCTTCACGAACGCTGGCCCGATTGTCGCAGGTATGACCATCGGGTCGATGGTAGGAGCCTCCACCTTATCCGCATCTCCGCTCCTGAATGTAATATCATCATTCATCGTGCGCTGCTGCTTTGTAGGGGTTCCATTCTCCACATTCGAACAACACGTACTTCGCATGTCTTAAAGAGTTAGCGTATCGCTCCATCTCTTGCCAATTCTTATCCGCATGGTGAGGTATGCCAGCAATCGTGTTAATAACCAATCCACCCACAGTTCGAGCAGGATGTTCTGGTTGGTGTGGAGTTGGCCCACGTCCGGGGTCCGATGTCTCTTGCCTTCCGTCTTATGGGTCTTTGACAAACTCCTGCAGCTTCTTCTGTCTAATCAACTTTTCAATGGCGTCATGGAGGTGTCTACACTCCTCTGTGTTGTTCCCGTAAGACTCGTGAAAGCGGTAATACTTCCCAGTTCGCTTCTGTTCCTCTGTTGATTCCTTTGGACATGGTTTTCTATATTGAAAAGTGTTGCAAGTTGACAAATAGATGTTCTCAAGAGATGCGTTCAGCGGGGTGTATTCATTGCAGGTCGGGATCCTCGGCTTCCATTTCCCCGTCTCTCTTTTCTTTTCGGGATTTCCACCTCCGGATCCTTTAGATTGCCCAGGCTTGTTTTGAACGTTGACTTGAGCTTTTCCTGAATTATCGCGGGTTTTCGCTTCATGGCAACGTTACTTTTCACAGTCTCCTTAGAAGGCCCTGGTGCCTTGTCTCGTCTTGTCCATCGAGCTTCTTCCCTCCTTATGAACTTATGAGCTTTCGAATAAAAAAGCGCAAGCATGGCTGGGGGCTTTTCCGCAAACCAATCTCCAAATTTAGAATCTTGATCCACTCCATGCACTACTGCCAACAAAATTGCGTGGTCGTTAGGATTACTCACTTCAGTTGCATCAACATTGTAACAGCCCGCAAAACTGTAACCCTTGAGTCATCACTATTCTACCTATATCAACTCAAGTTGTATAGAAATACGAACCATTTGGGTTAAAGAAGAAGATGTAGAAGAAGAAAATAGAAAACAACAACAGAATCTAACCATCGCAGCGGAATAAAATATAATAGATATTAACATATCTTTACACAAATATAAAATATTACTGTTTATATATCACATCATCAGAGTACATCAATCACAGGTCGACAACAACATACAAATGGATACACAGCAACTCAATACAGCGGAATATATATAAACAAGTACGGAAGTACGTATCGTCATCCAGCTCGTCTCTTGAGCTCCACAGTACCATATCCTATATCCTATAATACTCGGTCTAACCCGGGCATTACAGTTAAATAACACCCGAGTCAGTCTGGAATACCAGCATGAGAAAATCACACCCAATTTATTATTAAAGTTTCAAAAATCCTTTGAAAATAAAAGCATCTCGTAAGACCACGCCACAAATAAACATGTCGGGTTTTTACCTTACGATAGCTAAAACAATTTTTATAGAAATCCTCTGATGTTATAATAGGGTCTATATACAAATACTTATAAAATAGCCGAAATTGTTACATTCATTAAATTCCAGCTACTAGCCACAGAGTGGGTAATATAAACAAAATTCGTACAAGGCTCGTAGGGAGAATGGATTTCCAACTAATGACTAGGCACTGGGGTACCACCTGTCACAGTACGTGACCTAGATCACAGTACCGAGAAGTACGCCCACTCCCCTACAACACAAGACCGGGACTACCCCTTACTGGATAATCCCGAGTGAGATCACCCCACGGTTGAGATCAGCAACCGCCCACTAAGCCGAAATAAAAGGGACAACTAGACAGAGATGACCTCACCCTGCTTGGGTGCTACCCACCTAGCCTTGCTGCATAACCCTTGATTTTCAGTCTTTCCCATTTGATGAGGATTGAGGCTAAGCGTTACCTTTTTAGAACATATCCCTTAGAATGCCCATCGTCCACCTGACGATGTTCACGAAAGCATTCATCCATACAAGTCCGCCCCGGGTTCGAACGGAACCGAAGACACTATTCCTACGACATCCATTTGGAAATATCCTCAGGATTAGTAGCGACTAGCCCTTGCACTTCACTGCTCCATCTTCAAATCCAAACTCGTTTTTCACAAACCGTACAAACCAGATCGAAGTGGTTTTCGAGAAATAAATCTCGATCCCGGTCTCTTCGAAACGATCAACGCATTTGTCCAATATTGATAGTCTGTTATTTAATTATCAATTAATATTCACAAACATCCATCCAAAAATAAATAGTTTTCCAAATTATTTATTAACCTCAAAATTATCTTCACAAGATATTATTTCCACTTTCAAATCCTTTGAAAAAGAGTCTCAATCCATCTTTCTTTACAAAAAATACTTTCCCTAATATTTTTCTGTCTCCTCTGGGATCACCAAGCACAAAACTAGATTTTTCTAAAATATTTCAAAACACTTTACTTTTTAAAATATACTTTAAAACATTCAAGTTAAAACTATTTCAATAATTTGTTAAAAATACATACTACACGAATATTTGAAAATAAGGCTACTTAATAAAATATAAAACTAGATTTTCACTTTTAAAAAAAACAAAATACTAGGTCACTTTTTAAGAAATTACTACTGTAATAGATTTGAGAAAATACTGACTTTAGAATTTAAATATTAGAAATAAGAAATTTTCCAAAACTTGCCTTTTTAAACAACTTATAAACTTTTAACTTATATTTAAAATTTTACTTTAAAACGTACTTGGTTATCCAGAGAAAAATTTCAACTTCAATCACTTAAATCGATTTCCCAAATTGATTTACAATTTATTCCATTTGAAATAAATTTCTTTACTTACTCAGTTCATTTCAAAATTCATTAATTATGGACTTATTTTTTTTTTATTTTCCCTTTTATTTTAAAACATTTAACTGAAATATACTAATTTCACCTTCTTCCCAATTTCTTCTTTATTCTTTGTGATGACCCGGTATTTTAGTAGGATTATTTTAATAAATATCTAATCCAATTGAATAAAATGTAAACTGATCATTTTAAAATGAATATGACTTCTGGAAATAATTGCCATTTATTTGTATTTTGAAAGGGAAATTTGATTTGTAAACTGAAAATAAATCTCTTAATAATATTTACAATAAAAATTGATCTTATATAATTAAATTAAAATGCTTTATCCTATTAACATTTGGTATAAAATATATGGATGATAATGTTTGAAATAACATCAAATTCTATCAATATAAAATATAAATATAAGTAAGCAAGCTTATGATTATGATTTAAATATTGATAGTTAACAACAAACAGAATTAAGTAGGTTTGGGATGCATGCAACATGGATTTAAATTATAAAGAACAAGTATATAAAAAAATGATAATAAGCGCAAGTGTGTAAATAATAAGACAAACATATGTATATGTATTGTTCAAGCTAGAAAAGATAATAAAACAAGAATCTTTGTGCAAGGAATAAATATCAGCAAAACAGTATATGAAGCTCAAGCTAGAAGTCGACAAAGACAAATATTTATAAACAAGATACTTGTATATATAAGCTAAGTGTTTGCCTGCAAGTGGATACTTTCAAACATAATATCTTCATACAGCAAATTGCAAATATACATATGTATACATAAGCAAACACAATTATGATATGTAAACTAAATAAGAAACAAAAGTACTTACTAATATCTCCTCAGCCGAAATAGCCTCTATTCATAAAAATATCTTTAGTCAAAATAAAATAAAATTGTATGCTAGAAAATAAAATTTGATCAATCAAAAGAAGAAGAACATTGACCAGATAATACCTCCCTCAAACATACTAATATCTTATATATATGATTACATCTGAACCATTTGGTTCGTTCAGAAAAAAAAAGAAGCAAGCAAACTCGAATTTAATGCAAACTAAAAACGTTCAAGAACTAAAAACAGATTCAAGACAGTTTCATATTTCAGATTTGAAAAAGGAAAACAAGAAGTGTTCTTTGTTCAGAAATTTTGCAGGTGAGTAAACACACCATCTCGAAGATTAAATCTTGATAATTGATTTATGGAAATCTTGTGCTTGCTACTTTAGTAAATATGAAATTCTGTGTTGTTTTGCTGTTTACTGGAAGTTATACTCTGATATGTTCTTCAATATTTCAAGCCATTGAGTAAAGGAATCAGAGAAAACCTTAAATACTTCTTCATATAAATAATTTAAACTTAGGAATTTAAATTAAATAATTTTGTTTGAACCAAAGATAGGGTTTGAGATTTTGTTTGAGGAGTTACAGTGTGTTATAGGTACTGGACATTCAAGTTTACATGGAAGTGAATCATGTGATAAAATTCGAATGTTTTAAATTTTGAATTTGATTTCACATCTTGATTAAGTATACAAAGGAATGATTTTTAAAACAAGAACGATGATTTTTAGGTGAGTATGAATGGTTCAGTTCTTATATGAACTCGAAATGCAATTTCATCGATTTCTATTGAATTAACAAATTTTAGCTGTTGAAATTTGTTGTATAGCTAGCATGATGATCCACGAACATAGGAAAAATACTTGAAATTTTTTCGAAGGACAGGAATTTCGATCTGAATCGAGTTTAGGGTTTCATTTCAAGTTTTTTGAGCATGTCAGTAACGAGATGAGTTCGTCGCCTACACATGATTGAGTGTAACGAGGTTCTGGAGGGTGGAAGCCTGTCGTGTTGTCGTGGTGTGGTTGAATTTTAGGCGTCTCCGGTGGAGTGAGGGGCGGTGGCGAGGTGATCATGTTGATTGGATTGAGTTTTGCATTTCGGTCGAACTGTTGTATTTCGATTCAAAATTTCTATAGGCAATTCGAACCTGGATTTCGAGTGTGTGAGTGATTTGTTATGTGCCAGAGGCGTAGGTGTTCGTCGGAGCTAGGTGGTGCTGTCGTGCACGTGTACGGCATGATGATAGTGTCATTGTCGTTGATAAGGATTCGGTCTCGAGTTGTTCCTCGAGTTTGCTGGGTGGTTGCTTCGAGTTTGGGGGACGAGAGCGTGAGATAGTTACCTGGTGGTTTAATTTATACTTAAGTTAATTTATACTTACTAGAAATAAAATAAAAAGGGGAGAAGAAGGAGAGTGTGAGAGGAAACGAGAGTGACCCGAGTGAAACTGTGTGGTAACTCGAAGTGATACTCGAAGTTTAGCAGGGGAGGTCTCGAGTTTTTTCTTCTTCAAACTGCAGTATAAAATAAATAAAAAAAGGGAAAAGAATGAAGTTAAGTAAATTTGGGTCCTACAATAGTTAAGCATTGAAAACTTAAGAAATGTTTGACAAGTTAAGTTGAAACCGTAATACAAGTTAATTATTTTAGTTAAATATAAAGTTAATTAACAATTAAGTTTGTGGTTAGTAATAAATTTATTTTCAAAGTTTAAAGAAGTTTTCTTTAAAATGTAAATAATTAATGTTAATTAAATTGAATAATTAATATAAATTAATTATTTTAGAAAGTAATTAAGAATAATTAAATTATATTTGTAATTAGAGTTGGATTAATTAATGATTAATTGATAGATAAATTTGTAATTAACTACTTAAGGTTAATTAACGAATGATTAGTAGTTAAGTAATTAAGTAATTTAATTAACTAAGGACTAATGATTAATTAACTGGTAACTAAGGAATACTTAATTGGTAATTAAGCTGTGTTAATCAATAATTAAGGTTTATAAATTAATGGTTAAAGAATAAATAATCTGCAACTAAGATTTATTAATTGGATTTAAGAATAATTAAGGGACGGATTACTCGATTGAAACTAATTTGTAAATTAATTAAAGTTAAACTCTTGGAGATTTAATTAAATATAAATACTTGACGAGATTTAAGTGAAGCAATTCATAATTGAATCTGATTTGAATTAATTGGATTTGAGATTGAAGGTGTGTAAGTTTAAAAAATTTCAGTGGGAAATTTGGATTGGATTAAATTGAATTGTTGGGGAAGTAAACAGTTGACTCTTGACTATTTTCAATATAAATTGTTTTAATATAAACTTATTTTTCTAAGCTATTTAATATATACAACCTTTCTCTCTTAAAGCCAAATTATTTTATACTTCTTTTACAATTATTTTTAGAGCTATTTAACCATTTTTCAACTGTTTTCTAAACTAATTACTATTTTTCAACTATGTTACAAATTATTTAGCTATTTTTCGAACTATTTTATAATTAGTTAACTATTTTACAATTATTTTGCAAACTAATAATTATTTTTTCAAATATTTATCTATTTTAAGTTTTTCAAGCTATTTTCTAAATATACACTGGTCGGAGTGCAAACTGTTATTGATTTAAATACCCAACTGAGATAAGAATTGAAGTGATAATCCAAATGGGGATTAAGGAAATTGTAAATAAGTGAAGGGGAATTTAAGGAAATGTGAATAGAAAGGAAATTGATTTGGTTGATAATCAATGGAAATAAATACGTAGGATGTACGTATATTATTCTATTCGCATAGTGATTTGATCCAGATTCGAGCATAGAATTTCTAGATAGTTTATCGATCCGAGTCGAAATTTTTCACTCGATTTTTGACGGCGAACCTGGATATGGATTGTTGATTGGTTATGGATATTCTCTATCATAGTTATAGCTATGCAAGGAGAATGAGGGTTTCTGATCAAGAAACCAGATCTGTGTCCGCACTAGGAAGTCGGGTGGACGATACTAGTTCGAAAGTGAAATTGTGTGATCGAGTGAGCGATCAGATTGGTATAGCATACGGGTGAATAGTGTGCATCGTACGGATTTGAATGAAATTGATATTGGAAAGAGTAATCTAAATTTGAATATTTGTTTTGAATAAACAAAGTTGTATATCTTTGTTATATAAGATACATCTTCCCTTGTTGAATTTATCGCTGGAAGAAAAAGGATTGTTGAAAGTGTTTGAAGTATAAGAGGAGTTTTATGCAAGTTTGAAATGATCCAAAGTTTTAAAAATTATATACACCTGTATATATATATAAAGGATCTTATGAGGATTTTGGGAACCTTTGAATTTGGAAAGGCTTTGGTTTTTGGGTAAAATCAATATTGAAATTTGGAAAGCCTAATTTGAGAATTATCGATTTTTGGATAATCGATTTTGTGTAAAGGAGTTTGTATGAGATCATACTAGGTGTATGATTTGAAAGATACTATACGTATAGTATAAAGTGTTTTGATGATGGCTCTGGGAAAAAGGCGCTCCCTTGAAATGAACTTCTCAGGAGTGCCACCGGGTGGTACTGCCTTGAGCCCCAAGGGGGGTTCTAAAGTTGATCCTGTGAGGAGTCCGGACAAAACTAGTTCCTGAGGATTATGAGTTGAGTATACCATAGCGAAAGTCGTGTGTGCCGCTGAGAGCCAATAGTTACATGGACTTTTGCTGCGATGGCAACGTAACCCAGGATGTAACTGCGACCTATGGTATAACATAGCGAAAGTCGTGTGTGCCGCTGAGAGCCAACAGTCTGCGTTTGATTTTATATCGGCAGACTGCGACTTATGTAGGAGTGGAGAGGTTTCATTTTGATAGCGAAAAATCAGAGGCCGCGGAGAGCCTGCAGTTACATGGACTTTTACTGTGACGGCAACGTAACCCTAGATGTAACAGTGATCTGTTGTGTGGGATCCATGGTGTAATTGAGAGGTCGCGGAGAGCCTGCAGTTACATGGACTTTTGCTGTGACGGCAGCGTAACCCTAGATGTAACTGTGACCATGGATGGGGATGATGATTTCCAAAGCATTCCCACCAAAGATATTTCCTCTATTTTCAAAAACTGTTTTCTATGTTTTCAATAAAATTATTTTCCAAGTATTTTCACTGGGTGTTGAAAACGGGTTTACCAAGAACTTATAGATTTTCAGTCCTACGCCTAATCAACGTATGACCGAATTTCTGTGAGAACAAGGATGGACTTGTCTAAACACCGAGTTATAAAAGCATTTGTATAAAAACTATTTTTGTAATAATGTATAGATTTTTAAAGTAGTATAAATTTTTTTTTATATGATTTTAAATATTTTAATGAATCTGGCTTCGTTCCTTTTCGAGGACGAAAAGATTCAAAAGGGGGGAGGAATGTGACGACCCGGTATTTTAGTAGGATTATTTTAATAAATATCTAATCCAATTGAATAAAATGTAAACTGATCATTTTAAAATGAATATGACTTCTGGAAATAATTGCCATTTATCAGTATTTTGAAAGGGAAATTTGATTTGTAAACTGAAAATAAATCTCTTAATAATATTTACAATAAAAATTGATCTTATATAATTAAATTAAAATGCTTTATCCTATTAACATTTGGTATAAAATATATGGATGATAATGTTTGAAATAACATCAAATTCTATCAATATAAATATAAGTAAGCAAGCTTATGATTATGATTTAAATATTGATAGTTAACATACGAACAGAATTAAGTAGGTTTGGGATGCATACAACATGGATTTAAATTGTAAAGAACAAATATAAAAAAAATGATAATAAGCGCAAGTGAGTAAATAATAAGACAAACATATGTATATGTATTGTTCAAGCTAGAAAAGATAATAAAACAAGAATCTTTGTGCAAGGAATAAATATCGGCAAAACAGTATATGAAGCTCAAGCTAGAAGCCAACAAAGACAAATATTTATAAACAAGATACCTGTATATATAAGCTAAGTGTTTGCCTGCAAGTGGATACTTTCAAACATAATATCTTCATACAGCAAATTGCAAATATACATATGTATACACAGGCAAACACAATTATGATATGTAAACTAAATAAGAAACAAAAGTACTTACTAATATCTCCTCAGCCGAAATAGCCTCCATTCATAAAAATATCTTTAGTCGAAAAAATAAAATTATATGCTAGAAAATAAAATTTGATCAATAAAAAGAAGAAGAACATTGACCAGATAATACCTCCCTCAAACATACTAATATCTTATATATATATTTACATCTGAACCATTTGGTTCGCTCAAAAAAAAAGAAGCAAGCAAACTCAAATTTAATGCAAACTAAAAACGTTCAAGAACTAAAAACAGATTCAAGACAGTTTCATATTTTAGATTTGAAAAAGGAAAACAAGAAGTGTTCTTTGTTCAGAAATTTTGCAGGTGAGTAAACACACCATCTCGAAGATTAAATCTTGATAATTGATTTATGGAAATCTTGTGCTTGCTACTTTAGTAAATATGAAATTCTGTGTTGCTTGGCTGTTTACTGGAAGTTATACTCTGATATGTTCTTCAATATTTCAAGCCATTGAGTAAAGGAATCAGAGAAAACCTTAAATACTTCTTCATATAAATAATTTAAACTTAGGAATTTAAATTAAATAAGTTTGTTTGAACCAAAGACAGGGTTTGAGATTTTGTTTGAGGAGTTACAATATGTTATAGGTACTGGACATTCAAGTTTACAGGGAAGGGAATCATGTGATAAAATTCGAATGTTTTAAATTTTGAATTTGATTTCACATCTTGATTAAGTATACAAAGGAATGATTTTTAAAACAAGAACGATGATTTTTAGGTGAGTATGAATGGTTCAGTTCTTATATGAACTCAAAATGCAATTTCATCGATTTCTATTGAATTAACAAATTTTAGCTGCTGAAATTTGTTGTATAGCTAGCATGATGATCCACGAATATAGGAAAAATACTTGAAAATTTTTCGAAGGACAGGAATTTCGATTTGAATCGAGTTTAGGGTTTCATTTCAAGTTTTTTGAGCATGTCAGTAACGAGATGAGTTCGTCGCCTACACATGATCGAGTGTAACGAGGATCTGGAGGGTGGAAGCCTGTGACGACCCGGAATTTTAAGCAATTTAAATTGGAATATTCAAATTGATTTTGAATATTTAAAAGTTTAATTTTTAACTTGGATTACAAATATCACTATCTATTTGATAATTTAATTATTGAATTAAATAATTTAAAGCTGGGTAAAATGTAGAATCTGTAGTTTTAAGCCTATTGAGAATAATTTGTAAGCTTATAAAATTTATATTGATAACACTGAAGATAGTAAATGTGTTGAAATTAATTTTGGAAGTGTTTTGTTGAATTTTGAATATTATAAATGCCTAGCGGAACGCATCGATAAGAGGTCAAGATTTTTAGCTGCGAAATCGGAACGATTTAAATTTAAATTCAAATATAATAAAGTTATGTCGTGTCTATCCCCTTTCAGCCGAAATCCATCTACTCAGTGTCTCCCCTTTTCAACACAAGAAATCACGTCCTCAGTGAAAAATCAAATCAGCCGACTATCTTCCTTCTGCTCGAATCCAAAATTTATTCTTCTCTATCTATGTATTCGCTTCGACCCTCAATGCCTCAAACTAAAAAACTGATTAAAAGAAAAGTTGCATCCCTCCTTCGTTTTTCTCCTACCCTTCCGATTCCCCCTTTCTCCTGCTTATCAAACTCGACGGCAAGAAGAAATAATTAGGGCCGAGCCTTCGTTCAAATCCAATGCAAGGGCTAGTCGCTACTAATCCTGAGGATATTTCCAAAATGGATGTAGTAGGAATAGTGCCTTCGGTTCCGTTCGAACCCGGGACGGACTTGTATGGACGAATGCTTGCGAAACATCGTCAGGTGGGCGATGGGCATTCTAAGTGAAACGTTCTAAAAGGTAACGCTTAGCCTCAAGCCTCATCAAATGGGAATGACTGAAAATCAGGGGATATGCAGCAAGGTTAGGTGGGTAGCACCCAAGCAGGGTGAGGTCATTCCAGTCTAGATGTCCCTTTTTATTTTTCGGCTTAGTGGTGCGGTTGCTGATCCCAACCGCGGGGTGATCTCACTCGGGACTGTCCAGTAAGGGATGGTTCCGGCCTTGTGTTGCAGGGGATGAAGGGAGTAATCCTCGGTACGGTGATCTAGGCCCCGTACTGTGACAGGTGGTACCCCAGTGCCTAGTCATTAGTTGGAAATCCATTCTCCCTACAAGCCTTGTACGAGTTTTGTTTGTATTACCCACTTTTGTGGCTAGTAGCTGGAATTTAATAATGTAACAATTTCGGCTATTTTATAAGTACTTGTGTATAGACCCTATTATAATATCAGAGGATTTCTATAAAATTGTTTTAGCTATCGTAAGGTAAAAACCCGACATGTTTATTTGTGGCGTGGTCTTACGGGATGCTTTTGTTTTCAAAGGATTTTTGAAACTTTAATAATAAATTGGGTGTGATTTTCTCATGCTGGTAATCCAGACTGACTCGGGTGTTATTCAACTGTAATGCTCGGGTCAGACCGAGTATTATAGGATACAGGATATGATGCTGTGGAGCTCAGGAGACGAGCTGGATGACGAAACGTACTCTCGTACTTGTATATTTATATACGTTTTCCGTTGTGTTGAGATGTTGTGTACCCATTGTATGATATTGATGTTGAGTTGTGACTGATGTATTCTGATGATGTAATGTATGTAAACAAATATATTTGATTTTGAGTAAAGATTATTTACTATCTATTATATTTTATTCTGCTGCGATGGTTAGACTCTGATGTTGATTTTGTTTCTCTTCTTCTACCTCTTCTTCTTAAACCCAAATGGTTCGTATTTCTGTGCAACTTGAGTTAATTGTTGTAGAATAGTGTTGACTCAAGGGGTACGGATTTGCTGGTCGTCTCACTTGGTATCAGAGCTTAGGTTGGCGACAACCTAGGCTTTGGTGGGAATTACTCAAGTAGAGACCGTAGTACTCTATAATGAGTTTGAGTGTATTAATAGATATGAGCGCGTATTTGTTAGTGAATATAAAATGATTTTTATATTGTGTCGATTGGTTTATTGAGTGGTTTATGGATTCTGGTCAATACGAGTAATTAACGTTATTGATAGGGATCACTAAACACTTGAATAGAATAATTCGACACAGTATTGTTTTTAAATAGGGTAAATGAAATAATTTTACCCAAATTATTTTTGTATATGAAAGAAATAATTTTCAGAAATTATTATAGTATTTGGATGTTTGATTGTTAAGGAAGGATAATATTAAATTATTAACGCTATTGTGTAAAAATTGAATAAGAAATTGAAACTTATAACCAAAGTTGAAGAATAAATCTATATAACAAAATGGAATTTGAAAATATCGATTATAAATGAAATGTATAAATTGAGATAAATTAAGATTTCCAGAGCAATGTTAAAATAAATCGGGATGAATTTCAAATTTGGAAATTTGGGAAAAGTTTAAATTCCTTGGGTTTGGAAATGGTTTTCAAAAGTTTTGAAGAAATAATAGTGGTATTATTTCGGGAATATTTTTGAATTGAAATTGAATCTGGTGAGATTGGAAATTAAAAATATTTGAAATGTTTTAAAGGGATAAAAGCATCGAACTCTTTCGGTCACTGGAAAATAACGTCGGTGATGACTGCAGCATCATCGATGTTTATTTTCGAGTTTCTAAAAGAGAAATTGCTGCCAAATTGTTTTAAAATGGAATTGGTTGTGAACTGGATTTGGTCTTGAAATTCAAAGGACAATTGAATTTACCAAAGGATTTTGGATATAGTTGATTTCAAAGTTGATTTTGGAATTTTAGGAATTGTTTAAAAACTCTGGAATCTTATGTAAAAATGTTTGTGGAATAATAAAATATATGGAATAAATAAAAATGTATATTCCCAAGATAAAAGTAAGAATGTGAATGAGATTGGTTGTGGATAGATGGAAGTGTGAATATAAATAAAATGTGACCTATAAAATTTTGTGGTGACAAATGTTGAGTTTGTAAATGAATTATGGGATGAATATTCGATGTAAATAATATGGAATGTTCCAAGATTAATTAATGGAATATGGAAATGGAACTCGAATTGTTTAAATAAAAATTTGAGTTGCGGATAAATGATAAAATTTGAAAGAGATGTTGAGTTATTAATAGAAATTCAACTTGAAATTGTAAGTGAATTAAATTTGAATTTAAGTTGAATGGATTTAATTAATATAAAAATGATTTGTATTGCCAATAAAAATCCAAGTAGGGATAAATTGGAAATGGCCTCATTATAAAATGAAAGGAATTCCGAAATAAATTATTGAATGTGAATTAGAATTCATATTGATTCAATGAAATATACTAATTTAATTTAAGCGAATGGAGCTAACAATGAAATTGGAAATGAGCTCGAGTAACATATAAATTCAACTTAGACCAACGATGAATTAAAAATAATTGGGAGTGTCGTCAAACAAAATGGAATTGGGTTATAACAGTGATGGTTGGAATTTGTGAATCAATTCCAAGTAGGTTGAAATAGAATGGAAAAGACCTTGTTATTAATAAAATCAAAATTCTATGAATGAATAGAAATTGACTAAAAATTGATTTTTGAAATTGGTTGAATTATAAATGGTTTATAATAAAACCTGTTTGGTAAGTGAAATGAAATTAGTAATTAAGTTGAGTAACTCAAGTTATATTAACAAGAGCTTGGCTTCGAATAAAATGGGAATTCATTGAATAAAATTTTATGAGTTGATAGAAGTGAAATAAAATTTATTTTGAATCACTTGGAATAAAAATAAACTCGTTTGGATTCAAATGAATTGGAAGTAGGCAATGAAGTGTAAATCATTTAATTGGAATGTAAAATGAATTAAATGAAATGGTATTGGAATGGATTGGAAGCGTTCAAAATAAATGTCGAAATGTTTCACATGTGCTTGTGGAAGTATATGATATGCATCGTTTATGAAACCCATGTTTTAATTATTTATATTTAAGTGAAATGCTATAAATTTGTGTAATTGTCACTTACATATTTATATTGAGTAAGTACAGGTTCAGGGAAGCCGTTTGGCTGGATTTGATTGCGCAATTTGCTAAAATAAATCGCCGCTTGCTTAAAAATGCTAAAATAAGGTACGCCTACGCAATACAAATAGGAAATATGAACTGTTTTTCTGTTTTCCGACCGTGTGGGTTGATGTATATTGATTTCCGGCCTGAGGCCGATGTATATATGTTTTTGTGCATCCTGCGATATCGCAGAAGTCTCTCCTTACAAGGGAGAGTCTGCCAAAATTTTCCGTAAATTTTGGGGAGTTAGAAATTTTTTGAAATTTTCGAAAATTTTCATTAACGGCAAATGATCTAAATTTGCTAAGCAAATAAAATTGAAATTGGATATTGAAATCTAATTGGAATGTAAATGTAAAGAGAATGAAATTGAAGAAACTAAAGAAGTAAAGTTTGCAAATAAACTTTAATTGAGATTTAAATTAATTAGTAAGTGCAACTAATACAATATTCAAAGTGGAAACCAAAATTTAAACTTAAATGAAATTGTAAAGGCAAAGAGGATGGTAATGGAAATAAACTTCAATAGTAAAGTGAAGATAAATATAAGAATTATGTAAAATGTTTATATGGAACTTAAGAAGTGAATGGTGAAATTCTCAAGTAAATTTGATATTGAGAAAATTATTCCAAGTGAATAATTAAATGGAAATAAAACTGAAAGGTTGTGAATAAGAGTATAGAAACCCAAATGAATGTGAATAAAGGAGGATTGGTATAGCTAAAAATAAATTGGGCTAATTACGTAAGGTGTACGTATATTATTTATTCGCATAGCTATATTGATCCAGATTCGAACACAGAATTTCGAGATAGTTATATCAATCCGAGTTAGGATTTTTCACTCGATTTTCGACGGCGAACCTGGATATGGGTTGTTGATTGATTCTGGAAATTCTCTGTCATAGTTATGACTATGCAAGGAGAATGACGGTTTCTGATCAAGAAATCAGATCTGAGTCCGCACTAGGAAGTCGGGTGGACGATACTAGTTCGGAAATGGAATTGTGTGATCGAGTGAGCGATCGAATTTGGGATTGCGTACGAATGGTATATGTGCATCGTACGGGCTTAAATGAATAGATATTGAAATTTGTAAATGTTTTTGAATGTTGTGATGGATATTGTTGCTTAGTTGGATATACAGGTGTATAAAAGCAATGGATAAATAAAGATTTTGGATTTTAGAAGATTAAAATTAATGGCCCGACAAAAAGGTATGTATTTGAATTTCTATATGAAATTTGATTGGGTTTTTGGATTGAGCCACTTGGCTTTTGTTTTCTTTTTGGATTTGGGAGGCCGTAGAGCCATTTTTGTAGTAGTACCGAGCTAGCCGCGCAAAGGAGACGCTGGCGAAATTTTTCGAAAATTTAGAGAGTTAGAAAAATTTTGAAATTTTTTTGATAATTTAAAATTTGAATTCAAATTTAAGATTTGAATTGATAAGTAAGTATGTAATATGGTTTAAGGGTTATGGATAAGTTTAAAAGGCTAGGATAGAGTTAGAGTGTCTTTGATAAAAAGATTTGTTTGCTAAGTTGTTAAAAATTGTTTGGTTTGAGGTAATAGTTAACGGGATATAGATCATTCTTCCTAATTAGTAATTTCGGGGATGAAATTCTTTTAAGGGGGGAGGAATGTGACGACCCGGAATTTTAAGCAATTTAAATTGGAATATTCAAATTGATTTTGAATATTTAAAAGTTTAATTTTTAACTTGGATTACAAATATCACTATCTATTTGATAATTTAATTATTGAATTAAATAATTTAAAGCTGGGTAAAATGTGGAATCTGTAGTTTTAAGCCTGTTGAGAATAATTTGTAAGCTTATAAAATTTATATTGATAACACTGAAGATAGTAAATGTGTTGAAATTAATTTTGGAAGTGTTTTGTTGAATTTTGAATATTATAAATGCCTAGCGGAACGCATCGATAAGAGGTCAAGATTTTTAGCTGCGAAATCGGAACGATTTAAATTTAAATTCAAATATAATAAAGTTATGTCGTGTCTATCCCCTTTCAGCCGAAATCCATCTACTCAGTGTCTCCCCTTTTCAACACAAGAAATCACGTCCTCAGTGAAAAATCAAATCAGCCGACTATCTTCCTTCTGCTCGAATCCAAAATTTATTCTTCTCTATCTATGTATTCGCTTCGACCCTCAATGCCTCAAACTAAAAAACTGATTAAAAGAAAAATTGCATCCCTCCTTCGTTTTTCTCCTACCCTTCCGATTCCCCCTTTCTCCTGCTTATCAAACTCGACGGCAAGAAGAAATAATTAGGGCCGAGCCTTCGTTCAAATCCAATGCAAGTTTAAAAAAAAAAAAAAAAAATTCGAAAATCATGGCCAAAGCCTAAATCTTCAAATCGAATACTCAGTCAAATAAAATGGGGGGCCGAAGCCTTCATCTTCAATCACTATAAATCGAAGAAAAAGGGGATAAGCACGAGATTCTCGGCGTTCATTCGAAGGGAGGATCTCGCATCTGGGCACGCGATTGGAAATCGCGTTCATTTCTGGCGACTCATCGAACCAGGGTTGTCAAGGCGCGTGGCTTTGGGTGGCCGCGGGATCGATGTGATCTTTCGATTCGTGGCGCGAGCTCGAGTAAGTGCGGCAAGGTAGATGGAATATTGGTGGTCGCGAGTGCTTCAGAGGGATTGCGTGGGAAAGCGACGATGCGGCCATGGAAGAGGAAGAAGGGTTTTCGAACTGAGCTTCATCGGTGAAGGCCGAGATGATTACTCTGGTAATCTTTCGACCTAGATTCATCATTGTCTAAGTCTGCAGTAAGGTATTTTAGTTACTTTTATTTATTTTATATATGAATATAAGAAACAAAAATAATAGTTTAAATCAAATTTATATATTTGGGTTGGATAAATGAATGGGGAATAATTGTTTGATTTATCCAAATAAAAATGAATGGACAATGAAATTTATATGCAGCCAGTTAGAAGAGTAAATTTACCAGTTATGCTAACAATGTTTATGAGTGATTAAAGTGTTAATTAATTAAATTTATTGAAATGAAAAGTGATTGTCCGGTTTGTTTCAACAATACGGTTTGTTTCAAAAATAAAATAAAAATAATAATAAGCCATAAATGTTTATTCAAGGTGATTTATCTGGTTAATTAACTTGCCTAAGCTATTTAAGTTCCTAAAGGATTTTTATTTATATATAGTTAAATTTAACAAATTGATGACTACTTCAAAATTTATAAATTATATAAGTATTTTATCCTATTGGTTATTTCAGAAGTAATGAATTGATGATTAAACTATTTAATTAACTTATTCAAGTACGGGGTTACCAAGGATAATTTGTTAAAGAAATTTTGGTTTAAAAATCTAAAAATTTAATTATAAGTTAAGTTAAACAAGTAAATATTAGTCAATTATTAGATTAATTCAAGTATTAATAAAATAATCTAATGTTTGACAAGGTCAAAAACGGGAAGTCAAGGCAAGATTGAGGTGATTTCAAAACAAAGCCTGGTGAGTTAATCTCACTCAGTTTAAAATTTAAATTTAAATGATTAAATTTAAATAATTGTTTGAATGGTTGAAATGGATTGATTGATGTGCTATCGAATGATATATTCTGAAATTAGTAAATAATGTTGTGCTAACATTTGTGGATGCAGGGAAACAGGTTGGAGGGATCCAACTGGATTCCTCAAATTTATTAGATTATTTAATATTCTGTGTGATGAATATTTAATATCCTGTGATTGTTTTATGGATAACTGGAATATTGGATAGTATGGTTGGATGGAATAACTCAGTTTAAAGAGTTACCAAAATCTATGGAATTGGATTTTTGAAAGGTAATAAAAGAGTAAAATTTTAAGTAAATAATTCTAGTAAATTGGAATAAATTGAATAATGAAGTGAAAATAAATAAAATAGAGTAATTTATAAACTCTAACAAAATATGGAATATGAGGAAATTGAATTAACAAAGGAATAATAAATTCTGGAACTTAAGTGAATAAAAGTCATTATTTTAAATGTAAGGATTAAATTCAAAGGTAAAGAAAGGAAATTGAGAAATCTGAATTTGGTATTTTTCAGTTTAAAGATTTTAAAACATAAATTGGAAATTTAATCTAAAGTTAATATATTTTGAAATAAATGAAGTAAGAGAATTTATTTCATGGTAAAGTAAATGGAAATCAATTGTAAAATTGATTTAGGTGTTGAAATTTAAATTTAAAGTGAAGAGAGATTTTGGGACTTTATGACTGGGTTATAAAGTGAAATAAAATGTCGGTGGATATTTTATAAATTCAAGGTAAGAATTTACTAAAGGAATGGGAATTTGTTTAAAAATAAATGGTGATGTATTTTTAAGAAATGGGAATGAGAATAGGATTTCCCTGGATAGCCAAGTATGGTTTTCAAAAATATTTAAAGTTTTTTTTTTAAGATCGTTTTAAAAAGCAGGTTTTGGAAAGTTTATTATTTCTAAATCTAAATTTTTAAAGCAAGTATATTTTTCTAAATCTATTATTGAAATAACTATATAAAGTAACTTGGTATTGAGTTTAAAAGAGGAAATTAGTTTATATTTTATAAATTGTCTTATACAAAATATTTTGTTAGTATATTTATTTTAATAAAATATTTGAGTTATAATTTTAAAAGTTATAAGTATATTTTATAAAAAAATGTTTTTAAAATTATTTTAAACTTAAGTGTTTGTACTTGGCGTTCCAATGGAAATAATAATTGGGAATGTACCCTAGGAAGGGAAAACGGGTTTTGAAACTGTTTTCAAAAGGTGTTGAAAATTGGATATATATATCTCGGGAAGATATTTTGGGATTAATAAATAATTTGGAAAATTATTTATTGGTTGATGGATGTTTGTGAATATTAATTGATAGTTAAATAACCGACTATCAATATTGGACAAATGCGTTGATCGTTTCGAAGAGACCGGGATCGAGATTTATTTCTCGAAAACCACTTCGATCCGGTTTGTACGTTTCGTGCGAAAAACGTGTTCGGAGTCGAAGATGGAGCAGTGAAGTGCAAGGGCTAGTCGCTACTAATCCTGAGGATATTTCCAAAATGGATGTAGTAGGAATAGTGCCTTCGGTTCCGTTCGAACCCGGGACGGACTTGTATGGACGAATGCTTGCGAAACATCGTCAGGTGGGCGATGGGCATTCTAAGTGAAACGTTCTAAAAGGTAACGCTTAGCCTCAAGCCTCATCAAATGGGAATGACTGAAAATCAGGGGATATGCAGCAAGGTTAGGTGGGTAGCACCCAAGCAGGGTGAGGTCATTCCAGTCTAGATGTCCCTTTTTATTTTTCGGCTTAGTGGTGCGGTTGCTGATCCCAACCGCGGGGTGATCTCACTCGGGACTGTCCAGTAAGGGATGGTTCCGGCCTTGTGTTGCAGGGGATGAAGGGAGTAATCCTCGGTACGGTGATCTAGGCCCCGTACTGTGACAGGTGGTACTCCAGTGCCTAGTCATTAGTTGGAAATCCATTCTCCCTACGAGCCTTGTACGAGTTTTGTTTGTATTACCCACTTTTGTGGCTAGTAGCTGGAATTTAATAATGTAACAATTTCGGCTATTTTATAAGTACTTGTGTATAGACCCTATTATAATATCAGAGGATTTCTATAAAATTGTTTTAGCTATCGTAAGGTAAAAACCCGACATGTTTATTTGTGGCGTGGTCTTACGAGATACTTTTGTTTTCAAAGGATTTTTGAAACTTTAATAATAAATTGGGTGTGATTTTCTCACGCTGGTAATCCAGACTGACTCGGGTGTTATTCAACTGTAATGCTCGGGTCAGACCGAGTATTATAGGATACAGGATATGATGCTGTGGAGCTCAGGAGACGAGCTGGATGACGAAACGTACTCTCGTACTTGTATATTTATATACGTTTTCCGTTGTGTTGAGATGTTGTGTACCCATTGTATGATATTGATGTTGAGTTGTGACTGATGTATTCTGATGATGTAATGTATGTAAACAGATATATTTGATTTTGAGTAAAGATTATTTACTATCTATTATATTTTATTCTGCTGCGATGGTTAGACTCTGATGTTGATTTTGTTTCTCTTCTTCTACCTCTTCTTCTTAAACCCAAATGGTTCGTATTTCTGTGCAACTTGAGTTAATTGTTGTAGAATAGTGTTGACTCAAGGGGTACGGATTTGCTGGTCGTCTCAAAGCCTGTCGTGTTGTCGCGGTGTGGTTGAATTTTAGGCGTCTCCGGTGGGGTGAGGGGCGGTGGCGAGGTGATTATGTTGATTGGATTGAGTTTTTCATTTCGGTCGAACTGTTGTATTTCGATTCGAAATTTTTGTAGGCAATTCGAACCTGGATTTTGAGTGTGTGAGTGATTTGTTATGTGCCTGAAGCGTAGGTGTTCGCCGGAGCTAGGTGGTGCTGCCGTGCACGTGTACGGCATGATGACAGTGTCAGTGTCGTTGATAAGGATTCGCTCTCGAGTTGTTCCTCGAGTTTGCAGGGTGGTTGCTTCGAGTTTGGGGGACGAGAGCGTGAGATAGTTACCTGGTGGTTAAATTTATACTTAAGTTAATTTATACTTATTGGAAATAAAATAAAAAGGGGAGAAGAAGGAGAGTGTGAGAGGAAACGAGAGTGACCCGAGTGAAACTGTGTGGTACCTCGAAGTGATACTCGAAGTTTAGCAGGGGAGGTCTCAGGTTTTTTTCTTCTTCAAACTGCAGTATAAAATAAATAAATAAATAGGGAAAACAATGAAGTTAAGTAAATTTGGGTCCTACAATAGTTAAGCATTGAAAACTTAAGAGGCGTTTGACAAGTTAAGTTAAAACCTTAATACAAGTTAATTATTTTAGTTAAATATAAAGTTAATTAACAATTAAGTTTGTGGTTAGTAATAAATTTATTTTCAAAGTTTAAAGAAGTTTTCTTTAAAATGTAAATAATTAATGTTAATTAAATTGAATAATTAATATAAATTAATTATTTTAGAAAGTAATTAAGAATAATTAAATTATATTTGTAATTAGAGTTGGATTAATTAATGATTAATTGATAGATAAATTTGTAATTAACTACTTAAGGTTAATTAACGAATGATTAGTAGTTAAGTAATTAAGTAATTTAATTAACTAATGGCTAATGATTAATTAACTGGTAACTAAGGAATACTTAATTGGTAATTAAGTTATGTTAATCAATAATTAAGGTTTATAAATTAATGGTTAAATAATAAATAATCTGCAATTTAGATTTATTAATTGGGTTTAAGAGTAATTAAGGGATGGATTACTCGATTGAAACTAATTTGTAAATTAATTAAAGGTAAACTCTTGGAGATTTAATTAAATATAAATACTTGACGAGATTTAAGTGAAGCAATTCATAATTACAGGATGTAATAAATTAAAAGGAATTATTTAATGGGAAGAAATAAAAGAGTAATTACTTAGTATAGGTAATTAAGAATAAATCACTTGGAGTAATTAATCAAATGGGATTAATAATTAAGTAAGAGGTTAATTACTTAAGCAAGTAATTACAGAAGAGTAATTACTGTTTATGAGTAATTTGGGTTGATTAATGAATGCAATTAATTAAGGATAATCGTTCATGAAATGTGATTAAGTATAATTACTTAATGGAAGTAATTAGATAATGATGATAATCTTAATGTAATTAAAGGTGAATGATTTGGGATGGTAAATCAATTGGGTTGTAATTAATAAGCAGGACTTAAAGGTAATTGATTTAATTCAATTATGGTTAATTAGATTTATTCGAGATGGTGTGATTGGTGATCTTGCTTATGTATGATAAGTGATTGTTTATATGCCCTGAATTGATTGATACCCCTGATATGAAATAGTTCATGTATGATGTGTTTGGGTGGGCATTGATAATGTGGTTATTTATTAAGGATGATTTGCTGAGTAAGGTGACATCTTTTATTTAAAGTTGAATTGCATTTCACTTGAATAATTTGTGTTATGATGAACTGAATTCAAAGGGACCGGTGTCCGATAATAGTTAATACCTGAAACCACTTCGATTCTTCACAAATTGATAATTGAAATCAAGAGGGTGTAATGGAATGATTTAAGTGAAATTGGACCATATAATCTAAGTTCTGGCACTTAATTGCTTTGTGAATTAAGTGATGCCTATAGCAACCTATGAAATTGTAAATTGATATACGTACCCCGGGTTTATATGAGTTGTATACTTTTGTATTACATGTTGGATGGGTTTACTCACGCTGGTTTCTAGCCTGACCCGGGTGTTACTTCGATGTAATGCTCGGGCCAGACCGAGTATTACAGATTTTCAGGTATGGATGAACCGGAGCTCAGGAGGCGAGCTGGAAGGAGCGTATAGTATTTTTCCGCTGTATTTATATTATTGTTAATCCGAGACATGATAATAGTGTATATTCAGTGGCTGTATATATGTGAAACTCTGATGTATATTAAAAGTAATTGACAAATATAGTATTCTTTTGTAAACTGATATTATTTATTATTATATTTTATCCGCTGCGAATGTGAGTGTTGATGTTTCTGTTCTTCTTCTTATATCTCTTTCTTCTTTTTTATAACTATCTGGAATTTTCGGGTTAGAAAATTTCGGGTCGTTACATTCTTTCAATAATTTAAATCTTAACTTTTAAATAAATGTTTTGTTCTTTTAAATAATATCACTGAAGATTAAAATTCATTAACTTTCTGTTTATTCAAATTTCCTTTCTATACTCAAGATTTATTTATCAGAATTTTAAGGTTATCTTATTTCCTTTCCAATCCATTCTTAACTTTATTTCTTTTCCAAATCATTCTTAAATTTATTCTATAATTATTTTACTTACGAATTTACTTCTTTTATTTTCTTTTCAAAATCCAGTTCATATATTTTTGGTAATTCATTATGCCCAATTAAATCCAATCAATCCATAGCATTCAATATTCCAATATAATTGATCATAGAATATCAAATAATCACAACAGAGGGAATTAAATAATGTAAATAAATGTTGAGGGATCCAGTTGGATCCCTCCAACCTGTTTTCCCTGCATCCACAGACGTTAGCACAATATAATATGCCAATTCCAAAATATACCATACTATAGCACATCAATCAATTCAACCATTCAAACAATTATTTAAATTTAATCATTTAAATTTAAATTTAAAATCAGCTGAGTGAGATTAACTCACCTTTTCCGTTTGCAACCCATTTCCAAACCAGCTTGCTCGTCACAATCTTCACAATTTACCTTGTGTAAACATTTGACATTTTATTAATATTTTGAACTTATTGAACAATTATTTCCCTTTTGATAATTTTACCTAGCTAATTATTTATTTAAATTACTTTCCCTTTAATAAAATATTCTTTGACAACTAAAACAATTAAATAAGTTTTATTAAACAAATTAATTGCCTTTAAATAAATCAATCAACTAATAGTTTAAATTTTAACTTATCTTCTCTTAATTAATTTCTCAGTGACTAAAATAATTTAGATCTAATTAAACAAATACAACTTCATTATTAAAATTAACCAGTAAATGTGAATAGGTATATAAATTTCAACGTTTTTTTCAAAATCTTATACATATATACATGTTTACAATTTAAAAAATTACTAATATATCTACATGTATATATTTAAATAGAATTCTATATATATATATATATATATTTTCATTTTCTGGAATCCTCGAAATTAATTTGAAATATCCAACAATAACCTATGCAGATAAAAATCTAACCTTTATACACTTTCCCTTTTTTTTCTTTTTCTCTTTTTTTTCTCTTTTTTTTCTTCTTGTACTTCACTGTATAACATGTATATAAAAAAATAATAAAATACCTCTCGAATAGCCTTCAACCCAGGCACTCGCGTGCCTTACTCACTGATGAACCCTAGCCTACCCGCCGCCATCCCCTTTGACCCAAGTCGCAACATCCCAAACATCGGCCTCCACCTCTTCGATCGCGAACGCCCTAACCCCAAGCGAGAGCGCGCCCCCGATCCCACGCGACGACCAAAAATTGCTCGTTCCAGAGCAATGCCGCACGCCGCCCTCAGCCGCTCGTGAGTTGCTCCGCCCTTTCATGAAGCTCGATCGACTAACTAGGGTTTCGACCATAGATTCGAACGAGAGGAAGACAAAAGATTGATGATATTATATTTTTTTCGTTATCTGGTTTCGATTTGTATAGGGGACTACACGATTTAAAGAGATCGGCCTTTTTTTTTGGCCTGCGTTCGATTTGAAGAAACAAGGCTTCGGCCATTTTTAAAGATTTTTTTCTTCGTTTGAAAATGTCTTCGTTCTGAAGGATAGGAATAGAAGATGTGTAATTTAAACGAAAGGGTTTGTCGGCTTTGACAGGAATAAAGGGTGGCTGATGGGAAAAGATTTTGACAGGTGAAAAGATGTAAGATATTTAAATTAAACGATTAATTATTTTCTAGACGTTATTATCTCGTACGCTCACATGATGACTCCGAATGCTACAAAATTTGAAATCCGGTAATAATTCAATATTAGGGATCCAATGGAACTAGTTTCGTCGGATTCCGAGACTGTGCCTCGGAAAACTATTTTTAAATTCGGTTTAAACTATAAAATTTTAAAACTGAATAAACCCCTGTTAATTTCAATTTTACAACCTCTATTATCTTCAATATTATCAATATAAATTTTATAAGTCTTCTAATTATTTTTAACAGGCTTAAAACTCCAAATTCAGCATTTTACTCAACTTTAAATTATTTAATTCAATAATTTAATTATCAAATAAATAATGATATTCAGATTCAAGTTAAAATTAACTTTCAAATATTTAAAAATCAATTAAGTATTCCTATTTTAAATGCTCAAAAATTCCGGGTCGTCACATTCATCCCCCCTTAAAAGAATTTTGTCCCCGAAATTACTAATTAGGAAGAATGGTCCAATACCCGTCTGCTTATTTCCAAAACCAAACAATCCAACATCTAACCAACTATCTTTTTATTAAAGATCCATTATCATTCTTATTAACTTCTCAACTCTCCCATAATTTCAAACTATACTATTTGTTTAACCATTCAAGGTTCAATTTAGAACCAAATTTTGAATTATCAAAATTTTCTCAAAATTTTTCTAACTCTCTAAATTTCAGAAATTTTTTGCCAGCGTCTCCTTTGCATGGCTAGCTCGGTACAACTACAAAAGGCCTTTACGGGCTCCCAAATCTCAAAAGAAAACAAAAAGCTAAGTGGCTCGATCCAAAAACCCAATCAAAATTCACAGAAATTTAAACACAAACCTTTTTGTCGAGCATTTCAAATTTATCTTTCTAAAATCAAAATCAATTCTCTTTTTCCTTTATATTACCTGCATATCTTACATAGCAATATGTCCAATCACAATATTCATAAACATCATATCAACTTTCTTACAAAATGTCAGTATTTATTCATTCAAATATTAACTTAGATTATATTTGTAGTATCAATTTTGCATTTAAGAATTCATCATTCCTTCTTAAGTTAGTATGAGCATTATATGTGCTCCTTTATTTATTTATTTTCACTTTACCATTCTAGTTTATCTATTTCTATTTAAATCGATTCTTTTATTTCCATATGAATTCAATTTATCTTTAACTCTGAATATTTAAATTTTATTTTTCATTAATAACTAATTCATATCATACTTTAAATTAGTTTCATTTACAAATTTATTTCAATTTCAGTTTGAATACGTTTGTCGTTAACAAAATTTTCCAAAAATTTTCAAAAATTTTCTAACTCCCAAAATTTCTGAAATTTTTTGGCAGAGTCTCCTTTGTCCGGAGGAGCTTTTGCAATTTGACAAAAGATATAAATATATATACATCGACCCACACGGTCGGAAAAACCAAAAACAGTTCATATTTCCTATTTTTATTGCGTAGGCGTACCTTATTTAGCATTTTTAAGCAAACAGCTTATTTATTTAGCAGTTAGCGTGCCCACAATCCAGCCACACGGCTTCCCGGTACCTGTACTTACTTAATTTAAACATGTAAGTGCCAAGTATATGCAACTTAACAATATTTCACTTATTTGCAATAGTTAAACACATGAATTCTAAAAGAAATGCACACCAAACACTTTCCGTAAGCAATTTATATAGTTTTCATGCTAATTTAACTATTTCAATTAATTTATAATCCATTTTCATTCAATTTGAATGGTTTTTAATCCATTTGTATACAACTTCGTTAATTTGAATGGTTTAAAACTCAATCGCTTACATTAATTTATTTTTAAGCAAACCGAACTTATATTTAATTCAATTGCTCTCAAAATCAATTTATTTTACTCCTATCAATTCATAGAATTTTGATTACTTCCATTTACATCCAATGACAATTTATTATATGCAATTTGACGAGATCTACGTGAATAAATAAGTATTTATGTTTTATAACCTATTTAAATTGATTTCAACTCCATTTATACTTAATTCTATTCCATTTTTAAATTTATTCACAATTCATATATTCTCATTTTCATTGCATTTTAAATTTGAATCCATTCACTTGCATTTCATTTTACTAACCAAACTAGTTCATTCAAAACCATTAACAACTTAGGTTCATCTTCGTTACCAATTAAATTTCCTTTTTATTTTAATTCATTCACAACCATTTATTTAGCTTGACACATTTCATTTCAATTTTATTCACAACCCACTTATTTGCGTTTTATTTAAAACCATTCTATTAAACTTGAAAACATTCAATTGTTCATATTGTCTCCAATTATTTCAATTCCTTAACAATTTAAATGGTTTACAATTATGTGTTTAAGAATTTCATTCCATTAAATATTATCTATAACTCACCGAATTTTATTTCAATTAGATTTATTTTTTTATTGATTCAAATTCAACCCAAAATCATTAAACTTAGTTTAAGTTGAATTAAATTCAACTCCCCCATCTATTTAGCTTAAGTCAATTTACTTCAATTTATTCAAATTTTTATACTTAAGCTCATTTTCATTTTACAAGTAAGTTTTTCTTTTCTATTTAACTTAATTCTCTCTCAATTAAATCTCATTTTAAATCTGCAATTTCATTTGATTAGTTATTATAAAATTTCACTTTCCAGATTCAACTCATTCAGTTGACTACAAAGCCATTTACAATTTATTTCCACTTATTTGGATTTTATTTGCAATTCAAACTATTACTATTTTAATCCAATTTCATTTTTTTATTTGCAATTATATTTAATTCATTAATACTTCAAGTTAAATTTTAATTTATAACTCAAGTTCTGAATCCACTATCCATTTTTCAATTTACCACCTAATTTCATGAACTCACGGTTCAATTACATTTACTTCACCAACAATTTAAGTTGAATTCAATTTAAAACTTGAGTTTATTTCCAAACTTCATCATAAACTCACAATTCAACTTTTATTTAACTACATTGGGTTCTCATTACATATTTCATTATCTAAATAGCTCTTTCCCTATTTATAATTCAGTACTTGATTTTAAATCTCAAAATCTCTTCATTTCATTTTCTTAAGTTCAACCTATTTTATAAATTCAAGTTTGGATCTTTGTTTTATTGACAAAAAATCAAACAATATAAATTTTGGGTTTTCTATCTCACCCTTTCAATTTTATAGGTCACAACATATTATTTTACACATTTCCACTCATTCTAGGCTTGAATATATTCATCTTTTATTTCTAACTCAAGCCTTATGCTTATTTATAACCCAAGCATATTTTGTTCCATGGATTTTGATTCCTTTACAAGTTATTCTAATTGATTTATTTTCCATTCCAATTCTTATTCAACTTACCTCCATTTATCCAAGTAAGAATCTAATTCTGTTCAATAACTCAATTGAATTTTTATTCCAATTCAATTTTATTTTAAACTCAGATTTATTTAATATCAATTCGATTTCAACTTAATTCGAATACGACTGGATATTATTTTCAGTCTGATCCAATTAATTTCGATCCAGTTAAATTTTATTCCCCAATCCAAGTTAATTTCGCTTTTAACTTTTCACTTTAAATTTAAATTCCAACATTCAAAGCTTATATTCTTCCTGATTTAAAAATCATCTTAATTTATAAACTACAACCTATCTCCTCAGGAATTTAAAAACACCAGCTTTTGGGTTCCAAAATTTTCGAAATCTCCAACATCTCAAATCACATTCCTCAAAAATTTTAAACCAATCCTGCATTTTATTTCCAACAAATTTTCTTTGAAATTTCAAAATAAACAAATTTTCCTGAACAAATCAATTTGGCAGCAATCTGTCACTTAGAAACTCGAAAATGAACATCGATGATGCTGCAGTCATCACCGAAATTATTTTCCAGCGACTGAAGTGAGTTCAATGCTATATCCCTTTCCAAAATTTATTTGAAACAATTTCCTTTCAGTAATACCCCAAAAACAACAATGCTACTATTTATCTTCAAAATACTTCCAAAATCTCCGGGGTTTTAAAGTTTCCATTTCTGTCTTAATTCAAATTTTAACTATAATGCACTTGTATAGTTTATGCTTATACGAATTCTCATTCGATTATATTTCAATTTATAATTCACATTTATAATTCATATTTATAAATTTAATTTTATAATGAATTTATTCCCTTAAACTTTGGTTATATTTTCAATTTCTAGTCAAATTTTTCACAACGATGATAATATTTAATATTATCATTTCTAACATCCAAGCAACCATATATTAGCTAAATAATTTAAGAAAAACTTTTATTTATATAAAAATATATTTTTGGGTAAAATTATTGCATTCATCCACATTTAAAACAATATCGTGTCAATTGTTCTATTCAAGTGTTTAGAAACCCCTTCGATACAGTTGTCCAGACCGTGCCGACGAAGGTTCATATGCCACTCAATAAACCAATCAACACAATATTAAAACAATTTATATTCACTAACAAATACGCGCTCATATCTAATAATACGCTCAACTCATTCTAGAGTACTACGGACGCTAATTTAAATGAGTAATTCCCACCAGAGCCAAGGTTATCACCAACCTAAGCTCAGATACCAACTGTAACAGCCCGCAAATCCGTACCCCTTGAGTCATCACTATTCTACCTATATCAACTAAAGTTGTACATAAATACGAACCATTTGGGTTAAATAAGAAGAGGTAGAAGAAGAAAATAGAAAACAACAACAGAATCTAACCATCGCAGCGGAATAAAATATAATAGATATTAACATATCTTTACACAAATATCAAATATTACTGTTTATATATTACATCATCATAGTACATCAACCACAGCTCAACAACAACAACATACAAATGGATACACAGTAACTCAATACAACGGAATATATATAAACAAGTACGGAAGTACGTATCGTCATCCAGCTCGTCTCCTGAGCTCCACAGCATCATATCCTGTATCCTATAATACTCGGTCTGACCCGAGCATTACAGTTAAATAACACCCGAGTCAGTCTGGAATACCAGCGTGAGAAAATCACACCCAATTGATTATTAAAGTTTCAAAAATCCTTTGAAAACAAAAGCATCTCGTAAGACCATGCCACAAATAAACATGTCGGGTTTTTACCTTACGATAACTAAAACAATTTTTACAGAAATCCTATGATATTATAATAGGGTCTATATATAGATACTTATAAAATAGTCGAAATTGTTACATTCATTAAATTCCAGCTACTAGCCACAGAGTGGGTAATACAAACAAAATTCGTACAAGGTTCGTAGGGAGAATGGATTTCCAACTAATAACTAGGCACTGGGGTACCACCTGTCACAGTACGTGGCCTAGATCACAGTACCGAGGAGTACGCCCGTTCCCTTGCAACACTAGACCGGGACTACCCCTTACTGGATAATCGCAAGTGAGATCACCCCGCGGTTGGGATTAGCAACTGCCCACTAAGCCGAAATAAAAGGGACACCTAGACAGGGTTGACCTCACCCTTCTTGGGTGCTACCCACCTAGCCTTGTTGCATAACCCCTGATTTTCAGTCATTCCCATTTGATGAGGCTTGAGGCTAAGCGTTACCTTTTTAGAACATATCCCTTAGAATGCCCATCGTCCACCTGACGATGTTCACGAAAGCATTCATCAATACAAGTCCACCCCGGGTTCGAATGGAACCGAAGGCACTATTCCTACTACATCCATTTGGAATTATCCTCAGGATTAGTAGCGACTAGCCCTTGCACTTCACTGCTCCATCTTCGAATCCAAACTCGTTTTTCACGAACCGTGCAAACCGGATCGAAGAGGTTTTTGAGAAATAAATCTCGATCCCGGTCTCTTCGAAACAATCAACGCATTTGTCCAATATTGATAGTCAGTTATTTAACTATCAATTAATATTCACAAACATCCATCCAAAAATAAATAATTTTCCAAATTATTTATTAACCTCAAAATTATCTTCACAAGATATTACTTCCACTTTCAAATCCTTTGAAAAACAGTCTCAATCCATCTTTCTTTACAAAACAAACTTTCCCAAATATTTTTCTGTCTCCTCTGGGATCACCAAGCACAAAACTAGATTTTCCCAAAATAATTCAAAACACTTTACTTTTTAAAATATACTTTAAAACATTCAAGTTAAAACTATTTCAATAATTTGTTAAAAATACATGCTATATGAATATTTGAAAATAAGGCTACTTAATAAAATATAAAACTAGATTTTCACTTTTAAAAAAACAAAATACTAGGCCACTTTTTAAGAAATAATTACTATAATAGATTTGAGAAAATATTTACTTTAGAATTTAAATATTATAAATAAGAAATTTTCCAAAAATTGCCTTTTAAAACAACATTAAAACTTTTAACTTATATTTAAAAATTTACTTTAAAACGTACTTGGTTATCCAGAGAAAAATTCCAACTTCAATCACTTAAATCAATTTCCCAAATTGATTTACAATTTATTCCATTTGAAATAAATTTCTTTACTTACTCAGTTCATTTCAAAATTCATTAATAATGGACTTATATTATTATTATTATTATTATTATTATTATTATTTTCCCTTTGATTTTAAAACATTTAACTGAAATATACTAATTTCAGCTTCTTCCCAATTTCTTCTTTATTCTTTCAATAATTTAAAACTTTTAAATAAATGTTTTGTTCTTTTAAATAATATCACCGAAGATTAAAATTCATTAACTTTCTGTTTATTCAAATTTCCTTTCTATACTCAAGATTTATTTATCAGAATTTTAAAGTCACCTTATTTCCTTTCCAATTCATTCTTAACTTTATTTCTTTTCCAATTCATTATTAAATTTATTCTATAATTATTTTACTTTCAAATTTACTTCTTTTATTTTCTTTTCAAAATCCAGTTCACATATTTTTGGTAATTCATTATGCCCAATTAAATCCAATCAATCCATAGCATTCAATATTCCAATATAATTCATTATAGAATATCAAATAATCACAACAGAGGGAATTAAATAATGCAAATAAATGTTGAGGGATCCAGTTGGATCCCTCCAACCTGTTTTCCCTGCATCCACAGACGTTAGCACAATATAATATGCCAATTCCAAAATATACCATACTATAGCACATCAATCAATTCGACCATTCAAACAATTATTTAAATTTAATCATTTAAATTTAAATTTAAAATCAGCCGAGTAAGATTAACTCACCTTTTCCGTTTGCAACCCATTTCCAAACCAGCTTGCTTGTCACAATCTTCACAATTTACCTTGTATAAACATTTTACATTTTATTAATATTTTGAACTTATTGAACAATTATTTCCCTTTTGATAATTTTACCTAGCTAATTATTTATTTAAATTACTTTCCCTTTAATAAAATATTCTTTGACAACTAAAACAAATAAATAAGTTTTATTAAACAAATTAATTCCTTTAAATAAATCAATCAACTAAAAGTTTAAATTTTAACTTATCTTCTCTTAACTAATTTCTCAGTACCTAAAATTATTTAGATCTAATTAAACAAATACAACTTCATTATTAAAATTAACAAGTAAATGTCAATAGGTATATAAATTTCAACGTTTTTTTTAAAATCTTATACATATATACATATTTACTATTTAAACCATTCCTAATATATCTACATGTATACATTTAAATAGAATTCTATATGTGTGTGTGTATATATATATATATTCATTTTCTGGAATCCTCGAAATTAATTTGAAATATCCAACAATAACCTATGTAGATAAAAATCTAACCTTTATACACTTTCCCTTTTTTTTCTCTTTTTTTTCTCTTTTTTTTCTTTTACTTCACTGTATAGCTTGTATATAAAAAAAATACCTCTCGAACAGCCTCCAACCTAGGCACTCGCGTGCCTTACTCACTGATGAACCCTAGCCTACCCGCCGCCATCCCCTTCGACCCAAGTTGCAGCATCTCAAACATCGGCCTCCACCTCTTCGATTGCGAACGCCCTACCTCCACGCGAGAGCGCTCCCCCGATCCCACGCGACGACCAAAAATTGCTCGTTCCAGAGCCATGCCGCACGCCGCCCTCAGCCGCTCATGAGTTGCTCCGCCCTTTCATGTAGCTTGATCGACTAACTAGGGTTTCAGCCATAGATTCGAACGAGAGGAAGACAAAAGATTGATGATATTATATATTTTTTTTGTTATCTGGTTTCGATTTGTATAGGGGACTACGCGATTTAAAGAGATCGACCTTTTTTTGCCTGCGTTCGATTTGAAGAAACAAGGCTTCGGCCATTTTTAAAGATTTTTTTCTTCGTTTGAAAATGTCTTCATTCTAAAGGATGGGAATAGAAGATGTGTGATTTAAACGAAAGGGTTTGTCGGCTTTGACAGGAATAAAGGGTGGCTGATGGGAAAAGATTTTGACAGGTGAAATGATGTAAGATATTTAAATTAAACGATTAATTATTTTCTAGACGTTTTTATCTCGTACACTCACACGATGACTCCGAATGCTACAAAATTTGAAATCCGGTAATGTGACGCCCCACCTCTATACCCTCGCTAGCCAAGAACATTACGGTGAATGCTGTCGACTAGCATGGAGAATAAGGCTGTTGAGGAGCGACCATCCGTGTAATTTCTTTGCGCGAGCACCGATATGTCAGATAATATAACATGCATTCTATTTCAAGAGGAAATCCGACATACCAGCACAAACTCAAAGCTACTACACGGTGGCTATATAAATCCTTCGGAAACAAATATAGAAATAAACATAACACAAAACAATCACAGACAATTCATACCACAAAGGCGGAATAAGATATGAATATTACACTAGGAAGTGTACATCAGAGTAGTGGTCTAAAAAGATCCACAATATCACAAAAGAATAGTTACACGAACTACACAAAAGAATAAGTATACATTAAGGAGTCTATATCTCAAATGTATACAACAAAATAACTACTAATCTAAGTAGTTAACCCAAAAGTCAAGGAGTTAATCCCGGATGAGAAGTCAAGCAGAAGCACCTGTAACATCTCGGTCTGACCCGAGTATTATTTAATAAGAAAATAATAAACGGATCAATCTAACTATAAATATCAGATGAAACGATATAGAATAAGAGATGTGACTAAACACATAATAATCACAATGCTAAGCTGTGATATATATATATATATATATAAATATGTACTTAGTTGATAATCATCAAGAGATTAATCAATGTCACCAAATCTACACAAGAATCAAAGAAACGTCATACTCCTAATTTCGTTCACCATACCATAAATATTGACGATAATATCAACGTCAATCACAAAAGTCAATGACACACAAATTCCAGAAGACTACACAAGAAATCCAGAGACCACTAAAGTCAATGACTCACAAATTCACCAATGCACAAATATTGATAAAACTTATCAATGGAAATCACGAAAAATTGGTGAAACACAAGTTCTAGAAATCTACACAAGAAATCCAGAAATCACAAAAATAGAGGGGGGGAGGCCTATCACAAACGGGAGCATAAACCTCACCAACACGTGTATCACAGACGGAACGCTAATTCCATGGTCGCTAACCATCACAAATTGAGCCGAAGCTCCACAAACGGCCCGAAGACCATGGGTTGCTACCCCATCACAAATTGAGTCGAAACTCCACAAAACGGGGTTTAGTCTCCCTCGCAGACAAAGAGACATCGCACATTGCTAGTCTAAATCACAAAGATGATCGTCATGATCAGCGAGAAGTGTCGATTACACTAAGCTAGTAAATATATGAGTTTAGCTTCATGTCCCATAACCACTTGCTTAACTTAAATATTTACGAACAAACTGTAAATCTCCACTAGAAATTTGTCACAAGAGGTTCAATCGAACAAGTCCAAGAATTAACCGACAAAGTAAACGCAAGCGTTTCATACCACTTGTTTTACTAAGCCGTTTAATTAGATTTCTCATACGAGTGAGGTAAAGGTTTGCATATACTAATAGATTGGAAAACGGTTTTATAAACGAATTTGGTATTAAAATAGTATTGAAATCGTTTGAGGAAAGAGTTTTGATATTTACTACTAGTATAGAAAACCTTTATATTTTTAAAGTGACAAACCACGAAGAAGATTGTAAGAACAATCAATCACAAAAATTCACATACGAAGACGTGAATAAAATCCAACGAAATCGATAAAGGATCCATCGAAATGGATATTCAAAAATCCCTAAAAAAGAGTCATCAAAGTCATAATAGATGATAACAACAAATAGGATTATCACGAATCGATTTAAATTAGAATTTCAATCCAAAAAGGCAAATTAGACTCAAACAGCAGGTTCAGTCGACTGAACGGAGTTTTTCAGTCGACTGACCCTGTACATGGAAATTTTCTAGGTTCAGGAAACTTTCTGTTTCCAGTTTCAGTCGACTGTGCAGAGTTTTTCAGTCGACTGAAGCATGCCTGGAAATTCTCGGGTTTCAGGTTCAGTCGACTGAACAGAGATTTCAGTCGACTGAATCATGCCTGGGCTGTTTTTCAGCCTTATTCAAATGAAGAGCAAACTCTTCCAAAATGCAATCGGACGAACATTGGCTCTAAGGGTTTATGCCAATCGGCAACCCGGCCCTATATGCTCCTCGATGCATCACCAAAAGCATGATCAAACATCCATAAAAGGATTTTACACAAATTTGACTTAAAAACCCAAAAATTGGAATATTCACAAAACCAATCCAAATCAAGAGCAAATGCACATGAAGAAGTGTTAGGAATTCATACCCAACAACCAAAGATAATTATAGTCATAGATGTGAGATAAAAATCTCACCTTTTCACAAAATCGAACAAGAAGAAGCTTGAAAGCAAAAGGAAAATCAACCTTTCTTCAATCACAACCCAAATGAGCTTGAATCTAATCTCAAAAACAAGAACATTCCCGAAATTAGGTTTAGGAAATTTCTGAAATTGAATGGAGAAAGAGCTGGAGAAGAAGAAGGAGATGCTTACCAAGGGGTTCTTCTTGAGTTTGGAGCAAGGAGATGGATTTTGTAACGACCCAGAATTTTTATTAATTTAAATTTGAATATTTAATTAATTTTAAATATTAATAAGTAAATTTATAAGTCAAATAAATTTTATTTTGAATTATTGGATTTAATTGAATAATTAAATCGATAATTTAATATGTTGAATTATGGAAATAATTGGAAATTGAGTTAAATATGATTGAAAATGATTTGTAAAATTTTATTTTATCATATGGAAGTTAGAACGATATTTTAGAACTTTTAAAATCGAATTAGAAGTTAATTTGTGAAAATTGAATATTTTAATATTAAATCGACTAGTGAAAATAGTCAATTTTTGAACAGTCTCAGAATTGAATGAAACCAGTTCCATTGGATCCGTAATAGTTAGTTATTACCGGATTTCAATTTTCGTGTCAATCGGAGCTATCGTTTGATCGTGGCAGCTCGAAACGCATCGAATTGTTTTTAATTTTAATTTGGCGAGTTAAAATAGCCATTTTTCAAAAAGTCTCGGATTTCAACGAAACCAGTTTCATCGGATCCGTAATGTGATATTATTTCAAGGTTTCAAATTTTAAGTCAATTGGATTTACCGTTTGTCCGGTACGAATTAAAATGCCTAGAAAATCGCTTAAATCGGTTTAATTTAAATTGAGCGTTTATAGCCATAACTCGCACAGATGTCCGAATTAGCTTACGAAACATGTTCCATTGTGTCAGGAACGCGGGATAAACCCTAGGAACGTCAGTTTCGGCGCGTAAATCGGAGTTTGGAATTTCTGGAATGAATAGTGTCGATCGATTTTCCTATAAATAGACCCCTATCTCTCACAAAAAAAAAAAAAAAATTAACCCTAGGTCAAACGCAGCCGCCACCCACGCACGAACGGCCAGAAACTTCATACTTTCTCTCCTCCAAATCTCTCAATCCATAACTCGATTCAACAATCTTCCAACATGGAAGTCGTAGAGGATGGTGAGATCTTGGATGCCAACGGTGGTGATCGTCTAATTCACGACGAGGAAGGAGATAATGGGGCGCGTTCATCATGCGTTTGTTCTTGAATTGCGTGCAGATGGGGGGACCGAGTTTCATGGCTCTTCGGCCGTGGGTGGTGTTTCTGGAGGCGAATGGAATGGCGTCACCTGATCGAATTTTTATCGACTAAATGGATTTCAAATTCAAACCCTAAATGTCAAAATGGGTTCGGTGTTGTTACTGCGCGCGTCTCATACTGGAGATGAAAGAAAAGCACGTGTGGCCGAGATCTTCAGGAAGCAAATGAACGGTGGATGATGGTAGCAAGTTTGTAAATGTAAATTAATTGTATATATTAATTCGTTAAACTTTAAACTGTGATATCTTTTTGCTGCGAGGTCGAAAATTCCCGAAACGAAAAGCGTTGGCTTCGTATCTACGAGGTCTACGCTATGCAACTGATTTGGAGTCGTTTGGAGTTAGTGAGAATTTTGAGTAAAATTAAACGCACGTTTAATTTTATTCGAAATAAATTGCTAAAAACGAAATTGAAATCAAGGTGAGAACTTCTCACTCAATCGAATCAGTTTCGATTTTATTTTAAATAGTTAGATTTAAAATATTTGAATGCATGTTTGAATGTTGATTGATATCTATTGATTGTTAAAATAGACATTATATGCCGTTAGTAAGCGGATGTTATTTATTAAAAACATATACCGCGAATATTTCATAAACAGTGAAATTGGTATTATATATAATAGCAATATATATATTGGCATATGTATATATTGGAGTTATTGATTTCCCGCATTTTTTGTTTAGCGGATGAGACCCTATTGCGCCGTCTATTAATCGGATAATATTTTAAATCCCATATACCGCGATAATTTCGTACTGGAGCGAAATTGGTATTGTGCTAATGTTTTTGGATGCAGGAAAACAGGTTGGAGGGATCCAACTGGATTCCTCAACAGTATTTATTAGATTTCAGATATTTTGATATTTGATGGATTATCATATCGATATATGATATCGTTGTAGTCGTGATTGACTATTTGGTATGTAGCATCATTGGACCAAATTTAGAATTTTAAAAGGATTTAAAAGTGATTTTTGAAAGTATACGTTTATAAAATATTTTTGGAATTGATTCATTTTAAATAAATAAACGTTATAATTTTTAAAGTTATAAAAATTATGATTTTTGAGAAATATAGTTAAAAACTGATTTTTGAGAATATGATGCTAATGATTTTATAAAATAGTTTAATCGGAATTTTAGAATTTATTGTGAAAAGTTTAAATATAGGATTTATAAAATTTAATTATTTTATGAATCAAAATGGTGAAATAATAAAGGAGATTAAAGATGTTTTAAAGAATAATATAAATTGATTTATATTAAGAGATTTATAAATGGATATTTATAAATTGAAATATTGACATTATAAAACGAGTTTTTATAAGTGTTTGAATGAAGTGAAAATGAATTTTGTAAATGAATGGAATTTATAAAATTATAAATGGTGAAGTTATAAATGAAATTTATAAATAGTAAGATTTATAGATTTTGTGAAATTATTAAAGAATATATTTGGATGAATAATTGAATCTTATAAGTTATAAGATTTATAATTATGAAGTTCAAAGGAACGATTTTGCAGACAAATAAATTATAAGTATTTCACGTATGATATGAACTTTTGTTTTATAATTGAGTTATAAATTTAATAGGTTAATAAAGGAATTTATAAAAGGAAGTTGTTATAAAATAAATAGAAATGGAGTTTATAAACGTTGTTTCATAAATTCGCAAATGACTTATTTTGATAAGTAATTTGTTGAAACCTATTAATGGAGTTATATTCACGTTTTGACAGTGAATAATCCTTTGAAATAAAATGAATAAAAGGATGAAATTGATTAACGTAGTATATTCACGTTTTTGAATAGTGAATAATATGTTGAAGAAATTGTTTTGAATGTGATGTTTTAAACAGAATTAAAACGATTTAACGATGTTTTAAATGTGTTGAGATTCGAAACCATAGATTTCAACATTTATTGTTGAGATAGACGTTTTCGAGAAATAAAAGGAAATGGTGGACTATAACACTGTTGTTATAGTAAATGATTTCCGAAAGGAAATGTTTTGCATAGTATTGGGATTTATATATCTATTTTAAATTCGAATTCCTATACTAGTGATTTTGGGTTGTCGTAACGATGTTTTACGCAACATTCGTTTTGGCCCAAATAAATATGTTTAAGAGAATGATTTCCTTAAAGAATGAGATATATACTAAATTTTGATTTAAGTATATTGAATATTTTCTAAGTGTTGAAAATAAAAGATTTGTGAATTACTTATTAAATAAGTATGGAATCGTTTTCCAATGTGAAATGAAATATTTTGAGAATTTATCTTTTTGAAGATAAATTGAAAAGGAATATTGAAATGTATAATTGAAATCGAATATTCATTGATATTTTGAAATATAAATTCACCATGGAATTTATAAAAGAAAGTAGAATTTGTTTAAAAATAAATGTTGATTTATTTTTGAAGTGTGAAATTATATATCTTGTAAAGATATTTTTGAAAAATAAATAATTTGGAAAATTATTTGGAATCTGGTGATGTTGTGCATATCCATTGATAGTTCAATAACCGACTATCAATATTTCCCTTTGAATGGGTAATTGATGTGATTTGTTTGAATTTGAATGCCACACTTATTTTTGAATAAGCGCTCACTATTCGGGTTAACCGGGAAAGGACCATGGGGTCGTATAACCCATTCCGAATATGTGATACGTCGTTGTGAATTGCATTGAAGATCGGTGTTGAAGACCGAGTATTTGTGAAAGCGATAGGATGACCTATCGATTGTCTCTGCACTGGGTAGCTCCTGGTATAGAGATTCCTTAAGTGATGGGAAATTCGATCGGGATTGTGAATACCCGGATTACAAGGGCTTCGTAAGAAGTGCCTTCGGTTTTGTTCGAGCCCGGAACAGACTTGTATGGATTGTGTGTCTGACATTACAAGTTGAGATATAAAGCCGATTTCTTTCAAATATATTTCTGTTGGTGGCGGAGAATTTATTCTTTTAGCTTAACACCCTTCTCTGAGACGTACGAGCTCAGAGGTTATATAGTTGAAGTTATCAGCGATATATTCCCAATTTGGTAATGTGACATGCTGAGTGTTGATGTAAATGATCATTGTGTTGATTATTTGTGATAGGATCGTTTATTTGATCGTCTATCCTGGTGATCATTTCTATGATCATTTGTTGACCCAAAGCATGGCTTTTGTATAAAGTATGTTTTTGTGGACGTGACTTCATCGAGCCTCACACCCCGTAAATGGTCAAAACAGGAAAGAAGCAGCAAGGTTATGAGGGGTAGCGCCCTTTAGGATATGTGCATTTCCTTCTGGAAAAGGGTGGTATCATGTTATGGAGCCCAGATACTTACTCGTGTTGAAAACACTTTGTTATGATTGTGTGAATTGATTGCGAGCGCTCGGTGAAAGGTCCCAAAGGACCAGGGGATGGCATATTCGGTCAGTTGTTACTCAGTTAGGGGTAACCTGGCCTTGTGTTGGTAGAGATCCGGTTTGGTTCTCGGGGATGTCCATCCAGAGGCATTCTCATGTGGCAATGGAAAGTTCCTTGGCCTAATCATTCGTTGGAAATCCAAAGAAACAATACGTGACTTGTACGGTATTAGTTGTAGAACCTATCATTCACTTATGGTGTCGCAACACTGTTTGGATGGTAGCTATAGTAGGCATAGTTTGGAATGTCTATGTTGGCTAAGATTTATATTCTACTTTCGAAATGAATTTTTCCTCCACTATACACTAGTAATAATATCAAATGTTCTTTTAAATGCGTATGAAGCATCTTTGACTATCATAAGGAGAAATCTCCTCCAATTCCGCGTTTGCATGTGTGTGTGTGCGGGAGGCCTTATGGTAGTCTCATTTTTAAAAGCATTGCGAATTGATTTAAAAATATTCCTCTAGTTTGATTTTAAAGATAAATAAACTGTTTTGAGTTCTCACACCAGTCACATGACTGACTTGGAGTTTATTGTTTTCCTTCCCAAACTCTGGGTGCCCACCAATTTCTACACGGGCAGTCAAGAGTTAAGGTTTATCAGGATATTCTGGATATTCTGGAATTGCTGGAAACAAGCTGGATGGCATGGCGTATTACTAGTTTTATATAGTATTTCTTTTTCCGCTGCATTGTTTGTTGTTGTTGTTGTTGTACACTCTGATGATATGATGTAATGAAATGTGATGTAAAGTAATAACTGATATAGTTCTTGTTTAAAGATTATTCATTTATTATTATATGTTGTTCCGCTGCGAATTGTGAGATTCTGTTGTTGTTCTGTTGTTTTCTATTCCGTTCTATGTTCTCTATTCTCTTTTTCTTCTATTTTAAAATTTTCTATTCTTTTCTTCTCCCTATTTTCTATTCTTATCTCTTCTTCTTCTTTTCCTTTTCCTAAATTTTTTTTAAAAACCCTCAGTGGTCGGTTTTCCGTCATTCGATTTCTCGGCAGTCGATAAAGTGAGTATCGATGTCGAATTTTCAGAAGTCGAATAATCGGGTCCTGACAATGTGGTATCAGAGCTTATGGTTAAGCGACAACCATGGTTCTGTTGGGTATTACTCATTAGAGATAGAGTCAGCAGTACTCTAGAATGAGTAGAGTGTAATAATAGCTATGAGAGCGTATTTGTTAGTGAATATATAAAATTGTTTTATATTGTGATGATTGGTTTATTGAGTGGCATATGAACTTTCGTCAGCGTGGTCCGCAAGACTATGCCGAAGGGGTTTCTAAACACTTGAATAGAACAATTCGACACGATATTGTTTTAAATTGGGTAAATGAAATAATTTTGCCTTGATTATATTTTATATATAAAAGAATAATTGTATAAGCAAAAGAATTATAAGAATTGAATTATAATTAAAGTGATTTACAATTGTGAAATAAACTTATATATATATAAGAAGTGAAACTATATGAATATGAGTTGTAAATAAATATGAATTTAAAGTTAAATAGAAATATAACTTAAGAGATATTGAATGAAATTGATTTTGGTATCGAAGTAAATAATCAAGTGGATTAAATGAATATGAACTTGAGTTATATAAATGAAATTCAACTTTAGAAATTGAATTGAATTATTGGATAGAATGTTAATCAATTGAATATGAATAATTGATATGGAATAATGAATGTAAGTGAAATTCATTAAAATCTAATGTTATTGGAAGTTGAATAAAAATCAATTAATTAAACCAATTGTAAGCAAAGGAATTTGGTTGTAATTAATATACATTGATTGTTATATGGTTGTTAGATGATTGTATATAATTCATTAAGTATTAATGAAATTGAAAGCTAAAGTAATTGAAATTCAATTGGAAGTAAATAAATTTGAAATGAAATGAATTTGAATTGAAAGTGAACCAACTTGAATATGAATTAGTGAATATAAACTAATTGAAAATGAATGTTAGTAAAAACATCCACTATTAATGAATCAAATGTGATTTAAATTGAAAACCAATTCATTAATATTAATGAGAATAAAAATGAATATATATTGGTTATGGATGTTAGATGAATAATAGTTGGTTGATGGTTGAATATAATTGCTTTATTGCAGTTGCTATGTTGACATATATAGTTGTTATGTTGTTATATGATGTATATCGATACTATTTTCATATATACATGTTCTCATGTTGTTTGTTGAGTGATTAGTAGGTGCGGATCGCGTTTGCTTCGCATTTGGAGCTCGCTTTCGCGCTATATTAGCCGTATATGCTCGCTAATAAAATATAAGGTACATATCTCGGATTACATATCGTACTTTTACAAATTTTTCCCTTCGGGATGCCTCATTACTTGATGAGATGTATATTTGTGATATATATACTGTCATTTTTTTTCCGGATCGAGCCGCGCAAAGGAGACTATGGCGAATTTTTCCGGAAATTTAAGGCGTTAGAAAAAATTTAAAAAAAAGTTGGAAAATTTTGAAAACTGTAAACTTTGATTTTGGAATTGAAGTTAAACAATAGTACTTGTTTTTGAAAAGATAACTAAGTATGATTTGAAAACTTAGTAAAGTTATTATAAAAAGTTTTAACTATGGATTTTGGAAAATTAATAAATTTTGTAACTTTCTTACTTGATAATTTCGAGGACGAAATTCTTTTAAGGGGGGAAGATTGTAACGACCCAGAATTTTTATTAATTTAAATTTGAATATTTAATTAATTTTAAATATTAATAAGTGAATTTATAAGTCAAATAAATTTTATTTTGAATTATTGGATTTAATTGAATAATTAAATCGATAATTTAATATGTTGAATTATGGAAATAATTGAAAATTGAGTTAAATATGATTGAAAATGATTTGTAAAATTTTATTTTATCATATGGAAGTTAGAACGATATTTTAGAACTTTTAAAATCGAATTAGAAGTTAATTTGTGAAAATTGAATATTTTAATATTAAATCGACTAGTGAAAATAGTCAATTTTTGAACAGTCTCAGAATTGAACGAAACCAGTTCCATTGGATCCATAATAGTTAGTTATTACCGGATTTCAATTTTCATGTCAATCGGAGCTATCGTTTGATCGTGGCAGCTCGAAACGCATCGAATTGTTTTTAATTTTAATTTGGCGAGTTAAAATAGCCATTTTTCAAAAAGTCTCGGATTTCGACGAAACCAGTTTCATCGGATCCGTAATGTGATATTATTGCAAGGTTTCAAATTTTAAGTAAATTGGATTTACCGTTTGTCCGGTACGAATTAAAACGCCTAGAAAATCGCTTAAATCGGTTTAATTTAAATTGAGCGTTTATAGCCATAACTCGCACAGATGTCCGAATTAGATTACGAAACCTATTCCATTGTGTCCGGAACGCGGGATAAACCCTAGGAACGTCAGTTTCGGCACGTAAATCGGAGTTTGGAATTTCCGGAATGAATAGTGTCGATCGATTTTCCTATAAATAGACCCCTACCTCTCACAAAAAAAAAAAAAAAAATTAACCCTAGGTCAAACGCAGCCGCCACCCATGCACGAATGGCCAGAAACTTCATACTTTCTCTCCTCCAAATCTCTCAATCCATAACTCGATTCAACAATCTTCCAACATGGAAGTCGTAGAGGATGGTGAGATCTTGGATGTCAACGGTGGTGATCGTCTAATTCACGACGAGGAAGGAGATAATGGGGCGCGTTCATCATGCGTTTGTTCTTGAATTGCGTGCAGATGGGGGGACCGAGTTTCATGGCTCTTCGGCCGTGGGTGGTGTTTCTGGAGGCGAATGGAATGGCGTCACCTGATCGAATTTTTATCGACTAAATGGATTTCAAATTCAAACCCTAAATGTCAAAATGGGTTCGGTGTTGTTACTGCGCGCGTCTCATACTGGAGATGGAAGAAAAGCACGTGTGGCCGAGATCTTCAGGAAGCAAATGAACGGTGGATGATGGTAGCAAGTTTGTAAATGTAAATTAATTGTATATATTAATTCGTTAAACTTTAAACTGTGATATCTTTTTGCTGCGAGGTCGAAAATTCCCGAAACGAAAAGCGTTGGCTTCGTATCTACGAGCTCTACGCTATGCAACTGATTTGGAGTCGTTTGGAGTTAGTGAGAATTTTGGATAAAATTAAACGCGCGTTTAATTTTATTCGAAATAAATTGCTAAAAACGAAATTGAAATCAAGGTGAGAACTTCTCACTCAATCGAATCAGTTTCGATTTTATTTTAAATAGTTAGATTTAAAATATTTGAATGCATGTTTGAATGTTGATTGATATCTATTGATTGTTAAAATAGACATTATACGCCGTTAGTAAGCGGATGTTATTTATTAAAAACATATACCGCGAATATTTCATAAACAGTGAAATTGGTATTATATATAATAGCAATATATATATATATTGGCATATGTATATATTGGAATTATTGATTTCCCGCATTTTTTGTTTAGCGGATGAGACCCTATTGCGCCGTCTATTAAGCGGATAATATTTTAAATCCCATATACCGCGATAATTTCGTACTGGAGCGAAATTGGTATTGTGCTAATGTTTTTGGATGCAGGAAAACAGGTTGGAGGGATCCAACTGGATTCCTCAACAGTATTTATTAGATTTCAGATATTTTGATATTTGATGGATTATCATATCGATATATGATATCGTTGTAGTCGTGATTGACTATTTGGTATGTAGCATCATTGGACCAAATTTGGAATTTTAAAAGGATTTAAAAGTGATTTTTGAAAGTATACGTTTATAAAATATTTTTGGAATTGATTCATTTTAAATAAATAAACGTTATAATTTTTAAAGTTATAAAAATTATGATTTTTGAGAAATATAGTTAAAAACTGATTTTTGAGAATATGATGCTAATGATTTTATAAAATAGTTTAATCGGAATTTTAGAATTTATTGTGAAAAGTTTAAATATAGGATTTATAAAATTTAATTATTTTATGAATCAAAATGGTGAAATAATAAAGGAGATTAAAGACGTTTTAAAGAATAATATAAATTGATTTATATTAAGAGATTTATAAATGGATATTTATAAATTGAAATATTGACATTATAAAACGAGTTTTTATAAGTGTTTGAATGAAGTGAAAATGAATTTTGTAAATGAATGGAATTTATAAAATTATAAATGGTGAAGTTATAAATGAAATTTATAAATAGTAAGATTTATAGATTTTGTGAAATTATTAAAGAATATATTTGGATGAATAATTGAATCTTATAAGTTATAAGATTTATAATTATGAAGTTCAAAGGAACGATTTTGCAGACAAATAAATTATAAGTATTTCACGTATGATATGAACTTTTGTTTTATAATTGAGTTATAAATTGAATAGGTTAATAAAGGAATTTATAAAAGGAAGTTGTTATAAAATAAATAGAAATGGAGTTTATAAACGTTGTTTCATAAATTCGCAAATGACTTATTTTGATAAGTAATTTGTTGAAACCTATTAATGGAGTTATATTCACGTTTTGACAGTGAATAATCCTTTGAAATAAAATGAATAAAAGGATGAAATTGATTAACGTAGTATATTCACGTTTTTGAATAGTGAATAATATGTTGAAGAAATTGTTTTGAATGTGATGTTTTAAACAGAATTAAAACGATCTAACGATGTTTTAAATGTGTTGAGATTCGAAACCATAGATTTCAACATTTATTGTTGAGATAGACGTTTTCGAGAAATAAAAGGAAATGGTGGACTATAACACTGTTGTTATAGTAAATGATTTCCGAAAGGAAATGTTTTGCATAGTATTGGGATTTATATATCTATTTTAAATTCGAATCCCTATACTAGTGATTTTGGGTTGACGTAACGATGTTTTACGCAACATTCGTTTTGGCCCAAATAAATATGTTTAAGAGAATGATTTCCTTAAAGAATGAGATATATACTAAATTTTGATTTAAGTATATTGAATATTTTCTAAGTGTTGAAAATAAAAGATTTGTGAATTACTTATTAAATAAGTATGGAATCGTTTTCCAATGTGAAATGAAATATTTTGAGAATTTATCTTTTTGAAGATAAATTGAAAAGGAATATTGAAATGTATAATTGAAATCGAATATTCATTGATATTTTGAAATATAAATTCACCATGGAATTTATAAAAGAAAGTAGAATTTGTTTAAAAATAAAAGTTGATTTATTTTTGAAGTGTGAAATTATATATCTTGTAAAGATATTTTTGAAAAATAAATAATTTGGAAAATTATTTGGAATCTGGTGATGTTGTGCATATCCATTGATAGTTCAATAACCGACTATCAATATTTCCCTTTGAATGGGTAATTGATGTGATTTGTTTTAATTTGGATGCCACACTTATTTTTGAATAAGCGCTCACTATTCGGGTTAACCGGGAAAGGACCATGGGGTCGTATAACCCATTCCGAATATGTGATACGTCGTTGTGAATTGCATTGAAGATCGGTGTTGAAGACCGAGTATTTGTGAAAGTGATAGGATGACCTATCGATTGTCTCTGCACTGGGTAGCTCCTGGTATAGAGATTCCTTAAGTGATGGGAAATTCGATCGGGATTGTGAATACCCGGATTACAAGGGCTTCGTAAGAAGTGCCTTCGGTTTTGTTCGAGCCCGGAACAGACTTGTATGGATTGTGTGTCTGACATTACAAGTTGAGATATAAAGCCGATTTCTTTCAAATATATTTCTGTTGGTGGCGGAGAATTTATTCTTTTAGCTTAACACCCTTCTCTGAGACGTACGAGCTCAGAGGTTATATAGTTGAAGTTATCAGCGATATATTCCCAATTTGGTAATGTGACATGCTGAGTGTTGCTGTAAATGATCATTGTGTTGATTATTTGTGATAGGATCGTTTATTTGATCGTCTATCCTGGTGATCATTTCTATGATCATTTGTTGACCCAAAGCATGGCTTTTGTATAAAGTATGTTTTTGTGGACGTGACTTCGTCGAGCCTCACACCCCGTGAATGGTCAAAACAGGAAAGAAGCAGCAAGGTTATGAGGGGTAGCGCCCTTTAGGATATGTGCATTTCCTTCTGGAAAAGGGTGGTATTATGGTGTGGAGCCCAGATACTTACTCATGTTGAAAACACTTTGTTATGATTGTGTGAATTGATTGCGAGCGCTCGGTGAAAGGTCCCAAAGGACCGGGGGATGGCATATTCGGTCAGTTGTTACTCAGTTAGGGGTAACCCGGCCTTGTGTTGGTAGAGATCCGGTTTGGTTCTCGGGGATGTCCATCCAGAGGCATTCTCATGTGGCAATGGGAAGTTCCTTGGCCTGATCATTCGTTGGAAATCCAAAGAAACAATACGTGACTTGTACGGTATTAGTTGTAGAACCTATCATTCACTTATGGTGTCGCAACACTGTTTGGATGGTAGCTATAGTAGGCATAGTTCGGAATGTCTATGTTGGCTAAGATTTATATTCTACTTTCGAAATGAATTTTTCCTCCACTATACACTAGTAATAATATCAAATGTTCTTTTAAATGCGTATCAAGCATCTTTGACTATCATAAGGAGAAATCTCCTCCGATTCTGCGTTTGCATGTGTGTGTGCGGGGGAGGCCTTATGGTAGTCTCATTTTTAAAAGCATTGCGAATTGATTTAAAAATATTCCTCTATTTTGATTTTAAAGATAAATAAACTGTTTTGAGTTCTCACACCAGTCACATGACTGACTTGGAGTTTATTGTTTTCCTTCCTAAACTCTGGGTGCCCACCAATTTCTACACGGGCAGTCAAGAGTTAAGGTTTATCAGGATATTCTGGATATTCTGGAATTGCTGGAAGCAAGCTGGATGGCATGGCGTATTACTAGTTTTATATAGTATTTCTTTTTCCGCTGCATTGTTTGTTGTTGTTGTTGTACACTCTGATGATATGATGTAATGAAATGTGATGTAAAGTAATAACTGATATAGTTCTTGTTTAAAGATTATTCATTTATTATTATATGTTGTTCCGCTGCGAATTGTGAGATTCTGTTGTTGTTCTGTTGTTTTCTATTCCGTTCTATGTTCTCTATTCTCTTTTTCTTCTATTTTAAAATTTTCTATTCTTTTCTTCTCCCTATTTTCTATTCTTATCTCTTCTTCTTCTTTTCCTTTTCCTAAATTTTTTTTAAAAACCCTCAGTGGTCGGTTTTCCGTCGTTCGATTTCTCGGCAGTCGATAAAGTGAGTATCGATGTCGAATTTTCGGAAGTCGAAGAATCGGGTCCTGACAGATTTGCAAGAGAAACTAGGGTTTTGGAATTTTAATTTCCAAGCTCTCCCACCATTAACACTCTAAAAACTGAAATGAGAAGAGAATGAGGGTGAGTGGGGAAGAGTGGCTCAGATTTGAGCATAAGTTAACATAGGGTTGAGCCCAAAAACCAAACCCAAAGTAAAAAGTAGAAGAAATCAACTTTCTCCAAACATATCGAAGCTTATACTCAAAAAGGTCGCAAACGGCATTTTAAACTCAATGGGAGTGGTCTCGAGTCCTAATTCTATCGTATGCAAAAAGTAGCTTTTCGGACTAAAATCCGACTAACGATAAAATATTTAAATAAAATATTTAAATATAAAATCGATAAATATGCGGGTTGTTACAGACTCCCCTCCTTAAAGAAATTGCGTCCTCGCAATGAGTAAGAAGGAAATATAAGAAGTAACAACCATAGAAGCATATCAACACAAAAGAAAATTTGAAATAGGAAGCTCACCATAAAGTGCACGAAAGAGTTAGCAAGAAACCTGGTGAAACTTCAATTTCCACAATAACACCGGGCTCAAGAATGAAAACCGGAATCCCTAAGGCATTCCCGTAGATAAAAGACGTGGGGAACGTCAAGAATAGCAGAAAATTGAGTCGGTGCAACGGCGTAGTACAAAAACGGTACGCCGAATGAATCAAAAGCAAAGACATCGATGTAGTACAACGTTACATCCGATGAATCAAATAGCAAAGACATCGATGTAGTACAACGGTACATCCGATGAATCAAAAGAAAAGACATCGATGTAGTACAAACGGTACATCCGATGAATCAAAAGCAAAGACATCGATGTAGTACAACGGTACATCCGATGAATCAAAAGCAAAGACATCGATGTAGTACAAACGGTACATCCGATGAATCAAATAGCAAAGACATCGATGTAGTACAAACGGTACATCCGATGAATCAAATAGCTAAGACATCGATGTAGTACAAACGGTACATCCGATGAATCAAATCCCAAAGACATCGATGTAGTACAAACGGTACATCCGATGAATCAAAAGCAAAGACATCGATGTAGTACAAACGGTACATCCGATGAATCAAATCCCAAAGACATCGATGTAGTACAAACGGTACATCCGATGAATCAAATAGGAAAGACATCGATGTAGTACAAACGGTACATCCGATGAATCAAATAGCAAAGACATCGATGTAGTACAAACGGTACATCCGATGAATCAAAAGCAAAGACATCGATGTAGTACAACGGTACATCCGATGAATCAAAAGCAAAGACATCGATGTAGTACAACGGTACATCCGATGAATCAAAAGCAAAGACATCGATGTAGTACAAACGGTACATCCGATGAATCAAATAGCAAAGACATCAATGTAGTACAAACGGTACATCCGATGAATCAAATAGCAAAGACATCGATGTAGTACAAACGGTACATCCGATGAATCAAATCCCAAATAATTCGGAACACTGACGCAGTACAAAAACGGTACGTCCAATGAACCGAACACAATAAAAGGACATCGGACGCTAGTCCTTAAAAGGAATGAGATAAAGCTCAATAAAACGAAGTATACCAAAACGTCCGATGAACTTGATAGAAAAATAATTCCATTCAGACAACATCAAAGAATCAACCACTTGTTTCCTACGACTAAACGCATTGGCAACACGATTTCCCCTTCGGGAATAAAAAGAATATCAAGATCATAGGAAGTTAGGAACTCGAGTCAACAAGCAGTTCCTTAAGAGAACATAAATATTCCAAAGATTTATGTTCGTGATAGAGAACAAATTTCTCATCCAAATATGATGATGCCAAATTCCAAAAGCAAAAACATAAGCCGAGAGAACTAGATCATAAGTGGCTATCTAGTCTCGAGAAGCTATAATGATTTAGAAGCACAAGGGATAACACGTTCTTCTTTGCAAGAGAATGGCATTCCAAACCAATACGACTAGTATCGGTACAAATAGCAAAGTCTTGGTTCCCCTTCAGGAATCACAAGAAAGAATAAGAGTATCGAAAAGAAAGAACTTCTTTTAAATAATTCTCTTTTCCGAAAAGTTGAAACTTTCAAAATTACATTTTTACTTTTATGTAATAATCTTTCTACAAAAATTTTACATTTTTACAAGTCAATATATCGTGTCTGATTGTCACATCAAAGCGTTTAGGAGATTCCTATCGATAACGTTGATCAAGCGCATCGACCAAAATTCTTAAAGCACTCAACGGGCAATACAATCACAAAATCATATTTTATAGGATAAATAAATCTCTTAAAAAGTTTTAAGAATATTCTTTGTTCGTTTTAAGAACAAAATCCAGTTTTACTTATAAATAAATCTTATGAAAAAGATTTGCAAAATTTTAAATTACTATTTTCATCCAAAATCAATAAATACAAGAATGGTCTCATCGAAATATTCATAGAATATTCAATTTATAAAATGGATGAAATAAGTTGGACAAATTGAATGACAAAATAAGTCATTCATAAGAATCATAACGAGTACGGAATGCGGTAAGTGGAATGCTAATTTCCGCAACTCGTAGCAAACGAAAACCGGTGGTAAAGTCAAACTGAAAAGACCTTAACACCCCACAAAAGATTTCTTAGGTGATAATCCTAAGACAAACTCAAAAATACCGGAAAATTTCTCAAACTACATGAATGAGAGAAATAACACTTTCCTTATAAGTGGGCTTAAGGAATAAAATGATGCCATCCAGATGGAATCAAAATCACAAAGAAAAATAGAAATCTGCTTAACAGATTGAAAATGTCGAAGATGAATAATCCACTCGAAAAAATAGGATATGGGCTTCACAATGATTAAGCCAATCCTTGCAGAAAGGTCAATTCCGAAGCCAAAGCAAATATTGGCTCGGAAAGAAAAGTCACATAAAACAATCTCGACATCTAAACAAAAGCAAATTGAGTGTTGCGGATCTACCATCCGGATTCACAATACTCAAAGAAGTCATCAAGCCCAAAATATTCAAAGAAAAAGAATCGACAAGTTCTTTTGATATAAAAGTAATGAGATGAAACCCATATCAAAAAGAACTCAAATAGAAAGTTCACGAATTAAAACAATGCCATCAAGAATTGAATGAAAATACCTTGACCAAAAGTTGCAGCTTTCCTTCTCACTTTCTTGGAAGCTTAGGACACGAAGATAAAAGATGACCCGAACCTTTGCAATAACGGCAAAAGAGGGGTTTCGGGCACTCCCTTACATGGTGGTCTGTGGAACCACAATTGTAGCATTGTCCACGACTAGAGGTAGGAACATTTGCTACCTGAGTTTGTTGCTTTCCTTTCTTATTAGAATCGGGGCCTTTGAATTTGATAGGCCTCTTCAAGTTATTGTCGAAGTTCTGTTGGGCACACACAACTTCAACATTACCTTCATTATCGGCCTCTTCAAGACGAAGAGCGATATCAATAAGCTGATCAAATGAAACCTCAAGTTTCAGAAGTAATGGCTTCTTAAGATTCTTATTCAAGCCATAGACAAATCTCTGATTTTTCTTCAATGGGGTATTAATATACTCAACCCCGTATTTAGACAAAGATTCGAAGGATGCGACATAGTCTGTCACAGAAGATTCACCTTGAACAAGGTCAATGAAACGTCGGGCTAAGGTTACTTTTTCAGCCTCCGGCACAAATTTCAATTCGAATCTTCCCCGGAATTGCTCCCAAGTAAGATCCGCCTCGACGATTTCAGAAATTAAAAGCTCATACCAATCCAATGTCCTTTCTTGGAGCATGCTAGAAGCTACTTGGACTCGATGAAGGTCAGTAAGATTCATGCGAGAAAAGATGCGATCGCATGATTTGAGCCAAGCTTGAATTTCTATAACACTCTCGGATCCCCTGAATGGCCCTCCACCCAAATCGGTGTAGTCTCTGCACAAGCGTGCAAAACCGGATCTAGGATGAGTAGGCTCCTGATTGGGACCCGCTGTTTGAGCGTTCTTGACAAGATCTAAAAGCTGCTGAGCAGACATGAATACTCCATCCTGAGGAGTAGCGCTAGATTGACCGGCGCTGGAACGGCCTGGTCTAACCATTTCTGTTCTTTAAGAAAGAAAGAAAGAAGAGGAAAAAGTTATTCTCAAAATGAATATCAAGCAATCTTGATAGATAAAATAAGGAATCATAAAAGAGAGTAGGATAGAACGGGACGAAGACCCGAATAAAATCCTAAAGCACAACTCCTAAGAAAGACTTAGGACATGATCCTTGCTAAATTATTCTATACTGTTCCGAAGTTTGGCTCTGATACCAAGCTGTGACGCCCCACCTCTATACCCACGCTAGCCAAGAACATTACGGTGAATGCTGTCGACTAGCATGGAGAATAAGACTGTTGAGGAGCGACCATCCGTGTAATTTCTTTGCGCGAGCACCGATATGTCAGATAATATAACATGCATTCTATTTCAAGAGGAAATCCGACATACCAACACAAACTCAAAGCTACTACACGGTGGCTATATAAATCCTTCGGAAAAAAAATATAGAAATAAACATAACACAAAACAATCACAGACAATTCATACCACAAAGGCGGAATAAGATATGAATATTACACTAGGAAGTGTACATCAGAGTAGTGGTCTAAAAAGATCCACAATATCACAAAAGAATAGTTACACGAACTACACAAAAGAATAAGTATACATTAAGGAGTCTATATCTCAAATGTATACAACAAAATAACTACTAATCTAAGTAGTTAACCCAAAAGTCAAGGAGTTAATCCCGGATGAGAAGTCAAGCAGAAGCACCTGTAACATCTCGGTCTGACCCGAGTATTATTTAATAAGAAAATAAACGGATCAGTCTAACTATAAATATCAGATGAAACGATATAGAATAAGAGATGTGACTAAACACATAATAATCACAATGCCAAGCTGTGATATATATATATAAATATATACTTAGTTGATAATCATCAAGAGATTAATCAATGTCACCAAATCTACACAAGAATCAAAGAAACGTCATACTCCTAATTTCGTTCACCATACCATAAATATTGACGATAATATCAACGTCAATCACAAAAGTCAATGACACACAAATTCCAGAAGACTACACAAGAAATCCAGAGACCACTAAAGTCAATGACTCACAAATTCACCAATGCACAAATATTGATAAAACTTATCAATGGAAATCACGAAAAATTGGTGAAACACAAATTCTAGAAATATACACAAGAAATCCAGAAATCACAAAAATAGAGGGGGGGAGGCCTATCACAAACGGGAGCATAAAGCTCACCAACATGTGTATCACAGACGGAACGCTAATTCCATGGTCGCTAACCATCACAAATTGAGCCGAAGCTCCACAAACGGCCCGAAGACCATGGGTTGCTACCCCATCACAAATTGAGTCGAAACTCCACAAAACGGGGTTTAGTCTCCCTTGCAGACAAAGAGACATTGCACATTGCTAGTCTAAATCACAAAGATGATCGTCATGATCAGCGAGAAGTGTCGATTACACTAAGCTAGTAAATATATGAATTTAGCTTCATGTCCCATAACCACTTGCTTAACTTAAATATTTACGAACAAACTGTAAATCTCCACTAGAAAATTGTCACAAGAGGTTCAATCGAACAAGTCCAAGAATTAACCGACAAAGTAAACGCAAGCGTTTCATACCACTTGTTTTACTAAGCCGTTTAATTAGATTTCTCATACGAGTGAGGTAAAGGTTTGTATATGCTAATAGATTGGAAAACGGTTTTATAAATGAATTTGGTATTAAAATAGTATTGAAATCATTTGAGGAAAGAGTTTTGATATTTACTACTAGTATAGAAAACCTTTATATTTTTAAAGTGACAAACCACGAAGAAGATTGTTAGAACAATCAATCACAAAAATTCACATACGAAGACGTGAATAAAATCCAACGAAATCGATAAAGGATCCATCGAAATGGATATTCAAAAATCCCTAAAAAAGAGTCATCAAAGTCATAATAGATGATAACAACAAATAGGATTATCACGAATCGATTTAAATTAGAATTTCAATCCAAAAAGGCAAATTAGACTCAAACAGCAGGTTCAGTCGACTGAACAGAGTTTTTCAGTCGACTGACCCTGTACATGGAAATTTTCCAGGTTCAGGAAACTTTCTGTTTCCAGTTTCAGTCGACTGTGCAGAGTTTTTCAGTCGACTGAAGCATGCCTGGAAAATCTCGGGTTTCAGGTTCAGTCGACTGAACAGAGATTTCAATCGACTGAATCATGCCTGGGCTGTTTTTCAGCCTTATTCAAATGAAGAGCAAACTCTTCCAAAATTTAATCGGACGAACATTGGCTCTAAGGGTTTATGCCAATCGGCAACCCGGCCGTATATGCTCCTCGATGCATCACCAAAAGCATGATCAAACATCCATAAAAGGATTTTACACAAATTTGACTTAAAAACCCAAAAATTGGAATATTCACAAAACCAATCCAAATCAAGAGCAAATGCACATGAAGAAGTGTTAGGAATTCATACCCAACAACCAAAGATAATTATAGTCATAGATGTGAGATAAAAATCTCACCTTTTCACAAAATCGAACAAGAAGAAGCTTGAAAGCAAAAGGAGAATCAACCTTTCTTCAATCACAACCCAAATGAGCTTGAATCTAAGCTCAAAAACAAGAACATTCCCGAAATTAGGTTTAGGAAATTTCTGAAATTGAATGGAGAAAGAGTTGGAGAAGAAGAAGGAGATGCTTACCAAGGGGTTCTTCTTGAGTTTGGAGCAAGGAGATGGATTTGCAAGAGAAACTAGGGTTTTGGAATTTTAATTTCCAATCTCTCCCACCATTAACACTCTAAAAACTGAAATGAGAAGAGAATGAGGGTGAGTGGGGAAGAGTGGCTCAGATTTGAGCATAAGTTAACATAGGGTTGAGCCCAAAAACCAAACCCAAAGTAAAAAGTAGCAGAAATCAACTTTCTCCAAACATATCGAAGCTTATACTAAAAAAGGTCGCAAACGGCATTTTAAACTCAATGGGAGTGGTCTCGAGTCCTAATTCTACCGTATGCAAAAAGTAGCTTTTCGGACTAAAGTCCGACTAACGATAAAATATTTAAATAAAATATTTAAATATAAAATCGATAAATATGCGGGTTGTTACAGGTAATAATTCAATATTACGGATCCAATGGAACTGGTTCCGTCGGATTCCGAGACTGTGCCTCGGAAGACTATTTTTAAATTCAATTTAAACTATAAAATTTTAAAACTGAACAAACCCCTGTTAATTTCAATTTTACAACCTCTATTATGTTCAATATTATCAATATAAATTTTATAAGTCTTCTAATTATTTTTAACAGGCTTAAAACTCCAAATTTAGCATTTTACTCAACTTTAAATTATTTAATTCAATAATTTAATTATAAAATAAATAATGATATTCAGATTCAAGTTAAAATTAACTTTCAAATATTTAAAAATCAATTAAGTATTCCGATTTTAAATGCTCAAAAATTCCGGGTCGTCACAAACATGAAATCTCTGCAAGTATGCTTTCAATGACTCTCTTGGAGCTTGGATTATGCTCGATAAGGACATCACATCCTTTGGGCGAGTGGTGTGTATCCTGAATTGTTCTATGAATTTCATTACCAATTCGTCAAAGCTGGATATAGATCACGGGGGAAGTCGAGTAAACCACACGGTGGCAATTCCGGATAGAGTGATTGGGAAGCACCTACACATGGTCGCATCATTGGCTCTTGCGGAATCCATCATCCATCCGTACATCATCACATGTTGCCTGGGATCAGTCTTCCCTTCGTAGGCTGGGATAGTCGGCATATTGAACTTCTTGGGATGCTCAGCATGTAGGATATCATCTGTGAAGGGAGTATGACTTCTGGACACTCCCCAATCTTCATTGGTCAAGCATTGGTTCTCTCTCATCAACTGCCTGACCATAGCTGTTAAGTCCGGAGTTTGTATGGAGGATGGAAGGTTGTGTTCCGTTCCACGGGACCGTGCAGGTTGATGTCCCGCCTGATTTGGGTCTTGGAGAATCGAGCGTTCGGTCTCCTCACGGGCTTGATCCCTAGTCGATCGATCTGTGACACTTGCCTGTGCACCTTCATCCTTACGGCGCCTACGCCTAGGAGGTTCATCAGCTGAGCTTGAACTATCAGATTCAGAATAAGGGGCAGGGTACCTACAGCATTCCGACGCTGCAATTGAGTGAGCTGAGTCATGAGGTTAGTGTTGGCTTGAATCTGCTCAGCAAGTTGCCTTGTACTTTCCTTGAGTTCTCTTATCAAGTCGTTGAGCTGAGTCATGAGGTTAGTGTTGGCTTGAATCTGCTCAGCAAGTTGCCCTGCACCTCGAGTTGCTTGCTAATTTCTAGGTCCAACTTGTTGCACGCTAGCAGTCTCGTGGACATCTGCATTGTGAGAGGCTGATCTAGTTCGTGGTCTCCCCATGGTAGAGTTGTTGGTTGTAACTCTGAATAGAATCAACAGATGTCTTGTGAATGATCTTGGATCTCTTCTGGGGGATTTATGCAATCCAGTAGCTACAAAGCAGATCCTAATAGCCTGAGAATTCGGTTCTCAGTGAAAGCAACAAAATGTTAGCACCAAAATTGGTCACTAACACCCTTAAGAAAGATTGTGTAGAGATATTAATGAAGATAGTAAATTAAAACAGAAGACAGTATGTAAATTTAAATGCAGAGAAGAAGAACACCAAATTTATAGTGGTTTGGCGTAATTGCCAACATCCACTTTGAAGTTAATCTTTATTGCTTTACTTGATGACTTATTACAGATACAATCCGTCTTCAATCACTTGAATACAATTGCTAAGTAAAAGATTAAGTCTTTAAATGAAGGTTGAATGCGGCAGAGTCTCCCTAGTGTTCTTGAAATTCTCCGCCCTTTCACTGTGCTCCTGCCTCTCCATTTATCGACGAAGATGGGTTGGACTTCCCCGGTGGGCCTGATAGCTGAATACCTCGGCCCAAATGGAGTAAGCTCCGTATGCCGATCCATATACGTCGAACGACCAAATGTCGAACCGTAGTCTTCATGCCAAACGATATAAGGTATTGAGTGGAAAGAGTAGGCCGAATGATATCCTTATGCCAATCGAAGTAGGGTACTGAGTGGCGAGCGTATGCCGAGCAATGGTTGAAGATGATTGAGATGGGTTGAATGCCGAACACCTCTTTATGCCGAACGGTTTCGGGATGCCGAACACCTCTGGATGCCAAGCAGTGTGGAATGCTGAACGAGTCTGCCATACCGAACGTCCAGAGATGCCGAACATCACTTGATGTCGAACGCTATTGCCTGTCGAGCGTCATTCGATGTCAAACGCTCTCGCATGCCGAACGATATTCTCATGCCGAACGAAGCGATGCCGAACACTTGGAATGCCGAACAATATGGAATCATGCCGAACAAAGTGAAGCCGAGCATCCTGAATGCCGGACACCCTGAATGCCGAGCGTTATCCAATGCCGAACGCTCTCTAGATGCCGAGCATTCCTGAATGCTGAGTGCCTCATGAATGCCGAGCGTTTCCAAATGCCGAATGTAATGAGACGCCGAACAATCTGGTTGAGCCGAACGATATGGATGTCGAGTACCTAATTGCCTGGTCAAACCTTCAGGAAACATATAACCCTGATTTGAATTGTAAAAGTATAATCAAATGTCATTTGTAAAATAGCTTCATGAACTATTTATTTGATTATTATATTTTGTCATTCCGCTGCGAGATTCTGTTTTTTTCTTCTTTTCTATTATTTTCTTATTTACCCATTAATAATGCTCCCTTTTGAATGGTTTGAATTAGACATGTGTGGTCTATTGTCGATTTAAATCGTCCAAAAATGTGGGTCGTTATAGTTGGTATCAGAGCTTTGGTTTAGACATACCTTAGCCTGTTGGGGTTAACTCATTAAAGATAGGGTAGTAATACCCTAGAAGGAGTTGTCTGAGTGTATACATGAGAGCACGTATTTGTTAATGTTATAAAAATGTTTTATATAAGTTTTGAAATGAAAGTATTTTTCCTAATATTATATGATGTATATAAGGAATAGATTTTTACAATTGATATAGTTATTTGTAACGTGTTTGATTTATGAAATGGTAATATTTAGTTATTATCATTTATTGTTGATTAGTTGAGTTTTTGTTAGTTATAAGCATTGGCTAATTATTGTTGATTGAATTAATAGACTAAACACTAGACTAATAATGGTGTATTAAAGAGAATGAAATGAATAATTTGGATATTTGTTTATAGAATTGGAATGTTTTGTTGTGCAACTTATTGTTTGCTGATTGATAGTTTCAACTATTGAAATAAAATAGAATATTTGGATATTTAGATAGTCAAAACTTTTGAATTAATATATGAGTTGAAACTTAATAATTGTGTTGAATTATGCAGTTGAATTTATAACCTTAATTTAAAAGCAAGTAAAACAAGGTTAATTTGTTATAGTTGAGTAGAATTACTGTATACATTATTGGCATGTAATTTTATAATATTTAAAAATTGAAATTGTGAACTTAGTTAACATTTATGAAATGGGTCATAAATAAATTGAAAGGTAAAGGTGAAACTAAATGGGATAAGCAAATAGGAATTAAAAGTGAAATGATTTAAATAAAGCCATGACTTATAAATTGTTACAAATAAATGGATGTGCAGTAAATGGGTACAAATAAAGTTGTGATAACTTTAAACTCGAACAATGTCTTATAAAAAGGAATTAAGCTTTTATAAATTGGTTATAAACTTAAGAAAATTCCTTATGAAATGATATGCAAATAAATGTAGTATTAAATGAGAAATATTATATGTGAAATGAATGTAATTTAAATTGAAGAGAAATATAAGCGATACTATGAAAATGAATATATTAATATTTTACACTAAATGGAGAAATTCCATGAAACAAATATTAAAGTATGAAGTGATATTTGTGTTGATCAATCAAATTAAAAAATAAATTTAATTGAAATGTAATTGGGATGAATCAAACTGGAATAAATTCATAAGTTGTGTATATATTATTTTATTCGCATTATTAATTTGATCCGGATTTGAGTACATAAGTTCAAGGTGAATTACACCATTTCACGTTAGGATTTTTCATTCGATTCTTGGTGGCAAATATTTGATATGGATTTTGGTTTTATTCTAGAATTCTCTATCATAGTATATGGCTATGCAAGGAGAATGATGGTTTCTAGTCAAGAAACCATATCGAAGTCTGCATTAGGGAAGTTGAATGGACAATACTAGATCGAAAGCGAACTTGTGTGATCGAGTGAGCGATCGAATGTGAATTAACGAAATGATGACATATGTACATCTTATGTTCTAATATTATTGATACGCTTTGGCACTGAAATTGAAAGTTGTTGGGTTCGATAACTTTGTAATTTAAATTGGAATTTTTCTCGTATGCAAAACTACTATTAATTTAAAACCATTTTTCAAAAACTATTTTCTTTTATTTTTCTTATACAAACTATTTTCTTTTATTTTTCTTATACAAACTATTTATTCTATTTTATTTAAAAAACTATTTTACAAACTATTTTATTTATAAATTATTTTACAAAACTAGTTTATATACAAAACTATTTCACAAAATGATTTATATATGAAACTATTCTAAATTCAAAACCTTTTATAAAGCAAAGATATTGAATCTCATATGGCTTTCCATATAGCAAAATTGATTTTGGAAAATTTTGATTCTTGTATAGGATGGACTTTATATAAGTACGAGTGATTTTGAAACTGTTGATTTTGGAAGGTATTCGATTTGAAGAGATAAATCTTATATATAACTAAATTTATATAAGAATGATTTGATATATTCGAGATTGTTGATCTTGGAAAGTATTTTATCTGAAAACAAATCTTATATAATGGAATTTATATAAGTGCGATATTTGAAGTTATGATTTTGAAAGGGTACTATATATGGTATGTTATATTTTGAATTAAGAGGTATGGGGAAGTACCCTCCGCGAAGAAGTATAGTATGATATGCTTCGACCCAGATGGACTTAGGGAATCTAGGAATGGATTCGACCGATAAACCCTAATGGACTTGGATGAATTCAGAAATGGGTTCGAACTGATATGCTTGTCCGGGCTTAAACTCATGAGTTCCTCAATTTTTTTCAGGGTAGATGGCTCTTTAATTTACCCAATGGAGGCGCTTTCAATCCTAGGATCGGTTGTTTATGGATCTTCCAGAAAGGAAGTGCATCCATTGCATAAATCATTGAATCAGCAGTGTACAACTACAGCAGGGGTCAATGGTCTCTTGTTTACGAACTGGCTACGATATTTTTCTGAAATCTGGATGGCAGAAGGATCTTCTGGAAAGTTTTGTGTCCATTGCGTAAATAATGGATCAGCAGCAGGCCACTGCTATCGTATTATCATCATTTGACATTAGATTTTGAGCTGTACTCCTCATACCTATTTTTAAGTATTTTTCGCTGGGTGTTGAAACAGGTCTACTAAGTACTTGGAGAATTCTAGCCTTGCGCCTGATCAATGCATGGCCAGAGCCTGCAAGAATGAGGATAAACCTGCTAAGACGTCGAGTTATAAAAGCATTTTGATAAAGTATTATATAAAGAATATTTTGATCATTTTTGTCAATTCTAAATACTTTAAAATGTTTAAAACATTGTTTCTTCATGCACAACATGGTTTAGTAGTAAATTATTAGTGTTGTAAATATTTGAGAAGTTATTTATTAAATAAAACATATTTAAAGTAAATGATTATTGATTTATTAATAATGTTTGACAAGTATCTTGAGATAAACTAATAAATTTATAAATAATGGATTTAAGGTTTTCAATAACTTCTTTTGAAATATAAGTAATGATGTAAATAATTATTTTCAAATAGTTTACATATATTTATAAAGATGTTATTTAAATATTTAAATAGTATTTATACATGAAGCAAGGAATGTTACAAATGAATTTTTTTGAAAAGTATTAAAGATGGTTGATTTGCAAATGAAGCTTTCAAATGAATATTTCAAGTAAACTTTATATAAGTTTCTTTGAATGTATAATTTAAAGATATTATATAAATGGGAAAAATTTTGATTTGCGAAATTTATTTCCAGTAATATACTTGACAAATAAATATGAATCTCTATTTTGGATGTATAATTTGGAATATTTACTCGATTTCAAAGTATTTATAGTAAATCTAATGATTTATTTACTGTTTGAATTTTTGTATTAAACCATAATAAATGTTTTTCCATGATTTGAATATTCATTTTTAAAACAAGTGTGTAAAGTTAGTTATGAAGATATGAAATTTTATACTTTGATTTGGAAATTTAATGTAAGATTTGAGTATACTATTAGTTTCAGTTTAATCATCTTGAGTTTATACTTATTTAAAAAATATGATTCTAATAATTCTTCGGATTTAAGGAACTTTATTTTAAAAGCTTATTATAGTGTTTTGATATAAATTCCTAACATTGTTTTAGACTTTTGAAAAACATTTAACATAATGCTATGAGGGTGTTTTAAATATATCTTATATTTCTACTAAGTGAATAAGTTTGAATGTTTTAATTGAATTTTTAGAGATATTGAAATATCTCCTTTACTAAAACTTAATTTTTTTATTCAATAACCGAATTAAGTTATAAACGTAAGTAAGGCAGTAGAAGATTAAGTTATATTTCTTGAAATGATTCATTAATGACTTAAATCCTTAATGGAAAACAAATTATGTAAGTGATTGATCTATATATAAATAAATGAACAGAAAAGTAAATAATAAGAGGAAAAAATAACCCAGTAGAATAAACTAAAGTAAATTTAAATTAGAATTTAAATTATTTTAATGGAATAAAATTTTAACTATTTAATAATTGAAACTTCTAAAGTTGAAAGTAAGAAATTAAATGCTAAGTTATAAATGAAATATACAAGGAATTTGAAATTTGTAGCTTGTAAACAAAAAGGATATGAAAATAAGAAATGATAACTATGAATGTTTATTTACTAAAATGAAATACGATAAACTTGTGTATGTAACGACCCTGACTCGACCTTCGAAAATCGACACCTAAACACATCGACCGTATTCGAATGCCACAGATTCAAACATTTAGTCTAGTTCACCGGAGCTTATAACACATTAAGTAAACAACACAGCGAAAATAGAAATGATGATTTTATTGATACAAAATATGAATACAATAATCTGATACAATTGAAATGATCGGTACTATCTATATCAGAGCCAAAAGATATACAGCAGCGGAAAGAACAGCAGTGGAAAGATAGCACCAATGGTCTTCCAAAGAATAATCCAATATATGAACCTTCATTGCCAAAACTCCAAACCATACGTTCGAACTGCCATCATGCTGTAATGTAGCAAATGCGATCACCAAAATCCAAAGACTTCGAAGATTTCCAAAAGCTACACCTACTATTTGATTATCTGAAACCTGACTCTTGGCTGCCCGTGTGGAAATGGACACCCAGAGTTTAGAAAGAGAATAATAAACTCTAGGTCCGTCATGGGACTATTGTGAGCAAACAAAAATAGTGTTATGAACAAAAATAAACAAAAGGAATTAAAAGAAATTCGCTATGCTTTTTGAAAAATGAAATTACTATAAGGCCTCACCATAAACACACAATGCAAGCACACAATTGGAGTAGATTTCTCCTTATGATAGTCAAACATGCTTGATACGCAAAATCCTTTTGATATTATTATTAGTGCATATTGCAGAAAACCTTTCGAAAGTATAATATTAATCTTAGCCAGCATAGGTACCATTATATTATGCCTGCTATAGCTACCACCTGAGGTGGTAGATTATACAACTGCAATCATAAAGGGCTCGTATTGTTTTGTTTGGATTTCCAACAAATGGTCAGGCTAAGGAATTTCCCCACCATATGGGTACGCCTATGGAGGGACGCCCTGAGAATCTAACCGGCTCTCTGCCAACACAAGGCCGAGTTACCTCTGTAACTAGGTAACTACTAAAAAGAGTATGCCATCCCCCGGTCATCACCAACCTTTATCTAAGGGCCCATAATACCAACAAATTCCAATAACCACATAGGTTAAATATCAGGGCTCCATACCATGATACCACCTTTTATCCAGAAGGAAATGCACATACCCTAAAGGTGCGACCCTCATAACCTTGCTGCATTATTTCTGATTCGACCATTTCCAGGTTGTGAGGTTCGACAAAGTCTCGTCCATAGAGCTACGCTTTTCACAAAAGCCATGCTTTGATCAACAAATGATCAGCAGCACTTGGTATGCAACATTACCAAATTGGGAATATATCACTAGTAACCATCAACTACATAACCTCTGAGCTCGTATATCTCAGAGAAGGGTATTAAGCTAAGAGAATAAATTTTCGCCACCAAAGAGAAATGTATTTGATAGAAACCAGCTTTACATCTCAAAGTGTAACGTCAGACATACATCCATACAAGTCTGTTCCGAGTTTGAACGGAACCGAAAGCAGTTCACAAAGAAGCCCTTGCAAATCCGGGTATTCACAATCCCGATTGGATTCCCCATCACATATGGAGATCTCTATACCAGCACGGCTCAGTGCAGAGACATTCGACAGGTAATCCTTTCGTTCTCAAAAATACCCGGTCTTCACCACCGTCTTCAAATGCTATCCATTTCCTCGTATCATTGTTCGGAAGGGGTTATATGACATAAAGTCCTCTTCCGGCTAAATCGAATAATGAGCGCTTAATCTTAAAAAGCATATGGATATATTGGGATCATAGTTAAGTCACAACTTATTACCTAAAACCTTTCTTTCAAATAGTTTAAACAAATTTCCAGTTTTAATCTTTTAAACCAAAAGATTCACCCTTTAAGATCACTTTTAATTTGAAACAATGTTAACAAAAATCTTTAACAAAGATTCATTCATAGCTTTCAAAATTATTTCAATTTTAAATATTTTACACAAAAGATACACCTTTAAGATCCTCTTAAATTTGAAAACAAAGTTCACCAATCTTTAACAAAGATTCATTCATAGCTTTCAATACAATTTCCATTTCAAACTTGAAATCCTTTTAACAAAAACTGGAAGTTCTTTCTTTGTATGAAAGCAATTATCTTTGAAAATAAAGAGTTTTTGTTTCGGGAAAATCCGATCAAATATGCACAAGTTATAACCTTTTAAAGCTTAAACTAGAAAATCAGCGAACTGCCGTATACTCGGCAAGTTCCATTTAAGAACCCAAAATAGTTCATTTAATATACTTCAAAAATGGTTTAAAATCCATATATATGTTGTATAACTTCTATACCCCTTTCAAACCATATTTCCTAAAATAATTTCAAAACCGAAACAATACATATTTTATTCAAGCTAAATTTCAGTTTCAAAACTTCCTTTTCAAAAGCTTTTCATATTCAACCCAATTCCATTTTCAAATCATTTTGGATTCAAAATTCAATCTTTTAAAAACATTTCATAATATTAAATTCAAATATCTATGACTTAACCAATTCCTTGGGAAATCCATATTTGTGTATATGTGGTGTAGTCCATGAGTTTTACTCACAACAATAACATATCACAACCGTCATCAATTCAAGCATAACAATATCGATAAGCAGTATAACCCTATAATGCTTATCTTTCATTCATAGATTCATAGAAAAATATGTAAATTCATCACAGATAAATAGATCACAATTCACAGCTCAATTCAAAACAATTCATACCACAGACATCACATATCAGGGATATCAAACAATTCAAAGCATTCGATAGAATCCAATCAACCATAAGCAAGATCAGTTAATCACCTGATTATAATTAAATTAACCAGATTAATTACTTATAAATAAATTACTAGTCCTGGTTGATGAACATTAATTAATTGCAAACCTTAAATTAATTTTCCTTTAATCATTTATTAATTAACCTTTAATGATAAATTAATTAACCTTTAATTATATATTATCAACCTTAATTAATAAATCAACCAACCTTTAATCATTAAATAACTAACCTTTAATTTTTTAATTATTCTTTAATTAATTATCCTTAATTAATTATATTAATTAATCAACCCTTAATTAATTACCATTTAATTAATTATCCTTAATTAATTACAATAAGTGATTATCCCTAATCACTTAATCAACTTTAACCAGTAATTAATTACTTTTAATTAAGTAATGATCTTATGTAATTAATTACCTTTAATTACTTACATTAATTACTCTTAGTTGATTAATTATCCATTAATGTAATTACACTAAGTAATTACCCCTCAATTACCTTAAGTAATAATCTTTAACTAATTACATTAAGTAATCATCCTTAAATTACTTTCATTAAATAATCAACCTTTAAGTAATCACATTAATTGAGAAATCACATCCATTAATTATCCTTTAAATTAATCACTTTAATTAATTAACCTTTAATCATAAATTAATTAACCTTTAAAAACATTTTCTTCTTTCTTATTTAACCCATTATTAAGTTTAATTTAAAATGAACCTTTAAAATAAAGGTTATTTATATATGTATAAATATTAAAACACTTTTAAACTTGATTAATAATATATTTTCAAACTTTTCACTAAAACCAATCTTAAATAAACACATGTTATAACAAAGAATTTGGTTAAGAAAGAATTTTTAAAACTTGACTTAGTTTAAATTTTCAAACTTGTTATATTCCTTTATTTAAAAAATTTCTATCATAACAAACCCGAGCTAAACATAAGTTTTCCCGAGCATGCCCCCGAGCAACTCGCTTTCGTATTTCCTTCGAGTTCAAACCTATTCGACTTCAAGCCAGTGCCAATTTTCCCCGAGAAAACCTCGAGACCATCTCGTCACCCGGATCAACTGATATTCCCTGATACATGTTGAAGCGACCCGACTTTCTTGCACCAGAAAATCGCATCACAAATTAAGAAAGAAAGGGATAGAAGAAGAAAAGAAAGAGAAGAAAAATAACAACACATCAGAATCTCACAGCGGAACGATTTAAATATAATATAAAACATATACATAGTATCATATACATCAGAGTGCACAACTAAACATCTTAATTTAGCCAGTTATAACAATTTTGTCTAATACAATACAAGACATCATACAGAATAACAACACGGCGAAAACACTAACTATATATCTACACGCTGAAGCCTCCTGCTCCAAAGCTCCTCCAGAATTCATCAAGAGATAACCTGAATCACTTGACTACTCATACATAATATGAGTACCCAAGAGTTTAATAAAACAGAAAATAAACACTCGGGTCAGACAGGGGTCTGGTGTGAGTAAACGGTTTAGGATTGCTTAACTTTAGAAAATCCTTTGAAAGAAAGGTATCACGTAAGACTTCCCACACGTAAACAAGGAAAAGTTTTTACCTTACGCTAACCAAAACATTTGATAGGAAATCCAGTGATATTATAATAGTGTCTAGGGTTTTCAAGTAAATATGAAATAGCCGGAATTGTTACATGATTAAATTCCAGCTACTAGCCACAAAAGTGGGTAATACAAACAAAACTGTAGGGTCTCGTAGGGTAAATGGGTTTCCATCAATGACAGGGCTACTGGGGTACCGCCCGCCACAGTACGTGGCCTAGATCACCGTACCGAGGAGCCACCCTAACTCCCCTGTAACACAAGGCTGGGACCATTCCTTACTGAACAGTCCCGAACAAGACCACCCCGCAGTTGGCTGCAGATCCAACTGCCCACAAAGCCGAAATAAAAAGGGACATCTAGACAGGGATGTATCTCGCTCTCCAGTGAGAGCTACCCACGAAGCCTTGCTGCACCTCCCCTGTTTTTGCCATTCCCGATTGATCAGGCTTGAGGCTGCGATTACCTTTATAGGACCAATTACCTTAGAATGCTTATCGTCCACCTGACGATGTTCTGAAAGCATTCAATCCATACAAGTTCGTTCCGGGTTCGAACGAAACCGAAGGCACTATCTTGTTGCACTCATTTTGGAATCACCCTCAGAGTTAACGACCATAGCCCTTGCACTCTAAATCACCATCTCGAATCTATAAGCACTATTCCATCAAACTCATTACGGAATCACCCACAGAGTTATACTGACGTACAGCCCTTACACCTCGAGTCTTCACTCGCTCCACTTGGATTAACGACCTACGTTTAATTAGAATCGATGTGGTTTTCGGATATCCAAATATGGAAACCCGATCCCGGTCTCACCGAAACCAAACGCCATTTTAATGTCCAAGTTATACTTAAGGGATTTAAATAATAGATATTGTTTGCGCAAAAAATGGGCAAACACCTCCAATCCGTATAATTTAGTTGATTATATGTTATTTTCAAGGTTTTAGGTTACTTATGCAAATATGAAAAAAGCAGGGGCTAAACTGTAAAAGACACGCAGATTTATAGTGGTTCGGCCAGAACGTGCCTACGTCCACTTTATATATTATTCTCTCTTTTTCTTTCAGATTACAAGTACAAAGCTTTGTATACAAGTATATGAAAGTTGTTTGAAAGTTCCTTCCTTGCTTGAGCTCTCAAACTTGTCTCCCATTGTTGTACCCCTGCCCCTCTATTTATAGAGTGAGATTGGGGGCAGGGGTCTTGGATGTATATAGCTGCTGATGGGCCTGGGCTGAAGCAATCTGGTCTGGGAGCGTTCTGGTTCGACGAGGCTTCATTCGGCATGGAGCTTGGACCGGTGATGGAATGGACCGGTGGCAGGTCGACTCGGTGGTGATGGGGAAGGGATTGGTTCGGCATGAAGGCGTTGTTGGTTCGGTAGAACATGGAGGAGAGGTGGTTCGGTCACAGTTGATTCGGTAGCGTAGAGAGAAGGTGGTTCGGTTGTAGTTGATTCGGCGGTGTTGGTCCGGTAGTGGGTGTACGGTGGACCGGTGGCTTTGGTTTGGTTGAGGGGTCTGGTTCGGCATGTAGGGGGCGAGCTGGTTCAGCTTTGATGTGGTTCGGTAGTAGGGAAGGGGCCGGACGAAACTCACCCGACACTTGCCCCCTAAAGCAGGGCATATGCTAGTATACGCCATGCTTTGTTTTAGCTAGGTGGTCTTCATTCGGTCCCTGGGTGCCGAACCAATTGGTCCGGTGTCCTACATTTGCTTATAAATAGGGGCTATATGCCTTCGTTATTTCTTATCAGCCGAACCATCTCCTTGCCTTTGCCGAATCAAAGAGTTATCTCTGCCGAATCAAAGTCTTTGCCGAATCAGGTGAGGAGCTACTAGGCCGAACGACCTTTATTTTCAATTACCGAATGAAACTTGGACCTCCAATACCGAATGAAATTGGGACCTTCAATACCGAATGAAATTGGGACCTTCAATACCGAATGAAATTTGGACCTTTAATACCGAATGAAATTTGGACCTATTTGTTTATATTTCCATACTCCTTGTTCTAATACCATGTTTTTCTTGTGCCGCAGATAAATGTCTCGCAAAGAGGAAACTCGATCGGATAGTAAGAAGTCCAAGGAGAGGGGGGAGTCTTCTTCCGTGCCCCCAGCCCAACCAGGACCGACGCGACATGGACCTGCCCCAAGGTCGCTAGTGAATGGGTATGGTCCCCAGGAACTTCTGGTCTCCCCTCCCGATTGCTTTCCTAGCTCCTTAAAGGAGGAGCAACTTGATGTTATAGCTCGTTCCTTCGGGATGGATAGAGCGCTTATGCGGTTGCCGGGGAACGGAGTGATGCCGTATGACCCCCCCGAAGGCTACTTTGCTTACAGCAGATATCATTGCATGTGTGGTGCTATCCCGCCTCTCAATGCCTGGATAGTTAGCTTTGTCACATATCTGAAGGTGGCTCCATTCCAGCTTCAGCCTAACTCCTACGCCATTCTGGTGAGTCTTTTCGTCATCTTTCAAAGGAGATATGGGCGTCCCCCTTCCAACCGGGAGATCCGGTATCTGTACAACTTGAGAGGCTACAAGAAGGGGTCTCCATATATCAGTTTGGAAGCGGCCGTGCCCTTCAAGCCTGTTCTGGATCTGTACTCGAAGCTCAGTATGTTCAAGAAGGAATGGTTTTTTATTAGGCATGACTCTGTTTCTTTCCGCCTTTTCACTTCCGGCTGTAAGTTGAACTCCATTTATATTTTCCTTGTCCCGATCACAATGCTTCTTCTTATATGCTTTCATTTCTTGCTAGCGACAGGTGGTTTTGCGGTCGTGGAGAATGATTCCTTGGTTCAGACGGCTGCGGAAATAAGAGCCATTCCGGCACGGGATCGGCCAGCTTCTTACTTGATCAGGAATGCCACTCTCTTGGAGTATAACTTGATTCTGCCACGTCAATCTGTGGTTAAACAGAGAGATACAGCCGAGGAGAGGGCTGCTAAAGCCAAGGATGGGGCCACTGCGAAGAGTAGCAAGAAGAGACCTTTCTCGGTGCCTCCAGCCGTTGGGGGAAAGAAGCTTAAGAAGTCTGATGGACCCTCTCCTAGTACATGTCCAGACATTCCGGAGGAGGAAGGTGGAGAGGAGGAAAGAGACGAAGAGGAGAGCGGAGGAGATGGAGAAGGTGAAGGACAGGGTGGTAGTGGTGCCGGCCCTTTGTCTTCTGAGCAGGCAGGGGAGATCCAGGAGTGGACGGATGATGCCTTCCGCCAAGCTTTTGAAGGGTTGGAGGAAGGATCAGCCTCGGTGAAGTAGGCAAAGGAGGGTGACAAGGCTGGGGTTGGTGCCGATCCATTCCCTAAGAGTTCTTCAGCTGAGGCGGCTCCAGCGATTCAAGGTGAACTTTTGACTTCTGCAGACTCCATTTATGACAGGGAATTAGGAATATTTTATGGCTCGTTCCCGTCCTGGGATGAAATCCAGGACTTATTGCAGGATCCTACTCCTCCGCAGGGTTTGTATAATAGATGTGTTTTCTCATTCTTTTTTAACTTAACATATTTCTCGAATTATGGACCATTGTACGCTCGTAACACTTGTTCTTTATTACAGGGGCAGGCGAGGTGGCCAAAACTTCAGACGTTCGGCACCGCCTCGAACAATTCAAATTGATGAGGGCTGCTACTAAGCCGCCAACTGGCCGTTCCGGGGATGTAGTTAAATATCGCCCTCTTCTTGGAGTCATTGAGGAAGATATCCAGTAGAGGAAGAGGAGGCGTTCCTTATTTGATTCACCACCTGGTCCTCAGTCTCCTATTCAGCCTCCTCGAGATACTACGGAGAAGACCACGGAGTTTGTCCCCCCTCCGCCTCCTTCCGAGAACCCTATTGTGATCCGCATAAAACGTCCCGACGTGCCTCGCAATCCCTTTGCCGGCCACCCGGATTTGGACCCAAGCCTTCAGGATATTTTATTTGACGAGGCCACGGGCGAGCATCTTCTCCCTCGCAATCCCATGGTTCGGGTTCTGGATGAGGGTAAGTCCCTAGATCTGGATCTGCTCACTACCCGGATAGCTGCTATGGGGGACGAAGCCAAGGCCAACATTGACCGGGTCGCGGAGGAGGTCAAGAAGTTGATGGAGCATCACGCCCTATTGGCCAAGGCTGGGGAGGAGATAGGGAGTGCCAATATAAGGTTGCGGTTAATGGTTGCTGATCAGGCCAAACAACTTGACGACCAGGCTATTCAGATTTCTCAGCACGAGGCAGCCTCCAGGCAGTTGAAGGAGAATCTGGAAAAGGCCAGCATGGCAGAATTGCAAAAAATGGAAGCTGCTTGCAAGGGGCGGTTTGATATGGCCATTGCGACGGTGGATGAGGTTCGGAATGCGGATCTTGAGCGGATTGAAGAGTTGCCTGGGAGGCTTGAGGCCGCAGAGCTTGCTCAGGCCAAGCTAAAGGAAGAGATGGAGGAAATGAGAAGGTCTCTCTAGGCTGACCGCTTGAGATATCGATCGGAGAGGGATGTTGCCGTCGCTAAGTTTTTATCCTCCGAGGCCCGGGTGAGGGAGTTTGAGGAGAATGAGGGGACGATGGATGAGATGTTGCAGGATATGTACTTCCGTACCTGAAAGCAGGGTAATCTATCCTGGATGGATGACTATCCCCGGGTCATGGCTAGGATATATCTCCGTGCTTTGGAGGAGGCCAAGGCCGATGCGGATGAGGAAGGTGGAGCGGCATTCAGGATGGACGTGATAACCGCCCAGTTCTCAAAGGAGGAGAAGGTAGCGGTGAAGGAGGGGATGCGGCTGCTTGCTGCGGAGGAAGCGGGCGTGCAATTGGCGGATGAGGATCAAGCGGCGGACGTTGGTGAGTCTCTCTTCTCTTTTCTTTTTAGATTTTCATAACTTGATCGTTCGTTGTTTATCTGATGGATTCTTCTTCTGAATTGGACAGGTGGGACCTCTGGTCAACATGCTGGGAGTTCCGATCCAGCAACCAAGTAGATTCGGAGAGCTGGTTCTGAAGTGTAGTGGTTAGCACTAATGCAGCTGGTCACCTTTTGATTTCTTTTTATTGCTGTTCATGTTAGTTCAAAACATTGATGTAACTGTAATAATATTGTTTGTGATGAATGACTTTATGTAATTTCATAATATAAACTGATTCCTTTATGTTGGAATGTTATCGCTATTTTGCTGTGCTGTGTAAGTGATGTAACTATGCATGTTACTAGTGACTTGACTGTGCCTGAAGCCAAGTTTTTTTTTTTTTGCTTAAAGTATAATTTTCTCATTTTGCAACGTAAATGTGATGTGTGAATATGAACTGCAGCTATGCATTAATGTATAAAAGTAGAAGGTACCGCCCTTCATGTTTCGCCTGTGGACGGCAACTTCGTGCGCCCTGTAAGACTAAGCACGGAATGCTGTTGAGTGTCTCGTCATCTGATTGTAAGTTTCTGTTCCCATAAGCGAGCGTTCCCTATTTCATGTCCTGTACTTTCAATCACCGTTACGAGGAATAGGAGAAAAGTTTTAAATGAAATTGAAATATAGGAAAAGTAAAACTTCCAGTCACGGAAGGCCGTCGATGTGCTTAAGTTCGTGGCAAACGGGTTTTGTAGTCACTTTCCCTAGCTGTGGGTCTTGGAGACATTTGTCACCCATCTTACGCCTACTGCGGGGAGTTTTCTTTTTTACCACAGCCGCACTTAAGACACATCGGAGCCGATCGCACACAGTAACTAGCCGGGCCATTATGGCCCGTAATCGTGGGTATTATTTGATTTACTGTGGCCGGCTAGCGTGGGGGCCGATCATCAACTGTGAACTACCCCTGGCTGGCCACACCTTATGTTGGGGCTTATGATCGGTTCACAGTCGTCGGCGAGCCGAATCGCTGTAATGAGCTGCCATCGGCTATAGTCGGCCTTTTTTATGATGACTTATACTCGGCTCATTACAGTCGGCTTTAAGGGCCGAGGCAAACAATGAGTTAAATCGCGGTAGAGGGATACCGGAGCAAAGTGTCTCATTGGCGAGGGCATAGGAGCGCAGCGTACCTGTTAGATTTTGTCCAGGTGGAGTTGTGTTGTGAAGTTCTGGATTGAAATGTCATCTGCAAAGGATTTTGTTCAACAGCAAAGGATAAAGCTTAACAAGTAGCCAAGATATAAAGGAACAAGTTAACAAGAGCCAAGTTTTTTAAAGTGGTTCGGCACGAAAATGCCTACGTCCACTGATTCTCTTTGTTAATTCACTTCATATGGGCAGTATAAGTTAAGAAAAGTATCGACGGAGGTGTCGGATGTTCCATGCCCTCTGGAACACCTCTTCGTCCATTGTTGACAAAATATAAGCTCCGTTGTGGAGATCTTTATGAATTACATATGGTCCGTCCCAGATGGGGTCCAGTGCCCCGGGGCGCGGAAAGATTCTCTTGAGGACAAGGTCTCCTTCTTGTAAGCTGCGATGTTTGACTTTGGAGTTGTATAGTGCTGCCACTTTTTGTCTGTGAGCTGCTGCTTTGAGTGCTGCATCATTTCTTCTCTCCTCAATTAGATCCAAAGACATGTGGAGGAGTTCTTCATTTTCTTCCGGGTTGTAGTGGATCCTACGGTGAGAGGGCGCTATAGTTTCAACTGGGAGCATAGCCTCCGATCCGTATGCCAAAGAGAAGGGAGTATGCCCTGTTGAAGTTCTGTAAGATGTGCGATAGGCCCAAAGTGCCGTAGGAAGTTCGTCCACCCAAGCGCCTTTCGACTTTTCAAGTTTCTTCTTGATTAAGGTTTTGAGAATTTTGTTGACAGCTTCTATTTGGCCGTTTGCCTGGGGATAAGCCACGGATGAGAAGCTTTGTGAATCCCGTGCTCTTGGCACCAGTCGGTGAATTCCTCGCTGTCAAACTGAAGTCCATTGTCTGATACGATTTTGAGTGGTGTTCCGTATCTGCACAGAATATTTTTGATTAAGAAGTTGATAACTTTTGCCGAAGATATTTTATTTAGAGGTTCTGCCTCCACCCATTTGGTGAAGTAGTCGAATGCCACTATAGCATATTTGGCTCCGCCTCGGCCCGTTGGCAGTTCGCCAATTAAGTCAATCCCCCATATTGCGAAGGGCCAAGGGCTGGTCATCTGAGTAATTTCATTGGTTGGTAGTCGAGGGATTTTGGAAAATTTCTGACATCTGTCACATTTTTTGACGAAGTCTAAGGCGTCTTTGTTCAAGGTGGGCCAGAAATATCCATATCAGAGTATCTTTTTTGCCAGAGTCTGCCCTCCGGTGTGGTCTCCACAACTTCCCTGATGGATGTTGGATAGAATTTCCCTGGCTTCTCTTCCAGCAACACACCTCAATAAGGGGTTAGAGAAGCCGCGCCGATAGAGGATGCCTTCTTGCATCGTGTAGCGGGAAGCTTTACTTAGAATTTTCTTAACTTCATTTCGCCCATCTGGTAGGGTGCCGTTTTGTAAGTATTCTCGGATAGGGGTCATCCATGTTTCTTCTTCGGTTGCAGCTATCAGGTGTACTTGCTCGAAACTCGGGGTTAGCAGTCTTGAGACAGTTATCGCTCCAGAAGCGGTGTCATTTCCCATGCTAGCTTGCTTTGCCAGCTCGTCGGCCTCTCGATTTTCCTCTCGAGGAATGTGTCTGATCAAATAGTGATCCAGTTGGTTAAGTAGCAGCTTGGTCCTCTTTAGGTATGCTGTGAGTCGTTCTCCTCGAGTCTGGAACTCTCCTAGTATTTGATTCACAATAAGTTGAGAATCACTATGGAGACATAAAGAACTGACTCCGATTTCCAGTGCAAGTTCTAATCCGGCTATCACTGCTTCGTATTCTGCGTCATTGTTGGTGGTAGCGAATTCCAATCTTAGGGCGTAGCGCATCTTCTTTCCCTTGAGGGTGATTATCACAACACCTGCCCCCGAGCCTTGTTCGTTCGACGCTCCATCTACGAAGAGATTCCACTTGATATCTTCTGCTATTTCAGATTGGTCCTTACCTTCCCCAGTAGTGAATTCGGCAATGAAATCAGCTATGGCTTGTCCCTTGATAGCAGTGCGAGGATGGTAAGTGATATCATATTGGCTTAGCTCGATGCACCACTTGAGCAGTCGCCCAGAGGTGTCGGGACGATGGAGCACTTGCCTCAATGGCTGGTCGGTTAGGACTCTGACGGGATGAGATTGGAAATAGTGTCGCAGCTTCCTTGATGTGATTAGTAAACAGTACGCCAGTTTCTCGAGTTTGGGATACGGGGTTTCTGCTCCCGTGAACCTTTTTCTTATGAAGTACACTGGCCGTTGTGTGCGATTTTCTTCTCTAACCAAAGCGGCGCTTAGGGCATGGGATGACACAGCAAGATATATGTATAGTTCTTCGCCTTCATTTGGTGTTGAGAGTACTGGTGGCCGTTGGAGGTGCTCGATTAGGTTAAGGAAAGCTGCTGAACATTCATCGGTCCACTCGAATTTCCCTTTGTCTCTCTTCAGTGCTTCAAAGAAAGGGATGCATTTGTCGGTTGCTCTAGAGATGAATCGGCTTAGGGCGGCCACCTTCCCGTTTAGGCTTTGCATTTCTTTCCGAGTGGATGGTATTTTGATATCTTGCAAGGCTCGGACTTGTTCGGGGTTCGCTTCGATCCCTCTGGCATGGACGATGAATCCCAAGAACTTTCCTGATGACACTCCGAAGGAGCACTTTAGAGGGTTCAACTTCATTCCATATTGGCGGAGTACTTGGAACATCTCGTCCAGGTGGCTTACATGATCGTTGGCTTTTCTTGATTTTACCAGCATGTCATCCACATAAACTTCCATAGTTCGTCCTATCATTTCTGCAAACATCTTGTTGACGAGACGCTGATAAGTAGCTCCGGCGTTTTTAAGTCCAAATGGCATTACCTTGTAGCAGTACAATCCTCGGTCAGTGATGAAGCTAGTGTGGTCTTGATCGGGGGCGTGCATAGGGATCTGGTTATATCCTGAGTATGCATCCATAAAGGATAAGAGTTCGTGTCCAGCAGTGCTGTCCACGAGTTGGTCGATTCGGGGGAGTGGGAAGCAGTCTTTCGGGCAAGCGTCGTTTAAGTTGGAGAAATCGATGCATGTTCGCCACTTCCCATTAGCTTTCTTTACCAGTACCAGGTTGGCGATCCACTCCGGGTAGATGGCTTCACGTGAAGTCATTGGCAAGTAAGTTCTTTACTTCTTCCTCGAGGGTTGCTGATCGTTCTGCCCCCATACTTCTCTTCTTTTGCTTTACCGGTACCTTGGTAGGATCGATGTTTAGTGCGTGGCATGCTATGTCCGGAGAGATTCCGGTCATATCAGCGTGCGTCCATGCAAATACATCCATGTTGTGGCGAAGAAAATCAATGAGTTGATTCTTTAGTTCTCTTTTTAGCTGAGATCCGACTCTCAGCAGTTTACTTGGGTCGTGTTTGTCTACAGGTACGAATTCCATAGCCTCTGCAGGCTCGGCGGTGGCCTCCTCCTCTCCGTCCCTGGGATCTAATTCGTTGAAGGGATCACTTGTATATCGAAGAGGAGGGGCTTTCTTTAGTTGCTATGCTTCCAAGCTTTTCATGCAGAGAGTAGTCTCTGCATTCTTCCCTTTATCTTTCTTGCGGTTATTGCGAAGTTCGGTTACATAGCAGTCCCTAGCGGCGTCTTGATCTCCTTCTACTTCTCCCACTCCATTATCCGTTGGGAACTTCATCTTCAGGCGCCATGGGGCAAGGACAATTTGGAAGTCGGACAAGGCTGGTCTTCCTAAAAAGGCATTGTAGGCCGAGTGGTTGTCTATTAGCACGAATGTTTGTTTCCGAACGGCGGAGCGGGGATGACTTCTCAATTCAACAAAGAGATCCAATTGTCCGAGGGGCATCTTTGCTTCTCCAGTGAAACCGTGTAGTGGTTTGTTACAGGGGGATACATCCTTTATTGACAGCTTCATTTTGTCGAAAGCATGCTTGAATAGGATATTTACTGAACTTTCAGTGTCTATTAAGATTCGGAAAACTTTGGCTGGACCGAACCAGGCAGAGATGACCATAGGATCCATATGAGGGTATTGCCTTCCTTCTAGGTCGCTGTCAGGACCCGATTCTTCGACTTCCAAATATCGACATCAATACGTCCACTGTATCGAATGCCAATCAGTCGGATGCTGAAAAACCGAACACTGAGGGTTTAAGAAGAAGAAAAGAAAGAAAAAGAGAGAGGAGAAGATAGAAAATAGGGAGAAGAAAATAGAAAATAGAACGGAACAGAAAAACAACAGAACAATAACAGAATCTCACAATCGCAGCGGAACAACATATAATAGATAAATGAATAATCTTTAAACAAAGAACTATCTGTTATTACATTTTATACATTACATTACAGTCGAGCCCGCTGAATGTGATATCATTACTTTCCTTCCGCTTAGGGTGGCGTTCTTCCATAACAGAATTGACGCAGTCTCCCTCGCTTCTGAGTGAGTTTCCATATCTTTCCATTTCTGCCCAGCTCTTGTCAGCGATGTGTGGCCCTCCTGATATTGTATGGACCACTATCTTCTCTTGGCTGGAACCGCTGGTGTTGCGATTTCCTCCGCCTGTCTCTGGGTGGAGCTGCCCTGGGTTTTCCTTGGTAGGAGCTGGGGTCCTGTCCTGTCCCTTCACATAGCGTTCTAATTTCTTTCTCCTGATGTGTTCTTCAATTAGGTCTCGGAGATGGCGGCATTCATTGGTATCGTGCCCATGAGACTCGTGGAAACGGCAGAATTTTCCGGACTGGATTGCGCGATCTGACTCTTTCTTGTACGGGGGGCGCTTGTATGTGAGTTCGTCCTGGGTGGCCAGGAAGATGTTCTCGACTGTTTCATTCAAGGGAGTGTAAGCGTCAAATCTCGGTCCTGGTCGGTACAAGCGCTTTTCTCCCTTCTTGTCCCCTGCATTGTCTCTGGAGTCGTTTCTCCGAATGTCTTTCGCTGCGGCAGGGGCGTTTCCATGGGCCGTCTTAGCCTGTGGTCCTGTCTGCCTTTCAGTGGCAGCCTGTTCGAGTCTCATGTACTTCCCAGCTTCATGAAAGAAATCGGGCAAGGTAGCTGGTTTTTCTTTAGTTAGTCTTCTAGCAAACTTGGTATCTGGGTGCACACCACCACAGAGGGCCATTAGGGTGAGTTTCTCATCGGCATCTTGGACTGTGGCCGCTGCGGCGTTGAACCGGGTTAAATATTGTTGCAGTGTCTCTCCGGATTTCTGTTTGACATTGGATAGAGAATAAGCATCCTTGGGTTGTTCCACATGAATGCGGAACTGGCTAATGAACTTTTCCTTCAACATTTCCCATGAACTGATGGATCCTTGGGGTAGATGGTAGAAGCAGGAGGTAGCTAGATCTGCTAAAAATAGTGGAAAGCATTTGCATAATACTCCTTCCGTTGCCCCACTCATGAGCATATGCTGTGTGTATCTCTGCAAGTGTACAACGGGGTCGGAAGTTCCCTTGTACGGTTCCATCGTCGGCATTTTCCACTCTCGAGGGGTGATGGCGGTTTCGATGTCACGGGTGAAAGGGCTGGTTACCCTAGCGCCTATCCCTCGCTCCCTTTGCTCCCGTCGGACGCATTCCCTGAATAATCGTGTCATTCTTTCATCAGAATTTGGAGCGGACAAGAATGAGCTTGGTTCTTCCCTGCGGGACCGTTCTTGTCCGGATGACCTGTAGGGATGGTATAGCCTATCACTTCTGACATTATCCAGTGGCTGTCTTTGGCTACTCGGATGCATGCTAGGACCAGCTACAGTTGCCCCCTGCCTTGATCTTCCCCTGCGGGGTTCTGTTTCGAGCATTTCCATGGGGTCAACTTCGGGCTGGGTTCTAGCTCGGCTCCGTTCAGCGGGGTTTCTATGATTAGGCGGCATGACTGGCTCAGCAACATCCGACCCTCGCCTGGTGCCTCCCCCATTGGGTTCGGTTCCAAGCGCTTCCTCGAGTCGGAGTTCCTGTTGATAGCTTCTTCGAAGAGGGAAGACCTTTGCTGTCTCTGAGATCCTCCAGATTGAGACTCACCCCATGATTCAGTGTTGCGGTTGGATTCTTCGGCATCCCTCAAGCTTAACATTAGTTGGTTCACCAAAGCTTCTTGTTGGGATGCGAAGCAGTTAGTTACTTCAGTCACAACTCTGTCTAGATCTGCCCTAGTGATTGCTGCCGGTTGTTCCGCGGCAGGGGCTGTTGGATTTGCCTGATCTGCTGTCGTAGTGGGATGGTTCTCTTGATCTGGATCCACTGGATCTGAAGCGCTGCTGGTTGCAACGTTCTTTCCCTTGTTGGTGTCTTTTCTCGGCCTGGAAGTCATGTTTCCTAGGCAATGAAGGGTGCTATTGGGAAAGAAGGTTGAATGAGGGAAGCTGAAGCTTCGAGTTCCAAATTCTCAGTGAAAGCACCAAAAATGTTTGCGCAAAAAAATGGGCAAACACCTCCAATCCGTATAATTTAGTTGATTGTATGTTATTTTCAAGGTTTTAGGTTACTTATGCAAATATGAAAAAAGCAGGGGCTAAACTGTAAAAGACACGCAGATTTATAGTGGTTCGGCCAGAACGTGCCTACGTCCACTTTATATGTTATTCTCTCTTTTTCTTTCAGATTACAAGTACAAAGCTTTGTATACAAGTATATGAAAGTTGTTTGAAAGTTCCTTCCTTGCTTGAGCTCTCAAACTTATCTCCCATTGTTGTACCCCTGCCCCTCTATTTATAGAGTGAGGTTGGGGGCAGGGGTCTTGGATGTATATAGCTGCTGATGGGCCTGGGCTGAAGCAATCTGGTCTGGGAGCGTTCTGGTTCGGCGAGGCTTCATTCGGCATGGAGCTTGGACCGGTGGCAGGTCGACTCGGTGGTGATGGGGAAGGGATTGGTTCGGCATGAAGGCGTTGTTGGTTCGGTAGAACATGGAGGAGAGGTGGTTCGGTCACAGTTGATTCGGTAGCGTGGAGAGAAGGTGGTTCGGTTGTAGTTGATTCGGCGGTGTTGGTCCGGTAGTGGGTGTACGGTGGACCGGTGGCTTTGGTTTGGTTGAGGGGTCTGGTTCGGCATGTAGGGGGCGAGCTGGTTCGGCTTTGATGTGGTTCGGTAGTAAGGAAGGGGCCGGACGAAACTCACCCAACAGATATTTTAGAAAATATCACTTCACATAAATGGATGTATCATATTACACAGATAGATAAGCATCTATTATCACATGCATCTATACATATCACAAATCATATTCACATCATCACATATCAACCAAAGACATAAAATATCAACCAATATCATTAACTCATCCAATGATATATATCATCCAATCATTAATCATTCATAAACAAGTTTTATCCAAACTTAATTAATTAAATTAATCCTTAAATTAAATTAATCCTTACTTAAACACTTGGATTGTCTTCAATCCATTTTACTATTCATTAATCAATTACAGATTAATTAATTAACTAACATCACTTAATTATCCATTTCAATTAATCTTCCCTGATTAATTATCACTTAATTACTTTAAGTAATTATTACTTAATTACCATATTAACTAATCATCCTGATTAATTACTTCCAAATTATACTAAGTAATTACCTCTTAATTACCTTTTAAAATTAATCATACTTGATTAACTATTCTTTAATTATCCTGATAATTATTCCTTAATTATCCTTTAATTAATTACACCTGATTAATTACTTTTAATTAATCGCACTTGATTAATTACTTTTAATTAATCATATTTAATTAATTACCTTTAATTAATCACCTTTGATTAATTACTTAATTAAATTTAGTAACTAAAACTTAATTATAAATTAATTATTCTTAAATTATTAATTAACAATTAATTAATTATATTAATTAATGATTACTTCTTTAATTAAATTATTTCTTAATTAATTACTTTAACATGTAATTAATCACTTAATTAATTATTCTTAATCCTTTTATTAATTAATCATTAATCAAATAATTTAAACCTTTAACAATTATTAATTAATTCTTTAATTAATAACTAAAGTGATTAATCCTTAATCACATTACTTAATTACTTTTCATAAAGTAATTATCTTTTACTTAATTACCTTCTATAATTAATCACTTAATTACTTCACCAAGGAATTATATTAAATTAACTCATAAGTGATTATCTTAATTAATCACTAATTAATTATTTAATTAATTAATTTATTTAAGCTAATCATTTAAATTAATTAAATGATTCTTTAACTATTAATAATAAAAAGATTCTTAATTAAGATAATCATTATCTAAATCAAATCATTTATATTAACCAAAAAACTTTGATTATTAATAAAAGTTTAATTATCTTAATTATTTCCACAAATTAATTATCTTTGATTAAATCAAAATTCTATATTACTTAATAAAAACTTTATTTTTTTATTGATTACCAAGTTCTTAATCATTATACTTAATTTAAAATAAAATATAACTTTTAGAATTCAATTTATAATTGAACACATTTTAAATTAAACTTTTAAATCTTTAAAACCTTTTCAAATTTATTTATTAAAGTTGAATACAAACTTTATTTCAAAATCCACATATTTTATTTTAAAACTTCCATATTTTAATGTATATAAACTTGTTTAAAACATAACTTTGAAACAAATTAAGTTTTGAAACTTGTTTAACCTTTGTTTTAAAAACTTTATTCCTAAAATTAAATTTCCTTTTTATTAACAACATAAACATCTAGTTCTAAAGCCTGAATATCTAATACCCGAGTAAACCCCACCAAAACCCGAGTAAAACAAACGTTTACCCCGAGTCTCCCCTATCCTATGCCTGCTTCGAGACAAAACAACACAAACCCGAGGCCACCTCCGAGTTTCCCCCTATCCCAGAACCCATTCCCCCCTGATGCACGCAACCGTGCACGTCAACGTGCACGACCACGTCGGTCGACGTTGAACTCTACGCTGGCCACCTACAAGTCACGATTAACCCCTACATCACAACGATCAACCCAGAAAATTCAATTTCGATCGAGAACGAAATCTCGACCTTCAACCCAAAACTGTTCGAAAGCCCCATCCTCAAATTCAACCACCGTCGGCTATCCCCCTCACTAGAGACCATGCCACCACCACCGTAGCTCCTCCACATCTCTCTGAACCTTCGGCAATGCACGCGATCACTTCCGAAAGCAACATGATGTCGCAACAACCCAAAGAACAACATCGGTACCTACAACATACTAAACCCTACTTATTCAATTCACGACCAACTCAATCCATAAAAAATTCCAATTGTATTTTTCGCATGACCCCTGTTGCCTCCTCCACCTTCATGATCAACGGCGAGGCCCGATTCGCCATGGTTTGCCGTAAATCGATCAATTTGCCAAAAATAGCAAAATCCTAAGTTCACACTGAAAACTAATCTAAAAATCATGATATATTCATTAAAAATCATGATTTCCAATATGTAATCTAGTTATAAGATCAAAACTTAAGATTGAAATAATAAAGATTTGACCCAAATTAAAAGTTTTACTGTAAACTCAAACTACCGAGCCACTTATGCACTTTAAAAATCTATAAATATTTTTTAGAGATAGATTACTTGCTTACAATCAACTTCTATTTACAACTCAAAGTCTAATTCAAATTCAAAGTCAAGTTATTGAATTTTATTTATAAAATTGTAAACCTGTTCTTACAGACTCTAAAGAATCATTATACAGGCAAGCAAAAGTCATAAATCAAACATGCATCCAATACAATTCAAATATTTTCAAATAACATTATATTATTCATTCATATAAACAAATTAATACCACTTTTAAATCTGTTTTTAAATCTGCATTTACTCACCTGTAATTTGCAGGAAACAGAGAATGTTCTTGACTTCCAGGTTTTAAATTTTATTTGCATGTTCTTGAATTCCTCCTGCATGAAGATGAACCCTCTGAATTGTTTGATTCCATAATTTCTTGAATTGTTTGAATTATTCCAGTTGCTTGCCTCTAATTTCATTTGAGAATCTTGCATTTGAATTTATCCTCTGTTTGAATTTCCAGATTTTACAGTAACTTCTTCCATTTTTGTTTTGGTTTACATGTATTCTTGATCTTTGTTTGATTTTATATCTTTGTTTTGATTTGCATTTTTGTTGAAATGAGAAAGTAATTTGCTGAAAATAAAACTCATATTTTATTTCACAATTTAATTTTTTTTTTAAATTTAATAAACTAAGAGAATGACACTTGTCATTTTAAGCCCCTAGTTTGCTTACACATATATGTTCAAAGTTTACAAATGTCTTCATATATCCTATAATGCTTACTAGTGTTTTATTGTTTTATTAATGTTTTCTTTTAAATGTTATTTTATCTTTAATAATTTATTTAAGCCTTATATACATATTTATGTAATATTCATATGAATTATAAAATGTACATACTTATACTTTAATAAATATTCATATGAAATCAAGTAACTTACATTTTTATTCAATTTAATGTTTATATGTTTGAAACATCTATTTTAATTTAACTCTTAAAATTTTAAAATAAATTTACCTTGTGTTAAAATTAAAATGAAAGGATATTAAGCAAATGAAATTTTAAATTTAAATCTTATCTAAAACTCAAGTTGAACTATATGTTTATAATAATAAGAAATTAACTTTGTTATTTAAAATTTAAATTTCAAATATCATTTCAAAATATTAAATCAAATTAACATTTAAAATTTCAAAACTATATATATTAAAGTTTGAAAACACTTATTAAATTCAAATTAATAAAATTCCTATTTCAAACATATATATATATATATATACACACATTTCGAATAGAACACATTTTAATATTAAATTTGTTAATTACCATATTAAATTTTAAAACAAATCTCAAATCACAATATATACATTCACGTATGTTACAATTTGAATATAAAGTTTTATTACATTAAATATTTCTTATTTACCAAAATAAATATTTCCAAATCAAATTAGTATAAACTTCAAAAGAATTGATCTTGCCTATTCATATTGCAAAGAAAAATATTTATAGATATTAACAAATTATTATAATTAACCTTTAAATAAAATTTAACTTGTCAATTTATAATATAAATAATCAAATCAATTTAATTATTATCAAAAGATTATTAAATTGATATTGCTTAAAATTCCGGGTCGTTACATTCCTTCCCCCTTAAAAGAATTTCGTCCCCGAAATTTTAAAAGCAAAGATAATTTAATAACCCAGCTAAAGAATTTAAATTTTTATCAGAAATCAAACAATCAATCATACATTATTAATCATAGCAACCAATCCAAACAAACAATTTTATCTATCCAGAAAAATTCTAAATAGAACTTACTAATATTATTTAGAGTTTCCCAGATACTTATACTGGAATACTTGCATTTACAGAATCTTAATTACTATACTACTAAAACCAAGAACTCCCTCATCTGACTCTTCAAATCTAAACAAGATATCAGACTAAACTCAAAACCAGCTCAACTACCAGATTCCTTCTGAACTGCTAATTCTATTACTCGAAGAATCATACACATATTCCTCAGAGATATGTGAAATACATTGAATTTCCAGCTATCCGGACTGGCAATTAAATCCTGTAGATTAAAATCTAATCTTCAGAGAACACAGAAAAACTCAAAATACCTTCAAAGCTAATTTTCCAGTTTTACCAAATCTTATATCTCCTTTGATCGGATAAAAGCAAGTCAATATCCAAACTCTAACTGCACATTCCAAATTTCTCAATTCTCAACTGCATAACTCTTCCGATGCTCCTGAGTCACCTTCAATATTCCCGATCAGCCTAACCCTTGCTAATTGCTTCAAGAAACAACAGCACCAACTCAAACCAAATCTCCATATCTTACTCAACAAAATGGCTCTCCTAAAAATAATTCGCTAAAATCCAAAATACAACTCTATTCCACAAGCATCAATGGACTTCAAACCTACCTCTCCTATCTGGCATAGCCAAAAAGTTGCACTTGACAACCTTACCTTTAAATCCAGAAAATTCCTTCATACTTGAATTTCCTGTAGAAATTTCTTTACTGCAACTCCCGGTTGCTCCCATTCTAGAATAATTCCCAACTCGCTTCCGCTGCACAACTCTGATCTAGAGCAGATAAGAATGCTATCGAAGAACACAAGAAAAATCTTTCTTCATATACTGTTCATCTGACTCATAAAAATCTTAGTGACCATTCCACTTGGTCAAAACATCTTAGCAGAATCTTAACTTAGAATAAGATGATCAATCCTTCCCAAAGATCCCTGAGCTACCTCACCAAACTCTTCTCGTTCTAAGAGTCATCCCACTATAAGGTTGAACCATCAATACTACTCCTGGAAATCCAAGTCGATAAGAAATCTCAATCTTCGATTCGGGTCAACTTCTAATTCCCTCAAAAACATCTGGAGAACCTCCGACTACTTAAGTAACCTTTACCTCCATATGAGATGCCTCAATCTCAAACCAAGGAATACTCAAAGATTCCCAACTAATCGCAAGTCACTTTTGCGATCCCAGTCAGTTCTGATTCCAAAGAACTGTCTCCCCAACTAGAACAGCTTTTCCTAAATAAGACAAATCTTTCCAGAATGGATTTTCTACCAGAAACTGATAGATCACTTCTAACAGATATCTCGCTCTGTTGAGCCTTCCAAAGAAAAGGATAAGCCTTCACCATCTGCCTGGTCTACTGATAGAAGAATCCCAAAGATTTCTGAATCATTGAAGAAACAGATCCATGCTGCTGCTTCCAAACTTCACTTCAATGATACTGCTAAGCCACAAGATCTTTCTTAACCAGAAGCTTCTTGAAACACAAAACTATCACCCAATTCCGCCAAAAATCCTTGAGACGAGTAGACATCTTCTTAAGAAACTCGGCTCCAAACCAAACACCAACCACTTATCTTCTTAAGAAAACAAATGAGACCATGCCCGAAATGAGGTAACTCATCAACCTTAGTCTCATATAGATAAGACTCCCTTACTTGAGATCTAAAAGATCCCCAAACATCCGAATCTTCACTGCAGTAGACATCAATGCTCTTCCAACATAATCTTAATCTTACTTCAAAAGAACATCTTCAGAAACACCTATGGATACTGCATCTCATCACACAGCTATTCCTTCTTGAAGCTATCAAGATACCATCACTTGCTTCTATTCAGCTGACAACTCAACTCTTGGAAATCCCTGCTCACTCGAGAGCAAATCAACCCCACACTTCAAGGATATACCCCAATTCTTGAAAATACTCCCTCTGGACTCAAAGAAATCCTTTTACCAATCTACAAAACTTATTCGAGACTGTATTAGATCTACAATCTCGACAGATACATCTCCAATCACAACATATAAACCTCTTCCAATAGTGGTAGTCGTGTTCCACACACTCCTACCTTATCTACCTTTATAACCTATGTTGGAAAATCCGAACAGATAACCCAACAGATTAGGTAGTTATATAAATATATATTTATATAAAAATTACAAGTACGCTCTCTCAAGATAGACACCATTCCAAAGCCTAGGTATTCACTCCACCTAATGCTCTGATACCAACTGAAGCGACCCGACTTTCTTGCACCAGAAAATCGCATCACTAATTAAGAAAGGGATAGAAGAAGAAAAGAAAGAGAAGAAAAAGAACAACACATCAGAATCTCACAGCGGAACGATTTAAATATAATATAAAACATATACATAGTATCATATACATCATAGTACACAACTAAACATCTTAATTTAGACAGTTATAAAAATTCTGTCTAATACAATACAAGACATCATACAGAATAACAACACAGCGGAAACACTAACTATATATCTACACGCTGAAGCCTCCTGCTCCAAAGCTCCTCCAGAATTCGTCAAGAGATAACCTGAATCACTTGACTACTCATACATAATATGAGTACCCAAGAGTTTAATAAAACAGAAAATAAACACTCGGGTCAGACAGGGGTCTGGTGTGAGTAAACGGTTTAGGATTGCTTAACTTTAGAAAATCCTTTGAAAGAAAGGTATCACGTAAGACTTCCCACACATAAACATGGAAAAGTTTTTACCTTACGCTAACCAAAACATTTGATAGGAAATCCAGTGATATTATAATAGTGTCTAGGGTTTTCAAGTAAATATGAAATAGCCGAAATTGTTACATGATTAAATTCCAGCTACTAGCCACAAAAGTGGGTAATACAAACAAAACCGTAGGGTCTCGTAGGGAAAATGGGTTTCCATCAATGGCAGGGCTACTGGGGTACCGCCCATCACAGTACATGGCCTAGATCACCGTACCGAGGAGCCACCCTAACTCCCCTGCAACACAAGGCCGGGACCATTCCTTACTGAACAGTCCCGAACAAGACCACCCCGCAGTTGGCTGCAGATCCAACTGCCCACAAAGCCGAAATAAAAAGGGACATCTAGACAGGGATGTATCTCGCTCTCCAGTGAGAGCTACCCACGAAGCCTTGCTGCACCTCCCCTGTTTTAGCCATTCCCGATTGATGAGGCTTGAGGCTGCGATTACCTTTATAGGACCAATTACCTTAGAACGCTTATCGTCCACCTGACGATGTTCTGAAAGCATTCAATCCATACAAGTTCATTCCGGGTTCGAACGAAACCGAAGGCACTATCTTGTTGCACTCATTTTGGAATCACCCTCAGAGTTAACGACCATAGCCCTTGCACTCTAAATCACCATCTCGAATCTATAAGCACTATTCCGTCAAACTCATTACGGAATCACCCACAGAGTTATACTGACGTACATCCCTTACACCTCGAGTCTTCACTCGCTCCACTTGGATTAACGACCTACGTTTAATTGGAATCGATGTGGTTTTTGGATATCCAAATATGGAAACCCGATCCCGGTCCCACCGAAACCAAACGCCATTTTAATGTCCAAGTTATACTTAAGGGATTTAAATAATAGATATTTCAGAAAATATCACTTCACATAAATGGATGTATCATATTACACAGATAGATAAGCATCTATTATCACATGCATCTATACATATCACAAATCATATTCACATCATCACATATCAACCAAAGACATAAAATATCAACCAATATCAATAACTCATCCAATGATATATATCATCCAATCATTAATCATTCATAAACAAGTTTTATCCAAACTTAATTAATTTAATTAATCCTTAAATAATCCTTACTTAAACACTTGGATTATCTTCAGTCCATTTTACTATTCATTAATCAATTACAGATTAATTAATTAACTAACATCACTTAATTATCCATTTCAATTAATCTTCCCTGATTAATTATCACTTAATTACTTTAAGTAATTAGTACTTAATTACCATATTAACTAATCATCCTGATTAATTACTTCCAAATTATACTAAGTAATTACCTCTTAATTACCTTTTAAAATTAATCATACTTGATTAACTATTCTTTAATTATCCTGATAATTATTCCTTAATTATCCTTTAATTAATTACACCTGATTAATCACTTTTAATTAATCACACTTGATTAATTACTTTTAATTAATCATATTTAATTAATTACCTTTAATTAATCACCTTTGATTAATTACTTTAATTAAATTTAGTAATTAAAACTTAATTATAAATTAATTATTCTTAAATTATTAGTTGACAATTAATTAATTATATTAATTAATGATTACTTCTTTAATTAAATTCTTTCTTAATTAATTACTTTAACATGTAATTAATCACCTAATTAATTATTCTTAATCCTTTTATTAATTAATCATTAATCAAATAATTTAAACCTTTAACTAATTATTAATTAATTCTTTAATTAATAACTAAAGTGATTAATCCTTAATCACATTACTTAATTACTTTTCATAAAGTAATTATCTTTTACTTAATTACCTTCTGTAATTAATCACTTAATTACTTCACCAAGGAATTATATTAAATTAACTCATAAATGATTATCTTAATTAATCACTAATTGATTATTTAATTAATTAATTTATTTAACTTAATCATTTAAATTAATTAAATGATTCTTTAACTATTAATAATAAAAAGATTCTTAATTAAGATAATCATTATCTAAATCAAATCATTTATATTAACCAAAACACTTTGATTATTAATAAAAGTTTAACTATCTTAATAATTTCCACAAATTAATTATCTTTGATTAAATCAAAATTCTATATTACTTAATAAAAACTTTTTTTTATTGATTGCCAAGTTCTTTATCATTATACTTAATTTAAAATAAAATATAACCTTTAGAATTCAAATTATAATTGAACACATTTTAAATTAAACTTTTAAATCTTTAAAACCTTTCAAATTTATTTATTAAAGTTTAATACAAACTTTATTTCAAAATCCATATATTTTATTTTAAAACTTCCATATTTTAATGTATATAAACTTGTTTAAAACATAACTTTGAAACAAATTAAGTTTTGAAACTTGTTTAACCTTTGTTTTAAAAACATTATTCCTAAAATTAAATTTCCTTTGTATTAACAACATAAACATCTAGTTCTAAAGCCTGAATATCTAATACCCGAGTAAACCCCACCAAAACCCGAGTAAAACAAACGTTTACCCCGAGTCTCCCCTATCCTATGCCTGCTTCGAGACAAAACAACACAAACCCGAGGCCACCTCCGAGTTTCCCCCTATCGCAGAACCCATTCCCCCCTGATGCACGCAACCGTGCACGTCAACGTGCACGACCACGTCGGTCGACGTTGAACTCTACGCTGGCCACCTACAAGTCACGATTAACCCCTACATCACAACGATCAACCCAGAAAATCCAATTTCGATTGAGAACGAAATCTCGACCTTCAACCCAAAACTGTTCGAAAGCCCCATCCTCAAATTCAACCACCGCCGGCCATCCCCCTCACCGGAGACCACGCCACTACCACCGTAGCTCCCCCACATCCCTCTGAACCTTCGGCAATGCACGCGATCACTTCCGAAAGCAACGTGATGTCGCAACAACCCAAAGAACAACATCGGTACCTACAACATACTAAACCCTACTTATTCAATTCACGACCAACTCAATCCATAAAAAATTCCAATTGTATTTTTCGCATGACCCCTGTTGCCTCCTCCACCTTCATGATCAATGGCGAGGCCCAATTCGCCATGGTTTGCCGTAAATCGATCAATTTTCCCAAAATAGCAAAATCCTAAGTTCACACTGAAAACTAATCTAAAAATCATGATATATTCATTACAAATCATGATTTCCAATATGTAATCTAGTTATAAGATCAAAACTTAAGATTGAAATAATAAAGATTTGACCCAAATTAAAAGTTTTACTGTAAACTCAAACTACCGAGCCACTTATGCACTTTAAAAATCTATAAATATTTTTTAGAGATAGATTACTTGCTTACAATCAACTTCTATTTACAACTCAAAGTCTAATTCGAATTCAAAGTCAAGTTATTGAATTTTATTTATAAAATTGTAAACCTGTTCTTTTACAGACTCTAAAGAATCATTATACAGGCAATCAAAAGTCATAAATCAAACATGCATCCAATACAATTCAAATATTTTCAGATAACATTATATTATTCATTCATATAAACAAATTAATACCACTTTTAAATCTGTTTTTAAAATATGCATTTACTCACCTGTAATTTGCAGGAAATAGAGAATGTTCTTGACTTCCAGGTTTTAAATTTTATTTGCATGTTCTTGAATTCCTTCTGCATGAAGATGAACCCTCTGAATTGTTTGATTCCAAAATTCCTTGAATTGTTTGAATTATTCCAGTTGCTTGCCTCTAATTTCATTTGAGAATCTTGCACTTGAATTTATCCTCTGTTTGAATTTCCAGATTTTACAGTAACTTCTTCCATTTTTATTTTGGTTTACATGTATTCTTGATCTTTGTTTGATTTTATATCTTTGTTTTGATTTGCATTTTTGTTGAAATGAGAAAGTAATTTGCTGAAAATAAAACTCATGTTTTATTTCACAATTTAATTTTTTTTTAAATCTAATAAACTAAGATAATGACACTTGTCATTTTAAGCCCCTAGTTTGCTTACACATATATGTTCAAAGTTTACAAATGTCTTCATATATCCTATAATGCTTACTAGTGTTTTATTGTTTTATTAATGTTTTCTTTTAAATGTTATTTTATCTTTAATAATTTATTTAAGCCTTATATACATATTTATGTAATATTCATATGAATTATAAAATGTACATACTTATACTTTAATAAATATTCATACGAAATCAAGTAACTTACATTTTTATTCAATTTAATGTTTATATGTTTGAAACATCTATTTTAATTTAACTTTAAAAATTTTAAAATAAATTTATCTTGTGTTAAAATTAAAATGAAAGGATATTAAGCAAATGAAATTTTAAATTTAAATCTTATCTAAAATTCAAGTTGAACTATATGTTTATAATAATAAGAAATTAACTTTGTTATTTAAAATTTAAATTTCAAATATCATTTCAAAGATATTAAATCAAATTAACATTTCAAATGTCAAAACTATATATATTAAAGTTTGAAAACACTTATTAAATTCAAATTAATAAAATTCCTATTTCAAACATATATATATATATATATATAAATATATATACACATTTCAAATAGAACACATTTTAATATTAAATTTGTTAATTACCATATTAAATTTTAAAACAAATCTCAAATCACAATATATACATTCACATATATTACAATTTGAATATAAAGTTTTATTACATTAAAAATTTCTTATTTACCAAAATAAATATTTCCAAATCAAATTATTATAAACTTCAAAAGAATTGATCTTGCCTATTCATATTGCAAAGAAAAATATTTATAGATATTAACAAATTATTATTATTAACCTTTAAAATAAAATTTAACTTGTCAATTTATAATATAAATAATCAAATCAATTTAATTATCATCAAAGATTATTAAATTGATATTGCTCAAAATTTCGGGTCGTTACACATGTGCATGTGTACCAATGCTCCGACGAACTCCAGTCGACCTCGTTGTCTTCAACATGTCTTTGACCATCTACTCACATGCTCAGACCACCCAGATTGATGAATCCATGACGAATTCGAAATCGAGGAACTTAACCAACCTAGAAAAAAATTCTATCACCAAAAACTACCTTGTCTCGACGTCTCAGGCCACCCGAGGCCATGCAACTCCGGCCAACGATGCACCGAAGATCCACACTTTGATTCCCCTAGTTTCGGTCAACTCCGGTGCTTCATCGACGACAAACTCTCTCTTAAACCTCATCGAGGAAAATTGGGTTTAGAACCCTAAAACGTTGTCGTCCGACCACTACGGTGGTGGATAAATCCACTCACCATTTTTGCCGACACCACTGACCTCCTCGCAAACTCCACCCACGATCCCGAGGTCCAAAGATCCTCCCTTCACAAGAATTTACCCAAAATAGAATTTCCATTAACAAACTAAAAATCTTGAATTTATTTTTAAAAATCATGATTTTCCAAGTCGAACCCAATGATGTAGGTGAATCAAGAGATAATGGTACTCGAATTTAGATATAGTTTGAATTTTTACTGTATATCTGCGACGCCCCACCTCTATACCCACGCTAGCCAAGAACACTACGGAGTAATGCTGTCAACTAGCACGGAGAATAAGGCTGTTGAGGAGCGACCATCCGTGTAATAGCATTGTGCGAGCACCGATATGCCAGATAAAATATAACATGCAATTCATTTAAGGAGGAAATCCGACATACCGACGCAAACTCAAAGCTAATACACAGTGGCTATATATAATCTTTGGAAAACAAATATAGAAATAAACATAACATAAATCAGTCACAGATAATTCATATCACAAAGGAGGAAATAGATATGAATATAACACATGAAAGTGTACATCAGAGTAGTGGTCTAACAAGATCCACAATGTCACAAAAGAATAGATACAAGTGCAAGCCAAACGAATATGTGTACATCAAGGAGTCAATAACTTAGATGTATACAACAAGTACTACCAAACTAAAGTAGTTTGCCAAAAGATCATATGATGGTCCGATACGGTGGCAAGCAGAAGCACCTGTAAAATCTCAGTCTGACCCGAGTATTATTTAAGAAGAAAATAATAAGCAGATCAGTCTAGCTATAAATATCAGATGAAATGATATAGAATAAAAGATATGACTAAACGTATAATAATCACAATGCCAAGCTGTGATAAATAAATAATTGATAAATCAATAAAAGATTAATCAATATCGTAAAGATCTTCTCAAACATAAAAAGGAATGTCATACTCCTAATTTCATTCACCAAGCCACAATAAATAACATATATATCAATGCCAATCGTAAAAGTTGGTGAAACATAAATTCCAGAATTCAACACACGAAATCAAGAAATCAAATAATTCGAAGCATCAACGTCGTACAGCGTGACGTCCGATGATCCAGAAACACAATAAAAGGGAACAACGACGTCGTACAGCGTGACATCCGATGATCCAGAAACACAATAAAAGGGAACAACGACGTCGTACAGCATGACATCCGATGAACCAAACCACAATCAAAGGTAACAACGACGTCGTACAGCGTGACATCCGATGAACCAAATCACAATCAAAGGGAACAACGACGTCGTACAGCATGACATCCGATGAACCAAAGCACAATAAAAGGGAACAACGACGTCGTACAGCGTGACATCCGATGAACCAAAGCACAATAAAAGGGAACAACGACGTCGTACAACGTGACATCCGATGAACCAAATCACAATCAAAGGGAACAACAATGTCGTACAACGTGACATCCGATGAACCAAAGCACAATAAAGGGAACAACGACGTCGTACAGCGTGGCATCCGATGAACCAAAGCACAATAAAAGGGAACAACGACGTCGTACAGCGTGACATTCGATGAACCAAAGCACAATAAAAGGGAACAACGACGTCGTGCAGCGTGACATCCGATGAACCAAACCAAAAAGGCATCGCACGGTGCTAGTCTAAAACATAAAATGATCGTCATGATCAAAGAGAAGTGTCAATTACAGTAAGCTAGTAAATATATGAGCTTAGATTCATGTCCCATAACCACTAGCTTAACTTAAATATTTACGAACAAATTGTAGATCTCCACTAGAAAATTGTCACAAGAGTTTCAATCGAACAAGTCCAAGAATTAACCGACGAAGTAAACGCAAGCGTTTCATACCACTCGTTTTACTAAGCCGTTTAATTAGATTTCTCATACGAGTGAGGTAAAGGTTCGTATATACTAATAGATTAGAAATCGGTTTGAGAAAACGAGCTTTGTAATAAAATAGTGTTGAAATCATTTGAAGAAAGAGTTTTGATATTTACTACTAGTATAGAAAACCTTTATATTTTTAAAGTGACAAATCATAGAAATGATTGTAGAAACAATCAATCATAAAAATTCACATTCGAAGACGTAAATAAAATCCAAAGAAATCGATTACCGAATCCGTCGAAATGAATATTCCCAAAATCACGAAGAAAATGTCATTAAAGTCAATAATAAGTGATAATAACAAAAGGGAATCAACACGAATCGATTAAAGTCGGGAATTCAAGCTAAATAGGCAAATAGGCAAAAGAGTGCAGATTCAGACGTCTGAATCTGGAAAATAAATATTTTCCAAAAACAGAATTCAGAAGTCTGAATCTTTGATTTCAGACGTCTGAAATAGGCACATTTTAGCCTATTTCCTTTCTAGTTTCAAATGAACCAACTCAGACGTCTGAAATCATATATTCGGACGTCTGAATCTGGGAATAGAAATCTTCCCAGAACAATATTCAGACGTCTGAATATTAAGTTTCAAACGTCTGAATCTGGGGTTCAGAGCATTCCCTGAACCTAGGCCAAAAATGGCCAAACGAATACCGGAAGCGATCGATCGAGCGACGACAACTAAGGATTTACGCCAAGCAACAACCCAACCTTAACGGCTCTTCGATACGCCTCAAATATCAATGTCCAAATATCCATAAAAGGATTTTCATAGATTTTGATTTCAAAACACCAAAAATTGAGATATACACCAAATCAATCCAAACCAAAATCAATTGCACAAGAATAAGTGTTAGGAATTCATACCTAACAATCGAAGATAATTATAGACAAAGATGTGAGATAAAAATCTCACCTTTAAACCCAAACAAATGAAGAAGAAGCTTGAAAACAAGGGAAGATCAACCACACCTCAATCTCAACACAAGAAGCTTGAATCTAAGCTTAAAAGAAGAACATTCCCAAAATTAGGTTTAGGAATTTCTGAAATTGATTAAGAGAATGAGTTGGAGAAGATGAAGAGAAGCTTACCAATGGGTTCTCTTGGATTTGGAGCTAGAAGTTGGATTTGCTAATGAAGACTAGGGTTTTGGAGTTTTAATTTCCCATCTCTCCCACCATTGATGCTTTAGAACTGAAAAGAGGAGGAAGTGAGAGTGAATGGGGAGGAGTGGTTCAGATTTGAGTATAAGTTAAACATAGGGTTGAACCCAAACCCAAACCCAAAGTGAAAATGATCCAATTTTTGACTAGCTCCAAACGTATCGAAGTTTATACTCAAAAAAGGTCGCAAACGGCGTTTTGAACTCAATGAGAGGGGTATCGAATCCCAATTCGACTGTTTGCTAAAGTAGGTTTTCAGACTATAATTCGACGAACGATGAAATATTTAAATAAAATATTTAAATATACAATTGACAAATATGCGGGTTGTTGCAGACTCCCCTCCTTAAAGAAATTGCGTCCTCGCAATACTTAAGAAGAAAATAAGAAGTAACAACCATAGAAGCATATCAACACAAAAGAAAATTTGAAATAGGAAGTTCACCATAAAGAGCACGAAAGAGTAAGTCCGAACGGGTTCGCACGGTGAATTCTCTGGATTTCCAAGAGCAATCCTTAGGATTTGAGAACCATAGAACTCTCACAAAAAGAACATCTTTATTTTGAAGGCGCTCAACCTCCTAAGTAATGATGCGAATGGAATGTTGCTCATAAGTCAAATCTGGTGAAACTACAATTTCATCAATAACACCAGGCTCAAGAATAAAAATAGGAAACCTAAAAGCATTTCCATAGTTAAAAGACACAGAAAACGTCAAGAATAGCAGAAAATTGAGCCAGTGCAACGGTGTAGTACAGAAACGGTACGCCCGAGAAACTAAAAACTCGAATAATTTAGAACACCGACGTAGTACAAAAACGGTACGTCAGATGATCCAAAGCTCGAATAATTTCGGAACACCGACGTAGTACAAAAACGGTACGTCCAATGATCCAAAGTTCAAATAATTCGGAACACCGACATAGTACAAAAACGGTACGTCCAATGAACCGATGAACCGGAACAACGATGTAGTATAATAATGGTACATCCATTGATCCAGATAAGATGGAACATCGATGTAGTATAATAACAGTGCATCCGATGAACGAACACCATAAAAGAACATCGGACGCTAGTCCATAAAAGAAGATGTATATCAAAATGTCCGATGAACTTGATAAAAGGATAATTCCATTCAAACATCATCAAAGAATCAACCACTTGTTGCTTACGACTAAGCGCATTTGACAACACGATTTCCCTTCCGGGAATAAAAGATTATCAAGGTCATAAGATGCCAGGAACTCGAGTCAACATGAGGTTCCTTATGAGAAAATAAATACTCCAAAGATTTATGATCGAGGTGGAGAACAAATTTCTCATCCAAAAATGATGATGCCAAATTCTAAAAGTGAAATCAATAGCCGCGAGCACTAGATCATGAATGGCATACCTAGTCTCAATCGGCTATAACGATTTAGAAGCACAAGTGATAACACGTTATCTTTTGCAAGAGAACGGCATCTAAACCAATACGATAAGCATTGGTACAAAAGATAAAGTCTTGGTTCCCCTCGGGAATCCTAAGAATAAGAGTATCGAAAAGAAAGAATTTCCTTTAAATAATCTTCTTTTCCGAAAAGCTAAAACTTTCAAAATTACATTTACTTTTATGTAATAATCTTTCTAGAAAATTTTACATTCTTACAAGTCAATTTATCGTGTCTGACTGTCTCATCAAATCATTTAGGAAATTCCTATCGATAACGTTGATCAAGCGCATCGACCAGAATTCTTAAAGCACTCAACGGGCAATACAATCACAAAATCATCTTCTATATAATAAACATGTTTCTTAAAGACCTTTAAGAATATTCTTTGCTCGTTTAAGAGAAAAATCAAATTGTACTTATAAATAAATCTTATGAAAAAGATTTGCAAAATTTTTAAATTGCCATTTTCATCCAAAATCAATAAACACAAGAATCGTCTTATCGAAATATTCATAGAATATTCGATTTATAAAATGGATGAAATAAGATGGACAAACTGAATGACAAAATAAGTCATTCATAAGAATCATAACAAGTGCAGAGTGCGTAAGTGGAATGCTAACTCACGCAACTCGTAGCCAAATGAAAATTGGTGGCAAGGTCGAACTAGAAAGACCTTAACACCACACAAAAGATTTCTTAGGTGATAATCTTAAGACAAACTCAAAAATACCGGAAAAGTTTCACAAATTATTTAGATAAGAGAAGTAACACTTTTCTCATCTTGAGGGCTTAAAGAATAAAATGATGCCTTCAAAAATTTGAAATCGGAATCTCAAGAAAAAAATAGAAATCTGCTTAACAGATAGAAAATGTCGAAGATGAATAGTCCACACGGAAAATAGTATATGGGCTTCACAACGATTAAGCCAATCGTTACAAAAATCAATTCCGAAGCCTAAGTAAAAATATCGGCTCGGAAAGAAAAATCACATAAAATAATTTCGACATCAATAGAAAGCAAATTGAGTGTTGCGGATCAACCATCCGGATTCGCAACTCTCAAAGAAGTCATCAAGCCCAAAATATTTTCAAAGAAAAAGAATCAACAAGTTCTTTTGATATAAAATAGTGGGATGGAACCCATATCAAAAAGAACTCAAATAAGAAGATCACGAAATAAAACAATGCTACCAAGGATTGAGTGAAAAATACCTTGACCAAGAGAAGTGTCACTAGGAGTTTGCACAATATTCAGCTCTCCCTCTCTCCTACTTTGAAGAATGGGACATGTAGATATAAGATGACCCGAACTTTTGCAATAACGGCAAAAGAGAGGTTTCGGACACTCCCTTGCATAGTGGTCCGTGGAACCACAATTGTAGCATCGTCCACGACTAGAGGTAGGAGTATTTGCTACCAGAGTTTGTTGCTTCCCTTTCTTGATGGGATTAGGGCCTTTGAATATAATAGGCCTCTTCATGTTGTTGTTGAAGTTCTATTTGGCACACACAATTTCAATATCGCTTTCTCTATCGGCCTCTTCAAGACGAAGAGCGATATCAATAAGCTGATCAAATGAAACCTCAAGTTTCAGGAGTAATGGCTTCTTTAGATTCTTATTCAAGCCATAGACAAATCTATGATTTTTCTTCATCGGGGTATTAATATACTCGACCCCGTATTTGGACAGAGATTCGAAAGATGCGACATAGTCTGTCACAGAAGATTCACCTTGAACAAGGTCAATAAAACGTCGGGCCAAAGTTACTTTTTCAGCCTCCGGCACAAATTTCAATTCGAATTTTTCATGGAATTGCTCCCAAGTGAGATCAGCTTTAACGATTTCAGAAATTAAAAGCTCATACCAATCTAGCGCTATTTCTTGGAGCATGCTAGAAGCCACTTGGACTCGATGAAGGTCAATAAGGTTCATGCGAGAAATGATGTGATCGCATGATTTGAGCCAAGCTTGAATTTCTATAACACTCTCGGATCCCCTGAATGGCCTTCCACCCAAATCGGTGTAGTCTCTGCACAAGCGTGCAAAACCGGATCTAGGATGAGTAGGCTCTGGAATGGGTCCGGCTGCTTGAGCGTTCTTTACTAGATCAAGAAGCTGCTGGGAGGACATAAATACTCCATCCTGGGGAGTAGCACTAGATTGACCGGCGTTGGGATGGCCAGGTCTAACCATTTCTCTTCTTTAAGAAAGAAAGAAAGAAGAAGAAAAAAGTTATTCACAAAATGAATTTCAATCAAACTTGATTGATAAAACAAGGAATCATTAAAGAAGATAGGATTAGACGGTACGAAGACTCGAATAAATCCTAAGGCACAACTCCTAAGAAAGACTTAGGACATGATCCTTGCTAGATTATTCTATATTGTTCCGAAGTTTGGCTTTGATACCAAGCTGTGACGCCCTACCTCTATACCCACGCTAGCCAAGAACACTACGGAGTAATGCTGTCAACTAGCATGGAGAATAAGGCTGTTGAGGAGCGACCATCCGTGTAATAGCTTTGTGCGAGCACCGATATGCCAGATAAAATATAACATGCAATTCATTTAAGGAGGAAATCCGACATACCGACGCAAACTCAAAGCTACTACACAGTGGCTATATATAATCTTCGGAAAACAAATATAGAAATAAACATAACATAAATCAGTCACAGATAATTCATATCACCAAGGCGGAAATAGATATGAATATAACACATGAAAGTGTACATCAGAGTAGTGGTCTAAAAAGATCCACAATGTCACAAAAGAATAGATACAAGTGCAAGCCAAACGAATATGTGTACATCAAGGAGTCAATAACTTAGATGTATACAACAAGTACTACCAAACTAAAGTAGTTAGCCAAAAGATCATATGATGGTCCGATACGGTGGCAAGCAGAAACACCTGTAAAATCTCAGTCTGACCCGAGTATTATTTAAGAAGAAAATAATAAACGGATCAGTCTAGCTATAAATATCAGATGAAATGATATAGAATAAGAGATATGACTAAACGGATAATAATCACAATGCCAAGAAGTGATAAATAAATAATTGATAAATCAATAAGAGATTAATCAATATCGCAAAGATCTTCTCAAAGATAAAAAGGAATGTCATACTCCTAATTTCATTCACCAAGCCACAATAAATGACATATATATCAATGCCAATCGTAAAAGTTGGTGAAACATAAATTCCAGAATTCAACACACGAAATCCAGAAATCAAATAATTCGGAGCATCGACGTCGTACAGCGTGACATCCGATGATCTAGAAACACAATAAAAGGGAACAACGACGTCGTACAGCGTGACATCCGATGAACCAAAACACAATCAAAGGGAACAACGACGTCGTACAACGTGACATCCGATGAACCAAAGCACAATAAAAGGGAACAACGACGTCGTACAGCGTGACATCCGATGAACCAAAGCACAATAAAAGGAAACAACGACGTCGTACAGCGTGACATCCGATGAACCAAAGCACAATAAAAGGGAACAACGGCGTCGTACAGCGTGACATCCGATGAACCAAATCACAATCAAAGAGAACAACGACGTCGTACGGCGTGACATTCGATGAACCAAAGCACAATAAAAGGGAACAACGACGTCGTACAGCGTGATATCCGATGAACCAAAGAACAATAAAAGGGAACAACGACGTCGTACAGCGTGACATCCGATGAACCAAAGCACAATAAAAGGGAACAACGACGTCGTACAGCGTGACATCCGATGAACCAAATCAAAAAGGCATCGCACGGTGCTAGTCTAAAACATAAAATGATCGTCATGATCAAAGAGAAGTGTCAATTACAGTAAGCTAGTAAATATATGAGCTTAGCTTCATGTCCCATAACCACTAGCTTAACTTAAATATTTACGAACAAATTGTAGATCTCCACTAGAAAATTGTCACAAGAGTTTCAATCGAACAAGTCCAAGAATTAACCGACGAAGTAAACGCAAGCGTTTCATACCACTCGTTTTACTAAGCCGTTTAATTAGATTTCTCATACGAGTGAGGTAAAGGTTCGTATATACTAATAGATTAGAAATCGGTTTGAGAAAACGAGCTTTGTAATAAAATAGTGTTGAAATCATTTGAAGAAAGAGTTTTGATATTTACTACTAGTATAGAAAACCTTTACATTTTTAAAGTGACGAATCATAGAAATGATTATAGAAACAATCAATCATAAAAATTCACATTCGAAGACGTAAATAAAATCTAAAGAAATCGATTACCGAATACATCAAAATGGATATTCCCAAAATCACGAAGAAAATGTCATCAAAGTCAATAATAAGTGATAATAACAAAAGGGAATCAACACGAATCGATTAAAGTCGGAAATTCAAGCTAAATAGGCAAATAGGCAAAAGAATGCAGATTTAGACGTCTGAAATCAAGGATTCAGACGTCTGAATCTGAAAAACAAATATTTTCCAAAAACAGAATTCAGATGTCTGAATCTTTGATTTCAGACGTCTGAAATAGGCACATTTTAGCCTATTTCCTTTCTGGTTCCAAATGAACCGATTCAGACGTCTGAATCTGGGAATAGAAATCTTCCCAGAACAATATTCAGACGTCTGAATATTACGTTTCAAACGTCTGAATTCGGGGTTCAGGGCATTCCCTGAACCTAGGCCAAAAATGGCCAAACGAATGCCGGAAGCGATCGATCGAGCGACGACAACTAAGGATTTACGCCAAGCAACAACCCAGCCTTAACGGCTCTTAGATACGCCTCAAATATCAATGTTCAAATATCCATAAAAGGATTTTCATAGATTTTGATTTCAAAACACCAAAAATTGGGATATACACCAAATCAATCCAAACCAAAATCAATTGCACAAGAATAAGTGTTAGGAATTCATACCTAACAATCGAAGATAATTATAGACAAAGATGTGAGATAAAAATCTCACCTTTAAACCCAAACAAATGAAGAAGAAGCTTGAAAACAAGGGAAGATCAACCACACCTCAATCTCAACACAAGAAGCTTGAATCTAAGCTTAAAAGAAGAACATTCCCAAAATTAGGTTTAGGTATTTCTGAAATTGATTAAGAGAATGAGTTGGAGAAGATGAAGAGAAGCTTACCAATGTGTTCTTTTGGATTTGGAGCTAGAAGTTGGATTTGCTAATGAAGACTAGGATTTTGGAGTTTTAATTTCCCATCTCTCCTACCATTGATGCTTTACAACTGAAAAGAGGAGGAAGTGAGAGTGAATGGGGAGGAGTGGTTCAGATTTGAGTATAAGTTAAACATAGGGCTGAACCCAAACCCAAACCCAAAGTGAAAATGATCAAATTTTTGACTATCTCCAAACGTATCAAAGTTTATACTCAAAAAGGTCGTAAACGGCGTTTTGAACTCAATGGGAGGGGTCTCGAGTCCCAATTCGACTGTTTGCTAAAAGTAGGTTTTCGGACTATAATCCGACGAACGATGAAATATTTAAATAAAATATTTAAATATACAATTGACAAATATGCGGGTTGTTACAATATCTTTTACCCAGTCCAAATTTCCTTCAATTTCAATATGAAAATATTTTTAGAATTTAGATCTTGATTATATAAACACATTTCATTTAGATCTTAAAACCTAAAATGAATTGGAGGAAGAGAATTTAATTTTGGAACAGGTTTAATTTTTATAAAACCTAGAAACAGAGATGTATGCCTATACAACAGACATGCACAGACATATCTACACACACACACACACACACACACACACACACATATATATACACACACACACACACACAAACATATTTGTATACATGCAAGCAGATCCACAACTTTACTTCAAAGACGATCACAATGAACAACTATATATAGATTCAAAATTCAAATATATAGGTTTACTCATAGTGTTTTGATTTGGACAGAAGATCCTGGACATTGGTTAAACAAAGCCTAGAAATTTTGAAAACTGGAGGATGATTTTGATCTGCCACCTGATTGTTGATTTGAAATAATCTGCTTAGTTGATCTTTGCTTTGAATCTATAGCTTCAGGTTTAAATTGTTTATTATTTTGGGATGATCTTCCTTTGATTCAGTTCTGGTTTTAGCTTTGCTTGTTTCAGATGAATTGAATTTTTGAAAAACTGGAATTTGAATTTTGATCTAAACTCTGAATTATTGAGATGAATCTGAAGCTTGAAACTGAAATGTTTGATTCAGGTTGAAGCTAAAGTTTTGATTGTTTGTTACTATTTTGAATTCTTTTTATTTCTTTTTCATTTCAGTTTTAATTTTAGAAAGATGAAGAGAAATTGATGAAGCCTGGTTTCTACTCTTAAAACATGTTATTATAATTTAAATTAAAAGAAAAAAATTGTTTGCCACTTGTTTATTGTATGGCATGCAAAGCCTACAAATGTTAATACATGGATTTATAAATTTACAAATGTCATGTGCAATAAATATATGTTTATACCCTTGTTTAATAAATTATAACATATATACAAGCTATAGTTTTAAAAGAAAGAAGATTAACCTTTTTATTAATCCTATATATATACATACAACCCATATTTATCTTTATATTTTAATATGTTATCTCATAAATTTCAAAATATATATGTATATATAAGCTTTTATCGTTCTTGTTTTACATTTGTATTCATACATTTTCTTATTATTTATACTTATACAACTTTTTATTAAATTTTATTTTAATTAATTTTTTTATCTATATACATTTATTTTTATTTATATAACCTTAAGAAAAATGATTTTAAAACTAATTATACATTAATAAATTAACAAACATATGTATAATATATAATATAGAATTTAACTTTAAATGATTTTTGTAAATTTACTATGTTAATTTCAAAATATAAATTTCATATATATCATATATTATGATTAGAAAACAGATTTTCATAATTTAATATATAATGTTTTTTTAATCCAATATATTTTTTATTTATGAAATTCAAACCCATAATTTGATTAAAAATCAATTTATATACATATATAAATAAACAAACAAATATCTTATTTAATTTGGAAATTTTTTAAATTAATTCACCAATTAATCTTAAAAATTTAAATTAATTACTAAATTTATTTTGACTCAAAAACGGGATCGTTACAGATTCCCCCTTAGGAAAATTCCATCCCCGAAATTTGCTAGACAGGGAGACAACTAAAGAATAGATAAAGAAATATTTTACCACGTCAAGCTGAATATCTATTCTATATTTGGCTTACCAAATCAGAATAGCATCAATAAATATGAGAACAAATTTATTCAATATTTCACGATGTACTCAGGTCATCTGATCTTACGAAATATGCAGGGGCATTGGTTAGTCTGAAGGGATAACTAACCATTCGTAGAATGAATTGGGACCCCAAAGAATAGATAAATGGATACAATCCAATTTAGCTTTATATTTTATTAACCAATTTATTTTAAATAATATGTCAAATTCATTAAAGTTGAAAACGAAAAATTGAGAGAAAACTGATGAAAAAAATACGAAATAGGAATTTTTCTACAACGTAAACAAAAATTTGCTGGGCCACCACCACAACAAAGCTTCTTCTTGTAGCTGCCAGTAAGCCATCAGAGAACTGAAATTGGATGATGATCGAAAGAAATTGATAGGAAAAAGTTGTTTCCTTGTTGTCGCAGCGTATTGACCATTTGTAGTGGTACTCCCCTGTCCCCTATCTCGTCCTCTTCTTGCACTTATACTCACTATCAGTGAATAGTACGAGAAATTGCCGAGGCATACGGACGGATATCTTAGGGATATACTCATTCTAGGGCATTTATATCCCTATCTCTAATGAGTCACATATTGTGTTATACTCCTGAGCTAAAGTCCTTACTCAACCTTCAGTTCTGATACCACTATAATGACCCTGACTCAACCTTCGAAAATCGACACCCAAATACATTGACCGTATTCGAATGCCGCAGATTCTAATGTTGAGTCTGGTTCGTCAAATCTTATAAAACATTAAATAAACAACCAGCGGTAACAGAAATGAATGATTTTATTGATACACAATACAAATATAACAATCCGATACAATTGAAATGATCAGTGTCTATATCAGAGCCAAAAGATATACAACAGCGGAAAGAACAGCAGCGGAAAGATAGCACCAAATGGTCTTTCAAAGAATAATCCAATATATGAATCTTTATTGCCAAAGCTTCAAACCATACGCTTGAGCTACCATCATGCTGTAATGTGGCAAATGCGATCGCCAAAATCTAAAGACTTCGAAGATGTTCAAAAGTTACACCTACTATTTGATTATCTGAAACCTGACTCTGGGCTGCCCATTTAGAAAATTGTGGGCACCATGAGTTTAGAAAGGGAACAATAAACTCGAGGTCAGTCATGAGACTAGTGTGAGCAAGCAAAAACATTTGTTTTGAACAAAAACAAACAAAAGGAATTAAAAGAAATTCGCTATGCTTTTGGGAATATAAAACTACCATAAGGCCTCCCCCGTACACGCACAATGCAAGTGCACAGTTGGAGTAGATTTCTCCTTATGATAGTCAAACATGCTTGATATGCAAAATCCTTTTGATATTATTATTAGTGCATAGTACAGAAAACCTTTTGAAAGTATAATATTAATCTTAACCAGCACATGTACCATTATATTATGCCTGCTATAGCTACCACCTGAGGTGGCAGGTTATACAACCGCAATCGTAAAGGGCTCGTATTGTTTTGTTTGGATTTTCAACAAATGGTCAGGCTAAGGAACTTCCCCAGCACATGGGTATGCCTCTGGAGGGACGCCCCGCGAACCTAACCAGCTCTCTGCTAACATAAGGTCGGGTTACCTCTATAACTAGATAACTACTGACATGAGTATGCCATCCCCCGGTTGTCACCGACCTTTATCCGAGGGCCCTCAACACCAACAAATTCCATCAACCACGTAGGTTAAAAATTTGGGCTCCATACCATGATACCACCTTTATCCAGAAGGACATACACATACCTTAAAGGGCGCGACCCTTGTAACCTTGCTGCATTCTTCCTATTTCGACCATTTTCGGGTTGTGAGGTTCAACGAAGTCTCGTCGACAAAGCTACGCTTTTCACACAAGCCTTGCTTTGATCAACAAATGATCAGCAGCACTTGGTATGCCACATTACCAAATTGGGAATATATCACTAGTAACCATCAACTACATAACCTCTGAGCTCGTACGTCTCAGAGAAGGTGTTAAGCTAAGAGTACAAATTCTCCACCACCAAACAGAAATGTATTTGATAGAAACCAGCTTTACATCTCAAAGTGTAACGTCAGACATACATCCATACAAGTCCATTCTGGGTTCGAACAGAACCGAAGGCACTTCACAAAGAAGCCCATGCAAATTCGGGTATTCACAATTCCGATCGAACTCCCCATAACATACGGAGATCTCTATACCGATGCGACTCAGTGTAGAGACATTCGACATGTAATCCTTTCGTTCTTGAAAATACCCGGTCTTTACCGCCATCTTCAAATGCTATCTGTTTCATCGTATCATTATTTAGAATGGGTTATATGACATAAAGTCCTCTCCCAGCTAAACCGAATAATGAGCGCTTAATTCTAAAAAGCATATGGATATATTGGGTTCTTAGTTAAGTCACAACTTATTACCCAAAACCTTTCTTTCAAAAAGTTTAAATAAATTCCTACTTTTAATCTTTTAAACCAAAAGATTCACCCTTTAAGATCACTTTCAATTTGAAACGATGTTAACAAAAATCTTTAACAAAGATTCATTCATAGCTTTCAAAATTATTTCAATTTTAAATATTTTACACAAAAGATACACCTTTAAGATCCTCTTAAATTTGAAAACAAAGTTCACCTATCTTTAACAAAGATTCATTCATAGCTTTCAATACAATTTCCATTTCAAACTTGAAATCCTTTTAACAAAAACTAAAAGTTCTTTCTTTATATGAAAGCAATTAACTTGTGAAAACAAAGAGTTTATGTTATGGGAAAATTCGATCAAATATGCACAAGTTATAACCTTTTAAAGTTTAAATTGGAAAATCAACGAACTACCGTATACTCGGCAAGTTCCATTTAAAACCCCAAAATAGTACATTTAATATACTTCAAAAATGGCTTAAAATCCATATATATTGTATAACTTGTATGCCCCTTTCAAACCATATTTCCAAAAATAATTTCAAAACTGAAACAATACATATTTTATTCAAACTAAATTTCAGTTTCAAAACTTCCTTTTCAAAAGCTTTTCATATTCAACCCAATTCCATTTTCAAATCATTTTGGATTCAAAATTCAATCTTTTAAAAACATTTCATAATATTAAATTCAAATATCCGTGACTTAACCAATTCCTCAAGAAAGCCATATTTGTGTGTCTGGTGTAGTCCATGGGTTTTACACACAACAATAACATATCACAACCGTCATCAATTTAAGCACAACAATATCAATAAGCAGTATAATCCTATAATGCTTATCTTTCATTCACAGATTCACACAAAAGTATGTAAATTCATTATAGATAAATAGATCACAGTTCACAACTCAATTCAAAACAATTCATATCACAGACATCACATATCGGGGATAACAAACAATTCAATGCATTCAATAGAATCCCGTCAACCATACGCAAGATCAATTAATCACTTGATTGTAATTATATTAACCATATTAATTACTTATAAATAAATTACTAACCCTAGTTAATTAACATTAATTAATTGCAAACTTTAAATTAATTTTCCTTTAATCATTTATTAATTAACCTTTATTATAAATTATCAACCTTAATCGAAAAATCAATCAACCTTTAATCATTAAACAATTAACCTTTAATTTTTTAATAATTCTTTAATTAATTATCCTTAGTCAATTATATTAATTAATTAACCCTTAATTAATTACCATTTAATTAGTTATCCTTAATTAATTACAATAAGTGATTATCCCTAATCACTTAATCAACTTTAACCATTAGTTAATTACTTTTAATTAAGTAATTATCTTTAAGTAATTAATTACCTTTAATTACTTACATTAATTAATCTTAATTGATTAATTATCCCTTAATGTAATTATGCTAAGCAATTATCCCTCAATTACATTAAGTAATAATCTTTTACTAATAACATTAATTTCATTAAGTAATCATCCTTAAATTACTTTCATTAAATAATCAACCTTTAATTAATCACATTAGTTGAGAAATCACATTGATTAATTATCCTTTAAATTAATCACTTTAATTAATTAACCTTTAATCATAAATTAGCTAACCTTTAAAAAAAAATTCATCTTTCTTAATTAACCCGTTAATTGCATTATTAAGTTTAATTAAAAATGAACCTTTAAAATAAAGGTTATTTATATATGTATAAATATTAAAACACTTTTAAACTTGATTAATAATTTATTTTCGAACTTCTCATTAATACCAAACTTAAATAAACTCATGTTATAACAAAGAATTTGGTTAAGAAAGAATTTTCAAAACTTGACTTAGTTTAAATTTTCAAACTTGTTATATTCCTTTATTCAATAATTTGCTATTGTAACAAAACCCAAGCTAAACATAAGTTTTCCTGAGCACGTCCCCGAGCAACTCGCTTTCGTATTTCCTTTGAGTTCAAACCATTCGACTTCGAGCTAGTGCCAATTTCCCCTAGAAAACCTCAAGACCATCTCGTCACCCAGATCAACCTCAAGTTTAAATTGTTTATTATTTTGGGATGGTCTTGCTTTGATTCAATTCTGGTTTTACTTTGCTTGTTTCAGATGAATTGAATTTTTGAAAAACTAGAATTTGAATTTTGATTTGAGATTTGAATTATTGAAATGAATCTGAAGCTTGAAACTAAAATGTTTGATTCAGGTTGAAGCTGAAATTTTGATTGTTTGTTGCTGTTTTGAGTTCTATTTTGATTTCTTTTCCATTTCATTTTTAATTTTATAAAGATGAAGAGAAATTGATGAAGCCTGGTTTTTACTCTTAAAACATGTTATTATAATATAAACTAGAAGAAAAAAATTGTTTTCCACTTGTTTATTGTATGGCATGCAAAGCCTACAAATGTTAATACATGAATTTATAAATTTACAAATGTCATGTGCAATAAATTTGTGTTTATACCCTTGTCTAATAAATTATAACATATATACAAACTGTAATTTTAAAAGAAAAAAGATTAACATTTTTATTAATCCTATATATATACATATACAACCCATATTTATCTTTATATTTTAATATGCTTATCTCATAAATTTCAAAATATATATGTATATATAAGCTTTTATTCATTCTTGTTTTACATTTGTATTCATACATTTTCTTATTATTTATACTTATATAATTTTTTATTAAATCTTATTTTAATTAAAAATATTTATCTATATACATTTTTTTATAACTATTTATATAACCTTAAGAAAAATGATTTTAAAACTAATTGTACATTAATTAATAAACACACGTATGTATATTATATAATATAGAATTTAGCTTTAAACAATTTTTGAAAATTTATTATATTAATTTCAAAATATAAGTTTCATGTATATCATATATTGTAATTAGAAAAAAAATTCATTAATGTAATATATAATGTTTTTCAAATCCAATATATTTATAAGATATTAATTTATGAAATTCAAACCCACAATTTAATTAAAAATCAATTTATATACATATATAAATAAACAAACAAATATCTTAATTAATTTGGAAAAAAATTAAATTAATTAACCAAATAATCTTAAAAATTTAAATTAATTACTAAATTTAATTTGGCTCAAAACCGAGATCGTTACAGTGTAATTTTCAGTTACATTCTTAGAAACACACACACACATATAACTTACTAGAATATTAAAAGTTGTAATGTTAAATATGGACATGTAAGGGAATATTATACAAGAAAATTTTAAATAATGAAAGTGTTCAATGGAATTTGCTTTTATAAATAAGAAATTTGATATGAAATAGTTATAAATGTTAGTTATAATTGTAGTGCTACTTAATAAAATGAAATAGAAAGTGAATATTGTAAGCAAAGAATTATGAATTTGAGTTAATGTTTGAAGCTACTGATAATTACCGTAAATAATTAAATGAGTACTATATTAAATTTAATGATTGTAACTTCACAAATGGTTTATTACTTCGATCCGTTGTGAAGATTGTATGCTTGTTTGTAAAGATTGCTGTTTTGTTGCATTGATTTATTTTGATTTTATGTGATGATGGTATGCTTTTGGTTAAAAGCGATTGTTGTTATGTTATGTTGACCGTTTGTTATTAATTTAAAACAATATAATTATTTCAATTCTATATAATTATTGACCTATTTGGACCATATAAGTGGAATACAGGTTATGGAAGCAATTGCTACTGCTTTTGGTTTCATAAAATAAAGGTTATTTACCCGACAAATAAGTACGTTCTTGGATTATGGTTTTCTAACGATATTATATTGTTTCCCCCGCTGTTAGGATATATTATTTTAAAAATATATGATATATTTTATTATTTTGATATTATGATTTCTACCGAGCTTCTCCGTATAAAGGAGACTCTGTCGAAATTTTTTGTGAATTTTGGACTTAAAATTTTTTGTGAAATATTTTCCAAACTTTTGTTAATTTGAATATAAAAGAATTTAATTTTTTATAAATTAATATATTTTATTTAAATTATTTATTACGTAAATAAATTGTTTACAAATTTAATATTTTGAATAAGATATATTGATTACTTAGTTCCTTCTTTTCCCTTTTTTTTGGGGACGAAAAGTTTTAAGTGGGGGAGTGTAATGACCCATAATTTTCGACAATTAAAAATAGTAAACTTAATAAGATTTTTGTAATTAATTGTTGGAAGAAAATAAAATTTAAGATTTATAACTAGAATAATACTAAAACGAAATGCAACAATGTCAATTAAGGCTAATTATTAACAATTTGAATGGAATTTCAATTAATTGAAATAGTGTAAGGTTATACTTTGTTATAAAGTGAACATAGAATAAAGAATGTAAATATTGAATTCATTAATGAAATAATATATTGTTGATGGAAATTGAATAAAATTAGTGTTATGAAAGAAATGGTAACATTTGTTTGTAAGTAATAAACGTATAAATGTAATTAAAGGCTAAGGGTGACAATTATTATATATATTACCTATTTATTTGGTCTATTAAATTTAATTGGAAATAAATGGAAATTAATTCCCTTAATTAGTGCAGTTAATGTAGGTCTAATTGATAATGGTAAAAAGGTTGATTCTATACAATATAACCAATGTAAATTTTTATCATAGTATGACCTTTGATTTGTATAAAAGGATGGAAATCAGTTTACTCAAATTTATTGGAATTGGAAATTTTAATAAGTGAATTTATTACAATCAATGAAATAAAAGGTTGAGTAAGTGAAAGGTTGGATGAAATGGTAAAATATTGATGTAATGGAAGATATAACGATGTTGACTATGTATGTAAGGTAATAATTGATTTAGTACGAGAATGAAACCAAGGTAAATAAATTAATTGAGACTTTAATTATAATTAATGTGTGAAATTGACCAAAATTCAATAAAATGAAAATATAGTTAATACAAATAAAGGATGGAAATTGGAGTATATTAACATAATGAAATGCAAAACAAATTTTAACTATGTTATTAGATCATAAGTTTGAACCATAAATAAAATTCTAAAACAACAAACTACAATGAAGCAATGAAGTAGAAGGTTCTAACGCGTATTAGAATATAATTTAACAACAGAAATGGAATAATAAATGGCAGTTTTAATGATGAGTTAAATGAATATTGATTGATAGAGAAAAACATTTATTTAGTATGTAATTTAATGTTTCTTGGATACTGCAATTTTATAAATGTGTTTACATGACGATAAATAAGGATTACAATGTTTACATATTTATTTAATTGATTTCATCAATTAGGGTCTATTTTGAAGTGGAAGATTAAAATTTAATTAGAAATAAATTTATTGATATATTTTAATTGAAAAAAGAAACAAAGTGAAATTAATAAATTTAATGTTTGAATGTTTTCATTTGGAATGTACATTATTTGGAAATATAAGAATGGATTTAATATTTACAAGTTGATCATTTTAGAATATAAGTATGCTTTCATTTATGAATGGCAAGTAACGAATATGCATTTTGAGGAAAATAAAAGAATTTTTGAGGAAAATAAAGTGAACGTTTCTGTTCTTAATATAAATATAACGTTGTAAGAAGAGAAAATTGAATTTTTAAAACAACATTTTACGGTAGTTATATAGCATGCATAGGTTGTACGGAAGTGATTTTATTACTAACCTTGAAATTTAAAATAAGTTAAATATTTGAGTTGATAATTACGTGTCAAGAATTATGTTGTTTTTAAATTTTAATTTTTAAATCATGGTTCGTATTTTATTTTATGTAGCGGCGATCCCCATTATGTAAATTGGTGTGTTCAAATTTAGTTATGTTGCTGTAATTAAATCTTTAATGAATGTCAAATTCTGTATGTTTGGGGTTAACAAAATTAATTGAATGAACAAATATTTTAAATTTTGAATTCCAAAAGTTTGTTTATAGAGTAGAGTCGGTCCATTCACTTCCTTTCTAATTAATAATTGCCACACTTTTTTTCATTGTTTCCTCATTGTTCCATTACTCATTTCCATTTACATTGTCTAAAGCCTTTTCATTTCATGAACGTTACCTACTTTTCATAGTTTTAATTCTTTCCTTCACCTCTTTTAATACCTACCATTTTTTGAGTGTTGTTCATATTTTTACTTTATTTCAATTCCTACTTTGTTTATATTTAGCTGTATTAGCTTTTCACTAGTTTCAATCTTCATTCTTGTAGCTTCATTTCATTTTTTTTAAATCTCATCTTCTGTAGCTTCATTTTTGTTTCTCTTCACCTTCCTCCTTCCTTTCTGTGTTCATGTTTCTTCTTCAAATCTCCTTTCTCTCCTATTTTCCAAAGCTTTTTTTTCTTTCTTCTTCTTACTCTTCGAATCTTCTTCTTTTTTAAAGCTTTCTTTTCTTTTTTTCAGTTCTTCTTCTTTAATTTTTTTTTCTTTTTCAAAACTTCTCTTCTTTACATGTCTTTTCCTTTAAATCAAGATCCATATAATCTTCTCTCCAAAACTTCCTGTAAAAAATGATTAAGATAGCAAGGAAACAAAACAAAATGAGAAAGTAGTAGCAGATCCAAACTAGCTAGAAAAGGGAAAGCAAAAAGGTGAGTGATTCAACCCACTCACGCAATACTAAAAATTCCATTGCAAGTTAAATAAAATATATGATGTGATATATAATTTTTTATTGCTTTTCGTTGACTTAAGTTGACATTTGAATTGATATTGAATCTGACTTGACATTTAATTTTATATTGGAATTTAATTGATAGTTAAACCTTGATATTGATAACTATTATATGTTGAAATATATTGGTTGATTTGGATGTTGTTTGAAATGGATGGTTATTGATTGATATGTTGTATGTATGGCAGTTTATTTATTTTAATATGTCCCTGTTATCACCTTGTATATTATTGACATCATTTAAGTGGTCCTCTAAATCATTTTAGAGTTGGATAATTAAGACATTTAAATTGTGGGTTGAAATGATATATACCCATATAATTTCTTGAATTTGGATTATTTATTGAAACTGAATTATTCAAAAAGTTTAAGTTTTTAATTTAAATTTCGGATTTATTTTAAATAAAGTGGTTAAAATTGGTATTTCGAATTATTTGAAATCTCGTAAATTTACTAAACTCACATTGTACACTTGATAGGAGATGAAAAATCCTATAACATCTCTGAAGCTGTTGCGCTCATATTTTTATTTGAGATTGATTTGACTTACGTAGGAATTTTTAGTTCTCACTCGAATGTATTCTTTTTCTTTATGCATGTGTCAGTTTGAGCTTTTACAGTGCATTGAAGACTATTTTATTTTCTGGAGGACGAAGACGAAGATTCAGTAATTATTGCTATTTATTATTATTATTCCACTGCTTATTATGTTCCGCTGCATTATTTGTTTTTAATTTATGATGTACATATAACTCTGATTTGAATTGCAAAAGTATAATTAAATGTCATTTGTAAAACTACTTCATGAACTATTTATTTGATTATTATATTTTGTCATTTCGCTGCGAGACTCTGTGTTTTATTTTTTCTTCTTTTCTGTTATTTTCTTAGCCACCGCGTTAACAATTCTCCTTTTTCAATGGTTTGAATTAGACATGTGTGGTTTATTGTCGATTTAAATCATCCAAAAAGGTGGGTCATTACAGATTCCATACAATGATGGGTAAGGGGCTACCTTTGTACAATACATCTCTAAAGGAATGTACCGAGGACCCATAGATAGTCCTCTACATCTGGAAAGGCCAGCATGCCACTTTCCAACGACCAACACAGTGGTCCTAGATAGTACTGAATATGACATCACCTCGGTTGTTCTTGACCTATCCGAGACGTCTCATAGCATACACAACAAACCTAATATATGGAGGGTAATCTAGTAAGGCGATGACCATACCCTAATGCGTTTAACCCACATTGCCTTACAACATACCCTATTTCAGCCATTTTCGAGAATGAGGCCTGAGGTAACGTATTACTTTTAACAAAAAAAATCCCACTTTGAATGCCACATTGCCATTTCTAATAACATATTATTGATTTTCACAAAAGTACAAGCCCTGAGTTCATATATCTCAAGGAAGGGTGTTATGTGTAAGAGGGGTTACCTCCTACACCACCAAACGGATGCACGTTTGCAAAAGTCAATGTAAGTGGTCTTAGAAATGCAATGTCGGACACTCACTTATACAAGTTGTCTAGGAACAGGACAAACCGAAAGCACTCCTCCTACCACAACCCATTTGGTTACCCCTAGGATCAGTAGCGAATGGTGATTGCATTAAAGAATTCAAAAATGCATATACCACTTCCACCATATACATATTATGAGAATTACCCTAAAGGTTAGTGGAAAGCAACCCTACATATAAAAATTCGTGCCTTCAAAATCATTGTCTTGAATATGTCTTCACTTTCGAACGCGTATATTGGTTCGAAGTGGTTTTTGGATAATCGCCAAAATCCGATCTCGGTCTCTCCAAACCGATTAGCGATCCATGATGTCAAGTAGATGGGTGAATATTATCAAACCAATATCTTTTACCCATGTAAAATATCTTCTTAGAGATATATATATCTTTAAACCATTTCTTTTTTAGCATATATGGGATTATTAAACCTCTATTGTCAAACCCTTTGGCTAACTAAAACCCCTTTTTAACTTTCGAAATACCAAAACATTTCATCATTAATTACCAAGGAAAAATATTTCCCTATTCTATTACTAGTATAATTTCCATCTTAGTGAAGATTTCACATTTCCAAAACATAACTTTAGTGGGTCAAAAACAATGTTATTTAAAACAACGGTTACTGTAAACCCAAGTTAGTAAATATTGAGTAAAAAAGGATCCACGGAAATCAGACTAATTCTACTTAATACTAATTTTTGTATTCAACCCGCACTATTCGTCAAAGAATGGGGAAATCACCTTTTAAATTCACAAGAGTGGAACGAATTCCGTCCTCGGAATTCAACATGGAGCTTAATTAGAATGCTTTATATGCTTCCAAATTTTTTGTTATTTAAAATCTTGTTTATCCTTTGGAAAACCCCAAATCACTATTTTTCTTATCTTTGGAAAATGCGATCCGAGTAAATCAAACTAGCTATCCCCTCCGTTGGGCCGGTCCGGATAGCTAGGAAGAGCAAGAAACTGGTTTTCCAAAATCAAGCCTAAAGACCATCTCCCTATCACCCATAAGGCAACTGAGTTATTTGATCAACTCTAAACCCTTTAAATACTTAATTTATTTATTTGAAAATCATTTATAATGGATTTAGGAAGAAAATCCAAGTTTAAATCTTATTTCAGAAATTTTCAAATTCCTTTGTTAAATTGGCGAATAGTGGTTTTAAGGGCATCGCATTACAAATGCCATTTTAAGCCTTTTATATGTATAAATTTTCCATTAAAAATCTTTTAAAATATTTTAACATATTTTTAGAATTTGTTCCATATTCTAAAGATAAAAATATCCATTTAAATAGAATTTGAAATTTTGGTTTTCGAACTACCAAAATGCGATGTTTTTGAATACTTTATTCAGATATCCTTCAAGATTTCCTAAATGAAATCTCGATTTTTATTTTTCATTTGAAAAGTATAACACCAAGGATCTATAAAATTCTTATTTCAATGAATTTTGACTTATAATCCACTCTGTACATTTGTTTAACTTTTTATGTCGCAAAATCATGAATGCCGAAGCGCAATGGCTTATTTTGATTCTAATTTCATATTTTTTAAAAATTTCCGAAATGAGTTTTAATATTTATAAAAAAATTATAAACCATTTTAACCATGCTTAAAGAGGTTTACATATACCGTGACACTTTTATAATTAATAAAAGAAAGTCTTTTCTTTGTGTGAATTTGACTTGTATTTACCATGAATTATATCTATCGCGCAAACATATTATCACATCCAAAACATGATGATTAATAATAGAAAACAAACATGCAAAACATATCATATCATCATATAGTTTAGTAAAATAAACTAGCGGAGTAATTCTCACATTCATTTGTCCCTAGATGTACTAAAATTGACTACAGCACCGCTATCACTGCACCGAAGCTCATGAATCCTACCCTGGGACTCTCGGGTGTGTTCGGCCTTGTACTAGAGAGAGTGGAAATGACTAGATGAGCCTGGCCAAGCAAGAGGAAAGTAGAAAAGGTTATTTCTCTCTTTAATTTCAAACTAAGGCGATATCTTTCTAGAAGTGTATTTTTAACAGAGCTTTGCTACGACTATGGAATAATTTATGAATACTTGGAAGCCATTAGTGAGCATTAAGGAGCTCAAGAAAAAGGAAGAAGAAGATTTTTTACTGTAAGGAAAAGAGTGGATATGGACATATATTATAGCCTTTTTAGCAAAATATCTACAACGTCGTTATCATCATCATTCCCATCATCCATGTGCTACACCCACACCCCTTTACACAGTTGAACCATCCTCCCCTCTTATGTGATCCCATGTGCTTGTAAGTGAAGGTAAGTTTTGCTTAGAATATATTTACATTTTATAAATTTACATTAAGTAAGTTAGTAAATGTTAATGGTGTATATATATATATATATATATATATATATATAAATTTTTATATGTTCATATGCATTTGTATTGACGTTTTTATGTTTATTTTTTTGACAAATGAAGTTGCAATGTTTTGATACAACTTTTGTTAAACTGTGGTGAATCCGGGATTCAAATTTCGTTCATGTTTTTACTTCTTTGTTAAACTAAATATATTTGCAAAAAAATATTGAAAATATATATTTTATAATCTTAGAATAACTAAAACGTGCTCATTTGAATTATCAAACCATATAAATCAATATTCAGACAGGTGTTGCAAAATCCTGTCGTTATACTGTTAAAGTGCAACGAAATTCGCATATCTTTATAAAACTAGTTTATACATTTATAAAACTATTATAAATCAATTATTATCATTATGTAATAATAAAATGTATTATTCATCATTTAAAATAATTATTAAAACATTTAGACTTAATTTAAATTCAAAAATCAATTATTTAAAAATGATGACATCGTTGATGATGTCATAAAGACATTTTATTTTCAAAAATAAAATAAATAATTTTATCACATATTCTTTCTTAATGGAGAAATAAGTGTATGTATCCAATTTTGCATCCTTTAACGTTGAGAAAATCCTAATTTTACCGAAAACTGGTGTTCGTCCCTTTTCTAGTGAAAATACCCAATATATAAATTTTTAAATATAATTTTAAAACAAGTTTACCATCATTAATTTTTGCTCAAAACATTATAATTTGTGCTATAAAATCTTATATTTGAATATTCAAAAATAATTATAATTTTTCAAAGTGATAAGTTTACGGGTCGTTGCACCCTACTAGCCCTAGTCTTCGCTGCTCTTGGATCTGATTGTTTAGGCTTTGTGTAACGATCTGACTTTTTGACTCTCGAATGTCGACACTAAATACATCCATGAAATTCATTTTTCGAACTCCAAAATGCCAGAAAGACATAAAGTTAAGGTAAAATAAAAGAAATATAACAAGAAATAGAGAATACAACATCAAAATCTCATAACGGAACGATAATATATGATATCCAAGGAACAGTACAAAGGGTTTCCCTAAGTACAAAAATATTATAGTAACTAAAACCTAAGTTCTATTATTAATCTGGATAGGTATAATTTCTTGTCCTCATAATGTTAATACATAAATACAGAAATGCGTTGGAAATAAGAATACTACGGAAGGTAATCATCCATCTCTTCTCTATAAGCTCAAAGGCGTCCGTAGCTAAATCTTGAAACATACATGAGGCTAACTCGAGAATTATAAGAAAATAACATCTAGATCATTTTAATAAACCAGTGTGAGAAAAATATGAAACTTGTAATATTAACCATTAAGACCGTATGGATTTCCTCAATTAGCCCACGCATGAACCTATAGAACCAAGTGTAAACAAGTACCGTCAATTTCCGTTGGCCAACAATCGATAAGTATCTCTAAACATGGAGTTGATATACCCCATCATGGGTTAGCAAAACCCTGGAGTGAGCGCCTTACTCTGTTTTCTGTCATTTTCGATGTTGAGATCACATTTGGCATCGTTCACACGAGTCTTCATTACTCGAACAGAACATAAATCGCTAAATGGATTCCCACCTCTCAAATAGATCATGAATCGCTACATGGATTCGAGTATCTTAAACATATCTCAAGCCTCTATATAGAGTCCCTCATAAGTCCTTCAACAAATGCTAACTTTGTCCTCTCTTTTGGAATACTCCTTAAGATAGAAAGTCCTACATGGTAGCATCATTTCAATTATTAATGCTGACATCTTGGTTAGTATTGACAGTTCAACTCTATATCATTTCACTTTACATGTGACGCCCCACCTCTATACCCACGCTAGCCAAGAACATTACGGTGAATGCTGTCAACTAGCACGGAGAATAAGGCTGTTGAGGAGCGACCCTCCGTGTAATTGCTTTGCGCGAGCATTGATATGTCAGATAGTATAACAATCCGACATACCGACACAAACTCAAAGCTACTACACAGTGGCTGTAATATCTTCAGAAACAAATATAGAAATAAACATAACATAAATCAGTCACAGATAATTCATATCACAAAGGCGGAATAAGATATGAATATTACACATAAAAGTGTACATCAGAGTAGTGGTCAGAAAGATCCACAATAACACAAAATAATAGCAACATGTGCTATACAAAAGAATACATCAATGAGTCAATATCTCAAGAGTATGCAACAAAAACTACTAATCTAAGTAGTAAGCAAAAGGTCAGAGTAATGGATCCCTAGAGAGAAGTCAAGTCGAAGCACCTGCAACATCTCGGTCTGACCCGAGTATTATTTATAAGAAAATAATAAACGGATCAGTCTAGCTATAAATATCAGATAACATGATATAGAACGAAAGATATGGCATAGACATATAATATCCATAATGGCATACTACTATAAGTATGTAAATGATAATCAACAAACGATTAATCAATATCAAAGAATCTTCTCAAAGATCCAAAAAGGGTATCATACCCAAAACTTGTATTCATAACAAGTTAATGACACACGAATTCACCAATGCACAAAAATTGATAAATCATATCAATGAAAATCACTAAAATTGGTGAAGCATAAATTCTAGAATTCAACACACGAAATCTAGAAATCATAAAATAAAAAGGGGGGAGGCCTATCACACTAACGGGAGCATGAAAACTCACCAACAGCTGTAACACACGAATGAGAAGCTATCTCATGGTAACTAGCCATTAATTTGACACACGAATGGTCCGAAGACCGTGGGTTGCTACCCCACCAATTTGAGTCGAAACTCCATAAAGCGGGGCTTAGTCTCCCTCGCAGACAAAGAGACATCGCACAATTGCTAGTCTAAACCATAAAATGATCATCATTGATCATCAAGAAGTGTCAATTACAATAAGCTAGTAAGTATATGAGTTTAGCATCATGTCCCATAACCACTAGCTTAACTTAAATATTTGCGAACAAATTGTAAATCTCCACTAGAAAATTGTCACAAGAGATTCAATCGAACAAGTCCAAGAATTAACCAACGAAGTAAACGCAAGAGTTTCATACCACTTGTTTTACTAAGTCGTTTAATTAGATTTCTCATACGAGTGAGGTAAAGGTTTGTATATACTAGTAGATTGGAAAACGGTTTAGGAAACGAGCTTTGTAATTGAAAATAGAGTTGAAATCGTTTTGATGAAAAGGGTTTTGATATTTACTACTAGTATAGAAACCTATATATTTTTAAAGTGACAAGTCATCGAAAGGATTGTAGGAACAATCAATCATCAAAATTCACATACGAAGACGTGAATCAAATCCAAAGAAATCGATATTAAATCCATCAAAGTGGATATTTCCAAAAATTCCCAAGAAAATGTCATCAAAGTCGATAATTAAATGATAACAATAGAAGGGAACCAACACAAATCGATAAAATTGGAATTCGTAAACAAAATAGGCAAGCAGGCAAAACACTGCAGTTTCAGACGTTTGAAACAAGTGGTTCAGACGTATGAATCTGGAAATATAAAAATTTCCAGAACACAATTCAGACGTCTGAATCAAGTGTTTCAGACGTCTGAAATAGGCATATTTAGCCTATTTTCTTTCTGTTTGAAATAGAACCAATTCAGACGTCTGAAATTCCAGATTCAGACGTCTGAAACTGGAATTCAGAGCATTTTCTGAACCTCGACCAAAAATGGCCAAACGAATATCGGAAATGATCGAACGAGCAAGTGACGACTAAGGATTTGCGCCAAGTGACAACCCAGCCTTAAACGACTCGTCGATACGCCTCAAATATCCATGTCCAAATATGCATAAAAGGATTTTCATAGATTTTGATTTCAAAATACCAAAATTGGAATATACACCAAATCAATCCAAACCAAAATCAATTGCACAAGAGTAAGTGTTAGGAATTCATACCTAACAATCGAAGATAATTATAAACTAAGATGTGAGATAAAAATCTCACCTTTTTACAAAATCAAACAAGAAGAAGCTTGAAAGCAAATGGAGAATCAACCTCTCTTCAACACAACCCAAATGAGCTTGAATCTATGCTCAAAACAAGAACATTCCCAAAATTAGGTTTAGGAATTTCTGAAATTGGTAAGAGAATAAGTTGGAGAAGAAGAAGAGAATGCTTACCAATGGGTTCTCTTGAATTTGGAGCTAGGAATTTGAGGTTGCAAGAGGAACTAGGGTTTTGGAGTTTTAATTTCCAATCTCTCCCACCATTATTGCCTTAGAACTGAAAAGAGGAAGAAGTGAGGGTGAATGGGGAAGAGTGGTTCAGTTTTGAGTATAAGTTGGCTAGTGGGCTGAACCCAAACTCAAACCCAAAGTGAAAAAGGTCAAATTTTTGACTAACTCCAAATATATCAAAGTTTATAATCAAAAAGGTCGCAAACGGCATTTTGAACTCAATGGAGGTGGTCTCGAGTCCCAATTTGGCTGTTTGCAAAAAGTAGCTTTTCGGACTAAAATCCGACTAACGATAAAATATTTAAATAAAATATTTAAATATAAAATGGATAAATATGCGGGTTGTTACAGACTCCCTTCCTTAAAGAAATTGCGTCCTCGCAATATTTAAGAAGAAGATATGTAGTAACAACCATAAAATCATATTCAACACAAAAGAAATTTGAAATAAGAAGTTCACCTCAAATAGCACGAGAAAGTAAGTCCGGATGTGTTCGCTCGATGTACTCTCTAGATTCCCAAGAACAATCCTTAGGATTTGAAGACCATTGAACTTTAACAAGCGGAACATCTTTATTTCGAAGTCGTTTGACCTCCGAAGCAATTATACGAATAGGATGTTGCTCATAAGTTAAATTAGGCGAAACTTCGATCTCTTCCACAACACCGGGCTCAAGAATAGAATCGGAATCTCGAAGACATTTTCGAAGTTGAGAAACGTGAAACACGTCATGGATAGCAGAAAATTGAGCCGGTAATAAAAGGCGATAAGCCATGGAACCAATACGTTCAGTGATAGGAAATGGCCCAATATATCGAGGCGCCAATTTTCCCGATCGACTGAAACGTACAACACCCTTCATCGGTGAAACACGAATAAAAACAGAGTCTCCAACAGAAAATTCTAATTTCCTTCTCCGGTTATCGGCATAGGATCTTTGTCTACTCTGGGCTTCTTTCATCCTATGACGAATAAGATCAATCTTTTCTGTGGAATCACGAATAAAATTGGGACCTAAAACCAGCTTCTCACTAGTCTCAAGCCAACAAGAAGGAGATCGGCATGGCCTTCCGTAGAGTGCCTCAAAAGGTGCCATACCAATACTAGATTGGAAGCTATTATTATAGGGGAATTCAACAAGGGAAATTTGATCTTCCCAACTTCCCCCAAAATCAAGCACACAAGCACGAAGAAGATCTTCAAGTGTTTGATTCACACGCTCGGTTTGTCCATCGGACTGAGGATGATAAGCGGAGCTAAAATTGAGCTTCGTTCCCAAAGCTTTTTGAAGACTCTTCCAAAACCCACTAGTAAACAATGGATCACGATCACTAACAATAGAAGTAGGAACTCCATGCAATTTAACAATCTCTTTGATAAAGAGCTTGGCCAAAAGAGGAACGGTTCGGTTAGACCGAACGGGAATAAAATGGGCGGATTTAGTAAGTCTATCAACGATCACCCATAAGCTATCATGACCCGAACGAGAACGGGGAAGGCCATCTATAAAATCCATGGAAATTTGGTCCCACTTCCAAATTGGAATTTCTAAAGGTTGCAATAACCCACCGGGCCTTTGATGTTCGGCTTTAACAAGCTGGCAAGTCATGCAACACTTAACAAAGTTAGCAATATCAAATTTCATTCCCTCCCAATAATATTGTCGCTTCATATCTGCGTACATTTTACTACTACCGGGATGAATGGTGAATTTAGAACGATGCGAATCTTCTAAAATATCCTTACGAAGATCAATAATATTTGGTACGATAAGTCTACCAAATTTTCGAATGCCGCCACGAGAATCGATATCAAATTCTCTCAATCCTTCAATATCACCTCTATTCTTAATATTTTGGCCAAGAAGAGCCAAGTCGGGATCTAGCCTTTGAGCTTCAAGAATGCAGTCTAAAAGAGAAGGATGAGCCTCAAGGCTACATAAAACAAATGATGAGCATAAATCGGATACGCGGTCTCGAATCTCACAAATGGATAAGATCTCGAGATCGTTCCATTCAGATATCATCATAGAAATAACCGCTTGTTGCTTTCGACTAAGTGCATCCGCAACGCGATTCCCCTTTCCGGGAGTATAAAGGATATCAAGATCATATGGTGCAAGAAATTCGAGCCAACGCTGTTGACGCAAATTAAGTTCCTTTTGAGAGAATAAATACATCAAAGACTTATGATCGGTATAAAGAACAAATTTCTCTCCTAGGAGATAATGACGCCAAATCCGAAGAGCGAAAACAATAGCCGCAAGCTCTAAATCATGAGTGGCATATCTAGTCTCGGCTGGCTTCAATTGCCTAGAAGCATAAGCAATAACACGTTCTTTTTGCATAAGAACGGCACCCAAACCAACGCGACTAGCATCGGTATAAACAATAAAATCTTGGTTTCCCTCGGGAATCACAAGAATAGGAGCATCAGAAAGGAGTTCTTTTAGTTTCTGAAAAGAAGTTTCACATTTGTCCGACCAAATGTATTTAATGCCTTTCTTGGTTAAGCCAGTGAGAGGCATGGCAATTTTAGAAAAGTCTTTGATAAAACGGCGGTAATAACCCGCCAATCCAAGAAAACTACGAATCTCCGTCACACTCTCCGGTCTCTTCCATTCTTGAATCGCTTCAATCTTTGAAGGATCCACAGAAATTCCGGATTCGGAAATAATATGACCGAGAAACTTCACACGAGATTTCCAAAAATGGCATTTAGAAAATTTTGCTTTCAGTTGATTACTCCTAAGAGTTTCCAACACAATCCGAAGATGCTTCTCATGTTCCTCTTCGGTTTTTGAATACACAAGAATATCATCAATAAAGATGAGAACAAACCGGTCGAGGAAGTCCTTGAAAACTCTATTCATAAGGTCAACGAAACAAGCCGGGGAATTTGTTAACCCAAATGGCATAACAAGCCATTCATAAGATCCATAACGAGTACGGAACGATGTCAAAGGAATGCTATCCTCTGCAATACGAAGCTGATGAAATCCAGTAGCTAAGTCTAATTGTGAAAAGACTTTAGCACCACTAAGCTGATCGAATAGATCATCAATCCGAGGTAAAGGATATTTATTTTTGATAGTAAGATCATTAAGCTTGCGGTAGTCAACGCAAAGCCTAAGTGTTCCATCGGATTTCTTCACAAAAATAGCTGAAGCTCCCCAAGGAGAGGAACTAGAGCGAATAAATTGCTTCGTCTCCAATTCAGATAATTGTTTACGCATCTCCTCGTTTTCTTTACTGGACATACGATAAGGAGGACGAGTAATAGGTTGAGCTCCAGGAATAAGATTAATTTTGAACTCAATTGCTCGCTTAGGTGGTAATCCCAAAACGGGCTCGAATATGTCGAAAAATTCACGAACGACGTGAATAAGAGAAATTATATCACCCTCATCATCATCATCGTCATCACGAGGATTTAAAGAATATAAAGATGCAACCAAGCTGGAATCCGAGTCTTTGAGAATAATAGAAAGCTGCTTAACAGATAGAGGATGTCGAAGATGAATAGTCCGCTCCGGACATAGGATATGGGCTTCATAACGGTTAAGCCAATCCATTCCCAAAATCATTCCAAAGCCTAAGTAGCGCATAACATGCAAATCGGCTAGGAAAGAAAAATCACATAAAATAATCTCCACATCTTTACAAAGCAAACTAATCATTGCAAATCCACCAACCGGATTCGAAATTCTCAAAGAAGTCATTAAACATAAAACATCCAAAGAAAAAGTGTCAACAAGTTCCTTTGAAATGAAAGAATGGGATGCACCCGTATCAAAGAGAACTCTAATAGGTTGATCATGAAATAAAATAATTCCATCAAGAATGGAATGAGAAATACCTTGGCCACGAGATGTGTTGCCAGGGGCTTGAGCAACATTTAACTTTCCCTCCTTCCTGCCTTCAAGTTTAAGGCATTGATGGATAAAATGGTCCGGACTTTTACAATAGCGACAAGATCGAGGCTTTGAACACTTGTTCGCAAAATGGTCCCTAGAACCACAGTTGTAACATTTCCCTTCACTAGAGGAAAAAGTCTTAGCAGTAGGAATTGCTTGTTTCCCCTTTTTATTGGGATAAGGACCTTTAAATTTGTTAGGCCTCTTTTTGTTGTTGAAGCTAGGTTTGGAAGCTACTACCTCAACATCACTCCCCCTATCTGCCTCTTCAAGACGAAGAGCGACATCTACAAGTTGGTCAAAGGGAACTTCTAATTTTAGAAGTAATGGCTTCTTGAGATTCTTATTTAAGCCATAGACGAACCTCTGGTTCTTCTTCAATGGGGTGTTGATGTATTCAAGCCCATATTTGGAAAGCGACTCAAAGGACGTGACATAATCGGTCACGGAGGATTCACCTTGAACAAGGTCAATGAAACAACGAGCCATCGTCACTTTCTCAGCTTCTGGAACGAATTTTAAATCGAAGCGTTCTCGGAATTGCTCCCAGGTGAGATCCGCTTCATTAATCTCAGAAATAAGAAGTTCGTACCAGTCCAATGCTCTCTCTTGGAGCATACTGGAGGCCACCTGAACTCGGTGAAGATCGATAAGATTCATGCGCGAAAAGATGCGATCGCATGTTCTAAGCCAAGCTTGGACTTCAATAATAGTTTCGGAACCTTTAAAGGGCTTCCCACCCAAATTAGTGTAATCGCTGCACAAGCGTGCAAATCCCGACTTTGGGTGAGTAGGTTCCGGGTTAGCTCCAGCTGCTTGAGCATTAGATACCAAATCAAGAAGTTGTTGAGCAGTCATAAAAACTCCATCCTGGGGTGGAGTACTAGATGGCATGGCTCTGGGGCGGCCTGGTCTAGACATTTCTCTTCCTTTAGAAAGAAAAAAAGAAGAAGAAGAAGAAAAAGGTTATTCACCAAACAATTATCAAGAAATCTTGATAAATAAAACAAGGAATCATAAAAGAAAATAGGATAGAAAGGTACGAAGGCTCGAATTAATCCTAAGGTATAACTCCTAAGATGGACTTAGGACGATGATCCTTGTTAAGTTATTCTACATTGTTCCGAAGTTTGGCTCTGATACCAAACTGTGACGCCCCACCTCTATACCCACGCTAGCCAAGAACATTACGGTGAATGCTGTCAACTAGCACGGAGAATAAGGCTGTTGAGGAGCGACCCTCCGTGTAATTGCTTTGCGCGAGCATTGATATGTCAGATAGTATAACAATCCGACATACCAACACAAACTCAAAGCTACTACACAGTGGCTGTAATATCTTCAGAAACAAATATAGAAATAAACATAACATAAATCAGTCACAGATAATTCATATCACAAAGGCGGAATAAGATATGAATATTACACATAAAAGTGTACATCAGAGTAGTGGTCAGAAAGATCCACAATAACACAAAATAATAGCAACATGTGCTATACAAAAGAATACATCAATGAGTCAATATCTCAAGAGTATACAACAAAAACTACTAATCTAAGTAGTAAGCAAAAGGTCAGAGTAATGGATCCCTAGAGAGAAGTCAAGTCGAAGCACCTGCAACATCTCGGTCTGACCCGAGTATTATTTATAAGAAAATAATAAACGGATCAGTCTAGCTATAAATATCAGATAACATGATATAGAACGAAAGATATGGAATAGACGTATAATATCCATAATGGCATACTACTATAAGTACGTATATGATAATTAACAAACGATTAATCAATATCAAAGAATCTTCTCAAAGATCCAAAAAGGGTATCATACCCAAAACTTGTATTCATAACAAGTTAATGACACACGAATTCACCAATGCACAAAAATTGATAAATCATATCAATGAAAATCACTAAAATTGGTGAAGCATAAATTCTAGAATTCAACACACGAAATCCAGAAATCATAAAATAAAAAGGGGGGAGGCCTATCACACGAACGGGAGCATGAAAACTCACCAACAGCTGTAACACACGAACGAGAAGCTATCTCATGGTAACTAGTCATTAATTTGACACACGAATGGTCCGAAGACCTGACACACGAATGGTCCGAAGACCGTGGGTTGCTACCCCACCAATTTGAGTCGAAACTGCACAAAGCGGGGCTTAGTCTCCCTCGCAGACAAAGAGACATCGCACAATTGCTAGTCTAAACCATAAAATGATCATCATTTATCATCAAGAAGTGTCAATTACAATAAGCTAGTAAATATATGAGTTTAGCATCATGTCCCATAACCACTAGCTTAACTTAAATATTTGCGAACAAATTGTAGATCTCCACTAGAAAATTGTCACAAGAGATTCAATCGAACAAGTCCAATAATTAACCAACGAAGTAAACGCAAGAGTTTCATACCACTTGTTTTACTAAGTCATTTAATTAGATTTCTCATACGAGTGAGGTAAAGGTTTGTATATACTAGTAGATTGGAAAACGGTTTAGGAAACGAGCTTTGTAATTGAAAATAGAGTTGAAATCGTTTTGATGAAAAGGGTTTTGATATTTACTACTAGTATAGAAACCTTTATATTTTTAAAGTGACAAATCATCGAAAGGATTGTAGGAACAATCAATCATCAAAATTCACATACGAAGACGTGAATCAAATCCAAAGAAATCGATATTAAATCCATCAAAGTGGATATTTCCAAAAATTCCCAAGAAAATGTCATCAAAGTCGATAATTAAATGATAACAATAGAAGGGAACCAACACAAGTCGATAAAATTGGAATTCGTAAACAAAATAGGCAAGCAGGCAAAACACTGCAGATTCAAACTTCTGAAACAAGTGGTTCAGACGTCTGAATCTGGAAATATAAAAATTTCCAGAACACAATTCAGACGTCTGAATCAAGTGTTTCAGACGTCTGAAATAGGCATATTTTAGCCTATTTTCTTTCTGTTTGAAATAGAACCAATTCAGACGTCTCAAATTCCAGATTCAGACGTCTGAAACTGGAATTCAGAGCATTTTCTGAACCTTGACCAAAAATGGCCAAACGAATATCGGAAACGATCGAACGAGCAAGTGACGACTAAGGATTTGCGCTAAGTGACAACCCAGCCTTAAACGACTCGTCGATACGCCTCAAATATCCATGTCCAAATATCCATAAAAGGATTTTCATAGATTTTGATTTCAAAATACCAAAATTGGAATATACACCAAATCAATCCAAACCAAAATCAATTGCACAAGATTAAGTGTTAGGAATTCATACCTAATAATCGAAGATAATTATAAACTAAGATGTGACATAAAAATCTCACATTTTTACAAAATCAAACAAGAAGAAGCTTGAAAGCAAATGGAGAATCAACCTCTCTTCAACACAACCCAAATGAGCTTGAATCTATGCTCAAAACAGGAACATTCCCAAACTAGGTTTAGGAATTTCTGAAATTGGTAAGAGAATAATTTGGAGAAGAAGAAGAGAATGCTTACCAATGGGTTCTCTTGAATTTGGAGCTAGGAATTTGAGGTTGCAAGAGGAACTAGGGTTTTGGAGTTTTAATTTCCAATCTCTTCCACCATTATTGCCTTAGAACCGAATAGAGGAAGAAGTGAGGGTGAATGGGGAAGAGTGGTTCAGTTTTGAGTATAAGTTGGCTAGTGGGCTGAACCCAAACACAAACCCAAAGTGAAAAAGGTCAAATTTTTGACTAACTCCAAATATATCAAAGTTTACACTCAAAAAGGTCGCAAACGGCATTTTGAACTCAATGGAGGTGGTCTCGAGTCCTAATTTGGCTGTTTGCAAAAAGTAGCTTTTCGGACTAAAATCCGACTAACGATAAAATATTTAAATAAAATATTTAAATATAAAATCGCTAAATATGCGGGTTGTTACATTACAACTGCTTCGAAAGCATAGAAACTCATATACTAGTTTTGAAGTGGTACTCGATAAATAAAACAGTTACCAATCTCGGTCTCCTCCAAGCTAAGTCGATGAATTTCTGGCAAACTCAATTTCGATTCTTTCGATTCTTTCGAAAGTAAGCGAAAGTTAGAAACATTTGGTACCAATGCTCCTCCCCAGGGGTACTCATTGACATGAAATCATAAAGCCTTTCGATAACTTCTTAAGTCATATTTGGAAAAGTTCGATAATCGACAGACCGATTATCTAGTCAAAATAATTGCTTATACAAATCATGATTCATATGCTTAACTCATTTCCGACATTCCAAATTAAATAATCCTCATTTAAGAGTGAAGTCAGGTAAGTTGGAGCACTGGTTGTATCAAAGCCTTACCTAGACACTTCATTCTTGAATCTCACAAATAGATAAGTCTACCTCATTGACATTTATTATTAAGTATAGTATTAATGATTTCCGTAATCAAATAGAAATTAAAATGATTAACATGTTTCTAACATTTTCTGACTTACTATTTCTTGGTCAAGAGGGAAGCCCGATAGGTTAGAGCTTTATTGCACCATCCCTACTTGCCATCAATTTTAACTCTCATAAATAGATAAGCCCTACTTCATCAGCTTTTAGTGTTAAACATAGTTGATTATTTTTCAAACAAGGTATAGAATTATTAATCATTTAGCCAGTAAACAATTCTTAACTCCTTTTTAAAAACATTTGTATATACTTTTAAAATACTTGAAAATACCCATAATATTACTTGAAAATAACAACCTCATAATTTTCCTTCAACTTGAAAATGACATGGTTTCTAAATATTTTAGTGAAATATCCCTTTTTTTAAAATTCAATTCTAATTCTTAGAAATTCATAAATATCACAAACTACTTTTGAAATACTATAATATGAGTTAGCAAAAACTTGTAAAAAGAATGAAATAAAATAATTGAATTAAATATCTATTCAAACCTTTTAAAGTTCAAAATCAAGGCTAAATGAGGTAGTTTTGCAGCAAAGTATTGGCTGTTTTTGAGATGTTACTTAACTTTTTACCATTCAAGCTTTTAATAGAAACAAACATATATATAAGAAATTATAAATATGATGAGAAATCCTAAGGATCTCTCTACAAAGTTCCATAAATATTACCAAAAACAAGACTATTTCAAATTTTATCTGTAGAGACTATCGATATAAGTACACTTTCAAATCCGAGTCCAGTCTAAACCAAGGTACCTCTATAACCTATATGACTTGTTCAAGGCCTATTCATATGTCATAAAAGTCTATTTAAGTCTGTTCCAAGTTTGTTCAAGTCCATATGTATGGATCATGTAACAACCCGCCATTTGGAACCATTCAAATCGACAATAATCCACACATGTCAAACTTGAATTTCTCAAAATGACAAATTGTCATTTATATTTGGCAAAACTTAGCATATACAGTAAGTAAATCAATCACAGAATCACAGACACAGAGTAATAAAACAATACGTAGTGGAATAGATCAATAGTAGTTCATGAAGCTACTACAGAAACATCAGAGTCTAAAACCAAATACAACCTGAGTCCAAATGCAAAGAAGTCTCTAATACATAAGCTAATGATAAGTCTGAACATAAAAAACTGGAAATAATTAAATAATCGAGATAATTGAAAAGCTGAATAGATTAAAGATAGATCTTCAAGCAAAGCTTCAAGCTCCAAAGGTGAGTCTCAAATGCTGTAATACTCAAGCTGACCCGAGCACAAAGCAAAAAACAAAATACTCGAGTCGGGATTAACAATCATATGCAAGTAAACCAACTCAAGTCAAATGTCCAAATGAAATGCAATAACTTAAAGAATGTTTGGGATTTCCATCCTTTAAGGATCCATGAAACTATCTACATACATAATACAATACGCTACATAAATAATATCTACAGCAAAGTAAAATATTAAAATAGCGTTAAGGCGTTACCCATCTCCCCCTTAACACATTTTTAAATAAATGCCATAGTCTATACAGATATTGTAAACTCCACCAGCAGTTGGGATATTAGGGAGCACTCCATAAGTATGACACAAAACAAACTCGTATAAGACGCGATAGGACATGTGAACAAAGCAATGGAAGCAATGTCAGGGTAGATATATCAATTGCACTCTCGGACTGGTGGTGACGCATAACAGCTATTACCGCGCACCTCGGAACACACTTCCTAATCAAAATAAAGGGAGGCCACCAAATCAATCATAAAATTAGAATATAGTATCGAAGAAATGTGCCCAATGGGAGAAATGACCTCACTTGGCCCGATATAGCTCCTGTTTTAGCCACATCATGTTGACTCGCGGGAGTTAGGGTCACGTAAATACCTCATACAAAATCGTTCGCCAAGCCGTCCTACTTCATTTTTGGAATCTCCACCATGTACGCATTGTTAAAGTGGTTTTTGGTATTGGCAGAGAGTATGACAATATCCGATCGCGGTCTCTTTAACAACCAAATGCTTATTTCACACCGGGTTATTACATTTCCAAAACCATTTCATAATTAGTATCAACATATCATGTTCGATTTAAAACCATATCACTTTAGAAATCATATTTACTTCAAAATCATATCACTTTTGAAATCACATTCACTTCCGAAATCATATTTATTTCAAAATCATAACCACAAAATAGGTTAAACCATCATATCAAAATATTCGCATTTTAATAAATTAAATCTAAATCATAACAGCTCCAACTTTAAACATTTTGAATATTGAAAGTAGTTTGTATATTAGAATAGTTATATGATAAAAATAGTTTATATTTTAAAAATAGGTTATTGATTGAAATAGTTTATATGTTACAAATAATTTACATATTAAATTAGGTTATAGATTGAAATAGTTTATATATTAGCAATAGTTTATATATTAAAATAGGTTATATATTAAAATAAATATATTAATTTAAACATTTTAAACATAATATATTTTATCTTTATCAAATTTTATTAAATTAAATCTTAAATTATGGATAAAGTAAACAAAGTTATAAGTAAAACCTTAAAATTTACATTTTAAAACTTAACCTATAAATTTAGAATTCTTAAACAAATAATTTTAAAATCTAAATTTTACATATATGTTTAAAAATAAAATTTTTACATTAAATTTAAAAATCATTTTCCTTTTTTCTCAAACTCATCTTTTCAAAATTTTAGAAATCACTTTAAAAATAAATCACCGGTGTCCGCATATAGTTTTCTATCCTAGGGTCAAGTGATACGGATATTTATCATTTCAATCCGTAATATTTTAAAATTTACGGGTATATATCATTTCGACCCACAATTCTAAATTTTCAAAACCAATAAAAACCGCTTGGATTTATCATATCAACTCATAATGAATTTTTCCTAAACTAATGATCATTCAGGTATGTATCATTTCAACCCATAGAGAATGACTAAATTAAGGGAACTTGCAGCATGATTTACATAAAAAAATAACATAACATAAAATCATACATAACATATTTCATAAGGTAGCACATAACTTACATAACAAAGTGCATAAAATAGCATATCACTTAAATAACAAATTGCATAAAATATCATATCGCTTACATAACAAATTGCATAAAATAGCGTATCACTTACATAACAAATTATAGCATGTAACTTACATAATTAATTATAGAACATAGCATGTAACTTACATAATTAATTACAGAACATAGCATGTAACTTACATAAGTAATTACAGAACATAGCATGTAACTTACTTAATTAATTATTACATAATTAATACATAACATAGCATGGAATGTGACATAAATTTTATACCATAACATAACCCAACATGCAATCATTTCCAATATAGCATCTTAGGTGATTTCCTATATAATAATCATACTACATATATGCATACAAATTTTATTCTTAGCATATAACTTAGACAACAAATTGCATAAAATAGCATATCACTTACATAACAAATTACATAACATAACATGTAACTTACATAATTAATTACGGAACATAACATGTAACTTACATAATTAATTACAGAACATAGCATGTAATTTACATAAATAATTATTACAAAATTAATTGCATAATATAGCATGTTACTTACATAATTAATTACATAACATAGCATGGAATGTGACATAAATTTTCTACCATAACATAACCTAATATTTAATCATTTCCAATATAGCACCTTAGGCGATTTCCTATATTACAATCATACTACATATATGCATACAAATTTATTCTTTTTCTTTTATTTTCATTCTTTTTTCTTCTTCTTTTTCACACATAAAATTTCACATAACATACCAATGACAATTTCCATCACAAAAGTGTCAATTTTAAATCAATATAATATTTTCCTTTTTTTCTTTTCAACATAGTAATTTAATATTAACATCATGATGCTTATTAATAACCATATCATCACATATATTTTTATAAATAAACAACATAATATCAAAAACAATTTCATGTCAAAAATATTAAGGGAACATAGGTGAACATATGTCATATCAAATCATAACCAAATAACACCAAATTTCTTAACTATTGCAACATTTCAATAACGTATCAATTGATATCCATTTACTAAACATAAGATTATAAACTGTGAGTGAATAGCTCACCCTTTGAGGCTAGGAAAATTGGCAACACAAAGCTATGAATTTGAGTCAGAATTACATAACAAATCAAATCGGACTTGAATTGATGTAACACAAAATATATATTGATATATATTTCATTTTTTATAAAAGAGAAGAGGAAAGGGGTTAAGAGGCTCGGCCTAGGGTTGAAAGGACGGGTATGGGTGCGGCTAAGGTGGGCTAGGGTTGAAGAGATGGTTTGGCAATGCATGTGGAGAAGATGGTGGTGACTTAGGTGGGATTCAGTGGAGATATGGCATGGTTATAGGCTAGGAAAGTGGGGATGATTTCAACCTTACTTGGTGGAATTAGTGACCGAGATAAAGGGGAGGGAAAGATGGCTTGGATGGTAGATGAGAGGCGACAACAAGAGAGGAGATGGGAGGAATCTGGAAGAGAAAAGGAAGGAGTTTTTATTTAGAGAAATTTGTGTTTTTAGATCTAGAACTCTCTATAAATTTGGAGAGGAAGAAGGAAGTGTAATGAGAAAGTTTTCTTAAGAGAAAATTATGTACGTACAAATTAGTCAGAAGGAAACAAATGGTCGTAGGTATAGGAATAGACACAAGTCTCTTGGTATGGTTAGAGTTCTTGGTCAACTAAGGCCCATTAGGACTAAACCAAAACCATTAGGACTTAGCCAAATTTCACAACTAAACACCACAAACTCATGTCAATTTTTCACATAAATTCAAATATATAGAGCAATAGATATTTGATTTTGATGAAACAAAAAGTGGAAAAAAGATCAAAACTCAGTCTAGTATCATATAAAAGGAATAAAATTTTAAAATTCAAATTTAAAATTTTCAACCAAAGGTCAAATTTTGACTAAGTTTGACCAAAATTCAAAATTTTAGAAAATTTTCTATTTCATTGAATTTGGAAAAATATATTACTCGATCTTCCAAAATTTGTTATTAAATTTTAACTTTTAAATTTTATTTAAATTCAAAAAATAACATATTTTAAAATTGACTAAATTGAACATAATTTTATTAACATTGGTTTGTCTTCATTCAAATGTTTATTTTATTCAATTCAACATATGTTGCTTATTCTTGACTGAAATCAATAACCATCTATTACTCTTTACCTTAATTAAAAGATTTAATTCCAATTTATTCAATATTAAACAATTCAAACAAAGTTTTATCTTTTTATTTCCATTTACATGTTCTTTATATAACATCAAATTTCTCTTTCAATTAAAACATATGTTTCCCTTTTATTTCCTCAATTTCCTCTTTTATTTTGATTCAAAGATACGTTCTATTATTACGTTCATTAATTACAATTAATGTTCTCTTATATTTTATTTGAAAGATTTCAATTACATTTAATTCCATTGATTGAAAAATAAATTCCAAAGCAGATTAATCAATGGGATGAGGAATAAATCATTTGTTACAACTTAGTAATTCATATCTGTTAATTTATTGTTTACACACGGAGTATAAATCTACTTACCGAATAATTGATTTCTTGTTGTATGTTAATATTGTTAGTCCGTGAGATGATGGTTTTGATGACAACAACCTTAGAATAGATTATAAAATATAAATACTAACAGTATAAGTTTAGATATATATGTATATGCAGGATTTAACCATGCAGGTGCCAAGAATGAAGACTGTACAGTATAGAGATTCAAGATATCAAGATTGAAGACTCATGAGTATCAAGATTATCAAGAGTTCAAGAATTCAAGTAATTTATTCTTCAATTAGAATTTTTTTTAAAACTCCTAGAAAAGCACCGGCATCTTAAAATCCAATTTATTCGTGAAATGGAATCCACTTCGAGCCTGTTAAAGGGATGGAACCCTAAGTAGAATGGAACCTACGAAAAATATAGTGGAACATTGTTTTATATCCGCTAACTTTTTATTGAAAATGATTTTTCAAAATTATATCTTATTTTCAAAATGATTTCAAAACCTTCCTTTTAGAAGCATCAAAAACATCTATCCTGATTTCAAATACTTTCAGCCTCAAAATAATCTTTAATTTCAAAATCAAATTATCCTTGTTTTTAAACTATCTTTTAAATATAATATAGTTAACTTTTAAATATTTATACTAAGATTTTAAATATAATATTATAGTAAAATTTTGTATATATTATTCTTTATACTTACTTATGTATTTTAAATATGGTCAAGTATATTTATAAAGTTTAAAATAGTTTTAATATAAAATAAAGGTTATTTTCAAAGAAAATCAAAACACCAAAAATCCCTTTGGGATGTCAACATACTCTGTACCTCATGTCGACATGGTGTCAGTTGAGTTCATAATTTAAATTTCAAAAGAAGAGTCTATTCGTCATAACTCTTCACGTATGGACATGACCGTTGTTCCTCTATAAATAGGGGTTAGTTTCAATGAATTTTAAGACAGTTTTTCTGGTTTTTCACCGCTCTTCTTCTTCCACATTTCTATATACAAATTCTTATCATTACTCTACCGAAATCAACATTGAATCTAACTAGATTATCTCTGGTTTGATTCTCTATCACTATCTCATCAAGATCCTCAGTGCTATTCAGAGTTATAGGCTTTTTGTAATTAATTTAGCGAGAAAAGGTGTGATTGTAGCCTTGAAAATCAATCAAGTGTAAAAGGTGTGATTGTAGCCTTGGAAATCAATTGAGTGAACTTGTTGCCTGGGAAATCAAGTATCTCTACCCAGAGGGTTGTGATTCTGGAGGTTGTACCTCGTAGCCTTGAAATCGAGGGTGTAATTGTAAAGATTGTTTTGAAAGGAAATCCGTGCTTATGTGCGGGACTGGATAAAGGGTAACTCCGAATCAGTATAAAATCCAGTGTGTTCTTTCCTTTACTAATTTTACTTTATATTTGCATTTGTGTTTGATTCTGTGATCATATCTGTGTCTGAATATTGCATACATTTGTGTTTAAATTAACAAAAACTCAAAAAGATTTAACAATTCTCTAAAACACTATTCACCCCCTTCTAGTGATTGTCCTTAGCCTTAAGAGCCTTAATCCGCATTTCTCATATTTGGTATCAGAGCAAGGTTTTCAAAGTTTCATAATCTGATTTTTGAAAAAGTTTTAAAATGGCTATGTTTGTTAATACTGGTTTAGAAATATTTAGATCATCATTGTCTTTTGAGTCTGCACATAATTAATGTTCAAATTCAAGTTGTCAACCAAACTTGTTTGATGTGCAGGAATCATGCTTTATGACTATTGAGGAATCGATACACAATGGACAAATTGTGCATGTCAGAAAGGACAAATAGATACTCGGTAGTGGATGTTCTAGACACATGACTGGAAATCCAAGTATGTTAAATGATATAATATACAAAGACGGAGGATTGGTTAACTTTGGAGACAATTCAAAAGGATATGTGATTGGCATCGGCAAAGTCGTTAACTCTGAAACTCCTATTATTACTAATGTCTTGCTAATTAAAAATCTAAAACATAATCTGCTAAGTATAAGTCAACTTTGCAGTAAAGGATATAAAATTAAATTTGAAAAAGATAAATGTCACATTGAAGATAACAATTAAAACATAATATTTGAGGGAGTTAGGAAAAGTAAATATTCTTAGTATGAAAGTTTCAAATGATAAATTATGTCTTTTGGCAAATACAAGTGACCTTTGGATTTAGCATAAGAGATTTGGGCATTTGAATTTTAAACTCTTATCTAGACTGTCAAAACATGACTAGTAAGAGGTCTTCTTAAAATGAATTTTAAAGTAGATAGTTTATGTGATGCATGTCAATTAGGAAAACTTAGAAAAAGTTCCTTTAAATTAAAAGATATGATTTCAACTTCAAAACCTCTTGAATTACTTCACCTTGATTTATTTGGTCCATCTCAAATTCTGTCAATAAATCATAGTAAATATGTTTTTGTAATTGTAGATGATTATTCTAGATTTAGATGGACAATATTTTTGAAACATAAAAGTGATACTTTTGAATGTTTTAAGAACTTTTCAAAAAGAATTCAAAATCAAATTTCTCTAAAAATTATAACCATTTGTAGTGATCACGGTGGTGAATTTGAAAATGAAAAGTTCGAGGAATTCTGCAATAAAAAGGGATAACTCACAGTTTTTTATTTCCAAGAACTCCATAACAAAACGGAGTAGTAGAACCTAAAAATAGAACGATTCAAGAATGTGTGAGAACTATGCTTTCAAACAGTAAATTACCAATGAATTTTTGGGCAGAAGCAGTTGCTACGGCCTGTTATATTTTAAATAGAATTTTAATTAGACCATTAACTAATAAGACTTCTTATGAAGTTCTTCACTCAAAGAAACCTAAAGTATCTTATTTTAGAATTTTTGGAAGTAACTGTTTTATTTTAAATACTAAAGATAACTTAGATAAATTTGATATTAAATCCGACGAAGGTATCTTTATTGGATATTCTAATAGAAGTAAAGCTAACAGAGTATTTACTTTAAGAACTAACACCATCGAAGAAACAATGCATGTGTCATTCGATGAAAATTTCAAAAATTTTAAAGATACAAATGATGAAGATGGTTTAATTACTCAAAATCAAGAGTCAGCTGAAACTAATAATGAAATTAATCATCCTAATAAAAGGACTAAACTTTCAAAAGTTCATCATATTGAAAATATACTAGGAGATATGCAATCTGTAGTTAAAACTAAAAAACAACTAACTCAAATGAGTAATGTATCTTTTATATCAACTATTGGACCAAAAAATCCAAAAGAAGCATAAACTGATGATTCATGGATTTTGGCTATGCAAGAAGAACTAAATCAGTTTACTAGAAATAAAGTTTGGGAACTTGTTCCTAGACCTGAAAATAAAACTATAATTGGAACTTAATGGGTTTATAAAAATAAAATGAATGAACAAGAAGAGGTAGTTAGAAATAAAGCACGTTTAGTCGCTCAAGGTTTTTGTCAAGAAGAAGGAATAGATTTTGATGAAACCTTTGCTCCCGTAGCAAAATTAGAAGCCATTAGGATTCTACTTGCTTTCGCAAATCATAATAATTTCAAATTATTTCAAATGGATGTTAAAAGTGCCTTTTTAAATGGATTTGTAAAAGAAGAAGTGTATGTTGAACAACCACCACTTTTTGAAAATGATAAATTACCAAATCATGTTTACAAACTTAAGAAAGCTTTAATGGTCTAAAACAAGTTCCTAGAGCCTGGTATGATAGACTAAGATTTTATCTATTACAATCAAATTTTGAAATTGGTAAAGTAGATAATACTCCTTTTATTAAAAGAAATAAAAATGGTATTCAACTAGTTTAAGTCTACGTAGATGATATCATTTTTGGATCACCTAATTTTGAAATGAATAAAAAAATTTCTGAAATAATGACAAAAGAGTTTGAGATGAGTCATATGAGTGAATTAAATTTCTTTTAGGATTACAAATAAAACAATTAGATAATGGTATCTTTATTAGTCAAGAAAAATATGCTAAAGACCTAATTAATAAATTTGGTTTGACTACTACAAGTGGAAAACACACTCCCATGGCAACCAATGAATACCTTAGTAAATAAGATCTCTTGAAAGATGTAGATCAAAAGTTATATAGAGGAATAATTGGATCACTACTCCATATTACTGCTAGTAGACCTGATATCATGCAAAGTGTTTGTCTCTGTGCAAGATATCAATCCCAACCTAAAGAGACCCACTTAAAAGCCGTAAAACGTATCATAAGATATGTTAAACACACCTCTAATTATGGCTTATTTTACCCTAAAAATGATTCCTTTGACTTAATATCTTACTGTAATGCTGATTATGCTGGTTGTAAATTAGAACGAAAAAGTACAAGTGGAACTTGCCACTTTTTGGGGCATTCTCTGATTTCCTGTTTTAGTAAAAAGCAAAACACAGTTTCTTTATCGACAACTGAAGCAGAATATATTTCTGCTGCTTTGGCTTGTTCTCAAGTAATATATATGCAACAAATTTAAAAGATTATGGTTTGAAATTTTCAAAATCACCAATTTATTGTGATTATACGTGTGCGATAAATTTATCCAAAAATACTACTCAACATGGTCGAACTAAACATATTGATATCAGACATCATTTTCTCAGAGATAATATAAGTAAGGAAGTAATCACTCTAGATTATATCAATTCTGAGAATCAAATTGCTGATATCTTAATAAAACCATTAAATGAATCTATATTTACTAAATTAAGAAGAGAATTAGGTATTTGTTCAATAACTGCAATATAAAATATAAATAAACATTAAAAACTAATTCAAAATAAATTAAATAGGCAAAAATTCAAGAATCATGTCGACATACCCCTCTACCCTATGTCGACATACAACGTTTTTAAATTTTTGAAATTTTTCCCACCAAAATTCAAATAGTTGGTTGTATATTCTTCACATTTTCAAAATTTTATTCATCCTTTCTGTTATATCTCTGTTCTTCTCTCTGAAATCAAATAATCAATGGCCTTCTCTTCCAAATCAAACATAAAATCAACCTTTTCGTTCCCCTCTCCTACGTCTGGTCCATTTCAACGTACTACTCTCGCTCATGTGACTAAAATGGAGGATTCTCTAAAGGATGCACTTAAGTTAATGATTGAAATTCAAGTAATGCAACTTCGAATGGCCAAAGAACAAGAGAGGCAAGGAAAAATCCTTAGGAATTTACAAAAATTCCTAATGGACAATCATGCTAACCCAATCTTCATTGACGAACATTCTTCAAGAGATCAAGAACAAGAGGCCAGCGAAGAAGAAGAAGAAGAAGTAGTAGAAGAAGAACCCATGGAAGAAGTGCATGCGGAAGATGATGACAAAGTCGTGTGCGTTGGAGAAGTATGTTTTGACAAAGATGGGAATCTTGTCGAACAACGTGAAAATTTCTGTTTCCACTATCCAAATTGTTCGATTCATAGATCTCCTATATTCAAAAACACACATTAGTTTTTCTCTTTCTTCACCATTATTGTTTATTCCTTCTTACGTTTACGACGAAAATGTAAATATAACTATATGATTAATAAATAAATTGTGTTCTTATATGTGTTCTTCCCTATTAATAAAAATAACTATATGGTTATCATATAATTAGAATAGTTAGTAGTTTAGGATTAGGTTTATTATTAGATCTAAGTATTGATTATTTATGATAACACTATCATTATAATCACACATCATGGAGTATTAGATTTAGGGGGAGTTTTATACTTTGGTGTTATATAGTTTAGAGTTAGTTTTTGTTGATGACAAAGGGGGAGAAGTATAAAATAGGGCAGTTAGGCATAGATTAAGGGGGAGTTATTAGTTTTAGGGGGAAGTAATATTTTATAAACAAAGGTTGTCATCATAAAAAAGGGGGAGATTGTTGTTCGTGAGATGATGGTTTTGATGACAACAACCTTAGAATAGATTATAAAATATAAATACTAACAGTATAAGTTTAGATATATATGTATATGCACGATTTAATCATGTAGATACCAAGAATGAAGACTGTACAGTATAGAGATTCAAGATATCAATATTGAAGACTCATGAGATCAAGATTATCAAGAGTTCAAGAATTCAAGTAATTTATTCTTTAATTGGAAATTTTGTTAAAACTCCTAAAAAAGAACTGGCATCTTAAAATCCAATTTATTCGTGGAATGGAATCCACTTCGAGCCTGTTAAAGGGATGGAACCCTAGGTAGGATGTAACCTGCGAAAAATCTAGTGGAACATTGCTTTGTATCTGCTAACCTTTTATTGAAAATGATTTTTCAAAATTATATCTTGTTTTCAAAATGATTTCAAAACCTTCCTTTTAAAAGCATCAAAAACATCTATCCTCATTTCAAATACTTTTAGCCTCAGCATAATCTTTAATTTCAAAATCAAATTATCCTTGTTTTTAAACTATCTTTTAAATATAATATATTTAACTTTTAAATATTTATACTTAGATTTTAAATACAATATTATAGTAAAATTTTGTATATATTATTCTTTATACTTACTTATGTATTTTAAACATAGTCAAGTATATTTATAAAGTTTAAAATAGTTTTAATATAAAATAAAGTTATTTTTAAAGAAAATCGAAACACAAATCCCTTTGGGATGTCGACATACTCATGTACCCCATGTCGAAATGGTGTCAGTTGAGTTCAAAATTTAAATTTCAAAAGAAGTGTCTGTTCATCATAACTCTTCACGAATGGACATGACTGTTGTTCCTCTACAAATAGGGGTTAGTTTCAGCGAATTTTAAGACAGTTTTTTTGGTATTTCACTCCTCTTCTTCCAGCACATTTCTATATACAAATTCTTATCATTACTCTACCGAAATCAACATTGAATCTTACTAGATTATCTCTGGTTTGATTCTCAATCACTTTCTCAACAAGATCCTTAATGCTATTCAGAGTTATAGGCTTTTTTGTAATCAACTTAGCGAGAAAAGGTATGATTGTAGCCTTGAAAATCAATCATGTGTAAAAGGTGTGATTGTAGCCTTGGAAATCAATTGGGTGAACTTGTTGCCCGGGAAATCAAGTATCTCCACCCAGAGGATTGTGATTCTGGAGGGTGTACCTCGTAGCCTTGAAATCGAGGGTGTAATTGTAAAGATTTTTTTTGAAAGGAAATCCATGCTTGTGTGCGTGACTGGATGTAGGGTAACTCCGAACCAGTATAAAATCCAGTGTGTTCTTTCCTTTACACTTTTACTTTATATGCATTTGTGTTTGATTCTGTGATCATATCTGTGTTTGAATATTGCAAACATTTGTTTTTAAATTAACAAAAACTCAAAATGATTTAACAATTCTCTAAAGCACTATTCACCCCCCTCTAGTGTTTGTCCTTAGCCTTAAGATCCTTAATCCGCATTTCTCACAAATATATTTAGAATATTGTTTATCACATTCTTTAGTAACGTTTATTGTTATAGTTGATTGAAATTGCATTAATACAGTTGTATATTACATTCAATCAATATTATTAAATTATATTCTAATACACGTTAACGTCTTCCATTTCAATAAAGGTTGGTTGTTTCAGAATTTTATCTAAGATCATGTTTTATATTCTAACAAATTTATTATTATTATTATTATTTTAGAGCAATAATTGAAAATTCTCTATTTCTAACCATATTCTATTCAATAATTATAATTAATGTTTTTAAAATTTGTTCGAATTTATAAGTCGTTACAAATCACATATGTCTTTACTTTTAAAGTAAGAATCCATACTAATGTTTTAACATAAGTTAACAACAATTCATGTATACAATCCACACAACTTATGTATGTGTTATATATTCATTCAAAGTGAGGTGTTAAATTACCATTAACCCAACAATAACCAAGATCCAAGCTAGCAAAGTCCAAGCCCAATTTTGCAACTGCCTTTCCCTGCTCCCTATATTGCATTTGCACTAGACTTTGCCCCTCCTCCTTATAATACGCTTACGGCCATTAAAGGGGGTGAGAGTATGGCTTCACTTATTCAAGTTTTGGCTTGGTGGAAGGTGTTCTAATATTTTACTAAGCCTTGTGGCAAAGTTTGAAGTGATTTGGAGTTGATTTGCAACTATTTTATTTTAGAACTAAGAAAGAAAGAAGATGAAGAAGATATTCCAACTATAAGCTTTGTAAATTTTTATGAATGATAATTATGGGTATGCCCCTCCTTCTTTAGGCTTAGGAATGGTGTTGCTTAAGCTCTCACTCACCCCCTCCCCGCAACCATGCCGTGGAAGCTTCACCTCCTATCTCTTCTCTTTTAAGTCACTCCTCTTTTATGCTAATCACCATTATACCCCTTTCATAATAATATATCTTATCCTTTAGAAGCTTTTAGAACATTCCAAGCTTTATAAACCGGTGTGTTAATTAGCTGCTAGTACGTTCGTTTGATCATTAGACAAGTGCACAAGAGGTCGAACTAAAAGCTGATCGCCGATAAACCCATTTTTGGTCACATTATCAATTTTTCTTTGAAGAATATATATTTGTAAAAAAAATCAAAAACAAGTTTCTTTTCATTATTTATTTATTAAATGATGTCTAGCATCGTTATAATATCATATTTATAACACTTAATTATGTTTGAAAATGTTTCGATATTTGAATTCGAAGTGTTCGAATTTCTAGATCGCTACATTTTACCCCACATATAACATTTCATCCTCGAAATTCAAAAAAGAACGATAATCAAAGGAGATGGAAGAATAGGACATATATACATATAGCATACTACTGAAACTGTATACAAAATAAACTGCAACTGGATATATACTAAGTGACTTCACCTCAAGCAGTGAGTGAAATACAAAAGATATATAATACTATGATAAGAAGGAAATCCTAGTTTATAAGAAACTCTGGATAGAACTTCTTCAAACTGCTCTCTATCTTCTTGGATACCATCCTAAGCATCCTTGCTCCTTGGCATTTCCTAAGCTTAACAAAGTAATAAGCACACAAATACTCAAATAGCACACACAATCACTAGCAACCAATGCTCATGGTTCACTCATGTTCAAACTCTCTCATCATCCAAGGATGGTATACAATCTACTAAGCATTCCTTATGCTCAATAGCCTTAAGTCGTCACTTAGAAATTATTCATGCTACCTCATAACAAATCAAAGAGTTATTCGCTAAACTCTTCATAAGCCAACATAACACAGCATACAAATGTACTAAAGCCCATACGATGTATATAGATCATCCTTACGCAATATCGATCTGATCACTTGCTTGATCACATATATTTTACTTCCCAACTAGTATAGATCACTTTACATCTCTAGTTTGAACTCTGATTTGGTTCCTTAATTAGTAACCTCCTTTCTCCTCGCATAACCATACGATATAAAACATGGAGATCATGTCATGAATCCGTATCAAATGTCCGCCATCAAGAATCGAGTGAAATATCCTTGTCAGGACTGGTGTAAACCACCTCAAAACATGCACTCGAATACTAGATAAAGAACAATTATGTGAATAAATGATCTATGTACAACTTACATATTTATCCTATTGTTTTCTTAACCATACCAGTTCCTCTTTAAACACATTCATTTACACATATATTATGTCATTCAATACTAAAAACATTTATGAATCATTTAATAAAACAAAACTTCAAGTTCATCCTTATTTTATAACTTAAGCTCATATTCATATAGTACTCCATTACATCCTAAGAGTGTATACAAACATCAAATTTGTTTTACTTAACAAGAATGATCTACAATCTAAAATTGTTTCAACTTACTACCTTTCCAATTCAAGTGTTATATAAACTCAACTTTATATTTTTAAAATACTTAACTATTGTCTATAATAATTCAGAAGTTCCCGATTATCAAAAACCGTCAAAAATCCCATTTCATTTTAACAACTGAAAACTGTCGAACAACATGTCATAATGCAACAAAGTTCCAATTTCTGTACAAAAAACTTAAGAACTGAACACCGGGTTTTCATTTAAATCACTTTAAAATAATATATACGTATAAATTTTTTATATCAAGCCTTACTTCGGGATTAAACCAAAATCTATTTTACCAAACAACTTTGTAGCATCCTATACTTAGTAAACCAAAAAAATGAACGCCGGTGATACTGCAGTCATTACAGAAATTATTTTAAAGTGATAGAAGTGAATTTAGTACATCCAACAACAATTTTGGTATTTAACAAAAATCATTTCAATGCGGTATCCAATACTTCAAATAATAATTCTAAGTATCATGATCTCACTTTCTTAAATCAGTTTCCCAAATATTTACTTCAAATAATACTAATAGTATTTCTCCAAAATCTTGAAAACATCTTTGGAGACACCGGGATATAAATTTTCAATTTCTTAAATCAGTTTCCTAATAATTTACTTTCAAATAATACTAACATTATTTTCTCTAAAATCTTGATAACATCTTTGAAGCCACGAGGATTTAAATTCACAAATTCTTTGTTTAATCCTTTTTGTTTATTAGCCACATTTTATAAATCATGCTTATATAAAATTACATTCTTATACAAATATTATCATATATATTTATTTCCAAAAAATTCTATCTTTCTTTAGATTTAGGCCCAACATAAATTTGGGTCTTAAAATTAAGTTGACTGCTTCGACCTTTTACCTATCCATTCTGGTAAGCAGCTAAGAAGAGTAGGATTCTAGTATCCAAACTCAATCCTAGAGTCTACTTTTCCTTAGATATCCCTAAGGTAAAGATGTTTATTAGTCGGGCTAGTAACATCAAATAATTTACTTAACAAAATGCTCAACTAATTTATAACTTATCTTTCATAAACCATTTCATATAATACAAGCTAAGTACCCACTGCTACATCATAACCCGTACTGTAGATTTACAGAATACAGATATAATACTTAGATACAATACTTATCTACACAATACAATACTAATGATATAATACCTATCTAAAAGATACGATGCTAATGCTAAAGAAAACACCTCCGTCACCAATACCCCGATACTCTTAAAGAGGGTTATCTCTATCAGAGTCCTTCACTGGCGGTCTCTCCAAATCCATGATCTCTATTGCATCATCTAATTCCTAACCTTCTTCATGCTCAATACCTATAGGTCTTGCCACATCATCGAATAACTAGCCATTCTAGTGTTTAATACCTTCAAGCTCTATCTTAGCGTCAGGATCCTCCCCTGCATCTTCCTTATCCCAGACTGGTTTACCATTATTGGTCCTTCCATTTTCCAAATAATATCTTCGTCGCCCTCAGATATAAGCTCCTCCACTTGATCCTCCACTTCTTTGGCTACAAGTTCCTCTTTTGGATCTTTAGTTACAAGATCCTCCTCTACACCATTAAATACAAGTTCCTTCTCTAGATCTTCAGACACAAGTTCCTCCATCTCCCGTCTAGCCGCAGCATGCCCAAAACTTGCCGCCAACCAACTCCCTCTTTCAGCACTATATACCATATCCTAAAAATAAAACAAGATGAAGCCTCAGAAACATATACTAAGCTTTTAGGAAACCTAAGGATAGAGTTTTCAAGGAAAAGATATTAAGAAAGGATTATATAGAAGGAGATATATGCAAGAAATAGTTTTTAGTCTAGTTTTCAAAATAAAAATACACTCTCATATGTATAGTACACTTGACTCATTTTAGGGTGTCTCTTATCCTATCTCTTGTGAGCCATACCTAACCAAAGCTAAAATGTTTGCTCAAACTTGTGCTCTGATGCCAAATGTAATGATCCGACTTTTTGACTTTTGAATGCTGGCACTAAATACATCCACGGTATTCATGTGTCAAACACCAAAGTGCTAGAAAGGCAAAAAGGTGAGGTAAAATAAAAGAAAAATAAATAGAACAACAACAAGAAAGAAATAACACAACATGAGAATCTCACAACAGAACTGTAATATATAATGTCAAAGAAACGGTACAAATGGTTACTTTGAATACAGAAATATTAGATTTACTAAAACCTAAATACCGCCATCAGCCTGGATAGTTATAACTGTCTGTCCTTACAATACTGGTATATAAAATAAAAAATGCAGCGTAAATAAGAATACCATGACAAGTAATCACCAACCCCTCTCCATAAGCTCTAAAGCGTCCGTAGCTAAATCTGGAATCATACACGAGGATGACTCGAGCATTATAAGAAAATAACACCCGGATCAGTCTTGTAAACCATCATGAGAAAACTCAAGAAACATAAAATAGGTAATAGAAACCATTAAGACCGTATGGGTTCCCATAATGGTTTTCCCCTTAAAGAAACCAATCATTCATTAAGTTTAACATATAGTGGTATGATATGTAATGTCTAGGGTCTAACACATAAATCATATCAAATAGCTATGATGTTTACATTGGTCACACAACAACATATTTATGGTACAATCAAAACTAATTAGTCGTGTATGCACATGGATTTTCCATTGGAGACATCCCCAAATGGACTTAGGCCAGCCTCCTAACAAGGGTCAGAAAGTACCTTCTGAGTGTCATACATCTCTAGATAAAATATACCATTAAGGTAAACACAACTGGCCCATGCACGAACCTATAGAACCATGTGGAGCTAAATACCATCAACTCTCATTGACCAACAATCGATAAGTATCTCTAGATATGGAGTTGATGTACCCCATTGTAGGTTAGCAAAACCCCAAACTATGCATTCTACTCTGTTTTCTATCATTTTCGATGTCAAGGTCAAGTTCGGCATCCTTCATACGAGTCTTCATCACATAAACAGAGCATAAATCCCCAAATGGATTCCCACCTCCCTAATAGATTAGGAATCGCTAGATGGATTTGAGCATCTCAAACATATCTCGAACCTCAACATAGGTTCCCTACATAAGTCCTCCAATGAATTCTAAGTTTGTCCTCTATCTTGGAATACTCCTCAAGATAGACAGTCTCACATGATAACATCATTTTAAATATTAACGTTGACCTCTCCCTTAGATTTAACTATAGGATTGACAGTTCAAATCTATAACATTGCACTTTACAACAACTTCCAAAACATAAAAGTCGCATATTAGTTTTGAGGTGATATTTGATAAGTAAAACATTTATCGATCCCTGTCTCTTCAAAGCTAATTTGATGAATTTTCCGCTAATTCAATTCTGGTTCTTTCAAAATAAGAAAAGCTCGAGACATTCCGTACCAGTGCTCCTCTTTGAGGGTTCTCATTGATATGAAATCGTGAAGCCTTTCAATAACTACTCAAGTCATATTTGGTCAAGTTCGTTAATCGACTAATCGATTATCTTGTAAAAAAATGCTTATACAGATCACGATTTGGACACTTAATTCGTTTCCGACATTCCACCTTAACTATTCCTCATTCAAGAGTGAAGCCAGGTAAGTCGGAGCACCGGTTGCATCAAAACCTTTCCTAGACACTTCATTATTGAATCTCACAAATAGATAAGTCTACCTCGTTGACTTTTAGTGTTAAGTATAGTATTAATGATTTCCATAAACAAATAAGAAATTAACATGGTTAACACGTTTTAGACATTTTTCGACTTACTATTCCTTGGTTAAGAGGGAAGCTCGATAGGTTAAAGCTCTATTGTTCCATCCATACTCGACATCAATCTTAACTCTCATAAATAGATAAGTCATACTTCGTCGGCTTTTAGTGTTATGCATAGTTAATTACTTTACAAACTAGTAATCAAATAATTAACCATTTGCCACAAAGCAATTCTTAACCCATTTTCGAAAAAAAATTATACATACTTCTAAAATACTTGAAAATACTTATAATAGGTTTTAAAAACTTTATCCAAAATATTACTTGAAAATAACAAATTTACAATTTCGTTAAAACTTGAAAACGACATGTTTTCTATATATTTTAACAAAATATCCCTCCTTTAAATATTCGCAACTAATTCTTAAAAGTTAACAAAGATCTCAAATCACTTGTTAAATACTCTAATATTTATTATTAAATACTTGTAAAAAGAATGAAAAAAAGACTTAAATTTAAATATCTTTTCAAACCTTTTAAAGTCCCAAATCAAGGCTAAACATGGCAGTTTTGCACAAGTGAAGTTTTGGCCGTTCTCGAGATGTTACTTAACTTTTTACTATTCAAATTTTAATAACAATAAACGTGTATATAAAAATTATAAATATGGCAAGAAACATCTAAGGAGCTCTTTACAAAGTTGCATAAACATTGCCAAAAACAAGGCAATTTTGAACTGCATCTAAAGAGTATCGCTATAAGTGCACTTTCAAATCCAGTCCAATCTAAACAAAAGTCCATCTATAACCTATGTGCTTTGTTCAAGGCCTAGTCACATGTCATACAAGTCCATTCCAAGTTTGTTCAAGTTCATATACATGGATCACATATTTCACTTGCTTTTAAAGTAAGATTCAAACCAATGTTTTTACATAAGTTAACAACAATTCGCATGTACTATCAACACAACATATGTGTGAGGACCCGGAATTTCTGGATATTTGAAATTAAAATATTTAATTAATTTTAAATATTTGAAAGTTAGTTTAACTTGAATTTCAAATATCACTATCTATTCGATAATTAAATTATTGAATTTAATTATTAAAAGCTGGGTAAAATATTGAATCTTTAGTTTTACACTAGTTAAAAATATTTCAAAGGCTTATAAAATTTATATTAATAGTACTGAAGATAATGAAAGCCTTAGAATTGAATTTGGAAGTGTTTTGTTAAGTTTTGAAAATATATCGTTTAAAACGATATTTAAAAATAGCCTTCCGAGGCATAATCTCGGATTTCAAAGAAACTAGTTCCATTAGATTTGTAATAGTGTTTTATTATCGAGTTCAATTTTCATAGTATTTGAAGTTGTCATGTGATCGTATGATAGGAAAACGCGCTGAAATCTATATCAAAAAATTAAAATAATTACTGGGTCCAGAAAGCTATCTTCTCATACGATCGAGTTAGGACTCGAAACATTTTCCATTGCATTCGAAATAGGGGTTTAACATTATAAACGCCTAGCGACATGCCTCGATTAGAGATCGAGATTGTGAGTTGCGAAAATCGAGACGATTTAAATATAAATATAATAAATACTTTATTTGACAGGTCAAATTAATTTCACAATCAGACCTTTTTGATTTCATTTCAAAGATCACTACGGCATATTGACTGAAACACGTTAACGTCAATCTTGTCTCCCTTCTCTTCTTCGTTTTTAAACTTTAAGCAGATAAGTTTAAAATAAAATATAAGCAAATGAAAAAATTTAATGGCCAAGCACTTTAAAATCAACCCAGATTTCACTCTCACAAAAGAAAAAAATGGCAGCAAATAAAAAAAAAAATAGATTTCCAAATAAAATCCCATTCCAGGAATCGAACCCCCTTTCTTTTGTAATTGCGTCCCTCTCTTCATGCCCGATCAAATCAAAGGAGGAGATCGAACTGCTTCGATGAGTCGCGTTTGACTTCGGGCGTGTATGATTTTGGAAGAGGCGAAGGACGCTTGTGCTATCGAAGTTGCGGGGGTTGTTGACGAGTTTCAAGGTCGAGATTGGATTAGCACGGCGATGATGTCATCGAAAAGGTGGTTCATCGATTTGGTTTTCAGGACTCGTGAGCAGCAGTGTGCGAAAAGGAGAAGATGATTCGCAGCAGTCACTTGGAGGGCTCCGGTCATCAACAAGGTGTTGCGATGTGAAGTGGGCGATTGGCAGGGATTGCTAAACTCGGGGAGAGTATGGCGATGTCGGGAGTAGCCATGCAGTGAGCTCGAGGGTGGGTTGCTGTTTGATTTTTCCTAGAATGGTATGATTTACGTAAACAATTTTACCTTTGATTTAATTTTCTATATATGCAGATTGTAAAATATATGTAAGATTTTGAAAATAGAAACTATTTTGTTATACACACACAGACAGAGAGAGAGAGAGATGGGATTTTGAAGAAAAAAATGTACGTAGGAATTTATTAAAAGGTTCGATTTATACAGATTATTTTTAATGTGCAATTTCAAAGGAAACAAAACAAAATAAATATACATATGCAAATTTTAAGTTTACTAGTTATTTTAAAGTAAGGGAATATAGTGATTTACGTGTTTTATTAACTTATTGAATTATTTTAGTACTAAAGATTTTTTTTAAAAAGAAAATTTGTTTAAAATCAAATTATTAGGTTAAAATCAAATGATTAGTTTAAATTAAACTATTGGTCAATTTAATTTATTTAATGGTTAATTATTTATAGATTATTCCAGATATTAGTAAAACCGTATAAATGTTATACAAGGTCTAAAATTGTGAAGAAAACAAATCGGGTTGGATTAGATTGCAAATCAAAAATCAAAGGTGAGTTATCTCACTCATTCGGATTACCTTTTAAATTTAAATAGTTAAATTTAAATTATTGGTTGTTTGCTTGAATTGATATTTTATTATCAGCTTGGATGTGATATGCTATATATATATATATATATATATATATATATATATATATTGGAGTGATTGATTTCCCGCATTATATAGCGGATGAGACCTTATACGCCCCGCATTATAGCGGATGACCCTTTATAGCGCGATATCCCCCCTTGAAGCGAGATTGGTATTTTAAATTGTTTTGCTAACATCTACGGATGTAGGGAAACAGGTTGGAGGGATCCAACTGGATTCCTCAAAATATTGAATTTGTTTTCATAATCTGTGATATGATTCATTGATTATCTGCGGTAGCGAAACGACACGACTTTCTCACCATAGAAAATCGCATCATTTTTAAGAAAGAAAGGGATAGAAAAGAGAAAAGACATAGAAGAAGAAAGAAACAACATCAGAATCTAAACAGCGGAATGAATAAATTATATTAATCACATAATACATTACACAGTATCATATACATCGGAGATACATAACTTAAACAACACATACTAGATAGTTATAAGCACCTGTCTAGTTATTATAACTCAATACAACACAAAGAAAATCGACTCAGAGAACACACAGCGGAAAACTATATAACTATACGCAGAAGCCTCCTGCTCCATTGCTCTTCCAGAATTCGTCAAGCCAACCTGAATTCTCCTGGCTACTCGTAAAAATTTGAGTACCCAAGAGTTTAAGAAAACAGAAGATAAACTCCGGGTCAGACATGGGTCTGGTGTGAGTAAACGGTTAAAGTTCCTTAACTTTAAAAACCTTTTGAAAGAAAAGGTATCACGTAAGACTTCCCACACATAAACATGGAAAATTTTTTACCTTACGCTAACCAAAACATTTGATAGGAAATTCAGTGATATTATAATAGGTCTAGGGTTTTCAAATAAATATGAAATAGCCAAAATTGTTACATTATTAAATTCCAGCTACTAGCCACAAAAGTGGGTAATACAATCAAATCCGATGGCACTTATTGGATTTTGGATTCCATGCAATGGCAGGGCTACTGGGGTACCTCCCGTCACAGTACGTGGCCTAGTTCAACGTAACGAGGAGTACGCCCGCTCCCCTGCAACACAAAGCCGGAACCATTCCTTTCTGAATAGTTCAGAATAAGACAACCCCGGCGGATGTAGTTATTCAACCGCCCACACAGCCGAAATAAAGGAACCTCTAGATAGGGGTAAATCTCACTCTCAAGTGGGGGCTACCCACGAAGCCTTGCTGCACCTCCCCTGTTTTAGCCATTCCCGGTTGATGAGGCTTGAGGCTACGATTACCTTTAGTGAACACATCACTTAGAATGCTCGTCGTCCACCGGACGATGTTCTGAAAGCATTCGATCCATACAAGTTCGTTCCGGGTTCGAACGAAATCGAAGGCACTATCTCGTTGCACTCATTATTGGAATCACCCTCAGAGTCAACGACCATAGCCCTTGCACTCTAAATCACCATCTCGAACCTGTAAGTACTATTTCCGTCAAACTCATCACGGAATCACCCCCAGAGTTATACTGACGAATAGTCCTTACACCTCGAGTCTTCACTCTTCACAAGAGATTCACGACCTATCGTTAATTTGGATCGATGTGGTTTTCGGATATCCAAATATGGAAACCCGATCCCGGTCTCATCGAAATCCAAAACGTATCTTTTAGGTCCAAGTTGTTTAAGGTTAAACAATTCAATTCAACTATCTATATACACACAGATAGATAATTCACTAGTCACAATTGATAATCACATTATCAAATAAACAGATGATCCACAACAAAATAGGTAATCCATATCATCATTCAATAGACAATCTATATTACCATCACAATGCAACCAAGCATTCATACCACACAACATTTACTTATCTCATTTCTGAGATTACATCCACTCAAGACAATCAATGTCACCCATTCATACATAAGCAATGATTTACTTAATCACAACATAATTAAATTAAAATGAATTAAATTAACTATCTCTATCTCTAATTAATTTAAAGTGAATTAAATTAATTACTTCATCTCTTAATTAATTTAAAATTAATTAAATTAATTACCTTCATCACAATAAATCTTGCATGCATAAACATTAATTGAACCAATTAATTAATCATTAACTTAATTAATCAACCTTGATTAATTAACTTTTAATTAAGTAATTAATCCTTAATTATTCTCATTAATCATATCAATTAATGAACCTTAATTAATTACTTCTATTAATTAACTATAATTAATTACATTATTCCTTAATTAATTTTATTAATTAATCATGCTTAAATTAATTGTTTTCAATTAATCAACTTTAATAAATATAAACAATAATTAATTATTCTTAATTACTTCTTAATTGCCTTTAATTACTCTTATAAATTCTTTGATTTATTACACCAAGTAATAAACCCTTAATTACTTTAGCAAGTAATTATCCATTTAAAATTACTTCCAAATAAGTAATTTCATTTATCTCAATTACTCCTATAATTTATTAATTACTTATCTTAAGTAATTAGCCTTATCAAAACTTATTAAGTAAAATACTTAATCATTTATCAAGTGACTTTCTTTAATTAATTAACAAATTAATTAACTTACTTGATCACATTCATGTCATAAAACATAATCGAGTAATTCATTTCTTAATTACTCTTTAACCAAATTAATCTTCAATTTACAGATTAATTATCTTCAACTGTTAATTAATAAACCTTAATTATTAATCAATCCTTTAATACAAAGTAATCAATCACTAATTACTTTTAAAATTAGTTAACCTTAATTAACTAATTAATCATCTCTTAATCATTAATTAATAAAAGTTAATTATTAATTAACAACCTTAATTACAAATTAATTAATCCATAAATATAATTAATTAATCCTTAATTACAATTAATTAACACTTAATAATAGTTAATTAATTCTTAATTAACTTGCATTATAGATTAATAACCCTTTAATTATTAATCAAGAAAACCTAATTATTACTTAATAAAACTTTTATTAAGTATTAATTAATTACTATTTTAATTAACCCTTAACTACTTAATTAATAAGTAATTATAATTTAATTAATCATTAGTCATTAATTAAATCATCATAATTATTAGTTAATTAAATTAATAATTATACTTAATTAATTACTTAATTTATCCTTTAAAATAATTAATTAAATTAATTAACTAAACTTAAAATTCTTATTCAACTTAATTAATTACAAATCATTAACACTTAATTATTATTTAAGATAAAACATTATCTTAAATTAACCTTGAAAAACTTTACTTAACTTAATCATTAATTAGTTTAAGATATAAAGTAATCATCAATTACTTACCCTTAATTATTAGTTAACAATTCCTTAGTTAATCAATTATTTAAAATTTAATTATTAATTAATAAATCATTATTCACTAACTAATTTCAAAAATCATTCCCTTAAAATTCCCTTTTATATTTCAAAATAAGTTTTGAAAATAACATTAAGGTTTTTAACTTAAAACATTTAATACCATTCATACAAATTCATTTGTAAAAGCAAATCAATTCAAAGAAATGGATTTTTAGCTTAAATTATTTAAAGTTTAAAACTTCTTCATTTTAAATTTAAAAATCTGGTTAAATGTTCACTTTGGGTCCAACCCATGAATACTTGAACCAATAAACAAGTATATTATCTTTTCTTTGTTTTTTCTAAACAAATTTGACTTTAAAGTTTTAAAAACTGTTTTAATTAAAACTGAAAAAACTGTTAAACATAATAGTTATCCCACATGCAAAAGCCCAGATACCACACGAGTTTCCCCCGAGTCATCCACCATATGTCCCGAGTCCCACTTCGAGAAAAACAAGCAAACCCAAGACGAAACACAACCCACTGACACCATCCACCTGTGCAAGTGCACCGGCACTGGAATCGCCTTCGGCCAACGCCGACTTCACCGACACGTCACCCAACGACCCTACAAGCATCTACGATCAACCAAACATCGTTTCGTGCCTCGATTCAAAATCGAGTACCCCTGGATGAACAGAACCCCAAATACAATCATCAGGAAAATTCCCAAACTCACATCTCCGATCACGATGACCGCCTTGATCACGGATAAGGTTTGCCGACCCACCGCGCCTCCTTCTCCCAAAATTTCTTCAAGCTCGATGCATAAACGAAGGTGCAGTAGCCAAATTCCAAAGTTCAAATAGAACTAGGTTAAAAAAACAATCTTGAGCAAATTCAAACTCCACCATGGATTACAAATTCTTCAACAATTTTTGCCGCACTCTCCAATGCTACCCCTAGCTCCATCAAGAATCTCGAGCAACCCAGATGCATATATCAACTGAATTTGGCAGAAACCCAATTTCCAGGTATACCCATTTTTTTACACCTTACTTCATTTAAAATTCTGATTTTGATTTTAAAAATCCCAATCTTTAGAATGGATTCAAGTTATAAACTCGAAGCGGTAAATTAAAGTAACTAAATTTGTCTTGTTGAAAAGAATATTTACTAAAATTTCATTTCCCAGATGAGTTGCTAAATATTTTTACTTAAATTCATTTTTAATATTAAAATTAAGCTTACACTAACATTTAATGTTTGAAGACCAAAACCTATATGAAATCAAGGGAAGAGCAACTTGAAATTTTGTTTAAACTTGATAATTCTGTAACAGGAACAGGGAGGGCAATATAGCTGAGACATGCACATTCCTTAAACAGTCAAATAAATTCAGATTCTACACTTATATATACATAACTATGCAGAGCATATTCACCACAGAATTTTCCAATCAACTTTATTTTCTACTTAATTATTAATTAAAAGTTTACTCACCATATCAAAGAGATGCAGAGCCTTAAATCTTGATGAATAAAAATGGAACTTGCAAAATGCTTGAAGTTGAAACTTTTAAAAAACTGGAGTACTTGCATGCATTTGAAAATTGATGCAGACATGGGAAATTTCAGATCTGGACTGAAATTTGTTTTGAACTTTTGCAAATATACTGCAGGCTTTTTTTACCGTGAGATGAATATTTCAGATTTTTGGTCACAGAATGGTTTTGGAAAATAAGTTGCAGGGTTCTTAATTCATTCCTGAATTGTATTTGAGTTTGAGGAATTGATGGTAGGCTTTTGATCACAGAATGGTTTGAGGAGATTTCAGGTTTGATATTCATTTGAGCATGGATTTTCAGATTTTGGATGTTGAGGATTTCTGATTTTGGAATGAGTAAAGATTTGCATTGATAATCTAGTTTCTTTTAGGCATGAATCATAAAATTTTAAAGAAAAAAAAATGAAGAAGGTGGTGTTTATATAGGTAATTTTCAGATTTATTAAATTAAAAGAAAATTTAAAAGAAAATGGACACTTGTCTTTAATTTACATAAATGTTTTAACACTTGTTGACAAAGTGATTTAGGATTTAACACATGTCCTAGTTTATGTATATTTATTCTAAAAGAAATTTAAAAGCTTTTTAAATTAATTTCCTAATTAACTAATATGTCTTCTAAATTTAAAAATGCATTTCTAATTAAATTCCTAATTAACAAATACATTTATAAATTTATAAATGTTTGCTAAATTTATATAAAATACAATTTTTAAAAGAAATGAAACCAAATATAATTTAAATAAAATTATATACAATATTGCAAACTCATTTTAAATGCTATTTCAAAAGCCTTGTATTTATTCTTATTAAATAAATATAATTCCAAATTTCTATCAATAAATTTCTATAAAAAGAAAAATATAAACCATATCTTACTTTTGACTAAAATCATTATCTATATATTTTAAAATCAAATTATATTATTATTTTAATTTAAGATGTATGTATATCTCTTGAATTCAAATTTATATTCAATTTCCAAGTCAAACTTAAAAATCCAAATCTAAAATAAGTTTAAATAAATAAATATCAATTTTTAAATTAACTCGTTATTATTTATAAATAACTTATCCCATTTAAAAATCAATTTAAAATACACAGAAATATATATATTTAAGCACACCTATTAATTTTGAAATCAATAAGTCAATTTAGAATTTATTTACACAAACAAAATAATTATTCCTATTTTAAAACCAATTTATAACCATAATTAAGACATTATATTATTATTATTTGGTTATTTATTTTCTGAAAATAACAATTTTATTAATTTCAAATAATTTAAATTGAGAGATTATCACATTTTAAATTTCTTCCGGGATATTACATTCCTCCCCCCTTAAAAGAATTTCATCCTCGAAATTTAAAACAAAGACATCCAAAGTTTTATTTTATTTCAACCAATTCAAACAATCATAACAGCCATACACTATCAATCAAACAAACAATTTTATCCAAACAATAAATTTAATCAAATAAACAACACTAGCTATTCGGACACAGATCCGGATAAGCTTCATAAAATTATCTCGAGTTTCCTAAGTACAGACACAGGGATACTCGCTCTATTAAATCCAACCAGCTATACTACTAAGCTACCGAGTTTCTACTCAGCTAGACCTATAATCTGCACAAGATGCCAGACCACAGGCAAGTCTGATCAACTACTAAATCCGTCACAGAACTACGGGTCTCAAATCTAGTGATGGACCAAACGCGTACTCCCTCAGAGACACGTGAAATATTTTGAATTCCAGTCTTCCAAACTGGCAATTCAATTTTTCAAACCAAAGCACTGATCTTTATATAAACTCAGAAAAATCCAATATACCTCGGAGCTCACAAAATCTTATTGCTCCTTTACCAGAGAATAACTCAACAACATCGAAGCCTCCAACTTCGAATTCCGAATTCTTCCGTTACTTAACCTCAAAACTTTTCAGATGATCCGGACTGCCCACAGATCCTTCCTGATCAGCTCAACCTTCGCTGATACTCCTACAACAAACTGGATCAACTCAACAAACTGATCCTCACAAGATCAATCCAAAATACAAACCAAACTTTACTATCAACAATAGAAAACAACTTCTCCTATCCTGAAGAGACAGAACAGAATCACTCGCCAACTTGCCTCTGATTCTGAAAAATTTCAGTAGAAACTCTCCAATCCAAAACACTGCAACTTCCAGTTGCTTCTACTCAAGAACAACAGCCACCTTGCTTCCGCTGCACAACTCTGATCTGGAGCAGATGAAAATGCCGTTGAATGAACACAGGCACAGACTAAACAGCACATCTCGGAAATAAGGTTCAACAGAAGTTCCAAGAAATACAGAGCTGCTTCACCAAACAATCAACCTAGGGGACAACCTTCTACCCATCTGAATCACCGGTATCACTCCTGCCATCAAGTTGATTCAGAACTCAAACTCCAATGTGGGAAAATCTCTAATTTTCCTGAAGATATACCTGGAAAATCTTCGACAATTCCATAACTTCTACAACCTCTAAAGATGCCACAAACCCAAGCAAAAGACTATCTAAGATAATCACCAAACCATCGAAAGTCACTTTTGCCCTACCTAAATTTCCAAAAATGCTGCTCTCTCTTCCCAAATCAGAACAGTTTATCCTTGAGCATCTAATCCATCGAAGAAACAGATCCTCGCTGCTGCTTCTGAATTCCAACTCTAGGAAATTGGTAAGCCAAAAAGATCTTCCTGCTGGAACACAGAACACTCCCGAGCTGCACCGCTAACACAGATGCCAAAGACTTCTTACCCAAAACTCTTTGAGAAACTCGGACCTCCAACTAAACAAATACATCCTGCTGAACTCAGCTACAACACTGAAGCAGACACACTTCCTTAAACTTGCTTCGAATGAAAACATCTTCGAAGACATCCAAAGTCACTGCATCTCATCACGCAGCTACTATTTCCGGAGGTTGCTAAGATACCATCACTCGCTTCTGCCTAACCGACAGATCCAATTTCTCAAAAATCCGCTCACACAAGCGCGATCAAACTTACACTTCGAAGATGAACTCCGAACCTCAACAGGTTTCCTTCAGAGATCGATGAAATCCTTACACCAAACTATAAAGATTACTCGAGACGGTATTAGGTCTACAGTCTCGACAAACACACTTCCAATTTCAAACATTCAAACTCCAACCAATGGTAGTCGTGTTACACACACCACTACCTCATCTACCTTTATAACTTATATTGGAAAACCCGAACAGATAACCCAACAGATAGGTAGAAATAAATAAATATAGTTATATATAAAAATTACAAGTACGCTCTCTCAAAAAAGACACAACTACAAAGCCTAGGTATTCGCTCAATCTAACGCTCTGATACTAACTAAAACGACCCGACTTTCTCACCATAGAAAATCGCATCATTTTTAACAAAGAAAGGGATAGAAAAGAGAAAAGACAGAGAAGAAGAAAGAAATAACATCAGAATCTAAACAGCGGAACGAATAAATTATATTAATCACATAATACATTACATAGTATCATATACATCAGAGATACACAGCTTAAACAACACATACTAGACAGTTATAAACACCTGTCTAGTTATTATAACTCAATACAACACAAAGAAAATTGACTCAGAGAACACACAGCGGAAAACTATATAACTATACGCAGAAGCCTCCTGCTCCATTGCTCTTCCAGAATTCGTCAAGCCAACCTGAATTCCCCTGGCTACTCGTAAAAATTTGAGTACCCAAGAGTTTAAGAAAACAGAAGATAAACTCCGGGTCAGACATGGGTCTGGTGTGAGTAAACGGTTAAAGTTCCTTAACTTTAAAAACCTTTTGAAAGAAAAGGTATCACATAAGACTTCCCACACATAAACATGGAAAAGTTTTTACCTTACGCTAACCAAAACATTTGATAGGAAATTCAGTGATATTATAATAGGTCTAGGGTTTTCAAATAAATATGAAATAGCCGAAATTGTTACATTATTAAATTCCATCTACTAGCCACAAAAGTGGGTAATACAATCAAATCCGATGGCACTTATTGGATTTTGGATTCCATACAATGGCAGGGCTACTGGGGTACCGCCCGTCACACTACGTGGCCTAGATCAACGTACCAAGGTGTACGCCCGCTCCCCTGCAACACAAGGCCGGAACCATTCCTTACCGAACAGCTCTGAATAAGACAACCCCGGCGGATGTAGCTATTCAACCGCCCACACAGCCGAAATAAAGGAACCTCTAGACAGGGGTAAATCTCACTCTCAAGTGGGGGCTACCCACGAAGCCTTGCCGCACCTCTGCTGTTTTAGCCATTCCCGGTTGATGAGGCTTGAGGCTACGATTACCTTTAGTGAACACATCACTTAGAATGCTCATCGTCCACCTGACGATATTCTGAAAGCATTCGATCCATACAAGTTCGTTCTGGGTTCGAACGAAACCAAAGGCACTATCTTGTTGCACTCATTATTGGAATCACCCTCAGAGTCAACGACCATAGCCCTTGCACTCTAAATTACCATCTCGAACCTGTAAGTACTATTTCCATCAAACTCATCACGGAATCACCCCCAGAGTTATACTGACGAATAGTCCTTACACCTCGAGTCTTCACTCTTCACAAGAGATTCATGACATATCGTTAATTTGGATCGATGTGGTTTTTGGATATCCAGATATGGGAACCCGATCTCGGTCTCATCGAAATCCAAAACGTATCTTTTAGGTCCAAGTTGTTTATGGTTAAACAATTCAATTCAACTATCTATATACACACAGATAGATAATTCACGAGTCATAATTGATAATCACATTATCAAATAAACAGATGATCCACAACAAAATAGGTAATCCATATCATCATTCAATAGATAATCTATATTACCATCACAATGCAACCAAGCATTCATACCATACAACATTTACTTATCTCATTTCTGAGATTACATCCATTCAAGACAATCAATGTCACCCATTCATACATAAGCAATGATTTACTTAATCACAACGTAATTAATTTAAAATGAATTAAATTAACTATCTCTATCTCTAATTAATTTAAAGTGAATTAAATTAATTACTTCATCTCTTAATTAATTTAAAATTAATTAAATTAATTACCTTCATCACAATAAATCGTGCATACATAAACATTAATTAAACCAATTAATTAATCATTATCTTAATTAATCAACCTTGATTAATTAACTCTTAATTAAGTAATTAATCCTCAATTATTCTCATTAATCATATCAATTAATGAACCTTAAGTATTTACTTCTATTAATTAACTATAATTAATTACATTATTCCTTAATTAATTTTATTAATTAATCATGCTTAAATTAATTGTTTTCAATTAATCAACTTTAATAAATATAAACAGTAATTAATTATTCTTAATTACTTCTTAATTGACTTTAATTACTTTTATAAATTCTTTGATTTATTACACCAAGTAATAAACCCTTAATTACTTTAACAAGTAATTATCCATTTAAAATTACTTCCAAATAAGTAATTTCATTTATCTCAATTACCCCTGTAATTTATCAATTACTTATCTTAAGTAATTAGCCTTATCAAAACTTATTAAGTAAACATACTTAATCATTTATCAATTGACTTTCTTTAATTAATTAACAAATTAATTAACTTACTTGATCACATTCATCTCATAAAACATAATCGAGTAATTCATTTCTTAATTACTCTTTAACCAAATTAATCTTCAATTTACAGATTAATTATCTTCAACTATTAATTAATAAACCTTTATTATTAATCAATCCTTTAATACAAAGTAATCAATCACTAATTACTTTTAAAATTAATTAACCTTAATTAACTAATTAATCATCTCTTAATCATTAATTAATAAAAGTTAATTATTAATTAACAACCTTAATTACAAATTAATTAATCCATAAATATAATTAATTAATCCTTAATTACAATTAATTAACCCTTAATAATAGTTAATTAATTCTTAATTAACTTGCATTACAGATTAACAACCCTTTAATTATTAATCAAGAAAACCTAATTATTACTTAATAAAACTTTTATTAAGTATTAATTAATTACTATTTTAATTAACCCTTAATTACTTAATTAATAAGTAATTATAATTTAATTAATCATTAGTCATTAATTAAATCATCATAATTATTAGTTAATTAAATTAATAATTATACTTAATTAATTACTTAATTTATCCTTTAAAATAATTAATTAAATTAATTAATTAAACTTAAAATTCTTATTCAACTTAATTAATTACAATTGATTAACACTTAATTATTATTTAAGATAAAACATTATCTTAAATTTACCTTGAAAAACTTTACTTAACTTAATCATTAATTAGTTTAAGATATGAAGTAATCATCAATTACTTACCCTTAATTATTAATTAACAATTCCTTAGTTAATCAATTATTTAAAACCTAATTGTTAATTAATAAATCATTATTCACTAACTAATTTCAAAAATCATTTCCTTAAAATTCCAATTAATATTTCAAAATAAGTTTTGAAAATAACATTAAGGTTTGTAACTTAAAACATTTAATACCATTCATACAAATTCATTTGTAAAAGCAAATCAATTCAAAGAAATGGATTTTTAGCTTAAATTATTTAAAGTTTAAAACTTCTTCATTTTAAATTTAAAAATCTGGTTAAATGTTCACATTAGGTCCAACCCATGAATACTTGAACCAAGAAACAAGTATACTATCTTTTCTTTGTTTTTTTTAAAACAAATTTGACTTTAAAGTTTTAAAAACTATTTTAATTAAAACTAAAAAAACTGTTAAACATAACATTTAAACCCACATGCAAAAGCCCAGAAATCACACGAGTTTCCCCCGATTCATCCACCATATGTCCCAAGTCCCACTTCGAGAAAAACAAGCAAACCCAAAATGAAACACAACCCACTGATACCATCCACCTGTGCAAGTGCACTGGCGCTGGAATCACCTCCGGCCAACGCCGACTTCACCGACACGTCACTCAATGACCCTACAAGCATCTACGATCAACCAAACATCGTTTCGTGCCTCGATTCAAAATCGAGTACCCCTGGATGAACAGAACCCCAAATACAATCATCAGAAAAATTCCCAAACTCACATCTCCGATCGCGATGACCCCTTTGATCACGGCTAGGGTTTGCCGACCCACCGCGCCTCCTTCTCCCAAAATTTCTTCAAGCTCAATGCAAAAACGAAGGTGCAGCAGCCAAATTCCAAAGTTCAAACAGAACTAGGTTAAAAAACAATCTTAAGCAAATTCAAACTCCACCATGGATTACAAATTCTTCAACAATTTATGTCGCACTCTCCAATGCTACCCCTAGCTCCATCAAGAATCTCGAGCAACCCAGATGCATATATCAACTGAATTTGGCAGAAACCCAATTTCCAGGTAATACCCATTTTCTTACACCTTACTTCATTTAAAATCCTGATTTTGATTTTATAAATCCCAACCTTTAGAATGGATTCAAGTTATAAACTTGAAGCTGTAAATTAAAGTAACTAAATTTGTCTTGTTGAAAAGAATTTTTACTAAAATTTCATTTCCCAGATGAGTTGCTAAATATTTTTACCTAAATTCATTTTTAATATTAAATTTAAGCTTACACTAACATTTAATGTTTGAAGACCAAAACCTATATGAAATCAGAGGAAGAGCAACTTGAAATTTTGTTTAAACTTGATAATCCTGTAACAGGAACAGGGAGGGCAATACAGCTGAGACATGCACATTCCTTAAACAGTCAAATAAATTCGGATTCTACACTTATTTATACATAACTATGCAGAGCATATTCACCATAGAATTTTCCAAGCAACTTTGTTTATCTACTTAATTATTAATTAAAAGTTTACTCACCATATCAAAGAGATGCAGTGCCTTAAATCTTGATGAATAAAACTGGAACTTGCAAAATGCTTGAAGTTGAAGCTTTTAAAAAACTGGAGTACTTGCATACATTTGAAAATTGATGCAGACATGGGAAATTTCAGATCTGGATTGAAATTTGTTTTGAACTTTTGCAAATATACTGCAGGCTTTTTTATCATGAGATGAATGTTTCGGATTTTTGGTCACAGAATGGTTTTTGAAAATAAGTTGCAGGGTTCTTAATTCATTCCTGAATTGTATTTGAGTTTGAGGAATTGATGGTAGGCTTTTGATCACAGAATGGTTTGAGGAGATTTCAGGTTTGATATTGATTTGAGCATGGATTTTCAGATTTTGGATGTTGAGGATTTCTGATTTTGGAATGAGTAAAGATTTGCATTGATAATATAGTTTCTTTTAGGCATGAATCATAAAATTTTAAAGAAAAAAAATGAAGAAAGGTGGTGTTTATATAGGTAATTTTCAGATTCATTAAATGAAAAGAAAATTTAAAAGAAAATGGACACTTGTCTTTAATTTACATAAATGTTTTAACACTTGTTGACAAAATGATTTAGGATTTAACACATGTCCTAGTTTATGTATATTTATTCTAAAAGAAATTTAAAAGCTTTTTAAATTAATTTCCTAATTAACTAATATGTCTTCTAAATTTAAAAATGCTTTTCTAATTAAATTCCTAATTAATAAATACATTTATAAATTTATAAATGTTTGCTAAATTTATATAAAATACAATCTTTAAAAGAAATGAAACCAAATATAATTTAAATAAAATTATATACAATATTGCAAACTCATTTTAAATGCTATTTCAAAAGCCTTGTATTTATTCTTATTAAATAAATATAATTCCAAATTTCTATCAATAAATTTCTATAAAAAGAAAAATATAAACCAAATCTTACTTTTCACTAAAAACATTATCTATATATTTTAAAATCAAATTATATTATTATTTTAATTTAAGATGTATTTATATCTCTTGAATTCAAATTTATATTCAATTTCCAAGTCAAATTTAAAAATCCAAATCTAAAATAAATTTAAATAAATAAATATCAATTTTTAAACAAACTCATTATTATTTATAAATAATTTATCCCATTTAAAAATCAATTTAAAATACACAGAAATATATATATATATAAACACACCTATTAATTTTGAAAACAATAAGTCAATTTAGAATTTATTTACACAAACAAAATAATTATTCCTATTTTAAAACCAATTTATAACCATAATTAAGACATTATATTATTATTACTTGGTTATTTATTTTTTTTAAAATAATAATTTTATCAATTTTAAATAATTTAAATTGAGAGATTATCACATTTTAAATTCCTGGAAATTCCAGGATATTACAGGTAGATTATCGATTATATTAGAAGTTAAAATATTGGATGTTATGGTTTGATTGAATATATTTGGATATATAGAGTTATCAAAAATATAAAGATTGGGTTTCTTAAGAGAAATAAAGAGAGAATTTTTGAATAAAATAATTATGGAGAATTTGGATAAATTAAAAAATGAAGTGGAAAAGGATAAAAGTTGATTTTTAAATTCTAGTAAATAAATTCTTAGTATGGGAAAGGAGATTTTTGAAATAAATGGGAATAAATGAATTAATAAACTTAAGTGATATTATTTAAAGGAATAAACGATTTATTTTAAATTCAAGGTTTAAAATAGTTGGGAGAGATAAAAAAATTTTGAAAAAAATATATATGAAATTGGTATTTTCAGTTTAAATAAGATTTTAAATCATAATAAAGGAGTAAAATTTGAAATTAATGGGTTTTGAAATAAAATTGAGTAAGTAAAGGAATTTATTTTAAAAAGGAGTAAATTTTGGAAATTGATTTGGAAATTTATTAAGTGTTTGAAATTGTGATTTAAAAGAAGGAAGAGACTATGGAACTTATAAATTAGGTTTGTAAAGTGAAGTAAGATATCAGTGGATATTTGGAAGTACAAATTCACGGTGGGAATTTATAAAGAAATGGGTGATTTTTTTAAAAATAAATGGTGGTTTAGTTTTAAAAAGTATGGAAAAGAAATTTACGGGTTTTGGACTAAATTAAATTGGGATAAATCGAGAAGGTTTTATAAATGATTAGATGGGCTATATTGAAAGGGAAAGTGTATTTTCGTGAAAAGCCAAGTATATTTTCAAAGAAAGATTTCCAAGTATAAGTTAGAGTTTTAAAAGTGGTTTAAAAAGAATGTTTAGAAGAAATTATTATTTAGTGGTTTTAAAATTTTTAAAAGTAAATATTTATTAAGTTAATTACATAAGTAATGTATTTCAAAGGTTGAACTAGTATTTGATTTTAAAAGTTGGTTATTAAATATTTATATTCTATCTAGTAGTTTATTTTAAAAATTAGTTTTGGCTTAAATTTACATGAGAAATTATTATAAAATTTTATAACTAGTATTTTAAATAAAGTGTTTTAAGTAGTTTTTTATTTTAAGTGTTTTAAAGTATATATTTTTTGGATAAAGTGATGTAAATTATTTAAAAATCTAAAGTATTAAGGCTTGGTAATTTTCAGTGGAAATAAACAATATTTGAAAATTTATTCCGCGAGAGAAAAGAAATTTGAAAATTATTTTCAAAGGGTTGTAGTGTGAAAATATATCTTACGAAGATATATTAAAATAAATAATTTGGAAAATCATTAAGGCTTGATGATTGTTTGTGAATGTTGTTTGATAGTTAAATAACTGACTATCAATATTTGCCAATACGTTGATCGTTTCGTAGAGACTGCGATCGGGATTAAATTCTCGAAAACCACTTCGATCCAGTTTGAACATTTTCGTGAGAAAGACCAGAGCTTGGAGTCGAAGATGGAGCAGTGAAGTGCAAGGGCTAATCATTACTAATCTTAAGGGTGATTCCAAAATAGATGTAGTAGGAGTAGTGCCTTCGGTCCCGTTCGGACCCGAAACGGACTTGTATGGATGAATGCTATCAGAACATCATCAGGAGGACGATGAGCATTCTAAGGAGATGTGTTTTAAAAAGGTAACGCATAGCCATCAACCGGGAATGGATAAAACGGAGGAAGTGTAGCAAGGCTACGTGGCCAGCAACCAATTAGGGTAAGTTCATCCCTGTCTAGATGTCCCTTTTTATTCGGATGTGTGGGCGGTTGCTGATCCCAACCACGGGGTGATCTTATTCGGTCTATCCAGTAAGGGGTAGCTCCGGTCTTATGTAGCTGAGGATCAGGGTGGATCCTCGGTACTCTGATCTAGACTAGGTGCTGTGACGGACAATACCCCAGTAGCCCTGCCATTGATGGAAACCCACTCTCCAAAAAGTGCCTTCGGATTTGTTTGTATACTATTTTGCTGAAATTTAATGAATGCAACAATTTTGGCTATTTCAATAAGTATTTTTATATAGACACTATTATAATAACAGAGGATTTGATAAGAAATTGTTTTGGTTATCGTAAGGTGAAAACCCGACATGTTTATTTGTAGCGTGGTCTTACGAGATACCATTGATTTCAAAAGGATTTTGAAGCTTTAATAATCCTATTGAGTGTGTTTTCTCACGCTGGTTTTCCAAACTGACTCGGGTGTTATTTCACTATAATGCTCAGGTCAGACCGAGTATTATAGAATACAGGTAAGGATGCTGTGGAGCTAAGGAGATGAGCTGGATGGCGAGACGTATCACACGCATTGATGTATATTCCGCTGTGTATGATTTACCGCATAGTCAGTTTTTAGGGGGGCAGGTTATGATAACTGTCCAGTTGTATGCTATGAATTTTGTTGTACTCTGAAGATGTAATGTATAAAAAAATATAGTTCTTTTTGTTTAAAGATCAGTCATTTATCAATTATATATTATTCGCTGCGATTGTGAGATTCTGATGTTGTTTTCTATTTCTTCTTCTACCTCCTTCTTTTTCCCTTACAGTTTGTTTTTCCGGCATTCGATTGTTCGGCATTTAATATAGTGAATGTATTGATGACGATTTTTGGACGTCGAAAAATTTGGTCGTGACAATATGTATGTGTTATATTTTATTTAAGGCAAGAGGCATTGACTCACTTTCAACCTAACAATAACTAAGATCCAAGCTAACAAAGTCCAAGCCCAACCTTGCAACCACATTTCCCTCCTCCCTCTCTTGCTTTTTCACTTGCCTTTGCCCCTCTTTCTCATAATAAGCTCATGGACATTCAAAGTAGTGAGAGTATGGCTTCACTTCTTCAAGTTTTGGCCAAATGGAAGGTGTTTTAATATTATACTAAGCCTTGTGGCAAAGTTTGAAGTGATTTGGAGTCAATTTGCAACTATTTTATTTTAGAATATAAGAGAGAAAGAAGATGAAGAAACAATTGATTTTCAACTCTAATCTTTGTAAATTTTTGTGAATGATAACTAAGGGTATGCCCCTCCATATATAGGCTTAGGAATGGTGCTGCTTAAGCTCTCACTCACTCCCCCAACCATGCCATGGAAACTTCACCTCCTATCACTTCTCCTTTATGCTAATTACCATTATACCACTCTCATGATAATATTTCTAGAAACTTCTAGAATATTCCAAGCTTTATGATGATGGGTATGGGTTAATTAGTTGCTAATGTGTTTATTTGATAATTAGACAGTGCATAAGAGTTCGAATGACTTTTATTGTTCGAAAAGTTGTTTACGGATAAACTGATTTTCGGTCATATTATCGATTTTTCTTCAAAGAATATATTTTTGTAAAAAAATTTCAAAAACAAGTTTATTATCATTATTTATCTATTAAATGATGTATAACATGGCCATGTAATCATATTTATAATATTTAATAATGTTTGGAAATGTTTTCGATATTCGAAGACGAACGTTCGAATTTTCGGGTCGCTGCACTTTGCGGACGTTAGCTCATTTGCTACTGATTTTGAAGCCATAATCGATGATTCATGTTTTATTAATTTTTTTTACCACGGCATATGGTTGAGGAAGATCGTGTTCTTATTGTGAAAAATGATTTGGATCCGTTGAAGAAGATGATCTTCATCGATTTTCCATGGATTTGCAATTTTGATTTTCAATTATGTGAGAATTTTTTTGATAGTAGTGGAATGAAATGATTTGGTCGGAAATTGAAGCGGTTTGGTTAAAAGGCGATTGAAAAAAGTGCGCACATCCATCTAATTCAGTTTTATAATTGTAACGATTTGAAATTTAAACGTTTCAAATGAGAATATTTGATTTATTTAGATATTCAAATTTGGTTCAAATATAATAAATAATAAGAAATTTAATATTTAATAAAATGACTTAATTTTTTATGACACATTTTTATTTCAACTTATAAGGGTTTTCCATAATTTTTAATTTGAAAAATATTTAAATTATCGTTTGACGTATTTCTCCACAAACATTAGTATTTTTGAAAACCAAATAAGATAACCAGTATATTTGATTGTTGTTTTGAGATTATATCGCATTTTTTTATGCGATTATATTTTTGTTTTGTCGTTCGTGGTTCATACGTGAATGAAATGTTATATAGTGAAACGATGAAAATTGAAAAATAGACATAATCTACCACTTATTGTAATGACCCGCCATCCGTCTCCACAGAATGACGCATCATTAATAAGAAAGAAAGGTATAGAAAGAGAAAAGAAAGAAGAGAAAGAAGAAACAACATCAGAATCTAAACAGCGGAACGAATAAATTATATTAGTAACATAAATATTACATAGTTTACAACCATTATCAGAGTTACACAGACTACACATCACATACTAAACAGTTATAAACACCTGTCTAGTTATACAACTCAATACAATACACAAGAACAATTCAGGGAAATCTACACAGCGGAATACTATATATCTACTCGCAGAAGCCTCCTCTTCATTGCTCCTCCATAATTCATCAAGGCTAACCTGAATCCCTTGGCTACTCGTAAAAATTTGAGTACCCAAGAGTTTAAGAAAACAGAAGATAAACTCCGGGTCAGACATGGGTCTGGTGTGAGTAACAGGTTAAGGTTGCTTAACTTTCAAAAACCTTTTGAAAAGAAAGGTATCACGTAAGACTTTCCACACATAAACATGGAAAAGTTTTTACCTTATGCTAACCAAAACATTTGATAGGAAATCCGGTGATATTATAATAGTGTCTAGGGTTTCCAAATAAAATACAGAAATAGCTGGAATGCTTACATCTCACGTTCCAACATAGTTGGGCATAATTCATACGTACGACACTTATTGGATTATGGATTCCATCAATGGCAGGAATACTGGGGTACCGCCCATCACAGTACGTGCCCTAGATCAATGTACCGAGGAGTACGCCCGCTCCCCTGCAACACAAGGCCGGAACCATTCCTTACTGAACAGTTCCGAACAAGACAATCCCGACGGTTGGATCTCACAACCGTCCATACAGCCGAAATAAAAGGGACCTCTCGACAGGGGTAAATATCACTCTCCAGTGGGGGCTACCCACGAAGCCTTGCTGCATCTCCCCTGTTTTAGCTATTCCCGGTTGATGAGGCTTGAGACTACGAATATCTTTAGTGAACATATCACTTAGAATGCTCATCGTCCACCTGACGATGTTCTGAAAGCATTCAATCCATATAAGTTCGTTCCGGGTTCAAACGAAACCGAAGGCATTATCTCGTTACACTCATTTTGGAATCACCCTCAGAGTTAACAACGATAACCCTTGCACCCTGAAACACCATCTCGAGCCTGTAAGTACTATTTTCGTCAAACTCATCACGGAATCACCCCCAGAGTTATACTGACGAATAGTCCTTACACTTCGAGGCTTCGCTCTTCACAAGAGATTCACGACCTATCGCAAATTTGGATCGATGTGGTTTTCGGAGATCCAATATATGGAAAGCCGATCCCGGTCTCATCGAAATCCAAAGCGTGTCTTTTAGGTCCAAGTTGTTTTAAAGTTTAAAGCAATTCAATTATCTATATACGCAGATAGATAACTCACAAATCATAATTGATAATCAACATTATCAAAATAAACAGATGATCCACACTATCAATATCAAAATAGATAATCCATATATCACCATCACAATAGAAATCTATGTTATCATCACAATGCAACCAAGCATTCATACACAACATTACTTATCTCATTTCTGAGATCACAAAGCAATCAAGGCAATCAATGCCATCCATTCATACATAAGCAAAGATTTATCTCATCGCAATATAATTAACTTAAAATGAATTGAATTAATTATCTCCATCTCCAATTAATTTAAAGTTAATTAAATTAATTACTCCATCTTTAATTAATTTAAAATAAATTAAATTAATTACTTCACCAATATAAATCTTGCTTACTCAACCATTTAATTGATTACAATCAATTAATTAATCATTCAAAATTAATCACCTCAATTAATCACTCTTGATTAATTATCCTTAATTACATTCATGTAATTATCCTTAATTAATTTCACAAATTAATTATTCTTAACCCAAATAGTAATTAACCTTTAATTACTTCAATTAATTAATTAACTATAATTAATTACCTTAATCCTTAATTAATTACATTAATTAATTACCTTTAATTACTTATCATTGATTAATTAATCTTAATTAATCAACTTTAATTACATCATTAATTATATTAATTAATGATCCTTAATTTAATTAATTACCTTCTTAAATAAATTACCATAAGCAATTACCCATAATTATTAATCATCCCAGATTAATTACATTCAGTAATTAACTAGTTTAATTACTTTATTAAACAAATTAATTATTCCTTAATTAATTTCTTAATTAGTCCCTTGATTAATTTCTAAGTAATTATACTCCAAATTACTTCATTCTTAAACATCCCAATTAATTACAATCTGTAATTATCAATCAATTACTTCACCAAGTAATCTCCCAATCCATTTATTATATACAGTAATTATCATTAAAACATCCCGTGTTTAAAATAAATTAAACTTAATTAATTAAATTAAACAATCACATTTAACACAATTAATTACCCTAAGTAATTAATTTCTAAATTACTTCATAAAGGAATTACACTTATTACAATTGATTATTATTAATTAATCTGATTAATTATTAAAACTAACCACATTAATTAATTATTAACTGGTTAATGACCTTCATTAACCATTCTTTAGTTATTTTTATTAAGTAATTAACTTAGATTAATCACAGTTTAAATCATCTTTAATTATCTATTATTAAAGTCTAATTATTTAATTAATTAAGAGTTAATAGAAACTAAATTAATTCTTAATTATTTAATTAATTAACCATGAATTTAACTTAATTGATTAATTAATAAACCATTATTCATTAATTAATAATCTTACTAATGTTCTTAGTTATAAATAGGTTAATCCTTAATCAATTATTAATTATTCCCTAATTAATTAATTAATTAAATTAATTAATTAATCTTAATTACCTTATTAATTAAATCAATTCTAAAACATTAATCTTTGAATTAAATTTAAGATAAAACCATTTCTTAATTATGTTTTAAAAACAAATTTGTTTGTAACAAAGTACTTTTGAAATTACTTTTAAATTTCATTTTAAATACAAGTTTTAAAATAAAAAATAATTTAAACTTATCAAAGTTTAAACAATTTAAAACTTTTTACATTTCAACAACTTCAATTTATAATTAGTTTTAATCTTCAAATTTAAATCTTCTTTTAATTTCAAAAACTGAAATTCATTTTTAAATTTCCAGATTTTAAATTGAATTTCAAATCTTGCTCATATTTTTAAAAACTTATTTTCTTAAAAGTTCAAACTACTTTACCAAAATAAAGTAGTAACATAAGTTCATTTTTTTTAAACTTCATTTTATTTAAAACTGATATTTTTAAACTAACTTGAATTCTAAAATTCAAACTTAAATTTAAACTTTCCTTTACATTTAAAAGTTCCAGAGTTTACAAATTTTAAAACACGGAAGTTACAGTTTTTTTTTAATTTTAAAACTAAAACTCAGATTTCCTGAAAAATCTGAAAATGCAAAATGACCCGAGGCTTATGCTAAATAACTTCGAGTTTACAGCCTGATTTCTCCGAGTCAACAACCCATCTACTTCGAAAAAAACTCAAAACTTTCCCTGACCAAAACTAACCCACACTATCATCAAAAAAACCCATCGCCGTGCATATGCACGGCACTCCGGCCATCATTGATCGCGTTGATGATCGTTTCTCATCAGAAACCAACCCTAAAACACAACACGAACATCAAATGGAACCTCCACCCAAGAAATCGAAATCGAGTGTAAATTCCCAAACCTGGAAAACATAAGTCAGGTTTTCTTCAAAACCTATCAACGGAAAGCCTTCACCGCTCCGTCCACCAGATGATCAACCCCTCCGGTCTCGAACTCATCCACACACCAACTACCCATTCCCCAAACATCTTAGCACTCGATCAATCCTTCATCCCGAAATGATTGATTCTTCATCCCCGTTTCAAACTAGGGTTAAAAAAATAAATTCAAATCTGCATCCTCTCAGATAAGTTTTAACCCCATTAATGATTTTTCTAAGCATCTACAAACCCTCCTCTACTACTCAGAAGAACCCGGAGCTTCCTCAGTCCAAAGATTACCAGGATTTGTTTAAAAATCCATTTTTAGTTCAATATCTAACTGCACTTTCAACCAACACCTAAAAATACAAATTCTCAATTTAAAAATCAAGTTTTTGTTATTACTTTTGTTTTATGATACTGAATTACAAATTTAACATGTTTGAGTTTTGATAAAGATCAACATGCACTGATACATTCAATATCTCCAGAGGCAAAATAACTCTGTCTTGTTTGATTTAATTTTTTTATCCTAATCTATGATAAGCAAACATTTTTTATATTTTAAAATCCAGATACTATCACAAATTAAATCAATTGTAGAGGATTCATTTAAATGGGAAGATGAATCAGGGAACACAGCAGAGCACAAACAACATGCATACACAAATATATTTACATCAGACTTTTATAAGCACACAAACAATACTTATTTATATCAAACATTTAACATGCAGCCTATTTAAAGTTTAAGATTTTAAAGTTAGTCGCTTCTTTTTTTTATAAATAAACAGAGCCTCTGATTGAAGGCCTTTGAGCTAGCTTTAGGACTTAAGAACTGATGTTGCTTCAGTAATTTAAAAACTGCAGTTTGCTCTGGTTTTTTTTTCTATTTTTATTTTGAAGGTGTGCAGACTTGCATTTGAACATGCACTACCAGTTTGAAAAGAAAAATGCCTTGCTTCCAGTTTGAAAATGGCAGGGCATTGATTTTGAAGAGGTGTAGGCTTTTTTTATAAAAAAACAGATTTGATTTTTGAAGATTGTTTACAGATTTTGCCTTTGATTTTGGGAAGCAAATTACAGGATTTTGTTTTTGATTCTGGAAGGTGAATACAAGGAAAATGATTCTTCTAGCTGAGAAGTGAATTACAGGGAGTTGAGAATATAAAAATGGCTACAGTGTTTTTGAGCTAGAAGAATGTTTTACTGATTTTCTTTGATTAGGAAAAAAATGAAAAAAAGAAGAAAGAGATGTAGATGTAGGTTTATATAAGTGTATTTTCAGATTTTAAATAAAAGAAAAATTAAAACAAAATTTTCACTTGTACATAATCCTAACATTTGTCACATTGTTATGTTAATCTTTTAACACTTGTTTAATTAAGCTTAAGAATGCAACACTTGTCTTATTTTGAGTAATTAATATTTAATTTACAAGTTAATATGTATAATAAGCTTAATTGATTAATTAATTAGAATTTAAATATGTATACAAATTTATAAAAAGAAATAAAAACAAATCATGTTTATAAATAAAACTTATACATATAAAAATTAAAACAATTAAGATTTATACTTTGGAATTTTAAATTCAAATCAAATCCAAAATCAATTATTTTCAAATCAAGTTATGTATATAAACTTAATTTGAAATAACAATTGCAAATTTTATTCAAAATCTATTTATAAAGACAATACACTATTAATATTGTTTTTATAAATATCTTATTATTAAATTAAAATCATTTTAAAAGAAATTATATTTTTATTAATAAATTATCTATTTTATTAAGCCATGAAACTTTTTGTTAATTCATTCTAAATTTAAAACTCAAGCCAAATTATTTTAAACATTTAATATTCTTCTTATCAATTTTAAAATCATATATTTATTTATTAAATAGCTTTAAAAAAAACTCAATACTAATTTAAATCAAAATTTCCAAATTAAAATGTGTATATTAGAATTTTTAAATCATGATTTACTTATTAAGTTTAAACCAAGATTTATTCATTTAACTTTGAAAAGCTAATATTAAATAAAAACAAATTTTCAAATTACTACAAATATTAGAATTAGAAAAATATGCTTTATTTATTAAAATTAAAATAAGGCTAATCTATTTAAAATATAAACCATATATTTATATTGTAAATAGAAACTAATTTATTATTTTTAAAAGATAAAATAACCAATTAAATAATTATTGAAGAAGATTATTAAATCAATTTGAATTATTATTAACAAAATATCAATATCAATTTAATTTTTAATACAGATTATTAAATTGATATTGTTAAAAATTCCGGGATGTTACAATCCGCCCCCTCAAAAGAATTTCCCCGAAATTTAAAACAAAGGTAATTTAATAATCTCATTAAAGATTTAATTTTAAAATACAAGCATATATCAAACATATGCTAACAACCATATCAACCAATTCAACCAATCAAACAAATCTAATTATCCAGACAAAATTCTAGATAAAGTTCCTTCGAGTTTCCCCAGGTGTGTGTGTGTGTATATACCAGGATACTCGCTCTATAGAATCCAAATAATCAATACTATGAAGCTACAAAGCTTCTGTTCATCTATATCCATAACACTAGACAAGATATCAGACTACAAATGAGTTCGACTCAACAACCAAAACTCCAGAACTGCTGGTCCTACAACCAGAGATAGATCATACACGTACTCCCTCAGAGATACGTGAAACTCATTCGAATCCCAGTTATCCTAATTGGCAATCCAATCCTGTAGATCAATCACTTATTCTTACAGAAAAATCCAAAACACTTCAGAGCTAGCTTTCCAGCCTTACTCAATCTTATAGCTCCTTTACGATCGGAAAAAAAACTTATCGAAATCAAATCTCCGACTTTAGAATCCAAATTCCTCCATTTCAAATCCATAAAACTCTCCAGACGATCCTGGGCTGTCTATAACCTTACAGATCAGCTCAACCTTCGCTGATGCCTCTAGAAACAAACAAAACCAAACAACTTAAGAAAATGATCTTATAAAGATCAACCAGAACCAAGAACTCAAACTCTACTCCTCAACATCAGAAGACAACAACTTCTTCTGTCCAGAAAAGAAAAGCAGATACACTTCCAAACTGCTTCCGCTGCTCAACACTGATCTGAAGTTGAAGAGAATGCTGAAGAAGAACATGAGCACAACTCAACGACACATCACGGAGATATGGTTCACTAGATCCATAAAGAAAACTCAGAAGCTTCTCCAAAACATGAGCTGCTACACCAATCCAAACTCTTGAATCCATTCTTCTACTAAGCTGAACCACCAGTAGCAATCCTGGAATCCTAGTCGATAAGGAAACTCAATCTCCAGATGCGGACAAACCTCTGTCTTTTCGGAAGACATCTAGAAAAAAAACACTCCGATAATCCAAGAGAACGCTCAAACAATCGCAAGTCACCTTTTGCGATCAGCCCAAACCAAATCCAAGAAAATCTATTCTCCCTTTATCAAACAGAACAGCTTACACTTAACTAGCCAACCCATCGAAGAAACGGGTCCACTCTGCTGTTTCAGAATTCCTCCTTCAAAAACTGCTAAACCAGAAGATCTCCTGCCAACACAAAACACTCCGAGCTGCACTGCTGCCACAGATGCCAAAGAATTCCAAATCAAAGCTCTTCGAGAAACTCGGACTTCAAACCAAACACAAATACCAGCTGAACACAGCCACAACACCGAAGCAGACTTACTTCCTTAAACTTGTTCCAAAGAATCATCTTCGAAAACATCCATAGTCACTGCATCTCATCACGTAGCTACTACTTCCTGATGTATCAAAATACCATCATTTGCTTCTGCCTAACCGAAAGATCCAAATTCCTAAAAATCCGCTCACACGAGCGCGATCAAACTTACACTTCAAAGTTGAACTCCAAACCTTAACAGTTTTCCTTCAGAGATCGATGAAATCCTTCATCATGGTAAAACTCAATCGAGACGGTATTGGGTATACAGTCTTGACAAATACACTTCCAACCTTAAACATTCAAACTCCAACCAATGGTAGTCGTGTTATACACACTACTACCCCATCTACCTTTATAACTTATATTGGAAAACCTGAACAGGTAACCCAACAAATAGGTAGAATAAATATATTTATATTTATATTAAAAATTACAAATACGCTCTCTCAAGATAGACACCACTCCAGAGCCTAGGTATTCACTCAACCTAATGCTCTGATACCACTGTAATGACCCGCCATCCGTCTCCACAGAATGATGCATCATTAATAAGAAAGAAAAGGATAGAAAGAGAAAAGAAAGAAGAGAAAGAAGAAACAACATTAGAATCTAAACAGCGGAACAGATAAATTATATTAATAACATAAATATTACATAGTTTACAACCATTATCTGAGTTACACAGACTACACATCACATACTAAACAGTTATAAACACCTATCTAGTTATACAACTCAATACAGTACACAAGAACAATGCAGAGAAATCTACACAGCGGAATACTATATATCTACTCGCAGAAGCCTTCTCTCCATTGCTCCTCCATAATTCGTCAAGGCTAACCTTAATCCCTTGGCTACTCGTAAAAATTTGAGTACCCAAAAGTTTAAGAAACAGAAGATAAACTCCGGGTTAGACATGGGTCTGGTGTGAGTAACAGGTTAAGGTTGCTTAACTTTCAAAAACCTTTTGAAAAGAAAGGTATCACGTAAGACTTCCCACACATAAACATGGAAAAGTTTTTACCTTACGCTAACCAAAACATTTGATAGGAAATCCGGTGATATTATAATAGTGTCTAGGGTTTCCAAGTAAAATACAGAAATAGCTGGAACGCTTACATCTCACGTTCCAACATAGTTGGGCACAATTAATACGTACGGCACTTATTGGATTATGGATTCTATCAATGGTAGCGCTACTGGGGTACCGCCCGTCACAGTACGTGGCCTAGATCAATGTACCGAGGAGTACGCCCGCTCCCCTGCAACATAAGGCCGGAACCATTCCTTACTGAACAGTTCCGAACAAGACAACCCCGACGGTTGGAGCTCACAACCGTCCACACAGCCGAAATAAAAGGGACCTCTAGACAGGGGTAAATCTCACTCTCCAGTGGAGGCTACCCACGAAGCCTTGCTGCACCTCCCCTATTTTAGCCGTTCCCGGTTGATGAGGCTTGAGGCTACGATTACCTTTAGTGAACATATCACTTAGAATGCTCATCGTCCACCTGACGATGTTCTGAAAGCATTCAATCCATACAAGTTCGTTCCGGGTTCGAACGAAACCGAAGGCATTAGCTGGTTACACTCATTTTGGAATCACACTCAGAGTTAACGATGATAACCCTTGCACTCCGAAACACCATCTCGAGCCTGTAAGTACTATTTTCATCAAACTCATCACGGAATCACCCCCAGAGTTATACTGACGAATAGTCCTTACACCTCGAGTCTTCACTCTTCACAAGAGATTCATGACCTATCGTAAATTTGGATCGATGTGGTTTTCGGATATCCAATATATGGAAAGCCGATCCCGGTCTTATCGAAATCCAAAGAGTGTCTTTTAGGTCCAAGTTGTTTTAAAATTTAAAACAATTCAATTATCTATATACACACAGATAGATAACTCACAAATCATAATTGGTAATCAACATTATCAAAATAAACAGATGATCCACATTATCAAAATAGATAATCCATATATCACCATCACAATAGATAATCTATGTTATCATCACAATGCAACCAAGCATTCATACACAACATTACTTATCTCATTTCTGAGATCACAAAGCATTCAAGGCAATCAATGTCATCCATTCATACATAAGCAAAGATTTATCTCATCGCAATATAATTAACTTAAAATGAATCAAATTAATTATCTCCATCTCCAATTAATTTAAAGTGAATTAAATTAATTACTTCAGCAATATAAATCTTGCTTACTCAACCATTTAATTGTTTACAATCAATTAATTAATCATTCAAAATTAATCACCTCAATTAATCACTCTTGATTAATTATCCTTAATTACATTCATGTAATTATCCTTAATTAATTTCACAAATTAATTATTCTTAACCCAAATAGTAATTAACCTTTAATTACTTCAATTAATTAATTAACTATAATTAATTACCTTAATCCTTAATTAATTACATTAATTAATTACCTTTAATTACTTATCATTGACTAATTAATCTTAATTAATCAACTTTAATTACATCATTAATTATATTAATTAATGATCCTTAATTTAATTAATTACCTTCTTAAATAAATTACCTTAAGTAATTAACCCATAATTATTAATCATCCCATATTAATTACATTCAGTAATTAACTCGTTTAATTACTTTATTAAACAAATTAATTATTCCTTAGTTAATTTCTTAATTAATCCCTTGATTAATTTCTAAGTAATTATACTCCAAATTACTTTATTCTTAAACATCCTCAATTAATTACAATATGTAATTATCAATCAATTACTTCACCAAGTAATTTCCCAATCCATTTATTATATACAGTAATTATCATTAAAACATCCTGTGTTTAAAATTGATTAAACTTAATTAATTAAATTAAACAATCACATTTAACACAATTAACTACCCTAAGTAATTAATTTCTAAATTACTTCATAAAGTAATTACACTTATTACAATTGATTATTATTAATTAATCTGATTAATTATTAAAATTAGCAACATTAATTAATTATTAACTGGTTAATGACCTTCATTAACCATTCTTTAATTATTTTTATTAAATAATTAACTTAGATTAATCATAATTCAAATCATCTTTAATTATCTATTAATTAAAGTCTAATTATTTAATTAATTAAGAGTTAATAGAAACTTAATTAATTCTTAATTATTTAATTAATTAACCATGAATTTAACTTAATTGATTAATTAACAAACCATTAATCATTAATTAATAATCCAACTAATGTTCTTAATTATAAATAGGTTAATCCTTCATCAATTATTAATTATTCCCTAATTAATTAATTAATTAAATTAATTAATTAATCTTAATTACCTTATTAATTAAATCAATTCTAAAACATTAATGTTTTAACTTAAATTTAAGATAAAACCATTTCTTAATTATGCTTTAAAACAAATTTGTTTGTAAGAAAGTACTTTTGAAATTACTTTTAAATTTCATTTTAAATACAAGTTTTAAAATAAAAAATAATTTAAACTTATCAAATTTTAAACAATTTAAAACTTTTAACATTTCAACAACTTCAATTTATAATTAGTTTAAATCTTCAAATTTAAATCTTCTTTTAATTTCAAAAACTGAAACTCATTTTAAAATTTCCAGATTTTAAATTGAATTTCAAATCTTGCTCATATTTTTAAAAACTTCATTTTCTAAAAAGTTCAAACTACTTTACCAAAATAAAGTAGTAACCGAAGTTCAATTTTTTTAAACTTCATTTTATTTAAAACTGAGATTTTTAAATTAACTTGAATTCTAAAATTCAAACTTAAATTTAAACTTTCCTTTACATTTAAAAGTTCCAGAGTTTACAAATTTTAAAACACAGAAGTTGCAGTTTTTTTTAAAAAATTTTAAAACTAAAACTCAGATTTCCTGAAAAATCTAAAAATGTAGAATGACCCGAGGCTTATGCTAAATTACTTCGAGTTTATAGCTTGATTTCTCAGAGTCAACAACCCATCTACTTCGAGCAAAACTCAAAACTTTCCCCGACCAAAACTAACCCACACTATCATCAGAAAAACCAATCGCCGTGCATATGCACGGCCACTCCGACCATCATTGATCGGCGTTGATGATCGTTTCTCATCAGAAACCAACCCTAAAACCCAACACGAACATCAAATCGAACCTCCACCCAAGAAACCAAAATCGAGTGTAAATTCCCAAACCTGGAAAACATAAATCAGGTTTTCTTCAAAACCTGTCAACGGCAAGCCATCACCGCTCCGTCCACCAGATGATCAACCCCTCCGGCCTCGAACTCATCCACACACCAACTACGCATTCCCCAAACATCTTAGCACTCGATCAATCCTTTATCCCGAAATGATTGATTCTTCATCCCCATTTCAAACTAGGGTTAAAAAAATAAATTCAAATCTGCATCCTCTCATATAAGTTTTAACCCAATTAATGATTTTTCTAAGCATCTACAAACCCTCCTCTACTACTCAGAAGAACCCCGAGCTTCCTCAGTCCAAAGATCACCATGATTTGTTTAAAAATCCATTTTTAGTTCAATATCTAACTGCACTTTCAACTAACACCTAAAAATACAAATTCTTAATTTAAAAATTAAGTTTTTGTTATTACTTTTGTTTTATGATACCGAATTACAAATTTAACATGCTTGAGTTTTGATAAAGATCAACATGCACTGATACATTCAATATCTCCAAAGGCAAAACAACTCTGTCTAGTTTGATTTAAATTTTTTATCCTAATCTATGATAAGCAAACATTTTTTTATTGTAAAATCCAGATACTATCACAAATTAAATCAATTGTAGAGGATTCTTTTAAATGGGAAGATGGATCTGGGAACACAGCAGAGCACAAACAACATGCATACACAAACATATTTAGATCAGACTTTTATAAGCACACAAACAATACATATTTATATCAAACATTTAACATGCAACCTATTTAAAGTTTAAGATTTTAAAGTTACTCACTTCTTTTAATTATAAAGAAACAGAGCCTCTGATGGAAGGCCTTTGAGCTTGCTTTAGGACTTAAGAATTGCTGTTGCTTCGGTACTTTAAAAACTGCAGTTTGCTCTGGGTTTTTTTTTCTCGTTTTCTTTTGAAGGTGTGCAGACTTGCATTTGAACATGCACTACCAGTTTGAAAAGAACAATGCCTTGCTTCTAGTTTGAAAATGGAAGGGCATTGATTTTGAAGAGGTGCAGGCTTTTAAAAAAAACAGATTTGATTTTTGAAGATTGTTTACAGATTTTGCCTTTGATTTTGGGAAGCAAATTACAGGATTTTGTTTTTGATTCTGGAAGGTGAATATAGGGAAAATGATTCTTCTAGCTGAGAAGTGAATTACAAGGAGTTGAGAATATAAAAATGGCTACAGCATTTTGTTTTTGAGCTAGAAGAATGTTTTACTGATTTTCTTTGATTAGGAAAAAAAATGAAAAAAAGAAGAAAGAGATGTAGATGTAGGTTTATATAAGTGCATTTTCAGATTTTAAATAAAAGAAAAATTAAAACAAAATTTACAACTTGTACATAATCCTAACATTTGTCACATTGTTATGTTAATCTTATTTAATTAAGCTTAAGAATGCAACACTTGTCTTATTTAGAGTAATTAATATATAATTTTATTGTTAACATGTATATTAAGCTTAATTGATTAATTAATTAGAATTTAAATATGTATATAAATTTATGAAAATAAATAAAAACAAATCATGTTTATAAATAAAACTTATACATATAAAAATTAAAACAATTAAGATTTATACTTTGGAATTTTAAATTCAAATCAAATCCAAAATCAATTATTTTCAAATCAAGTTATGTATATAAACTTAATTTGAAATAACAATTGCAAATTTTATTCAAAATCTATTTATAAATACAATACACTATTAATATTGTTTTTATAAATATCTTGTTATTAAATTAAAATCATTTTAAAAGAAATTATATTTTTATTAATATATTATCTATTTTATTAAGCCATGAAACTTTTGGTTAATTTAAAACTCAAGCCAAATTATTTTAAACATTTAATATTTTTCTTATCAATTTTAAAATCATATATATATTTATTAAATAGCTTTAAAAAAATCTCAATACTAATTTAAATCAAAATTTCTAAATTAAAATGTATATATTAGAATTTTTAAATCATGATTCACTTATTAAGTTTAAACCAAGATTTATTCATTTAACTTTGAAAAGCTAATATTAAATAAAAACAAATTTTCAAATTACTAAAAATATTAGAATAAAAAAAATATGCTTTATTTATTAAAATTAAAATAATGCTAATCTATTTAAATATAAACCATATATTTATATTGTAAATAGAAACCAATTTATTATTTTTAAAAGATAAAATAACCAAATAAATAATTATTGAAGAAGATTATTAAATTAATTTGAATTATTATTAACAAAATATCTATATCAATTTAATTTTTAATACAGATTATTAAATTGATATTGTTAAAAATTCCGGGATGTTACACTTATGAAATTCAATACTTAGAACATTCAACACTCAAGACTTTTCCTTCCTTTCACTTTCCCTCTTCTCCCTTTCTTTTTTTCAATTTTCCCATAGATGTCAAAATGGCCTCCTCGAAAGAAAAATCAAAATCGAATAATTTACCTAATCTTAAGTTCGTTGAATTTGTAGTGGAGAGATCCTCGAATCTATATGGGTTTGGTGAAGTGCGATTGGGTTTTGGGATGATCGACGTGGCCATGGTTAATTAGGGTTTGCTTTTGCGGACGATTAGGGAGGAGTGAGTGGAATCGAGGTAGGCATTGGATTTGTGGAGGTAAAGACAGCCTATAATCGAGTTTGGTGAAGCTCTATCCTTAATTGGGTGACATGACATTTGGTGGTCAAGGGTAGCAAGGCATAGGTCGAAAATTGATATGTAGGGTCGAGTTTGTTATTTTGGGGTCAGATGCGAGGCTTGGACTAAGGGACAGTGGATAGCGAAGTCGGTTCGTTGAACGGTGGGCCAGAGTAGGAGGGAGTGTGCAAGGACGTTCGTTGTGCACCATTTTTATGTACAAGGAGATAGTTAGTGTTTAGGGATGAAAGATTGTATTAGGTAATTAACTATGCAATTATGTAATTAGTGTATATTTGAAAATAAAAACTTAAGAAATCAACATGTCCCTCATACGAGATCCAATTGAGACGTTGTCTTTTATGTTGCGCTCGTGGAGCATTATCTATGCACTGGGGTTAGTTTTTTTGAGTTTAAAGCAAGTGGAATTTTGAGCTAAAATCGAACTTCGTTCAATTTTAGATTGAACTGGAATGCTTAAGCGTGAACTAGAATTTTGGTGAGTTATCTCACCTTTGGATGAATACTATATAATATATAGTAGATATAAATTATTGTATTTGAATTTGGATAATTAATTGGTTTGGTTGAACTTTCGCTTTGAGAAGCGAATGACATACAAATTGAAATACAGAAAATTTTGTAGAGAAATCCAGATTCCTCATCATTGTCGATTTTAAATTCAATTATATACTTATTGTATAAGTTGTTACATGCTAAAAGTTTGTTAATTGACAATATTGGATGAGACATTGATATAAGTTAAAAGTTAAACCTTTTTAGTACTAAAGGTAGTAGTGCATTGGTTAAGTGCTACGGTAGCTCTAGACCTCATTTTAGTATTTTGAAAAACTATGGTTTGCTATTTTGATTTGAAATTGGTTTTGACACGAAGAATGATTTTTAATGCGAATTTAGGATTTTTTGTGATATTTTACTTAAAGATGGGTTATGAACTTTTGCATTTTACTTTTAACTTTTTTATTAGTCTTTTCTAATATACATGGAAACGTTCTAAAAGTAATTTGGGAAGTATTTATTTTTTAGAAAAGTTAAATAATAATGAATATGTATTTTGAAGGAAAATAAAGGGGAATTTATCTTTTATAATAAAGTGACTCTGTATTAAAAAGAAGTTGCTTTAGGGGATTTATATATGAGGCTTTATAAGGAGATTTATAGAAGGAGTTTTGTAATTATGTTTGGAGATTTATAAAGGAAGTTTTATAATTATATTTGGAGATTTAAAAAGAAGTTTTATAATTATGTTTGGAGGTTTATAAAGGAGTTTTATAATTATGTTTGGAGATTTATAAAAGGTTATAATTATATTTAGAGATTTATAAAAGGAGTTTTATAATTATATAATGAGATTTATAAAAAGAGTTTTGTAAGTATAAAAGGGATCTATAAAATGGAGTTATATGAAAGGAATGTGATTTGATTTCCATAATGATCGTTTCAAATTATGGTGATATGGAAAGTATTCTGTTCGTACTTAATACCAAAAAGAGAAATGTGGTTTGAGTTTTATTGTTACTTATATTTTAAATGACATTTGTTTCTAACCCAATTAAGTATGATTTGAAAATTAAATATTTCTTAAGATTTGTGAATATACTTATACCATTAAGTGTATGAAAAAGTTCTCTAAGTATTAAAAGTGAAATTTTTTGTGACTACACTTATACAGTTGAGATAAGTATATAAATATTTTTCAAAGTATTGAAAAAGGTAGAGAAGGTTTCGTGAATATATCTTCATAAACTTATTTTAATACAATTAGTTGCGAACTGGTTTTAATTAATGACAAGATTAATTAAAGAGGCTTAGTGATTGCTTATGTGCTTAACCTTGCTTGGTTTCCATATGAAATTAAATCTTTGATTTGATTTTTGTTTATTTGATAGTTAAATAATCGATTATCAAATGTTGGCCAGTTTTAACTACCTTGTTGAGGGAGACTGGATCAGATATACTATTTGAAAACAACTTCGAACTGGCATAAGCATTTGAATTGGAGAAATCTTGAAGATTACCTAAGACGAAACTCTTTGAATTGCAAGGGCTACTTGCTATTAATTCTAAGGATGCAGTAGATGTAGTGCCTTCAGTTTGTTTACATCCTGAACAACTTGTATGAATGAATGCTGGCATTGCATTGTTGCTTAAAGGGCAGTGTTAGCGTTCCAAGTGGGATTTGCTAAAAAGGTAAACGTTGCTTAAGCCTTGCACCTGGTAATGACCAAAGTAGGGAATATGCAGTAGGGCTACATGGTTCGCTACTATTAGGGTATGGTCATCGCTAGATCTAGATCAACATTGACATATTTGTTGAATATGCGCTTATATGATTTTTGTTTGATGATAATAAACATATATACAGTCGTTTAAATGTATTTGTTAATGTACTATTTTATTCTTCATAGGTTAAATAAATATTTGCTGGATAAAATTAAATAACACAGAATTTGAATTTAAACAGAAATTTTATTCAAACAAATATTTATTACAATTTTGAATAGTACAAATTCAAGCTCTCACTATACACTATACAACTTTGATACAAATTCAATTACATCACGATTTCATATTTACATAAATTCCTCACTACATATCACTCACACTCATAGTTCATCTTTAACTTCATTCCAGTTAGAATCCAGTATCTGAGCAATCTGCAAAAATATTCACTAACGCGGTAAAATTGAAAAAGAAGTATTTTTGCAATATAAAATAAAATGTGAATTTTGAAAATGATATTTGCCTCAGTTATTTGGGTTGTTCGTCATCATTTATATTTGAATTCATCACACACGAACAATGTGACATGCACAGTGTATCACTGTACATGCCACAAGGCCATGCACACCGATATACACTTGATAATGCTACAGGGACAGGTGAGCACAAGGTCAAACCCAAATAAAAAGACGGGTTCAACTCAGGTGCAATATAAATAAAATATCGACTTAAGCACAAGGTCAAACCAGAGTTGTGAAACTGGATTCAACACAGGTGCAACTCAAATGCACACATGAATGCTATGATCAAAGTATGCATGTATACATATCGACCAGGCAGCAAACAAAGTCAACAAAACATGCATCATATACATGGCAATCAAACTGAAGTATAGAGCATAAGCAAGTATAAATGAACTGGTCAGAACAAAGCCATATGAAGTAGATATGGATATGCAGGCATGTCAAAAAGACCAACTCAATGCGACTCAAGAGTACACATGATACATGAAGTAATGCAATGCTCAAAAGACATAGTACACAAGCCTGTAACTTCAATCCAAACCAAACTGCAACAAGTCCAGCAGCTCAAGTAACAAAACTCGAGTGCAGCAGTGAACAAAACTGAAATTCAAATACCAACTGCAAATATCCAAGTACAGCATGAACAAGACTACATGAACACTATAGGCCGAAACAAAATGCAACAAAAACAAGTGTACAGCGACAATAACCAAGGCACAAAGGAATTTCAAAATTATACATGCAAATTCGACAAGCAACTGAAGGCAACTGATCCAGTTACAACAGAGAATCAAGTCGACCAGGTAGCAATGATAATAATGCAACACAGTAGAGACATCATACAACATACACAGTATGAAGACCACCAGTGCACAGACTCAAGGCAACAAGAATGGCCAGAAATTGTGCAACATGGTCAGAAGCAAGGCAACAAAGACTCAAGCAACAACATGGACTGCAACAAACATCAGCAGTGTTTCAGTAATGCACAAAGAACGAGCTACATCAAAATGGCCGAAGTCATCAGGTAAAAGAAGTTGAATTCACGATTCAAAGTCAGAGCCTTGGCAATAAAGGAGTCGAATCAAGTCAAAATCAACAACGTGATGACCAAGGAGTTGAAATCAATGCCGTGGGATTCAAGCAACAAAAAATATACGTTTTTGAACAAGTCGCAATCATCTCAAACGTCCAAGCATGATCAAGCGGCCAGAGAAATCAATTGACAAATTCAAACATGTTTATACGAACGAAAAATATGGAGATCGAACGCATATAAATCCCATTCATCATCGGCGGTTCAAGATCATCGAGTTCAAGTACAAATACACAAAAGCACAAAAGCATAAAATTACATACCGAAGCAAGGAGACGAACTCGATCCAAATTGAAGAACCGTGAGCAAATCAAAGAGCATCGAAGTCTACTATTGAACAGTATCAAAGGTCGGCGCTTCAATTTGCAAGAACCCTAGTTTGGATCGAAAGGACGAAAAGCCCTAATTTAGCTTCAAAGAGGAACGACCGCCATCTCCAAATAAACGAACGAAGAAAATAAAAGAGACGGGCTAAAATATAAAAGGGGCCGACATTTTTAATAAGGGCTTTAAATTTAAAATTAGGGTTATTTGTTTTAAATTGTTTTTAATTTGCATCTTTATTTTTAAACCGTTTAAATTTCTAGTCGTGTGACTAAGGGACAAGCTACGTGGCATAGCTCGAGAATTCGCAACTCAGTGGCTGAGTTGTGGCAGGGTTTTGAGTGTGGAGTTAGATTTAGTCGATAGCGGGTGTCGCGAGTTTACGTGTGTAAGCGAGGGACTATCTAATTTCTAGTAGAAACCTTGGGGGCAGCACGTAGGCAGGGTTTTGCCGAAGCTGGGTAAATTCTCTGTCGTTCTATTTCTGCATTTATTATTCTGCTATTATATGTGCTGCTATTGCTCTGTGATTTGTGTTGAAATTATTTTATAAGCTTCCGCGACTAATTTCTATAATTTATACCATCACCATATTCACCCCCCTCTAGGGTGAAATCGATCCTACAAGTGGTATCAGAGCTAGGAATAAAAGCCGTTTTTGTTTTAAAAATTTGATTTTACAAAAAACAATTTTTATTTTTTAAAAATTTGAATTTTTAAAATGGCTTCTTTTAATACTGCTTTTGCTGAGGGTCAATCCATAGTTAGACCACCAATGTTCAATGGTGAATATGCTTATTGGAAAAATAGGATGGAATTTTTTCTGAAAACCATTGACGCATGGAATATTGTTGAGACAGGTTATAGAATACCAACTATAACTGTAGATAATCAGGAAATAGAGAAACCAAAGGAACAATGGACAGAACTAGAAAATAAATTACAAAATACCAATGCTAAAGCTATGAATTCTATTATCTGTTCATTGGATCAATATGAATTTAATCGGGTCTCACATTGTTTAACTGCGCAGGAAATATGGCACACTCTAAAAGTGATTCATGAAGGAACATCTCAAGTCAAAGAATCTCACCTTGCCATGCTAAGCAGCGAATACGAGAACTTCACAATGGCGAAGGAAGAAAATGTCAAAGAGGTGCATGGACGACTTTCCAATATTGTATATAAATCAAAAGCTCTTGGAAAATCATATACAGGGTTGGAGATAGTCCGAAAAATCCTCAGAGTCCTTCCACGAAGTTTTGAAGCCAAAGTGACTGCCATTCAAGAATCAAAAGATTTGAAACAAATGAAAGTCGAAGAACTCATCAGAAATCTCACCACTTATGAGCTAGAAATGAAATTCAAGGAAGAGCGTGAAGGAGGAGATACTCGAAAGAAATCAATAGCTCTCAAAGGAACAACTGAAAGTGATGACGATGCAGCAGCAGAATTGGAGCTATTAATAAAGAAATTCAAAAGATGGAATTACAAATATGGAAATTCAGCTCGAATTAAAAAGGCAAAAAGCAGAATAACCAAAGCACTAGACTACTCTGAAGAACAGAAGATCAGCTGTCACAAGTGCAACCAACCCGGACACATCAAGCGCAATTGTCCTCAAAATCAACGCGACTTTAAAAAGAAATCACTCTGAATTACTTATTTATTTCCACGAAGTAAATGGCTGTTTTGAACGACTTAGGGAGAAATATGCTAAACTTGAATCACAAAAAGTTACTTTGATAGAATTAAATGAACAACTTGACCAATTAGTTAAAATCTATCAAAGTAGGATCCCTAAGTGTGATAAGTGTCCAACATTTGAAAACGAAATTAAAAAATCAAAAATCAATATAAAATCACTTGAAAATGAAATTCTGATTTTAAAAGAAAGTGAAAATACTAGGAGAGAGAATTCTATTAAAAAGTGCACACAGTTGTTAAACGAAAATGAATCTCTCAAAACACAAGTCCAACAATTGTCAACGACTTTAGATAAATTTTCAAAAAGTGAAAAATCGTTGAATATGCTATTAGGGAAACAAACTGTTAATACAGTTAGACAAGGACTTGGATGTAATCAATCTAAAAATGTTAGAAATGAGATGTGTACAATTTGTATAAAATTTGGACACGGTCACAATAATTGTTGGTATAGACCCAAACATGTGAAAACTATACCGATTTGGGTTCCAAAAGGCACAAATATAAAAACTCTCAAAGTTAAACAAATTTGGGTGCCGAAGGGAACAATTATAAATAGTTTTGGGTCTTCACAAAATTATTTTTCTAAATATTCTGCCACTAACAACCATGGACCTATAAAAACAAATAGGTCACATAAATCTTTCAACGTGTAAGTGTGGTGGCAGGCTAAGGAACAACAGCAGTGTTCTCTGGATTTTTGGCTGTTCCAAGGACACACCGAGCGACAAAGCAAAGTTCCTTAGCCTAGTTCAAAGGTGACAGAATCACAATGGACAACAACGAAAAACATCGTAAAGGTAAAATAGGTAATGGTATATTTATTTGAACGATATATTAAATGTGAGAATCTGCACCATATTCTGAATTAAAATCAGCCAATATTGAGATGATAAAAAGGTAATGATTTTTTATTCTGACTTATTCAACATAGTTGGCCAAATTATATTCTTATGCCAAAAACACTATAAAAATCTCTAGATTCTTTGAATATACTAGTTTGGATTAAAAATAGTGTTTTGTTGGATGATAATTCATTTGGTTATAAAACGGCTAACTCTATATTCACGGTTTTCTGATTATTTATACGGCTTCAATTCAAATTCAAGAAAATGCCATTTAAATTGCTGCTAAAATTGAGTTTGAAATTTTTGGTACACACTTCATGGTTTGGTCAATCAAATTCAATTAATGATGATTTTGAGTGAAAAAGAAATTCAGATGCAGATTACACTGGTAATCTAGTTGATAGAAAAATTACTGGTTGAACGTGATTTTTGAGACATTTAGTACTGCATCGTTTTTCAAAGAAAATATCTGCATATACTTCATTTCAAATATTTTTCAAATAGCAGAAAATTTTCTTATAAAACCCCCTCGAGAAAATCATTTTTGACCATATTTTCAGATTAGTCATCTTGAAAAATTGATTTCATAATTATTTTTGAATTTGTTTTTAAATGACTATTTTGACTAATCTGACTCCCTAATGATTATTGAAAAGACAAATAGTGATTGAAAAAGTGATGAGTGTTGATATTGATTATATATTATAACTCGAGAAAGTATAATTAGAAAATTTCTTTAGAAATATAAACTAGAGTTATGAAACTTTTTGTTGGTAAAAATTCCATGACCATCTCTATCTCTATCATATTTCTAACAACCACCACTCATCAAAATTCTATATAGTTTGTCGATATGTGGTACTTTAAACAGGAATCGTTCGTTTTTCATTTTCACATTTTTTTTAAAACAAAAATAAATAAATAAATAAATAAATACCAAAGTATTCCTCTCATTTAAAAGTCCTCACGGTTATGCATGGGTGAATTACTTGGAATTTGTTATGTGCTTCCATGCTCATTTAAAAGTCCTCGCGGTTATGCATGTATGGAACGCATATCAAAGTTGATTTTTAAAATAAACAAGTTGATTCTAATCCCATTTAAAAGTCCTCACGGTTATGCATGGTTAGAAGATACTTGAATTCATTTTTTTTTAAAATAAAATTGGAATGCTACTAATCTCATTTAAAAGTCCTAACGGTTATGCATGGTTAGTAGATATTCAAATTCCTGATATAAATATACCACAAATAGACACAACTGTATGGTTTTATACGATGGCATCATTCCTATCATTCTAAAAGTGGAATATGCGCCTAACAAAATATTTATGATTTTTGTTTGATTTTTTATTGAAATTTAATATTTATATTCGATTGAGTTTTAATATTGGATTAATATCGATCATTTTATCTCTATTTTCTCTAACACTATCATTCTTTTGCTGATAACAAAAGGGTGGGGGGGAGAAAAATTAAGATTTTGTCAAATACAATCAAGCAAAGATCAAATATTTTCCATTTGCATCTAGGCTCATTTGCATATTATTTAATTGTATGCATATTTGTAGGGGAAGCTTTGTGTAGAGAGGAAGCATTTAAATAGGGGGAGCAATTAGGATATATCTATGATCAAATACATTTAACATATTCAAAATCTTAAATATATGTTTGTTATCATCAAAAGGGGGAGATTGTTGAATATGCGCTTATATGATTTTTGTTTGATGATAATAAACATATATACATTCGTTTAAATGTATTTTTTAATGTACTATTTTATTCTTCATAGGTTAAATAAATATTTGCTGGATAAAATTAAATAACACAGAATTTGAATTCAAACAGAAATTTTATTCAAACAAATATTTATTACAATTTTGAATAGTACAAATTCAAGCTCTCATTATACACTATACAACTTTGATACAAATTCAATTACATCACGATTTCATATTTACATAAATTCCTCACTACATATCACTCACACTCGTAGTTCATCTTTAACTTCATTCCAGTTAGAATCCAGCATCTGAGCAATCTGCAAAAATATTCACTAACGCAGTAAAATTGAAAAAGAAATATTTTTGCAATATAAAATAAAATGTGAATTTTGAAAATGATATTTGCCTCAGTTATTTGGGTTGTTCGTCATCATTTATATTTGAATTCATCACACACGAACAATGTGACATGGACAGTGTATCACTGTACATGCCACAAGGCCATGCACACCGATATACATTTGATAATGCTACAGGGACAGGTGAGCACAAGGTCAAACCCAAATAAAAAGACGGGTTCAACTCAGGTGCAATATAAATAAAATATCGACTTAAGCACAAGGTCAAACCCGAGTTGTGAAACTGGATTCAACACAGGTGCAACTCAAATGCACACATGAATGCTATGATCAAAGTATGCATGTATACATATCGACCAGGTAGCAAACGAAGTCAACAAAACATGCATCATATACATGGCAATCAAACTGAAGTATAGAGCATAAGCAAGTATAAATGAACTGGTCAGAACAAAGCCATATGAAGTAGATATGGATATGCAGGCATGTTAAAAAGACCAACTCAATGCGACTCAAGAGTACACATGATACATGAAGTAATGCAATGCTCAAAAGACATAGTACACAATCCTGTAACTTCAATCCAAACCAAACTGCAACAAGTCCAGCAGCTCAAGTAACAAAACTCGAGTGCAGCAGTGAACAAAACTGAAATTCAAATACCAACTGCAAATATCAGCATGAACAAGACTACATGAACACTATAGGCCGAAACAAAATGCAACAAAAACAAGTGTACAACGACAATAACCAAGGCACAAAGGAATTTCAAAATTATACATGCAAATTCGACAAGCAACTGAAGGCAACTGATCCAGTTACAACAGAGAATCAAGTCGACCAGGTAGCAATGATAATAATGCAACACAGTAGAGACATCATACAACATACACAGTATGAAGACCACCAGTGCACAGACTCAAGGCAACAAGAATGGCCAGAAATTGTGCAACATGGTCAGAAGCAAGGCAACAAAGACTCAAGCAACAACATGGACTGCAACAAACATCAGCAGTGTTTCAGTAATGCACAAAGAACGAGCTACATCAAAATGGCCGAAGTCATCAGGTAAAAGAAGTTGAATTCACGATTCAAAGTCAGAGCCTTGGCAATAAAGGAGTCGAATCAAGTCAAAATCAACAACGTGATGACCAAGGAGTTGAAATCAATGCCGTGGGATTCAAGCAACAAAAAATATACGTTTTTGAACAAGTCGCAATCATCTCAAACGTCCAAGCATGATCAAGCGGCCAGAGAAATCAATTGACAAATTCAAACATGTTTATACGAACAAAAAATACGGAGATCGAACGCATATAAATCCCATTCATCATCGGCGGTTCAAGATCATCGAGTTCAAGTACAAATACACAAAAGCACAAAAGCATAAAATTACACACCGAAGCAAGGAGACGAACTCGATCCAAATTAAGGAACCGTGAGCAAATCAAAGAGCATCGAAGTCTACTATTGAACAGTATCAAAGGTCGGCGCTTCAATTTGCAAGAACCCTATTTGGATCGAAAGGACGAAAAGCCCTAATTTAGCTTCAAAGAGGAACGGACGCCATTTCCAAATAAATGAACGAAGAAAATAAAAGAGACAGGCTAAAATATAAAAGTGGCTGGCATTTTTAGTATGGTATTTAAATTTAAAAATGGGGTTGTTTGTTTTAAATTGTTTTTAATTTGCATCTTTATTTTTAAACCGTTTAAATTTCTAGTCGTGTGACTAGGGGACAAGCTACGTGGCGTAGCTTGAGAATTCACAACTCAGTGGCTGAGTTGTGGCAGGGTTTTGAGCGTAGAGTTAGATTTAGTTGATAGCGGGTGTCGCGAGTTTACGTGTGTAAGTGAGGGACTATCTAATTTCTAGTAGAAACCTTGGGGGCAGCACGTAGGCAGGGTTTTGCCGAAGCTGGGTAAATTCTGTGTCGTTCTATTTCTGCATTTATTATTCTGCTATTATCTGTGCTGCTATTGTTCTGTGATCTGTGTTGAAATTATTTTATAAGCTTCCGCGATTAATTTCTATAATTTATACCATCACCCTATTCACCCCCCTCTAGGGTGAAATCGATCCTACAATATTAATGTATGCTAGTGACTCGGTATGGTTGTTGGCTAGCAACCGGGGTGGTGACATACTCATTACTATCCAGTAAGAGGTAAGTTGGTCCTGTGTTGCAGAGGGTCCATATGATGCCCTCAATATATTTTTCTATAGGCGTAGTATAGTAAGTGGTACCCCGGTAGTCTTGTCATTGTATAGGATCATTCTCTAATACGTGCCTTTACGGACTTAGCAGTATACATATTTTGCTAGAATGTAATTAATGTAACCATTTCAGCTATGATTAAATATTTATTTTAAACCCTAGACATTATTATAATATCACAAGGTTTCCTATGAAATGGGTTGGTTATTGTAAAGTAAAAACCCATCTGTGTTTATGTGTATTGTGGTCTTAGGAGATACCTTTATTTTGGAAAGATTTCAGACCAATAAAATCCATATGATCTGTGTTTCTCAAGCTAGTTTACCAGTATGATCTGGGCATTATTTTCTTATAATGCTTGGGTCAACCCGAGCATATTTTCAAATTTAGTTTGGATTCACTAGAGCTTCATGAGATGAGCTGAGTGCCTCTAAAATGTATTCATATATATTTTACTTCCGCTAAATTTGTTCGTATTTATCAGCATTTGTAAGGAATGTTGTTATAACTCTCCAGGCTGACGATAGATAGTTACTCTGATTGATGTATGTGTATTACATTTTTCTTTTGTAAAAATCGGTTGTATACTATATATTACTCTTGATGATGTGAGATTCTATTCTGTCTTTTCTTCCTTTCAGCCCCAATAATCTGTCTTTCTGACATTTGGATGCTTGGTATGTGAATACCATAGATGTATTGCTATTGACTTCTGAGGGTTGAATAGGCCAGTCATTACACGTGGTATCAGAGCTTAGGTTAGCGAACACCTAGGCTTTAGTGGGGTAGACTCATTAGAGATAGGGTTAGTAATGCCCTTGAATAAGTTGAGTGTATTATATATAAGAGCACATATTTTTTAGTACTATAAATTGTTTTATATTGTATTGATTGGTCTGTTGAGTTGTTTATGAATTTTGGTCAAGACATCGGATACCACGTATCAATAGGGTTTCTAAACATTTGGACAAGACAATTCAACACAATATTGTTTTTGAAATTGGTAAATGAAATAATTTTACCTAGATACTATATTTTATATATAGAAGTATAATTATCAAAGAATTGATATAGTTGTTTATGCGGATGATAATATTTGATTATTATCAATTATTGTTTGATTAGTTATGCTTGGCCAGTTTATGAGCATTGATTGTTGTTTGTTGATTTTTGAATCATGTTTAACCGATTTATTAGCAGATTACTTTATTAGCATGAGTTGCATAGATAGTAATTGTAGAAACATTGAAACAAACACCTTGTTTGTATTTTATAGTTTGGCTATAAGGCGTTTGATGAGAATGTTGGGTTAAATTTTAACTTTAATAAAGGCTGTTTATTATAATATATACAAAGAAGTACATTTGTGAAATGATTTTATATAAGAAAGTGACTTTATATAAGTATGTTTTATAAATAAAAAGGATTTAAGCTGAAAATTTGAGAACTTTAAACCCGGTATTTTCGAAGAAAAAATTCAAGGGTAAAATAATACTAGTATTATTTGAAAGTAATGATTAATTGAAATATTTTAAAATGGATTTTAAAGGAGATAGAAAGCACTAAACTCACTTCAGTTGTTGGAAAATAATTCTAGTGATGACTACAACATCGTCGGCATTTATTTTCGAGCTTCTAAATATGAGATTGCTACCATCGTAGTTTGCTATAGAGTTGTTTTTTGCAAAAATAGATTTTGAGTTAATCCCAAAGGTATGATATGGTATACAAAAGGAGATATGTATATTATTATTTCAAATTGTGTTGGAATAAAAACCGGGTATTTAATTCTGAAGTTCTCAGTTAAGTTATTATAAAGATTTGTGTATCCTATGCATTAGGGTGGTTTGGTTTGTGGAACTCATTATGTTGTATTGTTTAGTAATTTTCATTTGTTGAAATTAAATGAAACTTTTGATGATTTTGGATAGTCGAAAACTTCTGAGCTAAATGAAAACTTGAAGGTAAGTGGTTGTGAAAATAGATCGGTTGATTTTTATAACTCTAGAATGAAAAGATAGTAAGTTAAAACAAGTTTTAAATTTGTCGAACATCCTACTTAAGTAAAAACGAATGTGAATTAAAAATAATTGGTGTAGTTAAGGAACCAATGGAATAATTAAGTAAGTTGTACATAGAGCATTTTATTCGCATAACTGTTTTTGATTCAGATTCGAGTACATGATTTCGAGGTGATTTACACCAATCCAAACAAGGATTTTTCACTAAATTCTTGACGACAAACATTTGTATACAAATTTTTAATAAGATTCTGAAGTTTTCTATCACAATGTACGGCCATGCAAATAGAACGAAGGTTTCTAATCAAGGATGATCGTAGTCCACATTAGAGAAATCGAGTGAGCAATACTAGTTTGAAAGTGAAATTTGTGTGATCGAGCGAGCGATCAGATTTGATATTACGTACGGATGACATATGTATATCGAATGGGCTTTAATATATATACATATACATATATATACATATACATACATATATATATATATATGTATATATATATATATATTGCATGCTTCTTACATTAGAAATGCAAGTTATATGGTTTGATGACATTTGCATGTGAAATACAGGTACATGAGAACAAAGGCTTGCTGGTTTCTTTTGGTTTCATAAGTAGAGTTTGATTGCTCGACATATTGGTTTGTGTTATTGCTTAACGGGCGTGCTTGCAATGTGTCATATAAACTCTATAATGTATATCATAAGTATATATTGTTGTCTATGATTTTATTCCCCAATTATGGGAGACCACTTTTGGGCTTTTGTTTTTTTGTTGACTTAAGCCATTGTGGTGAGATGTAGTGTTTCCAGATCGAGCCATGCAAAGGAGGTGCTGTGAAATTTTCTATAACATAATTAATTTTAAAGTCTAAGGGTTTGGACACATTTTTTGTCCTATGCGAATTTCGGGGATGAAATTCTTTTAAGGGGGGAAGAATGTAACTACGTGAAATTTTTAACGTTTCAAATGAAAATATTTAATTTATTTAAACATTCAAATTTGATTCAAATATAATAAATAATAAGGTAAACAATTTTTAATAAAATGACTTAATTTTTTATGTGTATTTTTATTTCAATTTATAGGATTTTTACATAATTTTTAATTTGAAAAAATATTTCAATTATCATTTGACTTATTTCTCGTCAAACAATGATATTTTTGGAATCTCACATAATAAGATAACTAGTGTATTTTGTTATTGTTTTGGGATCGTATTCCATTTTTATTTGTGATCATGTTTTTGTTTTTCGTTCGTGGTTCATACGCGAATGAAATGTTGTATGGCGAAACATCAAAAATTGTAAAGTAAACATAACCCAACACTTAGAAAATACAACACTCAAGACTTTTCCTTCGTTTTACTCTCCCTCTTCTCTTTTTCATTTTTTCAATTTCTTGTAAACATCAACATGGCCATCAAGAACGAAAAATCAAAATCAAATAATCTACCCAACCATAAATTTACACCACATGATTCGTTAAATTTGTAGTAGAGAGATCTTCAAATCTATATGGGTTTGGTAATGTGCGGTTGGATTTTAAGATGATCGATTTGACCATGGTGAACTAGGGTTTGCTTTTGTGGACGACTAGGGAAGAATGAGTGGAATCAGAGGGAGGCGTTGGGTTTGTAGAGGTAAATAGTAGCTTGCGGTTGGGTTTGGTAGAGCTCGATCCTCAATTGGGTGACACGACATTTTATGCTCAAAAGTAGCAAGATTATTGATTGTTGGGGGGTCGAGTTCGTGATTTTGGGGTCCGATGCGAGGCTTAAGCAAAGAGAAAGTGGATGGCGAAGTCCGTTCATCGAACGGTGGACCAGAGTGGGAGGGAGAGTGCAAGATCCTGCACTATGCACCATTTTCATGTACAAGGAGATAATTAGTGTTTGGGGAAGAAAGATCATATTGAGTAATTAACAAATTAATTATGTAATTAGTGTATATTCTAAAATCAAAAACTTATAAAATCAATATCTCACTCATACAAGGTCCAATCGAGATGCGGTCTTTTGCGTTGTACTTATAGGAGTGTTACCTATGCGTTGGAGTCGATTATGTCGAGCTTGAAGCAAGCTGAATTTTGAGCTAACATCGAGCGTCATTCGAATTTAGATCGAAATCGAAGCTTAAGTGTTAACTGGAATTTGGTGAGTTACCTCATTTTTGGATGAATACAATATGGTATATGTAGATATAAATTATTGTTTTTGAGTTTTGATGATTAATTGGTTTGGTTTGGTTGAATTTCCGCTTTGGAAAGTGAATGACGTATAAATTAAAATACATAGAATTTTATAGAGGAATCTGTATTTCTCACCTATATTGACTTTAATTTCTGCTATAGAATATTGTATATGTTATTACATGCTAAAAGTTTGGTTGTGACCATATTGGATGTGACATTGGTGTGTGTATATATATATATATATATTAAAAGTTGAACTTTTTTAGTAATAAATATAGTAAGCTCTTGGCCTCATTTTAATATTTTGAAATACCATGGTTTGCTATTTTGATTTGAAATTAGTTTCGATTCGAAGAATGATTTCTAATGCGACTTTTAGATTTTCAATTACATTTTATTTAAAAATGGGTTTTGAACTTTTTTATTTTACTTCAACTTTTTATTAGTCTTTTCTAACATAGATGGAAATGTTTTAAAAGTATTTTGGGAAATATTTATTTACCAGAAAAGTTATACTAATAATGAATGTTTATTTTGATGGAAAACAAAGGGGAATTTAGCTTTTATAATAAAGTGATTATATATTAAAAGAAGTTATATTAGGAGATTTAAAAAAGAAGTTTTAAAAGGAGATTTATAAAATGAGTTTTATAATATATTTAGAGATTTATGAAAGGAGTTTTATAATTATGCTTGGAGATTTACAAAAGGATTTTTATAATTTTATTTGAAGATTTATGAAAAGAGTTTTATTATTGTGTTTGGAGATTTATAAAGGAGTTTTATAATTATATAATGAAATTTCTAAAGGGAGCTTTGTAAATACGAAATAGATTTATAAAAATGAGTTTTGTAAAAGGAATGAGATTACATTTCCACAAACGATCTTTTTAAATTATGGTGGTATGTGAAATATTCTTTTAATACTTAACACCAACAAGAGAAAAATGGTTTGAGTTTTCTAAATATTGAAAGTAAAATGTTTTATGCGTATAATTATATAGTTGAGATAATTATATAAAAAAATTTCAAAGTATTAAAAGGACTAGAGAAGGATTTGTGAATATATCTTTGTAAAAGTATTTTAATATAAGAATTGACAAAGTGGCTTTAATTAATGACAAGATTAATTAAAGAGGCTTCATGGTTGCTTATATGCTTAACCATGCTTTGTTTCCAATTGAAATTAAATCCCTGATTTCGTTGTTTGTTTATTTGATAATTAAATAATCTACTATCAAATGTTCGCCAGTTTTGAAAACTATCGTTTCTCGGTTCGGAGAGACCGGGATCAAAAATATTATCTGAAAGCCACTTTTGAACCTACATAAGTGTTCTAATTGGAGACACCTTGATGACGACCGAAGACGGAGTTCTTTAAAGTGCAAGGGATACTTGCTACTAATCCTGAGGATGAAGTACAAGTATTACCTTGGGTTTGTTCATATCCTAAACAACTTGTGTGGATGAATATTGGCATTGCATTATTTCCTGGAGGACAGTGTTAGCATTCTGAGTGGGATTTGCTAAAAGGTAAACATAGCCTTAAGCTTCAAACCCGGTAATGACTAAAATAGGGAATATGTGACAGAGATATGTGATTCGCTACCATCAGGGTATGTCTTTACCCGATCTAGATCGATATTGACCCATTTATGTATTCTAATGACTTAATATGGTTGTTGGTCGGTAATCAGGGTGGTGATATACTTAGTACTATCCAATAAGAGGTAGGCTAGTCATATGCTGGCATAAGGTCTATGTGAGGCCCTCGATACATTTTTCTATAGGTGTACAATGGCAGGCGGTACACTAGTAGCCTTGTCATTATATAAAATTCATTCTCCAATTTGTGCCTTTATGGACTTATTTATATGCCTATTATGCTTGAATGTAATTAATGTAGCCATTTCGACTATGATTAAATATTTATTTTAATCCCTAGACATTATTATAATATCATAAGATTTCTAATGAAATGGTTTGGTTATCGTTTGGCAAAAACCGGCCCGTATTTATGTGTAGCATGGTATTACAATATACCTTTATTTTGGAAAGGTTTTATAACATAAATCCATATGATGTGTGTATCTCATGTTGGATTATCAGACTGATCCAGACGTTATTTTCTTATAATGCTCGGGTCAGCCCGAGCATATTTCCAGATTTAGTTTGGATGCTTTGGAGCTTCAGGAGATAAGCTGGATGCCTCCAAGACATATTTACGTATATTTTATTTTTGTTGCATTTGTTCTTTTGCGTTTATTAGCATTTGTGAGGATATGTTGTCATAAAGCCAATGATACATAGTTACTCTGATTGATGTATGTATATTATAGTTTTCTTTTGTGAAGATCTATATTATATTATATATTGCTCATCATGAAGTGAGATTTTGTTCTGCCTTTACTTTCTTTCACCCTCAATAATCTGTCTTTCTGACATTTAAATGCTCGACACATGAATACCATAGGTGTATTATTGTCGACTTTCGAGGGTCAAAAAGGTTGGTTGTTACAAAAATTAAAGTCCTTTAGAATAATTTTTTTTCTTTAAACCGATTTTATTTTTTTACAATGTGAAAGTGTAAAATACTAGTAAGTAACAAAAGTTTATTTTCATAGTAATTTCAAAAAATAAGCCTAAATAAGTTTTGTTCTTGTCTTGAGTAAAAATTTGTCGACCTTAGAATATGTACAAAGAGATAGATACAAAAGAGATGTATGAGAGTTAACAAAGTGCGATTCAATTCTCTTTTCTTTAATTTTTTTAGTAAATTCTATCTAAACCCATAGAGTTTCTTAGCAGACCCTTAAAATTTTAAAAATACTTTAGGGAAAAAAATTCTCCTATGTCATTTATCCATCTTTTTAGCTTTCATCCTATTTTCCTTCATGTATCTCTTTTATTCAATAAACCATAATGATATAATTTTAATTAATTCTCAAATGCACTGTTTAAACCGATTGACTGTGATGATGATAATACAAATCTAATGGACTCAAAAGTTGTAAAATTTGAATTTTACGCTGTTTTGAATTTTTTAATCTAAAAGTTCACAGTTTGCAGAAGAACAGTTGAGTGATTTAGTGGAAAATCAAGCAGTAGAAATGCGTGATATATATAACAACCACGTAGGTGAGATGAGTGGATTAAAACAAATTCTCGCAAGCCCTCCAAATTTCAAATGCAGACTTATATATTTATATACACTCTATTAAATTCATTTCTATCTAGTGAGCAAAATAATATATTCACAGCCTTAGAGTTACTTTGTGCAACTGCTTTTTGGTTAGCAGTCCACTGTGCAAAATTAGTTTTGGGTTCAGTACTCAGTTTGTATTATATTCCAAGTGTCTAAACGAATTGACTGGAAACAAATTTTTATTCTTTATGAACAGTATGTGTAACTACTACCATTAAAAAGTGGAGGTATAGTAGTGGATTGTCCTTCGACAAATGAGTTACTAACAAGTGCACAATAGTGTTACCAACAATACTATTACTGGTGTTGGTAGCCATTTACACTTTTTCAAAAATCAGACGATGAATATTTTGAAAACCAATGCTCCAATACCAAATGCAAGTCAGCACAATAGAAATCCTAAGGTTAAATTAACACTAAATGGGGATGAATAGTGTTTAATGGATTATATGAATATTTTTCAAATTATTTAAGATTCTACTTGGAATGATGTAATTAACAATCACAGAAACAATCACAGAATCAAAGAGCAAATAAAAGTAAAGAGAAAAGAACACACCTGGATTTTATACTACTCGGAGTTACACTACATTCAGTCTCGCACAATTCCTTGTATGGATTTCTTTTCAATTAGTAAATGCAAATAAAATATCGCTTTCAAGGCTACAAGATGCACCCTCTAGAGAATCCCGACCTTTGGATAGAGTCACTTGATTTTCAGGCTACAAGCATACCCACTAGATTTACGGACTATTAAGCACACCTGATTTATTTTATAGGCTACAATCACACCTACTTGGATTTTAAGGATACCAAGCACACCACAAAGTATAAGAGTATGATAAGATAGAATTTATAGACTCGAATTTTCGATCTTGATTACAATTGATCCATAACTCTTGAATAGCACTTTGATCTTCAGAGAGATGAAAGGAATCAGAGAGTATATGAAAGAGAATCAAACTATGATGATTGAATTCGATTCTGGTTGAATTTTGACAGAATTCTGATAGAAATTGATTTAGAAATCTAGGAAGAGAAAAGAGGAGAGGGAAATAAGAAAGTGGTTAATGAAAATCCGTTTGGAAGTCTAGTATATATAGGGAAACAACGGTTAGGTTCACTGGCGAAGACATACAAAGAAAAGACACTTCCATTCAAATTTGAATTTTGAATTATACGGCCATTATGTCAACATACATGGATAGGATATGTCAACATATCCCTTTATATTTTGAAAAATTCTTCACAAATATTACTTTGAAAATCCGTTCTTTGTAAAATAATTTGATACATTATATAATCATTTAAATATAGTGTACACATCATAATCAAAATATAACTTAATAAAACTTTATAAAATAATTTTGAAAGATTTAATAAGAGTATTCAACAATACATATAAAAATCAGTATAATTATAACTTATTGAAATATAAATTCAATATATATATATATAAACTTAAAAGTACTAAAATGATATCTTTACAAGTAAGAGATTGAAATTAATTTGGGAAATATTTTGAAAAGATTATTTTTAAAACAGAATATTTGGAGAACAATTTAAAACAAAATTAGAGATGGTGAGAGATATCAGGAAAGTGGTACTAAGGTTTTAACATAAACTCTATGACTTTATAACTTATCTGAACTATCTTGAAATCTTGAACTCTTTAATACTCATGAGTCTTCATTCTTGACCTCTTTAAACTTTATATCAGCATCTTGAATTTACTCTTGATATCGTACAGTCTTCTTAATCAACATCTGTCTAATATCCTGCATTATATCATATATATACCTTGATAAAGCATTAGTATCAATATTTTATATAATGTCCTATAGTTGTTATCATCAAAACCAATACCTAAGGTACTGACAATCTCTCCATTTTTTATGATGACAACTTTATATAAAATATATTATAACTCCCTTTGGGTTACGAAACTCCCCCTTAATTTATGCCTAGATTTTATATATTTCTCACCCTTTGTCATCAACTAAAATAACCTCCTAAAACTATAACTCTAACACTAACACTTACTATAATCCTAACTCTAACTCTCCCTAAATAAAATACTAATCAATGTCTACAAGAATTATATATAATGACGATGAGAAAGACTATATAAAAACAATAAGTGATATTTGAAATTTGATAATCATGAAATAATCATAATAAATCCAAATTTTCATCTAATCCAACAAAGTTAATGTCATATACTATTCAGACAAATCCAAGCAAATCAAAACTAACAAAATCCAAATCAGATCAAGTATTATTGTTTATATATAATCAAACCAATTTAAATTGGACAGTTTGAGAAATTTCAATCTATCCATCAGCGCCAAAGATTGGATCCGCTTTGATAGCCACCCAATCTTCATCATCTTGGTCGACGGTACACTCTGGATCGATGGCTGGTTCCTCTTTGTTAAATGCATAAATCATTCACTAAATAGCATCGAAATGTCTTTTTTTCTCCTTGATTATCTAGAAATGCAAAGGAGGAAGAAAGAGAGTAGTAAATAATGATTCTCTAGTCTTAACATGTATTTCAAGAGGTGGAAATTCGTTGGAAATGAATAGACATCTTTTATCTATTCAATTTTCAAAATTTAATTTTTTTTGAAAAATTACCATTGTATGTCGACATACATACCTTGGGTATGTCGATATACATGCACAAATTTTCAGAAGAACTTTGTTTTGATATTCTAATGTATTTAGCTGATACTATTATACTTGTTATGTTTTTCAGAGATGATAACAATGTATAGCAGCAAGGAAATAGATTTTCATTAATAATTAGATAGAGATTACATAGAACACAAAGAAATGAAAAGGTACATAAGTTCAAACCAAATTTAAACTACAACACGCTAAGCAACTAGATAATAAGCTAAAAAGATGTATATGAGGAAGATAATGAACATATTCCAAGCTTACGTTTCACATTTCCAAAGAACTTGTCCATTTTTGGAAACGGTGTTTAATTTCTTACTAACCGAACGCTTGAGAATCTTTTGGTTTTCAACAATTTTCTTTTAATCGTTAAGAAGGTTTTGATTGGTTGGTCGGAGCGGAAATTCAATGCTTTCTCAGGAGGTTTCCTCCTTCTTCTCCTCTTCGTCAATATCCATATCTTCTCCTTCTTCCTCTTCCTCCTCTTCTACTTCAGTTTCAATACTTCTCCTTCTTCCTCTTCCTCATCTTCTTCAATATCATCCTCCTCTTCATAAGCTAACCTTTCTTCTTTGCCACAATAGTTTCATATAGCTCGAAAAGGGTGGAATTTTCGTAAAGCAATGTTGCCTTGATTAAAAACTTTACGAGAGACAGATTCTTCTCCTTTAAAGTCAACACCGAAGTAATTGAAGATTCGGGTAAGATACATACCATGAAATAGTGTGTTTTTCATGATTGGAAAGATTTTTGGGATAAAATTCATCCAAAACAACTTGAGCCCAATTTATGTCATATTGACCATAAATGGCAAAAAAAGCTTTACAAACTTTTAGAGTTGGATTATTAAATTTTCCTAATGAGGAGTGATAGTATGTTGTAAAAGAAGATTTAGAATTCTGGATTTTGGACGAAAGTTTTGGTTTTTAAACTCAAAATTATCATCATCTTCAAAAATGTTCTGAAATACTTCATGATTTCGACCATCAATTCTAATAAGGCCCATTTCGGTAGACTTACATCCAAGAATAGTACCCAAAAGTTCGAAATTTAAAACAATTACAATTTCTTTTACACTACTTCATACTTCTCCTTCTCTTCCACCATTAAATTTTCCTTTGAAACTTGTGTAAAACATTTTGATCAAGTGTGGATAGCAAACAAAACCATTTTTAGAAGCATCAATTAGATCGAGAATTCCATTTGGTAAATAAAGAGAACCAAGTTCATAAAATCATTGAAAATAGGAAACTTTCTTGTAGAAACCTTTCCATAATTCATATAACTAATATATGCTTTCATAGCCTCTTGATCATCGAAGAGAAAATTCTTAATAATTTTGGAAAGTCTCATAGATGTAGGAGTGCTCAAGGAAGCCATTGATAAAGAGTTTTGAAGAGATAAGAGAGTTAATGAAAATTTTAATTTTTAAATGAAAGTGAGAAATGAATGGATGGAGATCGAGTAAGTAAATAGACAATCAAAGGACATATTCTCTGGTCAAAAGACAACTTTTTAGACACATAGGAGTTGGTGAAAAGGTAGAGGAAAATTCAAATTTTGAATTTGAATTTGGAATTCAAAATCTGTCTATTTATGTTGACATATAGGTCGAAATTTTAAAAAATGGTTTTCGTTTAACAATGTCCTATTTTATTATATAGATCTATTTATAATTATTCTATTTTCAAAAAAATTAATTTTAAAATAACTTTCAATATATTTTATATTATTAATTTATTATTAAAATATATAAATATTTGTATTTAAAATATGATCATATAGTGTTCAACAAATATTATTATTAATCTATAAGATATTCCTAACAAATAATAAAGCAACCAAAAGAAGAAGAAAAATTCATTCAAGAAACTAAAAAAAATTGATATATTAAAAGCGTACCTTTTTCTGATCCATTTCACCATTTTGCTCTGAATTATCTATTGCGGTGAAGCACATGTTAGTAATTTCTGTATTTGATTCATTATCACTTAAGGATGTATCTGGATCATTTGATGTTGCAGTATTGGGTCTTCTTCATTTTTAGGTGAATCAGTGTAAGGTGCGGTTTTCAGTTTATCGGGATATGGACAGTCTCGTCTTACTTGAACAGGGTCACTGTAGTTATAACAACTAATGCCATTTCCGTTTCCACTTCCTCTTCTTGGATTTTTGTTGTCATTTTTTTTGAAATTGTTCATCTTCCTATATTTTAGAAATTTTATAAAATTCCTTGTCATGAAAGAAACTACTTTATCGTCATCGCTATTTGAATCAAAATTAGTCGTCATTGCATTAAAAGCTATAGATTTCTTCTCTATTGCTTTCTCTCCTTCTCTGCATTTGTGCTTCAAATGACATTAAATTTGTCAATTAACTCTTTAATTTTTAGAATGCTAATGTCATGGGCCTCTTTGATTGCAAGAGTCTTTTGATCCCATTCAGCAGTAAGCGAATTGATTATTTCTCTAACTTAATACTCTTTAGAAAAACTTTTACCCAGTGCAATAAGTGGGTGTACTATATCTTGGAATCTACTATATATATCAAAAATGGACTCATTTGGAGCCATTTCGAATAATTGAAACAGGTTTGTTAACATGGAAATTTTGGTCTATTTGACCTTACTTGTTCCTTCATGGGTAACTTGCAAAGTTCTCCAAATTTCAAATGTAGACTTACATAAAGATACTCTATTAAATTCATCTCTTTTAGTGAGCAAAATAATATATTCATAGCCTCGAAGTTACTTTTTGCAATTATTTTTTGTTCAGCGGTCCACTGTGCAAAATTAGTCTCGGGTTTAGTGTACTCCATTTGTGTAATATTCCAAGTGCCTAAACTAATTGACTATAAATAAATTTTCGTTCTACATGACTAATATGTGTAATTACTACCATTAAAAAGTAGAGGTCTAGCAGTGGATTGTCCTGCAACAAATGAGTTACTAACAACTGTATTAATAGTGTTACTAACAGTACTATTACCAATGTTGGTAGCTATTTAAAAAAATTCAGAAATCAGATGATGAAATTTTAGAAAACCAATGCTCTGATATGAAATGTGAGTCAGTGGAATAGCAATTTTAAAGCTAAAATAACACTAGAGGGGGGTGAATACAAATACCGTCCCGTAGAATTCCTTGTACGGATTTCTTTTTAACTAGCAAATGCAAATACAATCTCGATTTCAAGACTATAAGACACATGCTCTAGAATCCTGACCTTTGGTTAGAGTCCCTTGATATCTAGGCTATAGTTGGACCTACTAGATTTACATGCTACTAAGCTTATCCAATTGATATTATATGCTACAATCATACTTGGATTTTAGGGATACCAAGCACACCACATAGTATAAGAGTGTGATTTGATAGAATTGACAGACTTAGATTCTTGATTATGATTACAACTGATCTTATTACTCTTGAATACACTTTGATCTTGAGGAAGATGAGAGAAATCAAAGATTATATGGAGGAGAATCAAACTAGTAATGAGTGAATTTGATTCCGATTGAATTTTGGTAGAGTTCCGATAGAAATTGACTTAAAAATCAAGAGAGTGAAGAGAGGAGAGAAAAATAAGAAAGTGGTTATTTGAAATTCATTTAGAAGTCTCGTATATATAAGGAAACAACGGTCAAGTCCATTCACGAAGAGATACAATGAAAAGATACTTCCATTCAAATTTGGATTTTGAATTTTACGGGCACTATGTAGACGTACATGGATAGGATATGTTGACATATCCCTTTGTATTTTGAAAAACACTATAAAAATATTATTTTGAAACTCCGTTGCTTTGTAAAATAATTTTGAAAAACAGTTTATGAAATAATTTAAAACAAAATTTAATAAGTGTATTCAATAATATATATATATATATATATATATATATAAAACAATACGATTATAAATTATTAAAATATAAACAAAAATTCAATATATATATATATAAACTTAAAAACACTAAAATGGTATCTTTATAAGTAAGAAATTGAAAATTATTTTGGGAAATATTTTAAAATTATGATTATACAAACAGAATATTTGAAAAACAATTTAAAACAAAATTAGAGAAGGTGAGAGAGATCAATAAAATGTTATTAAGGTTTTAACATAAATTTTATGACTCTATAACTTATTTGGAGTATCTTGAAATCTTTAACTTTTCAATACTCATGAGTCTTCATTCTTGAACTCTTGAAAAAAATTATCGGCATTTTGAATTTACTCTTGATGTTGTACAATCTTCTAAATCAACACTTGTCGAATATCCTGCTCTATATACTATATATATATATATATATATATATATATATATATCTTAATAAAACATTAGTACCTATATTTTATATAATGTCTTATAGTTGTTATCATCAAAACTAATACCTAAGATACTAACATTGTCTAGGTTTGAAGATAATTATATAAAGCAACTAAAATTTCTATGTCTCACCTTTCAGCATAGTTGGTGTTAGCACCAAAATTTGTCACTAACACCCGTAGAATTTCATGGATATCACAGAATTAATGGAATCTAGGGAACAAATCATAAAAGTAAATTGACACAAAGATTTTATAGTGGTCCGACGATCTCGGCCTACGTCCACTTCAAATTTCATTCATTCATCATTTGATTACAATTACATGAGTTGTTCGATTGGCTAGAGTCCATTGATACAAGTTTGAAAGAGAAATAGCCACGATAGAGTATTGGAGTAGGAAGAAGAAGATGATGAAGTCCCCCCTAAAAATAGAGAGCGAGAGATCCCAAAAATGGCCTCCTACCCCTGTATTTATAGACGAATGTAATGATCCCTTTTTGAATCTAATTTAATTTGATGATTAATATAAAATTTTAGGATTGATTAAGAATTAATTTGAATTTTTCAAAACAAATAAGATAAGTGTTTGATTATATATATATATAAACAGATTGTAATTTGAATTTGAATTTGAAATTCAAAAATTAATATTTTAAAAATAAATGGAATTTAAAAATAATATATATGTGATTTTTATTACTGTATAATTTAGTTTAAAACATATTCTTTGAAATTTTATATAAATATTAATATAAGAAAATGTATTCATTTAATTTGAAAGTAGAAATAAATTAATGAAACTTACATATAAATGTAAACTAAATGTAATATAATATACAAATTATATAAAAGACATAATTATCATGCAAATTACAAACGTAAGTGTTTTAAACATGGAAAATTACAAGTGTAACATTATAATGGGAAATTTTACAGGTGTAACTTAATTATAAACATGCAAATACAAATGCAATAATTTTAAAATGAAAATTAACAAGTGTCCAAGATTTTTAATTTTCTTTTATTTTTAAAAATGACAAGATCAGGCTATAAATATATATCTACTTCTTCCTTCTCATTTTTCTTTTATTTATCAAAACAAAAACCTAAGAAAATAAAAAAAAGTTCAAACCTGTAGGTTTAAACCAGAGATAAAGAAACAAAACTGAAGCAAACAAAATCCAATTTGCAATTCAAATTCAACTCAATTTTAAAGCAAAGATCAAAGTAAATCAAGTAAATCAAATTCAACAAACATCAAGCAAAGCAAACCAAAGTTTCAAGGTCAAACAACAAACAAGAACAACCCAGATTTTCAAATTCAAAATCAACTTCCAAGCTTTCTATTTTAAAACTACAGGTGAGTAAACAAACTCTAAATAGATTTATAACTTGGTATTTTTGAAAGTGAGGCTGTGAAAAATGTTTGAAAGTATGTAAACATGTTTGCATGTATACATATATCTGTGCATGTCTGTTGAACAATATACATGGCTTTGTTCCAAATTTACAGGTTTCAAACCTGTTTGAAAATTCAAATTCTCTCCCTGTGATCTTCTTTAGGCTTTAAGGTTCAAACAAAACATATTTGTATAATCATGTTTTAAGTTTTAAAAACAATTTTAAGCATAATTAAATAAATCATTTTTCGGAAATTGGAAAATACAGGAAAACTCAATATATGTTAGAAACTCAAACGCCATGATATCATGTTCTAATTATATCATCTAAAACATTTTTGAAAACAATGATTTTTAAAAGTGGAATCATGATTTTTAAGTTTGTAAACATGGAGATATCTCGAGTTGATTGTTTTTGGGTTTTCTGGTGATTCCCGACGATCGGAGCAAGATAGATGAACGAGATTGCTATTGGAGGTAGCTGGGTGATGGACAAACTCGGGAAAAATGATTAGGAAGATTCTTCATCATTGTGGAGGACAAATGGTGTCGATCTAGGGTATTAACTCATGTTTTAGTGGTGGTCAGAATTCGATTAACTGCAGCGTCGTCGTGGATCGGAAGTGACCGGGGCAAGTGGAATCAAAGCGTGGGTCTTTAAGGAAGGGATGAACATGATGACAAGGTTTCAGATGGTCGGTATCGACGTGGCAAGTTAATTTTGTTGATCGGAGTTTGGGTTCAGGTTTCTGTTGAATAGCTCGATTTCGAGTTCGTGATCAATTCTTGGCTCCGCGTGTTCGTGATGCTCGAGTGGGTTGACGACGACTTGTGGGTTGTGGATGCGAGGGCCAGAACACAGGGGATCGGTTGTGCATGTGCACGGTGTCAAGTTTGTGTCAGTAACTTGAGTTTGGGAAGAAAGGTTTGGACTCGAAGTTAACCTTGAGAACTTTGTGTTATTGGCTCGAGTTTTGGTTCGGGTGTTTGCGAGTACATATCGGGTTTTAAAACTTAAAACAAAAATCAAAGTTTTGAAAAAAATAAGTGGTGGCTTGGGGGAAGTCTCGGGGAAACTGAGTCTTGGCTCGAGGTGTCACTCGGGATTGTCTCGGGTATGAAAAGTTACAGTTTTTAAACTTTAAACAAATTAAGTTTAAATTAATTTCTAAATTTATTCTTTTAAAAAATAATAATTGTTTGTGTATGGAATTAGTATGAGGTTTGAAAGTAAATCATTTGAAGTAATTAAGTATTAAATTAATTAATCATGTAACCATTACTTATAATAAAATTTTAATTTATTTTAAATAAATTTAATAATGTAATTAAAAAGTTAATTAAGAAGAAATGTTTTCAATTATGAATTAACTTAAATATCTATAGTTGATTTATGTGTTAATGTTAATTAATTACAAGGTTTATTAAATAAAGATTTTTAATGATTATTATGTAATTAATCAAGATAAATGATTTATCTTTTAATTAATTAAGTTTTTAAGTAATTAAAGATTGATTAATTAATGAAAGTAATTAAAGGTTGATTACATAAAGAATAATAATTACTTAATATAAGTAATTAAAGAATAATTAAGGTTAATTTATTAATATTTAAGGTTAATTAAATAATGATTTAAGGTTAATTAATCTATGATTTAAGGTTAATTAAATAATGATTAAAGGTTAATTAATTTATAATTAAGGATTAATTAATTAATAATTAAGAATAATTAATCATTAATTAAGGATAGTTAATTAAAGTAATTAATTTAATCTAATTAGAAGTTAAATTGAATTAATTGGGAATTAAACGACTAATTCATCTTGCTTATAGATGATTGGATTATTATAGAATGCCTTGGATTGGTTGATATCTCTGATATGTGATTGTGATACTTTGTGATATAAATTGTTTTGTTTTGAACTATGACATCTGTGATATATTGCTGTGTGATTGTGAACTTCTGAATTGAAGTAAAATTGTTAGCCCTTAAAACGACATTTGAATTTCGATGCGACCAGGGGTTGGATTCCAAATGGTTATCCGAAAACCACATCAAATCTTGAAGGTGAATCTTTTGTTTAAAAGATTGTAAATGGAAATTTGTTGTGACTTATGTAACCACTTGTTTTTAAAATAAGTGCTCATTATTGGGTTAAGCCGGGAGAGGACATTAAGTCATAAACCCATTTCGAATAATGATACAACGATATGTGAATGCATTTGAAGATGGTGGTTGAAGACCGGGTTTTTCGAGAATGAAAGGATTACCTGTCGATTATCTCTGCATTGAGTTGCTCCAGTATAGAGATCTCCATATGTGATGGGGAGTCTGGTCGGGATTGTGGATATTCGAATTTGCAAGGACTTCTTCCTTTATTGGACGAAGTGCCTTAGGTTCCATTCAGACCCAGGATGGATTTGTATGGATGTATGTCTGACATTACACTTTGAGATGTAAAGCTGAATTCTATCAAATACATTTCTGTTTTGGTGGCGGAGAATTTATGCTCTTAGCTTAACAACGTTCTCTGAGACGTACGAGCTCAGAGGTTATGTAGTTGATGGTTATTAATGATATATTCCCAACTTAGTAGTGTGGCATGCTAAGTGCTGATCATTGGTTGATAGAAGCATGGCTTTTGTGAAAAGCATAGCTTTGTGGGACGAGACTTCATTGAACCTCACACCGTGAATATGGTCGAAATAGAAAAAGATGCAGCAAGGTTATGGGGGTTGCGCCCCTCAGGGTATGTGCATTTCCTTCTAGATAAAAAGTGGTATTCTGGTATGGAGCCCAGATAATTTCCTTATGTGGTTGTTGGTGTTGAGGGCCCGCGTTAAAGGTCGGTATGACCGAGGGATGGCATACTCATGATAGTTAGTTACCTAGTTACAGAGGTAACCCGGCCTTGTGTTGGCAGAGATCCGGTTAGGTTCTCGAGGCATCCCTGCAGAGGCATACCCATTCGGAAAGGAAGTTCCTTAGCCTTAGCCATTTGTTGGAAATCCAATCACTCAATACGAGCCATGTTCGGTTTTAGTTGTAGAACCTGCCATTAAAATGGTAGCTATAGTAGGCATACTATAATGCTGGCTATGATTTAAGTTATACTTTTGAAATGTTTTTCACACTATGCACTAATAATAATAATATCAAAAGGAATTTTATGTATCAAGTATGTTTGACTATCATAAGGAGAAATCTTCCCCAAGTGTGTGATTGCATTGTGTGTGGCGGAAGGCCTTATGGTATTTTCATTTTCCAAAAAGCGTAAAGGATTTCTTTTTGTAATTTATTTTTGTACAAACAACTGTTTTTATTTACTCATACGGTCTAACGACTGACCTGGAGTTTATTGTTTCATTTTCTAAACTCTGGGTGTCCATAATTTTCCACACGGGAGGCCTAGAGTTAGGTTATCCGTGTTCTGGAGCTAGTTTAGATTGTAGATTCAGAAATCCTTGAAGTTTTTGTTTTTGGAAGCTTTTGGTTTGGAAGTCTTTGGAGCTTTGGAGCTTTTGGATTGAAGGTGCTTATGTTGGATTCTTTTCGAAGACCCTATTGAAATTATTATAGCCTATTATTGTTCCACTGTTATTGTTCAGTTGTTGTATCTTATACTAAGATCTCCCATGATGTTGTATCCATGTTATATGATGTTGAGATCAATGATATTATCATCTTTTGTTTCCCCTGTGTTGTATTCATCTAATATTGTGATAAGCTCCAGCGAATTGGATTCCAACGATTGAATCTCTGGCATTCGAATATAAGTGAGGTGTTGGATGTCGATTTTCGAACGTTGGATTCCGGGTCGTCACATTTGGTATCAGAGCTAAAGGTTGAGTAAGAACTTTAGCTTTGGAGTATAACACATTAGGTGACTCATTAGAGATAGGGTTAGAAATGCCCTAAAATGAGTATATTCCCTAAAATATCTCGTCCGCATGGCCTAAATTAAGTTTTCTTACTATTTACAGATAGTGAGAATGAGCACAACAAAAGGACGAGGTAGGGGACGAGGAAGTACCACTACATCTGGTCAAGATCCTGCAACAACGGGAACATCTCTTCCTATCCAACCCTAGCCGAATCTGGCAGATTTATATCAGAGTTTTTCAAGACTTGGTGGAAAACTGTTCATAGGCAAGGAAACTATTATCGAAGCACAAGCTTGGATTCAATCTTGCTAAAGAATTTTCAAAGGATTGAAGTTGGAAGATGATAAAATGAGGTTGATAGCTTCTTGGCAGCTCCAGGAAGAAGCTTTAACATGGTGGAGACTATTATATTGGCTGAGCTGGAGGATGAATTTACTTAGAATCGATTCAAGGAAGTGTTTGAGCAGTGTTATATGTCGTCTGTTGGTATCTCCAGGATGTACCAAGAGTTCGCTGACTTAAAGCAAGGAAGTTTGTATTTTGAAGAATATTTGAATAATTTTAACGAGTTATCTCGGTTTGGTCCTGAACTGGTGAATACCCCTCTTAAGAAGAATGAGAGATTTATTCGATGGATGAACAAGAATTTTCATGAATGGATGACGAGACATGTGAAGGATTCTTTTGCTGATCTAATAGATATGGGATATAGATACGCTACCTTAGATAAATAAGAAATTTCGACGGAGAAAGAAAGTAGAAGCAATCCGAATAGGAAGAAGAGGAAATTTGGAGGAAAGAAACCGTGGCAAGACAAGGAAAAGAAGAATAATCAGGAAAACAAGGCGAACAACGTTACTTGTTTCAACTGTTTGGAGAAGGGATATTACTCTAGTAGTTGCATGAAACCGAAGAAGCAAGGAAAGAAGGATCAACCTATGGAGACAAGTCAAGAACCAGGGAATTCTATTATTGTCAAAAGCTAGGACATGTAGTTAAAGATTGCCCGACAATGAAGCAGGCTCGGGTAGCAAAGGTGTATGCAATCAAAGACAAACCTTGAACATCAGGAGCGGATAAAGGCAAAGGAGTTTTGGAAGGTAACCTGCTTATTTATGATAAAGTTGTTAGAGTTCTTTTCGACACTGGAGCCACACATAGCTTTATTTCCTAACCAACCGTAAATGAGTTAAATCTTGAACCCAAATTCGTAGATGAACCCATTTGTGTGAAGAATCCGGTAGGAGGCCTGCGAATCTTTGTTTGCGTTATAGAAAAGTATCTATCTCGTATTCTCGTCATCGATTCCCTATCAGCCTTTTGGTTCTCAACTTTAATGAATTTGAAATTTTACTTGGAATGAATTGGTTAACGAAATATGAAGCTAAATTAGATTGTAACAATCGAAGGATTTCGGTCAAAACCAAACTTGGGAATTTTGTTGCGATTTCTTGAGAGGATCCGAGTCCAAAGAGGGATAAGCTAATGTATACTTTGGGGTATCCCGAACTTAGTTCGGAAGCCATACCTATTGTTCGGGAATTTTCGAATGTATTTAAAGAAGTTAAATCTTTACCTCTACATAGGGAAATTGAATTCAGAATCAACTTGGTTCCCAATGCTCGTCCTGTTGTTCATGCAAGTCGTAGGATGGCACCAAGAGAAAGAATATAACTAGTCAAGCAAACCCAAGATTTGCTAGAGAAAGGATTCATATGATCCAGTCGATTCAGTTGGGGTCCAGTTGGGGTTCAGTTGTGGTATTCGTAGCCAATTCCGATGGATCCTTAAGATTGTGCGTTGACTATCGCGATCTCAATAAATTAACTCTTAAAAATAAATTTCCTTTTCCCAGAATCGATGACTTGACGACTTGTTCGATCAATTGCATGGCGCTCGGTTTTTTTTCAAAGATGGATCTAGCCCAAGGATTCCATCAGCTGAAAATTGCAGAAGACTGTATCCACTTAACTGCTTTTAGGGGTCCAGATACATTCTACGAATGGTTAGTTATGCCCTTCGGACTAACCAATGCCCCTGCATATTTCGTAGACTTAATGACCCGAGTATTCCGAGAAGTGTTGAATAAATTCATTCTAGTATTTATTGATAATATTCTAATCTATTCTAAAATTGAAGAAGAGCATGCCGAACACTTGAGAATAGTTTTGGGGATATTGAGGAGCAGTATTCTTTTTGCCAAATTTTCTAAATGTCATTTTTGGGTCAAAGAAGTTATATTTCTGGGACATATTGTTACAGAAGAGGGGATTTCTATAGACCCTGGAAAGGTTTCTGCTATCCTAGAATGGAAACAACCCACACTCCAAAGGAAGTCAGAAGTTTTCTAGGATTAGCTAGATATGACCGAAAGTTTGTCTAGGATTTCTCTAAGTTAGCCAGTCCGTTAACTACGATGACCATGAAGAATGCCAAATTCGATTGGACTCCAAAATGCGAGGAAGCATTCTAGGAATTGAAAAGAAAGTTGACTAATGTTCCCATTCTTGCTACTATTAACAGGAATCAAGGTTTATCGGTTTACATAGATGCATGTGGTGAAGATGTGGGTGTTGTTCTAATGCAGGAGGGTAGAGTGTTTGCCTACGCGAGTAGACAATTGCGACCACATGAGAAAAACTACCCGACCCACGATCTTGAGCTTTTGGCAGTTATTTTTGCTTTAAAAATCTGACATCATTATCTTCTGGGTGAAAATTTTGAATTGTTCACCGACTATAAATCATTGAAATATCTCTTTACCTAGACGGATTTGAATCTAATGCAACAACGTTGGTTGGAATTTCTAGCGTCATTCGACCTGGATATTCAGTATACACCGGGTAAAGACAACGTGGTAGCTGATGCTTTGAGTAGAAGACATGCTGTTCTTGCTTATCTACTTGTCACTCCTACTCTTCTTGAGAAGGTTGCTAGTAAGTAGAAAGAAGACAAGTTTCTTCAGGAAATTTATGGAAGAATTCATCGAGGTGAAGATTCCTTCTTTGGAATCGATAATAGTGGAATTATAAGACTGAAAGGCAGGATGTGTGTCCCAGACATCCCAGATCTCAAATGAGAAGTATTGGGTGAATGTCACAAGTCCAAGCTTAGTATCCATCCAGTGGTCAACAAAATGTATCAAGATATCAAAAGGACTTTCTGGTGGAAAACAATGAAGAGAGATATATCCATTTTTGTTAGTCGATGTGTAACTTGCCAACAAATCAAGGGTGATCCAATGAAGATGGCGGGGTTACTCCAACCGCTGGAGGTACCTAAATGGAAATGGGACCAAGTGTCTATGGATTCCATAGATGGTTTTCCACGAACTCAGAAGGGTAATGAGGCGATTTAGGTTATTGTGGATCGTCTGACCAAGACTGCCCACTTTATCCCAGTAAAATCCACCCGAACGGCAGCAAGCTTGGAAAAGTTATATGTGAAAGAGATTGTTCGACTCCATGGAATACCAAGTAGTATGGTGAGTGATCATGATTCGATCTTCACTAACAGATATTGGGAGGCATTTCAAGCCGCGCTAGGAACCAAGTTGAACTTCAGTACTGCTTACCACCCGCATTCACATAGGCAAACTGAAAGAGTAAATCGAATCTTAGAAGATCTTTTACGTGCTTGTATTCTTGACTTTGGAGGTTCATAGGAGGACCATTTGCATCTGGTTGAATTTTTATATAATAATAGTTATCAGGCCAGTATCAAAATGGCTCCTTTCGAAGCATTGTATGGTCGTCCTTGTAGATCACAAGCGTGTTGGATTAAGTCAGGTGATAGACTTGTTCTTGGTTCGGATATGATAAAGGAAGCTACTAAAAAGGTTGATTTTATTCGGAAGAAATTGAAAACTTCCCAAAGTTGACAAAAGTTATGCCGACCGCAGGAGAAGAACTTTAGAATTCCAGGTTGGAGATTCAGTTTTCTTAAAGGTTTCTCCAATGCATGGAGTTTTGAGATTTGGAAAGACGGGTAAGCCGACACCACGATATATAGGTCCTTTTCCTATACTTGAGAGGATTCGTCCTTTGGCTTATCGAGTGCAGTTACCTAATTGGTTAGCTGGCATGCATGATGTGTTCCATGTTTCACACCTTCGAAAATATATGCCCGATCCAGATCATGTTATTGAGGAAGCCACTCAACAGGATTTGGAAATCACACCTAGCTTGGCACTGAAGAGAGAACCATTGAAGATAATTGATCGACATGAAAAGAAGTTGAAAAATAAAGTGGTGAAATTGGTAAAAGTACAATGGAGCGGAGATCCAAATGACTGTACTTGAGAAATAGAGGAAAGCATGCAGAATTCTTATCCCAAGTGTAGAGTGGATATTTCGGCTTAATCTGATAAGCCATTTCTCTATCTCTTTATGTGTGTTCATATGTTCTTTGTTTGTCCCCCTGACTTTCAAATTTCGAGGATGAAATATTCTTAAATGGGAATACGTAACGATCCCGTTTTTAAATCAAATTTAATTTGATAATTAATATAAAATTTTGCGATTTGATTGTGAATTAATTTGAATTTTTCAAAACAAATAAGATAAGTGTTTGATTTTATATATATATATGAATAGATTGTAATTTGAATTTGAATTTGAAATTCAAAAATTAATATTTTGAAAATAAATGGAATTTAAAAATAATATATATGTCATTTTTATTAGTGTATAATTTAGTTTAAAACATATTCTTTGAAATTTTATATAAATATTAATATAAGAAAATGTATTCATTTAATTTGAAAATAGAAATAAATTAATAAAACATATATATAAAATGTAAACTAAATATAATATAAATTAAGAAAATGTATTCATTTATAGTGCACGACCACTTTAAAACCGGCTTAACCGAAGGCCAGGGCGACATAGTCTCCTTGGCCCCAAAGTTTTGTCAAGTTCTAGCGGTCCAGTGGTTTCGACATAGTGGATGTTGCTACATTGTGTTGTAGTGGCACCGGATCGATTCCCAGCGGCCACAATAATGAGACATAGTGCACGGCCACTTTAAAACCGGCTTAACCGAAGGCAAGGGCGACATAGTCTCCTTGGCCCCAAAGTTTACAGTTATTTTAAAATCTTTTTTTTCCTTTTAATGGCAGAGTGTTTCCTTCCCCCCTCCTTTCCATCCCTGATTTTACCTTCCCCTGTCCCTCCTATCCCTGAACCTGACCCACCACCTTTACTCCCTGGCCAACCTCTTTGCTCGTCCTCATTAACCAATCCTACCCCACCAGCTCCCCTGCCTATCCCTCCCATCAGCACCTCAAGTCAACTACCATGGACTTCTCTCTTTAAGAACAAACCGCGCAATGTGGGGAAGTACATGCCTGTTAACTTTGTCAATGAATTTGTCGATGATGCTTTGGTTTTACCTGACTCTGTTCAAGAAGCTGGTCATAGTTTATGGCACGAGTATGTTGTTGGTTTCTTCCTTGATGAACCACTATCATTCACTGCTGTGGTGCAACATCTTAAGCGTGCATGGAGGCTAAAGGGAAGCATTAAAGTTAAATCAGATGGTGTTGTCTTTACGTTCCTATTTTCTTGTGATGATGATCAGAGGAGGGTTTTACAAGCTGACCCGATAATCATGAGGAATAAATTGTTTATTATTAAACAATGGGACCCCACTATAAGCAATATTTGTGGATCAGTCACTTCAGTGCCCATCTGGATACATATTTACAACATACCATTGGTAGCATGGTCCCCTCTAGGAATCAATTGGCTAGCTGGAAGAATAGGTTGTGTTAAATGCTTGGATGAAAGTACTGAAAGGATGGATAGGTTGACCTATGCTAAAGCTTTGGTGGAAGTGACCCCCATCACCGAACTAGTTGATAGCTTTCAAGTACTGTGTAAGGATGGTACAAAATAAACTGTTTTCGTGGATTATCAGTGGAGGCCACAAGCATGTAAAATATGTAAAGTGTTTGGGCATGACACTACTAATTGTAAAAATACTGTCAGGTCAGATGTAGTTAAAATAAGGGTATCAGATACTTTGCCTAATCAAATTCCTAAAGGAGTCACCATGGTGAAAAATCAAAACAACAAATTAATGCATAATAAAGCCCCAAGTGTTTGGAGGAGAGTTGAGCATGGAAGTAAAAGAAAGAGTGTATTTTTTAAGACTAAAGTAGATAGTGGGAGTGACAAACATGGAATTGGTAGAGAGCATGAAGTAAGAAAAGAAGGTATTGTAATAGATAATAACAGGGACAATGTGATTAACTTAGTTGAAGAAGGTGAAGTAGTTGAGGATTTAGATATGAATATTGGCAATAAATTTCAGGTGCTTAATTACTTGACTGAAGATAATGGGGATTTAAGTGTTGAAGGAAGTGGAGATAAAAATAACTATGGAGGGTCTGATAGTGCTACTGTTATGATTGATGATGAAACAACATTTGATATTGAAAGTATAGAAACATGTCAGGAGAATAACTTGGAGGTACCTAGTGATGTGGCAGATGTAGAAGGTAATATTCATCTAACAAAAAATTATGGTATGCTAGTTCAAGAACTGATTGGGGTTAGAATAGCAAGAGAGCATGAATTGAGTAAGCAAGAGTAAAAGCATGATGATGCTTTTTTGCATACAGAACATAATGGAAAAAAAGACTTCTTGGATGGGATGACATCCCAAGTTCCCAGTGAAAAAACTCATATTTTAACATCCAAAGCATCACAGCCCAGTAACATGAACACTCTTACCGAGCAACCTAATCATGCACATGCACACAATTTCTGTGTACATGTATCTGAAGTACCCTTATCCCCTGGCCATCAAACTAATCTTCCTTATTCACACATACCTCCCCCTCCTGGATTTTTGGTTAATCAAGTGATCCCTCCTCCCTCTAAACCCTTAACTCCAATCTCTATTCTTAAGCATCACAGCAATTTTAAGAGGAAAAAGGAAAGCAACATGTCAGATTTTGACAAAGGCAAGAATATTGATTTTGCTGAAACTTTACCTGAAAAGGATATAACCCCTAATTCAGGCCTCAGAAGGTCTATGAGATTACTTACTTCTCTCCCATAAGTTAATCCATGTTACAAAATTTTGGGTTTTGGAATATTAGAGGTGCTCATATGGAAATAAAACTTGTGCAAGCAAAACGTATTATCTCTGACAATAATCTTGGCATTTTTGCCATACTGGAAACCAAACTCAACCATGACCTTACCCACAAAGCAGCAAAGCTAATTAATCCATTATGGAGTCTTCATCATAATCTGGTTGAGGCACCATATGGAAGAATTACGGTTATGTCTGACCCTTCCATTTACACCCTCACCCCTATTTTATCCCACAAACAATTTATCAATTTCCACGTCATACATATTCCATCTGCTACCACATTCTACCTTACCTTTATTTATGGGGATAACCATGTTGCTGCTAGACAAGAAATGCTTAACTACTTACCACATTTTAGACAGGAAACACATTCGTGGTTTGTGTTAGGTGACTTTAATTGTATGTTAGCTGCTGACGACCGTTGTGGTGGATCTCCCCTTACAATTTCTGATATCACTCCTCTCAATCATGCTATATCTTCCTCCAATTTACATGAAGCTGCCTTTGTTGGACCTAAATACACATGGAACAATAAGAGTAGATCTGGAGTGCAAACTATGAGCAGACTTGATTTAACTTTTCTCAACACCAAAGCCATTACCCTTTTTCCCATGTCCCTTAACCATATTATCCCCCTTCTCTCTGACCATTCTCCTGTCTTTATAGCCTTGGAATGCAATGCCATTAAAAGGAACTCTAGTTTTAAAAATTTTAACTCATGGATCAATGATCCAGAATTTATGCCTTTAGTGGTTACTGTTTGGAAACAACCTAAATTTGGAAATAAAATGTCTATTTTGCAGCAAAAATTGAAGGCAACCAAGGTGGCTTTAAGGACATGGGCTAGAAGCAAATATGGTGATGGTGACAAGAACTCAACTAATCTGCAGAACCAACTATCTGCTATTCAATTAAGCATGATTGATGACCCTAGTAATATTAGCCTACCTGAGCAGGAACATGAGTTAACACAACAACTATCTAAAGCTATGGCCATTGAGTTAAGTATGAAGAGACAAAAGTTGAGGAAGGAGTGGGATTTGTTTGGTGACAAAAATTCTAGTATGTACCATTCTACTCTACAGGTCAAAAATGCCAACAGTAACATTCATCAGCTTCTTGATGATGAAGGTAGGATTTTAAACAAGCCAGAAGACAGTGACAGTGCCTTCATTCACCTTTATACCAATCTTTATTCCACCAATGATGCTTGGAACCCAGACTATAATGAACTCTTGTCAACTCCTTTGCCTATGCTTAATGAATCTGACATACAACTCTTATCTTCTAAAGTCACTGATGAGGAAATATATAATGCTATGTTTGGTATGAAGAGGGATTCCTGTGGTGGACCAGATGGCTTTAATGCCTTTTTCTTTATTCATTGTTGGGATGTCATTGCTGCTGACTTCACAAATGCTATTCACAATTTTTTTAAGCACAATAAATTACCTTCTTCCATTAATGCTACCAACTTATGTCTGGTGCCTAAAGGAAAAGAACCGGGTACTCTGCATGCTTACCGTCCTATTGCATGCTGTAACATAATCTACAAATGCATTTCTAAAGTTATTGCTGCTAGGCTTAGGCATGTGCTTCCCACTGTAATATCTGACAATCAAGCTGCCTTTTTGAACAACAGAAGTATATTGGATAATGTGCTGGTTACTCATGAGCTTCTTAATGGGTATGGTAGAACTCATGTTTCCCCTAGAGCTATGATGAAGCTGGATATAAGAAGAGCTTTTGATACTATTAGTTGGGAAGCTTTGAGTGGTATTATGGGAATAATGGGGTTCCCTGGTCACTTTGTCAGCTGGATCTATACATGCATTTCTACTGTTAACTACTCTTTATGCTACAATGGGGGTACAGTTGGTTATTTTAAAAGTCAGAGGGGCATAAGGCAAGGTGACCCAATGTCTTCATATTTGTTCATTGTTGTGATGGAATTTTTTACTCAGCTTGTTAATCAACAGGTGGTGAACAATAACTATGATCTTCATCCCAAATGCAGGAATCCACTCATTACCTCTCTACTTTTTGCTAATGATGTTTTACTTTTTATTAAGCCTACTGTGTCTACTGTGGAATGTGTCAATAGTATCCTTCTCACCTTTGAGAAATGCACTGGTCTGCAGGTCAATAGAAGCAAGTCTTCCCTTTTGGTGGCTGGTCTCACTGATAGTGATGATCATAACATCCACAATTATATTCAACTGCCAAATCTTCCTGTGGGTACTATGTACCTTGATATCCCTTTGTGCACTAGAAGAATTGGTGTTACTGCTTGTCTTCCTCTATTTGAAAGAATTACTGAAGCAATGAATAGATGGGCCAGCAATAAATTATCCCAAGCAGGCAGAACCACCATCATCAATTCTATAATCCATGCTATGACTGTTTATTGGTGTAGATGTTTCATCTTACCTGCTTCTCTTCTATTTAGTACTAGAAAAGCTATGAATCATTTTTTATGAACAGGGAGTATGTATTCTAAAAAACTAATTCCTATTGCCTTTGCTAAATTAGAGAAACCACGATTATATGGTGGTTTGGGAATAAAATGTATGAGAACCTGGAATCAAGCTGCCTTCTCTAAGCATTTTGACAATTTGATTAATGATAAGCCAAACTTGTGGGTTAAGTGGGCTAGGCATCATCATCTTGGCAATAAAAATTTTTGGTCTATGGAAACATCTCCTCTGTGTGGTTGGGTTTGGAGATCTATTCTTAACATCAGAGACATATTACTCCCTCTTGTTCAGCTTGTGCTTGGCCCCCTAAGCAATGCCAAATTTTGGTATGATCCATGGGTTGGAAGAGGAATAATATTGTACAATCTGCTCTCCTATGACCAGAGGTTTCAAACTGGCATACCTTTGAATGCCAGTGCCTTAGATTACTGTCATAATGGTCAAATTAACTCTGCCATATACATCCAATCCTATCATCCAGCAGCTGTGGGCTGAAGTGTAGAGCATGAACATCCCCTCTGGTGATCCTGGGTATGTTTGGTTGCTAGTCATGGTCAGCACTCCATTGGTGGGGTTTATAAGGCTTTGAGACAAGATAACAGTATCCCCATTTTTAGATGGCATGCTAGAGTTTGGAACTCTCTTACCTCACAAAAACTGAATTTCCTGCTTTGGAAAGTTCTTCGTAATGCTCTCATGACTAAGGCTAAGTTGTGTGGGAGAGGTTATAATGTTGACCTGATGTGTGCATACTGTAATAATGTGATTGAGGATGGTGCTCACCTCTTTTTTGATTGTTTGATAACTAATAGAATCTGGAAAACTAGTCTTACCAGTTGTGGTTATACTGAGATGGTATTACATGGTGGTGCTGAATGGAACAGACTGTTTACAAGAACAAGATGGGAGAATGCTACTACTTACAAGCTGCTACTCATTTTGAAGGTGTTTGTGCATGTGATATGGGAAGAGAGAAATGCCCGAGTCTTTGAAAATAAGATGAAGCTTGAAAGTTCTTTAATAAACAGAATCATTTCTAGGGTCAAGGAAAAGTCTGATCATCACATTGCTTATGGTTCTCTGGTTTAGGGTCTTGTTTTTCCCTTTCCTGTCTGTGGTATTTGTTTTTTCTGGTTTCAGTCTTCTTTTCTTCTTTCTTAGTCTTCCCTGTTTTCTCATTTGTGTGCTCTAGTATGTTAGTGCTCACTTGTATCTTGTATTTTTCTGGTTAATAAATATGGTAAGGGTCCATTCAACCCTGCTTGCTTTTCAATATATATATATATATATATATATATATATATATATAATGTATAAACTATATAAAAGACATAATTATCAGGCAAATTACAAATGTAAGTGTTTTAAACATGGAAAATTACAAGTGTAACATTTTAATGGGAAATTTTACAAGTGTAACTTAATTATAAACATGCAAATATAAGTGTAATAACTTTAAACATGAAATGTAACAAGTGTCCAAGATTTTTAATTTTCTTTTATTTTTAAAAATGATAAGATCTGGCTATAAATATATCTCTACTTCTTCCTTCTCATTTTTATTTTATTTATCAAAACAAAAACCTAAGAAAATCTAAAAAAAGTTCAAACCTGTAAGTTTGAACCAGAGATAAAGAAAAAATTGAAGCAAACAAAATCCGATTTTCAATTCACATTCAACTCAGTTTTAAAGCAAAGATCAAAGTAAATTAAGTAAATCAAATTCAACAAACATCAAGCAAAGCAAACCAAAGTTTCAAGATCAAACAACAAGCAAGAACAACCTAGATTTTCAAATTCAAAATCAACTTCCAAGCTTTTTGTTTTAAAACTACAGATGAGTAAACAAACTCTAAATTGATTTATAACTTGATATTTGTGAAAGTGAGGCTACGAAAAATGTTTGAAAGTATGTAAATATGTTTGCATGTATACAAATATGTATACATATATCAGTGCATGTTTATTGAACAGGTATACATGGCTCTGTTCCAGGTTTACAGGTTTCAAACCTGTTTCAAACCTGTTTCAAAATCCAAATTCTTTCCCTCCGATCTTCTTTAAGCTTTAAGGTTCAAACAAAACATGTTTGTATAATCACGTTTTAAGTTTTAAAAACAATTTTAAGCATTATTAATTAAAGCATTTTTTGGAAATTGGAAAATACAGGAAAACTCAATACATGTTGGAAATTCAAATATCATGATTTTTGGTTTTAATTATATCATCAAAAACATTTTCCAAAGCAATGATTTTTAAAAGTGGAATCATGATTTTTAAGTTTGTAAGCATGGAGATATCTCGATTTGATCGTTTTTGGGTTTTCTGGCGATTCCCGACGATCGGAGCAAAATGGATGATCGAGATTGCTACTGGAGGTAGCTGGGTGATGGATAAGCTCGGGAAAAATGATTTGGAAAATTCCGGATCATCGTGGAGGACAAACGGTGTCGATCTAGGGTTTTAACTCATGTTTTGGTGGTGGTCCGAATTCGATTAACTACAGCGTCGTCAAAGGATCGGAGGTGACTAGGGCAAGTGGAATCGAAGCATGGGTCTTCGAGGAAGGGATGAACGTGATGACGAGGTTTCAGATGGTCGGGATCAATGAAGCGAGTTGATTTTGTTGATCGGAGTTTGGGTTCAGGTTTGTGTTGAGTAGCTCGATTTCGAGTTTGTGACCAATTCTTGGTTCTAGGTGTTCGTGGTGCTCGAGTGGGTTGAAGATGACATGTGGGAGGTGGAGGCAATGGCCAGAATGCTGGCGATCGGTTGTGCATGTGCACGGTGTCAATTTTGTGTCAGTTGCTTGAGTTTGGGAAGAAAGGTTTTGACTCGAAGTTAACCTCGGGAAACTTGTGTTGCTGGCTCGAGTTTTGGTCGGCTGTTTGCGAGTATGTATCGGGCTTTAAAACTCAAAAAAAAAAATCAAAGTTTTAGTTTTGGTCGGGTGTTTGCGAGTATGTATCGGCTTCAAAACTTAAAATAAAAATCAAAGTTTTGAAAAAGAATAAGAGGTGGCTCGGACGAAGTCTTGGGGAAACTGAGTCTTGGCTTGGGGTGTCACTCAGGATTGTCTCGGGTATAAAAGGTTACAGTTTTTAAATTTTAAACAAATTAAGTTTAAATTAATTTCTAAATTTATTCTTTTAAAAATAATAATTGTTTATTAAGTATGGAATTAGTGTGGGGTTTGAAAGTAAATTACTTGAAGTAATTAAGTATTAAATTAATTAATTATTTAACCAATACTTATAATAAATTTTTAATTTATCTTAAATAAATTTAATAATGTAATTAAAAAGTTAATTAAGAAGAAATGTTTTCAATTATTAATTAAGTTAAATATCTTAAGTTGATTTATGTGTTAATGTTAATTAATTACAAGGTTTATTAAATAAAGATTTTTAATGGTAATTAGGTAATTAATCAAGATAAATGATTTATCTTTTAACTAATTGAGTTTTTAAGTAATTAAAGTTTGATTAACTAATGAAAGTAATTGAAGGTTGATTACTTAAAGAATAATAATTACTTCATATAAGTAATTAAAGAATAATTAAGGTTAATTTATTAATATTTAAGGTTAATTAAATAATTACTTAAGATTAATTAATCAATGATTTAAGGTTAATTAAAAATGATTAACGGTTAATTAATTTATAATTAAGGATTATTTAATAAATAATTAAGGATAATTAATCATTAATTAAGGATAGTTAATGAAAATAATTATGTGATTAATTAATTATAATTAATTAAAATAATTGTAATTACTTAATGATAATTAAGTAGGATTTAAAAGTAGTTAAAGTAATTAATTTAATTTATTTGGAAATTAAATTGAATTAATTGGGAATTGAACGACTAATTCATCTTGCTTATAGATGGTTGGATTACTATAGAATGCCTTGGATTGGTTGATATCTCTGATATGTGATTGTGATACTTTCTGATATGAATTGCTTCGTTTTGAACTGTGACATCTGTGATATATTGCTTTGTGATTGTGAAATCTGAATTGAAGTAAAATTGTTGGCCCTTAAAACGGTTGATGCGACCGGGGGTCGGATTCCAAATGGTTATCAGAAAACCACATCGAATCTTCAAGGTGAATCTTTTGTTTAAAAGATCATAACTGGAAATTTGTTGTGACTTATGTATCCACTTATTTTAAAATAAGCCCTCATTATTCAGTTAAGCTGGGAGAGGACATTGAGTCATAAAACCCATTCCGAATAATGATACGACGAAATGGGAGTGCATTTGAAAACGGTGGTTGAAGACCGGGTATTTTCAAGAACGAAAGGATTACCTATCGATTGTCTCTGCACTTAGTGCTCCAGTATAGCGATCTCCATATATGATGGGGAGTCCGGTCGGGATTGTGGATATCCGGATTTGCAAGGACTTCTTCCTTTATTGGACGAAGTGCCTTCAATTCCATTCAGACCTAGGATGGACTTGTATGGATGTATGACTGACATTACACTTTGAGATGTAAAGCTGATTTCTATCAAATACATTTCTATTTTGGTGGTGGAGAATTAATTTTATTAGCTTAACACCCTTCTCTGAGACGTACGAGCTCAGAGGTTATATAGTTGATGGTTATTAGTGATATATTCCCAACTTGGTAGTGTGACATGCTAAGTGCTGATCATTGGTTGATCGAAGCATGGATTTTTTGAAAAGAGTAGCTTCATGGGACGAGACTTCATCGAAGCTCAAACCCCGAAAATGGTCGAAACGGGAAAAGATACAGCAAGGTTATGGGGTTCACGCCCCTCAGGGTATGAGCATTTCCTTCTGGATAAAAAGTGGTATTCTGGTATGGAGCCTAGATAATTTTCTTATGTGGTTGTTGGTGTTGAGGGCCCCCGATAAAGGTCGGTTACGACCGGGGGATGGCATACTCGTGACAGTTAGTTACCTAGTTAAGAGGTAACCCGGCCTTGTGTTGGCAGAGATCTGTTTAGGTTCTCGGGGTGTCCCTCTAGAGGCGTACCCATTCGAAAAGGAAGTTCCTTCGCCTTGGCCATTTGTTGGAAATCCAATCACTCAATACGAGCCATGTACGGTTTTAGTTGTAGAACTTGCCATTTAATATGGTAGCGATAGTAGGCATACTATAATGGTATGTATGCTGGCTAAGATTTATATTATACTTTCAAAATGTTTTTCACACTGTGCACTAATAATAATAATATCAAAAGGATTTTCACGTATCAAGCATGTTTTACTTTCTTAAGGAGAAATCTTCCCCAAGTGTGTGATTGCGTTGTCTGTGTGTGGCGGGAGGCCGTATGGTAGTTTCATTTTCCAAAAAGCGTAACAGATTTCTTTTTGTAATTTTTTTTGTACAAACAATTGTTTTTGTTTACTCATACCAGTCCCATGACTGACCTGGAGTTTATTGTTCCCTTTCCTAAACTCTGGGTGCCCATAATTTTTCACTTGGACAGCTTTTGGTTTGAAGTCTTTGGATTTGGAAGCTTTTGGTTTGGAATTCTATGGGCTTTGGAGCTTTTGGATTGAAGGTGCTTATGTTGGATTCTTTTGGAAGACCCTATTGAAGTTATTGTAGCCTGCTGTTGTTCCGTTGTTATTGTTCAGTTGTTGTATCTTATACTCAGATCTCTAATGATGTTGTATCCATGTTGTATGATGTTGTGATCAATGATATTATCATCTTTTATTTCCGTAGTGTTGTATTCATCTAATTTTGTTATAAGCTCCAGTGAACTGGATTCCAATGATTGAATCTCCGGCATTCGAATACAGTGAGGTATTGGATGTCGATTTTTGAACGTGGATTCTGGGTTGTCACAACGAAGGTAGCCTTCAGCCTAACAGACATCTTCTTTCCTGGACCCCTTTGGCCACTTGGGCCCACCATAAGAAAAGCTCAGCCCAACACACTATGATGACCTCTCTTATACACTCTTCAACTTATCAAACATCTATGCCGACACCTATTCCACCAAGCTAACCTTCATCATTCTAACATCCTGTATCATCTATCTGTTGATCCTATATACCCTAGGTTTGATACAACTGTTCGGATATCATGCTCTGGTCATATTATTATCGTCCCATGGTCATCTTTCTCATCAATAATCAAGTCTAGTCCTCGTAATCACCTTTGTGTAGCCGAGCCAAAAGGCCAGATAACATTTGCCACCCAAAGTACGTCTTGTTGTGTACATGACGTGCTTTTTGTCAAAGCAAGTTAGAGTCTCCAAAAAGAAATCCATCATATTTTCTGAATAGTCATTATTCTTCAATTTTATCCTCATAAAGTGTCGTATCCTTCTTTGGTCGTCATAACGCTTGGTCGATTCCCAATAGTATAAATTCAGGATTGTAGTTCATCAATGGCCATCTGTGTCGGGTTCTTTAGGGCTAGTAAACTTTGGCTATCTAATCCAGTCTTTTCTTAATAACCCTAAGTGAAAATCCAATTTCTGTTGATTTCAAGAAGTCGAATTTTATGAATATAAACGTGTACGTTCACGTACATGTTCTTTCCAACGGCTCCCTGATGCATTTTATATGTTCATGGGTTATCACCAATTCCTTCTAGTTTAATTGCAATTCGATTGCAATTCCTTGTTTATATTCTTTTTGCAAAATATTGGTTATAATCAGCCACTTGATGAGAGGGGGCTTCAAGTTCTACGTAAATGATGGCCTCAGAGCCGTAAGTAAGGGCGAATGGAGTATGGCCAATTGTGAACTCTCGGGTAGTTGCAATCCCATAATGCTATTGAGAGCTCATTCACCCATTTACCTCTAGCCTTTTCCAAACCTCTCTTCAGAATAGACTTTATGATTTTATTCACAGCTTTGACCTGTCCATTTGCTTTAGGGCAAGCAATACCACTAATCTCTTTTCAATATGATGCCGGCGGTAGAAGTTTTCAAATTTAGCATTGTTGAATTGAGCTTTATTACTGGTTATGATGGTTTGTGGAAGATCATAATGAAAAATGATGTATTGGACTGCGAAGTTGATTATTTTCTTAGTCTTGGTATTGGTTAAAAGTTCTGCATCTGCCCATTAGGTGAAGTAATCAACTGCTACGATGACATATTTCGCACCACCTTTAGGATCGGCAGTAAGATGATGATATCAATGCCTCCAAGTGCCAAATGGCTATGGATTAGCCATTTGAGTAATTTCCATCAACAGGGCTCTCGAATTTTTTGCAAACATCTTGCACTCATCACATTGTCTAGCATGATCTGTTGCATCTCGATTGACAGTTGGCCGGTAATACCCATAACGGAGTAATTTCTTTGTTAGGGTTTTCCTTTTGGTGTGATTGCTGCATTTTTCTTCATGAACTTCTCTGAAGACTTGTTTAATTTCATCATGGGTGATACATCGACGCATAGGAGTGGATAAGCTCCTTTCTACACATGACTTCTTCTTGGATGATTTGCATGAAGCTTTGAGGTGGATATGTCGTTTTCCACTCCTCTATTTAGTAAAAACTCCTCATTGTAGATAGTCTTTGATAAGAGTTGGCCATGACCCTTTTTCTGGCTCTGTCTCCAAGATCTAGCCGATCTCCATCCGTCAAAGCTTGGAATATTAAGTATTTCAACCGAAACAAAGTGCGTCCGTTGCACGTCTCTAAAACTGGCCAGCCTGGCCAGTGACTTGACTCTTTTCATTTCGTTCGTGGAGGATGTGTGTAATGACGCAATATGTGAAGTTGGCTGTAGCTCTTGGAACTGGCCGAGATAAGGAGCATGACAATGCCTCCTGGGAAGATTAACTTCCTAAGTTCGCATGCTACCAATCAGGAACCACAAAAGATATGTAAAGTTTCCTCTCCAAGTTCTCTCGCAAATTTGAGGCTAGCGATCGAGGCTTCATACTAAGCATCGTTGTTTGTTACATGGGAACCGAGTTTCAGGACGTAGCAGATCGATCGTTCCTCAGGAGTCATTAACACAACTCCTATGCCATAACACTGATCATTGGATGCTTCATCCTTGTACATTTTCCATATGTTGGTTGGTTCTCCACTACTCCTCGGGTAGTCGTCTGGTGTAGTGAATTCAGATGTGAGGTCTACTAATGTCCGTCCTTGGATAGCCCGTCGAGGGAAATAAGTGATATCGAATTTGCTAAGTTCGATATTCTATTTAAGTAGTCTTTCAGATCTCTCAGGTCATTTTATGCCCTGTCGCAACGGTTGGTAGGCATAGACGTTAATGGGGTGATCCTAAAAGTAAGAATGGAGCTTTCATGATGAAATCAATAGACATTATGCTAGCTTTTGTAGCTTCGGGTCGATATCCAATGCATGGCTCGCGATAGTCGATGATATCACATATGCATGTCACAATGGGTCTAAGGAAACATAACATCGTTTTTTTAGAAAAATCCAACTAATTCTTTTACCATCATTGCACTGAGCTGCGATCTGATATTTAGCACTCAAAAAGGGTTGCCATAGTTGGATGCAATGTCAACTGTCAGCTTAGCAGGTGCAATATCGAATTCTTTGAGTTCAGATATAACTATTTTGGGTAACATTCAACGTGAAATATGGTTGGGATGGTCAATGTTGATGGTTTCTCTGGTCAGATCCTAGAGTCTTGTCATGAGTTATTAAGTCTGAAAGTGAAGGGCTTTGAATGCTCTGATTAATTATCTGCAAATGGCTAAAGATCAGGCTTAGAAGCACATTGAAGAAAATGTCGAGTAGGGGGTCAGCCTTGAGTTGCGTGAAGCTTCATAGTTTGATCTTGCTTTATGTTTGGAGTTGCTTGTATATTCGAGTAACGCACTTTCCATTCAATGCATCCATGATCTTTTATCTGTCCTTCGGGTTGGAGTGATAGTCAGTTGCCAACGAGCTTAGCATCAATTTAATGATTCTATCGCTAGGCATTCTTTTGGTCGTAGCCTTGAATAGTTGTAAACACTATATATAAATTTCAATATTGAGTTATCGTAGCCAGTCTTTGGATGATCACGCTTCTACTCCCAGTCTCGGGTTGATAAATGTGCTGTATGGACGGTTGAATCTCGTCCTAGCTATGTTTATAATCCCACGTAAACTCCAAAGACATAGAGTCGATCGGTGATTAATCGATTCACATTCATCATGTTTCTTGCTCGTGCCCCAAGTCCGAGGCATATACCAATAAGTAGGAAGGCCAGCCATGCCTACTTTAGCTTTACTCTCTTTCCCATTGAATCGTGGGATCAGGTCAGTTGATGGGATGCTGAGTCTAGCCTATCCCGGATTGTATTATGGTTTTTCATTCCAAAGCGAATACTTCAATGCCTCGTCAGTTATGGGCATAATTTGTGTACTGGACGGTCAGCTACGTCCACTTTGGTTCATGTTCTGTAATCAAATCTCGAGGTAAAGTTGGCTTAAGCGTAGTCAGGTCATGCTCATCCAATTTCATATTCCTTGTGACGGATCGAAGGAGGGTGTTGAAGAATTAATGACCCGGTCTTCGCGGTTTACTCTACTTTCCATACTCCAGTGGCCACAGTTTTCAAGGGACATTCGGGTCACATTCGTATGTGCTTGGTGTGGATAAATATTGACCCTCGATCTGAGATATGATATAGTCAGTCGTTCATAGCTTTGGATCCTGTTCCGGTTGGTTCTATATTGAGGCCTCCTTGCAGTCATTGCCTTAAGTAGTGAAGAATGCCAAGCTATAATGAGCTGTCATATTAGGCTTTTAGTGATTTGTACACCTACTTCCAACATTGATTTGGCCAACCCACAAGTCGGATGGTCGAACCCCATTCTTAGCGAGTTAGTACTCCTCCCGTCGATTTCAAGCCGAAGTTTGCGGAATAGAGAATGGTCGGAATCCACTAATCTATTTATCAATGTTTATATGCCAGTCTGCATTCTGGTGACTTAGATTTATTCTTCCCCTAGTCGAATCGCGCCCAATTTATGTTCATGCTTCGGCCCATGCTCCGGGGACTTAGAGATTTGTCGAACAGTTTATGCTCTAGTCCACAGTTTAGGACGTAGAGATTTTCGTTAAGTCATTTACACTCCAGTCCACGCTTTGGGGACTCAAAGTACTCTAGTCCGCTTCATGGACTTAGGGATTTTTCTCAAATCGTTTATACCCTAGTCCGCTTTAGGGACAAATTTTTTCTTAAGTCGTTTGTATTCTACTCCATGCTCCGGGAACTTAGAGATTTTTCTCAAGGCGTTTAAACTCTACTCCATGCTCCGAGGACTCAAAGTGCTCTTGTCTGCTTCAGGGACTTAGAGATTTTTCTCAAGTCATGTATACTCTAGTCCACGCTCTGGGGACTCAGAGTACTCTAGTCTGTTTTAGGGACTTAGAGATTTTTCTTAATTCGTTTATACTCTAGCCCCTGCTCCAGGGACTTAGAGTAATATAGTCCGCTTAGGGACTTAGAAATTTTCCTCAAATCGTTTATACACTTTTCCACGCTATAGGGACTCAAAGTACTCTAGTCTGCTTCAGGGACTTAGAGATTTTTTTAAGTCGTTTATACTCTAATCCATGCTCTGGGGACTCAGAGTACTCTAGTCCGCTTCAGGGACTTAAAGATATTTCTTAAGTCATTTATGCTCTAGCCCGCACTTTAGGGACTCAGAGTACTCTAGTCCGCTTCTTGGGACTTAGAGATTTTTCAAAAGTCATTTATACTCTAGCCCGCGCTTTGGGGACTCAGATTACTCTAGTCCGCTTTAGGGACTTAGAGATTTTTTTTCAAGTCTTTTATACTCTAGTCCACTCTCTTGGGACTCAAAGTACTCTAGTCCTCTTTAGGGACTTAAATATATTTCTCAAGTCATTTATACTCTAGCCCGTGCTCTGGGGACTCAGAGTACTCTAATCCGCTTCAAGGACTTAGAGATTTTTGTCAAGTCGATTATACTCTAGTCCTTGCTCTAGGGACTCAGAGTACTCTAGTTCGCTTCAGGGACTGAGAGATTTTTCTCAAGTCGTTTATACTCCAGTCTGCGCTCTAGGGACTCAGAGTAATCTAGTCTGCTTCACGGACTTAGATATTTTTCTCAAGTCGTTTATACTCCAATCCACGCTCTAGGGACTCAAAGTACTGTAGTCTGCTTCAGGGACTTAGAGATTTTTGTTGAGAGCAGGCGTGTTTCCACCCATTTGATTTGTATTTCATTTACTCTATCGAGGCTAATGTTGTCGAATGAACGGTCGAACCGTGTTTGCTCATGGAATAGGACTCTGCCCCGAGCATCAAGGATGAAACTTGAAAAATGGACGGTTGATTCTCGTCCACTTGGTGATTTTAGATTTTCCAATCATGTCAGGGAAGGAGGTTTATGACAGATGGTTGGATCATATCCATGTTGGGGTTGGATAATCAAGTCTCGCACAGTTTGCTTCGTATCTCTTTCTAGAAGATGAGAATAAAGGATTATTGAGTAGACAAATTAAGTTGTATATGTTTCAAGGTGTAGTCATGTTCATGTATAGAGAGCGATGGTTAATGAGTAGGCAGTCCATCACAACCACTTCAAGTCGGACTTCCGAACTACCTTTTGTGTTCAGGGTAGGATTTAATGTGTAGATGATCAAATCACGTACACTCTAGATAGATCCCGATGTCATTGATATTTTGTCGAACTTTTTTTTATCACTCGATTTGAGTGAACGATCAGGCCATATTCATTCCAAGACTTACTTAGGTTTCCAAGTCAAATATGGAGGTTGATGAGTGGGCGGTCAGTCATGTTTGCTTTATATTAGGCTCTAACTGTGATGAGCTTTTCAATCTCTAGTCCTTGGCCCCAAATCAAAGGCACATGGTTAATGATGAGCGATCGAATCATGCTTGTCTTGATGAAACTCCACAAGTCCAATCATGGTCTGTGTGGATTGGTTGGCGGCCAATTCTGAGTACTTGGTCACCTGCATTATTTTGGAAGAAGTTTAGTTTAAGGCGGTCGTAATTCAAAGCACAATTGAAATTAAAATAATCCAAATAAGATTAGTATGAATCTCATTGATAAGGGTAGCATTATCGTGTGCTCGCTATTCAACTCTGCCCCTAGCCCCTTCTAGCGGGATGTTGACTGCCAACATTCCAATTGATAATTAGAGTTCTTTATTGATGGGTATTTGAACTTCCTGGCTCGCCCTTCTACAAGGCTTGCACATACTATTGAAGCTTTCAAAGAGCATATGAGTCAAATTTTGAGGTCCTATTTTGTCTAATGGAATCAGAGCCCTCGGCCAACGGGCTGCATTGTTATTTTTCCTAGTTTTCTTCACTCCTCCTCACTTTTGTTCTAATTCATTTTGTAACAGAAATGATCCTTGGTTATAGCAGGCTCTCTAGCTAACTAGCGGCCAAAATATATTTGAAGGTCGACTCTCTTCAAACGCAATCAGTATGATATCCTTGTTAGCATTTGGAATAAACTGCTTAGAGCCAAACATTGGTCTGCTTGGAGTCACTAAATTCAAAATACTGGGTCAGTGAAGAATGGTGCTTGTAGTCATCTTGGCGTTTTTCTAGAGTCATATCATATATGTTCTACAACCTTTGTGAGTATCGTTTGAGCAATAGTTGCTTTTTCATTCACTTGTTGCCATTCAGTAGCTGCGCTTGATCCTCTATGTCCTGATCGATCATAGGATCTAAGGTAAGTAGATAGAATGTTCCTTTATTAAGTTTAGTTCCAAATCCAAAATGCGGGGGACACTGCGCTTTGGCATGGGTTCGGGTACAGTGCACCCGAAATTTTTTTAGAGCCTTTTTCCTAAATTTGGATCATACCCGAAAAAGGGTTCTTTTTTGTGAAAATAGAGGTCGTATTAGAGACCGGTGTAACTTAAGTTTGGATCAGCCTATGCACATGGTTCGGTATATTTGGTACCGGGTCGGCATGCTTGTAAATCACAAGAATAGAAGGTGGTTCGGTGTTGGAGTGTGGGCATGGTGGATCGGCCAAGAGTGGATCGACCAAGACTGGCTCGGCCAAGGCGATTCGGTATTGGAGTGTAGGCATGGTGGATCGGCCAAGAGTGGCTCGGCCAAGACGGTTCAATGTTGGAGTGTAGGCATGGTGGATCGGCTAAGAGTGGCTCGACCCAGGCGGTTTGGTATTGGAGTGTAGGTTTGGTGGATCGGCCAAGAGTAGCTCCACCAAGGTGGTTCGGTGTTGGATTACAGACAAGGTGGATCGGTCAAGAGTGGCTCGGCCAAGGCTGTTCGGTGTTGGAGTGTAGACATGGTGGATCGGCCAAGAGTGGCTTGGCTAAGATGGTTCGGTGTTGGATTGTAGACATGGTGGATCGGCCAAGAGTGGCTCAGCCTAGGTGGTTCGAAATTGGAGTGTAGACATGGTAGATCAGCCAAGAGTAGCTCGGCCATGGCGGTTCGGTGTTGGAGTGTAGACATGGCGGATCAGCCAAGAGTAGTTCGACGCGTACAGTTCGGCAGCTTGAGTCTATTATCATTGGCCCAGGCCGGATTGCTCCTTGTATATCGCTCAATCATGGAGAGAAGGCTAAGGTGGGTCGGCCATTCATCATTCATTCAAGGAAGTTAGCAGATTACCAATAGGGCAACAAGGTTGGGTTTCCTTCACTTCGGTTTACATCCCTAGCTACTCCGAGTCATAGAAGATTTCGCTTCGAGTCATGCACGAGGGATTCATGGTTCGGAAAGGCTGGTTCGGTGACTACTAGTTCGGTCACCGAGGGTCAATATACATGGGTCGGCATTTCCTCGGTATATATGCTAGAGCGATCGGCTGTTAGCTTTTGAGTGGAGGATCGGCTAACTGCATTGAGTGAGGGGTCGTCCTTTATATAACACCAGTGCAAACTTCAACATTCAATCCCAAAAACTTGCATACATAAGTGAATCCAATCCCATGGCTAATAGCTGCTTTTAGATCTCTTTCAAATCAGAGTAAAATAGAAAGTTTGCTGGTAAACAACAAGATCTATCTCGCGAATATGGAAATCCACTAGTAGATGATGAGATCCAATCAAGTTAAGAATTCAAATCTCGATGAAAGCACCAAAATGTTAGCACCAAAATTGGTCACTGACACTCGTAGAATTTCATGGACATCGGAGAATTGATGGAATCTAAGGAACAAAGCATAAAGTAAATTGGCATAAAGATTTTTATAGTGGTTCGACGATCTCGGTCTACGTCCACTTCAAATTTCATTCATTCATCATTTGATTACAATTACATGAGTTGTTCGATTAGCCAGAATCCATTGATACAAGTTTATAAGAAAAATAGCCATGGCATAGTATTTGGAGTAGGAAGAAGAAGATGACGAAGTCCCGCCTCCAAAAAAAAAAGAGAGCGAGGGATCCCAAAATTGGCCCTCTACCCCTGTATTTATAGACGAAGGTAGCCTTTAGCCTAACAGACATCTTCAATCCTGGACCCCTTTGGCCACTTGGACCCACCATAAGAAAAGCTCAACCCAGCACACTATGCTAACCTCACTTATACACTCTTCAACTTATCAAACATCTATGCTGAAACCTATTCCACCAAGCTAACCTTCATCATTCTGACATCCTATATCACCTATCCGCTGACCTTATGTACCCTGGACTGGATATAAGTGTTCGAATATCATGCTTTGGTCATATTATTGTCGTCATGACCATATTTCTCATCAATAGTCAAGTTTGGTCCTCGTAATCACCTTTGTGTAGCGGGACCAAAAGGTCGGATAATAGTTGGGCATAACTAAGTCCGTACGGTGCTTATTGGAGAATGGATTTCATAGATAATTGTGGGGTACCGCCTATCACAGTACACCTCTAGAAAAATATACCAAGGTTGGAAACCTTTCGAACCCTGCATGGCAACACCGGCCTACTCCGTACTGGACAATACTAAATATTTCATTACCTTAGTTGCTTTGCAACCTTTTCGATAGCTCTTACGCACAACCAAATCTATAAATATATATAATCTAGAAAGGTGGTCACAATATCCTAATGGGTGCAATCCACATAGCCTTGCAACATATCCTCTGTTTTAGTTATTCCCGATTGACGAAGCTTGAGGCTACGTTTTACCTTTTTAGATAGCAATGTACCCCATTTGGAATTCTAAAACTCCCTTCAAGTGGCAATGCAACGCAAACATTCATCCATACAAGCTGTTTAGGATATGAACAAACTGAATGCATTTCTTCTGCTACATCCATTTTGGAATCACCCTCAGGATTAATAACAAGTAGGCCTTACACTTCAAAGATCTTCATCTTCGACTCCATCATCTTCAGATGTTCCAATTCGAAACACTTAAGCCATATAGAAGTGGTTTTCGAATAATATATCTGATCCCCGTCTCTTTGAACTGACAATGATAGTTTTCAGTAAACTCAACTCTGGTTCTTTTGAAAATAAAACAATAATGCATTAGAGCGGGGATCACTACCTAACTGTTAAAGTGGACAGATCTCCTTATCATTTGTCCTAGAAAAACACAACGAGTATATACTTATAGTAATATCATCTAAGATAACTGTACTCTATAATTCCTGTGTTTCCTTTAAATATTTCCAGTGTTAAAAATTGGCCAAGATTTTATAGTTGTTTATTTAACTGTCAGATAAACATACATCAAATACAGATTTAATTTCCCATGGAAAACACTAAGCCTCATTTAATTAATCTCTTATTAATTAAATCTCTTCAGTTATTTTCCAAAATATTCATACTTTTCTCACCGGTATGAGTATATTCACAAAATATTTAGAAAGATTTCCTATCTCAAATTCATATTCAAATGGGTCAAAAACAAATGTCCTGTAAAACATTGTTTACTGTAAACCCAAACTACTTATCCTTTAGTGTTAAGTATAGCAAGAGCATTACCATATCACCATAATTTAAAAGGATTATTTATTACCTCAAGAATTTAACTTTTCTTAAGCAAAACTAAATCGTATATGCAAACAACAATTTGGATTCATAAGTTCCATATACAATTAATTTAATAAGGTTCTATGTACCCTTCTCCTTTCTAGTTTCGAAATCTCTTTCAAATCGTAAACTCTTTTGCTTACTTCTTTTTACTAAGTAAAAACCCATTTATAAAACAACTTATTAACTTTAAACTCCTTTTGCAAAATAATAATATTATTTAACGCATAATCTCAAGTTAATTAAATTAACTGAAAATCCATTATTAAATTAATTAATTAACTTTAAATACAATTAACAAAATGATTAATTAAGTTTAAACATCATTATTAAATAATTAATCAGCTTTAGATACCTTTTATAAAGTAATTAATTAATCTTAACTTGTTAATAAATAATTAATTAACCTTAAAAGCCTTAATAATCATTAACTAAAAGATTAATTAACTTAAAACAATCATTAATTAAAAGAATTAATTAGCTTAATCATTATTAATTAAAATATTAATTAACTTAGACCATTATTAATCAAAATAATAATTAACTTTAAATTGTTATAAAATTTAACTAAATTTTTAAATCCATAGCTTATCTAATTTGGAAAGAGGTTAGCGATCCCGATGGTACTTAAACAAGCTAGCACTATATTTTAGATCGACATCCAAGTCATAACACAGATATTGACATAAACAACACGTATGTAAATAAAATCCAAATAATCAATCTATGGATAAAAAATCAGTATAAATCAACTGGCATATATATAAACGTCCAAAATAACTAATAGTAGAACTGTGTCTAATTTTGTCTATCAGATGTCAGGGACAAATTAAAATTACTAAACAACGTATTAAAAACATTGCCAGTATTATTTTACCATTAAGTTATACTATAACATATCGGTCAAGTAAATTCATGAGTGTGTTTTACAAGCTAACACGAAGCCGATGTTCGAGACCGCGAGTCAATCGAATTCCAAATGTGTGAATGATATTTTTTCTAAAGGTCAACTTAATTTAATTAAAACTTGAATTAAATACAACCCAAACCTTTTGGGCATAAGGCCACAAACCTAACCTAAATCCTACCAAGCCCGCAACCCTAATCTTTCTCCCCTCTTAAACCAAACTTCATTCCAGTTTTTAAATAAACTAATACAATTCGACAATGCACAATGTGCACATGCATAACCCGAGCCACCGTCGCCTCATCGATCGCCTCATCCACTTCGCCTGATCTCACTCTATCACCCCATGCCATTGATGTCCCCTCCGTCGCCGCCAGGCCCAAAATTACTACAACAGCAATTTTTCAAAAATTGGAAGCATGCGAACACCCAAACCCAATCGCGCCACTAACTTTAGCTCGCCTCATCACCTCGGTCATCGCCATGCCATGCCACCACCACCAATGCCCTCTCCAAAGTCGCGTGCACCTTCGGCTCCACCCAGACCCGACTCAATGTCCCACAGCGGCTAGCAACCAGACGCAACCAAACCAAAACCATCACAGGACCCAAAACCCTGGTTCACCCTCTACCTGTCACCATAGGCCATTAGAGCTCCCTCCTAAGACATGAAAAAGGTATGTCTCCCTTCGACCTTCGTCTTGGTAACCACTTGTTCATTGGAATTTGATTTATAACACAAAATCAATCAATGATAAAATTCAGACAAACCATGACTCTAAAAATCATGAGACCATGCTTAAAAACATTACTTAATCATGAATATAACGGTTGCTCGTCGATTCGAGGTCAACGAAAAATCGATAATTTTGATTATTTATAGTATTATTAAAATTTCTAAAAATATACTCAACTAAAAATTTAACAACTTTTTTTAAAATATACTATAGATCAGAACAAACAACTCTCTCGTTAATGACAAGTGCAATTCATTATGGTTTGAGAGATATTGAAATTAGAAGTTGAAAAGGAAGATGGATTTGAAAAGAAACAAAGAACAAATAACTGATGGTCTTCTTTTATTCATCGAGTCTGTTTATTTACAAAAGAAAAGAATTAAGAACGAGTTAATAGGGATATATTAGGGTATTAATATGTACATTAATTAAGATTGAAAATATTCCATGATACTTTACTATAGAGGTTATTTTTGAAAAGGATAATTTAAAATTATAACCTTTTATTCCTGACTTTTAAGAACATTATAACATATATTATTTTAAAAAAAATAACTGCTATTGATGTTGAAGTACCGAGGTAACATATGTTATTCAATATGTTATAAACTTAATTAAATTTAACGATAGGGTTTGTATATTAGCAGAAAAGCTACCAACCCTAGTTTTTATTGTTGTTATAACAAAAATCCATGAACCAATTAATATGTAAATTAGGTTTCTATTTTTGAAAAATAAAAAATAAAAAATTTCACAATTTTACAGAAAACGCACGTTTACATGCACATTTTGAAAAATAATAGTCAAAAGTACTATATAATTTGGTAATGTTGAGATATATAGTTATTAATAAAAAATGCAGTAAAGTAATAAAAATATACTTAAATTACAATAGCTACTACATACGAAAAAAGAAGTCTGATTTTATTTTTGAAGAACTTTTCGAAAACGTAAGTTGACTTTCATTTTCTACCATACAATTTAAAGAGCGCCTTATATTTAGTGTGACCACCCGTCTCCTCGACTCTTAGAAATCGACACTAATACATCCACGGTATTTATGTGTCGTGAGTCTAAGTGCCGAGGAGGCGGATTATCTGGGGTGTAAAAGAAAAATAAAGATAGAAGACAACACAGTAATAGAAGTTCACATCACATTCAATATTTTAATTAAACATAAAGGATCACTCTAACTGATCCACAAGAGTAAAATACTAATCCAACTGGGATAGTTATAACTGCATGTCCTTAAACATGCTGGTAAATACTGTAGCACATAACACAGTGGAATATAGGTAGGTATCTACATAAGTTACTTCAGCTTTATAGCTCCAAAAAGACTTCTCCAAAATGCTCCCCAACATGCTTTTAAATGCTCCTAAAGTATCCTGTCTACACGGCTGCTCGAAATAAAGGGCACTCAGAGTTTAAAGGGAAAAACAAACTCCGGGTCAGTCATGGAACTGGTGTGAGAACTCAAAGTAGATGTTTTGAAAGTAAAAGGGTATCTCATAAGACCACGCCGCACATAAACATGGAAGGATCTTTACCATATGATAACCAAAACTCTTTATTACATAAAATTAAGGGATATTATTTTTAGTGACATTTATGAAAAATATTTCCAAATAAACTTATTAATCTTAGTCGAAATTGTTGCAATGATTAAATTCTAGCATACTTGCCACAAAATGGGCTCTACAATCAAATTAGTAAAGGCACTTACTAGAGAGTGGATTTCCATACAAATGACTAGGTAAAGGGACTACCTTTTGATGGGTACATCTCTAGATGGATGTCTCGAGGACCACTATAACGACCCAATTTTCCGACTTCCGAAAGTCGACAATAACAGACCACTGTATCAAATGTCGCACAGTCAAATGCCAGAAAACCGAACCGTTAGGGTTAAAGAAGAAGAGGATAGAAGAAGAAACAGAAAAAATAAACAGAATCTCACATTTCGCAGCAGAACAATATATGATAGACAAATGAATAATCTTTAAAACAAAGAACCATATCTGTTATTACAACACATCACCAGAGTACATACAACACAATACAACACTAGGCATTTACGACAACTAATCCATATTAAAACTGAACTTGCAGCGATTCCAACGCAGCAGATAGTACATATTATAATGATACGCTTCGCCATCCAGCTTGCTCCTGATCTCCACATCATCTCTTTTCTGACTTCGATCTAGAATAACTGATAACCTGACTCTAGGCTGCCTGTGTGGAAAATTATGGGCACCTAGAGTTTAAAAAGGGAACAATAAACTCCAGGTCAGTCATGGGACTGGTGTAAGATCTTAGAAACGGTTATTTTTCATAAAGAAAATAAAAAGAAATCCGCTATGCTTTTGGAAAATGAAACTACCATAAGGCATCCCCGCACACACACACACAATGCACAAGCAGAACTGGAGGAGATTTCTCCTTACGATAGTCAAATATGCATGATATGAAAAATCTCTTTTTAATATTATTATTAGTGCATAGTGTGGAAAACATTTCGAAAGTATAATATTAATCTTAGCAAGCAAAGACATTTCGCACTTATGCCCACTATAGCTACCATGTTCAATAGCAAGTTACCGCCACATTCCATAGTAGGTTTTACAACTAAAACCATACAGGGCGCGTATTATTTCTTTGCATTTCCAACAAATGGTCAGGCTAAGGAACTTCCTATGCCACATGGGTATGCTTCTGGAGGGGCGCCCCGAGAACTTAACCAGCTCTGTGCCAACACAAGGCCGGGTTACCTCTGTAACTAGGTAACTACTACATGAGCATGCCATCGCCCGGTCGTTTGCGACCTTCATTCGAGGATCCTCAACCACAAAGCAACAACCACAAATTATAATAAATTTGCAGCAACAACATAGGTAAAATATCTAGGCTCCATACCATGATAGTACCCTTTTCCAGAAGGAAATGACATACCCTCAGGGGGCACTACTCCCAAATAACCTTGCCGCATCCTTCCTGTTTTGACCATTTCCAGGTAGTGAGGTCCGACGAAGTCTCGTCCACAAAGCTACACTTTTCATGCTTCGATCAACAAATGATCAGCGGCACTTCGTATGCCACATTACCAGTTTGGAAATATATCACTAGTAACCATCAACTACATAACCTCTAAGCTCGTACGTCTTAGAGAAGGGTGTTAAGCTAAAAGAATAAATTCTCCGCTACCAACAGAAATGTATTTGATAGAAACCAGCTTTACATCTCAAAGTGTAACTTCAGGCACACATCCATACAAGTCCGTTCCAGGATCGAACAGAACCGAAGGCACTTCAAAGAAGCCCTTGCAAATCCGAATATTCACTAATCGTGTCCGGAATCCCCTTCACACAGGGTGATAAAATCTCTATACCGGAGCAACCTAGTGCAAAGACATTCAACATGTAATCCTTTTGCTTTCGAAAATACCCGGTCCTCAAGACCATCTTCAAATGCAATCCCATTTCATCGTATCATTATTCAGAATGAGTTTTATGACACAAAGTCCTCTACTGTCCAATCCGAATCACGAGTGCTTATTTTTAGAAATAAGTGTTACACTCAGATTTCAAGCAAATTACAACAAATTTCCACTTTGATCTTTAAATAAAAGATCCATCACAAGTTTCGATGTGGTTTTCGAATATCCATTTGGAATCTGAACCCCGGTCGCATCGAAATTCAAGCGTCATTTAAAGGTCAATATTGATAGTCGGTTATTTAACTATCAATCAACATTCACAACAATCACTGGATTTCAAATAATTTTTCCCCAATTATTACTTTCAAAATATCTTCGCAAGATATAATTTTAACACTTTTAACCATTTGAAAACAAATTTCAAATCACTTTTCACCTTTCAATCTTTTGAAAACAAATTTCAAATCACTTTTCACAATTCAATCCTTTGAAAACGAATTTCAAATCACCTTCCTCACATGGAATAAATTTCCAAATATTTATTTAACTCCATTGAAAATTTTCCGAGTTCAAATACTTTTAAAAATAATAAAAAATACTTATCCAAAATATACTTGGAAACATTTAAAATAAAACTATTTTAAAATACTTGCTTAAATATTAGTTATGAAAATATTATACTAATATCTCATATAAAAATTCAAGTCCAAACTAATTTTAAAATAAAATTAGTAGATAGGAATAACTATTTAAATATCCATTTTCTAAAACAAATATCAACTAAACTTTAAATAATCACTTCTATAATAAATTAAAATAAATCTTTACTTTAAAGATTTTCGAAATAATCTAAATAAATAATTTCTCCAAAATATTCTTTCCTTAAAACCATCTTTACAACCTCAATTTATATTTATAAACTATATTGAAAACATACTCGGCTTTCGAGCAAAAGTACACCTTCATTCTAAAATGGTTCATTCAAATCAATTTATAAATCTTTCTAGATTTATTTTAAATTTACGTTCCAAATCCATAAATTCCTTTCCACGCTTTTAAAAATAAAACAATATTTATTTCTAAAACAAATTTCCCTTTCTTTTATAAAATTCCCATTGTGAATTTAAATTTTCAAACATCCACTGATATACGATTTTCAAATCGATTCCCAAATATTAACTTTCAACACCAAATCAATTTTCAAATTTATTTCAAATACCAAATCAAATCCTAAATTAATTTTTCAAACATTTATTTCAAACACCAAATCAATTTCAGAATTGATTTCCCAAAGATTTTTTTTTAAAAACTAAATCAATTTCTAAATTTATTTTTTAAAATAAATTCCTTTATCTCTTCCAAATTATATTAAAATCTGTATTTTAAAATAAATTCTTCAACTTTTGGATAATATTACTTGAAATCCATTATTAAAATCCTTTCCCTTATTTTTGGAATAAATTTGATAAGATTTCAAAATCATTCTTTACCCATTTAAATTCCTTCTATTAAATTCACCCAATTCTTTAAAATATATTTTTACTAAAATTTAAAAAATCCAATTTACTTATTTTTGGTATCCTACGATACCAAAAATATATCCGGCTAAATTATAGCCTTCAACGATTTCAATCACAAATATGATCACACACAGATTATAAATAATCAACACACAATATTGAAACAAATTCAAACATTTGAGGAATCCAGTTGGATCCCTCCAACCTGTTTCCCTGCATCCACAGATGTTAGCACAACAATTAAATACCAATTCTACTTCGAGGTGGAATATCGCGGTATATGAGATTTTATATAATATCATCCGCTATTATGCGGCACGTAGGGTCTCATCCACTATATAATGCGAGAAAGCAATCACTCCAAATACATATATAATACCAATTCCACTTCGAGGTGGAATATCGCGGTGTAAGGGTTTATATATAATATCATCCGCTATTATGCGGCGCATAGGGTCTAATCCAATACAACTAATAATGATTTATCATTCAAACACACAATCAACAATTTTAAATTTAAAATTGGAAAATCCAATTGAGTGAGAAGATCTCACCTTTGCTCCTTTATTTTACAATCCATTTCCAATTTGACTTGTTTCTCGATTTTAGACCTTGGATCAAACAATTACATAATTTTATCAATATTCGAATAAATCGAACAATTTATTTCTTTTAACCAATTTAATCAACCAATGATTTTATTTTAAACTATAAAATTTCATTTAAAAAATCTTTTAGTAACTATAATGGATCAAATAAGTTAATTTAACAAATAAATCTCCATACCCCATTATTTTAAAATAAATTAGTAGATTTAAAATATATATATATATATACTTATATTTATTTTCTTCTTTTGAAACTTCATATATATACTTATAAGAAATAATCAATATAGATCAAAATTTAATCTTTATATGCAAACCTTCAACATTCAAATTTATTTTTAAAATCTAAAACATATATATATATATACTTATAAAAATAGATTTCAAAAGTTTAACTTATGTAAATTCCTTCAATCTTTAAAATTATTTATATATATATATATATATATATATATATATATATATTTGGAATAAAACAGGGTTTACTTTACTGTAACTTTCCGTCTTTACTATATGCATTTGTAAAAAAACAGATTTCTCTGTGAAATGTATATATGAAATTAAATTCTAAATTAAGAAATAAATTGTAAGCACAAATATAACTCACGCGGTTCGAAATTTCCACTCCGCTACTCGACTCGAATTACTGCCCGAGAGCTTTCATCGCCGCTGCGTGCCTGCTCTATCAAACCCAAACGTGATCCACATCATCGGTAACCCCACCAGAGTTCGAACGTCCACACTATCGCTATGTCTTCATTCGGCCCTCTAACCACGACGAGGATCAATCGACCACGAATTCTCCACAACAACTCACGATTATTTTCGAGTAATGATCGACGAAGTGTCGCCGATGAGTCACTGGCTACTGCTCCGCTTTCGATCGCGATTTCGATTTTTCATTCGGCGGATTTGAATGAGGCGAGTTTCGACTTTGAAGAGTAAAGAAGAGGGGATTCGCGAATTTATCTGGGACCGGGGGAAGAAAAAGGGAACGAACTTGATTTATTTCGAACGAAACGAGATTTAATTTCATATACCTTCATTCTTTTTTTCTCGTTTTGCTTTTGAACAAAGAGAGTTTTTCTTCGTTTGTTTTCTTATTTTGAACGGAAAGGACGCGTGTTAAATATAATGGACAAGTATTTTAATAGGCGCTATGTGTTAGAAAAGGGGAAACGGTATAAATTTATCTCGTAAAAACATTATTAAATTTTAAATTTAAATCGTTTAGAACCGAAGCCTAAAATCTCGATCTCCTATCGAGGTGTGCCACTAGGTATTTATAATGTTATACGCCTATTCCGAACGCAATGGAAAAGGTTTCGGGTCAAAATTCTATTGTATGGAGAAGATAGCTTTTTGGATCCAACTATTAAATTAAATTTAGATATAATTTTCGACGCGTTTGCTCACCGTACGGTCACACGACAACTCCGAATGCTACGGAAATTGAAATCCGATAATAATACACTATTACGGATCCAATGGAACTAGTTTCGTCGAATTCCATGACCGTGTCTCGAAAAGGCTATTTTTAAATATCGATTTAAACGATATAATTTCAAAATTTAACAAATCATCTCCTAATCCAATTCTGAAGCTTCCATTATCTTTAGTATTGTCAATATAAATTTTCTAAGCCATCACATTATTATTAACAGGCTTAAAACTGAAGATTCAAATTTTTACCTAATTTCAACAAATTAATTTCAATAATTTAATTGCCAAATCCGTAGTTATAATTGAAATCAAGTTAAAGTAACTTCCAAATATTAAAAAAATCAATTAAATATTTTAGTTTCGAATGGTCAAAATTTTGGGTCGTCATATACTTCCCGCCTTAAAAAAAATTTGTCCTGAAATTTCTTGTTAAGAAGAATGATCCTCAATCCGATTATCTTTTCTCCCAAACCAAACAATTTCCAACAACTTGGAAAAATAAATCTTTTTATTAAAAATCCATTATCACTTCATCTAACTTTCCAACATCTTCCATAGATTTCAAAAAACATTGCTTTTTTAACGATTCAAATTTAAATTCAAATTCAAATTTTAAATTTTCAAAATTTTCTCCAAAATTTTTCTAACTCCCGAAATTTTCGAAAAATTTCGCCAGTGTCTCTTTTACGCGGCTAGCTCAGTACGACTACAAAATGGCACCACAGGACCCCAGATTCAAAAGAAAACAAAACACCAAGTGGTTGGACAAGAAAATCATCAAATTTCATACTGAAATTCAAATACATACCTTTTCGAGAAATTCATACTTTTATCTTCGAAATTAAAATCCCAATTCCATTGTAACGACCCGTATTTTACGTGTCGGTAAATCGTGGAATTTACAGGTCGTTAGTGTTGTTTATGTTGTCTCTAGCCTGAGTCGTATGGAGAGTAACTCGTGTGTTGAAGGGTTGAGTCGTGACCGACTCATAGGTTGGAACGAGTTATGGAGTTAACTCGTGACCGAGTCATAGAGTTGCCGACTTAGTGTCTTAGGTCGTGTGAGCGAGTTAGGGAAGCCAGCGACTCAGGAGTAGACGACTTAGAGTGTGACCGAGTCATGGGAGAATCTGACCGACCCATGGGATAAGTCGTGACCGACTTATAGAAGCAGCGACCTAAAGGTTAGACGACTTAGTGTTGGACCGACCTAAGAAGTGACCGACTCATGGGTTAGTGACTTAAGGGGTTAAGGCTTAGGTCGTGGGGTCTTGAGTTGGTAGGGGCTTGGGTCGGCAGGGTGTTATCTCGTTAGGTCGTTGAGTCGGCTAGGAGTTAGGTCGCTAGGGAAGATAGGTCGGCAGGGTTTTTAGGTCGCGTGAGTTAGGACTGAACATACTAAGTTGGTAGCGACTTAGTGATGAGTCATAGGTCGTTAATGTTATGAGTCGTTAGGTCGGCCTTGGGCTTAAGTCGTTAGATTGTTAGGTCATTAGGCTGCACTGTTGAGATGAGTTGTGAGTCGTTGGGTCTTGCATGCGCTTGTGTTTTAGGTCGTGGGTCGGGGTAGTTGAGTCGCGCATTGGGTTGGACATGCGCGTACTAGGTCGCAGGATGGCATGGGTCGGCAGCGACCTATGATATGTCGGAGATTTCTTAGGTCGGCGACGACCTAAAACTGAGCCTACGAGTTACGACCTAAGGAGTTTTCAGCCTATAAATAGAGGGGTTTGGCTCACTTTTTGGCACCGGTTTTTGAAGCGACGAAGTGCTTCCATTTTGGGAACTCGACTTCAACATTTCTTCATCTTCTTTTCTCCATTCCAATCTAGTTTTAACATCCATCCAAGATCGAAGATTGAGATCAAAGATTCTAGCGCCAAAGTTGAAGATCTTCATCCAACGAAGCTAGATTTCATCGTTTTAAGCGAGGTTTCGCCGGTTCAAGCCTTGATCTTCGCTGTCCAGATCTGAAGTGTTTAGTTTTTGAGGTGTTTAGGTGATTTGGTGAGTGGTGATTATCTCTCACGCGGACCCAAAGGAGTATATTGGATTGGTGGTTTGTTGGAGTGTTGTAGATAGTGATTTTGTGCATTTTTCTTAGATCAAGTGTAGATCCATTGTTTGTGAAGATTTTTACCTATGCAAGTTCATTTATTAAGTTATAGAAACAAAACCCATGTTTTATATTTGATAGATCTATGCTTAAAACTATGATTTCATGTATGTTAGACTTATGCTCATTTATTTACGAAATTGCCACTATAGTTAATATTGCTTATTAGATCTTGTTTGAATGCTTGAATGTTTGGATGTATGATTGATTGGATTGTTTCAAGTTAGCAAATGGTTGATTTGGAACAAGATGGTTGGAGATGATTCAAAAGCTAAGTGGAAAGGCTCTTGAATGGTGAAAGCTGCCGGTGACATATGAAGCGGATGTGGAAGCTCATATGGATGGATTCGATGATGATGGTCTTTGCTATGATGTGATGAGACAAGGCATGAGATCGTGATGGAACTTTGCTATGATGCGATGAAGCAAAGTGTGATGTTGAGATGGGACGGGTCATGATGACGTTTCAAGCACGTGCTGCGACGACGTGCAAAGTTATGTTGATAACTCGGTGATGCGATCCGGGTTAGTGAAAATGGTTAGCTTGAGAGGTGCTTGAGCTATTATGGAAATAGTCGTCGAGGAGGATGACTAGGAGGCTGAGATCTTATCGTTGTTGAAGGTTCTAGCATGCTCAAAGCAAGAGTACGTTGGAACGGGCTGCGACGACGTTCCAAGCACGGGCTGCGACGACGTGCTAGTACTCTGGGTAGTTGCGAAAATTCCTAGGCACGGGCTGCGACGACGTGCGGAGTTATGTCTAGAACCGGGGTTACCATTAGCCCTTGACAGGTGGTCATTTAATTAACGGTGAAATCATGGCAATGATAACAGTGATAGCCAGAGTCATGGATGTTTGGTTGTATTATCATTCGGTCTCAAGAGCGGTATTTTCTGGGTGCTTATCTGATCTTAGTTTAGGCCTTGGGGGTTTGTATTTGGAAAGCATCGCCCTTGACTCGAGTGATTATTGCTTTACTTTAATTATCTGCTATATTATGCTTGCTTTTCCTTAGTGTGTGTCTGGGGGCTATCACTGTAGAAAGAGGTGGAGTGGGACGGTTTGGTTCCTATTCCTTTTATTCCTTATGCTCATTTGGTATGTTTGATAGTTGATTTACTACTCACTAAGACTTTGTCTGACTCAAGGTTTTATGTCTCCTCTTATTACCTTGGGCTGTTCATCCATGTTGGGATGGGCAGACTAGGTAGTAGGTGACAGGTGCTGTTCTTGGAGATCTACGCTGATGATGACGAAGACGAGCAGGAGGCTTTGCATATTAGTTTTCCTACTATTTATACTGGGTGTTCCGCTGCTTGTATATATTCTGAGTGCTATGTAGTGAGGCTTTGATGTATGGATTTGCCTGGATGATTGTATCAAACTACTGTGATGCTTATATGATGATTTCCTGTTATGAAGCTTCAATATATATATATATTTCTCTATTGTATTTTATCCATGCGCTGTGAGTTATGCGATAGAGTTTCTACGATGCTTATTTTACCCTGACTACTGTCCATGGCTACCTGGCACGCCCTTCAGCGCTCTTTTCTCTTGTTTTGGTGCGGGAGTCATGGGCGGTCGTCACATTTGGTATCAGAGCATTGGTTAATCGATTTTAGCCAACGCTCGCTGACGTAACTACGTATGAGAGACGTAATTGTATTTTGATGGATGATTACTATATATAATATAGTAGCATAGAAGGATTTGAACTCCTTATGCAGTTGTTTCTTAAGGTGTTCTAATCATCCTTATTACAGATATTAAGGATGAGTCGAAGAGGGAGACCAGCTGCAAGGGAAGGCCGTGCTACTGAAGGGGCTGTTGATTATGGAACTATGTTCGAAGCGATGATGACTTCGATCATGAGAAGGATACCAGCTCCAGGGCCATCTGTAGATGTTGGAGTTCAAGTCCAGGCTCCAAGACCGGTGGATTTTGCTAAGCTTTGCAAGGATTATACTTCTCTTGGAGGAAAAGCTTTCTTGGGGACAGAGTCGACTATTGAAGTGCAGAGATGGATTGATGCTTGCCGAAGGATCTTTGGTGACTTAGAGATTGAGGATGCAACTAAGAGGAAGCTTGCATCGAGACAGCTTCAAGGGAGAGCTGCTGATTGGTGGAATTCTATCACCATAGATACTCCAGAAGAAGAGATTACTTGGGAGCAATTCCAAGTTAGATTTGAAGCCAAGTTCATCTCTACGGCTCAGAAGTCTGTTTTGTTTAAGAGGTTTGTAGAGCTCAAGCAGGGTGGGAGGCCTGTTCTTGAGTATATTTCTGAGTTTGAAGCTTTGTCTAAGTATGCCAGATCATACATTGATTCTCCCTATCAGAAGAATGAGAAGTTTGTGACTGGTCTGGATGCTTATCTTGGGAGGCAGTTAGTGGATCATTTGGACGATCTGTTTGAGAAGCTTGTGGAGAAAGCTCTCAGGCACGAGAGTTTGTTTCCTAAGGAAAGTTCTGTTGTTGCTGTAACCAGGGAAGGATCCAAACCACAGCAGAGTGGCAATAGGAAGAGGAAGCAGCAGCAGCAGAAGGGTAGGGATGGCCAGAAGAAACCGAAAGGTGAGGTGACTTGCTATAATTGCCAGCAGAAGGACCATCTCTCCAAGGATTGTAGGAATCCAAAGGCGCCGGCGAAATGCCACAACTGTGATAAACCAGGGCATTTCAGGAAGGACTGTCCAGAACTGAGGAAGGACAGGCAGATTGTGCAAGCTTATGCTTTGGGAGCTGTGCCGTCATCTTCAAAAGCTCCTACTACTGAAGAGAAGGGGAAGAGTGTGGTGGTTCAAGGTACTCTTTCTATTTGTGGTGTTCCAGTTAGAGTGTTGTTTAATACTGGAGCGTCGCATTCTTTTGTTTGTAATGATTTGGTAGACCGGTTAGGTTTGAGACCAGATATTGTTGATAGACCATTGGTTGTGACTAATCCAGTTGGGGGTTCGTCATGTTTGTGTATGATATGCCGTGGTCTAGTTGTGTCGAGTCATGATTGCTCGTTTGTTTGTGATTGCTTTGTTCTGAACTTTGCGGGGTTCGGAATTATTTTGGGTATGGACTGGCTTAGGAAATATGCGGCAAGGATTGATTGTGAGAGGCTTGAGGTGACAGTCGGGAATGTGGAAGGGCGAAAGGTTGTGATACGATGTAAGCATGAGGAAGACGTCTTCATGAGCTTCATGTATTCGCTGGTTGTTCCACGGGATGGACTGTCATCGGTGCCTATTGTGAATGGATTTGAGGATGTCTTTGACGAAGTCAAAGGGTTGCCGCCGCATAGGGAGATCGAGTTTCGTATCGATCTAGTTGAGGGAGCCAGACCTGTTGTGATGCCTCTTAGGCGGATGGCGCCTAGGGAGCAGCTAGAGTTGAAGGTGCAGGTTGATGACCTTTTACGGAAGGGATTCATTCGGCGTAGTGTGTCCGAATGGGGTGCACCAGTTGTGTTCGTAACCAAAACGGATGGATCGTTGAGGTTGTGTGTGGATTATCGTGAGCTGAATAAGTTGACTAGGAAGAACAAGTATCCATTGCCGAGAATAGATGACTTGTTTGACCAGCTTCACGAGGCTAAGGTGTTTTCTCAGATGGATTTGGCAACGGGATTTCACCAGTTGAGAGTGGCGAAGGATAGTGTGCCGAAGACTGCTTTCAGGACACCATCCGGATTTTATGAGTGGCTGGTAATGCCGTTCGGATTGACTAACGCACCAGCATATTTTGTGGATCTTATGAATAGAGTGTTCAGAGATCAGTTGAATAAGTTCGTGCTTGTGTTCGTGGATGATATTCTGATTTATTCCAGAACTGAGGAAGAGCACAAGACACACTTGAGGATTGTTTTGGGGATCTTACGGAAACATCAGCTGAAGGCTAAGTTTTCGAAGTGTCACTTCTGGAAGAGTGAAGTGAGGTTCTTAGGCCATGTTATCTCGGGAAATGGAATAGCGGTTGATCCCGCTAAGGTGGCAGCAATCCAGGATTGGGTTAGACCTAAGAATGCATCCGATGTGAGAAGTTTTCTTGGATTAGCAGGATATTATCGTCGGTTTATCAAAGACTTTTCCAAGATAGCTGCACCATTAACAGGATTGACGAAGAAGAACCAAGTGTTTAGATGGGATGACAAGTGTGAGCAAGCTTTCGTAATCCTGAAAGAGCGACTGACGAGTGCTCCTGTTTTGACTATTCCAGGTGGGAATGATGAGATGGTGGTTTACACCGATGCATGTGGCACTGGACTTGGAGCAGTGCTAATGCAAAAGGATAAAGTTGTTGCGTATGCAAGTCGACAACTGAAGCCGCATGAAAGGAATTACCCAACTCATGATTTGGAGTTGGCGGCGATTGTGTTTGCTTTGAAGATGTGGAGACATTATCTGTTGGGAGTTAGATTTGAGTTGTTTACGGATCATAAGTCGTTGAAGTATCTGTTCTCCCAAAAGGATTTGAATCTTCGACAGCAACGGTGGCTAGAGTTCTTAGCATCATATGATTTTGGTATAGCCTATACTCCGGGAAAAGGTAACGCGGTGGCAGATGCGTTAAGTCGAAGACATGCAGGTCTGGGAGCCATGTTTTCGGAATGGAAGAGTCTCGAGTATTTGGCTGGATTTGATTTCAGGCCCAGATGTGAATTGGAACCTGAGATGTTGGCAAACTTATCGATAAGACCTACTCTTGTGGAAAGGATTGGCGAGAGCCAAAAGAGAGATGATAAGCTTGTTAAGATTATCCGAGATTTGGAATCCGGATTGGACCCAGAGAAGGATAAAGGATTCGAGATCGATCGAGAGGGATGGCTTCGAAAGCAAGGACGATTGGTTGTTCCCGACATTGATGGATTGAGAGATGAAGTTCTGAGGGAAGGTCATCACTCGAAGTTGACAATTCATCCAGGTGGGAATAAGATGTATCGGGATATGAAGAGAACTTACTACTGGGAAGGCATGAAGAAGGATGTTGGAAGTTTTATTTCCAAGTGTATGAACTGCCAGTTGGTGAAAGCTGAGCAGAAGAAGCCCAGTGGATTGCTTCAGCCATTAGAGGTTCCTACATGGAAGTGGGAGCAAGTGTCGATGGATTTTATCGATGGTCTACCTAGGACAAGGGCGGGAAATGAAGGGATTTGGGTCATAGTAGATCGTTTGACCAAGAGTGCAAGGTTCATTCCTGTTCGATCAACTAGGACTGCATCGAAGTTGGCTGAGTTGTATGTTAAGTGGATAGTTCGATTCCATGGTGTTCCGAAGAGTATAGTGAGCGATCGAGACCCATTGTTCACTAGTGGATTTTGGAAGAGCTTCCAGGAAGTTTTAGGAACCAAATTGTGTTTGAGTACAGCTTATCACCCTCAAACAGATGGTCAGACTGAGAGAGTCAACCGAGTTTTGGAAGATCTCTTGAGAGCATGTGTCTTGGACTTCGGAGGATCATGGGAAGATCATCTTCATTTGGTGGAATTTGCATATAACAACAGTTATCAGTCGAGTATTGGTATGGCACCATATGAGGCATTATATGGAAGACCGTGTAACTCTCCGACATGTTGGTTGGAAACCGGAGAAAAACTGATACTTGGGTCAGAGATGATTCGACAGACTTCGGATTGTATAGAATTCATTCGGCAACGAATGAAGGCAGCCCAAGATCGTCAGAAAAGTTATGCCGATAACCGTCGTAAGGATTTGGAATTCGACGTAGGTGAGATGGTTTTTGTGAAGATTTCTCCATTGAAGAGTGCTATTAGATTCGGGAAGAAAGGAAAATTAACTCCGAGATTTGTTGGACCATTCCCGATTATCGAGCGAATTGGAAAACTCGCTTATAGAGTGGAGTTACCGGAAAAGATGGTGGGTGTGCACAATGTTTTTCATGTATCTTATCTACGGAAATATGTGCATGACCCAACTACGGTGGTTTCTGCTGATAGCTGTGAAGACTTAGAGGTTGATCCAGTTATGAGAAGACCTCGTAAGCCGCTTCATATTGTTGAAACTGATACGAAACAGCTTAGGAGGAAGACAATTACGTTGCTCAAGATACAATGGAGTGATGATGTTAACGACTGTACGTGGGAGGAGGAAGAGAGGATGAAGGCAGCTCATCCAGAACTCTTCGAGGTATGGCCCTAAGGTGTCGTGACATCTCATGAATTTGTACCTTGATTTCCTATCTTAGAATTCTGCATGCTAGGCTAGAATTGGATGCATGGTTTGTTGATTGCTATGGATGGTAGGCATGCGGATTATCTTTGATTGCTGTTGTTTGCTTGGAATTTCGGGGGCGAAATTCCTAAGGGGGAGAGAATGTAACGACCCGTATTTTACGTGTCGGTAAATCGTGGAATTTACAGGTCGTTAGTGTTGTTTATGTTGTCTCTAGCCTGAGTCGTATGGAGAGTAACTCGTGTGTTGAAGGGTTGAGTCGTGACCGACTCATAGGTTGGAACGAGTTATGGAGTTAACTCGTGACCGAGTCATAGAGTTGCCGACTTAGTGTCTTAGGTCGTGTGAGCGAGTTAGGGAAGCCAGCGACTCAGGAGTAGACGACTTAGAGTGTGACCGAGTCATGGGAGAATCTGACCGACCCATGGGATAAGTCGTGACCGACTTATAGAAGCAGCGACCTAAAGGTTAGACGACTTAGTGTTGGACCGACCTAAGAAGTGACCGACTCATGGGTTAGTGACTTAAGGGGTTAAGGCTTAGGTCGTGGGGTCTTGAGTTGGTAGGGGCTTGGGTCGGCAGGGTGTTATCTCGTTAGGTCGTTGAGTCGGCTAGGAGTTAGGTCGCTAGGGAAGATAGGTCGGCAGGGTTTTTAGGTCGCGTGAGTTAGGACTGAACATACTAAGTTGGTAGCGACTTAGTGATGAGTCATAGGTCGTTAATGTTATGAGTCGTTAGGTCGGCCTTGGGCTTAAGTCGTTAGATTGTTAGGTCATTAGGCTGCACTGTTGAGATGAGTTGTGAGTCGTTGGGTCTTGCATGCGCTTGTGTTTTAGGTCGTGGGTCGGGGTAGTTGAGTCGCGCATTGGGTTGGACATGCGCGTACTAGGTCGCAGGATGGCATGGGTCGGCAGCGACCTATGATATGTCGGAGATTTCTTAGGTCGACGACGACCTAAAACTGAGCCTACGAGTTACGACCTAAGGAGTTTTCAGCCTATAAATAGAGGGGTTTGGCTCACTTTTTGGCACCGGTTTTTGAAGCGACGAAGTGCTTCCATTTTGGGAACTCGACTTCAACATTTCTTCATCTTCTTTTCTCCATTCCAATCTAGTTTTAACATCCATCCAAGATCGAAGATTGAGATCAAAGATTCTAGCGCCAAAGTTGAAGATCTTCATCCAACGAAGCTAGATTTCATCGTTTTAAGCGAGGTTTCGCCGGATCAAGCCTTGATCTTCGCTGTCCAGATCTGAAGTGTTTAGTTTTTGAGGTGTTTAGGTGATTTGGTGAGTGGTGATTATCTCTCACGCGGACCCAAAGGAGTATATTGGATTGGTGGTTTGTTGGAGTGTTGTAGATAGTGATTTTGTGCATTTTTCTTAGATCCAAGTGTAGATCCATTGTTTGTGAAGATTTTTACCTATGCAAGTTCATTTATTAAGTTATAGAAACAAAACCCATGTTTTATATTTGATAGATCTATGCTTAAAACTATGATTTCATGTATGTTAGACTTATGCTCATTTATTTACGAAATTGCCACTATAGTTAATATTGCTTATTAGATCTTGTTTGAATGCTTGAATGTTTGGATGTATGATTGATTGGATTGTTTCAAGTTAGCAAATGGTTGATTTGGAACAAGATGGTTGGAGATGATTCAAAAGCTAAGTGGAAAGGCTCTTGAATGGTGAAAGCTGCCGGTGACATATGAAGCGGATGTGGAAGCTCATATGGATGGATTCGATGATGATGGTCTTTGCTATGATGTGATGAGACAAGGCATGAGATCGTGATGGAACTTTGCTATGATGCGATGAAGCAAAGTGTGATGTTGAGATGGGACGGGTCATGATGACGTTTCAAGCACGTGCTGCGACGACGTGCAAAGTTATGTTGATAACTCGGTGATGCGATCCGGGTTAGTGAAAATGGTTAGCTTGAGAGGTGCTTGAGCTATTATGGAAATAGTCGTCGAGGAGGATGACTAGGAGGCTGAGATCTTATCGTTGTTGAAGGTTCTAGCATGCTCAAAGCAAGAGTACGTTGGAACGGGCTGCGACGACGTTCCAAGCACGGGCTGCGACGACGTGCTAGTACTCTGGGTAGTTGCGAAAATTCCTAGGCACGGGCTGCGACGACGTGCGGAGTTATGTCTAGAACCGGGGTTACCATTAGCCCTTGACAGGTGGTCATTTAATTAACGGTGAAATCATGGCAATGATAACAGTGATAGCCAGAGTCATGGATGTTTGGTTGTATTATCATTCGGTCTCAAGAGCGGTATTTTCTGGGTGCTTATCTGATCTTAGTTTAGGCCTTGGGGGTTTGTATTTGGAAAGCATCGCCCTTGACTCGAGTGATTATTGCTTTACTTTAATTATCTGCTATATTATGCTTGCTTTTCCTTAGTGTGTGTCTGGGGGCTATCACTGTAGAAAGAGGTGGAGTGGGACGGTTTGGTTCCTATTCCTTTTATTCCTTATGCTCATTTGGTATGTTTGATAGTTGATTTACTACTCACTAAGACTTTGTCTGACTCAAGGTTTTATGTCTCCTCTTATTACCTTGGGCTGTTCATCCATGTTGGGATGGGCAGACTAGGTAGTAGGTGACAGGTGCTGTTCTTGGAGATCTACGCTGATGATGACGAAGACGAGCAGGAGGCTTTGCATATTAGTTTTCCTACTATTTATACTGGGTGTTCCGCTGCTTGTATATATTCTGAGTGCTATGTAGTGAGGCTTTGATGTATGGATTTGCCTGGATGATTGTATCAAACTACTGTGATGCTTATATGATGATTTCCTGTTATGAAGCTTCAATATATATATATATTTCTCTATTGTATTTTATCCATGCGCTGTGAGTTATGCGATAGAGTTTCTACGATGCTTATTTTACCCTGACTACTGTCCATGGCTACCTGGCACGCCCTTCAGCGCTCTTTTCTCTTGTTTTGGTGCGGGAGTCATGGGCGGTCGTCACATCCATTTTCCTTTATATCACATGTATATCTTTCTTGACAATAATGTCTTATTACAACATTCAAAACCATTTTGCACTTTTCTTTATAAAAGTTTTAATATTTATTTCATTCAATTCCGTACGATGTACTTGTATCATTCATACGCAATTATCAAATTCGATCGCTCACGCGATCACACAATTTCATTTCCGAACTAGTATCGTCCACCCGACTTCCTAGTGCGAACTCAGATCTGGTTTCTTGATCAAAAACTGTCATTCTCCTTGCATAGCCATAAACTATGATAGAGAATACCTAGAATCAACCAAAAATCCATATTCAGGTTCATCTTCGAAAATCGAGTGAAAAATTCTAACTCGGATCGATATAACTATCTCGAAATTCTGTGCTCGAATTTTGGATCTAATCGATATGCGAATAAAATAATATACGTACATCTTACGTATTTATTCTAATTGCTTATCAGCTAAATCAATTTTCTTTTATTCATATTGGTTATGTTCATTCCCTTATTCACAATTACCATTTCACAATTTCCAGTTTAACCTTCATTCACTTATCAATTTAGAAAATTTCTCAACTCCAAATTTTACTTAAGAATTTCATCATTTATTTCTCAAGTTCAATGCAATATTCTATATACTTCCTATATTTATTTTCAATTACCACTTGGTTTTATAATTACTTAAATTTAAACTGGATTTATAATTCCATATGTATTCAATTCATTTCAAACCATATTAAATTTGTTATTCCTTCAATTAGTTTCGCATACTAATTTTATTTCAATACTTCGCATTATTTATCACAAATCAAATTCAATTCCAGTTCCAGTTCCATTTACCTACAAATTCGAAATGAATTTCATCATTCAATTTCACTTTCATTTACTTGCAATTGTAAATTTATTTATTCATTCACAATTTTATTTCCCACCTTAATAAATTTTATTTCGTAACTATTTTTATCAAATTCCAGAGTCTTTCCAACATCTCAAAACCATTTTTTTGAAATCAATTCAAATTATCTTTTGAATTCCCAAAACCAAACCCAATTTGTAAACAATTTGGCAGCAATTCCTCTCCTGGAAACTCGAAAATGAACACCGATGATGTCGCGATCATCGTCGGAATTATTTTCCAGCGACCAAAAAGGGTTTAGAGCTTTTCATCTCTTCAAAAACATTTCCAAACCTTGGAAAATCATTTTCAAACTAAAAAGGGATTTAATTTTCAAACTTCCCAAATTTCAAATCCTTCAACTTTATTTCCAAATATTTCTCTGGAATTCTATTTTAAATTATAAATCACATTTACAATTTACATTTACAAATCCCATTTGGATTTTATTTTCTTAGCTTTTGTTTTGATTTCAATTCCTTATACAAAAATGATAATAATTTAATATTATCACTTCCTAGCAACCAAGCAACCATATACTATAATACTTTACGAAGATTATTTCCCTTTATATATGAAAATAGTTTGGGTAAAATTATTTCATTTACTCGATTTTAAAACAATACTGTGTCAGTTTACCTTGTTTAAGAGTTTAGAAACACCTATCGATATAGTTCGCCAAACTGCACCGACCAGTATTTGTACAGTCAACCGATAAGTCAACATAATACAAAACTATTTTTTTTATATTCACTAACAAATACGCGCTCATATCTATTATTACACTCAACCCATTCTAGAGTACTACTGACTTATCTCTAATGAGTAATCCCCACCAAAGCCAAGGTTGTCGCTTAACCAAATGCTCTGATACCACATTATAACGATCCAATTTTCCGACTTCCAAAAGTCGACATTCATAAGACCACTGTATCAAATGCCGCACAGTCGAATGACGAAAAACCGAACCATTAATGTTAAAGAAGAATAAGATAGAAGAAGAAACAGAAACAATAAGCAGAATCTCACATTTCGTAGTGGAACAATATATATTAGACAAATGAATAATCTTTAAAATAAAAAACCATATCTGTTATTACAATACATCATCAGAGAATATACAACACTAGGCATTTACGATAAATAATCCATATTAAAACTGAACTTGCAAAAATTACAACGCAGCAGATAGTACATAGTATAATGATACGCTTCAGCATCCAGCTTATGCCTGATCTCCACAGCATCTCTTTTCCGACTTTGCTCCAAAATAACCGATAACCTGACTCTAGGCTACCCGTGTGGAAAATTATGGGCACCTAGAGTTTAAAAAGGGAACAATAAACTCCAGGTCAGTCATGGGACTGGTGTAAGATCTTAAAAAAGTTATTTTTCACAAAGAAAATAAAATGAAATCCACTGTGCTTTTGGAAAACGAAACTACCATAAGGCCTCCCCGCACACACACAATGCAAACGCGGAATTGGAGAAGATTTCTCCTTATGGTAGTCAAATATGCTTGATACGCAAAATCTCTTTTTAATATTATTATTAGTGCATAGTGTGGAAAACATTTCGAAAGTATAATATTAATCTTATCCAGTATAGACATTTCGCACTTATGCCTACTATAGCTACCATGTTCAATAGCAGGTTACCGCCACATTCCATGGCAGGTTATACAACTAAAACCGTGCAGGGTGCGTATTGTTTCTTTGGATTTCTAAAAAATGGTCAGGCTAAGGAACTTCCTATGCCACATGGGTACGCCTCTGGAGGGACGTCGCGAGAACTTAACCTGCTCTCTGCGAACACAAAGCCGGGTTACCTCTGTAACTAAGTAACTACTACACGAGTATGCCATCCCCCGGTCGTTTGCGACCTTTATCCAAGGATCCTCAACCATAAAACAACAGCCACAAAGTATAATAAATTTGCAGCAATAACATAGGTAAAATATCTGGGCTCCATACCATGATACTACCCTTTTGCAGAAGGAAATGGCATACCCTTATAGGGCGCTACTCCCAAATAACCTTGCCGCATCTTTCCTGTTTCGACCATTTCCAGGGTGTAAGGTCCGACGATGTCTCGTCCACAAAGCTACACTTTTCACAAAGCCATGCTTTGATCAACAAATGATCAGTGGCACTTCGTATGCCACATTACCAATTTGGGAATATATCACTAGTAACCATCAACTACATAACATCTGAGCTCGTGCGTCTCAAAGAACAGTTTTAAGCTAAGAGAATAAATTCTCCGCCACCAATAGAAATGTATTTGATAGAAACCATTTTTACATCTCAAAGTGTAACGTCAGACACACATCCATACAAATCCATTCCAGGATCGAACGGAACCGAAGGCACTTCAAAGAAGCCCTTGCAAATTCGGATATTCACTAATCATGTCCGGAATCCCCATCACAAAGGGTGATAAAATCTCAATACATGAGAAACCCAGTGCAAAGACATTCGATAGGTAATCGTTTCGCTTTCAAAAATACGCGGTCTTTAGCACGGTCTTCAAATGCAATCCTATTTCGTCCTATCGTTATTCGGAATGGTTTTTATGACACAAAGTCCTCTCCCGGCTAATCCGAATAACGAGCTTATTTTTAAAAATAAGTGTTACAATCAAATTTCAAGCAAATCACAACAAAATTTCCACTTTCATCTTTAAATAAAAGATCCATCACAAAGTTTCGATGTGGTTTTTTAATATCCATTTGGAATCCAACCCCAAGTCGCATCGAAATTCAAACGTCATTTAAAGGTCAATATTGATAGTCGATTATTTAACCATCAATCAACATTCACAACAATCCTTGGATTTCAAATAATCTTCCCCCAATTATCATTTTCAAAATATCTTCGCAAGATATAATTCTAACACTTCAACCATTTGAAAATAAATTTCAAATCACTTTTCACCTTTTAATCTTTTGAAAACAAATTTTAAATCACTTTTCACACCTCAATCCTTTGAAAACAAATTTTAAATCACCTTCCTCACATGGAATAAATTTCCAAATATTTATTTAACCCCACTGAAAATTTACAGAGTCCAAATACTTTTAAAATTAACTAAAAATACTTATCCAAAATATACTTGGAAACATTTAAAATAAAACTTTTCTAAAACACTTGCTTAATTATTAGTTATGAAAATACTATACCAATATCCCATATAAAAATTCAAGTCCAAACTAATTTTAAAATAAAATTAGTAGATAGGACATAACTATTAAATATCTATTTTCTAAAACAAATATCAATTAACACTTTAAATAATCACTTCTATAATAAACTAAAGTAAATCTTTACTTTAAAGATTTCCGAAAAAACCTAAATAAATAATTTCTCCAAAATATTCTTTCCTTAAAACTATCTTTGCAACTTCAATTTATATTTATAAACTATATTGAAAACATACTCGGCTTTCCAGGGAAAGTACACCTTCCATTCTAAAATGGTTCATTCAAATCAATTTATAAATCTTTCTAGATTTATTTTAAATTTATGTTTCAAATCCGTAAATTCCTTTCCACACTTTTAAAATAAAACAATATTTATTTTTAAAACAAATTTCCCTTTCTTTTATAAGATTCCCATTGTGAATTTAAATTTTCAAATATCCACTGATACACGATTTTCAAATCGATTCCCAACTATTCACTTTCAACATCAAATCAATTTTCAAATTGATTTCCAAATTTATTTCAAATATCAAATCAAATCCCAAATTAATTTTCCAAACATTTATTTCAAACACCAAATCGATTTCAGAATTAATTTTCAAAAGATTTTTTTTAAACACTAAATCAATTTCAGAATTTATTTTTTTAAAATAAGTTCCTTTATCTCGTCCAAACTATATTAAAATCCGTATTTTAAAATAAATTCTTTAATTTTGAATAATATTACTTGAAATCCATTTATTAAAATCCTTTCCCATATTTTTGGAATAAATTCGATAAGATTACAAAATCAATATTTACCCATTTAAATTCCTTCTTTTAAATTCACCCAATTCTTTAAAATATATTTTTACTAAAATTTCAAAATTCCAATTTTATTTATTTCTGGTATCCTACGATACCAAAAGTATATTCGGCTAAACTATAGCCTGCAACGATTCCAATCACAAATATGATCACACATAGGTTATAAATAATCAACACATAATATTGAAACAAATTCAAACATTTGAGGAATCCAGTTGGATCCCTCCAACCTGTTTCCCTGCATCCACAGACGTTAAGACAACAATTAAGACCAATTCCACTTCGAGGTGGAATATCACGGTATATGGGATTTTATATAATATCATCCGCTATTATGCGGCGCATAGGGTCTCATCCGCTATATAATACGGGAAATCAATCACTCCAAGTACATATGTAATACCAATTCCACTTCGAGGTGGAATATCGCGGTATATGGGTTTATATATAATATCAGCCGCTATTATGCGGCGCATAGGGTCTAATCCAATACAATTGATAATAATTTATCATTCAAACACATAATCAACAATTTTAAATTTAACTATTTAAAATTAAATCAGAAAATCTGATTGAGTGAGAAGATCTCACCTTTGCTCTTTTATTTTGCAATCCATTTTCAATTTGACTTGTTATTAGATTTTAGACCTTGTAACAGCAAATTATATAGTTTTATTAATATTCGAGTGAATCAAACAATTATTTCCTTTTGACCAATTTAATCATCTTACGATTTTATTTTAAATTAAAAAATTTCCTTTAAAAACTCTTTTAGTAACTATAATGGATTAAATAAGTCAATTTAACAAATAAATCTCCATACCCAATTATTTTAAAATAAATTAGTAGATTTAATATATATATATATATACTTATATTTATTTTCTTATTTTGAAACTTCATATATATACTTATAAGAAATAATCAATATAGATCAAAATTTAATCTTTATATGCAAACCTTCAACATTCAAAATTATTTTTAAAATATTAAACATATATATACTTATAAAAATAGATTTCAAAAATTTAACTTATATAAATTCATTTAATACTTAAAATTCTTTTATATATATATGTATGTATGTATGTATATTTGTAATAAAACAGGGTTTGCTTTACTATAACTTATCTTCTTTACTATATGCATTTGTAAAAAAACAAATTTCCCTGTGAAATGTATATATGAAATTAAATTCTAAACTGAGAAATAAATTGTAAGCAAAAATATACCTCATGCGGTTCGAAACTGCCACCCCGCTAGACTCGAGTCATTGCCTGAGAGCTTCCAGCGCCGCTGCGCGCCTGCTCTAGCAAACCCAAACGTGATCCACATCATCAGTAACCCCACTAGAGTTTGAATATCCACACTGTCGCGATGTCTCGATTTCATTCGACCCTTCAGCCACGACGAGGATCGACCGACCACGAATGCTCCACAACAACTCGTGGTTATTTTCGAGTAAGGATCGACGAAATGTCGTCGTTGAATCACTGGCTGCTGCTCCGCTTTCGATCGCGATTTTGATTTTTTGTTCGGTGGATTTGAATGAGGTGAGTTTCGATTTTGAAGAGTAAAGAAGTGGAGATTCGAGAATTTATCTGGGACTGGGGGAGGAAAAGGGAACGAACTTGATTTATTTCGAACGAAACGAGATTCAATTTCATATACCTCCATTCTTTTTTTCTCGTTTTACTTTTGAACGAAGAGGGTTTTTCTTCGTTTGTTTTATTATTTTGAATGGAAAGGACATGTGTTGAAAATAATGGATAAGTGTTGAAATAGGCACTACGTGTTACAAAAGGAGAAATGGTATAAATTTAGCTCATGAAAATATTAATAAATTTAAATTTAAATTTATATCATTTAGAAATCGAAGCCTAAAATCTCGATCTCCCATCGAGGCGTGCCGTTAGGCGTTTATAATGTTATATGCCTATTCTGAACGCAATGGAAAAGGTTTCGGCTCCAAATTCGATTGTATGGAGATGATAGCTTTTTGGCCCAGCTATTAAATTAAATTTCGATATAATTTTCAGCGTGTTTGCTCACCGTACGGTGACATGAAAAATCCCAATGCTACGAAAATTGAAATCAGGTAATAATACACTATTACGGATCCAATGGAGCTGGTTTCGTCGAATTCCGGGACTGTGCCTCGGCAGGCTATTTATAAATATGGATTTAAACGATATAATTTCAAAACTGAACAAATCATCTCGAAATCCAATTATGAAGCTTCCATTATCTTTAGTATTGTCAATATAAATTTCCTAAGCTATCAAATATTTTTAATAGGCTTAAAACTGAAGATTCAAATTTTTACCCAGTTTCAATAAATTAATTGCCAAATCCATAGTTATATTTGAAATCAAGTTAAAATAACTTCCAAACATTAAAAAAATCAATTAAATATTTCAATTTCAAATGTTCAAAATTCTGGATCGTCACAACCAACACTAAGGATCCTCTGCCAACACAAGACTAGCTTATCTCTATAACTAGATAGTACCGAATATATCATCCCTCGGTCGTTACCGACCTTTATCCGAGACGTCTCTTAGCAATATATCATACCTTGATGGTTGCGAACCACATAGCCTTGCCACATTTAACTTTGTTTCGGTCATTTCCCAGTTGATGAGGCTTGAGGTAGTGAATATCTTTTCTACATGGCTCATCTTCTTTCACCTTGAATGCCACATTGTGATTCCACATTCACAAAACTGATTTCTACAAACGTATAACTTCCTAAGATCGAATGTCTCGGGAGAGAGTGTTTAGCTAAGAGAAGATGTCTTCTTCGCCACCAACTGATATACATTATGTAGAGATCACTCAATGTGATTTAGAATGCAAGGTCAAACATTCTTCAATACAAGTTCGTTCTAGGATTGAACAAAACTGAAGGTACTTTCCTACCACATTCTGTTTTGGGAATCACTCCTGGGATCAATAGCGAATAGTCCTTGCATTGGATGTTTCGTAACAAAGAAACCACCGCTACATCTCTAGATGATCAACAAGCAGTTCTTCCCTTCGAAAATCCTAATATCATTGCCTTCAACATATTTTACTTCGAAATGTAAATTGGTTCGAAGTAGGTTTTGGATAGGAACTACCCAAATCCGATCTTGATTCCTTCAGAATCCAATAATCGATAAAAAATGATGCAATTAGATGATTGTTTTTCGATTCATCCTTTTCTCTTTATCAAAAACATCTTCTAGAGATATATATCTTTAAAATTTTCTTCTTTAAATACGAAATCATTTAAACCTCTGTTTTGAATATTTCTCAAATCATTTTTAAAGAGTATCTTTTGAGAAAACTGGATTATAGAATCACTCTACATATACTCAGTATAGAATTCCGTCATCAACAAGTTCTATGGGTTGAATAATGGTGAGAACACCTTTTAAATTCCACGAATAAGACGAGTTCCCTCTTCGGATTTTAATAATAGGCATAAGAAGATTATTTCTATAAAATCCAAGTTGAGCATCCAGGCTTTCCCTTCGATCTGTTCCACCCCTTGCCTAAAAGAGAAAACCAAGGCCAGGTTAACTCAAGGCACTGGTTGCTCCATCCTTAACCTTAGTTACACACCTTGTTTTTTAACTTTAGATATAACAGGCGAGACAAATGTACTAGTCGTTTTCGCATACTCCTTTTCCTTTATTAATCACTTAATTATTTATTTAACCACCTTTGAAGTAATTTTGAATTGTTCAAATCTCATTTAAAATACTATATTATTTACTTAAAATCATTTACAAATGATTTGGGAAAGAATTGTCAAACTTCTGCCTTTATTTCAAAAGTTATAGAAAAGCGTTGCGAAAAGATGTTGCAAAAAGTGCTTTAAAAGCTATATTCTTCAAAATGACTTTTATATCATTTAGAAAACCACCTTTTCAAATTAAATCATTTTAAAACATTTTTTAATTTATTTTATATTTTTAAAATATTTAAAATAACAATTTTAAACTTTGGTCACTTTACTACAAAAGCGCTATTTTTTCGAAAAATTGTTTTGGACATATTTTGAAATCTACTTAATGAAATCTTGATTTTATTTCTTTGTTTGAAAGAAATGAATATATTAGTTCAGAAAATTCTAATGTCTAAGAATTTCGAGCTAAATTCCATTACATATACTTATCTAAATTTTTTGGCATGAAATCGCGAACTAACCTTGCACGACGCGCCTAATTTTGATATATTTCATGTTTTTCATTCAAACTTTGTTAAAACAAGTTTATATGTTTATAAAACATTTTTGAACCATTTTTAGCCACTTTAAAAGGTATTAAATGATTTCATATCGCCTTTCAATTTATTTTGAAAAGTGTTTTCCGTGTGAATCAATGTCGGGTATATCATGACTTATTTCAATATTTTCATGCAATAAACAACATATGAAAACAAATATCATAACCAAACATCCAAATAGACATATTACAACATCACAATCCAATATCTACATATAAATTAGGAGTTCTCACTTTAGTTGCAAATCAACTAACTTTAACATGTTCCTAACTTGCTAACGACCATCGAATGCTCACAATCCTTGCTTTAAAGTCTTCAAAGTAGCTTGGCTTACTCATGGAAGGGCTAGGTGCTTTCTCCCGTGCTTGTTATGGGTGGAGGAGCTCGGGTTTGGTGGCGGTGGGTGTGGTTGTGACTTAAAGAGGGGGAAGAGTGGAAGTTTGAGTGGGTTTTGGTGGAGTTTTGATGATTATTTCTCTTTATTTTATTTTCGGAATATTTTGGCATTATTTATTTATGTAAAGAAGCCATTAGAGAGTGGAATAAAAGCTTCAAAAATGAACAAGAAAGGTGTGAAGAAATGAGAGAAAGTGGGTGTGTATTTGTAGAAAAAATTGGATTAAAAATAATATTTGCAAAAGATCAAAATACCATTTTTATTTTATTTTTAAAGTAATCTTACTGTTCAACACTTAACATCATGTTTCACATCACAACTTTAATTCACTTTCACTTAAGAAGTAAGTAAAGAATATAATGATTTTGTTTACTTTTGTAATGACATGTTTTGTCTTTATTGGTTTACTTCTCCTAATTATATTCTAGAATTTCCTAATTGTGTTTTAACAAAAGTAAACCTAATTAACAACTTAATTAATACTTACTACATTTATATAAGTGTACATGGATATTGAAAAAATGTGCAACAACGTTGCGACAACTTTAAATCGGCAAAACGTTGATTTTTAACAAAATTTTCTACGGTTGTATTTTGACGTTTTACTTAAACTATTTATTTATGTAAACCAATTAAAAAATAATTTTGTATAATTTTATTTAAAAATATAAATACTCATAAATAAATCAAAATAATTTAATTAACCATTCAAACTAACTTTTCTAAAATCAGGATTTTGTCGCTTTTGTCGATGTAAGCAAATGTTAATATTTTTATCTTTTTTTCTATTTCCAAATCCTATATAATATTATTTAAATCATAAAACCATTTATATTTTATATTTAAAATCATTTTAAATGTTATATTTTAAAGTGGTTAAATTTTGGGTCGTTACAGTCTCCCTTACTTAATAGAAATTTCGCGCTCGAAATTAAATAAGAAGAAAATAGCTCTAAAGGAAATATATATTCAATAAGATGGAATATATACAATAAGTGACTACATCAAAAGTGATGAGTACACTAAATCGATAAATAAAGTCTATATATCAATCCTAAATTTGGAATATGCTTTCTTCATCCTTTCCTCTTTTCCCATGTGCAATCCTCTGCATCTCCACTCGATTCAACTTTTACCAAACGTACAACCTTCCTCCTTAACCGTTTCTCATTTTGATCCATGATTCGAATGGGCTTTCCAATAACTACTAAGTTGGGTTCTATCTCCATGTGTCTTCTTGAGCATCCGTTTCTATGATTTGTCCTGGATCATATATATGCTTCCAGAAATGTGATACGTAAAAAACATTGTGTATACCAGACAATCTTTCAAGCAACTATACTTGATAAGCTAAAGGGTCGATTCGTTCGAGGATGGAAAAGGTCTAATATATCAAGGTGCTAATTTCCCTGCTCTTCCAAATCTTACTACTTCTCTCATTGGAGAGACTTTCAAAAAGACTGAGTCTCCAACTAAGAATTCCAAATTTCTATGCCTTTGATCTGCATAACTCTTCTTTCTACTTTAGGATTCTTTTAGCTTCTTTCTAATCATATCAACTTTTTTTGAAGCTTCTCGTGCCATATCCGGGCCAAGTACTATACAATCTCTGGTTTCTATCCAACAGGCTGGCAATTTACATGGACGACCAAACATAGCTTCATATGGTGGCATACCGATACTAGTTGGATAGCTGTTGTTGTAGGAGAATTATGCTAAATGCAAATGATTTTCCCACAAGCCTCCAAAGTATAGAATACAAGCTCTGAAAGATCTTCCAAAACACGGTCGACTCTTTTCGTCTATCCATCAGTTTAGAGGTGATATGCAGTGCTTATACTCAACTTCGTTCCAAAAGCTGTTTGTAATGCTTCCCAAAACTGACTAATAAAGACGGATCTCGATCGCTTACTATACTGCTTGGAACTCCATGCAATTGGACAATCTCCTTCACATATGTGTGTGTTTGTGTATGCAAGGCTTGCAGTAGCTCTGGTTGGCTTTACTAGAATAAATTGTGTAGCATTTGTTAATCGACCTACGATATCCCAAATGCCTTTATTTCCTTTTCTTGTTTGAGCTAAGCAATCAATGAAATCCATGGATATTTAATCCCATTTCCAAGCTGGAATCTCTAAATTGAAGTAACCGTATAGTCTTTTGCTGGTCGCTCTTGATTTTTTGGCAATTTTCACAACGGCTGATATAGGTAGATATGTCCCTCTTCATGCATCTCCAACAAAATGTTCGTTTCATGTCTTTGTACATTTTGTGAATCCCCGGATGTATATTAAGTATGGATTTATGACATTCAGTTAATACTTCTTTTTTAAGATTTCCTACATCTAAAAACAAATTCTTCCATTTAAACGCAATATTCCATAGTTATCTATTCTAAAGCTTGAATTACCTCCTTGGTGTATATCTTTAGTAATCTCTATTAGGAATCGATATTCTTTTTCCTTGCTAGATATTTTCTCTTATAGAGTCAGGGTCACTACAAAATGAGAAATAACAGCATACTTCTTACTCAACACATCAACTACTACGTTGGCTTTCCCGGATGTATATAGAATATCTAGATTCGTAAGATGCGAGAAATTCTAGCCAGCGTTGTTGTCTCATATTCAAGTCCTTCAGGATGAAAAGATACTTCAAAGATTTATGGTCTGTGAAGAGTTCAAATTTTTCACCTATTTTTAAAATATAATATTATTTACTAAGGCTAATTAAAAGTTTCATTTAAAATAACTATGAAGAATTCTTGCCCAGCGAATAATGCCTCCATATTTTTAGAGCGAACACAACGGCTAATAATTCTAAGTCATGAGTTGCGTAATTATTCTCATGCGTCTTCAGCTGTCGACTTTCATAAGCAATCACCTTCTCATCTTGCACTAAAACTTCACCAACTCCTTCTCCACAAGCATCTGTATAAACGGTCAATCCACTATTTCCATTTATAATTGTTAAAACTGGAGCGGTTGTCAACCTCTTCTTTAGTTCTTGGAATGCTTCTTCACATTTAGGAGTCTGGATAAATTTAACATCTTTCATTGTCAACTTCGTTAGGTGATAGGCAATCTTAGATAAGTCTTGCAGGAATCTTTTGTAATATCCTGCCAAACCTAAGAAGCTACGAATCTCTTCAGGAGTTTTTGTCTGCTTCCAATGTTGAATAGCTGCAATCTTCCCTGGATCTACTGAAATTCCATTCCTAGATATTATATGTCCAAGGAATCTTACCTCCATCTCCAAAAAATGGCACTTTGAGAATTTGGCTTTAAGCGCATTATTCCTTAATATCTCCAACACAACTTATAGATTCCTTACCTGTTCTTCTTATGTCTTTGAGTAGATAAGGATATCATCGATAAAGACTAACACGAATTTGTTTAGCACATTTCTAAACACTCTATTCATAAGGTCAACAAAATAAGAGGGTGCACTAGTCAATCCAAAAGGCATAACCAACCACTCATAGAAAGTATACAGACCTTTAAATGCAGTTAGATGGATGCAATCTTCTGCGATCCTTAACTGATGGAATCCCGTAACTAGGTCCATTTAAGAGAATACTCGAGCTCTATATAATTGATCAAACAAGTCATCTATTCGGGGTAGAGGATACTTGTTCTTGATTGTTTGCTTTTCCAGATCTCAGTAGTCCACGCACAATCTCAAGGATCCATCGGACTTGTCTACAAAAATTACTACTGATCGCAACTTAAATGGATAGGTCTTATCAGTCCTTTCTTTAATAGCCCTTGGGTTTGCTTATTCAATTCATCCCCTTATTTTGGAGCTATCCTTCTATCTTGTTGTTTAATTGTCATCGCACCAAGAACAAAATCGATATGAAATTTGATTTCTCGATGTGGGGGAAAACCCTTTACCTCTTCAAAGACATTTGGAAATTCTTTAACAACGAGTATTATTTCTAATCCTGTCTGGAATGTATCTAAAGCATAAAGAAAGCTATCCCTTCTTGGACTAGGAACTTCATAAGATATTTCTACGATTTTCCCAAAATTTGTCCATAAAGATATCATTCTTTTTTCGCGATCAAGCACAGCTTTATACTTAGCCAACCAATCCATACCAAGTAAAATTTCGAATCCAATAAAACCTAAGATGAAAAGATCAAAGGAAAGTGATGAGGAGGATAGGAAATTGGGACTTCTTCATAGTGCATACAATGATTAGTGGAACCTCCTATAGGATTTGTCATGTAGATAGGGTCATCAACAATTTTTGGTTTAAGTTCTAATTTTTTTTACAGTTTCTTTAGAATAAACTATAAGAAGCTCCTGTATCAAATAAAACTCTAACTAAAATATCTTTGACAAAAATATTACCTTTCAACACTCCTATGCCCTTCACATCTTGGGAGGTTAAAGGCTCATTCTTGATAGCATACACTTTGGCTTGTTCTCCTTTCTTCATTTGGGGACAATCTTTTATTATGTATCCTGGTTGATGACAATTATAACAATTTCTCGATGTTGGCCCTTGTTTTTTTGTTTTTTTCACAACGAGTTGATAAGTGGACCTTCTCTTGGCAATTGTATCATCTGATATCCTTAAAGTGGTTACCTTGAGATCTTCCTTCGGGTTTTCCCTGCCATGGCTTCTTGTCATTGAGCTTCCTCTTCTTCCAGTTATTGTTGTTGCTTTCTTATACTACGGGTGGATCTATCTTATCCAAAGCTTCGTATCTTTATCCCATGTCTACTAAGTCAACAAAGGGTACTTTCACATGCCCAGTCATTCTTCCATGGTATTGCTTCTTCATTCTCGAGATAAACTTTTCATTCTTCTTAAGGGGCATATCTATCAATCTAGGCCTAAAACGAGATAATTCATTAAATTTGTTAGCATACTCATCAAACAACATCTCCTCCTCCTGCTTAAAATCCATAAAATTTCAGTAAAGACGGGATTTTCATGCTTCCGGCATATACTGCTCCTCCAGAACTTCTTTGAATCATTCCTATGAGAAATTATCTTTTGACTCATTCTAAGTAATAAATTCCTACCAAATTAGAACTCCATCTTGTAGTTGATAAGAAGGTAAGAATTTCTTCTATCATCCACAATATTCAGTCCTTTGAAAATTCTTTCACAAGAGCGGATGCAAGCTTGTACTTCAATGATGGTTTCCATTCCTTTGAAAGGTTTACCACCAAGTCCGGTATAGTTCTTGCATAAAGTTGCAAAGTTGACTTGGGGCTGTATTGGAACTACTACTTCCTCGACTACTCTTGCTGTGGGAGTTCGACTGTAACAACCCGCATATTTGTCGAGTTTGTATTTAAATATTTTATTTAAATATTAACTCGTTAATCGGATTTTGGTCCGAAAAGCTACTTTTTGCAAACGGTCAAATTAGGACTCAAGACCACTTCCATTGAGTTCGAAATGTCGTTTACAATTTTTTTAAGTATAAACATCGATAGGTTTGGAGTTAGTGAAATTTCACTAACTTTTCCCGCTTTGGACTTTGGGTTAGTTTAGCCTATTAAGCCCAAGTTCCAACCCTCTTCTCCTCACTCTTCATAAATTTCCTAACTAATCAAGCTTTGGCATTAATGGTGGAGGGAATGGGAAATTAAAATTCCAAAACTCAAATTCAATTGCAATCCATCTTTCTACTCCAAATTCAAGAAGAAGACATTGGATTCAAGCTTCTTGTGCTTAGATAGAAGAAGGATTGATCCTTGCTTGCTTAAAACTTCATTTTCATTGATATTTGGTGCAAAGGTGAGATTTTTACCTCACAATTCTATCCTATAACTATATTGGACTGTTGGGAATGATTCCCTATCATTCTTGTATGCATGTTAGCATTTGGTTTGGATTGGATTGGCGAAAAACTCCAATTTTTAGCGTTTTGGTGAATTTTCTGCACTTAGGTCGTTCTGGCCGTTTTTAGGTCGTTCGGAGTTAAGTCGTTCGTCCATAAGTCGTGAGTCGTTCACGAGTTAACCCTAGGTCGTTCTGGCCATTTTTAGGTCGTTCGGAGTTAAGTCGTTCATCCATAGGTCGTGAGTCGTTCACGAGTTAACCCTAGGTCGTTCTGGCCATTTTTAGGTCGTTCGGAATTAAGTCGTTCGTCCATAGGTCATGAGTCGTTCACGAGTTAACCCTAGGTCGTTCTGGCCATTTTTAGTTCGTTCGGAGTTAAGTCGTTCGACTCTCAGGTCGTAACACTTAGGTCGCTCGCCTCTTAAACCGATAGGTCGCATGACCTTTATACTTTTAGGTCGTTAGACCCTTGAGTCGTTAGGTCGTATGACCCTTGAGTCGTTAGGTCGTTAGACCCTTGAGTCGTTAGGTCGTAAGACCCTTGAGTCGTTAGGTCGTATGACCCTTGAGTCGTTAGGTCGTATGACCCTTGAGTCGTTAGGTCGTTAGACCTCATTTTGTCTTCACTAGGTCGTACCGTTTTGGTCGGGGCGCTGCCCCGCACCCCGCCAGGGGCGCTGCCCCCGGACCCCCGCGACCTGACCGGGCAGGTCGAACCCCGTAAGCGGTGGCGTTGCCCCCGCACCCCACCTTGGGGGGTTGCCACCCCCCCTGGACCCCCCCTCCGTAGGGGATCTTATCTGAAAAAACATTGAGCTGATTTCCTTGGATTTTATTCACATCTCCGTATGCGATTTTTGTGACTGATTGTTTCTACAATTGCTTCTGTGTTTTGTCACTTTATAATATAAAGGTTTCAATACTAGTAGTAAATATCAAAACTCTTTTAACAAACAATTTCAACTCTATTTTTAATAACAAAGCTCTTTTCTTAAACCGTTTTCCAATCTATTAGTATATACAAACCTTTACCTCACTCGGATGAGAAATCTAATTAAACGACTTAGTAAAACAAGTGGTATGAAACGCTTGCGTTCACTTCGTCGGTTAATTCTTGGACTTGTTCGATTGAACCTCTTGTGACAATTTTATTAGTGAAGATTTACAGTTTGTTCGTAAATATTTAAGTTAAGCAAGTGGTTATGGGACATGAAGCTAAACTTCTATATTTACTAGCTTAGTGTAATTGACACTTCTCGTTGATCATGATGATCATTCTGATGATTTAGACTAGCAACTGTGCGATGTCTCTTGTTACGAGGTTAGACTAGACACCACTTGTGTGATTCCACTCACACTTACCTTTTTGCTTTTTGGTTAGTCTGGACCTTAATCTGTGTGATTCCATTCACACATGTGGGGTAGCTCCCCTTGGTCTTCGGACCGTCATGTGATAGGCCTCTTTCTCTTTTCTATGATTTCTGGACTTCTTGCATTGATTTCTAGAATTTATGTCATTGACTTGTTATGAGTACAAGTTTGGGGTATGATGCCCTTTCCGAATCTTTGAGAAGATTCTTGTGATATTGATTATCTCTTATTGATTGATCTTCTGTTGATCATTATTTACATACTTATAGTGGTATGTCATTATGGATGTTTATGTTTATGCCATATCTTTTATGTTATATCATGTCATCTGATATTTATAGCTAGACTGACCCGTTTATTATTTTCTTAAATAATACTCGGGTCAGACCGAGATGTTACAGGTGCTTCTGCTTGACTTCTTCCCAGGGATTCATCACTCTGACTTTTGGCTAACTGTTTAGATTAGCAGTTTTTGTTTTATACACTTGAGATATAGACTCATAGTTGTATTCTTTTGTATAGCACGTGTTGCTATTCTTTTGTATTATCGTGGATCTTACTGACCACTACTCTGATGTACACTTTCATGTGTTAGTTATATATTCATATCTTCTTCCGTTTTTGTAATATGGATATATGTGACTGATTTGTGATATGATTATTTCTATGTTTGTTTCCGAAGATTATTTATAGCCACCGTGTGATAAGCAATTACATGGATGGTCGCTCCTCAACAGCCTTATTCTCCGTGCTAGTTGACAGCACTACTCCGGAGTGTTCTTGGCTAGCGTGGGTATAGAGGTGGGGCGTCACATCGACCATTTGTGGTTTTACTTCCTCTCCTATCTCGTCCACTTCTTCCACTCATTTCCTACAATATGTGGGTAGTAAGAAAAATCTTTAGGATATATAAACGATATATCATAGGGAATGTTATAAATTTTAGATATATTAATTCAAGTTAAAGTTTTAATTATGCACTTTCACAGGCTAAACACATTCTAAGGTATTGCTAACCCTATCTCTAATGAGTAATACCCCAACAAAGCCAAGGTTCTCGCTTAATCTTCAGCTTTGATACCAAATGTGATGACCCGTCTCCTCGACTCTCAAAAATTGACACTAATACATCCACGATATTCACGTGCCGTAAGTCCAAGTGCCGAAGATGCGGATAGTCAGGGGTTTAAAAGAAAAATAAAGATAGAAAACAATACAATAATAGAATCTTTCATCACATTCAATATTCTAATTATACATAAAGGATCACTCCAAGTGATCCACCAGAGTCAAATACTAATCTAGCTGGGATAGTTATAACTGCCTATCCTTATACATGCTCGTAAATACTATAACACATAACATAACGGAATATAGGTAGGTATCTACATTGGTTACTTCAGCTTCATAGCCCTAAAAAGACTTCTCCAAAATGCTCCCCAACATGCTTTAAAATGCTCTTAAAGTATCCTGACTATATGGCTGCTTGAACAATAAGGCACCCGGAGTTTAAAGGGAAAAACAAACTCCGGATCAGTCATGGGACTAGTGTGAGAACTCAAAGTACAATGTTTTGGAAATAAAAGGGTATCTCATAAGACCACGCCACACATAAACACGAAATGGGTTTTTACCTTATGATAACCAAATATCTTTATTACGTAAAATTAAGGGATATTATATGAAAAACATTTCCAAATAAACTTCTTAATCGTACATTGTTTAAATTCTACTAGCCATAAAGTGGGTTCTACAATCAAACTCGTAAAGGCACTTATTAGATAGTGGATTTCTAAACAAATGTCCAGGTGAAGGGGCTACCTTCCGATGGGTACGCCTCTAGATGGATGTCTCGAGGACCAATACCAAGGATCCTCTGCCAACACAAGACCGACTTATCTTTGTAACTAAATAGTACCGAATATATCATCCCTTGGTCATTACCGACCTTTATTCGAGACATCTCTTAGCATACTTTCCATAATGATTAGATATCCGAATGTCATGGAAGGTAAAAATCTATCTAGAAAGGGATGATCATACCTTAATGGTTGCGAACCACGTAGCCTTGCCGCATCTAACCTTGTTTCGGTCATTTTTCGATTGATAAGGCTTGAGGTAGCGAATACCTTTTCCACGTGGCACATCTTCTTTCACTTTAAATGTCACATTACCATTACACATTCACACGATTGATTTCTACAAACATATAACTTCCTAAGATCGAATGTCTCGGGAAAGGGTGATAAGCTAAGAGAAGGTGTCTTCTCCGCCACCAACTGATATACATTATATAGAGATCACTCGATGTGATTTAGAATGCAAGGTTAGACATTCTTCCATACAAGTTCATTGTGGGATTGAATGAAACCGAAGGTACTTTCGTATCATATCCTGTTTTGAGAATCACCCCTAGGATCAGTAGCGAATAGTCCTTGCATTGGATGTTTCATAACGAAGAAATCACTGCTACTATATGTATATTGGGAGTTTATCCCCAGATGATCAAAAAGCAGTTCCTCGCTATGAATATCCAAATACCAAAGTCCTCAACATATTTTACTTTGAAACGTAAATTGGTTCGAAGTGGTTTTCAGATAGGAATCATGCAAATCCGACCCCGGTTCCTTCAAAATCCAATCATCGATAAAAACGATATGATTAGATGATTGTTTTTCGATTCATTCTTTTCTCTTTATCAAATATATCTTCAAGAGATATATCTTTAAAATATTCTTCTTTACATACAGAATCATTTAATCCTCTCTTTTGAAAATTTATCAAATCATTTTTAAAGAGTATCTTTTGAGAAAATAGGATTATAGAAATCACCCTACCTATATCCAACATAAATTTCCGTATTCAACAAGTGTTATGGGTGGAAATAATGCTGAGATCGCCTTTTAAATTCCATGAATAGGACGAGTTTCCTCTTCGGATTTTAACAATTTGTATAAGAAGATTATTTCTATAAAATCCAAGTTGAGCATCCGGGCTTTCCCTTCGATCTGTTCCACACCTTGCCTAAAAGAGAAAACCAAGGCCAGGTTAGTTCAGGGCACTGGTTGGTCCATCCCTAACCTTAGTTACACACCTTGTTTTTACTTTTAGATCTCACAGGTGGGACAAATGCACTAGTCGTTTTCGCATACTCATTTTCCTTTATTAATCACTTAATTATTTATTTAACCGCCTTTGAAGTAATTTTGAATTATTCAAATCTCATTTAAAATACTTTATTATTTACTTAAACAAAGGACTTGGGAAAGAACTGTTAAGCTACAACCTTTATGTCAAAAATTATAGAAAAACATTGCGAAAAGTGTTGCAAAAAGTGTTACAAAAAGTGTTACAAAAAGTGCTTTAAAAGCTATAATCTTCAAAATGACTTTATATCATTTATAAAACCATAATATCAACTTAAATCACTTTAAAACATTTTAAAAGATTTTTAAAATTTATTTTATATTTTAAAACATTTAAGATATTAATTTTAAAATTTGGTCACTTTGCTGCAAAAGCGTGATTTTTCTAGAAAATTGTTTAGGACATATTTTAAAATCCACTTAATAAAATCTTGATTTTCTTTCTTTGTTTGAAAGATATGGATATAATAGTTCGAAAAATTCTTATCCCAAAGAATTCCAAGCTTAATTTCACTCTGTATACTTATTTAAATTTTTTGGCATGAAATCGCGGACTAACGTTACGCAATGCGCCTAGTTTTGACATATTTCATGTTTTTCATTCAAACTTTGGTAAAACAAGTTTATGTATTTATAAAACATTTCTAAACTATTTTTATTAATTTTAAAAGGTATTAAATGATTCCATAACACTTTTCAATTTATTTTGGAAAGTGTTTTCCATGTGAATCAATGTCATGTATCTCGTGACTTGTTTCAATATTTTCATGCAATAAAAAGCATATGGAAATCAATATTATGACCAAACATCCAAACAACATATCACAATATCACAACCTAATATTTACACATAAATTAGGAGTTCTCACCTTAGTTGCAAATGAACTAACTTTAACACGTGCCTAATCGCTAACGAACGTTAAATGCTCACAAACGCTCGCTTTAAAGTCACGAAGTGGCTTGGCTTACTCTTGGAAGGCTTAGGGGATTTCGGCCATGCTTGTTATGGGTGGAGGAGCTCGATGGTGGGTGTGGGTCGTGACTTACATAGGGGGAGAGAGGAAGTTTGAGTGGGTTTTGGTGGAGTTTTGATGATTATTTCTCTTTGTTTTATTTTGAGAATATTTTGGAATTATTTAATTATGGAAAGAAGCCAATAGCGAGTGGAAGAAAAACTTCGAAAATGAAGAAGAAAGGTGCGAAGAAATGAGAGAAAGTGGGTGTGTATTTATAGAAAAATATTTATATTAAAATATTATATTTGCAAAAGACCAAAATACCCTTTTCTTATTTTTAAGGTAGTCTTACTTTTCAACACTTAACATCATGTTTCACATCACAACTTTAAGTCACTTTCACTTAAGAAGTATGTAAAGAATATAATGTTTTTATTTACTTTTGAAATGATATGTTTTGTCTTTATTAGTTTACTTTTCCTAATTATATTCTAGAATTTCCTAATCGTGCTTTAAAAAAAGTAAACCTAATTAGCAACTTAATTAATACTTACTACATTTATATAAGTGTACATGAATATTAAAATAAAGATGCGGCAACAGTATGACAACTTTAAATCGACAAAACATTGATTTTTGATAAATATTCTACGGTCATATTTTGACGTTTTAGTTAAACTATTTATTTATGTAAAACAAATTTAAAATTAAGTTTGTATAATATTATTTAAAAATATAAATATTCATAAATAAATTAAAATAATTTAATAAACCATTTAATTTTCTGAAATCATGATTTTGTCACTTCAATCGATATAAGCAAATGTTACTATTTTTATGTATTTTTCTATTTCCAAATCCCATCTAATATTTTTTAAATCATAAAACATTTTATATTTTATATTTAAAATCACTTTAAATGTTATATTTTGAAGTGGTTAAATTTTGGGTTGTTACTATTAGGGTGCTGATTTATATAATAAAGAATTGGTCAGGGATTTTTTACTACATTCGAAAATAGGACCTGATATGCAATGCCCTTTTTTTAACTAGTTTGGTTATACATGATATAACTGTGTGCACTGCATTCTTCTTCTCAAGGTAATGAACATGATATTACGTGCAGATAACAATGAACACTAGTACCATTTTATGCCAGTAATAAAGAATTTGATCGTACATTACCACTTACATAACACTATAATATAGCAATATCGAAGCATGTCCATCGGACGTGTTTAAAGAAAAAACATGTGTTAACTTCTATTTATTACTAATTAGTATAAATAAATGCGCACAAAAACTAAAGTTAAAATGATCTTGAATGTTTTGCTTTTAAAATTAAAATTACTCTTCTATATATCTTATTATATAACATGGTGTAGAAACACAGAATTGGGGAAGAGAGACAGGATATTAAATTAATAGTGTTGCAATAGTAAAACAAAATGTGGAGAAGAAAAAGTTCCCAAAATACCATTTCTGCTATTTTTTATTTTATTACTGGAGAAAGGTGTATTTTTAAAATTCAAAAGCTTCTATATATAAACACACACACACACACATAGCTTGAAATGATATTACATCCAAATGAAACTAATACATAGTGGACCACGTCTAAAACTAGATTGCCAATGGTCGTCCCCCTATCTAGCAACGATCCTATTTTTTTGCTAGAAGAGTTAGGGCAAGATGGATTCATATAGTCTTTTGTTGTGTTTTAAAATGAAAGAAAAGAGATACATGTGAAACATAATTGATTTGTGAAATTGGAATTAAAACTGGAATGCATTGCTGGTCAATCAAGGAAAATTCAATAGTATATTGTCGGCCGTAGTATATTTTTTTTGTTTCTTTCGATCGAAGATATACAACCAATCGAATGTGGATAAAATGGAGTTCGTAGTTTAGTGCATTTAACACCACTCTGCTATTATCACATTTGTTTGTTTGTCCATTATGAGTTCATAGTCCTAGGAAAAACCGCAATAATTTTCAAATAGATTGAATAGAAATTGAAGCTTTCTTTAACTACTCATATTACCTTACATTATATTTTTTAAATTTTATTTTTGAACTTGGTTAAATGTCCATAAAGATACGTAGTTAGCTCTCAAAATTATAGAAATCATAACAATATCTTCTTGGCTAATTCTACTCACACCCCAATAACCTCTTAACATACATCAGAAAATATAATAAACTTGTATACATTAAAAGTTTCTTTACGTGCACCATCAATTTCAAAAAAATGTGATTATTTTCATCTTCATCATCTTTCCTCTGTATTATATATAACTCATTTACACTAAATTCATTTGAATCCAAAAAATTGAACTTTAATTTTTGGGACTAATATTATACCTTCTCTAAGTTTTTTTTAACTCCTAGTTTCATCAAAATAAACTTTGATTTCAGAAAAACAAATTTAAATACTTTTGAACAAGGTTGGTTAGTTGTGAAATTGTCAAAATAAATATTTTATGTTTCAGTGACTTCATAAAAAATGTATGGATTTGATCAAATATCATTAATTTTAACGTTTTAATTTAATAAGTTATAAGAAAAAGACTAGAAAACGCAATTAAAAACAAGGGCGACTTAGTTACATTTTTTAGCAAAGTAATGGTGCATATTAGGTGATTTTTGATGTATAAATAGAATTTGCATATCTTTTTTTAATTATCCAGTTACCTCAATCCCTACAATAGTATTTCTTTTTCTTAATTAACTAGTGATTGAGTTCAAATACTTTTATCTTACTATTTTTATCGCTTTCTCATCATATATTTTCAAAAAAAATTTATATTCAAATTCTAGGCATTAGCTATGATCTATACTTATGATAATTTACTGATACAACCACACAATGGTGAGAAAAATGACCATTTGACTGCATAGTTTCCTTTTAAAAAAATAAATTACTACACAATTAATTTCAATTAAATACACGAAGATAATATATTGGATAAACTTACCTACATTATTAGAATCAAAATAAACATATGGAATAAAATGTACAGCATGGAATATGTAACAATTAATGGATGAAAATGACACGTGTGTGTTATCCCTAAAAACATAAGTAATCGTTGGTTGAGAGAAAGTTGTCGTTGATTGATCTTGGTAGGGACTATCGTAAGTTGAGGATAGAACAAGCTGCTACAAATTGGTAATATAAAGAGCTATCGCATGTTGAAGACCAAAGAAAGTTGTAGCAAGTTGATAGTGAATGGAGCCATCATAAGTTGATAATAAATGGAGTCATCGCAAGTTTATGATGAGTGAAGCTAGTGCAAGTTAAGATTAAGGCAAGCTATCATAAGTTGGTAGTTGAAGAAGCCATCGCAGTTTAAAAATGAAATAACCATCGCAAGTCAACAATGAGGGAAGCTGAAGTAGGTCAATGCTAAAGGAGAGTTATTACATGTAGAAACTTGGGAGAAGGCATCGCATGTTGACTAGTTAAGCTATCGAAGGTTGACATTCTAAAGCTATCACATTCTTATTAGATGAGCTATCGAAGGTTGATGTCCCTAAAGCTATTGCATGTTGATTAGATGAATCATCGAAGGTTGACATTTCTAAGCTATCACACATTGACTGAAAAAGCCATCGAAGGTTGGATTTCTAAGCTATCGCATGATGATTAGAAGAGCTCTCGGAGGTTGATGTTTCTAAGCTATTTCATATTGAATAATTTATACAAAAGTAGCTCCAGATAGCCATGTGGCATCCTCTAATTGAGTCAGAAGTGCCATGTCAGCATGAAGTAAGAGAAGGATTGTATTACATGTCATTTCAAACATGTGCCACATTAGCAAGTCATGACTATCCACCTCTAGTAGGTGACACATAATACGAATCAAAGGCTCAAATCTTCTATAAATAAGGATGTACTCCATACAAGAAAGCGTACGAATTCTGAGCGGTATATTTTCTTCATCTTTCATTTATTAGAGTGTATAATAAAAAGCTTGAGATTATGATTTTAATGGAAGCCAAGTCAAACTAGAATCAAGGATTTGTAACAAAGGACTTGAATGAATTCCAATTTGTGTATATGTTCTCGTGTGGACTCTTGACTTGTCTACTTAACTTGTGACTAAGTTCATTGTTTGACTAGCATATTGCACATAAAACTGCTTGCTTCTTTTAACTTGCACATCCATTGGAAATACTTAAGATATGACCAAATTTTCGCCTAACATTTAGTTGTGCTTTCATTGAGAGTCGAACTCAAGGATTATTTGAACATAGAACAAAATCCAACTCATCCAAATGTTAATTATGTTGATTAAATGCCAACAACGATCTTAACACTTCAGCCTATCCATAGAATGTCATGCAATTTAGTGAGGAACAAGAACCAAATCAAAGGAATCTAGACCTTCTAACTATAGAGGAAAATAATAGAGTTGCTCGGTATAGCCTAAGTAAATGGAGTTTGTATCCATTCACATAGGGGGAAAACTGATTTTTGCATTGGAAAACTAAATAGAGAAGAACCGACCTGAGGATAAATGAGAAATATCAACTTAAGGGATGGTCCTTTTTCTCGGGGAAAACGAAGTGTTCAACCTCAAGCCAAAGGGATGATATTTGAAACAAAGCTAAACCATGATTTCGACAAATTTCCTCAAAAATGGAAAGACATTGTTATCTCATCCTTTAATAGGAAGGAAAAACGTCTTCTAACAATGAAAAGGAAAGCAATTGAAAACCAAAAGGAAGTTATGAACCTGCAAGAGAAGTACTAAAATAAGCAAGGAAACCGCTTTGATAAGGGGCCAAAATGCAAGATAGTTTCTCCTCTCCATGTTTCTCAAGAAAGAGTTTATTTTCTTACCAAGGAAAGACTAAACTATTATACTTCTAAGAAAAGCGCGAGAAGGGGAGAAAGGCACGAAGGGGGCGAATAATGCTATTATCATGAAACAAATGGGAAAAATACTAATAATTGTAGAGCCTTTTCAAGAATCATAGAATATTGTGTAGGAAAAGGAGAGTTCGGGACGTTTATTGAAAATGAACTTTCAAGAAACTAGAAAGAGGAGAGGATAAGATTTCAAAGAATGATGGTTGTGCATAATCACCAAAGATTGGAACTAATGGTCAAAGGCATATCTTCGAAAAAGGAATGGCTTCGAATGGAATATCAACCTAATTAAAGCCTTTAGTTTCACCGTAAGGCCTATTATTGAAGTGCACGGATGAAAAGCCTCTGATCCTACCGCAAGCTCTGGTTGAAGCACCTATCCAAAAAGTGACGGTCAACTAAGCCTTTGGTCTTGCTATAAGACCTAGCTAAAGCATTCATCTAAGGGAGATGAACAAAAAGCCTTTGGTCCAAGTGACAGTCAATTAATCCTTTGGTCCCATTTGTAACCACCGTGATTTTTCAATGTTGTTAATTTAAATTTAGTAAAGATTTGAACATGTAATTTTAATGGGAAATTGGATTTCTCATAATTGAAGTATATTTGAATATTAAATTTTTTTATTTAAATAATAATTGGTAAAGCAAAATATAGAATTCATTAATGTTAAATTCTTGTTTTAAGACTTGTTAAATAATGTGTTACAATTTTCTACATATAGTGTAATTTTATTTAATAAGAAAATGGGGATTTTTAAAATTAAAATTTATTTAACTGTTGAGTTGTCATATTATAGAAAATGCAAAGTACCATGTTTTCAATAAGGAAAATATGGGTTTATAAATTATTAAAAATTATGTTTTATTAATTAATCATGAAGATTAGGTGATGAAATTAATTTTAGTATGTTAACTTGAATTTTTCTATGTTGAGTAGTTTTTAGTGTTTTATTAAGATAGAAAACGAGAAAATGTATAAACATTTTATTGTTCTAATTAACTAATGGGATTGGGCTTAGGATGATTTCATCCCACTTAAGAGTAAGTGGATTTCATTCTTCGGTGTTTAGAAAATGAACATCACGTTCATTTTCTTTCCCTCTTGATAAAAAACAGAAGCTCTTCTTCCTCTTGTTTTTAAAACCAAATTTTATCAAAATCAAAGTTTTAAAATCCAATAAATTCTAGAAAATTAAGAGAAAATCAAAAGTAAGTTCTCCTAACTCTAATTTATTATTTTGCTAAATTGATTTTCAGTATCTAATAGGTTTTAATTTTTATTGTTCTTCCTTTATTTTGAGACAAATTGTTAGGTTTTTTGAAATTGAATGCAAGATTGATAAGAATGATTGTAGCAAGCTAATGAAGAAAGGTGAGTTAGCCCTCACATATCTATCTTTAAATTTCAGGTTTGTATATAATTGTTGTATGACGAAAATACTAAATTTGAATGATTGTATGGTTGTGGTTTGCTGAAATTTGTTTGTGAAAAATCGCTACAATAAAAAAGCGATGTCTTAGTACAAAATTATCCAAATTAGCCAGTTCTTTTTTGCATTGAAAGAACTTTATATTAACTACAAGTTCTCTTTTAATTACTATATGAAATTCTGTTGTTTAGATGGTCAAAATTGAGTTTGAAACTAAAGTACAAAACTCTGTTCTGCGCAAATTTCTTAGTTGAAACCTGATATTAAAATCACCATAACTTTTGAATGCTAGATTGACATAGAGTGAGATTTTTTTAGTTGAAAGGTATATTTATAAAGAACAACTTTTATGTTTATCATTTTTTGTAAATCTACATTTTACTAACCGTAATATGTGTTCGAAGAGCAGGGAACCCCTCTGTCATGTGTTTTTAATTTTAATTTGGAAACACGAAATTGTTTTGGCCATATCTCTTTTGTCGCCATTCGTAATATGATAATTTTTAATGTTCTAGAAAGCTTATACTTAGCTACAACTTTCATGTTTTATCTTTTGTTAAAATTTGAGCTTTAGATAGTCAAAATCATGATTTTTGTTGCTGCCCTAAGAATAAACAACAGTGACAATGAATTTAAATCTGAAAATTATTTTGGTCATAACTTTTAAACTGTAAATTCAAATTAGATGATCTTTTCTTCTTTGAGAGCTGAGACCTTTATTTGCAACTTTCATGTTTTGAGTTTTGTAAAATTATGAGATTTAGTGGTCGAAACTGCATATTTAGATCATAAATTTGAGTTAAATGAAGTAAATAGACAAGCTTCGTATACAAATAATTTTACGAAAGAGAATTATTTTTAATTTATAAATCTTAGAATTATTTCTAAATTAAGTTAATAAAAATTAAAAATGATTTTTTTGCAAGTTATTTTATATATTAAGCATGTTTATTAAAATATTTATGGATTTGGAAATATGACTTTAGAAATACAAATCTTACCAATTTTACATAAAAGCGATTGTCGATTTGGAATATAAATATTATGGTTTTATTAAATAAATAATATTGGATTCATGGAGTTAGGAAATGTAATTTTCAAATATATAAACTTAGTTTATTTCTAAATAAAATGGTTATACTTTAATATGGATTAAGAAGAGTAATTAAATATGGATTTGTGAATATTATAAAAAATGGAAATTTGAGACAACTTTGTGTATAATTAAAATCTTGGAACAATTCAAAGTTATGGAATATTTTAGCAAATCTGTGAATATTTTTATATAGTTAAATAATGAATGGATTTATGAAAAAATATAGTAAGTGTTTTAAACAATAAGCTCGAAAGAGAAAAAAAATGTTCTAAGAACTTAATTCTATAATTTGAGGAGTACAAATAATCGACTTAGTGTTATCGATTGGTTTAACTGCTTTCGAATAACGCTTCAACGAATGTGGTACAACTCATTAAATAAAATGTTTGAGTGGAACTTACTAACCCATTGGCAAATACATGAATTCCATCGAGTAGTATGGGATGCCTTGGTTAAATTCTTATGATCATATTTAAGAAAGTACTTGACACTTTAGAGTTGTATTCTCTTTTGATGTGCGACAAGTGGTTGCTAGATCCTTAAGATAATATAGTTCAGGTTTTCTAATGGTATCCGTAATAAGTGATATTTACTAGCTTTTAATAAATACTTGAATTTCACCATGCGGTAGAGATTACTGAAGGTGATAGTATTTGGCACTTTAAAGTTTACTCTCTTTTACTATGCGGCAAGTGGTTGCTAGATCCTTATGAAGTTTATTCCTGGATTTCTTTTCAAACATAGTAGTATAATAATATTAAATAGATTTAGATTTATCGAGTCATGGTTTCTACGATCTGGTTGATCGGTATGCACTATCCTTGAGATCATTCTGTGATTCTGTGTTCCCGGTCTGAGTATGATCCTTAGTGTAATGACCCGTAAATTTCGACGATTTAATTTATTTAATAGAATTTTGTAATAAAAATTTAGTATAAATAATAAAAGGTGATAAATATATATTGAACGCTAATTTAACAATGGTAATTTAAGCCTTTGTTTGTAATATGAATAAATTTTTCAATAAAAATTGGTGTATGTATTGTACTTGAATATAATGGGAAGATAGAGAATATAGGTAAGGCATTTAATTAGTTAAGCGTAAATTTATGGGTATAATAACAATTCGTATACATTACCTAATTAATCTGTCAATTAATTTGTTGAAAAAATCAAAACCTTTTAATTTGGTAAATAATTTGATGCGTATTGATAAGCGTTACTTTAACGATTAATTTTAAAGTGATGGGAAGAAAATAAGTAAAGTTATGTAGTAATAAATAAATAAAAATATCGCAATAAATAGGAAACTGACATAACATTTATTTATATAAACGTTACTTATTGATTTGAGAGTAACGGAAGTGTGAACGTAGAATAAAATAAGCGTAGATTTATGTTAGGTAATTATTGAGAATATGGGGAATAAGTTGAAATAATATTAATAAAAATTTATGCGTAAAACATGTTATGTAAGATATATTGATTCCATTTAATAAATTGAGGATTAATATTATCGAAGAGGATTAAATATGGTCTCAATGTAAATTTAGATAAGTTTTGAAATAAAGACTAAATCCATTCAGAAGATGACAATGGGTGCAATATTTTGATTTGTAAGCAATAGTAATAGGTTACATGTTTAATTGGTTGATAGAATTTGAATTGAAATAAATGTTAATACACTAAAGAAAGGTTACAATAATATGATAAGTAATACAATGTCTAGAAGTTTAATATAGAGTGTGTTAAGACGTAGAAATGGAAATTAGGAAGCAGTTGGAATTAAATGAAATTTTAGGTGTATTTATGAGAAATTTACGTACAATTAAAGAGGCGAATGAAATAAATACCAACCAATTTTAGTGAATAACGGGATATAACCCTAAATAAATAAATTCCTTGAAATTTAAGTTTTAATTTTTGATAAATTGTATTTGTACTTTAATATTGAAAATTTTGGGATTATTCAAAAATAAATTAATGTAGGAAGTTGTTAAAGGATTCTGAATTTACCAAGTGGTCCAAACTGACAAAATTTGCAAATAATTAAAGTTGGATTGTAAATCCGATTCAATTAACCTATTATTAATTTATTTGTTTGGAATATAAAAAGTAATGATAAGGTTAATTGAAATTAAGGGTAGTTTAATTTGTATGTTATTTGGGATTAAGGCAAGATGGGTGGATATTAGGAGTTATATACTTAGATCATTCAATTTATTTGGATAACATTGTAATAAATGTAATTAAATGTACATTTACGTGAAATATAATACCATGCTTAATAGATTGCTAAGTTGTATATATTAAAGGGAATTTTATTAATTGTTTTTAAAAAAACCTTAATTAATATAGTTGATAAATTTAATATAAGAAAAACCAATGAAATTTTTGGGAATAATGTAGGTTAATATGAGTTAGTAGTTAGGGTAGTGACTAAAATTGGTAATACATTGCAATTAATGTTAATAGTGTTGACATAAGCTAATAAATTTAAATGTTAATGCAATACCAATTTATGTATTTATGGTGATTGCGAAATTGGAATTTGATAAATGCAGTAACTAACTCAGGGAAAATAGATTTTATGGAATCAATAAAAGATAGGTAAATTTAATGATTGTTTGGTGGTAATTTAAGCATGAATGGGAATAAATCGGGCAATAGTGAGAATTATTAATTATTACCCATCAATTTATTTAGAATCTAAATCAAATGCAACATTCGTTGTTATTTGTAGCTTATAGGTGGAAATAACGTAAACTTTATTCAGAATATGATAATTAGTTAGATTAAAAGAATGGAAGGCAGGATATATGGATTCATTTGGATTTAGAACATGGTAATTTGAATTTATTGAATTTATTGGAAACTGAATAGAACATTTTATGTGATTAAAATTAAAGTTGGAATTCGGAGATGTTTTAGGAATTCCCATCTATGGGATACCAATAGATAGGATAATTAAATGAAAGGTCAACTAAAGGATTTCTACAAAGTTAATTTATAATTTGTAGATAAAATGAAATTGAAATTTTACGCTGAAGTTAATAATGTACTCAGCATTTAAGAAACGTCTTAAATTGTCTAAAATTGAATAAACGATGAAGTAATAAATAATAATTATTAATAAAATCCAAAATTTGGTAACCCGTTTTCAAATTAATGATAATTAGTGTTGTTATAGGCTATTTATTTAAGTAACAGTGCGATGCCAAAAAAAATGGATTGGAAGTAATTGCGAAATATAAATAAAATATTTTAGTAAGGAATTCAAATGTATATATACATAGAAATGTGGGTTTTTATAGTATGAAAACTTAGTCAATTTACAATAGTTAAATCTATTGAGAATGAATAAAAATCTAAGATAATTATTACGGTAATTTAGAAATTTAGTTGAAAATGGAAACTTATCTATGAATTTGGAATTTAATGAAATTGTCAATTTATATTGAAACTTATAAATGAAGCATCTAAATTTACATTTGTAAATATGTTTAAAATTCAATGTAAATGTCTGAGAAAGAAATTAATTTATTTACTAATCCGTAACGTATCCATTAATATAAAATATTCTGGTGGGTCAACAACCGTTTTGCGCGTTTATGATTCATGCCCACCTATCCTATTTCACTTTGTCTATTTATAGGCTGTGTAAACCCTAGCCTCCATCTATCTTCATTTCTCTCTATGTGTTCTTTTCTTCAACTTCTTCTCTTCCAATGACTGCAAAATTTCTAGATACAATTATAGTCCAAAATAAAAAAAATAAAAAAAAAATTTCAAACTCCTCTAAAAATTCCAGAAAAATTATATGTCATAATTCTCGAAGAGCGTAACCTGTTGGTACTGTCCGTTTTTTTTTATTGGTGCTGTAGCATGCTCGAATTTGAGAAGAAGGACGTGGCCTGTGACGTGGCATGGTGATGGGGTATATTTGTTTATTTTGTTTTATTTAATTTTTGTTTCAATCGAAATTTTCGAATAACTTTCTCATACGTAGTCCGATTCACGCGAGATTTTTTTGTTAGGATCGTAATTAAATTCCAGATCTGTTGACGCTGGTTTGGACCAATTCGGAGACCATCGAATTTTTGAGTTTAAATTGAATTTAAATTCGATTTAAATTCAAAAGGTGAGTGTTTTAACCCACTCACAATTTCTGAAATTTCTTGTGTTTGTTATATTAATTTAGATATGGGTAGAAATTTTTTTATGACCGTTTGGCATGTTTTATTCACTATTTCTGTTTAAACGCATTTATTTAATATAACTGTAAATTTATTTATTTATTGCATATAAATTTGACAGTTAGAATTTATTTATTTCATATTAACTGCCAGGCATAGTTATGTTAAATTTTATTTCATATTAACTGCCAGTTAAGCTTACGTTTATTTTTGCATATAAACTGCCAATTAACAGTTATTAAATTTATTTTGAGTATAAACTGATAATTGATACCATTATTTATCACCTGTTATATATTGATGATTGTTTGAAATTGGATGATGACTGTGATAAATGGATGTATGATTTGATGGATGAATGGATGATTTATTTTATTAATTGCAAGTTGCTATGCATTTCATTCATTCGGGATTACGGTTTGAAATGATATACAACCGTATTTTATTTTAAATTGCGGATTGAAATGATAAACATCCGTATCACTTGACCATAGGGTAGAAAATTTTATACAGGCACCGCGGTATATATATATAATATATTTTGGAATGTTTTTATGGTTTTGTAAAGCTATATATATGGTTTATGGGATATTGAATTAGTTATTTATATATATAGTAATTTTCGGGTTTAAGCTTTGTATAAATTTGATTTGAAGTATAAAATAAAGTTTGATTTTTAAGATCAAATACGATTAAGCATTATTTTAAAACCAAAGTTCTGGAGTTTTATTGACTTAAATAAGAATAAGGTCGGAAGATGAATATTGAGTAAAATTTGGAATTAAATAAAAAGGTTATTAATTTTTTAAAGGGTATGATTTTTATAACTTGATTTTTGTGTAGAGTGATTTAAATGAATATATCAAGTTTAATAAATTGAAAGATTATCCAGTTATGTGAAGTTAAAGGTTTTACTTAAATTATATTGAATTCATTAAGCAAACATTTCAAGTCTAAATAAGAAGTAATTGAATTTGATACATATGGATTTGTCAAATGAGTTGTTTTTTTTGAAATGGTGAAATATTTAAAGCCTTGAAACATAAGAATTGAAATGGTATTTGGAAGTGTAAATCGATATTTGAAATTGATTTGTGAAATCTAAAGAAGCTATTTTGTTTTATAAAAGTATTTTAATATTTAACCATTTAAGAGATGGAAATTTGTTTCAAAGCTATGTTTTTTCAAGGTAGTATAATTTGGAAATATTATGTTCAAGAGTTTGATTTCTAAATATTTTACTTTGGAAACCCTATGATTTTGGAAGGAATATATATTGGAAAATAAATGATATCGTATTGATTTGGTGTTTTAAAAATATAAATGACATCGTATTTATATGGGTTTAAAATGGATATTTTATTCTTGTTTTAAAGTATAAACTATTTTGAAAAGACCGCGGTGTTATAATAACGATTGGTTGTTGAAGAGACCGGGATGGGAAGTTGTCATACTCTCTGCCAACTCCGAAAACCACTTCAACAACCGTGTACGCGGTGGAGATTCCAGAATGAAGTAGGTTGGTGGCGGCGTTTCCTTTAAAGGTAAATACGAGGACCCAACTCCCTTGAGTTGGCATAAGGTGGCTAAAACAGGAGCGATCGACGGGTTAATGAGGTAGCACCTCTGATCGGACACTTCCCTTCGATACTATACTTAGACTTTGGATTTTCGGTGGCTACCTTCACTTTTGATTTCTTTGATGTAGGGAGTTTGTTCGAGGTGGGCGGCAGCTGTGCGCTGCGCGTTTCCATCGGCCCGGAAGCGTAATTGGTATATCTACCCTGGCATTGCCTAGTTGTGCCGTGTCACCTACCCTAGCGCGCCTTATACGATTTTGTTTTGTACCATACCTATGGAGTGCCCTCTGACGACGCCCAGTACGGGGGAGATTACGGTACTGTATAGACTATGGGAATATATAAATGTGTTAAGGTGGAAAATGTAAAGCCTTAACGCTATTTAAAAGTAAGTTTATTTTACAATTAGACACTATTATAATAGCGCAATATACTACATAGTAAATAGTTTAACGGATCCTTAGGAGATGTAAATCCCGAGCATCTCTTGAGTTACTACACTCATATTTATTTCTGTTAATGTAACTCACAAAAGATCTTTTAGTCCTGACTCGAGTGTTTTTGTCTTTCCAAATTCGCTCGAGTCAGTCCGAGCATTTCAGGATTGAAGATTTTATTTCCGGAGGAAGAAGACGAAGATTTTATTATTATTACTATAGATAATATGGTTACACTACCCTCATATTGTTCTGCTGCATTGTTATATGGTATGTGTACTCTGATATGTATTGTATAAATAAATCAAAGGTTTTTGTAAACAGATATGTGTACTCTAATATGGTTTCACGAACCGTAAATTTCGACGATTTGATTTATTTAATAGAATTTTGTAATAAAAATTTAGTAGAAATAATAAAAGGTGATAAATATATATTGAACGCTAATTTAACAATGGTTATTTAAGCCTTTGTTTGTAATATGAATAAATTTTTCAATAAAAATTGGTGTAAGTATTGTACTTGAATATAATGGGAAGATAGAGAATATAGGTAAGGCATTTATTAGTTAAGTGTAAATTTATGGGTATAATAACAATTCGTATACATTACCTAATTAATCTGTCAAATAATTTTTTAAAAAAATCAAAACCTTTTAATTTGGTAAATAATTTGATGCGTATTGATAAGCGTTACTTTAACGATTAATTTTAAAGTGATGGGAAGAAAATAAGTAAAGTTATGCAGTAATAAATAAATAAAAATATCGCAATAAATAGGAAACTGACATAACATTTATTTATATGAACGTTACTTATTGATTTGAGAGTAACGGAAGTGTGAACGTAGAATAAAATAAGCGTAGATTTATGTTAGGTAATTATTGAGAATATGGGGAATAAGTTGAAATAATATTAATAAAAAATTTATGGTAAAACATGTTATGTAAGATATATTGATTCCATTTAATAAATTGAGGATTAATATTATCGAAGAGGATTAAATATGGTCTCAATGTAAATTTAGATAAGTTTTGAAATAAAGACTAATTCCATTTAGAAGATGACAATGGATGCAATATTTTGATTTGTAAGCAATAGTAATAGGTTACATGTTTAATTAGTTGATAGAATTTGAATTGAAATAAATGTTAATACACTAAATAAAGGTTACATTAATATGATAAGTAATACAATGTCTAGAAGTTTAATTTAGAGTGTGTTAAGACGTAGAAATGGAAATTAGGAAGAAGTTGGAATTAAATGAAATTTTAGGTGTATTTATGAGAAATTTACGTGCAATTAAAGAGGCGAATGAAATAAATACCAACCAATTTTAGTGAATAACGGGATCTAAACCTAAATAAATAAATTCCTTGAAATTTAAGTTTTAATTTTTGATAAATTGGATTTGTACTTTAATATTGAAAATTTTGGGATTATTCAAAAATAAATTAATGTAGGAAGTTGTTAAAGGATTCTGAATTTACCAAGTGGTCCAAACTGACAAAATTTGCAAATAATTAAAGTTGGATTGTAAATCCGATTCAATTAACCTATTATTAATTTATTTGTTTGGAATATAAAAAGTAATGATAGGGTTAATTGAAATTAAGGGTAGTTTAATTTGTATGTTATTTGGGATTAAGGCAAGATGGGTGGATATTAGGAGTTATAAACTTAGATCATTCAATTTATTTGGATAACATTGTAATAAATGTAATTAAATGTACATTTACGTGAAATATAATACCATGCTTAATAGATTGCTAAGTTGTATATATTAAAGGGAATTTTATTAATTGTTTTTAAAAAAACCTTAATTAATATGGTTGATAAATTTAATATAAGAAAAACCAATGAAATTCTTGGGAATAATGTAGGTTAATATGAGTTAGTAGTTAGGGTAGTGACTAAAATTGGTAATACATTGCAATTAATGTTAATACTGTTGACATAAGCTAATAAATTTAAATGTTAATGCAATACCAATTTATGTATTTAAGGTGATTGCGAAATTGGAATTTGATAAATGCAGTAACTAACTCAGGGCAAATAGATTTTATGGAATCAATAAAAGATTGGTAAATTTAATGATTGTTTGGTGGTAATTTAAGCATGAATGGGAATAAATCGGGCAATAGTGAGAATTATTAATTATTACCCATCAATTTATTTAGAATCTAAATCAAATGCAACATTCGTTGTTATTTGTAGCTTATAGGTGGAAATAACGTAAACTAATTCAGAATATGATAATTAGTTAGATTAAAAGAATGGAAGGCAGGATATATCGATTCATTTGGATTTAGAACATGGTAATTTGAATTTATTGAATTTATTGGAAACTGAATCGAACATTTTATGTGATTGAAATTAAAGTTGGAATTCGGGGATGTTTTAGGAATTTCCATCTATGGGATACCAATAGATAGGATAATTAAATGAAAGGTCAACTAAAGAATTTCTGCAAAGTTAATTTATAATTTGTAGATAAAATAAAATTGAAGTTTTACGCTGAAGTTAATAATGTACTCAGCATTTAAGAAACATCTTAAATTGTCTAAAATTGAATAAACAATGAAGTAATAAATAATAATTATTAATAAAATCCAAAATTTGGTAACCCGTTTTCAAATTAATGATAATTAGTGTTGGTATAGGCTATTTATTTAAGTAACAGTGCGATGCCAAAAAAATGGATTGGAAGTAATTGCGAAATATAAGTAAAATATTTTAGTAGGGAATTCAAATGTTTATATACATTGATATGTGGATTTTTATAGTATGAGAACTTAGTCAATTTACAATAGTTAAATCTATTGAGAATGAATAAAAATCTAAGATAATTATTACGGTAATTTAGAAATTTAGTTGAAAATGGAAACTTATCTATGAATTTGGAATTTAATGAAATTGTGAATTTATATTGAAACTTATAAATGAAGCATCTAAATTTACATTTGTAAATATGTTTAACATTCAATGTAAATGTCTGAGGAAGAAATTAATTTATTTACTAATCCGTAACGTGTCCAATTAATATAAAATATTCTGGTGGGCCAACAACCGTTTTGCGCGTTTATGATTCATGCCCACCTATCCTATTTCACTTTGTCTATTTATAGACTGTGTAAACCCTAGCCTCCATCTATCTTCATTTCTCTCTGCGTGTTCTTTTCTTCAACTTCTTCTCTTCCAATGGCTGCAAAATTTCTAGATCCAATTACAGTCCAAAATAAAAAAAATAAAAAAAAATAAAAAAATATTTCAAACTCCTCTAAAAATTCCAGAAAAATTATATGTCATAATTCTCGAAGAGCGTAATCTGTTGGTACTGTCCGTTTTTTTTATTAGTGCTGTAGCGTGCTCGAATTTGAGAAGAAGGACGTGGCATGTGACGTGGCATGGTGATGGGGTATATTTGTTTATTTTGTTTTATTTAATTTTTGTTTCAATTAAAATTTTCGAATAACTTTCTCATATGTAGTCCGATTCACGCGAGATTTTTTTGTTAGGATCGTAATTAAATTCCAGATCTGTTGACGCTAGTTTGGACTAATTCGAAGACCGTCGAATTTTTGAGTTTAAATTGAATTTAAATTCGATTTAAATTCAAAAGGTGAGTGTTTTAACCCACTCACAATTTATAAAATTTCTTGTGTTTGTTAAATTAATTTAGTTATGGATAGAAAATTTTTTATGACTGTTTGGCATGTTTTATTCGCTATTTCTGTTTAAACGCATTTATTTAATATAACTGTAAATTTATTTATTTATTGCATATAAATTTGACAGTTAGAATTTATTTATTTCATATTAGCTGCCAGGCATATTTATGTTAAATTTTATTTCATATTAACTGCCAGTTAAGCTTATGTTTATTTTTGCATATAAACTGCCAATTAACAGTTATTAAATTTATTTTGAGTATAAACTGATAATTGATACCATTATTTATCACCTGTTATATATTGATGATTGTTTGAAATTGGATGATGACTGTGATAAATGGATGTATGATTTGATGGATGAATGGATGATTTATTTTATTAATTGCAAGTTGCCATGCATTTCATTCATTCGGGATTACGGGTTGAAATGATATACAACCGCATTTTATTTTAAATTGCCGATTGAAATGATAAACATCCGTATCAATTGACCATAGGGTAGAAAATTTTATACAGGCATCGTGGTATATATATAATATATTTTGGAATGTTTTTATGGTTTTGTAAAGCTATATATATATGGTTTATGGGATATTGAATTAGTTATTTATATATATAGTAATTTTCGAGTTTAAGCTTTGTATAAATTTGATTTGAAGTATAAAATAAAGTTTGATTTTTAAGATCAAATACGATTAAACATTATTTTAAAACTTAATTTCTGGAGTTTTATTGACTTAAATAAGAATAAGGTCGGAAGATGAATATTGAGTAAAATTTGGAATTAAATAAAAAGGTTATTAATTTTTTTAAAGGGTATGATTTTTATAACTTGATTTTTGTGTAGAGTGATTTAAATGAATATATCAAGTTTAATAAATTGAAAGATTATCCAGTTATGTGATATTAAAGGTTTTACTTAAATTATATTGAATTCATTAAGCAAACATTTCAAGTCTAAATAAGAAGTAATTGAATTTGATACATATGGATTTGTCAAATGAGTTGTTTTTTTTGAAATGGTGAAATATTTAAAGCCTTGAAACATAAGAATTGAAATGGTATTTGGAAGTGTAAATCGATATTTGAAATTGATTTGTGAAATCTAAAGAAGCTATTTTGTTTTATAAAAGTAGTTTAATATTTAACCATTTAAGAGATGGAAATTTGTTTCAAAGCTATGTTTTTTCAAGGTAGTATAATTTGGAAATATTATGTTCAAGAGTTTGATTTCTAAATATTTTACTTTGGAAACCCTATGATTTTGGAAGGAATATATATTGGAAAATAAATGATATCGTATTGATTTGTGGTTTTAAAAATATAAATGATATCGTATTTATATAGGTTTAAAATGGATATTTTATTCTGATTTTAAAGTATAAACTATTTTGAAAAGACCGCGGTGTTATAATAACGATTGGTTGTTGAAGAGACCGGGATCGGAAGTTGTCATACTCTCTGCCAACTCCGAAAACCACTTCAAAAACCGTGTACGCGGTGGAGATTCCAGAATGAAGTAGGTTGGTGGCGGCGTTTCCTTTAAAGGTAAATACGAGGACCCAACTCCCGTGAGTTGGCATAAGGTGGCTAAAACAGGAGCGATCGACGGGTTAATAAGGTAGCACCTCTGATCGGACACTTCCCTTCGATACTATACTCAGACTTTGGATTTTCGGTGGCAACCTTCACTTTTGATTTCTTTGATGTGGGGAGTATGTTCGAGGTGGGCGGCAGCTGCGCGCTGCGCGTTTCCATCGGCCCGGAAGCGTAATTGGCATATCCACCCTGGCATTGCCTAGTTGTGCCGTGTCACCTACCCTAGCGCGCCTTATACGATTTTGTTTTGTACCATACCTATGGAGTGCCCTCTGACGACGCCCAGTACGGGAGAGATTACGGTACTGTATACACTATGGGAATATATAAATGTGTTAAGGTGGAAAATGTAAAGCCTTAACGCTATTTAAAAGTAAGTTTATTTTACAATTGCACACTATTATAATAGCGCAATATACTACATAGTAAATAGTTCAACGGATCCTTAGGAGATGTAAATCCCGAGCATCTCTTGAGTTACTGCACTCATATTTTTTTCTGTTAATGTAACTAACATAAGATCTTTTAGTTCTGACTCGAGTGTTTTTGTCTTTCCAAATTCGCTCGGGTCAGTCCGAGCGTTTCAGGATTGAAGATTTTATTTTCGGAGGAAGAAGACGAAGATTTTATTATTATTACTATAGATAATATGGTTTCACTACACTCATATTGTTCCGCTGCATTGTTATATGGTATGTGTACTCTGATATGTATTGTATAAATAAATCAAAGGTTTTTGTAAACAGATTTATGAACTGTATATTTGATTATTATATTTTATCCTTTCGCTGTGAGATTCTGTTTCTTTCTCTGTTTTCTTATTTATCCCATAACAATCCTCCCTTACGTATGGTTTGAATTGGCACGTGTGTCTGTTTAAATCATGTAAAAAGGCGGGACATTACATTTGGTATCGAATCGATTCGAGTGATACCAATTTGTTTGTTTGTTTGCCATGGGTTTTGAGTACAATCATTGCAATTGTTTTGGACAATCATTACGATCGGTTTGGATTAAGATCTCTTAGATTCTGGATATTTGGATTTTGTGACTATTCTGTGTTAGTGAAATAAACATTTATTCTTGTGTCTTGTGTTATTGAAATAAACATATATTCTTGTGTCGTGTGTACATGAAATAAATATATGTTCTTGTGTCTTGTGATGGATGTTAAGTTAATTCTGTTATTTTTTGTTTAGTGACTAGTTCATGTTTGTGACTTAAAATTATACCTTGTTTTGAGTTAATCATTGATATTTGTGTGTTTAGAGATATTGTGTTTTGTTTTGTGAATTCATTTTTTAGTGACTAATATGTGTCTGTATCTTAAATGTATAACCGTGTGTCTTGTGATGAACTTTAAGTTAAATTAATTTCTGTGACTCGTTATATCATGGACATCTGCATTTACTTATATGCTGTTTGTTCTTGTGTTATATCTTGTTCTCACCCTATTGGATATTTAAAGATAGTCTGACTTGGGTGTTTTTTTTGCTCGGGTCAGGACGAGACTTTTCAGGTTACAGGACAGGCCGACCTTTGAATGGTTATACTAGTAAGGAGATAAAGATTTGGACTTTTAGTTTATCCCATTTAGGAATTTAGACCTTGTGTATAAAATGTATAAATGAGATCAGAGAATTGTTAAACTTATATAACAATCAAGTTTAGTATTTCATTTTGTAAACTCAAAATTTATATATGTGTAAGTTGAGAATTATTCCGTTGTGATATGTGATTGTTATTTATATGATATATTGTTCTGATTTTGAGAAATCGGTGTGTCTATTACTTTGTATTAATACTATACACATCAAATTTTAGTTCAGGTATTAAGTGCAAAGGTATAAATGACGTTTCAGTGTTAGTATAAAGATATATTCACATTCGATCGCCCTTAAAAAGCCGTATTCTCTTGATTAGTAGACAACATTGCTTGTAATGTTCTTTGCTAAACTGGGCATCACGGTGGATCATTGCAGTTTAGTATTAGAGCTATGTTTGAACATTATAACAATAATATTACAGGTCCGAGACTTGGATGGCTTAGAGTCCTATCCACTAGGGTGTGTGGAAGGTGGTTATATAAATTATCCAATTAGGGATAAGAATATTAAGTGATTATCGAGATAATCATTTGGGGCGTAAATTGACTTAAAAATTTTAAGTTGATAAATTGAAATTTGTGACTTTAAAACCTTTAATGAATAATGAGCAAAATCTTTTAGAGTTGAGAATATTTTGGATATAAATTGGAATGAATTAAATTAAAGTGAACTATTTTCTTTTACTAGAAAATTTTGGAAATTTGAGTGAATAAGTATAATATTTAAATGATCTAGGAATAATCAAAATTGTGCAGTGGAATTTCAGATATTGAATTGTTCCACTGTAATGATTATGTATGTTTTGGTTGATTGGCTGATTGGTTGCTAGGAAATGATTATTTGGCTGAATTTATTTAAAATTGTATGTGTGGATGTTAGTGATAATAAAATAAATGCATCTAAATTTGTGATTATCTATTGTGTTTCCGGACGTTGTTTAAGGATTCTGGTCGATACGTGGGATGCCATGCTATCGATAGGGGTTCCTAAACATCGAACGTGACATTTTGACATAAGTAATAATTAAAACTTGAAAATTTAAGTACGAATTTCTTTCATTATGGAATATCATGAATTGTTCATATCTCCTATATGATATGAATTTGATATTAAATACTTTCATGAATTTTTGAGATAGATGCAGGTATATGAAGATAAATAGATATCATATAAAAGGTTATAAATTGTTTGCTTAAGCAATATTAGCGGACTCGCTAATAATTCAAATATAAGGCATGTATGTCGGATTACGTATCGTATTTTATGGTTTTCCCTACGAGATGCCTCATTACTGAGATGAGATGTATATTATGTAGTTATATCCATATTGTAAACTTTCGAAATGCTAGCCATGCAAAGCTGACGAAATTTTTAGCAAATTCTGGCGTTAGAATATTTCTTTTAAATTTTGAGAAATTTTGAGTTTAGCATTATAATTTGAAGTGTATTAATTGAACGTTTTAGAAATAAAATTATAGATCATTTAACAAATAATTATTTTAAGAAGAAATTTATATTATGGATTTCTTTCATTAAGGATATTATGGGGACGCAATTTCTTTAAAGGGGAAGTTTGTAACAACTTTGATTTTTCAGTGTTGTTAATTTAAATTTAATAAAGATTTAAACATGTAATTTTAATAAGAAATTGGATTTCTTATTTGTTGAAGTAGTTTGAATATTATGTGTTTTATTTAAATAATGATTGGCAAAGCAAAATATGGGATTCAATAATGTTAAATTCTTGTTTTAAGACTTGTTAAATAACGGGTTACAATTTTCTAGATATGGTGTAATTTTATTTAATAAGAAAATAGGGATTTCTAAAGTTAAAATTTATTTATTTGTTGAGTTTCCATATTATAGAAAACGCAAAATACCATGTTCTCAATTACGAAAATATGGGATTATAAATTATTAAAAATTATTTTTTTATTAATTAATCATGAAGATTAGATAACGAACTTAATTTTAGCATATTAACTTGAATTTTTCTATGTTGAATTGAATTAGTTATTAATGTTTTAATAAAATAGAAAATGAGAAAATATGTAAGTATTTTATTGTTCTATTTAACTAATGGTTTTGGGCTTAGGATGAGTTCAGCCCACTTAAGAATAAGTGGATTTCTTTCTTCTGCACTTAGAAAATGAACATCACATTCATTTTTGTCCCTTTTGATAAAAAATAGAAGCTCTTCTTCTTGTTTTCTAAAATCTAGTTCTCTCAAAATCAAATTTTAAAATCCAATAAATTCCAGAAAATTAAGAGAAAATAAAAAGCAAGTTCTCCTAACTCCAATTTATTATTTAGACAAGTTGATTTTTAGTATCGAATAGGTTTTGATTGTTATTGTTCTTCCATTTTTTTGAGACAAATTGTTAGGTTTTCCGAAATTGAATGGAAGATTAATAAGAATGGTTGTAACAAGATAAGGAAAAAAGGTGAGTTAATCCTGACACATTTATCTTTAATTTTAGGTTTTCATATAATTGTTGTGATGAAAGATTGTGAATTTGAATGATTGTTTAGTTGTGGTTTGCTAAAAATTGTTTGTGAAAAATCACTGTAGTAAAACAGCGACATCTTAGTGCAAATTTATCCCAATTAGCACATTCTTTTTATAGTTGAAAGAACAAGTTCTCTTTTCATTACTTTATGAAATTCTATTATTTAGATGGTTGAAATTGAGTTTGAAACTTATGTACGTAGCTCTGGTTTGTGCAATTTTCTTAGTTGAAACCTGGCATTGAAATCACCATAACTTTTGAATGTTGGCCAAAATTAAGTGAGGTTTTTTTTACTGAAAGGTATATTTATAAGGAACAACTTTTATGTTTATCATTTACTGTAAATCTACATTTTACTAACCGTAATATGTGTTTGAAGAGCAGGTAACCCCTCTGTCCTGTGTTTTTAATTTTAACTTTGAAACACAAAATTGTTTTGGCCATATCTTTTTCGTCATCATTCAGAATTTAATAATTTTTAATGTTCTAGAAAGCTTGTACTTTTAATTACGACTTTTGTGTTTTATGTTTTTCTATATTTTGAGATTTATATAGTCAAAATCATAATTTTTGTCACTTCCCTGAGAATAAACGATAGCGATAATGAATTTAAATCTGAAAATTATTTCGGTCATAACTTTTAAAACTGTAACGACCCGATATTTTCAACTATTCGCATCCACACATGTCGGACTTAAATTGCTCAAAATACCAAATTGTAAAATAAATATGGCAAAAATAGCATAAACATTAAATAAATAAATCACAGATCACAAACACAGAGTAATAAATGCAGCGGAAGCAAAAAGATAGTTGTTCATGAAGCTACTATATAAATACATCAGAGTTATACAAGACACAATAGAAGTTTAATATGATAAACATGCACAAGCTGAATGCATCACCGGAATCAACTGAATAACTGGAACCAACAGAATACTGAAATTGAAATAGATGGCTGGATCTTCAAGCAAGGCTCCAGCTCCAAAGGTGAGTCTCTAATGTTGTATCACTCAGTCTGACCCAAGCGTAAAGCAAAACACAAAACACTCGAGTCAGGACATACATACTTATACAATGTAAACCAACTCAAGTGAACTGTAATATAAGGTACAAGTAACTTAAAGGATGCTTGGGACCGCCCATCCTCTAAGGATCCGTTAAACTATTTACTATGTAGTAATATTTCTCTATTATAATAGCGTCTAATTGTAAAATAAACTTACTTTTCAATAGCGTTAAGTGGTTACCCATATAGCCCTTAACACAAATAATGCCAATAGTCTATACAGTACGTAATACCTCCTAATCAGGAGGCTACCAAAGGATACTCCATAGGTACGACACAAATAGAAACTTGTAATAAAGGCTCGGTATGGTAGGTGACACGGCACAACTAGGCAATGTCAGGGTAGATATACCAATTACGCATCGGGCTGGTGGTAACGCGTAGCCGCAGCTACCTCCCACCTCGAACAAACTCCCCTCTAAAATCAAAGACCAAAAGTGGCCATCCAAAAGTCAGAGTATAATATCGAAGAGGAGTATCCAATAAAGGGCGCTAATCCCCTTGGCCCGAGAATCGCTCCTGTTTTAGCCACCTTATGCCAACTCACGGGAGTCGGGTCCACGTATTTACCTCAAAGGAAACGCTGTCACCATGCTACTTCATTCTGGAATCTCCACTGCGTACACGGTTGTTAAAGTGGTTTTCGGAGTTGGCAGAGAGTATGACAACTTCCGATCCCGGTCTCTTTAACAACCAAGCGTTATTATAACCCATGGATATTTATTTCAAAATAATTTGTACTTTCAAAACCAAACTAGCATATCCATTTCAAATCATATCGTTTCTTTCAAACTAGTATATACTTTCAAAACCAAAATATCATACTCATTTCAAAACCATATCACAATAGTATCATTTCCATTTCAAAACAAGTTGAATAATATATCGTTTAAATAAAACCCAAATTTCCAAATCATTGAATATTTCCTGTAATTTATTAAACTTGAAATATTCCTTTAAATTATCATAGCATTTTGGAAGTGTTACCTTAAGGAATCATAGAATTTTTGGAATGTAATACTTTCCACTTTAACATTTTATAAAATCAAAGTATTGATATGCTTACAAATTTAACATGGTCATTTTATCATAGCCTTATAGTTAAATAAACTATGCTACTGTAATATCCAATTTAAAGCTGAAATTCTTATGTTAAGTTAAAAGTACCTTATCAACTTACATTTTTATTACAATAAAGAAAACTTTATTATTTTAATCATTTAAAGTATGTCATTTACATAAATTAAAACTTGCATATCAAATGTACATTATCAACTTTACATTTTATTATTACAGTAAGTAACATTTTTCATATTAATCAATTTAAAATACACCATTACGTTGATTAAAACTTACATGTCAAATGTACTTTTTAACTTACATTTATTACAATAAAGAGCATTTATCATTTTAATCAATATTACACTAATTAAAACTTACATTATCAAATGTACATTATCAACTTATAAAATTTTAACTTATAGAAAACCAAAATATCTTTATATTTTAAATCTTTAAATTAACATTTTATTTAAATTTCCATGTATTTATAAATTCAAAATACTTAATAATTTTAGAAAACTGTTATAAAATTTTATCCATGGGCTTGTATAAAATTTTCTAACCTAGGTCAAGTGATACAGATATGTATCATTTCAATCCATAATTTAAAAAGAAAAATCCGGGTTCTATCATTTCAAACCCGCAATCCCAAGTAAAATAAATGCAATAAAAATCATTTGAGCCTATCATTTCAGCCCATAGTGATAGGGAACTTGCAGTGTGAGATACAGTATATAAAAAGAATAGTATAACATATAAATACATATTAGATGATGCAACAAATATATAAACAACAATTAAAATCATATAAACATAAATTCAAATTAGGTGATCTTTTTATTCTTTGAAAGCTAAGACACTTTTCTACAACTTTCATGTTTTGAGTTTTGTAAAATTACGAGATTTAGGTGCTCGAAACTGCATATATTTAAATCATAAATTTGAGTTAAACGAAGTTTATAGACAAACTTCGTATATAAATAATTTAACAAAAGAGATATTTTTAATTTATAAATCTTAGAATTATTTCTAAATTAAGTTAATAAATATTAAAATGATATTTTTGCAAGTTATTTTATATATTAAGCATGTTTATAAAAATATTTATGGATTTGGAAATAAGACTTTGGAAATATGAATCTAATCTATTTCATTGAAAAGCGATTATAGATTTGGAATATAAATATTATTGTTTTATTAAATAAATAAAATAGGATTCATGGAATTAGATAAACTTAGTTTATTTCTAAATAAAATGGTTATATTTTAATATGGATTTAGAAGAGTAATTAAATATGATTTTTTGACTAATATAACAAATGGAAACTTGAGACAACTTTGTGTATATAAGTAAAATCTTGGAATAAATCAAAGGTATGGAATATTCCAGCAAATCTATGAATATTTTATAAGGTTAAATAATGAACGAATTTATGGAAAATTCTAATAAGTGTTTTAAATAATAAACTCAAAAGAGAAAAAATGTTTTGAGAACCTTAATTGTATAATTTAAGGAGTACTAATAATCGACTTAGTGTTATCGATTGGATTAAATGTTTTGGAATAACGCTTCGTCGAATATGATATAACTCATTGAATATAATGTTTGAGTGGAACTTACTAACCCATTAGCGAATACTCGAATTCCACCGGGTAGTGTGGGATGCCTTGGTTAAATACTTATCATCGTATTTGGGAAAGTACTTAACACTTTAGAGTTGTGTTCTCTTTTGGTGTGCGACAAGTGGTTGCTAGATGCTTGAGAGAATGTTGTTCAGGTTTTCCAATGGTGTCTGTAATAAGTGATATTTACTAGCTTTTAATAAATACTTGAATTTCATCATACGGTATAGGACGTATTACTTAAATTCTAGTGATTACTGATGGTGATAGTATTTGGCACTTTAGAGTTTACTCTCTTTTGGTGTGTGGCAAGTGGCTGCTAGATTTTTAAGAAGTTTATTCCTGGATTTCTTTTCGAGCATAATAATATAATAATATTAAATAAATTGTTGATTATCGGGTCATGGTTTCTATGACCACCTTGATTGGTATGGACTATCCTTGAGATCGTTCTGTGATTTTGTGTTTCCGGTCAGAGTACGATCCTTAGTCGGACCAGTTCGAGTGATACCAATTTGTTTTTTTATTTTCCATGGGTTTTTAATATAATCATTGCAACTATTTTGGGCAATCATTATGATCGGTTTGGATTAAGATGTAACGACCCAGAATTTTTGATTCCGAAAATTCTAAATAGTTAGAGAAAAGAAGAAAGAGATAGAAGAAGAAGAAGAAGAAACAGAAACACCAAACACGGATTCTCACATTCACAGCATGTCAAAATATAATATCAAATAAAATAGCAGTTATACAATGGAAAATCGTATTAGATTATTTACATCAATACATCAGAGTTACAACATTACACAAACACTGGACAGTTAAAATCAACATGTCCCAGATATACGACAATATATCACAGCGGAAACACTCCATACGATTCTGCCATCCAGCTCGCCTCCTGATCTTCAGAACGTCCCTACCTAAAAATCTGTAATACTTGGTCTGACCCGAGCATTACATCACAGTAACACCCGGGTCAGGTGTAACGACCCGTAAATTTTGATAATTAAATTTGTTGAATTATAAGAATTTTGTAACTAAATTTTAGAAAGGAGGAAAATTTTATAATTTATATTTAAATAAATGTTAAGAATGAAATATAGCAAAGGTTATTAAAACTAATTATTAGTAATTTGAATAAAATTATAATAAATGTAGTAGTGAAATTATATACTTGGCTATAAATGGAATATTAGGAAGCAAATGTAATTATTGAATTAATTGTGGAATAATATAATAGATAATATTGGGTTAGGAGGAATGAACATACAAGTACTATAAAAGGTATAATGGTGACAAATGGTTGTTACCAGTTAATTTGCCAATTACAACTAGAGAGAATTTAATGTACTTAATGATAATTAATATAATAACGGAAAGTGTGAATGTAAATTAAAATGGAAACGTAAAATTCATTTATAAGGTAGTAATTGGTGAAATAGAAAGCATGAGACCAAGTAAATAAATTTATTAAGATATTAATTGTAATTAATGTAAATCAAAATAATAGTAACAGTCGTAAGTTACTATTTAATTGTCCTATGAATTTGTTGTAACTGTTATATTTGGGAATAAGATTTAATATAAGTAAATAAAGGAAAATATTAATGAATATATGAATTAATGTCTGATTTAGGGTAATAGAATGAATTCATATGATGTAGCTAATTATAATAAATAATGAAATGATAACTAGGATGGAATATAATAACGAAGTTAATTAAAGCTGAATTGTGTAAATTGAATGGGATTGCAATAAAAGAAAGAATGGAAAACGGTATAACTTGGTTATAGGATGATGTAAGCTAATAAATAATTAATTCAATGCAATACCTATTAATTAAAACAATTGCAGGGTTATACTTGATTGTAAATAGAAATATTTGGTAATAAATTAATATAAGAAAAATAAATGTAAACATTGGATTAATCAATGAATTTATAATGAGTAAATAGTGATTGAATAAAATCAATGTTCTGCAAGTAATTATAATATTTGTTTGAATGTAATAAACTTAAAGTTAATTAAAGTTTAATGGTTACAATTGTTATGAATTACCTATTTGTTTAGTTCATAGAATTTAATTTGAAAGCAATTGCAGTAATTGACTTAATTAGTGCAATCCAAATTAATTAAAGTAATTGGTTGGATAATAAGAATGGAAGTCAAGATTTATAAATTTATTTGGATTTGGACTATGATAATAATTGGAGTAATTGCAATTTAATGAAATTAACCTCTATTTTTTGCATTAATTGAAATCAATATGGAATGTACGAATATTAAGGTAATAGTTTGTAAATCCAATGTTAAATTTTATCCGTCTGATAATAATGAATTGAATAAGAGAATGAAAGTGAATTTAATAGATTTATTGGAAATTAAATTTATAATGTTGAATTTAATGAAATTGAGGATTAATATTGAAATTTATAAATTAATCATCTCTAACTTGACATTCAAATTTGTTTAAATCATTGTAATTGATTGAGGAATCATAAGTGATGAAATTTGTCAATTTTCGAATTGAAATTTAAAATTTTATTTAATTAATTAATTTTTAATTTATTTAATTAATATAAAATAGCCATTTTGACCATTGACTTGGAATTCTACGAAACAAGTTTCATCGGATCCGTAACGGTGAATTATTATAGGATTTCAAGTTTCGTTGCGATCGAACATGTCGTTTGATCGTACGGACTCGAAACGCCTTGAAATCAATTGAAATCAATTTGAAAATTATTGATTTTAGCGTAACTTCTTCATACGATAGAATTTGGACTTGAAACCTTTTCCATTGCGTTTAAAATATTTTAAAACATCTATTTTGTTATACGGGTTGACCCAATTTTGTTTCGGAGTCAGAACGGGCTTTTCGGGTCATCCATCGTTCAACGCGTTTACAAATCGGTTCCATCTATTCTATTTCAACCTTGCCTAACCCTAGCCTACCTCTATTTCTCATTTGTCTGCGCGTACAATTTCTTTCACCTCCTCATTTCAATGGCAGACAAATACCTAATATCAATTGCAATTCAAAAATCAAAGTGAAACTTCAAACTCCTCAAAAATATTCAGAAAAATTATATATCGAAGCTCTCGAAGAGCGCAAGTCAGGTCTGCAGTCCGTTTCTCAATATGAGTTTTTGGGTGGCCAGAATTGAGGTTTAATCCATGGTCGTTCATCGCACGTCGATGAACGTTGTCGGATCGACGAACTATTTCTGGGATTTGTAGAGTGGACGATGGGGAGTTCATCAGTATGCTTCGTTTCGCGAATTGACGGTTGGATATGGAGGAAAATTCGATTAGGGTTCATCAAAGAGGCGACGGCTGTGCAATTTTTTTTGGCTTTCGTGCTTCGCCGTAGGTGGCAGGAGGTGGAGGCAGCTTCGGGGAGAGGTCGCGGCTGGCTAGGCGCATGGTTTCGGTCGTTCATATGTGGCGCGATCGAGGGTAGCAGGTTGCGTTCGCATCTGAGTTTGGGTTGAGTTACCGTAGCTTGCATTAGTGCTGTTCTGGGAAGAAAAGAAGGAGGTGACGTGGCAATGTTTTGGTATAGGTGAGTTTGTTTTTTTGTTTTAGTTAAATTTTGTTTCAAACAATTTAATCGCTATAACTTTTACGTACGATATCCAATTCACGCGTGGTTTTCTCCGCTAAGTTTGTATTGGAATTCCAGACATTTTGGCACTGGTTTGGGAGAATTCTAAGACCGGTCAATTTTTGGGTTTAAATTGGATTTAAATTCAATTTAAATTCAAAAGGTGAGTGTTCAACGCACTCACAACTTCTAAAATTTCTTATGTTTGTTAAATTCAATTTTGTTGAGATTATGCATTTATTTGTGACTATTTGTATATTTTTAATAATCATCTCAGTTAATTGCATTTATTGAAATTAAATCGTTATTTAATTTATTAGTGAATATAACTGCCAGTTAATTACCTGTTATATATTATCAGTTATATATTGATATTGATTGATTGTTCTGTATGATGATTGTGATGGATGGATGTATGATTTGATGATGGATGAATGGATGTTTTGTTTATATCATCATAATCTGCAAGTTGTTATGCATTTATTTTGATTCGAAATTGCGGTTTGAAATGATATACAACCCCATTTTTATTTTCAAATTGTGGATTGAAATGATAAATATCTGTATCACTTGACCATAGGATAGAAAATTATATACAGGCACCGCTGTATATATATAAAATTATTTTGAAATGGTTTTTATGGTTTTGTAAAGAAATATATGGGCTATACAGATATTGATTTTAGATGTTATATAAATGCTATTTTATTATTGATTTAGCTATGTATAAATTTGTTTTGAATTATAAAATAAGCTAAATAATAAAGTTTGAATTTCTTTTATATATGGTTAAGTATCTATTTAAATTCTATTGTATAGAGTTTATAATGACTCAAATAAATTTAAGGTTGGAAGATAAATGTGAATTTGATTTGAATTTAAGATTTAAGGATTATCCTCGAAAAATTTGATTTGAAATATAAATAAATTAAGATTTAAAAGGTATGATTTTATAACTTGATTTTTGTTAGAGGATTTAAATGAATATCAAGTTGATTTAAATGAATATTATCAAGTTAATGTAATTGAAAGAATATCCAATTATTTAAAGTCTAAAGGTTTTACTAGAATGATATTTGATTTATTAAGTAAACATTTCAAATCTAAATAATAGTAGTTGAAATTGATATATATGAAATTATCAAAAATAAGTTTTGAAATGGTGGAATAATTAAAGCTTTGAAATATATGGAAAATTTATTGGTTTATTTGGGAATTTAAAACCCACATTGGAATTGATTTGTGAAGGTGAAGAAGCTATTTTGCTCTATAAAGTAATTAAATATTTAAACCATTTAAGTGGTGTAGTATGTTTCAAAATTATGAAATTCAAAGTTTTATGTTTTGAAAGGCTGTATTTCAAGTTTTGGTTTCGAAATATTATAACTTTGAAATGTTATATTTTTAGAAAAGGATATATTTGAAAATGATATCAAATTTGATTTGGTTTTTAAAAAGAGGAAATGATATCGTACTTATATGGATTTGAAATGGATATTATATTCTGGTTTTAAAAGTATAAACTATTTTGATAAGACCGCGGTGTTATAATAACGTTTGGTTGTTAAAGAGACCGGGATTGGAAGTTGTCATACTCTCTGCCAACTTCGAAAGCCACTTTGACAACCGTGTACGCGGTGGAGATTCCAGAATGAAGTAGGATGGTTGCGACATTCTATTAAGGTAAATACGTAGACCCGAATCCCGTGAGTTGGCATAAGGTGGCTAAACCAGGAGCGATTCTCGGGCCAATGAGGTAGCACATTTAATCGGACACATCCCTTCGATATTATACTTTGACTTTTGGATTGATTCGGTGGCCACTTTTGATTTTTTTATTTGAGGGTGTGGCTCGAGGTGGGCGGTAGCTATGCGCTACGCGTTACCACCAGCCCGGATGCGTAATTGGTATATCTACCCTAGCATTGCCTAGTTGTGCCGTGTCACCTACCCTAGCGTGCCTTGTACGAGTTTGGTTTTCTCCCGTAGCCCCTGGAATATTTAGGGTAGTCTCCCGATATGGAGACGCGCTGATACTGGATGGACTACTAGGACTATTACGTGTTAAGGGCTATATGGGTAACCTCTTGATGCTATGAAAAAGGTAAGTTTATTTTACTATTAGACACTATTGTAATAGCGAAATATTGCAACATAGTAAAAGTTTAACGGATCCTTAGGAGATGTGAATCTCGAGCATCTCTTAAGTTACTGCACTCATATTTATTTCTATTGATTTAACTTACATAAGATCTTTTAATTCTGACTCGAGTGTTTTGTCTTTTCAATTCGCCCGGTTCAGTCCGAGCATTTCAGGATTTGAAGATTTTATTCTTGAGGATGAAGATGAAGATTTGTATTACTATTACCTATTATATTATTCCACTGCATTATTGTATTCCACTGCATTATTAATATTCTTTGGTATTTGTAATTCTGATATGTATTTTATAAATATAATCAAATGTTTACAAAACAGCTTCATGAACTGTATTTTTGATTATTATATTTATCGTTCCGCTGCAAGATTCTACTTGGTTTTTCTTTCCCTCCTTTTTCTTATTTACCCCATAACAATCCGCCTTTCTGTATGGCATTTAAGTCCGACATGTGTGGTTTATCGTCGATTTAAACCGTATAGAAAGGCGGGACGTTACAATCTAGTATCAGTGCTTCGTTTTAGCAATAAACCTTAGCTTTGTGGGGTCCGACTCTTTATTAATAGGGTAGTAATACCCTATGATGAGTCGCTGAGTGTGTATATATGAGAGAGCGTATTTGTTAGTGTTATAAAAAGGTTTTAATATTGTGTTAATTTATTCCGTTTTGTATTTATAAATTCTGGTTGATGCATGGGATGCTATGACATCAATAGGGATTTCTAAACACTTTATAGGACAGAGCGACATAATATTTGTTTTTAATATAGGTGAATGAAATAATTTTGCCTATTACATTTTTTGTATATAAAATAAATTTATAAATGATATATATATATTTGGTTGCAATAGATTGGTTGTTAGGTAATAAAATTTATATAATAGTTGAAATGAGATTGAAAATAAAATAAATGAAGAATTTGGAATTTAGGACTTAAGTTCCGGGGTTTTGAATATTTCTTTCGAATGATTTTGGAATATAGTAATAATATTTTAGAAGTATTTTCTGATAAATATGTCATTATAATTTGAAAGAATTGTTCTAAAGAAATTTTGGAAAAAGAAATAAGTGTTGTACTCCCCTCTCTGTCGTTGGAAAATAATTTCGATGATGAGTGCATGCATCATCGACATTCATTTTCGAGTTTCGAAGTGGGAAGACCACTGTAGTAGTTTTACTACAGATTTGTTTTGATAAACAAATATAAATTTTAAATTGTTTTAAATATAATTTGATCTATAAATTGTATGTATATACATTTATCTGTTATTTTAAAATGATTTGAGATTTAACCCGGTATGTAGTTCTTAAGTTTCCATTGATTAATATTTCAGTTTTTGAAGTGAAATGGAATGTAACTAATTAAAAATTGGAGCTTTAATTAAAATAAGAGATTTAATACTAGGTTATGAACGAAATTAAAAGAAATTTGAAATGTGTAACCTATAAGACAAAGGTTATTATTATTGAAAATTGAATTAATTAAAGGAAATAGAACAACTTGTATAACTTTCAATTACATCCTTAAAACATATATATAACTTACCGAATATTAAAATTTGAAATGTTTAATAAGAAATTGTAATGGAAATTGTACCAGTAAAAGTAGTTAATGAAAGTGCTCAATAATTTGCTTTTATTTATAAGAATTGATGTTATAGAGTTATAAACTTAAGTTGTAATTAAAATGTTACTATAATTAAATATAATAGAAATGTAAGCACTAAATAAATAAATGAAGGTAAGTAGTGTAAATAAATGAAATTGAGAAAATATATGAATGTAATGCAATAAAAGAAAACTATTTGATATGAATATATAAAAGTGAAATTTTGCAAGAAATAAATGTAAATTTAAAGATAAATCATTATATGGATAAAAAGAAAATCAAACAACAAATGTATGAAATGAAATTAATAATAAATAAACTTGATTTGTTGTTTGGAATTGTTGTTTGTTTTGGTTTATGGTTGTTTGGGCAAGGATACTTTAAATTTGTTTGGAAGGTATGAATAATCTATTTAGTTTCGCCTAAGATTGTTGAGTGAAGGGTACACTTAGTAGTTTATTTTTCATTCCATACAATCTAAAGTTTTGAACCCGAACAACTATTTGTTTTGTTTGATATGAATGGAAAGTTGATGTGTGTTGATTTATGTGATGGTTGTTTGCTTGTTGCAAGTGATGGTTGGTATTTTGATTGTTTGTTGTTATTTTAAACAGCTGTAAATATTTCATTTTATATAATTGTTAACCTTTTTGGATTATATAAGTGAAATACAGGTTAAGGAAGCAATTGCTACTGCATTTGGTTTCATAATGAAAGCGTAAATTTGACCAACGTTCTCGGATTATGGTTTATAGCGCTATTATATTATTTTTCCCGTGTTGGGATCTATATTATTTTGGAAAATATATATTGTATATTGTTATATTTGATATTATATTTTCTCCCGAGCCTCTCCGTACAATGAGACTCTACCGAAATTTTTTGTAAATTTTGGACTTCGAAAATTTTGAAATTTTTTTTCCAAACTTTATTTACTTGAATATAAAATGATTTAAGAGTTATAAATTGATATATTTTGTTTAAATTAATTGATTTTGTAAATTAATTTTTGTAGATCTAATATTTTAAATAGAATATATTATTTCCTTAATTCTTTCTTTTCCCTTCTTTTTCCTTTTCGGGGACGAAAAGTTTTGAGTGGGGGAGAGTGTAACAACCCGTAAATTTCGATAATTAAATTTGTTGAATTATAAGAATTTTGTAATTAAATTTTAGAAAGAAGAAAATTCTTATAATTTATATTTAAATAAATGTTAAGAATGAAATATAGCAAGGGTAATTAAAACTAATTATTAGTAATTTGAATAAAATTCTAATAAATGTAGTAGTGAAATTATATACTTGGCTATAAATGGAATATGAGGAAGCAAATGCAATTATTGAATTAATTGTGGAATAATATAATAGATGATATTAGGTTAGGAGGAATGAACATACAAGTACTATAAAAGGTGCAATGGGACAAATGGTTGTTACCAGTTAATTTGCCAATTACAAGTAAAGAGAATTTAATGTACTTAATGATAATTAATATAATAACGGAAAGTGTGAATGTAAATTAAAATGGAAACATAAAATTCATTTATAAGGTAGTAATTGGTGAAATAGAAAGCATGAGACCAAGTAAATAAATTTATTTAGGTTGTAGTTAATGTAAATCAAAATAATAGTAACGGTCTTAAGTTACTATTTGTTTTGAACCCGAACAACTATTTGTTTTGTTTGATATGAATGGAAAGTTGATGTGTGTTGATTTATGTGATGGTTGTTTGCTTGTTGCAAGTGATGGTTGGTATTTTGATGATATTATGTTAGGAGGAATGAACATACAAGTACTATAAAATGTGTAATGGTGACAAATGGTTGTTACCAGTTAATTTGCCAATTACAAGTAAAGAGAATTTAATGTACTTAATGATAATTAATATAATAACAGAAAGTGTGAATATAAATTAAAATGGAAACATAAAATTCATTTATAAGGTAGTAATTGGTGAAATAGAAAGCATGATACCAAGTAAATAAATTTATTTAGGTTGTAATTAATGTAAATCAAAATAATAGTAACGGTCGTAAGTTACTATTTAATTGTCCTATTAATTTGTTGTAACTGTTATATTTAGGAATAAGATTTAATATAAGTAAATAAAGGTAAATATTGATGAATATATGAATTAATGTCTGATTTAGGGTAATAGAATGAAATATGATGTAGGCAATTATAATAATTAATGAAATAATAACTAGGATGGAATATAACAACGAAGTTAATTAAAGCTGAATTGTGTAAATTGAATGGGATTGCAATAAATGAAAGAATGGAAAATGGTATAACTTAGTTATAGGATGATGTAAGCTAATTAATAATTAATTCAATGCAATATCTATTGATTGAAACAATTGTAGGGTTATAATTGATTGTAAATAGGAATATTTGGTAATAAATTAATATAAGAAAAATAAATGTAAATATTGGATTAATCAATGAATTTATAATGAATAAACAGTGATTGAATAAAATCAATGTTCTGCAAGTAATTATAATATTTGTTTGAAAGTAATAAACTTAAAGTTAATTAAAGTTTAATGGTTACAATTGTTATGAATTACCTATTTGTTTAGTTCATAGAATTTAATTTGAAAGTAATTATAGTAATTGACTTAATTAGTGCAATCCAAATTAACTAAAGCAATTGGTTGAATAAGAAGAATGGAAGTCAAGATTTATAAATTTATTGGGATTTTGACTATGATAATAATTGGAGTAATTGCAATTTAATGAAATTAATCTCTAATTTTTGCGTTAATTGAAATCAATATGGAATGTAAGAATATTGAGGTAATAGTTTGTAAATCCAATGTTAAATTTTATCCGTTTGATAATAATGAATTGAATAAAAGAATGAAAGTGAATTTAATAGATTTATTGGAAATTAAATTTATAATGTTGAATTTAATGAAATTGAGGATTAATGTTGAAATTTATAAATTAATTATCTCTAATTTGACATTCAAATTTGTTTAAATCATTGTAAATGATTGAGAAATCATAAGTGATGAAATTTGTCATTTTTTGAATTGAAATTTAAAATTTGATTTAATTAATTCATTTTTAATTTATTTAATTAATATAAAAATAGCCATTTTGGCCACTGACTCGGATTTCGACGAAACAAGTTTCATCGGATCCATAACGGTGAATTATTGTAGGATTTCAAGTTTCATTGCGATCGGACATGTCATTTGATCGTACGGACTCGAAACGCCTTGAAATCAATGAAATTGAAATCAATTTGTAAAATATTGATTTTTGCGTAACTTCTCCATACAATGGAATTTGGACTTGAAACCTTTTCCATTGTGTTTAAAATATTTTAAAACATCTATTTTGATATACGGGTTGACCCAAATTTGTTTCGGAGTTAGAACGGGCTTTTCGGGCCATCCATCGTTCAGCGCGTTTATAAATCGGGTCCATCTATTCTATTTCAACCTTGCCTATAAATACCCTGTTATAAACCCTAGCCTACTTCTATTTCTCATTTGTCTGCGCGTACAATTTCTTTCACCTCCTCATTTTAATGGCAGACAAATATCTAATATCAATTGCAATTCAAAAATCAAAGTGAAATTTCAAACTCCTCAAAAAAATTCAGAAAAAATTATATATCGAAGCTTTCGAAGAGGGCAAGTCAGATCTGCAGTCCTTTTCTTGATCTGATTTTTTGGGTGGCCAGAAATTGAGCTTTAATCCACGGCCGTTCATCGCGCGTCGATGAACGTTGTCGGATCGACGAACTATTTCTGGGTTTTGTAAAGTGGATGATGGGGAGTTCATCGTTACGCTTCGTTTCACGAATTGACGGTTGGATGTGGAGGAAAATTCGATTAGGGTTCATCAAAGAGGCGGCGGCTGTGAAATTTTTTTTGGCGTTCGTGCTTCGCTGTAGGTGGAAGGAGGTGAAGGCGGCTTGAGGGGGGGGGGGAGGTCGCGCGCGTGGTTGCGGTTGGCTAGGCGCATGGTTCCGGTCGTTCTTAGGTGGCGCGATCGAGGGTAGCAGGTTGCGTTCGCATCTGGGTTTGGGTTGAGTTACTGTAGCTTGCGTTAGTGCTGTTCTGGGAAGAAAAGATGGAGGTGACGTGGCAATGGTTTGGTATAGGTGAGTTTGTTTTTTTGTTTTAATTAAATTTTGTTTCAAACAATTTAATCGCTATAACTTTTACGTACGATATCCAATTCACGTGCGGTTTTCTCCGTTAGATTTGTATTGCAATTTCGGATATTTTGGCGCTGGTTTGGGAAAATTCTGAGACCGTTCAATTTTTGGGTTTAAATTGGATTTAAATTCAATTTAAATTCAAAAGGTGAGTGTTTTAACCCACTCACAACTCCTAAAATTTCTTATGTTTGTTAAATTTAATTTTGTTGAGATTATGCATTTATTTATGACTGTTTGTATATTTTTAATCATCATCTCAGTTAATTGCATTTATTGAAACTAAATCATTATTTAATTTATTATTGAATATAACTGGCAGTTAATTACCTGTTATACATTATCAGTTAATATTGATATTGATTGATTGTTGTGTATGATGATTGTGATGGATGTATGATTTTATGATGGATGAATGGTTGTTTTGTTTATATCATCATAATCTGCAAGTTGTTATGCATTTATTATGATTCGGGATTGCGGTTTAAAATGATATACAATCGCATTTTTATTTTTAAATTATGGATTGAAATGATTAATATCTGTATCACTTGACCATAGGATAGAAAATTATATACAGGCACCGCGATATATATATAAAATTATTTTGAAATGATTTTTATGGTTTTGTAAAGAAATATATGGGCTATACAGATATTGATTTTAGATGTTATATAAATGCTATTTTATTATTGATTTAGCCATGTATAAATTTATTTTGAATTATAAAATAAGCTAAATAATAAAGTTTGAATTTCTTTTATATAATATGGTTAAGAATCTATTTAAATTCTATTGTATATAGAGTTTATAATGACTCATATAAAATTAAGGTTGGCAGATAAATGTGAATTTGATTTGAATTTAAGATTTAAGGATTATCCTCGATAAATTTGATTTGAAATATAAATAAACTGAGATTTAAAAGGTATGATTTTATAACTTGATTTTTGTTTAGAGGATTTAAATGAATATCAAATTGATTTAAATGAATATTATCAAGTTAATGTAATTGAAAGAATATCCAGTTATTTGAAGTCTAAAGGTTTTACTAGAATGATATTTGATTTATTAAGTAAACATTTCAATCTAAATAATAGTAGTTGAAATTGATATACATGAAACTATCAAAGAACAAGTTTCGAAATGGTGGAATAATTAAAGCTTTGAAATATATGGAAATTTAATTGGTTTATTTGGGAATTTAAAATCCATATTGGAATTGATTTGTGAAGGTGAAGAAGCTATTTTACTATATAAAGTAATTAAATATTTAAACCATTTCAGTGATGTAATATGTTTCAAAATTATGAAATTCAAAGTTTTATGTTTTGAAAGGCTGTATTTCAAGTTTTGGATTCGAAATATTATAACTTTGAAATGTTATAGTTTTAGAAAAGGATATTTTGAAAATGATATCAAATTTGATTTGGTTTTTCAAAAGAGGAAATGATATCGTATTTATATGGATTTGAAATGGATATTATATTCTGGTTTTAAAAGTATAAACTATTTTGATAAGACCGCCGTGTTATAATAACGTTTGGTTGTTAAAGAGACCGGGATTGGAAGTTGTCATACTCTCTGCCAACTCCGAAAACCACTTTGAAGACCGTTTACGCGGTGGAGGTTCCAGAATGAAGTAGGATGGTGGCGACGTTCTATTAAGGTAAATACGTGGACCCGACTCCCGTGAGTTGGCATAAGGTGGCTAAAACAGGAGCGATTCTCGGGCCAATGAGGTAGCACCTTTGATCGAACACATCCCTTGGATATTATACTTTGACTTTTGGATTGATTCGGTGGCCACTTTTGATTTTTTTTTATTTGGGGGTGTGGCTCGAGGTGGGCGGTAGCTACGCGTTATCACCAGCCCGGATGCGTAATTGGTATATCTACCCTGGCATGGCCTAATTGTGCCGTGTCACCTAACCTAGCATGCCTTGTACAAATTTGGTTTTGTAACGCCCCACTCCGAGACCCACATTAGCAAAGAGTATTACAAGGTAATACCGTCTGCTAATACGGAGAATAGAGCTGGATAGGAGCGACCATCTATAGCCTTGTCTTAACTATCTATTGAATACGTCGATAAATGTAGCATTTTTTTCTATGTGGATCGACATATCTAATAGATACTTAATACAAAACTATAATGGCTATAAGATCTAACAGAACAAAATATAATAACTCAAATGTAAACCACATCACAGAACAGTAGATCATCACATACATATACACATATACAAATACATCACAGAGTATACAAAATGATACATGTCAAGTGGTATAGCAACCACAATATACAGGCGAGTCAAAAGAATATACATATCAGAGTTACAACCAAGAGGGACTACCCAAAAAGGTATAATAAAAGAGGCTAGCAGAATAGTCCACGCGGAAGCAGAATAGGCTAAGTCCAAAGGTACCTAACCTGAAACACCTCGTCTGACCCGAGTATAAAATACACGGGTCAGTCTAGCTAAACAAATCAGTTAGACAAGCTAAACAATAATGAACATGCAAGGTCATAAAGTACCACAAATATCTCTAAAAGAGATAACTCAATCATCTACAAAAGATGAATCATAACAAGCCTCATATCATCGGCAACTCAATAAACAAAGGATATGAATATCCCAAATCAAGCCAAAAAGGCAAATAACAAATACCAATGAAGGTAACACAAGTTTCCACAAGGTAATCGCTATGTATCGAGTGGTTCAAAAGACCTACTCCGAAAGGCGATACTCTAGGGAAATATAAATATCAATGAAACAAAAGATGCACGTGCTCAGTACTGTATAAACAAGGATCCACAAGCCCAAGTATCTCTCGAGCGGTGACGAAGGACCAACTCCAAAAGCGATACTATAGGGCAACAAACCCGAAGGCGACAAACCCAAGTATCTCTTGAGCGGTGACGATGGACCAACTCCAAAAGCGATACTATAGGGCAACAAACCCGAAGGCGACAAACCCAAGTATCTCTCAAGCGGTGACGATGGACCAGCTCCAAAAGCGATACAATAGGGCAACAAACCCAAAGGTAACAAACCCGAAGGCTCAAACCCGAAGGCAACAAACCGTAGTGGCAAAGGTCCGGAGGCCCAGTACTGGAAACCACTAACTGGCAATATGTGTCACAAACTCTCGGAAAGGAACCCGAAAAGTGTTAACGTGTGTCCTATACCACACGTTCGCACTAAATGATTTACTAACCGTTAGTCAATTTCACACTTAAAGCTGTTGTGACGACCGCCCATGACTCCCGCACCAAATCAAGGAAATAATGCGCTAAAAGGTGTGCCAGGCAGCCATGGACGATAGTCAGGGTAAAACAAAACAGAAGAATCTCTATCGCATAACTCACAGCGCATGGATAAAATACAATAGAGAAATATAATATAGTGAAGCTCCATAGAACAGAACATCATCATATAAGCATCACAGTAGTTTCATACAATCATCTACTCAAATCCATACATGAAAGCCTCACTACAAATCACTCAACCAAATACAGCAGCGGATACCCAGTACATATAGTAAGAAAACTAATATGCAAAGCCTCCTGCTCGTCTTCGTCATCTTCAGCGTAGAACTCCTAGCACAGCACCTGTCACCTGCTACCTAGTCTGCCCATCCCAAACATGGATGAACAGCCCAAGGTAATAAGAGGAGACATAAAACCTTGAGTCAGACAAAGTCTTAGTGAGCAGTAAATCAACTATCAAGCATACCAAAAGAGCATAAAGGATAAAAGGAATAGGAACCAAACCATCCCACTCCACCTCTTTCTACAGTGATAGCCCCCAGACACACACTAAGGAGAAGTAGGCATAACATAGCAGATAAGTAAGGTAAAGCAATAATCACTCGAGTCAAGGACGATGTTTTCCAAATACAAACCCCCAAGGCCTAAACCAAGATCAGATAAGCACTCAGAAAACACCGCTCTTGAAGCCGAATGATAATACAACCAAACATCCAAACATCCATGACTCTGGCTATCACTGTTAACCTTGCTTCGAAATCACCGTTAATTGAATGACCGACTCCTTCCTGAGCCATCTGTCAAGGGCTAATGGTAACCCCGGTTCTAGACAAAACTCCGCACACTGCCTTGTGCCTAGGACTTATCTTCTTGGCCCAGAGTACTCGACTACCTTCCTGTAGTTTTTTAGGCGTCCCTATGTACCCTTGCTTTAAGTTTGCTAGAACCTTCAACAACGATAAAGTCCAAGCCTCCTAGTCATCCTCCTCGACGACTATTCTCAACCTAGCCCAAGCTACCTCTTGAGCAGCTCCATTATCAACCAACTTGAACTACCCTTCAAGTTATCAACATGCTTGGAATGATCCCTGCCTGGATTAAGCCAAGACTCACATCATACTTGAACTACCCTTCAAGATATCAACATGCCTCGCTTCATCACATCAAAGCAAGATCTCAACTCAACAACATGGTTTGCCTCATCGCATCATGGCAAAGTTCCATCTCAACATCATACATATGAGCTTCAACATCCGCTACATATGCCTTAAGCAGCTTTCACCATTCAAGAGCCTTCTTCCGTAGCTTTTGAATCATCTTCAATCACCTTGTTCCAAATCAACTACTAGCTAACTTGGAAACAATCAAATCTAGCATTCATTCAAACATTCAAGCATTCAAACAAGATATATTAAGCAATAACAATTATAATGGCAATTTCGTAATTAAGTGTGCAAAAGTCCAACATATGTGAAATCATGGTTTTTAGCATAGATCTATCAAATCTAAACATGGGTTTTATCTCTAATACTTGATAAATAACTTCTAAAGGTAAACATCTTCAAACATGATGGATCTACATGCAGACTTAAGGAAAATGCGAGAAAACGCTAACTTTAACACATAAAAAAATATCACCAATCCCATACACTCCTTTGGATCCGCGTGAGAGATAACTACCACTCACCAAATCACCCAAACACTACAAAAACTACACACTTCAGATCTGGACAGCGAAGATCAAGGTTTGATCCGGCAATATCTCGCTTCAATCGATGAAATCTAGCTCGAACGGATGAAGATCTTCAACTTGGACACTTGGATCTTCGATCTTGATCTTCGATCTTCAACGGATGTTAGCACTTGATGGAAGTAGAGAAAGAAGTGAAGAAAATACCGTAGTCGAGTCTTCAAAATGGCAGCACTTCGTCGCTTCAAAAACCGGTGCCAAAAAGTGAGCCGAACACCTCTATTTATAGGCTGGAAACCCCTTAGGTCGTCGCCCCTTAGGTCGTCCCCGACCTAATTTTGAGTCGTTGCCGACTCATCAATCCATTCGACCTACGACCTAACCAATCACAACATACAACCAAGCCCGACTCACGACTTAACCCAGACACGACCTAAAACACAGGCCGACCTAACGACTCAACGCACTACCGTCCCAACTGCAACACGACTCAGCACAAAGAACCATCCTTAGGTCGTATACGACCTAAGCTAACTCAGCATATCCGACTTACCACTCTCACAGGGATGCCGACCTAATTCCTACGCGACCTAACACTAAGTCGGTCACGACCTAAAAAGCCTCCGACCTAAAATACTGCCGCGTTCCCCAAGTCTTAAGTCGTATGACGACTTAACTATGACACACACGACTCAAGACCCCACGACCTAACTCACTGCCGACTCACTACCTAACTTAGGTCGTTTACGACCTAAGTCTGAACAGTACTCACGCGACCTAACAAACCAGACCGACTCAACGACCTAAGCCCCCCAACGACTCAACGTGCCTGCTGACCTATCCCCCTAGCGTCCTAACGCTAGCCCTTAGGTCGTTGAACGACCTAACTCTAAGTCGCTAACTCGGCGACTTCCTTAAGTCGCTGCCTACTAACACGCTAACCCCTTAACTCGGCAAACCTTATGAGTCGTAACTCGTTGACTCGGCCACTTCCTAAGGTCGTCTACGACTTACTATAGGTCGGTCACCATCACTAAGTCGCCTAACTTTTAGGTCGTTACTTCTATAACTCGGCAACTCTTAGGTCGGTGAATTTCTTATCTCGGCCAACACTCCAACCCGTAACCCCTCCTTGAGTCGGTCCCCTATGAGTCGGTCACGACTCATCCCTTAGCTCGGCAATGCTCATGAGTCGGTCACAACTCATACTCCACCCGGGTTAACTTCTAAACGACTCAAGCTAGAGGCAACACAAACAACACTATCGACCTGCAAATTCTACGATCTATCGACACGTAAAATACGGGTCGTTACATTCTCTCCCCCTTAGGAATTTCGCCCCCGAAATTCCAAGCAAACAACAGAAATCAAAGATATTCCGCATGCCTACCATCCATAGCAATCAACAAACCATGCATCCAATTCTAGCCTAGCATGCAGAATTCTAAGACTTAGAACAAGCTACAAATTCATGAGATGTCACGACACTTTAGGGCCATACCTCGAAGAGTCCTGGATGAGCTTCCTTCATCCTCTCTTCCTCCTCCCACGTACAGTCGTTAACATCGTCACTCCATTGTACCTTGAGCAACGTAATCGTCTTCCTCCTAAGCTGTTTCGTATCGGTGTCAACAATACGAAGCGGCTTACGAGGTCTCGTAACCACTGGATCAACCTCTAAGTCTTCACAGCTATCAGCAGAAACCACCGTAGTTGGGTCGTGCATATACTTCCGTAGACAAGATACATGAAAAACATTGTGCACACCCGCCATCTTTTCCGGTAACTCCAATCTATAAGCGAGCTTTCCAATTCGCTCGATAATCGGGAATGGTCCAACGAATCTTGGAGTTAACTTTCCTTTGTTCCCGAATCTTATAACATTCTTCAATGGAGAAATCTTCACAAAAACCATATCACCCACGTCGAATTCCAAATCCTTCCGACGATTATCTGCATAACTTTTCTGACGATCCTGGGCTGCCTTCATTCTTTGTCGAATGATCTCTATACAATCCGAAGTCTGTCGAATCATCTCTGGCCCAAGTATCAGCTTTTCTCCAGTTTCCAACCAACATGTCGGAGAGTTACACGGTCTTCCATATAATGCCTCATATGGTGCCATACCAATACTCGACTGATAACTGTTATTATAAGCAAACTCCACCAAATGAAGGTGATCTTCCCATGATCCTCCGAAGTCCAAAACACATGCTCTAAGAAGATCTTCCAAAACTCGGTTGACTCTCTCAGTCTGACCATCTGTTTGAGGGTGATAAGCTGTACTCAAACACAACTCAGTTCCCAAAACTTCCTGGAAGCTCTTCCAAAATCTACTAGTGAACAATGGATCTCGATCGCTCACTATACTCTTCGGAACACCATGGAAACGAACTATCCACTTCACATATAATTCAGCCAACTTCGATGCAGTCCTAGTCGATCGAACAGGAATGAACCTTGCACTCTTGGTCAAACGATCTACTATGACCCAAATCCCTTCATTCCCTGCTCTTGTCCTAGGTAGACCATCGATAAAGTCCATCGACACTTGCTCCCATTTCCATGTAGGAACCTCTAATGGCTGAAGCAATCCACTGGGCTTCTTCTGCTCAGCTTTCACCAACTGGCAATTCATACACTTGGAAATAAAGTTTCCAACATCCTTCTTCATACCTTCCCAGTAGTAGGTTCTCTTCATATCCCGATACATCTTATTTCCACCTGGATGAATTGTCAACTTCGAGTGATGACTCTCCCTCAGAACTTCATCTCTCAATCCATCTACATCGGGAACAACTAGTCGCCCTTGCTTTCGAAGCCAACCCTCTCGATCGACCTCGAATCCCTTATCCTTCTCCGGGTCCAATCCAGATTCCAAATCACAGATAATCTTGACAAGCTTATCATCTCCCCTTTGCCTCTCACCAATTCTTTCCACAAGAGTAGGCCTTATCGATAAGTTTGCCAACATCTCAGGTTCCAATTCACATCTAGGCCTGAAATCAAATCCAGCCAAATACTCAAGACTCTTCCATTCTGAAAACATGGCTCCCAATCCTGCATGTCTTCGACTTAACGCATCAGCCACTGCGTTACCTTTCCCCGGAGTATAGGCTATACCAAAATCATAAGATGCTAGGAACTCTAGCCACCGTTGCTGTCGAAGATTTAAATCCTTTTGGGAGAACAGATACTTCAACGACTTATGATCTGTAAACAACTCGAATCTAACTCCCAATAGATAATGTCTCCACATCTTCAAAGCAAACACAATCGCCGCTAACTCCAAATCATGAGTCGGATAGTTCCTTTCATGCGGCTTCAGTTGTCGACTTGCATATGCAACAACTTTATCCTTCTGCATTAGCACTGCTCCAAGTCCAGTACCACATGCATCGGTGTAAACCACCATCTCATCATTCCCACTTGGAATAGTCAAAACAGGAGCACTCGTCAGTCGCTCTTTCAGGATCACGAAAGCTTGCTCACACTTATCATCCCATTTGAACAACTGGTTCTTCTTCGTCAATCCTGTCAACGGTGCAGCTATCTTGGAAAAGTCTTTGATAAACCGACGATAATATCCTGCTAATCCAAGAAAACTTCTTACATCAGATGCATTCTTAGGTCTAACCCAATCCTGGATTGCTGCCACCTTAGCGGGATCAACCGCTATTCCATTTCCAGAAATAACATGACCTAAGAACCTCACTTCATTCTTCCAGAAGTGACACTTCGAAAACTTAGCCTTCAGCTGATGTTTCCGCAATATATCCAAAACAATCCTCAAGTGCGTCTTGTGCTCTTCCTCAGTTCTGGAATAAACCAAAATATCATCCACGAACACAAGCACGAACTTATTCAACTGATCTCTGAACACTCTATTCATAAGATCCACAAAATATGCTGGCGCGTTAGTCAACCCAAACGGCATTACCAGCCACTCATAAAACCCGGATGGTGTCCTGAAAGCAGTCTTCGGCACACTATCCTTCGCCACTCTCAACTGGTGAAATCCCGTTGCCAAATCCATCTGAGAAAACACCTTAGCCTCGTGAAGCTGATCAAACAAGTCATCTATTCTCGGCAATGGATACTTGTTCTTCTTAGTCACCTTATTCAGTTCACGATAATCAACACACAACCTCAACGATCCATCCGCTTTGGTTGCAAACACAACGGGCGCACCCCATTCGGACACACTCCTCCGAATGAATCCTTTCCGTAAAAGGTCATCAACTTGCACCTTCAGCTCTTGCTGCTCCCTCGGTGCCATCCGCCTAAGAGGCATCACAACAGGTCTGGCTCCCTCAACCAGATCGATACGAAACTCGATCTCCCTATGCGGCGGCAACCCTTTGACTTCGTCAAAGACATCCTCAAATCCATTCACAATAGGCACCGATGACAGTCCATCCCGTGGAACAACCAGCGAATACATGAAGCTCATGAAGACGCCTTCTTCATGCTTACATCGTATCACAACCTTTCGCCCATCCACATTCCCGACTGTCACCTCCAGCCTCTCACAATCAATCCTAGCCGCATACTTCCTAAGCCAGTCCATACCCAAAATAATTCCGAACCCCGCAAAGTTCAGAACAAAGCAATCACAAACAAACGAGCAATCATGACTCGATACAACCAGACCACGGCATATCATACACAAACATGACGAACCCCCGACCGGATTAGTCACAACCAATGGCCTATCAACAATATCCGGTTTCAAACCTAACCGGCCTACCAAATCATCACAAACAAAAGAATGCGACGCTCCAGTATCAAACAACACTCTAACTGGAACACCACAGATAGAAAGAGTACCTTGAACCACCACACTCTTCCCCTTTTCTTCAGCAGTAGGAGCTTTCGAAGACGATGGAACAGCCCCCAAAGCATAGGCTTGCACAACCTGCCTATCTTTCCTCGGTTCTGGACAATCCTTCTTGATATGTCCCAGCTTATCACAGTTGTAACACTTTCCCGGCACTTTGGGATTCTTACAATCTTTGCAAAGATGGCCCTTCTGCTGGCAGTTATAGCAAGTCACTTCACTTTTCGGCTTCTTCTGGCCATCCCTACCCCTCTGTTGCTGTTGTTTCCTCTTCTTATTGCCACTCTGTTGTGGTTTAGATCCTTCCCTAGCTACAGCAATAACAGAACTTTCCCTAGGAAACAAACTCTCATGCCTAAGAGCTTTTTCCACAAGCTTCTCAAATGGATCGTCCAGATGATCCACTAACTGCCTCCCAAGATAAGCATCCAGACCAGTCACAAACTTTTCATTCTTCTGGTAGGGAGAATCAATATATGATCTGGCATACTTAGACAAAGCTTCAAACTCAGAAATGTACTCAAGAACAGGCCTTCCCCCTTGCTTGAGCTCCACAAACCTCTTAAACAAGACAGATTTCTGGGAAGTAGAGATGAACTTAGCTTCAAATCTAACTTGGAATTGCTCCCAAGTAATCTCTTCTTCTGGGGTATCAATGGTGATAGAATTCCACCAATCAGCAGCTCTTCCCTGAAGCTGTCTCGATGCAAGCTTTCTCTTAGTTGCATCCTCAATCCCTAAGTCACCAAAGATCCTTCGACATGCATCAATCCATCTCTGCACCTCAATAGTCGACTCCGTCCCCAAGAAAGCTTTTCCTCCAAGAGAAGTATAATCCTTGCAAAGCTTAGCAAAATCCACCGGTCTTGGAGCTTGAACTTGAACTCCCACATCCACTGATGATCCTGAAGCTGGTATCCTTCTCATGATCGAAGTCATCATCGCTTCGAACATAGTTCCATAATCAACAGCTCCTTTATCAGCACGGCTTTCCCTTGCAGCTGGTCTCCCTCTTCGACTCATCCTTAATATCTGTAATAAGAATGATTAGAACACCTTAAGAAACAACTGCATAAGGAGTTCAAATCCTTCTAGGCTACTATATTATATATAGTAATCATCCATCAAAATACAATTACGTCTCTCATACGTAGTTACGTCAGCGAGCGTTGGCTGAAATCGATTAACCAAAGCTCTGATACCAAATGTGACGACCGCCCATGACTCCCGCACCAAATCAAGGAAATAATGCGCTAAAAGGTGTGCCAGGCAGCCATGGACGATAGTCAGGGTAAAACAAAACAGAAGAATCTCTATCGCATAACTCACAGCGCATGGATAAAATACAATAGAGAAATATAATATAGTGAAGCTCCATAGAACAGAACATCATCATATAAGCATCACAGTAGTTTCATACAATCATCTACTCAAATCCATACATGAAAGCCTCACTACAAATCACTCAACCAAATACAGCAGCGGATACCCAGTACATATAGTAAGAAAACTAATATGCAAAGCCTCCTGCTCGTCTTCGTCATCTTCAGCGTAGAACTCCTAGCACAGCACCTGTCACCTGCTACCTAGTCTGCCCATCCCAAACATGGATGAACAGCCCAAGGTAATAAGAGGAGACATAAAACCTTGAGTCAGACAAAGTCTTAGTGAGCAGTAAATCAACTATCAAGCATACCAAAAGAGCATAAAGGATAAAAGGAATAGGAACCAAACCATCCCACTCCACCTCTTTCTACAGTGATAGCCCCCAGACACACACTAAGGAGAAGTAGGCATAACATAGCAGATAAGTAAGGTAAAGCAATAATCACTCGAGTCAAGGACGATGTTTTCCAAATACAAACCCCCAAGGCCTAAACCAAGATCAGATAAGCACTCAGAAAACACCGCTCTTGAAGCCGAATGATAATACAACCAAACATCCAAACATCCATGACTCTGGCTATCACTGTTAACCTTGCTTCGAAATCACCGTTAATTGAATGACCGACTCCTTCCTGAGCCATCTGTCAAGGGCTAATGGTAACCCCGGTTCTAGACAAAACTCCGCACACTGCCTTGTGCCTAGGACTTATCTTCTTGGCCCAGAGTACTCGACTACCTTCCTGTAGTTTTTTAGGCGTCCCTATGTACCCTTGCTTTAAGTTTGCTAGAACCTTCAACAACGATAAAGTCCAAGCCTCCTAGTCATCCTCCTCGACGACTATTCTCAACCTAGCCCAAGCTACCTCTTGAGCAGCTCCATTATCAACCAACTTGAACTACCCTTCAAGTTATCAACATGCTTGGAATGATCCCTGCCTGGATTAAGCCAAGACTCACATCATACTTGAACTACCCTTCAAGATATCAACATGCCTCGCTTCATCACATCAAAGCAAGATCTCAACTCAACAACATGGTTTGCCTCATCGCATCATGGCAAAGTTCCATCTCAACATCATACATATGAGCTTCAACATCCGCTACATATGCCTTAAGCAGCTTTCACCATTCAAGAGCCTTCTTCCGTAGCTTTTGAATCATCTTCAATCACCTTGTTCCAAATCAACTACTAGCTAACTTGGAAACAATCAAATCTAGCATTCATTCAAACATTCAAGCATTCAAACAAGATATATTAAGCAATAACAATTATAATGGCAATTTCGTAATTAAGTGTGCAAAAGTCCAACATATGTGAAATCATGGTTTTTAGCATAGATCTATCAAATCTAAACATGGGTTTTATCTCTAATACTTGATAAATAACTTCTAAAGGTAAACATCTTCAAACATGATGGATCTACATGCAGACTTAAGGAAAATGCGAGAAAACGCTAACTTTAACACATAAAAAAATATCACCAATCCCATACACTCCTTTGGATCCGCGTGAGAGATAACTACCACTCACCAAATCACCCAAACACTACAAAAACTACACACTTCAGATCTGGACAGCGAAGATCAAGGTTTGATCCGGCAATATCTCGCTTCAATCGATGAAATCTAGCTCGAACGGATGAAGATCTTCAACTTGGACACTTGGATCTTCGATCTTGATCTTCGATCTTCAACGGATGTTAGCACTTGATGGAAGTAGAGAAAGAAGTGAAGAAAATACCGTAGTCGAGTCTTCAAAATGGCAGCACTTCGTCGCTTCAAAAACCGGTGCCAAAAAGTGAGCCGAACACCTCTATTTATAGGCTGGAAACCCCTTAGGTCGTCGCCCCTTAGGTCGTCCCCGACCTAATTTTGAGTCGTTGCCGACTCATCAATCCATTCGACCTACGACCTAACCAATCACAACATACAACCAAGCCCGACTCACGACTTAACCCAGACACGACCTAAAACACAGGCCGACCTAACGACTCAACGCACTACCGTCCCAACTGCAACACGACTCAGCACAAAGAACCATCCTTAGGTCGTATACGACCTAAGCTAACTCAGCATATCCGACTTACCACTCTCACAGGGATGCCGACCTAATTCCTACGCGACCTAACACTAAGTCGGTCACGACCTAAAAAGCCTCCGACCTAAAATACTGCCGCGTTCCCCAAGTCTTAAGTCGTATGACGACTTAACTATGACACACACGACTCAAGACCCCACGACCTAACTCACTGCCGACTCACTACCTAACTTAGGTCGTTTACGACCTAAGTCTGAACAGTACTCACGCGACCTAACAAACCAGACCGACTCAACGACCTAAGCCCCCCAACGACTCAACGTGCCTGCTGACCTATCCCCCTAGCGTCCTAACGCTAGCCCTTAGGTCGTTGAACGACCTAACTCTAAGTCGCTAACTCGGCGACTTCCTTAAGTCGCTGCCTACTAACACGCTAACCCCTTAACTCGGCAAACCTTATGAGTCGTAACTCGTTGACTCGGCCACTTCCTAAGGTCGTCTACGACTTACTATAGGTCGGTCACCATCACTAAGTCGCCTAACTTTTAGGTCGTTACTTCTATAACTCGGCAACTCTTAGGTCGGTGAATTTCTTATCTCGGCCAACACTCCAACCCGTAACCCCTCCTTGAGTCGGTCCCCTATGAGTCGGTCACGACTCATCCCTTAGCTCGGCAATGCTCATGAGTCGGTCACAACTCATACTCCACCCGGGTTAACTTCTAAACGACTCAAGCTAGAGGCAACACAAACAACACTATCGACCTGCAAATTCTACGATCTATCGACACGTAAAATACGGGTCGTTACAGCTGTACAAAATTTACCTCATCTCATCGGTAAACCAGACCCAAAGGTCAAAACAATCAAACGAATAGATTAGGAAATAATTGGAAAGATAAACGCACGTATTCCATAGTACGTTTTTTACCCAACCATTTAATTACCTTGCCACTTCGTTCGAAGTGCAAAAGAGTGTAATTTTACTCAGAAAATAATTTGGAACAAGTTTAGAAATCGTTTGAAAACACTTTGGAAATTGCCTTTGAAATTCTCCTATTATGGAGTAAATAATTTAATACTTAAAATAATACTAAATAATAATTTCACAAGCCAATTTGTTTGAAAAACACTTTAAAATGCTTTGTAAAACCAGTGCACGAAATCTAGAGAGAAAACTCAAGAATTCGGGAAAATATCAAAAATGGCGGAAATTATTCTAAGTATAAAAACCGCTGAAATCAAGCTGTGATCACTAGTTCGACAGCAGGTTTGGACCTGAAAACAGAGTCCAAATGACATGAAATTTTGTAAAAATGTAGATTAACACCCCTACTCCAATCTGAAAAAAGATTCATCCAATTCCGACTTGAAATAAAGAATCTGCGTCGTTTCAAAGTCGGACCAAAACAAGGTTTGAAACAATGAATTACAGCAAGCTGCGAGTACAAGTTTGACAGTAGTTTCGAAATAGCAAACCAACCCAGATGTTGATGAAATTTTATAGGAGTATAAATCAACACTCCTGTTTCAATCTGCAAAAATAATCACTCAATTCCAATTTGAAACGAAGAATCTGCGTCGTTTCAAAGTTGGACCAAAACAAGGTTTAAACACTGAATTACAGCAAGCTGTGAGTACAAGTTCGACAGTAGTTTCGAAATAGCAAACCAACCCAGATTGTAATGAAATTTTATAGGATTATAATTCAGAACTCCTACTTCAATCTGCAAAAGGAATCACTCAAATCCGATTTGAAAGGAATGAGTTATGCTGTCATAAACATGGACTCAGGCCATGTTTGCAACAGTTCAAAAACAAAAAAATGTACAGGCCTGAAACCACCCTGGGTTGAACTTTCAGGCATAAAACAGAGAAACAAATAATATAGGATTGATCATAAAATTGGTATGCTTATACTAGAAAACTTAATATTTCAAACAAAAAAAGAATCATAGAATTCCAGTAAGAAATGAATGAGTTGTGCAGTCTCAAAAATGGACTCAGGCCATGTTTGCAGCAACTCAAAACAACTACAGGCAAAAATCTGTGCCTGAGTCGACTTTGCAGCAGCGTTTTGAATATTCAAACGATAATATATTTCAACCAAAATTTGCAGAAATGAAGTTCAACATGCAGGATACCAAATGCAAGAAGTCCGGAAGCATTTCGCTGCCGGAATCTAAAGTTATGATCATTCGAATAGGCAATAAGAAACATATTTCAGACAGAAAAACAACAAAAAAATTCATTAACAAAAGCTAGATTTTGATTGCTTTTACAATTTTTGAGCTTGGCTCAGCTAGGATTTGTGAGTATTACAACTCACCTTGCTGATGCTTTGTGCTACAAGAGAAAATCGGTGAAAAGGAGCAAGCTTTGGCCTTGAAAATGGCTTCAACAACCTAAAAATATGTATATAAACATGCAAGAACAAAACTTATTACAATTAGAAAGCCCAATATCTCAAACTAAGATTTTGATGAAATTATTGATGTTTTGGAGCTGATTACCTTTTGATTCATTGTAGTTTGAAGAAATTTTAGCTTGAATTGAAGGAATTGAGTTCATAGCTTGAGATTTGCAAAAATGGTGAGGTGGGTTTTTTTTTTCTTCCTTATTTCAAAGAAGAGGAAGAAGGAGAAGTAGGAATGTACTGCCAATGTTTTTCCCTTTCTCAATATTAGGTTATGTGTAGTAATGGGCCTAATGGACTCAAAAATAAAATAAAAAATCAAATGATTTGATGAATTAATTCATGTACATATACAATTATGTACAAGTTACATAATATTACCAAATAAATTACATTTCTCTTTTAAGTTTTAATCAAACAAAATATGTAAACTTATATAGATATGAAATAAAACATTTTACCTCATATAAAAGATAAATTTATATTTTTTAAACATTTTTTATTATTAAAATTCTTTACTTTGCAAAAATACACAATTTTCTCAAATAAATGGATAAAACATTACTTTAAACTTCTAAATTTCCACAAAAATATTTTTCTTGCTTAGAAAAATATAACTAACTATTCTAAACACAAATTTATAATTAAAACTCATTTTTAAATCAATTTCCATCTTTTTATTTGATTAAACAACCTTTAAAAATCAAATACTTCTTTTAAAAATTATTAGAAGAAGTAATTGGCAATAATTAATACAATTATTGCATTTTCTCTAAATAAAAACTATTTTCTCATTTATTATTAACTCAAACAAATAAAATAAAGTTTCATACTTTATTTTGTTATTTTATTCCAAAATTCATTGTTTATTCCAAATAAACAATTTAATTTCTCCAATTTTATTTTAATTCACAATATTAAATTATAACTACCATTATAATTAAATATTTACAGGTAATCTCCAAAACCAGGGTTGTTACAGACTCCCCTCCTTAACAAAATTGCGTCCACGCAATTTCTATAATGGAAGTTATCTATAACATCTATTTCATCACAACAAGATTCAAATCAAAGATAGGATCAAAGATATTCTCCCTCAACAGAGAATGAAAGGATCAGGACAAGTTTGCTCGGCAAATCCTATGGTTTCCCAAGTACAGCACTTACGGTTAGCGGACGATAGAATTTTATAAGTAGAACATTCTTATTTTGAAGGTGTTCAATCTTCGAAATAACTACACAAATAGAATTCGGCACAATACACAAGTCGGTGAGACTCGTGATCATGAAACACAAGAGAATTAATAGTCGAGATTAAATCTCAAAGATACAACGAAATTGGGTTACCTGGAACATATCATGCATACCCAAAACTGAATAGAAAACGATGCATGAAAGCAATCGAACCAAGGCGTTCAGTAATAGTAGATGGTCCTATATAATTAGGAGCCAACTTTCCAAATGTACTGAAACGCACCTAACTCCTTTAAAGGAGTAACACAGATAAGCACAATCATCAAAAGAGGATTCAACAAAAGATAGATGGTATTTCAAGCTATCATCACAACACATGACTGCATGAATGCAAGTCATCACAAGAATCGCACTAAGGCAAGACACACAAGAATGGATTACAAGAAATTTTCTCAAAAATTTATTATAAGAGTTTTCACTCAAATCAATTTTCTTTTATACACAAAACTTAAATTCAATACTTGATAATTTTTGAAGTCCCTTACTTAAATTTTCAATTCAATCATTATTACTTTAAATTTTAAGTAAATTAAATTAGAGTTGTTCCATACTCTAATTCCAAAAATAAATATACTACAATAAGTAATATATATATTTTTTTTGAAAACTTCGACGGAGTCTCCTTTGCATGGAGAGCCCTTTACAATTTCATAAATATGAATTATAGATATACATCGACCAAAAGGTCGAAACACAATATGTATATATATAAATTCTTAACACATAAACACTTAATAATTCATATCTTTCATTTTTAGCGTTTAAAATGCAAGCATGCTTACTTTTATACTTACTATTTTGCTAATTGATCATTCAAATATCCTCTTGTACCTACGCTTAACTTATTGAAACATATTAGCATGCAATTATAAACATATGAAGCATTAAAATCATAGTTTAAACAAGACAACAACTCAAAACTTCAAAATTTTCAAATTCAGGCCTGCTACAAAGACTTAGGCTTTTGACATAGTAAAACTCATAATTCGAAAATACTCATAAAATAAAAGTTATTCTACTCAGTCCAAGCTTTCCAGTGATATAAAGATCTTCAAAATCGGATTTACACTTTGAAAGTTATGCTCAATTTACTTTCAGCTTTAAACTCAGAAATTATAAAAGAGGACAGAGATGTCCATCAGTTTTCAACTCGTTTTTTGAATAACCGAACTGCAAAATTTTGAAAAATGTCATAAAGATGACTTCTAGCTTACTGAAAGTACTCTCTTTTGCAAAAAGAATGGACCCATTTGGAGTTGTAAATCACAAGTTATTGCTGTTTTAAAACATCACTTTTCAATTAAAATTTTCCGACACAAGACCTTTAATTGTCAAAAAATTTAAATCATCGTTAAATCCAAACTACGTAATTTAAGATCAAAAATCTTTTCTCTAAAACATTTATTACATGATCCTTTTCTCCGAAAAGCCAAGACATCTAGAATTACACTATAATACATATAACAAACTTTCAAAATGGTTTACAAAGAAAACTTATTCTCAATTAACAAACAAAGTCTTTTGAAAGAAGACCCATAATTTAATTAAAATACTTACTTTCTTACATTAGTAAGAAACAATTATCTATCCAAACTAGACTTTGGAATTACATATTGATTGTTTTAAATTGCTTTCACAATTAAAAAGAAATCTTATCTTGTTGCTCTATTTATTATTATTTCTAGCTTTTCACAAAAATTTGCATTTTATAATAAATGAATCTTTTATATTAAATTTTCACTTGATCCATAAAGCTAAACATTTATTTTATTATCACTTAGAACTAGCCAAGTTTGATACTTAATTAAAACTTGTTTTCAATTTGAACTTTACAAGTACATAATTAACAAGTTTTTAACACTATTTAAATTCAAAACCAAACTTACTCTAATGGATTTTGCTCCTTATTAAATTTCATGCTAATTCAAAAGCACTAAATTAGCATTTTCTTAAATTTTCCCGGAGGCATACTTTTTTTTTCCACTTGTTATTAATCAAATGATTAAATGTTTAAACTAATCTTCATAACTATCCTTTTACTTTTTACTAAACCTGCTTCCAATCTATATTTTAGATTTCTAAACAATTCATTTTCTTAATTTGAATACTTTGTTTTATTAATCACTATCACATGATAGTTTCAACCAATTAAGGTATTTCCTTAATTAATGTTATTTTCCATAAAAATGAATTAGCATAAGGTAATATTTTCCAAAATACTTTTCCTAAAAGCTTACTTAAGCATTTTAAATTTTCCATGTATGTAAACTTTCACAAACAAGTAACGTAACCAATAATTAATACAATTTATTTAAATGAAACCATATTCAAAATTTTCAATTATCAATTTAAAAAAAATGATAACATCTAACTAATACATTTGTAGTGAATGACATTTCGAGGACTGCAAAGTTGACCAAGATCAACATTGCCTCTCCATTGCCCTCTATGTCACACTATTTCCATAAGTCCTTAAGTATGTATATAAAATACTTATCTTAAATGGCGATTTAGAATTTTCAAAATCTTTGCAATATCTATATATTTTTGCATTCAACATCCATACTAGTAAATATTATTTATTGCCATTTCAAAAGCATGTATCACATCACCTCGCAAGCGTTTAGGAATCCCTATCGATAACGCTGATCAGACGCATCGACCAGAATTCTTAAAAACTTATTAGCCAATTGACACAAGAAATTATAAAAACTGTTTTAATTTCTTAAGAAATCTTAAAATTGGTTGTAACAATGTTTATTTTCAAAACATAAAACGTTTTGTTATTATACAATCATTCAATCAATTCATAAAATAATCAAGTTATATACATAAGTATATCTCTTATTAGAAAGATTTTCCATTCACATGGATACTTTCTTTCTGGAAAATTCTTTAAGTAATTTTACTTCTTTAAAATGCATCCATGAAATTCTTAAAAAATTAAATTTTTATTTCATTTTAACCTTTGGTTAAATACCACTTATGAATTAAATTTTATTTTCAAAATTTAATCTTTCTAATAATTCTTGCGGTAGCTACAACTTGAAGGCACCGCAATTCTTATCATTTGCATTGACTAGGTTTCTAACTCTCAATTATATCACCTACTCAATATTATTTCAACAATTACTATGCTAACACACATTCATGCAATTATCAACCAAACAAGCATTTACTTAAAACAAAGCATTTAATGTGCCCATCGACAACGGTCACACCATTTCCGCTGCGCAACTCTAATCACTAAGGTTTAAAACACATAATTTAAAACTAAGCCATCTTAGGTCTAATTTCTACTACTTTTTAAAAAAAAAAATAGTGATATGTAAAACCCTTATAATGTTTTCAAACTTATTATCCATTCAAAGGAAATGAAAAGACTAAAGGCACGATCGAGGAATACGATAGTGGAAAACTGTGTTATCACTTGTATTATACTTGGATGTACTATAATATGTGTTTCTGTTCTGTGTTTATCATATTTTGTTTTGAACTTAGCTCTGATACCAAGCTGTAACGCCCCACTCCGAGACCCACATTAGCAAAGAGTATTACAAGGTAATACCGTCTGCTAATACGGAGAATAGAGCTGGATAGGAGCGACCATCTATAGCCTTGTCTTAATTATCTATTGAATACGTCGATAAATGTAGCATTTTTTTTTATGTGGATCGACATATCTAATAGATACTTAATACAAAACTATAATGGCTATAAGATCTAACAGAACAAAATATAATAACTCAAATGTAAACCACATCACAGAACAGTAGATCATCACATACATATACACATATACAGATACATCACAGAGTATACAAAATGATACATGTCAAGTGGTATAGCAACCACAATATACAGGCGAGTCAAAAGAATATACATATCAGAGTTACAACCAAGAGGGACTACCCAAAAAGGTATAACAAAAGAGGCTAGCAGAATAGTCCACGCGGAAGCAGAATAGGCTAAGTCCAAAGGTACCTAACCTGAAACACCTCGGTCTGACCCGAGTATAAAATACACGGGTCAGTCTAGCTAAACAAATCAGTTAGACAAGCTAAACAATAATGAACATGCAAGGTCATAAAGTACCACAAATATCTCTAAAAGAGATAACTCAATCATCTACAAAAGATGAATCATAACAAGCCTCATATCATCGGCAACTCAATAAACAAAGGATATGAATATCCCAAATCAAGCCAAAAAGGCAAATAACAAATACCAATGAAGGTAACACAAGTTTCCACAAGGTAATCGCTATGTATCGAGTGGTTCAAAAGACCTACTCCGAAAGGCGATACTCTAGGGAAATATAAATATCAATGAAACAAAAGATGCACGTGCTCAGTACTGTATAAACAAGGATCCACAAGCCCAAGTATCTCTCGAGCGGTGACGAAGGACCAACTCCAAAAGCGATACTATAGGGCAGCAAACCCGAAGGCGACAAACCCAAGTATCTCTCGAGCGGTGACGATGGACCAACTCCAAAAGCGATACTATAGGGCAACAAACCCGAAGGCGACAAACCCAAGTATCTCTCAAGCGGTGACGATGGACCAGCTCCAAAAGCGATACAATAGGGCAACAAACCCAAAGGCAACAAACCCGAAGGCTCAAACCCGAAGGCAACAAACCGTAGTGGCAAAGGTCCGGAGGCCCAGTACTGGAAACCACTAACTAGCAATATGTGTCACAAACTCTCGGAAAGGAACCCGAAAAGTGTTAACGTGTGTCCTATACCACACGTTCGCACTAAACGATTTACTAACCGTTAGTCAATTCCACACTTAAAGCAGTACAAAGTTTACCTCATCTCATCGGTAAACCAGACCCAAAGGTCAAAACAATCAATCGAATAGATTAGGAATTAATTGGAAAGATAAACGCACGTATTCCATAGTACGTGTTTTACACAACCATTTAATTACCTTCCCACTTCGTTCGAAGTGCAAAAGAGTGTAATTTTACTCAGAAAATAATTTGGAACAAGTTTAGAAATCGTTTGAAAACACTTTGGAAATTGCCTTTGAAATTCTCCTATTATGGAGTAAATAATTTAATACTTAAAATAATACTAAATAATAATTTCACAAGCCAATTTGTTTGAAAAACACTTTAAAATGCTTTATAAAACCAGTGCACGAAATCTAGAGAGAAAACTCAAGAATTCGGGAAAATATCAAAAATGGCGGAAATTATTCTAAGTATAAAAACCGCTGAAATCAAGCTGTGATCACTAGTTCGACAGCAGGTTTGGACCTGAAAACAGAGTCCAAATGACATGAAATTTTGTAGAAATGTAGATTAACACCCCTACTCCAATCTGAAAAAAGATTCATCCAATTCCGACTTGAAATAAAGAATCTGCGTCGTTTCAAAGTCGGACCAAAACAAGGTTTGAAACAATGAATTACAGCAAGCTGCGAGTATAAGTTTGACAGTAGTTTCGAAATAGCAAACCAACCCAGATGTTGATGAAATTTTATAGGAGTATAAATCAACACTCCTGTTTCAATCTGCAAAAAGAATCACTCAATTCCAATTTGAAACGAAGAATCTGCGTCGTTTCAAAGTTGGACCAAAACAAGGTTTAAACACTGAATTACAGCAAGCTATGAGTACAAGTTCGACAGTAGTTTCGAAATAGCAAACCAACCCAGATGTTTGCGCCAAAATTGGTCACAAACACCCAATATCATGAAAGCACCCGTTTACGTACTCAACTCGATAATAATCAACACAGAACTCAGCAAAAATCAATATAGAATTCAGCTCTAATTAACAAATCACAGTAATTCACAAGCAATAATCACAAACACAGGATTTATAGTGGTTCGGCGTTCGTGCCTACATCCACTTTGAAGGGTTTCTCTTTATTGCTTTGCTCGATTCAATCGATTACAATGGATTACAGTAGATGATAGCTTTGAAATCTGAATACAACAGTGATTCTGATCAATAGACGTTAATCCGGCAGAGTCTCAGCGTTCAATGGCAGAAGTTCTCGGCCGATCCCCCTTTCTGAAGGCTTCAGGGTGCTATTTATAGGCGTTGGAGGCCCAGATCTTGCTGAAACTTCGTGAGACTTCTTCTGGCACGTGAGTGGGCCCACGCGACCGACCCCACCAAGTTTCGTCTCGATCTGACATCGGTTCGAAGTGATTTCGAACCCATCAAGAAATGGTCCAATCGAGCTGAAACTTGGCAGGGACAATCTTTACCTCATATGAAAGCAACTGTGAAAATTTGGTTGCATTTGGATTTGTGGTTAAGGAGATATGCTCGGTTCGAAATGAGCATTTTCGGTTGGCTGTGTCGTTCGAAACCATGACTTCGAACCCTTTATTTCGAATCCCTGAGTGCACGTGGGTTTGCAGTGACGTGGCGCGCATCTCTCGAATCGATGCTACTTTATCTCCGAGTTGACCGCTTCGACTCCGTGAACTACGGCGAACACGTCATCCAAACCAATTGACTCGGTGGATTCGAACTAAGGATTAGTCCTGGCTTCGAACGTGACCGAGTCGAATCAAGGAATCCCTATAGGTTCGAACTTGATCGGTTCGAACTGGGTCGCCCGATGGGTTCGAATTAAGGGCTTGCATGGATTCGAAGTAAGGGTGCGAAGCTGAGTGAAGTCATGGATTCGAAGGTAGGCCATTGTGGTGGATTCGAAGGCGATGGAGTCGAAGGCGATGGAGTCGAAGCAGGTACTAGCTGATGGGTTCGAACGTGGCTTGGGTTCGAACTAGATGGGTTCGAAGGAGAGACAATGGATGGGTTCAAAGCAGAGACAGTGGATGGTTTCGAAGTACTCCAGTGCGATGGGTTCGAAACAGACAGTGACCACCTTTCTCACTTTGAATCCATCCTATCTTGAGCATACGAACTCGGATTGACTTGAAATTTGAAATGACGACTCCTACGACCTTTCTTGTCATGTCCTATCAATTGTGGCTTGATCCGGACTTGGACAAAATTCATCGATATCCATAGCAAAGTGAAGTATAACCAATCTCTGAGACGAACTGTCTTTCGTTTTCGACCAATCTTTTGGTATCACGGCTTTGCCAAAAAGCGGGATAACATTTTGCCCCCCAAAACATGCCTTGCGGTAGGAAGGTGTGTTTTGTAATGCCTTGAGTTGGATGTTCGTATCAGATCATCAACCTGTAAAGAACTTGATAATTTTATATGTCCTCAAATGACGATCGTTCGTGATTGAATTATTCGGGATGAAGCGCGGCCGTTCATGGTCAAGCGCCTATCTTCAAATGACGATCGTTCGTGATCGAGTCATTCGAGGGAAAGTGCGACCCTGCGCGGTCAAGCGCGTAAATCCATGCTTCGATCTTTTGGGATCGAGTTATCTGTGGTGAAATGCGACCGTTCAAGGTCAAGCGCCCAACTTCAAATGACGACCGTTCGGGATCGAGTCATTCGAGGTAAAGTACGACCGTGCGCGGTCGAGCGTATAAATCCATGCATCGATCGTTCGGGATCGTATGCTACTTGAGGTGAATCGGGACCGTTCGCGGTCCGTGCCGTTCGTGGCATAGGATGAAATAGGACCGTTCGCGGTCGATGCCGTTCGCGGCAAATGATGAAATGGGACCGTTCGTGGTCGATTGTTGTTCGTGGCAAATGATGAAATGGGACCGTTCGTGGTCGATTGTTGTTCGTGGCAAATGATGATCGTTCGCGACCAAGTGCCGTTCAATGCGAATGGTGACCATTCGAGGTCGGGTTTCATAATTAGTGAGCCATGACCGTTCGCGGCCGATGGCGTTCGAGGCAGAAAGTGATCGTTCGTGATCGTGCGCCGTTCGAGGCGAATTTGTGACCGTTCGCGGTCGTGTGTCGGACCTCAAGTGACGATCGTTCGCGATCAAGCCATTTGAGGTGAGGCGAGTTGTGACTGTTCGAAGTCGGGTTGTGATCGTTCGCGATCGGGTGCCGTTCGAGGCGAGTTGTGTGTGCCTGGGAGGGCTTGATGTTATCGATGCCAGGGTCACGTTCGGGTGAGTTCCTGGATCGTTTATAGGGGCGGTTCATCGCCGTCTCAAAGCATACCTAAGGATCGTTCGCGACCCCATACATGTATAAGTAGCTTAGTCATTCCAGAGTTATCAGAATCAAATAACTATTAAACGGATGAGCTCCAAAAACAATGTACAAACAAACAAAGTCCAAATGTTCAAATCAAAATGAAATAAAAGTAAAGCATGGATGTCAAAGTGTAAGTTTCCACTACGAAACGGTCAATGATCACTCAGAGCATGCCTGGAGATCGTTCGCGATCTCGCACATGTGTAAATGATTTAATTGCGGTAGTAGAAGCTTACAACTTGTTCATCGTTATTTCATTCAATTGATAACCAAACGGTGCCTGGATTCGGGGTCGCCTCTAGCTGATGTGGACGGTGGTCGCTCTGGTTCCGCCGCAGGAGCTCGCCTCCTTACATATTGAAGGAGCATACCGTTCCTGATATGCCCTTCCACCTCGTCCTTCAGGTGCCTACAATCATTAGTGTTATGACCATTTAATTCATGGAATACACAGAACTTATCTGATTTCCTTTCGTCAGAGGTAGGATCCCTTCGCATTGGCCTACGATACGGAATCTGTTCTTTGGTATCCTGGTAAATTCGCTCCAGGCTCTCGTTCAACTCAGTGTAGGTGGTGAATCGCGGCTCCCTCCGTTGCTGCTTTGATCTGTCTCTGTCATTCTCAATCTTTCTTTTACCTTTATCCTTGTCCGAATCTTTTTTGAGAGGCTTTTCGTCTCTAAATGCAAAAACCTCTATCCCATCTCCTTCTTCTCTCTCGGCATTCGCATCTTCTAATCGTAAAAACTTTTCTGCTTCATGATAGAATTCCTCTAGATCTATGGGTGGATCTTTAGTCAATGAATTCTTGAACTCTGTGCCGTCAGCTATTCCGGACACAGCTGCCATTACTACCATGGACGGATCCGCTCGATCCACTGAAGCTGCTGCTGCATTGAATCGTGCTAGATAACTCCTCAAGGTCTCTCTGGCTTTTTGCTTTAGGGTTGCCAAAGTCATCACATTCTTGGGTCTTGTGATATGAACCCTGAATTGCCTCATAAATCTCTCCACTAAACCATTCCATGTTCCGATGGATCCATTCTCCAATTGTCTAAACCATAGTGCTGCGATATCTGTCAAGTATAACGAAAAGCAGCGGGCCATAACCTCCTCCGATGCCCCCAGCACTTCCATATGCCTCATATATTTTGTCAGATGGACCGTGGGGTCCGTTCTCCCGTCGTACATATCCAACGATGGTAGTTTGAAATCCGGTGGGTTCCTAGCTTGTCTGATCGCTGAAGTAAAAGGACTTCTATTAACATCCTCCAGATCTTTGTTCACCATACCGCCTCTCAAAGCTCTTCTAACCATCTCTGCTAATCGGTCATTGTCTCCGAGATGTAACCCTTGTTCATTACTTTCAGCCTGCCTCCCGAGTTCACGAGGTAACTCCGGGATCTGCCCCCTTGACTGAGCGTTCGCTCCTCTACTACTACCGGGTTGCGCAGATCCTTCTCTCTCTCTTTCCAAGATTGGGTCGACGTTTTCCATATGCGTGCCCCCTAGCTCTGGCGCTATGCCGGATGGTCCTGCTCCGTTCTGGACTCCATTGGCTTCCCTATTCTGTGCTCCCAGCTGTCCTATCTGTTGGAATAAACTCTGGATCAATTCCTCTTGCCTCTTCATCATCGTCTCCATCTCGTCCCTAGTGATGTATATCGATGGTTGATTCGCTCCTGAGGAAGCCTCTTGACTTCCTTGTGGTCCGCTTCTCTCAGGCCTTGGCTTTCTACTCGATTGTCTTGCCATAATTCCTAGATCTGAACTCCTGGATTTTCAAATTCAACTTCTTCCTGAATCAATTCCCAGTGAAAGCACCAAAATGTTTGCGCCAAAATTGGTCACAAACACCCAATATCACGAAAGCACCCGTTTACGTACTCAACTCGATAATAATCAACACAGAACTCAGCAACAATCAATATAGAATTCAGCTCTAAATAACAAATCACAGTAATTCACAAGCAATAATCACAAACACAGGATTTATAGTGGTTCGGCGTTCGTGCCTACGTCCACTTTGAAGGGTTTCTCTTTATTGCTTTGCTCGATTCAATCGATTACAATGGATTACAGTAGATGATAGCTTTGAAATCTGAATACAACAGTGATTCTGATCAATAGACGTTAATCCGGCAGAGTCTCAGCGTTCAATGGCAGAAGTTCTCGGCCGATCCCCCTTTCTGAAGGCTTCAGGGTGCTATTTATAGGCGTTGGAGGCCCAGATCTTGCTGAAACTTCATGAGACTTCTTCTGGCACGTGAGTGGGCCCACGCGACCGACCCCACCAAGTTTCGTCTCGATCTGACATCGGTTCGAAGTGATTTCGAACCCATCAAGAAATGGTCCAATCGAGCTGAAACTTGGCAGGGACAATCTTTACCTCATATGAAAGCTACTGTGAAAATTTGGTTGCATTTGGATTTGTGGTTAAGGAGATATGCTCGGTCCGAAATGAGCATTTTCGGTTGGCTGTGTCGTTCGAAACCATGACTTCGAACCCTTCATTTCGAATCCCTGAGTGCACGTGGGTTTGCAGTGACGTGGCGCGCATCTCTCGAATCGATGCTACTTTATCTCCGAGTTGACCGCTTCGACTCCGTGAACTACGGCGAACACGTCATCCAAACCAATTGACTCGGTGGATTCGAACTAAGGATTAGTCCTGGCTTCGAACGTGACCGAGTCGAATCAAGGAATCCCTATGGGTTCGAACTTGATCGGTTCGAACTGGGTCGCCCGATGGGTTCGAATTAAGGGCTTGCATGGATTCGAAGTAAGGGTGCGAAGCTGAGTGAAGTCATGGATTCAAAGGTAGGCCATTGTGGTGGATTCGAAGGCGATGGAGTCGAAGGCGATGGAGTCGAAGCAGGTACTAGCTGATGGGTTCGAACGTGGCTTGGGTTCGAACTAGATGGGTTCGAAGGAGAGACAATGGATGGGTTTGAAGCAGAGACAGTGGATGGTTTCGAAGTACTCCAGTGCGATGGGTTCGAAACAGACAGTGACCACCTTTCTCACTTTGAATCCATCCTATCTTGAGCATACGAACTCGGATTGACTTGAAATTTGAAATGACGACTCCTACGACCTTTCTTGTCATGTCCTATCAATTGTGGCTTGATCCGGACTTGGACAAAATTCATCGATATCCATAGCAAAGTGAAGTATAACCAATCTCTGAGACGAACTGTCTTTCGTTTTCGACCAATCTTTTGGTATCACGGCTTTGCCAAAAAGCGGGATAACACCAGATTGTAATGAAATTTTATAGGATTATAATTCAGAACTCCTACTTCAATCTTCAAAAGGAATCACTCAAATCCGATTTGAAACGAATGAGTTATGCTGTCACAAACATGGACTCAGGCCATGTTTGCAACAGTTCAAAAACAAAAAAATGTACAGGCCTGAAACCACCCTGGGTTGAACTTTCAGGCATAAAACAGAGAAACAAATAATATAGGATTGATCTTAAAATTGGTATGCTTATACTAGAAAACTTAATCTTTCAAAAAAAAAGAATCATAGAATTCCAGTAAGAAATGAATGAGTTGTGCGGTCTCAAAAATGGACTCAGGCCATGTTTGCAGCAACTCAAAACAACTACAGGCAAAAATCTGTGCCTGAGTCGACTTTGCAGCAGCGTTTTGAATATTCAAACGATAATATATTTCAACCAAAATTTGCAGAAATGAAGTTCAACATGCAGGCTACCAAATGTAAGAAGTCCGGAAGCATTTCGCTGCCGGAATCTAAAGTTATGATCATTCAAATAGGCAATAAGAAACATATTTCAGACAGAAAAACAACAAAAAAATTCATTAACAAAAGCTAGATTTTGGTTGCTTTTGCAATTTTTGAGCTTGGCTCAGCTAGGATTTGTGAGTATTACAACTCACCTTGCTGATGCTTTGTGCTACAAGAGAAAATCGGTGAAAAGGAGCAAGCTTTGGCCTTGAAAATGGCTTCAACAACCTAAAATATGTATATAAACATGCAAGAACAAAACTTATTACAATTAGAAAGCCCAATATCTCAAACTAAGATTTTGACGAAATTATTGATGTTTTGGAGCTGATTACCTTTTGATTCACTGTAGTTTGAAGAAATTTTAGCTTGAATTGAAGGAATTGAGTTCATAGCTTGAGATTTGCAAAAATGGTGATGTGGGTTTTTTTTTTCTTCCTTATTTCAAAGAAGAGGAAGAAGGAGAAGTAGGAATGTACTGCCAATGTTTTTCCCTTTCTCAATATTAGGTTATGTGTAGTAATGGGCCTAATGGACTCAAAAATAAAATAAAAAATCAAATGATTTGATGAATTAATTCATGTACATATACAATTATGTACAAGTTACATAATATTACCAAATAAATTACATTTCTCTTTTAAGTTTTAATCAAACAAAATATGTAAACTTATATAGATATGAAATAAAACATTTTACCTCATATAAAAGATAAATTTATATTTTTTAAACATCTTTTATTATTAAAATTCTTTATTTTAAAAAAATACACAATTTTCTCAAATAAATGGATAAAACATTACTTTAAACTTCTAAATTTCCACAAAAATATTTTTCTTGCTTAGAAAAATATAACTAACTATTCTAAACACAAATTTATAATTAAAACTCATTTTTAAATCAATTTCCACCTTTTTATTTGATTAAACAACCTTTAAAAATCAAATACTTCTTTTAAAAATTATTAGAAGAAGTAATTGGCAATAATTAATACAATTATTGCATTTTCTCTAAATAAAAACTATTTTCTCATTTATTATTAACCCAAACAAATAAAATAAAGTTTCATACTTTATTTTCTTATTTTATTCCAAAATTCATTGTTTATTCCAAATAAACAATTTAATTTCTCCAATTTTATTTTAATTCACAATATTAAATTATAACTACCATTATAATTAAATATTTACAGGTAATCTCCAAAACCAGGGTTGTTACAGGTTTTCTCCCATAGCCCATGGAGTGTTTAGGGTAGTCTCCTGATCTGGAGATGTGTTGATACTGGATGGACTACTGGGACTATTACGTATTAAGGGCTATATGGGTAACCCCTTAGTGCTATGAAAAAGGTAAGTTTATTTAACTATTAGACACTATTATAATAGCGAAATATTACTACATAGTAAATAGTTTAACTGATCCTTAGGAGATGTGAATCCCGAGCATCTCTTAAGTTACTGCACTCATATTTATTTATGTTGATTTAACTTACATAAGATCTTTTAGTTCTGACTCGAGTGTTTTCTCTTTTCAATTCGCTCGAGTCAGTCCGAGCATTTCAGGATTTGAAGATTTTATTCTGGAGGACGAAGACGAAGATTTGTATTACTATTACCTATTATATTATTCCACTACACTATTGTATTCCGCTGCATTATTAATATTCTCTGGTATCTGTAACTCTGATATGTATTTTATAAATATAATCAAATGTTTATAAAATAGCTTCATGAACTGTATATTTGATTATTATATTTTATCGTTCCGCTGCAAGATTCTACTTGGTTTTTCTTTCCTGCTTTTTCTTATTTACCCCATAACAATCCGCCCTTCTATATGGCATTTAAGTCCGACATGTGTGGTTTATCATCGATTTAAAGCGTACAAAAAGGTGAGATGTTACATCAGGCTGGAAACTAGCATGAGTAAACCCATATAATATGAAATACAAAGTTATAAACTTATTTGCAAACTAGGGTAACTCGTACCTTTCTACAAGTTCTCAAAGTCCATCACTTATTAGAAACAATATCCAATAATTATTACTCAACTAAAGGCCAAATTACTTAATTTATTCCGCATCCAGCCTATTTAGTTCCACATATCCAATTTATAAAGAATTTAGTTTGTTAACCGAAGTGGTTTCGGGTATTCCTGATATCTGACCCCGATCTCTTCGAATTCAATATCATTTCCAATCCAAGTTGTTAAGTTTTTAAACAATATAATTTATATTCAGAATATCATAACACCCAATAATTCAACTTAGATAGGTAACCCACATTATCACAGTTCAGCCAATTCATATCATAGCACATCCCAATCGCAAATCAACGATTCAAGTCATCAAATATCATTTAACCATACATAAGCAAGATTTATTAGATATATAATTCCTAATTAATTTAATCAATCTTCAATTAAATTAATCACCAATTTTAATCACTTGGATTATCTTAAACCTACTTACTTAACATTAATTAATTACAACACAATTAATTAATCATTCTTTAATCATCCATCTTAATTAATCATGCTTGATTGATTATTCTTAATTACAGTAAGTAATTAACCTTTAATTACCGCATAGATTAATTAGCCTTAACCATTCACACTAATTAACCTTTAATTAATCTCCTTAAGTAATTAATTATATTTAATTAATGATCTTCTAATCGCTTTTCTTAATTAATTATTCTTTTAATTTAATTACCATTATTAATTAATCTAAATTAATCATCCCTTAATTATTCTTCTTAATTAATTACCTTTGATTTACTACCTTAATTAATTAATTAACCTTTAGTTCATAATCAATTAATTAACAAATAATAGTCCTAATCACCCAACTTAAATAATTTTAAGATAATTCATTTATCTTAATCACTTACTTAATCATCATCAGAATTTAATAAACTTAGGATTAATTATCATTAACTTGTAAATTTACAAAAGTCCTTAAGTTTAATTAATGATAGAACATTTCATCATTTAATTTCTACTTAATTACATTATAATTAAGCTTAAAATAAACTAAAAATTTAACCAAATCTAAGTTAAAATAGACGACATATCATTACTTAACCAAGCTTTTAAAATAATTATTATTTGAAAGAAATAGTTTAAGAAATAGATTTTAATGCTTGATTTTGTTAAGCTTAAAACTTGTTAACATCTTAACTTTAACCCGAGGCAATCCAGGATTAATTCGAACTGACACCCGAGCTATCTTCCCCTATTCTCGAGCTTCCTCCTCTCCTTTCTTTTTTTAAACTTGTATAAAATTTAAAAACTGTTATTCCTTAAAACATCACGTGAACAACATGATAACTAACTCGAGTAATACCTCCCCTATCTCGAGACAAAACTCAGGGCAAAACTCATTGTTCCAGAACCCAAACTTAAGTGTATAGGAAAGCTAGTACACGTGCACCGATCAGCGACGAAACTCCGATCACTCTTGCCTCCACTGACGAGTCGCCTACGACCTCTTCGAGCCATCAGTCCACCCAGAATTCTCAAACGATCACGATCACAAAATTTTGTTCTATAACAGCCCTATATTTTGTGATTATTTTAATTTTATATTTTAATTATTTTAACTGAAATTCCTGATTTAAAAACTTTATTTTATTTATTAAAATGGATAAATTTTGTTATTTTAAACATAAATTTTGACTTTTGTGTGAATTATAATTACAAACCTGAATAAATGGAATATTTCCAAAAAGGTGGATTTTTGGTCAAAATGGTCAAACTTTGACTTCTAAATTTAAAATTTAAAATTTTGAATTTTTGAATTTTATCTTTTATTATGAAAATAGATTTAATTTCAAGAATACTGCTTTTTGTTTCGCTGAAATTGGATTAATATTGTGAAAGTTATGTTTTTTACAATATTGTATGTAAATTGTTTTATTTAACAAATTTGTTTATTTTAAATCTACATAAATAATATTTTTTTGTAAAATCATGTTCTGATTTGTGTAACATGATATGTTATGCATATATTTTATTTTTAAAAAAACATTTTTAAAGTATAGTTATAATGTTCAAATGTTGATTGTATATTGTTTTCAATCTTTAATTCTAGTTTCCATTAAATAAAGTATTTTCTTTATTTATTTCCTACTTTTCCTAAAACTATTTATTTATTCTTTATAATATCTATCTCTACCTTATATTTCTTATTTATACATTCATTTAGTAATTAAATGTATAAGTATTTAGATCTCTATTTATTTCTTGGAAAGAAATTTCAAATATATATATATATATACACACACACACACACACATTATTGTTTTAAAAGGCATACCTTTAAATGCTTATTAATATAAGCAATGTTTTTGGTTGATATATCACGTTATAATTGTGTGTGTGTGTGTGTATAACATTACATGTTATGTGTATATTTACAACATTTTTCCGTTTTTGTTTCATTTAATTTGGATATATACTTTGTAAATTAAGTAATATACAAAGATGTAAATAGCAATTAATTTATACGTTTCTATAACCGTTTTCTTATTTATTTATATAGTGTTTGTATAAATGGTATGTATTTATTGAATTATTTCTTTGGCGTATATTTTATTAAATAGATGGGAAACAAATTAAATTAAAGATACGTTACCTGTTTTTTAATTAACGGCGTACGTCACGTTTTGATTTATTACCTCTTTATCTTTCCATCCATTAGTTTTATACCATAACTTCTCCATACTTGTTGCCGTTTATTGCTTAATCCCTACCCGCCTATATCACTATATTCACGTGAAAATCTCTTCCCATCTTCATTTTTGCAACGCAAGTTCAAATCTGAGAAAGAAAAAGTGGTGATGTCTTCTTCTTTTTCTACTTTTTTCTTCACTTTTCTTATTGATTTTTCAATGTTTTGGCCATGCTCTTCTCTTGCCATGCTCGGCCATAGCCGCCGCCACCACCTCCTCCTCTTCAACATCCACCGTCTACCACCTCCTCCTCCTCTGACCAGTCAAGGTCGTGCACTCCTTGTGACAAAACTCCACCTAAAAAATATATTTCGTGATGCTTTGAAAAGAACTCCACAATTGTTAACCTTGATTTTGAAAATCTTCTGTGAAGTAATTTTGAAAAGGAAATCCACTGCAATATATTTATTTTGGAATGTAATGTTTGAAAAATAACTTAAGTTTTTAAAGTTATGGCTTTGAAGGTATGTATATACGAATTTAGAAAATTATATGTGTTTATGTAAACATTTTAGATTTCTCCTAAGAGGAAATTATGGGGATGCAATTTTCTTAAGTGCGGAGTCTGTATAACCCTAAATTTTGGGAAACACTTAATTTTAGTATATAATTGAGATTTAATTACTTAAAATGAAAATAATATACTATAGTTGGATTGTGTATTAATTGACATATATCTTGATTTTGGAATATGTATATGATTGGTTATATATATTGATTTCATATACTATGGTAAATTAATTGAATGGGCTGACAATTAGTTGAGCATTAATTGACATATATCCTAATTTTTGAATTATGTCTATAAAATGAATGTTCCTTGATTTCATGTGTTATGGAAAACTAACAAATACGGTTATAAGCATCAAATTCTATATTTAGAGTTTTTACTTATGGGCCTAATATGTATATACATATTTAGTGTAAATATATACAAATATGTTTATATTTTCTGTATCTTAATTATGGAATTTTATTCAAATTTGAAATTTGAATATATATTTATTTACTATATAAACATTGTGGGAAATTAATTGCTTGGGTATCAATACATTAATTAGAATTTGCGGAAGTTATCCGATTTTGACCTTAACTATTGGAAATAAAAGGGAAGGAATCGAAAATAAATTAAAAACATATTTTTTTTCTTCCTTCATCCTCTCACCATCCTCTTTACAATAGTATCACTATAAATATTTTCATATCCCTAAAATTCTAAAATTAAACATGTTGCTCTCAACACCAAACAATATCACTAGTTATGAAGAAGTTTGAATTTTGTAGTTGTAACTCCACTCCTCTTTCTATTCTCTTGTAGCCGTGCATTTGAGTCCAAACCAGACCCATACCCAAGCCATACCATGTCACGGCCGAACCTTTTTAATCCCTTAGGTCGAGCAATTGATTGTTGAAAGCATGGCCAAAGCAATTGTGTTCATTTTGCTTCTTATTTCAAAGATTGTTTCAATATATGTTGTATTGAATTTATATTTATATTTGTTTTTTTCTATTGGTTGCTACAAGATCAATAGCTTGGCTCTCTTCCCACTTGAGTCTATAGTCGTGTTATCGTGCCCTTTGGAATTCATTCGTGTTGTTTTTTTGCGAACTCCAGCTTTAAAAGGTGAGTAATCACACCTGACATTTATACTTATATGACTGTGAATTGATAGCAAGTGAAAGTGTAGAAATTATTACATCATGTTATACCTGCCTGTGTTATATATTATATGATGTTAATCCTGTTTATTTAGCAGTCATATCATCTGATACTGATTTATGTTGTTATACTGTTTATTTATTTTGTTCTCACACTTCAAGTTCCCTGAAGAATAGAATCATTATGGGTTGAAATGATACACACCCGAACGGACTTTAAAATAAGAAAAAATCGTTATGGGTTGAAATGATAGGCCTGAATGATTTTTATTTATTTTATTTGTCTTGGGATTGCGGGTATGAAATAATCAAAACCTGGAAATTTTAATGATTACGGATGTAGATGATATTTTCGTATCACTTGATTTAGGTGTGAAATATTATCCGGACCCGTGGTTGATTTCAAAATATGATTACTTATAAATTTCATGTATTGTAAATGAAAGAAGAAAAAATGAAAGAAAAAAATATGAAATTTGACTTAAAATGTTAAGCAGTGATTTTCTAAAAAGTTAAATGGTATAAGTTAATAGATGGTTTGAGTTGTAGTGTGAAAGTTTGATTGAACTTAATAATGGGAATTTAAGTAAAAATGGAATTATAAGCTTAACTTGGTAATTAATATAATTGATGTATGAATTGGATAAATATAAAGTAAAAGAAAAGATCAAGTTATCTGTAAAATAAAGTTAAGCAACTTACAGTGTATTTTAAATTTATGTAATTAGTTTAAATTGTTAAATAAATGGATAGTTAAATGGAAATTTGGGATTTAACATGACTTGGAACTGTGAGATTTGGTTTTAAAATGGAAGTTTAAGTGAATTAAATAAAAGGGAAATTTAGTTTAATGTATGAAATGGTAATTTGAAATTTAAATGATAAATAATTGTTAAAAGGTAAAAAATGGGAAATTTGTACACTTGAATTTAATAAGTGAAACTATTGATATTTATTTATGAAATATACTTTATAAAAATCATAAGTTCAAGGCTATTTAAATGACCATTTTTATAGTGGAGATATGAAATTTTATAAGTAAAAAAAAGGTTCAAATTGAAGTTTATTTATGGTTTAAATTCTACTGCAAATCTAAAATTTCAATATTTAAATGTTTAACTGAATAAATGAACTAAGAAAAGGCTAAATTTTTGGGAATTGAATATTTGATTTGAAGGAATAATGACTTCACTTTTTAATGGTTTAAATGAATGATTTTAGTTCGGAATTATAAATCATTTTGAAATTTATAGCCACGGGTACACTGCTTTGTGTGTCATGTGATTTCCTTGTGATTGTTTGATGCACACCTTTGATTTTAAGAGTGTGGCTAGAGGTGAGTGGTTACTGCAGCTCTACGCTACCCTTGTCACAATAACACTGTTATTCGCATTATTTACTTTAAATATGGATATTTCTAGGATAGTGTTTATTACTACTTAATTGATAGTTTGACTGATCCTTAAAGGATAGGCGATCCCAAGCATCCTTTAAGTTATTGTGCATTGCTATTACAGTTCACTTGAGTTGGTTTACATTGTATAAGTATGTATGTCCTGACTCGAGTGTTTGTGTTTTACTTTACGCTCGGGTCAGCCTGAGAATCACATATTTGGATTCACCTTCTAGAGCTAGAGTTTTGTTGGAGCTTATCTGTCTAGCTATTTGTCTGCTTCTTCCAGTTAGTTCCTATTCGGTCTTTGTCTCTGTATTGTTGTTTATGTATCCAGACTTCTATTGCATCTATTTTACTATGAGATTTTGTATATGTTTTGAGAGTATGTACATAGTTGCTTCATGTACTACTATGGTATTTTATTTCCGCTGCGAGTATTCTGATATTTCTGTGTCTGTGATTCTGTGAATGATTTTATTTGCTCCAAATTTTATTACAATCTGTTATTTTGAATTATTCAAGTCTAACATATGTGGATTATTGTCGATTTGAATGGTCCAAATAGTGAGTCGTTACAGTTGGTATCATAGCTTTGGTTTTAGGCAAACCATAGCCTGAGGAGCAAAAACTCATTAGAGATAGGGTAGAAATATCCTAGAATGAGTGAAATCAATCTCAAAATCATTTCCTTGTGAGAGAACGTATTTTCGAAGCATAAAACGATTTTCAAATGATTTTAAAGGATTTTTAAAGATTATATTGGTATAAATTTTCTTATTTTGAAATCAAGATTTTCTAAACTTCATCCCTTCGGTATCCACCTTGTCAGCAATCTCTTGGTTAGGATTCTTATCGATTGGATTCCTTGAATTTTGGAACGCTTCCACTTGTTCTAAAATCCATCCTTGAATCATCCCTTGGAAATTTGTGTTTGGCTGTATTTTGAAATTGTGCATACATCGAAACTATTATTTTGGCAAGGATGACCACATTTTATATATAAAAGCAAAATGTTTTCGATAAGGATTATATACCTTTCAAAAACGAGAATTTGAAGTTTCGAAAGGATTAGAAATTTTGAAATTTTATAAGAAATTTGATTTATATAAAAATGATTTATAACTGAAGGGTTTTGAATTTGAATTTCGAGGAATCGAACTCCAGTGTTTTTGAAATCGGTTTTAAGATTTTGGAAAATATATAATAATAATATGATTTAAAGATATTTTTCGAATAAGAAATGTTTCCAATTATTTCAATAAGTTCTAATGATTTCGAAGAGATTTCAAAGAAGTTTTAAGAAAATAGAAGTCTAGAACTCACTTGTGTCACTGGAAAATAATTTCGGTGATGAGTGCACGCATCATCGACATTGATTTTCGAGTTTCAGAGTGGGGGAGATGCCACTTTAGTAGATTTTCTATGCGAGTGATTTTGTGAAACAAATTTTGATTCCGAATTCCAAAGTATGTTTTGATTTTTTGAAAGATATATGTATAAATATATATTTGAAATGATTTAAAGTAGGCCGGTGTTCAGTCCTCGAGTTTTAGATTTTTTTTGGTATAACCTTATCTATTGGAATTGGTTTACTGATTTGTTGCTGATTTCCAACTCCTGGATTTGAAATTTGATTTCACTGATTATTTTGAAGGTTCGAACACTTCCAAATCGCGGTTTAATTTTAAAAGAAAAGAAATTTCGAAGAGTATAAAATATTTGATAAAGTATATAAGTTTAGTTTTGTATGTTCAAGTATGAAGAGTATGACTTAAATAATTTTGAAACTTTTGTTAAGTAAATAATTTGCAAAAGGAAAATTGGATCTTTTCAAATAGAAATGAATAGTTTAAAGTTTTAAAAGGGATGTAATCATTTTTGGGTATAATTGATTTTGAGAAAATATTTGGTTTCGACAATAGATTGGAATTTAAAAACCAGTATTTATATGATGATTTTTGGAAATAAATTTGTTTGACAGAAATTATGTGATTTGGAAATTTGGATTATTTTCTAAACCTATTATTTTTGAAAACTATGAAACTGAAGATATTTAATTTGAAAGAAATGATTTGGTGAAATCATATATGATTTTGAAACTGAATTGATATTGAAATAAATTGAAATTGAGAACCTTATTTTTCTAAATACTTGATTTGGGAGTGGTCGAACTTATATAAAATGGATTTGTATAAGTATGAAGTTGATTTGAAAACTATTGATTTGAAAGGTACTCAATTTGGAAAGAGAAATCTTATATAATCGAAGTCTATGTAAGTGTGATTTGATATACTATCGATTTAGAAAGTATTCGATTTGAAAGTGGAATCTTATTGATAATGGACTTTATATAAGTATGATATTTGAAAGTGATTTGGAAAAGGTAGTATATGATATATATTTTCGAAGTAAAGATATGGAAAGTGCCTTCTGCTTGATATCCGCTTTGTGGCCACATTGTGGATTCTTTCTATCGATACCATTATCTCTTATTTTTGGTTTTTCGTATGTGATACTCGAGTGTCCCACCATGGCGTAACCCATGGTTTTTTCTCGAGCACGACTGCATAGCGTAATTCCAGGGGTTACGAGAGCCTACGGGTACGGATGTTTCCTTGGGGATCCAGGCATAACCATTGTGTATCTGCGATCTATTAGGTCGCTTGGTAGCGTAATCAGCTGGAGCTGTGAGAGCCTACGGGTTTTCCTGGGAGATTCAGGCGTAACCATTGTATATCTGCGGTACTACCAGTCTTTATGGCGTAATCGTAGGGCTGCGGTAGTCAGCCTCTGGGTACGGATGTTTCCTGGGGAATCCAGGCGTAATCATTGTGTATCCGCGATCCATGATTGACATGTTTTGGTTTGGTTGTTTTGTTTGGATTGTACTTTCCATATCTGTTTTTAAAAGTTTTTTCAGTATTTTCACTGGGTGTTGAAAAAAGTCTACTAAGTGCCTAGAGAATTCTAGCTTTGCGCCTGATCAATGCACTGCCAGAGTCTACGGGAACGAGGATAAACTTGTTAAGACATCGAGTTATAAAAGTATTTTGATAAAGTATTATATAAAGGATATTTTGATCATTTATTTTACCCTTCCAAATAATTGAAATTTATATAGCTTTAGAATAATTGTTCATCCTTGTCTTTCAACCTATTTTTTTCCTTCTAGCCATTCCTACTATCCACCTTGTTAAACTTACATATAACAATAGTTATCGGGTATAATTTTAATCTTCTTGTCATCTGTCATAATCCTATTTCATTTTATCTTTCTCTGTACTTTCCGTAACTCGTTCCTTTTCAAGGACGAAAAGATTTGAGTGGGGGAGAGTGTAACAACTCTGTATTTTGTGATTATTTTAATTTTATATTTTAATTATTTTAACTGAAATTCCTGATTTAAAAACTTTATTTATTTATTAAAATGGATAAATTTTTTTATTTTAATATAAATTTTGATTTTTGTATGAATTATAATTCCAAACCTGAATAAATGGAATATTTCCAAAAAGGTAGATTTTTGGTCAAAATGGTCAAACTTTGACTTTTGAATTTAAAATTTAAATTTTTGGGTTTTTGAATTTTATCTTTTATGATGAAAATAGATTTAATTTCAAGAATACTGCTTTCCGTTTCGCTGAAATTGGATTAATATTGTGAAAGTTATGTTTTTTACAATATTGTATGTAGATTGTTTTATTTAACAAATTTGTTTATTTTAAATCTATATAAATAATATTTTTGTTTGTAAAATCATGTTTTGATTTGTGTAACATGATATGTTATGCATATATTTTATTTTTTAAAACATTTTTAAAGTATAGTTATAATGTTCAAATGTTGATTATATATTGTTTTCAATCTTTAATTCTAGTTTCCGTTAAATAAAGTATTTTCTTTATTTATTTCCTACTTTTCCTAAAACTATTTATTTATTCTTCATAATATCTATCTCTACCTTATACTTCTTATTATACATTCATTTAGTAATTAAATGGATAAGCATTTAGGTCCCTATTTATTTCTTGGAAAGAAATTTTAAATATATATACACGTTATTGTTTTAAAAGGCATACCTTTAAATGCTTATTAATATAAGTAATATTTTTGGTTGATATATCATGTTATAATTGTGTGTATATATGTAACATTACATGTTATGTATATATTTACAACATTTGTCCATTTTTGTTTCATTTAATTTGGATATGTACTTTGTAAATTAAGTAATATACAAAGATGTAAATAGAAATTAATTTATACGTTTCTATAAACGTTTTCTTATTTATTTATATAGTGTTTATATAAACGGTATGTATTTATTGAATTATTTCTTTGGCATATATTTTATTAAACAGATGGGAAACAAATTAAATTAAAGATACGTTACCTATTCTTTAATTAAAGGCATATGTCACGTTTTGATTTATTACCTCTTTATCTTTCCGTCCATTAATTTCATACCATAACTTCTCCATATTTATTGCCGTTTATTCCTTAATCCTTAGCCGCCTATATCACTATATTCACGTGAAAATCTCTTCCCATCTTTATTTTTGCAATGCAAGTTCAGATCTGAGAAAAAAAGTGGTAATGTCTTCTTCTTTTTCTACTTTTCTCTTCACTTTTCTTATTGATTTTTCAATGTTTTGGCCATGCTCTTCTCTTGCCATGCTCGGCCATAGCCACCACCACCTCCTCCTCTTCACCATCCACCGCGTATCATCTCCTCCTCCTCTGACCATTCAAGGCCGTGCACTCTTTATGACAAAACTCCACCCAAAAAAAATATGTATATTTCGTGATGCTTTGAAAAGAACTCCACAATTGTAAACCTTGATTTTGAAAATCTTTTGTGAAGTAATTTTGAAAAGGATATCCACTGCAATATATTTATTTCGAAATGTAATATTTGAAAAATACCTTAACTTTTTAAAGGTATGGCTTTGAAGGTATGTATATACGTATTTTGAAAATTATATGTGTTTATGTAAACATTTTACATTTCTCCTAAGAGGAAATTATGGGGATGTAATTTTCTTAAGTAGGGAGTCTGTATAACCCTTGATTTTGGAAAACACTTAATTTTAGTATATAATTGAGATTTATTACTTAAAATGAAATTAATATATTATAATTGGATTTTGTATTAATTGACATATATCTTAATTTTGGAATATGTATATGATTGGGTATATATTGATTTCATATACTATGGTAAATAAATTGAATGGACTGGCAATTAGTTGAGCATTAATTGACATATATCCTAATTTTTGAATTATGTCTATAATGTGAATGTGCCTTGATTTCATGTGTTATGGAAAACTAATAAATACGGTTAAAGGCATCAAATTCTATATTTAGAGTTTTTACTTGTGGGCCTAATATGTGTATACATATTTAGTGTAAATATATACATATATGTTTATATTTTCTATATCTTAATTATGGAATTTTATTCAAAATTTGAAATTTGAATATATATTTATTTATATATAAACATTGTGTGCATTAATTAGAATTGGCGAAAGTTAACCGATTTTGACCCTAACTATTGGAAATAAAAGGGAAGGAATCGAAAATGAATTAAAAACATATATTTTTTCTTCCTTCATCCTCTCACCATCCTCTTTACAATAGTATCACCATAAATATTTTCAATTCCCTAAAATTCTAAAATTAAAACATGTTGCTTTCAACACCAACCAATGTCACTAGCTATGAAGAAGTTTGAATTTTGTTGTTGTAACTCCATTACCTCTTCCTATTCTCTTATAGCCATGCATTTGAGTCAAAACTAGACCCATACCCAAGCCATACTATGTCACGGCCGAATCATATTAATCACCTAGGTCGAGCAATTAATTGTTGAAAGCCAGGCCAAAGCAATTGTGTTTATTTTGCTTCTTATTTCAAAGATTGTTTCAATGTATGTTGTATTGAATTTATATTTATATTTGTTTTGTTCTATTGGTTGCTACAAGATCAATAGCTTGGCTCTCTTCTCACTTGAGTCTGTAGTCATGTTATCGTGCCTTTTGGAATTCATTCGTGTTGTTTGTTTTGCGAACTCCAGCTTTAAAAGGTGAGTAATCACACCTGACGTTTATACTTATATGAATGTGAATTGATAGCAAGTGAAAGTACAGAAATTAATACATGCCTGCCTGTGTTATAAATTATATGATATTAATCCTGTTTATTTAGCTGTCATATCATTTGATATTGCTTTATGTTGTTATACTGTTTATTTATTTTTTTCTCACACTACAAGTTTCCTGTAGAATAGAATCACTATGGGTTGAAATGATACATACCCGAACGGACATTAAAATTGGGAAAAATCGTTATGGGATGAAATGATAGGCCTGAACAATTTTTATTTATTATATTTGTCTTGGGATTGCGGGTTTGAGATAATCAAAACCCAGAAATTTTACTTATTACGGATTTAGATGATAATTTCCTTATCACTTGATTTAGGGGTGAAATATTATCCGGACCCGTGGTTGATTTCAAAATATGATTTCTTATAAATTTCATGTATTGTAAATGAAAGAAGAAAAAAGAAAAAAAAATATGAAATTTGACTTAAAATGTTAAGCAGTGATTTTCTAAAAAGTTAAATGGTATAAGTTAATAGATGGTTTGAGTTGTAGTGTGAAAGTTTGATTTAACTAAATAATGGAAATTTAAGTAAAAATGGAATTATAAGCTTAATTTGGTAATTAATATAATTGATGTATGAATTGGATAAATATAAAGTAAAAGAAAAGATCAAGTTATCTATAAAATAAAGTCAAGCAACTTACAGTGTATTTTAAATTTATGTAATTAGTTTGTTAAATAAATGGATAGTTAAATGGAAATTTGGAATTTAACTTGACTTGGAGTTGTGAGATTTGGTTTTAAAATGGAAGTTTAAGTAAATTAAATAAAAGGGAAATTTAGTTTAATGTATGAAATGGTAGTTTGAAATTTAAGTGATAAATAATTGTTAAAAGGTAAAGAACGGGAAATTTGTACGCTTGAATTTAATAAGTGAAATTATTGATATTTATTTGTGAAATATACTTTATAAAAATCATAAGTTAAAGGGTATTTTAATGACCATTTTTATAGTGGAAATATGAAATTTTATAAGTAAAAAAAGGTTCAAATTGAAGTTTATTTGTGGCTGAAATTCTATTGTAAATTTGAAATTTCAATATTTGAAGTGTTTAACTGAATAAATGAACTCAGAAAAGGCTAAATTTTTAAGAATTGAATATTTGATTTGAAGGAATAATGACTTCACTTTTTAATGGTTTGAATGAATAATTTTAATTTGGAATTATAAATCATTTTGAAATTTAAAACCATGGGTACACTGCTTTGTGTGTCATGTGATTTCCTTGTGATTGTTTGATGCACACCTTTGATTTTAAGAGTGTGGCTAGAGGTGAGCGGTTACTGCAGCTCTACGCTACCTTGGTCATAATAACATTGTTATTTTCATTATTTACTTTAAATATAGATATTTCTAGGATAGTGTTTATTACTACTTAATAGATAGTTTGACTGATCTTAAAGGTTGGGCGATCTCAAGCATCCTTTATGTTATTGTGCATTGCTATTACAGTTCACTTGAGTTGGTTTACATTGTATAAGTCTGTATGTCCTGACTCGAGCGTTTGTGCTTTACCTTACGCTCGGGTCAGCCTGAGAATCACATCTTTGGATTCACCTTCTGGAGCTTGAGTTTTACTGGAGCTTATCTGTCTAGCAATTCGCCTACTTCTTCCAGTTAGTTCCTATTCGGTCTTTGTCTCTGTATTGTTGTTTATGTATCTAGACTTCCATTGTATCTATTTTACTATGAGATTTTGTATGTATTTTGAGAGTATGTACATAGTAGCTTTATGAACTACTATGGTATTTTATTTCCGCTGCGAGTATTCTGATATTTCTGTGTCTGTGATTCTGTGAATGATTTTATTTGCTCCCAATTTTATTACAATATGTTATTTTGAATTATTCAAGTCTGACATTTGTGGATTATTGTCGATTTTGAATGGTCCAAATAGTGGGTCTTTACATGTTCGAATGAACCCACAGGAATTAAAACCGTCGCCAAAGGCCAAGAACAGCCTTGTCTTGTCGACAACGATCACTAGTGGCCTCGCACCTCTGCCTGAAGCTTCGCAACGATCCCTTCCTTCGTTTCCCCCTTGATCGGAAAATTCTGATTTACTGTCGACAGCGCGGTAACCCACAATTTCACTTCGACTAAAAACCCACCCAAAACCCTACTTTCACCATTTGCCGCCGCCAAGATGGTTGTAAAATTTGGTGATTATTTTTGCTGACAGTGCCTACCTCCAGGCTAGCCTCAACCACCACCTCGAGTCCCCTAAACTAGTGGTTCATCAGAAAAGGCTCAAAACCCCATTTCCGATCAACATTCATTATCTTACGAATTACCAACTTAAAAACCATGATTTTCCTTTAAAAATCCTAATTTTTGAAGATAATTCAAGTTATACACCTGAATTCACAAATCGATCACATCGAATTTTTGATATATAAAAGTTTTTACTGTAAATCTCACATTCCAGTTAAAACTGTCATCAAGTTCTATTATATTTTTAAAATTCAAATCTTTTTATTATGAACAATTTTCATTTATATATCTTAGCCTAACAATGATTAGGAAAATTGAGTTTTTGATTTTGATCAAATTGAAAGCCTGTTAATGAAGAACAGGGTAGAGGTTCTGGTGTTCAGACATGCACAAAAAATTTTTATATACATATATAAACATTCAGCTTTAAAACAATCATGCAAACATATATTCAAACATACATCATAGTCTACTTCAAACATTCACCAAATGCATCATATTTAAAATTGTTTTAAGCTTAGTTTACTCACCAGTAGAAGATAACAGAGGACAGGCCTTTGAAAATTTTCAAATTTTTTCTTGAATTTAAAATTGGAACTTGATTTACTTTGGTTTGCGTGGATCTTGAATCTTCTTGCTTTGCTCTAAAATTGATTATCATGAGCTGAAGCTTGTTTAATTCTAGTTTAATTACCAGGTTTTGGGTTGTCGTTGTTGAGTTTTTTATATTTTGTTTTCTAGTTTTAGGTTATAAGTTTTGTTCTCTTTGTTTTGAGAATGAACAGATCAGGGGAAAATATGAAAAGTGTCACGACCCGAAGTTCAGCGTTCAAAAGTCGACATCAAATACCTCACTTGTATTCGACTACTGGAGATTCGAACGTTAAATTTCAGTTCGGATGGAGCTTATAACAACATCAGATGAATATAAACCGCAGAAATAAAAACTACCAACATCAATATCCCAGATACAGCATCACAATATCATTACAACAACAACACCAACACCAACATCATAGTATTTTTATACATATACAACATAACTTCAGAATAGACCATCACGACATAACCACAAGTGATTGCATTCCAAGAAAGTCTCCAAAGAAAAGAAGTGATAACAGACATCAAACTAAGAACCTTGCGATCCAAAAGTTTCCAAAATATCTCCAAGTTAAAAACCTTCAAAAACCAGTAGCCTCCAAACCATACGACTTCAAAATCCAGCTAGCACCAAAACACGGAAGACCTGCTACTAGGCTGTCCGTGTGGAAATCATGGGCACCCAGAGTTTAGAAAGGAAACAATAAACTCCGGGTCAGTCATGAGACTGGTATGAGTAAACAAAAACATTTTATCTTTTTAGAAAACAATAAAAGAATTTAAACTGAAATCTGCAATGCTTTTTGGAAAATGAAACTACCATAAGACCTCCCGCCACACACACAACGCAATCGCAGAATTGGAGGAGATTTCTTCTTATGATAGTCAAATATGCTTGATATGGTAAAATCTCTTTGATATTATTACTAGTGCATAGTGTAGAAAAACATTTTCGAAAATATAATATTAATCTTAGCCGGCATAGACATTCCGAACTATGTCTACTATAGCTACCATTTGAACAGTGGGGCGCCACCATAAGTAAATGGCAGGTAATACAACTAAAACCGTACTGGGTTCGTTTTGGTAATTGGATTTCCAACAAATGGTCAGGCTAAGGAACTACCTGGGCCACATGGGTACGCCTCTGGAGGGACGTCCCGTGAACCTAACCGGATCTCTGCCAACACAAGGTCGGGTTACCTCTATAACTAGGTGACTACTACACGAGTATGTCATCCCCCGGTTGTAACCAACCTTTATCCAGGGCCCCAACAACAATCACAAAGTCATATATATATATATATATATATATATATATATATATATATATATATATATATATATATATATTTGCGATATCCACATAAGTTAAATATCTGGGATCCATACCATGATACCACTTCTATCCAGAAGGAAATGCGCATACCCTAAGGGGCGCTTCCCCTAATAACCTTGCCGCATCTTTCCTGTTTCGACCATTACTGGTTTGTGAGGTTCGACGAAGTCTCGTCCACAAAGCTATGCTTTTCACAAAAGCCATGCTTTGATCAACAAATGATCAGCAAATGATCATCAATACACAGCAGCACTTAGCGTGCCACACTACCTAATTGGAGTATATCGCTGATAACCTTCAACTACATAACCTTTGAGCTCGTACGGCTCAGAGAAGGGTGTTAAGCTAAGAGAATAAATTCTCCGCCACCAACAGATATGTATTTGAAAGAAATCAGCTTTATATCTCAAAGTGTAGTGTCAGACACACGACCATACAAGTCTGTTCTGGGTTCGGATAGAACCGAAGGCACTTCCGAAGAAGTCCTTGTAATCCAGGCATCCACAATCCCGATCGGACTTCCCATCACTTAGGGAATCCCTATACCAGAGCAACTTGGTGCAGAGACAATCGATAGGTTATCATATCGTTTTCGAAGACACCCGGTCTTCACCACCGGTCTGCAAATGCTCATCCATTTCGTCGTATCACTATTCGGAATGGGTTATATGACACAAAGGTCCTCTCCCGGCTAATCCAAATAGTGAGCGTCAATTTTAAAAACTTGTAGATACGTCATTCACAAAGATTCACAGGTTCGATGTGGGTTTCGGATAACCAACTAGAATCTAACTCCCTGTCGCATCGAAATTCAAGTGCCGTTTTACGGGCCAAAGGGTTTTCATATTCACATAGAAAATACAGAATCACAGGTCAGCACAAAGCAATTCATAGAATCATAATTACAATTAGAGATATCAATCAATACCCATCATACAATAGTTATCAATCATATGCAACTACGATGAATCAATCGAGTGAATTTAACCAATTAGTCACAAAATTAATTCATTAATCGTTTTTAATCAATGGTTCGTTATCCTTAATTAAAATTAATTAAATCTTTAATTATCTTCATAATTTAATCATCCCTTAATTTATTACTATAATTAATTCATCCTTAATTGTTCATTAATTAAATATTAATTATTCTTATTAAGTAATTATTTCCTTAATTAATTATCTTAATAATTTAATCCCTAATTAATCATTAAATATTAAGTAATTAATTTAAATAGTTATTTTAATTAAATCATTTATTACATAAGTGAATCATAAATTACCTATTAAATTCAAAAGATAACCTTCTTATCTTTGTTAACCATTTTGATTTTCCTTGTAAATCTAATTTAAATTCATTATGTGAATAGTCTTGAGAGATAAAAATTATTTTGTGAAACATTTCATCTAAATAGAATTTTTAATTGTATTTTATAACTGATTTTTTTATAAGCAATGTGACAAAAATTAAATTAAATCAAATTGCTATAAAAAAATGTCTTACTTAACTTTAATTTGTTTTAAACCTAGATCAAAACCATCTTTTAAAAATATGAGTTTTAAAATTTTAAAAGTTTTGAAATTTATTGTTTTTATTTGAGAAAACCACCATGTATGCTGACTTCCCCCGAAGCTCCTTCGAGTCTTCCCTAAAGATTCCTCCTGCTTGCTTCGAGATTTACAAATTTTGACCCTAGTGACAATTTTTTCAAAATTTTGGTTAAGTGTAAAAAATACCCCAGTTGGTCCTATACATATGCCACGCGATCAAGAAAAGAATTGCAATAGCTAAATGATGATGAGCAATATCGCTCAACCACAGACACCTTTACTTATTGGCTTTCGGGTTTACAATCTTAGCGCACCGAACTAGGGCATCGTCTTTCGCAATAGATGGAATCGAGGCCAAGTATATTAATCCGGGCCCAGTATATTAATTGGAGGTCAAACCCGTTACCATGCAAATTTAACACGAGCTTGCCTTCGAGTTTTCCACCCATTCCCCGTGTATTGCTTCAAGCTTTTCCCCTGCCTTCCCTAAGTTTCTCAACTGACACGCAAACAAGCACGTACACGTGCACGGCCACCTTCGCCGTCGCTGGTGGGTGCTGCGGCCACCCACGAGTCGCCGTGCATGCCCAAAACATTCCAGTAACCAGAATTTTGAAGAAAATTCAAAAATGAGAAATTTGGGTCCTTCGTCCCCAAACCCATCAGAACGTCATCGGGAAAATTCGCCTCGCGCCGCCTCCCCAGGCCATTATCGGCCACCAAACTTTGTCCCTAGCCTCGTCATCGTGTCACGCTTCGATTAGCACCATTGACCTGAAGTCCGGTCATCTGTGGAAGGTGCAGCAACGTCGACTTCGACATGAAAAAAATGGGTTCTTAAACCCTATTTCATCAAACCCAAACTTATTTGATCATCTAAAAAATTTCGTACTATTTTTCTAACAATCTACGACCCATCACCCTTCTCTAACGACAAACCCGAGGCTTGATTATACTTTGATCAACAGGAGGCGATAGTTTTATCAATTCTATTCAACTCTGAACAACTCAATAAATACCACACTAAAAATCTAGATTCTTTTTCTAAAATTCATAGTTTATGAACACGAACAAGTTGATGTAGGTGAATCGACAAAAGACGACACTTGAATTTTTAACATGTTTAAGTTTTTACTGTGTTTTCTTGTTCCAGGTTCTAAATCCTAAGTATTATCTTTTTAAATGTTTTAACTTTCAATTTAAATGAATTTAAACATTTTTTTGTTCTGATACTTAAGTATAACACAACTGGAATCAAGGAACTTGGATTCTTGATAGGTTTTCATAAAAAAAAAAGAAACCTGTAGCTGGAACAGGATTATCAACATGCACAGGCAACTGCATAATTCATTTAAACATTTTGTTGCATGCAAACCATATTCAACTTTCATACATCATGTATTAAATTAATCAGATAAAAATCAAACTTCTTGAAAGATTCACTCACAATTTTGGGACTGAAAACAGAAGTGGAACAGAGGGAAGCTTTGGAAATTTGAACTGCAGTTTTTTTTTATTTCAACTTGATACTGTATTTCAATTCATCTGCAACTAATTTATCAAAGTTGCTTAGTTTGTGATGTAATTACTTGATTAGTTCTTTAACATAATTACATTTCAAATTCCAAAGAAGGATTTTTACTTATAGTTTTTTCTTTTCTTTATGACAACAGAAAATGAAGAAGCTGTCAGGTTTGCAACTGGAAAAAGAATTAGAGTTGTTATTGATAATATGGATCTCTTTAATTCATGAAGTTCTTGCTTGATTCTGTAATGTATGTTGAAGATTTGAATTCAACTTTGAATTCTTCTTTTGGCTTAAGATATTAAGAGGAGGGTTTTGTTACTGATTTTTTTTTCTGGCATGAGTTTCTTGATTTCAATTGTTGAGGCAAAGTAGGTTGTTTTTTATGAATATTTTTTCTTCTTTTCTGATATAAAGATTTCACAGATTTTTTTCTTTGAAGTGAATAAGAGGAGAAGATAAATGACTTGTAAAATTTTACTTCTTTTCTATAAATTTCTTAAGTAAAAGAAAATGATACAAATGACACTTGTAATTTTCTCTCTCTCATGATTAACACTTGTCACCATAGTTATTATTAATTAACACTTGTAAGAAAAAAAAATTATTAACAAAGTATTTTACATTATTTTAATTTGTATTTAAACTTACATTAAGATATTAGCTTTATATTAATACACATTATTAAAAGAGAGTGTTTTGAATTTTTAAATACATATTACATAAATTACATAGATATACATTTATAAATCCAAGTTATTTTACAAAACAATTATTTCAAAATTTAAATTCAAATTAAAAATCAAATTCAATATATGAATTCAAATTTACCCACATATGCACTCATACATATATATTTACATATATGAATCAAAATTTAGATTTAAATGATTCTAAAAACTTTTAATATTTCCAAATTTTTAAAATCAAAAGAAATTTGAAATTTTTATTCATTTAATTTATCATTTATTATTTATTTATTTTGTAACTTTTGAAATTATATTATAAAAGTTCAACATTTACCAATTTAAATTGATAAATTTTGGTATGTTATAGATTTCCCCTCCTTAAGAAAATTTCGTCCTCGAAATTTGAAAGAGAGGAAAAAAGCAAACAAAGAATATACGAATTCAGAAAAAGATTGAGAAATGGCTTACCAGTTTAAGCCGAGATATCCACCCTGCAATTGGGATAAGACCTTTGCATACTGTCTTCTGTCTCCCAAGTACAGTCCTTTGGATCACCGCTCCACTGCACTTTAACCAGTTTTACAATTTTGTTCCTTCATTTCTTTTCATCCCGATCCATAATCTTAATTGGTTCTCTTTTAACTGTTAAATTTGGTGTGATTTCTAGATCCTGCTGTGCTGCCTCTTCGATAATACTGTCTGGATCGTGCACGCACTTTCGAAGATGTGCAACATGAAATACATCATGTATGCCAGATAACCAGTTAGGTAGTTGCACTCGATATGCTAGAGGACCAATCCTTTCCAAAATAGGAAAAGGACCAATGTATCGTGGTGCCAACTTACCAGTTTTCTCAAATCTTAACACACTCCGCATTGGGGATACTTTCAAGAAAACAGAATCTCCAAATTGAAATTCCAAAGCTCTTCTTCTACGCTCGTAATAACTCTTCTGGCGACTCTGAGCAGTTATTAACTTCTTTCGGATAAAATCAACCTTTTCAGTGGCTTCCTTAATCATGTCTGGTCCAAGAACGAGTCTACACTGGATTCAATCCAGCATGCCAGTGATCGACACGGTCGACCATATAAAGCCTCAAAAGGAGCCATTTCGATACTGGCTTGATAACTATTATTATATGAAAATCCGACCAAATGGAAATGGTCTTCCCAAGAACCACCAAAGTCGAGAATACAAGCTCGCAAAAGATCCTCTAAAATTCGATTTATCCTTTCTGTCTGCCCATCAGATTGTGGATGATAAGCAGTACTAAAATTTAGTTTTGTTCCCAACGTGGTTTGAAACGCTTCCCAAAATCTACTAGTGAAGATCGGGTACGATCACTCACTATACTGCTCGGTATACCATGGAGACGGACAATCTCTTTGATATATAGCTCAGCTAAACTTGCTGTTGTCCGAGTGGATTTCGTTGGAATGAAGTGAGCAGTTTTAGTCAAACGATCTACAATAACCCAGATTGCTTCATTCCCCTTTTGAGTGCGAGGCAACCCATCGATGAAATCCATCGATACCCGATCCCATTTCCATTTTGGTACCTCCAAAGGTTGAAGTAAACCCGCCACCTTTTTCTAATCGCTCTTAATTTGCTGACAAGTAGCACAGCGACCCACATATAAAGATATATCTCTTTTCATTGTCTTCCACCAGAAGGTTCTTTTAATATCTCTATACACCTTATTAACTCCTGGATGGACACTGAGTTTTGACTTATGGCATTCATCTAAAACTTCACGCTTCAAATCAGGGAAGTCTGGAACACATATTCTGCCTTTCAACCTTATAACTCCCCAACTATCCATCTCGAAAAGTCTGGAACACATATTCTGCCTTTCAACCTTATAACTCCCCAACTATCCATCTCGAAACTAGTGTCTTCGCTTTGGCATATTCTTTTATAAATTCCCCAAAGAAACTCATCTTTATATTGCTTGCTCGCGATCTTGATAAGAAGAGTGGGAGCGATAACAAGATATGCGAGAACAGCATGTCTTCTGCTTAACGCATCGGCAACTACATTGGCTTTACCGGGTGTATACAGAATATCTAGGTCATATGACGCTAGAAATTCTAACATCGTTGTTTCCATAGATTTAAATCTTTCTGGGTGAAGAGATACTTTAAAGATTTGTGGTCTGTGAATAATTCAAAATTTTCACCTAAAACAAGGAGAGTTCATTAAGTATATTTGTTTAGTTAAGTTAAATTTCTTATATCGTTAAGAAAGCTGAAAAAGGTTCTTATCCAGAAGATAGTTTCGTCAGATTTTCAAAGCGAAAATAACAGCTAAAAGCTCCAAACCGTGTGTTGGGTAATTTCTCTCATGCGGGCATAAATGTCTACTCGCGTAGGCAATTACCTTTCCATTTTGCATTAGTACCGCACCCAAACCATCTCCACAAGCATCAGTATAGACGGATAACCCTTGGTTCCCGTTAATGATAGCGAGAACGGGAGTAGTAGTTAATCTCCTTTTCAATTCCTGAAAAGCTGCATCAAAATTTGGAGTCCAATCAAATTTAGCACTCTTCATTGTTAGCTTAGTCAGTGGACTGCCCAACTTAGAAAAATCCTGGACAAACATTCTATAATACGTCGCTAAATCCAGAAAACTTCGAACTTCTAGGAGTAGTGGGTCGCTTCCAGTCCAGAATTGTTGAAATCTTGCTTGGATCAACAGAAATCCCTTCTTCATTAACAATATGACCGAGAAATCTGACTTCTTTGACCCAAAAGTGACATTTTGAGAATTTAGCGAATAGGATATTCCTCCTCAATATCTCCAAAACAATTCTAAGATGTTCAGCATGCTCCTCTTCATTTTTGGAGTAAATCAAGATATCATCAATAAACACAAGGACAAATTTGTTTAATACTTCTCGAAATACACGAGTCATTAAATCTACGAAATACGCAGGAGCGTTGGTTAGTCCGAAGGGCATGACTAACCATTCGTAGAACAAGTTAGGACCCCTAAAGGCAGTCAAATGAACACAATCGTCGGCTATTCGCACCTGATGGAATCCCTGAGCTAAATCCATCTTAGAAAAGAATCGAGCGCCATGAAGCTGATCGAATAGATCATCGATTCTAGGTAAAGTGAATGTGTTCTTGAGAGTTAGTTTATTGAGATCGCGGTAATCTACACACAATCTCAAAGGTCCGTCTGATTTAGCCACAAACACGACAGCTGAACCCCATTCGGAAACACTAGGGCGAATCAATCCTTCCTTTAGCAAATCTCGAGTTTGATTGACTAATTCAATTCTTTCCCTAGGTGCCATCCTGCGACTTGTGTGGACGACAGGATGGGCATTGTGTACTAAGTCAATTCGGAATTCTATTTCTCTGTGTGGGGGTAAGGACTTCACTTCTTCAAATACGTCAGAAAATTCCCGAACAACAAGTATAGACTCCAGACTGGGTTCAGGATCTCCCAGAGTATACATTAATTTATCTCTCTTTAGACTCGGATCCTCACAAGAGATTTCAATAAAATTTTCAAAGTTTGTTTTGATCGAGATCGTTTGATTATTACAATCTAATTTGGCTTCGTATTTTGTTAGCCAATCCATTCCGAGTAAATTTCGAATTCATTAAAATCAAGAACAAAGAGACTGATAGGGAATCGGTAACAAGAATACAAGATAGGGATGTCTCTACGTCGTAGACAAAGGTTTGCAGGACCACCAACTGGGTTTTTCACATAAATGGGCTCGGTGACAAAATTAGATTTAAGCTTTAATTCATTTACGGTTTTTGGGAGATAAAGCTATGTGAAGCTCCCGTGTTAAATAAAACTCTAACAACTTTATCATAAATATTAAGTTTACCTTTCAGAACACCTTTTCCTTTATCTGCTTTTGAAGTTGAAGGGTTTTCCTTTATCGCATAAACATTTTCCACCTGTTCTTGCTTCATCACCGGGCAATTCTTAACAACATGTCCAGGCTTGTGACAATTATAGCTTTCTCTAACTCTTTGATCATTCTTCACAGGTTGTTCCTTCTTAACTTGCTTCTTCGGGTTTTTGCAGCTATTTGAATAATGCCCCTTCTCTTGGCAATTGTAACAAGTTACATTTCTAGCCGAATTTCCTTGACTGCTCCTCTTATCTTTGCCTTGATGTGGCTTCTTGCCCCCAAACTTTCTTTTCTTCCAATTCCGATTACTTGAATTTCCGCTTTCTCTAGGAATCTTCTGCATATCCAGGATAGCATACCTATATCCCATATCAATAAGATTAGAAAAAGATTCTTTGATGTGTGATGTCATCCTTCCGTGATACTTCTTATTCGTTCCTCGAATGAACCTTTCATTTTTCTCTAAAGGCGTGTTCACCAACTCCGGACCGAAACAGGATAGTTTATTGAACTTGTTTAAGTACTCCTCAAACGACAAGCCTCCTTGCTTTAGATCCATAAATTCTTGATACATTCGGGAAATTCCTGCCGATGGCATATAACGCTTTTCAAACACCTCCTTGAATCGACTCCAAGAAAATTCTTCTTCTGGTTCATCTATTGTGACTGTTTCCCACCAGGCTGAGGCTTCATCTTGGAGTTGCCAAGAAGTAATGAGATGCATTTGATCATCTTACAGCTTAAGCCCTTTAAAGATCTTTTCACATGATCTGATCCAAGCCTTGGCCTCAATAATCGACTCTTTGCCGGTAAATGGACTACCACCAAGTCTTGAGAAGCTCTTATACAAATCAGCCAAATTTGGCTGACGTTGAGTAGGCATAACTGCTTCTGCTAAAGGGGAAACTTGACTAGCTGTCGTAGCATTACCTTGACCCCTAGCTCTACCTCTTCGCCCGCTCATTCTTACTATCTGTAATTAGTAAGAAACTTGATTTAGATATTCGGACGAGATATCTTGAGGAATATCAGCAGCTAAAGAAAATAGACTAAGAAAATTTGAGGTTTCAGTCTCGGTTTATACTCATTCTAGGGTATACTTCACCCTATCTCTAATGAGCCATCTAATGTGTTATACTCCATAGCTAAAGTTCTTACTCAACCTTTAGCTCTGATACCACCTGTCACGACCCGAAGTTCAACGTTCAAAAGTCGGCATCAAATACCTCACTTGTATTCGACTGCCGGAGATTCGAACGTTAAATTTTAGTTCGGATGGAGCTTATAACAACATTAGATGAATATAAACAGCGGAATACAACATCACAATATCATTACAACAACAACACCAACACCAGAGTATTTTTATACATATACAACACAACTTCAAAATAGACCATCACGACATAACCACAAGTGATTGCATTCCAAGAAAGTCTCCAAAGAAAAGAACTGATAACGGGCATCCAACTAAGAACCTTGAGATCCAAAAGTTTTCAAAATATCTCCAAGTTAAAAAAAATTCAAAAACCAGTAGACTCCAAACCATACGACTTCAAAATCCAGCTAGCTCCAAAACACGGAAGACCTGCTACTAGGCTGCCCGTGTGGAAATCATGGGCACCCAGAGTTTAGAAAGGAAACAATAAACTCCGGGTCAGTCATGGGACTGGTATGAGTAAACAAAAACATTTTATCTTTTAAGAAAACAATAAAAGAATTTAAACTGAAATCCGCAATGATTTTTGGAAAATGAAACTACCATAAGACCTCCCGCTACACACACAATGCAATCGCAGAATTGGAGGAGATTTCTTCTTATGATAGTCAAATATGCTTGATACGGTAAAATCTATTTGATATTATTACTAATGCATAGTGTAGAAAAACATTTTCGAAAATATAATATTAATCTTAGCCGGCATAGACATTCCGAACTATGCCTACTATAGCTACCATTTAAACAGTAGGGCACCACCATAAGTAAATGACAGGTAATACAACTAAAACCGTACTGGGTTCGTTTTGGTAATTGGATTTCCAACAAATGGTCAGGCTAAGAAACTTCCTGGGCCACACAGGTACGCCTCTGGAGGGACGTCCCGAGAACCTAACCAGATCTCTGCCAACACATGTCAGGTTACCTCTATAACTAGGTAACTACTACACGAGTATGTTATCCCCCGGTTGTAACCAACCTTTATCCGGGGCCCCAACAACAATCGCTAAGTAATATATATATATATATATATATATATATATATATATATACACACACACACACACACACGATATCCACATAAGTTAAATATCTGGTCTCCATACCATGATACCACTTCTATCCAGAAGGAAATGCACATACCCTAAGGGGTGCTACCCCCAATAACCTTGTCGCATCTTTCCTGTTTCGACCATTACTGGTTTGTGAGGTTCGACGAAGTCTCATCCACAAAGCTACGCTTTTCACAAAAGCCATGCTTTGATCAAAAAATGATCAGCAAATGATCATCAATACACAGCAGCACTTAGCGTGCCACACTACCTAATTGGGAGTATATCGCTAATAACCTTCAACTACATAACCTCTAAGCTCGTACGTCTCAGAAAAGGGTGTTAAGATAAGAGAATAAATTCTCCGCCACCAACACTTATGTATTTGAAAGAAATCAGCTTTATATCTCAAAGGGTAGTGTCAGACACATGACCATACAAGTCTGTTCCGGGTTCGAACAAAACCGAAGGCACTTTCGAAGAAGTCCTTGTAATCCGGGCATCCACAATCCCGATCAGACTTCCATCACTTAGGGAATCCCTATACCGGAGCAACAGGTGCAGAGACAATCGATAGGTTATCCTATCATTTAGACACCCGGTCTTCACCACCGGTCTTCAAATGCTCATCCGTTTCGTCCTATCACTATTCGAAATGGGTTATATGACACAAAGGTCCTCTCCCGGCTAATCCGAATAGTGAGCGTCAATTTTAAAAACATGTGGATACGTCATTCACAAAGATTCACAGGTTCGATGTGGATTTCGGATAAACAACTGGAATCTGACTCCCTGTCGCATCGAAATTCAAGTGCCGTTTTACGGGCCAAAGGGTTTTCATATTCACATAGAAAATACAGAATCGCAGCTCAGCACAAAGCAATTCATAGCATCACAATTACAATCAGAGATATCAATCAATACCCATCATACAATAGTTATCAATCATATGCAACTACGATGAACCAATCGTGTGAATTTAACTAATTAGCCACAAAATTAATTCATTAATCATTTTTAATCAATGATTCGTTATCCTTAATTAAAATTAATTAAATCTTTAATCGTCTTCATAATTTAATCATCCCTTAATTTATTATTCTAATTAATTCATCCTTAATTGTTCATTAATTAAATCTTAATTATTCTTATTAATTAATTATTTCCTTAATTAATTATCTTAATAATTTAATCCTTAATTAATCATTAAATATTAAGTAATTAATTTAAATAGTTACTTTAATTAAATCATTTATTACATAAGTGAATCATAAATTACCTATTAAATTCAAAAGATAACCTTCTTATCTTTGTTAACCATTTTGATTTTCCTTATAAATCTAATTTAAATTCATTATGTGAATCGTCTTGAGAGATAAAAATTATTTTGTAAAACATTTCATCTTAACAGCATTTTTAATTATATTTTATAACTGATTTTTTATAAGCAATGTGACAAAAATTAAATTAAATCAAATTACTAAAATAAAATGTCTTACTTAACTTTAATTAGTTTTAAACCTAAATCAAAACCATCTTTTAAAAACATGAGTTTTAAAATTTTAAAAGTTTTGAAATTTATTGTTTTTATTTGAGAAAACCACCATGTATGTTGACTTCCCCCGAAGCTCCTTCGAGTCTTCCCCGAAGTTTCGTCCTGCTTGCTTCGAGATTTACAAATTTCAACCCAAATGACATTTTTTTCAAAATTTTGGTTAAGTATAAAAACCAAACCCGTTACAATGCAAATTTAACACGAGCTTGCCTTTGAGTTTTCCACCCATTCCCCCGTGTATTGCTTCGAGCTTTTCCCCTGCCTTCCCCAAGTTACACAACTGACACGCAAACGAGCACGTACACATGCATGGCCACCTTCGCCGTCGCTGGTGAGTACTGTGGCCACCCACGAGTCGCCGTGCATCCCCAAAACATTCCAGTAACCAGAATTTTGAAGAAAATTCAAAAATGAGAAATTTAGGTCCTTCGTCCCCAAACCCATCAGAACGTCATCGGGAAAATTCGCCTCGCGCCGCCTCCCCAGACCATTATCGGCCACCAAACTTGGTCCCTAGCCTCGTCATCGTGTCACGCTTCGATTAGCACCATTGACCTGAAGTACGGTCATCTGTGGAAGGTGCAGCAACGTTGACTCCGACATGAACAAAAATGGGTTCTTAAACCCTATTTCATCAAACCCAGACTTATTTGATCGTCTAAAAAAATTCATACTATTTTTCTAACAATCTACAATCCATCACCCTTCTCTGACGACAAACCCGAGGCTTGATTATACTTTGATCATTATCAGGTGACAGTTTTATCAATTTTGTTCAACTCTGGACAACTCAATAAATACCACACTAAAAACTAGATTCTTTTTCTAAAATTCATAGTTTATGAACACGAACAAGTTGATGTAGGTGAATCGACAAAACACGACACTTGAATTTTTAACATGTTTAAGTTTTTACTATGTTTTCTTGTTCTAGGTTCTAAATCCTGAGTATTATCTTTTTAAATGTTTTAACTTTCAATTTAAATAAATTTAAACATTTTTTTGTTCTGATACTTAAGTCTAACACGACTGGAATCAAGGAACTTGGGTTCTTGACAGTTTTTCATTAAAAAAAACCTGTAGCTAGAACAGGATTATCAACATGCATAGGCAAATGCATAATTCATTTATAGATTTTGTTGCATGCAAAATATATTCAACTTTCATACATCATGTATTAAATTAATCAGATAAAAATCAAGCTTCTTGAAAGATTTACTCACAATTTTAGGACTGAAAACAGAAGTGGAACAGAGGGAAGCTCTGGAAATTTGAACTGCATTTTTTTTTCTTTTTTTTTTCAACTTGATACTGGATTTCAATTCACCTGCAACTAGTTTATTAAAGTTGCTTAGTTTGTGATGTAATTACTTGATTAGTTCTTTAACATAATTACATTTAAATTCCAAAGAAGGATTTTTACTTACAGTTTTTTTTCTTTATGACAACAGAAAATGAAGATGCTGTCAGGTTTGCAACTGGAAAAAGAATTAGAGTTGCTGAGTGATAATCTGGATCTCTTTAATTCATGAAGTTCTTGCTTGATTCTGTAATGTATGTTGAAGATTTGAATTCAACTTTGAATTCTTCTTTTGGCTTAAGATATTGAGAGGAAGGTTTTGTTACAGATTTTTTTTTCTGGAATGAGTTTATTGATTTCAATTGTTGAGGCAAAGTAGGTTGTTTTTTATGAATATTTTTTCTTCTTTTCTGATATAAAGATTTCACAGATTTTTTTCTTTGAAGTGAATAAGAGGAGAAGATAAATGACTTGTAAAATTTTACTTCTTTTCTATAAATTTCTTAAGTAAAAGAAAATGATACAAATGACACTTGTAATTTTTTTCCTCTCATGATTAACACTTGTCACCATAGTTATTATTAATTTAACACTTGTAAGAAATTTTTATTATTATTAACAAAGTATTTTACATTATTTTAATTTTTATTTAAACTTACATTAAGATATTAGCTTTATATTAATACACATTATTAAAAGAGAGTGTTTTGAATTTTTAAATATATATTACATAAATTGCATAGATATACATTTATAAATCCAAATTATTTTAAAAAACATTTATTTTAAAATTTAAATTCAAATTAAAAATCAAATTCAATATATGAATTCAAATTTACCCACGTATGCACTCATACATATATATTTACATATATGAATCAAAATTTAGATTTAAATGATTTTAAAAACCTTTAATATTTTCAAATTTTTAAACTCAAAAGAAATTTGAAATTTTTATTCATTTAATTTATCACTTATTATTTATTTATTTTGTAACTTTTGAAATTATATTATAAAAGTTCAACATTTACCAATTTAAATTGATAAATTTTGGTATGTTACTAAAAGAGAGGGATAGAGCTTAGTTAAATTTATTTTAAAATAAAAAGAAAATAAATTACACTTGTTCTATTGGCTTACAAATATCATTAGCATGCCATAATCAATTTACACTTGTATTTAGATAAAAGCTAAGGCTTACATTGTAATTTTGTATATATATAACTTACATTTGTTATTTATATTGTATTAATATATTTTATATGTTTATATATATATATTTTATATTTTATATTTAGTTTTATATTTATTCATGTCTTTATTTAAACTTTTTCTTCACTTATCTATATATTACTTAAAGAAAATGAAATAAAAACCCAATTAAAAAAAATTATACAATATACTAGCTTAATGTATTCTTTGAAAACTTAATACATTGAATTCAAATTAATGTTCTCAATTCACAAAATATATATATACACTTATATACTTAGATATGAACACATTTAAAATTTTGAGCTTTATAAGTTTGCACATCACTATGTATATACATATATATTAATTTACTATAAGATATATCATTTTCAGATTTTTTTTATTACCAGAATTTTATCTGTTCTACTGGATAAAACTAGTGAATTATCCAATTATCAGATGTCAAAAATCCAAGTTATCACATTCCTCTCCCCTTTGAATCTTTTCGTCCTTGAAAAGGAACGAAGCTAGAATTTATTCAATACTTAAGATCAGATAAATCACTTTTTGATCATTTTTTAAAAAACTTTAAAAATCTATATAATATTACTAAATTAGTTTTTATAAAAATACTGTTTATAACTCGATGTCTCAAACAATTCATCCTCGTTCTCACAGAAATTCGGTCATACATTGATCAGACATAGGACTGAAAATCTATAAGTGCTTTGTAAACCCATTTCAACAACCAGTGAAAATACTTGAAAAATAATTTTATTGAAAATATAGAAAACATTTTTGGTGAGAATGCTTTAAAAATCATCACCCCTATCCATGGTCGCAGTTAACCCGATAGTTACATTGCCATCCCGGCAAAATCCATTGATAACTGTAGGCACTCCACGCTCCTCGATTGCACCATGGAAGCCGCTACAGATCGCAGCTACATCTAGGGTTACGTTGCTATCACAGCAAAAAACCATATAACTGTAGGCATCAGCGCCCTCGAATTTCGCTGCCAAAAGAATGAAACTTCTCCACTCGACCATAGATCGCGGTCAACCGATGTTATGTTGCCTTCCCGGCAAAATTAAATATAAACCGTTGACATCAACTCCACACGATTTCCGCTATGGTACATAGTAGATCGTAGCGACATCGAGTTACGTTGTCGTCACAGCATAACACAAATGCCTCTGTAGGCATCAACGCCCTTGACCTTCGCTACCCAATAATCCTCAAGACCTTCAGTTTGTCCGGACTTCCTCACAGGATCAACTTTAGAACCTACCATTAGGGCTCATGGCAGTACCAACCTATGGTACTCCTAAGAAGTTCATTTCAAGGGAGCGCCTTTTTCTCCAAAGCCATTTTCAGAACACTTTATACTACACACATATAGTATCTTCCAAATCATACACCTAGTATGAATCTCATATAAATCTCCTTCCTCAAAATCGATAATTCTCAAACTAGGCTTTCTAAATTTCAAAATTGATTTTTCTCCAAAAATCAAAAGCCTTTCTAAAATAGTTAGGTTCCAAAACCTTTTCCCAAAATCCTTCTCATAAAATCCTTTATATATATATATATATATATATATATATATATATAAAACCTTGAAAAATCTTTGAATCACTTCATACTTGTATAAATTCCCTTTTTATACTTCAAATACTTCCAAAAAAATCCTTTTCTTCTGGCTATAGATTCAACAAGGGGAGATTTATCTTATATAACAAAGATATATAATCTTGTCAAATATTCGAATTTGATTACTCCTTTATAAAGTTATTAACCATATTACTTCTATAAAATGAGTGCTAATCATAGAAATATCCAACTCCCATTTTATTCCATATATATATATATATATATATATATATATATATATATATATTCTCAAAATATACTTCTCTTTTCAAAAATCATCTTTCATTACTTTCAAGATTTTCAATGTCAATTTTATTCAAACTCATACGATGTACACATATCGTCCATACGCAATATTAAATTTGATCGCTCACTCGGTCACACAATTTCACTTCCAAACTAGTATCGTTCACCCGACTTCCTAGTGCAGACTCAGATCTGGTTTCTTGATCAAAAATCGTCATTCTCCTTGCATAGTCATAATTACGATAGAGAATTTCTAGAACCAATCAAAAACTCATATCCAGGGTTCCCCGTCGAAAATCGAGCGAAAAATCCCAATTCGGATTGATATACTATCTCAAAGTTCTGTGCTCGAATCTGGATCAAATCACTATACGAATAGAATAATATGCGTGCATCCTACGTATTAATCTTCATTGATTATTTGCTAAATCAATTCCCTTCCTATTCACATTCCCTTAGATTCTTATTCATTTATTCACAATTGCCCCCAAATTCCATTTGGATTAACACCTCACTTCTTATCTCAAATGTTATTTAATCATGAACAGTTTGAACTCTGTCCAGCTTAAATTTAGAAAATAGCTTGAAAAATTAAAAATAGATAAGTAGTTGAAGAATAATTATTAGTTTGTAAAATAGCTGTAAGATAGTTAAGTAATTGTAAAATAGTTGGAAAATAGTAAGTAGTTATAAAATAGTTGCAAAATAAGTATAAAATAGTTTGGTTTTAAAAAGAAAGGTTGTATATAGTAAACAGTCTTGGAAAAATAGGTCTATATTAAAACAATTTATTTAAAAGAAAATAGTCCAGAGCAAAACTGTTTAATTCCCAATCTCCATTCCCATCAATTCAATTTAAATTTCCTCTTCCATTTAAATTGACTCAATCCCAATTTAAACAACATCAATTTCCATTGAAATGGATTTAACCCTAATTCAAGTTGAATTAACCTCAATTTCTTTCCAAACTCAAATGGAATTTCAAATCAAATTCCATTTGAATTTGAAACTATTCTTCTTTAATCACAATTCCAAATTATTCAAACCAAATTTGAATTTAAACTAATTTCAAATTCAATTTCACTTTAAATCATCTCGAATTATATAAATTCGAGTTAAATTTTCAAATTTTGATTTAATTTCTTTAAATCAAATTAACCTTTACTTTTAAAGTCGTTAAATACATAATTCTGAGTCCAAATTTCACATATTCTAATTTAAATCACCTTTACTTCATCACGAATATATTTCTAAGTTCAAATCCCTTTTTAACAACTCAATCTTTGAAATTCAATTTGTCACCAAATTACAAATTTGGAACCAATCCTTAACAATTTGAGTTTCCAAGTTCCTTTAAACATCCAAAACTTAAGTTCAAAGTGATATCACTTCCACAAGTTAAATTTTTATCTTCAAAAATCAAAATTACTTAAATAATTTCAGTTCAAAGTTTATTTCCACTTGATTTTAGCAATAGATATATATATATTTCCTCAATCCATTACTAAATTCATTTCAAATAATCCAATTCATAGTTCCATAGATTATTAATAACAACAGGATGATAGCAGGGTATGAATAAACATCCAATTCATTTAAAACATCCATCAATAGCATTCAACACACGTTCCCAGAACTCAAACCCGTTTGAGATCTTATATAACTCCCTTTCAACTCAACCCATTTAACTTCCCTAAGTAAAATCCTAATTTCATCTTGAAATTTCCAATTCAGTTTGTTCATTCCAAACTTATTTAACTTCCTCTAAGTTAAATTCAATTCAATCTCATTAATCTTACTCAAATTTGAATTCCCACTTCAAATTTCAAAATTCTTTTCCACTTATAAGTTCAAAACTTATTTCATTTTGGGTTTTACATCACACTTCAGGGAAAATCAAAACTCAACACCTTAGAGTTTATTTCAAATCATCTATGATATTATATATATCTACACATATATACATATTTACTTCTTAGCCCACCAAGCCATATTTTAAAATTTAAACCACTTTTGGATTTAATTCAAAACAAACTCTTTTAAGGTTTTCAATCAACTTCTTATTTTAAAATAAGACTACATTCAAAATAGTCTGAATAATATTATTTATTATTTCCTTTAACACTTTGAAAAAATTCCAAATTCTTTTTTGGACTTAAAACTTCACAATTTAAAACCCACTTTAATTTACAAGTCATACTTATCTAAAAGTTTACTCCCTTAACACATTTCATTTTGCTTTATCATTATTAGAAAACAAACATCCCACTATTTGATACAATAATCATTTTATTTTATTTTGGTTTGAAACCAATTCTAATTCACCTTATTTTCATTCTATTCAATTCCTATTTGGATATATATTTACCACTTAAATTCTTATTTAATTTCAATGACCAACAACCAATTTTCCTAATATATAATAATTGGTAAATTATTTGCTTTATATATCGAAATATAAGCTTGTATAAGAATCGTTCATTTTTAAAACCATTTTTAAACATTTATATATAAGAAAATAACAAGTACGCTCTCATATATATGTATACACTCAACTCATGCTAGGGTACTATTGACCCTATCCTTAATGAGTACACCCACTAGAGCCAAGGTGCTCGCTTAACCTTCAGCTCTAATACCAAATGTAACGACCCTGAATTTTCGATCCCGAAAATTCCAGATAGTTAGGGAAAAGAAGGAAAGAGATAGAAGAAGAAGAAGAAACAGAAACACCAAATACAGATTCTCACATTCACAGCAGGTCAAAATATAATATCAAATAAAATAGCAGTTATACAAAGGAAAATCGTATTAGTTATTGTACATCAATACATCAGAGTTACAACATTACACAAACACCGGACAGTTAAAACCAACATGTCCCAGATATACAACAATATATCATAGCGGAAACACTCCAAATGTTCTTGTCATCCAGCTCGCCTCCCAATCTCCAGAATATCCCTATCTGAAAATCTGTAATACTCAGTCTGACCCGAACATTACATCAAAGTAACACCAGATCAGGCTGGAAACCAGCGTGAGTAAGCCCATATAATATGAAATACTAAGTTATTTGCAAACCGGGGTAACTCATACCTTTCTACGAGTTCTCAAAATCCATCACTTATTAAAAACAATATCCAATAATTATTACTCAACTAAAGGCCAAATTACTTAATTTATTCCACATCCAGCCTGTTTAGTTCCACATATACAATTTATATAGAATTTAGTTTACTAATCAAAGTGGTTTTGTATATTCATGATACCCGACCCCAGCCTCTTTGAATTCAATATCATTTCCAATCCAAGTTGTTAAGTTTTTAAACAATACAATTCATATTCAGAATATCATACCACCCAAAAATTCAACTTAGATAGGTAACCCACATTATCACAGTTCAACCCATTCATATCACAACACATCTCAATCGCAGATCAACAATTCAAGTCATCAAATATCATTCAACCATCCATAAACAAGAGTTATTAGATATATAATTCCTAATTAATTTAATCAATCTTTATTAAATTAATCACCAATTTTAATCACTTGGATTATCTTAATCCTGCTTACTAACATTGATTAATTACAACACAATTAATTAATCATTCTTTAATCGTCCATCTTAATTAATCATCCTTGATTGATTATTCTTTAATTACATTAAGTAATTAACCTTTAAGTACCACATAGATTAATTAGCCTTAACCATTCACATTAATTAACCTTTAATTAATCTCCTTAATTAATTAATCATATTCAATTAATGATCTTCTAATCGCTTTCCTTAATTAACTATTCTTTTAATTTAATTACCATTATTAATTAATCTAAATTAATCATCCCTTAATTATTCTTCTTAATTAATTACCTTCAATTTACTACCTTAATTAATTAATTAACCTTTAATTTATAATCGATTAATTAATTAATAATAGTGCTAATCACCCAACCTTAAATAATTTTAAGGTAATTCATTTATCTTAATCACTTACTTAATCATCATCAGAATTTAATAAACTTGGGATTAATTATCATTAACTTGTAAATTTACAAAAGTCCTTAAGTTTGATTAATGATAAAACATTTCATCATTTAATTTCTACTTAATTCCATTATAAATTAAGCTCAAAATAAACTTAAATTTTAACCATATCTAAGTTAAAATAGACTACATATCTTTACTTAACCAAGCTTTTAAAATAATTATTATTTGAAAGAAATAGATTAAGAAATAAATTTTAAAGCTTGATTTTGTTAAGCTTAAAACTTGTTAACATCTTAACTTTAACCCGAGGCAATCCAGGATTAATTCGAACCGACACCATAGCCACATTCCCTTATTCCCGAGCTTCCTCCTCTCCTTTCTTTTTTCTTAAAATAAAAAACTTGTATAAAATTTTGAAATTGTTATTACTTAAAACATCACACGAACAACACGATAACCAACTCAAGTAATACCTCCCCTATCTCTAGACAAAACTCGGGGCAAAACTCATCATTCCAGAACCCAAACTCAAGTGTATAGGAAAACTGGTACACGTGCCACGATCAGCGACGATACTCCAATCACTTTTGCTACCGCCGACGAGTCGCGTACGAACTCCTTAAGTCATCAGTCCACCCAGAATTCTCAAACGATCACGTTCACAAAAAAAATTTCAAACGAACCCACAGGAATTAAAACCATCGCCAAGAACCGCCTTGTTGTGTCGACACCGACCGCCAGTGGTCTCGCACCTCCGCCTGAAGCGTCACCACGATCCCTTCCTTCATTTCCCCCTTGACCAGAAAATTTCGATTCACTTTCGACAGTGCGGCAACCCACAATTTCACTTCGACTAAGAACCCATCCAAAACCCTACTTTCACCATTTTCCACCGCCAAGATGGTTGTAAAGTCTGGCGATTATTTTTGCCGACAATGCCTACCTCCAGGCTAGCATCAACCACCACCTCGAGTCCCCTAAACTAGCCGAGCATCAGAAAAAGCTCAAAACCCCATTTCCGATCAACATTCATTATCTAACGAATTACCAACCTAAAAATCGTGATTCTTCCTCTAAAAATCCTAATTTTTGAAGACAATTCAAATTATACGCCTAAATTCACAAATCGATGACATCGAATTGATATATAAAAGTTTTTACCGCAAATCTCACGTTCCATTTAAAACTGTCATCAAGTTCTATTTTAAATATTTTTAAAATTCAAATCTTGTTATTATAAACATTTTTCATTTATATTTTAAGCCTCACAGTGATTAGGAAAATTGAATTTTTGATTTTGATCAAACTGAAAGCCTGTTAATGAAGAACAGGGTAGAGGTTCTGGTGTTCAGACATGCACACAAATTTTCTATATGCACATATAAACATTCAGCTTTAAAACGATCATGCAAACATATATTCAAACATATATCACAGTCTACTTCAAACATTTACCACATGCATCAAATTTAAAATTGTTTTAAGCTTAGTTTGCTCACCTGTAGAAGATAACAGAGGACAAGCCTTTGAAAATTTTGAAATCTGTTCTTGAATTTAAAACTGGAACTTGATTTACTTTGGTTTGCATGGATCTTGAATCTTCTTACTTTGCTCTGAACTTGATTGTTATGAGCTGAAGCTTGTTTGATTCTAATTTAATTACCAGGTTTTGGATTATTGTTGAGTTTCTTTGATTTTGTTTTCTGGTTTTAGGTTACAAGTTTTGTTCTCTTTGTTTTGAGAATGAACAGATCAGGGGAAAATATGGAAAGAGAAGGATAGATCTTAGTTAAATTTATTTTAAAATAAAAAGAAAATAAATTACACTTGTTCAATTGGCTTACAAATGTCATTAGCATGCCATAATCAATTTACACTTGTATTTAGATAAAAGCTTGGGCTTACATTTGTAATTTTGTGTATATATATATATATATATATGACTTACGTTTGTTATTTATGTTGTATTAATATATTTTATATGTTTATATATATATATATAATTTTATATTTAGTTTTATATTTGTTCATGTCTTTATTTAAACTTTTCCTTATTTATCTATATATTACTTAAAGAAAATGAAATAAAATCCAATTAAAAATAATTATACAAATATACTAGTTTAATATATTCTTTGAAAATTTAATACATTGAATTCAAATAAATGTTCTAAATTCACAAAACATATATATACACTTATATACTTATATATGAACACGCTTACAATTTTTAACATTATTAAGTTTGCATATCACTATATATATATACACACACATATTAATTTACTATAAGATATATCAATTGTAGATATATTTTTTATTACCAGAATTTTATCTGTTCTACTGGATAAAACCAATTAATTACAATTATCAGATGTCAAAAATCTGGGTTATCACATAAGACCTCCTGGATTTTGGATATTTGGATTCTGTGACTATTATGTGTTCGTGAAATAAACATATATTCTTGTGTCTTGTGTTCGTGAAATAAACATATATTCTTGTGTCTTGTGTTCGTGAAATAAATATATGTTCTTGTGTCTTGTGATGAATGATAAGTTAACTCTGTTGTTTTGTGTTTAGTGACTAGTTCGTGTTTGTGACTTAAACTTATAACTTTGTTCTAAGTTAATCATTGATATTTGTGTGTTTAGAGATATTGAGTTTTTTTGTGAATTCATTTTTTAGTGACTAATATATATCTATGTCTTAAATGTATAACCATGTGCCTTGTGATGTACTCTAAGTTAAATTAATTCTCATGACTCGTTATATCATGGACATCTGTATTTATTTGTATGTTGTTTGTTCTCGTGTTATATCTTGTTCTCACACTATTGGATATTTAGAGATAGTCTGATCTGGGTGTTATTTTGCTTGGGTTAGGACAAGAATTTTTATGTTATAGGATAGGTTGACCTTTGAATGGGTATGCTAACAGGGAGATAAACATTTAGATTGTTAAACTTGTATAACAATCGAGTTTAGTATTTCATTTTATAAACTCAAAATTTGTATATTTGTAAGTTGAGATTTATTTCGCTATGATCTATGACTGTTATTTATATGATATATTGTTCTGATTTCGAGAAATCAGTGTGTCTATTACTTTGTATTAATACTGTACACGTCAAATTTCAATTCAGATTTTAAGTGAAAATGTATAAATGATGTGTCATTGTTGGCACAAAAATATATTCACATTCATCTGTCTTTAAAAAGCCATATTCTTCGGATTAGTAGATGGAATTACTTGTAATGTCCTTTGCTAAACTGGCATCGCGGTGAGGTCGTTACACCATTACTAAGCCTGGCCAAAGCACTCATCCAAGGAAGATGGACGAAAAACCCTCGATCCCTTCTTAAGACATAGACGAAATACATATCCAAAAGATTCAGACAACAAAGCTTTTTAATCCCATAATTCGAATTCGGTTAATGCATTCATAAGAAAGGGACAATTCATTATGAAGCAGGCACATAAAAAGATTTTTTATTAAACAATCATTATATTACAAACGTGCTTTTCTTTTTACAATAAAAACGACTTTTACAAAAGTTCACGGCTCTTGAGGGTGAGGAAGAGTGTGATGTTGATAGACTAGCCTTTTTCCCTTCCATTTGACCTCCGAAATGCAAGAGTAGGATCTGCTAGATGAACCCGCATTCTTGTACAAAATAGAAGGGCCACCAATTTCCTTAAGAGCATTAGAATATCCATACCGGATAAAATAATAATATCATTGATAGTTGGAAGTCAAGGCCTTCCTTAATCGACAATCCCTTTCTAAGCCTAAAAATGAGAAGTCAATTTTAAATCAAAAGCAAATGTGACTTCAACTAAGTAATGGTTTGTTTGGTTTGCTATTTTCAAACCATTTTCAATTTTCAATTTTCAAAAACGGTGAAAACTCGTTTCTTTTGCCATTTTGCAAAACTCATTTTGAAAATTGTTCATTTTCGAAAATGGGCTTAATATACAAAACTGAAAATGAATTTTTTCCATTTCCATATTTTTTCAGGCCCAACAAAAAAATTAAAACCCAAAATCGAAAAAGTAAACAAACGCAGCATATCTTGCTTTCTTTTTCTCTGGCCGCAAAAATCATCTATTCCAGATTTTCGTCCGTTGTTCAAAAATCAGGTAAAATCATGAAATCTGTTCATTTCATACTTCATTTAATTCAATTGATAAACTTATCGAGTTTATAACTCTTTAATGCAGCGGTTCAGTACCTATTCGATTATTTAGGGTATGGATTAGGATTTCTTTTTTAATTTGGTTTTGTATGTTTTAAGGTTGTTTATTTAGGATTTTGTATGTAATTCAATTTGATTCAATACCTATTTGCTCACGTGCGCTTTCGAAGTGGTTGTTTATTTAGGGTTTTTTTTTTCAATAAGGCGTAAATCGTATGTGTTGCGCTTGTTAAAATGCAATTAAGAGAAATTAGAACATATAATCGTTTAGACTGATATGTGGGCATCAAGCATGACAGTACGAACTGAAATGCCAGTTGATGCAAAGGAAGGGAGTGTAAGGTGTTAGCTAAAATTGGCAAGAATGGATATGTAAAAGCGTAGACCAGGTTTTGGTTCTTAGCAGAGAGTTAGGGGAATGAGTATATTAGCTGACCAGTAGCTGTTCTTTTGTTAAGCATGAAGTGCTGAAACGTGAGCTGAAATAAGTATGAGCCCTTGAAGCCCCAAAAAGATGAAGTGCTGAAGTGATATGCACTGGATTGTAACAAATGAGTCTGAAAAGAAACAAGCTGGTATTGGTTTATGTGAAGTTAAGAGTAGTTTTTCTTCATATAGTTTTGTTATGTCTGAAGTTAGATACAAATATCCAAAGAGTTGCTTACTAGATGACATAATATAATACTTAGTTCAGTCTTGGGAGAAATGAACAAGCAAAGCTTTTGTAGTGGATCACGTTATTTACATAATAATGTTTCATAGTTGTGACCTAGGCTGTAGCCCAGGGTACCACAAGAGAAGAAACTATGTGAATAGAAAAAATGAACAGGATTAAATAGATCAATATCAACCTTATGTAACAAGTAGAAGGAGAACACATGAAAGAAATATTACAACTGTTTGGTTTTGTTTTACTTACATCATCCATAATATTTATTGTTTATCAGTTGAAAGTCTCCTTGCTTTTTCGGTACAAGGCATTCCCTAATTTGGATTATACAGTAACTTAGTTGTCATCATTACACACATAGCCTGATGCCGTGTCTAGTATGAATTGACGACATCGCTGAAATGAACAGTGATGTTGGAACATGAATGTTATACTATTGAACGACCATTAGTTAATTTAAGTATAGTGTAAGTATGACTGAAATATATTTGGTTATATTTTCAAACATACAAATTTCTTCCACACTGAAATCTTCTAACAGTGATATTCACGTAAGGAAAATAGTTATAACTCTTTGATTCATGCTTTTGAAACACGATCAGTCACTCCTATATGCAATAAGCTAGTGCTTTATAATAGAATATTGTCCAATGTCGAATGTTTGCTCAAAATTGGCAACGGATCCAAGCATTAAAAAAACGCTGCCTGCAAGGCAACAACAATAGACTGTTACAAGCGGCACCAGAGCAAAAGAATGCTTTATAGATGAAAGCATTAGAAATAATAACAGAGCAAAAGAATGAAATAACCTGCAACGATATATTAGGTTATATTAACACTGTAAGTCCTACTTGAGCCAGTTCCTTACATGTATCATGTGCATGCTTCTTAAAATAAAATTATTACGCAAATATGAACATGAATTGCAATTAGTTGCCCATCTTAACTTCAAATCCTATGTGCTACAAGAAACTAACCATCAGACTGGTTTTTGTGTAACTAACTCATTATTGCTTTCATGTCTGATGGTAGTATAGAATATGGTTCACTTTTATTTTATGCTTAAGCATTAAATTCAAATTCTATTAGGTATTAAGTTTAGTTTATGCTTGAAATTTGTTAAATGTTTGGTTATACGTTTGTAGGAAGCAATGCAATATTCATAGTTAAAATAAGTATGAATAAACTAGTATACACTTTCTTCCCATTATTAGTTTACACGTTCATCTTATTGCAAATTGCCTTAGCACTTATTATTATATTGTTGTGAAGTACATTTCTTATAATGAGTATTTTACCTTTGAGATTGCTATGTATTTGATGATCGTGTTTACTTTATAAATACTACATGATTGAGGTTGATACAATATATTTAAATACCAAAGGGAAACAAAAAAAAATGAATGAAGCACTTAAATCTTCATCAACCTGATACCCTGTGCACAATCTTGAACATGAAATAAGTTCATTGCTGCCTGAAATTGAGAATATCATGTAATATTGCTGAAATTGTAACTTTCAAACGGTTTATCTGATTCCGATGACCTTGCCCTTCCCGAAAAGTCTAGGATCAAAGCAATAACTTTTATTTTAAGCGTTCTGAAATTTTTTGAAGTTTACTAGGCCAAAAACACATATTTTTAAGTGGACCTGCGTACATATATTGGAATAGATTTGTATGCTTTTAGTAAGTTTGTGTAGTGCTACTGCAAGTGTTTATACATGAGTCTAAGTGTGTTGTGTCATGAGATATGAACTACAGCAGCAAAAATTGAACTGTAAGTATCTGTACCGTTTCCTAAATCATAATTTAAAATGTCAGCTGCTATCTTTACTATTTACATTTATTATTATGATCATGTTTGGCTTTATCATGCATTTTGAATTTTACTTCTAGAAAAATGAATTTGGGTGTGAGTGTTATGACCAAACTGCTGCTAGTATGGTTTACTTTGTTTCTTTCATTGTAGTTTTGCCGACTTGATCGAGTTGTTGGATTGCTCTTTAGTTTATACTTTGTAGCTTTATTTGATTTATGTCTAGTCTTTTTCTATAAGAAAACTTGATCCAGTTGTCATGGTCAAGACCCAGTTTATAGGAGTTGTGGCAAAAGTACAAGGTTGATATTGCATTTTATGGTCATGCTCACAATTATGAAAGAACGTGTCCTATTTATCAGGTATGTATCATAAGCATAGAACAATATGATCAAGTTCATGCAGTTTAATCCAGCTTGGCAACATGCTGAAGGATTTATAACTGCACAGAGAATTGCTTAGTTTGTATAAAGTATTATTAATAGTTTTTCTCTTTTCAAATTGCTATACAAATGTGGAATGAGTACATATCAACTCATCTATAAACCTAAATAGTTAAGTATGAAATGTGTCTTTCTTTATCTTTTCTTAACAGGAACTTGCTTTGATAATGATAATAATCTTAACGATGGAGGTGATGAGTGGATGAGGCTGCACAACCACTTGCGCTTTCTTAATTGGTTAAGTTTCTCTTTCTTAATTGTTTATTACTTCCTATGTATATATATTGATATATTTGTTTATTTGTATTTATCAGAAAAGAGAAGGCCTAGCATGAGGAAAGAGAGCCACTTGAACAAAGCAAAGACTACTTGCCTATAAGATACATCAAAACTTTTTCCCCTTCTTTTGTAGTGATACAATAGATATATCTTATCTATTTTGTAACGATTTTGGTTGAGATATGATTAATTTGTAGCATGACATGAGTTAGTTTCAGTTTGATATGGTTTCCATACTAGTAGTCATTATTATTTTGTTATCCTTGTCAATTTATGATTTTCCGTTTCATGATTTTTTTTGTTAGCCCCATTTATTATTTACTTTCGCTTCTATATTTAATGGTCAAATTCTAATCAAATTTGAAATTGGCATTTTTGTTTTGGAATGACATTTTTGATTTTTAATCTAAAAACTATTTTTCAAAACTGTAGAACCAAATACATTTTTCAAAATATTAAAACGCTCAAAATGAAAAACTAAAAATGGACTTTAAAAACTAAAAAACAAAAACTAAAAATGAAAACAAACGGGGCCTAATCTACTAGCGAATCAATCAAAGATGGCCTTGAAATAGAATTGCATCAACTCTAACTTATATTTATGTTCCTTTACCTTTTTCCTTAAGGTTTCTAGTGCGAAAGAAGCATTGACAATGTGCTGAATCACTACAACCAGATACTTCTTTAGCTTCTTTTCTTTATGGCAAACAACATTGAGAGAATCTATGGAGTTAGTCTGAGAAATTAGTGCTTCTCGTATGTCTTGTTACCGCCTTTTATAAGTTGAGAAACTTGAAAAGATAACCCTTCTTGATTAATCTTGAGTTTTTGAATATTTAATGTTAGATCGTTCTTCTTACGTTTTAGGGTCTCAACCTCCAATCTAAAAATCGAAAATGCCTCAATATGCTTTTTTATTCCAATATTTCTTTATTTTTTGATTACATCCAAATTTGAAGGACATGCTTAATCTATCAAGGTCATTAGATTTATCTTTAGATGGTAAAAGTGCTTGAAGAGGAATGGCTATGCTGCCACTACGTGTCAAACGACCTCGAGGCAAAGAGGAAACCTACAGGATCCTTTTTGGAGGATTTTATTGATGTTGGTGTAGAAAGTCCTTTTTCACCTTTAGTCAAGATGAGTTCATACGCATTTGTTCTTAGACTTCAGTAGGTCCATTTCCAAGTCAAGAATACGCCAATTGAGTTGGGCAATCTTTGCATCGTATTCCAACCGATCAAATCATGGTTTAAGTTTTTTGGTTAAGTCATGAATACCAATCTTCGTTTTAGTATAAAATGATAATATGATATCTATTTAATGATCATATACAACACTTCTTAAATGTGGTCTAAACATTTAAGGAATTTCACAAATGTCCAATATACCAATTCACATTTTTCATTCAATTTTACAGTGATATCAATACAAACTTTAATAAGATTGTCAGTTTCACGAATATCAAGTCAAGAAGCATTAGCTCAAGTGGTAAATAGTGTGACGCTATATGCTGAGGTCCTAGATCATGGATTCGAATCATAAAGACATAAAAATGGGTGCTTGTTTCAATGAAATATCACTCTTATTATAAGTAAAGAAAAAAAAAATCTCACATATCAACCATACCTAATAATTTAGTAGATATTATTCCACGTTAAATTTTACTTATAAAGTTTGTATCTGTAGATTCAGTCGGAGTTTTTTGTTAGAAATACACATAACTTGAAAAACAAGGGAATTTCACAAATAATTGATCATGTTTCTAACTGGCTTGTACATACTGCTATAGCTACTAATACCAACAACTGACCAAGTAATTTTCTGTAAACTTCAAAATATAAATTATCACCAATATGTCTAAAAATTAAAATATTTCACGATAAACATAACTAGATTCCGGGAAGTGATCACAACGAGGTGCGGCGGAGCAGTGGTGGAGCACACGGAGGCAGTGGAGGAAACGTGACTGAGCAGTGGTGGAGCACGTATGTGATGCACGGTTGAGCAGTGTTGAGGTTTGTTGTTAGGCAGGTGGAGGTTAGCCGTGGAGCAGTGGTGGGTGGCTATGTCGATGAGGGTGTGGTGAGGCGGAGCGGTGGCGGGTTCGGTGATTTAGGGTTTGGGGGTGTTTTTGATTTAATCTGAGAAGTGAATAATGAAAGAGGAGTTGGATGTCTTCTGATCGGAGAGGAAAAGGTTGTGCATCCAAATGACATAGGAAATTTCCTATGGTTTTCCTGCGCCAACCTCTTAATGAATAAAAAATAGGAAAGAAAAAGGCGTATGGAAGTCACAAATGACATTCGTCTTCCTTGTGCCTCGTTAACCACCACAACCATTCCTATCCATTTCACATGCCTTTACTACGCTACCCATTTAGTCGTAAGTGTGACGTTCATGCATTGGAATTTCAGTGTTTTCCAGCAGTGATATAAACACTAAACTGTTTTTGTTTATAGGGCACTAATGATATTTATATGTTTATTCTATATAGTTTTCAGTGCAACTAATTAGGCAAATTGCAACATACTATATATGTGCCAATACATGTCGTCAGGATATATGTTAACAAAAACCTAGTTTAATAACTAACATTTTCATGTGAAAAAAAGTTGCATAAAATGATGTTATGCAATAAAGAACGTATCACTTATGCTGCCTAAATTATAGATTTATATGTATGGCTACATTAAAATGTTCTGAATGTTTGGTGTACTGGTATTGAAAGTGTTTTCTGTATCTATATGGAAAATTTTCAAGCAATATGACTGTCTTTAATATTACAGTTTTTTGCCTTTTTTTTTTCAATGTAGTGCTGCTGTCAGTCAGCTGAAGGCAGAAGCAAGGAAGGGGAAGCTATGGTTTGCAAACTTTAGCAGCTGAAGCTTTTTGCTGAAGGACCACAAGCAAAAGGCACCTGAGAAAAGCCGCAACGTTCAAAATTGGAGATTTTTTTTTCTTCAGATGTTCGAAAATAAAAGTCTATTTGCTTATTTTCCTTGTATTATGTTTTAGAATAGCACTTGGAACCAAAAATGAGGTGATCATATAACCGATCCTGGTTGATGTATTAAGTGATAAATGACAATTAGTTAAAGCGCTAACAGAACAAAAATGTGGCAAAAAGGCAAGCCCAAGCCCCCGTGTTTCAATGCACTATGTAGACAACTTGGAAGCCGCTTGACATAAACATTCCTCACACGTAGCATAGTCCGTAGTGTAGCAAACTTTGTTATCATAAACGTCTCCGTTGTATCTACATGTTATTGAAATCGCTGTCACATTAATTTCGCTACTGCACTTTTTAACTTCAAGAACCACACATAGTGATAATAAGAATACGAATTGACGCAGCGGAAATAATACTATGACGACGAAATGAATATTTCGTGTCAAACTAATCGATGAAACGATTAGATGAAGCAAAATAAATCGATGGATTGAAAATACCCAAATGCCCAAATTCGTTGATCTCGAAAGATACCGAATTCTAGCTATTTTCGACACGTTGATCGCGCACGATACCGGTAGAGAAGATCTACAATTCTTCGGACGTTGATCAAGCGCACTTGATTCCGTGAATTGGCTTCAACAATCGTTGATTCGAGCGCACTCGAATGCCGAAGGTGGAGATAGGAGATAACACTCAACTACCAATTTCCAAAGAGACACAAAGCACTCGAACAAAGTTTCATTCAAAAATCAACCCCTTACAAATGACCCACACATCCCTATTTATAGAGTTATAACTCAAACAATACACAACTCAACACGACCCAACGTAGGTCGTTTTCGACCTAACACAACACGCCGACCTAATCCACAACGACCTACGAGTTAACAGAAAACATCACTCGACCTTACAACAAGCGACTTAACATATGTACAACATGAGTTATCAAATACAACACATAAAGAGCACACGACATAACAACACAACACATAACGACCTAAACAACACGACTTAAGACTCACGCGACCTAAGCTTGAACGACTTAATGAGTAAGCGACTTATCCACAAGCTTCAGTAGCGACTTAAGACTTCAAAGCGGCTTAAAAATCAACTGCTTCATTCTGGGTTGCAAGTTAGGTCGTTCGCGACCTTTGTTAGGTCGCTGGTCACCATACGATTGCAACATTAGGTCGTTCGCGACATTAGTTAGGTCGCCGGCCACCATAAGATTGCAAACCTGATGCGTTGCATCATCCTTTCCCTGCCTTTTCACCCCTCTAACTCGTTCATGCGACTTAGCTGAGTCGTTAACTTGTTTCAGCTTCAAATCTTGAATTGGAATATCAGTTTGGGCTGCATCACGAATGAAATGGCCTTGGCTTTCGTCGTCACTAATATGTTATGCTATTTCACTCTAATTAATATGATTAGAAGCTTAGGTGCTGTTTGGTTTAAAAACAAATTTTGTGCTTTTGATTTTCAATATGTATCTCAAATATGAGAAAAATAGATGGACGACAAAGGGAATGAAAGAAAGACGGATGAAAGGACAAAAGGGATAGAGCGACGACGGAAGAATAGATTGTTTCACATGCTCGTGTTATTTTCCAAAAGACGAAAAAAAAATTCTATTTTTGTATGTTATCTTCGTTTTCTAAATTGATCATTTTCGACAATATGCATGCTTTATGTGCATTTTGTATGGACGAAAATCCAAAATTAAAAACAACAAACCAAACACTACCTTAGTGTTTATTCAGAGTTGAAGCATTTGTGTTATTTTATAAGATAGATCGATGGATGGGTTGATTCTGTTTCAGCTAAGTTATTTGAATTGTTGCATTCTTGCATGCTATTTACAAGACTAGTCCCCAACATATTACTTCGTCTTATTACGATTTACTATAGGAAGTAACGAGGTTTCAACAAGAGTGGCAAACCGAATAGAACTAGAAATATATGTTGTCATATTTATAGAAGGGGCTTTGCACAGAGAATCTCTATTTTTAATGTTGTTACAAAAAAAAATTCATGTACCAATGAGAGTGTACATTAGGTCTTAATTTTTTTTAAATCGGAAAGTACAAACTAGGCCGCTTCCCACCATTCATGATAGAAAGCGCTTTTCAAAATTTTCGAACATTTCAAAAATTTTAAAATTTTCAAAATCTGATAGGAAACGTAAATTAACTTGAGCTTTTCAAAAATTTCAAAATTTTTGTAAATTCCAAAATTTTTAAAAAAGTTTCAAAACCAAACAAAAAATGAACACCAGAACAGATAGTCACAGATCCATGCAATGCAAAAAAATAAATAACATCAGTATTTATAGTGGTTCCACTACCGCTAGAGAGTATATGTCCACTTGGAGACAGAAGATTTTATTAACCACTGAAAGATTAGAGTTACAAGATTGATTCGCTTTTGAAGGCTATATATAAGAAGAATTTACAACACAGACAAAATTCTGTAGAGTTTCGGCTATCTAGAATGGCTCTGAAATTGCCTGAAATTAGCTCTCAATTTCGGCTACCATTATTGTCCAGAAGTTCCTCTATTTATAGAGTGAAGAAATGAGGAGGGGTAGCTGCTATATAGCGGCACTGGGGTTTGGTTCGGCATGTATCTAGTTTGGTTCGGCAAAACGCCTGTAACAACCCAGAATTTTTGACAGTATATTTTAATAATATTTAATCTAATTCAAATGAAATATAAGCCTTTTAATTTATTAATTGATAAGATTTTTGAATATTTACCGGTTATATATGTGACTGTAAAGAAAATTTTGATTTGAAAATTCAAAAGAAAGTCTTTAAAATTGTTTATAATAAAATCTCTCTTATTCAATAAAAATCAAAGACTCTATATTTTTATTATTTGATAATATACATATGAATACAATTGTAGTTTTTAAATGATAATGTTTAAAAATAAACAAACATAGCAATATTAAATATAAACATACATAACATAAGTATAAGATATAATTATGAATATATAACTGTAACTAGAAATATAAAATATAAGTTATAAATTGAAATATAAAATACAAATACAATGTTATGAATCAAATGTTGAAAATTTAAATTACCAATATAATAAAATTTAGAAATTATAACCATAATAATCATACATGAACAAAACAAATAAAATAAAACTAATATACTAACAATGACTATAATTAGTTTACTCAAATATAGAAGGTAAGTTAGCCTAAACATTAACCTGTAAAACTCATTTATACAATAAAAATCTTTAAAAAAAATTATAACAAAGATGCTATGTAAATCAAGTATGCTAAGAGACAAAGAAACAAAATAAATATATTAACATATATGCTGCTGTAAAAATTTTGTATGCATAGGAAACAAGTATTCACTTCAGATACAAAACAAATATCTTTGTACAAAATGCAAATTTCAGCAAACATTAATTATTTGTTAACAAAAATAAAGACATGTTCATTGGTGCTAGTACACAGATTGTCATTTCAGGTTATAAAATAATCTTATAGCCGAAATATCGTATCATTTCAATTTACAGTAGCATAAAAAAAACACGTGGACAATGCAAATGAAGCTTATACTAGAAGACACCATTTTGTCTAAGGATGTTCTATTTATACACATCATATTCTTGTGTTCGTTTAAAAAACTTAACTAAAAAACCTAAGAGCAAACCTGAAAAGAACAAAGGAAGATAAACATTTATTACCTGTAACTCAAATATATTCAAACCGCAAAAACAAAAAGAAGTTTTCAGTGAATCAAACCTGCAGCCTTTCAACAAATTTCTTTATGTTCAACAATTATTTTTGGTGAGTAAACATATAAATTTTAAAGTTTAAATTGGTAATTGGTTCTTGTATATCTTGTGTTGCCATATGTTAAAGAATTTGGTTCTGGAATGCTTTCTGTAAGATTTAAACATGTGATGATCGTCAGTATTCATAAGCTATGAGCAAAGAAGTGGAAGAATACCAATATTCTTCATTTAAACCAAATTAATCTTGGAAATTGAAGCTAAGTATGTTTGTTTATCTTAAATCAAAGGACTGGAAACTTTGTTTGAAGTTTAACAGTATTTTATATATACTGTTTATTCAAGTTGCAGGTAAAAAGAAATTGAAAGCTAAAATGCGAATGTTTCAATTTGTGAATTTGATCACATACTTTGATTACATATACAAAGTTAGGATTTTCAAACCGAAAACAATGATTTTTAATTCAACATTGATGGTGCAGTTTGAAAATAAACAAAAGTTACATTTTTGTCAAAATCGATTGATTCGATTAATTTTAATAGATGAAATTTGTTATGATGCAAGCTTGAGGATATAATAACATAGGAAAAATGTTAAATATTTTTTTTAATGCAAGAATTTGTGGAATGAATCGAAGATAAGGTTTTGTTCATACGTTTTTGAATGTTATGTAAATCTCGGTTTGTGTCGCCATCGCATGATCGAGTTGGTCGCGATTCTGGAAGGTGTTAGGGGAGGATGTGGTCGAGGCATAGGCGAAGCTCCATCGCCTCCGGTGGTCAGTGTTGGTGGGCCAAGAGGAGTTTGTTCGAGGCGTTCATGTCTCGAGTTCGAGCTATAGGCATTTTTTTTATTTTGATAATTTCTTGTAGAATTCAATTTTTTTTTATTCTAGGGACGAATCGTGGTTTGTGGGAGACAGTGGGGGTTGCTGGAGGGTCGCTGAACCACCGTGCACATGCACGGTGGCGATCGGTGTCGATGAAGCAATTGGGCTCGTCGCATGATTTTTTGCATGAGTGCATTTTGGGTTTGTCTCGTGTTAAACCTGGTTCGCGTGTGTGAGTATTGTGATACTGCTGTTTATTTTAAGTTATCATAAGCTTAAAAAAAGAGAAGAAAAGGATCAGGGAGAAGGAGAAGAAGGAGTAGAGGGGGGGAAAACGCGGGAAACCCTGGAGATAACTCGTGCCTTACTCGAGTAAACAGCACGTTTACTTCGGGTCTGATGATTCTTAGTGTTAACTGAATATAAAATTTATGTTATTGATAAAACAAAATTAACATTTATAAGTTATAAATGTTGTTAAGTGTTGAACTAAGATTTGTTTTAAATTTCATTAAAAAGGTTTGCAAATGTGAGACGAAAAGTAAATTTTAAATGTACGTTAATTTAAATGTAAATAAAATTTATACTTAATATTTAAATTAACAACTTTAAATTAAATTTGTAATTAGAAATTAATCTTATTTTTAATCAATTCAACTTAAGAAAATTTAATTAATTATTTAAAGTTAGTTAATAAATGGTAGTTAACTTAAGTGATTAATTAAGGATTAAATAATAAATTAGTTGATAATAAATAATTAATTAATGGATAATAAATGATTAATTAAAATCATTTGTGATAATTAAATAAGTAATTAAATTTTATTAATTAATAATTAAGTTATTAATTATTAATTAAGAATCAATTAATTAACTAAGTACTTAAGTAATCATTGATAAAATTTAATAAGTTAAGTAATCGTTTAAGTAGAATAAAGTAGTTCATTCTTAAGTAATTAATTAAGTTAAGTAAACCAAACTGTTTTGATAATCCTATTTGATAGATTATGGTATTTGTTTAGTGATATTCTGTGATATGTTGTGATATGTCCTGGGTATATCTGTGATAACCGTATATGATTTATCTGTGATATTTGTTATGTGAATTCTAATATTGAATTGAACTGTTAAGACTAAATAGACAACTTGGCCCTTAAAATGGCGTTTGGATTCCGATGAGACCGGGATCGGGTATCAATTCGATATTCCGAAAACCACATCAATCCAAATTAAACGATAGGTCGTGACATATCAATTGGTGATCGAGATGGTGATTTAGAATGCAAGGATTATCGTCGTTAACTCTGAGGGTGATTCCAAAACGAGTGTAACGAGATAATGCCTTCGGTTTCGTTCGAACCCGGAACGAACTTGTATGGATTGAATGCTTTCAGCACATCGTCAGGTGGACGATGAGCATTCTAAGAATAATGTTCAATAAAGGTAATCGCAGCCTCAAGCCTCATCAACTGGGAATGGCTAAAACAGGGGAGATGCAGCAAGGTTAGGTGGGTCATGCCCAAGCAGGACAAGGTATACCCCTGTCAAGATATCCCTTTATTTCGGTTGTGTGAGCAGTTGTTGGCCACAACTGCGGGGTTATCTTGTTCGGGACTGTTCAGTAAGGAATGGTTCTAGCCTTGTGTTGTAGGGGGTCGGGAGTGATCCTTGGTACGATGATCTAGGCCCCGTACCGTGACGGGTGGTACCCCAGTAGTCCTGCCATTGTTGGAAACTCATTTTCCCTACGAGGCCCTACGGTTTTGATTTGTATTACCCACTTTCGTGGCTAGTAGCTGGAATTTAATGAATGTAACAATTTTGGCTATTTTCTATTTACTTGAAAACCTTAGGCACTACTATAATATCATCGGATTTCCTATAAAATGTTTTGGTTAGCGTAAGGTAAAAACTTACCTGTATTTATTTGTGGGAAGTCTTATGTGATACCTTTGCTTTCAAATGATTTTCGAAGTTAAACAAATTTCAACTATTTACTCACACCAGACCCATGTCTGACCCGGAGTTTATATTTTGTTTCCATAAACTCTTGGGTACTCAAATTTTTATGAGTAGCCAAGTGATAAGTATTTGGAGTATTGGTTTTCTGGAGGAGCTTTGGAGAAGAAGACCAGACGTATGTATCTATATATATGTAGTTCCGCTGTGTAGCTAGTGTATGTTGTATCTTGGATGTATGTATGGACATATATGTATATGACAGTCCTGTTGTATGATATTGTATAACTCTGATGTATGTATAACAATGTAATAGTTATGTGATGTATTATATTTTGTTCCATTCCACTGTGAGATTATGATGTTGTTATTCTTTCTTTCTATTCTTTCTATTTCTATCCCTTTCTTTCTTAATGATGATACGTCTTTCTGGGGTTGGAAAGGCGGGTCGTCACAGTTGGTATCAGAGTGCGAGGTTGAGCGAGTACCTAGGCTCTTGTGTTATATTTATCTTGAGAGTGCGTATTTGTATTTTCATATAATCATATATATCTATCTAAATTTGTTGAGTTACTTGTCTAGGTGGCCAACATGAGTTTCGGAAGAAGAGGCAGAGTTAGGGCCAGTACTTCAATAGATAATGGACGGAGTCAAAATGCTAGTGAGGTTGTAAATCCAGTACCGCCTCAAGTTAGTTTTGCAGCTTTATGCAAAGATTTCAACAATCTTGGAGGCCAAACATTCAAAGGTTCAGAATCGATAATTGAAGTTCAAGCCTGGCTACGCTCTTGTGAGCGCATTTTCAAGAGCATGAAATTGTCGGATGAACGGAAAAGAGAAATGGCATCGTGGCAATTGCAGGGTGGCGCAGCGGCATGGTGGGATGCAACAATTACAAATATTCCTGAGGATGACATTTCATGGGACAGATTTAAGGAGCTGTTTGAAGAGAAGTTTATGCCAACGGCAGGAAAAACCAAATTGTATCAGGATTTTCTATATTTGAAGCAGGGTAGTATGTCTATTTCGGAGTATGAAATCAGATTCGATGAACTCTCGTGCTATGGACCAGGACTCATCGATACTCCCCTAAAAAAGAATGAAAAATTTGTGCAAGGATTGAGGCCTGAATTCCATGAAAAGATGACGGTGCTTTTGAAAGGATTGAGGCCTGAATTCCAAATGGAGAAAGCCGAGCAAGAAGAAGCCTGGAAATAACAATGGACCTCGCAAATGCTACATTTGTCAACAGGAAGGACATTTGGCAAATAAGTGTTCTAGAAGAGCATCCCAGCAGCAGCAACAGCAACCGCATTATAGTGGTCCAGGATCAGCTATGGTTCAGAGATCGTCGTGTTTCAATTGTCATCAGCCTGGTCACATGATCAAGAATTTTCCACTTTTGCAGAGGGCACCTCAGAATAAAGTCTTTGCTTTGGAAGCTGGTCCATCTTCTTCTTCGAAAGGCAAAGGAGTTTTAGAAGGTACTTTACTTTTAGATGGCAAATATATTAAAGTTTTGTTTGATTTGGGTGCTTCCTTGAGTTTTATTTCTCTGGACTCTGTTGAGAAGTTCTTTCTTACCCTTAGTTCTATAGACAGTCCTATCTTGGTACCTAATCCTATAGGACGGGTGACCAAATTAGATACGATCTGTAAGGACTTGAAGATCTCTTATCTATCCCACAGTTTTTCTTGTGACCCATATGTGTTGAATTTTAATGGATTTGAACTTATTTTGGGAATGGATTGGCTGGATAAGTATAAAGCAGTTTTGAATTGTGATGTGAGAACAGTTTCGTTGGAAACCGATCTGGGTAGAATTGCCAGAGTGTCGTGTGATAATTCTGGAATTCACTTGAGCAGTCTTTTGTATGGAATGGAGACTTCTGAAGAGAGGATTGAAGAAATCGACGTGGTTCAAGATTTTGCTGATGTATTTGAAGAAGTTAAGTGTTTGCCACCACATCGAGAAATAGAGTTCCGTATTGATTTGATTCCTGTAGCAGTGCCGGTGATTCAGCCCAGTAGGAGAATGGCTCCTAGGGAGAGAGAAGAATTGATTAAGCAGACTCAGGATCTTTTGGAGAAGGGGTTGATTAGACCCAGTTTTACTTGTTGGGGCTCTGCGGCAGTGTTTGTAACTAAATCGGATGGATCGCTAAGGTTCTGTGTGGATTATAGAGAATTGAACAAAGTGACTATCCAAAATAAATATCCTCTTCCTCGCATCGATGATCTCTTTGACCAATTGCATGGTGCTTCTATCTTTTCTCAACTAGATCTAGCTTCAGGTTTCCATCAGTTGAGGGTAGCTGAAGACAGTATTCCCTTGACAGCATTTAGGGGACCGAATTGTTTCTATGAGTGGTTGGTTATGCCTTTCGGGTTAACCAACGCTCCTGCCTACTTTGTTGACCCGATGAACCGAGTCTTTAAGGATGTATTGAATAAGTTCGTGCTGGTATTCACTGATGATATTTTGGTCTACTCCAAAAATGAAGAAGAACACAGGGAGCATTTGAGAATTGTATTGGAGACTCTGAGGAAGCATGTGTTGAAGGCGAAGTTTCCGAAGTGGCATTTCTGGAAATCGAAAGTTAAATTTTTAGGACACATTGTTTCTGGTGAAGGCATTTCTGTAGACCTAGCAAAGGTTGAAACTATTCTGGAGTGGAAACAGCCGGAGACGCCGATAGAAGTTCGCAGTTTTCTGGATTGGCTGGCTACTACAGGAAATTTATTAAGGATTATTCAAAGATTTCTTCACATCTAACTAAGCTGACTAGAAAGGGAGCAAAATTCAAATGGACACCCCAGTGTGAAGAAGCTTTTCAGGAGTTGAAGACGAGGCTAACCAGTGCACCAGTGCTTGCTATTCCGGATGGAAAGAGAAAATTCGAGGTTTATACTGACGCTTGTATGGTTGGTCTGGGAGCAGTTCTGATGTAGAGTGGAAAGGTAATTGCGTATGCGAGTCGGCAGTTGAAGCCACATGAGAAGAACTATGCTACGCACGATCTTGAACTGTTGGCCATTGTTTTTGCTTTGAAGATCTGGAGACATTATCTTTTGGGAGAGAAATTCGAATTGTTCACGGATCACAAACCGTTGAAATATATTTTCTCTCAAAAAGACCTTAATCTGAGACAGCAGCGGTGGGTCGAATTTCTAGCATCCTATGATTTGGATATTCTGTACACTTCGGGAAAGCGAATGTTGTAGCTGATGCTCTTAGCAAGAACGCAGTCCTATCTCTTCTGGAAGTGGTTCCATCTCTTATTGAAAGGATCTCAAGCAAGCAAGAATCTGATAAGATGTTGAGAATGATCATCAAAAGAGCTAGTAAGGGTCTGTGTCCCGGTTTTGAAATCGATGGTCAAGGAACATTAAGGATTAACGGGAGAATTTGTGTTCCGAATGATAGGGATCTGAGGCAGGAAGTGTTGTCTGAGAGTCATCGTTCCAAGTTGAATATTCATCCGGGAATCTCGAAGATGTATAAGGATATGAAGAGAGTCTTTTGGTGGAAGGGCATGAAGGAAGATATTGCTAGGTACGTAAACAGTTATGCCATCTGCTAACAAGTAAAAGGAGATTAACAAAGGTCAACGGGATCATTGCAGCCTTTGGAAATTCCAGATTGGAAGTGGGAAATGATTTAATGGTTTTTATCGACGGTTTGCCTAGAACCAGAAAAGGGAATGATGGTATATGGGTTATTGTGGATCATTTAACTAAGAGTGCCCATTTTATACCAGTTAAGGCAACCCGTACTGCAGTTTCTATGGAAGAAATTTTCTTGAGAGAGATAGTCAGATTGCATGGTGTTCCAGTCAGTATAATAAGTGACCGTGATCCTATTTTCACTAGCAAATTCTGGAAGCTATGCAATCAGCAATGGGAACAAATTTGAGATTGAGTACATCCTATCATCCTCAAACAGATGGACAGACGGAGAGGCTTAATCGTATTCTTGAGGATATGTTGCGAGCTTGTGTTTTAGATTTTAGAGGATCGTGGGAAGACCATCTTCATTTAGTGGAATTCTCTTATAATAACAGTTATCAGGCAAGTATTAAGATGGCTCCTTATGAAGCTCTGTATGGAAGACCGTGTAGATCCCCATCTTGTTGGATAGAATCGAAGGATCGTCTTGTGCTCGGACCCGATCTTATTCGAGAAGCTTCTGTGAAAGTTGAGCTTATCAAGAAAAGGATGAAAGCTGCTCAGGATCGTCAGAAGAAATATGCTGACAGAAGACGAAGACCATTGGAATTCGAGGTCGGAGATCTAGTTTTTGTCAAGGTTTCCCCAATTAAAGGTGCTATAAGATTCGAAAAAACAGTAAAACTTGCTCCAAGATATATTGGACCATTCCGAGTGCTGGAAAGAATTGGAGCTGTAGCATACAGGATTGAATTGCCAGAGCGGATGTCTGAAATTCATAATGTATTTCGTGTATCGCATTTGAGGAAATTTGTTCATGATCCATCACTGGTTGTAGAACCAGTAATTCAAGAGGATTTGGAAGTAGAACCCAACTTGACTGTGGTCAGAAATCCAGTTTGAATTGTGGATCAAGACGAGAAGCAACTCAGGAGCAAAGTGGTGAAACTCGTCAAAGTGCAGTGGAGTGAGGATCCCAGAGATAGTACCTGGGAAACTCTCGATAGTTTTAGGAAAGCTTATCCAGATTTATGTCCGAATAACTAGTGATGTTTGTTAGGTAGACTGTTTGATTGATTGTTATTGTATAGATGATATGTATGTTTGGATTTTTAATATAAAAGTTTGTGAATTAACTGTTGTTTTAAATTTCGGGGACGAAATTCTTTTAAGTGGGAGGAATGTAACAACCCGGAATTTTTGACAGTATATTTTAATAATATTTAATCTAATTCAAATGAAATATAAGCCTTTCAATTTATTAATTGATAAGATTTTTGAATATTTACCGGTTATATATGTGACTGCAAAGAAAATTTTGATTTGAAAATTCAAAAGAAAGTCTTTAAAATTGTTTATAACAAAATCTCTCTTATTCAATAAAAATCAAAGACTCTATATTTTTATTATTTGATAATATACATATGAATACAATTGTAGTTTTTAAATGATAATGCTTAAAAATAAACAAACATAGCAATATTAAACACAAACATACATAACATAAGTATAAGATATAATTATGAATATAACTGTAACTAGAAATATAAAATATAAGTTATAAATTGAAATATAATATACAAATACAATGTTATGAATCAAATGTTGAAAATTTAAATTACCAATAGGATAAAATTTAGAAATTATAACTATAATAATCATACATGAACAATACAAATAAAATAAAACTAATATACTAACAATGACTATAATTAGTTTACTCAAATATAGAAGGTAAGTTAACCTAAACATTAACCTGTAAAACTCATTTATACAATACAAATCATTAAAAAGAATTATAACAAATATGCTATGTAAATCAAGTATGCTAAGAGATAAAGAAACAAATTAAATATATTAACATATATGCCGCTGTAAAAATTTTGTATGCATAGGAAACAAATGCATAGGAAATAAGTATTCACTTCAGATACAAAACAAATATCTTTGTACAAAATGCAAATTTCAGCAAATATTAATTATTTGTTAACAAAAATAAAGACATGTTCATTGATGTTAGTACACAGATTGTCATTTCAGGTTACAAAATAATCTTATAGCCGAAATATCATATCATTTCAATTTACAGTAACATAAAAAAAAAACACCTGAACAACGCAAATGAAGCTTATACCAGAAGACACCATTTTGCCTAAGGATGTTCTATTTATACACATCATATTCTTGTGTTCGTTTAAAAAACTGAACTAAAAAACCTAAGAGCAAACCAGAAAAGAACAAAGGAAGATAAACCTTTATTGCCTGCAACTCAAATATATTCAAACAACAAAAACAAAGAGAAGTTTTCAGTGAATCAAACCTGCAGCCTTTCAACAAATTGCTTTCTGTTCAACAATTATTTTTGGTGAGTAAACATATAAATTTTAAAGTTTAAATTGGTAATTGGTTCTTGTATATCTTGTGCTGCCATATGTTAAAGTATTTGGTTCTGGAATGCTTTCTGTAAGATTTAAACATGTGATGATCGTCAGTATTCATAAGCTATGAGCAAAGAAGTGGAAGAATACCAATATTCTTCATTTAAACCAAATTAATCTTGGAAATTTAAGCTAAGTATGTTTGTTTATCTTAAATCAAAGGACTAGAAACTTTGTTTGAAGTTTAACAGTATTTTATATATACTGTTTATTCAAGTTGCAGGTAAAAAGAAATTGAAAGCTAAAATTCGAATGTTTCAATTTGTGAATTTGATCACATACTTTGATTACATATATAAAGTTAGGATTTTAAAACCGAAAACAATGATTTTTAATTCAACATTGATGGTGCAGTTCGAAAATAAACAAAAGTTACATTTTTGTCAAAATCGATTGATTCGATTAATTTTAATTGATGAAATTTGTTATGATGCAAGCTTGAGGATGTAATAACATAGGAAAAAATTTAAATATTTTTTTAATGCAAGAATTTGTGGAATGAATCGAAGATAGGGTTTTGTTCTAACGTTTTTTAATGTTCTGTAAATTTCGGTTTGTGTCGCCATTGCGTGATCGAGTTGATCGCGATTCTGGGAGGTGTTATGGGAGGATGTGGTCGACGCATAGGCGAAGCTCCATCGCCTCCGGTGGTTAGTGTTGATGGGCCGAGAGGAGTTCGTTCGATGCGTTCATGTCTCGAGTTCGAGCTACAGGCATTTCTTTTTATTTTGATAAATTCGTGTAGAATTCAATTTTGTTTTTGATTCTAGGGATGAATCGTGGTTTGTGGGAGATAGTGGGGGTTGCTGGAGGGTCGTCGAACCACCGTGCACGTGCACGGTGGCGATCGGTGTCCGTGAAGCAATTGGGGTCGTCGCATGATTTTTTTGCACGAGGACATTTTGGGTTTGTCTCATGTTAAACCTGGTTCGCATGCGTGAGTATTGTGATACTTCTGTTTATTTTAAGTTATCATAAGCTTAAAAAAAGAAGAAGAAAAGGATCAGGGAGAAGGAGAAGAAGGAGTAGAGGGGGGAGAATGCGGGAAACCCTGGAGATAACTCGTGCCTTACTCGAGTGAACAGCACGTTTACTTCGGGTCTGATCATTCTTAGTGTTAATTGAATATAAACTTTAAGTTATTGATAAAACAAAATTAACGTTTATAAGTTATAAATGTTGTTAAGTGTTGAACTAAGATTTGTTTTAAATTTCATTAAAAAGGTTTGCAAATGTGAGACGAAAAGTAAATTCTAAATGTATGTTAATTTAAATGTAAATAAAATTTATACTTAATATTTAAATTAACAACTTTAAATTAAATTTGAAATTAGAAATTAATCTTGTGTTTAATCAATTCAACTTAAGAAAATTTAATTAATTATTTAAAGTCGGTTAATAAATGGTAGTTAACTTAAGTGATTAATTAAGGATTAAATAATAAATTAGTTGACAATAAATAATTAACTAATGGATAATAAATGATTGATTAAAATCATTTGTGATAATTAAATAAGTAATTAAATTTTATTAATAAATAATTAAGTTATTAATTAATAATTAAGAATCAATTAATTAACTAAGTACTTAAGTAATCATTGATAAAATTTAATAAGTTAAGTAATCAGTAATTAATAAGTACAATAAAGTAGTTCATTCTTAAGTAATTAATTAAGTTAAGTAAACCAAACTGTTTTGATAATCCTGTTTGATTGATTCTGGTATCTGTTTAGTGATATTCTGTGATATGTTGTGATATGTCCTGGGTATATCTGTGATAACTATATATGATTTATCTGTGATATCTGTTATGTGAATTCTAATATTGAATTGAACTGTTAAGACTAAATAGACAACTTGGCCCTTAAAATGGCGTTTGGATTCCGATGAGACCGGGATCGGGTATCAATTCGATATTCCGAAAACCACATCGATCCAAATTAAACGATAGGTCGTGACATATCAATTGGTGATCGAGATTGTGATTTAGAATGCAAGGATTATCGTCGTTAACTCTGAGGGTGATTCCAAAACGAGTGTAACGAGATAATGCCTTCGGTTTCGTTCGAACCCGGAACGAACTTGTATGGATTGAATGCTTTCAGCACATCGTCAGGTGGACGATGAGCATTCTAAGAATAATGTTCAATAAAGGTAATCGCAGCCTCAAGCCTTATCAACCGGGAATGGCTAAAACATGGGAGATGAAGCAAGGTTAGGTGGGTCATGCCCAAGCAGGACAAGGTATACCACTGTCTAGATATCCCTTTATTTCGGCCGTGTGAGCAGTTGTTGGCAACAACTACGGGGTTATCTTGTTCGGGACTGTTCAGTAAGGAATGGTTCTGGAACAGTCCCGGCCTTGTGTTGCAGGGGGTCGGGAGTGATCCTCGGTACGGTGATCTAGTCCCCGTACTGTAACGGGCGGTACCCCAGTAGCCCTTCCATTGTTGGAAACTCATTTTCCCTACGAGACCCTACGGTTTTGATTTGTATTACCCACTTTCATGGCTAGTAGCTGGAATTTAACGAATGTAACAATTTCAGCTATTTTTTATTTACTTGAAAACCCTAGACACTATTATAATATCATCGGATTTCCTATAAAATGTTTTGGTTAGCGTAAGGTAAAAACTTACCCGTATTTATTTGTGGGAAGTCTTACGTGATACCTTTGCTTTCAAATGATTTTTGAAGTTAAACAAATTTCAACCGTTTACTCACACCAGACCCATGTCTGACCCAGTGTTTATATTTTGTTTTCATAAACTCTTGGGTACTCAAATTTTTATGGGTAGCCAAGTGATAGGTATTGGAGTATTGATTTTCTGGAGGAGCTTTGGAGAAGAAGACCAGACGTATGTATCTATATATATGTAGTTCCGCTGTGTAGCTAGCGTATGCTGTATCTTGGATATATGTATGGACATATATGTATATGACAGTCCTGTTGTATGATATTGTATAACTCTGATGTATGTATAACTATGTAATAGTTATGTGATGTATTATATTTTGTTCCATTCCCCTGTGAGATTCTGATGTTGTTATTCTTTCTTTCTATTCTTTCTATTTCTATCCCTTTCTTTCTTAATGATGATACATCTTTCTAGGGTTGGAAAGGCGGGTCGTCACAACGCCGAGCGAAAGATTTGGTTCGGCATCCAAAATACAGAACGAAATATTTCGTTCGGTAAATTGCCGAACGAAATATTTTGTTCGGCATTTGTTTTCCCACCGCTCCAAAACACTCTGCCTCTTCCTTCTCTTCGTTCGGAAAATTGGAGATAAGGTTGTGGTTTACCGAACGACTTCTTCACCGAACGACTTCAAATCACCGAATGAAATCTTGGTCCAGTCTTCGCTTCAACATCTCAACACCGAACAAAGCCTTCTTCCCTAAATCAGTATCAAACCAAAAAAATTCTCCTCCTCTTCGTTCGGCAAGGACGCTGCTTCAATCAAGCTAGAATTTCATGCTTCTTCCACCGAACGAGCTCCTCTTGGCTTCTAGGGTTTCGGCTTGCTCAACTTTGGGAATCTTGGTATCAATTTCTAACAATCTCCATTTTGATAGCAGATTTTCAAACAAGTCACTCAGGATAATCTACACCATCATGCTACAAGCAATGGATACTTACCCAATGAGCTTCGGCATTGTCATCACCCATTACACTATGTCAACGAGCTCCAACAAGGTCACGGCCCGTCAACAAAGTGTTCGAAGTACCTAGTCCATGACGAACCTATCAATCTCCACCATGAAAACAAACGTATCTATGAACCATCTCAACTCTCCCCCTGTGCCATCCCATGGGACCTAGCACTTCATTGAGCGAATGAAATCCGAGTAATGCTCGAACTCAGCAACAGGCAAGGATTTGATAAACATGTCTGCTGCGTTCTCCTTTGTATGAACTTTCTGAAGATGAACTACCTTCTCTTTACTCATCGAGACAAAGAACGACTTTATCACCTCAATATGCTTCGTCCTCGAGCTGAACGCCAGATTTTTAGCTAAGTGAATCGCACTCTGACTACCACAATACACATCCACGCCTTCATATACGAAGCCCAAATCACATAACAATCGCCTCAAATAAAGCGCCTCCTTGGTTGCTTCAACCATAGCTATGAGCTCTGCCTCTGTAGTAGACAAAGCCACGGTCGTCTGCAATCTCGCTCTTCAACTGATCGTTGTCCCACCAATGATAAACACATATCCAGAGGTTGACTTCCTTCGATCTCTACCACCGACATAGTTGGAATCGCAAAATCCAACCAAGCTGAAATCTCTTTCTCTACCGTCAAACACAAGTCCATGGTTTGGAGTTCCTCTAAGGTATCTGAAGATACACTTCACTGCTTCCCAATGCGTCTTCCCTAGATTTTTCATGAACCTACCCACCAATCCAAACTCCCGCGCAATGTCAGGCCTAGTGCAGACCACAGCATATATCAAGCTGCCAACTGAACTTGCATATGGAACCTTCATCATATAAGCCTTGTCCTTTTCTGAGATCAGAGAGCCTTTACTAGAAAGCGGTATGTGCAAAGGCATGGATGTGCTAATTGCCTTTTCCCTTTCGATGCTAAACCGAGGAAGCACATTTCGAATGTACTCCTTTTGAGTGAGGCTCAAATGTGCTAGCTTTCTATCCCTTTAGATTTCCATACCTAAAATTTTCTTTGCTTCTCCAAGATCCTTCGTTTTGAATTCTGCTTTTAGCTTTAGCTTCAAACTATCCATTTTAGCCTTATCCTTGGAAGCAATCAACATATCATCTACGTACAAGAATAAGTACACCCATCTACCATTCTTTAAATGCTAGAAGTACACACAAGCGTCTTTGATGCTACGATCAAAACCAAGTGAAGGCATAAAAGAGTCATATCTCTTACATATTGTCTAGACGACTATTTAAGTCCATATAGTGACTTCTTCAATTCGCAAATCCAATTTTCTTTCCCATCTATAAAAATTCTTCTGGTTGCTTCATGTAAAGGTCTCATCCAATTCTCCGTGCAAGAAAGTGGTTTTCACATCCAGTTGCTCTAGATCCAAGTCATGAGCTGCGACGATAGCAAGCAAAATGCGGATGGACGCATGCCTCACTACTAAAGAGAATATCTCATCATACTCCAATCCCTTTCTTTGTGAAAACACTTTAGCAACTAGTCTAGCCTTGTATCTCCCATCATCCTTCACCGTGAACACCTATTTGCAACATATGGCTCGGCTTCCTTGAGGAGGTGGTATCAAATCCCAAGTCTTATTCTTCTTCAATGACTCTCTAACTCCTCTTCCATAGCACACATCTACTTCGAACTGTCACATGACTTCAAAGTTTCATCAAGGTCAAGCTGCTCCTCATGAACCACATGTAGAGCATAGTCAAAATGTTCACCATGGCTAAGGTTCGCAAATTTCCAATCACCATACCTATCGGGAGGCCTAGTAGTCCTACTACAAACTTGGGTAGGTACTAATTCGCCTAAACTCCTTTCTACTCCACTTTGAACTGAACTTCCTCTAGATTCATGCACATCACCAGCACTTCTTGAAGGTACATGTGGACTATCCTATGATGTTATCAACTGCGTTTTCCTCGACAGCATCAAGAACAATTCTACTATTTGGTTGGAACACGAGAACTTCTTCCATCTCCTTAGGCCTATCAAAATCTTCTGATGTGGTAGGTAGTTTTTTCTTCGGATTGAACATAGCAGACTCATCAAAAGTAGCATGTTTGGATTGAACAATCTTCCGATCAACAGGGTTCCAAATTCGATACCCTTTGATACCATTAGTGTATTCTATTAGTATGCCCTAGCCTCCAACTTGTCATCACCTGTATGGTAAACATACACATAACAATCAAAAATTCGGAAGTAACCAAGATACACTGCTTTACCACTCCACTATTCCTCTGGAACATTCCCATCTATGGCTGAGCACATAATTCGATTTACGATATGTGCCGCATCTGATAATGCCTTAGCCCAAAATCCTTTAGAAAAGCTTCTCATCAATCTCAAGCTACAGGCCTTCTCCAATAGAGTCCCGTTCATCCTTTCTGCAATCCCATTGGATTGCGGATCTCTGAGTGTTGTGAAATGTCTCCGAATGCCGTGTTGTCTACAAAAATCGAGGAACTCTCTAGAGAAAAATTCACCACCATCATCATATCCCATCACCTTCAAACTAGAACCAGATTGGTTCTCAACAAGCGGCTTTTCAGTCTTTGAACTTCTCAGTACTCTCTAATTTGGTCTTCATCACATAAACCCATACTTTCTGAGAAAAGTCATCAATGAAAGAGATAAAATCTTTGCTCCTCCAAGAGAAGGAGTAGCAACCGGTCCCCAAACATATGTATGCACGTACTCAAGTACTCACCTCGATCTATGGAGTCCAACTCCAAAGGATACTTTAGTTTGCTTGCCTAACACACTCCTGGAAAAAATCCATCTTGTCGAAACTTTCTCCTTTGATTAACTTCCGTCTTTTAAGTAACTCTAAGCCCTTCTCTGAAATATGACCCAACCTAAGATGCCAAAGATTTGTGGCATCCAATGCACGAGAACTATCTTCTTCAATATATGACTCTCCAAGAACTGTGGTTCCTTTCAGCAAATACAGATTTCGGAACACGTCTCCTTTCATAAGAATCAGTGCGCCTCTCGCAACCTTTAGACTATCCTTCTTGATAGTTACCTTGCATCCCAAAGATGCCAAATGTCCTAAAGAGATTAGGGAGTTCCAAAGACCTAGAACATACCGGACACTTGTCAAAGTGGGTATCACTCCATCAAACATCCTGATCCTTGCTGTACCTTCACTCATTGCTCTACAGCTAGCATCATTACCCATAAGAATAGAGCTTCCCTCTCGTACAACAAAAAAACTAAAGTAATCCTTATCAGGCATCATATGGAAAGACGCCCCAAGTCCAGCACCCAATGGTCTGAGACATCTGACACTGTTGCAGACAACACATCGTCAGATACAGACTTTTCCACCACAAATGATGAAGATCCGCCTTCTTTCTTCTTCTTCAAATATTGAAAATCCTTTTTCCAATGATCATATTTCTTGTAGATAAAGCACTTCTCGTCCTTAGACTTTCCTCTCTTGTCATTACTGGGCTTCCTGGACTTGGAACGCCCTCTAGAGTGTCAATTCTTCGTATCATCTCTACCTCTTTCAATAAATAGGTCGTGACTACTACTTCCACTTCTACTTCCTTCACTTATCTCCTTCATCTGATCTTTCAAACCCTTAGATAGAAGGCCTAACTTCATATCTTCCACCATCAATGTGTCTCTGGCGAAGATAATTCTGTTAGCGTAACCTGTATAACGCTCCAGAAGGGAACACAAAAGAATCATTGTCATTTTCTCCCCATCCATATTCAAGTAAACAGTCTTCATATTTATCATGAGATCATCAAAGAAATTACGATGTTTCTTCACTGAAGTACTCTCTCTCTCATCCGCATGGTGAAAAATGTCTTCGGTGATATTAGACGGTTAGTCAAAGATTTCTTCAAGTGGAGATTTTCTAGCTTGGTCCAAATGCCCCTAGCAGTAGTCTCACTACTAATCTCTGAGATAACATTCTCTCTCATAGCTAGTTGTAAAGTAGTAAACACTAATTTCTCCATCTCCTTCCTTTCCGCGACAGAGATATCAGCCGTCAACTACTCAGGGTAAAACACTACTGTATGGATTTCATTCCTCGTTAGAATGGCCTTTATCCTCCATTGCCACTTCTTGAAGTCTTTATCCCCGTTCAATTTCTCAATTGCCAACTATGATCCTGATGCAATATACATCCCTTTGGTATAGGGTCTTGTAACAACTGGAGTCATTTGATCTCCTACCATAAAGTCTAACACTCCTCAATCAACCTTGTTCCTTTGATACCAGATTGTTGGAGAAAATCCCTTCAGATAATCAGTCTAAGGGAATAAAAAACCCAACGCATCGGAATACAACTGGATCATGATTGTAGTGAGATAGAACAAACAATAGGTGAACAACAGAATAAGCAGTCACAGATCTATGCAATGTAAAAAAAAAATAACTCCAGTATTTATAGTGATTCCACTACAGTTAGACAGTGTACGTCCACTTGAGGAGAGGAGATTTTATTAATCACTGAAATATTAGAGTTACAAGATTGATTCGCTTTAGGAGGCTGTACATAAGAAGAATTTATAATACAGACAAAATTCTGTAGAGTTTCAGCTCTCTAGGATGGCTCTGAAATTGGCTGAAATTAGCTCACACTTTCAGCTACATTGTTGTCCAAAAGCTCCTCTATTTATAGAGTGAGGAAATGAGAAGGGGTAGCTGCTATATAGCGGCCCTGGGTTTTGGTTTGGCATGTATCTACTTTGGTTCAGCAAAACGCCGAGGGAAAGATTTGGTTCGGCATCCAAAATACCGAACAAAATATTTCGTTCGGCATTTGTTTTCCCACCACTCCAAAACTCTATGCCTCTTCCTTCTCTTCGCTCGGCAAATCTAGAAATAAGGTTGTGGTTTTACGGAATGACTTCTTCACGGAACGACTTCAAATCACCGAATGAAATCTTGGTCCGGTCTTCACTTCAACATCTCTACACCGAACAAAGCCTTCTTCCCTAAATCAGTACACAACCAAATAATTTCTCCTCTTTTTTTGTTTGGCAAGGTCATGCTTCAATCAAGCTAGGGTTTCATGCTACGTCCACCGAACGAGCTCCTCTTGGCTTCCAAGATTTCGACTTGCTCAACTTTGGGAATCTCGGTATCAATTTCTAACACTGAGAAGCTAAAACTTTTAACTTCAACATTTAAAAATTTGAAGCTCGGTTCATGATTAATTTTGTTACGCATTGCTTTGAGTTTAATTAATTTTCATATTTGTGTTATATATACGAGTACATGTGTACATTCATGTGAACATGCATCTGATCACAAAATGGATTAACTTAATAATGTGCTTGTGTAGCATTACGACATACTATATAAAGTGATAGAATGTCCATTAATAAAATAACTACTAGCATAGAAAAATTAAAATTCTAATATAGACCAAAAAAAGTAAAAAAAAAACAAAGAGAAGATACCTGTTGATTTTACTAATAACAAAAATGAAGGAAAAAATTAAATTGCCTATCCTATGAAGTTATAAAGACATGATGATAAAAATAACTCAAACATATTATAGCTAATGATAGTAGATTTAAAAGAGATGATGATGCATTATTGAAGAAACAATGACAGTGCTTTGGTGCAAAAAGAAGAAGATGATAAGAGTACGGAGGAGCAGCAGACCATTATACATTTTGCACAGAGATCGGTACACCAACTATCGAACAGAAGGTTAAATGAACATCATTTTCATACATGAATCCTTCCTAATACTTGGGAAGCCTTGGTAACTTCTCTTCCACATTTTCATCTTTATCCATTGTCTCTGGCAGTTTCAATGCCATGCTTTGCTTAATAGCAGTTGATGCTCCATGCTCACCAATAATTGACTCCTTGTGTCAGTGCCTTATTCTCAATGAGTACATCTTCATCCTTAGGAAGTGAACCATCCATCGAAAATGCAATCTAAATAACTGTAAAAATAATTTATGTTTCTATATATAGTAAAACTTATCATGTCGCCAACTTACTATATACCTTTACTGTTTCGCTAGGTTTATGAATGAAGAGAATGGATGAACCGGGTGGGGAAATCTCTGGTTTAAAAAATTGTTTAAACTTATCAACAGCTAATGCTTCTTCACTTGTGTACATTCCAATTGCTTTCCAATAAGCTATGCAGTTTTCAGTTACTTTTTTGGAGTATTGTTCTCCAGTTAGAGGGAGAATCATTGTTACATTAGTAAACTTCTCAAAGGGTCCTGCAACCAACATAATACACACACATATGTATTCTAGCATTTTTTTACCTTAAATTTGTCCCTTGTTACATCTGTTGTTACGTTACATGTACATATATATTGAAACAAGTCAAGTGAACTTTCCTGACCTGTTTTTCCTTTCCATTTATCAACAAGAAATGAAATTGAATCTGTTTCCAAATAGATGTCGATTGTGGTAAATGCTATAAATTTACCTCCAATTTCCAAAGCTTACACCTAAAGAGTTGAATTGAATTATTGTAAAATAATTAAAACTGCAAAAATGGTAAATTCTAGTATATTTTTAAGTTCAATTTGGTAAAATTTCAAAGCTACACCTCCGAGAGAATGTGTTTTGATGAACCATGAGGAATGATGACGACATCAAAGGCGGTTCCTTCTACTTCCAACTTTGTCGCTGCTTCCATTTCTTGAATTATTAGCTATAAATGAAAACCTAGAAATTATGTAGCATGCTTACTTAAAATCAATGGCTGTTGTATATAGAGCTATTGGTGTGAATTGATATTGTTCACTTTTTTTAATATCCTTACTTTTAGATTCCTACAAATGACTGCTCTTAGATTCACTTTAGGTTACTTTTGCATCCACGCATCATGCAAATATCCTTACTTATAATATACACACACAAAAATCCATACTTGTAGATCTAAAATAAATGTTCATAAATCATAATTCCAATGCCTTTTGTCAATCTACGTGACCAATTACAACTGAATAAACGCCTTTTTCAGAAATCTAATTTAGTAAATAAATCATCCCTATAGTTTGAAATTAACAGATAAGGCAACAACTTTGAAAGATGGAGGCACGATAATGAATGAATTGAGGATTTTATTTTCTATGAATGTTATAAAATTAATGGGAAAATGGAATGAAATCGAGTGGTATTTTTGGAACTTCAAAAGATACGGTGGAAGTTAGTTCATTGAGTTTACTCTATTAACAGAGCCAGCCTGGGGGGAAGCCCAACAAGCCCATGGGCCGGGGAAACCCCACATGCCTAGGCAGAGAAAAATTATCATATTAACTCAGGGATTCTCTCAAACTCCTCGATCGATTTCCACCGTGACAAATTTAAGGCTTTGTCGCTTCGACGACCTATCTTTCAAGGCTCCCGCTCAAACTCCTGCTACTCTACTCTAATCTTCGATTCTTCATTTGCAGTTGCAGTTTGCTGCTCGCTTACTCGGCTGCTTCCTTCATCTTCTTGGAAATAAGGTTTTTTTAGTTGTTTTTAAATTGATGAATGAATTTTATTAGGTTTATTTAGTTGATTTTAATTTGGATGAATTAATCATGGAATGTATAGAAAGGGCTATTAATAGTTTGAATTGGGTGATTTAATCCAGGCGAAGTAAGGTAAAAGAACAGCAAGGAAAATAAGACAGTTTGAGAAATCATTGCAATTAAGTCATGTAGCTTGTTATCTGTTGCCTGGATACAATGTTTGATACAAATTGTATTACATGTTCCAGGTGTATTACAATGTTTGATACAAATTGTATTGCCTTGATACAATGTTTGATACGAATTGTACAATTAAATCATGACACTCAAACACTTATAATACATGTTCCAGGCACACCAACACTTTGAAGTGTGCTAGATTAAATTCCTGGTACACAAATTCTCATAATACATGTTTGACACAATGACATTCTCACAGCAAAAGATGTTTTTGTGCCTTACTTCATTAGCAAAAGAATAGTTTATTAATTCATATATTAATTAGTTTAGTTTATAATATTGTTAGATAGTGGATAATATGACAAAAGAGGAAGATGATAAGAAACGAATGAGAAATAGAAAGAGAAACTCCGGAGCTTACAATAGAATGGTGAAACAACGTCAAGATGCGATATTTACATCGTTAACGGGCTCAATTTCTCAACTATTTAATGCAAAAGCACAACAATTAATTGATTCAAGTCAAGTTAAAGAAACAAGCGAAGCTATTGATGAAAATGTTGATAATGTCATTGAGGACCGTGTAGATCATGAAGTGCATACTAATGAAGTTATTAATGCGATTGAAATTGCTGATGAAGAAATAAGCAATGATAATCATGTTGATGTAGATGTAGATTTGGGCAATGACATTGATGTAGATGAAGCAAGTAATGAAAAAGAAGAAAGTGTGCTTGATTTGAACAAAGACGTTTATGTTCATCATGATCCGGGTTTATGGGGGCTCATAAGTGGTACTAAAAGAATAATAATTATTCAAGTAGGCCCAATTAATTTTTTTTTAAATGACAAGTTTCCAAGCTTAATAAAGTTTGGGAAAGGTAGAAGTTTCTCATCCAAGCATTATATTCATCGTTTACCAAATAGCGAAGAACATGAAAGGAAGTGGCTAATATATTCAAATGCATTGAACAAAGTATTTTATTTTTGTTGCAAGTTATTCGAAAATAAACTAATGGCGAGCAAATTATCGGAAGATGGTAAGATGATTGGCATAATCTTCCATACAAACTTAGAGAGTATGAAACTAATCCGGATATTGTGAAAATGTTGTGACATGGGTTGATTTCCAAAAGGGGTTGAAATTAAAACAATCGTGGATAGAAAAATGGGAGCTCAAATTGAAAAGGAGAAAATCCATTGGAAGATGATATTGATTTGAATTATTAAAGTTTTGAAAACACTTTGTAAGAATAGTTTTCCATTTCATGTAAGCAATGAGAAGATATATGAGAAGAATAACGGGCTCTTTTGCCAACGTATTGAGTTTCTTGCTAAATTTGATCCAATTATGAAAGATCATCTTCGAGGTTTGGTAGTTAAAAAAATTAAACATCATTATCTTAGTCATAAGATTCAAAATGAGTTAATACTTCTACTATCAAATGAGATCAAAGTGAAAATAATAACCAAAATCTTAAAAGAAAAATACTTTTCAGTTATTCTTGATTGCACACCGGACTTAAGTCATGAAGAACAAATGTCAATCATTATAAGATGTGTAGATATTGAAGATATTAATGAGATAAAGGTGGAAGAGATTTTTTATCGGATTTCTAGTGGTTTATGATACATCGGGGCTTGGCCTTTTCAAACAACTTGAAAATGTTTTATATGAAATTAAACTTAACATTTGTAATGACCCTGAATTTCCGATCCAATTTAAAATTTTAAATCCATCGTTTTAATATAAAAATTTGAAATTTTTATACGATCTCAGTTAACGTCCAAACTTTATTTATAAGACACGTCCAGTTAGTTATGAATATAGAAGAAGTTTCGTCGCAAAATATTACAGTAAATTTCGTTCGCGTTTTACTGTATATCAGTTCATTTTAAGCTGCGTAAAATTTATCATTCGAACCCAAATATTTTTACACAGTAATGTTGTAAAAATTCATCCGATCAAGACCCGTAATTCGTTTCGTCAAATACGGTCATCGTCTGTTCCATTTAAATTGTTTTGTAAATCGAACAATTTAAGCGGCGTAAATTCGAGTTTTTATAAAACTGTCATATCGCAATCATCTGTGTACTGTTGAAAGCGCATCGTCGCACTGATCAAAACGGTATATTTGTTCGTGCAAATCGGAGTCCGACGAAAATCGTCGCGTAAAATTTAACCATTCCGGACGGACCAGTTAAACAATTTCAGCCCAAATTCTTTAACCCATGTCCACTTGAATTTGAAAAATTATGATCTCAGCTGATATTAAATAGGGTGGTTGGAAGCTAACCTAATTGCGTGGGAAGTTTTGAGAAAAATTGGGAAAGGAAGTGACGTATCGGGTTACAAAGCAACGTAAATTTTGCTTTAAATTTATAAAGTAAATATGAAACGTACTGTTCATTTTCTTGCAATTCCGACTCTCTCCAGGTACTCCAACCTCCTCCCTCTTCTTCCTTATTTTTTTTTATGAAAATTAAAATGACCAAAACTAAGCCTCCTCCTTTGCGCATGTTCTCCATTTTTCTCTGATCTCTTCCGACCTCCCACCGATCACCATCTCAACCTCGTCGACACCATTCTCCGCCCTAAATCCACCCATCCCCATCACGACAACACACCCCGCCTCTGCTAGCTTGCCCAGCTAACACCGCACCAAGCTCAACGAGCAGTACCTTCCCTCGCTTTCACCACGCGCAGAGGCGCGCGACATGCTTCCTCTAGCCGAGTCACCATCCAGTCCGACCGTGTGCATGCATAAGTGGGAGTGTTACGTGCGTGCGTGTGCTCTAGTGTGTGCGTGGGTCGTGTGCATGTATTGGGCAGTGGTCGTGTGTGTGCCGTGTGAGTATGCGTGCGTGTGTTGGTGTTGCGGCATGCAGAAGGTGGAAATCATTGAGGTGGCTGTATGCAAGTAGTAATAAAAGAAAGAAAAAAAAATGTGTGCATATGCAAGTAGTAATTTGTGTGCATGTGTTGTTGGGTGCCGAACTCATTGAGGTGGTTGTTCATGCCGTGTGCATGATGGGAACATGCGTGAAATGGAATGCACGCCTGCATTTTGGAAGTCTCGGTTTGTTAGCATAAGAAAAAAAAAAGAACAGTTTTGTTTTATAAAGGAGGTTGAATGAGCAGTGTTTGTTGTGGAAGATAGAAGTGTACTGTGTCGAAGTGATTGGAGGAAGAAGAAATATATGCACTGTATATATATATTCTAGTTGCTGAATAAATAGTAACCACCTTTCTTTTCTCTGTTGTTGCAGCAACCGACTGAGTTTCTTTTGCAGCAGCATCGATTTTCAGCTTTCGTATATAATTTTATAAATTTTATATGAACGTTCATTGTATTAATATCGTCTCTCTTTTGTCAATAATTACAGTGTCCGTTTGTTCGTATTTTCCGACTCCATTCGTGCTTCTTCGTGCTTCGTCGTCAAATTTCTTTATCCACGAAAGGTGAATTAATTTTCACGACTTATATTCTTGTACAAGTTTGGTTGATGAATGATTGTTATGTGATGTTGAAATTGGATGTTAATTGTTAGTGTTAAAGTGATAATAATATGCAAATTGAATTTGATATAGGATAGTTAACAATTTAAAACGGATTTATATATTGAATATTGATTAGTTGAATTTGACCCCTTTAAATGTTAAATAAATCGACACTTAGAAAACTACACCTTGAACCATTGAATGTATATTGTATAATTGTTGTAGTATAAAATTGAATAATAAATGACAAGTGAAGAACCGTATAAATAATTAGTGGAATAATCTTAAGTCTATATGAAATGATAATGTAGATCCTAGAAATAATTATATTAATTTGCATAAACAACAAATGTAAATTAGTACGATTATTTCGGGATTATTTAAATAAATTGTTGAATTGTTATGTATGGTTGCTATTGCTTGTTTACTTATTTTGACACCATCCCAGTTATCACACTACAAGTTCCCTTTGCTATGTTTTGATTTTTGAATTGAAATGGAATCGGGTTGAAATGATAAATACCCAAATAAACTTTGACTTAGGATAGAAAATTGAATAAAACCCGATTGGTCAATAATTTGATTTAAAATAAAATAAAGATTTTATTTGAATAATAATAAGGTTTTGAAATAAAATTGGAATTTAAATTTTAACGAAAGGAAAATGTGAATATTTGGAATCGAAAACGAAATATAACGTAGTAATTGACGTAAGAACATTGTTTGCATTTTAATTATTAATAATTATGTTTTGGAATTAGTAATAATTAAGTTTTGAAATTAGTTAATAATTAAGATTTGAAACCATTTGATAATTGAATGAGACTGAATCATTTAATGATTAAATTAAATTGAATTCTTTATTAAGTGAAACTGAACCTCTTGAATAAGTGAAACTAAGTTTCTTTATTAATTGAGTTTTGAAATTATAACTAAGGAAATTAATAAATGAAATTGAATTTCTTTACCAAGAAATAAAATGCGTTTTATCGAAACAAATGAAAGACTTGTAATTTAAAGAATTGGATTTGACAAATTTAATTTAAATTAAATTTGTAAGCTTTGATATAATAAAGTTGAACTTAAGAAATTAATTTAATAAATTGGAAATTTAATATAAATTGTTTTAAATGATAAATTTAATTTAATGAATATTGAATGGAAGCGATAAATGAGTTTAAATCGATTTGAACGTTAAATTAAATTTATTTTAAATGATTATGGAATGAAACTTATATACGAATTTAAATGTATATTTGAATTGTTTAAATTTAACTTTTGAAATTGTATCATAGAATTTTGTAATGAAATTTGGAAGTTTTGAAACGTAAATTCCGAAAATGTTTTGGAAAGACGAAGGAAATAATGATTTACAATTTTAACTGAAATTGAATTGATTTGATTTTGAAAAAATACTAAACGACCAATAGGTGAAATAATTTCGAAGGTTATTAAAGAGACCGGAATCGGTAAGGGACATACTCACTGCTTAAACCGAAACCACTTTAATAACTATACGTGGAGTGTGATCCAGAATGAAGTGGTTGGAATGACGTACGTTGATGATTGAAGAAAGTGAACGATAATGGATAGCCTTGACATTTGTGTCAAATTGGAAATGACTAAAACAGGAGCTGTGCCGGGCCAAATGGGGTTAGCTACCTCGAGCAAACACACTTCTTCGTAAACTACTCATTACTTATTATTGATTGGTGCGCACCCTTGAATTTGGAGTGTTGTTTCATGGTATTGCGATGGTCGCGGCGATGCGTTCTTACCAGTCCGGATCAGGCAAACGGTAGTTTCACTACCTTAGGTATCGCCTCTTATGCCTTGTCATACTTATATCCCTCTACGCGACCACTAAGAATTTGTTTTGTATTATACCTATGGAGTACTCCTTGATATCCCTCTAGTTTACGGTGGAGTTTACAGTGTTGTATAGTCTATAATGCTATATAAAATGTGTTAAGGGGAACAATGGTAACGCCTTAACACTATCTTGATATTTTATTTTACCATTAGACATTATCTATTTATCGTACCTTACTATGTATAGATATTTTAACGGATCCTGAAAGATGTTATTCCATTCATCTTTGAGTTATTGTTATTCCAATTTGAACCATATTATCTGTATAAGAATATATATCCCGATTCGAGTGTTTGTTTATGCTTATGCTTAGATCAGACTGAGGATTGCTGTTGCTGTTCTACTTGGAGCTGAAGACTATCATTATTTTTATCTTATCAGTATTGCTCTTTCTATTTGGACTATTGGACTTCTATGTTGTTCTATTTCATTTTAAGTGAGACATTGTTGTATTTATGCGTAGCTTCATGAACTACTCTTATGACTATGTTGTAATTGCGCTGCACTATTCTATGATATTATATTTCTGTGATTCTGTGATGATTCTCATTTATATATATATATATACACACACACACACACACACACACACACACACACACACTCCATTAGTGATTCGTGTTTTGAACAATTTAAGTTGACATGTGTGGATTATTGTCAGTTTAAATGGTACAAATATACGGGTTGTTACAGTTGGTATCAGAGCTTTGGTTCCCGAAAACCTTAGCCTGTGGAGTTTTAAATGCTCATTAGAGATAGGGTAACCATACCCTAGAATGAGGAGAATCATTTCAGAATCCATATCCTTTGATTCCATTCTTCTTATTGAATTCGTTGATTTGAATTTCTTTAAGATTCTATAAATCTTTATCTTTGATTCTAAATCACTTTTGGTATTCCAGGATGAGTACCAGAAGAAATGATAGAGGCTGGGGTAGAGGAAATGCTCCCGAACCATGTGCCCCAGCTCCCGCAGTCAAGTTCTCCACTCTTAGCAAGGAATACACTCAGCTTGGCGGAGTCAAATTTACTAGTTCCGAGAATATCATTAAAGCACAACAATGGCTGAAGAGTCTGGAGAGGATCTTTACTGGCCTGGAGATCACTGCGCTTAGAAGCGTAAATTGGCCGCTTGGCAGCTTCAGGATGCGGCATAGGGTTGGTGGGAGTCAGTCACTTCTCGTACTGACGAGGAAACCATCACTTGGGCCCAGTTTAGGTAGAAATCTATCTAAATTACATCCAAATAAATTCCTTCTATCTCGTCAAAATTTTGATTCATCTTCTTATCACTTGTAAATAGGAATACCTTTACGGCTCAGTGGATGCCAGCAGCCGGAAAGGCCCAGCTTTATCGATCATTTATGGACCTCAAGCAGGGCAATATGACTTTCTCTGAGTATGAAAGGAAGTTTAACGAACTCTCTAAGTTCGGACCCGGTTTGATCGACACACCTCTGTTGAAGAATGAGAAATTCATACATGGAGCACGTCTGGAGTATTACGAACTCCTCACAGCTAATGTCCATGGAACTTTCACCGAGTTGATGGATTTTTCTCTTAGGTATGAGGAAAAGCCAAAGGGAACATCAGTCACCAAGGCTCCAGTTACTCAGCCATCCTCTAGTCGGATTGGGAAGAGGAAGCCAAATTTTGAGCAACAGAAGAAGAACTGACAGAAGAAATCCGGGCTTGGCTATTCTCAGAAGAATCCCATTGACATCTCCTCTATTACCTGCTTCAACTACAATCAGAAAGGTCATTATGCCAGTAGTTGCTCATCCCCAAAGGGTGCAGCTATTCCGCCACCGGCTCAGATGGCCAAGAGAGATGTTTGTCACATTTGCTTACAGCCAGGACACTTTAAGAAGGACTGCCCAACACAGAAGAGAGGTAGCCTATCTGGAGTTTTTACTATTTCCATACCTACCCCGGAAGTTCCAGATGATCAAGGTACTTTACATAGTACTTTTATGTTGCATACCTTACCTGTTAGAGTTCTATATGACACCGAAGCAACACATAGTTTCATATCTATTGATTTATATAACAAACTTGGATTGGAACCTATTCTTGCATCTACCTTCTTATGTGTATCAAACCCGACTGGAGGGCCCACTAACCTCAAAAGGGTATGCAAATATGTCACGCTTATGTATGGCATGCATCGTTTCACTTGGGATTTCTTTGTACTTGGATTCGAGGCATTCGATATCCTATTAGGTGTTGATTGGCTACAAAAGTTCGAAGCCGTTATCTCATGCAAAGCTCTGACCGTCCCTCTTATTGACGACAAGAGTATACATTTAGTTATTAAAGGTAAATCGCCTCAAGAATGTGCTGGGAGTTTTATATTCTCTCTTGACTCTCATCCAAATGAACTAAGATCTACTCCAGTTGTTCAATTCTTTTCTGATGTGTTTGGAGAAGTCAATTCTCTACCACCTCCGTGGGAAATCGAATTCCGCATTGACCTTATCCCTGGTGCACGATCATTAGTTCTCCCTCCCAGGAGAATGGTTCCTAAAGAAAAGGAAGAATTGAATGTTCAAATTGAAGATTTATTTGCTAAAGACTTGATTCGGCGTAGTCATTCAGAATGGGGTGATGCAGTTGTATTTGTCACAAAGTCTGATGGTTCTCTTAGAATGTGTGTTGACTATAGAGAGCAAAATAAGCTCACGCTCAAGAACAGGTATCTGATGCCCCGCATCAACTTTCTATTTGACCAGCTTCATGGAGCTAAAGTCTTCTCCCAACTTGATTTGGCTACCGGATTTCACCAACTCAGAATCGCTGAGGATAGTATTCCTAAAAAAACATCCCGCACTGAAAATGGTTTCTTTGAATGGCTAGTTATGCCGTTCGGTCTTACTAATGCTCCAGCTTATTTTGTCGACTTGATGAATAGAGTTTTCCAGGATGTTCTTAACAAGTTCGTTCTTGTTTTCATCGATGATATTCTCGTCTTCTCTAAAGATGAGAAAGAGCATAGGTCACATTTGGCTTTTGTTCTTGAAACTCTTCGCATACATCAGCTTAAAGCCAAGTTTTCGAAATGCCACTTTTGGAGAGATGAAGTTCGATTTCTTGGCCATATTGTTTCGGAAAACGGGATTTCGGTCAATCCAGCTGAGATCGCCGTAATCAATGTAAGTTTTATCCTTACTTGTAAATTCTATCTAACATCTTATCACTATCTAAAATTCGAATCCTTGGAATTTTCAGGGTTGGGAGACTCCCAAAACTCCTACAGATATCCACAGTTTCTTGGGTTTGGTCGGTTATTATCGCAGATTTATAGAAAACTTTGCTCGTATTGCTGCCCCAATTACCGCACTGACCAGAAAGAATGTGAAATTTATTTGGAGTGAAAAATGCATAGCAGCTTTCAATGAGATGAAACAAAGATTGACATCTGCCCCAGTTCTTACAGTTATTGACGGTAGCGAAGGATTAGCCGTCTATACTGATGCCTGCCGTGATGGATTAGGAGCAGTTTTAATGCAAAAAGGAAAGGTTATTGCCTATGCGGGTCATCGGTTAAAGACCCATGAAGCAAATTACACAACTCACGATTTAGAGCTTCTTGCGGTTGCATTTGCTCTTAAGCTATGGAGGCACTATCTATTGGGAACCAAATTCGAGTTATTCACTGACCATAAGTCATTGAGATATATTTTCTCGCAAAAGGATTTGAATCGGAGACAAGTCTGATGGCTCGAATTCTTAGCTGCATATGATCTTGATATCAATTACACTCTAGGGGAAGCAAACGCCGTAGCTAATACTTTGAGCAGAAACCAAGCAATGGCATGTTGTAATCTGGATGAAGGAATGTTATTCCGGCTCGTCGTCTCCCCAGCTCTTGTGGATCGCATTGTAGCCAAGCAATACGAGGACACTTTGCTCTATTGTATCAAAGAAATTGTTCTCGGTAGAGTTGGAAATGCTAACAGTAAGATGGGTGCACAAGTTGATAGTAATGGAGTCTTGAGAATTGATAATCGTATTTTTGTTCCTAATGTTGATGGGCTAAGACAGGAAGTGCTGAGAGAAAACCATCAATCTTCGCTTTTATTTCATCCCAGAGTCACAAAGATGTACCAAAATATGAAGAAGTTATATTGGTGGAGTGGGATGAAGCGCGATATTTCTTCCTATGTTAGCAGATTCACAACTTGCCAACAAGTTAAAGCTGACCACAGAAAGACAACAGGTTTGCTCCAACCACTAGAGATTCCAGGTTGGAAGTGAGTGCAGATTTCCATGGACTTTATTGATGGGCTACCAAGGACAAGGAAGGGTAACAAAAGCATTTGGTCGATTGTCGATAGACTGACGAAATCCGCTCACTTTATTCTAGTCAAGTCCACTCGTACTGCTTCGAGTTTGGCCGAGATATACATGAGAGAAGTTGTTAAACTTCATGGTGTACCATCTAGTATTGTATGCGATAGAGATCCTATTTTCACTAGTAAATTCTAGAAATCATTTCAGGATACTTTGGTCACCAAACTGAATCTGAGCATAGCTTATCATCCTCAGACAGATGGCCAAACTGATAGGGTGAATCAGATTTTGAAAGACTTCTCCGAGCTTGTATTTTAGACTTTGGTGGATCCTGGGAAGACCATCTCCATTTGGTTGAATTCACTTATAATAATAGTTATCAGGTAAAGAAATTGGATTTCAAATTTGAATAAGTATATTTGAATTTGAATTAATCATCTTTAATAAATCAGGTAAGCATTGGTATGGCACCGTTCGAAGCCTTATATTGAAGACTGTGCAAATCGCCAGCTTGTTGGATTGAGTCTGGAGATTGATTAGTGCTTGGCCCAGAAATAATTACGGAAGCTTCTGAAAAGGTTGAGGAAATCAGAAGGAAGATAAAGACGGCACAGGATAGACAGAAGAGCTACGCTGACAGAAGGAGAAGGGATCTCGAATTCAGTGTAGGAGACAAAGTATTTCTGAAAGTTTTGCCTTTGAAGAATATTATTCGATTTGGAAGGAAAGAGAAGCTCGCTTCCATATTTGTTGGTCCGTTTGAGATTACGGAAAGAGTCAGAGCATTGGCCTATAGAGTTGCATTACCAGAGAAGTTCGCCGATGTGCACAAAGTGTTCCACGTCTCACATCTTCGCAAAGTTGTACACGATCCATCTATGACCATTCCCACTGCTCAGTTGGAAGAGATGGTTATCGAGCCTGACTTGACTATTGAGCGAAAGCCACTTCAGATAGTCGATCGTGAGACGAAGCAACTTAGAAGGAAGTTGGTAAATCTCGTCAAAGTACAGTGGAGTGCGGATGAGCAAGATTGCACATGGGAAACTGAGGATAGTATTCGAGATTAAAACCCGAACTACTAATTTCAGGTATAATTCAAATTTTCTTAAAAATATATCTTGACTTTTCTGCTTACTTCATTTCTACTCTCTCGTCTCGTTTCTTTTCGAGGACGAAAAGTTTTGAGTGGAGGAGATTGTAACGACCATGAATTTCCGACCCAATTTAAAATTTTAAATCCATCGTTTTAATATAAAAATTGGAAATTTTTATATGATCTCAATTAACGTCCAAACTTTATTTATAAGATGCGTCCAGTTAGTTATGAATATAGAAAAAGTTTCGTCGTAAAATATTGCAGTAAATTTCGTTCGCGTTTTACTGTATATCAGTTCATTTTAAGCTGCGTAAAATTTATGTTTCGAATCCAAATATTTTTACACGGTAATGTTGTAAAAATTTATCTGATCAAGACGTCGTAATTCGTTTCGTCAAATATTGTCATCGCCTGTTCCATTTAAATTGTTTTTTAAATCGAACAATTTAAGCGGCGTAAATTCGAGTTTTTATAAAACTGCCATATCGCGATTATCTTTGTAGTGTTGGAAGCGCATCGTCGCACTGATCATAACGGTATATTTATTCGTGCAAATCGAAGTACGACAGAAATCGTCGCGTAAAATTTAACCGTTCCGGACGGACTGGTTAAACAATTTCAGTCCAAATTCTTTAACGCATATTCACTTGAATTTGAAAAATTATGATCTCAGCTGATATTAAATATGGTGGTTGGAAGCTTACCTAATTGCGTGGGAAGTTGTGAGAAAAATTGGGAAAGGAAGTGACGTATCATGTTACAAATCAACGTAAATTTTACTTTAAATTTATAAAGTAAATATGAAACGTAATGTTCATTTTCTTGCAATTCCAACTCTCTCCAGGTACTCCACCCTCCTCCCTCTTCTCCCTTATTTTTTTTTCTCTGAAAATTAAAATGGCCGAAACTAAGCCTCCTCCTTTGCGCACGCTCTTTATTTTTCTCCGATCTCTTCCAACCTCCCACCGATCACCATCTCAACCTCGTCGACACCATTCTCCGCCCTAAACCCACCCATCCCCATCACGACAACACACCCCGCCTCTTCTCGCTTGCCCAGCTAACACCGCACCAAGCTCGACGAGCAGTACCTTCCCTCGCTTTCACCACGCGCAGAGGCACGCGACATGCTTCCTCTGGCCGAGTCACCATCCAATCCGACCGTGTACATGCATAAGTGGGAGTGTTGCGTGCATGTGTGCGTTCCAGTGTGTGCATGGGTCGTGTGCATGTATCGGGCAGTGGGTCGTGTGTGCGCCGTGTGAGTATGCATGCGTGTGTTGGTGTTGCAGCATGCAGAAGGTGGAACTCATTGAGGTGGCTGTATGAAAGTAGTAATAAAAGAAAGAAAAAATATATGTGTGTGTATGCAAGTAGTAATAGGTGTGCGTGTGTTGTTAGGTGTCGAACTCATTGAGGTGGCTATGCATGCCGTGTGTGCATGATGGGAACATGCGTGAAATGGAATGTACGCCTGCATTTTGGAAGTCTCGGTTTGTTAACGTAAGCAAAAAAGAGAGAACATTTTTGTTTTATAAAGGAGGTTGAATGAGCAGTGTTTGTTGTGGAAGGTAGAATTGTACTGTGTCGAAGTGATTGGAGGAAGAAGAAATATATGCACTGTATATATATATATATATATATATCCTGGTTGCTGAATAAATAGTAACCATCTTTCTTTTCTCTGTTGTTGCAGCAACGACTGGGTTTCTTTTGCAGCAGCATTTGTTTTCAGCTTTCATTCTTTCCTTCATCATTGGTAAGCGCATCTATATAATTTTATAAATTTTATATGAATGTTCATTGTATTAATGTCGTCTCTCTTTTGTCGATAATTACAGTGTCCGTTTGTTCGTATTTTTCCGACTCCATTCGTGCTTCTTCGTGCTTGCCATCAAATGTCTTTATCCACGAAAGGTGAATTAATTTTCACGACTTATATTCTTATACAATTTTGGTTGATGAATGATAGTTATGTGATGTTGAAATTGAATGTTAATTGTTAGTGTTAAAGTGATAAATAATATGCAAATTGAATTTGATATAGGATAGTTAACAATTTAAAACGGATTTATATGTTGAATATTGATTAGTTGAATTTGACCCCTTTAAATGTTAAATAAATCGACACTTAGAAAACTACACCTTGAACCATTGAATGTATGTTGTAGTATAAAATTGAATATTGAATGACAAGTGAAGAACCGTATAAATAATTAGTGGAATAATCTTTAGTCTACATGAAATGTTAGTGTAGATTCTAGAAATAACTATATTAATTTGCATAAACAAATGTAAATTAATACGATTATTTCGGGATTATTTAAATAAATTGTTGAATTGTTATGTATGGTTGCTATTACTTGTTTATTTACTTTGACACCATCCCAATTATCACACTGCAAGTTCCGTTTGCTATGTTTTGATTTTTGAATTGAAATGGAATCGAGTTGAAATGATAAATACCCAAATAAACTTTGACTTAGGATAGAAAATTAAATAAAACCCGATTGGTCAATAATTTGATTTAAAATAAATTAAAGATTTTATTTGAATAATAATAAGGTTTTGAAATAAAATTGGAATTTAAATTTTAATGAAAGGAAAATGTGAATATTTGGAATCACAAACGAAATATAACGTAGTAATTTACGTAAGAACATTGTTTGCATTTTAATTACTAATAATTAAGTTTTGGAATTAGTAATAATTAAGTTTTGAAATTAGTTAATAATTAAGATTTGAAACCATTTGATAATTGAATGAGACTGAATCATTTAATGATTAAATTAAATTGAATTATTTATTAAGTGAAATTGAACCTCTTGAATAAGTGAAACTAAGTTTCTTTATTAATTGAGTTTTGAAATTATAACTAAGGAAATTAATAAATGAAATTGAATTTCTTTACCAAGAAATAAAATGCGTTTTATTGAAACAAATGAAAGACTTGTAATTTAAAGAATTGGATTTGAAAATTTTAATTTAAATTAAATTTGTAAGCTTTGATATAATAAAGTTGAACTTAAGAAATTAATTTAACGAATTGGAAATTTAATAGAAATTGTTTTAAATGTTAAATTTAATTTAATGAATATTGAATGGAAGCGATGAATGAGTTTAAATTGATTTGAACGTTAGATTAAATTTATTTTAAATGATTATGGAATGAAACTTACATACGAATTTAGATGTATATTTGAATTGTTTAAATTTAACTTTTGAAATTGAATTATAGAATTTTGTAATGGAATTTGGAAGTTATGAAACGTAAATTCCGGAAATGCTTTGGAAAGACGAAGGAAGTAATGATTTACAATTTTAATTAAAATTGAATTGAATTGATTTTGAAAAAATATTAAACGACCAATAGGTGAAATAATTTTAAAGGTTATTAAAGAGACAGGAATCGGTTAGGGACATACTCACTGTCTAAATCGAAACCACTTTAATAATTATACGCAGAGTGTGATGCAGAATAAAGTGGTTGGAATGACGTACATTGATGATTGAAGAAAGTGAACGATAATGGATAGCCTTGACACTTGTGTCAAATTGTAAATGACTAAAACAGGAGCCGTGCCAGGCCAAATTGGGTTCTACCTAGATCGAAAACACTTCTTCATAAACTACTCATTACTTGTTATTGATTGGTGCACACCCTTGAATTTGGAGTGTTGTTTCGCGGTGTTGCGATGGTTGCAGCGATGCGTTCTCACCAGTCCGGATCAGGCAAACTATAGTTTCACTACCTTGGGTATCGCCTCATGTGCCTTGTCAGACTTGTATCCCTATACGCGACCACTACAAATTTGTTTTGTATTATACCTATGGAGTACTCCCTGATATCCCACTAGTTTACGGTAGAGTTTAAAGTGTTGTATAGTCTATAATGCTATATAAAATGTGTTAAGGGGAACAACGGTAACGCCTTAACACTATCTTGATATTTTATTTTACTGTTAGACATTATCTATTTATTGTACCTTACTATGTATAGATATTTTAACGGATCCTGAAAGATGTTATTCCATTCATCTTTGAGTTATTGCTATTTCAATTTGAACCATATTATCTGTATAAGAATATATGTCCTGATTCGAGTGTTTGTTTATGCTTATGCTTGGATCAGACTGAGGGTTGTTGTTGCTGTTCTACTTGGAGCTAAAGACCGAAGACTATCATTATCTTTATCTTATCAGTATTGCTCTTTCTATTTGGGCTATTGGACTTCTATGTTGTTCTATTTCATTTTATTTGAGACATTGTTGTATTTATGGGTAGCTTTATGAACTACTCTTATGACTTTGTTGTAATTCCGCTGCACTATTCTGTGATGTTATGTTTCTGTGATTCTGTGATGATTCTCATTTATATATATATACTCCATTAATTATTCATGTTTTGAACTATTTAAGTTGACATGTGTGGATTATTGTCAATTTAAATAGTACAAATATACGGGTTGTTACAACATTGATGATGTAAGAGGCCAAGGTTATGACAATAGATCTAATATGAAAGGTAAACATCAAGGTGTACAAAAAAGACTTGTTGATATAAATCCTCGAGCATTTTATATGCCATGCGTTTGTCATAGTTTAAACCTTGCATTATGTGATATGGCTAAATCTTGTGTTAAAGCAAGAATTTTTTTTGCATTCGTACGAAAAATTCATACACTATTTTTGAGATCTACTTATCAGTGGAATGTTTTAAAAGATACGTGAAAGGTTTAGCACCAAAAATGTTATCGGCTACTCGATGGGAAAGTCATGTTGAAAGTGTAAGAGGTATTAAATTTCAACCATCAATGCAAAGAGATGCTTTAGTTGAAATTGGTAATAGTTCTAAAGAGGATATAGTGATGGCGGAAGCTAAAGGCTTATGTGTTAATGTTTTAAAGAATTTTGAGTTCTTGATAAGTCTTTGTATTTGGTAAATTTATTACATAAAGTGAATAAAGTAAGCATAACACTTCAACATGAAGATATGAATTTAGAAGATGCAATTACAAGATTAAAAGAACCTATTGAATTCTTCCAAAACTTTAGAGAACATGGGTTCGAAGAAATTTTGAAAGAGACTACTGAACATGCTATGGATGTTGGTATTAAACCAAAATTTGAGGTGAAAAGAGTTGTTCGTAGAAAAAAACTTTTTGATGAGGATATTGCAACTAATAATGAAGAAATTCAATCACCAAAAGAGATTTTTAGAGTCACATACTTCGTTCATATCATCGACCAAGATTTAACATCATTCAAAGATCGATTCGAACAAATCGAACTTTATGACAACATATTTGGATTTTTGTTAAATGCAAAGTTTGTAAATCTTGGAAAAGAGGAGTTAATGGAGCATTGCATTCATTTGGAAAGCTACTTGAAATACAACATGCAATATGATATATATGGAAAATATTTATTTCAAGTTCTTAGAGTTTTGCAACCTATGTTACCAAAGTGAATAACTAAATCAATTGACATTCTTGATTTTATAAGATCTTATGTAGAAGATGGTGGTTTCCAATGTGAATGGGTTGCTTATCGGATTTTGTTAACTATTCCGGCTACGGTTGCTTCCATGGAGAGAAGTTTTTCAAAATTGAAATTGATTAAAAATTATCTTCGATCTACTATGTCACAAGAAAGATTGAACGGACTTACAATGATATCAATTGAAAGTACTTTTTTGGATAAACTTAATTATGATAATTTGATTGAAGAATTTGCTACAAAAATGCAAGAAGAAGCATTTTTCTTTAAACTACTTGAAGAAAGTTGGCCATTATTTTGTATGAAAAGATGATGTTTGGTCTATATTTTTTGAATTGAATATTATAACCTACTTTATGTCATGTCTTTGAATGCAAAGTGGCCGTTTCGTATGTTATGGTCTTTGGACAATGGATATGTATGAATTATTATTGCATTTTGTTTGATGTGTTTATTTAATGCATGTTTGTTGTTTGATTTATTCAATTGTATGTATCATTTATATGTATGAATATGTATGGATATGTATAGTCTTTCTGAATCTCAAGTATAATTATATGTATCATTTAGGCATGCTCTTCTTTTTTGAATCGTTATGGATTGTGTAAATTAAACTATTATTTGCTATTTTTTTCCAATAACATATCAAACTGTTGAATTTGTATGTAGCTTTTTTATTTAATTCAATTTGCATAGTGGTTCATTGAATCCTTGCTATAATTTAGTACTAAATTATCACTGCCAGTGTTGATTATGGGTGGATTACGCCATTTAGGAGTTACAATGCAACATGTGTTAATATCTATAGTAATAACAATGTACCGTTAAAAACCACATGGAGTCATAAAATATATATGTTTCAGATTATGCTTTACTGACAGCAGCCAATAGGTACTTTATGGTGGGATGTAACGGATGTTCTTTGTGGTGGCTTCGAGGCAGCAACCAACAGGTGCTGATTCAAGTACCGATTCTTGAATAAATTGGTAAAAAACAAAGGAAAAAAACTGAAAATTTATATAGAAATAGGCAACAAAATTCAAGGGTGGCTTGGACAACGGATTCTTTGGGTTGACATTGTGTATTAATAGCAGAGATGAGAATAACTTATTAGTTTCTAATGGCCACCACTACATATATAAGTTCTTTTGCATTCTACTGAACGCATTTTACACAATCTAATCAGAAATGAAAGAAAAAAAAATTATACATTCACTCTACATTCAAGAATTAGTCTCACCTTCCTTCCAAATATGTTATTGTGCAAGTCTCATCTCCATGTTTTTATATCTTCCTCTGTATCATTTTTGAAATAGATAAATAAAAGAGAAGGAAACATAACAACATTTTGATTATAAACCTAGTTCTATTCTTTAAACTCGTCAACAAGTACAACATACTTAATCAAAATAAATTTCTTTCTTTCAATTATATTTATACCGAATATATATACAAAGGAAACACCGACTTTAATACCAAAAATATGATTTAATTTTCAAATTATAATTATGTTAAGTGATATATAATTACCAAAATAAACGCAACTGACCTGTTATCTATCATTACATTGTATATAAGCAAGCAATTTTCTGAAAGTTGAAGTAAAGGTCAGTTTCACATCATAGGAGAAACAACTATTTATACAAAATTGTAAAATTCTATGTTGTTTACTTTTCATAAGTGTATTCAGTTCTGATGGACATAATTAATAATTTGAATTGTCATGGATGCATTGAATACATGAACAAAACTTGATGTATGACTTTACAAATTAAATTTTGATGGAAGCATCAACCACTTGACCAAAAAATAATGGTGTGGTTGCAAATTATAAAATTAATAAAACAATTTTTTGCAAAGGGATAGCAACAGAATTAGCAACATCATGTTAGTTTGTGTAATGTTCATAAGGACACTGCCCACTGATTTGTGAATGATAGATACTTTAGAATAGACTATAACCATCCATTTTATACAATCCATTTAAATGCGACATGTACGTTTTTATTTATTATTTAAACAATCATGAATTTCTTTAAAAATGTATTACACATACAAATGGTGCTTTTTCAATTGCAAAAAAATTCTTCTTATATATAAAATATTTATATTCAGATGTAAAATATAAAACAATATAAATGAGCTACAAAAAACTTCCATTTCTTAAAAAATAATCATTGAGTTCATCATTAGTAATACCTCCATTTCTTTAAATAAGACTATCATTTGAGAAGTTGCTTACAAATTTATTACCTTCAGCATAGCAATGGAGAACTTGCCATTAACCTGCAATATCAATTTATATGATGAATTGTATCAAGCTGATCGTAATAATTTGCAACCTTGGAATCTATTACACCATGCTTAAGTCAATATGTTTTTATGTTTTTATTTTATTTTTGTAGAATTTCCTTATTCAGTGATTCTATCTGTTCGCATCCGATTTAATCACAACCATTTGTGAGGCTGAAATCTATGTATGTAAATAGTTGATGCCAATTATGTAAATGTATATGATATGTCCAAATTTCCACTTACGCATTTCTTGGTTTGATCCAAGTTAAAATGTAGTTGCACATTGATTGATCATGTGCTGAACATATTAGTATGAGTTTACCGAAATGTACGATTTATCATAGTGATGAAACAGTTTGCAATAAACTTAAACGAAATATGTTGTTTATCTAAAACAAATATACATATTAAATCAACTTGATATTTATTAAGGGTTAGTATAAGTGATCATTATTGCAATATATTTCAACCTTTAATGATAAAAGAATCCTAAATTTACCCAAAATATGCAATGCATGAAAAAGAGTTATCGGAATAAAATGCAATGTAAGTAAATATGTGTACAATACATAATGTCAAACAATTAATTTTTATTATTACATCCATCATATAGTATCAGAAGTTATGGACTCATACTTACATGTTTTTTACACTTACATATAACTATAACTCATCGTAACATGAATATAATTAGACTGTCAATTCATAACAATGAATTCCATATTTTTTCAAGGCATTGATCGTCATGTTGTACTAAAGGAATGAAAAAACGAAATAATAACTAAGCATACCAAGAAAGAGTATACAACGATAACGATAAAAGAGTCAGTTGAATATAAAGAGAAAATTACTTAACCAACCTTATTTCAAAATCGAACTTCCATAAGGGCTTTTGGACAACTAGGTCCACTTGCATATGTAGGGCTTTAATCTGCAGTTTGGTAGATTAGACCTCTAGTTCCACTTAGTTTTTGCTACCTACATGTGAAATAGATAATTTTTAAATATGTTAATTTAAAATATGGCAACAGTTTGTAATTTTGTTACGGTAATCTAAATACTATAGGAATGACTGTATTTAGCGACGGCAATTAGCCATCGGCGGCCATCGTTGGCCGACACTAGCCGTCACTAAATGCCGCAGCAAAACTGGACGACGCTAGCAAAATAGCGATGGCATCATCGTCGTCTAAGCGATGGCTGGGGATGACAATCTGAGAAATTTAGCTGTCGCTAGCCGTTGCAATGCTGGAACCGAAAGGTTGTCGCTAACCGTCGCCATATGTCGCAAGACTATAACCAGATGGTCATCGCTAGCCGCCGCCATCCTGAAACCTGTTGTTTTACCCAGCTCTGCTTTAATCCTTCCAAACCACACAATAAACATCATATCTCAATTTCACTTCATTTCCAACACATATAGACTCGGTATCGCAACCATTTACATCGCATGCAACATATAATCTCATAAATATCACAAATAATTTAAAACACAATGCAAATATCAATATTTACATAAACTTTCATCAACTAAAGCAAATATTCCATCAATCAACACAACCATATCTATACAAATACTAACGTTCATCAAATCCACAATCAACAGTATACAAAACCATCAATAAAATACCAATTCCATCAACACAAGTCAATAATTACAAGTCAAAAAAAATCCATACCTACGAGTCCTCATCACCATCATCTCACGACCTATCCTCACTAGGTATCCTTCCGTGCTCTGCTAAAAAGGCCGCAATCAGCTTATCTAGCAGCTGCGCCAATCCTCCAGCTTTCCGCCAGTCATTAAATTCTGCTATTCACTACTTAAGCTGAGCTATCTCCTCCTCTGCTTGGGATCTCCTATAAGCCCTTACGGTCATCACTACTTGCAAATTATTTGATTGAAATATAATTTTTTTGAGGATTAAATATAATTTATAGATTAGTTAATTAAGCTATTTACCTCCTGATTTCCATAACCATATCGCATATTCCGAGTAGTCGGACCAATGAGAGTGTCTCAAATACAGTCCTCCACCTCTAAGGTCAGCTCAAGGCCGGTGGACTGCGCCACTCGAGCTTTCTCCATCTCGTGTCTCTCCTGCGATGATGAATAGTGATTTGTAATAATAAATAATAAAGAACTTATAAAATGTGCAGTAAAAAAATTAAACAAATTTACCATCACAGATTTGGATTTATCATCCGTAGATTCATACGTAATATTCCCCTCCTCATCCGTGCGCTCGACGACGTGTGGCGAGTAAAGACCTCAGCCAGTGTAGGCTTACTATTATATTGCTGAAACTGAAGTTATATATACAATGAATAATGTTACCAATATGACTAAATTATTTTACAACTACTTAGAAACGCATTTTATAAATTTATCAATTCCCTCCGATGTTGTTGGAAGGACTTCGACCCACCGTGATGCAAAGCAGGATTTTTAGCCCTGTTTGCATGGTTCCACGCCGATAATTCCTATAAATTTAAACGCACAATTAACTAAATTAATACACCTAATATACGAATTTTAAACAAATTGTAATAATAAAAGGAAATGTTATTTATTACCTACCTTTGACTCCGGGATTTCCCACAGCTGTAGAAATTGAGTCCATACATCAGCACCCATCCAAGGTGGCTTCTTTCCCGCTCTCTTGGATTTTGATATGGTGTCTCTGTAATTTCTGCGCATTCTCTGGTTCCAATGATTGACAAAAACATCCATATCTTGTGGGTCCACACGAACAGCCGATGCGTATTGAAATTAATATTGGTTTGAATTATATACATTGTGTTAATTTATAAATAAATTATAAATTTAAAGTTACCATCAAGTTTGTGAATATAGCATTCTTGATGTGATCTTGAATGTCATCCTAGTGAGCCCAACATACCGACATCCGGCTTATGAATGCCTTCCACGACACTTGCAGAATAAATTCGCTCGGCTGGACCTCAATCCTCCTGTATAAAATGAGATGTACGAATTTAATAAATTTTGAATAGTGAAAATGTAATAAATTTGATTCTTACCCCACGCTCTTCGGCACAATCTCTGCCACCGGACATAAATTCGGCACTGTGCCACTTAGAGTGTTTCATGTGCATATATGTTACAAACATATCATTTCATATAATGAAAAAAATGTCAGTTCATTATTACAAAACATGTTTAATTAATCATCATCACATAAAAACTATAATAAAATGTCAAAAATTAGACAAGATCTCCTAAATAAATATATATACATAATTTAAAAAAAATAACTCATAACATAGTCATCATTATTGATAATAGCTGAAACTCAGAATATACATTATACAACAACTGATGCAAAAATTCAAATTTACAGTCTTCGTCGTCTTCTGATTCAGTCTCGGTCTCATACTCTATATTGTTCTCTTCTGTATTCTCAAATTCTTCTATTAAAACATTCGATTCATCATTCAACAAACCCAAATCAATATCATCAGCTATTATTATTTCATCATTTGGCTCAAGATCCACTTGATATGCTGCTTCTTTTGGAATATTAATTCCATCAAACATAAATCTTGCCTTTTGTTTTAAAACATCTGACCAATCTGATTTATCTATTTTTAAGGATGAATACAGAGCAAAATAAACTTGTAATGCTTGCTTGACCAATACGAAAGGATCATACTTATAGTAATGTGAGGTGTGCTTTATTTTTATAAGTTTATAATCTTTGTGCACGTTGATTCCAGAATCAGGAATATTGCTGAACCAATTGCACTTGAATAAAAAAAGCCTTTTCTACAGGTTGTACATAATATGTCATTTCTAAAACCTGTGTTAATACACCGTAAAAATCTTTCATGTGTTCATCTGGATTGTTACTGCATTTGACAAATACACCACCGTTATATGTTAGTTTTTCAACACTATCAGCCTTGGTGTTGAATTTAATCCATTGATGAAGAATATTGGATAAGTCTTGACATTTTTTTATCCGAGCGCAAAATGTTGTAATCCTTCATCAACGACGCTATTTCTTGGATCATAAATGTGGTTCAAAAACCATTTAGAAAATTTCTTACTGAGATCGCTAGACGGATGCTGTGATTCATAAATGCTGCGAATATATATGTACTATATGTTACATTGCGATTAAAATGTAAGTACCATTGAAATAAATATGAATTCATTACCTAACAAATGGTGCAACTTCAGCAAAATTAAGAAGAACATATGTGTGTGCTACAAGTTCATCTCTATCGTCTAACCATATTTCCACACTTTTCCAGCAAGTCGGCCGTGTTGTCTAAAAACAAACAACATTGTCTACGAATAATCTTCTTCAACGGCTACATTACTGCGAGGACCACTTATAAATGATAAGTTCACATGGTCACTGAAGTAATGAGAGAAAAGGAATGATGCTTCTTCTTCAAGATATGATTTGCAAATTGAACCTTCAACCCATGCTTTCTGTCTAATTTTTTTTAGATGATTCAAGTACCTATTACAAAATTAATTCAATTTAAATGCACTTGCGTAAATATATATTTTAAACTAACAACAATTTTACAGATGTTTACTATTACCTCTCAAATGGATACATTCATCCATATTGCACAGGAGCTCGAACTTTGGATGGAAGATGAATAGGTAAATGCTCCATTACATTAAAAAAACTTTGCGGAAATAATTTCTCTAGTTTGCAAGAAGTATAGGGATTTCTACTTCAAGTTTACGAATACGGTCGATTTTTAATGTTGTCGAACAAAGCTGTTTGTAAAACAGACTTAATTCTGTTATAACGCTCCATACTTTTATGGGCAATAGTTCTTTGAAAACCACTGGTAATAAGTATTTCATCATGATATGACAATCATGACTTTTCATCTCACTCAATTTACTGTTTTAAAGTCAACAAAGCTACAAAGATTAGAAGACGTCCCATTAGAGCATTTTAGTCCTTTTACACACTTTAGCACGAGTTTTATTTGCTTGTTTTCAAGCTCATAGCAGGCTTTGTGTTTTTTATTGTCATTAGGCTTCATATGAAGTTTGAGATATTTACAAAAGTGTGATATATCAAGTTTTGAACTCAGATCGTCCTTAATTTTCCCTTTAACATTCATAATTGTATTAAAAAGTTACCAAACACATTTTTTCGTCGTGCATCACGTTTATATTATGTCGAAGTAGGAGATCTTTTCAATAAGGTAACTCCCAAAATATACTTTGTTTGCATCAATTATGAACGTCCGATTTACCTGGAATTTCAGTATGTATTCCAGTTTCATGTATCTTCGGGCAGTCCTTTACGATTACATATATTTCTTTGCTTGACCAAATCTTGGATGGTTGCATATTCTCTTCTCTGTTAGCATTAAAGTTTTTTATCTCTTCTAAAAGTAAGATTGAGATGGAGAAAATACCAATGACAATCAAACTAAGAAATTTTCTTCCATACCATAAAGAAAATGATCTTGTTTCTTCCATGTAATAAGGACATGCTAGACGACCAATCGTACTCCAACCTGAAAGCATCACATATGCAAGAAAATCAATAATAATCTATAACAAGGAATCGAACATATGAAAATTCCTTTTTGATGAAATGTCGTATGTTTGAACACCTTCAAGCCACAATGTTTTCAGCTGTTCGATTAATGGTTGTAGGTAAACATCGATTCCTTGTGTCGGATCATCAGGGCAAGAGATGACAATAGTGAGAAATATGAGTGGAGTTTTCATACACATCTACGGAGGTAAACTATAAGGAGTAACGATAACAGGCCAAGTTGAATATTTGCTACCAAATTGAGAGAATGATGAAAACACATCCGTATATAAACCAAGTTGGACGTTACGACTCTTTGCAGCAAATATGGGATACGTCTTATCGAAATGTTCACATGCTTCTACGTCGGATGGATATGTCAAAGTTCCCTCTGCCTGTCTTCTTGCGTTGTGTCATCGCATATGACATGTCATGGGTGAAGACGCATATAACCTTTGAAATCTAGGGGTAATTGGTAAATAATGCATTCTCTTGTATGGAATTTCCTTTTCCTTTTTTCTTGGTTTATATCTTTCCTCATTATATATTTTGCAGTTCCTAAGATTAATATCATCTTTCCAATACAACATGCAATCTTTATACATATATCTATCTTTTGGTAAGGCAGACCGAAAGCCGACGTAAGTGTTTCACTTTATAATGATTGTCGCACATCGGAATATTGGGTGGCATATGCCATTTTATAGCTTGTACAACTGCTGTAAATCTAGATTTTGTGAAATTGAATTTTGACTTCATAGTGATGTATTCAGCGGTTACTGATAATTCGGTTCCACTTTTACAACCATCCCACAACGGTCTCTTAGCGGCCTCCAATAAATCATAAAATTTTTTGCTCCTACATTCGGTTCTTCTTAGACATTGATGTTTTCACCATCAACTTGAATGGTAGGGAACATTGATCGTTCTGCATCTTCCAACATACCTTCTATTGGATTCGCCATAACAAGATCGACCTTTGATGCAACAGGATCCATTGTAGGTGAAACAAGTTCTCGCTGACGATCCCATAAATAATAATTGGCACAAATCCAGATTTATACAAATGTACTTTAATTGTATATGGTTTCCAATGCTTCGAACGTTGACACTTATTACAATGGTAATAAAGTTCTTTATTATTTCGATTATTAGATATTGCGAATCTAATAAATTAGTGTACAACATTGTAGAAATGTTCTTTCACTGAACCTTTCATTCCATTTCTAACTTCACACATCCATGTGCAATCGATAAAATAATCGAACATTGTTTCTAATTTAAAAAAAATAGGTTAGTAATTTCGACAGCATTTCACTTCACTTCTATTCTATGAACAACTTCTCGCCCAAGTGATATATTGTTGTTGTTTTATTTTCTAAAATAAAGTAAAACCTTTTTGGACTAAAGGCTTCACACACCACACTTCTGTCTACTTTCGACAGTATTTCAGTCCACTTCTCTTCCATGCATAACTTTCCATCTAAGGGGAGTACTTTTGTTGTTGTATTTTCTAAAATAAATTAAAACCTTTTGGGACCGAAGGCTTTAATTTGCGGTTATTGTATTTGTTATAATAATACTTAACGCTTATTTTCAAATCAATGTTATATTCATTTCAAATTTTTTTAGATAATCGATTTTAGTACAACATTTGTTCCTGTATATAAATTTTATAGCTTTTTAGAGAATCGATTTGAGTACATTATTTGTTGTTGTTATATTCAATTTTTAACTTATTGGAAAATAGATTCCAGTAGCATATTTCTTCTTGTTATGTTCATTTCTTAAATTTAAAGAAAATCGATTTGAGTACAGTACTTGTTTTTGTCATATTCATTTCTTAACTTTTTGGAAAATCAATTTGAGTACAATATTTGTTGTTTTCATATTTATTTCTTGAACTTTTTTACAAGATCGATTTCAATAGAATATTTGTTGTTATATTCCTTACTTAATTTTTTACAAAATCAATTTTAATACAATATTCATTATTGTTGTCTTCATTTCTTAAAATTTTGTACAGTATAGTATTTCTTAACGTTTTGTTAGCTAAATTATATGCTTTATAACGTATTTTCAAACTCTTTTGGCTAATAAAATTCTAATTTACAGATTTTGTAAACTAAAATTAGAAGGCAGCACTAATAATAACAAATTAAAATAAACTAATTTTATACTAAGCACCAACAGTTATAATTAACACACACTAATTAATTAAAGAAATTACTTATGTTTACCCGTACATACATAGGAGTATATTAACCAATAATTATACACTAGTTTTCACGTAACCTATAATAAATATCGTTTCCACTATAACAAACATTCGCGTAAACTTACCAATAAGCATATTAACTAATAATACTAATTTTCGAATTTTAAATCAACCCTAATTAATTTTTAATTACAAATTAAAAAACCAAACCACTTACTAACATCTCCAAATCAACTAACACACTATTATCATCAACTAATACACAATAATCATCAATAATCAACTAATTTTCTAAATTAGCATTTTAATTTTATCTCCAAATCAATTAATAAACTATATCATCATCTAATACCAATTAATCTAACTTATTCAAACCAAAATTACTAAATATTTTATAAATACAGTTTAAGACAATATACCTCAAAAAATCGGGAGAAATAGAAGGAGGAAGAAGTGTGCAGCAGGGAGGGGTCGTCAATGTCGGCTAGAGGCGGCGGGTGGCGGCTGGAGGAGTCATGGGTGGCAGGATTCAAAATTGGGAAAGAAGAAGGAAAGGGGATGGAGGGAAATAATGCCGAAACGTTTCTCTCATTCGTGGGTATATTTTAGATATGCGATGGATGACGACGGACGCGTTTTCTTCCTGTAGCTAGCCATCGCTCAGATCTGTCGCAAACTGAAGCCAGTTCTAGTAGTGAAACATATGTGTTTCTTTGAAAAAAAAATGATCCTAGATTAAAAAAAAATTAGTACCATCTTAAATAGCCATAGTTTTGATTCAAATTCAGAATAATCATAAAAAGTGCAAGAGTTGATTTTTTTTACATAATGTCAAACTTTTTTTTTATTTCATCCGTCCTCATATAGCGTCAGAAGTTATGGATTCATACTTACATGTTTTTTACACTTATGTATAACCATAACTCATCGTAACATGGATGTAATTAAACTATCAGTTTATAATAACAAACTCCATATTTTTTCAAAGCATTGATCATCATGTTGTACTAAAGGATGTGAAAAAGGAAATAAAAAACTGAGCATACAAAAAAGAGTATATAAAAATAACGATAAAACTGTCAGTTGATCATGAAGAGATAAAATTACTTAACCAACCTTGCTTCAAAATTGAACTTTCATGATTGGCTTTTGGACCTATAATTCCACTTAGTTTTTGCTATCTACATGTGAAATAGATAATTTTTAAATAGGTTAATTAAAAAATTAGCAAAAATTTGTTAGTTTAGTATGGAAATCTAAAACATATATTTATCTGTAAAGAAAAATGATTCTAAACAGAAATCAAAATCAGCACTATCTTAAATAGCCACAGTTATGATTCAAATTCACAACAATCGTAAAAACTGCAAGGGTTAGTTTTTTAACATAATAATTCAGAAAAACAGATGAATTGATATTTAGTATACGTGTATCCCAATAATAAATAGTGGATAAACGAAGCACTGAGGTAGAAGAAGGGGTCGCAGATTGAGTAGACAGTAGCCATGGCAGTGTTGGGATAATTGTAGTGCGTTTTTTGAATGATTTTGTTACGTTAATTAATCGTGCGCTCCGATCCGATAGGAGGATGATGGAGGATCCATGGGTAGTGTCGATTCGATCTAGAGTATCAAAAATAGTGCGGGTGGAGAGAGGGCGGAGGGATGATGGAGGAACCTCGATCTGATAACGTAATAGTATTTGATTAGGGTTTCGTGAGAAACCAACAAAAGTTGAATGGAACGAAGGGATATTTTTGAAATTTCAAAATGACACCGAGTAAATTGGTTCATGGAATTCTCTTTATTAGTAGTAAATATAAAAATTTATATATATATATATATATATATATTGGGGTGTAGTACTGTAAACACAAATAAGGCGACTTATAGTCTATATTCAGGTGAATGTATTAAGTGGAAAGTGAAACAATCAGTTTCTTTACTTTACTCTTGTTGCTTTATTTCTCTATCGGACCCTATTATCTTTTTTTTAAATAGCTAAAAGGGTCCAACCCAAAACAGATAAAGTCGGGTGCATAACTAAGGAACCCGAACCACAAACGAAAATGAAAATAACTTTACAACTAGGGTTGCCGACTTAACCAAACCCTAAACTCTTCAAATCATAGCTAAAAACTTAAATGGCGGAAGCTAATTCATGTCTTCGATGTGAGACAAGCTTTCAAGGAGGCCTCCCCTCCTTCAAAGCTTTGTAGCGTTGAGCATCCTTGGTCTCTTAGCATCCAGTAGTTGAAATAATTTCTTGTCTGGAAATGGCCTGCTCAATAAGATAAAGAGCTTAGGAGAAATTCTCTTCATAGAGGCCTCCACTCCATTATTTCTTTAGTTTGTGGTCTGTCAAGCTCAGAAGTGAGGCAAAAATGGCGACGTTTCACTGTTTTTGTCTTCATATCCTTGAAGCTTGCTACGACGCCTCTAGTGCCTCCAGACTTTAAATCTGAGGAGGTAGGGACGATCGAAGCTTGATCTTCTTTTAAGGATGAAACTGAGGAAGATTTTCTAGACTCTCCTTTATCCTAGACAGATAAGTGGTAGATCAGCTTATTTAGCTTGCTTACATAGAAATAGTCTCCTAATCTTTGTTCTCTGATGGTCAGGAGAAAAAATGTTATCCTCTTCAGTGATAGCGTATCTACTCCTACTAGAATCAGGTAAAAAGGTTTTTTGTATTAGCATAAGACTCATTATTAAATTTAAAATTATTATTAATATAAGCCTTGTTACTTCACTTGTAAGCTTTGAGCTGATTGAAAGGAGTGTTATCATCAACAGACTTGTTTCATTGACTTGAGCTAGAGGACATAAGTGCTTGTCATAATTTTTGGCCTTAACTCTAAGATTCGCATCATTTGTCTTGATGCTATTGTTTTGAAGGTGACAGTCATTGAGAAGCAGATGCTCAAAGTTGGATGGATTACTATTCTTGTTCATATCAGGTAAAAGGGTATAATAATTAACATTAGAAATTTCCTTATAATTAGGATTAATACTGATAGTGTGTTTACTTCCCTTATAGGAAATATTCCTGGTATGGATATTGGAGCAGCAAGCTTCAACTGAAGCACTGGAATTAATAGACTCAGTTGAATTTCTCAAGCATCTACTGCTTGTAATATGATATGGGGAATTTTTTAGAAAATTCTCCCTTTGTAAGTATTCTTCAACATAGTCTTCATAGTTATCAGCATCTAATATATTATGAGTTTGATTGTTGTTTTTATTGGAGTTGCTTGCTTTTTGAAGGATGATGTTGAATTCTATTTCAATGGTTTTCCAAAGTTAAATGCTATCAGTTTCAACTTTATTATGAAGCCTATTGTTTCTCTCTTTCCAAATAAAGTAGATAACTGTAGTGAGAACAATAGTTGCTTTTTTGAATTCTGTTTTCTTTCCTTTGAATGTTCTTTGAAAATATTGTATACTGTCTCTTATGTTTTGGGTAGCCAAATGTTGATTAAGATTGAGATTATTTTTGGCAATGAACCAAATATGTCTAGAGTATTTGCAATCAAAAAAGAGGTATCGGTATTTTTTATTTCAGTTTTACAAGGAAGGCAGTTGATGTTTCCAATGTTTTTGTTCCATTTTCCACATTTACCTTGTTGTCAAACGATTTAATAATGCAAAGTAGGTAGAAAAATCCATTTTCGAACAATTGACTGAATTCCAAATTGATTTATATCAATCAACTTCCACTTCATCTCCTTTTAAGAAATCCCAAGTATTTTTGAAAGAAAATTTTCCTTTTGAAGATAATTTCCAACTCTGAACGTCTTCTTCTTGGCTTGGGTCAATTTCTATTTTATAAATTGTAGAGTTAAAGATAGTAGCTGCAGGATGAGCTTTAGTATTCCAAATTGAATTTTGAATGATACTGTCGACTATAGCATTGACTTTACCAAAACAATAAAGGTTATTCCACCCTAATAAATTGATAAAAGAATTAGCATTGATCCAAGGACCAAACCAAAGGCTGGTGTGACTACCATCTTTAAATTTTCTCTCTAATAATTTGGCTCCAATTTCCCTACATTTTAGAATGTTTTTCCAAGCGTAGGAATAGTGATTTTCAATGGGCATGGACCAGAATTTTTTGTTTTTGACATATTTAGCTCTCATCCATTTAGCCCAAAGTGTTTTTCCTTCTATGAATTTCCAAAAAATCTTATACTTGCATGCTTCATTAATATCTGAAAAGTTTCTGATTCGTAATCCCTCTGCTTTCTTAGTCTTAGTAATAGTGCTCCAAGAGATTTTATGAAATTTTCCATTCCAAATGAAGTTAGCACATAATTTTTTGATTTTCTCCATAGTTTTTGCTGGAATGTTGTGAGATTGCAGCCAATACATGATGACTGCAGTGATGACGGTATGAATTAGTTCTACTCTTCCTGCATTAGGTAATAATTTACTGGACCAATTGTTTATTTTACTTTGAATGGTATAATATGATTTGACACAATCTCTTTTTTTGATCAGATTGCTACCGATGGGGAGTCTAAGATATTTGACAGGAAGGTCACCTTGTTGGAATTTCAGAATATTGAGGATCTCCATCTTGTTCTTACAAGCTTTATTGAAAAGAAATTGCTCTTATTTTCATTAATTTGAAGACCAGCTTGCTGACTAAGGTTTTCAAAAAATTTCTTAATGGTAGCTGTATTTTGAGTATCTGCATTTAAAAAATTAATAAGTCACAAGCATATAATAAATGAGAGATTAATAGTAAGAGGTTAGGCACGTATCTTTTCAATATGGATAAATTTTCAAAAGATACTGATTTTTAAAAGTATTGGCGTAAATAGGCTACTCTGAAAACTATTTGCAATTGTAGGCTAGTTTTGGCAAGCTCAGCGATGAGCTGGCCATTTTTTTTAAAAATAAAACGGGGAGCATTTGTGAAATGCGTCCCTTATAATTTACACTGACGCATCTGCTAAATGCGTCAAAGTAAATTTTTCAACCTAACAGAAACTGGAAGCAGTAGCTACTCATTTCTTTCACAACATATTCGAGCTAGAAAATCTAATTTCGTACCTTTCTTCCATTCATCTCAAAATTCATCAAAATCTCCTCAAAATCTCAAAATATACAAGGATTACTAGTCGAATTACTTCTATCAGCTATTTGGCATGAATTTGAAGGTATAAATCTAGGTTAAACTCAAACCCTGGCTCAATTTTTAGGTATTTTCATATTCTACTTTTCACAAATCTACTCTCTCATTTTTATGCTTTATTATGTCATTAGTATTTGTTTAGCAATTGATTATTCTAAAATTTCTATTATGTTTTCCTTTTTAGAAGTATGTCAGATTTCATCTCAATTGTTTGCTACTTTGATGGAAAATTGATTATGAAAGAAAATAATACACAGGTATATATTGGTGGTAAACAAAAATGTTCAAAGGTTAATTTTTTTTGCTCTTATCATGAACTAAATGAAACGGTGTATAGGATTACAAAAATTGATTCACAAGAGTATGATGTAAAACTAGTAAGCAAATGGGTAAGGAATTCTGGATCTTCTGCTATTGACGTAAATGATGATGAAGATGCCGATGCCATGTTTCCCGTTGATATGAAAGTGATTGAACTATTTGTAATAAAATAGGAGTTGAGACATTTTGAAGAGGCAATTACTACTAATTTGAACCAACATTATACTCAAATTCTTGGTATTATTCCGAGTTATCCTTACCAAAGCAATCCAAGTCTAGTATTTCCTACTTGTGTGAATACAAAGTAAGTAATTTGTTAAAATATTTACATCACTACAAGGAGATTAAGGATTTCCGACGGCTGATAACCGTCGGCGGCCGTCGGAAAAAGCCGTCGGAATATACGGCGTCGAGGAGCAGTATTTCCAACGGCTTCCGATACAGGGTGCCGTACCCGTTTCCGATGGCTTCCGACGGATCCGGACACTTGTCGGGATCCATCGAAAGCCGTCGGAAAAGATGTCCTATAGGCTGTCCTATAAGATGTTCTTACAAGCTTTATTGAAAGAAAAAATTGCTCTAATTTTCACTAATTTGAAGACCAGCTTGCTGACCGAGGTTGTCAAAAATTTTCTTAATGGTAGCTGTAGTTTGAGTATCTGCATTTAAAAAATTAATAAGTCACTAGCATATAATAAATGAGAAATTAACAGTAAGAGGTTAGGCACATATCTTTTCAATATGGATAAATTTTCAAAAGATATCGATTTTTAAAAGTATTGGCATAAATAGGCTACTCTGAAAACTATTTGCAGTTATAGGCTAGTTTTGGCCAGCTCAGCGATGAGCTGACCATTTTTTTTTAAAAATACAACGGGGCGCATTTATGAAATGCGTCGCTTATAATTTACACTGGCGCATCTACTAAATGCGTCAGAGTAAATTCTTCAACCTAACAGAAACTGGAAGCAGTAGCTACTCATTTCTTTCACAACATATTCGAGCTAGAAAATCTAATTCGTACCTTTCTTCAATTCACCTCAAAAATTCGTCAAAATCTCCTCAAAATCTCAAAATATACAAGGATTACTTGCCAGATTACTTCTATCAGCTATTTGGCATCAATTTGAAGGTATAAATCTAGGTTAAACTCAAACCGTGGCTCAATTTTTAGGTATTTTCATATTCTACTTTTCACATATCTACTCTCTCATTTTTGTGCTTTATTATGTCATTAGTATTCATTTAGCCATTGATTGTTCTAAAATTTCTATTATGTTTTCCTTTTCAGAAGTATGTCAGATTTCATCTCAGTTGTTTGCTACTTTGATGGAAAATTGACTATGAAAGAAAACAATACACCGGTATATATTGGTGGTAAACAAAAATGTTCAAAGGTCAAATTTTTTTGCTCTTATCATGAACTAAAAGAAACGATGTATAGGGTTACAAAAATTGATTCACAAGAGCATGATGTAAAACTAGTAAGCAAATGGGTAACGAATTCTAGATCTTCTGCTATTGACGTAAATGATGATGAAGATGCTGATGCCATGTTTTCCGTTGATATGAAAGTGATTGAACTATTTGTAATAAAAGAGGAGTTGAGACATTTTGAAGAGGCAATTACAACTAATTTGAACAAACATTCTACTCAAATTCTTGGTATTATTCCGAGTTATTCTTATCAGAGCAATCCAAGTCCAGTAGTTCCTATTTGTGTGAATACAAAGTAAGTAATTTGTTAAAATATTTACATCACTACAAGGAGATTAAGGATTTCCGACGGCTGATAACCATCGGCGGCCGTCGAAAAATACCGTCAGAATATACAGCGTCGGGGAGTAGTATTTCCGATAGCTTCCGACACAGGGTGTTGTACCCGTTTCCAACGGCTTCCGACGGATTCCGACGGCTTTCGATGGATTCCGACGGCTTCCGACGGATCCCGACACTTGTCGGAATCCGTCGAAAGCCGTCGAAAATCTGCTGTTTTTTTATTTCTGCTGCAAATATAGCCTTTCATCCATATTTCTCTTCCAAACACTATTACATCAATACTGCACAATCCAGTATATAATATTCCAACCAAATATCAAAACCCAAACTACACAAAATTCAAAAACACACATATAAATCAAATTACATCAAAATAAAATACATAATGTACATAACCATTCCAACATTTACAATAACCCTAACAATAAGTGTTCTACCATGTTATAAATACATAAAATCATCAACATTCTCATCCACATCATCGTACAACCACAAAACCAAGTGTATCAAACATAATTATACAAAAATCAACAATTGCCTCCACCGTCTACCCAATTATTCAAAACTAAAAAACATACCTGAACAAGCAATGAATCAATCTCCTCCAGATCCAAAGCCAGTCGAGGAAGGGAAGCGGCCACCAAACTGCTGCATGTACTCTAGCAACTGTGTGGTCTGCATGACCTGTTGGTGGTTCTGCTCCACCAGTTGGGACAATCTAGTCCGCAATTCTTCTATATCTGCTAGATCCCTCTGAGCTCTATTCCGCCGTCCCCTTATCTGACTGCTGGCCGCCAATAATGGAAAAATAAATAAAATTCATGTTTATTATTTTGAAAAGGTCAAAATATCATATTTGAAGTATTTTAAGATAAAATTATATATTCCAACATAGAATTATGACTTAAATATCAAATTAGCAGTAAAATAAATTATTTACCACTTGATTGCCAAATCCGTATCGTCTGCCATGCTCTGCCGGATCCATAACGGACTCAAAAATAGCATCCTCCTCATCAGTCATCAGTTGATCTCGACCCGTATCAGCAAGAAGTTTCTACCGTATGATTAATTAATCAAGGATTAATTAATGGATAATTATGGATTAATTAATTTGTAATTAAGGTTGTTAATTAATAATTAAGTTTATTAATTAATGATTAAAAGATAATTAATTGGTTAATTAAGTTTAATTAATTAATTATAAAAAGTAATTAGTGATTAATTACTTTGTAATTAAGAATTGATTAATAATTAAGGTTTATTAATTAATAATTGAAGATTAATTTGGTTAAAGAGTAATTAAGGAATGAATTACTCAATTTTGTTTATGAGATAAATGTGATCAAGTAAGTTAATTAATTTGATTAATTAATTAAATGAAGTCACTTGATAAAGGATTAAGTATGGTTACTTAATAAGTTTTGATAAGAGAAATTACTTAGGATAAGTAATTGATAAAATTACAAGGGTAACTGAGATAGATAAATTACTTAGTGGGAAGTAATTTTAAAATGAGTAATTACTTGTTAAAGTAATTAAGAGTTTATTACTTGGTGTAATAAATCAAAGAATTCATAAGAGTAATTAAAAGTAATTAAGAAGTAATTAAGAATAATTGATTACTATTTATATTTAATTAAGTTGATTAATTAAGAATAATGTAATTAATTAATGGAAGTAATTAATAAGGTTCATTAATTAATATGATTAATGAGAATAATTAAGGATTGATTAATTAAGATTAATTAATCTATAATAAGTTATTAATTGAGTAGTCAAGTGATTCAGGTTAGCTTGACGAATTCTGGAGGAGTAATGGAGCAGGAGGCTTCAACGTGTAGATATATATTGGTTCCGCTGTGTTTGGTATCTGTTTCTTCTGTTGTACTTGAGTTGTATGAGTTAGACAGATGTTTATAACTGTCTAATATGTGTTGTATAGATGTGTAACTCTGATGTAATCTGATACTATGTAATATTTTATTTGATATATTATATTTTATTCGTTCCGCTGTGAGTTCTCTGATGTTGTTTGTGTTCTTCTTTCTCTTTCTTTTCTTCTTCTATCTCTTTCTTTCTTCAAAATGATGCGATTTCCTGGAGATAGGAAGTCGGGTCGTTTCAGTTGGTGACGACCCGTCTTTCGTTCCACAGAAAGACGTATCATCAATAAGAAAAGAAAAGAGATAGAAATAGAAAGATAGAAAGAAAAGAACAACAATCATCAGAATCTCACAGCGGAACAGAACAAAATATAATATTACACATATCCATTACATAGTTTTACATATCCGTGTACACAAAATAATACCACTTCATTACATTAGACCATTCATAAGAGTTCTCCAACCCATACAACCCAAAATACAACATCAAAATGCTACTATAGCGAATATAGATAGATAGTACGTCTGGACTCCAGCTCCAACTCCAAAACATTTGCTAATCCAAACCTAATCACTTGGCTGTTTATATATTTATATTGATGATTATGAACTGTTTATATATTGTGATTAATAGTTGGAATTTAATTGCATTGTGATATTGTGGTTTAAACTATAAACCCAGAATATTAGTTATAAAGAAAATTGCAGTTTTAATTATAAAGAAATTAAATTGGGTTTCAAAGAAATTGAGTAATGGTTAAATAAGAAATTAAAAGAATATAAATATTTGAAACCTGATTTGGATGGAAAACTGAAATAAATTTGTATAGAAATATTACTGGATAAATTATAAATCCAAAATTAATTATATTTGATAAATTGAATTTAGAGAAATAAAGGTATTGTTAAATAATGGATTTAAAAGGGATTAAAATCTGAAATCTATTTTAAAATGTAAATTGGAAGTTTTAGAATTTGGAATGATAATTAAGATAAATGTTATTAGTTGAAGTTTTGGGAAATAAATTTATGTTATAAAACCCTAAAACTTAATTTAATAAATGGACAGAAATCGTGAGAAGGATTTCTGTGATGATTTAGTAGAAATGAGATTTCCTAGGGAAAATCCAAGTTCGAGTTTTAAATTGATTTTATAAAAAGAAAGTTTAAAATCTAAACTAATTTTAAAGAATGTTTTAAAAATTATTATTTTAAAGTGATTATTTATAAATTAGCAATAGTAAAATTTTATAAATATCTTAATAATTATGTTTACAAATGGATTTGTTTTAAAAGCTAGTTTTGACCTAAGTATATTGAAATAAGAGTTAATCTTTTTACAACTCTATTTTTAATGTATAGTATCACTAAACCTTATTTTAAATTAAGTTATATCTTATAATTAGTTATACTTTAAATATTTTGAAATTTTATTTTGAGTAAAGAATTAGTAAATTATCTATTTAAAGTATATTTTAAATTTAAATGTTTAACTGTTTTAAAATCTAAACTGTTTTGAACTTGGATATTTTCCAATGGAAATATATGGTAACGGATTTATCTTGTAAATGGGGAATTTTGGGAAAGTGTTTTCAAATGAGATTTGGAAATTTGGTAATATATCTTTAAAAAGATATTTGAGATAAATAAATAATTTGGGAATTATTTATTGTGTGATGGATGCTATGGAGCAGGAGAGGAGCTGGAGTTCGAGACGTATTATATGTACCTATATATATATCCGCTGCTATGTTGTATGGTATGTCTGTTATGTGATGATTGATGTATGAGTTACTCTGATGATATGTTGTATAAACAGTTATAGATTTCATTTTGTGTAAAGATATATAGTTGCTATTATATTTTATTCCGCTGCGACTGTGAGATTCTGATATTGTTTAGTTTCTTCTTCTTCTATCTCTTTTTCTTTTAACCTTAATGGTTCGTATTTCTGTTCCACTTGAGTCAATTAGGGTAGTATATTGTTGATTCAAGGGGTACGGATTTGCGGGCTGTCACACTTGGCAATTTCAATTTCATTACCAAACAAACCTTATTCTCAATTCACAATTTCATTTGAGATTAAGTTTGAATTCAGAGTAAATTAAGAAAGTGGATTGAAAACTAATATGGATAGAATTTGATAATCAGTCAAAATTTGAAGGTAAATAAAATCCAGTTTGAATTGGGATTTAATTTTGGTAATAATTATGGGAAGGGCGAATGAATAATGGAATTTGAATGTATTAATGATGATTTGAATTGTAAGTAAAATTCAAATGAGTGGAATAATTTAAATGGTCTCTTTGTTAATAAAATAAATCTAAAATGGATTGGATAACTAAACAAAGAGCATTAAATGTGTATATGAATTGAAAATTTGATTGAATGAGAATCAAATGGAAATAAAATAAAGCTGATATAAGAAGATAATGAAAATATTGTGAAAGCATTTAAGCAAATTAAATAATAATTGTGATTAAGCTTTATAATGTTGTCTTGTATAAATTTTGTTTGGGTAAAAAAGCTGGAGTTCGAGACGTATTATATGTACCTATATATATATCCGCCGCTATGTTGTATGGTATGTCTGTTATGTGTTGATTGATGTATGAGTTACTCTGATGATATGTTGTATATAAACAGATATAGATTTCATTTTGTGTAAAGTTCTATAGTTACTATTATATTTTATTCCGCTGCGACTGTGAGATTCTGATATTGTTTAGTTTCTTCTTCTTCTATCTCTCTTCTTTTAACCTCAATGGTTCGTATTTCTGTTCCACTTGAGTCAATTAGGGTAGAATAATGTTGATTCAAGGGGTACGGATTTGCGGGTTGTCACACTTGGTATCAGAGCGAAAGGGATAGAAAAGAGAAAAGATAGAGAAGAAGAAAGAAACAACACATCAGAATCTAAACAGCGGAACGAATAAATTATATTAATCACATAATACTTTACATAGTATCATATACATCAGAGTTACACAGCATAATCAACTCATACTAGACAGTTATAAACACCTGTCTAGTTATACAACTCAATACAATTTTAAAAAAATGTGAATTTCTTTTTAAAATTCATATTTTCCAGTGACAACCCAGATTATATAATTATTTCATCTAATTTTCATCATTTGATTTCAACATTTATTATCAAATGTCACTGCATTGTAGGCTTCCCAGACAAATTCCAAAACATAATCTTAGTTTGAATCTTTTAGTTCTTGGTTTATGCTTAACTAACTTATTTTGTTTTGAATCTGTGTTTTAACTAGTTGTTTAAACAAAATAGTTTGAAGTTTAGATTTAAACTTCATTCTGCAGTAAGTAAAAGCAGAGAGTATTTATGCAACAAACATACACAGTTTCAAGCATAACAATCATAATAACACTTATCTACACAGAGGCAATACTTATATGTATGTAACATCATCACAAACTCAAAGCAACAGCTAATAACTAATTAAGTTTAGTAAAAAGTTTACTCACTTTAATTATTAATTAAGAAAACCCATTTAGAACTTAATAAAACCTTTATTAATTAATTACTACTTTAATTAACTCTTAATTACTTAGTTAATAAGTAATTATAATTTAATTAATCATTAATCATTAATCATCAATAAATCTTCATTTAATTAATAGTTAATTAAATAATTAATTATACTTAATTAATCACTTAATTAACCCCCTTTTTAAAATAATAATTAAATTATTTAATTAACTTAAACTTCTTGAATTAATTTACTAATTACACATTATTAATACTTAATTATTATTTAAGATAAAATAATTATCTTAAATAAATCTTAGAAATCTTTATTTAACTTAATTCCTAAATTAAATTAAATTGTAAGAAATCATTAATTACTTTTATTAATTAAAAATTCTAATTCCAAATAAATTATCTAAATATTTAATTAATTTAATACTAGGTATTAATTAAAAACTTAATTACCATTAACCACTTGATTAAATAAAACTTAATCATAAATTAAAATTTAGTTAACCATCCTTAATTATAGATAAATTAAACTTAATTAATTAATCTCAAATCAAATTTTAGATCATTAATTATTTAATTAAACATCCACATTATTAATTAATTAAATAATTAACATTTATCTTAATTACTTTAATAATTAATGAATCCAATCATTAATCTTTTATTTATCTTAAGATAAAACATTTCTTATTTTTATCATGCATTTAAAAACAAAATATTCTTTAAATTTACATTAAATTCAATTTAACATTTCTTTTAAACTTAAGTCCAAATTTATTTAAAATAAGATTTTAAACAATACCAATCTTAATCTTATATGTTTACAAGAAACATATACTTTGTTAATAAGATTAAAAGGATTTAAATTTCAATTCAAATCAAATTCAAATCAATTTTAAAAATTACTTTAAAACTTCAAAATTTAAATATAATTAAAGAAAGGGATAGCCGAAATGGTTTGTGAATAATTAATTGGTGATTAAGAATAAATTAATTAAATGATTTGGGTTAATTAATTAATTAATAAAGCATTAATTAAATTATAATTAATAGTTAATTAAATAATGATTAAGGCTTAATTAATTAAATGATTAAGAATTAATTAATTTGATAATTAGAAATAATTAATTAATATTTAATTAAGTAATCAAGATTTATTAATTTTTAATTAATTAAATAATTAAGGTTAATTAATGAATAATTAATTATGTAATTAAGATTGATTAATTTGTGATTAATTAAGAATTAATTAAGTTAATTAAGAATTAATTAAGGTTAATTAATTATAAATTAAGGGTTAATTAATAACCAATTAAGGAATGATTAATTTTTAATCAAAGTTTAATTAACAAATAATTATAGTAGTTAATTGATAATTAAATAAAGATTGATTAATTAATTAAGTAGTAATTAATTAATTATGAGATAAATAAGAGGTAATTAATTAATTAAAGGTTGTGATTAATTAATTAATATTTGGTTAAGCAAGATTAAGTGATAAATTCTTAAGTAATTAATTTAATTTAAATTAATTATGATGTGAATTAATGTAGTGCTTGCTTGTGAATGATTGATTGAATTGATATCTGAATATGGTTGATATCTATTGAATGGTAGTTGAAATATTCTGTGATGAGATGTTGTATAGCTGTGATAGATATTGATTATTACCTGTTAATAATGCTATGTGATGCTATGCTTAAACCTGAATTGAATTGTTTAAACTTTAAACAACTTGGCCCTTAAGACACGTTTGGATTTCGATGAGACCGGGATCGGGAATCAAGTTTGATTTTCCGAAAACCACATCGATCCAAGTTAAACGTTAGGTCGTGACATCTCAAGTGAGGATCGAGATGGAGTTTAGAGTGCAAGGGTTATTGTCGTTAACTCTAAGGGTGATTCCAAACGAGTGTAACGAGATAATGCCTTCGGTTTCGTTCGAACCCGGAACGAACTTGTATGGATTGAATGCTTTCAGCACATCGTCAGGTGGACGATGAGCATTCTAAGTGGTATGTCCTTTAAAGGTAATCGTAGCCTCAAGCCTCATCAACCGGGAATGGCTAAAACAGGGGAGGTGCGCCAAGGCTTCGTGGGTAGCCCCCACTTGAGAGTGAGATATACCCCTGTCTAGAGGTCCCTTATTATTTCGGCTGTGTGGGCAGTTGTTGGCCACAACTGCGGGGTTGTCTTGTTCGGAACTATTCAGTAAGGAATGGTTCCGGCCTTGTGTTGCAGGGGAGTTAGGGTGGCTCCTCGGTACGGTGATCTAGGCCCCGTACTGTGACGGGCGATACCCCAGTAGCCCTGCCATTGATGGAAACCAATTTTCCCTACGAGACCCTACGGTTTTGATTGTATTACCCACATTCGTGGCTAGTAGCTGGAATTTAATAGATGTAACAATTTCGGCTATTTTCTATTTACTTGAAAACCCTAGACCCTATTATAATATCACAGAATTTCCTATCAAATGTTTTAGTTAGCGTAAGGTAAAAACTTACCCGTGTTTATTTGTGGGAAGTCTTACGTGATACTCTTGTTTTCAAAATGATTTTAAAAGTTAAGCAACTTTAACTGATTTACTCACACCAGACCCATGTCTGACCCGGAGTTTATTTTGTTTGTTTTTCATAAACTCTTGGGTACTCGAATTTTTATGAGTAGCCAAGTGATTAGGTTTGGATTAGCAAATGTTTTGGAGCTGGAGCTGGAGTCCAGACGTACTATCTATCTATATTCGCTATAGTAGCATTTTGATGTTGTATTTTGGGTTGTATGGGTTGGAGAACTCTTATGAATGGTCTAATGTAATGAAGTGGTATTATTTTGTGTACACGGATATGTAAAACTATGTAATGGATATGTGTAATATTATATTTTGTTCTGTTCCGCTGTGAGATTCTGATGATTGTTGTTCTTTTCTTTCTATCTTTCTATTTCTATCTCTTTTCTTTTCTTATTGATGATACGTCTTTCTGTGGAACGAAAGACGGGTCGTCACCCACAATGTCACGACCCGACTTTCTACTCCCAGAAAATCGCGTCATGAATTTAGAAAGAACGGGATAGAAGAAGAAAAGAAAGAAGAGAAGAAGACACAACATCAGAATCTAACACAGCGGAATGAATAAATTATATTAATAACATAATACTTTACATAGTATCATATACATCAGAGATACACAGCATAAACAACTCATACTAGACAGTTATAGACACCTGTCTAGTTATACAACATAATACAACAAACTCTCAGAGAACACACAGCGGAATACTCTATATATATCTACTCGCAGAAGCCTCCTGCTCCATTGCTCCTCCACAAGTCGTCAAAGCTAATCCAGAATCCTAACCTGAATTCCCTTGACTACTCATAAAAATTTGAGTACCCAAGAGTTATAGAAAAACAGAAATAACTCCGGGTCAGACATGGGTCTGGTGTGAGTAACAGGTTAAAGTTGCTTAACTTTTAAAAACCTTTTGAAAAGAAAGGTATCACGTAAGACTTCCCACACATAAACATGGAAAAGTTTTTACCTTACGCTAACCAAAACATTTGATAGGAAATCCGATGATATTATAATAGTGTCTAGAGTTTTCAAATAAATAAGAAATAGCCGAAATTGTTACATCTATTAAATTCCAGCTACTAGCCACAAAAGTGGGTAATACAATCAAAACCGTTGGCACTTATTGGATTTTGGATTCCTTACAATGGCAGGGCTACTGGGGTACCGCCCGTCACAGTACGTGGCCTAGATCAACGTACCGAGGAGCCACCCTAACTCCCCTACAACACAAGGCCGGACCCGTTCCTTACTGAACAGTTCCGAACAAGACAACCCCGGCGATTCTAGCTAGCAATCGCCCCACACAGCCGAAATATAAAGGGACTTCTAGACAGGGATCAATCTTGCTCTCCAGTGGGCGCTACCCACGAAGCCTTGCTGCACCTCCCCTGTTTTAGCCATTCCCGGTTGATGAGGCTTGAGGCTACGATTACCTTTAAAGGATATATCACTTAGAATGCTCATCGTCCACCTGACGATGTGCTGAAAGCATTCAATCCATACAAGTTCGTTCCGGGTTCGAACGAAACCGAAGGCATTATCTCGTTACACTCGTTTTGGAATCACCCTCAGAGTTAACGACAATAACCCTTGCACTCTAAATCACCATCTCGAATCTATAAGGACTAATTCCGTCAACTCATTACGGAATCACCCACAGAGTTATAATGACTCATAGTCCTTACACCTCGAGTCTTCACAAAGCTCCACTTTGAATTCACGACCTAACGTTATTTGGAATCGATGTGGTTTTCGGATATCCAAATATGGAAACCCGATCCCGGTCTCATCGAAATCCAAAGCGTGTCTTTTAAGGTCCAAGTTGTTTTAAAGTTTTAAAACAATTCAATACGGTATCTATATACACACAGATAGATAACATAAAACATAACTGATAATCAACATTATCACATAACAGGTAATTCACATCATCAATATCAAATAGATATTCCATATATCAACATCACAATAGATAACCTATGTTATCATCACAATACCATCAAACATCCATACCACACAATATCATTCATCTCACTATTGAGATCACAAAGCATCTAAGTCCATCCAAGACAATCATCAACATCCATTCATACATAAGCAAAGATTACTCATCATCCTATAATTAATTTAAAATGAATTAAATTAACTATCTTCAACTCTAATTAATTTAAAATGAATTAAATTAATTACCAATCTTTAATTAATTTAAAATAAATTAAATTAATTACTTCACAATAAAAATCTTGCTTACTCAATCATTTAATTGATTACAATCAATTAATCAATCATAAATTACTTTAATTAATCACTCTTGATTAATTACCCTTAATTACCTCCATGTAATTATTCTTAATTAATTTCACAAATTAATTATCCTCACTAAACAGTAATTAACCCTTAATTACTTCAATTAATTAATTAATCATAATTAATTACATTTATCCTTAATTAATTACATTAATTAATTACCTATTATTGATTAATTAATCCTAATTAATCATCCTTAATTATATCATTAATTAAATAATTAATGATCTTAATTATTTCTTAAATTAATTACTCAAAGTAATTAACAAACTTAATTACTATATTAAACCAAATTAATTATCCTTAATTAATTTCTTAATTAATACCTTGATTAATTATTTAAATAATTAATCCAAATTCCTTCATACTTAAACATCTCCTTAATTACAACCTGTAATTATTATATAATTACTTAACTAAGTAATTTCCAAATCAATAATTACATAAAGTAATTATTCTTAACCCAAGTGTTTAAAATTAATTAAACTTAATTAATTAAATTAAACAATCTCATTCAATTAAATTAATTACATTAAGTAATTAATTTCTTAATTACTTTATCAAGTAATTACCCAAACCATTTATAATTGATTATTATTAAATTAATTAATCTAATTAATTATAAAAATTAACTACATTAATTAATTATTAAATAATCATGGTTAATGACCTTCATTAACCATTCTCAAATTATTTATAAGGTAATTAACCTAAATTAATTACCAATTTAATTATCTTTAATCATTACAATAATTAAAGTTAATTATTAAATTAACTAACCTTAATTTAAATCTTAATTATAAAATTATCATTCATTTATCATTAATCAATAACTTAATTAATGATCTTAATTCCAAATTGATTAATGATTAATCAATTTTTAATTTCAAATTTAATAAATTAAGTAAATTAAGTAATCTTAATTACTTTGTTGATTTAATTCTAAAACATAAATCCAAATTCAAATTTCAAAAACATAACTTAATTATGTTTAAAACAATTAAGGTTCATTAATTAATATGATTAATGAGAATAATTAAGGATTGATTAATTAAGATTTATTAATCTAAAATAAATAAAGTAATTAAGGTTAATTACTTAGTGGTTTAATTAATTTGTGTAATTAATTAAGGTAATTACTTAATGTAATTAAGAGTAATTAATCAAGGTTGATTAATTAAGATGATGATTAATTAATTGGTTTAATCAATGGATTTATAAGCAGGATTTATAGATGAGTAATTAATTTAATTTATTTTTAAATTAATTAAAGATAAAAGTAATTAATTTAATTCATTTTAAATTAATTATAAATGATGGATAATATATCATTACTTATGGATGATATTGATATACCTTTGGATGGTTGTGATCTCAGAAATGAGATGAGTAGTATCTATAGGATATGGATGCTTAATTATAGTATGATGGATTATTTGGTTGTGATGATTGTTGTTGTGATGTTTGACTGTTGTGTTGATTGATGTATGAGTTACTCTGGTGATATGTTGTATATAAACAGATATAGATTTCATTTTGTGTAAAGTTCTATAGTTGCTATTATATTTTATTCCGCTGCGATTGTGAGATTCTGATATTGTTTAGTTTCTTCTTCTTCTATCTCTTTTTCTTTAAACTCAATGGTTCGTATTTCTGTTCCACTTGAGTCAATTAGGGTAGAATAATGTTGATTCAAGGGGTACGGATTTGCGGGCTGTCACACTTGGTACCAAGTGTGACGACCCGACTTTCCACTCCCGGAAAATCGCATCATTTTTAAGAATGAAAGGGATAGAAAAGAGAAAAGATAGAGAAGAAGAAAGAAACAACACATCAGAATCTAAACAGCGGAACGAATAAATTATATTAATCACATAATACTTTACATAGTATCATATACATCAGAGTTACACAGCATAATCAACTCATACTAGACAGTTATAAACACCTGTCTAGTTATACAACTCAATACAACTCAAAAACATCAACATATCAGAGAACACACAGCGGAATACTCTATAGCTATACGCAGAAGCCTCCTGCTCCATTGCTCCTTCAGAATTCGTCAAGCCAACTTAAAAACCTAACCTGAATCCCTTGGCTACTCGTAAAAATTTGAGTACCCAAGAGTTTAAGAAAAACAGAATAAACTCTGGGTCAGACATGGGTCTGGTGTGAGTAAACGGTTAAAGTTGCTTAACTTTAAAAACCTTTTGAAAGAAAAGGTATCACGTAAGACTTCCCACACATAAACATGAAAAAGTTTTTACCTTACGCTAACCAAAACATTTGATAAGAAATTCTGTGATATTATAATAGTGTCTAGGGTTTTCAAATAAATATGAAATAGCCGAAATTGTTACATCTATTAAATTCCAGCTACTAGCCACAAAAGTGGGTAATACAATCAAAACCGTTGGCACTTATTGGATTTTGGATTCCATACAATGGCAGGGCTACTGGGGTACCGCCCGTCACAGTACGTGGCCTAGATCACCGTACCGAGGAGCCACCCTAACTCCCCTGCTACACAAAGCCGGACCCATTCCTTACTGAATGGTTCCAAATAAGACAACCCCGACGGTTGTAGCTATTCAACCGTCCCACACAGCCGAAATAAAAGGGACTCTAGACAGGGGTAAATCTTACTCTCAAGTGGGGGCTACCCACGAAGCTTTGGCGCACCTCCCCTGTTTTAGCCATTCCCGGTTGATGAGGCTTGAGGCTACGATTACCTTTATAGGACATATCACTTAGAATGCTCATCGTCCACCTGACGACGTGCTGAAAGCATTCAATCCATACAAGTTCGTTCCGGGTTCGAACGAAACCGAAGGCATTATCTCGTTACACTCGTTTTGGAATCACCCTCAGAGTTAACGACAATAACCCTTGTACTCTAATTCGCCATCTCGAACCTATAAGTACTATTCCGTCAAACTCATTACGGAATCACCCACAGAGTTATATTGACTTATAGTCCTTACACCTCGAGTCTTCACTTGCTCCACTTAGATTAACGACCTAACGTTAATTTGGAATCGATGTGGTTTTCGGATATCCAAATATGGAAACCCGATCCCGGTCTCATCGAAATCCAAAGCGTGTCTTTTAAGGCCAAGTTTGTTTAAGGTTTAAACAATTCAATTCAAAAATCTATATACACAGAATAGATAATTCACAAGTCACAATTGATAACTACATTATCAATAAACAGATGATCCATAACTAAATAGGTAATCCATATCATCACAATAGATAATCTATATTACCATCATAATGCAATCCAATCATTCATACCACACAACAATACTTATCTCATTTCTGAGATTACATCCATTCAAGACAGTCAATGTCATCCATTCATACATAAGCAACGATTTACTTAATCATAACATAATTAATTTAAAATGAATTAAATTAACTATCTCTATCTCTAATTAATTTAAAGTGAATTAAATTAATTACTTCATCTCTTAATTAATTTAAAATTAATTAAATTAATTACCTTCATCAAAAATAAATCTTGCTTACTTATTCATTAATTAAATCAATTAATTAATCTATAATAAGTTATTAATTGTAATTAATTAAGGATTAATGCAATTAATTATAATTAATTAATAAAGTAATTAAGGTTATTTACTTAATGGTTTAATTAATTTGTGAAATTAATTAAGGTAATTACTTAATGTAATTAAGAGTAATTAATCAACAATTGATTATTAAAGTTTCAAAAATCCTTTTGAAAACAAAAGCATCTCGTAAGACCACGCCACAAATAAACATGTCGGGTTTTTACCTTACGATAGCTAAAACACTTTTTATAGAAATCCTCTTATATTATAATCAGCTGGTATTCCAGACTGACTCGGGTGTTATTTCGTTATAATGCTCGGGTCAGACCGAGTATTATTTGTTCAGGATAGGTTGCTATGGAGCAGGAGAGGAGCTGGAGTCCGAGACGTATTATATGTACCTATATATATCCGCTGCTATGTTGTATGGTATGTCTGTTATGTGTTGATTGATGTATGAGTTGCTCTGATACCAAGTGTGATCCTGGGACCTGTGGGTTATGGGCCCACCAAACTTCCGCTGCGCCACTCTGATATTATAATAGGGTCTATTTACAAATACTTATAAAATAGCCGAAATTGTTACATTCATTAAATTCCAGCTACTAGCCACCGAAGTGGGTAATACAAACAAAACTCGTAAAAGGCTCGTAGGGAAAATGGATTTCCATCAATGACTAGGCACTGGGGTACCACCTGTCACAGTACGTGGTCTAGATCACAGTACCGAGGACTACTCCCTTCATCCCCTGCAACACAAGGCCGGAATCACCTATGGGCAATTCCGAATAAGATCACCCCGCGGTTGGGATCAGCAACCGCACCACTAAGCCGAAATAAAAAGGAACCTCTAGACAGGGATGACCTTACTCTCCAGTGGGGGCTACCCACGAAGCCTTGCTGCATATCCCCTGATTTTCAGTCATTCCCGGTTGGTGAGGCTTGAGGCTTAACGTTACCTTTAGAACGTTTCACTTAGAATGCCCATCGTCCGCTGACGATGTCACGAAGCATTCGTCCATACAAGTCCGTCCCGGGTTCGAACGGAACCGAAGGCACTATTCCTACTACATCCATTTTGGAAATATCCTCAGGATTAGTAGCGACTAGCCCTTGCACTTCACTGCTCCATCTTCGACTCCGAAAAACGTTTATCGCACGAAAACGTACAAACCGGATCGAAGTGGTTTTCGAGAAATAAATTTCGATCCCGGTCTCTTCGAAACGATCAACGCAATTTGTCCAATATTGATAGTCGGTGATTTAACTATCAATTTATATTCATAAACATCCATAGCATCCATCACACAATAAATAATTCCCAAATTATTTATTTATCTCAAATATCTTTTTAAAGATATATTACCAAATTTCCAAAGCTCGTTTGAAAACATTTCCCAAAATTCTCCATTTACAAGGTAAATCCTTTACCATATATTTCCATTGGAAAATATCCAAGTTCAAAACAGTTTAGATTTAAAAACAGTTAAAAACATTTAAATTTAAAATATACTTTAAAATAGATAATTTACTACTAATTCTTTTAGTTCGAGTGGTCAGTGGTACTCCATGTTCTTGAATGTAACATCCCAGAATTCTGAGTACGGGATTTGTGAACATTTAATCCATTTTAAATGTTTACTACGGGTTTAAGTTTGATTTTGAACTAAAAGAATTGGGTTAAATTGAAATAACAAGTTATAATATTTAATGTGGAAATTCAATTGAAATTGAATAATAATAATTGAATATTGGATTGAGATAATTTAGGAAATTGGATGTGAATTGATATAAAAATGATGTTTAAATGTGTTTTTAAGTTCAATTGGACATAATTGATATTATTGGATTTTTGGAAGAATTTAAAAGTTGATAAGTTATTAATTGGAATTTTATATTAATTTAAAAATGAATTTAATATTATTAAATTGCAATAAATCAGATTTTGGTCCGGAATGAGCCAAAACAATTTTTAATGTGTTTATAAATTTTATATGAATTATTGTTAAGTTAATAAAATTTTAAAAATGGAAATTTGAGTGATTTCGATAATTTCGAAAATCGCTTAATTAAATAGACGAGTTAATATAGCCTTCCGGGGCACAGTCTCGGAATTCAACGAAACTAGTCTCATTGGATCCGTAATAGTTAGTTATTACCGGATTTCAATTTTCGTAGCTATCGGAGTTGTCGTTTGACCCCGGCAGCTCGAAACGCATCGAAATCGTTTTAATCGGTTTAATTTCAAATTGATCGTTTTATTCCGTAACTCGTGCATACGATCGAATTAGCTTACGAAACCTGTTCCATTGTGTCAGGAACGCCGAAAAACCCCAGGATAGCCTGTCGGAACGCGAGATTTGGAGTTCGTTTGCATACGATGTGAAATTGAGATATTTGTTGATTATAATATTAATAAACAATATTATATATATATTATTACTCTCCTAAACCCTAGTAAACCAGGCCGCCGCTTATTTTATTTCCAATGGCCGGTAACGATTTTCGTTTTTCCTCCTTGATCTCGTAATCAACCAATTATTTTCAAAAACTTTCAACTGGGAAAGTGTAGAGAGCCTCGAGATCTAAGCATCCAACGGTTGTTTTTGTGTGAAGTTCTCGTTTGGAGGAGTTTAGAGCTTGCGTTCGTAGTCGCTTCGCACGCGATTTCTGGTGAGGATCGTCGACCGGGCTTGCTTGTTTTCTAGTCGTTGGTGGAGGCCGCGTCGGGCTACGTTGTGGTAGGAGATGATCGGATTCTGGGCGATTTTGGGTGTTGCGACATGTAGGGTTTTGCGTACTGTTAGGGTCGAGCTTCGTTGTCGCTCGCGTGATGTTGAGGAAGGAAGAGGCGGGCCGAGTTTTGATTTGGTATTTTCTTTTGTTTTTCTAAAAAAAAATAAGATAAAAAGAAGAAATTGTTTGAAATTAAATTCAAATATTGTAATTTAAATAACTTGTTCATATGTAACCAGAAATCAACAATCTTGGTAGCGCCGGAATCGCAGAGTCGAGCACTACGCGTTGGTGCAGATCCGGATCCATTCCGGGCAAGTAGGAATTTGGGTTAAATCGGACACCGTCCGGTTTAATTTAAATTTCGAACGCTCGCCGAAACTCAAGGTGAGTTATTCTCACTCACATCTGGATACTAGTAAAGTAGACAGTTAGTATTGATTGGTTGTTTGGATGTTTAGCTGAATATGTTAGTTGTTATCAAATTGAATTGATATATATACTGTTGTGCTAATATTTGTTGATGCAGGGAAAACAGGTTGGAGGGATCCAACGGGATTCCTCACAAAGTAGTAATATTTTTATATTGATGATTATGCCTGTTTATATATTGTGATTGATAAGTTGGAATTTAATTGCATTGTGATATTGTGGTTTAAACTATAAACCCAGAATATTAGTTATAAAGAAAATTGCAGTTTTAATTATAAAGAAATTAAATTGGGTTTCAAAGAAATTGAGAAAGGGTTAAATAAGAAATTAAAAGAATATAAATATTTGAAACCTGATTTGGATGGAAAACTGAAATAAATTTGTATAGAAATATTACTGGATAAATTATAAATCCAAAATTAATTATATTTGATAAATTGAATTTAGAGAAATAAAGGTATTGCTAAATAATGGATTTAAAAGGATTAAAATTTGAAATCTATTTAGAATGGAAATTGGAAGTTTTAAAATTTGGAATGATAATTAATTTAAATGTTATTAGTTGAAGTTTTGGGAAATAAATTTATGTTATAAAACCCTAAAACTTAATTTAATAAATGGACAGAAATCGTGAGAAGGATTTCTGTGATGATTTAGTAGAAATGAGATTTCCTAGGGAAAAATCCAAGTTCGAGTTTTAAATTGATTTTATAAAAAGAAAGTTTAAAATCTAAACTAATTTTAAAGAATGTTTTAAAAATTATTATTTTAAAGTGATTATTTATAAATTAGCAATAGTAAAATTTTATAAATATCTTAATAATTATGTTTATAAATGGATTTGTTTTAAAAGCTAGTTTTGACCTAAGTATATTGAAATAAGTATTAATCTTTTTACAACTCTATTTTTAAAATATAGTGTAACTAAAACCTTATTTTAAATCAAGTTATATCTTATATAATAGTTTTGTTTTAAAAATTTTGAAATTTATATTTTGAGTAAATAATTAGTAGTAAATTTATCCATTTTAAAGTATATTTCAGTATAAAATGTTTTAACTGTTTTTAAATACAAATGTTTTGAACTTGGATATTTCCAATGGAAATATATGGTAAATGATTTACCTTGTAAAGGAGGAATTTTGAGAAATGTTTTCAAATGAGATTTGGAAATTTGGTAATATATCTTTTAAAGATATTTGAGGTAAATAAATAATTTGGGAATTATTTATTGTGTGATGGATGCTATGGATGTTTATGAATATAAATTGATAGTTAAATCACCGACTATCAATATTGGACAAATGCGTTGATCGTTTCGAAGAGACCGGGATCGAGATTTATTTCTCGAAAACCACTTCGATCCGGTTTGTACGTTTTCGTGCGATAAACGTTTTTCGGAGTCGAAGATGGAGCAGTGAAGTGCAAGGGCTAGTCGCTACTAATCCTGAGGATATTTCCAAAATGGATGTAGTAGGAATAGTGCCTTCGGTTCCGTTCGAACCCGGGACGGACTTGTATGGACGAATGCTTCGTGACATCGTCAGCGGACGATGGGCATTCTAAGTGAAACGTTCTAAAGGTAACGTTAAGCCTCAAGCCTCACCAACCGGGAATGACTGAAAATCAGGGGATATGCAGCAAGGCTTCGTGGGTAGCCCCCACTGGAGAGTAAGGTCATCCCTGTCTAGAGGTTCCTTTTTATTTCGGCTTAGTGGTGCGGTTGCTGATCCCAACCGCGGGGTGATCTTATTCGGAATTGCCCATAGGTGATTCCGGTCTTGTGTTGCAGGGGACGAAGGGAGTAGTCCTCGGTACTGTGATCTAGACCACGTACTGTGATAGGTGGTACCCCAGTGCCTAGTCATTGTTGGAAATCCATTTTCCCTACGAGCCTTTTACGAGTTTTGTTTGTATTACCCACTTCGGTGGCTAGTAGCTGGAATTTAATAGATGTAACAATTTCGGCTATTTTATAAGTATTTGTAAATAGACACTATTATAATATCAGAGGATTTCTATAAAAAGTGTTTTAGCTATCGTAAGGTAAAAACCCGACATGTTTATTTATGGCGTGGTCTTACGAGATGCTTTTGTTTTCAAAAGGATTTTTGAAACTTTAATAATCAATTGTGTGCATTATTATCAGCTGGTATTCCAGACTGACTCGGGTGTTATTTCGTTATAATGCTCGGGTCAGACCGAGTATTATTGTTCAGGTCAGGATGCTATGGAGCAGGAGAGGAGCTGGAGTCCGAGACGTATTATATGTACCTATATATATATCCGCTGCTATGGTTGTATGGTATGTCTGATTTGTATTGATTGATGTATGAGGTACTCTGATGATATGTGGTATATAAACAGTTATAGATTTCAATTTTGTGTAAAGATATATAGTTGCTATTATATTTTATTCCGCTGCGACTGTGAGATTCTGATATTGTTTAGTTTCTTCTTCTTCTATCTCTTTTTCTTTAACCTCAATGGTTCGTATTTCTGTTCCACTTGAGTCAATTAGGGTAGAATAATGTTGATTCAAGGGGTACGGATTTGCGGGCTGTCACACTTGGTATCAGAGCTTAGGTTGGCGACAACCTAGGCTTTGGTGGGGTAATTACTCATTTAATAGAGTCGATAGTACTCTATAATGAGTTGAGTGTATTAATAGCTATGAGAGCGTACTTGTTAGTGCTTATAAAATTGTTTTTATACTGTGTTGACTTATCGGTTGAGTGTTTATGAATTCTGGTCGGTGCGGGAAGTACAACCGTATCGATAGGGGTTTCTAAACTCTTGAACAAGATAAACCGACATAGTATTGTTTTTAAAGTGGGTAAATGAAATAACTTTACCCAAAATTATATTTTAATATAAAAGAAATGATTTTCTAGCTTATTATATATTGGGTGATTGTTGGATTGTTAATACCATAATTAAGTAAGAATCTTGAATATGATCTAAAATTTGAAATGATATATATAAGCAAATAAGGAATTTAGGATAGTAAAATTGAAATGGTTATAGCCAAATAGAATTAATTAAATATGTTGCAAATAAGAAGTGAAATTAAAATTTGAATTAAACCAGAATTTAAAACCCGGAAGTTTTGGAAAAGATTTTAAATGTATTGAAAATAAAAGTTTGGGAATGTTTTCCAATATGTTTGAAGGCAATAATGGAATGTTGTTTTGGGTAATATTTTTGAATGGCAACTGTTTTGAAATAAATTTGGGAAAGTAAGAAGCATTGAACTCACTGCAGTCGCTGGAAAATAATCCTGATGATGCTGGCCACATCATTAGAATTCATTCTCGAGTTTCTAAAGTGATGGATTGCTTCCCTAATACTTGGTTATGATATTGTTTGGGTCTATTGGGTATAACAGTTGTTTTGGAGATTTTAAAATAGGGAAATTGTTTTGGAATAAACAAGTTGTGGAAAAAATCTGGGAATGTGATTTGATATACCAAATGGGTATATATATTTGATATATTTCAAAATGATTTTGAAATAAAAACCGGGCAATTGAATTCTGGAAAATTTTAATTAAATAAAGATGTGAAGGTAAAATGAATCAACCATAACTTGTAAGGTGAAGTTGATTTAAGTAAGATAGTAAAATGAAATTTTAGTCATAAAATTAAAATTTGACTTGAGTAAATGGAGGTAAATGAAATTATTAAAATGAATGGAAAGTTGAATTTAATTTGGGATAAGTTAAATAAAATTGAGAATTGGAATTTAAATTTAACTTGGATAAGTGAAATGAATTAACTATTAAACTTATTATGTAAAGTAATATTAATAAGAAGGAAGAAATGAAAATCTTAAATCTTGGAATTACAATTTAATCTGAGAAATTGAAAGTGAATAACATATGTTGAAGTAAATAAAGTATGTTGAAGTGAATTGAAATTTGAATTTTACTTGGATAAGTAAATAAGTTGGACTTAAAATAAAATTGATTTGGATTAAATTGAAAGGTAAGTTGATTTTGAGATTGTGGGTCATTGAGTATTGGATTATACCCATAAGCTATTAAGTATTATACTTATAGTTTGAGGTTGTGGATTTGAAGTTTGCAAAGAAATAAATTAAGGGAATTTGTATCCTGAAGAATTCAGATGTATATATATACATATGGAATTTAGAATTGTGATTATAAGTTGTAGATGGATTAAAATGAGCTATATAGGCTTTTAAAGTAAATAAGTTGGTGAACTTATATAAATAAAATGAAATTATAATCACAGATGGAAATAGAGGAATGGTATGGAAGATCCAAATTTAATCTTAAATGAATGTGGATTGAGATAAGGTAAAGTGAGATATAATGAAGTGAATGAATTTCACTAGGTAAACAAGTTTTGAACTTGTATATGGAAAATTAAATTTGGGAATTTGAAAATTAATCCAATCTAAATGAATTGGATATAAAAGGTGAAATGTAAATTGCTTATAATTGCATTAAGGAATTCACATTCTTAAGTTATTAAGTAACTTAAATTGGAGATTATAAAATGAGAATGGACTTAAGTGAGCACTTTAAAATCTTGAATGGAAGTAAAGTTGCAAATTTATTTAATGAAAGAGTGGAATGGTGTGGAAAAATTCAAACTTTGACTATAAATGAAATGTAAAGTATAATAAATAATAATATTGAAAGAAATTTGGATTATATTTAAAGGAGTGAAAAGGAAAGTTTGAAAATTTAAATTTGGCCAAAGTGAATATTTGGAAAATGGTGATATTATGAATGAATTCAGAGTAAATTAAGAAAGTGGATTGAAAACTAATATGGATTATGTTATTGACTGAATTAAATTACAAATTAATGGAATTTGTATTGTAATGGATGGAATTTGATAATCAGTCAAAATTTGAAGGTAAATAAAATCCAGTTTGGGTTGAGATTTAATTATGGTAATAAATTTTGGATGTGTAAATGAATAATGGAATTTGAATATGTTAGTGATGATTTGAGTTGTGGATAAAATTCAAATGAGTGGAATAATTTAAATGGCCTCTTTGTTAATAAAATAAATCTAAAATGGATTGGATAACTAAACAAAGAGCATTAAATGTGTATATGAATTGAAAATTTGATTAAATGAGAATCAAATGGAAATAAAATAAAGTTGATATAAGAAGATAACGAAAATATTGTGAAGAAAGCTTAAGTAAATTAAATAAATGAGATTAAGCTTTATAATGTGGTCTTGCATAAATTTTGTTGGGTGATAGGCATTGAATTGCAAGTGGAATGATAAGTGTAAACTTAAGTTAAGTAATGGATTTGAAAATATGAAAATCAAGGCATGATTTTAAAAAAAAAAAATAATGAGAATAATAAAATAATGAAAATAAACTTGGATTGATTAAAGAAATAAAGATGTAAGGAAATGTAATTTAACAATTACATTGGAATGAGGAAAAAAAAAAAAAAAAAATGTTTGGGTTGTGAACCTGGTAATGGAGTAAGATTTATATAAATCTAAGTTGAAATTAATTTTAAATGGTTATAAGCTTAAGTGGCAATTGTTTTGCTTGAATGACTTGAATATTTGAATGTATTTAGAATTAAGTTGTTTAAACAACTAAATTGGTTTTGGATAAATTGGAATTTGATTAAGTGAAGTCAAATTAAAATGAAACTAAATTTGGTATGCAAGAAAGAATTGAGATATTATGAAATTGAATTTGGATTTAAAATATATTGAGCTGGATTGGAATATAACCTAAGGGTTGTATATTAATGCAATCAAACTTGGTGATTATGCATATGAATAGACATAAGCATAAAGGAAATGTGAGTCCTTCACATTGGTAATAAGAATTTGATTGTGAATCAAATTTAAATAATGTTGCATATAAATGAATTAAAGCACCTATTCATAATATTGAAGTGAATATGAATGAGTTGTCTTAGTGTATTCAACACTGAACTTGGTTTTGAATTAATTGGAATGCATTGAAATGTTATTAAGTAATTTTGCATAAGAATGAAGATGCTTCTACTCTGAAGATAAAGGTGGTTTGTAAATCAATTAGGAATTGTACTGAAATAGATTGCTATTAGTGAAGCATATGTTAATCCTATTGAGATAAATATGAATTGTATATGGTTGATTTGAGTATAAATCATTCAAGTGAAAGTAAATAATGTTGGACTTGAATAGATAATTGGAAAGATGATTTAAAATCTTGAATTGTTGGTAAAGGATGGTTAATATTAGTAAATTTTGAAATTTGCTTGATTTGGATTATGCCATAGATATGTTGGATTGCTTTTATATTGGAAAATGTTGATTAAAATGCACAGATCTTGTAACTAATGAGTATGTTGAGTAAGTGCAGGAATGCGAGGCGCTCGAGAGGGTTTGAAGCGCGTATATGCATTATATATTAGCTACTTGCTATTAAAATTTTGCTAAAAGGTACGCCTACGCAAATAAAATTGGAAAATGATATATATATTATGATATATTTTGGTTTCCGGCCTTGTGAGCCGATGTATATATATTTGTGTATCCTGCGATATCGCAGAAGCTCCTCCGTACAGGGGAGACTCTGCCAAAATTTTCCGTAAATTTTGAGAGTTAGAAAATTTTTGGGTTTTGGGAAAAGTTAAGTAACTTATGAAGTTATAAGTTAAAATTAAAGCTTTAGAATTAATAAAGCAAATAGGTTTGGGAATTGAACAAAAAGGATTTTGTGAAGTGAATATAAGCTTTTAACTAAGCTAATGGGATAAGTAGATGAGTTTGAGAGTATGTTCTACCTTATACAAATTTCGGGGACGAAATTTTTATAAGGGGGAAGGAATGTAACATCCCAGAATTTTGAGTACGGGATTTGTGAACATTTAATCCATTTTAAATGTTTACTACGGGTTTAAGTTTGATTTTGAACTAAAAGAATTGGGTTAAATTGAAATAACAAGTTATAATATTTAATGTGGAAATTCAATTGAAATTGAATAATAATAATTGAATATTGGATTGAGATAATTTAGGAAATTGGATGTGAATTGATATAAAAATGATGTTTAAATGTGTTTTTAAGTTCAATTGGACATAATTGATATTATTGGATTTTTGGAAGAATTTAAAAGTTGATAAGTTATTAATTGGAATTTTATATTAATTTAAAAATGAATTTAATATTATTAAATTGCAATAAATCAGATTTTGGTCCGGAATGAGCCAAAACAATTTTTAATGTGTTTATAAATTTTATATGAATTATTGTTAAGTTAATAAAATTTTAAAAATGGAAATTTGAGTGATTTCGATAATTTCGAAAATCGCTTAATTAAATAGACGAGTTAATATAGCCTTCCGGGGCACAGTCTCGGAATTCAACGAAACTAGTTTCATTGGATCCGTAATAGTTAGTTATTACCGGATTTCAATTTTCGTAGCTATCGGAGTTGTCGTTTGACCCCGGCAGCTCGAAACGCATCGAAATCGTTTTAATCGGTTTAATTTCAAATTGATCGTTTTATTCCGTAACTCATGCATACGATCGAATTAGCTTACGAAACCTGTTCCATTGTGTCAGGAACGCCGAAAAACCCCAGGATAGCCTGTCGGAACGCGAGATTTGGAGTTCGTTTGCATACGATGTGAAATTGAGATATTTGTTGATTATAATATTAATAAACAATATTATATATATATTATTACTCTCCTAAACCCTAGTAAACCAGGCCGCCGCTTATTTTATTTCCAATGGCCGGTAACGATTTTCGTTTTTCCTCCTTGATCTCGTAATCAACCAATTATTTTCAAAAACTTTCAACTGGGAAAGTGTAGAGAGCCTCGAGATCTAAGCATCCAACGGTTGTTTTTGTGTGAAGTTCTCGTTTGGAGGAGTTTAGAGCTTGCGTTCGTAGTCGCTTCGCACGCGATTTCTGGTGAGGATCGTCGACCGGGCTTGCTTGTTTTCTAGTCGTTGGTGGAGGCCGCGTCGGGCTACGTTGTGGTAGGAGATGATCGGATTCTGGGCGATTTTGGGTGTTGCGACATGTAGGGTTTTGCGTACTGTTAGGGTCGAGCTTCGTTGTCGCTCGCGTGATGTTGAGGAAGGAAGAGGCGGGCCGAGTTTTGATTTGGTATTTTCTTTTGTTTTTCTAAAAAAAAATAAGATAAAAAGAAGAAATTGTTTGAAATTAAATTCAAATATTGTAATTTAAATAACTTGTTCATATGTAACCAGAAATCAACAATCTTGGTAGCGCCGGAATCGCAGAGTCGAGCACTACGCGTTGGTGCAGATCCGGATCCATTCCGGGCAAGTAGGAATTTGGGTTAAATCGGACACCGTCCGGTTTAATTTAAATTTCGAACGCTCGCCGAAACTCAAGGTGAGTTATTCTCACTCACATCTGGATACTAGTAAAGTAGACAGTTAGTATTGATTGGTTGTTTGGATGTTTAGCTGAATATGTTAGTTGTTATCAAATTGAATTGATATATATACTGTTGTGCTAATATTTGTTGATGCAGGGAAAACAGGTTGGAGGGATCCAACGGGATTCCTCACAAAGTAGTAATATTTTTATATTGATGATTATGCCTGTTTATATATTGTGATTGATAAGTTGGAATTTAATTGCATTGTGATATTGTGGTTTAAACTATAAACCCAGAATATTAGTTATAAAGAAAATTGCAGTTTTAATTATAAAGAAATTAAATTGGGTTTCAAAGAAATTGAGAAAGGGTTAAATAAGAAATTAAAAGAATATAAATATTTGAAACCTGATTTGGATGGAAAACTGAAATAAATTTGTATAGAAATATTACTGGATAAATTATAAATCCAAAATTAATTATATTTGATAAATTGAATTTAGAGAAATAAAGGTATTGCTAAATAATGGATTTAAAAGGATTAAAATTTGAAATCTATTTAGAATGGAAATTGGAAGTTTTAAAATTTGGAATGATAATTAATTTAAATGTTATTAGTTGAAGTTTTGGGAAATAAATTTATGTTATAAAACCCTAAAACTTAATTTAATAAATGGACAGAAATCGTGAGAAGGATTTCTGTGATGATTTAGTAGAAATGAGATTTCCTAGGGAAAAATCCAAGTTCGAGTTTTAAATTGATTTTATAAAAAGAAAGTTTAAAATCTAAACTAATTTTAAAGAATGTTTTAAAAATTATTATTTTAAAGTGATTATTTATAAATTAGCAATAGTAAAATTTTATAAATATCTTAATAATTATGTTTATAAATGGATTTGTTTTAAAAGCTAGTTTTGACCTAAGTATATTGAAATAAGTATTAATCTTTTTACAACTCTATTTTTAAAATATAGTGTAACTAAAACCTTATTTTAAATCAAGTTATATCTTATATAATAGTTTTGTTTTAAAAATTTTGAAATTTATATTTTGAGTAAATAATTAGTAGTAAATTTATCCATTTTAAAGTATATTTCAGTATAAAATGTTTTAACTGTTTTTAAATACAAATGTTTTGAACTTGGATATTTCCAATGGAAATATATGGTAAATGATTTACCTTGTAAAGGAGGAATTTTGAGAAATGTTTTCAAATGAGATTTGGAAATTTGGTAATATATCTTTTAAAGATATTTGAGGTAAATAAATAATTTGGGAATTATTTATTGTGTGATGGATGCTATGGATGTTTATGAATATAAATTGATAGTTAAATCACCGACTATCAATATTGGACAAATGCGTTGATCGTTTCGAAGAGACCGGGATCGAGATTTATTTCTCGAAAACCACTTCGATCCGGTTTGTACGTTTTCGTGCGATAAACGTTTTTCGGAGTCGAAGATGGAGCAGTGAAGTGCAAGGGCTAGTCGCTACTAATCCTGAGGATATTTCCAAAATGGATGTAGTAGGAATAGTGCCTTCGGTTCCGTTCGAACCCGGGACGGACTTGTATGGACGAATGCTTCGTGACATCGTCAGCGGACGATGGGCATTCTAAGTGAAACGTTCTAAAGGTAACGTTAAGCCTCAAGCCTCACCAACCGGGAATGACTGAAAATCAGGGGATATGCAGCAAGGCTTCGTGGGTAGCCCCCACTGGAGAGTAAGGTCATCCCTGTCTAGAGGTTCCTTTTTATTTCGGCTTAGTGGTGCGGTTGCTGATCCCAACCGCGGGGTGATCTTATTCGGAATTGCCCATAGGTGATTCCGGTCTTGTGTTGCAGGGGACGAAGGGAGTAGTCCTCGGTACTGTGATCTAGACCACGTACTGTGATAGGTGGTACCCCAGTGCCTAGTCATTGTTGGAAATCCATTTTCCCTACGAGCCTTTTACGAGTTTTGTTTGTATTACCCACTTCGGTGGCTAGTAGCTGGAATTTAATAGATGTAACAATTTCGGCTATTTTATAAGTATTTGTAAATAGACACTATTATAATATCAGAGGATTTCTATAAAAAGTGTTTTAGCTATCGTAAGGTAAAAATCCGACATGTTTATTTATGGCGTGGTCTTACGAGATGCTTTTGTTTTCAAAAGGATTTTTGAAACTTTAATAATCAATTGTGTGCATTATTATCAGCTGGTATTCCAGACTGACTCGGGTGTTATTTCGTTATAATGCTCGGGTCAGACCGAGTATTATTGTTCAGGTCAGGATGCTATGGAGCAGGAGAGGAGCTGGAGTCCGAGACGTATTATATGTACCTATATATATATCCGCTGCTATGGTTGTATGGTATGTCTGATTTGTATTGATTGATGTATGAGGTACTCTGATGATATGTGGTATATAAACAGTTATAGATTTCAATTTTGTGTAAAGATATATAGTTGCTATTATATTTTATTCCGCTGCGACTGTGAGATTCTGATATTGTTTAGTTTCTTCTTCTTCTATCTCTTTTTCTTTAACCTCAATGGTTCGTATTTCTGTTCCACTTGAGTCAATTAGGGTAGAATAATGTTGATTCAAGGGGTACGGATTTGCGGGCTGTCACAATACCAGCTGTAGCGACCCGAAATTCCACTACCGGAAAATCGCATCACTAATTAAGAAAGAAAGGGATAGAAGAAGAAAAGAAAGAGAAGAAAGAGAAAACAACACATCAGAATCTCACAGCGGAACGATTTAAATATAATATAGAACATATACATAGTATTATATACATCAGAGTACACAACTATACATCTCAATTTAGACAGTTATATCATTTCTGTCTAATACAATACAAGACATCATACAGACAACAACACAGCGGAAACTCTAATCATATCTACACGCTGAAGCCTCCTGCTCCAAAGCTCCTCCAGAATTCGTCAAGAGATAACCTGAATCACTTGACTACTCATATATAATATGAGTACCCAAGAGTTTAATAAAACAGAAAATAAACACTCGGGTCAGACAGGGGTCTGGTGTGAGTAAATAGTTTAAAAGTTGCTTAACTTTAGAAAATCCTTTGAAAACAAAAGGTATCACGTAAGACTTCCCACACATAAACATGGAAAAGTTTTTACCTTACGCTAACCAAAACATTTGATAGGAAATCCAGTGATATTATAATAGTGTCTAGGGTTTTCAAAATAAAATACAGAAATAGCTGGAATGCTTGCATCTCACGTTCCAACATAGTTGGGCACAATCAAAACCGTACAGGCACTTATTGGATTTTGGATTCCATCAATGGCAGGGCTACTGGGGTACCGCCCGTCACAGTACGTGGCCTAGATCACCGTACCGAGGAGCCACCCTAACTCCCCTGCAACACAAGGCCGGGACCATTCCTTACTGAACAGTCCCGAACAAGACCACCCCGCAGTTGGCTGCAGTTCCAACTGCCCACACAGCCGAAATATAAAGGGACCTCTAGACAGGGATGAATCTTGCCCTCCAGTGGGCGCGACCCACGAAGCCTTGCTGCACCTCCCCTGTTTTAGCCATTCCCGGTTGATGAGGCTTGAGGCTTCGATTACCTTAATAGGACCAATTATCTTAGAATGCTCATCGTCCGCCTGACGATGTGCTGAAAGCATTCAATCCATACAAGTTCGTTCCGGGTTCGAACGAAACCGAAGGCACTATCTCGTTGCACTCATTTTGGAATCACCCTCAGAGTCAACGACCATAGCCCTTGCACTCTAATTCACCATCTCGAATCTATAAGCACTATTCCGTCAAACTCATTACGGAATCACCCACAGAGTTATACTGACGTATAGCCCTTACACCTCGAGTCTTCACTTGCTCCACTTGGATTAACGACCTATCGTTTAATTGGAATCGATGTGGTTTTCGGATTCCAAATATGGAAACCCGATCCCGGTCTCATCGAAACCAAACGCCATTTTAATGTCCAAGTTGTACTTAAGGGATTTAAACAATAGATATTTAGAAATATCACTTAACATAAATGGATGTATTCACAACACAAATAGATGAGCATCTAGTATAACATGCATCTATACATATCACAAAGCAGCATATATGTCACATTCAGATATAGCATATCCACATTATCACATATCAATCAATATCATCCAACAACAACCAATATCATTAACTCATCCAATGATATATAAATCATCCAATCATTAACCATTCATAAACAAATTTGATTCAACCTTGATTAATTCAATAAATCCTTAATTAAATACTTGGATTATCTCCAATCCAATACTATTTATTAATTAATTACAAATTAATTAATTAACATCACTTAATTATCCATTTCAATTAATCTTTCCTGATTAATTATCACTTAATTACTTTAAGTAATTATTACTTAATTACCAAATTAATTAATCATCCTGATTAATTACTTCCAAATTATATTAAGTAATTACCCCTTAATTACTTTCTAAATTAATCAACCTTGATTAATTATTCTCTAATTATCTTGATAATTATTCCTTAATTACCTTTAATCAATTACACTTGATTAATCATTTTTAATTAATCACACTTGATTAATTACTTTTAATTAATCATACTTAATTAATTACTTTTAATTAATCACCTTTGATAAATTATTTTAATTACATTTAGTAATTTAAAACTTAATTATAAATTAATTATTCTTAAATTATTAATTAACAATTAATTAATTATTTTCATTAATTAATGATTACCTCATTAATTAAATTTCCTCTTAATTAATTACTTTTACAAGTAATTAATAACTCTTAATTCTTTAATTAATTAATCATAAATCAAATAATTTAAACCTTTAACTAATTATTAATTAATTCTTTAATTAATAACTAAAGTGATTATTTCTTAATCACATTTACCTAATTACTTTTCATAAAGTGATTATTCTTTACTTAATTACCTTTGGTAATTAATCACTTAATTACTTTAATTACTTCCCAAGTAATTATATTATATTAATCCATAAGTGATTATTTTAATTAATCACAAGTTAATTACTTAATTAACTATTTAACTAAATCATTTAAAATTAATTAAATGATTCTTAACTTATTATATTAAAAGATACTAAATTAAGAAACCATTATCTTAATTAAATCATTTATTAACAATTAAAACTTGATAATAAAAAAAAATGATTTAATTATCTCAATTATCTTTACAAAATTAATTATCTTTAAATAAAACAAAATTCGAACTTACTAAAGATAATTTTTATTACAATTGATTATCAAATTCTAAATCATTAACTTAATTTAAATAAAATATAATAATTTAGAAATCAATTAAATTTAAACATATTTTAAATTGAACTTTGAAATCTTTAAAACCTTTCCAAATTTGATTAATAAAGTTTAAATACAACCTTATTTCAAAATCCACTTATTCTATTTAAAACTTTCATATTTATTATATATAAAACTTGTTTAAACATAATTTTGAAAACAAATTTAGTTTTATATATAAACTTATTTAACTTTGTTTAAAACTAAAATCATTTACAAATCTTATTATTTTTGTTTTAAATTTTAGAAACATTACTGTTGAATATTTTAAAACTTTTAGATTCAACAGTGCACTGCAGAACCCCACAACAAAAACACGCTCAACACAACACGAGCTAACCCACGAACTAATGCGTTAACTCCGAGCTTCCCACCTTTCATCTTGCTCGAGTCAAAACAACCCAAACACAGAGAATACCCCGAGTCTCCCAAGCAATCACCCTGCTTCGAGTCAAACCCTCAATCACCCGATGCCATCTTCGAGTCTTCCCTCTTCTCGTCCAAACCCACAACAGAAAACATGATTCTGTGCACGTTAACGTGCACATCGCCAATGGTCAACGGCGATCTCCCTTCCGGCCTCCACCCAGTCGCTCACGACCACTACAATGTATCACGCAACCCAGAAAACCCATTACACTCGAGATATGAAAATTTGCTTTCGAACCCAAACTGCCTGAACAAACCCACCGTAAATTGGTTCACCGCCGTCCATCCCCTTCTCGAGGCACCTCGCCACCTCAACCATAGCTCCATCTCCCTTCCCCGCTACTTCAGAACCACACGCGATCGCCTCCAAATGCCTCTTGACGCCGTGAATTCAAGTTGAACGACGTCGACAAAACAGGTAATATAACCCTACTCATTCAATTCTCGACCAATTCGATCATTAATAAAATTCCTGAGTATTTTTCGCATGATCTACTAGCTTCACTCCACCTCCATGATGAACGTTATCGACCAACTCGCCGTGGTTCGTCACAATTTGACCAAAATACTCAAAACACTTAAACTACAAATTCTCACAAATTACTGAACTAAAATTTGTGATTCAAGCTTCTAAAATCATGATTTCATATTTGCATTATGATTATGAAATCAAAACTCAAGTTTGGATTCAAAACTTTTGACCCAAATTTATAAATTTACTGTAAATATTAAAATTTGAGCTATTCATCCAATTTAACAACCTGTAAATATTTTTAGATTCTAGATGATTTGATTACAATCATCCTTTCTTTACAAGCCATGGTCCAATTTGAAATCAAAATCAAGTTTTTGAATTTACCTTGAGATTGAACTGTTTTTATAAAACACAGTGACTATTTCTTTTAAAATAAAAAAAAAAAACTGCACAGACAATTCCTATACACAATCCAAACATACATTCAGCATACTTCAATAAATTCAGATATCACCATGTTATTCAATCATGAGATCAAATTGAATCAAATGTTTAAAACTGTTTTTAAAAGGTTCGTTTACTCACCTTAAATTTGCTGAAGATAGAAACTGTTTCCAGGCTTGCAACTTATCTTGCATGATGAATTAATCCTACTGCATTGATGTTGAAAACAATCTGTTGTTGCTTTCAGTTTTGCATGTTAATATTCCAGAATTGCTTGTTGAATCTAGTTTTGCATGCTAAATAGTTTTTTTTCCTTGTTTGCTGCATTTCCAGTTTGCATGTTGATATTTCCCCAGTTAGCTTCTTCCTTTTTTTTTTTTTTAAATTTCCCCAGGTTACAGATTCCCTGCATGTTCTCTGTTGAACTTGCTTGCCTCTGTTTTGGACTTGCTTCCCATATTTCTTTTTTTTTTTTTTTGATTTGCATGCATTTTTATCTTTGTTCCTTTCATAATTGTATTTATTTTGTTGTAGAAGAGAGTAGAGGAATTCTTTTGTATAAAGTTTTGAGTTTGAATAAAAAGTTTTCAGCTGAAAGTAAACTATCTTTATCTACAATTTAATTTTAAATTTAGTCATTAAAGAAAATGACTATATATATATATATTTCTACCTATCTGTTAGGTTACCCGTTCAGGTTTTCCAATATAAGTTATGAAGGTAGATGAGGTAGTATTGTGTGTTACACGATTACTACCATTGGTTGGAGTTTGAATGTTTGAGGTTGGAAGTGTTTTGTTGAGACTGTAGACCTAATACCGTCTCGATTGAGTTCTGAAGTAATAAAGAACTTCATTAATCTCTGAAGGAAACCTGTAAAGGTTCAGAGTTCATTTTTGAAGATTGGATGAGTAGTGTTTGGATCTGCTTGGTTGAGCTGAAGTAAGTGATGGTATTTTGAATACCTCAGGAGTAGTAGCTGCGTGATGAGATGCAGTGACTATGGATGTTCCCGAAGATGTTTTCTTTGGAACAAGTTAAGAAGTGAGTTTGCTTCGGTGTTGTGGCTGTGGTCGGCTTGAAGCTTCTGTTTGCTTTGAAGTCCGAGTTTCTCGGAGAGCTTTGTTTTGGAATTCTTTGGCACCCGTGGAAGCAGTGCAGTTTGGAGTATTCTCGGTGTTGGCAAGAGATCTTCTGGCTTAGCAGTTTTTATGAAGTGGAGTTCAGAAGCAGTTATATGGACCCGTTTCTTCGATGGGTTAGCTAGTTGAGATTGAGCTGTTCTGTTTGGTTAAGGGAGAACAGTTTTCTTTGGATTTGGTTTGGGTGTTCGCAAAAGTGACTTGCGATTGTTTGTGAGTTCTCTTAGGTTATCTGAGTTTTTCTGGATGTCTTTAGGAAGTCAGAGTTTTGTCCATTGAGTTTCCTTATCAATTGGAATTCCAGGAGTGGTTCGGATGGTTCAGCTTTATAGAAGAATGGTTTCAAGGAGTTTGAGTTGGTGTAGCAGCTCAGAGTTTTGGAGGAACTCCTGAATGATTCTTATGGATTTGTTGAACCAAATCTCTGGGGTGTGTTATCCTGTTTGTGCTTGTGTTCTTCTTCAGCATTCTCTTCTTCGGATCAGAGTTGAGCAGCGGAAGCAGTTTGGAAGTGCATCTGCTTTCCTTTTCTGGGCAGAAGTGAGTTGTTGTTTTCTGATATTGAGGAGATCATTTTGTTGAGTTGTTTGGTCTAGTTTGTTTCTAGAAGCATCAGCGAAGGTTGAGCTGATTGATAGGCTGTAGGTAGCCCATGATCGTTTGGAGAGTTTTGAGGATAAGAGTTGGAGGGATTTGGATTCTGAGTCGGAGATTTAATTTTGGATAAGTTTTCTCCGATCAAATGTGAGCTATAAGATTGGGTAAGTCTGAGAAGCTAGCTCTGAAGTATTTTGGATCTTTTCTGTGATCTTGGAGAGTAAGTGATTGATCTACAGGATTGAGTTGCCAGTTTGAATAACTGGGATTCGATGAGTTTCACGTATCTCTGAGGGAGTACGTGTATGGTTTATCTCTGGTTGTGGAACCAGCAGTTCTGGAGTTTTGATTGTTAAGTCAGACTCGTCTGTAGTCTGATATCTTGTCTAGTGTTTAGATATAGTTGTATAGGAGCTTTGTAGCTTCATGGTATTGTTTGTTTGGATTTTCTAGAGCGAGTGTCCCGGTGGATATATATACACGCTGGGGAAACTCGATGAGATTTTATCCAGATTTTGTCTGGATAATTAGATTTGTTTGATTGGTTGAATTGGTTGTTAGCATATGTTTGATATATGCTTGTGTTTAAAATTAAAATATAATAAGATTATTAAATTACCTTTGTTTTAAATTTCGAGGACGAAATTCTTTTAAGGGGGAAGGATTGTAACATCCCGGAATTTTTGACAATATCAATTTAATAATCTGTAGTTAAAATTAAACTGATATTGATAATCTGTTAATAATATTCAGATAAATTTAATAATCTTCTTCAATAATTATTTAAACTGGTTATTTTATCTTTTAAATGATATAAATGGATTTCTATTTACAATATAAATATTTGGTTTATATTTTAAATAGATTGGTATTGTTTTAAATTTAGAATAAATTCAATAAAATGTTTTATGGTTTAATAAAATGGACATTTTATTGTTAAAAATATAATTTCTTGAAAAATGATTTTAATTTAATAAAAAGAGATTTATAAAAATAATATTAATATTGTATTGACTTTTTAAATAAGTTTTAAATAACATTTGTAATTTTTAGTTCAAATTAAATTTCTATTTATAACTTAATTTGAAAATTGTTTAATTTTTGAATCTAGTTTGAATTTAAATTCTAAAGTATAAAATCTTCATTTATTTTAATTTTTATTTGTATAAATTTCCTTTGTAAACATGATTTGTTTTCTTTTATAATTCATACACATATTCAAATTTAAATTAACATTTTGAAACTAAGTTAATATATGCATTAACTTGTAAATAAATACTAATTTCCCTTAAAGAAAATACATGTGTTAAATTAATGTGCAATCATATAGACAAGTGTCTCATTTTAGACAAGTGTTAGTTTTAGTTTTTAATTTTCTTTTATTTCCTAAAATCTGAAAATACATTTGTATAGCTTGCATCTTCATTTTCACACTGCATTTTTCTGAATCAAAGGAGAATCATGAACTCATCTTCATTCCATTTGCATTTTTCCTGAACCAAACAAATCTGCATTTCTGCATTTCTTAAAAGAATCCACCCTCATCTCAAATAAGTTTGCATTTCCTCAAATAAATGAATCCTGCATATTCAAATCCCTGTACAAACCAGAAGGGGGCAAATCTGCATTTCCAAACCTGCATATTTCACTTCCTCTTTATCAAAAATCTGTAGCATGTTTTCAATAGTGCATGCAAGTTTTCAATCCTCATATCTGCCTCATCAAAGAAGCAAATTTTGCATGTTCCTCTTCATAAAATTCAACAACAAATCTGCATACCCGAACCATATTCAAATTCCAAGGCATGCACAATCAAATACTGCATTTTTTATTCTAATTCAAAGAAGAGCCTACACATGCTTGTTTCTGCATAAATGAACATTTGCATGCAAAATCTTGGTCTTGGAAAGCATGATCAACAGAGAGGAGCACCTGCATTTTTTTCATGAAGCCTGCATTTTTTTTGGAATCTGGAAATGGAAGCAAGCTTGCATCTTTATGACTTCTGCATAATGGAGAAACAGGGACCCTGCATATTCATTTCTGCAAATTCAAACAGTGGTCTGCATACATGAAATGGTGAGTAACATTTAAACTCTTTAGTTTTAAAAAAAAAATAAGTTGCATGTTTTACTGAATGCAAATAATATTTTTGTGCTATCTATGGTTGTTGGTGTGGGAATGATTTATGATCATACTGTTTATATCATCTGTTCTGTTTTTGAATTTATTTATTAACTACTCTTGCCTTTAAATCAGTTATCTGTTAAAAGAAAATGCAAAGTAAGGTTGTATTAGTTTCATAAGTTAATGTTTAAAAATGTCAAGAAGTTTAAAATATGAGTTGCCTCTGTAAAACAGAAAACATCATTGCATGTTATTTTTTTTTTAAAAAAAAAAAGAACTCAATCAGAAAAATATGGTAATTTCAGTAATACAAATCAAACATATAAACTGAAACTTGGATTTTAAATTAAGTATCAGGATTTTTGAGTGCATGTGTCAGTTGCAGTCTGTTCTTGAACAAAATTATAAATCTGTGCAAATTCTATTGATCTTTGAATTGGAAAATTCTGAAATTCTTTTGAGTCGTTAAGTAAAGATTATAGATACCTAGAGAAATTTGAAATGATCATAATGATTGTTGGATTGTTGGCAGTTTGAAATTTTTGTGTATGAACCCTAGTTGAACAGGGGGTTAAAGGTTGGGTCAGTAAGAAGGCTTGGATGGATCGAGTGTTCTGGGTTTTGGGGTATGGGTAGTGGATGTGTAATGGAGTTCGTGGCAAAAGGGGGCAGGAGTCCGATGGTCGGAGCAGCGTGAAGTGGAAGTTTACAGGTTTTGAATAAACCTGTAAGTTGTTTTCAGGTTTTGAAAATTTGGGGTTTTCAAGCTAAATTTGAATGCTTGAATTTTTGTTCAACATGGTGTTGTAGTTAGGGTATTGAGTTTTTTTGAGGTTGTTGGATCATCACGAATGATCGGCAGATGTGGCGGCGATGAGTTTTCAGGTGAAACTCTGGTGATGTTGGGTTTGGGAATGTTCAGGGGAGATATTTGAATTGACTCGGAGCAAGTTGGTTAGTAACTCGAAGTGGGAGAGCATAAAACCCGAAGTAGAAATGGTTTTGTCTCGGGTTGAACTCTGCAGTTTTCCTGGTTTAAGATAAAAACTGTTTTGTTGTAAATCTGGGTTTTAAAAATTGTAAACTCTGTAGTTTTTAGGTTTTAAGAAAGTTTGAGTTTAAATCAAATTCAAGTTTGTATTTTAGATTCAAATTCAAGTTTGAATTTTTGAAATGAATTCAATTCCAGGTTTTTTTTTTAAAAACTGTTCTCTGTTTTTTTTAAAATCTGGGATTTTAACTTTTTAAAAATCTGGATTTTTGAAGTTTAAAATCTGTAGTTATAGATTTTAAATAAGGCTTAAGTTTAAATTTAATTTAAGTTTGAACTACTAATTTAAATTTAAAATCCAGGTTTGAATTTGAAACCTGTGTATTTTCTGTTTTCTGCAAATCAGGATTTAAATCTTTTTAAATCTGCAGTTATCTTTTGAGTAAAATTTAAATTCAAATTTAAATGTAAGTTTAAAATTCTCATCTGATTTTAAATTCCAGTTTTTAAAACAGAAACTTAAATTTAAAAAGTTAACTTTATTAACTATATCATGTTGAAAGATAGTTTAAACATTTTGATAATAAGGTTTTTAAAAAATGTGAGTAGATTTAAAGTTATTTAAATCTGGAAATTCAAAATTAAAATTTGAAATGCAGTTTTAAATTTTAAAGAAGATTTAAAATTTAAGTTTTCAAATTAAAATGGAAATTTAAATTACTGAAGGTTTTGAAATGACTTTAACTTTAAAATTTCCATAGCATTGTTTGATTTGCAATTTAAAGGGTTTTTAATTTATTTAAAACTTTGATAAGTTTAAAATTTTTCTATTTTAAATTTGAATTTAAATTGAAATTTAAAGTTAATTTCAAAAGTACTTTGTTTTGAATTAAATTGTTTTATACATAATTAAGTTATGTTTATTTTGAAAATTTGATTAAGATTTATGTTTTAGAATTAATTAACAAGGTAATTAAGATTTGTTAATTAATTTAATTAATTAATTAAATTTGGAATTAATAATTGATTAATGATTAATCAATTTGGAATTAAGATCATTAATTAAATTATTAATTAATGATAAATGAATAATAATTATGTAATTAAGTTTTTAATTAAGGTTAATTAATTTAATAATTAACTTTAATTAATAAATGATTAAAATAATTTAATTGGTAATTAATTTAAGTTAATTACTTTAATAAAATAATTAGAGGATGGTTAATGAAGATCATTAACCATGATTATTTAATAATTAATTAATGTAGTTAATTTTTATAATTAATTAGATTAATTAATTTAATAATAATCAATTATAAATGGCTTAAGTATAATTTCTTGATGAAGTAATTAAGAAATTAATTACTTAATGTAATTAATTTAATTGAATGAGATTGTTTAATTTAATTAAATAAGTTTAATTAATTTTAAACACCTGGGTAAAGAATAATTACTTTGTGTAATTAATGTTTTGGAAATTACTTAGTTAAGTAATTGTTTAATAATTACAGATTGTAATTAAGGAGATATTTAAGTATGAAGAAATTTGGATTAATTATTTAGTAATTAATAAAATAATTAATTTAAGAAATTAATTTAAGGATAATTAATTTGGGTTAATAAAGTAATTAAGTTGTTAATTACTTTGAGTAATTAATTTAAGGAATAATTAAGGATCATTAATTATTTAATTAATGATGTAATTAAGGATGATTAATAGGGATTAATTAATCAATAATAGGTAATTAATAAATGTAATTAATTAAGGATTAAGATAATTAATTATGATTAATTAATTTAATTGAAGTAATTAAAGGGTTAATTACTGTTTAGTGAGGATAATTAATTTGTGAAATTTACTAAGAATAATTACATGGATGTAATTAAGTATAATTAATCAAGAGTGATTAATTAAAGTAATTTATGATTGATTAATTGATTTTAATCAATTAAATGATTAAGTAAGCAAGAAAATTTGGTAAAATAATTAATTTAATTTATTTTAAATTAATTAAAGATGAAGGAATTAATTTAATCCATTTTAAATTAATTTGAGTTAGAGATAGTTAATTTAATTCATTTTAAATTAATTATATGGTATGAGTAAATCCTTGCTTATGTATGAATGGATGTTGATGATTGTCTTGGATGCTTAGTGAGACTGTGACGACCCGTCTTTCGTTCCACAGAAAGACGTATCATCAATAAGAAAAGAAAAGAGATAGAAATAGAAAGATAGAAAGAAAAGAACAACAATCATCAGAATCTCACAGCGGAACAGAACAAAATATAATATTACACATATCCATTACATAGTTTTACATATCCGTGTACACAAAATAATACCACTTCATTACATTAGACCATTCATAAGAGTTCTCCAACCCATACAACCCAAAATACAACATCAAAATGCTACTATAGCGAATATAGATAGATAGTACGTCTGGACTCCAGCTCCAACTCCAAAACATTTGCTAATCCAAACCTAATCACTTGGCTACTCATAAAAATTCGAGTACCCAAGAGTTTATGAAAAACAAACAAAATAAACTCCGGGTCAGACATGGGTCTGGTGTGAGTAAATCAGTTAAAGTTGCTTAACTTTTAAAATCATTTTGAAAACAAGAGTATCACGTAAGACTTCCCACAAATAAACACGGGTAAGTTTTTACCTTACGCTAACTAAAACATTTGATAGGAAATTCTGTGATATTATAATAGGGTCTAGGGTTTTCAAGTAAATAGAAAATAGCCGAAATTGTTACATCTATTAAATTCCAGCTACTAGCCACGAATGTGGGTAATACAATCAAAACCGTAGGGTCTCGTAGGGAAAATTGGTTTCCATCAATGGCAGGGCTACTGGGGTACCGCCCGTCACAGTACGGGGCCTAGATCACCGTACCGAGGAGCCACCCTAACTCCCCTGCAACACAAGGCCGGAACCATTCCTTACTGAATAGTTCCGAACAAGACAACCCCGCAGTTGTGGCCAACAACTGCCCACACAGCCGAAATAATAAGGGACCTCTAGACAGGGGTATATCTCACTCTCAAGTGGGGGCTACCCACGAAGCCTTGGCGCACCTCCCCTGTTTTAGCCATTCCCGGTTGATGAGGCTTGAGGCTACGATTACCTTTAAAGGACATACCACTTAGAATGCTCATCGTCCACCTGACGATGTGCTGAAAGCATTCAATCCATACAAGTTCGTTCCGGGTTCGAACGAAACCGAAGGCATTATCTCGTTACACTCGTTTGGAATCACCCTCAGAGTTAACGACAATAACCCTTGCACTCTAAACTCCATCTCGATCCTCACTTGAGATGTCACGACCTAACGTTTAACTTGGATCGATGTGGTTTTCGGAAAATCAAACTTGATTCCCGATCCCGGTCTCATCGAAATCCAAACGTGTCTTAAGGGCCAAGTTGTTTAAAGTTTAAACAATTCAATTCAGGTTTAAGCATAGCATCACATAGCATTATTAACAAGTAATAATCAATATCTATCACAGCTATACAACATCTCATCACAGAATATTTCAACTACCATTCAATAGATATCAACCATATTCAGATATCAATTCAATCAATCATTCACAAGCAAGCACTACATTAATTCACATCATAATTAATTTAAATTAAATTAATTACTTAAGAATTTATCACTTAATCTTGCTTAACCAAATATTAATTAATTAATCACAACCTTTAATTAATTAATTACCTCTTATTTATCTCATAATTAATTAATTACTACTTAATTAATTAATCAATCTTTATTTAATTATCAATTAACTACTATAATTATTTGTTAATTAAACTTTGATTAAAAATTAATCATTCCTTAATTGGTTATTAATTAACCCTTAATTTATAATTAATTAACCTTAATTAATTCTTAATTAACTTAATTAATTCTTAATTAATCACAAATTAATCAATCTTAATTACATAATTAATTATTCATTAATTAACCTTAATTATTTAATTAATTAAAAATTAATAAATCTTGATTACTTAATTAATTATTAATTAATTATTTCTAATTACTAATTTAATTACAATTAATTAATCCTAAATCATTTAATTAATTAAGTCTTAATCATTATTTAATTAACTATTAATTATAATTAAATTAATGCTTAATTACTTAATTAATTAACCCAAATCATTTAATTAATTTATTCTTAATCACCCATTAATTATTCACAAATCATTTAATTAATTAGTTACTAATCACTTATTAATTAATCTTTAAATTAATTAATTCATTATTAATTAAACCTTAACAAATTAATTAACCTAAATTAATTAATTAGTTCCAACCTTAATTACTAAATAATTAAAGTAACCTTAATTACACATTTAATTAACTTTCAAACAAATTAATTTTCATTAGTCATTAACTTTTACATATTTATATACTTCAATTTATTTAAACTAATTACCCCTTTTTTAAAAGTTAGATTTAACATGCAAATCATTTCAAAACTTCAACAAATAAATATGATTTCCTTTGAAATAAAATATTTGACATATTGTGAAATAATGAAGATATAAATTTTTTTAAATTTAACTTAAAACAAAATTTATATTTAAACAAGACAAACTTGTTCTTCATTCATCTAAAAGCCGGCCCACAACCCAATATACCGACCCTACTTTCATCTCTCCTTTGCCTTCCATCAACTTGAACCCAAACCTATTCGAGCACCGAGCAAACTCACGTGATTTACAGCCCAAACCCGAGCGTTACTTCGAGCAATAGTTCGTATGCCTGAACCTTATTCCCACTGACACACCCACGACCGCGTGCACATGCACAGTGCCCCAGCACCACCGCCACCGCCGCCGATCAACTGCGCAAGCCTCACTCCGATCCCCAACCCAAAATTTAAACCCAGATATCGAAATTTAAAGCTCGATCGAAAATTGGGTATTCGAACCAAAGTTCGAACTGCAGTTGCCTGGAAAGAATCTCTCGTCCACGTCCATCTTCCCACATTCCGACACCAAACTACGGCCACGCGTACGCAACCCCTTCACGCAGCTCCTCCCCCAACCACTTGAAGCTCGGTCACCTAATTGCTTCATGCGAACGCTTTTTCAAACTCGAAAGTATCAGGTTCCTTAAACCCTACTATCCCAAATTCCCACTTCTCTGATGATTTATAAATTCGATTTGCATTTTTCTAGTGATCAACATCATCAAACAAAGCTTCATTTTAAATTTCAGAAGCTACAATTAATCCATACTCGAGAATTTTACAAAAGCCCCAATTACAGTTATCTTCAAAATTCGAATTCTATATCAAGTTTTAAATTCTGATTTCAATCTTAAAATTCATGGCCTACATTATAGATTCAAGATAGAATCATGTTCCATTCAAATTCAAACTAAATTTGCATGATTTAATTTTCTTGGTTCTACTGCATATTGTTTTCTGCAGTTTTTTTTTTTTTTTTTTTTTTTTTTTTTTACAGTTTCATTTGAACACATTTTTTTCTCTTTTTATTCTTAGTTTAAATCAACTTCTATATTGAAGATTCCTACTCAACAATACATTACTGCATATAAATTTAAAGAATTTAATTTGATTTCTTTGAATCTTTGAACAAACAGAGAAGTATTAGATGCATTCAAGACATGCACAGGTATAATTAAAACAAGTAAACAAATAACTTACAAATATAAACATGCAAGCAATTTCCAGAATGACATTTACATGCAGCATAGTTTCATACTTAAATTTTTAATTTAGAATTTACTCACCTGTTTACTTGTTGAGATTCAAACTGTTGGAATAAAATATGTGAACTGCAGGCCTTAAAAAAAAAAAAAAAAAAAAAAAAAAAAAAAAAAAACTGCAGAAAACAATATGCAGTAGAACCAAGAAAATTAAATCATGCAAATTTAGTTTGAATTTGAATGGAACATGATTCTATCTTGAATCTATAATGTAGGCCATGAATTTTAAGATTGAAATCAGAATTTAAAACTTGATATAGAATTCGAATTTTGAAGATAACTGTAATTGGGGCTTTTGTAAAATTCTCGAGTATGGATTAATTGTAGCTTCTGAAATTTAAAATGAAGCTTTGTTTGATGATGTTGATCACTAGAAAAATGCAAATCGAATTTATAAATCATCAGAGAAGTGGGAATTTGGGATAGTAGGGTTTAAGGAACCTGATACTTTCGAGTTTGAAAAAGCGTTCGCATGAAGCAATTAGGTGACCGAGCTTCAAGTGGTTGGGGGAGGAGCTGCGTGAAGGGGTTGCGTACGCGTGGCCGTAGTTTGGTGTCGGAATGTGGGAAGATGGACGTGGACGAGAGATTCTTTCCAGGCAACTGCAGTTCGAACTTTGGTTCGAATACCCAATTTTCGATCGAGCTTTAAATTTCGATATCTGGGTTTAAATTTTGGGTTGGGGATCGGAGTGAGGCTTGCGCAGTTGATCGGCGGCGGTGGCGGTGGTGCTGGGGCACTGTGCATGTGCACGCGGTCGTGGGTGTGTCAGTGGGAATAAGGTTCAGGCATACGAACTATTGCTCGAAGTAACGCTCGGGTTTGGGCTGTAAATCACGTGAGTTTGCTCGGTGCTCGAATAGGTTTGGGTTCAAGTTGATGGAAGGCAAAGGAGAGATGAAAGTAGGGTCGGTATATTGGGTTGTGGGCCGGCTTTTAGATGAATGAAGAACAAGTTTGTCTTGTTTAAATATAAATTTTGTTTTAAGTTAAATTTAAAAAAATTTATATCTTCATTATTTCACAATATGTCAAATATTTTATTTCAAAGGAAATCATATTTATTTGTTGAAGTTTTGAAATGATTTGCATGTTAAATCTAACTTTTAAAAAAGGGGTAATTAGTTTAAATAAATTGAAGTATATAAATATGTAAAAGTTAATGACTAATGAAAATTAATTTGTTTGAAAGTTAATTAAATGTGTAATTAAGGTTACTTTAATTATTTAGTAATTAAGGTTGGAACTAATTAATTAATTTAGGTTAATTAATTTGTTAAGGTTTAATTAATAATGAATTAATTAATTTAAAGATTAATTAATAAGTGATTAGTAACTAATTAATTAAATGATTTGTGAATAATTAATGGGTGATTAAGAATAAATTAATTAAATGATTTGGGTTAATTAATTAAGTAATTAAGCATTAATTTAATTATAATTAATAGTTAATTAAATAATGATTAAGACTTAATTAATTAAATGATTTAGGATTAATTAATTGTAATTAAATTAGTAATTAGAAATAATTAATTAATAATTAATTAAGTAATCAAGATTTATTAATTTTTAATTAATTAAATAATTAAGGTTAATTAATGAATAATTAATTATGTAATTAAGATTGATTAATTTGTGATTAATTAAGAATTAATTAAGTTAATTAAGAATTAATTAAGGTTAATTAATTATAAATTAAGGGTTAATTAATAACCAATTAAGGAATGATTAATTTTTAATCAAAGTTTAATTAACAAATAATTATAGTAGTTAATTGATAATTAAATAAAGATTGATTAATTAATTAAGTAGTAATTAATTAATTATGAGATAAATAAGAGGTAATTAATTAATTAAAGGTTGTGATTAATTAATTAATATTTGGTTAAGCAAGATTAAGTGATAAATTCTTAAGTAATTAATTTAATTTAAATTAATTATGATGTGAATTAATGTAGTGCTTGCTTGTGAATGATTGATTGAATTGATATCTGAATATGGTTGATATCTATTGAATGGTAGTTGAAATATTCTGTGATGAGATGTTGTATAGCTGTGATAGATATTGATTATTACTTGTTAATAATGCTATGTGATGCTATGCTTAAACCTGAATTGAATTGTTTAAACTTTAAACAACTTGGCCCTTAAGACACGTTTGGATTTCGATGAGACCGGGATCGGGAATCAAGTTTGATTTTCCGAAAACCACATCGATCCAAGTTAAACGTTAGGTCGTGACATCTCAAGTGAGGATCGAGATGGAGTTTAGAGTGCAAGGGTTATTGTCGTTAACTCTGAGGGTGATTCCAAACGAGTGTAACGAGATAATGCCTTCGGTTTCGTTCGAACCCGGAACGAACTTGTATGGATTGAATGCTTTCAGCACATCGTCAGGTGGACGATGAGCATTCTAAGTGGTATGTCCTTTAAAGGTAATCGTAGCCTCAAGCCTCATCAACCGGGAATGGCTAAAACAGGGGAGGTGCGCCAAGGCTTCGTGGGTAGCCCCCACTTGAGAGTGAGATATACCCCTGTCTAGAGGTCCCTTATTATTTCGGCTGTGTGGGCAGTTGTTGGCCACAACTGCGGGGTTGTCTTGTTCGGAACTATTCAGTAAGGAATGGTTCCGGCCTTGTGTTGCAGGGGAGTTAGGGTGGCTCCTCGGTACGGTGATCTAGGCCCCGTACTGTGACGGGCGGTACCCCAGTAGCCCTGCCATTGATGGAAACCAATTTTCCCTACGAGACCCTACGGTTTTGATTGTATTACCCACATTCGTGGCTAGTAGCTGGAATTTAATAGATGTAACAATTTCGGCTATTTTCTATTTACTTGAAAACCCTAGACCCTATTATAATATCACAGAATTTCCTATCAAATGTTTTAGTTAGCGTAAGGTAAAAACTTACCCGTGTTTATTTGTGGGAAGTCTTACGTGATACTCTTGTTTTCAAAATGATTTTAAAAGTTAAGCAACTTTAACTGATTTACTCACACCAGACCCATGTCTGACCCGGAGTTTATTTTGTTTGTTTTTCATAAACTCTTGGGTACTCGAATTTTTATGAGTAGCCAAGTGATTAGGTTTGGATTAGCAAATGTTTTGGAGTTGGAGCTGGAGTCCAGACGTACTATCTATCTATATTCGCTATAGTAGCATTTTGATGTTGTATTTTGGGTTGTATGGGTTGGAGAACTCTTATGAATGGTCTAATGTAATGAAGTGGTATTATTTTGTGTACACGGATATGTAAAACTATGTAATGGATATGTGTAATATTATATTTTGTTTTTCTTTTGTTTAAAACTTTAATTATTACAAAACTCAAAGTCTTTGTTTTCAAACCTTTAAAAACTTAAACTCTTAAAAACTGCAAACCCAACCAACCCTGTACAAAATTCGAGCTACCCCTGAACCTTTCCCCTCGCGTACCCGAGTCTTCACTTGCTCCACTTGGATTAACGACCTATCGTTTAATTGGAATCGATGTGGTTTTCGGATTCCAAATATGGAAACCCGATCCCGGTCTCATCGAAACCAAACGCCATTTTAATGTCCAAGTTGTACTTAAGGGATTTAAACAATAGATATTTAGAAATATCACTTAACATAAATGGATGTATTCACAACACAAATAGATGAGCATCTAGTATAACATGCATCTATACATATCACAAAGCAGCATATATGTCACATTCAGATATAGCATATCCACATTATCACATATCAATCAATATCATCCAACAACAACCAATATCATTAACTCATCCAATGATATATAAATCATCCAATCATTAACCATTCATAAACAAATTTGATTCAACCTTGATTAATTCAATAAATCCTTAATTAAATACTTGGATTATCTCCAATCCAATACTATTTATTAATTAATTACAAATTAATTAATTAACATCACTTAATTATCCATTTCAATTAATCTTTCCTGATTAATTATCACTTAATTACTTTAAGTAATTATTACTTAATTACCAAATTAATTAATCATCCTGATTAATTACTTCCAAATTATATTAAGTAATTACCCCTTAATTACTTTCTAAATTAATCAACCTTGATTAATTATTCTCTAATTATCTTGATAATTATTCCTTAATTACCTTTAATCAATTACACTTGATTAATCATTTTTAATTAATCACACTTGATTAATTACTTTTAATTAATCATACTTAATTAATTACTTTTAATTAATCACCTTTGATAAATTATTTTAATTACATTTAGTAATTTAAAACTTAATTATAAATTAATTATTCTTAAATTATTAATTAACAATTAATTAATTATTTTCATTAATTAATGATTACCTCATTAATTAAATTTCCTCTTAATTAATTACTTTTACAAGTAATTAATAACTCTTAATTCTTTAATTAATTAATCATAAATCAAATAATTTAAACCTTTAACTAATTATTAATTAATTCTTTAATTAATAACTAAAGTGATTATTTCTTAATCACATTTACCTAATTACTTTTCATAAAGTGATTATTCTTTACTTAATTACCTTTGGTAATTAATCACTTAATTACTTTAATTACTTCCCAAGTAATTATATTATATTAATCCATAAGTGATTATTTTAATTAATCACAAGTTAATTACTTAATTAACTATTTAACTAAATCATTTAAAATTAATTAAATGATTCTTAACTTATTAGATTAAAAGATACTAAATTAAGAAACCATTATCTTAATTAAATCATTTATTAACAATTAAAACTTGATAATAAAAAAAAAATGATTTAATTATCTCAATTATCTTTACAAAATTAATTATCTTTAAATAAAACAAAATTCGAACTTACTAAAGATAATTTTTATTACAATTGATTATCAAATTCTAAATCATTAACTTAATTTAAATAAAATATAATAATTTAGAAATCAATTAAATTTAAACAAAGTTAAATAAGTTTATATATAAAACTAAATTTGTTTTCAAAATTATGTTTAAACAAGTTTTATATATAATAAATATGAAAGTTTTAAATAGAATAAGTGGATTTTGAAATAAGGTTGTATTTAAACTTTATTAATCAAATTTGGAAAGGTCTTTTTACCAAGTGCGACGACCCGACTTCCTATCTCCAGGAAATCGCGTTGCCGATGAAGAAAGAAAGGGATAGAAGAAGAAAAGAAAGAGAAAGAAGAACACTACAACAACAGATAACTCACAGCGGAACGAATAAATATAATATATCACATAAAATATTACATAGTATCAGAGTACATCAGAGTTACACAACTTATACAACACATATTAGACAGTTATAAACATCTGTCTAATTCATACAACTCAAGTATACAAGTCACAGATACATCATACACAGCGGAAACATAATATCTACACGTGGAAGCCTCCTGCTCCATAACTCCTCCAGAATTCGTCAAGCTAACCTGAATCACTTGACTACTCATATATAATATGAGTACCCAAGAGTTTAATAAAACAGAAAATAAACACTCGGGTCAGACAGGGGTCTGGTGTGAGTAAACGGGTTAAAATTGCTTAACTTTGGAAAACCTTTGAAAAGAAAAGGTATCACGTAAGACTTCCCACACATAAACATGGAAAAGTTTTTACCTTACGCTAACCAAAACATTTGATAGGAAATCCAGTGATATTATAATAGTGTCTAGGGTTTTCAAGATAAAATACAGAAATAGCTGGAATGCTTACATCTCACGTTCCAACATAGTTGGGCACAAACAAAACCGTACAGGCACTTATTGGATTTTGGATTCCATACAATGGCAGGGCTACTGGGGTACCACCCGTCACAGTACGTGGCCTAGATCAACGTACCGAGGAGCCACCCTAACTCCCCTGCAACACAAGGCCGGAACCATTCCTTACTGAATAGTTCCAAATGAGACCACCCCGTGGTTGGCGCGACCAACCACCCACACAGCCGAATAAATAAGGGACTCTAGACAGGGATGAATCTCACTCTCAAGTGGGGGCTACCCACGAAGCCTTGGCGCACCTCCCCTGTTTTAGCCATTCCCGGTTGATGAGGCTTGAGGCTGCGATTACCTTAATAGAACATATCACTTAGAATGCTCATCGCCCGCCTGACGATGTGTTGAAAGCATTCGATCCATACAAGTTCGTTCCGGGTTCGAACGAAACCGAAGGCACTATCTCGTTGCACTCACTATTGGAATCACCCTCAGAGTCAACGACCATAGCCCTTGCACTCTGATTCACCATCTCGAATCTATAAGCACTATTCCGTCAAACTCATTACGGAATTACCCACAGAGTTATACTGACGTATAGCCCTTACACCTCGAGTCTTCACTCGCTCCACTTGGATTAACGACCTAACGTTTAATTGGAATCGATGTGGTTTTCGGAATTCCAAATATGGAAACCCGATCCCGGTCTCACCGAAACCAAACGCCATTTTAATGTCCAAGTTGTACTTAAGGGATTTAACAGTTTAAACTTATATTCAGGATGATATATAACCAGATAGATGAATAACATTATCACAACAGATAATCATATCAAACATTCATCTCATAAACAGTATATCACATAACAGATATATCCAAATCATCCAATATCATTCAATCACTCAATATCAATCAACATTCAATATCTTAGTTTTAACATAAAAGCTGTTGTTGAATGTTAGTAATGAATGCTTGCATGTTAATTGGGTTGTGAAATATTGTTTACAGTTTTCAATTATGTGACTGTGAATATAAATGAGATTGTGAGCTCTGTTGCAAACAACATCAAGTGGTTCAGTTTTTTAAGGCCTGCAGTTCACATATTTTATTCCAACAGTTTGAATCTCAACAAGTAAACAGGTGAGTAAATTCTAAATTAAAAATTTAAGTATGAAACTATGCTGCATGTAAATGTCATTCTGGAAATTGCTTGCATGTTTATATTTGTAAGTTATTTGTTTACTTGTTTTAATTATACCTGTGCATGTCTTGAATGCATCTAATACTTCTCTGTTTGTTCAAAGATTCAAAGAAATCAAATTAAATTCTTTAAATTTATATGCAGTAATGTATTGTTGAGTAGGAATCTTCAATATAGAAGTTGATTTAAAACTAAGAATAAAAAGAGAAAAAAATGTGTTCAAATGAAACTGTAAAAAAAAAAAAAAAAAAAAAAAAACTGCAGAAAACAATATGCAGTAGAACCAAGAAAATTAAATCATGCAAATTTAGTTTTAATTTGAATGGAACATGATTCTATCTTGAATCTATAATGTAGGCCATGAATTTTAAGATTGAAATCAGAATTTAAAACTTGATATAGAATTCGAATTTTGAAGATAACTGTAATTGGGGCTTTTGTAAAATTCTCGAGTATGGATTAATTGTAGCTTCTGAAATTTAAAATGAAGCTTTGTTTGATGATGTTGATCACTAGAAAAATGCAAATCGAATTTATAAATCATCAGAGAAGTGGGAATTTGGGATAGTAGGGTTTAAGGAACCTGATACTTTCGAGTTTGAAAAAGCGTTCGCATGAAGCAATTAGGTGACCGAGCTTCAAGTGGTTGGGGGAGGAGCTGCGTGAAGGGGTTGCGTACGCGTGGCCGTAGTTTGGTGTCGGAATGTGGGAAGATGGACGTGGACGAGAGATTCTTTCCAGGCAACTGCAGTTCGAACTTTGGTTCGAATACCCAATTTTCGATCGAGCTTTAAATTTCGATATCTGGGTTTAAATTTTGGGTTGGTACCAAGTGAGACATCCCGCAAATCCGTACCCCTTGAATCAACATTATTCTACCCTAATTGACTCAAGTGGAACAGAAATACGAACCATTGAGGTTAAAGAAAAAGAGATAGAAGAAGAAGAAACTAAACAATATTAGAATCTCACAGTCGCAGCGGAATAAAATATAATAGTAACTATAGAACTTTACACCAAATGAAATCTATATCTGTTTATATACAACATATCATCAGAGTAACTCATACATCAATCAACACATAACAGACATACCATACAACATAGCAGCGGATATATATAGGTACATATAATACGTCTCGGACTCCAGCTCCTCTCCTGCTCCATAGCATCCTGACCTGAACAAATAATACTCGGTCTGAAGAAACAGGTAACAGAGTTTTAAATAAACACAGTAACCATTTTAATTTTTCAAGCATTCAATACATCCAATTCAACATGCATTTGATTTAAAGCAAATATTTCCTATAATCATCATGATATCATCACAAAATCAAGATTAATCTAGAATCAAACTGTTTTTTTTAAAATCCATTTACTCAATTTCTTTGAAAATAAACATTTAGAAACAAAATTAAAATCTAAAACATTTTAAGTTTCCTAATTGAAACTTATCCATTTTAAATAAAATTTAAAACCCAAGTTTTAAATTATTACTTTAAATTTTAACTTAAACTTCGCTTTAATACTTAAAATTGAAAACACTTCTTTTAAACTAAAACTCAAAATTTAATAACCTTCAGAAAATTAAACCCGAGCTTCATTTGATTTTACTTCGGGTAAATCCCTTCTAAACTTCGGGCAATACTTGAATTATCCCGAGTATAACCCGAGTCAAAACACACAACAATCCCCAATCAAACACCAGACACCCTTCTTCCTCACCGTGCATATGCACGGTGGCTGTAGCCCACTCCGGCCACCACCCAGTCAACAATCATGTCGACTTTCAACCCAGAATCACATCTCCACCATCAAATTCCCTCAATTTACTCGAAATTAAATTCGAGTTACCCCCACTATCTTGCCTGGCAGCAACAGGCATCTTCACTCCAAAACCTGAAAATACCTCATCCTCTTCCCTCCGACCATCGGAGACGATGGAACCCCGTCCACCTCTTCTTCTACACCCGAGCTACCCTTCCTCCAAAAATGGTTACACTCGAATCACTGAATCTTCCCACTGATTGAATTATACAGTCACTAAACTAGGTTAAGCACTTCCCCTTTCACTACCCAGAGAAAGAAAAAAAAACAATGCACACAAATCCTAATTCTAAGTATTTTAAAATTTGGTTTTACAAATCTCAACTTAGTTTTAGTTTCAATCTATACACCTGAACTAGGAAGAATCAACTGAATTTCGACAGATTTTAATTTACTTTTGTTATAACTTGTATTCCAGTAAACTACAGGTATATTTCTCTCTCTTTTTTTTTTTTTTTTTTTTTTTTACAGGAACAAGCATGCATCTCATATCTACTTAAATAATTTAAAATTTAAGAGGTTACACTCAATATAAGCATCAACATTCAACCAGATATACACAAGTCATAAATCAAGCAAAAACTAAATATTTAAGTTTTAACAGCAAGTGTTACTCATAAACATTCCATACAATATGCTACCAGGTAATAAACACAAGCATATTCATTCAGTCATAACAGAAGCAACAGATATACCTAAGTTTTAAATTTTAAGAAAAAGAAGTTACTCACCTGTCATTTTGAAAGACAGAGCACACACATTTTTTTGCCTGGAAAGCTTAAAAACTTGCATGCAGGCCATTTGAACTTTGAATTAGCTGTTAGAAACTTGCATGTAGGCATACTCTTTATTTTGGATTACCAAAAGGTTGAAATGCAGAGCCTTTGCTTCCAGAAAACAAATGCAGGTTTGGTTTTACTTCCAGATTAATAGTTGCATGCAGGTTCTTTTGATTTTGAATGGAATTACAGTTTTCAGGTGCAGGCTTTTTTTTTTAAAAAAAAAATAATAATAAATAAATTTAAAGTATGGACTTAAATCAAGTTTGAATTCTAAATTTAAATATATTCAAACTTATTCAAATTTAAATTGTTTATAGGATTTCAGGGAAATCCTGCATATTTTCAGATCTAAAGAAATAAAGTTTTAAAAGTTTGAAACAAAGTTTGAAACAGAAAATAAAAACTGAATTTAAACTAGATGGGGATTTCAGTTTGAAATTTAATTTAAACTTTATAAATTAAAATGTTTAACAACTATAAAGAGTTTAAATATTTGAATTTATGATTAAGTTTTGAATTTTAGTAAAGATTTAAACATAAGTTTAAATTTGGAATCAAACTTCAATTTTGAAACAATGTTTTGAAAATAAAGAAAGTTTTAAAAGAAATTTAAATGTTTAAACAAATTGGTTGTTCAAACATATTTAAATATGGTTTGTATTTTTGAATGAATTTGGGGTTTAAATTTCTTATAACTTCTTTTATAAAATAAGAATAAAGCTTTAAAGGATTTAAAAAAATGTTTTTAAAACTTTGTTTAAGTTAAGTGATTTCTTTTTAAATTTTGAATTTAAAATGTAATCTAAAAACAATTTTGAGTTAAATTGTTTAAGTTACTTTATTAATGATAAAGTAATCATTAATAAGTAATGTTTTATTTTAAAAAGTAAATTTAAGATTTAATGATCGTTGTTTCATTAAATTGGTAAGGTAATTTAAATAATGTAATTAATTAATTTGTTTAATTAATTAAGGATTTGAAATTAATTAAGGTTAATTAAATTTGTAATTAATATTAATTAATTTAAGTTAATTACTTAAGGAAGGTAATTAAGAATTTAATGATAAGTTAATGAAGGTCATTAACTTGTGATTATTTATTTATTTAATTAATGTAATTAATTTTGATAATTAATTGGATTAATTAACTTAAATGATCAATTATGAAACTTAATTAAGTATGATTACTTTATGTAAATAATTAAAAATATTAATTACTCTTTGTAATTAATTTATTGGATTAATTCAAATTAATTAATTAAGTTTAATTAATTTGAAATAATCATTGTATGGAATGATAAGTAATCAATGAGGAATAATTACTTAGATAAGTAATTAAAATAAATAAATTACTGGAAGTAATTAACTAAAGTATGGTATTTTGGGACTAATTACTTTGTGAAATGATTAACAATTAATTACTTGGTGTAATTAATTTAAGTATTGATTGATTAAGTTATTTAAAAATAATTAAGTGATGTAATTAATTAAGAGTAATTAATTACAGGTGAAATTAATCAAGGATGATTAATAAATATAATTAATTTAGGAGAGATTAAGAAAGTAATTAAGGTTAGTTAATTACTAAATGTAATTAATCAAGAATGATTAATAATTGTGGCTTAATTAAGATTAATTACTTAATGTAATTAATTTAAATAAGTAATTAATTTAAATTTAATTAAGGATCATTAATTAATATAATTAATGATGTAATTAAGGATTAATTAATGGGGATTAATTAATCTAATGACAAGTGATTAAGGAAGTAATTAATTAATGTAATTAATTAATAAATGAAGTAATTAAAGGTTAATTACTGATTGTGGTTAGGGATAATTAATTTGTAAAATTATTTAAAGATAATTACTTGAATGTAATTAAGGGATAATTAATCAAGGATGATTAATTAAGGTGATTAATTTGAGGATAATTATTTAATTGATTGATAATCAATTAAGGGTTAAGTAAGCAAGTTTTAAATGGTGAAGTAATTAATTTAATTCATTTTAAATTAATTAAAGATAGGTAATTAATTTAATTCATTTTAAGTTAATTAGAGATAGAAGTAATTAATTAAATTAATTATGGATGATGTGATTATGGACCTTTGCTTATGAATGGATGATTTGGTTTGACTTGAATGGTTTGAATCTCAGATATGAGATTTGTATTGTGTAATATGGATGCATTGGTTGCATTGTGATTGTATGAGTTATCTATTGATGATGATAATATAGATTATCAATTTGTGATGATTACCTGTTTATGATAATATTGTTGATTATCTGTTATGATGATGTGAAGTATCTATCTGTGTGTATATTGATAGTTTAAATTGAATTGTTTTAAACTTAAAACAACTTGGACCTAAAAGACACGCTTTGGATTTCGATGAGACCGGGATCGGGTTTCCATATTTGGGATCCGAAAACCACATCGTTTCCAATTAACGTTAGGTCGTGAATCTAAGTGGAGCGAGTGAAGACTCGAGGTGTAAGAACTATAAGTCAGTATAACTCTGTGGGTGATTCCGTAATGAGTTTGACGGAATAGTACTTATAGGTTCGAGATGGTGATTAGAGTGCAAGGGTTATTGTCGTTAACTCTGAGGGTGATTCCAAAACGAGTGTAACGAGATAATGCCTTCGGTTTCGTTCGAACCCGGAACGAACTTGTATGGATTGAATGCTTTCAGCACATCGTCAGGCGGACGATGAGCATTCTAAGTGATATGTCCTATAAAGGTAATCGTAGCCTCAAGCCTCATCAACCGGGAATGGCTAAAACAGGGGAGGTGCGCCAAGGCTTCGTGGGTAGCCCCCACTTGAGAGCAAGATTGACTCCTGTCTAGAAGTCCCTTTATATTCGGCTGTGTGGGGTGGTTGGTTCGCGACAACTACCGGGGTTGTCTTGTTCGGAACTGTTCAGTAAGGAACGGGTCCGGCCTTGTGTTGCAGGGGAGTTAGGGTGGCTCCTCGGTACGGTGATCTAGGCCACGTACTGTGACGGGCGGTACCCCAGTAGCCCTGCCATTGTATGGAATCCAAAATCCAATAAGTGCCAACGGTTTTGATTGTATTACCCACTTTTGTGGCTAGTAGCTGGAATTTAATAGATGTAACAATTTCGGCTATTTCATATTTATTTGAAAACCCTAGACACTATTATAATATCATCGGATTTCCTATCAAATGTTTTGGTTAGCGTAAGGTAAAAACTTTTCCATGTTTATGTGTGGGAAGTCTTACGTGATACCTTTTCTTTTAAAAGGTTTTTGAAAGTTAAGCAACTTTAACCTGTTACTCACACCAGACCCATGTCTGACCCGGAGTTTATTTTTGTTTTTCATAAACTCTTGGGTACTCAAATTTTTACGAGTAGCCAAGGGATTCAGGTTAGGATTCAGGATTAGCTTTGACGAATTGTGGAGGAGCAATGGAGCAGGAGGCTTCCGCGTTGTAGATATAATAGTCCGCTGTGTTTAGTATCTCTGAGTTATTTGTGATGTTGTATTGAGTTGTAAATACTAGACAGGTGTTTATAACTGTCTAGTATATGTGATGTGTATGCTGTGTATCTCTGACAGATATTGTATATTGTGTAAATACTTTTGATTATTAATATAATTTATTCGTTCCGCTGTTTAGATTCTGATGTGTTGTTTCTTCTTTCTTCTCTTTCTTTCTATTCTCTATCCCTTTCTTTCTTATTAACGATGCGACTTCCTGGAGTTAGGGAGTTGGGTCGTTACAGTGGATGGTTAACTAAATTTGAACTTGTATATGCGACTTCCTGGGAGTGAAAGTCGGGTCGTGACAGTTTAGTGGGTTTTGCAGTAGTTTTGTACTCGAGTTATACTCGAGTGAAATCAAATTTTGCTCGAAGTAGCCGATGATTTTACTCGAAGCAAACCAAGGGGGTACTCGGGTTTGTTTTTGAAGTTACAGGTTTATGAAAACCTGTAGTTTTTAACTTTAAGATTGATTTAAAAATCTAATACAGGATTTTGAAAACAGAATTCAAATCAAAATCTAAGGTTTGAATTTCAAATGAATTTGGGATGCAGGTTTGAAATTTAAATTTAAACTTTAAAACAAAATGTTTAGAACAACTTCAAAGAGTTTAAATATTTTAATTTTGAATAAAGCTTTAAATATAAGTAGAGATTCAAACATGGTTTAAATCTGAAAAGCAAACTCAATTTTGAAACAATGTTTGAGAATTAAGAAAGTTTTAAAAGAAGTTTAAATGTTGAAACAAATTTGTTGTTCAAACATATTTAAATATGATTTGTAATTTTAAATGAGTTTGGAGTTTAAATTTCTTATAATTTCTTTTATAAAATAAGAATAAAGCTTTAAAAGATTTTAGAATGTTTTATAAACTTTGTTTAAGTTAAGTTTGTTTTCTTTTTAATTTTTAAATTTAAAAATATAATTTGAAAACAATTTTGAGTTAATTGTTTTAAGTTACTTTATGTATGATAAAGTAACTATGAATAAGTAATGTTTTATTTTAAAATGTAAATTTAACGATATTTGTTTCATTAAATTAGCAAGATAATTTAAATAATGTAATTAATTAATTTGTTTAATTAATTAAAGATTTGAAATAAATTAATTAAGGTTAATTAAATTGGTAATTAATTTAAGTTAATTACTTAAGAAAAGTAATTAAGAATTTAATGATAAGTTAATGAAGGTCATTAACTTGTGATTATTTATTTATTAATGTAATTAATTTTGATAATTAATGTGATTAATTAATTTAAATAATCAATTAGGAATTTAATTAAGTATGATTACTTTTTGGAAATAATTAATGATATTAATTACTCTTTGTAATTAATTTATTAATTGGATTAATTAATTAAGTTTAATTAATTTAGAATAATCATTAAATAAGTTGATAAGTAATCATTGAGAAATAATTACTTAGAGAAGTAATTAAGATAAGAAATTACCTGAGATAATTAATTGAAGTATGGTATTTTGGGATTAATTACTTTGTGTAATTAATGTAAAGATAATTTCTTAATGTAGTGATTAATAATTAATTACTTTGTGCAATTAATTTAAGCTTTAATTGATTAAATCATTTTTGAAATGATTAAGTGATGTAATTAATTAAAGGTAATTAATTACAAATGAGATTAATCAAGGATGATTAATAAATATAATTAATCTAGGGGTGATTAAGAAAGTAATTAAGGTTAGTTAATTACTAAATGTAATTAATCAAGAATGATTAATAATTGTGGCTTAATTAAGATTAATTACTTAATGTAATTAATTTAAATAAGTAATTAATTTAAATTTAATTAAGGATCATTAATTAATTTAATTAATGATGTAATTAAGGATTAATTAATTGGGATTAATTAATCTAATGGCAAGTGATTAAGGAAGTAATTAATTAATGTAATTAATTAAGGATTAATGTAATTAATTATAATTAACTAATTAATGAAGTAATTAAAGGTTAATTACTGATTGTGGTTAAGGATAATTAATTTGTAAAATTAATTAAAGATAATTACTTGAATGTAATTAAGAAATAATTAATCAAGGGTGATTAATTAAAGTGATTAATTTGAGGATAATTATTTAATTGATTGATAATCAATTAAGGGTTAAGTAAGCAAGATTTAAATGGTGAAGTAATTAATTTAATTCATTTTAAATTAATTAAAGATAGGTAATTAATTTAATTCATTTTAAATTAATTAGAAATAGAAGTAATTAATTTAATTTATTTTTAAATTAATTATGGATGGTGTGATTGAGGATTCTTGCTTATGAATAGATGTTATGGTTTGACTTGAATGATTTGAATCTCAAATATGAGATTAGTATTGTGTGATATGTGTTATCTATGGATGATGGTAATATAGATTGTCAATTTGTGATGATTACCTATTTATGATAATATTGTTGATTATCTATTATGATGATGTGAAGTATCTATCTGTGTGTATATAGATAGTTAAATTGAATTGTTTTAAACTTAAAACAACTTGGACCTAAAAGACACGCTTTGGATTTCGATGAGACCGGGATCGGGTTTCCATATTTGGATATCCGAAAACCACATCGATTCCAATTAACGTTAGGTTGAGCGAATACCTAGGCTCTGTAGTGGTGTCTTTCTTGAGAGCAAGATTGACTCCTGTCTAGAAGTCCCTTTATATTCGGCTGTGTGGGGTGGTTGGTTCGCGACAACTACCGGGGTTGTCTTGTTCGGAACTGTTCAGTAAGGAACGGGTCCGGCCTTGTGTTGCAGGGGAGTTAGGGTGGCTCCTCGGTACGGTGATCTAGGCCACGTACTGTGACGGGCGGTACCCCAGTAGCCCTGCCATTGTATGGAATCCAAAATCCAATAAGTGCCGTACGTATTAGTTGTGCCCAACTATGTTGGAATGTGAGATGTAAGCATTTCAGCTATTTCTGTATTTTATTTGAAAACCCTAGACACTATTATAATATCATCAGATTTCTTATCAAATGTTTTGGTTAGCGTAAGGTAAAAACTTTTCCATGTTTATGTGTGGGAAGTCTTACGTGATACCTTTCTTTTTAAAGGATTTTGAAAGTTAAGCAACTTTAACCTGTTACTCACACCAGACCCATGTCTGACCCGGAGTTTATTTTTGTTTTTCATAAACTCTTGGGTACTCAAATTTTTACGAGTAGCCAAGGAATTCAGGTTAGGATTCAGGATTAGCTTTGACGAATAATGGAGGAGCAATGGAGCAGGAGGCTTCCGCGTTGTAGATATTTAGTCCGCTGTGTTTTGTATCTCTGAGTTAATTGTGATGTTGTATTGAGTTGTAAATACTAGACAGGTGTTTATAACTGTCTAGTATATGTGATGTGTATGCTGTGTATTTCTGATAGATACTGTATATTGTGTAAATACTTTTGATTATTAATATAATTTATTCGTTCCGCTGTTTAGATTCTGATGTGTTGTTTCTTCTTTCTTCTCTTTCTTTCTATTCTCTATCCCTTTCTTTCTTTTTAACGATGCGACTTCCTGGAGTTAGGGAGTTGGGTCGTTACAGTATCACTTGATTAAATAAATCTTAATCATAAATTAAAATTTAATTAACCATCCTTAATTATAGATAAATTAAACTTAATTAATTAATCCCAAATTAAATTAATTATCATTAATTATTTAATTAAACATCCACATTTATTAATTAATTAAATAATTAATATTCATCTTAATTACCTTAATAATTAATGAATCCAATCATTAATTTTTATTTATCTTTAGATAATCATTTCTTATTAAATCAAGCATTTAAAAACAAAATGTCTTTAAATTCACATTAAATTCAATTTAACATTTCTTTTAAACTTAAAATCCAAATTTATTTAAAATAAGATTTTAAACAATACCAATCTTAATCTTATATGTTTACAAGAAACATATACTTAATTAATAAGTTGAAAAGGATTTAAATTCAATTCAAATCAAATTCAAATCAATTTTAAAAACATCTTTAAATTTTAAAATTGAAATATAACTCCCATTTTCAATTTAGTTTAAACTCTTTAAAACTCTTTCTACCATTTCTCCTTCAATTCAAATGTAAATCATTTGGAAGCAATTTAAATTTTAAATCTTTATTTTAAAACTGAAGCTTAAAAATTTAAATCCAGATTTTAAACTCAGTTTTGAATTCATTTGAATTCCTAATTTAAATACTTAACCTCTTACTTCAAATGCAAAACAATAATGCATTTTATACTTGAAGGTTTAAAATCAAATTTAAATTTAAAAACATAAATGTTTTCAAATTCTCAGACAAATCAAAATTTGAATTCATATTCAAATTCAAACCAAAACTCATTTTAAATTTCCATTTAAAAATTTAAACTTACCTTTTACATATAAAACAGAAACTGTTTTTCTGTTTATTAAAAAAAAACTTAAACTTTGAAATCTCCAGAATTTAAATAATTTTAAAAGAACAGAATTTAAACTTATTTAAATTCATCATTAAATTCAATTTAAAATCCAAGTTAACACTTTAAGTTTGCAATTTTCTTTGCCTAAATTCAATAACCTGGAAAACAGGTTTCTACCATTGCTCAAGACCAAATGAAATTTCAAAATTTAATTTATTTCAAACCTAAAATTAAATTAATTGGATCTGTATTTGAATTCAGTTTAAAATCCTAAACTTGGTTCAGATTCAAGTTTTATATTTAAACATCTTTACTTTACTAAAGGAAACAGTAACAGTTTCTGTTACATTTTTAAACTTCTTTCATTCTTGAATTTAAACTGTTTCCAAGTTTCATATTTGAATTATTTGAATCTATACTAAATTCAGATTCCAACTGAATTTAAATTTTCAAGTTTAGATTCCTATTGTTACTTCAACACTATTCTTAAAAATCTGGAAAACAATTCTGTTTTCTTACATATAAACCTGAACACAAGACACAACCATTTGAATGAGGTTAGTTGGATGAAACTAAAATGTGCGAAATTTTAAAAAAAGGAATGTGAGTGTTTCAAATTGGAAATAAGGATTTGATTGAAAATCAAATTAAATAATGTTGCATATAAATGAATTAAAGCACCTATCCATAATATTGAAGTGAATATGAATGAGTTGTCTTAGTGTATTCAACACTGAACTTGGTTTTGAATTAATTGGAATGCATTGAAATGTTATTAAGTAATTTTGCATAAGAATGAAGATGCTTCTACCCTGAAGATAAAGGTGGTTTGTAAATCAATTAGGAATTGTATTGAAATAGATTGCTATTAGTGAAGCATATGTTAAATAACCATGAATTGGTTGAAATAAATATGGATTGTATATAGTGGATTTGAGTATAAAACATTCAAATGGAATAAAAATGAAGTTGGACTTGAATATGCAATTTGGAGGGTGTTTTAAAATCTTTGAATGATTGGGAATATGGCTAACATTGTTAAAAAAAAAATGAAGATTGCTTGGTTTGGCTAGGAAATGGTTATGTTTAGCTTGCTTTTATATTGGAAATGATGATTAAAATGTTCATATTTTGAAACTGATGAGTTTGTTTGAGTTTAGCACAGGTGCGGGAGGCGTTTGAGAGAGTTGGAACGCGTAAATGCTAAAATGTTAGCCGCTTGCTTTTAAAATGCTAATAAAAGGTACGCCTACGCAAATAAAATGGGAAAATGATATATATTGTGTTATATTTTGGTTTCCGGCCGTGTGGGCCGATGTATATATATTTGTGTATCCTGCGATATCGCAGAAGCTCCTCCGTACAGGGGAGACTCTGCCAAAATTTTCTGTAAATTTTGAGAGTTAGAAAATTTTTGGGTTTTGGGAAAAGTTAAGTAACTTATGAAGTTATAAGTTAAAATTAAAGCTTTAGAATTAATAAAGCAAATAGGTTTGGGAATTGAACAAAAAGAGATTTTGTGAAGTATATATAAGCTTTTAACTAAGCAAATGGGATAAGTAAATGGGTTTAAGTGTATGTTCTACCTTATACAAATTTCGGGGACGAAATTTTTATAAGGGGGGAGGAATGTAACGACCCGGAATTTTGGGTCGCCAAAATTTAACATTTAATTCATTTTAAATGTTGGATATGGATTCTAATTTGAATCTTGATAATAGAAGACTATGGTTGAGTTAATAAGATGAGTTATAGTTTCAAAATATGGTGATTCCATTTGAATTGGAGTAATAATAATAATTATTAGAACTGAGAATAAATTGGAAATTGAATGGGAATTGTTATAAAATTTGATGTTTAAATGCATTTTTAAGTTCCATAGGTTATAAATGATATTGTTAGATTTTTGGAAGAATTTAAAAGTTAATAGATTATTATTTGGAATTTTATATGAATTTAAAATGAATTTAATATTATTAAATATTGCAATTAATCCGATCTAGGTCCAGAATAAGCCAGAATGATTTTTAATGTGTTTATAAATTTTATATGAATTATTGTTAAGCTAATAAAATTTTAAAAGTGGAAGTTTTGAGTGATTTCGATAATTTCGAAAATTGCTTAATTTAATAGACGAGTTAAAATAGCCTTCCGGGGCACAGTCTCGGAATTCGACGAAACCAGTTTCATTGGATCCGTAATAGTTAGTTATTATCGGATTTCAATTTTCATAGCTATCGGAGTTGTCGTTTGACCCCGGCAGCTCGAAACGCATCGAAATCGTTTTAATCGATTTAATTTGAAATTGAACGTTTAATTCCGTAACTCGTGCATACGATCAAATTAGCTTACGAAACCTGTTCCATTGTGTCCGGAACGCGGAAAAACCCCAGGATAGCCTGTCGGAACGTGAGAATTTGAGGTCGTTTGCATAAACTGTTAAATCGAGAAATTATATTCATTAAATAATATTAAAACTAATTTATATATTCATTATCATCTCTAACCCTAGCTTATTTTACCGGCCGCCGCTAGGGCATATGTCAATGGCCGAAAACAACTAACATTCTTCTTCCCAAATCTCTCAATCCTTGCTTTCATTTCGAAAACTTCCAACGGAAGAAAGGTAGATCTCTCCGAGCTCGTGAGATCCAACGGTTGAGATCGACTATCGTCGACCAGAGGAGAGGCAGGAGGGCCGCGTTCGTATGGGGCTTACGTGCGTTTTGCCGAGCCTTGGGGCCACCGAGCTGCTTGTGTTCGTGGGCGAGGGTGGAGATGGTGGAGGCGACCGAGGTGGCAAGCTCCGATCGAGCTCGAAGGCTTCGGTGATGCGGCGATTTCGTGCCCTAGGAGATGAGCATGGGTTCGATTATTACCTGAGGGCGCGCGTGATTGTTGAAGGAGGACGAAGCGGGCCTTGGGCCGTGTCGTTTTGGTGAAGCTATTTAATTTGAAAAAGAATTTGTTTTCAATTTAATTCAAACTTTGTAAAAATCATAACGAATTCATACGACCTCAGATTTCGATGATTTTGGATTCGTTGGAATCGCAGAAGGAAGCTCTATGCAGTGGAACAGTTCCGGAGTCAATCCGGGCAAGTGGAAATTTAGGTTAAATCGAACGTCGTTCGATTTAATTTGAATTTCGAACGCTCGCCAAAACTCAAGGTGAGTTATTCTCACTCACATCTGGATGCTAGTAAAGTAGACAGCTAGAATTGATTGTTTGTTTGGATGTTTAGCTGAATATGTTAGTTATTATCAAATTGAATTGATATATATTTGATTGTGCTAATATTTGTGGATGCAGGGAAAACAGGTTGGAGGGATCCAACAGGATTCCTCACATGTAGTAATTATCTTTATAATTGATAATAACGCCTGTTTATATTGTGATTGATAAATTTGGAAATTATCTGTATTGTGATATTGTGGTTTAAACTGTAAACCCATAATGATAATTTTAAAGGAATAATAAAAATTAGAATCTATTGAATGGAAAGCTGAACTAGAATTAAATTGGGATATTTCTGAGTAAATTATAAATCCATAAGTAATTGTAGATGGATAAGTTGAAGTTTAGAGAAATTTAAAGGTATTGATAAATAATGGATTTAAAAGAATTAAAATCTATTTAAAAATGGAAATTGAAAGTTGTGAAATGTGGAATGATAATTAAAGATAAATGTTATTAGTTGAAGATTTGAGAAACAAATTTATGTTATAAAACCATAAACTAAATTTAATAAATGGACAGAAATCGTGAGAAGGATTTCTGTGATGATTTAGTAGAAATGAGATTTCCTTGGGAAAACCAAGTTCGAGTTTTAAAATTGATTTTATAAAAGAAAGTTTAAAATCTTAAACTGGTTTTAAAGAATGTTTTGAAAATTATTATTTTAAAGTTATTATTTATAAATTAGCAATAGTAGAATTTTATTAATATCTTAATAATTATTTTTACAAATGGATTTTGCTTAAAGCTAGTTTTCTGAATAAAGTTGTTTGAAATTTATTAATTTCTTTAAAAACTCTACTTTTTAATTATAGTATAACCAAAGCCTTATTTTAAATCAAGTTATATCTTATATAATAGTTTTGTTTTAAATATTCTGAGATTATATTTTGAGTAAATAATTAGTAGTAATTTATCCCTTTCAAAGTATATTTTAAATTAAAATGTTTTTTACTGTTTTTAAATCTAAACTGTTTTGAACTTGGATATTTCCAATGGAAATATATGGTAAATGATTTACCTTGTAAAGGAGGAATTTTGAGAAATGTTTTCAAATGAGATTTGGAAATTTGGTAATATATCTTTTAAAGATATTTGAGGTAAATAAATAATTTGGGAATTATTTATTGTGTGATGGATGCTATGGATGTTTATGAATATAAATTGATAGTTAAATCACCGACTATCAATATTGGACAAATGCGTTGATCGTTTCGAAGAGACCGGGATCGAGATTTATTTCTCGAAAACCACTTCGATCCGGTTTGTACGTTTTCGTGCGATAAACGTTTTTCGGAGTCGAAGATGGAGCAGTGAAGTGCAAGGGCTAGTCGCTACTAATCCTGAGGATATTTCCAAAATGGATGTAGTAGGAATAGTGCCTTCGGTTCCGTTCGAACCCGGGACGGACTTGTATGGACGAATGCTTCGTGACATCGTCAGCGGACGATGGGCATTCTAAGTGAAACGTTCTAAAGGTAACGTTAAGCCTCAAGCCTCACCAACCGGGAATGACTGAAAATCAGGGGATATGCAGCAAGGCTTCGTGGGTAGCCCCCACTGGAGAGTAAGGTCATCCCTGTCTAGAGGTTCCTTTTTATTTCGGCTTAGTGGTGCGGTTGCTGATCCCAACCGCGGGGTGATCTTATTCGGAATTGCCCATAGGTGATTCCGGTCTTGTGTTGCAGGGGATGAAGGGAGTAGTCCTCGGTACTGTGATCTAGACCACGTACTGTGACAGGTGGTACCCCAGTGCCTAGTCATTAGTTGGAATCCATTTTCCCTACGAACCTTTTACGAGTTTAGTTTGTATTACCCACTTCGGTGGCTAGTAGCTGGAATTTAATAGATGTAACAATTTCGGCTATTTTATAAGTATTTGTAAATAGACCCTATTATAATATCAGAGGATTTCTATAAAAAGTGTTTTAGCTATCGTAAGGTAAAAACCCGACATGTTTATTTGTGGCGTGGTCTTACGAGATGCTTTTTGTTTTCAAAAGGATTTTTGAAACTTTAATAATCAATTGTGTGCATTATTATCAGCTGGTATGCCAGACTGACTCGGGTGTTATTTCATTATAATGCTCGGGTCAGACCGAGTATTATTTGTTCAGGATAGGTTGCTATGGAGCAGGAGAGGAGCTGGAGTTCGAGACGTACTATTCTATATATATATATCCGCTGCTATGCTATGATTGTATGGTATGTCTGTTATGTGTTGATTGATGTATGAGGTACTCTGATGGTATGTTGTATAAACAGATATAGATTTCATTTTGTGTAAAGTTCTATAGTTACTATTATATTTTATTCCGCTGCGACTGTGAGATTCTGATATTGTTTAGTTTCTTCTTCTTCTATCTCTTTTTCTTTAACCTCAATGGTTCGTATTTCTGTTCCACTTGAGTCAATTAGGGTAGAAATAATGTTGATTCAAGGGGTACGGATTTGCGGGCTGTCACACTTGGTATCCAACTGAAACGACCCAACTTCCTATCTCCAGGAAATCGCGTCATTTTGAAAAGCTCTTGATACTTTTAAAGTTTTAAAACAATCCAATTACAGTATCTATTTACACACAGATAGATAATTCATAAATCATAACTGATAATCACATTATCAAATAACATATGATCCATAACAACATAGGTAGTCCATATCATCATTCAATAGATAATCTATATTACCATCACAATGCAACCAAGCATTCATAACACACAACCATACTTATCTCATTACTGAGATCATTAAGCATTCAAGACAATCAATGTCATCCATTCATACATAAGCAAAGATTCACTCATACCACAATATAATTAATTTAAAATGAATTAAATTAACTATCTCTATTTCTAATTAATTTAAAATGAATTAAATTAATCACTTCATTTATAATTAATTTAAAATAAATTAAATTAATTACTTTATTCAAATATATCTTGTTTACTCAATCATTTAATTGATTACAATCAATTAATCATTTATTATTAATCACCTTAAATTAATTACTCTTAATTACATTCATGTAATTATCCTTAATTAATTTCACAAATTAATTATTCTCAACCAAAAATAGTAATTAACATTTAATTACTTCAATTAATTAATTAACTATAATTAATTACCTTAATCCTTAATTAATTACATTAATTAATTACCCTTAATCACTTCTTATTGATTAATTAATCTTAATTAATCATCCTTAACTACATCATTAACTAAAATAATTAATGATCCTTAATTATTAATTACTTTAAGTAATTAACTAACTTAATTACTTTAAACAAATTAATTATCCTTTTATTAATTACTTAATTAATCCCTTGATTAATCATTAAGTAATTTAAATCTAAATTACTCATTCTTAGACACCTCCTTAATTACAATTTGTAATTATTAAACAATTACTTAACTAAGTAATTTCCAAATCATTAATTACATAAAGTAATTATTTTTAAAACTCAAATGTTTAAATTTAATTAAACTTAATTAATTAAAAATAAACAATCACATTAAACTAAATTAATTATATCAAGTAATTAATTTCCTAATTACTTCATTAAGTAATTATACTTAAACAATTCATAAATGATTATTATTAAATTAATTAATCTAATTAATTATAAAAATTAACCACATTAATTAATTATTAAATAATCCTGGTTAATGACCTTCAATAACCATTCTCTAATCATTTTATAAAGTAATTAACCTAAATTAATTACCATTTGAATTATCTTTATCATCAATTAATTAAAGTTAATTATAAAATTTATTAACCTTAAATAAAAACTTAATATTGAAGTTTTTTAAAATATCACCTGCATGCAACAGTTTGACAACCTGCACAACCATTTGAAGCCCTACCTTTCATTTGCAAGCATAAAGATCTGCATCCTTCAACATATACAAATCTACATGCATTCATGGATCTTCAAAATATGGTAAATCAAGATTAAAGCAAGCAAGGGTTTGCATTTCTTTGCATCTGGAAAACAATTTGAAGCCTGCATTTTATTTTCTTAAAATCTACAACCTGGGATTTACATCTGAAATCATCAAGCAAGCAAAAGGGTCTGCATGCATGAATTCTCAGATCTGGAAACAAAGTTGAGGCCTGCAATTCAATTTTAAGCATAGGTCTGCATTTTAATCTGAAACCTGCAAATTGAGATGTGCTCTGCATTCTGCAAATAGAGGTGAGTAACTAAACTTTTTAAGGTTTTAAATAGGTAAAAGTTGATTTATACTTTGATTTAGATATGAAATTATATTATAAATATGCTGTGAATATGTATATGGATATGTTTGTGTGTGTGCATGATTGATTACCTGAACATCCCTGATCTCTCTGATTCAAGCTTTAGTCAGATGCAAATACATTCCATTGTCTTTTAATTTGATTCCTCATTTGAGTTATGACTTAACAAATATGTTTGTTTCATTATAATATTCAGATTAAAAATTTGTGTTTGAGTTATATTACAAATTTAATGCTTTATATCAAAATACAGTTTGAGATTACTGTGTTTTACATATTAGCTAATCATAGTTGAAGCTTGAAATTTGTTTGGGTGAATTTGATTTAGGGGATTGTTTATTCATCAAAGATCATAGGAAAATTATTGAATTTGTTTGCAATTCAAATTTGAGAATAAAATTTGAAAATTACTGTCAAGAACCCTAGTTACTGTAAAAATAAATTTTTAAGTGCTGTGGCTTCTTGAATGGATCGAGTTCAAAGATCCTGTGGGTAATGATAGATGGTGGGTTGTTGGAGTGGTCGCCGGAGTATGGATGCTGATGATGGTCGAGGGGTGGAGGAATTGGTGTTGACAGGATTGACAGTTTGGTATCAGAGCTGTAGGTTGAGTGAATACCTAGGCTCTGAAGTGTATTTTTCTTTAGGGAGCGTTAGGTTGAGTGAATACCTAGGCTCTGGAATGGTGTCTATCTTGAGAGAGCGTATTTGTAATTTTATATGTATATATATATATTTATTGGTTCTACCTATTTGTTGGATTACCTGTTCGGGTTTTTCCAATATAAGTTATAAAGGTAGATGAGGTAGAAGTGTGTGTAACACGACTACCATTGGTTGGAGTTTGATGGATGAGGTTGGAAGTGTATTTGTCGAGACCGTAGACCTAATACTGTCTCGAGTAAGTTTTTCTTGGTTGAAGGACTTCATCGATCTCTGAAGGTAACCTGTTAAGGTTCGGAGTTCATCTTTGAAGTGTTGAATTGAGTTTTGATCTGTCGGTTGGACAGAAGCAAGCAGGTGATGGTATCTTGATATCTCAGGAGATAGTAGCTGCGTGATGAGATGCAGTGACTATGGATGTTTCCGAAGATGTTTCTTTGGAACAAGAATAAGAAGTGAGTCTACCGGTGTTGTGGCTGAGTTTGGCTGAGTATTTTGAGTTAGTAGGGAGTCTTCTGGCTGGGTAGTTTTTCTGAAGTGGAGTTCAGAAGCAGCAGAGTGGATCTTTTCTCTGGTAAGTTGGCTAAGTCAGCATAAGCTGTTCTGTTTGGTTGAGAGAGAGCAGTTACCTTGGATTAGGCTGAGTTGATCGCAAAAGTGACTTGCGATAGTATGTTCTCTTGTGTTTGTTGGAGATTGTCTGGATGTTTTCTGGAAGTCAGATTTTGTCTGCATCTGGAGATCGAGTTTTCTTTCCAGGATTGGTATAGGTGGTTCAGTTAGTAGATGGATGGTTCCTTGAGGTAGAAGTTGGTGAAACGACTCAGGTTTGGGAGGAACATCTGAGTTTTCTTATGGATATATGGAGCCATATTTCTGTGCTGGGTTGTCTGGTCTGTGCTTGTGCTCTTCTTTAGCATTTTCTTCTGTTTCGGATCAGAGTTGGCAGCGGAAGCAGTTTGGGATGTTTCTTTTTTCTTTTCCGGATAAGGAGAAGTTTGTTCTTTCTTCTGTTGTTGAGAAGCAGGGTTTGTGTTCTTGGTTTTTGAGTGATCTTGAAGAGATCATTGGATTGTTTTGCTTCAGTCTGTTTCTTTTGGAATCAGCAAGAGTTGAGCTGATCAGGATGGATGTTGGTAGCATAGGATCATCCGAAGAATTTTTATGGATAAGAGACAGAGAATTTGGATTCTGGAATCGGAGATTTGATTTTGGTTAAGTTTTCTCTGATCCAAGGAGCTATAAGTTTGGGAAGCTAGCTCCATAGTGTTTTGGTTTCTTCTGTGATTGGTAAGATCAGTGTTTGGTTTTCTGGAGTTGAATTGCCAGCTTGGATAACTGGGATTCTGGGTGTTTCACGTATCTCTGAGGGAGTTCGTGTTTGATATTTCTGGTTTTAGAACCAGCAGTTTAGGATGGTTTGTTTGTTGTGTCAGACTCGTTTGTAGTCTGATATTCTGTATAGAATTGTTGTTAGGAGCTCTATAGCTTAGTAGTATTGATTGATTGTATTCTATAGAGCGAGTATCCCGATATATATATATACCGGGGAAACTCGTGAAATTTTATCCGAAATTCTTTTGGATAATTAGATTTATTCTGATTGTGTGAATTGGTTGCTTTGGTTGTTGGCATAGGTTTAACATATGCTGTATTTTAAAATAAAATCTGTAAATAGATTATTAAATTGCCTTTGTTTTAAATTTCGGGGACGAAATTCTTTTAAGGGGGAAGGATTGTAACGACCCGGAATTTTGGACAATATAAATTTAATAATCTGGATTTAAATTTATATTGAAATGATAAATTAAGTTAATAAATTGTTTTCTATTTAATAATGTATATGTATTTATGTATATATTTTAAATAGACAAGTTGTTTTAGTTAAGTTAGTATAGTATAATTTTAGTATGTTTTGAAAATAGAAATGGTGATTTATTTTTAATTTGAGCTTTTCAAAAATATTTAATTAAATACTATATGATTTTAAAATATGAGATAAATGTTTTAATTAGTTTAAATTTAATTTTTAATTCAAGTTGTATATTAAAATATGTTACAAACTCTTTTATAAATTTGTTTTAGAAATTTCTTTTAAAAATGAATAAACTTGTATATCATTTTATTTATAATAGTAATACTTTGCTTTATTTCTTTAGAGAATCATTTAAATACATAATTGTGTGTAAGGATTTAATTAACTATGTTTAATACTTACTTAACTCTAAATATAAACACTAGTTATTCATGAAGACATGTGTTTGTATGTTAAAACCTTAAGCTAACAAGTGTTTATTTTAAAATGACATGTGTCCATTTCATTTTCATTTTTCTTTTATTTCATTTTCTGAAAATACATTCATATCATTCTTGTTCTTCATATTCATTCATTTGTTTCATTCCTAAATAAAAGAGAAAACCCAATCACATTCTCACAAACCATATACACGTTTGCATCCTCCAAATTCAAGTCTGCATCATTATGAATCAAACACCTACATTTACAAAAAAATCTGTAACTCCTCTTTCCCCAAACTACTACCTGCATTCAAGAAACCTGCACAACAATCTTCTACAAATTCAAAAAAAAAAAAAAAAAAACCTGATAACATATGCATTCATTTCCAAATCTGAAATTACATTCTTCAAACCTTATTCAAACCTGCACAACAACTGGAAGCTCTGATACCAAGATGTCACGACCCGACTTTCACTCCCAGAAAATCGCGTCATGAATTAAGAAAGAAAGGGATAGAAGAAGAAAAGAAAGAAGAGAAGAAAGAAACAACACAAGAATCTCAACAGCGGAACGAATAAATTATATTAATAACAAAGTATTACATAGTATACATCAATTATCAGAGTACACAGACATATACAACACATACTAGACAGTTATAAACACCTGTCTAGTTATACAACTCAAATCAAACACAACACTCAGAGATACCAAACACAGCGGAATTATATAACTATACGCAGAAGCCTCCTGCTCCATATGCTCCTCCACAAATCGTCAAAGCAATCCTGAATCCTAACCTGAATTCCCTTGACTACTCATAAAAATTTGAGTACCCAAGAGTTAAAGAAAAACAGAAATAACTCCGGGTCAGACATGGGTCTGGTGTGAGTAACAGGTTAAAGTTGCTTAACTTTTAAAAACCTTTGAAAAGAAAAGGTATCACGTAAGACTTCCCACACATAAACATGGAAAAGTTTTTACCTTACGCTAACCAAAACATTTGATAGGAAATCTGATGATATTATAATAGTGTCTAGGGTTTTCAAGTAAATAAGAAATAGCCGAAATTGTTACATCTATTAAATTCCAGCTACTAGCCACAAAAGTGGGTAATACAATCAAAACCGTTGGCACTTATTGGATTTTGGATTCCATACAATGGCAGGGCTACTGGGGTACCGCCCGTCACAGTACGTGGCCTAGATCACCGTACCGAGGAGCCACCCTAACTCCCCTGCAACACAAAGCCGGACCCGTTCCTTACTGAACAGTTCCAAATAAGACAACCCCGACGGTTGTCATGATCAACCGTCCCACACAGCCGAAATATAAAGGGACCTCTAGACAGGGGTAAATCTTACTCTCAAGTGGGGGCTACCCACGAAGCTTTGCTGCACCTCCCCTGTTTTAGCCATTCCCGGTTGATGAGGCTTGAGGTTACGATTACCTTTATAGGACACAACACTTAGAATGCTCATCGTCCACCTGACGATGTTCTGAAAGCATTCAATCCATACAAGTTCGTTCCGGGTTCGAACGAAACCGAAGGCATTATCTCGTTACACTCATATTGGAATCACCCTCAGAGTTAACGACAATAACCCTTGCACTCTGATTCACCATCTCGAATCTATAAGTACTATTCCGTCAAACTCATTACGGAATCATCCACAGAGTTATACTGACGTATAGCCCTTACACCTCGAGTCTTCACTCGCTCCACTTGGATTCACGACCTAACGTTAATTGGAATCGATGTGGTTTTCGGAATTCCAAATATGGAAACCCGATCCCGGTCTCATCGAAATCCAAAGCGTGTCTTATTAAGGCCAAGTTGTTTTAAGTTTAAAACATTTCAATTCATTATCTAAATATATACAGATAGATAATTCACAACACAACAGATAATCAATATTATCATTATCAACAGATAATCATATCATAAACAGATAATCTATATTATCATCCAAGAGCAACCAATGCATCCATATCACATACACCATTCGTCTCACAACTGAGATTACAAACTATACCAAACAATCAATACCATTCATCAAACATAAGCAAATGATCTACTGATCTCACTTTCTATAATTAATTTAAAATGAATTAAATTAATTACTCAATCTCTAATTAATTTAAAATGAATTAAATTAATTACTTCATCATCAAAATTCTGCTTAACTTAACCATTAATTGATTTCAAATCAATTTATAAATAATCATCTCATTATTCTTTCCAATTAATCATTACTGATTAACTATCTCTAATTACAATAAATAGTTAGCATTTAATATTAATCACACAAGTTAATTATATTAAACCCTACAACATATTAATCACCCTTGATTAATAATCATTCAGTAATTAACTACATTAATTACTCAATCCAATAATTAATTAATCTTAATTAATTATCTAAATTAATCCCCTTGATTAATTTTCAAGGTAATTTAAATCCAAATTACTTCTATATCAAATATCTTTAATTACATTCTGTAATTACTAATTAATTACTTCCTTAAGTAATTACAAATTCTTAAATTACATAAGTAATTATCAACAATTCAACAAATGTTTAAATTAATTAAACTTAATTAATTAATCTAAACAAATCATATTAACCTTAATTAATTACATTAAGTAATTAATTCACTAATTACTTTCATTAAGTAATTAAACCTAACAATTAATTATTAATTAATTAATTAATCTAATTAATTATCAAAAATTAATCACATTAATTAACTGTTAATGACTTCATTAATCATTTCTTAATTACTTAATTAAGGATTACTTAAATAAATCATCATTAGTTATTAAGTAATTAATATTTAATTACTATTTAATTAATCTCTAATTATTAATTAACTAAGTGTTAATTAAAATCTAAATTATCATTAACCACTTGATTAAATAAAACTTAATCATAAATTAAAATTTAGTTAACCATCCTTAATTATAGATTAATTAAACTAATTAATTAATCTCAAATTAAATTAAATATCATTAATTATTTAATTAAACTTCCCATTATTTATTTAATTAAACAAGTTTTGAACTTGTATATGGAGAACTAAATTTGAGAATTTGAACTTGAATTAAATCTAAGTGAAGTGAAATTAATTTGGATTGGGTATAAAGGTGAAATGTAAATTGCTTATAATTGCATTAAGGAATTCACATTCTTAAGTTAGTAAGTAATTTAAATTGGAGATTATAAAATGAGAATGGACTTAAGTAAGCACTTTAAACTCTTGAATGGAAGTAAAGTTGCAAATTTATTTAATGGAAGAGTGGAATGGTGTGGAAAATTCAAAATTTGTCCATAAATGAAATGTAAAGTGAGAACATAAATGTGGATATTCCTATGTTGGCAAATAAGTCTTGAACTTATGTATGGGGAGAATAAAACTTGTTTTGGTAATGAAATTGAAATTGAATTTCAGTTGAGTAATAAATAATATTGAAAGAAATTTAGATTCTATTTATAGGAGTAAAAAGGAAAGGTAGAAAATTTAAATGTGCCAAATGAAATATTTGGAAAATGGTGAAATTATGAATGAATTCAGAGTAAATTAAGAAAGTGGATTGAAAACTAATATGGATTATGTTATTGACTGAATTAAATTACAAATTAATGAAATTTGTATTGTAATGGATAGAATTTGATAATCAGTCAAAATTTGAAGGTAAATAAAATCCAGTTTGAATTGGGATTCAATTATGGAAATGAATATTGGAGGTGTGAATGAATAATGGAATTTGAATATATTTATGATGATTTGGATTGTAAATAAAATTCAAATGAGTAAAATAATTTAAATGGCCTCTTTGTAAATAAAATAAGTTTAATATGAATTGGATAACTAAACAAAGAGCATTAAATTTGTATATGAATGGAAATTTGATTTGAATGAGAATCAAATGAAATAAAATTTGATTTATAAGGAAATAATGAGAATATTGTCAAAGAACTTAAGCAAATTGAAAGAAAAACAAAATGGTTGAGAATGAGCCTTATTAAGTAATGTTGAATGAAATTTGTTAGATAATAATTGCAAGAAATGATATTAATAAGTTATTGTGATAAATTAAGGATGTATGGGTTGTAAATAATCCAGGAGGGAGAGATATTAATATAAACTTGGATTGGTTAATGAAACTAATATAAATCCAAGTTGGAATTAATTTTAAAGGGTTATAAGCTTAAGTGGCAATTGTTTTGCTTGAATGACTTGAATATTTGAATGTATTTAGAATTGAGTTGTTTAAACAACTAAATTGGTTTTGGATAAATTGGAATTTGATTAAGTGAAGTCAAATTAAAATGAAACTAAATTTGGTATGCAAGAAAGAATTGAGATATTATGCAATTGAATTGATTCTTGAATAAATTGATATGGATTAGAATCCAATTCTAAGAGTTGTATATATAAATGCAATCAAATATAGTGATTTTGCATATGAATGGGCATAGGCATAAAAGAAATGTAAATGCTTCAAAATCTGAAATAAGAATTTGGTTTGTGAATCAAACTTGATATTGAAATGATATAGAAAGATGTTAGTGAAGCACATGTTTATTATATGTTAAATAACAATGAATTGGTTGAAATAAATATGGATTGTATATAGTGGATTTGAGTATAAATCATTCAAGTGAAATTAAAATGAAGTTGGACTTGAATAAGCAATTTGAAAGGTGATTTAAAATCTTGAATTGTTGGTAAAGGATGGTTAATATTAGTAAATTTTGAAACTTGCTTGGTTTGGATTATGCCATAGATATGTTGGATTGCTTTTATATTGGAAAATGTTGATTAAAATGCACAGATCTTGTAACTAATGAGTATGTTGAGTAAGTGCAGGAATGCGAGGCGTTCGAGAGGGTTTGAAGCGCGTATATGCATTATATATTAGCTACTTGCTATTAAAATTTGCTAAAAGGTACGCCTACGCAAATAAAATTGGGGAAATGATATATATATTGTGTTATATTTTGGTTTCCGGCCGTGTGGGCCGATGTATATATATTTGTGTATCCTGCGATATCGCAGAAGCTCCTCCGTACAGGGGAGACTCTGTCAAAATTTTCCGGAAATTTTGGGAGTTAGAATATTTTTGGGTTTTGGGAAAAAATTAAGTAACTTATGAAGTTATAAGTTAAAATTAAAGCTTTAGAGATAAGTAAAGCAAATAGGTTTGGGAATTGAGCAAAAGGATTTTGTGAAGTGTATATAAGCTCTTAACGAAGCAAATGGGATAAGTACATGAGTTTGAGAGTATGTTCTACCTTATACAAATTTCGGGGACGAAATTTTTATAAGGGGGGAGGAATGTAACATCCCAGAATTTTGAGTACGGGATTTGTGAACATTTAATTCATTTTAAATGTTTACTACGGGTTTAAGTTTGATTTTGAACTAAAAGAATTGGGTTAAATTTGAAATAACAAGTTATAATTTTTAATGTGGAAATTCAATTGAAAATTTAATAATAATAATTGAATATTGGATTTAGATAATTTGGGAAATTGGCTGTGAATTGATATAAAAATGATGTTTAAATGCATTTTTAAGTTCAATTGATCCTAATTGATATTATTGGATTTTTGGAAGAATTTAAAAGTTAATAAATTAATATTTGGAATTTTATATTAATTTAAAATGAATTTAATATTATTAAAATGCAATTAATCCGATTTTAGTCCGGATTGAGTCAGAATGTTTTCTAATGTGGTTATAAATTCAATATGAATTATAATTAAGTTAATAAAATTTTAAAAGTGGAAATTTTGAGTGATTTCGATAATCTCGAGAATCGCTTAATTAAATAGACGAGTTAAAATAGCCTTCCGGGGCACAGTCTCGGAATTCGACGAAACCAGTTTCATTGGATCCGTAATAGTTAGTTATTACCGGATTTCAATTTTCGTAGCAATCGGAGTTGTCGTTTGACCCCGGCAGCTCGAAACGCATCGAAATCGTTTTAATCGATTTAATTTCAAATTGAGCATTTAATTCCGTATCTCGTGCATACGACCGAATTAGCTTACGAAACCTGTTCCATTGTGTCCGGAACGCGGAAAAACCCCAGGATAGCCTGTCGGAACGTGAGAATTGGAGTTCGTTTGCATAGTTGTTAAATTGAGAATTTATTAATAAAATAATATTAAATTTATATTACATATTCACTTTATTCTCAAACCCTAATCCTATTTCCCAGTGGCCGCCGCATACACTTTTCAATGGCCGAAAACAATTTTCGTTCTTCCTCTCAAATCTCCAAATCCACGTGCTATTTCGCAAATCGTTCAACTGGAAAGTTGTTCGTCTCGACGAGCTCTACCCAATCAACGGTAGAGATCGTATTTGGTTGAGTGTTTTGGCGAGGATGTCTTCTCGAAGGCCGGCCGTTCAAGGGTGGATATCTCGACGTAAGGTCGACCGAGCTCCACCTCGATCTAGGCGCTGGTAGTATGGCCGAGGGGCTTCGCGATGGTGGCAATTGATCGAACTCCGGTCGTGTTTAGGAGGAGCGGCCGCGAGCCCTAGCGTATGTTGATGGGTTCGAATTGTTTCTGTACGTGAGCGCGAGAGGGAAGAGGAAAGGAGCGGGCTCGTTCGTGATGAAGGGCTGAGATGGTAGTTTTGTAATTAAAAGGATAATTGTTTTAAATTATATACAGAACTTTATAAAATCGTAACTCGTTCGTATGTTCTCAGAATTTGACGATTTTCGAAGCGTTGGAATCGCAGAAGAGAGCACTACGTGATGGCGCAAATCCGGAGTCATTCCGGGCAAGTAGAAATTTAGGTTAAATCGAACGTCGTTCGGTTTAATTTGAATTTCGAACGCTCGCCGAAACTCAAGGTGAGTTATTCTCACTCACATCTGGATGCTAGTAAAGTAGACAACTAGAATTGATTGTTTGTTTGGATGTTTAGCTGAATATGTTAGTTATTATCAAATTGAATTGATATATATTTGATTGTGCTAATATTTGTGGATGCAGGGAAAACAGGTTGGAGGGATCCAACAGGATTCCTCACATGTAGTAATTATCTTTATAATTGATAATAACGCCTGTTTATATTGTGATTGATAAATTTGGAAATTATCTGTATTGTGATATTGTGGTATAAACTGTAAACCCATAATGATAATTTTAAAGGAATAATAAAAATTAGAATCTATTGAATGGAAAGCTGAACTAGAATTAAATTGGGATATTTCTGAGTAAATTATAAATCCATAAGTAATTGTAGATGGATAAGTTGAAGTTTAGAGAAATTTAAAGGTATTGATAAATAATGGATTTAAAAGAATTAAAATCTATTTAAAAATGAAAATTGAAAGTTGTAAAATGTGGAATGATAATTAAAGATAAATGTTATTAGTTGAAGTTTTGGGAAATAAATTTATGTTATAAAACCCTAAAACTAAATTTAATAAATGGACAGAAATCGTGAGAAGGATTTTTGTGATGATTTAGTAGAAATGAGATTTCCTAAGGAAAATCCAAGTTCGAGTTTTAAATTGATTTTATAAAAAGGAGGTTTTAAAATCTTAAACTAGTTTTAAAGAATGTTTTAAAAATTATTATTTTAAAGTGATTTTTTATAAATTAACAATAGTAAAATTTTATAAATATTTTAATAATTATGTTTACAAATGGATTTGTTTTTAAAAGCTAGTTTTGACCTAAGTATATTGAAATAAGAGTTAATCTTTTTACCACTTTATTTTAATATATAGTATAACTTAACCTTAATTTAAATTAAGCTATATCTTTTAAACAGTTTTGCTTTAAATATTTTGGAATTATATTTTGATTAAATAATTAGTAGTAAATTTATCTATTTAAAGTATATTTTAAATTAAAATGTTTTTAACTGTTTTAAATCTAAACTGTTTTGAACTTGGATATTTCCATTGGAAATATATGGTAAATGATTTACCTTGTAAAGGAGGAATCTTGAGAAATGTTTTCAAATGAGATTTGGAAATTTGGTAATATATCTTTTAAAGATATTTGAGGTAAATAAATAATTTGGAAATTATTTATTGTGTGATGGATGCTATGGATGTTTATGAATATAAATTGATAGTTAAATCACCGACTATCAATATTGGACAAATGCGTTGATCGTTTCGAAGAGACCGGGATCGAGATTTATTTCTCGAAAACCACTTCGATCCGGTTTGTACGTTTTCGTGCGATAAACGTTTTTCGGAGTCGAAGATGGAGCAGTGAAGTGCAAGGGCTAGTCGCTACTAATCCTGAGGATATTTCCAAAATGGATGTAGTAAGAGTAGTGCCTTCGGTTCCGTTCGAACCCGGGACGGACTTGTATGGACGAATGCTTCGTGACATCGTCAGCGGACGATGGGCATTCTAAGTGAAACGTTCTAAAGGTAACGTTAAGCCTCAAGCCTCACCAACCGGGAATGACTGAAAATCAGGGGATATGCAGCAAGGCTTCGTGGGTAGCCCCCACTGGAGAGTAAGGTCATCCCTGTCTAGAGGTTCCTTTTTATTTCGGCTTAGTGGTGCGGTTGCTGATCCCAACCGCGGGGTGATCTTATTCGGAATTGCCCATAGGTGATTCCGGCCTTGTGTTGCAGGGGACGAAGGGAGTAGTCCTCGGTACTGTGATCTAGACCACGTACTGTGACAGGTGGTACCCCAGTGCCTAGTCATTGTTGGAAATCCATTTTTCCCTACGTGCCTTTTACGAGTTTTGTTTGTATTACCCACTTCGGTGGCTAGTAGCTGGAATTTAATGAATGTAACAATTTCGGCTATTTTATAAGTATTTGTAAATAGACCCTATTATAATATAAGAGGATTTCTATAAAAAGTGTTTTAGCTATCGTAAGGTAAAAACCCGACATGTTTATTTGTGGCGTGGTCTTACGAGATGCTTTTGTTTTCAAAAGGATTTTTGAAATTTTAATAATCAATTGTGTGCATTATTATCAGCTGGTATTCCAGACTGACTCGGGTGTTATTTCGTTATAATGCTCGGGTCAGACCGAGTATTATATGTTCAGGATAGGTTGCTATGGAGCAGGAGAGGAGCTGGAGTTCGAGACGTATTATATGTACCTATATATATATCCGCTGCTATGTTGTATGGTATGTATGTTATGTGATGATTGATGTATGAGTTACTCTGATGATATGTTGTATAAACAGTTATAGATTTCATTTTGTGTAAAGATATATAGTTGCTATTATATTTTATTCCGCTGCGATTGTGAGATTCTGATATTGTTTAGTCTACTTCTTCTTCTATCTCTTTTTCTTTTAACCCTAATGGTTCGTATTTCTATGCCACTTGAGTTAATAGAGGTAGAATAGTGTTAATTCAAGGGGTACGGATTTGCGGGCTGTCACACCGCAGCTCCATAAACTTCTCTTGCATTAACAAATTAATAACATCATATCTTGTTTCATTATAGTTTAACAAGTAGAGCAATTACTAATACTGCATAAAATGAAATATGCTTACATGGCTTTTGCTGGATTTATCGTCCTGCCATGTATACGAAACAGTCTCGTCCAGATTCACATGCTCGGCAGCATGCGTACGAGTGAACACGTCCATATAGCCCACGGGACCATGTGCCTCAGCTTCCTGAAGTTGACTTTTACATACAATTATTATATGTTTAAAATTATATAGCATAAACTATTTACAATTATTATTTAGTAAATTTACCAACTCCTGCCGATACTGCTGAAACGACTTCGACCCTCCGCGATGAGTGACGGGATTCTTATTTCTATTTGCAGAGTTTCTATCCGACTCTGCCTGTACATTCAAAATTTGATACATTATTTTTCGATCACGTCAAATTAATAATTCAAAAAAATTTAGTATATTTGCCTTCGCCTCGTCCATTTTCCAGTATCCCAATCATGCTTGCCATACACTCTCCCCCATCCACTGTGGTTTCTTACCAGATTTCTTAATTTCAGATATCGTGTCCCTATAGTTCTTGCGCATCTTCTTCATCCAGTATCCTCATGCCAGTATCATATCGTCTGTCGAGATGTCTATCTCAGCCTATGTTTCACGATAAAAAGAAAAAAAAGATTACACTTTAAATGATAAACAGTAGAAAAAATGACAAAAACGAATTAAAAATGGAAAACAGAAAATATACATACTAGGAAATCCTGCCAAATACACTGTATGATGTGAGGAGGGATGGTATCCCACTTCGGCCAGCAAGCACTCATACTACTGCGATAAGAAGCTCTAGAGACATCCAGCACAACCGTCGAACCCCTATTTTTAAAAACGATATAGATAAGTACGTACGTATATCATGAAAAAAATAAGATGCTGAATAAAATTTAATTCTTACCCCTTTGCTCTAGGGACTAACAAAACTACTGGAGTTGTGACTCTTGCGATGGGCCACTGCCATCGCCTTCTGATAATCGAGAAGAGCTCCTACCTCTATATGACATTATGATAAACCTGTGACATATATACACATCATTATATAAGAGAATAATAACATGATAATGAAATATGTTTTATATGAAAATGATATCAACGGTATAAATTGCTTAATAAATGACTGAAATGGAAATAGAAATGGAAGTGTGTTATACCTGATTCATAATGGGTGTGCTCTTCCGACGATAAGCAGATTTCATTGCATTTTTAATAAAAATTGCTAAATAAATGACAAACGGAAATGACATAAAACATGTAAACAATGGTAAACAGATTTGGTTTCATAGTCACATCGATTTCATAATGCACAAAGAATTCAACATAGTTACATCAATTGCAAAAAAACAGATTCAAATTTATATCAGTCATCATCGTCTTATGATTCAGATTCGGTCTCGCTTTCTACGATATTTTCCTCCGCACTATCAAACGCTTCTACCAAAACATTTGATTCATCGATCAAAGGACCAACATCTGTATGATCATCTGTAATTATTGTTTCATTATTTTGCTCAAGATCTGCCTGATAAGCTTGTTCATCCAGAATATTCTTCCTATCGAATGTGAAGCTGGCCTTTGTTTTAACAACTGCAGACCAATCTGTTTTATCTCTTTTTAGAGACGGACAAGGAGCGCAATAAACTTGCAATGCTTGTTTGGCTAGTACAATGGATCATACTTGTGATAGTGCGATGTGTGCTTTATTTCGATAAGATATAATCCTTGTGCACATTAATTCCAGAACCTGGAACATTGCTAAACCAATTGCATCTAAATAGAAACACCTCCTCCGCGGGTTGTGAGAAATATGTCGGTTGCAAAATTTGTGTTAGAACGCCATAAAAATCATTTAAGTGATTTTCTGGATCGTCACTATCTTTAACAAATATACCAGTATTATTTGTTAATTTTTCTACAACGTATTCTTTGGTGTTAAATTTATATCCATTGACGAAATATATTGGATATGTCTTGACCACTCCTTTTGGTCCCATCGCAAGATATTTCATCCCTTCCTCAACAACATAATTTCTCGGCTCATAAATGTAATTTGAAAACCGACCGGAAAATTCCTTACTGAGATCTCGGTTCGGATGTTCACGTTCATAAACACTCTTTATATAAACAAATTATTACATTAGGTTATACACGCGCATGCATTATAGAAAAGAATAAACCACAAATTATTATTTCAGATTACCTAATAAACGTTGCAACCTAGGCACAATTTAGAAGAATATAAGTGTGTGCTACATGAAGATCTCTATCGTCTAACCATATTTCTACACATTTTCCAGAAGGTTGACCATGTTGTCTAAAAATAGATAACATTGCTTGAGAGGACTCTTGTTCGCCGCCTTCGTCATTACGAGAAGCACTTTCAAATGAAATATTCACATGGTCACTGAAATAGTGAGAGAAAAAGAACGAAGCTTCTTCTTCGATGTAAGATTTACATATCGAACCTTTAACTCGTGCTTTTTGCCTCACTTTTTTCTTCAGATGATTCAAATATCTATGCAAATTAATTTATATTAACTTCATCTTTCAAATGCAATTAAATTACGTGATAACATATTACATACATCTCAAATGGATACATCCACCCATATTGGACAGGACCTCGAAGTCGTGCTTCAGATGGGAGATGAAAAAGTAAATGTTACATTACATTAAAAAACCTGGCTGATATATTTTCTCTAATTTGCAAAGTAATATAGGAACGTCCACTTCAAGTTTACGTAAACGTTGCACTTTTAAAGTAGTCGAAGAAAGCTCTTTGTAAAACATACTAAGCTCCGTTACTACCTTTCAAACTTTTAACGGCAGTAGTTCTTTGAACATAACGGGAAATAAATTTTCCATCATTATGTGACAGTCGTGACTTTTCATTCCGCTCAATCTACCATTTTTAAAGTCAACACATCTAAGAAGATCTGATGATATCCCATCAGGAAATCTTAACCCTTCCACCTATTTTAACATAGCTTTAACTTGATTATTATCTAATTCGTAACATTCTTTGGGTTTTTTACTGTCATTTGGTTTCATATGAAGCTTAGGACGTTTGCATAATTCTTCAATATCACGTCTTGATTTCAAATCATCCTTTGTCTTCCCTTTCACATTCAAAGTTGTGTTGAAAACATTATCAAATACATTTTTCTCATTGTGCATCACATCTATATTAGGATGAAGCAGAAGATGTTTCCAATACGGCAACTCGCAAAAAGTAGTTTGTTTGCACCAGTTATGAACAACTGATTTGCCTTCAATTTCTGTTTGCTCTCTAGTTTCATATATCTTTTGATAGTCCCTAACACGTTCATATATGTCTTCGCTTGACCATATCGTCGGTGGTTGTCTGGTTTTTACGCTATTAGCTAAAAAGTTTTTCTTGTCTCCTCTGAAGGGATGATTTACATGGAGAAAATATCGATGACAGTCAAATCATGAAATTTTCTTACCATGAGCATGAAATTTTCTTACCATGAGGTAAAAAAACGCTAGTGTTTCATCCATGCAATATGGACATGCTAGACGACCGGCTGTACTCCATCCTGAAAGCATTGCATAGGCAGGAAAATCATTTATAGTCCACAGCAAAGAAGCAAATATACGAAAAAAATTCTTCTTGGACACATCGTATGTTTCTACTCCTTCATTCCATGGTATTTTTAACTCCTCAATCAACGGTTGTAAATATACATCGATTCTCTGTGTCGGATCATCGGGGCCAAGAACGACAACAGTAAGAAACATATATTGTGTTTTCATACACATCTATAGAGGTAAATTATACAGTGTGACGACAATGGAACATGATGAATATTTAGAACCAAATTGAAAAAATGGAGAAAAAACGTCCGTACATAATCCTAATCTAACATTTCGACTCTCCGCTGCAAACTTGGAATATGTTTTATCGAAATGCTTACATGCTTCTCCATCGGCCGGAAGTGTCAACGTACCCTCTTCCTCCGTTCTCACACTATGCCATCTCATATTAGATGCAGTTACAGAAGATGCATATAATCTTTGAAGTCTTGGAGTTATGGATTAGTAATGCATACGCTTGTACGGAACTTCCTTCCCCTTCTTTTTTCTTGGTTTGTATCTCTTCTGGTTACAAATTTTACAATTTCTAAGGTTTGCGTCTTCTTTTCAAAACAACATGCAGCCTTTTAAACATGTACATATTTTCTGATAAGGTAAACCAAATGCCGACATAAGTTTTTTAACTTCATAGTGATTTTCGCACATTAGATTATCGGGCGGCATATGTCTTTTTGCAGCTTGTACAACAGCCGTAAACTCAGCTTCAGTGATGTTGTATTTTGACTTCATTGCAATGTATTATGCGATTACTCACAGCTGAGTGCCGCTTTTACAACCATCCCAAATAGGTTTCTTAGCAGCGTCTAGTAAATCATAAATTTTTTTTGCTTCAATATTTGGTTCTTCAACATTTCCATCATCATTGCCAACTTCAACCATAGGAAACACTGATCGCGCTGCATCTTCGACCACATTTTTTCTATACGGGTCGTCATAACTATTTCGTTAACGACACTTTCAGACTCTACAGAAGTATTTGCTACAACTTCTCCATGCCGATCCCAAACATAATACTCGGGTACGAAACCGTTTTGGCACAAATGAACTTTCACAATATCTGCTAACAAATACTTCAAATGTCTACACCTACTACACGGACAACGAATATCTGGATCGTTTCCGTTATTACTTAAAGCGAATTCAACAAACACGTTTATACCATTATAAAAATCTTCTTTTATTGAGCCCCTCGGTCCTTTTCTTTGGTACATCCATCTCCTCCGATCAACAGAATAATCAATCATTTTTCCTATTTGACAAAATGAGAAATTCTAAATTTAATATTTATTTTCAAGAATACAAATTCGAAAAAGATTATTTTCATGGTCGTATAATATTAGAATTTAAAGAACAACTTCACAAATTTAAAAATATTTCAAGTAGGGCACGTTTTATTTTTTAACGTATCGATATAAAAAAATGTATAAATTTTTTTTTCCATGGTCATGCATCCTACTTCCCATTACAAACACAGTAAGCATTTACATTTCATATATTACTTCGTCTCAAACGATTCAACAAAATTTCGGCAGCATTTCCATTTTGTTCCATGCATTGTACACAAATGCATATACGTAGGAAACAAAAAAGAAACGTTAGGCCGAAATTTTATGAACCATTTGAGACGAAGTAGTATACAAAATGTAAATGCTTACTGTGTTCATAACTTGTCCAATACAGGGACAAATCCAACAAACATTGTACCAGATGAATATAAATGGTCGTTTTTCGAAAAAAACGACTATTTATACAACGATCATGTACAACACTCGTCATACGAGGCCAAAAACTCTCTAAGGAACATTTGTCAATTACACGTGCGCATTTTACGAAAAAATACAGTTGTACTAACTGTTCACATTTACAAAAATATATTTTAATTTAACATATTTATTCGATGTATTACATCAACTTAAGGCTCATTCGACATTTTTTTTGTTGCATAAATCAATATGTGCACAATATAATATTCCTAGCTCGTACATTCATTTTATCTTATTCCAACTAACACAATATAATGATAGCAGCGCTACACACATATACAATCGTAGAATCAAGGCATACATAACGATTTACATATACACGAACAACCACAAATTATACATGTTTTTCGCAATTTCATGATAAAAGATGAAATAGAAATACCATGGAATGCTAGAAATTGTTATAACACTATTGGAAACAAATTCAATCAACAATTAGCCCTAATTTATCAACTTATGCAAATCTAGAATTAGGGTAAAAACTAAATTTTTGGCGAAATTAAGAGATTATACTTGTGCTAGAGAGCAACAGACGTTGATTGCGCAACCGGGGAGGATCTGAAAGCTCGAAATTGATGATTGGAATGTTGGGAAAGAGATTTGGGGATTATTAACCTAAAATTTTCGTATGCAAAATGAGGAAGAAGAAGGCTCGACCTGGTGCTGTAAATCGCGATTTTCCGACGGCTTTCGACGGCCGCCGAAGGCCCGTCGGAAGCCGTCGGAAATAAGCCGTCGGGAACCGTCGCCCTACCCTGCCGATTTTAGAGCATTTTCTAGTAGTGCATTTGAGTAGTTGAAATTTATAATGTTTTGATCTCATACTTTTTTTGTAACGACCCATAATTTAATCACTTTGAACATGAATAATTAATATGTTTTTAAATGATTAAATAATGGATTTTATATCTAGAAGTATAATTACTTGCCTAATAAAACAAGAAAGAATTATTAACGTAGCCTAATAAAACAAAATAGTATAATTACTTGCCTAATAAAACAAAAAAGAATTATTAACGTAGCCTAATAAAACAAAATAGTATAATTAGTTGCCTAATAAAATAAAATAGCATAATGATTATTATATTTCATGCGGATGGTTGCCATTGGACCAAAATCTGGTCGAATCATGTTATGCCATGCAGATGGTTGCCATTGGACCAAAATCTGGTCAAATCAGGTTAGGCCATAGTTGATAAGGAGGATTCCTATTGGACCAAAAGGTGGTCGAATCAAATTAAGCCACAAGGATGTTTTCTATTGGACCAAAATATGGTCGAATCAAATTATGCCATATGGCTAGCTTCTATTGGACCAAAATCTGGTTGAATCAGGTTAGGCTATAGGAAATTACTAAAGTACCATTCTCTTCACCTATAAATAGCCAAGTCCATATATCATTTTATTTCATTCAAAAACTAAAGAAAAGAACTAAAATTCATTTTAAAAGGTGAAGTATTCCAAGTCTCCATCAAAGCAAATAGGATGTGAGTATATTTCATGTTTTCATAGTTTAGTGGGTATAACTTATTCTATGAGTATAATTTAATTATTTTACAGTCAGTGTGATCTTAATCTCTTTCCTTTTACTCATTCATATTTTAACGAATGTTGTGTTAACTATTGATTGTAAATTGTTAATAATAACGAGTCTGTTATTATTCTTGTTATTATTCTTGTTTGGTTGTTTGATTTGTGCTCGGCCAGTTTATGAGCAATAACTTTGATGTTTAGTTAAAGGGAACTTACACCACCTTTTAACTTAGGATTGACATTTAGTGACTTTTTGGTTAAAAGGAAACAACACCCCTTTTAACTATCTCATTTGATTAAGTGGAAGATTCACCCCCTCTTAGTTGTAATCTCCTTTAAAGATGATGGGTTTAAATTATGATTTGAATGGAAGTTTTAAATCTTTGTTTAAAGTATTTTAAAGGAGCTTCAAAATCTATATAATAATTTAAATGAGTTATTTATAAGTAGTCCTATACTTGGCACTAAAAGCCGATGAGTAGATTGATTCTCTATCTGTGAGATCTGGAATCGAAGTGTCTAGGCAAGGCTAGGAGCAACCAGTGCCCCGACTTACCTGGCTTTGTTTCTGGGCGAGGGATAGAGTAAGTCGAGAATATCGGAAACGTGACAAGTGTAGGAGATTTAATTTCCATAAATGATCTTTATAATTATAATGGAAAACGTTTGCATTTCTTATAGACATTTGTTTTGACCCATCTAAGTATGCTTTTGAAATATGAAATCCTCTTAATTGTTTTGAGAATATGCTTATAACGATGGGATAATTATATGGATATTTTCCAAGTATTTAAAGAGTATAAGATTTAATTTCCATATACGATCGTTTTGTTATCCCCGATAGTCGATATCTTGACTATCAATTTCGATACCCTTCTTCCTTTGATTTTTATTTCGTCAATCTAAGACGATTTGTTGCTCAATTTGAGCATTGATATCCTTTATCGGAAGTGACTAAATAAAGAGCGAGTGGGGGCCAAGCTATGTGGGGTTGCTCCCATTAGGGTATTTTCACATCTACTCTAGATTGGTTCCGGTTGTATGCGCACGGAGATGTGAAATACTCGGATACTCGGTAAGGATGGCGGGGTCCGGCTTGGAGGTTTCCGAGAGCCATCGTAGTTCTCAGGTATATTTTCTAGAGGTATACTTTCGATAAGGGGGCGCACCCTCCTAGTCATTGTTGGAAAAAAATTCCTTTTCCTTATTTTTGATTCAAATCTTTGGATTGATTCTTTCTTAATTTCATCGAGAAGCGTCTTGCACTCTTTGCGATGTTTAATTATCTGTATCCATTCTTTTATACTTGGATGTTGTCCTTGTGAGGGAAAAACCTGTTCTGCGTTTTTTCGATGTGGTCTCACTAGTTACTTTGTGTGTTCTATTTTTGGAGTTTACTCATACCAGACTTATTGTCTGACCCGAATTGTTTTTTTTCTCTAAACGTTTGGGTACTCATTTATATTTGAGTAGTCCAGAAATGACAGGTTTCTTCGGGCCCATTTGAAGATGGTGGACGAGCATGAGGCTCCTTATCTATCTAGCTATTTATTTCCGCTATTATGAGATGTTGACTCTATGTATGTATATTTAAAGGCAGGTTGTTATAACTGCCTAGACTGATAGTGGTACTTTTGTTGTAAATCTAATAACTCCATGTTGGGGAGTAACCTTATGTATTGTCTTATTTTTATGTTATATTTAACCGTTCTGTTGTGAGATTGTTATTCCGTTTTTATATTTTACCCCATGGCAACTCGTTTTTCAGATACTTGGGCAACGGCACATGAATACCATGGATGTATTAAGTGTCGTTCTCAAGGGTCAGAAAGGTGGGTCGTCACAGTTGGTATCAGAGCTTCGGTTGAGCGAACGCCTTAGCCTGATTGGGGTACAACTCACCAGAGATAGGGTAAGTGATGCCCTAGAATGAGTTAATCTTGAGGGAGTGTATTTGTAATTTTTATAATAATAATATTTATCCTCTAAAGTCTAGTTTTAGATCCTTTGGTGTTATTTCCTTAAACCATTTTAATCCTATTTTTGTATTCTAAAAGATACCTGTTATTTGTTCAGATAATAGAAAATGAATACAAGAAGAGGAGGAAGGAGAGGATCTAGAACTAGCATGGATACCAATGGCAGGTTACCTAGAAATGCTACTATGTCAGCTGTAGATCCGGCAGAGGAAATGCTAGTGCAAGTTCATACCCCTATGAACTTTGCAGCTTTGTGTAAGAATTTTACCGCTTTGGGTGGGAAACCATTTTATGGGACTGAAGACATTCTTGGGGTGCAGATGTGGCTCCGAACTTGTGAAAGAATATTTGGAGATCTTCGGTTGGAAGATGCGGAGAAACGGTTGTTGGCATCGCGACAACTTCAAAAGTCGGCAATGGATTGGTGGGATTCAGAAACAACAAGTACTCCAGAGGGGGAGTTTTCTTGGGCCCAGTTCAAGGAAGTTTTTGAAGCACAGTTTATTCCAGAAGCCGGAAGAACTCAGTTATTTAGAAGTTTCATTGACTTAAAGCAGGGTGATATGACCGTGTCGCAGTATGAGCATAAGTTCAATGCTTTGTCCCGTTTTGGACTTGGATTGATAGACACACCACTCAAGAAAAATGAAATGTTTGTGAATGGAATGCGACCAGAGTTCCATCGTGAAATGACCAATCATCTTATGGGTACATTCACCAACATTATTAGCATGGCTTTGAGGTTTGAGGCTCTTGATATTAAGGAAGGAGTCCAGAAGGGCGTAGTACCAGCAATAAGTGCCAAGCCTTTATCGGTTATACCGGTTGAATGTAAGCCAAACTTCAAGCGTAAGTTTAAGGGAAAGAAGCAGGGTGCAGGGAAGAAACCCGAAGATGGCGCTCCAGCACAGAAGAAGCAGACCAACTTGGCCAACATTCTTTGTTTTAAGTGCAATAAGATGGGCCACTTTGCAAATCATTGCCCAATTTCCACATGTTTTAATTGCGGCCAGCCAGGACATATGAAGAATGAGTGCCATTTTCCTAAAAAGGGATCTCAAGGACAAACTTTTACCATTGAAGAGATACCATCCACTTCTTCAGATAAAAAGGGGAAGCAAGTGTTGCAAGGTACATTATTCATCTATGATATTCCTGTAAGGGTGCTATTTGATACAGGAGCTTCCCATAGTTTTATTTCTTATGATCTAATGGACAAACTAAACCTTAAATATGTTATCATAAGTAATCCTCTTGGTGTGTCAACCCCAATTGGAGGTCCGACACATGTTGACACCGGGTGTCTAAATATACCTATTTCTTATCGAAATCATCTCTTTCCTTTTGACTTGTTTGTTCTTGGGTTTATGGGTTTTGGAGTGTTGTTGGGGATGGATTGGTTATCTAAGTTTAAAGCTATCTTGGATTGTGGTAGAAGGCTTGTTAGAGTTAGTGATGCAGGAGATGTTGGTGTTGATATTAGTTGTGAAGAGCCTAAGAAGTTAATGAGCAGTTTTCTCTATTCACTCGAAGTGACTAAAGCGGAGCTTGGAGATGTGCCGGTTGTTCGAGATTTCGTAGATATTTTTGACGAGGTGCAAGGTTTACCACCTCACCGTGAAGTCGAGTTTCGTATTGATTTGTTTCCAGGAACTAGACCTATTGTACAACCCTTACGAAGGATGGCTCCAAAAGAGAAGAGGGAGTTAGAAAGGCAGACTTATGACTTGTTGCAGAAGGGCTTGATCCGACGTAGTACCTCGAGTTGGGGATCGCCAATCGTCTTTTTTACAAAGGCAGACGGTTCTCTAAGGTTATGTGTAGACTATCGAGAGTTGAACAAAAGGACTATCAAGAATAAATATCCTTTGCCAAGAATTGACGATATGTTTGATCAACTCCATGGTGCTCGGATATTTTCTCAATTAGATCTTGCCACTGGTTTCCACCAATTAAGAGTGGCAGAGGAGAATGTTCCTTTAACAGCTTTTCGAACTCCTGAAAATTTCTACGAGTGGTTAGTTATGCCGTTTGGATTGACTAATGCACCCGCTTATTTTGTGGACTTAATGAATCGAGTATTTTGAGACATTCTTAATAAATTTGTTCTCGTCTTTATTGATGACATTCTTATCTATTCAAAGACAGAGGAGGAACACAAATATCATCTCCGTGTCATACTCGATACCTTAAGGAGCCATGAGTTGAAGGCTAAGTTCTCCAAGTGCCATTTTTGGAAATCTGAAGTTAGATTTCTAGGGCATGTTATTTCGGGAGAAGGTATATCGGTGGATCCAGCTAAAGTTGTTGCGGTCCAAGACTGGAAGAAGCCCGAAAGTGCGACGGAAGTTAGAAGTTTCTTGGGATTGGCTGGTTTTTACCGTAGGTTTATCAAGGACTTCTCGAAGATTGCTTCTCATCTGACGAAGTTAACAAAGAAAGATGTTAGGTTCGTTTGGACTTCTAAGTGTGATCAAGCATTCAATGAATTGAAAAACAAGTTGACTGGCGCTCCTGTTTTAACCATTCCAAATGGGTGCGAAGGTTTAACCGTGTATACAGATGCTTGTGGAACCGGATTAGGAGCAGTTCTGATGCAGCATGGGAAAGTTATTGCCTATGCGAGTCGACAGCTAAAGCCGCATGAGAAAAATTATGCTACGCACGATTTGGAACTTTTAGCTGTTGTCTTCGCACTAAAGATGTGGAGGCATTATCTTTTGGGTGAAAGGTTTGAGTTATACACGGACCACAAATCCTTAAAATACCTTTTTACGCAGAAACATTTGAACTTGAGGCAGCAGAGATGGCTGGAGTTTCTCGCCTCTTATGATCTAGAGGTTCTTTATACCCCTGGAAAAGCAAATGTCGTTGCTGATGCATTGAGTAGGAATGTAGCAATGGTTGCAAATCTAGAAGTTAAGCCAGTATTGTTAGAGAGAATTGCATCCAATCAAGTGGCAGATCCTATTTTAGCTCGACTTAAGAAAGATGTTGAAGAAGGTGTTGTTTCTAGCTTTAAGATTGATCTCCGGGGCATATTGAAAATGAATGGGCGTATTTGTGTTCCAGACTTTGATGGACTTAGGCAAGAAGTGTTAGCCGAATGCCACCATTCAAAGTTATCTTTTCATCCAGGAGTGACCAAGATGTTCAAAGATATGAAGAGGGTATTCTGGTGGAAGGGGATGAAGCGAGATATTTCAATCTTTGTGAGTCGTTGTGCAAACTGCCAGCAGATTAAGAGTGACCAGCGGAAGACAGCTGGATTGCTTCAGCCACTTGAGATCCCAAAGTGGAAGTGGGAGCAGATCTCTATGGACTTTATTGATGGGCTTCCTAGGTTAAGAAGAGGTAATGATGGCACTTGGGTTATAGTCGATCGACTAACCAAGAGTTCCCATTTCATTCCTGTCAAGCTGACTAGGACTGCTACGAGTCTGGCGAGTTTATATATGAAGGAGATTGTGAAACTCCATGGGATTCCTCATAGTATTGTAAGTGACCGAGACCCGATATTCACTAGTAGGTTCTGGGAGGGACTGCAAACTGCTTTAGGGACTGAGCAAAGTCTAAGTACAGCTTACCATCCCCAAACAGATGGGCAAACAGAGAGAGTGAATCGAATCTTGGAAGATTTATTACGAGCATGCATTCTAGACTTCGGGGGTTCTTGGGAAGATCATTTACCCTTAGTTGAATTCACTTATAACAATAGCTATCAAGCAAGCATTGGTATGGCCCCTTTCGAAGCTCTTTATGGTCGTCCATGTCGTTCTCCTTCGTGTTGGGTTAAATCTGGAGATAAACTTGTTCTTGGACCAGACATAATTTTAGAAGCCAATGAGAAGGTAGTTGATGTTAGAAGAAAGATGAAGGAAGCGCAAGATCGGCAAAAGTGTTATGCAGATCAAAGGCGTAGGGATCTAGAGTTCTTAGTCGGGGACTTGGTATTTGTAAAAGTCTCTCCTTTGAGAAGTGTCGTAAGGTTTGGGAAGACAGGGAAGTTAGCCCCTCGATATATTGGCCCTTTTCCCATACTAGACCGAATTGGTAAACTTGCGTATAAAGTGGAGTTACCAGATCGACTATCAGATGTGCACAACGTATTTCACGTATCTCATTTACGTAAGTATGTACACGACCCTTCGATGATAATAAAACCAGGCCAACAAGTTGATTTGGAGGTTCAGCCTAACCTAACCATTCTTAGGCGGCCTATTCGTATTGTTGCTCGAGATATAAAGCGATTAAGGAAGAAGATTGTGAATCTTGTTAAGGTTCAGTGGAGTGGAGATGTTAGAGATTGTACTTGGGAAACCGAGGACTATATTAGGGATTCTTATCCCGAGTTGATGTAGTTGTTGTTTGTATTTTGTTGTTTCGTTTTAGTGTACTCACGGGTTGTGTTAAGGTCACTTTCCTTATATCTTTGTGTGGTATATATGATATCATTTGGGTTCTTTGATATCTAGAGTTTATCCGATTAATTTCGAGGACGAAATTTCCTTAAAGGAGGGGAGGATGTAACGATCCATAATTTAATCACTTTGAACATGAATAATTAATATGTTTTTAAATGATTAAATAATGGATTTTATATCTAGAAGTATAATTACTTGCCTAATAAAACAAGAAAGAATTATTAACGTAGCCTAATAAAACAAAATAGTATAATTACTTGCCTAATAAAACAAGAAAGAATTATTAACGTAGCCTAATAAAATAAAATAGTATAATTAGTTGCCTAATAAAATAAAATAGCATAATGATTATTATATTTCATGCGGATGGTTGCCATTGGACCAAAATCTGGTCGAATCATGTTATGCCATGCAGATGGTTGCCATTGGACCAAAATCTGGTCAAATCAGGTTAGGCCATAGTTGATAAGGAGGATTCCTATTGGACCAAAAGGTGGTCGAATCAAATTAAGCCACAAGGATGTTTTCTATTGGACCAAAATATGGTCGAATCAAATTATGCCATATGGCTAGCTTCTATTGGACCAAAATCTGGTTGAATCAGGTTAGGCTATAGGAAATTACTAAAGTACCATTCTCTTCACCTATAAATAGCCAAGTCCATATATCATTTTATTTCATTCAAAAACTAAAGAAAAGAACTAAAATTCATTTTAAAAGGTGAAGTATTCCAAGTCTCCATCAAAGCAAATAGGATGTGAGTATATTTCATGTTTTCATAGTTTAGTGGGTATAACTTATTCTGTGAGTATAATTTAATTATTTTACAGTCAGTGTGATCTTAATCTCTTTCCTTTTACTCATTCATATTTTAACGAATGTTGTGTTAACTATTGATTGTAAATTGTTAATAATAACGAGTCTGTTATTATTCTTGTTATTATTCTTGTTTGGTTGTTTGATTTGTGCTCGGCCAGTTTATGAGCAATAACTTTGATGTTTAGTTAAAGGGAACTTACACCACCTTTTAACTTAGGATTGACATTTAGTGACTTTTTGGTTAAAAGGAAACAACACCCCTTTTAGCTATCTCACTTGATTAAGTTGAAGCTTCACCCCCTCTTAGTTGTAATCTCCTTTAAAGATGATGGGTTTAAATTATGATTTGAATGGAAGTTTTAAATCTTTGTTTAAAGTATTTTAAAGGAGCTTCAAAATTTATATAATAATTTAAATGAGTTATTTATAAGTAGTCCTATACTTGGCACTAAAAGCCGATGAGTAGATTGATTCTCTATCTGTGAGATCTGGAATCGAAGTGTCTAGGCAAGGCTAGAAGCAACCAGTGCCCTGACTTACCTGGCTTTGTTTCTGGGCGAGGGATAGAGTAAGTCGAGAATATCGGAAACGTGACAAGTGTAGGAGATTTAATTTCCATAAATGATCTTTATAATTATAATGGAAAACGTTTGCATTTCTTATAGACAATTGTTTTGACCCATCTAAGTATGCTTTTGAAATATGAAATCCTCTTAATTGTTTTGAGAATATGCTTATACCGATGGGATAATTATATGGATATTTTCCAAGTATTTAAAGAGTATAAGATTTAATTTCCATATACGATCGTTTTGTTATCCCCGATAGTCGATATCTTGACTATCAATTTCGATACCCTTCTTCCTTTGATTTTTGTTTCGTCAATCTAAGACGATTTGTTGCTCAATTTGAGCATTGATATCCTTTATCGGAAATGACTAAATAAAGAGTGAGTGGGGGCCAAGCTATGTGGGGTTGCTCCCATTAGGGTATTTTCACATCTACTCTAGATTGGTTCCGGTTGTATACGCACGGAGATGTGAAATACTCAGATACTCGGTAAGGATGGTGGGGTCCGGCTTGGAGGTTTCCGAGAGCCATCGTAGTTCTCAAGTATTTTTCTAGAGGTATACTTTCGATAAGGGGGGCGCACCCTCCTAGTCATTGTTGGAAAAAAATTCCTTTTCCTTATTTTTGATTCAAATCTTTGGATTGATTCTTTCTTAATTTCATCGAGAAGCGTCTTGCACTCTTTGCGATGTTTAATTATCTGTATCCATTCTTTTATACTTGGATGTTGTCCTTGTGAGGGAAAAACCTGTTCTGCGTTTTTTCGATGTGGTCTCACTAGTTACTTTGTGTGTTCTATTTTTGGAGTTTACTCATACCAGACTTATTGTCTGACCCGAATTGTTTTTTTTCTCTAAACGTTTGGGTACTCATTTATATTTGAGTAGTCCAGAAATGACAGGTTTCTTCGGGCCCATTTGAAGATGGTGGACGAGCAGGAGGCTCCTTATCTATCTAGCTATTTATTTCCGCTATTATGAGATGTTGACTCTATGTATGTATATTTAAAGGCAGGTTGTTATAACTGCCTAGACTGATAGTGGTACTTTTGTTGTAACTCTAATAACTCCATGATGGGGAGTAACCTTATGTATTGTCTTATTTTTATGTTATATTTAACCGTTCTGTTGTGAGATTGTTATTCCGTTCTTATATTTTACCCCATGGCAACTCGTCTTTCAGATACTTGGGCAACGGCACATGAATACCATGGATGTATTAAGTGTCGTTCTCAAGGGTCAGAAAGGTGGGTCGTCACATTTTTTTCACAGTTTTATAGTGCATCCGGGTGGTTCAAGCTCTAGATTAGAAAATGATCAATTTTTACACTCCGTTCCTTCGAATGCTATAGGGTTAATAATGATGATGGAGGCCGTAGTTCACTGCATATAGGTAGCATGCAAAATGCTTCAATGGATAATGATATGTCATGGATGGATAATATGAAAGTTAATAATGAAGCTCTAGAGTTTAAAATTGATCATGAGAAAGAAAACGAAAATAATGAAGCATCTTTGGTGTAGGAAGAAGATGATGATAAAGATGAACATATGGAATTTGAGATGACTTTGATAGATGATTTATGTAGTGCGAAAATTATGGCGGCATTATTGATTGAAAATGTTACTCCTATTAGAGATGTATTTACCTCAAAATGTATCGATTCTGGTTTTCAAGTGGGAATGCAATTTCAAACAAAGGATATACTTATTCAGCAGTTAAGTGAGTGGTCCATCAAGAATTCTGTTTCTTTTAAACCCATAAAATCCCGCAAAACAGAATTTATCGCGATTTGTGATGTTGATAAAAATTGCCATTAGAGAATACATGCAATTATCCCTAAAAAACATTAACGGTGTGGTGGGAAATTAGAAAATATGATGACAATCATGCTTGTGTTAATCTGATTATTAATTCAAATCATAAACAAGCTACAAGAAGATTTATTGTTAATAAAATGTTTCCTTTTGTGAAATCGGATTTGAATACCACTCTGCGATTCAAGTTCTAATGTCTGAATTTTTTTTTTATCAAAATCAACTTCTTAAAGGCATATAGAGCATTGCGTAAAGCACTTGAGAAAGTTTTTGAAGATTGAGAAACATCACATGTTGAGTTACCACAATATTTAGCTACTATTAAAAAAACATAATTCGGGACCAGTTTTCAAAGTTGATATCGAAAGAATCACTAATGATAAAGTTCTTTTTAAGAGTGCATTTTGAGCATTCGGTGCATCTATTGAGGGTTTTGCACATTGTCGGCCGTTGATTAGCATTGATGACACTCATCTATATGGTAAATATCAAGGTACGTTGCTAGTCGCTGAGCTGACCAAAGCTAGTCTACAATTACACATAGTTTCCAGAATAGCCTATTTATGCCAATACTTTTCAAAACCATTCTTTTTTGAAAATTTGTCCTTTCAATATTTGTTAAGTAGCCAAATCCTAATATTTGTAGATCTCATTACGTTAGTTTTAAACTACAGTTTATATAATCAACGGTGCAAATAGAATGGTCTAGTACCTGCTACTAACACTGTTCATACGAATAAGCTTCGATGTTCAATTTTGTGGTCACAAAAAAGAAATCAATGGAAAACTATACATACTTTACATTAACAACTTTCCTCTGAAAGTAGATCACTTGAATTAGCATGACCTTCTTATCGTTGAATATATACCTCGACAACATTCAAAAATTGAAGCTTTATTTATTCTTTTATTTTTTGTGGTTGAAAATAATAGTTTATTTGCTTATTTTCCTTGTATTATTTTTTGAAATAGTACTTGGAACCAAAAATGAGGTGATTATATAACTGATCCTGGTTACGTATTAAGTGATAAATGACAATCAATTTCTTTACTGTACGTTGTTTTTTTTTTTGAAGAAGAGTAAACAGGGCCTGGCCCAACAAAAATAAAAATCCGGGTACAAAACAATACCCAACCACAACATAACACGATACAATCTCCTCAAACCCTAATCAGCCGACAACGAAACTCAACTAAAAAGAAGCGAAAATGGCGGAGGCGATTTTAGAGAATCGAGAGAATCCCCTCTCCTTTCTTAACTCCGCTAGTTTCCCCACGCTCCCAGTACGATAAGTCTTCATTCATGTCACCTGTCATGCCTCTATGACCATTACAGTTGCTCGAAAAGCTCAAGTAGCTGGAGCTGTTGAATCTGTTGGTATCTAGATAAGTAATGTTAGATCTAGCGTCACTACGACCTAGATTTGACATTCTCTTCTCACAATCGTCATTATTATCTCGGTCAAAATTAGGGTTTGGAGTACTAACATCTGGAACTTGATTGAGATACGAATCGTTGTTCTTAGCCATGTCAACTTGCTTATTGACAGTAGTAGCAACTAAATCTCGATGCTTGCAGAATCTAGACTCTGGATGCAAGTTGTTATTGTGCTCAGGTTGAAAGCTTTTTGAACGCATCAAGTATACTTCAAGATGCTTGCTACCTGCTTCAGAACACCACTCATCAGCAAGGGAAGCAAATTTAGTTTGGTTTTTACACAATTTTTTTGATTTCTGCAGAATAATCTTGCTGTCGGATAATATAGTTAGCCAAACTTGCTCTTTATTCCTGCTGCTTTTGTTGTGCACACGTAAATTTCTCTCTTTCCACAAGTTGAACACTGCCGTAGTTAGTAAGATGTGAGAAAAATCAGTCTCTTTGGATTTAGATCTGAAGTTGTTGTTAATAAGCTTTATAATATTCAAAAGATCCATATGCCTGTTGTCTTCAATATTCAGAGTAGCTTTAATATGGTTCCAAATGTAATAAGAGTAGCTGCATTCAAAAAATATGTGATTAGAATCTTCATTACATATATTGCATAGGGAGCAGAGTGAATTCAAATTATTTCCCCATTTGTTTAATCTATCCCAAGTTGGCAATCTGTTCTTAACAGCAAAATACGTACAGAATGCCATCTTGGGACAATTCACTCTGTTCCATATACAATAGTACAAGTCTTCAGTTGGGTATTTGCTTCTAATAAAATTCCAAGTATTTTTAAAGGAAAACTTCCCTCTGCTGGTAGCTGTCCATTCCCAGTAGTCATTTTCTGCAAAGGTATCAAGTTGAATTTTGCAAATCTCTTCTTTGTGTGGATTAGTAATAGGGTGGATTTGTGGTTGCCAGTTATTATTAATAATAATATCAGAGACTTTATTATTTGAACCACCACAAATAACAAGGCTATTCCACCCTACTCTATTAATAAAGGCCTCATTTTTAAACCAAGGATCAAACCATAAGCTAGTATCTTTGCCATTTTTAAATTTTCTTTCAATCATAGTTTTACCTATATCTCTACTATTTAAAATATGTTTCCAAGTGTTTGAATGATTACTATTATAAGTAGCAGTCCAGAAATTATTATGTTTCAAATATTTTGATCTCATCCATCTGGCCCACAAAGAATCAAAATTTAAGAATCTCCAAAATAATTTTAAATGACAGGTTGTACAAAGATCCTTAATATTTCTAATGCCAAGACCCCCTTCATTTTTTGGCCTGCAAACATTATCCCAACTGATTTTGTGATATTTACCTTTCCATAAAAATTCAGAGCATCTACTTTCCAATTTTTTAATAGTAGCAGCTGGGATTTGAAAAGATTGAATCCAGTAAAGAATTATAGCATAAATGACAGTCTTTATAAGTTCAAGTCTACCAGCAATCGATAATAACTTACATGACCAGGTCTCCATTCTATTCTGAATTTTATCTATAAGGATAGAGCAGTCAGAGTCTTTAATCATATTTGTAGAAAGAGGCAGACCTAGGTATTTGATAGGAAGAAATCCCTCTTATATTTGTAAAACCTTTAGAAAATCTGTTTTAAACTTACAAGATTTACTGAAATATGCTTTACATTTATTCACATTAAGTTGTAGGCCAGCATAATTTTTTAAGTTATCAAAAACAGATTTGATTGAGTCTGCATTATCTTTATTGGCTTTGACAAACACCATAAGATCATCAGCATATATCAAATGACTAATACTTGGTTGAATTCTGTTAATAGGCTGAACAGCACCTTTAATACTCTCTATTTCCATAAGAATAGAAAAATATTCCATCACAATAGCAAAAAGATAAGGAGATAGGGGATCTCCCTGTCTCAGCCCCCTATTAGATTTAATAAACCCTTCAGCTTTACCTTGAATCAGGATTGAAAATGAAGGAGTATTTATACATTGAAACACCAGATCACAAAACTTTATAGGAAAACCCATACATTTCATGATATGATGAATAAAATGTCTATTTACCTTATCATATGCTTTTTGTAAGTCAATTTTAATACATACATTATCACCCTGTTTAGTGTTGAATTTCCTAACCATCTCATGAGCTAATAGAGAGTTTTCATAGATGAGCCTACCAGGAACAAAAGCACTCTGATTTTCTGACACCAGAAAAGGCAAGAACACTTTTATTCTGTTACTAAGGACACTAGAAATAATCTTATAGATAAAGTTACAACAAGAAATTGGCCTATAATCACCAATTCCAGTGGGATTATTATTTTTTGGAATAAGGGTTATAAAAGTATGGTTTAAACTTTTTAGAATTTTACCATTATCCATAAACTCTGAAACAACATCCAGCACATAGTGTTTTATATAATCCCAATTATTTTTATAAAATTTTGCATTAAAGCCATCAGGACCCGGGCTTTTGTTATCTCCAGCATTAAAAACAATAAATTTAATTTCATCAAGGCTCACTGGAGCTAATAGGATTTCAGATGCATTATGATTTAAAATGTTTTTACAAGTTATAAAAGGAAAATTCTTTTTATAATTTGCAGAAAAATACAATTCCTTATAGAAATTTATAGCATTCTCTGAAACTGTTTCATGAGCATTAGTTAAATTTCCCTCTTTATCTATAATGCAACCTATGTTATTTAAGTGCTTTCTATTACTCATTTTAGCATAAAAAAATTTGGTGCAGTCATCTCCTAAAGTGAGCCAATCAACCTTAGCCTTTTGTCTAGCATTGACAGACTCTTTGTACATTTCATTAGACAGCTCCTTCTAATTAAGAAAAAATTTATTAATATCATTGATATTATCAGGATTGTTATCAGCATTCATCTGAAGAAGCTTGCCCTCTTTTTTCAAACTGACTATTATTTTTATTTAAGTGGTTGTTCTTATTCCAGTATTTAAGGTTATGCTTGGTGAATTTCAGAAAACTATAAAACTGATATTGTTTAGAACCACTGCAAGAGAACTTATAGCAGTTTTCCATTAAGGGTTTATAGTCTTCTTCCATCACCCAGCTATTTTTGAAACGAAATGGAGGAGCTTTATTATTGTAATCATTATTCATAATAAAAAGATTAACCAAAAGAGGAGTATGATCACTTAAATTTTGTTCCAAAGTGGAACAGATATTATTTGGAAATTTTTTTGAAAACTCTTTATTATAGAGAATCCTATCTAATTTGCAGTGAATATTTTTGGCTAACCCTGACTTCCATGTATATTTATTACCACGGATAACTGGTTCAATAAGGCCAGATTCTAATAAAAATTTGTTGACTCTATCTAGTTTATTTTGAGGGATTTTAATCCCCCCATATTTTTCATAAGCATGAAAAACAGTATTAAAATCACCTAGTAAAATCCATGGGGAATCATAAATTGAATTTAAAGCTTTAAGTTTTTGCCACAAAACATTCCTTTCTAGTTCAAAATTACTACCATAAACACTAGTAACTTGCAAAGTAAAACCACCAATGTTTTCAAAACCACAATCAATAAATTGGCTGTCCTTGTTTATATTAATATTAGTCCAGATATTAGAATCCCAAATAACAATGATTCTACCTTTACAGCCACAATCATTGTTATGAATTGCTTTCCAATTTCTGGACAGCTTAAGACCAAATCTTTCAAAATTCTCATCATTCATTTTATTCTCAATTAAAGCAACAATAGATGGTTTATAGACATTAATCATAGAGAGAATATCAGACTGTTTAGTTGGGGTATTCATCCCCCTAACATTCCAAGCAAATATAGACATATTTATATGAAATATAATAAAACATGAATATTAAATAGTACCTGATACACTGTTACCCTTACCCTTTTTCTTTTTCTCCGAGCTTTTAGCTTTTAGTCTTGTTGTCATTTCATTCCAATCAGGATTAATTGAAATGTATTTCTGCCCAAAAGCTTTCTTCTCTTTATTAGCATTTTTGTATTTGCCAATTGCTTTAGTCTTGGGAATATGCAGTTCTGAGATGTCAAATTGCTTTTCAGGATCCTCCATTGTATTATCTGATGTTGAAGCAATATAGTCTTCTGGAATTTGGATGAGAGAGATGTCAAACTCCTCAGCATTGCGAGGCAAGGTTGAGTGGATGCCATCATTGTCCTCAAACATTGCAGCATTATCTGATGGAGGTTCATTCTCCATATTGTAATCTGCACTTTGGTTGGAATTCAAAGGCAGCATGATATTTGATTCTGTAGCATGATTATTTGTAATTAAACATAACTCTGAAATGGGGGGGATTTCAGAGTTAAAGACCTCTTCATTACTAATTCCCTCCTTTGAACTGCTTTGTGAAACCTCTTTTAATTTTTCTTGTAAACTTTCTGAATGATGAACTACCGAAGCAAGGATCTGATCATCTTGGTCAGTGAGCGAATGTGATAAAGTTTCTTGATTGAATATGATACCTTTCTGGTTGATTCGATCATTATTCTTTTGATTTCTTGATTCTTTTATTGTCTTCTCAGTAAGGAGCGACTCTTGAACAATGGTATCTGTAACATTTTCTTGATCAGTGGCTATTTCTTTGTTTTGATTATGAGTTTTGGGTATCCATCTTTGTTCTGTGACACATTGCTCTCTAATGTGTCCAAAACATTTACAGATACTACACTTCGGTGGAACCCATTCATATTCAATCTTTTGAGTAATGTTTTCTCCATTGTATAAAGTGAGATTTATTTCTTGAGGTAGTTCGTCATTTGCAGATACCTCCACCAGAAGACGAGCATAATTCAATCTCATTTTCAAGGTTGTAGCTGTACCCATTTTTATGGGTTTTCCAATAATGCTGGCTATAACACTGAATGCTTCTCGATCCCATAATTTGAGATTCACATTGGGTAATTTTACCCATATCGGCATTGTACTGAGGAGGTCCCTGTCCATTTTCAGAGAATCAGACCATCTCCTCATTATGATGAGCTTTCCATTATAGAAGTATGGGCCATTCTGAATGATAGAATTGCAATCTTGAACTTCTTTGAATTTGACAATAAAAAACCCATTTTCCCTGGTAAAGATTTCAAATTCTCCCACAGGTTTCCATACACGTTGTATGTAAGCTTTGAAAAAGTTATAATATGGTTTGGTACCAACAACATATACCAAAATCGAATTGCTCCAGCATTCGATAGCTCTTTTACATACAGACTCTTTTATCAAACCATATTTCTTATTATTGATCTTGATGGGAGAGATAGTTTCAAGATTGCATTCATCATCATTGGGTTCAGTTAATTGCTCAGAAACGATTTCAGCCCAAGATTTTTGTCCCTGTGTTTTGTTCAGAGAAAAATTCATGGGTTTCCGCGGTTGATACGATTGGTTTCTCATACTTGGAGGAGGAGCAGTCGAATATTGATCGTCTGTCTTCTTCTTCTCAGAAAAGAGACCTTTCGAGATTCTTTGTTGCACAGGATTAATGGGTTGACGTTTCTTTTGCGATCTTGATTGAACTAATTGAAACCCATCATTGTCTATGATGATTCCTTTGCTAGAATCTCTGATGTGAGAGTCAGGTGGTCTGTTTCTATGGCTAGGAGAAGAAAGATGAGAAAGATTACTGTGAGGAGAGATAATTTCCCCCATGGCTGAGGAAAACCCTAAAAAAAATTTCAACTGTACGTTGTTTTATATTTTCACTGAACTCTGTTATTTTGTAGTGTATGTGTTGTATGATGGATATGTTGGTGGAAATAATTTGTAAAACTCATTTGTTCCAGATTTTATGGGTTATTCAATATAATATTTTCAGGAGATTGCTCTCAAAAAATTGGATGCACAAAAGTAGCTTGCATATCTTTTAAACTTGATATACAGTCCAATTTCTTTTTCATCTTAATATTCCTGGAGCCTTCAAGGTGTTGTTTTATTTTATTACGTGTATCATATGGCTTAATACGGCATTTGTTCAAATGATCAAATCATTTGCTTTACATAGATATCACTTACTGTTATTAGGCTAATGTACTAAAACAGATAGCACGCTACAATAAACTCGTCGCACAAGTTTATAACTCGGATTTCCATTACACTGGAATTCTGTAGTAATTATAAATGTTGTAAATAAATTACAACAACAGCGTTATACTATTTTGAATAAATAGTATAACAGAATAACGGATAGAATGTAGAATAATATATATAAATATACAATCAGACTAGAATTCTAACTGGATTATGTCTGAGGCTCGTCGTAACGATTTCCTTAAGAATTTTATTTCAAAATTCTCCCAAGATACAACAGACGTATTCTGCTCGAGATTGTAATGAGTATATCACTCTGTGTTTTAGAGTATGATAGCAGAAGAGAAGAAGAAGATTCAGATTCTGAAATAAGTTCAGAAAGTGATCAGTTTTCCTTCTTATTTATAGTTGGTCCGTTTCTCTTCCGAACGGTCGTGTCTGCACTCGTTCGCTCAAACAGCCGCGTACATACCACTTCGTACAGTCGCACCCGCCTGCTATTTGCTTCTGTTTGCCCACGCCACTTCAATCGGGTCGCACCCGCTCATGCCGCATCCATTCACCCGCGTCTGCTTCAGTCGAGTCGCACCCGCCTGTGTTCGCGCCTATTCAACCCGTGTCCGCTTCAGAAGTCGCACCTCCTCAGCAATCCGCGTCCGCTTATGAACAGTCGCATCCGTTCATATAGCCTGCAACTGTTAAAAAAGCCCGGTCCCGTTGCAATAAAAATACGAGTATCATATTAGACCCAAACCCGACCCGGTTCAGTCGGACGACGGCGGCGCGTGCGCGTGTGTGGTGGAGATGCATGATCTCCCTCCTCACAACGAAGCATACATTTGGGAGCCTCAGGCCCCCAATCTCCACTTGAGAAATCTATTAATATACTTGGCTTTTTTAGTATATTAGGCGATGTGAGACTTTATGTATTTTTCATTCATTTTGTTGTATAGGAATTTCAGCACTTACTTGATATGAACTATCACCAAAGGGTATGTATATATATGTGTGTATCTGTAAAAAAAACTTTGAAGCTTATGAACTAATGTCATTTACATGTATCTATGCATGTTATTCAAGACAAAAAGAGAGAAGAAAAAAGAACAAAGACAGCAAGCCAACCTCCACACAAGCACTTTACATTATTAAGCGCTAACAGAACAAAAATACGGCAAAAAGGCAAGCCCAAGCCCCAGTGTTTCAATGCACTCTGTAGACAACTTCGAGGCCGCTTTACACAAACATTCCTCACACGTAGCATAGCCTGTAGTGTAGCAAACTTTGTGATCCTAAACGTCTCCGTCGTATTAACATGTTATTGAAATCGCTGTCACGTTAATTTCGCTATTGCACTTTTTAACTTCAAGAACTACACATAATGATAATAAGAATATGAATGAAATGCCCTTGGCTTTCATCATCATTAATACGTTATGCTATTTCACTCTAATTAATATGATTAGAAGCTTAGTTAGTGTTTATTCAGAGTTGAAGTACTTGTGTTATTTTACAAGATAGATCGATGGATGGCTTGACTATGTTTCAGGGAAGTTTTTTTATTTGAAACTTTATAAAATAGGGCCCAGTCCATATAAAGAGTAATGGGTAAAAACGCGAATACATAACCAACATATACTATGAAACGCAAACCCTAAAGTATTTAGCGGCTCAACAACAATTCTAACGAGTAGAAAAAATGACGGAAGCTTTATCTTTAGGCTTTCAGCCATTCGAGACTCAAAATGAATGAGGGAAATAATTCAGGAAAACTTCCAATCCTTATTGTTATTGCGGCGCTGATTTGCGAGCTTGAGATTTGGGCGAAATTGACTCGTATGAGATGTTTTTGTTTCATCTTCCTTGTAATAGCTTGCTTTGTTGGTTAGAACAACTTCAGCCTTTAGATCTGAGGGATCTATATTAGAGGTAGCAAAATTAGTAGCTTTTTCGCCATGGCAATTTGTTCTGCTGTCGGCGGCATGACTTTGGGCAGAATACTCTATATAACTCTGATTCTTGTATTGATATATACGAGGAGCTTCAGAGTCGAAAAAAGACGGCTTTTTTTTTGTTGTTGTAGCTGCTTTTAAGGTTGATTGGAATCGGCTCCTTTTTTATGCTGCAATTGTTGAAGCTGCTTTCCCCTTTCTTCCATTCAGATAAGTGATAAATCTGACTGTTGATGTTACTTCTGCAATAGTTTTCATCCATTATCTGATTATCGATGACCGGTTGCCAATATTTGTCCATATGTAGATGACTGTCTGCCGAATCTCCAATATTGGATGCACGGTAGCTTTTTCCCCTATCAGGTAAGTGATAAAAATCATTAGAATTCGTATACTTGTTATTTTTAGTACAATATGTTTTAATATTAAGATAACTTCCCTTTGTGTTATAGGAAAAATTCCTTTTGTGTTGGTGAAAGCCGCCCCTTACAGTATTGAGAGGATCTCGGATGGATACAATATCAGTCATGGGCTTTTCCATCATACAGCTTCCTTTGGTAGAAGCAGCCCTACGTTGGGAGAATCATTAATGGTTTTCCCATACTGTAAGAAAGATTCTAAATTCTCTTCATATTTATCCATTTTCCAGTAGTTTGACTTTGGATTCTCTGATTGAGTTTTTTGATTTCTGTGTTTATCGAGAAGGATTTGACTGTCCAATTCAGTTTTTTTCCATAGTTGAATGCTTTCCATTTCCTTTTGAGAGTGTAGCCTTTGATTTATTTCTTTCCAGATATGAAAAATGGATGCTGTGAGCATAATACATGCTTTTTTGAATTCCTTGGATTTTTCTTTGAAGTTTTGCTGAATATATTTGAGCTTTCTCTGATGTTTTGAACAACTTGATTTTGATTGATTTTGAGATTTGTTTCGGCAATGAACCAAATATGCTTTGAATAAATGCAATCGAAAAACTGATGATCAATACTCTCTGTCTCATTTTTACAAAGAACACATAATGTTTTACCTTTTTTATTCCACTTCAGGCATCTGTCTCTAGTGGGAAGTCTATTAATAATTGCAAAGTAGGCACAATGGGACATTTTTGGACAGTTTGATTTACTCCATATAACATTGTGCCAGTCAACTTATGTTTCATAGCCTTTTATAAACTCCAAAGTTTTTTTGAAAGAGAAAGTACCTTTTGAAGATAATTTTCATTCCCATTTATCATTTTGGAGGTTTGGGTCTATAGAGATATTTTGAATGGCAGACTTAAAAATAGATGTAGCTGGATGTGCCATTGCATTCCACCTACCATTTTGGATGATGGTACTAACTTTTCCATTGACTTCGCCAAATATATATGAGTTATTCCACCCCACAAGAGTAACTAAGGATTTTTCAAAAATCCATGGGTCAAACCATAGGTCAGTTTGATCTCCATTTTTAAATTTTCTTTCCAATAGTTTAATACCAGTACCTCTGCTTTTGAGTATGTTTTTTCAAACAAAAGAATGGTGATTTTCAATACCAGTTGTCCAAAAATTCTTATTTTTGAGATACTTTGCTTTCATCTATTTTGCCCAAAGTGAATTGCCATTAACAAATCTCCAAAATAATTTGAGATTGCATACTTCCCTTAGGTCATTGATATTCCTTATGCCTAAGCCTCCGGCTTTCTTTGATTTACAGATTTTGTCCCAAGCAATTTTGTGATGCTTTCCATTCCAAATGAAATTTGCACAAATTTTTTCAATTTTATGAATAGCTTTTGCTGGGATATTATGTGCTTGGATCCAATACATAATAATTGCAATGATGACAGTGTGAGTAAGTTCAATTCTACCAGCAGTTGACAGAAGTTTGCTAGCCCACCCTTCAACTCTAGCTTGTATTATATCCAATAATCTTGTGCAGTCTTGATCATTGACTTGATTAGCACTGAGAGGTAATCCCAGATACTTGACTGGAAGATTACTCTCTTTAAATTTTAAGATGTTTAAAATGTCCAATTTATTCACACGGCCTTTACTGAAATAGATTTTGCTTTTGAAATCATTAACTTTCAGACCAGCATGATCTTCTAATTTGGCAAATATATTTGCTACAGATTTTGCACTTTGTGTGTCTACATTTAAAAAAATAAGTAAATCATCATAATATAGCAACTGAGTAATGTATGGCTTTGTTGTATTAATGGGTTTTATATTTCCTTTTATTAGTTCGGTTTCCTTAAGAATTATGAAATACTCCATAGCAACAGAAAATAGATATGGAGACAATGGGTCTCCTTGTCTAATACCTCTATTGCTATGTATAAACCCATTAGGAGAACCATTAACCAAAATAGAGTAAAACACTTTACTAATACATTCATAGATAAGAGCATAAAATTCATTACAAAATCCGATTTGCTTCATCATGTATATAATAAATTGTCTGTCAATTTTGTCAAAAGCTTTATGTAAATCTATTTTTACACACATATGATTTTTGCTATTATGGTTGAAGTTCCTAATTAATTCATGTGCTAACAATGTGTTTTCAATAATAATCCTACCAGGAATGAATGCACTCTGGTTTTCATAAATTAAATGTTTTAAACATTTTTTTATTCTGCTACTTAGAATACTAGAAATAATCTTGTATATAAAGTTACAGCAGGCTATATACCTATAGTCTTCTAAACTATTAGGAATCGGAATTTTTGGAACTAATGTAATGAAAGTATGATTTAGATTTTTAAAAGTTTCCCAATCCTAAAACATTCAGAAATTAAGTCAAATAAGAGTTTTTTTAATCTCATCTCAGTGCGTTTATAAAATTTAGCACCAAAGCCATCAGAGCCTGGGCTTTTATCATTATTTGAGTTAAAAATGATATTTTTAATTTCCTTAATTCTTATTGGAGCCAAAAGAATTTTTTGACTATTGCCATTTAATTTGAATTTAGGCTCGATATTTGGAAAATCATTAGATGAGAAATCAGAATTATATGGAATAGTAAAATAATTAATAGCTTCTTTCTCTATACAAGACATATTATTTATAGTATTACCATTAACATCAATTATTTTTCCAATATCATTTCTATATTTTCTATTAGACATTTTAGCACAAAAGAATTTACTGGCTTCATCCCTATGATTTAACCAGTCTATTTTAGCTTTCTGCCTTAAATTTATAGATTGCACATGGAGATATTTGGCTAGATTATTTTGGGCAATGAAAAATTTGTTGATATTATCAGTGTTTGAGCAATCGTTATCCAAAGCATTTTGTCTTAATTCACATTCTTCCCTTAGATTTTTAATGTCCTTATTAGTTCTGTTTTTATTCCAAATTTTCAATTTGCCTTTAGTAAATTGAAGCAGTTTACCAAATTTGTATTGGGCAGTGCCCACTTCTTTCGTAGAAAGACGATTGTTAACAGTCTCTCTATAATTGTTCTCATAAACCCAGCCATTCACAAACCTAAAAGGGATATTCTTTTTAGTATTATTTTATTACAATTAAGATATATTTGAATAGGAGTATGATCACTAGTGGCTTGGGGAAGAGTAAGGCATTTGAAATCTTTGAGATATTTTGTAAATTTTTGGTTAATTAAAATTCTGTCTAATTTATAATGAATATTTCTAAGTATACCACATTTCCAAGTATATTTATTTCCAAAAATTGTTGGCTCATAAAGACCAGTTTTGATAAAGAAATTATTGAATTTTTCTAAATTTTTGAAGGGGATGGGAATTCCCCCTCTTTTTTCAAAACCATGCATAACAGTGTTAAAATCACCCATAATAATCCACGGATTTCTCATGTTTACATTGATTATTTCAAGGTTTTTCCAGAGAGTATCTCTTTCAGTTTCACTGTTAGAAGTATAAACAAAAGTAATTTCAATTTGAAAACCACCTTTATTTGTGCATTTACAATGAATAAATTGAAAATTTATAAAGTGTTGATAAATGTCCCAAATTTTAGGGTCCCATATGACCATTATTCTACCATAACCTCCCATTTGATTATTATTTATAATACTTCAGTTATTCAAATTTTTTAACTGAAAATCAGTGATTTTTGAATTATCTAATTTATGTTCTAGCAAACCAACAATGCTGGGATTTGTTGACAATAGAAGATTAGACAAGTCTAATCTTCTAATAGGGGAATTAAGACCTCTAACATTCCAAGAAATAATCGTCATATAATTTCCAGAGAGATTTGAATTCAAATAAAAACTAAAAGGATACTGTTAGCAGTAACAGCATATGCACTGTGACTGCCTTCTTCTTCAAGAGACTCAATCCTCGTTCCTTTCTTTTTGTCTGAGGTTTTATTTAGTGCTTTCAGCTGATCTTCCCACTTGGAATTTTTGATGATATACTTCCTTTTAAATTCACTATCTTCTGTTTCATCTAGACTTTCATTATCTACAATTTCTTTTAGCTTTTCATTTTGCTTTTCTTTTTTCTTTCACTTCTTTTCTACTTTTCCTTGAGGTAGATGCAGGATTTGAGACTAAACTGGTAGCTTTTTGAATGTTGAGATCAGAGATTGAATTTTTGGTAATTGTAGATAAGTGAGTAGCTAAATAGCTCATGTGATTTTTTGAAGGTTCCTTACTATGTAAGTTGTTAATGATAGAACTATCATTCAGATTCATTGCTTCTGCAACTGAGGACTCTTCTACTGATTGAATTTTTATATCTTTTGCTTGTGCAGCCGAATCTTCTATGTTTGATATTTGAGGCATGGTAATGATTTCATTGATTTTAGATATTTGTACAGCCGAATTTTTGACAGGCGGTTGAGCCGAACATATTCATTGACCATTCTTCGATCCTAAAGCTTCTCACGTCATTATATCCCGGTGTTGGAACTTTTAGATAGGGTCGAATTTGGTGTTATTCATAAGTTGGGATAAACATAGCTTGATCATAATCTTTCGACGACTTTAATCAATAAATGAAGACCAGAGACATCTATGTTTCATCTTAGAGTTGATGAGATGACCATCACATTAAAAGATGCAGTGTTGCTTGGTTTGTAACCGGGATCCCATTCTAAAATCGAATTTTTCGAGTAATTATATAGATTTGTGTGAGTCCTTGCTTAGCTTGTCTCCTCCGGAAGACGTAAGATGGGGGGAATGATTCGATAGTGGCCACTTAGTTTAGAAAGCGGTTGGCCGATAATATTCCCCATCATGCCTTTTCGATGTAGATCGTGTAGCGCGCCCACACTATTATTTTGTATGTCATTACTCAACGTCATTTTTGCGATCGGTCGAAGACTTGAGCAGCCCTTCAATGGATCCCATTGTGAGAAGGCTTTGATCTTGTCAACAGTATTCATGGGGCAGTGTGGTGCTAGCTTTCACTTATGCAGAGCTTACTAGAGTGGCATTAGTACAGCAACGGTCGGTCAATGGTTGTATGACTCTAGTTCAGGTACGGTCGTAGTTATTCATTAATTCATATTTATACATGTCGTAAACAATAATGAAATACAACTTATACTCTTGCATCTATGGTCATGGACGTATCTTCTGATCGGTCGTATAACTATGAAGAGACTGATAATCGACAATTCAAAACCATATGGATCGAGGAAAAATAATGTTGGTTGTACGGTTTTATCAACTTATACAATTTGAAAATTTTATATAAATTTTTGCTATTTTAGGTTGATTGGACCAAAGAATATCAAATTGGCTCCGAGATGAAATTTGGAGTTCTACCGTAACAAATTTGATGTCTTGGACTATAACGTAATTATGTGGAATCCATACACTGAGGCAGAGCTCGATGTGCTTCCGGCTTTATGCACTGGATTGAGGCGGTTATGACGATCTAGACTGATGATATTTTGCTTTGGCGATCTTGTACACCATCTTCCAAGTAGAGTGTTGAGGCAATTTGGTCTTTGCCAACACTTACCATATCTTGCTCCCTATTATGCTCTTCCATATAGTGAAGATGAGTTTGAATCGACGACAGAGTTATGAAACAACCGCTTCTTTGCTGCGAAAGAATAGCTTGCAATCTTGCTGACTGATGAGGAGTATAATAGCTGGTATTAGAATATCACTCGGCGATATGTGTTAAGAAGACAAGAGGAAGCACCTGAACAAGATATTGCTCCTTACACATCAAAAGCTCCGTTTGAACGAACTATGGTATGTATTTAAAACTGTACATTTACAATTTTAAGATAGTTGTAAAATCAATAATGGTATATGTTATTTGTAGGCAGATGGTATGTATCGTATAATAGACATAGTTGATGAGCTTGTAGAGGAGGTTTCTGAAAAAAGTAAGGCGAAATGCGTCTCGCTCAAACAAATTCTACGATTATGTTTATCGAAGAACAAGATGTCAAGACCAATCCCGCCTCCGCTTCCCCCTCCTCCAGCCGTGCCACCCTTTAATGAGAACATTGCATCTACCCCATCGGCTGGGGACATTGCACCCGCTCCATCGGCCCCCGAACCTAAGAGAAAGTATCAAAGACGAAAGAAAGACATGGGCGAAAGCTCCGGAGCAATAACTTCCCAACGTACGTATCTGGTTGGTCCTTCTCAACCCCCTATGGAAGGAATGCAAGATGTGGGCAGTGAAGAAGAAATTTCGCCTGTAAAGGAGGAATTCATTCTGAAGCCAAGAAATTCAAAAATGAAAACTCCTCCGAACTTAAAAATTTGAGACGGTAGTGTAGTTTGGAATATCTTTAGTTTTGATTGTAGTGTTTTTATGCTTGTAATGGAGATTGGGTTGAATAAAGTTTTGACTGTAGTAATGTTTTTGGTTGTAATGTAGTTCATATTGAATATAGGTGTGGTTCTTGTGTCATTGTGTAGTGTGTAGTGTGTAATTGTGTAGCATGTATACTGAGCTGCTGCTGCTATGCATTGTGTAACTGGAAGAGCGGCATTTGAAATACCGCATGGTATTTGAAATGTCACTCTTGTGCGGTATTTCAAATGTCGCCGAGTTTGTCATTAACAGAGCGGCATTTGAAATGCCGTCCTTGTATGACATTTCAAATGCTGCACAATGGTGCAATTTCAAATGCCGTCATGACATTTTCTCTCTATTAATAGAGCTGCCAACTCCTACCTACCCCTTCCTTACTTTACCAAAAATCCTTCATCAAAAACCAAACTTTCTGATTTCTCTCAATTTTTAATTTAACTCAAATTGTAATTTCTTTCAAGCAGTAGATCAACAAGGCGTCTATAAGGTAAGTATAACATTATTGCTCTATTAATTTCTTTCAAATTCTAATTTCTTTCAATTTGTAATACCAAAACTCCATCATCAGAAACCAAACTTTCTATTTTTTGTGTTGTATAATTTTCTTCCATTCATAGTTGATAATGGACAATTGAAAGATTGATGATGAAACAATGATGAAGATTTATGATGAATTGGAACAAAAGAAAGGTAGTGGGATGGAATGTGGCACCGACCTTGAAGTGGATTTTGTGCCAGAGACACAAGTTGAAGAATCACCGCCAGCTATGGATATTGAATATCAACAGTAGATGTTGCGAATGAAAGACCGGAGAAACAATCGCAACATGCACGTCTCGTAGGCGTCCTTGCTTGTAACAAACCGGATATTTTAACGGTTTTAAATTAATTTAATTAACTGAATTTGTGCAAAATTCAATAAAAATATAAAAATAAAATTTTGAAATATAAATTTAATATTTGAAATACATCTAGTTAAATATAGCAACTGGTAAATTTTCGTCCGAAAATATGAAAGTTTATTTCGTGCGTAAATTTACTTCAATTTAATCAGTTAAAAAGCGACGAAAATAAAATGTTTTCGAAACCTAAATATTTTTACATAGAAAAATTCTAAAACATCTTCCGAGCAAGCCGTCAGTTTGTCGTTTTTTCAAATTCGGACATGTTTAGCTCCGTCGATCTTATTTCTCAGCGTTTTTCTTGCATTTTCCGCTATAGAAAATTTCGAATTTTTATAATCCAATCGTACCACTAATATCTGTATACCGTTTTGATCGTCTCGTCGAGCTGATCTTCATGATATATTTATATGTTCGTTTCGGTGTCCAGTTCGCGACGAAACCGCGAAACGGATGACCGTATCGGTGTCCATTTTGGAGCTTTTATATTCTGTGACCATTCAATTTTCAAACGGCTGAAATGAATAGCCACCAACTTTTGTTATTTTCAGAAATGTCACTTCATTTCGTTTCTCCCGTTGCTTTATATTTATTGCTGTAAGTTTCAAATTCTGAACTTGCTTTTATCCAAGAAAAATTTACTATTTGCTGTTGCTTTTAAGTTATTAACGTTCTCAACTTTTCAACTTTTCACTTTCAATAGCACGACACTTTGGCCTCCTTTCATTTATTCCATTCACATATAATATGTATTTAATACAAGCATGTATTTGCTGTCATCTACTTGGTCTTCACGCTTAGTATATCTTCTACCTGCTCCATTACTCCACCTTACCTCTTCGTGCCCTCTAAAAAAGAAATTTATACTTGCCAATCTCGTGCGCCTCCAACACCGTGCAGCCACTGCCGAGCAACCGAACAACCTTGTCGACCACCTTTCTTTCCACGCCGCCCCATGCCTCCGCTCTGGCTCCCTTTCGTCTGTGCATCGGCATCGACCGCCGCTCCTCCCCTCCGCATCGTCTTTGCCTTGCCACCCTCCTCGCCACAGCAACCAACTTTCCCACCACGACCGCCTTTTACCCCCTTTCTTCCCATACTCAGCCTCAACACTCTCCGCACCTACAGCCTCAACACTCTCCGCACCTACAGCCTCACCTTGCCACCGCCTCCATTCACCGCGCAAGACCCTAGTTCCTTGACTGTCGTTCTTCTCCTCACAACATTTTTCCCACTCAAGCAAGCTTCGATAGCTCACGTTGACGACCCTATTCCCAGACCCGGAACCCGCAACTCCATCTTGCTCAGCAACAACCCCTCACCCGAACGCTTTGCTCCTTCCCTCCGCAAGACCGTGCCCAGCTTCCTCAAACAAGCACGACAACCCATGGCCGAACCCAAGTGACGACTCTCCAAGTTTTGGTTTGCATGTTTTGGGTAGGTTGTCCACATTTATAGTTTATATATATAGGTTTATTTACATATTTGAGTTTATATATTTTACATATACGTATTGATTTAAACATGTACTGTGTTTTCATATAATAGTTTGTGTATGGGTTATATACTATATATTAGTTTCTAAAAAAAAAGAGTTTTATAATATAGTTCACATTCATGCTGTATATGTTGAAACTTTGGTCAATGGAGATTTTATGGAGGAAAGCTTGTACTGAATATATTTATCAAGTTAAACGAGTCAGTTAGTATATATTAGATGATGTATTATGACTTATATTCATAAGTTATGTAAATACATGTAAAAAGGGACGTTTTATTCAGTCTGTTATTTTAAAGGAAGGTTGTAAATACAAGTTTATACTGATGTTTACAGAGAGCATTTTATCGAATATAATAAAAATTGTTGGTCCATATCAAACTGTATATATATGTTAACATATGGTCTGCAAATCTTCCCTAGCCTGCTTTTATTTGTAACTATAAGTTATATATGTAGATTTTAAATGAGATTTATGTATGTATGATACAGCTGACCATATGTATTATTTAAAAAAAAAAAAAAAAAATCTGTTGTATTAAGTAAGCTGGTTTTGATTTCTATTATAAATATATACAATATATTTTGACTCTCTTGGTTTACATTTCTGCTACAGCCTATGTATATAGTATATCGTTACAGTGTACTAAATGATATTAGTAACATGTACACTTTATATATATATATATATATATATATATATATATTTAAAAAGAAAGCCTAGTTTGTGTCTTATTAGCTGTGTAGAGAGAGGCAGCTAGTCTATGTATATATAAATATTTATGTCCTAAAATGTTTACTTGAATCAGTTATATTAGTATACCTGTAGCAAAATGATTTCGTGAATCATGAATGCAATGGAATATATTTTTAAATGTTTGTTTTTTTTTTGTTTTTTTAAAATTATACCATAGAAGTTATTTTATATAAAATGAATATAGGTTGCGTATATGTTCGTATATATTAGTTATATATAGGTATGCGTGGATTTGGATTTTTTTTTCAATTACATATTCCATTTTATTAGGCGTTGAAAGAAATAATGATTTTAGTTTGTATATATTCACTTTATATTTGTTTCATCAAATCCAGTTTCATCGTGCCGTATTTTGTTTCGCCAATATCCAAATTTGGTCATGGCAGCTTTTGATTTGCTGTGTTCGTATCCGCATTCGTGTCCGTGTCATCTTCTTGTCCCTCTGGCCTCGAAAAGTGAGCAATCACTCACGATTAATGTTCCTTTATTTATTAAATTTGATTTCAATTGAAACGACCATTGAAATATGCTACTGTTAGTTATTTATACTGTTAAATATATGTTATCACCTATATCAGTTCACCTGTGACATCTGACACCACTATTTGTTGATTACACGATGATAATTCTGTTTGGTTGGAAATTGATTGATTGGTTGTTGTTTATATTGGATGTTAACTTGAAATGTATTACGTGATAAATATTATGCAATTGAATTTGACGTAGGATAGTTAAATTTTGAATTGACATATGTGTTGAACTTGATTAGTTAAATTTGTAAAATATGACCCCTTAAATGTTTAATTATTTGACACGTAGAAGTAGTTAATCACCCTTGAACCATTTGAATTTATGTTGTATTAATTGATGAAGTATGAAATTGAATAATGGATGTCAAGTGTTGAATTGTATAGAATAATTAGTGTAATAATCTTTAGTCTACATGAAATGATAGTGTAGATTCTAGAAATAATTATATTAATTCGCACAAACAGCAATGTGAATTAATACGATTATTTCGGGATTATTTGAATTAATTATTGGGTTCTTATTGATTGTTGTTATTGCTTGTTTATTTACTTTGACACCATCCCAGTTATCACACTGCAAGTTCCCTTTATTATGCTTGATCTTGAATTGAAATTGGAATCGGGTTGAAATGATATATACCCAAATGAATTTGACCTAGGATAGAGAATTAAATAAAATCCGATTGGTCAATAAATTGATTTAAAAGTAAAATAATGATTTTATTCGAGCAAAGAATAAGTTTTGAAATGAAGTTGGAATTTGAATTTTATGAAAGGAAAATGTAAAGATTGAAATCTGAACAAATATTAACGTAGTAATTGGTGAAAGAACGTTGTTCGAAATTTAATTATTTAATAATTAAATTTGGAATTATTAATAAATAATTTGGAATTAGTAATAATTGAGTTTTGAAATTATTAAGTTTGAAATCATTTAATAATTAAATTTGAAATTATAATTAAGTTTGAAATTATAATTAAGTTTGAAACTATTAAGTTGAATTTACAATTAAGTTAAAATGATTTGATGATTAAGTTTGAATTCATAATTAAGTGGAAATGATTTAATAATTAAGGTTGAATTGATAATCAAGTTTGTAATTATAATTTTTGAAATTATTAATAATTAAGATTGAAATTATTTAATAATTGAATAAGATTGAATTATTTGATAATTGAAATTGAACTTTTGAATAAGTGGATTTGAACTTCGTTAATAAATGAAATTGAGTTTCTTTATTTATTAAAGTTTGGAAAATTATTTAAGTAAGTTAATAAGTGAAATTGAACTTCTTGAATATTTAAAATTTAGTTTCTTTATTAATTGAGTTTCAAAATTTGAACTAAGTAACTAAATAAGTGAAACTGAATTTCTTTAACAAGAAATAAAACGTGATTTATTGGAATAAATGTAAGATTTGAAATTTAAAGAATTTGATTTGACGAATCTAATTTAACTCAATTTGAAGTTTTGATATAATAAAGTTGAACTTAAGAAATCGATTTAATGAATTAGAAATTCAAATGAAAATTGTTTTAAATGATAAATTAGCTTAGCAAATATTGAATGAAATCGATTAATGGTTTTAAATTGATTTGAATGAAAAAATTAATAATTTAAATGATTTCGGAATGAAACCCATATACGAACTTGAATCAATATTTGAATTGTTTTTAAAAAAAAAATTGAAATTGAATTGTAAGACTTTGAAATGGTTGTTTGATAGTTTTGAAACGTAAATTTTGGAAATTGATAGTGAAAGACAAATGAAATGTTGGTTTATAAATTTTAATTGAAATTGAAATTTGATTTGGTTTTGAAATTTACAAAACGACCAATCGGTGTAATAATTACGAAAGTTATTAAAGAAACCGGAATCGGTTATGGACATACTCTCTGTATAAACCGAAAACCACTTTAATAACTATACGCGGAGTGATGATCCAGAATAAAGTGGTTGGAATGATGTACGTGATGACTGAAGAAAGAGAACGATAATGGATAGCCTTGACACTTGTGTCAAATTTGAAATGACTAAAACAGGAGCCGTGCCGAGCAAATGGGGTTAGCCACCTCGAGCGAACACACTTCTTCGTAAACTACTCATTACTTGCTATTGATTGGTGCACCCTCGTACTTTTAGGAGTGTTGTTTCGCGGTGTTGCGATCGTTACGGCGATGCGTTTTCACCAGTCCGGATCAGGCAAACGGTAGTTTCACTACCTTGGGTATAGCCTCATGTGCCTTGTCATACTTGTATCCCTATATACGCGACCACTACGTTGTTTTGTGTTATACCTATGGAGTACTCCCTGATATCCCACTAGTTTACGGTGGAGTTTATATTGCTGTATAGACTATGACACTTATATAAAATGTGTTAAGGGGGATAATGGTAACGCTTTAACACTATTTTGATATTTTATATTACTAATAGACATTATCTATTTAGCGTATATTACTACATAATAGATAGTTTAACGGATCCTTAAAGGATGGTTATTCCAACGTCCTTTGAGTTATTGTATTTCAATTGTTATTTCACTTGAGTTGGATTTATTGATATAAGAATGTTAATCCTGACTCGAGTATTTTGTGTTTTGCTTTACGCTCGGGTCAGACTGAGTGTACCAGTATTCGAGACTCACCTTTGGAGTTGGAGCTTCGCTTGGAGATCCAGCTATTTACCCAGCTTTCATATAATCAGTTGATTCCAGTGATGTATTCTGATTCTTGTATTTGACTATTGTATTCGAGACTTCTGTTGTAACTTATTTAACTCTGTTATATATATAGTAGCTTCATGAACTACTATCTTTTGCTTCCGCTGCATATTATTACTTTGTGTCTGTGATTCTCTGATTATTTATTTACTGTATATCTGAGTTTTGCCAAATTTAAATTAACAATTCGGTATTTTGAATTATTCAAGTCCGACATGTGCGGATGCGAATAGTCCAAAATAGCGGGTCGTTACATTGCTCGTCAAGATCCCAATCGTGCTAGTTCGAGCACGCAACCTCCATGTATACTTTGTTACTGTGGGGATGAATGTGATGTAGTTGTTTGTAGAAATGAGAGGAATGCAGGACATCGTTTCTACTGTTGTAGTGGGTACAACGATCATAAGATACAACCTAATGATGCTGACTGCTACAATTATTTTAAGTGGCTAGATCCTAAAATGTGCACTAGGGGGTTGAATATGCTTTAGAGATGCAAGCAAAAAACAATAATTTGGAGAAGTTGAATCTTGAATATGCAAATGAATTATTGGTTTATGGATACAAGTATTCGGCATTATGCCTGCGTAGATCATTGAAGAAGAACTTTATCTATGTAGTATGAACGATGTCTGCATGTTATCTATATAGTACAAATGATGTCTAATGTAATGTAATGCTATTCGAATCTTGTGGTATTTGTTTTTCAAATTTATGCTATGGTAATGTACCATTTTTTTGAATTAATTCAGGTACATTTTAACTATGTGCATTCAAATTTACGCCATTGTAATGTAATATATTGCCATTTTCTACTTGAATTTGGCTACTACTAAATATGCAGCAATGTAAAAGCAAAGCAGCATTTGAAATGCGCCCCGTGTGTGGCATTCTACATGCTGCCAACTTAAAAAAACAGTTGGCGGCATTTAAAATGCGGCATTTAAAATGCTACATACATGGCGGCATTTCAAATGTCGCTATGCTTTTACATTGCTGCATGTGCAGCTACTTTATGTCATGTAGCCAAATAACACAACTATGAAATTATCAAATACAACCAAACTCAAATGTCAAAATTTAATAACATAAACAATTGTCATCAAATATAATTGATTACATTCGATCTAAAAATACAACCAAACTCAAATTAAAACATTATGTTGCCGAAGTGCAATGATTTTTTTATGACCCACAACACCTCATTTGTTGCACTTGTTTCCTTTTGGAGTCTGCATCTCATCCATCGTACCTTTAATTCTTGTAGAACATGGTTGTCTTGGTTGCCTTTAGCTACAGGGCGTAGGATTAACTGATTATCGCTTAAACTCCAATAGCGCTTATTGTGGACAGGATGAAACTCGAGAGTGTAAGCGACCAAGTATTTCTTAGCTAAATGTCATGTTGAAGCGAAGCCATAATGGACTCTATTAGCTCCATTTGAAACTGTTGAGCAAGCCGCCATAATGTGCGTACAAGGTAAGTGCTCTAGTAGTGGTTTGTTACACATACACAAGCAAGTGTTACCATCGACCATTACTTACAATTCATCACCGAAATAGTGTACAACTTGCCATTCAATTTGCCTAAAGCGAATTATTCTTATACGCATTGCTTCGTTAGCTCTATCGGTAATCTTTGCTTCCCACTTAGGAGTAAGATGGGTTGTAAATTTTCCTACTGCTTCTCTTCTTTGACAAAAATAATTAATCGACTGAAAAAAGGTGTGTGCAACCAAAGGTTTAACAGGTAATGACCGAGCTACTTTAAATACACCGTTGAAACTTTCTGAGGCACTAGTGGTCATAACATAAAATCGACCTCCGTCATCTTTACACAATGCTCAATTTTACTCTTTCCCGCTCAAACTCCTCTCTATCCAGTTGTGTGCTATATTGCTTATAGCTTTTGTTTCTTCTTGGATCTTTTTGTACTCGGCTTCCTCTGAAGCACATGATGCAGCATAAAAGAGGCCCGTCAGTCGTTTTTTTCCAAAACCTGCAGCTTGAAAATTGGCCTTCAGGTGTCTATCGCAGAAGCAGTGTTTATGAGGCAAACCCATTGTGTTTGCAATGCTGTTGTTATTCCTTTCATTCGATAGAAATGAAGGTAATTCATCGATTTTTAACACTAATGAACGAACCGCCACAAGCAAGCAAAAAACCAGCCCTAACTATCAGCAGATTCAGACTTTGCAATCGCATGGGCTAAAGGGTATAGATGGTCATCCGCATCAACAGCAATGACTACAAGTAAAGTCCCTTTGTATTTCCCGTACAAATGTGTGCCATCAATACATAACAATAGACGACAATGAACAAAACCTTCAATACAAGGGCGATCCAAAAATATTGATCAAACTAGCCAAGCATCATTGGCTTCGTCTGCTTTTACCTGACCAACTACCTAATACTACGCTCCGATCTCTACCATCGGTGCCAAAGAAGAATGAGAAACCAATACCTAAGTTAGTACTTCTATTATGATTAGTATCGTTTTCTGAATCACTATGTTGATCTTCTTCATTTGTTGAGTGTGTAGGTAAGTGGATGGCATGACTGTGATCATCTTCCCACTCTAGATTTTGTTGAGTAGATATAGGAGGATGTGTTTGATGATCAGCAGTAGTCCTCCCTATCTCAACTGAGCTCTCATTTTCAGACACTAATGGTAACTCAGGTATAGATGTACATGGATTGTGTACTTTGCTTGTTGTTTTCACTTCAGAAATTCTAAAAGGAAAGACTTTTTCATTAAATACAACATGCATGCTAATGAAAATCTTTCCACTATCATCAAGACATTTGTACCCTTTTTGATTAGAAGCGTATCCTAGAAAGGTACATTGTTTTGATCCAAAATTTAATTTATTACTATTATAAGGTCTTATACATGGAAAACATAGGCACCCAAAGATTTTTAAGCTATAATAATCTGGTTTTATCCCTTGAAATTTTTCAATGGGAGTTATACCATCCAAAATTTTGGTTGGCAGTCTATTAATGAGATAGACAGCTGTATTAAAAGCCTTAGGTCAAAACTTTAGTGGTAGATTTGCATGAGCCAATAAGCTAAGACCTGATTCAACTATGTGCCTATGTTTTCTCTCTACTAAAACATTTTTTTCTGAAGTATAAGGACAAGTAAATCGGTGAATTATTCCCTTCACCTTAAAGTAATCTTTAAGTGACTTGTATTCAGTTCCCCCATCTGATTGTATAATTTTGACATGCGTACCAAGTTGTTTTTTAACCATTGTAATGAAATTTATCACAACATAATATGTTTCTGATTTTTTTTCAAAAATATATCCAAGTGTATCTTGTGTGTGCATCAACAAATGATATATAATATTTGAATCCATAATCTGAGTGTATTGGGGCAGGTCCCCAAAGATCGATGGCAATGAGCTCAAGTGGCTTAGAGTACTCAGTTATGGAGTCACCAAATGGTAGTTTGTGACTTTTGCCCATTTGACAATAGGTGCATACATAAGGAAGAGACATATTATTATAAAGTATGCTATTTTCAGAAAGAACTTGCTTAACAACTCTTGTACTAGGATGACCAAGTCTGTAATGCCATAAATCAAAAACACTATTACTGTTTTCTACTTCGTATTGATTACAACAGTTTTCCTCATTTGTATGATTGCAACAGTTAACATATTTAAACCTGTACAGTCCTCCTTCAGCATCACCCTGCGATAAAACATCTGTAGTTAGTATATCTCTAACAAGGCAATATTTAGGGCAAAATTCAAAATAAAAGTTGTTATCATTAACAAATTGAGACACATTTATGAGATTCTTTTTTAATTTTTGGCACTCTTAATAAGTTATGTAAAAATAACTGCCTCTTCCCTTTGATAACAACACTCCCTACATGTGAAATATTGATACACTTACCATTGCCCATACAAATAGATTGTTTATCTTTGTACTCCCTATTGACAAGATTTAAATTGTCGAGGTTATTGGTTATACGATTGGTGGCTCCTGAGTTTAGGTACCAGCAATCATCGTTTATAGATTGATTATTTTCACTAGAATTATGATCTTTACTTTCAAATTGATTGCTAGAACTAGCTATAGCCATGTTGGCACTATAGTTCCCACTTTTTTTTATTGTTGTTGTGATTAGAATATCTGAGATAACAATTTGCAACAGTATGTCCAATCTTTTCACAAATTTGACATTTTGGTCTGTTGTTATTGATGTATCTGCCTCTTCCTCTTGACCTATTTGGATATACTCCTCTTTGTGTACATCCCCTTTGTGTAGTCTGATCTGACTTGTTGTTGCTTTGAACTTTGTTTCTTGATCTAGTTGTATAATTAATTGTAAACTCTGATTCTTATGATCTTTTATTATCAATTCTGGCCTCATGAGAAAGTAGTATAGAGTATACATCTTCAATAGATGGCAGATCCTTTTGTGATGCTATGACAGCAATAACAAATTCATAATCCTTACTTAGTCCATTAAGAATAGTCAGAATATGTTCATAATCTGAAACTTTGTGATTTGCTGCCTCTAGAGAATCACATATTGTTCTAATTTTGAATATGTACTCTCTCATGTTGCTTTTGTCTTCCTTTATGTTGTGCAGTTGTTTCTTATAGTACATCACATTGGCAGCTGACTGTGTATTGAACACTTTCTCAATAGTTGTCCAGATATCATTTGCTGTTTTGCATCCAATAATATGGGATAGTAAATTTGTATCATAAGCCAAGAATAGATTAGCCTATCCTGTCTATGATATCTGACATAATCCTCGTTGTTGACTATTTTGTTTTCTTGATCAGTTATGCATTTGGAAGGAATTGAAATGGTTCCAAGAATGTGGCCTTCAAGCCCATATCCTTGAACTGCAGTCTCAATTTGCAGTTTCTAGAGAAGAAAATTGTCGTCATTCAATTGAACTGTGACAAGATTACTTTGTGGACTAATCACTGTTTTGATAAGCCTCCCAACAGAAATACTGGGTTGACTATTGTTGCTTTCATTTGCCGAGCTAGCAGTTTTTGTTTCATCACCCATGATGATTTCAGAAACAAAAGGAGAATATAGAAAAGCAAGGCAGAAAAAACAGAGCAACATAAAATTCAATCAGATACAGAAATTAAAGGTACTGAGTCAAGAATTTCTCACAGTGGTTTTGGTGCAACCGTAAGGCATAAATGATGACCTACTCTCTCTTTTTGATCTGATATGTCGTGCAGGAAGGCACCTTCTTTAGTTTTTGGATGATTCTTGATTTCTTTTTCTGACTTTCTTGATTGATTTTCTGTGAGATTTTGTGAATGAATTTTGATGCAGCAAAGTTAGATTAGCATGACACTGAATTGTATCACTGAATCAAAAAAAACCCTTTAGATGATGAAATGTTGTTTCTGATGAAGGTTGGTCACCCAAATGATGACAATTTTCTGATGGGACTGATCAATTGAGTAGATGGCTGTTAAGCCTTCATCAGCTCTGATACCATGTAAAAATAATTTGTGATTATGATATAGTGAGTTCATGAAATGTTGCTTGATCTTGTTTCGAGAACAGAAGAAAGATAGTAATCTTTATTACTGATAGAATATGATGTTGAGTACAATTGATTGTATTATATACAAGTGTATGCAAAGTAGGCTGAGATAAAACCGGCCCGTATAACATAATATAGCTTTGAGAAACAAAGGATGAGATTTCTCTATGATGATGAATGGCTGAGATGATGATCTCCTATCATATATACGCGGATCACAAAGTGAGGCTGCTGTCTTTCTTCATTACCCGTCTTCGTTAATTAGGAACCAGGTGTCCATAAGAGTAGAACAAATTGAATAGAACTAGAAATATACGCTGTCTTATTTATAGAATATCCAAGACAATAGAGCAGGGTATGAAGTTTTAATATAGAGTGTTAAATTTTACTAAACTATAATGTTGAGTAGCAAAGATATATCAAAAGTCGGTTTATACCATTCATTTGATGTTCTTTTAATTTCAGTATAAAAGTATTTTTTTCACACTATCTATTTTTTCCCGTTACTTAAAAATTTAACGGTAGTTTTAATGCAATTCATGATATTGTTTCATAAATACTTAAAATATTAAAACAATAATAACAAAAATATTAATAACAAAACAATTAATAATCATTTCAAATACCCTTCTAATTCCTCTTTCAAAATCCAAAAATGCATTTCTCTTTCCATGTACTTTTCTATTGCATTTAAATAAGAAAGTATGACTGAGTAAAACATTAAGCAAAGCTTTTATACAAATGTAATAAGGGTTTTAGGAGCATTACTGTCTTTTTGCCTTTTTGCTCCTAAACGTTACTTATATATATTGTACAAAATGTGTCAATACAATGTGAACAGAATCATTTCATTTACTCACCAAATAAAGATTTCTTTCTTGATATGAGAGCAATACGCCCAACGGCAATAAAAATTCTATTTCAATCTTCTCATCAGATCCGCGCTCTCACTTGATAGGCAACTGCATCGATTCTCCTCAGAGTTTAGCCTCATCATCATAGATTAACCCACCTTGTGATCAAGTTGTACTGTTGATGTGCACGTAAATGTGCATATTTTTACCATAATATTTATTTTATTTAAATTAAATAAATGATCATATTGGGTATTTTAACTTGTTTTAACCAAAATTCATATTAATTCCAAATTGTCACATATACATCTTCATATAGGGGTAAAACGGTCATTTGTATGCATATATTTCTTCGAGAAAAATTAATTAAAAATTTATATATATTGTATAGGATTTTGATCTCAAATAGGAGTGACTTCATGAAGATACATGCATGCACAAAATGAATACAAATGAATGAAGATGAAAATAATTCAAAGTGAAGAACATTAGAGACCCCACCTACCAACCTACCTTAATTTACAAATTAGAGGCTAGTGCATATGCTTATGGAATTAATGGCTTCATGTACACTTAAATAATGATTAGTAGAATCTAATGATTACTTGGCCTCTACACTATCTCAAGGGTAGTTTAGGCATTCTCCAAATTATGGATTAGGATTTCATGCTTGTATAAATAACTCATTATGTTCATGTAACCTCTTCTACCCTCTTTAAGCCCTCATATGGAGGCACTCTCTTCTCTTAGCTTTAGTTGAGAATAACTGTCTTTTCTTTCTTTTCATGGCTGCTTAACCATTTGTTTTTATTTCCATGTAACTTTCTTTTTCTTATGCAATTTAATTACTTGTTCATTTTACTTTCCTTGTTCATTTACTTTAATGTTGGTAGTGTAGATTTATATTCATGCAAAGTAGATTAGTTTTAATTCTTGTTAATTAGCTTCACTTTTCCTTTCTTTTGCTTCCATATTGCTAGTTACATTTGTTAACCAAATAACAAATATGAGAGGCTAAACCCCTTCAGTTTAAGGGTAAAGAAGCTCTCTAATTATGCAGCTTCAACTATTTGTTAATCATGCTCTCTTTTTGTGTTTAATGATGATTAATGAAGTGTTTTATTTGTTGTTCTTGCTTTGAATTTGATAGCCTATACTGTTGACACCAAATAGGCTATGCTTAAACAATCACTAACACAAATGTCTCTTCATCAAAATATGATTTGAATTTGATGGTCTATATTTTTAATCAATATTTAATAGGCCATACTTGAAACAGATTTCATTTTCATTTTCATTATCAAGTTTCATGAAAGTTAGTAAGTGGTTTAAGGTGTGTGTTAAAGTTTGATGGCTTATGTTGGCTAACTAATAACACAAATATGCCATACTTAAGATAAGCACATCAATTAAAGCACTAATGACCATAAAAGAAAGATCATGATTTCATTTGTGTTAAACTACATGATCTCGAGAGTGGATTTATTCTCTAAATTGTCATTTAACTCTTATATTTGCATCTCTTTTTTTAGTTAATTAGTTCATTCTCTAATTCTTTAGTTTAACTTTCACTTGAAATTGGTATAATTTGATTGAACTGAATTTTTAAAATCACCAATTTCCTGCGGATCGATCCATACTCGCCATATACTTCAATAGCACGCCGCGCGCTTGCGGTTATTTTAATTTGAAAATTTTCAACTATTTTCTAAACCGATGGAAATATAGCCGATTAACAAGTTTTTGACGTCGTTGTCGTAGAGTTGTTTTGATTTTAATTTTATATTCTTTGGATTAGTTGTTGCTTGATTTTCGTGTGTTTTTATTTTGTGTGCATTGTTGTTAAAAAAATTATGTGTTTCTTTGATTTTTGATTGCATTTTGCTTTTGTGTGTATTGCTTGCTAATTGTTCTTGCATTTTTAAAAAAAAAATTACACAATTCCATTTGAAAAAAATAAATTATTCCATTGCTTTTTCACATTTTACGTTATCATTCACATTTTCATTTGCACATACATTTTCATCCTCTCTTCACTGTTAACGCTTTTTTCTCTCTGTTTACAGTTTCTATTTGCATTTTCTGTTCACATTTCCTTGTTTAACTGTTCCTCAAACTGTCCCATCAAACTTCACTTGCCACTTCCCATCTACAACCAGCACAACCACATCAACTACTGCAGCACATCATCTACAAACCCACAGTCCCCGTGCCACCCAAACACTTCATCCAGTTTTGGCATACACCCACTGCCTCATCACTTATCCACTGCTTTCAACTCCGCCCACCTCTTATCTGCAACCGCCTTCATCATCTCCACATTACAGTGCCATACAAACTGCAACTCCACTCTGATTTCACATTCACTTTCCATACAACAGTGACAAACCGCCCCTCTCCAACTATCAGTGCAACTATATACTTCACTTCTATCATCTGCCAACACTCCATACATTCACAACTACAGCCACTTCTCTGATATATAACACATCACATACCCCATCAAACATTCAAATTCCTCACCTTTCAAACCTCCATACCACTTCTGTCAACACGCCACACAGTGACTGCCATATTCCACCATTAAACTGCCCACACCATCCTCTGGCCTTGCATTCATCACTTCTGCACTGCCTACAAACTGTTATATGTTAGTATACCAAAACAGAGAATATAAACTCGTCGCACAAGTTTATAATTCAGATTTCCACTACACTGGAATTCTGTATTAATTATTATAACAATATGAATGTCGTAAATAAATTACAACAACAACGTTATACTATTTGAATAAATAGTATAACCAAAATAAAGGGTAGAAAAATAGAATAATGTATATGAATATACAAACAGACTAAAATTCTAACCGGATTGTGTCTGAGGCTCGTCGTAACGATTTCCTTAAGAATTTTATTTCAAAAATTCTCCCAAGATACAACAGACGAATTCCGCTCGAAATTGTAATGAGTATACCACTCTGTGATTTGAGTATAAGAACAGCAGTTAATAGAAGAGAAGGGATTAGAAAATTCAGTGAGGAAAGTGATCAGTTTTCCTCCTTATTTATAGTTGGTCCGTACCCCTTCCGAACGGTCGTGTCTGCACCCGTTCGTTCAAGCAGTCGCGTCCGTACAGTCGCATCTGTATCGCACCCGCCCGCTCGTATTGTTTTGCCTGCACTGCTTCAGTCGGGTCGCACCCGTTCGCCTGTGTCTGCTTCAGTCAGGTCGCACCCGTTCATTTCCGCGCCCATTTCAAAAATCGCGCCTCTTCAGACAAAATCCGCGTCTGTCTTTCATCCGCCTGCTTCTCTTCAATTTCCAGGCCCAGCCCAGTTTCAGACAAAGCCCAAAACTGTTAAACAGTGGCCTAGTAAAAAGAATGGTCATTTTAGACCCGTACCCGAACCCGGCCCGGCCCGGTTCGGTTCGGTCGGTCGGACGGACGGCGGCGGCGGCGCGCGCGCGCGTGTGGTGGTGATGCAAGATCTCCCTCCTCACAACGAAGCATACATTTGGGAGCCCCAGGCCCCCAACCTCCTCATGAGAAAGGCATATATAAACCTCTATACCTCTCAACAAATTGGCGATGTGGGACTATATGTATATTCCATTCAATTTGTATTAGAGGAATTCCAACAATCCCCCACATGAATGATAATATACATACCCCCCACACAAAGCGAAATATCACAGAGTATATATGGAATAATGCTTTATCGTGGATAATTAGATATTTCACTTTGAACTTTCCCTAGTTAAAACTTATCGGATCTACTTGGCTAATCGGTGAATTATTTCATCTTGAACCGTCAGCCTTTATTGTATACCCAGACAATAAGTTTTACGAAGCATTGATTCCCTTCACATCCAATCTCTTGGTTTTGTTCATTTTGGTCCTGAACAATTTTAGGTTCTGCGAGTGTTTTAGAGAATAAAAGCCTTTTAATATTCTCATAGAGCCGACCCAGCTCACACTAACATAGGTGATCGCAACCATTAAGAGTATCCTACATATACCCCACTTGTTATTTCCAAGATATGGTCATCATTAAAAAAACATAGTTTTAACCTTTAAATACTTCTGTAGGCATGCATTTATATTGTGCACCATAGGAATGGAGTGGGACTAAGTCCAGACAAATGCATTACTTCTTGAGTTACTCATAACTGGTTTGCCTATTGATCCTAGTCCGTGGGATCTCCAGTCGCTAGGATAGGTTTCCGTATAAGGTAACTCTTGTTGGTTTAGGCTTTTAAACCCATTCCCCTCGATGCGCAGTCAATTTTCTCTCTTGATAAACCTTTAGTAAATGGATCCGCTAGGTTATCATTTGTTCTCACATAATCTATGGAAATAGTTCCATTTGAGAGTAACTGCCTAACTGTATTATGGCGTCGACGAATATGTCGTGACTTTCCATTATACACAAAGTTTTGCGCTCTGCTTAGCGCTGCTTGGTTATCACAGTGTATGCATATGGCCGGTACAGGTTTAGGCCAAAACGGAATATCTTCTAAAAAGTGACGAAGCCATTCTGCTTCTTCGCCTGCTTTATCTAGTGCGATGAACTCTGATTCCATAGTGGATCGAGCTATGCATGTTTGTTTAGTAGATTTCCATGATACTGCTGCCCCTGCTAGGGTAAAGACATAACCACTCGTTGATTTTGATTCCTCTGAATCTGCAATCCAATTTGCATCACTATATCCTTCTAAGACGGCAGGATATTTTCCATAATGTAAGGAATAGTTAGTGGTATTTTTTAAATATCCAAGCACTCTCATTAGTGCTTTCCAGTGTTCCTTCCCTGGATTGCTTGTATACCTGCTCAATCGACTTACTGCATAAGCTATATCTGGTCTGGTGCAATTCATCAGATACATTAAGCATCCTATTACACGAGAGTATTCCAGTTGCATTACACTCTCATCAGTGTTTTTATGCAGTACTTCCGATGGATTAAAGGGTGTATTTACTCCTTTAATTCCAAAGTTTTGAAATCTTTCAATTACTTTTTCTACATTATGTGATTGAGATAACTCAATTCCATTCGATGTTCTTATTATTTTTATTCCCAAAATAATATCTGCAACACCCAAGTCTTTCATGTCGAAATTGTTGATCAACATTTTCTTTATGGTCTCAATTACCTGAGTATTTGGACCGAATATTAGCATATCGTCCACATATAGACAAATCATCACATATGATTGCCCAACCTGTTTGTAATAAACACATTTATCACATTCATTTATACGAAAACCATTTTTCATCATGACACTATCAAATTTTGCGTGCCATTGCTTTGGAGCTTGTTTTAGTCCGTATAATGATTTGACTAATCTACAGACTTTGTTTTCATTTCCTTTGGAAATAAATCCCTCAGGTTGCTCCATGTAAATTTCCTCATCGAGATTTCCATTTAAGAATGCTGTTTTTACATCCATTTGATGAATCTCTAGATTATAAATGGATGCAATTGCTATTAACATTCTTATAGAGGTTATTCGTGTAACCGGTGAATAGGTATCAAAGAAGTCTACTCCTTCTTTTTGACGATATCCTTTGGCTACTAATCTGGCTTTATACTTGTCGATAGAGCCATCTGCTTTCATTTTCTTCTTGAAAATCCATTTGCAGCCAATTAGTTTTATTCCTGGTGGAATATCAACAATTTCCCAAGTTTTATTACTTAGAATTGAATCAATCTCACTTTGGATTGCTTCTTTCCAACATGAAGATTCAGAAGATGACATTGCTTCCTTGTACGTTTGAGGTTCGTGTTCTAACATATAAGTTAAAAAATCCGAACCAAATGTTTTTGGAAGTTCTTGCCCTTACGCTTCTTCTTGGTTCAACCTTCTCGTTGTCCTGATGAGTTTCATCTTCACATGTCTCATCTCTGTTATCTCTTGTCCTTTTTGGGACAGGATTTCCATCGTTTCTTTTATGTGGAAACACATCTTCAAAGAACGAGGCATCTCTTGATTCCATGATTGTATTTACATGAATATCATTTATATCAGACTTGAATACCAAAAATCTATAGGCACTACTATTTTGGGCTGGCCCAAGATAATAACAGTCCACTGTTTTTGGTCCAAGTTTGACTCTCTTGGGAGGCGGAACTGGAACTTTTGCCAAGCACCCCCACACTTTGAGGTATTTAAAGCTTGGTTTGTGTCCTTTCCATATCTCATATGGAATTGTTCCCGTTTTATTGTGAGGAACTTTGTTTAATATGTGATTAGACATATTTAAGGCTTCCCCCCACAAGTTCGTCGGCAGAGCAGAAGTTAAAAGCATGGCAGTAATCATGTCTTTTAACGTTCTGTTCTTCCTCTCGGCTACACCATTTTGTTGTGGTGAATATGGAGCTGTTGTTTGATGAATTATACCATTTTCGGCACAGAACTGTTCAAATGGTGATTCATATTCTCCACCTCGATCAGATCTCAATATCTTGATCTTTTTATTTAACTGATTTTCTACCTCAGCCTTGTATTTTATAAACGCGGTTATTGCTTCATCCTTACTATTTAAAAGATATACATAACAATATCGCGTATAATCGTCAATAAAAGTAATAAAATACTTTTTCCCACCTCTTGTAGGTAGTGATTTAAAATCACATAAATCTGTATGTACTAAACCTAATGGTTCGGTGCTTCTGTCAACAGATTTAAATGGTTGTTTGACCATTTTTGCTTCTACACATGTCTCACATTTGTAGTTCTTATCTACTTGGAAATTTGGAATCAATCCCAAGTTTGATAATTTCTTCATTTTTCGGAAGTTTATGTGTCCTAATCTATCGTGCCATAGTAAAATTTCGTGCTCAAGCAAGTAAGAGACTTCAATTTTATTATTAGCACAATCAGAATACATAGATTTATTGCCCGTAACGGCTACATTTGCCTTAAATAGGCCATCACATAGATATCCCCTTCCGATATACATTCCAGCTTTGGACAGAACCATCTTGTCTGACTCAAACACCATCTTGAATCCCTTCTTTGATAGGACTGCACCAGAGATGAGATTCTTGCGTATGTCTGGAACGTGAAGCACGTCATTCAATTTGACAGTTTTTCCAGAAGTGAACTTGAGGATAACTGTTCCACTTCCTTCGATCATGGAAACTGCAGAATTACCCATGTGGAGTCTTTCTTTCTGATCGAATTTCTGGTATGTTGAAAACATGGATTTTTCAGAGCAAACATGACGAGTAGCTCCTGTGTCAACCCACCATTGGTTAGGGTTCTGAATCAAATTTCATTCAGAAATAACCGCTGAAAAGTTGGACTTATCCATTTTCATGTTGTCAACTGTTAACATCTCTGTTTTAGTGTAAAACAGAAAAATTCTTAAGATGTTATATTTCTAGTGTACTAAAACAGATAGCACGCTATAATAAACTCGTCGCACAAGTTTATTAATTCAGATTTCCACTACACTGGAATTCTGTATTAATTATTATAACAATATGAATGTCGTAAATAAATTACAACAACAACGTTATACTATTTGAATAAATAGTATAACCAAAATAAAGGGTAGAAAAATAGAATAATGTATATGAATATACAAACAGACTAAAATTCTAACCGGATTGTGTCTGAGGCTCGTCGTAACGATTTCCTTAAGAATTTTATTTCAAAAATTCTCCCAAGATACAACAGACGAATTCCGCTCGAAATTGTAATGAGTATACCACTCTGTGATTTGAGTATAAGAACAGCAGTTAATAGAAGAGAAGGGATTAGAAAATTCAGTGAGGAAAGTGATCAGTTTTCCTCCTTATTTATAGTTGGTCCGTACCCCTTCCGAACGGTCGTGTCTGCACCCGTTCGTTCAAGCAGTCGCGTCCGTACAGTCGCATCTGTATCGCACCCGCTCGCCGTTCGCCTGTGTCTGCTTCAGTCAGGTCGCACCCGTTCATTTCCGCGCCCATTTCAAAAATCGCGCCTCTTCCGACAAAATCCGCGTCTGTCTTTCATCCGCCCGCTTCTCTTCAATTTCCAGGCCCAGCCCAGTTTCAGACAAAGCCCAAAACTGTTAAACAGTGGCCTAGTAAAAAGAATGGTCATTTAGACCCGTACCCGAACCGGTTCGGTCCGGTCGGACGGCCGGCGGTGGCGCGCGTGTGGTGGTGATGCAAGATCTCCCTCCTCACAACGAAGCATACATTTGGGAGCCCCAGGCCCCCAACCTCCTCATGAGAAAGGCATATATAAACCTCTATACCTCTCAACAAATTGGCGATGTGGGACTATATGTATATTCCATTCAATTTGTATTAGAGGAATTCCAACACAAACTGCTGTCACATATGCACCGTACTCACCCATCAACCATCCCTGTCAAACAAACAGGCCACAGTTCATTAACCTGACCACTGATCCCCCCCTCTGTCATCAAATTCACCCACAGCAGCCACAACAGCAATACCAAACAAGCTCCTTCAACACCACATTCAGTAGTACTTCATCAATCAAACTTCCTCCACTTCAAAACTCCTACTGCACACTGTCTACTATCATTAACATAATCACAGCTCTGCAACTTCCATATGTACCACTGTAAACCATCATACAACCACTTCTATCACATTGCCGTATACCAGAGCAACCCCATAACCATTTCACTGCCGTTCTCATACAACTGCATCACCATCAGTTTACAACTTGGCTTCTGCTTCGACCAATTGGCTGCTACTTCAACAAACACAGCAACCACTACACTGCAGTTCATTCCTCAGTCGATCGCGACAATCAAATCCTCGCCAGTAACTAACCACCAGAACCAATCACCTTTGAACGGCATCCCTAAATCCACAAACCCAAATGAACAAGCGCCTAAATCGTCGAAATCGCTGACAACCGCGAACACAGCTCCAAACATCAACAGCAAAATTCAATCGACGAACTCTTTAGCAGCTAATTCCCTCGAATTCGTAACAACCGATCGCATTGATCAACTGACCCCAAAATCGCCTCTTAATTTTGTTTGATTTTGATTCGTGAAAGAGGGATTCGAAGTTTTTTGTGAAAGATTATCAGAAAGCTAGTTATTTGTTATTAATTTTTGCAGGTCTGTGTATTTTCTTGGGCCGGCGTGAAAGTGGGCTTGTGACCTTTCAATTTTTTTTTTTTGTTATTTTGTCATTTTGTTTAGTAAGTTTAAGTTTAAAGAAAAAACTTGTTTTCATTTTTTTTTTCACTTGTAATGTTTTCGTTTTAATTTGTTTGAAAGTCTATCTTCCAAAAAAAAATATATAAAAGAAGAAAAAAAAAGCAATTGCATATATATCTTGTTCATTTGTTTTGTTTATTTTGTTTTATCTTCCATTTATTTTAGTCTTAAAAAAAACGAGTTTGAATTTATTTTGTTTTCCTTTTAATTTATTTTAAGTTCCATCCTTATTTTAAAAAAACTAGTATATATCTTATTTTCATTTCAGGTTGTCAAAGCAGATTTGAAGAGTTGCTTGCTCAGCTTGGCTCGCCAAAAAAAAAATGACTGTGTGCTTGCATATAAAATTTTTGCTGCTTTTAATCTCTATCTATTGTTTTTATCTGTCTTGCATTTTTGTTTGCTTGCATATATTTTTCGTTCAAAAAAAATTCAAAAAAAAAAATCCATTCGTAGTTGCATTGTTAATACACGTTTATTTCTACTTTGTATTTCATCTTAGAATTGTGATTGATAATAACGGATAGACATCGATAACATTTAATTGTATATTGGAAAATTGTTTTCTTTGAACAATTTAATTTCTTGGTGTCTAGGCTACGGTAGAGTAATAACTATTTATAAATATTACGGTGATTCGTAAATATTACAGTGGTTGTTCCTCTGAATGTACTTAAACCTTCGGCTGCATTGCTACGGTGATTCGCGGTGCACTGATAACACCTATCCGTTACCTGGCTGAGAACTATCTTGTTGATCTAAGACAAAGTGTGATTATACAATTTTGGGTTAGGATAAATAATTTGTAATTAACCTTGCATTAGTTCATGCATATTTTAAAAAAAATTAAAAATCCAAAACAAAAAAGTGTAAATATTCCTTTTCCTTTGAAATTTTTAAATCCTTTTTCTTTAAAATTTCAAAAATCCAAAAAAATTTAGAAAAACCAAAATCCAAAAAAAAATTATAAAACCTTTCAAAAATAAAGAAAAAAATTTGAAAAACCAAAAAACAAAACAAAAATTAATTTCCTTTTGAAAATAAATTTTATTTTGTAAATATTTTTCCTTTATAAAAAAAACCCAAAAACATTTTTGAAAATGTCCGAGTTTCCCCATTTATATGAATTTTTATGGTACTTGTGAAAATCAATATAAGCCATATAATTTTACTCCAAATTCGTATGGATATTTTAACACCAACTATTGTTTAAACGATTCGAGTTTCGAACAACAAATTTTCAAAATAATGACCAACCCTCGACTCTTGAAAATAGCATTTCGGCTTTACTTGAATTCTCTACACAACAAAATCGAAGTATAAATGATTTGTGTAATTCATATTTGTCTAATAACTCAAGTCAAGGATTTCAAAATTTGAATTCAATTCAAATAATTTCGATTATAACCAATGCCAATTCAATTTCAAACTCCAAAATGAATTTCAAACTCAAAATGAAAATGGAAACAACTTTTCAAACGAATTTGGCAATATGAATAATCTTAACCATGTCACGATCGAAAATCTTTGTTCTCAACAATTTCAAAGTGAAAATCCTTATGCTCATAACTATAAATTCAATTTTGTAGAGTAAATAAACGAAATTTACGATGATCACACAGATTCATTGTTCGAAACATATATGAAACAATGTGATAAACAAAAGGAAATCCCAACGTGTGACAAGTCAAATGATAATCCATCTTTTACCTAAATCGACGATTTTCAAATAACAACTTTTGAAATTGAAAATAACAATCTTAATGAAGTTGTTGAAAACACGGTAATTGCATTGGATTTCAATTCTTTTGAGGGTGTGGAACCAAAATTTAAAATTCAATCTTTCTTTTCTCGATTTTGAAAATTTGAATAAAACAACTTTGGATTTTGAACTTGAGATGCACAATGAATTTGTTGATAATCCAACAAAGGAAGACGAATTTAATGAACACAAATTCTATGGGCTTTTTTACGACGAGTTGTCAAATTTCGAAGGGGAAGATTTAAATCACCATTTTGATTTTGAAGTCGATAATTCTGAAAATATTTTCAATGATAAATTTGGATTTCAATTTGGTGAAAATAAACTTGAATTTCAATCAATTGCTTTATCAACCCCAAAAATCATTGAAAATAAAACAACTCACACGATTGTAATAAAACGATATTCGTTTTTCCAAATCAAATTTCAATTTCGAAATCTTTTACGGTTTGGTTTTTCGAGCTTAAGCTGTGTCTCACATAATTGACGAGAAAAATGAATCGGTCTTTGGAAGACCGTTTCATTTACTTTTTGACGATATACTTTCTGATCTCGTGTAAATACCGTTCACCGTCATGTAAATATAGGTCATTTTTTTTCTCCTTCCACTTTGGTTGACTGTGGAGACACAGTCAAAATCAAATGTGGGGGGAGACTCGTCTTTATTTTTAAAATTTCATGGTTTATTTTTGCTTTTTCTTTTAAAAAACTCAAAAAAATTCCAAAAATAAATTTTCTATTGATTTATTTTTAAAGAAATACTATAGGATAAATATATGCTTTTGGTTTATTAAACTAAAATTTTTGAAAATTTATTTGTCTTAACAAAAATAAAAATGAAGTTTGAGTACAAATAACAATGGTTCAACTAGTATATAGAAAGATTCATGGAGATAATTATGAAATATATTCTAATTGAAAATCTTTATTTTAAAAAGTGATTGATTTAAAGCAAAGGATGTAACATTTTTTTGTCTTCTAAGTTAAATGGTGCTAAGATGATTTGGCAAAACTCTCTCTTTTCTTAAAAAAAAATATATCTATATTTTTTTAATAAACGCCTAGAGTCATGTGTTCACGCTCGTGTGTTCACTCGCCATGCTCTGTACCCTTCTCACGTAAGCCCGAAAGGCAGTGCACGATCGGTATATCTGGCCTCAGTTTATCTGAGTTAGGTGTATATATATAAAAAAATTCTTTTTAATAACGCCTACAGTCAATAAGTGCTCATACTTGTGTATTCATTCGCCACGCTCTGTATTCCCCTCACATAAGTCTGCAAGGCAGTGCACGGGTAATATATCTGGCCTCAGTTTATCTGAGTTAGGCATATGTAAATATTATAAATATCAATAAAATTTTGAAAAGAAAAATGGAGAGAGTAAGCAAATGAAATCCAAGCACTATTTTAACTTATTTGATTTGACTTGTTATTGAAAATAAATGAAAATACCACTTTGACAAACTTTGGTAATCAACTAAGGATCTATTTCATAGTCACACTGTGTTATCAACCGAAACAACGAGTTAAACTATAGTCTATTTGTTATGATAACTTGATTTTTGTTGGAAATTTTGACAAGTAAAATGACTTAAATTTTCAAGATAATGACCAAAACTTATATTTAACTTATTCGTGTTAATTTACAAATAAATCATTCATTTGTAAATATTTTCAAAAGCTCGCATTCACCTCTTTATAAATAGATCTTGCATTCTGTAAATATTTTCATCCTGCATTTGGATTTTATGGGTAGTATCCGCTGAAAACCCTCATGAGACAACACTCGTCCTACTGGGTACACCCTAACGACTTGTTGCATACACTCAATGCAATCGTGCTCCCTATGGAAACAGATTTATCTTTGTTTTTCTTTATTCGATGACGAATAAAAAAATAAGTGTGCGCGTATTTGATGTGCACGTAAATGTGCATATTTTTACCACCATATTTTTGAAAGTCTATATGAGTGGATCGTATATGATATATATGCAAGTATGAACAACTAACTATATAATATAACTTGATAGATAATAATAGCAATGTAGATTAAAATAATCACACCAGGATTTTATACAGGTTCGGACCTCCCGTCCTACGTCCAGTCCCGAAGCTTCTCTTCGGAATTTCCTTTCAACTAACCCTCACTTGATCCGGAGGAACAGCTTTACAATAGCAGAGTTTCTTTGTCAAGAATGTGTTCTTATAACACGAATGTTGACTATTGAGTACAAGTGCTTCCAATATATATATATATATATATATATATATATATATATATATATATAGAGAGAGAGAGAGAGAGAGACAGAGGATACTGAATAATGAGTTCTGAATATATGGAAGTGTTAAATACAAGTAGTTGATTGTTAGAGAACAGGTATAAGTCAGAGTATAGGAATTAAGAGCATAAGTGAGTAAGGTGACATATTCTCTTGAATTCCCGATGCTATTTATAGTGGTAGAAAGATTCTTCGTGTAGTTACATCCATTAATGATCGTTGTATAGTTGCTTCTGTTGGTGATGAAGAGTTGCAGTGAAGAGGAGCGAACGTGTCTTTTCGGATGTGACAGTTGGTCTTTGAAATTACACAGCCGAGCCTATAATCAGACATCTGGAAACTATCCTCAGACGTCTGGCCTTCATATTTTTTTTGCGTCTTGTAGTATTTCAGACGTCTGTGTTTATTAATCAGACGTCTGGTTGCTATTCAGACGTCTGATTTTATTATCAGACGTCTGTTTCCTTCTGAGTTGTGAACCAGAGAGTTTAACCAGACGTCTGAGCATATTAACCAGACGTCTGATTCTGCCTGACTTGCAAACCAGAGAAAACATTCAGACGTCTGGCCAGTGCACTCAGATGTCTGAGAATGTGCATGTTGCTTTATTTGTGTCTGTGCCACTCCTTTTTAACTTCTACCGATTTGAAGTCTTTTGATACTTCTCTTGAGTCTTTTTTTTGTCTCTTTGGTGATGTTACTCTATCGTCTACCTGTAAATATAGATATATATATACATTCGATTTCCATTGTATAGTTGTTATCATCGAAACCATAGAATTGATTTCCTAACAATCTCCCCCTTTTTGATGATGACAACTATTCAATGTACTTATATATATTAGATATCTCCCCCTGAATATGTGCTTATTTTTAATGTTTTATGATTCTATTTATGTTTCTTTCCCTTTGACATTATCAAAAAGAATTTACAATATGTAAGCCAATCGTCAAAAAGAAAATTTTCATTAATAACCCTGAAGAAGTTACATACATAGATTTGTACAAAATATAAACACTACAATTCCTAAATTCTTAGAGTTCTTTTGGAGAGGCTTGATTTGGATCATCCTCCTTTGGTGAAGCTTGATTTGTATCACCCTCATTTGGTTCTTCTTTTATAGAAGTGCTAACTTTTGAAGGAGATGTCAAAGCTTCCTTTGGAGGTTCATCCTCAAATAATTTGGAATGTTTTGCAGGAGGAGAAGGTACAGGGGTTGCCCAATCCTCAGAGGGTGGTGTTGGACCACGAACTCGCTGTAAAACTTCTTTAAGAACCGATAAAACAATCGAAAGAGATTCTTCAATTGTGGCTAGTCGTGTAGCAAATGAACTTTCAAATTTGTCAATTTGCCTAGCCAAATATTTTTGATTTTGGGATAATGTATGTTGGTTTCGAAGTGTGAGATCTCGAATACTTTCATTTAGATTTGTTTCCAATCGAGTCTCCATAATTTCGTCCTGTCCCAGATAACCAAATGGTGCAGGAGGAGGAGAAGTGACTTCTTGATGTTGTTCTTCCTCTTGAGACGGATCAATGTGTGGTTGAGGAGAAGGCTTAACTCTTCGAGATTGACGATTATGCATCCAATCTTCGAAGGACATAATATCTGGAGGAATTTCTGGTAGGTGCATCAAAGAAAAGAATTTTGTGGAAGCATATTTTGGCGAAATTTCTTCGAACGTCGATAGATAGGAAGGAATATTATGTGCATGAAGAAGTCTCATAATATAGGTAGGGTAAATGATCGAGGGCCTTGAGCGAGTCCAAAATTGTTTGAGCTCGTCGAAGATGAATTTTGCCCAATTTACCCGAGTTCCACTAAAGAGAGCATATAGAACTTTGTGCTCCATTTCCATTATTTGCTCGTGACTCCCCATACGTGGAACCACTGTATTTATTATCATTCTCATCAGGAGCCGGGCTTTTGGACGTAAATATTTTGAAGCGAATTTCGGCATTTCGTCCTCCCATATTTGATGAGTAATACTATTCCGTGGCTTAAAATGCATATCCGGAATGTTGTGCAAATCCTCCACGGTATCGGAGCATCCTAAGGTTCTGGCTATTAAACCCGGAGTTCACTACACCATATTGGCAGATTTGTAAACCCCCTAAGCGGAAGAATCGCAACGGTTCTGAGCCGTTGCTAAATTGCAACGGTTTTGAGCCGTTGTAAAACCTTTAGGAACGGCTTTGGGCCGTTTTTTTTCTGCAACGGCTCCAAGCCATTGTGAATTTTTCTTAATTCTTTTTTTTACGTAACCCTACATTCCCAAAACAGCACGCCTCTTGATTTCATTTCCCAACTCCATGTTTGCCCTAGCTAATCGCTCCCCTCTTTCATTTCCCTTCGTTTACCCTAATCGTCCCCTATGACTTCATCTTCCAGATCGCAAAACCAAAACCAAATTCAACAGAAAAACCACTAATCCCAAAATCTCAGAAATTGAGTTCTGCTTCGAAGAGATTGGATTGCTCATTCGAGAAGAAAGAACAAATTTTTCCTAGTGAAAGAATTCTCAGGCATTCAGACGTTTTCGAGGAGAAGGTTAAAAGAGCTACTTCTGTTGGATATGATATCTGTTTTGTTTCACATGCTACAATTCCCAAGGGAGGTAGTAACAATTTTGCTTCAGTGAAGGGTTTAAATGTAGAAAGAGGAATCAGTTGCTCTGAAAAATTCAGTCCTCAAAAGAATCAAATGGTAAATATGCCTTCAGTTTTGAACTTCAGAGTGAAGAAAGCAAAGAATATGATTGAAGAAGCACATTCCTTTAGATTACTGTACAATAGATATTTGCAATGGAGGTTTGTCAATGCACAAACTAATGAAACAACCTTACTACAGTGGATCAATGTACAGCTATAGGTTTATGAGCTTTTATATACTGGTTCAATAATTTGCTTAATTCAATTGTGTAGCTAAAGAATGACACTTGAATTTTTTTTACAGGGTAAACTGCACAATGGGTGGTTAACTATCTCAATATTACATTACAATGTTAGAAATAAAAGAATTGAGCTACAAAACAGGCTGCAATATGCAAAGCTCCACATCATTCTCAAGAATCAAGTGAATATCCATTTTATCACTGTAATTAACAATTTATGAGACTTAAAACTATTTCACTTAATAAAACTTCTACTGTATAATGTAGATATCGCAACTTGAAGAGTGGTCTCAAATTGAGAAAGTCCAGTATAATCATATATCAGGAATCATCAAAGCGCTGACCGCTAGTACTATACGTCTTCCAATTGTTAGTGGAGCAATAGTTTGTTGCAGGTTCATTCTCTTCAACACTATGTGAATAGTTTAACCTATATCATTGCCTTTGTTTTAATAGGTAAATATCCAAGATATGAAAAATGCAGTCGTTTCAGCAATTGATGTGATGCAGGTAATAGCAAATCCAACATGTTCCTTGTTGTTAAAGGTAAATTAATCTTTTTATTTCAGAAGTAAAATCCATCAAGTTTATACTCAAACAAGTATCATTTGTAAATTTTAATGTGTGTACAGGCAGAGAGAATGAGCCGTGTAGTGTCTGAAATGGCTAAAATTGTTGCAAAAGAGCAAGACATGCTGAATCAGTCCAAGAACCTACTATCCGATTTAGAATCTTTGCTTGTAAGCTCGCTGCAGTTTTCTATATTCATCAACTCTCCTACTATATATGGTCATGGTCATGTAAAATTTTCATTTGGGTTCAACTTTTACACTGCAGGTTAAACAATCTAGCCTGCATGTCAATGTATTGCAGTTGAAACTGTAACGAGGATTTCCACAGTTAACTCTGTTGACATGGTTGCAACTGAAGTAGACTAATGTCATCGATTATATTGATAAGACATGCACCTCAAAACAAGTATGACTTTGTTTGTACTCATTTTGTAAAAAGAATCTCCACTTTTATTGGTGAGTTAATTCAAAACAATTTTACTTGTAACCATAAAGTTATTTTATACTATAATAATACAATCTGGCCCAACCCTTCAATTTTTTTCCAATAATTTGTCTGAACAGAATTTTCATTTTGGCCACTTTAATGAAAATTATATTTTTATTACTTAATGATAACCAGATCATGATTTATGACCCTTTTTTTTACAGGTATGGGATATTATTTCAGGATCAATTTTGCAGAACCATTACTTGCTTCAGCATCAAAAGATAGCATGCTTTGCATCTGGAATATCCAGAACTGGCAAGCCATTTGAAAATTTAACCATGAAATGGTATGATTTATTTGTTTAGATATAAAATAGTGAATATGGCATGACAGTGATATTTTCCTGTACCACAAGTGATATAAAATAACACTTGATTTAGTATCATTATTCTTTTCCAAACAATTAATGCCCACAGTTACTTAGTCTTCCATCGTATGTCTTTTGGGTTTATGTAACTTTGTGTAATTTTGTCTCTTTTGGATTTAGCTATACAAAAACCATATACACTGATTTGTTGTGTTTTGATGTTTTGCAGGAAGAATGTAAGTTCCCTTGAACTTGCTACTCAATTCTTCAGAGTAAAAATTTGATCTTTTAAAATAAAAAATAAAAAGTTTCAAAGTTGCTTTGGAGACAGAGTCGGTTTTGATGAAGGAACGGGAGCATAAGATGAAAGACAGTGAAGCAGCAATAGCTTCCATGAAGGTATCCGTTCTTCCTCCTCTTACAATGAATTTTCTCAGTTATCTCAAACTGTAAACTGGTTCAAACTTGGTTAAGTGCTGCTCTTGCAAATCATGGAACGTGCAAAAATGGATTCTTGGAACTTAACTCCTCTTCGACTTTTCAAACTTCGCCTTTCTCTTCAAGTAATGTACTCGAGTCTCTTTCTAATGCTCTAGCTGTAAACATTTCCATGAAAGTTAGGACTAATAAACGTAAACTTCTTTCTAGTGATGTGTTTCCACATTGGTTAAGTGCTCACGACCGAAAACTTCTTCGATCTTCTAATATTAAAGCAAACATTGTAGTGGCAAAAGATGGTTCAGGAAACTATAGGAGTATAAAAGAAGCAGTGGCTGCTTCTAGTAAGTTAAGGAGAAGCAGTAGTTCTAGATTTGTAATTCATGTGAAAGCTGGTGTTTACAAGGAGAATGTAGAAGTGAAAGTCGATGAAGAATCTGATGATTGTTGGTGATGGAATAGACAAGACTGTCGTCTCTGGTAGCAAGAACGTTCATGACGGTAGTACAACTTTCCGTTCTGCAACTTTTGGTGAGTTTTCTTTAACAATCATGTAAAATTGAGATTCTTATAGTAAACTTTGAATAACTGTTGATCCTCGTACAGTTTTTTTGATGCTTTTACCTTCAGGTATTAGAAACACCGATTTATAATGTTATTTTGCGTATTTCTCTGCCCATTCTGTTCTCACGTGACAATTGGAAAATAGAACTGTTGCATGTGGATTTTTTTTTGTCCTTCGTTGATTGTGAAACGTAATTGTATTAATATTGGTCAAGGGCAACGAATAGGTATTCTATTTAAACGGAGCACGAGAAATTTTACGGCTTTGGTGTTGGATACGTCTATGTCATTACTTTCTCATCTTCTCTTTAACATGGTCGATGACAGGATTTGATATATCTTTAATCCTCTGATTCGAGATTTACTGTAACTTGATTTAGTATTCTAAAAAGAAAATCATGTGTCTGCATCATTTATTCATTTAAGAATGTAAAAACTAAAGGTACCTTGCATTTAGTATCAAAACATATTCCTTTAATGACATTCATGTTGCAGCTCCACTTACTTCGGAGTTGAGGACTGCATTTGAAAATAAGTTTCCTGGTGTTCATATTCAAGAGGTAATTTTCCGAGTTTATACTATTTTCATTTATTTATTTCCAGTTTTGAACTATTTTCAGGGTGAATCTCATTAAGTTATATCACATAAACTTGATTAAAGCTTGAAACGAAGATAGAGAAACTAGAGAAATGCTTACAGGGTGAAGGCTCTCTGACTTTTTTGAAGTAATTGCAGTACTCAGGATACACTTTTTGTAAGGAAAAACGATCAGAAGATGCTACTAGCTTGCTTAGTTTAGCTCATTTCTTCATTAACATGAGATAGCCAAATTTGTTGATATCGTTCTTTGCATCCCGATTTGTTTTCATTTGCAGAAAAATTTCTTTGATAAGTTTCAAAGTTCAGAGTTGTGAATCGTGGGAAGTGCCTTCAGTGTTCTCGGTCATGTATTCGACTAACTTCTCGTATACTTTAACATCTTTGATCAGTGCACCCTGGTATACGTAGTGTTGTGATGTTCAGATTTTTGTGATGAAATAGTGCAGTAACCATAAATGTTATTGCAGCAACGAGAAATGTCAGTTTGCAACCGACAGGAAGATATGCCAGAGGAGTTTGTTGTATGGGATTGTGAATTAGATTGTTTGAGTCTTGGTAGCTAGTGGAGGAGTTGTTCGTTTTAGGTGGTCTGGGGATGTTGCAGTGCAGTTTTGTGATAGAGGCAAGTGCTTGGGTAGAAAGGTGGATGATATGCAATGGTGTAACTGGTTTTGACAGTGGGTGATATGTAGTGATTGATGAAGCAGCACAGTGGAAGGGATATTTGTTTATGGTAGTGGTATATGTAGTGGTCGCTTGATGTGCACTACATAGTGAGTAGCAGAGGAGATGGTCAGTGTAAATGTCAATGGATGTTGTCCACATACTGTAATGGCTGTGATTATATGACAGTAGAGGTGGAGTTTTTGTTAGGCGTTGTTGTTCTGAAGTGGCTATGGGAGCGATGAGTGGAAATGTAGGGTTATGTTGTTTTTCAGTGTTTGTGTTGAGAAGTGGTTGTTGGATGTTGTTCAGTGAAGTTGAAAGGGGAGTGATATGGCAAAGCAGTGGACAGAAATGTGATAGGAACAGGGTGATGACAGTTGAAGGTGGAATATGCAATTGAGATATGGTTGAGAGGAAAATGTTATATGTTGGAGGTAGACTGCGATGTAATTTCAGGTGGAAGTGGTGCTATTTGTTTATGATGAAGCTGGATATATGTGCAGTGGATAGGAAGTGATACTGGTGGATGGTCAGGCAGCAGATGAAGTTACTGTTTTACAATTTTTCAGACTTAAGGGTGATATGAAGGAGGGTTATGAATGGTTATGTTTGGTGTGGAAGACAGTGGTCGACTGTTGGCACTTTGGGATGTAAGTGGAAGTTAAAGTTTGTTGCAGAGGCAATTTATGGTGGATGAATGAGGCAGTTGTAGGAGGGGAAGAACGGGTGGATGGTGACTGGGACAGAGGTGAAGGAAGTTTACAAATATTTATGTGCATAGGAAACATGAAAACTAGCAAGTTTACAAAAACATTTCACTTGGTTAGTGCACGAGAATTCCCTCTTAGAAGCAGCTGCACAGAACCGCAAACATATGCATATCCAAATGTTTCCAGTGGCCAACTAGCCATGCCCAACACCGAGCTGAATGAAAACAGCTCGTCTGTGCATGTCTACCTATATCTGCTTTGAAAACAAAGATAATTTGAAACATGTACACCAAGGTTGTTGTTGCCAAACTATGTACCGTATAATGTAATTTGCTGTTGTTGCCGCTGAACTATATAGTGTAATGTATTGTTGTTGAACATTGCAATTAAAAGATTTGTTATGTTTGGTTTTTGTGCTAAATCTATGAAAAATATTTGGTTTAATGATCTTTCTTTTGTGATATTATGTTAAATTTGCAAATGTTTGTATTGAGTATGATAATGAATTAACTCTTACTGTAAGAGGGTAGAAAAAAGCAATGTATATTTTTTTTTTTAAATATTAAAATTAGCAACGGTTTTGAGCCGTTGCAAAACCAAATTAACAACCCATGTACAACAAGGTTTTGCAACGGCTTTTAGCCGTTGTTAAATTTAATTTCGCAACGGCTAAGAGCCGTTGCTAAATTTTTACCACTGCCAATTTTGCAACGGTTCTAAGCCGTTGCGAAACTCGTTTGCAACGGCTCTAAGCCGTTGCGAAATGGCATTTCTGGTGTAGTGGTTAATCAAATAGTATTCCCATAGACGCTTGACCATAGCCATTTGTCCTCATCTTCGGTATTCCAAACTGAAGTACTATCTAGATTGACGTAGAATAAAAATATAGCTAACTAATCTATTTGAACATCATTAGGAGTAAACAAGATTAGGGTTTCCAAACCAGCATTTTCACAAAGTTCATCTAAATCATACATGGGGAATTTAAGAAGATTATAGAATGGTCCTGTATGAAGTTTCTTCTTTTGAATATCTTCATACCTTTTTATAGAATGGGGCGCTTTATTCATCCACCACTCGATTTGGTCGTCGGAGCAAACCTGGGGATTTGAAGATGTGGTGGGTTGATCTTGCTTTCTTTTCGTCATTTTAGGATTCTTAGTGCGAGGAGGCATCTTGATTATATTTGCTGTAGGATAGCGAAAATTTTGTTTGTGAAAATCGTAGGAAGTAATAATTTTGAGATAAAAGAAAAAAATGACGTTATCTGATCGATTTTAAAAGGTCGATTGGGAATCAGACGTCTGGATTGGAAATCAGACGTCTGGTTTGCCCTAATTTTTGTCCAAAGGATAAAATCAGACGTCTGCTTTGTGATCCAGACGTCTGGTTTTGAGCGTAGTTATAAAATTGTAGATACAGTGAGATTTTTCAGACGTCTGGAATTGAAAACAGACGTCTGTTTTTGTTTAATTTCGAAACAGAAAGCTAAGACAGACGTTTGGATCTTATTTCAGACGTCTGGGTTGATTTGAATTTTATTTGGAGGAGACAGAACAACATTTCAGACGTCTGGAGTGTATATCAGTTGCCTGATATATGCACAGTCCTAAATTGTGAATAGTATATCCTTGTGTCAGACGTTTGGAAGTTGTTGATAGACGTCTGAAAATTGCAGATGGGCTAAAAATGACTTAGAGTTTGATGATTTTACTTTATATATCGAATGTAGATAACAAATAACTTTACTGTTGTAAAATTATAATAACAAATAAGTTTAGATACATTTAATACTTAATACAATTTATTTATTTATATGGAGATGGAGTTTTTGGATTTTCTGACTCATTATCCTTCCATGGTCTAAGTGGGGACCATATATTTCCACGTTCGTGAGTCCGTGGACAGCCAGAAAATCGTCTTGGTGGGGGATCTGAAGAAGTACGATACGAAGAAGATGGATCCAATGAATTACAAGGTTTTGGTAGCGGTTCATGAACATCGTTCTTTCGAGACGAACAAAACTTCATCGCCACTTGATCGAGAAAGCTTAACCTTCGTGCTGTAACTTTTGGTTTTGCTTAACCGCTCTTAGATGAGATTCTTTTGGTTTTGCTTGAAATCGAGCACAAAGACATACACTCATCATAATATTCGGTCGACTAGCCGTTAAATAAAGTTGAGAACCAATCATGCTACGATATAATTTTTCATCAAAATCTTTTCCGTTTTTATCTTTTTCTAAGTGAATAGTGGTACTCATTGATGCTGGTTTGCTTGATGTTTTATCCATTTCAAATCTTCGTAATAAATCGTTACAATATTTTTCTTGATGAATGAAGATTCCATTTTCGAGTTGTTTTATTTGTAAACCTAAGAAGAAATTTAGTTCTCCCATGTGTGACATTTCAAATTCATTTTTCATAATATTAGAAAATTGATTACATAGTTTTTCATTGGTTGAACCAAAGATGATATCATCAACATAGATTTATACAACCAAAATATCGTTATCTTCTCTTTTAATAAATAAAGTTGTATCTATTTTTCCTATATGAAAGCCAGATGTTATTAAGTGATTTTTAAGACGTTCGTACCATGCACGAGGTGCTTGTTTTAATCCATATAGTGCTTTATGTAATTTAAAAACATGATCAGGATATTTTTCGTGAACAAATAGTGGTGGTTGTTCGACGTATACATTTTCTTTAATAAAACCATTCAAAAAGGGACTTTTGACATCCATTTGAAATAGTTTAAAATTGTTATGAGTTGCAAAGGCGAGTAATGTACGAATGGCTTCTAATCTTGCTACTGGAGCAAACGTTTCGTCGTAATCTATGCCTTCTTCTTGATTATAGCCTTGAGCAACCAAACGTGCTTTATTTCTAACAATATTTCCATTCTCATCTGCTTTGTTTTTAAATATCCATTTTGTTCGTATTACCGATTGTTCTTCATGTCTTCGTAATAATTCTCATACGTTATTACGTTCAAATTGATTTAATTCTTCTCACATAGCTATTATCCAAAAATTATCATTTGATGCTTCTTTATAATTTTTTGGTTCAAAGTTTGACACAAATGCTATATGGCTTATATGATTGAGTTGATTTCTAGTTACTCTTGAATTAAGATCTCCAATAATATTATCTACTGGATGATCCTTAAGAATTCTAGGAGATGATATCAAAGTATTATTTTGACTATTTGTTTCATTAGTAATAGAGTTTGTTGAATTTGTTAGTGGAATAATTTCTTCTTCATCATTAGTATGAAGTTTAAAAAGATTTTCGTCGAATGAGACATGTAAGCTTTCTTCAATAGTATTATTTCGTTTATTAAAAATTCTAAATGCTTTGCTACGTTCCGAATATCCAACAAAGATACCTTCATCGGCTTTTGGATCAAACTTTCCTAATTATCTTTTGTATTTAATATAAAACATTTTGAACCAAAAGTTTTAAAGTATGATACTTTAGGTTTTTTACCAAAAAATATTTCAAAACAAGTTTGTTTAGTCATGGGGCGAATAGTTACTCGATTTAGTACATAACAGGATGTTGCAATAGCTTCAGCCCAAAAGTGTTTTGGTAATCCACTACTATTTAGTAATGTTCGTGCATATTCTTGTAATGTAAAATTTTTTCTTTCTACGACACCATTTTGTTGAGGTGTATGAGGAAAAGAAAAATTATGAGTTATACCTTTCTTATTGCAAAAGTTTGTAAAAAGATCATTTTTCAAATTCTCCTCCGTGATCACTTCTAATATTTTTGATTTTTAAATTCATTTAAGTTTTAATTCTTTTATCAAATATTTTAAACATACCAAAAGTATCGCTTTTATGTTTTAAAAATAAAATCCATGTATATCTTGAAAAATCATCGACTATTACGAACACATATTTGTTGTGATTTATAGACCGTACTTGTATTGGACCAAATAAATCTAAATGTAATAATTCTAATGGTTGTTTTGTAGAAATATTATTTTTAGATTTAAACGAGCTTTTCTTTAGTTTTCCAATTCGATAATCATTACATAAATTTTCTACTTTGTAATTTATTTTAGGTAATCCTCTTACTAACTCATATTTTGCAAATTTATTAATACTTTTAAAATTGATATGACAAAATCGTTTATGCCATAACCATGGATCATCATGTTTGACGGTTAAACATAAGTTTGAATTTTTATTTATATTCATGTTTAATACATAAATATTTTTGTTTCTAAATCCTTCAAAAATGAGTTGTTTGTTATTATCTAAAATATTACATCTATCTTTTTCAAAATTTATTTGAGAACCTTTATCACATAGTTGACTAATTCTTAGCAAGTTATTTTTTAAATTTTCTACTAATAAAACATTTGTAATAATAGGAGAGTTAGATATACCAGAGTTGATGACTTCTCCAATTCTTATGACATATCCTTTTGAATTGTCTCCAAAGGTTACTGTTCCACCATCGATGTATGTTATATTTGATAAATTTTTGAATTTTCGGTCATATGTTTGGAGCAACTGCTATTCAGTATCCATTTCTTTTTATTTTTTATTTTGGGTACTTGCAAAATAGAAAATGTTTTAATTGGTACCCATATATTTCATTAGGGTCCTATTTGTTAGAGGAGGGTAGCCATACCCAAGATGGTTTGGTACCTTTATAAATAAAATTTTTATTATAGACTACATTTTCTAAGTAATTATTAATATTCTTTCGTGTAATCAAATTATTATTTGTTTTAGGAATCCAAATTTTCATAGTATTGGTATTCAATTTAGTCTTAGACAAACTTTTAGCTTTTATATGTCTACTATTTTTAGCATTATTTTCTTTTTGTTTAAAAGAATTTTTGAATCCTATTCCATTTCTATTACCTGATGGTTTTGAGGTTTTGATAAGATTTTCCAAATCTTGTTTACCTTTATTAAATTTTGAAACATTATTGGTAATTTTATCTAATGATTCTCTCAACTTTATATTTTCAATTTTCAACAATTCAATACTATTTTTAAAATCACTATTTTCTTTTAACAAATTTTCGTTTTCTATAGAAATATTCTCACTTTCTATCATATTATTTTTGATTTTTTGTTGAGATATATCAAGTTCTTCTTCTAGAATAATTTTTTCATCTTTCAACATTCCTATCTCAAGTTCTAATCTATTTATTTTGACTATATATTCTTTGTTCAATTTTTTTATTTGTCTAAATTTATCATCTAGTTCCATGCTAAGTTCTAATAGTTCATCATAGCTAAGTTCAGGACATACCTCTTCAGTTTGTGCCACAAAACATACATTAGCTTGTTCTCTGTCACTATCACTTTCAGAAGATGAAGAATCCGAATCATTCCAAGTTACTTTGAAAGCCTTCTTCTTCTTGAATTTTTAAATTTTGTTATTCTTTTTGTCATTATTGAGTTTAGGGCAATCCTTCTTCATATGTCCGTATTGATCACATTCATAGCACTTGATTTGTGATATGTTTGTTGTGTTGGACTTCCCTTCTTTTTGAAACTTGGTCATCTTTCTAAATTTCTTGAATCTATTATAATTCTTGGCAATGAAAACTATTTCTTCTTCATTTAGATCAGAGTCATCATTTTTTGTTGCTGGAAATGCTATATTCTTTTTATCCGAATTAAGTTCTTTTCGTGCCTGTAAGTTAGCTTCATAAGACATTAAATTTCCTATCAACTCTTCAACTTTGAGAGTGGAAAGACCATTAGCTTCTTCTATAACTAAAATCTTCCTTTCCCAATCTGATGTCAAAGAGTTGAGTATTCGAGATATTGAATTAAAATCAGTGAATTTAACTCCTAATGCCATAAGATCATGTTGGATAGTTTGAAATCTAGAATACATGTCAACAATAGTTTCATTTTGCTTCATTTTAAATGAAGAAAATTGGTTTTGCAAAATCGAAATCTTAGTTTGTTTGACTTTTGTTGTACCTTTATATGTAATTTGTAAGGTACGCCAAATATCAAATGCAGTGGTGCATAACATGACACGTGAAAATTCATTTTTGTCTAAAGAACAAAATAAGACGTTCATAGTTTTAGCATTATTTGATGCTAAGGTCTTTTGTACATCGGTCCAAGTGTTCATAGCAGTAGTAGGTGCTTCATATCTATCTTGTGTGGCTGACCGAATTTCAAGGCCATTAGCTTCCATAAAAATTCTCATACGTGTTGACCAATATGCATAGTTAGATCCATTAAAAAGTGGGGGTCGTGCAGTGGATTGTCCTTCTTGAAAAATACTTGCCATATTAAATTGATTCAAAAACATGTTACTGTTATTTGATCAAAACCTTGCTCTGATACCAATTGAAAGTCTATATGAGTGGATCGTATATGATATATATGCAAGTATGAACAACTAACTATATAATATAACTTGATAGATAATAATAGCAACGTAAATTAAAATAATCACACCAGGATTTTATACTGGTTCGGACCTCCCGTCCTACGTCCAGTCCCGAAGCTCCTCTTCGGAATTTCCTTTCAACAACCCTCACTTGACCCGAAGGAACAGGTTTACAATAGCAGAGTTTCTTTGTCAAGAATGTGATCTTATAACACGAATGTTGACTATTGAGTACAAGTGCTTCGAATATATGTGTGTGTGTATATATATATATATATATATATCCAGAGGATATTGAATAATGAGTTCTGAATATATGCAAGTGTTAAATACAAGTAGTTGATTGTTAGAGAACAGGTATAAGTCAGAGTATAGGAATTAAGAGCATATGTGAGTAAGGTGAGATCTTCTCAATTCTCGATGCTATTTATAGTGGTAGAAAGATTCTTCGTGTAGTTGCATCCATTAACGATCGTTGTATAGTTGCTCCTGTTGGTGATGAAGAGTTGCAGTGAAGAGGAGTGAACGTGTCTTTTCGGATGTGATAGTTGGTCTTTGAAATTACACAGCGGAGTCTATAATCAGACGTCTGGCCTTCATATTTTTTTTGCGTCTGGTAGTATTTCAGACGTCTGTGTTTATTAATCAGACGTCTGGTTGCTATTCAGACATCTGAGTTTATTATCAGACGTCTGTTTCCTTCTAAGTTGTGAACCAGAGAGTTTAACCAGATGTCTGAGCATATTAACCAGACGTCTGATTCTGCCTAACTTGCAAACCAGAGGAAACATTCAGACGTCTGGTCATTGCACTCAGATGTCTGAGAATGTGCATGTTGCTTTATTTGTGTCTGTGCCACTCCTTTTCAACTTCTACGATTTTAAGTCTTTTGATACTTCTCTTGAGTCTTGTTTTTGTCTCTTTGGTGATGTTACTCTATCATCTACCTGTAAATATAGATATATATGTACATTCGATTTCCATTGTATAGTTGTTATCATCGAAACCATAGAATCGATTTCCTAACAATTTATTCTATTTAAATTAAATAAATGATCATATTGGGTATTTTAACTTGTTTTAACCAAAATCCGTATAAATTCCAAATTATCATATATCCATCTTCATATGGGGGAAAAACGGTCATTTGTGTACATATATTTCTTTGAGAAAAAATAATTGGAAATTTATGTATTTGTGTAGGAATTTGATCTCAAATAGGAGTGGTTTCATGAAGACACATGCATGCATAAAATGAATACAAAGGAATGAAGATGGAAATAATTCAAAGTGAAGAACATGGAGGACCCCATCTACCCACCTACCTTAATGTACAAATTAGAGGCAAATGCACATGCTTATGGAACTACTGGCTTCATGTACACTTAAATGATGATTAGTAGAAGGTAATGATTACTTGGCCTCCATACTTTTTCAAGGGTAATTTGGGCATTCTGTAAATTATGGATTAGAGTTTCATACTTGTATAAATAACCATTATGTTCATATAACATCTTCTACCCTCTTTAAGCCCTCTTATGGAGGCACTTTCTTCTCTTAGATTTAGTTGAGAATAATTTCATTTTCTTTCTTTTCATGGCTACTTAGCCATTTGTTTTTATTTTCATGTAACTTTCTTTGTCTTATACAATTTAATTACTTGTTCATTTTACTTTCCTTGTTCATTTACTTTAATGTTGGTAGTGTAGATTTAAATTCATGCCAAGTAGATTAGTTTTAATTCTTTTAAATTAGCTTCTCTTTTTCATTAGCTTTCATTTACCTTTCTTTTTTCTTTCATGTTGCTAGCTACATTTGTTAATCAATGACAAACATGAGAGGCTAAACCTCTTTAATTTAGGGGTAATGAAGCTCTCTAATTATGTAGCTTCGACCATTTGTTAATTCATGCCATCATTTTGTGCTTAATGATGATTAATGAAGTGTTTTATTTGTTGTTCTTGCTTTGAATTTGATAGCCTATATTGTTGACACCAAATAGGCTATGTGTAAACAATCACTAAACACAAATTCCTCTTCATTAAAATATGATTATGGCATAAGAAAGTGATTTGAAATTCAAATTTGATGGTCTATATTTTTAATCAATAGTTAATAGGCCATACTTAAAATAGATTTCATTTTCATTTTTATTGTAAGGTTTCATAAAAGTTAGTAAGTGGTTTAAGGGGTGTGTTAAAGTTTGATGGCTTATGTTGGCTAACTAATAGCATAAATATGCCATACTTAAGATAAACACATCAATTAAAACACTAATGACAATAAAAGAGAAGTCATGATTTCATATGTCTTGAACTACATGATCAAGATAGTGGATTTATTCTCTAAATTGTCATTTAACTCTTATATTTGCATCTCTTTTCTTTTAGTTAGTTCATTCTCTAATTCTCTAGCCTAACTTTCACTTGAAATTGGTATAATTTGATTGAATTGAATTTTTAAAATCATCAATTCCCTGCGGATCGACCCATACTTGCCACGTACTTCAATAGTACGCTGTGCGCTTGCGGTTATTTTAATTTGAATTTTTTTGACTATTTTCTAAACCAATAGAAATATAGCCGATTAACAATTATTCTATCAGCTAATTGCAAATTAATAGTTTGTTGTTAATTTGTACACTTCCACGCCTTAATCTTGTCAGAAAGATCTCATCACCCATGATAGGTTGCAGTTTCTTTTTATCTTCAGATCAGATCCTCACTGGAGAAGTGTGCTACTGCCTATTACTCATCAGTTTCAATCAAGAATAAGATTCTTAATTGAAAAGAGACTGTTTCAAGCCTGCTACTTGAAATATATCACATGACTTCATACTTTGAGTCTACCACACCAATACCAACCATTTTAACTTAATTCTGTATATCATAAGAATCATCATGGCTGGAGAAGATGATAGTAATTCTGTAACTACATCACTTGCAAGGAGGAATCCCGCAACCTCAATCCAAGAAACCTCAAATTTGTCCATCATAAAACCAAAAAGTCAGTTAGCAGTTTAATTGGATGAAAATAACTATCTACTATGGGAATATCAAACAAAGACTGTAATAAGAGGATATGGATTTGAAGAATATGTCAATGATACAATAGAAATTCCACCAAAAATGACAAGAGACAGTAAGGGTAATTTTACAGCAAATTAAGATTACATAAACTATCAAAGGCGAGACAATCTACTATCTTCTTGGTTAATGTCATCAATTAGTGTAAGTCTCTTATATCAAATTGTTGTATGTAAGACTTCTCAAGAAATATGGGCAACAATTGGTCAAATCTTTAACTCTCAGACAGCAACAAGAATCATTCGTTACCAAAGGCAACTTCAAAGTCTAAGAAAAGACAACATGTCAATGCAAGAGTACTTAACCAAAGTCAAGACCTACTGTGACTTACTTGATGCTGCTGGCCATAGGGTTTTTGAGACTGAGCGGATTATAACAATCTTGGGTAGCTTAGATAAAGAATATGAATCAGTCGTAGCAATCATATCCTCAAAAGAAACTCTACCAAGTATTCAATATGTGCATATTACACTTCTAGCACATGAAGGTAGAATAGAGCAAAAGAAGCCACTGAATTCAGATTTATCAGTAAACTATGCATTGAATTTCAAAGGCAAGAATCAAGAAAAGGCAACAAACAACATATTTCAGCAAACCATTCATAGGGGTGGATAGAATTATAGAGGTAGAAGTAGAGGAACATAGAATAATTCAAGCAGGCTTAGGTGTCAAATATGTGAAAGGTTTGGGCATACAGCTGCTAGGTGTTGTTTTAGATTGATCAAAATTTTACTATAAATCAGCAAAACAACAATCAGAGGAATTTCAATCCAAATATTAATATTGCACATACAAATCTGGATTTAAGAAAACAAAGTAGCAGTTCAAGAAGTTAATTAGATTTGGAACACAAGAAAACCCGATTATCTACAATTTGAAGATTGGTATCCAGATTCAGGTGCAACAAATCACATTACCAATAAGCTTAACAATCTCAATCTTGGAAAAAGGAGTATAAAGGTACGCAATCTATTTTTATGGGTAATGGAAAATCAGTAGGAATTACACACATTGGAAATGCAAAAATCAGTGGCAAAAGAGAGTTACATCTCAATAATCTACTTAGAGTGCCATAGATTAAGAAAAATCTAATGAGCGTGTCTCAGTTTGCCTATGATAACTAAGTATATTTTGAATTTTACCCAAAATTTTGTTTAGTTAGGGACTTACTAAATAAAGAAATTTTACTACAGAGTAATATGAAAATTGAACTATACATTTTCAATCTGATGCAGAATTGTAAGTCAACACCTGAAAGAAATTGGTGCAACTATTCAAAGTGTGACGCTAATGTTGATAATAAAAGAGCGTTTGATTTGTGGCATTGTAAATTGAGACATCCCAGTGTAGACACTGTAAAGTCTGTATTGAAGAGTAATAATATTAAATTTGAGAATATATCAACGCATACATGTGTACATCATGTCAAATGGGAAAAAGTCATAAGCTACCATTTCTTAAATCATCAACTAAATATAAAAAACCATTAGAGATAGCAGCATTTGACCTATGGGGTTTAGCCCTAGTTAATTCTGATTATGGCTTTAATTATTATGTTTCATTTGTAGATTCTTTTTCTAGATATACTTGGATATATTTTCTTAGATCAAAGGTAGAAACACAAAATGCGGTGATACAATTTATCACTCAAGATGAAAAGCAAACAAACAATTAGTTAAAGATAATTTAGATAGATGGGGAACCGAATTCAAACCTTTGAAGGATTACTTCATGAAAAAAAAGGATAATACATAGGGTTACCTGCCCATATATCTCTGAGCAAAATAGTCTGGTTGAGAGGAAGCATATATATATATATATATAGTGGATATGGGTCTTGCACTCTTAGCTCATGCATCAACGCCTCTGAAGTTCTGGACAGACTCCTTCAATTCAACAATATACCTTATTAATAGAATGCCAACCAAAGTGATGCAGAACAAAGCTCCAATTTAAAATTTATTTAATATATTACCCGACTACACTATGTTGAAGGCATTTGATTTCCTATGCTTTACATACATAAGACCATACAACACTCACAAGTTGAGTTGTATATCCTTACTATGTACATTTATTGGATATGCATCTAACAAAAAAGGATACAAGTGTCTAACCAGTGATGGCAAGGTAATTACTTCAAAGAAATGTTGCTTTCAATGAGTATGTCTTTCCCTTTTCAAGGACTGAAATAAAGACCACTCGGAAAGTCTAGAATGCCAAAACATCCATCCATCTAATACCAACTTACTCAGGTGAGCAAGTAAAAAAAGTTTCAAACTGATGATCAAGTGAATCTTGAATATCAACATACAATGTTTGATGAACAACTAGATCAAGATACACCTAGAAATCCATGCAGTCATAGTCACGAAAATGAAACATCAAATCTTAATGAGAAACACTCTACAAGTCTACATCATGTCGATGAATCAAGTACCAGTCAACTTCAATCACTTGCAAGAGATGGTCATCATATGATAACCAGATTGAAGCATGGAATCTTTAAACCCAAAATTTGCACTATGGTACTAAATCATGATGAACCAATCAACTATAAGGAAGTAGTCCGAGATAGAAATTGGAAATCAACCATGGATGAAGAATACAATGCCTTAATAAGGAATAAAACTTGGAGCATAGTGCCAATACTAAAAGACAAAAATATCATTGGGTAAGTGGACATATAAACTCAAAAGAATGGCAGATGGTAGAGTAGCAAAATATAAGGCAAGACTAGTAGCAAAAGGATACTCACAACAATGTGGATTTGACTTCAGTAAAACATTTTCTCCAGTAGTCAAACCAACAACAATCAGAGTGATTCTTACACTTGCACTACATAACGAATGGGACATCAAACAACTAGATGTCAATGAAGCATTCCTACATGGTGAACTTCGAGAGGAAGTATATATGCAGCAGCCACCAGAGTATGCTAGAAATGACAACAAGGAAATGGTATGCAGACTACATAAAGCAATTTATGGACTCAAACAGGCTCCAAAGGTCTGGTATGAAAAATTAAAAACTACCTTAACCAGTTTAGGCTACAAGCCAACCAGGTCTGATAATTCCCTTTATATCAAAATGAATGAATACTATAATCTATATATTAGTATATGCAGATGATATTACAATTACAGGGAATAGTAATGATGAAATCAAAAATGTCGCTTATCATTTAAACAAGGAATTTTCAATCAAGGAGCTGGGTGATCTAAACTACTTTTTAGGAATTGAAGTATTCAGGAAGTCAGATAATAAACTAATTTTATCTCAAAGTAAGTATATCTCTTACATTCTTGACAGGGCAAAATTGAGTGAGGCTAAGCCTATGCCAACACCAACGGTAAGTAATTTACACTTATCTAAGCATAGAGGTGAGCCTATAGAAAATGTAAAACAATACATGAGTATAGTAGGTGCCTCAAAATGTGTTACAATTACTAGACCAGATACATCATACTATGTATGTAAAGTCTATCAATATATGCAGGAACCTCTAGATCATCACTGGAAAGCAGTGAAACAAATTCTAAGATACCTAAAAGGCAATGTAAATCAAGGACTATGTTTAAAAGCATGTAAAACATTATTCATTCAAGAATACACAGATGCAGACTGGGCATCAGACTCTGATCGAAGATCCACAACAGGTCACTACATCTATTTAGGGGATAATCCAGTCTCCTGGTGCTCCAACCATCTCTCGCTCAAGTACCGAAGCTGAATATCATAGTGTGGCCAGTGCAATAGCCGAAATCATGTGGCTTGAATCACTCATCATAGAAATGGGGATTCATATTCCTAGAAAATCTGTAATCTGGTGTGATAACTTAAGTGATGTCTCTCTATCAGCCAATCCTATCCTTCATTCATGAACCAAGCACATAGAAATTAATCCGTTCTTCGTTCGTGAACAAGTTATCAAGGGGAAACTGGACATAAATCATCTACTAACAACTCATCAAAGGGCAGATATCCTCAAAAATCCACTCTTTGAGAGTGATTTTGCAAGGCTAAAATCTGAGTTGAAGATCAAAGAAGTCTTTAGAGTTTGAGAAGATGGAACTCTATAAATTATCCATTACTAATCTATTCAAGTACAGATATTCACGCAAAATTACTCGCAAGCAAGCAATTTTACATGAATACCACCAGATCTGAAGATTGCAGAAGTCTCAAATGTTTGAGAGAGGATAGCTACTCAAATCGACCTTCAAAAAGCAATTAAAGTTCAAGCGCTCACAATTAATCACTCCGAAGAAGCAATTTATATAAGATATTTATCAGATCTGAAGATCGATCGAGCATGCGAAATTTTTGGGAGAAGATTAAGAAACCGTAGTTACATTTGTCGGAGGGAAATAAGAAAGTATGACTGAGTAAAACAATGAGCAAAGCTTTTATACAAATGTAATAAGGGTTTCAGGGGCATTACTGTCTTTTCGCTGCTGAACTTTACTTACATATATTGTACAAAATGTATCAATACAATGTGAACTCATTAATTTCATTTACTCAGCAAATAAAGATTTCTTTCTTAACCCTCTTAAAGACATATTTTACTACGCTTCAAACATGCATAACCTAACTTTTTATATCAATTTTTGTATTTGATTATGTATTTAGATTAGACCATTAGCAACAATCTGTTTTATTCAGTCCATTCTTTCTCATCGCTGGCAACTGAGCAAACGGACGGTGCAACCAGAAAGGAGGACTAGCTATGGATTAGTTTAGAAAACAACTTATAATGGCAAAGCTTTTGCTGTTATAAGTTTATAACGGCAAAGAATTTGCCGTTATAAGCTCATAACGGCAAAGAATTTGCCGTTATAAGCTTATAACCTAATACAACACCCCATAACGCCACTTTCGTTTTCCAATTCCCTTCTCCCATTTTAGCCGAGAGTATGCCATGAGCAACCCATTTTCCCCATTTTCCTCCCCAACCACCCAAATCTGCTAGTATCTATCCAAATTAAAGGCCATTTTTAAGATACATGCTTGAAGAGATGTTTAGATTGCTAACAAATTTTGCCAAAAAGTTCATGCACGGAGAAGGCAGTAGTAGTTGTACTGCGGTGCCATTAGGAGCGGCGAAGAACATAATATTGTATTTTATGGGTAGTGTGACGACCCAGAATTTTCAACAATTTAAATTGGAATTGTTAATTGATTTTAAATACTTAAAAGTTAATTTTAACTTGAATATCAAGACATCAATATTTACTTGATAATTAAAATTTTGGATTATATAGTTTAAATATTGAATCTAATAATTGAAAATTTGGAAAATTGTTGAACCTGAAATTTCTAAGCCTGTTTAGATAATTTAAAGGCTTATAAAATTTATAATGATGATACTGGAGATAATAGAATGGTTGAAATTTAAATTAAAGGTGATTTGTTCAATTTTAATAATTTATCGTTTAAATCGATGTTTAAAAATAGCCTTCCGAGGCACAGTCTTGGAATTTGACGAAACCGGTTCCATTGGATCCGTAATAATTAGTTATTATCGGATTTCAATTTTCGTAGCAATCGGAGTTGTCGTTTGACCCTGGCAGCTCGAAACGCATAGAAGCTATTTTAATCAATTTAATTTAAAATTGATCGTTTACTTCTGTAACTCGCGCATACAATCAAATTAGCCTCCGAAACATGTTCCATTGAGTTCGGAATGCGGGTAAGACCTTATAAACACCTGTCGGCATGTCTGATACGGGATCCAAAATTTCGCGTTATGCTTTACGAGACGTTTGCAAATTTTATAATATAATAAAACTTAAAAGTACATTAGTCAGAGATATTTTGATAGGTAAACAAGCGTTCTCAAGAAGTTTCCCCTATCATTATTTTATCCCTGTTCTCCCCTCTCTATTCTCAAAAACAGATCGAGCCTCAATAAAAAAAAATCACGATTCCTATTGTCCAAGCCGCTGACCAAATTGAAGAACCGAAGCATGCTCGAGCTAGCGTGAGACCATGACATGTTCACGCGGTGGAGGATCGAGTTTTCCGTTGGAATTTCGAGGTCCTCAACCTCGATCGTCGACCTTTGGGGATCGGTGGAGTTCGCAAGGGAAGAATCGAGGCGCGACAGTGTGATCTCGGACTCGAGCTTGGGAAGCTTGGCCAGCGATGACGAGATCTGGTCCTGTCCCAGATAATGAAGTGGTGGAGTGTCGCGATGGTGCGACTTGCTGTCGTCGCGATGGTGCGACTTGCTGTCGTCTCGAGCAAGCTGCGACTGAGGTGGCGTGTTCGAGGGAGGAGGCGGCTACGATGGGGAGTTGCTCGAATCAAGTTGGGGTTGGGCTAGGGTTCGATTAGGGTTTTGGTCGAGATGAGGCATCGGCAGTGAGGTATAATTCCCATATTTTGCTTTAACTAATTAAGTGAAGTCTGTATATACATATGCACATACTGTTTAAAAATGAACAAATAAATCAATGATATATAGTAGTAAGTTCTGTAAATAATTGATTTATATACATATACAGAAATTATTTACAGTAAGGTAGTTATTCTTAAATTTATTTAATATATATATAGAAGAGATTTTAAATTTGCAGTAGGATTCAAAACAATTCTATTTTGAAATTCAATATGTATATATCGGCTAGAAAGGAAATTTTAATATGTTGAATATTTATATAAAACTAGATTTTTGAGAACTATAAATTAATTTTTAGTATATGGGTTTCAAAAGAAAGGAAATAATTACTTATTTTTGGAAAATTGGATCGAACAAAATAATTGGTAAATCAAATTTTATTAAACGGTAATTGATAATTATTAATAAACCATATAAATGTTTATTCAAGGCCAATAATCAAGGAATCAACTCAAGGTTGAAGTGGATTTGCAAATAAAAGCAAAGGTGAGTAAATCTCACTTTGTTGGATTTCTATTTAAATTTGAATGGTTAAATTTAAATATGTGGTTGAATAATTGAATTGATTTGATATGCACTGTGAATTGATGATCTGGTGATTTTGGTTTGGATGGTTCGCGAGTTAATTGTTGCTTAACTCGAAATATTGGGAATTTTATGTTGTGTTAAATTTCAACATAAATAAGGAAATGTTTCCGTTTTAAAAGTTACTAAGGGTTTGAATTAATTAATTAAGGTTAAATTAATTTACTAAGTATAGGTAATTCAGAAAAATCATTTGATGGCGTGATAAATAATCACTTGATTAATTAAGATAGTTAAGTAAGGAGTAATTAATTTATGAATGAAGTAAAATGAAAGATAGTTAATTACAGGTTGAGGGTAATCGGAATTGATTAATATTCTGGTTGAATTAAAGTAATTAATTTAGATTGGAACAAATTAAAATATAATTGGAAATAATTAATTAATGTAATTAAAGATGTAATTGAAGATCGATTAATTAAGATGAATTAATCAGTAATAAGTGACTTCTGGGAAGTTAATTAGTATAAGTAATTAAGGTTAATGTAATTATATAATTAATTAATTCATGAAGTAATTAAGATTACTCAATGATCTTAGTTGAGACTAATTAATATTGTGAAGTTAATTTAAGGTAATTACTTGAATGTAATTGAAAAATAATTAATCAAGATTGATTAATTAAGATGAATAGTGAAGGGTTGACTAATTAATTGATTTTGGAATTAACTAATATTGAATGAAGGAATCTAAATGAATGTGGCTAGAAATTCAATTAGAACCATTGAATTAATTTGTATGTGATGGATGATTGAATGGTATTGGATGTTTTGAATGTTTTGATATCTCTGATATGAAATGTTGTGTATTTCATTTAAATGATTTGGGATAGGATAACATAAGATTCGAAGCTCGGGTATAGGAGAAATACCCGAAACCACTTCGAATGTTTGTAGATTGATATATAAAATCTATTTGCTGGATTGAAGTGATTTGGAGGTATTGGACTGTTTTAAAAATCTAAATCTTTGATATTTAGGAATTTAAAGGTGGACTAAGTGTTGTCCATAATAATTTGTGGCTTGTGAATTGATATATGTTACCCGAGTTTATAAAAGTTGATTTCTTTGGTATTCCATGTTAGTTGGGTTTACTCACGCTGGTTTCCAGCCTGACCCGGGTGTTACTTTGGTGTAATACTCGGGTCATACCGAGTATTACAGATTTTCAGGTAGGACGTTCTGGAGCTCAGGAGGCGAGCTGGATGGCAAGAACGCGTAAAATATTTCCGCTGTAATTATATTATTGTAATTCTGTGATAAATTGATTGTATATGACCAGCATTTGAATACATGTGAAACTCTGATGTATTAAAATGTAATCGACAGATATAGTATTCTTTTGTAAGTTATTATTATTTATTATTATATTTTATCCGCTGCGAATGTGAGATGTTTGGTGTTTCTGTTCTTCTTCTTCTATCTCTTTCTTCTTTTTCATAACTATTTGGAATTTTCGTCTTCGAAAATTTCGGGTCGTTCCATTTGGTATCAGAGCTGAAAGGTTAAGCGAGAACCTTAGCTCTGGTGGGGATTACTCATTTAATAGAGTCTGAAGTACTCTAGAATGAGTTGAGAATATATATATATATATATATATATATATATATATATATATATATGAGCGCGTACTTGTTATTTTCTTATATAAAGATTTTAAATGATTTTATATAAAATATATATTTTGATACATAAAGAAATATTTCCTTCTAATAAATATTAAGGTGATTGGTTGTTAATTATTGAAATTAAAATTAAGAAGTAATATAATACAACCAAACCGAAGTCTTGAATTGGAATTAAATTTAGTAGAAATAGAAATACAACCAAATTAAAATTAATGGATTGAAAATGAAATTCTAAATCTGGTCCCAGAATTCGGAAATTTTGTTTCAAAGTAATGAAAAATAATAAATAAGTACTATTTGTATAACCGGGACTTGTTGGAAACAATGAGTTGTTTGAAATTTGATTTGAATTTAAAACCAAGGGTGGTTTAAAATTGTAAAACATGGCTGGGAGAGCCACAAAATAAATATGTATATATGTATGGATATACATGATATCAAAGATAATTTGAAATAAACTCTAAGAGGTTGAGTTTTGATTTTTTTTCCCTGAAGTGTGATGTAAAAACCCAAAGTGATGTAAGTTTTTAAGTGGGAAGATTATTATTGTGAAGTTTAAGGATTGAATGAGGTTGATTGGATTAAGTAAATTGGAATTTAACTTTGGGAAAGTTAAATAAATGTAGAAGAAGCAACTTGAATTGGAAATTTCAAGATGAAATTGGAATTTAACTTGGAAAGTTAAATGGTTGATTTGAATTGGGGATTTGTGTGATCTCAAAACGGGTTTGAGATTTAAAATTGAAAATGGAGGGACGTTTTAAAATAAAATTGGATGATATCATCCTATTGTGAATAAAAATATTTAAATTGAGAATGGTATTGTATAAATAGGATAAATTTGAATAATTAAATTGTAAATTAAACTTGTTTAAGAACCGGCTTCAAACTGGAAGATAAAAATTTAATACTAAATTAAAATTTTAAAATAAAAATTGTATTGAACTCTTATTTGAACCTTGAAACATATAAGTTAAGATAATTTAAAATGGAATTTTGAGAATTAAACTCAGACATTAAATTGATTAAAAACTTTGAATAAAAGTTAATTTGGTTTAAAAGGATAAACCAACCATTGAGAATTTAACTCGAATTTCTATAATTCGAGATAGTTTAAATTCAATATTGAATTGAATTAGTTCAAAATTGAATTTGTTTGAATTAATTGGATTGGTGATTGAAGATGTATAAGTTTAAAATTTTAAATGGGAAACTGGATTGGATTATGTTGAAATAATTTGAATTGAAAATGGGTTAAATTGATAATAATTCAAATTGATTGGGATAATTTGAAATTATAATATAAGTTGAACATGATTAAAATTAAAGGGAATTTGATTTAAATTGGGAAGGGAATCAAGATTGATTCGACTTGAATTGGGAATAAATTTCAACCAAAATTGAAGGTATTCAAGTTAGAATTGAGTCAATTAATGGAAGTGTACATTGAATTGTTGGGGTAATGAACAGTTTGACTCTTGACTATTTTAAATAAATTGTTTTAATATAAACTTATTTTTCCAGGCTATTTAATATATACAATTTCCTTTCTTAAAGCCAAATTATTTTATACTTGGTTTACAATTATTTTTGAAAGTTATTTAACTATTTTTCAACTGTTTTCTAAACTAATTACTACTTTTCAACTATTTCAGAAACTAATTTCTATTTTACAACTATTTTACAATTATTTAAAATTTCTGAAACTATTTAACCATTTTCCAACTATTTTACAATTAGTTAACTATTTTATAGCTATTTTGCAAACTAATAATTATTTTTCAACTACTTATCTATTTTTGAAATTTTCAAGCTATTTTCCAAATATAAACTGGTCGGAGTTCAAACTGTTATAGATTTAACACCCAACTATGATAAGAATTGAAGTGATAATCCAAATGGGATTAAGACAATTGTAAATAAGTAAAGGGAATTTAAGGAAATGTGAATAAAAAGAAAAATTGATTTGGATGATAATCAATGGAAATAAATATGTAGGATGTACGTATATTATTCTATTCGCATAGTGATTTGATCCAGATTCGAGCACAGAATTTCGAGATAGTTTATCGATCCGAGTTGGGATTTTTCACTCGATTTTCGACGGCGAACCTGGATATGAATTATTGATTGGTTCTGGATATTCTCTATCGTAGTTATGACTATGCAAGGAGAATGACGGTTTCTGATCAAAATACCAGATTTGAGTCCGCACTAGAAAGTCGGGTGGACGATACTAGTTCGGAAGTGAAATTGTGTGATCGAGCGAGCGATCAGATTGATATAGCGTACAGATGATACGTGTACATCGTACGAATTTGAATGAAAATGCTATTTAAAAGAGTAATCAAATTGGAATATTTGATTTTGAATAAATGAAGCTATATATCTTTGTTATATAAAGATAAATATTCCCTTGTTGAATTTATTACTGGAAGGAAAAGGATTTTTGAAGGTGTTTGAAATATAAAAGGGATTTTATACAAGTTTGAAATGATCCAATATTTTTTTTTTGAATATATATATAAAGAATCTTATGAGAATTTTGGAAAAGGTTTTGAGAACCTTCGGATTTGGAAAGGCTTTTGATTTTTGGGTAAAATCAATATTGGAATTTGGAAAGCCTAGTTTGAGAATTATTGATTTTGGGATAATTGATTTTGTGTAAAGGAACTTTGAATGAGATCATACTAGGTGTATGATTTGAAAGATACTATATATGTATAGTATAAAGAGTTTTGATGATGGCTTTGGGGAAAAAAGGCGCTCCCTTGGAATGAACTTCTCAGGAGTGCCACTGGGTGGTGCTGCCTTGAGCCCAAAGGGGGGGTTCTGAAGTTGATCCTGTGAGGAGTCCGGACAAACTAGTTCCTGAGGATTATTGGGTAGCGAAAGTCGAGGGCGCTGATGCCTACAGGGGCATTTGGGTTATGCTGTGACGACGTTGTAACTCGATGTCACTGCGATCTACTGTGGGGACCATAGCGAAAATCGTGTGGAGGATGAGTGCCAACGGTCTACACTTGATTTTGCTGGGAAGGCAACGCAACATCGGTAGACTGCGATCTATGGTCAAGTGGAGTGGAGAAGTTTCATTTTTGGCAGCGAAATTCGAGGGCGCTGATGCCTACAGTTATATGGGTTTTTGCTGTGATAGCTACATAACCCCAGTTGTAGCTGCGATCTGTCGTGGGTTCCATGGTGTAATCGAGGGGCGCGGAGGCCTACAGTTATCTATGGATTTTGTCGGGATGACAACGTAACCATCGGGTTAACTGCAACCATGGATGGGAGTGATGATTTCCAGAGCATTCTCACCAAAGATATTTCCTCTATTTTCAAAACTGTTTTCTATATTTCAATAAAATTATTTTCCAAGTATTTTCATTGGGTGTTGAAAACGGGTTTACCAAGTACTTATAGATTTTCAGTCCTACGCCTGATCAACGTATGACTAAATCTCTGTGAGAACAAGGATGGACTGGTTGAGACATCGAGTTATAAAAACTATTTTTATAAAGAGTTATTTTAATAGTATGATGGGAATTTAAAAGCATTTCTAAATTTTTTTAAATAAAGATATTAGAACTTTGGAAGATCAAGGAAATCCAAACTGGAATTTTAACGAAGTGAATTTGTAATTTAAAATCGAATACTGATTTAGAAGTTGGAAGTAAGCTAATTGGCTAAATAATTATTGATTGGGTATGTTAATAAAATTTAACCCGGTTAACTAAATGGATTGTAAGTTGATAATGAGTTTGGGAATAAATTCAAATTGTAAATAGAATTCGACTTGGATTTGATAATGAAATAAATTAGAAGAGATGTTGTAAAAATAAAAATAAAATAGAGTTGGATTGAAAAATGTGATGGATTGAATTACAAATAAAATTCAAGGGTGATTTGAATAATATTTAATGAAATTTGCAAGTTAATTAGATATAAGAGAAGTGATTATAATAGAAATTGTTTGAATTGCAAACAAAACCCAGATGAGCAGAAATAAATTGAGAATGGCTTTGTATTAATAAAATAGATTCGCAACGAATTAAGTAAGTGAACTAAAAATTTAAAATGGGTTAATTGAATTAAATAATAATTGGATAAAGGCTGATTGAATAAAAACTAAATCAAGTTGTGATTGAAATTGGATTATCAGATTGAACTTAAATTTGGTGGTATATTAATTTGAAGTATAAATGAGTTAAGTATGCGCTTGGATATTATTTTTATTAATTGAGAAGGTGAATTTGAAATTAAAATTTAAAATGGATAGGCTAACTGAATTTAATGGAATTTGATTAAATGAGAATCAAATGGAAGTAAACTTAAGTTTGATATTGGAATAAACTAAAGTAAATTCACTTAAGTTTAAAATTTACGGAAGCTTGGCATCGAATAAGAGTGAAAGCCCATTAAATAAAAGCTTGGATTGAATTAATTTGGGAATGGCTAGAAGTATACAAGAATGGAATGTGTCGAGCTATATAAATGGTTAGAGAATAAATTAGAAATGAAATGGAATTAAATATAAAATGAGTTGAAAATTAATTTAAAATAGTTATAAACTGAAATAGATACTCTATTAAACGAACATCGTCGAAATTGCATAAAAATGGTTATCGTTCGGCGTAAATAAATGTAATTAAAATGCTATGAGTCAATAGAGATTAAATAAAATTGATTCTGAATCATTTGAAGTGAATATGAGCTTGTTTGGATTAAAAATCAATGGAATGTAAGAAATTTAGTTGCAAACCATTGAAATTGGATGAAATGGTTTATAAATTGGTTGAAAGCAATTGAATTAGCTTTAAGATTATATAAATCGCTTATGGAAAGGTTTTGGTGTTTGTTGCGTTTGATATACATGTGTTTAGCTATTGAAAATGAGTGAAAGGCTAATAGATTTTCAATATATGGCACTTACATATTTAAATTGAGTAAGTACAGGTACCGGGGAGCCGTTTGGTTGATTTGGATTGCGCTAATTGCTTAAATTAATAAGCTGCTTGCTTAAAATGCTAAATAAGATACGCCTACCCAATAAAATTAGGAAATATGAACTGTTTTTGTTTTTTTCGACCGTGTGGGTCGATGTATACATATTTATATCTCTTGTCAAATTGCAAAAGCTCCTCCGTACAAAGGAGACTCTGCCAAAAAATTTCGAAAATTTTGGGAGTTAGAAAATTTTTGAAATTTTTTGGGAAAACTTTTGTTAACAACAAAACGATTTCAAATTGGAATTTAAAGTAAATTAGTAATGAAACTAATATGAATCAGTTGTACTTGAAAGATAAAATTCAATATGCAAAATTTAAAGTAAATTGAAGTCGTATGAAAGTGGGGGAAAACTAATTTGAATAAAAGTGGGTATGAAACTCATGTAGGAAAATGTATACAATGATTTGGAAGGGTTACGATTGGATATTATTGCTTAGTAGGATATGCAGGTATTAAAGGGGAAAGAAAATTGGATTTGATTCCAAAAGATAAATTTGAATTGCCCGACAAAAAGGTATGTATTTAATTTCTGTATAAGATTGGATTGGGTTTTTGATCTAGCCACTTGGCTTTTGTTTTCTTTTGGAAATTTGAGAGCCCGTAGAGGCCTTTTGTAGTTGTACCGAGCTAGCCGTGCAAAGGAGACGCTGACAAAAATTTTCGGAAATTTAGAGAGTTAGAAAAATTTTGAGGAAATTTTGATAATTCAAAATAGATTTTAAATTGAAATTTAGATAATTGAGCAAAGGGATATTATTTGATACTATAAAAGGTTGTGGGAAGTTGGTTAGGAGGATAATGAGTTTTAATAAAAGATAGCTGGTAGGATGTTGATAAAACTGTTGAATTGTGGGTTTTGGGGAAAAAATAAACGGGTATTAGTCCGTTCTTCCTAACTAGTAATTTCGGGGACGAAATTCTTTTAAGGGGGAAGGAATGTGACGACCCAGAATTTTCAACAATTTAAATTGGAATTGTTAATTGATTTTAAATACTTAAAAGTTAATTTTAACTTGAATTTCAAGATATCAATATTTACTTGATAATTAAATTTTTGGATTATATAGTTTAAATATTGAATCTAATAATTGAAAATTTGAAAAATTGTTGAACCTGAAATTTCGAAGCCTGTTTAGATAATTTGAAGGCTTATAAAATTTATAATGATGATACTGGAGATAATAGAATGGTTGAAATTTAAATTAAAGGTGATTTGTTCAATTTTAATAATTTATCGTTTAAATCGATGTTTAAAAGTAGCCTTCCGAGGCACAGTCTCGGAATTCGACCAAACCAGTTCCATTGGATCCGTAATAATTAGTTATTATCGGATTTTACCCTGGCAGCTCGAAACGCATATAAGCTATTTTAATCAATTTAATTTAAAATTGATCGTTTACTTCCGTAACTCGTGCATACGATCAAATTAGCCTCCGAAGCATGTTCCATTGGGTTCGGAATGCGGGTAAGACCTTATAAACACCTGTCGGCATGTCTGATACGGGGTCCGGAATTTCGCGTTATGCTTTACGAGACGTTTGTAAATTTTATAATATAATAAAACTTAAAAGTACATTAGTCAGAGATATTTTGATAGGTAAACGAGCGTTCTCAAGAAGTTTCCCCCTATCATTATTTTATCCCCGTTCTCCCCTCTCTATTCTCAAAAACAGATCGAGCCTCAATAAAAAAAAATCACGATTCCTATTGTCCAAGCCGCTGACCAAATTGAAGAACCGAAGCATGCTCGAGCTATCGTGAGACCACGACATGTTCACGCGGTGGAGGATCGAGTTTTCCGTTGGAATTTCGAGGTCCTCAACGTCGATCGGCGACCTTTGAGGATCGGTGGAGTTCGCAAGGGAAGAATCGAGGCGCGACAGTGTGAGCTCGGACTCGAGCTTGGGAAGCTTGGCCGGCGATGACGAGATCTGGTCCCGTCCCAGATAATGAAGTGGTGGAGTGTCGCGATGGTGCGACTTGCTGTCGTCTCGAGCAAGCTGCGACCGAGGTGGCGTGTTCGAGGGAGGAGGCAGCTACGATGGGGAGTTGCTCGAATCGAGTTGGGGTTGGGCTAGGGTTCGATTAGGGTTTTGGTCGAGATGAGGCGTTGGCAGTGAGGTATAATTCCCATATTTTGCTTTAACTAATTAAGTGAAGTCTGTATATACATATGCACATACTGTTTAAAAATGAACAAATAAATCAATGATATATAGTAGTAAGTTCTGTAAATAATTGATTTATATATATACAAAAATTATTTACAGTAAGGTAGTTATTCTTAAATTTATTTAATATATATATAGAAGAGATTTTAAATTTGCAGTAGGATTCAAAACAATTCTATTTTGAAATTCAATATGTATATATCGGCTAGAAAGGAAATTTTAATATGTTGAATATTAATATAAAACTAAATTTTTGAGAACTATAAATTAATTTTTAGTATATAGGTTTCAAAAGAAAGGAAATAATTACTTATTTTTGGAAAATTGGATCGAACAAAATAATTGGTAAATCAAATTTTATTAAACGGTAATTGATAATTTAATTATTCCTATTATTAATAAACCATATAAATGTTTATTCAAGGCCAATAATCAAGGAATCAACTCAAGGTTGAAGTGGATTTGCAAATAAAAGCAAAGGTGAGTAAATCTCACTTTGTTGGATTTCTATTTAAATTTGAATGGTTAAATTTAAATATGTGGTTGAATGATCGAATTGATTTGATATGCACTGTGAATTGATGATCTGGTGATTTTGGTTTGGATGGTTCGCGAGTTAATTGTTGCTTAACTCGAAATATTGGGAATTTTATGTTGTGTTAAATTTCAACATAAATAAGGAAATGTTTCCGTTTTAAAAGTTACTAAGGGTTTGAATTAATTAATTAAGGTTAAATTAATTTACTAAGTATAGGTAATTCAGAAAAATCATTTGATGGCGTGATAAATAATCACTTGATTAATTAAGATAGTTAAGTAAGGAGTAATTAATTTATGAATGAAGTAAAATGAAAGATAGTTAATTACAGGTTGAGGGTAATCGGAATTGATTAATATTGTGGTTGAATTAAAGTAATTAATTTAGATTGGAACAAATTAAAATATAATTGGAAATAATTAATTAATGTAATTAAAGTTGTAATTGAAGATCGATTAATTAAGATGAATTAATCAGTAATAAGTGACTTCTAGGAAGTTAATTAGTATAAGTAATTAAGGATTAATGTAATTATATAATTAATTAATTCATGAAGCAATTAAGATTACTCAATGATCTTAGTTAAGACTAATTAATATTGTGAAGTTAATTTATGGTAATTACTTGAATGTAATTGAAAAATAATTAATCAAGATTGATTAATTAAGATGAATAGTGAAGGGTTGACTAATTAATTGATTTTGGAATTAACTAATATTGAATGAAGGAATCTAAATGAATGTGGCTAGAAATTCAATTAGAACCATTGAATTAATTTGTATGTGATGGATGATTGAATGGTATTGGATGTTTTGAATGTGTTGATATCTCTGATATGAAATGTTGTGTATTTCATTTAAATAATTTGGGATAGGATAACATAAGATTCGAAGAGACCGGGGTCGGGTATAGGAGAAATACCCGAAACCACTTCGAATGTTTATAGATTGATATATAAAATCTATATGCTGGATTGATGTGATTTGGAGGTATTGGACTGTTTTAAAAATCCAAATCTTTGGTATTTAGGAATTTAAAGGTGGACTAAGTGTTGTCTATAATAATTTGTGGCTTATAAAAGTTGATTTCTTTGGTATTCCATGTTAGTTGGGTTTACTCACGCTGGTTTCCAGCCTGACCCGGGTGTTACTTTGGTGTAATGCTTGGGTCAGATCGAGTATTACAGATTTTCAGGTAGGACGTTCTGGAGCTCAGGAGGCGAGCTGGATGGCAAGAACGCGTAAAATATTTCCGCTGTAATTATATTATTGTAATTCTGTGATAAATTGATTGTATATGACCAGCATTTGAATATATATGAAACTCTGATGTATTAAAATGTAATCGACAGATATAGTATTCTTTTGTAAGTTATTATTATTTATTATTATATTTTATCCGTTGTGAATGTGAGATGTTTGGTGTTTCTGTTCTTCCTCCTCTGTCTCTTTCTTCTTTTTCATAACTATCTGGAATTTTCGGCTTCGAAAATTTCGGGTCGTTACAGGTAGGAGCCAGGAATAGAAGATCTGCTTTTAGTTGCCAAAAATCTCAATAATCAGGGCGGAGGCAAAGAAGAAGGCGGTCGTCGTAGTTGCGGAGGCCGTAGGGGTGGTCGAGCGGGTAGGACGCACAGGGGTGTGGGGTAGATTTCTGATTGATTCGTCGAGCTTGACGGATGTTAGGATTCGAAATTTAACGCAGCGAAATTGCCCATGCTTTCCAACTTTCGCACACTTCCAGATGGCGAAGTACACGTTAGCACATAGATGAGTTTGACTGTAAGTATTTCATTATATGATTAAAATAAATGCAATACGTTGTTAGTTTAAACATATGGTATGACTTTATTTAAATTTAATAGTCGCAAAATATCCATTCAAGGGGTTCATTAGGGAACACACTATGACACCCCATATTTTCATGATATTATTTAGGATATTTAATTGGTTAAATTAATAAAACAATTGGGAGATTAATGGGTTGAGATTTGTTTTAGATAAGGGTAGCTGTGCCATAATAGAGTGTTAACTAATTTGAAATAACCTAAAACAAAGGTGTTAGGAAATGACATGGGCAATATGTAAAATATGTGGAGCTTATAGAGATAGAAACTCACGTCATTACATTTTACTCAAACTAAAAACACTAACGCCGGCTAACTTTTGCACTCTCAAGAAGAAGATTAAAGCTAGGATTTAAGAGAAGGAGGATAATCTACTAACTCAACATTAAATCTCATATCTATAATCTCAAAGCTAAGGTGAATAATTACTATATCCTCTTTTCTTTTAGTTTTCGATTTCAAGATCAAAATTTGAAATGTTTGTGGAAAGTTTATACCATATTTTAATGATTAAAGCTAAACATATTTATTAGTTGGTGAAATATGCACGTTCATACTTGTTTTATGATATATTTGATATGAAAACCCTTTTTGATGACATATAAATGTCTTGGCAATTTAAATATAGGTCAGAAATGATATTATAGAGATTCTTTCAATTTTCATAATTTTTTGAATTATGGTGGATTTTATATTAATTTTCTAGTGAAGGAAATTGTTTATTGGGTTATAAATTATTTTCGGCTAATATAATAACTATTTGGGGTTGAGATTTTTTTATGTCAGGCAACATATTAAAAAAGATTTTCTGGGATTTTTCCAGATGTTTCCTAAGTGTTTTGATGGAGATATAAAATTATTTAAGCTATGAGACTTAAATGTTTTATATATGTATTTAAGGAGAAGGGAAATTTTGTAAAATAAAATTATTTTTTAAATCTAAAATTTACAGCAACATTTTTCTAAAAAGTATTAGTTAACCAATAAGAATATGCTACAAAAGGCAGGTTAGTTCGGTTAGATAAAAAGTTACATTCTTTAAGTTAAAAACAAGAAAATCATGCTTTCGACATGTTTCAGCCATTTTAGGCATAATACCTTCCGACCCAGACCTTTCGCCTAAGTTGAAAGGTTAAACCTTTCGGTTAGGTCAAACCAATGCATATGGTATCAAGTACTTGGTGCATAATGAATTGGACAGAGTCAAAGGGTTCTTGGTCGAAAGGTTGATGGCCAAAGAGGTTGGGGTATGTTCGTTTTATAAACCAAAAGCTTTCGCCACCTTTGCTTTTGAAAATGAGCTTTCGATTTAGTTGCTTTCGATCAAGTCAAAATGTTTAAAAGAAAAGTTTTAAAACTTTTGACACAATCGAAAGGTTACCGCTACAACTTTGTTTTGAGACCTTCCGACATAGTCGAAAGGTTACTGCCGCTTTGTATAATTGTTTTATTTTCAACCTTCCGATGAGGTTGAAGGTTTTACTTTGATTGATTTGGAGTGATCTATTTGTTTTAAAACTAGCCGCTTCTCCCAATGCTTTCGAAAGGAAGCTTCCAACTTAAGTGATTCACCCTTGTTTTATAAATTAAAGTATAACCCAAATCTTTCGAAGGAGTTGTTTTAGACTATGCTTTAAATCTTTCAAAGCGGAACTTTTGACTTAGCCAAAAGGTTGTTTCCAATGAAGTAGAAAAGTTTTAAAAGAAGTATTTCCACCTGTTTCAAATTGAATCCAAAAAGTTTCCGAAAGGTTTTAGAGGGTTAATTCTTTCGAAAGGTTTTATTAACTGAATGTTTCTAAAAGGAGGTCGAAGGCAAAGCTTTCGAAGGGGTCGAAGACGAAGATTTCGATGGAGTCGAAAGTTCACCTCTCGAAGGGGTCGAAAGGTTTTTATTTCTGAATAATTTTAGAAGGTTTTAAACGGAATGGTTTCCAATGGTTTTCCAAGCCAATGTTTCAAATGTTTTAAATAGGATGTCTAAGGTTTTATTGCTTTTGAAGGGTTTGAAGTTCAATGGGTTCGAAAGGTTTAAGGTTCAATGGTTTCGTAGGGTTGAGTTTCAATGGTTTCGAAAGGTTTTTAAATTCTAAGGGTTTTGAGGGTAGCGATTGAAACAATAAATGAATATGACTTAAGTTAAGGATGTTGATGAAAATAGGTTAATCATGGGGCTAACATGATATAAATAGAATCGTGGGGCTAACATGATACAAATAGATTCATGGGGCTAGCATGAATCAAATGGAAAATTCAAATAGAATCATGGGGCTAACATGATACAAATAGATTCATAGGGCTAGCATGAATCAAATGGAAAATTCAAATAGAATCATGGGGCTAACATGACACAAATAGATTCATGGGGCTGTAATGAGTCAAATGGAAAATATAAATAAACTCATAGGGCGAACATGAGACAATTAAAGTTCATGGGGATAACATGAAATAGTTAGATTCATGGGGCTAGCATGAATCAAGTGGCAAAATTATAGGTTCATAGTCATCCTAGAAAAACTATGTAATGTGAGATGGATAGTCTATATCAACTTAAGAAGAATGAATGTAGAATAGGTAATCCCTATTTGATATAATTAATCTTTAATTGGAGATGGGGAAATCCTAATTTTTTTCAAGTATGCATATCACCATAATATTTTATAAATATATGTTTTAAACATTTTTTTATAGGAGCCCATAATATGGTTTTATGAAAGATTTTTTAAAAGATATGTTTTAAAAGGATGTTAGTGAGGGGAAACTCGTTCCGCTAAGCGGCATGGTCTCACTTAACATAATTAATCAGGATGTATAGTATTATTCATACTAGGCTTTATGTCTAACTCGAAGTTTATGTTTCCCCTTAAACTCATGGGTGCTCAAAATTAATTTAAGTTAGCTGAGGGAGTAAGTCTTTTTTAGGTTTTAGTAGGATGATGAATAAGCTACCGGAGGCATGCAGGAGGTAAACGAATAGCTATTTAGGATTGCAGTTCTTGTTATGTTTTGATGTATTTTAGCTGTGACTGTATTAGGTCTATTATGGCCATATGACTCTGATCATCCAAGGGGGTATCTTCATATACCACTCTTGGCGTAATTTGCAATAATTATATTTTATCCGTGCTTGAGAACAATTTGGGATTATGTGTTGTAAAAATGAAACAATTGGTTTTGAAATGTAATGAAGCAAAAGTTGTTTTGAAAAATATGTTTTTTTCATAGTCATGTGCTTCTGTTATTATTGATATCATTAACATAGCCATATTTAGTCGTCGAAAGCTGATACTATAGATGACTACAGCATATGTAGCATATAGTTTTGGGCCTCTAGATAGGGGATGTTATAATTTGGTATCAAAGCATAGGTTTAAGAAACTTCAAAAGAAAAGTAAAACCTAAAAGCTTTTTCGAACATAGCACAATGAATTTGAAAATATGATGGGGTCTGGGTTAATGCTATAGTAACTTATTTGTATTTGATATACAGGTATTTATCTAAGTATATATTCCCCTCTCCTAGACCGTTCTTCTGTATCTTACCAAGGCTCATATGCAGATTTACGAGAAAGAAGATATGGAGGCAGGAAACAGAAGAGGAAATCTTGGTGGAGGATGCACCACAAGCAATGGAAATGCTCGACCTAATACTCGAAGAAACCTAGGTCGACATGCAATGCTAATCAAAATGTTGAGGCCAATGTAGGTGCTGGAAATCCGCCAATAGATGCGGGGATAGTGTATCAGTTGTTGGCTAATCTTTTGCAAGCTGAGGCTGTTGGGAATGTTGGTGGAGCTAATCCTATAGTTCCAGCTGGTTATAACTATGTGAAGCTGAGTAGAGTCTATGTCAGTCTGGGAGCAAAGCCGTTTGTTGGAACGGAAGATGCTGTAGAGGTAGAGAATTGGCTATTGAACTATGAAAGGATCTTTACAGACTTAGGCTTGAATGATGGAGAGAAGTGAGGGCTAGCCTCTAGATAGTTGCAAGTATTAACGCTTCATTGGTGGAACAGTGTGACGGCAGGAGTGTCGGAGGAAGAGTTGACATGAGCTGACTTCAGGAGGAGGTTTGAGCAGAGGTTCTTGTCTGAGGTTGGCAAATCGGCATTGATGAGGAAGTTTATGGATCTTGTCCAAAGAATATTTCTGTGATCGAGTATGCAACTAAGTTTGATGAATTATCTCGATATGGTTATGCTTTTCTTGACACTGATGTTAGAAGGAATGAGAGATGCATTTGAGGCCTGAGACCATATTTAGGCAGAATGACTATGGCCCACATCCGAGATCCTTCTAAAGTGGTGGTGGAGATGACCATCCGCCATGAGGAGATACTTGCTATTTCAGCTAGAGATAAACCTGTTGAATCCCATGGTCCTCGGGGGAAGAAGAGGAAGTTCTTTAAGAAGAAGGTCACTCGGAAAGGTGGAGCAGCCAAGAAAGAGAAAGCAAATACTGTTTGCTACAAGTGTGATAAGAAGGGCACTATGCTAATGAGTTCCATTCGAGAGATGGAAGGTTGGTTGTAGGGAAACAGAATGTGCAATGCTATAATTGCAACCAGACGGGGCATTACAAGAAAAAGTGTCCTGAAGTTGCCAAGGCAGGAAAAGGAAAGGTCATTCCTTTCAAATCATCATCCTCTAAACAATATGCTGCTGAGAAAGGAAAATCTGTGATGGAAGGTACACTTTTAATTCAGAGTATACCAGTTAAAATACTTTTTGATATCGGTGCATCACACGCATTTATATCATAGAATTTGGTTGATAGGTTATGTATAAAACCCACCTACCTTGTTACTTCCTTAAGTGTTGCAAATCCAATAGGAGGGCATGCAACTCTTGGGATGAGATGTGACTAGTTAAAACTTGATTTGTTAGGTCATAAGTTTTCATGTAGTTTATATGTTTTTGATTTCGTAGATTTTGGAATCATTTTGGGTATGGATTTGTTGGGTAAGTACGAGGCTAGGATAGTTTGCCACGATCGAAAAATATCATTGAGGCACCCGAATAGTCATAACCGAATCATTTTCTCAGTGGAGAATTCCAGTAAGAGTATTTCTTCTTTGTTGAGTGCTATGGAAGATGGAGAAGAGCTTAGTCAGGTTCGTGTGGCTAGAGATTTTGCAGATGTCTTTGAGCCGATTATTGGATTGCCATCGAAACGAGCCAATGAGTTTCCAATAGACCTTACATCGGGTGCTGAAACTATCAGTAGACCCCCTAGCAGAATGACACCAACAGAGATGAAGGAATTGAAGGTGCAGCTAGTGAACCTTGGGGGAAGAAATTTTATTAGACTAAGTAGTTCACTTGGGGAGCGACTGCGGTGTTTGTAAAGAAACCAAATGGATCGTTAAGGATTTGCATCGACTATCGTAAGTTGAACGAAAGGACAATCAAGAATAAGTACCCTCTACCAAGGATTAGCGATCTGTTTGATCAATTGAGTGGAGCCAGAGTATTTTTCCAATTGAATTTAGCAACGGGATTCCATCAGTTGAGAGTGGCGGAGGAAAGCATTCCTTTGACTGCATTCCGAACCAGGTATGGTTCATATGAGTAATTAGTAATGCCATTCAGATTAACTAATGTGCCTTCTTTCTTCGTTGATTTAATGAATCGGGTTTTCAGAGAGCACTTGGATAGGTTTGTTTTGGTGTTCATAGATAACATTTTGGTGTACTGTAAAGATGAAAGAGAGCATGAGATTCATCTTAAAGTGGTGTTGGAGACATTGAGGCAGAGCCAGCTGAAGGCGAAAATTTTCAAGTGTCATTTTTGGAAGAGAAAGGTTAAGTTTCTTGGTCATGAGGTTTTAGATGAAGGATTATCAGTTGATCCAATTAAGATCAAGGTAGTCAATAATTGGAAGAGACCAGGGACGGTAATCGAGATCAGGAGTTTTCCCAGACTTGCTGGCTATTACCGGAGATTCATCAAGGATTTCTCACGGATAGCAGTGCCTTTGACTAAGTTGACTAGGAAGGAAGTGAAGTTTGTTTGGTCTGATAAATGTGAAGAAGCATTCCATAAGTTAAAGCATTTTTTGACCAATGCTCCAGTATTAATAGTTCCAGATGGTAACCAAGGGTTGGTAGTATACGCAGATGCATGTGGGACTGGATTGGGAGTAGGATTGACGTAGAAGGGCAAAGTTATTGCTTACACGTCTGGGCAGCTTAGATCGCCCGAAGTTAGATATCCTACTCATGACTTGGAGTTGGCTGTGGTAATTTTTGCCTCAAAGATTTAGAGGCATTATCTCTTAGGGGAGATATTTGAGTTATATACCGATCATAAATCATTAAAGTATTTATTCTCTCAGAAGGAGTTGGATATGACGCAGCAGACATGGCTGGAGTTTTTGGTTGCTTATGATTTCTGTATAGAATATACCCCAGGGAAAGGAAACAAAGTAGGGGATTCCGTCAGTAGAAGACATAAAAATGTGGTATTAGCAATGTTGGTAGAATATAAGGATCTAGAAACTTTAGCCAGTTGTGGTGTGTAGTTGAGATCTACTGCTAGTTCTAGTCAGGGGACTGTCATGTTGTCCTATTTGAAAGTTCGACCAGTGCTGATCGAAAGGATAGCTTCTAAAACGAAAGAGGATCCATTATTTGCCGAGAGGATCAGAAGGCTTGAAGTTGGAACTGAGGTTGATGATTTGAAAGATTTTTGTCTTGACTGGAGAGAACGGTTGAGAAAGAAGGGACAACTATGTGTTCCAGATGCGATGAACTTGAGAAGAGACATTCCTGAGGAATGTCATCGAATTGAGATATAAAGAAGAGCTTCTATTAAGAAGGCATGAGGAGGGATGTTGGCTTGTGGGTTAGGCATCGTGTTAACTGTCAACAAGTGAAGGCCGAACATCAGAAGCCAAGTGGATTGCTTCAGCCTTTAGATATTCTAGTTTGGAAATCGAATTCGATGTCCATGGATTTTATAGATGGGTCGCCAAGGTCAAGGAGAGGAAGTGAAAGTATATGGGTTATAGTGGATAGGTTGACCAAGAGTGCCCATTTCATTCGAGTAAATTCAACTAGGACGGAACCTGTTTTGACTAAGTTATTCATGAAGAACATAGTTAGACTTCATGGGATTCCTAGTATCATAGTCAGCGACCGAGATGCGTTATTCACTAGTGAATTTTGGAGGAGTCTACAAGAGGTATTAGGCACCAAGCTCAAAATGAGTACAGCTTATCACCTACAGATGGACGAGCAGATAGAGTCAATAAGGTACTTGAGGATTTATTTAGAGCTTGTGTGTTAGATTTTGGTGGGTCTTGGGAAGATCACCTACATCTGATCGAGTTTTCCTATAATAGTAGTTTTCAGACTAGTATAGGAATGACGACTTTTGAAGCTTTGTATATAAGGCCATGCAGATCGACAACATGTTGGTTAGAGACTGGAGATAGATTAGTTCTTGGTTTGGATTTGGTGAAGGAAGCTATAGAGAAGATTGAGTCAATCCGAGTTAGGATGAAGGAAGCTCAATCTAGACAGAAAAATTATGCCGGTAGAAGAAGGAAAGATTTGGAATTTTCTATCGGAGACTATATGTTTTTTAAGGTTTCACCGATGAAGAGTGTCATAAGACTTAGGAAATCATGAAAGCTTACACCTAGATTCATAGGTCATTTTTGTATTGCAGAGAGGATTGGAAAACTCGCTTATAGAATAGAATTACCTAGTAGTTTGGCTGGAGTCCATAATGTTTTTCATGTTTCTCATCTTAGAAAATGTGTTAGAGACCCGATGACTACTATAACACCTATAGTGTTAAAAGATTTAATAGTAGAACCGGACTTGGCCATAATTAGAAAGCCGATTCAGATTGGGGCTAGAGATGAGAAGAAGTTGAGGAACAAGACAGTCAAGTTAGTAAAGGTTCAGTGAAGTGACGATGCTACAGACTGTACTTAGAAGATGAAGAGCAAGATTAGGGATACTTATCTTGACTTGTTTGATGGTATTTTTTACCTTTGATTATTTTATTGTGTACCTTATCGTAATTTCGAGGACGAAATTATTTGAGGTGGAGAGTCTGTAACACCCCATATTTTCATGACGTTATTTATTTTCATGACATTGTTTAGGATATTTAATTGGTTAAATAAAATAAAATAACGTGGAGATTAATAAGTTGAGATTTCTTTTAGCTAAGTGTAGTCGTGCCATAATAGGGTGTTAACTAATATAAAATAACCTAAAACAAAGGTGTTAGGAAATGACAAGGGAAATATGGAAAATAGGTGGAGCTTATACCCTAAACCCTTAGGAGATAGAAACTGACGTTCATTACATTTTACTCAAACTAAAAACACTAAGGTCGGACACCATTTTCACTCTAAAGAAGAAGAATAAAGATAGGATATAAGAGAAAGAGGATAATCTACTAAATCAACATCAAATATCACATCTATAATCTCAAAGCTAAGTTGAATAATTACTACATCCCTTCTTCTTTTAGTTTTCGGTTTTAAGTTTAAGATCTAAAATGTTTTTGGCAAGTTTATGCCATGTTTTGATGAATAAAGTTAAACATATTTATTGGTTGGTGACATATGCACATTCATACTTGTTTTATGATATATTTGATCCGAGCCATATATCCTATTGGTTGATATTGGTTGATGATTAAGAACTTTTGACTTAGCTGAAGGTTGTTTCCAATGAAGTCGAAAGGTTTTAAAAGAAGGATTTCCACCTGTTTTAAACTGAACTCAGAAGGTTTTCGAATGGTTTTAGAGGATTAATGCTTTTGAAAGGTTATGTTTACTGAATGTTTCTAAAAGGGGGTCGAAGGCAAAAGCTTTCGAAGGGGTTGACGGCTAAGCTTTTGATGGAGTCGAAAGGTTACCTCTCAAATGGGTCGAAAGTTTTTATCTCTGAATGATTTTGGAAGTTTTAAATGGAAGGGTTTGCAAAGGATTTCTAAGGCAATGTTTCAAGTGTTTTAAATAGGATGTCTAAGGTTTTATTGCTTTCGAGGTTTGAAGTTCAATGGGTTCGAAAGGTTTGAGGTTCAATGGTTTCGAAGGGTTGAGTTTCAATGGTTTCGAAAAGTTTTGAAATTATAAGGGTTTGAAGGTACCAATGGAAACAATAAATGAATATGACCTAAGTTAGGGATACTAATGGAAATAGATTAATCATGAGGCTAACACGATATAAATAGAATCATGGGGCTAACATGATATAAATAGATTCATGGGGCTAGCACGAACCAATTGGAAAATTAGAATAGAATCATGGAGCTAACATGATACAAATAGATTCATGGGGATAGCATGAGTCAAATGGAAAATATAATTATAGGGCTAACATGATATAAATAAACTCATGGGGCTAACATGAGACCATTAAAGTTCATGTGGCTAACGTGAAATAGTTAGATTCATGGGGCTAGCATGAATCAAGTGGAAAAATGATGGGTTCATAGTCATCCTAGGAAAACTATGTAATGTGAGATGGATAGTCTATATCAACTTAAGCAGAATGAATATGGAATAGGTAGTCTCTCTTGATATAATTAAACTTTAATCGGAGATGGAATCTTAATTGTTTTCAAGTATGCATATCACCATAATGTTTAATAAATATATGTTTTAACCATTGGGGATGTATAAGCCAGAAATTGGTTTTATGAAGGGTTTTGTAAAAGATATGTATTAAAAGGATGTTAATAAGGGGAAATTCGTTCCGCTAAGCGGCATGGTCTTACTTAACATGATTAATCGGAATGTATAGTATATCCATACCAAGTTTTATGTTTGACTCAAAGTTTATTTTTCCTTTAAACTTTTGGGTGCTCAAAATTAATTTGAGTAGGCTGAGGGATTAAGGTGTTTTTCAGGTTTTAGTAGGATGGCAAATAAGCTACCGAAGGCATGCAGGAGACAAATGGATAGCTATTTAGGACTGCATACCTTGTTATGTTTATTTCTGCCGTGACTGTATTAGGTTTATTATGGCCATATGACTCTGATCATCCAAGGGGGTATCTTCATATACCGCTCTTGGTGTAATTTGTAATAATTATATTTTACCTGTGCTTGAGAACGATTTGGGATTATGTGTTGTAAATATGAAAAAATTGGTTTTGAAATGTAACGAAGCAAAAGTTGTTTTGAAATCCATGTTTTGTTTCATAGTCACGTGCTTCTAATACTATTGATATCATTAACATAACCAAATTTAGTCACTGGAAGCTAATACTATAGATGACTGTAGCATCTATAGCGCTTAGTTTTGGACCTCTAGATAGAGGATGGTACACACACTTAAATATTTTCTATCACATTTGGTAAATAAGGATAGACCCGTAGCACTATTACATTAGCTTGGATTTCACCATTTCTTTGGTAGTCTAATAAACCATCTACTTAAAAAACTAGTTAATTTATCATTCAATAAATTTACTTGTTATGTACTCTATAATTTTAGGAATCACCAATATTATAAAAGGTGATGTGCAATTGTCCGCGGCTATTACTTTACGGTGGTATAAAACCACCCACACGTTCCACTTTCCTTGCGGTGAGCTAGGAATTACACCGCTTTATCTCTCCATGCCTGCCGACATTAGCATTGGAGAAGCTTCTTTTCCATCGCTTCCATTCGATGATGCTCGATGGCGCGATCCTGAATGTATTCATGATCTTCTACCTCATTTTGATGCTTCCGCTACGTCATATTAGTCCGGAGGCGCTATTAGAGTCGGCGCTATTTGTGCTGCTATGATAGCATACTCAGTCAATACTCTCCTGATATGATTTAATGCTTGCGCGATTATTTGTCCTATACCTTATAGGTAACCTATTTTTCAGCACATCGAGCAGTAATTTGGTTATTGGGTTTATTGAAGTTGTAGGTGATTCGGATTTCAGCGGTATTATTCTATATGACTGGAGTACGCCTATTCTTGCATACTTGTACAGATGTCTCGACATACAATGCACCATTTCAGATGCACAGGTTTCATTGTTTGGTTTCTGGGAGTTATTACAATACTAGGATTTTGAGTATTACAGAAATTTTCATTTCTTCACTTTGACTTTTGACGCCTCTACTTTTTTCTCCCATCTGTCATTTTGGTGCATGGACAACAGGGGGTCCAGGGATAATGAATCCCGTCATGTGTATTCGGTTGCCCACAACCAGATCGATTTGAGGATGTACAGACACCAGATTATATGGCATCCACTTCATGATAGTCTATCTTTTGGCATTGATTTATAGAGATTGCTAGGATGCTAGCCGAGAGGAGATTTCCACTCTTATTTTATCCCTCGGCGTATGGTGCCTACTGGTATCTTGGTGAGAGGTGTTTGAGACAGTTGTACGACTTTGATGCTATTCCCTATGATCCACACCTTTATACCTATCGCTGTATGATTTACCTGTCAGAGCAGCTAGACCTGGCGAGGGCAGGAGGTTGGTGGTCGACTGAAGGCTTTGTTATTACCGGCCAGTCATACATTGACTTCTGGCGTAGATTTTACACTGGTTCCACTAATATCATTACCCATGCAGCAACGATAGATTTAGTCAGTTCGTTTGCTATACGACATGACATACATCCCCCTGTTGTTGAGGATCTTACCCAGCCCAGCCAGTGTTACCGTGCACCCGATCACGTGGCGGTTGCTTCTCACTTTGGATGGACCATGGAAGTTCCTACCATTAGACCAGACCGTTCTCTTGACGTGTATCGTCCTCCAGCATACGATCATTACCCGGATCCGAGCTAGATATCGTACGCTGATCTATATGACATGCAGATGGGGATTATGCATACATGATACGTAGAGCATAGCCATAGCCTGGACTATGGCGAGCTACATCGGCAGGTAGAGGCAGCAGCACGACTTGAGGCATAATTAGAGGAAGAGCGCAAGAGATTTGCTGACATGCAGATGTACTATGAGCATTTAGCTGGTCCGAGCGGTTGTGGATATGATGATGATGAGAGACATCATCGACATCATACACGTCCACGTACAGATGGATGATCTTATGTATTGTAGTCCATTTATGTTTCTATGTTCTTTCTGTATTTATTCTTTTGCTTTGATGTATTATATACCTACTGTATTTGGTTTGTGTATCGATGTTATTATCATTCATGTTTCTGTGTAGTTGTTGTTATTGTTCATGTGCTGTGCTGTGCTGTATGATATATCTGTTGTATTCAGTTTATGCATTGACATCATTATTTTTTATGTTTACGAGTGTATATACACGCCCAGGTGGGCCTGCAATCACAATGTGCATGCATTGTTAGTTATACCCCTAAAAGTAAATGTGATAGTATCATTATCTGCAAGTCCATGTGGACCTGCATTTAATCATAATGCGCATGAATTTGTAGTTGCACTACTGGAGGTAGATTTGACAGTGCCTTTGGCAACATTAACTGAATATAAAGCAACGACGATAAACCGAAACAACTGAAGAACCATTGTAGAACCATTTTTTTTATAATAGAAAAGTTTTATCATTTGTTTCTTTTTTTTTTTAGTTTATTTTATACAACTGGAAATGGAAATAATACTCGTACTTATAAATGCATATGCTCTTTTAGTAGGCGTGGGCTGTGAGCAAAAATTTATCTTTTAGTTAGATGGACCCGCGTATAATTAATGAATGATATTCTTTTCTTTATATCTGTACCATGGTGGTTTTTTCTTTCTATCTGTAACAAGGTGGTTTTTTCTTTTTATTTGTAACATGTAGATTCCTTTTATAACCAAAGAATCAAACCACATTAATGAATTATGAAATCGACCACATAATTAAAAAGTCCTATAAACTATGGGTTTGAGTTAATAAATATGTATTGTAAACGACTGAACCATAATAATCCAAGAAACCAAAAAAAAAAAATTCTACTAATCAGTGTAGAGCCTTGCACCAAATGTGCGTACTACAGTAATTAACATGGGCTTTCTTAAAATAAACATGCATTACTCATGTTTTGATGGTTGTGCCCTTATGTTATGTGGACTTTCTGTCACTTCATACGTGGACTTTATGTAGTACCATGCTTAAAGTAGTAGTTTTCTTTGGCAATGGTTCAAGTTCTTTTGTCACTTCAACTGTTAATATAGACACAGTGACACATAACACAAACACAGGACAACTAAAATATTTTTAATAGTTGGTAAAAGAAGCTTTAGTAGTACATAAGTGCTTCATATCTGATTCAAGTGTTAACATAGACCGTGGCACTTTCTTGCTTATTTTGCACACAAAAATATTACTATTAGATGTTTGTTTTTTGCACAAAATTTATTATCGTTCTTCACATGTGTGCTTCCCATGCAATGGCACCAGGTTTTTGTCTTCGTTAATTTCTAAATTAGTTCGTAGGGAAAATTCTGATTCTAACCGGAGCACTGTTTCGATGGAGAAATCTAGCAGTATGAAGCATTCATATGACACGAAGGAGCTCTCCACCTGTATACGGTTTCTTAGAAACCACCAAAATCAGAAATTACAATCTATGAATAAGTGTTTTGAGTGAAAAATAATTAATTTACTGAGGAAACATGCTTCATTCAGTAGAAGATAGTTTAAAATAACAAACTACTTGTTATTTCATTCTATGTTTTTCTGTTTAAATAAAGCTCTAGTTCTGTTGGTTTATCAAATAAATAAACATTGATGATACATAATCAAAACTCAAAGTAAGTGTACCTCTTTGATTTATATTAGTAAAAAAAATGATTAGAGCACAACTTAACTTCAAAAAAAAAAAGTTTGAGCACATTTATTGGCAGTAGAAAATCCAGATAAGTTCCTTCCTTGTAGACTAACACTGAAGTAGGAATAGTTTTTGTAGAAGGTATTAGCTCCCCACCTTGATAATTTCTGCATCATAATAGCACACATGATATCACAATGACCAAGTTGAAATTTGAGGGCACGTCGAATACTGAATCCATGAAGTTCATTCCAAAAACACCTGTAACTACTGAAAACATGGTCACCACAAATGTTGCTCCTGTGAGCAGCAACTCAAATTTTATGAGCTGGTTTCGAACATTGTCAAGTTTAATATTGATGAAATCTTCAGTGTCATCTATGTACTCCTTCAGCTGCACAAAACCCAAAATAAAAAAGGCATTCATTCATTGATTTTGGATCAAAAAGCTAATAGCAATGTTCAGTGAGTGCATATACATAATTTTGTACGACACAACTTTAATGGATAAAGAGTAATATATCACTTAAAGATGATAATTTACTTAATGTATGATCGATCACAACAAAATAGGCTTCAAGTAACATCTCAAGCTCCTCCACACATCTTTGATCATTATATGAACTTCTTGAGCAATCATTCTTGCTCCATTTTTCCTGTTGGCCATTACTTGACCATGTAGGCGATACAGGAGCAAACTTTGATATTGCATTTGTGGATATAACACTGCTGTAATCTCGTTTGCTTTCAATTGCCGTCTCTTTCTTTTCAATTAGATACATCTCTGCTATGTCTCCGTCGTCATCCATCAACTGTCTACTTCACCTCTCACCTGAGTCATCAGATAAACTAATTCCTTGCAGTTAACATAAGCATTGAACTTATTTCTTTTATCTAACAGTCAGCTGATATGGATAAGTTTCTTATGCTGGAATTAAATCTAAAATCTTTGGATTGAAACCAAATTATATAAACAAAAAATGTTACCAATTTTAGACATTTTTTCCTCCTCCTCAAGCTCAATCCATCAAAAAGCACATTACAGAGGTAAACATTGGAGACCTCCATCAAAGCACTGGCTCTTTCGATCTTCTACCGCAACTTTTGACATGCTGAGATAAATTTTCATGGTAGCAGACTTATGCATTAGCACACTTATAAAGTATCATAGGGGTTAATTTAACACTGTTATGTAGCATCATTAACAATGAGTTAGTGTTGCATTAATATCCATTTGAAATCTATTCCAAAATTGAATCTCCACACTTTTCAATATTTTCATAGGCTAGCTGTTAAATCTAAAAAAAATTGATTAGTGATATGAGAATATGACAAATTAATCAAGTAAAATTTAAAGTAAGCTACAAATATATTAATTAAAGCAAGCTTTAACAACTTAATGTGATAAGTGATATAATTTATTAACTATTTAACTCAGAAGAACCATGAAGATAAAAAGTACGTATGAAGGCATCAAGATGAAGCAGAACCCAATTCATCTTTTCTTAGTGTATCAATTAGCCTATTGAAAAATTTAAAAGGTCCGTTAGACAAAAACAAATGTAAGTAACCGATGATAGATTAATAAAAATTTAAAGCAAGTAGTTAAAATAATAATTGAAGTAAGTTATGACATAATAATTATGTTACCTTTTATATAACTATGAATTTTTTTCCTATTTATTAGGACAAGCAGAAAGATAAAGTGTGCAGGTGTTATGAAGAAGCAAATTCTAATTTAACTCTTTTCATCATTAGCATGTCGAAAAGTTCTGACTCATCCTTGTTTATTACGTCATTAAAAACAATGAAAACACCCAACAAAATATTGAATTTAAGATATTCTAAAAATAGAATTGTACCTTGAGATAAGGGGATTGCAAAATCACTAATATTTGAAAGTAGTATGCCAAAACAATTCAAAACAATTTGATTGTAGCGTTAGATACAGTGATGTAGGAATGAGGTTATTTGTGATGCAAGCAATGGTTGTGTCGTTGTAACAAAAGGTACTGTGAAAATAAAGCAACTTGTAAAGATAAATTAAAAAATTTCCCAAAGCTATTAATACTTATTAAGAGATTAAGATCTGATCCTGAATTAAGTTATAGCACATGAATCATTAAGGAACGTAGATAATACTTAAAACATGAAGGAATTAAAATAAATTAGCGAATACTTACCAAGTGGTGCCACCGCGTGGGAGAGTAATTTTGGATTTTTTTTGCAACAGGGGGCAACTTAGCAACTAAGGGGGTTTTCACTATTTTAAAATTCTGCTATGAACTCAACAATTGGTTTCTATTAATGAAGTTAATACAGCAACTGCCTAAAATATATTATCTCTATTAATTTTTTTTGGAAACACATGTTTAGAGGATCCAATATAGGAAGCAATTAATGATAAAATTCAATAAGGTCCCCATAAGAGTATCTAAAACAATGAAGATAAAACATTTTACTATAATCATGAATGAACATTTTACTGTAATCGGAAAGGAAAGTTGATGACATGTCCACAACTTCTCCATTGCATATAATATAGATTCAAAAGGAATTGCATATACTATAGATTCAAAAGGCACAGAAAATCATAGAAGCTGTGGAAATGTTTAAATGAAATTTCTCTATTCCATATACTATAGATTCACCTATAGGTAGCATAAAAGAAGAGGTAAATACAGCGAGGATATACCTTGGAAAGTTGATGATGTATGTAGATGAAGATCAAATTAAGTACCTTTATTCCTAGCCAGTCAGTAAAACATCTTTGTAGACAACATTTTTAGTGAAAGTTCCGGTTCGCCCAACAATATGTCCATTTTCTACCAACACCTTGGTATTAGCACTTGAAACTCCTCGTGAAAGTGCCACATATAGTTGTCCATGACCAAATACATACCCAGGTAAAAAAATACTGGTTTTTTTTATCGTTTGCCCTTGTGCCTTATTTATAGTGAAGGCAAAACACAAACGGATTGGAAATTGTTTCCGTATTAACACAAATGGTAAATTCAACTTTTCAGGTGGCTTTAGTGGGATTCTTGGAATGAAAACTCTAGTACCAACATAATGTCCGGTGATGATTTCAGCATCAATGCAATTCTTATTGAGTTGTTTACATATAAGCCTCGTTCCATTGCATAATTCAATTTTTGGATTCAAATTTCTTAACAACATTACCGGTGCTCCAAGCTTCAATTTCAAACAATGTGGAGGCAGCCCGCCAGGAGTGATTGAGTTTAGAAATTCTTGTTGGTATAAATTATGGGCATCGTCTTCTACTGCATCATATGAATAGTAAATGATTTCATTTCCAGGAAATATATTGAGTACATGTTCATTGAGCTTGTCGACATATTCATTTAGTGGTGTAATTAATGCTCTATTAACTACGTACTCTTTATCGAATGCATTTTTTGATAAGTTGGAAAAAATTGTATCTATCAACTTTATCAGTGGATTAACATCATTTTTTGATGTTATGACCATATTTGGTGGTAGTTGAATCATTTCTTCATTGATTGAAGGTTCGGTGCCATCTCTAATTTTAATTAGAAATTTTGAATATGCGATATCATTTGCTGCTCGCATGTTTTTCTTTAAATGCAAAATTTTAAATTTTTCCCATAAAAGTGATTTAATGATGCATGCATTAATCGCTTCATTTCTTGTAGCTTTAGGCACAACTGGTAATACTTGTCGAAAATCTCCTCCCATAACAAGGATTTTACCTCCAAATGGTTCATCTACATCCATTATATCTCTCATAGTTCTATCAAATGCCTCAAAAGCATAACGATGTACCACTGTAGCTTCATCCCACATAAGAACAGTTGATTGTTTTAAAAGTTTTGCTAATTTTGACTGTTTGCTTATTGACCATGTTGACGTCGCTTTTGGTTGTAATGGAAGTTTAAATCTTGAATGTGTGGTTCTTCCACCAGGTAGTATAGATGCCGCGATACCAGATGTAGCTGTTGCAATCGCAATACCACCGTCTTTTCTAACCGTTGACAGAATAGCAGGTATAAATATGTTTTTCCCGTCCATCTAGGACCATCTATAAAAAACAAACATTTTTCCTTTTTTACAATTGCATTCATAATTGTATTGTAAGCCTTCAATTTTTCCTCATTCAATTTTTCAGTAGCTAGTAAATCATCCTCAGAAATATGAATCGCTAACTCTTCTTCTATTAGCTCTGAAATTTTATCACATTCATCATAATCATATGCTCTTGAGATATTTGGAAAATCATAATCAGTTGTGCTTTTGTTGTGGTGGAGAAGTAACATGTTTAAATCTTTCAAAAGACGATTTGTTAGAAGCATTTGGTTAGTAGTACTTGAATTTTGGTAATCTTCTACCATATCATCGAAAAACTCATCTCATAACCTTCGCACACCAGATGGATTGCAAAAAACCAAGATAGTAACAAATAATGCTCTCAAAGAAACTGGCATCTTTGTACTTGAGGCTTTGGTCAAACATTCTTTAATGCTATCGTCGTTTTCTAAAAGCCCTCTTTTCTCAGTGGCTTCTTTAAGTGTTCGACTTCTAACTTCGTCAACTGCAAGTAAATCACTAAAAGAAGTCAATCCTCTAATGTGATTCAAAAGTATTCTCAAGAAAAAACGTTCTCGTTCTGTAGGTAGGACTGTGTATATTCTATCAATCACCTTTACATTAGATACTCTTCTTTTCCATTTTTTTTTTATTTTTAATCCAACAGTAGTGCTCTGGAAATTCACGATATAAAAGTTGCCTTGCCTGTTCATCAATTGAATTTGTATAGAAAAACTCCGTCAGCATTGTGTGTAGGTTGCTTACATCGGCTAAAACTTCATTGATGGTTTGATCATTGGAAAACATAACACTTTGTTTATTTGGAAGATGTATTTGAAGACGTTCAACCGATGGATATATCTTGCTAAGAGAGAACCTAAAAATCTTCCACAATGCTTCTGGAGCAGAAATCCATCTTGCATCTATAAATTGTTGTATCTCATCATAGTTAGGTCCAGGTCGAACTTGCATAGAAACATGGTCTGGACCTTTGTAGATATATTTGTAAAGGTTAACGCTTTTTATACTACTACATATCTCTACATTGATGTGACAATTATATTTACGTAGTAACCAAGGATTGTAAGGTTCAACCCATCTGTTATCTACCATCAAATTTTCATTTCTATCAATAGGAATAGATTTTCCAGTATCGCGTCTTCTGTAAATTGGGTATGAATCTGTGCCTTGAATAGTCACATTTGAAAATTGTTTTGGATACTCTCTTTTGCAACGACCAATTTTCATGCAAGGACAATTTCGATTTTGAATACCACATGGTCCATGAATCATCCACTTCATTACTGCTACATGTAACTCTGATTCTTCGTTAGAATCTGGTATTCCTGCTCTAACAATTTCATAATATTCATCTGGGTTAGGCAATTTGTCTTCATCTTTGAAGATAATTAGCATATGAACATGTGGCAAACCTCTTTTTTGAAATTCAATCACATGGACGTGAGCAAATACTTTTCCAAATGCTCCTTCAGTGAAAATATCTTTTTTTAATTCCTCGTATTTTGCATGAAATATCCTTGTTATCAAATCCAGTCTGTCTTGGGGGTCTTGACCGGGTAGCAATTCGCTAACAATTTCATCCCAAAGTGGATTGCATGTCATTATAATGAATAAATCGGGTTTGCCATACTTATTTACTAAAGCCATTGCATCTTGATATCGTTGGTACATATCACATGGACAACCAATATATGAAGAAGGTAGTATTGTCTGTGTTCCAACATTGCCTAAATAAGAGAATTTGTTAAAAACTTCATAAGTATGAAATTTAATTACATAAATGTATAATAATGTACTTAATATAGAAGCGGGTTTTCAAATTCACAAACTACGCACCTGCGTCATTTTCCCCGGCGTTTAAAGCATCTTGTAATCCTTGGTACATTTCAGCTCTGATGATTTTTTGATTACTCCTATACCATCTTCACCTGCTGTTATCTATCTTAACATAGTTATCAACCATGTATTGTTGAAACAATGGTCCGCCTCGAAGAAAAAGTGATTTATCATTTTCTCGAATCTATAAAAGAACATTACATATTATGAATATTAAGAAGTAAAAAATATAAATATATAAAACATGTTATATATTAAATTGTATATACCTATAGAATATTAGCATAATACTCACGACATGAAAATTTATTGCCATTTTCATCCTGATTATTTATATCCCATCCGTAACTTCCATATGGTAATAAAAGTGGATATTGCAATGGATCGTAATAACCAGCTGTTTCAGTAATAGTTATAAGTTGTCCATAGGTTGTCTCAACTACAATATCTCTTTCATGTATTTCTTCATTTTCAGCTCCTTCTACCCAAATTCCAGCAACTTGTGAAGAAGTTAGGAGAGTATATTGTTTTTGATCTGAAGATTGTTCTTTTATGACCAATTTACAATGTTGGATATTTGGTTTTTGTCCAAATTGTCGAAATACAACTGCAAATCTATTATGCGTACTAAGAGTTTTTTGTAATTTCTCAACGATATCTCGACTTAAAGTATTATTTTCAGCAATCGGTTATCAATTTCGTTCTCTGTATCCTAAATATAAAGTTGTAGAAATCTTGGACGATTATCAGATGTAGGTACTAAACTGCCTATTTTACGATAGATACTTCCTTGAGATCGAAATGTGTATACTCCATCTTTACCGGTAGCCAATTTCTCGTTAACATGAATTCCCATCGATGTAAATGCAAACATGTAGTTATAAGCTCGTATGTTTTTTTTGAATTCTTTTCCTTCATTTGATTGGTCATTGTACAAATTGAAGACCTCATCAGGTGAAGAAATTGATTGTAAAATGATTTTTCCATTTAGACAACATAAGTTATTTGATTCTCGATGAAAGAGTTTTTCTTGACAGTGTCTGCATATTCTTGATTGTGGCAAATAGAATCTTTGAAAACCAGAATGATCTATAAAGTCTCTTGCACAGTTATGTCTTGCTGTAGCACTTCGACGTGGTTGAGTAACTCTATGTATTGTGTTTCTATTGACATTGACTCTTTGTTCAAAAGATGGTATATTAGTTTTTCGTTGAACTTCATTGTTCACTGACCCATCAAAATGTTCATCTACACAAATTATTGATAAATAAAATTTATAAGTATTTATTAACATGAAATTCAAATAATTTTTTTATTACATTTATATATAATATATAATACATAATACATATATATATATATATAATAAGGAATTATAGTTAATGAATTTCTTAGTAATACCTTTTATATTTAGAGTGCAAGGTGAAGAAAAGGGACTATTTATGCTTGTTTGTGATTTGTAATCATTAATATTTTCTTCACATCTTCTAGATTTTCTAATATGATAATTAGAGCGAACTTGATTTCTTTTTGCTTCTTTTTCGGCTTCTGTCATTGAATTTTTTCATTCTATCATAAATGTTTCGACGCTCTAATTGTTGAGCCCTTTGTTCTGCATTTAATTCAGATCGGCGTTGTCTTTTTCTTTCTACCTTGATTTGAGCATCTAATAATGCTTGTTTTTGAGCTTTCTCAATGATTCTAGGGCTTCTACGAAGTATCAAAGATGGTGATTGATTAGATGTTCCTGCTTGACGTTGGTTTCTTTCAAGTATTCTTGGACTTCTACGGGGTAGTAACTGATAACTGTAGTTTGATTCCATTGGGTTGTGTTGAATTCTATTGGTACTCGTTGTCCTTTGTAAGTGAACAACTTCGTCGGCTTCCATTGCTTGAAGTTGAGCTTTTTCGATTATTCTAGGAATTCTATGTGGTTTTGAATTGGAAAGTTGATTTACTTCCATAATTTGGTAGTGAAATGCACAGATTCAAGATTGATATTGTTTTACCCTAAAAATAGAACATTTACTTTGTCTAATATTGGAAGAAGTAAAGATTATAAACCATTATTGTGTAAAAACTAATGTATGTACACAAATGATTAAAAAAATACTTAATTGTTAAGTAAACTATGGTATTTACTTAATTTAAGATAATAACATAACCATTCCTGGTAAGAAAGTATATATTTATATAATAATGTTTATAAATCCTACTTCAAAGTATTTTCAATTTTTTTAGCATATAGTAGTAGTTAAAATTGGTGTAGAAAATATCCTTAATAATTTCTTAAATTTCAAGCTATTCTACAAATAATACCATTTATGTTCAGTTCAAAAGTTTTTATTCCAATTAGTGCGTTATTGAACAAAATGTTGTCTTTTTATATAAACTATTGTTTCTAAAGTATTATAGTGATTATATATTTATGTGAAAAAAATTAAGCTAGTAATCCATGCGTAAGTTTGTAAATATTTTTTTTTGTTTTCAGTTACAAATAAATATCCTTTTTAATGCATGTATCAGTAGATGTATCAAATGTAAGTACTATCCTAGAGTTTTAAATCCCAACTCATGTATTATATAGTTGAGTGTAAAAAAGGTTGTATGCTAAAATAATTATAGCTGTTTTCGATAAATGAAAGATATTTGGTTGCCTTGTTTGCTAATGTCCAAACACCTTTGTAAAAATGTGTACAATACCTCACTTCTGTCTAAAATAAATTAAAGCATTTTGGGACTAAATACTTTAATTTCGACAGCACTTCACTTCTTTCTCTTGTACGCATAACTTTGCATCCAAGGGGTGTGTTGTCGTTGTATTTTCTAAAATAAATTAAAGCCTTTTAGGACAAAAGACTTTAATTTGTTGTATCTTTTAAAATAGTATTTAATGTTTATTTTCAAATAAAAATTATATTTATTTCTTAGTTTAACCAAATGCAATAAATAAGATGAAGTCTTTAAACTCAACATGTAACTATATTAAATAATCGTAAAACTTAGTAACAAAGTAATGTTTTTCCTACATACTTTATCCTTCATTTTTTATAAATAAATCTCGATCAGTGTAAAAATGTGTACAACACCTCACTTCTGTCTAAAACAAATTAAAGCATTTTGGGACTAAATGCTTTAATTTCGACAACACTTCACTTCTTTCTCTTGTACGCATAACTTTGCATCCAAGGGGTGTGTTGTCGTTGTATTTTCTAAAATAAATTTAAGCCTTTTAGGACTAAAGACTTTAATTTTGTTGTTGTATTTTTTAAAATAGTATTTAAAGTTTATTTTCAAATAAAAATTATATTTATTTCTTAATTTAACCAAATGCAATAATTAAGACGAAGTCTTTAAACTCAGCATGTAACTAAATTAAATAATCGTAAAACTTAGTAACAAAGTAATGTGTTTCCTACATACTTTATCCTCCATTTTTTATAAATAAATACCGATCAGCAGTGATAACTATTGGAGGTAGCGAGAAATAACAATTACTTAACTAGGTTTCATAGACTTACATAAGAAACAATATCATGATATTATGTCTAGTTATTTCATGTTAATATTTACAGGGAAAATGAAATAAATATAAAACTTTGGTCATTGTCCATAAACGAAGGATGTGTACTTATGCTTGATATTGTTTAGACGAGTCTGTAATTGAGTTTTATATATTAGCATGCCACTTCCTTTACCAAAGCCAACTATATTTTTATATAATATTTATGATAGACTTTTTTGTAAAGAGTAAGTAGCTTTTTGATTAAAAGTTGAAATCAAAATAAGATTTCATTGTGAATAATTAAATCAAGGTATTTTGCATTGATTCATCAGGGTACCATTGAAATTAATGTAAAAGAAAATTCTTGCTAACAATATAGAAAATGATACTTGCATGATAATTGTAACGACCCAGAATTTTTAGTAATTTAAATTTGAATATTTAATTAATTTTAAATATTAATAAGTGAAATTATAAGTCAAATAAATTTTATTTCGATTTATTGGATTTAATTGGATAATTAAATCGATAATTTAATATGTTAAATAATTGAAATAATTGTAAATTGAGTTAAATATGATTGAAAATGATTTGTAAAATTTTATTTTATCATATTGAAGTTAGAACGATATTTTAGAACTTTTAAAATCGAATTAAAAGTTAAATTTGTGAAAATTGAATATTTTAATATTTAATCGACTAGTGAAAATAGCCAATTTTTGAACAGTCTCAGAATTGAACGAAACCAGTTCCATTGGATCCGTAATAGTTAGTTATTACCGGATTTCAAATTTCGTGTCAATCGGAGTTATCATTTGATCGTGGCAGCTCGAAACGCATCGAATTATTTTTATTTTTAATTTGGCGAGTTAAAATAGCCATTTTTCAAAAATCTCGGATTTCGACGAAACCAGTTTCATCGGATCCGTAATGTGATATTATTGTATGGTTTCAAATTTCAAGTCAATTGGATTTACCGTTTGTCCGGTACAAATTAAAACGCCTAGAAATCGATTTAAATCGGTTTAATTTAAATTGAACGTTTATAGCCATAACTCGCACAGATGTCCGAATTAGCTTCCGAAACCTGTTCCATTGTGTCCGGAACACGGGATAAACCCTAGGAACATCAGTTTCGGCGCGTAAATCGGAGTTGAAAAATTTAAAATGAATAGTGTTTTCGTTTGAAATTCTATAAAAGGAGACCCAACCCCCTCTTCAATTTACAAAACCCTAATTTCATATTACAGCCGCCACCCCCCAATGTATGGCCGAAATTTCATCTTCTTCCCCCTCTCAAATCTCGAAATCCATTCACTTTTATCAGAAACTCCAAACTAGGAAATCGTAGAGCACATCAAGTACTCCATATCCAACGGTGGAGGTCGTCTGAAGTGTTGTGGATTGGCGGCAAATTGGGCTCAAAGGTACGAAGTTGCGCACGGTTTTCGAGGGGCATATGGTGGCCGAGCTTCACCACCTTGGGGCCGAACATGGCTCTTGGCATGAGCTTCAACATGGCAGTGGTTTGATGAAGTATAGATACGAGATGGAGTTGCAAGATTAAACCCTAGTTCTAAGGGGATGGGTTTGAGTTGCGTGTTTTGTATCTGGAGATGGAGTTGCGTGAGGGAGAGGGAGAGAAGGGGTGCGGCCTGGATTGCAGGAGTTTGGAATCGATGGCTCTGATTCGTTTAGGTTATATAAAAAAAAAAGAAACTCTGTTGTAATTTGTTTATGTAAAATCGTGCAATCTTTAAAAATTCATAACTTTATCATACGAGGTCGAAAACGCGCGAAACCAGTTGCGTTGGAATCGTATGGACGAGCACTAAGCGATGAAATTGGATTGGAGTCGTTTGGAGTTAGTGAGAATTTTGGGTAAAATTAAACGCGCGTTTAATTTTATTCGAAATAAATCGCTAAAACGAAATTGAAATCAAGGTGAGAACTTCTCACTCAATCGAATCAGTTTCGATTTTATTTTAAATAGTTAGATTTAAAATATTTGAATGCATGTTTGAATGATGATTGTTATCTATTGATTGTTAAAATAGACATTATACGCCGTAATTAAGCGGATGTTATTTATTAAAAACATATACCGCGAATATTTCATAAACAGTGAAATTGGTATTATATATAATAGCAATATATATATATTGGCATATGTATATATTGGAGTTATTGATTCCCCGCATTTTTTTTTGTTTAGCGGATGACACCCTATTGCGCCGTTATTAAGCGGATAATATTTTAAATCCCATATACCGCGATAATTTCGTACTGGAGCGAAATTGGTATTGTGCTAATGTTTGTGGATGCAGGAAAACAGGTTGGAGGGATCCAACTGGATTCCTCAACAGTATTTATTTAATTATGGATATTTTGATATTCGTTGATTATCATATACGATATATGATATCGTTGTTGTCGTGATTGACTATTTGGTGTGTAGCATCATTGGACCCAGATTTTGGAATTTTAAAGTGATTTCAAAGTGATTTTTTGAAAGTATACGTTTATAAAATATTTTTGGAATTGATTTATTTTAAATAAATAAACGTTATAATTTTTAAAGTTATAAAAATTATGATTTTTGAGAAATATAGTTAAAAACTGATTTTTGAGAATATGATGTTGATGATTTTATAAAATAGTAAAATCGGGATTTCTGAATCTATTGTGAAAAGTTTAAATATAGGATTTATAAAATTTGATTATTTTATAAATCAAGAGAATGATGAAATTATAAAGGAATTTAAAGACGTTTTAAAAGAATAATATAAATTGATTTATATTAAGAGATTTATAAATAGATATTTATAAATTGAAATATTGACATTATAAAACGAGTTTTTATAAGTGTTTGAATGAAGTGAAAATGAATTTCATAAATGAATGAAATTTATAGAATTATAAACTGTGAAGTTATAAATAAAATTTATAAATAGTAAGATTTATAAATTTGTGAAGTTAATTGAAGAATAGATTTGGTTAAATAAATGAATCTTATAAGTTATAAGATTTATGATTTGGAAAGTCTTTAAAAGAACGATTTTGTAAAATAATCGTTTTATAAGTATTTAACTTATAATATGAACGTTTAGTTTATAATTTAGTTATAAACTAGAATAGGTTAATAAAGGAATTTATAAAAAGGAAATTTTTATAAATAAATAGAAATGGAATTTATAAACGTTGTTTTATAAATTCGCGAACGACTTATTTTGATAAGTTAATTGTTATAACTTAAAAATAGAGTTATATTCACGTTTTTGACCGTGAATAATCCTTTAAAATAAAATGTATAGAAAGGATGAAATTTGTTAACAAAATATATTCACGTTTTTGAATAGTGAATAATATGTTAAAGAAATGTTTAGATTTGATGTTTTAAATAGAACTTAAAACAATCTAACGATGTTTTAAAATGTGTTGAGATTCGAAACCATAGATTTCAACATTCATTGTTGAAATAGACGTTTTCGAGAAATAAAAGGAAATAGTGGACTATAACACTGTTGTTATAGTAAATGATTTCCGAAAGGAAATGTTTTGTATAGTATTGGGATTTATATATCTATTTTAATTTCGAATCCCTATACTAGTGATTTTGGGTTGTCGTAACGATGTTTTACGCAACATTTGTTTTAGCCCAAATAAATACGTTTAAGTGAATGATTTCCTTAAAGAATGAGATATATACTTAATCTCGACTTAAGTATATTGAATATTTTCCAAGTGTTGAAAATAAATAGGTTCGTAAATTACTTATTTAATAAGTATGGAAATGTTTTCCAATATAAAGTGAATATTTTGAGAATTTATCTTTTTGAAGATAAATTGAAATGAATAATTGAAAACGTATATGCATGAATATTTTGGAATATAAATTCACTAAGGAATTTATAAAAGGAAGTAGAACTTGTTTAAAAATAAATATTGATTTATTTTTGAAGAATTGAAATTATGTATCTAGTGAAGATATTTTGGAAAATAAATAATTTGGAAAATTATTTGGAAACTGGTGATGTTGTGCATATCCATTGATAGTTCAATAACCGACTATCAATGTTTCCCTTTGAATGGGTAATTAATGTGAATTGTTTGAATGTGAATGCCACACTTATTTTTGAATAAGCGCTCACTATTCGGGTTAACCGAGAAAGGACCATGGGGTCGTATAACCCATTCCGAATATGTGATACGTCATTATAAATTGCATTGAAGATCGGTGTTGAAGACCCGGTATTTGCGAGAGCGATAGGATGACATGTCGATTGACTCTGCACCGAGTTGCTCCGGTATAGAGTTCTCCCTAAGTGATGGGAAATCCGATCAGGATTGTGAATATCCGGATTGCAAGGACTTCTTTGTAAGTGCCTTCGGTTTTGTTCGAGCCCGGAACAGACTTGTATGGATTGTATGTCTGACATTACAAGTTGAGATATAAAGCCGATTTCTTTCAAATATATTTCTGTTGGTGGCGGAGAATTTATTCTTTTAGCTTAACACCCTTCTCTGAGACGTACGAGCTCAGAGGTTATGTAGTTGAATGTTATCAGCGATATATTCCCAATTTGGTAATGTGACATGCTGAGTGTTGCTGTAAATGATCATTGTGTTGATTATTGTGATATGATCGTTTATTTGATCGTCTATCCTGGTGATCATTTCTATGATCATTTGTTGACCCAAAGCATGGCTTTTGTATAAAGTATGTTTTTGTGGACGTGACTTCGTCGAGCCTCACACCCCGTGAATGGTCAAAACAGGAAAGAAGCAGCAAGGTTATAAGGGGTAGCGCCCTTTAGGATGTGTGCATTTCCTTCTGGAAAAGGGTGGTATCATGATATGGAGCCCAGATACTTATTCATGTTGAAAACACTTTGTTATGATTGTGTGAATTGATTACGAGCGCTCGGTGAAAAGGTCCCAAAGGACCGGGGGATGGCATATTCGGTCAGTTGTTACTCGGTTAGGGGTAACCCGGCCTTGTGTTGGTAGAGATCCGGTTTGGTTCTCGGAGATGTCCATCCAGAGGCATTCTCATGTGGCAATGGGAAGTTCCTTGGCCTGATCATTCGTTGGAAATCCAAAGAAACAATACGTGACTTGTACGGTATTAGTTGTAGAACCTGCTTCCTCAGGAGGTAGCTATAGTGGGCATAATATAATGGTACCTATGCTGGCTAAGATTTATATTCTACTTTCGAAATTGTTTTCTACACTATGCACTAGTAATAATATCAAATGTTCTTTTTAAATGCGTATCAAGCATGTTTGACTATCATAAGGAGAAATCTCCTCCAAGTCTGCGTTTGCATTGTGTGTGTGGCGGGAGGTCTTATGGTAGTCTCATTTTTAAAAGCATTGCGAATTGAATTTAAAATATTCCTCTATTTTGATTTTAAAGATAAATAAACTGTTTTGAGTTCTCACACCAGTCACATGACTGACTTGGAGTTTATTGTTTTCCTTCCTAAACTCTGGGTGCCCACCAATTTCCACACGGGCAGTCAAGAGTTAAGGTTTATCAGGATATTCTGGATATTCTGGAGTTGCTGGAGGCAAGCTGGATGGCATGGCGTATTACTAGTTTATGTAGTATTTCTTTTTCCGCTGCACTGTTTGATGTTGTATGTTGTTGTACACTCTGATGATATGATGTAATGAAATGTATGAAATGTAATAATTGATATAGTTCTTTGTTTAAAGATTATTCATTTATTATTATATGTTGTTCCGCTGCGAATTGTGAGATTCTGTTGTTGTTCTGTTGTTTTCTGTTCCGTTCTATTCTCTTTTCTTTCTATTTTAAAATGATCTATTTTCTTTCTGTTCTATTTTCTACTCTATTCTCCTATTTTCTTTCCTCTCCATCTTCTATCTTTTTCTCTTCTCTTTTCTTAAATACTTTTTCTTTTTCTTAAACCCATAACATTTCGAGTTTCCGGCCTTCGATTTCTCGGCAGTCGATAAAGTGAGTATCGATGTTGAATTTTCGAAAGTCGAAAATTTTCGGGGCATTACAATAATTGCTTATAGTAAATAATGAGAAAACATAGATGCCAATTCCCTTTTGTTATAAATTGTAAATGATAAGGCAACTATTTGTTTCAATCATTCGACAAGCCTCAGTGAGAGCAACAATTCAGAACACCACAACTTAGCACTTAACTCGCATGAGTGAGAAAAAATGTTAAGTATAAAAGCAATGTATTATTATAATTTTTTTCTAAAAATGGCATGGACGAAAAATGAATTACCTTTCTTCGTTCCTATTTGTTCAAATTCATGTCAACCATTCTCTCTTTCATTAAATCCCCATCATCCAACTCACCATCCATGTGTTTCCTGTATAGATAGAAAAGAGATTATTGAAATGCATGAGTGATTTTTTTAATCTAAAAATATGAACATAGATACACAAAGAATGTTACAATTAAGCAATATTCATTATTAATACTAAAAACATTCATTTATTGGCACGTATCTGTTGTATCTTAGAATTGCATTCAATTTTCGAAACTGCATCTTTTATTTCTTTAAGTTCACTTACCCTGAGATATTTTCAAAGGAAATGTTTAAATGTAACCTTTTGATTGGACAACAAATGAGCAAGTTACAGCAAGCTAAATAATCATATAATATCTTTATAGTCTATGACTTTCCCGGGTAAGAAAATCAAAATATTCGCTAAAATGCTCTTTATAATGATGGAAATAAGAAAATGCACGGCAGATGTAACCATATCCACAATCCAGTGATTTTAATATTAAAAATCAACTTATCGACTTTGTTTTCATTAAATATAAATGTTAATTAAGAATGGTAAGGAAAAAACTTAAATTCCCAAATCAACTAATAACGAAAAAATATACCATAAGATAAATGAAACATACATAAACCAACCTTTCTTCATTACTTTCAATAGATATATTAGGTACCAAAAGGGAGAAAATAGTGAAATTTTATTTCAGTTGTCTCCTAGTGTTGTAAGTACCTTTATTGATTTTAGGATTCTTTAGAAGACGAAGATGGATGTGGGTGTTATGCTCAATTGAAGTTTTCTACTGAACGGGGGCGTTAGATCTCAATTCTAATTTTTTTTTCTCCTTATAGAGTAAAAAAATAAGACAAAACTAGCGAGTGAAATAAACTGCCAAGTTCACTATGCATAGATATGGGTTTGGTATGACAAATATGGCAAAAAATATAAAAGTGTATCATATCTTATACTTACCAAGTATTGGTTAATATTTTGACATTAACCATACAATAATCAGATCATATTAATCCCTTGATTGACAATATATGATTTGTAAATTTTAGTAATAAGATATGATTCCCAAATCAGATTGATGCATGTATGGAAAATAATTTACATATCACACCATGACCTCTTACAGAGATAATTCATTTTCATGTAAATACCTACATTATCATAGCAGGAAAACAAATCCAATATTTTGTAATAAGTGAAGCTTATGTCCAATATAACTATAGGAGCATACTTCAGGTTAATAAATAAACTAAGGGATGTAGAAGTTGATAATGGCTGTAGAATTTTGAATAAAGTATGTCGGAAGTGTAGTTGAGGAGGATGATGGCTGTTTGGGTGTGTTGGTTTTGGTTTGTCTGTTGATGATGAGCAGCTGCTTGGTTTAAGAAGTGGAAGGAGTGCGTGCGAGGCAGTGATGTGGTCAGTGCTTGGTGGGTATGTCGGCAAGAAGTACAGGGTAGAAGGATGTCAGTGCAGAGAGATGGCGGTATAGGGGCGTTTATGAATGGGATTTGTATGGGAGATAGGTTTGAAGTTATGTGAAAAGACAATGGACTAAATTGTTTTGACTGTCGGTTGTATGAAGGCAATGGCAAATGCAATTGATGGAGAAGTGGTAGGCTGTTGGTATGGTATATGCTGTGGAGGTGAGTGGTGCCGTATAACAATGATTGTTTGAAGGCTGTATATGTTTGTGAACTGGTCGGGACTGTGAAGTTTGTAGAAGTGTGTTGGAATGTTGTTCGGTTTGTATTGCAGTGGCGACGGTTTGGCAATTTGCCTTATATGGAGGAGCAATAGGTGGTGACTGCAACAGAATGCATGGGAGAAGTATAGGTGAGAAGGTATGTTACAAAGTAGAACAGTAGCAGGGTGAAGATGGAAGGTGTGACGATTGAAGTAGATGGCTGATGGTATGCAGGAGGAGGTTGTGGCCAGTAAGGAATTGGACGCGATATCGGTATGACAGCAGATGCACTGTGTTGATGCCGTGAAGTTTGTGGTGACTGGGGACAGCAGCTTGGTGGTCAGGACAGTGATGGAGTGGTGAATGAAGGAAAAACAGGCAAGCGGAATTGCAGTCATATTACACAGTTTTTGTTATGGCAGTGGAGTGGTAAGGGGAGAGTGATGAAGTAAATTGAGTGTCAAACATTCACGCATACTTCAGGTTAACAGATAAAAAATAAAGTAGAATATTATGTCCTAAATTTGATATCAGAGATATCATTTAAGTTAATTTTAGATGAAGATCATAAGTTCGTACGATGAAAGAAAAACTATTTTGAATAGAAACTCTAGCATTTACAGTCTTAAATGAATATACATCCAAAATTGTTTTGGTTGTTCCCATATAAAAAAACAATGTATACTGGTAACAAAGCCTAATAGGAGATTATATGTTATATATTCTTTGGCTATTTTGAACCAACATACACTGTTGTTTATTTAAAGGGGCAAAAATAGCTTCATAATACAATTTTTTTAAGGTAGAGTTAGTTTACAACAAATTTTACAATCTGTATAATGAAAGTAGTGACAACAGTAAACATGTTACATTTTCATACCCTGTAAATGAAGCATAGATTTTTAAATTCTATGTATGCCCATGTACATAAAGCATATGCTGGTAGAATTTTTTTATAGTGTAGGTTAAGCAATCCTCCAAACATCTTATGTGCATGAATAATACTGATGCATCAAATAAGCAGTTGCATGTATGGCAATCATTTGGAAAATTTGAAACCAATAATGGAATGAAATTAAAAAAACAAATATATCAGCAATATGTTCTCATTTCTCTCAAAGGATTTTCTAATCCTTCGTACAAAACCATATAAGTTATAGCAGTCATACGCGCATAGTATTTTCATCAAAATAATAATAATGCATGGATGTCAAATTACCATAAAAATTCTCTGCCTTCTCTCTGAAACATACTCCATGTTTTTTTTACAGAAGAACTTCTAATATAAGTAAACTAAGATATGAAAAATCAAGTCAGTAATATCCGAAATACAGTCATTAAAAGAAGGTTTGGATATAGATGTTTAAAAATCAAGTTCAACATGCGTCATGGCCTCTAGTGATGGATTTTAGTTCTATTGAAAAATAAAAATAAAAATAAAAATAGGCAACTATGAATAGAAGTTTGCTATTGTACGATACATGTTTATTTAATGGCACTCATAATTAATAGGCCTTCTTTTTGTGCGGCCAATTTCATAATTTTTGCATGTGTTTTGGTTCTTTGGTCGTGAAAGGAACCTACATGTTACAAATAAAAAGAATAACCTTCATGTTATGGAAGAAATGAAAAAATTATACGGTCCAACGATCAAATGCAAGTCCCTCTGTACATGCGTATATATTTAACTTCTTACATTCAGTTTGGATAACAATCTATGCTTATTAAAGCAATTCTACCCATCTACAACTGGAGCTTTAGATGCTAAACCTTTAACGGTATGCTTAACTGTTTACATTCAGTAAAATTTATATTATAAGAAATCATAAAATTTGTGTTATTAAATAAGTTTAGAAAACGAAATCTAAGAAGAAAATTGAAAATCAGGTTTGATACAAAAAAAGCGATTAGCAAGTTTGAAAACGAAAAACATGCATCAAAATTGATTAGAGTTGGAGCAAATTTAATAAAATGGTTAAAATTAATTTGGGTAAAATCAGTTCATAGACTCTAAATCTATTAAAATTACAATTATATGCTAGAATACAATAAAAAAGGCAGTAAACTAAAGGCATGAAACAAAATAAATACTTGCCAATTTATTAAATATTAGTTGAATATAAGGAAAAACCGATTTCTGCAAATAACGTGAACAAATCGTATAATAAAATCGCATGAGCCACTCGCTATCTGCAGACTAATTTCTTTTACTCGGAGGACATAGTTTTAATAATAATAAAACCTAAATTGAACTCAAAAAGGGAACCTAAAAATGCAAAAGACATCAACAAATTTCGACATAATTTAAAAAATATCTAAGTTTGATATCAATTAGTCCCTAGTCTATAAATCTGGGCAATGAGCTCTAGGCAACATCAGAGAAAGCTAACATTACATTACATAATAACATAAATTTTTAGAGCTAGCATTACCTCTATTGAGCTTGAAGTATGATGCTGAAGCATCAACCGAGGCGATGGGTAAAGGTGAGGAATCTTCGCAACATAGTAAGCTAACCCTAGTTTACAAAATCGTTAATGAGCTCCAGGCATCATCAGAGAAAGATAACGTTACATTGCATAATAACATAAAATTTTAAAGCTAGCATTACCTCTATTGAGCTCGAAATATGGTGCTGAAGCATCAACCGAGGCGATGGGCAAAGGTGAGGAATCTTCGCAACACAGTAAGCTAACCCTAGTTTACAAAATCGTTCGATTGCAAACTGAAACCCGATGGTGGATGATTGGCGTGGATAATCTAATTTGGGGTGATTAGGGTTTTAAGGCTTGTATGAAATGAAGCAGAATGAATGAAACACGTAACGCGTTAGCGGAGAAGAAAAGGGTATTTTAGGAATTACGTAAAGACACGGTTGATCACTACTACAAAACATGCCATTTGCATCAGTTGTTTACCCCCCTTTTGCATCAGTTCAAAATCCAATGCATATGCAACCGATGCAACAGGCTTAACAGTTTTGCATCAGTTCTAAAACCGATGCAAACAGATCCTTTTTGCATCGGTTGTTACTAACAACTAATGAAAAATATGGTTGGCTGCTTGGACACAGCCCTCATGCTGCATTGGTTTTTTATAACAACCAATGCAAATTAATCCCTCTGTTGCATCAGCTATTTATACCTGATGCAAAAATCCATTCTTAGAAATCACTATTACAGTACTCAAATAGACAATATATATATATATATATATATATATATTATTGATTATAACAAACAATTATTACATGCAATATTACAATCATTCAAAATTAAATTTGATGGCAAATACAAATTGAATAAGATAATACCAAAATAAGCATGTATCAATTACAGTGTTAATAATCTATACAAAATAATGGTTCATACATTCATTTTAGTAGCATAATTCAGATCTTTAGTACAATCGTTTAGTATAATTTTAGTAGCATAATGGTTCACACACTTGGAATTGAAAAGCATTAAAAGCATGAAACATAAAATGAAATAAAGAGGGACCTTTCCATACGGAATCTTTAGCTCATCAATGTCTGTCCTTATGTGATGTTCATGGAGTTCAACATCGTTTGGGAATTTTATTGCATTGCTCTACAGAAACAGAAAAGGGAGTAAATATTTACAACAAATAAACATGTTAGTAAGAACCAATATGCTTTCTCTCAAAAAAAAAAGAATTAGCATCATGCCATACCTTCTTACGAGTCTTATTAGATGATAAGTGTGGATCTTCTGGTACAATAACTTTGTGTAATCCAACACGTGCATCAATTGAACTGTCTATAACCAATAACATGAACTTGTACATAGTAAAAATGATCTTTTTTTAACATCATGGTGAAATCGGGCGGATTCAATGCATGAAGTGTTTGTTGCTACGAGTGTCTGAAGACATGGATGAAGATGGCATGGAATATTTGCTGCTATATATGCATGTATGAAGAAGACTGCAATGAAGAAGACATGGATGAAGATGACATGAAATATTTGCTGCTATGAATGTCTGAAGAAATGGAGGAAGAAGACTGCTGTGCTGCCACATATGGAGTTGGTCAAAAGACTTAAACTTCTCTTGCATTTTCAATCCAAGTTTCAGTTTTCAGACTGTCACTGCTATTTATTGTGTTCACAAGTAATAAATGAGAAACCAGAATTGCTTTCTTGTTTGCATTTCTGCATTGTGTTCACAAGTAATGAGACGAAGCAGAATTGCCTTCCCTTGATTTGAAGAGAGGTTCATCAACCACACAATGAATACAGGATAAGCATCCATCTACAAAGAAATAAACAGAAACACCATTAAATTACGCTTGAGTAACATTAATTGTAGCCAAAATTTGTATTTGAATCCAACCCCGTCTAACTTAGGCCCTCTTCAACCTATTTTCTGGCTTTACCTTTATCAGGAACAATTTATAGACAGCAGGAAATCTACCTTATTTTTTTGCAATATATGCTCAGCTCCTGAATTCCACTTTGAAGGCAAAGTGTGTCCTCATTAACTAGTTTTTTTTTAAATAATAATAGAAGTTTGGACTCGTATATTGATGGCTAATAAGGCCATAACTACCCTGGTAAAAACTCAAAAGTAAAATGATCATAATGGGGCAGATGGAAAAATTAATTTAGTGTCCGCAGTTATTGTTGTTGTTGTTGTTAACGGGATTTAAGCATTCTTGAATAAATGGACTTTAACAGTAAAATACAGCTAAACAGGGATGGAAGGTATACTATTGACATTCCAAAGGATAGTGTGTTGCAACACTAAGTAAGACATCATTAACTCAGAAGACTACTTTTGAATTTGAACTAGCATTGAAAGACAAGCACATTATTAAATCAGTAGACTACTTTTGAATTTGAACTCGCATTGAAAGATAAACACATTAACTCTGATCGTACTTCGAGTGAGTGCCACCCATAACATCCTTTTACAAGGTATAATATGAAAACGGCAAATAGCAGATATATGCCTTTAAAGTTGGGTACTAAGAAAATTCAGAAAAAACAAACATGGGTACGTCGTAAGAGCATAGACCAATTAACTAATCATGGGATGGATGTAAACTACCGAAGACTTCTATTTTCAGACCAATTAATAAACTTGCATACTGCAATATGCAAAGTTAAACAAATGGCACAATCACACTAAGTGTACGGCAAACTAGCAAACTCATTTTTTTAGGTCTTCTCTTTATTTTTATTATTATATAAGGTGCGTGTGCGCACACAAAACACACACAATACAAACACATGCATGCACACACATACATGTATGCATGAATGTATCACCATGTGTGTGAAATTTTTTAAGATCGCAGTCGGCTACATTATCAAAAAGAAGAAAATAAGCTGAGAGGGTGTTTGGTTTGGTAAATAGATGGCTTTCATGTTTGTGGTGTGGTATGGAAGTAGGTTTGCAGTGGCTATGATAGGAGGTGGTTGGAGAATCAACAAAAGCTTTTAAGATTGATGCGAAATACGTTCCCTACTCCAAAGACATTGGCTTTACCCTAAAAGGTAATACAAACAATCCATGTTTATTTGATTTGCTTTAAAAGAATAGGACTAATCCCGACACAGACCTGAAATCTAGCAAAATTTATAAATGGGAAAACATAATCGAGTAAAAGTGTTAGATACCTTTAATTGAAGTTTAGCGATAAAGTAACAAGTAAATACATGGTAAGCTTATCTATCTTCCTAAAGAGCAGATAAGTTCGAAGATACAGCATCCATGTCATCGTAATTATTATCCAATTTGATTTCAAAAGGGTGTAACACCATCCATATATTAGAGTGCACAAGTGAATGGCTAACACATATCCATCAGTTATCAAATGAACACCTTAAGAAAAGTAGCAAACCATCACTCAGATAAATGATAATACAGCATACAATATTTCCTTATTGGGTCAAAAAGCAAGAAAAATTAGATATAAGGTAATGATTAGCTTCATTTATAGGTACTATCCACCGTAAGTAAAGTAGTTCATAATGCAAACCTCCAATTGCCCTAAATTTTCATAACTACCACCATCCAGTTTCTCGCGAATAGTAGAAAAATCCATTGGATGCTTGATGATGTCACGGTAATCCGGTAACTTCATTGATTGAAAAAGGTTAATTAATTTTCAAGTAACATGATATCATCCAAAAATCAAACAGAACAATCCATTATTACCTCTTCTGCATCAATGTGTTCTGAAAACACACCATAAGTATCTTTCCTACATAAAATATGATAAGGTACCCGAGTCGAAATGCATAAAAGTGTACAGAATTCAATAGCAATCCAGTCATTTCTCTGTTTACTCAGAAAACTCACTTCTGCAATCTATCAAGGATGAACATCAACAACTTGTTGGCAGGCAAAGGTGTGGTAGGCTCAGAATTAAATGGATTCCCTATTCAAACACCAATTGTATTATTAAAAAATGCTAATAATTTGCTACAAAATGTGCCTAAATTTTATCCTTTTAAGAAATAAATGCAAAAAACACTAACCATGAAGATTTTCATTAGTCCCTTTCGAGCTGGAATTTTGCCTTGTTGTCTGCTGACATGATAATAAATTGCAAAATCCGTTAAAAGGTAAAGGTTTCTTGCGTAAATCGCAAAGACTGTGTTTAAATAAAATAGTTACCTTCTTAGAACAAGCAAACAAATTTCGGTAAATCAAATTTCCATCTTCTTCAAAACAATAGTTCCATTAAATCGATCAATCAAATTCATAATTTCTTATAACACACAATCGAGATGCAAGCAAAGGTTTCAATAAGAAAAAAAAGGAAACAGATTCGAAATTCATTTGAATTAAAAATGGGTAATCGAAATTGTTAAACTCGACCGAACTCCAATTCTCGAAATCAGATGATGTGAAGCGATACTTACCAATGCATGGTTAGATGCGATTACAGGTGTTTTGCAGCAACGATTTATTGGAGGGGGAGTCGTATAATATTTGATGTGTCCTATTGTTCTTTTTTTCGAAGTGGGTTATTGAGGAGGAAGGAGTACATTTGTCCAAAGTAGTAACTTTGGAGCGAATTTTTCATCATTTCCCACCTAAGTTTCATATCTTTGCCATCAACATGTAGTTGCATCGGTTGACTTTAAAACCGATGCGACTAAAACTATTTGCATCGATGTATTTGCATCGGTTGTTGGTGACAACTGATGCAAATTTGAGTTTTTATTACCTATTGCTTTCCACGTACCAATTGCATTGGTTATTAAGATAGAACTGATGCAAATAGTTCTATTTGCATCAGTTTTTACTTCAACCGGTGCAAATGAGGCGAAGCAATATGCACTTTTTGTACTAGTGATTGCAGTTTAAGGAAATATTATTATTAATAGTAAAGATATGTTGTTGGCAACCGTTAATCACTGAACCGTAAACCACATGAATTGTATTGGGTTGTAATTATGAATATTGATTCGCATATTTATTGAAAACTAATACAAGCCATTTAATCCATTTGGAAAGTGGGCAGTTAATGTTTAAGTTTATTTTGTACCATGTTTTTATGTACTAAATTTAGGGTATTTACTTTGCTCTCTTCTTCTCATAATTACCAGTTTGCCATTTTTCGCTTCCTTTCTATATATGCACATACCAGTTCACAAGTGTTATTCACAACCATCTACTGTATCTTCACTACTATCGACATCTTCCTCACATTCATTTACATCTCACACTGGTATCGTCCTGGCCTTCTTCTATTGAGTCTGATATAGAAGGCTACGTGCCTTCGAAAAGTCCACGAACTGATGAGGATTGGCTTATTGGGTATCAAGAGTAGCACTAATCGAACCGAGTTCCTAGGTCTTATCCAACTAAGACTGTAGGAGGACGTTCAACTTGCATATGAACAACAGGTTGGGCTCCATCCATATGAAGCAGAGATAAGAGTTCCTACAAACACACAGGAACAACGGGAAGTTCGTAATGAATGGTTTCAGATAGTGCAGGAAGTTAACTCTCCTCCATTACTATATTGTGTTTGCGGAGTGTCGGTTACGTATTCCGTCATGCGAAGCGGAAACGACATTGGATGACGCCTTTACAGATGCCATAACTTTCCAATTGGTTGTGGTTTATGAGAATGGATTGATGATCCATTCCCTCATCTGGCAGTGGAGTATGCAAACGAACTAGAATAAGAACTAGCCGTGCTACGTGAAAGGTTGGGTGCATTGGAATTTCAGCGTGGTGGTGGGCATAACTAACATGCTAATGTATATACTTTATTTTCGTTGTACGTTTAAGTATGTTGTTTTTTTAAGTAAATCTTTTGTTGTATGTTCAAATATGTTGCGGTATGTTTAAGTATGTTGAAGTATGTCGTACGTTGTTGTATGTTTAAGTACATAATTTAGTCTCCAAATTACTTCGAACATACACAACTCATATTACTATAGATGGAAATGCATTAAACTAATACAAATCATAGAATTCAAGTTCCATAAAACTAATACTTCAACATAAGAAGACCTAAGATAGTTGGACAAACACATAGACATATATTGTTCATTGACACGGTACTCATTCAAACCGTCTAATATAATTTACCCACAACTCGTAAGCAGCATGACTAACAAAGTGTGTTTGATGATCCATAAAATAGAGGAAGTCAAAAGTTGATCGGGACATTTGAAAAACATTGTCGCGTTCTACCTCGGTTATAATTCTCTGATACCTCCTGCAAGCTCTAGTAAATGTAACGAATGTACTTCTAGTATCCAAGTTTTGTCTTCTTAGCCTGTACACTTTATAACATGCACACTTTATAGCTTGTACACTATATACTTTATATAATGTACACTTGTAGTGTAGCCTTTACACTTGCATTATTGTCTGTAGACTTTACACTTTATTTCCTATCTCGTAGCATATGAATTCCATTTTAGCCTGTAATTTGTAGTATGTGCATTTCATTTTAGTATATCACTTTTTGTCTTGTAGTATGTGCATTCCATTTTAGCCTGTAATTTGTAGTTTCGTAGCATGTGCACTTGCATAATGAACTAACTTCAATTTTTGTATTGTAGTATGTGCACTTGCATTATAGCCTGTACTTTGTAGTTTTGTAGCATGTGCACTTGCATTATTTCCCAACTCTTTATAGGTTCATCATATATGGATTCCTACAACTATATATATGTGCGTTCTGATCAAGTCCAACACACTATTGTAGAAAACTAAAACAAACTAATAACTCAAATTACGTACTCCTTGAAAACCATGGATCCCAACCTATACTACCAGTACTAGAAAGACATGAAACAAAATTACGACAATGAACAAGAAATGCATGATAATACGATAGAGTTTCAAAATCAACAAGCAACAGTTGGATATTCTTACTTTTTTGATGAAGGATCTACGAGCAACCGTCGGAAGGATTGACCGACGATATTAGAGGAACTTTAAGGATGGACATGAAAGGCTGATGAGGGACTACTTCATTGACAATCCAACCTACGATATAAATTTGTTCTACCGTCGATTTCGGATGAGCCCAGATGTATTCTCTAAAATTTATCTTAAACCTCATGAAAAAAACTCATATTTCACTTATAGGATGAATGGAGCACTAGAACCTAAACATTCTGCCCACATCAAAGTCTCGACTGCTTTACGTATGTTAAGCTACGAAACAACTGGTGATTATATAGATAAATATTTCATAATCGCATCATCAACAACAATAAAGTGCATGAAGTAATTCTGTAAAACAGTTATTGAACAGTTCGGCGAGGATTACCTACGAACGCCGGGACAAAATGATGTAAGAAGGATACTAGCTAAGCTAGAAGTTTTCCAAGCATGCTTGGAAGTTTGGATTGCACGCAATGGGCATGGAAAAACTGTCCAACTGGTTGGACAGGAATGTTCACAGGACGCAAAAAGGTGCGGACAATGATCCTTGAAGCGGTTGCAACCGATGATTTATAGGTTTGGCATGCTTTCTTTGGAGTACCAGGTTCGTTAAATGATATAAATGTTTTAAAACAGTCATACATATTCTTTGAACTGTCTAATGGAATTTCGGCGGACATTACATATAAAGTTGGTAATGTCGAGCATCAAACTAGGTATTACCTGGTCGATGGAATTTACCCAAAGTGGAGAACTTTAATACAAGGATTTAGAGTACCAACAACGACAAAGAGAGCTATTTCACTGAAAAAGTGGCAAGCTACAGAGAGAACATCGAATGAACGTTCGGTGTCTTGCAAGAAAGATTTCAGATTTTATGAAATCCTGCTCGATTTCATGACAAAGATTTCTATCTAAAATTATGTATGCTTGTATAATAATTCATAATATGATTGTAGAGTCCGAAACCTGCTCAATTTCATGGTAAGTATTGCCAAATAGTTTTGGCATGCGGCGTTCATAACCGATAACCTTCTCTTAGCGATCCTCATGTTCTCTTCATTGGTTCTAAGGTGTTGTAAAACTCCACCGCTCTTTCTCAAAATTTCCGACCATTCATACTATTGCCAAAAATACTATCTTGTGAAATGCGTGTCCATGATTTAGCAAGTGAAACATACTGCTTAGAAGTAAACTTACGTTGCTTTTTTCTGCCATCAACCATCGTTCCTTCCTCTTCGACGTTTTCATCCTCAATGTCTTCTATGCTAGGTACTATCTCCATTGCAAGTGAATTACTGCGTTGTCTGTCGAAAATGCCACTTAAGGATTTCCACTTCTTCTTCTTGTTATATTCCGGGCTAGAGGACACAAGAAACTTTGCAGCTGCTTCTTCATTGCATTCTTCGGTATTTATTGCACCCGCCTTTGGTTTTCGTCTTCCTCTTCCTCCTCCTCCTCCTGCGAACTATCAACAGTTTTTTCGTTAGCAAGAGCATCGCGTGCATAAGCAAATTGCCTTTGTAAATTCTGGATTGCTTCACGGTCACGAATCTTTGACTGTTTCGCATTAAGATGATAATGTTGCATTTGATCGTTTTGCATCATCAAAGACATGTAGGACGAATGTTCGCTATATGCGTCTAATGGAGGACGTTGTTGGAATATTGTTGCGGGACTGTAGAACGAATGATTTGGTAAGGCTGGCTATAGGAAAAGCTTGAATATGGCAAATATCCGTACTCATGTGATGGACGAGGTGTTTGCTGTTAGTATGGTGGTCGTTGGTTGGAAAATCCGTTGGAATGCAGACTGGACGTGAGTTTCTTGCCCATAATTTTTTTTGCCGGATCGTTTGGATGAAGAAGACATTTTCAGAAGTAGAGGATGAAGAAATAAATGACAAGGTTGCGTGGAAGGAGTAGATGGTGGAATGGAGGAAGATATAGGATGGTATTCGAACATTGAAATGGAATGTTGGAATGGAGCCGTTGCGCTAGCCGTTGTAGTGCAACGGCTCTAATATTATAACGTCAAAGCCTTTGCCGTTGTATGTTTATAACGACAAATTCTTTGCCGTTATAAACATACAACGAAAAAAGCTTTGCCATTATAATAACCAGGCTCTGTTCAGTCAACCAGCTGCGAGAACAGTTCTAACTAACCACGAACTAGCCAATTCGAAGTGAATAAGTCACACCTGACTGGTTGCTCGGTGGCTTGTTTAGCAACTGAACAAGCCATTGTTGGTTGTGTCCTCGTACTAAATCATGAAAAGCAAGCGGTAATATAAAGTACTTAAAATGGATGAAAAATTTCTTTTTCATCATTCATAGTTGAGTGTGTTAGTTTTAAAATTTCTATTGGTATTATGAATATGCATTGCACAAAAGCTAGTAACTTTTAATTCTTTTGACCATGTAAAATAGATACCATCTAATGAAACTCAGAACTCATTTACTTAAATGTTAATGGTTCATTCTTATGCAGATCTGGCACTTGAACTGTTCAACAACTTTGTAGTGGACGTGCATTGCAATTGTGTCACACTCACATATTTACATATATATGATGATTTACCGAGCGTCTGAGAATATACGAGTATGTAATTAATTGGTAATTGAGTGCTTACAGTGGGAATTTAATGCACTTAATTGAGTGTTTACGAGTATATATGAGTTATGACAATTGAGTACTGTTTTAAATTATAACCCTTAATTTAGGAATCTAATTATGCAATCAATTAAGCTGTCAATTGTCAAATAACACCTCATGTAAGTACATTATTCATGTAGTCATATAACTACATCAGAGGTTACATTTGAGCATTTGCTGGGAACAGCTATCAAAATTGATCAACACATGTGTACATGTCAAGTCGTAATCTAAATCAAAATACACCAAAACAATATCTAAATTTATTATGATAATTTTTCATGCATTCATTTCAAATGCAAAACTAGAGATCGTATACCATATATAACAAAACTAATAGCTAGCTAGAATCTCCATTAAACAACCTTGGTAATTTAGCCATGCTATTATGATACGAAAACACAACTTCATCTTTCACTTTATCTACTCCAATAGCTGGCCTGGACACAGAAATCATCTCCACTTCACCGCTATTTACATCACAAGAATATACCAATTTCTCATTTTTCGATATGCTTAAAGCAAAGAACAATCTTTCTCCACCTTCATACGGCAATGGAAATATGTCATATCTAACAGTGAGTGAATCCGATATGTTAAACCTCCTCTTCTTCACCATATAACAATAATCTCTAAACACTTCTTGATTCGCCTCTATCATGTCATCCAACACTATACTATACTTCGATTCCCACTCTTTGTTGTTTCTTAGTACCCACACATTTATATATTTCTTATCAATCCTGATACAAGTCAAGCGATTTCTATAAACACTTACATCTTGGCGAAAATAGGCATAGTTTGGATCATATTCTGGAAGCATAATACGATCTGCAATATCGTTCCAAGGATCAAATGCTATTAAGAACGCTCTACAATCCCAGTATAGAACTTTATTGCAGTAAACAGATTTTGTCTCTCGCCAATTTGCAGTTGTTGTTATTCTTTGTTTAGAGAAGACCCACTGGCCAACGTCTGAAGAAAATACACTGAATGAATAAACAATACAATCATCAATGTAATTTCGGACAGGAGTCACTAATTTGTAGCAGAGTGGTGAGGTTTCTGGATCAAAAGCTAATCCGAATGATTCTCTGTAGTCGTAGAAGTCGTTAGAAATAAGGTGACTTTCTTGTGTAGCTGGGTTGCATACATATATGCATCTTCTTACACCTTTGGAAGCGCAACGTTGCACGCATAAAATGCCATTAGTGGAAGCTAGAATTTTAGTGCATTCCAGGTTTAAGAAACTAAGTGAAGGATCAGGGATTCCAATAGAAGAGTTGTTAGTGGAAAGAAAAATCAATTTTTTGCCTTGAGATGAAGCTGCAAACAAGATGGCGTTAGAGATGGAAGAGCTATGGCGTGACTGATCTAGGGCAAAATTGTCATCTTCTGCCACAAGTTTATTCCAACTATGATTCACTAATTTTAATTTTGTGAGTGCTTTGAAAGGGAGAAAAGGAAGAACATGAGAGACTATCAAATGTTCTGGAAGTGAAGGTTGATTCGAACTATCTGATTCCATGTTGCCTCCCCTTTTTTTTATGCGGAAAGAAGAAGATTTTGATGCACTGACAGTTTTCTTTTATTCATCGAGTCTGTACGTTTATAGAAGAAAAGAATCGAGAAGAGTTAATAGGAGATATATTACGGTATTAAATATACATTAATTAAGATTGAAAATATTCCAGGAAACTTTATTATACAAGTTATTTTTTGAAATAATAATTTAAAATTATAACCTTTTATTCCTAATTTTTAAGAACGTTGTAACAGATATTATTATCAAAAAATAACTGCTATCGAAGTTGAAGTGCCGAGGTAACATATGTTATTCAAAGGACTATTTTCTTGACAGAAAAAGGACAACTAAAATGAAGCAATTAATTAGTTTTTATATTTCATGTTAAATAAAATTTATTTGAGTTGTTTTTCGTATAATAACAATGCCAAAGAACTGTGATAAGCATTAAATGCACTTCATTCTCTTTAACATATAACTATGCTGTTATAAACACCCCATAAAGTTTGTTAATTTTTAATCACACTATAAGAACGGCACCTGATAGCGACGGCTTTTAGCCGTCGCAAAGCCGTCGCTGGCCGTCGTTGGTCGTCGCTGACCGACGTTAAATGCCGTCGCTATTTATCTCGTCGCCCAATAGAATCGCGACGGCTCCGTCACATAAATAGTGACGGCCCGCGACTGCAAATGTGTCACGTGGAAATTTTCCAACGTCTAATTGACGTCGCTAGCCGTCGCTAATCTGAACAAAATGGCCGTCGCTAGCCGTCGCTAATCTGAACAAAATGACCGTCGCCAGCCGTCGCTATACCGAAAAAATTATGTACACTTGCATAGCCCATATACACTTCAAATAATAACCATCACAGCCGCTATACACTATATTCATCAACTATAACCATCATATAATATCTCTATACATTCAAACAATATAAAATCCAACAAAACCAAACGAAATCATATACAATCCCAACAACAATACATATCATGTCAACCAATACAAGTCATCAAAATATGTACATAGTTTCCCAACCAAAATGTGTACATAGTTTTCCAGCCACAACTACAAACCGTTAATCCGAACAAAACCGTTAAGATAACTACAAGTCATCAAAATATGTACATAATATCCCGAAATATATATACACCAAACCAACCAAAATGTGTATATACCAAACTGTAACATGAGCAAACAAGCATACCTACTCCTCACCATCGCTGCCATCCTCTCCAGGCATCCTCCTATGCTGTTGCAAATAACCTGCAATCCGCTCATCCAGCTGTTGCTCGAAGAAACTCTTCTTCCAATCATTTAGTTCATCCACTGTTTTCTTCAACTGAGCAATCTCCTCTTCTTGCTGGGACTTCCTGTTTTCACTCTGCAATCTCATCGCCTGTGAAATAGTTCATAATTATTTATATATTAGTGTGTGTGTGTATATATATATATATATATATATATAATATTATTAAAATTATTTAACTATTCATCTGCATGTGTAAATTTATATATTAATACATGTCAAAATTTACCTCCAGATTTCCATAGCTATACCGCACATTGGTCCGAGAAGGCGGGTCAATAATAGCATCCCAGATATTGTTCGCCTCCTCTAGCGTAAGCTTTTCCCGACCAGTGGACTATGCTACCCGAGCCCGCTCAGCTTCGTACCTCTCCTGCGATTACAAACAATTGTTTTACACGATAAAAACCGAATTTCAAGTTTTTGAAAATAAAATAAGATAAAATATTGTTATTAACAATAAATTAGTTTACCATTACGGATTGGGATTTGTCATCCGTCCACTCGTACGAAACATTGTCTTCTTCATCAGTCCTCTCCACGACATGCGTCACCTTGAACAACTCGGCCATAGTGGGCTCGCGGTTGTATCTCACGGCCTGAAAATATATAAATATTATTGCTAATCTGATTATAAAATATTTTAATAAAATGTAAACACAGTTTATAAATTTAATTACCAGCTCTCTCTTATGCTCGTGGAAGGATTTGGAGCCACCACGGTGCAATGCAGGATTTTTATTCCTGTTAGCCCGGTTCCGCGCAGATAATTCCCACAAATTAAGATAAATTATCACGTATATATCTTGCGAGATTTATATTAGATTTAAATAACAAAGCAAACATATATTACTTATTTTTGCTGCCGGAGTGTCGCAAAGCCGAAGAAAATCAGTCCATACACCGTCACCCATCCAGTTCGGCTTTTTATCTGAATTCTTAGCCTTGGACAATGTATCCCTGTAATTTTTCCTCATTCTTTTGTTCCAATGATTTAAGAAAACGTCCATGTCGTCAGGGTCAACACGGACTGCAGCCTATAAATTAAAATTATTTTAAGTTATATAGATTATATTAATTTACAACTGAAATTCAAACTACTACTTACAAGTAAATCTGCCTGTATTGCATTCTTGACATGAAGGGGGATGTCGTCCCAGCGAGGACAACAACCATCCATCCGGCTCTGAAAAGCCTTTCTCGAAACCTGTAGAATATAATATGATGGCTCCACCTCAAAGCCCCTGCAAAAGTTATGATATACATGTTTAGTGGATTTTAAAACTTATACTTTAAATAAAATTGATACTTACCCGGCACTTTTCGGAACAACTTCTGCCATCGGACTTAAGTCTGGTGCAGTGCCACTACCACCTGCACCGGGAGATGGGGATGGCGTACCTGTCATACTTCGTCTCCTGCCAGACATATCTACTATAGAAAAACAATATCATCACAGAACAATTATAGAAATTCACTACTACATAGCATGCTTCAATCACTTTCACAGAAACAATTATAAAAATTTACTAGTACAAAACATGGATAAAAATTAAATAAATGATCATCACAGAACAATAATAGAAACTCACTACTACATAGCATGTTTCAATCACTTCCACAGAATAATTATAAAAATTTACTAGTACAAAACATGGATAAAAATTAACTAAATGATCATCACAGAACAATTACAGAAATTTACTATCACATAGCATGTTTCAATCACTATCACATAACAATTATATCAATAACGATCAGTCTTCATCGTTTTCTGATTCAGACTCAGTCTCGTATTCTATCTCATTTTCTTCGGTACTTTCGAATACATCAAATAAGACGTTCGATTCATCATTCAAAGGCCCTACATCAATATCATCAGTTATTATTATTTCTGTATTTGGTTCAAGATCGGCTTGATATGCTGCTTCATCTGGAATATTATTTCCATCAAACGTAAACCTTGGTTTTGTTTTGAAAACAGCAAAACAATCCGCTTTATCTCTTTTCAAAGATGGATACGGAGCAAAATAAACTTGTAATGCTTGCTTGGCTAATACAAAAGGATCGTACTTATAGTAGTGTGATGTATGCCTTATTTCAATAAGTTTATACTCTTTATGCACGTTGATTCCGGAACCAGGAACGTTACTGAACCAATTGCACTTAAATAAAAAAAACCTTTTCTAAAGGTTCAACATAATATGTCAACTCTAGAATCTGTGTTAAGACACCGTAAAAATCTTTTAAATGCTCATCTGGATCATCACTGCCTTTGACAAATACCCCGCTGTTATATGTTAATTTTTCAGCCATGTAATCTTTCGTGTTGAACTTAAACCCATTGACAAAGAATATTGGATAAGTCTTCACATTTCTTTTCGGTCCAATCGCAAGATGTCTTAAGCCTTCATCAACGACACAGTTTCTTAGCTCATAAACATAGTTCAAAAACTATTTGAAAAATTCTTTACTGAGATCGCCAGATGGATTCTGTGATTCGTAGATACTACATATATATAATATGTGTTATAATTATTATGTACGTACAAGTAAATTACAAGTGAATTAATTATTACCTGACAAATGGTGCGACTTCGACACAATTTAAAAGAACATACGTGTGTGCTACATGGTGGTCTCTATCGTCCAACCATATTTCCACACATTTTCCACCAGGTCTACCATGTTGTCTAAAAACAGATAACATTGTTTGAGAAGAATATTGTTCAACGACTTCCTCATTTCGAGAAACAGTTACAAACGATAAGTTCACATCGTCCTTGAAGTATTGAGAGAAAAAAAATGAGGCTTCTTCTTCAAGACACGATTTGCATATCGAACCCTCAACTCGGGCTTTTTGTCGAATCTTCTTCTTCAGATGATTCAAGTACCTATTAAGATATTTATTACATATTTAGATATACAAATTTGAAATTGACTTGAACATTGCACATGTTAATTTACCTCCCAAACGGATACATCCATCCATATTGCATAGGATCTCGAAGAAGTGCTTCGGATGGAAGATGAATAGGTAAATGCTCCATTACATTAAAGAAACCATGCGGAAGTATTTTCTCCAGTTTGCATAGCAATATGGGTATTTCTACTTCAAGTTTACGTATACGATCCACCTTTAATGTTGTCGAACAAAGCTGTTTATAAAACAAACATAACTCTAATATAACGTTCCATACTTTTACGGGCAACAGTTCTTTGAAAGCCACAGGTAGTAAATATTCCATCATGATATGACAATCGTGACTTTTCATCCCACTCAGTTTACTATTTTTGAAGTCAACAAATCTACGAAGATTGGAAGAAATCCCATCGGGAAATCTTAATTCTTCCACCCACTTTAGCACGAGTTTTACTTGCTTATTGTCTAGCTCATAGCATGCTTTCGGTTTTTTACTGTCATTAGGCTTCATATGAAGTTCCGGGCGCTTACAATAGTTTGCTATATCAAGCCTTGAATTCAAATCGTCCTTGGTTTTGCCCTTTACATTCAAAATTGTATTAAACAGATTATCAAACACATTCTTTTCGTTGTGCGTCACGTCAATATTATGTCAGAGTAAGAGATCTTTTCAATATGGTAACTCCCAAAATATATTTTGTTTGCACCAATTATGAATGTCTGAGTTTCCTGGGATTTCAGTCTGGACTCCAGTTTCATGTATCTTTGGATAGTCCCTTACAATTTCATATATTTCCTCGCCTGACCAAACCTTGGGTGGTTTCAAATTCTCTTCTCTGTTAGCTATGAAATATTTCTTATCTCTTCTAAAAGTATGATTGGGATCAAGAAAACACCGATGACAATCAAACCACGAAACTTTCTTCCCATATCGTAACGAAAATGCTCGTGTTTCTTCCATACAATAAGGGCATGCTAGACGACCGGCCGTACTCCAACCCGAAAGCATCACGTATGCAGGAAAATCACTAATAGTCCATAACAAAGAAGAGAATAACCGAATTTTTTTTCTTTGATACATCGTAAGTTTCGACTCCTTCATTCCACAGTTTCTTCAACTCTTCGATCAATGGTTGTAAATAAACATCAATTCCTTGGGTTGGATCATGAAGGCCGGGAACGACAATGGTGAGAAACGTAAATGATGTCTTCATACACATCCATAGAGGTAAATTATACGAAATAACGATAATTGGCCAGGATGAATATTTACTACCAAATTGTGAAAATGGTGAAAATCCATCCGTACATAAACCAAGTCTGACATTACGGCTTTCCGCAGCAAATGCGGGATAAGTCTTATCGAAATGTTTCCATGCTTCTCCGTTGGATGGATGTATCAAAGTTCCTTCTTCCGCTGTTCTCACACTATGCCATCGAATATGACAGGCCGTAGCAGAAGATGCATATAATCTTTGAAGTCTGGAAATGATGGGTAAATAATGCATTCTCTTGTACGGGACTTCTTTCCCTTTCTTCTTTCTTGGTTTGTATCTTTCTTCGTTACATATTTTGCATTTTCTGAGGTCAACGTCGTCTTTCCAATACAACATGCAACCTTTCACACATGCATCTATCTTCTCGCACAGTAGACCGAACGCGGACATCAATTTTTTTACTTTATAATGACTATCGCACATCAGATTATTAGGTGGCATGTGTCGTTTTGCAGCTTGTACAACTGCTGTAAATGCAGCTTCCGTAAGGTTGAATTCTGATTTCATAGTTATGTATTCGGCGGTTACTGAAAGTTCGTTTCCGCTTTTACATCCGTCCCACAATGGCCTATTAGCAAAATCCAACAAATCGTATATTTTTTTAGCTCCCGCGGTCAGTTCTTCTTCGACATTTTCGTCTTCATCGACAGCTTCAGTTGTAGGAAACATTGATCGTGCTGCATCATCCACCATATTTTCTATCGGATTCGCCATCATATTACCATCCTCTAACACTTCAGTATTAGGTGCAGGTTCAACAAGTTCTCGACGATCCCAGAAATAATAATCAGGCACGAAACCATATTGATACAAATGTACTTCAACTATATCTGGTTTTCAATGCTTCAAATGTTGGCACTTACTACACGGACAACGAATTTATGTGTTGTTTCGGCTATTAGATTTAGCAAATCTAATAAATTCGTGTACACCGTTGTAGAAATATTGCTTTATTGAATCCTTCTTTCCAGTTCTGACTTCAAGTACGGTCGAGAAAATAATTGAATATTTTTCCTGATTTGAAAATGTATGTTAGACAATTTAAATCATTAATTTTCAACAATTCTCCATTGTAAACAGTTCATCGTCGCAGAAAATTCAAAATAAAAACTTTACTTTATTTTTTTATTTTTTGGTATTTTGGTTTTCACTTCGGTGGTTAGTCATCCTACTTTCCATTACAAACACAATAATGTAACTACATTTTATAAATCATTTCAGATTAAACGGTTCAACAAAATTTCGCAGCACTTCCCTTCTGTTCTCTGTATCGTACACAAATGCGTGTACACATGGAACGTAAAGGAAGTGCTTTCGAAATTTTGTAACCGTTTAAAATGAAATGATTTATAATATGTAATTACTTTATTGTGTTTGTAACTTGTCCAATACAGGGACAAATCCGACAAATATTGTATCAGATGAATACAAATGTCCATTCCGTTACAAAACGAACATCCATATAACGATCATATGCAACACTTGCCAGACGGGGCCAAAGCCAATCTAAGAGATAAAAAAATTTCTTTAAATTTTATCAAATATTGTTGTTCTTTTCAAATTTTGACAATGTTTCAACTATTTAAATTTTATTTCATAAATTTGTGTATTTAAATTTTAGTTCCACATTCAATTAACAATTTTAGTTCAATATTCATTTCTTTATTTTTTTACGTCATAGATTTTAGCGGAATATTTGTTGTTGTTATATTCATTTCTTAATTTCTTTACAAAATCGATTTTAGTATAATATCAGTTGTTTTTAAAGTCATTTCCTAATATATTTTTTTTAAAAATTAGATATTTGCAGAAATTTTAATGTTCTCATATTCATTTTTTATTTTTTTGTATAAACTTTATTTTTGTACAATATATACAACCTTTTGCATTTTGGCCGTGGCTAGCCGTGGCTAGCCATCGCTAAAAATATTAAAATGGCCGTCGCTAGCCGTCGCTAAATCAACAAGATAAATAGAAGAATTATCAATGAAGATAATTATAAAACAACAAAAATCTAATTATCAAATAGATAATTAGAAAACAATAAAAATATAATTATTAAATAAAAAAATTTCAATTTAAATTCACTTAACAACTTAAATTTGTAATTTATCAATTTCATAAACTATGAAATACTTTCATGTAAATTTATCAATAACCAAGTTAATCATTAATATACACTAATTTTTCACCTAACACAACTAAACATGTTAATCTCCAACACTAATTATCTACATCAACCATTTATTCAACTTCATGATAAACTAATTAATCTAATACCTAATTTAACTTCATGATAATAAACTAATTAATCTACCAAATCAACATACAACACTACTAATACCTAATTTAACAACATTAATAATACGTAATTTAACAACAAATCTTAATTTAACAACAAATCCGAATTTAATTAGGGTTTAAACTAAACCTAAAAAACATCAAATTTACATTCAAAGTAGAGATTAGAAGCATATCTAGGCGAATTTGGGTGATTTGGAGGCGGCGGAAGGCGGGGCGGCGGCTGCGATGACGGGGGCCATCCGTATTGGGGGAAGTTGGGCGAAATTTTGGTGGGAAAGGAATGATAGTTCTGCTCGTGGGAAGCAGCTGTATATGACGGCTAGCGACGGCCGTATTTTTTATCCGTCGCCAACCGTCGCAAAAGCCCGTCGCTATACGAAACCGTTCTAGCAGTGTCAATAGGGTTTATATATTGCCAACCCTAGTTTTTATTGTTGTTATAACAAAAATCCATGTACCAATTAATATGTAAATTAGGTTTCTATTTTTGAAATATATAAAATGAAAATTTGCACAATTTTTATAGAAGAGGCAAGTTTACAAGGACATTTTGAAAAATAATAATCAAAGTGCTATAAAATTTGGTAATGGTTGAGAAATATAGTGATTAATAAAAATGCAATTATGTAATAAAAATATACTTAAATTACAAGGGATTTTTTACATCTACATTCGAAATAGAGACCTGATGTGCAACGCTCCTTTTTTAGTTGGTTATATATGATATAACCGTGTGCTTTGCATTCTTCTTCTTCAAGATAATGAACATGATATTAGGTGTGGACAACAATGAACATTGGTACCATTTTGTGCCAATAATAAAGAATTTGACCATACATTACCACATACATAACACTATAATATAGCAATACCAAAGCATGTCCATTAGACATGTCTGAAGAAAACATATGTTATCTTCTATTTATTACTAATTAGTATAAATAAATGAGCACAAAAACTAAAGTTAAAATGATCACGAATGTTTTGCTTTTAAAATTAAAATTACTCCTCTATAGATTTTACTATATAATATAGTTGGTGAAGAAATTAAACACATAATTGGGAAAGAGAGACATGATATTAAATTATTAATGTTGCAATAGTAAAACAAAATGGGGAGAAGAAAGAGTTACCAAAATACCATTTCTGCTATTTTTTATTTTATTACCGAAGGAAGATGTATTTATAAATTCAAAAGCTTCAAATATACATACGTACATATATATATGTATGTATGTATATATGTATGTATGTATGTATAAATATATATAGCTTGAAATGATATTACATCCAAATGAAACTAATACACAGTGGACCCCGTTTGAAACTGGATCATCAGTGGTTGTCTCCCTATATAGCAACGATCCTTTTTTTGTTGGAAGAGTTAGGGCAAGCTGGATTCATATAGTCTTTTGTGGTGTTTTAAAATGAAAGAAAAGAGATACATGTGAAATATAATTGATTTGGAAATTGGAATTAAAATTGGAAAGCACTGCTGTCCAATCAAAGAAAATTCAATAGTACATTGTCGACCGTAGTATAATTTTTTTGTTTCTAGTTTCGATCAGAGATATACAACCAATCGAATGTGGATAAAACGGAGTCTGTAGTATGGTGCGCTTAACACCACTCTTATGTTATTATCAAAATTGTTTGTTTGTCCAATATGAACTCATAGTCCTAGGAAAACTAAGAATAAATATTTTCAAATTGATTGAATGGAGAATGAAGCTTTCTTGAACTATTCGTATTACCTTACATTATTTTTTTTTTATTTTTTTTGTACTTGATTAAATTTCCATAAAGATACGCAGTTATCCCTTAAAATTATTAGAATCATGACAATATCTTCTTGGCTAGTTCTATTCATACCTCAATAGCCTCTTAACATACATCGGAAAATACAATAAACTTGTATACATCAAAAGTTTTCTTACATGCACCATCACTTTCAAAAAACTGTGATTATTTTCATCCTTATCATCTTCCCTCTTTATTATCTATAACTCATTTACACTAAATTTAGTTGAATCTAACAAATTGAACTTTAATTTTTGAAACTAATATTGTACCTTCTCTAATTTTTTTTTAGTTTCATCAAAATAAACTTTAACTTTAGAAAAACAAATTTAAATACTTTTAAACAAGGCCAGTTAGTTGTGAAGTTGTTAAAACTAATCTTTTATGTTTCATCGACTTCATTAAAAATGTGTGGATTTGAATGAATATCATTAATTTAATGTTTTAATTTAATAAGTTATAAGAATAGGACTAAAAAATGCAATTAAAAAGAAGGGTGACTTAGTTATATATTTTTTAGAAAAGTAATGGTGTATATTAAATGATTTTTGATTTATAAATAGAATTTGCGTATCTTTTTTTAATTATCCATTTACCTCAATCCCCACAATAGTATTTCTTTTTCTTAATTAACTAGTGATCGAGTTCAGATACTTTATCGTACTATTTTTATCACTTTCTCATCATATGTTTTTCAGATTTTTTTTTATACATTCAAATTCTAAAGAATTATCATGATCATTTCATAATCTATTACTATTTATAATGGAAAAGACTTTGCATTCCGAAACAGTAATCACATTTGCTATGGTCTATAATCATGATAATTTACTGATACAACCACACAATGGTGAGAAAAATGACCATTTGACTGCATAGCTTTCTTTAAAAAAAATTACTAAAGTATTAATTTTGATTAAATACACGAAGATAATATATTGGATAAAATTACCTATATTACTAGAATCAAAATAAAAATATGCAACAAAATGTACAACACAGAACAAGTAACAATTAATAGATGAAAGTGACACGTGTGTGTGTTATCCTGAAAAACATAAGTTACCGTAGGTTGAGAGAAAGTTGTCGTTGATTGATCTTGGTAGGGACTATTGCAAGTTGAGGAAAAAACAAGCTACTACAAATTGATGATATAAAGAGCCATTACAAGTTGAAGACCAAAGAAAGTTGTCGCAATTTTATAGTGAATGGAGCCATCATAAGTTGATAATAAATAGAGTCATTGTAAGTTTATGATGAGTGAAGCTAGTGCACATTAAGATTAAGGCAAGCTATCACAAGTTGGTAGTTGAAGAAACCATCGCAAGTTAAAGATGAAATGACCATCACAAGTCAAAAATGAGCGAAGCTGATGTAGGTCAATGCTAAAGAAGAGTTATCACCTGTTGAAACTTAGGAGAAGGCATCACATGTTGATTAGTTAAGCTCTCGAAGGTTGACATTCATAAAGCTATCGCAGTTTTGCCGGATGAGCTATGAAAGGTTGATGTTCCTAAAGCTATGACATGTTGATTGGATGAATCATCGAAGGTTGATGTTTCTAAGCTATCGCACGTTGATTGCAAAAGCTATTGAAGGATGGCTTTCTAAGCTATTGCATGATGATTGGAAGAGCTATCGGAGGTTGATGTTTCTAAGCCACCGCATATTGAAAAATTTACACAAAAGTAGCTCCAGCTAGCTACGTGGCATCCTTTGATTGGGTCATAAGTGCCACGTCACCAGAAGCAAGGGAAGGATTGTGTTACATGTCATTTCAAACATGTGCCACATTAGCAAGTCGTGACTGTCCACTTCCAATATGTGACACCTATTATGAATCCAAAGGCTCAAATATTCCGTATAAGCCGGCATGTACCCCATACTAGAAAGTGGATGAATTCTAAGTGGTATATTTTCCTCATTTTTCATTTATTTGAGTGTATAATAAAAAGCTTGAGATTGTGATTTTAATGGAAGCTAGGTCAAATTAGAATAAGGATTTGTAACCAAGGACTTGAATGAATTCGAATTTGCATATATTCTTTCATGTGGACTCTTGACTTGCCTACTTAACTTGTGACCAACTTTCCTGTTTGACTTGCATATTGAACACAAAACTGCTTGCTTCTTTTCACTTGCACATCCATTGGAAATACTTAAGATATGACTAAATTTTCGCCTAACATTTAGTTATGCTTTCATTGAGAGTCGAACTCAAGGAATCTTTGAACATAGAACAAAATCCATCTCATCCAAATCTTAATTATGTTGATTAAATCCTAACAACGATCTTCATAACCTGACTTAAAACACTTCAGCCTATCCATTGAATGTCATGCAATTTAGTGGGGAACAAGAACTAAACCTAAGAAATCTAGACCTTCCGACTATAGAGGAAAAGAAGAGAGTTGCTCGATATATCCTAAGTAGATGGAGTTTGAATCCATTTCACATAAGTAAAAAATATACTTTTGCCTTAGCAAATGAGCTAAATAGAGAAGAACTGACCTGCGGACATAAGAGAAATTGCCCAGGCAAAACAAAGTATTCAACTGCAAGCCAAAGGGACAATATTTAAAACAGAGCTAAATTATGATTTCGACAAATTTACCCAGAAATGGATAGACATTGTTGGCTCATCCATTAAATGGAAAGAAAAAGGTCTTCTAACAATGAAAAGGAAATCAAATGAAAACCAAAAAGAAATAATGGACCTGCAAGAGAAGTACTAAAATAAGCAAGGAAACTGCATTGATAAGGGGCCAAAATGCGAGATAGTTGCTCCCCTCCATGTTTCTCAAGAAAGAGTTATTTTCTTACCAAGGAAAGACTAGACTATTAAACTCCCAAGAAAACGAGAGAAGGGGAGAAAGGTACGAACGGGGACTGCTATTATCATGAAACAAATGGGAAAAATACTAATAATTGTAGAGCCCTATCAGGATTCATAGAATATTGTGTAAGAAAAGGAGATTCGAGGGAGTATTGAATCCGAATTTTCGAGAAACTAGAAAGTGGAGAGGATAAGATTTTAGAGAATGATGGTTGTATATTGTCACTAAAGAATGGAACTAATGATCAAAGGCATATCTTTGAAAAAGGAACGACTTCGAATGGAATGCCAACCTAATTAAAGCCTTTAGTCTCACTGCAAGGTCTAGCACTAAAGGGCATGGACGAAAAGCCTTCGATCCTACCACAAGCCCTGGTTGGAGCACCCATCCAAAGAGTGACGGTCAACTAAGCATATGGTCCCAATATAAGCCAGACTAAGGCACGCATCTAAGGAAGATGGACGAAAAGCCTTCTTCTTTCCGCAAGGCCTATTTGGATCATCCATCCAAAGAGTGGCGGTCAACTAAACCTTTGGTCCCGCCATAAGACCTGACCAAATAATTCATCCATGGGAGATGAACAAAAAGCCTTTGGTTTTGCCGTAAGGCCTGATTGGAGCACCCACCCAAAGAGCGACGATTAATAAATCCTTTGGTCCTGTGACTAAGCCTGGTCAAAGCACTCATCCAAGGAAGATGGACTAAAAACCCTCGGTCCCATCTTAAGACATAGAAAAAATACCTATCTAAAAGATTTAGGCAACAAAGCTTTTTAATCCCATCACTAGGGTTTGGTTATAGCATTCATAAGAAAAGGACAATTTATTACGAAGTAGTACGCAAAAAGATTTTTTTATTAAACAATCATTATATTACAAAGGTTCTTTTCATTTTACAATAAGAATGACTTTTGCAAAAGTTCACGGCTCTTGATGGTGAGGAAGAGGGTGATGTTGATGGACTAGCTCTTTCCCTTTGACCTCCGAAATGCAAGAGTAGGATCTGCTAGATGAACCCGCATTCTTGTACAAAATAGAAGGGCCATCAATTTCCTTAAGAGAATTAGAACATCCATACCATATGAATAATAATATCTTTAATAGTTGGAAGCCAGGGCCTTCCTTAGCCGACAATCTCTTTCTGAGCCTAAAAATGAGAAGTCAATTTTAAATCAAAAGCAAGTATGACTTCAACTAAGTAATCTACTAGCGAATCAAGTTGAGATGACCTAGTGCAATAGAATTGCATCAACTCTAACTTATCTTTATGTTCCTTTACCTCTTTACTTAAGGTTTCTAGTGGTAAAGAAGTGTCATCAATGTGTTGAATCACCACAACGAGATATTTCTTTACTTCTTTTCTTTATTTTAAACAACGTTGATAGAATCTTTGGAGTTAGTCTAAGAAATTAATGCTTCTTGTATGTCTTGTTACCACTTTTAAGTTGAGAAACTTGAAAAGATAAGCGTTCTCGATTGATCTTGAGTTTTGAATATTTAATGTAAAATCGTTCTTCTTACATTTTATCGTCTCAACCTCTAATATAAGACTCAAAAATGCCTCAATATGCTTTTTTATTCCAATATTTCTTCACTTTTTAATTACATTCAAATTTGAAGGACATGCTTAATCTAGCAAGGTCACCAGATTTATCTTTAGACTGTAAAAGTACGTGAAGGTGAATGGCCACGCTGCTACCACGAGTCAAACGATCTAGAGGCAAAGATGAAACCTACAAAGGATCCTTTTTGGAGTATTTTATTGATGTTAGTGTAGGAAGTCCTTTTTCACCTTTACTCTAGATGAGTTCATACAATTGACATTCATTCTTGGACTTCATTAGGTCCATTTCCAAGTCAAGAATACGCCGATTGAGTTGGGCAATCTTTTTGTCGTATTCCAACTGATCAGATCATGAATTAAGTTTTTCGGTTAAGTCATGAATCTTGCTATCCTTAAAGGAGATCTTTTTTCCAATATCATTAACTGTTTCTCAAGTGGCTCTTAGAATAGGATTTAGTTGAACATATTTCTCATGCCGCTTATTGGCTTTAGCATTGTAAATAGATGTTAATCCCAAAGTCGAGCTAGAGGAACAAATTTTTATGGTCATCGCTAACTCAAACTAGAAGCTCTCGAGACATTGAGTGAGGTTGAGATCATTAAGAGATCAAGTGGACTCCTTGTCCTAAATCGAGGGAAAGTAATATTTAATCTCTAATAAGAATAAAGAAAAGAAATAACAAAACTCTTTATCATTGATTTGAAGAACAATTTATATCATTACATCTGCAGAAAGACAATAATAATAGTAACCATATGTTCCCATTAGTCTATGTTAATACTTGGGAAGAGAAAGGGCATCTCAATCCTCTAAAAGGACAAAGGGAAAATGGAACACATAGTACTAAAAGAAGCTCCAATGCTAGGATTCTTGACTGGAGGGAATCTATGGTAATCCTATTCGAGGGAATGAGCTCATCGCACATTAATTTTGCATAGTGTTCGAATCTCATAAAGGTATTGATCTCTTTGGTCACTTAAGAAATTAAAGTCCAGGTTAGGAGATAGATTGTACATATGATGGGGGTCACGGAGGAAATAATATTTTGATGAACGAGACTTTTCAATTAAGGAGGAAGTTTCTGTAAAATACCTTTTCAATCTAAACCATTTACTTAAAATGTCTTTGGAAACAGGCGATATAGCAGAAATAGAGACGAATTCAGAAATTTGCACGTCAACGACATAATAAAAATAAAGGTCAAAACATAAATTTTACATAAACAGGTTGTTACTGCATCAGCATAGGTACAAAAATAGAACTATACAATAATGTTATGAAGGCTTAAAAAGAATAGACTCCTTGTAGTATTCAATAATAAATCTATCCTTATCAAACTTAATCATGTCTGGAAGAAGGGAGTTAATTATAGTTAAAGGAGTGGCAGAAACTTTAGGTTGGTTCCAACATTCTTCAGGTGTGGGTTTGATTTACGATCATTTAGTATCTCATGCGAAGTCATTTAATCTAAGCTCCACAATCGTCGCCTAGGAAAGAAAAATCCATTATAGGAAATTTGACATAAACCAAGTAAAGGCATTCCATCAATTCGCTTCGATCCTCAATTAACATCTAGAAGAGAGTAGTGAGTTCTTCGTTTTCCTTATGGAAGTTCAATCAATGAACATGGGATTTTCAAAGAAGAATGCAACCCATTTGTTCTTGAGGTCTTCTAGGTATTTGAGGCATTTCAAAAGTCTCATATATCTATCATTAGATCCGCTGAATTCCTTGCATAACCTTTCCCCTTCTCTATTGAGTTTCATAATTTAATTTCTTTTCTTATCTAGTAAAATCTCGACATAATTTCTATTTTTCTTCATATATCGGTGGTTAAGTAATGTTAGGTCTGTCAGCTACAAAATGGCTTAAAATAAAAAAAACAAATTTCATGGAATAGTGTTCCTACGAAGGGATCATTGCAATACTTGGCTTGAAGGGCTAGTTCCTTGAATTTTGGAAGAAGAGTGTCCAAGTTCACCTAGATTAGGTGGGGTGATGCTGCTAGGAGAATTTTTCAGCGTTGATGATCCACTATATACTTGATCAACATGGGGAGGAGAAAGGTCAGCATCACGACTAGAGTTCTAAGTAGCTCTCGATCCACCTTGGTTAAAACCACCATTCCCATCCTTTCTCGGTGGACCATGTTAAGCATGATCGTTAGAGTCGTCATCCTTATCATCATCACCATCATTATTGTCATTATCGAATTTATCTTCTTCTCCACTCTCTAATTTGTCATTCTCCGGTAAAAGATTGTCAAAAGTCAAGAGTTTTGTAGGATCAATGGGTTCGTCATCCCCAAATTCAAAAATGTATCCTGAATGCGGTCAAGGCGGACTTTCTTTTACAATCCATTTCACTGGAATGAAAAGAAGGAAAGTCCATATCCAAGCACTATTCAATATTGTCTTTATAAGCGGTAAATAAGATGGCTTTAGAATTCTAATCCTTTCGACGAGGGAGGACTTCATTTTAAAATGAAGACACCTTGGTCTTAGTGCCATATAGAGATACCCTTGATCTCTTAAGGGAAAGTTTCTTATTTGCTAAGTCCTTTTCTAAAGTCAAAACTATGGCTGACGCCTCGCACTGTGCTTGCTTTACTTTATTATACAAGTTTATAAACATTCCATTATACTTTATTATACAAGTTATTTTTGCAATGGAGAATTTAAAACTATAACTTTTTATTCCTAATTTTAAGAGCATTGTAACAGTTATTATTATCAAAAAATAACTGATATCGATGTTGAAGTACGGAGGTAACATATGTTACTCAAAGGACTATTTTATGGATAGAAAAAGAATAAATAAAATGAAACAATTAATTATTTTTTATATTCCATGTTAAATAAAATTTATTGGAGTTATTTTTATATAATAAAAATAGGAAACTACCGTGATAAGTATTAACTACACTTCATTCTCTTTAACATATAACTATGCCGTTATAAACACCCCCATAAAGTTTGTTTTTTATTAATCAATAGGGTTTATATATTAGTAGAAAAGCTACCAACCTTAATTTTTATTATTCTTATAACAAAATCCATGTACCAATTAATATGTAAATTAGGATTCTATTTTTGAAAAACATAAAATGAAAATTTGCACAATTTTGATAGAAAACGCACGTTTACTTGCACATTTCGAAAAATAATAATCAAAAGTACAATAAAATTTGGTAATGACGAGAAATATAGTTATTTAATGTAAATGCAGTTATGTAGTAAAAATATACTTAAATTAATATAGTAAATACATACGAATAAAGAAGTCTGATTGTATTTTTGAAGAACTTTCCAAAAAAGTAAGCTGACTTTCATTTCTGTCATAAAATGTAAAGAGCGCTTTGTATTTTAAAATAATAGGGAGTTGATTTCTAAATTAATAATTAGTCATTGAATTTTTACAACTACATTCGAAATAGGGACCTGATGTGCAATGCCCTTTTTTAAAGTAGTTTAGTTATATATGATATAACTATGTGCATTGCATTCTTCTTCTTCTTCAAGGTAATGAACATGATATTAGGCGTGGACAACAATTAACTCTAGTAGTATTTTGTGCCAATAATAAAGAATTTTACCATACATTACCACATACATTATATTATAACGTAGCAATACAAAAGCACGTCCATTGGAACGTGTTCGAAGAAAAACATATGTCAACTTCTATTTATTAATAATTAGTATAAACAAATGTTCACAAAAACTAAATTTAAAATGATCTTCAATGTTTTTCTTTTAAAATTAAAATTACTCTTCTATAAATTTTATTACATAACGTAGCTGGTGTAGAAATTAAACACGGAATTGGGGGAGAGAGATAAGATATTAAATTATTAATGTTGCAATAGTAAAATAAAATGTGGAGAAGAAAGAGTCACCAAAATACCATTTCTGCTATTTTTTATTTTATTGCTGAAGAAAGATGTATTTGTAAATTCAAAAGCCTCAAATCAATATATATGTGTACATATATGTTTATAAAGATTGAAATGATATTACATCCAAATGAAACTAATACACAGTGGCCCCAATTTAAAATTGGGTCGTCAGTGGTCATCCCCCTTATAGCAATGATCCTATTTTTTTGCCGGAAGAGTTAGGGCAATGTGAATTCATGTAGTCTTTTGTTGCGTTTTAAGATGAAAGAAAAGGGATACATGTGAAATATAATTGAATTGTGAAATTGGAATTAAAACTGGAACGCATTGCGGAAAATTCAATAGTACATTGTCGATCATAGTATAATTTTTTTGGTTTCTAATTTCGATCGGTATATCAACAAATCAAATGTGGATAAAATGGAGTATGTAGTATGGTGCATTTAACACCACTCTTATGCTATTATCAAGTTTGTTTGTTTGTCTAAAATGAGTTCATAGTCCTAGGAAAACGAGGAACAACGATTTTCAAATTGAATGAATGGAGATTGAAGCTTTCTTAAAGTACTATTTTTGAACTATTTTTGAACTTGGTTAAATTTCCATAAAGACACGTAGTTAGCCCTTACACTTATTGAAATCACAACAATATCTTCATGGCTAATTATATTCACACCTTAATAGCCTTTTAACATACATCAGAAAATTCAATAAAGTTCTAAACATCAAAAATTTCTTTACATGCACCATCACTTTCAGAAAACTATGATTAATTTCATCTTCATCATCTTCCCTCTTTAAAATCTATAACTCATCTACACTAAATTTAGTTAAATCCAACAACTTGAACTACAATTTTTGAAACTAATTTTGTATCTTCTTTAAGTTCTTTTTTAATTCTAAGTTTCATCAAAATCAACTTTAATTTTAGAAAAAAAAATTAAATACTTTTAAACAAGGTCAGTAAGTTTTGAAGTTGTTAAAACTAATATTTTTTATTTCATCACAAAAAATTTGTGTGATCAAATATCATTAATTATAATGTTTTAATTTGATAAGTTATAAGAAAAAGACTAAAAAGTGCAATTAAAAGAAGGTAATCATATTCTTTTTAACAAAGTAACAGTGTATACTAGGTGATTTTTTATGTATTAATAGAGTTTGTGTATCTTTTTTTTAAGTATCCAGTTACCTCAATGCCGACAATATTATTTCTCTTTTTTAACTAACTAGTGATCGAGTTCACATAGTTTTATCTTAATATTTTTACCCCTTTATCATAATAGATTTTTCATATTTTTTTATATTCAATTTCCAAAGAATTGTTGTGATCTTTTTCATAATCTATTACTATTTATAAAAAGGATTTTGTATTTTGAAAAATTAATACATTTGTTATGATCTTACACATGATAATTTACTGATAAAACTACAAAATGGTGAGAAAATGACCTTTGATTGCATAGTTGTCCTTTAAAAAAATAAACTACTGCAATATTAATTTCAATTAAATAAATGAAGATAATATATTGGATAAATTACAAACATTACTAGGACCAAAAGAAAAATATGGAATAAAATGTACAAAACATAACAAGTAACAATTAATAGATTAAAATGGTATATGTGTGTATGTGTTATCCCCAAAAATATAAGTTATCGTAGATTGAGAGAAAGGTGTCGTAGATTAATTTTTGTTAGGGACTATCGCAAGTTGAGGATAAAACAAGCTGTTGCAAATTGATAATATAGGCAACCATCATAAGTTGAAGACCGAAGCAAGTTGTCGTAGGTTGATAGTGAATGGAGCCATCACAAGTTGATAATAAATGGAGCCATCGCAAATTTATGATGAGTGAAGCTATTGCAAGCTAATAATAAATGGAGCTATTACAAATTGGTGGTTGAAGAAGGTATTGCAAGTTAAAGATGAAATAACCATCGCAAGTCAACATTAAGAGAAATTAATGTAGGTCAATGCTAAAATAGAGTTATTACAAGTTGAAACTTAGGAGAAGGCATCACATGTTGACTAGTTAAGCTATCGAAGGTTGACATTCCAAAAGCTATCGCATGTTTATCGAATGGGATATCAAAGGTTGATGTTCCTGAAGTTATCGCATGTTGATTAGATGAATCATTGAAGGTTGATGTTTCTAAGTTATCACATGTTGATTGGAAAAGCTATCAAAGATTGGTGTTTCTAAGCTATCGCATGTTGATTGGATGAGCTATCGGAGCTTGATGTTTCTAAGCTATCACATATTGAATAACTACACAAAAGTAGCTCCAACTAACCATATAGCATTCACTTATTGGGTTAGCATTGCCACATCATCATGAAGCAAGAGAAGGATTGTGCCACATGTTATCTCAAACATGTGCCACGTTAGCAAATCAAGACCATCCACTTCGAATAAGTGACGCATATCATGAACTCGAAGACTCAATTTTTTTATAAATAGGCATGTACCCCATACTAGAAAGTGGATGAATTCCGGGTGGTACATTTTCCTGATTTTTCATTTCTTTGAGTGCATAATAAAATGCTTGAGATTGTGATTTTAATGGCTGTTAGGTCGAATTAGAATTAAGGATTTGTAACCAATGAATTGAATGAATTCCAATTTGCATATGTGGACTCTCGATTTGCCTACTTAACTTGTGACTAACTTCCCTATTTAATTAACATATTGAAAATGAAATTGCTTGTTTCTTTTAACTTGCACATCCGCTAGAAATATTTAAGATAAGACCAAATTTTTACCTAACATTTAGTGGTGCTTTCATTGAGAGTCGAACTTAAAGAATCTTTGAACACAGAACAAGATCCATCTCATCCAAATCTTAATTATGGTGATTAAATCCAAACAATGATCTTCATAACCTCCCTTAAACACTTCAGCCTATCCATAGAATATCCTACAGTTTAGTGAGGAGCAAGAACTGAACCTAAGGGATCTAGCGCTTTCGACTATAGAGGAAAAGAAGAGAGTTGCTCAGTATTCCCCAAGTAGATGTAGTTTGAATCAATTTCACATAGGGTAAAAACTGATTTTTTTTCCTTAACAAATGAACTAGACATATAAAAGCTGATAGGAGGACATAAGAGAAATATCAAGTTAAGGGATGATCCTTTTGCGTGGGCAAGAAAAAATATTCAACCTCAAGCCAAAGGGACAATTTGTGAAATAGAGTTAAACCTTGATTTCGACAAATTTACTCAAAAATGGAAAACATTGTTAGCCCATCCTTTAAAAGGAAAGAAAAAGGTCTTCTAACAATGAAAAGGGAATCAAATGAAAATCAAAAGGAAGTTATGAACCTACAAGAGAAGTACCAAAATAAGCGAGGAAACCACATTCCTAAGTGGCCAAAAAGCAAGATAGTTGCTCCCCTCCATGTTCCTCAAGAAAGTTTATTTTCTTATTGAGGAAAGACTAGATTATTGGACTCCCAAGAAAAGAATGAGAAGGGAAGAAAGGCATGAAGGGGGCAAATACTGCTATTATCATGAAAAAATGGGGAAAATACTAATAATTATAGAGTCTTATCAGGAATCAAAGAATATTATGTAAGAAAAGGAGAGTTCCAGGAGTTTTTTAAATCTAAACTTTCAAGAAACTAGAAAGAGGAGTGGATAAGATTTCAAAGAATGATGGTTGTACATAATCATTAAAGAATGGAACTAATGATCAAAGGATTATTGTAAAGACCTGATATTTTCAACCATTCGCATCCCCACACGTCGGATTTGAATTGCTTAAAATACCATATTGTTAATTTATATTTGGCAAAACTCAGCATATACAGTAAATAATTAATCACAGAATCACAGACATAGAGTAATATATGATATGCAGCGGAAAAAAAAAGAATAGTAGTTCATGAAGCTACTATATATATATATATCAAAGTTAAATAAGATACAACAGAAGTGTCAAATACAATAGTCAAATACAAGATCAGAATTCATCACTAGAATCAACCGAATAACTGCAAGCTGAAAAGATGTAGGTGGATCTCCAAACGAAATTCCAACTCCAAAGGTGAGTCTCAAAAGCTATATCACTTAGTCTGACCTAAGCATAAAGCAAAACACTCGAGTTAGGATTAACATTCTTATACCAATATATCCAACTCAAGTGAAATAACAACTGAAATACAAGTAACTCAAATGATGTTTAGGATAACCATCCTCTGAGGATCCATTATTCTATCTACTATGTAGTAATATATGCTATTATAATATTATTTAAAGTAAAGTAAACTTACTTAAAAATAGCGTTAAGGCTTTACTTTTTCCACCTTAATACATATATAGTACCAATAGTCTATACAATACCGTAATACTTCCAGATCGAGAGGCTACAGAGGATACTCTATAGGTACGACACAAATCAAAACTCGTACAAGGCGTGCTAGGGAAGGTGACATGGCACAACGAGGCAATGCCAGGGTAGATATACCAATTACGCATCCGGACTGGTGGTAACGTATAGCAGCCACTACAGCCCACCTCGAGACACGCTCCCAAAATCAAAGGTGCACCCAATCAATCACAAAGTAATAGAATGGTATCGAAGAAGTGTGTCCGATCAGAGGAGCTACCTCATTGGCCAGGAATTGCTTCGGTTTTAGCCACCTTATGCCAACTCACGAGAGTCAGGTCCACGTATATAACTCAATAGAACGTCGCCACCATCCTACTTCATTCTGGAATCTCCACCGCGTACACGGTTGTTAAAGTGTTTTTCGGAGTTGGCAGAGAGTATGACAACTTCCAATCCCGGTCTTTTTAACAACTAAACGTTATTATAACACCGCGGTCGTTTCAAAATTGTTTATATACCAAAACCAAAATATCATTGCCATTTCAAAACCATATCAATACGATATCATTTCCATTTCCAAAACCATAGCATTTTCAAAGTTATAACACTTTCAAAACCAAACACTTGAAAATATAACATTTTCAAAACATAATACTTTGAAATTCATAGCTTTGAAACCATAACTTTCACCACTTAAACAATTTAGATATTCAAATAGTATATATAATAAAATAGTTTTTAATTTAAAATTAATTTATAAAATAAAATAATTTCCTCAACTTCACAAATTGATTCAAATCAACTTGAATCCAAAATTCAGTTTAAATCAAATCTCAATTCATAAATTTCAACTCAATTCAGTTTTCCATAAACCCTTTTAATTTATATTGATTTCAAATACAGGTTTTGAACCTCAAAAAAACCATTTCAATTTTCATATATTTCAAAGCTTTAAATATTCCACTATTTCAAAACTAGATTTGATAACTTCATATATACCTTAACTTAACTTCATTATTATTCAGTTTTTGAAATATTTACTTAACAAATCCAATATCTTTTAAATAAACCCCAAATTCCAAATCACTAAAAATTCCTTCAATTAATTTAAACTTGAAATATTCATTTTAAGTCATCTTACGCAGAAATCAACATAAAATCGTATCTTTTAAAATTTCAAATTCCATAAGTTTCAAATCGATTAATTAAGTAAATCCTTAATTAAGTACAATTTCAAATCAATTTCAAATCTATCTTCTCAACCTTAATTTATTAAATCATTATAAACTCCATATTAAAATATAATTTAAATAAATACTTATCCATATTATATTTTAATAAAATAAACTTTATTATTAAACTTATTTTATATCAAATAAATTTATATGTAGCTTAAATCAAGAATTTAACTATATATAAAATAATATTTATATAATGTCAAAAATCAATATTTATTAAACCATATATTTCTTTCCAAAACCACAGAAATCATTTCAAAATATTTATATATACGGTGTCTGTATATAATTTTCTACCCTATGGTCAAGTGATACGGATATTTATCATTTTAATCTGTAATCTAAATATATACGGGTATATATCATTTCAACCCGCAATCCCAAATTCAATTCAAATGAAAATCGCTTGGGTTTATCATTTCAACCCATAATGATTTTCTCCTATTCTAAAGTCCGTTTGGGTATGTATCATTTCAACCCATAGTGAATTCTATACTAACAGAGAACTTGTAGAGTGATAATAGATATGATAACAATACAACAGGCATATATCATCAATATAAATAACAGATAATGGTGTCAGATGTCACAGGTGAACAGATACAGATAAAAACTTATGTATAGCAATGCAAATATCTAATAACAACATATTTCAATTGTCGTTCTAATTGAAATCAAATTTAATTAATATAAGAACGTTGATCGTGAGTGATTGCTCACCTTTCAAGGCTAGAGAGATAGACAATGAAGTTAAGTAACGAAATCCAGGCATGAATCCAAAACAAACAAGGTTGGCACGAATTCGATGAATAGAGCTGATAACAGGAATCGATAAACGAATCAGAACAGGATTGATGAAGATAGATGGTATAAATGAATATATATATATATATATAACTACATATAATTATTTATATATCAAGCCATATTCTAAATTTAAGCATATGTTAAATTAAATAAACATGTATTTCAAAATCATTGTTTTTATATTAAGACACATATATAAAATCAACCATATATAATCTGAAATATACAAAAAACGTAAAGTCTATACATAAAAATGTATTTCATTTGAATATATATATATATATATATATATATATATATATATATATATATATACACACACTGAATAATCAGTTCAACTTATATCTCAAAAATAATATATACACATACATAACAAGTCCCAATATATATATATATATATATATATAAACTATATAAACTTACACTGCCAGGTTATACATACATGCGGCTATGGACCTTATGCAGACTAATATATAAATAACAGAAAATATTTTATATGTTATATACTTTAAACCATATTACACAACTAAATATACATATATACCAACAACCTACTAATTTTATACAATACAAACTACTGTACTTTATATATATGCCAGCAAAACAACACACATGCATATACTTTATAACCTTGTACAGACGTGTACATTATAACAACAACAAAACCTATATATATATATATATATATATATAAATAGTATTAGCATTATACTCAATACATATAATATTTCATCCCAAATCTAGTGCATAGTGATATATAAGTACATGAATGAATAAATAGCTAGACTGGTGTATATATATAATGTAAGCACTTTACATAACAGCTAACATATATACACACACACACACACACACACAGAGATATATATATATATATATATAAACACCAACAGGTTATATACGGAAATATATTTCACTTATACAAATATATGTATCAAAAGATTTTAAAATATGACTCACTCAATTTTTATCAAATATAAGTCACAAATATATATATATACACACACACAGAGAGACACGTACGCGTATATAAGCAAGAAAAGTTGAGCAGACCATACTATATTTTACATACTATATTTTATAAACCGTTATATAAAATAAATAGAACGTATAATTTTATAAATCAGTAGATCGACTATATAAAGAAATATAGTAAACAAAATATACGGTTTAAAATAAAACAGAAATAGAAAAAAAATGAAGACTTGATGTGTACTTCCCCTTTGAACACAATAACAGACATTCCTACTTTAATACATATAACCCGACGTTTCCCTTTAAAATATCAATATTTTATCGATATAAGTCTTAAACAAATATATATGACTTACATGTAATACCTTTGTGAACTAAGTTATATATATATACATTTACATGTAATAAGAGATATATTTTAAACTGATATAAAACAAGTTATATATCTGAAACATGTATATGTATAATATCACCAAACTGATTATCACTTAGATAAACAAATATATGAAAAGTACATATATACAACTAACATATTATACTAATATATACTTTATAAACTAATAGACTTTGTATATGTGAACTAACAAATATTATAAAAATCTATACACTAATACAATATATCATACACAACCTATAACTATAAAAATCAAAACACATACACAGCTTTATGCTCAACAAAAAATACACATAACCTACCTATTTGAAGGAGAAGAAGAGGATAGGAAGCAAAAGGCACGGTGGTCGTCATCGGTAAGGCGAAGCACGAGGTTCGGAGCGGCACACATGAACGTGGCTACGGGTCTGAGTTGAGCCCGAGCAAGGTGGGAACGGCGGTGGTGATTGGTGGTGGGTTTTGTGCTAGGCGATGGTGGTTACAGTGTGGATGGTCTTGGCAATTCGCTGCTACAGGTGGAGAGAGAAGGGAGGCTGCACGTGTTGCTCTCGGTGGCTGACGTGCATGTGAAGGGAAGTAGATGATGGGTTTTGTTGGAGAAGGCATTCACGTGGAGGCAAATGAAGAAGAAAAGTTGGCTTCAAGAATAAAGAAATGAACAGCTATAAGTGGAAAGAATTTTAAACGAACCAGTTATAAAATAATTTGGAGCCACGGGGAAATGGAAAAGTCATAGTTGATTTCAAGAAAAATAAATTTCTCGTGGCTGACAACTTTGCATGATGGGTAATGAATAGACAAAGGAAATGAAAGGACAGAGGGAGCCCATATGGTTAAAACGGGTACCGATACGTAATCTCTTCCCGCGGATTCCACTGCAGACCAGACTCCAAAACACAAAATAATTATAGTGCTGAGATCCACACGATGATACGAATAGAATGACATACAGATATCAGTGGTACGATCATCCGATCAAAAGTCGATAATCGGTACCGAAAATGCTGCTAATTCCGTACAAAAAAATCCAAACGGAGCTAGAAACGTCCGAATTTCATGAAACTAATTTCGCAGTCTGATTCAGAGTGTCTTAAATAAATTTTCTCATGTTGACATATTTAGGTTTCAGAAAATATTTTATTTTCATCCATTTTAACTGATATAAATTTAAATAAAATTACACAATAAAATAAACTTTCAAATTATCTGATGAAAATTTACCAGTTGTTATGTTTAAACAGACGTGTTCCAAATATTAATTTTTTTTCGAAGTTTTATATTTTAAAATTTCACAAAATTTCAGTTAAATATATAAATAAATCAAATAAAATTATTATAAATTTACGGGTTGTTACACTTATCTTCTAAAATGGAATGACTTCGAATGGAATGCCAACCTAATTAAAGCTTTTAGTCTCACCGCAAGGCCTAGCACCAAAGGGAATGGATGAAAAGCCTTCAATCCTACTGCAAGCCCTGGTCGGAGCACCCATCCAAAGAGTGACGATTAATTAAGCCTTTGGTCCCACTATAAGGCTTGACTGAGGCAACCATCTAAGGTAGATGGATGAAAAGCCTTCGGTCCCATCGCAAGGCCTGGCCAGAGTACCCATCCATAGAGTGATGGTCAATTAAGCCTTTGGTCTTACCATAAGACCTGGCCAAAGCATTCATCCAAGGAAGATAGACAAAAATCCTTCGGTCCCATTGCAAGACCTGGTTGGAGCATCCATCCAAAGTGTGATGGTTAATTAAGCCTTTGGTCTCAATACTAGGCCTGGCCAAAGCGCTCATCCAAGGGAGTTGGATGAAAATCCTTCGGTCCCTTCTAAAGACATAGGCAAAATACCTATCCAAAAGATTTAGACAACAAAGTTTTTTTAATCCAATCATTCGGGTTATTAATCCAACTGATCAAGTAATGAATTAAGTTTTCCGGTTAAGTCATGAATCTTGCTATCCTTAGAGGAGATCTTCTTCCCAGGCTCATTAACTATTTCTCTAGTGGCTCTTAGAATACGATTTTGTTGAACATATTTCTCATGCCACTTATTGGCTTTAGCATTGTCAATAGATGTTAATCTCAAAGTGGAGCGAGAGAAACAAATTTTCATGGTCATCGCTAAGTTAGACTAGATGCTCTTAAGACGTTGAGTGAGGTGGGATCATTAAGAGATAAAGTCGATTCCTTATCCTAAATTGAGGGATAACTTAGTCAATCTCTAATAATATGAAAGAAAAGAAATAGCAAGACACTTTATCAATGATGTGAAGAACAATTGGTATCATTACATCCACACAAAGATAACAATAATAGTAACCACATGTTCCCATTAGTTTTGTTAATCCTTGGAAAGAGAAAGGGCATCTTAGATTCTCTAAAAGGATGAAGGGGAAATAGAACACATAGTACTAAATGTTGCTCTAATGCTAGGATTATGATGGGAGGGAATCAGCCACAATTCCATTCTTTGGGCGAGGGACTAAGCTTATCACGTGTTAATTTCGCATAGTGTTCAAATCCCATGAAGGTATTGGTCTCTCTGGTCATCCAAGAAATTAAAGTCTAGGTTAGAAAATGGATTGTACATATGATGGAGGTCACCAAGGAAACAATATTTTGATAAACAAGACTTTTCAATTAAGGTGGTATTTTCCTTAAAAGACCTTTTTAATCTAATGCATTTACTTAATGTATCTTTGGAAATACGGAATATAGAAGAAATAGAGACAAATTTGGAAACTTGCACGTCAACGACATAATTAAAATAAAGGTCAAAACATAAATTTTACATAAAAGGCTATTGCTACATCAACATAGGTACAATAATAGAACTGTACAATAAGGTTATAAAGGCTCATAAAGAATGGACTCCTTGTACTAGTCAATAATAAATCCGTCCTTATCAAACTTAATCTTGTCTGGAAGAAGGGAGTTTATAGTTAAAGGAGTGGCATAAACTTTAGGTTGGTTCCAACTATCTTTGGGTATGGATCTGATTTGTGCTCTTCTAAGTATTCCTTGTGAAGTGACAGGGTGCCGCATGCAAATCATAAAGCCTGGTGTAGGTGATGAACAGGAAGATGTTTCTCTGGTTGAAATAGATAATGAGATCCCACTAGGCGAAACGTGTGAATGTGATAGGGTGCCGCATGCAAATCATTCGGTGATGCTGGCTTTCGAAGTATTAGAGCAGGATAATTGTGTAAGAATGACTAGCAATGAAGGCCTGGACTTCTCAAACGTGAATACCGATGTTACTCAAGATGGTGTCAATATGCACAATTTGAGCTGTGATACCTGTCTGCATGGTGATCTTACTGGTGATAGGCCAGATGTATTGCAAAATTGTGCTACTGATGCTTATTGTAATGCGATCTGTGTTTCTGGTTCGACAGTTAACAATAGGCTAGGTTTTGGTTCAATGTTAATGACGCAGATGCTAATATTCAATTGAGCAGAGAAGTAGTTTCTGGGGCTACTTTGGATTAAGGGAATTCATCTTTCGAATCCTATGGTGGAAGAATTAAACAGCATGGTTCGTGTTCACCTTTGTCTAAGAAAGGCAGGAGAAAGATGCAGGCTGCTAGTGGGTCAGTTAGATGTAGCGCCAGGATCAGAGGTAACCAGCCTCAGGTGAGTTTCCATGTTCGAGTGCCAAGAGCGGCACTTCGAACTCAAGCTCAGGTATGTGTCTCGATATGGGTAGTACGTATTCTTCGTACGCGTTAGGTAACCTATCTGCTTCTGAATTTAGTAAGTTAGCTTCTGATACTTGTTTCATTTTTTCTGATGCCGAGTTAGATCGGGAGTTTATTAGATGTAGGGAGTTGGACAGGGCTAGATCTGTTGGTTCATGAGAATTATTAGTTGGAACATTAGAGGTTTACACGATTTCAATAAATGTGACAAAGTTAGAACTTTTTTTAAAGACTATTCTATTGATATTTCTCTCCTTCAGGAAACTAAAATTGATTGCCCTGATTTTAGACTCTTTAGAAGATTAGGAGGTTATCGCTTGAGAAAATGGGCTTGTTACCATCTGTTGGCGCTTCTGCGGGGCTAATGGTTGGCTGGCGTGATAATTATTTTAAACTCCTTCAATGTATTCCACAAAAGCATTCTTTGCACATTATTTTTATTAATCTTGTTGATAATTCTTTTTTAAATATTTCTAACGTTTACGGTCCTAATTCAAAAATTAATCGTCGGATTTTATGGAATGAATGCCTTGAATTTAGATCGTTAGCTCCGGGCTCTTGGATCCTGGGGGAATTTTAACGTTACTCATTTTTTGGGAGAGCGTTCTTCTCGTGAAGGCGATTTCTCTACCATGGAAAGCTATTAACGACATGCCTAGCGATAAATCTCCGTGTCCGGATGGGTTTCCCATTTTATTTATAAAACTTTTTGGGATGTCTTGAAATCTGACCTAATTAACATGTTTACTGATTTTTATAATGGAAGCTTGCAATTAGGAAGATTCAATTTTGCAAATGTTATTTTATTACACAAAAAAGTAGGCGCAAATAATTTAAAAGATTTTAGACCTATTTCTTTGATTAACTATTCTGTTAAATTTTTTTCAAAAGTATTATCTAATAGGCTGAGTATGAGAATGAATGATCTAATTGACTGTTCATAATCTGTTTTCATTAAAGGAAGAAATATCACCGACGGTGTCGCAGTTGTTCAAGAATATATTAATCACTGCTGTAAAAACAATATTACCTGTGCTATCCTTAAACTAGATTTCGCCAAAGCTTTCGATTCCGTTGATTGGGATTTTTTAATTGATATTTTTCATGCTAGAGGTTTTAGTCATAGATGGATTAGCTAGATCATGAATTTGCTCAAAACTAGGAACTTTAGTATAATGGTTAATGGTATTTTAGGGAATAAAATTCAATCTAAGAGAGGTTTAAGGCAAGGGGACCCTTTATCGCCTCTTCTGTTTAATCTCGCCGCTGACGTTTTTGCTAAGATAATTAAAAAAGCGGTTGATAATGGATCATTGGGAAATGTAGGTAATGATATATCGCGTAATTGTATATCAGTCCTCCAATTTGTTGATGATACCATGCTTTTTTCTTCCTATTTACCATGACATATCATTTCTCTTAAGTTCATCTTATATTGTTTCGAACTCCTATCAGGTTTGAAAATAAACTTCGATAAAAGTTCTGTCCTAGTCCTGAACGGTCATGATAATGTTGAAAGTTTAGTTGCAAATACTCTCAACTGCAAGACTATGAACTTTCCTTTTGATTATCTCAGCTTTGTGATTAGACCTTCTAAACTCAAACATGATGACTGGTTTATAATCATTTATAAAATCAAAAATAGAATATCCAGTTGGAATGGGAGATTATTATCTAGAGCAGGTAGATTAGTTTTAATAAATTCTGTTCTAACTGCCCTTCCAATATACTGGATGTCTATGCATTTATTTCCTGATTGGGTAATTGATAAAATTGACAAAATTAGAAGAGATTTCTTATGGAGTAGGGAAAATACTAACAATAGCATAAAATGTTTAGTAAACTAGGAAACTGTTTGCAAAGCTAGAAAGGAAGGTGGTTTAGGAGAAATTAACTTGCGTAATATGAACTTGTCTTTGCTTAGTAAATGGTTATGGAAGTTTAAGAATATAAACGATAATGCTACTTGGAAAGAGATCATCATAAAATATTACTATAATGGTTGTATTAACTCTTATCAAATCATTTCTCCCGACAATCAAAATATTTCTAACTTTTGGAAATCCATTTTGAAATGTCAGGATATTTTCAACCTAGGCCTTAGTACGATTGTCCACTCTGGTAATTGTACTTCTTTTTGGCATGACCGTTGGATTTCTGTGTTACCTCTTAAGGTAGAATTGAAGGAGCTTTACGAAATCTTCAACTTTAAGTATGCGTTAATTAGTGATGTTTTTCTCCTGATAACGAGCCCCCTTGGAACTTTACTTTTAACAGAATTCTAATTAGCTCAACCCTTAGGCAGCTTTCCTTGCTATATGCTAAATTAAGTCTTTATAATATTGATAATGATAATGACATCATTATGTGGGAATGGGATAAAAGTAAGAAATATACTCCAAATTTTTTTCATAAGTTTATTAACTTTTCAGGCACATCAAACATCTCTTTTAACTATAGCTGGAAAGCAAATGATCCTCCTAAATCTAAAATAATTCATATGTGGTTAATACTCCATGGAAAACTTAATACTATAGAATTACTAAAGAGAAAAAACATTCATAATGATGACAACCATTGTTATTTTTGTAATTTGCATACTGAAGATATTAAACACATTTATTATGACTGCTTGGAGTCTTATTACATCCTAAACAATACTCTCAGAATTTTTAATTTTAATATTACAACTAAAATCAATGATTGTGAATTCTACTGGAGCAGATATAGATTTAGGTTCAAAAAGAATACTAGATTCTTACTAGATACTTTATTCACTATTATTTTTGGTATATTTGGTTCGAAAGAAATCAAAGAATTTTTAACAATAATATTAGTCAGGGTAATAAACTGATTTACACCATTTCTTCTTTTTGTTTTAATTGGATTTCTAACCCCAAATACAAATTAGCTAAAAACAAATTCTTTAAAGGGTTCCTTAACAAAGTTAGGTATAATATTAACTCTTTTAAACTCAATAATAATATCTTTAACACTAATAACAATAGTATTTATATTTATCCAAACTTATCAACGATCTCACTGTCAACCATAATTTGCTTAGGATCATAGGCTCTTAATTTTTTTGCTTTGTACTAGTTTATGTTCGTGGCTTAGTTTAGATAGATGGTTATCTTAGACGTCTAATCCCCCCTACCCCCTTTTTTTATATACATATATATGTATATTAACTTTCTAATATACATATATATGTATCATTCTAACTCCTTATTTAGTCTTTCTGCAGGCGCAGGTTTGAGCGACAGGGTGTTTGGGTTCACATTGCAGGTTCACACGACTCCAGATTGCAGAGCTTTGGATTGTGGAAAGGGCTTTGGCGTAGAGTTTTCATCTTAGGGCACCTTCATCTCCATTATGGAGCGCTTACTTCTAAAGGATTTGCTTTTTGGCTTGGCTTTTGTTCCATTGTAGCAGGGAGCTTCTTATTTAGCTTGTGTCGTCACCTTGTATTTTAGGTTTTTCCAGTGCTTTCTAGGTACTTCAAACACTTTAATATCGGGCGGTTGTCATGCATGCGCTCGATATTAGGGTGTGATGGGTAGAGACTTTGTCGGACCTCATCTTAGGGGTGCCTTATTTTGTTTTTGTTTTTGTACCTTCATTTTGTCACCTGCCAGACATGTTGGCAGCTCCTTATTTCTGTGTTATATATATAGCTATATGTGTGCTCTCCTCTATTCTTAGAGGATCACACATTTCCCTCAAAAGCATTCCTTATGAAGTCATCTAATATAAGCTCCACAATTTTCTTTTAGGATAGAAGAATCCATTATAGGAAATTTGACATAAACTAAGTAAAGGAATTCCATCAATTCGCTTCTATCCTCGATTAACATCCAGAAGAGAGTGGTGAGTTCTTTATTTTCCTTACGGAAGTTAAACTGGCGAACATGGTAATGCAATCCATTTTTTAAGTCTTCTAAGTGTTTGAGGCATTTCGAAAGTCTCGTATACCTATCATTCGAATTCCTTGGATAATCTTTCCCCATCTTTATCGAGTTTCATAATGTCATATCTTTTCTTATCTAGTAAAATATCGACATAATTTCTATGTTTCTTTATATACCGGTAATTAAGTAATGTTAGGTCTGCCAACAATAAAGTAGGACAAAATAAAAAAACAGATGTCATGGAATAGTGTACCTGAGAATGAATCATTGAAATATTTTGCTTGAAGGGTTGGTTCCTTGAATTTTGGAAGCAAAGTGCCCTAATTCACCTAGGTTAGGTGGGGTGATGCTGCTAGGACGATTTTTCTGTGTTGATGATCCACTATTTCCTTGATTAATATGGGGAAGAGAAAGGTCAGCATCATGACTGGAGTCTTGAGTAGCTCTCGATCCACCTTGGCCAAAACCACCATTCGCATCCTTTCTCGGTGGACCGTGTTGAGAATGATCGTTAAAACCATTATCCCTATCATCATCACCATCATTATTGTCATCATTGAATTTATCTTCTACTACACTCTCTAATTTATCACTATTTGGTGAAAGATTGTCGAAAATCAAGAGTTTGGTAGGATTAATGGGGTTGTCATCTCCAAATTCAAAAAATTCTCCTAGAATGCGGTCAATAAGGATATCAAACTTTCTTTTGTAATCCATTCAAGTGGAATGAAGAGAAGGGAAGCCCATATCCAAGCACCGTTCAATATTTGTCTTTATAAGCGGTAAATAAGATGGCTTCAGATTCTAATCCTTTCGACGAGGGTTGACTTCATTATAAAATGAAGATGTCTTAGTCTTAATATCGCGTAGAGATACCCTTGGTCTCTTAAGAGAAAGTTTCTTACTTGCTAAATCCTTTTTAAAGTAAAAACTATAGCTGAAGCCTCAGTTGGGCTTGCTTTGCATCCTCAGGACTTGAGGAAAGTTTCTTCTCCAAATCCTTTAATTTTCCTTTAAATTGCGAGTTTTATTCTTCTCCAAGTCAAAAAAGTTATGATTTGAACGTTTTTGATGGATAAGGAGCTGTTGTTTGTGTAGACACTTTGAAATTCATTCTCAATAGACTTTACTTTCTTAAAGAGAGAGGAGTTTTGTTCTTGTAATGATGACATATCTTGAGAAGGGGACAAAGACTGTTGCTGTAGAAGAAATAAATGCTTTCAAATCTAAAAAGAATCTTAAATATTAGAACTAAATTGGTTGGATAATCTAATGCATAAGAAATATAGGGCACATACTAGGACAAGTGCTATAAAGAGAGACAAGAGACTCTCTTGAAAGAGGAAAGGAAGCCTCAGTTGGGTCCATGAAAGCAATGGTAGGGGATTGGAGGATAGTCTTTAGCAACTTCTCAAAACATGACAAGTGAGAAGTCCCTATATCAGGGCCTAGAAGAGGAGCATTTGTGTAAGGTGAATCAATCCATAAGTTTGAAGAAAAGCTATGAAATCCCTCATGGTAAGCTTATGATATCAATAGTTGGGCTCTGAACGGGCAATGAAGAAGAGGTAGTGTGACATCATAAGTAGGAACCAAGGGCAATGCTAGAGCAGAATCAACCTCTTTGGACTTCATGAATAGAGGTTCAAAAGAAGTATGTTAATTGCTAGACTCCTTTTGTTTCCTAGTCTTAGAAAATGAAAATATATCTCCTATAGAAGAAGTAAAAGATGATGAGACGACTTTAGAAATAGGAGGAAGAGGTGGTTTTCCTTTAGCTTTTAGAGAGGAGGGCAATTCAAGAGACCTTTATCCGACGATAAGGAAGCTGGGTCAACCAAGTGCACATCTAAAACACAAAAAACATCAATATGAAAAAACATCATTTCCTTAAACATAAGAAGGAGAAGAATGGTACTTAGTGAGTATCCATGAATACTAATAGTTAAACAACAGATTGGAGAGTTTGTAGAGTAAACTTCTAATTTAGCGGCAACAAGAGTTAAAAAACCATATCTATTCCTTTTTACTATGGGAGGCTCACCCAAATCCGATGAAGTGGTTTGATCAAGGAATACTTTCTCTTCATTAAGAAGCCTCAGTCGACTCCTTGAGTACTTGGTGACATCTCCAAGATGATCAAATTTTGCCAAAACCTTAGGATTAATGTCTTTTGAGGCAGAAGCTAAATGTAATAATCAAAAATAAAATGGCAAGAGCCAACGTAAAATGATGATTAATAACCAAGAGGATTATAAGACCAAGCGACATACTAGGAAAAAATAATTTCCCGGAAATCTTTAGGGAGAAACATTTTATGTAAAAGAATTAATGACTCTAGTCCTTTATATTGTTGATCGAGTCAGAAATCAACTTGCTACCAATAAAGGAAAAGTAATATACAGTGCCTTTAGGATGATACTTAGTCTTCTAAAGAGTGGCAATGGAATATAGAATATAAGGAGTTAAATCTTCTAACTGGAGCTCTTTAAATAGCACAAACAGGGAATAAATGTAACTGTAAGAATTCGAGTTAAGATGAGTTGGAGAAATCCCGAGGAAAGATGGGATTCTAGTAATAAGGTCATTGAAAGGCATGTAGTAAGAGTGCTAGATATATATGAGGGTAAAAGTGCATAATTGATGTGCATGTAAATGTGCATATTTTTACCACCATATTTAATCTATTTGAATTAAATAAATGATCATATCGGGTATTTTAACTTGTTTAAACCAAAAATTCAAATTATTTCAAATTGTCACATATTCATCTTCATATATGGGAAAAACGGTCATTTGTGTGCATATATTTCTTTAAGACAATTGATTGGAAATTTATATATATTTTTGTAGGAAAATGGTCTCAAATAAGAGTGGTTTCATGAAGATATGCATGCACAAAATTAATACAAAGGAATGAAGATGGAAATAATTCAAAGTGAAGAACATGGAGGACCCCACCTACCCACCTACCTTAATATACAAATTAAAGGCTAATGCACATGCTTTTGGAGTTAATGGCTTCATGTACACTTAATGGGGGATTAAGACATGTTAATGATTACTTGGCCTCCACACTTCCTAAGGGGTATTTTGGGCATTCCCCAAAAAATGAATTAGGGTTTTAACACTTGTACAAATACCCCTTATGTTTCATGTAACAGAGGATCTCTTCTCTTAGTCTCTCTTAGGCCTCCTTATCTTTAGTTTAGCTTAGATCAAATAAAAGAAAGCTCTCTTTCTCTTTTCATGGCTACTTAGCCATTTTTATTTTCATGTAATTTTCCTTTTTTTTTATGCTATTAATACATGCTCTTTCCTTTTACATGCCTCTTTTTTATGTTGTATTATAGATCTCCTTTCTTTTATGCAAGTTAATTAGCTTATCTTTTCATTTTGCTCTCTTTTTTCTCTTCTTTTTATTCAATGTTGTTTGCTACATTTGTTCATATGATGACAAATATGAGAGGCTAAACCCCTTCAATTTAGGGGGTAATGAAGCTCTCTAATTATGTAGCTCCAACTATGTGTTAATTCATGCTCTCTTTTTGTGCTTAATGAGAATGATTGAAGTGGTTTTATTTGTTGTTTTTTCCTTGAATTTGATAGTCTATATTGTTGACACCAAATAGGCTATGCTTAAACAAACAAAACACAAATTGCCTCTTCATCTATATACGATTATGGCAAAGAAGTGATTGTTGAAATTAAAATTTGATGGTCTATGTTTCTAATCAATAGTTAATAGGCCATACTTAAAATAGATTTCATTTTCTTTTTCTTTTTCAAGTTTCATGAAAGTTAGTAAGTGTTTTAAGGGGTGTGTTATAGTTTGATGACTTATGTTGGCTAATTAATAGCTCAAATATGTCATACTTATGATAAACACATCAATTAAAACCCTAATGACCATAAAAGTGAGATCGTTATTTCATGTGTTGAACTACATGATCTAGAGAGTGGATTTATTCTCTAAATTGACATTTAACTCTCATATTTGCATTTCTTTTCTTTTTGTTAGTTAGTTCATTTTCTCATTTTCTAGCTTAAATATACTCTCGACTTTGGTATAATTTGATTGAGTAGAAAATTTAAATCATCAATTCCCTGCAGATCGACCTGTATTCGCCACGTGCTACATTCGTACACCGTGCGCTTGCGGTTATTTTTATTTCAAAATTCGTTCGACGGTTTTCTAACTCGATAGAATTTCCGTCGACGAACAAGTTTTTGGCGCCGTTCCCGGGGAGTTGTTTTGATTTTAAATTTTCTATTCTTCGAATTATTTTGTTTTGATTTTTGTGTATTTTATTCTATGTGTAAGTGCATTTAAAAAAAAAATTGTGTGTGTGCATGTTGATTTTTGTTGTTTGTAGTTAGCCAGTTTCTTTTCATTAGTATTTGCATTTTCTATACCCAAAAAAAAAACATATACACAATTTCATTAAAAAAAAAAAAGATTTTTCATTTCATTTACATTTCCTTTTACATTTACATTTTCATTTACAAATTCCCCTTACATTTCCCTCTCTATATTGCTTTTCTGCCTGCAGTCTCATTTTCCACTCTCTGTTCCACTCTCTGTTGTACACATCTCTGCACATACCAGTGCACACTGTGACAGTTCACACCCAACTGCTTGCCACTGCAAGTGCTACTACCTACTGTTCAACAACAGTGCACCATCCACCTATACAAACTTCTCTGCCATCCTCCTTTTCACCATTCAACATTCACAGACATTCAAACAACGCACCATCTTCCATCATACTTAACTGCTAACAGCTCCCCCTTGCACAACAACAACAAATATCAACTGCTCACTGTCTTTCTATCACCAGCCATTTCAACACATTACTCAACAATACAACACATTTCAACCACTTAATTCCACTGTCATAATATGTGCACTGCCATCAAGTTCACAGTTCAACATCACCTGTATAGTGACTAACTTACCACCAATTCATCTGCCCACTGTTCTACTTTCTGCAGTTCTACAACTCATTCCAACCTATCAGTCACCTTCAGATACTCTCCTGACCTGCCTGAACTTCAATCATCACTCCCCCTTCACCACTACATTTCACCGACCAATACTGCACTTCCATGACCATTCTTACAACCTTCAACGCTACCAACCCCTATCCCCTTCTCAACAGTTTCAACAACCATCCCCTTCTCCTCTGCATCCTCACCACCTCATTCAAAATCCAACCACTTCTCAAACCAACCTCATCACATACATCATCACAGTCTTCACTTCACGCCATCTACACAACTGCACCACTCCAGTCCATTTGCAACTACAGCCTTCGGCAACCACTGCAACACCCCTTCGCGAACCAAATCGAACCAACAAGCAACATCTTCTTTCCACTACTGCTTCAACACATCCCATACTTCAAATACCACCACCAAATACTAGCAGTTCCTTCACAACCCACTGCTACAACACAAACATATAACTCCCTGACCATCATACCACTTTATCAATCTTCAAACACTTTCCATAACCACTTTCAACTGCAAACAACCCATTTCACATATTAAACTGTCAAACACCCATCACTTCTGCACCTCTGCACTCTTCTAGCCTCGACAGACTTCATCATCAAACTTACCACTTCCATCGACCAAATCGCAACAATCTCCAACCATACCCAATCACCACAAACCCCTACATAACAACTTCATCCACTGCCTGCCTTCTGCCTTCACATCCCACTACATAAACACACAGTGCACACTACAAACTTCTGCTACAATATACAATCATTCTCAATTGTGCACTACTTCCTGAACAGCAAGTCATCATCACCATTTCTGCCTTACCACACATACATCTCGTTACCACATAAATACAATTCATCACCAACCCACAGTTCAACTACTTCTCTGCAATATTGTCTTCACTTCCAAACCATCTCCTACATTTCCCAAACTTCTACAACATCCCTTGCCTCAGTAGCCTCCATACTACTACAAATACCATCGGCCACTGCAGAAGTCACTCCCCACTTCGAATTCCAACACAACCGCGAGCAACAGAACAATCTCCTCGCCTATACATCACCGCGACCTTGCCAATCACCCAATTCGACATCGAGCCTCTCAAATACCCGCGCCTAGACTTCATCAATTCGAAAACCACCTACCTCAGCCTAAATCCACTCAATTCGAATCCCACGTCGAACCCAGTTCGAATCAAAATCACCGCTTAATTCAATTGTGATTATTGAAAGAAAAAAAAACAATTTTGGGTACGAATATTTTTTTTACTGTGATTTTTTTTCGATTAGAAAGAGGGGAAGTTAAGAGTTTGGGCGTGATTTTAAACTATCCTTTCAGTTCATTTTTTTTGGGCCGGGGTATAAAATTTAGTTGGTGGGCTTGAGTAACCTTCTTTTGATTTTATTTTGTTTGGTTTTAATTTTGTTTTATTAAATTGTTTTTAGTTTTGTTTCAAAAAAAAAAAAAATTTAAGTAAAACCCTACTTTTAAGTTTCCTTTCAAAAAAAAAAGTTGTATGTATCTTGCTTTATTTCAGGTTGCCAAAGCAGAATTACAGAAAGAGCAGAAGTGCTTGTTAAATAAATTGCTTGATTTGAAGTGCTTGCCAAAAAAAAATAACTGCTTGCTTGCTTATAAAATTTTATGTTTTAGTTGTCTTGCATTGTTGTTTGCTTGCATTTAGCAAAAACAAATTTCATCATAGTTGCATTGTAAGTTCACGTTTATTTTATGCCTTGCATTTCATATTAGAATTTGATTAATAATAACGATTAGACATCGATAGCACTGAATTGTATATTGACAAGTTGTCTTCTTTGAACAATTTAATTTCTTGGTGTCTAGGCTACGGCAGAGCAATAACCATTTATAATTATTACGGTGATTCGTAAATATTATAGTGGTTGTTCCTCTGAAGTTACTTAAACCTTCGGCTGCATTGTTACGGTCATTCGTGGTGCATCGATAAATCCTATCCGTTACCTGTCTGAGAACTATCTTGTTTATCTAAGACAATTTGTATTTATACAATTTTGGGTTAACTTAGGATAAATAATTTGTAATTATACCCTTGCATTCATTTAGTTGCATTAGTTCATGCATATTTAAAAAAAACGAAAAAAATCAAAATCCAAAACTAAAAAAAATTGTAAATATTCCTTCTCCTTTGAAATTTTTAAATTTTTTTCTTTAAAAATCGAAAAAAATTTAGAAAAACCAAAAAAAAAAAATTAAAAACCTTTTCAAAAACAAAGAAAAAATTTGAAAAACCAAAAAAAAGAAGCAAAACAAAAATCAATTTCTCTTTCGAAAAATAAATTTTATTTGTAAATATTTATCCTCTATCAAAAAAAACCAAAAAAAAATTCTTGAAAATGTCCGAGTTTCCTTTTCCTTACTCACTTGAATATGGTTGTGAAAATCAATATAATCCATATAATTGCACTCCAAATTTGTATGGATATTTTATCAACAACTATCGTTCAAACGATTCGGATTTCGAACAGCAAAATTTTCAAAACGATGACCGACCATCGAATCTCGAAAATAGCATTTCGTCTTTACTTGAAATCTCTACACAACAAAACCAAATGATAAACGAGTTGTGTAATTCATATTTGTGCGACAACTCGAATCAAAGTTTTCAAAAAAATCAAAATTTGAATTCACTTCAAAATTCAAATAATTTCGAGTGTAACTCATGCCAATTCAATTTCGAGCTTCAAAATGAATTTCAAAATCAAGACGAAAATGTGAACAGATTTTCAAATAATTTTGGCAATGGGAATAGTTTCAATAATGATATGATTGAAACCTTTGGTTGTCAACAAATTCAAAATGAAAATTTTCAAATTAATAATCATGAATTTGATTTTGTTGACCAAATGGAAAAAGATAACGGGGATTTATTACTTGAAAAATACAAAACTTTTCGTGAAAATCATAATCAAATCTCAACTTGCGAAGAATCAAATAATAATCTACCGTTTATCGAAATTGACAATTTCTGTTCCCAACAAATCCAAATTGAAAATTCTCAAGTTAATAACTATAAATTGGATTTTGTTGAGCAAATGAATGAAGTTTACGATGATCACACGGATTTGTTGTTTGAAACATACATGAAACAACGTGAAAAACAAAATCAAATTTCAACGTGTGACGAGTCAAGTGATAATCCATCTTTTACCCAAATCGATGATTTTCAAACAACAACTTTTGAAATTGATAATGACGATCTTAATCAAGTTGTTGAAAATACGGTAATAAAGTTGGATTTCAATTCTTTTGAAGGTGCGAAACTCGATTTAAACTTCGATCTTCCTTTTTCTAAAAATTTGAATACGACAACTTTGAATTTTAAACTCGATTTGCACAATGAAGTCGTTGATAATCCAACAAAGGAAGTCGAATTTAACGAACATGAGTTTTATGGACTCTTTGAAAACGAGATGTTGAATTCTGAAGGGGAAATTTTCGATCACCATTTTGATTTTGAAATCGGTATTTTGGAAGAAATTGAACTTCAACCAATTTTTCTATTTACCCCAAAAATCATCGAAAATAAAACAACTCGTACGATTTTCAATAAAACGACTTTCGTTTTTCCAAATCCACGTTCAGCTTTGAAATCTTTTACGATTTGGTTTTCGTGCTTAAGTTGTGTCTCACACATTTGACGAGACAAATAAATTGGTCTTTGGAAGACCGTTTCATTTACTTTTTGACTATATACTTTCTCATCTCTTGTAAATAATAGTCTTTCATGTAAATATAGGATTTTTATTTTATTTTTCTCCTTCCATTTGGGTTGACTGTGGGGACACAGTCAAAATCAAGTGTGGGGGGGAGACTCATCTTCATTATTTTTCATGGTTTATTTTTGCTTTAAAATCAAAAAAAAAAATTAAAAAAAAATCCCAAAAACAAATTTTCTTTTCATTTATTTTTAAAAGAAACACTATAAGATAAATATATGGCTTTGGTTTATTAAATTGAAATTTTTGAAAATTTATTGGTCTTAACAAAAATAAAAATTAAGTTTGATTACAAATAATAATGGTTTAACTAGTATATAGGAAGATTCATATATGTTAATTATGAAGTACATCCTAATTGAAAATCTTTGTTCTAAAAAGTGGTTGATTTAAAGTAAAGGATATAACATTTTTTTTTGTCTTCTAAGTTAAATGGTGCTAAGATGATTTTGCAAAATTCCCTCTCAAAAAAATAAAAAATAATAACATCCATGTATTCACTCTCATTTAAAAGTCCTCACGGTTATGCATGGTTGATTACTTGAAATTTTTGATTATGTGATTTCATACTCATTTAGAAGTCCTCGCGGTTATGATGTATGGAACACATGTAAAAAAAGACTTAATAAAAACCACCTACGGTCGATAGTGTATGCATGAAATTGTGTGCACTCGCCATGCTCTGTACTCCCCTCACATAAGCCCGAAAGGCAGTGCATGGGTGGTATATCTGGCCTCAGTTTATCTGAGCTAGGTGTGTAATTTTTCTTGCAAATAATGAGAGAGCAAGCAATTGAAATCCTAGCACTATTTTTACTTATTTGATTTGATTTGTTATTGAAAAGAAATGAAAATACCATTTTGATAAACTATGATATCAACTAAGGATCCATTTTATAATTACACTTTGTTATCAACCGAAACAACAAGTTAAACTATTGTCTATTTGTTATGATAACTTGATTTTTGTTGGAAATTTGACAAGTAAATGACTTAAATTTCAAGATAATGACCAAAACCAATATTTAACTTATCTGTGTCGATTTAAAAATAAATCCTTAATTTTGTAAATATTTCAAAAACTTGCATTCATCTCTTTGTAAATAAATCTTGCATTTTATAAATATTTTCATCCTGCATTTGGATTTTGTGGGTAGTATCCGCTGAAAACCCTCACGAGACAACATTCGTCCTACTGGGGACACCCAGAGGTTTAACGGCTTGTTGCATACGCTCAATGCAATCGTGCTCCCTATGAAAACAGATTTATCTTGGTTTTCCTTTATTCGAGGAGGAATAAAAAGATAAGTGTGGGGGTATTTGATGTGCACGTAAATGTGCATATTTTACCACCATATTTAATCTATTTGAATTAAATAAATGATCATATCGGGTATTTTAACTTGTTTGGACCAAAAATTAAAATTATTCCAAATTGTCACATATTCATCTTCATATATGGGCAAAACGGTCATTTGTGTGCATATATTTCTTTGAGAAAAATTGATTGGAAATATATATATATTTTTGTAGGAAAATGGTCTCAGATAAGAGTGGTTTCATGAAGATATGCATGCACAAAATTAATACAAAGGAATGAAGATGGAAATAATTTAAAGTGAAGAACATGGAGGACCCCGCCTACCCACCTACCTTAATGTACAAATTAAAGGCTAATGCACATGCTTTTGGAGTTAATGGCTTCATGTACACTTAATGGGGGATTAAGACATGTTAATGGTTACTTGGCATCCACACTTCCTAAGGGGTATTTTGGGCATTCCCCAAAAAATGAATTAGGGTTTTAACACTTGTATAAATACCCCTTATGTTTCATGTAACAGGGAATCTCTTCTCTTAGTCTCTCTTAGGCCTCCTTCTCTTTAGTTTAGTTTAGATCAAATAAAAGAAAGCACTCTTTCTCTTTCCATGGCTACTTAGCCATTTTTATTTTCATGTAATTTTCCTTTTTTTATGTTATTAATACATGCTCTTTCCTTTTACATGCCTCTTTTTTATGTTGTAGTGTAGATCTCTTTTCTTTTATGCAAGTTAATTAGCTTATCTTTTCATTTTGCTCTCTTTTTTCTCTTCTTTTTATTCAATGTTGCTTGCTACATTTGTTCATATAATGACAAATATGAGAGGCTAAACTCCTACAATTTAGGGGGTAATTAAGCTATCTAATTATGTAGCTCCAACTATGTGTTAATTCATGCTCTCTTTTTGTGCTTAATGAGAATGATTGAAGTGGTTTTATTTGTTGTTTTTGCCTTGAATTTGATAGTCTATATTGTTGACACCAAATAGGCTATGCTTAAACAAACAAAACACAAATTGCCTCTTCATCTACATATGATTATGGCAAAGAAGTGATTGTTGAAATTAAAATTTGATGGTCTATGCTTCTAATCAATAGTTAATAGGCCATACTTAAAATAGATTTCATTTTCATTTTCTTTGTCAAGTTTCATGAAAGTTAGTAAGTGTTTTAAGGGGTGTGTTATAGTTTGATGACTTATGTTGGCTAATTAATAGCTCAAATATGTCATACTTATGATAAACACATCAATTAAAACCCTAATGACCATAAAAGAGAGATCATTATTTCATGTGTTGAACTACATGATCTAGAGAGTGGATTTATTCTCTAAATTTACATTTAACTCTCATATTTGCATTTCTTTTCTTTTTGTTAGTTAGTTCATTTTCTCATTTTCTAGCTTATATATACTCTCGACTTTGGTATAATTTGATTGAGTAGGAAATTTAAATCATCAATTCCCTGCGGATCGACCCGTATTCGCCACGTGCTACATTCGTACACCTTGCGCTTGCGGTTATTTTTATTTCAAAATTCGTTCGACGGTTTTCTAACTCGATAGAATTTCCATCGACGAACAATAATCCTTCGGGAGGATTGTCGATCCTATCAGAAAGACTAGGTACCCCAGTTTCAATTCTAAAAATTCCAAAACGACGCAATAAAGAGTTAATATCCCTTGCCTTAAGAAGTAAGATTGACAATTAGTGTAGAGTTTCTCTTCATAAGGTTTATTTTGCTTAGGAGTACTGGGTCATCCTTTACAACTTTTTATCTTACTTCTGGCCATAATACCTATGTCATTTTAACCAAACGTATGGGTTAAAATAAAACCTTAGATGGAAAAAGAAAAACTTAGCCATAAATTACTCCAAGAATAGTTAAACTAGTAAATTTCTAAGTAACAAGATAATAAGGAAATGAATAAAGCTATTCCATGTTAAACAAACTAGTTAAATTGTTAAAAGTTGGAAAAAATAATAAATAAATAAATAAATAGTAAGGTTGTCGCATGTTAGTTGAAACAAAAGAAAAGAAACCATCGCAAATTGAGTTGTCAAATGTTAAATAAATGTATAAATAAAAGGATAGTAACAAGGTAAGCCATCGCATGTTGAATAAGTAAAGTAATGTGGGTTATCGCAAATTCATCTATTGCAAGTTGAATAGGTAAACAAAATGAGTTGCCACGTATTGAGTCGTCGCCTGTTGAATAATTGAATTATGGTGAGTTATCGCATATTGAGCTATCACAGGTTGAATAAGGTAAACAAAATGAGTTATCATGTATTGAGCTATTGAAAGTTGAATAACGTAAGCAAATGAGTTGTTACATACTGATCCGTCGCATGTTAAATAAGTGAAATGAGGTAGGTTGTTGCATAACGATCTATTGCATATTGAGTAAGGCAAGAGAGGTGAGTTGTTGCATGCTGAGATAACAATTTTTTATCGCTTATTAACAAGTTATCGCTTGGAGCTATTGCATAATAAGATAGAAAAAATAATAAGACAAGCAGGTGACAACTGAAGAAAAATAAATTAAAACAGATATAGGGTTGTGGAACTTGAAATCCATTAACAAAATAAGTAAAATAAGCAAGGGTAAAAGAACATCAAAGCGGTATGAAGAAACCCAACTAGATTTATGCCAAAACTCATAATTAATAACTTTAGAAATTAAAATCCAAAATCAAAACCACCATATTGGTTAATAATAGAAATGATCGAAATAATAATATCTAAAAATGATCACATAGAAATCTTGTCCAAGGAAAAAAAATTGCAGAAGAAATTAATATTCTTTGAAAGAGAACGATTTTAAAGCGGAAAAGGAGAAGGACAATTTAAAAGAAAAATAAAGAGAGAGATTTAACTATTGGATTAAAAGGGGGAGAAAATAAACGGTTGAAATGTGAAGTTCGTGAGATACCAAATATTTTAGCCCATAAGGAGAATTAAGAAGAATAAAAATTTTATACTAAAGTTTAAAATGCTTTTATGGAGGGGGGATTTTATCCTCAGAAACATAAGTTATCATAGGTTGAGAAAAAGTTGTCATTGATTGATCATGGTATGGCTTATTGCAAGTTGAGGACAAAACTAGTTGCTGCAAATTGATAATATAAGGAGCCAACACAAGTTGAAGACCAAAGCAAGTTGTCGCAAGTTGATAGTAAATGGACCATCACAATTTGATAATAAATGGATCCATTACAAGTTGATGATGAGTGAAGCTATTGCAAATCGATATTAAAGGGAAGCCATCACAAGTTGGTAGTTGAAGAAGCCATCGCAAATCAAAAACAAGGGAAGTTGCTGCAGGTTAATGCTAAATGGGAGTTATTGTATGTTGAAACTTGGGAGAAGGCATCACATGTTGACTAGTTGAGCTATCAAAGGTTGACATTTCTAAAGCTTTCACACATTGAATGGATGAGCTATCTAAGGTTGGTATTCCTAAAGCTATTGCATATCAGATAAGCTATCGAATGTTGACCTTTATAAACTATCACATGTTGATTGGATGAGTTGTCGAAGGTTGATATTTTTAAGCTATCACATATTGATTGGATGAGCTATTAGAGATTAATGCTACCGAGCTATTGCATATTGAATAATTTATACAAAAGTTTCAACCAGCTAGCCAGGTGGCATTCTCTGGTTGGGTCAACAGTGTCACATCATAATGAACCAAGAGAAGAGCTGTGCCACATGTCATCTCAAACATGTGTCACACTAGCAAATCATGACCTTCCACTGTGCAGTTAATGCCCCTCTATTACCCCACTATAACCCTGCTATATCTCATAGTGGATTTCTATCGCTATGATATTTTCGTATAGCCCCAAATATAGCCTTTTTGCTTTAAGCCTTGCTATTTCCGCTATATTCCACTATTTCCGCTATATCTTCTTTAAAATAAATGAATTGAAAAACGACAGTTATACATTATAAAAATTATGAAATTAATTTATTTAATTGAATTTTTAATGTAATTTCAAAAATGAAAATACTTTAATATTCTACTAAATTCAATTATATTATATAACAATTTTACGTTTATTTACAGTATATTCGCACATGTTTTTATTTAAATTATTTATGTATTAATTATAATTCAATTGAATGTTAAATTTTCATTTAATTACCATTTATGTATTTGTAAAAACACTAAGTATGAGTTTTTTATGCAATTTTAGAGTCATCCATTATATCCCGCTATATCCTCGCTATATCGTTGCTATGATTTTTTGCACCTTTGCTGTATTGAATCTGCCGAGCGCTTTAACTGCACAACCTTCCACTTCCAACAAGTGACAGATGTCATGAATCTACAGGCCCAAATTTTCTTTAAATAAGCATGTACCCCCTACTATAAAGGGGATGGATTCCAAGTGTTACTTCTTTATCGTTTTTCATTTTCTTAAGTGTTTAATAAAAAGCATCAGATTGAAATTTTAATGGCATAGGGTCAAATGATAGTCAAAATTCGTAATCAAGGACTTGAATGAAGTACAATTTGCATATATGCTATCATGCGGGCTATGGCTTCCTACTTAACTTGTGATTAACTTGCCTCTTTGACTAGCATTTTGAACACAAAAGGACTTTCTTATTTTGACTTATACATCCATTGGAAATACTTAAATAAGATCAAATTTTCACCTAAGAATATGTATGTATGTATATATATTTGGTACCAAATCATATTTATAGTTAATTATATAATTTATTTCATATCCTTTTTATAAAATAATGGTTATAACACCACTAAATACACCGAACATAATCAAAACTATAAATAAACATAATACACATGATAATCCAAATAGTTTGCGATATCAATATGGATTTTAGAAGGTGAACATTCAAAAGATTAAGAATTAAACATCTATATCTCAAAACATCATAAATAAAATCCACCCAATTTCATCATAAATCATAGAAAATAGAATCTAGAAACTTCTTTCCAAATATCAAAGAAATAGCTTAAACTAGACAATTATATGATAATGTAATTTTTAGAAAATACTATAAAGGAGAGTATTTAAAGCACATGATATTGCGAAAATGGGTAGAACATATAGCATGAGAAAAAAAATCAATGAAATTAAAGACCCTGATTATGCAATTGCTTAGTGTTATTAATTAACACCCTGTTTGATTTTGTGAACTTTTCTAGAATTTATCTTTTTTTAATATGTATAGTTTGTATTTGGTAAGCTATGAATAAATTTATTGAATTATTTATGTAATGTAAATGATTTTATAAAAAACTAATATCAAAATTAAAAAAGTTGAAGAAAATGCTTATTTATGGGTTTTTTTATTTGTACATAATAGAGCAACTACAATGCATTTACATCTAGCATTGAATTATACTTAAAGAGAACCTATAATGAGTTATGCTTTTAAGTAGGTTAACATAGAGGGAAATTTGGACTACAAACCAAATGATTTCAACTTGAGTTAAAACTTTAACATTTTTGAACATTAGGCAAAATTATGTAATTTTACGAGATCGAAACCATGTAATGACCATAGTTTTTGGTAGAAGTCGAATTAGAGGTTGATTACTGTTTCAAATGATAGAACAAGTTGTTTTTGTATTCGTAGAATGGTCATAATAGTAATTTGGCCAAGCCGTTTAAATGTTATGTCTGTTTTAAGATTTTGGTTTGAGTTCACTATTTTGGATAGATTTTATAGGTAGGCTCAAGAACCCAAAACCTTTGGCTCGATGTTAATTTTGGAATTATGGCTAAGCTAAGATAAAATCAACAACCATTTGATTATTCGTCGTATCTAAAAACATCCTTAGACCTTCGTTAACATATCTTCAATCAAAATCATTTAAAAATGTAACCTTTTAGAGAGAAATTAATGGACCAAGTGAAAAGGCCAAGAGACATCATTAGGGATCATCTTATCAACATTTTAAGGAGGAAATTTCATGTATTTTGCTATCCACTTCCGATTTGCAATGGGTGGGAGCATCTAAAGTGATTTAACCATCGCTTGGTGAGTGGTTTATAATCTCTTACTCATATATGCTATGATATAAGGTTTAAAAATATTTTGGATCCTTTTTTCAACTTAAAAAACCTATTCTAAATACGAATTGATTTGCAAAGAGATTTAAATAATGCTTTAATAGTTAGACACGTGTTTGAACATGTATTTGGATGATATATGTTTATATGTCTGGTTTAAGTGTTTGTTGAATGCTTGAATGTAATGCGATGATAGATTTGATGTTGTTTATTATATGTTGTGATTTTATGTATTTTGAATGGAAGATTACGCAGACTTTGGGTGTTTTTCAAATGTTGAGTATATGAATGAAGGACTCTGTATTGTATGGAGTGGACTTTGTTTGGGATTCTAACTATGAATGCACAAGGGAATGGAGTTTAGATCATATGACAACTCGACGAACTAATTTTGGATCTAATCGATGCAGTTCTAGTATCTACACACAAATAGGAGCAGAAGAGGCAAAAGATGGATCGATGTGGAATTGATTAGAAAAACTTTGAATTTTTTCTAAATGATGGATTGTATCGATCAATGGCGATACCGATCTTTATCGATTGGTACCTAACCGTTAAATTGGTACAAGTCATCGACCAATACCAATTATCAGCACTTAACAACTAGACTAATGTTTGGTGTAAAGCAAAGAAGTAGATTCAAGATAAGGAATCGATCAAAGTTAAAGGGAAAATGGATCAAAGTGATCGATCAATATTTATCAATATCAATCGATGTGTAACATAAAAGGATCGACAGTTTTGATAAGTTGAATTTGTTCGAGGAGGTAGTTCTATTTAGAGGTGAATTAGGGTCAAATAGTATGGCTACTACTATCGCTATGCATGTGATGAGGTGGGTTGATGGCAGACCTTACTATGTGTACCTTAGGAGACCTTTACTACTCACCAACGTTAATGAATTAAGGATGCCCTAGTAGAAATTATGTAATTTGATGATAATTTCATATAGAAAGCCTTGTTTAAAATAATGTAATCTTTTGCTTTTATTTTATGTTGTATATTTTTTTTATTGGGATAAACCTGATTTTTTAAATACATTAAGTATATAAAAGTAAGAAATCCTAAGGAATCTAATCAATTACAGTTACGAGTGTGTTCATAACTATGAGTATTGAACCATATCAAATTTATGATTGTCCTTAATTGTTCACGGAGCCAAGATATGTCAAGAACTTGATATTGATACACCCGTTGAGACAAGTGTACTTAACGTTATCCAATAAACTATTCATGATCATCGAGGACACCAAAAGGTGATATACGTGGGCTTGTTTTGGAATAACTATAGAATGACTCACCTAGAGTAATCTATAGGTTAAATAAAAATTAAATAAAAGGTCTCATGTGATGTTGTACGGTAGCCATTTGACTTGAGAACACTATGACTTTTAATTGCCTAAATCATGATTTTATTATGGTTAGTCATATGACAATTGTGATCATGTTAAGACCAGCTAGTTATTGGTTGAATCACTTGAAGTGAAAATCTATTAAAGAAAGGATTCGCCACCTTCCAATGTAAGGTTAGAATCACTGCAATTAGTAGTCAATTTAAAGTCAAAGTCTTCAGCCAAAGTAAATTGGTTAATAGATAATTATTATCGGATTGAACCCTAGACTTTAGTGTTGGACGTCATAATTAACCGTGGATATAAATTAAGTTTTTACCATTGACCAAGCTCATATCTAAGTAATATAGTAATGATGAAGAGAAAACATGCATAATAAATCATTGCCTAAGAGTGTGTTTTACAAGATAAGAAATTGGATTGCAACTAGATAACTTTAAGCAACTAAAGTTGTGTCCACTACTGTGCTTCAACAAATTTTGTACTAGCTTTAATATTTAAATTTTATAAATATTACCAAGGTTTGAGTTCACATTAGGGAGTCACACAACTGCAACTCTCAAGTTTTGACCAAAAATAATTTAGTGAAATAATTTATAAAAGTTATAAATTACTTGGAGAATTAGTCTAATTGTTATATTGAATTTTTGTTATTATATTAATATTACTAGCGCTAGAGAAATTAACTAATGAAATATATAATTATTCTATATTCATTTAAATATCTATATATGTCTAAAGTGTAGTATAAAAATATTTTATGGTAGTTTAATTATAAATATTAGCGTATAATTAGTGGACTAGCCAGACTGGTAATAGTCAAATGGTTACTTTTTAACTGGGTTGATAGACCTAATTAATAATAAAAGCTAGCATATGGAAATGTATCAAGCATAAATTTTTTGTAGCATCTGATGCTGTAAATAACCCATAGAGTCTCCTTTTTATGCACGTAATTTTTTCTCTTTCTCTCTATAGATAAATTATATCTTGTGGACTTTGCTCCATAATTGAGTTAGAGAAATGTTCTCCATGGAAAAAATGAGATTTCAAGGTGTGACCGGCTAGCGAGATCATTAGGGATTTGAAATTTAAATTATTTTAAAATTAATTTTGTTTAACACATAGTTTCACGATTTCCATAGAGGATATTCATTGTAGCACCCCCCACCTTTACACCCATATTATCCAAGAGTATTACTAAGTAATACCGTCGAATAATATGAAAAATGAGACGATATGAAATATACATGCGAATATTCCTTTGGGCTAACACTGGTACGTATTAAAACATCGAATACTACTTACCAAAAAATTACCTAGTATCGACACAAAGCAATAAACACGTGTTCCTATAGGATAGAACAATACACAATGTACCGTATATAAACAGAGAACATAGAGTCAGAATTGCAGCAATAATATATAATAAATAAATACATACTGTGTATGTACCTATATGGAAATTATATAGTACACAACTGGTATACAAAAATTCCACATCCTAGTCTCCTCTATGCCCAAAAACAAGCTAGTCTCACTGTCCCTGAACTTAAATGTCTCAGACTAACCCAAGTATTACGTAAATACACACGAGTCGGACTATGTGTAAATCAAGGGTTAATAAATATAGGTGAAATATATATACTAGAAATAATAACATGATAATACCGGCATAGTTCATAGGTCAGTAATCATAATGTCAGCACATGGTATATAATTGTAATATCATTCCCAAACATCGAAACATCACATAACACAAATATCACGAAGTCATGTACAATCATCACCCATAGGGAACATGTTACATTTGTATTTCTCAAACTATGCTAAATATGGATAAAGCAATGTATGAGGCTAGGAGAACTGCTTTCATAGTAAAGGTTGAGATAAAAAGAGAAGGAACTAAAGCAATCCAATCAATCCTGCATGATGAGTCAGGAATAGAAGTGAACTGCCCAACCTATAGCCATGACACTTAACTAAAGGAACCGCAGCCCAAAAAGCATGAGATCACAATGAAATACAATACTGCTTTCATAAGGAAGACCATAAAGATATCAAATCTACATCTTTCCCTTAGTTTCAATATTGCACTATGATATTAAAACCAAAATCTAACATAGGACAATGAAGTACTTCATTTACGAGCTACAATAAATGAATGATTGAGCTCCGCTGTCGACATCCCTAGAACTTATACTTTGTTAACACCTTCAAGAGCGAATCTGTACTGCGCATACTGAGTTCTACCTAAGAAGTACTGCACAGGGTCAGAAGTATCCCAAAGGGCTGCATATAGGGCCACTCGAACAACGATCCAACGTAGATCCACACTTACAGGTAGATAACAAAGATATAAGTCACCCTTATCAATAACTTGTGCATATTAACAACAAGGGCAACTCATATTACAATCATCTCAACCGCAGTCAACTCAGATCACATTCATACGTATGTTGAACTACCTTTGAGGTTCGAAAAATCATGCTCCTTGAAGCCCAAAATAGCTCAGGATGATCACACCTAAGTAACAGAAAAACACAATAGCATCAAGAAAGTATCACATATATACTAATACAGCCTCACATTAAATATGTTGGCAGTTCCCCAGAACCAACGAGTAACTTTTATTGCCCTCTTAAGGTAGTATGTAAACCCTTCACCTCATCAGATTCGAAATGTACGACCCATTAAGGTCTCCCACTCTAATTATAGATATTCCCGCCTTGATTTTTGGAGTTCCGCCTTCAACTCAAACTTTCCACTAAAGACCTCAATTCAACTGCCCAAATTATTCCTTCTTGCTAAAGACATGTTAGCAATCTGGATGCATCAAACCAACAACGTGGATGGCGGACATGTGTCATGATCCAAAAGTAGAAACATAATAGTGGAGGAAGAATGGTGGCAACCTACGTATGCCCTCCACTCAATAAATATGGGACGATCGGGAATATTGAGGGGGCGCTTTATTATTTTTAAGTGCGAAAAATTGTAACTTTCTATGTTCATCAAACCCCTGTATCAAGAGAAAAGAGATAAGAAAAGAACTTGACCCACGGATGTAGGATTTAGAGGAATCTGAAGCACGTAAAAATTTCTATCTTCTTACTTTCATACGCCATTATCTATTGATATTTGCATTGGATTTTAGCTCATTAAACAAACATAAACTAGATTTGACATTCTAACAAACAATTGGAGTGCAAATACATAATTATGTGAACATCCAACAACTAGTTACTACCCAAAGGCAAGTTTAATACAAGTTAATTTTGTTGATTCAGTTTGTGGATAAATGTTAATATTGTTTTCCTAATCAATTGAGGTGTTGTGGGATGGAAAATCTCACCAACATTTGGCTTGAACCTTCGTTCCCCTTTTCTAATCTCCAATAGATCTACCTAACCTCCATTCCCCTTTTCTAATCTCCAGCAAATCCACCTAACCTCTCGTTTCCTATCTCCAACGAGTCTACCAATGCTCCTTACAAATCATGGACCCCACTGATCCGTTCACCCCTTACTCTCAAAAGTGGTCACTCATAGCTTATGAAGCCCTTATGGATCTCATCCTAACCATGATCCTTCATCAAGTTGGGGAACCAATAGAAGAAGGGGATAAAAGAGATGATGGCCTAAAATACCACCCTCAACCTAAATTATCCTCCACCATCCACAGTTTACTACCTTCAATTACCAACTGCATTGACCATGCAACAAGTAAGTGATAATGACACTCTCAGAAAAGAGAATGATCAAACCGACCCACAATTCAAAACCCCAACCCATCTAACATCAACCCTCCAACTACTTGATAGAAAGACTCAATAATCGGTGTTGCATGGAATCAAGTTGAACAACTACTACTAGTTGATCATCATAGTCCTTTATCAATCAATGACTATAAGTTAGATGAGAGCACTTGAGTATTTGTTGATTTAGACAGCGATTTTGATGAGGATATGAAACCAAGAGTCTGAATCTAAGAATCCATAGTACATGCTAAAATGATTTGGAAAAAAATCCCCTACTACGGTCATGTTAATAAGGACATTTGGGATTTGGGCTTTCTACTTGAAAACCAGAAGACTCAACTGTAGTATCCTTCAATGCCGACCCTTATCTAAGCCAAGTAGTAAGCTGAAGTGATTGAGATGCACACCGATTTGAAAGATCTGCTACCATCCCCGTTGGAATCAAATCTAGCTATCAGCGTCGGGATTTTTGATGCTTCTCTCCCTAACCAAAGGGAATAGCTATATCAGACAGATAGTCAAGATTGGAAGCATGATGGATTCAAAATCCGGTGGATGAACTAAATTTGAAGCATCAACAATAACTGCAAAAGACAAGTGTTCGATACTGCACTAGAAACCTCAAACCTCATATTGAGCGATATACACTACTTATGTAACAAACTTTGTAATTATTATAAAAAATATAATACAATGAATTGGTCATAGGGATATTATAGCTTAAACCAGTATAAAAATCTCTCTACGTTAGTCTCTTTAGCATGACAAATGGACGTATGGATATTAGACAGTCCGAACCAGTATAGAAAATCTTTCTATGTTAATCATGTTACCAAAGTCATGCTAGATGTAGGGACACTGGAAGGCCAAACCGACTATCAAAACAAAGCTGCATAACACGTAGCTCGACTTTCTCAGCCAAACTGGTCGTAGGGATATTGGACGGCCTAAACTAGTATAAAAACCCCTCTATGTTAGTTCTGCTAACATTGCACACTGAACGTACGGTACTAGACAACCAGAACCAGTACAAAAAGCATGCACGTGATTGAAAAGTTTGTAAACATGCGACCTGACTTCACTATCAAATATCATTCTTCCCTCAAATAGTGGGGCAGACCGTGTCAAGCCTAGAACATGAACCTATCTCTAAAAAAGAGGGGAATGTCACACCGCACATGTAGCAGAATAAGCTCAGTTTAGCGTTCATGAACTTTAAGTGAAATTAATTCAAAATTGGCAAGGAAACGCGATGCATGGAATATACCATAGCTCACAGATCAGGTGCCATACTAGAAATTAAAGCTTGCCAAGCAAACATCAGAAACTAAAAATTTACTCAAGTTCCCTTAGTTCTATTTTTACTTATTGAAAAACTTTATGTGTGATTCAATACGTCTGTACATAATTCACATGTAGAAATAGATAAAAAAAAAAATCATAATATGAGTTACACTAAAATTCGTAAAGCTACACCTCATAACAAAACAATACTAAGGATCTGACTTAGGCTCCGAAGAAGAGCTAGATATTGTCGTTTTGTGATTGAATAATCCGCGAGAAAGCGAGGTAGGATATGGAGGAGAACTGCCCAACAGTTAGAGAATAAGAGGCGGATCATTCAATACAGTAATTACAACTAATGAACGAACGAGAGTAGTACGACCATAGGCAATATTGTCGTAAACCATATATGGGTCGTAATTGAAACCAGCCCAAGTATCTTCATAATCTTGCAGATCATACTCATAATCGGTGTGATTTTATAAAGAAGATAGGTAAAGTCCGGGTAAAAAACATTTGAAAAAAATCAATTGCATGCCTTCTATAGATTTCTGCCGTTACATTCCTTACCTTCTCATCATGAAGTTGCTCTAATAAGGAATCCTATTCATTCCACCTCGGGAAACAACAATGGAGTCTGGACGAGCTTTACATTCTAAGTTGAATACCTTATTCTCGAGAGCATTCACATGCCCCATGGCCACCCTTCTAGCTCTTTCATTCTCGCCTAAAAGGTGTTCCCTTGTCTTCTTAGTATTCCAAGAGAACGGACTAAAGAGCTCCTCCACAGTAGAAATGAAGGGCGAAATGCAAGTTCCTGGTGTATCCAATTCTTTCTTAGGATGATCCTCTAGCTCATTAAACTTGGCTTCATGATAGTTTTTCAATCATTCTTCCACTTCAAAACTACATCCAGGTCGGCCCTGGAGAGGGTGTGGGAGCAACACCTAGTCTGGAAGAAAAACCACTAGCCAAAGTTGTAGAAGGGGTGTCTTCTACACTAAATCGCTTAGCAATCTCCCCATCAAATTCTTTAATTTTTTATCGCAAGGCCTTGCTTTCATCCTGGAATACAACCCTATACATAGTTTTGGCATCGTGTAATAAACCTTCTAATCTTGCAATCCTGGCCAGTGTAGAATCAAGCTTTTCCATACAGACGACAACCTCCGAAGCCTGATCAAAAGAAACTAGCTGAAAATCAAAAAATTCCATACAACTCAAAATCAAAGAAAAGCATGAACTTTTTTAAAAAATGAATGAAAATGATGAGTAATTAAACTAACATAAGTACCACTTCAAAGACAATATCAAACGTCATGAATTTGGAAAACCATTTTCTCTCCTAGGGTCCAACAATTAAACACAACAACACTTAAGAAACGGTGGGTAAACATAGGACTAAGCTAACGGAAAATTTTCATCGGGGATCGTAGCAAGCCTTAGCTTAGTGGTCTATAGGTTGTGCGGCGTATACCTCGAAACTCGCTATATTGCATAAGAAACCCTAATCCAGTGCAAGATAGGAGAACTCTAAGACATCCTAGGTGCCCCAAGGGAAAACCTCTCCCTCTTACTTTTAATTTTCTTTCGCTTAAGTTTCTCCAACTAAGACGCTATTCTTCCTGAAGCATCACACAGGGAATCCTTGAGATCATGAATCTTCAATACAGCCTTCTCCCTTGTTTTCTCTATGATATCGATTAGCTTAGCCTTAGTTTCTTAGTTCATCTTGAGAAAGCACCAAAAAATCTATGGGCCTCGGTTCTCCATCCCTTGGTCTATGAATGGGAAGGCACCCTTACTCTACTACCCTCCTCTGATTTGTTGCCGAAGAAGACCTAGAACCCATAAGAAGAGCTGGAACCGTGTCCGAACGAGGTACCGCCTTCCTGCATGAAGCAACATCTTTCTCTCCAATTAAGTGAGCAATCTCAGAAAACGTGTCTTTAATGATTTTCTTTTGTTCTACGGTCTCGTTCTAATAGATGATGCCATAAATCTTTTCACCATCTTCATAAACTTTTTCATTCCTTCCAACTCTAACACAGCTTCCTCGGCCCATATGCTTAACTTAGTGTTACATTCATGTTGACATGTAAGCACATCAGTAGCTTCTTTAAGTTCTTTACGTACACGCCCCAACTCCCATTCAAGGATTTCATTATAAACTCTACGGAAACCAGTCTCTGCCTCAATGCAAACCGAAGGATCCTTCACCTTAGGCCCAATTTCAAACACACCCGTGATTCTGGGACTTGGCCGATGGGGAAATTAGGAAAATTAGGTCCATGGGCTTCATTAAGTTCAAGCAAAGGTATAGGGGAGCTAACCTAATTATAATATATATAGCACGAAAGACAATCAAAATACGACCAATAAAGGTCCAATATAAACTTCTATGATTAACTACATCAATTTAATATAATTCAATCCTTATGCAAATTTCTAAGTCTAAGCGTAAACCATTCCAATTGAGGTTTATCGAGTGAAAAGGAACTATTTTCTAGGGTGTATTACCATTGATGTAGTACAAAGTCACTAAGGGCCTCCTTTTTTTAACTACTTGTTCAATCATTGAGAGCAACTTGGGTTTCATCCTTAATTTTAGTATAAGATTCGTCCAATTCTCTCTACCTCTCTCGCTTATTGATGGCCGCAACACTAAGACCAAGACAATTTGAGGTCTGGGTTTTGAGCCTATCCTCGCTTTACCTCAGAATTCCTCGCTTTACCTCAGAAGCATAGCAAATAAAACTTCTTCAGAGGACTAAAACAAATAAAAACAACCCAATCATTTGTTAAGTAGTAAAATGGTAAAATAACTACGATGCTTCATTCATAACAAACTTAAGAAGTAAGTCCCATGCCGTCACATGTCTAAGTGTTGATATAAAAAGTTTTAAATATATACATGAGGATTTGAAGTAACCTCGACTTTCTCAAATTCATTGGCACTTTTGGGCCCCTTATATTCCTTAGTCTCTTCTTCTTCCTCCTCGTTTACTTTTAGAAGGGTGTAAGGAACAAAATCTTGCCCAATAGACTCTTTATCCCACTTGCATGGCAATATTAGTAGACCGAGTCAACCAAAAACCGATTCCCCAAAAAGCCGAGGTCCATCTCTTTCTTAAAATAAAGCTTGGCCAAGACATAGATTATAGACCATGTTGGAAGTGCTCATCCTAAGCTCTTCTTTCGAATCAGCCAGCTCTTTTCCCACCTTTGTCAGTTCCTCCCTTTTCTCATGTAACTCGCATTTTTTAAGGTCAGGGCTTCCAATAGGAACATGGCCTCCCTCTCGGCCCACTCTCGATACACCTTAAAGTCTTCCTCGACCTTGGACTTTAAGGAAACGTGTTTAGATTTCTCAGCATTAGATGAGGCAAGGCCGGCTTCAATTTAGCCACCAAATTAAGAGTGGTGGCTTGTTCGCTTTACCACTTTCATGCTTCTATCATTAAGGCAGCATTCTAAAATAATAGAAAATTAATAAAAGCATGAACTTAAAAAAAAAAGAATGAAAACGATTAGTAATTAACCTAATATAAGTACAACTCCAAAGACAGTATCAAATGACATGAAATTACAAAATTATTTTCTATCCTAGGGTCCAACTACTAAACACAATGATAAAAGTACCAAAGAAACATGGGGTAAAAGCAAGCCCGAGCTAACGGGAAAAGTCCATTGGGGATTGTAGTTAGCCCTAGCCAGTGGTTTGTAAATTGTTTAGTGAATACCTCAAAACCGGCTATATTGCATAAACAAACCTTGATCCAGCGCAGGATAGAAGAAGTCTGAGACATCCTGGGCACACCACATAAAAATATGCCCCCTCTTCTTTTAATTTTCTCTTGCTTAATTTTCTCTAAATAGGAAGCAATCATGCCCTGAGCGTCACACATGGAATCCTTGAGATGATGAATATTCAATACAGCCTTCTCCCTTGTTTTCTCTAAGGTATCAATTAGCTCAGCCTTATTCTTCTTAGTTCATCTCGAGAAAGCACCAAAAAATCTATAGGCGTCGATTCTTCTTCCCATGGTCTGCGAATAAGAAGGTCCTCATGAATCTACTACCCTCATTTGATCAGTCACCGAAAAAGACCTAGAATCCATAGTAAGAATAGGAACCATGTCCGAACGAGTTACTGCAACTACCTTCTCGCATTCTGCAGCTTCTTTCTCTCTAATTAGGCGAGCAATCTCCATAGACATGCCTTTAATAATTTTCTTATACTTCGCAATCTCATTTCGATAGACGACAGCGTAAAGCTTTTCACATCTTTCATGGACTCCTACATTCCTTCATCCTCTAACACAGCTTCCCCAGTCCATGTGCATAACTTAGTGTTACATTCATGTTGGTGCATGAGCACATTAGTAGCTTCTTTAAGTTCCTTACGAATACGCCCCAACTACTGTTCAAGAATTTCATTCTTAACTCTGAGGAAACTAGCTTCTGCCTTGATGGTGGCCGAAGGATCCTTCACCTCAACCCCAAGTTCAAACACACCTGTGACATTAGGATCCTAGGCGATGGGGAAAAAAGGAGAGTTAGGTCCATAGGCTTCATTAAGTTCAATCAAAGGTTTATGGGAGCCAACCCAATTATTATATATATATATATATATATATATATAAAGACAATTAAAATACGACAAACAAAAGTCCAATATAGACTTCTATTATTAACTACATTCATTCAATAGAACAATATACAAAAGAGTAGTAAAAGTAAAACATAATTCAATCCTTATGCAAATTCTAAGTCTAAGCATAAACGATTCCAAGTAAGGGTTATTGGGTGAAAACATAATATTTTATAGAGTGTATTGCCATCTTCGTAGTACAGAATCGCAAAGCGCCTCCTTTTCTTTAACTACTTGATCAATCTGTGGGAGAAACTTTTGGGTTTCATCCTTAAGTTTGGTATAAGACTAATCCAACTCTCTCTTGCACTTATCAATGGCCGCGACACTAAGACCAAGAAGATCTAAAGTTTAGGTTATGAGGCTATCCTCGCTTTACCTTAGAAGCTTAGAAAAAAACTTCTTCAGAATAATAAAACAAATAAAAAATGACCCAATCATTTGTTAAGAAGTAACAAAGTAAAATAACTACAATAGGCCATTCATAGCAAAGTCAAGAAGTAAGTCCCATGCCATCACACTTCTAAATGTTGAGAAAAAAAGTAATAAATATTTTCATGAGGATTTGAAGTAACCTTGACTTTCTCAGATTCCTCGACACCTTTGGGCCCCTTATCTTTCTTAATATCTTATTCCTCCTCCTCATTCACTTCTAAAGGGGTGGAAGGAACAACATCTTGCCTAACAGACACTTTATCCCACTTCTCTTGGCAATATTGGTAGACCAAGTCAACAACAAACTGGTACCCCAGAAAGCTAAGGTCAAGCATGGTCGAGACATATGGATTATAGACCACGTTGGAAGTGCTCGACCTAATCTCTTCTTTTGAACCGGCCAATTCTTTTCCCACCTAGGTTAGCCCCTTCCCTTTCTCCTACAAATCACGTTCTTTTGAGGTCGAAGCTTCCACTTTGAACATGGCCTCACTCTCAGCTTACTCTTAGTACAGCTTGAAGTCTTCCTTAACCCTGGCCTTCGTGGAAATGAATTTGGCGTTCTCACTATTAGGTGAGGCAAGATCAGCTTCAAGTTCAACTACCTGATTAAGAGAGGTGGCCAGTTCGCTTTTCCACTCTCACGATCCTATCATTAAGGCAGCATGCTAAAAAATAATAAAGAGAATACGAGTGGGTAAATTTGACTAAATAAAGAAAAGAGAGGGAAAGTTTCTTACGTAAGATCAGGAACTCCCCAATTCAGACATTAATTCGAAAGGGAAAAGCTTAAGAAGTTGGAAGATGAAGGAGAGAGGATGGAGAAGATGAGGCAATACAAGATAGTGAACTCAGCTCAATCTACCCCACTCTCTACACTAGATTAGATATGATCCCCTCGGACAGCGGATAACAGGCATCAAGAGCAGGACTACTCTACAAAGGAGGAACATGTAGTGATATTGAATTAGAAAGGTAAGGAATGTTTGGAGGATGAGGAGGGGAGAAATAGCCACCTTTTTAGGATTCTGGTCAGAGTCATGGACTGTATCAGGTTTTCTTTTATAAGTAGCCTTTTGTGGTGGCTTCCTCGATAGACGAAATGCAATCGCAATACAAGAATCCATTGCACCTACATATAAAAGGAGTATTAAGGTTAGGGGAAGCTCTTAATATAAAATAGAATCATAAGAATAATAAGTCAAAAATCCAACATCGGCAAGTTATACCATAGGGATCAGCCAAAATTGAGGAGGACTCAAAAATGAAAAGAGAAAAGATGTGATGTGGATATAAAAACTCATGCTTTTCCAGCATTTTTTCAACAAAGAATTTCCCCTATTCCCTCTTCTCATCATTTATTTCTAGAAAATGAAGCCTACACCATTTACATCCGATGGTGTCTTAATCAGAACAAACAAACTGAGTAGGATGGTGGTCAAAGGAAGAAGGAAAGTTATCGAAGTTGGAAACAAAGAAATAAACCCAACCCATTTCTAAGTCTTTTATGTGGCTTGGGCATAGAAAAATCCAACATCCCCCTTTTAGGACTTTTATTGATGCCAAATAAAAACTAGAGCTTGTCACAAGAAAGGGTGTAGCCTTTCCCACCATAAGGAATAAAAGCGACAATTACCAGAGAATACTAAAGTGGAGCAAGCCAGACATGTACAAAATCGATGAAAGAAAGCCATTGAAGAAGAGTTGGATGCGAAGGAAGATATAGATCGCAATATATATGTCCAGGAGTAATGGGAGTAAAACCAACTAGGAGAATGTTATACGTTCGTGGGGTTCAAGAACCTTAGCTTCATAACCCGAAAACCCAAATTGATTCAAGATATTGTTGGTTTCTTCCAACCGAGTAATTTCTAAAGACAGAAGTGGGAGGGCCGATGAAGAAGAAGCCATTTCAAATCTCAAGATGTAAAAAGAAAAATATGATAGAAATAAAAACAAAAACAAAATTCTTGCTCCGAATCTAAAGGGAAAAGCTGAATTTAGCAACAAAATTGATCTAACGGGTGGTGAATTTTTGGTTTCTTTCCTTCATTTCCTTTCTTGAGTGAAAATGTGAAAATGAATGAAGGAAAGACAAAGAAAGTATATACATACCTTAATTTGAATGAAAGGAAAATGATTGAAGTAATAAAGGAATTAGCAAGGCGTCATTCAATTAAGCTGCCAAAAAATTGAATACAAAGATTGACATAGATTTATCTAGAAAAATGAAAGGTTTGATTTGAGAACGATTCATATAGTGCCCAATAAGGGAATGACACGTGGATAAGAGCATTAAATGTAAAATGAGAGATAAGACCTTTTCCACTAGCGAAACGAAAGGAGAGATTAGAAAGAAGCGACGGGATGTGCAGACTAAGTGTAAATGATGACAAGTCTACACCGATCTGCCTTCATTGTATTTCTCAGACTATGTTAAATATGAGATATGTAATGTATCAAGCTAGGAGAACAACCTTCACAGTAAATGTTAAAATAAAAAGAGAAGGAACTAAAGCAATCTGATCGATCCTGCATAATAAGTCAGGAAGAGAAGCGAGCCGCTCAGCCTACAGTCATGACACTTGACTCAATTGAAGGAACTGTAGCAAAAAAGAAAGAGATCACAATAATACAATGCTGCACTTATAGGGAAGGCCATAAATGTATCAGATCTAGGCCCATCCCTTAGTTTCAATATTACATTATGATATTAAAACTAAAATTTGACATAGTCACAAGGAGAAGGCAATGAAGTACTGCTTTTACGAGCCACAATAAATGAGTGATTGAGCTGCGCTATCAACATCCCTAGAACTTATATTTTGTTAACACCTTCAAGAATGGATCTATAAAGCACATACCAAGGTTTATCAAAGCAGTACCGTACGGGGTTAGAAACATCCCAAAGGGCTGCACATAGGGCCACTCAAAAAATGCTCCAACACAAATCCACACTTACAGGTTGATAGCAAAGATATAAGCCATCCTTATTAATAACTCATGCATATTAGTAATAAGGGAAACTCAAAATCATAGTCAGCTTAGACCGCAGATGATCACACCCGAGTAACATGTAAGAACATCAACATCATGCAAGTATTGCACATCAACCAATACAACCTTACTCTAAATATGTCGGAAGTGCCCTAAAACCAACGAGTAATTTTTAATGTCCTCCGAAGGCAGTATGCAAATCCTTCACCTCATCGGATCTGAAATGTACGTCCCACTAAGGTCTCTCACTCCAATTTCATATATTCCCACCTCAGTTTTAGGAGTTCCCGCCTTCATCTCAAACTTCCTGCCAAAGACCACAGTTCAACCACCCAAATTATGCCTTCCCATCAGAGACATGTTAGAAATCCAGATGCATCAAGCCAACAATGCAGATGGAGGACACATGGCATGATCCAAAAATGGAAACCTAATAGTGGAGGATGAATGGTAGCAATCCCCTTACACCATCCACATAATAAATAAGAGATGATCAAGAATATTGAGGGAGACCATTTCTTCTTATTAAATGATAAAAGTTATATCTTTATATTTTTCAACAAACACTTATATCAAGAGAGAGGAGATAATAAAAGAAATTGATTCGTGGATGTAGGATTCAAAGGAATACGAACCACATAAAAATTTCTATGTCTTCTTATTTTCATGCACCATTATCTATTTATATCCGCATTGGATTATAACTCACTAAACAAACACGAATTGGGTTTGACATTCTAATAAATAGTTGGAGTGCAACTACATAATTATGCAAGTATCCAGCAACATAGTTACTACCTAAAGGCAAGCTTAATACAAGTTGAGTTTGTTGAGTCAATTTTACGGATAAACATCAACAATTAAATTCCTAATCAATTAAAGTACCGTAGGACGAAAAATCTCACTAACCAAACACATTAAATCAGAAATCACAAAATAAACATTAATTGAGTTAATCATCCATATCTAGAAATCATCATCAGAATCCAAAAATCAATAAAAAGGTTTGTGCTAGCATATGACAATGCGCAAATAAAATTAATAATGAGTCGGCCATCTTCATGATGGGAATAGGCCATCTACCCATAATAGATAGGTCGTCTGCCTATCAATCACATAAATATAGGATATGAGGATTTACTATATCCTGGGCACAGTCTCTAGTAGAAATATAAATAGTATATGTCTATCTACAATATATAAAGGAACCAAAAAGGAGACTGACAGCACATCTGGCTACTATAGGAGCCTCAAATGTGTACGTTTGACACTAGTCCTACAGTCATCTGTTATCTCGCCTCGTTATCATAAAAATATCCACCATATGTCATAAACACGTTATAGACTACGCTCTAATCAATCACGATCCGATGCATTGCACTTATAGGTAACTGAATGCTGGCCTAAGTGACATAGGCGAAAATACACACTAAAATGGCACACATCAATAAGGGTGTCACAGATCTGGAGCGCAACCGCAGCGATCAGGCTGCCAGGTTGAATATGGGCCAATCCGATTCACTTTCAAAACAAAAAGGGACCTGGATAAGATAGATAGACCCATTTAATCTACTCTTGATATCAAACAAATAACTCAACATGAATATGAACACATGGCTCTATATATTCTGCCACATAGCTTGATACTATTGCCGACACATAACTATATACGATTACTGAGACACGACAATACATAACATTATCGCGATGCACACATCGATATAATTGCCGATGCACGACTCGATACAATCCTCGACACATGGCTATATACATGACTCACCTCAGTGAGTCTCTCATAATCCACATCACGTGAGTATCATCTACTTACAATGAACAACATAATAAATATAACAACGACATCACATACCACCACGTGGTACTTAAATGTTTATCTACTGCGTATAAATTCTAATCTATCACAATAATATTCTATATAACGAGTCTAAAGAATAACCGAGAAATATTTCTAAATGGTCCATCCCAAATGGTATTATAACTTATTTATTCAGATTCCTCATCAGATAGAATTAAAATGATCATAAATCATATACAAGGATATCTTAAATTCATATGAAAAAATGTCATCATCGTATTATATCAAATTACTAAAAAAAATCAACATCAATGGTGAGTCATTCATATAATCCAATTTAATATGTAAAAGGAAGTATAGATCAGAAAAGTAAGATAAAATAGATTAATCAAATATATATGTGTGTGTGTGTGTATGCATGTATGTATTATGTATGTATATATGTATATGTAAAGTAAACAAATCAATAATTAATAATAAATCGATCATAAGGTATAACTATAATATAACAAAATTCTGAACTTTAGAAATGAATTACAAATATATTTTTATACTATGCTAAATAACCAATTAAAAATAAATATAAAACGTTCTTTCAGATAAATTACTAGTTCCTCAACCTCAAAAAATTTAAATAATAGTTTAATATTCACAAATAACATTTGAAAATCCCATTTCTTTCATTTGATAGCACAAAATAGATTGTAAAACTAAATATCACACTTAAAAATTATTCCATAACTTTCTATAACTAAATACTATTTATAAATAATTAAAAAAAATCCAAATCAATTTTATACATATATTTATAATCAATTAAATACATATATTTATAATCAATTACATACATTTTCAAAACTTGAATTATATTAAAATTTCATAAATTATACTTTGAAAACTACTACATATCAATTAAGAACCATATCATATTTTTCCATTTACATAATTCTATTAAATTCACTTTACTAATTTATTAAACTATATTTACATATATAATATCTAAGTGTGTGTGTGTGTATTAAAGTTTAATTATATTTATTTTAATTTATTTTAAATATAAATATATATACTTGAATTATAAATTACTAAAACTTGCACACACGCAATGTTGCATGCATACACAATTGCAAGTACACATACACCATTGCATGCACATGCATATCCGCATGTACACATGCTGCACACACAAGGCTCCACCGGTGGACCGGTCATCCATGATGGTCCATCAACCGGCCGAACATTGTTCAAGGATCGATCACTTTGATCAATCTCTAGTCATATACTCCTCCATCCCTCACCAATATTACACCATATAAGAGGTTTTGCAACACATCTTTGTGGCCTTTTCGAAACGGCCTTGGGCCATTGCAATTTTACAACGGGTTTGAGCCGATGCTAACTCTTTAGACATGGCCCACGCCATTACAATGTTACATTGACCTCAGGGCTATTGCAATTTTTTTGTTAAACTACGTTCAAAATCATATCCCAAAAGCATACGTTTCCATATGGTCAATTTTTTTAGCTCCCTCTCACTTTCTCATTTTTTCTCAATAGCGATATAGGAATTCCCTAATCACAAACTCTAGCCCCATGTTCTTCCTTCTAGTTCTCTTCACCACTATCTCCCTCCTTCGTTTGCTTCCTCTCTCGTCCTCCAGTCTTCCCATCCCACTCTCTTACTCTCCTCTTCATCGTAGTAGCTTGCTCGAAAGGACCCAAACGATACTTCACGAATCTTCTTTTCCACTATGCTGTCGTAATTTATCTGTTTTTCCAATCGCTCAATTTTAATGCCATCGAAAATGAATGAAAGCAAATGAACTGTTGATTTGACAATGAAAATCATTGCTAAAAATGTCTTCATATCTTAAATTTAATCTTTGTAGACAACAGTTGCCAATCCACTGACTATGGAAGTTAGATCTATCAAATCAGTTGTTCCAGACTTCTTTACGGGTAATTTCATTTTCCACAAGTATTCGCAGCCAATTTTATTTAGTATTTCCAGTTTATTGTTTTATGCACTAGTCATTTGAATACCGTGATCTGTGTAATATTTATACCAACTCTTTTTAGTTACAATTTTCTGAATCAGTGGTGTCTATTACAATGTTACATACATCAATTATTATGCCCTATCCATTTTCTTACTTCAAATATGCTTTGTGGGTATTATAAGATTTTATACACAATCATGATTTTTATGTTGAAATGCGGATTGCAACAAGCACTGTGGAAACAAAGCATCAGACGACAGATATGCTTCGTTGTCTGATTGCATATTTATTTATTGTTAAACCATGTCGTTTCATTTCACATTAGACCACAGATATGCCCCATTATCTGATATGCACTAACACAACCAAAAAAACCATATATTGTCTAATGTTGTAGTATTATTTCTAGTATTTGCTATTATACAACATATATATATATATATATATATATATTAATTGATATGCATACCGATTACACTTATATTATATTTGCGAAATGAAATAAATGAATCGCAATTTTATTTAAACAAACATTTCATTTCAAATCAAATTCAAATGCAATACAACTTTCACTATTACTCTCATATATACAACTTGTATTTACACTCTCATATATAAACTTTTTTTTTACTTGCTCTCACTCACACTCACTCAAGTTTATTTTTAATGTGTTGATCTTGATTTTTCTTACTCCAGCTTGTATCCAGCCATCTCCTATACCTGTCAAATAAACAACACAGTAAAATGGAAAAGAAAACAAATCTAAATTGCATAATTAAATTGAATTTGAATATTAATATTGCCTCAGTTCATAGGTTTGTTTTCTCTTTATGTTTTAGACAGGGACAAATATATATGTGCATAGACAACTTATGATATGCATAGTGTATCACTATGAATATCACAAGACCAGACATCGATTAAATCTCACGCACTGTTGCACAAATAAGTAAATGCACAAGCACATGAAAGTGAACAAACTAGATTAAGCACAAACATTCACTATATATACATAGATATGTATGCATATACAAGGAAATTCAAAGCAAAACAAGTTTCAACAATTCAACAACATGGACCAACAAAGAATAAAAAGATCAAAAAGTGCCGGTGTACACTACCTTAAAAGGGTGTTGGCAATGCACAATCAAACTAAAGCAAAGCCCCATAAAAGCACTATCAAATAAAGCTTCAAAGTCATAAAATAAAATTGACAGTATATAAAAGAGTTAAACCAGACTCATAGGTTCAAACATGTCAGTAATTGAATAAGCGCTACAAATTGAATAATAATAAGTCCATATCACTAACAATTTCGTATCACTGCCTTGAACACGTGCCACAAATTGAACAAGGCACAAATTGAGCCCGTGCCACAAAATTGAATAAGACACCAACACTAACCACAAATTTGAACCACCAACATTCACACATATACACATACATATGTATGTACGTATATACAAGGATGATATTGGAATCAAAGTGCATAACTCTACTCAATCGATAGTTGAACTTACTGCAAAGTACTAATCCAAGTAAAAAAAAAAGTACAGACAACAATGTAACCTATGAACAAGTATCAGTTTCAAGCTAAACTATAGAACAAGGCTAAACAATAGAACACATACATACATGTATGCATGTATGTACACAGATAAAAAAGATAGCATAACTAATGTACACATATACACATATGTATCTACATGGATATATGTACAAAGTGAGCAAAAGGCGGTTCAAACCATCAAATTAGTAAATAGAACATGAAGTAAAGGCACAAGCACATGAAAATGTATATATGAAACCAAAGCACATGAAAGTAATCAAACAGAACAACATGAAGTAAAGGCACAAGCACATGAAAGTGCACAAACACATAAAGGCACAAGCACATAAAAGTGCACAAACACATACGTTCAAATATAATTATAGTGAGCAACACACACACATGTGTACATGATATATGCAACATATGTTCAGTGTTGAAGTGCACTGCCTTGAACAAGGTAGTTCCAGTCAACACTACCTTAGGAAACAAGGTCCAACATAGAAATTCATTAACTCAGACATGAAGTCAAGAGAACATGGTCAGGCAACATAGTGGAAAAAAGATCCAAAATAGCAATCAAATTAGCAAACAGAAACCAAAGCAAAAATTTAAGAATCAAAAAATCATCAAGAGCGTTCAAACATAAATCGACAGCTAAATTTTGTTTGAAATATTCAAATCGAATCACATATTTGCATATTTAGGAAATAAATTCCTATACAAAAACCCAAATCATCATCAGCCAGAGATTAAAAGTCAAGAACAATATAAATCGAAGGGGGCATAAATTATATCAATATCAATTGAAGAACACTCGATAAGGAGGAGCCACAACCATCAATAGTCAATAAATTAAAGTACGCCATATACAAGGAAGGAAGGGAGAAGGTGATTCGAAGCTTAACTTTCAAGCAGCGACTTTTATGAAACCCTAACTTCAGAACGAAGATAAAGAGGCGGCTCTAATTTGGAAACCCTAAGTTTGTTGAAGAACATCGACGGGATGGGAGAAGGCTAGGGTCAGCAGCAGACGATGGCTAGGAGGGATAGTCAAAGGCGGTAAGGAAAATAATTGATGGAACGATCGCCATTCTAGAAACAAAAGAAAGAAGGGGAAATAATTAAAAGAACATGGCCACGAAATAATATAGGTAACGTTGAGAGGGAAACCAAAATTTTGATAAGGAGCCAAAATGAAATTTTTGATAATTTCAATCAAAGAACAGATAAAACGTTGTCTGAATGGCATGAATGAAATCTCAATAGAACAAAGATTTCATGAGCTATGACATACAATATATGGTTTTTCATGCATTGTGTGAAATAGTGGTAGATATTGGGATAACAAAAAATCTACTTATTTTGTGCGAATGTTGTTATCTGATTCACTTTGTGGCATGGTGAGGCTGCTATTTACTTCTTGGTTGCATAATTCATGACTTAACAAAGAATAATGCTTTTTCGACCTATATTTTACCGAATTAGTTTTCAACCATTCTAGTTTTTATTCTTTATCATTTCAAGTGTACTGGTAAAAATGATAAAAAATGTCCTAAATATCTATGGTTAAGAAATATGTTTGTGTTATTGTTGATAATAAAAAAGTTATGTGTTATAAACTACCTATAATTTTCTTTCGATTGTTTAATTAATAATAAGGAGTTGATACCTACAAGTATAGTGCATTGTGAAATATGGATATAAAATCATCATGTTGCAAGTTATTGGTAATCAAATTATTGTACAGAACGAATGAAACAAACTAGGTATATATATCTGGTCGAGATCTTAACGCTTTAGTTTTACACCAAACGATTTTAAAAAATAAGTTTGAAATCATGTCTCATGGAAGTGTAAAAAGGAAAAAAACGAGAGAGATCCCTAATGCAATGAGGTGGGATTTAAAACTCTGATTACGTATAATTGTTGTTTTGTAGTATATGCACCTTAATGAAAATTTATTTTGGATGAAGTTAACGATGGTGACCTGCTTTTCAAACAAGTTAATGTACTCAAGAATATATGGTTTAATGTTTGACATACAGTAATAATTATAATAATAATATTTATTTTCCAACTCTCTTATATATATGCCTATGCATTATAAGAAAATGATAACTCATTTGCATAGGCTTGGTCAGTTGCTAATTATTAGATTAGTTATTTTGCTTCTAACTAAATTACATTTAGTATTAAACTAATATAAAATCTGTTGAAAATTTGTGGTTTGAGATGAGGATGATGAGGATGATGACGATAATGCCATACTTTTGACTTCAAGGATCTAGAGTATAGATTCTTTTAGACAATAATTCAACCCACCAAGTACAAACGGGTTATCAAACTATCAACTTCAGGATTCAATAAAGCCTTGGAAAAGTGTAACCAGATTCAAGATTTGTACGATCTTGATCTAGCTAAGAACACTTATTATAGTTTCCAATGATGCTAATTTGTAGGGAATAGAATGTAGAAGAAGAAGGGAACAAATTTGCAATGTTTCTGCGTTTGCAACACCTTACAGGCTCGCAAAATCTAGTTGTGATGAAAATTTCTGCAACACTTTTTTGGTGTTGCAAAATCTAGAAGAATAAGATAATAATGTTGCTGTATTGTTGATATAGCAATGGGTCTGGATGTCACTATTTATAGTGTTAGAGAGATGTCTATTCATCTAGAGATGCATCTATTCAATACATTGCATCCTTTCCCAATGATTCAAAATTGTTGCTAATGGTCATGTTCGTTCATTCAAACATCCCGCCATCACCAACTATGGCATTTCCCGCCAAATTTGTCCATTTAAATTTGAATTTAAAACTGGCCTTTTTAGTAAAAAATTAATTCTATCAATTTAGACCCAAGCCCGAACCCGGCTCGACCCTGTTTGGTCGGACGTACGGCGGCGGCGGAGGCACGCATGTGTTTATATTTAAACAAATAGGTGCCCAAAGGGCCCAACATTCTCATGAGGAATCTATATTTAAACAAATATAGTTCCATATTTCCCCAAGTTGTAAGACTATTCTTCCTTCCCTCTTCTTCTCACTTTAAAACAGAAAAAACTATGGAGGCAATGTCGAAAATATACAGCATTCTCCCCCTATTTTCAAGATTGAATATTTTATAACATTTTAAGTTTCAAAACGGAATGGCTGCATCACTTGAGTGATTGCCTACGTACCCAAGTGGGATCATGCCTAATGTAGTTCAAGGTCAACGAATTACATCATCATGAAAACCAACACATAAGTGAAATGTATCTTTTGGATTTCAACCTTCACTTAGTGTAAACCATTCAAAGCCTTATCAAGATTCTATGATGAACGAATCTTGAACCAAGTATCTCTAAAATAAAACCAGAACAATCACACATGTTGATTTTCTTAGGTAAAGTGTTCTATATTGCTCTGCACGTTAATGGGCATGTGCTTTTAATTCTAGGTTCATGAGTCTACTTTAGAGAAGCGGTCCTACTTTCTTAGGAAACGACCTGATTTCCATACTCATATAGGTAAGTCTCTTAGGTGTTTCTGCGATACACCTTTTAGTTATCTAGGCTAATTAAGGATATTTTATCCATCCTTTGTTCTTGCGTAATCCAACACTAAACATAATGGGAATTTATGATTTCATGTTCCATAATCATTCTCTTAACTCGAACCTTGTTGATCCTTTTCAAGACATAGACTAGGTTTCTATTAAGGATAATCAACCTTAATTAACAGACCTTAGTCTTATTTCCTTCGATTCTATAGAAACCATTGCCTTTTGAAGACTCTTAGTAAATGGGTCAACCAAGATTTTCGTTGTTTCTATGCAATCAACAGCTATTACTCCTCTTTTGCGTAATTGTCTTATCATTTGATGTATTAGACTTCCTATTATATGTCATATTAGAGACATTGTACATAGTCGCCTGATTATCACAGTTAATCAAGACTGTTGGAGATGGCTTCTTCCATAGTGGAATTTCTATTAATAAATTCGTAAGCCATTCTGCTTCCTTACATGCATTTGCTAATGAAATCAACTCTAATCAAATTGTTGAGTCAAATATATAGGTTTGCTTCTTGGAACCCCAAGACACAGAAACACCTCCTAATGTAAAGATCCATGTAGTTGTAGATTTGAATTTGGATTCTACATTGTTCCAGGTCGCATCACTATGTCCTATATTATAGCTGGATATCCTTTATAAGATAAACCATAATTAATGGTTCCTTTCAAATAAGCTAGAACTCTAGAAATTGCTTTATAATGTTTGTAAATTGGATTACTCATGAATCGACACAATACGCTTATAGCATGTGCAATGTCGGGTCTAGTGCAATGCATAACATACATAAGACTCTCAATAACACTAGAATACTCAAGTTGAGAAATGGTACACCCAATGTTCTTTACTAATTTAATATAAGGATCTAAATGAGTTGGCACTGGTTTGTCATTATAACGACCATATTTTTTGAGGAACTTCTCAATGTAATAAGATTGGGTTAGTAACAACTCGCCCACTTTCCTAATGAATTTAATTCCTAAAATTACGTCAGCCTCTCCAAGATCTTTCATATCAAACTTAGAAGATAGAAATTTCTTAGTTTCAGTCACACAGGATATATTAGAACCAAATAATAAAATGTCGTTAATGTATATAACATAACCGGTGTTATCTGATTTGCTATAAATACTTTTGTCGGCATCGTTAACAATGAATCCATATGACAGTGCTACTTTATCAAACTTCTCATGCCATTGCATGGGAGCTTGCTTCAGGCCACAAAGAGACTTTACTAATTTACAAAATTTCTTTTCTTGGTTTGGGATTTTGAAACCTTTAGGTTGTTCCATATATATCTCTTCTTCTAAATTTCCATTTAAAAAACATTCTTTACATCCATTTGATGTATGGCTAACTTATGAATGGATGCAAGTGCTATTAAACAATGTATAGAAGATATGCGAGCAACTGGAGCATATGTATCAAAATAATCTACTCCATGTCTTTGCTTATAACCCTTAGCAACTAATCTAGCTTTGAACTTATCAATGGATCTATTTGTGTTCAACTTTTTCTTGAATATATATTTACATCCTATAGATTTAACACTAGGAGGTAAATTAGTTAAAACCCAAGTTTGGTTTGACAGTATGGAACTCATTTCATCATTGATAACATCTTTCCAGAAAATGGAATCTCTTGAATTCGTAGCCTCAGAATAAGTTTTAGGATCATAATCCATATTCATTACATATCTAGTCACATTAGGGACTTCGTCCTCACTACCTTCGACAAGATAAGTTATGGAGTCAAGCCCATAGCAATTCTCTATTCTTGCTCTTATACTTCTCCTTTGTTCAGTACTATTATCTAGTACTGATACATCCTTGCTGTTTTGAGTAGGAGCATAGTCATCATCATTGATATCATTAGTCGTATTAGGTTCTGGACTAGATGATCTCAATGGAATGTCAACTGTTTGGTTTTCAAAGAATTCTACATCTATAGATTCTATAACTTCTATGGTGTCAAGAATTAGGAGCCTATAAGTTATACTGTTAAGGGAATAACCTATGAATACACATTTAAATGCCCTATTACCTAATTTTTTTCGTTTAGGGGTCTGGTTTTCTAACTTATGCTAAACAACCCCAAACTTGAAGTCTTGTAAGATTAGGTTTCCTATTAAACGATAATTCATAAGGGGAAACATCATTCTTTTTAAGTGGTACTCTATTTAAAATATAGCATGCAGATAACATAGCGTCACCCCATAAGTTATTAGGTAAATTTAAACATATAAGCACGACATTAATCATTTCTACTAAAGTTCTATTTTTTCATTCAGTAACACCATTTTGTTGTGGTGTATAAGAGGCAGTGCATTGGTGAACTAAACCATGTTGTTTACAAAACAAGGTGAATTCATTTGAGAAATATTCACCACCACAATCTGAATGTAATACTTCGATTTTAACTCCTAATTGAGTTTCCACTTCAACTTTGTAAAATTTGAATTTATCAAAAGCCTCATCATTAGTTTTCATTAGATACACAAAAGCATATAGTATAATCGTTAATAAATGTGATATACTATTGATTACCACCATAGGTAATATGACCTTTTAAGTCACCCACGTCACTATATATAAAATCAAGCAAACCAGCTTACTTTTCTACAGATTTAAAAGATTGCGGTGTATTGTTTCTTGAACACATATTTCACATACAGAGATAGAATCAAAATCACAATCAAAAATTATTCCTAATTTATGCACATTTTAAGGGAATTATAATTAACATATCCTACTCTACCATACCATAAAATAAAAGAATCAATTATATAAGCAGAATATTTCTTTATTAAATTCAATATCATACCATTACAAGAGTATTCAGTCCAATGAATTTTCCGTTCTTGGACAACACTAATTTTTCAGACTCATACACCATCTTGAATCCTCCATTGTTAAGAAGGTATACAGAGACCAAATTCATACATATGTCTGGTGCATAAAATACATTCACTAGTGTAAGAACTTTTCCAGAGGTAAGTGGAAGTTCTACAGTGTCTTTTCCCATAATTTTGCTTGGAATCTTATTTGCTCCAGTAACTTCGTTGCATTCTTCATTGTTTTCTTTGTAAGTTTTAAACAAACTACGGTCTTTGCAAATATGAATGGTTGCTCCAGTATCAAGCCAACAATCATTGTCTATGCCATTAACGGAGTTTGCTGCTTGCACTATAGCCAAAAGCGAATCTTCGATCACATTCACTTTTTGTTGTTTCTTCCACAGACAACAGTCTCGGGCATGGTGGTCGGGCTTGTTACAAAAATAACAAGCATCGTTCTTTTTGCTGTTCTTGGAATGATTTTTCCCTTTAAACCGTGTTTCATTCTTAGGCTTTAACTTGTTAGTTATTTAAACATTATTTGCCTTAGAATGTGTCTCGGTTTGTGGATTATCATCTAGTTCTCGTTTACGAGAGTCCTATTTAGTATGAAGATGACATTGTAAACCATCTAAATCATAATTCATTTCCGCATGCTTCAATTTTTTCTTATAATCATTCCAAGAATTAAGGAGTTTACAAATTTTGACTCCAACAACAACAGATTTAGGGAGATCTATTTTAGAATCTTTAAGCTGATTCACTAACAGTAAAATTTCACTTACTTGTCCTATTATGGACTTATTGGTAATCATATTTAAATCCATAAAATGGAAATAAAGAATTTCTTGTTACTTGCCTCTAATATGTGGTATTTGCTTTTTAGTGCAGTCCAAAGAGCCATCACAGTTTCCACGGTCTTATGTGCATTGTAGACAAAAGAGGATAGTGCATTCAGAATGTACCCTCTACACATAAAATCATCTTTTTTCTCTTTGCGCGTTTTGCTTTTAGAGCAGCATTATCTGTTGCAGTTTCCTCTAGTATTACCTCTAAGCCATCTTCTAAAATTTAGAACAGTTTGATGGTGATAAGGACGAACCTCATTGTCTCTTGCCAATGAGTAAAATTATCTCCATCTAAACACTCCAATCGAGTTAAGTGTTGATTCATGATCTGCAGGGTACTCGAACTTTCCATGGTTGAAAGATATTGTCTAAAATTTGTTGAAAATTTATGGTTTGAGACGAGGAAGATGGCGATAGTGTCATACTTCTAACTTCAAGTATCTAGAGTATAGATTCTTTTAGACAATAATTTAACCCACCGAGTACAAACGGGTTATTAAACTATTGACTTCGAGATTCAATGATGCATTTGAACAGCGTAACCAAATTCAAGATTTGTATGTTCTTGATCTAGCCAAGAACACTTTATTATAGTTTCTGATGATGCAAATATGTAGAGAATAGAATGGAGATGAAGAAGAGAATAAATTTGAACGTTTATGCGTTTGGAACACCTTACAGACATCGCAAAATCCGGTTATGATGAAAGTGTTCTGCAACACTTTTCTGGCTTTGCAAAATATGGAAAAAGAAGAAAAGTGCTATTTTGTTGAAATAGAAGCAGGTCTGGACATTGCTATTTACAGTGTTGGAGAGATGTTTATTCGTCGGTTCAAAACTGTTGCTAACGATCGTGTCCGTTTATTCAAATATCCCACCAAATCTAGCCCGTTTGAACAAAAAATTAATTTAGACCTAAACGACGGCGCATGTGTATGATGGTTATGCATGACTTCCTTCCTCTCAACAAGGAAAATATTTAGGTGTCCAAAAGGTCCAACTTTCTCATGAGGAATTCATATTTAAACAAATATAGCTCCATATTTCCCAATATGTGGAACTATTCTTCCTTCCTTCTTCTTCTCACATTAAAACAGAAAAATGTAACATCCCCAAAATTTTGTCAATTTAAAATTAGTAATTTATTTAAATTACTGAAATTTAAATTTGGAATTAATTTGAAATTTTTCAAAGCAAATAGAATTAGTATTGATTTATTCATATATATACATGTATTCTAATTCAAATATGAAATTTGAATTTGTATTTGAAATATAAAAATTTGAATAAATGTCTTAGAAAAATCATTTCCATTTAAAATAATAAATAAGTAATTTATTTAATGTAGAATTAGTTTGAAACATTTCTTCTTTAAAATTGTATATAATAATGAATAGGAAGTGTATTTATAAAATAAGGAAAATATGACATAAGATTTATTTAAAAGTATTTAACTCATGAGAAATACAAGTGTTAAGCATGTAATAAGAAATGATACAAGTGTAATTCATATAATGAGTATTTGAACAAATGTAATGATTTTTAACAAGTGTCAATCTTTTTTTTTTTCTAAAAATTTAAGGAAACAAGGCTATAAGAATTTTTCCTCCTACACCTTCATTTTTCTTTTATGCTTTATGTCCAAAATCTGAAGCCTGAGAAAAATTAAAACATAAACCAGATCAAAGAAAAAATAGAAACCTATAAACAACTCAAATCAGAGAAAAGAAACTCAAAGCAAATCAAAGTAAGCAACAGACCAGAGCTTTTCAGCAATTAAAGGAAACAGGAATTCAAACTTCAACAACTAAAGTAAAGCAAGGATCATCACAATACAACAGTGAATTCAAAAAAGAACAAAACCTGGAAAAAAGTCCCAGTCATTTCAAATTCAAGAAAAAGTACATGACCTCTCTGTTTCAGGTTGACAGGTGAGTAAACTCCTTTAAAATTGAATTGTCACTTGTTGTTTGTAATGATGATTGAAATAAAATTGTTAAGTGTTGACATGCAAGCAGATATATAGATATATGTAAGGATGATTGTGCATGTCTGTTATCAAATACATTGCCTCTGTTGGAATTAGGTTTTCAAAACCTGATTGGAAATTTAAATCCTTCTCCTCTGATCCCTGATAAACTGTAGGATCCAAATAAAAATTGTTTGTCTAAACATGTTTCAAGCTCTAAAAATAAATCCAAGCATAATTAACATAAAAATTTTCTGAAAATCAAGAAATATAGTTAAGCACAGAATATATCAAAATCTCGAGAATCATATTTTATGATTTCTGGTATAACATCTGAATCGTTTTCGAAAATGAAGATTTTTAAAAGTAAAATTACAATTTTTAGTCAAGTATTGATCAAGAAATTTAGGGTTGAATATATTTGGGATTTTCAACGATTTCAGGTCATCGGTGAATTTTGGTATGACGTGATCATGGCTGAAGATCGTTGGTGGATCGGGAAGCTTGAGAAAAATGCTCATAAAATTTTATGATCGACGTGGGTAGCGATTGAGATCATTTTAGGGTTAAAAGTTCATATTTGATCATGGTCGGAATTGGGATTGCCGCGTCGTCGTCGATGGACCGGATCCGTTCGCATAGGTGGGATTCGAAGCGTGGGGTTTCGACGTTGTTCTGGCCGGCGTTGCGTGACCACTGATGCTCGGAGGTTGGAATACGAGGCGGTTGTCTAGCGATCGTGTTCGCTCCAGGATTGGTCAGAAAGCTCTTTAGTGAATTTGTCGTATTTTCTGACTTCTGGGTGGATTGGTGGTTTGGGAAGGGTATCAATGACTTGTCGATGACCGGAGCTTCGACCAGAGGTGGCCGTTTCATTTGTGCATATGCACGAGACCTGATTTGTATCAGGTGGCTTATTAGACGAAGGAGGGGTGGACTCGAAGTAGCTTTCGGGATTTAGGGATGCTGGCTCGAAGCTGGGATCGAGTGATTCTATCTATACATCGGGTTTTTTTTTTAAAGTCTCAGGTTATTTTGGAAAAAAAACTCGAAGCAAGTGGCGTATTTGTTCAGGTGAGACATGAACTAGGTCACGAGAGTTATGAAATTTAGTTTTAATTTTTTTTTGACAATCTAAATTAACTTAATTTCTAATACTATTTTTTTTTAAATTGATTATGGCTGTTAAGTTGAAATATGTAATTAAAGGTTTTAAAATAAAATATTTTAAAATTAATTGAGTTAAGAATGTTTTAAACTTATATTTTCAAAAGTTTATTTTAAATAAAACTTAACAAAGTAATTAAGGAGATAATTAAATGTTTTGCCTTATTAACTTAAATTATAAAGTAAATTAATTTATATCGTTAATGATGATTAAATAATTAATGATTTATAATTACTTAATAATTAAAGAATAATTAATTAAAAGTTAGCTAATTATTAATTTAAATTAATTAACTTATAATTAAAGATTAATTAATTATGGTAATTAATTAAGGAATAATTAATTAATGAAGGTAATTAAGATTTAATTAATTAATAATTAATAATTAATTAGTTTATAATTAAGGATAAATTATCATTAATTAAAGATAATTAATGAAAACAATTATGTGATTAATTGATTATGATCACACTATTAATTCATCTCATTGTTAGATGATTGATTATTATTGAAGTGCCTTGAGCTGATTGATACCCCTGTTATGTGATTGTGATACTTGGTGATGTGAATTGCTTTGTGCTAAACTGTGATATTTGTGATTTGTTTCTGTGTGAATGTGAAAACCCCTTTGCCCGTATAACGGCATTTGAATTTCGATGCGACAGGGAGTTGGATTCCGGTTGGTTATCCGAAACCCACATCGAACCTTAATGTTGAATCTTTGTGAATTATATATCCACATGTTTTTGAAATTAAGCGCTCACTATTCGGTTTAGTCGGGAGAGGACCTTTGTGTCATATAACCCATTCCGAATAGTGATACGACGGAATGGATATCATTTAAAGACGGTAGTGAAGACCGGGTGACTTCGAGAATGATAGGATAACCTGTCGAATGACTCTGCACTGAGTTGCTCCGGTATAGAGATCTCCATATGTGATGGGGAGTCCAATCGGGATTGTGGATGCCCAGATTGCAAGGGCTACTTTGGAAGTTCCTTCGGTTTTGTTCAAATTCGGAACAGACTTGTATGGGTGTATGTCTGACACTACACTTTGAGATATAAAGCTGATTTCTTTCAAATACATTTCTATTGGTGGCAGAGAATTTATTCTCTTAGCTTAACACCCTTCTTTGAGACATACGAGCTCAGAGGTTATGTAGTTGATGGTTATTAGTGATATACTCCCAATTTGGTAGTGTGGCATGCTGAGTGCTGTTGATCATTTGCTGATCGAAGCATGGCTTTTGTGAAAAGCGTAGCTTTGTGGACGAGACTTCGTCGAACCTCACAACCCGGTAATGGTCGAAACATGAATGTTGCGGCAAGGTTTTTAGGGGTCGCGCCCCTAGGGTATGTCCATTTTCTTCTAGATATAAAGTGGTATCATGGTATGGAGCCCAGATATTGAACTGTGTGGTTGTTTCTATTTGTTGGTGAATCCCGGGATTAAGGCCGGTAACGAACGAGGATGACATACTTGTAGGTGTTACCTAGTCACAGAGGTAACCCGGCCTTATGTTGGTAGGGAACCGATTTAGTTCTTGGAGGCGTCCCTCCAGAGGCGTTCCATTTGATAAGGAAGTTCCTTAGCCTGACCATTGTTGGAAATCCAATCATCCAATACGAGCCCTATACGGTTTTAGTTGTAGAACCTGCCATTTAACATGGTAGTTATAGTAGGCATACTATAATGGTACGTATGCTGGCAAAGATTGATATTATACTTTCGAAATGTTTTTCACACTATGCACTAATAATAATATCAAAAGAATTTTCTCGTATCAAGCATATTTGACTACCATAAGGAGAAATCTCCCCCAAGTGTGTGATTGCATTGTGTGTTTGCCGGGAGGCCTTGTGGTAGTTTCATTTTCCAAAAGCATGAACGGATTTCTTTTATAAATTGTTTTTGTTCAAACAACTGTTTTTGTTTACTCATACCAGTCTCATGACTGACCCGGAGTTTATTGTTCTCTTACTAAACTCTGGGTGCCCATAATTTCCACACGGGCAGCCTAGAAGCAGGTTATCCGTGTTTTTAGAGTGAGCTTGGAATCTTTTGAAGTCTTTTGGAAGCTATCGGATTTTGGAAGCTTTTGGCCTTGGAAATCTTTTGAAGTGTTTGGAGTTTTTGGAAGAACTTCTTAAAGTCGAAGTATGTTGGAAATCTCTTGAAGTTGAGACAAATCTATTGTTGCTTTGTTGTTGTATCATGTGTATGAACTCTGATGATTGTAATCAAATATTGTGGTGGTGTTGTATCTGTGTTGTGATTAATAATATTCATTTTGTTAACGCTGTTTATATTCATCTAATGTTGTTATAAGCTCCATCCGAACTGGAGTTCGACGTTTGAATCTCCGACAGTCGAATACAACCGAGGTATTTGATGTTGATTTTCAATCGCTAGATTTCGAGTCATGACAAGTGGTATTAGAGCTAAATGTTGAATAAGAACTTTAGCTACGGAGTATAACACATTTGGTGGCTCATTAGAGATAGGTTGAAGTATACCCTAGAATGAGTATAAACCAAAAGACCGAAACCCTAAAATTTCTTGGTCTATTTCTTTAGACTGTTGATATTCTCTAAGATATCTTTTCCGTGTGCCTAAATTAAGTTTTCTTACTATTTGCAGATAGTGAGAATGAGTGGAAGAAGAGGACAAGGTAGGGGATGGGGAAATACCACTACAACTGGTCAACTCCATGCAACAACAGCTATACTCACTCAACCTCAACCGAATGTGGCTGATCTATATAGAAGTTTTTTCTGACTTGGTGGAAAGCCGTTCACTGGCAAGGAATCTGTTGTCGATGCCCAAGCCTGGATTAGATCGTGTGAAAGAATTTTTAGAGGGCTGAAGTTGAAAGACGATCAAATGCGACTAGTAGCTTCTTGGCAACTCCAAGAGGAAGCTCTAGCTTGGTGGGAAACAGTTAATGTGGATGAGCTGGAAGATGAATTCACTTGGAGTCGATTCAAAGAGGTGTTTGAGCAGGGATATATGCCATCTGCTGGTATCTCCCGAATGTACCAGGAGTTCGTGGATTTGAAGCAGGGATGTTTATCATTTGAGAAATATTTGAATAAATTCAACGAATTATCCCGTTTTAGATTGGAGTTGGTGAATACACCTTTGAAGAAGAATGAAAGGTTCATACCAGGGATGAATAAGAAGTACCATGATAGAATGACGGCTCACGTAAAAGAATCCTTTTCGGACTTGATCGATATGTGTTATTGATATGCTACCTTAGATATGCAGAAAGTTCCAGAAGTGAAGGGTAGTTCAAGCAATCCAAACTGGAAGAAAAGAAAGTCCAAAGGGAAGAAACCGGACCAAGGCAAGGAGAAGAGGAGTAATCCGGAGAAAGACCATTATTCAAATAAGTGTAAGAAGCCAAAGAAACGAGTAACGGAATATCAGCCTGTGAAGACAAGTCGAAGAACTAAGGGATGCTTTTATTGTCACAAGCCAGGTCATGAAGCTAAACATTGCCCGAAAAAGAAGCAAGCACAAGTGGCGAAAATGTACGCAATAAAAAATGAACCCTTAACTTCTAAGGAGTAAAAGGAAAAAGGAGTCTTAGAAGGTAACCTTGTCATTTATGATAAAGTTGTTAGTATTGTTCGACATGAGCGCTACACATAGCTTTATCTCCCAACAAACCGTTAATGAATTAGAACTAAAACCTGAATTTGTTGACGAGCCTATTTGTGTGAAGAATCCAGTTGGTGGTCCGGCAAATCTTTGTCTACGATGTAGAGATGTTCCTATCTCGTATTCTTGTTATAGATTTCCTATCAACCTTTTCATCATCGACTTTGATGAATTTGAAATCTTATTCGAAATGGATTGGCTAACAAAGTACGAAGCCAAATTAATAATCGAACAATTTTAATCAGAACCAAATTTGGGAATTTCATTGAAATCTCTTGTGAGGATCTGAGTCCTGAGAGAGATAAACTGATGTATACTTTGGAATATTCTGAACCTAGTCTGGAGTCCATACCCATCGTCCGAAAATTTCCAGATGTGTTTGAAGAGGTCAAATCTTTACCCCCACACAGAGAAATTGAATTCATAATTGACTTAGTTCCAAATGCTCGTCATGTTGTTCACGCAAATCACATGATGGCACCCAGAGAAAAGATAGAATTAGTCAAGCAAACCCATGATTTGCTAGAGAAAGGATTGATACGTCCAAGTGTTTCCGAATGGGGTTCAGGTGTGGTGTTTGTGGCTAAATCAGACGGATCCTTGAGATTGTGTGTGGACTACAGCAATCTCAACAAAATAACGCTCGAAAACAAATTTCCTTTACCTAGAATTGATGCTCTATTTGATCAAGTGCACGACGCTCGTTTCTTTTCAAAGATGGATCTAGCTCAAGGATTCCATCAACTACGAATTTCCGAAGACTGTGTTCACTTGACTACTTTCAGGGGTCCAGAGATTTTCTACGAATGGTTAGTCATGCCTTTTGGACTAACAAATGCCCCTGCATACTTCGTAGACTTAATGACTCGTGTATTCCGAGAAGTATTGAACAAATTTGTTCTTGTGTTTTTTGGTAATATCTTGATCTACTCCAAAACCGAAAAGGAGCATGCTGAGCATCTAAGGATTGTTTTGGAAATATTAAGAAAGAACATTTTATTTGTCAAATTTTCCAAATGTCATTTTTGGGTCAAGGAAGTCGGATTTCTCGGGCACATTGTTAATGAAGAAGGAATTTCTATTGATCCTAGCAAAGTTTCTGCTATTCTTGACTGGAGGAAACCCACTACTTCAAAAGAAGTTCGAAGTTTTCTGGGTTTAGCAGGATTTTACAGAAAGTTTGTTCAGGGTTTTTCTAAGATAGTTAGTCCATTGACTAAGCTAACGATGAAGAATGCAAAATTTGATTGGACTCTGAAATGCGATGAAGCTTTCTAGGAGTTAAAAAGGAGATTAACTACTGCTCCTGTTCTCGCTATTACCAACAGGAACCAAGGTTTATCTTTCTATACCGACGCTTGTGGTGATGGTTTGGGTGCTGTGCTAATGCAAAATGGGAAGGTAATTGCCTATGCGAGTAGACAATTACGTCCGCATGAGAAAAACTACCCAACCCATGATCTCGAACTCTTAGCAGTTATTTTCACTTTGAAAATCTGACGACATTATCTTCTGGGTAAGAATCTTTTCGGCTTTACTAAAATTTAAAAGTTTAACTTAACTTAATATTTAAACTTAATAAATCCTTCTTGTTTTAAGTGAAAAATTCAAATTATTCACCAACCATAAATCTTTGAAGTATCTCTTCACCCAGAAGGATTTAAATCTAAGGCAACAATGCTGGTTGGAATTTCTGGCATCTTATGAACTAAACATTCTGTATACGCCTGGTAAAGCCAATGTAGTTGCCGATGCTTTGAGTAGGAAAAACGCTATTCTTGCTCATCTTGTTGTCACTCGACTCTTCTTAAGAAAGTCGCTAACAGGCAAAATGAAGACAAGCTTCGAGATATTTATGGGAGGATTCGTCGAGGTGAAGATTCTATTTTGGAATCGATAATTGTGGAGTTATAATATTGAAAGGCAGGATGTGTGTTCCAGATATCCCTGATCTGAAACGTGATGTTTTGGACGAGTGTCACAAGTCCAAACTTAGTATCCATCTAGGGGTTAATAAGATGTATCGAGATATTAAAAGAACTTTCTGGTGGAAAAACAATGAAGAGGGATGTATCTATATATGTGAGTCATTGTGCTACTTGCCAGCAAATTAAAAGTGATCAAAAGAAAGTAGCGGGTTTACTCCAACCGTTAGAAATGCCAAAATGGAAGTGGGGTCGAGTATCTATGGATTTCATAGATGGGTTGCCCTGCACTCGAAAGGGGAATGAAGCAATTTGGGTTATCGTAGATCGTTTAACTAAGACTACCCATTTCATTCCAGTGAAATCTGCCCGGACAGCGGCAAATTTGGCCGAATTATATATAAAAGAGATTGTTCGTCTCCATGGTATACCAAGCAGTATAGTGAGTGATCATGATCTGATCTTCACTAGTAGATTTTGGAAGGCATTTCAAGCCGCATTGGCAACCAAACTGAACTTCAGCACTGCTTATCACTCGCAGTCTGATGGGCAGATTGAAAGGATTAATCAAATATTAGAAGACCTTTTGCGCGCTTGTATTCTCGACTTTGGTGGTTCTTGGGAGAACTATTTGCATCTGGTTGAATTCTCATATAAGAATAGCTATCAGGCTAGTATCGAAATGGCTCCTTTCGAAGCTTTATATGGTCGTCCGTGTCGATCACCTGCATGTAGGATCGAGTCAGGTGATAGACTCGTCCTTGGACCGGATATGATTAAGGAGGCCACTGAAAAAGTTGAATTTATTCGAAAGAAGTTGAAAACAGCTCAAAGTCGTCAGAAGAGCTATTATGACCACAAAAGAAGAGATTTGGAATTCCAGATTGGAGATTCTGTATTCCTAAAAGTGTCTCCAATGCATGGTGTGTTGAGATTTAGGAAAACTGGTAAGCTGGCACAACGTTATATTGGTCCTTTTTCTATTCTGGAAAGGATCGGTCCATTGGCTTATCGAGTGCAGCTACCCAGCTGGTTATTTGGCGTACAAGATGTGTTTCACATCTTCGGAGATATGTGCACGATCCAGATAGTATTATTGAAGAGGCCACTCAGTAGGATTTGGAGATCATACCAAATCTAGCAGTAAAGAGATATCCATTGAAAATAATTGACCGTGATGAAAAGCAATTGAGGAATAAAGCTGTGAAACTAGATAAATTGCAGTGGAGCAGTGATCCAAATGACTGTACTTGGGAAACAGAGGATAGCATGTAGAAGTCCTATCCCAATTGTAGAGTCGATATCTCGACTTATCTAGTAAGCCATTTTCTATCTTTTTCAGTGTTCTTATATTCTTTATTTGTCTTTCTCTCTCTTTCAAATTTCAAGGACGAAATTTTCTTAAGGGGGAAATCTGTAACATCCCCAAAATTTTATCAATTTAAAATTAGTAATTTATTTAAATTTTTGAAATTTAAATTGGGAATTAATTTGAAAATTTTCAAGGCAAATAGAATTAGTATTGATTTATTCATATATATACATATATTGTAATTTAAATTTGAAATTGAATTTGAAATTTAAAATTTTGACTAAATGTCTTAGAAAAATCATTTGCATTTAAAATAATAAATATGTAATTTATTTAATGTAGAATTAGTTTGAAACATTTCTTCTTTAAAATTGCATATAATAATGAATAGGAAATGTATTTATAAAATAAGGAAAATATTATATAGGGTTTATTTAAAAATATTTAACTCATGAGAAATACAAGTGTTAGGCATGTAATAAGAAATGATACAGGTGTAATTCATATAATGATTATTTTAACAAATGTAATGATTTTTAACAAGTGTCAATCTTTTTCCTTTTTTCTTTTATTTCTAAAAATTTAAGGAAACAAGGCTATAAGAATTTCTACTTCTACACCTTCATTTTTCTTTTATGCTTTATGTCCAAATCTGAAGCCTGAGAAAAATTAAAACATAAACCAGATCAAAGAAAAAATAGAAACTTGTAAACAACTCAAATCAGAGAAAAGAAAATCAAAGCAAATCAAAGTAAACAACAAATCAGAGCCTTTCAGCAATCAAAGGAAACAGAAATTCAAACTTCAACAACTAAAGTAAAGCAAGGATCACCACAATACAACAGTGAATTCAAAAAAGAACAAAACCTGGAAAAAAGTCCCAGTCATTTCAAATTCAAGAAAAAGTACAAGCCCTCCCGGTTTTAGGTTGATAGGTGAGTAAACTCCTTTAAAATTGAACCGTCACTTGTTGTTTGTAATGATGACTGAAATATAATAGTTAAGTGTTGACATGCAAGCTGATATATAGATATATGTAAGGATGACTGTGCATGTCTGTTATGAAATACATTGCCTTGTTGGAATCATTTTTTCAAAACCTAGTTGGAAATTTAAATCCTTCTCCTCTGATCCCTGATAAACTATAGGATCCAATTAAAATTGTTTGTCTAAACATGTTTCAAGCTTTAAAAATAAATCCAACATAATTAACATAAAAAATTTCTGAAAATCAAGAAATATAGTTAAGCACAGAATATATCAAAATCTCAAGAATCATATTTTCTGATTTCAGGTATAACATCTGAATTACAATTTTTAGTCAAGTATTTATCAAGAAATTTGGGGTTGAATATATTTGGGATTTTCAACGATTTCTAGTCATCGGTGAATTTTGGTATGACGCGATCATGGCTGAAGATCGTAGGGGGATCCGGAAGCTTGAGAAAAATGCTTAGAAAATTTTATGATCAACGTGGGTGGTGATTCAGATCGATTTAGGGTTAAAAGTTCATATTTGATCATGGTCGGAATTGGGATTTCCGCGTCGTCGTCGATGGACCGGAGCCTTTCGCACCGGTGGTTTTCGAAGTGTGGGAGTTCGACGATGTTCTGGCCGGCATCGCGTGACCTCTGATAGTCGGAGGTGGGAATACAAGGCAGTTGTCTGGCAATCGTGTTCGCTCCAGGATTGGTCAGATAGCTCTTTTGCAAATTCGTCGTAGTTTCTGACTTCTGGGTAGATTGGTGGTTTAGGAAGGGTGTCACTGACTTGTCGACGACCGGAGCTTCGACCGGAGGTGGCCGTTCCATTTGCGCATGAGCTTGATTTGTATCAGGTAGCTTGTTAGACGAAGGAAGGGTGGAGACTCGATGTAGTTTTCGAGATTTAGGGATGCTGGCTCGAAGCTGGGATCGAGTGATTCTAATCTATACATCGGGTTTTTTTTTAAAACTTAAACAAAATTTTGAAAATTTAAAGCTCTCAGGTTGTTTTGGAAAAAAACTTGAAGCGGGTGGCGTATTTGTTCGGGTGAGACTCGAAATAGGTCTCGGGTGTTATGAAATTTAGTTTTAATTTTTTTTTAACAATCTAAATTAACTTAATTTCTAATACTATTTTCTTTTTAAAATTGATGATGGCTGTTAAGTTGAAATATGTAATTAAAGGTTTCAATATAAAATATTTTAAAATTAATTAAGTTAAGAATGTTTTAAACTTATATTTTCAAAAGTTTATTTAAGATAAAACTTAATAAAGTAATTAAGGAGATAATTAAATGTTTTACCTTATTAACTTAACTTAAAAAGTAAATTAATTTATATTGTTAATGATGATTAAATAATTAATGATTTATAATTACTTAATAATTAAAGAATAATTAATTAAAAGTTAGTTAATTATTAATTTATATTAATTAACTTATAATTAAAGATTAATTAATTATGGTAATTAATTAAGGAATAATTAATTAATGAAGTTAATTAAGATTTAATTAATTAATAATTAATAATTAATTTATAATCAAGGATAATTAATCATTAATTAAAGATAATTAATGAAAATAATTATGTGATTAATTGATTATAATCACACTGTTAATTCATTTCATTGTTAGATGATTGATTATTATTGAAGTGCCTTGAGCTGATTGATACCCCTGTTATGTGATTGTGATACTTGGTGATGTGAATTGCTTTGTGCTAAACTGTGATATTTGTGATTTGTTTCCGTGTGAATTTGAAAACCCCTTTGCCTGTAAAACGGCATTTAAATTTCGACGCGACAGGGAGTCAGATTTCGGTTGGTTATCCGAAACTCACATCGAACCTTAATGTTGAATTTTTGTGAATGATATATCCACATGTTTTTTAAATTAAGCGCTCACTATTCGGTTTAGCCGAGAGAGGACCTTTGTGTCATATAACCCATTCCGAATAGTGATACGACGGAGTGAATAACATTTAAAGACGGTGGTGAAGACTGGGTGTCTTCGAGGACGATAGGATAGCCTGTCGAATGACTCTGCACTGAGTTGCTCCGGTATAGAGATCTTCATGCCCGGAGTGCAATGGCTTCTTTGGAAGTGCCTTCGGTTCTATTCGAACCCGCAATAGACTTATATGGTTGTATGTCTGACACTACACTTTGAGATATAAAGCTGATTTCTTTCAAATACATTTCTGTTGGTGGCGGAGGATTTATTCTCTTAGCTTAAAACCCTTCTCTGAGACGTACGAGCTTAGATGTTATATAATTGATGGTTATTAGTTATATACTTCCAATTTGGTAGTGTGGCATGCTAAGTGCTGCTGATCATTTGTTGATCGAAGCATGGCTTTTGTGAAAAGCGTAGCTTTGTGGACGAGATTTCGTCGAACCTCACAACCCGTTAACGGTCGAAATAGGAATGTTGCGGCAAGGTTTTAGAGGTCGCGCCCCTAGGGCATATCCATTTTCTTCTGGATAGAAAGTGATATCATGGTATGGAGCCCAGATATTTAACTGTGTGGTTGTTCCTATTTGTTTGTGAATCACAGGATAAAGGTCGGTAACGACCAGGGATGGCATACTTGTAGCTGTTACCTAGTCACAGAGGTAATCCGACCATATGTTGGTAGGGAACCGATTTAGTTCTTGGGGGCGTCCCTCCAGAGGCGTTCCATTTGATAAGGAAGTTCCTTAGCCTAACCATTGTTGGAAATCCAATCATCCAATTCGATACCTGTACGGTTTTAGTTGTAGAAACTGCCATTTAACATGGTAGCTATAGTAGGCATACTATAATGGTACGTATGCTGGCTAAGATTAATATTATACTTTCGAAATGTTTTTCACACTACGCACTAATAATAATATCAAAAGAATTTTCTCGTATCAAGCATATTTGACTATGATAAGGAGAAATCTCCCCCAAGTGTGCGCTTGCATTGTGTGTGCCGGGAGGCCATATGGTAGTTTCGTTTTCTAAAAGCATGAACGGATTTCTTTTGTAAAATTTTTTGTTCAAACAGCTGTTTCTGTTTACTCGTACCAATCTCATGACTGACCCGGAGTTTATTGTTCCCTTCCTAAACTCTGGGTGCCCATTATTTCCACATAGGCAGCCTAGAAGCAGGTTATCCGTGTTTTTGGAGTGAGCTTGGAATCTTTTGATGTCTTTTGAAAGCTATCGGATTTTGGAAGCTTTTAGCCTTGGAAATCTTTTGAAGTGTTTGGAGTTTTTGGAAGATCTTCTCAAAGTCTAAGTATGCTGGAACTCTCTTGAAGTTAAGATAAATCTGTTATTGCTTTGTTGTTGTATCATGTGTATGAACTCTGATGATTGTAATCGAATATTGTGGTGGTGTTGTATCTGTGCTGTGATCAATGATATTCATTTTGTTTCCGCTGTTTATATTCATCTACTGTTGTTATAAGCTCCATCCGAACTGGAGTTCGATGTTTGACTCTCCGGCAGTCGAATACAAGTGAGGTATTTGATGTCGATTTTCAATCGCTGGATTTCGGGTCGTGACAAAAAACTATGGAGACAATGTTGAAAATATCCAACAATATCAATGTTATTTATTCATATTATTTTTTTCTTTTTAGTTTGTGTTTTATGCATCATTTTTGTTGATAGACTTTTAATAAATTAATAAATCATTAGTTTAGCACCAACTTTTAGTTTCAATCTTTTTCAATTAAATCTTTATTATTATACGTGATTTTATTTAGTTTTTCGTAATACAAAAGATTTTACAAGGTGGTAATAAGGAAAATATATTACATTTTATCTTAACTTGCAATTTAACATGGAGAAGAAATTGGAGATTGTAATGTGAATGCAGTAAGAGTAATAAAACAATTCTTATTTGGAATACCGGTGAATTATAAAGTAAAAACTTTGAGGAATCTTGCAAGTATTCTTTTACACTATGATGTATCATAAGCACAAAATATTGTTCGATTGACTTTGAAGCGATGATTGCATCTTACATTTAGTGCGATTTCATTCTTTATTTACAGCTATTCATAGATTTATTGTTTCTATTAAGGAGCGACATTTAAGGCAATGTATGTAACACTATATTTGATTTTTGTCATTTGATTTCTTTTTTTCATATTTAAATAATATGCAATTATTTTCATCCTGACCATTATTATTAAATAAGTAATATGGTATGAAATATATTTTTAGGATGGAAATTTTGTCTGCAACACCTATCGACCATATAGATGATGATTACATGGTTAAGAAAAATATTCAACTGAACATCTTTTTTATTCTTACTTTATCATAATTATCAAACAATCAAATTAAGCTGAATGTCTCAAACTATTTTCTAAATTTGCAGATATTTATTTGGAGGAAGGCTTATAATTGGTCTGAAGGTGATGCAAATGATAATTAAGGTCTTCTTGATTGTGATTCCAGTACTCCCGTTTACACGTTTTGTTTCACATAGGTTGATCCATGAGTTCAAACACTGTCTTGGTAGTGTCATCATAATAATTGCAGCAGTATTTGCAGCATGTGTAAGCTTCTATCCTTATTCCTAGGGTAAGTTAAATCATTGATTACGTTGCAACCTCTTACAAGTGTTGTATCTCACAAGCTGTTCATAGAAATAGAGGAACAAAATTAGAATAAATAAAATAATTCATGATTCTTTTTTGCATTCTCCCTGAAATATTATGCCAATGTTAACATTTAATTAGATCGTTCCATCTTTAAGTGAAAACATGATATTAAAAGTTTGTAATCGATCCTCGCATATATTGTACAATATGAAACCTAAGTTAAAGATCGACGTACAACATGCAATCTTTGTATCTTACTAATTAATAAACTATGGCGAACTCATGCTATGCACATGGAGTTTGTCCTATTTCTTTTTTTTATCGATGAACCATATTGTTTCTGAGTGTAATATGAGATGAACCATATTGTTTCTAATTGTAATATGGAGAAATTTATATTTTAATTCAGCAATGAGGATGAATGTTTATAGAATGTCGTAGAAACATAGATAAATATTGTTGAACATGGTACCTTTGCTGAATCTGGAGTTGTAGATTACAATGGAAGAGTAAAGAAATGTGATTAGAGCCAAAACAATTTCGATCTCCAAGTTAGCGCGAAAAAGTGTGCAGCAGTCCAAGAACTGTAGGTAGCCAAATTTAACAGAGAACATCAGTTTTATTTAAAATTTTTTTATTAAACTAGGTGGTAATGGTTAATGAATTTAACTGTATAACATTAAGTAGGAAACATAGTGCGAATAGCCAGGCTATTGGAAATAAATGAATTACATTAAGTAGGAAAAAACAGTGATAAAAATTCAGGACGCAAAAGTATAACATTGAATTTCAGTACAGTGATTTGATAGGAATCTAAAAATTTAAACAACATGAGAACAAAACAGGTACACTTTTAACTATTTGTTTGTGTTATCCTGTATTCCCCTATCAGCTGATGCTACATTACCGCTATAATGTTGCAATTAATCAACAAAGACTGCAAAATTTCAGTACATAAATTGTTTGTCTCAGTTTAAGAACGGTATCCAACATTGTTTATCTTAGAGCTATTACATCTTATATTATAGTCAATGATGCTGCTACTATCTCCTGTGCATGGTTGTTATCGTGTTTTTCCTTTTCTCTTCTCAGGTTAAGCAATTCAGGCCTTTTTCTTGGATGTTGTATACCATTTACGAATATGCCCTTGTAGTCATGTCCTACTCAAATTCATTCATTCTGTTCAAGGCCAATCAGTCAGGTTACTAATGAACTTGTGCCTCTCCTATGATTTGAAAAATAAACATCAAAGATATGGTATTAAATTGAATCGAGATTAAAAGGTATGAACGTGTTAAATTATAAAAAAAATCTCATCTTGTTAGACAAAAAAAGATTAGGGAATGAGTGGGCAACGGATTCAAATTCAAAAGATGATAACAGTTTTAGGTACGTTAGATATATAGTTTTAAATTTTACTTTGATTTTCAGCAGAATGATAATAGCTCCTTATTTCATGCCATAAATAAAGAAGAGTATTAAATGTGCCTTCATCAATGCATTCAATCTCAATCTAATGTTTACGTAGAGGGTAGAAGTTTAATCTTTTCTCCCTAAACTTTTAATAATCACCTTCATTTTAGCACGTATTTGGTTGCTTCTCTAATTACTTGTTTTAGGTATGCTAGCCATTCGATACCACAATGAGGGCTTATCATTTGGTTGTTATAGGTCTTAAGTACACGGCATAACCCTGAATAACAAAAAACCTAAGCAATTACTTTTCAAGGTAATATGCACTTGAAGTAGCAAACTATTTAGGAAGACTCAAGTCATAATTTTAAACCGTAAGAAACAACTAATGGTACCTGCATACAATTGAATCATGCATATAACTAAGATGGAAAGTAGCTTAGAATCATGTATTTTTGGGCATGAAAAGGTAAAGTAAAGCAGAATTTCAAATAAATAAGTAAAACTCTTTTTTCCTACAAATTAATTCGCCCTTTCAAGGTTCGAAGTTCCATTTTCCGTTTCCATTTCGGTCATGATTGAATTATGAAATTCCAATTCTGTTTCGAAAATTTCAAAAATTCCTGTTTAGTTCCGATTTGCGAATTCTGTTTCCTTTTTCTGTATAAAAACGTTAATAAACACGAAACGCTAACAATAATTCACACTAAATACTTCGAATTGCATACAACATATATATTTTGAATAAATAAACATACAACATATAACAATTTTAATATCAAAAACTATATTTTTAACTAGGACTATCAACGATACTCCGCATCCGCGGATGTGGATATAGACGATATTGGATAATTATCATATCCACTAACGATTGATAAATGAAGAAATATAAATAGAAAATTTGAGTTTAACATAAATTATTTTCAATCTCATTTATTATAAAAGAGTGTAAAATCAACAAATATGATGATAATAAATAGTTTTGATAAAGTTATAAACTATTAACTTAATAAAATAATAAATACACATTTTTTATTGAAAAAGATAACTTTTGGATGCGAATGCCTTTGTATCCACGTCTACATTCATCTTTTCGATTATCAGTTATTTATTCGCTTTCTAAATGCAGATAAATTTAGGATTTTTGGATATCCATTAACAGGATCACCATTGACCATTATATGTGTTGTAGTTGTTGTATTCATCTTGTATTGGATTAAATAGAATAGACAATAAATTCTTCCATATTTATTAAATATCACCCAAAATAGGCAAAATAAACATTAAATCCCTACAAATTATTAGTTCTAGGTCCAATTAAAAAACCAAATGTCTTAAAAGAAAGTTAAATTATGATAATAACAATACCATGCCGACTATTTCCATATTCCGCAATTAGTAGTTAATACATCTTTTAAAAAACGAACTAAACATATTACAATCAAACCCAGCCCAATTTGCTCCCTGCCTATTAACTTCTCATCCAAAAACCCGACTTTATTCGTCGATAACAATAGAAAGAAAAACGCTAATATCTCTAGTCAGATTCCCTACGAGAGGCCTAACCTAATTTTATTTCCTTGCAACCGACGCTCTAACTCTACTATTCGAAGATCACTGCACTACGATGAATTTGAGATGAAGAAAAGTGAAGAGGTGATTATTTTCTGATATTTTTTCTTTTCCTTATACATCACAACATCAGAATGAAATTCTGATCAAATTCCGGTCCGGTACATGTCGGAACCGGATTGAAACGGGCGGGATTCTGATGTGTCAGAAGGAATTTAAAACCATGCTTTCAACACATCCAAAATAAGATGATTGTTAATATTAAAGATCAAATGACAAATAAATTTTCTATTGACATAATGAGGAAAAGTGAAAATAAGTGCAGATGATGAGAGTTAATTAAGAGAGGATACAATATAGGATTTCAGAGTATAAAATACGAAGGCTGTCATCATAAGGCTGATAAATAAAGCACTTTCTGTAGGATGAAGCAACCACTAGTACTAATGTTGCACCAAGTAACGATTCATGCTGTTTCTTCATTAATGATGCATGCAACGAAGTTATTATTGCATGGTTGCTCATAAGAGTGTGTACACATTACCATTTTGTAACAATTATAGTACTAGCGTGTGGCCCGTGCTGCGCACACGGGCTGTAGAGTTGTAAAGATGGTCCAAAGCTTTGAAGTGATTGTTTGGTGTTTGGAGTTATATATTTTATTACTTTGTTGCTTGTGCTAAATTTTTACCAATATCATTGAGTACATGAATTGGTGAATATGCTTCGCGTTTTCTTCATATATTCCGATCTCCAACGTGTAATGGAATACGGCATAAATCATCAAAAATAAACTTTTCATAGTAAATGTCCAATCCAACTTTGAACCATCAAACATGAATCTCCCTCTCCTCTAAAAAACCACAGTAACATTCTCAATAAAACCAACGACTTCTAAATATAATCCACGTTAAAATCTGTATGTGTGAATTCATTGCTCTCACGCATAATTACATCAACATAGGTCAAACACTGATTGATCGATCACTGTGAATGATTTTATTTAGACCACCATTTCAATTGGTCAACTTTGAGTAGATGCATTTAACATGCCTATCTCAGTATGAAAATACTATCTGCATAGCAGAAACTATAGTAGGTAGAAACTATGTAAATTATGCTAAATAGACAAAACATTACAGAGTACTTGAGAAGTAGTTACAACTGACAGCATATATTTGTAAACAGCCACCTGAGTCCTTGTCATAAAGAACTGATTAACTATATTATAACACATACTTGCGATTTACCCAACTTTCAAGTTGTTATTCGGAGGTGTTTATTTATATTTAGGCACTTTCCCATTTAAATTCTTATGCTATACAGTGAATTCTTGTTTCTTTTTGATTGTGTAACCTTGTAAAGTGACAGTTTGGCTAATGGTGAAAATGAACCATTAGATCGTTCTAGTTATTTTTTTACGTAAGGTGGACACAGTACCATCCACACTCCAAAAGATGCAATGCCTCAAGCTATTTCTAATGCTGGAATCTAAAAGTACATTCAGACATATAAAAATAAAACATCCACATCGGCATAATTTAGGATACATATATGTGCTTTGGTCCATTTCCACTAATGATCCTTAAGTCAAATGCCATAACTAAAATTTGTAATGAAGAGCTTTATAAAATATTCATTATCCATACTTGTTGTAATAACTAATTAATAATGCATGCTCCGATCGGGAAATTGTGTTTAGTTTGTGCAACTTTGACATAGGCATCTATAAAGTAGTCACCCTTAGGGCATTTGCAGTGGATTCAGGGCTGAATATTCAGCCCGCTGAATATTCAGCCCTGAAGCTGGGTTGGATACCCAATGGTCAGGCGCCCATTTAATGGGCGCCTGACCTCAGGCGCCCATAAAATGGGAGCCTGATGCCCCCCAAATTTAGGGGGGCTTGGGCGCCTATTTTATGGGCGCCAGAAGTCTGGCGCCCATAAAATGGGCGCCAGGGCTTGGGCGTCCATTAAATGGGCGCCCAAGCCCAGTTCAGGATCCTGAATTGGATCCTGAACGTTCAGCTGAATATTCAGCTTAAATTAAACGATTGGAAAAGTATTTTGGCCAAATTCAGTACGTAATGTCTCCATTGGAGTTGCCCTTAAACGGGCCTGATATTTCACCACAACATCCCTCTTCCTCGCATTTTATTATTTATCAAGTAGTTTACTGGAAAGAATATATATACGTGCTAACCTTTTTCTCCCATATATGTCATTTTTCTAACAAATAGCTTTAAATGGAAAACATAGATATACCAATAGACCTTTTTTCCCATATATGTCAAGCATAAGTTCACCTCGTTAGTTCTGAAGCTTAAAATGTATATATCTTGCTTTCTTATCAACATGAATATGGGGTACGTACCAAGCTTCGGTCATACTTTACACAGATGCCATGCATAGGTCGTTGAACAAAAACAATAGATTTATCCACTTCCTTCTCAACTCATTAGTAGCCTTTTCTTATCAATGACAATAACTTCCTTTATTTCATGAATGAGCGACAATGCGAGGAATTGTCAATTGCAGAATTAAGTTGTCTTATTTTTGCATCAAGAGTCTGGAAATTTTTCTGAAAACCTTCATTTTAGTAGATTGGATGCTTTTCCCTACCGACTCCATATTCATCTTCTTTCTAATATCAATTAACTTATCTAGGGAGCAAAAACATATTATACTGTACCAAAAACTGCTCCTACTAAAACAAAACAGCAATTGCAAGTTCATAACTTTACCACGTAATACAACACCCCTAACATATACAAATTACCGAAATGCATTCTATTTAGATAACTAACTAATAAAATGTTAGGTGGTTAGCCACATGTACTTACAAACATTCCAAAATATTCACAATAACAATACAAAAAATACCAGCAAGAATCAATAACACATTAATACTATGACTGAACGCCATTTCTACAATCAGCATCCCAAAAGCAAAGTAGCAGAACCTCAAACATTAGCATTTAAAGCACCGGGAAGAAGCTTATTTTCAAACAGCAGTAGATGACTGATTCCAAGGACTATTGAACCTGATGGAAAAATTCCTCATACTGCCATCGACAATCTGTTGTATTGTTTACCAGGTTCTTGATCCAGTAGCACCTATAACAACAGAGCCCTTTTTTAGTTCAAATTACGTGTTTCTTGGAAATAACAAAAATATTGCAACAATTTTCTTTTACTTCAGAAAAAAGCGAAACTACTTTTAACAAAGATGATATTTATCCACATTAAAACCATGTACGCGTCCTTAAGCGGTAAGAGTATGACATTGAAATTGTGAAACTTCCATAGTGTTGCATACAGCCTTATGAAGCTGTATATTGAAGTTTTCCTCCTTGAAGTCTACAAAGTTCATTTATTTGTTTACTTATTTTATATATTTATAAGACTGTTGATGTAGAAGCGGTAGCGACACTTGCAAATCATGCAATCTAATTTCTTTTTTAAATTCTTTATCAAATACCATTAAGAAATTCAATTTTTATGTGTCCAAGCTAGCAATTCAAAATATCCAATTTTTATCCAAGTGTCAATTGGCCCAAAAAATGGAAGAATATGACTGAAATTATTCGAAAAATTGTTAAGAAATTCACTGAACGCATAATAATATATGTTGCAAATTTTGCAAACAAAACAGTTAGAGAAAGACTAAAAGCGTTGGACATAGCAACATATTTTACAGTTAAACACCGGGATATAAATAGCATCGTTGGTCCATAAAATCAATGCCAATCTGTAGTTAATTGATGCCAATATGTTCGATAAAATCATATTTTGGCCTCTTCATAACCTCCACCTTCTATAAACCAGATTCTATTGTTAACGGGTTTTGTATATTCATATATTTTCAAAATTTATTTTGCTTCCCAATTTAAGATTAGTGGTAATGTTTGCAGAAATGAGTTACTTTGATTTCACTATTTGATTCAGTGGCTTAAATAGATAATTACAGAAGAATATGATTGAGATAAACTAAATGCGTCATAATCATATGTAAAAGAGCAGTAAAAAAATAAAATATCTTTTCTTTAGAGACTATATCATTTTGTCTTCAAATCATGTAATTAAAAATTAGCGAATTTGAAAGCAGGAGTAATACTGGAAACTTATTATCATCCTACAAGCATACAAAGTTTAGAATAGTAAAATTATATTACAGTAATATCAACAAAAAAATCTTTAATAATAAAAACAATAGCATTCTTAATAATAACGGTGTTAAAAGTTTCTATTGAAAGTTGAGCTAGATAAACTATTAGATTACGTAGACCACAATAAATACTCCACTCCAGGTTATTCGAAAAACAGAGTATTCATAATTATTAAATGTATGATTAGCAGTTTAATGTAACTTGCGAACCCTTAAATTGTAATTTCACAAATTTTTTGCCTCATATTAGCACATAAACTGATGGTCTTCAATGTAGATATTTATTTGCTATAGATATTTTTTCACTACTCTTTACATCGCAATATTATATTTTTTGGATACAAAAGGTAGTATGAACACAACCCAGTCCATTTTAATAGTCAGAGCATTACTGTCTATTAAGAAGATATTGATATGCACATAGTGAAGATATAACGCAAAGAGCTCATTAATAATGACAAGTAATAGTAACTTCGTTTAAATAAATAAACTATACGGGAAGAAACATATGACTTGAACCGATGAAACAGTTATAGAATTAAATGAAAGTGTATTATTGTCATCTCATAAAAGGATATAGTGAAACTAAATATGCAAATGATAAGAACATAACACTAATAGTATGAATGATAATCAAAATAGCACACATTTTCAAAATTTTGGACAACATATAACATTTCAATTCAAACAAATGCTTATCCTTGTTTTAACAGGGACAAGAAATACATGAATTTTGCTTAGATTTTGATAATTAGTTGCATCTGAAGAAATTGAAATGCATATGAATCATAACTAAATGATTGAATCTGAATGATTGTAACTACAGGAAAAAATATATGCAACATTTACTAAGGAATAACAAATATTGCTGTCACTTTATCTTCATTATCTGGAATGAATCAAATCCAACAACTATTAAGTAATAACATCAAAAAACGGTGCAGTCAAAGTCAAAGAAATTTAAGTGTAAATCCATAATAACATATTCCTAAATTAAAAGAAATAAATAAATCGAACAACTGGAAGAAAAATACAGAAAATCGCTACCTTGAGGGTAAGTGATCTTCCTTTCTGAGATGAGATGGCTTGAAGGCCGCAATAGAGAAGAAGGAGGCGTCCCCGTCAAAGTGATTGCCGGTTTCGCATGGATATGAGTTTTAGGTATGTTACTTTGTACGAAATTTTTAGATTTTACCCATCTTTATTCCTCAGAAATATGGATGAGAGAGAGAGAGAGAGCGGTAATAGGGACGGTTATAAACGTGATGACACTTTGTAAATATAAAGCACGCAACATAAGGAAATGTGGAAAAAAAATAGTAGTGAATCATGCGAGCGAGGGATCATAATGGGACATATGTCAGTCTATCAAAGCACTGGATTCTCCTTTCCTATTTAAGTAATAGATAGATAGATTAGAATGGCCAACAATCTTAAGGGTACATATAAAGCTCAACCTGAAAATATTTATAATCATAGCTCAAGATCTAATAGTTACATTCAATCTCTCTATTTCATATGCAATCGAGTTTGAAGATACCCAGTCTTCTCATGGTCAAACAACGATCAAGTATAAAGGAACAAATTAACCAATGTGATGTGGACGTACAATATGAATTATGGTTCCATCATCCCAGTAACTAAGCAACTTGAAATTGAACCTGCAAGTTATCATGCATATTTTGAACAGCAAGATCAATAATATGGTTTAAAAGCAGACCAATAAACAGGTGTGAAGCATCAAAAATATATAATTATACAGAAAACATCACCAACAAAAGATATACAAACTTTTCCAAAAAGGGAAAACTTTCAAGCAGTAATATATCATTTTTCCCAAACATATCTCAATCCCGATTTAACAAATTTGAATCAAGATGGTGATGTACATCATGGTGGTAAATTAAAAAATGTTGATTTTTCAACAAAATTACAAAATGAATAAAAGAATTGTAAAAAGAAATCAAAATCAAAATATAGAATTAAGCTAACCTAGGGATCTGTGAAGAATCGGTAAAACTCAGCTTGAATTCTTATTAATCACCAACATCCATATTTATAATACATACCCAAGACTCTATCTTATGATAACTGTAGAATTGCGGAAACAGCAGGAAATCTTCCGAAGATATATCCCCTATTACATACCACTCATAACATCTAATCATATATTCTAAATATATCATAATATCTTAATCATATATTCTAAATATATCATAATATCTAATCATATATTCTAAATACATCTCAATACCCCCCTCAAGTTGTAGCATGAGATTCAAAAATGCCCAACTTGGAGAGAAGAAAATCAAATTGAGCCTTGCCGAGAGTCTTTGTAAATATGTCTGCCAAGTGTGACGATGTTGAGACATGAGTAGGAGATATCAAACCTTCATTGATCGCATCACGAACAAAGTGACAATCAACCTCGATGTGTTTCGTCCGCTCATGAAAAACAGGATTCTTTGCTATATGTAACGCCGATTCACTATCACAAAATAATTTAATAGCTTTAGGATGATGCACACCCAAACTCAACAACAACCCTTTTAGCCATTTCAATTCGCATGTAATTGCAGCCATAGACCTATATTCAGCTTCCGCGGAAGACAGAGATACCATATGTTGTTTCTTTGTCTTCCAAGAAATAGGAGATTGACCAAGAAACACAATCCAACCTGTCAACGAGCGACGAGTAAGAGGACAAGCCGCCCAATCTGAATCACATCATCCTTCCAAGGTCAACTCACTGTCAGCACGAAGCCAAATACCCTGATCCGGAGTCCCTTTCAAATAACGCACAACCCGGAGAGCCTCTTCTCAATGTTCAATTCGAGGTGCTTGCATAAATTGAGATAAAATATGAACTGAATAAGCCAGGTCCGGTCGAATAACCGCAAGATAAATCAAATGACCCACAAGTCGTCGGTATGATTCAGGATCTGCTAGAAACTCTCCAATTGAAAGACCTAGCTTATGATTTTGTTCTATAGGAAACCCAATCGGTTTTACCCCCAATAAGCATGCTTCAGAAATAATATCTAAGGTATATTTGCGCTGACATAAAAACAAGCCTGATGAACTATGAACGACTTCAATCCCCAAAAAATATTTGAGATTTCCAAGATCTTTCATTTTAAAACAATCACTGAGATAAGCTTTGAATATGGTAAGCGCAGCGGAATCATTCCCAGAAATAACAAGATCATCAACATAAACTAAGACATTAATCTGAACACCGCCTTTAGTAAATGTAAAAAGAGAATAATCTGAACAAGACTGAAGAAAGCCATACCCTTTCAAAGCCGACACCAATTTTGCAAACTAACATCTTGGAGCTTGCTTTAAGCCATACAATGACTTACGTAACTGACACACCAAAGCTAGATCCGAACTATCAAACCCAGAAGGTAATTTCATGTATACCTCCTCATCAAGATCACCATGTAGGAACGCATTATGAACATCCATTTGATGTAGTTCCTAATTCTTGGATGCCGCTATGGCTAGAAAAGCACGAACTGTAGTCATCTGGGCAACAGAAGCAAAAGTTTCATTGTAGTCAATTCCTTCTTGTTAGTGATTACCCAACACTACTAATCTGGATTTGAGGCGCTCAACATCTCCATTTGACAATATTTGGTCTTGTACACCCATTGACTACCAAGAGCACGTTTCCCCAGAGGAAGATGCTCTAAGGTCCATGTGCCATTGTCTTCTAGAGCCCGTATCTCATCCTTCATGGAACGGTGCCACTCATCGTATTTCATGGCTTCTTTAAATGATTTAGGGTCCTTCCCTTAATTACAACTGCAAGAAATCTCCAATAATTAATAGAAAAAATGTCACAATTTATGTAATGTGCTAGAGGATAAGGAGTACCCGAGGAGTGATTGGAAGGAGAAGAATCAGAAGATGGACCATTAGCAAAAACCGTATGTGTCACAAAATCTCGATACAGAACATTTGGAAACTTTTCCCGAATACCACGACCCATTTCCTACGGACTAGTAGACTGTTCCGAAGCAGAACGATGTGCAGACCCAGCAGACCCATCTAAAGACTGATCATCAATATGCATAGTCGGTCATTGCTCCGGCCCAGCGGTCGCTGGTTCTGGAACAATGGCCTATGCATCAATTTGAACTTCGTCCATGTGATTTTGAGCATTATACCCATTATCATTAATCTAAAGATCAACATCCTCATCTTCATAAATTATTTCAGCAAAAATTTGATGAATATCATGATCATTATTCTCACTAGATATTATATTAACATCTTCCGAACACCCAAACGGGAACACTTCCTCTACAAATTTCACATCTCTAGACACGAAAAATTCCTTTGTATCAAGACCAAATAATTTCCACCTCTTCTTACCGAACGAGTAACCCAAAAAAATACACTTTCGACTCCGACTTGCAAATTTATCTCCCTTAGTCTTTTGATTATGAGTAAAGCATAAGCACCCAAAGGTTCGAATAGCCCCAAAAGAGGGTGGTTTACCAAAAAGTATCTCAAAAGATGTTTTATTTTGTAACATGAAAGAGAGTATATGATTAATTAAATGAGCGGCAGCAAGAACACATTCACCCCAAAAGTAAATAGGCAAGTTTGCTTGAAAGCGTAATGCCCTACCCGCATTCAAAATATGTTTATGTTTCCTTTCAACTCTCCCATTTTTTTGTGAAGTACCCACACACGAAGTGTAACAACCCGCATATTTATCGATTTTATATTTAAATATTTTATTTAAATATTTTATCTTCGTCGGATTTTGGTCCGAAAAGTTACTTTTTGCAAACACTCGAATTGTGACTCGAGACCACCCCCATTGAGTTCAAAATGATGTTTGCGATCTTTTTGAGTATAAACTTCGATATGCTTGGAGATAGTAGAATTTAGACCTTTTTCACTTAGGGCTTTGGTTTGGGCTGAACCCATCTTACTAACTCAGTCCCAACCCACTCCAACTCTTCATTACTTCATTTCATATTCCTAACACTCAAGCTTAAGCAAAAATGGTGGAAGAGAATGGGAATTAAAAACTCCAAGCCCTAGTTCCTCTTGCTAGCTCAAGTTCTTGCTCCAAAATCAAAGAGAACCTATTAGTAAGCATCTCCTTCTTCTTCTCCAACTCATTCTCTCTTTGATTTCAGAAAATTCATAAACCTAATTTAGGAAATGTTTCTTTTTTAAGCTTAGAATCAAGCTTCTTGAGTTGGGATTGAAGAGTGGTTGATTCTCCTTTGCTTTCAAGCTTCTTCTTCATTTGTTTGGGTTCAAAGGTGAGATTTTTATCTCACATCTATGCTTATATTTATCTTCGATTGTTAGGTATGAATTCCTAACACTTATTCGTGTGCAATTGCTTTTGGTTTGGATTGATTTGGTGAATATTCCAATTTTTAGTGTTTTGGGTTCAAATCCTTAAAAATCATAGCTTTGATGTTCAAATGCGTTTTTGGTGATGCATCGAGGAGCCAATAGGATCGGGTAGATGTTGGGCATAATTCCTTATCGTCCGTGCTCGTTCGGTTGCGAATTGGTGGAGTTTGCACATCAATTAAATGGGTTTCAATTTGCAGAACATCAGGGTCGGACGACCGAACCCCTGGGCCGGTCGACCGACCTGCTACTAAGGTGCATAGGCACCTTTCTGTCTCTAGTCCGGACGACTGGCTACAGGGCTCAGCCGACCGACCTGCTTCCCGAGATTTTTTTGGAACAGGGTCCGGTCGACCGAGCTCTATAGCCGGCCGACCGACCTGATGATATTTTGCCTATTTCGCCTAGTTGCTTGAATTTCCAACTTTAATCGATTCGTGTTGTTTCCTATTTGTTGTTATCATTTATTATGACTTTGATGACTCCTTTTTAGGGATTTTTGAATATCCATTTCGATGGATTCTTTATCGGTTTCATTGGATTTTTATTCACATCTTCGTATGTGAATTTTAGTGATTGATTGTTCCTACAATCTTCTTTGTGATTTGTCACTTTAAAAATATAAAGGTTTTCTATACTAGTAGTAAATATCAAAACTCTTTCTTCAAATGATTTCAACATTATTTTATTACAAAGCTCGTTTTCTCAAACCGATTTCCAATCTATTAGTATATGCAAACCTTTACCTCACTCGTATGAGAAATCTAATTAAACGACTTAGTAAAACAAGTGGTATGAAACGCCTGCGTTTACTTCGTCGGTTAATTCTTGGACTTGTTCGATTGAACCTCTTGTGACAATTTTCTAGTGAAGATCTACAATTTGTTCGTAAATATTTAAGTTAAGCTAGTGGTTATGGGACATGAAGCTAAGCTCATATATTTACTAGCTTACTGTAGTTGACACTTCTCTTTGATCATGACGATCATTTTTGTTTTAGACTAGCATTGTGCGATGTCTTTTTGATTTGGTTCATCGGATGTCACGCTGTACGACGTCGTTGTTCCCTTCGATTGTGTTTTGGTTCATCGGATGTCACGCTGTACGACGTCGTTGTTCCCTTCGATTGTGTTTTGGTTCATCGGATGTCACGCTGTACGACGTCGTTGTTCCCTTCGATTGTGTTTTGGCGTCGTTGTTCCCTTCGATTGTGTTTTGGTTCATCGGATGTCACGCTGTACGACGTCGTTGTTCCCTTCGATTGTGTTTTGGTTCATCGGATGTCACGATGTACGACGTCGTTGTTCCCTTTGATTGTGATTTGGTTCATCGGATGTCATGCTGTACGACGTCGTTGTTCCCTTCGATTGTGTTTTGGTTCATCGGATGTCACGCTGTACGACGTCGTTGTTCCCTTCGATTGTGTTTTGGTTCATCGGATGTCACGCTGTACGACGTCGTTGTTCCCTTCGATTGTGTTTTGGTTCATCGGATGTCACGCTGTACGACGTCGTTGTTCCCTTCTATTATGTTTCTGGATCGCCGGACGTCACGCTGTACGACGTCGATGCTCCGAATTATTTGATTTCTGGATTTCTTGTGTTGATTTCTGGAATTCATGTTTCACCAACTTTTACGATTGACATTGATATATATGTCATTTATCGTGGCTTGGTGAATGAAATTAGGAGTATGACATTCCTTTTGATCCTTGAGTAGATTTTTGTGATATTGATTAATCTCTTGTTGATTTTCAATTACTTATAATATATCACAGCTTGGCATTGTGATTATCATGTGTTTAGTCATATCTCTTATTCTATATCGTTTCATCTGATATTTATAGCTAAACTGATCCGTTTATTATTTTCTTCTTAAATAATACTCGGGTCAGACCGAGATGTTACAGGTGCTTCAGCTTGACTTCTCACCTGGGATTGATTTCTCTGACTTTTGGCTAACTACTTAGATTAGTAGTTTATTTTGTTGTATACACTTGAGATATGGACTCATAGATGTATTCTTTTGTATAGCGCGTGTTGCTATTCTTTTGTATTATTGTGGATCTTTTTGACCACTACTCTGATATATTCTTTCATGTGTTAGTTATATATTCATATCTTCTTCCGCCTTTGTGATATGAATTATCTGTGAATGATTTGTGTTATGCTTATTTCTATATTTGTTTCTGAAGATTATTATAGCCACTGTGTAGTAGCTTTGAGTTTGTGTCGGTATGTCGGATTTCCCTCTTGATAAAGAAATGCATGTTATGCTATCTGACATATCGGTGCTCGCGCAAAGCAATTACACAGATGGTTGTTCCTCAACAGCCTTATTCTCCGTGCTAGTTGACAGCATTACACCGTAGTGTTCTTGGCTAGCGTGGGTATAGAGGTGGGGCGTCACAGCTTGGTATCAGAGCTAAACTTAGGAACAATATGGAATATTATAACAAGGATCATCGTCCTAAGTCTTTCTTAGGAGTCGTGCTTTAGGATTTAATTCGGGTCTTCATACCGTCCTATCCTATTTTCATTTATGATTCCTTGTTTTATCTATCAAGATTGCTTGATATTTATTTTGAGAATAACTTTTCTCCTTCTTTCTTTTCTAAAGGAAGGAAAATGGTTCGTTCTAGCAGTCCTAGCGTTGGTCAATCCAGTAGACCTTCTCTGGATGGCGCATTCATGACTGCCCAACAACTTTTGGGTCTTGTAAAGAATCAAGAGTTTATCTGTGCTTTGAGTAAGAACCCCGAAATGGTTTTACCTTTGAAACTTGAAGTTTCTTTCAATCAGCTTATGGATGTTACTCTTCTTCATGGAGAGGTTGGTAAAGGAAGTGTTTGTGATATTGGGACTTCCAAGAAGAGGTATATTAAGTTCAAGAGCCTTAATCCCAATAAGAGAGTGAAGCAAACTACTTTTGTAGCAGAGACTCCAATCCCTTATCGTGGAGGATGCTACAATTGTAATTCTAAGGACCACTATGCAAAGGAGTGTCTGGAGCCACTCTTTTGTCGCTATTGCATAAATACAGGTCATCATATTTCTGTCTGCCCCATACTTCAAAGCAAGAAGAAGGTGGAACAAGAAACTTCGGTGGCCAAGACTCCTACCCCAAGTAGTAAACAATGCTACAATTGTGGTTCCACGGACCATTATGTAATTAAGTGCCTGAAACCCCTCTATTTCCTCTATTGCAAAGGCTCGGGTCATTACTTATCTACATGTCCCAAACTCCCTAGCAAGAGGGAGGGAAAGTTAAAAGTCGTGCAAGCCCCTTGTGCCACTTCTCTTGGTCAAGGTATTTTACATTCAATCCTTGATGGCATTATTTATTTCGTGACCTTTTTATTCGAGTTCTTTTTGATATGGGTTTCATCTCATTATTTTTGTATCAAAAGAACTTTTCGATTCTTTTTCTTTGAATATTTTGGGCTTGATGACTTCTTTGAGGATTGTGAATCCGGATGGTAGATCCGCAACACTCAATTTGTCTTTATTGATGTCGAAATTATTTTATGTGATTTTTCTGTCCGAGCCGATTTTTACTTAAGCTTCGGAATTTACTTTTGTAAGGATTGGCTTAATTATTATGAGGCCATATCCTTTGTCCCGTGTGGACTATTCATCTTTGACATTTTCAATCTGTTAAGCAGATTTCTATTTTTCCTTTATAATTTTGATTCCAACTTGATGGCATCATTTTATTTCTTAAGCCCACTTATAAGGAAAGTGTTATTTCTCTCATTCATGTAGTTTGAGAAATTTTTCGGTATTTTTGAATTTGTCTTAGGACTTGTGACGACCCAAACTCGATGTTCGGTAAACAACATCAAATTCGCATCGCCGGAGCTTATAACAACAATTAGATGTATATAAAACAACGGAACAGAATCAATATCATAAATAACATCACTGTTACAACATCAACATAATATCCATACTACAACAGAGTATATAATACATACACCACAATCTCTAAATACAACATCATGATAACATAACAGTGATCACATATCCAAAAGTTCTCAAATGAAAGAGGTGATAACGAACTCCCAAGAGCTAACACCTGAAATCTCCAATAGCTCCTAAGATATATCCAAGATAAGAGCTCCAAAATACTGCTACTCCAAAATATAGAAACCTGCTACTAGGCTGCCCGTGTGGAAATAATGGGCACCCAGAGTTTAGGAAAGAAAACAATGAACTCCGGATCAGTCATAGGACTGGTATGAGTAAACAAAACAGCAGTTACTTTTAAATAAAACAAGATTTATAAAGAATTTTCGGAATGCTTTTAAAAATGGAACTACCATAAGACCTCCCGCCACACACACAATGCAAACGCAGAATTGGAGGAGATTTCTTCTTATGATAGTTAAATATGCTTGGTACGAGAAAAGAATTCTTTGATATTATTACTAGTGCATAGTGAGGAAAACATTTCAAAAGTAGAATATTAATCTTAGCTGACATAGGTACCATTATATTATGCCTACTATAGCTACCATATTAGATGGCAGGTTCTACAACTAAAATCGTACATGGTTTCGTATTGTTTCTTTGGATTTCCAACAAATGGTCAGGCCAAGGAACTTCCCATTGCCACATGGGATCGCCTCTGGCGGGACGTACCGAGAACTTAACCAGCTCTCTGCCAACACAAGGTCGGGTTACCTTTGTCACTAGGTAACTGTTGAATATGCGCTTATATGATTTTTGTTTGATGATAATAAACATATATTCATTCATTTAAATGTATTTGATAATATACTATTTTATTTTTTCACAGATTAAATAAATATTTGCAGAATAAAATAAATAACACGAAATTTGAATTCAAACGAATATTTTATTCAAACAAATATTTATTACATCTTTGAATAGTACAATTTCAAGCTCTCACTATAACTATACAACTTTGATTACAATTACATCACATTTCACATTTACAATTCACCTCACTACATATCACTCACACTCGTATTTATCTTCAACTTCATTCCAGTTTGAATCCAACATCTGAGAAATCTGCAAAAATATTCACTAACGCAGTAAAATTGAAAAAGAAATATTTTTGCAAAATAAAATAAGATATGATTTTTGAAAATAATATTTGCCTCAGTTATTTGGGTTGTTCGTCATCATTTAAATTTGAATTCATCATACACGAACAACTTGTGACATACACAGTGTATTACTGTATATGCCACAAGGTCGTGCACGCCGATATATACACTTGATTGATTTACAGGGACAGGCAAGCACAGGTCAAACCCAAATGAAAAATCAGGTTCAACTCACGTGCAATAACATTGAAAATCACGACACAAGCACAAGGTCAAATCCTAGTTTTGAAACTGGATTCAATACAAGGCGACATGATATGAATGCAACGAAGACCAACATCAAAATGGACTGCAACATGGATATCACAATCAAACTGCAACAAGGCAACTAGGAATGAACAGAACATAACAGCACCAATGCATGTAAGTCAGTGGCAAAACACAAACTGTAGTGGACAGACCAGAGTACATCAGTGCCAAGAAACTCAAGTGCACGACTAAACTGACGATGAATACAACTTGAAGCATACAAGCTCAATGAAGATTGCAGCAACAACAGTGAGCACACTCATATGAACAAATGCAAAGAACAATGAAGTATGCACAACAAATATCATACTACAAGTACAAGCAGCAGTGTGCAACTCGAAAATGTACACAAGTAAAAACAGGAATAAAATATGAGACTCAATGGTGAAGCAGACTCAAGTGAACAGGTAGCACAAGAACCAGAAACTACTGAAGCTACTTCTAAGAGAGAAGCCAAAGCAAATGAACCAACTGCAAGTGCAAAAGTATCAAGTACAGTATGCACAAGAAGCAAATGACAGTAAGCAATGAAGCAACAAGCTCGAGCACAAGAACATGACAGCAAACAGAAGTGCACAGCAACATTAAGGCAATGCACAAATACAGGTGAATCAAGTGACCAACATACTACAGTGAACCATCAAAATGCAAGCACAAAGTGCACAGCAACTATTAACTGCCACAAGACCACCATGCAAAGACCAGAAGTACATAATGGCCAAGCAAGTACACCAACATAAGCAACAACATGAACCAACTATATGAAGTACACAATAGGCTGAGTTTCAAGATACTAAGCAACAGCAACATGAATGTCACAGCTACACGATACCAAAATATCAAGTTCAGGTGACATCAACCAAACAGTGACAATGCAGACACAACTGAAATGAGACAGGTCAAGAAATGGAGTATCAAAATGATGCAAATAACAAGTACAGGCCGCAACAGTATGCACCAGTACAAAACAAGTCAATGCAACATGAACCAACTCCAAATGTATCAGTAGCATATATTACAGAGATGAACAAATTGTAACAGTGAAAAGATGACAATGCCACCAAAATTTCATATCAAGCAAGTGCAGTCAGTTCATGTTAAACCGATCAGAAGATGGCCAGAGACTATAGTTCTCAGTGAAGTCGAAATCAGTGTCAAGGCCGAAGTCATAGTAAAATCGCCATGTCAATGTTGAACAAGTCAACAAAGTATAAATTCCAGAAATCAAAATACCGTGGTCATCACGAAATTGAATCAAACCGTGTTAACCAAGTAAACACGAAATATTCGAAATTGAAGAAGTCAGAAGTCATCACATTCGTTGAAGAAAAATCAAGTGGCAGAGATGAATAATTGACAAATTCAAAAATAATTATACGAACGCAAATCTAGGGTTACGAACCCTATATAAGAAAATCATCATCGGCAAATTTTATCATCGAGTTCAAGCACGAAAAATCAGAAGAAGCAAAAGGCACAAATTACATACCGGAGGAATCGAACTCGATCATCAAAGAGCCGTGAGCAAACCAGAGAAGCAAGAGATTGACGAAGCAAACAAATTGATAAATCTTCCTTTCGATCTAGCAATCAAAGCCGGCTTCTTTGAAATCACGAAAACCCTAAATTGGATCAGGGACGAAGCCAAAATTGTAAGAGGAACGGCCGCCATTACAAAGGAAGCAAATAAAAGAGACGGGCTAGAATATAAAAGAGGCCGGCCTATTGTTTTAAAAGGGAGAATTTTTTTATATAAGGGTTTTTAATTAGGGTTATTTTGTTTTAAAATTGTTTTTAATTTGTATTTTCTTTTAAACCGTTTTTAATTTTCTAGTCGTGTGACTAGGGGACAAACTACGGTGTGTAGTTTGGGAATTCGCAACTCGGTGGTTGAGTTGGGGTCAGGGTTTTGAGCGTAGAGTTAGATTAGTCAATAGCGGGTATAGCGAGTTTACGTGTGTAAGCGAGGGACTATCTAATTTCTAGTAGAAACCTTGGGGGCAGCACGTAGGCAGGTTTTTGCCGAAGCTGGGTAAATTCTGTGTTGTTCTGTTCTGCATTTTATTATTCTGATATTATCTGTGCTGTGTTTATTCTGCAGTGATCTGTGTTAAAATTAATATACACTTCCGCAATAATTTTTATAATTAACACTATCACCCTATTCACCCCCCCTCTAGGGTGAAATCGATCCTACAAGTGGTATCAGAGCTAGGAACAAAAGCCATTTTTGTTTTAAAATTTTGATTTTACAAAAACCAATTTTTAATTTAAAAATTCGTGTTTCAAAAATCAATTTTTGTTTTAAAAATTCGTGTTTCAAAAATCAATTTTTGTTTTAAAATTTCGTGTTTCAAAAATCGGTTTTTGTTTTAAAAATTTGAATTTTTTTAAAATGGCTTCTTTTAATAATGCTTTTGCAGAAGGACAATCCATAGTTAGACCACCAATGTTCAATGGTGAATATGCTTACTGGAAAAATAGAATGCAAATTTTTCTGAAAACCATTGACGCTTGGAATATTGTTGAGACAGGTTATAGTATACCAACTATAACTGTAGATAATCAGGAAATAGAGAAACCAAAGGAACAATGGACAGAACTAGAAAATAAATTACAGAATACTAATGCCAAAGCTATGAATTCTATTATCTGTTCATTGGATCAATTTGAATTTAATCGTGTCTCACATTGTCTAACTGCGCAGGAAATATGGCACATACTAGAAGTGACTCATGAAGGAACATCTCAAGTCAAAGAATCTCGCCTTGCAATGCTAAGCAGCGAATACGAGAACTTCAAAATGGAGAAGGAAGAAAACGTCAAAGAGATGTACGGACGACTCTCCAATATCGTATACAAATCAAAAGCTCTCGGAAAAACATACACCGAATTAGAAATAGTCCGGAAAATCCTCAGAGTCCTTCCACGAAGCTTTGAAGCAAAAATTACTGCCATACAAGAATCGAAAGATTTAAAACAACTTAAAGTTGAAGAACTCATCGGAAATCTCACCACTTATGAGCTAGAAATGAAATTCAAAGAAGAGCGTGAAGGAGGTGACACTCAAAAGAAATCAATAGCTCTCAAAGGAACAACCGAAAGTGATGATGATAACGATGAAGATGATGGAGCAGCAGAATTGGAGCTGTTAATAAGGAAATTAAAAAAATGGAATCAAAAACATGGAAATTCAGCTCGAATTCAAAAAGCAAAAAGCAGAATAGCCAAAGCACTAGACTACTCGGAAGAACAAAAGTTTATTTGTTATAATTGCAACAAACCCGGCCATATCAAGCCCGATTGTCCACAAATTAAATCCAGCCACGGAAAGAAACAGAAAAAGAAAAGTTTTGCAGCCACTTGGGATGAAATAGACGAGAATGATCAAAGCACTGGCAGTGAAAGCGAAAAGGCAGAATTGTGTCTTCGAGGTGATACAACTGACAGTGACGATGACGAGCCAAGTGAGGTATCAAAACTTACCCATTCTGAGTTGCTTATATATTTTCATGAAGTAAACGGTTGTTTTGAACGACTTAGGGAAAAATACGCCAAACTTGAATCTCAAAAAGATACTTTGATAGAATGTAATAAACAACTTGATCAATTAGTTAAAACCTATCAAAGTAGGATCCCTAAGTGTGATAAGTGTCCAACATTTGATGAAGAAATTAAAAAATCAGAAATTAAAATAAAATCGCTTGAAAATGAAATTCTGATTTTAAAGGAGAATGAAAATACTAGGAGAGAGAATTCTATCAAAAAGTGCACTCAATTGTTGAATGAAAACGAATCTCTCAAAACACAAGTCCAACATTTGTCAACGACTTTAGATAAATTTTCCAAAAGTGAAAAATCGTTGAATATGCTATTAGGAAAGCAAACTGTTAATACGGTTAGACAAGGACTTGGATATAATAATTCGAAAATTGTTGAAAACAAGATTAATCAAGTTAATTCTATGTGCACAATTTGTAGAAAATTTGGACACAGTCACAATAATTGTTGGTATAGAGCCAAACATGTGAAAACTATACCGATTTGGGTTCCAAAAGGCACAAATATAAAATCTCTCAAAGTTAAACAAATTTGGGTGCCAAAGGGAACAATTATAAATAGTTTTGGGTCTACACAAAATTATTTTTCAAAATTTTCTGCCACTAACAACCATGGACCTATAAAAACAAATAGGTCACATAAATCCTTTTCCGTGTAGGTGTGGTGGCAGGCTAAGGAACAACAATAGTGTTCTCTGGATTTTGGCTGTTCCAGAAACACAACGGGCGACAAAGCTAAGTTCCTTAGCCTAGTATAAGGGTGACAGAATCACAATGGACAACGACGAGAAATATCGTAAAGGTAAAGACAGGTAAAGGTATATTTATATGTGATAATCTGTACCATTTTCTGAATAAAATCAGCCAATTATGCGATGATGATATGATGATGATTTAATGATGATTTTGATTCTGACTTTATTCAAAAGTGTTAGCCATTTATATTCTTATGCCAAAAACACTATAAAATTCTCTAGAATTACTTGATATATAAGTTTAAGAGAAAAATAGTGTTTTGATTGGATAATAATATTGTTGTTATAATATTTTTGGCTAAATCTATATTCATGTTTTGACACGGCCTCGATTTAAAATCCTAATGAATTCTATTTTAAAAATTGTAAAAAGGATTTTAAATTTTTTAAATTGTTGAAACTTTTAAGAAATTGCTTTGAAATAAAAATAATGTTTGATGGCTTCTAAAATTGACACTTTAATATATGTTTGATTGTTGACACGGTTTTCATTTCAAATCCAAGAGAATTTCATTTAAAATTTGTTGATAATAATCATGAGAAAATTTGTTGAAATTTCTTAATCTGGTCTTTGACATTCAACGAGTGAATTTTGAGCGAAATTTAAATTCAGATGCAGATTACACTGGTAATATGGTTGATAGAAAAATTACTAGTGGAACGTGATTAATTTTTGACACATTCATTTGCTGCATCGTTTTTTCAAAGAAAATATCTGCATATTTTTCATTTGAAATAATTTTCAAATAGCAGAAAATTTTCTTATAAAACCCCCTCGAGAAAATCATGTTTGACCATATTTACAGATTAGTCATTTTTGAAAAATTATTTTTATAATTTTTGGATTTGATTTTAAATGACTATTTTGACTAATCTAACTCCCTAATGATTATCGAAAAGATCAATAGTGATTGAAAAAGTGATGAGTGTCGATATTTGTCATACATTACTCAAGACAATATATTTAGAAAAATTTCTTTAGAATTTCATAACAAAAGTTATAAAAACTTTTTGTTGGGTAAAAATTTCATGGTCATTTCTATTTCTATCATCTTTCTATCGACCATCACTCATCAAAATCATATATAGTATGTAAATTTGTGGTAGTTTACAAAGGAAATTATTCGTTCTTCAATTTGTTTTATCTTCAGATTCATAAAGGAAATTATCTGTGCACAATTTATTATATTCTTCAATAAAAATAAATATCCAAAGTATTCACTCTCATTTAAAAGTCCTCACGGTTATGCATGGGTGAATTACTTGGATTTTTTGATTATGTGCTTCCATGCTCATTTAAAAGTCCTCACGGTTATGCATGTATGGAACGCATATCAAAATTAATTGGTTAAATAGACAAGTTGATTCTAATCCCATTTAAAAGTCCTCACGGTCATGCGTGGTTAGAAGATACTTGATTTTATTTTTAAAATTAAATTGGAATACTACTAATCTCATTTAAAAGTCCTAACGGTTATGCATGGTTAGTAGATATTCAAATTTCCCGAAATAAATATACCACAAATAGACAGAACTGTATGATTTTTATGAATTTATCCCCATCATTTCTGAAAGTGGAATATGCGTCTGACATGGGTAATTATGATTTTTGTTTGAAGTTTATTGAAACTTGATATTTATATTCAATTGAGTTAAATGTTTGATTCATGTCGATCACTTTATCTCTATTTTCTCTAAAACTATTATTCTTTTGCTGATAACAAAAGGGGGAGAGAAAAGTTAAGATTTTGTCAAATAAAATCTAGCAAAGGTCAAATAATTTTCTATTTTGCATCTAGACTCATTTGCATATTTTATTTGTATGCATATATGTAGGGGGAGTTTTGTGTAGAGAAGAAGCAATTAAATAGGGGGAGCAATTAGAATATATCACTGATCAAATACATTTAACATATTCAAAATCTTAAATATATGTTTGTTATCATCAAAAGGGGGAGATTGTTGAATATGCGCTTATATGATTTTTGTTTGATGATAATAAACATATATTCATTCATTTAAATGTATTTGATAATATACTATTTTATTTTTTCACAGATTAAATAAATATTTGCAGAATAAAATAAATAACACGAAATTTGAATTCAAACGAATATTTTATTCAAACAAATATTTATTACATCTTTGAATAGTACAATTTCAAGCTCTCACTATAACTATACAACTTTGATTACAATTACATCACATTTCACATTTACAATTCACCTCACTACATATCACTCACACTCGTATTTATCTTCAACTTCATTCCAGTTTGAATCCAGCATCTGAGAAATCTGCAAAAATATTCACTAACGCAGTAAAATTGAAAAAGAAATATTTTTGCAAAATAAAATAAGATATGATTTTTGAAAATAATATTTGCCTCAGTTATTTGGGTTGTTCGTCATCATTTAAATTTGAATTCATCATACACGAACAACTTGTGACATACACAGTGTATTACTGTATATGCCACAAGGCCGTGCACGCCGATATATACACTTGATTGATTTACAGGGACAGGCAAGCACAGGTCAAACCCAAATGAAAAATCAGGTTCAACTCACGTGCAATAACATTGAAAATCACGACACAAGCACAAGGTCAAATCCTAGTTTTGAAACTGGATTCAACACAAGGCGACATGATATGAATGCAATGAAGACCAACATCAAAATGGACTGCAACATGGATATCACAATCAAACTGCAACAAGGCAACTAGGAATGAACAGAACATAACAGCACCAATGCATGTAAGTCAGTGGCAAAACACAAACTGTAGTGGACAGACCAGAGTACATCAGTGCCAAGAAACTCAAGTGCACGACTAAACTGACGATGAATACAACTTGAAGCATACAAGCTCAATGAAGATTGCAGCAACAACAGTGAGCACACTCATATGAACAAATGCAAAGAACAATGAAGTATGCACAGCAAATATCATACTACAAGTACAAGCAGCAGTGTGCAACTCGAAAATGTACACAAGTAAAAACAGGAATAAAATATGAGACTCAATGGTGAAGCAGACTCAAGTGAACAGGTAGCACAAGAACCAGAAACTACTGAAGCTACTTCTAAGAGAGAAGCCAAAGCAAATGAACCAACTGCAAGTGCAAAAGTATCAAGTACAGTATGCACAAGAAGCAAATGACAGTAAGCAATGAAGCAACAAGCTCGAGCACAAGAACATGACAGCAAACAGAAGTGCACAGCAACAGTAAGGCAATGCACAAATACAGGTGAATCAAGTGACCAACATACTACAGTGAACCATCAAAATGCAAGCACAAAGTGCACAGCAACTATTAACTGCCACAAGACCACCATGCAAAGACCAGAAGTACAGAATGGCCAAGCAAGTACACCAACATAAGCAACAACATGAACCAACTATATGAAGTACACAATAGGCCGAGTTTCAAGATACTAAGCAACAGCAACATGAATGTCACAGCTACACGATACCAAAATATCAAGTTCAGGTGACATCAACCAAACAGTGACAATGCAGACACAACTGAAATGAGACAGGTCAAGAAATGGAGTATCAAAATGATGCAAATAACAAGTACAGGCCGCAACAGTATGCATCAGTACAAAACAAGTCAATGCAACATGAACCAACTCCAAATGTATCAGTAGCATATATTACAGAGATGAACAAATTGTAACAGTGAAAAGATGACAATGCCACCAAAATTTCATATCAAGCAAGTGCAGTCAGTTCATGTTAAACCGATCAGAAGATGGCCAGAGACTATAGTTCCCAGTGAAGTCGAAATCAGTGTCAAGGCCGAAGTCATAGTAAAATCGCCATGTCAATGTTGAACAAGTCAACAAAGTATAAATTCCATAAATCAAAATACCGTGGTCATTACGAAATTGAATCAAACCGTGTTAACCAAGTAAGCACGAAATATTCGAAATTGAAGAAGTCAGAAGTCATCACATTCGTTGAAGAAAAATCAAGTGGCAGAGATGAATAATTGACAAATTCAAAAATAATTATACGAACGCAAATCTAGGGTTACGAACCCTATATAAGAAAATCATCATCGGCAAATTTTATCATTGAGTTCAAGCACGAAAAATCAGAAGAAGCAAAAGGCACAAATTACATACCGGAGGAATCGAACTCGATCATCAAAGAGCCGTGAGCAAACCAGAGAAGCAAGAGATTGACGAAGCAAACAAATTGATAAATCTTCCTTTCGATCTAGCAATCAAAGTCGGCTTCTTTGAAATCACGAAAACCCTAAATTGGATCAGGGACGAAGCCAAAATTGTAAGAGGAACGGCCGCCATTACAAAGGAAGCAAATAAAAGAGACGGGCTAGAATATAAAAGAGGCCGGCCTATTGTTTTAAAAGGGAGAATTTTTTTATATAAGGGTTTTTAATTAGGGTTATTTTGTTTTAAAATTGTTTTTAATTTGTATTTTCTTTTAAACCGTTTTTAATTTTCTAGTCGTGTGACTAGGGGACAAACTACGGTGTGTAGTTTGGGAATTCGCAACTCGGTGGTTGAGTTGTGGTCAGGGTTTTGAGCGTAGAGTTAGATTAGTCAATAGCGGGTATAGCGAGTTTACGTGTGTAAGCGAGGGACTATCTAATTTCTAGTAGAAACCTTGGGGGCAGCACGTAGGCAGGTTTTTGCCGAAGCTGGGTAAATTCTGTGTTGTTCTGTTCTGCATTTTATTATTCTGATATTATCTGTGCTATGTTTATTCTGCAGTGATCTGTGTTAAAATTAATATACACTTCCGCAATAATTTTTATAATTAACACTATCACCCTATTCACTCCCCCTCTAGGGTGAAATCGATCCTACAAGTGGTATCAGAGCTAGGAACAAAAGCCATTTTTGTTTTAAAATTTTGATTTTACAAAAACCAATTTTTAATTTAAAAATTCGTGTTTCAAAAATCAATTTTTGTTTTAAAAATTCGTGTTTCAAAAATCAATTTTTGTTTTAAAATTTCGTGTTTCAAAAATCGGTTTTTGTTTTAAAAATTTGAATTTTTTAAAATGGCTTCTTTTAATAATGCTTTTGCAGAAGGACAATCCATAGTTAGACCACCAATGTTCAATGGTGAATATGCTTACTGGAAAAATAGAATGCAAATTTTTCTGAAAACCATTGACGCTTGGAATATTGTTGAGACAGGTTATAGTATACCAACTATAACTGTAGATAATCAGGAAATAGAGAAACCAAAGGAACAATGGACAGAACTAGAAAATAAATTACAGAATACTAATGCCAAAGCTATGAATTCTATTATCTGTTCATTGGATCAATTTGAATTTAATCGTGTCTCACATTGTCTAACTGCGCAGGAAATATGGCACATACTAGAAGTGACTCATGAAGGAACATCTCAAGTCAAAGAATCTCGCCTTGCAATGCTAAGCAGCGAATACGAGAACTTCAAAATGGAGAAGGAAGAAAACGTCAAAGAGATGTACGGACGACTCTCCAATATCGTATACAAATCAAAAGCTCTCGGAAAAACATACACCGAATTAGAAATAGTCCGGAAAATCCTCAGAGTCCTTCCACGAAGCTTTGAAGCAAAAGTTACTGCCATACAAGAATCGAAAGATTTAAAACAACTTAAAGTTGAAGAACTCATCGGAAATCTCACCACTTATGAGCTAGAAATGAAATTCAAAGAAGAGCGTGAAGGAGATGACACTCAAAAGAAATCAATAGCTCTCAAAGGAACAACCGAAAGTGATGATGATAACGATGAAGATGATGGAGCAGCAGAATTGGAGCTGTTAATAAGGAAATTAAAAAAATGGAATCAAAAACATGGAAATTCAGCTCGAATTCAAAAAGCAAAAAGCAGAATAGCCAAAGCACTAGACTACTCGGAAGAACAAAAGTTTATTTGTTATAATTGCAACAAACCCGGCCATATCAAGCCCGATTGTCCACAAATTAAATCCAGCCACGGAAAGAAACAGAAAAAGAAAAGTTTTGCAGCCACTTGGGATGAAATAGACGAGAATGATCAAAGCACTGGCAGTGAAAGCGAAAAGGCAGAATTGTGTCTTCGAGGTGATACAACTGACAGTGACGATGACGAGCCAAGTGAGGTATCAAAACTTACCCATTCTGAGTTGTTTATATATTTTCATGAAGTAAACGGTTGTTTTGAACGACTTAGGGAAAAATATGCCAAACTTGAATCTCAAAAAGATACTTTGATAGAATGTAATAAACAACTTGATCAATTAGTTAAAACCTATCAAAGTAGGATCCCTAAGTGTGATAAGTGTCCAACATTTGATGAAGAAATTAAAAAATCAGAAATTAAAATAAAATCGCTTGAAAATGAAATTCTGATTTTAAAGGAGAATGAAAATACTAGGAGAGAGAATTCTATCAAAAAGTGCACTCAATTGTTGAATGAAAACGAATCTCTCAAAACACAAGTCCAACATTTGTCAACGACTTTAGATAAATTTTCCAAAAGTGAAAAATCGTTGAATATGCTATTAGGAAAGCAAACTGTTAATACGGTTAGACAAGGACTTGGATATAATAATTCGAAAATTGTTGAAAACAAGATTAATCAAGTTAATTCTATGTGCACAATTTGTAGAAAATTTGGACACAGTCACAATAATTGTTGGTATAGACCCAAACATGTGAAAACTATACCGATTTGGGTTCCAAAAGGCACAAATATAAAATCTCTCAAAGTTAAACAAATTTGGGTGCCAAAGGGAACAATTATAAATAGTTTTGGGTCTACACAAAATTATTTTTCAAAATTTTCTGCCACTAACAACCATGGACCTATAAAAACAAATAGGTCACATAAATCCTTTTCCGTGTAGGTGTGGTGGCAGGCTAAGGAACAACAATAGTGTTCTCTGGATTTTGGCTGTTCCAGAAACACAACGGGCGACAAAGCTAAGTTCCTTAGCCTAGTATAAGGGTGACAGAATCACAATGGACAACGACGAGAAATATCGTAAAGGTAAAGACAAGTAAAGGTATATTTATATGTGATAATCTGTACCATTTTCTAAATAAAATCAGCCAATTATGCGATGATGATATGATGATGATTTAATGATGATTTTGATTCTGACTTTATTCAAAAGTGTTAGCCATTTATATTCTTATGCCAAAAACACTATAAAATTCTCTAGAATTACTTGATATATAAGTTTAAGAGAAAAATAGTGTTTTGATTGGATAATAATATTGTTGTTATAATATTTTTGGCTAAATCTATATTCATGTTTTGACACGGCCTCGATTTAAAATCCTAATGAATTCTATTTTAAAAATTGTAAAAAGGATTTTAAATTTTTTAAATTGTTGAAACTTTTAAGAAATTGCTTTGAAATAAAAATAATGTTTGATGGCTTCTAAAATTGACACTTTAATATATGTTTGATTGTTGACACGGTTTTCATTTCAAATCCAAGAGAATTTCATTTAAAATTTGTTGATAATAATCATGAGAAAATTTGTTGAAATTTCTTAATCTGGTCTTTGACATTCAACGAGTGAATTTTGAGCGAAATTTAAATTCAGATGCAGATTACACTGGTAATATGGTTGATAGAAAAATTACTAGTGGAACGTGATTAATTTTTGACACATTCATTTGCTGCATCGTTTTTTCAAAGAAAATATCTGCATATTTTTCATTTGAAATAATTTTCAAATAGCAGAAAATTTTCTTATAAAACCCCCTCGAGAAAATCATGTTTGACCATATTTACAGATTAGTCATTTTTGAAAAATTATTTTTATAATTTTTGGATTTGATTTTAAATGACTATTTTGACTAATCTAACTCCCTAATGATTATCGAAAAGATCAATAGTGATTGAAAAAGCCATGACATTACCTTTTTCCAGAAGGAAATGACATACCCTGAAGGGCGCGACCCTCGTAACCTAGCCGCATTTTTCCTGTTTCGACCATTTTCGGGTTGTGAGGTCCGATGAGGTCTCGTCCACAAAGCCACGCTTTGGTACAAAGCCATGCTTTGGGTCAACAAATGATCAAATAAACGATCACAAAGATAAGTGATCAAACAAATGATCATATCACAAATGATCAACACAATGATCATTTCACAGCAACACTCAGTATGTCACATTACCAAATTGGGAATATATTGCTGATAACCTTCAACTATATAACCTCTGAGCTCGTACGTCTCAGAGAAGGGTGTTAAGCTAAGAGAATAAATTCTCCGCCACCAACAGAAATATATTTGAAAGAAATCTGCTTTATATCTCAATTTGTAATGTCAGACATACAATCCATACAAGTCTGTTCCGGGCTCGAACAGAACCGAAGGCACTTCCAAAGAAGTCCTTGCAATCCGGATATCCACAATCCTGATCGGATTCCCCATCACATATGGAGAACTCTATACCGGAGCAACTCGGTGCAGAGTCAATCGACAGGTCATCCTATCGCTCTCGCAAATACCCGGTCTTCAACACCGGTCTTCAATTGCTATCCATAACGTCGAATCACATATTCGAAATGGGTTATATGACCCAAAGGTCCTTTCCCGGCTAATTCGAATAGTGAGTGTCAAATTTTAAAACATGTGGATGTCATTCACAAATATTCATAGGTTCGATGTGGGTTTTCGACAACCAAATGAAATCCGATTCCCTGTCGCATCGAAGTTTAAATGTCGGTTTACAGACAACAGGGTTTTCACATCAATACAGAACAAATCCCAATCACAGTGCAATAACTTGGCAATTACATCATATAGAATTACAACAGAACAGAGATATCAATATGAGTTAACAACAATAGTTAATTTTTTTACCAATCAAAACGAATGAGATAAATTAACCAAATAATTATTTTATTGATTTTTTTCCAATCAATGATTTATTATTCTTAATGATAAATAAATAAATCTTAATCATCTTGATACATTGATATTTCCTTAATTAGTTATTTTAGTTAACTGCCAATTAAATTAATTAACTTGCTTTATCTAATCAATAAATTCTTAATTATAAATTTATTTGAGTACTTAATTGTTTATTAAATCAATTTTAATCATAAACTTTAAATCATTCTAAATTCCTTTCAAAACTATTGATAAAAATTGTTTACCTTAATTTCCATTTGAAAAATCTGTTTTATACTTTAAAAATTAATTTATTGTTTACAATGGAATTTCAATGTAAATTAATTTAAAATTCTTCTTTTAAAATTTAATCATTTAAACTTCCTTTACTTAATTAAGGAATTTACAAATTCTAAAGCATTTGTTAAATAATTTAACTTAACAAAATCTAAATTGTTTATATTGCAAACACAAAATTTTTTTACTCATTGTTGACTTAAAATTTTTTGAATGGGCTTAGCCCATATAAAACAACCCGAGTAGAAACCGCGTTTCACTCGCGTCAACCCGGTCCTTTGCGTTACCTTCCCCTTTCTCTCCTCATTCCAGTTTCTTCTTTTTTTTTTATTTACGCGCTTATGAATCAAAACTGGAAATAATGCCTCCACCACGTGCTTCGAGTTCGACCCCGAGTTTGACCCCCCATGCTCGATAACATCCCCGAGTACCCAGGCCATACCCCCCTTAATGACACAGAGCCCAAGTCGTGCACATGTACACGGCAGCGACGCCTCTCTGGCGATCACCAATGACTCCGTCAAGTCACTAACACTCCATACACTCGAAATCAAACATTGATTTGAAGGCATCTGCTCGAAACAAAAATGTAGCCATTTTTACAAAAACTACAGCCGACTCAAAACGCCTCATCCCCAGGAAATCCACCCGCGCCACCTCCTCTGGCCATCAGAGGCACTCGCATATCGTCCACACCACGACAAACCCCCCAGCAACCTTCCACCAGAGCCTCGTGACACTCGGTCACGCGTAGGAGTCGCATTCATCTCATTACAGACACGACTAAACTTAGAAACCAAACCCTACTTTTATGCAAATCTCAAAATCAATGCATTTGAAAAATCTTTAAGCATTTTTCTTGGATTTGTAAAGGATTAAACTTGCTATATAACAATTTTTAGCATTTATAATTGACTAGATAATCAGAAATTTAGAAAAATGAAACTTTTTTTTGAATTAGAACTGCTCTTAAACCACTTTAGTAAAAATCATCATATTACTTCTAAAAATTGTAACTTTGTATGCTTATCCAACTTATGCAATCCATTCAACGATTTAACATTCTTGAATTTATCATAAAAAAATTGTTTTTACTGTAATCATGTATACAGAGTTGAGTTTCCATTCCTATACTCCAAACAACATTTTTAACTGTAATTCAAGTTAAAAACAACTTACTTTGTTCAAGTCCTTAAGTTTAAAGAAATTTATGTGAAGATGTTTGATTGGTTTCAGTTTAATCTATCCTGTAACTAAATTACAGAGAAGAACAATATGCAGAATTATCCTTTAAAACTTACATAGCTAAGCAAACTGTTCACAAATCTAATACAATTTTTTTTTTATATCCAAGCAGTAAATTTACTCACCTGGAAAAATATTGAAACAGAGCTATATATTTGTTTTGTTTTGATTCTGCAGTTGAAACTCCCCTCTGTTCTTCTTCTTTCAACTTGTAATATAAGGTGATAATCTTCTCTTTTTATTTTCTGATCTATGCTAAAAAAATTTTGAATGATACTGGAGTTGTTTTTTTTTTTACAAATGAACATGAGGCTTTGTGTATGTATACATATATGTGAGAGGTGGTGTACAGAGTAAAGTATAAGCAAGTACAATGTTTTATGGTATAAAAGTAAATCAAAACTGTTTTTATGGTTGCAGTAAAATCATTAAATGAAAGTATGTTGCTGGTATATTTATAGCATGCCGTGTTTCATGCTTCCGTGTATCTTCAAAGTGCTGATGTAGGCGTGCATTTAATGCAAGTATGTTTCTTTGCTAAAGGTGATGGCATTTAATGAAAGTATGGAAAAGGAATGTTCAGGTTTCCTCTTTTTCTATTTGCAGCATGTTATGGTTTTGATTTCTTTTTTTTTTTTATATGTATAGTTTATATTCTTTTATTTTTTTGTTTGTTCACTTCCTATGCAATTTGTTTGTTGACTTTGCTAAGATGAAGTGTTTTGTTTTATTTTATTTTTTTTCCTTTTGCTTACACATTTTAGTTTACTGGTTTGTATAGTAACATATTCATTTGATTCATTTGTTTAATTATTTGTTCATTTGTTCTCTTATGTCTTCATATTGTTTACAGCAACTTGTTTTAGTTATTTTGGTAAATATAGGAAAAGTTGTTTTAGTTATTAACATTTAGTAACTTATGTAATTTAATTCCAATATTTGTTTTTAATTCTATTTAAAGGTTTTAACTAAAAACACTATATTTTGTTCATATTCTATTTCTTTATAGATTTTTCAATTTAGACTTCAAAAAGTTCAAATACATTACTAAAATTTAAATCAAAATTTTCGGGATGTTACAATATCCCCTCCTTAAGAAAATTTCGTCCTCGAAATTGAAAGAGAGAGAAACTTAAACAAAGAATAGACGAATTTATAAATAAGGAAATGACTTACAGTTTTAAGTCGAGATGTCAATTCTGCAATTGGGATACGATTTCTTCATATTATCTTCGGTCTCCCAAGTACAGTCCTTCGGATCGCCACTCCATTGAACTTTGACCAGCTTCACAATCTTATTTCTTAATCGCTTCTCATCACGATCAACAATTTTTATCGGTTCCCTTCTAACTGCCAAATTAGGAGCGATCTCTAGATCCTGCTGAGCAGCTTCTTCAATAATATCATCTGGATCGTGCACATATTTCCGAAGATTAGAAATGTGAAACACATCATGTACGCCAGACAACCAGGTGGGTAACTGCACTCTATATGCTAGAGAACCAATCCTTTCCAGAATAGGAAAAGGACCAATATAACGCGGTGCTAGCTTTCCCATTTTTCCGAATCTCAACACTCCCCGCATCGGAGATACTTTCAGAAATACAGAATCTCCAACTTGAAATTCCAAATTTCTCCTTCGTCGGTCATAATAGCTCTTCTGACGGCTTTGGGCAGTTAATAACTTCTTTCGAATAAATTCTACCTTCTCAGTGGCTTCTTTTATCATATCCGGTCCAAGAACAAGTCTGTCACCTGATTCGATCCAGCATGTAGGTGATCGACACGGACGACCATATAAAGCTTCGAAAGGAGCCATTTCAATACTGGCCTGATAACTGTTGTTATATGAGAATTCAACCAGATGCAAATGGTCCTCCCAAGAACCACCAAAATCATGTACACAAGCACGCAGTAGGTCTTCTAAAATTCGATTGACCCTTTCAGTCTGTCCATCAGATTATGGGTGATAAGCAGTACTGAAATTTAATTTCGTTCCCAAAGCGTCTTGAAATGCTTCCCAAAATCTACTAGTGAAGATCGGGTCACGATCACTCACTATACTACTGGGAATACCATGGAGGCGAACAATTTCCTTTATATATATACCTGCCAAGCTTGCTGCAGTCCGAGTAGATTTAACTGGAATGAAATGCGCATTTTTGGTTAGACGATCCATAATAACCCAAATCGCTTCATTGCCTTTCTTGGTTCGTGGCAATCCGTCGATGAAATCCATCGATACCTGATCCCACTTCCATTTCGGTACTTCCAAAGGTTGAAGTAAACCGGCCACTTTCTTTTGGTCGCTCTTGATTTGCTGACAAGTAGCACAGCGACTCACATAAATAGATATGTCTCTCTTCATTGTCTTCCACCAGAATGTCCTTTTAACATCACGATACATTTTATTGACTCCTGGATGGATGTTGAATTTGGACTTGTGGCATTCGTCCAATACTTCACGTTTCAGATCAGGGAAGTCTGGAACACAAATCCTGCCTTTTAATCTAGTAACTCCACTATGATTTGTCTCAAAACTTGTATCTTTGCCTCGAAGAATTTTTCCATAAATACCCCGAAGAAATTTGTCTTCATGTTGCTTACTAGCGATTTTCTCAAGAAGAGTAGGAGTGATAACCAGATAAGCAAGAACAGCATAACTTCTGCTTAAAGCGTCTGCAACTACATTGGCCTTTCCGGGTGTATACAGAATATCTAAGTCATACGATGCTAGAAATTCCAACCAACGTTGTTGTCGCAGATTCAGATCCTTCTGGGTGAAAAGATATTTCAAGTTTTTATGATCGGTGAATAATTCGAATTTTTCACCTAAAACAAAGAGAGTTTATTAAGTATATTTCTTTAGTTAATTTCGCAAATTATTAAGAAAGCTGAAAAGATTCTTACCCAGAAGATAGTGTCGCCATATTTTCAAAGCGAAAACAACAGCCAAAAGTTCCAAATCGTGCGTTGGGTAGTTCTTCTCATGCGGGCGTAATTGTCTACTCGCGTAGGCAACTACCTTTCCATTTTGCATTAATACTGCACCTACCCCTTCACCACATGCATCAGTATAGACAGACAAGCCTTGGTTCCCGTTAGCAATAGTGAGAACAGGAGCAGTGGTCAATCTCTTTTTCAACTCTTGAAAAACTTCCTCACATCTTGAAGTCCAAATAAACTTTGCATTCTTCATTGTTAGCTTAGTCAGCGGACTAGCCAACTTAGAAAAATCTTGAACGAATTTCCGGTAATAGCCTGCTAAACCCAAAAAGCTTCGAACTTCTCTTGGAGTAGTGGGTTGTTTCCAATCAAGAATAGCAGAAATTTTGCTAGGATCTACTGAAATTCCTTCTTCATTAACAATATGGCCAAGGAATTTGACTTCATTGACCCAAAAGTGGCATTTGGAAAATTTTGCATATAGAACATTTCTCCTCAATATTTCCAATACGATTTTAAGATGTTTGGCATGCTCTTCTTTAGTCTTAGAATAGATCAAAATATCATCAATGAATACTAGCACAAATTTATTCAAAACTTCCCGAAACACACGAGTCATGAGATCTACGAAGTATGCTGGAGCATTGGTTAGCCCGAAAGGCATAACTAACCATTCATAGAACATATTAGGACCTCTGAAAGCAGTCAAATGGGCACAATCTTCGGCGATTCGTAATTGATGGAATCCTCGGGCTAGATCCATTTTTGAAAAGAAACGAGCGCCGTGCAACTGATCAAATAAATCATCAATTCTGGGCAGTGGAAATTTATTTTTGAGAGTTTGTTTATTTAGATCTCGGTAATCCACACACAATCTCAAAGATCCGTCTGATTTAGCAACAAATACGACGGCTGAGCCCCATTCAGAAACACTGGGTCGAATTAATCCTTTTGCTCGTAGCTCATCAGTTTGATGAACCAATTCAATCTTTTCCCTGGGTGCCATCCTGCGACTTGCGTGAACAATAGGACGGGTATTAGGTACAAGATCAATTCAGAATTCTATTTCTCGATGAGGAGGTAAAGATTTCACTTCTTCAAATACGTCGGAAAAATCCCGAACAACAGGTATAGACTCCAAACTGGGTTCAGGATAACCCAAATTATACATCAACCCTTCCCTTTTAGGACTAGGGTCCTCACAAGAAATTTCGATGAAATTCTCAAATTCGGTTTTAATCGAAATCAATCGATTGCTGCAATCCAATCTGGCTTCATATTTTGCTAGCCAATCCATTCCGAGTAAGACTTCAAACTCGCTAAAATCAAGAACGAAGAGACCAATGGGGAATTGATAATGAGAATATGAGATAGGAATGTCTCTACATCGAAGACAAAGATTCGCAGGACCTCCAACTGGATTCCTTACGCATATAGGCTCATCAACAAAATCAGGTTCAAGATTCAATTCATTAATGGCTTGCTGAGATATAAAACTATGTGTAGCACCCGTATCAAATAGAACTCTAACAATATTATCATAAATGCTAAGATTACCTTCCAAAACTTCTTTTCCTTTTCCTGCTTTCGAAGTTGCAGGTTGGTCCTTGACTGCGTATACCTTTGCTGTTTGAGTTTGTTTCATGGTTGGACAGTATTTAACTTCATGCCCCACTTTCTGACAGTAATAGCACTTCCTAGGTTTTTCTTGAGTGGATTGACTGACTTGTTTCTTAGGCTTCGTACATCTGCTCGAATAGTGGCCCTTCTCCAAGCAATTATAACAAGTAACATTTTCTACCGCGCTTCCCTGAATGCTCTTCTTCTTCTCGTTGCCTTGCCAAGGTTTCTTGCCTCCGAATTTTCGCTTCTTCCAATTTTGGTTGCCTGAATTACCTTTCTCCACAGTTGCTTCCTGTAGATCAAGAGTAGCGTACCTGTAACCTATATCTACTAAATCTGAGAAAGATTCTTTAACATGACCCATCATTCTTCCATGATATTTCTGGTTCATACCATGGATAAACCTTTCGTTTTTCTTAAGAGGTGTATTTAGCAATTCCGGACCAAACCGAGATAGTTCACTGAATTTATTCAAGTATTCTTCAAACGACAAACTTCCTTGTTTCAAATCCAGAAATTCCTGATACATTCTGGAAACTCCCGCCGATGGCATGTAACGTTTCTCAAACACTTCCTTGAAACGATCCCAAGTAAATTCTTCCTCGGGTTCATCTATAATGATGGTCTCCCACCAAGCTGAAGCTTCTCCTTGGAGTTGCCAAGAAGCTATAAGTCTTTTCTGCTCATCCTGCAGTTTTAACCCCTTAAAAATCTTTTCACACGATCTTACCCAAGCTTGAGCGTCAATAATTGACTCCTTTCCAATAAACGGTTTTCCACCAAGCTTTTCGAACTTCTTATATAATTCAGCCAAGTCCGGCTGCTGCTGAATATCTATTACTACTTCTACGGCTGGGGGAATTTGATTTGGTGCTGCAGCATTGCCTTGACCCCTAACTCTTCCTCTGCGTCCACTCATTTTCACTATCTGAGATTAGTAAGAAAATTGATTCAGATATACAGGCGAAATATCTTAAGGAATATCAGCAGTAAAAAGAAATAGACTAAGAAATTTCAAAGTTTCAATTTTTATTATACTCATTCTAGGATATACTTCACCCTATCTCTAATGAGCCATCTAATGTGTTATACTCCGTAGCTAAAGTTCTTACTCAACCAACAGCTCTGATACCACTTGTGACGACCCAAACTCGATGTTCGGTAAACAACATCAAATTCGCATCGCCGGAGCTTATAACAACAATTAGATGTATATAAAACAACGGAATAGAATCAATATCATAAATAACATCACTGTTACAACATCAACATAATATCCATACTACAACAGAGTATATAATACATACACCACAATCTCTAAATACAACATCATGATAACATAACAGTGATCACATATCCAAAAGTTCTCAAATGAAAGAGGTGATAACGAACTCCCAAGAGCTAACACCTGAAATCTCCAATAGCTCCTAAGATATATCCAAGATAAGAGCTCCAAAATACTGCTACTCCAAAATATAGAAACCTGCTACTAGGCTGCCCGTGTGGAAATAATGGGCACCCAGAGTTTAGGAAAGAAAACAATGAACTCCGGATCAGTCATGGGCTGGTATGAGTAAACAAAACAGCAGTTACTTTTAAATAAAACAAGATTTACAAAGAATTTTCGGAATGCTTTTAAAAATGGAACTACCATAAGACCTCCCGCCACACACACAATGCAAACGCAGAATTGGAGGAGATTTCTTCTTATGATAGTTAAATATGCTTGGTACGAGAAAAGAATTCTTTGATATTGTTACTAGTGCATAGTGAGGAAAACATTTCAAAAGTAGAATATTAATCTTAGCTGACATAGGTACCATTATATTATGCCTATTATAGCTACCATATTAGATGGCAGGTTCTACAACTAAAATCGTACAGGGTTTCGTATTGTTTCTTTGGATTTCCAACAAATGGTCAGGCCAAGGAACTTCCCATTGCCACATGGGATCGCCTCTGGCGGGACGTCCCGAGAACTTAACCAGCTCTCTGCCAACACAAGGCCGGGTTACCTTTGTCACTAGGTAACTACTACACGAATATGCCACCTCCCGGTCCTTTGGGACCTTAATCAGAGGGCCCTCTATCCAAAACAACAACCACACAGTAAATGAGATTGGAACTACCACACAGGTAAATATCTGGGCTCCATACCATGACATTACCTTTTTCCAGAAGGAAATGACATACCCTAAAGGGCGCGACCCTCATAACCTTGCCGCATTTTTCCTGTTTCGACCATTTTCGGGTTGTGAGGTCCGATGAGGTCTCGTCCACAAAGCCACGCTTTGGTACAAAGCCATGCTTTGGGTCAACAAATGATCAAATAAAAGATCACAAAGATAAGTGATCAAACAAATGATCATATCACAAATGATCAACACAATGATCATTTCACAGCAACACTCAGCATGTCACATTACCAAATTGGGAATATATTGCTGATAACCTTCAACTATATAACCTCTGAGCTCGTACGTCTCAGAGAAGGGTGTTAAGCTAAGAGAATAAATTCTCCGCCACCAACAGAAATATATTTGAAAGAAATCTGCTTTATATCTCAATTTGTAATGTCAGACATACAATCCATACAAGTCTGTTCCGGGCTCGAACAGAACCGAAGGCACTTCCAAAGAAGTCCTTGCAATCCGGATATCCACAATCCTGATCGGATTCCCCATCACATATGGAGAACTCTATACCGGAGCAACTCGGTGCAGAGTCAATCGACAGGTCATCCTATCGCTCTCGCAAATACCCGGTCTTCAACACCGGTCTTCAATTGCTATCCATAACGTCGAATCACATATTTGAAATGGGTTATACGACCCAAAGGTCCTTTCCCGGCTAATTTGAATAGTGAGTGTCAAATTTTAAAACATGTGGATGTCATTCACAAATATTCACAGGTTCGATGTGGGTTTCGGACAACCAAATGAAATCCGATTCCCTGTCGCATCGAAGTTTAAATGTCGGTTTACAGACAACAGGGTTTTCACATCAATACAGAACAAATCCCAATCACAGTGCAATAACTTGGCAATTACATCATACAGAATTACAACAGAACAGAGATATCAATATGAGTTAACAACAATAGTTAATTTTTTTACCAATCAAAACGAATGAGATAAATTAACCAAATAATTATTTTATTGATTTTTTTCCAATCAATGATTTATTATTCTTAATGATAAATAAATAAATCTTAATCATCTTGATACATTGATATTTCCTTAATTAGTTATTTTAGTTAACTGCCAATTAAATTAATTAACTTGCTTTATCTAATCAATAAATTCTTAATTATAAATTTATTTGAGTACTTAATTGTTTATTAAATCAATTTTAATCATAAACTTTAAATCATTCTAAATTCCTTTCAAAACTATTGATAAAAATTGTTTACCTTAATTTCCATTTGAAAAATCTGTTTTATACTTTAAAAATTAATTTATTGTTTACAATGGAATTTCAATGTAAATTAATTTAAAATTCTTCTTTTAAAATTTAATCATTTAAACTTCCTTTACTTAATTAAGGAATTTACAAATTCTAAAGCATTTGTTAAATAATTTAACTTAACAAAATCTAAATTGTTTATATTGCAAACACAAAATTTTCTTACTCATTGTTGACTTAAATTTTTTTGAATGGGCTTAGCCCATATAAAACAACCCGAGTAGAAACCGCGTTTCACTCGCGTCAACCCGGTCCTTTGCGTTACCTTCCCCTTTCTCTCCTCATTCCAGTTTCTTCTTTTTTTATTTTTTTTTTATTTACGCGCTTATGAATCAAAACTGGAAATAATGCCTCCACCACGTGCTTCGAGTTCGACCCCGAGTTTGACCCCCCCATGCTCGATAACATCCCTGAGTACCCAGGCCATACCCCCCTTACTGACACAGAGGCCAAGTCGTGCACATGTACACGGCAGCGACGCCTCTCTGGCGATCACCAATGACTCCGTCAAGTCACTAACACTCCATACACTCGAAATCAAACATTGATTTGAAGGCATCTGCTCGAAACAAAAATGTAGCCATTTTTACAAAAACTACAGCCGACTCAAAACGCCTCATCCCCAGGAAATCCACCCGCGCCACCTCCTCTGGCCATCAGAGGCACTCGCATTTCGTCCACACCACGACAAACCCCCCAGCAACCTTCCACCAGAGCCTCGTGACACTCGGTCACGCGTAGGAGTCGCATTCATCTCATTACAGACACGACTAAACTTAGAAACCAAACCCTACTTTTATGCAAATCTCAAAATCAATGCATTCGAAAAATCTTTAAGCATTTTTCTTGGATTTGTAAAGGATTAAACTTGATATATAACAACTTTTAGCATTTATAATTGACTAGATAATCAGAAATTTAGAAAAATGAAACTTTTGTTTGAATTAGAACTGCTCTTAAACCACTTTAGTAAAAATCATCATATTACTTCTAAAAATTGTAACTTTGTATGCTTATCCAACTTATGCAATCCATTCAACGATTTAACATTCTTGAATTTATCATAAAAAAATTGTTTTTACTGTAATCATGTATACAGAGTTGAGTTTCCATTCCTATACTCCAAACAACATTTTTAACTGTAATTCAAGTTAAAAACAACTTACTTTGTTCAAGTCCTTAAGTTTAAAGAAATTTGTGTGAAGATGTTTGATTGGTTTCAGTTTAATCTATCCTGTAACTAAATTACAGAGAAGAACAATATGCAGAATTATCCTTTAAAACTTACATAGCTAAGCAAACTGTTCACAAATCTAATACAATTATTTTTTTTATATCTAAGCAGTAAATTTACTCACCTGGAAAAATATTGAAACAGAGCTATATATTTGTTTTGTTTTGATTCTGCAGTTGAAACTCCCCTCTGTTCTTCTTTCTTTCAACTTGTAATATAAGGTGATAATCTTCTCTTTTTATTTTCTAATCTATGCTAAAAAAATTTTGAATGATACTGGAGTTGTTTTTTTTTAACAAATGAACATGAGGCTTTGTGTATGTATACATATAGGTGAGAGGTGGTGTACAGAGTAAAGTATAAGCAAGTACAATGTTTTATGGTATAAAAGTAAATCAAAACTGTTTTTATGGTTGCAGTAAAATCATTAAATGAAAGTATGTTGCTGGTATATTTATAGCATGCCGTGTTTCATGCTTCCCTGTATCTTCAAAGTGCTGATGTAGGCTTGCATTTAATGCAAGTATGTTTCTTTGCTAAAGGTGATGGCATTTAATGAAAGTATGGAAAGGGAATGTTCAGGTTTCCTCTTTTTCTATTTGCAGCATGTTATGGTTTTGATTTCTTTTTTTTTATATGTATAGTTTATATTCTTTTATTTTTTTGTTTGTTCACTTCCTATGCAATTTGTTTGTTGACTTTGCTAAGATGAAGTGTTTTGTTTTATTTTATTTTTTTTCCTTTTGCTTACACATTTTAGTTTACTGGTTTGTATAGTAACATATTCACTTGATTCATTTGTTTAATTATTTGTTCATTTGTTCTCTTATGTCTTCATATTGTTTACAGCAACTTGTTTTAGTTATTTTGGTAAATATAGGAAAAGTTGTTTTAGTTATTAACATTTAGTAACTTATGTAATTTAATTCCAATATTTGTTTTTAATTCTATTTAAAGGTTTTAACTAAAAACACTATATTTTGTTCATATTCTATTTCTTTATAACTTTTTCAATTTAAACTTCAAAAAGTTCAAATACATTACTAAAATTTAAATCAAAATTTTCGGGATGTTACAACTGTCACCTAAGAAATCTTTTGTGTGGTGTTAAGGTCTTTCTAGTTCGACCTTGCCACCGATTTTCATTTGGCTACGAGTTGCGGGAGTTCGCATTCCATTTACCGCATTCCGCACTCCTTACGATTCTTATGAATGACTTATTTTGTCATTCAGTTTGTCCAACTTATTTCATCCATTTTATAAATCGAATATTCTATGAATATTTCGATGAGACCATTCTTGTATTTATTGATTTTAGATGAAAATAGAAATTTAAAATTTTGTAAATCTTTTTCATAAGATTTATTTATAAGTACGATTTGACTTTGCTCTTAAACAAGCAAAGAATATTCTTAAAGGCTTTTAAGAAACATGTTTATCACATAGAAGATGATTTTGTGATTGTGTTGCCCATTTAGTGCTTTAAGAATTCTGGTCGATGCGCTTGATCAACGTTATCGATAGGAATTTCCTAAACGCTTTGATGAGACAATCAGACACGATATATATATTGACTTATAAAATGTAAATTTTTGTAGAAAGATTATTACATAAAGATAAATGTAGTTTTTAAAGTTTTAACTTTTCAGGAAAGGAAATTATTTAAAAGAAGTTCTTTCTTTTCGATACTCTTATTCTTGTGATTCCTGAAGGGGAACCAAGACTTTGCTATTTGTACCGATACTAGACGTATTGGTTTGGATGCCGTTCTATTGCAAAAGAGAACGTGCTATCACTTGTGCTTCTAAAATTATTAAAGCCGATCGAGACTAGGTATGCCACTCATGATCTAGTGCTCGCGGCTATTGTTTTGTTTTTAGAATTTGGCATCACCATTTTTGGATGAGAAATTTGTTCTCCACCTCGATCATAAATCTTTGGAATATTTATTTTCTCATAAGGAACTTCATGCTGACTCGAGTTCCTGACATCTTATGATCTTGATATTCTTTTATTCTCGGAAGGGAAATCGTGTTGCCGATGCGCTTTGTCGTAGGCAACAAGTGGTTGATTCTTTGATGATGTCTGAATGGAATTATCTTTTTATCAAATTCATCGGACGTTTTGATATACATCGTTTTATTGAGCTTTATCTCATTTCTTTTTTATGGACTAGCGTCCGATGTTCCTTTATGATGTTCGGTTCATCGGAGGTACTGTTATTATACTACATTGATGTTCCGTCTTATCTGGATCAATGGATGTACCATTATTATACTACATCGTTGTTCCGGTTTATCGGTTCATTGGACGTACCGTTTTTGTACTACGTCGGTGTTCCAAATTATTCGAGTTTCTAGTTTCTTGGGCGTACCGTTTCTGTACTACGCCGTTGCACAGGCTCAATTTTCTGCTATTCTTGACGTTTTCTGCGCCTTTTAACTATGGAAATGTTTTTAGGTTTCCTATTTTTATTCTTGAGCCGGTGTTATTGAAGAAAGTGAAATTTCACCAGATTTGACTTATGAGCAACATTCCATTCACATCATTACTTCGGAGGTTGAGCGCCTTCGGAATAAAGATGTTCTTCTTGTGAGAGTTCAATGGTTCTCAAATCCTAATGATTGCTCTTGGGAATCCAGAGAATTCATCGAGCGATCCCGTTCAGGCTTACTCTTTCATGCTCTTTATGGTGAACTTCTTATCTCAATTTTCTTTTGTGTTGATATGCTTTTATGGTTGTTACTCTTTATTTTCTTCTTAAGTATTGCGAGGACGCAATTTCTTTAAGGAAGGGAGTCTGTAACAACCAGCATATTTATCGATTTTATATTTAAATATTTTATCGTTCATCGGATTTTGGTCCGAAAAGCTACCTTTTGCAAACAGTCAAATTGAGACTCGAGACCACCCTCATTGAGATCAAAATGATGTTTGCGACCTTTTTGAGTATAAACTTCGATATGCTTGGAGATAGTAGAATTTTGACCTTTTCACTTAGGGCTTTGGTTTGGGCTGAACCCATCTTACTAACTCAGTCCCAACCCACTCCAACTCTTCATTACTTCATTTCATATTCCTAACACTCAAGCTTAAGCAAAAATGGTGGAAGAGAATGGGAATTAGAAACTCCAAGCCCTAGTTCCTCTTGCTAGCTCAAGTTCTTGCTCCAAAATCAAAGAGAACCCATTAATAAGCATCTCCTTCTTCTTCTCCAACTCATTCTCTCTTTGATTTCGGAAAATTCCTAGATCTAATTTAGGAAATGTTTCTCTTTTAAGCTTAGAATCAAGCTTCTTGAGTTGGGATTGAAGAGTGGTTGATTCTCCTTTGCTTTCAAGCTTCTTCTTCATTTGTTTGGGTTCAAAGGTGAGATTTTTATCTCACATCTATGCTTATATTTATCTTCGATTGTTAGGTATGAATTCCTAACACTTATTCGTGTGCAATTGCTTTTGGTTTGGATTGATTTGGTGAATATTCCAATTTTTAGTGTTTTGGGTTCAAATCCATAAAAATCATAGCTTTGATGTTCAAATGCGTTTTTGGTGATGCATCGAGGAGCCAATAGGATCGGGTAGCCGTTGGGCATAATTCCTTATCGTCCGTGCTCGTTCGGTTGCGAATTGGTGGAGTTTGCACATCAATTAAATGGGTTTCAATTTGCAGAACATCAGGGTCGGCCGACCGAACCCCTGGGCCGGTCGACTGACCTGCTACTAAGGTGCATAGGCACCTTTCTGTCTCTGGTCCGGTTGACTGGCTACAGGGCTCAACCGACCGACCTGCTTCCCGAGATTTTTTTGGAACAGGGTCCGGTCGACCGAGCTCTGTAGCCGGCCGACCGACCTGATGATATTTTGCCTATTTCGCCTAGTTGCTTGAATTTCCAACTTTAATCGATTCGTGTTGTTTCCTATTTGTTGTTATCATTTATTATGACTTTGATGACTCCTTTTTAGGGATTTTTGAATATCCATTTCGATGGATTCTTTATCGGTTTCATTGGATTTTTATTCACATCTTCGTATGTGAATTTTAGTGATTGATTGTTCCTACAATCTTCTTTGTGATTTGTCACTTTAAAAATATAAAGGTTTTCTATACTAGTAGTAAATATCAAAACTCTTTCTTCAAATGATTTCAACACTATTTTATTACAAAGCTCGTTTTCTCAAACCGATTTCCAATCTATTAGTATATACAAACCTTTACCTCACTCGTATGAGAAATCTAATTAAACGACTTAGTAAAACAAGTGATATGAAACGCGTGCGTTTACTTCGTCGGTTAATTCTTGGACTTGTTCGATTGAACCTCTTGTGACAATTTTCTAGTGGAGATCTACAATTTGTTCGTAAATATTTAAGTTAAGCTAGTGGTTATGGGACATGAAGCTAAGCTCATATATTTACTAGCTTACTGTAATTGACACTTCTCTTCGATCATGACGATCATTTTATGTTTTAGACTAGCATTGTACGATGTCTTTTTGATTTGGTTCATCAGATGTCACGCTGTACGACGTCGCTGTTCCCTTCGATTGTGTTTTGGTTCATTGGATGTCACGCTGTACGACATCGTTGTTCCCTTCGATTGTGTTTTGGTTCATCGGATGTCACGCTGTACGACGTCGTTGTTCTCTTCGATTGTGTTTTGGTTCATCGGATGTCACGCTGTACGACGTCGTTGTTCCCTTCGATTGTGTTTTGGTTCATCGGATGTCACGCTGTACGACGTCGTTGTTCCCTTTGATTGTGTTTTGGTTCATCGGATGTCACGCTGTACGACGTCGTTGTTCCCTTCGATTGTGTTTTGGTTCATCGGATGTCACGCTGTAAGACGTCGTTGTTCCCTTCGATTGTGATTTGGTTCATCGGATGTCATGCTGTACGACGTCGTTGTTCCCTTCGATTGTGTTTTGGTTCATCGGATGTCACGCTGTACGACGTCGTTGTTCCCTTCGATTGTGTTTTGGTTCATCGGATGTCACGCTGTACGACGTCGTTGTTCCCTTCGATTGTGATTTGGTTCATCGGAGGTCACGTTGTACGACGTCGTTGTTCCCTTCTATTGTGTTTCTGGATCGCCGGACGTCACGCTGTACGACGTCGATGCTCCGAATTATTTGATTTCTGGATTTCTTGTGTTGATTTCTGGAATTCATGTTTCACCAACTTTTACGATTGGCATTGATATATATGTCATTTATCGTGGCTTGGTGAATGAAATTAGGAGTATGACATTCCTTTTGATCCTTGAGTAGATTTTTGTGATATTGATTAATCTCTTGTTGATTTTCAATTACTTATATATATATCACAGCTTGGCATTGTGATTATCATGTGTTTAGTCATATCTCTTATTCTATATCGTTTCATCTGATATTTATAGCTAGACTGATCCGTTTATTATTTTCTTCTTAAATAATACTTGGGTCAGAACGAGATGTTACAGGTGTTTCAGCTTGACTTCTCACGTGGGATTGATTTCTCTGACTTTTGGCTAACTACTTAGATTAGTAGTTTATTTTGTTGTATACACTTGAGATATGGACTCATAGATGTATTCTTTTGTATAGCACGTGTTGCTATTCTTTTGTATTATTGTGGATCTTTTTGACCACTACTCTGATATACACTTTTATGTGTTAGTTATATATTCATATCTTCTTCCGCCTTTGTGATATGAATTATCTGTGACTGATTTGTATTATGCTTATTTCTATATTTGTTTCCGAAGATTATTATAGCCACTGTGTAGTAGCTTTGTGTTTGTATCGGTATGTCGGATTTCCTCTTGAAAATTAAATGCATGTTATACTATCTGACATATCGGTGCTCGCGCAAAGCAATTATACGGATGGTCGCTCCTCAACAGCCTTATTCTCCGTGCTAGTTGACAGCATTACACCGTAGTGTTCTTGGCTAGCGTAGGTATAGAGGTGGGGCGTCACACGAAGTTTGAAACAAAATTCTAGTTTCATTAAAATAATCAATCAAAAAATTAAACTTAGTTCCATTATCACTTTGAACGACCTTAATTGTTTGAGAAAATTGCCTATCGACCATAGCAACAATGGACATAAACATTTGAAACACCTCTAATTTGTCAACCGATAAATAAATCTAAACCGCTGTCGAAAAATCATCAACTATTGTCAAAAAATAACTAGCCCCACACGGCAAATCGTGTCGATATGGACCCTACAAATCACAATGTATTTTCTCAAAAATTCTAGAAGCTTTATTTCCACTTAAAGGAAACTTGCCTCTGTGATGTTTAGCACGCATACATACTTCACCCCCTTTATCTAAACTATCTTTATTATTTTTGATGTGAGTAATTAACTTAACTACTTTTTCGGAAGGATGCCTGAGCCCACATTGCCACAACTCCAAATTTGATGTTGCTTCAACCGTTGACACAAATTCCGATTTGCTAAAGTAGTACAGTCCATCTCTCCTAACTCCCGTTCTAGTCAGCTCCTTCATTTGGTCCTGTATAACACAAATATGAGAATCAAATTGGACAATAGTTCGTAAATCATCATTAAGCTGAGAAACAGAAATTAAATTGCAACTCAAATTTGGAACATAAAGTACTCCAGTGACGGTAATTTTGTCCGACACACATACAGATCCCACCAAAGTAGCGATCACTTTTTCACCATTCAACAAACCAATAGAACACTCAAGATTTTGTGTGCCAAATAACCATGAACGTTGCCCTGTAGCATGATGGGTTGCTCTGATATCGATAATCCATGAAGTATTATCACACTTACCATTTAATCGATTTTTGGGAATTTTACTATTACCAATCACGCTTGAAATAGCATTCCACTACTCACTTGTGAACAATTGATCTTCACCACCAGGCATGGCAAATTATTGTTGAAGAAAAAAAATCGTTCTTTGGCTCTGATACCATGAAGAACTGGTAAAACTCAGCTTGAATTCTTATTAATCACTAACATCCATATTTATAATACATACCCAAGACTCTATCTTGTGGTAACTCTAGAATTGCGGAAACAACAGGAAATCTTCTGAAGATATATCCCCTATTACATACTACTCATAACATCTAATCATACATTGCGGAAATAGCAGGAAATCTTATGAAGATATATCCCATATTACATACCACTCATAACGTCTAATCATATATTCTAAATATATCATAATATCTAACCATATATTCTAAATATATCATAATCTCTAATCATATATTCTAAATATATCTCAATAATCTATCCAGCTAAGACTTTTTAAAGAGCAAGATTCTCAATTTTTGGTATTAATGATTTCCAAAACATCGCTCAAGGTATTAATTAAAACAAATTATAGAAGGATAAAATGAAACTATAAGAATTAATGGTTGCTTATTCTCATTGATTTTGAATGTAAATATATAAATGTCCATTGCCTATCTTATAGCTACAAATTAGGTCAATAATCAGGGAAATCTTTGACATCACAATCCAATAATAACTAACCATTTCTAAAAGATATACATGATCTTTTATAAATTAATAGAATAATTTACATATTCTATCAGGAAAAATACATAATTTCATACATAATAACCCATGCAATTAGAAATACCTGACTAATAGCTTCGATTACACTAAACGGTGAATCTTATTGATGTGGTAATCTAATGTCTGGACTGTGCACCTCATAGGCTTGCTGCCTGCTAAGTTGAAAATAAAGGTGGACTTAAACTGATTCTAATAGCAATATATTAAGAAAATGAGGCAGCAACAAGGAACAAACTATGGAAATATATGATCTCATAACAGTAACACATCACTTTACCTTTGGTTTTGGAGATTCTAATGAAGTGTTATACACAAGTAACGGAATAGGATACTCTTCACAAGCAAACCCCTTGTCTAATGCTTTTGCTAAAGCCATCTCTCAAGTGGTTTACAAGAAGCAAAAATGGTAGGCAACTACTATACTAACAAAGGAGGCATAAAATTTTATATGAGCCCATCTCGCTTCCACTTTAAATCTTTTATAATCCAACTGATCCAACCGTTAAACGTTAAATAATCAATCAACAATGTAGTTCAAAACATTCAAAATTTTCCTTTTTTTTCAATTTGAATTTAAAACTTACTTTGATAAGCATCTCAGTAGATAGCCATCCTAAAAAATCTTTCCCTGACACAAAAATAAATATATTAATCACATACAATATAAAATTTAATCATCCATAATTAAAATTAATATATATATATACACATATATATTCTTTCACAACATTCTATCTTATAAGATTATGTAATCAGCTGTTCTACTACTTTGTTTTTAAATCAATAACATGATCCAAGTAAGGGTAAATTATGTTGTAATAAAAAATAAAAATTGATTACCTTTTGAGAGCAAAGGTTGAAACAAAAGCTAAAGCAAGAGCAGCTGAAGCTTGTCTATAAAAAGATTACATAATTTATAAGGGTTTCTAATGAACTAACATACCAAATACTTATCCAACTTTTTGAATGTTTGCGAGAATCTTCTAATAACGCAACTTTGAGAGTGACTCTGACATGATGATTGATAGCGTACATTATGCATTCACTACTTGGAGCAATAATTTTGTAATAGTTTCTATGTAAATTTGATCTAGGATTTTTGACAATTCTAAACTGTCATGTTCTACTCACCAAGAACATGAATAACCAACACCAATAGTTGGTGTTGTATTCAAATGTAATATTATTATCGAACCAACCATTATGGAGGTTTGCTTATTGTCACTCGACCAAAATCAAATATTCTGAAGCCCAAATTTAATCCAACCTGCTTTCGCATGTTCAAAAAAAATCTTTTCGTTCCTTCTTGCTCAAACCTCCATTTTTTTAGTTTCTCCCATCCAAATTCTTAGATCTTAGATAACTCTCATCACGTAAACAGATTTCTTTTCTATTTTTTTGGTTCAAACCTCCATCTTTTTATCTTCTCCCATCCAATTCTTTGATCTCAGATAACTATCATCATGTACTAAATAAGTATCCCTCACAGCCTACAAATTGAAAATCATACCGACACAACTCTATATAATCAAACGAACCGCCATATGCTAACCTTTCTCCCACAATCAAACACAACAAGCTTCCTCCCCAAGTGCCACATATTAACCCATCCTCCTTATAAATGACCCACAAGCTTCCCAATCATTTGGTGCTGCAGCCACCTTCACCACCACTAATTACAGCAAGGTATATTATAATTTTGATAATTTAAATTAGAGTTAGGTTTTTCAACTTTAGAGTCCTTATGTTTTTATATGCTAGCAATAAAGTATATAGTTAGTATTGTCGGAATTAAATCACTGTTAGAAAATTAGCAATAGAATAATTGTATATATTGTAAGTTTAGGATACCGGTAACATCTTTTTTGAGGTTTTGCTGCAGTTTTGTTATTTGATCATAGAGGGATGGATATACGAGAAAAAACAAAGATGTTTAGTGCTTAGATTTAAGAAATGGTTTATGGGTGCTTGTGATTTATTTTTGGGGTTAAGCAAAATGATGATGACTGGTTTGAAGAAAAGGAAGAAATATAATAATATTGTTGTAGTTGTTAAAAAATTCAAACTATATCAAAGAATGCACTTGTTTTGGCATTAACTTAAAGCTCAGGTATCAATATTTTACCTTTCCATTGGGATTGATGGTTATACACTGCTATTGATGTGTTATCATGTACCATTTTAGTTATTAAACTAGCTGTTTGATGAATATTTTAGGCTCTTCATTACAAGATTCCATGACGAGAAGGGTTCATTTGCATTGCGAAGAAATAAGGTAGATCAACATAATTAAAGTTAGTTATAAAGCTATGCTTCTACCAACAATTTCTCTAATTGGCTTGATGTTTATAAGATGTCAAAAGGAAGTAGCACTAGCTAGGAAGATTTTGGATGCAGTGTTATATATTTAAACATGAAGTTAAGAGGTCAAGAGTCAATTGATATGCATTAGACATGTATACCACTCAATCTAAATTATTGATTATATTGGTGTTATTAACTTGTTATGTATGTCTGGTTTAGGATAAAATCTGTCATCTATTATAAATATGGTAATTTCATTTTCCAATATATTGAATTTTAAAAAAATGTTTAATTGACAAAAATTTGCACTCATGTTATAATGTACTAGCAATCTCATTTATTGTTGAATTTTATTATTTTTGGATGATGTCTTGGAGCAAAAACTATAAACGTCCTGTATTGCTGCAAAAAAATGTTGTTTCAAGTGCAACCAAATTCTTATGAGCTAGTCGAACTGTTTGGAATTTTATTTAATCACTTTTATATATTTTCTACAAACTATTGAAATATATATATATATATATATATATATATATATGGTGTGTTTGGCCTACATACCTGGTAAGGTTTGAAAATACACAAAACATCCCTCTGCTTTTTTATTAAGTTTCTGGACCCTGTTTTCAAATTCATGCACACACAAAGACCCAATTACCTTTTACGTTTTTAACATTTCAAACGCGTATAACTTTCTGTAGAAACGTCGGGTTAACATACCGTTTCACCAGAAAATCAAAACAATTTATGATCTTTAAAATGAGATCCATTGTTGATACCAAAAAAATCATATTTGCAGGAAAGTGCAATCATTACATATATTTCCAGACAATTTTACAAATTTTAAACATCTTTGATTTTTCTTCAAATCTGCAACTATTTCATATAATTGCAAACTTTTTTGCAATTATGTGGTATAACTGCAGACACATCTGCAATTATTGTATACAGTTGCAATTATTGCATATAATTGCAGACATTTCCGCAACTATATGCAATAATTGCATAGATTTATGCAATTATTACATACAATTGCAACTATTGCAATAATTGCAGACATTTCTACAATTATATGTTAGAATTGCATATATTTCTGCAATTATTGCATACAGTTGCGACTATTGCATATAATCGCAGAAATTTATGCAATTATATGGTATAATTACAAACATGTCTGCAATTATTGCACACAATTGCAACTATTGCATATAATGAAGAAGAAGGGTATTATAGGGAGGAAAATTGTAGTATTTGAAAATAGGGATATAATTTATAACTTTTTTATGAGGAGGATGTTTTCTTTATTAAGTTCGATTTTAGCGATGTGTTTCTTATTTTCACACACACACACACACACACACACACACACACACACACACATATATATATGACATGCATTTGGCCATAGTATAAACGAGCGTTTGTAGATTTGAAACAAGAATTCGTTACTCACTGTATAACTAAGCTTTCATTTCTTAAATGTCAATTGTCATTACTGCCCTCTAAATTTATGTGGAAAAAAGTGGATGCTATCCTTTTCCTGTTAAAATGAATGGTTTGGATCCGACACCTCCCTATATGCCATCAAAGCACAACTTAACCCATTGAAACCAATGTTATTTGTTACTTTGACATTAAACTTCTCTTTCCACAACAGCAGCATAACAATCAAAGTAGACCTTCCAATATGGCAATATTCTATCAAATCCTCATCATCAAAGTAGACCCTCAATATGGCAATATTCTATCAAATCCTCATTTTTTTTCTTGTTATTTTTGAAACTAAAACAATACGTCATTTTATTTTCTTGCCACTAATATGTTTTCTACCATAAATTTTATTTAATATTTTTATTTTCTGTTTTGATAATACAAATCCTTTTTTCAGCTTATTATCACTAGGTGTTTAATTAAAACCAACAAAAATTGCATGAAATATATTATTTTTTAAATTATAGCATCAAACGGTCGGTTCTCTACCATTGTACGGTTACACTAGTATTATATCTGTGACGACCCGGAATTTTGGACAATTTAAATCGGGATATTTAATTGATTTTAATTATTTAAAAGTTAATTTGTAACTTAAATTTCAAATATCACCCTTATTTGGAAATTTAATTATTGGATTCAATTATTAGGAATTGGGTAAGATGTTGAATCTAGAATTTTAAGCTTGTTAAAAAATTAATTTAAAGGTTTGTAAATTTATATTGATAATACTGAAGATAGTAAAAATGTTAAAATTGAATTTAAAGGCGATTTGTTCAGTTTTGAAAATATAACGTTTAAATTGATATTTAAAAAAAATAGCCTTCCGAGGCACAGTCTCGGATTTCGATGAAACCAGTTCCATTGGATCCGTAATATTTTATTATTATCAGATTTCAATTTTCGTAGTATTTTGGGTTATTGTGTGAGCGTACGATATATAAACGCATTGAAATATATATCGAATTCAATTTAAATTTAAATTTATATTTGTCAACATCAACTGAAATTTATATCTACATCAACCCTTTTCTTCACTTCAGCTTTTACTTATTTCAAGGCACTGTAGCCTGATAATGTTGGCACGCCGTCTCCCCTTTTCAAAACATCGCTGTCTTCCTCGAAAAGATTTATGGCAGATCTCTTTAAAATTCACAGAAATTATTTCTTTCCCAAATTAAAAGCAGGCAATCTCGTATCCCTAATTCCTTTCCTCCCCGTTCAAAATCGAAACCCAGATAACGAAAAAAAATCAATCTTTTTGTTCTTCTTTTCGTTCGAATCCATGGCCGAACGAACGAGGGTCAAATTCCTCTTATCTCCTTCACCTTTCAGTTGTTTAAAAAAAAAATTTAATTAAACCCCAATTAGTCGATCGAGATTCATAGAGGGAGCGGAGCAGCTCACGACGGCAGCGGCTTTGATCTGAGATGATTGAACGTACGACAGTTACCTAGGTTGAGTTCCTTCGGCGATTCAAGCGATGAGATGTTATGGCGTTTGCGATGGCAGCACGCGAAGGAGAGGCCCTCGCGATGGTTGCGGGCAGCAAGGTGGAGTGCGTATGTGAAGCAAGGTATTTCCTGTAGTTAATTTTAGCTTTTTGAATTAGAAAGTTAATTTTAAAAAAATGAATATGTAAATATACGGTGATTTTTTCTTTACAGTAAGCTATTTTGATTTTATTTTAATATAAATAATTCATGCACGGATAATATAGTTAAGTAGGAAATTTATTTTTACAATGAGATATAAGATTTCTGTTTTTAATATAAATGGTTAAACAGTAAATAGAAGACTAAATTTGTATTTACTGAAAATTATATAGGGTTCGTTTTGATTTGAAAATTAGACCCTTGGTTTATTTGGATTATTTTATAAATATATAAATGTGTAGTTCTAAAATGAAAAATATATATATAAATTTATATATTTAGCCTAACATTCTTATAAAAAATATCCAGGAAATATCAAATTATTAGTTTAAAATTTAAAAGTTAGTCAAGTAAATTTTATTAAATGATAAGGAATTGTTCAATTTATCTCAAAAAAATTAATAAACTGTAAATGTCTGTATAAGGTCTAAAATCGTGAAGAAAGCAAAGCTGGATTGGATCAGATTGCAAAATAAAAAGCAAAGATGAGTTAATCTCACTCATCTGGTTATAATTTAAATTTAAATGATTAAATTTAAATAATTGGTTGATTGATTGATTTGATTGGATGTGCAATATTTTATATAGTAGTATATAATATATCTTGGAATGATTGATTTCCCGCATTATACAGCGGATGAGACCCTATGCGCTGCATAATAGCGGATGATAATTTATTTAAATCCCATATACCATGATATTCCACCTCGAAGTTGAATTGGTATTTTATATTTTGCTAACATCTGTGGATGCAAGGAAACAGGTTAGAGGGATCCAACTGGATTCCTTAAAATTATTTGTATTGTTTAATATTCTCTGTTGTGAATATTGGATATTCCGTGATGAATATTATTGATAATTGGAATATTGGATGCTATAGTTTGCTTGAATATATTCCGGTACACTGAGTTGTCAAAATATATAGAATTAGATTTTTATAAAGAAAATAAAAAGAAGAGAATTTGTAAGTAAAATAATTATGGAGAATTTAAAAAGAATAAATGTGATTTTAACATTCTAATAAATAAATTCCGTACATGAAGAGTGGATTTTGAATAAACAGGAAGATAATGAATTTTAAACTTTAGTGTTATTATTTCAAAGAATAAGGCATTTATTTTAAATTTAAGATTTAAATTATTGAATGGAATAAAGAAGAAATTTAGTAAATCTGAAATTGGTATGTTTCAGTTAAAGACATAAAATCAAAACGAAATAATAATAATAATAATAATAATAATAATAAAGTCTATAATTAATGGATTTTGGAATGAATTGAGTAAGTAAACAAATTTATTTCAAAAAGAAGTAAATTGGAAATTAATTTGAAAATTGATTTAAGTGGTTGAAGGTGGGATTTTAAGAAGAAGTGGGACTTTGAAATTTATAAACTGGGTTTATAAAAATAAAGTAACATATCAGTGGATATTTGGAGGAATAAATCCACGATGGAAAATTATTAAAGAAATGGAAAATTTGTTTAAAACTAAATAGTGATTTATTTTTAAAGGAGAGAAGTATATTTCCTTGGATAGCCAAGTGCGGTTTCAAAGTAAATTTTTAAATATAAGTTAAAAGTTTAATGTCGTTTTAAACAGCATGTTTTAGAAAATTTATTATTTTTAAAATGTTTAAATTCTAAAGTAAGTATTTTTCTCAAATCTATTATCTTAGTAATTATTTAAAGGTGATTTGGTATTGTTTAACAGAGAAATCTAGTTTCATATTTTATTAAGTAGCCCCATTTAAATATTCCCGAAGTATATATATATTTAATAAAGTATTGAAGTAGTTTTTAACTTAAATGTTTTAAAGGATAATTTATAATAAAGAGTTTTAAATTATTTTAAAAAAAAAATCTAAAGTTTTGTGCTTGGTTGTTTTCAGTGGCAATAAATATTTGAAAATTTATTTTATGAGAAAAGTATGGTTTGAAACTGTTTTCAAAGGATTGAAGATAGAAATATATCTTCTGAAGATATTTTGAGATAAATAAATAACTTGAGAAATTATTTATGTTTGACGGATGTTGTGAATGTTAAATGATAGTTAAATAACCGACTATTAATATTGGACAATGCGCTGATTGTTTTCGAAGAGACCGGGATCGGGATTAATTTCTCGAAAACCACTTTGATCCGGTTTGTACGTTTTCGTGGAAAAACGAATTAGGAGTCGAAGATGGAGCAGTGAAGTGCAAGGGCTAGTCGCTACTAATCCTGTGGGTATTTCCAAAATGGATGTAGTAGGAATAGTGCCTTCGGTTCCGTTCAAACCTAGGACAGACTTGTATGGATGAATGCTTTCAGAACATCGTCAGGTGGACGATGAGCATTCTAAGTGAAACATTCTAAAAAGAAGCGCATAGCCTCAAGCCTCATCAATCGGGAATGACTGAAAATCAGGGGTTATGCAGTAAGGCTTGCTGGGTAGCACCCATTTCCGGTGAAGTCATCCTTGTCTAGATGTCCCTTTTATTTCGGCTTAGTGGTGCGGTTGCTGATCCCAACCGTGGGGTGATCTTACTCGGGATTATCCAGTAAGGGGTAGTCCGGGTCTTGTGTTGCAGGGGGTCGGGAGTGATTCTTGGTACGCTGATCTAGATCAGGTACCGTGACAGGTGGTACCCCAGTGCCTAGTCATTAGTTGGAAATCCATTCTCCCTACGCGCCCGTACGGTTTGATTGTGCCCAACAATTGCTGAAACGTGAGATGCAAGCATTTCAGCTAGATTCTATTTTACTTTCTATAGACACTATTATAATATCAGAAAATTTTAATAAAAAGTGTTTTAGCTATCGTAAGGTAAAAACCCGACATGTTTATGTATGGCATGGTCTTACGAGATGCTTTTGTTTTCAAAGGATTTTGAAACTTTAATAATCAATTTGAATGTGGTTTTCTCACGCTGGTATTCCAGAATGACTCGGGTGTTATTTAAGTGTAATGCTCGGGTCAGACCTAGTATTATAGAATACAAGAAAGAATGCTATGGAGCTCAGGAGACGAGCTGGATAGCGATACGTACTTCCGTATTTGATTATTATTCCGCTGTGTATCCAGTTGTATGTTATTGATGTAGAACTTTGATGATGTACTCTGATGATGTATGTATAAAAAGATATAGAATTTGTTATGGTGTAAAGATCTACGATTATCTATTATATTTTATTCCGCTGCGATGGTTAGATTCTGATGTTGTTTTCTATTTTCTTCTTCTACTTCTTCTTCTTTAACCCAAATGGTCCGTATTTCCGTTCACCTTGAGTTGATTGATGTAGAATAGTGTCGACTCAAGGGGGTACGGATTTGCGGGTTGTCACAGTTGGTATCAGAGCTTAGGTTGGTGATAACCTTGGCTCTGGTGGGGATTACTCATTGAAAATAGAGTCCGTAGTACTCTAGAATGAGTTTGAGCGTATTAATAGATATGAGCGTGTATTTGTTAGTGAATATTTTTTTTTTTAATGTTGTGTTGGCTTATTGTTTGGGTGGAATATGAATTCTGATCGAGTAGGTTGGCCGCTATTCGAGAAGAGTTTATAAACACCTAACGCGACAAATTAACATGGTATTGTTTTAAAGGTGGGTGAATGAAATAATTTTACCCAAAATATATTTTGACATAAAAGAAAAGTTTTTGTAAACTATTTTGGCTAATATATGGTGCTTGGATGCTAGGAATGATAATATTAAATTGTTATCATTGTTGTGTAAAAAAAAATTTAACTAGCAATTGAAAATATAACCAAAGGTTAAGGAAATAAATCCAATTATAAAATGAAATTTATAAATGTGAATTATAAATGTGATTTACAAATTGAAACATAATTAAATGGGAATTTGTATGAGCATAAACTATGCAAATGAATTATAGCTAAAATCTGATTTAAGCCAGAATTTAAAATTTTAAAATCCCGGAGATTTTGGAAGTGTTTTTCGAAGTGTTTTGAAGACAAATAATAGCATTAATGTTTTAGAAGTATTTCTGAAAGAAACTTTGTTTCAAATAAATTTTGGAAGGGGAATAGCATTAAACTCACTTCAGTCGCAGGAAAATAATTTCGTTGATGAGTGCAGCATCATCGATGTTCATTTTTGAGTTTCTAAGTGACGTATTGCTGCCAAATTGATTTGTTCAGGAGAACCAGTTTGTTTTTTAAATTTCAAAGGAAATTTGTTGGGAATAAAAACAGGATTGGTTTAAAAATTTGAAAATTGTGATTTTGAAATAATGGTGATTTCAAATAATTTGAAACCAAAGGCCGGGTGTTTAAAAATCCTGATGAGATAGGTTGTAAGCTTATAAATTTAGGTGATTTTTAAATCAGGAAGGAAAATATGAGCTTTGAATGTTGGAATTAAAATTTAAAGTGAAAAGTTAAAAATGAAATTAACTTGGATTGATGAAGAAAATTGAATCGAATTGAATTAAATAAATCTGAGTTAAAATAGAATTGAATTGGAATAAAATTCAGTTGAGTTATAGGTGATATTGAATGGAATCAGATCCATACTTAAATAAACGGAAATAAGTCGTATAAGAATTGGATTGGAATAAATGAATCATGATAACTTAAAAAAGAATTAAAAATCCATGGAATAAAAATATGCTTGGGTTATAAATAAGCGTAAATCTCGAGTTTAAAAAAATAATAATAAATAAAGATGAATATATTCAAGCCTAGAATGAATGGAAATGTGTAAAATAATAAATTGTGACTTATAAAACTGGAAAGTGGAATAGAAAACCTAAAATAAATATTGTTTGATGTTTTGGAAAATAAAAAAAAAATCCAAACTTGAATTATAAAATAAATTGAACTTAAGGAAATTAAATGAAGTGATTTTTTAGATTAAAAATCAAGTATTGAATTATAAATAGGGGAGAACTAATTAGATAATAAATTAGTTAATGAAATATGTAAATGGAACCTAATGTAGTTAAATAGAAGCTGAATTTGTAAGTTAATATTGAAGTTTGGAAATAAAACTCAAGTTATAAGTTAAATTCGATTGAATCGTTGGTGAAGAAATATAATTGAAAATGTTTCCAAATAAAAAGAAATTGGATTAAAATAGGGATGGTTTTAGTTGTAAATAAAACCCAGATGAATTTGGGAATAAATTGAAAATGGCCTCGTAATTAATTAGATGAATTTGAGAATAAATTGAATCTGGAAATTTAAAATTTATATGAAACAGATGAACTAATCAAATAAATATGTAGACTGAAATGAGATTTGATTGGAATAGAATCAATTTAAATTGAAAAGAAAATTTTATTTATAAAATGGAAATGAGTTAAGTATGAAATTTGAATAATTTGAAATAAATTAATTCAAGTTTAAAATTAGTGAAAGCTTGGCTTCGAGTAAGGGTGAAAGTCCATTGAATAAAGGGTAAATTTAAATTGGGAAATGGTTATCAATATATAAGCATGGAATGGTTCAAGCTTAATAAAATGGTTTCAAATGAAATGAAGGCAAATAGGGAATGAAACATAAATGAATGGATCATGAATAAAATTGAAAAGGAATAAAATTGAAATAGAATGTGTCGAGCTAAATAAATGGTTGTGAATGAATTAAGATAGAAGGAATTAAATAATAAATTGAGTTGGAATTAATTTAAAATGATTATAGGCTTAAGTAATTGTTATTTGCATAAATAACATCAAATTTGCATAGAAAATTAGTCATTCTATCGTAAACGAAAGTAAATGTACTAACAGAGGTGAATAGAATTGATTTTTAAATCAATTGGAATAATATGGGTTTGTTTAAAATTAAAAATGAATTGAACGTAAGCAAGTGATTGTAAACCATTCAAATTGAATGAAAATGGTATATGAATTAATTGAAAACAGTTGAATTAGTATTAAAACTATATAAATTGCTTACGGAAAGTGTTTAGTGTGCATTGCTTTTAGAATTCATGTGTATAACTATTGCAAATAAGTGAAATGTTGTTAAACTTCGTATATATGACACTTACATGTTTTAGTTGAGTAAGTACAGGTTCAGGGAAGTCGTTGGGCTGGATTTGATTGCGCTAACTGCTAATTAAATAAGCCGCTTGCTTAAAAAGCTAAATAAAGGTACGCTCACGCAATAAAAATAGAAAATATGAACTGTTTTTGTTTTTCCGACTGGGTGGGTCGATGTATATATATTTATATCTCCTGTCAAATTGCAAAAGCTCCTCCGTACAAAGGAGACTGTGCCAAAATTTTGGGAGTTAGAAAATTTTTTGGAAAATTTTTGTTAGCTACAAAACGATATCAAATCGGAATTAAAAAAAGGAATTTTGGAAATGGAAATTGAAACTAATTTAAAATAATACTATGAATCGGTTATAAATGGAAGTTAAAATTCAATATTCTGAATTGAAGATAAATTGAATTCATATGGAAATGGAAAAACTAATTTGAATAGAAGCAAATAGGAAAACTTCTTTAAGGAAATGTATAAAATAATTTTAAAAGCTATGATAGGATATTATTGCTAAATAGGATATGCAGGTATTATAAAGGGAAAGGAAAATTGGTTTTGATTTCAGATGATAAATTTGAATTGCCGACCGAAAAGGTATGTGTTTAAATTTCTATATGAAATTTGATTGGGTTTTTGATCTAGCCACTTGGCTTTTTGTTTTCTTTTGGAATTTGGGAGCCCGTAGAGGCCTTTTGTAGTTGTACCGAGCTAGCCGTGCAAAGGAGACGCTGTTGAAATTTTTCGGGAATTTAGAGAGTTAGAAAAAATTTGAGAAATTTTGAAAATTTAAAACTTGGTTTTGAATTATACTTTGAATGGTGGAATGAGTAAAGTTGTTTGGTACTATGGTAAAGTTTGGAAAGTTAGAAAGATGGATAGTGTGTTTTTAATAAAGATTGTTTGGTTGTTGTTAAAAACTTTTTGGTTTTGGAAAATAGTAATGGGTATTGGATCATTCTTCCTAATAGGTAATTTCGGGGACGAAATTCTTTTAAAGGGGGAGGAGCGTGACGACCCGAAATTTTGGACAATTTAAATCGGGATATTTAATTGATTTTAATTATTTAAAAGTTAATTTGTAACTTAAATTTCAAATATCACCATTATTTGGAAATTTAATTATTGGATTCAATTATTGGGAATTGGGTAAGATGTTGAATCTGGAATTTTAAGCCTGTTAAAAAAATAATTTAAAGGTTTGTAAATTTATATTGATAATACTGAAGATAGTAAAAGTGTTAAAATTGAATTTAAAGGTGATTTGTTCAGTTTTGAAAATATATCGTTTAAATTGATATTTAAAAAAATAGCCTTCCGAGGCACAGTCTCGGATTTCGACAAAACCAGTCCCATTAGATCCGTAATATTTTATTATTATCGGATTTCAATTTTCGTAGTATTTAGAGTTGTTGTGTGAGCACACAATATATAAACGCATTGAAATCTATATCGAATTCAATTTAAATTTATATTTATATTTGGTCAACATCAGCCGAAATTTATATCTACATCAACCCTTTTCTTCACTTCAGCTTTTCCTTTTTTCAAGACACCGTAGCCTGATAATGTTGGCACGCTGTCTCCCCTTATCATAACATCGTTGTCTTCCTCGAAAAGATTTATGGTCGTTCTCTTTAAAATTCACAGAAGTTATTTCTTTCCCAAATTAAAAGCAGACAATCTCGTATCCCTAATTCCTCCCCCCCCCCCCCCCCCGTTCAAAATCGAAACCTAGATAACGAAAAAAAATCAATCATTTTGTTCTTCTTTTCGTTCGAATCCATGGCCGAACAAACGTGGGTCAAATTCCTCTTATCTCCTTCACCTTTCAATTGTTTAAAAAAAATTTAATTAAACCCTAATTAGTCGATCGAGATTCATGGAGGGAGCGGAGCAACTCGCGACGGTAGCGGTTCGATCTAAGATGATTGAACGTACGACAGTTACCTAGGTTTGAGTTCCTTCGGCGATTCAAGCGACGAGATGTTATGGCGTTTGCGATGGCAGCACGCGAAGGAGAGGCCCTCGCGATGGTTGCGGCAGCAAGGTGGAGTGCGTATGCGAAGCAAGGTATTTCCTATAGTTAATTTTAGCTTTTTGAATTAGATAGTTAATTAAAAAAATGAATATGTAAATATCTGTGAAATTTTTTGCAGTAAGCTATTTTGATTTTATTTTAATTTAAATAATTTATGCGTGGATAGTATAGTTAAGTATGAAATTTATTTTTACAATGAGATATAAGATTTCTGTTTTTAATTTAAATGGTTAAACACTAAACAGAAAATTAAATTTGTATTTACTGAAAATTATATAGGGTTCGTTTTGATTTGAAAATTAGACCCTTGGTTTATTTGGATTATTTTATAAATATATAAATGTGTAGTTCTAAAATGAAAAAAATATACATAAATTTATATATTTAGCCTGCCGTTCTTAGAAAAAAATAGCCAGGAAATATCAAATTATTAGTTTAAAATTTAAAAGTTAGTCAAGTAAATTTTATTAAATGATAAGGAATTGTTCAATTTATCTCAAAAAAATTAATAAACTATAAATGTCTATATAAGGTCTAAAATCGTGAAGAAAGCAAAGCTGGATTGGATCAGATTGCAAAATAAAAAGCAAAGGTGAGTTAATCTCACTCATTTGGTTATAATTTAAATTTAAATGATTAAATTTAAATAATTGTTGATTGATTGATTTGATTGGATGTGCAATATTTTATATAGTAGTATATAATATATCTTGGAATGATTGATTTCCCGCATTATACAGCGGATGAGACCCTATGCACCGCATAATAGCGGATGATATTTTATTTAAATCCCATATACCGTGATATTCCACCTCGAAGTGGAATTGGTATTCTATATTGTGCTAAAATTTGTGGATGCAGAGAAACAGGTTGGAGGGATCCAACTGGATTCCTTAAAATTATATATATTGTTTAATATTCTCTATTGTGAATATTGGATATTCCGTGATGAATATTATTGATAATTGGAATATTGAATGCTATGGTTTACTTGAATATATTCTGGTACACTGAGTTATCAAAATATATAGAATTGGATTTTTAAAAGAAAATAAAAAGAAGAGAATTTGTAAGTAAAATAATTATAGAGAATTTAAAAAGAATAAATGTGATTTTAAAATTCTAATAAATAAATTCCGTATATGAAGAGTGGATTTTGAATAAACGGGAAGATAATGAATTTTAAACTTCAGTGTTATTATTTAAAAGAATAAGGCATTTATTTTAAATTTAAGATTTAAATTATTGAATGGAATAAAGAAGAAATTTAGTAAATCTGAAATTGGTATGTTTTAGTTAAAGACTTAAAATCAAAACGAAATAATAATAATAATAAAGCCTATAATTAACGGATTTTGGAATGAATTGAGTAAGTAAAGAAATTTATTTCATAAAGAAGTAAATTGGAAATCAATTTGAAAATTTATTTAAGTGGTTGAAGGTGGGATTTTAAAGAAGAAGTGGGACTTTGAAATTTATAAACTGGATTTATAAAAGCAAAGTAACATATCAGTGGATATTTGGAGGAATAAATCCACGATTGAAAATTATTAAAGAAATGGAAAATTTGTTTAAAAATAAATAGTGATTTAATTTTAAAGGAGAGAAGTATATTTCCCTGGATAGCCAAGTACGGTTTCAAAATAAATTTTTAAATATAAGTTAAAAGTTTAATGTCGTTTTAAACAGCATGTTTTAGAAAATTTATTATTTTTAAAATGTTTAAATTCTAAAGTAAGTATTTTTCTCAAATCTATTATCGTAGTAATTATTTAAAGGTGATTTGTATTGTTTAACAGAGAAATCTAGTTTCATATTTTATTAAGTAGCCTCATTTAAATATTCCCAAAGTATATATATTTTTAATAAAGTATTGAAGTAGTTTTTAACTTAAATGTTTTAAAGGATAATTTATAATAAAGAGTTTTAAATTATTTTAAAAAAAATCTAAAGTTTTGTGCTTGGTTGTTTTCAGTGGAAATAAATATTTGGAAATTTATCTTGTGAGAAAAGTACGGTTTGAAACTGTTTTCAAAGGATTGAAGATAGAAATATATCTTCTGAAGATATTTTGAGATAAATAAATAACTTGAGAAATTATTTATGTTTGATGGATGTTGCGAATGTTAATTGATAGTTAAATAACCGACTATCAATATTGGACAATGCGCTGATCGTTTTCGAAGAGACCGAGATCAGGATTAATTTCTCGAAAACCATTTCGATTAGGTTTGTACATTTTCGTGGAAAAACGAATTAGGAGTCAAAGATGGAGCAGTGAAGTGTAAGGGCTAGTCGCTACTAATCCTGAGTATATTTCCAAAATGGATGTAGTAGAAATAGTGCCTTCGGTTCCGTTCAAACCCGGGACGGACTTGTATGGATGAATGCTTTCAGAACATCGTCAGGTGGACGATGAGCATTCTAAATGAAACGTTCTAAAAAGTAACGCTTAGCCTCAAGCCTTATCAACCGGGAATGACTGAAAATCAGGGGTTGTGCAGCAAGGCTTGGTGGGTAGCACCCATTTCCGGTGAGGTCATCCCTATCTAGATGTCCCTTTTATTTCGGCTTAGTGGTGCGGTTGCTGATCCTAACCGTGGGGTGATCTTACTCGGGATTATCCAATAAGGGGTAGTCCGGGTCTTGTGTTGCAGGGGTCAGGAGTGATCCTCGGTACGCTGATCTAGACCAGGTACCGTGACAGGTGGTACCCTAGTGCCTAGTCATTAGTTGGAAATCCATTCTCCCTACGCGCCTGTACGGTCCTGATTGTGCCCAACTATTGCTGAAACGTGAGATGAAAACATTTCAGCTAGATTCTATTTTACTTTCTATAGTCACTATTATAATATCGGAGCATTTTAATAAAAAGTGTTTTAGCTATCGTAAGGTAAAAACCCGACATGTTTATGTGTGGCGTGGTCTAACGAGATGCTTTTGTTTTCGAAGGATTTTGAAACTTTAATAATTAATTTGAGTGTGGTTTTCTCATGCTGGTATTCCAGACTGACTCGGGTGTTATTTAACTGTAATGCTCGGGTCAGACCGAGTATTATAGAATACAGGAAAGAATGTTGTAGAGCTCAGGAGACGAGCTGGATGGCGATACGTACTTCCGTATTTGGTTATTATTCCGATGTGTATCCAGTTGTATGTTATTGATATGGAACTGTGATGATGTACTCTGATGATGTGTGTATAAACAGATATAGAATTTGTTCTGGTGTAAAGATCTGTGATTATCTATTATATTTTATTCCGCTGCGATGGTTAGATTCTGATGTTGTTTTCTATTTTCTTCTTCTACCTCTTCTTCTTTAACCCAAATAGTTCGTATTTCCGTTCACCTTGAGTTGATTGATGTAGAATAATGACGACTCAAGGGGTACGGATTTACGGGTTGTCACAATATCCTTTCATATAGAAAATGAAATAGCATGCACTTGAATCTTCTAAAACTTAGAAAAAATATCTTTCATTACGCATATTTAAATCATAAAAAGTAAAACAAATGCATACCTTTCCAATACACTGTCCAACCCAAGGGCAATGATGGTCAAAGCGCTCGATGCAATTATTGCAGATTGAAAAATGTGAACATCACGGTGGGCGATAAACCATGCATGTCTGGCAATACTTTATTTTGACTACAACGCCGCTCACAAGTATTTCCTTAAATGTTGGCAAACTTGGATAACCTGATTAAACTCCCCAGTCAACAGATAATGACCCCATGCTATTTTGTCCTAGTTTAGGAGGATGTGTGTTCCAAGGGATTATGCCTGGATCTCTTCTCAAAGTAAGAAAAAGAACAATAATAATCTACATTATAATAATAGCCAAAACATATTACAGGCGGTATAACTTCATATCTATTCTATTATATAAAAGATTGAACAATTGACCGTTGGAATTCTCTTACCTCGTTTCATCTCAAGTCAAATACAGCTTTCTCCTCACCTTGAGATCCATATTAACATTTACCCCCTTCATTTTTTTTCATTATACGTTGAATTCATAATTGGAAACTTTCAGGTATCTCAATGGATAACATTTATTATAATGTTTTTTTTCCACAATGTTTTAAATATAAGGCACCTACTTCAACTTAATCGTCATTTCCAAAATAAAAATTTCACCTTTTTCAAGTTCCATCCACAAAAATCCATTGCTACTGCTCAATTTGAATCTCTCGCTCTTCTTCCTTATGATCATAGTGCACACCTGGCGAAATGTCAACACGAGATCCTAGCGATAATTGAATGGATATTTCCATGAGAAAGGTTTAGTGTCATTGTCATACATATTTCAAAACTTCTACTGCAATTGAGATTATTGACAGACTACTTATTAGTTTGAATCTTTCCCACTTCTTCCTTGTGATCATAGCCCACGCTTGGCAGAAGATCAACATGTGAACATTTTGACAATTGAATATCCATTTACAAGAGAAAGGTTCACCGGTTTTGTCATAAATATTTACAAATTTCTATTGAAATTGAAATTATTGACTGATAAATGTTTGGTGGCTCAGACTTAGAGGTAAATGGAATAAGGAAGGAAATGATCTTAGGTCATTATATATTGGGTTGTTAAATAGTTCCATTCATTACATGCTTAGCTCAATCGTTTTGTATTGGTCACATTTGATTCCGACTTGAATTATTTAGTGTTATTATTTGGCTATTTTTTTTTATAATACTCGGTTCTTTCTTTTACTAAATTAATTTTTTATTTTTTTCCAACTCAATCCTTCATATTATTAGTTACTAATATGTTACTGATAACAAATCATAAAAAAATCCACATAATAAATCCATATTTGGTAAAAGACTAGTATAATAATAGCACTATTTTATTTTTGGGATGATTGTGTTCATACAAAAAAAATATCATGTCTAGCTTTTCTACTGATAAGCTTGTTATTCAATCATAATCTTTTATGACCAATTTATAATGTAATTACTAAAAGATTCGATGAAACGAGATATTGCTTTATGCTCTTTGAAATGAGAAATAAATATGTTTTTCCAACATGCATATGCAGACCTGTCTTTTCTTTTTGCACCATTGCTTTATATCCTTGACGAATTCCTGGGTCAGTTCTATCTAATATTAAATGCATTTTTTTTTCTGAACATGAATATATCGGCTGTTGCAATTTGTTAATTTGAAAAGTTTCATGAACACGCTATTCGCTATATGTTCTCCACTATTTATTTTAGTTAATATCATTTATGAGACAATTACATAAAGGTATACCACTTGTTATAGATGTTCAAATAGTTTCCTTTTTTTAGATGTATACTCAACCATATTGCATATGAATACGGGAAAATTTTCATAATAAGAGGTTGTAATCAGGAAATAGATTATTTCAACCAATTTTAAGTTATGCATTACTACCTTTAAAAAGAAAGAGTAATAAATGTTTGAAAGAGAAATATACGGTTGTAACGACCCAGAATTTTAGTAATTGGATTTTGAATTATTAAATTGATTTAAATAGCAAATACTGGTATAAGATGGTTAATGTAACGACCCAATTTTTCGACGCCCGAAAATCGACATCGATACGCCCACTGTATCAAATGCCGAACAATCGAATGTCGAAAAACTGAACCATTAGGGTTAAAGAAGAAAGAGGTAGAAGAAGAAATATAAAACAATAACAGAATCTCACAAACACAGTGGAACAATATATAATAGGTAAATGACTAAATCTTTATATGAAAGAACCATATCCGTTATATACATTACATCATCAGAGTACAACAAAATCAACAACACAATTCAGGACAGTTATAATAACTTGTCCTCCCAAGCTGAATATACATCTTACACTACACAGCGGAAATATAAATCTACAGAAATACCCCTCATCATCCAGCTAGTCTCCTGAGCTCCACAGCAGTCCATCCAAAATCTGTACTCTATAATACTCGGTCTGACCCGAGCATTATTGTTAAATAACACCCGAGTCATCTGGAAAACCAGAGTAAGAAAACACACTCAATTGGATTATTAAAGTTTTCAAAATCCTTTGAAATTAAAGGTATCTCGTAAGATCACGCTACAAATAAACATGCTGGGTTTTACCTTACGATAACCAAAACATTTCTTATAAAATCCTCTGATATTATAGTTGTGTCTATATACAAATGTAACATCCCTCAAATTTTAATTAAGATAATTTGGTAATTTCTTTAATTTTTGAAATTAAATTGTGAAATTAATTATGAATTAATAGAGAATTAATTTGAATATTTGGGAATGAATATGTATATAAATTAGATTTAAATAAATAGAATTTGAAAGTTTTAAGATTTATAAAAGATAGGTTCTGTTATTTATTTATATTTATAAATTTAGTTTAAATTAAATCTTGGAATTAAAATTCAAAATTAAAAATCTTATAAATATATTGGGTTTGAAAACATTATATTTTAAATTAATAAAGATTTGTTTTCCAAATTATATTAAATAGATATTTTGAATGAGAACATATAAACAAGAATAAAACATTAATTATAAATATTTATTAGTAATGTATAATTTAGTTTCAAACCATTTTTCTTTAATTTGTATAAGTATTAGATAATTGTTTTTAACATTTAAACCCATAATTAGTACAAATTAGAATTAAACCATTTTAAAATAGGATTCCTAATATAAGTTTGTAAATTAAAAATAAGATAGGATTTAAAAACATAACATGATTTGTAAAATAAAATGAAGCAAGGATTTAAAACTAAATTTTAAAATTAATTAAAATTAAGGACTCAAACATAAATAAGATTGTATTAACAAGTGTCCATATTATAGACAAGTGTTAGTTTAATTTAATTTGAAAATGTACAAGTGTCAAAAATGTTTTCCTTTTTAATTGAAATTTTATAAAAGTATGTTTTAAGAAAGTAACCAGGTTTTTCTCTTCACTTCACAACCTGGAAACTAAAAACTACAAATTCAACCAAAGAATCAAAATGAATTCAAACAACTTCAAAAACCTGTTTCAAAATGTTGCAATTCAAACTAAGCAGCTTCAGTTGAAAATCAGTAAGCTAAAAAGAAAAAAGAATTCAAGCTTCAACCTGGATTATAGATCTGATCATCTCAGATCAAAACAATATATGGATTCAGTTTAAATCAAAGATCAAGCCTTGAAATCAAACCAAACTTCAATATGGAAATCACAACAGAGTAAAAGAAGAAATAGGATTCAAAACAGGATCAAGTAGAGCAAAGATCAGGCAACAAAATTCAAAACAAATTCAAGTCCTCTGCCTTCATTAACCCGGTGAGCAAACCTTACCTTTAAAACTAAATTTTCTTGAATCTGACACTTGTGATGATAACTTGGAAATGTTGTAGGGAAGTAAATGTATCTGTATATATATAAATACATATGTGTGTGTGAATGGATGTATGCATGTCTGTGTTAAGCATGAAATCTCTCCGTTTAACCTTTATAGGTTACCATTTGATCAAGAAAATTCATATCTTCATATTTAGATCATTTCAAACTATGATCCAGAAAGGAAATTGTTTATAACAATGTAAAGCTATTTCTAAAATAATGTTATGTAAAAATATTAAGTAAATATTTTGAAAATAATAATTTACAGTAAAATTATCATATATCAGAAAAATCAAACCTTTATATTTTGCAATATGATTACATAATTAAATTTGTATCATGAAGCAATGATTTTTGGTGAAGGTCTCAAAATTTTTAATCAAGTAATGGTCGAGAATTTCCAAGATGAACGGAAATGACATTCTTGTCAAATTCCGACGATTGGCGATGAGTTGGTCGACGTGATTGTGGCCAGAGGTGGATCGTACGATAAGGATCATTAGAAAAATGCTCGAATTTTTTTTAATTTGGCCAAGGTGGCTGTTCGAAGTGAAAGTAGGGTCTAATGGCTTCATTTGGTTGACGTGAGTTTCGAGGTTGGATCATTGTCGATGATTCATCGGGTTTGATGGGACCAAGGGAAATCGGAGCGTGGTCGTGTGGCGGAGCTAGGGACGGGGTTGTGAGGTCTCCCGTGACCTGAGGCGATGGGCCGAAGGGAGTTTCTGATGAACTGTTTTGTTCAGGGGCAAGTCGAGTAGCTCAATTTTTGTTTTTGGTTCGAATCGTTGATCTTGGAAGTTGATGGAGTTGAGGTGGTCGTAGGTGATGTGCCGGAGATTGTCACGATGATCGGAATCGCTCCGATGAACTGTGCACATGCACGCGTGAACTCGGTGCACATGGAAAGCAGGGTAGGTGAAGAAGACGAAGGCTGTTCGAGCTCGTGTGCGTGCAGAAGTGAGTTTGGCTCGAAGCAGTTCTAAGAATAACACGGGTTAGTGCTCGAGTTTCTTACGTTGGTGACTCGAAGAAGGAGGGATATGTGATAGTTGAAGTCAAGCGTGAGGTTGGCTCGAGAAGATTTTACAAATGTTACCCAGTTTTGAAGATTTGGAAAATAATTAGTTTTCACAAATTCATATTTAATACAGTTTTAAATTATGTTTAAAATTAACAGATTTTAAATAATTGTTTTAACTCAAGCTTAAAAGTTAATAAAGAAGTAATTAAGTTTTGTTTAGTTATGTTATCACTATTTGTAAATAATTCTTGAATTATTTTAAATCAATAATGAAGTTAAGTAGTTAATCAAAAGGAAGCGAATCATGAATTTACTTAAATTTCTTAAGTTAAATATTGTGTTAATGATAGTTAATTTTGAAGATGGTTAATTAAAGATTTTTAATGATAAGTAAGTTATTAAGGAAAAGATAATTATTTATGAGTGTTTGGATAATTAAGGATAATTAATTTCATGATTAAGGATAATTAATTACATAATTAAGGTCAATTAAATATTGATTAAAAGTAACTAATTAATAATCAACGTTGATAAATGAAATGAAAATATAATAATTACTCAATGTAATTAATTAATGGATTTGTTATTTAATTACTTAAAGAATAATTAATCAAGGTGATTTATTTAAGATTAAATTATTTATATGATTAATTAGGGATGATCACTTATTGCAATTAATTGAAGCTAATTAGTTAAATAATAATTAATTAAGGGTTGATTAATTTTGTAATTAACTTAAAAATTAATTTAATTAATGTGATTAATTAAGAACTAATTTATTAATTAAAGGTAATTAATTAAGATAGATAATTAAGGATTAATTAATTAATTAATACTAAATGATTTGTAATTAATGAATCAAGATTGGATAACTAATCCATAAGTAATTAATTTAATTGGAAATTAATTGAATTAATTAGGATCAAACAATTAATTAATCCTACCTATAAATGATTATTGAATGCTTGATCTTGCTTATGAATGTTTGCCTTGTATGAATTGCCTTGAATTGATTGATCTGTGATATTCTGTTCTGTGAATTGAGCTGTGTGTAATTTATTTATTTATTTATTCATGTGTGATACATTTATCTGTGAATCTGTAAATGAAGATAAGCGTTATAGATTATACCGCTTATCGATATTTCTGTGTTTTGATCGGGGATAATTGAATAACGTAGCACTATTGTGTGTAAAACCCCTGAACTACACCGTACACACACAAATATGGATTTCACGAGGAAATCGGTTAAGTCATAGATATTTGAATTTAATTCAAAATAGTTTTTTTTTTTAAAAATGAATTTTGAATCTAAACGGTTTTAGAAATGAAATTGGGTTAAAAAGTGAAAAGCTTTTTCAAAAGGAATTTTAAAGATAAAAGTTATTTTGAATAACTTGATAAAGTTTTGAAATTTAAATAGTTTGATTTGAATTTGTATTCCAGATTTGAAATTTAATTCTACGTTTGGAATTTATGGGTAAAAAGGGTTATATAAACTATAAATGTGTTTATATGGGTTTTTAAACCATTTTAAAGGTATGGTTTTGAGAATTTGAATTTAACCCAACTTTAAATTTGAAAGGCCTTAACTCATACAATTTTAATCGGGTTTTTCGAAACGGAAACAAGTTGTTTTCAAATAATAATAGCTTTTATATAAGGAAAGAATTTCCAAAATTATGATGAAAAGATTTCAAATTTGAAATGGAATGGTTTGAAAGCTATAATTGAAATCATTGTGAAAGATAGTTGAACCCTATTTTGAAATTAAAGAGGATTTTTAATAGTGTATCTTTTTGAAACGGGATTTGTCTTAAAAGGTTATAAATGAATCTTTGTCAAAGATTAGTGAACCTTGTTTTAAATTGAAAGGGGTTTTTAAAGATAAATCTTTTGTTTAAATGATTTAAAATGTGGGAATTGTTTAAACTATTGAAGGTTTTTGAAATGAATCATTTTGTTTAAAAGATTGGGAATGGTAATTTGTTTTAACCATTTGATTGAAATGTTTTTGGGGTTTTAAAGTTGTGACTTAATTGAAAACCCATTATCCATATGTCTTTAATTATTGCGCTCATTATTCGGTTTAGCTGGGAGAGGACCTTGTGTCATATAACCCATTCCGAATAATGATACGTCGTTATGGATAGCATTTGAAGACCGGGTATTTGCGAGAATGATAGGATGACCACGATTGTCTCTGCACTGTGTAGCTACGGTATAGAGATTCCCTAAGTGATGGGAAGTCCGATCGGGATTGTGAATACCCGGATTGCAAGGACTTCTTTGGAAGTGCCTTCGGATCTGTTCGAACCCGGAACAGACTTGTATGGATGTGTGTCTGACATTACACTTTGAGATGTAAAACCGGTTTCTATCAAATACATTTCTGTTTGGTGGCGGAGATTTATTCTCTTAGCTTAACACCATTCTCTGAGACGTACGAGCTCAGAGGTTATGTAGTTGATGGTTATTAGTGATACATTCCCAATTTGGTAATGTGACATATGAAGTGCTGCTGATCATTTGTTGATCAAAGCAAGGCTTTGTGAAAAGCGTAGTTTTGTGGACGAGACTGCATCAGGACCTCACACCCCGGAAATGGTCGAAACAAGAAAGATGCAGCAAGGTTTTAGGGGTCGCGCCCCTAGGGTATGTCCATTTCTTCTGGATAGAGGTGATATCGTGGTATAGAGCCCATATATTTAACCTATGTGATTACTGCAAATACATTGCTTTGTGGTTGTTGATATCGAGCACTCGGATAAAGGTTGGTTACGATCGGGGATGGAATATCTGAGGTGATACTCCCCGGCAGGGGGTACACCGGCCTTGTGTTGGCAGAGAACTGAGGGATGGTTCTCGGGGCGTCCCTCCATAGGCGTATCCATGTGGCAATGGGAAGTTCCTTGGCCTGACCATTTGTTTGAAAATCCAAAGAAACAATACGCGCCCAGTACAGTTTTAGTTGTATAACCTGTCATGGAATGTGGTGGTAACCTACTATTGAACATGGTAGCTATAGTAGGCATACGACGAAATGTTGTATGCTGACTAAGATTAATATTATACTTTCGAAATATTTTCCACTATGCACTAATAATAATATCAAAATGGTTTTCGCGTATCAAACATGTTTGACTATCATAAGGAGAAATCTCCTCCAATTCTGTGTTTGCATGGTGTGTGTGGCGGGAGGCCTTATGGTAGTTTCATTTTCCAAAAAGCATTACGGATTTCAAATTTTAATTCTTTTGTTTGTTTTAAAAGATAAATTGTTTTTGTTTGCTTATACCAGTCTCATGACTGACCCGGAGTTTATTGTTCCCTTCCTAAACTCTGAGTGCCCACAATTTCCCATACGGGCAGTCTAGAGTTGGGTTTTTCAGATAGTAGATATAGATATCGATTCAGTAGCTTTGAGCTTTCTCTTTGGTATTCTTTGGAGATTCTGGATATTGAAGTATTTGGTTGGGATGACTGGACTTGCTTAGCTTGGTGAAATGTGATGGTGGTTCGAGCTAGTGGTTTGAAGTTTTAGCTTCGAAGCATTGGCTCGGAGTTATCTCTTGGCTATTTGTTTTCCGCTGCTATATCATATTGTTATTCCACTGTAGCATTGTTATCTTGTATTTCTGTTATTGATTCATATTGTATGATTGTTCTATCGAATGTTGTATATCGATGATATTCATTTCTTTTCTTCCGCTGTGTTGTTATACTTAATTGTATTATAAGCTCCGGCGAACCAGGTTCGACATTTGAATCTGCGGCATTTGAATACGAGTGTCGTATTCGGTGTCGATTTTCGAAGGTCGAGTCAGGGTCGTTACAATAAATACTTATTCAAATAGCCAAAATTGTTACATTATTAAATTCCAGCAATACTAGGCTCTACAATTAGAACCGTAAAGGGCACGTAGGGAGAATGGATTTCCATAAATGGTAGGGCTACTGGGGTACCGTCCGTCACAGTACATGGTCTAGATCACCTTACCGAGGATCCACCCTAATTCCTTGCATCACAAGACCAAAGCTACCCCTTACTGGATAGTCCGAATAAGTTCACCCCGCGGTTGGGATTAGCAACCGCCCACACAGTCGAATAAAAAGGGACATCTAGACAGGGGTGACCCTACCCAAATTGGTTGCTAGCCACTTAGCCTTGCGTGTATCTCCCTGTTTTAGCCATTCCCGGTTGATGAGGCTCGAGGCTATGCGTTACCGTTTTAGCGCACATTCACTTAGAATACTCATCATCCTCCTGACGATGTTCTGATAGCATTCATCCATACAAGTCCATTCCAAGTCTGAACGGAACCGAAGGCACTACTCCTACTATATCCATTTTGGAATCACCTTCAGGATTAGTAGCGAATAACCCTTGCACTTCCCTACTCCATCTTCGACTCCCAGCTCTTATCTTCCACACGAAAACATCAAACCGGATCGAAGTGGTTTTCAAGAAATTAATCCCGATCCCGGTCTCTTCGAAACGATCAGCACATTGGCCAATATTGATAGTCGGTTATTTAACTATCATATAACATCCATAAACAACCATCAGGCATTAAAATTTTCCAAATTATTTATTAATTTCAAAATATCTTCGCAAAATATATTTCCACTCTTCAACCCTTTGAAAAATAGTTTTCAAATCAGTTCTCTCTCTCAGAAGAAAATTCCCAACCAATTGTTTTATTTCCACTGAAAATCGCCAAGCCTTAATATTTTAGATATTTAAAATAATTTAAATCACTTTATCCAAAAATATATATACTTTAAAACGTTTAAAATAAAAACTACTTAACACACTTTTATTTAAAGTAAAAGTTATGAAATTTTATACTAAATTTTCAAATAAAACCTTAGCCAAACTACTATTAAAAAAAAAGCTACTTCATAAAATATAAATATTTAATAATTATCTTTTAAATCATAATACCAATTTATCCATAAAATAATTACCAATATAACTTAACTTAATAAATATTTACCTTTAAAATTTTGAACAACTTAAATAATAAATTTCTCAAAAACATTCTTTTAAGACAATTTTAAAACTTTTAACTTATATTTGGAAATCTTTCTTTGAAAATATACTTGGCTTTTCAGGGAAATACATTATCCATTTAAAATATAACCATCTAATCATTTATAAATCTTGTTCGATTTATCACAATTTAATTTACGTTCCCATCCCGTAAATTTCATTTCCACGCTTAAAAATAAAACTACCTTTTATTTTTAAAAAAATTACCATCTCCTCATAAATTCCCACTGTGAATTTATACTTTAAATTTATCCACGGATAAATATTCACTTTATTTATAAACCCCGCTATAAATTTCATGATCTCATTTTCTTTTGAATTACTATTTTAAATCACTTAATCGATTCTCTGTATTTAATTCCACATAGAATTTATTTCTCGATTTATTCAAAATTTATTTCAAAAATCCATCAATTTTAGATTTACTTCTTAATTATGATTTAAAAATCTTATTTAAAACTGAAATTATAAATTTCATACTTTATTCAAAAAATCCTTTATTTCTTCCCAAACCATTTAAATCCTGAATTTAAAAATAAATCTTTTATTCCTCTAAATAATATTACTTAAGTTAAAAAAAATCATTTATTCCCATTTATTCAAAATCTCCTTTACCATACTTAAAATTTATTTATTAAATTTTAAAAATCAACTATTATCCTTTTCCAATTCATCCTTTAATTTTATCTAAATTCTTTATAATTATTTAAAAATCCTCTTTTTAACTCCTTCAAAAATCCAATCTTTATATTTGAATATCTCAATATACCCAAATATATTCAATCAAACCATAGCATCCAATATTTTCAATTCTAATAAAAAATATAATCTATCAAAGAAAATCAATGAATTATATCATAGAATATTAAAATAAATTTAACATTTTGACGAATCCAGTTGGATCTCTCCAACCTGTTTTCCCTGCATCCACAGATGTTAGCACAATATAAAAATACCAATCCCACTTCGAGGGGGATATCATGGTATAAAGGGTCATCTGCTATTATGCGGGGCATATAGGGTCTCATCTGTTATATAATGCGGGAAATCAATCATTCCAATATATACTATACATACTACTATATATCCTATCACATCCAGACTGATAACAATTATCAATGCAATCAAACAACCAATAATTTAAATTTAATTATTTTAAATTTAATGAAAATCCAAATGAGTGAGATTAACTCACTTTCAATTTTGTTCGCAATCCATATCCAATCCGGCTTGCCTCTCCATGATTCTAGACCATCATCAACTTCAATGCCATTGGAACGAATGGAATAGATCCAGTAGCCATTATTATGTCCCTTGCAGTGACTTCTTTGTCTCCATACTTCACCTTATGGGCTAACAATTGAACCAGTTCCAGTCAGTATATCTACACCTTTAGCTTCCATAGAATTGGTTAGTTTACCACGGATATCCAATGCCAAATTATTTGCATGATCAGCTACACCTTGTCTATCATAACTAGCATCTAGGACCTGTAAACCATGGACTTCATATGATGCTCATCTTGGAACATTCGCATCCTACCACTCACAACTAGAAGAGCTTTAGCTGATACACATCCTCTATTAACACAGGTTCCTCCAATAACATCTCCTTCAACAATAGCAACATCCAGTCCCTTTTCAACAGCATGAAGAGCAGCACCGTGTCCGACAACACCAGCACCAAAAATAACAAGATCGTAGTTGAATTCCCTCCCATGCTAACTGCTGCAGCTCCGTTGCTTCTAGCGTTCACCAAAGAGACAAAAATAAACTTGGCCGTCGAACTCCTCTCGTACTTGATCCTCCCTGACCTGCACAATGATTTAAGAACCATTAATCTCGACAAAAAGAAAGACATAATTGAAGAAATGGGTCAGATCTGAACAAGGAAGATGATCTAGGGGAGACGAAGGAGAGAGAGGAGAGAGAACATGAAGAAGCCATCAAAAGATAATGGAAGCAGCTTCTCAAATTTGAGCAGCCCGGTTTCGGTTTAAGGGAAAGTAGGGTAAAGATGAACGCAATAGAACTGAGGGGTGGAAATTGATTTCGAACTTCGTATATTTGCTTCCTAATTAAATCTTTGCTAGGCCATTTCTATCGAAAATCTTTTACTCTCTTACTTCCACGCGTCAGATTTAATAGGAAAAGGGAAACACGTGTTTTAAATTTGCCTTTCGTGGCAGCAGACTGCTATAGTGTTTCAATGCAATTATACTATTTATATTTAAATTCAAATTTAATTCGTCTCGAAAATGAAACTTAAAATTACGAACTCCTATTGAGGCGTGTCGCTAGACATTTATAAAGTTATACTCCCATCCGAACGTAAAGGAAAAGGTTCCGAGTCCTAATTCAATCGTATGGAGAAGATAGCTTTTTGGACCAGTTACTATATTGGATTTTCTATGTAAATTTTAACACGTTTATCTATCGTACGGCCACACGACCATTCCAAACACTATGAAAATTGAAATTCGATAATAATATGCTATTACAAATCCAACGGAACTGGTTTCGTCGAATTTGGAGACTGTGCCTCAGATGGCTATTTTCAAATATCGATTATTTTCAAATATCGATTTAAACAATATATTTTAAAAACTGAACAAAAAAAATTTAATTTTTAATTTCAATTTTTTAGAAGTTCTATAAACTCCAGTATTATCAATATAAATTTTATAAACCTTCAAATTATTTTTAACAGATTCGAAATCCCAAAATTCATATTTTACCTGATTTCAATTGTTTAATTCAATAGTTTATTTGTCAACCAAATAGTGATATTTGAAATTCAAGTTGAAAATTAACTTTTGAATATTTAAAATCAATAAAATATTCCGATTTCAAATATTCGAAAATTCAGGGTTGTCACATTCCTCCCTCCTTAAAAGAATTTCGTCCCCGAAATTACTAGTTAAGAAGAATTGTCCAATACCCGTTCATTATTTTTTTCCCAAGCAACTAGTTTTTAACAACTCCCAAAACCAAATAGTTTTTTTGACAATACCCAAAACCATCTTTTTAATAAAGATATTATCACCGTTACTAACTTTCCAAATTTCTTCCATAGGTTCTAAATAATATCACTTACCCAACAATTTAAATTTAAATTTAAAACCAAATTTTATATTACCAAAATTTTCTCAAAATTTTTCTAACTCTCTAAATTTTCGAAAAATTTCGCCTGCGTCTCATTTGCATGGCTAGCTCGGTACAACTTCAAAATGCCTCTATGGGCCTCCAAATTTCAAAAGAAAACAAAATGCCAAGTGGCTAGACCAGAAAATCATCATATTTCATACAGAAATTTAAATACATACCTTTTGTCGAGCAATTCTATTTTATCTTCTGAAACCAAAAATCCCAATTTCCTTTTGCTTTTAAAACACCAGTATATCCTACTTAGCAATAATATCCAATCATAACTTTCAAAATCATTTTATTCACTTCTTTTCAAAATTTCAATATTGCTTTACCTAAGCAATATGAAGCAAACATGTCATTCATACGCTATACCAATCCGATCGCTCACTCGATCGCAAAATTTCACTTCCAAACTAGTATCGTTCACCCAACTTCCTAGTGCGGACTCAGATCTGGTTTCTTGATCAGAAACCATCATTCTCCTTGCATAGCCGTAAACAATGATAGAGAATTTCCAGAATCAGTCAAAAATCCATATCTAGGGTTCGCCGTCGAAAATCGAGTGAAAAATCCCAACTCGTATCGATATAACTATCTCGAAATTCTTTGCTCGAATCAGGTTCAAATCGCTATGCGAATAAAATAATACATGTACATCGTACGTATTTATCTCAATTGATTTCATCTATATCAATTCTCTTTTTATTCACAATTACATTGATTCCATCACTTATTCAAAATTATCACTTTTTATTAAATCTCCGTTCAGATATTAACTTAGTATCTCTTTCAATAATTTTGCTTAAGAATTTCACCTTTATGTTTCTTATGTTTATTATAAATATTCTATACACTTTAATATTTATTTTTACTTCATCACTTAAGCTTCCACATCTATTTTCATTTAACTTAAATTTTTAACGCCATTCTGAATTCAATTTTATCTTCAATTTTTAATTTATTTCCAAACCAAATTAAATATTGAATTCTATTTACCTTATCTCAAACCCATTTCTTTAATTAGTTCCACCTACTAATTTACTTTTAAATCTCAATGAATTTTATTTCCAAACTTTAATTATTTTTAGTCTACTTTGACTAAATTCCACAACATCACATTACTTGCACAATTTAAATTAAATATCATCCCAATATTCAATTTCAATATACTTGCTTACCTATTTAAATCAATTAGTTTACTTACTAATTTTATTTCAGTCCTTTTTTTTATTTAGTCCAATCTTGACTAACTTCTATTTCTCACAATTCAAATTAATTCCAAATATTCAGTTTCAATTTTATTTACTTACAATTTAAATTAGTTTGTTCAATTCCAAACTTATTTCAACTAATATTTTTTTTATTTCAATAGCCATTTCATTTAGTTTATTTAGATTCATTTCCTCAAGAATTACTTTATTTAACTTAATTCAATTATCTTCCAATTAAATTCAAATTTTAAACTTCTATAGGTTTCCCAACTTATTTACATTCCACACTTATTTTAATTTAACTCTTCTTCACGTTAAATTTTATCCTAAACAATTTTATTTCAAATTTTTATAAGTTATCAAACCATTTATATTCTATAAACATTTTTAATTAAACTTCTAGAGTTTAAGCAATTACTTAAGTATTTCAAAATTATTTTTGAAATCAAGTGTGTCCCAAAATTCTTTAGTATATCCAATATTCCTTTGTATTTCAAAAATCAAAACGGTTTTACCAAACCAAAACTTCAACATTTCAAAATCGTTTTTGAAATCAATTATATACATAATTCAATTGCATATCAAGTTATTCTTTGAATTTTAAAACTAACCTAGTTTTGTAAACAACTCCAATTTAAAACATTTTGGTAGCAATTCCACTTTTGGAAACTTGAAAATGAACATCGATTAAGCTCCAGTCATCACCTAAGTTATTTTCTAGCGACCAAAAAGAGTTTAGTGCTTTTACTTCCTTCAAAAACATTTCAAATATTTTTAAATTCCAAATCTCAACAGATTTCAAATTCAATTCAAAAATATTTCCCAAATTATATCACTATTATTTCTCCAAAACCTTTGAAAATCATTTTCAAACTCAAAAGGAATTAAATTTTCAAATTCCAAATCCTTTAACTTGTATTCAAACATTACTCTGGAATTTTATCTCATTTTAATTATAAATCAAATTATAATTCACGTTTATAAATTTCATTTGTTAAATGAATTTATCTCCAAATCTTTGGTTATACCATCATTTCCTTATTTCAATTACCATAACAACAATGATAATAATTTAATATTATCACTTCCTAACAACCAAGCAACCATATACTATTATAATTTATAAAATTATTTCTTTTATATAAAAAAATAATTTGGGCAAAATTATTTCATTTACCCTATTTTAAAACAATGTTGTGTCGGTTTATATTGTTTAAGAGTTTAGAAATCCCTATCGATACAGTTGGCCAGACTGCACCGACCAGAATCTATAAACACTCAACCGAAAAGTAAACACAATATAAAAACAATTTTTATATTCACTAAGAAATACACGCTCAAATCTATTAATACACTCAAACTCATTCTAGATTACTACAGACTCTATTTCAATGTGTAATCCCCACCAGAGCCAAGGTTCTTGCTTAACCTTCAGCTCTAATGCCAAATGTAACGACCCAAATTTTCGATGCCCAAAAATCGACATCAATACGCCCACTGTATCGAATGCCGAACAATCGAATGCCGGAAAACCGAACCATTGGGGTTAAAGAAGAAGGAGGTAGAAGAAGAAATAGAAAACAATATCAGAATCTCACAAACGGAGTGCAACTATAATAGATAAATGACTGAGTCATTATACAAAAGAACTGTATCTTTATATACATTACATCATTAGAGTACAACAAAATCAACTGCACAATTCTGGACAGTTATAATAACTTGTCCTCCCAAGCTGAATATACAGCTTACACTGCACATTAGAAATATAAATCTTCGGAAATACTCCTCGTCATCCAGCTCATCTCCTGAGCTCCACAGCAGTCCATCCAAAACCTATACTCTATAATACTCGGTCTGACTCGAGCATTATAGTTAAATAACACCCGAGTAAGTCTGGAAAACCAAAGTGAGAAAGCACACTCAATTGGATTATTAAAATTTTCAAAATTCTTTGAAATCAAAGGTATCTCGTAAGACCACGCCACAAATAAACATGTCGGGTTTTTACGTTACAATAACCAAAACATTTCTTACAAAATCCTCTGATATTATAGTAGTGTATATATACAAATACTTATTCAAATAGCCGATATTGTTACATTATTAAATTCCAGCAATACTAGGCTCTACAATCAAAACTTAAAAGGGCACGTAGGGAGAATGGATTTTCATAAATGGCAGGGTTACTGGGGTACCGCCCGTCATAGTACGTGGTCTAGATCACCGTATCGAGGATCCACCCTGATCCTCTGCATCACAAGACCGGAGCTACCCCTTACTGGATAGTCCGAATAAGTTCACCCCATGGTTGGGATCAGCAACCTCCACACAGCCGAATAAAAAGGGACATCTAGATAGCGGTGACCTTACCCTAATTGGTTGCTAGCCACTTAGTCTTGCGTGCACCTCCCCTGTTTTAGCCATTCCCGATTAATGAGGCTCGAGGCTATGCGTTACCTTTTTAGCACACATCACTTAGAATGCTCATCGTCCTCCTGACGATGTTCTAATAGCATTCATCCATACAGGTCCGTTCCGGGTCCGAACGGAACCGAGGGCACTACTCCTACTACATCCATTTTGGAATCACCCTCGGGATTAGTAGCGATTAGCCTATACACTTCACTGCTCCATCTTTGACTCCCAGCTCTTGTCTTCGACACGAAAACATTCAAACCGGATCGAAGTGGTTTTTGGGAAATTAATCCCGATCCTGATCTCTTCGAAACGATCAGCGCATTGGCCAATATTGATAGTTGGTTATTTAACTATCATATAACATCCATAAACAACCATCAGGATTAATAATTTTCCAAATTATTTATTAATTTCAAAATATCTTCACAAGATATATTTCCATTCTTCAACCCATTGAAAAATAGTTTTCAAATCACTTCTCTCTCTCGAAAGAAAATTCCCACCCAATTGTTTTATTTCCACTGAAAATCACCAAGCCTTGATATTTTAGATATTTTAAATAATTTAAATCACTTTATCCAAAAATATATATACTATAAAACATTTAAAATAAAAACTACTTAACATACTTTTATTAAAGTAAAAGTTATGAAATTTTATACTAAATTTTCAAATAAAAACCTTAGCCAAACTACTATTAAACTAAAGCTACTTCATAAAATATAAATATTTAATAATTATCTTTTAAATCACAATACCAATTTATCCTTAAAATAATTACTACTATAACTTAACTTAATAAATATTTACCTTTAAAATTTTAAACAACTTAAATAATAAATTTCTCAAAAACATTCTTTTAAGACAACTTTAAAACTTTTAACTTATATTTGAAAATCTTTCTTTGAAAATATACTTGGCTTTTCAGGGAAATACACTTTGCACTTAAAATATAACCATCTAATCACTTATAAATCCTGTTCGATTTATCACAACTTAATTTACGTTCCCATCCCGTAAATTGCTTTTCCACACTTAAAAATAAAACTACCTTTTATTTTTTTAAAAATTACCATCTCCTCATAAATTCCCACTGTGAATTTATACTTTAAATTTATCCACGGATAAATATTCACTTTATTTATAAACCCCGCTATGAATTTCATGATCTCATTTTCTTTTGAATTACTATTTTAAATCACTTAATCGATTCTCTGTATTTAATTCCACATAGAATTTATTTCTCGATTTATTCAAAATTTATTTCAGAAATCCATCAATTTTAGATTTAATTCTTAATTATGATTTAAAAATCTTATTTAAAACTGAAATTATAAATTTCATACTTTATTCAAAAAAAATCCTTTATTTCTTCCCAAACCATTTAAATCCTGAATTTAAAAATAAATCTTTTATTCCTCTAAATAATATTACTTAAGTTAAAAAAAAATCATTTATTCCCATTTATTCAAAATCTCCTTTACCATAGTTAGAATTTATTTATTAAATTTTAAAAATAAACTTTTATCCTTTTCCAATTCATCCTTTAATTTTATCTAAATTCTTTATAATTATTTAAAAATCCTCTTTTTAACTCCTTCAAAAATCCAATCTTTATATTTGAATATCTCAATATACCCAAATATATTCAATCAAACCATAGCATCCAATATTTTCAATTATAATAAAAAATATAATCTATCATAGAAAATCAATGAATTATATCATAGAATATTAAAATAAATTTAACATTTTAAGGAATCTAGTTGGATCTCTCCAACCTGTTTTCCCTGCATCCATAGATGTTAGCACAATATAAAAATATCAATCCCACTTTGAGGGGGTTATCGTGGTATAAAGGGTCATCCGCTATTATGCGGGGCGCATAAGGTCTCATCCGCTATATAATGCGGGAAATCAATCACTCCAATATATACTATGTATACTACTATGTATCCTATCACATCCAGACTGATAACAATTACCAATGCAATCAAACAACCAATAATTTAAATTTAACTATTTTAAATTTAACGGAAATCCAAATGAGTGAGATTAACTCACCTTTTAATTTTCTTCGCAATCCATTTCCAATCCGGCTTGCCTCTCTATAATTCTAGACCTTCATCAACTTCAATGCCATTTGGAACGAATGGAACAGATTCAGTATCAATTATTATGTCCCATGCAGTGACTTCTCTGTCTCCATACTTCACCTTATGTGGGCTAACAATTGAACTAGTTCCAGTCAATATATCTACACCTTTAGCTTCCATAGAATTGGTTAGTTTACCACGGATATCCAATGCCAAATTATTTGCATGATCAGCTATATCTTGACCATCATAACCAACATCTACGACCTGTAAACCCATGGAATTCATATGATGCTTGTCCTGAAACATTCGCCTCCTACCACTCACAGCTAGAAGAGCTTTAGCAGATACACATCCTCTATTAACATAGGTTCCTCCAATAACATCCCCTTCAACAATAGCAACATCCGGTCCATTTTCAACAGCATAAAGAGCAGCACCGTGTCCGCCAACACCAGCACCAAAAATAACAAGATCGTAATCGATATCCATCCCATACTAACTGCTGCAACTCCATTGCTGCTAGAGCTCGCAGCAGAGACGAAAAAAAACTTGGCTGCCGATCTTCTCTCATACTTGATCCTCCTTGGCCTGCACAGATATTTAAGAAGCACTAATCTCGACGAAAAGAAAGACATAAATGATGAGATTGGTCGGATTTGAACATGGAAGCTGATCGGGGGAAGACGAAGGAGAGAGAAGAGAGCAAGTGAAGAAGCCATCAAAAGATAATGGAAGCAGCTTCTCAAATTAGAGCAGTTCCATTTCGATTTAAGGGAAAGAAGGTTAAAGATGAACGCAATAGAACTGAGGGGTGGAAATTGATTTCAAACTTTCGTATATTTTCTTCCTAATTAAATCTTTGTTCGGCAATTTCTATCGAAAATCTTTTATCTCTTACTTCCACACGTGAGATTTAACAGGAAAAGAGAAACACGTATTTTAAATTTGCCTTTCATGGCTGCAGGCTGCTACAGTGTTTCAATGCATTATACTATCTATATTTAAATTTAAATTCAAATTTGAATCGTCTTGAAAATGCAACTTAAAATTTCGAACTCTTATCGAGGCATGCTGTTAGGTGTTTATAAAGTTATACCCTTATTTTGAACGTAATGGAAAAGATTCCGAGTCCTAATTCAATCGTATGCAGAAGATAGCTATTTGGACTAGTTATTATATTGAATTTTTGATGTAAATTTTAACGCGTTTATCTATCGTACGGCCACATGACCACTCCAAACACTATAAAAATTAAAATCTGATAATAATACACTTTACGGATCCAAAGGAACTGGTTTCGTCAAATTCTGAGACTGTGCCTCGGACGGCTATTTTCAAATATCGATTATTTTCAAATATCGATTTAAACAACATATATTAAAAATTAAACAAAATAGTTTTAATTTCAATTTTTAAAAGTTCTATTATCTCCAGTATTACCAATATAAATTTTATAAACCTTCAAATTATTTTTAACAGACTCGAAATCCCAAAATTCATATTTTATCCGATTTCCAATTGCTTGATTCAATAGTTTATTTGTCAACCAAATAGTGATATTTGAAATTCAAGTTGAAAATTAACTTTTGAATATTTAAAATCAATTAAATATTACGATTTCAAATATCCAAAAATTTCGGGTTGTCACAGTTAAACCACTCAAAGTCCAAATATAGTGTTTAAATTGAAATTATTAATTCAATAGATTAAATAGCTTTATTTGTGCTCATTTTGATTGAATGATAAAAAATGATGATTTAGTTTAAATTCAATTGTAGCATTAACAGTTCAAATAAATTATTTGAAAACAAATTATAATTTTTTCAACTAGATTTCTTTTGATGTATTTTTAATTTAATTCATATGAATTTTCCATAATTTTTAATCTGGAAAACATTTAAATTTCTATTCGACGTTTTATCGTCAAATAGCGGTGTTTTGTGATTTTACATAAATCAATAACCGGTTTAAATTATTTCTGATTTGGGGTCGCCTCACTTATCTGAGTTTGACCGTATATTTGTTTTATCGATTCAGGATCCGTACACGAACGAAATGCAGTGCAGCGTGGCATTGCAAATTTTCTAATATAACTAAGTCAACTGGATAACCGAGTATAACAAGCCCACATTTCTCTAATCGACTTCAATTCATTTTCTTCCATATCCTCCTCCGTTCCCTCTTCTTATCATTTCAAAGCAGAGAGGAATTAAAAGCAAAATGAAACTTTGGAAAATGAAATCTCTCATAATACAAAATGAAAAATCATGAAACAAGCTTTAAAATTCATTTTCTAGTGGGATCTAGCTCTTGGCTAAGTGTGGTAGGGTGCGGCTTCGGTTAGGTACTCCACATAGGTGTTTGTTATCTGTTATTGAGCTAGGGTTTTGGATCCTTCGACGTTTGAGATGGGATTGGTTATTTGGTTATTGGATTTGTATTTAGCAAGTCGATTAGTAGCTCCGACTAGATTTTTATGGAGTTTGGCCATGTCTAAGGTAGTGCGATCATGCACGGTGGTGTGGGGAGGAGCCGAGGTCGCGTGTTCAGGAAGGAGGCAAGTTCGATGATTTTAGCATAGGGCAATGGAGATTTTGTCGATGAGTCAAACTGTGATGTCGGTGGGCTATTTAATGGTCGGAGAAGAGAGGAAGGGGGAGGAGAGTGATCGGCCATGGTGGAGATCTCAAAACAGGAAAGGCGGGAGTGTTATTTGAGAAAGATGATTATCATGTATTGAGGGTAATTAGTTTTGAAAAATATGTAATTAGCTTAATTTAATAATTATTTAAAGCGTTAATTTAAAAATTGAATAAATTTCTCGTACATGGTCCAATTCAAACACAGCCAGTCGCGTTGCGCTCACATCAACGTTAGCTTTGCTATGGAATTGGATTGAAAGTATTTTGAGCTAGATGAATTTTGAGCTATAGTTGAACATCGTTCGTTTATAGACCAAATCAGAATGCGGAAGCGACAACTAGAATAAAAATGAGTAAAACTCGCTCTCTTTGGCCCCTTATATTTTTATATAAGTGGAAATAATTTTATTTATGTTGTTTGATGCCTATGGTTACTTGTTTGGTTGTTTACTATATTATTAGTAGTTGGATATATATTCCCGTCTATTGGAGCAGATGAGACCCTATTACGTTCTAGTGTATGAGAGGATGGCCCTTCATATACGATCCCACCTTGAAGCGGTTGATTTTATTTATTTGTTATATAATGCATGTGATTTGTGATGCAGGTGGATAGGATGGAGGGATCCAACTAGATTCCTCGCATTATTGATTTATTTTTCATATATTGTGATATATGATGTGTTGGATAGTGATGATATGAATATAATTTCCCCTGTATTAGTGCTATGGTAGCACTGTGCCACTTTTTAGTATACTGAAATACTATTAAGTGAAGATTTGATTTTTAAATGGTTTTCGAAGTTAAATATGTTTTATAAATTATTTTGAATTATTTAAAGAAGTAGTTTACTGCATACTAAATAATTTGACTTTTTTATATTAAAATTTAATTTTATGAAATATTTTTAAATAGAGATTTTTTCTAGACTATATTACATAGAGATTGTTAAATATTAAATATCAAGGCGATTCCATAGTTAAGGAATATTGTTTTTAAGAAGATAGAAATATTTTTGTATAAATATTATTTAACCGTTTATTTTAAAGTGATAAAATTATATATATTAAGAATGGATTTGAAATGTGATATTTCATAAATAGGTAAAGGTTTTTTTAAAATGAAATGATAGATTTATAAAACGATATTTTACATGTTAAGAGAAATATTATCTTTGGGGAAAATTAGAGAGATTAATGACAATTGTGGACTTATAAAATATAGGGAATGGTTATTATAGGAAATAGTTTATTTCCATTTTTGGGAAAAATAAAAACTAGAAATAAACTAGGAGATGTTTGAATAGGGTTTTTTAAATATAAATGAGAATTTTAAACCTCGTCTTATAAATATGAAGATGGATTTGTAATCGATATTTGTAAATGGATTTTGAAAATAAATGAGATTTATAAAGAAATAGATTTAGAAATGGAAATTACAAATAAAGAGATTTTATAAAAAGGAAGTTATTAAATGGTAAAGGATTTATAAATATAGTTTTATATATCTTGGAAATGATTTAGATTAAGAATTAAACATGGATTTTTATAAAGGGAATAAATTCATGTTTTAAAGTGAATAATCTTTTGTAAGAAATGGTTAAGTGATGTTTTATTAAAATGGAGCTAAATGATTTTAAAGATGATTTTAAAATATGTTGATTGATGAAAACATAGATTTCAACCTTTATTGTTGTAATAGACGTTTTCTTGGAAAGTAAGGAAGGCATAGATTATAACACTATTGTTATAGTATGTGATTCAAGAAGGAAGGTTTTGTATAGTATACAGGATTTATGTATATATTCTATATTTGGAGTTAATATTCGTTATGGGTAACTTCTATCTATTTTGAGGTTTAGAACGTTGTTCAGTCAAGGTCTGAGAGGTAATATATACCCCAACTAAATTGGCTTCATTGTTAACTAATGAACAGTTGAAGTTCGATATTGAAGACTAATATTAAGTATAGTTAGTTGAATCCCTATACTAGTGTTTTGGGTTGTCGTAACAGTGTTTTACGCAACATTCATTTTGACCCAATAAAGTGTGTTTTAGGAGATAAAGAGTTTTCTCCAAAAGAGGGTAAAAATACTTATTTTGATTTAAGTATACCGAGATACTTCCTAAGGATAGAAAATGAGATGGTTCGCGAATACACTTATACCGTTGAGATAAGTGTGTGGAAATGTTTTCCAAATATCGTAAATGATAATGTGATTAGAGAGTATATCTTAATAAAGATATTTTGTGAAAAATATTGGGAAAGTGATTTAATTAATATAAGATTAATTAAAGAGGCTCAGTGTTGCTTGGTACTTAACCAGTACTATTCCATTTGGAAATAAGTCTTTGGATGAATATTTGTTCCTTTGAAAGTAAATAACTGATTATAAAAGTATTGACCAATTTTAACTATCATTGTTAGTTCGAAGACATCGAGATCAAGTTTATTATCCAAAACCATTTTGAATTGGCATAAACATTGGGAATTGGAATATGTTGAAGATAGCCAACAACAGAGTTAAATGCAAGGGCTATTTCTCTATTTTCCTAGGGAGGGATTCCCCATAATGGATGAAATAGAGAATAGCGCCTTCGGTTTCGTTCAATCCTAGAATGATTGTATGGACAAATGCTAGTATTGCATTGATGCCTGTAGTGTAGTGTTAGCATTCCAAATTTGATTTTCTATATAAAAGGTAAAACATGGCCTCAAGCCTCATCAACCGGGAAATGACTAAAAATCAGGAGAGATGCAGCAAGGCTATGTGAGTCGCACCCATTAGGGTATGTTGTCACCTTTCTAGATATCCTACATTTACATATTTATGGATTGGTTGTGCACGAGATCTCAGTAAAAAAGTTGGGAACAACCGGGGTGATGACATATTCGGTACTATCCAGTAAGGGGTAGGTCGGTCTTGTGTTGGTAGGGATCTATAAGTTCAATCTTGGTACATTTTTCTAGAGGTATTGTGATGGGCAGTACGCCAGTGCCCAGTCATTGCATGGAATCCATTCTCCAATAAGTGTCGTATGGTTTTAGTTGTATACCAAATATGATGAAACCTGAGATGCAAGCATTTTAGCTATATTCATATTTACTTTAAAACCGTAGACATTATTATAATATCAAATGATTTGATAAAAATGGTTTGTTAATTGTAAAGCAAAAGCCTGTCCGTGTTTATGTGCGGCGTGGTCTTAAAAGATACCTTTTGCTTTGAAAAGGAGTTTTAATAACTTTATAAACTTTAGTAGAGATGTGTTTTCTCACGTTGGTTTACCGGACTGATCCAGGCATTCTTCCCTTTTAATGCTAGGGTCAGACCGAGTATATTTATTGGTTTCTTAGGTTGCATTGGAGATCAAGAGTCAAGCTAGATGCCAAAGACGTATTCCCGTACTTATTCATTCCACTTCATTGTTAATTTTAATTATCAAAAATTGTGAGGAAGGGTTGTTATAACTGTCCAAGCTGATAATTAGTGATTGTGTACTCTGATTAATGTATGTATATTACATTTTTTTCCTTTCTGTAAAGATTATTGATATTCTATTATATGTTGTTCCGCTGCGATGTTAGATTCTGTGTTGTTTTAGTTTCTTCTTCTTTCTTTCTTTCTTCTCACCCTCTCTCTTCTTTCCCATGACATTCCATCATTCTATGCCTTTTGGGTCGAACTTGTGTGGTTTATTGTCGATTCAAAGTAATCGGATTTGCGGTTTGTCACATAGATTGTTTATCATAATTACAAAAATGATACTGAAATGTAGCTTACGTATGGTATCTTGAATGATTCTTGCAAAAATAGAGGAAAAATATTTTTAAACTTATGCAGTGCCAAATTGGAGTATCTCTACTCTTAACTGGCTTTCCAAAAAATGTATGTATTGATAGAACTAAAATTCTTACTATGAGGATGAAGAATGCAAGCAATAATGATAATATTATTTTAGTGGTTTAGTACGTGAAGTTAGCAACTACATATCTTTGATACAAAGGATAAGCTGTCTTGAAACTATAGTTTTACTTTCATCTTTTTTTTCTTACAAACGTACATAAATAGTTAGAAAATTTGAATTTATTTCTCATTTTTAGGGGTAAACCAAAAGAAGGAAAGTGTATTATCTTTTGAATTGCAATGTTTTAGTTACTAACTTGAGTCCATCCTTTGTAAGTTAATTCATGTGAAAAACAAGAATCTTATCCTGCTATAGAAAATATGGATGGACAAATGCCTTGGATGATTTGATAATTTATTTTATTTAACTACCTATGCATAAATTGTTGGGGTGAATTTACACAAAAGATTGCAAATAAACCCTAATACATGCGGAAACAAAAAGATCATGTTGTAGTGTGACAAAACAAACAAAACTTGAGAATAAAATAGCAAATCAGTAATTCACATAGGAAAGTAAACAGAGAGTTCACACACGGATCTATTGTGGTTCAACTATCGCGAGATAGTGTACATCCACTTGGGGAGAGGAGATTTTATTGCTTTCAGAGGGAAGAATTGCAAGATTGATAATGGAGACTAAGAAAAATATGAAGAAATACAAAAGAGAAGATAATTTGTTTCTGATGCTTCTATTCATCCTAATCCCGACCTTTATATGGGGATTATTATTTGAGGTTGAAGTAATTGATTTATGGTCATAAATCAATACCTAATCAATTCTGCCAATCATACGGAAATTATTTACCAATTTATTTTTCCAGTTTTCCACAATTTGTATGCGTCTGACAAGGTTCCTTCTTTGATCATTTAATTTGAGAATCAATTAATTAGTTCACTCTTTTTCATATATTTCTTCCTCTTATATGGCTAATCCATTTCCCTCTTTAATGCATATAAAAAAGGCAATATATTTGAGCGGTTATCTCATATATCTTCCAAATCTTTTAAGTACGGAAATATTGTGTCAAATCTAACAATCTCCATCTTGATACTATATATCCCTGCAAGCCTACCAACTCCACCTACATTATTTTACTCCAAGCAGTTCTCGGACAAGGCATCATAGATACTTTTCCAATGAGCTTCGGCATGGCCATCACCCATTCCACTTTGTCAACAAACTCCGGCCAGGCCACCACTTGCCCACAAAGTATTGAAAGTGCCCCCTCCATGTAGGACCCATCAATCTCCAAAACTTTGTATACTAACTCACTCTCCCCGTGTGCCACCAAGTGGTACCTAACACTTTAGCAAGCAAATTAAATCTAAGCAATGCTCGAACTTTGCAATGGACAAGGACTTAATGAACATGTCTACTGCATTCTCCTCGGTGTGAATTTCCTAAAGATGCACATGCTTTTCTTCATTCATAGAGATAAGGAAAGACTCTCTTACCTCTATATGATTTGTTCTTGAACTAATTGCCAGATTTTCAGCCAGATGTATTATGCTTTGACTATCGCAATTTACTACTATAATCCCATGACCGCAGCCTAAATCACACATCAGCCACTTCAAGTAAAGTGCCTCTTTAGGTGCTTTAACAATGGTTATCAACGCTGCCTCTATTTTAGACAAGGAAACTATAGCCTGCAACCTCGCTCCCTAACTGATAGCTGTCTTTCCAAGTAAAGACGTAACCTGTTGACTTTCTTCGATCTCCGTCTCTGGCATAATTAGAATCACAATATCCTACCAAGCTAAAATCTTTCTCCTTGCCGCCAAAAACATTCCCATAATCTATTGTTTCTCTAAGATACCTCAAAATGTACTTTACTACTTCCCATTGCATTTTTCCTGGATTAGCCATGTAGCGACTAACCAAATCAATTGCCTGTGCAATATCCGGTCTCGTGTAGACCATAGCATACATCAAGCTTCCAACTGTACTAGCATAAGGTACCTTCTCCATATAAGCTTTGTATTTGTCTAAGATTGGAGAGTTCTTTTCTGAAAGCTGAACGTGCAAAGGCATGGGAGCACTAATTGCCTTTCCCTTCGCTATGCTGAACCGAGCAAGCACTTTCTGAATATATTCCCTCTGTGTTAATCTCAACACCTTCAGCTTTTTTTCTCTTTGGATTTCCATTCCTAAAATCTTTTTTGCTTCTCCAAGGTCTTTCATCTCGAATTCCTCTTTTAACTTTAATTTTAACCTATCAATTTCAGCTTTATCCTTGAAACCAATTAGCATATAGTCCACATATAAGAGTAAATATATCAAATTACCATTATCCATATGCTTAAAATAAACCCAAGCATCTTTAATGCTTCTATCAAAACCAATAGTAAGCATAAAGGAATCAAACCTCCTGTACCATTGTTTAGGCGACTGCTTTAAACCATATAAAGACTTTTTCAGCTTGCAAATCCATTCCTTCTTCCCATCCACTATAAATCCTTCTGGTTGCTTCATATAGATGGTCTCCTATAAGTCACCATGTAAAAAGGCGGTATTTACGTCTAAATTTTCCAACTCCATGTCATGAGTTACCACTATAGCTAGCAATACTCGGATCGAAGTATGTCTAACAACTAGAGAAAACACCTCATCATACTCCATCCCCTTCCTTTGTGAAAACATTTTTGCAACAAGTCTAGTCTTGTATCTTCCATCGTCCTTCACCTTATATACCCACTTGCATCCTATGTCTCGGCTTTCTTGAGGGGGTGGTACCAATTCCCAAGTCTGATTCTTCTTAAACAAATCTAACTCCTCTTCCATAGCATGCATTCATTTTGAATTGGAACTCGAATTCATAGCTTCTTCGAGGTCAAAAGGCTCATCTTGCACTATATGTAGTGCATAATCAAAATGATCATCAAGGCTAAGGTTTGCATAACTCCAGACTCCATACCTATTTGGAAGCTTTCTAATTCTAAAGCTAGACTGAATAGGTGTAAATTTGCCTAAACTCCTTTCAACTCCACCTTGATTTGAATCATCTCTAGCTTCACGACCATCACTATCATTGCTAGAGGAATTCTGCGGACCTTCATGTGATGTATCGACAACTGCAATTAATCTGTATTCTTTTACATATCTGACTCTACTACTAGACTGATATGTGGGAATAGTTTCCATCTCCTTAGACTTTTTAGCTTCTGAATTTATTGAATATGGTGGATTCTTCCTAGGCTTGAACCTAGCAGCACATCAAATGTGACATGTCTCAAGTGCAGTACCTTCCTATCAACAGGGTTCCAAATGCGATACCCTTTGATACCTTCTGTATAGCCAAAAAAAATGACTTGATAGGCTCTAACCTCCACTTGTCATTTCTTATATGGTGAACATACACGGGGCTACCAAATATACGAAATGACTAGTATATAACTTATTTCTTTATATTTATTATTTGGTTATCCTAAAAGTTTCTATCTTGCTTCATGGTTTTTATGGAAAATAACTAAATTCCTTTTCATTGTCTTAGTGACATCAACAAATTAGTAAAACTAATTCAGATATCTGTTAGTTGTTATAAAAATTAGATGCTTCTTTATTTCAACCATTGTATTTATACTCTTAATAAGTCAGTATTATTTATTTCGTTTTCGGCTGTTAGTAGATGCCTTATTATTTTCAGTCTTTAAACAAATAAGTGTATAACAATACCAATTACTAATAATGGTGTACAAATAATATCAAATATACTAAAAATTATAAAAAAAACTAATACAAATAGTCTCTTCGAAGAACCTAGTACTTAGATGAGAATATTAATGGTGAATATACTTAACATCTTCAACTTCTATTTTGATTAGGAAATAAATAAGAATATTAGGATGTAAACTAATATTATAATTTTGACAATTTAAATTAGAATTTGGTTTTTTAGCTTTAGAGTCCTGATGTTTTATATATGTTAGCAATAATGTATTGAAACGACCCTCCTTTCTCTCCACAGAAAGACGCATCATTATTAAGAAAGAAAGGGACAGAAAAGAGAAAAGATAGAGGAGAAAGAACAAAACAACATCTGAATCTCACAGCGAAACAAATAAATTATATTAATCGCATAAGTATTACATAATATACAACATCTATCAGAGTTACATAACTTATACATCATATACTAGACAGTTATAAACACCAGTCTAGTCATTAAAACTCAAAATATAACACAGAGATACCAACACAGCAGAAACACTATATATCTACAAACGCTGAAGCTTCCTGCTCCATTTCTCCTCCAGAATTCATCAAAGCTAACCTGAATCCCTTGGCTACTCGTAAAAATTTGAGTACCCAAGAATTTAAGAAAACAAAAAACAAACTCCGGGTCAGACATGGGTCTAGTGTGAGTAACAGGTTAAAGTTGCTTAACTTTGAAAAACCTTCGAAAACAAAAGGTATCAGTAACGATCCTGATTTTTAATTAAATTTAAATTGATAACTAAAATAAATTTTTGAATAAAATTGTAAATTAATTTGAATTTTTCAAATTTAATAGGATATTTGTTTATTTGGACATTGATTTTAAAATTTAATTGTGGATTTGAAATTCTATATTTAATATCTTATAAATAAATGTGTTGAAAATAAATAGAATAATAATAAAGCTTTAAGTTAATAAAAGTTTGGTTTCTAAAATTTTAATACATTGATATTTAGAAGATGTAATTTGGGAATTCCAGTAATGATTTTCACAAGGATTATTTTTAAGTTAAATTCTCATATATAAATAAATGTGATTATTTGTTAATATGTAATCAAGATTTTCAAATCATTCCTTTTCCTTTAAAAGTTGTGCAAATAGAAATGATAAGAAAAAAATGAATGTAAAATACATAAATGTATATATGTAAATGTATTGAACTAAATTAAAATTGTAATGTGAAAAATGATTGAAATAAATTTTGTTTGTGTAAATGAGAATGTATATAAAGATAAAATCATTACATTTTAAAATTTATGAAAGAAAATGGATTTTTATTAAATAAAAAATATAAATAGGAAATATAATACATATGTAGATAACATGTTTATAAAAACATGATTTATAAATAAATTAACATAAGGGTTTAAAATGTAAACAAATTAAAGTCTTAATATGTATTTACTTTTTAAAATTAATAAAGCCTAATACATTTGAAAATAATAAAAACATAGATTGTATATACATAAAACATAATTTATACTAACACAAGGTTTAAAAACAAAATCTACAAATAATTCACATTAGGGACTTAAACATAAATTTCTTTGTTTTAAACAAGTGTAAGCATCTTGTTATGAAAATTAAACAAGTGTGATGAATCAACATGGAAAAATTAACAAGTGGCAAATCACTCTTTTTATTTTAAATTAAATTTATAAAACATGCAAGCCAGGCTGTTTTGTTAAAAAAAATCTCAAAAACTTCATTCATTCGGTTCTCAAACCCAGAAAGAAAAATGAAGGTCAAGCTTAAAACAAAACCTGCAAAAAGGAAAAGAAGAAAATGAAATTTAACCACAGTTTTCTCAAGCTTTTAACCTGAGCAAGATCAAAATGATTTCAGTTGCAAACTTGTAAGTTTAGACCAGAGGAAAACAAAATCATCTCAACTCAAAAATGCAAAGTTTTCAGCCTGGAAATGATAATCTAGAAATCAAGTAGCAAATCAAAATCAAAATCCGAGGCAAAGTTAAAAAGCAAACCTGGAAGCTATTAATCAGAAGCATGTGAATAAAATCAAATGTCAAGCAAGTATCAATCTAACATTCAAGAGCCTGAGAAAAATTCTAAGCAAAATTTAACCTGGAAGCAACATAACGAGAATCAGAGCATCTCAAACTTAATCAAGCAATTCCAGTTTCAGATCAATTGATAAGCAAGATAATTTAACAATGAGAAGCAGATCAAAATCAAACCTGGGAATAAGTTACAAAACTGGAATTGATTCAACATTAAGCAACAAACTTCAGCCTGTAACGAGCATTCAAAGCTTCAATTCAAACAGCATAGTCCAAATCATTTCTACACAACAAATTCAAAAGCAAGCTTGATCATCTTCAGTTTCCTCTGTTCTTCATTTTCAAGGTGAGTAAACCAGCTTTATAAAAATAAAAACCCTTTAACCTGTTGAATCTTGATCTATTGCTCAGATATGTTACTTTGATTCTTGATTCGGATACTGATTTAGGATTGCCTAATTTTCTTGTTTGTTTTCAAACTAACACACCACTGCCCACAACCTAATACTTCTTCTATGATTGAGCCTTTATTCGTGTATCACTGCACTATGTATAAATCCCTTGAATCTTAACTAGCACCTGATTATCTTATACATACGATTTTGTTTGCCCTGTTGCTATGTCCACGAGCATTTGCTCAAGTCTGATTATTTTGCGTTGTTGTTTTCCTGGTCAGGTTGTAGTCCTTGTGTGGTACCTTTTTGGTTTAGTTGGTCACTGCATGTTCATTATGCTTGACATGTCCTGTGTCCATATTGATTGTACAAGACGCTACTTCCTTGTTGTATGTGTACCTGTTCACTTGCACTGTGTGTTTCTCTTGTTGTTGCTACTTGAGCCTGGTTGCTGTTGCTTTGTGTCATAATGTTTGGGTCCATGTTAAGTACATGTTTCAGTGTTGCTATGTTTTTTGTACATGTGGATGAGTATTCATGTTGCTTGACCAGAGTGCATATGTTTGGTTGCACTTATGTTCACCATGCTCTGGTCTACCTGAGTGCTTGCAAACTGAAGTCATTCATGAATGTTATAACCAGACAAAGTTAAAAAGAAAAAAAAAAGAAATGTAGAAGAAGAAGAAGATTTCTCGAGAAAGAATGGGCTCTGGCTTGTTTAGTTAGATACCAAGTTTTCAATAATAACAGGGTTTAAAATTCAAAAGTTGATTATGTACAGGTTTTAAAATCCGAAGTAAGGTTTTAAATGATTAACTCGTACCAGATAAAAAAATATTGGGGAATGTAAGTTTTAAATGTAAATGAAGATAAAGAGTAAAACTAAAGATTACTAAGCAAAGAGAAATACAAGTTGAAAACAAAATGTTTCAAAGCCAAATGGAAACAAAACAAGATTTCAAAATATTTCTAAGTTTTAAAGTAATAAATGAGAACTGAGTTCAAAGTAAAATTTATTTAAAACAAGTTTTAAAAGTAAAGGAAAGTGTATTTAAAATTGAATATGTTTCAAAGGAATGTTTAACCAAGTTTTAAAATTTTATTTAAAGTAAATAAGTTTAAAGGGAATGGCAATTAAGTTTTCAAAAATAAGTATTTACTTAATTTATTAAGCAAGGTTGAACAAGTTTTCAGAGATGTTAAATGATAATTTAAATGTTTTAAAATTGTTTTGTTTTAAAGTTTTCAATTTTAAATTGATTCTTAAATGTTCTCTAATGAGATTTAAGGATATAATTAAGTGTTTAATAAAAATAAAAAGTTTATCTTTAATTAATTAAAGTTGTGATTAATTAAAAATAATAGTTAGTGAAATTAATTAGAGGTTAATCACTTAATGAAATTAATAAAGATTAGTTAATTAATGTTAATAATCAAAGGATAATTACTTAATGAAAGAAATCGATGGATAATTACTGAATGTAATTAGTAAAAGGAAATTACTTAGTGTAAGTAATTAAAGGGTAATTACTTAATGAAAGTAATTTAGAAGGATAATTACCCAATATAATTAAAAGGATTACTTATGAATTACTTAAAGATAAATTAATCAAGGTGACTAATCTAATTATGTGACTAATTAAAGGTTTATTTAATTAATAATTAAGATTTATTAATTAATAATTAAGGAATGAATTAACGTTAATTAGCTTCATGATTAAGGATTTTTAATTACATAATTAAGACTAATTAATTATTGATTAAAGATTAATCAATTTAATGATTAAGGGATAATTAATTTATAATTGAGGATTAATTAATTTATAATTAAGGATAATAAATTTATAATTCAAAATTAATTAATCAAGTGATTAGTGATTAATTTATCAAGTATAATTAATTAAAGAATAATTAAATAATTAAAAGTTAACTATTTAATAATTAAAGGTTTATTAATTATAATTAAAGGTTAATTAATTTATTATTAATGGTTAATTAATAAATGATTAAAGAATAATTAATCAAAAGTGATTTGTAATTAATTAATGTTAATTAACTAGGATTAGTAATTCATAAGTAGTTAATCTAATTTGAATTAATCAAACAATTGACTGATCTTACTTATGAATGGTTGGATTCTATTGGATGACTGAATTGCTTGACATCCCTGATTGTGATGCTCTATTTTGATTTGAGTTGTGTTTAATGTAATTTATTATCTGTGATATATATATATATATCTATGATCTGTGAATGAAAGATAAGCGTTATAGTTTATACCACTTATCAAATATATTGCCATATTTGAATCTGTGCTGATTGTGGATGTTGCACTTTTATTGTGTAAAACCCCTGGACCACACTTATACATACACAAATATGGATTGCACGAGGAATTGGTTAAGTCATAGATTATTTTTGAAATAGTTTAGAAAATTAAATTTTGAATCCAAATGGTTTTGGAAATAGAATTGAGTTAAAAGTGAAAAGCTTTTTAAAAGGAATTTCAAAGATAAAAGTTATTTTGAATAACTTAATAAAGTTTTTGAAATTTAAATAATTTGATTTGATTTGATTTGAATTCAAAATTTGAAATTGAATTCAATGATTTGGAAATTTTGGTTTAAAAAGATTGTACAAGTTATAAAAGGTATTTATATGGGTTTATAAACCATTTTAAAAGTATGGTTTTGAGAATTTGAATTTAACGCAAGTTTATATTTGAAAGGCCTTAACTCATACAAATATAATTGGGTTTTCCTAAACAGAAACAAGTGGTTTCAAATAATAATAGCTTTTATATAAGGAAAGAATTTCCAAAATTATGATGAAAAGATTTCAAATTTGAAATTGAATGGTTTTGAAAGCTATAATTGAATCTTTGTGAAAGATAGTTGAACCCTATTTTGAAATTGAAGAGGATTTTTAAATGGTGTATCTTTTATACATAAAAGACTGAAATGGGAATTGTTTTGAAAGTTATGAATGAATCTTTGGAAATGGTTTTGAAAGCTATAAAATGAGTCTTTAATTTAAGGACCGGATGAGTTAATCCAACTTGAAATGGAATTGTTTTGAAAGGCTATAAATGAATCTTTGTTAAAGATTTGTGAACCTTGTTTTTTAAATTAAAAAGGTGTTTTAAAAGTGAATCTTTTGTTTAAAAGATTAAAGTGTGGAAATTGTTTAAACCATTGAAAGGTTTCCGGAAGTAAATATTTTTGTTTAAAAGATTTGTAAATGGTAATTTGTTTAAACCATTTGAAAGAAAATTTTTGGGTTTTAAAGTTGTGACTTAACTGAAATCCCATTATCCATATGTTTTCAAAAATATTGCGCTCACTATTCGGTTTAGCCGGGAGAGGACCTTTGTGTCATATAACCCATTCCGAATAATGATACGACGTTATGGATAGCAATTAAAGACCGGTGGTGAAGACTGGATATTTTCGAAAACGAAAGGATTTCTTGTCGAATGTCTCTGATCGGCTGATCCCCGGTATAGAGATTTGAGCACCCTTTTGTGATGGAGAGTCCGGACGGCAAGAGCTTCTTAGGAAGTGCCTTCGGTTCCGTTCGAACCCGGAACGGACTTGTATGGATGTGTGTCTGACATTATACTTTGAGATGTAAAACTGGTTCATATCAAACACATTTCTGTTTGGTGGCGGAGAATTTATTCTCTTAGCTTAACACCCTTCTCTGAGACGTACGAGCTCAGAGGTTATGTAGTTGATGGTTACTAGTGATACATTCCCAATTTGGTAACGTGGCATACGAAGTGCTACTGATCATTTGTTGATCAAAGCATGGCTTTTGTGAAAAGCGTAGCTTTGTGGACGAGACTTCGTCGAGCCTCACACGCCGGAATGGTCGAAACATGAAGAATGCAGCAAGGTTATAGGTAGTAGCGCCCTTTAGGGTATGTGCATTTCCTTCTGGATAGAAGAGGTATCATGGTATGGAGCCCAGATACTTAACTTATGTGGATATTGCAAATATATATATGACTTTGTGATTGTTGTTGTTGGGGACCCGGATAAAGGTTGTTTACAACCGGGGAATGGCATACTCGTGTCAGTAGTTACCTATTTTTGCAGAGGTAACCCGACCTTGTGTTGGCAGAGATCCGGTTAGGTTCTCGGGGCGTCCCTCCAGAGGCGTTCCCATGTGGAAATAGGAAGTTCCTTAGCCTGATCATTTGTTGGAAATCCAATCACCAATACGCGCTTTGTACGGTTTTAGTTGTAGAACCTGCCATCTAATATGGTAGCTATAGTAGGCATACTATAATGGCATGTATGCTGGCTAAGATTAATATTATACTTTCGAAATGTTTTCCACTATGCACTAATAATAATATCAAATGGTTTTCACGTATCAAGCATGTTTGACTATCATAAGGAGAAATCTCCTCCAAGTGTGCGATTGCATGCTGTGTGTGCTGGGAGGCCTTATGGCAGTTTCATTTTCCAAAAAGCATTGCGGGTTTCAAATTTAAATTCTTTCATTTGTTTTTAAAAATAAAATGTTTTTGTTTGCTCATATCAGTCCCATGACTGACCCGGAGTTTTTTGTTCCTTTCCTAAACTCTGGGTGCCCACAATTTTCCACACGGGCAGTCTAGAGTTGGGTTTTTCAGATAGTAGATATAGATATCGATTGGGTAGCTTTTAGCTTTCTCTTTGGTATTCTTTGGGATCTTCTTCAGTATTTGGTTAGGACGACGGATGAGACTTGCTTAGCTTGGTGCAACGTGATGGTGGTTCGAGCTAGTGGTTTGGAGTTTGGCTTTGAGCATTGGATTGGAGTTGCAGTTTGATTATTGAAGTTATCTCTTTTGCTATTTGTTTTCCACTGTTGTTTATTGTCTCTGATATTCTTGTATCTCTGATATTGATATCATTGTTGTGTATCTGGATATTGTATCAATGTTGTATATATTGATATTCATTTTTTTCTTCCGCTGTGTTGTTATACTTAATGTGTTATAAGTTTCGGCGAACCAGATTCGACGTTTGGATCTGCGGCATTGGAATACGAGTGTCGTATTCGGTGCTGATTTTCGAAGGCCGAGTCAGGATCGCTACAGTATCTCGGAAGACTTCCCGCACATAAACACAGAAAAGTTATTATCTTACGATAACCAAAACATTTGATAGGAAATCCAGTGATATTATAATAGGGTCTAGGGTTTTCAAGTAAAATATAAAATAGCCGAAATTGTTACGTTTATCAAATTCCAGCATATATAGGTGTACAATCAAAACCGTAAATGGCACGTAGGAAGAATGGGTTTCCATCAATGGCAGGGCTGCTGGGGTATCGTCCATCACAGTACATGGCCTAGATCACCGTACCAAGGATCCACCCTAAATCCCCTACAACACAAGGCCAGAACCATCCCTTACTGGATAGTCTCGAACAAGACAACCCCGACAGTTGTTGCAATCAACTGCCGCACACAGCTGAATACAAAGGGACCTCTAGACAGGGGAAAATCTTGTCCTACTTGAGCGCGACTCAATTAGCCTTGCTGCACCTCCCCTGTTTTAGCCATTCCTGGTTGATGAGGCTTGAGGCTACGATTACCTTTATAGAACACATCTATCTTAGAATGCTCTTCGTCCACCTGACGATGTCCTGAAAGCATTCAATCCATACAAGTTCGTTCCGCGTTCGAACGAAACTGAAGACACTGTCTCGCTACACTCATTTTGGAATCACCCTCAGAGTTAACGACAATAGCCCTTGCACTTTGAATCTTCATCTCAATCGTAAGCACTGTCTCCGTTAACTCATTTTGGAATCACCCTCAGAGTATATGACCATAGCCTTTCCTCTGAATCTTTACTTGATCTTCACTTGAGATTTCAACACCTATCGTTTAATTTGGATTGATGTGGTTTTCGGATATCCAAATTTGGAAATCTGATCCCGGTCTCACCGAAATCCAAAATGCCATCTTTTAAGTCCAAGTTGTTTTAAGTTAAAATAATTCAATTCATTATCTATATTCACACAGATAGATAATTCACAATCTCACAAATAGATAATCCATATCATCACAATTCAACCAGAGCATCTCATATCATAGATCAACACATATCTCATATCAGAGATAGCAAACAATCCAAGACATTCAAATAACATTCAGCCATCCATAAGCAAAGATTTATTAATCACGCCATTTCTAATTAATTTAAAACAAATTAAATTAATTACTTCCATCACTATAAATCATGCTTACTTAACCATTAATTAATTATAAACCAATTAATTAATCACCATCTAATTATCCATCTTAATTAATCATCCTTGATTAATTATTCTTCAATTACATTAAGTAATTAGCCTTTAATTAATTACACAAATTAATTATCCTTAACCATTTACAGTAATTAACCTTTAATTACTCCCATTAATTAATTAGCTATAATTAATTACATTAATCCTTAATTACTTACATTAATTAATTACTCTATAATCACTTCATTGATTAATTATCCTTGATTAATCAATTCTTAATTACATGATTAATTAAATTAATTAACGATCCTCTAATTACTTCTTTAATTAATTATATTTCTAATTAATCACATTTAATAATCAATCCTTGATTAATTACATTCATTAATCAACCTTGATTAATCACATTTAGTAATTAATTGTCTTTAATTACTTACATTACTTAGTTAATTCCTTAATTAATTATACGAGTTAATTCTTTAATTAATTACACTAAGTAATTAATTCTTAATTACTTCCACTAAGTAATTATCCTTCTTATTAATTACACAAAGTAATTAAACCTAAAACTACTTCCATTCCTCAATTAATTGCATCCAGTAATTACCCATTAATTACTTCACTAAGTAATTACACTTTATTAATTACATTTAGTAATTATACTTTAATCAATTCCACAAATCATTATCCTTAATTAATTAATATAATTAATTATCTTAAATCAATCACATTAATTAATTATTTCATATCCCTAGTTAATGATCTTTACATTAACTATTAACAATTCTTTAATTACTTCTCTAAGTAATTATGCTTTAATTAACCATTATTAATTACAAATTATTAATTTTAATAACCAATTAATCCATCTCTAATCACTTAATAAATTAATGCTTAATTATAACTTAATTAATCTTTAATTACTTGATTAATAAATTTCTAATCATTAATTAATAATCTATACTTCTCTAATTAATGATCCTTAATTTCAAATTAATAACCCTTAAATTAATTAACCTACTACCCTTAATTAATAATTTAATTAATCCTTAATCACTAATTAATTAAATTAATTAATTATACTTTAATTACCTTATTTATTTAATGAATCTCAAATCATAAAATCTTAATTAACTTTAAGATAAAAACATTATCCTTATCAATGACGTAATCATCATTTACAAATGCATTTGAAACATTTTACTTTTAAATTTACTTTTAAATTTCATTTTCAAATTTAAGGTTTAAAATGATTACAAATTAACAAAATTTAAAACAATTTTACAAACCTCTTAAACAAATGTTAAAGAAGCACTTATCTTATATAAAAGAAATTTATGTAAGAGTTTTAAAACCAAATTTGTTTAAATTCAAACCTTGCTTTTTTCTAAAACTTTTTTAAAAATCTGTTTTAATATGCTGCTTCGGGTTCAACCCGATGGATACTCGAGCACTTACCCAAAAAAAACCACGTCTTTTATTTCTTTTTAAAATTAGGTTTAAATTTTAAAGTTTTAAAATCTGAAACAAATCACTCACAAATCACTCGAGAACCCACTCGAGCCAAAACCTCTCTATCTCGAAACCTCCTTCGGGACAGAACAAAAAACCAACGCTTCAGACACCAAACCACTGCCGTGCACATGCACCGGCAAAGCAGCCACCTCAGACCATCCGCGATGACTCTCTTAAGTCGACGATCATCCTCACACTAGATCTCGATCATTAAAACTCCGATTCTCCCTCAAATCCAAAATCGAGCAACTCTGCACAATACCTGGAACAAACCCAAACTTGGAAAAAACCTCGAACTCAAAATGCCGATCACCGGAGCGCCTAAGATTCCAACCACAACTTCGCCAACCTCCATGCTACCGATCCCCAGAGTTTGGTGGAACTCGATCCACCAGAGATGTCGAGATGATCGCAAACTCCCGACCTTGCTAAAACTAGGGTTACAGACTAACCCAATCACCCACCACCACTATAGTGCCTTAAACACTCTTCAGACGTCTTTCCCACATTCTCCGATCATCCCTCTACCACCAGAGAAGAACACAACCTCCCCAAGCAACTAGATCGCCAAAGGCCACCCAAAACACCATTTCTAATCAACTCGAACTGCTCCCCCAAACCTAACCTAAAAATTATGATTTCACTTCTGAAAATAATGTTTTTGATTAAGGATTCAGTTTATATACCTAAATTAATAAATTAGGATGTTTGAAATTTAGAAAAAACTCAAGCTTGCCTGTTCTTTTGGTTTTCCAGAGCAATTTCCAATTTATTTTCACTTAAATATAATTTTAAACTATAATCTATGATGAAACAAACAAATTTTGTTTAAAGCCTAAGTCCTAACAAAAATTAGATCAAAAGATAATGATTTTTGTTTGAAAATCTTAGTTTGAAACTAAGAACAGTAAAGTCACAGATACAACAGGCATGCACACAACCATACATCCATATATACACAGAAAATTCATATATACAAAACATACTTTGCTTCAAAGATTCACATGCAACTAGATTTACCAATACTTAACTTTTTTAAAAGTGTTACTCACCAGTTTAAAAATGATGAACAGAGCCTTTTTGAAAAAGCTTTTGAAAACTTGAGTGCTGAAGAAAGCTTCTCTGATTTTTCAAAACTGGTTGTTATGATATGAAAACTTGTTGCAGAGATTACTTAATTTGAAAACAGAGAGGTTCCTGCTTTGATTTTGTGCTTGCCCTTGATTAAATCTCAGGTTTGCTTGCAGGCTTTGTTCTTGATATTGAAAATGTACAGGTTATTGATTTTGTTTCAGGTTTGAGGAAGGATTAATTACAGAGTTTATTTTGAGAATTTGGTTTGAGAAATGTGGATTACTAATTTGTTTATGAGAATTTGGTTTAAGTTTTTTTTCTTAGCTTTGAATAGGAAAGGATAGAAAAGAAATTGAAGGTAAGAAGCATATGTATTTATAAAGGCTAAATGTGATTTATTTAAAATAAAAGGAAAAATAAAAATAAAAATGACACATGTTTAAACACTTAACATTTTTCATTTGCATTGTTTATTATTTAACACTTGTTACTATTGTCTCTTAATTTGATTACACTTGTAATCATGTAATTTTTATTTATTTTAAATGTAAATAAAAAGCTTTTATACTTACTTTTAAATTTCTTATCTAAATATATATATATATATATATATATATATATATGAATTTCTTTAAAGAGAATAATATAAAACCAATTATATATAAATAAAATATTATACATATATTTTAAATCCAAAATGTTTTAAAAATATCTATCTTTTGAATTTCAAAATTAAATCCAAATTCAAGTTCAAATTAAATTTAAAAATCCAATTTAATCATATTAAACAACACATTTAATTTGAAAATAACTATTTTATTTTCTTTAAAGTCTATTTGTATCTAACAAATTATTGATATTGTTTGAAGATAATCACTTTTTCCAATTTTAAATAATTTATAAAAGAGATTATCTCATTATTTATAAATTACTTATTTACTAAATGAATTGATGTATCATATGCAAACTGTATTTTAAACTTTTATGTATATTCCCAAATCATATTTATCAAGCAATATTTAAAAAGAAAATAAAATAAACCTTTTTGTTAATTTTATTTAAATTTTAAACTTAAGCTAAAAATATTTTAAACAATTAACATTCACCTTAAGTATTTCAAAACTATATAGTTAACTTATTTAAATAACGTTTGAAATTTTTTATATTAAATTAATCATAACTTCCAAATTACCAAAATATAATTAAGAATTTGAAATCATGATTTTATTTGTTAAATTCAAACCAAAGCTTTTCTATTTACAATATATACAAATATATATATATACATTATTAATAGAAAACATGTTATTAGCTTTAAAAGATAAAATTTACCAATTAAATATGTATTTTCTTTTAAAGAATAAACTTGCCAATTTAAATTAAAATTATAAAAGAAAATTATCAAATCAATTTAATTATTAATACAGATTATTAAATTGATATTGCCCAAAATTCCATTCATCACATTCCTCCCCCTTAAAAGAATTTCGTCCCCGAAATTTAAAACAAAGATAATTTAATAACCTAACAAAGATTTTAATTTTAAACCATAAGCATATATTATCAACTATATGCTAACAACCATAGCAACCAATTTACTCAAACAAAGAAATCTAATGATCTTAACACAAATCAGGATAGACCTCCCAACACTATCTAGAGTTTCCCAGGTATAAACATTAGGATACTCTCTCTGTTGACTCCAAATTAGCTACACTACTAAGCTACAGAGCTTTTACTCATCTAGATCTATAATCTGAATAGGATATCAGACCACAGATAAGTCTGACTCAACTACCAAATCCTAAAGAACTGCTGGTTCCAAAACCAGTGATGGATAATACACGTACTACCTCAGAGATACTGAAATACATTGAATCCCAGTCTTCCAAACTGGCAATTCAACCCTGTAGACCAAAGCACTTATCCCTAACAGAACACAGAAAGGATCCAATACCTCAGAGCTAGCTTCCCAGTCTTACCAAATCTTATAGCTCCTTTGATCGAAAAAAAACTTATCCAAAACCAAATCTCTGACTTCGAAATCCAAATTCCTCCGCCTCTTATCCATAAAACTCTTCTGACAATCCTGGGATGCCTTTATCCTTCCTGACCAACTCAACCTTCGCTGATGCTTTTTAAAACAAACTGGAAAAAGCAACCCAACAAAAATGATCCTCTCAAGATTAACCAAAATCAAGAACACAAACTCTATTCCACAATCATCAGAAGACATCTTACTTCTCCAATCCGGGTAAAACAAAACAAGTGAACTCACAATCCTGTCTTCAATCCTGAAAAATTTCCTATAGAAACCCTCTAATCCAAAAAAACTACGAACTTCCAAGGAGTCTAGGGTTGCTTCCGCCCTAGAACAGCTGATACCTCGCTTTCGCTGCGCAACTCTAATGTGGAATAGATGAGAATGCCATTGATGAACACGAGCACAAACTTGTCCAACACATCCCGAATGATAGTTCAACAGATCCATGAAGAGAAAACTCGAAACTTCCATGATATCTTAAGCTGCTTCACCAAAACTTCTCTCTAGGAGCCATCCTTTAACTTAGCTGAACCACCGGTATCACTCCTTCAATCCTAGCTGATACGAAAACTCAATCTCCAGATGCTAAGGCAAACTTTGACTTCCCTGAAGACATCCAGAAAAATCTCTGACAACTTCGATAACTCCTACATTCCCTAGAGATGCCTCGATCCCAAGCAAAAGATTACTCAAGAGAACACTCAACTATCGCAAGTCACTTGTGATAACCCGAAGTTTCAGGCAATTTAAAATGTGATTATCTCCTTTATAAACTATTTAAAATTGGTAAAATTTGTTGTTTTCAAACAACAATAGTAATGTGTTGTTTTTGTATATATAAATGGATTTTAAATAGAATTATTATTTACAAATTGAATTTTTGTTTGTTTATATATATATATATATATATATATATATGAGTTGATTTTAAATTAAATGTGAATTTGGGGTTGAAATTCAAAAGACAAATATCTTAAAATAAATAGGAATTAAAATTATGTATTTTTGATTTTTTTAGTATATAATTAGTTCCATATTATTTTCAAGATTAAAGATTTTAAACCCTAAAATAGTATCTATATATACACTTATAAATTTAAAAAGTATTTTAGTTTAAAGTAAGATTTGATAAAGGTATATATATTTCTTTAAAAAGTTATACTTAAATAAAGGTAGTTTGTAAATATACATGTGATATTTAGTAAAAGATTCAAAATACTTTTCTTTTAATACTTGGAATAAAACATATATATATACATTTATAAATATAATACATAAATATATCAACACAAGAAAGTATTAATAATTATTTCTTTTTAAATTCGTAAATATATGAAGCATGTGATATACAAATTTGTTACAAATTTTTGATAATTAGAAACATAAGTCAACAAGTGTTGGTTTGTATAGACAAGTGGCAACCTCATTTCTTTAGGATTTTAAAAAAAAATTCAAAATGAATGAGAAAACCAGGTTTTTATTCCTTCATCTTCAAAATTAGAAACCAGAGAAGGAAAAAATCTGCAAACATACTAACTTGAGAAAAATCAAAGAATCAAGCCTGTAACAAAATATACAAACCAGAACAAGATCAAAGTCCTGTAAACTAAAGAAGATCAAGATCTAGCAAAGGTAGACTCAAATCAAAGCATATCAAGCAAGCTAACAAATTCAACATCAAAGTAAATCAAACTTCAGATCATCACCAATCAAACTGATCCAGATAAACCAAGTTTCTGAAAACAAAAGCAAGCTTTCAGTTCAGAGCATAAAACCCAGTCCTCTGTTTCACTGTACAGGTGAGTAAATCTAATCTTAAACAGTTTCAAATTTTGTGTGTAAATTGTTTGAAGTAAAATTTGTGATGCATGTTTAAATATATGTATGCATGCTTGTTTTAAAATCTAGGTACATGAATTATGTAATGAATATATTAGTGTGAATGACTGTGATCATCCCTGTTTATATTTCACAGTTTAAAAATTTAGATATAAATTCCAATCCTCCTCATCTGATCTCTGATTTGGGTTAGGAATTCAAACAATTTTTTTTTAATCACTAGCAAAGTTTTAAAAATACTTTTATGAGAAACAAGTATGTATATTTTTGGAAATTGAATCTTACAAGAAGAAAACTCAAATTTTTCAAAATTCGATTTCATCAATTAAATGTTTCAAGTTTAAAACTTGAATCTACTTCAAAAACTAAGATTTTTAAAATAAAAATCACAACTTTTAGTAAAGTTTTGAATGAGCATTTCTAGGATGATCAGAAAATGGTTTTTTGGCTATTTCTGGTGGCCGGAAGTCTTGAGGTAGTCGGGGCTTCGTCTAGAGGTAGGAGGAAGCTTGGAGGTAGGGGCAAAAATGCCAGGTGTATTTATAGTTCATCGTGGCGACGTACTTTGGTCAAACTAGGGTTTGGAAGGGAGATTTCGTCGAGGTTGTTTACAAGCGTCGTACATCATCAATGGGTTACCGGAGATGATCGCGTGAGGGGGATTAGGAGCAGAGTGGTGTAGTGAAGTTTTGGGCGAGGCGGCGCGTCGACTGGTGGTCGTGGGTGGCGTCACGGTGAAGTTTCCTGTGATTGGAATTTTGGTCCAGGCACTGTTTTGGCTCGATTTCATGTGGCGTCGATTTTCTGCGATCTGAAGGATCATGGCGATTGTGGGGTTGAGTTGTGACTTGCCAGTGGTCATGGCACTGGTTGGCGGCGACTGGGTTGCATGTGCATGTGCACGGGATTGATCGAGTATGTTTGAGTTTTGATCATTTGGGGAAGAGGGAGATAACTTGGGGTGGGTCACGAAGTATTCCAGGGTTCGACTAGAAGCAGAGTTGGTGGTTGTGATTTGTGAGTGATTTGTGTTTAGCTCGGGGGTTTACCCGGGTTTTTCTGGTGATTTTCTCGTGGCTGGCTCGGGTTAATATTTATATAACCTATGTTTAAACTTTTATAAGATAATCGGTGCATGGTTTAAATTTAAATGGGAACCGCATCTAGATTTCAAAAACAAAAGTGTGTATATGATATAAGAAGTAAAAATCAGGTTAGAATGGAAGATCAAGCTTTCATTTTGAGAAAAAAAACCCAAGTTTCGAGTATTATCAAGTTTTAATCAATATAAATGTTTAATCATTTTTTTTCAAATAAGCAAAATGATCAAGTTTTAAAGGGATAATTTAATGGAAGCTTAAGGTAAGTATCTACGGGTTTTCAAGATTACATGTAAGAGTTAAGTGATTAAATTTGTTTAAAATTAATTACATCTTGGATTAATTTTGTAAATTATTTTGTTAAGAGCTATTAAATATGATTTAATGAGTATAATAAATTTAAAGATCATTTACTAGTGATTAAGGGATAGTTAATTAAGTAATTTGAGGTAATTAGTTTAATTAATTAAGAGAGTTAATTACTTGATAAATTAAGGGTTATTTAATCTAAGAATTTAAGGTAATTAATTAAAGGTTAATTACTTAATGTAATTAAATGATAATTAATCAAGGATGATTAATTAACATGGATGATTAAAGAATGATTTATTGGGTTGTAATTAATAAAAGATAAGTAAGCAGGGTTAATAGTGATTAAAGTAATTAATTTAATTTAATTAAATTAATTAGAAATGCTGTGACAAATTGAACTTACTTACGAATGATTGAATAATATGGTATGCCTTAGGATAATTGATATCCCTGACATGTAATTTATGATACCGTGTGATATGATATGTTGAGTTAAACTGTAATAATATGTTTGTCTATCTATGATGAATGACTATGTAAATATGTAATTATGGATATATATATATATGGAATTTTTTAAAACTTAAACTACTTTGATTTTAAGATGACATAAAACTCGAAGAGACCGGGTCAGGTATCAGTAAATACCCGAAACCACTTCGATTTGTAATCTACAATAATTCTATATAGATTTGATATGTAAGATAAATAGGCTGGAATGGAATAATATGGACCTTTGAAACTAAGTAAAGTTACTTAGGGATTGATTTGTGAAATAAGTGTTGACCATAACCAGTTATGAACACGTAATAAGATACGAGTTGCCCGGGATTTCATTTATGTTTACAACATAGTATTTTAAATTTGCATGAGTTTACTCATGCTAGTTTCAAGCCTCACCCGGGTGTTACTTTGATGTAATGCTTTGGTTAGACCGAGTATTATATATTTTCAGGTAAGGATGTTCTGGAGCTCAGGAGGCGAGCTGGATGGAAGGAACGTATGGAGTATATTCCGCTGTGATATATTGTAATTTATCCGGGACATGTTGAATTTAACTGTCCATGGTTTTGTGTAAATGTTGTAACTCTGATGTATCGATATAAATTAATTGATACAATTTTCCTTTGTATAACTGCTATATTATTTGATATTATATTTGATCTGCCACGAATGTGAGAATCTGTGGTTTGGTGTTTCTGTTTCTTCTTCTTCTTCTATTTCTTTTCTTCTTTTCCTTAACTATCTGGAATTTTCGAGATCGAAAAATTCTGGGTCATTACATTTGGTATCAGAGCAGAAGGTTAAGTGAGAACCTTGGCTCTAGTGGGTTTACTCATTAAGGGTAGGGTAAGTAGCACCCTAGAAGAGTTGAGTATAGTATATATGAGAGAGCGTACTTGTTATTTTCCTATAAAATGATTTTTATATAAGATTATCTTTTGATGTATAAAGAAATAATTTTTCTAATTATTAAAGATAAATTGGTTATTGATTATTGGAATTAAAATTAGGTGGTAATAATAATACAACCATATTGAAAATTTAATAAAGATAAGTTTGAAATGGATCCAAGCTAAAACTAAAATCCTGAATTTGTAAAAGTGATATCAAAATAAGATAAAAATTAAGATATGATAATCTTCGTTATTATCATAAATGGTTGATGTGCACAATAATGAAATGTGTGTTAACGATTAAGCAAAATGAAATGTTTAAGGAAGTAAAAATTTAGGTGAGTATGTCTTATATATTGAAATTGAAAAAGGGTTAATGATGAAGTTTTAAATCTAAGCTCAGAAATACAGAATTTTTTTCAAAGTGCTAAAAGAAATAATAAACAAGTATTATTTGAAAGAAAGGGTCTTGTTTCAAACAAGGGTTGTTTGAAAATTCTAAAGAAATTTGTTTTCAACTTAAAACCAAAGGTAGTTTAAAATTTAAGGTAACTTGGTGTGTAAAGGAAATAAATATGTATGTATGTGGAATATACATAATATTAGTGCTGATTTGAAATTAACTCAAAAGTGATGAGTTTTGATTTTCCTTGAAGTATGATGTAAAACCCAAAGCGATATAGGTTTTGAACTTATAAGTGGGAAAGTATTTTGAATTTTCAAATGGAGAATTCAAATTTGAGTAAGGTTAACGGGATTAATTGAATTTAACTTGGAGGAAGTTAGATAAGTTTGAATGAACAACCTGATTTCGAAATTTCAAGACGAAATTGGGATTTAACTTGGGAAGTCAAATGGTTAATTTGAACTGAGAGTTTATGTGATCTCAAAATGGGTTTGAGATCCGGAAATTGAAATAGGTGGATATTATAAATAATTCGGATGATATCATCCCGTTGTTATTAATAATCTTTAAACTATGAATTGGATTTGTATAAATGAATGAAGAAATGGATTGTGGTAATACATCCATTATTGAGATAAATGGGGTAATAAATTAAATTTTGAAGAGAAAATTGCTTTGAACTTTTATTTGAACTTTGAAATAAGTTAAGTAAGATAAATTAAAATGGAAATAAAACTTTAAATTGAAATTATTTAAGTAATTTTGATTTTTGAAGATAGTGAACTTGTTGGAGTGAAATCACTTTGGACTTAAGTTTTGGATGTTTAAAAGAACTTGGAAATTTAAATTGTTAAGGATTGGTTTCAAAAATTGAAATTTGGGGATAAACTGGATTTCAAAGATTGAGTTGTTTAAAAAGGGTTTGAACTATGATTTGAACTTAGAAATAAGTTTATGAAGAAGTAAAGGTGATTCAAATTGGAGTACGTGAAATTTGGACTCAGAATTAAGTATTTAAAGACTTTAAAAGTAAAGGTTAATTTGATTTAAAGAAGTTAAATCAACATTTGAAAATTTAACTTGAATTTATACAATTCGAGATGATTTAAAGTGAAATTTAATTTGAAATTAGTTCAAATTGAAATCTAACTGAATAATTTTGGAATTGTGATTAAATTTGAATAGTTTCAAATTAAAATAGAATTTGATTTGAATTTGGAAAAAAATTGAGGTTAATTCAACTTGAGTTAGGATTAAATCAATTTCAATGGAAATTGAAGTTATTTAAATTGGAATTGAGTCAATGTCGACAGAAGTGGAAATTTAAATTGAATTGATGGGAATGAAGATTGGGAATTAAACAGTTTGACTCCGGATTATTTGCAAAATAAATTGTTTTAATATAAACCTATTTTTCCAAGCTATTTACTATATACAACCTTTCTTTTTAAAGCTAAACTATTTAATAATTTTACAATTGTTTTATAAACTGATTTCTATTTATAACTATCTAATAACTAATTACTATTTTACAACTATTTTATAATTATCCAACTACTTTACAATATTTTATAACCACTTAACTATTTTACATCTATTTTACAAATAATAACTACCATTCAACTACTTGTCTATTTAAACCTTTTCAAGCTATTTTTTTAAAATTTGAGTTAGTCAGGGTATAAACTATTTATAATTGAAGTAATAACTCAATGGGAAATGGAAGAAATTGAGAATAAGTGAATAGAATTAAAGGAAATGTGAATAAAAGGGAGAAATTGATTTAGCTAATAATCAATGGAGATAAATGCGTAGGATGTATGTATATTATTCTATTCGCATAGTGATTTGATCTAGATTCGAGCATAGAATTTCGAGATAGTACATCGATCCGAGTTAGGATTTTTTCACTCGATTTTTGACGACGAACCTGGATATGGATTGTTGATTGGTTCTGGATATTCTCTATCATAGTTATGGCTATGAAAGGAGAATGACGGTTTCTGATCAATAAACCAGATCTGAGTCCGTACTAGGAAGTCGGGTGGACGATACTAGTTCGAAAGTGAAAATTGTATGATCGAGTGAGCGATCAGATTGATATAGCGTACGGATGATATGTGTACATCGTACGGGTTTGAATGAAATTGATATTGAATTTGTGGATATGAACTGTAAAATGGTTTTTGAAACGAATGGTATATTTTGTGAAATATATGATGAAATAAAATGTAAATTGGATTTTCCATGATGGAAATTTACTTTATGAAAGTAAGTAATATGGAAGTGACTTTATAGAGTAATCAAATTTGAATATTTGATTTGGAATAAACAAAGTTATATATCTTTGTTATATAAGATAAATCTCCCCTTGTTGAATCTATTGCTAGAAGAAAAGGGTGTTTGAAAGTATTTGAAGTATAAAAAGGGAATTTATACAAGTTTGAAGTGATCCAAAGATTTTTAGAGTTATATATATCTATATATATAAAGGATCTTATGAGAATGATTTTGAGAAAAGGTTTTTGGAACCTTTGGATTTGGAAAGGCTTTTGATTTTTAGGAAAAATCAATTTTGGAGATTTGGAAAGCCTAGTTGAGAATTATCGATTTTAGGATAATCGATTTTGTGAAAAGGAGATTTATATGAGATTCATACTAGGTGTATGATTTAGAAGATACTATATGTGTATAGTATAAAGTGTTTTGAAAATGGCTCTGGGAAAAAAGGCACTCCCTTGAAATGAACTTCATAGGAGTACCACAGGGTGGTACTGCCTTGAACCCCAAGGGGGGGGGGGTTCTAAAGTTGATCTTGTGAGGAAGTCCGGACAAACTGAAGTTCCTGAGGATTATGTGTAGTGTATAGCGAAAGTCGAGGGCGCTGATGCCTACAGAGGCATTTGGGTTATGCTGTGAATACAGTGTAATTCGATGTCACTGCGATCTACTACAGACCATAGCGAAAGTCTTGTGTGCTGTTGAGAGCCAACAGTCTACGTTTGATTTTACATTGGTAGACTGCGACCTATGGTAATATAACTAAAGTCGTGTGTGCTGCTGGGAGCCAACAGTTTACATTTGATTTTACATCGGCAGACTACGACCTATGAAGACATAGCGAAAGTCAAGAGGCCATGAGAGCCTAAGGCTACATTGGGACTTGACTGATGTAGTCTACGACCTATGTGGGAGTGGTGAAGTTTCACTTGGCAGTGAAAATAGAGGGCGCTGATGCCTACAGTTACATGGACTTTTGTTGTGATGGCAACGTAACCCTGGAATGTAACTGCAATCTGTCGTGGGTTCCATAGCGTAATCGAGGGGTGCGGAGTGCCTACAGTTACATGGACTTTTGCTGCGATGAAAACGTAACCCAGGATGTAACTACGACCATGGATGGGGGTGATGATTTCCAGAGCATTCTCACCAAAGATAATTCCTCTATTTTCAAAAATGTTTTCTATATTTTCAATAATATTATTTTCCAAGTATTTTCACTGAGTACTTATAGATTTTCAGTCTTACGCCTGAACATGTTTGATCGAATTTCTGTGAGAACGAGGACGGACTTGTTGAGACATCGAGTTATAAAATGTATTTTTATAAAACTATTTTGGGAATATTATATAGATTGTTAAAGTGTTTAAAAAATTCTTAATAAAAAAGAGCTTATAGTAAAAAGTGATCAAAGAATAATTTTTTTGCTTCTGGCTTCGTTCCTTTTCGAGGACGAAAAGATTCTAAGGGGAGAAGAATGTGATAATCCAGAATTTCAAGCAATTTAAAATGTGACAATCTCCTTTATAAATTATTTAAAATTGGTAAAAATTGTTGTTTCTGTTGAATATGCGATTATATGATTTTTGTTTGATGATAATAAACATATATATATATATATTCGTGTAAATGTGTTTGTTAATGTACTATTTTATTTTTCATAGACTAAATAAATATTTGCTGAATAAAAATAAATAACACAGAATTTGAATTCAAACAGAATTTTTATTCTAACAAATATTTATTACAATCTTTGAATAGTATAAAGTTCAAGCTCTCACTATATATATTCAATTACAGTACAACTTTGATTATGTCACAATTTCACATTTACAGTTAACCTCACTACATATCACTCACACTCGTATTTATCTTCAACTTCATTCCAATATGAATCCAGCATCTGAGCAATCTGCAAAGATAAATATTGACGCAGTAAAATTGAAAAGGAAATATTTTTGCAGTATTAAACAAAATGTGGATTTTGAAAATAATATTTGCCTCAGTTATTTGGGTTGTTCGTCATCATTTAATTTTCAATTCATCATACACGAACAGCTTGTGACATACACAGTGCATCACTGTATATGCCACAAGGCCGTGCACATCGATATATACACTCGATAAATTTACAGGGACAGGTGAGCACAGGTCAAACCCAAAATACCGGATTCAACTCAAGTGCAATAAAATAATGTCACAACTTTCAGCACAAGGTCAAATCCGAGCTACAAACTGGATTCAACTCAGGTGCGCTACAAAACATCATAAAACCGTCGAGCATAAAATTCAAGTACAATCAAACAGTGCAGTGATGGATTTGCAACCAAATGCCACCAAGTGAATATGTACACAAACACATAACAGCCCATATATGCAAACTGCCTCAAAAATGACCTGACAGCTACATACAGTCTCAAGTGAAAGCAAAACTCAAACCAGAGGCAACTCGCTATAAACAAAATACACAAAAGTTCTCAATTCAACATGACAGCAAACAACAGTGCACAATGGCAATGACAACATATATATACATGTCGATCTGGTAGCAAACAAAGTCAACAAAACATGCATTACATACATGGCAACTTCAAAATCAAACATATGCACCATGCAAATTCTGGAGCAACAACTCAGGCGGTCATTGCCATACTTCAGACAAGTATGATTCATGGACAAACTTACGAAAAATGCACAAGGAAGCCAAGCAAGACAAGTTCCAAATGCATTTTCTCAGCAGAACAGTTCATATCAGCAGGAAGTTGTCTACACACAATACATGATTAATACAAACAACATTTCTCATATTCAGACTTGGGCTCATCCAAAAAGACAACCATATAGCAACACGTCTTCTAACGTGAAAAGATATTTAGGGCTGCCTTCGTTGCATCAAACTCAGTCTAAAAGACATGGTATTACACCAGGATATAAATGCAAGCATATATGCAACATGAATAACTCAATGCAACATGACAATGCTGACTCGTGTACACAAGCATCAGGCTCAGTATATGCTACAGGTATGAACATAGATTACTTGCAACAGTGGTGATGCAATGCAATACAACATGAATTATATCAGTGGACATATATAAGCATTGAAACAAAGGAGCAGCCCATTTTCCAAAAGAAGCAACAGAGTAACCACGATCAAAGTCAAGGCTCAATGTCACAAATAATACAACTTGATTATCAAAGTGTATACATGATGAAGCAATCAAGTGAAGTGGCCGAGATCAAGAAATGACAAAGATTCAACTATGACAGTTTATTTTTTTTTTAAGAAAAAAACATCATCAAACACTATCATGAAAGCAAAGCAGTAACAATATCAAGTCGAAGTCAAGTGATAACAAACAAATCAAATTCAAAGTAGCAGTCAAGGCCGATACACAAAATCATATGACCGAAGTCAAATGAAGCCGTGGTGGCCACGAAACAAGCAGTGCCGTGATAACCAAGCAATCAAGGAATCGAACCAAGTCACAGTTCAAAACCGCATGAATTGAAAAAGTCAGAGAAATCTCAAGCATTAAAATGAAATCAAATGGCCAAAGCATAATATTGAAAATATCAGACGAACGCAAATAAAGGAGACCGAACTCCTATATAAACCACAACATCATCAGCGAAATAGAGCATTCGAGTTCAAGTAACAACAGAGCATAATCATACAACTCGAATCATCAATTGAGTTCAAGCATTAAATCAGAAAAGAAAAAGAGGAAAAATCACATACCGAAGCTTTCTTGAACTCAATCAATTCGAAGCATTTGAAGTAATTAAAAGAGACCATCGATTGACAGAAAAGGGACGCCAAAGCAACTATTCAATCGAGCAATTAGAATCGGCTTCTTCAAATTATACAATAACCCTAATTTGGAACAAAGGGGACGAAGCCCTAATTTGCAAAGACGAGGACAAAGCCGCCATTAACAAAAAAGGGAACGGGCCAAATAATATAAAAGGGGCCGGCTTTTTATTAAGATTATAAGGGCTTTTTAATTTAGAATTAGGGTTGTTTTATTTTTAAATTGTTTTAAATTTGTATTTCAATTTTAAACCGTTGTAATTTCTAGTCGTGTGACTAGGGAACAAACTACGTGGCGTAGTTTGAGAATTCGCAACTCAGTGGCTGAGTTGTGGTAGATTTGAGCGTAGAGTTAGGTTAGTAAGTAGTGGGTGTCGCGAGTTTACATGTGTAAGCGTGTGACTACTTAATTTCTAGTAGAAACCTTGGGGGCAGCACGTAGGCAGGGTTTTGCCGAAGCTGGGTAAATTCTGTGTCGTTCTATTTCTGCATTTATTATTCTGCTATTATCTGTGCTGCTATTATTCTGTGATCTATGTTTAAATAATTTTATAAGCTTTCGCAATAATTTTTATAATTAATAGCATCACCCTATTCACCCCCCCTCTATGGTGAAATCGATCCTACAAGTGGTATCAGAGCTAGGAACAAAAGCCATTTTTGTTTTAAAAAGTTTGATTTTTCAAAAACCAATTTTTGTTTTAAAAATTCGAATTTTTAAAATGGCTAATTTTGCTAAGGGTCATTCCAATATTATTCCTCCTATTTTTGATGGAACATATTTTTTGAATTGGAAATTGAAAATGGAATTTTATTTAAAATCTGTTAATATTAAATGTTGGAATATTATTGAAAATGGGTGTGATATAAATGACGAAAAAATTATCTCGATTAATGCTCTTGCTATGCATATATTATATTCTCATATTAATCAAGATAATTTTAATTTCATCTCTCATTGTGAAAATGCACAGGAAATCTAGAATACTTTCGATGCAATATATGGTGCAAAAGTCAACGGCAATGAGAAATCCTCCACAACCGACTCAGTTAAAGAAATGTGCTTGACAGGATTTGTAAAAAGCAGTTGTAATGAGGATGATGACGATGGAGCAGCTGAGCTGACATTACTAATGAAGAAATTCAAAAAGTGGAACCACAAATACGGAAATCCAGCTCTAAATCAACAATTGAAAAGCAGAAAATTAAAGCACTAGACAGCTCCGAAGAACACAGGATCATTTGCAACAAACCCGGTGGTATCAAGCCCAATTGTCCTTAAAATCGACGCGATTTTGAAAAGAAATCAAAAAGGAGAAATTCTACAGCAACGTGGAATAAAAGTGATGATGATAATAAAAGCACTAGCAGTAAGAGTGAGAAAGCGGATCTGTGCCTACGAGGTAATATAACAGATAGCGGTGATGACGAGCCAAGGGAGATATCAAAACTCACTCACTCACAATTACTTATATATTTCCACGAAGTAAATGGCTGTTTTGAATGACTTAGGGAGAAGTACGCCAAACTTGAATCACAAAAAGACAATTTGATAGATTTAAATTGAACAACTTGATCAATTAGTTAAAAACTATCAAAGTAGGATCCCTAAGTGTGATAAGTGTCCATCATTCGAAGAGGAGATTAAAAAATCAGAAATTAATATAAAATCACTTGAAAATGAAATTCAGATTTTAAAAGAAAGTGAAAATACTAGGAGAGAAAATTCTATTAAAAAGTGCACACAACTATTAACGAAAATGAATCTCTCAAAACACAAGTCCAACAATTATCAACGACTTTAGATAAATTTTGCAAAAGTGAAAAAACATTGAATATGCTCTTAGGGAAACAAACTGTTAATACAGTTAGACACGGACTTGGGTATAATTAATCTAAAAATGTTATAAATGAGATTAATCAAGTAAATTCAATGTGCACAATTTGTAGAAAATTTGGACACAATCAAAATAGTTGTTGGTACAGACCCAAACACGTGAAAGCCATTCTAATTTGGGTTCCAAAAGGCACAAATACAAAATCTCTCAAAGTTAAACAAATCTGGGTGCCAAAAGGAACATATATAAATAGTTATGGGTCTTCACAAAATTACTTTTCGAAATATTATGCCACTAACAACAATGGACCTATAAAAACAAATAGGTCACAAAAACCTTTTATCGTGTAGGTATGGTGGCAGGCTAAGGCACAACAATAGTGTTATCTGGATTCTGGCTGTTCCAGAAACACAACGGGCGACAAAGCAAAGTTCCTTAGCCTAGTATAAAGGTGACAGAATCACAATGGACAACAACAAAAAATATCGTAAAGGTAAAACAGGTAAATATATATTTGTTTGAACGATATATTAAATGTGATAATCTGCACCGTAATCTAAGTAAAATTAGCCAATAATGAGATGATGAAAAAATGATGATTTTGATTCTGACTTATTTAAAATTATTGGCCAGTTATATTATTATGCCAAAAACACTATAAAAATCTCTAGATTCTTTGAATTACTTCATATATATTAGTTTGGATTAATAATAGTGTTTTTGTTGGATAATAATACATTTTGGTTATAATACGGCTAACTCTATATTCATGGTTTTTGATTATTTACACGACTTCAATTCAAATTCAAGAGAATGTCATTTAAAAAGCTGTTAAAATTGATTTTGAGATATTTTGTTGCACACTTCATGTTCTGGTCTATCAAATTCAATTAATGATAATTTTGAGTGAAAGAAAAATTCAAATGCAGATTACACTGGTAATCTAGTTGATAGAAAAATTACTAGTTGAACGTGATTTTTGTTGTGACATTTAGTAACTGCATCGTTTTTCAAAGAAAATATCTGCATATTTTTCAATTCGAATGATTTTCAAATAGTAGAAAATTTTCTCATATAACCCCTCGAGAAAATCATTTTTGACCATATTTTCAGATTAGTCATTTTGAAAAATTGATTTCATAATTATTTTTGAATTTGATTTTAAATGACTATTTTGACTAATCTGATTCCCTAATAATTATCGAAAAGATAAATAGTGATTGAAAAAGTGACGAGTGTTGATATTTATCATATATTATGACTCGAGACGGTATAATTAATAAATTTCTTTAGAAATTTAAACAAGATTTATAAAACTTTTGTTGGTAAAAATTCCATGATCATCTCTATTTCTATCATATCTCTAACGACCATCCTCATCAAAATTCTATATAGTTTGTCCATATGTGGTACTTTAAACAGGGATCATTCGTTTTTCATTTTACATTTTTTTAAAAATAATAGAAAAAATTTATATAATAAAAAAATAATAATAAATAAATACCAAAGTATTCACTCTCATTTAAAAGTCCTCACGGTTATGCATGGGTGAATTACTTGGAATTTGTTATGTGCTTCCATGCTCATTTAAAAGTCCTCGCGGTTATGCATGTATGGAACGCATATCAAAATTGATTTTTAAAATAAACAAGTTGATTCTAATCCTATTTAAGAGTCCTCACGGTTATGCATGGTTAGAAGATACTTGAATTCATTTTTAAAAATAAAATAAAATTGGAATACTACTAATCTCATTTAAAAGTCCTAACGGTTATGCATGGTTAGTAGATATTCAAATTCCTGATATAAATATACCATAAATAGACACAACTGTATGGTTTTATATGATGACATCATTCCCATCATTCTAAAAGTGGAATATGCGCCTAACAAAGTATTTATGATTTTTGTTTGATTTTTATTGAAATTTAATATTTATATTCAATTGAGTTTTAATGCTGAATTAATATCGATCACTTTATCTCTATTTTCTCTAACACTATAACTCTTTTGCTGATAACAAAAGGGGGAGAGAAAAGTTAAGATTTTGGTCAAATAAAATCAAGCAAAGGTCAAATATCTTCTATTTGCATTTAGGCTCATTTGCATATTTTTAGTTGTATGCATATATGTAGGGGGAGCTTTGTGTAGAGAGGAAGCATTAAAATAGGGGGAGCAGTTAGAGCATATCAATGATCAAATACATTTAACATATTCAAAATCTTAAATATATGTTTGTTATCATCAAAAGGGGAAGATTGTTGAATATGCGATTATATGATTTTTGTTTGATGATAATAAACATATATATTCGTGTAAATGTATTTGTTAATGTACTATTTTATTTTTCATAGACTAAATAAATATTTGCTGAATAAAAATAAATAACACAGAATTTGAATTCAAACAGAATTTTTATTCAAATAAATATTTATTACAATCTTTGAATAGTATAAAGTTCAAGCTCTCACTATATATATTCAATTACAGTACAACTTTGATTACATCACAATTTCACATTTACAGTTAACCTCACTACATACCACTCACACTCGTATTTATCTTCAACTTCATTCCAATATGAGTCCAGCATCTGAGCAATCTGCAAAGATAAATATTGACGCAATACAATTGAAAAGGAAATATTTTTGCAGTATTAAACAAAATGTGGATTTTGAAAATAATATTTGCCTCAGTTATTTGGGTTGTTCGTCATCATTTAATTTTCAATTCATCATACACGAACAACTTGTGACATACACAGTGCATCATTGTATATGCCACAAGGCCGTGCACATCGATATATACACTTGATAAATTTACAGGGACAGGTGAGCATAGGTCAAACCCAAATACCGGATTCAACTCAAGTGCAATAAAATAATGTCACAACTTTCAGCACAAGGTCAAATCCGAGCTACAAACTGGATTCAACTCAGGTGCGCTACAAAACATCATAAAACTGTTGAGCATAAAATTCAAGTAAAATCAAACAGTGCAGTGATGGATATGCAACCAAATGCCACCAAGTGAATATGTACACAAACACATATCAGCCCATATATGCAAACTGCCTCAAAAATGACCTGACAGCTACATACAGTCTCAAGTGAAAGCAAAACTCAAACCAGAGGCAACTGGCTATAAACGAGATACACAAAAGTTCTCAATTCAATATGATAGCAAACAACGGTGCATAATGGAAATGACAACATACATATACATGTCGATCTGGTAGCAAACAAAGTCAACAAAACATGCATCACATACACGGCAACTTCAAAATCAAACATATGCACCATGCAAATTCTGGAGCAACAACTCAGGCGGTCATTGCCATACTTCAGACAAGTTTGATTCATGGACAAACTTATGAAAAATGCATAAGGAAGCCAAGCAAGACAAGTTCCAAATGCATTTTCTCAGCAGGAGAGTTCATATCAGCAGGAAGTTCTCTACACACAATACATGATTAATACAAACAGCATTTCTCATATTCAGATTTGGGCTCATCCAAAAAGACAACCATATAGCAACACGTCTTCTAACGTGAAAAGATATTTAGGACTGCCTTCGTTGCATCAAACTCAGTTTAAAAGACATGGTATTACACCAGGATATAAATGCAAGCATATATGCAACATGAATAACTCAATGCAACATGACAATGCAGACTCGTGTACACAAGCATCAGGCTCAATATATGCTACAGGTATGAACAGAGATTACTAGCAACAGTGATGATGCAGCAATACGACATGAATTATATCAGTGGGCATATATAAGCACTGAAACAAAGGAGCAGCCCATTTTCCAAAAGAAGCAACAGAGTAACCACGATCAAAGTCAAGCCTCAATGTCACAAATAATACAACTTGATTATCAAAGTGTATACATGATGAAGAAATCAAGTGAAGTGGCCGAGATCAAGAAATGACAAAGATTCAACTGTAACAGTTTATTTTTTTAAGAAAAAACATCATCAAACACTATCACGAAAGCAAAGCAGTGACACTATCAAGTCGAAGTCAAGTGATAACAAACAAATCAAATTCAAAGTAGCAGTCAAGGCCGATGCACAAAATCATATGACCGAAGTCAAATGAAGCCGTGGTGGCCATGAAACAAGCAGTGCCATGATAACCAAGCAATCAAGGAATCGAACCAAGTCACAGTTCAAAACCGCGTGAATTGAAAATGTCAGAGAAATCTCAAGCATAAAAAAGAAATCAAATGGCCGAAGCATAACATTGAAAATATCAGACGAACGCAAATAAAGGAGATCGAACTCCTATATAAACCACAACATCATTGGCGAAATAGAGCATTCGAGTTCATGTAACAACAAAGCATAATCATACAACTCGAATCATCAATTGAGTTCAAGCATTAAATCAGAAAGAAAAAGAGCAAAAATCACATACCGAAGCTTTCTCGAACTCAATCAATTCGAAGCAGACGAAGTAATTAACAGAGACCATCGATTGACAGAAAAGGAATGCCAAATCATCTATTCAATCGAGCAATTAGAATCGGCTTCTTCGAATTATACGATAACCCTAATTTGGAACAAAGGGAACGAAGCCCTAATTTGCAAAGACGAGAACAAAGCCGCCATTAACAAAAAGGGAACGGGCCAAATAATATAAAAGGGGCCGGCTTTTTGTTAAGATTATAAGGGCTTTTTAATTTAGAATTAGGGTTGTTTTATTTTTAAATTGTTTTAAATTTGTATTTCAATTTTAAACCGTTGTAATTTCTAGTCGTGTGACTAGGGGACAAACTACGTGGCGTAGTTTGAGAATTCGCAACTCAGTGGCTGAGTTGTGGTAGGGTTTTGAGCGTAGAGTTAGGTTAGTCAGTAGCGTGTGTCGTGAGTTTACGTGTGTAAGCATGTGACTACTTAATTTCTAGTAGAAACCTTGGGGGCAGCACGTAGGCAGGGTTTTGCCGAAGTTGGGTAAATTCTGTGTCGTTTTATTTCTGCATTTATTATTCTGCTATTATCTGTGCTGCTATTATTTTGTGATCTGTGTTTAAATAATTTTATAAGCTTCCGCAGTAATTTTTACAATTAATAGCACACCCTATTCACCCCCCTCTAGGGTGAAATCGATCCTACAGTTTCCAAATAATAATAGTAATGTGTTGTTTTTGTATATATAAATGGATTTTAAATAGAATTATTATTTACAAATTGAATTTGTGTTTGTTTATATATATATATATATATATATGAAATGGGGAATTATTACAGAAAACAAATGTGAACTATGCGAACAGGAGGAAGAAACACATAATCATCTGTTCTTCAAATGCAAATTCTCGAACGAGATATGGACAAAATGCAAAACAAAAGAAAATCTGCCTCAACAAGAAAGTATATCGGAGGAGGAAAAAATCCAAATTGGCCAGTGTTCCCATCACTTCGACAGTTTGGAATGTGTGGAAGGAGAGAAATCGCAGATTATATGAGAAAAAACAACGCAGTAGTGGGGAAATCAGCAAACTCATTAGATCTGACATCCAATTAGTGAAGAAGAGAAACAAAAAGAATGAACCCACCTTGTCGGAATCAGATGAAGTTCAAACTGCAGCAGAGGATCGGCAAAGTTCATTGGGAGAAAGCACAAATACAAGCTATCAGCCGCCATGAATGTGAAGAAGATGAGAACTGATAAAAGTATAATTGGAAACTTAAGTAGTTGTAGTTATGCAAGACATATTTGTATTATTCCCATACGGCTTGTCGTAATGGGCTAAACCAAACTTGGGTTGTATATGCCATTAATAAAATCTTACCCATTTTCAAAAATATATATATATATATATGTGTGTGTGTGTGTGTGTGTGTGTGAGTTGATTTTAAAATAAATGTGAATTTGGGGTTGAAATTCAAAAGACAAATATCTTAAAATAAATAGGAATTAAAATATATATACATTTGTAAATATAATACATAAATATATTAAAATAAGAAAGTATTAATAATTAGTTCTTTTTACATTTGTAAATATATGAAGCATGTGATATACAAATTTGTGACAAATGTTTGATAATTAAAAACATAAGTCAACAAGTGTTGGTTTGTATAGACAAGTAGCAACCTCATTTCTTTAGGATTTTAAAAAAAAAATCAAAATGAATGAGAAAACTAGGTTTTTATTCCTTCATCTCCAAAATTAGAAACCAGAGAAGGAAAAAAATCTGCAAACATACTAACTTGAGAAAAATCAAAGAATGTAGCCTGTAACAAAATATACAAACCAGAACAAGATCAAAGTCCGGTAAACTAAAGAAGATCAGGATCTAGCAAAGGTAGACTCAAATCAAAGCATATCAAGCAAGCTGACAAATTCAAAATCAAAGTAATCAAACTTCAGATCATCGCCAATCAAACTGATCCAGATAAACCAAGTTTCTGAAAACAAAAGCAAGCTCTCCGATCAGAGCATAAAACCATATCCTCTGTTTCACTGTACAGGTGAGTAAATCTAATTTTAAACTGTTTCAAATTTTGTGTGCAAATTGTTTGAAGTAAAATTTGTGATGCACGTTTAAATATATGCATGCGTGCTTGTTTTAAAACATGGGTACATGAATTTATGTAATGAATATACTGGTGTGAATGACTGTGATCATCCCAGTTTATATTTCACAGTTTAAAAATTTAGATATAAATGCCAATCCTCCTCATCTGATCTCTGATTTGGCTTAGGAATTCAAACAAATTTTGTTTATTTAATCATTAGCAAAGTTTTAAAAATATTTTTATGAGAAAAAAGTATATATTTTTTTGGAAATTGAATCTTACTAGAAGAAAACTCAAATTTGTCAAAATTCGATTTCATCAATTAAATGTTTCAAGTTTATAACTCGAATCTACTTCAAAAACTAGGATTTTTAAAATAAAAATCACAATTTTTAGTAAAGTTTTGAATGATCATTTCTAAAATGATCAGAAAACGGGTTTTTGGCTATTTCTGGTGGCGAAAGTCTCCAGGTAGTCGGGGCTTCGTCTGGAGGTAGGAGGAAGCTTGGAGGTATGAGCAAAAATGCCAGGTGTATTTATAGTTCATCGTGGTGACGTCCGTTGGTCAAATTAGGGTTCGGAAGGGGGATTTGGTCGAGGTTGTTCACAAACGTCGTGCGTCATCAATGGGTCACCGAAGATGATCGCGCGAGGGGGATTAGGAGCACAGTGGTGTAGTGAAGCTCTAGGCGAGGCGGCGCGTCAACTGACGGTCGTGGGTGGCGTCGCAGTGAAGTTTCCTATGATCGGAATTTTGGTCCAGGCGCTGTTTTGACTCGATTTCGTGTGGCGTCGATTTTCTACGATCTGAAGGATCGTGGCGATTGTGGGGTTGCGTTGTGACTTGCCGATGGTCGTAGCACTGGTCGGCGGCGACTGGGTTGCGTGTGCATGTGCACGGGATTGATCGAGTGTGTATGAGTTTCGATCATTTGGGGAAAAGGGAGATAACTTGGGGTGGGTCTCGAAGTATTCCAGGGTTCGACTCGAAGCAGAGTTGGTGGTTGTAGTTCGTGAGTGATTTGTGTTTTGCTCGGGGGTTTACCCGGGTTTTTCTGGTGATTTTCTCGAGGCTGGCTCGGGTTAATATTTATATAACTTGTGGTTAAATTTTTATAAGAGACTCGGTGCACAGTTTAAATTTAAATGGGAACAACATCTAGATTTCAAAAAAAAAAGTGAGTATATGATTTATGAAGTAAGAATCGGGTTAGAATGGAAGATCAAGCTTTCATTTTGAGAAAAAAAATCCAAATTTCGAATATTATCAAGGTTTAATCAATATAAATGTTTAATCATTTTTTTAAAATAAGCAAAATGATCAAGTTTTAAAGGGATAATTAAATGGAAGCTTAAGGTAAGTATCAAAAGGTTTTCAAGATTAAATGTAAGAGTTAAGTGATTAAATTTGTTTAAAAGTAATTACATCTTGGATTAATTTTGTAAATTATTTTGTTAAGAGCTATCAAATATGATTTAATGAGTACAATAAATTTAAAGATCATTTACTAGTGATTAAGGGATAGTTAATTAAGTAATTTGAGATAATTGGTTTAATTAATTAAGGGAGTTAATTACTTGATAAAGTAAGGGTTAATTAATCCAAGAAATTAAGGTAATTAATTAAAGGTTAATTACTTAATGTAATTAAATGACAATTAATCAAGGATGGTTAATTAAGATGGATGATTAAAGAATGATTTATTGGGTTGTAATTAATTAAAGATAAGTAACCAGAGTTAAAAGTGATTAAAGTAATTAATTTAGTTAATTAAATTAGTTAGAAATGGTGTGACAAATTGATCTTGCTTACGAATGATTGAATAATATGGTATGCCTTAGGATATTTGATATCCCTGACATGTAATTTATGATGCTGTGTGATATGATATGTTGAGTTAAATTGTAATAATATGTTTGTCTATCTATGATGAATGGCTATGTAAATATGTAATTTTGGATATATATATGGAATTGTTTAAAACTTAAACTACTTTGATTTTATGATGATATGAAACTCGAAGAGACCGGGTCGGGTATCAGTAAATACCCGAAACCACTTCGATTTGTAATCTACAATAATTCTATATAGATTTGATATGTAAGATAAATAGGCTGGAATGGCATAATATGGACCTTTGAAACTAAGTAAAGTTGCTTAGGGATTGATTTGTGAAATAAGTGTTGACCATAACCAGTTATGAACTCGTAATAAGATACGAGTTACCCGGGATTTCAATTATGTTTACATCATAGCATTTTAAATTTGCATGGGTTTACTCACGCTAGTTTCCAGCCTGACCCGGGTGTTACTTTGATGTAATGCTATGGTCAGACTGAGTATTATATATTTTCAGGTAAGGATGTTCTGGAGCTCAGGAGGTTAGCTGGATGGTAGGAACTTATGGAGTGTATTCCGCTGTGATATATTGTAATTTATCTGGGACATGTTGAATTTAACTGTCCAGGGTTTTGTGTAAATGTTGTAACTCTGATGTATCGATATAGATTAACTGATATAATTTTCCTTTCTATAACTGCTATATTGTTTGATATTATATTTGATCCGCCGCGAATGTGAGAATCTGTGGTTTGGTGATTCTGTTTCTTCTTCTTCTTCTATCTCTTTTCTTCTTTTTCCTAACTATCTGGAATTTTCGGGATCAAAAAATTCTGGGTCGTTGCATCACTTTTGCGATCAACCCAGCCTAATCCCAAAGAAAGTGTTCTCTCTTTAATAATCAGAACAACTTATGCTTGACTAATCAATCCATCAAATAAATGGATCCATTCTACTGCTTCTGAACTCTACCTCTAGAAAACTGCTTAGCCAGATGACCTTCTTGCCGGCACATAGAACACTCCGAGCTGCAACGTTGCCATAGGTGCCAAGCTCTTCGAACCTCAAAGCTATATCATCCAATCCCACACAGAGCCTTGAGATGGGCATACATCTCCTCAAGAAACTCGGGCCCCAAATTAAACAAAAACACCCTGCTGATCTTAGGCTCATCACCGATGTAGACACACTTCCTTAATCTTGCTCCAACAGAAACATATATAGTTACTGCGTCTCAGCACACAGCTGCTTCTTCCTGACGTTGCCAATATACCATCACACGCTTTTTCTTAACCGACAGATCCAAACTCTACTCATCCAAACTTGCACTTCAAAGATGGACTCTGCACCTTAAAAAGGCTTGCTTCAGAGATTGATGAAATCCTTACACCACTGCAAAGCTTACTCGAGACGGTATTGAGTCTACAGCCTCGGCAGATACACTTCCAACCTCAACACTCAGACTTCTTCCATTGGTAGTTGTGCTACACACACCAATACCCTTCCTACCTCTAGAACTTATATTGGAAAAACCCGAACATGTAACCCAACAAATAGGTATAAATATATATATATATATATATATATACATATATACATATATATATATATATAAATACAAGTACGCTCTCTCAAGAAGGAAATCACTCCAAAGCCTAGGTATTCACTCAACCTAGCGCTCAGATACCAAATGAAACGACCCTCCTTTCTCCCCATAGAAAGACGCATCATTATTAAGAAAGAAAGGGATAGCAAGGAGAAAAGATAGAGAAGAAAGAACGAAACAACATCTGAATCTCACAACGGAATGAATAAATTATATTAATCAATAAGTATTACATAATATACAACATCTACCAGAGTTACACAGCTTATACATCACATACTAGACAGTTATAAACACCTTTCTAGTCATTACAACTCAAAATATAACATAGAGATACCAACATAGTAGAAACACTATATATCTACAAACGCTGAAGCCTCCTGCTCCATTTATCCTCCAGAATTCATCAAAGCTAACCTGAATCCCTTGGCTACTCGTAAGGATTTGAGTACCCAAGAGTTTAAGAAAACAGAAATAAACTCCGGGTCAGATATGGGTCTAGTGTGAGTAACAGGTTAAAGTTGCTTAACTTTGAAAAACCTTTGAAAACAAAAGGTATCTCATAAGACTTCCTGCACATAAACACGGAAAAGTTTTTACCATACGATAACCAAAACATTTGATAGGAAATCCAGTGATATTATAATAAGGTCTAGGGTTTTCAAGTAAAATATAAAATAGCCGAAATTGTTACATTTATTAAATTCCAGCATACATAGGTATATAATCAAAACCGTAAATGGCACGTAGAAAGAATGGGTTTCCATCAATGGTAGGGCTACTGGGGTACCGTCCGTCACAGTACGTGACCTAGATCACCGTACCGAGGATCCACCCTAAATCACCTGCAACACAAGGCCGGAACCATCCCTTACTGGATAGTCTCGAACAAGATACAACTGCCGCACACAGCCGAATAAAAAGGGACCTCTAGACAGGGGAAAATCTTGTCCTACTTGCAGCCTTGGTGCATCTCCCCTATTTTAGCCATTCCCGGTTGATGAGGCTTGACGCTACGATTACCTTTATAGAACACATCTATCTTAGAATGCTCATCATCTACCTGACGATGTTATGAAAGCATTCAATCCATACAAGTTCATTCCGGGTTCGAACGAAACCGAAGGCACTATCTTGCTACACTCATTTTGGAATCACCCTCAGAGTTAACGACAATAGCCCTTGCACTCTGAATCTTCATCTCAATCGAAAGCATTATCCTCGTTAACTCGTTTTGGAATCACCCTCAAAGTTAACGACCATAGCCTTTCCTTTGAATCTTCACTTGATCTTCACTTAAGATTTCACGGCCTATCGTTTAATTTGGATCGATGTGGTTTTCGGATATCCAAATTTGGAAATCCGATCCTGATCTCACCGAAATCCAAAACGCCGTCTATTAAGTCCAAGTTGTTTTAAAGTTAAAACAATTCAATTCATTATCTATATTCACACAGATAGATAATTCACAATCTCACAAATAGATAATCCATATCATCACAATTTAATCAGAGCATCTCATATCACAGATTAACACATATCTCATATCAAAGATAGCAAACAATCGAAGGCATTCAAATATCATTCAGCCATCCATAAGCAAAGATTTATTAATCACACCATTTATAATTAATTTAAAATAAATTAGATTAATTACTTACATCACTATAAATCCTGCTTACTTAACCATTAATTAATTATAAACCGATTAATTAATCACCATCTAATTATCCATCTAAATTAATCATCCTTGATCAATTATTCTTCAATTACATTAAGTAATTATCCTTTAATTAATTACACAAATTAATTATCCATAACTATTTACAGTAACTAACCTTTAATTAATCTCATTAATTAATTAACTATAATTAATTACATTAAATCCTTAATTAATTACATTAATTAATTACTCTATAATCACTTCATTGATTAATTATCCTTATTTAGTCAATCCTTAGTTACATCATTAATTATATTAATTAATGATCCTCTAATTACTTCTTTAATTAATTATATTTCTAGTTAATCACATTTAATAATTAATCTTTGATTAATTACATTCATGAATCAACCTTGATTAATCACATTTAGTAATTAACTGTCTTTAATTACTTACATTACTTAATTAATAATTATACTAATTAATTACACTAAGTAATTTATTCTTAATTACTTCCACTAAGTAATTATCCTTCTTATTAATTACATAAAGTAATTAAACCCAAAACTACTTCCATTCCTCAATTAATTACATCCAGTAATTACCCATTAATCACTTCACTAAGTAATTACACTTTATTAATTGCATTCATTAATTATATTTAATCAATTCCACAAACAATTATCCTTAATTAATTAATCTAATTAATTATCTTAAATCAATCACATTAATTAATCATTTCATAATCCCTAGTTAATGATCTTTACATTAACTATTAAAAATTCTTTAATTACTTCTCTAAGTAATTATGCTTTAGTTAACCAATATTGATTACAAATTATTAATTTTAATAACCAATTAATCCATCTCTAATCACTTAATAAATTAATGCTTAATTGTAACTTAATTAATCTTTAATTACTTGATTAATAAATTTCTAATCAATAATTAATAATCTATACTTATCTAATTAATGATCCTTAATTTCAAATTAATAACCCTTAAATTAATTAACCTACAACCCTTAATTATTAATTTAATTAATCCTTAGTCATTAATTAATTAAATTAATTAATTATACTTTAATTACCTTATTTATTTGATGAATCTTAAATCATTAAATCTTAATTAACTTTAAGATAAAAACATTATCCTTATCAATGACTTAATCATCATTTACAAATGCATTTGAAACATTTTACTTTTAAATTTACATTCAAATTTCATTTTCAAATTTAAGATTTAAAATGATTACAAATTAACAAAAGTTAAAACAATTTTACAAACCTCTTAAACAAATGTTAAAGAAACACTTATCTTATATAAAAGAAATTAATATAAGAGTTTTAAAACCAAATTTATTTAAATTCAAACCTTGCTTTTTTAAAAAACTTTTTTGAAAATCTTTTTTAATATGCTGCTTCGAGTTTAACCTGATGGATATTCGAGCACTTACTCGAGAAAAACCACATCTTTTATTTCTTTTCAAAATTGGTTTAAATTTTAAAGTTTTAAAATCTGAAACAAATCACTCACGAATCACTCGAGAACCCACTCGACCCAAAACCCCACTATCCCGAAACCTCCTTCGAGATAGAACCACAAACCAATGCTTCAGACACCAAACCATTGCCGTGCACATGCACTGGCAAAGCATCTACCTCCGACCATCCACGATGACTCTCTCATGTCGACGATCATCCTCACACTAGATCCCGATCATCAAAACTCCGATTCTCCCTCATATCCAAAATCGAGCAACTCTGCACAATACATGGAACAAACCCAAACCTAGAAAAAAACCTTGAACTCAAAAATTATGATTTCACTTCTAAAAATCATGTTTTTGATTAAGGATCCAGTTTATAAACCTGAATTAATAAATTAGGATGTTTGAAATTTAGAAAAAACTCAAGCTTGCCCGTTCTTTTGGTTTTCCAGAGAAATTTCCAATTTATTTTCATTTAAATTGAATTTTAAACTATAAACTATGATGAAACAAACAAATTTTGTTTAAAGCCTAAGTCCTAACAAAAATTAGATCAAGAGATAATGATTTTTGTTTGAAAATCTTAGCTTGAAACTAAGAACAGTGAAGTCATAGATACGACAGGCATGCACACAACCATATATCCATATATACACAGAAAATTCATATATACAAAACATACTTTGCTTCAGAGATTCACATGCAACCAGATTTACCAATACTTAAATTTTTTAAAAGTGTTACTCACCAGTTTAAAAATGATGAACAGAGCCTTTTTGAAAAAGCTTTTCAAAACTTGAGTGCTGAAGAAAGCTTCTTTGATTTTTGAAAACTGGTTGTTATAATTTGAAAACTTGTTGCAGAGATTACTTAATTTGAAAACAGAGAGGTTCCTGCTTTGATTTTGAGCTTACCCTTGATTAAATCTCAGGTTTGCTTGCAGGCTTTGTTCTTGATATTGAAAATGTACTAGTTATTGATTTTGTTTCGTGATTGAGGAAGGAATGATTACAGAGTTTATTTTGAGAATTTGGTTTGAGAAGTATTGATTGCTGATTTGTTTATGATAATTTGGTTTAAGTTTTTTTTCTTAGCTTTGAATAGGAAAAGATAGAAAAGAAATTGAAGGTAAGAAGCATATGTATTTATAAAGGCTAAATGTGATTTATTTAAAATAAAAGGAAAAATAAAAATTAAAGATGACACATGTTTAAACACTTAACATTTGTCATTTGTTTATTATTTATCACTTGTTACTAAATTCTCTTAATTTAATTACATTTGTAATCATGTAATTTTTATTTATTTTAAATGTAAATAAAAAGCTTTTATACTTACTTTTAAATTTCTTATCTAAGTATATATATATACACACACATATGAATTCCTTTAAAGAGAATATTATAAAACCAATTATATAAAAAAAAAATCTTATACATATATTTTAAATCCAAAATATTTTAAAAATATCTATATTTTGAATTTCAAAATTAAATCCAAATTCAGATTCAAATTAAATTTAAAAATCCAATTTAAAGTCAACTTATATATATACATATATAACAACACATTTAATTTGAAAACAACTATTCTATTTTCTTAAAGTCTATTTGTATCTAACACATTATTAATATTGTTTGAAAATAATCAATTTTTCCAATTTTAAGTAATTTATAAAAGAGATTATCTCATTATTTATAAATTACTTGTTTACTAAATGAGTTGATGTATCATATGTAAATTGTATTTTAAACTTTTATGTATATTCCCAAATCATATTTATCAAGCAATATTTAAAAAGAAAATAAAACAAACCTTTTTGTTAATCTTATTTAAATTTTAAACTTAAGCTAAAAATATTTTAAACAATTAACATTTACCTTAAGTATTTTAAAACTATATAGTTAACTTATTTAAATAACCTTTGAAAAGTTTTATATTAAATTAATCATAACTTCCAAATTACCAAAATATAATTTTGAATTTGAAATCATGATTTTTATTTGTTAAATTCAAACCAAAGATTTTCTATTTACAATATATACAAATATATACACGTTATAAATAGAAAACATTTTATTAGCTTTAAAAGATAAAGTTTACCAATTAAATATTTATTTGCTTTTAAAAGAATAAACTTGCCAATTTAAATTAAATTATAAAAGAAATTTATCAAATCAATTTAATTATTAATACAGATTATTAAAATGATATTGCCCAAAATTCCGGGTCATCACAGGTATATAATTAGTATTGTCGGAATTAAATCACTGTTAGAAAATTAGCAATAGATTAATTGTCGATTTGGTTAGTTAAAGATAACGGTAACATTTTTTTGAGGTTTTGCTGTAGTTTTCTTACTTGATCATAAAGGAATGGATATAAGAGAAAAAACAAAGATGTTTTATGTTTAGATTTAATGAACGGTTTACCCGTGCTTGTGATTTATTTTTGGGGTGAAGCAAAATGATAATGGCTGGTTTGACGAAAAGGAAGAAAGATAATAATATTGTTGTAGTTGTTTACAAATCCAAAGATATATCAAAGAATGCACTTGTTTTGGCATTAACTCAAAGCTTGGGTATGAATATTTTTTTCCTTTTCGTTGGGATTGATGTTTATACACTACAGTTGATGTGCTATTATGTACTATTTTAGTTATTGAACTAGTTGTTTGATGAATATTTTAGGTTCTTCATTACAAGATCTCATGACGAGGAGGGTTCATTTGCATTGCAAAGAAATAAGGCACATCAACATAAATAAATTTAGTTATAAAGCTATGCTTCTACCAATGGTTTCTCTAATTGGCTTGATGTTTATAGGATGCCAGAAGGAAGTAGCACTAGCTAGCAAGATTTTGGATGTAGTGTTAAATATTTAAAGACGATGTTAAGTGTCAAGAGTCAATTGATATGCATTGGACATGTATACCACTAAATCTGAATTATTGATTGTATTGGTGTTATTAACTTTTTATGTATATTTGGTCTAGGACAAAATTTGTCATCTATTGTAAATATGGTATTTTCATTGTCCAATCTGTTGAATATTTAAAAGTGTTTGATTGACAAAAATATGCGCTCATGTTATAATGTATTAGCAATCTCATTTATTATTGAATTTTATTATTTTCGGATGATGTCTTGGAACAAAAACCATAAACATCCTGTATTGCTGCAAAAAAATGTCATTTTAAGTGCATCCAAACTCGTCGAACTGTTTGGAAGTCTATGTGCTCACTTTAATATATTTTCTACAAACTATTGAAATATATATGACATGCATTTGGTCTTAGTATAAACGAGCATTTGCAGATTTGAAACAAGAATTCGTTACTCACTGTATAACAAAGCGTTCATTTTTTAAATGTCAACTTTCATTGCTGCCATTTAAATTTATGTGGAAAAAAATGGATGTTCTCTTTTTCCGGTTAAAATGAATGGTTTGAATCTGACACCGCCCTATATGCCATCAAAGCACAACTCAACCCTTTGAAACCAATGTTATTTGCTACTTCGACATTAAATTTCTCTTTCCACAACAACAGCAAAACGATCAAAGTAGACCTTCCAATATGGCGATATTATATCAAATCCTCAACTTTTTTATTTTTATTTTTGAAACTTAAACAATATGCCGTTTTATTTTCTTGCCACTAATATGTTTTCTACCATAAATTTTATTTAATATTTTTGTTTTCTGTTTTAATAATACAAATCCTTTTTTGAGCTTATTATCATTAGGTATTTAATTAAAACCAACAAAAAATTGTAGAAAATATATTATTTTTAAAATTATAACATCAAATGGTCAGTTTTCCACCATTGTATGGTTACACTAGTATTATATCCTCTCATATAGAAAATGAAATAGCTTGGCACTTCAATCTTCTAAAACTTAGCAGAAATATCTTACATTACGCACATTTAAATCATAAAAAGTAATACAAATGCATACCTTTCTGATACACTGTTCAACCTAAGGGCAATGATGGTCAAAGCGCTCAATGAAATTATTGCAAATTGAAAAATGTGAACATCATGGTGGCTGATAAACCATGCATGTCTTCTAATACTTTATTTTGACTACAACACCACTCATAAGTATTTTCTTAAATGATGGAAAAGGAAAACTTGGACAACCTGCTTGAACTCCCCAGTCAGCAGATAAATTTGATGACCCCATGCTATTTTGTCTTGGTTTAGGAGGATGCGTATTCTAAGGGATTTTGCCTATACATCTTCTTGAAGTAAGAAAAAGTATAATAATAATCTACATTATAATAATATCCAAAACATATTACAGATAGTATAACTTCTTATCTATTCTATTTCATAAAAAATTTAACAACTGACTTGGAATTCTTTCACCCCATTTCATCTCAAGTCAAATACAGCTTTCTCCTTACCTTGAGAACCATATTAACATTTACCCCTTTCATTTTTTTCATTATACGTCGAATTGATAATTAGAAACATTCAGGTATCTCAATGGGCAACATTTATTACAGCGTGGCTTTCTACAATATTGTAAATATAAGGAACCTGCTTCAACTTAATCGTCATTCCCAAAATAAAAATTTCTCCTTTCTTAAAGTTCCATCCACAAAAAGTCCAATGCTGCTACTCAATTTGAATCTCTCGCTCTTCTTCCTTATGATCACAGTGCACACCTGGCAAAATGTCAACACGAGATCCTTGCGACAATTGAATTGCGATTTTCATAGGAAGGTTTAGTGTCTTTGTCTTACATATTTAAAAACTTGGCTCAAATTGAGATTATTCACAGACCGCTTCTCAGTTAGAATCTTTCCCACTTTTTCCTTATGATCATAGTCCATGTTTGGAAGAACATCAATACGCGAACATTTTGACAATTGAATGGCCATTTATAAGAGAATGGTTCACTGGTTCTGTCTTATATATTTACAAATTTCTATTGAAATTGAAATCATTGACTGATAAATGTTTTGTGGCTCAGACTTAGAAGTAAATGGAATAAGCAATGAAATGATCTTGGGTTATTATATATTCAGTGATTAAACACTTCCATTCGTATATGTTTAGCTCAATTGTTCTGGATTGGTTACATTTGATTCAGATTTGAAATATTAGGTTTTTACTATTTGGTTAATTTTTTTTTATAATACCCAGTTCTTTCTTTTACTTGATTAATTTTTTACTTTTTTTCCAACTCAATCCTTAATATTATTGGTTACTAATATATTACTGATAAGAAACCATAAAAAAGTCCATATACTAAATTCATATTTGGTAAAAGATTAGTATAATAATAACACTATTTTATTTTTGGGATGATTGTGTTCATACAAAAACAAATATCATGTCTAGCTTTTCAACTGATAAGCTTATTGTTCAATCATAATCTTTTGTGACCAATTTATAGTGTAATTACTAAAAGAGTAGATGAAATGAAATATTGCTTTATGCTCTTTGAAAGGAGAAATAAATATGTTTTTCCAACATATATATGCACACCTGTCTTTACTTTATGCACCATTGCTTTATATGCTTGATGAATTCATGGGTCAGTTCCATCTAATATTAAATGCGAATTTTTTCCAAACATGAATATATCAGTTGTTATAATTTGTTGATTTGAAAATTTCATGAACATAGTATTAACAATATGTTCCCCACTATTTATTTATTTATGTTAATATCATTTGTGGGATAATTCCAAAAAGATATACCACTTATTATAGATGTTCAAATAGTTTCCTATTTTTAGATTTATTGTAAAGCCATTAGAAACCATTCAAATCGACAATCATCCGTACATATCAGAATTGAGTTACTCAAAACAACAGATTGTTAATTAATATTTGGCAAAACTTAGCATATACAGTAAATAAATCAAACGTGGAATCACAGACATAGAGTAATATAATAATGAGCAGCAGAAATAGAAAAATAGTAGTTCATGAAGCTACTATAGAACATCAGAGTCTAAAGTAAAATACAACAGAAATCCCGAATACATAGAAGTCTCAATACATATGCAAATAACAAGTCTGAACATAAAACTAGAAATAATTGGAATAACTGAAAGCTGAATAGATATGGGATAGATCTCCATGTGAGGCTCTAAGCTCCAAAGGCGAGTCTCAAATTCTTGACACTCGGCCTGACCAGAGCATAAAGAAAAACACAAAACACTTGAGTCGGGTTTAACATTCTTATGAAAGTAAGTCAACTCAAGTGAAATGTCTAAGTGAAATGCAATATAACTTAAAGGATGTTTGGGATTCCATCTTTTAAGGATCCATGAAACTATCTATATACATAGTATAATACGCTACATAAATAATTTCTATAGTAAAGTAGAATATTAAAATAGCGTTATGGAGTTACCCAAATCCCCCTTAACACATTTTTGTATAAATGTCGCAGTTTATACAGTACTCTAAACTCCACCAAACCGATGGGCCATAAAGGAGCACTCCACAGGTACGACACAAACCAAACTTGTGGTGGGCGGATAAGGCATGTGACAAGGCACGCGAGGCAATGCCTCGGGTAAGATTCAACCGTTTTGTAGAAATTGGGCTGGTGGTAATGCATAGCAGCTACTACCGCCCAACTCGAGACACACTCCCAAATCAAAGGTACACCCAATCAAATCACAAAGTAATAGATATGGTATCGAAGAAGTATACTCAATCGGAGGTGCGACCTTACTTGGCCCAGATATAGCTCTTGTTTTAGTCACATTAAGCTAACTCGTGGGAGTCGGGGCTGCGTTTATACCTCATATAGACGTTGCCAAACTATCCTACTTCGTTTTGGATTCTCCACCACGTACACAGTAGCCAAAATGGTTTACCGTATTGGCAGAGAGTATGACAATATCCGACCCCGGTCTCATTAACAACCAAATGCTTATTTCACACCATGGTCATTTTTGCATTTCAAATAATTCATACTTCATATCAAAATATCATATTCATTCCAAAATCATATCACCTTCAAAATCATATTCACTTTCGAAATCATATCACTTTAAATCACATTCATTTCCAAAATCATAACCACAAAATTAGTTAAACTATTATATCAAAATATTCGCATTTAAATCCGTTAAATCAAAATCAAAAAACCATCTTAAACTGTTTGAATATTAAAAGTTGTTTTTATATTCGAATAGTTATACGTAAAAATAGTTTATATTTAAAAATAGGTTATAGATTAAAGTAGTTTATATATTAAAAATAGTTTAGATATTAAAATATATACATATATATAAATTTATGAATTTAAAATAAAATATATTAAAGTAGTTTATATATTTAAAAGAGTTTATATCGAAAATAGTTTCAAATTAAAATTGTTTCTTCTAATTTCATAAATCAATTCAAATCAACTTTAGTTCCAAAATTCAATTTAAATCAACCTCAGTTCAACAATTTCAATTTAAAGGTAAAGGTTCAATTCAAAATTCTCATTAAAACCATTTTAATTTGTATAGATTTCAAATCCAGGTTTGAACAACAAATTTAAATCACTTCCAATTCAATAGGTTTCAAAGTTTAAATATTCAAACATTTATAATAACTCAATTTAATAAATTTCATTTATATTTCATAAATTCAACTTTAAATATGATTAAATTTGAATATATTCACATAATCATTTTTAATAACCATTTAAATTAAATCTCAAATTAAAAATTTAAATCAAAATTAAATATTCAAATTTCAATTTAATTTAACTTTGAAAATATTCATTTAATCACCTTTAATCAAAACCTAGTTATCAAGTTATAAAACATCTTTCAAATCTCAAAAATCAATAAGTTCCAAATCAATCTTTTATTTAAATTCAATTGTTAACCATTTTAAATTTCAAGTCAACTTTAATTTATCTTTACAACCTCTATTTATTAAAGTTATTACAGAATCAATTTAAAAATATTAATATATATTTTAAATAAATATTTAAACATATTATATATATTAGTTAAATTAATCTTTTATTAAATTTATTATACTAATTATTATTAAATTAAATCTTATTATTAATTCTAATTTAATCTTATTTTATATATTTTAATGTAATAAAGTTATAAGTAAAATTTTATAATTTACAATTTAAAATTTAACTTATAATTCTAAAACTTCCAAAATGTATAATTTTAAAAATCCAATTTTTTTCACACATATTAAAATTAAAATATCTATATATTATATTTTAAAATCAATATTTTTAAAATCAATGTTTATTAAACCACATATAATTTCTTTTCGAAATTCTGGAAATCATTTGAAAATAGACCTATAGTGTCCATATATAATTTTCTATCCTATGGTCAGATGATACAGATATTTATCAATTTAATCCGTAACAATTTATATTTTATGTGTATATATCATTTCAATCCGCAATCCCAAAATTTCAAAAAATCAATAAAATTGCTTGGTTTTATCATTTTAACCCATAACAATTTTCCCCTACCTATAGGATCGTTTGGGTATGTATCATTTCAACCCATAGTGATTTCCTATCTAACAGGGAACGTGCAGAGTGATTGAAAACAGATTATTAACAGCATAGCATATAAGGAACTTGCAATTGTGAATACAAAATTAACATATCATACATGTCAATATAAATGTTATACAAAGCAACATATCATCAGATACATCAAAATGAACAGCACATCATATCATCGTATATATGTCAAAGTGGGGATAGTAACATATAAAATCATATGTATATCAACTAAACAAAACTCCTAGCTATAACAAACATTTCAAGGTTCAATTCAAGTGATGTTTATTTACTTAAATATAAAATTGTTAATCGTGAGTGATTGTTCACCTTTTAAGGCTATTAAATTTGACAACAAAAACAAGCTACAAATTGAATCATGAACTCGACAATCGACCAATCCATACAACAATTCCAAAGCAAAGCAAGGTGGGCTCAAGATCGATGAACACGTAATATATAACTTTTAAAAATCTAAAATTTTCTCTCATATTTAAAATAAAATTCTTTATAATATATTTTTAAAATCAATATTCAATTTAAAACACATATTTAAAATAAAAATATTCATATTGTAGTTTAAAAATCAATATTTATTAAAACGCATATATTAAAAATTAAAATATCTATATATTATATCTTAAAAAACAATATTTAAAAATTGATATTCTCATTTTTCTATATATATAGAGAGGAGAAGTGTTTCTCGGCCACAAGGAAGTAAGTGTTGATGGAAGTGTTCGGCCAGAGGGGTGATAGTGGCTGCCCAGGCTGTCGGCTGTGGTTGGGGAGCTGCGGCATCATGGAGGATGGTAGAAGCATGGAGCTGAGGGTGGCTGGACGTTTTAGGTCGGATGTGGTTGTGTCATGGGAAATGGAATGCGTGAGGTGTTATGGGTTTCGGTCAATGGGTTTCCATAGCTGGAGGGGTCGATGCAAGGCGAGCTGAAGGTGGGTGAGGAGGCAGACTAGGTGCCGGAGGGACCTATTGGAGTGGGTTTGGGTTGTGGTGCAACTATGGGGCGAGGGCTGTGGGTGGATGAGTGGTAGTACGGGCCGAGGAGGACTATGCCGCGCTCTGTGGTAGTGGCGGAGGGGAGACAAGCGGGGTTTGGGGTGGTGGCTGGTAGTTCAACGTGGAGCAGAGGCGATCTGGTTCGACGTTCGAAGAGAGATGAGATATGTGGAGGGTGCCACGCAAGAAGAATGGTGTAGTGGGAAGACGCAAGGCCAAACAATGGAAGCTGAATAGGTCGACTTGGCTGCGGGAGGGAAATCTTCGACGAACGGGTCGAACAAGGGGAGGATGAGCTCGGAGATGGGTTGATAGTGGCGAGGCAAGGCGGCTGGAAGTTGTGGTTTTGTTTAGAGCACAGGCGGAGGAGTTTCAACGCAAACAAAAATATGAGAACTTATGTATGTATGTATGTATGTATGTGTGTGTGTATATATATATATATATATATATATATATATATATTAAGCAAAATAATAGAACGACAGGAAAGAATGAGAGATGGAGAGCATGAAAACGAATCAACAAACCAGTTATATTGAAAAGTGGGAATGGTAAAAGTCATACACGAGAATTAAGGGAATAATAAAGGCTTGTGACCATTTACTTTCCAACCGGTGGACAAATGATACTCACAGTACACGCTAGAGACTCAAAATAGGTACCGATACGGCTAACCGTTTTTGCAGATTTCACCATGCGCAGTACGCCAAAATGTACAAATGAATATACTATGGAGATCAGCATGACAAGACGAATAGAATGGTACACATATACGAGTGATACGACCATCCTATCAAAACTCGATATTCGCTGCCAACATTGCTGTAAATTCGTCGAAAATAAGATAAATGAGGGCTATAACAGTCCAGATTTGGCAAAACGAAATACGATTTCTCACTCAGAAAAAAATTCAACATTTTTATTATGAAAAAATATTTAATTTCCACAATTTTACCGATTTAAAATTAAGAATTGAAATTACATGACAGAACAAACTTTCATATTTTCCCGTGAAAATCGATCATTTGCTATGCAAAGATAGACGCATAGAAAATATCAATTTTTCATTACTAAATTCTATTGTTTATTTTCATGAAAAATTTAGTTAATTACACTATTTAAAATCGTTAAAATTCTTGGGTCATTACACTCTCCCCCACTTAAAACTTTTCGTCCCTTAAAAGGAACGAGATAGGAGAATAGAAGCACCCAAAGAGGAAAGATAGATTCGAAATACATACCAGATACGACAATTAATTTAAAATCATATAAATTTCATTTATTGGACATCTTATTACTTACATTTATATTGTATACTATTCAATTACAGATTATCATTACATTCAAACTTTTTTCCAGGTAAGTTTTATGAATGTTTCCGAATGTAATTGAGCACAATACAAATTTGCCTTTTATTTACAACATTTCTATTCAGCAAAATTTAATTTGAACATTTTATTACTTAAGTTCTCTTATATAACCTTCAATTACATATTCACATTACATTTTCACTTTTTGAATATATCAGGTAAGTTATATATGTTTTAGAATGCAATTGAGTATTATACAAAAAATTTATCCTATTTCAACCGTTTTAAGTTGTTTCAATTTCATTTCTTATTTTAGTTACTCCAGTTATTCAAAATTTTGCTTAATTTCAATAATTGAGAACCATCACTTAACATTAAACTTAAGAGTTAAATTTCCAGTTTCACTTCAAACTAATTTGGAATAAATACATACATACATATATATATTTTGTACATCAAATCATACTCAATAAATTCAAATCAAATACGTTTTCCAAAACAAAAGTGTAGCAAAGCTGCTAAGTGTCTCCCCACTTTGAGACTCGAAAATGAATATCGATGATGATGCGGTCATCATCGAAATTATTTTCCAAATAAAAAAGAAAAGAGTGCTAACTTGCTTCTTTTAAAATTCTTTGGAAACAATTTCCATTCAAAAATACTTTCAAATCATATATGTTTTTCCAAAACTTTAAATACCAAATTTAGAGAAGCGTCGAAAATTAAATTATCAAATCCTTAATTTAAATTTATTTCATTTGCAAATCATATTTGTAAACCATGCTTTAAATTTCATCTCCCGATAACATAAAAATAGTTAATGGTTTAGGAATGTTGTCAAAATAATAAACGATAATCTAGTACTAACATTTTAACAACCAATCCATTTAACTATCTAATTTCAGAAAATTACACTTTTATACATAAAAAAAATTTCATTTACTAATTTCGAAAATAATATTATGTCAGTTTGCTCTGTTCAAGTGTTTTGGAATTCCCATCGATAGGGTTGACCAGACGAATCGATAGAAACCCAAAGTTCAAACTTAACAACTCAAACAACACAATATAATTTGTTTTATATCAATTACAAATACGCTCCCTCATAGGATGGTTCAAGAATGGATTTTAGAACACAGATAGAGATTTAAATCAAGAGGGACGTTAATCAAAGAGAATTCTATCTAAGAAGATAGGCTCGAAAGGAAGATAAGATAATTAAATTGCAAAAGAGGAAAGATGGATAGACTTACATTAATCGCGGCGACCTTAACCGAGTCAACTGAGACTCTATTTCCAGAAGCAATGCGACAGAGGAATTGGAATTCATCCATATAGAAATGGCATTAGATAATTTGGATTCAACCGATGTTTCCAAGAGTTTGGAGAGCATAGCTCGAATGAGATTCATGCTTCTTCTCTGGCTTAGAAAAGACGAGAATATCAACAACAAAAAAATAGGACAAAGTTGTTGAGAACATTATGGAAAACGCGATTCAAGAGATCGACAAAGAAGGCATGAGCATTGGTTAATCCAAAGGCATAACTACCCATTCACAGTAACCATTCTCTAGAAGGAAGGACAATAGGTCAAGCTCTAGGAATAAGATCGATGCGGACTTCAATTTCCCACTTTGGAGGTAGAGAAGTGACTTCACCAAAGACATCTAGAAATAGATGGACAATAGAAGTGGAGTCAAAATCACTAGGTTGAGCATCAAGCAAAAAGAAAAACCGCCTATATAATCCTGAGGCATTCGACAAACGATCACAAGAGAAATACCTTGGTCGTCTACAAGAGAAACGGTTTGGGCTTTGCAAGAAATAATAGTATCAAAGCCGAGGACATATAAATTTCCTGTTGAATTGACGCCTATTGTAAAGGATTTTCACCCCTTTACAAATCTTACTAGGTTGGCGGGACTACCTATGAGATTAGTCACACATAAGGATGAAGTTGCCAATTGAGGTTGCAAGATATGCTCAAAGTTATTACAGAAATCAACAGAAATAAAGCTACAGGATGCTCCAATATCAAGAAGAATATGAATAGGAAAGATAAGAATGGATTTCAAAACAAAGGGAAAGTTCCAAAATTCCAAAAGAAATCCAAATCAAAGATGATACTAACAAAGAATTTCAAGCTCGAACGAAGATGATTGTGTAATTGATTCTACTCAATCTAGGGTATCACTACCCTATCTCTAATGGGTTTTTACTCCATATGCTAAGTTTTGTCTAAACCAGAGCTTTGATACCGACTAAAATGACCTGACATTTCATACCATTCAAATCGACAATCATCCACACATGTCAGACTTGAATTGCTCAAACAACAGATTGTTAATTTATATTTGGAAAAACTTAGCATATACAGTAAATAAATCAATCACAGAATCACGGGCGCAGAGCAATATAGCAATAAGTAGTGGAAATAGATAAGTAGTAGTTCATGAAGCTACTATAAAACATCAGAGTTTAAAGTAAAATACAACAGAAATCCCGAATACATAGAAGTCTCAATACATATGCAAATGACAAGCCTAAAAATAAAACTGGAAATAACTGGAATAATTGTAAGCTGAATAGATATAAGATAGATCTCCAAGCTCCAAAGGTGAGTCTCAAATGCTGTGACACTTAGTCTGACCCGAGCATAAAGTAAAACATAAAACTCTCAACTCAGGATTAACATTCTTATGCCAGTAAATCAGCTCAAGTGAAATGTCCAACTGAAATGCAATATAACTTAAAGGATGTTTGGGATTCCATTCTTTAAGGATCCGTGAAACTATCTACATACATAATACAATACCCATATCCCCCTAACACATTTTTATATAAATGTCATAGTTTATACTGTACTTTAAACTCCACCAAACCAGTGGGCTATCAAGAAGCACTCCATAGGTACGACACAAGCCAAACTCATTATGGACGCGAAAAGGCATTTGACAAGGCACGAGAGGCAATGCCTAGGGTAGGATTCTACTGTTTTGCAGAACCAGGCTAGTGGTAACCCATAGCAGCTAGTATCGTCCACTTTGAGACACACTCCCAAATCAAAGGTGCACCCAATCAAATCACAAAGTAATAGATATGGCATCGAAGAAGTATGCTCGATCGGAGGTGCAACCTCACTTGGCCCAAGTATACTCCTGTTTTTGTCACATCAAGTTGACTCGCGGGAGTTTGGGTTGCGTTCATACTCATATAGACGTCGCCAAATCACCCTACTTCGTTCTGGATTCTCCACAACGTACATAACTATTAAAGTGGTTTTCGGTATTGGCAAAGAGTATGACAATATCCCATCTCGGTGTATTCAACAACCAAATGCTTATTCCACACCATGGTCATTTATACATTTCGAATAATTCATACTTCATATCAAAATATCATATTCATTTCAAAATCATATCACCTAGGAAATCATATCCACTATCGAAATCATATCACTTTAAATCACATTCATTTCCAAAATCGTAACAATAAAATAGTTGAACCTTCATATCAAAATATTCGCATTTGAATCCATTAACATAAAACCATCTTAAATAGTTTGAATATTGAAAGAGTTTATATATTGGAATAGTTATACATTAAAAATAGTTTATATACAAAAATAGGTTATAGATTAAAAAAAATTATATATTAAAAATAGTTTAGATATTAAACTATATACACAAATTTACAGTTTACAGAAAGTTTAAAATCAACCGAAACTGAGAAAGAACTTTATAGGCATCTTAATTTGGCTAGAAGAGTGAGTTAACTGTAAATTTTTATCTCAGTTTCGGTTGATTTTAAACTCTCTGTAACTATAAATTAGTTAAAATTGTTTATGAATTTAAAATAATATACATTAAAATAGTTTATATATTTAAAAGTATTTATATCGAAATTTCAAATTAGAATTGTTTCTTCCAATTTCACAAATCAATTCAAATCAACTTTAGCTCCAAAATTCAATTTAAATCAATCTCAGTTCAACAATTTCAATTAAAAGGTAAAGATTCAATTCAAAATTCTCATAAAAAACATTTTAATTTATATCGATATCAAGTCTAGGCTCGAACAACAAATTTAAATCACTTCCAATTCAATAGGTTTCAAATTTTAAATATTCAAACATTTACAATAACTCAATTTGATAAATTTAATTTATATTTCAAAAATACAACTTTAATTTAATTAAATTTGAAAATATTCACTTATTCATTTTTAATAACCATATAAATAAAATCTCAAATTACACATTTAAATCAAAATTAAATATTCAAATTTCAATTTTATTTAACTTTGAAAATATTCGTTTAATCACCTATAATCAAAACCCTGTTATTAAGGTATAAAACATATCTTTAAAATCTCAAAATTCAATAAGTTCCAAATCAATCTTATTTTTAAATTCAATTATTAACCATATTAAATTTCAAGTTAACTTTAATTTATCTTACTGACCTCTATTTATTAAAGTTATTACATAATCTATTTAAAAATATTAATATATATTTAAAATAAATATTTAAACATATTATATAGTTAAATTAATTTTTTATTAAATTTATTATATTAATTGTCATTAAATTAAATATTATTGTTATTGAATCTAATTTAAATCTTATTTTATATATTTTGAAATAATAATGTTATAAGTAAAATTTTATAATTTACAATATAAAACTTAACTTATAATTTTAAAATTTCCAAAACATTTGATTTAAAAAATCTAATTTTTTTCACACATATTAAAATTAAAATATCTATATAATATATTTTAAAAACCAATATTTTAAAATCAATATTTATTAAACCATATATATTTTCTTTTCGTAATTTTGGAAATCAATTAAAAATAGACATATGATGTCCGTATATAATTTTGTATCTTATGGTCAAGTGATACAGATATTTATCATTATGATACAGATATTTATCATTTCAATCCACAATAATTTATATTTTACGGGTATATATCATTCAACCCCAATCCCAAAATTTCAACCAATCAATAAAATCGCTTGGGTTTTTCATTTCAACCCATAACGATTTTCCCTAATCAATAAGATCGTTCAGGTATGTATCATTTCAACCCATAGTGATTTCCTATCTAACAAGGAACTTGCAGAGTGACTGAAAACAGATAATTAACAGCATAGCGTACAAGGAACTCATAATTGCGAATCACAAATTAACATATCATACATGTCAATATAAATGTTATACAAAAACAATATATCATCATATACCTCAAAAAGAACATCACATCATATCATCATATATATGTCAAGGTGAGCATAGTAACATATAAAATCATATGTAAATCAACTAAACAAAAATCCTAGCTATAACAAACATTTCAATGGTCAATTCAAGTGATGTTTATTTACTTAAACATAAAATTGTTAATCATGAATGATTGCCCACCTTTTAAAGCTATGAAATTTGAAAACACAAATAAGCTATGAATTGAATCACATACTCGATAATTGACAAATCCAACTGACAATCCCAAATAAAGAAAGGTGGACTCGAGATCGATGAAAACATAATATATAATTTTTAGAAGTCTAAAATTTACTCATATTATTTAAAATAAAATTCTTTATATTATATCTTTAAAATCAATATTCAATTTAAAGCACATATTCAAAATAAAAATCTTCATATTATTCTCGTTATATATATATATATATATATATATATATATATATATATATATATATATATATATATATATATAGAGGGAGGAGAAGTGTTTCTCGGCTATAAGGAAGCAAGGGTTGATGGAAGTGTTCGGCCAGAGGGGTGATAGCGGCTCCCTAGGTTATCGGTTGTAGTCAGGGAGTTGTAGCACTGTGGAGGATGGCGGAGGCTTGGAGTTGAGGGTGGCTGGACATTTGGTTCGGCTATGGTTGTGCTGTGTCATGGGAAATGGAATGGGTGAGGCGTTGTGGTGTGGGTTTTGATCAGTGGGTTGCTATAGCTGGAGGGGTCGATGCAAGGCAAGTTGAAGGCGGGTGAGGAGGCAGACTAGGTGGCGGAGGGATCTTTTGGAGTGGGTTTGGGTTATGGTGAAATTATAGGGCAAGGGATGTGGGTGGATGAGTGGTAGTATGGGCTGAGGAGGATCGTGCTGTGCTCTGTGGCAGCAGCGAAGGGGAGACAAGCGGGGTTTGGAGTGGTGGCTGGCAGTTCAATGTGGAGCAGAGGCGAGCTGGGTCAGCGTTCGGAGAGAGATGAGGAGGAGACATGTGGAGGGTGTCACGGCAGGAAGAACGACGTAGTGGGAAGAAGCAAGACCAGACAATGGAGGCTGACTGGGTCGACTTGTCGGCGGGAGGGAGGCCTTCGACGAACTGGTTGAACAAGGGGAGGACGAGCTCGGAGATAGGTTGACAGTGGCGAGGAAAGGCAGTTAGAAGTTATGGCTTTTATTCAGAGCACAAGTGGAGGAGTTTCAACGCAAAGAAAAATATAAGAACTTAGTTTTACACACATACATACATACGCTATGTATGTGTGTGTGTGTGTATTAAGCAAAAGAACAGAATGACAAGAAAGAATGAGAGAGGGAGAGCATGAAAACGAATCAACAAACCAGATTATATTGAAAAGTGGGAATGGTAAAAGTCATACATGAGAATTCAGGGAATAATAATGGCTTGTGGCCATTTACTTTCCAACCGGTGGGCAAATGAAAGGTCACATAACAGACTAATCAAAATGGGTACAGGGTACGACTAATCCATTTTTTAGATTTCACCGCGCAATGGATGTCAAAATTCATAAATGAATATACTGTGGAGATCAGCATAACGAGATGAACATAATGGTACACGGATACGAGTGATGCAACCATCCTATCAAAACTCGATATTCGCTGCCAAAACTGCTGCAAATCCGTCGAAAATAATAATAACGGGGATATAGCAGTCCTATATTGGTGAAACGAAACACGATGTCTCACTTAGAAAATGTTCAACATTTTTATTATGTAAAAATATTTAATTTCCAAAAATTTTAAATGATTTAAACTTAAGAATTGAAATTACACAACAGAACAAACTTTCATATTTCCCATGAAAATCTGCATTTTGCTATGCTAAGATAGATGCATACCAAATATCAAATTTTCATTACTAAATTTTATTGTTTATTTTCATGAAAAATTTAGTTAATTACGTTATTTAAAATCGTTAAAATTCTATGCTCAACCATATTACATCTAAATATGGAAAACAATCATAATAAGAGTTGTAATCATGAAATAGGTTATTCAAACTGATTTTAAGTTATGCATTGCTACCTTCAAAAAGAAAGAGTAATAAATGTTTGAAAGGAGATATACAGTTAGTTATCATAATTACAAAAATGATACCGAATGTAGCTTATTGTATCTTAAAGGATACTTGCATAAATAGAGGCAAAATCTTTTGAAACTTATGCAGTGCCAAATTGAAGCATGTCTATTCTTAATTGGCTTTCCAAACAATTTATGTAATGATAGAACTAAAATTCTTCCCATGAGGATGAAGAATGCAAGCAATAATGAAAATATTATTTTAGTGGTTTAGTACACGAACATATACATTTCTTTAATACAAAGGATAATCTGTCTTCAAACAATGGTTTTCCTTTTAGCTTTTTTTTCTTACAAATATACATAAATAGTTAGCAAATTTGAATTTATTTCTCATTTTTGGGGGCAAAACAAAAAGGGAAAGTGTATAATCTTTTGAATTGCAATGTTTTAGTTATTAACTTGAGTTCATCCTTTGTAAGTTAATTCATGTAAAAAACAAGAATGTTATCCTGCTATACAAAATATGGATAGACAAATGCCTTCGATAATTTGATAATTTATTTTATTTAACTACCTATGCATAATTTGTAAATGTGAATTTACACAAATGACTGCAAATCAACCTTAATACATGCGGAAATAGTAAGATCGTGTTATAGTGCGACAAAACGAACAGAACTTGAGAATAAAATAGCAAATCACACAAGAAAGTAAATAGAGAGTTTACACACGGATTTTTAGTGGTTCCACTATCGTAAGATAGTGTACATCACTTAGGGAGAGACGATTTTATGTCTTTCAGAGAGAAGAATTATAAGATTGATAATGGAGACTAAATGAATATGATGAAATACAAAAGAAAAGGTAATTCATTTCTGATGCTTCCATTCATCTTAATCCCTACCTTTATATAGGGATTATTACTTGAGGTCGAAGTAATTAATTTATGGTCATAAATAAATACCTAATCATTCTCCAATTCATACGGAAAACACTTACAATTTTATTTTTCCAGTATCCTAAAATTTGTATGCGTCTGATAAGATTCCACCTTCAATCATCTAATTTGAGAATTAATTAATTACTTCACTTTTTTCAAATATTTCTTCCACTTATATAGCTAACCCATTGCCCTCTTTAGTGCATATAAAAGAGGCAATATATTTGAGCAGTTATCTCAAATATCTTCCAAACCTTCTTAATTATGAAAATATTATATCAAATCTAACAATCTCCTCCTTGATACTATATTTCCCCACAAGCCTACCAACTCCACCTACATTATTTTACTCCAAGCAGCTCTCGAAAAAGGCATCATGAGTACTTTTCCAATGAGCTTGGGCATGGCCACCACTCATTCCACTCTGTCAACGAACTCCAGCAAGGCCACGACCCACCAACAAAGTATTGAAAGTACCCCCTCCATATAGAACCCATCAATCTTCAAAACAAACATCTCCGTATACTAACCCACTCTGCTCCTGTGCCACCAAGTGGCACCTAACACTTTAGCAAGCGAATTAAGTTTGTGCAATGCCTAAACTTTGCAATATGAAATGACATAATGAACATGTCTACTGCATTCTCCTCGGTGTGAATTTTCCAAAGATGCACCTGCTTTTCTTCATTTATAGAGACAAGGAAAGACTCTCTTACTTCTATGTGCTTTGTTCTCGAAACTAAATGCCATATTTTCACCAAGATGTATTGCGCTTTTACTATCGCAATTTACTACTATACTCCCACGAACAAAGCCTAAATCACACATCGGCTACTTCAAGTAAAGTGCCTCTTTAGCTGCTTCAACAATGGCTATCAACTTTGCCTCTATAGTAGACAAGGCAACAATAGTCTGCAACCTCACTCTCCAACTGATAGTCGTCTTTCCTAGTGTAATGACATAACCTAAGGTTGACTTTCTTTGATCTCTATCTTCGTCATAATTAGAATCACAATATCCGACCAAGCTAAATCTTTCTCCTTGTCGCCAAAAACAAGCCCATAATATGTTGTTCCTCTAAGGTACCTCAAAATTTACTTTACTACTTTCCATTGCATTTTTCCTGGATTAGTCATGTAGCGACTAACCAAACCAACTACCTGTGCAATATCTGGTCTTCTGCAGACCATAGCACACATCAAACTTCCAACTGTACTAGCATAAGGTATCTTCTCCATATAAGCTTTTTCTTTGTCTAAGATTGGATATTTCTTTTCTGAAAGTTGAATGTGCAAAGGCATGGAAGTATAATTGTCCTTGCCTTCTCTATGCTGAACCGAGCAAGAACTTTCTATATATATTCTCTCTGTGTCAATCTCAACACCTTTAGCTTTCTTTCTCTCTGGATTTCCATTCCTAAAATCTTCTTTTCTTCTCCAAGGTCTTTCATCTTCAATTCCGCTTTTAGCTTTAATTTTAACCTATCAATTTCAGCTTTGTCCTTGGAAGCAATTAGCATATCATCGACATACGAGACTAAATATATCTAATTACCATTATCCATATGCTTAAAATTAACGCAAGCATCTTTAACGCTTTTATCAAAACCATTATAAAGGAATCAAACCTCTTATGCCATTGCTTAGGCGACTGCTTCAAACTATATAAAGACTTTTTCAACATGCAAACCCATTCCTTCTTCCCATCCACTACAAATTCTTCTGGGTGCTTCGTACAGATGGTCTCTTCTAAGTCTCCATGCAAAAAATGGTCTTTACGTCTAATTTTCCAACTCCATGTCACGAGTTACAATTATAGCTAGCAATACTCAGATAGAAGTTTGTCTAACAACCGGAGTAAACACCTCATCATACTCCATCCCCTTCCTTTGTGGAAACCCCTTTGCAACAAGTCTAGCCTTGTATCTTCCATCATCCTACACCTTGTATACCCACTTGCATCCTATGGCTCAGCTTGGAGTGGTACCAATTCCCAAGTCTGATTCTTCTTTAACGATTCCATCTCCTCTTCCATAGCATGCTTCCATTTCGAGCTAACACTCGTATTCATAGCTTCTTCAAGGTCAAAAGACTTATCTTGCACTATATGCAGTGCATAATCAAAATAATCATCAAGGATAAGGTTTGCATAACTCCAGTCTTCATACCTATTTGGTGGCCTTCTAATTCTTGAGCAAGCCCCAATAGGTGTAACTTCATCTAAACTCCTGCCAACTCCACCTTGAGTTGGATCATCTCTAGCTTCACGACCATCACTATCATTGCTATAGGAATTCTATGGACCTTCACGTGATGTATCAACAACTGCAATTACTCTATTTTCTTTTACATGTCTGACTCTACTACTAGGCTGATACGTGGGAATAGTTTCCATCTCCATAGGCATTTTAGCTTCTGAATTTACCGAACACGATGGATTCTCCCCGGTCTTGAACCTAGGGGAACAATCAAATGAGACTTGTCTCAAGTGCACTACCTTCCTATCAATATGGTTCCTAATGCGATACCCTTTGATACCTTCTGTATAGCCCAAAAATACGCCTTGATAGGCTCTAACCTCCAACTTTTCATTCCTTGTGTGGTGAACAAACATGGGGCAACCAAATATACAGAATTAACTGATATGTATAGATGTACATTTTCACCTTTCCTCAGGAATCCTCCCATTAATGGCTAAGCACAGAATCTGATTGATAATATATGCTGCAGTTGATAAAGCATCAGCCCAAAAGCCTGTAGAAAAGCCCGCCGTCAATCTTAAGCAACGGGCCTTCTCCAGTAGAGTTCTGTTCATCCTTACAGCAACTCCGTTTGATTTTGGATCACCGGGTGTAGTAAAATGTCTCCTAATTCCATGCTGTCTACAGAAATTTGTGAAATCCATAGAAACAAACTCACCGCCATTGTCAGATCTTATCACCTTCAACTTCCTCCCTACTTCATTCTCTACCAGTTCTTTCCAAGTTTTAAACTTTTCAAACGACTCCGATAATATACATCCAAACCTTTCGAGAGTAGTCATCGATAAAAGAGATAAATACTTAGCTCCTCCAATAGAAGCTGTAGCTACTGATCCTCAAACATCCGTATGGACATACTTTAGTGCTCCTTTAGACTCATGTCTACCAACACCGAAAGAAACTTTTGTCTGCTTCCCTAACACACACTCCTGGCAGAATTCCAAATGGTTGAAGCTTTCACCCTTGATCATCTTCCTTCTTCGAAGCAGCTCTAAACTCTTCTCTGAAACATGACCTAATCTGAGATGCCAGAGTCTGGTGGCATCCAAACCTCGTGAACTATCAACTCGAATACACGTCTCCCTAAGAACTGTAGATCCTTTCAGCAGATAAAGATTTCGGACCATCATTCCTTTCATCAATACAAGAGCACTACATGTCACCTTCCAGCCATCCCACTCTATCGTAATCTTGCACGCCAAAGATGCTAGCTGACCCAAGGATAGAAGAGATTTTCTTAAACCTGGAACATAGCGGATGCCAGTGATAGGGTGCACCACACCATCGTGCACGTGAATACACACTGATCCTTCTCCCAATGACTTGCAAGTAGCATCATTCCCCATTAATATGACACTTCCCTCCTTGTCTTCATAAGAGCAGAAATACTCCTTCCTAGGCGTCACATGGAAAGATGCCCAAGAATCTAGCACCCAATGGTCTAATGCATCAGAAATAGATGCAGTCAACACATCATCAGAAACAACCTTATCCACCGCAACAGATGAAGAACCATCCACTTCATTTCTCTTCCTCAAACCTAGATAATCTTTCTTCCAATGGCCATGTTTCTTACAATGATGATACTTGTTGTCTCTAGATTTACCTCTCCAAAAACTTGCATGCTTCCTTGACTTGGAACGTCCTCTAAAATTATTCTCCTTCTTCTCCTTTCTTCCTCTCTCCACAAACAGCCCCTGACTACTACTAGCTTCGGTCATGCTGCATCATACTGGTCACTCGAACTATGGAGCTCTGATACCATGTTGAGTTTCAGCATTTCCGCATTCCGAACACGTTCGCTTCACTATGTTTAGTGCCATCAACGGTCAAAGTTTCCCATGCCGGCGTCCCGATTGAACATCCCTCCGTCGCCTCCCATCGGGCATATAATATTGGTCTCGGCAACACATTGTAACAAAAGCAATCCCTAATGTTATGTGCCACCAATCCCATATATATATCATGATTATTCCGAATATCCTTGATGTGGGACTTTTAATCCGTTCAATGCTTGCACCCACTCCATTTTACAATGCGAGCCACACTAACATAATTTTGGTATTCTTCGGTAATTTTAATGGAATTTTAGGTTTTCTCATTCATTTTGAAGACTTAACTTCAGATATACACATTCCAAAACTTGATGCTATTTAAAAATATGATATTTGCTTGCATAGTCCTGATTTTCTTTCTCATTTTAAATACTAAAACTGTAAATAAAAGTTTCTGGTAGAATATGTAAATTGTCCTATTAATTTATAAAAGATCATCTAGATCTTTATAAATGGTTAGTTATTATTAGATTGTAGTGTCAAACATCTTCCATGATTATTAGCCTAATTTGTAGCAATAAGATTGACAATGAACACTTATATATTTACGTTCAAAATCAATGATAAGAGGCAACCATTAATTCTTACATGGTATCAAAGCCAATTTTTTCTAGACTCTAGTTCTGCGTTTCCCCTTCTCCATCTTCCTTGATATTCTTTGTCCTCCTCCTTCCTCCTTCATCTCTACTCTCTGCCATGGTTAATAAGAACCACCCCATAAAAACTCTCCCAAACATCAAGTTTGCAGAACCCATTGTTCAAGAGATGGAAAATGTTCATTACTCTCACTAGGCAGAACTCTTCATGATCCATTGTTGTGTGCATCAGTTGATCGATCATTATTCCTCCTCCTCCACCCAAGGAAGGCACCAAAGTCAAGGAAAACACTGACTAAGAATTGGAGAGTGGAGGCTATTGGATGCAATGGTCCTTTAATGGATTTATGGAATGATTTCGGGCGATCTTCTCGGCACCATCATCGTCCCTAACACAACGGTTGAGAAGGCTTGGAATAGCCTTCGGGATATTTTTCAAGACAATGAAAATTACCATGTTGTATATTTAGAGCAACAATTTAATGCCCTTCACAGGGATGATTTCCCTAATGTCGGTGCCTGCTGCCATGAATTGAAGAATCTCGTTGATCAACTTACAAACATCGGAGCACCGGTCTCAAATAACTGCTATGTTCTTCATCTGATTGCAAGCCTTAATCTCAATTATGATGGAGTTGTAATTTACCTTCAACAAGCAAAGTCTCTGCTTCCTTTTTGCAAGGCTCGTTTGCGCCTTTGCTTAGTGGAGACACGCAAAGCGAAGCAGGTAGAGGTGGCAGCAGCCCAAGCCGGCACAGCCCTTGTGACATTCGTGGCCGATGATGGTTCTAACAACTCATCTTCCAGAGGTAATGGTCACAATTTTAATAACAACAAAAAATGACAAAAACGGTGGTCATAAAGGCGGTAAAGGAGGTGGTCATGAAAGGGGAAAGGCGACGACACCAATAATGGTGGACAGTAGGCCAGCCGGACCAACACTGGCTACCGAAAGCAGTATCATCAGCAGTGGGACAGTGGCAGTGGGGTCCACGATGGCAGCAACCTTGGATGCATTAGGCATTTCCCTCTTGCCTGTATCCGATGCAATAGAGTCGTGGAATGACTCATCATCAACGTAGGATTCTTGGTCCACATCCTCAAGCATATAACGTTTAAGAACCTCCATCTACCTATGCTCTAACTGACATTGAGGCTACTATGCATAGAATGGCGCTCAGTCAGCCAAACAAGAACTGGCACATGGACACCGACACTATGTCTAATATGACGACTAATGGAGGTACACTATCACCTTAATTTAATATGAGCATTAATCATAATATAATTGTTGGCGATGGTCAACAATGACAAAAATCGCTTTCTCCCCCTCACCGTCCCTTACAATTAAATAATGTTCTTCATGTCTAAAAAATCATCAAAAATTTAGTGTCTATACGTCGTTTTACTGTTGATAAAAATGTTTCTATTGAGTTTGATCCTATTGGATTTTTTGTGAAGGATCTTCAAATAGGGATGCATCTAATGGGATGTAATAGCATAGGCGATCTTTATCCACTCACTACCGACTTCAATAAAAATCAATCAATCCAGCCTTCCATCTTTGTTGTTTTATCTTCTGTTTTTTGGCATAATCATTTAGGTCATCCTAGATCTTTTTTTTTTGAACTCTCTCAAAAATAATAATGTTATTGATTGTAATAAGACATCTTTTTCTTTAGTTTGTCTGTCCTGTGTTTTTGATAAACACGTTAAATTGCCTTTCTATGATTTTGTTTCTCATACTTTCTTGCCATTTGAAATTTCCCATGGTGACTTATGGACTTCACCTGTCTTAAGAAGGTCACAAGTACTATATTTTTTTTGGATGATTTCACTAATTTATTGACATTTCCCCTAGGTGCTAAATCAAAAGTTTACTCCACTTTTCTGAAATTTAGAACTTACATCTGAATTCAATTTCAGCAAACTATCAAATGTTTTCAATGTGATAATTGAAGGGAGTATGATAATGATCCATTTAAGTTATTTTAAAATGGAATGATTTTCCATTTCTCTTGTCCACATGCCTCACCATAAAATGGAAAATCCCAGCGTAAAATCCATTTAATAAATAACTTAATTACAACCCTGCTAGCTCATTCCTCCATGCCTCCATCTTTTTGGCATCATGCTCTTCAAATGGTAACATAATTACTTAATATTTTACCAAGCAAGCTTTTGAAAAACAAATCATCCATAAAAATTCTTTACCAAAATGATCCATCTTATTCTCATCTTCGTGTCTTTGGGTGTTTATGTTTTCTTTTACATCCTTCTACTAAGATCAATGATCTTCAATCTCGATCCATACCATATCCTCAAAATTATAGGGGATACAAATGCTATGATCTTTTGAGTGGAAAAATCATAATATGTAGGCATGTTATTTTTGATGAGTCGACATTTCCATTCTCTTCAATACATACTCTAACTCCTACCACCTATGATTTTCTAGATTTTGGATTTGCTCCAAATTCTCTGACTCCAGTCAAGCCCCAACAAACTCAAGCATAGGAAGCCCAAACTCCTCCTCAAAGTCCATCTCACATGACTCCTCCAATACCTCCTTAAAATGTTCCTAAATCTACCAACTTAAGGAATAAACCCACTGCTCAAATCAGCCTAACAAGGATAGCCCACAAGCTAATAGTCCGTCCGCCTCTCCGGCCCACCTTTTTGGTCCAGCATTTTCTCCTCTTTCAAGTCCACCTCATGTAGTACATAATTCACCTACCCAACCCACTCCATTTCCAAGTCCACCTTATATGGCATGAACAGCGCAGCCAGTCCATATTCCAGCATCAATCCAACTAGTCCACACTACTCATCCTATGCAGCCCCACTCACTCCATGGCTATTCGTGCCCAATATGGGATCTTCAAGCCCAAATGTCCTTTAAATATGCACACTTTGGTTACTCCTTCTCATATTCCTCGTAACCCGAAAGCGGCTTTGTCTAACCCGAATTGGAAAGAGGCCATGTTAGATGATTATAATGCTCTTATCAAAAATAAAACATGGGAGTTGGTACCATGCTCTGTTGATGTTAATGTTATTCGGTCTTTATTGATTTTTTATCAGAAATGTCAATTTGATGGTTCTTTTGAGCGGCATAAAGCCCGTCTTGTTGGTGATAGAAAATCTCAATAGGTTGGAGTGGATTGTGTTGAAACTTTCAGCCCCACGGTTAAGCCTGCTACCATTCGATCTGTACTCGGTATTGCTTTATCTAAAACATTTCCTATCCATCAGCTTGATGTTAAAAATGCTTTTCTGCATGGGAATTTGCATGAAACTGTGCATCACTCGATGGGATTCAGGGACTCTGCTCATCCAAATTATGTTTGTTTGCTAAAAAAGTCTCTATATGGTCTTAAACAAGCTCCACCGACATGGTACTAAAGGTTTGCTGATTATGTTTCGACTATTGGTTTTTCTCATAGCAAATTTGAACACCCTTTGTTTATCTATCATCGGGGCAATGAGAGCAATGAGACTACTTATATCTTGCTTTATGTTGCTAACATTATTCTTACTGCTTCCTCTGATGATTTACGTTGCTACATCATGGCTCTTCTTAGTTCAGAATTTGCTATGAAAGATTTAGGTCCTCTCAGTTATTTTCTGCCATTGTAGCAACTCGACATTCTAATGGTCTATTTCTTTCGCAATGCAAATATTTCGAAGAGATCACTAAGAGAGAAGGTATGTCATCTTGTGCACCGACTCCTACTCCCATTGATACTAATTCTAACTGGATACATCTTTGGGGCTCAGTATATGGATCCTAAAAAGTATCGCAATCTCTCAGGTGCCCTATAGTATCTCACTTTTACAAGACCAGATATCTCTTATGCTTTTCAACAAGTCTGTTTACATATGCATGATCCTCGAGATTAGCACATGCGTGCATTAAAACACATTGTTTAGTATATTCAGGGAACTCTTTCTTTTCGCCTACATCTATATAAGTCCTCTGTTTTTGGTCTTGTCTCTTATACTGATGCAGATTGGGGTGGAAGCACAGATACTAGATGATCTACATCAGCCTACTATGTTTTTCTTTAGAGATAACCTTATCTCTGGGTCATCAAAATGACAACCCACTTTGTCCTGCTTTAGCGTAGAGGTAGAATACAGAGGCATTGCTAATGTTGTTTCTAAGTCTTGTTGGATTCATAATGTTCTCTTGAAGCTTCACTGTTCGCTCAGCAAGGCTAGTTTGGTTTACTATGACAATGTTAATGCGATATATCTCTCAAGTAATACTGTTCAACACCAACATACTAAGCATATTGAAATGGATATACACTTTGTACTTAAAAAGGTTGCTAAAGGACAAGTTTCTGTCCATCATGTCCTATCCCGATATCAAATAGACGATATTTTTACTAAAGGCCTTCCACGCATTCTCTTTGATGATTTCAGGGATAGTCTTAGCATACGGGATCCTCCCGCTTCAACTACGGGAGTGTGATAGAATATGTAAATTATTCAATTAATTTACAAAAGATCATGTATATCTTTTATAAATTGTTAGTTATTATTAGATTGCAATGTCAAAGATCTTACCAGATTATTAATTTATAAAAGATCCTGTATATCATTTATAAATGGTTAGTTATTATTAGATTGTAATATCAAAGATCTTCCCTGATTATTAGCCTAATTTGTAACCATAAGAATGGCAATGGACACGTATGTATTTACGTTCAAAATCAATGAAAAGAGGAAACCGTTAATTCTTACATTTCCATTACTTAATTTGTACTTTGATAAGGCTGCTAAGCTGATACTATGCTTATGAAACACTGATTTTACATCTTGCTTTCTTCTTAGCTATTTTTAATTTTGGCTTCAAATGAGCTACTAAAGATTCCCATTTTTGATTTGAAATAGTTATCGAATCTGAATTTTGGTTGACTTCCTCTTCTATAAGTTGAGATGAGCTGGATATTATATTTTTCCTTTTGCTAATTCATCTTCTTCCTGACTTATTTTTATCGCCACGTGTAGCTTTGTCTAATACTTGTATCTCTTGGCCGGCTGTTTGCTTTGAACCTAATGAAAAAATTGCATGGTTTTTAATTTCTTCTTCCATTTCTGTAGCCATTGTACACTGTGTTCTGTTGGCCCCAACATTTGCATTTTGATCATAGTTCATGTTATTTCATGGTTTACAAGCACATCTACTAGAGTGTATGCAGTAGTGAACATTAAGACACATCAACCAAAATTGTTCATCGAAAATGTAAGGTAGATCTTTTATAATTTTTATTCTTGATTAAATGAAAAGAAGATCTTCTTGAAATGAAGTAATTTAATTGTTTGCTTATAATATTGCTTACCAATAAAATAATTTATCGTCAAGTACATTGCTGAATCTATAAATGTTAATGTTTTATAATGATTATGCTTTCCGATATTATGTTTGATCTATAAATGTTTGTTTTGAATCTACAAACATTTCTAATATTGCAGTAGCTACAAAAGCAAAAGGATTTTAAAAAAAATTCTTGATTTGCAATGACTCAAAGCCATTGCAAATCTGTATTTTGCAACTGCTCAGAGCGGTTACAAAATATAGTATCGCAACGGTTCAGAGTCATTGCAAATTTTTTCTACTTCCCGTTTTGCAACGTCTCTGGGCCATTGTGAAATGCTTTTGCAACGACATATAGCCATTGCAAAACGGCATTTCTGGTGTAGTGTGATTCCCTCTAATTCAATGCATACACGCAATATTTACTCAAACCACAAACCAAACACAACAACTAGCAATAATAATATGATTTAAATATAGAAATATGAGTGCATACACTCACTTGTACACTACTTTCTTCTTCCTCTTCCTATGAACACACGCACACTACAATCTAAACTCGAATCCCTTTTCGAAGATGGTGCATATGTGTGTTAAGGCGTGTATATTCAAATGTGAGAATTTATTACAATATATATGATTTGATTTTAATTTTCAATGGGAAGAAAGTTTTTATTGATCTTCTTCACGAAGGTGGAAATGAGATAATGAAGTATATTGAATATTTTACTAAATGAAGAAAACTCTTGAAATAGAGATATTTCGAAAATGGATTTGGGATAGTAGCTCTTAGGCTTGGAATTTGTAACAAAGCTAACAACATCATTATAAATTTATATTTAAAATGCAAACAAACATCATTAAAAAAACCCACAATATTCTATCTCCACTTAAAATTTAACCATAAAATATTTTCCATCAAAATACTTCACTTCAAACTAAATCCCAATATATTAATTGAAAAAATAGTTTATCTTATATACAAAATACTTCTTTTTGATTAACACTAACTATATAAGTATTTCACATGAATTTATAAAACAAATACTTTTCAAATTGAGTTTTCATTTTGAACACAAAATCTCACAAACTTGATTTTTTTTCCAATGATTGATAATATTTATACCCAAAAAATTTCCATCATGGTTGAAATACACTATTCAATATTTATTAATTTATATATACCTTATTTACATTTCCAAAAATTTCTTGCATATTAACTTTATAAACACACTTGAATTCATAATATCGTAATATAATACTTGATCACCTAAGTCAATACAATACTAATACCTATTTATTTCATAAACTGTCCAAAATTCAAAATTTTAAATTATTTAGTAGTTATACTTTTTAAAGTTTCATCCTTCTAATGAAAGCCATTGCTATAACTACATCGATTTTCTTCAGCCTCTCTTTAAATTGCTAAATTTCAAATGCTTTCATTTAATTTTCAAATCTCTTTTCTTAATTAAAAATTACTCCAAAATATCATTTATTCATTAGAAATACAAAACTCGTTTTTTTAGTTAAAATCCACAACTTTAACGCGTTCAAAATTTTAACTATCTTTCAAAAAAAATTCCAACTATAATTATCATGGAGGATTTCATACATCTTTACAAAAATTTCCTCTGCAACAAGAATTAAAACTTTATTTCTTACTAAAATATATCCTCTAAAACACTTTGTAAACTTTACAGTTTCCAAAATAATTTTACTACAAAAGCTTATTTCATAAAAGAAAATTCCAGAAACTAAACTTTTTCCTTTTAAAAATCAAGTACCGGTAAAGCTTGTCTATTAGTAACAAATGATGTGAAAAAAGCAGAATTTTCTTATTCTTTCAATAAAACAAAGTAGTTACTCATAAATCACTTTTATAAATTGTCATAATAACATGGTTTGTAACATTTATCAATATTAATAATAATACACAACTTCTATGGAAAAAATATTTTAATCTTAAATCATTCAATTTTACAAAACTTACTTTATTACAACATTCCTTACTTGCGTAAACCACTATTTTAACGACCTGACTTCCTATCTCCAGGAAATCGCATCATCTTGAAGAAAGAAAGGGATAGAAGAAGATAAGAAAGAGAAAGAAGAAACAGAACAACATTAGAGAATTCACAGCGGAACGAATAAAATATAATATATCACATAAAATATTACACAGTATCATAATACATCAGAGTACACAACCTAAACAATACATATTAGACAGTTATAAACATGTGTCTAACTATACAACTCAAGTACAATAGATACAGATACAACAGATACAGATACCAAACAAACACAGCGGAAACATAATATATATATATATCTACACGTGGAAGCCTCCTGCTCCATAACTCCTCCAGAATTTGTCAAGCAAACCTGAATCACTTGACTACTCATACATAATATGAGTACCCAAGAGTTTAATAAAACAGAAAATAAACACTCGGGTCAGACATGGGTATGGTGTGAGTAAATGGGTTAAAATTGCTTAACTTTAGAAAAACCTTTGAAAAGAAAAGGTATCATGTAAGACTTCCCACACATAAACATGGAAAAGTTTTTACCTTACGCTAACCAAAACATTCGATAGGAAATCCAGTGATATTATAATACTGTCTAGCGTTTTCAAATAAATAAGAAATAGCCAAAATTGTTACATTCATTAAATTCCAGCTACTAGCCACAAAAGTGGATAATACAAACAAAACCGTAGGGTCTCGTAGGAAGAATGGGTTTCCATCAATGGCAGGGCTACTGGGGTACCGCCCGTCACAGTACGTGGCCTAGATCAACGTACCGAGGAGCCACCCTAACTCCCCTGTAACACAAGGCCGGAACCATTCCTTACTGGACAGTCCCGAACAAGACCACCCCGTAGTTGGCGCGACCAACCACACACTATGCCGAAATAGAAAGGGACCTCTAAACAGGGGTAAATCTCACTCTCAAGTGGGGGCTACCCACGAAGCCTTGCTGCACCTCCCCTGTTTTTGCCATTCCCGGTTGATGAGGCTTGAGGCTACGATTACCTTTATAGAACACATCTGTCTTAGAATGCTCATCGTCCACCTGATGATGTTCTGAAAGCATTCAATCCATACAAGTTCGTTCCGGGTTCGAACGAAACCGAAGGCACTATCTCGTTGCACTCATATTGGAATCACCCTCAGAGTCAACGACCATAGCCCTTACACTCTGAATCACCATCTCGAACCTATAAGCACTATTCCGTCAACTCATTATGGAACCACCCACAGAGTTATACTGACGCATAGTTCTTACACCTCGAGTCTTCACTTGCTCTACTTGGATTCACGACCTAACGTTTAATTGGAATCGATGTGGTTTTCAAATTATCCAAATATGAAAACCCGATCCCGGTCTCACCGAAACCAAACGCCATTTTAATGTCCAAGTTATACTTAAGGGTTTAACAATTAAACTCATATTCAGGATGATATAACAAATAGATGAATAACATTATCACAATAGATAATTCATAACAATCATTCATCTCACAAAGCAGCATATCACATATCATAGATATCCAAAACATCCAGTATCAACCAAACACCCAATATCACTCATCCAATATTGATCATCCAATATCAATCCATCAACGAATATTAATAAATCATCCAAAGCAGAATTGATTAACTCTTAGTTCAATTGGATTAATCTTAAATCCTTCTTCATAAATAAATTATTCATCTCTAATGATCTTCCTTAAGTAATCTTCCTTGATTAATTTTATTTTAATTACATTCAAGTAATTATCCTTAACTATATTCAGTAATTAACATTTAATTACTTATCATTAATTACAATAATTAATGATCCTTCATTTACTTCCATTAATTAACTATAATTAATTACATTAAACCTCAATTAATTATAATTAATTAATTACACTAAAATTAATCAAACATAATTAATTACATTAAACCTTAATTAATTACAATTAATTAATCACTCTTAAATAAATCACTTACATTAATCAACCTTGATAAATATCAGTAATTACATTAATTAATGATCCCCATTAATTAATAATTCTCTTTAATTAAATAATTAACTTGTAATTAATCAACTCATTAATCATAATTAGTAATTAACAATTTGTAATTACCTATCTTAACTAATTAACTTCTTAATTAATTATATTAATCCTTTAATTAATTAATCTAATTAATTAATCTTTAATTACTTTATTAAGTAATTATTAATCAATTTAAATTAACAAATAATCTTTAATTAATTACTTTATTCATTGATTACATTTTAATTAATTACACTTAGTTAATTAATATTAAATTAATCTCATTTACTAATTAATTAGTCACATTATTTAGTTAACTAAATAATTAAGTAATTAACTCTTAATTACTTACATAAATAATTATCTCTAATTACTTCATTAATAACTCTTGATTACTTTCTTAAGTAATTGCCTTAACAAGTAATTAATTCCATTATTAAACAATCCCTAATTCATTAATTAATTAATTACTCCATAATTAATTAACTTTAAAACAATTATATTAATCAATTCTTTAATTGATATCATCAAGTGACTAACCAATAATCACTTCCATTAAAATACTCCATGAGTAATTACCATTAATTACTTTCATAATTAATTTCTTCCATTTTTAATTATATTCAAATATTAACCATTGATTACTTCATTAATTACTCACACTTAATTAATCCATAATTAAGAGATATTAAAATTAAATAAACAATTAACTAATTATTTAAAATTAATTAAACAATTAATTAATTAACTTCTAATATTAAAGAAAATCTTTAATAAATTAAGAAAACCATAAATCTTAATCAAACTTAACTTATTAACAAATCATATTAAATAAGTATTCTTAAGTTAATTATCCAAATAATTTAACCTTATTTATTTCCATAAATAAATTATTTGAATTATTTAAATCTTATTAATTCAAAGACAAATTATTAAACTTGGTTTACAAAATCATAATAATAGTCATACTTGGAGATAAAGCATTTATAAATCATTTCCAAATTTAAAAACACTTTAAATTATCAAATTAAACTAATTTGTTTAAATATAAATTTGAAAATTTTGTTATTAAAAACATTACTTCAAAACTTTAACTTGGAACTTTGATTTAATAATTAAATTCAAATTTCTCTTTTAAATTTGAATTTTAAAACTTAATTAAGGTAATTATTTCAAAAAAACAATCATTTTAAATCTTTTTTTATTTGAAAATAGATTCAATTAACATTTATAAAGTTTGATTTACCTTTATTTTTAAACAACAAGTTTTTAATTTTTGTTTCTTTTGTAAAGCTTGTTTATAATTAAAAGCTTGATCTATATTTGTTCAAACTCAAGTTGACATTAATAACTTATCAATCATACAGTACTTAGCCTTACAATACTACCCAAACACAATCAACCCAAGATACTCGAGCAAAACACAGTAGCCATCACGAGCCACCCCCGAGCTAAAACCCAAGCAACTCTGCTTCGAGTCGATCTTCAAAATACACGAGAAAAACGCGAGCAAGGCTTCAGGTTCAACTCGTCTTCCCCCATCAACTTCACCTGGAAACAACCTCGTGCACAAAGCATACATGCGTGCACATGTCCCACCGTCGCCGTTCTCTGGCGAGCGTCGCGACCATCCCCTACAACCACACAAGCACGAGCAAACCAAAATCCAAACCCAGATTCGAGCATACGCCATCAAATCAAAATTCGAACTTCAAGCTCGACTTACAGGAAACATCACGACTCAAAACCACCCACGGCTGACGAATTCCTTGCCGTTGACCATCGCCAACCCCACCATCGAAACGCCACGACTCGAGCTCCATTTTTCCCCATGTGTGAACACCACCGATCCTTTGTTCGCGACACAATCACCTCAACAGTAAAGCCCAATAAAAAGCAAGCTAAAACACTAAATTAATATAATTCGAACAAATTGATTATTGGAAAAATTCCCTTGCATTTCCCCCTTAATCTATAGCATACATGCAAGCTTCAATCCAAGTATCAACTCAAATTACTAAGTATATCATCTGCAGTTCATAAAAATCGCCAAAACATTCAAACCAAAAATTCAACTTAATTACTCAATTATAAATTGTGATACAAGCTCTAAAAATCCTAACTTTCCAATTGTAATTCAATTATACATTCAAATCTAGAATTTGAAATCATAAATTTTTGCCCAAATTTGATTTTCCACTGTAATTTGAAAATTATGAGTAACCCATTCATTTTAAAACCCTATAATTATTTTTAGATGATAAATTATGTGATTGCAAACAACTTTCATCTACAAATCAATGTCCAGTTTGTATTCAAAATCATGTTATTGAATTTAAAAAGGAAAATCAACCCTGTATAACAACAGTATTGATATACAGGCATTCAATATATTTTTTATTTTATAAACATACATTCAGGTAGACTAAAATACATCATCAAACTCAAATCTATTTGCTTGCAACATTCAATCATAGATTAAATCAAAACTGTCTTTAAAATAGAATTTACTCACCTCAAATATCATATGCAGAGCAATTTATTTTTCAGGCCTTTGAATATGAATCTGGAAAAAAATACTTTGAATAAGAAATCCTACTGCATGCTGTTGTAAATGCCTTTGCATGCTTTAATTGATGATTCATAAAGGTTGAACTTGATTCCATTTAGTTGCAGGTTGAATTGGTATGAAGAACTTCATGAATTGCAGGTTTTAGAACTTTAAAATGCAGTTTTGGTTGCAAATTTCCTTGATATTGCAAATTTGATTTCAAATTTCAGGTAGCCTTTTGTTTTCAGATTTTACTTTTGCTTTTGTGGTTTTGAATTTCAGATTGAAGAAAAATTCTTGTTTGAACTAAGAAATAAAAACAAAGGGAAAAGTGTTTAAAATGAAAACTAATTTTTTTCCTAAAAATATTTATTAAAAATAAAAATTATAAGTTTCCACTTGTCTTCAAGAGTTTACATTTGTCATCTAATTGACTTAATATGTTTACATGTGTTTTAAGATGTTAACATGTTTACACATGTCTTAAGCAATTTTTAATTAATTTTTTTATTTAATTTTAAAGGTAATATAACTTACATATTTAAACCCCTTAATTAATAAATGTTTTCCATATGTATTTATAAATTTACTTTTAAAAGAAAAATATTCTAAAACTAATAAATACAAATATAAATATACATCTTAAACATGTATTTAAAATCTAACATTTATATTTATCATTTATAACCATTTTAATTTGAGCATTATTAAAACAAAGCTTGTCTAAAATTCCTTTTTAACTATCATATCTGAATACAAACAGTTTATTTTATATTTTAAAAACAAACAATTATCTTATAATTGAAAACAATTTGACAAATCTAAATTAACTTTTGAAAATATAATTTAAAACAAAGTTTAAAATTATAATTTCATACGTATACAAATTATCCATAGATTAAATTAAATTTTAAACAATATCAAATTATAACATATACAAACATATATATTACAATTTGAAAATTCAACCTTTATATAAAACAAAAGATCTTCTATTCACAATATATATCAGATATATATATTATAAATAGAATAAAATTTCATTAGCTTTGAAAAATAAATCTTATCAATTTTTATATTGTTAAAAAGATATTAATCACAATCATCGGATTAAATATTTATTAACTTTTAAAAGATTAAATTTACCAATTTAAATTAAAATTATAAAGAAAATTATCAAACCAATTAAATAATTAATGCATATTATTAAATTGATATTGCCTCAAATTCTGGGTCGTTACAACTATTTTCAGAAAAATCATCGTTATATAGATATACTAAATAATGGCTTATCCTAAGATATTTATTGAAACATCTTCCCAAACAATAACTTATCTTTTCATATAATAAATATACTTTATATCAAATCACTTTATATATTTTATAAAAATATATAAATACTTCTTCAGAAGATATTGTTCCTAAATCCTTACAAATGATTTCCTTAAAATATTCATTTTTCAAATAATTAATTTCCCCAAAATGTTTAATCCTTTTAAAATATTGAAATCTTTACAAAATTCTATGTCCAAAATCTAAATGTCTCGTCCTAGTGTTTAGGAATCTCTGCTGATAAGGTTAGCCAGACACATCAACCAGAATTCTTAAAGCACTTAGCGAAAAGATTGACACCAATTTATTTCATAATTCCTCCTAATAAAACTTAATACAATTATACTTTTATAAATATATATTTAGCAAAGGATTCTCTAACGAAAACATTTTCTTACTTTCGTCAAATATTTCCTAATACCATACATACATACATACATACATTCATACATACATACATATGTATCAAAATCATGAGATTATAATGTAAAATATATATTTACTTAGATTGGAACATTTACAAATGCTTTATATAAAATTAAAACAATAATTTACTTGCATAATGCAAACATGATGCCTTAAGCATATACATCAAAACTTTCTTTCAAAATTACTTTATAAATTATCATACTATAAATATAACAAATATTTCCTTAGATGATTACTGAGGTAATCAGATAAACTCGTATTATTCCCAATGATATGGCAACTACCCAACAAACACAAAGGGACATAGACTTTAAGGCTCTCTAAAGTCAAGACTCATGTCTTATACATATACGATGTATTGTTCTGAACCTACTCTAATACCAATCTAGAGCACCCCCACATCTATATCCATACTATCCAAAAGTATTACTAAGTAATATTGTTGAAGAATATAGAGAATGAGGCGATATGGAGTACACATGTGAATATTCCATTGGACTAACACGTGTATGTATTAAAACATCAAATACGGCTCACCACAAAATGTACCCAGTATCGGCACAAAGAAGTAAACACCTATGCCTCCAGGATAAAGCAATACACAATATACATTATATAAACAGAGTACACCGAGTTAAAATCGCAGTGCTAACATGTAATACATAAATATATACATGCCATGTCCAATATACAACACTAGATTATATCTACATGAAATTATATAATACATAACTACTATGCAAAAATTCTGCATCCTAGTCTCTTTTATGCCCAAACACAAGCTTATCTTACCGTCCCTGAACTTGAAATGTCTTGGACTGACCCGAGTATTACGTAAATAACACACTGGTTAGACTATGTCTAGATCAAGGGTTAATAAATATAGATAACAAAGTATATACAAGAAATAATAACATGATAATACTGGCATAATTTATAGGTCAGTAACCACAGTGTCAATATATGGTATATAATGATAATATCGTATGCAAACATCGAAACATCACATAACACAAATATCATGAAGTCATGTATAATGATGACATCACCCATAAGGAACACATTAAATCAAAAATCAAAAATCAAAAAATCAATATTAATCAAGCGAATCATACATATCTTGAAATCATCACAAGAATCTCAAAATCAATAAAAGGATTTGTGCTTGCACATGGCAATGCCTAAATAAAATCAATAAGTTGGCCATTTAACTAAAGGGAATAGGCCATCTGCCCAGAATGGATAGGCCATCTACCTATCAATCACATAAATATAAGATATGGAGATTTACTATATCCTAGACATAGTCTCTGGTTGGAATATAAATGTATAGGTCTATCTACCACATACTAGAACCAGACAGAGACTTCACATCTGCCTGCTCTAGGAGACTCACACGTGTTCGTCTAACACTGCTTCTATAGTCATCTGTTACCTCCCCCTTGGTATCATGAAAATATCCATAGCATGTCATAAACACGCTACACGCTACATTTTGCATCGATCATGACATGACACATTGCCTCAGTTGGTAATGACTATCAGCCTAAGTGACAAAGGAGCAAACACACACGACACATGCATATGGCATTAAGGGTGTCATAGATCTGGGTGTAACGACCCATAAAATTTTAGCAATTTTTAATTGGTATTTAACGTATTGAATTGGATTTTGAGAAATTATTAATAATAAAATTTTGAAAAAAAGAAAGAAAATATGTTATGTATATTAATGATTTGTAGTACGAGCTGTGTACATATATTTTAAAGTTTGGTTGTGGTTATACCTATAAGATCTAGTACAAAAACTTTATAAACTATTATTTATACTATAATATAAGTTAAGTTTGATGTAAATTTGGTAGCATAGTTCATTTCTATTGGGTATAAATATCAATAGCGTGGGTAATAAATTTACGGTCTCCTTTTGCTTTTCAGCAAGGTGTGTAAATTTTAAGTATGTTGAGTACGTTCCATATATAGTTATTTTGGAAAACCACTGTATATGTATGATGGTCTATTTGAAGTGTATATATAGTAAAGCGTATTTATACCAAGTTTTATTTAATTTATATGTGTTATAATAGCTATATATATATGTTAGTCTTGATACTAGTATATAGTTTTACTGAAGTTTGATTTCTAGTCATGTTAAATATATATATATATTTGATTTTGGGTTTTTGTGTCACCATTTCCAGTTTATTTTAGTGCATATTTAGTATATCTATACATATGTCGTCAGCTATAAATACGATAGTTAAGGGTTTCATATATCATATGAACCAAAGAAGAAGAGAAGTATATACTATATTTAACTACATATATGAAGTATATGTTTTAAGGGTTGATTTAAGGTCTGCATTAAAAAAAGTAGTTGTGATTACCATTATTTCATATTGTACCTTCTATATTCCTGACTGACTTTCAGCGTTCATTCATTCATTTTAATTGTGGGTTTTTCTTTTCTCTCTCTTTTCTTATAAATAATTGTACGCATTCATCTCTTTCCCTTTCTTATATTTTGTCCCTTCATCATCTTTTAGCCGTTAATTTTGTTTCGAAAATCAAGAAAATTTGTATACGTTTTATTCTTTTTGAACGTTTAAAAATAAAGATAAATCTGCATAGTATAATCAGATATGAATTGAGATCTAGGAAATAAATAAATATAAAAACGTATAACATGCCACTAATAATAAATTGCTTTAATAGCTTCTCAATTAGCGTACAGCTGTTTCCATCCCATGCCATGTCAAAAGTTTGAAACGTAATAAATGCTATATGATTATTTCGCATTTATTTTTTTTTCCTTTATTATTTCCTGTACGTTTTCATTCCAATCTAAATTATAACTTTTTGATTTCCATGCCTTTTCGGATCTCAAACGCGCAGCCCAAGGAATATTTCTTTAATAATTTTCCTAAAAATCAGCTTTTGGCCGTTTTATTGCATTGATTTCAAATTGTGCCCGTTTGTTTTTCTCATTCCTCTCATACGTTACCACCTTTATTTATGCTCGGGACACAGCTCATTTTTTTTCCTTCGTTCCCTTTCTTTTATTTGCTTCCTTCGTTTCCATCGGTTCAATTATATAGATTTTTATATTCGTTGCACGTTTACATTCATTTATTTTGACCAGTCCTTTCCTTTGTTATTCCCCTAATTTTGTGCGTTACTTTACCATAACCAATGCTCCGTATTTATTCGCTTTAATCTTTTCAGCTGAATTTGACCATTACTATTCAAATCAATTCATATTTATTGTATACGTTTCGTATGCAACGGTTCTTTTCTTTATTTATTTTGCCTTTATAACCTTGTTTGACTTCGTTTCTTTCATATTGCAAACTGCTGTCACTTCCAATCTCATTCCTCATTTTAAGTTTTCTTCCTCCTCCTTCTTCCATTTTTCTTTCTACAGATCCACCTATTTTCTCCCTTCTTTTACCGTGCTTCCACCTCCCATCGCTTCGTCACCCACCACATCCAACTCATCCCTCTCCCTCCGCGTTTTTCTCTCCTCCTCTCATGCACATATCTCTCTACACGTGTTGTCATCGCCTGCATGCTCAGCCATCCTCAGAGCCTTCACCATCAACAATCATGCCACACGTTATCTTTGAGTAATAGGTTAGCATATATTTATAATATATATGTGTTATTGTATATTTTCTATAAGTCTGTATTTGGAATATGTGATCTGTCCTACATGATTTTAAATTCATGTTAGTTATGTATCATATGGTATTATATATATGAGTTCATAACAGTATTTTTTTTTCTTTTTTTTTCGTTCATAGTGTGTATGATATTATACTATGTATAGAGATTTGATAACTTGATTGTTTTATACTTTATGTGTCACGTTGGTATTCAATTTTAAAAGTTTGAAGGTTATATATTAGTTAATATATAGTTTAATATATGTCAGTAATGTATATCTATGCAGTAATATTGTATGTATTATAGCAAAGTAAGTTTTTTTTTTTTTGATTTAAGATATCATATATACATCTTATAAATATAGTATGGTTCCAAGTATGAAATGTTTGCAGTTTTCAGATTCTATATAATATAAAATTTTGTTCGCATGTTATAAAATTTGATAAGTGTATATATAAATATTATATAAAAAGTTAAGTACATATATAAAACGTAAAGCATACTCATCTTATCAGTCGATTGTATATGTATTTAAATATATGATATGTTTAAAGCTATGTATTTTGTGAATAACTGGTTATAAGTATATATATACACATTTGATTTAAAGTTATAAAGGTATGCATATTGTGAATTAGACTATATTAATGGTTAGCTTACAAATATTTATATAGTTTTATAGGGAAGTACGAGCTATGTGGGTTATATTTTTAGCAAGCGTATTGTTACCACTTTAAAATGGGTGAAGTTTTACAGTTTACGGTCTATTTGTGTAAGTGTGTAATGTATGTTTAATTTAATAAAGTTATGATAGTTTTGTATAAAATGTTTAACTATTTATATATCTGATATAATGATAGTTCATATCTGATAGAGCTTATATATTATAAAGTTACAGGATACGTTAGTTTTATACGCTAGTTAATATATATATTTAATAATTGACTAAAATGTTTTCAGTGTGAGTTTACTTTTTTTAGTGTTGGATTTTATACGGCATAGTATGTATACTTGTTCACAGTCTATATAAGTATATGAGTGCATGTGTCATTATAATTATTTTGTTGTTTATAAATCTCGAGACATATATATGCGTTTAGGTGTTTGTTTCAGACTTACGTAATATATATATATATAACCGAATATAGGCTATGCATTTGGAATTTCTATATATACATTTTTATTATGAACATATATAGGTTGCTTTCATGGGTTTTTTTTTAAGTAATATATATTACAATAAGTGGTTATATTGTTTTTATAATAATTATTGACTATAAAATATAATACAATGGTTTTTTTTTTGGACGAATTATGTTTAAATTACATATAGGTATATATAGATTTTAAATATACATTTTTAATTTGAAAATTGGTTTTGGGAGAATTAATATCATAATAATTTATATTTTTTTCTGTAATATCAAAATTGATTCGATTCATTCTCATCGATTTCCCATTATCAGCCTTGTCCGTCGTGCCTATTTTCTGCATCAAATCTTGTCCATCCAGCGTTGCTTTGGATTTCGTAGCTTATTTCATCATCATATATCTCTAGCCTCGAAAGGTGAGCAATCACTCACGATTAACGTTCTTTTATTTATTAAATTTAATTTCAATTGAAATGACAATTGAAATATGCTGCTGTTAGATTTAAATTGTTATATATGCTTTTATCGGTAACTGTTCACTTATGGGATATGATACCATATCTTATTGTTTATATTTATTTTGATGATATATGCTTGTTGTTATTATTATTTTCATATCTGTTATCACTCTGCAAGTTCCCTATTAGTATAGAAATCACTATGGGTTGAAAAGATACATACCCGAACGGACTTTAGAATAGGATAATTTCGTTACGGGTTGAAATGATAGACCCAAGCGATTTTTGATTTAATTTAAAATTTTGGATTTCGGGTTGAAATGATATCCACCCGAATATATTTAGTGTACGGATTGAAATGATAAATATCCGTAGCACTTGACTATATGGTAGGAAATATATATACAGACACCGTTGGTCCATATAAATATTTTGAAATTATTTCTATAATTTTGGAAAGAAATATACGGTTTAATAAATTTTGATTCTTAAGATATTATATAAATGGAAATTTTATATATAGATTTAGTCGTAATATTTGATTTAAATTAGATTGATTTAATACATATAATATAGTTGAGTATCTATGGAAATCTATATTTCAAATAGATCTTTCTCGTAATAAATTGAAAAAATAGGATTGGGAGGTACATTTGGGTTTATTAAAAATGGTATTTAAATAAGGATTTATTTAATTAAATCGACTTGAATTGAACTTGTAAATATTAAAGCTTTGAGCTATATTGGAATTTAAATGGCGATTTCGAGATTTAGATCTGTATTTGAAATAAATATAGTTGAATTTGTTATTTAGAAACTAAACTGAATTAAAATATAAATTTAGGTTGAACTAAATTTGAATTTATTATTTAGAAGCTAAATTGAATAAAAATTAGTTTGAAACGTTGAATACTTAAAGTTTGAAATATATTGGAATATAAAGGGGGTATTTTGTGATTTCAAATTTGAATTTGAGATTGATAAATTGGGATTTGAATTTAATTTGAATGGGAAGGTTGGGTTAATGTTGAAACGATTTGTTAAGTTGAGGGAATTGAAAATACTTTACTGTATAAATTATTTAATATATATAAACACTATTTGGGAAATATAGAGATATTTGGAGTGAAAATGATGTTTTGGTTTTGAAGTATAAATTAAGATGAAAGAACCACGGTGTTATAGTGTATATTTCTACCCTGTAGATAGTTCCATGGACCCTTAGAGGATGGTTATTCCAAACATTCTTTGAGTTAATTATATTTCAGTTGATATTTCACTTGAGTTAGATTTATAGATATAAGAATGTTAATCCTGACTCGAGTGTTTTGTGTTTTGCTTTACGCTCGGGTCAGACTGAGTGATACAGCATTTGAGACTCACCTTCGAAGTTGGAGCCTTGCTTGAAGATCCAGCTATCTATCCTTTCAGTCATCCTGTTGATTTGTTAAGAGAAGTCATCTGCGCATACTGGAGACTTCACTATATCTAAGATATTCAATTGTATTTATTTCTATCTCCAATGTATATAGTAGCTTCATAAACTACTATTCTTTATCTATTCCGCTGCATTGTATTACTCTGTGTAAGTGATCTATGATTGATTTATTTACTGTATATTTTAAGTTTTGCCAAATTTTTATTAACAATTCGGTATTTTGAATTATTCAAGTCGGACATGTACGGTTTTATTGTCGAATTTGAATGGTCCAAAATAGCGGGTCGTTACAGTTGGTATCAGAGCTTTGGCTCTAGGCAAAACTTAGCATATATGGTAAATTTATTTACAGAATCACTTTCGTTCGAGTTGAATCTCTTCCTTTTTGACTCAATTTCCTTTAAGTTTTGGAATGTCCCTCGGTTTCGAAATTCATTCTGTCTCTCCCTATTTATATTCGTTTGATTCTGGAGTATCCCATAACTCCATTGAATGATTTGTAAAGGGGGTGAAAACTCCTTTTCAATTGGCATTGACTCACCGAAGATTCATGTATCCTCGGTTTACGATGTTGATATATCTTGTTATGCCGAATTCTATATCTCCGACGATCGAATGTCGAATTGCCTCAGAATTCTACACCGATCTAATTTTGGAATCACGGTTGACAGGTAAAGGTCGCTCGCGATTTATAGAAGTATATCCATCTTCTATTTTGTAACTTAATTATCTCATCTTCGATCGAGTCTATCTTCGAATCAGGATTCTATTGATTAGAGTTCCTTTAAATCAAATCTCTATCTTTGTTTTGAAATCCATCCTTAAATCATCCTTTGAAAATCGGGTTTTGTTTGTATTTTAGAAATTGTTTATACCGAAATTATTATTTTGATAACTATGATTTTATTCTATATATATAAAGAAAATGTTTTCGGTAGAGATTATATACCTATATATAAAGCAAATAAGAAATGTTATTCTATATAAAAAGGGTTTTGAAAGGATTTGAAATTTTGAAAAAATTATAAGAAATTGATTTATATAAAAATGATTTATAATTGAAGTGTTAAATTTGAAATTCGAGAATTGAATTCCGGTATTTTGAAATTGGTTTTAAGATTTTGGAAATTATATATAAATAATACGATTTAAAAGTATTTTTCCGAATAAGAAATATTTCAAATGAATTCAAATGAATTCCAATAATTTTGAAGAAATTTCAAAGAAGTTTTCAAGAAAATAGAAGTCCAGAACTCACTTATGTCGCTGGAGAATAATTTCGGTGATGAGTGCACGCATCATCGACATTGATTTTCGAGTTTCAGAGTGGGGGAGAGGCCACTTTAATAGCTTCGCTATGCGAGTGATTTTGTAAAACCGTTTTTGATTTCAAATTCCGAAGTATAATTTGATATTTTCGAAAGATATATGTATATATTTGAAACAATTTGAAGTAAGACCGGTGTTCAGTCCTCGAGTTTTTGATTTGACTTAGAATAACTCTATTTATAAAAATTGATTTCCATCTCTTGGATTTGAAATTGATTTTCACCGACTATTTTGAAGGTTCGAGCACTTCCAAATCAAGGTTTAAAGGTTTAAAAACCAAGATATTTCGAAAGGTATAAAATATTTGATAAAGTATGCAAGTTTTGTTGTATGAGGTTAAACCTTTTATTAAGTAAGAGAATATGGCTATTTTAATTATACTAATATGGAATTTAGTTTTTAAATGTTTTGAAAGAATTTTAGTTTTAAATAATGGTTTTCAAAAAGGTAAATTGGATATTTCAAATCGAAGTAAATAGTTTAAAGGTTTTAAAGGGATAATTATAAATTTGGAAACCATTTTGAATATAATTGATTTTGAGAAAAATATTTGGTTTTGAAAATTAAATTGAAAAAAAAAACCCAGTACTTATATGGTGATTTTGGAAATGAATTTGTTTGACTTGAATTATTTTAATTTGGAAACTGGGATAATTTTCTACACCTATTATTTTGGGAACTTTGAAATTCAGACATTTAATTTGGAAGAAAATTTGGTGAAATCATATATGATTTTGAAACCGAATTGGTATTGAAATAATTTGAAATTGAGAACCTTAGATTACTAAGCACTTGATTTGGGAGTGGTCGAACTTATATAAAATGGATTGTATAAGTATGAGGTTGATTTGAAATCTATTGATTTGAAAGGTACTCAATTTGGAAAGAGATTTTATTTAATCGAAATCTATATAAGTATGATTTGATCTACTATTGATTTGGAAAGTATTCGATTTGAGAAAGGAATCCTATATATATGGACTTTATATAAGTACAATATTTGAAAGTGATTTGAAAAGGTACTATATGATATATATTTTCGAAGTAAAGATATGGAAAGTGCCTTCTGCTTGATATCCGCTTTGTGGCCACATCGTGGATTCATTCTATCGATATTATTCTCTCTGATTTTCGGTTTTCCGGATGTAATACTCGAGTGTTTCCCACCGTGGCGTAACCCATGGTTTTTTTTCTCTCGTGAATGCACAGCGCAATTGCCTGGCTGAGTCTTGCCTAGGGGTACGGATTGTTTCCTGGGGGATCCAGGCGTAACCATTGTGTATCCTGCAATCTGTGTAGGTCGCGAATAGTAGCGCAAGTGCCTGGCTGAGTCTTGCCTAGGGGTACGGATTGTTTCCTGGGGGATCCAGGCATAACCATTGTGTATCCTGCACTCTACTAGTCATCATGGCGTAACTCGCAGGGCTGAGAAAGCTTACGGATATGGATTGTTTCCTGGGGGACCCAGGCGTAACCATTGTGTATCTGCGAACCATGATCGGACAAAGGTTTTGGTTTGGTTGTTTTGTTTGGATTGTACTTTCCATATCTGTTTTTAAAGTTTTTTTCAAGTATTTTCACTGGTTGTTGAAACAGGTCTACTAAGTACTTGAAGAATTCTAGCTTTGCGCCTGATCAACGCATGGCCAGAGTCTGCAAGAACGAGGATAAACTTGTTGAAACATCGAGTTATAAAAATATTTTTGAAAGAAAAGATTTATTTCGATATAAAAGGTATTTATTATAAAAGTATTTCCAACAAAGAAATTTTGTGTTAATATTTGAAATTGAAACTCTCATGGTTTGAAATGTACGATTCTTGCCCGATTCTATTCTTTTGAATCTACCTTATCTGCCCTGCTTTATTTATTCAACTATATTCTCTTTTCCGAATCTATCTTCTTTCCTTCTTTCCTTCTTTTGAATATATCCTTTAAAACATTGTTTATTTATATTCTACCTGGTTTAATAAGAGAGAAAAATTAGTGTTTTATAAATAATTGATCTCATAATTAATTGAATGGATTTGATAAAATGAGTAATCTATTAAATATTAATCAATTTAAATAATAACAAAAGAAAAAGTATATGGTTTTAAATAAATTTTTTTAATTCGTTTTTCAAAGTCTAAATTTTTCATCTGGTTGTTTCTATTCTCCTACTTTATTCCTTTTCGGGGACGAAAAGTTTTGAGTGGGGGAGAGTGTAACGACCCATAAAATTTTAGCAATTTTTAATTGGTATTTAACGTATTGAATTGGATTTTGAGAAATTATTAATAATAAAATTTTGAAAAAAAAAAAGAAAATATGTTATGTATATTAATGATTTGTAGTACGAGCTGTGTACATATATTTTAAAGTTTGGTTGTGGTTATACCTATAAGATCTAGTACAAAAACTTTATAAACTATTATTTATACTATAATATAAGTTAAGTTTGATGTAAATTTGGTAGCATAGTTCATTTCTATTGGGTATAAATATCAATAGCGTGGGTAATAAATTTACGGTCTCCTTTTGCTTTTCAGCAAGGTGTGTAAATTTTAAGTATGTTGAGTACGTTCCATATATAGTTATTTTGGAAAACCACTGTATATGTATGATGGTCTATTTGAAGTGTATATATAGTAAAGCGTATTTATACCAAGTTTTATTTAATTTATATGTGTTATAATAGCTATATATATATGTTAGTCTTGATACTAGTATATAGTTTTACTGAAGTTTGATTTCTAGTCATGTTAAATATATATATATATTTGATTTTGGGTTTTTGTGTCACCATTTCCAGTTTATTTTAGTGCATATTTAGTATATCTATACATATGTCGTCAGCTATAAATACGATAGTTAAGGGTTTCATATATCATATGAACCAAAGAAGAAGAGAAGTATATACTATATTTAACTACATATATGAAGTATATGTTTTAAGGGTTGATTTAAGGTCTGCATTAAAAAAAGTAGTTGTGATTACCATTATTTCATATTGTACCTTCTATATTCCTGACTGACTTTCAGCGTTCATTCATTCATTTTAATTGTGGGTTTTTCTTTTCTCTCTCTTTTCTTATAAATAATTGTACGCATTCATCTCTTTCCCTTTCTTATATTTTGTCCCTTCATCATCTTTTAGCCGTTAATTTTGTTTCGAAAATCAAGAAAATTTGTATACGTTTTATTCTTTTTGAACGTTTAATAATAAAGATAAATCTGCATAGTATAATCAGATATGAATTGAGATCTAGGAAATAAATAAATATAAAAACGTATAACATGCCACTAATAATAAATTGCTTTAATAGCTTCTCAATTAGCGTACAGCTGTTTCCATCCCATGCCATGTCAAAAGTTTGAAACGTAATAAATGCTATATGATTATTTCGCATTTATTTTTTTTCCTTTATTATTTCCTGTACGTTTTCATTCCAATCTAAATTATAACTTTTTGATTTCCATGCCTTTTCGGATCTCAAACGCGCAGCCCAAGGAATATTTCTTTAATAATTTTCCTAAAAATCAGCTTTTGGCCGTTTTATTGCATTGATTTCAAATTGTGCCCGTTTGTTTTTCTCATTCTCTCATACGTTACCACCTTTATTTATGCTCGGGACACAGCTCATTTTTTTTCCTTCGTTCCCTTTCTTTTATTTGCTTCCTTCGTTTCCATCGGTTCAATTATATAGATTTTTATATTCGTTGCATGTTTACATTCATTTATTTTGACCAGTCCTTTCCTTTGTTATTCCCCTAATTTTGTGCGTTACTTTACCATAACCAATGCTCCGTATTTATTCGCTTTAATCTTTTCAGCTGAATTTGACCATTACTATTCAAATCAATTCATATTTATTGTATACGTTTCGTATGCAACGGTTCTTTTCTTTATTTTTTTGCCTTTATAACCTTGTTTGACTTCGTTTCTTTCATATTGCAAACTGCTGTCACTTCCAATCTCATTCCTCATTTTAAGTTTTCTTCCTCCTCCTTCTTCCATTTTTCTTTCTACAGATCCACCTATTTTCTCCCTTCTTTTACCGTGCTTCCACCTCCCATCGCTTCGTCACCCACCACATCCAACTCATCCCTCTCCCTCCGCGTTTTTCTCTCCTCCTCTCATGCACATATCTCTCTACACGTGTTGTCATCGCCTGCATGCTCAGCCATCCTCAGAGCCTTCACCATCAACAATCATGCCACACGTTATCTTTGAGTAATAGGTTAGCATATATTTATAATATATATGTGTTATTGTATATTTTCTATAAGTCTGTATTTGGAATATGTGATCTGTCCTACATGATTTTAAATTCATGTTAGTTATGTATCATATGGTATTATATATATGAGTTCATAACAGTATTTTTTTTTTCTTTTTTTTTTCGTTCATAGTGTGTATGATATTATACTATGTATAGAGATTTGATAACTTGATTGTTTTATACTTTATGTGTCACGTTGGTATTCAATTTTAAAAGTTTGAAGGTTATATATTAGTTAATATATAGTTTAATATATGTCAGTAATGTATATCTATGCAGTAATATTGTATGTATTATAGCAAAGTAAGTTTTTTTTTTTGATTTAAGATATCATATATACATCTTATAAATATAGTATGGTTCCAAGTATGAAATGTTTGCAGTTTTCAGATTCTATATAATATAAAATTTTGTTCGCATGTTATAAAATTTGATAAGTGTATATATAAATATTATATAAAAAGTTAAGTACATATATAAAACGTAAAGCATACTCATCTTATCAGTCGATTGTATATGTATTTAAATATATGATATGTTTAAAGCTATGTATTTTGTGAATAACTGGTTATAAGTATATATATACACATTTGATTTAAAGTTATAAAGGTATGCATATTGTGAATTAGACTATATTAATGGTTAGCTTACAAATATTTATATAGTTTTATAGGGAAGTACGAGCTATGTGGGTTATATTTTTAGCAAGCGTATTGTTACCACTTTAAAATGGGTGAAGTTTTACAGTTTACGGTCTATTTGTGTAAGTGTGTAATGTATGTTTAATTTAATAAAGTTATGATAGTTTTGTATAAAATGTTTAACTATTTATATATCTGATATAATGATAGTTCATATCTGATATAGCTTATATATTATAAAGTTACAGGATATGTTAGTTTTATACGCTAGTTAATATATATATTTAATAATTGACTAAAATGTTTTCAGTGTGAGTTTACTTTTTTTAGTGTTGGATTTTATACGGCATAGTATGTATACTTGTTCACAGTCTATATAAGTATATGAGTGCATGTGTCATTATAAGTATTTTGTTGTTTATAAATCTCGAGACATATATATGCGTTTAGGTGTTTGTTTCAGACTTACGTAATATATATATATATATATAACCGAATATAGGCTATGCATTTGGAATTTCTATATATACATTTTTATTATGAACATATATAGGTTGCTTTCATGGGTTTTTTTTTAGTAATATATATTACAATAAGTGGTTATATTGTTTTTATAATAATTATTGACTATAAAATATAATACAATGGTTTTTTTTTGGACGAATTATGTTTAAATTACATATAGGTATATATAGATTTTAAATATACATTTTTAATTTGAAAATTGGTTTTGGGAGAATTAATATCATAATAATTTATATTTTTTTCTGTAATATCAAAATTGATTCGATTCATTCTCATCGATTTCCCATTATCAGCCTTGTCCGTCGTGCCTATTTTCTGCATCAAATCTTGTCCATCCAGCGTTGCTTTGGATTTCGTAGCTTATTTCATCATCATATATCTCTAGCCTCGAAAGGTGAGCAATCACTCACGATTAACGTTCTTTTATTTATTAAATTTAATTTCAATTGAAATGACAATTGAAATATGCTGCTGTTAGATTTAAATTGTTATATATGCTTTTATCGGTAACTGTTCACTTATGGGATATGATACCATATCTTATTGTTTATATTTATTTTGATGATATATGCTTGTTGTTATTATTATTTTCATATCTGTTATCACTCTGCAAGTTCCCTATTAGTATAGAAATCACTATGGGTTGAAAAGATACATACCCGAACGGACTTTAGAATAGGATAATTTCGTTACGGGTTGAAATGATAGACCCAAGCGATTTTTGATTTAATTTAAAATTTTGGATTTCGGGTTGAAATGATATCCACCCGAATATATTTAGTGTACGGATTGAAATGATAAATATCCGTAGCACTTGACTATATGGTAGGAAATATATATACAGACACCGTTGGTCCATATAAATATTTTGAAATTATTTCTATAATTTTGGAAAGAAATATACGGTTTAATAAATTTTGATTCTTAAGATATTATATAAATGGAAATTTTATATATAGATTTAGTCGTAATATTTGATTTAAATTAGATTGATTTAATACATATAATATAGTTGAGTATCTATGGAAATCTATATTTCAAATAGATCTTTCTCGTAATAAATTGAAAAAATAGGATTGGGAGGTACATTTGGGTTTATTAAAAATGGTATTTAAATAAGGATTTATTTAATTAAATCGACTTGAATTGAACTTGTAAATATTAAAGCTTTGAGCTATATTGGAATTTAAATGGCGATTTCGAGATTTAGATCTGTATTTGAAATAAATATAGTTGAATTTGTTATTTAGAAACTAAACTGAATTAAAATATAAATTTAGGTTGAACTAAATTTGAATTTATTATTTAGAAGCTAAATTGAATAAAAATTAGTTTGAAACGTTGAATACTTAAAGTTTGAAATATATTGGAATATAAAGGGGGTATTTTGTGATTTCAAATTTGAATTTGAGATTGATAAATTGGGATTTGAATTTAATTTGAATGGGAAGGTTGGGTTAATGTTGAAACGATTTGTTAAGTTGAGGGAATTGAAAATACTTTACTGTATAAATTATTTAATATATATAAACACTATTTGGGAAATATAGAGATATTTGGAGTGAAAATGATGTTTTGGTTTTGAAGTATAAATTAAGATGAAAGAACCACGGTGTTATAGTGTATATTTCTACCCTGTAGATAGTTCCATGGACCCTTAGAGGATGGTTATTCCAAACATTCTTTGAGTTAATTATATTTCAGTTGATATTTCACTTGAGTTAGATTTATAGATATAAGAATGTTAATCCTGACTCGAGTGTTTTGTGTTTTGCTTTACGCTCGGGTCAGACTGAGTGATACAGCATTTGAGACTCACCTTCGAAGTTGGAGCCTTGCTTGAAGATCCAGCTATCTATCCTTTCAGTCATCCTGTTGATTTGTTAAGAGAAGTCATCTGCGCATACTGGAGACTTCACTATATCTAAGATATTCAATTGTATTTATTTCTATCTCCAATGTATATAGTAGCTTCATAAACTACTATTCTTTATCTATTCCGCTGCATTGTATTACTCTGTGTAAGTGATCTATGATTGATTTATTTACTGTATATTTTAAGTTTTGCCAAATTTTTATTAACAATTCGGTATTTTGAATTATTCAAGTCGGACATGTACGGTTTTATTGTCGAATTTGAATGGTCCAAAATAGCGGGTCGTTACAGGCATGACCACCACGATCAAGCCACCATGGTAGGTACTGGCCAATCTAGTTCACTCTCGAAATAAGAAGGGAGCCAGACAAGATAGACAGACACATATTATCTACTCTTGATAGCTAATACAGCTCTACATGAATGCCGACACATGGCTCTATATATTGCTGCCACAAAACTTGACATTATTGCCAGCACATGGTAATATACGATTATTGACAAATGAAATACATGATATTACTGCCATACAACTTGATACCATCATAGACACACGACTTGATATAGTCGCCAACACACGACTACATACATGACTCACCGTAGCGAATCTCTCAAATCTCCATCATGTGAGTGTCATCCACTTACAATGAATAACCAAATAAATATCACAACAACATCCTATACTATTACATGATAATCAAACATTTATTTGCAATTTATAAACTCCACTACATCACCACAATATTCTATACAAGGAGTCCAAAGAATAGCAAGAGAAATATACTGAATGGTCCATCCCAAACTATATTGTAACTCCATTTATTCATATTGCTCATCATATAGAATTAAAATCATATATAAGGATATCATATATCCATATCGAAGGATGTCATCACCGTATTGTACCAAATCACTAAACAAAATCAACGTCTATGGAGAATCATCCATATAATCCAATTCAATATGTAAAAAAAAGTATAAATTTGAAAAGTAAGGCAAAATAGATTAATCAAAATACACACACACACACATATCTAAGGTGAAAAAATCAATAATCAATAATAAATCAGTCGTACCTTATAACCATAATATAACAAAATTCTAAACTTTAGAACTGAATTATAAATATATTCTAAGATTAAGCTAAATAACTAATCAAAACTAAAAATAAAACTTTCTTTCAGATAAATTACTAGTTCCTAAAATTTTATAAATTTAAATAATAATTTAATATTCACAAATAACATTAGAAAATCCCTTTTATTTCATTTGATAACACAAAATAGATTCTAAAACTAAATATCACACTTAAAAATTATTCCTTAACCTTTTATAACTAAATACCATATAAATAATTATAAAATATCCAAATCAATTTTATACATATATTTATAATCAATTAAATACATTTTCAAAACTCGAATTATATTAAAATTTCATAAATTATACATTGGAAACTACTAAATATCAGTTAAGAACCATCATATTTTTCCATTTAAATAATACTATTAAATTCACTTTATTAGTTTATTAAACTATACTTACATTCATATATAATATTCAAGTATATATATATATATGCATTTAAGTTTAAGTATGTTTATTTCAATTTATTTTAAATATATAAATATATGTATACTTTGATTATGAGCTAATAAAACTTGCGTGCGCGCACAAAGTTGCATAAATACACAATTGCAAGTACACATACATTATTGCACACACACACACACAAAAAAAAACACATAGTGGTTAGTGTAACGACCCGTGTAAATTCGATGTTTAAAATGAATTAAATTATAAGATTTCTAATTTAAATTTAGGAAGAAACAGAAATCTTATTTGTTTACATGAGAGAGAATGTTGAAATTTGATGGATCAAGGGTAATTAAAATTTTACAAATTTAATTTTATATTTCAATTAATTGGAATAGTGAAAATTTGGAAATAGATTCAAATTTATGTAAGACAATGAATTGCAGTAATTAAAGTTAATAAATCAATGGATTAAATGGAATAATTAATTGGGGTTAAGATCTAAATTTGTATGTGAGCATTCATTGATATTGTAATATAAAAGGGTAAATTTATAGTATAAAATGTAGACATCACCTTTAAGATGATGGGTTTATAATTGATGCATAATAGGGAAATCAAATGAATAGGTTTAATTGAATAACAATTAGCAATTAATGAATGAAGAGAAATTTTAAGGGCGTAATTGTTTTCATTAAATTAATTTTGGTAAAAAATTGTATTGAATATAGATTTAACGTTGTGTGATGTATTTATGTAACAATTGGAGAACAATGTAAATTATATCCATGAATGGTTAATTCAATTAAACAACAAGATTTTTAAATAAATAAACGTTTTTATTTAGGTTTCAATTTGTTAATTTATGAAGTTTAATGGGAAATCAATTGCAATAAATTGCCCTAATTTATGCAGTTAGAGGAGATTTGGATTTGCATTATAGATGGAATTATAATCTAAATTGATAGGTAACAAACTTAAGAATAAAATTTAGAGCTAATAGGTGGCAAATTTATATAGTTGTTTATTTACGTAATGTGTACGTAAGCTTTGGTAAACCGATTTCTATCGATCCAAATCTAACGATTTGTTAATATAGATTTAAGTATAGGAGCAGTATTTATTAATTAAATTGAAGTATTGCAAAATAAATGAAATTCAACGTTTAATATTACATTATTGTAAATAAGATAATATGTGTAAGTATTGTTAAGGTTATTCATATTTGACAAATTTATTGAGTTATAAGGATTGATATATAAATTAATGATGGTTTAGGATATCGTTACTTGGTGATTTATTATAGAGTAACGGGAGTGTGAATGTAAAATAATAAAAGCATAGATTTATGGTAGGACATAATTTATGGTTTTAGGAATTTAAATCCAAAGATTTATTTATTTGAGGAAATAATACGTATTAAATCTCAACTTGATATAATCAATGCAAATTTAGTAATTAAAAATAAATTGCAAGTTGGTAATTTAGGATGTTTGTGAGTAAATTTGCAGGTAAGATAATTTTTAAAGTTTTACCCATTCATATAATTTATTTAAATATATATGAATCAAATAGCAACATTGTGTTAATAATAGTCGTAAGTGAATTTGAATGCTAAAGGGGTAACAATCGTTTTAGGTTAACCGTTTATTTAATATATTAAGTCTAGACTGGTAATCGATTGAAAAAAAAATATTTTGTTTTGTTAATGTGACTTGGTTAATAAAGAGGAATTTATATGAAATGAAGCATGCGTGAGAAATGCATTATAATTCAATGTTATGTTTACCCATTAAATGTATACGAGGCTAAGTATCAAATAGAGGGAAAGAAAAGTAAATATTGAATTGATTGATGAATAAGTATTCATTGGATAGAAATTTAATGTAAAGTTGATATTAATTGTATAAAATGTATCAAAGATAATGAATTGAAATAAATTATGGGTTGATAATAAGGTGTGAATGGAAATTTGATTTGTTATATTAAATGAATGGGATTCAAATTTATTGGGAAAGGTAAATGGATATTTGGTAATAAATATAAACGGACTTCAATAGTGAATTTAGTTAATTTGAATATATATAATAAATAATGATTTAATGGAAACCTATACTTTGTATATATCTATAATATTTGAGTGGAAATAATATATACTTACAAATGTGGGATTTAGAGTCTTACAACAATTATTAGGAGTGATATAATTAGTTCATTCAATTAAATTTGAAAACATTGCAATAGATGTAAATTAAGGGTTGTGTTAAATAAAGTAATAAATGGGAAATAATGTAAATGTCTTCATAGTATGGTGATTTGTAATTATTACGTTAATTTAAATTATCGTTCAGCGCGTTTGTTTATCAGATCTATCTACTCTAATTCTAACCTATCTATATAAACCCAATTATAAACCCTAGCCTCCATCTATTCTCTTTTATTTGTGCGTTCATTTTCTTCAATTCTTTCTCTTCCTAAATGGATGCAAATTTCAGATCCAGTTCTATTCAGAAATCAAATAAAATTCAAAGTTCTCAGAAAATTTCAAAAATTATGTTGTAGTTTTCATCTACGGATCTAAGCGCAGTCTCTTTTTTTGCAATAGTCGCTTGAGTCAACCAGAAATCACGGTCAAACGTGTAAAATTCGAAACCCAAAAGGTTGAATTGGGGCTTTTTGATTTCTTCATCTATTTGCGAAATTGGAACATGGGTTTGGTGAGATTAGTCACTAGGGGTGCGCAGAAAACGCTGATGTGGCAGGTGGTAATAGGATCGTAATTAAATTCCAAAATTTTTTGACGCCGGTTTGGACAGATTTGGAGACCGTCGAATTTTTGGGTTTAAATCGGATTTTAATTCGATTTAAATTCAAAAGGTGAGTGCTTTAACCCACTCACAATTTCTAAATTTTTTTGTGTTTGTTAAATTAATTTTAGATATGAGTAGAAATTTATTTATGACTGTTTGGCATGTTTTATTCATTATCTCTGATAAATCGCATTCATTTAATATAACTGTTAATTAATTTTATTTATTGCATAAATTTGACAGTTAGAATTTATTTAATTGCATATTAACTGCCAGTCATAGTTATATTAAATTTTTATATTAACTGCCAGTTAAATTTACGTTTATTTTTGCATATAAACTGCCAATTAACAGTTATTAAATTTATTTTGAGTATAAACTGATAATTGATACCATTATTTATCACCTGTTATGTATTGATGATTGTTTGAAATTGGATGATGACTGTGATAAATGGATGTATGATTTGATGGATGAATGGATGATTAATTTTATAAATTGCAAGTTGCTATGCATTTCATTCATTCGGGATTGCGATTTGAAATGATGTATAACCACATATTTTTTTTCTTTTTAAATTGCGGATTGAAATGATAAACATCCGTATCACTTGACCATAGGATAGAAAATTATATACAGGCACCGTGGTAAATATATAAAATTATTTTTGAAATATTTTTCTATGGTTTTGTAAAGTTATATATATATATATATGGTTTATGAGATATTGATTTGCTTATTGATAAAGGCTATTATATATATATATAGTAATTTTTGGTTTTTAAGCTTTGTTTAAATTTGATTTGAAGTTTAAATAAAGTTTGATTTTAAGATCAAATAAGATTAAACATTTATTTAAAATTTAATTTCTAGAGTTTTATGACTTAAATGAGAATAGATTTGGAAGATGAATATTAAGTTAAATTGAAATTTAATAAAAATTAGAATTTTTAAAGGATATGATTTTTATAACTTGATTTTTGTGTAAAGTGATTTTAATGAATATCAGGTTGATTAAATGAATATATAATAAATTGAAAGATGATCCAGTTATATGAAGTTAAAGGTTTTCTTAAATTATATTGAATTCATTAAGCAAACATTTCAAGTCTAAATAATAAGTAAGTGAATTTGATATATATATGGAATTGTCAAATGAGTCTGTTTGAAATGGCGAAATATTTAAAGCCTTGAAACATAAGAATTGAAATGGTAATTGGAAGTTTAAATCGATATTTGAAATTGATTTGTGAAATCTAAAGAAGCTATTTTGTTTATAAAAGTAATTTGATATTTAACCATTTAAGAGATGGAAATTTTGTTTCAAAGCTATGTTTTCAAGGTAGTATAATTTGGAAATATTATATTCAAGAGTTTTGATTTCTAAATATTTTACTTTGGAAACCCTATGATTTTGGAAAGAATATATATTGGAAAATAAATGATATCGTATTGCTTTGGGGTTTTAAGAATAAATGATATCGGGTTTATATGGGTTTTAAATGGATATTTTATTATAGTTTTAAACGTATAATTTTTTTTAAATAACCGCGGTGTTATAATAACGATTGGTTGGCAAAGAGACCGGGATCGGATATGGACATACTCTCTGTCGATACTGAAAACCACTTTGACTAACCGTGTACACGGTGGAGATTCCAGAATGAAGTAGGTTGGTGGCGACGTTTCCTGTAAGGTAAATACGTGGACCCAACTCCCGTGAGTTGGCATAAGGTGGCTAAAACAGGAGCGATTGACGGGTTAATGAGGTAGCACCTCTGATCGGACACTTCCCTTCGATACTATACTCTGATTTTGGATTGATTCGGTGGCCACCTTCATTTTTGATTTCTTTGATGTGGGGAGTTTGTTCGAGGTGGGCGGCAGCTGCGCGCTGCGCGTTTCCATCCGCCCGGAAGCATAATTGGTATATCTACCCTGGCATTGCCTAGTTGTGCCGTGTCACCTACCCTACCGCGCCTTTACTATGAGTTTCTATTTGTGTCGTACCTATGGAGTATCCTCTGGTAGCCTCCCGATCAGGAGGTATTACGGTACTGTATAGACTATTGGCATTATTTGTGTTAAGGGCTATATGGGTAACCCCTTAACGCTATTAAAAAGTAAGTTTATTTTACAAATAGACACTGTTATAATAGCGCAATATACTATATAGTAAATAGTTTAACGGATCCTTAGGAGATGTAAATCCCGAGCATCTCTTGAGTTACTGCACTCATATTTATTTCTGTTTATTTAACTTACATAAGATCTTTTAGTTCTGACTCGAGTGTTTTGTCTTTTCAATTCGCTCGGGTCAGTCCGAGCGTTTCAGGATTTGAAGATCTAGCTCTGGAGGACGAAGACGAAGATGTATATTATTATTATTTATACTAGTGCACTACACACTGTTCCGCTGCATTGTTGTTGGTATGTGTAACTCTGATATGTATTATATAAATGTTTTGTAAACAGATTTATAAACTGTATATTTTATTATTATATTTTATCCTTCCGCTGCGAGATTCTGTTTTCTTTTATTTCTTTCTTGTTTTTTTTATTTACCCCATAACAATCCGCCCTTCCGTATGGATTGAATCGGCATGTGTGTCTGTTTAAATCGTGCGAAAAGGTGGGATGTTACAGTTAGTGCATGCGTGCACATGCTGCATACAAGGCACCACCGGTGCACCAGTCATTCATCGATCTCTGGTCATTACTCCCCCATCCCTCACTAATTCACGTCGAGTTCGATTCACACACGTTATATTTACTCAAACCACAAACCAAGCACAACAAATAGCAAGAATAATATGATTTAAACATAGAATTATGAGTGTGTACACTCACCTATATACAGTCTTCTTCTTCCTCTTCCTACGAACGCATGCACATAGAACCCCGCACAACAATCTAAACTTAAATCCCTTGCCATGGATGATGCATATGTGTGTTGAGACATATATTTTCAAATTTTCAAATTTATTATAGTTTATATGATTTTATTTTAAATTTCAAATGGGAGAAAGTTTTTGAGGATCTTCTTCACGAAGGTGGAAATGAGATAATGAAGTATACATGAATGTTTTACTAAACGAAGAAAAATCTCGAAATAGAGATATTTAGAATGTCAATCTAGGCTAATAGCTCGTGGGCTAAGAATTAGAATATTGGGTTTAGGTTAAAAGTATATTTATTTTCATTATGTTTAAAACAAAATATAATAAAATTCTAAATAAAGTTTATATTCACAACACTTAATTATTTACTCATCCCTATAAATTTCATTTTCTTATATTTTAGCTTATGGTAAATCTAAATATCCAATATTCTCATTTCAATTCCAATATTAAATAATTCTAAATTAATTTATTTCACAATTCTTTTAAACAAATAATTTTTCTCAAAACAATTTGATTTCAGCATTAATTACTTAATTATAAAATTTCAATATTTTCTATTAATTCTAGAATTATTCTTATTTAATTTATAAAATCCCTTTTAGCCAATTAAATAGTTATTATTATCTTTTATTAATTAACCCCAAATATTGGATTGTTACATTCATAATTTTGTATAAATTCTCAATGTGGATCCAGTCACAAAGCTCAATCAAGAACAACATGGCCTGCTACAATGATGGTCCAAGACAAAATCCCAAAGTACCTTCCATTAGATGGGGAGCATAGGGTCGTTCATCAACCATCTAAAGCATTCACCTACATCAAAGTGCCTGGTATTATCATCATCCTAAGCCATCAACATAATTAGCAAGTACAGCCGCACTGGCATATTTAAGAGTTACCATCCTTCTAATTTCTAGCAAGCAACATGTTCATTTATAATAAGCACTACCCTCTGACACTACTTTCTTGGCATCTATATGGTATTAGCTAGAGGTCCAAATAACCTTTTAAGGCATCTCTTAGTTGCACGACACTTTAACAACCCTTCCTCTTACAACATACATGATAGAATCAATGGTGTACCCTAAGGCCAATTATGTAATTTGTTATGTAAATTAACTCTTATAACAAATCTTGTTCAAAATGAAGTGTGCTTTTGGGTTTACTTTTCTATTATATATATATATATATATATTATATTGGATACAAGCAATATTTTTACAAATTAAATATATATAAGTTAAAAATCCTTAAGGAAACTATTTTATCGATTGCAGTTGCGAACATGTTCTTAAACATGAATATTGAATTGATATTTATATACTTACCACTTAAATGTTCCCAGTCAAAATATATCTAGAAATGGATATTGACGCATCCATTGATACTAGTGTACATAACGCTCTTCATACGATGGATGCTGAATTACTCAATAATGTTGGGTGGCGCCAAAGGGTTATGTACTTGTGATTGTTTGGAACAATCATAGAATAAATCAACAAAGTCATTTATATGATAAATATAACTATGTCAAAATTTAGGATCTTATGTAATGACGTGCAATAGTCCTCAAACTTAAGGGTACATGGTTCTTAAGTAATTAAGCTATACTTTGATTATGGCCAATCCATGACAAATCGATCTTGTTACGACCATTTTTGGGTATACTTTGAACTACTTGAAGTGAAACGATAACATTCGATATTTCAAATATCGAAGGATGATAAAATATTATTTTTAAATTTATAAAAGATGGTATGACTCTATGACTTTGGAAAATGCCTATTAGTGACATTTTCTATGTTTAGAAATTTCCAAATGGTTTTAACCTTGAAAACTTATATCGGCTATATCTTTTGATAGAAGCTAAATTAGCATCTGGGACTACTTTCATTGGAAAGATATGATGGTTTTGCTTTACGTAGAATGGCCAAAATAGCAATTTGCACTTTTTGGATAGGAGATATGGCTGTTTAGAAATTGACAATTTTTGGAGTAGCTTTGTGGGTAGCTTGGTGGGTAATTAGTGAGTTTGGTGGCAAGCCCACTAACCCATTTCAGGTTTGAAGACTACTTTAGGCTGATCCATCATCCCAAATCACTTTCACCTCCTCCTAAATAGATCTAAACCTCCATTAATTTATTCTCCACCCAAAACCTTATCTTTTCTCATTCGAATCAAGTCTAAATCATATATCAAGGTTAGATTTACAAGGGATTCAGTAGAGATCTTTACATCTACATTTTAAGGAAGAGAAAATCTCACTTTTGCTAATTATTTTTGGATTTGCACTAATTTTCATGCAAAACATGGATTTTGAAAGTTTTGATGAGTGATTTATCTATATGTTTTAACATGTTTTGGATCCATTTTTAAATTCCAAATTAAGTTTTAATGCTGCTTTAAAACTCAACCTATAGTAAAAATGTGAATAAATGGATATTTGTTACTCTAGACATGCGTGGTTGTCTTGATACATGTTAGGCTATGTGGTGTACACCTTGTATAATGATTGCTATGATTTATTATTTTACATGTTTGAATGTTATTTTATGCATGTATAATGTTTGTTTGCATGCTTGTATGTTTGAAACCGCTCATCGAAGCGAGTTAAAAGTAGGAACCGTGGACTTTGATGGATAGGCTCTAGAGTGTTTGGGTCATATTGTTGCATAGGTGATACATGAGGATCAAAGTTTTGAGTGTAGCGATGGAATTGGCACAATGTTGAAGTGTCAAGGAAGCTATAGGGTTTGGTTCGATGGAAGCTTGGTCCGATGGTTGGCTTTAGGAAGGGAAGTATTTGTTTCGGCATTGGTTAGTTTGGCATTTCGTGGCTTAGCAAAGGAAGGACCAAGGGAAATTTCATCCAGTAGATATTGGCTTGGTGGATGGATTAGCTTGACAAGTGGAGGACCGAGTCTTTAGTTACGCTGTAGTGAAATGCAAACAGAAAATGTGGTGTGATAGGTTTTTGGTATGGCTATGTAATATTGAACAAAAATTGTGGTTCGATAGGTTGCGTGGGTTTGGTTATAAAATAATGCTAAAAAAACATGGGCAAAGCTCTTGGGGTATTAACTTCATGGCAAGACATAGGGATTGCTTGGAGGTCTTGGGGGTTGGCTCGGGGTAGAGATGGAGGAACCCCGGATGAATTTAGATGACTTTGGGCTGCCAACCAATGAAGTGCGACGATTTGATGTAGCGAGTGACTATGTCATCTTATGATGGACTGAAAGGATGAGTTATGAATGATAGCTCATAGGTTAGGGCATGAGATTGTGATGCTCGTGAGTGGGACAAGGTAGCTTGCGTGTACCTAGGGTGGTATGTGTATTCCCATGTGTTTAGATGTTTGCGTATGTCTAGTCCTTAGCCATCTGTATGGGCGATGACTTGGGCATCTATGAGGTACTTCTACTATTGGTACATGTGCTAAGGGATTAATAGGTAACTCTAAAGTCATGTTCCTCATTGTTAGAACAAGTTAGCCATGGTGCACCCAGCATAACCTACATGTACCCAAATTTTGGACATCTGCATGTGTCCAGCCCCTTGTCATTTGCATGGGCAATGAGTTGAGCATTTGTGAGAGTTATCGTATATCTAAAGCATTTGAGTGAGAGATACAAGGCTGCATGATGTATGCTATCTTTGTTGTGCACTTGATATGTCATGCGATACCGCTATACCCCATATTTTTCCACTTGTGATAGTAGTTTAGCATATATTGCGTTTAGATGCTAACTCTTTAGAGATAGGGAAATGTTAGGTATGCCTGTTCATACCTTACACCCAATCTACTATATACCATTTTTATAGTATTTTAAGATGAAATTTTACTCAAACAAGACTGTTGTCTGACCCGAGGTTTTATGATTCGCTTTTTATTTTCTCGGATATTTTTAAATGAGTAGACTAGGGATAACATGTCTAGATAGCGCATGGAGCTGTATGGAGTACAAGCAAGAGGCAATGTTTTCATATATCTGTACTTTGGTAGTATATTACTGTAAGGACCCGATTCTTCGACTTTCGAAAACCGACATCAATACGTTCACTGTATCAACTGCCGAGCACTCGAATGCCGGAAAACCGAACACTTAGGGTTTTAAGAAAAATAAAAAGATAGAAGAAGAGAGAAAAGATAGAACATAACAGAAAAAAACAACAGAACAATATCAGAATCTCACAATCACAGCGGACAACATATAATAAATAAATGAATAATCTTTAAACAAAGAACTATATCAGTTATTACATTACATCACATTTCATTTCATTACATCATCAGAGTGTACAACAACAAACAACAATAAACAGCGGAAAAGAAATACTATATACTAGATGATACGCCATGCCATCCATCTTGCCTCCAGCAACTCTTGAATTCCAGATATCCTGATAAACCTGACTCTAGACTTCCCGTGTGGAAATTGGTGGACATCCAGAGCTTAGGAAGGAAAACAATAAACTCCGAGTCATTCATGTGACTGGTGTGAGAACTCAAAACAGTTTATTTTTAAAACAAAGAATAGGATAATTTTAAAATAGATTCGCAATGCTTTTAAAAATGAAACTACCATAAGGCCTCCCGGCACACACACACACAATGCAAACGCAGACATGGGGGAGATTTCTCCTTATGATAGTTAAAGATGCTTACTACGCAAAATCAAATCATTTTTTTAATATTATTATTAGTGCATAGTGTAGAAAACATTTCGAAAGTAGAATATAAATCTTAGCCAGCATAGGTACCATTATATTATGCCTACTATAGCTACCATATTAGATGGCAGGTTCTACAGCTAAAACCGTACAAGGCTCGTATTGTTTCTTTGGATTTCCAACAAATGGTCAGGCCAAGGAACTTCCCATTGCCACATGGAAACGCCTCTGGAATGACGTCCCGAGAACCAAACCGGATCACTGCCAACACAAGGCCGGGTTACCCCTAACTGGGTAACTACTGACACGAATATGCCATCCCCCGATCGTAACCGATCTACATGCGAGGATCCTCGATTTCCAACAACCACAAAGTAATAAGTTTGCAGCAACAACATAGATTAAATATCTGGGCTCCATACCATGATACCACCTCTATCCAGAAGGAATGACATACACTAAAGGGCGCTAACCCTAATAACCTTGCTGCATCCTTCCTGTTTTGACCATTTCCGGGGTGTGAGGTCCGATGAAGTCTCGTCCATAAAGTCACGCTTTGTACAAAAGCTGCTTTGGGTCAACAAATGATCAAAGTAATGATCACAAAGATAAATGATCAAACAAATGACATATCACAAATGATCAACAATGATCATTTCACAGCAACACTCAGCATGTCACATTACCAAATTGGGAATATATCGCTGATAACCATCAACTACATAACCTCTGAGCTCGTACGTCTTAGAGAAGGGTGTTAAGCTAAGAGAATAAATTCTCCGCCACCAACAGAAATATATTTGAAAGAAATCAGCTTTATATCTCAATTTGTAATGTCAGACATACTATCAATACAAGTCTGTTCCGGGATCGAACAGAACCGAAGGCACTTACAAAGAAGTCCTTGCAATGCGAATATTCACTAATCACGTCCGGACTTCCCATCACATATGGAATTTCTATACCGGGGCCATTCGGTGCAGAAACATTCGACGGTAATCCTTCCGTTTTCAAAAATATCTGGTCTTCAACACCGGTCTTCAAATGCAATCCATAACGACGTATCACATATTCGGAATGGGTTATATGACCTCAAGGTCCTTTCTCGGTTAATCCGAATAGTGAGCGCTTATTTAAAAATAATTATGGCATTCAAATTCAAACAAATCACAACAAATACTCATTCAAAGGTAAATATTGATAGTCGGTTATTGAACTATCAATGGATATGCACAACATCACCAGATTCCAAATAATTTTCCAAATTATTTATTTTCCAAAAATATATTTACAAGATATATATTTTTTTCACACTTCAACCATTTGAAAACAAATTTCAAATCACTTTTCATCTTTGCCACTTTTGAAAAACAAATTTCAAACAATTTCCTTACGCGGAAATACTTTCATTTCAACATGGTTAATTTAAACCAATGAAATAAATCCTTAACGATTTACTTTATATTTACGTTCCAAATCCGTAAATTAATTCCCACACTTCAAAAACAAATCAACGTTTATTTTTAAACAAATTACCCTTTTCATTATAAATTCCATAGTGAATTTACATTCTAAAATATTTATGAATATACGATTTTCAAATCGATTTCTAATATTCATTTTCAATTTATCTTTAAAAGATAAAATCTTAAAATATTCACTTAATATTGGAAAAACATTTCCATACTTATTAATAATAAGTAATTCATAAATCCATTTATTTTCAATACTTGGAAAATATTCAATATACTTAAATCGAGATTAAATATATATTTCATTTTTAAGAAAATCATTCTCTTAAACATACTTATTTGGGCCAAAACGAATGTTGCGTAAAACATCGTTACGACAACCCAAAATCACCAGTATAGGGATTCGAAATTAAAATAGATATATAAATCCCAATACTATACAAAACATATCTTTTCGGAAATCATTTACTATAACAACAATGTTATAGTCCACCATTTCCTTCTATTTCTTGAAAACGTCTATTTCAACAATAAATGCTGAAATCTATGGTTTCGAATCTTAACACATTTTAAAAACATCGTTAGATCGTTTTAATTCTATTTAAAACATCACATCCAAAACAATTTCTTTAACATATTATTCACTATTCAAAAACGTGAATATACTTCATTAACCAATTTCATCATTTCTATACATTTTATTTTAAAGGATTATTCACTGTCTAAAACGTGAATATAACACCATTAATAAGTTATAACAATTTACTTATCAAAATAAGTCATTTGCGGATTTATAAAACAATGTTTATAAATTCCATTTCTATTTATTTTATAACAACTTCCTTTTATAAATCTCCTTTATTAACCTATCTCAATTTATAACTCAATTATATACCAAAAGTTCATATTATAAGTTAAATACTTATAATTTATTTGTTCCCAAAATCGTTCTTTTAAACTTCTCAAATTATAAATCTTATAACTTATAAGATTCATTTATTTACCCAAAACTATTCTTTTAATAGCTTTACAAATTTTATAAACCTACTGCTTATAAAATTCCATTTACAACTTCATCGTTTATAATTCTATAAATTTCATTCATTTATGAAATTCATTTACAATTCATTCTAACATTTATAAAAACTCGTTTTATAATTCAAATATTTTTAATTTATAAATATCAATTTATAAATCTTTTATATAAATCAATTTGTATTATTATTTCAAAAACGTCTTTAAACTCCTTTATAATTTCATCATTTTGATTTATAAAATAATCAAATTTTATAAATCCTATATTTGAACTTTTTACAATAAATTCAAAAATCCCGATTTAAACTATTTTATAAAATCATTAACCCCATATTTTCGAAAATCAACTTTTAACTATCTTTCTCAAAAATCATAATTTTTATAACATTAAAATTATAACGTTTATTTATTTAAAATGAATCAATTCCAAAAATATTTTATAACTTATATTTTCAAAATCACTTTAAAAATCCTTTTAAAATTCCAAAATTGGCCCAATGATGCTACACACCAAATAGTTAATCACGACAACAACGACATCATATATCTGTATATGATAATCAACGAATATCAAAATATTCATAAACAAATAAATATTGTTGAGGAATCCAGTTGGATCCCTCCAACCTGTTTTCCAGCATCCAAAGATGTTAGCACAATACCAATTTCGTTCCAGTACGGAATTATCGCGGTATATGCGATTTATAAAATATTATCCGCTTAATAGACGGCGCAATAGGGTCTCATCCGCTATATAATGCGGGAAATCAACTCCAAGTACATAAATAATACCAATTTCACTGTACAGTGAAATATTCGCGGTATATGTTTTTAATAAATAACCTCCGCTTACTAACGGCGTATAATGTCTATTCTTGTAACGACTCGGATTTTGCCCGCTCAAAAATCGACATCCATACTTCAAATCGTATTCGAATGCCGTAGATTCGACCGTTCAAATCCGATTCGCCGGAGCTTATAACAATCATTAAGTAAACAACACAGCGGAATAAAAGAATAATACATTGATATACAGCTTTGATACAATATCTGATACAACAGATGATCCAATAGATATCAATATACATCAGAGATATGATACAATAAATAGCAGCGGAAAAGAAAATAGATAACATCTAGCATACGGAACAATATAACTCTAAGATAGTCTTCAAAAAAGAACTCTGAGAATTGCAACTCCATCTCCAAGAATCAATCCAGCAATAGCTTGAACTCCCAATAACAATGTACAAAGATAAGCAAGACTGGTGTGATCCAAAGACTGAACTAACTCCAGATAATCCACTATATCTAACTATCTGAAAAACCCAACTCTAGACTGCTCGTGTAGAAATATAATGAGCACCCAGAGTTTAGGAAGGAAACAATAAACTCCGGATCAGTCGTGGGACTGGTGTGAGCAACAAAAACAGTTTATCTTTTAAAACATTCAACAAAAGATTTTCAAAGTCAATTCGCAATGCTTTTAAAAATGAGACTACCATAAGACCTCCTGCCACACACACAATGCAAACGCAGACTTGGAGAAGATTTCTCCTTATGATAGCCAAACATGCTTGATACGCATTAAAATCAAATCAATTTTGATATTATTATTAGTGCATAGTGTATAAAACGATTTCGAAAGTAGAATATAAATCTTAGCCAGCATAGGTACCATTATATTATGCCTACTATAGCTACTTCCTGAGGAAGCAGGTTCTACAACTAAAACCGTACAAGTTTCGTATTGTTTCTTTGGATTTCCAACAAATGGTCAGGCCAAGGAACTTCCCATTGCCACATGAGAATGCCTCTGGAAAGACATCCTCGAGAACCAAACCGGAACTCTGCCAACACAAGGCCGGGTTACCCCTAACTGGGTAACTACTGACACGAGCACGCCATTCCCCGATCGTAAACGACCTTTCTCACGGGATCCCGAAAACCAACAACCACAAAGTAATAAATTCGCGGTAACCACATAGGTTAAATATCTGGGCTCCATACCATGATACCACCTCTATCCAGAAGGAAATGTACATACCCTAAAGGGAGCTACCCCTCATAACCTTGCCGCATCTTTCCTGTTTTGACCATTTCCGGGGTGTGAGGCTCGACGAAGTCACGTCCACAAAAACACACTTTATACAAAAGCCGTGCTTTGGGTCAACAAATGATCATAGAAATGATCACTAAGATAGACGATCAAATAAATGATCCTATCACAAATAATCAACACAATGATCATTTCACAGCAACACTCAGCATGTCACATTACCAAATTGGGAATATATCGCTGATAACTTCAACTATATAACCTCTGAGCTCGTACGTCTCAAAGAAGGGTGTTAAGCTAAAAGAATAAATTCTCCGCCACCAACAGAAATATATTTGAAAGAAATCTGCTTTATATCTCAACTTGTAATGTCAGACATACAATCCATACAAGTCTGTTCCGGGCTCGAACAGGACCGAAGGCACTTACAAAGAAGTCCTTGCAACCCGGATATTCACAATCCCGATCGGATTCCCATCACTTAGGGAATCTCTATACCAGGAGCTACCCAGTGCAGAGACAATCGATAGGTCATCCTATCGCTTTCGCAAATACCCGGTCTTCATCACCGGTCTTCAAATGCTATCCATAACGTCGAATCACATATTCAGAATGGGTTATACGACCCAAAGGTCCTTTCTCGGCTAAAACGAATAGTGAGCGAAAATATTTTTAAAATATATGGATATTGGGATTTCAATTAAGTCACAACTTAATAATTCAAAACTTTTCTTCAAATGGCTTAACAAATTACCATTTTCAATCTTTAAACAAAAAGATTCATTTTCACAATCTTTAACGGTTTAAACAATTTTCACATTTTAATCTTTTAAACAAAAGATTTATTCACAGATTTTCCAAATCAATTTTCATTTCAATTTGATTAACTCGTTAAATCTTTAAATTAAAGATTTAACTTATAGCTTTCAAAACAATTTCATTTCTATTTGATTTAAACAAATCATCAATTTAAATCTGTTAAAAATAAACAGATTTAATTCATAGTATTCAAAAAAAGAATTCATTCATAACTTAGAAAAATCATTTCTCTATTAAATCTTAAAATTCCCCTAATTAAATAGGAATTCCATTTCTTATCTGAAAGCTTTTATCTTTTGAAAACAAACAGTTTCATCTCAGAAAATCTGATTCTTTTATACGAGTTGAAATCCTTGGGTTAAATTCAAATTCCCAAAAATAATACCTTTAAAATGGTTTAAATTCATACAAACATATTTATAATATCTTTAACCATAATCATTGAATTCAATTCCAAATATTGAATTCAAATTCAAATTTAATTATTTAATTTGGAGATTTTACCGAGTTATTCAAAATAAATTTCATCTATGAAATTCCATTTCAAAAGCTTTTCACTTTAAACCCAATCCATTCCCAAATCATTTGAATTCAAATATTCAAATTTAAAATATTTCAAAAATCTGTGACTTAATCGATTTCCTTGTGAAATCCATATTTGTGTGTATATGAGTGTGGTCCAGGGGTTATACACAATAGTGCAACATCATTCAATCATCACAGATCAGAATACAGGAATATAGTTGATAAGCGATATAAACTATAACGCTTTATACAGATCACAAATATATATATACCACGGCTAGTAAATTACATCACAGATAATTTATCGCAGATCACAACATAAATCAGGATATATACAAAGCATCATAAATAAGGAATATCAAACAATCAAGTCATCCAATAGAATCTAAGTATCCATAGGTAAGATCAATAAATTATCTGATTAATTTAAATCGAATTTATTTCTTATGAATTACTAATCCTGGTTAACTAACATTAATAATTTACAAATCATTTTGATTAATTATTCTTTAATCATTTATTAATTATCCATTAATAATAAATCAATTAACTTTAATTATCAACCTTTAATTATTAAATAATAAAGCTTTAATTATTTAGTTCACTATTTTATTAATTATTTTTAATTAATTACTTTGATTAATAATCATTCCTTAATCACCTTCATTTATTAATTAACCTTTAAATTTATTAAATTATCCTCAATTTACTTATCTTAATAAATTAATCTCATTAATTAATTATCCTTTAAATGAATTAACTTTTTAAACATAAATTCATCAATCTTAATTAATAATCAATCGATCTTTAATTATTAAATAATTATCCTTTAATGTAATTACACTAAGTAATTATATGCTTAAGTAGTCATCCTATAATTATTCATTATTAATAAATTAACTCTTAACAAATTAATTAATCTATAATCGGTACTTAATTAACCTTTAAATTGTTAAATAATAAATCTTTAATTAATCACATTAATTTATTCAATCACATAAATTAAATCTTTAATTAATTAATCCTTTTAATTAAATCTTTAAGTAAAACTTAATTAAATTGAAATAATTTACTTTTAAACCTTAAACCAATTCCATACTTAAATAAAACAATTATTTAAAAGAATGAGTTAAAAATGTTTAAAACTTGCATTTTGTTTTAAAATTTCAAAAACTGTTTTTATACTTACCCGAGTCAAACCCGAGGAAATCCACGTTCTACCCGAGCCCTGCTTCGAGTCTTTCCCCAAACCAACCCGTGTGAGTATTTTTTTTTTTTTAAATTTTGTTTAAGTGTTGATCTGACCCGGCGCAAAACTGAATGCACTCGAGTTAAGACTCGAGCCAAAACCAATATTACTCGATACTTCCTTCGAGTTATCTTCTCTTCCCAACTATAACCACCCAAACACAATCACTGATACACGCAAACACGTGTGTACCTGCACCATCCACCGCCGATGTCCTGGCCACCACTTCCATCGCCATCTAGTCATCGTTGACCCCCTCAACTCAATCCATCACCCAGCACCCATCACGACAGCACGAATCAAAATCTAGTTAAATTTCCAAACCTGGAAACACGCCAGCTTCAACACCCCAAACCTGTCAACATCGCCTCGTCCACGCCGTGCCGACCATTCACCTCCGGCCACCGCCTCATCTACACCCCAGCCTCCATCACCCCCAGTCTCGTGCAACTCGATGCACTGTGGACGACGAACAAATCAAATTTCTTCGACCCCAACAAAACTAGGGCTACAGACTTCAACCAATTGCCGACGCCACCACCGTGATCTACTCACCATCCCTATATTTTTCCTGCCACCCCGGTAAGCTCCTCCACCACCATGCACCACCCTAGCACCTCTAGTACCCCTGATCGCCAGAAATCCCCCAAAAACCCATTTCCGTTCAACTTCAAACTGCTACCAAACTACCCCACTAAAAATCACGAAACCCATCTTAAAAATCATCATTTGATATAAGGATTCAAGTTATACACTTGAATTAATGATTCGTGTCATTCGAAATTTCCAATATTTAAAGTTTGTACTGTAAAATCTTGATCTTCTATTCTACATACCTCTATACATTATGAAACCTTTTTTTAATTATAGCCCATACTTAAACACATCGATCTTGTTTTGAAACTAAGGCCTGATATGGATTATAAAACAAGAACTTGAATTATCTTTTTTTCTTTGCTTTGTTGGGTTGTTCTCTGTAAACCTGATACTTAAATGTATCTATGGTTTCACAGTTTCCAGTGAAAAAGAAAAACAACAAAACTTGCATACTGGGAAGTAAAACAGAGAATACTCTGATGAAAGCCACACACACAACACATGCATATCATCACAGCATATACCATAAGATACATATTCATTTCGAAGCAACACACAAGTTTAAACTTTGAAATACAGATGTGTACTCACTGTATTGTTTCCAGAGTGAACAGAGCATTCCATTTGAAAACTGCAGTTGTTTTTCTTCTTCCTTTAAATCTTTGTTTTGTTCAAGTTGTTTCTCATTTCAGTTTTTTTTTCTTTTCTTTTCAGTTCAAATGAATGAGACTGAGTATAAGAAGATGATGCATATGAAGTTGATATAAAAACAAGTCTACAGGTGATATATTTGAACAACAAATCGTGGCTGATATGATGTGGTATGGTGTGCTAGGATATTGTATGTGCTTAGGGATGATACTTTGTACTTGCTGTTTCTATACTTTGTCTACAGCCTCTTTGTTTTGTACATGTACTTATATTTGTATTTATTTGTATGCATACTTTTGTTTTAGTTATATTTGCTTTGTTTTTAAATTATGTATGTAGTTAGTTTGTGGATATTTTGCTTTGTATTCTTTTATAGTTTAATTCATTTTATATTTAACTTATACTTTGGAATATGAATAAATTTCTATTGTTAACTAAAAATATCATTTTACTTGTCTTTATCACTTTGAAATAAAATGAAGTTCTACTTTTGTCATGTTGTTATAGTTTATTCTTTTATGCATTTACTTCCTATTTTACACTAATGTGTTACTATATATGTTATTTCTTTTGTTTTAGTCCTTTGTATTGTATTTGTTTGTTTTATTTTCGTCTACATTCTTTTCATATTTAAATGTATTTTATTTTCTTTAAATCTTCTTGTTTTGAAATATAAATAAATTTCTATTTTATTATGTTGTTAGAATTTAGCAAATGTTCTACTTCCTATTTTTATTAAAATTTATCTCATATTATTTTTCTATTTCTAGTTTAAATATTTATTGTTATCTTACTTTAATATTTAATTATGAGTTACTATATATATATATATATATTTTTTTTTCTTAATTTATTTTATAACTCAAATATTTATTAAACCATTCATCTAAGATTTAAATTCAAATCAAAATATATATATATATATACACTCAAGATTTTATAATTTCAAATGGACTCATATATACCCAAATATACATATATATATATACATTCACATATATACATATATATATATATAATATTTAAAAATTTAAATGATTTATATAGAATATATTTGAACTTGGGGAAACTCGCTTCCATTTATAATCAATTTCTCTTACAATTTTATTCAGAAATTCATTTAATTATCAATTTAAATTAAATTAAAATCTAGGGTCGTTACAAACTTCCCCACTTAAAAGAATTTCGTCCTCGAAATTCGCAGGCACGAAAACAACACAGATAGATGAAAGATAGAGAAATATCTTTTCTGATCAAACTGGATATCAGTTCTGCAATTGGCTCACCAAATCAGAATATCAATAATAGATACAAGAAATTATAATAAAATTTCAAATTTTGGTTTTAAACAAAATCATTTTATCGATACAATTCTAATCATTCTTCATATTCTATTAATCAATTTAATTCAATTAAAATTTCCAATTTATTTAAAATTTCCAATTTCTAATTCATTTATTAGAGTTTAAATCGAAAAGCCGATAAGAAATCGATGAAGATACGAAGTAAAATTTCCTACAACGATTCGTAGAGCCATTATCACACCAAAACTTCTTCTTGTAGCTGGTACGAAGCAATCAAAAGAATTTAGAAACGAATCAAAAAAAAAATTTGATAGAGAAAGTTATTTCCACTGTTGTTACAGAGTATTGACCAATTATAGTCGCATTCCCCTGTCCTCTATCTCGTTCTCTTCTTGCACTCATACTTACTATCAGTGGATAGTAAAAGAATTTACTGAGGCATTCAAACGGATATCTTAAGGATTACTCATTCTAGGATTTACTTCATCCTATCTCTAATGAGCTACTTAATGTGTTATACTCCTGAGCTAAAGTTCAACCCTTAGCTCTGATACCAAATGTAACGACTCGGATTTTGCCCGCTCAAAAATCGACATCCATACTTCAAATCGTATTCGAATGCCGTAGATTCGACCGTTCAAATCCGATTCGCTGGAGCTTATAACAATCATTAAGTAAACAACACAGCGGAATAAAGAATAATACATTGATATACAGCTTTGATACAATATCTGATACAACAGATGATCCAATAGATATCAATATACATCAGAGATATGATACAATAAATAGCAGCGGAAAAGAAAATAGATAACATCTAGCATACGGAACAATATAACTCTAAGATAGTCTTCAAAAAAAAGAACTCCAAGAATTGCAACTCCATCTCCAAGAATCAATCCAGCAATAGCTTGAACTCCCAATAACAATGTACAAAGATAAGCAAGACTGGTGTGATCCAAAGACTGAACTAACTCCAGATAATCCACTATATCTAACTATCTGAAAAACCCAACTCTAGACTGCTCGTGTAGAAATATAATGAGCACCCAGAGTTTAGGAAGGAAACAATAAACTCCGGATCAGTCGTGGGACTGGTGTGAGCAACAAAAACAGTTTATCTTTTAAAACATTCAACAAAAGATTTTCAAAGTCAATTCGCAATGCTTTTAAAAATGAGACTACCATAAGACCTCCTGCCACACACACAATGCAAACGCAGACTTGGAGAAGATTTCTCCTTATGATAGCCAAACATGCTTGATACGCATTAAAATCAAATCAATTTTGATATTATTATTAGTGCATAGTGTATAAAACGATTTCGAAAGTAGAATATAAATCTTAGCCAGCATAGGTACCATTATATTATGCCTACTATAGCTACTTCCTGAGGAAGCAGGTTCTACAACTAAAACCGTACAAGTTTCGTATTGTTTCTTTGGATTTCCAACAAATGGTCAGGCCAAGGAACTTCCCATTGCCACATGAGAATGCCTCTGGAAAGACATCCCCGAGAACCAAACCGGAACTCTGCCAACACAAGGCCGGGTTACCCCTAACTGGGTAACTACTGACACGAGCACGCCATTCCCCGATCGTAAACGACCTTTCTCACGGGATCTCGAAAACCAACAACCACAAAGTAATAAATTCGCGGTAACCACATAGGTTAAATATCTGGGCTCTATACCATGATACCACCTCTATCCAGAAGGAAATGTACATACCCTAAAGGGAGCTACCCCTCATAACCTTGCCGCATCTTTCCTGTTTTGACCATTTCCGGGGTGTGAGGCTCGACGAAGTCACGTCCACAAAAACACACTTTATACAAAAGCCGTGCTTTGGGTCAACAAATGATCATAGAAATGATCACTAAGATAGACGATCAAATAAATGATCCTATCACAAATAATCAACACAATGATCATTTCACAGCAACACTCAGCATGTCACATTACCAAATTGAGAATATATCGCTGATAACTTCAACTATATAACCTCTGAGCTCGTATGTCTCAGAGAAGGGTGTTAAGCTAAAAGAATAAATTTTCCGCCACCAACAGAAATATATTTGAAAGAAATCTGCTTTATATCTCAACTTGTAATGTCAGACATACAATCCATACAAGTCTGTTCCGGGCTCGAACAGAACCGAAGGCACTTACAAAGAAGTCCTTGCAACCCGGATATTCACAATCCCGATCGGATTCCCATCACTTAGGGAATCTCTATACCAGGAGCTACCCAGTGCAGAGACAATTGATAGGTCATCCTATCGCTTTCGCAAATACCCGGTCTTCATCACCGGTCTTCAAATGCTATCCATAACGTCGAATCACATATTCAGAATGGGTTATACGACCCAAAGGTCCTTTCCCGGCTAAACCGAATAGTGAGCGAAAATATTTTTAAAATATATGGATATTGGGATTTCAATTAAGTCACAACTTAATAATTCAAAACTTTTCTTCAAATGGCTTAACAAATTACCATTTTCAATCTTTAAACAAAAAGATTCATTTTCACAATCTTTAACGGTTTAAACAATTTTCACATTTTAATCTTTTAAACAAAAGATTTATTCACAGATTTTCCAAATCAATTTTCATTTCAATTTGATTAACTCGTTAAATCTTTAAATTAAAGATTTAACTTATAGCTTTCAAAACAATTTCATTTCTATTTGATTTAAACAAATCATCAATTTAAATCTGTTAAAAATAAACAGATTTAATTCATAGTATTCAAAAAAAGAATTCATTCATAACTTAGAAAAATCATTTCTCTATTAAATCTTGAAATTCCCCTAATTAAATAGGAATTCCATTTCTTATCTGAAAGCTTTTATCTTTTGAAAACAAACAGTTTCATCTCAGAAAATCTGATTCTTTTATACGAGTTGAAATCCTTGGGTTAAATTCAAATTCCCAAAAATAATACCTTTATAATGGTTTAAATTCATACAAACATATTTATAATATCTTTAACCATAATCATTGAATTCAATTCCAAATATTGAATTCAAATTCAAATTTAATTATTTAATTTGGAGATTTTACCGAGTTATTCAAAATAAATTTCATCTATGAAATTCCATTTCAAAAGCTTTTCACTTTAAACCCAATCCATTCCCAAAACATTTGAATTCAAATATTCAAATTTAAACTATTTCAAAAATCTGTGACTTAATCGATTTCCTTGTGAAATCCATATTTGTGTGTATATGAGTGTGGTCCAGGGGTTATACACAATAGTGCAACATCATTCAATCATCACAGATCAGAATACAGGAATATAGTTGATAAGCGATATAAACTATAACGCTTTATACAGATCACAAATATATATATACCACGGCTAGTAAATTACATCAGAGATAATTTATCGCAGATCACAACATAAATCAGGATATATACAAAGCATCATAAATCAGGAATATCAAACAATCAAGTCATCCAATAGAATCCAAGTATCCATAGGTAAGATCAATAAATTATCTAATTAATTTAAATCGAATTTATTTCTTATGAATTACTAATCCTGGTTAACTAACATTAACAATTTACAAATCATTTTGATTAATTATTCTTTAATCATTTATTAATTATCCATTAATAATAAATCAATTAACCTTTAATTATCAACCTTTAATTATTAAATAATAAAGCTTTAATTATTTAATTCACTATTTTATTAATTATTTTTAATTAATTACTTTGATTAATAATCATTCCTTAATCACCTTCATTTATTAATTAACCTTTAAATTTATTAAATTATCCTCAATTTACTTATCTTAATAAATTAATCTCATTAATTAATTATCCTTTAAATGAATTAACTTTTTAAACATAAATTCATCAATCTTAATTAATAATCAATCGATCTTTAATTATTAAATAATTATCCTTTAATGTAATTACACTAAGTAATTATATGCTTAAGTAGTCATCCTTTAATTATTCATTATTAATAAATTAACTCTTAACAAATTAATTAATCTGTAATCGGTACTTAATTAACCTTTAAATTGTTAAATAATAAATCTTTAATTAATCACATTAATTTATTCAATCACATAAATTAAATCTTTAATTAATTAATCCTTTTAATTAAATCTTTAAGTAAAACTTAATTAAATTGAAATAATTTACTTTTAAACCTTAAACCAATCCCATACTTAAATAAAACAATTATTTAAAAGAATGAGTTAAAAATGTTTAAAACTTGCATTTTGTTTTAAAATTTCAAAAACTGTTTTTATACTTACCCGAGTCAAACCCGAGGAAATCCACGTTCTACCCGAGCCCTGCTTCGAGTCTTTCCCCAAACCAACCCGTGTGAGTATTTTTTTTTTTAAATTTTGTTTAAGTGTTGATCTGACCCGGCGCACAACTGAATGCACTCGAGTTAAGACTCGAGCCAAAACCAATATTACTCGATACTTCCTTCGAGTTATCTTCTCTTCCCAACTATAACCACCCAAACATAATCACTGATACACGCAAACACGTGTGTACCTGCAACATCCACCGTCGATGTCCTGGCCACCACTTCCATCGCCATCTAGTCATCGTTCACCCCCTCAACTCAATCCATCACCCATCACCCATCACGACAGGACGAACCAAAATCTAGTTAAATTTCCAAACCTGGAAACACGCCAGCTTCAACACCCCAAACCTGTCAACATCGCCTCGTCCACGCCGTGCCGACCATCAGCGAGCTTCCACCTCCGGCCACCGCCTCATCTACACCCCAGCCTCCATCACCCCCAGTCTCGTGCAACTCGATGCACTGTGGACGACGAACAAATCAAATTTCTTCGACCCCAACAAAACTAGGGCTACAGACTTCAACCAATTGCCGACGCCACCACCGTGATCTACTCACCATCCCTATATTTTTCCTGCCACCCCGGTAAGCTCCTCCACCACCACGCACCACCCTAGCACCTCTAGTACCCCTGATCGCCAGAAATCCCCCAAAAACCCATTTCCGTTCAACTTCAAACTGCTACCAAACTACCCCACTAAAAATCACGAAACCCATCTTAAAAATCATCATTTGATATAAGGATTCAAGTTATACACTTGAATTAATGATTCGTGTCATTCGAAATTTCCAATATTTAAAGTTTGTACTGTAAAATCTTGATCTTCTATTCTACATACCTCTATACATTATGAAACCATTTTTTAATTATAGCCCATACTTAAACACATCGATCTTGTTTTGAAACTAAGGCCTGATATGGATTATAAAACAAGAACTTGAATTATCTTTTTTTCTTTGCTTTGTTGGGTTGTTCTCTGTAAACCTGATACTTAAATGTATCTATGGTTTCACAGTTTCCAGTGAAAAAGAAAAACAACAAAACTTGCATACTGGGAAGTAAAACAGAGAATACTCTGATGAAAGCCACACACACAACACATGCATATCATCACAGCATATACCATAAGATACATATTCATTTCGAAGCAACACACAAGTTTAAACTTTGAAATACAGATGTGTACTCACTGTATTGTTTCCAGAGTGAACAGAGCATTCCATTTGAAAACTGCAGTTGTTTTTCTTCTTCCTTTAAATCTTTGTTTTGTTCAAGTTGTTTCTCATTTCAGTTTTTTTTTCTTTTCTTTTCAGTTCAAATGAATGAGACTGAGTATAAGAAGATGATGCATATGAAGTTGATATAAAAACAAGTCTACAGGTGATATATTTGAACAACAAATCGTGGCTGATATGATGTGGTATGGTGTGCTAGGATATTGTATGTGCTTAGGGATGATACTTTGTACTTGCTGTTTCTATACTTTGTCTACAGCCTCTTTGTTTTGTACATATACTTATATTTGTATTTATTTGTATGCATACTTTTGTTTTAGTTATATTTGCTTTGTTTTTAAATTATGTATGTAGTTAGTTTGTGGATATTTTGCTTTGTATTCTTTTATAGTTTAATTCATTTTATATTTAACTTATACTTTGGAATATGAATAAATTTCTATTGTTAACTAAAAATATCATTTTACTTGTCTTTATCACTTTGAAATAAAATGAAGTTCTACTTTTGTCATGTTGTTATAGTTTATTCTTTTATGCATTTACTTCCTATTTTACACTAATGTGTTACTATATATGTTATTTCTTTTGTTTTAGTCCTTTGTATTGTATTTGTTTGTTTTATTTTCGTCTACATTCTTTTCATATTTAAATGTATTTTATTTTCTTTAAATCTTCTTGTTTTGAAATATAAATAAATTTCTATTTTATTATGTTGTTAGAATTTAGCAAATGTTCTACTTCCTATTTTTATTAAAATTTATCTCATATTATTTTTCTATTTCTAGTTTAAATATTTATTGTTATCTTACTTTAATATTTAATTATGAGTTACTATATATATATATATATATATTTTTCTTAATTTATTTTATAACTCAAATATTTATTAAACCATTCATCTAAGATTTAAATTCAAATCAAAATATATATATATATACACTCAAGATTTTATAATTTCAAATGGACTCATATATACCCAAATATACATATATATATATACATTCACATATATACATATATATATATATATAATATTTAAAAATTTAAATGATTTATATAGAATATATTTGAACTTGGGGAAACTCGCTTCCATTTATAATCAATTTCTCTTACAATTTTATTCAGAAATTCATTTAATTATCAATTTAAATTAAATTAAAATCTAGGGTCGTTACAAACTTCCCCACTTAAAAGAATTTCGTCCTCGAAATTCGCAGGCACGAAAACAACACAGATAGATGAAAGATAGAGAAATATCTTTTCTGATCAAACTGGATATCAGTTCTGCAATTGGCTCACCAAATCAGAATATCAATAATAGATACAAGAAATTATAATAAAATTTCAAATTTTGGTTTTAAACAAAATCATTTTATCGATACAATTCTAATCATTCTTCATATTCTATTAATCAATTTAATTCAATTAAAATTTCCAATTTATTTAAAATTTCCAATTTCTAATTCATTTATTAGAGTTTAAATCGAAAAGCCGATAAGAAATCGATGAAGATACGAAGTAAAATTTCCTACAACGATTCGTAGAGCCATTATCACACCAAAACTTCTTCTTGTAGCTGGTACGAAGCAATCAAAAGAATTTAGAAACGAATCAAAAAAAAAATTGATAGAGAAAGTTATTTCCACTGTTGTTACAGAGTATTGACCAATTATAGTCGCATTCCCCTGTCCTCTATCTCGTTCTCTTCTTGCACTCATACTTACTATCAGTGGATAGTAAAAGAATTTACTGAGGCATTCAAACGGATATCTTAAGGATTACTCATTCTAGGATTTACTTCATCCTATCTCTAATGAGCTACTTAATGTGTTATACTCCTGAGCTAAAGTTCAACCCTTAGCTCTGATACCAAATGTAACGACTCGGATTTTGCCCGCTCAAAAATCGACATCCATACTTCAAATCGTATTCGAATGCCGTAGATTCGACCGTTCAAATCCGATTCGCTGGAGCTTATAACAATCATTAAGTAAACAACACAGCGGAATAAAGAATAATACATTGATATACAGCTTTGATACAATATCTGATACAACAGATGATCCAATAGATATCAATATACATCAGAGATATGATACAATAAATAGCAGCGGAAAAGAAAATAGATAACATCTAGCATACGGAACAATATAACTCTAAGATAGTCTTCAAAAAAAAGAACTCCAAGAATTGCAACTCCATCTCCAAGAATCAATCCAGCAATAGCTTGAACTCCCAATAACAATGTACAAAGATAAGCAAGACTGGTGTGATCCAAAGACTGAACTAACTCCAGATAATCCACTATATCTAACTATCTGAAAAACCCAACTCTAGACTGCTCGTGTAGAAATATAATGAGCACCCAGAGTTTAGGAAGGAAACAATAAACTCCGGATCAGTCGTGGGACTGGTGTGAGCAACAAAAACAGTTTATCTTTTAAAACATTCAACAAAAGATTTTCAAAGTCAATTCGCAATGCTTTTAAAAATGAGACTACCATAAGACCTCCTGCCACACACACAATGCAAACGCAGACTTGGAGAAGATTTCTCCTTATGATAGCCAAACATGCTTGATACGCATTAAAATCAAATCAATTTTGATATTATTATTAGTGCATAGTGTATAAAACGATTTCGAAAGTAGAATATAAATCTTAGCCAGCATAGGTACCATTATATTATGCCTACTATAGCTACTTCCTGAGGAAGCAGGTTCTACAACTAAAACCGTACAAGTTTCGTATTGTTTCTTTGGATTTCCAACAAATGGTCAGGCCAAGGAACTTCCCATTGCCACATGAGAATGCCTCTGGAAAGACATCCCCGAGAACCAAACCGGAACTCTGCCAACACAAGGCCGGGTTACCCCTAACTGGGTAACTACTGACACGAGCACGCCATTCCCCGATCGTAAACGACCTTTCTCACGGGATCTCGAAAACCAACAACCACAAAGTAATAAATTCGCGGTAACCACATAGGTTAAATATCTGGGCTCTATACCATGATACCACCTCTATCCAGAAGGAAATGTACATACCCTAAAGGGAGCTACCCCTCATAACCTTGCCGCATCTTTCCTGTTTTGACCATTTCCGGGGTGTGAGGCTCGACGAAGTCACGTCCACAAAAACACACTTTATACAAAAGCCGTGCTTTGGGTCAACAAATGATCATAGAAATGATCACTAAGATAGACGATCAAATAAATGATCCTATCACAAATAATCAACACAATGATCATTTCACAGCAACACTCAGCATGTCACATTACCAAATTGAGAATATATCGCTGATAACTTCAACTATATAACCTCTGAGCTCGTATGTCTCAGAGAAGGGTGTTAAGCTAAAAGAATAAATTTTCCGCCACCAACAGAAATATATTTGAAAGAAATCTGCTTTATATCTCAACTTGTAATGTCAGACATACAATCCATACAAGTCTGTTCCGGGCTCGAACAGAACCGAAGGCACTTACAAAGAAGTCCTTGCAACCCGGATATTCACAATCCCGATCGGATTCCCATCACTTAGGGAATCTCTATACCAGGAGCTACCCAGTGCAGAGACAATTGATAGGTCATCCTATCGCTTTCGCAAATACCCGGTCTTCATCACCGGTCTTCAAATGCTATCCATAACGTCGAATCACATATTCAGAATGGGTTATACGACCCAAAGGTCCTTTCCCGGCTAAACCGAATAGTGAGCGAAAATATTTTTAAAATATATGGATATTGGGATTTCAATTAAGTCACAACTTAATAATTCAAAACTTTTCTTCAAATGGCTTAACAAATTACCATTTTCAATCTTTAAACAAAAAGATTCATTTTCACAATCTTTAACGGTTTAAACAATTTTCACATTTTAATCTTTTAAACAAAAGATTTATTCACAGATTTTCCAAATCAATTTTCATTTCAATTTGATTAACTCGTTAAATCTTTAAATTAAAGATTTAACTTATAGCTTTCAAAACAATTTCATTTCTATTTGATTTAAACAAATCATCAATTTAAATCTGTTAAAAATAAACAGATTTAATTCATAGTATTCAAAAAAAGAATTCATTCATAACTTAGAAAAATCATTTCTCTATTAAATCTTGAAATTCCCCTAATTAAATAGGAATTCCATTTCTTATCTGAAAGCTTTTATCTTTTGAAAACAAACAGTTTCATCTCAGAAAATCTGATTCTTTTATACGAGTTGAAATCCTTGGGTTAAATTCAAATTCCCAAAAATAATACCTTTATAATGGTTTAAATTCATACAAACATATTTATAATATCTTTAACCATAATCATTGAATTCAATTCCAAATATTGAATTCAAATTCAAATTTAATTATTTAATTTGGAGATTTTACCGAGTTATTCAAAATAAATTTCATCTATGAAATTCCATTTCAAAAGCTTTTCACTTTAAACCCAATCCATTCCCAAAACATTTGAATTCAAATATTCAAATTTAAACTATTTCAAAAATCTGTGACTTAATCGATTTCCTTGTGAAATCCATATTTGTGTGTATATGAGTGTGGTCCAGGGGTTATACACAATAGTGCAACATCATTCAATCATCGCAGATCAGAATACAGGAATATAGTTGATAAGCGATATAAACTATAACGCTTTATACAGATCACAAATATATATATACCACGGCTAGTAAATTACATCAGAGATAATTTATCGCAGATCACAACATAAATCAGGATATATACAAAGCATCATAAATCAGGAATATCAAACAATCAAGTCATCCAATAGAATCCAAGTATCCATAGGTAAGATCAATAAATTATCTAATTAATTTAAATCGAATTTATTTCTTATGAATTACTAATCCTGGTTAACTAACATTAACAATTTACAAATCATTTTGATTAATTATTCTTTAATCATTTATTAATTATCCATTAATAATAAATCAATTAACCTTTAATTATCAACCTTTAATTATTAAATAATAAAGCTTTAATTATTTAATTCACTATTTTATTAATTATTTTTAATTAATTACTTTGATTAATAATCATTCCTTAATCACCTTCATTTATTAATTAACCTTTAAATTTATTAAATTATCCTCAATTTACTTATCTTAATAAATTAATCTCATTAATTAATTATCCTTTAAATGAATTAACTTTTTAAACATAAATTCATCAATCTTAATTAATAATCAATCGATCTTTAATTATTAAATAATTATCCTTTAATGTAATTACACTAAGTAATTATATGCTTAAGTAGTCATCCTTTAATTATTCATTATTAATAAATTAACTCTTAACAAATTAATTAATCTGTAATCGGTACTTAATTAACCTTTAAATTGTTAAATAATAAATCTTTAATTAATCACATTAATTTATTCAATCACATAAATTAAATCTTTAATTAATTAATCCTTTTAATTAAATCTTTAAGTAAAACTTAATTAAATTGAAATAATTTACTTTTAAACCTTAAACCAATCCCATACTTAAATAAAACAATTATTTAAAAGAATGAGTTAAAAATGTTTAAAACTTGCATTTTGTTTTAAAATTTCAAAAACTGTTTTTATACTTACCCGAGTCAAACCCGAGGAAATCCACGTTCTACCCGAGCCCTGCTTCGAGTCTTTCCCCAAACCAACCCGTGTGAGTATTTTTTTTTTTAAATTTTGTTTAAGTGTTGATCTGACCCGGCGCACAACTGAATGCACTCGAGTTAAGACTCGAGCCAAAACCAATATTACTCGATACTTCCTTCGAGTTATCTTCTCTTCCCAACTATAACCACCCAAACATAATCACTGATACACGCAAACACGTGTGTACCTGCAACATCCACCGTCGATGTCCTGGCCACCACTTCCATCGCCATCTAGTCATCGTTCACCCCCTCAACTCAATCCATCACCCATCACCCATCACGACAGGACGAACCAAAATCTAGTTAAATTTCCAAACCTGGAAACACGCCAGCTTCAACACCCCAAACCTGTCAACATCGCCTCGTCCACGCCGTGCCGACCATCAGCGAGCTTCCACCTCCGGCCACCGCCTCATCTACACCCCAGCCTCCATCACCCCCAGTCTCGTGCAACTCGATGCACTGTGGACGACGAACAAATCAAATTTCTTCGACCCCAACAAAACTAGGGCTACAGACTTCAACCAATTGCCGACGCCACCACCGTGATCTACTCACCATCCCTATATTTTTCCTGCCACCCCGGTAAGCTCCTCCACCACCACGCACCACCCTAGCACCTCTAGTACCCCTGATCGCCAGAAATCCCCCAAAAACCCATTTCCGTTCAACTTCAAACTGCTACCAAACTACCCCACTAAAAATCACGAAACCCATCTTAAAAATCATCATTTGATATAAGGATTCAAGTTATACACTTGAATTAATGATTCGTGTCATTCGAAATTTCCAATATTTAAAGTTTGTACTGTAAAATCTTGATCTTCTATTCTACATACCTCTATACATTATGAAACCATTTTTTAATTATAGCCCATACTTAAACACATCGATCTTGTTTTGAAACTAAGGCCTGATATGGATTATAAAACAAGAACTTGAATTATCTTTTTTTCTTTGCTTTGTTGGGTTGTTCTCTGTAAACCTGATACTTAAATGTATCTATGGTTTCACAGTTTCCAGTGAAAAAGAAAAACAAAAAAACTTGCATACTGGGAAGTAAAACAGAGAATACTCTGATGAAAGCCACACACACAACATATGCATATCATCACAGCATAGAAACCCCTATCTACGATAGTTAGCTAGACTACATCGACCAGAATCTATAAACAATCAACCGATAAGTCAACACAATACAAAACAATTTTATATTCACTAAAAATACGCTCTCATAGCTATTATTACACTCAAACTCATTCTAGAGTACTATTGACTCTATCTCTAATGAGTAATACCCAACAGAGCCATGGTTGTCGCTTAACCATATGCTCTGATACCACATTGTAAGGACCCGATTCTTCGACTTTCGAAAACCGACATCAATACGTTCACTGTATCAACTGCCGAGCACTCAAATGCCGAAAAACCGAACACTTAGGGTTTTAAGAAAAAGAAAAAGATAGAAGAAGAGAGAAAAGATAGAACAGAAAGAAAACAACAGAACAATATCAGAATCTCACAATCGCTGCGGACAACATATAATAAATAAATAAATAATCTTTAAACAAAGAACTATATCAGTTATTACATTATATCACATTTCATTTCATTACATCATCAGAGTGTACAACAACAAACAACAATAAACAGCGGAAAAGAAATACTATATACTAGATGATACGCCATGCCATCCATCTTGCCTCCAGCAACTCCTGAATTCCAGAATATCCTGATAAACCTGAATCTAGACTGCCCGTGTGGAAATTGGTGGGCACCCAGAGTTTAGAAAGGAAAACAATAAACTCCGAGTCATTCATGTGACTGGTGTGAGAACTCAAAACAGTTTATTTTTAAAACAAAGAATAGGATAATTTTAAAATAGATTCGCAGTGCTTTTAAAAATGAAACTACCATAAGGCCTCCCGGCACACACACAATGCAAACGCAGACATGGGGGAGATTTCTCCTTATGATAGTTAAAGATGCTTACTACGCAAAATCAAATCATTTTTTTTGATATTATTATTAGTGCATAGTGGAGAAAACATTTCGAAAGTAGAATATAAATCTTAGCCAGCATTGGTACCATTATATTATGCCTACTATAGCTACCATATTAGATGGCAGGTTCTACAACTAAAACCGTACAAGGCTCGTATTGTTTCTTTGGATTTCCAAGAAATGGTCAGGCCAAGGAACGTCCCATTGCCACATGGAAACGCCTCTGGAATGACGTCCCGAGAACCAAACCGGATCTATGCCAACACAAGGCCGGGTTACCCCTAACTGGGTAACTACTGACACGAATATGTCATCCCCCGATCGTAACCGATCTACATCCGAGGATCCTCGATTTCCAACAACCACAAAGTAATAAGTTTGCAACAACAACATAGGTTAAATATCTGGGCTCCATACCATGATACCACCTCTATCCATAAGAAATGACATACACTAAAGGGCGCTACCCCTAATAACCTTGTTGCATCCTTCCTGTTTTGACCATTTCCGGGGTGTGTGGTCCGACGAAGTCTCGTCCACAAAGCCACGCTTTGTACAAAAGCTGCTTTGGGTCAACAAATGATCAAAGTAATGATCACAAAGATAAATGATCAAACAAATGATCATATCACAAATGATCAACAATGATCATCTCACAGCAACACTCAGCATGTCACATTACCAAATTGGGAATATATCGCTGATAACCATCAACTACATAACCTCTGAGCTCGTATGTCTCAGAGTAGGGTGTTAAGCTAAGAGAATAAATTCTCCGCCACCAACAGAAATATATTTGAAAGAAATCATCTTTATATCTCAATTTGTAATGTCAGACATACTATCAATACAAGTCTGTTCCGGGATCGAACAGAACCGAAGGCACTTACAAAGAAGTCCTTGCAATCCGGATATTCACTAATCACGTCCGGACTTCCCATCACATATGGAGTTTCTATACGGGCGCCATTCGGTGCAGAAACATTCGACGGTAATCCTTCCGTTTTCAAAAATATCCGGTCTTCAACACCGGTCTTCAAATGCAATTCATAACGACGTATCACATATTCGGAATGGGTTATACGACCCCAAGGTCCTTTCCCGGTTAACCCGAATAGTGAGTGCTTATTTAAAAATAAGTGTGGCATTCAAATTCAAAAAAATCACAACACATACCCATTCAAAGGTAAATATTGATAGTCGGTTATTGAACTATCAATGGATATGCACAACATCACCAGATTCCAAATTATTTATTTTCCAAAAATATCTTTACAAGATATTATTTTTTTCACACTTCAACCATTTGAAAACAAATTTCAAATCACTTTTCATCTTTGCCACTTTTGAAAAACAAATTTCAAACAATTTCCTTACGCGGAAATACTTTCATTTCAACATGGTTCATTTAAACCAATTAAATAAATCCTTAACGATTTACTTTATATTTACGTTCCAAATCCGTAAATTAATTCCCACACTTCAAAAATAAATCAACGTTTATTTTTAAACAAATTCCCCTTTTCATTATAAATTCCATAGTGAATTTACATTCTAAAATATTTATGAATATACGATTTTCAAATCGATTTCTAATATTCATTTTCAATTTATCTTTAAAAGATAAAATCTAAAAATATTCACTTAATATTGGAAAAACATTTTCATACTTATTAATAATAAGTAATTCATAAATCCATTTATTTTCCATATTTGGAAAATATTCAATATACATAAATCGAGATTAAGTATATATTTCATTTTTAAGGAAATCATTCTCTTAAACATATTTATTTGGGCCAAAACGAATATTGCGTAAAACATCGTTACGACAACCCAAAATCACTAGTATAGGGATTCGAAATTAAAATAGATATATAAATCCCAATACTATACAAAACATCTCCTTTCGGAAATCATTTACTATAACAACAGTGTTATAGTCCACCATTTCCTTCTATTTCTCGAAAATGTCTATTTCAACAATAAATGTTGAAATCTATGGTTTCGAATCTTAACACATTTTAAAAACATCGTTAGATCGTTTTAATTCTATTTAAAACGTCACATCCAAAACAATTTCTTTAACATATTATTCACTATTCAAAAACGTGAATATACTTCGTTAACCAATTTCATCATTTCTATACATTTTATTTTAAAGGAATATTCACTGTCTAAAACGTAAATATAACACCATTAATAAGTTATAACAATTTACTTATCAAAATAAGTCGTTTGCGGATTTATAAAACAATGTTTATAAATTCCATTTCTATTTATTTTATAACAACTTCCTTTTATAAATCTTCTTTATTAACCTATCTCAATTTATAACTCAATTATATACCAAAAGTTCATATTATAAGTTAAATACTTATAATTTATTTGTTTCCAAAATCGTTCTTTTAAACTTCCTAAATTATAAATCTTATAACTTATAAGATTCATTTATTTACCCAAAACTATTCTTTTAATAGCTTTACAAATTTTATAAACCTACTGATTATAAAATTCCATTTATAACTTCACCGTTTATAATTCTATAAATTTCATTCATTTATGAAATTCATTTACAATTCATTATAACATTTATAAAAACTCGTTTTATAATTCAAATATTTTTAATATCAATTTATAAATCTTTTATATAAATCAATTTATATTATTATTTTAAAAACGTCTTTAAACTCCTTTATAATTTCATCATTTTGATTTATAAAATAATCAAATTTTATAAATCCTATATTTGAACTTTTTACAATAAATTAAAAAATCCCGATTTAACCTATTTTATAAAATCATTAACCCCATATTTTCAAAAATCAACTTTTAACTATCTTTCTCAAAAATCATAATTTTTATAACATTAAAATTATAACGTTTATTTATTTAAAATGAATCAATTCCAAAAATATTTTATAACGTATATTTTCAAAATCACTTTAAAAATCCTTTTGAAATTCCAAAATTGGCCCAATGATGCTACACACCAAATAGTCAATCACGACAACAACGACATCATATATCTGTATATGATAATCAACGAATATCAAAATATCCATAATCAAATAAATACTGTCGAGGAATCCAGTTGGATCCCTCCAACCTGTTTTCCTGCATCCAAAGATGTTCGCACAATACCAATTCCGTTCCAGTACGGAATTATAGCGGTATATGCGATTTATAAAATATTATCCGCTTAATAGATGGCGCAATAGAGTCTCATCCGCTATATAATGCGGGAAATCAACTCCAAGTACATAAATAATACCAATTTCACTGTACTGTAAAATATTCGCGGTATATGTTTTTAATAAATAACCTCCGCTTACTAACGGCGTATAATGTCTATTCTAACAATCAATAGATAACAATCATCATTCAAACATACATTCAAGAATTTTAAATCTAACTATTTAAAATTAAAATCGAAATCGATTCGATTGAGTGAGAAGTTCTCACCTCGCTTTCAATTTCGTTTTCAGCTTTTATTTCGAATAAAATTAAACGTGCGTTTAATTTTACCCAAAATTTTTGCTAGCTCCAAACGACTGCAATCTAATTCCATAGCGTAGTGCTCGTCCATACGAACCCAACGCAACTTGTTTCGTGCGTTTTTGACCTCGTATGAAAAAGATACGTTAATTTAAAGTTACACAAATTTATAATTATAAATTTACAACGATTATTTTATTTTCTAAACCTAATAGATCTTGGCCGTTGGATCCAAGCCTGCAAATCACAGCCGTCCCTATCTTTCTCCTCCTTCCCAGTAAACATCGCACCGAAACCCAACCTAGCCGCCCCCTCTCACCAATTATCGCAACCACCACGAGTGACTTGAAGTTGATCGGAGACCCCCATCACGTGCGCCCACGCGAGAGCCACGCTCGGCCAGAAGAGCACGAAGCTCGGCCCCCCTTTGAGCATGCAATTTGATGATGAATGGCCGGCCATCGCGGCCCCGTAACTTCCACCTTGTCGCTCCAATTTCAATCGTAGCCGTTCACTCTAGAGATCTCAACGCCCTCTCTCATTTCGTAGTTGGAAGTTTTCCCTAATTGTCGACGAATTGGGAGATCGGAGGGGAAGAACGAAAGAGAATTTCAGCCATTGAATTTCTATGACGCCGGCGGCTGATGGTTTGAAACCCTAGCCTCTTTTTCCTTTTGCAATTGTGAATATTTGAGGGCTTTTATAGAAAATTTCACAAACACTATTCATCCCGGAATTTCCGAACTCCAAACGAAGCATGCCGGTTGGCATTCGTAAGGTTTACCCCGCGTTCCAAACACAATGGAACGTGTTTCGGGAGCTAATTCGATCATCTGTGCGAGTTATGGCAATAAACGATCGATTTAAAATTAAATCGGTAAATCAAATTTCTAGGCGTTTTAGCTTGCCCCGGACAAACGGTAAATCCGATTGACACGAAATTTGAAACTATACAATAATATCACATTACAGATCCGATGAAACTGGTTTTGTCAAAATCCAAAACTGTTTGAAAAATGGCTATTTTAACTCGCCAAATAAATATTAAAACAATTTCGATGCGTTTCGAGCTGCCACGGTCAAACGAAAACTCCGATTTCTACGAAAATTGAAATCCGCTAATAACAAACTATTACGGATCCAATGGAACTAGTTTCGTCCAATTCTGAGACTGTTTGAAAAATGGCTAATTTCACTAGTCGATTTAAATATTAAAATATTCAATTTTCACAAATTAACTCTAAATTCGATTTTAAAAGTTCTATAACATCATTATAACTCCAATATGATAAAATAAAATTTTACAAATCAGTTTCAATCATATTTAACCCAATTTTCAATTATTTCTGTAATTTAACATATTAAATTATCGATTTAATTATCCAATTAAATCTAATTATTCAAAATAAAATTTATTCGACTTATAAAATTCACTTATTAATATTTAAAATTAATTAATTATACAAATTTTAATTAACAGAAATTCTGGGTCGTTACAATTACATTGTGCAATACTGTAGAGCTATTTCAATACTTGTATTTTGGGAGACAGTTATAGAGTTTATTTTGGAGATTTGGATGTAATACTCTTTATTTTAGTTTTTGTATAGTCTGAGAACCTGATGCACCCTAATATTTTATTTATGGTTCATTTGATTATATCACTGTCTTGCCTATTTTACATCTATGTTATTATGTTATATTTCGTCTATGCACCGCGAGATGTTCTACAGGTTCTATGTTTGGATTTTCCTCTACTTTATATTCTTAGCTACTGTCCTATATCTGTCGGGTACCTCCGTAGTGCATCACATAGGTATATTGAATACTGAAGGTATTGGGTGGTACTTACATTTGGTATCAATGCTTAGATTGCGTAGGCTTTAACATCCTCCAGTTTGAGGCTGAAACTCAGTGCTACGGATGCTGCAGTCTCGATGACAAAATATGGCTATATTAATCATATTAACTATAAGAAGCACATCAATGGAAAATTTTCAAACATAATTTAATACCAGGTTTTTGCATTTTATTTCACAAATAAGATTTCATATTCATTACAAATCACATTCGATCCAACATTCAGAGAAAATATAATGATTATAAAATACTCCAAGAGCAACATATGAAGATTCCCCCTTGGTTGATCAGAGCGTAACAATTATAATTTCTCTCATTACATCCATCTAAACAAAATGAATTGTATAGCGGATTAAATAAAACTCCTAATATAGGTAGCTTGCCTCCTGCAAGTCTTCGGAAGCTTATTCGTCTAACTGGAAACCTAAAATCCCTTACTTCTGACCTACTCAAACGAGTACCCAAGAGTTTAAAGGCAAAAACAAAAACTCTGAGCCAGATAAATTATCTGGTGTAAATAATAAACTACCATCTCGAACCAAAATAGATATCTAGTGATACCACATCACTGAGTGGAACGGGTTTTCCCCTCATTAGTATCTTAACCAAAATAAATAAACCATATACTATGCTTCTACATCCATAATGGTTAGAACATAATAAATAAACATTTGCAAACATGCAACATATAGTGGACTACCCATCCTAATTTATTTGACTATACGTCATAATTTCATTTAATTATCTATCTTAAATTCAAATGAATGTCTGTCTTATATTTATGTAGACTACCCATCTCACATGACATTATATGGATTATCCATCCCCTACCATATGGACTACACATCATACATGGGTTTACTATTTAAATTATGTGGACTATCCAACACACATGTTTTATTTATCTAAATTAATGTGGACTATCCATCACCCATCTTATAGTTTTCCTAAGATGACTATAAATCCTTCATTAACCAGACAAAGGCTATGCATTTCTGGTATCATGTGGACTATCCATCACATATTCCATAGTTTTCCTAGGATGATTATAAACCTATAAATTATCAAATTTTAATTAGGTGATAAATCTATTCTCCTAGGTGATCAACCTATGCATATTTGTATATCTAATTAAGTTGTATAATCCCTTAAACTTATAACATCTCAAAACGATATGCATTGATATCCCTATTGATTAATGTTGGAATTATAAATTAATACACATAGGTGTTCACAACAAATAATATCAAATTCATAAACTTATGGCATATATAATTAGAAAACTTTGGTAACCCCAAGAAATAATGTCAAAATCATAAGCCTAGGGCTTGCCACCATCAATATAGCAATATAAAGGACTTATGACATTCATATGGCTGATAGGGGACGTCACATCCCTTCATATCAAAGCTTTGAAAATACTTTTTATTTTATTAAAAAAAATAAGACTATAATGTCGGAATCAATGTTATTGTAACATATAAATTTATTGGTCACCGAACCTATTAAATATAACGTTTTTGACATAAAATACATAGAAGATGACACTGATAACATGCAACATCAATATCATAAAACCATTAAAATCGGCTGCTTTAAAACAGTAAGGTAGACATTGATGACTTCTGACATCAATACCGTAAAACAATTGACATTGAATTCATAAAACTGGGCTACTATGTCGTTGTAACAATAATGCTGAAATTGATAACAGGCGACATCATTGCCATTTTATACCAATGTCAAAAGTATGTAGATATAAGCGGCATTGTTGCCATAATACTTCTATCTTGCAAATAATACTAGCGATATCATTGCCTAAAGTAAATAATTTCGGAAATAATACTTACGGCATTACTGCCTTAGACTATATCATCAAATAGGAAGCATGCGACATTGTTTAAAACCACGGTGAAAATCTATGGCATCAATGCTGTATGTTATAGATTTTTAAAAAAAAGAAACAAGGAAGGTCAGTATTGATAACTCACGACATTAATATTTCATATACCCTTAAGATGAGGTATTCGCATAATGCCAATGACGGATGCATTACTCAATGCACACATACTTACGGCATAAGTATAACATGAATCACTCATGTCAATGTGGCTTACCTCCAATATAACTTACAACTGTAAAGTGATACCATTTATCGTTAATGCTGAACATCATGGAAATACCGCATATCGATGGCATTATTGTAATTATCTTAAAAATTGTTTTATTTCTATTAAAAGCAATTCCTTTTTACCAACTTTTATCCCTTGTCAAATTTCCACTGGTTGATAACAAAATTCACCTATTTCTTTTCTAAAAACTAATGTGAATCGATTTTACACTTCTTAAACATTAATCAACTTAATTAATTAATATGCTTAATTAATATTAATTTACAAGCTTTTCTAGCATAATAAATTCATATTCTCTTCGGACAAATCCATAAAAATCATTAAAAATCAGAATTAACATATTCTCTCATATGTAAAAATTTCTACGCCAAAATAATTGATAATTTTTTTTAAAATAATTAAAACCCGAAACACTATTTCCTCCATAGAAATCTCATAAAATATTCATTTTAATTTGGAAAATTATGAAATTAAAAATCCATTTTCAAAATGATATGTTACACAACATACCAGAAAATCAAGTCGACTAAAGATTAAAAACTTAGGTTTTACACTTAAAACCTATCTAAATAATTTCATAAGAATTTCGTAAATCATCATTCTATCCAAACAATGATTAAACAACCATAACTTGGCAAATTAATTAAGATAAATTCAAAGATTACCCATGACCGAACTTAAACACAAGATAATAGAGATGATTTATTATTATTCATCTTAAATTGGATAATGGAGTTGATATTTGATGGAGTTTAGTTTCCCTAACCTTCTCCTTTGAATCCCTTGAACTCCCCTTCTTTCTTCCTTAATAATGGCTAACCTTACTTTCGATTTTTTTACTTAGTATATTTCAAAAATGAGAATGGATAAGAGGGAGGAAGATTTTAGGATATGAACTATGATTCTATTCTTAATTTTCTTTTCTCATTTATTCTTTTCTGTGTTAAGTTTAAAATAATCTTATTACTTAATAGTAAAGGCCCGACCTTATTAATTATCAAATATCATCCCCATGTACCACTACATTATTCTATTTAATCTATTTAGTTAAATTTCCTAAATAATGTTAAACTAAAATTAGGGTGTTACATAGGTGATCTAAGTTGATACTTAGATCCATTAGAGATAAGGAATGAGCTATCACCATAGAATGGATCAAGTGGTATATGAGAGAGCGTCCTTGTTATATTTTGGTTTTCAAAACTATATATTAGTGTGTGTGTGTGTATATATATATATATAGTATGTAAGTCGCATTGCATTCATGGACACCACTTATTCCTTTTAAAGAGACAGATCATTCTTATTATAGCTTGTAAGAATGAGTCGGCTAATAAGGAATGCTACTAGGAACTCCACTTTTGGAGTTGAGGTGGGGGTAGGATCTAGGGCTACTAACCCAACTTGCGAAACATGTTCACTAAGCTAGTGCGCCACATGGTTTAGAATGCCCAAGTTTCTTCTGCTTTGTGGTGGTGCTCCAGTGCAAGCACCGTGGGCTAACTTAGCCAAACTAAGCAAGGATTACTCCACTTCGGCGGTAAAAAAACATTTCTTAAAATGGAATAAACCATCAAAGTGTAGGATTGGTTGGTCACCTCGAGCAATATTTAGGATATTGAGTTAAAGGACGTGACGAAGAGGAAGCTGCCTCTAGACAACTTCAGGGACGAGCTACTGGGTGGTAGAACACCATCAAGATTACTATTCCTGAGGATCATATTACTTGGAGCAGTTTGAGATTTGAAGAGAAGTATATACCAGTTACTCATAAGTCTGTGCTCTTTTGAAAGTTTGCTGACTTGAGACAGGGAGACATGTCTGTCTCGGAATATTGGCCGAGCCGATACACTGTTGAAATATAGCCTATCTTGCATCGATACTATACTTAAGAAGAATAAGAAATTCATCATGGACTTGGATGATTATCTTGGAGTGAAGCTAGGAGAACATATCGATGAGACCTTCGAGAGGCTATAGAGAAGGCTCTTTAACATGAGCTTAAGTTGGTTGTTTCTCACAAGGATAAGCCAAAGCTACAAACTGGCTGGGGAGGCAAGTGGAAGTGGGATAATAATAAGAACAAGATGTAGTTTCAGAAGGGTGGCCAGAAGAAGGGCAAGTAGGAGCCTACTTGCTACAATTATGGATAGAAGGGCCATCTTAGTAATATTATAGAAATGAGAAGAAAGGATGCTTTAACTGCAACAAGCTAGGTAATATGAAAATGGATTGCCAAGAGCCATTAAGGAAAATGCAGGTTGTGTCTGATTATGCTTTGAACAGTGTTCCAGCTTCATAAGTGCTCCAACAGAGTATGATAAGGGGAAGGGCATTGTTATACGAGGTAGGCTTTCTATTTTCGATAAACATGTACTTGTTTTATTTGATACCGAGGCTTCACATTCCTTCATATCTAGTGATTTGGTAGACAGACTAGGATTGGAACCCAGATAGTTGACCAACTTTGATTTCTTGTGAACCCTTTTGGAGGATCGTCTAGCCAATGCATGATTTGTCGAGACTTAGCCTTATCGATTCGTGGATGTTTGTTTTATTGTGTTTGCTTTGTTTTGGGTTTGTGGGGTTTGGTATTATATTGGGGATGGACTAGTTGAGAAGGTATGCAGTGGTGGTGGATTGCAAGGGGTTGATGGTGACGATTGAGGCTGTGGAGGGGAGGACGATAGTAATTGGATGCGTGCCAGAGGATAGGGTTATGGCTAGCTTTCTCTATTCAGTTGAGATTCCAGAGGGCGAGCTATCATTTTTTCCTATAGTAAGAGAGTATCCAGATAATTTTAAGCAGGTGACCGGATTACCGCTACACTGAGATATTGAGTTTCGCATAGATTTGGTGAAGGTTGCTAGATCAATATTATGCCTTTGAGGCATATATCATTTAGAGAGTATAAGGAGTTGGAGGTGCAAGTGAATGACCTAGTAAGGCGAGGTGTCATTTGTAGGAGCATATCTAAGTGGGGCGTACCTATAGTATTCGACACTAAGGCGGATGACTCTTTGAGGTTGTGTGTAGATTACCATGAGTTGAATAAAGTAACAAAGAAGAACAAGAATCCACTCCCATATATTGATGACTTGTTCGATTAGATTCATGGCATAAAGGTGTCCTATAAGTTGGACCTTGTGGCAGGGTTTCATTAACTGAGGATAGCAAAGGAGAGTGTGCCTATTATAGAATTTCATATGCCGTTTGTGTTCTATGAGTGGTTGGTTATGCCACTCGAGCTAACCAACGCACCAACATAATTTGTTGATCTTATGACCCTTGTTTTTAGGGGTAAGCTAAATAAGTTTGTACTTCTGTTCATAGACGATATCCTTGTTTATTCAAAGACGGAGGAAGAATACAAGGAGCATTTGAGGATTGTGCTCGATGTGTCGAGGAAGCACCGACTAAAGGCAAAGTTTTTGAAGTGTCAATTCTTGAGGAGGAAAGTGTGATTTTTAGGTCACGTTGTTTCTGAGCAAGGTATTACTGTAGATACTATAAAGGTGACAATAATATAGGACTGGGATTGACCCAAAATCGAAGATGTGAGAATTTTCCATGGACTGGTGGGATACTATAGACGTTTTATCAAGGACTTCTCTAAGTTAGCAGTGCTGTTAACCAACTTGGCAAAGAAGAATCAGACTATTATTTAGGACGTGAGGTGCAAACATAGGCATTTGTGAGTATAAAGGAGAGGTTGATGAGCGCACCGGTGTTAGTTATTCCAAGCGAGAATGAGGAGCCGACAGTGTATACAGACGCCTATAGTACTAGACTTGGTGCGATGTGGATGTAGAGGGGAAAGGTTGTCACATACACTAGTCGACATTGAAACCGCATGTAAAGAAGTATCCAACTCATGATTTAGAGTTGGTTGTGATAGTATTCACATTGAAGATATAGAGGCATTATTTGCTTAGGGAGAGGTTTGATTTGTATATGGACCACAAGTCGTTGAAGTATCTATTCTTCCAAAAGGACCTTAATCTTCATCAACAGCGATGGTTAGAGTTCCTAGCCTCCTACAACTTATGCATTTCCTATACGCCTGGTTGGGGAAATGCAGTCATTGATGCATTGAGTAAAAGACATGCTGGTTTAGGAGAGACATTCCTAGAGTGGAAGTAGTTTGATTTTATCGTTGGCAATGATTTTAGGCCCCAATGTGAGCTAAAGCCGAAGTGTTGGCTAGCCTGATGATCAAACCTACCTTGATTGAGCGGATCGATACTTGTCAATGCTAAGACGATAGACTAGCGAAGATCGTGGATAAGATAGAGTAAGGGTTAGAATGTGTGGAGATGAAGTAGTATTGGATCGACTATGATGGTTGGCAATGTTAGGATGAGAGATCGTTTGTTCCTAATGTCGATAGATTGAGGGATGAGGTGCTATAGGAGTGCCACCATTCAAGATTGACTATAAATCTCGACCGTAATAAAATGTACCATGATATGAGGAACACATTTTATTGGGAAGGGATGAAGAGGGACGTTGGGACATTCTTCTCGAAGTGCATGAATCGTCAATTGGTAAAGGCAGAGCAGAAGAAGCCGAGTGGTTTGTTGCAATCACTCGAGGTTCCTAAATGGAAATAGGAACAAGTTTTGATGGACTTCATCAATGGATTGCTAATGACCAGATGAGGGTATGATAGCATTTAGGTCATAGTTGATAGATTAACGAAGAGTTCCTGATTCATACCCATCAAGTCTAGTAGAACGACATTCAAATTGGTCGACATGTATGCGAAGTGGGTTGTGCAATTCCATGGTATGCTAAAGAGCACTGTGAGCGACTGAGACCCTTTGTTTACTAGTGGATTTTGGAAGAGCTTACAAGAGTCACTACGGATGGAGATACATCTCAGTACATCTTATCGTCCACAAACCAATGAGTAGACCGAGAGGGTAAATCATATTCTGGACGATCTCTTGCTAGCTTGCAATCTCAATTTCGTGGTTTATGGGATGTTCATCTACACTTAGTAGAGTTCACATACAACAACAGCTATCAGTCCAACATCGGTATGGCACCATTTGAGGCATTATATCCCTCCTTCATGTTAATGGGAAGTGGGCGAGAAACTAATATTTGGTCCAGATATGATTAGAGAGACTTTGGAGAAGATCAAGATCATTCAGCAATGAACGAAAGCTGCTCACAATAGACAGAAGACCTATACCAACAGAAGAAGAGACAACTTAGAGTTCTCCATTGGTAATATGGTGTTTGTCAAGATCTCCCTATTGAAGAATGTTGTCCAATTCGATATTAAGGGAAGTTGGCATTGAGATTCATTCGTCCTTTTCCAATACTTGAGAGGATTGGGAACCTGCTTACATAGTCGACTTACCTCAAAAGATGACGGGTATGCACAATGTGTTCCATGTTTCTCACTTATGAAAGTTTGTGCATGGTTTAGGCAAACCAGATCAGCTTGATGATATCAAGATTGAACCAATAAAGCATTGAGACCTTGTAGGCATATTCGTACTGTGGGACATGATATAAAGTAGATTAGGAGGAAGATAATAGAGCTAGTAAAGGTCTAATGGAGTAAGAGCGAAGGCAACTGTAATTGGGAGACCAAGAAGAGCATGAGGACCTCTTATCCGGAGCTCTTTATTTGGTGTGACTTCTGTTTATCATATTTACTTTCACTTTCGATATCATATAGAGTAGTTTAGTATCCTACAAGCTAGGGTAGGCGTAGATATTACTTTTTCTTTTGTATGCATGGTTGATGTTTGATATGGTTGCTCATGGATGTTAGGCATGCGTGATAGCCATGTTTCATTTTACCTTGGTTGTGTTGTTAATTTCAAGAGTGAAATTCCTAAAGGAGGAGAGTGTAATGACTCGTGTTTCATATATCGGAGGATCATAAGATTTATTTTTAAAGTTATATAAGATCATATGACTCTATGACTTTGGGAAATCTTATTAGTGACATTTCCCATCTTTAAAAAAAATTCAGACGATTTTACCGCTTAAAACTTGCACCGGCTTCAAATTTTGATAGAGCCATGGTAGCGTCTGGAACCACTTTTATTGAAATGATATGACGGTTTCTCTTTTCGTAGAGTGGTCATAATAGCGATTTGGTCTTTCAGGCTAGGATATATGGCTGTTTGGAGATTGGCAATTTTTGAGTGAGTTTGGAGGAAAGTCCACAAACCATTTCTATTTGGAGACTCTTTTAGGTTGAATCATCATCCCAAAATCACTTTTACCTCCCTTTAAATAAATCTAAGCCTCCATTAACCCATTCTCCATCCAAAACCTTATCTTTTCTCCTCCAATTCAAGTCTAATCATATATTATGGTGGATTAAGAAGGGGAATCATTAGAGATCTTCACATCTATATTTAAGGGAAGAGAAAATCTCACTTTTGTTGTTCATTTTTGGATTTGCGTGCAAAACTTGGATTTTGGAGGTGTTTCGATGAGTAATTTATCATCTCTCACCTTAATATATATGTATCCATAGGTTTTAACATGTTTTGGATCCATTGTTTGAGTTAAAATTAAGTTTTAATGCTATTTTAAAACATAACCTATAGTAAGAACATGAATAAATGATATTTGGTGTTCTAGGCATGTTATTTGGATACATGACTGCCTTGATACATATTAGGTTATGTCGTATACACCTTGATAATGATTACTGTGATTTGTTGTGTGATTTACATGTTTTAATGTTATTTGATGCATGCATGATGTTTGTTTCTATGCTTGTATGGTTGAAACACTCATCAGAGTGAAGTTAAGGTAGGAACCATGGAGTTGGACTTCGATGGATAGGCTCTAGAGTGCTAGGAGTCATATCATTGGATAGGCAATGCATGAGGATCAAAGTGTTGAGTGTAGCGATGAAATCGACATAATGTTGAAGTGCTAAGGGAGATACTGGGTTCAGTTCAGTGGAAGCTTGGTCTCGTGGTTGGGTTTAGAAAGGGAAGTATTTAGTTCAACGTTAGTTCGTTCGACATTGGATGGCTTCACAAGTGAAGGACGGACTGGAATTTTTGTTCGATGGATATCAGCTTGGTGGATGGCTTGGCTCGGCTAGTAGAGGACTGAATAGAAAATGTGCTTTGCTAGGTATTTGGTTCGGCTATTGGGAAATGCCGAACGGAAAACGTTGTTTGGTAGGTTTTTGATTCGACTAGGAAATGCCAAGCATAAAATGTGGTTCGGTAGGTTGCATGGTTTCGTTATAGGAGAAAACTAAAAAGAATAGGGGGCAAAGCTTTTTGGGTATTGACTTCATGGCAAGACGTAGGTATTGCTTGGAGGTCTTGAGGGTTGGCTCGGGGTAGGGATGGATGACATTAGGATGACTTTGGGGTGGCAACCAATGAAGCGCGATGATTCAATATGGCAAGTGACCATGACATCTTATGATGGACCAAAAGGACGAGTTCTACGTGATTGCCCATAAGGTAGGACATGAGATAGTGATGCTCATGATTGGGGCAGAGTACCTGTGCGTACCCAAGGTAGTCTACATGTACCAATGTGTTTGGACGCATGTGTGTGTCTAGTACTTAGCCATTTGCATGGGCGGTGATTTGAGCATATGTGAGATAGTTCTACTATCAGTACGTGTACTAAGGGATTGATAGGTAACTCTAAAGTTGTGATGCTCATTTTTGGGATCAGATATCCTACGTGTACCCATATTTTGGACATTTGCATGTGTCCAACCCCTATCCATTTGCTTAAGCAATCTGTTGAGCATCTGTGAGAGTTACTGTATATCTGAAGCACTTGGATCAAAGATGCATGGCTATTTGATGGATGTTATGTTTACACTATGCTTGATATGCTATGTGATACCCTTATACCTTATATTTTTCCACTTATGATGGTAGTTTAGCATGCATTGTGTTTATGTGCTAACTCTTTGGATGCAGGGACAGGTCGGATATGGTTGTTCGTATCCTATACCCAATTTGGTTTTAGTAGTATTTTAAGATGATGTATCACTCACACCAGACCATTGTTCGAACCAAGGCTTTATGCATTTCTTCTTATTATCTCGGGTACTCTTAAATGAGAAAATTAGGGATGATAGGCTTGGATAGCGCATGGAGCTTTACAGAGTAGGAGTAGGAGGCTATGCTTTCATATATCTATACTTTAGGATCTTAATATCGCTTATATTCCGTTGTGCAGTATTGTGAAGCTATATCAGTACTTGTATTATGAGAGATAGTTGTAGTGTTTATTTTGGAGATTTGTTTTTATAAACTTTTTATTTTAGTTTTGGTATAGTCTGTGAACTTCATGCACTCTGATATTTTATTTATGGTTCATTTGATTATATCACTATTTAGCCTATTTTATATCTATGTTATTATATTATATTTTGTCTATGCGGTATGAGATGTTCTATAGGTTTTGTGTATGGATTTTTCTCTACTTTATATTCTTTGCTACTGTCCTGCATCGGTCGGTTACTTCCATGGTGCATCGCATTGGTATATTGAGTTTGAAGGTGTAGGGAGGGTGTCATAGAAACTCTACCCAAGAAAGAATTCATCTCCTTCGTTGTAAACGGTTAGTACCACAGTAATTGGTAGTCAAACTCAAGGTTAAAATATATAGCCTGAGTAAATCGTTTAATCGATAAAAGTTATCAAAATGATCAAGGATTTTATTGTATTCTACATAATTAACTACAAATTTTATTAGAGGTTTTGATGATTGGCCAAGTGATATAGTGAGAATGAAAAGAAAAATTGCACAAAATATCACTACAAGGTGTAGCATAAAATAGATTAGAAATTGGACTTCGGCTAAATGATCTGTAAATGACTGAACTTGTGCTCGATGGTATACTTTAGAAAAATAAATACTTGCTTCAATATTTAAATTGTTTAAATATTGATCAAGGATCGAGCTTACGCCAAGGACTCAATACAACTATGTTGTTAACTAGTTTCTATACTTAATCAATTTGAAATTAATTTATAAATGTTATAAATTAATAGTAATAATAATAATAATAATAAATTATTACAAATGTTGTGTTGTATTTTTGGCATTTTAGTTATTTATTTGAAGCCTTAAAATTGATTGACATGATGTATAATTGTTACATATTGATTTAATTAGATTGTGGGATTAAATGAAATAATTAATTTATATGTTAAATTAATTAAGCTTCTAATGCCATAAATCCTACAAAGGTTGGTAGGCATGAAAGGGTGAAACGTTGGGCAATTTCAATGCTACATGTGTTCTAATCAAGTGTTTTTATCCAATGGCTCATGAAAGGCTATAAATACCCCCACTTCTCTTATTAACAAGCGGATAATAATAAGAGAAAACCCTAGCCTCCATTGCTACAAACTAGTGATGCCCAGAAGACAACTTTATAACATATTGTCAAAGATAAAGAGCTAGGAGTTTAGAGAGGAGATTGATGTTGATAACCCGTACCTCACAACAAGAATTGATCCAAAGTTTAGTATGGCTTTCGGCCTCGCATTGTAACGAGAAATGCGGATCGTCGGGAGGTGTGGGTTGTCACCGTTAGTATCAGAGAATAAATTCAAAGTTCCTTAGGGATTAAAACCATATTGCGATAACGTACTTGAAATTTTTCAAAAAAAACGTTTTACGAAAAGGATTTTCAAAGCCTCCAAAAGATTTCAAAAATGGACTTCTAACATCATATATATAAGCATAAATAAAAGATTATTTTCAAAAAGCTTTTTAAAATTCTTCGTATATAAAAATCTTCCTCATTCGTGCCAGTGCTAATTATCATTCATGACTACGTTATCACTTAGTCTTTGAAATGTTAAAGGTTAAAAACCCGACGATTTGCATTTCTCGAAACGACATGAGATCAAAAGCCACACTAAACTTTGGATTGGTGCGTGTTAGGAGGTGCGGGTTGTCATAATTGCTAATAACCAAGGTGTTGGCAAACGACAGAATCAAAACAAAAGGACACATTGTATTTTAAATAAAATAATGTATATGCATGTATGTTTATTCATATTTTTCATTCCAAGAAAATTATTTTCAAAACTAGAACTATGATGCACACACAAATACACACACATCCATACATATATGTGTGTGTGTATCAAATTTAAAACAAGGTATATGATCTATTTATTTTTATATTAGATGAAAAAATGTTCATAGTCTAAGATCCAAAAGTTTATGTGTGTGTGTATATATATATATGTGCGCAATACATACATATAATATTCTTTAATTTATTGTTTTTTAGTTTATAAAAAAGATTTACCTTGTTCTCGGTTTTTAAAATAAAATAAAAATTCTATACGTTGGCTTTCAAAAATAAATTTCAAATATATATATATATATATATGTATGTATGTATGTATATGTATGTATATGGTTTTAAAATTATCTTATTTCACCCAAAAATATATTTTAACTTAAAATAAATAAATACATACATATACACATATTTTGGCAATTATATGAAAATAGATATTTATTAAATTTAATATTAAGTGTGTATGTATATAAAGATATTAGAACTGGTATTTTATTTGTGTCCTTTATATTATTTCCTTTAAATTGGTTCATTCATTGGTTTCCTTATATAAATCAATTTAAATAATTTCTTTATTTGAAATACTTCCCTTACACGACTCAATTTAATTTGGTTTGCTTAAATTGTGGTTGAAAATTTTCTCACACACACAATATATGTGTGTGTGTGTGTATATATATATATATATATATTAATAAATATTATTGGTTGAAATAACAAAGTATATGTTTGCACCAAAAGTGGAACAAACACCAAATCAAATCATATGTAGAGATTGATGGAGAAATAAATATGAAATAAGGTGAATAACACAAGAGAATTTATTATCGCTCGGCAGGTACTATGGCCTACGTCCACTTAAACTTTGTTGATGATTTTTGAGATTCTTTAAGGCTGTGTTTTTACAACTTGGTTGCTTACAACTCGGGCAAAGATCCATCGAAGTGTCGGGTTAAAATTAAATAATTCCAAAATGAAAGAAAAGATCCCATTTTGTGCTTCTCCCCCTTATTTACATACGAAAATCAACAAAATAAGCTTTGAAACCTTCTTCTAACATTCTCGATGTTCGACATAAGACTCTAGAAAGAAAATGTGGCAAAATTAGAATTTTTCATCTCAAATAGTACCAAGTTAAGGCCCACAAGTTGACACCTACTTATGACTTTCCCTGTCTTTTTTCTTTTTCTTTGCTTTTAGCCTTTAACTTCTTGATGATGTGAACAAAATCGACTTCATGACTCGAAACTGAGTTAAGGGGTTTAGCTCGGTATTGACTTGACTCTCTGAGTTGTGATTTTTGACTTTGTCCTTCACCACTTGACACATCTAGAGAATGATTAGCTATCTATAAGCCGCAAGCAAGGTTCTACATTGATTCTTTGACTTACTTGAATTCTGCTTTCCAGACTTGCATTTTAGGATTCTGGCTTATCCCATGACCATTCATTAGTTCTAACTCATCCAGATATGGCTTGGTTCAACAGTAGTCTAACACTTGGCCCCCGAAGTATATCTTATGCTGATAAGGTATGCTTTGGATGAAGATAAGCTATCGATTTCAAACTCCCATCTTAATGAAATTTTTCATCACCTAAACTGTTTTCATAAAGTAGCGCCTCTTATCTGAATCATCACGTTACTTTGAATAGTAATGGATTCATATCCTTTGGATGACATAAGAACTAAAGTGAGTTTTTTGAATTTGCCATTTGGACTATGGAAATTCTTTGGAAGTCTTTTCTTTTAATCGGTCGGGTAGGATCACTTTAATTTGATTATTCTATTTCCATTGTCCATTTCCATTTTTTACCACGACTTTGAATTTCTTAAAATACTTAAATATTTTCCTAATTTCATCTCTTACCTTTGCCTACCATTTCCCTATACGATTTGAATTTTGAAACCATCGTCGAATTTTGAATTTGAACTTGACCTCCACCAGCATTGACTTGGAAACTCCACCGCCACCCATCCACAACTGTCGCCAACGTTAGCCTAATTGATTCATCCTTTAACCCGCATCAAATTTTCAAATTTAGTTAGGGTTTGACTCGATTTCTTCACTCTTATTCTTGCTGAATTTAGGTAGTTAACCGTTGTGCTAACAACGTTGGCGTCTGATGGAAACCATCGACCATGCTTGGATTTGAATCGATACTCAGTCTTCCTTTTTGGACATGATGGCTTGTGAAGACTCGAATCTTAACATTTTTGTATGACTCGTGTGTGACTTGTTTTTAACCCAAAGCTTTTTCCCATTTTCCCTAGGCATAGTCTAGGTTTTTCCTCTCCCTCATGTGCTTTGAGTCAAGCCTAAATCATGCCAAGCCCAATATTGAGTTTTTGCATGGCCATAAAGTTTTCAAGTTTTTGACAAAGTCTTTGTTAAATGTGAGAGAGGTGATGCTCGGTACCACCTAAATTTTTGTTTGGTCAAGTACGGATAGATGGTTGACTTCTACTAGGACGGTTTCAGATAACAGTCACATTGAACGTGCTCTGGCATTTAACGAACATTTTCATCACTATCATAAGGCAGATACTCCAATTTGTTGTCCCTACAAAGAAAATTCCATGTTGCTTTAGACGATGGTTTGATTTTTGTAAATCGTTTGACAATGGGTAAAATCCCACCCATAATTTCATAGTTTAGCGTTGCTTATTTGCCAACATGAGTGAGTTATTTACTCAAAGTGTTCCCATTCATTATGCATTGAAAAAAAAATACACACTACATAATCTGAAATGCAAATAATTTCCCTCGTTGTTGTATAAGATTCGATTGGTTAACATATGTTGACATTCATTATGTTTAATACATCAGTCATATAGGGTTTTATTTCATCATAGAGATTAGAGTTAAATTCTACTTGACCATTGTTAACGAATAAAACCAGTAATTGCAATGATTAGGTACTAATGAGAGGCCTCGTCGAGGCTGTTCAAAGTTACTAGGATGAAGTATTGAATACTATCAGAGTCATTAGGTGAAGCATGCATGATTCCAAGTCCACAATCATTCTTAGTATCAAAGACATTGTCACTTCAAATGTCATGAATAGCTCAAATCTATATGAAATAGGAAAGGAAATTTTCAAGCCAATATGTGCGTAGATATTCAAGCCATCATGCAGGTTCGAAGTCAAAGAAATATGCTATACAAGTCCAAAGTTGAAGTCAAATCAAAGTTCAAATTATGAGTCAAAGTCAAATATGCTAATCTTAAGTGACCATATGCTATGCAATTGCTTGATTTCTATTTCCTTATGTATACAAATTTCAACTATTACAGTCAACAAAATCTCCAAATTGATTTAGGGTTTACAAAGTTGAAATGTAAGAAGAGGGAGGAAAAAATTCGTTCCCAAAATGGAACCCCTAGGTCCATATTTATAGAGATGAGTAGCTCTATTCCGCCTTTCATGTCTTATGCAAGCTCGTCTTCGACTTTCTTCAACATTGGCTTCGATAATAGCATTGGCAATGGTCTTAGAAAACTCAATGTTTTTATGTAATAGGCTTACTTGATAATAAGTATGGAAGATCTCCTTCGGCGTCGATAACCTAATGCATTGCTAGTTGGAAGCAGTGTTGAGCATCGATGACATATAGTGTCAATATAGTGGAGCATTGGTATAAAGTGGTTTTACTCGGTATATTATTGACGTCATCAATGATTGGCACTTTTCATGGGTCAGTGGTAGTATTGGGTGTTGATGGGGAGCGGTGTCACTTAATGTTGATGTTCCTTGGTGTCATCGTAGAGCAACATCTTTGAAGTGCAGCGATGCTTGAATGCAATGATGATAGCTTTCATGGTTATAGACGACGAGCTTGTTTTAGTTGAAATAATTGAGTAGTGGTGCTAATAGAGCTTAGCATCAATGAAGTGCGCTGTGGGTCACTTCGCCACTCGTTGATGGCTTTCGAAGTGGATTGTATTTGATCTATTCGCTTCTTTAGCTACACACATCACTATATGTACCCTGTTATTGATGAAGTACAACATTCTATTCCAACTTTGTTGGCATACGATGCTGCTTGCATGGTCTTGAGGCTCTACAATGAATGAGGGGTCATCGTGTGTCATCGAAGGTAGAAAACATTATGGATCTCGATGTGAATGGAGGTCAATGTAGCATGAAATGCGACATGATCGAATTGCAATTCTTCATGAGATGCGGGGACATTGATTATTTTCTTTATTGAAGTAATTCAATACTGGTAATATTGAAGTGATGAAGTGCAATATGGTTGAGGGGTGACACCAAGAAGATGCACCGATAGTTATAAATGATACTGATGATTAACAAGGAGGGTTAGCATGGATGAGGGTCAATGCTATTCTTCGACACTGTTATTCTGCTTCACTACTTTAATCCACTATGAACATGACCCTACTCTTCGACTTTGATCATTGATGCGGCTTCATACTCACGTCGCATATCATATCACCTCGAGAATAACAAGGATTATAACATTTTCCCCATAGTATAGTGGAGTCATCGAATTTTCATGTCAATATTGTCGACATCATTCTTCCCGTCTATTAGTCTTCTTGCATAAATCTAGGCGTACATTTAAAACCAATCCAATGGCAATGATGCATCTATTTCCTTCTATAAATACCCAGACCTTTCTTCCTTTCTTCCTTTACCTGTAATTGAGAGCACAAGCATAAAATCAAAAATTCCTAAGAAAATTTAAACTTCTTTGATTCTTAATTATCCAATTCTTATTCAAGTATGATTTGCCTTTCAAGCAATTTAGTTGAGATATTGATTCAAATAATAAGGTTTTAATACCTCTATTAGGGTTCTATTTGGGGGTCCATTGGTTTCAATTTGATTATCAATGTATTAGGGATTGAGATTGTAAATTTTCTATCGCTGAGTGTCATATATTTATTTGAAGTAATTGACTACAAATCGACGTCGACTTGGATGTTTGGGGCTTTTAGTTTATGATAAAGCAGGTGATTTGTTAAATCTAGATTTACATTCATCTAAACCCGGGTCCATTCTCATTTGAATCTATGTTGACATGGACACTCATGACACCCTTGTAAAGTTTATCATTGATTAATCAATAATGGAGGGCTTCCATATTATCTAAATTGGCTTTAACTTGATCGATATGGATACGAAAGCTGATATTTCCTAGTTCATTAACGATAAATATGACCCCGACTTCATCTTTCATCATACCAACATTGATCACCATCGACGAAGTTGATAAGTTTTCATATTATCTTATCATTATTACACATATGAGTATATATGCACATCCAGGTGGACCTGCATCTATTGTAACTCCACAGAGAGAGCCTCTTAGTCTCACGAATTCATAAAGTACATCAAAATATACAAAAGGAGAAACTGAAAATCAGTTTAGCAACAAATCATAAAGGACATACAAATTTATTAGATAATTAAGCTACTACGATCCAAGACTTGGAAATATACTGCAATTCAAGGTTCATTATTTAAAATATAAGGTAGCAAGACACCCAGGCATCTATGTATGGTCACACACCCAAATATATATGTATATATATATGATCACACTGCCAATAACACTCACACTTGACCACCCACATATTCACTCAACACTCCACTCAATACACTGCTTACACACACACAAAGTATACATGCAAGTCCAGGTGGACCTGCATTTAGTACAAAATGCATGCGTTTATAGTTGCAACAGCTGTTCATTTATTTTGAGTAAGTGCTTCATACTATTCTAGGTTCCATTTCATGATCATATTTTGCTGCTCCTTTTTTGCTTTAATATGTTAGCATTCAAACACACTCTAGTCATTTGCCTGCTTCAGATTCAGCTTCGCTTGTCTCAGCATCGTTCACCTACTTTGGCTCCTACCACAGCTACATGATATGCTTCTCTTTTTCATTGCTTGAGTAACTCATTATTTGCATAGCTTTTGTTTCAGGTTGCTTGCAGCGTATATTGCCAGTGCAAACGTATACTTAAAGCTTTCATCCAGTTCTCAGTCTTTGGGCTCCTACAGCTTTCCTTTGTCTTACCATCTACATTGCAGTTCAATTTTACATTGCCTAAGTTTTCTTTAGGTGACAATCTATTTTACTTTAGGTAACACTCTAGTTTGCTTCAGGTTGCTTCAAGTTGCTATAAATTCGTGCATGATTCAAGTTGCCTCACCTTCACTGGATTTCATGTCAGACTCTCTATACTTTCTCAGTCCACATATGCCTATTCATATTCTCATCCTACCATTGTAGTTCACTCAATCTAAGTTCTCTCTACATGCACTCTCCATTGTTCTACCATCAAATACTGCTAACACATGCATGTCTCTTCAACTCTTCAAGGCCTCTCACTTATATGGAGTTGTTTTCTTTAGTCATGATACGATATTCTAAGATCGTAACTGCATCAACTTTAGAATGCTAATGAGTTGTGCTAGCCAAAGCACTAATAATGGTGAAAGTGACAATGAATCTTTATATTTTTCATATTTTTAAATAAACAATCACCATATAATGCTAATGAGTTGTGCTAGCCAAAGCACTAATAATGGTGGAAGTGACAATGAATCTTTATATTTTTCATATTTTTAAATAAACAATCACCATATGTGAATATATGATATTTCTACGAATTAGAACATACTGCATATTTATAATAAGATCTAGTTTAAAATATTTGCAAGGATTTTATGTTTGTAATGTTTTATTTGAGTTTTGGAATATTCCATAAGAAGACATAAAAAGGTTATTTAAAAATGTAATGCAAGGTAATAATACCCTCTGCATCTTAAATTAGTCAGAATTTCTGAAGTTTTCGTTGGATTAGCTAGCTAGTTACGGTTGCGTTCTTCAAAACTGAAGTTGCTGTAACTTGAAAAATAAAAAGATATTACTAGAGATGATTACGAAATATGAAAAAAAAAATCAAAGAACTGTAATATTGCATTTATAAGAGACTGACATCTTATTAGTTATGATAAACTATTTGATTAAAATTCTAAACCTATATAAAAAAATAAGAAACGAAAATTTCTCAAATATAAAAAAATATTAAAATTTTAACTTAGTAAATGGCAATGCCTTTTAATTTTTAGCATTTCCGGTAATCTAGTAGTTGCAATCCCTTTTCTTTATAGTATTAAGAAGAAAAATCAAATACATGACCTGATTTAATTTACATCACCATACTATATTACATAACTGAAGTCAAAATGCACCTAGAAGGCTTGGTAGCATAAAGCAAAAATGCAGTTAACCTCCTTGAGTTTTCAAAGATCAAAAGCATCATCAGTAATCTTCTACTAAGTTTGCAAGTGGATGATTAGCATCCAAACTGGGAATCTATGCCCTATTCGTTAGAAAACCATGCAACCTACTCTCCCAAAAATTATAATTATTGTTCAGATTTCAACAGTAACGGAAGAAACATTCTGTAAGTTTTATATTTATCAAGTAGAATCTACGTAAGCTAAAGTCAAAAGTTATGACAAAATATAACAATAATAGTCCACAATTTTCAGCGTATGGATACAAAACAGAACCATAGTCCAAACAAAATACATTCTTTTGTACTAATAACATCACAAAACTGTTTCATTATAAACTTAAGTGGCATACATATATCCTTCAAAGTGCAACATTTAATTATAGCAGCTCAAGTGGAGACAGACAACATTGTCATTCTCTAATCCAAAAACATGGTTTAGTAATAGTAAATATAAAACCTACCTTTGAAACAGCTTGATAAATACTCGTGTAATCAAAAGATTGCTCTGCTTAGAAACACACTCTGTCTATAGATTGGTCGGCTTTAAACTAATTTGCGTTCTCCTTACAAAAATTCTAGCTACAATGAAATACTCTGCAAGTTTTAATGTCTACTATAAGTTTTGATTACTTTATTATTAATACTTTCCATTGTACCTTCTTTTCGTTTGGGTTCAAGCTTTATTCCATGAACCAATTGTAAACATGAGTTTCATTTAATCTCCTATTGCCTGTAGCATTAATTTGCTCTCAATTTACATGTTTTATTGCCAATCTTCCTTTCATCCAATAAAACGGTGTCCCCACCTCACTTCATTTAGTTCACTTCATTTACATATACCTTCATTCATTTTCATTGATTGATATTCTCCTATAGCTTCATATTTCATTCTTTAGTTTAGCCTCCATTTCCAAAAAACTTTGAGCACGTAAGATGTTGCCATCATTCCAACTCTCATTTTCTTCTTTCAATGTGAGATCATATGCTTTTCACTATGGTCGAATATGTAATCAAAACTAAAATGATTTAGTTAGGAAAAAGGAACTATTAGCAAATATAAAAACTTATAGCAGACAGTTTGTCTACACATATCGAAAATTGATATGGATAAGCTTGAGTGTCTATATATAAAAATTATTTATAATAGACATACAAGGAGAAAATTATCAATTTCTTAGTATTTCTATGCTAATGTGGATTGAATGACTATAGCACCATATTTTGCACATTCGCAGTTTCCATTTTACAATAACATAGAATTGATGATGTTGAGATAAGTAATCCCACATCGTCCAAGATATGTCATTTGTTAATGTATATAATTTAAGGGGTGAATCAGATATTAGAAAGTTGTTTAGAAAATTATCAAGTTCCTAGCTTGGATGGAACATGAAAATTGGAAAGTGACGATTGATGCATCTTTCAATTGCAGAATGCTTGTCTTCCCTCAACTTCAATTAAGAACAACTACTGCTGCTTTATATATGGAAAGGGCATTATCGAAATTTCAAAAGGGCACCGAGTAAATCAGTAGAATGAATTCCCTTTATTAGTAGATATATATATATATCTTTTAGTCAAAGGTTTTCATTCGGTGTGGTGGTCCACTCTACACTACATTATTTTGGTATCTAGGTTGATTAGATGCGACACTAACTGGCTTAGCTCTAGTTTTGAAATGATATTGTAATATCATTGTGATACTTGGCACTTAATGCATCTTTTATCATTTTATCAACAATATACTTTTAAATTGTTGAGGGCACGACAACCTCTTCTTTTGTCGTGATAGTCAATCAACATCAATAGTGCCGATGTCATTCCACATTTTATTTAATTTAAAGCGTGGCAACCCTTAGCTAGGACATTGAGGTCATTGATAATATTTGGTTATGTTTAAATGTGCGGTTAATGAACTCTGAGTCAATCAAGGTCGAAGTCGCTTCCCTTCGACGTTTTCCTATAGACATTATTTGATGACAATAACCTTAGTATTTTTCTTTACTTTTCCATAACCATTTTTAACATTGCAAACGAAGCTCTATATGACATCCACACTCATGATATCAGTGCTTTTAACATATTAAACTGTTTAACCAATTATTATGTTTCCAATTCACATCGCCGCTATTACTCAATGTTAGTATCCTTATTACCTCACCATCAGTATTGGTTGTGGAGTTCATTAATGTTTTATAATACAAGTTACTCATCGTAGTCATTGTGGGTTTATCGGCTATCCATACCTATTGTTATTTATCTTCTATGCATCTTCTTTATGGCCTTCACTTTTTAAGGTTGGAATTTAAGTCTACTGACAAATTCGGAATTTGCCATTTAAGAGTTGCTTCCATGTGATTAACATATATCTTTATTACTTTACTAGTAAATAGACTACTTAAGTAACAATTTTAGACTTAACATGTATTAAATTTTCATATTATATGAATCATGGTAATTTCTTAATTTTTGACTAATATCACTTGGTAGAAAAATGAAAGGTCAACAATCTGGCAAGAAGCCTACAAAGAAAGCTTGTAAAGAGATCAAACCTTCTCCTTAAGCTAGTTGAAGGGATACATTATTTTAAACCCATTGCACATCATCACCCAAGCTGAAGTGGACTCTATTCTTCAACAATTTGGAATTATTGTTATCGAAGTCATTCCTGGTGGCCCTATAGATAACATTTATAACACATTGAAGGGATACTTTTCTTTTTTTGCTATTAGTATCTAGCGTATAGGCTATCTTCCATTCCTAGGGTTTATCCTTGGATATTTAATGCACCAAAATATTGCACCGATCCAATTTTTACCAAACTCCAATACATATTTAACCTGCTTGGAAGTCTTAGCTTAAGAGACTGGACTTCCATCTCTTAATCTTGAAATTCTCTACCATATAGTTGGCCCTGCTTAGGTCAGGGAATAACCAGGCCATCAACTGTACCAATCAATCCCCATCCAAAAAGCTTCATTTCTGAAAGTGTTAACAAAACGAAAGGATGGGAAACTCAATTTTTCTTCGTAAAATGCTTCTCTGATATTAGAGGAAAATTTTCCACTCCGGTAAATTTCCTTTTCCTTCTTATTCATGTTGGTTTATTACTCTTTACTAATAGGTATCTCTCTTTCAGATCCTTCCCCTAAGAAGTTAAACTCCAAGGATCAAAAAATTGTGTCGACCCTAACTCAAGCAGCAGGGAAAATGGGGAACAGGCTTAGACTGTTAACCTCGGCTAAGCTTCTTCAACATTCTATCATTTTGGACTACCATAAAGTCTTGGGAGAGCCTCTGATGGTAAAGCATAACTCTCGAGGAAGAAGCTCGTTGGTAATGGGCAAGCTCGAATCTTTTATATCTAACTTCCCCATTCAGCCTGGGGTTCTTGGTAAGATAATATTGCATCCGTTTGAAATTTATTATAATACCATCTCATAATCTTATTCCCTTTATTCAGGTTCTTCTTCTTTGAAAAATTCTTCTATAGATAAGGAAGCCATTATTGATGCTCTTAAAGATAAGTCGGAGAAAGATGACACTTCTGCTTTGATTCAGGTTCCCAAACCTCAATCTCTTAAAGGTACTACTTCTAGCTCATTTATTTTTATCGAACGGAAAGTAAGTGACATTTCTTCTACTGCACCTACCCTTAATAAAGCCTAAGATTGAGGATGTCCATGCCCATGTTATTATTGAAGAGGAAGAGTTGGTCGGTACTAATTCAAATCTCACGATCCTAAATCTTAACGTTGTTGGAGACGGGACTAATCTTAATGCTACTGGAGATAAGTCCTAACAAGTGACTGAAGCAGAGTATTCTTGAGATCCACTTCTTCGTATTACTTTTCCAGGCTCTCCTGAGGCCCTAAAGTGCATCTGTAATGATCTTGGATTTTCTTTTACAATAGAGGATCCACTTCCAAGTCTCAATCACCAACTCATGTTAGAAAGTTTGATGACCTTCTCCAACTGGTCATCCGATCCCCTTCTTTTGCTGCTCTCAAGCCGGTACAACCTTCCTCCAATACTCAAGACTATCGATTTGCCCTTTTAGGCAACATTTGCTAGTATATACCCTTCTTGATTAACAACTTTAAGCCCTTAATACATCTCGTATAACATTTTGGCTTAAGTTTTGTTTCTCATTCAGGTCATCAAACATTTGTCTTCACTTAAAGAAGAACTTCAGGATCGTCAAGTGAGATATCCATGCTTAAGGAGAAAAAATCCTCTCTTAACAACTATATTATTGATTTATCTAGGGTGGGAGATAAAGCCATGCAGGAAAAAAGCTAGCTACATCTCTAATGGAAATGGAAGCCTTACTCCATAGAGAAAAGAACGATAAACAGATTTCTGATGATAGGATAAAGGCTTTAGAATTAGCACTCGAGGGGGTTGAAACGAAGATGGCGAAGCTTGTAATAGAGAATGCATCCTTCAAGAAAAAGTTAAAAAAGAAAGAAAGTTCTTTTAAATAAGTCAACCGACATGATTAAGGATGCAGAACAGAAGGTGTCCCGCTTTCTTGGCACACCCCTCGATACCATTATCAAGAGCTCTCATGAGAAAGCGCTCTTTCTCACATATTTTGACAATTCTCATAAATGTTTAGATTTTGGCTTCCCTTCTCTCCATCCAGCATGGAATGAAAATTTTATGAGTAAATATAAAGAAATGTCTCATGAATCTCAAGCACTTGAGAAAGAGGTGGAGGTTGATGCTGCAAAGCTATTGACTTTCAATGATTCTCTAACTGATGAGGAGACAGAGTTAGATAAGGAAGAGAAGGATGATGTTGAGAATAGGAATGGGATACTAACGACAATGATGGTCTGATGATGAAAATGATCATAACAATGACAACAACGGTAGAGGTGACGAGAAGGGCCTCTCTGGGCTATCGGACGACAAGGATAGGTTGGGAGATGCTAACCCAAACCAAGCTACTCAAGGCATAGAGGCTACTGAAATCTCTGATACTTGAAGGAGAAATTCTCCTAAAAATGATAGTGTTTCCCAAGGCTAAAAAATCAAAAGACAAAGGAAAAATTTAGTCATCTTCGGTTCCGCTCTCTCAGATATGGATCTTTTTATCCAAATGCCTTAAGATATCAAGTAACTTTTAATTAATACATTGACTGTTTTAGCTAAGGAGAAAACCAAAATACCATTATGATGTTATGCTCGAAAATACGTAGATGGATATAAATCGTTTAAATAGACAATTGGATAGACAACTAAAAGAGTACAACGATTTGCCTAAAAAGTACAAAAAACTTGCTGAGAGTGCATAAAAATTAGGATTTTCTAAAGAAAAAGAAGTTGCTCCCTGGATGAAGAGAGCACGCCATCATCGAGAAAAACTCTCAATGGAGAATGCTAAATTAATGGCTCTTTTTTGGATGTTAATTGATGATAGAAGTGCATTGGAAGAATTTCTTTGTAGAGCTAACTCGAGTGGTAAATTCGTTGACTTCTCGCACTTATGCAATAACTATGGAGGTTTTCTTAAACATTTACATTGTAAATACCTAGACAAACATGGGTCTGATCCCCAACCGCGCTGCAATCTCTCTAAAGTTGCTTCCATTCTTCCTTCTCGTTCCCTTTTCTTTGAGAGACTTAGATATAATAGGAAGAGATTCATTTCTGAAATGTATAAGAAACCAATTTTTTAAGAGCCTGAGTAATTTTATAATTGTAATACGAAACTTAGATTAATTATGGAATTTACCGCTTTAGTTTTCTTCTCCTTGGTCTTATTTTAGCATATTGTATAGACTGCAGATTTATCAAGCAGTTTGATTCCCAAGGAAGTCTTTAGTAAGTTTGTCAAGCTAAAGAAGGATTTTAAGGAGAAATCTTTGATTCTAAAACATCACAACCGGGGAGACACTACTTCCTCAAGGAAATACAAGAAGATTATATGCGGATTCCCCATCTGCATTTTGAACTTTTGGGTGATGAAAAGACAAGTAACTTCGTGGTATTCGATCTTACACAAAATTAATATGTGGTCAGGATAGCCCTTTGGTAGGGGAATGGTATTATCATCGGTTCCCACTCGTTTACACCCTGGAATGAATTAAGGCTTCCTTTGACTCTACGTTCACTTTATCAGCTAGGTCATTTGAAAAGGCCTATCCCGCCATTTCGAAGCTTTAGAAATCAATTAAATGTTTAAAAGTAGAGTATTGATGTACTTCAAACTTCCTTGTTGTTTGTGAACTCGTTGTTAAATGAAGAACTTATTATTTTTCTCTACGTACTAATCATTGTTTCACTTATTCTTAATAGGAAACACAGTTAGAGCATTCATCTGATCTTTTAAGCGCTTTTTCACTAGTTATAGAAATAAGAGATAGGTTGTTAGTAGATATTAAGATGAAGAAATCTTCCCTGGACGATTCAACTTTACTATTTTCGAATAATCCGAAGGCACAAAAATGGAACATGAAATATTTCCAACTGAGAATGATTTCTAAAGGTCTAAAAGAACTTCCAGCTTAGATGGTGAAATGAAGAAGAAGGACGAAGGAGTTCAACCATTGGTGGAAAAGATTGAATTATTCTTAGAATCTAAGTGTCTGGTTGATTTCGATGCTGAATTAGAAAAATTGAATCAATAAATATATGATCTTGAAGTGGATTTAATGAAATGCCAAGTCTATAGTCAGTCGTTAGAGCTTACTGAATGTGAAGGCGAAGTTGGCCTTCCTACCTCTACGCCTAGGAAAATGACCAGATCTTGATCTCTAATTAGCTAAGAATTCCCTTCTTTATTTAACCTACCTCCAGGCTTAAGCGATGACACAATCTCAAATTGGAGTAGAAAAGTCAAACTTGAGTGTATGCAATACTTTAGCAAGAAATCGAATGAAAAGTTTTCTCAATGTATAGACAAATATAAGAGCAAAATTCAAGGGCTTGAGTGCAAAAAATATACTCTTAAGCATTGAAAAATTAAAGATCATGATTCAAACTTTATGAGGAGTCAACAAGACTCTCCAGCATGCTTTGGAATTTCAAATTGACTCAGTTGATGATGCAAACTTTATTCAGCGAAAGGAAAAGAAAATCAAAGAACTTTTGGATGTGGCCATTCGCCACATCGTTGATCCTTGAACCTTAAGCCGTAACGAAGTTTGCTTTAAACAAAACCTCTTATCTGCTTGATTTTTGTACTTATAATTTTGTATGACATATATTAGTAATAAATGAACTTGTATTAGATTAAAAGTTATCTCAAATGTAAAGTATATGGCTTTAAATCGAATTGTCCGATTATCTTGCCTTTTGTGCTTTAAGCTTTTGATGTCCAAATCAACATTCTGTTGAAAATTTCATACTAGAATTTGCTTTCTCAAAAAATTAAGAAACCCATTCGATAGTTAATAATAGAAAACCAGAAATCTATCTAATAGGAAAATTTTAGAAATTTATAATAATAGAAGACCATAAATTCATAATAATGGGCCAGAGATTCTTATCGAGCAATAATAGGAGATTAGAAATCCATATCTAGCAATAATAATAGAAGTCCAGAAATCCATATCTGGCAATAATAATAAACGACCATAAATCCATATTTGGCACTAATAATAAAATATTAGAAATTCATATCTAACACTAACAATGGAATACCAGAAATCCATATTTGGCGATAATAATAGAAGACCATAAATCCATATCTACTAATGAAAATAGAAGACCGAAAATCTATATCTAGTAATGATAATAGAAGACTAGAAATCTATATCTGGTAATGATAATAGAAGACTAGAAATCCATATCTGGTAATAATAGAAGACCCGAATTCTATATTTGGCAATGATAATAAGGCTGGAAATCCATATCTGGCAATAATAATAGAAGAGGGAAATATATATATATATATATATATATATATATATATATATATATATCTGGTAATGATAATAGAAGACCAGAGGTCCATAACTGGCAATAATAATAGAAGACCAGAAATCTATATCTGGTAGTGATAATAGAAGACCAAAAATTCATATCCGGTAATAATAATATAAGACATGAAATCCTAATTTGGCAGGTGAAAATCACTTTTGTTGGGAAGCATAAATAGCTCATATTTGATGGACTTTCCTCCAGAAATTTTATATGATTTGAAGCACTACTATGCTCAAGTTATAATAGATCTTCCTCTAGAAGACTAATTTATTCATAGCACTTCTTGGCTCGAATTTTGATAGATCTTTCTCTAGAAGATTGATTGATTCACGGATTTTAATTCGCTTGTTTGGAACCATCTTAGGTGATAATCACTACTTGGATTAGACCTCTTATCAAAGTCTTAGATGATGATTCAGGTCCGTTGTCCGATGCATTTGATTTTCTATTTTGAGAAGAAGCAAACACCTGCCAGACCTCCCTCTAGGAGGCGCTTCAATGAAGGATTTAATGACGGCACTAAAGGCTCATTCAATGCTTTTGCTAGGCCAAAGGCTTACCGTCTTCCCTCTAAGAGGCGCATTAGTGAGGCCTTTGATGACGGTGCCAAAGGCTGGGTCGGTGCTTTAGTGAGGCCTTTGACGGCACCACTAAAGGCTTACTCCCTCCTCCCTCTAGGAGGCACTTCAGTGAGGCCTTTGATAACCAGGCTGAAGGCTTGGTCAGTTCTTTAGTGGAGCCTTTGATGGAGGCACTAAAGGCTTACTCTACCATTCCTCAAGGAGGTGCTTTGTCTAGGCTATGTTAGATGGAGACAAAGGCTTTAGCCCCTTACTTCCATCTTAGGAAGTGGTTTAGGCATTTCCATTATTTAGAGGAGTCTGACTCCCTGGCTAAGTAGATTCGCTTATTTAATGAGCTTTTATTATTGTAAATTTTCTTAATATCCCTTTACAGATTCATTGAGTTTTCCTTGCCCTAGAAAATTAATGGTCATTCCTTCCAAGCTTCTGCATTGTTTGGTTCCATGGCCAATTACAAGATGATAATGGAATATGATTTTCCATGATACCTTTCGAACTTGGGTCTCCTCTACTGCGAAGGCCAATAGTTGAGCTCATATTTTGTCAAGAAATAGATGTTCTCAATAGAAATGGTGAGAGTGCAATCTTTTGTAAGTCATAAATAGGACATTAACCACTTCGGCTGATGCTTAACTCTTTTATTGCTCACACCAGATTCTCTGTAAGAGGTTATTTTACTTTTTTGAGAGAGCTTGGATGTTTATTCGACTTGTAATATTAATTGTGTATATCTTTCCACTTTTTGGTAAAATGATAAAAGTCCCTTTTTATTTCTTTTTCGAAGATAGTCCCTTGGGCTTTAATCTGGATTTCCTTTCTTATTCAAGAAAGTGCTATCTTCTACACACTGTCTTCTTAGGGCAAAGATTGACATTGGCCCTTCATGAAAAGGGTTCAAACTCCACCTTTTCTAGATTGTAAGGTACTATCTATCTTCTCTTTTCCTCTATAATTCATAATTCCACTAATTATAGCGCCTGCTCCTTACAAATTTGCGAGCCATCGTTGGCTTGATAAACCGGCATAGTCATATAAGGCTGGAAGATCCTTGCTTGGATAGTTTAACATGATTAGTTATCATGGCTAAACAAAATTTAGTTGATGCTTGGATTCAAGCGCAGGTTGGCTTGGAATAGGATATGCTCAATGAGACAAATTCTTTAAAACCTAATTATGTAAGCTAGGATAGTTCCATTTGGGATTTTAACAAAGTTGGAGTTTCAAGTCCTCCTAGCGCCAAAATGTTAACAAATAAAATTACTAACCCCAAAAGTGACTAAGAAATATAGTTGACTAATGAGAGGCCTTATCGAGGCAGTTCAAAGTTACTAGGAAGAAGTATTGAATACTTTCAAAGTCATAAGCTGAAGCATGCATGATTCCAAGTCCGTAATCATTCTTAGTATCAAAGATATTGTCACTTCGAATATCATAAATAGCTTGAATCTGTATGCAATAGGCAAGGTAATATTCAAGTCAATATATGCGTAGATACTCAAGTCATTATGCAAGTTCAAAGTCAAAGGAATATGCTATACAAGTCCAAAGTCGATGTTAAATCAAAGTTTGAATTATGAGTCAAAGTTGAATATGCCAGTCATAAGTCAAAGTCCATATGCTATGCAATTTTTTTATTTTCAATTCCTTATATATACAAAGTTCAAGTATTACAATTGGCAAAATCCCGAAATTGATTTAGGATTTACATATTTGAAAATGTAAGAAGAGGGAGGAGAAAATTCATTCCCAAAATGGCACCCCTAGGTCCATATATATAGAGGTGAGCAGCTCCACTTCGCTTTTCATGTCTTCGGTAGGCTTGTTTTCAACATGCTTCAGCATTGGCTTCGACAATACCATCGACAATGGCCTCAGCAACCTTAATGTTTTTATGTAATATGCTTGCTTGATGATGATTATGGCAGACCCCTTCTACTTAATAACCTTATGCATGGCTGGTTGGAAGCAGTGTTGAACATCGATGGCGTGCATTGTCAATATAGTGGAGCGCTGGTGTAAAGTGGTTTTACTTAGTACATTGTCAGCATCATTGATGACTGGAGCTTTTAATAGGTAAGTGATAGTATTAGGTGTTGATGAGGAGCAATGTCACTTAGTGTTGATGATCCTTGGCGTCATTGTAGGGGAACATCTTCAAAGTGCTATGAAGTGCGGCACCGCTTGAATGCAATGATGATAGCTTTCATGGTTATCAACGATAAGCATATTTTAGTTGTAATAAGTGAGTACCGGTGTTGATAGAACTTAGTATTAACGAAGTGCATTATGCGTTACATTGACACTCATGTGTAAATATATGTACCATGTTATTGATGTGTAAATATATGTACCATGTTATTGATGAAGTGTGGCATTCTATTCCGGCTTTGTTGGCATGCGATGCTACTTGCATGGTCTTGAGGCTCTATAATGAATGAAGGATCATTGTGCGTCATCGAAGGTAGGCGACGTGATGGATCTCGATGTGAATGGAGTTCAATGTTGCATGAAATGCAGCATGGTCGAATTGCGATTCTTCATGAGATGCGAGGACATTGGTCCTATTCTTTATTGAAATAATGCAATGCTTGCGAATATCAAAGTGATGAAGTGCAATGTATTTATGGGGCGACACCAAGAAGATGAAGCATTATTTATAGTCGATACTGATGATTAACGAGGAGGGTTGGCATGCATGAGGGTCAATGTTGTTCTTTGACACTGTTAGTTCTGCTTCACTACTCTTCTTTAACACTGAACCATGACCCTTCTATTCGACTTTGACTATTGATGAGCTTCACCCTCACATTGCATATCATGTCACCTTGAGAACAAAAAGAGTGATAATAACCCTGCTTATCTATGGAGTTCTCATTTATTATGGATCATAGACGCTACTCTTGTCTACCTGTGCTGGAAGCAGGTCCATCTACATCAAAAAAATTTCCATAGTAATGGATTCGGCCTCTACTTTAACATCTTCTACACCGTTCACCTCATTGTCTTTCCGACCTCAACCACCTCATCATCCAACAAGGCAATCTCTAGAGGTGGTTCCTTTTATGATCGTAGATGAAGCTTTTGCAGGGGTTGCCTCTAATATCAGCATAGAAGGTGCATTAATTCTTGATAACCCCTAAGATTCTCCTATATCAAAATTAAATAAGGCAGGACTCCTTCGATTTTGTGAAAGGCCTGGAATCCCTTTTGAGGATGTTTTGGTTATAGAGACCTTTTAATGAACCCATGATCCACCTATGGGTTGCACTACTTACAACTGATATATGTGTCTTTTCAGACACGTCCCTCAATTCAATCACTTTATTCGAATCGTTCTCAAGTTTATGAAGCTTGCCACTGTCCAGCTTCATCCAAATAGCATGCCTTAATAAATAGGATGCATATAGTCTGCCTTCACTATCTAGGCAGGGTGCCTACGTTAGAAGAGTGCAGTTATCAATACAGCTTTAAAAAGCAGAAATAAAGTCCTTCTCATGCTTAGTTGGAATCGTATAAGGGCTACCGCCTCATCATTGGTCTTTGGAACAAACTTAGTTATTTCAAAGACAAATATTTCTTCATATATTTCCCACCTAGTTTTTTGCAGAAGTGGTATTCCGGTTGTAAATTCAATTATCATAACTCATTTTGATGGATTTAATCCCATGCGAATTGCTCACTACTTTATTTCAGAATTTTATAGATATTCCAAGGAGATTTGGTAATATAGCTTTAACACGTACTCTTCAAGATCTGCAAGCCATTCCTATTGAAAAGCGAAGAATGAAATTTCTTGTAATAGATGAAAGATGTGGCAATTCCATCTCTTGGATACTAATCATAGTGGCATCATGCCTAATATTTATGGAGGTGCTCATCCTACTCAAGTTGCTGAGGTTGAGGTTCAAGCAAAAGAGAACCAAGAAGTTCCACTTTTCATTCAAGTCCCTCCAGTGAATTAAAGGGTGGATGAAGTATTTGATGGTAATGATGACATCATCAACGAAGGGGATGATAATGAGATGATGATAAAAGTGATGATGAGGATGGGGTGATGGTGAGAATGTGAACCTCGGCTAAGAATCCGTTGGAGAGACAAGTGGTGATGATCGAGTACTGCTTATTCCCTGTCGCCCAAAGCTAAAGATCATTTCATCTTGTCCGGTACCATAGCTACATCAGGCTTCGATCGAGGAGGAAACACTGGCTCTTCCAACTTGTGACATATACACTTCATTCAGGAGCATTCCAGATAGAATCCCTTCTTAGGATCTCAACAATATTGGCATTATTGGTATAGATTCTCCAATTTTCATGACTATAAATGTGCCTTTGACTTCTATAGGGGAGATAACCCCTATTAGTAAATTTCATAAGCATGGTTCGTGTGGGTCATTAGGTTACACTAACACTACATGACACTTTATAGTCATCACACATTTACATTACAAGTGTTATACCTAGATTTTCAAGTCTTCAACCAGTCTTATTTTCTTTTTAATTACAATGTGATGGCCTCATCTTTTCAGTGTCTCCAAGGTCACTCTGCTAGTTATCATAGGCACGATTCTTCATCTCAACACCGCGAATCATTATATGAATCTGAGTCAATAAGGCGTCGCGGGGAAGAGTAGGAAAGGAAAGAAGGAGAGCATAAAATCTGCAACGATCATGATAAAGGGTCGGATAGAACATCTCCTTTATGGCATAGAGTTTGCTCTCCTTTGCCAATAAGTATGGATCCGTATTGGTCAAAAATTAATCTTGTTCCTTCATCAACAGCTCCAACCATGTCCACTTTAGCGTCGCTCGTTACACATCCAATAACATCTACCCAAAAATCCAAACAGACTACTCAACTATCTGAGCCCGCGCCCTCTGATCTCTCTACAAAAAGACCTAGTAAAGGGCAGACTCCTACTCATGTTCCTATGATGGTGGCAGAGTATGCCTCTAATCCTAAAATTTTTGAGCTACAAAGAGCCTTACCTAAATTATGTTTTGATCCAATTACTTATCATTTGAAGGATATTCCTCACAATGTAGCAACAAAGGTCATGACTTACATGAATTATGTGTATGATCGGTGCTCCATACACCGTCGACTCAAAATCCGAAGTACAAATTCTCATGTTGAAATACCACATCGTCGCCTCACCATCTAAATCGCTCGTCGTAGAGTAATCACATCAGGACTCTAAGTCCATCACATGAACAAACCATCAAATCACGCATCATGCAATCTCGTCGACGTCCAAGCCAAAGATTGGCCAAATCACCAATCAACAATGGTGATGGACATTGACCACTATACAATGGTCAATACCAACCACCTTGGTTTGTACTTTACCAAAACCGATAGGTACAAACCAAACGAAAACGTCTAACATCTATCCTTTAGTTCAAAGTCTCATCTTCCACCTTCAGATCCATCGGAACATATCCTAACACTACTCTACAGCCTATGTCATTCATCAGGCTTCCGTTTTTATGAAACCCCGTCATACAAGATATTTCCCTAACACTCGATCACTGCTAATCAGCATTTTCAACCAAAAACAACCAAACAAGCCAAACAACCAAACATCCAGACAAGCAACCATGCAACCATTAACCATACAGATCATATTAACGAATTGAGAAATCATATTAAAAATAGCCCATATCTAATAATTCCTTAATAATGGCACGTTGATGGAAAAATGTGACATTCGATACAAATCATTTTAAAATCCTTGTATTTAAAAAAAATAGTAAGTGTATAAGTATTGGAAAATACATTTTAAAACTAATTTTTTTTCAAAACGTTAATCTTACACTATACAACTAATCACAGTATAGTGAGAGACAATATCACTCACCTTCATAAAATCTGTCCAACTAATGCCAAAGCGTGGATCTTCCCATTATGAGCGCAACGCAAGAAATCGCTTCCAAATCAAACCTCGAATGCAAAAGATTTGGATCAAATATGATTCAAGATTAATTAAATAAGAAATTCACTAATTAAATACCTAATTACCTCACTTATATATAGTCCCTCTTCTTTTCATTTCCTATACACGCACATCGCCCATAACTTATTCATGCATGCATAATCTTGGAGTAATATGGAATCAAATGTCGTCTGTGCCATTGCGCTTCTCTTAGATGCTCAACCTGTCCATGCCAAAATCCTCCACTCCGACGTCGTTGTGCAAATAGCATCTTCAACATCAGGTCGCGACAACCTAGAAATCACACTCCAGCACAAGATGCCGTTAACCTTCAAACCATTGCCATTTACTTCTCTTTGCACAAGAATTACAATGCCACACTCGGATCTGCCCATCGTCGCTTAAATCTCCGACGATCCCAAACCCTAGATCCATGGCCAAGAAGGTCTATTTTGCCACTGACGGTTGATCAAAATTCCACCCCAATCATCACATAGGTCTCATCCATACAAGCTCATCGAATCTGCTTTCATAACTTATTGTTGAGCGGAGTGGTCGATTTTATTTATTGAAATGAAATATGAAGAGCGACCATTACTAGGCAATGGAACAGTGAAATGAAAATGAGATTAGGAGGGATAGATTTGGGTATATTTATACTAATATAATATCATTTGTTTATTTGATTTCTCAAATAATCCACCATGCGTTTCAAGCCCATATGATCGCATGACGCGTTGGATCGCAACGAAACTCATCTACATACATCACCTCCTTTTTCGGATCCAATGGGTTAAATTTCATCGCCATTCGAAACTGGGCCCTGAGATGCTAATTTCATGCATTTCGAGATCATTTCTGCTATCAAATCGTTCAATCCCTTAATATATTGATCCTTGTACTCATTTTAATTTGCAACATCAATCCAAACTCAATGGAAGTTGTCTTGAGTCCTGATTTGATTGTATGCGAAAAATTAATTTTTGGGTCCTCATTTAATTAACGATTAAATATCTAAATCAATTATTTAAATATCCCATCGTTAAAAAAGTGTGTTGTTACCTTCTCCCCTCCTTATAGGATTTCGTCCTCGAAATCACAAAGCAAAGAGAACATATCCTAACCTATAGGCCCTCAAAAGCCTCTCATATTTTGAAAAAATTCGAAAGCGCCTCCTATGCGTTGAAAGGTATGGGAAAAAGCCCAATCAACAAAGATATATATACATCATATATTTGTACATACTAGATCATATATAGAAATCATCTTAAATAAATATGCTATATCAAACTATAACTATACCACATGCCTTACAATCATACAAGCATTGGCTATCATATCAAAAGCTAATAATCTAACATCAACCATGCATACATGAGATCAAACATCAAAAAGTAACATCCATGCCTACACTAGCAAGCGAAATACTAAGCTGTCTAGTATAAAACATCAAATATGATATCCCATATGAAAGCTGAAAATAAAAATGAAATCTCACCAAGTGAAGAGCTCTGGATAAGCGGTGCTCATGCTCTTCTTGATCTCCCTTATCCTATCGCCTTCTCTTTCATTCCATTGAACCTCTACTACTCCATTACCCTCCTCCTAACATGTTTATATCACATCTATCAGTACAAATAGGGCTACAAGGTCTCGTAGTGTCTTGTTCAGTCTCCATATCATATAATTGTTTCGGCACCAAATTCTCAAACACCTCTTGTAATTTCTCCCAAAACCCTCTATCGAACAACGAGTTTCAACCACTTACAATGTTATTGGCACATAATGGAATAACACTATCCATCTAACATATAACTCGAAAAATTCGGATTCCGTTCTACTAAACTTAAGGAATACAAATTGAGCATTATTCGTCAACCAATCGATTATGACTCAAACTCTATCATACTATCCTCAGTCATTGGCAATCCATCGATGCGGTCTACAAATGTGTGTTCCCACTACTCAAGAACAAACAATCTCCCATATGTACGGAATCAACAATCTCGATTGGGACCGCACTACATCACCTCTACAGACACTACTCGTTCTTCTAGTTTAGCTATGATCTCCGTTATTCTAGCCTAACGCCTCTGACTAGTACCAATCCGCTAAATCAAAGTAGGTTTGATGGTCAAACTAACCATAACCATTGGACATAACTCATCAAGTTCTGATGTAATAACCGGTGATAATACTGGAGCAATGCTCACTTTATGAATATGGCTTCCAAACTAGGATGTTTTCCACTCAATGCAACTTCCCTTACAGATGCATAAGAAATGTCATAGTCGTAGGAGGCAAAGAGCTCTAACCATCACTATCGACGAAGGTCAAAATCATTCTCGGCGAAGAGATACTCCAATATGTGGAATCATTGAAAAACTCAAGCTTATCTCCTAACAGATAATGCCTCCAAATTCCTAAAGCGAGCTCTATCGCCTATAACTACAAAACAAGAGTCAAATACTTCATGCGGTTTTAGTTGTCGACTAACATGTGACAACCTTACCTTCCGATATCAATACAACATCTAATTAAGGACTACAGGCGTGTGCATACTATTGCCTCCTCATTTTCGCTCGGAATGAGTAACATTGATGCTTTAGTCAACCTCTCACCCAGACTCACTAACACATGCCCACACCTTACATCTTAAATAAAAGTTTGATATCCTCTCATCAAATAGGTCAATGATGCTGCTACCTTAGGTCTATTCAAATTCAGGATTGCCGTAACTACAGGATCTATAATGATGTCCTACTCTAAAATGACGTGATCTAAGCATCTCACTACCCTCCTTCAAAATTGATACTACTAAAATCTCATCATCAATTGGTGTCTTCTCAGCACCTACAATACAATCATCAGTCGTGCCTTATGCCCTTCTTACATCCATGATGAGATGAAAATATCATTCATAAGCACAAGCGCAACTCGCTCAAGTGTCCTCTCAAAACACGGTCCATAAGATCAACAAGGTATGTCGACATATTGCTTAGTTCGAATGTCATAACCAACTAATCAAAAATCAAAGTAGCATTCGAAAAGTTATAATCGGTATACTCTCCCTAAATAATCTTAGTTGGTAAAAGCCCAATCGCAAGGTCCGACTAAGAGAACATCCTCGTGTTATAGAGCTGATTGAACAAGCCATCAATAAGCAAGAGTGGATACTTATTCGTCATCTCATTCATTTTATGACAATCTACAAACAACCCTAAAGAGTCATACGCCCTAGCGGCGAACACTATATGTGCATCCTACACAAATATGCTCCTATGAATGAACCATCATCTTAATAGGTTATCCTCCCGCACCTTTATCTTCTTCTGCTCTTTAGGCATCATATGCCTTAAAGGCATAACTAATACTCTAGCACCTCTAGCCAGACTGATTTAGAACTCAATCTCCATATGGTGGTAATCCAGTAATCTCATCGAATATGTCTGGAAACTTTAGCTACAGGCATAGATGATAGCCCATCATGTGGAATATTAAGCGAATATAAAAAGCTAATTGTAACCCCATCCTCTACAGGTAGCTAGTCATTGCTGATCGCTCCTCCATAATCTCAATCATCACCAACAGACTCTCACATTCCACCAATATTATGTACCCCCTTTCCATTCCCAAACTAATAATACCAAAGCCAATCAAAACAACAAACCAATAGCAAACAAACAAACATCTATGACTCGATAAGAAAAGGTCTCGACAAACCATGTATAGGCTGGCTGAGCTCCTTACTAGGTCTGTCTCAGTTAAAGGTCGGTCAACAATCTCGAGTCTCCGTCCCAACATCTCCATCAAATCTAGATATAAAGGGATATGAAATCTCGACATCAAATAAAACACGTATGGAAACACCATAAGTGGAAAGCATAATTCAAATAATAATGACGTTTCCCTTCTCTTTCGTCGATGGAGCACTTGACAAAATAAAAACAGCAAGCAAAACATATGCTTCCTCGGTTTATCCTCACTTAGTTGGTTCAAGGAAACCCTTCTACACTGGGTATAGTTCTCACATCATAAAGCCATCTTGATCATCTTCTCAAAGCCTTGTCAATAGGATAAATCTATCGTTTCCCAAGATGATCGTTCAACCCAATGTTAAACTTTCTTTTTTTCAGTGTAGGGTATCAATAGAAAATAGATCGTACTTCGGTGCACATTAAATTTGGCCACATAATCCGACATAGATATATCACCTTACTTCGAATCGACGAACTCCCTAACCAACACCGACTTTGGAAAAGTTGCGATAAATCTTCTTTGAAGCGAATTATGAACTAATACCAAGTAAATCTATCCTTGAGAATCGAAGCTATAGAAACACTCCATTAGTCCATTGTTCATCCCTAGAGTTATATAGATGTTAACTTCTACCTCACTGCATTATCTAACTCCAAGTCATCAAAGATCCTCTTGCAAGTAACCATCAATCTTGCCTTTCAATAGCCGACTCTATTCTAAGGAACGGTCTATCTTTTGGACTCTTGTAGTCTCTATACAACTTGGCAAAGTCGACCCTAGCCATTTTCACTTGAGCACCATAACCATCCTGAACAATAGGCATTCTAGGAAATGATTCACACCATCTCTGCAAACATATCTTATCAATAAGGTTAGTGATCCCAATCCTACCCAATCCTCAACGCTAAAGACATAGCCAATAGCAGTATTTCTCGCATGCTAGATCATTCCTACTCTACAATAACGATGATCAATCTCTTAGAAAGAAAACTACACCGAATAGTGCTCGTGTGTGCATCATAACTTATATACTATATATGCTACTATATAGTTTTGGAAACAAAAACATAAAACAAATACGAACTCTCCGTATACATGTACACTCTAGATCCAGTCTAAGGCAATAACTCCTACCCTATCTCTACTGGATCGTGGTACCAACTTGGGTTAATCCTATAACCTATGCTCTAATACCAAATGTAACAACCACCGTACACCTACGGTGCAGAACGGTTGTCAAAGGAAAGAAGTAAAGAAGATGAAATAGAAGAGAAGATAATGTAAAAGAAGAAAAAGGAAACATAAAATAATCGCATAACCTATTGTATATCTCACATCGCATCAGATAAAATATAATAGCTAACATAGGTTCAAAACAGTCAAGACGGTAATAACAATGTAAATTAGTCATCCGAATATAAGATCCACAGAGTTATACAACACAGTAAAAGAGTTTACACAACTGGTACGCAAACTCAACTGATAATTATCTCTAATAACGGTAAGTCAAATACTATCAAGGCTCCACAATGTCACGCAATAGAATATGCAATAACGGAATCAAATATAAGTATGAGTAAACGTCACCTTCTGCTAGCATATCTGCAAAACTCCATATGCCATCCATAGCTGCTTTCTATCTACTCATTTAAGAGTACTCAAGATAATAAGAAGAAAAGCACAAAACCTTGAGTCAGACAACAATCTAGTGTGAGCGATAAATAATATCAAAATACTATAAAACTCTATGCAGTAATCCCAACATAAAGTATATGAATCATACTTGACCTATCCTTGCAACTAAAGAGTCAGCACATAACATCAATAATGTGCTACTCTACAACATCATAAAAGGGGTACTCCAAAGTTAATAACTTATCGGGGTACCTAGGTATCTCCATCCATAATACCTACTACATACAAAATATAATCGGTGTGTCTAGGTATACCTATGCACAATAACTACCTCGCATGACATCCCTAGGGTGATAAGTGGCTAGTGAACCAATCTTAGCAAATATAGCATATGTCAAACAATACTAACTTTCGTCTAGTGTGCTCTAGATATATGATTACTCGTATGACCTCTTTCCTACTGGGGACTAGTGTAAATCTCAGTTCTCCTCTGTGTTGTCATATCTCGTAGCCCAAAGCTGGATATGTGTCTCACAGCCCAAAGCTGGACACTAGACCCAAAGGGTCCAGGGTATACAGATCCTCACTACCAGTCCATGGACATCCTCACTATACAGTAACCCTGCTTCGATTACAATAGAAAACACTCTGAGTCATCAATGATCCCTTAGCACATACACATCCGTCCGAGCTCTACTATCTCAATACAATTTCCACTATTTTAAACCCACAATGTTCTTGTAATGACCCAGAGTTTCACCACTTTAACATTTGAATATTTAATTAATTTTAAATATTCGAATAATAGGTTTTATAATTAAAATAAAAACTCTTTTATGTAACAAATATTGAAGATAAAATAGTTTTCAAAATTAGTTTACAAACATATTTAGTTCGAAGAAAAATCGAAAATGTGACCAAAAATTGATTTTCGAATTTTCGACGTTTCATCGTATAAAAGTTGTTTGAAATGTTGTGAGCCTTTCGTATATTTGAAAAAATATTAAAATGATTAATGATGTAAATTAGTTATGACATATTGGTATATACATAGTATGTATACTTAGGTATATACATGTATATACTAAAAGATGCATTAAGAGACATGATTTGACATTTTGGCAACTAAGTACAAAACATGTTTAAACATGTTTTATCATGAAAAGATGGAAGGCAGACAAGAATTGGCTGAAGGACATGAGGTTCAAGAGACTAGGTGAGGGGGCAAGAGAGTAATGGAGGGTAAAGGACATTGGGTGTTTAGGAAATTTACACTTTCAACTGCTTAAAAATACCCTTTTCACTTCTTCAATTTCACCTCTTTTACTTATGCCATATATTTCCCAAAACCTAATCAAATGGAGCAATTATTTTTTTCAAACCATAGAAAATTTTAGTGGCTACAGTTTTTATTTGTAAAAAACCATGTCCAAAGCTCATTTCTTTATAGAGCATTTTCAGACCTAGAATTTCAAGTCCGAAAATTATCCTTCCTCCTTTGACCATATCTTCTTCAAAACTAACTATAATTGAGTGATTACTTTTTTTAAATTGTAGAGAAAATTATTTTTTAAAACTTTTCTCTTGACCACTTTTACAATATCCGAGAGTAAATAGTCTAAAAATCAGTTGTAAAATGACTTATTTTCGGCTGTATATTTTAGAGTTCGATGATTATCCAAAGTCAATCCACCTTACCAAAACAAGTTTCACTTCCTTCTTCTTTCAAGGCCAAGCCTACCTAGTGTATTAAGGGTCCAAGACTCCATTTTTACATAGGAATGGAAGTTCTAGGTCATACCCTAGGTTAGCAAAGGTTTGGATAGCTTTCAGTGAATAAAACTCTTAACTTTTTTTTTAGGAAATATTTTTCTTTAGTTATATTGTGATATATATTGCTTGCTAGGTTTGGATGTGATGTGAATTTGTTCATGTTTCGTTTGGAAATGTATATGTGTGATGGATGCAAACATGTTAAGTAAATGTTAGTTAGCAAACTATTTAGTGAGTAAAATTTTACTCTCAAGAAACCAAAGTTTTAAAACTATATTCATGTTCATAATTATTGCCTATGAATGATTTTCATATGTATGACTAAACTATTGCTATATGATGTTTGGTTGAGTTGATAATATTATAAACTTGTTTGCCGAACTTTCCGTATAGCGATTGTCGCCATATTGGCACTTTTGAAAAATCACTTCTTATCAAACCATTTGGTTTCATCTACGTGCTTGGAATTGTTTTACAAGTTAAGCAAGATTTTGGTTAAAGATGTTTTAAAAAATAATTAATTATTTTAATAATGATTATTTAAGTTAATTAACTTTTTAATTAATAATGATTAAGGTTAACTAATTAACTTATTAATGATGCGATTTAAATTTAACTAATTACTCAGTTAACGATGTTTTAAATTTAATTAATCATTTAATTATGTTTAAGGCTAATTAATCTATTGAAAATGATGGATTAAAGTTAATTAATCAATTAATTAATGATGTTTTAAAATTAATTAATCTTTTTAATTAATGACTTTTAAAGGGAAATCAACTTGTTTTAACTTTAATTAATCTTTCCTCAATGATGGTTTAAATTGATTAATCACTTTAAAATAATGATACTTAATTATTAATTATCTAATTTAATTAATTATATTTACATATTATTAATTAATTAAATTAACGATGTTTTAAAGGTGATTTATCCTTTTAATTAAAGGTTATTGGAGTTAATTAATCAACTTAATTTATGAAGTTTCAAAGTGAATTTATCAGAGTAATAAGGATATTTTGACTTTTTTATTCATTTAAATAATGATATTTAGTTATTCATTAATTTAATTAATTATATTTTACTAATTAATTGAATAAATAAAGTTTAAAGTGGTTTACCGTTTTATTATTTAAATCATTTGAAGTTCAAAAATCAAATTATGCATTGAAGTTTAAAGCTAATTAATCAATGTAATAAACATGTTTTAAGTTATTAAATCCTTTTTAAATTGATGTTTTGAAGTTAGTGAACTCTTTTAACAAAGTGTTTTAAAGCTAATACTTGTAATGTGGCCAAACATGAATTCGGGTTTTCAAAAGAAAAAGTTTGATTTGTTTATGGAAATGAATTAATTTTCGTAAAGCGATTCACTTATACGGGAACAATTTATTTGTATACTTAGCACTAAACATCGTAGAAGTAGACTCGTTGCTATTTCGAAAGTTAAGAATAATCATGAGACATGACTTTGAGGCTGTGTAGTTAATGCCCCGCTATTACCCCGCTATATCTCATAGCGGATTTCTACAGCTACAATTTTTCCATATAGCCCCAAAATATAGCCCTTCTGCTTTAATCCCCGCTATTTCCGCTATATCCCATTATTCCCGCTATATTTTGCTATTTCCGCTTATCTTCTTTAATAAAATGAATTAAAAAATTGCATTTATACATTAAAAAATTATGAAACTAATTTATTTGATTTAATTTTTAATATATTTTCAGAAATGAAAATACTCTAATAATTTACAAAATTCAATTATGTTATATAACAGTTTTATGTTTATTTAAAGTATATTCGCACATGTTTTTTGTTTAAATTATTTATGTATTAATTACAATTCAATTTAATGATTATTTTTCATTTAATTACCATTTATATATTTTTAAAAACATTAAGTACGAGTTTTATATGCTATTTTAGAGTCATCCGCTATATCCCGCTATATCCTCGCTGTATCCTCGCTATGACTTTTTGCACCTCCACCGCTTCGAATCTGTCGAGCACTTTAATTGCACAGCTTTGATGTAACACTATCTTGACTTACCTTGTATTATTATTACCCAAGAAATAGTATAAGTTATAATTCAATGAGTGGTGACAAGTATACAAGGCTTAATTTCCATATACGATCATTTTATATCCTCGATAGTTGGTTTCTCAACTATCGGTTATTTCAGCATCTTCATTATCATCATTTTAAGACAATGTGTTGTTCTATTGAACTTTGATATCCTTTGTCAAAGATGACTAAAACCAAAGAACAAGTGAGGGCCAAGCAATGTGGGCTTGCTCCCATTAGGGTATTTCCACATCCACTCTAGATTGGATTCGGTGTTGCGCATTGCAATGTGAAATACTCAGATACTCAGTAACAATTGGCAGGGTCCGTCTTAGAGGCTTTCGAGAGTCATCGAAGTTCTCAAGTATATTTCTAGAGGTATACTTTCGGTAAGGGGGCGCAACCTCCTAGTCATTATTGGAAAATTTCCTTTCCTCATTTGGTTCGAACCTTTGCATCTGCTTTCTTTAATTACAACAGTAAGAGTCAACTACTCTTTGCAGTATTCAATTATTGGTTTTGCCCATTCTATCGACTTTGGACAGTTATCTTGTTTAGTCCATTCTATTGAGTTTGGATTGTTGTCTTGTTTTATCCATTCTGTCGAGTTTGGATTTTTATGCGGACTATTTCCATTCTTTCAAATCTGAATGTCATACTTATTGTACCCATAATCTATGTTTGGATTTGTTTCCTATTGTTAATTTCCATTTTTGTTCTATTTGGTTATTGTTTATGTAAGAGAAAACCCGTTCTACGTTAGTGGCATGGTCCTATATATTATTGTTTAAATACACCCCATTTTTTTTATAGTTTTACTCATATCAGACATTTTGTTTGACCCGAGCTGTTTATTTTCCCTAAACTCTCGGGTACTCAATCATATTTTGGTAATTCGAGAATAGCATGTTATCTTAGAAGTTATTTAAAGATGGTGATCGAGCAGGCGGCTCCTTATTTATCTAGTTATTTATTTCCACTGTAAGATTATGTTGGTATATTTTATATCTTAAAAATATAAAGTCAGAATGTATAGCTGCAAATCTATTAGATGTAGTACTTTTGTTTAACTCTGACAGCTCCATGTAAGGAGTAACCTTGTGTACTATATCATTTTATATTATACATAACCATTCAGCTGTGAGGTTTATCTATTCTATCTTGTTCTGTTCTTTATTTTATCCCAAAACAACTTATCTTTTGGATGCTTGGGCAACGGCACACGAATACCAACGTTGTGTTAAGTGTCATTCCCAGGGACCAGAAAGGTGGGTCGTCGCAGATAGTATCAGAGCTTTAGTTTAGCGAAGCCCTAATCCCTGATGGGGTAAACTCTCTAAGGATAGGATTAGCAATATCCTAGGATAAGTCCAAGAGAATAAATATATATTGAGTGCGTATTTGTTAATGTTATAAAAAAAATTTACATTGTGTTGTTTGATCTATTGAGTGTTATATGAATTCTGGTCGATGCGTGTGATCAACATTATCGATAGGCATTCCTAAACACTTGAACAGATTTACCAACACAATATTGTTTTAAAATGGTAAATAAAATAATTTTACCTAGGAATATATATTATATATATATATATAAGAATGGTTTTTAAAATTAATATAATTGTATAGTTGAGTTGATTATTTAGAAATGATAATATTTTATGGTTATCATTTAGGATTTGATTAGTTATGCTCGTCAAGTTTAAGCATTACTTATTATATAATAGTTCATAAGGAATTTCCCTTAGTAAGATATATATCAAGTAAATGGGAATTAGGGAATCTTGGAACGAACCCCTTGTGAATTAAGTTTCACAGTTTGATTATAAGGTTTCGGTGAAAGGGTTAAGTTGAAATTAACATTTAATAATGTTAACCTAAATGTAAACTTATAATAAAAAGTCGTTTAATATAATCTAAATGGTAGCATAAAAAATTAATAATAACACATTAAAATAAAATAAATAAAAATGTAGAGGATAAATATTTGAGAAAGTTTAATTATAATAAAGGAGAATCATTTAATGTAAGTTTAACTCACATCAAAATTTGCTATATCATATTCATGATGCTATAAACTATTTTTGATTTCTTCGATGATAGTTAAATTTATTTGATTGATTAATTGAAATTAATCTTGATATTCCATTTAAACTATTTAAGTTTCTTTACAACAATTTTCGCTATACTGTCATTTAATAAATATCAACCCTAAACCCTTGTGTGTATATAAACATGAGCTTGTGTTTTCCCAAAAATTAGATTTTTAAAATTCATTAATCATTTTGATAAATGATATTTTGAATTAATTAATCATTTTAACTAATGTCGTTTAAAATTAATTAATCTTTTTGGATTAATGAGATTTGAATTTAATTAATCATTTTAAGTAATGATATTTTAATTTAATCAATTAATTAAATTAATGATATTTGAAAATTTATAATCATTTTAATTAATGATATTTAAAAGTAATTATTCATTTTAATTAATGATTATTGAATTTAATAAATCATTTGATAAATAATATTTTACGTTGGTTAATTGATTTAATAAGTGAGTTTAAAATAAATTAATTGATTTGATGAATGTGTTTTGGAAGTAATTAACTATTTTATTAAAGATAATTGATTTGTTTATTAAAAGAAATTGTATGTTTGATTAATTATCTTTTGGGATAGTTAATATTATTTTAGATTTATAAAATATATTATAAATGTGATTTATTATCTTTTAGGATAATTAATGTTATTTTAAATTTAATAAAAGAATTTAAATTTGATTTATTTTCTTTGAAAATTTATACGGTTTTAAGGTTTAAAAATAATATTATAAATCATCCCCCAAGACGATTAACATTGTTTGGAATTTATAAACGTATTTAAATTGTTTTATTATCCTTTGGGATAATAAATATTGTTTTAAATTTGATTATTTTTAAATGAGAACTTTTAAATAGGATATTTTATAAATAAATCTAAGTGTAATTTTTTTTGGTATTTTAGTAACGATGTTTAGTGTAATGACCCGGATTTTTGTCGTTTGATTTTGAACATTTAAATGTTTTTTAATATTGGATGTGGAATATAAATCTATTTTTGAATATGGATATTTGGTTGAAATTATAGAATGAATTTAAATTTCAAATATAGCAATTTATTGTGATATGAAAATGGTGAATAATTGAAATTTGAGTTGAAGATGAATCGAAATGATTTCTAATGTTGATATAAATTCTATTTGAATTAGAATAGAATTAATAAGTTTTTAAAACTAAATTTCAAGTGATTTCGTCAAATTTTGAAATCGTCGATTTAATCGACTAGTAAAAATAGCGATCCAAGGCAAAGTCTCGAAATTTAGTGAAACAAGCTCCATTAGATCTGTAATAGTGTATTATTATCGGATTTCGAATTTCGCCGCGATTGGATTTAGTGTCTGGTCGTACGGGATAGAAACGCGTTGAAATTAATATTGAAAATTCAATATAATAATTGGGTTCAAAAATCTATTTTCCACATATGATCGAATTAGGTCTCGAAACTTGTTCCATTGCGTTCAAAATAGGGGTATAACATTAAGAACGCTAGGCGGCACGCATCGATAAGAGTTCGGGATTTTAAGTTACTAAACGAGGTATTATGGAATTAAATATTATTTTTAAATTTAAGTCAACCCCTACTCGCCGTAATTCTTTCACAACAGCCACCCTACTCTAATTTGCATTACCCCATCCCTCTTTACCTTTTAAAAACTGTCTTCGGTTAAAATTGTGCATCTCTCTTCCTTTACTTACAAATGAAATCTGTTCATTTTAACAAAAAAACAAAATCAGATAGAAAAAACTACACACGTTCACGCGTGTGCGAAGGGGATGTGCGCTCGAATGCGATGTGTTCGCAACATGGTAGTGATGGTTGGAGGAGATTCCTTGGCAGTAGTTGAATAGGGTTGGTAGTGTTCGCGAGGAGATGGAGGAGCGATATGGCCAGGAATTAGCTCTGATTAGCACCAGTTCGTGTACTTCTTTCTCGGTAACGGAGGATCTAGGTGAGGTTGGACCCATTTCGATGGGAGGAGAGGAGTGAGGCAAACTTCTAGGCCAGCTGCGACCTACTAATATGGCACGAGGTAGCAAGGATGGTTGGTCAAAGCTCGGTGATGAAGCAATATTGTCTTCGTTCGAATGTGAAAGAGAGGGATTAGAGGCATGATTTTGGAATTAAAAACAAGGATTAGAGCTGGCTAATTACCGTCCAAAAATCATGGAATCAATCACCCTGGATTCGTAACTGCGGAACCTACAAAATAGAATTAATTTGGAATGATTGGCAATTTCGAAAAAAATCAAGATGAGTAAATCTCACTCATTTTGGATTATTGGATTTAATTTATAATAACTAAAATTGATTATTGGATGATTGGTTGAATTGATATATTATTATCAGTTGAATGTTATATTATATATATTAGTAGCTGGATATTCCCGCCGATTGGAGCAACTGAGACACTATGTGCCCCGCATAATAACGGATGACCCTATATTACCGTGATATTCTGCCTCAAAGCAAGATTGGTATTTTATGTTATATAACATTGTTGGATGGAGGGAAACAGGTTGGGGGGATCCAACTGAAATCCTCAAGTATATTGATTTTTTTTCATATATAATGATATACGATATGGTTGAATAATCTGTGATGAATTATTGTGTGTTTTAATATATTGGATGTTATGATAGCACTGGCCCTAATTTTAGTATTTTAAATATCATTAATAATATTTTTGAACTTAAAAAGAGGAATTCAAAGGTTATTTTGGAATATATAATTTTTATATTTAATTTTGGATTATTTAAAAAGGATTTGAGTTGGATGAAATTAATGTTTGACTTTGGGGTTTGTACTTATATATTCGGAAGATATTTTAACGAAGATTTTAAAATAATTTAGACAAGGAAATTTGAATAATGGATTTAAAGTAGTAGGACTTATGAAGGGATGGTTTATAAATGAAATCGTATAAATGAGATTATTTTATAAATAAGTGAAACTGGACATGAATTTATAAAATTTATAAACGATGGTATAAATAAAGTGAAGTGATTATCACTTGATGAATTGAGATTATAAATTCACAATATGAATTTATATTGAGTTATGGAAATCGGTTTAGAAAGAGATAATGATTCTTGTTTTAGAAACTGGAAGTAGTTGCGAAATTGGTAATAAAAATTTATTTGTGATAAATTGAGAGATATTTATAAATGTGAAATGGTTATGATTGAATTTTAAAAATAATTTTTTATCGAGAAGTTATGCTTAGTTTTAAAAAGTGACTTATTTATTTATGAAACTGTGTAGTTTAAAAACTGTTTTTAGTATTGAAATATTTTGGAAAGTTGTTATTCAAATATTTCAACCTTGATTGGAGTGAATTATAATTTCAAAATAAGCTTGTAAATCGATTAGTATTATTTACAAATAAATTGGAAATTTGTTATTGTTGTCTATTCAAAAGTGTTTGATATTTTAAAATCATTTAATGGTTTGAAAGTTTATTATTATTCTTTTAAAATTATTTTATAATATAGAGTTTCAGAAATTGATTGAAGTTATATGTAAATACTCTCGAGATTTGTAAATCGGTTTTAATTAACGGATGTGATTTTACAAGAGAAATCTTATAATGGAATTCTGGAAACTTTAGAAATTTCTAAAATAGTTAGATAAAGGAACTTCTTTTATGAATTTAAATTCATCAAAGAAATTATAAATTGTCAAATGAAATTATAAATAAGTATAATCGAGTTTTTGTGGAAATTGTAAAGAGAATTGGTAATTGATTCTGGAAATTTATAGAATGAGCTATAATGGGTTGAGAAATTGCGAACGAATTTGGAAATGTCTTATTAAGTGGGTAAAAGGGAAATCTTCCTTTGTTTTTGAAATATACTCGTACAGTCTGTATAAGTTATGAAATTTTCTAAGTATTGATATTATAAATGGGTTTTGAACATTTTGCTTATAATATTTTCTAAGTATTTAAATGAAAGGTTTTGAAAATATTTTAAAAATAAAATGGTTTATCTAGAAATGTTTTTAATTAATGAATTATAATTTAAATTTGGAATGTTTCTAAGTGTTGATATGGTTTAAAAATATCCTGTTATGGATATAAGTATTTGGAATTGTTTCAAAATGTTGATTTATTGGAAGTGATTTGAATATATATCTCTGCAAAGATATTCTAAAGTAAATGTTTTGAAAAATTTATAATATGGACGTAGTGACTGTTTATGTGTATAATTTGGTAGTTGAATAACTGACTATCAAATCTGGTCAAATTTGTTAATCTTTCAAAAAACTGGGATCGCATTTAATAATCCAAAAACCACTTCGATTTGATTTGTATGTAATGAATTATGACATCGAAAAGATAATGGAGATGGTGATCTTAAAGGAGATTCGGTTTGTTCAGACCCATAACAACTTGTATAAATGAATGCTATCATTGCATCGTTGCCTGGAAGGCAGTGTTAGCATTCCAAGAATGAATGTTATTCTTAAGGTAATATGTAGCCTCAAGCCTCATCAACCGACAATGACTAAAATAGGGAGATGCAGCAGGGCTGTGTGGGTCGCTCCCATTATGGTATGATCGTCACTCATCTAGAGTGGACATTTATCATTATTTTTATCTATCATTTGTATGCATTTCGGGGCCCATTAGTGGTGATCACATTCTGTACTATCCAGTAAGGGGTAGGCCGTTCTTATGCTGGCAGGGATCGATAGATTCGATCGTGGTACATTTTTTTCTAGAAGTGTACTGTGGTGGGCATTACCCAATAGCGCTGTCATTATATGGAATCCAATATCCACTATGAGCCTGTACGTTTTAGATGTGCCAAACTATGCTGAAATGTGAGATGCAAGCATTTCAGCTATTTTATAGTTTATTTTCTTTAGACACTATTATAATATCAGATGATTTTGATATAAAATATTTTGGTTATCATAAGGTAAAAACACGTCGTATTTATATGTGGTGTAGTCTTACGAGATACCTTTATTTTCAAAGGATTTTGATAACAGTAATAATTCAAATTAAGTGTGTTTCTCATGCTGGTTTTTTCCAAATTGACTGGGGTGTTATTTTATTATAATACTCGGGCCAGATCGAGTATTACAGATTCAGGTTAGGATGCTATGGAGCACATGAGATATGCTAGAGGAATCTCAGGCGTATTCCACATACTTGATTATATTCCACTGTGTGTGTATGTTGTATATTCAGCACTTGTGAGAACAAGTTATTATAACTGTCTAGATTTATTGTTGGCTGTTGTACTCTGATGATTGTATGTAGATTACAATTACAGTTTCTTTGTATAAATTCTGTTATTATGTATTAAATTTTGTTCCGCTGTGATTGTGAGATTCTGTATTGTTGCTTTATTATTCTTCTTCTATCTCTTTTCTTTCTTCTCCCCTCTCTCTTCTTTTCCATGACCTTCCGTCATTTTGTACTTTTTGGGTTGGATATGTATGGGTTATTGTCGATTCAGAGTATGGATTTGCAGGTCGCCATATTTAAAATGACATTTGTTTTGACCCTTGTTTAATACACTTAGTATTATAAAGTTTTGCTTCCAAATAACATTTAAAGAGCTTTTGGAAAATTTAAATTTCAGAATTGTTTAAAACAATTTCAAAAGACTTTGAGAAAAGTAATATTGGTAGTATTTGAAAATATTTCTAAAGTAAAATATTTTGGAATTTTTATTTTAAGTAGAATGCTTTTTCTTTAAATAATCGAAGGAAAACGCTTCTGTTAGTTTTATGGTAATCTAAATAACCTAAGTACCGATCAGATGCTGCTTAGGAAAATGTTGCGGAGTACTTAGTAAATTATTCTCTTTATCATTGCATGATGTGATTTCAAATTCGAATGAACCTAAAGTGAGTTTTACTAAATAAATTGTTTGAAGTAATTTCATTAAAAAATAATATGTAATATGCATTCAAAGATAGGTTTTGAAATTTACAACCGCGTATTTAATCTTTAAGTTCCCTAAAAGTGAATTGATTTCCGAAATAAAAAGAATTTTTGATAAGAGATTGTTTTGATGAATGAATTTTAACTTAAACAATATATGTGGTAATTTAACACCGATTGAAATGGGTTAGACTGGATATATAGGTTTTGATAACGTTTTTTATTCAAAACCATAAATATTATTTAAGTATCTAAGAAGTGTAAACTAATTGGTGTTATTGGATTAGTCCATGAACATGATTCACTACAACACCTTAATGTGAAAGGTAGGAAGGTTTTAATAGACATCGTTTTATTAAAACCGTAGCTTTTGTTTAAAAGATGTAAGTTTATAATAAACTATTTGTTATGATTAAACATTGTCCATCTTAACACTCAAAGTTAAAGAGATCGAGAGGTTGACTCAATTTTAAAAGACCCAAATTTTGATTTGATCTTCACCTAAATTGTGAAAAGAAAAATAAATTGTGTTTTGTATATACTCTTAGGATTTAGAAGGGTATTATACAAGTAAATAAAGTGGAATAAGTTATCATTTGGTGAAAATTTATGAAATAATTCATAAACAATTTTGATATTGAATAAAATATTAAATGCAAATTTATATGATTTAGAAAGATTTTTGTAGTCAAGAAACCAATAATTTTAGAGTATAACTTTCAATTTTGTCCGACTAAGTTTGGATAATCCTCTAAGCAATAACCAAAGGCTAATAAGAAAATAATGGTACGCTTAGATAATTATCTATATTTGGGCAGTCAAGAAAGTTTAAGACCTAAGTTAGGAGTTTTTTATTAACCTTTTGACCTTTTAAATAATGTCGTGTGTTAGATTTTTTTTACTTATGGAATTTGAATGATTGATAGTGTTAGCGTATTCCTTTACGGTATTTGATTGATTTGACTTAATCAAATTTGATTGATTGTGTGGCCATATATACCATAGTTTATAATGTCAAAAGAAAGGGAAAAAATTTATAAATCAAGGTTTTTGAATTATTGTTTATTAGGACTTAAAACCTGGTGCTTTTGAAAATGTGATTTTAGAAATTCTCTTTTTTTGGAAAGAAATAATAATTGTTCATCCTAGTTGGGTATTTGGAGGAACCGAAATACCACTGGATGCTCCATGTTGTTTTGATTCAAGAGTTTTACATGTTTTGCTAGGTGGACGCCCACGCAGTCAATTTTGGTTTTGGTTTTAATACATTTCTTTTTGGAAGAAATTTGAGAATAAATTTTTGAATATAAGAGTTGGGCATTTAGTTCTAAATTTACCTTTTGATATGATTGGATGCGCAATATTTTATTTCAAAGTATTCTCTGAATTTGTTTGCATATAGATTTATAGCATACTAGTTTTTAGCTAGATAATTTACATTTGATTACTGTGTTAGGTACTTCTTGGATAATCAGTTTTCGAGGGTAGGATTGTTGTAAACTTCGGGGATGAAATTCTTTTAAGGGAGGAGAGTGTAACGACCCAGAATTTCACCATGATAATTTTTGAATATTTAATTAATTTTAAATATTCAAATAATAGGTTTTATAATTAAAAGAAAAAATCTTTTAAATAATAAAAATTGATAATAAAATAGTTTTCAAAATTAGTTTAAAAAAATATTTAGTTCGTAGAAAAATCAAAAATGTGGCCAGAAATTGATTTCTGAATTTTCGACGTTTCATCGTATAAAATTTGTTTGAAATATTGTGAGCCTTGTTTATATTTGAAACAACATTTAAATGGTTAAGAATGTAAATTAGTTATGACATATTGGTATATACATAGCATGTATAATTACGTATACACATGATATACTAAAAGATGCCTTAAAAGACATGATATGACATTTTGACAACTAAGTACAAAACATGTTTTATCATGAAACGAGGGGAGGGAGACAAGAAGGTGGCTGATGATATGAGGTTTAGGAGGCTAGGTGAGGTGGTAAGAGAGTAGTGGATGTCAATGACATTAGGTGTTTAGGTAATTTACTCTTTCACTTGCTTATAAAAACCCCTTTCACTTCTTCAATTTCACCTCTTTTACTTCTGTCATGTCTTTCTCAAAACTTAATCAAATGGAGCATTTATTTTTTTTCAAATCATTGCAAATTCCAATAGTTAGAATTTTATTTGTACAAATTCTTTTAATTTTGTGTTTAACCATGCCCAAAGCTCATTTCTTTACAGACCATTTTCAGACCTAAAATTTCAAGTTCGAAAATAGTCCTTCTCTGTTGATCATATCTTCTTCAAAACTACTGTAACTGAGTGATTCATTTTTTTAAATTGTAGAGATTTCTCTTGACTATTTTTACAAAATCCGAGAGTAAATAGTCTAAAAGTCAGTTGTAAAATGACTTATTTTTGGCTTTTTTTAGAGTTCGATGATTATCCAAAGTCACTCCATCTTACCAAAACAAGTTTCACTTCCTTCTTCTTTCAAGCCCAATCCTACCTAGTGTATTTAGGGGCCAAGACTCCATCTTTTACTTAGGAATGAAAGTGCTAAGTTATACCCTAAGTTAGCAAAGATTTGGATAGATATCGGCGAGTAAAACTCATAACTTTTTTCGAGAAATGTTTTTCTTTAGTTATATTGTGATATATATTGTTTGCTTGGTTTGGATATGATGTGAATTTGTTCATGTTTGGTTTGGAAATGTATATGTGTGATGGATGTAAACATATTAAGTAAATGTTAGTTCGCAAATTGGTTAGTAAGTAAAATTTTATTCTCAAAAAAAAAAGCTTTAAAACTATATTCTAGCTCATAATTATTTCGTATGAATGCTTGTTATATGTATGCCTAAACCATTGCTATGTGATGTTTGGTTGTGTTGATAATATTATAAACTTGTTTCCCGAACTACCTGTATAGCGATAGTGCTTATATCGGCACTTTCGAAAAATCACTTCTTATCAAACCATTTGGTTTCATCTTCGTGCTTGGAATTGTTTTACAAGTTATGCAAGATTTTGATTAAAGAAGTTTTGAAAATAATTTATTATTTTAATAATAATTGTTTAAGGTAATTAGTTACTTAATTAATAAGGATTAAGGTTAATAATTAACTAATTAACTTATTAATGATGTGTTTTTTAATTAATCATTTTATTTAACGATGTTTAACGATAGTTAATTTTTTCAAAGTGATGGATTAAAGTTAATTAATCAATTAAATAATGATGTTTTAAAATTAATTAATCTTTTTAATTAATGACTCTTAAAAGGAAATCAATTTGTTTTAGCTTTAATTAATCTTTCCTTAATGATGGTTTAAATTGATTAATCATTTTAAAATAATGATACTTAGTTATTAATTAAAAAATTTGTTTACTTATATTTCAATATTATTAATTAATTAAATTAATGATGTTTTAAAGGTGCTTTACCCTTTTTAAATAAAGGTTATTGGAGTTAATTAATCAACTTAATCTATGAAGTTTCAAAGCGAATTTATTAAAGTAACAAGGATGTCATGACTTTGTTATTCATTTAAATATTGATAATTAATTATTCATTAATTTAGTCTATTATATTTTACTAATTAATCGGATTAATAAGGTTAAAAGTGGTTTCCCCTTTTTATATTTAAAGTCATTTGAAGTTCAAAAATCAAACTGTGCGATGAAGTTTAAAGTTAATTAATCAATGTAATAAAGAAGTTTTAAGTTATCAAAACCTTTTTAAATTGATATTTTGAAGTTAGTGAACTCTTTTAACTAAGTGCTTTAAAGCTAATACCTGTAATGTGAGGCCAAACAAGAATTCGGGTTTTTAAAAGAAATGGTTTGATTCGTTTATGGAAATAAATTTTCGTAAAGCGATTCACTTATATGGGAACGATTTTTTTTACACCTAGCATTAAACATCGAAGAAGTAGAATCGTCGCTATTTCGAAAGTTAAGACCAATTATGAGACATAACTTTGAGGTAACACTATCTTGACTTGTCTTGTGTTATTGTTAACCAAGAAATAGTACAAGTTGAAACTCAATGAGTGGTGATAAGTATACAAGACTTAATTTCCATATACATTTGTTTTATATCCTCGATAGTTGGTTTCTCAGCTATCGGTTATTTCAGCTTCTTTATTATCTTCTTTCTGAGATGATGTGTTGCTCTATTGAGCTTTGATATACTTTGTCGAAGATGACTAAAACCAAAGAGCGGGTGGGGGCCAAGCTATGTGGGGTTGCTCCCATTAGAGTATTTCCACATCCACACTAGATTGAATTCGTTGTTGCGCGTTGAGATGTGAAATACTTGGATACTCGGTAACGGTTTGTAGGGTCTGGCTTGGAGGTTTTCGAGAGCCATCGGAGTTCTCAAGTATATTTCTATAGATATACTTTCAGTAAGGGGGGTGCATCCTCCTAGTCATTGTTGGAAATCTCCTTTCCTTATTTGATTTGAACCTTCGCATCTACTTTCCTTAATTACAACAGGAAGAGTCAACTACTCTTCGCGGCATTAAATTATTGGTTTTGTCCATTCTAATGAGTTTGGACAATTATCTTGTTTAGTCCATTCTATCGAGTTTGGACAGTTGTCTTGTTTTATCTATTTTGTCCAGTTAGGATTTTTATTCAGACTATTTCCATTCTTTCAAGTGTGAATCTTATACTAATTGTACCCATCATCTATGTTTGGATTTGTTCTCTATTGTTAATTTCCATTTTTGTTATGTTTAGTTATTGTTTTTTTAGGAGAAACTCGTTCCGCGTTAGCGGCATGGTCCTACATATTATTTTTTAAATATATCCCATTTGTTTCATAGTTTTACTCATACCAGACATTTTATCTAACCCAAGTTGTTTATTTTCCCTAAACTCTTAGGTACTCAATTAATTTGGGTAGTCCGAGAGTAGTAGGTTTTCTTAGGAGCACTTTGAAGACGGTGATCAATCGGGTGGCTCCTTAGTTATCTAGTTATTTATTTCCACCGTATGATTATGTTGGTATATTTTGTATCTATAAAAGTAAAGTTGGAATGTATAGCTGCAAATCTATTAGATGTAGTACTTTTGTTTAACTCTGATAGCTCCTTGTAAGGAGTAACCTCTTGTACTATATCATTTTATGTTATATGTAACCATTCCGCTATAAGGTTTATCTATTCTGTCTTGTTCTATTCTTTATTTTACCCCTAGACAACTAATCTTTCGGATGCTTGGGCAATGACAAACAGCTACCGGGGACGTATTAAGTATCGTTCCTAAGGATCGAAAAGGTGGGTCGTCACAGTTTCTCCACTCTAAGACTCCAAAAATGAGCCATTTTGGTACCTTCTACAGTCATGATCCATAAACCAAAGATACGGAATGTCTAATCTTTGTTACATTCTACCTTCATGAGCCACAAACCGAAGATACAAGGCTTTTCATCGTGATGTACATCCACATCCTCCAATCATGCAAACAAGCCAACACCTCTAGCATGATCTGTAGAGTCCTGAAACTATCAACCTCGAAATCTACTTCATACATCATCGAGACATAATCCAAAGTTCTAACTCTCATATTGAAGCGCCATATCATCACCTCACCATCTACATCGCCCACCAAAGAGCAATCACATCAAGACTCTAAGTCGACCGAATGACCGAACCATCAAATTGCGCATCATGAAATCTCCTCAATGTCCAAGCCAAAAATTGGCCAAATCACCAATCAACAATGGCAATGGACATTGACCCCTCCATCTTGATCTTGTACTTAACCAAAACAGATGAATATAAACTAAATGAAAATGTCCAGCATCCATCCTAAAGTCCAAAGTCTCATCTTCAACCTTCAGATCTGTTGGCACATATCCTAACACTACTCTACAACATATCTCGTTCAGTTGGTTTCCACTTGTATGAAACCCCAACGTACGAGATATTTCCCTAACACCCAATCATCGCCTAATCATCTTTTTCAACTAAAAACAACCAAACGAGCCAAACAAGCAATCATGTAACCAACAATCATACATACATCCGAAATAGCATCTATACATCATGTGTAATAAATCCATATCACCAATGGGGAAATCATTTTAAAAATAGTCCGAATCTAATAATTCCTTAACAATGGCATATTGATAGAAAATATGTGATATTCGATATAAATCGTTTTAAATTACTTTTATTTTCTTTTATCAAATTCTAGCAGGTGTATAAGTATGGGAAAATCAAATTTTAAAACCAAAAATCATTCTAGAACGTCAATCTAACACCATATAACCAACCATAGTAGGTGAGAGACAATATCACTCACCTCCATAAAATCTATCCAAACTAGTGGCAAAGGATAGATCTTACCATCATTAGCGCAACCAAGAAACCGCTTTCAAAATGGGCATTGCATGAAAAAGATATGAATCAAATATAGAGATTAATTAAATAAGAAATTCACAAATTAACTAACTAATTAATTTACTTATCTCTAATCCTTCTTCTTCTTCTTATTTCTTGTACATGCACGCCCCCCTTAACCTATTCTACGAAGCTAGGCTTCGAGGAATCGAACATTGTCGCCGCCATTGTGCTTATGTTCGGATACTTGACCTGTCCAGGCCAAAATCCTCCACTTTGACGTCGCTATGCAAATTGCGTCTCCAATATTAGGTCGTGACAATCAAGAAGTCGCGCTCCACCACAAGACATCGTTCACCTCCAAATCACTGTCATTTACTTCTCTTCGCACAAGAATCACAATGCCACCCTCGGATCCACCTATCGTCGCCTGAATCTCTGACGGTCTCAAACACTAGATCCACGGCTAAGAAGGTCGATGTTGCTAAAGATGATCGATCAAAATTCCACTATAATCATCGTGTAGCGCTCACCATACGAGCTCATTGGATTTTGTTTCGTAATTTATCGTTAAGTGGATTGGTTGATTTTATTTTTTGAAATAGAATTTAAAAAGTGACCATTACCAAGTAATGCAACAGTGAAATGGAAATGAGATTAGGGAGGGGTTAGATTTGGGGAAATTTATATTATTATGATATTCTTTGTTTATTTGATTTCACAAATAAACGGTCATACGTTTCGAGCCGTTACGCGACGCTTTTGATCACAACAAAACTCGTTTATGTACATCACCTCATTTTTTTCAAATCCAATGGTTTCAATTTTGTAGCCATCTAAAATTACATCTCACGATATTAATTTTACACATTTCGAGATCATTTTGGCCATCGGATCATTCGATCACCAAATATAACAATCCTTATACTCATTTTATTCGCAACGTCAATTTAAACTCAACGGAAGTGGTCTCAGTCCCGATTCGATTGTATGCGAAAAATCATATTTTTGGACCTTCATTTAACTGACGAATAACTATATAAATCAACTATTTAAATATATAATCGTTAAAGATATGGGTCGTTATATGCTATAAGGGAGGGTGAAAGTAGCTATGTCATCTGTCGTTGTTCGAGATAAGACATGGATCTAAAATATGGAGAGAAATGCAAGGAAGACCTATTACTACTTTAATCGACTTCTATTAGAGATAAAATTGGATCAAGAGGATAAATAAGGCCGATCAGTCTAAAGATGACGACGATGGAAATGGTGGCAATGGAAAGAATGGTTGAAAGGGATAAGACCATAAACTCTCAAAGGAAGTTTTAGAATACAAGCCCAGTTAATACGTTTAAACTCCCCTTGACTGAGTTAAAAATACCATGTACCAAGCAACCAGACAATTGGGTCTCATATCAAAGCCCCCCTCACTAGATCTAGTCATAGAGAAGAACCTAGGGGAACGACTAATGCTTTGAGTTCCACTAACTCAATAGTCACTCTACAAATGAGTGCTGACATCTAAAGGATGAGATAGAGAACATGTTCATCAATGGAAAGTTGGATCAGTATGTTAATGAGCACGTCAATTAGAGGACAAAATGGCTGAACGCTTCCAAGAACACTTTTTAAAGTTGTCAATGGAGGAAAAATAATTCCCACAAAGTCATTATGACCATATGCGACGAGTCCTATATGGCCGGTAACATCCAAATAGCTCAGGCAAGTTACTGTAAGAAACTCCTTGTTGAAGACACTTAGGTTATAACATGAGGAAGTAGATGTTATATTCACAATATTTGATAGGAGATTGGTTGCGTGCCCATATCATGACCCAATGGTAATGTCAATACAAGTAACTAATGTCACCATAAATTGTGGTCTCTTTGATGATGCAAGTTCCGTGAATGTTATGTTTAAGACATCGAAAAGATGAAATTTCCCACTTCCATCTCAAGCCATGTAATGTACCAATATATAGTTTCAATGGTGACCGAATTGCTTTGTTAGGCTCAACTTCCCATATCGTCACATTCGAGGAGGAGCCTCATTCCATAAAAATCAAGATCAGCTTTATGATACTTGATGTCTTATATGCATACAATATCCAGATCAAGAAACCAACTTTTGTCAGGCAAGATGCGATAGTGGCATACCAAAGGATGGTGATGAAATTTCCAACATTGAACAGTTTTGCTTACATTAAAACTGATCAACAAATTTGTAATGACCCATATATTTAATTATTTTAAATTATTAAACTTAATATGATTATTGGATAAAAATGGTCAGAAATAAATATATAGTGATTACTAATATAATTTATTGGAGGATTTAATTACTTCATTTGATATTGCAAATTATTCGAATGGTTGAATTCTGAATTTTATGTGAATGAAAATGATGTCAAAGTTGATTTAAATTTTGTTTAAATATGAATGAAAATCATTTACTTTCAAAATTGTATTTAAAAGTGAATACTTAGAAATTGGAAATTTTATATTATAATTAAAGAGTAAAAATAGCCATTTTGGCCATTGTCTCAGAATTTGACGAAACCAGTTCCATTAGGACCGTAATAGTATATTATTATCAGATTTCAAATTTCATAGCGATTGGAGTTATCATTTGGTCGTATGAGATAGAAATACGTTAAAATTTATATCAAAATTTAATATGATAATTGGGTTCAAAAAGCTATATTCTCCATACGATCGAGCTGGATCTCGAGACTTATTCCATTGCATTCGAAATAGGAGTATAACATTGTGAACGCCTGATGGCACGCCTCGATTGAAGTCCATAATTTATAATCAGATATTTGGGAAATTTAAATAATATATTTAAGTCGATTTAACTTCAGCCGCTATTACATCCAATCAGCCACCCTATGTTGTTGGCTTTCGTTTCCTTCCCCTTTTATTTATACATGATCATGCTTACCAGAGAATAATTTGCAATGATCCAAGAGAAAAAAAGAGTAAATTCAAAAAAAATAGATTTCTCAATCTATACGAATCGAAAAATCTTTAAACTGATTCCAAAATTCCTAATTCATCGCGAGCTTCCAACTGACATGCATTTGTAAGGTACGGCAAACTTTTTGGTGTTCCACGGTAAGGGGAAGTGGCTAGGGTTTTGGTTTCTAGATTTTTGGAGTTCGATTCGATGAGAGGACTTTTGATTTGGGTTCGTCATGGATAGGCGCATCTACTGGTGGAATTTCATGGCACTCGATGGTGAAATGGAGTGTGTGACATTGCTACAGGGTCATTCATGCATGGCCAAGGTTGCATTTTGCAGGGTGGCTCCGAAAGTGTCGAGGTGGGTATGGTCAAGTCGAGAGAGGCGAAGGGGAATCGATGGTGGATCAGATCATCGAACGATCGATTAGATTTGCGTGTCACTGACACAATGTAGCCGTGCACGAGATGACACTACAGGCTTTGATCGAGCATTTACGGAAGAAGCACGTAGTTGGACCGGGCCTTCTATGATGATGGGTAATTAAATCCTAGTTGTAATTAAGTTAGTAAATTAATAAATTTATATAAGTCGTCATTCTTTAAACTATCGTATCTTCTTCATAAGTTGTTCGAATTTAACTAAAAAGGTCAAGGAGCAAGTGTCAAAGTTTGAATAAACCATCAACATATTTGGAATGTTAAAAATGAAGCTCAACCCCAAGAAGTGCTCCTTTTTTGTCTAACCCGTGAAGTTCTTGGGTTATTTATTGAGCGTTAAAGGCATTGAACTCAATCTTGGAAAAATCCAATCAATATAAGAGACGCAAATGTTAATAATCCTAAAGCAAGTAAAGATCATCAACAACATAATACCTTAACCCAACCACTTCATCTCTCAGGAAAAAAAAGTGTGCAATGTTCTTTAATCTTATCAAAATGGGAATGGAGTTTGTTGGACAACAGAATGTAAAAAGGCCTTCTACAACAGTCCTACTTTCTATGCCATAAATTAAATAGAATTTAATTAAATTAAAAATGTTCTGTAACGATCCAGAATTTCAGTCATTTGAATTTGGAATAATTAATTAATTTTAAATATTGAAAAGTTAATTTTATAAGTTAAATACCTTGAATTTCAAATATAGCGATTTATTTGGTAACTAAATTGTAAAATTTAATATTTGGAATTGTTCAAATAATTGAATCTTGAATTTATTATGAATAAAAATGATTTTGAAAGTAGATTTCAAATCTATTTGAATAAAAAGAAAGATAGTAAACTTTTGACTAAAAGTGAATAAACAAAATGTAACGACCCGGAATTTTGGGTCGCTAGATTTGAACATTTAATTCATTTTAAATGTTGAGTATTGATTACAATTTGAATTTAAATAAAAGAGTTTGATTAAGTTAATAAAATTAGTTAAATTTCAATTACGTGAATGAAATTGAAAATTTGAATAATAATAGTTTAATATTAGAATTGGGATAAATGGGTGAATCTGAGAGTAAATAAATATATAAATGGTTTCTAAAAATTTATTTAAGTTTATTTTGATTTAAATAGTAATATTGGATTGTTGGATGAAATTAGAAGTTAATAAATTGAATTTGGAATTTTATATTAATTTAATAATGGAATTTAATAATATAATAATGCAAATAATCGGATTTAGATTTAAACTGAATCGGAATGATTTCTAATGTGAATATAAATTTCATACGAGTTATAATAGAGTTAGTAAAATTTTAAAGGTGAAATTTTAGATGATTTCGATGATTTTGGAAATCGTTCGATTTAATCGACGAGTTAAAATAGCATTCCGGGGTACAGTCTCGGAATTCGATGAAACTAGTTCCATTGGATCCGTAATAGTTAGTTATTATCGGATTTCAATTTTCGTAGAAATCGGAGTTGTCGTTTGACCCCGGCAGCATAAAACGCATAGAAAATACTTTAATCGGTTTAATTTTAAATTGATCGTTTAATTCCGTAATTCGCACGTATGACCAATTTAGCTTCCGAAACCTGTCCCATTGTGTTCGGAACGCGGAAAAACCCTAGGAACACCTTTTGGTACGTGAGAATTGGAGTTCGTTTGCAATAAGATGTTAAATTGAGAATTTTGTTAATAAAATAATATTAAATAATATTATATATACACACTTATATTTACAAACCCTAATTATATCACTGGCCGCTGTTGCTATTATAATTCAATGGCCGAAAATTGTCTACCTTCTTCCCCAATTACCGATCAATCCACGCATTATTTTCGAAATCTCCCAACTAGAGAATTGTAGTACTCGTCGAGTACTACACTTCCAACGGAGGGGATCGATTATCGTGTGACGTGGTGGTCATAATAGCGCGATGAAGTGCGGCCGTTCGTCCTCGTTTTCTGCGCTTATGATGTAGCCGAGCTCGTTCTTGTTTTGGCCGAAGGGGGAGTAAGCCGTGGGCTTCATGGTGGAGTTGATCGATCACGTTCTAGGCAAGTGAGGAGGAAGCGGTTTGAAACCCTAAATCGCGACTTTGGGTTCGTGGAGCCTGGAATGTGCGTGTTTGAAGATGACGTACAGGGTGCGACTCTGATATCTAGTAGCAGATCCTGCGGTCGATTGCAAATAGGTTATAAAATTAAAAAGAAATTTGTTTTAAATTATAGCAAACTATTAAAATTCATATCTAATGTGTACGTAGTTGAAATTCAATGAAACAGGAAGCGTTGGAATCGCAGCGTCATGATCTACACTGCGATGCAGATCTGGAATTATTTGGAGCAAGTAAGAACTAGATTAAATCGAATGGACTCGATTTAATTTAAAATTTGAAACGTCGAAACTCAAGGTGAGTTTAACTCACTCACATCTGGAGTATTGGTTAATTTAAATAGTCAATATTTAAATGAATTGTTTGATTGGTTGAATATGATTGAATCGATATATATTGTTATGCTAATATCTATGAATGCAGGGAAACAGGTTGGAGGGATCCAACTGGATCCCTCACAAATAGAAATTAATTTATATTCCGCGATATACATCATTTATTATTCTGTGATAATTTGTTTAGAGCCCGATATGCAGTGTTTTATTTATATGTCATGATGCATTAAATTTAAATTTAAATTGTGTTGTGCTGTGATTGGGGGAAAAACAACTTGAAAATTTTAAATATAAATAGTTGAATTGGGTTTAAGATTATAAAAGAAATTCCTAAGTAAAGGATTTTAAAAGAGATTAAATCCAAGGAATGGGTTGAAAAATTTCAAGTGTTTGAGATTTGATTTCAAAGGGAATTGAGAATTGTTTAAATTAATAACGAGATTTATTTTAAAGAATGAGAAGTGTGCTTTCTCCTGGAAATTTGTTTCGTTTAAGAAAGCTTTCAAATCTATAAATTTGCAGTTTAAATATGTTTAGAATATTTTTAGAAAGAAATATTATTTTAAAATGTTTTTAAGTGAAATCAAATATTTGATTAAGTAATTATGGTATTTAATTATTTTAAAAGAAGTATAGTAGTATTAAGTTTTCAAAAGAAAATTTTAATATGAATATTTGGTTTAATAACCTTATTTGAAAAAAAGGTGAAATTTTATTTAAAAATACTTAGGAAACCACTGTATATTTCTTTATGTATTATTTTCAATTAAATAATTTCCAAAGCTTATTTTAAATATTTTAAATGTATATTTGAAAGTGATTTCCAGGAAATAGCGATGTGCTTAAAATAAAAGGAGATATTTTTAAAGTATGGAAAGGGATTTTACGGGATGAACGTAAAATCGAATTGGGTAAATCGTGATTGGATTGATTAAAGAGAATTCTTGGGTTATCCTAAAAAGGAAGTATATTTCCCTGAGATGCCAAGTACGTTTTCTTAAAGTTGATTTTTGAAAGGTTGGGAGTTTTGATTTTTATTTAAAGAATGGTTTCAAGAAAATTATTTAAATGGTAAGAATTTTTTTTTTAGTGAACACGTAGTAAATTGGTTATAGAAGTAAATATTTTTAAAGGGGAATTAGAATCATGTTTTAAAGAATATTATTATCATTTATACTTATAAATGGTTCTATTTTAAAGAAAATCAATTAGAGCTTTATTTGAAATTGTATAAGGATTCATAACTTAATGTTTAAAACTAGTATGACTTGACTTATTTTAAAGTTAATTGTTTATATTTTATAAAGCAGTTTTATTCGAAATATTTTTAAAAGTATATGTATATTTTAAATTAAGTATGTAAGTAGATTTGATATAAAGGGTTTTAATGTATTTTGAGGGATAAAGTATTTAAATTATTTTAAACCTTAAATATGGGTACTTGGATGTTTCAGAGGGAATAAGGATTTGAGAATCTATTCCATGAGGAAATTGGATTTGAAAAGTGTTTTCAAAAGAAATTTTGAAATTGGAATTTTATCTCGTAAAGATATTTTGAGGGAATAAATAATTGGGGATTATTTATTTGTGTGATGGATGTTTGTGAATATTAATTGATAGCTAGATCACCGACTATCAATATTGGACAAATGCGTTGATCATTTAGAAGAGACCGGGATCGAGATTTATTTCTCGAAAACCACTTCGATCCGGTTTGTACGTTTCGTGGAAAAACGTGTTCGGAGTCGAAAATGGAGCAATGAAGTGCAAGGGCTAGTCGCTACTAATCTTGACGATATTTCCAAAATGGATGTAGTAGGAGTAGTGCCTTCGGTTCCGTTCGAACCCGGGACGGACTATTATGGATGAATGCTTTCGGAACATCGTCAGGTGGACGATGGGCATTCTAAATGAAACGTTCAAAAAGGTAACGCTTAGCCTCAAACCTCATCAAATGGAAATGACTGAAAATCAGGGGTTATGCAGCAAGGCTTCGTGGGTAGCCCCCACTTGAGAGTAAGGTCATCTCTGTCTAGATGTCCCTTTTTATTTCGGCTTAGTGGTGCGGTTGCTGATCCCAACCACGGGGTGATCTTATTCGGAACTGTCCAGTAAGGGATGGTTCCGGTCTTATGTTGTAGGGGAGCGGGCGTACTCCTCAGTACTGTAATCTAGACCATGTACTGTGACAGGTGGTACCCCAGTGCCTAGTCATTGTTGGAAATCCATTCTCCCTACGAGCCCTTTTACGAGTTTTGTTTGTATTACCCACTCTGTGGCTAGTAGCTGGAATTTAATAGATGTAACAATTTCGGCTATTTTATAAGTATTTGTTTATAGACCCTATTATAATATCAGAGGATTTCTATAAAAAGTGTTTTAGCTATCGTAAGGTAGAAACCCGACATGTTTATTTGTGGCGTGGTCTTACGAGATGCTTTGTTTTCAAAAGGATTTTTGAAACTTTAATAATCAATTTGGATGCATTACTATCAGCTGGTATTCCAGACTGACTCGGGTGTTATTTCATTATAATGCCCGGGTCAGACCGAGTATTATATGTTCAGGATAGGATGCTATAGAGCAGGAGAGGAGCTAGAGTCCGAGACGTATCATACGCACTTGTATATATATCTGCTGCTGTGATTTTTGGATTTGTCTGTCTGGTAATATTGTTGTATGAGATACCCTACTGGTATGATGTATACAACAGATATAGTTTCATTTTGTGTAAAGATCTATTATTTATTATTATATTTTATTCCGCTGCGACTGTGAGATTCTGATATTGTTTAGTTTCTTCTTCTTCTATTTCTTCCTCTTTAATCCCTAATGGTTCGTTTTTCTGTTCCACTTGAGTTAATTGACGTAGAATAGTATTGACTCAAGGGGTATGGATTTGCGGGCTGTCACACTTGGTATCAGAGCTTAGGTTGGCGACAACCTAGGCTTTGGTGGGGAAATTACTCATTAAGCGGAGTCAATAGTACTCTATAATGAGTTGAGAGTATTAATAACTATGAGAGCGTACTTGTTAGTGAATATAGAATTGTTTTCATACTGTGTTGACTTACCGGTTGAGTGTTTATGGATTCTGGTCGGCACGGGAAGTACAACCGTATCGATAGGGGTTTCTAAACTCTTAAACAAGATAAACCGACATAGTATTGTTTTTAAAGAGGGTAAATGAAATAATTTTACCTGAAATTATATTTTGATAAAAAAGAAATAATTTTTTGAAATTATTATATATATTTGGATGATTGGTTGTTAATATCATAATCAAATAAGAATCTAGAATTTAATCTAAAATTTGAAATGGTTATAATCGGATAAATTTTACAAGTATAAATTATATAAATTCGAAAGAAGAATAACTAAATTTGAACTGAACCAGAATTTAAATCCCGGAAGCTTTGGAAAGGATTTTAAATGTAATAAAAATAAAAGTTTGGAAATTTAAAATCTTGGGAATGTTTGGGAATGTTTTCCAAAATGTTTAAAGGCATGGAGTATTATTTTGGGTAATATGTGAAGGGAAACTGTTTTGAAATGAGTTTGGGGAAAGTAAGGAAGCACTGAACTCACTTCGGTCGCTGGAAAATAATCCTGATGATGCTGGCCACATCAATAGAATTCATTTTCGAGTTTCTAATGTGATGGATTGCTACCAAAATGGTTGGTTATGATATTGTTTGGACTTGTTGGGTATAACAGTTGTTTTGGAAATTTCAAAATGGGAAAATTGTTTTGGTACAACCAAGTTGTTTGGAAATCCGGAGATTTGATTTAATATACCAAGTAGGTATGAGTTGATTATTATTTCAGAATGATTTTGGAATAAAACCGGGTAATAGAATTCTGGTAAATTCTATTTAAATAATGTGTAAGGTTAAATTGAATCAACCATTGAACTTATTAAGTGAAGTTGATATTAATAAAAAGGAAATGAAATTTTTAATCTTGGAATTAGATTTTAACTTGAGTTATGAAGTGAATAAAATATCTTGAAGTGAATAGAAAATTGGAATTTAACTTGGGATAAGTTAAATAAATTGAATTTAGAATTAAATTGATTTGGATTAAATTGAAATGTAAAATAACTTGGTAATCATGGGTCATTGTACAATAAATCGTACCCATAAGCTATTAAGTGTTATACTTGTGATCTGAAAATTTGGATTTAAAATTTGCAAAGGATTAAGGTGAAAGAAAATTTATATCCTTAAGAATTCAGAGATATATATATATATAGAATTTGGAATTGTGATTATAAGATGTAAATGGATTGAAATGAGCAATATAAACTTTGAAGTAAATAATTTGGTGAATTTATAAATAGGAAATGGAATTATAATCACATACGGGAAGTAGTTAAATGGTATGGGGGATTCAAATTTAATCCTAAATGAGATGTAAAGTAAGATAAGGTGAAGAAAATATAAAATATACAAGGGTGAATGAACTTAAGTCAGTAAATAAGGTTTGAACTTGTATATGAAGAATTAAAACTGGATTGAATTAGACTTAACTTTGATTAAATGGAATTGAGTTGAATTTGGATTTAATCAAAATCAAAATTCAACTGAGTTATGAATAATATTGAATGAAATTAATTTTTATTTAAAATAGTAAAAGAAATGAAATGAATCCAAGTTGGCTAAATAAATTTAGTTAGACTTGAGTTAAATTTGGGAAAAATAATTGAGTTGAAGGAAAGTTTAATATAAAGTAAAATGATATTGTAGGAATAAAATTTTAACTCGACTAAATTTAAAGGAATCATTTGAGAATGAATTTAGCGTAGGCTAAACTAAATAAAGAGAGGCTTGAAGATGAATTTAGTGTAAACTAAATTAAATGGAATTTGTATAGGCATGGATGAAATTTTGGTGGATTGTTAAGGCAATTTTTAAGAGAAAAATAAAAACCCAGTTCTAGGATGGGATTTAATTTTGGCAATAAAAGCTGAGAGTGTGAATGAATGATGGAATTAGATTATTATAGTGATGGTTTGAATTGTAAATAAATTCCAATGAGTGAAATAATTTAAAATGGTCTCTTTGTTAATAAAATAAATCGAAAAATGGATTGAATAAATAAACAAAGTGCATTAAAATTTGTCAATGGATTGGAATTGATTTGGATGAGAATCAAATGAAAATAAAATAAAATTTGATATAAGAAGATAATGAAAATATTGTGAACGAACTTAAGCGAACTGAATAATAATTGTGGTCGAGCTTCATAATGTTGTCTTGGATAAATTTGTTTAGATAATAAGCATTGAAATGCAAGTGAAGAGAATTTTAATTAATTATTGTGATAAAATAAGGTTGTATGAGTTGTAAATAATCCAGAATGGAATGATATTAATATAAACTTGAATTGATTAATGAAATTGAATAATTGTTATGTGATAAAAATGCTTGGATTGTAAACCATGCTGAACTGAAGAGAATTAATATGAATCTAAATTGAAAATTAGTTTTAACTGGTTATAAGCTTAAGAATTGGTTATTTGTTTGAATAACCACAACCTGCATTGAAATTAGTCGTTAAACTTAAGTGAATGAATCAAAAGAAGTAAATGAAATTGATATTTGAATAATGGAAAATGGATTGGAATCTATTTAGTGGATTTGTATGTAAATGCAGGTTAATTAAAAAGAAAAGTAAATGAATCAAAAGCTTATATTACTCTTATTGAAGTGAATGTGAATCTAACATTTGCAACACGGATGTAAGTCATTCGAGTGGAATATAATGAAGTTTGAATTTGGAAAAGAAATGCAAATAAATCAAATTGGAAGTACATTAGATTGTGAATCAATTTGAATTTAAATTGAAGTAAATTGAAAATAGTGAAGCATGTGTTCATAATATTGAAGTGAATATGAATTGGTGGTAGTAATTATGAATTGAGAATGGTAAACTTGTATGTAAATCATTTGTGTGAAATAAAATGGAGCTTGGAATTAGAAAAGGAACTTTGTATATGCTATAAAATATGATTTACTTATGAAATCATGCAAATTGTTGATTGGATTATGAATTGATATGTTTGGCTTACATTTATATCGGAAATGTTGTTAAATGTTCATATCTTTGAAAATTGATGAGTTTGTTGAGTAAGTCAGGTACGGAAGGCGTTCGATAGAGTTGGAGCGTGTATATGCGTTATATTAGGCGCTTGCTTTATAATTTGCTAAAAAAAAGGTACGCCTACGCAAATATAATTGGGAAATGATATTTTTTGTGATATATTTTGGCTTCCGACCGTGTGGGTCGATGTATATATATTTATCTGTATCATGATATTGCGAAAGCTCCTCCGTACAGGGGAGACTCTGCCAAAAAATTTCGGAAATTTTGGAAGTTAGAAAATTTTTAGGAATTTTGGAAAATTTTATTTACTAGTGAAGTATTTTGAAATGATGTTGAAACAAAAGCTTTAGAGTAAATAAAGAAAATGAGTTTGGATTTAAGTTAAAGGGTTTTGGGAAGTGTATATAAGTTTTAACCAAGTAAGTTGGGTAAGTAAGTGGGTTTAGAAGTATTTTTCTACCCTAGCAAATTTCGAGGACGAAATTTTTATAAGGGGGGAGGAATGTTACGACCCGGAATTTTGGGTCGCTAGATTTGAACATTTAATTCATTTTAAATGTTGAGTATTGATTATAATTTGAATTTTAAATAAAAGACTTTGATTAAGTTAATAAAATTAGTTATATTTCAATTACGGGAATGAAATTGAAAATTTGAATAATAATAGTTTAATATTAGAATTGGGATAAATGGCTGAATCTGAGAGTAAATAAATATATAAATGGTTTCTAAAAGTTTATTTAAGTTTATTTTGATTTAAATAGTAATATTGGATTGTTGGATGAAATTAGAAGTTAATAAATTGAATTTGGAATTTTATATTAATTTAATAATGGAATTTAATAATATAATAATGAAAATAATCGAATTTAGATTTAAACTGAATCGGAATGATTTCTATTGCGAATATAAATTTCATAAGAGTTATAATATAGTTAGTAAAATTTTAAAGGTGAAATTTTAGATGATTTCGATGATTTTGGAAATCGCTCGATTTAATCGACGAGTTAAAATAGACTTCCGGGGTACAGTCTCGGAATTCGACGAAACTAGTTCCATTGGATCTGTAATAGTTAGTTATTATCGGATTTCAATTTTCGTAGCAATCGGAGTTGTCATTTGACCCCGGTAGCATAAAACGCATAGAAAATACTTTAATCGATTTAATTTTAAATTGATCGTTTAATTCCACAATTCGCACATATGACCGATTTAGCTTCTGAAACCTGTCCCATTGTGTTCGGAACGCGGAAAAACCCTAGGAACACCTTTTGGTACGTGAGAATTGGAGTTCGTTTGCAATAAGATGTTAAATTGAGATTTTATTAATAAAATAATATTAAACAATATTATATATACACACTTATATTTACAAACCCTAATTATATCACCGACCGCCGTTTCTATTATCATTCAATAGCCAAAAATTGTCTACCTTCTTCCCCAATTATGGATCAATCCACGCATTATTTTCGAAATCTCCCAACTAGAGAATTGTAGTACTCGTCGAGTACTACACTTCCAACGGAGGGGATCGATTATCGTGTGACGTGGTGGTCATAATAGCGCGATGAGGTGCGGCCGTTCGTCCTCGTTTTCTGCGCTTATGATGTAGCCGAGCTCGTTCATGTTTTGGCCGAAGGGGGAGTAAGCCGTGGGCTTCATGGTGGAGTTGATCGATCACGTTCTAGGCGAGTGAGGAGGAAGCGGTTTGAAACCCTAAATCGCGACTTTGGGTTCGTGGAGCCTGGAATGTGCGTGTTTGAAGATGACATACAGGGTGCGGCTCTGATTTCTAGTAGAAGATCCTACGGCCGATTGCAAATAGGTTATAAAATTAATAAAGAAATTTGTTTTAAATTATAGCAAACTATTAAAATTCATATCTAATGTGTACGTAGTTGAAATTCAATGAAACAGGAAGCGTTGGAATCGCAGCGTCATGATCTACGCTGCGATGCAGATCTGGAATTATTTGGAGCAAGTAAGAATTTTAGATTAAATCGAATCGACTCGATTTAATTTAAAATTTGAAACGTCGAAACGCAAGGTGAGTTTAACTCACTCACTTCTGGAGTATTGGTTAATTTAAATAGTCGATATTTAAATGAATTGTTTGATTGGTTGAATATGATTGAATCGATATATGTTGTTATGCTAATATCTGTGGATGCAGAGAAACAGGTTGGAGGGATCCAACTGGATCTCTCACAAATAGAAATTAATTTATATTCTGCGATATACATCATTTATTATCCTGTGATAATTTGTTTAGAGCCTGATATGCAGTGTTTTATTTATATGCCGTGATGCATTAAATTTAAATTTAAATTTAAATTGTGTTGTGCTGTGATTGGGGGGAAAACAACTTGAAAATTTTAAATATAAACAGTTGAATTGGGTTTAAGAATATAAAATAAATTCCTAAGTAAAGGATTTTAAAAGAGATTAAATCCAAGGAGTGGGTTGAAAAATTTCAAGTGTTTGAGATATGATTTCAAAGGGAATTGAGAATTGTTTAAATTAATAGTGAGATTTATTTTAATGAATGAGAAGTGTGATTTCTCCTGGAAATTTTGTTTCGTTTAAGAAAGCTTTCAAATCTATAAATTTGCAGTTTAAATATGTTTAGAATATTTTTAGAAAGAAATATTATTTTAAAATGTTTTTAAGTGAAATCAAATATTTAAGTAATTATGGTATTTAATTATTTTAAAAGAAGTATAGTAGTATTAAGTTTTCAAAAGAAAATTTTAATATGAATATTTGGTTTAATAACCTTATTTTAAAAAAAGGTGAAATTTTATTTAAAAATACTTAGGAAACCACTGTATATTTCTTATGTATTATTTTCATTTAAATAATTTCCAAAGCTTATTTTAAATATTTTAAACGTATATTTGAAAGTGATTTCCAGGAAATAGCGATGTGCTTAAAATAAAAGGAGCTATTTTTAAAGTATGGAAAGGGATTTTACGGGATGAACGTAAAATCGAATTGGGTAAATCGTGATTGGATTGATTAAAGAGAATTCTTGGGTTAGGAAGTATATTTCCCTGAGATGCCAAGTACGTTTTTTTAAAGTTGATTTTTGAAAGGTTAGGAGTTTTGAGTTTTATTTAAAGAATGGTTTCAAGAAAATTATTTAAATGGTAAGAATTTTTTTTTAGTGAACACGTAGTAAAATGGTTGTAGAAGTAACTATTTTTAAAGGGGAATTAGAATCATGTTTTAAAGAATATTATTATCATTTATACTTTATAAATGGTTCTATTTTAAAGAAAATCAATTAGAGCTTTATTTGAAATTGTATAAGGATTCATAACTTAATGTTTAAAACTAGTATGACTTAACTTATCTTAAAGTTAATTGTTTATATTTTATAAGGCAGTTTTATTCGAAATATTTTTAAAATTATATGTATATTTTAAATTAAGTATGTAAGTAGATTTGACATAAAGGGTTTTAATGTATTTTGAGGGATAAAGTATTTAAATTATTTTAAACCTTAAATATGGGTACTTGGATGTTTCAGAGGGAATAAGGATTTGAGAATCTATTCCATGAGGAAATTGGATTTGAAAAGTGTTTTCAAAAGAAATTTTGAAATTGGAATTTTATCTCGTAAAGATATTTTGAGGGAATAAATAATTGGGGATTATTTATTTGTGTGATGGATGTTTGTGAATATTAATTGATAGTTGAATCACTGACTATCAATATTGGACAAATGCGTTGATCGTTTCGAAGAAACCGGGATCGAGATTTATTTCTCGAAAACCACTTTGATTCGGTTTGTACGTTTCGTGGAAAAACGTGTTCGGAGTCGAAAATGGAGCAATGAAGTGCAAGGGATAGTCGCTACTAATCTTGAGGATATTTCCAAAATGGATTTAGTAGGAGTAGTGCCTTCGGTTCCGTTCGAAGCCGGGACGGACTAGTATGGATGATGCTTTCGGAACATCGTCAGGTGGACGATGGGCATTCTAAGTGAAACGTTCAAAAAGGTAACGCTTAGCCTCAAGCCTCATCAAATGGGAATGACTGTAAATCAAGGGTTATGCAGCAAGGCTTCGTGGGTAGCCCCCACTTGAGAGTAAGGTCATCGCTGTCTAGACGTCCCTTTTTATTTCGGCTTAGTGGTGCGGTTGCTGATCCCAACCGCGGGGTGATCTTATTCGGAATTGTCCAGTAAGGGATGGTTCCGGTCTTGTGTTGCAATGGAGCGGGCGTACTCCTTGGTACTGTGATCTAGACTACGTACTGTGACAGGTGGTACCCCTGTGCCTAGTCATTATTGGAAATCCATTCTCCCTACGAGCCCTTTTACGAGTTTTGTTTGTATTACCCACTCTGTGGCTGGTAGCTGGAATTTAATAGATGTAACAATTTCGGCTATTTTATAAGTATTTTTATATAGACCCTATTATAATATCAGAGGATTTCTATAAAAAGTGTTTTAGCTATCGTAAGGTAAAAACCCGACATGTTTATTTGTGGCGTGGTCTTACAAGATGCTTTTGTTTTCAAAAGGATTTTTGAAACTTTAATAATCAATTTGGATGCATTATTATCAGCTGGTATTCCAGACTGACTAGGGTGTTATTTCATTATAATGCTCGGGTCAGACCGGGTATTATATGTTCAAGATAGGATGCTATGGAGCAGGAGAGGAGCTGGAGTCCGAGACATATTATACGCACTTGTATATATATGCTGCTGTGATTTGTGGATTTGTCTATCTGGTAATATTGTTGTATGAGATACCCTACTGGTATGATGTATACAACAGATATAGTTTCATTTTGTGTAAAGATCTATTATTTATTATTATATTTTATTCCGCTGCGACTGTGAGATTCTGATATTGTTTAGTTTCTTCTTCTTCTATTTCTTCTTCTTTAATCTCTAATGGTTCGTTTTTCTGTTCCACTTGAGTTAATTGACGTAGAATAGTATTGACTCAAGGGGTATGGATTTGCGGCCTGTCACACAAAAATTGGAAATTTGATATTTACATAGTTGTGTGAAATTGGCCTTTTGGGACACTATCTTGGAATTGGACGAAACCAGTTTCATTAGAACCGTAATAGTATACTATTGTATGATAACCAATTTCATGGCAGTTGGACTTATCATTTGCTCGTGCGAATTAGAAGCGCTTCGAAATTTATTAAAGAAATTTAATATAATTTTATTTTGGAAATTTATATTTTGTATATGATGGAACTGGCTACCGATATATATTCATTATGTTCGAAATAGGGTTATAACATATAGGATGCCAGGCGGCACACTTCGTTAGGAGTTCGAAATTTTAATGGGTGAATAGTGCTGTGAAATTTGTCTATATAAAGCCATCCATTCCTTTAATTCGCTTAAACACTAACCTAAATTTTCAACTGCCATTAAACATCAGCCAAATCCAATGGCCCTTATCATCTCTAACCACTAGAGGCCATTTCGGCCTTCAACCCGAACTAGAATAATGTAGAGTTCGACTAGATGAAGCTAGTCAACGACTGGGTCGAACTGATTGGCAACGAGGCGGCGGTTGAGGGCTTGCGTTCGTCGGAAACAAGGGCTCGGTTTTGGGTTAGCGTGCATGCATGCGTAGTAAGTGGTGGCGGCTGGCAATGTCAGTGGCGCGAGCGATGATGGAGGCGGCGACATCATTTGGTTTATGTCAATCGATTTTGAGGAAAGAAAATGAATGTTGCGAGTCTAGGAAAGAAAACCATGTATGCATGAGGGAAGATGGAGGGAAGAAAGGTTTAAGTTTTGAAAAGTTAACTGACTAATGTTAATATAATTATTTCATATGATCATTAATCTATACCTTGTTCATATAAGGTTTTTTTTAACACGACAAGTTGCATTGCATTCGTGCCGATGAATTCTATGCTATGGAGTTGGATTGGATGGATTCGGCATTTAAAAATCACCAAAATATATAATAAAAATGGATTCATATCACCATCTATTTGGTTTTGGTGCTATACATAGCCTTAGTGCTATACGGTGATTTTATATACAAGGTGATTGCACTTATGGTGTTTTAAACTCTTATACAAGTTCTATATGGTGTTTTGGTGATTTCTATCTTAGTGTTTATTGGTGTTAAAATTTTCTATCGGTTAATCTAAACAAGTAAGCAAAATTGGTGTTGATGAAAATAGATGTTTAAGCTAAAACTTACGGATGGTCGCTCGTTAACAGCCATATTCTCTACACTAGCAGACGGTATTACTCAATAATACTCTTTGTTAGTGTAGGTCTCGGATTGGGGCGTCACAGCTTCGTACTAGTAGGAATTTTGGGTTAAATTGAAAGACCATTCAATTTTAATCCAAACTAGAGTGCTTTAGCAATTTCTTAAATTTCTACGAGTTAATCTCACGTTTTTGGTCAATAAGAAAATATTATATAGTCAATATATTTATTTATTGGAAACGTAGATATTTTATTGTTGATTGCCATGAATTTTTGGATGATTGACTATTTATATTGTTGGTTTGGATAGGAAGATACCCTATTACGTTCCTGTGTAAGAGAGGATGACCTTTTGTATACAAATCCTGTCTCGAAACGGTTGATTTTTATGTTATTTGATTATATGTTGTATGTGATGTAGGGGGATGGATTCAAGGGATCCAACAGGATTCCTCATGCTATTGATTTTGTTTTCATATAATTTGATATATGATATGTTGGATGCTATAATTGATGACACGGACACAATTTTTCTTTTTAGTGCTTTAGTAACACTGAGCTTTATATTTTGGTGTTTCAAAATACTATAAGCAATGATTGATTTTAAAAACGGGATCTCAAATCTAATTTTGGAAATTATACATGTTTTAAATAATTATTCTTAAATTATTTGAAGAAGTGATTTATCTTAAAATCAAAGGTATGATTTTTGCGGATATTATAATTTAATAGTTTTCTAAAACATTTTAAATAGACTTTTTGAACTGCAAATAAAGATTTTTAAAACCTTGGAAAATAAAATAGTCTTTTATAACAAAGGGATATGGTTTTAGAAAGAAAATAGAAATATTTTGATATAAATATTTATTAGCTATTTTATATAAAGTGATATATATATATAGGTATAATTTATAAAGGTGAAATTTATGAATATGATAATTTACAAAAGTAATATTTTACATACGAAGTAAAGATTGAAAATCATGTTTGTTAATAAAAGTATGGATTTATAAAATGTGTTATAAATCAAAGGAAATTATCATTAGTTAACAAACTAGAAAGTAAATCACAAAGGGGTGGATTTATAATAAGATGTGGAATGATATTTTTTATAAGTAGTTGATTGTACTTTAGACATTGAAGTTGAGGGTAAATTGAGAATGTTAAATGATATTTATAAATAGAAAGGAAGTTTTATAAAAAAAAGAGAATTATAAATATAGTTTTATATGGAAAGTTAAGTGTGGATTTTTATCAAAGAAAATATTTATGTTTTTTTAAATTAAAAAAGTTGTTTATTTATACTAGTATTGTTTTAAAGTTGGTTATCAGTATTTTAAATAATGGAAGTTAACTATTTAAATTATTAATATGGTTTGAAATTAAGTATGATTACTGATTAATATAGTTTTGGGAATTAATTATTTTTATTTATAATAATGTTGAAGGTAAATTATTATTGTTATTTAAGAATGTTTTGGAATTTATTAGTTATTATTTTAAGATGTTTTAAAGTTAGTATTTAATTATTTATTTACAATGTTTACTATTAAATAACAGTGTTTTTAAGTAAATGATTAGAATTTATATTGTAGATATTTTCGAGATTTATAAATAGGGTTTATAAGCAGATGGAGATTATAAAAGGAATCTTATAACATGTTTTGGAAAACATAAAGGAAGATTTGTTAAAAAAAAAAGGAGTTTTATAAATGGTTCTATTAATTTAAAACGGAGTTTATAAATGATTTTGAAAATGAATAAAAAGGAAAATCTTCCCAAACGTTGGTGAATATACTTATGCCATTGGGATAGTATATGGATATTTTCCAAGTACTGAAAATATAAGTGCCAGTGAATGAATCTTTGTAAAAGTATTTTGGTATAGATATTACAAATTAATTTGAGCTAATGGAAGGATTTGTAAAAAAGGGCTTAGTGTCACTTGGTGCTTAACCAATATTTGTTTTTCCCTATGGAATTTAAATTCCTGATTTGAATGTTTGTTTATTTGGTAGTTAAATAACCGACTGTCGAATTTAGACCCAAACATAACTTTCGAAATATCTAGGAGAAACAGGTTAGTAATATAGCACAATCATCTTCGATGATGATGTTCTATGCATATAAATCTCATTTCGTTCTTCTAGGACAATGATAGAAAGTTTTTCCACTAACGGTTAGAAGGTGAACTTCGCACTTATCTTTGACTCTGTATTTCTTAAAGCACCGCGATTGAGTTTATCGGAAATTATCGAATGTTGTTCCGAAGAGAACGGGATCAGATATGTTACCCGAAAACCACTTCGATTCAACTCAAGCGTTTTCAAAGCAAAGACATCTTGAACATGATGGAATTGAAGATGGAGCTGTCAACTATTTCGTTAAGTCCCGAAATGAACTTGTATGGATGAATTCTAATATTGCATTGTTTCTTGGAGGGCATTGTTATCATTCCAAGTGGGAAGTGCTATTTAAAAGGTAAATGTAGCCTCAAGCCTCACAACCTGGGAAATGGATAAAATAGAGTAGATGTTGTATGGCTATGTGGGTCGTTCCAATTAGGAAGTGTCTTCACCTTTCTAGATCATTATAATATGGATTTTGGTATGCATGGTGGCTCTCGGTTAAGGTTGGAAAGCAACCGGGGTGATGATATATTTGGTACTATCTAAGTTCAGGGGCAGGTCGATTTTGTATTGGCAGGGGTAGACCAAGTTTAGTGTCGGACCCCAGGTATATTTTATCTAGAGGTGTACTGTACAGAAGGTAGTCCCTTACCTTGCCATTATTGGAATCCATTCTCCAATAAGTGCCATGCAGATTTGATTGTAAAACTATTATGCTGAAATTTAATAATGTAACAATTTCAGCTATGATTAATAAGCAATTGTATCTGAATGCAATTATAATATTAGAGAATTCAATATAGAAAATGTTTTGGTCATCGTAAGGTAAAAACCTAGACGTGTTTATATGCGGCATGGTTTTATGAGATACCTTTGTTTTCAAAAGTTTTGATAACTTTAAATCCAGTTGGTCGTGTTTTCTCATGCTAGTTTTTCAGATTAATTCGGGTGTTATTTTATTATAGTGCTTGGGTCGGACCGGGCATATTTACATGTTACTTTTGGATGCATTGGGGCTCAGGAGACAAGTTGGAGGTGTTCAAGTCGTATTTGCGTATATGTTTATTTTCCACTACTTTGTTGTTGAAATCATCAACATTTGTGAGGATAGGCTGTGAACTGCCTAAAATGATGATTGTGATTTTTTATTGTGCTCTAGTCGATGTATGTATATAACAGTTTCTCTTTTGTAAAGATCATTGATATTATATTATATATTATCCCTCTACGATTGTGAGTTTCTGTGTTGTTGATAGTTTCTTTTCTCTTCTTCTTCTCTTCTTCTTTTCTCTTTCTTTCTCATAACTATCCGTCTTTATGTTCGATTTAGGTTGGACATGTGTGGTTTAGTATCAACTTAGATTGCATGGATTGGCGAGCTGTTACAGTTGGTATCAGAGTTGAAGGTTAAGCAGGAACCTTGGCTTTAGTGGGGCAGCTTATTAAGAGATAAGGTAATGGAATGCGTTATTATGAGTTTTGAGTCTATATATATGAGCACGTATTTATTAGTGATATGAAAATATTTTATATTATGTTAATTTATCTATTGAATGGCTTATGAATTCTGGTCGGGGCCACGATATCGATAGGGGTTTTTAAACACTTAAACAAGGTAAACTGATACGGTATTGTTCTAAGAATTGGTAAATAAAACAATTTTACCTAAAATATATTTTTACATACAAAAGAATAATTTTACAGAAATTATTATAGTTATATGTAGTGTGTTTGATTGTTAGAGAATGATAATACTTGATTATTATCATTGTTGTTTGTTGGTTTAATAAAAGTTGTTATTATAATCTAAACAAGGATAAACATTTGTAAATTGAGTTATATAAGAAAGTACATTTATGAGTATAAATTATAGAATATGGATTGTAATTAAAATAAATCTACATTCATGAAATGAATTACATAAGAAGTGATGTTTTATAAATATGATTTATAAAGGTGATTTATAAATGGAAAGTAAAGGAAATTGCCTACGTAGATTTATAATATGAGTTGTAGATAAAAACGGGTTTAAAACAAGAATTTTGAGAATTTAAAACCAATTGATTTTGAAAGTTGTTATTCAAAAGGTTTTAGAAAAATAATAATGGTACTATTTTGAAAATATTTTAGCTAGAAATATTTTAAATGGATTTAAAAGAGATCGAAAGCACTGAACCCACTTCAGTCATTGGAAACTAATTTCGATGATGACTGTAGCAACATCGAAGTTCATTTTCGAGTTTGTAAGTGGTGGATTGCTACCATTGGAGTTTTGTTTCGGTAAAATGAGTTACGATTTTAAAATTCAATGTTATGATTTGAAACACAAAGAAAATAATTATAGTATTGTCTCAAAATAATTTGAAATAAGAATAAGATGTTTTAAACATTGAAAATTTTCATTTTAATTGTTTTATGAAAATATTAGAGAATAAGTTTTACAACTTATAAATTTTGAAGATTAGTAAGTTTAAACAAATTTTAGATTTTTTGAATATAAACTGTTAAGACAAGAAAAATTAAAATGAAATTTTACTTAAGCTAAGTTAAATAAATGAATTTTGAAGAGGAATTTAACCTAAATTAGGTCAAGTGCAATAATTTTTGAAATGAAATTGATTGTGAATTTGAAATGGATTAATGAATGAACGAACTAATGAAATGTTCGCATCAAAATTGGTCACTAACACCCTACAATAGATTTTTATAGAGAGATTAATGAAGACGGTAAATTAAAACGGAGGAATAGCATAGTAGAATGCAAAAACAACAGCAAAAACCCAGAGTTAAGTATACTCCCGATTTCGATACCTAACAAACATGCCAACCCAGAGGTAAGTACATTGAACCGCATAAATAGGCCGAACCCATGAAGCTACACCGATCCCTTATAATTCCAATCCTTCCTTTGGATCATGGCCTCTGCAACTATCGCCTTGTATCCAGGCCAAGGTACCGGGTAACAATAAATTAGAAAATTGAATATGGTTTAGAATGTTGCATGATAGAATGGAATATTGAAATTGAATAATGAATTGAGTCAAATGAAATTGAGTTTGATTTATAATGAATTAATAAGATGGATATGCATTAAATTGTGAAGTGATAATAAATATAAGAAGTGTTGTAAAAAAGTTTATAAACTTAAGTAAAAAATTTATGAAATTCTTCATAAATGAATTTAGTACAAAGTAAAATGTTGCTAAATATAAAATTTGATGGAATGGTTCTTAACTGATATTAGTATTGAAAGAATATACTAAGTAGTAAGTGAATGTGAACAAAGCAATCTGAATAATGATTCTGAATAAACGAATGTAAATAAAAGAATCTGAATAATGTGGGACCAATTGAAACAAATACATAAGTTGTATGTATATTACTTTATTCGTATAACTTTTTGATCTCGATCGAATATATGACTTTGAGGTGATTTATATCGATTCGAGTTAGGATTTTTCATTTGATTATTGACGGTGAATAGTGGATATTGATTTTTGATTGATTTTGATATTCTTTATTATAGTATATGGCTATGCACAGAGAATGACGGTTTCTAATCAAGGAACCAGATTTGAGTCAGCACTAGAATGGTCATGTGAACGATACTAATTTGGAAGTGAAATTGTATGGTTAAGCGAGCGATTATGTATGGTTTTGCATTCGGATGATATATGTACATCATACGGGCTTTAATAAATATAATATTGATATTGGAAAATGTAAATTGATATGGTTATGAATTAATTGGATGATTATTATTTGTTTGATGGCTTCTCCAGTCACATTTGTTGTATTTGCACATGGTTGTTGTATAGTCTATGTTGTATATTGATATCACTTTCTATAAACATGTTCACATTGGTTGTTGAGTGATTAGTAGGTGTGAATGGCTTATGCTTCGCATTTGGAGCTCGGTTTTGCATTATATTGATTGTATATGCTTGCCAATGCTAATAAAAAGGTACACATATCACATTACATGTCATACTATTATATTTTTTTCCCACGGGAAGCCTCATCCTTAAAGATGAGATGTATATTTCTGATTGTATATATATTGTAAATTTTTCTGATCTAGTCATACAAAGGAGACGCTGGCAAAAAAATTCGATAATTTAAGGCGTTAGAAAAGTTTTGAGAATTTCGAAAAAAAATTGGTAACTAAAATTTTGATTTCGGTTTCATAACTTGGAATGATATTAGTTGGTTTTGGAAATTTAACTATGAATTTAAAGATTTAGAAAATGTGATAGTAAAGTTTCAAATACTTGTTTTCGAAAAGTTAATCGGTTTGGGCATTTTTCTTATGAAAATTTCAAGGACGAAATTCTTTTAAGGGAGAAGAATGTAATGACCCAGAATTTCAGTTATTTGAATTTGGAATATTTAATTTACTTTTAATATTGAAAAGTTAATTTTATACGTTAAATAACTTGAATTTCAAATATAGCAATTTATTTGATAACTAAATTGTAAAATTTAATATTAGGAATTGTTTAAATAATTGAGTCTTGAATTTAATATGAAAAAAAGGTTTCGAAAGTTGATTCAAACCTATTCGAGTAAGAAGGAAGATAGTAAAGTTTTAAATTTGAATTAAAAGTGAATAAACAGAAATTGGTAATTTTATATTTAAATAGACGTGTGAAATAGGCCTTTCGGGACACTTTCTTGGAATTGGATTAAAACAACTCATTGGATTCGTGATAGTATATTATTGTATGACAATGAATTTGTAGCCATCGGACTTATCGTTTGGTCGTGTGGATTAGAAACGCGTATTAAAGAAATTTAAATTAATACGATTTGATTTTGGAAAGTTAACTTCTATGTATGATGGAATTGTCTCTCGATATATATTCTATTATTTTTGGAATAGGGTATAAAATATAGAACACCAGACGAAACACTTCGTTTAGTGTTAGACATTTTAACGAGTGAATAGTGCCGCAATTTTTTTTATATAAAGCCATCCATTTCTTTCATTTGCTAAAACCCTAACCTAAATTTTCAGCCGCCACTAAACATCAGCCAAATCCAATGTCCCTTATCATCTACAATCGCTGTAGGCCATATTGGCCATCAACCCCAACTAGAAAAACATAGAGCTCAACCAGATGAAGCTGATCAACAGTTGAATCAAGCTGATTGGTGACGAGGCGGCGGCTAGGGGCTTGCGTTCGTCGGTAGTAAGGCTCAGTATTGGGTTTGTGTATGGGCATGCATGGCAGATGGCGGCGGCAGGCGAAAGCGGCGACACGAGTGATGGTGGGGCGGTTGTGTTGTTTGGTTTGTCGCGATCAATTTTGAGGAAAAAATGTCGCTAGCCTGGGAAAGAAAATCACGTACACGTGAGGGAAGATATGCTTAAGTTTTAAACATTAATTAATTAAGTTGATATTAATTTAATTATTTCATACGATCATTAATACATAACTTGTTCACACGAGGTCGGTTTTGAGCACGACAAGTTGCATTGCTTTCTTATCGATGAATTCTATGTTATGGAGTTGGATTGGATGGATATGGAGCTAGTAGTAATTTTGGGTTAAATTGAACGACTGTTTAATTTTAATCCAAACAGGAGCGCTTTGGCTATTTCTGAAATTTCTGTGAGTTAATCTCACCTTTTTGGTTAATCAAAAAATATTATATAATCAATATATTATTTATTGGATGCTGGATTTTTTATTGTTGATTGTTATTGACTGTTTGGATGATTTACTATTTTATATTGTTGGTTTGGATATATTCCCTCCAATTAGAGCGGATGAGAGTCTATTACATTCCTGTGTAAAAGCGGATGACCCTTTGTATATGGATCCCGCCTCAAAGTGGTTGATTTTTATATTTTTTGATTATGTGTCGTATGTGATGCAGGGAGACATGTTGGATGGATCCAATCGAATTCCTTACACTGTTGATTTTGTTTTCATATAATTTGATATATGATACATTGGATGCTATAATTATGACACAGATACGATTTTGCTAATTTAGTGCTCTAGTAACACTGGCCTTATATTTTGGTATTTTAAAATACCATAAAATAATGATTGATTTAAAAAGGGGATATCAAAGCGATTTTGGAAATTATATATGTTTTAAATAATTATTCTTAAATTATTTGAAGAAGTGATTTATTTTAATATCAAAGGTATGATTTTTATGGATCTTATAATTTAATAGTTTTATAAAACATTTTAAATAGAGTTTTTGAACTGTAAATAAAGATTTTTAAATCTTGGAAAATTAATCAGTCTTTTATAATAAAGGGATGTGATTTTAAAAAGAAAATAGAAATGTTTTAATATAAATATTTATTAACCATTTTATATAAAATGATATATATTTAGGCACATATATTATAATTTATTTGCAAAGGTGAAATTTATAAATATGATAACTTACAAAAGTGATATTTTACAAATGAAGTAAAGATTTGCAGAATCATGTTTGTTAATAAAAGTATGGATTCATAAACGGTATTATAAATCAAAGTAAATTATTATCATTTGACAATTGGGAAATAAATCATAAAGAGGTGAATTTATAATAAGATATGCAATGATATTTTAGAAGTAGTTGATTCTACTTTGGAAATTGAAGGTGAGGGTGGATTGGGAATGTTAAATGATACTTATAAATAGAAAGGAAGTTTTATAAAAAGAAAAGGAGATTTATAAATATAGTTTCATAAATATGGGAAAGATTATGTGAAAAGTTAAGTGTGGATTTTTGTCAAAGAAAATATTTATGTTTTTTTAAAATAAAAAGTCTTTTATTTATACTAATATTGTTTTATAATTGGTAGTTAATTATTGAACTTATTAATTTGGTTTGAAATTATGTATGATTATTTACCAGTATAGTTTTGGGAATTAATTATTTTTATTTATAATAACTTTATAGATAAATTATTATTGTTATATAAGAATGTTTTGAAATTTATTAATTATTATTCTAAGTTGTTTTAAAGTTAGTGTTTAATTATTTATTTACAATGTTTACTATTATTTAATAGCGTTTTAAGTAAATGATTAGAATTCATATTGTAAATGTTTTTTAGATTTATAAATAGGGTCTTATAAGCTGATGGAGATTATAAGAGGAATCATATAACATGTTTTGAAAAACTCAAAGGAAGATTTGTTAAAAAGAAAAAGGAGTTTTATAAATGGTTTTGTGGATTTAAAATGGAGTCTATATATGATTTTAGAATCGAATAAAATGGAAAATCATTCCAAATGTTAGTGAATATGCTTATGCCGTTGGGATAAGTATATGGATATTTTCCAAGTATTGAAAATATAATTGTTTTTGAATGAATCGTTGTAAAAGTATTTCGGTACAGATATTACAAAGTAATTTGAGCTAATGGAAGGTTTTGTAAAAAAGGGGCTTAGTGTTGCTTGGTGCTTAACCAATATTTGTTTTTCCCTATGGAATCTAAATTTCTGTTTTGAATGTTTGTTTATTCATAGTTAAATAATCGACTATCGAATTTGGACCTAAACATAACTTTGGAAATATCTAGGAAAAACATGTGATTTATATAGCACAGTCATCTTCGATGATGCTGTACTGTACATATAAATTTCGTTTTGTTCTCCTAGGACAATGATAAAGAAATCCGTCCACTAATAGTTAGATGGTGGTCTTCTTCTTATCTTTGACTGTTTATTTTCTAAAGAACTGGGGTTGAGTTTACCAGGAATTATCAAATGTTGTTTTGAAGAGACTAGGATCAGATATGTTATCCGAAAGAGACTTTGATCTAACTTAAGTGTTTTCGAAGTGAAGACATCTTAAAGATGATGGAACTAAACACAGAGCTATCAAGTATTTTCGTTAAGTCCCAGAACGAACTTGTATGGATGAATACTGATATTACATTGTTGCTAGGAGGGCAGTATTAGCATTCCAAGTGGGAAGTTCTATTTAAAAGGTAAATGTAGCCTCAAGCCTCACAACCCAGGAAATGGCTAAAACAGGGTAGATGCAGCAAGGCTATGTGGGTCGCTACCATTAGGATGCATCATCACCTTTCTATTATGTTATGGATTTGGGTGTCAATTAGGGTTGGAAAGCAACTTGGGTTATGACATATTTGTACTATCCAAGTTCAGGAGTAGGCCGGTTCTGTGTTGATAAGGGTAGACAAAGTTCAAGGTCTGACTTACCTTGCCATTGTTGGAATCCATTCTCCAATAAGCACCGTGCGGACTTGATTATAAACCTATTATGCTGGAATTTAATAATGTAATACTTTTGACTACGATTAATATGTAATTGTATCTAGACACTATTATAATATTAGAGAATTTCATATAGAATATATTTTGGTTATCGTATGGTAAAAACCCGTCTGTATTTATGTGCGGCGTGGTCTAACGAGATACCTTTGTTTTCAAAGGTTTTTATAACTTTAAAATCATGTTGGGTGTGTTTTCTCATGCTGGTTTTCCAGACTGACTCGGGTGTTATTTTATTATAATACTCGGGTCAGACCGAGCATATTTACATATTGCTTTTGGATGCATTGGAGCTTAGAACACGAGTTAGAGATCTTTAAGTTGTATTCACATATACGTTTATTTTCCGTTGTTTTGATGTTGAAATCATCAGCATTTGTGAGGATAGGCAGTTATGACTGCCCAAATTGATGATTGTGACTTCTTATTGTACTCTGATTGATGTATGCATATAACAAATTTTCTTTTGTAAAGATCATTGTTATTATATTATATATTATTCTGCTGCGATTATGAATTTTGTGTTATTGATAGTTTCTTTTCTCTTCTTCTTCTCTTCTTTTTTCCTCTTTTTTCCCATAAACATCCCTCTTCATGTCCGATTTGGGTTGGACATGTGTGGTTTAGCGTCAGCTTGGATTATACGAATTGGTGGGTTGTTACATGTTCAAATCCGATTTTAATAATTATTATTCTTGAAAATAAATTTTAGTTTATTAATATAAATTAAAAAATGATTTTATTTTAATGAATTGAATAAATTAATAAATACTTTTCGAAAAATGTATTGGAATCAAATAAAATGTTTAATTTAATTTTGAATATTTTAAAGTGTAAATAATTTCTTTTATATAAATGAAATAGTTGGAAGATAAATTTATATTGTGATAATGCAATAAATGATTAAATAAAAAACAAATAAGTATTGAACTGAAAGCAAATGTGTGGTTATCAAAATATGTTGTGTTAAATGAAGTATAAATTAATTAAAATTAGACTGAAATATATTTTTAAATAAACAACAATAATTAATATTTAAATTCAAATGTAAAGGATTCCATTTCCTAAAATAGCACGTCAATAGGAAAAATGTGATATTTAATTTAAAACCACTTTAAAATATTTTTAGTTCGTTTTATAAAAATCATATATATATTAAAATCACATTTTAAAGTTAGAAATAATCATTTCAAAATGCCGTTTTTATGCCATACCAATCATAGTATGATGAGAGACAATATTACCCACCTCAACTAAAGTTGACCAATCTAACGTCAAGTCGTAGAGCTCTCCTCATGAGTTCAACATAAGAAACCACATATAAAATGGATCTCGCACGCAAAAGATATGAATTAAATACCAATCGTGATTAGTAAAATAATTAAACCACTAATTAAAATATTAATTACGTATTATCCCTAAATCCTTCTCTCCCAAATCATCACCATGTACATGCACAAGATACATGCACACACGAACCCACTTGCTCAACACATTCTCTCTTCGATTTCTCCACAATTACTCAATGAAAAATGCACCATTTTCGCCAATGAACTCCGCTACGTTTGCTCATCGCAACGGACACAAAATGGAGAAGATCGACTCACTGCTACAAGATGCAACTTGAAGGTCATCACCTCAACCTACACACAGTTGCATTTTGCTTCCATCAATCTGACTTTATGAGATTATATGGGAATGTGCATTTTGCAAATAGAAATCCAATGGTGTCGTCACCTTTGCCTAACTCCTCCCCTAGTGCTGTCAAAGTAACCCTAGTTCAACCATGGAAAAATAGGGATCGGCCAAACACATTTGCACGCTATTTCATCACAACCAACACAAATATCTCGTCCATACGATCTCAACGGACACATTTTTGTGATTTATCGTTGAGTGGATCTCCCAATTTAATTTTTTGAAGTGATTTGAGAGAAGATGGCCTTGCTTTTGGTTTACTAGAATGGAACGGTGACAGTGAAAGAGAGGTGGATTAGATAGCATTTACTTTAAATAATATAATATATTATTTATTTGATTTCTCAAATAAACCGTCGTATGTTTCAAGCTCGCACGACTACACGGTGCATCCGATCGTAATGAAACTTGGTAGCATACATCACCTCTTTAGTTCGGTCCAATGGTATAAATTTTTTCGCTATCCGAGAAAGTGCTCCGGGATGATAATTTTTCACATTTCGAGATCATTTTGGCTGTTGGATCGTCTGATCATCAAATCTAGTGATATTTATAATCTGTAACATCGATACAGACTCAAGGAAAGTGGTCTGGAGCCTTGATTCAACCATATGTGAAAATCATTTTTTTGGACCTTCAATTAATCAACGATTCAATATTTAAATCAATTATTTAAATATCCTATCGTTAAAAGTACGGGTTGTTACATTCTCCCCTCCTTAAAGGATTGTTTCCTCGAAATTCCTAAAGCAATGAGAACATCTCCTAACCCATAGGCTTTCAAAGCCCTCAAGTTTTAGAAAAATTCATCAGCACCTTCTTTGCACGATTGATTCTAGAAAAATCCCAAAACAACATAAATATATATACATCTCATATCTGAGGCATCTCCTTTCCAAGGACAACCAAGCATATATACCCAAATCTACACTAAAAATATTATGTGTCTCTTTTATAGCAAGAGTATACCATTTAAATGCGAATAAAAGGGAGTAAGCATCCAAATAGCCAACACTTGCTTCGATGTACTTGAATATGTACCCAATAAAGAGGATTGAAGACAAATGTAATATCATCGTGTATTTAAGCATACTAAATCTTATACAACAATCATCTTAAATAAGTATGCTATATCAAACCACAAATATCCCACTTGCCTAATAACTATATAGGCCTAAGTAATTGTGTCAAATGTTATCAATCAAACATCAAACATGCACATATAAGGTCAAACATCAAAAAGTGACATTCATGCCTATCCTAGCATGCAAGATACTAAACTATCTAGTATTAGGCATCAAATATGATATCCAATATGAAAGTTGACAAAAAAATATAAAAATCTCGCCAGGTGAACAGCTCCAGACAAGCATTCCTCATCCTCTTCTCGATTTCCCATATGTTATTGCCTTCACTTTTACTCGACTAAACCTTTACTACTCCATCACGACCCATTTAATCTGTTTCATATCACATCCTGTTATGCAAATAGACCTACGAAGTCTCGAAGTTTCAGGTTCAGACTCGATCTTATCTGATCGATTCGGTTTCATATTTCACAACGCCTCTTGTAAATTCTCCTAAAAACCACTACCGAACAATGGGTTTCAGCGATTTACAATGCTCTTTGATACACCGTGAAATCAGACAATCCACCCCACATACAAGTCGACCAATTTGACTATCTTCAACTAAACCGAACGAATTTTAATCTCACTATTTGCCAATCTATCAACTTTGATCCAAATGCCATAATATCATATTCTGATCCTTGGCAATCCATCGATGAAGCCCATAGATATCTGCTCCAACTACTACTTAAGAACGAATAATCTCTCATTCCAACAGAACCAACAATCTCGATGTGGTCTGTACTGCATCACTTCTACAGACACTACTCATTCATCTAACTTAGCCATGATCTCTACTAGTCTAACGTAAATCCTTTTACTAGTACCGATCTGCTAAATCAAAGTAGATTCGATGGTCAAACTAGCCATCATCTTTTGTCGTAGCTTACATCGAGTTCTGAAGTCATAACCAACGATAAACTAGAGTTGTGTCCACCCTAGTAACGTTGCTCCTAAACTGGTATGTCTTCCACTCAAAGTACCAATGATTGCATTTTCCTATAGGGTATATAGAAAATGTCAAAGCCATAGGAGACCAAGAACTCTAACCATCGTTGCTAGCAAAGGTTAAGATCCTTCTCGGAGAAGAGATACTTCATCGATGGAGGATCAATGAACAACCCGAAGCTCTATCATAATATAGGTTTCTTTCAAATCCCTAAAGCGAGTACTATCGCTACAAACTCAAATCATAAGACGGATACTTTTTCCCGTGCAATTCCAGTTGTCGACTAATATATATGACAATCTTAACTTTCAACATCAGTACCATACCTACTTAAGTACCACATGCATGTTTGTACTATTGACTACTCATTCCAACTCAGAATGAGTGACATCGGTGCACTTGTCAACCCTTCTGTCAAACTCATTAACACGTCTTCATCCTATATCTCAAATAAAAGTATGATTCTAGTTGTCAAATCAGTTAACGATGTTGCTACCTGATAAAGTCCTTAGTAAAGTATCTATAATATCCCCCTAATCCAATAAAACTTCATATATACATAGTACTCTTGGGTCCATTCTAATCCCGATTTGCTGCAACCATCATGGGATCTATAGCAATGTCCTATGCCAAAACAATATGACCCAAGCATCTTAATTCCCTTCTCCAAAAGTGATACTTTAAAAATCTCACCATCAATCGATATTTTCTCAAATACCCCCAACATAATCATCAAACATTTCTTATTTGTCCATCAGTAAACGAAAATATCATCAATGAGAAAAAGCCTAACTTGCCCTAACGATCTCTCAAAACATGGACCATCAACAAAGCATGCTGACACGTTGGTTAGCCCAAACAGCATTACCAACCACTCAAATATAAGAGTAGCATACCAAATTCTATGATCAACACACTCTCTCTATCTACTCTCTGTTGATGAAACCCTATCGTAAGGTCCAACTAAGAGAACACCGTCGTGCCATGGAGCCGATTGAACAAGCCATTAATAAGTGGGAGTGGATTCTTGTTTGTCATCTCATTCAGCTCATGGTAATCAAAAAACAACCTTAAAGAGCCATCTGCCTTGGTGGCAATGCTATAGGTGCATCCCACTCAAATATGTGCATACTAACAAACCTTTGCCTCAAAAGGTTATCCACTCATACCTTTAGTTTCCTCCACTCTTTGTGTGTCATATGCCCTAAAGACATAACTACTTTCTAGCACCGCTATTCAAATCGATACAGAACTCAATCCCTTATGGTAGTAGACTAGCCACCTCATTGAATGTGTCCGGACACTTTCTAAGCACATGCATGGATAATAACTCATTGTGTAGGATATTGAGTGAGTATAAAAAGCTAACCATTACCTCATCGTTAGATAGGAAACCGAACACTATCTTGTGATCCTCGCCAGTCCCTATCATCACCAAAAGCCTCTTACAATCCACCATCATTATGTATCTCTTCAGTTGTTCATTTCTATATTATAAGACTATTTATGCCAAAAAGTGGCATAAATGCCCAATTAGAAATAAGTGAAGACGTTAAATGAAAATGAGAAATAATAAGGCATATAAACATTATATTGGTTCGGCTAACCATTGCCTATGCCCACTGAACATTGTTGCTGATTTGATTATTGTAACAACCCTGATCGAGATTACTTAGAATTGAATCTAAAAAATGATTTAAAATTATCTTAATTAATTTTAAGAAGAAATTGGGGATTTTTATTTGGTTTTGTTTCCAATTTGAAATTAAATAAGTAAGAAATTTATAAAATGGATTTTCCAAGTGAGCTAAATATAAGTGGAAACTTTACGATATAATGGTTAGAAATCTATATGAATAAATTATTTATAGATCTAGATATAATTTTTGTGCATTTTTATATAATTTATATGATTTTATATAGATGTAGTTTCATAATATATGAAAATCAGCCAGGTTTTGTGTAAAAATTATTTAGGGCATAAAATCACATCAAAATGGTATAAAAGTTATTTTGAGAGTTAATATATATATATATATATATATATATATGTATATGTATGTTTATGTGTGTGAATTTATAATTTTAATTATGGTTTTATAGACATATATCCGAAGAGATACGATTTATTTAGTGAGAAACAGAAAATAACCAATATTTTGAACCTTGAAATGAATTATATCGAAATAATTATATAAAAATATTTATAAGTGTAGTTTGATATATCGGATGTACTATGATTTTATTTTGAATCTATAATGATGTATAAAGGTAGTTTGAAAATATATGTGAAAATACGTACATTCTCATTTTCATACAGCAAACTAAAAATACGAATGCTCCTATAAACCTAAAACTTAGCTCTAATTAGTTCCCAAATTCAAGTAGAAAATAAAAGGGTTTTGATAAATACTTGTTTAAATTGAATTAAGGTAATCTTCTCCATATTCTAGTATGTCTAATTCGATCGTTACTTTCAGTTTTTGCTTTGGGTCGTAATCTTTTTCTTCAATCATTGAAATATTGCCCTATGTTTTAGCCAAAAGCATTCAATCTAGGAGAATTTGGTCTCCTTTCAAACTTGTATTGGTGAGTTAATCTCACACTTCTTGCATATAGTTGAATGGTTGTCGATATTTGTTGTTATAGATGAACTTGGTGTTGAGTTGACCTCAAATTTTGTTGATTTTCTTGTCATATGAACTTGATTTTTTATTGTTGAAACCCACTTTAGATGTTTAGGAATTACATCTAATTATATATGTTTGTACATTTGCATGAGTGCCAAATCCATGCTACAGAAGTGCAGAGAAACAAAGGCGAAGAAACGAGCAACAATGAGCCGTCGGAGCATCACCAGAGTTGCCTGAAACTTACTTGAGGTGTGACGACCGGTTGACCGATCCCACCAGACCGGTGGACTGGTGGTGACCTGGGCAGAGTCCCAGGTCAAGCCATTTGGCTCTTCGATTGTGCCCGTTCGCCCCTTCGTTCGACCGTTTGATCGCTTGAACCTATTTGCTTGTTTTAATGTTGTTTTCCATACGGGTTTCAATGTTATTTATGGATTTTGATTTATAAATTTGAGAATTCATTTTGAATTTATTATACCATAGAAATGCCCAATGGGTTCATGGAGTTATACACAAGTTTTCTAGCATAACTTCAATCAGAATTTGCAAAAGGTTGTTTTCCAAATTAAAGTGTTTTATCCAAATCTTTTCAAGTAAAACTTATTTTCTACAGTAAGTGTGTGTGTGTATTATTATAATAATAATGGTTTTATATTAGTATGAGATAATAGTCCAAATTATTCGTATTTATACATATGTTTAAAGAGATTTTGCAAAGGCTTTCCAATGTATATTAGCTCATAAAACTACGTCTATATACATTTATAAATGTAAAAGTTTAACAAATTCCTTTATACACAGACACACATTAATTAGCTTATAAATTAATATATAGTTTTTAAGAAGCTTTTCAAAGCTTAGAAATTTTTATAAAATTTCATGACATCGATCAAATGAGGAATAGATTTAAAATGATTAATAAAATGAGTAGTATGGAATGCTCGCATTTATTTTTCCGATTATTTCTCAGACTTGTTCGATTGAAACCGTTATACACACGAGTGGAGTTTGCTTGCTTATAATGAAATTTTAGGTAAACCCATGTGGTTTGGGACACACAATCATTGTTTATTCAATTGTTATTTGAAAGTACATGACACTTATATTGACGAGTTCATGACTCGCCCTTGGAGTTCTATAGGCCTTGCACTTATCTTGGAGTTTTTACAGGTCTTGTACCTATCATAGAATTATATAGGACTTGTTCCTATCTCGGATTTTATAGGTATTGCACCTATCTTGGAGTTTTATAGGCTTTCGCCTATCTTGAAGTTACTATGAGAATTATGCCCATCTTGGAGTTTTATGGACGCTTATGTCTATCTTGGAGTTACATGCATGTAGTTGAATTTATTCAACAATCTTGGAGTTTTGGCGCGTTTCCTCCTTTTATGTGATTCTAGATTTCTGTTGATGATTTCTAGATTATATATTATTTTTGTTATCACAAAATAGTTTCATGGGTTTTGATTTTAGAAGCTGTCTTGGGTTTTAATATTTGGTGATTAAATTCTTGGAGTTATTGAAGCATTCTTGATGTTTGCCAATACTTGGCTTTGTGTTCACATTTGAGATCTATTCCGTTACATCCACTATTCATCCTGCTTAACTTATTCATTATCGTCTAGACTAGCCCGTTAATTATTTTATAATACTCGGGTCAGACCGAGATATTTTAGGTGCTCCAGTTCTATAGTTCAAGAGAGGATTCCACTACAGTTATCTAGTTATCGCTCATCTTATCTTCATCTTATATATGTGTACATATTCATGTAGCATTGTAAATATTCATTGTAGTACTTGTATATACTATAGTTTGCAATGACTATAATTTTGTACTTTACTTTATGTACCCATTCGTTTTGATTAACTTGTGCTATTTTTATTCTAGTATGTATATTCTGATATGTGATTCTATGATTTGTATTTATCATATATTATTCTGGACTATTATTTAGCCACCGTAGTTTCATTTTAATCCTGGATCGCATACGTCAATTCCATTAAATATATATATATATATAGCATATTAATGGACGTATCGATGCTCGCTTAAAGAAAAATTCACTGATGGTCGCTCCTAACTAGTCCTATTCTCTACGCTAGCAGATAGTATTATTCTATAATACCCATTGTTAGTATGGGTCTTAGGGTGGGGCATTACAATTGTTACTTACAAGAGATGTTCTTATGGATTAGTAATAATCCCAAGGATTACAAAAACAATATGTAAATTTGTCAAACAACTGAAAATGATCCTCCAAATGATGCCTTTCCTAATCTATTTATAGCTGTAGGTTGCTTGAAATTTCTCCACCATTTTTTCATGCACGTTTCCCATGTCTAGAGGAGGTTGCTTAGAGAAGATCGTGGCCACCTAAGCAATATTTAGGGATCGGTAACAATCCATACCAATGGATCGGTACCTATCCATCCCATTGTATGATCTTGAGCTTTGAGCTTTAGCATGTTAGTGGTTTGGTGTGTTGGCTGTTTCAAGATCCTTAACATGTTTATAGCTTTATTTGTTAGTCTTAACCGGTCATTGATCTTAGCAGTTATTGCTCTGGATTCTTACTTGGTAACTTCTCTGTTCGATTGTTTGGACTCACCAGATGTGGCTTGGTCACAAAGCTGGATAACATTTATCCTCCAAATAATGCCCGGTGAATAGAAGGCATGCATTGCTCAAGGAAAAATATCAAAATTGATTATCCATGAGTAGATGTGTTCTTGGCTATTAACTTGATCAAACTATAGTGCATCATCCAGTTCTATCAGATTCACATATGAATCAAAGATCATTCTAGATTATTATAGCTAAGGACTCGAGTCCTTGGTTGGGTATCAATCAAAAATAATCATCATTCCTTGTTCCCCTAGAACAATCGTATCATACCGGTTACTACAAATTAGGATCAACCTGCGTTCTTCTAGGAGTAAGTAATCATATATCAAAATTAGTGGTTCAATTTGATAATTGCTATCGAATTGTTCAATAAGTCTAGTATCCAAGATCTCCAGGTCATGCACTCGATGAACAATTTAGTTCCAGATTCCTCCAGATCATTGATTGAATCCTCGACCTCTCTAGGTCATTGGTTGAAACCTCGATCTCTCCAGACCGTTAATCAAAATTTCAATCACCTTGGATCGTTATTTGAATCTACAATCTTTTCGAATCATTTGACACCCAATTTAGGATTTGATTTATGGATCGTTTCACATTCAATCTAGGGATTGATCTCTCCTAATCGTTTCACATCTAATTTAGGATTCGATCTCCCCGGATCCTTGCTGAGCCTAACCCACTTGCTCTCTAACGGGGGGACTTAACGCCTAAGCAAGTCCATCCTCTCATTCTCTGATGAACCGACTCATTCTCATACAATTCCAATCCTCGTGCTCTCCAACAATGGGACTTGCACCTTAGAGTCATCACATTGTCTCTCCCAACATGAATACCATAACCAATATTAGTCATCATGCATAAGTGGTTCATAAAATCTTAATCGATTTCAGAGGGTATCCAATCTCTATTAGTGTTTCAAAATTGATATCAATTATCGCGTTCGATTGATTATCCCAAAAAGAACTGCAATCTAGCATCCAACTTAGAGCGTGCCTCGAGACCAATCGAGATCCTATACATGAGTAAATGGCTTGGCTGCAATGTCGGATCATTTATTGAAAGAAAAGGCAAAGTGGGAGAGCCAAACCTGATTCGTAATCGCCTCGATCATGAGATAACTATCCTCGACCTAGATCCAAGACCAGTTCCATTTGCTAAAGATGTGGCTGCTCCTATTCCATCACAAAGGCTTTCTTTCTTACATATTAGTGCAACTGGTTATTCCTAACCAGTTCCTTGATTAGGTCATGAAGGTGCCTGCAATTGTTGGTTTCATGCCCATCTAGCTCATGGAGTGGAGAATACTTCCTCGATCCTCCTTCTCGATCGGTTGATTCTTTTCTTACTAGTTTATGATAGGGGGTCTACCCCCTAGTGTCAAAGTAAATCCGCTCTAGGCTTTCACTCAACTGTGTGTAAGAAGAGAATTTATGTTACCTTCTCTGTCGCTTTGGTCCTCTAAAGCCATTATCAACCTTTCGCTTTCTTTTATCCTCGCCAGATCCTATTCCGAATGTCCATCACCGTCCATAACATTAACTTCTTCCTTTTCAGTTTTGACGTCCACTTAACGCAATTATCTCTCAACCTCATGATAGAATTCTATGAGATCCACTATTGGATCCCTTTTCAAAGCAATTTTAAAACTTGTTTTACTAGCAACTTCTAAAACCTCCACCATTAGAATCACTGATGGGTCCGACTTATGAACCGTAGCAGCTGTGCATTGAACATAGTCAAAAAAACCTTAGGATCTCTTTGGCCTTTTGCTTCACATTCTTTGGACTTGAATGCATCCAATACCTCCACATGTTCAATGTATCTGATCAAATGATCCACTGGATTGATTTTTCCATCATACATTTACAGTATCGGCAGCTTGAAATTGGGTGGATTTCCCACATACCAGATGTTAGGAGTGAATGGATTTTTATTCACATCCTCTAGACTCTGGTCTGGTGGTCCACCTCTCATCACTCATCTAACTATCTTAACAATTCTATCGTTATAGTTTAAAGGAAGCTTCCACTCTACATTTTCATCCTACCCCGTGTACCTAAGGGGAAAATTCAGTACATACTACCTTGGTTACGCGTTTGCATTTTGATTCACATTTTGGCATTTAGCATCTTTTCCTAGATGTGTACTGTCCCTGTCCAAGTTCAAGTGATCCATGCCCCTAACTCCTCAGGGATCGGTACCAATCCATGCTCAGTTCCATTCTATTTTTGGGGCGTTTGTTCTAGTCTTTGATCTCCAGTTCTGTAACTCTAACCATTCCAAGTTGCCCAATCCTTCTGAACAATCCTTCCATTATTTCTTCCCGATAGGCTATCATTTGGTTCTACATTTCTGTCATCATCGTCTTCATTTCTGTCATCATCGTCTGCATCTTGTCTATAGTTATCTAGATGGAAGGGGGATTGGATCCCAAGGACACCTCTTGGCTGCCTCTATGTCCTTGTTGGCTTTCTCCGGCAATTCTTCTTGTTGATGGTCTCGTCAACTGTTGATCCAAAAAATAGGCCAACGCCTTGGTTTGGATTTGAAAGCACCAAGCCCTGCCCTTACAGGGCAATATCACAGATCACAGATATAAAGAAAGAATAGTAAGAGAAAGTAGATAGAGAATTTTTATAGTGGTTTGGCTGTTAGTGAAGCCTACGTCTACTTTATAGTTTTATTATAGACTAATTGTTGTTAGAAGAAATGTTTGATCACAAGGCTTTGATTATTTTCTAGCTAGATTGAATCTCTAGAGTTGGAATCCATTGGAGAGTTGCAGAGTGTGCCTTTGGAGATTGTTGTGAGGAAGGTAGAGAATGAAGAATAATTCCAGCATAGCCTTAACAACCAGTTTGGAGAAGATCCAGTTTATGTTGCAGGTAGGATGGCATTTATATGGGTCGAAGAGCGTTTGGGCTAGGCTACATCTTTATCGGCTCGCAGGTAGGTAGGAAACGTCCCAAGGAGAGTTTGCTCGTAAAACGAGGAAGAACCATAGGTCGCTAGCGACCCATGGCCTATTGGTTGCTAGCGACCCATAGTCGATGGATCATGAGCGACCCATAGACTTGGCTTGTTTGTAAGCCAATGCCTTAGCTTCTTTCATAGTATTCTTTGGCTAAGTTGTTTGAAGGTTTGTGGAGAGGTATGGGTCGATGATGATCCAAGCACTTAGGATTTTTCTGGAGTTTGGAATTGGAGATGTTTTGATAGTCTTCTATCCTAGTTGCTTCATTTTGATGGCAGTTCACTAGTTGTTTGCACTTATCCACTGATTGGACTAAACGAATGCTGATCTCTCGGCTTTGTCGATTCCAATTGTTGTCTTAGCCATATAGCTTAGCCCTTATTGATCCCTTGTCTTAGCTTTTTTGGCTAAGTCCGAAACCATCCTGTTTACATGAAATTGTTCTGTTTTCTATTGGTTTCTACTGGGTTAAAAACCCGGATAACATTTGCCCCTCTAGACTACGTCTTCATTGTAAACATGGTGTGCTTTGCAAGTTATCGCTCTCAATATCCATCTGTTGATCTCCCAGCAATTGCATTAGACTTTATGAATATGTTAACCCAATTTGTTGGTTGTCTTCCTTTGGTTTTGACTTCTATCACTTGTCATGATGGATTAAATTTTTGCCTATATTCCCGGCATGCCTTGGAATGATGAATAGGTGTAATAAATCGAGTTCGAGAAGAGTAGGTGAAGCCCCTTTTTTTTCTCTTCTTCCCCTTATTTTTTTATTGGATCGCTAGCGATCCATGTGGGATGGTTCTCTAGCGACCTAACCGCATAGAATTTTTTTACCATTATATAGTTCGGTCGGGTTGCTGGCGATCCATGATGGGTCAGGTCACTGGCGACCTGATTACTTAGCAAAAAAAATTTCTTTTTGCTTGCCTACTTATACTCGAACAGACCATCATTTCTTCACTTGACCCGAACCAACAAGCATCTTTGAGCAATCCATCTTCCAGCGATTCAATCTTCAAGCGGTTCAACCATCTTCTAGCACCTCGATTCATCGACCCTTAATGATACATTCCATCGTGATTTCGGTTCCAAACTCCACGTCCTGACTCGAAATTCTAGCTTCCAAGCCCTAGCTCGCTTTTGAACTATAGTCGACCTACCTTTAGCTCGCTATCCCTCTTGAGTCGCCACCGATCCTTTCAAAGTTTGTTGAATTTGATTATTAATTCTTCCCATGCTTTATAAATCAGTTTGAGGTAGGTTTGCTTAGCTGATTACTAATTACTGCATTCTATAATGACTTAATGGCTAGTGTCCATCTGCAACGTTGATTACAAGTAGTTCAAGTTGATTGTGGTTTGATGGGTCGAGTTAGCCAATCAGGTCTTGGTTTTCTTCCTGAAATGACATTTGGGTCGTGGTCCATTACTCGACACGTTTTGTGGCTGTTAGACCAGAATTGGCTTGTGTCCAGTTTCATAGATACCACCGCACAACATATCACCAATCGATCCTGATTCTTGCAGAGAATTTGGTCTTATCCTGCTTGTTTATCCACACACGGTGTCCTTTTAGTGAGAAGTGCTTTCCGTGTCGCTTGGGACAACAGATCTGTTATTGGTCATGGATCGATAATGGGTAAGAATACAAGAAGTAGAAACAAAAATGAAAAATGAACTGACATGGGAAATCCTTTTCTTTTTCCACTGTGAGCGAACTATCTTCATGGGATAGAACATTTGCAATGTATCGAGCACCGAGTTTATCCCATATAGATAGCACTCTGCACTTGCCCCGGTTTGCATTTGAAATCCGACATGTCTATTACCAGTTAGCGTTTTCTTTAGAATTCAAGTTTGGTAGGAGAAACTTATGAAATTAGGATAGATTTACCGGACCGTTCTCGAATGCGGGTATAGTTATATAGAATGAAGTAGCCATCCATGTGCCGTAAGTCAAGCTTTCGAAGCCCCATGCTCTCATAAGCCTGGTCATCATCCACTTCACAAGCTCAATGTCGCCTATTAGTCCCAATTGGGCCGATCGTGGATTGTACTCCCCCCAACTTCAAAGTTTTGCTTAATCCATTTGAGAGAGCTTCATTGGTGGTTTCCTCCAAGGTTCTTTATAATAACTGTATGCATCATGGAATTCCTGAAGAGGGTGTGCATCTGCTGATGGAAGATGAATTCGCTCATATGCCCCATCCCTACCCCTTTCCTCGGGGTACACTGCTTGCCATCGACACATGTGTCTGAAGGGAGTCATGCTTCCCTTCAACGATTATCTATGTGAGACTCTCAAACTTGGGTATTGCCCTATTCCAGCTTCATCAAAATGGCTACGCCATCCTTACCTTCTTGCGTGTCCTTTTCATGCGGGTGTTCAACCTCGTTCCAAGATTTGATGACTTGCGGTATTTTCTGGCATTCAAGAAGTGGGATGATTGTCCTTCTTTGATTATAATCAAGGCTTAGAGAAACCGAAAAATCGTCCTGCGCTCATAAAGCAACTTATCACACTTCAAGATGCAGTACTTCTTTGTTAGATGCCCCGAAGGGTACAACTGTTGGTGGATGACGGGGGTAAGCTTCTCTTTTCTATTTGTCGAGCTTCGAAGCATTGTAATGGAGCTTTTAACTAATTACACGTCTCCTGTAGTTATCCCAAGGCCGATAGAGATGTGACTCTCGATGAAGTTTGCCAAACTTTAAAGGCTATCGATGCCAAGGAAAGGTGCGTTAAAGTTCTATTGACCGATGAGAACTTGCGTCGATACGGACTATTGGCTCTGGGTAGATCCATCATTCAGATTGAAACTCCCTCTCCTGGCCGATCCAGGATTCGCATAAGATCCACTTCTTCATCCCACGATTCCGAAAGGCAGAGAGAGGTAGCCCGTCTTAAGGATCACCCGGTGAGTCCCATGAGGAGGAAGACACTGTTGCAGCTGGACTGAGCGGTTCAGTGAAAATGCTTCCAATCTTGGAGGAAGCAGAAGATGAATTAATGCACAGAGAAAGCAAAGCCGTGCTGGACTTAGAGAAAGAAGAAGGAGAATTCAAGAGTAGTAGCGACGAGTCTACCCCTAGTGATTACTTCTTGTCAAAATCTGAGGATGGAGACTCAGAGTCTTCCAATAAGACTCTAGGAATGAGTCGCGATCTCCCGAGTCCATCTCCTTCCGATGCAAGTGGCAAAGGCAAAGCCCCTGAAACTGGAAAACATCAAGATTCTTCGAGTAAGGATGTTGGAGCGCGGTTTGGAGATTCGGCGATGTTTTTGTCGACTTCGACATGCTCATGAAAAAGGACTTTAAATTTGACATGATGCCTTCCTGTTCGAGCGACATCGTGCCAATAGTTAGCCCAATCCCTCATACAACAACCGAAGCCAATCTGATCCAGCCTACAACAACTATTTGTTCGAGTTCGTGACGATGTCTTAGGACCATATTAGAAACTCACAACACCTTACACTAGGATTACACTTATTTCCATTCTTCATTCCTTCATATAAGGGCTTAGCTTATGTTATGCTTCTGAAACCTTTTATATATGCCTCATTCTAGGTATGACGAAGGGATGAGGCTTTTATGACGACTTCGAAGACTACACTGATTCACAACGGTACTCCAAGCGCTCCTCCAACCGCCATCAAGTTCGAGATTCGAAAGAAGAGTACAGGCAGATGAAAGAACTCAAAGATGAAACCCGTTGCCAAGAAGAAAAAGATCGGGCTTGGTTATATAAAGGCGGGTATGAAAAAAGAAGGCCTCTTGAGGAAAGAGATGAGTCATCGAAAAAGTAAAAGTTTGATCATCGCCCTTATCCTTCAGAGCTCGTTTCAAAACACTCTTTCATGGCCAGGAGATTCCCATCACTCCCGCCTCGATCCTGCCCCTAACTCATATTTCATCCTCTTCCGTCGTTGCTGCTGCTCCTGATGCCTCTCTCCCCCACTAGAGGCCTACCTACGTTCTTCCTTCGGGCCCCCCAAGCTTGAGGCAGCACTTTTGAGTTGGTTCTTAAAGAGGGTCAAGTTTGACCTGGATCTCCACCCCATTCGCAGGGATTCTTTCATACCACATCTCCAAGCTATCCAGAACGACCTAGAACAGGCCGAGAAATGAAAGAAGCTCTACAAGCAGCTGGCTGGTACAAATAGAAATCACTATCAGGAGATCCTTTCCTTTGAGTCTGAAAAAGATGATTTTGAGAAGGCGTTGGTTGAGCGGGATGCTAAGATTAAATAGTTAGAGGAAGAGAAGGAGGTGGCGCTTCGTGAAAGTAGGAGAACCATCGATCTACTGAAGGAGTTGAAGGAGGCGCATGAAAAAGTTGAGATTGTCAGGAGGGACGAGATTAAAAAGTCTCATGCAAAGGAGGCGAAGCTAAAAGAAGAAGTGGTCTCTTGTAATGCCATCATTGAAGCTCAAAGGAGAACTACTGCCGACCACGATCTAATTGTTGACGTGCGCAACAAAACTATCTTCGACTAAGTTGAGACCATTGCCAAGCTATAGGCTCAGGGCGCATAGCCCAGTGCGGAAAAGTCTGCCGCTGAAGTTGAGAAGGCTATGGTAAAAGTGGATTACTTCGACCCCCAACATGCCTTTGACATAAAAATGGAGAAGCCGAATGCTACTATTCTAAATTTCTATGTTAACTCTTTGTTGCATCAAGGGAGTCTCATCTATCTCGGCCTGAAGTATCCACACACTCTCACCCTTGTTTGGAAGGAAATCTTATCTCGCTTTGCTAAGAACGGTGATTTGTACTTAGATCGAGAGTTATGAGATGCTTATCTTGATGATTAATCCAAGAAAGCGCTACTTGAGGGCTACGAGATCCTCCAAGTTGAACTAGGGAAGGAGGCCACCGATAATGCCTTGATGACCTCCACCGACGTGCTTATCAGGCCTTCTATTTCCGATGCCGACAGACCATGAGTTCAGGACTTGATATTATTTCCCATGTAGGGGAACCATCAAAAGAGGAAGAAGGTTGAGAGTTCAAGGTTACTATTCATAATCGTTCCTCTGGTGCAGGTAACATCCTTGCTTTTCCCAAACTCAGGAGCTTCCAACTTATGCCACAAGAGCAAGTGGATTTTAATGCTTTCATTATTGATCTTATAGGTCCATCCACTTTTCCTATCGATGCTCCAGCTACTACGGCGCCCATGCCTGCTGCCATTTTCACATCTTCTGCGATTGTATATGTTCCTGCTCCGGTTCACACATCTGTATCTAGTTCGCAACCGAGGCCAGAAGCTGAGAAGATAGCTGCGCTCCATGGCCTGGATGACCCTTCGGCTTCTTTGGAACATGATATAACTTCAGCTGAAGCCAAGGAGCAGGAAATGCAGATGGAGCAGCCATAGAAGACTCAACACAATTTGATTGCCGTTAAGAAGGAAAAGGTGGAGGCAATCAAGGCTTCCCGTAAATCGAGAAAATGCGAAGGGAAAGGAGGCTCTTTTGAGAAACTTTCGGAGGATGAGGAGAACATCGCCACCGAAGGATTCATTGATGTCACCGGTAGCGACACTACTCCTGAAAGATAGCATAATCTACCAATTAAAGGTGGAAACGGTAGCGGTGGCAAGAAGCGTTGAGTGACCGATGTGAGGATGCACCTAATTTTGGCTTACAGCTTGTAGGAAGACTGACTCACTTTTGTTGATTTTGAGCCATTCTGTTCAAGTGCAAAGTCTGCACTTTGCGTCTTTACAATAGAGCTTGTATTTTCCTTTTGTTGGCTGTTGTTGTATGGGTACGGCTCCCTACATTTTGACCATGTGTACAGATAACTATAAGCAATACATTGATATTTTGAACGTACATTTATCTATTATTCCATATATGTTCCGTGTACCTGTGCTAGTTTAATTTCATACTTTTCTAGTTCTATGATTATAGTCCAAGCCCTTTATTCGAAGTGAAAGAACTTAGAGATTATCAGCACTTTGGAAGTTAACAGAACTTTAGAAATTAACAGAACTTAGAGAATTTTTGTTCAGAAATCCAGAAAACTTCTAAAAACTCTAAAATTTTGAAATTTTTGTTTAGAATTTTAAAACAAATATACAACTTTGAGATAGAACTTGAGGACTTCTTGTTGTTTGGAGTAACATAACTTGTGAACCTATTATTTTCATGCGTTTCTGTCTCCATACAGGTGTATGCCCCCCGGTTTACAAGGCTGTTTACTTCAAACAATTTTCTAGTAGCTGATAATAGGGTTTAGATAATTTTTATTGGAAATTTGGCTAAGTTACCACTTGATTCTCATTTTTTATTTTTTATTTTTATAAGTTTTGCAACTTTAGCACGTAACTCTATCTTCGGGAAACTTGAGAAGTAATTAATTTGGCGCGCGGCTTATGAGATGCATGGATTTTGTTTTTCCTCGGCATTGCCTATCTTTGGGCAATGTGAGGGGTTATTATTTTGGTGTGCGGCTTATGAGATGCACGGCTTTTGTTTTTCCTCTATGTTTCCTATCTTCGGGTAGCACGATAAGTTATTATTTTGGTACGCAGTTTATGAGATGTGCGGGTTTTGTTTTCCTCGATGTTGCCTATCTTCGAGAAACACAAGGAGTTATTATTTTGGTGCGTGGATTATGAGAAGCGTGGCTTTTGTTTTTCCTCATTGTTTCCTATCTTCAGGCAATGCAAGGAGTTATTATTTTGGTGGCAGGTTATGAGATGCATGGCTTTTGTTTTTCCTTGATGTTGCCTATCTTTGGGCAACACAAGGAGTTAGTATTTTGGTGCGCGGCTTATGAGATGCACAGCTTTTATTTTTCCTCAGGGTTGCCTATTTTCGAGCAACACGAGGAGTTATAATTTTGGCCCTCTCGATGTTGCCGGGGTAGCACCGAATTTCAGAGGGAAAAGATCGAGTTTCATTGATCTAGCGGTTTGAGTCGATTTTCTTCCGTCGACTCTACGAAATAGTTTGGTTGGCTCAAGAAGAAAACTTTATTAAGGAAAGTATAGCAGATTCTTTGCCTCCAGCATTTTTGACATTTCTGGAATGCATATTCTCTGAAAAATAGAAAATATATAAAGTAGTTTACTGAATGAAATAATGGCGGAGCGATTCGCTGTTCCAGGCTTTAGGAATTGTGGCCGCGTTGACGGCTATCAGCTTGAAAGTCCCTTCCTTGAGCTTTGATTAACGGCATATGGTCCTTTTCTATTTGGTCCAAAGGGCCGAAATGGGTTAAACTCGCTTGAGCACAAGATCTCCAACTTCGAAGCTTTGGCCATGAACATTAGAGTTAAAGTATCGTGCGGCCCTTTTCTGGTAGGCAGAAGTTCTCAACTTTGCTTCTTCTCGTTTTTCATCGACCATGTCTAGCGACTCGAGTAAGAGTTGCTCGTTTTGCTTTTGATTGAAATTCTGCCTTCAGTGCAAGGGGACTTCTAATTCAACAGGAATCATGGCCTCTGAACCATATGTTAAGGCGAACGGAGTGTGGCAAGTTGTCGCTTTGTGTGTTGCCCTATATGCCCATAGTGCGAGTGGAAGTTCATCAATCCAATTTCCTTCTACCTTTTTTAATCAGTTTTGATGGTGGATTTGATAATCTTGTTTATTGCTTCCACTTTCCCATTTACTTGCGGACGAGCCACTACGAAGAAGCTTTTTTTGATACGGAAGCGCCTGTAGAAGTTTTTGAACTCGGTACTTTTGAATTGGGTTTCGATGTCAGTGATGATTTTTTGCGGCACACCAAACCTGCAAATTATGCTTTTAGTAACAAAGTTTATAATGTTCTTTGTGGTTATGTTGGCCAACGGCTCCACTTCGGCCCATTTTGTGAAATAGTCCATTGCAACTATTGCATATTTGGCTCCTCCTTTTGTTGTTTGAAGGACGCCAATCAAATCGATCCTTCATATCGCAAACGGCCACGGGCTAACCATCTGCGTCAGTTCCTTTGAAGGAGTCATCTTAATTTTTCTTAACCTTTGAAGGACTTTCTTTGCCAGGGTCTACCCCCTCAGTGTGGTCTCCGCAATCACCTTCATGTACCTCCTTCAGGATTCGTCGTGCCTCATTATCGTTCACACACCTAAGAAGAGGGATCGATAATCCACTTCTACAGAGTATTCCATCTTGTATCATGAACCGTGGTGCCTTCCAGAGGAACTTCTTCCGTTGATTTTGATCAGTTGGTAGGGTTCCTGCAAGTAGATAGTCCTTTATCGGTGTCATCCATGTATCCAGCTGGACAGTGGTCTTAAGAATCCAGTCTTTGTCCGTTTCGTCTATGCATGGGATGGTTAGCATTTCAACCAGAACCAGTCCCAATGACCGAGCTTCTTTAGAGCTTGCCAGCTTAGCCAAATAATATTCCTTGGTGTTTTGCTTCTGTGGAATGTGAGTTATGGTGTATTTCTCGATATCGCTTAATAGCTCTTGTACTTTGGACAGGTACGGAGCGAGACTTTCTCCACATGCTTGTACACCCCTTTCACTTGATAGAGGCGCTATATATGTAAATAAATTTTATCCCGAGTTCCTTCACAACCTTTAGTCTAGCGATCAATGATTCATACTCTACTTCATTATTTGTTGCTGGGAATTCCAAGCGCAAAGCATAGCTAATGGATCGCCCCTCAAGGGTTTCAAGTATTACCCCTGCTCTTGAATAGAAGTTGTTTGATGCACCGTTGACGAAGAGCTTCCATTGCATGCCTGTTTCCAACTGAACTTCCTCTTCGTCGTCCCTTATGGTAAATTAGGCATTGAAATCAGCCAACACTTTCCACTGATTGCTTTTATTGGATGGTATGTGATATCGTATCAGCTCAACTCTATATCCCACTTGAGAAGTCATCTAGAAGTTTTTGGCCAGTATAAAACTTTCTTCTGGGTCTGGTCAGTCAGTACTTTAATCGGATGTGATTGGAAGTGTATTCGTAATTTCCAGGATGTGGTCAGAAGCTAATACGCTGGCATCTCCAGTTTTGGGTAATTCTTTTCAGCTTTGGTGAATCGTTTGTTAATGTAGTACATGGGTCGCTAGATTCTTGCTTCTTCCCACACAAGAGCGGCACTCAGTGCATGCAGGGAAACTGCAAAATAAACGAATAAGTCTTCTCCATCGATTGTTTCGATAAGATCAAAAGAGTTTCCATGTGTCGTAGCAATTCATCGAAAGTTGTTTGACAAGTTTCACTCCATTCAAAGTTTTTCTTTCCCTTCTTTAGCGCATCGAAGAATGGTATACACTTTTCTGTAGCTTTTGAGATGAATCAACTTAGTGCTGTGACTTTTCCATTCAAGCTTTGAAGTTCCTTCTTGTTTTTGGGGGCTTGGACTTCTTATAACGTTGTTATTAGCTCTAGATTCGCTTCGAGGCCGTAGGCACTTAATATGAATCCCAAGAATTTCCAAGAGGCTACTCCAAAGTGGCACTTGAGTGGGTAAAGTTTCATTCCATACTTCTGGATTATTTCGAACATTTCAACGAGGTTGTCAAGATGATTAGCAACTACTCAATATTTGACTAACATATCATCTAGGTAAACTTCCACAGTCTTACCAATCTGGCGTTTGAACATAGTATTCACTAGCCTTTGGTACGTTGCCCCTGCACTTTTCAAACTGAATGGAATTACTTGGTAGTACTACGTCCTAAATCAGTAATGAAGGTGGTGTTCTCTTAGTATGGTTCATGCATCAGGATCCGGTTCTAGCTTGAGTACGCATCAATAAATGACAGTAGTTCATGTCCCGCAGTCCCATCCACCAGTTGATCAATCCTAGGAAGCGGGAAGCTATCATTCAGACAGGCTTTTTTGAGGTTCGAAGAATTCAATGCAAGTTCGCCATTTTCCATTAGACTTCTTAACTAGCATTGGGTTCGATACCTATTCAGGGTAGGTTGCATCTCGAATGAAGCCGTTATCCATTAGTTTATCAACTTCCTCTCTCAATGCCTTGGACCATTCAGGGCTAAAGCTATGCCTTTTTTGCTTTACCGTTGTGAATTTGGCGTCGATATTGAAAGCATAGCAGGTAATTTTAGGTGAGACGCCACACATATCGGAGTGTGTCCAAGCAAATACATCCAAATTGGCGTGAAGGAATTTGGTTAGTTCTGACTGCATCTTGTTTCCAAGCTGCAACCTAATTTTCAGGACCCATGTTGGGTCATACATACAGACTGGGACAGACACCGCCAATCCTGCCGGTGCTGCCCGACCCTCCCTTGAGCTCTTCTTTCTAGGATCCAAAGCCTTTTTGAATCATCTATGTTCCCTAAGCCAGGGGCGGTTCTTTAGTTGCTATTTGGAGGGTTCATGGATGTGGAGGGTTTTCCCCATATCCTTTCATTTTTCCTTTCTTCTCTACTCACGCAATTCAGCAATGTAGCATTTTCGGGCGATGCTTTGGTCTCCTTTCACAATTCCAACTCTGTGTTCCGTACGGAACTTCATTGTAGGGCACCATTGGGTCAATGCTATTTTGAAGTCGGCTAATGCGGGACGTCCTAAGAAGGCGTTGTATGCTAAAATTTCATCCACGGTCATAGCAGTTAACTGAGGGTGACCCTTCACTCACCCTCTTCGAGCTCCATGGTTTGGTCAATTGTTCCCACCGGTTGTTTGGGTTCGCCAGTAAACCGCTGAATCTTTGTTTGGCACGCAAACACACTTTTCATGCCAATCTTCATTTAATCAAAAGTGCGTTTAAGGAGAATGTTAACGGAACTGCCGCTGTCAACCAATACCTATCAAACTACAACAGGTCTAATTCCTACCGTCACCACCATCATATCGAGACTTGGAGCTTCGATCCCTTTGGTGTCCCGAATTCGAAGCACAATATCATCATTCAAGATCCTTTGCATCTTAACTGGAGTTTCATCTTCCACGGCCAAACATGATTCCTTCGAAGCGTGCTTCAACGAAGTTGCATATCGCCCCATTTTCCCCCAACTTCTTTGTGTGAGATGTGGTCCCCCAGATATTGTTCCGATAATAAGCCTTTGGTCAGTTATTTCGACCCTTCTTTGCTGGTTCCAGCTTGATTACTTCATTCACTTTGGTGCTGAGGAGTCACAGATTAATCGAGCTTTTGTAGCTGTTTTACATACTGTTGGAGTTTGTTGTTCTGGATCAGTTCCTCAACGAGATTCTTTAGGTGGTGGCATTCATTTGTATTGTGGTCGTGTGTCTCGTGGAAGCGGCAGAACTTCCCTGAGCACTTCTGCTGCTCGGTCTCCTCCTTTCTATGTGGCTTTTTGCTTTCCTCGGTTTCTTGAATTGCAAGAACATTTTTTTCTGGTGTGTCTCTCAGAGGAGTGTAGCCTTCGGGATTAAACCCTTTGAGATTTTTATTGCCGCCATTAACATTCTTTATATTGGAGTTTGAGATTTTTATTGCCGCCATTAACATTCTTTATATTGGAGTTTTGACCTTTCCTCTTTGAATTCATGTCTTTCCCAGTGGTGCCTTCAGCAATTCGAGAAGTGTGCACATTTTTGATTTGTTGCTGCATCGCTTTGCCCGGCATTTGCCGGTTGCACACTAGTAGACTTCCCTTCCAATTCTTGCTCTTCCTCCAACCTTAGGTACTGACTTGCTTTGTGATTGAAATCTTTCCTAGTGGTAGGTTGCTTCATTTTAGTCCACTTTTCGAATTCAGTTTCCAAGTGAATGGCATGAACTAATGCCATAAAAATCGTGTCTTTATTGGGGTTTCTTACCACCATCACCACGGTGTTAAACCTGTTCATGAAAGACTTCAGTGATTCATTATGCCCTTGGAACAAGCCCGATAGGGACATGACTGCATAGTATGGAGTATGAACTGATCAAGGAACTTTGACGCTAATTGGTCAAAAGTAGAGATAGATCAGGGTGGAAGCGTAGTGAACCACATTGATGCAACCCCTTTGAGAAAGATAGGGAAGCATCTGCATGGAATAGCTTCAGAGGCATTCGCTACATCCATATACCAATTGTATTTGTACAAGTGAGGCTTTGGGTCCTTCGTTCTGTCACACGACATAATAGTTGGCATTGTGAACTTTTTTGGATATCTCTAGTTCAGGATTTCATCAGTGAAGGGGGTCCGGCTTGGCGTAGATCCCCACTCATCATCTCTTCGATCTTTGCTCTCCTCTGTTAATCGTTTAACCATGTCCTCTTTGTAGCCTTTGATGTCCGGTAGCCCTGAGGACAGCAATCAGTCACTGCTCCAAGTGTTTGACTTTGCAAACGGTCTTGGTGAGTGGGCTAAGGCCTAGGCTCTCTTATCTTCGGGAGAGCCACTACTGTATGGTCTCATTGACATGTGGTTGGTCTCATTGGAGCATTTTGGGTATTCGTAGAATTACCAAATGCATTGGCATCTTCTTCCAAATTTTCATTTGTCTCCTCATCTTCTAAGTCAAAAAGATCCACAGCTATGTCTTCTACGGGGATCTTTTCTCCCAGACTCAAATTCAGAATGGGTTGCCTTGTGGCATATGGAGTACTTGCATTTTCGTCCACGTTAAGTCATGTTGTCACCCTTTTTGTGGCTATTTTCCGTTTCTTCTATGTAGACCAGAAATGGAGGAATTCTCTTGTTCCATAGCAACCACGGGTTCGGGCATAGTTCTTGGAGTAGGATTTAACTGTAGGGTTAGGAGAGCATTAAGCTTATCCATTAGATCCTTTTGGTTACTCTCCATTTTTGGTTGATCTCATCAACCATTTTATTTAACTCATCTCTGGTAACAACTTCATGTTGACTGGAGGAGGAAAGCTTGATTTCCTAAGTTAGCGCCATTCACTTCGGTTTATTGAGGATTAACATCTTCTCCAGCTACTACTGCCTTTATAGACTTCCAAAGGCAGTTATTCTTCTTCTAGGAGCCATTGATTTCAAACAGTGGATTCTTCAAGCAAAGATAAGGATCTAACTTCTAGACATATGGGATCCAAAGTAGATAACTAGATCTTGATCCTGAGTTGGACCTCTCAATGAGAGCACAAAAATGTTAACCCAAAAAACCTGGTTTGGATTTGAAAGCACCAGCCCTGTCCTGACAGAGCAATATCACAGATCACAGATATAAAGAAAGAACAGTAATAGAAAGTAGATAGAGAATTTTTATAGTTGTTCTACTGTTAATGAAGCTTATGTCCACTTTATAGTTCTATTACAGACTGATTGTTGTTATAAGAAATGTTTGATTACATGGCCTTGATTGATTATTTTCTAGCTAGATTGAATCTCTTTGGAATCCACTGGAGAATCAAAGTGTATTCCTTTGGAGATTGTTGTGGGAGAGGTAGAGAATAAAGAATAATTCCAATAGAGCCTCAGCAAACAGTCCGAAGAAGATCCACTTTATGTTGCAGGTAGGATGGTATTTATATGAATCGGAGAGGTTCTGCGGCAGACTACGTCTTCATCAGCTCGTTGGTAGGTAGAAAACGATCCAAGGAGAGTTTGGCTCGCAAAACAAGGAAGAACCATAGGTCACTGGTGACCTATGGCCTACGGGTTGCTGGCAACCCATGGCTTACGGGTCGCTAGCAACCTATAGACTTGGCTTGTTTGCGAGCCAATGCCTTGGTCTCTTTCATTGTATTCTTTGGCTAGTTTTTTTAAAGGTTTTTGGAGAGGTATGGATCACTGATGATCCAAGCACTTAGTATTTTTATAGAGTTTGGGTAGATGTTTTGATAGTTTTCTATCCTAGTTGTTTCATTTTAATGGCAGTTCATTAGCTATTTGTGCTCAACTGTTGATTGGACTGAAAGAATGTTGATCCACCGGCTTCGTCAATCCCAGTCGTTGTCTTAGCCATATAGCTTGGCCCTTATTGATCTCTTGTCTTAGCTTTTCTGGTTAAGTCCTGAACCATCCTGTTTACATGAGGTTGTTCTATTTTCTATAGGTTTTTGCTGGGTTAAAAACCCGGGTAACATTAACTTTTCTAATTTCATGTTTTAAGTTATCAAATCCAAGTCCTCTCGATGAATAACCTAAATTTTATGCTAAAAAGTGGCACAAACAACCAAAGAATTATAGTTGAGAAATAAGTAAAAAAAGTAAATGAAAATGATAAATAATAAGACATACAAACTTTATAATGGTTTGGCTAATCGTTGCCTATGTCCACGTAACTTTTTTGCCGATTTGATTTCTATTTTACAAGAGATGTTCTTATGGATCAGTAGTGATCCTTGAGATTATAAGAACCTATGTTATAAAAGAATGCTTAAGCATTGCTTAAGTGCTAAATGCAAGTACAATGCTAATTTTGTTGAAAAGGCAATATAATTAAGCGATGAGTGCTTAAGCGCGCTTAATTGGCGATTATCTATGCTTTGGTTAAATTTAAGCAATGATTAAGTAATATTAAGCAAAGAAAATATTGTTTCTAAAATAAGAAATGAGGTTATAACATACAGGCGACACTCCCACACAAAATTTCTTCATATCGATGGTGAGGAATTCTTTACATTAAGATATGACTATTTGTTAGAAAATGCGCATGATTTGTACACTCGAGTATGCTTACTTTTAATCAATAATGAAAGTTAAATACAACTTTTGCAACCAATGAATTTATAAGTTAACTTCAAAGTAAAACTTTACTTCTTTGTGATTAATTCGTGCATACACGGACAATGATGCACTTAATATAATTCCTTGGCATAAATTTATATTATATGAATAATGTATGATCGCAAATTAAGTAGCGCTAAAGCAACACTTAAGCAATACGTAAGCTAATTAAGCGAAGCAAGACTTCTATCGCCTCACCTTGTCTGGCGCTTAATATAGCATAGACAAGAAAAATACGAAAATACATCAAACAATGAAAAAAGATCCTCCGAATAATGCCTTTCCTCATCTATTTATAGATCTAGGTCAATTGAAAGCTCTCCATCATGTTTGCACCCACGTTTTCCATGTCCAGGGGAAGTTGCTTGGAGAAGATCGTGGCCACCTAAGCGATATTTAGGGATCGGTACCAATCCATGCCTATGGATCGGTACTGATCCATCCCTTTGTATTGATTTTAAGCTTGAAGCTTTAGCATATTGATAGTTTGGTGTGTTAGCAATTTCAGGAGCCTCTGACATGTTTATTGCTTCATTTATTGGTCTTACTCGATCTTCAAGTTGGTGGTTATTGCTCTAGATTCCTGCTTGGTAACTTCTCTGTTTGATTACTCTGACTCATACAGATATGGCTTGGTCATAAAGCAAAATAACAAATATCTAACCCAATTAAACCAAAATGAATCTATAAAAAACAAACATCCATGACTTAATAAGGCAAAGTCTCGACAAACCATGTATAGACTGGCGGTGCCCCTAATAAAATTCGTCATAATTTTAAAAAGTTTAGTTAACTATTTTGGGTCTCATTACCAATATGTTTATCAGATATCTAGATATGAAGGAATGTGAAATCTCGACATCGAATAAAACACGTATGGAAATGCCATAAATGGAGAGCATGCTTCAAATGGTAAATCCATTTCCCTTCTCTTTCACAGATGGAGCACTCGACGAAATATGAATGACTATTAATGCATATGACTTTACAGTTTGTCCCTACTTAGCTAGTTTGGGACAATCCTTCTAAACTAGGTATATGCTCTCAAGTTGTAAAGCCTTCTTGATTAACTCTTCAAAGCGATTGGTTCGAAGCTCTTGCCAATCAATCGCTTCCCAAAATGATTGCTCAATCCAATGTAAAACTTTTCATTCTTTCTAAAGTGGAGTATCAATGAAAAAGAGAAAATACTTTAATTTCACATCGATTTCGATCATATACTCCAACACTGAAATATCGTCTTACTTCATGCTAACGAACTTCCTACACAACACTAACTTTTTAAAAGTCAGGATAAATTTTCTTCAAAGTGAGCTATGAACTGGTCCCAAGTAAATTGATCCTCGGGAGTCGAAGCTATAATGGCACCCCGCTAGTTCATTGTTCATTCCTAGAGTCATCTAGATGTCAACTTATTCCTCATTACATCGTCCAAGTCATCGAAGATTCTTTTAAAAATATCCATCCAGTCCTACACCTCAATAGTCGACTATGTTCCAAGGAATAATCTGCCTCCTAGACTCAAGTAGTCTTTATACAGCTTGGCAAAGTCGACTCTTTGCATTTGCACTTGAGAACCCTAATCACTTGGAGCAGCTTTGGAATTCCATAATAGTGTTTTGCACCATCTCAGTGAGCATATTCTGCAAATCGGGGTTAGTAACCTAGATGTTGTATACTCCTCAACTGTAGAGATGGAGTCAACTGCAGCACTTTTCGTATGTCCGATCATTCCTAATCTATAATAAGGATGATCAACCTCTCATAAAGAATAGCTGCATCAGTGGCATTCATGCCAAATGATTAATATATTATATATACTACCGTATAGTTTTGATAAACCAAAATATATAACAAATACGTGATGTCTTATATATGTAAACTATCAATCTAATCTAAGATGACAACACCTGCCCTATCTCTAATGGATCATGGTATCAACTTAGGTTATCCATGTAACCTAAGCCCTGATACCAAATGAGATTACCGCCATACGCCTCCAATGCTCATATAACCGAATAATGTGCCGCTTAAGCATCGAGCTGATGTAGGACATTAGTCTAAGGAAAGAAAACAAGTAAAGAAGAGAAATAAAAGGGAAGAAAAGAGAAGTGGATCAAACAATTCATATAACCTGTCATATATCTCATAGCACATCGAATAAAACATAATAATCATTACATATATAAAACATGTGAGATAGTAGTAACTACATGAACCATAGAATTAAAGTACATATGCTCATATAGTTATACAATATTGTAATAGAGTATATACAACTGAAAAATAAACTCAACTGATAAACTGTCTCTAATAAAAGTAAGTCAAACACTGTCAAGGCTCCACAGTGTCACATAGAGAAATATGTAATAATAAGATCAAAATATAAGTATGAGAAAGCGTCACCTCCTGCTAGTCCAATTGCAGAACTCCATGCACCATTTACACATATTATATAGTCTACTCATTTAAGAGTACCCAAGGTAATACGAAGTAAAGCATAAAACCTCAAGTCAGACAACAATTTGGTGTGAACGATAAACAATCTCAAAATGCTACAAAAGTCGATATAGTATATGAAATATAGGGCATACGAACCATACCTGACCTATCCCTACAACTAAAGTGTTAGAACATAACAAAAATAATATGCTACTATATGAATATCATAAAGGGGTACTCTATACTAAGTACAATGTCGAGGTGCTTAGGTATCCCTATCAACAATACCTATATATATGACATTTCTAGAGTGACAAACTACATAAAACAATCATGCCAAACATGGCATCCATCAAACAAACTCACTGTTACTCATTTGCTTTAGATATATGACAACTCGTATGACCATTCCTCTACCAAAAAATCATGGTTCTTAGTGTACTCACGTATCTGGTAGCTCGAAGCTAGATACTAGACCCAATTCCCCCGGTCCAGGGCATATGAATTTAAACAAACGATCCTTGGTATCCAAACAAAGTACCCTAAGTGCACCCACAGTACCCTGCTTTGAGCATAGAAGTAAACACTCCGAGGACCAACGATCCCTTAGCACGCATCTTTGAGCCCTTTCCTTGCTCTATTTAACTTCCATTATTCTCAAGGAACCATTCCAATATTCGTTCATTCTACGACAGAATCAAACAACATTTTATCCACGGGCCACTCTTCCTAGAATGCGCCCTTGTGGAAAATCATCACGGCTCCTATTCATCGAGTCATTACTATCGGAACACAACTCCAATCACCATCGAGTCGTCGTCATCAAAGTCCCAAAGCCATCACATTGAAGCGTCATGTCATTACTTCACCGTTGAAATTGCTCGTCCTAGAACAATAATATTAAGACCCAGAGTCAACTGCAAGACCAAACCATCACATTATGCTCCTCGAAGCCTCCTCACCGTCCATGCCAAAGATTACCCAAATTGGCCATCATCACATTGTGGGGCACTGTCCACTCCACACTAGCCAATGCCAACTACTTTGGTCATGTACTTAGCCAAAAATGGATAAGTACAAACCAAATAAAAATGTTCGACGTCCCTCCCGAAGTCCGAAGCTCATCCAAGTCTATTGTCTTCCATCCTTAGATTGGTCAACACTCATTCCAGTAATCTCCTACAACTTATTTTTTTCGTTGGGGTTTGCGATCAATATGCCAAAAAAAACCCAGCACACGAGATATTTTGTTACATTGGATCGCCGATAATCGACATTTTCAACCAAAACTAGCATAGATGCAACCAACTAGAATACATACATCTACTATAGTATACACCCAACATGTATAATGCATATATATCAACCAATGGGGGATTCATATTAAAAACGGCTTAAAACTAGAAATTTCCTAAAATAGCACGTCAATGGAAAAAATGTGATATTCATTTTAAAACCATTTAAAAAACTTTTACTTTCTTTTATAAAAATCAAGTATATGCTTATATATATTAAAATCACATTTTAAAGTTAGGAATCATCTTAAAATACAGTTTTTATACTATATCAAAAATCATAGTATGGTGAGAGATAATATCACTTACCTCAACAAAAGCTGACCAGCCCAACGTCAAGTTGTAGAGCTCTCTGTCAAGAGCACAATGCAAGAAACCACATCTAAAACGGACCTTATATGCAAAAAATATAAATTAAATACATCTCATGATTAATAAAATAATTAACTCACTAATTAAAATATTAATTACCTTTACAATCCCTAAATCCTTCTCCCTTAAATCATCCTCTTATATATGCACAAGATACCTACACACACAAACTAACTTGCTCAACACCTTCTCTCTTCGATTTCTCCATGATTACTCAATGAAAAGATGCACTGTCTTCACCAATGAACTCTACTACGTGTGCTCATCGCAATAGAAACAAAATGGAGAAGTATAGATCACTACTGCAAGATGCTCCCTAAAGGTCACCACCTCGACCCATGCATGGACACATTTTTCTTCCATCGATCAGACTCGATGAGATTTTGTGGAAAGTGCACTTCAAAAAGAGAAATCCAATGATGTTATCCCCATCGCCTAATTTCGCCAGTGTAGTCAAAGTGAAACCCTAGTTCGACCATAGAAAAATGATGCTCGACCAAACACAGTTGCACGCCATCTTGTCACAACCAATGCAAAGCTCTCCTCCCTATGATCTTAATGGACCCGTTTTGAGATTTATCATTGAGCGGATCTCCCAGTTTAATTTTTTGAATTAATTTGAGGGGAGGCGGCTATGTTTTTGGTTTGCTGGAATGGAATAGTGATAATGAGAGAGAAATGGTTTAGGTTGAGTTTATATTAAATAATATAGTACATTATTTATTTGATTTCTCAAATAAACCGTCATACGTTTCGAGCTCGTATGTAACATCCCATATTTGAAGGTCCAAAACTAACCGCTACGGATGTTGCGGTTATCCATAGTTATTAATTCCCGATGACCGAATATAGTAATGTTAGATACAATGATAACACAGAAGCATTATATAACCTTATACGTTAACCACATTCATAGAAATTACAGTTATTTCAAAATATACCAAGAGCGACATATGAAAATGCCTCTTGGTTGATATATAAGGCAACTAAATAACTTTGCCTTTACATCTGATTAACATGGTGGAAAACAAAAGATAGGAACTCCTAATAGCTAGCTTTATGCCTACAGATCTTTGAAAGCTTATTTGTCCAAAGAGAAGCTAAAATACCCTTATTCTCAATATACTCAAATAAGCAACTGAGAGTTTTGAGGGAAATACAAAACTTTGGGTTAAACAAAAAGTTTGGTGTGAATAATAACCTACCATCTCGGACCAACTAGACATCAAATGAGACTACGTTGCTAAGTAGAATGGGTTCTCCCTCCACTAATATCTTAAACATAATACAATAGCCATATTGTTATCCGGGCTTTTAACCTAGCAGAATCCAAAGGAAGTTGGAATAGCTTCGTCAAGTCAAAATAGCCCAAGAGCCAACCAAAAAGACTAGAGGAACTAATCGAGAAAGACCAGAGGAAAGGAAACAGAGAACACACTAAGGTGATGGATCGCTAGCGATCCATCATTTACGGTTCACAGCGAACCATAATGTTTACTCGTAGATCCATGAATCCTCTTGCATCATCGTCTAATGGGTATTCTAAGGACAATGGCTAAGTTTGATGGAAATCCGAGCTAGTTAAATCGAGAAGCAAGCACTCGTCTAGTTCAATCAGTAGTCTAATGCAATCAATGTATGGATCGACATCAAAATAAGGAAATATATTACAAAATTACATGGGGAACACCAACGCAAATAATAGACACGATCCAAAAGATAAAGTTCAGAAATATACTAAGTGCATGGATCGCCAGCGATCCATGCATTATGGATCGCTAGTGATTTATACCTTTTTGCCAGTTTGCCACACTCTTTAAAGGAGAGGATGATGAGGAGGATCTCAAGCAAGCCAAAAACTATGGATCGCTAGCGATCCATCAAATTGGTTCAGTTAGTGGTGAAACTTACAGTTCACCTTCGTACGGTCGATTACAAGCATCTACTAATAAGGTCAAGCCCAATAGCTCTCCAATCCCTATAAATAAAATCATACATGGAACATAAACGGGATGTCTTGAACTGGTTGTTGGAACTTTGTGGAGATTATCCTCACTCTTCTCCTCCCACACAATAGTCATATAGGGGTTCAATATGATTCCCCAGTGAACTCTTGTCCTTGTGACTTGATATAACTTAGAAGATTCAATCATATTCAATTCGATTCAATTTATAAACAGTCAGTTAATAAAAGTCATAAAGTGGATGTAGGCTTCAATAATAGCCGAACCACTATAAAAATCTTCTTGTCTTTTTACTATTTCTGCTCCTTTTACATTTAATATCTATATTATTTCTCTGTAAGAATAGGATTGGTGCTTTCACACTCAATCCAGGGTGTTGGTCCATTTTTTGGGTTAACATTTTGGTGCTTTTACAGAGAACTCAACTTAGACTTAAATCTAGCTACCTACTTTGGATTAGATATGTTTGGAAGTTAGATCCTTAATCTCTGTTCAAATGATCTGGTGCTCAAAATCAATAGCTTTAGGAAGAAAAAGAATTGCCTCTGGAAGTTCCATAGGGGCGGTAATAGTCAGAGAAGAGATGAATCGTCAACAAATTGAAGCAAATGTTGCCAACGCAGGAGATCAGGGGCTAGGATCCTCCAATCAGCGCGAAGTCGTTACAAGAGATGAATTGAATAAAATAGTTGATGAAATCAATCAGAAAATGCAAAGCAGTTAAACAGCTCTTATGGATCAGCTTAATGCCCTCTTGACCTTACAATCACATCCTGCTCCAAGAACTATGATAGAACTAGCGGCTACCGTATAATAAGAAAATTCTTTTGTTTCTGGTTTAAACAAAAGAAACGGGAAGCAGCCACAAAGAGGAGTGATAGATAGAACCGTGAGAATCAACGTAGAAGGAAACACAAGTACTTCACCAACCGCGAGCCAACCAGCTATGAACTTGAATAAATGAGCAAAGTCCTCATAAGAGGATATAGCCATTAACCTCTCCGACTTAGAAGATGGAGAGCAATTTAATAACGGCAAGTTGGGAGGAAATGCCAATGCATTCAATAATGTCAGGAATGTCCAAACTACCCCAATCAGGCCAATGTCAAGCCAACAGGATCCCGAGGGAGTGGTGCTTCGGAAGATAAGAGAGCTTAGGCTTTAGCCCACTCATCAAGACCGTTTGCAAAGTCAAACACTTGGTGTAGAAACTGGAAGTCGACCCCCGGACTACCGGACATATGAGGCATATATCATGGATATGGTGGAGCAATTAATGGATAAGAATAAGAATAGAAGAAATGATGAGTAGGCATCCACTCCAAGTTGAACTTCCTTCACTGATGTGATCGTAAATGAACGGTACCCAAAAAAGTTCAAAATGCCAACTGTTCCGTCCTATGATGGAACAAAAGACCCAAAACCCATCTGTATAGCTAAAGTTGGTACATGAACGGGGAAAATGCTTTAGATGTTGTTCGATGCGGATGTTTCCTAATTTTTCCAAAAGGGATTGCTTCCATGTGGTTCACTAGGCTTCCATCAAGATCCATCTCCACTTTCAATCAGCTAGCAACAAGATTCCTTGATCAGTTCAGACTTCACATAGTGCAGCCTAATGATGATATGTCCTTGTCTGACCTATTCCAGGGACGAAATGAATCACTAAAGTCTTTCATGAATCAGTTCAATACCGTAGTAATAGAGGTAAGAAATCTGAATGAGGATATGGTTTTATGGCTTTGGTCCACGCCATCCACCCCGAAACTAAGTTCTGAAAATGGATCAAAATGAAACAACCTACCACTAGGAAGGACCTCAATGGTAAGATGAGTCAACAGTTGAGACTAGAAGAGGCATAGGAGTTAGAAAGGAAATCTACTAGCTTGAAATGGATGAACGTTAGGCAGAGTGACATGGTGATGAACCAGGACACAAATGCCTTAAGGACCGCTGAAGGAAGTGCGGGAAAAGACAGAAACTAAAAAAGGAAAAATCAGAATCCCAACAAACAAAATGGCAGCAATAAGCAACTTAAAGGCATCATGCCCGAAGATTACACCCCACTTAAAGACACTCCGGAAAACATCTATCTCGCAACACATGGGATAGAGGAGTACAAGAGACCCCCTAAGACGGAAGCGGCTGAACAACAAAAGCGCTCGGGAAAGTTCTGTCGCTTCCACGAGACGCATGGTCACAACACAACGAGTGCCATTACCAAAAGAACTTGATTAAAGAGCTGATCCGGGAAAATAAGCTTTAGCAATATGTAAGAAAGTCGCAAAATCTCGACTAACCTGTGGCTCTCCAAGCCATAGGGATCAAAGAAACCAAGTTGGAACCAGTGAAGAGGGATCTAAGTAAGCTGACCAGAGACTCATCATCGAAATGATATCTAGAGGACCTCATCCCGCACAGAGGAATTGTGGAGAAATGGAGCGATATGCGAGCTTGTTGAAGCACGCTTCAAAGGATTCATGCCTCGCAATCGAAGATGGAGCTTCGGACAAGTAGCAAAACACTTTGAATGATGATATAGTGTTCCAAAATCAAGATGCTGAAGAGATTGAAGCTCTGACTTTCGATCCCACATTAGTGACAGTAGGGATCGGGCCCGCTGTGGTCCGATGAGTATTAGTTGACAGTGTTAATGTAATGCCCTTAATTTTTAATAACATTATTCAGGAGTTGATTAGATAAATTAAATAGAAAAATGTAAATAATATAGTGATAAGTGGATTGAGATTTGAAAATTTAAACTAGAGGCCGAGCTTAATTAAATAAATAGGCTATGAAAGGTTTCATATGTTAATTAATAAGAAACCAATTTACGCAAGGGCTTAATAGGTAATTGTCGCACCATAATCCCATTACCTTATAATCTCGTTTCATTTACTTTGCACATTCATTTTATAAAACTCAAAAACGTAAATCAAAAGCTCAAAGCCGGCCATTGCCTAGGGAAGAAAAGGGAACAATCAAATTTAAGCTAAGCAATCAAGCAAGGGGAATTAATCAAGGATCAAATCTCAACTTCCTTATCCTAATAAAGGTGAATAATAATCAAAACCATCTCTACTTCTTCTTAAATGATCATTACATTTTGGGTTTAATTTTAAATCCATTAAGATGATTTTTGATGATGATATGCTTAGATGTCATGATATGTTATATTCAAACATGTTTGTTTGATAAATATTATATATGGTTTTAAGGCAAAAATCATTTATATTGTGTTTTGAATGGCATGAGGAATTTATACGTTATGTAAAATATTATTTTGAAGATGGAATTTAATTTTTATAATTTTCCAAGCTATGGAAAGTTTATTTTGATATTTCAAAAGAAAATATGAACAATTGGGTTTAGAAATTAATTTCAACTATATCGTAAAGAATTTGGATTTGAAATTTATATATTTTAGATAACATATTAAAAGTGAATTTCTATGATTTTTAGGGATTTTTACTAAGTAATTTATTATGGAAATTAAATTATTTTAGATGGAGTACTTAAATGTTTTGTTTGTTTTGCTTAAGGAATGGCTTATTTGCTAAATTATTTTAATTAGATCTAAAATAATTATAGTAGTTTTATTTTGGAAAGTATTTGAAAAGTTTGTGTCAACTAATTAAATGTTTACAAATAGGCAAGTTAGTTAGAAAGCAATTACTTAAAATGGCATTAAAACAGTCTTTACCTAAAAATTATGCTTCGCCTCTTTCAGACGCTACCTTTCCTCCTTATACTTCCACCTCAACCAAGTCGAAACCAACTAATTTGAAACCAATACACATGGTATCAATAAGTTTGTACGTAGTGGATTGGAGGAAGGCGGAAAGTATGGAGTCGAAACCTAGCTTTCGAAGGGGTCGAAGTTTTTGTTTTACTATTCAAAGAAATATGCTTGCCTTATTTCCATAAGAATGCTTTTGAAAGAGTTTACTATAGTTGTTGCCGCCTTTCTGTTTCAAAAAGATAGCTTTCAAATGAGTTTCCTTGTTTTTAAATCAATGCTTTCGAAATGGTAGTTTGAACCCAGTCGGAACCATGTCGTCGACCTTATGCCTTTCGAATGGATTAAAGTCATCGGTGCTTTCGAAAGGTAGCTTTTGTTTTATAAGTATAATAAGCCACTTCCTAAAGCTTTCGAAAGGGTTTAATGCTTTTGAAGGCGATGGCTTCGAAAGGGGTTTTGATGCTATCCTTCCAAATGTTTTGTCTAATTGATCAATGCTTTCGAAAGGATGGTTCCAAAGCCATCAGTTTTTCCCCAATCACTTTTACTTAAAAGTTATGGTTTCGAAAAGGGTACTTCCATTTATATTCACTTTAACCCAAAAGATACTTTTAGAATAAACCCAATGGTTTTGAAAGGGGTGCTTTTAAATGGTTTATAAGTTATGCTTCTAAGAGTTAATAAGTCGTGCTTTAATACTTTCGAAAGGTATGTTTTGATGGTTTCAAAAGAGATGATTTAAAGTATTTCGAAGGGCGTATGCTTAGTATTTTGAAAAGAAAATTTGAATGCTTTCGAAGGAGGTTATCCAATGGTTTTGAAAGTGAAGGTTTGAGGTTTAGAAAGCCTTAGTTTTCAAAACAAAGAACCCATTCTCATTTTTAAAGGAAAAACATGGCAAAAATAAGAAATGGCTTTTACATATGGAGTTTTTGAAGAAGCTTTCCTTGATAAAGCAATAGGTTAAAGGGATTAACCATGTTTCATATGAAAATGATTTCAAGAGTATTAAATCATAGATATTGGTGTTATTATATTATAATGTTTGCTCCTTCTAGTATACAAATTCACTGTAAAATGGACCCATAATTGTATTTTGGGGAGAAATGGCAGAATAACTAGCTAGGTTGACCTAGTAGTGAATATAGATTGAGTTAACTCATGTATGGATAGAATTGCATCTAGGAGGTCAGATAGACTAGAATATAGGATGTCTAAATTCTGATTAAAGAAGTTTTCAAATAGATATGTTCATAGTAAAACCATGAAAACTATGTTTAGTAGGGGCTGTTGGCAGGGGCCAATAGGTTATTAGTCAACCTATGAAAAATATGATATAAAGGGAGTTATTGGAGATACCAATAGGTTCAGGGAGAACCCATGAAATACTTGAATGAAGTTATTGGTAGGGGCCAATAGGTTCTTAGTGATCCCATGAATACCATGAAACAGAAAACGTAGTCCACAAACTTAAATCAGGATATTAGTCAGCCGATGAAAACTAATAGGTTAATAGTGATCCTAGAAACTATAACTCAGACAGATAGTCAAAATGAATGGGGATGAAATCCAAAATGATTTACTTATTTGAGTATCATCATAATATTTGAATTGCTATGTTTTGACCATTATGGATGCAGGAGCACAGTTTATGGTTAATATAAAGTCTTGGTTAAGAAACAAGTGAGGGGTAAACCCGCTCCGCTAAGCGGTGTGGTCTCACTAGATATCTAAATGGTTCGAAATGGTAGGTTAGTTTTAGGCCTCCAAGTGGAAGATGTTACAAGTTGGTATCAGAGCATCTGTACTCCTTAGTTTTAGTCCTCCAAGTGAGAGATGTTACAAGATAGTATCAGAGCATAGGTTTATGAAAACTTAAAAGAAATTTAAATCTAAAAGATTTTTTTCCAAACATAATCCAGTGAATCGAAAAATAAGATCGAGGTTTGGGTTGACGCTATAGTAACGTAATTGTATTTGATATACATATATAAATATGTATTCCCCTCTCTCTTAGACCATTCTTCTGTATCATACTAAGGCTCGTATGGAGATTTACGAGAAAGGAAGATATGGAGGCAAGAAATGGAAGAGGAAACCTCGGTGGAGGAAGCACCACAACAAATGGAAATGGTTAACCTAATACCAGAAGGAAACCGGGTCGATGGGCTAATGCTAATCAAAATGCAGATGCCAATTTAGTTGTTGGAAATCCGCCAGCGGATATGGGGATGATGTATCAGTTCTTCGTCAATCTGATGCAAGTAGAAGTAGCTGCTGGAGTTGCTGGGAATGTTGGAGGAGCTAATCTCGTGGCTCCAATTGGAAACAACTATGCTAAGTTAAGTAGGGATTACACCCGTCTTGGAGGGAAGCCATTTGGAGAATGGAGGATACCATAGAAGTTGAGAATTGGTTGTTGCATTGTGAGAGAATCTTCGCTGGCTTGGGTTTTAATGATGAACAAAAAAGAAGACCAACCTCTAGGAAGTTCCAGGGAGCAGCGCCTCATTGGTGGAATAGTGTTACTGCCGGAGTTCCTGAGGAAGAGTTAACTCGGGCAAAATTTCGATGGAGATTCGAGCAGAGATTTTTGTCTGAAGTTGCTAAGTCGGCATTACTGGGAAATTTCATGGATTTGGTGCAGGGTGAGATGTCGGTGATTGAGTATTCTATTAAGTTTGATGAGTTGTCCCGATATGGGTATACTACTATAGACACCATCGTTGGGAGGAATGAGAAGTTCATTTAGGGATTGGGACCCAAGATTGCTAGGACGACCCTACTACATCTTTGTGATCCTTGTAATGTTACTGTGGAGATGGAAATCTGACATAAGGAAATTCTTACTATTTATGGGAAGGAAACGCCTGTTGAAACTCAGGGTCTACAGAGGAAGAAGATGAGGTTCTTTAAAAAGAAGGGGACCTAGAAGGGAGAGGTAGCCAAGAAAGAAAAGCTGATCTGGTCTATTTCAAGTGTCATAAGAAGGGTCGTTTATGCTCATGAATGCAGAACTAGCAAGGGGAAAAGAAGAGCGTGAAGTACTTTAACTGGGACCAAGTTGGGAATTATAAGAATCAGTGTCCAAAACCGTCAGGGCGGACAAGGGAAAAGTCTTTGTTGTTGGACCATCGACTAGTAGGCCAACTGCTACTAAGAAAGGAAGACTGTGATGGAAGGTATGCTTTTGATTCAGAGTATACTAGTTAGGATATTATTTGATACCGGTGCATCACATTCATTTATATCTCGGTGTTTGGTAGATAGATTAAGCTTAGAACCCACATACCTCGTTGCTTCCTTAAGGGTTGTGAGTCCGATAGGTGGGTAAGCAACTCTAGGGATGAGATGTGACCAGTTAGAACTTGATTTGTTAGGTATAAGTTTTCATGCAGTCTATATGTTTGTTATTTCATAGATTTCTGGATCATCTTGGGTTAGGATTAGTTAGGTAAATATGAGGCTAGGATATTTTGCCAGGATAGGAAAATATCATTAAAACACCTTGATAGTCATAACCGAATCATATTCTAGTGGAGAATTCTGGCCGAAGTGTTTGGGCTTTGTTAAGTGCCCTGGAAGTGGAGAAATGTAAGTTAGGTTCGTGTACTAAGAGAGTTTGTAGATTTTTTTGATCGGTTACAAGACTACCTCCGAAATAAGCTATTGAGTTTTGGATAGACCTTGTGCCAGGAGCTGAACCTATAAGTAGACCACCTAGTAGGATGACACTGACCGAAATGAAGGAATTGAAGGTGCGACTAGTGCATCTAGAAGGAAGAAATTTTATTAGATCAAGCAGTTTTCCTTAGGGAGCGGCTGCGGTGTTCGTGAAGAAACCAGATGGGTCGTTAAGGATGTGTATCGACTATCGTAAGTTGAACGAGAAGACGATTAAGAATAAGTAGCATTTGTTGAGAATTGATGATCTATTTGGTCAGTTGTGTGGAGCTACGGTATTTTCTCAGTTGGATTTGGCAATAGGCTTCCATAAAGCTAAGAGTGGCTGAGGATGGTATTCCATTGACAATGTTTTGGACTAGGTATGGTTCCTATGAGTGGTTAATAATATCATTCGGGTTAACAAACGCACTTGCTTTCTTCGTGGATCCAATGAACCAAATTTTTCGAAAGTATTTGGAGGTTCGTGATGGTGTTTATATATGACATTTTAGTATACTCTAAGGATGAAAGAGACCATGAATATCATCTTGGAGTAGTGCTGAAGAGCATCAGCTAAAAACGAAGTTTTCCACATGTCATTTTTGGAAGAAGGGGGATTAAGTTTCTTGGTCTAAGAGAAAAGCTTGTTAGTCGATCCACATAAGATCGAATCTGTTAATAACTGGACGAGACCAGAGACGCTGACCGAGATTAGAAGTATTCTTGGACTAGCTAGTTATTCCAAGAGATTCATCAAGAATTTCTCATGAGTAGTAGCACTTTTGACTAAGTTAACCAGGAAGGATGTGAAGTTTTTTTGGTCCAACAAATGTGAGGAAGCATTCCTTAAGTTAAAGCATTTGTTGACTACTGCACCTGTGCTAGTTGTTCTAGATGGAAACCATGGATTGGTGATGTGTACCGATGCATGTGGGACTGGATTAGGAGCTGTGTTGATGTAGAAGAGTAAAGTCATTGTCTACGTTTCACGGCAGCTTAGACCACATGAAATGAGATATCCTACTCATGATTTGGAGTTGGCGGTAGTGATCTTCACATTGAAGATATAGAGACATTATCTCTTAGGGGAGAGATTTGAGCTATATACAGATCATTAGTCTTTAAGGTAATTATTCTGTCAGAAGGAGTTGAATATAAGACAACAAAGGTGGCTAGAGTTTTTAGCTGCTTATGATTTTGGTATAGAGTGTACACCTGAGAAAGGTAGTAAGGTAGCGGATGCTCTTACTAGAAGACATCAGAATGTGATTTTAGCTATGTTGGTAGAATAGAAATATTTAGAAGCTTTGACTACTTGTCGTGTGCAGTTAAGATCGACTGCTAGTCCTAGTCAAAGCACAACTATGTTGTCATGTTTAGAAGCTCGGCCGGTTTTGAACGAAATGATTGCTTCAAAGTAGGAAAAGGATCTAGTATTATTCGAGAGGATTAGAAGGCTTAAGGTTAGAATTGAGATCGACGATCTAAAGGATTTTAGTCTTGAACAAAGAGGATGGCTGAGAAAGAAGGGACGGTTTTGTATTTTGAATGTTGAGTACTTAAAGAAAGAAGTTCTTGGAGAATATCATTGATCCCAGTTTACGACTCATCCTGGAGGGACCAAGATGTATCAAGATATGAAGAGGAACTTCTATTTGGAAGGTATGAAGAAGGATGTTAGCTTGTAAGTCAGGAAGTGTGTGAACTGTCAATAAGTGAAGGTCGAACATCATAAGCCTAGTGGGTTACTTCAACATTTGGACGTACCAGTATGGAAATAGGACTCGATATCCATGGATTTTATAGACGGGTTGCTAATGTCAAATAGAGAAAATGAAAGTATATGGGTCATAGTGGACATGTTGACCAAGAGTGCCCATTTCATTCTAGTTAAGTCAACCAAGACGGTGCCTATTTTAGCTAAGTTGTTCATGAAGAACATAGTTTGACTGCATGGAATTCCTAATAGTATAGTCAGTGATAGAGATGTTTTGTTCACTAGTGAATTCTAAAAGAGCCTGTAGGATGTATTAGGTACCAAGATTAAGATGAGTACTACATATCACCCTCAGATGGATAGGTAGACAGAGAGAGTCAATAAGGTTCTTGAGAATTTATTGAGAGCATGTGTATTGGACTTTGGTGGACCTTTGGAAGATCACATATACTTAGTGGAGTTTTCCTATAATAATAGTTATCAAACTAGTACAGGAATCATGCCTTTTGAAGCTTTGTATGGAAGGCCGTGCAAATCACAGCATGTTAGTTGGAGACTAGAGACAGATTAGCCTTGGGTCCAGATCTGGTTAGAGAGGCGACATAGAAGATTGAGTTGATGCGAGGAAGGATGGAGGAAGCTCAGTTCAGACAGAAGAGTTACGCCGATAAGAGGCGTAAAGACCTAGAATTCTCAATTGGAGATAGGGTTTTTATTAAGGTATCGGTGATGAAGGGTGTGGTGCGATGGAAAGTTGGGGAAAGTAGCAGCAAGATATTTTAGTCTGTTCCTAGTTTTAGAGAGGATCGGGAAGCTCGCATACAGAGTAGAGTTGCAGAGCAGTATGGCAGATGTCCATAAGTGTTTCATGTGTCTCATCTTCGCAAGCATGTGCATGATCTAAAGACTAATATTCCTTTGACATGGTTGGATGATTTGATAGTATAACCAAATTTGACTTTTGTTAGACAACCAGTTCGGTTGTAGCGAGAGATGAGAAAATGTTAAGGAACAAGACAGTCAAGTTGGTAAAAGTTCAGTGGAGCGACAACAAGAAGGACTATACTTGCGAGACAGAAGACACGACTAGAGATACTTATCCTGATCTGCTGTGAGGGTTTGTTCTATATTAGCTTTATATAGACTATTGCTAGTCAGGTAGGCTAGTATGGTTGTTAGGAGCAGTTACAGATGATTGCTATGTTAAGTATTTAATCTTTCCTTAATTTCGAGGATGAAATTCTTTAAGGAGGGGAGTCTGTAACACCCCTAATTTTTAATAACATCATTCAGAAGATTTAATTAGATAAATTAAATAAAATAATATAAATATTAGAGTGATAAGGGGATTGAGATTTGAAAATTTAAACTACAGGTCGAGCTTAATTAAATAAATGGGCTATGAAAGGTTTCATATGTTAATTAATTAGAAAACAATTAATGCAAGGGGCTTTAGGTAATTACTGCACCATAATCCCATTACCTTAGAATCTCATTCCCTTTACTTTGCATGTTTATTTTACAAAACTCAAAAACATAAATCAAAAGCTCAAAGTCGGCCATTACCTAGGAAAGAAAAAGAGGAAAATCAAATTTAAGCTAAGAAATCAAGCAAGGGGAATTAATCAAGGATCAAATTTCAACTTCCTTATTCTAATCAAGGTAAATAATAATTCAAACCATCTCTATTTTTTTTTAAATGATCATTTGATGTTGGGTTTAAGTTTAAATCCATTAAGATGATTTCTGATGATGATATGCTTGGATTTCATGATATGTTATATTCAAACAAGTTTGTTTGATAAATATTATATATCGTTTTAAGGCTAAAATCATTTATATTGTGTTTCGAACGCCATGAGGAATTTATATGTTATGCAAAACATTATTTCGAAGATGGGTTTTAATTTTTATAATTTTTCAAGCTATGGAAAATTTATTATGAAATCTCAAAAGAAAAATATGAATAATTGAGTTTGGAAATTAATTTCGGCTATATTATGAAGAATTTGGGTCTAAAATTTGTATATGTTAGATAATATATTAAAAGTGAATTTTTATGATTTTTGGGGATTTTTCCTAAGTAATTTATTTTGGAAATTAAATTATTCTAGATGGAGGACTTAAATGCTTTATTTGTTTTTGCTTAAGGAAGAGCTTATTTGCTAAATTGTTTTCTAGATCTGAAATAATTGCGGCGGTTTTATTTTGGAAAGAATTTGAAGGTTTTGTGGCAACTAATTAAATGTTTACAAATAGGCAGGTTATTTAGAAAGCAATTACTTAAAAAGGCATTAAAACAATCTTACCTAGAAATTATGTTTCGCCTCTTTCAGACGCTACCTTTCGACCTTATACTTCCGCCTCAACCAAGCCGAAACCAATACACAAGGTATCAATAAGTTGGTACGTAGTGGATTGGAGGAAGGTGGAAGGTATGGAGTCGAAACCGTGCTTTCGAAGTGGTCGAAGTTTTTGTTTTACTATCCAAAGAAATGTGCTTGCCTTATTTCCAAAAGAATGCTTTCGAAAGGGTTTACTATAGCTGTCGCCATCCTTTTGTTTTGAAAATATAGCTTTCAAATGAGTTGCCTTATTTTTAAATCAATGCTTCTGAAAAGGTAGTTTGAATCCAATCGAAACCATGCTGCCGACCTTATGCCTTTCGGATGGATTGAAGTCACAATTGCTTTTGAACGGTAGCTTTTATTTTATAAATATAATAATAAGCCTCTTCCTAAAGTCTTTTGAAAGCGTTTGATGGTTTCAAAGGCAATGGCTTGAAAAGGGTTTTGAATCTATCCTTCCAGATGTTTTGTTTAATTGCTCGATGCTTTCAAAATGATGGTTCCGAAGCCATCGGTTTCTCCCCAATCACTTTTATTTAAAGGTTAATGGTTTCGAAAGGGTACTTTCTTTTATATTCACTTTGACCCAATAGATATTTTTGGAATAAACGCAGTGGTTTCGAAAGGGATATTTTCAAATAGTTTCAAAGCTATGCTTCTAAGAGTTAATAAGTAATGCTTTAATACTTTCGAAAGTTATGTTTTGATGGTTTCGAAAGAGATGATTTAAAGTATTTCAAATGGAATATGCTTTATGTTTTGAAAAGAAGTTTTGAATTCTTTCGAAGAAGGTTATCCAATGGTTTTGAAACTATAGGTTTAGTGTTTCGAAAGCTTTAGTTTTCAAACAAAGAACCCAATCTCATTTTTAAAGGAAAAACCATGGCAAAAATAAATAAGTTTTGTAATGGCTTTTAAGCATGGAGTTATTGAAGAAGCTTTCCTTGATAAAGAAATAGGTTAAAGGGATTAACTATGTTTTATATGAAAACGATTTCAAGGATATTAAACCGTAGATATTGACGTTATTATGCTACAATGTTTGCTTCTTCTAATGTACATATTCACTGTAAAATGGACCCATAACTATATTTTGGGAAGAAAGGGCAGAATAACCTGCTAGGTTGACCCAGTAGTGAATATAGATCGAGTTAACTCCTGTATGAGTATAATTGCATCCAGGAGGTCAGATAGACTAGAATACAGAATGCCTAAATACTGATAAAAGAAGTTGCCAGATAGACAGGTTCATAGTAAACCAATAAAAACAATGTTTAATAAGGGTTATTGGCAGGGGCCAATAGGTTCATAGTGATCCTATAAAAACTATATACGTATAAATTCATTGATAGAAGTCAATAGGTTCATAGCCAACCCTTGAAAACTATGATATAAGTGGAGTTATTGGAGATACGAATAGATTCAGGGAGAACCTATGAAATAATTGAATATAGTTATTGGCAAGGGCTAATAGGTTTTTAGTGATCCCATGAAAACTATGAAATAAGATAGGTAGTCCACAAACTTAAATCAAGTTATTATTCAACCCATAAAAACTAATAGGTTAATAGTGACCCTAGAAACTATAACTGAGACAGATAGTCAAACTGAATGAGGATGGGAAATCCAGAATGATTTACTTATTTATATATCATCATAATGTTTTAAATTGTTATGTTTTAACGATTGTAACGACCCGGTATTTTCAACCATTCGCATCCGCACATGTCGAACTTGAATTGCTCAAAATACCGAATTGTAGAAATAAATTTGGCAAAACTCATAATATACAGTAAATAAATAAATCAAAAATCACAGACACAGAGTAATATAATGCAGCGGAAGTAAAGAAATAGTAGTTCATGAAGCTACTATACATGTACATCAGAGTTAGACAAGAAACAACAGAAATAACAAGATGATAATCAAGTAAATGCTGAACACAACACTGGAATCAACTGGATAACTGAGAGTGGAATAGATGGCTGGATCTTCAAGCAAAGCTCCAACTCCGAAGGTGAGTCTCTAATGTTGTACACTCAGTCTGACCCGAGCGTAAAATAAAACATAAACACTCGAGTCAGGACATACATACTTATACAGTGTAAACCAACTCAAGTGAACTGTAATATAAAGTACAAGTAACTTAAAGGATGCTTGGGACCACCCATCCTCTAAGGATCCATTAAACTATTTACTATGTAGTAATATTTCGCTATTATAATAGTGTCTATTAGTAAAATAAACTTACTTTTAAATAGCGTTAAGGCTTTACGTTTTTCACCTTAACACATTTATATATTCCTATAGTCTATACAGTACCGTAATCTCCCCCGTACTGGGTGTCATCAGAGGGCACTCCATAGGTATGGTACGAAACCAAAATCGTATAAGGCGCGCTAGGGTAGGTGACATGGCACAACTAGGCAATGCCAGGGTAGATATACCAATTACGCTTTCAGGTCGGTGGAAACGCATAGCCGCAGCTACCGCCCACCTCGAGCCACACCCCCCAAATCAAAGAAATCAAAAGTGGCCACCGAATAAATCCAAAAGTCAAAGTATAATGTCAAAGGGATGTGTCCGATCAAAGGTGATATCTCATTTACCCGTCAATCGCTCATGTTTTAGCCACCTTATGTCAACTCACGGGAGTCGGGTCCACGTATTTACCTTAAAGGAAACGTCGCCACCAACCTACTTCATTCTGGAATCTCCACCGCGTACACGGTTGTTAAAATGGTTTTCGGAGTTGGCAGAGAGTATGACAACTTCCGATCCCGGTCTCTTCAGCAACCAAACGTTATTATAACCCATGGATATTTATTTCAAAATCATTTATACTTTAAAACCAACTAGCATATCCGTTTCAAAATCATATCATTTCTTTCAAAATAGTATATACTTTCAAAACCAAAATATCATACTCATTTCAAAATCATATCACAATAGTATCATTTCCATTTCAAACTAATTCAATAATATATCATTTAAATAAAACCCAAATTTCCAAATCACTGAGTATTTCCTTCAATTTATTAAACTTGAAATATTTATTTAAACTATCATAGCATTTTGGAAACGTAACATTAAGGAATTATAGCATTTTTGGAATGTAATACTTTCCACTTTAACATTTTATATAATCAAAGTATTTATATACTTACAAATTTAACATGGTCATTTTATCATAGCCTTATAGTTAAATAAACTTTGTTACTGTAATATCCAATTTAAAGCTAAAATTCTTATGTTAAGTTAAAAGTACCTTATTAACTTACGTTATTATTACAATAAAGAAACCTTATTATTTAATCATTTAAAATATGCCATTTACATTAATTAAAACTTACATATCAAATGTACATTATCAACTTCATTTTATTATTACAGCAAGAAACATTTATCATTTTAATCAATTTAAAATACACATTACATTAATTAAAACTTACATGTCAATTGTACGTTTTAACTTACATTTATTACAATAAAGAGCATTTATCATTTTAATCAATATTACACTAATTAAAACTTACATTATCAAATGTACGTTTTAATTTATATTTCTATTACAGTAAAGAGCATTTATCATTTAATCAATATTACACTAATTAAAACATACATTATCAAATGTACGTTTTAATTTCATTTTTATTACAGTAAAGAGCATTTATCATTTTAACCAATATTACATTAATTAAAACTTTACATGTCGCATGTTTGTTTTTAACTTACATTTTTATTACAATAAAGAGCATTTATCATTTTAATCAATATTACATTAATTAAAACTTTACATGTTTCTTTCAATAATTTAAACTTTACATGTTTCTTTCATTAATTAGAACTTTACACGTTTCCTTCATTAATTAAAACTTTACATATTTCTTTCATTAATTAAAACTTTACATGTTTCTTTCATTAATTAGAACTTTACATGTTTCTTTCATTAATTAAAACTTTACATGTTTTTGTATTAATTAAAACTTTACATGTTTCTTTCATTAATTAAAACTTTACACGTTTCTTTCATTACTTAGAACTTTACACGTTTCTTTCATTAATTAAAACTTTACATGTTTCTTGTATTAATTAAAACTTTACACGTTTCTTTCATTAATTGAAACTTTACATGTTTCTTGCATTAATTAAGAACTTTACACGTTTCTTTCATTAATTAAAACTTTTCATGTTTCTTGCATTAATAAAACTTTACATGTTTCTTGCATTAATTAAAACTTTACATGTTACTTTCATTGATTAGGACTTTACACATTTCTTTCATAAATTAAAACTGTACATGTTTCTTGCATTAATTAAAACTTTTCACTTTAAACCAATTATCAGCTTATAACATTTTAACTTATAAAAACTGATATCTCTTTATACTTTAAATCTTTAAATCAAATTTTAAGTTAAAATTCCATATATTCCAAAATTTCAAAATACGTAATAAATTTTAAAAAAAATATTACTTTAAAAATATTAACCATGGGTCTGTATAATATTTTCTAACCTAGGTCAAGTGATACAGATATGTATCATTTCAATCCGTAATTTCAAAAGAAAAATTCGGTTTCTATCATTTCAAACCCGCAATCCCAAGAAAAATAAATACGACAAAAATCAATAAAAAATCACTCGAGCCTATCATTTCAGCCCATAGTGATAGAGAACTTGCAGTGGTGATTAACAGAAATAAAATAACGGTATACATATAATATCATAACAAATGATGTAACAAATATATAAACGGCATTTATCATTATGTAATCACAACATAGGCATATATGAATGACATATCAATGTCTACAGATTCACTTGTCATTTTTTCACAAAAATATAAGTACACATGTCTAGAGTGATAAAAACTCACCTTTTAAAAGCTAGAATTGACAAATTCAGAATAAAAATCCAAACTCCGCAAAGCACGAAAAAGCACGACAAAGCACAATTCGAACTTGAGTGGATGAAGAGTCAGATCCAAATCTTGTATGCAAACAAATATTACATACATAAGAATATGATTCAATACAAAACAATAGATGTTAAAACAATGGAAAATAAATGAATCAAAGTGACATAACTTGCCTTAATCAATCATTGGCTTGGTTACACCACATATGGTTTCAACCATCATCTTATATTGCTTGGTCAGGATGGTTAGAGGTGTGCTAGAGGCCAGAGGCTGAGTATAAGCGTGAAGAACAAAGAAGAAACAAAAGAGAAAAAGAAAGAAGAGGAAGAGAAGCCATGGATCTAGAGCTTGAATAAAATTTTCTTTCACGCAAATGATAATGAGAAGCTTTGGGAAGTTTTTATGCGTGATAGGCAAGAGAAATTCATGGCTAGATTAAAGGAATGAACGGCTAAGGTAAGTAATAAAGAGGTTATGCAATAAAAGACAAGATTTTAAATGGTTTAGAAAATAAAATGGCGATAAATACTTGATGTATTTAATAAAAAATTCTTTCTTTCAAGAGATGAAATGAGAAATGGAATAAAATGAGATATGTTTGAGGAGTTTTGTACGTGAATGATAAAAGAAAATAAGCGGCTATATAAGAAAAAAAAGCTAAGGAGTTATGAATACTAGGGAAACGGAAAGGCATAAGTTAAGGAGGAAGAAACGTGCAATATATTTATTTTTAAATGCAAATGAAAAAAATGAGCGATGGGAAATAATTTTTTATACGTGAATTTTCAACTTGATATGCAAGTCTATGAGTAGAATAATTCATGGCTAGGAATAACGCGGAAACGGATAGAAAATAATAAAGGCCATGCAAATGAAAAAGGCAAGAGTTTAAACAATGAAATGTATGCCTCTTAAATTTCCCCAAGCTATTTATTTTCATACATTTATTTCTAGAAATGAAATGTGAAGTAAATGTGTACGTTAATTATGAAGTGGAGTCAATGGCAAGAAAAGATTTGAACGGCTAAAGAGGAGTAAATGATAGGAAAACAAAAAGGCTAGGAAATAAAAGGCAAGAAATAAGGAGAAAGAAATATATATATATATATATATATATATATATATATATAATTTTTAAATGCAATTGAAAAGAGGATATTTTGAGATGTTTGTACGTGATTAATAAGAGCAATTCACGTCTATGAATGGTTAAAGGGTAGGGAAGTAATAAAAAGGGTAGTAAATAAAAAGGCAAGCATTAAAGAAATGCAACACACGTCTCCTTGATTTCTTCCAAGCCTTTTATGAAAAGATATACACACAAGTAAAATCCAATAAATAAAGTTTAGATGAACAAAATAGAAAAATAAAATAAAATAATATAGAAAATAAAAATATAGAAATGAACATAGAAAAATAGAAATTGAAATACAGAAAATAACTGCGTGTAAAACGTTGTGATTTATCTAATTTAAAAAGTATAACTCAGAATTTAACGAAACGAAAAGCAGAACATATATCATAAATAGATTCGGCTTCAAAGAAAAAGATTAAAATTTAAAAATTCAAATTTTTAAAAAGTTTAAACTGAAAATTCAAATTTTGACCAAAATATAAAATTTTCAAAAATTGTTTATTTATTGCATTTGAAAAATAAATTACAAACAAATTCCAAACTTACATTGGAAAAATTCTAAAAATTTACTTTTAAATGATTTAAAAATCAAAATTCCAAATAAAAATTTAGTTAAAAATATTCACAAAATTATGGGTTGTTACAACCATTGTGGATGCATAAGCATAGTTTGTGGTTATTATAGAGTTTTGGTTAAGATACTAGTGAGGGAAAACTCGTTCCGCTAAGCGACATGGTCTCACTAGATATCTAAATGGTTCGAGATGGTAGGTTACTGTTCATAGCAGGCTTTATGTCTCACTCGAAGTTTATGTTTTCCCCTTAAAATCTTGGGTGCTCAATTAACTTTGAGTAGCTTGAGAGTTGAGATTTTCAGGTACCGTTTTAGGATGAATAAGTTTCCGGAGACATGCAAGAGGCAAGATAGCTATTAGGAGTTCATTTTTATTTTGATTCTGTTGTGATTTGATGTAAAGGCGAAGTTGTTTGATTGCCTATGTTTAGATTCTGATCATCCAAGAGGGCACCTTCATATTTCACTCTTGGCGCATGATGTAATAATTATATTTTCTCTGAACGTGGTTCTTGAATTTGGAATTATGTAATGAATTTGAAATGATTTGAAATGGAATGAGAAAGTTGTTTAATGATTTAAAAAAAAAATCTATATCTAGTGTCTCTGTTATATCGGTGTATCTATCGTTACATTATTTGGTCACCGAAGAATAATAACTATGGATGACTGCAGTATCCGTAGCCGTTAGTTTTGGCCCTCCAAGTGTAACGACCCAGTTTTTCGACTTTCGAAAGTCGACATCAATACGTCCACTGTATTAAATGTCGAACAATCGAATGCCAAAAAACCAAACCGTTAGGGTTAAAGAAGAAGAAGATAGAAGAAGAAAACTGAAACAATATCAGAATCACACATTCGCAGCGGAACAATATATAATAGATAAATGAATAATCTTTTAAACAAAAGAACTATATCAGTTATATATTACATCATCAGAGTGTTACCACAACAAAACAGCTGAAAGGAATATTATATACTAGTGATATGCCTAGCCATCCAGCTTGCTCTTGATCTCCACAACATATTTTTCTGACTTTGGTCCAAAACAACTGATAACCTGACTCTAAGCTGCCCGTGTGGAAAATTATGGGCACCCAGAGTTTAGAAAGCGAAAAATAAATTATAGGTCAATCATGGGACTGGTGTGAGATCTTAAGACAGTTATTTGCACAAAGGAAATATAAAAAAATCCGCTATGCTTTTAGAAAATGAAACTACCATAAGGCCTCCCCGCACACACAAAATGCAAGCGCGCAATTGGAGAGGATTTCTCCTTATGATAATCAAACATGCTTGATACGCAAAATCTTTTTGATATTATTATTAGTGCATAGTGTGGAAAACATTTCGAAAGTATAATATAAATCTTAGCCAGCATAGGTACCATTATATTATGCTTGCTATAGCGACCATTTAAGAATGGCAGATTATACAACTGCAATCGAAAAGGGCTCTATTGGGAGATTGGATTTCCAACAAATGATTAGGCTAAGGAAAATCCTTACCAAATGGGTACGTTTCTGGAGGGACGCCTCCGAGAACTTAACCGACTCTCTGCCAACACAAGGACGGGTTACCTCTTTTAACTAGGTAACTAACTGTCATGAGTATGCCACCCCTCGTTCTAGAGCGACCTTTATCCGAGGCGCCTCATCAACCAACAACCACATAGTAAATAATCTGGGCTCCATACCAGAATACCACTTTTAATAATCCACACAAGTTAAATATCTGTACTCCATACCAGATACTACTTTTTATCCAGGAGGAGATGTATATATCCTAAGGGGCACGACCCTCAAAACCTTGTCGCATCCTTCCTATTTCGACCATTTCCAGGGTGTAAAGTCCGACGAAATCTCGTCCACAAAGCTGCGCTTTTCACAAAAGCCATGCTTCGATTAACAAATGATCAGCAACACTTAGCATGCCACATTACCAATTTGAGAATATATCACTAGTAACCATCAACTACATAACCTCTAAGCTCGTACGTCCCAGAGAAGGGCGTTAAGCTAAGAGAATAAATTCTCCGCCACCAACCGAAATATATTTGATAGAAACCAGCTTTATATCTCAAAGTGCAACGCCAGACACACATCCATACGAGTCCATTCCGGGCTCGAACAGAACCGAAGGCACTTCCTCCAATTAAGAAAAGAAGCCCTTGCAAATCCAGATATTCACTAATCACGTCCGGACTCACTATCACAAAGGGTGATATAATCTATATACCAGAGCAACTCGGTGCAGAAACATTCAACACATAATCCTTTCGTTTTCAAATATACCCGGTCTTCAACACCATCTTCGAATGCAATCCCATTACGTTGTATAATTTATTCGGAATGGGTTTTATGACACAAAATCATCTCCCGGCTTAACCGAATAATGAGCGCTTATTTAAAAAAAATAAGTGTTACATTCAGATTTCAAGTAAATCACAACAAATTTCCACTTTGATCTTTTTTTTAACAAAAGATCCATCACAAAGATTTGATGTGGTTTTCGGATAACCATTTGGAATCTGACTCCCAGTCACATCGAAATTCAAATGCCATTTAAAGGCCAATATTGATAGTTGGTTATTTAACTATCAATCAATCACAACAATCACTAGATTTTAAATAATTTCCTCCAATTATTTATTTCCAAATTATCTTTGCAAGATATATTTTAACACTTCAACACTTTGAAAACAAATTTCAAATCACTTTCCTCATGTGGAATAAATTTCCAAGTATAATTATTTTCACTGAAAACTTGCCGAGTTCAAATACTTCAAATAATTTAAATCATTTATCCAAAATTATGTACATGGATACATTTAAAATAAAAACTATTTTAAAACACTTTATTTAAAACAATAATTATGAAATTTTATATCAATATCTCATATAAAACTTAAGTCCAAATAATTTTAAAAATAAAATTATTAGATAAAGTGTAATTATTAAAATAACCATTTTCTGAATTAGATACCAATTCAATCTTTAAAATAATCACTTCTATAATCAACTTAATAATATTTATTTTAAAGATTTAAAAACAATTTTCGAAAATAATTTCTCCAACAATATTCTTTTTAAAACCAATTCTAGTACTTTTAATTTATATTTTAAAAGCTACTTTGAAGACATACTCAGCTTTCTAGGGAAAATACACTTTCCATTACAAAATGGTCCATTTAAATCAATAAATAAATCCTTCTTGATTTATTTTACTTTACATTCCAAATTCGTAAATTTCTTTCTACACTTTTAACAATAAACCAATATTTATTTTTAAAATGAATTTCCCTTTCCTTTATAAATTCCCATTATGAATTTAAATTTCCAAATATCCACTGATACACGATTTTCAAATCGATTTCCAAATATTCACTTTCCAACACCAAATCAAATTTCAAATTGATTTCCAAATTTATTTCAAACACCAAATCAAATTCCAAATTGATTTCCAAATTTATTTCAAACACTAAATCAAACTCCAAATTGATTTTCATATTTATTATCTTTTAAAACAAATTCCTTTATTACTTCCAAACTATTTAAAATCCAAATTTTAAACAAATTCTTCAACTGTTAAACAATATCACTCAAAATCCATTTATTAAAAAAAAATCCCATATTTTGGAATTAATTCGATAGGATTTCAAAAATCAATATTTACCCGTTTAAAATTCCTTTTAAATTTATTCAATTCTCTAAAATGAATTTACTTAAAATTTTCTACTTTAATTCCCAAAAGTCCAATTATATATTTTGGTATCCTACAATACCAAAAATATATTTAGCCAAACCATAGCCTTCAATAAATTTCAACGACCAATATAATCTTTCACACCAATATAATCATTCACAGATTATCACATCACAACATATACAAATAAATTCAACAATGTGAGGAATCCAGTTGGATCCCTCCAACTTATTTCCAACTTATTTCCCTGCATCCACGGATGTTATCACAACAATTAAATACCAATTCCACTTTGAGGTGGAATATCGCGGCATATGGGATTATATTATATCATCCGTTATTATGCGGCGCATAGGGTCTCATCCGCTATATAATGCGGGAAATCAATCACTCCAAATATATATATATATATATATATATATATATATATATATATATATATATATATATATATAGACACACACACACACACACTCTATCACAACCAGACAATCATTCAATAACTGAAATTCTAATTTTTCAATTGAGTGAGAAGCTCACGTTTTCCTGGCATGCAACCTACTTTAATTCCAGCTTGATTCCATGATTTTTTAAACCTTGTATAAACATTTATACAGTTTATTAATATTTGAATAGTTGGATAAATCAATTTCCATTTAATAAAATTTATTTTATCTAAAAAATTTAATTTGAAACTAAATTTATTTTAATGAAATATTCTTAGCAAGTAAAATAATTGAATAAGTTTATTAATAATCTATCTCCATATTATATTATTTAAAATAACTAGTAAGTGAACGCATGCATATATGTATACTTATTTTATTTTATTCTTTCTTCGAAACTATATATATACTACTAAAATAATCTATATAGAATAAAAATCTATTTTTTATCTATAAACTCAAACCTTCAAAATTCCTATATATATATATATATATATATATATATATTTCTCTTTAGAAACGCTATCTGTAACAAATTTTACTGCTTACCTTAAAGTATTTAAATTAAAATAAGTATACATATATATATAATATATATATTTCTAACCTATATATTAAAACAGAATTCCATATGCCTGTTATTTGATTAAAAAAGAAAATAGTTCCTGTACTCACTGTACTATATATATATATATATATTATTTTCTGTTTTTCTGTACATGTTTATATATATAAAATTTTTAGATTCAAATTAAATTAAGATTAAAATAAAAATTTAAAAACAGCTTAAAACTTTATTTTACTGCAAAAAAAATTAAAATCTTATACATCTACACTTATATTTAAACAGAATCAACTTACTGTTATAATCCAAACCCTTGCTTGAATCGAACGCTCGACTCCGTGCTACCCAGATTCGCCGCAGTTCGTTGTGAACTCCCCAAATTGATCGCGAGCCACTCGCCCAGTTGAACGCCGTCGAGTCACTCTCTTCTCGATTCCAAACAACCGAAGATGGTTCACTGTTCGATTATCTCTAGTGGATTTGAATTCAAACTTAAGGAAGACATTCTCCTCCATGCTTGCAGAACTATCCAATCGAATACTAGCGGAAGCAATCAGATACATGCGAAAGCATTCATTGAATTGAACTTCGACGAAAACATATCCTTCATCGCCTTCAGAAGCAACTTTTTCCCCTTTAATGAATTTAGGCCTAGTGAATATCGACAGAGGCTGTTCTCTCCATCAATTGTCGAAGACAATCCTATCCTTCTTTTTCGTTGATATTCGATTTTGATTCGATTGATTTCCCCTGGCTTCGGCAATTTTAATTTTTCTTTTTCGAACTCGATCTGATTTTGATTTTTTTGAATTGCGTTTCTTTTTCCATTTTGCTTTTGAACGAAGATGAAAAGGGTTTTTTTTCTTTCTCTCTTTTGAATACGCGCGTTAAATAAAATTGACGCGTGTTAAAAATTTGCCAAATGTTTAAAATGATGAAACGTGTAGTTTGTCTTGTAAAATAGTATTATATTAAATACACACATTTATATTTTTTAAAATTCAAATCTAAATTTAAATTGTTATAATTACGCAACTCAAAATCTCGACTTTCAATCGAAGTGTGCCGCCTGGCGTTCATAAGGTTATACCCCTATTCCAAACACAATTGAAAATCTTTTGAGTCCAAATTCGATCGTATGGAGAAGATAGCTTTTTGGACCAGCTATTAAATTAAATTTCGATATAATTTTCAGCACATTTGCTTATCGTACGGCCAAACGATCACTCCAAACACTACAAAAATTGAAATCCAATAATAAAACACTATTACGGATCCAATGGAACTAGTTTCCTCGAAATCCGAGACTGTGCCTCGGAAGGCTATTTTTAAATATCGATTTAAACGATATAATTTCAAAACTGAACAAAACACTTTCAAACTTGATTTTAAAAGTTATATTATCTTCGTATTTCCAATATATATTTTCTAAGTCTTTAAAATATTTTTAATCAGCTTAAAATCAAAATTAAATATTTTATCCAACTTCAATAAATTAAATTCAATAATTTAACCGTCAAATTCATAGTTATTTTTGAAATTCAAGTTTAAAATAACTTCCAAATATTTAAAACCAATTAAATAATTCAATTACAAATGTCAAATTTTTTGGGTCGTTACATTCTTCCCCCTTAAAAGAATTTCGTCCCGAAATTACTGGTTAAGAAGAATAATCCTTAACCCGTTCACTTTTTTTTCAATCCAAATAGTTTTATCAACAATCCAAAACAAATATTTTATTAAAGACCCATTATTACTTCATCTAACTTTCCAAAATCTTCCATAGCTTCCAAACAGCATTATTTATTCCACAATTCAAATTTAAATTTAAATTTTAAATTTTCTCACAATTTTTCCAACTCCCTAAATTTTTGAAAATTTTTGCCAGAGTCTCCTTTGCGCGGCTAGCTCAGTTCGACTACAAAATGCCACGACGGGCCACTAGATTTCAAAAGAAAAGAAAAAGCCAAGGGCTAGATCGGAAAATTTTCATACAGAAATTTAAATACATACCTTTTGACGAGCAATCTAAATTATCTTCGAAATCAAAGTCCCAATTCCCTTTTCCTTTGTAGCACCTGTATATCTTACTTAATAATAATGTCCAATTACAGTATTTAAAAATCATTTTGCACATTTCTTTACGAAATTTTCAATATTTATTTCTTTCAAGTTCGTACGATATCCGTATGTCATTCGTACGCAACATCAAATTCGATCGCAGTCACACAATTTCACTTTCGAACTAGTATCGTCCACCCGACTTCCTAGTGCGGATTCAGATCTGGTTTCTTGATCAGAAACCGCATTCTCCTTTCATAACCGTAAACTATGATAGAGATTTTCCAAAATCAACCAAAAATCCATATCCAGGATTCGCCGTCGAAAATCGAGTGAAAAATCCTAACTCGGGTCGATATAACTATCTCGAAATTCTATGCTCGAATTCTCGATCAAATCGTTATGCGAATAAAATAATATACGCACATCCTACGTACAAATTCCAATTGATTATTGGCTATATCAATTTACTTTTCTTTTACTCACATTGATTTTGATTTCTATTCACTTCTTCACAGTTATCTATTTCACATATTCCAGTTTAATCTTCACTCAATTATTAACTTTATATATTTTCCCAATCCCAGATTTTAACTTAAGAATTTCACCGTTTGTTTCTTAAGTCCAATAAATATTTTATATAACTTCTTATATTTATTCTTCACTTTACCGCTGAAGTTTTATAACTACTTATATTTAAACTGGATCCCCAATTACATATGGATTCAATCTACCTTTTGTTTATAAATTTTGAATTCAATTCAACTCAAATCATATTTAATTTGTCATTTCTTTAATTAGTTTCACTTACTAATTTAATTTTGAAACTTTGCTTCATTTTGTCCAACTTGAAAAATTTTCTACTTCACTTTGTTTATCACAAATCAAATTCAATTTCCAATATTTAGCTTGAATTTCATTTCCTTTATTTAACATAATTCAATAGCCTTCCAATTTAAATTCAAGTTTTAAGCCTTGATAAGTTTTCCAACTTATTTATATTTCAAGCAAATTTCTAAATTTAATAGATTATCAAACCTCTTATGATTCCATAAGTATTTTAAATAGGATTCCAGAGTCTTTTCAATATTTCAAAATCATTTCTGAAATCAATTCAAATTATCTTTGAATTTCCAAAACCAAACCTACTTTTGTAAACAATTTTAATTTTAAAACATTTTGGCAGTAATTCCTCTCCTGGAAACTCGAAAATGAACACCGATGATGTCGTGATCATCATCGAAATTATTTTCTAGCGACCGAAAAGGGTTTAATGCTTTTATCCCTTCAAAATCATTTTTCCAAACCTTTGAAAATCATTTTCAAATCAGAAGGGTTTTACACTTTTCACCAAAATTTCAAATTTCAAATCTCTTCAATCCATTTTCAAATGTTTCTCTGGAATTTTATTTCAAATTATAAATCACATTTACAATTTATATTTATAAATCCCATTTGTATATGAATTTATTTTCTTAGCCTTTTAGTAATGATATCAGTTTCTTATTAAAATGATAATAACTTAATATTACCACTTCCTAACAACCAAGCAATCATATACTATAATAATTTACGGAAAATTTATTTCTTTTATATACAAAAATAATTATTTCTTTTATATACAAAAATAATTTGGGTAAAATTATTTAATTTACCCTATTTCAAAATGATACTATATCAGTTTATCTTGTTTAAGAGTTTAGAAACCCCTATCGATATAGTTGGCCAAACTGCACCGACCGGAATTTATAAACAATCAACCGATAAGTCAACACAATATAAAACAAATTTTTTATATCCACTAACAAATACGCACTCATATCTATTAATACACTCAACTCATTCTTAAGTACTAATGACTCTATCTCTAAAGAGTAATCCCCACCAGAGCCAAGGTTGTCGCTTAACCAATTGCTCTGATACCAAAATGTCACGGTCGACGACAGCGGCCGTATAACGACCCGCCATGGCAGACAATGGTGCCCTTGAGTTTGCTTTTACGGCCATCCTTTCGAGTCAATTCAACCAACCCCTCCCCGAGACATGTAGAGGTAAGAGTCTCCCGTTCGCCACCAAACGCGAAGCGAGAACCTCCTATCACACTGTAATGTAGCAAACTAGATAACTAGCTGTCATGAGTATGCCACCTCCGGTCTAGACCGACCTTTATCCGAGGTTCCTCATCAACCAACAACCACACACTAAATAATCTGGGCTCCACACCAGAATACCACTTTTGATAATCCACACAAGTTAAATATTTGGACTCCATACCAGATACCACTTTTTACCCAGAAGGAGATGTACAGACCCTGAGGGACGCGACCCCTATAACTTTGTCGCATCCTTCCTGTTTTGACCATTTTCAGGGTGTGAGGTCCGACGAAGTCTCGTCCACAAAGCTACGCTTTTCACAAAAGCCATGCTTCGATCAATAAATGATCAGCAACACTTAGCATGCCACATTACCAATTTGGGAATATATCACTAGTAACCATTAACAACATAACCTCTGAGCTCGTCCGTCTTGGAGAAGGGTGTTAAGCTAAGAGAATAAATTCTCCGCCACTAACAGAAATGTATTTGATAGAAACCAGCTTTATATCTCAAAGTGTAATGTCAGACACACATCCATACAAGTCCGTTTCGGGTTCGAACGGAACCGAAGACAATTCCTCCAATTAAGGAAAAAAGCCCTTGCAAATTCGGATATTCACTAATCATGTCCGGACTCCCCATCATAAAGGGTGATATAATCTCTATACCGGAGCAACTTGGTGCAGAGACATTCGATAGGTAATCCTTTCGTTTTCGAAAATACCCGGTCTTGAACACCATCTTCAAATGCAATCCCATTTCGTCGTATCATTTATTCAGAATGGGTTCTATGACACAAAGTCCTCTCCCGGCTTAACCAAATAATGAGCGCTTATTTTAAAAAAATAAGTGTTACTTTCGGATGTCAAGTAAATCGCAACAAATTTCCACTTTGATCTTTTTTTTTAACAAAAGATCCAGTAGAAAGATTCGATGTGGTTTTCGGATAACCATTTGGAATCCGACCCCCGGTCGCATTGAAATTCAAATGTCATTTAAAGGCCAATATTGATAGTTGGTTATTTAACTATCAATCAATATTCACAACAATCACCATATTTTAAATAATTTTCCCCCAATTATTTATTTTCAAATTATCTTCGCAAGATATATTTTAACACTTCAACACTTTGAAAATGAATTTCAAATCACTTTCCTCATGTGGAATAAATTTCCAAATATTATTTATTTTCACTAAAAATTTGCCGAGTTCGAATACTTCAAAAATTTTAATCACTTACCAAAAATATATACTTTGATACATTTAAAATAAAAAATATTTTAAAACACTTTAGTTAAAACATTAGTTATGAAATTTTATATCAATATCTCATATAAAACTCAAGTCCAAATAATTTTAAAAATAAAATTATTAGATAAAGTGTAATTATTAAAATAACCATTTTCTGAATCAGATACCAGTTCAATCTTTAAAATAATCACTTCTATAATCAACTTAATAATATTTATTTAAAGATTTAAAAACAATTTTCGAAAATAATTTCTCCAACTATATTCTTTTAAAACCAATTCTAGAACTTTTAATTTATATTTTAAAAGCTACTTTAAAGACATACTCGGCTTTCTTGGGAAAATACACTTTCCATTTCAAAATGGTCCATTTAAATCAATTAATAAATCCTTCTTGATTTATTTTACTTTACATTCCAAATCCGTAAATTTCTTTCCACACTTTTAAAAATAAACCAATATTTATTTTTGAAATAAATTTCCCTTTCCTTTATAAATTCCTATCGTGAATTTAAATTTTCAAATAACCACTGATATACGATTTTCAAATCGATTTCCAAATATTCACTTTCCAACACCAAATCAATTTCAAATTGATTTCCAAATTTATTTCAAACACCAAATCAAATTCCAAATTGATTTCCAAATTTATTATCTTTTAAAACAAATTCCTTTATTTCTTCCAAACTATTTAAAATCCGAATTTTAAATAAATTCTTTAACTATTAAACAATATTACTCAAAATCCATTTATTAAAATCTTTTTCGCATATTTTGGAATTAATTCGATAGGATTTTAAAAATCAACCTTTACCCTTTTAAAATTCCTTTTAAATTTATCCAATTCTCAAAAATGAATTTGCTTAAAATTTTCTACTTTAATTTCCAAAAAACCAATTATATATTTCTCGTATCCTACGATACAAAAAATATATTCAGCCAAACCATAGCCTTCGATAAATTTCAACCACCAATATAATCATTCACAGATTATCACATCACAACATATACAAATAAATTCAACAATGTAAGGAATCCAGTTGGATCCCTCCAACCTATTTCCCTGCATCCACAGATGTTAGCACAACAATTAAATACCAATTCCACTTCGAGGTGGAATATCGCGGTATATGGGATTATATTATATCATCCGCTATTATGTGGCGCATAGGGTCTCGTCCGCTATATAATGCGGGAAATCAATCACTCCAAATGTATGTGTATACACACATACACACACACACACTAACTATCATATATACTATCACAACCAGACAATGAATTAATAACTGAAATTCTAATTTTTCAATTGAGTGAGAAGATCTCACCTTTTCCTATGCATGCAACCCACTTTCATTTCAGCTTGATTTCACGATTTTTTGAACCTTGTATAAACATTTACACAGTTTATTAATATTTAAATAATTGGACAAATCAATTTCCATTTAATAAATTTTATTTTATCTAAAAAATTTAATTTAAAAATAATTTTCTTTTAATGAAATATTCTTAGTAGGTAAAATAATTGAATAAGTTTATTAACAATCTTCCTCCACATTATATTATTTAAAATAACTAGTAAGTGAATGCATACATATGTGTATACTTATTTTATTTTATTCTTTCTTCGAAACTATATATATATATATACTACTAAAATAATCAATATAGAATAAAAATCTATTGTTTTTATATAAACTCAAACCTTCAATATTCCTATACATATTTTTCTCTTCAAAAACTCTATCTGTTACAAATTTCCCTGCTTGCCTAAAAGTATTTAAATTAAAATAAGTATGCATATATATATATATATATATATATATATATATAATATAGTTTTCTAACCTATATGTTAACAATAGAATTCCATATGCCTTACTATTATTAGACTAAAACAGTAAATAGTTTTTATACGCACTATACAATATATATATATATATATATATATATATATATATATATACATATTCTTTTCTGTTTTTCTATACATGTTTATATATATAAAACTTTCAAATTCAAATTAAATTAAGATTAACATAAAAATTTAAAAACAGCTTAAATTTTTATTTTACTGTAAAAAAATTAAAATCTTATACATCTACAATTATATTTAAACAGAGTCAACTTATTGTTATAACCCAAACCCTTGCTTGAATCGAAACGCTCGACTACGTGCTACCCAGATTCGCCGTAGTTCATTGCGAACTCCCCAAATTGATCGCGAGCCACTCGCCCAGTTGAACGCCGCCAAGTCGCTCCCTTCTCGATTCCGAACAACCGAAAATGGTTCGCTGTTCGATTATCTCTAGTGGATTTGAATTCGAACTTAAGGAAGACATTCTCCCCCAAGCTTTCAAAAGTATCCAATCGAATAATAGCAGAAGCAATTAGATACACGCGAAGCATTCATCGAATTGAACTCCGACGTAAACATATCCTTCAACGCTTTAGGAAGCAACTTTTTCCCCTTTAATGAATTTAGGCCTACTGAATATCGACAAAGGCCGTTCTCTACATCAATTATCGAAGATAATCCTCTCTCTTTTTTCTTTGATATTCGATTTCAATTCGATTGATTTCCCCTAGCTTCGGCCATTTTAATTTTTTCTTTTTCAAACTCGATCTGATTTTGATTTTTTTTGTATTGCGTTTCTTTTTTTTCATTTTGCTTTTGAACGAGGATGAAAAATGTTTTTTTCTTTCTCCCCTTTGAATACGCGTGTTAAATTAAAATTGACGCATGTTAAAAAAAAATTCAAATGTTCAAAATGATGAAATGTGTAGTTTGTCTTTTAAAATAGTATTATATTAAATACACACACACACATATAATATATTTAAATTCAAATTTAAATTTAAATTGCTATAATTACGCAACTCAAAATCTTAAATTCCAATCGAAGCGTGCCGCCAGACGTTTATAAAGCTATATACTTACTCCAAACGCAATGGAAAAGGTTTTGAGTCCAAATTCGATCGAATGTAAAAGATAGCTTTTTGGACCAGTTATAAAATTAAATTTCGATATAATTTTCAGCGTGTTTTCTTATCGTACGGCCAAACGATCACTCCAAACACTACGAAAATTGAAATCCAATAACAAAACACTATTACGGATCCAATCGAATTAGCTTTTTCGAAATCCAAGACAGTGCCTCGGAAGGCTATTTTTAAATATCGATTTAAGCGATATAATTTCAAAACTGAACAAATCACATTCAAAATTGATTTAAAGTTCTATTATCTTCAGTATTATCAATATAAATTTTCAAAGTCTTTAAAATTTTAATCAGCTTAAAAATCAAAATTCAATATTTTATCCAACTTCAATAAATTAAATTCAATATTAACTGCCAAATTCATTGTTATTTTTGAAATTCAAGTTTGAAATAACTTCCAAATATTTAAAATCAATTAAATATTTCAATTACAAGTTTCAAATTTTCCGGGTCGTCACACCAAGTGAGGGATGTTATGGTGGTTCTGTGAATATTCTTTTCAAACGCACCCTTGACCAGATGAAAATTAGCATGAAGGATGTATAACCATCCCAAAAAATCCAAGGATTCATTGGTAATCCCAAAAAACCCGTCCGGACGATTGACTTGCCTGTAGAACTTGAGGAAGGTGACCAAAAGTCACCCTTATACAAACTTTCGCAATTGTAGAAAAAACTTCCACGTACAACACCTTTTTGGAACGGCCTACGCTGGTAGATTTTAGAATCGCTTTAGTCTAGTGGTTCCTTACCATGAAATTCTCAATGGAAAATGGAAGTAGGGTTGTCAAACGAGATCAATGCCCGCTAGAGAATGCTACATCATAGAACTGCGCGAATCCCAAAAGATAAGAAAAAGGAAAGGATGTGGGGAGAATTATCCACATCCACGAACCTTCCAAATAGCAACCACAGAGCTGCCCTGGCTTGGGGACCATAGCCGATTCGACAAGGTTTTGGACCCTAGAAAGAATAGTTCAGAGGAGGATAGGGAAGCGCCGATGGAATTGACAATGTCTGTTCCTATCGATATGGATGACCCCACATGGGTCCTGAAAATCGGATCGCATCTTAAAAATAAGATTCGATTAAAACTCACCAAATTTCTTCGTGCCAACTTGGATATGTTCTCTTGGACACAATCTGATATGTGTTGCGTATCATTAGAGATTGCATGCCCAGTGCTCAACCTTGATCCTGGGTTTATGTTCGTAAAGTAGAGAAGGTGCAGCCTAGGCCCTGAGCGATCCAAGGCATTGAGAGAAGTAGACAAGCTGATGGCCAATGGTTTTATTCATGATGCGACCTATACCGAATGGGTATCTAACCTGGTTTTGGTCAAGAAGTCCAACGGAAAATGGCAAACTTGCATCGATACTTAGACTTAAATAATGCTGCTCAAAGAATAGTTTTCCACTACAAAGAATTAACCAGCTTATGGATGGGACAACTGGGCATGGACTGCTATCATTTATGGATGCATATTTGGGATACAATCAGATCCCGATGCACGAGCCCGACAAAGAAAGCACTAGTTTCATCACCAACCTAGGGTTACACTGCTATAGGGTAATGCCATTTGGTTTAAAGAATGTAGAGGCAACCTACTAGAGATTAGTAAGCGCCATGTTCAAGCGTCGGATCGAAAAAACCATGTAGGTTTATATGGATGACATGCTGGTGAAATCACGAGTAGCAACCAATCACCTAGATAATCTTGCCAAAATTTTTAAAATACTCCAAAAATATTGAATGAAACTCAATCCACTCAAATTTCACTTCAGGGTAGCCTCCGAAAAGTTCTTGGGATTCATAGTGAGCGCCAAAGGCATTGAAGCAAACCCAAAGCAAATAACTGCCCTACGAGAAGTCCAAGCCCTAAATAATAATAAGGAATTATAAAGATTGAATGGAAAAGTCGCAGTGCTAAGCTGGTTCATCTTGAAAGCCACCAAAAAATGTATACCATTTTTTAATGCGTTGAAGAAAGAAAAGAAGAACTTCTAATGGAATAAGGCTTGTTAAATCGCATTTGAAGAGTTGCTGCGATATATGGAAACCCCGCTAATCCTGTCAAAGCCAGTAGATGGAGAGGACTTGTTCATCTACTTAGCATTCTCACCTCACACGTTGAGTGCAACTCTTGTACGTAAAGAAGCTAGAATTCAGTGACCGTATACTACAGTGGCAAGCGATTCGCCGGGGCCGAGAAAAATTATCCGAAATTGGAAAACCTAGCTTATTGCCTCTTAATCGCGTCTAGGAAGCCACAACCATATTTCTAGGTGCACGTGATCAAAGTATTGACCGATCAAACTTTGAAGCAAGTATTGTACAGACTTGAGACTTCCAGACGGCTCCTTAAATGAAATATCGAATTGAGCCAATTTGAAATCACTTACCATCCGAGAAGGGCTATCAACAGGCAAGCTTTGGAAGATTTCATTGCCGAATTTACCATATGGGATGATAAAGAAAAAGAATAACTAGAAGTAGAAACACGATGGAAACTCTTCGTCGATGGTGCATCAAATAACCTTTGCCCGGGGGAAGAGGTGGTGCTTGAAACCCCTGAAGGACAAGCCATTTGCTAGTCCCTACGCTTGCAATTCCTTGCAATGAAAAATGAAGTGGAATACGAAGTGTTGACAGCGGGACTGAAAGTCATGGAGGAACTCAAAATAAAGTATGATCACATCCACAACGACTCTTAACTGGTCGTCTGCCAGGTGAAAGGTGAATACCAGGTTCGAGTGGAGAACCTTGCCCTATATCTATCTAAAGTACAAGAGTTGTTGAACGACATCGAACATTACACCATAACTCACATCCCGAGGTAGAAAAACATGAAGGCTGACTACTTAGCTAAATTGGTCAGCTCCGCAGAAGCTCAAGCATTGGGACTAGTCCTAGTTGAGACCCTGACCACTCTAAGTATAAGTGAAATGGATGTCAGTTGGATGTTTGAAACCACTACCGAACCAGAAACATGGATGACGCCAATCAAATACTATTTACTTATAAGTGCTCTTCCCGTAGATAAGAACCAGCGGAAAAAGCTTCTCCGGAGGACACCCCGATTTATAATACAGAATGGAATACTCTACCGAAGGGGATTCTCTACCTCTTGCTCAGATGTATGACCGACGACGAAGCTTGGAAGATCCTGAAGGAAGTTCATGAAGGCGACTGGGGAAACCATATGGGGGGCAAACCCTTGCAAAGAAAATCCTTTAATACAGATAGTTCTGGCCAACGGTAAACCGCGATGCAGTAGATTGCGCTAGATGGTGTGACCGATGCCAAAGATTCAGCAAGATTAAAAGAACCCCCTCGACGGGTCTAACGCAGATGGTCAGCCCATGGGCATCCGTGATATGAAGAATTAAACTGATTGGCGTATTGCCAATAGCTAAAGGAGGGGGTAAATATGCTATAATCGCCATTGACTATTTCATAAACTAGGCCGAAGCGGAACCGCTGGCCACCATTACTACAAAGAAAGTCATTAATTTTGTTACTAAAAACATTATTTGCAGGTTTGGTGAACCACAAAAAATCATCAATGTTAATGGGACCCAATTCAAAAATAACGAGTTAAAAGACTTTCGCAAACGCTTCCCAATCGAGAAAAACTTCTCCGCAGTGGCTCATCGGCAAGAAAATGGGCAGGTGGAATCTATAAACAAGATCATCAAGTCCACCATGGAAATTGGGTTGATGAACTTCCACTCGAACTATGGGCTTACAGAATAACACACAAAGCAGCAACCGGGCATACCTCATTCACCTTGGCACATGGTTCAGAAACAATGATCCCCACAGAACTAGAAGTCCTCTCCCATCGAAGGCAGAATTTCAATCAAAGGTAAAACGAGCATCTCCTACTCGAGTCGCTGGATAAGATTGACGAGAAGAGGGAAGAAGCCGAACTGAGGACCACTGCTCACCAAAAAAGGGTCGCACGGTACTTCAACTTCAGAGTTCATAACCAAACCTTTGAAGTAGGAGACCTCATCCTTTAACGAGTCTATTCCGTACTGGCAGCCTTCGGACCAAACTAGGAAGGGCCGTATGTGATCAGTCAAAAGCTATGGGATGGAACTTTCAAACTGACAATCATGGATGGAATCCAAATTCCCCGAACATGGAACAACAAATCGCTGCATCCTTACTTTATTTGATACTATCTTATGTACTTCCAATTTTTCAGCAAATAACCCATCCTAAAATGCCGAGGGCATTGTAAATAGGCGGAATTTTCCCAACTTTTCTTAGTAAAATTGATTTACTTTCTGAACCAATAAAACTGCATTTATAAAAGTAACCAGTTTACTCTACGGGGTCAAATCGACTCAAACTATCCAATCGCTGCTTGAGATAGTGGAATTACGCCCAAGTACGCCCCACTTACCCATCAGGTCGACGGAAGCAAATCGACCCAAACTGTTGGATCAGAAAAACCCGATCCCCGCCTTCTAAGAAATGGTGTTGCTCCAACAGTACCAGGAAGGCTAAAATCAAAGTTGTGCATCCCATAAGCCGCGCGCTGCCTTTTCAAGCCATGGAATCACGCTCTTGAAGCATAAACTCCCCACATTGCCCAATGATTGATAACATTGAGGAGTTTCGAACCGTTCTGGGACGATGGGTCACATCGATCCCAAAAGTCGCGCATACTCTCAAATACCAGTATTTCCCCGGCAACACCACGAAACTCGCCCATTGCAGGAATAACAAGAATAAACCAGCTCCCACTATTGGGAGCAACGGGTATTAATCCGTCAATGTCAAACTACTACGAATCGTCCAAAAATTCCAATGGTTGACAGACCATAAATCTGTAATCAAGCCATACAAATCATAACCTCCTAAAGAAAGGAACCACAAAATAGCTCCAATTACAGACATCTAAAAATCACTCAGATCGGTCGGTCATTATTCAAGTGTGCGAAGTAAACAGCCCCATAAACTGGGGGATAAATGTCAGTACTCAAATAAAAATACTCAAAAACAAAAAACTTCATAGTTCTGTAGCTCCAAACAAAGAATTTTGGTGGTAATCATAGGACTAGATAAAATAAAATAGCTGTAGATGGAATTGACATAAGTGCATGAAACACAGATAAGTAGACAGATAAAGTTACAATTAAAATATCGGCATTGTATTACCTATAACTTTTTTTGTACAAAGTCAAAATGTGGGAGCCGTACCCACACAATATCAGCCAAGAAAAATAAAAAACAAAGACGCTACAACAAAAGTAGTAAGTGAAGACACTACACCTGAACAAAACAAAACAAAATGTCTCGAAAATCAGCTCCACTACAATCCAGACCTCTCAGTGCCTTGTTCCATCGCTCCCCTTTCCGCCTTTAGTTGGAAGTTTTCGCTTCCCCTCAGAATCCCGACCAAGGGTAGTATCGTTGCCTATGATATTAACTATCTCCTCGATGTCGGCATCTCCTCCCCGCTCTCCAACCTTCTTGGAAGACTTCCCTTTCGTCTTGCGCTTCCGAGATTTGCGGGGCTTTTCGAGGATTTTATCACTTCAACCTTTTCTTTCTTAACAAAAACCAGTTGATGTTCGGATTTACGCAGCTGCTGGGTCTGGACCACCTACTCTTAAGTTTCGACCGCCGTATAATCTCCCTCTGAAAATGCAGAAGGATCATCCAAACCTTGCAATGCAGCGATCTTCTCAAACTCTGGCCGCGGCTGTGAACTAGACACTGACACGGAGATCGAAGCAGTTACAACGACCAGTATCAAGGGTTGAAATAGCAACGGGACCGAGCATTGAAGAAACCCGTAGATCAACGGGTTAGGAAACTGGACCTTTAAAATCAAAAAAGAAAGCATTATGTTTGTCTTGTTCTTGCGGCGCGAGCCGAAAATTCTCAAACTCGAAGGAGACAAAAGGATTACATGCATCAGAGGAATGGCCTAGAATATCGATTTCATATTCCCCATCTTCTCCTTCTTTTGATGGTTAATCTTCGTAGAATCTTTGGGCCTAGAACTAGCCATTTGATCGAGAGGTTGTCTTGACGATACGCTAGGTCCAGAAACAAGGGGCTCCGACAAGGTTTTGGCAGTTGCAGTCACAACGACATCGGGGGCTTCCTGTTCCTTCTCAATTCGTAGGATTTCTCAACCCTCTATCAGTGCTTTCTTTGATTCCTCGTTAAGGTAGGCATCCTCCAACTCTCGCTCGGTATAGACATTCCCGCTTCTTAGAAACGGATTGGAATTTCCTCCCGAACCACGGCGAGGGTGCATAGGAACTTGGGGCCTAAATAGCTGAGAGTCCCTTGATGCAATAGTGAGTTGACGTAGAAGTTTAAGATGGTATCGTTCCTCTTCTCCATCTTCTTTTCAAAAGTGTCCTGTAGCTCTAAATAATCGGCCGTAACGGCGGCCTTCTCACCATCAACCCGAGTTTTGTTAGCGTTAAGTTGCGCAACTCTTTCTTGGAGCAGGGCAATCGTCCAGACTATCACGGGACTTCACGATCTCCTCATATTCCATGATCATTTTCTTATGCCCTTCGACAATCTTTTCATGATTAACGATAGTCTTCTTCTAGGCTTCTATAATTATATTGCGAGCTTCAAGCTCCTCTTTGAACTTAACATCGTTCGCACAGGCCTTCTCAATTTCATCTTAGAAGATGATCTCTATTTTCGTATGGGCCTCTTTTAGCTCTTTTAACAAGCCGACATTATTCTTACTATCCCGGAGCGTCGGGTCCCTCTCTTGTACCAGTCGTTCAATTCTGGCGTCGTGCTTTGCTAACGCCTTTTCGAAGTCGTCCTTCTACGATTCAAAGGAGAGGATCTGTTGGTAATTATTATGGTTCGTATCAGCCAGCTACTTGCATAGCTTTTCCCATCCTTCATCTTGCTCAAAATCGCTTTGAATCGCCTGAAGGCGAGGCATATAAGAATCCTTGCGGGCCGAGCGAAAGTCGTGGTCAAACTTAACTCCCTTTAAAAATCACCCGGGAAGCGCAGCTTCAAGTCTAGGGGGACCAGATGGAAGAATGTAAGCCGACCTCCTATGAGGGCGTGAGGAACCAGGAGCGGGCACCACGTGGGTCGATGGGACTTGAGATGAAGATGGAGCATGAATGGAAGAAATCGAAATTTGAGGACCGATAGAAACTAGAGTCGGGGCAAAGGCCTATTGCTCGGAAGGATGAGAACCACGATCAACCTTTGACTTCTTGGATGGTTTCTCTCAATCATCAGGGGTTTTTCACTTCTCATAGCCATTTCATACATTCAACCCCATTCACTATCATCCCAGCGATGAGCTTCGGCCTCTAAGTCTTTTCGCCTTCTCAATTCCTCCTCGGTCTCGTGGGGCTGATGACTGGTTGTGGGCCATTTTGACCAGCACTGCGAATTAGTGAATTGCTCGAGATCTTCGTAAGTACCACAGCCTCTCATGGTACCTAACACGAAGAATAAATAAAAAGCCTTAATAACAAGAAATAGGCCTAAATAGTGCATGTATAAGTGAATGTGACCCTAATGAAACGTGTAATGTGTCTAGGGGGCCTAAAATAACGTCACAAACCAGATCGGTAAGCCATTGTTGTAGAAATCGGGATAATTCGGGCGCAACATGGCTTGGGCGACGAGGTGTCTCTTCAAATATGAGACCTATAAGTTAAACAATTTCCACGTAAACATTGCTCAAATCCCTGAAGTCTACACTGGCATCTTTAATCGGGGAATCCTACATCGCTCGGCTATTGGCAGAGTATCTTTATTAGGGATCTCTCGGTGAGGCAATTCGAAAGAACATGACTCGTTCTTGGAGTTTTTTCATATGATTCAGAGTCTCCGTCACGAAAACCTGTGTCAAAATCATCATCACTAGAGGAGGAGTCATAACTACTGCTACTTTCAACTTCACCCTCCTCCTTTTTCTATTGCCGCTACAGCCTTTCCTTCTCGTTGTTTGAACTTTCCTTTCCCTTCCTCTAGAACCGAAGGCATTCTGGCCAGACTCTGGCTTCAGTCGCGACATCTTTTCTCTCATGAGTATCTTCAGCTGGCTCGCCAAACAAGCCCTCCTTTTAATGGAAAACACCCTCTTTAGAACCATGTGACAAAGAAGTGGAGCACTTTCGTATTCTGGAACGGGAAGGAGACGGAAATTCAACTATTACGGTGGATAACCCTGGATACAACAGCCCATATCGAGGCAAATTTTCGTCCGTTGGCAGAAATTTAACCGATCTCTCCCCGACGTCAACAACCTTCAGGGTACGAAAAATTTGACCAAGCGATAAGTCTTTATTCAGCCTCGGAATAACTGTAAGAAGCATTTTACTTGTTAGAAATCCTATAGCGACATATCGAAACTCAAAAGTAAAGAAGAGAACTTACCCCATATTGTACAAAGGCGGTTAAATTCTTCCGGACACCTAACGAAGAAGTACTAAATATTGATTGAGAAAAAAATTCTTTGAAGCTGCATCACGATCTTCCTCTTAAACGAGATAAAATGTCTCAACTCGTTGAAACTCGAAGCATGGTTGAATGTCCGCATAAATAGAACATGTAGGCAAGTCAAGATCGCATATCCATTAGGATGAATTTAGAATGGGGAAATTCCCAAGTTCGAAAGAGTTTCACACACGAAGCAGTTGTAGGAGGGCACTGCTTTGTTTAGACACTTAAAACGATGGCAAGCAATGTATCCCAGAGGTGGCGTATGGGCAAATTCATTCTTCTTCGGAAGGCACACGTCATCCTTCGGAATGCCATGTTGCAAGCAAATTTTATGCAAAACATTGGCGGAGGTTACGGAGGAAGCTCTCTCCAATGGATTAAGAAGAACTCTGAAATTCGGAGGAGTTTGGTCCACGACCGGACCAATTGGGATTAGTTAACCGTACTTAGCCCGCGAAGCAGAAGAGGAAGGGGTGATAGACGACGATTCAACTTCTGAACGTGTTGGACTTATGCCCAGAAGACGGATACTTCAATCTATACAACAGAACTTGCACCCAATGCGGTCAGGTAATTCTATCTTTAACTGAAAATTCAATAACAACACTTGAATTCCAAAGGATTAACGACCAACACGTCGAATTTCAAGTATATACCGGGATAAGTGCAGTGTGTTATCTATGAGGGGTGAGCCTAGTGTCCTGAACACTACGAACGCTCTATCCTGCGTAGATAGCTCGCTTATAGTAAAGAATAAAAAGGGATTTTCGTATCTTTTTTTGAAATTATTTCTTATACACTTACCTGTTATCGATCAATGATTGATAATAGACCTGTTGTCTGAAGCGACGCGAAAGCTCTTCCCAATTCAGATACATCGAATGTGGAATAATGAGACCAATCTGAGCTCTCCGAAAGGCGATAACAACATAAGTTGCTTGTGAGACGCTATTCTAAGCTATTACTCCCTTCTGGAAGGATCAAAACCAATTCACGATACATTGTGTTGTATCACCAATGCAACTTAGCACAAGTCAATTTTGATTTTATGGATGAAGACAGCAAAACACGTCAGGCACCAAGGAAAGGCCCAAGTATCGTTCCGTGAAGAACTCAAGGCTCAATTTACTATCTTCTTCCATAAAATCACAATCAACTCAGATTTTCCACATCGGTCATTACCAATACAACCTCGTCGCCAAATTGCTAAACAAATGTCAGAATCAACATCACCCACCTCAAATCAAGAATCAAAAGGCCAATATGATTGGAGTTTTCGACAGCGGCGATCCAGGGACCTAGTGATCTAGAAAGGTATGGTTGGCGGAAATCCAAGAAACTGGGTTTTAGGAGCTAAGGTTGAAGTTAAAGTGATGGTGAGCTTCAGATCGATCAACGACAAGAGGCTCTGGTGGAAGATGGTCGACGACGGTGATGAAGTTGATGGACTTACGGTTTGGTCAGGATTTGGATCGAATCACAAAGAGTAGGCTCGGGTCACAAGAGGAAGGTAAGAATGGAGTATAGATCAGCTCAAGACAGTTATATAGAAGATTGCACGAGGAAAAAATCATCAAGTCATTGGATCGCTAGCGATCCATCGAATTGCGCTCGATCAACTCCAAATTCGTGTGGCCTTAACACAATTACCTGAACCTCGCCAAGCAGAAACTGAAAAGCAATTACTACCAGAGCACGCCTTGTTAACAAAGGCATACTATGAGAGGTAAATGTTATCCGGGTTTTAATGTAGCATAGTCCAAAGGAAGTTGGAACAGCTTCGTCGAGTCAGAACAGCCCAAGAGCTGACCAAAAAGACTAGTGGAACTAACCGAGAAAGATCGGAGGAAAGAAAAGCGAGAACACACTAAGGTGATGGATCGCTAGTGATCCATAATGTTCGCGCATAGATCCATGAATCCTCTTGCATCATTGTCCAATGGGTATTCTAAGGACAATGGCAAAGTTTGATGGAATTCTGAGCTAGTTAATCGAGAAGCAAGCACTCGTCTAGTTCAATTAGTAGTCTAATGCAACCAGTGTATGGATCAACATCAAAACAAGGCAACATGCTACGAAATTACATGGGGAACACCAACATGAGATAATAGATGTGATCCAAAAGACAAAGTTCAAAAATCTACTAAGTACATGGATCACTAGCGATGCATGCACTATGGATGGCTAGCGTTCCATATCTTTTTACCAGATGCCAAAATCTTCAAAGAAGAGGATGATGAGGAGCATCTCAAGCAATTGGATCGCCAGCAAACCAAGAATTATGGATCACTAGCGATCCATCAAATTCTTTCGGTTCATGGTGAAACTTATAGTGCACCTTCGTACGGTCGTTTGCAAGCATCTGGCAATAAGGCCTAGCCCAATAGCTCTCCAACCCCTATAAATACAATCTTATATGCAACATAAACGGGATCTTATGAACTGGCTGCTGGAACTCTATAGAGATTATTCTTCACTCTTCTTGTCCCATACAATAATCATATAGGGATTCACTGTGATTCTCCAATGAACTCTTGTACTTGTGACTTGATCTAACTTAGAAGATTCAATCATATTGTAATCCGATTCAGTTTATAGCAATAGTCGGTTAATATAAAGTTATAAAGTGGATGTAGACTTCATTAACAGACGAACAACTATAAAAATCTTCTTGTCTTTTTACTGTTTCTGCTCATTTTACATTTATTTTCTATACTATTGCATTGTAAGAACAAGGCTGGTGCTTTCACACTCAATCCGGGATGTTGATCCATTTTTTGGATTAACACATATACTGTGCACCTGCATCCACAATGGTTAAAACATAACATAATATGATGATATTCAAAACTGCAATATACGCTGGATTCCCCATCCCAATTTATCTGACTATCTATCTCAGTTTATAGTTACTAGGGTTACTATTAACCTATTGGTTTTTATGGGTTGACTAATATCTTGTCCTAATCTTATGGAGTAACTGTCTGATTTCATAGTTTTCACGGGATCATGAAGAACCTATTGGTTTCTACCAATAACTTTATCCAATCATAGTTTTCATAGAATCAAAATGATGCTATTGGATTCTCCATAACATCTTTCAAATCATAATTTTCATGGGTTAACTATAAACCATTGATCTCTATCAATAACATATTACAGACATAGTTTTCATGGGATCGCTAAGAATCAATTGGCCACTGCCACTAACATTTCTCATAACATAGTTTTCATGGTCTAACTAAGAACCCGTTTAACTCTATAATCATTTGATCAGTTCTGAGCATCCTGTATTCTGGTTTGCCTGACCTCCTAGATGCAAATCTACTTACATAAGAGTTATGTTTATATTCACTATTGGGTCAACCTAGCCGGCTATCCTGCCCTTAACACTCCAAAATGCAGTTATGGGTCATAAATAGGTGAATATGATAACAATAGCATACAACATAACAAATCAAGCAAACCCAAAACATAACATCCATAATTAAAGTCGTTGGACCATTTTCTTAATGATGTATGGTTAACACCCTTAACCCATAATTTAAACAAGGAAACCATCTCTTTGTATTTTCAAAGTCTAAAGCCATTTGTAAAACCTTTTTTATATTTCCATGTACATGATTGAAAATGATATAAGGTTTGTCACTTTTAAAACATTTTAATTTGATCAACATCGATATCATCTCATATCGACATCTCTACTTAAGGTTCCCTACATCTATTTAAAAGCCTTTAAAAATATGCGGTAGTATGCGCCTCGTTGATAATGACAACCTCGAGCTCCAAGAACATAAGCTATCCGCCTACTTTCTTGCTTGCATCGACGTCATCGTCTTCGGTGACATGATAATGCGACATCTCGATAAGATGGCAATTCGATAAGTTAGCAACTGGATAAGGCAACATCATGATAATGCGGCATCATGAAGCATGTTGACGCTATCTAATGCTCGATGAATCATCTCCCCTATGTTTCAAAACTTGCGGCATGGTATATGGATGTTGGTGCCTTTTTGACCTCGATGAGTTCGAAACGCTGCGCACTATCGTTATAGTGCCCTGTGTTTTCGTCTCATTGACATCGAAGATTATAGGTGCAGTAACATCATAAAGGGGAGTGACATCATCGTAATTATTAGTAAAATTGCATTTTTACTTAACAAAAGTAAGCTCTTTTTACCAAATCTTCTCTATTTGTCAAAATTTGATTGGGCATTGCAATTTTTTTAGTTTCTTTTTAGTATTGCCGCCGCACTTACATTTCCAAAGTTCACAAATATGTTAACAAATTAATTTCACAAAATTAATTGATTAGTTAACCATTTAAATGACATTCTTGGATTTTAAATTCATATCTCTTCCAAAATAATGGGAAAAATCCAAAAAATTCATATAATTTCAAAAAGCTGATTTCTTCATCATATAAAAGTTTTAGCTTGAAAATCAATATTTTATTACCTAATTAAATTTAAAACCCAAATTTACCTATTTTCCTTCATATAAAAATTTATATTATATTATCCATGCATTGGAAAATCATAAAAATTAAAACATATCTCCAAAATAATGTTTTACGCAACATTTTCAGAAATCATGATATTTGGAAATTATTTATTGCGGTTTTAACGTCAAAATCAAATTAATCCACTTTATAAAATCCTTATAACTTTATCACTTAAATCAAAACACGGCAAACATCGACCACTGCATATCATCCACATGCATACGTTCGGTTTTAATCCTAAATCGAATTAAATCAGTCAATTCAAAACAAAATGAGATGGTATAGATCATTATTCACCTTGGTTTGAAAATGGATTAAGATTTGAATATTGCTTAATCTTCCTAACTTTCCTCCTTGAATCTCTACTTGAATTCGTGACTTAGGTTGTGATTACTGGCCGTCTTGCTTGAGCTCTTTGATTGTTTTGATTTATGAAAACATGAATAGAATGGAATAAGGGTTTAGGCGTTATAAGATCTATCGATTCCTATTTTACCCTTTCCCTATTTAAATATATCTTTAAGTTATAAAATAAGCTTATAGATTGGGTTAAATCACGACCTTAATTATTTTCAAATCTCAATTATCTTATCACTCTAATCGTCACATTATTCTATTTAATTTATCTAATTAGATCTTCTGAATAATATTGATCAAAATTAAGGGTGTTATGGACTGCCCTTTCTTAAAGAATTTCATCCTCGAAATTCAGTAAGGACTACAAAATGGGCAAAACAAACATGCAACCAAAGCTAGTATATCCTACCAGCCATAAAATCTATATACAACAAAAATAGAACACACCCTCAAAACAGCTTAGGATAAGTATCTTTAATCTTGTCCTTTGTCTTCCAAGTACAGTCTTTCTCGCTGTTGCTTCACTATACCCTCACCAACTCGATTGTCTTGTTTCTCAACTTCTTCTTATCTCTCGCTACAACCCGAACTGGCGACCTAATAAAAGGCAAATCCAGTTCTACTACCAAATCTTCCAATGCAATCAGGGTGATAGTTGTCTCTGGATCATGCACATACTTATGAAGATGGGAAACATGGAATAGGTTATAGACACCTGCCAAACTGCTCGGTAACTCTACTCGATATGCAAGCTTTCCAATCCACTCTTTAACTGGAAACTTTCCAACATATCTCGGTGCTAACTTTCCTGTTTTACCGAATCTCACTACACCTTTCACCGGTGATAACGTAATGAAGACTCTGTCTCGAACTAAGAACTCTAGATTTTATGCCTCTTACTTGTGTAATTCTTGTGTTTAAACTGAGCTTCTTTCAACCTATCTCGGATTAACTCAATCTTCTTTATTGCTTCTCTCACCGGACCTAGACCTAAGACTAATATGTCCCGAGTTTCGAACCAACATGCTGGTGACTTGCACAGCCTTCCATAGAAAGCTTTGAAAGGTGTCGTCCTATAATAGTCTGATAATTATTATTATGAAAAAACTCAACCAAGTGTAGGTGGCCTTCCCATGATCCACCAAAATCTAGTACGTAACCTCTCAATAAATCCTTGAGTACCTTATTGACTCTCTCTATCTACCCATCTGTCTGAGGTGATAAGCAGTACTCATCTTAAGTTAGGTACCTAACACTTCCTGTAGACTCTTCCAAAACTCACTATTAAATAATGTATCTCTATCACTGACTATACCACTAGGAATCACATTCAGACTAACTATGCATAAATAACTTAACCAAAACAGGTGTCGTCCTAGTTGACTTAATGGGAGTGAAATGGGCGCTCTTGGTCAATCTGTCCACTATAAGCCATATACTCTCATTTTCCGGACTTGATCTCGGCAACCCGTCAATAAATTCCATGGATATCGAATCTCATTTCCAAACTGGTATATCTAAAGGCTGAAGCAACTCTCGCCTTCTAATCTTCGTCTTTTACTTGCATGCAATTCCAACATTGCTTTACCCATGAGCCAACATCCCTCTTCATACCTTCTCATAAGAAACTTCTCTACATATCCAGATACATCTTGGTTCCTTCAGGATGAATCATAAAGCTCGGTCGATGACATTCCATAAGAACTTCTTTCCATAGATCTCTAATATTCGAAACACATAAGCGTCCCTTCTTTCTTAGCCATCCCTTCTGGTCAAGACTAAGATCATTCAGATCATCAATCTTGGTTCCAACCTCAAGCCTTCTAAACTTCTTCACCAAAAATGGATCATCTCTCTATTTAAAAGCAATCCTTTCAATCAAAACTGGTCGAACTTCCAAACAGGATAACATGGCGGTAAACTAACTAGAACCAGGAGTCGATCTTAACTGCACACTACACATAGTCAATGCCTCAAGATCCTTCCATTCTGCCAACGTAGTTAACACCACATTGTGATATTTTTTGCTAAGAGCATCTGCCACTTTATTACCTTTCCTTGATGTATACTTTATACTGAATTCATAAATCGCTAAAAACTCCATCCACCTCTATTGTCCAATATTCAACTCATACTTTAAAAACTTATGATCTGTGTACAACTTAAATCTTTTTCCCGAAACATAATGCCTCCAAACTTCAAATGCGAAGATCATCGCTGCCAACACTAAATCATAGGTTATATATCTTACTTCATGCAGTTTGAGCGGCCGAGGAGCGTAGACATTTACCTTACCATTCTGCATCAACGTAGCTCCTAATCCAGTCACACATGCATCTGTATACACTACTAACCCTTGATTACCGTCTGGCACGACTAACATAAGCGCATTGGTCAATAAATGCTTTAACTTGAGAAATGCTTCCTCGCCTTTGTCAGACCAAATAAACTTAACATCTTTTCTAGTTAGCTTAGTCAGCTATCCATGAAAAATCCCCAATAATTCTCCAGTAATATCATGTCAATCCAAGAAAACTTCTTATCTCGGTTACCGTCTCGTGTCTCTTACAACTATTAACCGCTTCAATCTTAGCTGGATCAATTGATAACCCTCTCTCCTAAGACTACATGGCTAAGAAACTTTACTTCTTTCTTCCGGAAATGACATTTCGAAAACTTCGCTTTCAGCTGATGTTGTCTTAGTGTCTCTAACACTATTCTAAGATGAACCTCATGCTCACTTTCATCCTTAGAATATATCAAAAGGTCATTTATGAACACCAATACGAACCTATCCAAGTGCTCTCGAAAAATTTGGTTCATCAAATCTACGAAGGAAGCTGGCAAATTCGTTACCTGAATGGCATTGCTAACCACTCGTATGAACCATATCTCATTTGTGCCATCAAACGGAATACTGTCATCTGCCACACTTAGTTAATTGAACCACCTATCCAAATCCAATTGGAAAACTGCTCTGGCTCCACTGGACTGATCGAATAAGTCACCGATTCTACACAAAGGATAACTATTCTAAATCGTTTTCTCATTCAATTTATGATAGTCGATACACAATCTTACTGACTCGTTCGTTTTCTTCATGAACACCGCGGCTGCTCCCTAAGGCGAACTACTTAGTCTAATAAAACCTTTTCCTTCTAAGTCCACTAGCTGCACCTTCAACTCCTTCATCTTGATAGGTGTCATCCTGCTAGGTAGTCTACTTATAGGTATCACCCTGGGCACAAGATCTATTTGAAACTCAATGGCTCGCTTATGTGGTAGTCCTGTAACTGGTTCAAAAACATCTGCAAACTCTCTTGTTACTAAAACCAATTCAAATATTCTTCTACTTCCATAGCACCCAACAAGGCACAAACATTCGAATCCAAATTCTCCACTGAGTATATGATTTGGTTCTTACTATTATTGTGTCTCAATGATATTTCCTTATCTTGGAAAAATATCCTAGCATCATATCTATCTAACCAATTCATACCCAATATGATCTTGAAGCCTACAAATCAAAGACATAAAAATTGCATGAAAACTTATGACCAAACAAATCAAGTTCTAACTGATCACATCTCATCCCCAGAGTTGCATACCCTCCTATTGGATTTGCAACCCTTAAAGAAGTAACTTGGTATAAAGGTCCTAAGCATAACTTATCCACCAAACATTGAGATACAAATGAATGTGATTGACCGGTATCAAATAATATCCTAACCAGTATACTATGGATCAAAAGCATACCTTCCATCACTGATTTTCCCTTCCCAGTTGTGTTGGTCAAGAGGACAATGGTTCCAAAGCACAGATTTTTCCCTTGTCCGCTCCAACTAGTTCTGGATACTGATTCTTGTAGTGACACATCTGGTCACAGTTGAAGCATTTCACTCCTTTCTCATCAAAAACTTTCTTCCCTTTGCTAGACCGGCACTCATGAGAAAAATATCCATTCTTATAACATTAGTAGCAAACCAGATCAACCTTCCCTTTTTCGGCAGCTTCTCCTTTCTGAGCTCCTTTCTTCTTAAAGAACTTTCTCTTCTTACCCTGAGAATCCTGAGTTTCACCATGCTTCTCTTTTCCAAAAATAGAAAGAATCTCTTCATTCCAGATTTCCATCTCCATTACAACATTGCTTGGGTCTTGGAGATATGGCATGGTCGTCCTAGCAATCTCTGGCTTCAATCCCCCAATAAACTTTTCATTCCTCTTAATGACTTGTTAATGGTAGCATATCTGCATCTGGATATCTCATCAAACATAGTGGCATACTCAATCATCAGCATTTCTTTATGCTTCAAGTCCATAAAATTTCTTAGCAAAACCGACTTGGCAACTTTAAACAAGAATCTTTCTTCGAACCTCCTTGGAAATTTTGCCCAAGTCAATTCCTCCTCAGGAACACCTAGGGCGACTCCATTCCACTAGAACAGTGTTGCTTCTTGCAATTACTTGGAAACTAGTCTCCTTTTTTGCCCATCATCTAAACCGAGACTAGTAAAGATTCTCTCGCAATGCAAAAGTAAATTTTCCACTTCTATAGCATCTTCAGAAAGACTTCCTACCCAAACTGGTATAATCTAGACTCAGCTTGGCATAGTTATTGCCAACTGGCACCATGTGATTCACTCCTCCCGCATTCACTACATTTCCTCTAGCTACTCCTGCAGGCGCTCTAGATTGCATCAAGTTAATGAAGAACTGATACATCATCCCCATATCTACCGGTGGGGTTCCAGCACCTATATTGGCATTTGCATTTTGGTTAGCATTTGCCCGTCGACCCTGGTTTTTCCTGGTATTGGATCGAGCATTTCCATTAGTCATGGTGCTTCCTCCACCTAAATTCACTCTTCCGTTGTCTACTTACATACATTTATTTCTCGTAAATATGCATATAAACCTTAATAGGATGCAGTAGAATGGTCTAAAAGAAAGGGGAATACATACCTATATATAGCAAAATATAAATACGTTACTATTGCGTTATCCCAACCCCAATCTTATTTTTTGATTCAATGGTTTGTGTTTTCAAAAAAAAATTAGGTTTAAATTCCTTTTAAATTTACATAAACCTATGCTCTAATACCAAACTTTAACATCCCCATTTGGAGGTCCGAAACTAACCGCCACATATGCTGCATTCATTCATGGTTATTAATTCCCGGTGACCGAATACGATGTTAAATACATTGATAACACAGAAGCACATGAATATGGAAAAAAATTAGACAAAACTTAAATTCAAATTTTCTCATTTCATTCCATAACAGCATTTCGTATTCATTACATAACCTATACGTAAACCGCGTTTAGATAAATTACAATTATTACAAAATACACAAAGAGCAATATATGAAGATGCTTCCTTGTTTGATCAGAGCCTTTGTGTGTGTGTAAGGCAACTAAACAACTTTGCCTTCACATTCGATTAACACAACAAAAAACAAAAGATAGGAACTCCTAATAGCTAGCTTGTTTCCTAAACAACTCCGGAAGCTTATTCATCCAAAGAGAACCTGAAAAACCCTTACTCTCGGTCTACTCAAATGAGCACCCGGGGTTTAAGGGAAAGACAAAAACTTCGGGTTAGACAAAAAGTCTAGTCTGAATAATAACGAACCAACTAGAAATCTTGTGAAACCACACCGCTAAGTAGAACGGGTTTCTCCTCACTAGTATCATAACCATAATACAATAATCATATACTATGCACCTACATCCACAATGGTTAAAACATAACATAGTATGATAATATTCAAAACTGCAATATGCCCTGGATTTCCTATCCTAATTTATCTGACAATCTATCTCAGTTTATAGTTTCTAGGGTTACCATTAACCTATTAATTTTTATAGCTGACTAATAACTTGTTCCAATCTTGTGGACTATCTGTCTAATTTCATAGTTTTCATGGGATCACTAAGAAACTATTGGTTTCTACTAGTAACTTTATCCAATTGTAGCTTCATGGGATCACTATGAACCTATTGGATTATCCAATAATATCTTTCAAATCATAGTTTTCATGGGCAAACTATAAACCATGGATCTCTATCAATAACATATCTCAAACATAGTTTTCACAGGATCGCTAAGAACCTATTGACCCCTACTAATAACATTTCTCATAACATAGTTTTAATGGGCTAACTAAAAACCTATCTAACTCAATAATCTTGTGATCAATTCTGAGCAACCTATATTCTGGTCTAATGCCATTTGTAAAACCCTTTTTGTATTGCCATGTGCATGATTGTAAATGATATATGGTTTGTCACTTTCAAAATATTTTAATTTGATCAACGTCGACATTATCTCATGTCGACGTCACTACTAAAGGCTCCCTACCACTATTTAAAAGCCTTTAATATAAAAACGTATGCAATTATGTGCCTCGTCGATAATGACGCGTCGAACTCCAAGAACATAAGTTATCTGCCTACATTGTTGCATGCATCGACATCATCGACTTCGGCGACATGATAATGCGATAACTCGAAAAGGCAGCAACTGGATAAGGCGTCATCATGATAATGCGACATCATGAAATATGTCGACGTTATCCAAGGTTCTATGACTCCTCTCCTCGATGTTTCAAACTTGCGGCATGGTATATGAATGCTGCCGCCTTTTTGACCTCGACAAGTTCGAAAATGCTCCGCACTATCGTAATAATGCCTTGTGTTTTCGTCCCATCGACGTCAAGGATTGTAGACATGGCAATGTCATAAAGAGGAGTAGCATCATCGTATATATCAATAAAACTGAATTTTTACTCGGTATTACAATTTCTTTTCATTTTCTTTTCAGTATATCTGTCGCACTTATATTTCCAATGTTCACAGATATGTTAACAAATTAATTTCACAAAATTAATTATATAATTGACCATTTAAATGACATTCTTGCATTCTAAATTCATATCTCTTCCAAAATAATGGAAAAATCCCAAAAGTTAATATAAATTACAAAATGATGATTTCTTCATCATATAAAATTTTCAACTCAAAAATCAATATTTAATTACCTAATTAAATTTAAAACCCGGATTTACCTATTTTCCTTCATATAAAAGTTCATAATATATTCTCCATGCATTGGAAAATTATAAAAATTAAAACTCATCTCCAAAATAAGGTTTTACACAACATAATCAAAAATCGTGATATTTGGAAATTATATACTAAGATTTTACACTCAAAACCAAATTAATCCACTTTGTAAAATCATTATAACTTTATCACTTGAATCAAAACATGGCAAACTTCAATCATTGCATATCATCCACATCCATACATTCGATTTTAATCTTAAACCAAAATAAATAAATCAATACAAACAAAATGAAATGATATAGATCATTATTCACCTTGGTTTGATAATGGATTGAGATTTAATATTGTTTAATCTTCCTAACTTTCCTTCTTGAATCTCCACTTGAATTTGCAACTTAGGCTGTGATTAATGGTCGGTCTTACTTGAGCTCTTTGATTTTTTTGATTTATGAAAACATGAAAAGAATATAAAAAGAGTTTAGGGGTTATAAGATCTGTCAATTCCTATTTTACCCTTTCCCTATTCAAACATGTGCTTAAGTTATAAAATAAGCTTATAGATTTATTTGATTAAAGCATGACCTTAGTTATTTTCAAATCTCAATTCTCTTATCACTCTAATCATTACATTATTCTATTTGGCTTATCTAATTAAGTCTCGTGGATAATGTTAATTACAATTAAGGGTGTTACATCGTACGATCTCATGGTGCACCCGATTGTAACGAAACACGATGGCATACATCACCTGATTTTTTCGGTTCTAGTGGTATAAATTTCATCACTATTCGAGACCGCGCTCAAGAATGATAATTTCGCTCATTTCAATTTTGTCCATCGGATCGTCCGATCTCCGAATATAGCGACATTTATAATCACTTTAATTCGTAACGTCAATATTGACTCAACAGAACTGGTCTCGAGTCTAGATTTAACCGTATGCAAAAAATTATTTTTTTGGACCTTCAATTTATTAACAATTCAATATTTAAATCAATTAAATATCCAGTCGTTAAAAATACAGGTCATTACATCGCAAGGAGTGAGGCGATTGATGGTGGCTAACGATAGGGGGTAGCCATGACTTGGTGTCACGATTGATGCATGTGGCAGCTGAAGACGCACCGTGACCGGGTAGAGGTCGTGCAATGGTGTGAGCAGGTGGCTATGGGGATGTGCATGCATTCGTGGAGGCTAGGGTGGATGGTATAGTGATGTGGTGTGGTGAATTTTTGGGGTGGGATGTTGACGTAGCTAGAGGCTAATGCAAGCATGTAGTTGAAGGCAATGAATTTGGAGATGAGGAAAGAGGCACTAGGACTTCTTTCAACAATTTGGTGAGTTTATAAACTCATATATCTATGTTTATATCATCATATAAATGTTGAATTTATAAACATTCATATAAATTAAAAAGTATGAATTGTTAATGATTAAAAAGTGTATAGTGGTCAGAATTTAATAAGAGAAGCTAAGTCTAGCATCAAACTCGTGACATCGGTAGGCTTACAGATGGACCACCAACCGGTCAATCGCTAGCGGTCGACCGGTGGCCTATCATGAATTTTAAAAAAATGTGAAATAGAAATAATAATTAAATAAAACAAAACAAAAATATTATATATATATAAGATATATAAACAAAATATAATAAAAGTAAGTAAATAAAATGGGTTTTGTAGAGTTTATAAGAGATTTTATAAAATAATGTATTGTGTATTTATTTAATGAAATTAAATTAATTAATTAATAAATTAGATAATCGATTATAAAAGTCATTTAAAAGTCATGTGTACATATATATTGGAAAATTATGAATACATTCTAAATATTTCAAAGTAAACTTCGTGATAAATAAATTTTAATACAGTTATGTTATATATTTATATATATTTAATAATCTAAAGCTTAATTAAATATTTGATTAAAATTTTAAAATGGTTATTATGGATTTTTTATTTTTTTTCATCTATGATAATATGAGTTAAATGTTGTGAACGACTTAGTATCAAATAGCTTGTATAATTTATATAAGCAAGTTTATGAAGTAATATTTTTTTTCTAAATTTGGAATTATAATTTATTATACTTAAAGTTATTAATTTATCTAAAGTGAGTATATTTTGGGTTTTAAGGTGTTTATTTAAAAGTTATATATATGTAATAATTAGAAGGAATCATTATTAATTAAGTTTTCAAGTATGTTAAAGTATCGTATATATGCAACAAACCTAGTTAAAAATATTTTCGATACATATTTGATTGAAGAGGTTTTACACAGCATTTCTGATTTCTCATTCTTTTTATATTGATTTTGTTGTTATGAGTGATTCACCATTAATATTGATTTTCTTAGTGAATTTGATATAATATAGTGATGTCATCTTCTATATGATTTCATTATATTCAATTCTGTATGACAAGAAATCCAATTAAACGGAGTTATAGTACCATTTGGGATGGGGCATTCAATAATATTTCTTTGGTTATTCTTAGAACTCATTATATGGAATATTATGGAGTTTTGAATGTAGTTTATAAACAGCGAATAAACGTTTGAGTATCACATGATGGTATGGGACGTTGATGTGATATTTATTCGGTTATCCATTGTAAGTAGATGACACTCACATGACAGGAATAGTGAAATGAGTGTGAGTGAGGTGATATACGTAGTGGTAAGTATGGCTTCATGCCTTTTTCAGTGAGCAAGGCTATGTGCCTAACGATGATCGACCTCTGGTCTACGTTTATTGGTATTATGGGCTGTTATCGCAATGTATTCCTTTTATTACGTTAGAGAGGACCAAGTGACCAGAATCCACCCTAGCAGCCCTATCGTAAGGTCACGCCCTAGATCTATGACACTATATATATATATATATATATATATATATATATATATAGCTTCGTGCTTTCACTTCGTGCGTTCACCACTGTGTCACTTAGGCCAGCAGCTTATTACCTATAAAGGATAGAGTCGTGTCGTGACTTTTGAGTCCTCGCGTTGATGAGCACACTGTTGGATACGTGTCACGATACTATGAAGGTAACTAAAGACTGTAGAGACTTCGTGGCTCCGGAGCTAGCATCGTGCTATCAGTCTCCCTTCTAGCACTAACGGAGTGATAGATTAGCATATACTATTGATACACCTCACATAGTTTAGTTATGAATCTACTTGGGACTTCACATTTATCATACAGCCATTCCCCATCATGATATATTCTGTTTTATTTTTATATGAGGGGATGCAATTTTATCTGGATAGATGTCCAAAGTGTAGTGGAATCTCGTATCTTTTATTATACTGATAAGTAGTCTATCCCCCATATATATATATATTACTGATGATATCCTGTTTGCTGGGATTAAGAGGCATTTGGGCTCTGCTGTGTATTAGCCCGATTACACTTAAGGATACCTCATTTATTGATGAATTTTGGACGTTGGTGGTGTTTTCTGGATATGGAGTATTCATCCAGTTGGTATTATTTCGATTGGATAATATTTGACGTGATTTTATATAGGTGATGATATCTTTGTACTTAGTTTCGTGGTTGTTGTTGTTTTGCTATACTATTGTTTTGTATGCCATCTCTATTGTGCTATGCATATTTTATATCTATATATGCATTGACCTTTATAATTAGACATAGTATGACCCATGTGTTATCTCTTGAGTCAATTCGAAACTTTTTAGGTACAGAAACTACATGTTTTCTGAGCATAGTGGAGACTGGAGATTTCTTATCATTATATATATATATATATATATATATATATATATATATATATCATATTTTTTATGTTGTCCCATGGTTTGTATGATGTTGTGTTATATATAGTGATCATACATTGTACTACATTGAGACAATGTACATTTGAGATGTTTTATATTCTTCATGTCTTACATACTATCGTTGTAATTGACTCTATGTTCTCTTGTATCTATTGTATGTTGTATATTGTTCTATCTTGGGGAAGCACATATCATGTGTTTATTGCTTGTTGCCTATACTGAGTATGTATAGATGAGTTATTTGTTCGATTTTTTTAAAACACATATCGGTGTTAGCCTAAGTGAATATTCACACATGTACCACATATTGCCTTATTCCCTTTATTATCTGACAGCGTCACCTAGTGAAACTCTTGGATAGTATGGATGTAAAGGTGGGATGTTTTGCCTTTGGAGACCTGAAACAACATCAAGCAAAACCTCCTATATGGTCCAAACCTATCGATAGTGAAGACTTATACCTATAATCAGCCATGTCTTGCCACACCCATTAAAGAGGAAGATCAGGTGAATTGCCACGTATATTATATTAGCAGAAGGTTATCAAGTTCTAAAGGGTGATACGTAAAGCTTGAGAAATTGGCATACTGCCTACTCCTCACTGGCCGCAAATTACAACCATATTTCTAGACCCACCAAATCAAAGTGCTCATAAATCTACTGCTCAAGAATGTTCTTAGACAACCGAAGGCATTTTGCTAACTCCAAAAATGGCCATCGAGATTGGCCTGCATCATATCACTAACTAGCCTTGGAGTTCCATCAACTGTACAATTGTGTCCAACTTTGCTGTGGAATGCTTAGGCCTGATTAATGAAGTGAACTAGATCCATGTTGGCTAGAGCGGAAGCTTCTTATTAATGGGGCATCGAATGAAAAAGGAGATGGAGCTACGATGGCATTGATAACCACAAAGGGGAAAGTTCCTAGTGACAAATAATGAAGCTGAATATGAAGTCTTAATTGGTCTAGATATGTCCTAGATTTTAAGGTTTAGTCACATTAAGATACATAACGAATCCATGATTGTCATGAACCACATCACGGGTGGTTCAACATGAATGGGCAGTTCAACATGATAGGCCAATTTGAACATTGTGAGCTCAAGAAAATCTCTCAAGAACAAAGTTCAAAGGAGGACTCCCTAACAAGGTAGAAAGTGATCCCCCATAGGGCGTGGGAAACGTAGTTCGAATGGAGATCCGATCGACGCCTTTTACAAGAAAGAAGGAAACCATGACGCGATGGATAAAATGGAACATGCAAAGAAGGAAGCCTTACAGGGTGAAGAAGGAAGCCTTGCAGGGTCATTTTTAACCAACTATGGTCAAGGATAAATGAAATATGTAAAGAAGTGTAACCATTACCAAAGGTTTTACAAGATCCCAAGAGCAACCTCAATCTATTAGTACCTATGACCCCCCGTTCGTTTGGCACTCGAGGAATAGACTTAATTGGATAGCTACCGATTGCCAAAGGAGTGTAGAATTTTTCTATTATCATGATCGACTACTTCACCAAGTGGGTCGAAGCCAAGATTTTGATTAGGGAACAAAATAAGAAAATATGTGAATTAGGAAAAGTAAATAATCGGGGGACATCAAGATCTAATTATAACATATTTCAGAGCAAGAGATATGTGATGTGCTAATGTATATGGTCAAGACCCGTTTATCCAAAGCTAAATATAACACAATTCAGAGCAATCAAGGTGAAGATATATGTAATCGGTGGAGATAAAGACATTTACCCCCCCATGACTTTGATACTAGGTTTATTGGTCATGATACGTTTATGCTACATGGGGGTAACTTCTAAAGATCAAAATCAGAGGTATCCGTACTTAACATTATAAGTTTCCCTGTTTTGCTTTTATTCCAGGTACGATCCTACAATCAAACACAATGCAGTTAGCATTCTACTCAGAGGCAAGCTTAACTTATCACAAAAGTATGGATTAATGCTGGACATATCTAAAGAATTGCCAAGATACTTTAACGTAAACCATGTATTCTACCTTCTGGGAGGAAGATCTTCTTGGAGTTTGACAGTAACAAATTACAGCAATCGATTGTTACATACAATTAATAAACGAATAATTACATCCAAGGAATGTTTTACTGTCAAAACACCTTTGTTTCTAGATTTCAGAACTCCATATCTACGCAAGCTTTGTTCCTTGATACAGATCTACGCTGCAAAGTCAGTGAAAATACGATTAGAAGAATCAAAGTTCAAAGCAAGTTGTTATTACGGAGATGATTTTTTTTATTTTTATTTTTTTGGGGAAAGAATCTATACCTTTTTCGGTCAGATCTGAGGAATTGGTTGAAGAATCACTGAGAAGTAGTCAAAGAGAAGGGGACTGTTCACTAAAGTGAGCATTTTTTTCTAAATCTGGAGAGGAAAGTTCAAAGTTTGTACGATTTGAGGGAAGATGAAGGAACCAGCATTGGTTTGTTTCATTTAGGAAAGTTGTAGAATAATGAAAGAGAAACCGAAGCAAATAGTACGTGCTTCAACTGGTTGGACGTTTTAAGAAATTCGGGTGGGCTTACCCAAACCCGGTTGATGTATTAGTGAATTAATGGGCCTTTTAGGGCTGGTTTATATGTATTGTAAATAATTTTAGTTGTTATAAAGGAAGCTTGAGCCTTTTCTTAAAAAAAAACAAAACTGAAGGACGTCTGTTTACCTCTAATCATGTAAATTAAAATAAATAATGATTTATCATTATAAGCATTTGGATGTACATTTACTTATTATGTGGCAGCTTACATTTAATTTGAAGAATGAATAAAAAGGATAAGTAGATCATAAGGGCCAAAGGCCCAACATATTATGAGATAATAAACATAACCACTACCTCATTTTCTAATCATTTACTCTCTAAATAAAAAATAAAAAAACTTTGAATCTCTTCAGTGGTGGTGACAACCTAGGCAACAAAGAATAAGAAGGTTGAAAAGCTAAGGAAAACTTAAAGCTCCTAAAGGTCAAAGCTAATCAAGGATTTAGGTGAGTAATATCACTTTTATTTTGTCGTGTTCATCTATGTTGATAACGGCTTTGATTTACTATGATAAAGTTCTTATATAATACATGTTTAAAAATGATAGATCTTGAGTTGATGGTGGGATGAAATAGCTTTACTAGAGGATGTGTAGCTATAATTCTCTGCCCTAATGATTTCTAGATGAGATGAAAAATCTAATATGATATTTTAAACACAATTTCAGAGATGGGTTTTAATTTGGAGAATTTTTCCACGTTTAAATGATTTACTAAAGGATTCGTACATTTTGAAAATTTAGGGAAAATAGCTAAAATACAAAATTTTAGATAAAATAACTTCGAATATAATCATGAATTATTTAGGATTTTTGTAAGTTATTTCACATATGGAATATGCATTTTCCAAGAAAAAGTATGGTGGCCAATACCTTAAAACATAAGTATCGAAACTTAAATAAGTATGCCAAAAGATATTTTATGATAATAAAATATTTAATAAATGGATAAGAGACAAGACCCAAATTCGATGCCGCAAAGTAAGTAATAGTGCAGTAATCAATTGAAAAAGAGCGAGACAGAATGACTAAGGAGGTAACACATGGAAAGATATGCGTAGGCATGTACTTATATGCATGGAAAGTGTGCTATAGTCACCTTGCAAAGATAATCATATGTGATGTAATTATTTAGCTATTTTGTTTATGGAAACTGATAAATATACACTAACCGCATTTCTGGCTAAAAGATGATTGCAAGGTGACTATAGCACACTGGGGGTCCATATTTTGGTTTTGGAATGGTGAATGTTACAAAAAAGCATACCTTACCTGCTCATGCTGTTGAATATGCGAGTATATGGTTTTTGTTTGATGATAATAAACATACACACACACACATATATATATATATATATTCATTTAAATGTATTTGTTAATGTACTATTTTATTTTTCATAATTAAATAAATATTTGGTGAATAAAATAAATAACATGTAACTTAAATTCAAACAGATATTTTATTCAAACAAATATTTATTACAATTTTGAATAGTACAAATTCAAGCTCTCACTATACATATACAACTTTGATTACAATACAAATTCAATTACATCACAATTTTTCATTTACAAATATCCTCACTACATATCGCTCATTCACCCATAATTTATCTTCAACTTCATTTCAAATTGAATCCAGCATCTGAGCAATCTGCAAAAATAAATTTTGATGCAGTAAAATTGAAAATCAAATATTTTTGCAGTATAAAATAAAATGTGATTTTAAAAATTTTATTTGCCTCAGTTATTTGGGTTGTTCGTCATCATTTAATTCGAATTCATCATACACGAACAACTTGTGACATGCATAGTGTATCACTATACATGCCACAAGGCCGTGCACACGATATATACACTTGATAAAATTGTAAGGACAGGTGAGCACAAGGTCAAACCCAAATCAAAAGTCGGGTTCAACTCAAGTACAATATAAATAAAGTCACGACATCAGCACAAGGTCAAACCCGAGCTATAGGCTGGATTCAACTCAGGTGCGATTTCAAAAATCAGCATGAAGTTCAAAATGAACCAAACTAAATTGAAGCAAATACCAAATCAGTACAACACAACTACAGACTGCACATTCAAGTGCAAGCTTGGATGAGCAAGTGTCGACCAAGCAAACTTGACGAACAACAGCAAAATGCAAATGAATTCAGTGGTCAGTGAAATGCAATATCAAATTTTAACCAAACTGCCCAGGCTCAAAGATAAATGAAAATACAATGCATCGGTACACAAGAGGACCAACTCAGTGCACATGTTCAACCAAGTTAATATGTCAACAGACACAGTGGAAAAGATGAATGCATATAAGACATACACAGGCAGTGCATACATGTACAAGACTCAAGATTGCACGTCAAAACTAGACTAGACTACGAAACAATCATATACAAGTTTCACTGACTCGAAGGAGCAAACATATAGAACAATGGATAGTGCAATGCAGATATGTTAGCAAGACCACAAATTCAAACCAAGTTCAACAGTCAAAGCATCATCAATAGAACCATAAGCATGTAGACATCAAGCTACAGAGTTTAGTTTTCAAACACAAACCAAAGTTCAAAATGCAAGTTCAAAACACAAGCTAACATACACATATATACATACATGAATGTATGTATACACATGATGCAAGACCAGTGAACTGCAAAAGTCAACCAGGCTACACAATGAACTCAAGCTCAAGTAAATACAAGTACAGCTAGCAAAACCAAAATGGACAGCAGCTACAACACAATGCAAACCAGAAAGGAGCACCAGTCTACACAAAACACAAGACTCGACCAAGGCTAAAATGTGCACGGTGCAGACTTGAATGTACAGATCAAGTGAAGCATACAATCGAAGCAATGCAGTGATATGCACAGTGCACAACAACTACCCAGTGCAACAAGATAACAGTGACACAACGAAGCAGTTTAATATCTAACCGAACTTCAAACTTGAACAAACAGTGACAAGAATTCAACTTAACCAAATTCAATGTATACCAGATCAGATTTCAAATTATGAAACAGCAAGTAGTACAAGTTGAAGACTGCAGCACTACGGCCGGAACAAAATAAACAGACGAATTCGAATAAATCATGGATCAACAATTTCAAACCAAAATAATGGCCAAATTCAATACTGAAAGCAAATGCAAAGTCAAAGTAAATTCTTATCTGTAAATATTTTCACAAAATTAAATTTGCCGATTTCAAACTAAAGTCGGTGCTGTGATGACCAAGGCAACAAGTTCGGACCAAGTCAGAAATCATCAAGCCGTGGTAATAATAATGAACAAGTCAAGAAAAAAATCGAACAATTCAGAATCGGAGATGTGAGAAGCAAGAAATCAAAATATACGAAATTGAAGAAGTCAGCAATCATCTCAAGCAATCAAACGAAAATTAATGGCCGAGATAAAACAATTGATGAATTCAAATGATTATATACGAACGAAAATACAGGGGTTCGAACCCTATATAAACCAATTCATCATCGGCCGAGATAGGCATTCCGGTTCAAGTAACAACAGAGCATAATCATTAACTCCAATCATCGATCGAGTTCGAGCAAGCAAAATGGAAAAAGCGAAAGAGCATAAATTACATACCGAAGTCAGGAGTCGAACTCGATCAAAAATTGGGGCAGTCGTGAGCTAAGCAGAGAGATCGTCGATTGACAAAGCAAGGGGACACTAAACCATCATTCAATCAAGAAATCGAAGTCGACAGCCTCAATTTTTACAAGCCCTGATTTCAGAAGGAACAAGGAAAGGAAATTGAAGTAGCCATTATCACTAAAGGAAGCCGGCCGAATAATATAAGAAAAGGGATCTAATTTTTATTACTTTGGGTCGGCCTATATATTTAGGCTCTAATATATTCCAATTAGGGTTTTATTTTAAATTGTTTTTAAATTGTGTATTTTTTTCCTTTAAACGATTGTAATTACAAGTCGTGTGACTAGGGGACAAATTATGTGGCGTAGTTTGAGAATTTGCAACTCAGTGGCTGAGTTGTGGAAGGGTTTTGAGCGTAGAGTTAAGGTTAGTCGATAGCGGGTGTCGTGAATTTACGTGTGTAAGCGTCTAACTGCTTAATTTCTAGTAGAAACCTTGGGGGAAGCACGTAGGTAGGGTTTTGCTGAAGCTAGGTAAATTCTGTGTCGTTCTATTTCTGCATTTATTATTCTGCTATTATTTATGCTGCTATTTTGATATATCTGTGTTGAAAATATTTTATAGACTTCCGCAATAATTTTTATAATTAATAGCATTACCCTATTCACCCCCCTCTAGCGTGAAATCGATCCTTTAAGTGGTATTAAAGCTAGGAACAAAAGCCATTTTTGTTTTAAAAAGTTTGATTTTTCAAAAACCAATTTTTTTAAAAAAAATTTGAAATTTTAAAATGACTTCTTTTAATAATGCTTTTGTGGAGGGTCAGTCCATAGTTAGACCACCAATGTTCAATGGTGAATATGCTTACTGGAAAAATAGGATGGAATTTTTTCTGAAAACCATTGACGCTTGGGATATTGTTGAGACAGGATATAGAGCACCAACTATAATTGTAAATAATCAGGAAATAAATAAACCAAAGGATCAATGGACAGATATAGAAAATAAGTTGCAGAATACTAACGCCAAAGCTATGAATTCGATTATTTGTTCATTAGATCAGTTTTAATCGTGTCTCACATTGTCTATCTGCGCAGAAAATATGGCACTCATTAGAAGTGACTCACGAAGGAACATCTCAAGTCAAGGAATCTCGCCTTGCCATGCTGAGTAGCGAATACGAGAATTTTACAATGGCCAAGGAAGAAAATGTTAAAGAGATGTATGGACGGCTTTCCAACATCGTATACAAATCAAAAGCTCTCGGAAAATCATACACGGAATTGGAAATAATCCGAAAAATCCTTAGAGTCCTTCCACGAAGTTTTGAAGCAGAAGTGACTGCCATTCAAGAACCGAAAGATTTAAAACAAATAAAAGTTGAAGAACTCATCGGAAATCTCCCCACTTATGAGCTAGAAATGAAATTCAAGAAAGAGCGTAAAGGAGGAGATACTCGAAAGAAATCAATAGCTCTCAAAGGAACAACTGAAAGTGATGATGATGACGATGGAGCAGCAGAGCTAGAAATGGTAATAAAGAGATTAAAAAAGTGGAACCGCATATACAGAAATCCGGCTCTAAATCAAAAATTAAAAAGCAGAATAATCAAAGTTTTAGATAACACAGAATAGCAAGAAATCATCTGTCATAAGCGCAACCAACCTGGACACATAAGCCCAATTATCCTCAAAATCGACACGGCTTTGAAAAGAAATCAAAAAGGAGAAATTTTGCAGCCACATGGAATACAAGTGATGAAGATAATAAAAGTACTAGCAGTGAGAGTGAGAAAGCAGATATGTGTCTTCAAGGTAATATAACTGATAGTGACGATGACGAGCCAAGCGAGGTGTCAAAACTCACTCACTCAGAATTACTTATATATTTCCACGAAGTAAATGGCTGTTTTGAACGACTTAGGAAGAAGTATGCCAAACTTGAATCACAAAAAGATAGTTTGATAGATTTAAACAAACAACTTGACCAATTAGTTAAAACCTATCAAAGTAGGATCCCTAAGTGTGATAAGTGTCCAACATTCGAAGAAGAGATTAAAAAATCAAAAATCAAAAATCAAAATTAAATCGCTTGAAAATAAAATTCTGATTTTGAAAGAAAGTGAAATACAAGAAGGGAAAATTCTATTAAAAAGTGCACATCATTATTAAACGAAAATGAATCTCTCAAAATACAAGTCCAACAACTGTCAACGACTTTAGATAAATTTTCCAAAAGTGAAAAATCGTTGAATATGCTCTTAGGGAAACAAACTGTTAATATAGTTAGACAAGGACTTGGATATAATAAATCTGAACCTGTTAAAAGAAAAATTAATCAAGTCAATCTAATATGCACAATTTATAGAAAATTTGGACACAATCAAAACAATTGTTAGTATAGACCCAAACACGTGAAAAATATACCAATTCGGGTTCCAAAAGGCATAAATATAAAATCTCTCAAAGTTAAACAAATCTGAGTGCGGAAAGGAACATATATAAATAGTTTTGGGTCTCCACAAAATTATTTTTCAAAATAATCTGCCACTAACAATCATGGACCTATAAAAACAAATAGGTCACAAAAATCTTTTATCATGTAGGAGTGGTGACAAGCTAAGGAACTACAATAGTGTTACTTGGATTCTGGCTGTTCCAGGGACACAATGAGCGACAAAGCAAAGTTCCTTAGCCTAGTATAAAGGTGACAGAATCACAATGGGCAACAACGAAAAATTATCGTAAAGGTAAAACAGGTAATGGTATATTTTGAACGATATATTAAATGTGATAATCTGCACCGTAATCTGAATTAAATCAGCCAGTAATGTGATGATGAAATAAATGATGATGTTGATTCTGACTTTTTCAAAATTGTTGGCCAATTATACTTTTTTCATACCGAGAACACTACATGCATCTCTAGAGTCTTTAAATTACTTCATATAAATTTGTTTAGACTAACGATGGTATCTTATTGACTGATTATTAATCTCGGTGCACGTAAATATATTTGTTTATCCTACGGCTTCTAAATTTGATATTATATTCACAATTTTGTTTATTGGCACAGCTTCAATTAAAATTCAAAAGAATATTCTTTTAAAAAGTTGAAAAAAGGATTTCAAGAAATTGTTGAAAATTTTACAGTCTGGTCTATAACAATCAATTAATTATAATCTTGAGTGAAAGAGAAATTCAGATGCAGATTACACTAGTAATCTAGTTGATAGAAAAATTACTAGTGGAACGTGATTTTTGTTGAGAACTGCATCGTTTTTTAAGAAAATATCTGCATATTTTTCATTTCAAATATTTTTAAATAGCAGAATTTTTTTAAAACCCCTTCTAGAAAATCATTTTTGACCCTGTTTCAGATTAGTTATTTTGAAAATTTGATTTGATAATTATTTTTGAATTTGAGCTTAAATGACTATATTGACTAATCTGACTCCCACTAAAAGATAAATACTGATTGAAAAATTGATGAATGTTGATATTTATCATATATTATAACTCGAGACAGTAAAATTAGTAAATTTCTTTAGAAATTTAAACAAGAGTTATAAAACTTTTTGTTGGTAAAAATTCCATGACCATTTCTATTTCTATCAACCATCATTCATCAAATCCATTATAGTATATCAACATGTGGTGATTTAAACAGGAATCATTCGTTTTTCATTTTATATTTTTTTTTGAAAAAAAACCTAAGTAGTCACTCTCATTTAAAAGTCATCACGGTTATGCATGGGTGAATTACTTTGAATTTTTGATTATGTGCTTCCATGCTCATTTAAAAGTTCTCACGGTTTTGCCTGTATGGAACGCATATCAAAATTGATTTATTAAACAAACAAGTTGATCCTAATCTCATTTAAAAGTCCTCACGGTTATGCGTGGTTAGAAGATACTTGAATTCTTTTTTTTTAAATGGAATACTACTAATCTCATTTAAAAGTCCTAACGGTTATGCATGGTTAGTAGATATTCAAATTCCTGATATAAATATACCACAAATAGACACAACTATATGGTTTTATATGATGACTTCATCCCTATCAATCTAAAGTGGAATATGCTTCAAACAGGGTATTTATTATTTTTGTTTGATTTTTTATTGAAATTTAATATTTATATTCGATTGAGTTTTATTGTTGTATTAATATCTATCACTTTATCTCTATTTTTTTAACACTATTACTCTTTTGCTAATAACAAAAGAGGGAGAGAAAAGTTAAGATTTTGAAAGATAAAGGTCAAATATTTTCTATTTGCATCTAGGCTCATTTGCATATTTTTAATTGCATGCGTATATGAAAGGGGAGCTTTGTGTAGAGAGGAAGCATTTAAATAGAGGGAGCAAATAGAGTATATCAATGATCAAATACATTTAACGTATTCAAAATCTTAAATATATGTTTGTTATCATCAAAAGTGGGAGATTGTTGAATATGCGAGTATATGATTTTTGTTTGATGATAATAAACATATATATATATATATTCATTTAAATGTATTTGTTAATGTACTATTTTATTTATCATGATTAAATAAATATTTGGTGAATAAAATAAATAACACGGAATTTAAATTCAAACAGATATTTTATTCAAACGAATATTTATTAAAATTTTGAATAGTACAAATTCAAGCTCTCACTATACATATACAACTTTGATTACAATACAAATTCAATTACATCACAATTTTTCATTTACAAATGTCCTCACCACATATTGCTCATTCACTCATAATTTATCTTCAACTTCATTCTAGATTGAATCCAGCATCTGAGCAATCCGCAAAAATAAATTTTGACGCAGTAAAGTTGAAAATAAAATATTTTTGCAGTATAAATAAAATGTGATCTTAAAAATTTTATTTGCCTTAGTTATTTGGGTTGTTCGTCGTCATTTAATTTGAATTCATCATACACGAACAACTTGTGACATGCATAATGTATCACCGTACATGCCACAAGGCCGTGCACACGATATATACACTTGAGAAAATTACAGGGAGAGGCGAGCACAAGGTCAAACCCAAATCAAAAGTCGAGTTCAACTCAAGTACAATATAAATAAAGTCACGACATCAGCACAAGGTCAAACCTGAGCTATAGGCTGGATTCAACTCAGGTGCGATTTCAAAAAACAACATGAAGTTCAAAGTGAACCAAACTAAATTGAAGAAAATACCAAATCGATACAACACAACTACAGACCGCACATTCAAGTGCAAGCTTGGATGAGAAAGTGTCGACCAAGCAAACTTGACAAACAACAGCAAAATGCAAATGAATTTAGTGGTCAGTGAAATGCAAGACCAAATCTTAACCAAACTGCCCAGGCTCAAAGATAAATGAAAATACAATGCATCAGTACAGACGAGCACCAACTCAGTGCACATTTTCAACCAAGTTAATATGTCAACATACACAGTGGAAAAGATGAATGCATATAATACATACACAGGCAGTGCATACATGTACAAGACTCATGATTGCACATCAAAACTAGACTAGACTACAAAACAATCATATACAAGTTTCACTGACTCGAAGGAGCAAACATATAGAACAATGGATAGTGCAATGCAGACATGTTAGCAAGACCACAAATCCAAACCAAGTTCAACAGTCAAAGCATCATCAATAGAACCATAAGCATGTAGACATCAAGCTATAGAGTTCAAATTTTCAAACACAAACCAAAGTTCAAAATGCAAGTTCAAAACACAAGCCAACATACACGTATATACATACATGAATGTATGTATACACATGATGCAAGACCAGTGAACTGCAAAAGTCAACCAGGCTACACAATGAACTCAAGCTCAAGTAAATACAAGTATAGCTAGCAAAACCAAAATGGACAGCAGCTACAACACAATGCAAACCAGAAAGGAGCACCAGTCTACACAAAACACAAGACTTAACCAAGGCTAAAATGTGCACGGTGCAGACTTGAATGTACAGATCAAGTGAAGCATACAATCGAAGCAATGCAGTGATATGCACAGTGCACAACAACTACCCAGTGCAACAAGATAACAGTGACACAATGAAGCAGTTTAATATCCAACCGAACTTCAAACTTGAACGAACAGTGACAAGAATTCAACTTAACCAAATTCAATGTATACCAGACCAGATTTCAAATTATGAACCAGCAAGAGTACAAGTTGAAGAATGCAACACTATGGTCGGAACAAAATAAACAGACGAATTCGGACAAATCATGGATCAACTGTTTCAAACCAAAATAATGGCCGAAGTCAATACTAAAAGCAAATGCAAAGTCAAAGTAAATTCTTATCTAAAAATATTTTCACAAAATTAAGTTTGCAGATTTCAAACCAAGGTTAGTGCCATGATGACCAAGGCAACAAGTTCGAACCAAGTCAGAAATCATCAAGCCGTGGTAATCACGAATGAACAAGTCAAGAAAAAAATCGAACAATTCAGAATCGGAGCCATGAGAAGCAAGAAATCAAAATATACGAAATTAAAGAAGCCAACAATCACCTCAAGCAATCAAACGAAAATCAATGGCTGAGAAAAAACAATTGATGAATTCAAATGATTATATAGGAACGAAAATACAGGGGTTCGAACCCTATATAAACCCATTCATCATCGGCCAAGATAGGCATTCGAGTTCAAGTAACAACATAGCATAATCAGTAACTCAAATCATCGATCGAGTTCGAGCAAGCAAAACAAAAAAACCAAAAGAGCATATATTACATACCTAAGTCAGGAGTCGAACTCGATCAAAAATTGGGGCAGCCGTGAGCTAAGCAGAGAGATTCTCGATTGGGACACTAAACCATTATTCAATCAAGAAATCGAAGTCGACAGCCTCAATTTTCACAAGCCCTAATTTCCGAAGGAACGAGGAAAGGAAATTGAAGCAGCCATTATCACTAAAGGAAGTCGGCCGAATAATATAAGAAAAGGGATCTAATTTTTATTACTTTGGGCCGGCCTATATATTTAGGCTCTAATATATTCCAATTAGGGTTTTATTTTAAATTGTTTTTAAATTGTGTATTTTTTCCTTTAAACGATTGTATTTACTAGTCATGTGACTAGGGGACAAACTACATGGCGTAGTTTGAGAATTCGCAACTCAGTGGCTGAGTTGTGGCAGGGTTTTGAGCGTAGAGTTAAGGCTAGTCAATAGAGGGTGTCGGGAGTTTACATGTGTAATCGTCTGACTGCGTAATTTCTAGTAGAAACCTTGGGTGCAGCACGTAGCCAGGGTTTTGCCAAAGCTGGGTAAATTCTGTGTCGTCCTATTTATGCATTTATTATTCTGCTATTATTTGTGCTGCTATTTTGATATATCTGTGTTGAAAATATTTTATAAACTTCCGCAACAATTTTTATAATTAATAGCATCACCCTATTCACCCCCCCAAGGTGAAATCGATCTTATACATGCATCTCACAAATTAGCAAATATGATAATATATGATAATCTACTATCATCATTATAGGTGCACTACTCTATCTCAACACATACTAGGGTGTAAGGGTATTAGACTTGATAATATCTACAACACATAACATAACCATAACAATCATAACAACCATCAAACTTCATCTTTCATACTTACAGTGTATTTGGATATATGATAAAGCAAATGACCATCGTCGTAAGGTTTGGGACTACTAACATCCCAGCTCCATTAATGCTTGAATCCTTCTATACTCAGATTGTTAGGGCCTAGACCTACTCAGATGGTTCAAAAATATGGATCCACTCAGATGATCCATGATGAGCGTCCATATCTACTTCTTTATGAACATACATCGAAGCTTTTATTCGTCAATATTACCTTGGCACACATACTGATGGTAGAACTAGTTGTTCTACTCCACAAGTCGTCGTCATATAGATATTGCCTGCTCAAACTATTATGTAATGGCAGTTGAACCAAGCTCCACATCTCCAGCACATGGCATATGCATATGACTCGACGCACACTTTATTATATCGAAATGAATCCCTCCATGTTCATATTTACCAACCCATATTTATACACCAATTTTCCAAGTTATTTAGCAATATGGGACCGTTCTAACTCCAAACCATCATTTCTCCATGTAACATAGGAGACGGCCTTGATAATATCTCCTTTGACTTGCATCACCTTGGAATACTTTTGAGAGCATTGTTTGTCTGCATGGTAAAGTTCATAACCTTCGGCTTTGATAACAATTGTTATGTAATAGTGGTCGGACCAAGCTCCCTATTTCCAATACATAATATGCATATGAAGTGGTGCATACTTTACTATAACAAAAGTAATCCCCAACATTACGAGCTTACTAAGCCATATTTATATTGTTATTCCGCCTTTTGGCAAGGCCGAGATATCAAGCGACTGATTAGGAACTATGGATCATTCGTCTCAGAAATCAAGTACGCACAGATTCGCTATGGATATCGATTAATTTTGTCCGAGTTCGGATCAGGCTACAATTGACAAGGCACGACAAGGAAAGCCAATAGAGTCAGCATTCAGAATTTCAAGTCAATTTGGGTTTGTCTGTTCAAGTTATGATCGATGCAAGTTGAAGGAAAAAGCCACATTTTCGTATCCATCAATGCACCATATTTCGAATCGATCAGATTCGTATCCATCTTCGCGTCGTCATTCGTATCGATCAGCTTCGTATCCATCCCCAAGCATTAGTTCGTATCGATCAACTCCGCATCCATCAACAGGTAACGCGCTTCGTATCGATCGACCAATGTCTAATTCGTATCCATAGAGGAGGCTCTTGTTCGAATCCATCAGAAAACCTTGGTTCATATCCATCGGGTGGCATTAGCTCGTATCCACCGCAAATATCGCTTGCTCGTACCCATCGAGTGAGGACCACTTCCATCGATACGAACTACGCCATATCCATCGATACGAGTTAAGCCATCTCCTTTAATTCGAAATGAGCATGCTACAAATCGATACAAAATGCACGTTGTTGATTGATTCGAGCTACATAATGGCCCTCGATACGAACGAAGCGAAGTTCAAGGCGCGACTCGGTCGATTCGGCAAAAGAAGTGGATCGATCCAAGGAGTGCGCGCCACGTCATCTCGAAGACACGTGAGAATATCGATTCGAAGAGATCGATTCAAAGTAATCAACTCGAAGCAAGCAGCCAACCAAAACAACCCATTTTGTATCGATCATAACTCGAGATCCATCGGTCCAAATGCAATGAAATTTTCACAGGAGATTACGTACAAGCCAAAGAATGTTCCCATCAAGTTTCGACTCCATTGCACATCATCTTGATCGATACGAATTGAGTTTGTATCGATCACAAGTCGAGTCGAAACTTCCCGGGATCAATCACGTGGGCCCACTCACGTGCAGAAGGAGTCTCTTGATGTTTGAGCAAAATATCAGCCTCATACGCCTATAAATAAAGCCCCAGAGCCTACAGAAAGAGGTATCTTTTGACTCTGAAGCACCTAGACTCTGCCGGATTGAACTTTGCAACCTCCTACTGCTTTTGTATTCGAATTCCAGACTTGTAATCCATTGTCGTTTGCTGTAATCAAGTGTAATCGACAAAAGAGAATCGATAAAAATCATAAAACTTCATAGTGGACGTAGGCAAAACGCCGAACCATTCTAAATCGCTTGTTTCTGCGCATTTACTTATTAATCTTTGAAGTTTTTGTCAGATATTCCACGTTTTTAATTTTCTATTCTTCATTTTATCTCTTCAAAGACTTCCAAAGAGTGTTGTGCCCATTTTTGGTACAAACACTTTTGGTGCTTTCACTGGGAATTCAACCCAGATTTTCTTCTGCTTTTTTGATCTATCATCGATACCGGATTGCATAAATCTAAGAGGAAGATCCAGATCTCTAATCCAGTTTTCTTCCATCCTATTCAGATTTGCGTAAAGTCTAGGAAAGGAGTTCATCCCTCAAGATGGTAAGCACAAGGACTACCTCCAACATTGCTGATCAAGAAGGCCGGGGTAAAAAAATCCCGCGCAGTTGCCTCCAATCAACCAAAATGCTACCGGACCCTCAGATCCGTCGGGCCCAGTTACCAGGCAAGAATTCTAGTTGTTGCTCCGGTAATTGACACAGAGCCGTCAACAGCTAACAGACCAACTGCGTGCAAACGTTGAGCTGACTAACCAACTGAACCGTCAAAGGCAAAGAAGATCTAGGAGGGATCATGCCTTTAACTCCTCTGTTGAAAGTTCAACTTCGTCTGGTTATAACCGCAACCCATCCCCGACTAGATGGAAGTTACGCGCAAGCTGCTGGATATCAACCTGCATTGACCGTTGGGCAGTTGAGAGTCTGCCCATCGGCCAGTTTCCATACCGGACCTTCCTCTCGGGGAGGTACAATTCCGCACTACACCACGGATAACCACACCGCAACCGCCGTTACAGGACCAAGTGTTGATGCCTAAAACCAGCCCGATCAAAACCAACATCAGCGTGGGCGTACTCCTGAACCGTACGTCCCCGAAGACTATGAGCCAAGGAGGCGAGACATGGACCGTCGATAGCACCCGGTCCAACCTCACACTGTGGAGCACAACCATACCTTGGCTCAACCTGCACAAAATGTCCATATGCCAGACGTTACGACCATGATACGGCAAATGATCTGTGAAAGCCAGGATCTTACTAACGATGACTGGGGAATCCCCTGGAGTCACACCCCTCTCACGGATGACATACTTTACACCAAACCTCCTCGGCGATTCAGAATGCCCACTCTGCCAGTCTATGAAGGAAATTCAGATCCAAATCAGCACATCCTGAAGTATGAGTGGCTGGTGAATGCTGCAAGAGCGGATGATGCAGTGAAGTGTCGTAGCTTCCCCGTCTCTTTGGGAGGCATTGCTACCATGTGGTTTACACGGTTGCCTCCCTAATCCATTTCTTGCTTTAACCAAATTGCCACCAAGTTCGTAGAATAGTTCCGAATGCATGTAGCAAGGCCTAAGGATGTTGATACTTTATCCAACGTCACTTAAGCTCCCAGAGAGACACTCAAATGCTATTTAGAGAGGTTCCACGTGGCATGTGCAGAGATTAGTAATCCCAATGACAACTCAATCTTGATGGCACTGACTAAGGGAATTGACCCTGACATCGAGTTTGGAAATTGGTTAGCTGGGAAACCTCCCGCGTCGTTGGACCGTTTCTACTCCAAAGCCGCCCAATTCTTAAGGTGAGAGGATGCGAAATAGTCTAAGAAGCAGGACGACGTGGGACCCAGCAGTGAGGGGATTTAAAGCAATGCGGCGGTTAAACAGTCCGGTGAGAGTTCTGGGAAAGCTCAACTGAATATACAGAACAAGCAAACTCAGTCGAGAAATAGTTATAATCAGAATAAGAAACGGGATCAGAACTGTGGCCTGCGACGTAGGGCTCCAATGTTTGATAATTACAACCCCCCTGAATACGTCGCTAGAAAACATGTATCTGCAGATCTGCAATGCCATGCAGTATAAAAATCCTGCTCCGAAGCCATCATTGGAGAGGCAGATTCAAACATGAAAGTTCTGTAGGATTCATGAAAGCTACGGCCATAATACAAATGAGTGTCGTCATTTACAGAACCTTATTGAGAAGTTGATCAGGGAGAGAAAGTTAGATCAGTTTGTGTGGGCGCTGCAGTCTGGAGGTGCGGGCCCGTCGAATTAATATCGTGCACGGAAGCAGGAAAGGCAGGAAGAACCCGCTCGTACAGACGGGAGGTTGGCTATAAACATAGTTAGTGGTGGTCCTCATCTAGCAGACCGAAGCTGCAGGGAAATGGTGTCGTACGCCAGCTCTATCAGGCATGCACACTTCGAGTGTTGTAGTAATTTTGATGAAGGGGCTCCGGCCAAGCAACAAAGAACGATGACTGATGACATTGTATTCAGAAACCGAGATGCTCATAAGGTCGAAACCCCCACTATCGACTCATTAATCATATCTGTCCAAGTTGGTCCTTCTTGGATGAAAAGGATCCTGGTTGACAGTGGGAGCTCTGTAAATATTCTGTTCAAGCGAGCTTACGATTTAATAAAAATGGAAGCCAAGGATTTGAAGTCTTGGCACTCTAGAATCCACCGCTTTGATGGAAGTGCTAATATACCCAAGTTGCCAATGGAATTGGGAATTGGGGAGCGCCGAAGAGTCTGAATGTTGCAATTTTTTGTGTTAGACATTCACTCCCCTTACAATGCTTTTTTGGGCCGACCGGCCCTTGCTGAATTCAGGGCAGCTATTGCCCCGTGGTGTCTGACTCTGAAGTTACCCACCGATCGTGGGATCGGAGTCGCTCAAGGAGATCAGGCTGCTGGGAGAGCCTGTTATGTTGCTGAGCTGCGCGAGGCGCAGCGAAGGGAGAAGGGAAAGGGCGTAGAGAAATCTTTCTGCGTCCGTTTTGCCGACAATTGACAATTCGTGCCTGGGCCCAGGCCTGGGTACCCCAACCAATTCCTAAGAGATCTTGACCCAAGTGACACTGAAAGCAAAGATGAATCTATAGAAAATCAAGCTTCCCCGGCCGAATTGACGATCGATATTCTGATCGATGATGATGATGATGATTCAAGGATGTTAAAGATTGGATCTCAGTTAAGCCAACAGACACAACAAGAATTGGTGGAATTTCTCCGGGTGAATCTCGACGTATTCGCCTGGACGCACTCTGACATGTGTGGGATCTCGTCAGACATCGCGAGCCACACTCTGAATGTTGACCCGCGGTGTATCCCGGTCAAACAAAAAAGGCGTGGTATGGATCCAGAGAGATTTGCCGCCCTTAAAGAAGAAGTTGATAAGCTGAAAACAAATGGTTTCATCCGAGATGCCCTATACCCGGAATGGGTATCCAATCCCATACTTGTCCGAAAGCCGAATGGGAAATGGAGGACGTGTGTTGATTACTCTGATCTGAACAAAGCTTGCCCGAAAGACAGTTTCCCACTTCCTCGGATTGATCAACTTGTAGATTCGATGGTTGGACATGAACTGCTACCTTTTATGGATGCTTATTCCGGTTATAATCAAATACCCATGCATTTACCTAACCAAGAAATACCAGCTTCGTGACCGACCTAGGACTCTATTGCTATAGAGTCATGCCTTTTGGACTCAAGAATGTCGGGGCAACGTATCAATGCTTAGTTAACCGGATGTTCTCCAACCAGATCGAAAAGACCATGGAGGTATATGTAGACGACATGCTGCTAAATCATGATTCTCTACTGATCACATCAAAGACCTGGAATTGATGTTCAACATTCTTCGAGAATACAGGATGAAGCTCAATTCGCTGAAGTGTCATTTTGGAGTCGCATCAGGAAAGTTCCTTGGGTACATCGTCAATGCTCAAGGAATAGAAGCAAATCCAGAAAAGATCTAGGCAATCAGAAATTTACAAACCCTAAGAACAATAAAGCAGGTCCAGAGTCTCAACAGGAAGGTAGTAGCGCTGAGCAGGTTCATTTCAAATTCCACTGACAAATGCATTCCCTTCTTCGATCTGATCCAAAAAGGAAAGCAAAACTTTGAGCGGACCACTGAATGTGAAGATGCATTCAAAGCACTGGTTCAACATCTCTCCACGCCACTAATTTTGTCGAAGCCTAATAACCACGAGCAGTTATATCTTTACTTGGCGGTGTCAAAAAACACAATCAGTGTTGCCTTAGTTCGGGAGGAAGACCAACTGCAGAAACCGGTCTATTATGTTAGCAAACGACTGACCGGAGCTGAGAGAAATTATCCGAAGCTAAATAAATTGGCTTACTGCCTAGTCATAGCCTCAAGGAAGCTCCGTCCATATTTCCAAGCTCATCATGTTACTATGTACACCGATCAGCCATTACGATAGGTCCTTACACGGCCTGAGATGTCTGGTAGGTTACTCAAGTGGAACATTGAACTGAGTCAGTTTGATATCACTTATACTCCAAGGAGAGCCATTCAAGGACAAGTCCTAGTTGATTTCATAGCTGAATTCACCGTTCCAGAGGACTTTCCCGAGACCAGTAAATCTCCCGAATACATCTGGAAGCTGCATACCGATGGTGCATCCAACGATCGATGCTCGGGTGCTGGAGTAGTACTTAAAACCCCCAAAGGCCGATCCATATGCTATTCTTTGAAATTTGAGTTTCGTGTGACCAATAATGAAGCTAAATATGAATCCTTGCTTGCTGGGTTGAAGCTAGCCCATGACCTGAGAATTATTGCTGTGGAAGTTTACTGTGATTCTCAATTAGTTGAATGCCAGGTTCGAGGTGAATATCAGGCCAAGGATTGAAGACTAGCTGCTTATCTAGCTTGAGTCCTGGAAGTACTTGATCAGTTTGATTATTATGCCATGTTCTACATACCACGCGAGCACAATCAAAAAGATGATTCAATGGCGAAGCTAGCAAGTACAGGCGAAGCACAGTAGATGGGACTCGTTCCTGTTCAAAATCTATCCTCCCCAAGCATTGATCAGATGGAGACCAACTTCGTATTCGAAGCCACTTCCAGTAAGGAGTCATGGATGATTCCATACGGAAACTACATCGAGCATGGAACACTACCTGAACGCATAAGTGAGAGAAGACAGATTCTTCGAAAGGCCTCGCGGTTTACCATTCAGAATGGAGTCATGTATAGAAGAGGATATTTTGTCCCTCTCCTCTGATATATCGCTCACGATGAAATTAAAAGAGTGTTACATGATATACACGAAGGAGAATGTGGTGATCACACCAGGGCTCTCGCTAAGGAAGTGCTTCGATATAGGTATTACTGGCCCATTGTGAACCCTGATGTAGCAGACTATGCCAGGAAACGTGATAAATGCCAGAAACACGCTCGAATTCCTAGAGCCCCACCTACTGACATAACCCAAATGGTCAGCCCGTGGCCGTTTGCAGTATGGGGCATCAATATTATTGAAACTCTACCGCTGGCCAAAGGTGGAGCGAAGTATGCCATAGTCGTAGTTGATTATTTTACCAAATGGGCTGAAGCTGAACCCCTTGCAACAATCACGACGAAGAAAGTGATCAACTTCGTAGTTCACAGCATTATCCACCGATTTGGTCTCCCGCATACCATTGTCACTGATAAAGGAGCTCAGTTCGACAGTGTTGAATTCAAGAATTTCTGTCAACGGTTTCATATTCACAAGAAATTCTCTGCAGTTGCACACCCTCAAGCGACTGCCAAGTTGAAGCTGTTAATAAGGTTATCAAATCTATTCTGAAGAAACGACTGGAAAAGGCTGGGGGCAAGTGGGTTGATGAAATTTCAATGACCTTATGGGCCTATCGAACGACCCATAAGTCCGCAACCAGACACACTCCATTTTCCCTATCTTATGGCTTAGAGGCCGTTATTCTAGTAGAGATGAAAGTACCTTTTCATCGCTTGACATATTATTACCCGAGGACTAATGTCATATTGCTTGCTGAATCTTTGGATTTACTAGATGAGAAGCGGAAGAGGCTGATTTGAGGGAAGCCGCATATCGTAGTCGAGTCGTCCGATTGTACAATGCCAAGGTTCGACCACGAACCTTTGAACTTAATGATCTCGTTCTCAAAAGAATCTATCCGGTTCCTTCGCACATGAAGCCAAATTGGGAAGGACCATACGTGATTACACAAAATCTCGGAGATGGCACGGTCAAGTAATCGATCGTTGACGGTCTTATTTTTCCCAGGGTCTGGAATAGCGAGAGTCTCCATTGCTACTACACATGACAGGCTCTATTTACTCCAGTCTATTTTTTCCATTCACAATTTGTTTCAACATTTTGAAATTTGAAATTGTAATAAGACAACTGATTGTGCCATATTTTTTCATTTCAACGATAAAATGCCATCTCTTCGAGCCAGAGCAGTGATTTGTTGAATATCACGTACAACATCACGATGCACGGAGAGCTAAGTTCCATCAGGCAGTGGAATTTATTCAAATAAAGGGTGACTGTGATCTGACCGGTCACTCACTAAGTGAAACCCGAGCTCGGGGACAAGTCACTACACCAAAATTAAAATGGATTGATACACGACAATCCTTTCACCAACTCCAAACTCCCGGAGTGCGAGTTGGAGCATAAAACTCATAAATACGGTTATGGAGAGGGTAGACCCGTCTACCTAACGACTTCGGCCGTATCCTAACCAAATTTGAGGAGGATGGACCCATCCATCTAACGACCTCGCTTGTTTACTCGGGGTGAATGTGAATCGACCATTCACGATCCCGGTAAATCCCTCGTTACCAAAGTGTGAACGAACACCTAAAAAGCCTAAAAAGATGTGACTGACCATCTGTCGGCTAACTCCAAATTCCTATAGTGTGAATTGGAGTATAAACATTAACTCTAGGTTCCTGGAGTGCGAACCAGAGTATAAACGCTAACTCCAAATTCGTAGAGCATGAATTGGAGCATAAACACCAACTCTGAATTCCTAGAGTGTGAATCGGAGCATAAACATCGACTACAAATTTCCAGAGTGTGAATTGGAGTATAAATGCTAAGTCAGAGTTCCCGGAGTGCGAATTGAGTTACAAACGTCGATAGTCTACGAATTCCCAAAGGGCGAGTCAGATTATCAATCACAAATAACTCTAAATCCTCAGTGCGTGGAAAGAGTATAAATCTAACTCAAGTGCGAACTACCACTCATAAAACAACCTACGTCCCAAGAATGCGGATGTGTACTTAAAAACTTCAATAGGCGTGATTGATCGCTGAAATGCAAGTGCTAATCCTCGGAGTGTGGATGCGACTATTTATGAATAAGCGAGCATGATTCGACCGCTCAACTCTCACTTATTTTAGCATCAGGCCGATGATGCTAAACCCGAAGGGGTAGAGACAATTTGCGATCGCTAGCCGATCTTTATAACTCATCCCCTGAACTGGGGGCAATGCTTAAGTGTTAGTCATTGATCAAAGCAGTGCAACATCAAAAGTCCAATTCAATCTCCAGTCACGACTTGTGCTCGTGATTTTTAGACTTGACGAATAAAATAAACTCGGCTTAAGAGATGAAACTCCACGAGAATACTGAGCCGAGATTCAAACGTTGCAACACTTAAGTATAAAAGACAGGAGTAATAGTTGAAGCAAGAAAAATAAAATTTCATTGCAACCAATCAAAAGTAAAGATTCATATACAAGTTCTTTCAAAAAATGGCTACTAGCAGGGGCCGAACCCGCATCTATACACGGCCTATGAAAGCGAAAATTAACTTCTATCTACCCAATAAATATGCCTAAGGAACCTATCTATTCCTTCTACTTCCTCGGCTTCTTCTTCAGCGTGGAACCACCGGAACCACTAGCGATCCTTCATTTCGAGCCTTTCCCTTTAGGTGGGCGATCTCCAGACGGAGATATAATATCAACATCCTCCTCCGAACTTGAGTCTAAAGGAATGCTTTCTGCAGGAGGAGTTGGAGGAACTGGATCTATAACCGGGGGTGAAATAGACACACTAGTACCAATAAGTGTACCCCCGAGTAACATCATTCTAAGTGGAGTTGGGTCAGGTGTCGTTACTCCACCCTCAGAACTACCGCCATGAGCTGCTGCCTCCAACTCAGCGTTGAATTCAGCCGGTATCTCTGCTTCTCGAATAGCACGAGCTTCGCTGAGGGCAGGAGTGGTCTGTATCGAAGCGCTAGAGGTAGGCGCGAATCCACTAAGGACGAATGTTAAGTCTGCAAAGGGGTCGCTTTGCTGGCCTAGAAGCTCGTTCATCATCTACTCATCAAAAGAAATCTAACTCCCCTGCAGTACTTCGACGGGTGCGGTTGTAGTCATAGCGATCACTTCGGTAATGATGGCCTCTTGCACTTGATGTGAATCCTGGGTGGCAGAGGGCGCTGTCAAAGTAACTCCGGTCACTGAACAAAGAAAGAAGAGAAGTTGTTAGCAAACGCTTCGGAATAAGAACTTTACTTTGAGTACACTTGAGATATGTCCAGAATACCTTCCTCTGTTTGGCCCTCGGATGGCTGAGCAGCTTCGGAAGAGTGCTCCTTGATGGGAGATGGATGTGGCTACTCTGGGTCGTAAGCTAGGACGGGCTGGGGCTTGATCACTGGAGTGGGCTCAGATCGAGATGAAGTAACAATCTCAGAACTTGTAACATGATGCTCAACTCCAGAGCCTTCCCCAATTTCCTGGTGCTGGGTGCCGAGCCTCTCTCTTGTGTGAGAAATCATAGAGTCGTGAAGAACCTTCTTTTCATCCTCATGCAGTATACGGTTCTCCAGCTCAAACTCGTCAAAAGCTCCACCCAACTGCACCGCTTTCTCCTCCTCAACCAGCAGATTCCAGGCATTATAAAGATGAGTTGAGTAATCGTCCAACCAAGCCAAATTTCTATGTCTCAATACATTGGCGTTGTAAGTGACAAGAAGCTCCTCTATGTCAGCCTCAAGCATGGTTTCTGCTAGTCGAACCTTCTCGTCAACCTCAGCCTCTACCTCACGGACTTTTTCCATGGTTGCGTCTCTTTCCCTCTGAAGCACCACCGCCTGATCACATGCTTCTTGCTGGAGATATTAGCAACATCCTTCTCTTTCATGATTTCAGAGAACTTAGACTTAAGCTCGTTGAGCTATTTGAGGGCTGCGTCCCGCTCAACAGTGACGGTGGTGTTCCTGTGGCCCATATCCTCCAACATGGCGTAATGTTCTTGCCTCATTCTATCCATCGCCATGTGGGCATCATCTGCCTTCTTGAGAGCTTCTATCTTGGATTTACGAGAAGACTCAGCCTCATTATTGAGTACATGGATAATCCGGTCTTTATGTGAAAGCTCTTTCTCCAACTTCCCGATGGCAGCTGCCCGCTCAAATGCCACCTTCGACGCTTTTTGCAGCCTTCGACCATTCCTTATATTGGAAGAAGATATCCACAACATTATCGTGTACTGTGTGTTCGATACTCGTAGAAATTCTTTTCAAGTGTGAGGGAAAGATGTAACCATCAAAGCAGATATCGGGGAAATCCCTTTTCAATTGAGCAAGCTTGATCGTCCCTTTCCCGATAGGCTCGGTAAGGACCTGTTCAGTAATTGAGGGGTCCACTATCTCAGTTCAGTGATGTGAATCGAACCTTGGAGCGTGAGAAGACGGCTTGTGCCGTGAAGTTTTGGGAGGCCGTGAAACATAAACTGGAGGCAGTGCAGGAGCTCTGGGAGGCGATGAGCGAGATCGGGATCAGTGTACACATGCTCTATCTCTGTCAGACCGTTCCTGACTGGAGTACCCTTGATCATAATCCATGTCTCCTTCCCTTCTACATGGCTCATAATACGAAGAGGACCAGCGAGTATTTCATGAACTACCAAGCATGGAGTTGCGGCCAGACATTGTGTCTGCAAAGTAAAACAAGAATAGAGTTAGTAATCTTCCAATAGTGGAAAGCCCACGGTCGTAAATCGTGTAGTGTATATGTGAGTGCAACCCCCCAACCAACCGGAAGTGTCGACCACGCTAGTGGGAAGAGACTCACCTTAATCTAAAGCGTGATGAAGTTCGTCCAATCCGGCATCATGTTGGAAGGACACATCGTCCAGAATTGGAAGATCGGCGAGCCCTTCGAAGAGATCTTCCGCTCGTGGGGGTGAAGCCTCCGAAATTACAACTCTGGAAGCGGCCCGAGACACGACCACAGATTTCCATATCATGGATCTGGGACATTTAAAAGCAGCCGCCTTGCCTTTTCTTTTCTCTTCGAAATCCAAGACTGAATCCGAAGGCCAAGCTAGAGGTTCGTCATCAGTATGAGTTCTCTCAGAATCAGCTTCCTTAGTTATGACAACTCTGGGCGTCTTGCGCTTAACCCATTTCTTCGAGCTAGTTCTCAGTGTCCCCTCTAGTCTTATACCTTGTCTCCGCTCAATCAACCCGAGTATTCTCAATTTTCCATCTGTCGGGACCAAATCAATGTGCCTCTCCTTGCTTAGGACTTCTTGGAGAACACGAACTATCTCCTTGTAATAAGCGTTGTCAGGTCGCTTAACTATCGTGTAAAGAAAATGAGATATGAGTTTGACTTTAGCTATAACTATCTAATCAGCTATTCGAGAAGATAACAATACTCACGTCTGAACAGCCATCGACTGGCAAATCTTAGGGGGTATCTGACATAGAACCACTCTGTCTTAAGGTAGCTCAGCCTAGTCCAGGACCCCGTAACTACTTGGCAATTTCTTACCGCCTCCAGGAACGTGAAGGATGGGCTATCGTTTCGACTCTTGAAGTTGAATAAATATCTGATTTCAGTCGGGAGCGGTGGTCGATAGAGATACTCCATGAATACTATGAACAGATTATTCAGCAGCGCATATCCATTCGGATGCAGCTGAGATGGAGCGATTCCAATGGAAGACAACACTTATTGGATATATTGATTAAACAGAGGAAGTGTCCCGGTCGGCACGCGTGACGGTTGAATGCGGTATACCCTTCTGGAGGGCAGTGCGACTTGTCATAAGGACCCAGCAATAGCACATCATCCACCGACAAACCATGCCTCAGGCATATTCATCCCAGCATATCTTCAGACAAATTGGAGGGAACAGAATCTGCTGAGTTGAAAATGAAAGATTCCCCAAGTACTTCATCCGGAGCAGGGTTAATGATTTCTGCTCCAATGTCCGGTATATCGATTGTTGAAGGAGTTAAACTCTGGGTTCTTGTGGCCGCGAGCTTGGAGTTTCGATAACTAACTAACTCATGAAAAATCATCATTAAATGATAAAGAGCCCATGCTTCCCCCATGTAAAGTGTGTGAGTGTGCTGTGCAATGCAGTGTTGTGAAGTGTTTGGAAGGATTCGACAGAGTTAAAGAAAATGTCCAAATGAAAAGACTGCGAAATCCGGCTGGAATGACCGTCAACGCTGACCGTCACAACCGTGCCATCCTGATATTGGCGATCGATCCAAGTTAAAAGTCCATTTTCATTTTGTTAAGTTACAGTTCCATCGACGAGCTTCGAAAGGCAGTCAAATATGCAGTTCTATAGTCAAGTCCGGTCATGCAAGGCTGAAGCTCATCAGAGTCAAGTTTTCGATTATGCAAGATTTCGTATCCATCGTGAAATGCGTTCAAGTCGATCATGAGAGACCATTCGTGCCCATCAAAGTTCGAGTTCGTATCGATCACCGGGAGCTTACTTTGAATCGATCATCAACGTTTGGGTTCGTATCGATCAAGATCAATAGCTTCGAATCGATCATCAATGTTTGGGTTCATATCGATCAAGATCAGTAGCTTCGAATCAATCAACGGTGTTCAGGTTCGTATCGGTCAGGGAAACCTCGGCTTTGCATCGATCATGTTCGAGTCGATACTTTTCGTATCGATCTTGAGAGTATATTTCGAATCGATCTAAAGCCAAGGGCTTCGCACCTATCGCTAGCCTAGTTTTCGCATCGATCATTACAGATCGACACGATTTCCCACCGATCGGTACGAACTACATCATTTCCCTTAAAATTTCTAGGATCGATGCAAACTCCAAGATAAAACCTTATCATCTGCATCGATTCGAACGCAGGCGCCTCAGATCGACACAAAATAAAGATCGAGCCTTTTTTGCTCCACGCTTTTACTTCCCCAAAACAACCTCATCTCCACTACCACCTTCTTCCTCAACCTCACTCTGGCCCGTCCCTAGCCTTGATTTCATCAAAATCGATCACAAGAGCAAATGAAATGGCCAGGAAATCGAGTCTCATCGTTTGCGTGTTAGGATTTAATTAGTGAATTACCTAAATCTGATAATTTTTCTAAGTAATTGAGGGATTTGGTTCGATTTGAAAGGCAGGCAGAACTTCTTTTCTCGAGCTTGTGGATCGATGCGAAAGCAAGAGATAAGGAAGTAACAGTAAAAAGTGAAAAAGTGAAAAATGGCTGAGCCACTAGTATTTATATGGGCGCAAGTATGAAGGGAAGGGGCGATTCGCCTTCCAGTCAACATAACCGGTCGCTGCAAGTCAACCATTGGATCGAGTCGAACGGTCTATCCGAATCAATTAGCCCAAGCTCCCATCGGTTCGAAACGGTCGATAGGGTCCACCGATACGAAGTACACGATGAAGATAGCTCTGAAGACATTGAGCTCCATCGATTCAAAACCTTTATTCGTATCGACGAGTTAGCAGCTCCATCCATGGTCCACCGTTGCGAACTACACTGTTCGAATCCATCGATGCACGATCACCAAATACTTTTACCCATCGGTACAAACTGGCTAGTCGAATCCAACAGCTCAATGCTCCATCAATACGAAGGGCATCATGAGGAACTGCTGAAGCTCTTGAAAACCATCGATACAAACGTTAGATTCGTATCCATCGGCGCTCGTGTCCATCGATGCGAAATGCTATCAAATGCAAAGTCCATCAATGCGAAAGCAACCTTTCAAACTTCTATATCGATTCAGGAAAGAATCGATACGAAGGAGCATCCAAAGACAACCGTCAAGCATTGTTATAACTCGAATTTCACATCGGTTCAGGAGAGGATCGATGCGGAATTCGATACGAGAAAACTAACAACGACTCGTGAACGTACAACGTCAACGAGAGTCAAGTTAACATGTATGCAAGTATGTCAGACTGATATTCAATTTTCAACATTAACAGAAATTGGGTATTCACTTAATGACGATTATGGCGACAAACAGCTAATAGCTATCATACAACAATCAGTTACAGCGACGCAAGGTTACAACCTTCAATGGAAAAGCGATAATTGTTTGGATTGAAGACTGCAGCTTTTCAAAGCACGTCATGTTTTCACAGGACGCACTTTGGGGGGCAAATGTTATCCCGCCTTTTGGCAAGGCCGAGATATCAAGCGACTGATTAGGAACCAAGGATCATTCGTCTCGGAAATCGAGTACGCACAGATTCGTTATGGATATCGATGAATTTTTTCCGAGTCCGGATCAGGCTACAATTGAAAAGGCATAACAAGACAAGCAAACAGAGTCAGCATTCCAAATTTCAAGTCAATCCGGGTTCGTATGTTCAAGTTATGATCGATGCAAGTTGAAGGAAAAGCCACATTTTCGTATTCATCAGTGCACCATATTTTGAATCGATCGGATTCTTATCCATCTTCACGTCGTCATTCGTATCGATCAGCTTCGTATCCATCCCCAAGCATTAGTTCGTATCGATCAACTCCGCATCCATCAACAGGTAACGCGCTTTGTATCGATCGACCAATGTCTAATTCGTATCCATAGAGGAGGCTCTTGCTCGAATCCATCAGATAGCCTTGGTTCGTATTCTTCGGGTGGCATTAGTTCGTATCCACCGCAAATATAGCTTGCACGTATCCATCGAGTGAGGACCACTTTCATCGATACGAACTACGCCATATCCATCGATACGAGTTAATCCATCTCCTTCAATTCGAAATCAACATGCTGCAAATCGATACAAAGTGCATGTTGTTGATCAATTCAAGCTACATAACGACCCTCGATACGAACGAGGCAAAGTTCAAGGCGCGACTTGGTCGATTAGGCACAAGAAGTGGATCGATCCAAGGAGTGCGTGCCACATCATCTCGAAGACACGTGAGAATATCGATTCGAAGAGTTCGATTCGAAGTAATCGACTCGAAGCAAACAACCAACCGAAACAACCCATTTCGTATCGATCATAACCCGAGATCCACCGGTCCAAATGCTATGAAATTTTCACAAGAGATTACGTACAAGCCAAAGAATGTTCCCTCTAAGTTTCGACTCCATTGGACATCATCTTGATCGATACGAATTGAGTTCATATCGATCACAAGTCGAGTCACAACTTCCCGGGATTGATCGCGTGGGACTACTCATGTGCCAGAAGGAGTCTTTCGAAGTTTGAGCGAAATATCAGCCTCCTACGCCTATAAATAGAGCCCAAGAGCCTATAGAAAGAGGGATCTTTTGACTCTAAAGCGCCCAGACTCTGCCGAATTGAACTTTACAACCTCCTACTGCTGTTGTATTCAAATTTCAGACTTGTAATCCACTGTTGTTTGTTGTAATCAAGTGTAATCAACAAAAGAGAATCAATAAAAATCATAAAACTTCATAGTGGACGTAGGCAAAACGCCGAACCACTCTGAATCGCTTGTGTCTGTGCATTTACTTATTAATCTTTGAAATTTTTGTTAGATATTCCACGTTTTTAATTTTCTATTCTTCATTTTATCTCTTCAAAGACTTTCGAAGAGTGTTGTGCCCATTTTTGGTACAAACATATATACCACTTCTTCAAGTTATTTAGTGCTGCGAGACTATTCCAATTTCAAACTGTCATTCCTCCTTGTAACATACGAGACAACCTTAACACAAACAATCTTAAAATACTTTAGCTAGCTCTCTACTACAGCCAACATCATTTCACCACTATAGCATGGGTCGATACTGATCCATCATGGATCGGTAATGGTCCATGTCTTAACAGTAATTTTCTCTTCTTCTCAGACTTAACTCCCAATATCCAATTGGCCAATAATGATCGATTGATATGGATCCATCGTGGATCAGTGTCGATCAATTTGCTTAGTAGTTTTTCTTACATCTTGGCCTACGATCGATCCCATTTGCCTTCCACTCCATGATTGCTAAGTCTTCATCGATTAGAATGAACTTTTGATATAACACCTCATAATTTTACGTAATTAAATAACTAAATTAAAAGAGTAAAATCATAATTTCACGTAAAGGGCAAAATAGTAATTTTTTATAGGAGTTGGAATTAGGCTTCTAGGCCTAGTCCATTACATCCAGAATTTCATTTTAGTCAAAAAACATAAATAGCTTATTGAATTTGGTTATTAGGACTAGAAATTAGAAGAACTCAAACTTAGTGGCATTTTCATAGTATATTGAGTATGAAATTTCAACCTATAAATACGTCCCTTACTCTACTTATTTTGCTTTAAAAATATTTCCTCTACTTATAAAACTCTAATTCAAAAGTAAATTACAAATCCTCCAAATAAAATCCAAATTAAATAAATTAATATATGAAATTAGAAATCGCGAAGAGAGCTACGCAAATAAATCTACGTTATTCTGAAATTTGGCATTTGAAGGCATGAAAATTCTAGAAAGTGAAGGAGAAGGAGGGTCAACATCATATCGGAGAAGTTGCACAGCCAATCCATTAGTGATATTCATACTATTTTATGTATATACTGATAAGACATAGTAATTCACCCCTTATGATCTTAAACCATATTATAAATGAGGAAATTAATAATTAAATGTAATTGTTTTATATATGCCTAATTACAGTATTGATAATTAGAAAGTAATTGTTTTATATATGCCAAACTAGGGTGTAGTATATCATGGCTAGATGGTTAAAAATGAATTTTTAATGACTATAATTAGCCAAAGTTAATTGCTCCCTAATTAAAACGTGTGAAATAGAAATGTGTCCCAAACTAGGTATATCATATATCAAAATTATATTTCTCGATGATGTGAATCCATTGGTAGTATTTATTCATTGATTAGGAGTATGGATTAATCATAAAACATGTTGAAAGCTCGATGAATGTAAACCATTTATTTCGATCCAATGGTAAAACAATGATGATAGCAGTATTGGAGGAGATGGTCACGAAGAGGAGGTTTAGAAGGTTGCAACGCTGGTGTTTAATTTTTAATTTGCAGGTGGAGTTTGCCAGAAATTGGTCCGTGATTGGCAATGGTGGTGGATGGATCTGGTGCGGCAGAGGACAACTGTTGGCGGCAATCTTGTCGGCAACATCATGGGGAAATCGACGTCGGTCTCTGATTGAAAGGTGGAGGTCCAATGTAGTGGCGTGGGTGGGAGGAACCTCATTTTAATGGATTCGACGATTCAGTTCAAGATTTCCCTCTACTGTAGTGATAAATAAAGGGAGAGATAAAATAAAATAAAATAAAATAATAATTAAAAATTATGAAAATGGCCATGAGCTTTAAACACTCATAACCCTCGCATATATATTCCATTTCATGCACGGTTTGCGGCTTCGAAATCATGGCGAGATAAGAAATATTTTAGTACGTTATTTTTTTGTTTTGGTACACTTCTATAAAGTTCCTTGCTTTGGTGGATTCATTATATTTTTTTCTATATGACGATAGTGGGCATAGATATCTTATTCTTCAGTAGCGAGTCACTTATGATTTGACGACAGTGTGTTGAGACATATAACTCCTTAAAGAGAGTCACTTTTGATTTGACAATAGTCTGATGAAAAATATAGTGTCATAGAGTGAGTCGCTTATGGTTTGATGATGCAATACACTCGAGGTGCTGAGTCCTCGGTGTATAATAACGATAGCGAGATGAGACATATAGTTCCTCAGTATCAAGTCATTTAATATATGGCGGTAGTGGCTTGAGACATTTTATTTCTTGGAAGTGAGTCACTTACGATTTGACAATAGAGGGCTGGGACATATAGTTCCTTTATAGTGATTTACATACATTTTCAATGATAATGAGATGGGACTTTGGGCTCAATCCTATTGCAATCGGTCTTCGACATGCGAGTTGGGACTTTGGGCATAATCGTGTGCATATGATTAGATATAGGATAGATTCTACGGAGTTCTTAATATATAATGTCATCATAGTATTATATTGTTTCTAAAAGACTTGGTGGGTGTATGTGACATAGGTTAAGGTATGATTTTGCATTATAAGTATTGTTTTACTAGCTTATTAGTTTTTGTAACAACCCACCTTTTCGATCCTCATAAGTTAATACTAATACATCCACGGTATTTACGTGTCGGACATCCAAGTGCCAAAAAAAAAGATTATTGGGATGAAATAAAGGAAAAAAAAGAAAAAAATATCACAACATGAAGAGTAATCAATAATATACCAATGATCTTTTAAAAAAGGAAACATTTTATATATACACTAATCAGAGTACTAACCTCTCATCGCCTGGATGGTTATAAGAACCTGTCTTTACAACTACTGATACATATAGACAAGAAAATAAAGTGAAAGAAAAAATACCATAATACGTTTTGGAGGATCCATCCCTTCTCTTAAAGCTCCAAAGAGTCTAGGCAAATATGGAAAATATGCTCGGTTGATCTGAGCATTACAAGAAAAATAATGCCTAGATTTTTCTGGTAAAACCATTATGAGAAACATAATCAAATAGATTACTTAATGTTACAAATCCCTTTTAGAAATAAAGGTATCTTATAAGACCACACTGCAACCAAAACATTTTTATTATAAATCTAGTGATATTATAATAATGTCTAGGGGTTGAAAATAAATATATAAAATAGCTGAAATGCTTGCATCTCACATGCCAGTGCTTGGGCATAACTAAGTCCGTAAGGCATGCATTGGAGATTGAATTTCTATCAATGACAAGGCTACCGAGGGACTGCCTACCACAATACGCCTCTAAGTTGGATTTCCATTATATAAAATATATGCACCAGCCATGGCCCCACTTTTACCGTGTGCATGCATACCAAATCCATAAATATCAATTTTAGATCGAGGAATGATTGCTCCTAATGGTAACAAACCACATAGCTCTGAAGCATATCCCTTATTTTAGTCATTACCAGTTGTAAGGCTTGTGAGGTCACGATTACCATTTTCCTCACTTAGCAAATCCTACTTGGAATGCTAACACAACCTTCTAGGCACAATGCAATGTCAACATTCGTCCATACAAGTTTTTCAGAATAAGAACAAACCGAAGGCACTACTTCTACTACATCATTTTTCTACTACCCTCAGGATTAGTAGCAAGTAGCTAATGCACTTCAAAGAACTTCATCTTCGATCTCACTATCTTCGAGATCTCTTCCAAAGATCGAATATGCATATGGTTTTGGAGTGGTTACAGTTTTGAATCATCTCATATAAGTACACTCCCCCAATCGATATTTCTGGTAAACTCGACTTCGGTTCTATTGAAAATAATCAAACAATGTATAAGAGCGGAGATCACCTCCTAACTATTTTAATGGGCGAATTTCCTTATCATTCGTCCTAGGAGAAAAACGAGATTTATATGCATAGCATAGCATCATCGAAGATGGCTGTACTATATAACTCTCATGTTACCCCTAGATATTTCCAGAGTTATATTTTGGTCAGGATTTAATAATCGTTTATGTAACTATCAAATAAAAAAGTAGTCAACATAGATTTAATTCCATGTGGGGTCTACTAAGCCTCTATTAATTAATCTTCATTAATTAAATCTCTTTTAATTATTCGATTCAAAAATGCTTCATAAAAGATATATATTAACGAACCCCTTACATTACTTTCAATACCTTGGGAAAACGTTCATATACTTATCTTACTGGTATAAGTATATTAACATAGCTTTATACTTTCAGTACTTACAAAATATCTTTATATACTTATCTCAATGGTATAAGTATATTAACAAAAGCTAAAGAAAGATTTCCTCTTTTCCAAATTTGTATTTAAATAGGCCAAACAAATACCATTTAAAACATTTCTCACTGTAAACCAAACCACTATCCTTCGGTGTTAAATATGAAAAGAATATTTCATACCATCATAATTAAGAAGAATTATTTATCAAAATCAAATCTCATTCCTTTTATAAAATTCCCTTTTTATAAGCCCGTTTCAAATTTACAAATCCTTTTATAAATCTCAAAATTAATTTATAAAACTTCTTTTATAAATTTCTAAAATGATTCATAAAATTACTTTCTATTTATTAATATATTTTCTATTAATAAAACTCCTTTCTATTAATAAAACTCTTTTATAAATCTCCCTTTACATAATATCATTTGTAAATCTTCTTTTACATAAATCCTTTTTATTAAGTAAAACTCTATTTATAAAACAATTTATTATTTATAAACACGTTTACTAAATTAATTAATTACCTTAAAACATCATAAATAAATAATTAACTTTAAAATAACATTAATAAAACAAGCAATTAACTTAACATTGTTAATAAAATACTTTACTTAAACAACATTAATAATATAATTAAATAACTTTAAACAACATTAGTAATATAATTAAATTTCTTTAAACCATATTAATAATATAATTAAATATCTTTAAACCATCTTAAAGGTATAATTAAATACCTTTAAACCATCTTAATAATATAATTAAATACCTTTAATGATTATATAAACACTTAACCTCGAATTGTTATAATATGGAATCTAATCCAAATCCATAGCTTTTTAAATTTTTTGAAAAAAGCTCAGCGACCACCATGGCACTTTAAATTCAATACTTGCTTTTATATAATTTTAAAAGTAAATAAATAATTATTTAGTTCTCACGCTCAAAGCAAGCCCAGCCTAAACTAACCACCAACCCGAACTGTAAGGAAAAGTAGTTGTTCCCAAAAATTGAATTCTTGCTCAGGTCTTGAAACCAAAAGCCGCTTCGATAATCATACAAACACCATCGTTACAAGCTGCCTTCGGCTGCCGAAAACCACCATTAGCTTCACCATCATCTGACGCCACTCCACCCTCACCCTCGAGTAACACGAATTCGCCATTCACCGCCGACAAGCGATTTTCGATCCCAAAATCAACATAGGTCGAAACCTTAAAATAACTCAGCGTTGCCTCCATGGTCCACCAAACCCTTGCATCCACCACTATGCCTCCACCTAGCCTCCACATTCCCTCTAGTGTCATGACTCCTCCCCCCAGCCACTGGTTCGCTGGAAAGCTAGTTGATCGGAAATGATCAACCATCAACTACGACCACCTGACGACCTAGGAACACCACCAAATATCTTTTCATGACTATACGGTCCCATCCGTATCCTCCATTCTCCGATTTGTGATCGTTGAAACATGACCAATATTTGACACTTACTGCTATCGGCCAATTCTGGCTACATCACTCGATGAAACGACGAGCGGCTATATAAAAAAACTAGAGATCAAAACGAACAACTTTGATGTTGGTGACTTTGGTTAATTCCTCATGATTTGGAAGAAAATTATTACTTATGTCTAAGTGGGTGTGTTTGTTTTCATTAGATAGAGAGTAGGAAAGATAAAAGAAGAAGAAGGAATGCATGTAGTGTCTTTGTTCATTAATTCCAACGTGCATGTTTTTCATTTACAATAAGCATAACCTCTATTCTAAAGCAATTTTACACACATAATATGATTATTCCACTACATATAAACATGAGTATCATAACTAAACAAAATCAAATTATTTATAATTTGTGCAACATTCATTATCTACAAAAGTGTTTAGCAAAGATTAGAGTTTTAAGAAAAGTCACTTATTAGAAAAAATATGTAACAAAGCTTTAGTGCTTTCACCTTCCCAATTTTTTGAAACCCAAACCCAAGCTTCAAGTTAAAAAATTTTGAGTGTAGCGATGACGATCAAGGTTGTATGTTTTATATTTAAAATTTTCAAGCTAAAAAGAGTTGATTTTTTTTCTAATTGTAAAAGGTGAAGAAGGTGGAAGAAAAGAAAGTTAGAAAGCATAAATGAAGATGAAACAAATGAGAAAATGAGGTAAAATAATAAAAATATACCTACTTTTATAAATGAATGAAAAGGTTAAAAGACACAAATGCCCTTACTCTATTTTTTAAACTCTCCTGTCTTATCCTAATTCAACCAAGTACTAAACCCATGAAAAAATGGTGAATATTAGGAAGTTTCATGTACTTTTGTTAATTTCAATACATAAGGAAATTTTGGAATTTTACATCAATCATTTCACTGTCAAATTCAAATATATTTTTTATTTATTAATCCTTATTATTATTATATTTTTCCATCGTTACATTTCAAACTAAAAGGTTTTCTCTAATCATCTTAAATGTTGTTTTAAAAGTGTATAGTAATATATCATAACTATTTATAACCAGTCGTTCGATAAAATGCCGAAAATTCGAAAAACGGGTTTAGGTCGCATTTTCAGTTTTCCACCAAACTACAAATTTTTATTAAAAATTAAAAATTGAAGTTTATATCATTAAATATAAATTAAAAGAGAGTTATTTAATTATTAAAACCATTAAATAAATATTTAAAATAAATTAAATATTTACAAATCAAAGCGATAAAATTCCAAGTCGTTATATTTTCCTCCCTTTAGAAGAATTTTGACCCCGAAATTTCATCTCAATCAAACAAGAAGGAAACCAACCCACATAAAGCCATGATCATTTTACTTCCCATAACTATTTATGAAAACATTTTCATAAAACCAACTTAAGTTCATAAACTTGTATAATACTCCATTACATCATGGGGATATACACAATTATCCTATTCAAACTTTTTTATTTTGAATTTATTTGCTTTGAGTAAACTCAAGATCCAAATACTTGGTTTTATTTTAGAACCCTTTTTGAAATGATACTATATATTTTAACCATAGAAACATAATATATAGTCCAAGTAACCCCAAAATGCTACCAAGGAATTCAATACTATCGAATAGTATCATACATTATCTTACCAAGAAGGGTAATACTTAAGAGAAGTGTTTAACATCCGAATACCTCTTTCTCATCTTTTAGTTATTTTTGAGCTACTCGAACTAGTTAAAATAAAAATACTTCTTTCTATTTCAAAATTCCCTTTTTGAAATGATGTTGTATATGTTTCCATATAAATAGCTAACAAATATCAATTGCCAACCTGCTTCGAGTTTTTCTTGGATTTGAACTTGTTTCGATCACAAAATGATAAAGAGAATTATTTACTAAGTGCACTACAATGTTTTCCTAGGAAAACATTTGACCATCACTTAGAAGATTATTCTGATTATTACAAAACAAACTAGGACTCATTCCTTCGGACTATCCAAAGAAAATATACGTTACTTTAAAACTTCCTTTCTAAGATATTAATACAAGTAAAAACTTTCTCGTAATAATATCGTTACTTTCTTCAAAAATTATTAGAAATAATAATAATATATATATATTTTGTAAAACAAATCATTGCTTTTGGAATTAAATCAAAATCTATTTAGTAAAACAATTCTATAGCAAATTGCTATGGTAGAATTTCCCACTTAGAAACTCAAAAATGAACACTAATGATACTGCAGTCATCATCAAAATAATTTTTTGGCAACATAAATGAGTTCAGTGCTTTTTATGTCCCCTAAAATCTCATAGAATTTTTTTATTCAAAAATACTTTCAAATAGTACTGCTATTATTTTTCCCAAGACCTTAGAAACCATTTTTCGAAAACACCGAGATTTAAGTCCTTAAATTCTCTACTTAGATCCTTTTTATAAGACATCTTTTATAAATCAAATTTCCAAAATCAAATTTTTGTATGAAATCATTTCTCAAATATTTATTCTAAAATATTCTAGCCTTTTTTAATAAACATATTTTATTAAAATCAAATTTTAACCTAACATTATCATCAAACGCCTTATGGTCATATTGTTAAACTTAATTCATAAGGTGTTCGTTTCAACGTTCCCACAATTCTATATACCCAACACATGCTTTAAAAAAGAAAGAAAAATTATAGACAAATCCACAAATACTAGTCAATGCCCAAAATTGGATAAGCATGACTAGTCAAACCCTAAATGATAATATTTGAATATTATTATTTCCTAACAACCGAGCACATCAAAATTAACTATTTTAATTTTCGATAATTTATTTTATGTATAAAATACACTCTTAGGTAAAATTATTTCATTTACCAATTTTAAAAAAATTACCATATCGGTTAGCCTTGTTCAACTATTTAGAAATACTTACCAATGATGATAGCCACCCATATTGACCAGAATCCATAAACCACACAACAAATCAATTAGCACAACGTAAAATATTTTTATATCACCAACAAATACATGCTCTTATATATATTATATATATATACACATATATATAAGTAAATACATACTCAAACTTATTCTAGGGTATTACTAACCTTATCTATAATGGGTTTACCCCAATAGTGTTAAGGTTCTCGGTTAACGTTCAGCTTTTATGCTAATTGTAACAACCCACATTTTCGAGCCTCAAAAGTCAATCCAAAGACATCTACGATATTCACACATGCCGAATATCACTACACCAAATTAGTGATTTTGCAACAGTTTATATCTGTTAATTGCTAACACTTATAAACGCTACAAATTCCTAACAGTAAAAAAGTGTTAGGATACCTAAAAAATGCTGGTGAAAATAAATACTGTTCTGAATAAACTTTGCAACACAAATAAGCGTTACTGTAGTTGGTAAAAATGTAAAATAATTTGTTAACAAGAGGAGCCATCTGTAATTTAGACATATGCGTTCTCTTTTCACGCTTACCCATCCATTGCTTGACATATTATGACCGCGTAAAATTTATTTACATCCACTTCAACCACTTCCTAAAATCAATGGCGACTTCATCCACTTCCTAATATCGAACATTGACTTCAACACTTCAACGATGCTGACTTCAATTCGCTTTGCTACAGGTTCTTTTTCCTCTCTTTTTTTCATTTCTTCGCTTCGCTGCAGGTTTTTCTTCTACTCTATTTTTTCTTTCTATAAACTTTTGAGTGATAGTCTGTTGAGGAATAAATGGTGCCTTTAACAACGAATCAGATCGATTCCTTAAAATTTTCCTTAGTCATTTTCCATTAGTTGAACTCAAATTGATGCTTCCTCTTTACCAATTTCAACATCTATTCTCAGATTTCAAAAAAAGAAGGCCTTTGAGATTTCCAAATTTTGCTTCTATGATGCGAAGACTTGAACCATGATTTGATTTCAGGTATCGATATTTTGGATTTCACTTTGACGCGTTGCAATTCAAACTGAATTTTGAATTGAAGATGGTACGTTGAGTTGAAACGCATTTTGAATTGTATGATTCTGCGATTTTTGAATTCCATGATAGAGATAAACAATAATGTGGTCGAACTTGATAATTTTAGGAATGTGTATAATAGAAGTTTTTTGATTCTGTAATTAAACTTAATAATTTCCATATTAGTCCTATTAATAAACATTATATGAACTCAATTAATATTAATCTTCTATATAAAAGTCAGGATATATGCATTTATCATTAATGTATGTCTTCTTTTTATTCTTTTAATCCTTATTATATTTATTAATACCTTCATTTAATATTCTCACATGCCAAAGGTCCCTAGTTCTGGGCTCTGATAGTTTATGGTTTAGTTGAAAACATAACGACCATATATAACAAGAAAGACCCTGTATTTCATTTGTCAGAAATGAATAGAAAATAGCCCAATTACTTTAGACTAGGATTTTCAGTTTACTTTCGGGGGGTTAAATAAAATGACTGGGCTTAGACAAACTAATTTTTATTTAATAATAGTGCTGACATAGAGAAGGCCTGGTATTTATCAGCAATGAATAGTAACCGAGGTTGAATGTGTGCTTTGAACTGGATATGTAAGCGGAGTATTTTGCTAAGAGGGGAATGTGCTTTTGTCTTATGAACGCGATATTTGAATAAATGCGAAAAAGAATCTAAATTTTAATAATTATTTACTAAGATTGATTCATATTTCTAGTTACTTGTAAATAAAATGAAATTAAATATGGAAATTTACTAAACAATATTAAAAACAATGGAAATTACGACTATACTTTTGATAGATTACCTAAAGCGAGCATGAAGCCTTTCTCAAAGTGAGTTGTCCATGGTCGGTGGATACGAGACTTTGACTGCTACCTTTAGGCGCACTTCTTTTCATGATATTTATGCTACACTTGGTATGGTTCTTAATTGATTCCTTTTAATCGGATTTTAGCTGCATTGCATTTGATTTTGTTGGGAAAAAACCTTGTTGATTAAAGAAGCATTCATGTACGGTTCTTCACTATAGTTGTAACAATGCAGAATTCAGTCATTTAAAATGGGAATATTTAGTTGATTTAAATGTTCACAAGTTAATTTTATAAGCTGAATAGCTTATATTTCAAATATAATGATTTATTTGGATAATTAAATTGTTAATTTAATAATTGAAATTGCAAAAATAATTGGAATTTGAATTTTATAAGAATAAAAATGATTTATAAAGTTGAAATAAAATTCTATTTGAATTAGAGTTGAGTTAGGGATCTTTTGAAATCGATTTAAAAGTTAATTTATAGGAATTGGAAATTTTAATATCTAATTAACATGTAAAAATATTCATTTTTAACACTGCTTAGATTTCAATGAAACCAGTTTCATTCGGTCCATAATAGTGAGTTATTATAGGATTTCAAATTTCTTGACATTCGGACTTACGGTTTGATCGTGGGAAGCTGAAATGCACAAAAAAGTTTTTAAGTAAAATTTAATTAAAATAATTCGATTCGAAAACTTATCTTTCAAATATGATGAAATTGGCTCCTGATATATATTCCATTGTGTTCAAAATAGGGGTAAAATATTATAAATGCCATGCTGCACGCCTTGATTGGAGTTTGATATATTTTCGAATGAATAGCGTCATGAAATTTTCTATAAAAGGACCTCAGTTTCTCCATTTTTCACAAACCCTAGGGTTAGAAGCCCTAGCCGCCACCTACGTTTTCTATGGCCAAAAAAGCTAACTTTCTCCTCCAATTATCTATCGATCCATTCAATTTTACAAAAAACTTCCAACTAAGCAATCGAAGAGCACGATGCAAGCTTCCCATCCATACGATGATGATGGTTTTCAACCAAATGAGGTGGGGGCAATTCGTGTTTAAACGTGTGAATTCGAGCATGAAATACGAGGCAATAATGGATCTATAGGGGACCGGACCTAGGGCGCGTCTGCTTGGTGGCTAAGGCTACTCGGTGATGGTCTTCGATCATTCTTTGGATGATCGTAGGATGCTCAAAAGTCAGTTGATTAAAGACGGCCATACGGGTTTCGTATGCGATTTTCATTCCTGGAGATGTTAAAGATAGGGATCAACATCCATGATTTAAAGGTGAAGGTTGGGACGGTCCAGATTCATATAGGGTTTAAAATAAAATAAAAGGTTGTAAAATAATTATATATAAATTCCTGTAAACTTATTTATATAATAACTTTTCCATACGAGGTCTAAAATGAATGAAACATATTGCATTGGGTTCGTATTCGCAAACACTACGCGATCGAGGTAAATTGGATTGATTTGGAGTTTCTAGGAATTTTGGGTTAAATTAATTTGGAATAAAACGCTGCAATGGCTAGTGGAACCAAAGTGAGTACAACTCAACTTTTATGTCTCGCTTATACTTTTATATAAGTGAAAATAAAATTATTTTATGCTATTTGATGATTATTTAGGTGATATATGGTTATATATATATATATATATTAGTTGTTTCGGATATATTCCTGCATATTTCAGCGGATGAGACCCTATACGTTCCCATGTATGAGCGGATGACTCTTTGTACGCGTGTCTTCCTTGAAGCGGACATTGCAAATATTTTCTCACATGTATATTTGTTGTAGGCGATAGATTGGAGGGATCCAACTGGATTCCTCACCACTATTGATTTTTATTTACAGATGTTGTTATATATGCTGTTATCATGTGATATATGATATTTGAAAGCCATGATTGACATGGTTGATGTGAATTCTCTTATTTAGTGCTTTTGCAGCATTGGGCCATTTTTTAGAATTTTAAAATATTAAAACGATGATTTCAAATTAAAAAGGATTTCAAAGTGATTTTGAAAAAATATATTTTTTATTAACTTGTTAAAGGAAATGGATTTATTTTATGTAAACAAAAAGTTATAATTTTTATGTTATAAAAAATATGGTTTTGTGAAATATACTCAACTTATGATTTTTGAAATATGAAGTTAACTATTGTGTAAAATAAGTTAAAATTGAGAATTTTGAATTTATTATAAATCGTTTATATATAAGATTTATTAAATTGATATTTTATAATTAAAAAGTAATGGAATTATAGAAGAGTTTTGTAAGTGTTAAAATAAAGTATAAATGAATCTTTTAATTAAATAAGATTTATGAATTGATGAAGTTATAAAAGAATGAATTTGTAAGTAAATTAACTTATAATTGGATTTTGACATATAAATGAGATATAATGGAATTTTTTAGTAAAGGCATTTTGTATATGGAAGTTTATAAAATATAAATGGAATTTATAAACATTGTTTTATAAATGTGAAATCAATTTAATTTGATAAGTTAAATTTAGTTTTTTATAAATGGAATTATATTCACAATTTTGGACAATGGATAATCTTTTAAATTAAATGTGTAGAAGAAATGAATTTGATAAGAGAATTATATTCACGATTTTAGACAGTGAATAATCCTTTAATTAAATAAATGTTCTGGGAAGTGATATTTTAAAATGAAGTTTGAATGGTTTGAAAATAAAGTAAATTGTGAATTCACTTATTACTAAAGTAGGTATATGGAAATGTTTTCCAAATAGTGAGATATTGAAATGGTTTTGAGAATATATCTTTTCAATGATAAATTGAAGTGAATATTTGGAAAGTGATTTAATTAATAAAAGATTAACTAAAAGGGCCCAGTGACTGCTTATGGTGTTAGATTTGTTTGTTGCTTTGATAGTTGAATAACCGACTATCAAATATGACCATTTTAGTTTCTCGACTTGATATAGAAACTAATTAGTCGTACACTTAGTACGTAACTGACTGTGTAGATTGATTATCGTTTGTGTTGAGAATGTTGATTCATATAGTGCGGAGTGATTACTCCAATCTATCGAGCTTCCTTCTTGACCGAAGGACGACAAGTTGAAAGTTGGAGACGTGATAAGTCTATGAGACTTAGTTTCTATGTAAGGTTGAGAAATGCTTTTGCGTTGTTGGTGCGAAGAGACCGAGATTAGATTTATTTAAAAACCACTTCGGACCAATATATATGCACGATTTTTTATGTTTGTCGATGTTATTAATATTTAGGATTTTCACAGTAAAGGACTGCTTGTTGATCGTTTGGGGTTAAAATCCTAATATACATCAAGTACATTAGTCTCTTCATTATGAAATATCCATTGCAAGGGTTGTCGCTACTAATCCTAGGGATTTCCCGATAGGATGGGGTAGGAAAGTACCTTTGATTTGTCCTCTTCCTGGACAACTTGTATGGATGAGTGTTTGAGATCGCATTTCTAAGATTACTTACATTGGTTTTTACAAACGTATATCAGTTTGGTGGAGGAGAAGGCAACTTCTCTTAGCTTAACACCCTTCTTGAGATATACGAGCTCAAGGGTTGTATTTTTGTGGGAGGCGGTTAATAGTCAACGGAAATGACAATGTGGCATTCAAAGATGATGTGATGTGATATGTGAATGGTAATTGTTATCTCGAGCCTGACCAAAACATGGTTAGATGCAACAGGGAAAATTGGGTCGTTCTCAATTAGGATATGATCATCCCTTTTAGATATATTTCTTCCCGCTATGACGTTCGGGACGTAAATTAATGTGATTCGTATGCTATGAAGGCCCTCGGATAAAGGTCGGTAACGACCGGGGGATGACATATTCGGTGCTATCTAGTTATAGAGATAGGCCGGTCTTGTCTTGGTAGAGGGTAGATGTTTTGTGCCTTGGGACATCCTTCTAGAGGTGTACCCATCGGAAGGTAGTCCCTTCACCTGGTTATTTGTATGGAAATCCAAACTTCGCTACGTGCCTACCATTTTGATTGTATTACCCACTTCGGTCTATATTCTAGAATTTGATCAATGTAATAATTTCGGTTATGATTAATGCAATATATATAATATACACTATTATAATATAACATGATTTGATATGAAAGGTTTTGGTTATCGTAAGGTAAAAACATGTCTGTGTTTATGTATGGGCGTGTCTTACGAGATACTTTTGTTTTGAAAAGAAATTTTTTGGTAATTTAATAAGTTCAGTTGAGTGTGTTTTCTCACGCTGGTTTACCAAACTAATCCGGGTGTTCTTCCCTTTCAATGCTCGGGTTAGACCGAATATATTTTTAGGTTTAGGGTTGGTGCTTTGGAGGTTCAACAAACGAGTTGGAGATCTTCATGTCGTATACACGTATCTATTTATTTGCCGCTGCTTTGTTATTTAAATATCGGTAATTATATGGACAGGTTATTATAACTGTTCAAGTTGATGATTAGTGATTGATTATTGAACTCTTATGGATGTATGTATATGATATTACAGTTTCTTTTTTGTAAAAATTATTCATATATATTATATGTGATTCCACTGTGACGTGAGATTCTGTATTGTTCTATTTAGTTTTCTTCTTCTCTCTTTCTTCTCTTCTCTTATTCTCTCTTCTTTCTTTCTCTTGACTTTTCGTCATTCTGTGCTTTTTGGGTCTGACATGTGTGGTTTATCGTCGATCCAAAGGGTACAGATTTGCGGGTCATCACAATAGTGTTCTGTGCCAGATACATTCTGTTAAGAATTTAAGATGATATCATGTTTTGGTGTATTTAATCATACACTTAAAACACATGAATATGCAAATAGAATGATATTGGAACAAGAATAATTCATATGAAGAAAAGAAAATTATCAGTCGTATATTATGCACATTTGTTGTAGATGGATATAATTACTATATCAATTTATTTTCCTTTTCAGTCATAGACATCCTTTGGTGCACCCATCTTAAAATTTTCCAATACAGTGATTATTTTGGATAAAAGATATGAAAGATGAGATTCTGGGTGATAGTTTTGATTTTCTATAATATAGTGATATATTGATCTATAAACATAAATATCTAAGTGATCTTTATTTGCTATTATTTTGATTTGTTTACATATTAATCTTAGTGATTGGTGACACTAGATAACCTTTACAGCCTTTTGTTACATGCTATGAGATTTTAGAGTTAGCAAGTAGGCCATTGTTAAATTTTTTATTTATTTTGGCTATCCTTATGTACAATATTAGTTAGGATTATTAGTTAAAAGATAATAAAGTTTCATTTGTGTTTCTTCTTCTAAAAATGGACTTATAAGCCTGTTTTTCTAGATGTTATATAATGTAATAAATTTGGGACTCTTAAATTATGCGGCTTTGGCCTTTAAGCTTAAGTCAACACACTAAGTAAAGGGTGATGGTAGGGGTAAGATCTTATTTGAAAGTAAGTAAAGGTATGGTTAGACGATAAAGTGAAGTAAGTGATAAAAAGATGAAAAAGATGAAGATGAGGAATAGCAAGAAAACAGTGAAGAAAAGGACGAGGTAGATATAAGAAATATGATAAAATATGGAAATGTTTGTAATAACTTCCTTAGTTTTCCCATTCATTGAATCATCTATGTAAAGATTGCTTCGTTTCTTGTACCTGCATATTGTTTCAATAAGACACTTCTGAACAATAATAACTGCTGCTGACATTTACTAATCAATTATATTTCTAGAAGAAAAATAAGATCTTATGCTAAAACATTATATGTGCTACTTTATGCTTGTGAAGATCAGACCAGCTAGTGCATGTATCAACCCATTATCAGTTAGTACCTAAGTCTAGCCATATCATTCTCATCCCATCTAAAATCGGCCTCGTTCTTAAGGTCGTAAGATGAGTATCGCCGTATATGAATTGCATCACAAAAACGCTTTCCATGTCAAATATACCATCCAGATAAAACGTAAAAACCTCACTTTCATATAGTGGTGTTGTTGTCAAATATTGTATCTTGGCAATATCATCATGAAAGTAAAATTTGTTATCTATTGAATAATCTATGAAAGTAAAATTTATGACACTAAAATAAAATAGATATTAGAACACCTACTTCATGGAAAATTCTATTATAATGATGGGGGACGAAATGAAAGAGGTATCACAAGAATCTTTGAACTTGCACTGAAGATCTCGACGTTTAGAAAGAAGATAACACGATGAAGAAAGTTTGGATAATATCTCTTTTTGTACCGAAGTACGTGAAATATAACAACCTTAAGCATTAATGGGTATTACAAAATCAAGTTTGCAGGGGTGTCGGAAATATATTTAATTTTATAATCTAGGAAATATCTAGAATCTAGAATATATTTAGAAATTCATGAAATAATATTTTAAGATTAATTACGAGATATTTATGTAATAATATATATGAGAATATTTATGAGATATTTATGAAGAACCATTAGATTAAGTGAATCTTCATTATTTATTTTAGATGAAATCTTGCAAATAGAGGTGGATTTACTCATTTTGTATCTAAGAAAAAAGCGTAAAATTTTGTAATAAAGTTTAGTGACAAAGTTATATTTGCTCGAGAGAAAAAATCATTTTTTCACTCCAATCTCTCATATATCTTCTTCAAAAATAAAATATATTTGCTATTAAAGAAAAGTTTCAATAATATCTCTTGTTCTTCATCAACGTTAATTTTTTGCTCAACTCGGTTATCCTAAGAGTGAGTTGTTGTCATTTTATATTTGTTTATGTCATAAAAGGATACATTTTCAAAAATTTAATACGATAATTTTGTCCATAAAGTAATGTCTGTCGGATGGTTCTATCGTCAGCGTCGCAAGTGATTTTGTCTAATGGTAGGTTTTGTAAATGTATCGTGGCCATCGTTCAGTGTCTCCGCCCATTGTGGTATGTCTATTTACTAGCAGTGGTTAGTATTTCTATTGATATTTTGGTTAGTATATCAACTATTTATATTGGTTTTATGTACCCTATCTTATTTTTATAGTAAGCTCATTAAAAATATATTAACTATTATTTATATTGGTTTTATGTACCCTATCTTATTTTTACTGTAAGCTCATTTAAAATTTGTCAATGGCTGTCACCCGTGAGATAATTTTTGTCTTTTAACGACAGTACAATGTGGTTTTGTGCTTAGGACATCATGGTTATCTGGCACTACAGAAAGAAATAAAACTACTAACCAAAAATAATCAATTGCACAAACGACATGTTCATTGTTGCTCTCTATGATGATACTTTTGTGTAACTATATGAGTAACGTTTGATTCTGAGTTTGTGTTTTAATTAAGATATGCCAGACTCTGTAGATTCTTATACTTACGCAGGGTAAATTAATTACTATCGACCACTTTAACTTGTTTTTTTCTTCTGGCATTTGAATGCCCTTCTCACATTTTGATGTGTTGGTTGGTTTGAAACCAAAGGTTTTGCCATTACTTTTGCTGCTCATGCCTCTAGTTCAGATGCCCTTAATTCGGTAAATTTCATTTTTAGTTTGAATAGAGTCTCTCTTCATTTTTGGTGTATTTCATTGTAATTATTATTTTCAATATTAACATTGGTACAAGAAAGGTTTGAGGTTGATATTAAGAAGTAACATGAACAAATTTATACATCAACATACAGTAAGCTCCCACTTTGCCAACTTATAGTTTACATTCATTCATTTGCATGCTTACATATCTATTGTAGTGAAATTTGTTTTAATTTGAGCGGAAGCGAATTATTTGATCAGGATCTAGTATTGCTTATTTAGATACAATGGAACTTAAAAAATTAATTATGCAGTCTCACAGAAATAATAACAGAAATAAGAGACACAGAAGATTTAACGTGTTTCGAATATGAATATCCTACATCCACGGAGACCCAACATCTTCTTTTATTTCACTAAAGAAAAGAGTACAAGAGAGAGGGAAGAATAATGGTGGATACTCTCACACACTTGCTTGCATATGAAGATGAAATTTCTTCATTTAAATAGACTTGATAATGAAGATTTGCTTGGAGATTAAGAAAATTAATTTCCTGATTACCCAAATATCTTTCCAAATTGCATGATTTGATTTTAGTACAAATAGATGGTGTAATCTTGGTTTCCATATCTTTCCTTTGTTTGATTTATTCTCCATGCCTAATCATTTATTTCTTCATATAGAAAAAATGTTGACTAATTAATTAGTTTCCTTCAAAATATCCTTCCATATACCAGCCAAATTAATTGATTTGAATGAATCAATTTCTTTCCTCTTTAACAAATATTTGAATCATCCAAATTAACACTCCACCTTGATTCAAATATAACAATATCTTTTCATCACCTTATCATCAAGCAATTAACGTATAAGTTGTTGAGTCTAGCGCCCCATGGCGCTCAAGTAACATGTATCAAACTGATCAAGTTTGAGCAATGCTCAAACTTGTCCTTAGGAAGTGACTTTGTCATCATATATGAAGGATTATCAAAGCACTCACTTTCAACAATTTGATCTTGCTTCGTTCTTCCTCAAGCATAAGAAAGAAACCTCTAACATCAATATGCTTCGTCCGTGAACTATAAGCTTGATTCTCTATAAGATGAATCGCACTCTGACTGTTTGAAAATAGCTCTGCTGTCCGCTGCACCATTGAAAGATCATCCAACAATTGAAGTAAGTATAATCCTTCCTTTGTTACTTCCATAATCGATATCAACTCTACTTCGGTAGTCGATAAAGCTACAATTGATTGCAGCTTTGATCTCCACGAAATCAAGCCTATGCCAAGTGTAAAAACATAGCCCGACACTGACTTCCTAGCATCTGTATCCCCAGCATAATCAGAATCACAGTATCCTCTAAGTAAGATGTCACCATCCATTCCACCATATAACAAGCCCACCGAAGAAGTGCCTCGAAGATATTTAAGAATCCACTTCACAACTTGCCAATGCTCTTTGCCTGGGTTAGACATATATCGACTCACAATACCCACTGCATGGACCAAATATGGTCTTGTGCACTCCATTGCATACATAAGACTACCAACTGCACTAGAATAAGGTATATCAGCCATATATCTCTTGTCTTCTTCCGATGAGGGAGATAAGTCTTTTGACAACTTAAAATAAGAGCTTAATGGAGTGCCAACCGGTTTAGCTTTCTCCATTCCAAATCGAGCAAGGACCTTCTCGATGTACTGCGCTTGAGTGAGCCTTAACTCTCTCTGCTTCCTATCGCTGCTTATCTCCATACCCAATATTCTTTGTGCCTTTCCCAAATCCTTCATGTCAAACTCTCTACAAAGCTCCGCTTTCAACTCCTTAATTCTGACCATACTCCGAGATATAATCAGCATATCATCAACATATAACAACAAATAAATCATATTACCATTACATCTCCTGAAATAACACACCGGTCTTTGAAACATCTGGAGTATCCCAATAAAAGAATAAACTTATCAAACATCTTATACCATAGTCTAGGAGACTGCTTCAGTCCATATAGAGATTTGTTGAGTTTGCAAACATAGTCTGGTCTGTTACTATCAATGAACCTTTTCGACTGCTTCAACTAAATCTCTTCATCCAGATCACCATGCAAGAATGCAGTTTTGACATCTAGTTGCTCTAATTCCTTATCATAATGAGAAACTAGTCCCAAAAGAATATGAATAGAAGTATGCCTAACCACTGGAGAAAAGATATCATGATACTCTACCCCCTTCTTTTGAACATACCCCTTTGCGACTAACCTTGCCTTATATCTGAGATTACCATTTTCATCATCTTTCACTCTATAGATCCACTTGCATCTAATAGTTCTCATGTCGGTGGGAAGAGGCACCAAATCCCAAGTATGATTTCTCTAAAATGTATCAATCTCCTCCTCCATAGCAACTAACCAACTGGAACTATTAACTGATGCGATAGCTTCTCTATAATCACAAGGCTCATCATTGATAACATTCAAAGCATATATTGGCATATCATCGAAGTTAATAAATTCGATGATCAATCCAACAAACTCATCAAGCCACTTAGGCTTTCTTCTTTGTCCGACAGGCCTAGTATCTGAATGAGCTCCACCTTGAGTTTGATTCTCTGTACCAACATCGATATTATCCTCATCAACCACGGTGTCATTGGAAACACTATTTGAACGTCTATGGAATGAATCAACAGATGACTTGCTTTGTTTTTGGTATTCTTCACATGTCCTCTCATTGTCATCCAATAAGGAAGGCTCCATATTCAACATATCCTTCTCATCAAAAGTCACATGCATGCTCATAATGATCTTCTTGCTAATAGGATACCACAACCTATATCCCTTCACTCCTCTCCTATAACCTAGAAAAATACATTTGCGGGATCTAGGTTCCAGCTTCCCTTTGATCTCATGCACAAAAGCTGGGAAACCAAACACTCTGAGAAATGAATAGCTAACAGGCTCTCCTTTCCATACTTCTTCAAAGATCTTCATATCTATGGCGGTAGAAGGTGTGCAGTTGATGAGGAAAGCCGCTATAGATAAAGCTTCAGCCCAAAATCACTTCTTCAATTTAGCAGTCAGTCTGAGGCATCTTGTTCTCTCCAATAATGTCTGATTCATCGTTTCTGCAACTCCATTAGACTGGGGGTCGTCTGGTGTAGTGTAATGCCTCTTAATGCCTTTACACTCACAATAATTGATGAATTCCCACGATACAAATTTTCGCCATTATCTGAATGGAGAACTTTCAATTTCTTCCCTGACTGCTTCTCAACCATAGATTTCCACTTTCGAAACTTGGCAAAGGTTTCTCTCTTTGACTGAAGAAAGTATACCCATAATTTACGAGAGAAATCATCTATAAATGAAACAAAATATCCGGCTCCACCTAAAGACTTACAAAGGGAGGGACCCCAGACATCTATATGAACATACTTCAAGATAGCCGTTGCTTTATGCTCTCCTATACCAAAAGAAATCTTTGTCTGCTTTCCAAGAACACACTCTTCAAAAAAACCAAATTTTGAATGATGAACATCATCAATCAATCCTTGTTTTCTCAACTCATCCATGCTGCACTCACCGATGTGACCCATCCGTAAGTGCCATAATCTGGAAGAATCTAAATCAACCGATGCAATAGAAGCCGATTCACCAATTACAGTAGTGCCTTTTAATAGACAAAGATTTTCTGCCCTCACACCTCTCATAACAATCATGGAACCCTTCGATATCTTCATTTTCGCTCCTTCCACTGTAATCTTCAAGCCAAGTCTACTCAATGCCCCAAGGGAGATCAAGCTCCTCCTCAAATCAGGTACATGTCTAACATGGGTGATCATATGAATAACACCATCAAACATCTTAATCATCACGCTACTAATACCCACCATACGGCAAGAAGCATCATTACCCATCAGAACTCCTCCATCAATTTCACGGTAAGTGGAAAAGCATTTCCTATCAGATGTCATATGATAGAATGTGCCAGAATCAATTAGCCATAAGTTACTCTTTCCAAAAAAGCCAGAAGCTGTAAATACATCGGTGTCACTTTATGTATCTAATTTCTCTACTGTAGAAGCTGAAGCTTGCTTTGGATCTTTTCTTCTATCTTCAAGCTTGGGACATTGTGCTATAAAGTGTCCTGGTTTCTTACAATAATGACAAGTCAAATTCTTAGGCCCCCTAGACTGAGACCGTGAAGAATTCCGTCCTCTACCTTTCTTTGACCTGCTTTGGCCTCTACCTCTCTGAACAGATAAGCCTTCGATATCACTATCCAAGCTAGTGCTCGCCAATCTACCCCTTAATAATTCATTATGAATACCAGCCTTTACATCAGACAGGCTAATATTACCGTGGCCATAAATCATGGAATTAACCTAAGCAGTATATTCCTTACGCAAGGAACATAAGAGGATCACAGCTTGAGCCTCATCGGTAATATCAACTTCCGCTGCCTTCAGGTTCATAATCAAAGTCGTCAAAGCATCTATATGCTCCGTGAGATCAGCTCCAGGCTTCATCTTGAATGAATAGAGTTGTTACTGAAGAATAATCCGATTAGTGAGAGACTTGAATTGATATGCATCCGATAATGTATCTCATAGTTCCTTCGCCATCTTCTTTTGAGAGAATTCACTAAGAACTTCATCTGAAAGGCTCAACTGAATTGTTGTGAGAGCTTCATCTTCCATCTCTTCCAAATCAGCTGCATCAATACCTTTCAATTTATCAGTCGCAAAAACAACCTTATAAGTCTTCTCCTTATTTAATACAGCCTCCATCTTATCTTTCAACTACCAAAATCTCCTTTTCCATCAAAATATGTTACTCCATAATTGACACCACATCTACCAACAGACTTACTAGAAGTAGCCATTAATATCCGAACAGGAACAATAACACTAGCTTCGATGTCAAACTGTAGTGAAATTTGTTTTAATTTGAGCAGAAGCGAATTATTTGATCAGCATCTAGTATTGCCTATTTACATACCAATGGAACTTAAAAAATCAATTATGCAGTCTCGTAGAAATAATAACAGAAATAAGAAACACAGAATATTTAACTTGGTTCGAATATGAATATCCTACGTCCACGAAGACCCAACCACTTCTTTTATTTCACTAAAGAAAAGAGTACAAAAGAGAGGAAAGAATAATGATGGATACTTCCACACACTTACTTGCATATGAAGATGAAATTTCTTCATTTAAATAGACTTGATGATAAAGGGTTGCTTGGAGGTTAAGAAAATCAATTTCCTGATTACCCAAATATCTTTTCAAATTGCATGGTTTGATTTTAGTACAAATAGATGGCATAATCTTGGTTTTCATATTTTTCCTTTGATTGATTTATTCTCCATGCCTAATCATTTATTTCTTCATATAGAAAATATATTGACTAATCAATTGATTGACTAATTAATTAGTTTCCTTCAAAATATCCTTCCATATACCAGCCAAATTAATTGATTTGAATGAATTAATTTCTTTCAATTACTACAACAAAAAGACCATATTACAACCGTATTTTTACAACTGCTAAAAAATGGCAGTTGTAATAAAGGTTTTTTACAACTCTTTTTTTCAGAAAGTTGTAATAAACTTATTTTCAACAACTCTTTTATTTTGTCAGTTGTAATAGATGCCTATTGCAACGTTTCTTTTTTCCTAGTTGTAATAGATACCTATTTTTTACAAAATTTCGTTTTTGTTAATTGTAATAGATGCCTACTACAATCTTTTTCGTTTACCAGTTGTAATAGATATCTATTTTTAACAACTCTTTTTTTGTCAGTTGTAAGAGATGTCTATTAATCCCTTTTTCATTTGCCCATTGTAATAATTAATTAATAATTATAATTAAATAATAACACTTAATAATTAGCAATTAACAGTTGTAATAGATATCCATAATTAATTTGAAAGTGTGGATAATTGATATTAATAATCACTATTCGATAATTAATAAATAATAATTTAAATAATTTGTAAATAAGAATATTTAATAATAACCTTAAAAATTAATGATAATTAATATTAATAATCATAACTAAATATAATTAATAATTAATAAACAGTAATTAGTTTTCAAAAATTAATATTTAATAATTGATAACATATACATAATGATTAGTAATTAAATAACCAATAAAAGATTAATAAAAAATAATCAATAATTGGTATATTAATAATCAATTAATAAATAATAAATAATAAATATTTAATTAATAATTAATAATTGCTATTAAATAATAGTAACTAATAATTAATATATCATAATACTTTTATAATAAATAAAATTTAAAAGTTAAAAATCAATATCAAGTAATAATAAAAGTTAAAAATTAATATTAAATAATAAAATAAAAATTAATAATTAATTAAAATAAAAATAAATAGTAAATACATAATACTAAAATAAAATAATTTAATATTGATGTATAATAATTAACAACTACTACAAAAAAATGTTAAATAATAATTAAATACAACCTTTTCCTTTTGCTAGTTGTAATAGATGTTAATTTTCAGCGACTCTTCCTTTGCTCTGGTTGTAATGGACACCTGTTACAACCTCTTTAGTTTGCCTGTTGTAATAAATACCTAATAAATAATAATTAAAATTAAATATAAATAACTAATAATTAATATAAAGTTAATAATAAATAATAAATATATTATAATACTCAAATATTAATAATTAAATATTAATATGCAATAATTAATAACTACTATTAAATAATAATAATTAATAATTAATTTAAAATAAGAAATAATTCATATTGATAATTAGTAATTAATAATTAATTAGTAGTTTAGTAACTAATATTTAATAATATTTTTTATAATAAACAATAAATAATTAAATAATAATATAAGTTAAAAATTAATATTGAAACGTAATACTAGTAAATAAAAATAAAAATAAGCAATGACTAATAATTAGTTGTTAATAAGGAAAGTCTTGGCTCTTAATTCTAAAATTTTCCCTCCATTGTAAAAATTTTCCCTCCAACCCTGATGCCCTTGTCCAGCTCATCAATCCAAACTTGACACTACGCCTAACAAATCCAAATGCTTTCATTAATCGTACGCTTTGAAACAATTCTTTCTCCTTATCTGCATCATCGCCTCTCCTCCAATCAAACTTAAGCTCACTTTATTCTCATATACTTTCCATCGCAGTCCATTTTTCTCCAATTACCCAAATCGAATCCTATCGTCCAAACAACCCTAATTGTGCCATGGCACCGAAAACTGAAAAGAACCCCACAAACAAAAAGTCCGAAGAAGGAAAGAAGACCGTCGTCGATAAATCGCTAGTGGTAAGAAACCCGGAGCCGAGAGAAGCTCCTTGCGAAAGATGTAGCAGCGACTGCCGATAAAAAGAAGAAGAAGAAGTCGAAGTCTGCTGAAACTTACAAGATCTACATTTTCAAAGTGCTAAAATAAATACAACCCGATAGTGGAATTTCAAACAAGGCTATGGGAATCACGAATTCGTTTCTCAATGATATTTTTCAAAGGCTTGCTCAAGAATCGTCTAAATTGGCAAGGTACCCAAACTGGGCTTCACCTGGAGAGAATCCCTCGAAGATAATTGGTAGGCGTCCTATTGCTGCTTGATATCTCTGTTGAATCCGTTCAACAACGTCGTCGCAAATTGTCATCTAATCTAAAAAAGAAGTTACTGATAAAAAAAAGAAAAATACAAAAAATGGATCCTGTCATCCCATAAAACCCAAACAGACGAAGAATATGTGCAACGTAAGCTACCGGCTCGATCCTGGCACGTACATAGGACCTGTACTTGATGGTCTTCATGGCATTAGAGTTTGATGTTGAGTATGATTATGTCAAAGAGATTGTATTGTTTGAATTTATGTAGAAGTTTTCTAGAGATGAAGTGGACGTGGTTGTTTCTATCTATAACTGTGATTTGTAGCCTTTTGTTACAAATTTGCATATATTAGATGTTCTCTTCTGGTCATATTTAAAACATTATTTTTCAAGTTGGAAATAAATTAGTGCTATGAGATGGAGTGTGCTATGTTAAAGCGGTACATGGATGTCATGTACCTGTTTTACAACTGTAAATTTTTTTATTATGCATTCTATTTAACACAACTGCCAATCACAATTGTTAAAAGGTCTTTTACAACTGCTATTAGCAGTTGTAAAAGACCTTGTTACAACTGCTATTAGCAGTTGTAAAAGACCTTGTTACAACTGCGATTGAGAGTTGCAAAAGACTTTTTTTACAACTACCGAAGATTGTTGTAAAAAACTATAACTCTATTACAACTCTAGATATCACGACGGGCGACTGCCCATTGTAATAGACCTATTACAACTGTTTTTGATAGTTGTGAAAATGTTTTTTTGTTGTAGAATTTCCTCTTTAACAAAAATTTGAATCATTCAAATTTAACATCTATGGTTGGGAATTGATTCTTGAAATCAAGGAACAACTGATTTCATTTCTTGTTGGAAATTTTCATTTCCAGTTAATATATGATTATCAAACATTTTACATTTTAGTCAAACTTCTTATTGTAAGCTAACTGATTTTGAATATCCAATATAAATTTGAAGGTTAAGCGACTTGATAGGCCGAACTAGCAGAAGATAACAAGCATGATGAAAGGAGTATGGTTAGAGATAGTTCCAGGTAGAAGTATAAATGGTTAAAAACAACAGGCTGCCATTCATGATTTAGGATGAACCAGCGTAGGAACTGGCAGAAGCGGATGGCAGATCAAGAGATGGACTTGACACCAACACAGGCATTTTGTATTTGAATCATGCTTTCTGGGAGTAGAATATGACTGCAAATGTGCCTGCAGCCCTATCTTTTAAGAATTTGTCTTACTATAAGCTTTATGTTTCATCATCAAGGTTTATTTTGCATGTCCATACATGATTATCTTATATTAATGATGCTGATTTTTAACTTATCTAAGATATTTTCCACTATAGATAAAATGTCAACATGCATTATAGAGCAGAACGTATTTGCAGTGGGGATGAGTGCGTTCTGATTTCTCATCATTCATTTCTCTTTTTTACCTTCTCATGTCCTTTCATGTTGAATCGACAATATTTTTTATAGTTAAATTCTGTTTCCATTGCAATCCTGTTTGCATAATGCAATATATGATATTTAGATCAGTGCTTATAATTCTTTGCAAGAAGTTAATAATCAGCCTTATTCACTGTAATAGTTGACGTATTGGATTTCATTGGGTCAGATAATTACATGTTTTGCAGTATAATTGAAGGCTTGTTCAAATTAGATTTCTGATTGCCATAACTTAATTAGCTCAGCCTTTTTGTTCATTTTTAAGAATTATGTCTGTTTACTCGTAGTTCACTTACAATGATTTCTATCCAAAGTTTCTACTTATTTACCTTAAATCTGATAGAATAATATTTAGGCTATTCATATAGTATGTTGTTGCTTACTTTAACTGAATTTACTAAAGCCCACTGAAGCCATGCAAAATCCTTATTATTGCAAATAACGTTCTTGGATCCCTGCGTTTTTTCAATAATTAAATAGTAGACCCTTGAAGTTCCCATTTTTTAATCTGTTTCCATATAATGTTATTTGTATGAAGTTGATGGGGCAATGCCGTTTCATTTTTTTCCATTTCATTCCCACTGGTGTTTTTCTCGTTTCACTGTTATTGCAACACACGTTAACTTGGCCACACAATTAAATAATGCATGTAAATTATAATATACATACACTTGTGTATAGATCGGGTCCAGTTAGAGTTCATGTTTTATACATACATTTGTGTTTTCCCCTGTTGGCACAATTATGGAAAGAAGTAAAGTGGCTCTGTGTTTGAAAAATGAATACTGACGTGTGGGTTAGGTTGTATATTTGTCTATACACGCATGAGCCTGCTGATGCACTGATTGTTTCATTTTATAAGAGTGATAAATAACAGAGTATTAAAAAACAACTGTATTTTTGTAGTCATTTTAAATTTCAAGGTACATACGTTGATTGTTTCATCTTCTGCACATATTGAATGCATGCACTTATGGAGGAAGAGGAAGAAAAACAGAAGTTGGAATGTAATGGTAACGAGGAAGCAAACACATATGACCTTAACAATGATCCAATCTCTAAAGTTTTTGGCTCCGATAGAAAGAAAAACTATTGTCATGCAATTAGCTTCACTTCGTTTGCAAAATAAGTAAAGCTGATGCTAGTTTCAAAAGAAATTGCCGATAAGATTAAAAAGGTCATCGGAATTACAAAACAAAGCGACAAATCAAGTTGCAAGTCAAGTGGCAAATCAAGTGCCTAGCCAAATCAATAAGGCTCTTAAATCATTTGCTTCATCTTTCTTAACTATGATACCGGGGTTACAACATAACCTTTATGGTGGTAATGTGATGCCTATGACGAAAACCGCTTCTAACTTGGATAAATCTTCTTCGAATATTGGAGTTGCTGGTTCGCTTATTCCGTCAAATGATGTTGAATCATCTATAAGAGGTAAACAATTTGTAATGCTACTATCACAAGTAATGAAGAAGAATGTAGCAATATATCTGGAACACAAAGTATGTGTCATTTCAGAGAGATAGTTTCAAATGTTGAGAAAGTTGTTTGGATAACGGAAGTTTTAGAACTGGAAGCACCAATTTACGTCGGTCCTCAAAATGGGCATTACAAGCTTTGTGAATTTTCATATTGGGGCTTTGTGATATGGCTCATGTTTCGTCTTCGCAATACTTAAAATTCTATTTATCAGTAGCTCATATTATATTAGATATTTAAAATTGAATATGAAATTGCATTTTTGTAATTTGAATATGATATTGTGATATTTTGAAATTAAAAAGTTTGTAGCTCATATTATAGTATTATCTAAATATGATATTGTTGCATTTGAGATATGGAAGCATTTTAGACTTCATATTGAATTATATGATGAATTATGTATGTGATATGGATATCATCATTTATGAGATATTATATTCATTTGTTTTAAGAATTTAATATCAATTATACATAAAACAGTGTAAAAACATAATTTCAATTAGTAACACATATAAGTGTTACTAATATTTTGGATAGCAATGCTTATCTATATTACAAACCTAAATAATAAGAAAAGAAATTTATGTGTAACAACACATATATGTGTTGCTAAATAATCATTTTCCAACACTTATAAGTGTTACCATATATTTCTATACCAACACTTATTAGCGTTAGAGTATGTCTAGGTACCGACACTTATAAATGTTAGTAATACGTATGTTCATAACACTTGTAAATGTTGCAAATTTGACCGCTTCATTCCTCACAGTTCATTATTAACACTTAAAAAGTGTTACTAAAATTATTTGTAACACTAATGAATGTTAGGATTTGCCTGTTTTGGTGTAGTTTATCCAAGTGTCGAAAAAACAGATTATTGGAGTGAAAGAAAGGAAAGATAGAACTAAATCTCATGACGAATGATCTGTAATATGCCAATAATCTTTTTAAAAAAAATACATCAAAACAAACAACTTTGATGTTGGTGACTTTCGCTGAATCCTAATGGCCTGGAAGAAAATGATTTTTAAGTCTAAATGGATATGTTTGCTTTTATTAAACAGAGAATAGGAAATGAGAAACAGAAGAAGAAGAAATGTTTGTAGTGTTTGTGTTCATGAATGTTAGTGTACATGTATTTCATTTACAGCAAGCTTATCCTCTATTCCAAAGCAACTTACACACATAATTGATTATTACACCGCATACAAACACGAGTATCATAACCAAAATCAAAATCAAATTATTTACAATTTATACAACATTCATTACCTAAAAAGTGTTTAGCAAAGATTAGAGTTTTCATAACATTCATTTATTACCAAAAATATGTAACAAAGGCTAAGTGCTCGTACCTTCTCAATTTATTGAAATCAAACCTCGAGCTTTAAGTTCAAATCTTTTGAGTGTAGAGATGATGATCAAAGCTGTATGTTTTATATTTAACATTTCCAAGCTAAAAAGAGTTGATTTTTCTCTAATTATAAATTGTGAAGAAGGTGGAAGAAGAGAAATTAGAAAGTAGAAATGAAGATGAAATAAATGAGAAAGTGAGATAAAATTAAAAAAATAAACTTACATTTATAAATGAATGAAAAGGTTAAAAGATAATGGAAATTAGAGAGGCATCCCTATCATACTTTCATATTGTAAAGCGGGTCTCTGTCAAAGTTTCATTGTAAATCGGGTTCCTGTTTTCTGAAAACGAGGAAAATTATTGCTGAAATGTCAGCAACTTTTATAAACAAGTGTTGATATTTCAGCAACTTTCCCTGTCAAAGTTTCATTGTAAATCGGGTCCCTGTTTTCTGCAAACGAAGAAAATTATTGCTGAAATGTCAGCAACTTTTATAAATAAGTGCTGATATTTCAGCAACTTTCATAGACCGTGTTCAAAGTGTACATAAATGTTGCTGAAATGTCAGCAACTTTTATAAATAAGTGTTGATATTTCAGCAACTTTCATATACTATGTTCACAGTGTACAGAAAAGTTGCGGAAATGTCAGCAACTTTTATGAAAAGTTGCATCATGCTCTGCAATAATCGTGAATAAAAAAACAGAGATCTAATTTACACTGAAATATAGTGAAGGACTTTTCGTGAATTTTGAAACTTAATAAGGACCTGTGCCAAAAGTACCCTAAAAGATAAACGCCCTTGCTCCTTTTTTTCAAATATCCCATCTTATTCTAATTCAACCAAGTACTAAACCCATGAAAATATGGTGGATGTTAGGAAGTTTCATGTACTTTTGTTAATTTCTATACTTGAGAAATCTTTTGAATTTCACATCCATCATTTTACTTTCAAATTCAAATATATTTTATATTAATTAATCCTTATTATATCTATCTACCTGTCTTTACTCTTCAAAATAAAATGTTTTCTTTAATCATTTTAAATGTTTTTTTAAAAGTGTATACCAATATATCATAACTTTCTACAACTTGTCGATCGATAAAAAGCCGAAAATCTTAAAAAGGGGATTCGGTCACATTCTCAGATTTCCATCAAACTATCTATTTTTGTAAAAAAAAGTTCAAAAATGAATTTATATCATTAATTATAAATTAAAAGAGAGTTATTTAATTACTAAAACCATCAATTGAAAATTTAAAATAAATTAAATATTCACAAATTAAAACAATAAAATTCCAGGTCGTTGCAGTACTACACGCTTTTATGTTGCGTTTCACTCACATATCATATGTTTGGACCATTCGACCATATTTTTTCTTTTTAATTATACTCCTATAGGTCATGGAGAAGACCAATGGTGGCTGAGGCACGATGGTTCAATGGAGACGTCACTTATTTATCCATTAGTTATCTACTATTTATTTGATATTTTTCCAACCACTCAGACTATTTATTTATTATCAACATTTAGAGATATTGTGTAATTGAAGTCTATTAGTTACATTTTATTTTACTCATTTGGAATAATGGTATTTTTCACTAATTTATTTTATTCCTTCCACTGTAAGTTTCACAAAGTGTATAATCTTTCTAATAGCTCTGCGATCTGTTTATATTTTGTCTCCGAATGATCTGCCATCAATGACTTCTGTAGTGTCATCGTCATCTTTTGGACATGAATTGGGATGTCGTAGATGGATGGTTGTTATTGGTGCAAATCCATACACTTGGTGAAAATTTCACTAAGTCTTAAGTCATGCTTCATAACTTGATCCATCATCGCTTTGCCTCACCGCTTTGTTCTGTGTACATCCATTCATTGCAGTGATCAACTTCAAACATACTAGAGCTAATCCATTAAGGTATACTATGTTAAGTACTCCCCATCCTATTGCAATCCATCAAAGACTCCACCATATATTGTCTTCCCATACACTTCTTCCCATACACTGAGAAGTTCTCCATCCACAGAGTAAATCATCTCCATTTCACTCCATGTGAGTGTTTCATCCATACATACAAATATATAATCGTGATGACAGCAAACATATCATTCTATGAAGCATTATACACATAAACATTCTATCATACACCTAACATGCATATATAAATCCATATCGTTCAAACATGTAATTTAAACCAATTAAAATTTAGAACACTTTTTAAGTCATGTTTTTAAATCAAGTTAGATTTACAAATCATGTTTTAAGCTAGAATAATGGATCCAAAACATTTTTAAATGTATATTTCAATTATAATAGGAAGATATCGTTAATCACTCATCCATAGATGCTAAAATGACCAAAAAAGCCTTAGATTAGTCCAAGTCCAAGATTGACAACAAAGTAGAGGAAAATCCTCTTCCAAAATGATGATTTGATAATCTTTAATGTTTCCCCTAAGTAGGGGCAGATACGGTCGGTTAACCGAACTGTTTGGTTAATTATCCAACTTAACCGACCAAACTATACGGTTCAGTTAACTAAAAGATAATAAGTTTGGGTTATTGATACCAATTGAAATGACCAATTTTAACTGTGGTTAAGCGCGAACATCTAACGGATAACCGACAATCGATTAACCATCGTTAACCGAGTTATTAACTGCATTTAGCGGCTAAAAATTAATTGATACCAAATAAATCAAACTCAAAGCACTAAATGTCCCAAATCCTCGGTTCAAACTCAAACCAATATTACAAAATATAATAATTTAATGCAAAGTTCAAACTCAAACCAATATTACACTTCATTCTCAAAACATAATAGCTCAAACTTAATAAATAAATGTCTCGGTTCACTGCAAAGTTCAACAATTATTACCTGTATTGAGAAGCCCCCCAATCTAATTTCCACTGTATGTGTGTATATGTATGTATATATGTATACATATGCATGTGTGTATGTATATGTATGCATGTGTGTATGTATATTATATATAGTACAAACTACAATGTTCAGCAAGGTAGGTGGCAGGAATACAGAATTACAATACAGTACGTAGTTTGTAGCCTAAAATACAGTACATGTTTCATAACTTCATACATAATATAGACCCTAAGTTGCATGAAAGCTAATTTCAATGTCAGACTCATAGCATGTCAGCAAGGTGCAACTGTCATTCACGAACTAGCCAAGCAAGAAGCAAGTTGCTAGTTTTGAGACATAAGTAAGAAGGCAAGTTCTTAAACATATGTAAGCTGATTGGTAAAGTTTATAAACGATAAGAAGGAAGGTTCTGAGATATAATTTAGTAAGCATACATAAATTCAAATGAACTATGTATAATTCAAATGCTTAGAGCAGTATATAATGAAGCATGTGTATAATTCATTGTGAAATAAACTATTGCATATAATTCAAATGAAATGTGTATAATTCAAATGCCTGAAGCAATTAACTAAACAATAACATATAACTCACAGTTAACTGCAAACTGACTAACTGGGCACATTTGTTTATAGTACATATAATTCACTAACTGAGCACATTTGTATAAACTAAAGATGTGAGCATAATGCATGCCGATAATACACAGATAAATGAAGCAAGTTTATATAATTGATAACTATTAACTACAACTTGTTCGCAAATGAACTTAACATTCTTAAATTTTGGGTTATATGCAACTTGCTTAACAAGTTTATATGCACCGAATATTCACAAGTTTATATGCACTTTCTTATTGGTGTACTTGCTTCTTAGGTTCTAAACCATATGAACGGCATATTCTCCACTTTTGAATTTACACCGATAACTATGAGCGTGTGTGTATAAATTTACATAGATGACTATGAACATGTGTGTATAAATTTGCATAGATAACCGAACATGTAAGCATAATTTATGCCGACAATACATAGATAACTGATGCAATCAATTATGCAAAGAACATGTGAGAATATGTACGTATAAACTTGAGATACTGAGAATATGCAGCAGGTTCGTTATCAATTATGAAGCAAGCAGGAGGCCAGGAACGTATTTATATAAACTGAGCATGTGCATACTATGAACATGTGTATATAAACTGATCATGCGTATACAAACTGAGCATAATGAATTTAGTGTTAAATTTTGGTGATACAAAATAACAAGTAGAAGAAACAAATATGCAAAACGGAAAGTAATCACATATGTTTATTATGGAAATGAATAAATTAATGGATCGCATTTCCATTAGATGTCAATGGATTAAGCGCATGCCCAAGTTATGGAATAAAATATATGCAAAAGGATATGCATATTATTTGTTTCTCGGTAATCACATTGCTTTAAGATTATTTTCTTCGATCTTTGCTAATGAAAGGAATGAGTGAATTACTTGCTATGTTTGCATCATTTGTTACCATTGTAATTTGCCTCCATTATCTTCTTACCATATCTTGGTAATTTGATTAATGACTCGCATGAATTTACTGGCTATATATTGAGGTAGACTTCATTGTAAAGCCATCCTGGTATTCAGCCAGTGATCTCCAAATAGAATGTCTCTTCTTGTTAACCATAATTTAGAGCTTTGGTATGTAAACTCTTATCTTGTAATCTCTTATAACTCTCTCATGTGTAATAAAATCTCTCGCTATTGGACTGGATGTATACTATCTTGATGATAGTGAAACCAGTATAAATATTGTGCGTCTTCTTTCCTTATTTATAGTTATTTACTATTTATTTGGAATAACAGAATAATTGCTGCTAGATTAAGTGATGTTCAAATTGGAAAATCTAGATCATGTTTATTGTTTTTCCGCATTTGTGCAATTTTTACACAACAGATTGGTATCAGAGCAAGGCGATTGTTTAAATTTGCGCATCAATGGCTTCTAGAAAGAGTTGTAGATCCGGTGGTAATTATGCTATTACTCATTTGGACGAAAAAATAGATTTTGTGCAATATAGAAATTAAAGATGGAGGAGAATATGTTGAGAGAAAAGAGCGTTTCAGTCTTGAAAATGTGGCGATAAAGAGTTTAGAGTGTTGAAGGGACAGTTGGATTTGGGAATCCGTATCTGCTTCATGGCTCAATGTTGATGTGAGTGTCTTATGTTGATTGCCATGGGAAATTTGTTGTTTGACAGATAAGGTACATGGAAGGAGAGAGATTTGTCTTGCATATAAAGATTTGGATTAGCCTTGTTATGTCTATTGACTTTTGTTTTTGGCTCTGTATTTGGATTGGTGATTGAGAGAATTTTTTGGCCTTGGTAGTTTTGAGATTATTTTGGTATCTACCTTCTTTTGATTTTGGATATTTGCGACATTTTTTAGTGGACGGGGACATAGTCTGAGCTCGTTAGGAAGGTGTGATGGGGGTAGCCTTGTCGGAACCTATTAGGTAAGTATTCATTTTGGTATCTATCTCGATAAGAGATTTTGGTTGAAGATAGAGTTTATTTTTAAGAGTTTTATGTTGAGAAGAGAACTTAAATCGAGATGGAGTGTTGGAGATATGTGATTTTGCATCAAGGTAGAGTGTTAAATTTTGATGATACAAAATCACAAATAGAAGGAAATAGATATGCAAAACTGAAAGTAATCACATGTGTTTATTATGGAAATGAATAAATTGGTGGATCGCATTTCCATTAGATGGCAAGGAAATAAGTGCATGCTCAAGTTATGGAATAAAATATATGCAAAAGGATATGCATATTATTTGTTTCTCAGTAATCACATTTCTTTGGAATTATTTTCTTCCATCTTTGCAAATTAAAGGAATGAGTGAATTACTTGTTATGTTTGCATCATTTGTTACCATTATAATTCGCCTCTATTATCTTCTTACCATATCTTGGTAATTTGATTGATGACTCACATGAATTTACATTGGCTATATATTGAGGGTAAACTTCATTGTAAACCCATCCTGATATTCAACCAGTGATCCACAAATGGAGTGTCTCTTCTTGTTAACCCTAATTTAGGGATTTGGTATGTAATCTCTTATCTTGTAATCTCTTGTAACTCTCTCATGGGTAATAAAATATCTCTCCATTGGACTGGACATACACTACATTGATGACAGTGGAACCAGTATAAATATTATGCGTCTCTATTTCTTCTTTATAGTTATTTACTATTTATTTGGAGTAACATAATAATTGCTGTTAGAACAAGTGATGTTTAAATTATAGATCATGTTTGTTGTTTTTCTGTATTTGTGCAATCTTTTCACAATAGATTGGTATCGAAGCAAGGCGATTGTTTGAATTTGCACACCAATGGCTTCTAGAAAGAGCGATAGATCAGGTGGTAATTATGCTATTACTCATTTGGACGCAAAAAAAGATTTTGTGCAATATGAAAGTTAAAGATGGAGTAGATTATGTTGAGAGATAAGAGAATTCCAGTCTTGAAAATTTGGTGATAAGGAGTTTAGTGTGTTGGAGGGACAGCTGGATTTGGAAACCTGTATCTTCTTCATGGCTCAATGTTGATATGAGAGTCTTATGCTGATTTTCATGGAAAATTTATCATTTGACAGATAAGGTATGTGGGAGGAGAGAGATTTGTCTTGCATATAGAGATTTGGATTAGCCTTGTTATGTCCATTGGATTTTGTTTTTGGCTCCGTATCTGGATTGGTGATTGAGAGAATTTTTTGGCCTTGGTGATTTTGAGATTATTTTGGTATCTACATTCTTTTGATTTTGGATATTTGCTACTTTTTTTAGCGGACGGGGACATAATCTGAGCTCGTTAGCAAGGTGTGATGGGGGTGTCCTTGCCGGAACCCATTGGGTTAGTATTCATTTTTGTTATTTATCTCGTTAAGAGATTTTGGTTGAAGGTGGAGTTCATTTTAAGAGTTTTATTTTGAGAAGAGAACTTAAGTCGAGGTGGGGTGTTGGAGATATGTGATTTTGCATCAAGGTGGAGTGTTAAATTTTGTTGATACAAAATCACAAATAGAAGGAAATAGATATGCAAAACGGGAAGTAATCACATGTGTTTATTATGGAAATGAATTGGACCGCATTTCCATTAGATGGCAAGGAACTAAGTGCATGCTCAAGTTATGGAATAAAATATATGCAAAAGGATATGCATATTATTTGTTTCTTAGCAATCACATTGCTTTGAGATTATTTTCTTCCATCTTTGCTAATTAAAGGAATGAGTGAATTACTTGCTATCTTTGTATCATTTGTCATCATTGTAATTTGCCTCCATTATCTTCTTAACATTTCTTGGTAATTTGATTGATGACTCACATGAATCTACATTTACTACATAATGAGGGTAGACTTCTTTATAAACCCATCCTAGTACTCAGCCAGTGACCCACAAATGGAGTGTCTCTTCTTGTTAACCCTAATTTAGGGCTTTGGTATGTAAACTTTTATCTTGTAATCTCTTGTAACACTCTCATGTGTAATAAAATATCTCTCCATTGGACTGGACGTACACTACCTTGATGATAGTGGAACCAGTATAAATATTGTGCATCTCTTTTCCTTCTTTGTAGTTATTTACTATTTATTTGGAGTAACAGAATAATTGCTGCTAAATAAAGTGATGTTTAAATTGGCAAATCTAGATCATGTTTATTGTTTTTTCATATTTGTGCAATCTTTGCACAACATTTAGTTCATAACATAGGTCATGCTTAATAATAATGAATTTACTATGAACATGTGCATATAAATATACTGTATAACTGAAGCATGCGTATACAAACTGTTTGCAAACTGACTAACTAAGCAAGTATGCATAATGTATGCTAACAATACATGGATAACTGAACCATCTTTACATAATTGATGAGGAAATTCATAATTGATAATATTAACATACTACGTATTCTCAAGTTTGTATGCACTGAATTTTCTCAAATTTATATTATAGTGTGTTATCCCATTTTTTGGACAAAACTGGAATATCAATGTTGTGTGCATTTCCACCACGACCGGAATAGGAAGAAGCCAGCAAGCGTACATAAGTCAGGGGTTTCGCTCAAGGATCAAATATAAAAGTTCCATTCGGCATAGCCCATTCGGCAATAAGAAGCAAGGCCTCACTCGGCACTCATAGCACATAAGTTCATTCGGCGTTCCCAGTACAAGAGTTCATTCGGCTTTCCCAATCCATTCGATAGTACCGATCCAAATCCAACCTTCCCCCCATACCACAGCCGAACCGGACCTCTCCACCTCCATGCCGAACCATGCATAGCCGAACCAAGCTCCACTTCCATGCTCCACCGAACCACATACCACCGAACCAAGTCACTTCGTCCATCACTGAACCATCCACAACCGGACCAAGCTCCAACTTCTCCAAGCTCCATGCCGAATGAAGCCTCGCCGAACCAGAACGCTACCAGGCCAGATTGCTTCAGCCCAAGCCCACCAGTAGCTATAAACATCCAAGACCCCTGCCCCCAGCCTCACTCTATAAATACAGGGGCAGGGGTACAACAATGGCAGACAAGTTTGGGAGCTCAAGCCTGGAAGGAACTCTCAAACAACTTTAGATACTTGTAATCAAAGCTTTGTACTTGTAATCTAAAGAAAAAAGGAGAATAACATATAAAGTGGACGTAGGCACGTTCTGGCCGAACCACTATAAATCTGTGTGTCTTTTACAGTTTAGTCCCTGCTTTTTATATATTTGCATAAATCACCCAAATCACTAAATACAACATAAAATCAACCAACTCATACGACTTTGGGTGTTTGCGACCATTTTTTACGAAAACATTTTGGTGCTTTCATTGAGAGGAACCAGCTCTCGCTACATCGGATAGAAGTTGAATTTGAAAATCTAAGAGTTCAGATCTAAGAGTTATGACGAGACAAACAAGTAGAAGGCAAAGGCCAGAGAGAAGTGAACACCAAGGAAGTCAAGAGGCTTCCTCAGGAGGGAATCAAGCGTCGATCTTCATCACTAGGGATGAGATGGAGGCCATGATGAGAAGACAAGAAGAGATGATCCAGAACTTACTTCAACAAATTGGGCAAATTGGAGCACAAATCCAAGGAGCAACTGGGGTTCAGAACGGGGCAGGACCATCTGGCGCAGCACCAGAGCTAGGGGGCACTCACGCAGAGCATGTTGATCCGACCCCGGGAAGTGAGATGGGGGCATCCGAACCACCTGGTAGCAATAGAGGAATGAACGTTCAGCTAGGGAGGCATACACATGAAAACTCCCGCGGACTTGGGGGGCAGGTCGAAGACAGTGAACGAGAACTACAGCTTGGAGATAATGACAGATTAGCAGAGATGGTTAGAAGAGCTATGAGAGGCGGTTTAGTAAACAGAGACTTGGCAGATGTAAACAGGAGTCCTTTTTCTTCTGCGATTAGGATGGCTAGGAACCCACCAGAATTCAAGCTACCATCATTGGACATGTACAACGGGAAAACGGACCCCACGGTCCACCTAACGAAGTATATGAGACATATGGAAGTGCTGGGGACATCAGAGGAGGTTATGGCCCGGTGCTTTCCACTGTATTTGACGGACATTGCAGCGTTATGGTTTAGGCAACTGGAAAGCGGCTCCATAGGAACATGGGCAGATTTAACTGAGAGATTCATGAGGCAATTCAGGGTTCATATTGCGAGACCCAAGAATGTGATGACTTTGGCAACCTTGAAACAGAAAACTGGAGAGACTTTGAGGAGCTTTCTAACGCGATTTAATGCGGCGGCAGCATCAGTGGATCGACCAGATCCATCTATGGTCATGATGGCAGCTGTATCTGGAATAGCTGGTAATACAGAGTTCAAGAATTCATTAACCAAGGACCCGCCTATGAATCTGGGAGAGTTCTATCATGAGGCTGAAAAGTTTCTGTGCTTGGAAGATGCTAGTGCAGAAAGAGAGGAAGAAGATGACGTTTACGTAATCAAGAGCGGAAACCCACCTGGAAAGGGTGCAGAGATTAGCAAAGGAAAAAGAAAGGCTGAGGATAATGATGACAGGACAAAGTGGCTACGAAGAGAGCCACGATTCACCACCTATTCAGAGCTGAATGAGAGTTTGGAACGGATTTATCAGGATACCAAGGGGCAGGTTCCGTACCGTAGACCAATGCGAAGGGATCCAACCTCTGACGAAAGAAAATCAGATAAGTTTTGTGTATTTCATGAATTGAATGGTCATAACACTAATGATTGTAGGCATTTGAAGGACGAGGTGGAAGGGCATATCAGGAACGGTATGCTCCTTCAGTATGTGAGGAGGCGAACTCCAGCAGTGGAGCCAGAGCGACCACCGTCTACCTCGGCTAGAGGTGACCCTAGATCGGGGCACCATTTGATTATCCCTTGATTGCTTGATTAAAATAACGATGAACAGGTCGTAAGCTTCCACTAACGCAATTAAATCGTTTACACATGTACGAGATCGTGAACGATCTCCAGGCATGCTCTGAATGATCATTGACTGCTTCGGAGTGGGAACTTACACTTTGACATCCTTGCTTTGCTTTTGTTTCGATTTTAACATTTGAATTCTTCCTGTTTGGACATTTCTGCTGTAAGGTACTATTTCTTTAACATTTACAATTCTATGAAAAAATTATTTACTTGTATGCCCGTTGGATCGCGAACGGTCCACGAGCACCTATTTCATGGCAACGAACTGCCGAAGTCTTTGATTCGAAAAATTCCCCCAAACAATGACTCCAACACTGATAATATTAAGTCCCCCCCGGGCACACTCATTCGCCTCGAACGGCACCCGACTTCGAACAGTCACAATTCGCCTCGAACGACACTCGACTTCGAACAGTCACAACTCGCCTCGAACGGCACCCGACCGCGAACGGTCACAAACTCGCCTCGAACGGCACAACTCGCCTCGAACGGTACAACTCGCCTCGAACGGCACAACTCACCTTACCTCAAATGGCTCGATCGCGAACGGTCGTCATTTGAGGTCCGCCACCTGATCACTGACTGTTGCACCTTACCTCAAATGGCTTGATCGCGTACGGTCGTCATTTGAGGACCACCACTTGACCGCGCACTGTCACACTTTACCTCGAATGACTCGATCACGAACGATCGTCATTTGAAGTTAAGCGCTTGACCTTGAACGGTCCCCACTTGACCGCGCACTGTCGCACTTTACCTCGAATGACTCGATCACGAACGATCGTCATTTGAAGTTAAGCGCTTGACCTTAAACGGTCCCCACTCGACCGCGCACTGTCGCACTTGACCTCGAATGATTCGATCCCGAACGGTCGTCATTTGAAGTAAAGCGCTTGACCTTGAACGGTCACATTTCACTGCAGATGACTCGATCCCGAACGATCGACGCACGGATTTATGCGCTTGACCGCGCACGGCCGCACTTCACCTCAAATGACTTGATCACGAACGATCGTCATTTGAAGTTAGGCGCTTGACCATGAACGGCCGCGCTTCATCCCAAATAGCTCGATCCCGAACGGTCGTCATTTGGGGCCATATAAAATATCAAGCTCTTTACAGGTTGTCAACATGATACGAACATCCAGCTCATGGCATTACAAAACACGCCTTCCTACCGCAAGGCATATTTGGGGGGCAAAGTGTTATCCCATTTTTTGGACAAAACTGGAATATCAATGTTGTGTGCGTTTCCACCACGACCGGAACAGGAAGAAGCCAGCAAGCGTACATAAGTCAGGGGTTTCTCTCAAGGATCAAATATAAAAGTTCCATTCGGCATAGCCCATTCGGCAATAAGAAGCAAGGCCTCACTCGGCACTCAGAGCACATAAGTTCATTCGACGTTCCCAGTACAAGAGTTCATTCGGCTTTCCCAATCCATTCGGTAGTACCGATCCAAATCCAACCTTCCCCCCATACCACAGCCGAACCGGACCTCTCCACCTCCATGCCGAACCATGCATAGCCGAACCAAGCTCCACTTCCATGCTCCACCGAACCACATACCACCGAACCAAGTCACTTCGTCCATCACCGAACCATCCACAACCGGACCAAGCTCCAACTTCTCCAAGCTCCATGCCGAATGAAGCCTCGCCGAACCAGAACGCTACCAGGCCAAATTGCTTCAGCCCAAGCCCACCAGCAGCTATAAACATCCAAGACCCCTGCCCCCAGCCTCACTCTATAAATAGAGGGGCAGGGGTACAACAATGGCAGACAAGTTTGGGAGCTCAAGCATGGAAGGAACTCTCAAACAACTTTAGATACTTGTAATCAAAGCTTTGTACTTGTAATCTAAAGAAAAAAGGAGAATAACATATAAAGTGGACGTAGTCACGTTCTGGCCGAACCACTATAAATCTGTGTGTCTTTTACAGTTTAGTCCCTGCTTTTTATATATTTGCATAAATCACCCAAATCACTAAATACAACATAAAATCAACCAACTCATACGACTTTGGGTGTTTGCGACCTTTTTTACGCAAACATAGTGCTTAATTGAGTATCGAATCTTCTCAAGTCTCAATATGAGTTTAGTTCAGTTCTCAAGTATCATATTGATTATACAAAGTTGCTTGTAATCGTTAGTAATTAATCATAACATAAACCACTTTTTGTTTAGATATTCCTGGTTAAGATGTTTTGAGAAAGGATATCGATACATCCATTGAGACTAAAGTGTGTGATGTTCTCCAAATGGTAGGTAGTGTATTATACATGGCCGTTGGAAGCACTAAGGTGTTAGCTAATATTCATAGTTATTGGATAATTATGGAATAACTCTTTCGAGAGTTAACTACTGGTTGATAATAAGTAGATTAAATGAGAAATCTCAGTGTAACAATGATATATAGTTCCCTTAACTTGAGAATACCATGAAACTTCAATGTGAATACTCCATATTAATTATAGTTTGATCATGGCATGATGATCATCAAACGACTATGGTTTGGTCTGATTTGAAGCATTATTCAATTTAGAATTGTCACCTCACTTGCATGAGGTTAGAATTGCAGTCAACTAGAGCCAACTCAAAATCAAAATCCCCGACCCAAATTGAATGGTTGATAATAAATGTTATTATTGAAGCAAAGACTTTGTTTATACACTAATCGAGCTAAATGTTGGTAATATTAAAGTTTGACCAATACTTAACTCCGTACAACCTAAAATGATATAGTATTGGTGAAGAGAACATGTGTAAATTATTGTCACTATTGGTATCGCTTGAGATAATATAAAATACAATTTTTATTATAAAGCCTATAAGCGATGAAATTTGCCAAACTGTCATCACTAGCTAAGTTGACGTGTGAACATTAATATTTGAATTGTTCAATATTAATCGCTGACTGAATACACGCCTCTGAGTCACACTACCACATTTGTGAATTCTTTGATAACCACATGATTTAATCAGTTGATAAAGTTTTATAAATTAATTAATATTTGAGAAAGGTTAATTATAATTTATTTGATGTATTGGGCGTTGTAAGTAATTATTTGGATATCTATACAAAAGTTATACATCCATGCATCCATATACAACATCAATGTTTATTTAAATATATTTTAAATATAGATAATTACCGGACCTTTGGAAAAAAATTAATCCATGCATGGTTATGTCATGGTTGATCATACGTAGGAGAGAGAGGTTATTGAATTGATTGAGAATTAAATGAAAATTAAAAGGGGAAGTTTTAAGGAAAGAATGATAAAGGTTTCTTTTATCTCTATAAAATATTATTCTCTAATTATTTTTCAAATTTATTCTTTTCTCTCTTTCTCTTTTCATACGTCTACCATGATCGCCACCCGTCTTCTCCATCATGATAACTTATTGGATTTGATTTGAAACTATATGCGTATTGTTATTTAACCATAAAACCAATTATGTATTTGATTTTAAATAAGTATATTATTAATGTTCACTGGATCTAATATGGATGTTAATGTAAATTTGATTTTATTATAGTAAAATTTACCTGTGTTTTCATGGTTTGATTTATTTTTAATTGTGAATTTGATCTTCAAATAATTGAATTATATATATATATATATTATGTTATTCTATTAGTAAAACAATGTTAAGTCTTTTGCTTAAGTTAATTTTATTTTCAAACTAATGCATTCAATGTTTTAATGTTTAGACAAATATATATTCGAACTTTAAAATTTAAAATATAGTGTTTATGTATATGGAAAGTTTAATTAGTTAGTCATGTTGCTGGAGTTTTACATAAATTATGATAATTCTATGTAGTAATATTGTTTTAATATATGTTTGTGTGTTCTTCAAATCTGAATTATTGATGTTAAGATAATTTTGATAATGGACAAGTGTAGAACTATTTCATAGAGATTGGATTCGGTATTAATTAGGTGTTTGTAAAAGAGGAATGTGGAATCAATTAAAATGTCACATTTTTTCTCTTTCCTCTTTAGATCATGATTGTATTAGATCTAAAAGTAAAATATTTTTTCCCATCTTCACTTAGACGCTAAGCATTCACAGGCTTTAAAGATATCTATTTTTATTATATTAATTTATTTTCATATATATATATATATGTGTGTGTGTGTGTGTGTGTGTGTGTATGTGTGGTACAGTAAATATCAATATACATATAATATACACATACTATAGTATATTTAACACATATACTCTCTTAGGTATTCATATTCCCAACAGTCATTTGAAATTGTCATATGCACATTTAAGTATAATGTATATGTACATACAATAGATATAAATCTTAATATCTATATGTATGCATATATATATATATATATGCTTTATTGAATTATTTTGTCACATTGCGGAATATATACATGACATAGTCTAATAAATATTTAATTAAATTAATTAACACGATAAAATAATAACTATAATTTTTTTAAATAAAATATTTTTTTTAGGAGAAAAATGTGTGATCCTCTATAATAGGAGAGCACATATGTAAATATATATATATATATCACTAAAGATAAGGTGCTGCCAACATGCTTGGCAGGTAACTAATCATAGTACAAATAATAAAGAAAAGAACTCGGGTACCCGTGGAATGAGCTTCGGCAAGGCCACCGCCCATTACACCCCAATATCAAGCTCCACCAAGGCCACCGCCCGGTAGTGAGGTGTTAGAAGTACCTAAAAATCTATGAAAAAACTCAACGCTAAAGATACTAGAGGATAGCTCCATCTGAGAAGGAAATGCCACGCTGCAGACTCGGAAGAACTAGAGATGTGAATGATCTAGAATGAAAATGCCACTCTGTAGACTCGGAAGAACTGGATAGAGCGCCTCGTTGTAAAGTGAACGATCTAGAAAGTAGAACGCCACGCTGAAGATGTAGAAGGACTGAGAAGAACTCCTCACTGCAAACAGCAATCCTGCCAACAGCAATCCTCTGAACCTGCCAAAAGAATCTAACACCATTTCTGGCCAAACCTATATCTGTAAAAGGAATTAAAGAAAATTATAAGAATAATACACATATATGTATGTTACCCGTTACCTTGGCCTAGCTACGTAAAGGTGATTACGGAGATTAGACTTGGCTACTGAGGGGAAAGATGGCCATGAGATGACATCTGTATGACCAGAGTGTGATTTTCTAGCAACTTTATCCAACCCAGGGTAAATGAAGTCAACGAACAGATGATAAGGGGTGCCAGGATTATGAAGGTTAGCTTGGTGGAATAGGCATCGGTATAGATTGATAAGTTGAAGAGCGTATGAGTAAGGTCGGCATGATTGGAGGGATCGACATGACAGTGGTTAGAAAACTAGGTCGGCACAGTGTTTAATCAGCTTGGCATCTGGAGTGTTGGGGTCGGCAAAGTGCATGGAATATGGAATGGATCTGATCGGCATTAAGAGTATAATGGACCGGGTCGGTGTAGTAAATGGGGTGGATTGGATCGGCATAGTGTGTGAGATGGGTTAGGTCCGCATAGGGTATCAAGACCACCGGGTCGGCATAGTGTGAGATGGGTTAGGTTGGCATAGGGTATGAAGACCGTCGGGTCGGTATAGAGAATGAGGACCATCAGGTCGGCATAGTGTATGAAGACCACCGGGTCGGCATAGTATATGAAGACCACCGGGTCGGCATAGAGAACGAGGACGATTAGGTCGGCATAGTGTATGAAGACCCTTGGGTCGGCATAATATGGCTCGGGTCGGCATGGTAATTTCGGTCGGCATAGTGTGTTGGGCAGAGCCTTTCTTATGGTGGGCCCAAGTGGTCAGAAGGGTCTAGGCCTTGAGATATCAGTAAGGTTGCATGCTGCCTTTATCTATAAATACAGGGCAGAGGGCCATTCTTGGGACCTCTCTTTTCGGTTGACAAGTGAAACTCTGCCATTTTTGTAATCAATTTCTTTTTGTTCTAACTTGTTCTCAAGCTCTTTCTTGTGGATTGTAACCGTAATCAATTGGTTGATAAAGCAATAAAGAAAGTATTCAAAGTGGACGTAGGCAATCAACGCCCAACCACTATAAATCTTGTTATTTCTATTTTTCTACAGCATTTTTCTTGAATATTTAGCGCTACTCCTAATTTTTCATTTAATTTCTTTATTTATTTCACTATCTAAACCTATTTTCGGGTGTTTGTGACCAGCATGGTTGCAAACATTTTGGTGCATTCACTAAGAAGCTTGATTCTCAGGCTATAGGATCACCTTTGCTGCTGCTAGATTGCAGAAATCCTCTAAAGGATAACCAGGTTCACTTTCAAAAGGTTGCAAATACTATTCAGATTGTTCAAGATCTAATCAAAGGAATTCAAGATGGTAAGCCTCACCATATGTACTTCCTATAATGTTGATGCCAATGAAACTGTTAGTGTCCAACAAAGGGGTCCAAGCAACCGGGCTGCTAATAGGAATTTAGAGCATGCTTCAACCCAGAACCCCATCGATTTTGTTACTAGAGAAAAACTTAATGACTTGATGAGGGAGCTGGTGGAGAGCCATTGGTAGCTAAATGAACAAATCCAGGCTAATGCCAACCTGATGAACCAAATTGCCCAACAGCAACACCAAAGCACCGGAGGACGTGTCGCTCGTACTCGGCATCAAACAGCTCAACCTCATCAGACGAGCACCATGTGAGAAGGCATCGCAGAATTGAAACAACATGAGCTGGAGCGACGGAGCGACATGGGGCAGACCATCACGGGGAACAAAAATGGGTCGGTGTCGAACCCACCCTAGGGGTCGATACCGATCCCTCAACCATGAGGATGGCTCCTCGATTGCACTTGGGGGTTATGCTCGCCCTGGAACTGGAAACTTAGGCACTGGAGCATGCTTGGATGCCGATCAATTACCATCCCAGGACGATAATGAAGTGAATCCTTAGGATGCACGTTTGGAGGACAATAGGCCAAGAAGGCGTGAGATACCCCGGAGACACTTGGCACAAACATTTACACGGGATGGAACCTGACCTAGCACCTCCTATCCAGACTCCGAACTTGTCCGCAATGGTCAAGCAGCTGATGAGGGAGAACTAGGGCTTGACTAACAATGATTGGGGAGTCTCTAGGAGTCATACTCCATTTACCGACAACATTTTAAGGCTGAATATCCTAGGAGGTTTAGCACACCTATAATGCCCGCTTACGAAGGGAAGACTGACCTCCGACAGCACGTCATAAGGTACAAATGGTTGATGGACTCGACCATGGGGAATGACGCAACCAAGTGCAGATGCTTCCCTATAACTCTATTTGGGATTGCTACAATATGTCTCATAAGGTTACCCCCCCGATCAATTTCGAGATTTTATGAGCTGGCTACAAGATTCATGGAGCAGTTCCGAATTCATGCTACTCGCCCCCAAAGACATGATATCGTTATCCAGTGTAATACAGGCTCCGGGGGAATCATTGAAGGATTACTTGCAGAGATTTCATGTTGCTTCTACTCAGGTTAATAATTCAAATGACCACGCCATACTTATGGTTGTGGCTAGGGGGTTGACCTAAAATTCGAGTTCGGTGATTGGCTAGCTGGAAAGTCACCACCACGTTGGAACGTTTCTATACGAAGGAAAACCAGTTCATGAGAAAGGAGGAGGCCAGATTGTCTAAAAGGAGCAATGCTACATGAATAAAGAAGTGATACAAAGAAACATCATAGTAAAGCAATTTGGCGAAAGTTATGGAAAGATTTAGGTCAATGTTCAAAACAAGCCGGGTCAACAGAAAAGGGGCGGAGAAGGAAATTCTGATCGAAAGAGGGAGCCCGAAAAGTGGAAGCCATGAATTCCTACTTATAGCGATTATACACCTCTAAGTGCATCTCTGGAGAATATATATCTATCGACCCGTAACACTTTCCAGTATAGGAAGCCAAGTCCGAAAGAATCGACCGAGGAACAAAAGTAGTCCAGAAAGTACTATCGGTTTCATGAATGCTACGGGCACAATACTGTTAAATGTAGGCATCTTCACGATGCCACTGAGAAATTGATTCACTAAAAAAAGTTGTAACATTTTTTCAAGAATCCGCAGGATGGCAGATAGGGAACACTGATCCTAATCGAGTACAAGCTCCGCGTCGACATGAGGAACTCACTCAGACCGGTGGGAGGCTGGTGATAAACACAATAGTTGGTGGACCGCATCTTGCGGATAGAAGTTGGCAGAAAATGGAGCGTTGTGCTAGTTCAATGAAACACGTGGACTTTGAATGTTGCTCAAATACGAAGGATGGAACTCCGGCTAAGCAACATCGTACAATGATAGATGATATAGTATTCAAAAGTAGGGATGTTGACAGAGTGGAGGCCCCTACTATTGATCCAATGGTTATCTCTGCCATGACTGGCCTCGCTCCGGTGAGAAGAATTCTGATTGATTGTGGCATTTCTGTGAACATCATCATTAAGAAAGCTTTTAATCAAATGAGGATGGAGGCTAAGGATTTAAAACCATCTAAAGCTAGTATACACGGCTTCAAAGATATGGCCACTGAGGAAGTAGTTTATGTCGAGTTACTTGTTGAGTTGGGAAAAGGTTAACGTAGGAGGGTGTGGATCCTATCGTTCATTGTCCTGGACGTTGATTCATCGTACAATGTCTTTCTAGGTTGTCTTCCCTGGCCGAATTTCAGCCAGCCCTTGCCCCATGGTGTTTGACATTGAAATTTCGGACAGATAATGGAGTTGGTGTTGTGCATAGTGACCAAGAAACTGGCCATACTTATTATGTGGCAGAGCTAAGAGAAGGGAAGGGTGTGGACAAGTCTATCCGCATCTAGGTTATTGAAGATTGACAAATAGCGCCTAAGCCTTTGCTTGGGCACCACGGTCGGTTCTATAGAGATATAGATCCAAGGGAGGATGAAGAGGAACCCAAGGAGGCCAACTGAACTTACGATTGGTATCTCAGTTAGCCACAACGTCCCATCGTGGGTGTTGAAGATTGGATCACAACTTTGCCCTTCAATGATGAGAGAACTTACTGATTTCCTCTGAGCAAATCTAGATGTATTCGCTTGGACTCATTCTGGCATGTGTGGGATCGTGCCTTCCATCGAGAGCCGTGCATTGAATATTGATCCGAAGTACGTCCCTGTGAAGCAGAAGAGACGAGGCATGGATCCAGAGAGATCTATGGCTCTTAAAGAGAAGGTGGATAAGCTTAATTCTAATGGGTTTATTCATGATGCCCACTACCCTGATTGGATATCTAACCCGTATTAGTGAAGAAGGCAAATAGGAAGTGCAGAACGTGTATTGACTATTCGGACTTGAACAATGCATGCCAAAGGGATAGTTTTCCCCTGCCTAGAATTGACCAGCTAGTTGATTCAACTATAGGGCATGAATTATTGTCATTTATGGATGCGTACTTGGGGTATTACCAAATCCCACTGCACATCCCAGATCAGGAGCACACCGGTTTTTTCATGGATATTGGGTTATATTGTTATGTAGTGATGCCGTTCGGATTAAAGAATGCAAGAGCAACCTATTAGCATTTGGTTAACCGAATGTTTAAAGATTAGATCGGCATGACAATGGACGTCTATGTGGATAATATGCTCATGAAGTCATGGCAATCAAATGACCACATTTGTGACTTAATGGATATGTTTGATATCCTTCGATTTTATAGCGTGAAAATCAAATCGTTGAATTGCTTACATTGTGTTGCGTTAGGAAAGTTCGTGGGCTTCATTGTCAATGCGTAAAGAATCGAAGTGAATCCCGAGAATATTCAAGCCATTCGGGATATACAAGCACCCAGAACTCTTAAGCAAGTACAGAGCCTGAAGGGGAAGGTCGCTGCTTTGAGTCGGTTCATCTCCAGGGCAACCGATAAGTGCATTCCCTTCTTCGAATTAATAAGGAAAGGGAAGAGGAATTTCGAAAGGACACAAGACTCTTAAGGCACGTTGCGAGCTTTGGTGAGCCATTTGGAGAGACCTCCTATTTTGTCGAAGCCCGTAGATCATGAGGAGTTATATATTTACCTAGCTGTAATGCCACATGCCATAAGTGCCGCTTTGATTCGTGAGGAGTACCGGTTTCAGAGACCAGTGTATTACATCAGCAAACGATTAACAAGGCGGAAAGAAATAACCTAAAGATAGAGAAGTTGGCGTACTGCTTGGTAATCTCGTCGCACAAACTTCAACCATACTTCCAGGCACGTCCAATCAACGTCTACAACGATCAACCTTTACGACAGGTCTTACAATGACCCAAGACGTCCAGGAGGCTGCTTAATTGGCATCGAGATCAGTCAGTTCGACATCACATATCTATCTCGAAGGGCTATTTAGGGACAAGCACTGGCCGACTTCATAACGGAGTTTACCATGTAGGATGATCCCTTGGAGAGCAGCATAATCCCTACTGTACGATGGAAGCTATATACTGATGGAGCATCTAATGATCATTGTTCCAACATAGGCGTCGTTAATGTAACCCATGAGAACCAATCAATTTGCTATGCTTTGAAGCTTGATTTCCCTACTATGAACAACGAAGCCGAGTATGAGGCATTGATTGCTAGACTGAAGCTTGCTAAAGAGCTCGGGATGAAATCGATCAAAATCTTTTGCGACACGCAGCTGGTGGTGTACTAAGTTAGAGGGGACTACTAGGCGAAGGAACAATAGCTTGCCTCATACCTTACTCGAGTTCAGAAGTTGTTGGCAGACATTGAATACTATAGCATGTCACATATCCCACGTGAGTAGAATGGGGAAGCTAACTCATTGGCAAAGTTCGCGAGCACTTGCGATGCACAACAGGTAGGCTTGGTTCAGGTCAAGACCCTACATACCCGAAGTATAATGTGATGGAAGTTGATCAAGTACTGGAAACAGAATCCGAAAGGAAGCCATGGTTGACTCCGTTTAAAGAATACCTATTGCATGGGATCTTACCTGAGAAAAGGAACGAAAAGAGACAAGTCCTTCGTAAAGTCTCCCGGTATATTGTGCAAGAAGGAACTATATACCTAAAGGGATTCTCCGTTCCCTTACTTAGGTGTATTTCCCATAACGAGATAAAGCGCATCTTTAAAGAAGTCCATGAGGGAGAGTGTGGCGATCACACTGAGGGGCAAATGTTTACTAAAAATATACACTGTTATGGGTACTACTGGCCGACCATGAACAAAGACATCGCGGACCATGTGAGATGGTGTAACAAATGCCAGATATATGCAAAAGTTCTACATGCACTGCCGATAGAGATTATGCAAATGGTTAGTCCATGGTCACTTGCTGTATGGGGAATAGATATTATCGGCACTTTGCCGATTTCCAGAGGTGGTGCGAGATAAGCGATTGTCATGGTTGACTATTTCACCAAATGGGCCTAAGGAGAGCCATTGGCTAAGATCACAACCAAGAAGGTCATTAACTTTGTTGTTCGAAAAATTGTGTGTGGTTTCGGTCCTCCATGAACTATCGTAACTAATAGCGGAACTCAATTTGATAGTGCCAAGTTTAAAGAGTTTTATCGGAGATATCGCATTGAGAAAAGGTTTGTGGCAGTCACTCATCCTCAAGTGAATGGACAAGTTGAAGCTGTAAATAAGATTATAAAGTCCATCTTGAAAAAGCGTTTGGAAAAGGCTAGAGGCAAATGGGTGGATAAACTTCCTATGACAATCTGGACCTACAGGACCACCCATAAGTCTACAACTGGCCATACCCCATTCGCTCTTGCTTATGGAGCTGAAGTAGTCATTCCTGTAGAACTCGAAGTCCCTTCTCATCGGGTAACGTACTACGATCCCAGAACAGACAAAAATCTCTTATTGGAGTCATTAGACTTCATTGACGAGAAGCGTGAGGAAGCCAATTTGAAAGAGGCTGCATATCGACACCGAGTCGCCCAGTACTATAATACTAAAGTTCGACCAAGAACTATCGAAGTGGGCGGCCTTGTCATGAAATGAATCTTTCCAATCGCATCGTATATGACCCGACATAGGAAGGGCCATATGTTATTGAACAGAGGCTTGGAGAAGGAACTTTCAAGCTAGTGACTGTTGATGGCGTAACACTTCCCAGAGCATGTAATAGAGAACATTTACGTCGCACTTAGATTGTTTTTTTCACACTCCTGTAGTATTTTCTTTCATTATTTGCTTTGGTGTTTGATTTTGTTCTTGATATGTAATAAGACAAGTTATTTTGTCCCTGTTTTTTATGATAAATGAAAGCTTGAAGATTCTTTTCCATGAACTACTGTTATTTTATATTATGATAATTATGTGTTGGAATTGATTAATACAGACATCTATGGCTAAAAATCGACTAGTTACACCGACCCCCAATGAAAATGAACAAGGTGGATTATCTGGTGAGTTTGGTCGGGTGGCCATTTCCATGTGTGTGTCAAAAAGGCAATTCTCATGATGAGAAAAATCTTTAAGTCCCCGGAGTGCGGATTAGAGTACTCTGAGTCCCCAGAGCGTGGGCTAGAGTATAAATGACTTGGGAAAATCTCTACATCCTCGGAGTGCGGATTAGAGTACTCTGAGTCCCCAGAGCGTGGGATAGATTATAAATGACTTGAGAAAAATCTCTAAGTCTCCAGAGTGCATCTAGAGTATTAGGGTCGGCATAGTGCATGACATATGGAATGGATCAGATGGGCATTGAGAGTATAATGGACCGGGTCGGAATGACAGTGATTAGAAAACAATGATGGCATAATGTTCGTTCGACTTAGCGTCTAGAGTGTTGGGGTCGGTATAGTGCATAGCATATGGAATGGATCAGATTGGCATTGAGAGTATAATGGACCGGGTCGGTGTACTGAATGAGATTCATTGGATCGGCATAGTGTGTGAGATAGGTCAGGTCGGCATAGGGTATGAAGACCATCGAATCAGCATAGCGAATGAGGACCATCAGGTCGGCATAGCATATGAAGACCATCGGGTCGGCACATTATGGCTCGGGTCGGCATGATAATTTCGGTCGGCATAGTGTGTTGGGCTGAGCCTTTCTTATGGTAGGCCCAAGTGGTCAGAGGGGTCCAGGCCTTGAGATATCTGTAAGGTTGCAGGCTGCCTTCATCTATAAATACAGGGGCAGGGGACCAGTCTTGGGTCCTCTCTTTTCGGCTGACAAGTGAAACTCTGCCATTTTTGTAATCAATTTCCTTTTGTTCTAACAAGTTCTCGAACACTTTATTATGGATTGTAACTATAATCAGATGGTTGATAAAGCAATAAAGAAAGTACTCAAAGTGGACGTAGGCAATCAATGCAGAACCATTATAAATCTTGTTATTTCTATTTTTCTATTGCATTTTTCTTGAATATTTAATGCTACTCCTAATTATTCGTTTAATTTCTTCACTTATTTCACTACCTAAACCTATTCTCGAGTGTTTGTGACCAATTTGGTTACAAACAATGTATATAAATGAAATTTATGTACATATATATGTATTAATGAAAAAAACTAAAGATACAAAAGTTAAGATGATATGAAAGAAAATAATAAAAATTAGAAAACAGACTTAAAAAGAATCCATGATCAAAGGAAGTTAAAAATCTATAAACTAAAACAAATTAAAACTTAAACTTATGCTCCTTTTATCAGAAGGATTTATGATAATAAGTGAAACCATCATTTAATTTTGAAAAAATGTTAATGCTATAATTAATAATGTCAAAAATATTGTTTTTATGTTTAAATAAATTAATATTATTACTAACCTTGTTAAGATATTCTTTAAACTGATTATTTTAAGCTAATTTATATTTAGGACTTGGGATCCAATTAAAACAAAATGAAGATATTATAAAAATCAATTTATTACGATGGCTATTATTATTACTAAAAATTCTTTGATTTCTCTCAAACCAAATATACCAACAAATTATAACGAATAAAGTATCAAGTGAAAATCCATTTTCCATTTTAAACTTATATCTTAAATTCTTCGAATAATAGTCACAATCAGTAATTTTAGTTATAAGACTAAAGTTAAAGATTTTGAGAGTACTATATAGAATATAATATGTGTCTATGCAATCAAAATACACGTGCATAATGTCCTCAAAATCCAAATTACAAAAGAAACATTTTGTAAGTTGGATTTTGAAGACATTATGCATGTGTATTTTGATTGGATATAAACATATTATATTCTAAATCTTACGCATGTAGATTTAGAAGATATTATGATTTTATTTAATAATTAAATTAGATCTAATGCTAGCTAATAGACCTCACATGGTTCTTAAGATTCAAATAGAGATTATTTATGATATCTACCTATTACAACCGCTACTAACTTGGGTCGGTCCCAATGGTATTAGATCCTGTATGATTAATGCGGTCTAATTAGCTAGCATTAAAAGCCCACTATTAAACTTTTCGATATGATGGGTATCCAGAATAGTAGTGTCTAAGCTTAGAATTAGATATGAAGCATTCTTCCCTTCTTGGCTATTATCCTAGCTCTATAGTTGTGGTAAGCCAAAACGGTTGGCCCAAGCATAAGGCCTGGATTTATTTTGGCCATTGGGCTAAATTTCAACTTAAGATTTGGAAATTCAAAATATATTTTAAACTTTAATTTTGAGGTTTAAACATAAAAAGAAACTTTTTAAATTTAAAGTTTGTTGAAATTGTTTGAGAAATTAATTTAATGTTTTCTGAATTTTTTATAAACATTTAATTAATTTGATTAATTAAAATTAAGTTAGTTAATATATATATATATATATATATATATATTGATATATTCATATATAACTATAAAAGTTATAGTTGGAAATTTATCTTAAAATTATTTAAGGTGAATTAAAAAAATTTCGAATCTTTTAATTACTCAATCAAAATGTTTAACTAAATAAACAATTTATTTGATAAATAAATAATTAACTAAATGTTAATTAATTAAAAATGATATATATTGATGCGCACACACATTTATATGTATATAGAGACTATAAAGGGTATAATTTAAAGGTTAAAATGTTTTAGTTTTCTCAATTTTTTAAGAAATTAAATTAGATAAATTTTCACAATTTATTAAACATTTAATTAAAATGTCTAGTTAAATATGGTTGACACAAAAAATGGAACAACACCCTAAAACAAACTGAAATGAAGAGGTCTAGCAAGATATAATAAGAAGGACATATCTTTTATAGTGATTCGCATAATCAGAAGCCTACCTCCACTATAATGTTATTGCTTATAGATTATTGCCACAAGTACAAAGGATTTTGAGTTCTAATAGTCTAGAACAGGAAAAAATAACTGCCTTTATGACTAGGGTGATGTAGAGAGAGAAAAAGTGGAGAGAAAAAAGTAGAGAAGTTGAATTATCAAAAATCCTCTCCAAAATTTTTTAAGTGATGTATTTAGAGGAAATCTCCCTTACGAAGCCGTAGATCTACAAAATACATGTTCTAACATCAAATCCAAGAATTTAGGAGGGGAGGAGGAGTCCTCCAACTAAAAAAATAAATTCGATAGTGATTAGAAGTGATCGACATAATTTCCTGATAGCAAAGTGTGTCGTCTTCCTTCCTTCGGTCTTCCATTTTTGATCCATCGAACCTCGAGCACTTTTTCTTAGAAATCATTCTTTTTTTAAAGGTTCTGATATCTCTAGTACCTGTCTTATTTCCTTCAAAGTTTTCTGGAAGTCGTTTACCTTCTTCTTGAGAATTGGGCCCCACGGCGATCACCCAAGCCAATAATCTACGAGTCTTAGCTCCATAGCCAACTAGGGTGCACAAAAATTGCTTGGTACTAACCAGTAAGTGGTTGTTACCAACCTCTTTCCCTTGCTCCACTTTTGTTCAAACTCCTTCGAGATTCTTCTATTATATTTCCAAGCATGCCTTCAGGTCCTTGAACTATTTCTTCATCATCCCGACGTTCATATTCAATTGTAATCTGCTTGATCAAAAACCCGAAGAGCTCTTGCCACCCAAAGTACACTTTCGTTGGAAACAAAGAGTGCTCTAAACAAGACAAGCATATGCATTATCCATATACGCCTGTTGGATATCCATGAGTTGCTTCAAAGCACTGTCTCTATTCCCCATATATCCGCTCGACTACTTTCAATAGTACTAATTCCATTCTTCATACAAAGGATAAGATATACACTCTAAAGATCATTCCATGCCATAAGCAGGTAGTGCTACCTTTCTGTTCTTTTTCCTCTTCTTTTCTTTCCAATTTAGGACAAAAATTTATATCAGTATCGATTTTTTTTAATCGATAATGAGTAGAGTTGTCTTGTTATTTCAGCATGTGTATATAAGCCGAACACATAGCTTATTTTCTTTCACACCTTCACTTTCCCTATTACCTTTACCTATCTGCCCAGTGCCAATTTCAAGTGACTCGACTTCATATAAAATGTATGTCTTCGATCCGATCGTGCCGCAACCGACTACTTGAAACACCGCCGCCACATGATACCCACCTAGACCATTGTTGTATCATCTAGAGATCTCTTCACCGAACTGCTTGAACCCTAGATGCAAACCTGGTTTTCTAAGGTGTGTTATCGTCATCTCCTGGTGGTAGAGCACATCGTCAGTCAAAGGTTGAGTTCATCTATGGGTGCCAATGAGCCTTGGTTTGTTGATTGGTGATTGGCACTTCCTTTGATTTCTTAGTTGTTGCAAACATTTCCATCTTTTGTAGGCTGACCTTGAGTATGATCAGGAGTTGGCACTAAAACAACCCAAGCTATAATAAATTTTCATTTTCCAAATGTTAACTGCAAGTCAACTTATTCCTAGCTTCTGGTCTTCCTTGGTCTTATAATAGTCCACCTCTTTGCATATTCTAAACTCCAAATTCAATCTCCAAGAAAATGTGGTCGATCATTAATGGGCTAAAGTCTGATAAAACGGTTCTCTTCCAAAGTACGGTCATGTTGAACGCACTCCAACATTCGATAATCCCATTCCACTATACTTACAATTACTGCACTTCCAGCATTCCTGCAAAAAAAACCTCCACGTCGCTTCGGACAGCGGTTCCACTACCGATTAGCCGACGATAGCGGATGAGATCCGATGCATGGTTTCGTTATACGATGTGGCTCGTTTACCAACACGAGTGGTATATCTACGAAGAATGATCAATTCGTCATGTATAGGACATAAGACTCACACTATATAGATTGGCATTTTCAATTGCCATTGTCAATGTTCAGAATCCGATTGGTCAACACATGTCAATATCCATTGGATTCTAGGCGCCATCCACATAGGTTCACATTTAAGATATTCATCCTGCTCTCAGCACAAGCAACAGGCACATAATCCTTCATCAAGCTATATATCTGGTAGTAAATATATGTGCTTAGGCAATGCTATACTGCCATTCAATCCATTCCTGCATATGTTCCTCTAAGAGCTTGGGATTGCTCTAACCCAAGTCTATCCTAACAGATACGCCCTGCTGAGCTCTTTGTTCATCTTGTTTATGAACCAATTTCAATGATCTGTAACTTTCAGAGAGCGAACTCATGTCTCGAGCTTCAAACGATGGCGCGAATCACCTTTTTATATGATAATTGTAGAGGATGCCATTGCAAGGTCATCGAAGTGCTCTACAATAAACATTCTTACATCAAGAACGAATATTTCATTGTTCGATGTCCATATGGTTTTAACCAGCTTTGGCTTTCTAGAAGCAAGACTTCTTCCTCTTCAGTTTTCTCATGTTGGAATTTTCAACATTTGAATTTTTAATTTGGTAACACCTTTCTTTATAGATGTTCCTTCTCGAGACATAAGTGCTAAATACTTTGAGACTCTTTATACCCTCAAGAGTATCCCTATCCGATATCGCTCTACCACCTATCCCCTAATGAATGATATCTTCGTCGGTGCAACCTTCTACATCCCAAATGTTTTTCCGTTCCTTCAGAGACACCACCAAGTAGTTCTAGAATGCCAACTAGGTCTTTTGTCCCCATTCACAGTTCTAGCATTAACATCCAAGCGAACGTTGAAGGTTCATCCAGCATAGAAAATATTGGTAAATCCATCGATAAATCAATAGGAACACACATTTCTAATGAAGTACAAGCAGAAGTAGAAGGAAGATTTGAAATGGAAATGGTCCATAAGGAAGGAGGATAAGAGAAGAAGAAGGAGAAGAGCTGGAAGAGGAGGAAGGAGATGACAACAACCACGATGACGAAGACCTTATCAAGGAGGAGATGAATCGCATAGAGAGACGCCACCAGAAAGCACTAATCTTCTTGCCTCGCCGCACTTGAAATGAATAATCATTGAGACTTCTCAACAAACCATGGAACCGAGCCCAATACTAGTAACCAAGATGATCCCACCAGTTGGTTCTTCAAATGATATTCTCAGCTCACCGAGTGACTTCGATATTCCGATAGCTGATCTCCTTAAGGAGGGCTCTTCTGGCTTTAGCTTTCCCTCTGAGGGCATTCTTACCGAAGGAGGAGAGACTCCATCCTTACTTCCTTCCAAACATGATCCATAGAGAACTTAAAGAGACACCAGCACTCCACACACTCTTAGGACCACAAACACACACACACACACTGTCCTTGCATTCACTCACATTTAGATATTCCAAAGTGATGCAATCCTTCTTTCATTTTAGGTATAATAGCCAAAGACCGATTCAGTTATCTTCATCATAGGGGTTCTAAGCATAGAAGAACATCTCCTGGATCATATCCTTCTCACTCCAGCTCTCACAGGGAGCAAGAAACAGATGCGGAGAGGTCTCAAAGAAAAAAAGAGTAAGAGGCAGGAAAAGACCGCCAGGCAAAGAGGGATATAAAGAACAGACAGGTAAAGGAAAAAGGATTCTACGAGCAGCGGAAAAGGTATAAGGATGCACATGACTGTTTTCCTCCTTCAAAATTCCTCTGCCTCGATCTCAATCAAAACTCCCTCTACAATAAAAAAATGTAGCATCATGCTCTCTATCTACCACCGTTCCTCCTCCTGCTCAATCCAAAGATGCTTCTATTCATCTAGCTCCTCTTCCAGCCTCATCGAGCCGCATGCAAGCTGCCTTCCTATTGCTTAGCTGCGGTCATGCTCGACCGTGACATCATAGACATACCTAAAGAGAAGGCAAACCATCAAGTTGGAGGTATCCAAGAACTCATTGACCAGGGTTATAATTGAAAGAAACCTTGCTTTGCCCTCACCAACGTCAATCAAACTAATAAAATGAACATCTACTCATTTGAATCACAAAAGAAAACCTATGACAATCTCATAGAAGGAAAGAAGAGGGACTTAGATTGTTTGCGCCAAAATTGGTCACAAACCCCAAGTATAGTGAAAGCACCAATATATGAATATAAATCAACAAAATTCGAGCACAAGTCACGGATCTAAGTAAACAACAAAAAACAATCCAGAAATAACGAACAGAAACACAAGATTTATAGTGGTTCGGCTATCTCCAGCCTACATCCACTCCAAGTAATTATCTTTTATTGATGTTCTTCGCTGGTTACAGTCGATTACAGCGGATTACAATGAAGAATGTCTAGTACAACAGTAATGGTAAGGTGTAGAATTGAATCCGGCAGAGTCTGGAAAGATCCCTTTTCTGTAGGTTCCAGGGGGATATTTATAGGTGTAGGAGGCTGGTATCTCGCTTAAACTTCAGGAGACTCCTTCTGGCACGTGAATGGGACCACGTGATCGATCCCAGCAAGTTTCGACTCGATCCATGATCGATACGAACCAATTTCATATCGATCAAAAAATGATCCAATCGAACTGAAACTTAGTAGGGATGTTCTTAGCTTGTGCGTAAGCTTCTGTGGAAATTTCGTAGCATTTGGACCTGTGGTTTAGGAGATATGATCGATATGAGAAGAATTTTTCGGCAGGCGATGTGGTTCGAATCGATGGATTCGAATCGATCTATTCGAGTCGATCAAAGCACGTGCGCATGTGATGATGTGTTGCGAAATCCTTGGGTCGATTCGCTTAGTATGCCGAGTTGACCGATTTATTTGCATCCAACACCGAAGCTTCATTCGTGTCAACCATTTATTTGCATCCATTTACTTCAGCCTTCATTCGAATCGACATCGATTCACCGTAGCCCGTGCTCGTATCGATAGTTATCGGTGTACTTCGTATCGACCGCTGCATGTACCATCGACACGAAGCGACCTCGCTTAAATATGATGGATATGAACAAGGACTCATACGCCACCGATTCGAATAACCCCGAACAACATGGATACGAACTAACCCCTTGTGATCGAGTCGAAGTAGTTCGATCACGATGGATACGAACTACACCGATACGATGCTGCCGCTTCTGGATCGATGCGAGGAGTCCAATACCGGATGTAGTCGAGCGGCATCGATTCGAACAAAGCTCTAGGATAGATTCGAACAACATCTTTTCCCTAACTTGTATCGATCATATCTTGGTCATACGGACTCCGATTGACCTGAAATTTGAAATGTAGCCTCTCCTAGCCTTGATTGTCACCTCCAAACGATTTCGCCCTGTTCAGAGCTCGGCTAAATTTTAACGACATTGATTGCAGCCTTGTTTCCAACCGATTTTTAATTCTGATATTCATCCTTTCTAGCCGATTTGTTGATATTCCAGCCTTGACCAAAAGGTGGGATAACATTCCCCCCCAAACATGCCTTGTGGTAAGACGGTGTGTTTTGAATAATTCTGAATTTGATCTCCAGAGTCCGTAGCCAATTCCATATCCATCCGAACTCGATAACCGAGTTTTTATCCATCCTTATCCAATAACCAATAATCGAATCCATGACCACTCCGGGTCAATATCTGAATCCGTAACCACTCCGGGTTCATGCTAAGCGCAATCCACACTTGACGACCGCGGTCCAGTATCCCTGGACATTGAGTAACGCCATGGCTTAAGTCCTAAGCCGAATTCTGGTCATTCCGGACCCTTGTCGAGTATAGTCCATACCCGACGACCTGAAATAATAATCGATAATATGGGGCCTAAGTCCTAGGCCGAATCCTAGTCACTCTGGACCCATGTTGAGCATAATCCATACTCAACGACCAGAAATAATAATCAATATTATAGGGACTAAGTTATAGGATTAATCTTGGTCGCTCCGGACCCTTGTCAAGCATAGTCCATAGTCGACGACCTGAAAATAATAATTAGTAATACAAGACCTAAGTCCTAGGTTGAATCCTGGTCTGTCCGGACCCTTGTTGAGCATAGTCCATACTCAACGACCCGAGCCGATTTACCACGTTCGGGCAAAGTGACTCACCCCTTGCCAAGTATAATGCATACCCAACGACCGTTTACCAAAAAGCAAACAAAAATCCAATCAAAATCCAAATCAAATCAAAAAATCAAAAATCCGAACCAACATCCAAAACAGAAAACAGTCATCCAAATGAGAATCCAAGCCAGAAAGCAAACAAAACCAGGAGTTCAAACCAAACTCCAAAACCAAACCAGAAAAAACGAGTATCCAACCCACAAATGGAGAACAGATTTTACAAACCATAGCATCGCGGTTTACCACCATTCATAGCATGCCTAGGGGCCATCTCCGTCCCCGTACATGTGTAAATGATTTTGCCGTTTTCTAGTGGCTTGCTACTTATTTCATAACATCCCAGTCAATTGATAACCAATCGACCATCATCCCTGGGCCTCACACCATCATGATTTGAGGTAGATGATGGTTGCTCCTGCTCCACCGCTGCATTCCGAGCCCCAACATACTACGTCAATTGTCCATTCCTCACATGCTCCTCAATTATGTCCTTTAAGTGCCTGCAGCTGTTGGTATCGGGTCCATTCAAATCATGGAAGAGATAGTGCCTTTCTGATGCCCTTTCACGTTCAGAAGGTTCTCTCCTAGCGGGCCTTCGGTAAGGAAGGCGATTCCAGGTTTCCATGTATATCCACTCCAATGTTTCATTCAATCCAGTGTAGGTGGAGAACTTCAGCTCCCTCCATCATTTCCTGGCCTTTTTCGAATCATCATTAAGCTTCCTTTTTCCCTTTCCTTTATCTCTGTCCAAGCCTCCACTGGATGGTCCTCCACCCTCAGTTGCATTCACCTCCTTTAACTTCAAATCTATGCACGCGTCCTCTTGCCGAAGGAATCTTTCAGCTTCATGAAAGAATTCCCCAAGATCTAGTGGTGGGTCTCGTATTAGAGATACTTTGAAATCTGAATCCTCTCTGACTCCCAATACCGCTGCCATCAAAACCATCGATGGATCCGGCCGATCCACCGAAGCAACTGCCGCATTGAACCGAGTTAAGAAAGCTCTAAGCGATTCATCCGTCTTTTACTTCATTGATGTTAACATCATCATGTTCTTCGGCCTCTTGATATGAACCCGAAATTGTCTCAAAAACCGGCCTACCAACTCTGTCTACGTCCTAATAGATCCCTTTTCCAGCTGCCTAAACCACATCGCAGCTATATCCATCAAGTATAGAGGGAAACATCGGGCCATAACTTCCTTCGATGCCCCCAGCACTTTCGTATGTCTGGTGTATCTCATCAGATGATCTGTTGGATCAGGCTTGCCATTGTATACTTCCACGCTAGGTAGCTTGAACTCAGTTGGATTCCAAGCTATCCTGATTTCACGAGTAAATGGGCTTCTGTTCAGTCCTTCTAGATCTCTATTGGTCAAACCTCGGCGCATAGTTCTCCTAATGATCTCAGCTAATCCAGTATCATTCATCAAGGGTTGTCCCCCGAGTCCCCGAGGGAATTCTAGTACATATTCTTCGTGTGGCTCATCTCTAGCCCGTTGAGCTCCATTCATAGGTCTTCCAGTGTCAGATCCTAAGGGTTTGCCCCTAGTTCCTTATTGATTGCCATCTGGTTTCGCATTCTGACCTTGAACATGACCTCCGTTGGTCCTCGCAATCCTAACTCCTTGTTCTGCATTCGCGGTCGCTATAGTTGGTCAAAGGTTTTGTGTCCCTGAAGCTCTCATCTGCTCGAAGAAAGTCTGCATCATATCATGTTGACTCTTTAACAATCTCTCATATAACAAATTTTCCATAGCTTCCATCTCGTCCCTGGTAATGTAGATCGAAGCTTGTCCTTCTCCAGCTCCAGAGGATGCCTCTTGACTTTCTCCCTGTTGGCTTCTCTCAGCCCTTTGTCTTCTACTTGTTTGCCGAGTCATTGTCTTTCAAATCTGATTCCTTCAAGCTTTCAAGTCCGAATTCTGAATCTGGTGTAGCGGGCCTGAGTTTAACTCTCAGTGAAAGCACCAAAGTGTTTGAGCCGAAATTGGTCACAAACCCCAAGTATCGTGAAAGCACCAATATATGAATATAAATCAACAATATTCGAGCACAAATCACAGATCTAAGTAAACAACAAACAACAATCCAGAAATAACGAACAGAAACACAAGATTTATAGTGGTTCGGCTATCTCCGACCTACGTCCACTCCAAGTAATTATTTTTTATTGACGTTCTTCACTGGTTATAGTCGATTACAGTGGATTACAATGAAGAATGTCCATACGACAATGATGGTAAGGTGTAGAATTGAATCCGACAAAGTCTGGACATCAGATAGCCAAAAGATCCCTTTTCTGTAGGTTCCAGAGGGCTATTTATAGGTGTAGGAGGCTGGTATCTCGCTCAAACTTCGGGAGACTCCTTCTGGCATGTGAGTGGGCCCACGTGATCGATCCTAGCATGTTTCGACTCGATCTGTGATCGATACAACCAATTTCATATCGATCAAAAAATAATCCAATCGAGCTGAAACTTGGCATGGATGTTCTTTAGCTTGTGCGTAAGCTCCTGTGAAATGTTTTTAGCATTTGGACTTGTGGTTTAGGAGATATGATCGATACGAGATAGAATTTTTCGGCAGGCGATGTGGTTCGAATCGATAGATTCGAATCGATCTGTTCGAGTCGATCAAAGCACGTGCGCATGTAATGACGTGTTGTGAAATCCTTGGGTCGATCCGCTTAGTATGCCGAGTTGACCGAGTTATTTGCATCCAACACCGAAGCTTCGTTCGTGTCAACCATTTATTCGTATCCATTTACTTCAGCCTTCATTCGAATCGACTATCGATTCGCCGTAGCCCTTGCTCGTATCGATAGTTATCGGTGTACTTCGTATCGATCGCTGCATGTACCATCGACACGAAGCGACCTCGCTTGAGTATGATGGATATGAACAAGGACTCATACGCCACTGATTCAAATAACCCCGAACCACATGGATACGAACTAACCCCTTGTGATCGATTCGAAGTAGTTTGATCGCAATGGATACGAACTACACTGATACGATGCTACCGTTTCTGGATCGATGCGAGGACTCCAATACCGGATGGATTCGAACGGCATCGATTCGAACAAAGCTCCAGGATGGATTCGAACAACATCTATTCCCTAACTTGTATCGATCATATCTTGGTCATACGGACTCTGATTGACCTGAAATTTAAAATGTAGCCCCTCCCAGCCTTGATTGTCACCTCCAATCGATTTCGCCTTGATCAGAGCTCGGGCAAATTTTAACGACATTGATTGCAACCTTATTTCCAACCGATTTTTAATCATGATATTCATCCTTTCTAGCCGATTTGTTGATATTCCAACCTTGACCAAAAGGTGGGATAACATAGAGAAGGTTAAAAAAAGAGATACTGCTTTGGAATCCGAGAAAATGGCCAAAGACCTAGTCGTAGAGATGAAGAAAGCTCACAACAAGGTTGAAATTGTGATGAAGAATATATATAAATTGCTCAAGAAGACAGCGCCTGTCTCAAAATGCAGCTGACATCTAAGGATCTAGCCCTTTTAGAGAAAGATAAAACTATGAAGGGCTAGACAACTGAAATCCATGAGCTTAGTGTTAAGATGGGAAGGCTTGAATTTGAATTGCTTCATGTAAAAAAAAGAGACTGGAGTCTCTGGTCGATTACACTATAGCTATGCATGACCAAAATGAGCTAAAGGCGTAGAAGGCCAAAGGAAAAAAAATTAAAATCCACCCTTCAACAATTCTTCCCCAACGTCATCCAATACAAGAACATGAAGTGGTTAGGAAGTATATATATTGCTACTCTTGTCGATCCTTGGAAGAGATATTACATAATGCAAAGGCATTTCGTGAAGGCCTCACCAAAGATGAGCTGAAAGCCAAGTACCTCGACGCTGAGGACATTTTGAAATTTGAAGAAGGAAGGGCAATCCTAGCAATAAAAGATGTCGCTACTACTGAAGCTGCTACCGAAGCTCCTACTTTTCCAAGTGCATTAGGCCGCACATAATCTCCATCTCCAAAATTCCATGATCTTACATTAAAGATTCCATTATTTAAGGGGACCAGTTCTGAGACCACTCAAATTATCCCAACTTCTATAGCTACTAACTTGGTCAAGCCTTACATTCCTATTTCCATCCCACAACCTATCCGTTAAGCCCTAGAAGAGAGTGAGATTACCATATCTCTTGCTATGGATACTCCTACTAGTGAAGGTATATCCCTCGTCTCAACAGTGTTCGAGATAATATAATTCTCGTCTAACACTATCACTAATCTTTACAACTATGTTTGTGACCAGTACGTGATCCTTCTCTTCCACCTCCGTCGCTAATTACTTAAGGCTCTGGCCCTACTGCAATCATTACCATATCAACTTCTATGACTACAAGACTGGTCATTCCAAGCCTTCACCCCAGCTACATTTCTTGTCTGGATTTGGAGCGAATCGTAACTTTGCAGGGATTGGATGACATTTCCCAGTCCTTTGGGGAAGACATTTCTGTCACCAGTGCCTTAGGGAAGATTGGATCCATTTCCATACCGAAGAAGTTAAAGCTTGGTATTTCCAAAGTCAAAGTTAAGACTGATCCTGGACTTGAAAAACCTGTAAGAACCGAGGAGCTAAATCCTTCTCTAAGAGTCCTTCCCATTACTATCAAAGCCTTAAAGAGCAATGACACTGGCGCCACCATAGAGAACTCTAAGCCCCCAGTTGACAATCCTAAAGATCCTACCACCATTTTTACTGAAAGAGAAACTATTCCATCTGGAGGCAGCACTCCAAAGGGTGAGAAGATTCAGAAGAGGTCTCATGATAGTTCTAGTAGCCAGGGTGGCAAGCGTGAGAAGAAAAAGAAGAAGTTGCGCAAGAAGTAAGCTCCTCAGTTAGCCTCTAGTGATGTCGAGATAGTTTCTTTTGGTCTCCCTTTATGTTGTACTTTTATTTCCTTATTGTACATAGGTCGTGGTTGTGCGAGACTAGGCCCTGCATTTGTTGTATATAAAGTTTGATTGCAATGAAAGACCACTTTTCGTTTCAATTTCCATTCCATTTACATTTCCATACTTTATATATTGTTCCTGCTTATATACAACTGCCATGTATATATAGTATAACTGTGTGCATTATAATTTATCCATGTTATATATGCTTGTGTCAATGTAATGCTTTTACTTATTGTAACTCTATACATGTTAGTAAAGTTCCTGTAATTTCTTTTGTTATACTTCATTACTTAATTTTATTTTATCCTTGCTAAAGTATTTTCGTTTGGCTAAACAAAACTACTATTTATCTAATTTTATGGTTATTCTTGTTCATTCCAGTTTGGGTTTCCTTGGCCATTGACAAGTTATAAACAAATCATTTTTCCATGCTATTCCCTAACTTTAGGGAATAGTGGGTTGGACGTTCATATCCTAACACCTTTGGTCCTGCCGATAGCCTAGAATGATCAATACTATTCATAGAATTTCACCACTCAACCTCGACCAAGCATGTCCCACTGGGCCATTTGTGAAACCATACTTTTTGTTATTTCATTTCTTATCGAGCCTAATCTCCATGGCTTGGCATTCCTGATGCCAATATCTGTGCACCATTTTTAATATGCGCTACCTTTGAGTTTCGATCAACATAGGGAAAATTATATGATTGCCCCCAATCTGATTGTACTCTTTCGACCCTAATCCTAGATCAAAGGAGTCTGAAGGCATGTATTTTTAGGTTTCAGCTTTCAACATTACTTGTTTTCAGGCATCGACTAAAAGAATTCCCCTACCATCCTCGATTATCCTTGGTCGAGCCTGTTTTGCTAGGTCAAAAGTGCAGCCATGAAAATCCTGACCATAAACTAGTTCTTATCTCTAGGAACTGATGCTATGGACGCCTATTGTTGGGAAACTGCTCCTAATCTCATCGATCTCTTAGTGTCGATCGAGAGTATCCTTTGACGGAACTAGCTTATCCTCGACCTAGCATATCCTGCTAAGCCACAAGCATGGTCATCAAATCTCTATCTATGCATCAGTTTCTTTCTTCGAAACCTAGCGCTTTTTGCTACCTGACCTTAGCCTTACCGACCGTGCCTATTTTTAGGCGATAATCAATACCAAAGGGATAAGGTAAAATTGTCCGATTAGCCCTTTTATTATATCCCCAGTCTTGATTATAAATTAAACGAGTCAATACCGATCTTCGGGTACCTGATTTTACTACTAATCCTGCAGTACAAGATTTCACTTATAAGAAAACAGTTCCATTGTTCAAGAACCTAACTGTTATTGATAAACGAAAAATGTGGCAAGTCTTGCATTATTACATTACTCCTAAAATCCTTGGGTAGCTTGATTATAGAAAATAAACAAGATAAAACTAAGTAAAATAGCATCATAAAAAGTTACTATTCCATACATAACGATTCGCCTTTTCGACCTCCATGTCGACACTAATACATCCATGGTATTCATATGCCGAGCACTTAAGTGCTAGAAAGACAAATTTTTAGGGTAAAATAAAAGGAAAAGAAAACGAAAAATAAACAGGAAGAAAGAACATGATATCATAATCTCACAGCAGAATGATAACATATAATATCAAAAGACAGTACAAACTATCACTCTAAGAATACATAGCATTTCAGAGTTACAATCCTAAGTATTATCATCAGTATGGACAATTATAACATTATGTCCTTACAAATGTTGATATATATACAATATAGTAGTACAGTGGAAATAAGAATACCATGGCAGGTGAAAGCATCCATCTCGCCTCCTCGAGATCCAAAGAATATCAATGAAAACCTACCTTCCTCAGATTACTCGAAAGCATACTGTGGAAATAAGGGGAATATAAATCCATGAGTCAAACATAAGTCTGGTATAAAAAACTCAAGAAAATGTTGTCAACATATAACAGTACTTCTAGGACCATTCGAATCACCATAACCATTATCCCCTCAATAGAATCGAACTCATCTGATAAGTACATAAGGTGATACATTACATAATGTTTAGGGTATAGAATATAAATTAGAAAATAGTTGTGCTACTTGCATCTCACGATTGAATAATATTACAACTACAAAAAAAACTGCTAATATATGTACACATATGGATTTTCCATAGAGGTATCCTCGGTAAAATCGAATCCTGCCTCCTGCATAAAGATCAAAAACTACCTTTCGAGCATCGTATATTTCTAGATAAAATATACAATAAGGTAAACACAACTGGCATACATCTGAACACGTGATGCCAAGTATCATTAACTCTCAATCGCTATAGTCAAAAGCATCTTTCGATACGAAGTTGATATACCCATTTGGGTTAGATAAACCCCAGGTTATGCTGCCTACTCCATCTTTAGTCATTTTCTATGGTGAAGTCTATTAAAACTCTATTTGTATGAATGCTTTAACAATGACAACTATATCCATATACATATCTCGTATACTATCTTATATAGGAATTTAAAGACGGTGATGATTCAAAGAGTCATGAAGAAAAGTGGGAATGTTGATAATCATCTACAAATCAAAGTCAAAATTATATACTTGTCTTTAGACTTTAATTATAAATCTCGTTGATGGTTCATATGCAAATACACACAACACTGACATTCAAAGTTTTCAAAACAAAAGCCAAAACTATTTCACAAACTTATTTTTTTCAAACTATATATAAACAAAAACCAGTTTATGCAGATTTAGTCGGCTAAAACCAAATTAAGTCGATTGAGAGCAGCCAACTATATTCAATTTCAATCGGGTAAACCCAATCTACTTATTAGAGCAGCCAACTATATTCAATTTCAATCGGGTAAACCCAATCTACTTATTATACTATTTGGTCTATTAAAATTCGTCTTCCGCTTTGCAATTTTTTATGTTCATATACAGTAGACTGACTACCATCATTAATTGACAGAATAATCTATAATGGCTATTTTTCTAAAACAATACTTCAAAACAATGTAATCGTTTAATGGCATTTCTTTGAAGAGGAATGAATTTTCTGAAAGAAATCAACTTTTCTAAGCAACTCTTTGACCATTATAGATAGAACTTGAGTTTAGAAGTTTAACTACAAGTTTCTATCTTGAGTCTATTTGTTCTCAAACTCAAATACTATTCATTCACTTAAGAATTACTCTATAGACTTCCATAGTCATGGTGCATGCATCTTGAATCATCAAAAGAGATTATAGAAAGTCTTATATGACAAGTCAAAATCTATGATGATCGAACATAAGATTGTCAAAGTCAGCAAACTATTGTATCTAATATTCCTTTAGGCTAAGTTACGTTGTTTTTGGTTAGTGGAAAATCTGAAGGGGTGCTTTGGAACTAGAGTAGGACAGAAAGTCCGAACTAGTATGAAAATCCAGGTGTGATTGCTTCTTACTTTACTTTACTATTTTCTTTGTTTAATATTGCATATACACTTATATTTATAAATAAGCCATATTACTATAGATCCTTGTGCACTTGCATTTGGTATTAGAGAAAGTTCTTTTCATCAACCATAACAAAGTTTTTGAAACTATACTTAGCACTTTTCTAGAATATTAATCAACCTGCTGTCCTCCACTATCATCGGGTCTAGCTGTGCATATTGGTCTACATGTATGAGAATTTTTAAGGAAACAAATGGTCTTGAAATCTGATAAACTACTCAAACTAAGTTTGAAGCGCCTACAAAGGAAATGAGTACTTGGTCAAATGCTCAAAAAACAACGACAACCAATAATGCAAAAGCAATGAATGTTCTACTTTGTTCACTTAACAAAAATGAATTTTCTAGAGTTGTGTTGTGTAAAACCACATATGATATGTGGCATACACTTCAAATCACACATGAAGAGACAAACAAAGAAAAATAAACTAAAATTTCTATTCTACAAAATAAATTTTCATCATTCAAAATGGAAACCAATGATACCATTGTAGATATGTATGCAAGATTTCAAACCATAGAACATGATCTCATGGCATTAGGTGTTACATTTACTGAATTCGATCTTGTTACACATATTTTAAAGCCTTTGACTATTGAATGGGAAAGATATGTTCTAGCAATAGAAGAAGCAAACCATCTTTTCCAACTCAAAGTTGACGAAATAATAGGGAATCTAATGTCGTATGAAGCAAATTTGCAGGCAAGAAAAGAACAAAATCAAGAAAAGAATAGTATAGCTTTTCGAGCCAACAGTGAAGATTCTGACTTAGATGAAGATGAGATTGTGTACATCACCAAAAACTACAACCAAGAAATTTACAATGGCACAAAATGGTGGAAACTCAACTTCAATCAAGTACTACGAATGTGACAAATTTGGACACATGAAGAATGTCCATAACTAAATACGGAAAAGAAGATGAAAAAATTTGAAAAGTTCAAGAAGAAAAGAAAAGCTTTTCAAGTTACAAGCGACGATAATAATTTATCTTCTTCAATTAGTATAAGTGATAGTGACACGGAGAAAGAAAATGTTTATTTCATAGCAACTAAAGAGGTAAATTCCGATCTATCCATAATGGTATACTTGAAACTAGCATTGAACTTGATGATAAACTAAGAATTTTGAATAAATTATATAAAGAACAATTAAGCAAATTTAATTTGAAATTTGATGAAGGAATTTTTATTCGTTATTCAAAACGAAGCAAAGCCTAATAATATTTAATAAATGAACTAATACAATTGAAGAGAATTACACGTTTCTTCTGATAAAGATTTAAAAATGAAAATGAAGATGAAGAAATTTGAGAAATAAACCAAACTCATATTCCAGAATCAATACCAATAATGGAAATGAAAATGAAAATATAGACGATGATAATAACAATAATGTCTTAAGATCCCCTTAGAATTTTAAAAGACCATCCTATAGATAACGGAGATGTGAACAATAGAATCATAATTAGAAGTCAGTTAAATCAAATGGGACATGTGTAATGTAAAAAGAAGTGCTTTCAATCATTATTATTTGACTCGAACCTGTTCTGAAAAAGTCGAGGTATTTTGAATTACCATAAACGACCCTAAAGGGAAGGACCTTTCTTTGGGGAGGGTAAGAAAATCATGATCGGGATAGCAGACGCAAAGCTTTTAAACTTGGGTATGGTCTTTTTTTTAAATGGAATGGCCTTACTTAGCTTTTATTTTGAATATAGAACCCAAAAACTATATGGAGGATGCCAAAAACAATTTTTCGATATTAGCTATGTAATAAGAACTTAATCAATTTGAAAGAAATAACATATGGGAACTTGTACCAAGACCAGATGATCAATTCGTTATTGGAACAAAATGGGTATTTAAAAAATAAAGCCAATGAAAATGGTAATATAATCTATAATAAAGCAAGATTAGTTATTCAGGGTGTAAGCAAGAAGAAGGAATTAACTATGAAGAAACATAAGCACCTGTAGCTCTATTAGAAGTAGTACGAATATTACTTACATTTGCATGTCATCACAATTTTAAATTATATCAAATAGATGTTAAAACTGTTTTCTTAAATGGTTTCATAAAAGAAAATATTTATTTTGAATAACCATCTTTATTTGTTCACAAAAAATTTCTTAACTATGTTTTCAAACTTAAAAAGGCGCTTTATTATCTTAAATAAGCACCCCATACTTGGTATGATAGACTCAAAAGCAATTTGTTAAGTTTTGATTATCAAATTAGCAAAATTATCGCTACTTTATTTATCAAAAAGGAAAATGACGATAATTTAATCCTTCAAATTTATGTTGAGGATATAATATTTGGATTTACGAATGATTGTGTAATGATTTTCCAACTATTATGAAAATGAATTTGAAATGTCTTATATGGGAGAATTAAATTTCTTTTTACGTTCACAAATTAAACAATTAGAAATGGAATTTTTATTTATCAAGAAAAATATTGTAGAAAGTTATTAAAATATTTTGGAATGGATAAAACTTTAAGTAAACTGACTCCAATGATTACTAGCTTACCTTTAGAAAAGATGAGAATTGTAAGGACTTTGATCAAAAACTATATAGAAGTATGATAGGCTCCTTACTCTATCTAACTGCTAGTAGACCTGATATTATAATGAGTGTTTGTTTGTGTGCTCAATTTCAAGCACAATCTAAGGAACCACATCACCGAGCCATGAAACTAATTTTGTGATATTTTACCAACATCAAGGATTATGGGGTCTTTTATCTGGAAGGTAGATCTTTTGATTTGGTTTCATATAGTGATGCCAATTTTGGAGGTTGCAAGACGGACCGAAAGAGCATGAGTGGCACCGGTCACTTTATCGGTAAATCTTTGGTCTCGTGGTTTAGTAAGAAAAAAAATTGTGTTTCATTATCGACATGTAAGGATGAGTATATCTCAACTACTTTGGCTTGTTCTCAAGTTATATATATATATGCAACAAACACTTTGAGATTTTAGGAAAAATATTTCAAAATATCCTATATATTGTGAAAATATGAGTGCTAATAATCTCTTGAAAAATCCAATAAATTATTCTAGAACAAAAAACATCATTATTTTCTAAGAGAAAGCATATAAAAAGAAGTTACTTCCCAAAATTTGTTAATATGGAAAACCAAATAGCAGAGCGGAGGTTATTATATTACACATATACCGCGATATTCCACCTTGAAGTGGAATTGGTATTATATATGTACTTGGAGTTGATTTTCCGCATTATATAGCGGATGAGACCCTATTGCGCCGCATAATAGCGGATAATATTTTTATATAAACCCATGTGCCGTGATATCCCGTCTTTAAACGGGATTGGTATTGTGCTAACATATGTGGATGCAGGGAAACATGTTGGAGGGATTCAACGGGATTCCTCAAATAATTGAATTTGTTTCAATGATAGTGTGTTGATTATTTATAATCTTTTTGTGATTATCTTTGTGATTGAAATCGTTGAAGGCTAAAATTTAGCCGAATATAATTTTGGTATCGTTGGATAGCGAGAATAAATAAAAAATTTATTTTAAAAATTCAGGTTTAAAGTTTATATTAAAAATTACGATGTTTTGAGAAATATATTTGAAAGGTGATTTTTGGAAATATGAAGTTGATTATTTTATAAAATAATTTAAATGGCGATTTTTGAATTTATTATAAAAGATTTATATATAAGATTTGAAAAAAATTGGATTTTTATAAATCAAAGTGATGAAATTATAAAAGAGTTTTAAAGATGTTTTAAAATAATGTTATAATGGATTTTATAAAAGAATAGAATCTACGATTTGTGAAGTTATAAAATGAATGAATTTGTAAATAGAGAATTATAAGTAATTTGCTTATAATTTGGATTTTGGCGTGTAAATGGCATATGGATAGAATTTGTTAATAAAGTGATTTTATAAGTTGAAGTTGTTATAAAATATAAACGAAATTTATAAACATTGTTTTATAAATCCGAAATTGACTTATTTTGATAAGTTAATTATTTTAGCTTATTAAAGGAGATATATCCACGATTTTGGATAGTGGATAATCCTTTAAAATGAAATATGTAGAAGTGTTGAATTTGGTAAACGAAGTATATTCAAGATTTTGGACAATGGATAATCCTTTAAAATAAAATATGTAGAAGTGTTGAATTTGGTAAACGAAGTATATTCACGATTTTGGACAGTGAATAATATATTAATGAAATGTTTTAGGGGAGTGATATTTTAAATAGAATTAAAACGATTTAAAGGTGTTTTAAAATGTATTAAGTATCGAAACCATAGATTTCAACATTCATTGTTGAAATAGACGTTTTCGAGAAACACTGTTGTTATAACACTGTTGTTATAACACTGTTTTGGGAATGGTGGACTATAACACTGTTGTTATAGTAAATGATTTTCGAAAGGAAATGTTTTATATAGTATTGGGATTTATATATCTATCTTAATTTCGAATCCCTATACTGGTGATTTTGGGTTGTCGTAACGATGTTTTACGCAACGTTCGTTTTGACTCAAATGAATGTGTTTAAGAGAATGTTTTCCTTAAAGAATAAATTATATACTTAATTGTGATTTAAGCATATTGAATATTTTCCAAATGTTGAAAATAAATAGAATTGTGAATTACTTATTATTAAATAAGTATGGAAATGTTTTCCAATATGAAGTGAAATGTTTTGAGATTATATCTTTTAAAGATAAATTGAAAGTGAATATTTGAAATCGATTTGAAAAGCGTATATCAGTGGATATTTGAAAATTTAAATTCACCATGGACTTTATAAAGGAAAGGGAAATTTGTTTAAAAATAAACATTGATTTATTTTTGAAGTGTGGAAATAAATTTACGGATTTGGAACGTAAATTTAAAGTAAATCGGTAAGGATTTATTTAATTGGTTTAAATGAACCATTTTGAAATGAAAGTGTATTCTCCCTGGAAAGCGGAATAAAATTTATGAATAGCTTTGAAAGACACACACACACACACACACATATATATATATATATATATATATAATTCTAGAATTGGTTTTGAAAAGGATACTTTAGAGAAATTAACTTCTTAAATTGTTTTAAATCCTTTAAGTAAAGATTTATTAAGTTGATATAGAAATGATTATTTCTAAGATTTAATAATAATTGTTGTAGAAAATAGTTATTTAAATAGTTATACTCTATCTACAAATTTTATTTTGAAAATTAGTTTGGACTTAAGTTATATATAACATTGGTATAATATTTTTATAACTAATATTTTAAGTAAAGTGTTTAAAGAAAAATAGTTTTATTTCAAAGTGTTTTCCAGATATAATTTTGGATAAGTGATATAAATTATTTTAGAGTATTTGAACTCGGCAGATTTCCAGTGAAAATGAATAAATATTTGAAAGTGTTTCCGCGTAAGGAAAATGATTTGAAATTTGTTTTCAAAAGTTGTAAAGGTGAAAAGTGATTTGAAATTTGTTTTCAAATGGTTGAAATGTGGAAAAATATATCTTGTAAAGATATTTTTGGAAAATAAATAATTTGAGAAATTATTTGGAATCTGGTGATGTTGTGCATATCTATTGATAGTTAAATAACCGATTATCAATATTTACCTTTAAATGGGTATTTGTTGTGATTTATTTGAATTTGGATGCTACACTTATTTTAAAATAAGCGCTCGTTATTCGGTTTAGCCGGGAGAGGACCGGTGTTGAAGACCGGATATTTCCGAAAACGGAAGGATTACCGTCGAATGTTTTTGCATCGGCTGATCTCCGATATAGAGATTTTATCACCCTTTGTGATGGGAATTCCGGATGTATTAGTGAATATCCGGATTGCAAGGGCTTCTTTTGGAAGTGTCTTCAGTTCCGTTCGATCCCAGAACGGACTTGTATGGGTGTGTGCCTGACGTTACAATTTGAGATGTAAAGCTAGTTTCTATCAAATACATTTCTGTTGGTGGCGGAGAATTTATTCTCTTAGCTTAACACCCTTCTCTGAGACGTACGAGCTCAGAGGTTATGTAGTTGATGGTTACTAGTGATACATTCCCAATTTGGTAATGTGGCATACGAAGTGCTGCCGATCATTTGTTGATCAAAGCATAGCTTTTGTGAAAAGCGTAGCTTTGTGGACGAGACTTCTTCGGACCTCACACCTCGAAAATGGTCAAAACAGGAAAGATGCAGCAAGGTTATAGGGAGTAGCGCCCCTTAGGGTATGTGCATTTCCTTTTGGATAGAAGTGGTATCATGGTATAGAGCCCAGATACTTAACTTATGCGGATGTCACAAATATATATGACTTTGTGATTGATGTTGGTTGAGGATCCTCGGATAAAGGTTGTTTACAACCGGGGGATAACATACTCGTGTCAGTAGTTACCTACTTTTGCAGAGATAACCCGACCTTGTGTTGGCAGAGATCCGGTTAGGTTCTCGGGACGTCTTTCCAGAAGCGTATCCATGTGGCAATGGGAAGTTCCTTGGTCTGACCATTTGTTGGAAATCCAAAGAAACAATACGAGCCCTGTACGGTTTTAGTTGTAGAACCTGCCATCTATTATGGTAGCTATGGTAGGCATACTATAATGGTACCTATGCTGGCGAAGATTAATATTGTACTTTCGAAATGTTTTCCTGCACTTTGCACTTATAGTAATAATATCAAAGAAATTTGCGTATCAAGCATGTTTGACTATCATAAGGAGAAATCTCCTCCAATTCTGCGTTTGCATTGTGTATGTGGCGGAAGGCCTTATGGTAGTTACATTTTCCAAAAGCATTGCGAATCTATTTTAAAATATTTCTTTGTTTGTTTTTAAAGATAAACTGTTTTAAGTTCTCACACCAGTCCCATGACTGACCTGGAGTTTATTGTTCCCTTCCTAAACTCTGGGTGCCCATCATTTTCCACACGGGCAGCCTAGAGTCAGGTTATCGGGTTATTCTGGAATTCAGGAGTTGCTGTAGAGTTCTGGAGGCAAGCTGGATGGCGAGACGTATCACTTGTATATGATATTATTTTTTCCGCTGTGTATTCAGTTATGAGGACGGGTTTATATAACTGTCCATTATTGTGTTGTGTTGTATATTGACTCTGATGATGTAATTTATAAAATGTACAGTTCTTTTGATTCAAAGATTATTCATTTATCTATTATATGTTGTTCCGCTGCGATTGTGAGATTCTGATATTGTTTCTGTTGCTTCTTCTTTCTTTCTTCTTCCACCTCTTCTTCTTTAACCCTAACAATTCGGGTTTCCGGCCTTCGATTGCTCGGCAATTGATACAGTGGACGTATTAATATCAACTTTCGTGAGTCGTAAAATCCCGAAGACGTTACACTTTATATATATATATATATAATCCTAGATAAAAATCTTTAGATCATTTCAAACTTGTATAAAACTCCTTTTATACTTCAAACACTTTCAAAATTCTTTTCTTCAGCAATAGATTCAACAAGGGGAGATTTGTCTTATATAACAAAGATATATAACTTTGTTTATTCAAAATCAAATATTCAAATTTGATTACTCTTTTTTTTATAAAGTTGTTTCCATCTTACTTATCATCATAAAAATATCCAAATTTCACTTTTATCCATTGTATATTTCACAAAGTATACTTTCATTTCAGAAGAAATCATTTCACATTTCTTATTTACAAATTTTAAATATCAATTTCATTCAAATCTGTACGATGTACACATATCATCCGTACGCTATACCAATCTGATCGCTTGCTCGATCACACAATTACACTTTCGAACTAGTATCGTCCACCCGACCTCCTAGCGCGGACACAGATCTGGTTTCTTGATCAGAAACCGTCATTCTCCTTGCATAGCCATAACTATGATAGAGAATATCCAGAACCAATCAACAATCCATATCCAGGTTCGCCGTCGAAAATCGAGTGAAAAATCCCAACTCGGATCGATAAACTATCTCGAAATTCGGTGCTCGAATCTGGATCAAATCACTATGCGAATAGAATAATATACGTACATCCTACGTATCTATCCTCATTGATTTATTAGCCAAAATAATTCCCTTTCTATTCACATTCACTTTAATTTCATTCACTTATTTACAATTGCTTCAATCCTATTTGGATTATCACTTTAATTCTTAACTCGATTAGGTATTTAATCAATAAACAGTTTGAACTCCGACCAGTTTATATTTAGAAAATAGCTTGAAAATTTTAAAAATAGATAAATAATTGAAAATTAATTATTAGTTCGTAAAATAGCTGTAAAATAGTTAAGTAATTGTAAAATAGTTGAAAAATAGTAAAATAATTGCAAAATAGTTGTAAATTAGTAATTAGTTATAAAGTAGTTGAAAGATAGTAATTAGTTTATAAAATAGTGGTAAAATTGTTAAATAGTTTCAAATTAATTGTAAAATAAGTGTTCGATAAATATAAGATAGTTTTGGAATTTAAAAAGGAAAGTCGTATAGTAAATAGTTAAGAAAATAGATTTATACTAAAACAATTTATTTGGAGAGTAGTCTAGAGCCAAACTGTTCAATTCCCAATCTCCATTTCTAATCCATTCAATTTAAATTTCCACTTCCATTTAAATTGACTCAATTCAAATTTGAGTAACTTCACTTTCCCTTGAACTTGATTTATCCCCAATTCAAGTTGAATTAATCTTGATTTCTTTCCAAATTCAAATCAAATTCCATTTGATTTTAAACCTATTCAACTTTAATTACAATTCCAAATTATTCTAATCAATTTGGACTAATATCAATTGAACCCACTTCAATTTCAAATCATTCCAATTCAATCCAATTCAAATTTTCCATTTAAATTATCTCTACTTAACTTATTTCAAAGTTTAAATAAAATTTCAAAACCTTTTTAAACAACTAAATCTTGAAATTCAATTTATTATCAAATTTCAATTTTGAAACCAAACCTTTGAAGTTTTATCTTAAACATCCAAATCTTAAGTCCAAAATGATTCCATTTTATCTTAATAATAGATATATTACCACACCCCATATCTTCATTCATTTGAACAAACCCAATTTCAACTTAAAGATTATTAATATCAACAGGATGGTATCATTCAAATTATTTTAAAACATCCATCCATTTCCAATTTCCAAATCTCAAACCCCTTTTGAGACCATACAAACTCCAAATTCAAATTAACCATTTAACTTTCCAAGTTAAATCCCAATTTTATCTTGAAATTTCCAATTCAGGTTGCTTGTTAAATTATTAAACTTTCTCAAAGTTAAATTCAATTTACTTGATCCAGTCAATTTGCACAATTTGTATTCCCATTCAAATTTTAAATTTCAGATTAATAATCTTTCCACTTATAAGTTCAAAAACTTATCACCTTGGATATCACATTTCATTCCAAGGAAAACTCAAAACTCAACCTTAGAGTTCATTTCATATTTATTTCCTATACACACCAGTTTACTTTTAAATTTGAAACCACCTTTGGTTTTTAAATTTAAACAAACTCCCTTAAAATTTTCAAACAAATCTTGTTTGAATCAAGCTCTTTCATTCAAATAATATTATTTATTATTTCTCTATCATTTAGAAACAAATTTTAAATTACTGGACCTAGATTTAAAGCTTCACAATTTAAATTATCTTCAGTTTCAATTTATAAGCCATACTTGCCTAAATGTTTTATTTCCCTAAAACATTCCATTTTGCTTACTCATTAATACATATTTTATTATTAAACACAACAACGATAATAACCAAGGAAACCAATCCATTATTATCTTTTCTGAAACTCTTTTCCAATTCAAGATTTCAATTTCAGTTTGAATCCATTTCAAACTTATCTTTATCCAATTTCAGTTTGGTTGTATTATATTACTTCTTAATTTAATTCCAATAATTTAACAACCAATTACCTTAACATTTATGAGTAAGAAATATTGCTTTATATATATATATATATCAAAATATATTCTTATATAAAATCATTTAAAAGCTTTATATAAGAAAATAACAAATACTCTCTTATATATATGTATATATATACACACACTCAACTCATCCTAGGGTATCGCTAACCCTATCCTCGATGAGTAAACCTACCAGAGCCAAGGTTCTCGCTTAACCTTCGCTCTGATACCAAATGCAACGATCCAGAAATTTTGATCTCGAAAATTCCAGATAGTTATGGAAAGAAGAAAGAGATGGAAGAAGAAGAAACACAACAAAGATTCTCACATTCGCAGCGGATGAAAATATAATATCAAATAATAACAGTTTACAATAGAAAACTGTATCAGTCAAATACATTTATAATACATCAGAGTTACACATTTATATACAGACACTGGATATACACAATCATCATGTCTTAGATATACAACAATATAATACAGCGGAAATACTCCATACGTTCCTGCCATTCAGCTTGCCCTCTGAGCTTTAGAACGTCCTTACCTGAAAATCTGTAATACTCGGTCTGACCCGAGCATTACATCAAAGTAACACCCGGGTGAGGCTGGAAACCAGCGTGAGTAAACCTATCTAACATGAATGACCAAAGCATACAACTTATATATATAGCCCAGACAACTTGTACCAAATACAAATTCACCAATTGTTATAGACATTACTTATTTCACTCACAAAATTCTAAGTATCAAAACTTAGATTAAATAGTCCTATTCACTTAAATCATTTCATTCCAGTTTATTGATTTCACATATCAATCTATAAAGAATCGAAGTGGTTTCGGTTATCTACTAATACCCGACTCCGGCCTCTTCGAATCCAATGTCATCTAAACCCAAGTTATTCAATTAAATACAATTTAACTTTAATTACCGGATAACACTTTTATACAGCAATTCATAATTGATAGATAATATCATAATCACTGTCCATCCACCCTATCATATCACAAAGCAATTCAAATCAGAGATACCAACCAATCCAAAGCACTTATCATCATTCAATCATTCATAAGCAAGATTGATCTCTTCCATTAATTAAATAATCCTCTAATTACTTTCATTAGTTAAATATTTTTAAATTTCATTTAATAATTAACCCTTAATTACATCCATTAATCAACCTTAATTAACGACAATCGGAAATTAACATTCCTTAATTACTCCATTAATTAAATCAACTCATTGATTAATTATATTAATTAATATTTTAATTACACTGAGTAATTATCACTTAATTTCTTCTACCGAGTAATTATCCTTTAATTACTTCCCATCATGTAATTTCCTTTTAATTACTTACATCCAGTAATTATCCATTAATTACTTCACTAGGTAATTAAACCTCATTAATTGCCTTAAGTAATTATACTTAACCCAACATCAAATGATTACCTTTAATTAATTAAACTTAATTAATTTACTAAAATTAACCACATTAACTTAATTAATTACACCGAGTAATTAATTTTCTTTAAATTACTTCATTAAGTAATTATTAATAATCTTCTTGACATTAAGTAATTTACCTTTTAATTACTTATTGCTTAATTATATCTTAATTAACCTTGTTAATCAATCCTTAATTTAGTGATCATCTATACTTAATTAATTCTACAAATTAATTTATCTTAATTTAGTTACCCAAATCATACATTTAATTTTAATTAAGAAATCTTACTTTAATTACTTTAGTTAATAAAACATGATTTAATTTAGATAAATCAATTATTATATTAACTCTTAACTTCCATTTAAATTAAATTAAACTTAAAATTTGAATTTGATTTATTTAAAATCATCATCTTTTAAATTATTAAATTTAAATACTCTTTACTTAAATCATAATTATATTTCAACAATTTTATTTAAGTTGAAACATTTAAAACTAATTACAAGTTTACTCTAATGTAATATTTATATAATCAAAACTATTTTTAAAACAAGATTTAAAACTTTAAAATCCATACCTTTAAATTTTAATTTCTATAAACATCATTCTAACTTAACATTTTATACCTCCTTTAAAACAGTCCAAACTTTGCTTAAAATTTAAGTTTACTTTTTTTTTTGAAAATCACTTTAGTTTAAAATCTGGTTAAGTTAAAAATTGGAAACAAACATTGTTTCCGAGAAAAACGCCAATCTTCCCGAGACAGACTCAAGACAAACTCGTGAAAACTCGAAGCAGCAAAACTTCGCAATCTCTCTTCACGACTACCCCGAGACTAACACGAGAGAAACACAAAAATCTCCCTGGCCACTTCGTTCTTCCCCAAATCCCAAAATAAGGATGCACACCAAGGCCATCGTGCACATGCACGGCTGGAAAACACACCGCCGACCAACTCTCTGGCCTTCAGCAACTCACCTTCGACCTCGACAAACACTCCAGCTATGCAGCACAACGCAAATCGAAGACAAACTCAAAATCATCATTTCGATCGAAAACTGGAAGTAGACACAATCGACAAAATCATCGGTCGACGACTAACCACGCCACGTAAACCCAAACTGCCGTGACCTCAGACGCTTTTTCAAATCATAGCTTTCTTTCAAAATGCATGCATATATATATATATATATATATATATATATATATACACACATATAAATGGCAAATGTCCCAAAAGTCTTATTCATTTTTAAAATGATAGGTTTGTATTTTATTTAATTAGATTAAATGCTTATTAAAATAATATTACCATAATCCCGGGTCGTCACACAAATATTATCTTTGAACGAATAAGGAAGAAAAATATTTATATTCTCAGTATGAAAATCTTAAATGATAACCTACGTCTTTTGGCTAATACACGTGACCCTTGGATTTGGCATAAAAGATTTGGGAATTTGGATTTCAAACTCTTATCTAGACTTTCAAAACATGATCTAGTAATAGGTCTCTCTAAAATGGATTTTAAAGTAGATATTATATGTAATGTTTGTCAATTAGGAAAACTTCGAAAGAGTTCATTTAAATGGAAAGATATGATTTCAACTTCAAAACCTCTTGTGTTACTTAATTTAGATCTGTTTGGTCCATCTAAATTCAGTCAATAAATCACAGTAAATATGTTTTTGTAATTGTAGATGATAATTCTAGATTTACATTGTCAATTTTTCTTAAACATAAGAGTGATGCTTTTGATTTATTTAAAACTTTTGCAAAAAGAATTCAAAATCAACTTTCTTTAAAAATCAAACTATTCGCAGTGATTACGGTGGAGAATTTGAAAAATAAAATTTTGAGAATTTCTGTAATAAAAAAGGAATAACTCATAATTTTTCATTTTCAAGAACTCCATAACAAAACGGAGTGGTAGAGCGTAAAAATAGGACGATTCAAGAATGTGCAAAAACTATGCTTTCAGATAGTAAATTATGAAGAAATTTTTGGGATGAAGTATTCGCTATAGCTTGTTACATTTTGTATAGGATTTTATTTAGACCTCTAACCAATAAAATACTATATGAACTTCTTTTCAATAAGAAATCAAAGGTATCTTATTTTAAAGTTTTTGAAAGTAAATGCTTTATTCTAAATACAAAGGACAATTTGGATAAATTTGATCCTAAATCCGACAAAGGAATCTTTATCGGATACTCTAATAGAAGTAAAGCATACATAATTTTCAATTTTAAAACTAACACCATTGAAGAAACAATGCATGTATCTTTTATGAAAATTTCAAAGATTTTGTTCAAATAAATGATGAAGATGATTTTGTTACTTTAAATAATGAATCAAACGAAACAAATGGTGAAACTCTTCATCCTAATAAAATGATCAGGCTTTTAAAAGATCATCCTATAGAAAGTATACTAGGAAATATTAAATTTGTTGTTAGAACTAGAAATCAACTAAACAAGATGAGTAATGTAGCTTTTATATCAACTATTGAACCCAAAAATCCAAAGAAAGCATCATCTGATGATTCATGAATTCTCTTTATGCAAGAAGAACTGAATCAATTCACCAAAAATGATGTATGAGAACTTGTTCCTAGACCTGAGGACAAAACTATAATAGGAACTAAATGAGTTTATAAAAATAAAATGAATGAACAAGGTGAGGTCATTAGAAATAAAACTCTATTAGTCGCGCAAGGTTATTGTCAAGAAGAAGGAATAGACTGTGATGAAACCTTTGCACCGTAGCAAGAATAGAAGCTATTAGAACTCTAATTGCTTTCGCAAGCCACAACAATTTCAAATTATTTCAAATGGATGTCAAAAGTTCCTTTTTAAATGGTTTCGTTAAAAAGGATGTTTATGTTAAACAACCTCCACTTTTTGAAGAAGAAAAGTTTTCAAATCATGTTTACAAATTAAAGAAAGCTTTATATGGTCTGAAACAAACTCATAGGGCCTAATATGACAGACTAAGATCTTACCTATTACAATCAAAATTTGAAATTAGTAAAGTAGATAATACTCTTTTTATTAAAAGAAACAAGAATGATATCTAATTAGCACAGATTTATGTTGATGATATAATTTTTGGATCAACAAATAATGAAATGAACAAAGAGTTTTCTGAAATAATGACAAAAGAGTTTGAGATGACTCATATGAGTGTAATTACTTTCTTTTTAGGATTGCAAATAAAATAATTAGATAGTGGTATTTCATTAGTCAAGAAAAGTATGCTAGGGATCTAGTTAGTGAGTTGTTATAACCACTGCGAGTTGAAAACCCACCCCTATGGCAAACAATAAAGCCTTAAATAAAGAAGACATGTCAAAAGATGTTGATAAAAAACTATACAGGGGCATGATTGGATCGCTACTCTATATAACTTCGAGTAGGCCTGATATCATGCATAGTGTCTGTCTTTGTGCAAGATATCAATCTCAACCCAAAGAAACCCATTTAAAAGCTGTTAAACGTATCCTAAGATATGTTAAATACATTTTATACTATGGTCTATTTTACCCTAAAAATGTTTCATTTGATTTAATCTCATATTGTAATGCGGACTATGCCGGTTGTAAATCAGACCGAAAATATACAAGCGGAACTTGTCACTTTTTAGGACATTCTCTGGTTTCCTATTTTAATAAAAAGAAAAATACTGTCTCACTATCAACAACTGAAGAAGAATATATCTATGCTGCATTGGCTTGTTCTCAAGTTATCTATATGCAACAGACCCTAAATGGTTTTGGATTAAATATTTCAAAATCACCGATTTATTGTGACAATACAAGTGCAATAAATTTATCCAAAAATCCTACTCATCACACCAGAACAAAAAATATTGATATCAGACGTCATTTTCTCAGAGATTATATAAGTAAAGAGATTATTTCTCTTGAATTTATCAACACTAAGAATCAAATAGCTGATATTCTGACCAAACCCTTGAACCAATCAACCTTTATTAAATTAAGAAGAGAATTAGGTATTTGTTCTATAACTGAGATATAGAATATAGATATAGTAATATATATATATATATATATATATATATAAAGAAAATAAAATAAAAATTGTCAAAATTTTCAAAGGGATGTCGACATGCCCCTACCCCTTATGTCGAATACAATGGTAAAATTTGAAAATTTGATTTTCTCACTAAAATCAATTTCGTGGTTATATAATCACAACATTTCGAATTTTTCTGTCTTCTTACTTCATTTTCCCTATAATAATCTTTTGAGAATATAAAATAATAGTCTCCTCTTCTAAATCAAACCAAAATGCAACCTTTTCCTTCCCTTCTCATAATTCTGGTCCATTTCAACGTACTAGATTGACCCGGGTAATGAAGATCGAGGAAACTATGAAGGATTCTCTACAATTGCTAATTGAGTTACAACTCATGCAAATAAGGATGACAAAGGAAAAATAGAAACAAGATAAGATTCTTAGATATTTGCAAAAATTTCCGATGGATAATCGTGCAGACCCTATTATGATTGAAGATGATTCCTCTAACATATGTATTCATAATCCACTAGAGGATGGCGAAGAAGAAGAAGAAGAGGAAGAAGTGAAAATGGATGAAGACGATAAAGTTATTTGCATTGGAGAAGTCTGTTTTGAATAAAATGGTAATTTGGTCGAACAAGATGGAAACTTTTGTACGCTAATTGTTTGATTCACAAGTCACCAATTGTTAAGGACTCTGGTTAGATTGTTATTATATTAATGTTTTTATATTTTGTGTACCTGTATACATTTATGTATATGTTTCATATATATGTGTAATGTAACATCATATATAATAAAATTAGATTTATATTTCGCTTATTATACTCGTTATTAGAATTTAGTTCCATAGTTTAAGGAGGAGTTATGTAGTTTTGGATTAGTTTTTGTTGATGACAAAGGGAGAGAATTATAAAATATGATAGTTAAGCCGTTAGTTAGTCTTAGATTAAGGGGGGTTAGTAGATTAAGGGGGGATTAGTAGATTAAGGGGGAGTTGTTGGAAAAAGGGGAGTCAGAGTAGAATCAGAGTTTGATGGAGTATATTTTATAAACATAGGTTGTCATCATCAAAAAGGGAGAAATTGTTAGTTCATGAGATGATGGTTTTGATGACAACAACCTTAGGACTTGTTATAAAATCTAAATACTAATATTCTTGTCTACATATATGTGTGTGTGTGAAGGATATATATATATATATATATATATATATATATATATATATATATGCAGGTACTGAGAATGACTGTACAGTATAAAGATTCAATACTGAGTATAGAGATTCAAGACTGACAAATATCAAGATTGTAGAAATCAAGACTGAGGACTCATGAGTATCAAGAGTTCAAGATAAGTAATAGTCTAGATTTATGTTAAAACTTTATAATAGCACTTAAATATTTATTCGGATTTTAATTGTGGAATGGAATTCACCTTCTCGCTTTAATAATGGGATGGAACCCATGACCTCTTTAGTAGGATGAAACCCATGACCTTCTCTAGTGGAATGAAATCCAAGAAATTTTCAAAATGACTTATTTTTAGATTTTTTTTCAAAACTATATTTTCTCTCAACTTAAATATTTTAGCCTTAATTCAAAAACTATTTTTAATCATATTAATTCCAAAATCATTTCTTGTTTTTAATATATCTCTTGGTTTTAATGTTTTAGCTTTAATCTCAAACTATTTATATATCTTGTTTTTAATTACTTTTATATTTTGCAAAATTACTTTCTAGAGGCTTTATAATCAAAAAATATATTCAAAATAGTTTACAAAGTTTTAAGATTGTTTTGACAAACTTTCGAAAGAAAATCTCTTTTAAAACAAAAATCAATTTTCAAAATACACTAGGGGATGTCGACATTCCCCTACCCCATGTCGGCATGGCAGCCATAGATTTTAAAATTCAAATTTTTAAAAGAACTATCTATTCGTCAGAACCTTTCACGAATGGACATGACTGATATTCTCTTATAAATACCAGTTTTTTTCCAATGAATTTTAAGTTAGTTTTTCTTCATTTCTTCACTCCTTCTCCACTCAAATATTCTCTTGTATTTCAAATAATTTAACAAAACCCTGCTGAAATTCTAAGTGAATCAAACTCGATCATCTCTAGTTTGATTCTCTGCCACTCTCTCTCAAAGATCTTAGTGTTATTTGGAGTTATAGGATCATTTGTAATCAAAGATCGAAAGATTGAAGTGTATCGAGTCTCTCTCTATCAAAGTGTGATTAGAAATGGTGTGATTGTGGCTCGTAAATCAATTAGGTGTGATTGTAGCCCGTAAATCAATTAGGTGATCTTGTAGCCTATTTAAATCAGGAGAGTTTGCCCCGTATTCAAAGACAGGAGGGTGTATCTCGTGGCCTTGAGATCGAGATTGTAATATCGACATTATATTTGAAAAGAAATATGCACAAGAAATTATGTATGATTGGATATAGGGTAACTCCGAACCTTTATAAAATTCCAGTATGTTCTTTTCTTTGCTGCTTTTATTTTTTATATGCATGTGTCTGATTCTATGATTGTTTCTGTGTTTGTGAATTGCAACTATTTGGGTTTAATTTGAAAAGATTTCAAAAAATTCATAAAATTAATTAAATACCATTCATCCCCCACTAGTGTTAATTCTGCCTTAATATCCGTAATCCGTATTTCCTACAATGATGTCTGTCTAAGTAGTTCATACCCATACATATGATATAAACTCAGTAAGCTTCTTCAACAACATGGCAGTTAATAAACGAAAAACAGAAACGGCTAAGGTATAAACCTGACTGAATAGAATTACAACATGCATATATTAATATGATCATATAATGGACTTGAATCAAGTACTTAAACATATAGATAAAAAACTGGATACAGAAAGTAAGCACAAAGTAAAATACACATGCATAACTAATACTTATGTAATATTAAAGAACAAATTAAAGGACATTGTGAGATCCTGATCCACTTCATTATTGAAAGCATGCGATATATATGCCTGTTATAATGATGAAATAGGGATTAAATGTTGATACATTTTCCCTCCAACATAGGTTTTAGACAGGAAAAGGGGTTGAATTTCATGTGTAGGCATAGGCAACAAATATTAAAAGAATTTGAATTTCAAAAGTTCATTTCCACACATTATTTGAGTATAATTTATATAACAGTTGGTAAATTACTACAAGATTGTACTGAAAACAATGTAGTGGACTGAGAAGGTGCATAGAAAACATTAGAACACTATCAGTAGAATTATTTGAAGTACACTTCATGATATGAATGGAAACCATTAATCTAAACCAACTATTCATGTGAAATGGTACACTTTGTGGAAGGTAGAAACAAACAGCAGTAGTGCACTTTGTTTGTAGGGTACAAATGGGAAGATGTAGCAGTCAAAAAGGAAAAAAATAAAGCTTTTCGAATTTTATTCTTACGTTTGATGTCAGCATTTTTTTTCCAAGCTTCTGTTTTTATGTTCCTCTATTTCAGAACCTTTTGAAGGTAGTAGACTCATGATGTTTCATAATTAGTTTAATGAACGATTTGCATTACCTTGATGACTATTCCTTTTGCATCGATATTTTCTCTAGTTGAAAACTCCTCCGATGCAACGTATATGTTCCTCCATATCCTGTACTTTTAAATTTTCAGTGTTAACGTATATTATCAAAAGACAGAGGTAACATTCACTCTACAGTACCTGCTCCACATTCATCTTCGCCTTCAATTTGGTCGTTGTATTAAAATATTGTTCGGGTTAGTACTGTTGTATTCTCTTACAACTTGATTCAATGAAAGTGGACTCCGTTGTCAGTTGGGAGGACGCACTATCATCTACGATGTAGTGTGATTTATCTTCAACAGCTGGGTATATGGTAGGTGGATTTATCCAATTTTTCTAGCTGTGACGTTCTTCCTCAATTGATGATACCATAGCTCGTTGGAAGAAATTCCATATGTGTTTTGCACCAGTTAGCCGGTTAAAGAGATTTTCAACCATTTGTTGACCATTTTCCAGAAACAAGAATAATCTTGCTTGTACAGTATAAATAGCAATACAAATTTGATGGCTGAAGTAAAAGTTATAATGTTGAAGGTGGATATGTATAAGGTCACCAAAATTTGAAGGTGAATCATGTCATTCACGTTTCTGTTAAGCAAGCTGGTAGCATGCTTATCAATCGCTATGACGGTTGTAGAGGAAATATGGTCAAAAACTTCAACTTTGAGACTGTATCTGTAAATCGGTCTTTAGTTGATTTAGTACATGGTTAGTAAAATAAATACTAAAGTAATGATACCTATGACGAAGGTGTTGAACAGTAGTGTTGCGTTCTGGGCAGATAAAAATTCTGTCTTCCTTGCTTATAGACTTTTGCATATAGGACAGGAAAAATAACTCCACCCAAACGCAGTGTTAATATTCATTATAGTAACAGGAATAATGTATCGTTTACTTTTAATACACACACATATATATTTATATATATAACTTATCGCAACAGTTGCGGTGTAATTATATATTGTGGAAAATAGGAATATGTACCGAACAATTTTCGTCTCTCATATCAGACAGGACACTTGCAAATTGCAACGGTAGATCGTAAGGGTATTATTTCTTCACTGACTTCAAACTTATGAGTACGAATATTGTTTAACATATCATGTAGCCTTCTAACTTAAGTGTCTCTACGGATTAAGACAATTAAGTCTTCGTTGATAACATGATAATTATTCTATGAAGGAATGACATTGAAGTTCTATATATTCATATTTCTGAAGCAATCCTTTTGGAATCACGGCATGCTTTTTGTTACCCCACGTTTGATAGTAAGAAAGATTAAAATTAGTTAGTACAATATTCATTTTTTCTATAACATAAAAGCAGCCACTGTATTGAAAATAAGGAAACTCAATAATTATCCTTTATAATATATCCAACATCAGCTGTAAGTTGAGCGAGTACACCTCTTTGGCTCTTGTAATGGAAGACCACATTCGTGAAACTCTTATTTGGATTCGAACCCAGTGTGAGCCATTTGTTAATTCAGAAAGCAGTTGAGAGTGTTCAGCCATTGGGAAATCTGCAGTAACAAATAGGAATGGTGGGAATAATAAATGAAAGGATCATTGGGTGAGGAATATTGATGATGGTTACTAAATGCAGAAATGAATCTGGAGGAAAAAATAACTTGATAGGTATAAAACAAAGACGAGTCAGTCAGTTACGTTTATGAATATTGGAACAGTTTATGAATTTTTTCGTTGTTGGTTTGATGGTTTGTTGGATTCTAAATGATGGTTTTATATATTTCCAAACAGTTGTAATAACTAACATTGCGATTTGAATGTGTATATATATGCAGGAGGATAGTGGTCAGTTAATTTGTGTTGGGGTATTGACCACCAGTTTAACAAATTCCAACTCTCTAATTTGAAATGTTTGGAAATGGAATGAGAAAGTTGTTTGTTGATTTTTAAATTTTTCATATCAATGTGTTTCTGTTATATCAATGTATTTAACATTACCGTATTAAGTCGTCGAGGATTAATAACCATAGATGACTAAAGCATCCGTAGCCGTTAGTTTTTGATCCTGAAGTAGGGGATGTTACAAGTTGGTTTACAGGACTACCATCGAAACGAGCTGTTGAGTTTCGGATAGATCTTATGCCAGAAGCTGAACCTATGAGTAGACCATCTAGGATGACACCGATCGAGATGAAGGAATTAAAGGTGCAGCTAGTGGATCTAGAAGGAATGAATTTTATCAGACCAAGCAGTTCGCCTTAGCGAGCGGCCGCGGTGTTCGTGAAGAAACCAGATGGGTCGTTGAGGATATGTATCGACTATCGTAAGTTGAACGAAAGGACAATAAAGAATAAATATTCTTTGCCGAGAGTAGACGATGTATTTGATCTGTTGTGTGGAGGCAGAGTGTTTTTCCAGTTGGATTTGGCGATAGATTTCTATCATTTAAAAGTGACAGGACAATATTCCTTTGACAGCATTTCAGACTAGGTATGGTTTGTATGAGTGGTTAGTTATGTCATTCAGGTTAACGAATGCACCTGCTTTCTTCGTGGATTTGTTGAACCGAGTTTTTCGAGAATACTTTGATATTTTCGTGCTAGTGTTTATAGATGATATTTTAGTATACTCTAATGATGAAAGGGAGCATGAATATCATCTTAGAGTTGTGCTTGAGACGCTGAGGCAGCATAAGCTAAAAGCAAAGTTTTCCAAATGTTATTTTTCGAAGAAAGATGTTAAGTTTCTTGGTCACGTGGTTTCTGAGAAGGGCTTGTCAGTCGATCTGGATAAGATCGAAGCTGTTAATAATTGGAAGAGACCAGAGACAGCGACTAAGATTAAAAGTTTTCTTGGACTTGCTAGCTATTACCGGAGATTCATCAAGGATTTCTCGCGGATAGCAGTACCTTTGACGAAGCTAAACAGGAAGGAGGTGAAGTTTGTCTGGTTCGATAAATGTGAGGAAGCATTTCTTAAGTTAAAGCATTTGTTGACCAACGCACAAGTGTTAGTAGTTCCAGATAGAAACCAAGGGTTGGTGATGTATGCTAAACTGAATTAGGAGCTATGTTGATGTAGAAAGGTAAAGTAATTGCCTACGCTTCACGACAGCTTAGAACGCACGAAGTGAGATATCATATTCATGATTTAGAGTTGGCAGTGATGATCTTCAAACTGATGATTTGGAGACATTATCTCTTAGGGGAGAGAGATTTGAGCTGTATACGGATCATAATTCATTAAGTTACTTATTCTCTCAAAAGGAGTTGAATATGAGACAACCAAGGTGGCTGGAGTTTTTGGCTGCTTATGATTTTGGTATAGAGTATACACCTGGGAAAGGAAATAAGGTAGCGGATGCTCTTAGCAGAAGACATCAGAATGTGGTGTTAGCTATGTTGGCAGAATGAAAAATTTTAGAAGCTTTGACTACTTGTAGTGTGTAGTTAAGATGGATTGCTAGTTCTAGTCAAAGTACTGCCATGCTGTCCTGTTTAGAAGTTCGACCACCGTTGATCGAAAAGATTGCCTCTAAGCAGAAAGAGGATCCAGTGTTATCCGAGAGGATTAGACGGCTTGAGATAGGATCAGAGATCGATGATTTAAATGGTTTTAGTCTTGACAAGAGGGGATGGTTGAGAAAGAAGAGACAGTTTTGTGTTCCAAATGTTGAGGGCTTAAAGAAAGAAGTTCTTGAAGAATATCGTCGATCTAAATTTACGATTCATCCTGAAGGGACCAAGATGTATCAAGATATGAAGAGGAGCTTCTATTAGGAAGGTATGAATATGGATGTTGGCTTGTGGGTTAGGTAATGTACATGTCAATAAGTGAAAGACGAACATCAGAAGCCAAGTGGATTGTTTCAACCTTTAGAGATTTCATTTTGAAAATGGGATTCGATATCAATGGATTTTATTGACGGGTTGCCAAGGTCAAATTGGACAAATGAAAGTATATGGGTTATAACGGACCGAATGACCAAGATTACCCATTTCATTCCAGTTAATTCAACAAGGACGGCACCTGTTTTAGCTAAGTTGTTCATAAAGAACATAGTTAGACAACATAAGATTCCTGGTAGTATATTCGATGATGAAGATGCTTTATTTACTAGTGAATTCTGAAAGAATCTACATGATGTGTTAGGCACTAAGCTCAAGATGAGTACTGTGTATCACCCTCAGACGGATGGACATACAGAGAGGGTCAATAAGGTACTCGAGGATTTATTGAAAGCTTGTATATTGGACTTTGGTGGATCTTGAGAAGATCACCAACACTTAGTGGAGTTTTCCTATAATAATAGTTATCGGACTAGTATAAAAATGGCGCCTTTTGAAGTTTTGTATGAAACTGTGTAGTTAATGCCCTGCTATTACCCCGTTATAATCCCACTATATCTCATAGCGGTTTTCTAGCGATACGATTTTTCTATACAGCCTCAAAATATAGCCTTTCCGCATTAAGCCCCGCTATTTCCGCTCTATCCCATTATTCCCGCTATTTCCGCTATATCTTATTTAATAAATTGAATTGAAAATTTTCATTTCTACATTATAAAAATTATAAAACCAATTTATTTGATTTAATTTTTAATATATTTTCAGAAATGAAAATACTCTAATAATCTACTAAATTCAATTATGTTATGTAACAGTCTTACATTTATTTAAAGTATATTTGCACATGTTTTTATTTTAAATTATTTATGTATTAATTATAATCCAATTTAATGATAATTTTTCATTTAATTACCATTTATATATTTGTAAAAACATTAAGCATGAGTTTTATATGCTATTTTAGAGTCATCCGCTATATCTCGCTATATCCTCGCTGTATCCCCGCTATGACTTTTTGCACCTCTACCGTATTGAATCTGCCGAGCACTTTAACTGCACAAGTATGGAAGGCCATGCAAATCACCAACATGTTGGTTGGAGACTGGAGACAAATTAGTCTTAGGTCCTGATCAAGTTAGAGAGGCGACAGAGAAGATTGAGTTAATCCAAGAACGGATGAAGGAACCCCGGTCCAGATAGAAAAGTTACGCAGGTAAGAGGTGTAAAGACCTAGAATTCTCAGTTGGAGATAAGGTTTTCATTAAGGTATCACCAGATGAAGGGTGTGGTACGATTTGGTAAGTCATGGAAGCTGGCATTGAGATATGTTGGTCTATTCTAGATTATAGAGAGGATTGGAAAGCTCGCATACAGAGTAGAGTTGCCAAGCAGTATGGCAGGTGTCCATACCGTATTTCATGTGTCTCATCTTCGCCAGTATATGCGTGATCTAGATACTACTATTCGTCCAACAGGGTTGGAAGATTTGACAGTAGAGCCTAATTTGACTTTTGTTAGACAACCAGTTCGGGTTGTAGTGAGTGATGAAAAAAGATTAAGAAACAAGATAGTTAAGTTCATGAAAGTTCAATGGAGCGACGACGATAATTGCGGTACTTGGTAAAAAGAAGGCATGATTAGAGGTACTTATCTTGATCTGCTTTGAGGGTATATCTATATTAGCTTTATATAGATAGTTGCTAGTCAGGTAGGCTAGTATGGTTGCTAGGAGTTGTTAAAAAAGATTGCTATGTTTAGTATTTAGTCATTACTGAATTCAAGGACGAAATTCTTTAAGGAGTGGAGCCTGTAACACACCTAATTTTTGTTCAGGAGATTTAATTGGATAAATTAAAATAATAATGTAAATAATTAGAGTGATAAGAAGATTGTGATTTGAATAAATAATTAAAGACCGTGCTTAATTATTTAAATGGGCTTAAAAATGGCTTATAGGCCAATTAATGTACACAAGGGCATATTGGAATATAGGCGCACCTTATTACCATAACCCTTGTATATCCATGGGTTTACCGTCCATTCATGTTCATTTTCATTTTTCTCAAAAACGTAAACAAAAGAGAAGAATAGTTGGCCATTCTAAGGAAGAATAGAGGAGAAAATTAAATCAAAGCCAGGGATTTAAGCAAGGGGACTAATCTCAATCAAATATTAAATTCCTTATCCTAATCAAGGTGAAAAATAATCTATATCATCTCTATTTTTTTATGATCATTTGCCTTTGGTTTTAAGATTAAATCCATTTTTAATGATGATTTGGATGATATGCTTGGATTATAAAATGTTTGATTTAAACAAAAATTGTTTAAATATGATTTTATACAGTTTTAAGGGTAAAACCGACTAAAATTAATTTCAAATGGCATAAGAAAATTTAATCTCACGTATAACATGATTTTGGAGTTGGGTTTTAATTTTCATAATTTTTCAAGTTACGGAGAATTTATTATGAATTTTCAAAGGAAAATATGGTTAATTGGGTTTAGAAATTTATTTCGAAAATTATATTGAGAATTTGGGTCTGAAATGCGGATATGTTAGATAACATATCAAAAGGATTTTTATGCTTTTTAGGGATTTTTTGTAAGTGATTTTCTATGAGAATTAAATTATTTTTAAAGGAGGACCTAAGTGATCTAATTATTTTGCTTAATGGAAGAGCTTATTTGTTAAATTAATTTTGGTTTAGGTCTGAAATTATGCAGCAGTTTTATTTGAAAAATAATTTGAAAAGTTTGAGGCAACCAATTAAATGGTTACAAGTAGGCAAGTTAGTTATCAAGTTATTGTTTTTATTGGCATTAATCATCTTTTAGCCAAAAAAGCGGGTCTTCCTCTTTTAGAAGTACCTTTCGACTCATAACTTCCGCCTTCAATCAAGTCAAAACCAACTAAGCCGAAACCAATACACAAGATATCATACATTGATAAGTAGTAGATTATGAAAGGCAAAAGATAGGGTGTCGAAACATAGCTTTCGTAGGGGACGAAACCTTTGTTTTGTTTTCTAAAGAAATGCGCTTGCCCGTTTTACTAAATGCTTTTGAAGGTGTCGAAATATATGCTTTCGAAAGGGGGATGCCGCTTTCTGTTTAAAGTATAGGTTTTGTATGAGTTACTTCGTTTCCAAACCAATGATTTCAAAAATGGTAGTTTCGACCTAGCCGAAACCCTTCTGCCGACCTTATGCCTTTCGAAGGAATTGAAGATATTAATGCTTTTGAAAGGTAGCCTTCGTTTTGTAAATATGAGCCACTTCCTAAAGCTTTCAAAAGAGTCAAGGGTTTTGAAGGCAATGGCTTCGAAAGCGGGGTTTCGAGGCTAACCTTCATATGTTTTATTTAAATGCTTTCAGCTTTCGAAAGAATGGTTCCGAAGCCATCAACTTTTCCCCAAACAATTTTATATAAGATCAATGGTTTCGAAAGGGTTACTTTCATTTGTATTCACTTAGACACAGTAAGCTATATTTTAAATTAAACCCAATGGTTTTGAAAGGGGTACTTTCATATGATTTCAAAGCTATGCTTCTATAATTGAATGGTTTCATTTTAATACATTCTAAAGGTTTCGAAAGAAAGGTTTTAAAGTGTTTCGAAAGGCAGATGCCTAGAGTTTTGAAAAGAAGATTTTAATACTTTCGAAGGGAAGTTTTCCAATGATTTTCGAAAGTAATGACTAAAGGATTTGAAAGCCTTAGTTTTCAAAGCAAATAATCCAATCTAATTTTTAAGGAAAACCATGGCATAATAAAAGAGTTTTGAAATGATTTTAAGCATGGAGTTTTGAAGAAGTTTCCTTAATTAATAGGTTAAAGGGATTAATCAAGTTTTATATAAAATGATTTCAAGGATATTAAACCACATGTGTTGGTATTATTATGTTATTATGTTTACTTCTTTATATATATGTGTGTGCGTGTGTGTGTGTTGTGTGTGTGTGTGTGTGTCCACATTCTAATGGACCCATAACTGTATTTTAGGGAAAAAGGACATAATAACTAGCTAAGTTGACCCAGTAGTCAATATAATTAACTTTTGAATGAGTAGAACTGCAACCAAGAGGTTAGATAGACCAGAATGTAGGATGCCTAAATATTGAAGTTGTTAGATAGAAAGGTTCATAGTAAATCCATGAAAACAATGTTAAAGAACAGTTATTAGAATGGGCCATTAGGTTCATAGTAAACCCATGAAAACTATGTTTAGGTCGAGTTATTGGAAGGAGCCAATAGGTTTGTAGTGAATCCATCAAAACTATATTCGGATTAAGTTATTGACAGAAGTCAATAGGTTCCTAGTCAACCCATGAAAACTAGGACAAGAGGGATGTTATTGGAGATACCAATAGGTTCGGGAAGAACCCAAGAAACAATGAAGTTATTGGCGGGGGGCCAATAGGTTCTTAGTGTTCCCATGAAAACTATGAAACTGAACAGGGAGTCCATAAATTTAAATAGGTTAATAATAAGTCCATAAAATCTATGAAACTGGACAAGGAGTTCATAAATTTAAGCAGGTTCATAGTAAGCCCCTGAAAACTATGAAATTGGACAGGGAGTCCATAAATTTAAACAGCTTATTAGTCAACTCATGAAAATGAATAGGTTAATGGTGACCCTAGAAACTATAACTGAGACAGATAGTTAAAATTAATGGGGACAGGTAGTCCAGAATTGATTTATATGTTTTGCATATCGTCATAATATTTTGAATTGCTATGTTTTAACCATTGTGGATGCAAGAGCACATTATATGGTTTTATAAAGTTTTGAATAAGATACTAGTGAGGGGAAACTCTTTCTGCTAAGCGGGTAGTCTCACTAGATATCTAAATGGTTTGAGATGGTAGATTATTATTCATACAATGCTTTATGTCTGACTCAAAGTTTATGTTTTCCCCTTAAACTCTTGGGTACTCAATTGATTTTGAGTAGTTTGAGAGTTGAGGTTTTCAGGTATCTCTTTAGACGAATAAGCTTCCGGAGACATGCAGGAGGCATGATAGCTATCTAGAGTTCTTTTTTATTTTGATTCTATTGTGTTTTGTTGTGAAGGAAAAGATGTTTAATTGCCAAGTTATATACCCTGATCATCCAAGGCCATCTTCATATGTCGCTCTTGGCGTATCTGTAATATAATTATTTTCTATGAATGTGGTTCTCATATTACGATTATGTAATGAATTTGAAATGCTTTAAATTGGAATGAGAAAGTAGTTTTTTGATTTTTAAAATTTTCCATATCCATGTGTTTCTGTTATATCAATGTATTTAACATTACCGTATTTGGTCGCCTAGGATTAATTACTATGGATGACTGCAACATCCATTGCCGTTAGTTTTGGGCCTCCAAGAGGGGATGTTACAATTGGGTAAGTCAAAAATGTGATAAGTATTTACATTGTTTTCAAACTTGATCAAATTAACTTTGGAAGTATATGTAAGCATCACGTGTTGGTACAGTCTGAGATCCCTCAGGGAGGACTCATTCATATGAATCGTCTCTTACTTTAAGAATGTATATATACAAGTTCTCCTAGAGAGGACTCCTTTATATCGTCCATTTACTTCTTAAAGAATCGGAATTGGGTTAATCGAAAATTCATCAATTTAGTTTTGAAGAGATTGGGATTAGATAAGTGTATTACTTGTCGAAGACTACTTCAAAACTAGTATACGAGTCTACGTCTTGAAAGCTGTTATGAAGTGAAATGTTGTAGAGTTGAACTATCTATTATAAGGTTAAGTCCAAAGAAGAGATCAGCTTTAACATTTCAGTCAAATGTTGAAAAGTTGAACTATCTATCCTAAGTTTAAGTCCAAGGGAGAGGTTAGCATTAACATTCGTCGGGCGACTTGTGTTGGAAACTATTGAGAGCTACATGATTTGTTCGAGTATGAAGACCCGCATGAGAGATGTTGAACGTGACTTTGAAAGTGCATACCGATCTATAGTAATATGGTTAACTTATATATATATATATATAAGTGTATATATAATATCAAACAAAGAAAATAGTAAAGTAAGGTAAGAAGCAATCGTAATATAATTTTTATACTGGTTTGGACGTCTCGTTCTATGTCTTGTCCTAAAGCTTCCCTTCAGGTTCTTCACTAATCAGGAACACCCTCACTTAGCCGAGAGGAATATGCGATACAATAATTTGCTGACTTTGAAAATCTTATGTTTGATCAACACGGATTTTGACTTGTACTACAAAACTTCCTATATTCTCCTTTGATGATCTAGGATATGTGCACCATGATTGTGGAAGTGTATAGAGTAATTCTTGACTGAATGAATAGTATTTGAGTTTGAGATCAAATGGATTCAAGATAGCAAAGGATTCAAGATAGAAAGTTGTAATTAAACTTATATACTCTAGTTTTATGCATAATAGTCAAAGATTTTCTTAGAAAAGTTGCTTTCTTTCAGAAAAGTCAATCCTCTTCGAAGAAATGCCATTGAACGATTCCATCTTTTCAAATTGTTGTTTAAAAAAAAATAGGCATTACATATTATTTAGTCGCCTGTGATGATATTCAGTCTAGTAAGTATGAACATAACAAAATACCGGGAGGAAGAAGAATTTTAGTAAAATGAATTGTATAATAAGTAGACTAGGTTTTGTCGAACTGAATTCAAATTCAGTCGACCGCCCTCAGTCGGCATAATTTGGTTTTAGTCGGTTAAATCAACATAGTCTAGGTTTTCTATATAGTTTGAAAAAAAAATTATGAAATATTTTTGGCTTTTGTTCTGAAAATTTTGAATGTCATTTTTTTGTGTATATGCATATGAACTATCAATGAGATTTTACAATTAAAATATAAACACAAATACATACTTTTGACTTTGATTTGTAGATGATTATCAGCACTGCCTCTTTTCTTCTTGCTCCTTTAATCATCATCGTCTTCAAATTCCTGTACAAAATAGTATACGAGATATGTATATGGATATAGTTGTCATCATTAAAACATTAATACAAATAGGATTCTAGCAATCTCCCTTTTTTTTGTGATGACAATTTTATATATAATATGATGTGAGTGCTTGTGTAGTAATTTCCCTTTAATATAAGCTCCTCCTTTCATTATACTTTCTCTCCTTTGTCATCAACAAAAAGAAGTAAGAAGTATTATGAACGAAATCTTGACAAACACAAAAGACAAATAAGCACATAGTTGAAACTTTAAACAAGCAACTTAATACATGCAAATGTATTAACATAAAATAAATATTCGACATAAACAAAAATACTTGACAACAATAGCACAAACAATCATATAGTTTATACAAATACAAAATACAACTTAAACTAATGTAGCAAGTGGACAATCACCATAATTCATACATAATTCACAAAACAAATTCGACCCAAACAACACATGACACTATAGTTCAAAACATCAAAGGCAAATGCGGACAAATGACAATGACCATAGTTTATACAACTAAACACAAATACAACCACAAACACATTGAATTCGAATTAAAATTTTAACTTAACTTTCATCTTGATCAGAAGAAACATGTGACCAGGAAGGTGAAGGAGAGTTCGAACACGAAGATATCTTATTCTAATTTTTTTCCAAGAAAGCTCATTGTACTCTACTCAAATTTCTTTCGCCTCTTGTTAAGCTTTTATTGCTGTTTAAATATAATTTCCTGAAATCATGGATTGAGCAGAAATATTCTTTGATGGTCGAACAAGTGAAATATTTTTGTCGTCATCCGATGACCAATAAACATTCTCTTCTTTAATTTCTTGCGATGGTTACGATGAGGGTTGTGGTTGCGATGATAATTGGCCTACATTCTCTTGCACCAATCAAGCGAGATAAGCATTATATGGAAGAATTTGCTCCATTCTTTTTTGGTAATTTCATTAAGAAATGGACTTTTGATCCATAACTTAAGGAATAAGAAAGTCGGACATGCTATCAACATTTATCTCAAAATGCATAATGACCTTGGTAAAAAGTGAACCATAGAACATAGTCTGTCATGACCGGGCATTAAAACTCTTAATCCCATCATGAATTATCTTCACCCAATTCAATTTCTTATTCGAGTAAATAACGTACAATTCCTTATAGTTGTTGTCGTACATCTTTTAGTAACTCCCCATCCTAGATAGAATTGTATGGAGCACCATTTTATCGATAATTCTTGCTTATGGATGGAGATTAAAAAAGATACTTCTTGTGTTTTCCATGCGAAACAAATAGTTAGCTGAATTATAAGCAAAATCATCATGGCTAATGTCTTCTAAATCATAGCCCGACGAAAAATAACCCAAAATTATTCCTAAATCCTTTATGAAACGTGTAATGTCGACTCCTAGAGCCTACTTCAAAGCAAACCTTCATCGTGTTCAAGTTTATAGTAGTTACCACAAAGGTTTGCATAAAACATTCGTACAAGGAAAGGGTAAATTTTTACCAAATTTTAGGTGGTATCGATCAGAGATAGGAATTCATTTTCTCTTGCAATCATTTCTACTCCAGATTCAGAAAAGTATGACAACTTGTAGAACATTTTTTGTAATATAAACTTGTTGTTAAGCTCGTTGAATCAATTCATGGCCATCTTTTTATTTCCCATCTATTTTTCAACTTGCTTATCCAAGGAAAATTTAGGGTGTGAAGGATTTGAAGAGGAAAAGGCCTTCATTCTTTGTGATGGAACCTTCTTTCTTCTTGCAACAAGCTTTTGTTTTCGAACCCTTTTTAATTTTCTGTAGTTTTGGAGGTCTATTTTGAGTTTTGAAAATGGAATGGGCAAGAGGGTGTGAAAAGGCACAACATTTTCCTTTTTTGAAAAATAGTTATTTGCAGTTTTAGTCGACTGATGAGGAAGATCAATTAGCTAAATGTATAGGAATTTCATTCCCGAAATTAGATTGCAATTACGTGAACTTAATTTTAAAATATAGTCAACTATTTTGTCAGGTTTAAACGACTGGTAAGGTGATTCAGTTGACTAAATCTATACACATTTCTTTCTCGAAATTATGGTGTAAATTAGTCGACTAAAAGTGAGTAGTTAGTCAACTGTTTGTCAAATTTTATAAAATTCAGTTGACTAGTGGGAATATTCAATCAACTGAAGTGAAATATATAGCCTTCCCAAGCCCAGCATCCTAGTTAATTGACTAAAAATGGTTTAAGCAGTAAACTAATTTTATTTGTTATAAAATGTAGCAGGGTAGTCGACCGGAGAGATTGTTTAGTCGACGGTATGCTTGTAATTGCAAAAATAATTATATTTTTATATAATATTTATATTTATATTTGAATTTGTTTCAATATATTTTTAAGCAATATGAGAGTACATAAAACTTTTTATTAATATATACTCATATGAAACAAGTTTACAGATTATATAATCAACGACAAATTTATATAAATAATAGAGCGATAAAAGAGGTTATTTTAATTTTTCGATGGCTCGGTTTCTTCTTCATATGGTTCTTGTTCCCAAGAATTAGCTTTTTTAGCCCATATATGTCGATAAGAGTTGATTGTTGTTTTGAAGGAATTCAGGTGGAATAAATGCATTTCTTAGTTGGGAATTTCCCACAAAAAGTTATCGAAGTCCTTTCAATAGAATTCAGATGTTCATTTTGTCGATGTTTCTCCGAATATATTTCCTTTTGCAATCTCAGTATTTATCCTTGATAATGAGCGGTACTATATGTACAATCATCTTGAGCGGTAGTTAAGTGTCTTCAAATTTATTCGATTGTTTAATTTACTTCCCTTTAGAAGAAAATATAGTTTTCTCAAAATAAGAAGAAGGAATTTTAATATAAGAGGAGGAATTAGAAGTTGACATGTTTTAGCAGAGTTTCTTATCTTACACGGGAAATGTTTAACTATTGAGGTGGCTTAAATACTAAGAATTTACTTTAAATAGTTATATATATATATATATATATTATAGAAATTTGTAGTTTATTTTTGACCAACCGAACAGATTACGATCTTAAGATAGAAAACTATTTGACCATAAATAAAATCAGTTTATAAGAAGAAAACAATTCTAGGTAAGAAAACAATTTAAACAAATAATTCATGTATATGTAAAATTAGTCACTTAATGCATTTAAAGAACAATTACCTAGCTCTCTATGTCATTTCGAAAAGGTTGCTTCACATAGAGGTTAGCGGAAATATAATATGCGGCGTATATGGTCTATTTCAATACAACAAATAATAATTTATCATCCAAGCATACAATCAACACAATCAAGCAATTTTAAACCTAACTATTTAATATTTAAATCGAAACACAATTCGATTGAGTGAGAAGTTCTCACCTTGCTTCCAATACCAGTTGCAGTGTTTTATTTCGAATAAAATTAAACGCGCGTTTAATTTTATCCAAAATTCACACTAGCTCCAATCCATCCCAATCCAGCTCCATTGCGTAGTGCTCGTCCATACGATTCCAATGCAAGTTGTTTCGTGCGTTTTCGACCTCGTATCAAAAAGTTATAGCATTTTAAACATCACACGAATTATTAATATAATAATTTACATTTTCTATTTTTATAACCTTAAACCAAGCGCAGTCGTTCATTTTTCATTGATGAGATCTGGCCGCGCGTTGATGCTTCTTCTCCCTCCAGTTTGGACGCGTGTATGAACCCATTTTAGACGTTCGAGCCCTAATTATCGCGACTATCATGAACGTCGATGAGTTGATCCGTTGTCACCATCGAATAGTTCTAGCCGAGCTCCACCTTCGGCACGAATCTCATGCAACTTGGTCGAGTATTGCCATTGGAAAACACGTATGAATGACGAAGTTTCGAACTCGGTTTCCCATTGATCTATAGCTCAAAATCAAATCTTGACCATTGGATTTATAGCTCTCGTCGTTGTCTACAACTTTCATTGAAGTTTCGCGAATTGATTTGTGGATTTGAAGAAAAACGAGGAGGAAGGAGAAATTTTTTCGGCCATTGACGCGTTTGCTGGCGGCTGAAACCCTAGCGGTGTTAGGTTTGTGAAAAATAAAATGATAAAGGTGCTTTTATAGAAAATATCGAAACACTATTCATCCCGAATTTTTCCGAACTCCAAATGAAGCGTGCCGCATGGCGTTTATAATGTTTTACCCCTATTCTGAATGCAATGGAATATATATCAGAAGCCAATTCGATGATATTTGAAAGATAGGTTTTCAAATCGACTATTTAAATTTAGAATTCACTTAAACCGATTTCTATGCGTTTTAGCTTGCCCTAGACAAACTGTAAATCCGATTGACACGAAATTTGAAATCTTACAATAATTTAACATTACGGATCCAATGAAACTAGTTTCGTCGAAATGCGAGACTGTTTGAAAAATGACTATTTTTACTCATCAATTAAATATTAAAATATTCAATTTCCACAAATTAACTTTTAATTCGATTTTAAAAATACTATAACATCATTCTAACTCCACTATGATTTAATACTACTTTACAAATCAATTTTAATCACATTAAACCTAATTTCCAATTATTTCTGTAATTTCAAATATTAAATTATCGATTTAATTATCCAATTAAATCTAGATATTTGAAATATAATTTATTTACTTACAAATTTTACTTGTTGATATTTAGAATCAATTAAATATACGAATTTCAAATGAAAGAAATTCTGGGTCGTTACATAAAGGATCTTATGAGGATTTTGGAAAAAGGTTTTGGAACCTTTAGATTTGGAAAGGCTTTTGATTTTTGGGTAAAATCAATATTGGAATTTGGAAAGCCTAGTTTGAGAATTATCGATTTTGGGATAATCGATTTTGAGAAAAGGAGATTTATATGAGATTCATACTAGGTATATGATTTGGAAGATACTATATGTGTATAGTATAAAGTGTTTTGAAAATGGCTCTAGGAAAAAGACGCTCCCTTGAAATGAACTTCTCAAGAGTGCCACAAGGTGGTACTGCCTTGAACCCTGAGGGGGGTTCTAAAGTTGATCCTGTGAGGAGTCCGGACAAAACTAGTTCCTAAGGATTATAAGTAGTGTGTAGCGAAAGTCGAGGGCGCTAATGCCTACAGAGACATTTGGGTTATGTTGTGATGACAGTGTAACTCGATGTCACTGCGATCTACTGCAGACCATAGCGAAAGTCGTGTGTGCTGCTGAGAGCCAACAGTCTGCGTTTGATTTTATATCGGCAGACTGCGACCTATGGTAACATAGCGAAAGACGTGTGAACCGCTGAGAGCCAACGGTCTACGTTTGATTTTACATCGATAGACTGCGACCTATGTAGGAGTGGAGAAGTTTCATTTTGACAGCGAAAATCGAGGGCGCTGATGCCTACAGTTACTTGGACTTTTGCTGCGATGGCAACGTAATCCTGGAATGTAACTGCGATCTATTGTGGGTTCCGGCGTAATCGAGGGGCGCGGAGTGTCTACAGTTACATGGACTTTTGCTACGATGGCAACGTAACCCATGATGTAACTGCGATCATGGATCGGGGTGATGATTTCCAGAGCATTCCCACCAAAGATATTTCCTCTTTTTTCAAAAACCGTTTTCTATATTTTCAATAAAATTATTTTTTTCAAAGTATTTTCTCTGGATGTTGAAAACAGGACTGCCAAGAACTTATAGATTTTCAGTCGTACGCCCGATCAACGTATGACCGAATTTCTGTGAGAATAAGGATGGACTTGTCGAAACATCAAGTTATAAAAGTATTTTTATAAAAATTATTTTAGTAATATTATATAGATTTTTAAAGTAGTTTAAAAATGATCAAAGAAAATTTATCTGATTTTAAGCATTTTAATAATTCTGGCTTCGTTCCTTTTCGAGGACGAAAAGGTTCAAAGGGGAGACGAATGTGTCGACCCGGGATTTTGGCGATATTATTTTAATAAGTATTTAATCTAATTAAATAAAACACAAACCTATCATTTTAAAAATGAATAAGACTTTTGGGACATTTGCCATTTATATATATATATATATATATATATATGCATTTTGAAAGAAAGCTATGATTTGAAAATTTAAAATAAAATCTTTATATATGAATATTTAAAATATAATCTATCTTATTCACATTAAATTAAAGGCTCTACCTTATTAACATTTGATATATATATATATATATATATATATATATGGATGTAATCTAAATAATAATGCTTAAAATAAAATCAATCTTATCAATATTAAATATAAGGATAAGCATATATGAATATTAAGTCTTTGATAGTAAGCTTAAAATAGAAATAAAAATAATAAGGATTTATGTTAAAAATAAGTGTATAAGTGGGTTTATGTGTATGAAAAATATCTATGTAAAAAAAGAAAAAAAGAAAAAAAATAAAATAGGAAAAGTATGTATGTATGTGAAGTTTGTATATGCAAGGCAAGAAGAAAAATTAAAATATCTACATATACATATCAAATAGGATAAGTATGTAAACAGGATGGGAAACATTTGCGTTAAAAACTATCAATTCTAGCACTAAACAAAAGTCATTCGCAACCTTGTAAATAATATCAGTTCAAACAAAAAATTTCCTTGTCAAAGAAGAGAAAAAAAATCTCTGATCAAATATAAAAAAAGAAAATAACTGTACCAGAAAATACCTACCCATGTACAAAACTTTTCTCTATATATGAATATCTCTTAGTTCCTGTTCGTTCAAAGGAACACAACAAACCAGAAAAAGGAATGGGTGGCATCACCAGTATGCAAATTAAAATAACATTTCAACTAAACAAAGTAAAGAAGGATCAAAGAAAATCAAGCTTGCAGTGTAAACTTTTAAAACAGTTTTAAATTATGTGATTTTAACTGGATGCTTGTGATGGATTGAATGAGAATATGTGGATGTATATATGATTGTACAAATTGTTGACTGTGACTGCATGTTGTAATTATTATATGTCTGTGTATCTATGAGATTATGTATATCTACATCTTCTCTGTTAAAAATAACAGGCCCAAATTCTAAATAAAATCATACCTCTAAAACAAATCAATTTTTAACCTTGATCTTAAAAGAGGAAATGATTGTAAGAATATAAGTTAAATTTTAAAAATACTTTCAAACAAATATGTGAAGTATTTGTTTCAAAAACAGATAAATATCAGGTCTGTTCAAATTTAAGCCAAAATCGATTGTTTAGAATTCTAGTTTTGATTCTAGAATCTGATTCAAGTTTGTAAATGGGAAATTTTAATATGGGAATCATGATTTTTTTGTGCGTGAGTGATGAGTTATCTCAAGTTGATCAGATTCTTGGTTTTAGTCAATTGCTGTCGATCGGCGTGGCAAGGTTTGCTGGGTTTGGACCTGGAGGTAATTGATGAGTCGTTGATCACAGGAAAAATTTAGGAAGTTTTTCTGGTGATTGGAAGAGCTCGACGAAGTCATACAAGGGCTTGCGGTGTTATTTTGGTCGTCGACATTCCCAGGGTTCAAACGACATCGTGGTTGCATCGGTGTGAATCGCATAGGGAAGGACAGACTCGCTGATTAGAGGAGCGTCTGAGGCCACGGCAGTTTGGGTTTACGTGGCGTGGTTCGTCGTCGACCGATGATTTTGCCGATCGTGTTTACTTCAAGTTTTCGATCGAAATGGGGATTTTGAGTTTGTCTTCGATTTGCGTTGTGCTGCATAGATGGAGTTTTGTCGAGGTCGAAGGTGAGTTGCTGAAGGCCAGAGAGTTGGTCGACGGTGTGTTTTCCGGCCGTGCATGTGCACGATGGCCTTGGCGTGCATCCTTATTTTGGGATTTGGGGAAGAACGAAGTGGCCAGGGAGATTTTCGTGTTTCTCTCGTGTTCGTCTCGGGGTAGTCGTGAAGAGAGGTTGCGAAGTTTTGTTGCTTCAAGTTTTTGCGAGTTTGTCTCGAGTCTGTCTCCGGAAGATTGGCATTTTGCTCGAAAACAATGTTTGTTTCTAGTTTTTAACTTAACCAGGTTTTAAACTAAAGTGATTTTCAAAAAAAAAAAAAGTAAACTTAAATTTTAAGCAAAGTTTGGACTGGTTTTAAAGGAGGTATAAAATGTTAAATTAGAAATGATGTTTATAGAAATTTAAAATTTAAAGGTATGGATTTTAAAGTTTTAAATCTTGTTTTAAAAATAGTTTTGATTATATAAATATTACATTAGAGTAAATTTGTAATTAGTTTTAAATGTTTCAACTTAAATAAAATTGTTGAAATATAATTATGATTTAAGTAAAGAGTATTTAACTTTAATAATTTAAAAGATGATGATTTTAAATAAATCAAATTCAAATTTTAAATTTAATTTAATTTAAATGGAAGTTAAGAGTTAATATAATAAATGATTTATCTAAATTAAATAATATTAACTAAAGTAATTAAAGTAAAATATCTTAATTAATATTAAATGTTTAATTTGGGTAATAAAATTAAGATGAATTAATTTGTAGAATTAATTAAGTATAGATGGTCACTAAATTAAGGATTGATTAACCAAGGTTAATTAAGATATAATTAAGCAATAAGTAACTAAAAGGTAAATTACTTAATGTTAAGAAGATTATTAATAATTACTTAATGAAATAATTTAAAGAAAATTAATTACTCAGTGTAATTAATTAATTTAATGTGGTTAATTTTAGTAAATTAATTAAGTTTAATTAATTAAAGGTAACCATTTGATGTTGGGTTAAGTGTAATTACTTAAGGCAATTAATGAGGTGTAATTACCTAGTGAAGTAATTAATGGATAATTACTGGATGTAATTAATTAAAAGGAAATTACGTGATGGGAAGTAATTAAAAGATAATTACTTGGTGGAAGAAATTAAGTGATAATTACTCAGTGTATTTAAAAGATTAATTAATATAATTAATCAAGGAGTTGCTTTAATTGATGGAGTAATTAAGGAAAGTTAATTTTTGATTGTCATCAATTAAGGTTGACTGATGGATGTAATTAAGGGTTAAGTATTAAATGAAATTTAAAAATATTTAACTAATGAAAGTAATTAGAGGATTATTTAATTAATGGAAGAGATCAATCTTGCTTATGAATGATTGAATGATGATAAGTGCTTTGGATTGGTTGATATCTCTGATTTGAATTGCTTTGTGATACGATAGGTTGGATGGATAGTGATTATGAGATTATCTATCAATTATGAATTGCTGTATAAAAGTGTTATCCGGTAATTAAAGTTAAATTGTATTTAATTGAATAACTTGGGTTTAGATGACATGGGATTCGAAGAGGCCGGAGTCGGGTATTACTAAATATCCAAAACCACTTCGATTCTTTATAGATTGATATGTGAAATCAATAAACTGGAATGAAATGATTTAAGTGAATAGGACTATTTAATCTATGTTTTGGTACTTAGAATTTTGTGAGTGAAATAAGTAATGTCTATAACAATTGGTGAATTTGTATTTGATATAAGTTACCCGGGTTATATATATAAGTTGTATGCTTTGGTAATTCATGTTAGATGGATTTACTCATGCTGGTTTCTAGCCTGACCCGGGTGTTACTTTGATGTAATGCTTGAGTCAGACCGAGTATTACAGATTTTCAAGTAAGGACGTTCTGGAGCTCAGAGGGCGAGCTGGATGGTAGGAACGTATGGAGTGTTTCCGTTGTATTATATTGTTGTATATCTGAGACATGATGATTATGTATATCCAGTGTCTGTATATAAATGTGTAACTCTGATGTATTATAAATGTATTTGACTGATACAGTTTTCCATTGTAAACTGTTATTATTTGATATTATATTTTCATCCGCTGTGAATGTGGGAATCTTTGTTGTGTTTCTTCTTCTTCTATCTCTTTCTTCTTTCCATAACTATCTGGAATTTTTGGGATTGAATTTTCCGGGTCGTTACAATTTGATTTATTATCTTCGATGTGACACTTATCCTTTCAAATTTAATTTTGTATCCCTTGTCACATAGTTGACTTATGCTAAGTAAATTGTGTTTTAGATTCCTAACTAACAGAACATTAGAAATAGTAGGAGTTTGAGAGTTATCGACATTGCCAATGCCAATCACATATCCTTTTGAATTATCTCCAAAGTTGACCAGTCCTCCATCTTCATAAATTATGTTATTCAGTATCCTTGGATTACCAGTCAATATCTTGAACATCCACTATCATGTATCAATTTTTTCTTCTTGATTTGCACCATTTGTCCATTGAGTGTTGATTCTTCAGAAGCCATATAACACATCTGTTCCTGCACAACACACCAATTCGGTAGATAACTATATTTTCTATAATAATTATATGCAGACTTATGAGACAACGATGATTTGGGTAGTTTTGAACTAGTGTTAACAGAATCTCCAAAAATTGCCATTTTAAACTTTTTCTAAATTCAGATTATGATAACCTTGAAAACCAATGCTCTGATACCAAATGTAGGAAATGGGGATTACAGATCTTAAGGCAGAATTAACACTAAAACGGGGTAGTGTACAGTGTTCAATTAATTTTATGAATTTTTTGAAATCTTTCCAAATTAAACCCAAACAAATGCAATTCACAAACATAGAAACAATCACAGAATCAGACATAGATGCAAATAGTAAATAAAAGCAGTAAAGGAAAGAACACATCGGAATTTTATATTGGTTCGGAGTTACCCTACACCCAGTCCCACATAATTTCTTATGCAGAGTTCTTTTCAAATATAATGTCGATATTACAACCTCGATTTCAAGGCCACGAGACACACCCTCCTGTTTTCGAGCCTAGGGCAAACTCTTTTGATTTAACCAGGCTACAAGGTCACCTAATTGATTTATGGGCTACAATCACACCCAATTGATTTACGGGAAACAATCACACTTTGATGGTGAGAGACTCGATACACTTTGATCTTTCGATCTTTGATTACAAATGATCCTATAACTCCGATAGCACTGAGATCTTTGAGAGAGAGTGGTAGAGAATCAAACCAGAGGTGATCGAGTTTGTTCACTTACAATTTCGACAGAGTTTTGTTAAAGCATTTGAAATACAAGATAATATTTGAGTGGCGAAGAAGTGAAGAAATAAAAAAACTAACTTAAAATTTGTTGAAAATAACTGGTATTTATAGGAGAATATCGATCATGTCCATTCGTGAAAGGTTATGACGAATAGACACTTCTTTTGAAAAATTAAATTTTAAAATCTACGGCTACCATGTCGACATGGGGGTAGGGGCATGTCGACATCCCCTAGTATATTTTGAAAATTTATTTTTGTTTTAAAAGAGATTTTCTTTCTAAGGTTTTTCAAAACAATCTTAGAACTTGGAAACTATTTTGAATATACTTTATGATTATAAAAGCCTCTGGAAAGTAACCTTACGAAATATAAAAGTAATAAAAACTAAATATATAAATATTTTGAGATTAAAGCTAAAAAACAAAGAGATAGTTTAAAAATAAGAAATGATTTTTAAATTAATATGATTAAAAATAGTTTTTTAATTAAGGCTAAAATATTTAAAACGAGAGAAAGATGTCTTTTTAAAAAGATAGTTTTGAAAAAAATGTAAAATTAAGTCATTTTGAAAATTTCGTGGATTCCATTCCACTAGAGAAGGTCGCGTGTTTCATCCCACTAAAGAGGTCATGGGTTTCATCCCACTATTAAAGTGAGAAGGTGAATTCCATTCCATAATTAAAATTCGAATAAAGATTTAAGTGTTATTATGAAGTTTTAACATAAATCTTGACTCTATTACTTATCTTGATATCTTGAAATTTTAATAATCTTGATACTCATGAGTCTTCAGTCTTGATTTCTATAATCTTGAATTTGTCAGTCTTGAATCTCTATACTTAGTCTTGAATCTTTATGTTGTACAACCTTCATTTTCAGTACATGCATATATACATATCCTTCATATACATATATATCTAGACAAGAATATTAGTATTTAGATTTTATAACAAGTTCTAAGGTTGTTGTCGTCAAAACCATCATCTTAGGAACTAACAATCATTGTTTATTAAATTACTTATGCAAGTGCTTGAAATATTACTACTTTATATCGTAAAAGTTAATTTACTCTTCCTAAGTAAATTGTTAACTTAATACCGTCTTGAAAATAGCCTTAATGTATGAATGAGATGTTTCAACAAAAAATTAAATAGGAATGACAAGATTCAACAACAGCCACATCCAAACTTTAACAATAACGTTGAAATCACATCCACACATCCCTAGCAACATATATATCATTCCACCTCCATTATTTTTTACGATGAAGGACTATTCTTCTTTTCAATGTGGGCCCATTACCCACACACGATGCAAGACACCCTAACAAATAACATTTACAAAACATCATGTTCCACAGTACACTACACAGACCCCATAGATCTATCATATTCTTTCAGAATGAAGTTCGTGCTCCATTAAAAATTGCAACATGGAAAATCCTCAAATAAAAGCAAATATAAAACACAATTAAAATTACACAATTCAACCCAAAATTTTTTTAGAAAAAAACATATAACATATTATACGAAGAAAACGTATCACAAAAAATACTTGAAACAAGTATTGGAACAAACTTGAAGAAATTTAAAGAAACAGAACCCTAAGTCTCAATATTAAAATCAAACGGAAAACTGATATTTTAAACTTACACTAAGGATTGTAACAAAGGCCATATTACATAAAACAAATGGTACGTTATCTATTTGGATGTGGGAACGATAGTTGCCGAAAGTGTATAAATTCTTCACAAGAACATAGTATGAATTCTTCATCTTTTTACCATCTGCTCATCCAATAGTTAATAGTTAAGATTAGGAGGATTTGTAATTTTAGCATTGGATCCTAAAATGCATTAACAGGTCGGGTGCCACCAAATTATGCAACTTTTTCATCTTATTCAACTTATTTGTTTTTAATGACATTTTGTAACCCCTTAATCCAATAGGAATTAAAACCAAATACATAACATATGTGTATTAACACAAAGAATACTACAGTACATAGGTAAGGATAACACTCATATGATTGAAATTTATGACTTAGTATCTAGCTAAATCAAATGATAAAACTAATGTACATGAACTATAAATAAATAAATAATAATCATAATTTAACTAGCACTACTTAGTTGACTCTTCAGTCTATGACATAATGCTAAAGGTACATATCTTAAACTTGCACATTTCTATCATTCTTTTCATAATACCAAATAATTAGCATTCCCTTGCACCACTTTAATTTTCATTGATGCTCATTACAATTCCAGTACTATAAACAACGAATATTCCAATATGATTATCCGCATCGCCCGTGTGTGTAGCACGGGTCACACACTAGTATATATAGACATGACATTTCCAATAGCAACACAATGGTGTACATACCAGTATGGCCAGCTGCAGGGCTAGGCCGAGAAGGCCACCGCCTAGGGCAACCCCCCTCGGCAGGACCAACAATCGAAGAAAAATATGTTAAAGGTGAATATCAAATTTTTAAACAAATATGCGTTGATGAATTTTAATTTGCAAAGATTCACTAGGTTGGTTGGTTGTACTCTTAGATATCATGCATGAGGTTTTGGGTTAAATTCTCGTAGGCAATTATTTCTTTTACTTCCTATTGTTGTTTATCTTGGCTTTGCTTAAGGAAACCCATATTGTAGAGTCGGCCCTAAATACATGAGACCGTATAAAACTAAAATGATATACAACACAATATACTATCCTTCTCTAAGCCTAGATAAATCAAGCTGGTCTCATCATCCTTGTACCTGAAAAGTCTCGGAATGATCCGAGTATTACGTAAATAACACACGGGTCGGACTATAACTATATTTAGATGTCATGTGTAGATATAGAATATGCATGGAATTATAGTGATGGAAAACAAACAATAGTATAACACCGCAAAACCAAGCATAAAAATGTCATCATCCATATAAAACTACATTAAATATTATCCAATCAAAACAATATCAAATGAGTGAATCATCCATATTCAAAATCATCGCCAATGTCCAAAAATCATCAAATATGAGATGTCATCAAGAAAAATTAGGCTAGCAAATAGCAATGCCCAAATCTCTCAATCTCGAGTAATAGAATACCAACATCAATATTGAATATAGGTTGTTTATTAAAGAAATCAAATTTAATAAAAGATATGAGGATCCACTATACTCTATACACCTATCCAGTTATAATCTCATCTTCTCATATATAAATAAATCAGAATATATAATGATGGGGAAAGACTATACGACAGGCATGAAGTCCTAGGTAGAGTTATATATACACCAATATGTCAGTCACCTAACCCATATCTATACTTAAGTAAGATGTACCAATAGTATATGCCAATCTACCACTCTGTTAGAACCAGAACGGAGATTGATGGTCAAATGCCCATTTTAGAAGGCCAGGGTCACCTAACCAGATCTGCTCCTACAGCCTTCAGTTACCTCGATGGACGTCATGACACATATCCATTAGTGGCTCATTAACACATATCCTCGGTCATGACCCTGCTTTTCCCCTATATGTGATAGATTGTTGGACGATATGACATAAAGGGACATAGGGCACCAACCTTATAGGTCACCTATACCCAAATCACGTGATGCGCATCAAATATAACATCCAATAAAAAGGTGTCGTGGATCTAGGGGCGACCCTACGATCAGACCGCTAGGGTGGATCTACCCATCCAGTCCTCTCCAATGCCAATAAAAGAAGTAAATTATGATAGTGACACCTAGTACTAATAAATATAAGGGCGCCTACCTCAATCACACTTATATGCATCACCTTATGTAAGTTATAACGATCTCCTTTTCGACCCCTTATTGTTGACAGTAATACATCCACGCTATTCTTTTGTTGAGCATCCAAATGCTGAAAAGACGGATTATTAGTGTAGAAAAAGAAAAGGAAGCAAAACAAGAAAGAAGGAACATAATATCAGTATCTTATATCGGAATGGTAACATATAATATCAAAACATAGTATAAACTCTCTTTAAAATATAAAGCATTTCAGAGTTACAACTCTAAATACCATTATTAGCCTGGACAGTTATAACTGCATATCCTCACAAACATTGATATGTACATAATAGTTTTGCAGCGGAAATAAGAATATGATAGTAGGTAAACATTTAACTCATCTCCTCGATCCCCAATGAACATCAACGAAAACCTGCTTTTCTCAAACTATTCAAAAGTGCATACGAGGAACTTAGGGAAAATAAAAATGGCGTCTAAAACCTAAGTTTGGTGTAAGGAACTCAAAAAATATGTGTACGACATATAACAGCACCTTTTAAGACCATTGTAATGTTCATCCTCTCAAAAGAGCCAAACCATCCAATAAGTACATATTGTGATATAATAGATAATGTGTAGGGTGGAGAATATAAATCAGAAATTAGCTGTTGGGGCTTACATTAATCACATCACAACAATATTCAATAGTTATACAAGAAAAACCACTAAGACCCATTCGCATAATGTATTTTCCACAGAGATGCCTTCAGGTTAAAACTTGAAGCAAATCTCCATGAAAAGGATCGAAAAATACCTTCTGAATGTCGTGTATCTCTAGATAAAAGGTACATAAAATAAACACAATAGGACCACGACCCAAACACTTTCGTTCCCCACATAGAACCAAGTATTAACTCCTCACACGCAACATATCAATAAGCATACTCTAGATACTAAAGTTTGATGTACCCCCTGGATTAGCTAAACCTAGAATTATGCATCCTACTCTATCTTTAGTCATATACCCATGGTGAAGTCACGTTCAGCATCTCAACACACAAGTCATCATCACTCGAACAGATCATAAATCCCTAAATAGAATCCAACATCTTTAATATATCATGAATCTCCATATAGAATCTAGCATCTCGACCAGATCACGAATCTCCATATAAATTCCAACATCTCAACCAGATCCACTTTCAAGAGATAGAACACGTATCTTAATCTTGGAATGATTTTCGATAAGTAAAACGCTTACCAATCTCAGTCTCTTCAAGACTGAATCAATGAATTTCTAGTTAACTTAATTCCAATTAAGTTCAATAACAATGAGAACTATTGCATACGGAAACTAAGTCTCGTATACTTGTCACATTTCCAAACTTCTCAATTTATACTATCCCTCGGTGAAGAATGAAGCCATCTAAGTTAGAATACTAGTTGCATCAATGTCTTGCCTAGACACTGCATTCTTAACTCTCATAGATAGACAAGTCTACCTAGTCGTCTTTTAGTGCCAATTACACAACTAATTATTTTACATAAATGAGTAAACAAACAAAGCATGACCTAGTCATACAAAGCCTGATTAAGTCACATAACGACTTCTAATCTCCTTTTTATTTAATTAATCCTTTTATTAAGTAACCTCTTTTGTTAATAAAACTTCTTTTATCTAACAAGACTTTGTGTATTAATTTCTACTATTCATTTGTACTCTTTTCAATACTTATAAATGTATTCTTATTCCAAGTGGTATAAGAATATTAACAAATCTTAAACCGGATTTCACATTTGCACAAGTATAATTTAATGAGTTAAAAACAAATGCCATTAAGGACATTGTTGCTACAAACGTAGAACGATTCCATTTATAATTATTTTTAAAACATTCTTGCAATGATCTAATTATGTTACTAAGTACAATTAAAAAAGGGTTAAAGGCAAATGTTGTCAACACATTGTAACAATAAACCCAAACCATTCCATACTTGTCATTTTCTTTGAAACATTCATTTTAAAACTCCTAAATATATATACATTTACTAAACAAGGTAATATACTTAAATTTACAAAACCATTTATTACAACATAAGTGTTATAATCCAAAGCCATCTTCCATTCTTTTACAAAATATTTAACATACATTTTCAAACTTACACATATAAATATTTTAAAAATACTTATAAATAGATTTTAAATATCTATGTAAAGTATTACTTGAAAATAACTAAAAATAACTAATTTGTAATTTGATGAAAATAAATAAAAAGCATGCTTCACAATTTAATCCCTTTACTTTAAAATTCATAAATAATTAATAAAAATATATTTAAACTTCAAACCAACTTTAAAATGCAAAAAAATATGTTGAAAACATCTCTAAAATGATTATGGAAAATATCCAATTTAAAAATCATTTTTGGACACTTAAAATCTTAAGAGACTTACTACAATATTTAAAAATGTTGTTAAAAGTCCTTGATAAAGAATAGCATAGAAAAGCACGAACTTCATGGTCAGTTTTCAACACTTAAAAAATAATTTAAGGTTTGAAAATTTTATAGTAGGTAATACCCTTAAGATACTTAAAAACCATGGAAAGAAACCCCTAATGATATTTTACAATTTATATTCCCAAAAAACAAGCTATTTTTCGTAGTGTATCTATAACCATCTTTTTACTCTAACTTTAGCCATTTTGTTTGACCAGTTCTCAAGTCTTTTAAACTTTGATTCTTTAGCAATAATTACATGTATAATAATTATTAAAAATGCAAAGAAACCAATAGGATGTCTTTCAAAGTTGACTTTGAAAATTACCTAACACAAGACATTTTCAAAGTGCTTTCATACCGACCTTTTCGCTTCTAATTTTCACAACTTTGGTTCGAAATTTCTATAATTTTTTACTGCCCCATACACCAAATGATGTGTAGAGACCAACCAAAATAAGTAATACCAAGTTAATATCAATAATATTCCATTTAAACAAGTTAAGATTAAGGGATATTAAAGTGCACTTATAGCAACTACCGCTATATGGACCATTACGAATCCATTACAAATTCAACTTATAATCCAAATGACCATTTAAACATAAATTCAAGGCCACACCACATGTTATAGAAGGTAATAGAAGTGATGTTATACAATATAAAGTTATTATTTGATTTCAAAAGCAAGAGAGTGCAAAGTTTTTAACTTTAATTAGCTAATGTCATGTTAACTTTATATTTGCACACACATATATATACACACACGATATATAAATACAAGATAGCGAGATAACACACTCAATCCAAGCCAAACACATGCTCAAACACACAATAACAAAGAACCACTTTCCACCATCAATGACACCACCTTTAACACATACAAGCTAAGCCAGGCCTCCCCCTCAACATCACTGCTCACGGCCCAAGATGGAACTACCCCATCCTCTTCACTTCTTCCACTTTTGAATTTAGATCCTTGCTTCTTAAGGTATCTAAAGCATTGGTGAAAGTTTGATGGAGTTTGGAAGAGATCTGAGTTAATTAGACAAAAAATTAGTGAAGAACAAAGTGGATTACTACTAATCTACTTCCACCATTTTTGATCTTTTGAAACTTTTCAAGCTTTATGAGATAATGAATAAATACACAAGCCTAAGCACCCCTTTTACACCGCCATCTTTCATGCTTTTAACTTTACCCTTCATTTTTCGTTAGTAAATTACTCTTTTACTCTTACACACAAAATATCTTCCCATGACATCATCCATGACATCACCATATTTTATTTTCCATAAATGGCAAAATATTTTTATTTCATATTATTTATTTTCCAACTATTTTAGTATATGTAAAAGAAATTTGAACAACTTTTGTCAAGTAAAAATCTAATTATTGATAAAATGATTTTCAATCATTGTCGATATTTTTTCAAAGTATTTATTTTTGCAAACATTAATTTTTATAAAACAAGTATTCCATCATTAGTTATTACTTAAAAGGATTTTAACAAGCTTATTAAACCAATTTAATCATATGTAATCCAAGATTCAAATATTTAAATAATTTAGATATTTAAATACGAAGTATTTGAAATTCCAAGTACTTCTAGGGTAGATTCTAGCCATCTAGGGTGGATCCTAGTCATTTGGTCCTCTTCAATGCCAATAAAAAAAACCACATCATGATAGTGGCACCTAGTACTAATAAATATAAGGGCACCTACCTCGCTCTTACTACATGCATCATCTCTTACCATAACATCCCATAGTAATTCGTGATACTCAAACATTTGTTCGCCGCTCATAAATTGTACTCAATCTCCATAATCTTTTATAAACCGAGTCCAAAGAATTAGTAGAGAAATATTACCACATGCATCATCCCAAACGGCACTATAACTCCGTTTATTCAGATTTCTCATCATAGAATTGAATACTACAAAATCATATAAAGGATATCATCATTACATCGTATTAAAATATCAAAGTAAATCAATATCGATGGTGAATCGTTCATGATACCGAATTAGCATAAGAAAATTATGAAGTCAAAAGATGTAAAAATCACACCTAAAAATATCAATTTAATTAAAAAATTAGATAATGATAATGTTCAATAAAATCTTTCTATAAACATTTAAATCAAATATTCATATATATATATAGCACACTATAACAATTCATAAGTAATCATATAACATAATACATTTTAAAATATCTAAAATATTAATAAAAAAATATTTCATATTTTTAAAATTTTATAATCTTTTAAATAATTAACTAAAACTAATTATAAAAATTTTCTTTTTTAAGTAAAACTTTTTTTTATCAATTTTATATTCAAGAACTAATAAAACTAGTAATACATTTATATATTAAATTTTTTCACCTCATTTACATAATATCGAAAATAAATATTTTTACGCTACAATTTACTTTAAGTGCCTTATTTGGATATAGATAAAACATTCATAATCACTTAACCAAATAAATGTAACTTATAAATATTACTGTAATGCAATTCCATTTTGAAATAAATTTGTAAACTTCCAAAATAAATTTTATTTATTTCAAACCATAGAATATAATTCAAAATCTTCAATTTATATTAAACTAATTAGGATGAAAACATTTTCCTTTAAATTATACCATATTTAAAATTCTTATATTATCGAAAGAGATTTTTTATTTATTCAAAACATATCCAAATCATTTAACAATTTCATAAAAAGAGTTTTATATTTTTCTAAGGTTTGAAAACTTCTTCAGAAATATTTAAATAACCTTTATAATAAAATCTCTTTTAAATAATTTTGTTGTTCTCATAGTATATTTTGTAAAATTGGAATATATTTTATTTTGCATTTTAACAAATTCCAGACTTTTAAATATTATAATATTTATTTAAAAAGGATTTTATAACCAAAAGAAAACTATATCTATATCTATATACAAAAGTATATTTGTAAATATGAATTGATTAATTGAATAAAATTTGGTAAAATATTTATAAGTTACTTTTAATAAAATTTCAATACTCTTAAACAATTTTTTAAATATTTAAAACATCTTTTTAAAACAAGAAAGTAAATAAATATCTATATATATAAACTATGGAGTAAAATTAAACCATGAACATATCAATTAAACATCAATATAGTATTTATATCGCATGGCCAAGTCGAATTTCATCGCATTCTGACCATCCATACGATATACACAACATATAAATAAATTACGCAAATCAAAATACAACCGGACAACTTCTCCTTTGTATTTTGATAATCCAGCATACATAAAATCACTATCAAACATAAAATCACATTTAATATCACAAAACCGGTCCATAATCCTAACCATGCATTTCAACCAAATGATTTATAAAATAATGGGATAAATATAATGAGCAACAAGATATAGTTGTCGATTTAGTTTTAGATGTGAGTATAAAACCTTACTGAAATTTCAAGCAAGAATGCAAGCAATCACGTTCATGTTTTCATGCTTCTTCTTCATCGTCACTACTTCTATTTGAATTCTACCCTATTATTTCGATGTGCTACCACCGAAAACACCATTGCTGTCGGCTGCCTTGCTTGCTCACACCACCAAAACATGATGCCTCTAATCTCCTATAGATAATCACCTACCTTTGCTACTACAAGCCTAAGGTATCACACCTCCAAGTTGCAGCCATCCCCAGTTGTGATATTGAAGGTCGCATTCGCCAGCCACAACCTTCCCCCTTCCCTCGCGTTAGCCTCACTGCTCTGACAGATCGTAGTGTTCGACGTCGATGCCATGATTTCGATGACCGTACATGATCGTTTATTTTTATTACGATTTCTACTTGCTTTAGGGAGTAAGGCAAAATTTTATAAATGGAGTTCGGGTATGGCTTGTGTGAAGAAATAAGGAGAGTTTTCCAGAAGAAGGAAAGAAAATGAGCCTTAGTATTGGACTTCATTAGCTAGTATTTATTATTATTATTATTTTCTTTTAAATAATACTTTTATTTATCTGTAGATAAATTCCAAATCTAATTTAAATTGATTTGCAAGTTACTTGATAAAGTATATTTCGATAATCGAATAATTTAATTTAATTCAATCCAATAGTTGTTTATTTATTTTTATTTTTAATTATTCATTGTATTAATATAAAAATAAATTTATTATTATTATTTCTCGGCTATTTCTATCATATAAAATTTATTTGTACTTTATAATATTCTGTATTCGTTAAAACATTTTATTTGAGGTTAATATATTATCTGAAATGAGTGTACCGATTAATTCAATATACCAAAACAAAAAATTTATTAAATAAATTTCAATTATTAAGTATAAATCTATTTTCAAGAATAAGAATTCAAATATTTTTATTTTAATTGAATTTATTTATTTATAACACGTAGAAGGCAGAGTTATTATACCGATTTAGAAAGTTGGAATAAGATCCATAATTAATCCCAACTGCAAGTTGGAGATTGATAGAGTTAGGGATATGTCTAGGGGCAAGTATGTAATTTATTACATACATCTAACTCAATAATCAATCTTGTGCAAAGTAAAAGGTGCTTACTTTCTATTATGTACTTATTATATTATAATATAATTATTTAAGTTATTAATCAAAATTATATCAAATAGAAAATCCTTAAATGATATGTTTTGCGATAGTAATTACAATATGTTGTAATCATTGAAAATTTATCACATTAAAATGACATATTACTTTTAATGTTCCTAGTCAATATGTTTTAAGATAGGATACCAATACAATTATTAGGACTAGAGTGCATAAGGCTCTTCAAATGTTGGACAGTGTATCACTCATGGCTATTGGGGGCCACCAATGGGTTACATACTGATAGTTATTGGATAACTACGGAATGACTCACTCTAGATTTTTCTGTTGGTTAATATAACGAAGTTCAAATAGAGAACCTCGAGATGATGATGTTACACAGTTCTCTCAATTTGATAATACGGTTGAACTTTAATGTGAACACTCCACTTTGATTATAATTAAATCATGGCATGGCGTCCATTGAACGACTATAGTTGGGTCTAAGTTAAAACATTGGATGTGAAACACAGTGCGACAAGGAATTCGTCTCCTCGGTTATGTGGGTTAATATCATGGTCAACTATACGCAACTCAAAGTCGGAGCCTCTGGCCAAAGCAGTACGTTTAATAATAATTATTATTATTGAACAAAAGATTTTGTGTTTAGCCTCACAAGGTTGAATGTGGATGATATTGGAATTTTAAATAAAATGAAATTCCATAATTCTTAATCTTATATAAAGTCGACGAAGAGAATCGGTGTACTTAACTATTAATACTAGGTACTACTTAGTAAGTAAAATTGGATTTTACGAAAAGATGTGTCAACGATAAATTCAGCCAAATTGTCACACACTAGCTAAGGTGACATGTGTTAATATTCGAATTATTCCATATTAGTTGCTGACTCAATTTACATCTTTGAGTCTTACAACTGTAATGATGAATACTTTGAAATATCATAAAATTTAATTATTTTATTATTGTTGTAATTAAATTAATTCATATTTATGAAATATTTACTGTTAAATTTTATTTGATTTGTTTGAATACTATTAGTCTTTAATAATGTGCATATATAAAAGTTATAAACATGTGTATTAATATACGATATTGGTAGAATATTTAATTTTTTTAATATAACAAGAGTGATACTTTATTCAAGTAAATCACTCATTATAGTGTCTTAGGGGTTCAAATCCATGACCTCTAGTACCTTTGTCTAAAGCATCATACCTCTAACCACTTGAGCTAGAGGTACGTGACATTTTGGATGTGACTCCCCACCTCTATACTCACACTAGCAAGGACACTATAGGGTGATGCCGTCGACTAACATGAAGAATAAGGCTATTGAGGAGCGTCCATCTATGTAATTGATTTGAGCGAGTACCGTTATGCCAGATAAAATATCATACCTTTCATTTCAAGAGGAAATCTGACATATCAAATGCAAACTCAAAGCTACTACATAGTGGCTATATGGTCTTCGGAAAAAAAATATAAAATAAACATAACACAAATCAGTCACAGATACTCATATCACTGAGGCAGAAACAGATATGAATATAACATATAGAAGTGTACATCAAAGTAGTGGTCATGTAAGATCCACTGCATCACAAAAGAATAGGTACAAGTGCAAGACAAAGAATATGTATACATCAAGAAGTCTCTATCTCGAATGTATAAAAGCAAAAACTACTAAGCTAAAGTAGTTAGCCAAAAGTCAAAAGCTAGTCCCTGCTAAGAAATCAAGTGGAAGCACATGAAACACTCGGTCTGACCCGAGTATTATTTAAGAAGAGAAATAATAAGCGGATCAGTCTAGCTATAAATATCATTCAAGATGAGATAGGGTAAGAGATATAACAAAAATATATGATAACAATAATGTCATGCTTTGACAAGTATATATACGATAACAACGAAAATCATACAATATCTCAAATCTTCTCAAACACCAAAAAGAATCTCATATTCTTTAGCTTATTCACCAAACCATGAATATTGATAAAACTTATCAATATAAACCACAAAAATTGGTGAAACACAAATTCTAGAAATCAATAATTATAAATCCATAAAACATAAAAGGGGGAGGCCTATCACAAACGGGAGCATGAAAACTCACCAACACGTGTTCACAAATGGAACATTATTCCATGGGTCGCTAACCCATCAAGCCGGTGCAACGACGTAGTACAATGGTATGCCCAAGGAACCTGAAATTCAAATAAGCCGAAACAACGACGTAGTATAACGGTACGCCTAATGAACCTAAAATTCAAGTAAGCTGGAACAACGATGTAGTACAATGGTACGCCCGATGAACCAAACTCCATAAAATGGTCAAAAGACCATGGCTCGCTAGCCCATAAAAGTGAGACGAAACTCCATAAAACGAGGTACAGTCCCCTATGTGGACAAAGGGACATCACATATCGCTAGTCTAAACCACAAAATGATCACCATTGATCAATAAGAAGTGTTAATTACATTATGCTAGTAAATAAATGAGTTTAGTTTCATATCCCAGAACCACTAGCTTAACTTAAATACTTACGAACATATTGTAGATTTCCACTCGAAAATTGCAATAAGATTTCAATCGAACAATTTCAAGAATTAACCGACGAAGTAAACGCAAGCGTTTCATACCACTTATTTTGCTAAGTCGTTTAATTAGATTTCTCATACGAATGAGGTAAAAGTTTATAGATACTAAGAGATTAGAAAGTAGTTTCAAAAACGAGCTTCATGTTAAAAATAATTGTTGAAATCATTTTTGCGAAAGAGTTTGAGTATTTACCACTAGTATAAAAACCTTTATATTTTAAAGTGACAAACCATAGAAACGATTGCAAAAACAATCTATCACCAAAAATTCACATTCGACGACGTGAATTAAAACCATAAAAATCGATATCAAATCCATCAAATGGATATTCCAAAAATCTAGAAAAGAAGTCATCAAAGTCGATAATAAGTGACAACAACCAACCGGACCAACAAAAATGGATTAAAACGAAAATCCACTTCAAACAGGCAACGTGGTTGAATTTAACAGCTCCAGATGTCTGGTGGTTTTCCCAAATGTCTGAGCTGAAGGTCTGGAATTTTCTTCCAAATTGCCTACACGTTTGGAAACAACCTCAAACGTCTGAGCTAAACATCTGGAATTTTTATTCTGATGGCTCAGACATTTGAGTGTTATACTAGACGTCTGAGTTGAAGATCAGGGCAAAAATCAGCCTAGGCCATTGATGGCCAAATTGTTTCGGAAGTGATCGGACGAGCAACGGAGGATACGGATTTATGCCAAGCAACAACCCAACCCTATAGACTCACTAATACAGTCTAAACAACATGTCCAAACATCCATGATAGGATTTTCATAGATTTTGACTTCAAAATACCAAAAATTGGAAAATTCACCAAACCAATTCAATTCAAAAGCAAATGGACATGAAATAGATGTTAGGAATTCATACCTAACAACAATGAAGGCTATAGACATAGATATGAGTTTAAAAACTCACCTTTAAACCCAAATACAGAAATGAGAAGCTCCAAAACAAGCTAAGATTAATTTCCCTTCAACAACACCTCTAGAATCTTCAATCTATCTTCACATGAAATGAATTTATTTAAGTTAGGTTATAGGAATTTCTGAAAATTGAAGAGAGATTGAGATGGAGAAGATGAAGATGATGCTTACCTAAACTTCTCTTTGATTTATAACTTGAAGTTGAATTTCCTAAGAGAATTAGGGCTTAGGAATTTCTATCTCTTTTATTTTCCCCCATTTTTCTAGGGCATGAGAGTGTTAGGAAATAAGGAGCAGAATGAATGAAGAGGAGTGGAATTAGGGTATTTGGTAAAGGAGTTGGGCTATCTTATTGGGTTGGTGGTCTAGAACCAAACCCCAAAGCCCAAATGAAAATACCAAAATCCTAATCAACTCCAAGCATATCGATGTTTATACTCAAAAAGGTTGTAAATGTCATTTTGAACTCAATGAAAGTAGTCTCGAGTCCTAATTCGACTGTTTACAAATAGTCATATTTTGGATTTTAAATTCAACTAACGATCCTATATTTAAATAAAACATTTAAATATATAACCGTAAAATATACGGGTTGTTACATTGGAAAAGCTAAACGATTTTGGGAATTTTTAGGGCCCATATGAACCTTTTATATCCAACAACACATAAAAAAAAGTGAGAGAATTTGATAAGACTTGATGAGCAATTAAATAGGGAATTTTTAAAGGAGGGAATTGAAAGGTTTTATGCTTCCTTTAAGACACTTTGCTTTTGCTCCTCCCTCTTCCTTATCATGGCCAAAATTCATGGCCTATATGGACTTTACAAAATTCAAAAATTAAAATAAAATAAAATAATAAAGGTGGTTGATACCTCTTGATCTTTGCAAAATCTAGAGGTTTATTCAAGAAACTAGGAGCTTTTTATTCATCATTCAAGGTGCATACTTTTGGCTACATCTTAAGGTAAATTGCAATTTTATTTATCTTATATATTCATCTTATTCATATGATTTAGATCTTTTGCATACCACATTTGAATATAAGCTAGTCTATTTAACTTGAACTAATCCCTTTTTGGCACATCTCCTTTAATAAAATATGTTCATAATGTTAATTCGATTTTGATCCATTTTCTGCTATACCCCATTTTGATTACATATCATTTTCTTAACAATAGAGTTGTGTTATATTGCATCTTATTTAATTAGTTGCTCATGTTGTTCAAGTCTAGATCTCAAATTCTATCATGAATTTATATGTGCCTAAGTTGTCCATTTTGTTCTTATTTTGGAACTACTTATAAAAAAAACTATTTTAAATGAAACCTAATTTTAAATTAACTGTTATGATTTTATTTTCATTTAACTTGAATAAATTACATATTGTATATTTGAAATCATTTGATGACTGAATATAAGTCTTATATGATTGTTGCTTGAATATAAATCTATTGATTATTTTATACTTTTGTTTGATAGTTGTTAAAAAAATCATAAGTGGACTTTTATGTAAAATATCATAAACTTCTAAGTCATTCCTAATTTAATGTTAGCCTTTAATTTGTTAACACTGTGCTAAATTATAAAATTTACATATAAATATGTTATTTTGATTTTAAAACATAGTTTGGAATTAATTATAAATGTATATATGTGTATGTTGTTTTAACTCATAGTTTATAAAATATACTTCTATGTAAAATCATAGATTTAACTTTAAAATCCTTCCTAAGTTGAAACTTGATTCATACTTGTTAATTGTATATTTCAAAATATGAGAATGGTCAAAAATCAATTTTATATACATATATATTTAAGAATTTAATTGCTGATTTGAAATAGCATTGAATGAATGAGTAAAGGAAAGTGGAAATCCTCTACCTTTCCTTCTTTATAAATACCTACTTTAATTCATTAATTATCTTTTTATAAATAGAAGTTGTCCTTTGTCTATTAACATGGTACTTTTTAATATATTATGGATAAGTATAGGAAAACTTTGTGTATACATATTTTACTATTATTTAGTTGTTTTTAAATAATAGTATGGAAAACAAAGGCATATATAAAGGGCGAATGTGTCCACTGCGATGAAAATACCAATACATATATATGTACACATTAACTATGTACACTACTTATTGTTTCACATATACTTCGCACATATGATTGTATTTGATACATTCATTGTATATTTCTAAGTTTAAATTAAATTTAAACTTCCTTTTAACAAAATTAAATAAATAAGATTTTATTTAAAATTCATTAGATTGGATCTGATAATCTTTTAGACTTTATAAGCCCAACAGATCCAAAAATATGAATTTTTCAAATCTACCTGTTTCATCCACCTTCGACTGGTCATGTTCCTTCAAAAATTACCTACTTTTTCAAGACGGAGTGGCCCCGTCACGATTGGGTTCGACACTAAAAAGAAAAGGAAAACCCCACGAAGGTAAACAAGTCAATCACAAAAAAATATTCTAAAATGATTTTTTTGAGAATGAAAAAGTGCCCAAACAACAAGTTCCCCAGCCACTTGGTTGCATGCATATGAGCAAATTACACGCCTATCATAAATCCACCCTGCCCAAGATGGGGATAAGCTACTAAGCTAAATCCAAACATCCAAATTCTTGTCTTTACAAGAATTTCAGATTCTTTACAAGTGTTTTTATTATCTAGCATTCATAATCATCTGTAAGTAAGATATAATACAAGTTGTCTATGCATAAAAAGAAGTACTAGACTTAGAGACATCAACAAGCATAGAAATAAAGAGAAATGCATTAAAAAAAGAATATAATTAAGAACATAGAATTAACAAAATGGTTCTTTAATTAATCAAATTCGTTGGATATAGAAGGGTTTACTATTACAAAATGAAATAGAAAAGATCAAAATATCCTAAGTATCCAACAGTCGTTGTGTTAAGTCGTTTTTCAAGATCTTAGGATCTTAGACCTATTTGCTCAAACCCTCAGTTAGGGAGATTATCTATTCCAAACTAAGGATGACCAAGGTATGCAAGCCTCTGAGTATATCCTTGATTACCTATTTGCAAACAATCACAAAAGACTCCAAGGGACAACATCGTAGACCAATGTGAGGTAGAGGTAGAGGCAATGAACCTCTTCATCATTATAGTCATTTAATTATTCCATCGTTCATTTGTCTTCGCCGCCACCTAGCTAGCCTTGGAGACCAAGCAACTTCCATGCTGAAGAAGGGAAGTCTTGAGGCCATCTTCCTCATTCTTCTTCTCCTCTAGTTATGAATTGAGTAGCTATACCTCCAGCTCTAGTCCTTGGTAGAGGGTGACCTCATCCTCCCATGCTTTCTCCATCGGAACCTTGGTTACCCTTTCCACCTCCCCCTATTTTCGATAGCCTCCCTCTTCCTCTCCTCCATAATCCATGCCTTCAATAGTCCACTTATTCATTGTGACTACCTCCTGCCTTATCAAAAGGGAATGGGACCGAACCTACAAAAAAGGAGAAAGTCGGCAAGCACCAAAAATAAGGACTTAGAAAAAATAAAACATGATATGGAACTTACCAACAATCCCTCCATGACATTTGCGTCGAGAATGACCTCAATCTCGTGACCTAGCCACCTTGATTTAGATTGATGTCATTGGTTCACCACCTCCACCATTGTTCCCACTAGTTATGAAACATCCCGTGTAACAGATATTTGTGTAACTCTCATGTGAAGCCAACGTGGACGATGCTGATGGGGTTCCTCTCATCGTTAATCAGCTTGCACTTCCTCTTAAAAATAAAAGGGAATGACTGGCCTTTGGTTGTCTCTAGTTAATCATCCTTTGTCTTCTTTTCCTTGAGGACACAGACTCTAAAGAACCCTCTGTTCCTATCTTATTAGAAGATATCTATGCAGTTAAATTCTCACTAAAGCCTCACAAAATGTCCGCTATAGCGCTCTTCGACTGCTACACTATTTCAATTTTGCGCTATTCAACAATAGATCCATGCTAAGCCCTACTATTTTTTGCTACATCTACTAAATCGTGGTTTTTTAGCACTTGCTTTAGAAAATTAGTGTACAGCGTTTGTTTTTACTAGTTCTCTTTTAAACCAAATCAACAAAGTTAGGGTAAAGACCTAATTTTAAGGTATAAATGCTCAATAAAAGCTAGAAATCTATTTTAGTCACCAAATCTAGTCTGCATAAATCATGATATTCTTCGATTTTGTTATATAAGATTACACAATATTTATTTTTCCTACACAAAGGATGTAAGAATGAGAACAAATGAACTTTAAATATTTGGTTTTATCTAATGAAGCTTTTTGCACCTCCGTTATTTTCTGCTATGTCCCCGCCATAACATTTTGCACCTCCATCGCTATAGAACTGCTAAGTACTTTGACTGTAGAGCAAGATAGATTTGGTGGTGACCACCTAGATAGGTGTGCTCATGGATGGTGGAATAATGGAGTTGGACTCAATTTTACAAGAGAGGGAATGATGTCAACTTATTACCGGGTGATTTGGGCCGCAATACAAGTGTTCTACTTACTCCTGTCAAGTTTATAAAGTCAATTTGGAACCACTCATAAAGGAAAAGAGTTATAATTTGGATAGGACTTTAAGTACAAATGGAAAAGAACATAGCACGTAAATCAGGATACGAACATGACAATTATGAAGAAGAAAAAAATACAAAATTCTATCTATAATAAGTGGACTGTATTTTATTAAATCCTACATTTTTGATTTTTAAAGAAACAACTATACATTTCAAAATATTTGTACAAGTTGAATTTTGAAGAAATATTATCTTTGAAGACTAAGGCAAACTACTCGATGACTAAGTAAACGCATTCGAAGTTTGAAGTTCAAAAGTAAAGAAAAGTCGTCATATTTTATAAGGCTTAAAAATGTTTTTACTTTTACAATCTCCATGACGATACACACACAAAGTTAATCTCAATTTCAAAATTTGTTGCTTCGAACTTTTTTAGATGCATTTTTTATGTATAATCTTTTCCAAAATATATATTAGTTTCTACTGAGATTCAGACGTTTAATTAAAAATTCAGACATCTAAATAAAGGCTTTTTTGAACCATTTTCTCTCCTTTGAAAACCCTATAAGAAATAGATGCCTGGAATAATTTTCGAACATCTGAATACTGTTTTCAAACGTTTAAAACTTGTTTTCCAATCGGATGTCTAAAAGGATTATCTAAACATATGATTAAAAATTCATACATCTAAATAAACTTTTCAAATGACCAAGTATGCCATTTTTTAAACTAATTCTTTTCTACTTAAAGTCTATAGAAATGCAGATGTTTGGCTATGAATTCAAATGTATGAATTCCTATAATGGCTAATTTCTACTTCTAAATAAAATTTTGGAAGTTTATATTCTTCTACAAATAGTTGAAACTATTTTAATAACTATATCTTTTCAAATAAAACCTTTCAAATATTATAAATAGACATTGTTATTGAACTTTTGGTTTAAATTTTCAAACCTTAATTCTTTCTTACTTTCCTCTATATTTTATGTGCTTTCAAATGTACTCAAAACAATGTCTTGTTTCCTAAAATATGCACGTTCAATTCACAATATCAAAGGAGAATATAGGAAGTGTGTATATCAGCAGTATAAAGAACATAACAAGTTAAAAAACAACTTTTATTTTATTTTACTGAAGTCCTATTAGGGATATTTGGGGTGGTGAAGCCATGTTTGGTTGTTCATGTGGTCTTATAGAAACCTTTCCCTTTGGGTGATGTGAGGGTTATTTGGGGAAATTCCTAAAGGAGTCTATGCTGGTGTAATCTTTTTATTTACAACTCATTATTTACTTGCTTGCTTATATATTTAGTTTAAACTATTATTTATATTACTTGATCCTTAGGCAATTTCATTTGGTACCAAAGCAAGACTTTCATAAAATTATAACAAAGTTTGTGAATACTTGCAAGTAATATGGATAACTTTATTGCTACATTTGTTGAAGGTCAATCCATTACACGACCGGCTCTGTTCATAGATTCTAATTATGCATGGTGTTAAACTAGGATGAGAATTTATATGCAAGCTAATGGATAAGAAATTTGGCATGCCACATAAGAACAGTAAAATATACCCACTATTAAGTATACAGCATGGTCTAACACAAAAAAATAGATGCCACTAACAATGCTAAAGCATACGTATTTCATTTTGCTTGTTTGACAAAAATAAATCGAATAAAGTAAGTGTTTGTAAGAGTACAACATATGATGTATGGAGTACATTACATGTTAATCATGAAGGGAAAAAAATAAAGTAAAGTAAAATAGAACTTCATTATTGGAAAATCAATTTCAGAATTTTATAATGAAGCAAATAGAAATATGGCTGACATGTACTCTATATTTTAAGACATTACTCTTGATCTTATGGATGTAGGTGAAATATTTTTGATTTTGATATAATATGATAAATTCTTAACTCTTTGAAAAATGAATGGGAAAGTAAGTTTTTAGCTATTGAAGAGACTAATGGTCTTTCAACACTCAAACCCGAAGTGTTAATTGGAAATATAATGTCTTATGAAATTAATTTCCAGGCAAAAAATAATTAAGCTTAAGAAAAAAAGATGATTGTGTTTCAAGATGAAGATGAGTTCATCTTACTTACCAAAATATTTTAAAAAAAAATTGAAACTCGAAAAGAATAAAAGATTTGGCAATCAGAACTTATCTTCTTCATTAAAATGTTATGGATGCAACAAGAGGCCATACGAAGAACGTTTGTCCAAATTTTCAAAAAGAAAAGAGTAGCTTCAACAATAAGAATGAGATATCATTTAAGAAAAAGAAGCAAGCCTTTCGAGTGACTTTGGATGGTTTAGACTCTTCCTCATTAAAAAGTGAAAGCGACACAGAACAAAAAAATGTGTGCCTCATGGCTTTAAAAAATTATGTAAGTTTCAATGTTTATTTTGAAGATCTTATAAAAATTAATTTGGAATTCACTGAAAAATTTATAGGCTCTTACATTAGCTCATAAGGATACTATAGGAAAACTAAAAAGAGCCAAATTAGACATTGATATGTTAAAAGATGAAAAGAATATCTTAGAAGAAGAACTTCAAAAATCACAAGACTCTTGTAATAATGTGATGTCTCAAATCACTTCTTTTAGTGGTAAAATTAAAATTTATGAAGAAGAGAATGCCAAATTAGTGAAAAACCCATAATTTAGGTTCTTTCATTAACACTTTTAGTAAGGAGATAAAAGAGCTTAAACTAACTTTGAAAATCTTTCTACCAATGTTTCAAATTTTAACAATGGTAGAGAAAATTTATCTAGAATTATTAAAGTCTCAAAATCTTATCTAATAAAAAGGGATTAGGATTTTTAATTCTAAAAGAAATATTGTCCTAAGTACTATAGTTCTTTATATAGTAATTTGAAAAAGGGCAAGAATATTATTCAAACAAAACCCACAATAAAGAATGATAGAAAAACAATAAACATAGGGGTTCTAAAAACTAACGATCACTTTATTAGAGATAAGCATGTGAAAATATTTATGTCCAATGTTCATAGTAATGATGATTTGGTTTTTAAAGGGATTACCAACCCCTCTTGTACATGGTTTTCTAAGACCTAACTCTTAGGACTCTAAAGTAGGAATTAGGTACCAATTCAAATTCTTATTCAAATTCTTATTTTTTGCAAGTACCCAATAATAAAAGTAGAGATGGATATTTCATAGTGGTTACTCAAAGCACATAATGGAAAACCAAGAGATGCTCACAAATATAACTGACATGGATGAAGGCAATGCCACCTTAGGACATAACTCCAAAGGATATGTTATCAGCAAAGCGATATTAGCAATGATGGTATATCTAACTCTCCTCTTACTACAAATATCCTACGTGTTGAAAATTTAAAACATAGTTTATTTAGTATAAGCCTACTGGGTGATGAAGGTTTTACAATTTCCTTTGAAAAAGATAAACGTAATTTTTTAAAATTTTTGAAGGTATCATAAAATGAAATTTTTATATTTTAAATATGAAGATTAACTATAATAATGATGTGCATTTATCATCAAATTATAATGATCCATTGCTATGGTACAAGCGGTTTTGTCATATTAACCTTGAATATATATAAACTTTCTAAACATGAGTTAGTAAAAAGTTTACCAAAAATGAGACTTAAATTAATAATTTATGTAATGCATGCCAAATAGAAAACTCATTAGATCCATTTTTAATCTAAAAAGTTGATTTATACTTCGAAACCATTTGAATTGCTTCACTTAGGCATTTTTGGACCAGCCCAATTAAGGTCACTAAATCATAACATATATGTTTCTGTTATAGTGGATGATTTTTTAAGATAAAATTGGACTTTGTTTTTAAAACACAAAAGTTTGAAGTTTTTAAAAAATTGCAAAGCGAATGCAAAATTTGAAAATTTTGAAAATAAAAAACATTAGAAGTGATCGTAGTGACGAACTTGATAATATGTGTTTCAATGAATTGTGTAGTGAAGAGTATCGGCCGTAAATTTTTTCTTTATAGAACCTCATAACAAAATTTTGTTATAGAAAGGAAAAATAGGACCATATAGGAATGCGCAAGAATGCTATTAAGTGGTAGCGAATTCGAAGAATTTTGGGTTGAAATTGTGGCTATCGCTTTTTATGTTCTTAATAATGTCTCTGTAAGGCCCTTGACTATGAAATTCCCATATGTAACACCCCATCTCTATACCCATACCATCAAAGAGTACTGCTAGGTAATACTGTTTGATAACATAGAGAATGAGGCGATATCGAGCTACCATGCATAAATATCAAGTACATATTTTGAAATATCATATACTACTCACCTATATCTACCTTGTATCTAAAAAAAACAATAAATGCATGTGTTTCCAGGATAGAACAATACATAATGTAGAATAAATTACATCGAACACAGAATCAACAATGCAACAATAATATATAATAGAAAATGCACAAGTCTATGTGGGATAAAAAAATATATCAATTGCCCACTATCCCAAAAATATACAATGCATGAGTCTAATATACATCCCAATTACTTATATACATGATGGTATACAATACATAATGATATACAACTATACAAAATAACTAGCCTCCATTATGTCTGATAATCGAAGCCGGTCACTTCGTCCCTCAATCTGAAATGTCTCGGACTGACCTGAGTATTATATAATAATACATGGGTTAGACTATGTCCAGAAGGTAGATGTTAATATGTATTAACAAATAACATGGTAAATCATGTATAACTCAAAGTAATACATGAACATCTCTAATATAACATCAAATCTATAACCATGCACATATCATCACCTATATCAAAGCAAGGTCAAGTATCACATCAAATAGTATGATATAAAATGGAAGAAACATCTACACATCCCATTATCAACATATAAGAAACCGTCGAGTACTATAAGGCTAACACATAGCAATTGCCAAGAATATCTCCCAGGTAATCATAAAGTAGACATATCATAGGTCTGTCATACTCATAAAAAAACAAACAAGCATCAATACAACAAAATGTGCAACAAGAAAACACTCACACATCATCATCAACGTATAGCTAACACTACATCGTGGCCTCAGCTATCCTTCTTGATAATCTCATATATGGGGATAGATCATATATTGGACACATAATCTCAAGCATGGTCATCAACTAATCAACATACTACATCAAACTCTAAGGGGTATACAAATGTTGTATGTCTGTCTATCACACATCATAACCAAATGGGAGACTGTAGCCACTCACTCGCTCCAACAGACTATAAACATGCCCATCCGGCACTCTTTCTTCGGTGTTTTGTTACCTCAATGGCCATCATAATCCGATATCCATCGGGGGCAAGAGTATGCTATGCTATGCAATGGTTGTGATCCTACAAGTGCCCCAAATGGTAACCATTGACTAGTTTTCTAGCCAACCCCGGAATGAAACTAATGCGTTATGAAGAGCAAAGGTTACTTGGTAACCACTAGGTTTAAAATGGAAAATGGGGAGTTAAATACGCAACTGAAAGGTAAATAACACAAGATATAAAGTGGTTCCCAAAGCTGTCAGCGTCCATTGTGATTCTGTTACTATATATTTCTCTAACAATTATAGGATATTACAAAAGAATAATAAAAAATAAAGCACTTAAGACTAAGGGAGCGGCTGATCTCAAGTGGTTCGGTTCAACTAGAATCTAGAATCCAACTAGTTCAACTAGAATCCAACTATTATAGTACAACCAGTTCGACTAGAATCCAATCAGTTCAACTATAGTCCAACCAGTTCAACTAGAATCCAAACAATTCAACTAGAATCCAACACGTTTGAAGCATCATTGCATGGGATATTTATAGTAGTTGGAATGGATAATATATGGCTGAGATGGTGCTGTGAGAAAACAGTAATCAAGCTCGACCTTTCATCTGACTGTAGAGGTATATGGTCGACAGCTATAAAGCAAGTCAGAAGATGGTCGATGGATGAGAAAACACTCTTCATCTCTCTATACAAGGCATGGGCTTGCATTAAATATTCATTTTTACTGCTGATAGTAAGGCCCATCAGATCAACAGCCCCATTGGTGTTGCTTTGATAGGATGGATTGATATCTTTGTCTTTCATTTGAGTACCCATATGGCCTAGTTAGCCGACTTGATGTCCGGTTTGGAATTTAGCTAAGAACCACATAGGGAAGGTGGGCAATGGGCATGTTAGGGGGCATCTGGGATGGAGGCCCGGTTTCGGTTGGACCTATTGTATGGAAGCCATGCCCAAGGGCGGGCTATTCTTTCCTAAAGTGATACTTGTCAAGATAGGCTTAGATAGGGGTCGGGCGTCAGGTGTCAGCTGATGTGGAGCTGGGCGAACCATAGTAGTGTTTAGTTGTTGTTGGAAGTCTAATGTAGAAGAGCCGGGCAGGACTGATATGGGCCTAGTCCTAGTTTTGTTCATGTGAAGGTTTACTTGAAGAGGTCAGGCCTTACCATAGCGCATTGCTGGGTTGAAGGTCTTGTTTGAGACCATGGGCTTGGGCTAGCCTTGACTGGTCACCAGGGATAAGTTAGGTTGGCATTGATTAGGCCATATTGCCATTAATTGGCTTGCTAGTTGCTTGCATAAAATATGGTCAACATTCCACCCCTTAAGTCAGTATTGGTTTATGGGTGCAGACTTGAATAAATATCATATAAATCTTTTCGAACGACATTTAGTGTGCCTTACAAGTGGCTTCATGCAATTCGTTATGACAATTCGATTTTCCAAACATGGCAGGGACATGTTACATCTCCCTACGTGCTTGGAAGAGATGTAGATGTGCTTCTTCTTTTTCACATTTTCTTCTTTTTAACTAATTAGTCATTAGAATATCACTGTATGCACAATGAGGTAGGCATTGTGCCCTCACACTCTTTTGAGATGAATGAAAAAGAACAGCCGCAACTAATTTGAGAAATTTTTTGTGTTACTTGATAATATATGCAACTTGTTGAGTGGAATACCCTGAGTATCCAGTTGTCCCTGTACTTATGCTATAAATTTTTTTCTATCAGAATTATGCCCATTGTTGATGTGATAGTATGACAGGATTGATACAACCATTAGTGTAGCCAAGTAATAGCCAGATGTAGACCGATGGTTTGCACCATAATGAATTGAAATGCAAGTTTTCTTGTGAGGCTTCTTGAGCTTCAAATGCTCAATCGTTAAGTGGCAGACGAGCCTAGGCTCGAACCCGAGTGTATGAACTATAGGATTCTCCTAAATGAAAAGTTGTCGGGTACAAGACAATTATTGACCTCGAAGCAAAAGCCATTGAGGTGATCGAGTGATAGCCAAATGTAGAGCATCGGCATGAGCAGAAACACATGTTTGCTTGTGAGTTGTCTAACCTTCAAGCGCTTGAACGTGAAGTTGTAGACGAGCCCAGGCCTAAACCTAAGTGCATAAGCTATGGGATTCTCCTAGGAGACATGTTGTTGGGTACAAAGCGACCAATGATCCAAAGCTGAATCTGAGTGCACTGGTTTTCTCACTCTAGTCTTTGATGTGTGATGGCGACGCGGGGTGTACGCAGCTTGACCTCAAAGATTTGTACAATGAAAACAAACATATATACATAACTTTCCACATCACAATTAAAAATTTATCTATAATGAAGAATCGGGGTCGAGGTAATAATGTCCCCGGTTATTGGATAAGTCGACCGACTATTAGATAGCAAGAGCTTTTGCCACTGCTTCGGGGTTAGGGTGGCTCAGAAAAAACTGGAGTATTGGTCGACCCGTTGGATTTGTTAAGAAAACCATTGCCAATTATTAGATGCTCGTATTATAGCATGAGAACTTCTTTCTTTTCTTGCCTAAGGGAAGCTCCATAACATTCTTTTGCCTTCTGTTAGTTTCCCTTATCTTGTCGACCCTGTCTTAGACAGGGAACTTCATGACGAGGAAGTTATAGGAGACGATGGCATCCAGCTCAATGAATATCGATCATCCTATCAATAGGTTATAAGCAAATAGGAAATTAACTACTACAAAGTTTATCTGGATCTTCATAGTGATGGGCTCTTGGAGTTATGTTATTACGAGCAAGGTTTTTTGCCCATCAGAAAAATGCCTACACCTCCAAAGCCATAAATGGCAAAGGCACATGGGTTAAGGCTGGAGGAAGGAAGTTTGAGGGCTTTGAACAAATTCTTTAACATGACGTTGACCGAGGTGTCTCAATCCATCAAGGCCTGATACACATTTGAGTTGGCCAAGGCAAGAGTGATGACTATGAGGTCGTGATGGGGGTAAGTGACTGCTTCTTTGCCTTTGGCCATGAAGTTGATCGGCCAATCTGATTCCAGCTAGGATGCTTTGGACACTTGGGCTCGAATAAATAAACCTACTTTACGGTGCCTACCTCTCTTTGATACTTTGACCGGGCCCCTTGACTACTTCCTACCACATGTGGTCACTCGCATATGGTTAAGACTATAGTGATAGCTTGGACAATTATGTTGTTGGGTTGAGGGGGCTAATTAAGTCATTCTTCATAGTTTTCCTTTTGCTCGACCTAGTGGAAAACAAATTCAAACAGTATGCCTTCCAAAATAAGCCTTTTAATCTCGTCCTTGATCACACGGCAGTCTGTTGTAGAGTGGTCATTGACTCGATGGAACTCGTATCACTTACTGCTGCGAAAAGGCTCCTCTTGCTTCCCTTTTCTAATTGTGGTGGGTCTTTCATACCACAGCTGGTTCCTAGTGGCCAGCTAGAAGGTAGAGATGTCCCTATTCAACTTTGAGTAATTATAATTTTGTGATGACCGTTATAAACCACCGATATCTAATATAACTAAATACTGCGCTGTCGTGATGCTCGAACGGTGTAGGATGATTGTGAAGGTTTAAAAAGAAATAAAATGTCATAAAACCTGTCATATATCTCACAACACATCGAATAAAATATAGTACACATCATAGATAAAAAAAATATGTGAGACACTAATAGCTAAAATGAACCACAATATAAGAGTATATAGGTTCACTAAGTTATAAAAAATGATAATATAGTTTATACAACGGATAATATACTCAAACTGTCTCTAATATAATAGGCAAACACTGTCTAGGCTTCACAATGTCGCATAGCAGAATAGGCATAAGAATCCATATATAATACGAGAAAGCTCTCTCCAGCTCACCCTCTACACTACCACCATGTGTCACCTAGACTTGCTATCTAGTCTACTCATTTAAGAGCACCTGAGATAGTAAGAAGCAAAGCATAAAACCTTGAGTCAGACAAAAGTCTAATGTTAGCGATAAAAAATCTCAAAATACCTCGATATAGTGAGGAACAAGGGTATACGAACCATACCGACCTTTCCCTATAGCTAAAGGGTTAGCACATAACAAACATTGTATGCTAATCTACAACATCATTCGGGGTATTGCAACCTAAGTACAATGATGGGTGTCTAGGTATCCTTAACCACAATACCTATCTTAAATGACATCCTTAAAGTGACAGACTATAGGAGAAAAAAAAACAAAGCAAACATAGAAGCCATCAAACAATCATCACTAGGGATTAATGGAAAATATTAATTTTTAGTGTACTTATTCATAGCTCGAAGCTGACTGCAGACCTATTTCACTAGTCCAGGTATATAGATCCATTCCACCGTTCCAAGTTAGTCATTCCAAGTACCCAATGAGCATCCTTACAATAACCATGCTTTCGAGTACATCACAAAACACTTCAAGTGTAACAAACTACCCTTCGTAAAGCCCAAAAGTCATCGTCTCATAACAACGATAGACTCCCGAATATAACAAAAGATAGATTATCAAGGTAAAATTAGAATAAAACACTAAACCAAGACATCGATAGGATTTTACAATGAAATGATAACATATAATATACTGAATGTACATAAAATGAATAAAATGACAATGTATAAGAGACCATTCTAATGGAAGAGACTGATAAATAAATACCTATACAGAAAGTCAGAATACATCAACTTCCAACAGCATGGAGTTCTGAGTAAAAATCTGATACAATAGCCTCATATACAAATTACAAGTATGTCGTGTAATACTAAAGTATCAAGTATACATATCCAAAATCGATGCCATACCTCCAAAGTGCTCCAGCTATACATCCTAATAGCGTATCCCTAAAAGCACCTGTTTCTAAAACTACTCAACTGAGTACCCGAGAGTTGTCATGACATAAACAAACAAAGAAAAAATGCGGGTCACACTTAAAGTCTGGTGTGAGGGGAACTATCTCAAATACTATATATCAAAACTATATATAAATAAACAGGAAACAAGCAGCTCACAGCCGAACCTCTCCACAAATGTGGCTTAGGGATAATCTGCACTGCCAATGAACAAGCATAGTAAACCTATCTCAAAAAAGGGAATCATAATAACCTATTCTTCTTTCGTAATCAATTAATTAGCATAACTACTATAATGTGACTGTCATGTAAAAATATACTAGGGTAAAGGAAATTGCAGTATACAAGTGTAGAAGTGATAGAAGTGTAATGATATAAGTTACATTATGCTACACACAATGATAATATAAATCAACTAATATGGCACAAGCACGATGTAACAAAGTGTGAAATAGGGAATATCTTTTATCATCTTGTACTGAATGAGATATATATAATTGGAGCAACTATACCTTATGTGATCTTGGATTTCTATAGATAGCATTAGCCTTGAGAGTCCGCTAAGCGGAACTGAGTGCCCTTATCGAACTCTTGTCTATCTAAGTGCCCCCATACAGACCTAGATCATTCTCCTTCCAACAATGAAAAACCCCTACACTACTACAGCGCCCCCTAGCATCTATATCTATGCTGCTGATACTGGGTACAAGTACACCTTAAGCGTCACTCTAGACCCCCTCGAAGGCTTGGTCCAAGACCATAAAACAATGTCTAAATGGATACGTAGCACTAGAACCACCTATGGTCCGCATCTAATCGCCTACTCCCTGATTTCCTCATAATGCACTTGCTTTGATACCTACGGATCACTCAAGCACAACAACGGTTAATACCTAGAGTGTATACTAATAATGATCAACACGTCTACTCGATCTATAACCAATCGGTGCCATCCCGTGCTCGCATATCTACCTAAGTCTACGATCGACTCCTTACCGTCATGTGCTCCCTTCAATTGAACATGGCTTTCATATGTGACCATATATCCGATCCCCATTCGATCTTGTACTAATTGGCTCTTGATCTATATCTTGATCTCCTATTATTTCCACGTAGGAATAGTCTACGCCTTGTGCTCCTTGCCACAGTTGTTGCCTCGACCGCTAGCCCGATTTCCTTATCGACCGTTTTCAATCACTAATGCATCGCCTTACATCCACATCTGGATCTCATTTTTCACATTTCATCCCAGTTTCACTAGTAGCCCGAAGCCTCTCCGAAGTCGTACCAAGACCCCACGATGAACAGCAACTGAATGGAGAAAAATCCCCCAAAGTCATTTGCTGCCCAGGGGTTCGGTCGACTAGGGGTGTCATTCAATCGACTGAACTAAATTCCCCCAGTCTTATGTTTTGGAGCTTACCTTGGGAATAATATTCACACATTTAGTCACCTGAATTTCATCCTTAGTCGACTGAAATTGCCAGGCTCTTGGCAATGAGCCTTGGGCGGGGAGGAATCTAACAACGGTCATCGATTCACATGCCATTTCCTTCGACACTTTGCCCGATGATTCGCCGTCCTTCCATAGCTTGTCTCTACCCCATCATAACTCTACTGAGGTTTATTTGTTGACATTTTGGAAGTGGTTCCATAAGTATTCAAAATCCAATTTCGATACCAAAATCCACTCTTTGCATGAGTATAGTTCGACGGGCGATTATGGCGACCCGGCCTCTTCTACATGCCAAAACAATATACTTGGCCTCCTTGCCTTGTGCCTAGCTTAGATGTGTATTGATACACTCATTTGTGCATGGCTGTTCACACACGTCCACACAAACACAAGTTAACTTCACCAGTCATATTTTCGACTTCGCTGGTGCAATTACTCGACTCGGTGTACTCTCACACAACTTAGCGAACATGATAGTAGCTAGGATTACGTGAGATGCCCATAAAATTTTTTTATTCAATAATATATCTATATAATCAAACAATTTCTTACCTATATAAATAAGCACACATAAGACAATTCTAACTACGGTTTACACATCATTTTAATTGTTATATATCTTCAAATAGACATATACATATACTTGCCCTCATACATATACACATATGTTTGAATAAGTAATTCATTTATTACTTAATCAAAACTTACTTTTATTTACTAAATATTTTCAATAAAACCTAATACGGTTTCATCCTATTTTATAAAATCTTACATCTATTTTATAAAATATATTATTAGCTTATAAATTAAGCCTTAAAATACTTAATTTCCATCAAAATTAAGTATACATCATATTAATATTTTATAAAATCTTATTTCTATTTTATGAAACCCAGACTTCATTTATAAAACCGTATAACATTTTATAAATATCGATTCAGCTTCATTTATACAATTTTATAAAATACATCTTTTGCTTATAAAAATCCTTCGTTCCTTTAGATAATATTTATAAGTAAACTATATGTTAATAAAGATCATTTCTTTATTTTTAAATAATATTCACAAGTGTTAATTAAGCTTTATCAACCTTATAATCACTTTAATAATAAGTGTAGAGTTCAAAACCCACTTAATTAGCTTACTAACTTTTCCAAAACCATTTCAAATTGTTTCATTGTCACTAATTAATGCATGCACTTAGTTATATTATGTTATTAGTTTACAATTTACCACTACATCGCATATATCATTCAATTAACTTAAAATCAAATTCTTAGATTATTAACTATTTTCAAAAATAGTTATTATGGTCTTAAACGGATAATGAGTTAATATAATCATGCTTATAACACAAATATTAGCCCAAATCAACTCAAACAATCTCCAAATCACTTCATGCAATTCTATAATCACCAATAAACAAAAATATGAAGCGCAACATATAAACTAGTAATGAGAATCATCCCATTCACTTTTCTTTACCCCAAACCATGCTCTAATCACCAAATCCCAACTTTAGCTTTCTTTAAATTTTGGAATGATCACCAAGACTCTGACCCAAGTCAAGACTCTGATCCAAGTCAATTCCTTCATGGGTTTTGTAGAGAATTAGAAGAGAGGAATCATTGTGATTTTTATTTGATTTTAGAAAATTTATTTGATGGGTTTTGCTTAGGGATTAGAGGTGGATTAAGAGGGAATTAGAAGAATAATTAAGAGATGGATGAAATGAAATGCGAAATGGGAATGAAATGAAAATAATGAACTGCTTAGCTACATATAAGCTAAGTTAGGGCCAACTAGTAGGCTTAGCACAATTCTCTTCATCTGGCACTATGCATTCCCAAAAACACCGACTCCAAACATAGCCAAGTTTATATTTATCTTACTCATGTCGAAAAGAAAATCCAACTACATGTGTATCGAGTCCCAATTCACTCGTTTGTAAAAGTCCAGTACAATAGGCATTCCATTACTTAACGATTAAATATTTAAATTAATCATTTAAATATTCGATCGTTACAATTACGGGATGTTACAACGAGTATCAACAACCCCTTAGCACATGTATCCAAGCCCTTTCCTTGCTCCATCTAGTTTCCATCATCCTTAAGGAACCATTCAACATTCCTTTCTTTTTACAATAAAACCATTCAACATACTATCCATGGGTCACCCTTCCTAGAACCTGCCCTTTATAGATAATCATTCTCGTGGATCCTTTTAACATCGAGTTGCCATCATCGGAACCTAACTATGTTTACCATCGAGTTACCATCACCAAAGTCACAAATCTATTATCCTTCATCATGATGCTACATCGCCATTGAACCACAAGCGAAAGAACAAACACCTTCACATGACCTGCAACCCTATATTCCTCTTTAGAAATTTCACCAACCCCACCTCTATAAATTCATGTCGGTGCTAACCAAAGGAGGCCGGTACCATTGTGGACCCCTTGACTTATACTTAGGCTAAGATTGTCCTCCTAGATCTCTTCTTCTAAGCATGCTTAAAACCCCTCGCTCCATTCCGCATATTATCAAGCTCTAACTCTTATGCCAAAAAACAAATCGATATTGATCAAAAGTGATCGGTACCTACCATTCTACTTAGCCAATTTTCCAAATTTGAATTTTTGGTCCTCTTCATACCTCCAACCCAAAGTCTTCCCTGAAGTTTGATGGTCTATGTACCCATGCCTTGTCTCATTGTTGAATAGGTCTACAAATCCTTCCTTTAATCAGAACAACTCATCGCCAACCACTAGTTGGCCACCCAAACTAACTCCAAACCACTTATGACCATATTGTTAGTTTCATGTCCTCTTCCAGAGCTCATCCTCCAAGTTTCATCCAATTTCGATCACTTTTGCCTTCGTTTTTCTCAAATCGACGACCTCTTTCCTAACACACTAAAACACTAGCAAACCAAATCAAAACAATTCATCCAAGCACACATACAAGGTTTGGCCTAGATCTAACTTTTATATTAGCATGACAGTGTGATCAAAAGAGGTTACAAAAACATTTAAAAATCATTTAAACCTTTTTTAATTTTGGCTATAAGCATGTATGATGGTGTAATTTAAAGTTAGAAATTGTTTTAATATTAAAATCATGTTAAGAACATCTATTTTAACTATATGGACAAGCACATGATAGTGAGAATCAAGAATAACTCACGTAATACCTAAATTACCACTTTAGATCCTCAAATCTTATATGAACAACCAAGAACATGAATTTCCAAGCACCAAAATGATGAATCTATGATCTCCTTCTCTTATTACCCTTCTAATGATAGATTTGACTAAGACTAGTAAGAAAAAGATAAGCTTTTTGATGAGATCAAGGCTAAAGAGGTTAGGATTTTTTTTGGGAAAGTGGAAAATGATTTGGCTCTGACCAATCTCCCTTAGTTAGGCAAAATTCTTCAAACAACTAGTTAGCCTTATTGTAGGCTTAGTTTAGTTGCCCACTAATATGTGTAACAGAAAATAGAATTTCAAATGGTCATATCTCTTAAATGAAAAGTTTGCTTTCCTATCATGCCCACACCGTGGAAATAGAAACTACAACCTAATCTAATGGAAGTGATTTTAGACCCTAATTTTGCAATTACCAAAAGTTATAAGCTTTACAAGAATTTCTTTGTCTAAAATACTCGATAATAATTCTGAAGGTGGGCAATGTCCATGTTAGTCATTTTCTAAAATTTTAGAGTCATACGACATCATATGAATTAAACAATCCTTAATATGTAAAAATGCAGGTCGTTGCACTTTCCCCTTTTAGGAGTTCCGCCTAAAAAAATCCCAAACAAATCAAAGAATAGTCAACCGTAGTTACCCTATATACCTAACAGTCAAATACAACTATCAACCACATCAAACAAGTATCCATGGAATCAATAATATTGCTAAACCTATCATAGCATGTGAGATGCTAAACTATACTATAAGTTATCGAAAGTGAAAGTATATACGATAAACAGTAGGCCTTACCATGCAATGAGCTTCGGATATGCAACTGTCGTGCTCTCCTAAGTTTCCCATGTGTAGTCGATTTTACCTTCACTCCACTGAACCTTCACCAACTCCAATATCTTCCTTCTATTCTGTTTCGTATCACATCCGACAATACGAACCGCCTATGAAGTCTTGAAGCTTTTGGCTAAATCTTGATACAATCAAGTTGATCTGGTGCAATTGTCCCAACTGAATTACGCACAAACTTCCACAAATGTGAGATATGGAACACATTATGCATGCTCGCCATCTTCTGAGTTAAGTCAACCCTTTATATTCCCGATCCTCACTGCTATCGAAAAAGGACCTATGAATCTCAGTGCCAACTTCCCCTTACTATCAAACCGAATAACATTCTTTAATGGAGAAACCTTAACAAACACCATATTGCCGACAAAGAACTCTAAATCTTGATGTCTCTTATCAGCATAGCTCTTCTGCTTATCCCAGCAGCTTTCATTCATTACTGCATGTCTCTATCTTCTCTAAGATCTCTTTGATCATATTTGGCCCAATTATTAGTTTCTTGTCTGCTTCTTACCAATATAAAGGAGCGCTACATAGTCGGCCATACAATGCTTTATAAGGTTCCTTACGACACTAGACAGATAATTATCGTTTTATGCAAATTCTGCCAAATGTATATGATCATCCCATGAACCTCCAAAGTCGAGTATGCAAGCTCGTAAGAGATCCTCCAATATATGACTCACTCTCGTGGTTTGCCCATCAGTTTGTGGGCGATAAGCTGTACTGAGATGCAGCTTTCTCCTTAACGCCTCCTGTAAGCTTTTCCAAAACCCATTAATGAATCAAGGGCCTTATTCATTCACAATGCTCTTCATCACACAATGGAATCGCATCTCCCATTCCACATACAATTTGGCCAACTTGGATGTCATTCTACTGACTTAATGGGTATGAATCCGGCACTCTTCTTCAATCTATCGATTATGATCTAAATGTTATTTAACCCTCCTCTAGTCCTCAACAATCCATTAATGAAATCCATCAAAACTTGTTCCCACTTCCACTCGAGAACCTTAAATGGTGCATCATTCTACATGGCTTCTTCTGCACTATCTTTACCAACTAGCAGCCCATACACTTTGAGAGAAATGTCCTGACATCCTTCTTCATTCCTTTCCATCAACATGTCTATGTCATATCACGGTACATCTTATTATCTTTGGGATGTATGGTAAATCTAGAATGATGATACTCTCATATCGCCTCATCTAATAGTCCATCATTGGAAATAAACAATCTACCACCCTTATGGATCTAACTATATTGGTCGAGTCTATACTTCTTTATATCTTAGACTCTACTCCTTTCTATTTTCATCGTGATCTCTGCTAGTCTAGCATCTCACCTTTGACTTGTACTAATATGATTAATCAAAGTAGGTTTGATGGTTAAGCTTGGCAAATCCTCTTGCTCTAACTCATAATGAGGTCTGAAGTCATAATCAACGATATATTTCAACCGCTTCCACTTTAGGAACATCACTCCCAAACTGGCATGCCTTCTACTTAATGCATCAGCAACTACATTCCCTTAAGCAGGTATATAGAAAATGCTAAAGTTATAGGAGGCCAAGAATTCCAACCATCACTAGTGATTAAGGTTGAAATCCTTTTGGAAGAAGAGGTACTTCAACAACTTATGGTCAATGAATAGCCCGAACCACTCTTCTAATAGGTAGTGCCTCCAAATCTTCAAAGCATACACTGCAGCTGCCAAATTCAAATTGTGAGTCAGATAATTCTTCTTGTGCGCTTTCAGTTGTCAATTAGCGTAGGCGATAACTTTTCTCCTCTGCATCAACACTGCACCCATTCCAGTACCGTAGGTGTCCATATATACTGCTATCTCCTCATTTCCTCTTGAATAACCAATATTTTTGAACTCATTAACCTATTCTTCAGACTCATGAATGCATGTTCACACTTCACGTTCCACACAAAATTCTAATTATTCTTCATCAAATTGGTCGGTGGTACTGCTATCTTTGGGAAGTCCTTGATAAACCATCCATAATATACCATATATCCTAGGAAGCTCCTCGCATCAGTAGCATTCTGGGTTAGTCCCAATCCTAAACAACTACCACCTTAGCAGGATCTACTATGATGCCATGCTTGGAAACGACATGACCCAAGAATCTCACTTCCCTCCTCCAATAGTGACACTTCAAAAACTTCACTTTCAACCTATGATTCCTTAACACTTCAAGCACAATCTTCAAGTGTGACTTGTCTTCCCCCTCCTTTCTAGAAAAGACCAGAATATCATCCACTAACACAAGCATAAACTTATTCAGATAATCACTGAAGATATGTGGTTCATAAGATTAACAAAGTATGTTGGAGCATTGGTTTTCCCAAATTGCATAACATGCCACTCATAGAAACCAGACGGCAAATAAAACATGATGATTAACATACTCTCCTTCGCTACTCTCAACTTGTGAAATATCATTGCCAAATCCAATTGAGAGACCTTCGCACCATGGAGCTGATTGAAAAATTCATCAATACGTGGAAGTGGATATTTATTCTTCCTCGTCACCTTATTCATCTCAAGGTAATCTACACATAATCTTAGAGATCCATTCGCCTTATTGGGAATACTACGTATGCGGTCCACTCAGATATGCTTCTATTAATGAACCCTCATCTCAACAGGTCATTCAATTGCACTTTTAACTCCTTGTGGAATACAATATCCTATGATTTTTGTTTGATGATAATAAACATATATAAATATACAGATATTAAATGTATTGGATATAATACTATTCGATATAAAATATTCAAACACAACTGTAAGAATAGAATACATAGATTTTCATCGACCAATAAACAAATATTTTATTCAAACAATTATTATTATTACAATATCGAATAGTACATAATTTTAGCTCTAACTATTTTGAATATATATACAACTCAACATTGATTTACACATTTTGTACAAGATTACATATTGATCAATTCACTAACTTCCACACTCTTTTGTTGTCTTTAAGCTTCAGTATATGTCCAGTTTTCTGAGTACCTGTCACATACAATTCAAAAGCAGTAGTTTGGAAAATAGTATGAACTCGAACTGAAAATAAAAATATTTTAAATGTTGTTTGCCTCAGTTATTTGGGTTGTTCATCATCATTTTTTTAATCCATATTACATGAACAACTTGTGACACGCACAGTGTATCACTGTACATGCCACAAGGTTGTGCACATCGATATACACTTACTTGTTAAAATTGCAAGGATAGGTTAGTACAATGTCAAAGCCAAGACTATATTCAACTCAAGTGCAAAAACAAATAACATAGCAATGGCATTCATGCATTCAATATGCAAGCAATCCGTACAAAGGATAAAGCAAAAGCAGGAAACACACATGCAACATAGCAGACTGCTCAGGTTCAACCAACATGAAATTAACATGTGAACACATACCAAACTCAAAGTGCACCATACATGTATAAATCGAATGTAAATGGATACGTCACATGCATTACACAATTACACGCATATACATGCATATGTATGTGCATGATTTTCAAAATCAATGAGTAAATGAAGACAAACACAATAATGCATAGGAGTTTAGAGGCAACTAAACCAGACTTCAAATCAAAACAACACGGTAATGAAATGGAGATCCAACCAGACTTCAATGAAACCAAAACTAACCAAGAAGCAAGAACCACACAAGAAAAGCCTCCATATACACATACCAACAGACTCAACCTATAAACCAAGCAAACAGTGCACATGAATTTACTGGAAGCAGGTTCAAGTACAAGGATATAAACATTAATGGCAATGCATATGGTCAGGGATACAAGAGCATCAACACAACCAAACTTCAAATGAAAACTCAAGACATGCTCAAGTTCAATAAGTTAACATGAATGCAAAGCAACAACAGCCAAGAACAGATCAACATACATATATACATGTCTGTACACACAAGTATACATATATAGTGGCAACCAAACAAGTAAACAAGCTTGTATATACATGGATATACAAAGCTTCAGACATGTCAGACCCAAATGGGTAAACGTGAATGCAAAGCACTTGAATAACAAGTTCATATGCAACCATAGAAGACATCAATGCATTGGAGTTACAATAATCATACACTCAACTCAACAACTAGCACACATTACCAGGAAATGGACAGTGCATAGCCATAGCAATCACACGAACTAGAGGCCAAGGGCAGTAAACCTAGATAAAGGATCATATAACATACTGAAATCTATCTGGTTGGTGGTTTATAATCTGGAAATGCAGCTTTAGATTATGTTTCTGTGATGTATGTATATGTTGAGTAAAATCAAAGCATAGTAACAGAGCATTCAACAGTTTGAACAAAGTCAAAAGAATTCAATCAGAGGTCATAAGGGAACATATTTTAGAAAATGGAACAGCAAATCATGGTGAACAAGTCAGCAAACGATGAACAAGTCGTAGAGCAAAAAAGGGAACCAATTCAACTACATTTAAGCAAATTCAAATATATCACAAATATATTCGATCAATGAACAGGTCAGAAATCACACGATCGTTCGATCAGAAATCAATGCAAGTAATAAAATCACGAAGAATCCAAATCAAAATATAGAAAACAAAAATTTAGGGATTTTATCCCTATTTAAACCCAATTTCATCATCGGAAAAATACAGAAGTTCGAGTTCAAGCAAATCAACAGAGAAAATAAAGTAAAAAATTGCATATCAATTTTATACCATTCGTACTCGACATTGAAGTAGCTGTAAACAAATCGAAGAACACTGATCGAAGAAGCAGCAATAATCATATTGAGGAATGAAAGCATATAACAAATGATTCGAATTTCTATTTCCAAGCGGCGGCTCAAATTCAAAAGAAAACCTAACTTTGAAGAGCAACAAAAGATCGGCAGAAGAAATTACACTAAGAAAAGGGAGACAGCCTTCACCTTAATTATTTGTTTAATTGGCTGTGTCTTTTTTATATGTATTGGGCTTATCTTTTAAATATAGGGTTTTGTTTTGGCTTTATTTTTTGTAATTTTATAGTTGTGTAACTAGGTACAAACTATGGGACGTAGTTTGAGAATTTGCAACTCGGTGGCTGAGTTGTGGCATGGTTTTGAGCTTAGAGTTAGGTTAATCGAGTTAGCGGGTATCGCAACTTTATGTATTTTGGAAAGCGACTGATTACTTAATTTCTAAAAGAAACCCTGGGGCAGCACATAGGAAGTTTTTTGCCGAAGTTGAGTAAAACTGTGTGTAAGCTTTACTACATTACTTTTTATTTTTATTTTTATTTCCACATCAATTTTTAGTAGACCCTATTCAACCCTCCCTCCTCTAGAGTGAAAACGATCCTACGAGTGGTAACAGGGCTAGGAACAAAAACCATTTTCTGCTAAAAAAATTGATTTTCTCTTTCAAGATGGCTTCTTTTAATAATTCTTTTGCTGAAGGTCAGTCCATAGCTAGACCACCCATGTTCAATGGCAAATATACATATTAGAAAACTAGAATGAATTTTTTTCTAAAAACCATAGATGCATGGAATATTGTTGAAATGGGATATAGCACACCAACGGTAATGGTAGATAATCAAGAAGTTGAAAAACCTATGGATCAATGGACAGATCTTGAAAATAAACAGAAAACTACTAATGCTAAATCTATGAATTCTATTATTTATTCATTGGATCAAATTGAATTTAACCATGTCTCACATTGTCTAACTGTGTAGGAATTTGGTACATGCTTGAAGTGACTCATGAAGGAACCTTCCAAGTTAAAGAATCTCGCCTTACCATGCTTAGTAGCGAGTACGAGAATTTCAAAATGGAAAAGGATGAAAGTGTCAAAGAAATGTATGGATGACTTTCTAATCTTGTATACAAATCAAAATATCTAGGAAGACCATACACAAAACTAGAAATAGTTCGAAAGATCCTTAAAATTCTTCCACGAAATTTTGAAGCAGAGGTGACTGCCATCCAAGAATTAAAGGATTTGAAATAAGTCAAAGTTGAAGAACTCATCGGAAACCTCACCACTTATAAGCTAGAAATCAAATTCAAGGTGGAACGTGAAGGAGGAGATATGCGAAAGAAATCAATAGCTCTTAAAGGAACAGTGGAAAGTGAAGATGATGATGGTGATGATGAAGGAGCAGTTGAACTAGCATTGACAATAAAAAGATTTAAAAGGTAGAACCGCAAATATGGAAATCCAATCCAAAATCAACAATTAAAGAGCAGAATCATCAAAGTTCTAGACAACTCAGAAAAGCAGGAGATCACTAGTCACACATGCAATAAACCTGGTCATATCAAGCCAAATTGTCCTCAAAATCGATTCAGCAAAGGAAAGAAACCGAAAAGGAAAAGTTTTGCAGCAACTTGGGATGAAAGTGATGAAGATGATGACAAAAGCACTGGCAGTGAGAGTGAAAGAGCAAATCTGTGTTTTTAGGAGAAAAAAGTGACAGCGATGATGACAAGCCAAGCGAGGTATCAAAACTTACCCACTCGCAATTACTTATATATTTTCATGAAGTAAATGGATGTTTTGGAAGACTTAGAAAGAATTACACTAAAATTGAATCACAAAAAGATAGTTTGATGGAACTAAATATGCAACTTGATCAATTGGTTCAAAAATATAGAAATAAGAACCCTAAGTGTGATAAGTGTACGTCATTAGAAGAGGAAATAAAAAAATCAAAAACTAAAAGTAAATCGCTTGAAAATGAAATTATGATTTTGAAGGAAAGTGAAAATACTAGGAGAAAATTCTATTAAAAAGTGCACTCTGTTATTGAATGAAATTGAATCTCTCAAGTCACAAGTCCAATAATTATTTATAACATTAGGAAAATTCACCAAAAGAGAAAGATCACTAAATATGCTATTAGGGAAACAAATTGTTAATACTATTAGACAAGAATTTGGTTATACTTAGTCTGAAAAGGTAGAAGTAAAACTAATCATGTCAACTCCAAGTGCACAATTTGTGGAAAAATTGGACACAATCAAAACAATTGCTGGTATAGACCCAAACACATGAAAACCATACAAATTTGGGTTCCTACAGGCACGAATGTAAAATCCCTTAAAATCAAAACAAATCTGGGTGCCAAAAGGAACAACCATAGACTGTCTATGGTTCTACGCAAACTTTTTAGAAAAAAATTATGTCACCAGCAATCATGGACCTATGAAAAAAATAGGTCACTAAACTCTTTTCTCGTATAGATGTGTTGGCAGGCTAAGGAACAGCAAGAGTGGTACCTGGATTCTGCCTGGTCCAGGCACATGATGGGCGACAAATCAAGGTTCCTTAGCCTAAAGAAGTACGAAAGTGGCAGAGTCACAATGGGAAACAATGATAAATGTAAAATTATCGATAAAGCTAAAGTAGGCAATGGCATATTTACCTTAAACGATGTATTATATGTTGAATATCTACACCATAATCTGATTTCAATCAACCAGTGATGTGATAAGGGAATGAATGTTGTTTTTGATTCTGTTTGTGCAAAATTATTGACCAAACATCAAAAGAAACATTATTTTCACGTAAGAGAAATGGTAATATATGTTCTCTATCTTTTGATGATCTCGCTCTTTCAAAATGTTTGGTAGCTAAGAATGAAAAGTAAACTTATGGCATAAACGATTAGAACGTGCTAGCATGAATCTGTTAAACAAATTAAAAAGAAAAGATTTGGTTAGAGGTTTACCATCTCGTGATTTCAAAACAGAAAATCTATGTAAAGCATGTACTATGGAAAATTTAAAAAATCATCTTTTCAGGCCAAGAATACTGTAAGTACCTCTAGAGCCTTGAACTAGTTCATATGGGTCTGTTTGGACCTAACGATATTGCAAGTTTAGGTGGAAAGAGATATTGTTTTGTATTGGTTGATGATTACTCTAGATACACGTGGGTATACTTCTTAGCTAAAAATTTAGAAACTTTTTCATACTTCACTAAATTCACAAAATTAGTTAAAAATGTAAAAGGAATTTCTATTATTTTGCTAAGAAGCGATCATGATGAAGAATTTAAAATTTATGAATTTGAAATTTTTTGTGATGACAATGGATTTAAACATGAATTCTCTGCGCCACGTAATCCACAATAAAATGGAGCAGTCGAGAGAAAGAATCGAACCTTACAAGAGTTGGCAAGATCTATGATAAATGAGCATGAACTACCCTTGTTCTTTTGGTCTGAGACAGTAGATACAGCTTGTTATGTAATGAATAGAGTCATGATTAGGCCGATTCTTAAGAAAACACCATACGATCATGTTTCAACAAAAAGCCAAACATTGCATATTTCAAAAAAATTGGTTGTCTATATTTTATTCTCAATATAGGTGATAAACTAGGAAACTTGAGCCAAAATCTGACAAAGGCATGTTCATGGGATACTCTTCCAAAAGCAAAGCTTATAGAGTATACAACAAAAGGACGAGAACAATCGTGGAGTCAATCAATGTGAAATTTGATGAAGGCATTGATGATCAAAGCAAGGAAACAATCAAAAGTAATGTCGAAGAGGAGAACGAAAAGGATGGAAGTGAAAATCCAAAAGAAATTGCAACTGCAAAAGAAGTCCAAAGAAATCTAGAACCAGAGAGATTGAAATTCAAAGAAGATCATCCTCCAGAATTGGTAATAGCTAATCCTATCGCATGTATTCTAACTCGTTCCTCTTTTAGAAATTTATGTGGTTTGTGTCTATATAGTGGATTTATTTTAGAAATTGAACCTAAAGACATAGACACGGCTCTCAATGATGAGAGTTGGTTTATGGCTACGCAAAAAAATCTACATCAATTTGAACAAAATGATGTTTGGATTCTAGCACCTAGACCTAATGATTATCCAGTTGTAGGAACCAAATGGATTTTAAAAAATAAATTTAATGAATCTGGAAATGTGATTAGGAACAAAGCTAGGTTAGTTGCTAAAGGTTATAATCAAATTGAACGAATTGATTTTGATGAAACTTTTGCACCAGTAGCAAGACTAGAATCCATTAGAATCTTGTTAGCTTTTGCTTGTTATAAAGATTTAAACTAAGACAAATGCATATTAAAAGTGCTTTTCTTAATGATGTTTTGAAAAAGGATGATTCATTGAACAACCTGAAGGTTTTGAAAGTCAAGAATACCTTAACAATGTATATAAACTTAAGAAAACACTATATGGATTAAAACAAGCCCCTAGGGCTTGGTATGAATATCTTAGCACTTATCTTCTTGAAAATGGGTTCAAAAAAGGCTAAGTAGACACCATATTATTTCTATTTCACGAAAATGATGACCTATTGGTTGTTCAAATATATGTTCATGACATTATTTATGCTGCCACTAACAACCCTTTGTATCAGAAATTTGAAAAAGTCATGCAGGAAAAGTTTGAAATGAGCTTGGTAGGAGAGTTGAAATTCTTTTTAGGATTTCAAATCAAACAAAGCGAAGAAGGTATGTTCATCTCTCAAACAAAATATATCAAAGAGCTTGTCAACAAATTTGGATTGAAAAATGCTAAACCTGCAAAAACTCCCATGAGCACAACAATTAAACTTGATAAGGATGAAAGGTAAGGTAGTTGATCCAAAAAAATATCGAGGTATGATTCGATCATTTCTTTATCTTACTGCTTCTAGACCAGACATTATGTTCTCTGTTTGTTTATGTGCATGGTTTCAATCGAATCCAAAAGAATCTCATTTAAAAGCTATAAAAATGATCATAAGGTATTTGTTGCACACCCCATGGTTTGGTTTATGGTATCCAACTAATGATAACTTTGAGTTAAAAGGGTATTCAGATGCAGACTATGATGGTAGTCTAGTTGATAGAAAAAGTACCAGTGGAACGTGTTTTATGTTGGGTCATTCGTTAGTTGCATGGTCAAGTCAAAAACAAAATTGTATTGCATTATCTATCACTGAGGCAAAGCATATTGCTCTAAGCGGTTGCTCTGCTCAAATCTTATGGATGATACATACCTTACAAGACAATGGTCTAAATTTTAAACGAGTTCCATTTATGCGTGATAGCAAAAGTGCAATTGATCTCACAAATAATCATGTACATCATTCTCGCACTAAGCATATAGATGTTAAACATCATTTCATTAGAGATCACATTTCTAAAGAAAATATCTGTATAAACTTCATTCCAACTGATTCTCAATTGGCAGATATTTTCACAAACCCTCTTCTAGAAAATAGTTTTTGTCGACTTAGTCTCAGTTTAGGCATTTTAGAAATGTGATTTTATATTTTTTGAATTTGATCTTAAAATGTCAATGTTAACTAATCTGACTCCCTATTGATTATCGAAAAGATAAACAGTGACTGAAAAAAATATGATGAGTGTTGGTCTTGATCATACATTATGTCTTGAGAGAGTATATTTAGAAAATTTCTTTAAAAATTTAAACAAAATTGTAATAATTTTGGTTGGTAAAAATTCCATGACCATCTCTATTACTATCATATTTCTACGACAATCGCTCGTCAAAATTCAATATAGCATGTCAAAATGTGGTATTTAAACAGGAAATTATTCTTTTTTTTTAGCAATAAAATCGTCCAAAAGTACTCACTCTCATTTGTAAGTCCTTACGGTTATGCATGGGTGAACTACTTATAATCTTTGATTATGTGCTTTCATGCTCATTTAAAAGTCCTCACAGTTATGCATGTATGGACACATATCAAAATTGGATAAAATAAGCGAGTTGATTCTAACCCCATTTAAAAGTCTTCACGGTTATGCATGGTTAGAAAATGCTTGGAATTCATTTTTAATAAAAATAAGGAATACTATTAATCTCATCTAAAAGTCCTAACGGTTATGCATGGTTAGTAAGTATTTAAATTTCTATCGTAAATATACCACAAATGAACACGACTATATGGTTTTCTATGCCGACATCACCCTTACCACTCTAAAATGTAGAGTGTTTATGATTTTTGTTTGTTTTTTTAGAAATTTAATATGTATACTCGATTATGTCTTAATGTCTATCACTTTATCATTCTTGTCTAACACTTACTCTTTTGCTGATAACAAAAGGGGAGAGAAGTTAAGATTTTGGCAAATAAGTCATATTTATTTATTTTAATTGCATCTAGGTTCATTGCATTTTTTTAATTTTATTTGCATATTCACTTTTTTATTTTCATGCACATGTGAAGGGGGAGCTTTGTTGTATGGGGAGTATTCAAATAGGGGGAGCTAATAGAATTCATCAAGACCAAACACATTTAATAGAGTCAAAATCTTAATATATGTTTGTTATCATCAAAAGGGGAAGATTGTAGAATACAATAGTCTATGATTTTTGTTTGCTAAAAATAAACATATATAAATATACAGATATTAAATGTATTGGATATAATACTATTTGATATAAAATATTCAAACATAACTGTAAGAATAGAACACACAAATATTCATTGAACAATAAATAGATATTTTATTCAACAATTATTTTTATTACAATATCGAATAGTACATATTTTTAGCTCTAAGTATTCTGAATATATATACAACTCAACACTTCTTCACATATTTTGTACAAGATTACATACTGATCAATTCACTAATTAGCACATTCTTTTGCAGTCTTCTAGCTTCAGTATATGTCCAGTCTTCTGAGTACCTGTCACATACAATTCAAAAGAAGTAGTCTGGAAAATAATGTGAACCCGAACTGAAAATAAAAACATTTTAAATATTGTTTGCCTCAGTTATTTGGGTCCTTCATCATCATTTTTTTAATTCATATTACGTGAACAACTTGTGACATGCACAGTGTATTACTATACATTCCACAAGGTTGTGCATACCGATATACATTTGCTTGTTAAAATTGCAAGGACTGGTGAGTACAAGGTCAAACCCAAGCCAAGACTGGATTCAACTCAAGTGCAAAAACAAACAACACAGCAATGGCATTCGGGCATTCAGTGTGCAAGCAATCTATACAAAGGATAAACCAAAAGCAGGAAACACACACACAATATATCAGACTGCTCAGGTTCAACCAACATGAAAACAACGTGTGAACACACACCAGACTTCAAAGCGCACCACACATGTACAAATCGAATATGAATGAATACGGCACATGCATTACACAATTACACATATATACATGCATATGTATGTGCATGATCTTCAAAATCAATGAGCAAATGGAGACAAACAGAATAATGCATAGGAGTTCAGAGGCAACCAAACCAGACTTCAAATTAAAACAACACAGCATTGAAATGGAGACCAACCAGACTTCAATGAAGACAAAACTAACCAAGAAGCAAGAACCACATAAGCAAACCCTGCATATACACATACCAATGGACTCAACCTATCAACCAAGCAAACAGTGCACAGGAGTTAATGGAAGTAGATTCAAGTACAAGGGTATAAACATCAATGGCAATGCATATGGTTAGGGATACAAGAGCATCAACAGAACCAGACTTCAAATGAAAACTCCAAACAACTCAGGTTCAATAAGTTAACATGAATGCAAAGCAACAATAGGCAAGAATAGATCAGCATACATATATACATGTTTGTACGCACATGTATACATATATAGTGGCAACCAAACAGGTGAACATGCTCATGCAAAGATGTATTTTGCAGAGTACTTGCTTCAAGTTTTATCCAATTCCAATCATATTTTCCTCCATTTTGCTCAAATCGACGACCTCTTTCCTAACTATGCTAAAATTCTAGAAAACCACGTCAAAAGATTCATCAAGCACAAGTATCATTCATAAACATTCATCAAACATATGCAATCCATCCAAACAAGGTTAATATACAAGGTTTGACCTAGATCTAACTTTTAAACTAGCATGACAATATGATCAAAAGAGGTTACAAAACCATTGAAAAATCATTTAAACATTTTTAATTTCAGTCATAAGCTCGTATGATGGTGTAATTTAAAGTTATAAAACATTCTAATATCAAAATCGTGTTAAAAATATTTTTTTAATTATATGGACAAGCATAGGATAGTGAGAGATCAAGGATCACTCACCTAATTCACAAATTACCACTTTAGATCCCTAAATCTAATATAAACAGCCAGGAACACAAATTTTCAAGCCCCAAAATGATGAACCTATGATCTCCTTCTCTAGTTACCAATCTATTAGTGAATTTGACTAAGATTAGTAATGAAATGAAGAGCTTTTTGAAAAAATTAAGGCTAATGGACGTTAGGAATTGTTTTGGGAAGATTTGGTTATATCCTGTCTCCCCCAATTATGCATAATTACTAAAATAATTAGTGGGTCTAAGTGTGAGCTTAGTTTAGTTCCCCACTATTCTGTCATGTAGCAAATACAATTTAAAATGGCTATATCTCTTAAATGATAAGTCTATTTTCCTATTGTGAGCACTCCACAGAAAGAGAAACCACAAGCCCGATCTAATGCAAGTTGTTTCGAACTTTAATTTTTTTTCCTATCAAAAGTCTTATTCTTTATAAGAATTTCTAGGTTTAAATGTTTGATAAAAAGTTTAAAGATTGAAAATGTCCCTAGTAGTCATTTCTCAAAGTTTTAGTTTCTTACGACCTCATATGAATTAAATAATAATATTTTACGTTCCTTCAATACGTAAAATAAGGGTCGTTATATGTTCCATGGGTGTCTTAGGGAACCAGTATAACGATCGTTTTTGAGGTGGTCATTGTTATTGAGAGGTCCAGTCTGGGCGCTATATCTCACCTCATTGTCGTTGTTTGAAAGATCCACGTCTTCCATCCTCATCATGTCGTTCGCGTGATGATAGAAGTTATTTAGGGACAAAGACGACTATTTCTGAAGCTCCTTACACATTATAGATTTGTATTGGACCCCTAAACATAGGACCGGAACCAAGTTGTTACATCCGTATCCCTAGCCCAGGTGGACTCTTTGTTGAAGTGGCTGACATAAGATCCAGGCTTTTAGAAGGATCCTACCTAATATTTCCCAGTTTGCTAGCTAACATTACATGTATACGAAACGTGAAGAAATGAGTTTTGAAGTCCATGATTAGTTGGGCTTATGAGTGGATGCTGGCTGATCCTAGGTGAAACAATCAGCGGGAGCTTGGTCCAACAAGGTGGAAGAAGAAGGATAGACACTTAGTGGGGCCAAAGAGTTTTCCAGTGTGAGTGATAGAGTTAACTATCTTGATGTGGTCGGATGGGTCTGTACTTCCATCGTACTTATCAGTTGGTGGCATGGCATACCATCAATGGATGTAATATCTAGGATTTCATTAGATAATTATTCACCATTCTCGTCATCTACAAATGCCTCGCCTCAGTGGTGTAGGCTTGCATTCTATTGAGCTGTTGGTGGAGGGCGTGCATTTCTTCCCTAAAACCGGCATTGGCCTATTTCGGGATGTCCTAGCCAACTATAGGCTGAGGGAAAAGTCTGGGCCAAGGAGAAGTAGGAGATCGACGATTGAACAAAGAATGACGAAGATCAACCATGGATCTCCCTACATGCACCGTTGGGGACTTGGAATGCACATCTCTCTCCTTAGCCTACTTTCAACCATATCCCTTTGAGATTAAGAGTGCGTTGAGTGGGCCGTGCACTCTGCTGATGGTAGGGGTCCGCTGTTAAGATGATTAAATACAGAAGTTCACGATTAAGTATGAGCTCATAGTTGTTTCACTAGGGTAAAATGATGAAGGCTTGGCCTAACTGGCAAAGCCACGTCCGGAGAGAGATTAATTCGACTAAGCACACATATGATGTACCTCCTAGGAGATCGACAACCATTTGATTACTCCAAGAGACTACACACATGCCTGACTGGCATTGCTCATACATTATTTTATACCTTGATGACTATCGTGACTTAATATCCATTGGGTGTAAGACTACGCCATGCTATTGTTACGATCCTACAAGTGCCCAAAATGATAATTGTTTGACAATTTTTCTAGTCAACCTTGGAATGAAACTAATGTGTTATAAAGAGAAAAGGCTACTTGCTAATAGCTAGGCTTAAAATGGAAAATGAAAGAGTTAAATATGCAACTAAAAGGTAAATAACACAAGATATAAAGTGGTTTGGCAAAACTATCTACGCTTGTTATGAAATTCTCTTACTGTGTATTTCTCCTATAATTATAAGGAATTACAAGAGAAGAATAAGAAATAAAGTAGTCAGGACTAAGAGAGTAGCGGACATCAAGGGCTTCAGTTCAACTAGAATCTAGAATCCAACCAGTATGATTAGAATCCAAACAGTTCAACTAGAATCCAACCAGTTCCACTAGAATCCAACCAGTTTGACCAGAATCAAACCAGTTCATCTAGAATCCAACCTATCTAAAGTTTATAGTAGCTGGAATGGATAATGTATGGTTGAAATTATGCTGTGAGAAAGGCAGTAATCGATATTGCTCCTCAATCTAAATTAATCTAATTTAACTTACTTAGATCGAGATATTCTATTGGACATAGAATGCCAATCAAATTCGATATATATTAAATTGTAGAAAGCGGGTTTTTTATTTCCTTTTTTAGTTTCTTAGATCACAAAAGACACTTCGACAGGGTGCAAATATCTAAATTTCGCGGGCTCAACCATTGACTATAGAGGTGGATGATCGATGGTTTTAAAGCATGTTAGAAGATGGGCAGTGGATGAGAAAGCACTCATCACCTCTTTGTACAAGGCAAGGGATTACATTAAATGTGCATTTAGTGTTAATGATAAGCCCTATTAGATCAGTTGTCCTACATGTGGAGCACTGATATAACAGATTGAAAACTTTTTCTTTCAATTGAGTACCAACGTGGCCTAGTTGGCCGATCGAATGTTAGCAATATGGTAGAGGCCTGGAATTTAGCTAAGGAGCACATAGGGAAGGCGGGTAATGGACCAGGCATGGGGAGTCCAGGAGGGAGGCCGGATGCTGATTGGATCTGGCTGTATGGAAGCCATGTCTAAGGGTGGGCTATTCTTTCTTGATAATGAGACAGGATTAGATGGGGTCGGACATTTACAGATGTGGAGTCGGGCAAACCGCAGTGGTCTTTAGCTACTACTGGAAGTCCAATGTAGAGGAGCCGGACGGGACTGATCTACGTCGGTCCTTCTCATGTTCATGTGAAGGTTTGCTTGAAGAGACCATGAGCTTAGGTTGGCCCCTGACTGGGTTAACCATGGATCAGTTGACTATATTTAATAGGGCCAAATTGAGTTGCTTGCAAAAAATATGAGCAACATTAATAGACGTTTGGCCTATATGACACGGGGCGGAAGCAAGCAATAGCACACGAGTCATGATTTGGGGTGCAACCTCGCAATCAGGCCATTAGGATGGATATTGGTCTAATTCGGTTTTGCTCCTCACTAGAATAATAGTGCACATAAATGATAGACGTCATTATATATTTAAGGCACACAACCATATATAACTATCGGCATATAGACATAGGCACCCAGCCTTATTCACCATAATGAGCATCACCTCATACACAACATATGTGATACCTTAGTAATTCTTATCCCTATTGGGAGAAATTAACTTACATTAAGTAATCAATCAAATATCGGCTCAGGCATCCCATACCACCTGGTGTTAATTGCTCATTTACTAAATGTTTAAAACTACACCTGCATGACATAGTAATATTCTATACCATGAGTCAAAAGGGCAATTGAAATTATATTACTGAATGTATCATACCAGATAGTATTACTAATCCGTTTACTCAAAATTCTCACCATACTAAACTTTATACAATAATATTTTATGTAGCAAGTTCAATGAATAAGCGAAGAAATATTACCGAAAATCTCATACCAAACGGTATTAAAATTCCATTTATTCAATGTTCTCATCACATAGAAAATATAGACAAACAAGGATCACTAATTTAGAAAAGAGATTTTTATTTATAGAAAAATATATTGAAAGTTTCGAAAGCCTTTATAAACCTTTAAAATTAAATACTCCCATTTCCCTTATATATTTAAAACAAAAACAAGGATTTAAATCTTATGATACCTTACATTTTAAAAACCATAGAAAACCCATTTAAAATCTACTATTATTTACAAAATAAACATTCCATAGTTTTAAATATGATTTTTAAATCAATTTATAAATCTCAAAATCAATTTTCTGCTTATTTGTATCTCATTAGATACCTTTTTGAAAATTATTTCTTATACTCAAAAACCATGAATACGCATTAAAACCTCACAATGTAAATTAAAAACCATTTCATATTTTCCTAGAATTTAATAGAGTCTTTAAATACTTATTTAAAGCCAAAAGTCAGTTTTCTTTGGTAAATTAATTACTTTAATAAAATAATTAATATCCAAATTAAGTAAAACTTTCTCTTCAAAATAATTCATATTTGTAGTACTTCAGACTTTTATTTCCAAAACATTAATTCATAATACATATATATAATTTTAAATTTTTTTATATAACTAAAAACCCACTGACATGGAGCAAATATGTGCTTCATGCTTCTTATGCTTAGCCACGACCAATCGATTAGTGTCGCGACTTGGAAATCGTACTTACCCAAGTCTCATCTTCCTCCTTGCTACATTCTTTCTTGTGACACTTTGTACTCATCTCAATGTAATTACAAATACAAACCAATAGCTATTCGACAACCAATCAATCACAAACTGCACACAAGCAAGCTTCAAAAGGATTTTACAAAATATAGAGTACTCATTGTACTCCATTCCTTTGCAAATAATTATAACACAAAATCATGACATACACATCAAATTCAAGCATACATCATTTATAAACATAGGCGTGAGTAGAGATCCTCACCTTAGCACTTCGTTGCTCTCTAAAACCCCAATTTTCCATTAGCTAAAAATGCAAATTGAAAATCAAACTTGCTCAAAACTTTACTTTGAAGATTTCTAGAGGTGTAGAATCATGAGAGAAGCTTGGTTCAAATTACATAATTTTTTAGAATGTATTTTATTTTATAAATGAATTATTGAAGAAGGGCGGCGGTAGGGTTAACTTTGATTTTGAATAAAAGAGAAGCGACGAGATTAGAACCAGGTTTGTTTTTGAAGTGAGATGATGATTCTAAAAAATGAAGAGAAGTAGAGAAAATAAACAAGGTTTTTGGTTCTTGCCACAAAATAACTATTTTCCACTTTATTTTCTACATTCTTTATCATTAAACTACTGTTCTACTAAATAAAAATAATTCCAAGTCTCAATTAAAATTTATATTCACTGAATAAGAATGTTTAAGCAACATACATATTTTCATAATTGTTATATTTCACAATTTTTCCTCATTATAGAATAATTATCCCAAATTACACTTTTAAGTCCATTATAAATAAATTTCCACTTCCACGTACAAATGAGATAAAAATTCAGCTCTTCTGAAGATAAATTTCTAAATTCTTTTTATTTATCTTTTTTGAACTTTATAAAATTATTAAAATATTTTAATTCACTTTCAAAAATCAATTCTAATTTTGAAATAGCAATATTACCTTAAAAAGTCAAAATACCATTATTAATAATTTATTGCTTTTAAATAAATATTTAATACCAAACTAATCCTAGATATCACTTTAAAAAAATAATTACTTTCAATATAAATAAGTTTCACCGCTTAATTTGCCTTTTCTTCAAATCTCAACAACATCAACATTCATATCTTCAAAAAAGTTTTTATTGTTAAATCTCAAATAATTTATATATTTCTAGCTCATCACAAATCTCAGGATTCACATTTTTATTACTGAAAGCTCATTTAATTAGTTAAATCCCTATTATTAATTTAATCGATTGCTTCTTAACATCGAATTGTTGCAGACTTTTACCTTAAGAAATTAGATCCTCGTAATTTCCTGTGAGAAAAATCTAAAACAAGCTAATCTACTTCTTTCTTCACGACACCCATTTATAATTAAAACAAATAAAAACATAATACATAATGCTCCACCATTACTATCTCGAGTTAGCATTGTTATCCCGCCTTTTGGCTAGGTCGTGATACCAAGAACTTGGTTGGAAACCAAAGACAACTCTACTCGAAGCTCAGTTACACACAGATCTACTATGGATACTGGCAAATTTGGTCCAAGTCCGGATCGAGCTACAATTTACATGGTACAACAAGCAAAGCTATGAAAGCCAACGTTCCAAATTTCAGTCAAAAGGAGTTCGTTTACTCAAGTTGTGGATTGATTAAGTTTCATGTGAAAGATTATTACTTCGTATCCATCGTGTTTGTATCCATCAAGTTGGCAACAATCTCCTTCGTGTCCACTTCATTCCTATCCATCAAATACAAGCATCGATCAAAGATCACTTTCTAGTCCCTCGACACTCTTCATATCGATCGCTCCTCCCACACATTTCATATCAATCGGCCAATGATCGATACGAAACTTACTGCCAAATGATCGATACGAAGAGATCCTCCAATCATTGATACAAAGAGTAGTCCCCTAGATTAATACGAAGAAGGCATGATCATGTGAAGGAAACGGTCATGCGGCATAAAAATTGGATCTCCCTTAAGTCATCGCTCCACGTCATCACCACATAACTGATCGATACGATAAGGACATCGATATGAAGGACGATCGATACGAAAGTATCGATACGCACACATCAGCCAATTGCAAATTCAACATTGGATCGATCATAACTCGAAATCTATAAGTCTAAACGCTACAAAACTTTCCTAGGAGCTTGCTAACCACCTCTAGAATGTTTTCGATCGATCTCAGCCCAAATGGACATCATTTTTGATCGATATGAACAAGGTGAGGATCGATCCCAAATGCTCCTTGATTGATCTGGTGGGCCCCCTCACGTGTGAGAAAGAGTATTTCGAGTTCAGGGGCAGATATTTCAGACCAACACCTATAAATAGCACTTCAATGCTAACAGAAAAAGGACTTTTGGACTCTGCTATGTCGTTACTCGGTCAGATCTTCATGGTAAGTTAAGTGTTAGAGTTATTCACTATTGTAATCAGTTAGCAATAATCAATAAACAACAAATCATTTAAAGTGGACGTAGGCTACAACGCCGAGCCACTATAAATCTCTGTCTATTTCTATTTATGTTTGCGTTAATTGGCGTGTTTATTAGATTAGCCTCTTTTTGTATTTAAATTCTTCATTTTAATCTCTTCAAATATATCCGAAGGGTGCTATGCCCAATTTTGGTATAAATACTTTGGTGCTTTCAGTGAGAAAACTCTGTTTTTCTCTGATTCATCAGATCTACTATCGTTGTTGGATTGTTAAAATCTAAGGAGGAGATCCAGATCTATCTTCTTATGGTTCCTTCCATTCTAATCAGATTACTAAATATCTAGAAAAGAGCTACATCAACCATGGTGCAATGCTGGAGATGCAGAAGGTAAGGATAGACAAAATCCCACGTAGCTGACTACCACAGGCCAGACATCAGCTGGAGCTTCAGATCCATAAGGTCCTATGACTAGAGAGGAGTTCCAAATCCTCATGAAAGAACTCACTCGGAGTAGTCAAGAGCTCACCCAGCATATCTGTGCCAATACGGAGCTCGCGAACCAGCTAAACGAGGAAAGACGAAGGAGATCTATGAGGGGTCGTACTTCTTATTCATCAACCGAAAGCTCAGCCTCTTCTAATTTCAGTCATCAATCTATATGCCAACAGCTGGATGGAAATTATGCACAAGCCTCTAGGCATTAGCGCGTTGTGAATCTCGAACAGGCTGGGGCTGGTCCTTCCACAGGACACCAAGATGGACCCCCCTCCCGAGGAGGGGGCTTCCTTATCACACTATTGATAGCCATGCAGCTGCCGCCACTATGGATATGGAAGATGAGATTTAGAACCGAGCAAATCTGACCCTTCGTTAACAAATCCATGCTCATGAAACTTACAATCCTAAAGATCGAGAGCCAAGGAGGCGAGGAACGGACCGTCGACAACAGCCGTATTGTCCCCGCAACATGGAACCCGACCATGCCTTAGCCCCAAATATCCAAATGCCTGACATTACAACCATGATCCGCCAAATGATCCACGAAAGTCAAGGTCTTGCTAATGACGATTGGGGAATCTCTCGAAGTCATACTCCATTTAATGACGATATTCTATATGCTGAGCCACCTCGTCGATTTAGGATGCCTACCTTGCATGTGTACGAAGGAAGTTCAGATCCTAATCAGCATATATTAAAGTACGAGTGGCACATGAACGCCGCTCAAGCTGACGATGCGGTTAAATGTAGGAGTTTCCCTATTTCCTTGGGAGGTATCGCAACTATGTGGTTCACTCGTTTACCATCTAGATCCATCTCAAGTTTCAATCAGTTGGCTACGAAGTTTGTCGGACAATCTTGCATGTATGTTACAAGGCCAAAGGATGTCAATACCTTTTTCAGTGTAACCCAAGCTCCAGGGGAGACACTTAAACGTTATCTGAAAAGGTTTCATGCTACCTATGCTGAGTTCAACAACCCAAATGATAATTATATCTTAATTTCATTGACTAAAGGAATCGATCCTGATTTAGAATTTGGCACTTGGTTGGTTGGGAAACCCCCTACGTTGGATCGTTTCTATGCTAAGGCAGCCCAGTTTTTGAGGAGAGAAGATGCAAAGCGATTTAGGAAGTAGGACGATGCGAGACCCAGTGTCGAACACATTCAAAGTAATGTCGATGTGAAATAGACCGGTGAGAGTTTCGGCAAAGTGCAGTTGAATATACCGAACAAGCAAGGTTAATAGAAAGGTAACAGAGGTCAGGGGTAGAAGAGAGATCAAAATCATGGACCTAGACCCAAAGCTCCCATGTTCAACCGATATACCCCTTTGAATATATCCATGGAGAATGTTTATTTGCAGACTTGTAATATCAGCAGTATAAGAAGCCTGCTCCAAAACAATCATCTGAGAAGCAGAATCAAACTAGAAAGTTCTATAGATTCCACAATTGCTACGGCCACAACACCAATGAGTGTCATCACTTGGAAGACATCATAGAGAAGTTGATCAGAGAAAGGAAGTTGGAACTGTTCGTTCGAGCGCCGCAGAATGGAGGTGTGGGCCCGTCTAACCCGAATCAAGGTCAAGGCCAATCTAGGTCCGAGGAACCCGTGCGTACTGGCGGGAGGTTGGTTATAAATATAGTAAGTAGTGGTCCTCATCTAGCTGATCGAAGCACCAAGGTAATGGAGTCATACGCCAGTTTAATCAGGCGTGCAGACTTTGAATGTTGCAGTAATGTTGATGATAGGGCTACGGTGAAACAGCAGAAAATGATGACAAATGACATCGTTTTTCGAGGCTGAGAAGCTGATAGAGTCGAAGCTCCCACTATCGATCCCTTGGTCATTTCAGCCCAAATAGGTCCTGCGTGGATGAAGAGGATCTTGGTTGACAGCGGAAGCTCCATAAACACTCTTTTTAAGCGAGCTTACGACCAAATGAGAATGGAGGCAAAAGATCTAAAACTATGTCAGTTTCATATCCACGGTATTAATGGAAGTGCAACCGTACCACCAGGCATGGTGGAATTGCTAGTTGAGTTAGGTATTGGAGATTGCCGGAGAGTCCGGATGCCGTAGTTTGTTGCGTTAGACATTAATTCCTCTATAATGCTTTCTAGGGCCGATCGGCCCTTGTTGAATTTAGCGCATCGATTTCTCCATGGTGTTTGACTCTGAAGTTCCCTATTGATAACGGGGTCGGAGCAGTACATGGTGATCAGGTAGTTGGACGCGCTTGTTATGTTGCTGAGCTGCGGGATGTGTAGCGTAAGGAGAAGGGCAAAGGCGTAGAGAATCTCTCTATGTCCTTTTTTTAAGAATTGACAGCTAACTCCTGGGCCTAGGCCTGGGCGACACAACTAGTTGCTTAAAGATCTTGATCCCCGAGACAATAGTGATGAAAAGGAAGTCAAAGACAATCAGGCTTCCTCGGCAAAGTTGACGATCGATGTTCTGATCCACGACAATGATGGCTCCAAAATGATAAAGGTCGGATCTCAACTTAGCCGCTAGTTGAGATAATGATGTGTTTGCTTGGACTCATTCAGACATGTGTGGGATCTTATCGGACATTGCAAGCCACGCATTAAATTGACCCACGATACGTCCCGGTCAAATAGAAAAAATGCAGTATGGATCTAGAGAGATCTACGGCCCTGGAGGAAGAAGTGAATAAACTCGAGTCGAATGGGTTTATTCGTGATGCTTTATACACGGAGTGGGTATCTAATCCAGTGCTTTTCAAAAAATCGAATGGGAAATAGCGAACATGTGTGGACTACTCAGATTTGAATAAAGCCTGCCCTAAAGACAGCTTTCCACTTCCCAGAATTGATCTACTTATGGATTCAGCAACCGGACATAAGCTCTTATCTTTCATGGATGCATATTCTGGCTACAATCAAATACCGATGCATCTTCTCGACCAAGAGCATAATAACTTCGTAACCGATCTAGGACTCTATTTCTATAAAATGATGCCTTTCAGACTCAAGAATGCTGGGGCAATTTATCAAAGGCTCGTGAACCGAATGTTTGCTAACCAGATTGGGAAAACCATGGAGGTGTACATGGACGATATGCTTGTAAAGTCGCGGCTGTCCATTAATCATGTCAAAGACTTGGAAACAGCGTTCAACATCCGCCGACAGTACCGAATGAAGCTCAACCCATTGAGTGTCACTTCGAAGTCGCTCTGGGAAGTGCCATGGATTCATTGTCATTGCCCAAGGAATCGAGGCCAATCCTAAGAAAATCTAGGCGATTCGGAATCTCAAGACTCCCAGAACCATAAAGCAAGTGCAAAACCTCAACGGGAAGGTGGGAGCCTTGAGTAGATTCATCTCCAGATCCACAGACAAGTGCATCCTTTCTTTGATCTAATCAGAAAAAGAAAGCAGAATTTCGAATGGACGGAGGAGTGTGAAGGAGCATTCCAAGCGTTGGTCCAACATCTGGCAACGCCACCTATTTTATCAAAGTCGGATTATCATGAGAGATTGTATATCTATCTAGCGGTTTTAGAAAATGCGATCAGTGCCGCACTGATTTGGGAAGAAGATCGGATCCAACGACTGGTCTATTATATCAGCAAGCGATTAACAATGGTAAAGAGAAACTACCCGAAGTTGAAAAAGCTGGCTTATTGCCTTGAGAAAGCTCCATCCTTATTTCTAGGCTCATCCGATCTCAATCTACATTTACCAACCGTTACGACAGATCCTAACACGACCTGAGACGTCTGGTAGATTGCTGAAGTGGAACATCGAATTAAGTCAATTTGATATTGCTTATACACCGAGGTGAGCCATCCAAGGACAAGTTTTGGCAGACTTCATAATCAAATTCACTATACTAGAGGACTTGCTCAAAACCAGTGAATCTCCCAAATACATAAGGAAGCTGTACACTAATGGTGCATCAAACGACCACTGTTCAGGTGCCGGAGTGGTACTCGAAACCCCAGAGGGTCGTTCTATATGCTATGCTTTGAAATTTGACTTCCGCGCAACCAACAACAAGGCCAAGTATGAAGCTTTGCTTGCTGAAATCTTAGACTCGCTAGAGACTTAGGAATTATTACTGTGGAGATTCATTATGATTCATAATTGGTCATATGCCAAGTTCGGGGAGAATACCAAGCTAGATACAGGAGATTGGCCACTTACCTCACTCACGTTCAAGAAGTGTTGAATCATTTCGACTACTATGTTATCCATTGTATACCGCAAGAGCAAAATCAAAAAGATGATTCCTTAACAAAGTTGGCCAGCACTGGTGAAGCACAGCAAATAGGACTCGTCCTCGTTGAGACACTTACTGCTCCGAGTATCGATCAGACGGAGACAGACTAGGTGCATGAGGTAACACCCAAGAAGGAGTCGTGGATGACTCCATTCAAAGACTATCTTGAGCATGGAGCTTTACCCGAGCACAAAAGCTTTACCCGAGCATAGAAGCCAGAAAAAAGGGATTCTCCGAAAAGTTTCACGGTTTATTATCTAGAATGGAGTCATGCACAGGAGAGGGTATTCTATTCCTTTACTCTGGTGCATCACCTACGATGAAATCAAATGAGTGTTATGCAATGTGCATAAGGGGGAGTGTGGCAACCACACTAGGGGGCAAGCCCTTGCAAAAAAGATACTTAAATGTGGATATTACTGGCGGATAGTGAATCGAGATGCATCAGACTATGCCAAGAAATGTGATAAATGCCAGAAGCATGCCCGAATTCTAAGCGCACCGCCAATTGAAATCACCTAGATGTCGGTCCATGGCCGTTTCGCCACATGGGTTGATATAATTGGTCCTTACCTCTGGCTAAAGGTGGCGTGAAGTATGCCATCATTGCAATTGACTACTTTATCAAATGAGCGGAAGTCGAGCCCCTTGCTATTATTGCGATGAAGAAAGTAATCAACTTTTTTGTACCTGTTAGCACCAAAATTGGTCACTAACACCCTTAGAAAGATTGTGTAGAGAGATTAATGAAGAAAGTAAATTAAAATTGAGAAGAGAACATAAATTTAAATGTAGAGAACTAGAACACCAAATTTATAGTGGTTCGGCGTGACTGCCTACATCCACTTTGAAGTTGAATTCCATTGATTTCCTTGGTGGGTGATTACAAATACAATCCGTTTTTAGTTACTAGAATACAATTGCAAAGTAAAAGAAATAAGTCTAAAATGAATCTTGGAAATGGCAGAGTCTCCCCAGTGTTATGTCCAATCTCCCTTTTCTCTGTGCCCCTGCCCCTCTATTTATAGACAAAGGTGGGTTGGACTTCCCTGGTGGGCCCGATAGCTGAATAACTCAGTCCAAATAGGACAAGCCCTGTATGCCGAACTGAGCAGGCCGAACGGTTGAGCACCGATCTGTTCTCTTTATGTCGAACGATACGTTTGTTGTGGGGAAGAGTAGGCCGAGCAATGACCGGACCGGGCATGCTGGGGAGAATGCCGAACCATCCTTGATAGCCAAACGTTTCGGGAGGCCGAATGAGAATGCCGAGTCTTCATGGATACCGGATGCTCCTTGGAGCCGAACGGTATGATGCTGAACGGTCTAGGTGCCGAACGAGGTGCTTGATGTTCGAACGCAATCTTGACTGAACGAGCCTTTGGCCGAACGATGCTTTTGGCGGAACGAGGCCCTTGGCCGAATGCTTCTGAATGGCATTTGCAAGGAGATGCCGGACGAACTAGTTGGGCCGAGCGGTGGGTATGCCAAGCGTTATGGTGCCGAACCTCTTAAGGGCCGAGCGAGGTTTCTGGCCGGACGGTCGCTTTGGCCGAATGATATCTTATGCCGAACGATATTCTGAGGCCGAGAGTTCTTCTTCGGCCGGAAGGTATTCAATACTGGATGCTTCTTAATGCCGAATGCTCCATCTTGGACCGAACGATAGGGGGGCCGAGTACTAAGTTGCCCGGTCAATTCCCAGGGAAATACTTGCCCCCAAAGTGTGTCGCGTGACCGAACGTGATACGCTTTGATCATGCTTCTCTTCTCTTCGAATCTTGGTTCATCACTCTTGGGGGCTGCATAATTACCCTGTGCCGAACGTAGTGCAAAATGCCAAACGGTCCAGTTGAAACCGAACACCCCTCGTGTGCCGAACGTAATGCAGGGCTCGGACCGAACACTACGGCTTTGACCGGTTTCACCGGGATTAGCCTCTTCGTCTTCTTCCTCTTCTCTATAAAGTCCAGCTCCCTACTCCGTCTCCTCTTTTCACATTTTATCACCGCTGCCTTGTACTTGCTGATCTTTCCAGTTAACAAACTCTAGCGATCCACCAATTCTTTCCAAGTCCTCATCCTACTGACTAGGTATCGATTCTAACTCTTACCCACAACTTAAAAAAGGACTTGACACTCGAGTTCCGACATCGATAGGGTGAGTCAAGCCTAGGTTTAGGTATTTTAAGGGTTTTCAGTGTTAAATGACGAGGGTGGAAGGAGAAGTGGATAGAGACGAATCTTCTAGGAAGCCGTTGGGATACGTGTCAGGGTTCGGCATAATCCTCCTGTGCCGAACAAGATCGGAGGAAGAAAGAAAATGGGGGGAGCAGGAGATGGTTGGGATACCGAACAGTAAAGTTCGGCATAGCTTGCCGAATACTCGGTTCTCGTTGCTCGGTCGCAGATGGTGAAGGAGAGGAAAGGATTTTAGGGTGGAGTGCTGAGAGTTTTAAGGTTCGGCATAGTCCTGGTTGGGCGTGTCTCACCACATGCCGAACAGTGGAGTAGGAGGTCAGGGAGGAAGCATGAGTTAGGGGGAGGTTGCTGAGTGTTGTTTCGGCCGAATGGAATTTTGGCCGATCGACGTTTTGCCGGGTGCTAACTAGTTCGAACGATAGCTAGGCCGAACGGCAGTTTGGCCGAGCAAGTTTTAGGCCGATCGATAGTCTTGTCGAATGGCAGCCTGGCCGAACGAACGTAAATGCCGAACCATATCAAGTTCGAACAACCTCACATGCCGAACAGTATTAAGACCGAACAATCTTACACCGACCAACACGTAAATGCCGGACCAAATATGCCGAATGATATTTAGCCGAACAATACATAAATGCCAAACCAAAGTATGCCGAACGATCGTAAAGCAAGAACAATGACTCTAACATTCTAGTATATCGAACCGGTTCGGACTAATAACCTTCTATTTTCAGTAGCTATTAACCTGAACTTTACTTGACGTAATCAGATAACTTCCTCTAACGTTCCCTGAACTTGAAACTGTAATCGCCATAAGGAAGGCTTTAGGAAACGGTCAGTGATGACGGTCTTCGAAGGCGACGATTTTTAAGCTTAGTTTTATATCAGTAACCTTGCGAATCTCGAATTTCCAATGCTTATACACGATTGATTGCACTAGTTCACACACCACACAGGGGGGAATTTATGCTGTTAAGTCTAACGTTGATCATTTTTTGAGTATAGTTCATACAAGTGCTCTGCAGTATCCGATTCCCGTCAAAAATGTCTAAAAAATCCAGTTCCGCCACAATCTTGGACAGACCCGTGCTGTCTTCCAAACAAGGGGACGAAGACACTTCTAACCGTCGACCTCCCCCGCTCATGATTTTTCTCCTGATACCCTAGAGTCATCTATTCTCTTAGATGATCCGATCGATTCACAGACTTCGAAGATTAACGAAGCCGCACTCCGATGAATATGTTCGATCCACGGAATCCCTTTTGCCGACGTGTTGGTTCCGTCGAGCCATGATCGTCCACACCTGCCCCCAATCGGATACACCGCCTGCAATAAGTTTATGTGCTGGGTGGGCAGCGTGCCTCCGTTTAATTTATTTCTTCGGGACGTGTTGCAATACATAGACATCGCCTCGTCGCAGCTGCACCCAAACGGTCACGCGTTCATTTATGGGACCTACCTCCTTTTTATGGCTATCTTCTCCAGGCCTCCAACTCCTGGCGACATCAGATATATTTATATGATCAAGAAGCGGAGAGATAGCCCCTCCTTCGTGTTCCTCGAGCCGCACCACAAGTACCCAATTCTAACCGGAGCGTGGAGCAAATTTTCCCTGTACAAACAGGAATGGTTCTACGTGCGCTGCCCTCTTGGTTTCACGAGGAGATGGGTTGAAGGAAGTAAGTCTTCTTTTTAGAGCGATTCTCATATTTCGATTGAGGCGATGCTTTTTCTAACTCTTGCTTCATTTTTTCAGATATCAATCCACATCCTGAGGTCCGCGGCTATTCAGAGGCTGTTGAGGCCATTAGAGCTCTTCCCACCGAGGAACGAGACATCCGAACCCTCATTTCAAATGAGTCACTGTCAAGGTTCGGGCTGTTAGCAGAAGGTCGTCGGGTGAGCCTTCCTGAGGGCGTCTCCATCCCCAAGCCCGCATCCAGTAAGGGGAAGAAGTTGGCTGAATCATCGTCACGCCACACCCGCGGTGCATAGGAGGAGGGGGAAATCAGAGAGGGTGAAGCACTCGAAACACAAGGTGAGAATGCGGGTCCTACTCAGGATCTGCTGGTTGAGGTACACGATATTGAAACGTCATCTTCCCCTTCGAAGGGGAAAAAGACGTTGACATATAAGATTAGAAAGGAGAAGGTTGGCGGAACTTCCAAAGTTGCGCTCATCCCGGTAGAGAAGCGGGCTTCTTCACAGCATGTTGAAAGTTTGCTAAAGGTCCTCTCGAACCTCTCCATTCCCGAAGATCTGCTCAACTATGATTTTGGAGATCCGGAGGCATTCAAGTTCCATTCACCCATTAGAGGCAATGTGGGCATTCCAATCCAAAGTCAGGGAGAGAAAACCCCTGTTAGCAAGCTACTGGTCCGTCGAGGGGAAACACCAGGACACACACGAACATTTGCACTTCAATTCGCGCTTAAATTTTTGTTTTCACATCTCTCCTTGCTAACTTGTTGTTATTTGAATTTAGTTCAGGTGACATGGGGCGCTCACACGGATTCGATCGTCTCCGTGGTTCTTCTATTTTTCATCCGTCCGGACGGGACTCGGGTCCCGAGAGACGTCGAGATAGAGATGGTGATGGTGATAGAGACCATCATTCTCGGGACTCATCATCTCGGAAGAAACCGTATTACCAGCCCAACCATCATCGACACCCCTCTTCTCATTCGAGGCAAAGTAAAGATAAGCCCGGTTACAAGGGGTCGTAGTCTGATATCCCCCGAGGTCAACGCTCTGATTCTTCTTCCACTCGACAGTCCCGAGATTCTCATAGAAGGGGCGAACTTTCAAAGCCGTCTCCTCCTGCTCATGCATCGGATCCAACAGTATTAGAGAGACTGAGCGAACTCAAGGCTACATTTCCCAAGATTTGCTTCGATAGGTTGAAGTTCCTTCCGACGATTCACCCTATACCTGGAGATGTTAAGCAGAACGCCATTGCCTGTACCAACGACGTCTATGTTCAACATGACGCATTCGTTCACCTAGCTAAGAAACTTTCCGAAGTCTCGGTGGAGCGCCAGCATGAAATAGACCGTTTGAAGCTTGAGGCTGCCCACGATAAAAACATCATTAAGGCCCAGGACGAAGAAATCGCCACTTATAAGTCTGAACTCGAGGTCGCCCATCGGAGTGCCAGGGATACTGCTGAGGCCGTCACTCGCTTGGAATCAACTCATAAGAAAGAGCTTGACGAGGCGGTTCAACGATGTGGGGTTTTGGCCTTAGAGAAGGACTCCGTTCAGAAAGAGAGGGATGCGTTCAGCACCCGGGTCAGGGAACTTGAGGAGCTTCTCCGTAGAGAGAAAGAGGAGAAGACGGCTGTCTAAGAAGAGTCGCAGCGATACTGTGACGAGATTGTCGCCACCCGACTCTTAAAAGAACAGCTCGAGGGCGAGCTTTCCAGGGTTGAGATGTTAAAGAGCGAGGCCCGCGAAGAGGGCAAGAAGATGGCGTTGATGGACATCGACTCCCGTCTTGAGGCAGCCAGGGAAGAAGGTAGAGAAGAGATCAAAACCGCGTTCGACCCACTCATTGCCGAGTTCAACGCCCGCGTGCTCATGCATCATGACTTAACTTTTTTGGGCGATGGCTATCTTGAATCGTTGCTCGAGGCGTGGGAAACCTTAATTCAGATCAGGAAGGCCGAGCGCAGTGTCGAGGAGGTTGACGAGGAGGATTTGATAAAAGAATTTCTGAAGGGACATGAGCCTTCGGACCTATCAGCGGCCAAGGCCCTCTATTGCAAAGGCTCCCCCTCTAGAAAAGGGAAAGAAGTTGTCGCCGGTCCATCCGGGGCCGAGTCTCCTGTTCACGTGCCTTCCCAGTTGGCCGGTCGGCCAATACTCAATCCCTTTGGACAACACATTGGCTATGATCCGGAAGCCCCCGGCCTAGGCGTTCATGTTTTGCCTCCTATATCGGAGGGCGAAACTCCTTTGACGGTAGAGAGTTTGCCAGGGCCTGGTAGATAACCTTTCACTTTGAGATTTTGACAGTCGTCATTCTTTGTGAAGTACTATTGCATTCTAATGCTCATCTTTTCTGACTTTTTGCAGGTTGTTCCGACCCCGATCCCACTACGAGGAGCGATGTCGCCAAGGAGGTGGAAAAGACTGGTGGGGTTGCTCATGCTGGTGAAGTTCCTGGGCCAGATGCTCAAGTGATTGGGGCGCTTGACGAAGGCAAGTCTGATTCCTCCTCTGGGAGTTATGAAGTATAAGTCACAGGCGCCTCTGAGCATACATCTGAATTGAGCATGAAGGAGCGGCTCGGAAAAGAGAAAAGAGATACAGCCAAGGTCAAGGTTGAACCGCGTGAAGTGGACCTGGACGATCCCTTGAACAAGCCATTGAAGGTCATCCTTCCTGGCAGGTCCAAGCCCTCGGATGTTCCCCCTACTTCTTCAGTTGTTACTCCTCCATCAAGGAAAGGTTCCAAGGGTAAACGCTCTAGGGAAGAGTCGTCCTTGAAAAAGTCGAAGAAGCACAAGAAGTGACTACTGTCCTCGTTCAACGAGGGTCGATCTAAGTCATGTAATAGTTTTTGTAATTTTTGTAGATAGACTGTTGACTCCGAATTTTGGTGTGCTTGTAGTAGAAAATTTTTCCTGAATAAAGTTTAGTTTCCTTTTCTGTCTTTTCAAAAGATTCTTATTATTCAGTTTTCTTTGTGATTGTGATCCATGATGTTGTGCATAACATAGACTTATTGGTTTGTCTTCACGTGGTCCGTTGATTCTTTGAGAGTTATTCATTTTCCTCCCATGCTTCAAGCACTTAGAACATTTTTTAGTCTGTACAACGGGAACTTAGCACATTCCAGTCCGTATTCTAGGGACTTGGAGAATTTTTACCATTTGTACTCGAGTTCACACTCCGGGGCTTCGAGTACTCCAGTCCGTACTCGGGGACTTGGAGATTCTGAGTCGTTTATACTCGAGTCCGCGCTCCGGGGACTTCGAGTACTCTAGTCCGCACTCCGGGGACTTGGAGATTTTTATTCGTTTATACTCGAGTCCGCGCTCCGGGGACTTAGAGTATTCCAGTCCGCGCTCCGGGGACATGGTGATTTTGAGTCGTTTATACTTGAGTCCACGCTCTAGGGACTTAGAGTACTCCAGTCCGCACTTCGGGGACTTCGAGATTTTGAGTCGTTTATACTCGAGTCTGCGCTCTGGGGACTTAGAGTACTCCAGTCCGCACTTCGGGGACTTGGAGATTTTGAGTCGTTTATACTCGAGTCCGCGCTCCGGGGACTTCGAGTATTCTAGGCCGTACTCCGGGGACTTGGAGATTTTTATTCGTTTGTACTTGAGTCCGCGCTCCGGGGACTTCGAGTACTCCAGTCCGCACTCCGGGGACTTGGAGATTTTGAGTCGTTTATACTCGAGTCCGCGCTCCGGGGACTTCGAGTACTCCAGTCCGCACTGCGGGGACTTGAAGATTTTTATTCGTTTATAATCGAGCCCGCGCTCCAGGGACATAGAGTACTCCAGTCCGCACTCCGGGGACATGGAGATTTTTATTCGTTTACACTCGAGTCCGCGCTCCGGGGACTTCGAGTACTCCAGTCCGCACTCCGGGGACTTGGAGATTTTGAGTCATTTATACTCGAGTCCGCGCTCCGGGGACTTCGAGTACTCCAGTCCGCACTCCGGGGACTTGGAGATTTTTATTCGTTTATACTCGAGTCCGCGCTCCGGGGACTTCGAGCACTCCAATCCGCACACCGGGGACTTGGAGATTTTTATTCGTTTATACTCGAGTCCGCGCTCCGGGGACTTAGAGTACTCCAGTCCGCACTCCAAGGACTTGGAGATTTTTTTTAAGTGTCTGTGCGCGTTCGTACGTTAGCCGGGATAACATAATTTTATTTGCCCGTCACAAGATCATCATTCGTAGAGGCATTAATAATTCATGGGAAAGATGGCTTCAAGCCTATATTAATGAGAACAAGCTAACTCGCTTTATTACATGCCAAAAATTAGGAATAAAAGCATACTGGAAATAAGTGCGACTAATACATGAAAGAAATAGACTAAGTATAATAACGCCGCAAGTGCTCGCTGTTCCATGCTCGGGGGAGTGTCGCACCATCGACGGTCGCTAGCTTGAAAGTTCCTTCTTCGAGCTTCCGTTCGATGACGTATGGACCTTCCCACGTGGGATTCATATGAGATAGGATTGGAAAAACTCGTTTCAACATGAGGTCTCCCACACTAAACATTCTTGGTCGGACCTTCTCGTTATAATATTTAGCGACTCTGTGTCTGTATGTGGCCGCTCTCAAATTGGCTTCTTCGCGTTTTTCATCAATAAAGTCCAATGATTCCAATAAGAGATCCCGGTTCGATGCAGGGTCGTAGTGAGTTACCCGATAAGATGGAACTTCCAGTTCCACGGGTATGACAGCTTCCGTGCCATATGCCAATGCGAATGGAGTGTGGCCAGTCGCGGTCTTGTGGGTGGTTCTATAGGCCCAAAGCATCGTCGGGAGTTCATCTGCCCACTTGCCTCTAGCCTTTTCTAAACGCTTTTTCAATATGGACTTGATTATTTTGTTTACGGCTTCTACCTGTCCATTCGCCTTTCGGTGAGCAACTGCTGCAAACCTTTTCTCAATGCCATATTTCTGACAAAATTCCTTGAACTCCTTGCTTTCGAATTGAGTTCCATTGTCTGTTATGATGGTCCGGGGAAGGCCAAAACGGCATATGATATTTCGTACAATGAAGTTAATGACTTTCTTGGTGGTGATCGTAGCCATAGGCTCCGCCTCTGCCCATTTGGTAAAGTAATCGACCGTAACTATTGCATACTTCGCGCCTCCTTTGGCTATGGGTAAAGAATCAACTAAGTCAATTCCCCACATTGCAAAAGGCCAGGACTTACCATTTGCGTGAGTTCCGTCGGCGGAGCTCTCGGGATTTTTGCATATATCTGGCATTTATCATATCTTCTCACATAGTCTGCAGCATCCCGATTCACAGTTGGCCAGTAGTATCCGTAGCGGAGGATCTTCTTTGCTAATGTATGCCCCCCAGTATGGTCACCGCACTCTCCTTCATGGACTTCCTCCAGGACTCGTTTTATCTCATCATGGGCAATGCATCAGAGTGGTGGGGTCGAGAATCACCTTGGATACATTATTCCATCATGTATTACATAACGTGAAGCCTTACGAAGGACTTGGCGTCTTTCGCTCCTCTTTTCAGGCAAATCCCCTTGTAGCAGGTACTGCTTGATTGGGGTCAACCATGATTCCTTCTCAAGTTTGATCTCTAACACGAAATCTGTCTCCATTACGTCTATACTTGGAGCATAGAGGGTCTCAACAGGGAACAATCACATTTGCTGTGCATCGCCAGTGCTTGCGAATTTTTCCAATGAATCGGCTTCTCTATTTTGTTCGCACGGGACATGCGAGATGTCGTAGTATTCCAGATTCACCAACAACTCTTGAACTCGAGCAAGGTAAGGAGCAAGTCTCTATCCCTTCGCTTGATAGTCTCCCCGCATCTGATATACTACCAGTTGCGAGTCACAAAAGATTTCGAGTGACTTCACTCCCAGTTCGATAACAAATCTCAAGCCAACAATCAATGCTTCATATTCGGCTTCGTTATTTGTTGCTGCAAACTCGAACTTCAAAGCGTAGCAGATTGATCGGTCTTCAGGAGTTACGAGGATTATACCTGCCCCCCAGCAACGGTCGTTAGATGCCTCATCGGTGTACATCTTCCATCGAACGGGGGGTATGAATTTGTGATTGCTCGGTTCATCTAGCATAGTGAATTCAGCAATGAAGTCGGCTAGTGCTTGTCCTTGTATGGCCCTCCACGACAAATAGGTAATATCGAACTGACTTAACTCAATATTCCATTTCAGCATCCTTCCGAAAGTTTCCGGTCGTTGGAGTACATGTCGCAAGGGTTGGTCAGTGTAGACACCGATTGAGTGTTCCTGAAAGTAGGGGCGAAGCTTGCGTGATGCGATCACCAAGCAATAGGCTAGTTTTTCAATCTTTGGATAATTTCTTTCTGCCCTTGTCAAGCATTTACTGACAAAGTAAACCGGCTTCTGAATCCGGTCTTCCTCGCGGACCAAGGTTGTACTGATAGCGTGCTGGGATACCGCCAAGTATACATACAACATTTCGTGATTTATCGGCTTGGACAGTACAAGGGGACTTTCCAAGTGCCTTACCAGAGCCCGGAATGCTTCCTCACAGTCGGATGTCCATTCGAAGTTTCTATTTCCTTTCTTTATAATGTCGAAGAAGGGAATACACTTGTATGTAGCTCTGGACATGAATCGACCTAGCGCAACCACTTTTCCATTCAGACTTTGCACCTGCTTTATGGTTCTGGGCACTTGTATATCTCGGATAGCCTAGATCCTCTCTGGGTTAGCCTCGATTCCCTGGGCATTCACAATGAATCCCAGAAACTTTCCTGATGCTACGTCGAATGAACACTTCAACGGATTGATCTTCATTCCATAATGCCTGAGTATGTCAAACATCTCCGCTAGGTCTCGGATGTGGTCGCTTGACTGTCATGACTTCACTAGCATGTCATCCACATAGACTTCCATCGTTTTTCCAATCTAATCTTTGAACATTCGATTCACCAGACGTTGATAAGTGGCTCCTGCGTTCTTCAATCCAAAGGGCATTACTACATAGCAATACAGTCCCACGTTTGTGACAAAGCTGGTGTGTTCTTGGTCCGGGATGTGCATCGGAATTTGATTGTAACCAGAGTACGCGTCCATAAATGATAATAACTCATGTCCGACAGTTGAGTCCACGAGTTGGTCAATCCTTGGCAACGGGAAACAATCCTTCGGGCATGCCTTGTATAAATCAGAGTAATCAACACAAGTCCTCCATTTTCCATTCGCTTTCTTTACTAACACCGGGTTAGATACCTATTCAGGGTAGAGGGCGTCGTGGAAGAACCCGTTAGTTTTGACTTTGTCCACCTCCTCTTTGAGAGCCGCGGACCTTTCCGGGTCCATGCCTCTCCTTTTTTGTTTCACAAGAACATGTCTCGGGTCTATGTTCAACATATGACTCGCGATTACAGGAGAAATCCCGCACATATCAGAATGTGTCCAAGCAAAAACATCAAGGTTCGCTCGGAGGAAGTCAGTAAGGTTTTTAGCTGCCACGGGGTCGAGCTGTGATCCTATTTTAAGAACTCGTGATGAGTCGTTGCGGCTAACTAAGATGTCGATGGTTAGTTCAGCCGGTGCCGTATTTGTTTCCCTGGGTTCCCCATCATCGTCTCTCGGATCCATGTCTCTATGGATCCGAGAATGCCGCCCGAGCCCTGGCTCGGGCGCTAATTGTCAACCGTCAGAACTTTGGATGCGGACAGAGCTGTCCGCAGCCTTTCCGTTCTCCCTACGTTGTGCCTCTCTGAGCTCAGCTACATAGCATGCACGACCGGTTGCCTGATCACCGTGAACCACTCCAACCCCTTTGTCTGTTGGGAATTTTAACGTCAAACACCAAAGGGCCAAAGCTGCCTAAATTCTGCCAGGGCTGGACGACCCAGAAATACGTTGTACGGGGAATCAATGTCCAGTACTATGAATGGTAAGATTTGCACCCTTCTGCGTTCACCTTGTCCCAGTTCAACTGGTAACTCCACATATCCCATTGCATCAGTTGCTACGCCATTGAAGCCATGGATTCTGGCCTTGGATGGTTTCAAATCCTTGGTCTCCAGCTTCATTTGGTCGTATGCCTTCCGGAAGATGATGTTGACGGAACTTCCGCAATCAATTAGAATTCTCTTCACGAATGTCGGCTCGATGGTCGCAGATATGACCATTGGGTCGATGGTAGAGGCCTCTACCTTGTCCGCATCTCTACTCCTGAATATGATATCATCATTCATCGTGCGTTGCTGCTTTGCAGGAGTCCCATCCTCCACGTTCGAACAACATTCATACTCCGCATGTCTTAAGGAGTTAGCATATCGCTCCATCTCCTACCAATTCTTATCTGCAGGATGAGGTCCGCCAGCAATCATGTTAGTAACCAATCTACCCACAGTCCGAGTAGGTTGTTCCGGTTGGTGTGGGGCTGGCCCGCGTCTAGGGTCTGATGTTTCTTGCCTCCCATCCTGTGGGTCTTTGACAAATTCCTGCAGCTTCTTCTGTCTAATTAGCTATTCTATAGCATCATGGAGGTGTCTGCTCTCCTCCGTGTTGTGCCCATAAGACTCATGGAAATAGCAATACTTCCCGGTCCGCTTCTGTTCTTCCGTCGATTCCTTTAGACGTGGCTTTCTATATTGGAAAGTGTTGCAAGTTGATAGATAGATATTTTCAAGAGATGCGTTCAACGGGGTGTATTCATTGTATGTTGGGATTCTTGATTTCCATTTTCGTGTCTCTTTTTTCTTTCTGGGATTTCCACCTCCGGATCCTTTCGACTGCCCGAGCTCGTTCTGGGCGTTAACTTGAGTTTTCCCAGGATTACCTCCAGTTTGTTTCACGATGACGTTACTTTTCACAGACTCTTGAACGGGCCCTGATGCCTTGTCTCGCCTTGTCCATCGAGCTTCTTCCCTTCTTATGAACTGATGAGCTTTCAAATAAAAACATTCCAGCGTTGCTGGGGGCTTCCCCGCCAACCAGTCTCCAAATTCAGAATCCGGATCCACTCCACGCATTACTGCCATCAAAATCGAAGCTGGATATAGATCGTGGTGGGAGTCGAGTGAACCACATGGTGGCAATCCCGGACAAGGTGATTGTGAAACACCTACATATGGTTGTGTCATTATCTCTTGCTGAATCCATCATCCATCCGTACCTGATCACATGCTGCCTGGGGTCAATCTTCCCTTCGTAAGCTAGAATGGCGGGCATGCTGAACTTTCTTGGGTATTCGGCCTGTAGAATGGTATCTGTGAAGGGAGTATGACTCTTAGACACTCCCCAGTCTTCATTAGTTAGTCCTTGGTTTTCTTTCATCAACTGCCTGACCATAGCCGTCAAATCCGGGGTTCCTATGAAAGATGGGAGGTTGGGTTCCGTTCCACGGGACCGTGCAGGTTGATGTCCCGTCCGATTTGGGTCTTGGTTTCTAGTAGATTGATCAGTAGCACCTGCACATGCATCTTCATCCTTACGACGTCTACGCCTAGGAGGTTCATCAGCAGAGGTCGAACTATCATCTTTAGAGTAAGGGACAGGGCTACCTCTAGCATTCTGATGCTGCTGAGTAAGCTGAGTCATGAGGTCAACGTTGGCTTGCATTTGCTCAGCAAGTTGCCTCTTACTTTCCTTAAGTTCTCTTATCAAGTCATTGAATTCTGCTCGGGAAACAACTTCTACTTGGTTTTGGTTGGAGGGCCCTGTACCTCGAATCGCTTGCTGATTGCTAGTTCCCAGTTATTGCACACTAGCGGTTTCGTGGGCATCTGCATTTTGAGAGGCTGATCTAGTTCGTGGTCTTCCCATGGTAGAGTTGTTGGTTGTAACTCTGAGTAGAATCAACAGATGCCTTATAAATGATTATGGATCTCCTTCGGGGGATTATGCAATCCAGTAGCTGCAAAGTAGATCCTAATAGCCTGAAAATTCAAACTCTCAGTGAAAGAACCAAAATATTAGCACCAAAATTGGTCACTAACACCCTTAGAAAGATTGTGTAGAGAGATTAATGAAGAAAGTAAATTAAAACAGAGAAGAGAACATAAATTTAAATGCAAAGAACAAAAACACCAAATTTATAGTGGTTCGGCGTGACTGCCTACATCCACTTTGAAGTTGATTTCCATTGATTTCCTTGATGGGTGATTACAGATACAATCCGTTTTTAGTTACTAGAATACAATTGCAAAGTAAAAGAAATAAGTCGGGAATGAATCTTGAAAATGGCAGAGTCTCCCCAGTGTTCTCTCCAATCTCCCTTTTCTCTGTGCCCCTGCCCCTCTATTTATAGACAAAGGTGGGTTGGACACCCTGGTGGGCTCGGTAGCTGAATAACTCGGTCCAAATAGGACAAGCCCTGTATGCCGAACTGAGCAGGCCGAACGGTCGAGCGCCGATCCGTTCTCTTTATGCCGAATGATACGTTGGTTGTGGGGAAGAGTGGGCCGAGCAATGACCGGACCGGGCATGCTGGGGAGAATGCCGAACCATCCTTGATAGCCGAACGTCTCGGGAGGCCGAATGAGAATGCCGAGTCTTCATGGATACCGGACGCTCCTTGGAGCCGAACGGTATGATGTCGAACGGTCTGGGTGCCGAACGAGGCGCTTGATGTTCGAACGCAATCTTGACCGAACGAGCCTTTGGCCGAACGATGCTTTTGGCCGAACGAGGCCCTTAGCCGAGCGAGGCCTTTGGCCGAACGAGGCCCTTGGCCTAACGCTTCTAAATGACATGTGCAAGGAGATGCCGGACGAACCAGTTGGGCCGAGCGGTGGGTATGCCAAGCGTTATGGTGCCGAACCTCTTAAGGGCCGAGCGAGGTTTCTGGCCAGACGGTCGCTTTGGCCGAATGATATCTTATGCCAAATGATATTTTGAGGCCGAGCATTCTTCTTCGGCCGGAAGGTATTCAATACCGGATGCTTCTTAATGTCGAATGCTCCATCTTGGACCGAACGATAGGGGAGGCCGAATACTAAGTTGCCCGGTCAATTCCCAGGAAACAGTATGCAACATTATATGTCATTTTGGCCTCCCGAAACCGATTGTCGCTGACAATGGAGCCCAATTCGATAGTGTCGAGTTCAAGAATTTCTGTCAACGTTAACGCATCCAAAAGAAGTTCTCGACAGTTGCTCACTCTTAAGTAAATGGATAGGTCGAAGCTGTTAACAAAGTTATCAAGTCCATTTTGAAGAAACGACTGGAGAAGGCTGGATGAAAATGGATCGATGAACTTCCCATGGCCCTATGGGCATATCGAACTACCCACAAGTCCGCGACCGGCCATACTCCATTTGCACTTTCCTATGACTCCGAAGCCATTATTCCAGTTGAATTAGAAGTACCTTATCATCGAGCAACCTATTATGATCCAAAGATGAACATCATCTTACTTGTAGAATCTTTGGATTTATTGGATGAGGAGCATGAAGAGGCTGATTTGAGGGTAGCCGCACACCGCAGTCGAGTCTCCCCGTAATACAACGCTAAGGTCCAACCGAAAAGTTTCAAAGTTGGCGATCTCGTACTCAAGACAATTTATCTAGTCCCTTCACACATGAAACCGACATAGGAAGGGCTGTATGTTATCCAACGGAGACATGGAGACGGCACATTCAAAATATCAACTGTTGATGGTCTCACTCTACCAAAAGCTTGGAATAGCGAGAGTCTCCATCGCTATTGCACATAATAGGCTTTATTTGTTCATTTAGTATGCTTTTCCTTTGAAATTTGTTTATGCATTTCGAAAATTGAACTTGTAATAAGGCAATTGACTTTGTCGTACTTTCTTATTTCAGTAATAAAATGCAGACTCATCAAGCCAGATAGGCAATCTATAAAATGCATCGCGTGATCGCCACGATGTACGAAGAACTAAGTTCCATCTTACGGTGGGATTATTCAAATAGGGAGTGACTATGATACGATTGGTCACTCGCTAAGTGAAACCCCATGCTCGGGGGCAAACAACGATAAAATTAAGAGGATTGAAACACGACAGTCCTCTAATGAACTCCAGCTCCCAGAGTGCAAGTTAGAGTACGAACTCCAAAACATGGGCTTAAGGAGGGTGGAACCGTCCACCCACGACTTTGCCCATATCCAATCTAAACTTGAGAAGGATGGATTCGTCCATCTACAACCTCGCCTTTATTTTTTACAAGCTCGAGGGGGATGGAACCGTCCATCTACGACTTCGCTTGCCAACTCAGGGTGGATGTGATCCGACCATCCATAACCTTGATCAACTTCTCATTCCCCAAGTGCGAACGAGATCCTAATACTTAAACAGATGTGATTGACCTTCTGTTAATTAACTCCAGATTCGTAGAGTGCAAACTGGAGTATAAATATTAAATGGGTGTGATCTACCACCCATCAATTAACTCTGGTCCCGAGAGCGCGGGCCAGAGTATAAACACCAAATGGGTGTGACTGACCACCCATTGACTAACTCCAGTCCCCAAAGCGTGGATTGGAGTATAAACATAAATCGAGTGTGAACCGCTCGCCCACAAGACAATACTTAGTCCCAGAGCACGGACTGGAGTATAACCATAAAATGGGTGTGACTGACCACCCGCAAATTAACCTAAGTCTCCAAAGTGCGGATATAATTCTAAATATTTAATGGGTGTGACTGACCGCCCACAAACCGACTTAAGTCCTCGGAGCGTGGATTTCACTTCGAACATTAAGTAGGCATGACTGATCACCGGCGTACAATTTTAATTCCCAGAGTGCAGATGCAAATACCAACAAATAAGTGAGTGTGATTCGACCACTCAAACTTATTTCATTTTGACTATGTTCCGACTAAGTTAAGTTAGAACTATTAAAGGCGGAAAATGACTGCCAACCGACTATTTCAATTTTCCCCGGAACTAGGGGCATAACTCAAGTGCAATCTGCTAAATGAAATAGCGCAATGTTAGAACTCGACTTGGCGTTTGGTTATAACCCGAAGCCATGACTTCAGGGCTTAGTAACCGGACTCAAGTCCGATTCAAAGACTAAAGCTTCATAAGTACATTGAATGGAAACATAAGCGCTAAATTACTTAAGAAAATAAACACAAAGTTATGCTGAAGACAAAAGGAAATTTTATTTCTACTATTCTTTGGAAAAAAGACTAGTACAAAAATTTGTTCAATGAATTCGTATAAGCAAGGGTCAACCCGCATGTATACATGGCCTACAAAAGCAAAAGGAGACCTTATTCTAAAATATATGCAAAAAGAAGAAGCAAACGTGCAAGTCTACGCCTTTGACTTCTAGTCCTTCTTGCTCTTTTTCAGCGTAGACCCACTTGAGCTACGGCTCGGATGTCTTTTCGAGCCTTTATCTCCCCGGCCTCCCTTAACCGATTTTTCTTCGGCCGGGGGAATGATAATTGTCTCCTCCTCATAACTCATGAAGGTCGAAATATTCTCTATGGGCGGAGCTGGAGGAACGGTGGCACCCTCAACGTTAGAAGAATAAGGTGCGTTGGTATTGATGATGTGGCCACCCGGACCATAAGCATAGGGACCGGGCCGGAACCCGCTATGCCACCACCAACACAGCTAGCCTACCTGGCTTGTTCCATCTCTACTCTAATCTATGCCATTATCTCCTCAGCCCGCTTTGCATGTATGCCTATACGAATGCTAGTAGTCAAACCGAGGAGCTAGTTATAATTACATCTTCACCAATGTTGAAGATATCCCAGTGATCGGGTCGCTTTCATGGCCAAGGAGTGCCTCCATCATTTGTTCATCAAAGATGCAACTGCTCTCGCGCATCTCACTGGCTGATCTGATGACTGTTGTAGTTGTTGCCTACGTCATAATGACCTCTTGCTCATGATGCAATTCTTGGGTTGCAGGAGGATCGGCTGGTACATAATCTATAACTGAATAAAGATAAGAGAAAATATTAGTGACATCTTCCGACAGTGCTCCTGCATTTGGGAAAATGGAAGAAGTGTTCAAAGTACCTTCCTAAGATTGACTCACATATTGAGCCGCTACGCTTTTCGAAACATGTTCATGCACTGGAGATAAGCGCGGTTGATCAGGATCGTATCCCGGAATAGCTAGAGGATAAACAGAAGAAGTATGATCAAGTTGAGTGACTTGAACTGCTTCGAAACCTGCTTCATGATGCTCAACTCCAGATCCTTCTCCAACGTCCGGATACATAGCCGCAAGTTTTTCCATTTCGAGGGCGATGACAGTGTCATGAAGAACTTTTGATTCATCTCCGACTAATATTTGGTTTTCAAGTTCAACGTCATCACTAGTTGAAGTGTTGCAGTTTGCTTTCTCGTCCTCTACCAGGCGGTGCCAGGCATTATATAGATGTAATGGGTAGTCTTCGAGCCAGCTTAGATTGCGATGTCTTAAGACAATGACATTATAGGTGACCAGAAGATCTTCAATTTCACTTTCCATCTTGGCCTCCGCCGCTTTAACTTCGCTCTCAACCCTGGCCTCACCTACTTGAACCTTAAAGTTCGGCACATCCCTTTCATTCTTGAGCACCACTGTCTGCTCGCATGCCTCTTGAGCAGCTTTGTTGGCGTCATCATTTTCCTTGACGACCTCAGCAAACTTTGCCTTTAACTCGTCAAGCTCTTTGAGCGCAGCATCATTTTCTGCCACAACAGTGATGGTCTTACGGCCCATCTCCTCAACCAAGGCCAAATGCTCCTGATGCATTTTTTCCATAGATTTATTTGCCTCATCGGTTTTCTCTTGGTCCTCCATCTCCGACTTCCTTGAAGATTCATTCTCATTAGTAAGTACTTGTATTATACGGTCCTTTTGAGCGAGATCCTTCTCTGGTTTCTCGATTTTTTTGCCCGCTCAAAGGCCACCATTGAGGCTTTCTCTATAGTCTTCACCCATTCTCGATATTGATTGTAGACATCGTACACATAATCATGTACCATCTGTTCTACCTTATTGGGGATTCGCTTCAAGTTCGGAGGGAAACGGAAGCCATCTAAGCATATACTTGGAAAGTCTCTTTTCATTTTAGCAATTCTAATGGCTCCCTCTTCGATGGGTTCTATAGCGGCTGATTCTATAGCTATAGGAGCTTCTGCCTTAATCCTACGGCATTGTTCTCCAGATTTAAAAGTTTGGGGATGCGCTGTTTAATGTGAAGTTTCAGCAGATTGTTTTTCGAAGCCAGAGGGTTTCGAGGGACCTCTAGGTGGTAGACAACGCGACTGGGAATGGCACCCACTTTGATATTACCTCTCCCTCTCCCTTTTATAATGCTCCTGCTCTTGGCTGGAGCGACCGTGATCTCTATCAGACTCACGCCTATGGGATTCGAAATAAGAGCTAGAAGAGTGGCGCGTAGAACGAAGACTACCAAGCATAGACCCTTTCCTTACCATCATTCCATAAAATGAAAGAAGAAATAGGATTAATTATCTCCAAAGATTGAGAAACATGTGATTAAAAGTTGTGTGGTGCCGTGAAGTGTGTGTGCATGCACGAACCCCACAACCAATCGGTTGTGGAAGCCGTGCTCGTAGGAGTTGGCTCCCCTATATCTAAAGCACTTTGAAGCCCCTCTAGTCCAAAATCTTGATATAAAGATAAGTCGTCTTGAATAGGGTTGTCCGCCAAACCCTTCAAAGAACTCTACATTCGCGGAAGAGAAGTCTCAGAACTTATAATAGTTGTTACGGGCAGAGATATCACGATAGTTTTGCATCTCATGGATTTGTGGGAAATAGCCTTGTCTTTTCTTTTTGACTCTGAAGTTCGAGGACTCTACAAAGGCATAGTTGCGGGGTCATCTCCAGCGGGCACATTCTCATCATCGCCCTGTTCAATAATCACGACTCCAGGAGCTCTTCTTCCTCCATGCCTCACCCAAGCCATTCTTAAAACTCCCGTCAATCTAATGCTTTAGCCTCTTTCTATAAGCCCAGCAGCAATCAAGTTTTAGTCTGTAAGAACTTCATAGATATCACTAAGCTTAGCTGATATCGATTGGAGGGTTCGTATAATCCCTTTGAATCGCTCTCCTTGAGGTAGTGGGATCGAAGCTGTAAAGGAAGCAAAGTATTAGGCTCAACATCAACTTGAATTACTCAGTTAATCGACAAAGAAGTTAGAATGCTTACGTCTAACTAGCCACCGTCTGGAAAATCCCGGTGGGCACCGAATGAAGAACCATTCGGTTTTGGTATAGCTTTGTTTATTCCAGGCTCCTGCCATTACTTGGCAATTTCTAACTACTTCCAAAAAGGTAAAGGAAGGGTTGTCCCCGCGGCTCTTGATGTTGAATAGATATCTAATTTCTTTGACTATCGGAGGTCGAAACAGATGCTCCACGAAGATAATGAACAAGCTGTTGAGCAGAGCATATCCATTCGGATGTAATTGAGATGATGCAATCCTCAAGAAAAGAAGCACTTCTCGAATGAACTGATTGAAAGGGGGCAGCATCCCATCAACGCATATAAATCTATTGCAAGCAGTATACTCTTCTTGGGGATTATGGGCTCTACCTTCCGTGCCCGGTACCAAAACGTCTTCTAGAGATAGTCCATGCCTGAAACAGATTCTACCAAGCATATTTTTTGAGACGTTGGAGTGGAAAGAATCTTGTCGATTCATAATAAAAGCTGCACCCGGCATCTCATCTGGAGCGGGACTTATTACTTCAGCTACAATCTCTGGCATCTCTATAACTAGAAGTGGAGGACTTTGGATGTCCTACGACTCAGAGATTCCGGGGTCCATGTCTATTGAACTCAGTAAAAACTATTATTATATGGCAAGAAACCCGTGTTCCCCCGTGATTGTGAAGTGAGTGATCATGTTGTGTAGTACAGTGCTACATAATACTTTAAATTTCTTCAAGTTCGAAAGGTGTTAAAACAACAAAACTTCGAGATTCAATCGGAGTGATTGCCATCACTGATCGTCACAACCGTGCTAATCTGACTTCGAAGAATGATCCATGCTAAAGTTCATTAAGTTAGTCAAATTACAATGCCATCGACGAGCTTCGAAGGCAGTCAAATATGCAGTTTAACAATAAAGTCTAGATGTGAAAGGATGAAGCTCTTTGGAGTCAAGTGTTCAAGTATGCAAAGTCTCCTACCCATTAAAGTCAAAGTTTGGATCGTTCCTAAAAGTACGGCTTTGTATCGATTAGGAAAATTTAAGGTTCATATCGATCCGAGACCCTCAGTTTTGTGTCGATCACCAACTAAGCATTTCGTATCGATCACCAAACCCTCAACTTCATATCGATCACACGGCCAAGGCTTCTTATCGATCGCTATAGATCAATACGAACTTCCGCCATCCTAGACCGATATGGAGTTTCTCCATCCGTCTATTGGTTCTAGATCAATACTAATTCCCCATTCCAGATCGATGCAAAAGGTTCTTTTTCCATCCTTCATCGATACAAGATCTAAGCCAAGGATTCTTCTCATGACTACTTCATACCCATCGACAGTTCTTCTTCCCCAAGATGCTAAAGCGTCATTGCTTCTTCATCAACCTCGCTCCGACCCAACTCTGGCATCAAAAATGCCGAAATCGGTTACGACTTTGGACGAGTTGGCATTAAAACTCGAATCTCATCGTTTTAAAGTCGATTTAATTAGTCGATTACCTAATTTAAAATTTTTGGTTAAAGGATTAGTGATTTAAGTGGTTTGAGGATGTAGGCATTTTTATTTTTCTTGGGCTCTCTATCGATACGAAGGAAGAAAGGAAAATTATGGCAAGTGAGAAATTTGGCTAAGTCTAGAAAATATTTATATGGTTTTGTATCTAAGCAAGAAATGATTCGTCTCCCAGTAGCGTGAACTGGTTGAAGCGATTGGAATCCAATCGATATGAAAGTGGTTAAGCAGACAAACTTGGACGATCGCTTCCACCGATACGAAGAGACTCATTCATATCCATCAACCCAGAACTGTCCAGAAGTTAGCATTTCGTATCCATCTGTTTGAAGACCATAAGAGCTCGTATCCATCGATACGAATTATCTCCAAAGACTATCTACTTCGTATCGATAGCCATCGATACGAAGCGTGCATTCCAATTTCTTAGATCGATCCGAGAGAGGATCAATATAAAGGGATGCCTTAAAGCAACCATCAGACGTTGTAACAACTCGAATTTCACATCGATCCAGGAGAGGATCGATATGAAACTTGATCCAAACAAAAACTAAAGGACTTGACAATGAGCCATGAACGTGCAAACGTGAACAGGAGTCAAGTTAACATACGTGCATGTATGACGAACTAACATTCAATTTTCAAATTTTACAGGAATTGAATGCTCACTTGATGAAAATCAAAACAATTAATAACAAATTGCTAGTGGTCGACCTTGAGTTATAAAAAAACACTGCATGATCATTGGCAGTCAACAGTTCGACATTTAAACCGGAAATCAATCAAAGGTTACATCTCTTGATGAAAAGGCAACGACTATTCAACTAACCGGATATACCTTTTTTGGAATAAAAAATGTAGCTTTTCAAAGCATGTCATGTTCACACAAGACGTACTTTGGGGGGCAAATGTTATCCCTCCTTATGGCAAGGCTGTGATACTAAGGACTTGGTTGGAAACCAAAGACAACTCATCTCGAAGATCAGTTATAAGTAGGTCTACTATGGATACTGGAAAATTTGTTCCGAGTTCGGATCGAGCTACAGTTTACAAGGTAAGACAAGCAAAGCTATAAAAGCCAACGTTCCAAATTTCATGTCAATCGGAGTTTGTGTGCTCAAGTTGTGGATCGATCAAGTTTCACATGAAAAGATGCTTACTTCATGTCCATCATGTTCGTATCCATCAAGTTGGCAACCATCTCCTTCATATCCACTTCATTTATATCCATCAAATAAAAGCATCGATCAAAGTTCACTTTCTAGCCCCTCAACACTCTTCATATCGATCCCTGCACCCACACATTTCGACTAACGATTGATACAAAACTTACTGCCAAATGATCGATATGAAGAGATCCTCCAATCATCGATACGAAGAGTAGTCCCCGAGATTGACACGAAGAAGGCACGGTCAATTTAAGGAAACGGTCATGTGGCATAAAAAGTGGATCTCCCCTAATTCATCGCTCCCCGTCATTACCACACAATTGATCGATACGAAAGGGACATCGATACGGAGGACGATCGATATGAAAGTATCGATATGCACACATCATCCAATTCCAAATTCAACCTTGGATCAATCATAACTCGAAATCTACAAGTCCAAAAGCTACCAAACTTTCACAGGAGCTTGCTTCCCACGTCAAGAATGTCTCTGATCGATCTCATCCCAAATGGACATCATTTTTGATCGATACGAACAAGGTAGGGATCGATTCCAATCAATCCCAAACGCCCCCTGATCGATCTGGTGGGCCTATTCACGTGTGAGTAGGAGTATTCCGAGTCAGAGGCAGATATTTTAGACTATACCTATAAATAGCGATCCAATACCAATAGAAAAAGGACTTTTAGACTCTATTATGTCGTTACTTTGTTGGATCTTCATTATAACTTGAGTGTTAGAGTTGTTATCCCACCTTTTGGCAAGGCCATGACACCGTGGACTCAATTGGAAACCGAAGACAGTTTGTCCTGAAGATCGGTTATACACAAGTCTAGTATGGATACTGTCCAATTTTTTCTGAGATAGGATCGACCTACAATCGATGTGGTACGACAAGTAAAGCTATGAAATTCAGCGTTCCAAGTTTCAAGTCAATCGGAGTTCGTATTCTCAAGATATGGACCGATCAAATCCAAGAGAGAAAGCGTCAGTTCGTATCCATCATGTCTACCCTACATCGTATCCACCATGCCTATTCTATTTTGTATCCATCGCGTTTACTCCACTTCGTATCCATCAATTGAAGCTCCACACTGTTCGTATCGATCGGCCAATGATCGATATGAACGTACCACCAAACGATCAATACGAATAGCTTCTTCTATCGATACGAAACAAGCCAAATACCATCGATACGAAGCAGCTACATGTAATCGATATGAAACAGTCTCTAAGTCATCGATACGAAGAGGCTTCAAGCATCGATACAAAGTAAAGTGCAAACCATCGATATGAATGGAGTTAATCCAGGTCGATACAAACAAAGCATGTAAAAGTGAAAGACTCGATCACTCGGCATGAAAAGTGGATCGGTTCTAGAATATAGCGCCACGTCATCGATCCAAGTATGATTGATATGAGCTACTATCAATTTGAGTATGATCGACATGAACAGTCGTGGATATGAATCCATCAATACGAACTCGGAAGTCTTTTGCAAAACCAATTTGGACTGATCATAACTCAAAATCTATAAGTCCAAATGCTACCAAATTTTCACAAGAACTTGTGTACCACCTATACTTTATCTCTAATCGATCTCAGTCCAAAAGGAGGTCGTTTTGATAAATATGAAATGTATGGGGATCAATCAGGGATCGATCCAAAATCACCCCAGATCGGTCACGTGGGCACACTCACGTGAGAAAAGGGTATTCCGAGGTATAAGTTAGATTTTTCTTGCCTACACCTATAAATAGCAGCCATATACCTCCAGAAAATGCACTTTTGACTCTTTTATGCGGAAATTATGCCGGAGACTCATTGTAACTCGGTGCTTAAAGGTGTACTATTGTAATTAGATTGTAAAATTCAATGAAATAGCAAACTTTCCATAGTGAACGTAGGCTACAACGCCGAACCACACTAAATTCTTGTGTTCTTACATTTCTGTTTGACTATTTTGGCGTGTTTGTTAGATTAACCTCTTTTTCATTTATATTTTAATCTGTTCAAATACATTCGAAGAGTGTTGTGCCCAATTTTGGTACAAACAAGAGTTATTCGCTATTGTAATCTGGTTAGCGACAATTAATAAACAGCAAATCATTCTAATCTCTTTAAATACGTCCGAAGAGTGTTGTGCCCAATTTTAGTACAAACAAGCATGAATAGTGATGTGCATTGACCCATCAAGTATTAAATAAACCGAGTCAAATCCATTTTTTAGACCTTTTAGCGGTGACTTATCCAAATACCAAGGACCATCCTCCTTGCCCATCATCTATAATCATTGATAATGAGTTCGAACAAACTCATCTGGAAGATTCTGATACTTGTCCAAACAACTAAAACATTAATATATGTTGAATTTTCTAGAAAACTTCGGAGTAATCTCTATCGAACGAAGTGTATTCCAAAAATCCAAAATATTCAAAACACAATATAAATTCATTCAAGATTTATGATCTAATAACTCAACTCTTTTGCTCAAAAAATTTGGATAGGTGTATACTTCTTTTCAAACAAATTTTTGATACTCAAAAACTTCATAATCTCAAAAGTATTTAATACAAAAGTTGCCTTTTAAAGTTTAATTTCTAAACAACTAAAATGTTTCCAAAAATCCTACCCGGTAGTTTAATTCTTTTCAGATCTACTTCTTACTTTGAAAATCTTAGAACTGAGTAAAATTAACTTATTTCATGGGTGTTTAGTTTCAAATCCACTTTCAGAAAGTTAAATTCTCAAAATACTCTCATCAAAGCTAACTAGTTTTCAAACACAAAATTAATAAATGCTTCTTTTAGTTTAAAACACTTTACCTTAGACAAGTGCTTTTCCAAATGATTTTTATAAGTATTCATACATCTCAATTGCATAAGACAAATCTCAAAATTTTGTATGGCACTTAACATAAAATTTATAGCTTGCACTCATACTTCTCTAAAATCATGAACCATCAAAACAGATTATTTATTAAAATTATGATCAAAAACGTTAAAATCTTAGCTCAAAATTAATTACCTTTAAAAATTTAATTTTCACTTTATTTCAAATAAACCCAAAACAAATTTTTAAAGTCTGAACAAAATATATTATGAATGAGATAATTGCTACCCACTTAGAAATTCTTTTAATTTCATAACACGAACTCATAACTTTTGCCTTCATATTTCTTCCAAATTGTTTATATTTCAAAAACTCATTTCGCTAAAATAGTATTTATCCATCACTTAATCTCGTTAATGCATGCAATTATTACAACACATAAGTTCTTGTAAATTCTTTTTAACCTTATAAATTTCAAATTCACAAATCACCTTTTAATATTATTTGAAACATTTATTACTTTATATATTATAGAATTACACTTTACCAAAATATTAATGAAATACCTTCTCATTTCAAAACTACTTCCCCTATTTAATAAAAAAAATCTTCAACTATTTACTTCACCTTACTTTTGAACTTTTATCCACAAAATACTTGTTATTCACATAAATAATTCAAAACAATCAATCCTTCACTCAAGCCCTAAAATACCATATTAGTTCCAAAAGCTATTTTTAAATTGGAAACTTAAATATATAAACTTTTATATCAATTACATCACAAACATTTCCACAGCATTCACCCAATTCACAACTAGTCATGCAACATGGCAGGCATACAATCACAACATCACATACCATATGAATATCGAATCCTAAAATATCAATAATTCGGTGACAATGCCTCACCATGAATCTTAGTGGCTTACTTCACCGACTGGCTCTAATGTTGACTGAGTGGTCAACATTGTCGCCATCGAACTTAGTCATGCACTAATATTTGGTTGCTGCAATCATCGTATAAATAATTAAACTTATGAATATATCAATATTATTTTTAGAACAATTTACTTTATAAATACAACTATATTCTTATATCAAAATACTTAGTAGAGCATCATTTAAAATACTACTTAATTTTACTAGATTATATATATATATATATATATATTCCTTATCAATTGTTTTATAACATTTCTCAAACTACCATCCATATTCTTTTCCAAAATACATCTAAAGACGTTTCTTTAAAATATTGATTTCCTTATAAAACACTTTTCTCAAAAATATTACTCATACTATTCCTCAAATTATCACTTCAAAACATTAGCATTGACTTAGCTCAATTTTTTTTGCTTCTTTTCAAAATATTACATCACTTTTCAAAACTTCTTTATTTAAATGCCTCATTCTAGTGTTTAGAAATCCCTGTCAATATTGTTGATTGGGCGCTTCGACCAAAATCCTTAAGCACTCAACAGACATATTAACATGATGTTAACTTACTTCCTTGAAATATTTACTGTAAACATATGTTAAACACTTTAATTGTTATAAAAGCAATGGCTTGCTTATAGTAAAAACTTTATAATTAATCTTTACAATAAAATTGAATAATTATTCTTTTACAACAATCAACCACTCATATACAAATAAGTAAGCTTTTCAATTTAAATTATGTCCTAACATGTTCAATTAAATTATATATAAATATTATGTTATGTAAGAGAAATAATTTCTCAATATCCTTTACAGTAACTTAAACATTGATGCCATTACAAGGTTCCAAATATTCAAATTTAAGTGAAATACACACATCGAGTGATAGCTTCTACCGAATACCATACTCAAGGTTGATACAATAGATAAAGCAATCAAAGAATTTACATAGTAGAGTCCAAACATTAATCAACCAATCTAATCAACCGAACAATCAAGATGCTTAATAAAAAGCAATCCATCGTCTTTCGTGGCGCACTCTGATCCTTAATGAATCAGATTACTCCACTAAAAGCCACATAGATTTTTAACATTCATCAATAAAACACAACCCTACTGGTCAGACAACTACTTCTATCTTCACTATCCTCATTAACAACTCTGCATCTCATATAGAGTCTATCTCTAAGAAGAGAGGAGAAAATTATTACATAGTAAGAAATGTGAATACGTCCCTTGATGATTATCCTAGTAATCATCGTATACTCTTATTATCCCTTACTATAGGTAACTACCCATAGCTCCTAATAAGACATAGACTCTAATCTCATCTAAGGTCAAGATTCATGCCTAATATATTTTGTATTATTCTAAACCTGCTTTGTTACCAACAATAACACCCCACCTTTATACCCATACTACCGAAATGTATTACTTGTTAATACTATTTGATAATACGGCGAATAAGGCAAGATTGGGCTATCACATGTAAATGTCCCCTTTGAGCTAACACTAATATGTATTTCAAAATTATCATATACTATTCGCATATAACACCCCACAAAAATATTTATTGAAAAGTTAATAAAGAAATTAAACTAAATATAATAAGCGAAAAAATGGAATTTTCGAAAAGTCCAAATTAGGCTATGTTTTTAGCGATTTTCTAAATAATTTTCATATATAAAGTTTCGTATTCGGAATTCATATGAAAAGTTATTAAATTGTGAAGAATTGAAATAAAAAATAATTAAAAACTAAAGTTAGTTAACATATAACTTAAATCAGTCAACGGCCTAAATTAGACCGGTCGACCTCTAGTATTCGACCGCTCCAAACCAAGTGATTGACTGCTTGGGCACTGTCCACTAGGAAAATCTAGGACGAACCGCCCGGATTTAATTAAATTAAAAATCAACAGATGGGTAAGTTCTAAATAGATGGTTAACTTGGCAGTAAGAAACCTAATATAATCTTGTACACCTCAAAACTCTCTCCTCCCAAAACTCTCTACTTCTCTTCAGATTAACCAGTTCTTAAAAAAAATCACAGAATAGGAAGAAGAGGATAATTAAATTGAAGATAAAATAAAATAGAAGGGAGAAACCAATAAATCAAAGCAGAGGAAATTTAAGGCAAATTTAGAGTGGAAAAGATTATACGAGGTGAGTGAATTGATCAATAAAATATAAGGATTAACAAATAATTTTATTTACTTATATATCTGTTTAATTTTAGGATTTATCATATTTAAATTTGAAATGAAAAGTTTATTGATTTGGAGGTTATTTTAATTGCAATTATATAGAGGTAAAAGCTTATTTGGTGATCGTTGAAATCTGAGATGCTAATAATTGCAAGTATATAGAAACTGATTACTTTGAAGTAATGTTGAAATATGATTTATTTTGATTTGACTTGATACTACTTTTAATCGATTTGAATTGAATTTTAGATTTAAATGTATATAACCTATTGATTTCACCCTGAACTAATGTTGGATATACATACGTGATTATAAAAGATATTTGTAAAGTTGAAATCGTGTAAATGAAAATATAGATTAAATACGGTAATCGTTGGAATTACATGCAGAATTGTAAACTTGAACGGATATGTGAAATATGGTCAGAAACTGAAATTTAGAACATTGGAAACTGTAGATTAACAAAGTAGAAGTTTACTATAATAGAGAACAATAACTAATAGAGAATGATAATTGACAAAAACCTAAAACCTAATATAAGTTGATCTCTCTAGTAGCATGTGTTCAACCGGTTATCGAATTACAAGAGCGGTCTAAGCCTCGGCCTAAAGCCTAGGTTATGAGTTGATTTATATATAATTTTTATATGGATGGTAGTATAAGTAGGGAAATTAGCTCCCTAAATTTATGACCCTTGGACATGCTATGGGGATGAATAAATGTGTATACTGGCAATGAAGCCTAGATAATTTTTATTCAGTGTAATCGATATTCTATAGGGGCAATTCGATTGCAAGTTGTACTTGCATGAGGTTCTATGGTGTATGCTCAACACTGACGAGGATGCTTGGAGAAGTGTGTGGCTCGAAACTAACCGGAGGTTCCTTGGTATATACGAGGATGAGGATGTGATACTATTATAGTTGATGTATGTGCGACAATATGAAATAAGTGGCATTACGTTACTACTGAGAGTGGACACAGATGCAGCAGACTCTAAAATATTTTTGGCATGAGTCAGCATTGCGGGTTATATCTCAATGCATAAATACGATACGTGTTGTCATAATTTGGGAACATTGTCCAAAGGTCGATATTGTAGGAGAACCAATGTTGGAATAGTTCTAGAAGTTAATAACAGATCTGTAGTTGTTTTGAGGTTCGATTAGTTGTTCGATCCTGAGTATAAAACCTCACAAGATGTTCAGTGTAGGTGTATTCAGAACTGTACCCTTTTCGCTAGCGAAACCAACCTTAGTAAGTAGCTCACACACACAAGTAGGACATCCTAGGTCACATAGATTATAAATAAAGTAAACTGCATGTGATAACGGTATGTTTATGTGATAACCCGAATTTTTGGACATCTGATAATGGAATAATTAATTGATTTTTACTATTGAGATACCGATTTTATATGGTTAAACAAATAAATCTGATAATAAATAATTATATCAACTTATAAATAATTTGGATTTAAAACTCTATATTTTAAAATTAATAAAAAAAATTGTTTCCTAACTATAATATATATATATATATATATATATATATATTGATTTGGAAGTTATATTTTGAATTTAATAGTATAATAGCTTTAGTTAAAATAAAATTTAATAAAAAGTTTAAAATACCTTCTTTTAAAAAATTTATATATGAATAAATATAGTTTGTATATATATACAACATATGTTAATATAAAAAGGAAATGCAAAAGTATAAAACATATATTTATATAAAACTAATTGAAAATATAATATAAGAATTATATAAACATATTAAAAACATTTAATTACATGTGTAACCATTTTAAACATGGAATTTAACAAGTGTAAGTATTTAAAATACATTTAAACATTTGTAATAATATTGTCATGTAAATAAACATGTGTCACTTATTTTATTTCGATTTTTTTATTATTTATTAATAAAAAGGGAGAAAGATTTTTATATACATCTATCTCTTCTTTTCTCAATTGTCTTTCAAACATTCAAAGAATCAAAACCTGGAAAAGAAATTAAAAACCAGAAAACAATTAAAGAAAACCAGAGAAAATATACAACAACCTCTTCCAATCTAAAATTAAATCAAGAAAATTCAACTCAGTTAAATCAAGATCTAGATTCAACTCAAGGAAAAAGTAAAGATTATCTTGAACATCAAGCAGTTCAACTCAACTAAAAAATAGATCAAAATTCAAGTGGCAGTTACAAATTTCAAAACAAGTTCTAGATCAAATTCAAATCCAGGCTTCTTTGTTTCTTCATAAACAGGTGAGTAAACAAATCATTTTTAAGCTTAATCTATTTTATATCTGGTTGCATGTGAATAAATAATTAAAGTAAAGATGTTAAAATGTTTGCATGGATGTAGAAATGAGTTTTTTTCTATGTATATGCCTGTGCATGTCTGAGTTAATGAATGTTCTTGCCTCTATTGATTTTCAACAAGCTAAACAAGTTTAAAAAAATCAAATTCTCTTGCTCTAATTCTTTTCAAGGTATGATCATAAAAAGGGAAATGACTGCATGAATGTTATATTATTTTTAAAAATAGTTCCAGATGAATATACTTAGTAATTATTTTAGAAAGAAGAAATTACAGTAAAAAGCAAGATTGATCTAGGGTTTAAGCTTTGGTCTGGGTCGATGTTGGATTCGAGGTCAATGTGGCATCGCCATCATGTAGAACTCGATCGGTGGTGGGGGTAATGAAAGAGGGGAGTGAGGCGAAGGTCTGGGCGGAGCTGCGTGTTCTCTGGTGATCGGAGGTGGCAGTGTGAAAGGTTTTGGCGATTGGGTTTTTTCCAGTGGTGATCGGCACGCGTGAATTTGATTACGCAAGGAGATTCGTGGTTCTGGATGTCAAATGGGACGAGTTGATCGTGGGCGACTTAGCGACGTGGTCGTGGGTGATCGCCGTAGCTCCAACACTTTGTGCACATGCATGCATGAGTGTTTGTGTCCTGTATCGTTGTGATTGGGGAAGAAGCATGTTGCTCGGATGTGATCTCGGGGCTTGAGTTTGCTTAGGGGTGAGCTCGAGACTATGAAGTGTAAAATAACAAGTTTTAAAAATTAAAACAGAAACAAGTTTTAAAATATAGAAGAGGAGAGGCTTGGGTAGATTAGGTTTTTGCTCGGGAATTTTTGAGTTTGACTCGGGTATGGATCGGGTAATCTGATATTTGGCTCGGGTTTTCTTGAACTGGATTATTTAATAAGTTTTCAAATAAAGTTAACCAAGTTTTAAAGTATATTAAATTGAATAAGTTTTCAAAAGAACATAAACCAAGTTTTTTTAAAGTAAATTTATTAACAAGTTTTTAAAACAAGTTTTAAGATTAAATTTCTAAAGATTAAATGTTTTTAAAATTAATTGATGTGGTTTTATAATAATTTTATTAAGACGATTAAGTAAATTCCTAAGTGTTTCCAAATATGGTAAAATGATGAAATCAAGAAGTGATTAAAGAATAATTACTTAATGTGATTACTTAAAAGATTAATTAATTGTAATTAATTGATTAAAGGTTAATTAATTTATGATTAAAGGATAATTGAGTAATTAAAGGGTTAATTACTTAATTAAGGGATTAATTAAGAAAAATAGTTAAAGGATGGTTAAGTACTTAATGTCATTAGTAAAGGGTAATTAATTGAGTATAATTACTTAATGTAATTAATAAAGTATAATTACTTAGTGTAATTAAAGAATAATTACTTGATGGAAGTAATTAAAGGATAATTAATTACTTAATGTCATTGATCAAGGTGATTAATTGATTGATAATTACTTAATGTGATTCATTAAAGATTAATTAATGTAAGTGATTAAAGTGTTAATTTGTTATTATAATTAATTAAGGGATAACTTGTTTAATGTAATTAACTTATGTGATTAATTAAGGGATAGTTAATTACTATAAGTAACTGAGGATAATTGCTTAAGATGATAATTAAGGATGATTGATTAGTTTCATTAATTAATTAAAGTAATAACAAATGGTTTGTAATTAATGTTAATTAAGCAGGGTTAGGTAATTAATTTATTTAGTTTAAATTAATTATGTGATCAGTTAATCTTGCTTTCGGATGATTAAGTTATGTTGAATGCCTTGAATTGATTGATGTGTAATGCTCTGTGATATGCAATGCTTGGTTGAATGAAGATAATGTAAGGTATCTATCTGTGATGAATGTGGCGTAAACTGACATCATGTTTAAAGAATTGAATTGTTTTCACTTAAACGGCTTGGACTAAGAGGACATTCGATTCGAAGAGACTGGGGTCGGGTATAAGCAAATACCCGAAACCACTTTGATTCTTTATAGATTTGAGTTTAGAATCAAATAAGCTGAAATGTAATAAATTAAATTAAGCCATTTGAACTGAGTAATAGTTTAAAATATTGTTTAGTAATAAGTGATTGACTATAACAAGTTAAGAACTCATAGTAAGGTACGAGTTACCCAGGTTTCAGTTATGTTTTAAAACTTAATATTTCAAATTTTACAGGTTTACTCACGCTGGTTTCCAGCCTGACCCAGGTGTTACTTTATTGTAATGCTCGAGTCAGACCAAATATTATAGATTTCTAGGTTAGGATGTTTTGAAGCTCAGGAGACGAGCTGGATGGCAGGGACATATGGAATATATTACGCTGTGTGTTTGAGAGTTGTATTGATTATTCTGAGACAAGTTAATTATAACTGTCCGGTTTATGTGTGTATGGTTGAACTCTGGTGTGTTGTATGTAAATTAATAGATACAGCTTTTCTTTGTATAAATACTATTATGTGATATTATATTTTGATCCGCTGCTAATGTAAGATTCTGTATTTTGTTTCTTGTTTCTTCTTCTACCTCTTTTCTTCTTAACCCTAACAATCTGGAATTTCCGGCGTTCGGATGCTCGGCACTTCTATGTTGAACGTATTAGTGTCGAATTTTCGGGGTCGAAAATTTCGGGTCGTTACAATTTAGTAATATAACTCGTTTACCAGACTTTTGTTTGATCCACTCCTTTCATTTTCTCCCACCATAGAAAATAGGATAGTAGTTGATTTGGTATAATACATAGAGAAAGGAGCTAAGCGCTAAAGTTCCATTATTCTTCGTTGTTCCTTATGTAGCTATTCATTGTATCAAATGTCTATCAGACTTTATGTTGTACTTTGGAAACATTGCATATGAACTAAGTATTTTTGAAGATTGCTTTTTTGAAATGTCTATTTTCAATATTTATATTTTAATTCCTTCCGCTGTGAGATCTTGTAACGATTCGCCTTTTTTACTCCTAAACATGGTACTGAATACATCTACGGTATTTATGTGTCGATCATTTAGGTATCCAAAAGACAAGCCATTAGGGTAAAAGAAAAGAAAACATAAGAAGAAAGAAACACAGAATATCATAATGCAAGTAAATCACATACAATCTAACATAAGATGGTACATATGGTCACTTCCAAAATGAAACATCAGAGTTACAACAGGTACTACTTCAGCCAGGGACAGCTATAACTGCTTATCCCAAAAATGCCGATAAATAATATAAATACACAATGAAAATAAAATAGATAACTAGATAACGTCGAAGCCACATGCTCCATGCTCCTCCAAAATTCATTCGTACCTGGACTACTTGTCTATTCATACAAATTTGAGTACCCAAGAGTTTAAGAGAAAGAAAGAAAAAAATTCGGGTTCGACATGGGTCTGGTGTAAGTAAACTCCAAACAACTGAATTTTTATACTTGTAAAACTCGTTTAAAAATAAAGGTATCTCGTAAGACCACGTCGCACTAAACACAGACAGATTTTATCTTACGATAACCAAAACTTTCAAATAGAAAATCCAGTTATATTTTAATAATGTCTAGGGTTTAAAATAAACATATAACATAGCTAAAACATTGTATCTCACATTTCAACATATTTTGGCACAACGAAATCCTATGGCATTTATTGGAAAATGGATTTCATCAATGATAAGGCTACTAGGGTACGGCCTGCAATAGTACACCTCTAGAAAAATATACCGATGGCCTTATATGGACCCCCTGTAAATCAAGACCGGCCTACCCCTTACTAGATAGTACCGAATATGACAACACCCTAGTTGTGATTAATAGCCGTACTCAGGTCACCAGCATCCATTATCTGAAAATATCAGTCTAGATCAGTTGATGACCATACCCTAATGGGTGCAACCCACATAGCCCTGAAGCATATCCTATATTTTAGTCATTCCCAGTTGTGAGGCTCGAGGCTACGTTTTACCTTTCTAGAAGATCCTAATTGAAATGCTAACACGACCCTCCAAGCAGCACTGCAATGCCAGTATTCATCCATTGAAGTATCCATGATATGAACAAACCGAAGGCTACTCCTGCTACATCCTTTTTGGAATCACCCTTGGGATTAGTAAAAAGTAGCCCTTGTACTTCAAAGATCTTCTTCTTTGATTCCATCGTCTTTATGCTATTTTCCAATGCGAACGCTTATGTTGATTCAAAAGTAATTTTCGAATAACCCATGCTTATCTGATCCTGGTTTCTTCGAACTACCATTGGATAATTTTAAAATGGGTCAAGTTATCGATAGTGGACAAATCCACTATCTGGGTGAGTATAGATTTGCATATGAAAAATAAGACATCCTATACTTATCCTCACTTTACGATTTCAAACAATACTATTCCTTTATTAACAATAAAGTGGGATTAGTTAGAAAACTACCCTTGCCTCGATATACATTCTTACTTCTTAGGGTAGAGATGAGTTTTCATACGTCGGAATCTAGTGTTAAGTATAAAATGAAGTATCTTCCATATACTTAATTAATCTTGACCTATGTATCGAAATTAACTCTCTTATACTTAACACGTTTCCAACATTTTGACTTCTGTATCTCTCATCTAGAAAATCTAGTTCTAGATCTCACGGATAAAGAAAAGTCTACTTATTGACGATTAGTTCTAAATACAGTATTGACTTACTTTCCATCGAATGTGTTAACGTTTGAGCATAATTTATCATATTTGTTTGGCTACTTAATAGCACAGATAAAGAAATCCCTTAAATTTAAAAACATTCTTTGTAAAAGAAAGTTGCTTTTAAACAAACTGACCTTTGGAAATAAAGTGATTTAAAATTAAAAAAATTATTTAAATAATAAATTTAAACCTTTTATTTAAATGATAATTAAACCTTTCGTTTAAATAATAATTTAATCTTTTATTTAAAATAACCATTTATTTAAATAATAATTAAGCCTTTTTAAATAATAATTAAACCTTTTATTTTTTAAATAATAATCAAACCTTTTTAAATAATAATTAAACAATAATTATTGAAAATATTTAAATATTTAAAATTCCTTTTATTTACTTATAATATATTCTAAAAGATTTTTCAAAAAATCTAAAGTAGAAACTCCTTTTTAATTCGTACAAAATTATCGATTTACGAACGACATCCATAGCAACTATCGCTATATGAACCATAACTTTTAAAATTATTTTATAAATCATAATAGCTTTTAAATCCTTTCCTTCTATAATTACATCAATTAGTAATTTTTATAAAGGTCTTGAAAAGAAAATAAAATTCAGAAAACTTTTTAGAAACATTTAGAAACCAAGGAAATAAACCAGTTTTAAAAGCACATGAGATCAATGTCGTAAAGGAATTCAAGTGTTAACTTTACAATCCACATTCAATCATCCATGTACATAAGCACATACATAAACAATGTAAATGACATCAATAAAATAAGGAAAGATCATTCCTTGTAAATAATTACTTAAGTACTTCGACTACATTTCAAGTCATCCCAAATCATCACATATGTCATCTGCTTTATGCGAGAACAGAACCAAATAACATCATTTCCAAACACTTAACTAATTAATATTATTATCACAAATAATAAATTTTAAATCTTGGATTTAAAAGTGAGATATTTAAAAAGTGAGATTTACTCATCAAAATCAACGCGAATACAAATCAAAGCTATTACAACTTTGCACCAATACCCAGATCTAACTTATCCTTTTAAAAACCTGATTTTTAAAACTTTGGGAGGTGAAAATAGGCTTGACCTAGGAGGAGTTGGGCTCAGCCATGGCTTTGAGGAGGAGTTTGGATCTTGTCTTGAAAGTTAATAAAAGTGGAGAAGAAACGAGATGTTTTTAGCTAAGTTTAAGGATTAGAAATGGAAAAATGAAAGAGGTTTTTAACTTAAAAATTTAAAAGGATCCATGGAAAGAAAGAGGGGAGCTTGGAAAAGAAAGAAGTAAAAGTTTAAAATGGAGAAAGTGAAATAAAAAAAGAAATGAAAACGATTGAATCTTTTATATAAAATAGTTAAGGCGAATTACCAAAATACCCTTGATAATTAAAAGGTAGAATGCCCTCAACTATATGGTGCCACCTCGTTCTTTCCTTACCCCCTCCCATCATCATCACTTCATCACTTTGCATGACTTAATATTACCTTTTATACCATTTGTTTTTAATTTTAAAAGAAAAATCAAACTTACTTTATTCACTTAAGTGAATAATTTAAACTTATTAACTCAAGTCACTTCCTTATCCAAAGCATATGTTATTTATATATATGTGTGTATACATACTCCAGTATATACAATATGTTCCAACTACTTTTAGACGAGGAAAAGTCGAAAATCCACAAAATGATTTTCAGTCATATTTTCGATTTTTCTCCGAACTGACTATTTTTGTAAACCAAATTCCAAAACAACTTCACTATCATTAGTTATTACTTAAAAGAGGTCTATTTGAGTTATAAAATCTATTAATTAATTATTCCAAAATATATCAAATATTTATATTTAAAGTGATCAAGTTATTGGTCGTTACATTTTTCCCCCTAAAAGAATTTCGTTTAGAAATTAACGCATAAAAAGATAACTCAAAACGACATATATTATATATGATAAAACACATACAAAAGATACATACTTAGTAGTCACACCAAAAGCGGTGCGTACATAATCCATATAACAAGCAAACTACTATTCTAACATCAACTCAGAATAAACTCTTTCATGCTATCTTTAGTCTTCCAAGTGCGGTCTTTGGAATCTTCGCTCCACTGAACCTTAACCAATCTCACAACCTTATTACGCAATTGTTTCACATCTCGATCAACAATGCTTATTGGATGACTTATCATGGTTAATTTGGTTCCATCACTAAATCCTCTTGAATAGATGGCTAAACAATAAGGGATGGACCATGCACATACTTCCGCAAATGCGATAAATAAAAAACATTATGAATCCCCGACAATCTTTTTGGCAACTCAACTCTATAAGGAAATAGCCCAATACTTCCAAGAATCTGAAAAGGTCCAACATATCTAGACGCCAACTTCCCTGCTCTTCCAAATCGAACAATTCCTTTAATCGAGGAAATCTTCACAAACACAAAGTCCCCGACTAAAAACTCTAAATCCCTATGCCTCTGAACTACGTAGCTTTTATGTCTATCTTGGACTTCATTCACCCTCCCTTTGATTACAACAACCTTCATCGTAGTTTCCTGAATCGTATCAGGTCCAAGCACTAACCAATTCTCGGTATGTACCACCATGCTGGTGATTTACATAGTCGTCCATAGAGAGCTTCATAGGATTTTATGCCAATGCTTGCTTGATAAGTATTGTTATAAGAGAATTCCACTAAGTGAAGATGATCCTCCCACGATCCTCCAAAGTCCAAGATCCATCCTCTTAAAAGATCTTCCAAGACTCAGTTAACTCTATCTGTTTACCATTAGTTTGATGATGGTAGGCTATGCTCAAACTTGGCTCTGTTCCCAAAGCTACTTGTAATGCTTCTCAAAACTAATTGGTAAAGATGGAAACCTGATCACTTATAATGCTAATTGAAACTCCATGTAGTCGAACGATCTCCCTCGTATAAATCTCTGCCAAAGTTGTTGCAGTCCTTATCGGCTTTACTGGAATAAAATGGGTGCTCTTGGTTAGCCGATCCACAATGACCCAAACACTTTCATTACCCTTCCTTGATCATGGTAAACCTTCAATAAAATACATCGATACATGTTCTTATTTCCAATTTGGAATCTCCAATGGTTGCAATAGCTCAGTAGTCCTTTGGAGATCGCCCTTGATTTGCTGGCAGTTCGCATATCGACTGATATAGATTACGATATCCCTCTTCGTCCCTATCCACCAAAATACCATCTTCATATCTCGTTACATCTTGTTAACTCTAGGGTGGATACTTAATTTAGATTTATGGCACTCCATCAAACTTCTTGCCTAAAACCATCAACATCCGATATGCAAAACCTTTCATTCGGTCGCAAAATTGCACGGCTATCTATCTCAAAACTCGAACATCGACCTTCTTCAACTCCTTGCATAAACTCTAAAAGATGACTATCTTCTTTTTGTTTACTTGCAATCCTCTCGAGTACAGTTGAAGTAACTTCCAAAAGAGCCGAGATTACATTCCTACTCAGATCATCCGCTGCCATATTTTCTTTTTCCGGCATATATAGAATATCCAAGTCATATGCCACTAGAAATTCCAACCACCAGTACCGCCTCATATCCAGGTCCTTCTATCTGAAAAGATACTTCAAGGACTTGTGATCCATGAAGAGCTCAAACTTCTGACCCACCATGTAATGCCTCTACATCTTCAATGCAAACACAACATCTAATAACTCCAAATCATGTGTTGCATAATTCTGCTAATGAGGCTTCAATTTCCTATTAGCATTAACAATAACTCTCCCATGCTACATCAAAACTACACCCAAACCTACGCCACAAGCATCCGTATACATAGTCAACCCTTCACCTCCATCTAGAATAGCTAGAACTGAAGCATTGGTCAATCTCTTCTTTAACTCAACGAATGCTTCCTTACACTTCGAAGTTCAAATAAATTTCTCATCTTTCTTCGTCAACTTGGTCAGATGCGAGGTAATTTTGGAGAAATCTTGGATGAACCTTCTATAATATCCGACCAAGCCTAAGAAGCTTTGAACATCCATCAAAGTCTGCAATGTCCTCTACTCTTGAATAGCTGCTACCTTTTCTAGATCAACCGAAATACCATCCCTTCGACACAACATATCCGAGGAACCTTACTTTCGATTGCCAAAAATGACACTTAAAAAATTTAGCTTCAAAACATGTTTCCTTAATGTTTCCAGCACCACTTTCGAATAGTGTTTGTATTCTTCTCCGGTCTTAGAGTAAATAAGAATATCATCTATAAAGACCAACACAAATTTATTATGCACATCTCTAAAAACTCGATTCATAAGATCTACAAAATAAGCAAGTGCATTGGTTAGCCCAAAAGGCATAACCAACCACTCAAAGAAATAATCTATTCCTCTAAAAGTTGTTAAGGGTGTACTATCCTCCGCTATCCTTAATTGGTGAAATCCTGTAGCAAGATCCATTTGAAAAAATACTTTTGAACCATGAGTTGGTCAAACATGTCGTCTATACGATGTAAAGGATACCTGTAACGAATTGTTTGCTTATTTAATTCATGGTAATCCACACAAATTTTTAACAAACCATCTGACTTTGTAACAAAAACTATAGCTGCATCCCAACTTGAGCGACTCGGTCTAATCAGTCCCTTACTTGTCAAATCACCTGTTTGATTCCTTAATTCCAATTTCTCCCTTGGAGACATCTTACAAATACGGTGAATAACAGGTTTCTAACCGAGAATTAAGTTGATACGAAACTCAATCTCTTGATGTGGAGGTAGACCGTTAACTTCTTCAAAAATATCAGGGAAATTCGTAACAATTGTTATTGACCCTAACACCTTTTGTGATGGTTCTATTGCATGAAGAAATCTACTCATTTTTTTACAAGGTTCTTCACATGATATCTCAACTTCCCTTGCTGTCCTCCTTTTCAATACTAAGTCCTCTCACCACAATCTAAGACAGCTTCATTTTTTTGATAGCTAATTCATATCGAATATAACATCAAACCCCGTAAAATCTAGAATAATCAGGTCACATGAAAAATGTTCGGTAAGGTAATTAATTTGCAAATTCTCATAAACCATGCACTTATTAGTAACACCTCTTATAGGATTATACACACAAATACAGGTTTCTAAAATTCTTGGGGAAGTTGCAATCTTCCGACCAATTCTATAGATATAAAACTATGGGGAAGCCCCAATATCAAATAATACTCGAACAAAAGTGCCATTAACAATTAAAGTACCTTCAAGAACTCCTTTCTCTTTCATATCTGTAACGACCTTCTTTTCCATATAATTCAAGCTAACAATAAACCACCCATGTCCAACCCAAATCGAACGGAAAGACGGATAGTTAAGAGAAAGGAAGAAGAAAGAAGAAAAGAAGAGAAGAAGAAGAGAAAAGAAACTAAAACAACACAGAATCTCACAATCACAGCGGAACAACAGATAATATAATATCAATGATCTTTATAAAAGAGAAACTGTTATATACATACATTCATCAGAGTATGACAAAAATCACAATTATCAGCCTGTAGAGTTATAACATCATGTCCTCAAAATAGATGATAATTTCAATAACAGAACAGCGGAAATAAACATATACGTGAATACATCTCCAGGCCTCCAGCTCGTCTCCTAAAGCTCCAAAGCATTCCAACTAAATCTGTAATATGCTCGGTTTGACTCGAGCATTTTAATAAAATAACACCCGATTCATTCTGAAAAACCAACGTGAGAAACCACACTCAATTGGATTTTTAATATATAGAAACCTTTAAAAACAAAGGTATCTCGTAAGACCACACTGCATATAAACATTGATGGGTTTTTACCTTACAATAATAAAAACATTTCATATGAAATCCTTTAATATTATAATAATGTCTAATATACAAGTACTTATTAATCATAGCCGAAATTGTTACATTAATTAAATTCTAGCATACTAGGTTCTGCAACCAAAACCGATGGTTTATGTTGGAGAATGGATTCCAACTATGAAAGGGTAAGGGTCTACCCACCGAATCCGTACACCTCTAGATAAATGTATAAGAGGCTACAACACGTTGTATCTCTGCTACTCAGGACTGGCATCACCCCCTTCTCGAGTAGCAACGAATATAATCAACCCTCGGTTGCAATTAACAACCACATAATGGGATTCGAAAGCATATATGAATATCTCTCTAGACTTGGGATGATCATACTCTACTTGGGTGTGACCCACTTAGCTCTGCCGCATGTCCCTGCTTTATTCATTTTTCGGGTTTAACGCTTGAAGAGGCTATGCTCTTACCATTTATATGGCACTTCCCACTTGAAATACTGACACTACGCTCTAGGCAACAATGAAATATCAACATTCATCTATAAAAGTTCGTTCTGGGACTGAATGAGATGCTTCAGAACTCCGTCTCCAATTCCATCATCTTCAAGATGTCTCCACTTCGAACGCTTGAGTTGTATCGGAGTGGTTTACAGATAACATATTCGATCCCGATCCCTTTGAAACAACATTTGATAGTTTTCGGTATACTCAACCCCGGTTCTTTAGGAAACAAATAGTCAACGATAAGAACGGAGATCGCCTCCTAACTGTTAGTGGACAGATTTTCTTATCATTATCCTATAAGATCGAAATGAGATTTACACGCATAGTACAACATCATCAAAGATGACTGTGCCACATAAAAATTGTCTTTATCGTTACTTCAATAAAAAGTATCATTGATCTGATATAATAAAACAAGAAATGAAATCATTTGATCTATGAAATGATTGATTCATCAGAAGTAATGTAATAACCCAGCTTTCTTCTAGATATTTCCAAAGTTAATTTTAGGTTCAAATTCCGATAGTCGGCTGTTTAACTACCAAATAACGAACATTCAATTAGGGATTTAATTCCATAGCGAAAACCAACATTTGGTTAAGCACCAAGCTACACTAAGACTCCTTAACTTAATTAAACTTTCCATGAATTAAAATCATCTTGTAAATGCTTATATCAAATATTATTACAAAGATATATTCACAACCTTTATATTTCAATACTTAGAAAATGTTCACATACTTATCTCAATGATATAAGTATATTTGTAAAACACTGAGGAAGATCACTTTTTTACCAAATTCTAAAATCATTTATAAACTCCACTATAAATTTCCAAAACTAGTTATAAACCATATATAAATTATTTCTCAAATCATTTCTAGACCCTTTATAAAAACATGCAATTATTTATAAATTCCATTTTATAAATCTATAAATCCATTTAAAACTCGTTTATAAATTTCCATCTATTTGTAAACCCCTTTACCTTGTAAAAATCTTCCTTTAAATCTTCAAACCATTTTATAAGCTCCTATTATAAAAATCCAAGTTTTTTTGCAAAATTCTATTTATGAATATCGAAACCATCATAAATAAATAGTTGTTAACTTTTAATCCCTTGAAAATAATAATTAATAATTCAAATCACTATGGATAAAACAATCGTTAATCTTTACCATATAAATAATAATAATAAATTACCAAAATATGATTAATAATCATTATTATTACATCCAAACCATACTAATAATTTAAATAATTAACCTTTCAAAATTATTTAAATATTTATAAACAAATTTAAGCAATATTAACCAACTTAAAACAATATATATTTCCTCGGTAAAAATCTATTTATGAATCTTCAACCTAGTCATTTCCATATTTATAAAACTATATTTAAGAATCTCTTTCCATTTTATAAAATCTTCCTTTCATGAAACCATTTATTTATGAATTCCACTTATAACTTATTTTCTTTATGAATCTCACTTATTCACAAATCTTATTTTAAACATCAATCATAATCCGTTTTAATGTCACATCCCTATGGATAAATTCCTTTTATAAATTCCTTCCTACTTATAAAAATATCGTTTAACATTTCAAATTTATCCTCGCCTTCAATTTTCAAAATAAAGATAATTATTTCTAAAATATCATTCCGTATCTTAAAATAAATCCACCGTTTGATTTATTCTCCAATTTATCAAATGAGGATAGCTTCCTTTCACTTATAACCCCATTATAAATTCGTACTTTTATTAACAATATACAATTTTACAAATCTTTACTACCCTTATAAACATATCACTCCTATAAATTACCCAATTTATAAATTTCACGTTTATAAATAAATCATAATGTATGTACCTATATATATCACTTTATACAAAAATGATTAATAAATATTATATCAAAAATATTTCTATTTTCTTTTTAGAACATATCCCTTTGTTATAAAAGACAGACTTATTCTCCAAGATTTTAAAAAATCTATATTGTACAATTCAAAAATCTCTATTTAGAATATTTTATAAAACTATCAATTTATAATATCTAAAATCAAAATTTAATTTTTGGAAAATTATTTAAAACATATAAAATTCCCAAAATCATTTTGAAATCTCTTTTTAAGCCAAACCACTATTTAATGGTATTCTATATTACCCAAAAATGTGGCCCAGTGCTACTAAAGCACTAATTAAGCAAATCACATCAAAGTCATCAATATGGCATTCAACAAGTCATATATCACGATATATATGAAAATAAAATAAAAAATGTGAGGAATCCTATTGGATCCCTCCAACCTGTCCTCCTCCATCAAATGCAGTATATAATCATAAAAATATAAATCGACCTCTTTGAGGTAGGACACATATACAAGGGTCATCCACTCTTACATTAGAACATACTAGGGTCTCATCCACTCCAATAGATTGGAATATATCCAATCCAACTAATAATAATAGTAAATTATCCAAATAGTCATTAACTATCAAAATAAATGTCCAAACATCCAATAAATAATATTTATTGATGATATAAAATTTCTGATTAATCAAAAAGGTGAGATTGGCTTGCACTGATTTTAATAGTCGCCAAAACATTCCATTTTGAATTAAAATTGATCAGATGTTTAATTTTAATCCAAAATTTCAACTAGCTTAGAATCCATCCAAGCCAAATCCACAGCTAACACTCACTGATACGAACGCAAGCAACTTGTCGTGCTCGAAATGGACCTCGTATGAGAAAGTTACAGATTTATTAACATAATGATATAATTATAAATTTAATTAACTTAATAAATTTAATTTAAACTTTACCTCTCTTCCATCGTTTCCCTTACTGTTCATGCCCAGGCTCGCACGCGAATTCTTTTTCCTCTCTTCGAACGCCACTTGCGTCGGCACCCACGACCCTACCGACCATCGCCGCCGACCTGCCGTCTCCCTTGCACCACACCTCATCCAGCCATGCCACATAGTGCGTGCAGGCGCGTGGTGCAAAACTTGATATTGTGCAACCCATTTTTCTGCTCACATTTGGATGAGCCTCACCGTTGTCATCATCCATACGAAGATCCAAGACCATGGATCGACTCCTTCACCGAGCTCTCCAACTTTCATGTTGGAGTCAAACCTAAAAACGTGTAGATCAGCCGGAGAAATATGGATCGCTGATTTCTAGGTTTAATTGGCTGCTAAAATTGTTTTAGGGTTAGCAAATGAAAGTTAAAGGCTATTTATAGAAAATAAACTCAGCAATATTCACACATTAAAATTTCAAACTCCAAACAAAGTGTGCCGCCCGATGTTCTATATGTTATTCCCAATTCCAAACACAATGGCATATATATCAAGAGCCAATTCCATCATATTCATAAGGTAGCATTTCAAAATCGAATTATTTTAATTTAAATTCCTTTAATAAATTTCTAATCGTTTCGAAATCGTACGACCAAACGATACGTCCGATTGCCGTGAAATACGACAACATATAATAATTCACTATTACGGATCCAAGGAAACTAGTTTCGTCGAAATCCGAGACAGTGCTCAAAAATACTATTTTACACATTAACTAAAATATAAAATTTCCAATTTCAGTTTATTCACTTTTAAATCCAAATTAAAAGTTTACTAACTTCATTCTTATTCAAACAGATTTTAAATCGACTTTAGAAATCGTTCTTCATTCATATTAAATTCATGATTCAATTACTTAAAAAATTTCAAATATTAAATTTAATAATTTAATTATCAAATTAGTCACTATATTTGACATATAAGTTATTAACTTATATTTATAGTCGATTAAATACTCCAAATTCGAATGACTAAAATTCTAGTTGTTACAACATCTCTTGAGGTTGATGGTTCATCCTTGATGGTACAAACCTTGACTTGTTGATCCTTTTTCATTAGCGGGCAATCCTTCACCAAATGCTCCGATTGTAAACAATTGTAACAAGGTGTCTTCCGAACCATTGGAGAGATAGGTTCTGCCTGCTTCTTCGGAGCTTTAGAATTCTTACAAAATCTTGCCAGATGGCCCTTTATGATAACACTCAACATCCTTGAAATTGTTCCCTTGATCTCCTCCCGACTTTCCTTCTCGCTGCTTCTTCCATTTTAGATTGAACTTCCTCTTATCCGAGTTGCTTTTATTGTTGTTTGGTGCTACTATCGATTTCTTCTTCTCCCAAACTTCATACCGCAAATCTATATCCATTAAGTCCATAAAAGATTCCTTTAGACGGGCAGTCATCTTCTCCTAAAATCCTTCCCTCATACCTATCACAAACATCTCATTCTTCTTAAGAGTGGTATCAATCAACTCGGAGCCAAATCGCGGTAACTCGTTAAAGTTGGTTTCACATTCCAATACCAATGAATCTCCTTGCTTCAGATCTAAGTAACTCCAATACATACAGGTCTTTCCTGCAACGAGCATGAAGGGGTCGTCAAACACCTCCTTACATCTAGCCTAAGAAAAATCATCTTCCATAACATTCCCTGTAGCAGAGTCCTACCATGCTACCACTCCATCTTGCAGCTTCCAAGATGCTAAGAAATGCTTCTACTGATGTGAAATATGTTGCCCCTTGAAAATGTTCTCACAAGAACAAATCCAAGCTTGGACTTCAATAATGGATTCTGTATCCTTAAACGGCTTTCATCCCATATTAGAAGTCATTGCATAGAGCTACAAATTTCACAAGGGCTGCACCGGTGCTGCCTCTTCAACTATTCCAACTCTTCCAACATTCCAAGCTCGACTATTGGTGGTCGTGGTTCTACTAGATCCTTTACCTTGTCTTGCCCCAGTACTCATCCTTACTATCGATATATTGTAAGATAACTTTAGAATACTTAGACATGATAATACTAAGGAAAAAGTTTACTAAATCAAACATATCAAAGCTGATCAAAATAATTCGGATACATACATACATACATATATTATATACATACATACATACATGTATTATATATACATATATATACGGACGAAATTACGAATATGATCTCTCATAGACTAAACTCAGTCTAAGGTATTGCTAAACTATCTCTAATGAGTTGATCCCAACCAAGGCCTAGGTGTTTGCTCAACCTAAGCACTGATACAACAAGTAATGATCTGTCTTCCTTATTCCTAAAGATGACACTTAATACATCTACACTATTCATGTGCCGATCATCAAGGTGTTCGAAAGACAAGCCATTGGGGTAAAAAAAAAGACAAGAAGAAAGAAACACAGAATCTCACAACGTAAGAAAATCGTATATAATAGAACATAAGATATTACATATAGTCATTTCCAAAATAAAACATCAGAGTTACTACATGTACTAACTTCAGCCAGGGATAGTTATAACGGTCTGCCCTCACAATGTTACATAATATACATACATAACGGAAATAAAATAGACAGCTAGATAATGTCAAAGCCACCTGCACCATGCTCCTCCAAAATGCATCTGTACCTGGACTACTTGGCTACTCATACAAATTTGAGTACCCAAGAATTTTAGGGAAATAAAGAAAAAAACTTTAGGTCGGATATGGATTTGGTGTGAGTAAACTCCAAACAAATGAATTTATACTTATAAAACACTTTTAAAAATAAAGGTATCTTGTAAGACCATGTTGCATATAAACACGGATGGGTTTATACTGGGTTTATACTTTACGATAACCAAAATATTTTAAATAGAAAATGCAGTGGTAGTATAATAATATCTAGGGTTTAAAATAAATATATAACATTGCTGAAATGCTTGCATCTCACACTCTAATATATTTGGGCACAACTAATTATGTACATCACTTATTAGAAAATGGATTCCATCAATGATAAGGCCATTAGGGTACTTTCTGCCATAGTACACCACTAGAAAATGTATCGAGGGACTCACATGGACCACTGCAAATCAGGACCGGCCTACCCCTTACTAGATAGTACTGAATATGTCACCACCTCGGTTGTGATCAACAACCATACCCGGGTCACTAGCACACATAATTTGAAAATAGCGATCTAGATCAAGTAATGACCATAACCTAATGGGTGCGACCCACATTATCTTGTAGCATATCTCTTATTTTAGTATTCTTAATTGTAAGGCTTGAGGCTACGTTTTATCTTTCTAGCAGATCCCATTTAGAATGCTAACACTACCTTCCGGGAAATAATGCAATGTTAGCATTCGTCCATACAAGTTGTTCAGGATGTGAATAAATCGAAGGCACTACTTCTACTACATCCGTTTTAGAATCACCCTTAAGATTAGCAGTAAGTAGCCCTTACACTTCAAAGATCTCCGTCTTCGATTCATTCATCTTTAAGCTGTTTTCCAATTTAAATGCTTACGTTTGTTCGAGGTGGTTCTTGGATAACTCATGCTTATTCGATCCCGATCTCTTCGAACCAACGTTCGATAATTTTAAAATTGGTCAAGTTATCGATAATGGACAGATCCATTATCTGGGGTAAGTATAGATTTTCATATAAATAATAAGACATCCTATACTTAACCCCACTTTCCGATTTCAAATAAAACTATCCCTTGATTAACAATGAAGTCGGACAAGTTAGAAAACTACCCTCGCCATGATGTACATTCTTACTTCTCGGGATAGAGACGGGTTTTCGTACCTTGGAATTTAATGTTAAGTATATAATGAAGTATCTTCCATATACTTGGTTAATGATGACCTATTTATCGAAATTAACTCTCTTGTACTCCGACATTTTGACTTTTCTATCCCTCGTTTGGAAAAATTTGGTTCTTGATCTCATAGATGGAGGAAATTCTACCTATCGACTTTTAGTGCTAAATACAAGATGACTTACTTTTCATCAAACGTGTCAACATTATAGCGCACCTTATCATATTTGTTTGGCTACTTAATGACATAGACAAAGAAATCTCTTGTATTAAAAACATTCTTTGAAAAAGAAAGTTTCTTTTAAACAAAACTGACCATTAGAAATAAAGTGATTTAAAATTAAAAATATTTATTTAAATAATAATCAAGTAATAAATTTAAACCATTTATTTAAATAATAAGTAAACCTTTTATTTAAATAATAATTAAATATTTTATTTAATAATAATTAAATAAAAATTGAACCTTTTATTTTTAAATAATATTAAACCTTTTTCATAAATAATAATTAAATAATAATTTTTGAAAATATTTTAATATTCTAAAATTCCTTTTATTTACTTATAATATATTTTGAAAGAGTTTTCAAAAATATCTGAAATAGAAACTCTTTTTTAGTTTATACAAAAATTGTCGATTTACGAACTGCATCCATAGCGGTATTGCTATATGGACCATAACTTTTAAACTTGTTTTATAAATCAAAATAGCTTTCAAATCCTTTCCTTATATAATTACATCGTATAAAGGTCTTGAAAACAAAAGTAAACTTCAAAAAACTTTTTCGAAACATTTAGAAACTAAGGAAGTAAACTAGGTTTTAAAGCACATGGGATCTCGATGTCAAAACATAAACCAATTCAAGTGTTAACTTTCCAATTCATAATCAATCATCCATATACATAAGCACATACAGAAATAATGTAAACGACATCCATAAAACCAAGAAAGATCATAACTTGTAAATAATTACCTAAGTACTTCGACTACATTTCAAGTCATCCCAAATCATCACATATGTCATTTGCTTTATGCGGGAACCAAACCAAACAACATCATTTCCAAACACTTACAAACACAAGCAACTGACTAATATGATTATCACAAATAATAAAGTTTAAATCTTGGACTTTAAAAGTGATATTTATTCACCAAAATCAACACGAATACAAATCGAAGCTACTACAAACTTGCACCAACACCCGGATCTAACTTTTCATTTTAAAACTTGATTCTTATAACTTCGAGAGGTGGAAATGGGCTCAGCTTAGGAGGAATTGGCACAGCCATGGCTTTGAGGGAGGAGTTTAGGTCTTGTTTTGAAAGTTAAGTGAAGTAGAGAAGAAATGAGATGTTTTAAGCTAAGTTTAAAGACTAAAAGTGGAAAAAAGAGAGATTTTTACTTGAAATTTTAAAAGGAGCCATAGGAAAAAAGTGGGGAGCTTGGAAAAGAAGGAGGTAAGAGTTTAAAATGAAGAAAGTGAAATGAAAATGAAAAATGAAAAAAAAAACTGAGTTACTTTTATATAAAATGGATAAAGGGAATTACCAATATACCCTTGATAGTTAAAAGGTACAATGCCCTTCACCACATGGTGCTACATCATCCTCTCCTTACCCCCTTGCACATGCAACCTCCACCTTTCCTCTCATCATCATCATTAATTTACATGACTTGATGTTACTTTTTATACCATTTTTTTTAAATTTTAAAAGAAAAGTAAAAGTTTCTATGTTCACTTAAGTGAAAAACTTATTAACTCACATCACTTCCTTATCCAAAGCATATTTTATTTCTATATATGTGTACATATATACTCTAGTGTATATAACATGTTCTGACCACTTTTAGGGGATGAAAAATCGAAAACAAAAATTGATTTTTGGTTACATTTTCGATTTTTCTCCGAACTAACTATTTTTGTAAACCAAATTCCAAAACAAATTCACCATCATTGGTTATTACTTAAAAGACATCTATTTAAGTTATAAAATCTATTAATTAATCATTTAAAAATATATCCAATATTCATATTTAAAGTGATTAAATTATGGGTCATTACAGATCTAAAAGCGTATAATGTTTTTGATATTATCTTAGTCTTTGTAATATTTTAAAAACCAACAACTCATCCTTCTTGGCATGATGCAAGATCGAAAGTCATCCTAGGCTTTGGTTTTGGTGTATCCATAGGTGTGGGATGTCACATTACCTATACGTACCTAATATCAGCATAAAGTAATAAACACGTGTGTTTCCAAAACAGAATAATACAAAATATAAACTAAATCATAGAGAACACAGAGTCAACAACGTAGCGATACTGTATAATAGAAATACACAAGTCTATGTGGGATGCAAAAATATGTCAATTGCCCACTATCTCAAAGATACACAAACTATGAGTCCAATATATATCTCAACTACATATATACATGATGTTATACAGAACATAATTGTACACAACTATACAAAATAACCAGCCTCCACTATATCTGGTAATCAAAGTTGGTCAAGAATAACTAGCATCCTCTATGTCCAATAATTAAAGCTGGCGACATAAGAAACCAAATAGTACTATAGGGCTAGCATACAGCAATTTCCAAGGTTACCTCTTAAATAATCATAAAGTAGGCATATCACAGGTCATTGTACTCATGAAAAAAACAAGCATTTATACAACAAAACATGCAGCAACAACACACACATCATCATCATCATCATCAACGATTAGCTAACACCTCAACTCAGTCTTGATTCTCTTCCTTCATAATCTCATCTACGGGGATTGATCATACATTGGACACATAGTCTTAATTATGGTCATCAAATAATCATAAAATACATCAAACTCTAAGACATGTACAAACATCCTATGTCTATCTATCTTACATCATAACCAGACGGGAGATTGCTAGCCACCCGATTGCTCCAAGTGACTATACACGTGCCCATCTAGCACTGCTCCTATAGTCTTTTGTTACCTTGACGACCATCGTGACCTAAAATCCATTGGGTGCAATGGTCACGATCCTACAAGTGCCCTTAAATGGTAACAGGCTGCTAACCTATGTGACACCGGGCAAAAGCATACAGTAACAATACACAACTACATAACACAAGATGTGTCAGGGATCTGGAGTGTGACCTCGTAATCAGTCCACTGGGATGGATACTGCCCTAATCTAGTTTTACTCCTCCCCAAAATAATAGGGGTATACATAAATGATAGACATCAATATATATATATTATATGTGTGTGTGTATGTATGTGTAGGCATACAACTATATATAACTATTAGCACACACCCATAAGCACACAGCCTTACTCACCACATCGAGCATCAACTCATACACAATATAAGCAATACCTTAGTATTGCTTATCCCCATTGAGCAACATCTACTTACATAAAGATCGAACAAGTATTAGCTCAAGCATCCTATACCACATAGTGTCACTTGCTTGTTCACTAAATGTTTATAAACTACACTCGCATCATATAGTAATATACTATACATTGAGTCAAAAGAGTAATCAGAATAATATTACCGAATATCCCATAACAGATGGTATTACTAATCCATTTACTCACAATTCTCATCATATAGAACTTTACATAATAATATTCTATGTAGTGAGTCCAATAAATAAACGAAGAAATATTACTAAAAGTCTTATACCAGATGGTATAACAACTTTATTTATCCAATATTGTCATCACATAGAAAATATAAACAAATAAGGCACACAATTAATTCAGAATATATATTTTTTAATAGAATAATACATGGAAAGTTCCAAAAACCTTTATGAACCTTTAAAATTAAATACTTCCATTTCCCCTTATATATTTAAAACCAAAATAAGGACTTAAATCTTATAATACATTATCAAATCTCTTTTCTACATTTCAAAAACCATAGAAAAACCCATTTAAAATATACTATTATTTATAAAATAATCATTCCATATTTTTCTATAATTTTAAATATGATTTTTAAATTAATTTGTAAATCTCAAAAATCAATTTTCTACTTATTTTAATCTCAGCGAATATCTTTCCAAAACCTATTTCTTATACACAAAAATCATAAAATCACTTTAAAATCTCATAATATCAATTAGATATCATCTCATATTTGTTTCAAAATTTCATAGAGTTTTTAAATAATTATTTAAAGCCAAAAATCAATTTTCTTTAATAAATTAATATCTTTAATAAAATAATTAATATCAAGTTAAATCAAAAAATTCTTCAAAAATAATTTCATCTTTATAATACTTTAAACTTTTATTTCTAAAATATTAAATTTATAAAACATATGTGAAAGAGGCTATGCGATAAGATCGTGTAATATGGAATAACGGAATTGTCTAGGTAGATAAAGTAAGTAAAAGCAAGGTAGACAGTAGGATTTTATACTGGTTCGGATCTCTAGTCCTACATCCAGTCCTAAGCTTCACTTAGGTATTCCACTAACTAACACCCTCACTTAACCCAGAGGAATAAGTTTACAACTTACCCGAACAACCGAACGGGATTTCTTGCCTCAACTATCGAAGAGGACTTCAACTCAATTACCAAAAAACAATATTCGACTTGTTGTGTTCTTATCAACACTAATGATTCTAATGTAGTACAATATTCCTATAATCTTATCCTCGAGATGCAATGTGTTTGTGAAGATTTAGGAAATGTGAATTGCTATGAATCAAAAGAATGTTAATAACAAAGCAGTGATTCAAGCAATAGATTTGTGATTGCTTTGAGAATTTCTAGATAATATGTTCAAGAAGATAGTAAGATTAAAGCAAGAGAATTCGGTGAATTGAAGATGTTAGAATTATGTATTTATACTTGTAGAAGAGGTGCATCTGTTGGCTAAGGGTGCAGACAAGAGATGCTTCCATTTCCATTGGTGAATGGTTGCAACTCTTGGGAGGAAGAAGGTGTCCATTCAGAGAAATTTCGCAGGTTCAAATTCAGTCGACTGAACAGAGAATTCAGTCAACTGAAAATATGAAGGAAAATTTTCAGGAACAAATTCAGTCGACTGAGCAGGGTGTGTTCAGTCGACTGAAACTGTACATGTTGTATATGTGTAACAGGTTCAGTCGACTGGTCATCCCTGTTCAGTCGACTGAACTACTAAACTGTGCACAGTGAATGTGTATTAAAAAATGAAATTTAAAAATGTGTTCTAGTGTGTTCTAGTGTTTGTGCAAGCCTCTTGAGGATAGATTTTAACAATAAATCTAAACTAAGACCTATATAAAAATCATACTTATGTTTATTCTTGGTCTTCATCGTTCTTTCTTTAGCTTTGCACATATCTCTTTCTTTCTGTTGAAGCCCATTGTCATTGATCAAAATCTTAGCGTATCAACATTCTCCCCCTTTTTGATTGATGACAATACTCATGTGTGTAGAGATTATTTCCTCCCCCTGAATATATGCACTATCTTTTCTACAAAACAAGGTTAGTAACATACATAGATTTTTCCCCCTTTGTCATTGACAAAAAGGAAGTAATAATCACATAAGTATATTGTCAAAACAATCACTGATATGCATGTCTATCGTTTAAGAATGTAGCATAGAATATAGCATAAAAATGTAGCATGAGAATTAAATTATAGAATGTTGCATGAATGAATAAAACATAAAATATAGCATGAATGAAACATAAAAGGCTATTTATACAAGCCTTGTGATTAGTGTTTTGAAATAATAAAAAGCCACAAAAGAGTTTATTCATCTTTGTCCCAATCATATGAGGCTTTTATCCCTCCCCTTGGTTCGCGGATAACGGGTGCACCTATGGGAGGTCTATAACTTCCTCCTTGACCACCACTAGTGCTACTCATGCTGCTGCTTGTATGTTCTTCGGACGATGTCCATGTGAAAGTAGGTGCAGGACGCTTATCGCGTGATGTTGAAGCAGTAGTGGAAGTTGAGCATGAGATGGCATGCCATAATTTATTGAAGAATCCTTTAATTTTATCAAGTTTGTGATCTACCTTCTTGAGGCGATTATCAAGAATTTGTTGATTTCTTAATAAAATTCCTAACGATTGATTGGTAGTAAAACTTGGCTCAATGATACGAATTTCATCTTCTCGGCCGAATGGTTCTTCATGTGGAGCTTGTGGAGGTTGTTGCGCTTGTGGAAGTTGTTGTTGTTCTTGATGCCTAGCTTCCCATTCGGCAAGAGATATGATGCGAGGAGGTCTATCCGGGAGTTGCATAAGGCTTATTGTCCGTTGGTTAATTTGATGGACCATTGTATTTTCAGACTCGGGTAATGGCGTATCAACATTGAGGAGAAGTCTCATGATATATTCTCCAAAATATATAGTTCGCATTTTGCCATTATTAAATGTGAGAAACTCATCAAGGATTAGTTGGAGCCAATTGACTTGAATATTGCCCCAAATAGTGTATAGAGCTCGATAATTGATTGGGTAGACAAGTTCATATGAACCCGTTCGTGGAGTAATTGTTCTCATAAGAGCTTTGTGAAGGATTCTAGCTCTAGGTCGTAGAGAAGTGGACTTAAAATCTCGAATGTTAACATTATCATCCAGAAATTGATGATTTATGTTATCTTGAATTCGTGGATTGAATTCTACCTCATCAAGCTTTCTCCCTACGTTAGATGATCCTAAGATGTGTGCCATTTGATCTAAGGAGAACCAAACTTTCTTCCCACACACCATACTCCAAACACTATCATTTGGATTTCTTGGAGTTTGGTGTCCAAGATTAAGATTTGCATAAAATAATTTGACCATGATATGGTTTATTGCATGGTCATTTCTTTTCAAATCCAAAAGAGAAGTTAAACCTGCCTGATCCGTTAATGCCTGAATGTTGTATGTCTGAAGGCTTTGAAAATCAACGAAGGAGTGCTCGAAAATGCGAGAATTCTTCATTTTATTCCACCTCGTTACAGCTACGCCATCATAGAGCCATTGTACAATTTGAGCATCAATTGGCTCGGAGGATGAAGAAGAAGAAGCTCTTGATCTTTTTGGGGCCATTTGTCGTGAGATTGAGAGTAATTTGTGAATTGGGGTCTGGGGTTTTGGAAAACAATAGGGAAGAGAGAACTTTTAGAAGGTAAAAAGTGAAGGTAAAACGGTAAAAACTGGTTGATAAAAGGGGAAAAGTTGTCTGGGAATTGGCGTTCAGTCGACTGAAAAAGTCTGTTCAGTCGACTGAAATTTTGGCCGAAGTTTTCTGCGTTAAATTCAGTCGACTGAACAGAGTTTTTAGTCGACTGAACTGTTGTGTATTTGTTTTCTGCCTAGTGTTCAGTCGACTGAGCAGGAAGGTTCAGTCGATTGAACCTTGGGTTTTTGGAATTTTAAAATTTATAAAAAATTTCAATAAATGATTACAACAAAATACAATATAATAACATGATTTGGCCACCGAAATAATCATTTCTTTGGAGATGGACTATTTTTCTTTTTGTGTCCTTCATTCTCCATATAGTTTATATCCCATGAATTTGGACTATACTGAGGAGTTTTTGGAGACATCCAAGGATTCACGGGATCGGCTGGTGTACGATAAGATGAAGACGGATCATACGAACTAATCGGTCGAGGTAGAGGCTCAGTCACTTTGTTTTTCTTTGAGCCACAAAAACGTAAACCGATTTACTCTAGGAAGCTTAATCGTCTAGCCGTTACTTTTTGTTCGAAATATAATTCTCGTTGAAGATCAATTTGTTGTTGTTGAAAGTGATGAATCTCATCAATCTTTTCGTATCTGGTGAGATAAAAAGACCACGTTTAGCCTTCTTCGATTCCGGTGTGTAGCCAGTTCGATAGTTGTCCCATTTATAGACTAGCTCATGCTTTGGTGTTGGAGTAGGGAGTTTTGGTGATGTTGGTGAGTTATCGACCGAAGAGGTGATGTTGATTGGGCAGTATGAGTTGTTTGAGGACATTTTTATATCAACTTGTCAATTTTTTGTAAGTGAAAATGAGTTGTGAAAATAAAAATATGTTAAACGTGTATTTATAGGATGAATACTCTAAAAATATTGTGGTGATAGTTTATCAAAGTTTTTTAACCAATCAAAGATTTAATGGTTAAAATAAATCAGTTGGAAATGTATGGATTAGAGATAACCCTTATATTATTATTTATAGTGTATCATTATTTGAAAATATAAATTGAAATTTATAGTTTTCTTTATTCAGTCGACTGAGCATATAGATTTAGTCGAATGAATTGTAAAAAAAATTTGATAAATTTCTAAAATATCTTTAAAAGAGATTATTCATAATTCTCGTCGTAACTTTATAAAGGAGTTTTCTAATAAAGGTTTAGTAAATATATCGGCAATTTGATTTTCGGTAGAAATATGTTCTAAATTCATGATTCCTTTTTCGATATTGTCTCGTAGAAAATGGTGACGAATATCTATATGTTTTGTACGAGAGTGATTAACCGGATTTTTAGATAAATTTATTGTACTTGTATTATCACAATATATTGTAGAGTTTGTTAAATTTATATTAAAATCCTTAAGTGTTTTTTGCATGTAGATAATTGAGTACATGCTAAGGCGGCTGATATATATATTCCGCTTCACACGTGGAAAGAGAAACACAATTTTGTTTCTTACTAAACCAAGATACAAGTGATTTTCCGATGAAATGGCACGTACCACTTGTGCTTTTTCTATCTGTTCGAGATCCACCAAAATCAGCATCACTGAATGATGGTAACTCAAATGGACACTCTTTTGGATATAAAAGACCAAAATCTTTAGTGTTATTAAGATATCGCATAATTCGTTTTACCGCTCTTAAATGTGATTCTTTAGGATTAGATTGAAAATGTGCACATAAACATACATTCATCATTATGTATGGTCTACTAGCGGTTAAGTAAAGTAAGGAACCTATCATGCTTCTAAATAATTTTTGATCTATACTTTTGCCACTTTCATCTCGATCGAGATGAGTTGTGGTACTCATAGGAGTAGTTTTAGCAGAAGTGTTCTCCATTCCGAAACGTTTAATTAGATTAGCACAATATTTTTCTTGGTTTATGAAAATTCCATTTGTTAATTATTTAATTTGAAGTCCGAGAAAGTATGATAATTCTCCCATATGGGACATTTCGAACTCCTTAGTCATTATATTTGAAAATTCTTTACATAAATTTTCATTTGTCGAACCAAATATAATATCATCTACGTATACTTGAATTATTAAAATATCTTTAGCAGTATTTTTAACGAAAAGTGTTTGATCAACTTTTCCAATTTGAAATCCCGAATTTAGTAAGTAACTTTTAAGTCTTTCATACCAAGCACGAGGTGCTTGTTTAAGACCATATAGTGCTTTCTTTAATTTATATGCATGATCTGGATATTTTTCATATATAAATAAAGGAGGTTGTTCTACGTATACATTTTCTTTTATAAAACCATTTAAAAATGCACTTTTAACATTCATTTGATAAAGTTTAAAATTGTGAAAACATGCAAAAGCTAATAGAATACGTATTGCTTCAAGTCTTGCAACGGGAGCAAAAGTTTCTTCAAAATCGATACCTTCTTCTTGATTATATCCTTGTGCTACTAGTCTAGCTTTATCCCTAGTTATATTACCTTGTTCATCTATTTTGTTTTTGTAAACCCATTTTGTTCCTATAACAGATTGATTATTCGGACGGGGAACTAATTCCCAAACATAGTTACGTTCAAATTGATTTAATTCTTCTTGCATTGCAATAATCCAGTAATCGTCTGTTGATGCTTCTTTAGGACTTTTAGGTTCTATTGTAGAAATGAAAGCTACATGTCCCATTTGACTTAGTTGATTTCTTGTCTTAACTTGAGAATTGATTTCACCTATTATGTTTTGAGTAGGGTGATTTCGTAATATTCTTGGTGATGATCTTAGTTCATTATTACAATTTTCAAGATTTGTATTTTCTATATTTATAAATTCTTCATCATCTTTTATACTTAATTCTTTGTTGAAATTCTCATCAAAAGATACATTTAAGGTTTCTTCGATTACGTTGTTCGTTTATTAAATACTCGATATGTCTTACTTCGTTCTGAATATCCTACAAAAATTCCTTCGTCGGCTTTTGGATCAAATTCACTTAGTTGATCTTTTGTATTTAAAATAAAACATTTTGATCCAAATATTTTGAAATAATATATATTTGGCTTTTTGTTGTTGAATAGTTCATATGAAGTATTTTTAGTTAACGGTCTAATTGATATTCTATTCAATACATAGCATGCAGTAGCTACGGCTTCTGCCCAAAAATATTTTGGTAGAAAACTTCCATTTAATAATGTCCTAGCGCATTCTTGTAATGTTCTATTCTTTCTTTCTACAACTCCATTTTGTTGAGGAGTTCTAGGAAATGAAAAATTATGATTTATTCCTTTCTTTTTACAAAAAGTTTCAAAAGCTTCATTTTCGAATTCGCCTCCATGGTCACTTCGTATATTTTTAATCTTCAAATCTTTAGAGTTTTGAATTCTTTTGACAAATGTTTTAAAATGCTCAAAAGTATCACTTTTATTTTTCATAAAAATAGTCCATGTATATCTTGAGAAATCATCAACTATTACAAACACGTATCGATTATGATTAACCGATTGAACTTGTGTTGGTCCAAATAAATCCATATGAAGTAAATCTAACAGTTGTAAAGTCGAAATATTTTTCTTAGATTTAAAAGAAGATTTCGTTAATTTTCCTTTTTGACAATCATCACAAAAAAAATTATTTTAAAGTTTATTTTGGGTAAACCTCTTACTAATTCATTTTTGGAAAGTTTTCTAATAGTTTTAAAATTTATATGACAAAACCTTTTGTGCCATAACCAAAGATCATTATCTTTGGCTAGTAAACACATACTTGTATTATGATTAATATTCATATTTAGAACGTAAATATTCCTATCTCTTTTTCCTTCAAAAACAAGATTTTGGTTTTGATCAAAAATACTACATTTATTTTCCGAAAAAGTTATTTTAAAGGCTTTGTCACAAAGTTGACTTATGCTAAGTAGATTATGTTTTAGATTTTCAACTAATGAAACATTTGTTATAAAAGGTAAATTTGATGTACTGTAATTGCTCACATCTCCTTTGCCAATGATATAGCCTTTTGAATTATCTCCGACGGTAATCGAGCCACCATCAAAGTATGTGATGTTTGTAAGCATATCTTTGTCTCCGGTCATGTGTTTTGAGCAACCACTGTCTAATATCCATTTCTTCTTTTTAAGTGGGACCTGAAAATAAATACAAAAATATTGGTACCCACCATTTAATAGGGTCCTAAAAAGTTAGAACTTAGGAAGCCAAACCCAATTTGGTTTAGTATCCTTTTTATAAATATAGTTTTTATTATAATGAACACTATCCATAAATGTTTTAATATATCTATTCCTAATTAAAATATTGTTAGTCTTTGGAACCTAAATTTTGACTATCTTGGTTTCTACTTTTGTTTTAATAGGTTCTCTTAATAACATTTGTTGTTTTGAATCAATATTCCTCTTAAAATTTGTATTTTTCTTTTTAGGAATTTTTGACTTCTTTTTATATCCTAATCCATGTTTATTTGAAGAGGATTGAGAATTTTCTAAAATCTTAGATAAATTTTCTCTTTCTTTGTTAAAGTTAGAAACATTTTTAGTGATGTTATCTAATCTAGCTTGAAGACTATTATTTTCTAACTCAATTTGTCTAATCTTAGTTTTTAACTCATGATTTTCAAAAATAATTATATCATTCTTTGTCTTTTGATTTTCAATTTCTTGACTTAAAAGTGATAATTGAGTTTTCGAATTTGAATGAGATTCTTGAACCTTTTCAAGTTCTTCTTCTAAAATTTTCTTTTCGTCTTTTAACATATCCCTTTCAAATTCAGCTTTGTTTTGATTTTCACGAGTTTCTTTTTAAGAGTTTTTATTGTGTTCAAAAGTTCAGTGTTTACTTCAATTAAGTCATCGAAAGTTAAATTACTTACTTCAGATTCTTGAGCCATGAAGCATACGTTTTCCTGTTCATTGTCGCTATCATTTTCACTTTCGGATGAAGATGAATCCGAATCATCCCATGTTACAGAGAATGCCTTCCTTTTGAATTTATCTCTCTTGTTTTTGTTGTTGAGAGCTTTTTGATTCTCCTTCTTTTGCTCTGGGCAATCCTTGTGCATGTGACCTTTCTTGTGACAGTTAAAACATTCTATACTCGAGGATGTAGGTTTGTTCAAGAAATTCTTATTGAATCCGTTTTTATTTCCTTTTCTATATCTTAAGAATTTCTTGAAATTTTTGGCTATAAATGCTAAATCCTCATCTTCAGACTCTGATTCTTCCTTTTCTGCATGAAAAGCTACATTCTTTCTTTCTTGAGCTTGATCTTTCTTACCTTGCATATTTACTTCATACGGCATAAGATTTTCAATCAATTCCTCTGGTTTCATTGTAGATAGATCATTTGCTTCCTCGATACTTTTCTCTCCCATTCATCAGTGAGTGAATTTAGAACTTTAGACACAATGTCAAAATCCGTGTATTTTTCTCCTAGTCCGATTAAAGCATGATGAATGTCTTAAAATCTTGAGTCCATGTCATTGATGGATTCATTTTGTCGCATTCTAAAGTTTTGGAATTGATTCTTCGGCATGGATATCTTTGTTTGTTTAACCTTGTTTGTGCCTTCATGTATGACTTTAAGTGTTTCCCATATTTGATATGCAGTAGTACATATGCTAACACGGTTGAATTCATTTCTATCCAGGGCATAAAATAGCATATTCATAGCTTTGGCATTTGCACTAGCTTCATTCTTTTGAATTTGTGTCCATGTAGGATAATCGGTTGTGGGTACAACGAACTCTGCTTGAGTAGCATTCCAGGCTTCGAAACTTGTTGCTTGCATATAAATCCTCATCCTTGTAGCCCAATAGTTATAGTTTAGTCCATTGAATAAAGGAGGTCTTTGGGTAGATTGTCCTTCCGCAAATGTAGAACTATAGGCAGATGTTGTGCTTGTACTTGCGTTATTTTCCATATTATCAATATGTCTAATAACGTGTTATGGTTATAGGACAACCTTGCTCTGATACCAATTGAAAGAGGCTATGCGATTGGATCGTGTAATATGGAATAATGGAATTGTCTAGGTAGATAAAGTAAGTAAAAGCAAGGTAGACAGCAGGATTTTATACTGTATCGGATCTCTAGTCCTACGTCCAGTCCCTAAGCTTCATTTAGGAATTCCACTAACTAACACCCTCACTTAACCCGGAGGAATAGGTTTACAACTTACCCGAACAACCGAACGGGATTTCTTGCCTCAACTACCGAAGAGGACTTCAACTCAATTACAAAATAAACAATATTCGACTTGTTGTGTTCTTATCAACACTAATGAGTCTAATGTAGTACAATATTCCTATAATCTTATCCTCGAGAGTATGCAATGTGTTTGTGAAGATTTAGGAAATGTGAATTGTTATGAATCAAAAGAATGTTAATAACAAAGCAGTGATTCAAGCAATAGATTTGTGATTGCTTTGAGAATTTCTAGAAAATATGTTCAAGAAGATAGTAAGATTAAAGTAAGAGAATTCGGTGAATTGAAGATGTTAGAATTATGTATTTATACTTGTAGAAGAGGTGCATCTGTTGGCTAAGGGTGCAGACAAGAGATACTTCCATTTCCATTGGTGAATGGTTGCAACTCTTGGGAGGAAGAAGGTGTCCATTCATAGAAAATTCGCAGGTTCAAATTCAGTCGACTGAACAGAGAATTCAGTCAACTGAAAATATGAAGGAAAATTTTCAGGAACGAATTCAGTCGACTGAGTTATTGAAGAAGGGGTAGGGTTAAACTATGGTTTTGAATAAAAGAGAAGTGAGGATATGAGAACCAACTTGTGATTTTTGAAGTGAGATGATAATTCTAGAATAATGAAGAGAAGCGGAGAAAAGAAACAAGGTTTTGGGCTCCCAGGCCTCAAAATAACAATTTTCCACTTTATTTTCTACATTATTCTTCATTAAACTACTAATTTACAAAATTAAAATAATTCCATATACCAATTAAAATAATATTCACTTAATAATAATATTTACACAATATTGTATATTTTCATAATTATTATATTTCATAATATATCCTCATTATAAAATAATTATCTCAAATTATACTTTTAAGCCCGTTTAAGATGGAAACAACTTTATAAAAGAATAATCAAATTTGAATATTTGATTTGACATAAACAAAGTTATATATCTTTGTTATATAAGATAAATCTCCCCTTGTTGAATCTATTGCCAGAAGGAAAAGATTTTGAAAGTATTTGAAGTATAAAAAGGATTTTATACAAGTTTGAAATGATCCTAAGATTTTTCAAGACTATATATATCTATATATATAAAGGATCTTGTGAGAATGATTTTGAAAAAGGTTTTGGGAACCTTTGGATTTGGAAAGGCTTTTGATTTTTGGGTAAAATCAATATTGGATTTTGAAAAGCCTAGTTTGAGAATAATCGATTTTGGGATAATCGATTTTGAGAAAGGAGCTTTTTATGAGATTATACTAGGTGTATGATTTGGAAGATACTATATGTGTATAGTATAAAGTGTTTTGATGATGGCTCTGGGGAAAAAGACGCTCCCTTAAAATGAACTTCTCAGGAGTGCCACCGAGTGGTGCTTCCTTGAGCCCCAAGGGGGGGTTCTAAAGTTGATCATGTGACGAGTCCGGACAAAACTAGTTCCTGAGGATTATAAGTAGAGTATACCATAGCGAAAGTCGTGTGTGCTGCTGAGAGCCAACATTCTGCGTTTGATTTTATATCGGTAGACTGCGACCTATGGTAACATAGCGAAAGTCGTGTGTGCTGCTGAGAGCCAACAGTCTGCGTTTGATTTTATATCGGTAGACGGCGACCTATGTAGGAGTGGAGAAGTTTCATTTTGACAGCGAAAATCGTGTGTGCCGCTGAGAGCCAACAGTTACATGGACTTTTGCTGTGATGGCAACGTAACCCTGGTATGTAATTGCGATCTGTTGTGGTTTCCATGGCGTAATCGAGGGGCGTGGAGTGCCTACAGTTACATGGACTTTTGCTACGATGGCAACGTAACCCTGGAATGTAACTACGACCATGGATGGGGGTGATGATTTCCAGAGCATTCTCACCAAAGATTATCCTTTATTTTCAAACATTGTTTTCTATATTTTCAATAAAATTATTTTCCAAAAAGTATTTTCACTGGATGTTGAAGATGGGTCTACTAAGTACTTATAGATTTTCAGTCCTACGTCTGATCAACGTATGACCGAATTTCTACGAGAACGAGGACGAACCTGATGAAACATCGAGTTATAAAATTATATTTTTATAAAACTATTTTGAAAATATTATATAGATTTTAAAGTGTTTAAAAAAAAGTGTTTTAAAATTTCTTAATACAAAGAGTTTATAGTAAAATTTATCAAAGAGTAATTTTTTCTGATAATAATCATTTTAATTAATGTTGGCTTCGTTTCTTTTCGAGGACGAAATGTTTTTAAGGGGGAAGGAACGTGACAACTCGAATTTTTAGGCATCCGATAATTGGTAATTATCAGATTTCAACGGTTAAATATTGATATATTTGTTAACAAATAAAATTCTGCTAATAAATGGATTTGGGAACTATAATAAATATTGGCTTATATTGTTTGAAATTTATAAGTTGTATAGTGAATTAACAAATCCCATAAATATATAAATTTAAACTCTGTACTGCTGAAAATTTTAAGTGTATATATTGTGATTTAGAAATTTTATTTTGAGATTAAAAATATAAATATGAAACAAGATTTAATAATAAGTCTTAATACATATATATTTATGAATCTAGAGATGAAACATGTGTAATATTATAAACATAAGGGTCTTACTTTCTTTAACATAAGTATTAAACATAAAAATATAAATATAAGTATAATATAAAAACACGTAAGTTTAAAAGTAAATAGCTAATATAATTTTAAAATTTAAAGATATTTGTAAGTCCATGAAACTTACAATTACAAGTTTTATAATATATACAATTAACATTTGTCTCTAAGATAGCATGCATTGCAACAAGTGTCATGTAGCTTAATTTTTTTTAATTTCTTTTAGAAGATAAAGATAAATCAAAGCTAAATATATCTTAACTCTATTATTCTCATTTTCTCTCTCTTTATTTTCAAAACAAGAAAAGCTTAAAGCATGTTAACAGTTTTAAATCAAAAAGGAAATTCAAACAGCAATCAACTGTTTCAAATGTTGAAAACCTGCAGCAAAACTACCTCAAGATTTAAACAAGATCCGATCTTCTCAAAACTGGTTCAAATTCAAGTGCAAATCAGGAAGGAGATTAGAAACCAAAGCTTTTGTTTCAAAATCCAGATCTGTAAGCAGATTGGAATCTATAGCAATTCAAATTTCATGTTCAAAGACAAAAGTTTTCAGTTGTTCTCTGTTTCAGAATTGGTGAGCAAACAAGCTCTAATATGATTAAGTTTTGTTGCATGCAGTGATTTTCAAAGTAAATTGGTGAATTGCATGATCGTTTATATGATCATATATATATATAAGAGTATTTGGGTGCATGTCTGTTAGTGCTCTGTTCATATGCTTCAGATTTTAAAACTTTAACAAAAACTCATATATTCTTGCCTGATTCTCTTTAGAGATTGATATTTAAATGAAACTTGTTTGAATTAACAAAATATATGATCCAAAAATATTTTCAAGCAAGATTTCAAGACAGCTTTTTAATAAAAACAAGAATTACAGTAAAAGCATAAACATATCAAAATTTCGATGTAAATTAATTGTGGATTCAGGTTTACAATCTGGATTGTTATCGAAAATAATGATTTTTAAAATTAAAATCGTAAATTTTAAGCTTGTAAATCATAAGGAATTGAATGATGGTCAGAATTTGGGTTTCGAGCATTCTCCGATGATCGAAAAAGTTTGGGTTTTCGAAATTTTTGCTGGAAATAGCCAAGAGGCGGTCGATGTCGGTAAAATTAGTCGCTCGATTTTTCTACAACCGAGGCGGTGGCAAATCGGTGATTTAGGGTTATGCAGTAAGGTTTGGTTGTCGATGTTTCTTAAATTAATGTGATGTCATGGTCTCACCAGATGGAATCAGATTTGTGGGAAATTGATCGTCGAGGGGTGGAGCACCCCCAAACGTGGCGGCGAGGCTTTCGGTGATCGATTGTGGCCGTGCGTGGTGGATTTTGGGTTTCCATCTACATTTCGGTGGGTCGTGAGATGATCGATTTCGTTTTCAAAACGAGTTATGAATTTTTGGGTTGTCGACTGGACAGGGGTGGTCGATGGAGACTTGAGGGGGATAGAAGTGATAGTCGGAGGCATCGCGACCTGATGTGCACGTGCACAGGTTGTTTGTTAACAGTTTATGCTGGTTAGTTTCATGGATTGGAGGAGATAATGAATCTCGGGTTTGTGCTAGGTAGAAGAGGGGTTGGACTCGAGTTTTTATCGGGGTTGTTTGTAGGTGAAGCTCGTATTCGTTTGTCAATGCTGGGTTAGGACATCAGGGTTGAATTTGGAAGGATATAGTAGCGGGTTTTTTCTTCTTCGAAGGTGTTCGAGTTTTACTCGAACCAGGAAGAGTGTAGTGGTCCTGTGTCTTGATCAGGGAAGTTAAGGGTTTACTCGAGTTTTGGTGAGGGCAGTTTTAAAAATGTTTTAGGCTTGTGATCGAATAGGTTTTATGAATAAAGAAATTTGATTTTTTTTATAAAAAAAATGTTTCTAAGTTTCAAGACAAAAGTAAACAAGTTCTTACCTATTAAATTAAATTGTTTGAAGAATAATTGTTTAAATAAGTTTTAAATTTTTAAATAGAGAAGTTTTTAAAGAATAAGAAAATGGATTTCCAAATGACTTCGTATTAAAATCTATTTAATAACTTTGGAAGTTTCAAAGATTTTAAAGGTTTAAATTAGATGTTTATATTGTTTAAAATTATAATTGATTTCTAAAATGTGTTATTTCTTTTATAAAGTTTAAAGATAAGAATTTAGTAAATCAATTATAATAAAGAGTTTATCTTTAAGTGATTAAGAGTTTGATTAATTTAAGATAAATAATTTTTCTTAATTAAAGAATCTTTTAAGTATAAGTAATTAAGAAATTATTTAATTGATTTTAAATGATGAGTTAACAACTGACTAGGTAATTAATTAGTGATAAATTAAAGATAATCACTTATGAATTAAGTAAGAGTAATTACTTAATGAAGTAATTTAAGGGATTATTACTTGGTGTAATTAATTAAGTTAATGTTATTAATTTTAATTAATTAATTAAGTTTAATTAATTAAAGAGGATTACTTAATGATGAGATTAAGTATAATTACTTAATGCAATTAATGGAGTATAATTACTTAGTGAAGTAATTAATGAATAATTACTGGATATAATTAATTAAGGGAAATTACTTGATGGATATTAATTAAAAGATAATTACTTGAGGAAAGTAATTAAGTGGTGATTACTCAGTGTAATTAAAGGATAATTAATCTAGGTTGATTAATTAAGATGATGGTTTATTAATTGATTTGAGATTAAATTTTTTTAAATTAGCAAGATTTAAAAACGATTAAAGAAATTGATTTGATTTAATTAGGAATGAGTGACTAATTAATCTTGCTTATAAATGATTGGTTGATATCCCTGATATGAAATGTTTGAGACACGATATGTTTGTCTTGAATAACGATTATGTGGTTATTTGTCGATGATAAATTGTTGTGTAAAAGGGTGACATCTTGTGATTAAAGGTTGAATTGTGACTCCCTTGAATAGTGTGGCTTAAGATGTCACTGATTTCGAAGAGGCCGGAGTCGGATATCCCGAAACCACTTCGATTCTTTAAAGATTGATATATGGAATTATTAGACTGGTATGGAATGATTTAGGTGGATTGGACCATTCAATCTAAGTTTTGGTGTTAAGAAATTGATATGTGAAAATAAGAGTTGTCTATAACAACTTATGAAGTTGTAAATTGTTACCAGATACCCCGGGTTTTTAAATAAGTTCTATGCATTGGAATTTCTTGTTAGATGAGCTTACTCACGCTGGTTTCCAGCTTGACCCGGGTGTTACTTTGATGTAATGCTTGAGTCAGACCGAGTATTACAGATTTTCAAGTAAGGACATTCTGGAGCTCAGAAGGCGAGCTGGTTGACAGGAACGTGTAGAGTATTTCCGTTGTATTATATTATTGTAATTTTGTGACATGTTAATTTGTAAATGTCCAGTATCTGAATATATGTGTAACTCTGATGTATTTAAATGTAATCGACAGATATAGTATTCTTCTGTAAATTGTTATTATTTATTATTATATTTTATCCGCGGAGAATGTGAGATGTTGCTTCTGATCTTCTTCTTCTTCTTCTACCTCTTTCTTCTTTTCATAACTATATGGGATTTTCGAGTTCGAAAATTCCGGATCGTTACAGTTTATAAATAAATTATCAATTCCTTATACGAGTGAGATAAAAAATCACCTTTTAGAAAAATAAAATTTTAAATTCTTTTTATTTATCTCCATTGAACATTATAAAACTATTAACATATTTTAATGAGAAATGCTACAGTGACCGAAAACAAAAAATACGGATATGCGGATCTAAAAAGTAAAGGTGGAAATCAGGGGGCCTAGTAAAAAATGAAGGTTCAGATTGTTTTCGCAGGGCACAACAGCATTTTCGTATTTTAATTCACCTTCAAAAATCATTTTTATTTTTAAAATGCCAATATTACTTCAAAAAGACTAAAATACCATCATTAATAATTTATTTCTTTTAAAGAAGTATTTACGCTAAAATAATTCACTATATATCACTTTAACATATAATTACATTCGATATAAATAAGTTTCACCAATTAATTTGTCTTTTCCTCAAATCTTAATAATGATTATTTTAACATCAAATTTTTTACCTTCACAAATTCCTTCATAATCAAATCCTGAATAACTTTTGTATTTCCAAATCATCACAAATCTCCATATTCTCATTCTAATTATTAAACATCTCATTTAATAAGTCTATATTATTAATTTAATTAATTACTTCCTAACATCGTGTTGTCACACCATATGAACTTTTTAATGGAAGAAAACAAAATGTTTCTTACTTTAGAACTTTCGGCTCTAAATGTTTTATACTTAACACTAAAGACCAATTAGGTAAATTTGAACCAAAGCCTATAGAATGTTTAACGGCAGAACTAGTACTATTAAAGAAATATAACATGTGCCTGCTGATGAGAATTTCAATGTTAATGATGATGATGGAGAAAATGTTTTGATAAACAAATTATATTCTTTTGAAAACCTCCCATAAGAAGGAATAAACATCGATAATAACTTAAAATCTCCACCACGTGTTTTAAAAGATCATCCTTTTGATAATGTTTTTAGTGAAGTAAATACTAGGGTTAAAACTAGAAGTCAATTAAATCAAATGGGTCATATTGCATTTATTTAAAATTTAGAACCAAAGAAATATATAGAAGTTTCAAATGATGATTTTTGAATTATTACAACGCAAAAAGAATTAAATCAATTTGAAGGAAATAACGTTTAGGAATTGATTTCGAGACCATATAATCAACAGTTATTATTGAAAAATGGGTTTTCAAAAATAAAGTTGATGAAAATGGTGATATAAACAGAAATAAATCTAGATTAGTAGCATAAAGATATAATAAAAAGGATGTTACAATATATGTAAATCATAAAATGAATATGCTTTTATATTCTTTTGTTTAGTCCCACATCGTGGAATAGGTTAAATCCTTTGCTCTGAAGCCTTTATATAAAGGAGGCTATGTAATGTAAATATATGTCAAATTCTCAGGAATGAATAATATATCTTCTGTCTCTCTCTAATGGCTTCCATTCTCTTTATTTTGTAACACGTTATCAGCACGATCTTTTTCTCGAATGTATTGGATATTCTAATCCAGAAGATTAGATTCGTTTTTTTATATAGGTACATCTCTTTCTCTTATTCAGTTACTGAAATCAGATCTATCTCTTTCTCTTATTCAACCATTGAAATCAGGTTTGAAATTTTCTAGATATACTTTTCTAGATTTATTTTGCGATTAATTAATTTAGATCTAGATTTAAGTATTCTTGTTTCACAATTCTATATCTATTTTCTAATTTTTCAGATTTGGATTTAAGTTTTAATATATCTTATCTTTTCAAGATCTTATTTTGTCATAGATCTAAATTTATAGATCTTATTCCACTGTACATGTATTTTTGTCATTATATTTCAGATCTCATCCTACAATAGATTCGATTTTTTTGTTCTTATTTTTCTGAACTCATTATATTGTAGATCTCAAAATCACACCCAAATAATATACCTTTGAGATTTGTACATTGTTTAAAAATAAAATGTTGTGATTTTTTGAATTTGGATTTGAATTGATTTCAAACTTGCTTATTACTGCATGCTTTTTTTGAGTTCATTATTTTGGAAAGCAAGTTTTGAATTTGACAATTTCTGTTGTTGATTCAAATAAATTTATTGACCTTGATTGCGTTTTGGTTTGTGATATAGATCTAAGTAACCTATACATGTTTAATAAATGAAGTTTTCATTTTGAAAACTCTTTGATTTGGATTTTGATTTTGGAAATTATTTTGATATATATAGTTTATATTTCTAGAAGAAATATTTTATTATTTCTTAGAGAAACATATACGATAAACTTAATTTCTAGCATTTGAAATAAAAGTTGAGAACCTGCAGTTCCTATTGCTAAAAGCTTGAGTTTCCATAAATTATTAAGTCTCAAGTTTTCTTATAATAAAGAACCAGAAGTTTCAATAAAAGAGCATAAACTTGAATTATAAAAAAAAGGGATATATATATATAAGAGTTATTTTAGTTATTTTAGAAATTTTGACTATTAAGAAATAAAATCTCTCTTATGGTATTCATTTAATTTTATTATTGAGTATATTAAACTTAACTTTGAGATTAAATTTTGCTAACTAAAGTTAGTTAGATTGATTTATTTGTTTGTAAAGAAATCAACTCGTTGTGATAATATTTTATATTTTATACCACAATAATGGTAAATTGTATTCATTTTTTTAATCATAAATGCATTAAATGTTGTCGTCATGGTAATAAATTAAGTTACCATATCATCATAAATGCACTGGCTACAGTAAATTAAATGATGTTGTATGTTCATGTTTGGAATAAGAATAGACATATGGTTTATTATATGATGTATTCATTTTGGCAAACAATGCTCAATATAATTAAAGAAATAAGTTTGAACAACAACCTGAAGTTGTGCAAAGATTTTTTTTTTCTTCAACTAGAAGTTGTATAACTCAAAGTCCAAGACCCGAAGTCTTGAATTATGAAAAGATATGCTGATAAACTTTACAAGCTCGAATTCTTATAAGTATTTTTTTTAATTTGTCAAAAGGTATAAGCTTCTAAAAAAAAGGAAGTTTACACAAAATTTGAGAACCCGAAGTTCATAACAAATTAATGAACCTGAAGTTTATAAATTAGAAGCCCAAATCTCTATTAAAATTATGTAAAATGATAAGGTTGTACTTTTTGAAGAAGTTAAAGGAAATTAATAAATTATCATATAAGATAATGATGCTGCATTCAAGAGATTACAAAAATCTCCAAATAAGTTATACCTTACCTCATATCTTCACATTTACATTATATTAACCAAAATACCCTAAAGATATTATGTTATATGATATTTTAAATATCATCCGATGTGTGTGTGCATGCATTAATCTCCTACAGAGATGTTTTAGAGATTTATTTTAAAAAAATTTATTGCAAAGTCCAACATCCCAGAAGAGATGTTATAGGAGTTTTATTTTTATTGCATTGCAATTCCTTAAAAGGAAATACTATATTCCCCAAAGGAGTAATGATATAATTTTTTTGATGTAATAACAATAATTTATCCAAAAAAAATGATATTGTATACTAATGTTACACTCCAGAAGTAGTGGTTTTATCTCTTCGCATCTTACTTTCATTTCGTGCATCTAATTTTGTTACTGTATTTAAAGTTTGATATGTCATTTCAAAGATAGTTACAACAAAAATCTCCACTAGGGATGTTTATGTTATTGTAAAGGTAGTAATTATGTAATTTCTACAAAAGAAACGTTGTACATTGATACGACATTCCAATAGTACACACACACACACACATATATATATATATAGAAGAGATAAATTCACTCCAGAAGTAGTGATAATAAAATATCCCTAGAAGAGACTGATAAATTAGGAAATGATAACATATCTCTAGAAGAGGTTTGCTTATATATTTGGTAATTTTATTAAACCAAATAAATGCATAGAAATTTGATTATAAAGGATCCTAATTTAGTTTAGATTAGATCCTAAAAGTTTGAGAGCTATGCAGCATGTATCATATATTTCATTATAATTATATCAAACGTGAGAAATATTACACGTATAATCAATTCTTGAAGTCATACCTTTAAATATTGTCCTGAAGAGATAGTCTATATTTCATATCATAATTTTCATGCAAGCTATACATACGGTCCTGAGGAAATCTGTATCTGTAACATTCCAAGTATCTAGAAGATATTATTATTATTTTTGCTGTAATTTTTTTACAGAACTCTCAATAGAGATGTGTAGAAATGTCTGTATGCAATTAAAAATTATTCCTTGATAAGTAATCATAATTAGTGTTCAAAACTGATATTTGAGATATAATTGAGGAATAAAACATAACAACTTGAAGTTGTGTGTATATTTTGTTTGAACCAGAAGTTCGATATGGTTTCAAACCAAATGTTTTGAACATTATCATGTAGTTTTGATAGGTTTGCATTGACATTGATTTATAAATAGAAATTAATAGTTTTGATCCTTGTAATAGTTTATTCTAGAAATCACTAATTCAAATGAGAAAGAATATGAAAATTTTATAATATATATGTGATACGTGGACGCACATATACATTCATATATGTAAATATTTAGATAACAACCTGAAGTTTGTTATAAGCTTATCTTATAGATTATGCATAGCTATTATTTAGTGATTTAAAATTCAATCAACATAAATGTTGAATGACCTGAAGTCATGTATGTATTCAAATGATCTACCCAATAAGTAAATTCCTCCAATAGCTTAGATCAATGAATGAGAACAAACTTTAATAATTAATATCAATTGAATGCATCTTATCAATGCATAAAAGAATTATCCTCCTATTATTAATATGTATGATGTATTTGCTAGTAGCAATATCATAATGGATCAAAATAAGAATCCAAAGACGATAATTATTCAATGTTCGTCAACATTGAGGGGGAGGATTAAAAGGGATACAAGTACATTTTGATTATCAAAATTAAATATTGGTTGCAAAATATTAAGTAACTTGAATAAATTATTGACAATATCCCTAGTATACTTGCTCCAATATAAGTTAAAATCCCAGAAGAACTAAAAATGGTATAAATCACATCTGAAGTGTGACAGAGAAGTCAGGTGGAAATATTTTTTGGAGTAAGTAATAAAGATGTAAATAATAGAGGTGAGTGTTCTTGAAGAAACACTTAAGGGTGCTCTTGAAGAGACCAATGACATGATTGTCAAATTACCCTAGAAGTGGTTCAGGTACCTAAAACATGATAATGATAGAGATCTCAATAAATCATATCTAGAATTGATAAGAAATAATCATCGATGATAAATTTGTAAATAATAAAGCGCTTATGTTTATAAATAGATTAAAGATCTTGAATTAAGGGAAAACATGACTGGCCATCATGAATCCTTTACTAATAGAGAAATATGGACATGTAGTCTGCAAAGTAGCTAAAGTGCTTGAACCGCTTAATATACCCTGAAGGTATAAATGTGATTTAAATCATATTAATGAAAGTATACAAATTCCTAAAGAATATAAATACTTTCATGGTTAAAAGGAAGGTAAAGAACAAGGAGCATAGATTACAACTTTCTTTTAAGTATTGTTGTAATGAAAATCTTGATATAATTCATGATGAGTAGATTACTTCCTATTTTTAAGTATTCTTGTAATAAAACTCTTAATATCCATTGAAGTAGTAGTTGCGATATGCAAATACTTATTAAAGTATACAAATTCCTGAAGAATATATATAACTTTTGTAGTTATAAAGAATGCAAAAGACATGAAGTATAGATTACAACCATCTTCTAAGTATTGTTGTAATGAAAATCTTGATATACTTCAAGATGAGTAGATTACTTCCTACTTTTTAGTAATGTTGTAATGAAATTTTTAATATTCATGAAAGATGTATAGTTGCAATACGCAAAACTAATTTGAAGCACAAAATGAAAGCACATGAAGTGTTTTTCATAAAAGAAGCATACAAATTGCATAAAATGCAAATTATATTTGGAAGAAACAATCTTAGAAAATTTAATTGTATTGAACGAAACTAATAATAAATTGTATTATTAATGAGATACATATTTATAGATCCAGAAGTATCTATAACCAATTTAAGTTATCGTAAGATGAATGCGAATTCAGAGGAAACTTTTAAATCAGGGGGAGCATCCATAAGTATTTTATAATGCACTCTTTTCCCTTAACTAAGATTTTTCCCACTGGCTTTTTATTAGTAAGGTTTTAAAGAGGCATTATCTTGATCCAGAAGTATCCACTCCACAGTAACATTTGAAAATAAGTTACAATGTACGCTTTTCCCTTATTTAAGATTTTTCCCATTGGGTTTTTCTTACTAAGGTTTTAATGAGGCATTGTCTTTATCTAGAAGAATCAAACGTATTTTTAAGAAATAACATCTCAAATATGTTATTTAAGTTAAATTGTATTTTTATCCTTGACTAAGGTTTTTCCCATAGGGTTTTTCTTTTGTAAGGTTTTTAATGAAGTGTTGTATTGATCCAAAAGTACCAAACTCTATTTGATTCTATAAATTATTGAAATATGTAATACTATATTGTACTCTTTTTCCTTAACTAAGATTTTTCCCATAGGGTTTTTCTTAATAAGGTTTTAATAAGGCATTATTTTGATCCCGAAGTATCAAACTCTTAGAAGGAATATCATTTTGAGTATGATATTTATGGTTTCACAAGTTGCACTCTTTTCCTCTTTTAAGTTTTTCCCATTGGGTTTTCCTTATAGATGTTTTTAATGAGGCAACAAACAATATCTATATCGACTGAATCGATAAATGCAAGCAAGATAATAATGAGGGGGAGCAATCATCATACATGTTTCGAAATGGAAAATTTCAAGTTATCAGAGCATTCACAATTTTGAAGACGCATATTCAAGGGGGAGTGTTACAATATATGTAAACCATAAAATGAATATGCTTTTATGTTCTTTTGTTTAGTCCCACATCGTGGAATAGGTTAAATCCTTTGCTCTGAAGCCTTTATATAAAGGAGGCTATGTGTAAATATATGTCAAATTCTCAGGAATGAATAATATATCTTCTGTCTCTCTCTAATGGCTTCCACTTTCTTTATTTTATAACAAAGGAAGGAATAAATTACGAAGAGATTTTTTCCCACACAGCTCATTTAGAAGTAATAAGAATTTTACTACAATCCACACGTCACCATGATTTTAAAACTTTTAAAATAGATGTTAAAAGTGCTTTTTAAAATGGTTCTATAAAAGGAAATGCTTATGTAGAATAACCCCTACACTTTATACATGAAAAATTTCCAAACCATGTTTATAAAGTTAAGAAAGCCCTTTATAGACTCAATCAAGCACCACGTGCTTGATATGAACAACCAAAGAGTTACCTTTTAAACCCTAGTTTTGATATTGGAAATATTGATTCTACTCTTCTTATTAAAAGGAAAATGACATTTTAATAGTCCAAATTTATGTAAATGATATAATATTTGGTTCAACTAACGAAAATTGATGTAATGAGTTTTCTAACACTAAGGAAAGTGGATTTGAAACATCACATATGGGTGAACTTACTTATTTTCTTAGTTATAGGTTAAACAACTTAAAGATGACATTATTATTCACTAAGAAAAGTACTGTAATGATTTTAAAATATTTGGAATGGAAAATACTTCTAGCAAACCTACATTAATGAGTACTAGTCTTCACTTAGATAAAGACTAGAATAATAAGGATATGGATCAAAAGAAATGTAGAAGTATGAAGGATTTTTACTTTATTTAATGACTAGTAGAGGACAAAATGATGAGTGCTTGTTTGTGTGCTCAATTTCAAGTGAATCATAAAGAATCACATTTGCGAGCCGTAAAACAGATTTTTGTGCTACTTAACAAACGCTAAAGACTACAGTCTTTTTGATACAAAAAAATGTCCTTTCAAATTAGTGCCATGTAGCAATGTTGATTTTGGAGGATGCAAAACAGATTGGAAAAGTATAAGTGTTACTTGTGTTTTATCGGCCATTTTTTTAGTTTCGTGCTTTAGTAAGAAGCAAAATTGTGTTTCACTTTTGACATTTAAAGAAGAAAATGTTTATACTACTTTGGCATGTGGTCATATCATATACATGCAACAAACACTTCCTTTTGGTGTAAAATAAACTAAATCACACACACTCTATGATAACACTAGTGTCATCAATTTGTCTAAAAATCAGATTAATCACCCTAGAACAAAGCACATTGACATTAGACATCACATTTTAAGAGATAATGGAGAAAATGCATCGTATTACTAGATTTTTAGATTTAGAAAAATCAAATTGCTGATATTTTTACAAAAGCATTGTGTGAAAATACAATTTTAAAAGAAGAGACTTAAGTATTTCTTCATTAAAATATTTCCTAAAATTATGTTTTTATACATATATATGATTTTTCTCTCCTATACTACATTTTGTTGATAACTAAGTGGGAGGAAAACCGAGCATATCAATAAGGGGTAAAATAAAATTTTACATTAATTTATTTATTTAAAAATGTATAATTCTTATCATAAAAAAGGGTAGAATGTTAAATTCTATCTATTTGAGTTTTGAAGAGACAACTAGACATTTCAATATATTTGTATAATTTGAATTTTCGGGAAATATTATCTTTGAAGACTAAGGCAAATTATTCGATGACTAAGGAAAAGCACTCGAAGGTTGAAGATCAAGAAAAGTCATCGTGTTTTGTGAGTCTTAGAAATGTTATTACTTGTACAATATCCTTCATGATGAGACACGCAAAAAAATTTAATCTCGGTTTGAAAAATGATTACTTTGAAAATTTTTACACACATTTTTTACTTAGAACTTTTTCAAAAGTTTATCTCAGTTTCTACAGGAATTCAAATGTCTAATTGAAAATTCAAACGTTTGAATAAGGCTTTTTTGGGCTTTTTTGAACTATTTTATCTCTGTTTAAATACCCTGTAAGAAACAGATGTATGAAACAATTTTTAAACACCTGAATAAAAATTTTAGACACCCGAATATGTCATTTTTTGAACTAATTCTTTTTTGCATGAAGTCCATAGAAATTAAGACATTTGGATCTAAATTCAGATGTTTGAATTCTTATAAGGGCTACATTTTACTTTGAACTAAAATTTCTTTTAAAAGGTTATCTTCTTCTACAAACAGTTGTAACTCTTCTAATGGTTATATCTTTTTAAATATTATAAATATATTATTACTGAACTTTTGATTTAACTTTGCAAACCTTGATTCTTTCTTTCTTGCTATATATTTTCTTTGTTTACAAAGTTATTCAAAACAATGTCTTGCTTCCTAAAATCTACATGTTAATTTACAATCATCAAAGGAGATTATTGGAAGGGTATACAAAAAATGACTTATCGATGTTATTATAGAACTTAACAAGTCAAAGATAAGTTTTATTTTATTTTATTGAAGTCTTGTTGGAGATCTTCAAGTAAGGGTTGAAGTCTAGTTCGGTTGTTCAGGCGGTCAAGTAGAAACATGTCCTTCCAGATAAAGTGAGGGTTTTTTTGAAATTCCAAAGGATTCTGATATTGGACGTAGTATGTGATGTCTAAACTAACATAAATACCACTGGTGCAATCTTTTTATTTACTTCTCTTTGTTTACTTGCTTGTTTATATATTCAGTTTAAATATTATTCATATTACTCGATCCTTAGACACTTTCATGTTTTACGCTTCTTCCTAACTAAGGGAGAACAATAAGAAATAGTATCATTCTCAAAGCTTGATGCCCCTATAGGGGGACATGTACAAGAGGAAAGACCCCTTCAAGGATCCAACTCTCCAATATGTTTGGGTTTCTAGTCTGTGCCCTATCCTCTCCGACTCTAGGGTCTCGATTGTACAAGACCAATAAATACTGCTCTTGGAAGACTAAACTCCTATCCATAGCCCCACATGTCTGCTAGCCGTCCCCATGATCTCTGCCTCTATTGAATCATACAAGCATGGGTTATACACCGAGCACTCACCCAGTGGCCTGATCACCGTTGAGCTCACACCTATATCCAATCCCTAGCTAGCGTTGGTGTTCCTATGCTCCTCTCCAAGCATGCCTTACTACAGCCTCCCTTAACTAGATCGACAACCATGGTCACCTCTTTGCCCTTCTTGGACTTTGATGCCCTTGCTATGTTCCCTACCATGTTCTACCAGGGTTTAGCAGCCCTACCCTACGTAGATAGGTGTTAGTCAATACAATGGCTGCATTCTTACAGTTGTCAAGTGGGCCATGGATTGACTCAATTCGGGCAGCAAACTAGGATTGATCTTCACCTAAGTTCCCCTAAAAAGAAGCAATGGAAAATCAAACACATTAAAACAAGGCAGAGGAAAATAAATTAGGAAAATTAATGTGTAGAAAAATTGCTTAGGTTTCAAAACTCTTGAATGAGAAGATCGGGATTGATGACAGATTGCGCAAAGAAGAAGTGATCTTTATACATAACCACCTTATTCGACAAACCAAAAATCTAGGACGTGGTAACTCAGCTCCACAAATAGTAGTACAATCCTTCATTGGAGCTAGCAAGCTTAGGAATTTTGTACATGACCCTGATGAATTGGGGAGATGGTTCAGGAGGTCCAAGCCATGACATATTATATACAAACTAGCTAGGAAGCTATATTCATTAGGATAAATTTGGGAAGGAACCATGGGAATTTGAAAAGAAGACAAAATGATATGAAGCAACAAAGACATGTCATATCTCATATAAGAGGGAGTCCAACCCGATGGAGGCCTATACGCTTTATCTCCTCATACCGAGAATTGAGGGATAATGTTTGCAACACTGGCCTTACGAGAGCCTTCACATTGTCATTTTTATCTTCCGGTTTTTTGAAGGGTACTCCTATGAAAGGGGGGCGGACACAGAAGCACCCTCGGTGGCCACTTCCTTTATTTTTCCCTTCACCATCTATAAAAACACAAATATGATGTAGTGATTGAACCACCCCATATAAACTTAAGGGAACACATTATACTTTGGGGAAAACACTTCCCTCATAAAGGGTGGTCAACATAACTCCAATGTGCCTTAAAAAGGCACCTTGCAAACATCAATTTGATCAACCCTCACATAGTTTGGTAATTATTACAAGGCTTAAACATGACGACCTAATAATGTAGAATATTTACGTCTTTAAATGACATTGTAGTACATTTAACGATCCTCAATCTAATGTCCTATCTACTATATTCTTCCATGAGTAGAGGTACAGTTCATAATTTAATAGATTTCCTTAAGTTTTATTCAGGGCATAAACTCAACCCCATGACCGACCAAGCAATGTCAAACTATCAGCAATCTACGATGGATATACTTTGACTGTTACCATTAAAAGAGGTAGAAATCTATCGATGATGAAAAACAGGGTAAAACTAATGAAAATCTAGGCATAATTTCTATAAAATAACCTAAAAACATTAGGAAAGATAAGGAAAAGTAGAAACAATGGAAAGGAATTACTTACTTTTGCTGAGTTAAATCTAGAAGAAAGCTCAAAGAATTCTCTAAAGGTTTGAAGAATGTCAGTAGTAAATTTGCTAAATGGAACAGTAAACAGAATGAGAAGATCGCCTCCTTTTTTTTTATAGATTTGGTATCTATACTCAACTAATGGATGGATAAAATGGGAAATAGTTGGACCACAAAATAATAATCAAGTGCACCGTCAAATCAAACATCAAACCACTGAAACATTCTCAAGACATGAATCATCACATCCAATGAGATCATGCCATGTGTCATTTGCATTATTTGAGAATAAGACAAGTCTACCTCTTTCCATGAAGTCAAATTTAGGGAAAAAACGTTGCTCGTGTTTCTTATAAAATATGAACTGGGCCCATCACATCCAAAGCCCAACCACAATGACCTGCTCAACAAGTGTTAATCAAGATCTCATGTAGCTCAGTTGCTTGCTCATCCAAATAGGCCTCACCCAAAGGCCTACCTACATCATAATCCTTATCTGAAACCATGTCCGTATCATTCACAAAAATGATGGTCGCTCACAAGCCTTCAAGCATCATATCCCGACTAGTCTCTGGACATCCCCTCGTCCTATCTATCATCGGCCAAGCTGCCCAAATGGTGCTAACTCCTAAAGCCACTTATCCGCTTGCATGCCTCGTCCGTACAATTCTCTAACCGTCCAACCCTTCCTTTTCCAATCTTCCTACCTGCCTCACTTTTTGTATGCGGACAGGGATCTGACAAAATCTTTTTGTCACTCCTACAAAAAGAGGCGACAACTCCATATTATTCCCCTGATAAAAGTGTCATGACTATATTGTTCATCTGACAAAAGTGCCATTATGGAATTACTGCTCCTTGCACTATAGTAATCTTCTAACAAAAGCATGTTGATATACAACCTACCAACTAACACACATCTAGATCACTCTATCCATGTGGCATCCAAGTTGGCATCATGTAGACCACGACTCACAATTAGCGACTCTAGAAAAATTTAACTTCCTAGGCATCAATCCAATCCCTTTAAAGCACGGTCTCCAGAAATATAAATAGGAGAACTAGTGGTAATATCTCCATTTTATTTATTTTGGTAATAAAAAAGGTAAATTATAATAACTAATCGTATATCTTTTCTAGATGGGAGCACTCCAAATTATATGTAATTTACTACCTTTTATCACATTTTCATTCGTATTTAGTCCTCTTTTTACAATTTTAACTATGTTTTTAGTGAGTAACCTCTATTATTGACCTTAATCAATCACTATTTCGAGGTTGGCTAGAAATCTAATGAAAATTGCTGCACATCTGTTGTTGTTAGGTGTTTAGCTGGTGCAATTATAGTACACCTATATTATTTATTAGGATTGTAGTTATCATTTGTTGGATTTGTGTTGAGATATTATTCCCTATTTGAGTATTTTCACTCCATATAGCTAGGACGATAGATATGCCTATATTATTATGTTGATGCTATTTGTTAGAAATAACTATTATTTTTTGCTAACATTTGTATGAGGTCCATGTATGAAAAGAACTACATGGTCTTGATTCAGATAGGATACGTAGGTAATCTATCTCCATGTAAGACCACTAAACTTCGGATTGGGGTGCATAAACAAAAAGAAACGGTCCAATTGTTTGCTCATCCCCTTTTTTTTTGTATTAGTATATGTATTGTGTATACCTATGTATTTTTAAGGTTTGTAGGGAAGACAAGGAAAAAGGAGGAAGTTCGATCGTGGGTCATATCAATAGGTTTCCCACTTAATATACCTTTCATTGAATTATTGTGGTCCTGTTTCATACATTAGATAATATTAGGTAGTACTTAATGTAATATAATATAGGTAAACTCTAGACATATTATTGTGTTGACTCTAGAATTTGAAATCTCCTTCATCTCCCCTAAATCTCACTCAAGATCCACTTTTTACACTTGCACAAGATGAAATTTCGAAAATGTTTTCTAATTGTTTGATACTTATCTCATCTAAGATCTTTAGACCTCAACTCGAGTTATGACTAAGATGTTAGTTCAAAATTTCGTCTAAAATCCAAGATTTAAAAGCTTGAACTTGACTCTTGAGTTATACATCTATTAAAGTGTTATGTTGAAATGTAGGTCTCTTATGATATAAATCAAATGTATTAAAAATAGAAGCTTAAAATGGTTCACCCAATGATCTACCATTTTGAGCATCTAACAATAACAAACAAGTGACATTTAATGCTATTTAGACGTTAAGAATAATGGGGTGTCATATTTGATAACATAGATTGGATTTAGCTAATACCGGGGACTTGGGTGAGTTTCAACCTATTAAGATAGAGTAATTAACACCATAAAGCATGCTAGGAGTAGAAGAGAGAGCATATTGGTTATTAATTGTATGCTTGCTTGCATATGAGGAGTTTATATGTTTATGTCACCATCATATCATGTTGAAGTAGTGTTTTGGTATCAGTTACTGTATGAACATACTTAGAAAATATGGACTCTAGAAGTTTGATAAAAGTTGAGACCCACAATACATATATTAAATGGTGGAAAATAGCGGTAAGAATAGATGCTTGTTGCAATAGGAATAATGTAACATGTAATGGTTAAGCTGTATTGTAAGCTTTGACTTTTATCGAATCTTACTAACTTGGGTAGTGAAAAATATATTTGATAACTGATATTTCATAAAAATATATTTAAACCATACTCTGACGAGAAAACATTTTTTCCAAAAATATTTTATTTTTGTAAATGATTGTATTGAAAACGTTTTGGTTAAAAATATCTAAGTTGGTAATACTATGATTGAGGATAATTTGTTTAAAGCATGTTGGAAAATATTTGGTTAAATATATTTTGGTTCAACTTGGTTGTGTGCTCTTATTTTTGCTGAGTTGGTTGCATTGTTTTCATACTTTTTGAGTGATAACCTAGTATATAAATCGTTTTAATTAGTCATATTCGTTGCACCGTATTTTAGTTGTGTTGTTTTTTTGCATGTTCAATCATGTTGCTTTCCTTGCATGTTTGGTTGTGGTATATTCTTATATGTATAATATAGATGTTTGTTAAAATGTTTGATATGGTTTGACCATGTGATGTTTTCATGTAGGCTTGATGCTTGGTAAACTGTGCGAGAGAGAAGTTAAGTGATAGTACCAGGATGTTGGACTCCTATATTTGCATAAGGCGATGGATTTGATGAGATCTCCAAATAATGCAAAGCATGGTGGGGTGGTATTGATCGTGGGATGAGCCTTTATCTGAGATGACTTACCAAGTGGAACGAGTTGGGTTCTACTATTGGTACATATGTGATAAGGGATATTCGGCAGCAAGCCTTAGGATGTGTGCCATGGCGAAATCTTTACCAAGCAAGCATACATATAGGCCATAGCTCTTGGTAGCACATCGAGCTAGTCTTGATGTATATTTGTAAGAATATGAGCGGTGCTACAATGTATGCATAAGAAATTGTATTCCTTGATGTGAATATATACCCGATCATGTCATATTTTGTTGTGCTATAAAATATGGATATACTACCTCATAAGTAGTTATTCATGTGACGTACTCCTTGTACTTTATCTATGTCTATAAGGTTAAACACACGATATGATATTTCATGCATCGGGCTAATGGTTAATTTTTTGAGTGAATTGCTGGGTGAAAATTCTTTAGTTGTGGGGAGGGGGGAGGGGGGAGGGGGAGGGGGTTGAGAATGTAACGATTGCATTTTTCTTATAGTATTTTCGAAATTTATTTGTAATTATATGTGTTTTGCAGATATATGTGCATGGTGTAGCACAATATAATTATGTCTGATGGTTTATGTTTTTGGATAAAGAAAACTAATACGAGATGCGCGATTGGAAGAATTTTTTAGATTGGACAATTTGATGACCCATACGGTATAAAAACGCATGAAAATAGCTTACCGGGGTGTAGTTGAGAGTGGTTCCATATTATATACCATCATATGGATAAAAAATAGGATGAGTTGCACCGTCGAGAACAACCGACAGTGCTACAGGTCGTACGAGCATGAAACATGAGTCGGAACTAACTAAATAAATAAAAAGAAAAGGTTTTATTTTTTTAAAACCCTAACCCTAGTGTATTCTTTATAAATATTCATTATAACATCCACACTAATCATCCGTGAGTTAGGAGATACAAGTCTATTGAATAAGTGATTGAACCTAATTTTGGATGCATATCTGGAAGCACCTAATTTTTTTCTAAACTGCTACAAGTACGTAATTCATTTTGTACGGTTATTATGATATTTAACCATATTTGAAGAAAATTTTGTTGAAATTCATATTACATAAAAATTTTCTATTGCTAAATGGCTAAAATGATGATAAACCAATTTGGTTTAGTTTTATTTAATGTAGAAGAAAACTTAACAAAAAAAAGGTAGTGCACCTCCACCACTAAAATATATAAGGAATAAAGTGGAAGTGATTTGTACAAATTGGAATTCAGTGATGTTTAAACCATAGAAACATAAATTAACCATATTCAACAGTCCTAACACACTTGAGCATCGACATATTATCCGATGCGCGCTATGCAAAAGATATAAGTGTTAGATATGTATACCAGACTTTCTAAATTTTGGATAAAACTCATCCAACTTTTATAAAATTGAAAAAGAGTAGAGACTTACATTATCTAATTGACGCACCACATTTCTCCTTAGAGATAGAGGTATAAATTTTTATTAGACTTTCTTACTTAGATTTTCTTTTAGGTTGTTAATTAGAACAATGATATATGTGCAAGATCCTATTTCGGATTGTCATATTACTTTTCAATTTCCCATATCTTTTTCAACTTGTTTGATCCCTACTGGACCAAAATTCATACAATATATGCAAACGCTAACCGAGTCGATCCGAGAAAACTAGAATCCAACCGAAAACTAACGGGTTCGAAAGACGAAAATTACCATAAAATAAAATGTATTTTAAGTGTTATTAAGCTACTGGATCATATCCGACCTGATCGAGGTCCAAAACGGGCTCGAGTCCGATCTAACTTATGTAAATGTATATTTTGGATCAAGCAAAACCCCACCGTCTATTATTAGGGTTGTTAATGGATATCCGAAAAATTTGAAATCCGTCCGCATCCGCATCTGAAAAGCGGATAATATCCGATATTCGAAAAAACGGATGCAGATGCGATACGAAGACATCCGCATCCGAAAATTATCCGTCCGGTCTTTGTCAAGATTATAGTATAAATTATGTGTATTTTAGTATAATGAAAGATATTTATTTACTGTTGTATTAAGTTAGTAGTTTATATTATATGCACTTAATGCTTATTAACTGCTCAAAACTATTGATTATCACCATATTTGTTTATATTTAACAATTTTATAATCAATCGGATTAAAAAAAATGTATGTTAAACTTAAGATTTATATTTATATTTGTTGATTTTTAAATCGTTAGCTTGTAGAATAATTATGCGATATTCGTCCATCTCCATGATATCCAATATCCAAAATCATTTCGGATGCGGAAAGGACAGTGCGCCTGTTGGAATCTATGTTGAGAGGCTTATCTATAATCAACGCCCGGATCCGGATAAGTAACCAATACAATCTGTGCTAGCAGATTTGGTTTCGTCTTATTTTTGGGTTTTCTGCCGATGGTGACAGATTTTTCCTTTGATTTTAAGTTTGTTCTTCCTGAAATTACCTCAATGTCATATATATTATGTTCAGCTTTCGTTCGGGCAAAATTTATATTTTAATTTGTTATTGGTGAAATTATATAAATCTCCATTCCCATATTTTCTTATGTTAGGATTTTACCTAAGTAAAATCGATTTCGCTCGATATTTAATAGCTTGGGAACAAAAAATCACCGTGGTTGAATAAATTGTAAAGAGAGCCATAATTAGGTGTTTGATTTTATTCTATAACAATAGTTTTTGACTTTTTCAGTTTATTGGTTGTTTCTAGTACATTTGTAAGCCGGATACTCTAAATTGTGGCAGTATGAAGTGGAGATTCATGGGTCAGCTGAAGAATAAAGCTTGATTGAAGATTTTAGCTGGACACAAGTTTTGAGGTAAATTGTTGCTAATTTGGTACAGATGAATCTCCAGCATGTTACTCCACACATTCTGTTTGTGCACTGCAAAATGTTCTTCCTACCGTAATTAATTGAAATTTATTTTAGTGTGCTACTAAACGTTTCTTACTTTCAGAACTAAACACCACCATACACAGTATAGTTCTCTGTTTCTTTAACACTATCTATTATTTTATTTGCATCCAAAATTTTCAAAACATGACAGCTGTCCCTCCTATTTCTAATCCACATAACTCTTTTCAAAAAACATAACAAAAATCATGGAACACACAAAGAGTTAATAATAAATAATAAAATTTAATTTTCGATCGCATTTACGATGATGAAATTTTAATTAAATACTTACTTGATCGGTTACAAAATATTTGTCAAATCATCTTGTTTCATATTTTCACTATTAAATATTTTTTCATTCAAAATAACAAATGCATTCTCAATTTGTTGCGATTGGTATCTTCCATCTAACGACCAAAAAAAAAGAGAAGAAAAAACTATAAGAGAAAAAAATGCATAAACGTTAATATTACAATTCAATATCTTACATTGAGATTGTTAATTAAAACATCATTAACTTTATATTCCCCCAAATTGTGTTAGCCATGGGATGATTAAACTCATCCTAAAATAATAATAAAAAACATAAACAATAAATCTATGATTTATATATAAAAGAAAATTAGGCTTTAAGAAATAAAAAGTAAACTAACTACTTTTTGCTCATCGAAATTAGGATTATCCACTAAATTTTCATTTGGTTTTATCTGTTAGGCAAAAAGAGATCTATTGTTTATTTTTTTTGGCTTTAGGGTTCAAATTTTTTGTTTTCTATGATGTTTTGAAACAGTGTACTTGAGTTTTTCTAAGGAAGATGAAGTGGGTACGATTGTTTAGGGCTGAATGAGAAAATAGATTACATATGCATATGCAAAATTGATAAGTAATAAAATTTTAGAGAAATTTTGACATACATCCTTATAATTATAAAAACTATGTTTTAGCTCTCTCTCAATTTTCTTTTACAAAAATAAATCCATATTTTCAAAAAAAGGTATAATTCAAGAAGATATTTGGGTAATTTTACTAACTTTAATATGTGACAATATTATCGTTTTACATATAATCGCACGCAATACACGTTTTGACAGTCACCCATAAATTTGAAAATGAGAGATGTAAAAGAGAGAGAATTATAAAAAAGAGGATATATAAAATAGTTTCCAAGAGGGAGGGATGTAAAACAAATCTATCAAATAATAATAAAGCTGAAGAATTTCTAGCTCTCTTATTAACTATAGGAGTTTTCTTCATTCTTCTTAATTTTCTTCGGATATTTTATTTTCAAATTTTTATAGTTTACCACTTTATAATTATTATGCTAAGCTTGTTATAATATTTTACATTCAAATACCTATTTTCAAAATTTCCTATAATTATTCACAAATAAATTCTTGATTCAATTCTAATATTTTACATTTAAGTCAATACATTTAAATTAGTTACATAATTCAAAATTTAAACCATTTGCTAAACTTAGTTAGCTAATAGTCAATACATCAAATAAATCCTAATATGACAGTTTCAATAGTATGCATAGTTGCATCAACAAATTAGTGGTGGAACCCAGTGTACGAGGCTTCCGCACGATAGCAGACTTTGAAGAGTCGATAATGTACGCAGCCTTTTTCTCGCATTGCAAAAAGGCGATTTTCGGACTCGAATCCGGACGCTCAGATCACCATACGGGTGACCTAACCATTGCGCCAGCATTTCCCTCGCATCAACAAATTGGTAAGGCTAAAGTTTCATTTGAATACAAAGATATGTAAATCACATAGCATAAATTATATACATCAACAATAATAACAATTTATTTTGTAATCCATTTATCTCTATGAAGTTATCATGCACTCAATGATTTTTTTTTATTTTTAGCTTTTAATACATATATTTTAAATTGTGGAAATTAGCCACAAGGACCTCTTTAGCAAGTGAAATTAGTTTCTAGAACACATAACGAAAATAATTATTTTCAAGAACAAAACGTAAAATAATTAGTTTGTAGGGCCTAAAAACCTATGAAATTATGTCCTTGAAAGTAAATGGATTACCGATTTTGTCCTTGAAAGTAATTATTCTGCTGAATTTGGCCTTGAAAGTAATTTCTTTGAATGTGTGTCTTAGAAACTAATTGGACTGCGAAGTTTGTCCTTCTGGTGAAATGCCCCTTTTAAATTTTCCATAATTATTTACAAACTCTTTTTTGTTCTCATCTAATATTTTATATTTGAGTCCATATATTTAATTAATCATGTAATCTTTAATTTAAACAATTTAAATAATTCAATTAACTAATATTCATTAATTCATCTAACAAATCCTAAAATAAGTTAATTTAAGTATGTATACAACACTCATATACATGAGCAAAGATGATAAATTATTATTTTTATTCATATATAAAAATATATATCACATAACATAAGATGCATACATAGATAATAATAATATTTCATTTCATTTATAATTCATTTATCTCAAAAGAATCATACATTGCATAACAAAATTTTATTTTTACAACTTTTCAAGGATAAATTTATACTTTACAACATTGCAATGTGAAAGCGCAGATTATACTAATAAAAACTAGGTTATGTAGACACCTTCATTTTCAACACGATATTAAAACTTACGCAACTCATAACTCAACTAAATACTATAGAATATATTTTTGTAATTAGAGAAGTTGTAAATATGACATTCCTTCAACAACATGAAATTTATTGCTCACTGCAAAGTTAAAATGGTTTAATAATTGAAATCTCATATAATGAATAAAAGTTTACGTGTAGATAAGTTGATCATAAGATGTTCTTTTCAACTACAATTACATATAAAGCTCTTCTCATTTTCTCCTACGTTTGAACATTCAACCATTTATATTTAATTAGTTAAGTTGATTATTGATTTAAAATATTTAAATAGATTCAATTATGTAATATTTATTAATTCATTTATAAATCCTTAAACATATATATACAACATTCATATTAACAGAAACGGTAAAGTTATTTTTTTCATCGATATATATTAAAAATACACGTATCAAATAACATCAACTATTTACACACACATGTATATATACAATAATAAAAATTTCAACATACATATACGTACATACATATACACACACATACATACATACATACTTACATATATATATATATATATATATATATCTAAATTCCCATAATAATACGTGGTTAGCGAGAATTGAACACTCTATCACACATCTTAGCGTCGCATTTCATTTTAAACTATAATTTCTCTACTTCAATAAATTTATCATATATTCTTAAAAAATCTATTTTTAACAATAATTAAAATTTAAGTACTGTTTTGTAACAACATTACCATGTGCAACGCTTGGGTTATACACTAGTTAAATAACAATAAACCAGAAAAATTTCCTGCTTTCTTATAAATTTTAGAAATTTTCTGCTCTCTCCTTAATTCTCTCTATATATTTTATTTTTAAATTTCTACAATTTATCGTTATTATAATTATTACAAAGTTCTACTAATTCTCTTCATTATCGTTTTACATTTTTATATCGACTTTTAATAATTTCTACAATTACTTATCAAATTTCGTTAAGTTTTATCATATTATTTTAAATTCAACTCCATATATTTAAATTAACTAAGTAATTTAAAACTTGAACTTTTAAAATAAATCAAATTAACTAATATTTATTATTTGTTCTAATAAGTCCTAAAAAGTGGCAATTCAATATATTTCATATAACACTTATATTGACAAAAATTGTAAAACTACTATTTCATTAAAGTCCATATTTAACTTAAAATTTACATAATTATATACAAAGTTTTCTTTATTTCTCTTACATCATTCTACATTCAAGTTTACATTTTTTCTTTCTAAAATGACTACTTCATCACAAAGAAAAAATAATAATATGAATTCTTTCTAAAGTTGGTATTTAATTATAAACAAACACACACACGGTTTTTTCTTTCTACAATATATATATATTATTACGCATAAAAAAAATCTTCTTTTCGAAATTGGTATATCAAGTGAATTCTTTATTATTAATTAAATTTATTTTGTTAAAAATGATATCAATCAATTAAATAATAGTAAAACAGAAGAATATCCTGCCCTTTTATTAATTTTAGGAATTTTCTCTCGCTTCTCAATTCTTTAAAAATATTTTAGTTTCAAATCCATATAATTTTCTATTATTATAATTATTATTACAATGTTTCTATTAGTTCTTCCTTCTATTTCTTTACATTTAAATACCAACATTCAATTAATTTTTACAATTATTTATAAATTTCTCCAAAGTTTTCTTTTATTATTTTACATTTGAGTCCATATATCAAAACTAATTAGGTGATCTTAAATTTAAACTTTTTTTTAAAAATTAACAAATTTCATCAATTGATCTAATAAATTCTAAAAAATGGTAATTTATTATGTGTACCACATTCGCATTAAGAAAAATGGTGATGCTAATTTTTCATTCAAGTCTACATAGTTTAAAATTTAGACAATTATATACAAATTATTACAATTCTCCACTAATTTTCATTCCTTTCATTTTACATTTAAATACCAACATTTAATAATTTTTACAATTATTTATGGATTCCTCCTTAATCTTCTTTTATTGTTTTACATTTGAGTTCGCATAGTTAAACTTATTAAGTGATCTTAAATTCAAGTTTTTAAAATAAATCCAACCAATAAATATTTATTAATTGATTTAATAAATCATAAAAATGACAACACTATATGTACCACATTCCTATTGACAATTATCTAGATAACTATCTTTAGTTCTGTTACGTTGTTCTACATTTAAGTTAATAAAATATTTTTCTCTTTAAAATCACTATTTTGATACAAGGATACACCCACACACATAAATACACACACATTAATTATATGCATGTGTGTATGTATTATTTTTCTTTCTAAAGTTGGTATTTAATTACAAGCAATATATGCCTAAATTTTTCTTTCTAAAATTCGTATAATATTACAATCATATATAACGTTTTTCCTTTTCAAAACTGGTATTTCCAAGTGGTTTCTTTATAAATAAAATTTATTTTTCTAAAGAACGACGTTACAACTAATGATAAGCGATTATTGTTTGTATTCTATGATGTTGAAAAATAATAAAAAATTTCAGTTAGTATGTTTTTGTAAAAGGGTTATATTTTAATCATTTATATTCATAATTTACGTTAACTAATGGACAAAAATAATACCATGTTGACTAGAAATATTTTTCTTTTGTATTTTCCTTTTGAGATGAATGTTAAATATTTTATGAAAAGATTTATTATAAATTAAAATTATTGAGGTATGAAACATAAAAATACAATTTTTTTACATAATTAAAATGACAGTGTGATTTATAACATTGCAGATCATATTTTCACTTAATATTTGTATTAGTATTTAAATAATATTTTGTTTCTCACTTTGATATATCATATACTTATTTTTGATAAATATGGATTGCAAGAACTTTAAACGCATAAAAATATATTGATTCGTTAGTATCAGACTTTCATATTTAGGTGTTTTCATCATTCTATCAAGTAATATTTGAACTTCAATCTATGCATCATTTATCTTTTAGTTAAATGTATCAAAAGCTAAATGTCAATTTCAAAATATATATACATGAATATTTATCTATAAATTTTTATAGAAATATCACTTTCAAAATTAGTGAAGAACACCAATTTTTATTTGTTTGCTTAACAAATATTGAATCCTAAAACATTATAAATTAATATGTAACTCATTTCTATCAGCAACATAATTATTTAAATTTTATTCAAATACAGTAGGTTCAGTTTATAACTGATTTTACTTAACAAGTTCATCATATCATATATTAAATAATAAATTTAATTCTTCAAAAATAATTATAAAATTATTTTTCCACAATATTCATGTGCAACGCACATGTTACACACTAGTAAGTTTTAGAAAGAGGGATGTGTCCCTAATTTCCATAAAATTTCAATGGTAACAAGAATCATTTTTCTGAATGCCAACGGTAGCACCCTTATTTAAGGATATTGATTTGCTTCTTCATTGCAATGGTTACACTGTTTTTTCTCAAAAATATCTCTATTTAAAATCAAAAACATACATAAAACTCAAACAAAAAGTTTTGAGCTCGTTTCCTCCCCTTCTCCATTGATTTAGACATTTCAAGCATCAAATGCATTGATATAATTATATGGAATCCAAACAAACATATATCTATGTATGTACGTATGTATGCCAATTCAATGTTAGAATCAATAAAATTAAAGATAAAACAAAAATTTATCTGATTTCAAAATTTAGGATTTGACAATTTGGGGAAGTGTCATTTGAATCAATGGACTGATGTAATTATTTATAAAAGAAAGGATAACTTTGTCTTTACTGCGGTATAGATTTAGCGAAAATGGCATATGTTAATTTAACACCTTTAATGATATAGGTTAAGTAATTAGTGGTGTATAACTCATTTAGCTAGAGTTCATAATATAGAGGCTAATTTAAACGTATTAAGGCTCGATCTGATCATTTTTTAGCTGTTCTGTTTATAAGATGTTATGAAATCTTGTACTTGCGAATTGTTTGAAGCACCACACCAGTTTTGAATGTTGCTAAAGCCGATCAAAACTTTTCAGCCCATCAAATTAGTGATTTTTAGTCATTTCTCCAAAGTTTTTCCAACTGTCCTCTCTCCAACAATTATTTTCATGTGTTTCAAGCCTAATACTACAATTTTATTTCACATTTTCTATTTTAAAAAGCATATTTGATTAAAGTAGTACTTTACTTAGATGATACGAATGACTTCTCTTAAAAATAGTTCGAAGTTCATTCGAGATTAATTTAGGGAATGAGACGGGATTATTTTTTCGGTGCAATTGTGGTAATTAGACCCATCGGGCCCGCCTATGTCGATTCTAATTGGATTCTAATTTGTATATTTCGAAACTTTGACATGGCCTGAGATTCAGATTGGGTCAGTTCGGATCTAATCGGTTTATAACACTAAAAATGTGTATACTTATTATTTTTCTTTTTTTGTCTAATTTTATGAGTCGAATCGGTTCTTCATGCTATTTTTCATCAACTAGACCCGACCCTGGACCTATCAAGTTCAAATCAGGTTCAGATCGGTTTGATTCAGAATTGTGGATCTTTGTTCTAATTGTCCATCGTAGTTCGATGTGACAATAACATTAATAAATAGTTCAAAATTTGGTGGAGATTGGTTCGAAGTGTAATCGTATCATTGTACAAAAAATATATATAATACATTCAATCATTGTTGGAATTAGTTTGGATTGTGAAAAATGAAAAGTAAATAAAAAAGAAGTAAAAAGACAATAAAATTATGAAAAGGCTAGTCATCTTTTCATCACACGCCATTTGTGCCATTCGTTGCGCCTTTTCATGTGCACTGCGCCGTATAGAAGAAAGACGCAAACACCGCGCCTTGCACCATGGCACGCGCTGCAGTGCGCCTTTCATAACTATGGAAAACTCTGAAACTGTGTACCATCATGAACAATCAAATTGCTTCTCTAAGAAGCCCAAAAAATCATATCTTTATTACTGCTAAGCAGAACCGAAGAGTCTTTTGTGCATATGTATCATGCCAATGGTTGTTTCACCTTGATGCCCAAAAATTTGCTATTCTACATTTTATCTTAAATAGCACAATATCTAGAAGAAAAAGAAAGACTCGCTGTTCAAATCTGGAGAGATGTATGAATGCCTTTAACATACATCCATATACTTAAAAGAGGATGTATCATAACCATAGTTTGAACTCTTCAACGTTCTAAACTCAAATTTTTTTTCTTCTCAATTATACTGTGTCCAACTATGTCATTCCTTTAGGGCTAACAAATACAATATATAAGTATCAAAAAACGTAAAAATAGCTTTAGCAGTGGATTTAATTAAACATATTGGTCATATACAATGTAGAGCATGCTTTTTAAAACGAGATTCAATCCGTACATTCTGACATTAAATTAATTTTGGAACTGAATTTGGGTCGTGAAATTATAAAAATTCAACAGAAGATATGTATTTTTATGTTAGAAATTTACTCCAGGCAGGTTATCAAATGTCATATAAGTACGTGAAAGCATTGATTCTTCTTCTATTATTAATAACTTATAAATACGCGAGCTTTGTTCGAGAATCGAGAGTCAAAAACCCTAGCTTTGGTCGAGAGTCGAGAGCAAATTACCGGAGTGTTTTTTTTTAGTTTTATTTTTTGCTTCAGCGGCGCTATTTTATTTATTTATTTTTGACCATAGCTTTGGTCGAGAATTGAGAGGAATACGGGAATGGAGGTGTGCGGCTGCTATGATATAGGCTGCTTTTTAAACTTGATTAAGTGATATTGGGCTGCTGTCAAACTTTTGGGCTTATATAATTTAGTTTAATATGGTGTTGTGTAGCCTTTGTTCAATTGCTAGTGAACTTAAAGAATTTGGTTAAATGATATTGGGCTGAAATTAGACTTTTGTTGTATAGCTTTTGAATGTAATAAATTTAATGTTGTATTTTATTCACTTATAGTCTATATTTTATATTTATTTACAGAGATACTTGTTACATTTTTGTTAACAAACCATTGAAAACCTAAACTGGGACCTAAACCAAAATCAAAATTTCCGAAATCATCCGAAACTAACAGTATTTCAACTGATCGAAGCCGAGATCGAAACCGAGCTCTCGAACTTTGTGAAAAACAATAAAAATATGAATCATAGATTGAAACGGGTTTTTAACTGGAATTTGACATTTGACTCAAAATAGAGAGAGTTGATATAAAACATGACGCTTAAGATATTTTTGGTTTTTGTAAACAGTGATGTAAATGTAGCAACAAAAATAATATTCAGATTAATTAGCTCTAATGATGTTTCTTGTTTAAATGGATACAGTTGTATTGTGTTCTATGATAAATACATAGATGGTAGATAGCTTCACAGTATTATGTAGGTTACGCAGCTTTACACTTTCAGCTATTATTGAGAATGAACACTTATGCCTATTTTCATTAATAAGAGTAGCAGCTGGATATATAATGGAATCACAGCACAAAAACTGACTCAAATATCTTTGTTTTAGTTCGAGGAAGAATACAAAGAGTCATTTGCATTTTGCAGTTCCCTTTTCAGGTTTTTGCAGATTGACATGTGATGGCTGCCATTAAACTTGAAAAACAACCCTATGCAACCAGCAGTTTAGTCATTGGCTACGCTCTATGTTCGAGCTTACTTGCAGTAATCAACAAGTTCGCAATAACAAAATTCAACTACCCCGGTCTCTTAACCGCACTCCAATATCTAACCTCATCTATTGGAGTTTACATTCTAGGAAAATTAGGGTTTCTCTACCACGATCCTTTCACCTACGAAACAGCCAAAAAATTCCTCCCTGCGGCCCTTACCTTCTACCTCGCTATATTCACAAACACCAACCTCCTTCGTCATGCAAACGTCGACACATTCATAGTGTTCAGATCACTAACGCCTCTTCTAGTTGCTATAGCAGACACCACCTTCAGAAAGCAACCGTGTCCTTCAAAGCTCACATTTTTTTCCCTAATAATCATATTAGGAGGAGCAGTTGGCTATGTCATGGACGATTCAGGTTTTTCTTTAACTGCGTATTCATGGGCATTTGCATATCTTGTCACAATTACTACTGAAATGGTTTATATCAAACATATGGTTACGAATCTTGGACTTAATACGTGGGGCTTTGTGCTGTACAACAATCTGTTATCTTTGATGCTAGCTCCTTTCTTCTGGGTCATGACTGGAGAGTACCATGATGTTTTTGCTGCTTTAGGATCAGTCGAGAATCAATTTGATATGAGTGCCTTTGTTGCAGTTGCACTATCGTGTGCTTTTGGGCTTGCTATTAGTTTCTTTGGTTTTGCTGCACGAAAAGCGGTTTCTGCTACAGCTTTTACGGTGACTGGTGTGGTTAATAAGTTTCTTACGGTTGCGATCAATGTCAGTATATGGGATAAGCATGCTAGTCCATTTGGTTTGCTTTGCTTGCTTTTTACTCTTGTCGGCGGTGTTTTGTATCAACAGTCAGTTACGGCATTGCAAAATGAGTCTAAACATGCAAACAATAGGGATGGAGTCGGCGGTGATGAAGATAACAAGCAAGGAATTGGCAAATATTCTAGTGTTTGATTTATTCTTTTATTTATTTTTAAGTGGAAGAAAAAATAATTTTTTTATATTTATTTTGTACATTTTTAGTGTGATTAGTGTTTAAACTTTGCTAAACTTATATTCATATTTCATAAATTTTGTGTTGATTTTGTTTCTTGACGAAGTTTATCTTTGTATAGAGGAGGTTAGTGAATGGATGGCACAGCTTATAGTATGAATTTGAAGTGATATATTTTGTTCACTGACTTAAAGATAAAAGTGTGATTGGGTCAAATCATATGCTTGTGGGTGCGATTATTTCTTCTTCTTCATGTTTGTAGAAATATAAATTTTGAATGCTATACTTAATTATAAATATATAGAAATAGAGAGGAAATGTGCATAGAGCATAATAGATGTTTAATGGGTGGAATACTGTAAATATATTCGTAACGACCAACATTCTTAATACGTTTCTACGTATTGGCAGATTGTAGAAATATTATTTTTCACTCAGATGATCTTCAAATTGGATTGAAATTTGACATTTTTGACATTTAGGAATTTTATTTACGATTTTTCTTTAAAAACTAGTAAGGTCCATAACTGTTGATAGCAGTCAAATTAGGATTCGAGACCACTTTCATTGAAAAAGGCATGATGGTTTCTCTTTTCGTAGAGTGGTCGTAATAGCTTTATAGACTTACTGTTTAGTGGATATGGCCATTCGAAGTTAGACAGTTTTGGATAGATATTTGAATCATTATGTAGAAACTCTGACGCGCTATTATGTATTTTGATTACTGGTGTACCCTATGATGGTAGTTTAGCATATATTTGAGTTTATGTGCTAAACTGTTAGATGTATGGACATGGCAGGCAAGAGTCTACATTCATAGTATTCTTTATACTACGTTGGCTTTTATAGTATCTTCAGATTATTTATCATTCACACCAGATAGTTGTCTCACTCATGATTTTATGTTTTCCTTCTTATTATCTCGGGTACTCTTAAATGAGTAGATTATGTAGCAGTTTTGCTATCGACTCATGGAGCTGTTTAGAAGATGAGCAAGAGGTCAATGCTATTATATATGATATTATCCGAGTCTATTTGCTTATTCTCTCGTGCAACACTTTAGAGATTTACAAGTCCTACATTTTATTCGAGGCAGATTTTGAGTTTATTTATTAGCTGCATAAACTCTATTACTGCTTCGTATAACTATGTAGGATAGTGCTTTGGTCTGTGATGGTCCATATAGTTATATTTTTGTCTCGACTATTTTTATGTAAGTTTAATTATTATGCTTTATTCGATATGCTATGAGATTCTATGATTGTTTTAGTTACTTTATCCCTTGACTATCGCTCTACATCGACCGTATATCATTGTAGTGCACTATATATGTATATTAGGTACCGAAAGTGCAGGACGGTCGTCACATTTTGTATCAGAGCTTAGGTTGCGTAGCTGACCTAAGTTGTACAGGATCATTTAGGTAGATTAAATGGAATACTCTAGAGTAGGTCAAGTGATATACGAAAGAGCACATTTGATATATATTTTGGTTTCAAAACTATATACATATACATATACATATACATATACATATACTTATACATATACATATACATATACATACATACGTGTGTGTGTGTGTGCGTATATATATATATTCATACACACACACACATATAGTATAAGTCGAGTTGCGAACACAAGTACCATTGATACAGTTTTCCTTTATGAGAGACTGATCATTCTTATTACAGATTTTAAAAATAAGTTAGCATACAAGAAACGATGCTAGGAACTCCACCTTTAGAGTAAAAAGGAGGAGTTGGGCTCGGTGGCGGCTAACCCTGATTTGCAGATCATGTTCGCTGAGATGATAAGGAACACACTGTGAAACTCCCAAGGTGTTGCTCCTGCTATAGCTATTGATGGTGCTCCGATCCAGGCGCCCAAAATCGACTTTGCTAAGCTAAACAAGGACTATTCTAGTCTTGAGGGAAAACTTTTCTTTGGAACGTAGTCAGTTGTGAAATTCTAAGATTGGATCGATACTTGTGAAAGGATCTTTAAGGACATAGAATTAAAGGATGTAATAAAAGGAAGCTAGTCTCTATAATAGTTTCAAGGATTAGCGATGGGTTGGTGGAGCGCCATCAAGATTATTGCTCTTAAGGATCAGATTACCTACAGAGCAGTTTAAGATGAGGTTTGAGAAGAATTCATAGCAGCTGCTAAGAAATTGATATTATTCCATCGATCTGTTGATTTGAGACAAGGCAATATGGCTATCTCGGAGTATGTGGCCAAGTTTGACATGCTGTTCAAGTATGGCTTATCTTTTATTGACACCCCGTCGAAGTAATGTAACAACCCGCATATTTTACGATTGCATATTTAAATGTTTTATTTGAATATAGCATTGTTAGTCGGATTAAAGTCCTAAATGCTACTTTTTGTAAACTGTCGAATTAGGACTCGAGACCACTTCTATTGAGTCCAAAACGGTGTTTGCGACCTTTTTGAGTATAAACATCGATATGTTTAGAGTTGACTAGAAGTTTGGTATTTTTATTTGGGGTTTTGGGTTTGGGTTTCAGCCCAATAACCTAACAAGAGAACCCAACTCATCTAATACCCTAACTCCCGCTCCACTCCTCTTCATTCATTCATAACATTTTCCTAACATTCTCAAGCTAAAGGAAAATGGGGGAAAGAAAGGGAAATTAAAATTCCTAAGCCCTAGTTTGCAAGGAAATTCAAATTCAAGTTCTAGAAATCAAAGAGAAGCTTAGGTAAGCATCCTCTTCATCTTCTCCATCTCAATCTCTCTTCAATTTTCAGAAATTCCTAAATCCTAACTTAGAAAATATTTGCTTAAGAGCTTAGATTGGAGCTTCTTGGGTTGAAGTTGAAGAGTGGTTGACCTTTCTTTTGTTTGAGAGCTTCTCATTCATTGTTTTTGGTTTTAAAGGCGAGTTTTGGTTTTAAAGGCGAGTTTTTGAACTCACATCCATGTCTATAGCTTTTATTATTGTTAGGTATGAATTCCTAACATCTATTCATATTCATTTGCTTTTGATTTGAATTGATTTGGTGAATTTTCCAATTTTGGTGTTTTGAAGTCAAAATCATTAAAAATTCTATCTTGGATGTTTGGACATGTTATTTGGAGTGTATCGAAGAGCTTATAAGGCTGGGTTGTCGCTTGGCATAAATCTCTAGTCTTCGTCGCTCGTTCGATCGCTTCCGGTTTGAATTTTTGCCCTTTTTGGGCTAGGCTGATTTTTGCCTAGCAGGAAATTTCAAACGTCTGGAAGAAAATACAAACGTATGGTTGAAAATCCAGACATCTGGTTGAAAAATCCAGACGTTTGAAATTGACGCCTGGAAAAAGGAAAAAAGGCAGAGACAAAATCCAAACGTCTGAAAATCCAACCAGACGTCTGGTTAGTGGTTCAGACGTTTGGTTGGTAATTTCAAACATCTCGAACTGTGCAGTTTTTCCTATCTTGGCTGTTTTTGAGTGGATTTCCAAATTTTATCGACTTTTGTCGTTCCGGTTAGTTATTGTCACTTATTATTGACTTTGATGACTTCATTTATGGATTTTTGGGAATATCCATTTGATTGGATTTGATACCGATTTTTATGGTTTGAATTCACGTCGTCGAATGTGGATTTTTGGTGATAAATTATTTTTACAATCATTTCTGTGGTTTGTCACTTTTAAATAAAAAAGGTTTCTATACTAGTAGTAAATACTCAAACTCTTTCACAAAAATGATTTCAACATTATTTTAAATACAAAGCTTGTTTTTAAAACCGTTTTCCAATATATTAGTATATACAAACCTTTACCTCATTCGTATGAGAAATCTAATTAAACGGTTTAGCAAAACAAGTGGTATGAAACGCTTGCGTTTACTTCGTCAGTTAATTCTTGGACTTGTTCGATTGAAATCTTGTGACAATTTTCGAGTGGAAATCTACAATCTGTTCGTAAATATTTAAGTTAAGCCAGTGGTTATGGGACATGAAGCCTAACTCATATATTTACTAGCTTAGTGTAATTTACACTTATTTTCGAGTGAAAGTCTATAATTTGTTCGTAAATAATTAAGTTAAGCCAGTGGTTATGGGACATGAAGCCTAACTCATTTATTTACTAGCTTAGTGTAATTTACACTTGTTGATATATGATGATCACTCGGTGGAATTTCGGCTCAATTTGGTGGGGTAGCGACCCATGGTCTTCGAGGCATTTGTGGAGCTTCAACTCAATGGTCTTCGGGCCGTTTGTGGAGCTTTGGCTCAAAGGTCTTCGGGCCGTTTGTGGAACTTCGGCTCAAATTTGATGGTTAGCGATCATGGAATAACGTTCCATTTTTGATACACACATTGGTGAGTTTTCATGCTTCCGTTTGTGATAGGCCTCTCCCTTTGTGTTTTCTGGATTTATGATTGTTGATTTCTAGAATTTGTGTTTCATCAATTTTCGTGATTTGTATTGATAAGTTGTATCAATATTTGTGGTTTGGTGAATAAAATAAAGAATATGACGTTCTTCTCGGTGTTTGAGAAAATTTGAGACATCATATATTTTTGTTGTTATCTAATGTATACTTTTTGTAGTATGACATTATTGTTATCATACGTTTTTTTTCATATTTCATATCCTATCTCATCTTATATGATATTTATAGCTAGACTGATCCGTTTATTATTTTTCCTCTTAAATAATACTCGGGTCAGACCGAGGTGGTACAGTGCTTCCTCGTGACTTATTATCTGGGACTGTCATCTGACTTTTGGCTAACTACTTTAGCTAGTAGTTTTGTTTTTATACATTCGAGATAGAGACTCCTTGACGTATACTTATTATTTTGTCTAGCACTTGTACCTATTCTTTTGTGATGTAATGGATCTTATATGACCATTACTTTGATGTACATTTTTATGTAATATATTCATATCTATTTCCGCCTTAGTGGTATGAATATCTGTGACTGATTTGTGTTATATTAATTTTATATTTGTTTCGAAGACCACATAACCACTGTGTAGTAGCTTTGAGTTTGAATTTGATATGTCAGATTTTCTCTTGGAACGAAATGCATGTAATACTATCGGACATATCAGTACTCGCACAAAGCAATTACACAGATGGTTGCTCCTCAACAGCCTTATTCTTTGTGCTAGTCGACGGCATTACCCAGTAGTGTCCTTGGCTAGTGTGAGTATAGAGGTGGGACGCCACAAGTAATCATCATTGGCTTTGATAATTTTCTAAGGGAGAAGCTAGTTGAGAAAGCTTTGTGTAACGACTAGCAAATTCAGTAGTACAAAATATAAAATTAACTAAAAGTAAATTTTTAATAGAAGGACGAATGAGACATCGAATTTATAACCATTGGGAAGGTCTATTCGAGATGATCAATTTGATATATAGTTTTGATATATTCAGAATTACGCTATGGAGGCATTATAGAGTTTAAACAACGTATGTATCTGTTTCAGATCAAACTGGATGCACGGCCCATAACCCGATCCAACAACTATATAAGTGAGGCTAAGAAATCATAGCTATCGCTTCTATCTTTATTTTTTGTTTCAATCCCGAAATTAACCTAATTGCTTTCTAATGGTGATTAACAGATTTATTAAAGGTGATTAAAAATCAAAGTACCAAAACCCCTATATATTATATGTCGTTGTGAAGCACTCGACGAATGAAGGGGACGGCTGGTGTTCGTTTGTTGAGAAGATGTTGACCAGAAATTAGTGAACTATTCTCATCTATTCAAGTTAAGGTTTCGATATCAATGGTAGATTGGCGACGTTAGGACGATCAAAAGCTACAGGCTCATAGAGGATGTAAAGGGAAGTCAATCCATACGGTTGGATTGATCTATAGTGTTTTGAAGTGATCAAAATTGGTGATTTTTTTATTCGAATTCATGCTCGGCGATGGGTTTATTTGGATATGGCGGCCGGTCTATGGTTGGTTGGAGACAGACAGGGATTTCATGACGGTGTTGGCTCTATGGTTGGATCGAGCTTCGGTGGTCCCTAGGTGTGGCGGTCGGCGATGGAAGGGGCGGCCTAAATGGGTTTCGAACGTGACTTTGGGTTGAGGGAGATACAAGATCATGTAAATATAATTCCTTTTTATTTTAATTTTTCTTACTATTATTGAATACTTTCTAATCTCGATAACTCTCTCATGCGAACTCTGGTTCTCGCGTTGTTTCTTCTATTGGGCTCGTAGCGAGATTTCAAACAATATGGTATTGGTTTTACTGAGTTTAGAGACTGTTGGAAAAAAGCGCGATAGTATGGTTTATTTATTTATTTGAAATTTAAAATATTAAATGCATATCTGTTAATGGAAAATTATAATTATTGATATGTATTATAATATATTAATAATTGTTTGGATATTGTGAATATTTGGATGTGTTATTCCATGGTGACTATTTATTGTTGATTTTTGTATTATTAGGTGCTAACTACAATCAATTGTTTATTTAAATTTTGGATGTAATTGATTGATATAAAATCGATGAAATTGGTTAGATTGGATAGATAAATTATAAATAATATGGTTTATGGATTATGTATATAGTGTTTGTAACTAACAGTGTTTGAATGAAATAAAATGAAATTAACTAGAGATATCTAATAAGGTTATTATTTATGAGTTTCTAGAGAAAATCATAAATAATAACTGAGAATATACTTTAAACATATTTTGGAATGTTTATTATTATTATTATTCAACAAGAGGAGGATTTATAAATAATAGTATTGTTTTTGTGAAAACTACATTGTTTCGAGATAAATAGTAATGGACTGGTTTTGGGGTACATTAGAATGATTTAATATGAATATTATTACTTTGAAAAATAATAATAACATTGTTGATTTGAAAGGTAATTTGATGAAATCACTATTTTTGATATAAAATACAATGTTTGAAAAGATTTGAAGTAATGAGACTGAAATAAAATACTTTGAAGCATATTACTGATTTGGAAGAATTATTATTGTTTTGGAGATAAATAAATGAAGGTGGATTCATAGTAGACAATAACAAAACAATTTTATACTTAAGAGAATAATGAATGAAAATATTATTTTAATGATTGTTGAGTGTATAATTGACTGTTGTAATTATTACATATGTTCGATGTTTGATAACGTTATCGCATTTCGATGAGTGTGCGATATTTTACCATTATTACTACCAATTGATATGTAGTTAATTATGGTTATTTGATGATGGATGTTGTATTACTAATGCTAATTGAATCAGTGCACATTTGATGATTGATTTGTGTCGTTGTTATGGGATGATTAACAAACAGTTGATGAATTATACTTACATTGGTGAGGCGTTACTAAATGGATGATTAGTATGTATTTAAGCATCCTCTTGTTTGATGATTGGCTTTGAAATTGAATGTTGATGGCTGTGTGCTATTATTATTATTATTTTTCTACATATGATGATTTTCTGAGATGGATGAGTAGGCTATTTTCTGCTTTTACTATTTGCGTGGTTGTAATGGTTGCTTTGTTTGTGATGATTACAATGTTCACATGAATGATATAGTTGTAATGTACTAACAAGTATTTGGATGCAATAGAAGAGCATGTAATAGAACTACGTGGGCTTGATCTACTGAATGAGTATGTAGGCAGTATTTTCTTATGCAATTGCCACCGGATCCCTTAGGTTGGGCTGAGGTGTATAAGGTTAGGTGCCATCCACACATAGTTGAAACCTTTTTCTTTTTGTACATATTTGTGAAGTTGGTAGGTGAAAGATAGCAAGAGGAAAAGCAAGGAGATTTGGTTGTATGCTGCGTCCACGGGTTGTTTACCTAAGATTATTTCTTATCTATCACTGTTGTTGCTTTATAAATGCTTAATGTACAGAAAGATTGAGATGATTTATTTATTTAATATACATTGTATGTCCTATAGTGGTATATGCTTTATTTTATTCCACTGTAAGATCTTTTTATTTACTGTTGTAGACTTTTTAACCATATATACCCACGGTTCACTATCTTTAACGGTTGAAATTAGTTGTAAGCATAATTTGTTGGCATTTATATTTTTAGCTGTTAAAAATAGTGGGTCGTCACACTTGGTATCAGAGCTAGGTTTAGCAATTCCCTGAGCCTTAGATAGGTTTGACCATTATGATATAGAATATATACCTGAGGTTGGGTTAGAATATAGAATGAGAGAGCATTTTGATTGATGATTGTATGCGTTGGGTGCATATAGTGTTTTTTTAAACGCCACTACCACACCCTAAAATGATGTTTATTTATGAGGACCCTTGCATGGAAGATAAATAAAATAGGAGTAAGGTAAGAAGAACACTTATAGGAGGGGTTAACTATTTAGTTATAGTCCAAGTGACATACACACAAGATGTTAGATTATAATTAAAAACCAACCTTAGTAAGATTGAATTATTTTAATTTTTAGGTGAATAATATTTGTTTAGGAATTTATAAATTATATACCTTTGATTTTTAAGACATTTCATTAAATAGGAAAAAATGATTATTTTCGGGCATGTAGTTGATTTGTTAAACTTGTTGATTGGAATAAAGTATTTAATTTGGAAATAAAATACTTTTATAAAGATATTTCGAAAAGGAAAAGTGAACATGGAAAAAATATTTTATTTGAAAGTGCTTTTAGTAAAAATGTGTTTTAATTAGATATTTTAAGTTGAATTCAATATTGGAAGAAGCATTCCCGTATGGGAAAATTTGCTTCCTTTAAAGCATCCTTTTAGAAATGTAATTTTTTAACCTCACTACGATTTAGCGTACTTTGCAAAAATATTTTGTTGAGAGGTATTTGGGATATGAATATTTTGCTAAAGGGTATTTTATACTGTATGGCTTAAGGAGTATTTATTTACTAAGATGTTTTGAAAACTATATTTTGATAATAGTAAGGAATCTAAAATGTTTTTGTCAAAAGTATCTTGATTGGGAATATCAAGTGAAAACCACTATTTTAAAGAAAAAGAATATTTTGTTGAAACATTCTTTGCAATGGATATTATATGATTTAAAGAAGATTTATTTTGACAATACTTTACAGAAATGTTATTTCTCCAAGAAGAGATTTCATTTTAAAAGAACTATTTTCTCAAAAGAAGCATTTGCAAATAATACGGTGGAAATATTTTTATCCAAGGAATTAGGTTATTGGTGAAAATATTTGAAAATAGTTTGATAGTAGTATTTTTATTTGAAAATCGTCTTTTTAGGTAAAGAATGTGATAAAGTACTCATTTGTGAATTTTTATATTGATTTGAGGAAATTTTTGTTTGGAAATTGGTTTTGGTTGAAGGGATTTTCATTTAAAGGTTACTCTTTGATAAATGATGTTTTGAAAAATAAACATTTTTGGGGAAAGAGTACTGGGTGAAAAAAACCTAATTTGAAAATTATTTGTTTGAGAAGATATTTGAGAATATAATTATGAAATGATATATTATAAAATATCTAGTTTTAAAATACTTGAGAAAACATTTTACTAAAAACGAGGATGATTTAATTTGGAGGCAAATGGGTGAAAAAGTACAATATCAATCGAATAACAACCTTTGGCGGTGTTTGTTAAAAATGTATTTTATTAAAAAGATGATTTATTTGGAAAATTCAACCGAGGACTATAAAACTAGACTTTATATCATATGGTGTAAGACAATGGGTAAGATGAATTTTGATTTTGCCTTACACCCAATATGACGATGTTGTCTTTTGTGACTATTGTATGTGATTTCCCCTAATGAGTTGCAGGAAAATCTAGTTATTTTCCCTCCATGGAGAAGTTGGGACATGAAGAAGGGACTAACCATTCGATGTTTGGTAAAGTAGCCTTTTTATTATATTGTTCACTTTGGTTGAATTATTTGCATTGATTTATTACTTAGTGGATTACATTTGATTTCTTGTTTTATGACATTGTTGTTTGTTAAATTACTTGCAATTAAGATAATTTAGCTACTTATTTGCCTATGATTTTTTTATTTGTTTGCGTCGTGCTCGTTAGAATTAATTTCTTATGCTTGTATTATGTTGTTGGTTACCTATTTTACTATGGTTGATTTTAGTTATTTGATTTTTTACTAGTTTGTTTAATGTTCACCTATTAATTCTGTCATGATTGTTTGGATTAATCTCTTTTGCTTGTATTAATTGTTGCTGAATTTCTATTTAGCACAGTTAGTTTGTCTGTCTGTCTTTTGTTTGCTTGTTTGTTCGCCTACTATGTATAATAATTTTATGACTGGAGGAGGGTATGGGACATATTTGACTTAGTCATAAGGGAGTGATACAGTTACCTAAGCCGTGGAAGACTGGATATCAGAATCAACCAAGAGGTGAGAAGATGTTCCTTGAAGATGGATAGTAGTGATTAGAAGATTTTGATGGTTAAAGGTTCGATGGTTACCGTTGAGGAATCATTGATAGGCGAGAGGTACATTCCAGAGTTTTATAAATGTTTTTAGAACCCTTCTTTTTAAACGATTAACGACTTCCATGGATATTTCAAAACAAAGAACCACTATTTTGAGTAAATTTTTGTGATTTAGTTATGTATAATAAAATGATTTATCAAAATTAAATTTTCCAGAAAATTATTTTAAATTGATGGTGGTATTTATTGGAAGGAAAAGATTTTTGTTTTAAAAGGAGATGGAAGCTTTGATGTGAAAATGAAAATATTTTGGTAAATATTTTGCGTTTAAATGTATTGAACTCACTTCGTAGTAGGTCCCTCTTTGGCATTTTGGGTAAATCATCCCTACCATCAAATGGAAGAACCACTATAAGAGGATTTACTAATCAGTTGTTTGAAGGGATCCAAAGATTGGAATGAGATGACTCTACGACATATGGTGGATGTATAGAGCACACCAATGGTGACAACTCAATGAAGGGAGTTGTAGCGAAGATCCAAAGGGCGAGTTTAATGATGGAAATCGTGAGTAGGATTATGGTTGCGTTCCACTGTGGATATGAATGGAACGAAACGATGACCGTGTTCTATTATTGGACGTACACTATGGGATAAGGATGACCAAAGGCTTTGATGTGTGTTCGTAAAGGAGTATGTAGGGACGCCCACCTAGATTATGGCTGTGTCCATATCTTATGATTGTGGATTACCCTGAACCTTATGACTATGGGTCTTGTTCATAGCTGTCTGAGTGGTAAGGATTCAAGCATTCATGTAGCTACAATGCTCTTATGATCATTGAGTATACGCTGACCTTGTGATTGTGGTCATTTGTATTATTATCCCAAAGCATAATGCCCTTAAGATGGTGGATATTCATCGACCTAATAATGGTGGTCACTTGAAAGATACCTTATGAAGTTAGTTCGAGGATCGAGGATTGATGCAACTGCAGCATGAGTAGATAATCATATTATTTTGAAGACGAAGTCATGACTAGGCATATATTATTTCGAAGTTGTCGTCAGGACTAGGCACATGTTAATCTAAAATTGTAGTCATGAGTGGACACATGATTTATTTTGGAAGGTGGAAAATGAGGTGGTACACTTGTTGCTTTAAGGATGAGACTATGAGGAAATTCATCGACGACATTGAAGATACACATATTTGGATGGATGTGTAGTCAGTATAGAGATTAACACATACATGTTATTTATTGATATGATGATTGTTTTTTAGATGCGTATGCTTTATTTTTTATGAGTTATGCTAATTGTTGATTTATGTGTATTCGTTTATTTGCACATGTATGCCCGGATCAACCTCCGTTTGTTGTGGACTTTAATTATTTTCAATTAAGGTTGAATTATTATGGCGTATGATATAAATTAATTTGTGATTGATATTGTTTCATCCTTTGTTGACGGGATGTTATTTTTACATACAATAGTTTGGATTGAATGATGAGGAAGTGCATGTGTTATTGTAGTACATATATATGGAAGATTGAATTCATTGTTGTGACTAAATTGTTTTGTACTATAATCAATGATGTAATATGTCACTATATACTACTTTATATGTAGTTAACTTATGATTGATGTATTTGGATAATTATGAGGGTGCAATTCTTTTAAGGGGAATAATGTAACGACTAGCAAATTCAACACTACAAATCAAATTAGTTAGAAGTAAATTCTTAATAATGGGAAAATTGGGTATCGTATTTATAATCTTTGCGAAGTTCTTTCCAAGCCGATTAGTTTGATATATGGTTTTGATATATGTGGATTTATGGTTTGCGAAATAGAGGCGCTATAGTGTTTAAACAGGCGTTTGTACCTATTTTGAGTCAAACTGAATACAAAGTCCATGAATCAGCCTAACAACTATATGGTTGAGGCTATGAAACCCTAATCGTCACTTCTGTCTTCAATTTTTTTCCCTAATCTTGAAATTAACCTAATTTCTCTCTAATAGTGAATAACAAATTTATTAAAAAGTGATTAAAAAATAAAGTGTCCAAACCCCTACATATTATATATCATTGCGAAGCCCTTGACGTATGGAAGGGACAGGTGGTGTTCATTTGTTGAGAAGGTGCTTGGGCCGACTAGAAATTTGCGAACTATTCTCAGTCGTTCAAGCTAGGGTTTTGCTATCAATGGAAGATTGGCGATGATAGGACAATCGAAAGCTACATGCTCATAGAGGATGTTAAGATCAATCCATACAGTTGGTTTGAGATATAAGGTGTCGTGGTGGTTGAATTTGGTGGTTTTTCTTTTCAAATTTTTGCTTAATGATGGGCTTATTTGGAAACGATCGTCGGCCTATAGTGGATCACGGTGATCGGTGATGGAGGGGACGGTCGCGGCGATGTCGGCTCTAGGGTTAGATCGAGCTCCGATGGTCCCTAGGCGTGGCGGTCCCTAGGCATGGCGGTCAATGATGGAAGGGGTGGTCTGAATGGGTTTTGAACGTGACTTTGGGTAGAGGGAGATAGGGTATCGTATATGTATAATTTTTTATTTTTTAATTATACTTAATAATGCTGAATACCTTCTAATTTCGATATCTCTCATATACGAACTTCGGTTCACGTGCGGTTTTCTTCCCTTGGACTCGCAGGGAGAATTTGGACAATATAGTACTAGTTTACTGGGTTTAAGGACTGTCCAAAAATGCATGATGATATGATATATATATTTGAATAATTGAAATTTGAAATATTAAATGCACACGCACACACACACACACATATATATATAAACATATATAAATATTGATGGAAAATTATAATTGTTGATCTGTATTATGATAGATTGATAACCTTTTGGGTATTATGAATATTTGGATATGTTATGCCATGTCGACTATTTATTGTTGATTATTATATTATTGGGTATTAACTTTGATTAGTTGTTTATTTAAATTTTAGATGTAATTTATTGATATAAAATGGATGAAATTGGTTAAACTGGATAAGTAAACAATAAATAATGTAATTTATGGATTTTGTATAGTGTTTGTAAATAACAATTTTTGGATGAAATATAATAAAATTAATTGAAGAAATCTAATAAGGATATTATTTATGATTTTCTGGGGAAATCCATAAATAATAACGGAGAATATACTTTAAACAATAAAAGGAGATTTTATAAATAGTAATACAGTTTTGTGAAAATTACTCTAATTTGAGATAAATAGCAATGAACTGGTTTTGGGGTATATTAAAAGATTTAAAATGAATATTATCGCTTTGATGAAAAATAATAATACTGTTGATTTGAAAGGTAATTTGATGAAATTACTATTTTTGATAATAAAATACAATGTTTGAAAAGATTTGAAGTAATGAGAAAATATTTTGAAGTATATTACTATTTTGAAAGAATTATTATTGTTTGAGATAAATAAATGAAGGTGGATTTACAGTAAAGAGATAAAAATTTGTTTTTTTTACCTGGGAGAATAGTGGATGAAAATATTATCTTGATGATTGTTGGATGTATGATTGATTGTTGTAATTATTACAAATGTTTGACTTTTTGATGACTGCCTTGCATTTTGATGAGTGTATGATATTTTACCATCATTACTACTAGTTGATGGTAGTTAATTATGGTTATTTGATGATGGATGCTGTGTACTAATGTTGATTGGATTAGTACACATTTGGTGATAGATTTGTGTCAGTGTTATAAGATGATCAACATACATTTGATAATTTATACTTGCGTCGGTGAGGCATTACAAAAGTGGATGAGTAGTATGTAAGTAAGTAAGTATCATCTTGTTTGATGGTTTAGGTTGACACTAAACTTTGACATCTATGTGCTATTGTTATTGTCGCTATTTTTTCCCATATGATGATTTGTTAAGATGGATGAGTTTGAATATTATTTTTCTATTCTTATTGTTTACGTTGGTTGTGATGGTTACTGTAACAACCCATACCTTAATGGGCCTGAAATTCAAAGAAATCGAATCCCTGGTCCATCAAAACATGGACCGTCGGATTTGGTACCTACAAATAATCATAAGCATTATCAAAGATTGATAAAAACTAAACTCATAGCGGAAATAGTAATAGGATAAGAATATTTATTATGACTAATATCTCGAAATTAATGGTATTCCTTGGATAACAGGTTGTTACATCAGAATCGAGCATGAGAGAAAAGAAAACTTCTCCAAGAACTAAACACATCCTGCTCCAGTGATCTATTCCTCTAAATCTATCATATGGGTTGTAATGAGGAGGAGGTCAGAACAACGTTCTGGTGACCGGAAAGTCTATAAACTGTCCATAACATAAATATATACCGATTGGTTTTCATTTAATTATTATGTCTATTAAGGTTAGCAATTCTATTCTAAACTTGCATTGCACACACCATTACTTACTTACCCCTTCCCAAGGTACAAAATACCAACGAACCATTATCAACCACACAATACTTCCAAATCATTTTCCACTTAATACTTCTAAATATGAAACAGGCTTCTATAATCATCACAAAATACTTTTATAAGAGAAATAGGCAAACTCTACCATTTAAGACCTCAATTAAGGTAGACCCATCATTGAAGACCTATTCTAATGCAGCGCAATCTACAAACTCAATGGAGTTGAATTGCTCAAAGATTTTAGGTCGTTCACGACCTAGTGAAGGTCGCTCGCGAGTGCAATCTACATTGGATTTAGGTGGGCAGCGACATAGTATGATGGTAGGTCGTCCAAACGACCTAACGAGTTGAGATGACCAACCTAACGAGCAAACTTGCCATACAACGATGCAACAGGTTGCTCAACGACCTATGAAAGTTGACTCGCGTGAAGGGCTAGGTCGCATAAGCCAATGCTGCATGCTATCCACATATGCCGCATGGACTTAGGTCGCGAGAGCCTTAGGTCGCTGCGTTGTTTCCTTAAGTCGTTCATCCAAGGTCGCTGATTTCTGGAGTCACCGTGGTTCTTGAGCCGTGTGAAGAGTTCCTGCTGCTGGGTTGGTTAGGTCGCGCCAGGTGTTAGGTCGTAACTCGTATGACGTGGTTAAGTCGCTTGGTGTTGTAACTTGTATATATGTTAAGTTGTAAGTCGCGTGTTTGTTAAGTCGCGTATTCCGTTAGGTCGTTGTAACCTGTGTTTGTCCTAGGTCGTAGGTCGCGAGTCTCTAGTGTTGAGTCGCGTACTGTTAGGTCGTTAACGACCTAGGTTGGGTCGGCTGAGTCGTGTGAGTGCTGAATTGTAACCCTATAAATAGGGATGTTGGGACATTTGCAAACTTGGATTGATTTTTGAATGAAACTTTGTGTTTGAGTGCTTTGTGCCTCTTTGAAAATTGGAAGTTGAGCGTTGTCTCCTTTCTCCATTTGCGGTATTCGAGTGCGCTCGAATCAACGGATTTGAAGCCGATTCATGGAATCTCGTGTGCGAGATCAACGTCGAAAAATTGTAGATCTTTTAACACGGTATCGTGCGCGATCAACGTGTTGGGGATAGCTAGAATTCGGTATCTTTTGGAGATCAACGAATTTGGGCATTCTCTATCTTTCAATCCATCAATTTATATTGTTTCATCTAATCATTTCTTCGATTAGTTTGACACGAAATCCACATTTCGTCGTCATCCGTATTATCCGCTGTGTCAGTTTGGTATCAAAGCCAGGTTTAGCCAATTATAGCTAAGCCGAGCCATCGGAAGAAGATATGAAGATTTGAAGTTTTGAAGTTTGAGCCTAGTTAAAGTTTTTGAATCAAGGCCGTGAGTTGAAGTTTGGGCCGAGAGCTAAGTGCAGGTCGAGCAAGCCAAGTTCAGATTTGAGTTGAAGTTGTGCTAGTTGAAGTGTGTTTGAATTTGTTGAAGATTCGACAATGCCTCCAAGAAGAGCTAATCATCATCAAAATGTTGAAGCGTTGTATAGAAGAGAAGAAGATGAGCAGATGGAACAACGCATCAATGAAAAGTTTGATGAAGGAATTGGAAAGTTAGAGAAATTGATGAATGATATGAATCAAAGTCAACGGAGAAGGTCGCCAGTCTCGAACCATAGAAGAAACAGTGTTTCGCCATCGGTTACGGAAGCGAGGAGGGTGTCACCACAATCCCATCGAGAAAGAAGAGAATCATCAGTTTCATTGAGACGAGAGCATCACGAGTATAGAAATGAAGAGAGAAGAACTCCACGGGAGTATGTGCATGAGCCATATCGTGATGAAGAAAGACATAGTAGAAGAGATATGTATGATCATAGAGATGTTGATGGTCGAGATCGATATAGACGTACATTTGATTTTGATGAAGATGGTGATAGATGTAGTGTTCATTATCGAGATCGAGACCAAGTGCGAAATCAATATTGAGATGTTGAAGATGATCGTAAATGGGAGTCGGGGATGAAAACAGAAATACCAGAATTCAAAGGAGGAATGGTAGCCGAAGAATTCTTGGATTGGTTATCTAATGTTGAAGAAATTTTTGACTTCAAAGAAGTTCCTGAGCATCGTAGAGTTAAGTTGGTTGCTACAAGGTTGAGGGGGAGAGTTTTAGCATGGTTGAAACAAACTAAACTTACACGGGAAAGGATGGGAAAGTCGAAGATTACTTCATGGGAGAAGATGAAGAAGTTAATGAAAGCTACTTTCTTGCCATATAATTATCAGTCTCTTATGTATCAGCGATTGCAGAACTTGAGACAGGGAACAAAGTCTGTGAATGATTATGCGGATGAATTTTATCAACTGATTGCCAGAAACGATATCATGGAGACGGAAGAGCAATTGACAGCTAGATTTGTTGGAGGGTTGAGAATGCAGATCCAGGACATGGTGAATATGTTTGATCCGAGATCTGTTGTAGAAGCACACCAGAAGGCGTTAGCTTGGGAGAAGCAAGGAAGAAGATATGGTGGTGTGTTTACGAATTCCAACAATCAAGCGAAAGGGGCTAGTAGCAATACGAATGTTTCCAAGGCTGTTGGAAAACCAGTTGTCAATGAAGTTGCTAAGACCGAGGCCAGTAGTGGTATCAAATGCTTTAATTGCCAGGAGTTTGGTCACAAGAGCAATGAATGTCCGAAGCCTAAGAAACGAGTGATGGTTGCTGAGGTTGAGGATGAAGATGCTGAAGTAGAATATTCCAGTTCACCACGTGTTGAGGAGGAAGAAGAGTTATTGTCAGGAGACGAAGGGCGTAATTTGATGATGAGGAGATCTTGTTTGACGCCAAAGCAAGAGGATGAATCTAGTTGGTTGAGGAGCAATATCTTTCAGTCAACGTGTACTATGTTGGGAAGGGTTTGTAAATTCGTTATTGATGCGGGAAGTTGTGACAATATCATTTCTACAGAGGCTGTAAAGAAGTTGGAATTAAAGACTGAGAAGCATCCTAAACCTTACAAGTTAGCTTGGTTGAGGAAAGGTGGTGAAGTGAAGGTTAATCGAAGAGCTTGTGTAAAATTTTCAATTGGGAAGAAATATAAAGATGAAATTTGGTGTGATGTTGTGGATATGGATGTATGTCATCTGTTGCTGGGGAGACCATGGCTGTATGATAGAGCTATGCAACATGATGGTCGTACTAACAGCTACAGTTTCATGTTCGAGGGCACTAAAATCACTTTGGTTCCTTAGAAACGACAACAAGAAGAAAGCAAGTTGGAGGAGATTGAAGAACTAAAGACTTTGTTATCTTTGAAGGAATTTGTCAAGGAAGTGGAGGATGAGCCTGAAGTGTTTTTGTTGATCGGACGTGAAAGTAGTAAGGAGATTGAAGTTCCAGAGGAAGTTAAACCAGTGTTGGAGGAATTTGAAGATGTGTTTCCTGAAGAGTTGCCAAAGGAGTTACCACTGTTGAGAGATATTCAGCATCAGATTGATCTTGTGCCAGGGGCGGTATTACCTCACAGGCCACATTACAGGATGAGTCCTAAGGAGCATGAGGAACTGAGAAGGCAGATGGAGGAGTTGTTAGAACAAGGGCGTGTTAAGGAGAGCTTGAGTCCTTGTGGAGTGCCAGCCTTATTGGTACCGAATAAGGATGGTTCGTGGAGGATGTGTACGGACAGTCGGGCTCTAAACAAGATCACTGTGAGATACAGATTTCCTGTGCCGAGGTTCGATGATTTGATTGATCAGTTGAGTGAGGCTGTTGTGTTCTCAAAGATTGACTTGAAGAGTGGATACCATCAGATTCGTATTAAACCGGGTGATGAGTGGAAGACTGCTTTTAAAACTAGGGAAGGTCTATACGAATGACTGGTTATGCCGTTTGGCTTGTCAAATGCTCCTAGTACTTTTATGAGAGTGATGAACCAGATTTTCAGACCATTTATTGGAAAGTTCGTAGTAGTTTATTTTGACGATATTTTGATCTATAGTAGGAGTATGGAAGAGCATATCCAGCATTTATGAGAAGTGCTGTTTATTCTATGACAGGAGCAATTCTATGCAGCAGCGAAGAAGTGCGTGTTCATGACGCACAGTGTTTTGTTTCTGGGATATGTTCTTTCAAAGGAGGGTATTCAAGTGGATGAAAGCAAAGTGGAAGCTGTCAGAAATTGGCCACAACCCAGGACGATAACAAAAGTTAGAAGTTTTCATGGTTTAGCATCATTCTATCGAAGGTTTATTCCACACTTCAGTAGCGTGATGGCACCGGTTACTGATTGTATGAAGGGGAAGAAATTTTCATGGACAGAGGAAGCAGGATTTTCTTTTGAACGAATCAAGGAACTTTTGACGACAACACCAATTCTAGTTTTGCCGGATTTTCAGTTGTTGTTTGAGTTACATACTGATGCATCGAAGGTTGGGATTGGAGGGGTGTTGAGTCAGAAGGGACGTCCTATTGCTTATTCCAGTGAGAAGCTTTCGGGAGCAAAGATGAGATATAATACATATGATGTGGAGTTTTACGCGATTGTTCAAGCTGTGAAGCACTGGAGGCATTATCTGTTTCAGAAATAGTTTGTTCTTTATACTGACCATGAAGCGTTGAAGCATTTGCAAGGACAGGACAAGATTGCAGCTAGGCATGCCTCGTGGATTGCATACTTACAACAGTTTACATTTGTTGTGAAACACAAATCGGGAGTTACAAATCGTGTGGCAGATGCATTGAGCAGGAGAAATCATTTATTGACTACAATGAAAGTTGAAGTGACCGGGTTTGATGTGTTGCCAAAATTGCTTGTGGATGATCCTTACTTTGCTAAGGTTATGGATGAAGTCACAAGGGGAAGATGGATGAGTATATTTTGGTGGATGGTTTTCTGTTCAAGGGAAATCAATTATGTATACCCGAGGGAAGTTTGCGAATGAAGATTGTAAAGGAGTTACATGAAGAAGGCCATATAGGTAGAGATCGTACATTGCAGTTGATTTCTCAATCTTATTTTTGGCCGTCAATGAGAAAAGAAGTTGAAAGATTTGTGAAGAGATGTCACATATGTCAAATTTCGAAGGGAACAGCTACGAATGCGGGATTATATATGCCATTACCTGTGCCTACTAAACCGTGGGTTGATATTAGCATGGATTTTGTTTTGGGTTTGCCAAGAACTCAGCGAGGAAATGATTCTATATTTGTTGTGGTGGATAGATTTTCAAAAATGGCACATTTCATAGCTTGTAAGAAGACAGCTGATGCCGTCCAAGTTGCTCAATTGTTCTTTAAAGAGGTGTATCGATTGCATGGGCTACCTGAATCTATTGTTTCTGATCGGGATACTAAATTTCTAAGCCATTTTTGGTTGAGTTTGTGGAAGATGGTTGGAATGAAGCTGAAGTTTAGTAGCGCCTATCATCCGCAAACAGATGGGCAAACGGAAGTGGTGAATAGATCGTTGGGAAACCTATTGGGATGTCTTGTGAAAGACAATTTGAAAAGCTGGGATGTGAAGTTATGTCAAGCAGAGTTTTCACACAATCATGCAGTTAATCGTAGTACTGGATTCAGTCCATTTCAAGTTGTGTATTCAGCAATTCCGAAGGGACCGTTGGATTTATCGATAGTTCCATTCCAGAAAGGGGTTGTTAAACGAGCTAGTGATTTGGTGAATGATTTGCAAGAATTCCACAAAGTTGTTAATGAACGATTGCTCGCATCAAATGAGAAGTATAAACAAATGGCGGATAAGAAGCGAAGGAGTGTGAACTTCAGAGAAGGTGATTTGGTTTACGCCGTTTTGACGAAAGATCGTTTTCCAGTTGGAACATATAACAAGCTAGCCGCTAGAAGGATTGGTCCTTTAGAGATTGTGAAGAAGATCAATGAAAATGCATATCAATTGAGATTGTCGGATGATGCTCATACATATGATGTTTTCAATGTCAAATACTTGATTCCGTTTCATGGGAATGAGCCTGTCAAGGAAGAGGGAAGTGCAAATTCGAGGTCGAATTCTTGTCAACTAGGGGAGGATGATGCAGCGCAATCTAAAAACTCAATGGAGTTGAATTGCTCAAAGGTTTTAGGTCGTTCACGACCTAGTGAAGGTTGCTCGCGAGTGCAATCTACGTTGGATTTAGGTGGGCAGCGACCTAGTATAATGGTAGGTCGTCCAAACGACCTAACGAGTCGAGATGACCAACCTAATGAGCAAACTTGCCATACAACGATGCAACAGGTTGCTCAACGACCTATGAAAGTTGACTCGCGTGAAGGGCTAGGTCGCACAAGCCAATGTTGCATGCTATCCACATATGCCGCATGGACTTAGGTCGCGAGAGCCTTAGGTCACTGCGTTGTTTCCTTAAGTCGTTCATCCAAGGTCGCTGATTTCTGGAGTCACCGTGGTTCTTGAGTCGCGTGAAGAGTTCCTGCTGCTGGGTTGGTTAGGTCGCTCCAGGTGTTAGGTCGTAACTCGTATGACGTGGTTAAGTCGCTTGGTGTTGTAATATGTTGTAACTTGTATATGTGTTAAGTTGTAAGTTGCGTGTTTGTTAAGTCGCGTATTCCATTAGGTCGTTGTAACCTGTGTTTGTCCTAGGTCGTAGGTCGCGAGTCTCTGGTGTTGAGTCGCGTACTGTTAGGTCGTTAACGACCTAGGTTGGGTCGGCTGAGTCGTGTGAGTGCTGAATTGTAACCCTATAAATAGGGATGTTGGGACATTTGTAAACTTGGATTGATTTTTGAATGAAACTTTGTGTTTGAGTGCTTTGTGCCTCTTTGAAAATTGGAAGTTGAGCGTTGTCTCCTTTCTCCATTTGCGGTATTCGAGTGCGCTCGAATCAACGGATTTGAAGCCGATTCACGGAATCTCGTGCGTGAGATCAACGTCGAAGAATCGTAGATCTTTTAACATGGTATCGTGCACGATCAACGTGTTGGGGATAGCTAGAATTCGGTATCTTTTGGAGATCAACGAATTTGGGCATTCGTATCTTTCAATCCATCGATTTATATTGTTTCATCTAATCGTTCTTCGATTAGTTTGACATGAAATCCACATTTCGTCGTCATCCGTATTATCCGCTGCGTCATATTCCTAAGGTGGTTTTTTAACAATGTTGTCAACGGTCGGTGGGTCCTAGCTACAAAGACCTCTAACCACTATTTAAGGCTTCCAACATTTAATGTCCATCCATTACCGCATCTATCGCTAATAAATAATAGCCATGTAAAAGACAGTATCCAAGCCACTTAATACCTTTAAAAGGACTAGGCGGACTTCTAACCATTTAATACCTATATTCTAGGCAGGTCCTACATCACTTAATACCCATCGTCAGGTATACTCCTTGCTGGCACTATTGTTATTACGGCCTTAGCAATGTGGGAACTGTATCCAAACCACTTAATACCTCATTAATAAGGACTTAGCAGACCTTGACTATTTAATTCCTATTTATAGGTAGAACTTTGTCATTTATTACCTAACCTCAAGACGGACTCCTCACTGGTACTATCTAGCTGACATCACTCGGAATCGCACTAGGATACTTAACACTTATTTTTAGGAGAGAGGCGAACCCTTATATCACTCACTCAATACCTCAACCCGAAGCGAACTCTTGTTGAGAAATCCAATTAATTATAAATATGGAATCTCATTAGGTTACTACTTTCAGTAGGGAGAAAGGCCCTAAAATAGTCACGTAATACCTCAACACTGAAGCAAATCCTTTTAGAGACATCCTTATTTATTTGCAATCTCACTAGGTTACTTAATACTTCCTTTTAGGAGAGAGGCGGACCCTATAGCCACTTAATACCTTAAACTAGAAGCCAACCCCTATGGAGATATCCCTCACTGCTCCTAATTCCAAATTTGGACCATTTAAATTTTCCATTAAGAAAGCAGGCCTAATCTCTCACGTCTTCACGAGTCCTAGGGTTAACAATATCTCATATCAGTAGTAAGTGCACCCGACTATTGGTAGCCTCAATCTGAAGGGAAGCCTTCCGTCGGGTGACTTTATTGAACTCGCATAACTAACCTACTAAGTTCAATTAACCATCCTAAGTCTTTACTTATATTATCTTAGGTTGGCATTGGACTTAGCTTACTAATTCTCTTTTTATTTAAGGCAATAAGATTTACCTTAAATCATTATCTACCCATAAATCCTCTTTTAATGCTCAAAAATGTCAATTTGTCCATGTAATCCTAATGGACATTACCTAAGACATTTATGTATGATTACTAATTTCAAATTAGTAATATTTTTAATTATTCCATAGCTATTAATTCAGCTTCTTTATTTATCTATCCCATTAGTCCATTTACCCTATCAAATTATTGCAACTTGAATGTTTATTATCATTTATTTCCCATTTATTGGAGTTATAACCTTTTAAGTTCCTTTCGCATTAATTAGTTATCCCAAATGTGAATATTACATATAAGCATCTTCATTAGTTAAGTTTTATTTAATTATTACAAGCTCAATAAATTAGGTACAAATATCTACTTTTATCAAATATATTCTAGTTATATATCTTCACTAGAATATTCTTTTCTATATTAAATTGTTGGAATCATGTCTAAAAAGATTACCCACTAAAATTTCCATAAATTGCCCCAAACAAAATATTTAACTTTAAAAGATTACATTGTTTGAAATCACAAAGAATAATCATTTCTTTTTATTATTGAAATAGACAGTGTAACTATAATGAATTCATACTTCACACATCTATTTCTCTTTATATTTGCATATATTCCTTGTTAGATCAAACACTAAAAAAAAGAAATCAAATCAATTACAAATATTAAATGGGTCTAAACTCCAGCAATCCAAACGTAGAAAATTTTACATTCCAACCAGATTAGGGTAATAATCCAAATTTATAACATTATTATATAACTTATTTTTAGATCTGAAATAAATTTCATTCAAATCAATATTCTAAATTCATACTTTTGGGACTGATATACAGATCAAATTGTAAAAAATTCTAAATCAATTCATAAATAAGAAAACATAGGCGATGTTTAATATATTCAGACTATATTCAATTTTTGCCTACAACTTAAATACAATTACCCATTTGGGCATAATAATCAAATAAATATCAACGGGATAATTTTCATGTTATAACAATCTATAAATTTTCCCACTCATCCTTTAAAAGAGATCTAGATCTCCAGATCTAAAATAGAACCTTTGATTCATATCCAAACCCTTTTTAATCTAAGAAATATGTTAAAAGAGTATATACATATATTAGAATTACGAAACCGAGAAGAAATTTGGGATTGGAAGAGTAAATAGATATAAATGATCTCAAATTCGCATATAGTTGATTCTCTTCTCTTCTCCTTTTGATTAGATTTCTATTCTTCTCCAATTTGTATGAATATAGACATAAACACTTATTTTTATAATTTTGAAAGGAAGTGGAGAATAAAAAGTGGCACAGTTTTGCTACTGCCTCCAGGAAAATATGAGAAGAGAATGGAGGATTAGGCTTGAATTTAATGGCCCAAGAATCATCCTCACCCGTCAGATCGAAATATATTAAATCCAGGTCGTTGGGCCTAGGCTAACCCTAGCCGCCACACACGAAGCAACCGGCCACCTCGTTCCTAAAGGTCGATCATTCTTAGTCAACTGCTTCAATATGTGGGTCGAGATATGGGTCCCAGATAATTGATATATAAAATTCAATTTTCCTATTCAAATTATTTTCATTCTGAATTCATTTTTCATCCGTAACTTCTTCTTTTGGACTCTGATCGCAAAACTCCAAATATGAAAGTTGTCCAGAATTTTAGCACGAACTCAATGTTGCAAATTCTGTGGTAAAACTCCATCTTTGCACAAATTTCATTTTTGGAACCTAATTAATTAACCAACCAACTAATTAAATAAATAACGCCAAATTGTAGGGTGTTACATTCTTCCCCCCTTAAGAAGAAATACGTCCCTGAAATTTCACCACTGACTAAGTCATGACTTCGATTTCTAAATATCCTAAACTACACAACAATGATTGTACAACCAACTTTGCAACCAAACGTGCACAAGTGCATAGTGTATTACTATACCACCACATAGAAAATACGTATGCAAAATGAATCGGATCCCTCTACCTGATTGCATTTCGTTAGAATTTTTTTTTTGAAACTTGATGCAAACAACCTATATATATATACACCGGTAGTTCTATATGTATGTAGCTTTTTGAAAATCTTTTCAACCAAAACCCCTATACTCCTATGAATAAAGGTATGTAGGAACAAAATTTTCATTCAATTCCTGCCATCCAAAAATCTGACGCGTCGAAAAATCGCTTTCTAAATTTTACTCCTATACCCAAAAAAGGAATTTAAGTGGAGAATTTAACATTCTTACCACTCTATAATCTTCCTATTTCCACAGTATTGTGGAAATTTCTTCACTGCCCTAGATGTGCTCCAAATTATCCACATACAAATTGCATAAGATGGCTTATTTTCAAGCTCTAAAACATATTTAAGTCTAAAAATAGACTCGTGTGCCTCGTTGACAAGGTATGAAAATAGAAATTCTAAGGCTAAAACAACTTTTCACTTGTTACCGCTTGCATTTATCGCATCATCGGCCTTAATGCACCTCTAAATTCGCAAATCCTAACTTTGTTTTCCTTCCCTACGCCTAACATGTGACCTTCAAAATCAAAGATTTCACCAAAACCTTTCTCACTTTTCAAATTCGTACTTCGAAATAAGATCCCAAAATATTTAGACGCACATTTTCCCTTGAAATCAAATTTTGGACAAACAATCTAAAAATAATTTAAGAGGTAAAAACAACTAAAACACAATTTTTTTTCAAAAGAGAAACTTTTCAAATATTTTCCTTCTCAAAATTTTTGATAAATCAAGCCACAATAAGATAACCGGAAGTCGGTTATACGCTAAACACATAAACCAAAGTCCAAAATTTTACAACTAATCTTTACCCATAAAACTTGACATTTTATTTAAAAATGTCATCACATCTGTTATTAAATTTTTTTAGCTTCTAAGGAATAGGAGCAATGACCTCTGATACCAAAAAAACTTTATCATGTCCTTCGCTAAAATTTTCCAACTATTCAAAACTTCAAGTCTTATATTGCATCTACTATTAGTCAGGCGTCTTTATGAAATTTTAATATTTATACTACTTATTTATAGTGCATATATAGCAGAATTTTGCATATACAGAAAAAATAACGCAGTAAATTAATAAGAACTCAAAATATTGTGTCTGTATTTTACAAGAGACAACTAATAGTTACAACCCAAACAATAAAAAAAGAACAAATGCTGGAAGGGAAAAGACAACAATATCATAATTCCTAAAATAATGCCTGTAGACTACGAGATGGCTTGCTCCGTAGTTGGAGCTTGATTATAGTTAGTTTTCCCATCTCAGTTTATTATGTATTTTCTCTATTCAAAATCTTATCATTTCTAATATAATTTTTTTCGCTTAATTAATCCTATTCAAAAGTTGTGGATTAATTCTATAATTTTTCTAACTTCTTGCTTCATAATGTAATTTTAATTTATCACAAAACCCATTTAAATATTATATTCTTCAAATTTTAGGAAAATTAAGTCCGACCTGATCACAAGGATCGTGTATAGAAATTCAGGAGTATACTTCTTAAGGATCTATTGGCCCCTACCAAATACCAAAAGAGACTAAACTCTAAAGTACCAAATACCGTTACTTTAGTAATCATAAGAACTTAACCGAAATGTCTCATACCATCTGGCGAAATTCAAGTATTTACTAGAAGCTAGTAAGTCTTACATATTTCAAATACCATTGGAAAACCTGAGTTATACTCTCTTAAGGATCCAGCAGCCCTATATTGAACACCAAAAGAAAATACAACCCTAAAGTGTTAAATACCTTCTTAAAAGCAATCACAAGAATTTAAGCCAAGTATCCCATACTACATTGTGAAATTCATGTATTTGCAAATGGGTTAGTAAATTTGTAACGAACCAGAATTTCTGAAATTTGAAATTCGTATATTTAATTGATTTTAAATATTAATAAGTAAAATTTTTTAGTCGAATAATTTATTTTTCGAATATCTAGATTAAATTGAATAATTAAATCGATAATTTAATATTTGAAATTCCAGGAATAATTGAAAATTGGGTTTAATATGATTGAAAATGATTCATAAAATTTTATTAAATCATATTGGAGTTAGAATGATGTTATAGAACTTTTAAAATTGAATTTAAAGTTAATTTGTGAAAATTGAATATTTTAATATTTAATTGACGAGTTAAAATAGCTATTTTTCAAACAGTTTCGGATTTCGACGAAACCAATTTCATCGGATCCGTAATGTAAAATTATTATATAGTTTCAAATTTCGTATCAATCGGATTTATCGTTTGTCCGAGGCAAGCCAAAACGCACAGAAATTTGGTTTAATCGATTTAATTTAAAATCGATCGTTTATTTCCGTAACTCGCACCGATGATCGAATTGGCCTTCGAAACATATTCCGTTGTGTCTAAAATAGAAGTCTTCGTAGTGGCCGCGACATTCAATGGTTTGGGCGGCAAATATGGGTTCTCGGTCGTGCGTAGTAACCTGGGGAAGAACATGGAGGAACGACCTCGATCTTGTGATGAAAACGTGTGGCCCTGATGTATTTAGGGTATAAAAATTAAAAATAAATTGTAAATTCTTTATATTATAATTCGGGTAAACTTTCAAATAGTATAACTTTGTCACACGAGGTCGAAAAATTACGAAACAACTTTTGGCTTCGTATGGATGAACACTACGCAATGGAGCTAGTTTGGAGTCGTTTGGAGCTAGTGAAAATTTCGGGCAAAATTAAATGCACGTTTAATTTTATTCAAAATAAAACGCTACAACTGTTATCGGAAACTCAAGGTGAGAACTTCTCACTCAATCGAATCTGTTTCGATTTAAATTTTAAATAGTTAGATTTAAAATTGCTTGATTGTATGTTCGAATGATGATTGCTATTTGTTGTATTGAAATAGACATTATATGCCGTATATTAAGCGGAGTTTATTATTAAAAACATATACCGTGAATATTTCACTGCAAAGTGAAATTCGTATTATTTATGTACTTGGAGTTGATTTCCCATATTATATAGCGAATGAGACCCCACTGCGCCGCATAATAGCGGGTAATATTTTATAAATCCTATATACCACGATATTCTGTATTGGAACGGAATTGGTATTGTGCTAACGTCTGTGCATGCAGGGAAACAGGTTGGAGGGATCCAACTGGATTCTTCAACTGTATTGATTTATTTACAGATATTGTTATATATTCTGTTATCATATTGATATATGATGTTTTGATTGTCGTGATTGATATATTGTTGCTGTTGCAGCATTGGCCTATTTTGGAGTTTTGAAAATATTAAAGTAACGATTTTGAATTTATAAGGATTTTAAAGTGATTTTTGAAGGCATACGTTTATTAAATTTTGAATTGTTAAAAATAAATAAACGTTATAATTATTATTATTATAAAAGTTATATTTTTGGAAAATAATACTTAAGTATGATTTTGGAGTTATATATAAGCTTTAATAACGATTTGTAAATTATTAAAAAGAATGGTTTAAATTGGGATTTTTGAATTATTATAAACGATTTATATAAAAAATTTATAATATTGATATTTATAAATTAAAAATATAGGAATTATAAAACGAGTTTTTATAAGTGTTAAAATGAAGTATAAATGGATTTCATAAGTGAATGAAATTTACAGATTTATGAATTGTGAAGTTATAAAATGAATGAATTTGTAGAATAAAAGATTCATAAGGAATTAACTTATAAATTGGATTTTGGCATTTAAATGAGATATAAATAGAATTTGTTAATAAAGGAGATTTATAAATCGAAGTTGTTATAAAATATAAATGTGAATTTATAAACGTTGTTTTATAAATCCGAAATCAATTGAATTTGATGAATTAAAATAGAAGTTTATTAAAGGAGAGATATTCGTGATTTTGGATAGCGAATTATCCTTTAAGTTAAATGTTGTAATAATAAGAGTTCGGTTGGGGATTATATTCACGATTTTGGACAATGAATATATTATTAAATAAAATGGATATGTTTTGGGAAGTGATATTTTAAATAGAATTAAATCGATTTAAAGATGTTTTAAAATGCGTTAAGTATCGAATACATAGATTTCAACATTTATTGTTGAAATAGACGTTTTCGAGAAATATAAGGAATTAGTGGACTATAACACTGTTGTTATAGTAATGATTTCTGAAAGGAAATGTTTTATATAGTATTGGGATTTATATATCTATCTTATTTTCGAATCCCTATACTAGTGATTTTGGGTCGTTGTAACAATGTTTTACGCAACATTCGTTTTGACTCAAATAAATGTGTTTAAGCGCACGTTTTCTTTAAAGAATGAAATATATACTTAATTTCGATTTAAGTATATTGAATATTTTCCAAGTGTTGAAAATAAATGTATTTGTGAATTACTTATTATTAAATAAGTATGGAAATGTTTTGCAATATGAAGTGAATATTTTGAGATTTTATCTTTTAAAGATAAATTGAAAATGAATATGAGAAATCGATTTGGAAATCGTATATTCATAGATATTTTGGAATTGTAATGGAATTTATAAAAGGAAGGGAAATTTGTTTAAAAATAAACGTTGATTTATTTTTGAAGCGTGGAAACAAATTTACAGATTTGGAACGTAAATATAAAGTAATCGGTAAGGATTTATTTAATTGGTTTAAATGAACCATTTTGAAATGAAAGTATTTCCGCGTAAGGAAAATGGTTGAAAATTTGTTTTCAAATTTTGATGTGTGGAAAATGTATATCTTGTAAAGATATTTTTGGAAAATAAATAATTTGGGAAATTATTTGGAATCTGGTGATGTTGTGCATACCTATAGATAGTTAAATAACCGACTATCAATATTTACGTTTAAATAGGTATTTGTTGTGATTTGCTTGAATTTGAATGCTACACTTATTTTTAAAATAAGCGCTCACTATTCGGGTTAGCCGGGAAAGGACCTTTGGGTCGTATAACCCATTCCGAATATGCGATACGTCGTTATGGATTGCATTTGAAGACCGGTGTTGAAGACCAGATATTTGTGAAAACGGAAGGATTACCGTCGAATGTTTCTGCTTCGGCTGATCTCCGATATAGAAATTTATTACCCTTTGTGATGGGAAGTCCGATCGTGATTAGTGAATATCCGGATTGCAAGGACTTCTTTGTAAGTGCCTTCGGTTCCGTTCGATCCCGGAACGGACTTGTATGGATGTGTGTCTGACGTTACAATTTGAGATGTAAAGCTGGTTTCTATCAAATATATTTCTGTTGGTGGCGGAGAATTTATTCTCTTAGCTTAACACCCTTCTCAGAGACGTACGAGCTCAGAGGTTATGTAGTTGATGGTTACTAGTGATACATTCCCAAATTGGTAATGTGACATACAAAGTGCTGTTGAGCATATGTGATCAAAGTACAGCTTTTGTATAAAGCGTGACTTTGTGGACGAGACTTCGTCGGACCTCACACCCCGGAAATGGTCAAAACAGGAAGGATGCAGCAAGGTTATTAGGGGTAGCGCCCCTTTAGTGTATGTCATTCCTTCTGGATAGAGGTGGTATCATGGTATGGAGCCCAGATACTTAACCTATGTTGTTGCTGCAAATTCATTACTTTGTGGTTGTTGGAAATCGGGGATCCTCGGATATAGATCGGTTACGATCGGAGAATGGCATATTCGTGTCAGTAGTTACCCAGTTAGGGGTAACTCGGCCTTGTGTTGGCAGAGATCTAACCGTAGTGTTAGGTTAGGTTCTCGGGGTCGTCTTTCCAGAGGCGTACCCATGTGGCAATGGGAAGTTCCTTGGCCCAACCATTTGTTGGAAATCCAAAGAAACAATACGAACCTTGTACGGTTTTAGTTGTAGAACCTGCCATCTAATATGGTAGTTATAGTAGGCATAATATAATGGTACCTATGCTGGCTAAGATTTATATTCTACTTTCGAAATGTTTTCTACACTATGCACTAATAATAATATCAAAAATGATTTTATTTTTTGAGTAGTAAGCATCTTTGACTAACATAAGAAGAAATCTCCTCCAAGTCTGCGTTTGCATTGTGTGTGTGGTAGGAGGTCTTATGGTAGTTACATTTTCAAAAAAAAAACATTGCGAATCTATTTTAAAATATTCTTGTTGTTTGTTTTAAAGATAAACTGTTTTAAGTTCTCACACCAGTCCCATGACTGACCTAGAGTTTATTGTTTCCTTCCTAAACTCTGGGTGCCCACCAATTTCCACACGGGCAGTCTAGAGTTTGGTTAACAGGTCATTCTGGAATTCGGGAGTTGCCGTGGAGATTTGGAGGCAAGCTGGAGGGCATGGCGTATCAACTAGTATATAGTATTTCTTTTCCGCTGTTTGTTGTTGTGTACTATGATGATGTAATGTAATGTAATGTGATGTAATGTAATAACTGATATAGTTCTTTGTTTAAAGATTATTCATTTATCTATTATATGTTGTTCCGCTGCGATTGTGAGATTCTGATATTGTTCTGTTGTTCCTTTCTGTTCTGTTCTATCTTTCTCTCTCTTCTTCTATCTTTTTCTTCTTCTTTAACCATAACATTTCGGTTTTCCGGCATTCGATTGCTCAGCAGTTGATACAGTGTAAGTATTGATGTCGGTTTTCGAGCGTCGAAAAATCGCGATCTTTACATTTGGTATCAGAGCATATGATTAAGCGACAACCATGGCTCTGTTGGGTATTACTCATTAGAGATAGAGTCAGTAGTACTCTAGAATGAGTTTGAGTGTAATAATAGATACAAGCGCGTATTTGTTAGTGAATATAAATTGTTTTATATTGTGATGATTGGTTTGTTGAGTGGTATATGGATTTTGGTCAATACGAGTAATTAACGTTGTTGATAGGGATCTCTAAACATTGTGCAGAACAATTTGACACGATATTGTTTTAAAATAGGGTAAATGAAATAATTTTACCTTGATTATATTTTATATATAAAGGAATAATTTTTCAGAATTATTAAAGTGTATATAAAATTGATTGTTTGGTTGTTGAAAATGTAAGATATATACAAGTTAATAAAAGTTGTATGAATAAGTTAAATAAAACATATTGTAAAAGATAATTGTATAAGTGAAGAATTATAAGTATGGAACTATAATTAATGTGATTTACAATTGTGAAATAATCTTGTATATAAAGGTGAAACTATATGAATATATTTATTAATATGAGCTGTAAATATAAAAATGAATTTGGACTATGAATTTGAAAATTTTGAATCCTGTTTATTTTGGAAGTTATTTTTCAAAATTAAAAGTTAAATAGTGAAATTATATAAGTAAAAGATTTGTAAATATGTTTATAAATAAAGGAAAAATTTTGAGAGAAAATTAAGCACTGAATTCACTACTGTTACTGGGAAATAATAAGGGTGATGACTGCAGCATCATCAGTATCATTTTCGAGTCTCTATGTGATAGATTTGCTACCATAGTAAAATGAGAATTGAAGTTTTGTTTTGATAAACAAATTTGAAATTAAAATCCAAGTTGAAATAAATTTGAGTTGTCATGAAAGACATGTGATTTGAAATTTAACTAAAGGAAAGTTAAATAAATTGATTTGGATTAGATAAGCTATTGAAATTGATGAATATAAGTGAAATAAGTTTTGAACTTATAATATGAGTTAATAAATTTAGCTTTGGTAAAAGTTAAATAAATTTACTTTAGAATTGAAATCTGAATTAGATTTATAAGTGGAATTTTAAGTTAAGTTAAACAAATGATGTTTGAAATGGAATATAACTTAAGTGATGTTGAATGAAGTTGATTTTGGTGTCGAAGTAAATTAATAAGTGAATTAATGAAATGAAGTCATAAAGAATTTGAACTTGAGTTATATAAATGAAATTCAACTTTATATTGTTAAAGGAATTAGAAATTGAATTAATTAATGGATTGAATGTTAATCAATTGAATGTAAAATAAATTGATATGGAATAATGGATGTAAGTGTAAATTCATTAGAAGCTAATGAAGTTGAGAAATTGAATAATTGAATGGAAGTCAATTTAATATCAACCAATTGGAGTTAAAAAGTGTTAAACCAAATAGAATGTAAATTTAATAATTTGGTTATGATGGTTATGATTTGGTTGTTATATGATTGTTAGTTGATTGTATATAATTCATTAAGTATTAATGAAATTGAATTGATAAATGGAAAGCTATGTAATTGAATTTGAATTGAAAGTAAACTAACTTGAATATAAATTAGTGAAAGTAAACTAATTGAATATGAATAAGTGAATGTTAGTAAAAACATCCAATGCTAATGAATCAAATGTGATTAAATGAAAATAAACAATTCATTGAATAATAATGAGAAGTGAATGTATATTGATTTGATATGGATTTGTTGGATGATAGTTGTTTGGTGGTTGCATTTATTGCTTTTGTTGCATTTGCTATATTAGCATATATAGTTGTTGGTATATGTTGTATATTGATGTTACTTTCATATATGCATGTTTCTCATGGTTTGTTGAGTGTATGGTAGGGGCGGATTGCGCTTGCTTCGCATTTGGAGCTCGCTTTCGCACTATATTAGCCATATACGCTCGTTAATAATAAATAAGGTACATATCTCGGATTAAATATCGTACTTTTACACTTTTTTCCCTGCGGGATGCCTCATCACTTGATGAGATGTATATTTGTGATATATATACTATCATTTTTTTTCGGATCGAGCCGCGTAAAGGAGACTATGGCGAAATTTTCTAAAAATTTAAGGCGTTAGAATATTTTTGAGAAAATTGGAAATTTTTGAAAAGATAACTAAGTATAGAATTGGAAACTTAGTAAAGTTGTTGAAAGAAGTTTAACTATGAATTTTGAAAAAGTTAAACACTTAAGAGATTGGTAAATCTAAACTGAACGGTTTGTTTTGAAAAATTAATGGATTCTGTAACTTTTTCTTACTTGGCAATTTCGAGGACGAAATTCTTTTAAGGGGGAAGTTTGTAACGACCCAGAATTTCTGATATTTGAAATTCGTATATTTAATTGATTTTAAATATTAAAAGTAAATTTTTTTAGTTAAATAATTTATTTTTCGAATATCTAGATTAAATTGAATAATTAAATCGATAATTTAATATTTGAAATTCCAGGAATAATTGAAAATTGCGTTTAATATGATTGAAAATGATTCGTAAAATTTTATTAAATCATATTGGAGTTAGAATGATGTTATAGAACTTTTAAAATTGAATTTAAAGTTAATTTGTGAAAATTGAATATTTTAATATTTAATTGACGAGTTAAAATAGCCATTTTTCAAACAGTCTCGGATTTCAATGAAACCAGTTTCATCGAATCCGTAATGTCAAATTATTGTATAGTTTCAAATTTCATGTCAATCGGATTTATCTTTTGTCCGGGGCAAGCCAAAACGCACAGAAATTTGGTTTAATCGATTTAATTTAAAATCGACCGTTTATTTCCGTAACTCACACCGATGATCGAATTGGCCTTCGAAACATATTCCATTGTGTCTGAAACGCGGGGTAAACCCTAGTCACCACGCGAGATTTGGAGTTCGGAAAATTTCGAGTGAATAGTAATTTGGAAATTTTCTATAAAAGGCCTTCACAAATTCATTTTTGCAAACAAAAGAAACCTAGCTAGGGTTTCAGCCCTTAGAAGCCATGTCCAAAAAGCCAATGGCCGAATCTTCCATTCTTCTCCCCTCAATTTCTTCAAATCTACACAATGATTCAACAAGTGTTCAACTACAAAACTCTAGAGCGTAATGAGATCTACAATGTGAACGGCTATGATTGTTTTTAGGGCTTTGGATCATAGGCAATTTGGCCTCGAAGTCGATGCGTTCATTCACGTTTTTCTCGTGATTTGCGTAGCCGAGCTCCACCCTACTCTGGCCGATGGTGTGTTGCGAGATGAGCTTCGATGTGGCGCTAATTGATCGAAGCAGAAGTCGTCGTAGTGACTGCGACATTCAGTGGTTTGGGCGGCAAATATGGGTTCTCGGTCGTGCGTAGTAACCTGGGGAAGAACATGGAGGAACAACCTCGAACTTGTGATGAAAACGTGCGGCCCTGATGTATTTAGGGTATAAAAATTAAAAATAAATTGTAAATTGTTTATATTATAATTCGGGTAAATTTTAAAATAGTATAACTTTGTCTTACGATGTCGAAAAATTACGAAACAACTTGCGTTGGCTTCGTATGGACGAACACTATGCAATGGAGCTAGTTTGGAGTCGTTGGAGCTAGTGAAAATTTCAGGTAAAATTAAACGCATGATTAATTTTATTCGAAATAAAACGCTACAACTATTATCGGAAACTCAAGGTGAAAACTTCTCACTCAATCGAATCTGTTTCGATTTAAATTTTAAATAGTTAGATTTAAAATTGCTTGATTGTATGTTCGAATGATGATTGCTATTTGTTGTATTGAAATAGACATTATACGCCGTATATTAAGCGGAGGTTATTTATTAAAAACATATACCGTGAATATTTCACTGCAAAGTGAAATTGGTATTATTTATGTACTTGGAGTTGATTTCCCGCATTATATAGCGGATGAGACCCTACCGCGCCGCATAACAGCGGGTAATATTTTATAAATCCTATATACCGTGATATTCTGTATTGGAACGGAATTGGTATTGTGCTAACGTCTGTGCATGCAGGGAAACATGTTGGAGGGATCCAACTGGATTCCTCAACTGTATTGATTTATTTACAGATATTGTTATATATTCTGTTATCATATTGATATATGATGTTTTGATTGTCGTGATTGATATATTGTTGCTGTTGCAGCATTGGCCTATTTTGGAGTTTTGAAAATATTAAAGTAACGATTTTGAATTTATAAGGATTTTAAAGTGATTTTTGAAGGCATACGTTTATTAAATTTTGAATTGTTAAAAATAAATAAACGTTATAATTATTATTATTACAAAAGTTATATTTTTGGAAAATAATACTTAAGTATGATTTTGGAGTTATATATAAGCTTTAATAACGATTTGTAAATTATTAAAAAGAATGGTTTAAATTGGGATTTTTGAATTATTATAAACGATTTATATAAAAGATTTATAATATTGATATTTATAAATTAAAAATATATGAATTATAAAACGAGTTTTTATAAGTGTTAAAATGAAGTATAAATGGATTTCATAAGTGAATGAAATTTATAGATTTATAAATTGTGAAGTTATAAAATGAATGAATTTGTAGAATAAAAGATTCATAAGGAATTAACTTATAAATTGGATTTTGGCATTTAAATGAGATATAAATAGAATTTGTTAATAAAGGAGATTTATAAATCAAAGTTGTTATAAAATATAAATGTGAATTTATAAACGTTGTTTTATAAATCCGAAATCAATTGAATTTGATGAATTAAACATAGAAGTTTATTAAAGGAGAGATATTCATGATTTTGGACAGCGAATTATCCTTTAAGTTAAATGTTGTAATAATAAGAGTTTGGTTGGGGATTATATTCACGATTTTGGACAATGAATATATTATTAAATAAAATGATATGTTTTGGGAAGTGATATTTTAAATAGAATTAAAATGATTTAAAGATGTTTTAAAATGCGTTAAGTATCGAATACATAGATTTCAACATTTATTGTTGAAATAGACGTTTTCGAGAAATAGAAGGAAATAGTGTACTATAACACTGTTGTTATAGTAAATGATTTCTGAAAGGAAATGTTTTGTATAGTATTGGGATTTATATATCTATCTTAATTTCGAATCCCTATACTAGTGATTTTGGGTCGCTGTAACGATGTTTTAAGCAACATTCGTTTTGACTCAAATAAATGTGTTTAAGCGCACGTTTTCTTTAAAGAATGAAATATATACTTAATTTCGATTTAAGTATATTGAATATTTTCCAAGTGTTGAAAATAAATGGATTTGTGTATTACTTATTATTAAATAAGTATGGAAATGTTTTCCAATATGAAGTGAATATCTTGAGATTTTATATTTTATATATAAATTGAAAATGAATATAAGAAATCGATTTGGAAATCGTATATTCATAGATATTTTGGAATTGTAAATTCACTATGGAATTTATAAAAGGAAGGGAAATTTGTTTACAAATAAACGTTGATTTATTTTTGAAGTGTGGAAACAAATTTACGGATTTGGAACGTAAATATAAAGTAAATCGGTAAGGATTTATTTAATTGGTTTAAATGAACCATTTTGAAACGAAAGTATTTCCGCGTAAGGAAAATGATTGAAAATTTGTTTTCAAATGTTGAAGTGTGGAAATATATATCTTATAAAGATATTTTTGGAAAATAAATAATTTAGGAAATTATTTGGAATCTGGTGATGTTGTGCATACATATTGATAGTTAAATAACCGACTATCAATATTTACCTTTAAATAGGTATTGTGATTTGCTTGAATTTGAATGCTACACTTATTTTTAAAATAAGCGCTCACTATTCGGGTTAGCCGGGAAAGGACCTTTGGGTCGTATAACCCATTCCGAATATGTGATACGTCGTTATGGATTGCATTTGAAGACCGGTGTTGAAGACCGAATATTTGTGAAAACGGAAGGATTACCGTCGAATGTTTCTGCTTCGGCTTATCTCCGATATAGAAATTTATTACCCTTTGTGATGGAAAGTCCGGTCATGATTAGTGAATATCCGGATTGCAAGGACTTCTTTGTAAGTGCCTTCGGTTCCGTTCGATCCTGGAACGGACTTGTATGGATGTGTGTCTGACGTTACAATTTGAGATGTAAAGATAGTTTCTATCAAATATATTTCTGTTGGTGGCGGAGAATTTATTCTCTTAGCTTAACACCCTTCTCAGAGACGTACGAGCTCAGAGGTTATGTAGTTGATGGTTACTAGTGATACATTCCCAAATTGGTAATGTGACATACAAAGTGCTGTTGAGCATATGTGATCAAAGCACAACTTTTGTATAAAGCGTGGCTTTGTGGACGAGACTTCGTCGGACCTCACACCCCGGAAATGGTCAAAACAGGAAGGATGCAGCAAGGTTATTAGGGGGTAGCTGTAACGTCCCGGAAATTTTCAACTTTCGAAAATTCAACATCGATACTCACTTTATCGACTGCCGAGAAATCGAAGGCCGGAAACCCGAAATGTTATGGTTTAAGAAAAGAAAAAGACAGAAGAAGAGAGAGGAAGGATAGAAAATAGGGAGAAGAAAATAGAAAAATAGAACGGAACAGAACACAACACAACAATATCAGAATCTCACAATTCGCAGCGGAACAACATATAATAATAAATGAATAATCTTTAAACAAAGAACTATATCAGTTATTACATTACATACATTACATTTCATTACATCAGAGTGTAACAACCCGGTATTTGCATCAGTTAATAATCGACATTTAGAAGATTAATATTGTTGCAAATTTCTATTTGAAGTTTTTTTTTTTCTAAAATTTGAATTAAAATTCTTTTATAATTTGTTTAGGAATTTTTAACGGGCTTTAAAAATTTGTTTTTGGCCCGTTCCTTTTGGGTCGCAACAATCATAATAACCCGATCCCCCTTTATCCATTATTTTTTTTCATTCGTTCATCAACCCTAAACAAAATCACGAAATTAATGGCGGCCCCCTTTTCCTCATTTATCGTTCGTCCCCTCTCCTTCATTCCTCTGCATAAGCTTGGGTGCATCAACAATGGCAGCTTCGTTAGCTAGCCGACCTGAAAAAATTAGGGCTTCGTGCAAATTCGAAGACGCGACTTCAAATGCTCGTCTTCTTCTTCTTCGCTCGATCGCGTGTAAAAATCCGAGGGCTGATGTCGGTCATGTCCATCTTCGCTCAACCAGGTGAGTAATTTACATTACTCACATCTATTTCGAACTGGTCGAAGTCGTTTGTTGTTTTCGTTTCTTTGGCTTTGATCTGATTTTGTTTGTTGTCGATGCTTTTCTGCCTTGAATTGATTTTTGGGGCTGTTGATTCTGAGTATGGCTTGACTCATTCGAATTTCTGGAAATTTATTTTAGGTTGACCTTGACATTCTTTGACTTCGGCATTGACATTGGTCGTGGTTATTTTGGCCCTTTTGATTTTACTGCCGGGTATTGATCGAATAGTATACTGGATTTCGTGACGAGAAAAACTTTGGGCTTGACCGACTTTTGTCACGCATTTCACTGTGGCATTTGTCTATTCATTTGGTTTCTTCGTTTTACATGTACACGATTTTTGGGTTGTTCTGTGTTACTGCATATTACTTGAGTCATTCACTGATGTAATGTGTGTTGCCATTCACTTAAATTCAGTTGCATTCCTCGGATTCATTTCATGTTTGAGACCATGTGATAGTTGTCTCGAGCACGGTTCATGCCTTTACTTCAGTAGCTTGTCTTCATTAAGGCTTGGTTTTTAGTCTCTGTTCGACCTGAGTTTGCATTGGGGTTGTTCTCCTGTAGCGTATTTCTGAAAGAACCATTGCATTGTTGTGTAAGCACTCGAACCAAATACTTTTAGATGTTTGTTCCGTCCAGCTTCATGTTGTTTTTCGAGTATCCCTGCATACTATGTGCCACTCCGGCAGTTGCAGTTTATTTACATGTGCTGGATTGCTTCAATGTGCTGTTCACTGCTGCCTATCACCGCATTTTTATCACTGCACTGTTTTCCTGCAAGTAAACTTGTGTTCTTTGTACACTTACCCTTGTTCAAGTCTGATATTTTGAAGTTCCCATCTGTAGTTAGTGGTTCATGTGTTGGTATTGATTTCCTTCACATTGATTATGTGCTTTGTACATGTTACTCCTTTGGTATGGTTGCAGACCACCTGACTATTGTTCATGTTGCCTTGTCCTGTTTCATATAGTTGTTTATGGACCACTGCATTATTCATTTGCAATTGGTCTTGATGTTTTACATCACTGTGCATTCTTCCACTTGAAGTTGTAGCCTTTGTGCATTGTTCACTTTGATTGCTATTACATAAAAATGCTGTCAGTGTCTTGTGGTCAGACCTGCATATACTCGAACCATTTTGTTGCTTATTTCTGAACATCACAGTTATACTTGTTGATGCCTCGAGTATGCTATGGGTTTTGGCCATATCTTTGTTTTCCTTCACTTTACCATATTGTCACTGTATATTGCTGCGAGTCCATTTCACTGTGTTGGCTTGTTATATGCTGTTACATTTCCTCACTCATGTATGTATAGAGGTGTATTTCGTCTTGAGTCTTGTCTCAGGCCATTCTTTGGTCTCTGACATTGTTAATTCACTATTTGGTTGTTTTGGTCATTTTGTAGCTTTCTTGCAGTTATGTTGTGACTGCACTTGAGCCTTGTTGTACTTCATATAGGTACTGGGTATTAGTTGCATCCATGTTTTTTTTACTTTGAGCGTTGCAGTTTTACTTGCTGTCTTCGTATTGCGACTGTTTTGAGTTGGTTATGTACATTCACTTGTGTACATTCTTACATTCACTTGTGTACATCATCACTGTAGTGGCACGGCAGTGCACGCAAGCGTGAACTGCAGCCACACGGTATTCATTGGGTACATCGTCACTATAGTGGCAGGGCAGTGCACGCAAGCATGAACTGCAGCCACACGGTATGGTTTTATGATATCTAACTTGTTTTGATTAATTGACCTTTTGCATATTCCATATGCTGTAGTGGCGAGGCAGTACACGCGTGCGTGTACTGCAGCCCTACTCATCTTAATATTTTAATTGATATTTCAATGGTTTGAACTGTTCTGTTCGTTTCAATTCAATATTATGAATTGCATACTGATTTGGTTTAATTACTGTCGTCTATTCATTATTTGATTATTATTGCTTCTGTGCACTAATAACTGAGTTTGAATTAGACTGACCCGAGTATTATTTTCTTTTGAATTTAATACTCGAGTCAGACCGAGTATTTCAGGTTGTAGATATTCTGCTTTGGGTTGCTGCTAGAGCTATGAAGTTCTTTCATATCTTTTGGAGTAGTCGTCGTCATTTGTAGTAGTATGTAAAATTGTATAGGAAGATATGTATTCATGTATATTATATACGTTAATGTACTTGTATATGTAACTTCCTTAGTCGACTGTTGTAGTTGTATCATATGTACCGTGTGAATGTATTGTAACTGACATCAGTTATTATATATGTATATGAGATTTTCTGTTTCATCTGTGTTCCGCATTTTTATTCTCTGTGTTATTATTTTATATTTTGTCCTAGACTATTATAGCCATCGTGTAGTAGCTTTGAGTTTGCATCGGCATGTCGGATTTCCTCCTGAAATGAAATGCATGTTTTTACTATCTGACATATCGGTGCTCGCACAAAGCAATTACACGGATGGTCGCTCCTCAACAGCCTTATTCTCCGTGCTAGTTGACAGCACTACACCGTAGTGTTCTTGGCTAGCGTGGGTACAGAGGTGGGGCGTCACAGCTTGGTATCAGAGTCTGGGGTTTAGAACAAATATAAAACATAACTTAGATAGTACATGTGTTACAACTATTTGTCGATGTTTTATTTCACATCTTTGTCTTAAGATCATCTTTGATTGTTAGGAATGAATTCCTAACGCTTATTCGTGAGCATTGCTGCTATTCTCTATCGCACTTGCTCACTTGAGTTTACACTTCTAAGTATCAGTGTATATATGCTCTACCAAGTTGCATATTGCTGTAACTAGTACCCACTTCGATTTGAACTCGCATTGTTTATTCGAACTGCTATATATATGCATTCTTATCTCTGATTCGTGTACTTAATGCAGTTTCCATACAATTGGGTTTTGGGTATCAATCTTTGAGACAAATTGCATTCCAATTGTCGACTCTGTCTGTTTATCCATGGTTTGTTGGTTTTCATGTGCCTCTCTCTGATAGTTTTAAAATTTCTTTGGTATAAAGGAAATTGTCTTGGTCTTTGCCTTGTCGATATCGACGTTGACTTGACTTTTACTTTTGCTAAAGTCATTCAAGCATTTATACTCGTTCTGCTTTGTTTTTCCAATTGTTGATCGGTTCTTCTTTTCCGGTTAGTTGTTATCACCTTTGTCGACTTTGATAACTTCTATTTCAGGAATTTTGGGTATTCCTACTTTGATGGATTTGGAATCGAATTCTTTGTATTTTATTCACGTCTTCGAATGTGAATCTTAGTGAATTGATTTGGTTTTCAAATTTAATCGATTCTTGATTATTTCCCGATTTGTTGCCATCATTTATTAGCAACTTTGATGACCTTTTCTTCGGGATTTTTGTGAACATACCTTTCGATGAATTCGGTATCGATTTCTTTGGATTCTATTCACGTCTTCGTATGTGAATTCTTGTGATTGATTGTTTCTACAATCATTTTTGTGATTTGTCACTTTAAAAATATAAAGGTTTCAATACTAGTAGTAAATATCAAAAACTCTTTTATCAAAATGTTTTCAACTCTATTTTCAATACCAAACTCGTTTTTGAAACTGTTTTCCAATCTATTAGTATATACAAATCTTTATTTCACTCGTATGAGAAATCTAATTAAACGGCTTAGTAAAACAAGTGGTATGAAACGCTTGCGTTTACTTCGTCGGTTAATTGTTGGACTTGTTCGATTGAACCTCTAGTGACAAATTTTATTAGTGAAGATTTACAGTTTGTTCGTAAATATTTAAGTTAAGTAAGTGGTTATGGGACATGATGCTAAACTTTTACATTTACTGACTTAATGTAATTGACACTTCTCGTTGATCATGACGATCATTTTTACGGTTAGACTAGGCCTCATCGGTGTGATTTCGTCTCACACATATCTCTTGGGCTTTGAGGATTGTCTAGACACCACTTGTGTGATTTCATTCACACATACTTTTCTTTTGATTGTGAGGTTAGACTAGACACCACTTGTGTGATTCCACTCACACATACCTCTTTTGATTTTTTGGTTAGTCTGGACCTCAATCTGTGTGATTTCGACTCACACATGTGGGGTAGCGCCCCACGGTCTTCGGGCCATTCGTGTGTCAAAATTAATGGCTTGCAACCATGAGATAGCGTCTCGTTATGCGTTGCACGTGTTGATGATTTTTCATGCTCGCGGGTAGGTGAGATTCCGTGCTCCCGTTCTCGCTTTGCGTTGCACGTGTTGATGATTTTTCATGCTCGCGTGTAGGTGAGATTCCGTGCTCCCGTTCTCGCTTTGCGTTGCTCGTGTTGGTGATTTTCATGCTCACGTGTAGGTGAGATTCCGTGCTCCCGTTCTCGCTTTGCGTTGCACGTGTTGATGATTTTTCATGCTCGCGGGTAGGTGAGATTCCGTGCTCCCGTTCTCGCTTTGCGTTGCACGTGTTGATGATTTTTCATGCTCGCGTGTAGGTGAGATTCCGTGCTCCCGTTCTCGCTTTGCGTTGCCCGTGTTGGTGATTTTCATGCTCACGTGTAGGTGAGATTCTGTGCTCCCGTTCTCGCTTTGCATTGCACGTGTTGGTGAGTTTTCATGCTCGCATGTAGGTGAGTTTTCGTGCTCCCGTTCTCGTTATGCGTTACATGTGTTGATGAATTTTCATGCTCGCGTGTTGGTGAGTTTCCATACTCTCCTTTGAGTTTTCATACTCTGTTCGAGTTTTCATACTCCGTTCGAGTTTTCATACTCCGTTTGAGTTTTCATACTCTGTTCGAGTTTTCATACTCCGTTCGAATTTTCATACTCCGTTTGAGTTTTCATACTCTATTCGAGTTTTCATACTCCGTTTGAGTTTTCATACTCTGTTCGAGTTTTCATACTCCGTTTGAGTTTTCATACTCCGTTCGAGTTTTCATACTCTGTTCAAGTTTTCATACTCCGTTTGAGTTTTCATACTCCGTTCGAGTTTTCATACTCGCGTTCGAGTTTTCATACTCCGGTTCGAGTTTTCATACTCGCGTTCGAGTTTTCATACTCCGGTTCGAGTTTTCATACTCGCGTTCGAGTTCTCATACTCTTAGCTTGTGTTTTCTGGATTTCTTGTGAGGATTTCTAGAATTTGTGCTTCACCAATTTTCGTGATTTCTATTGATAAGTTTTATCAATTCTTGTGCATTGGTGAATTCGTGTGTTATTGACTTGTTATGAATACAAGTTTAGGGTATGATACCCCTTTCTATCTTTGAGAAGATTCTTGTGACATTTTTGATGAACGAAAATTCATTGGTATTATATTTTGATGCCAATTATTTCGATGAAATTTTGACGTATGTCGAAGTTGCTACTGACATTGCCATTTTAATCACGTGTTTTAAAAAAAAATTTATTCTTCAAAATATTTCAAAATATAAATCAAAATTGTTTTCAAAATTTTTACGATTTGCGCTTTCAAAAGAATGAGGAAGCGAATTAAACGTTTCAGAAAAATCGAGGACTATGACCCCTTTCTTTTACTGATTCGCTTAATTCCGGACTTGTCCGTTTGAGAACGTAAAATGTTATTTATTTAAAATACACAATTTTGCACTTTCAAGGAAATGATGAAGTGAATTAAACGATTTAGTAAAACTCGTGGTTATGGGTCATGTGCGTTTGCTATTTCGGTTAATTTCGGACTCGTTAATTGAAAATTTGTGATTTCTGATTATCGCTTGTGATAATCAGATAATTGAGATTTAATTATCGTTTTGATAATTGAATATTTATGATTTCTGATTTATCGTTTTTGATAATCAGATATTTATTGTTTCTAATTATCGTTTGTGATAATTAGATATTTGAGATTTAATTATCGTTTGTGATAATTAAACATTTGCGATTTGAGATTTGATTATCAATTGTGATAATTAAATATTTGTGATTTAAGATTGATTTTCGATTTTGATAATCGAATACTTGTTGATTTGATTATCGTTTTTGATAATCGAATATTTGTGATTTGAGATCTCTGAATTATCTATTGATAATTAGATTTTGTTGATAATTTGTGAATTTCCTTTATGAAATTAAAAGATTTCTTTGGCGTTTATATTGTACTACGCCAGTGTACCGGCTCAATTTTCTGCTATTCATGACGTTTTCCACGTCTTCCAATTACGGAAATGCCTTAGGGATTTCCGATTTCTATTCTTGAACCCGGTATTATTGAAGAAATTGAAGTTTCACTAGATTTGACTTTGAGCAAACACGTTCAAGCTTACTCTTTCTTGCTCTTATGGTTGTTACCTTTTGTCCATTTATTCCTTATGATTGCGAGGACGCAATTTCTTTAAGGAGGGGAGTCTGTAACAACCCGGTATTTGCATCAGTTAATAATCGACATTTAGAAGATTAATATTGTTGCAAATTTCTATTTGAAGTTTTTTTTTTCTAAAATTTGAATTAAAATTCTTTTATAATTTGTTTAGGAATTTTTAACGGGCTTTAAAAATTTGTTTTTGGCCCGTTCCTTTTGGGTCGCAACAATCATAATAACCCGATCCCCCTTTATCCATTATTTTTTTTCATTCGTTCATCAACCCTAAACAAAATCACGAAATTAATGGCGGCCCCCTTTTCCTCATTTATCGTTCGTCCCCTCTGCTTCATTCCTCTGCATAAGCTTGGGCGCATCAACAATGGCAGCTTCGTTAGCTAGCCGACCTGAAAAAATTAGGGCTTCGTGCAAATTCGAAGACGCGACTTCAAATGCTCGTCTTCTTCTTCTTCGCTCGATCGCGTGTAAAAATCCGAGGGCTGATGTCGGTCATGTCCATCTTCGCTCAACCAGGTGAGTAATTTACATTACTCACATCTATTTCGAACTGGTCGAAGTCGTTTGTTGTTTTTGTTTCTTTGGCTTTGATCTGATTTTGTTTGTTGTCGATGCTTTTCTGCCTTGAATTGATTTTTGGGGCTGTTGATTCTGAGCATGGCTTGACTCGTTCGAATTTCTGGAAATTTATTTTAGGTTGACCTTGACATTCTTTGACTTCGGCATTGACATTGGTCGTGGTTATTTTGGCCCTTTTGATTTTACTGCCGGGTATTGATCGAATAGTATACTGGATTTCGTGACGAGAAAAACTTTGGGCTTGATCGACTTTTGTCACGCATTTCACTGTGGCATTTGTCTATTCATTTGGTTTCTTCGTTTTACATGTACACGATTTTTGGGTTGTTCTGTGTTACTGCATATTACTTGAGTCATTCACTGATGTAATGTGTGTTGCCATTCACTTAAATTCAGTTGCATTCCTCGGATTCATTTCATGTTTGAGACCATGTGATAGTTGTCTCGAGCACGGTTCATGCCTTTACTTCAGTAGCTTGTCTTCATTAAGGCTTGGTCTTTAGTCTCTGTTCGACCTGAGTTTGCATTGGGGTTGTTCTCCTGTAGCGTATTTCTGAAAGAACCATTGCATTGTTGTGTAAGCACTCGAACCAAATACTTTTAGATGTTTGTTCCGTCCAGCTTCATGTTGTTTTTCGAGTATCCCTGCATACTATGTGCCACTCCGGCAGTTGCAGTTTATTTACATGTGCTGGATTGCTTCAATGTGCTGTTCACTGCTGCCTATCACCGCATTTTTATCACTGCACTGTTTTCCTGCAAGTAAACTTGTGTTCTTTGTATACTTACCCTTGTTCAAGTCTGATATTTTGAAGTTCCCATCTGTAGTTAGTGGTTCATGTGTTGGTATTGATTTCCTTCACATTGATTATGTGCTTTGTACATGTTACTCCTTTGGTATGGTTGCAGACCACCTGACTATTGTTCATGTTGCCTTGTCCTGTTTCATATAGTTGTTTATGGACCACTGCATTATTCATTTGCAATTGGTCTTGATGTTTTACATCACTGTGCATTCTTCCACTTGAAGTTGTAGCCTTTGTGCATTGTTCACTTTGATTGCTATTACATAAAAATGCTGTCAGTGTCTTGTGGTCAGACCTGCATATACTCGAACCATTTTGTTGCTTATTTCTGAACATCACAGTTATACTTGTTGATGCCTCGAGTATGCTATGGGTTTTGGCCATATCTTTGTTTGCCTTCACTTTACCATATTGTCACTGTATATTGCTGCGAGTCCATTTCACTGTGTTGGCTTGTTATATGCTGTTACATTTCCTCACTCATGTATGTATAGAGGTGTATTTCGTCTTGAGTCTTGTCTCAGGCCATTCTTTGGTCTCTGACATTGTTAATTCACAATTTGGTTGTTCTGGTCATTTTGTAGCTTTCTTGCAGTTATGTTGTGACTGCACTTGAGCCTTGTTGTACTTCATATAGTTACTGGGTATTAGTTGCATCCATGTTTTTTTTACTTTGAGCGTTGCAGTTTTACTTGCTGTCTTCGTATTGCGACTGTTTTGAGTTGGTTATGTACATTCACTTGTGTACATTCTTACATTCACTTGTGTACATCATCACTGTAGTGGCACGGCAGTGCACGCAAGCGTGAACTGCAGCCACACGGTATTCATTGGGTACATCGTCACTATAGTGGCAGGGCAGTGCACGCAAGCGTGAACTGCAGCCACACGGTATGGTTTTATGATATCTAACTTGTTTTGATTAATTGACCTTTTGCATATTCCATATGCTGTAGTGGCGAGGCAGTACACGCGTGCGTGTACTGCAGCCCTACTCATCTTAATATTTTAATTGATATTTCAATGGTTTGAACTGTTCTGTTCGTTTCAATTCAATATTATGAATTGCATACTGATTTGGTTTAATTACTGTCGTCTATTCATTATTTGATTATTATTGCTTCTGTGCACTAATAACTGAGTTTGAATTAGACTGACCCGAGTATTATTTTCTTTTGAATTTAATACTCGGGTCAGACCGAGTATTTCAGGTTGTAGATATTCTGCTTTGGGTTGCTGCTAGAGCTATGAAGTTCTTTCATATCTTTTGGAGTAGTCGTCGTCATTTGTAGTAGTATGTAAAATTGTATAGGAAGATATGTATTCATGTATATTATATACGTTAATGTACTTGTATATGTAACTTCCTTAGTCGACTGTTGTAGTTGTATCATATGTACCGTGTGAATGTATTGTAACTGACATCAGTTATTATATATGTATATGAGATTTTCTGTTTCATCTGTGTTCCGCATTTTTATTCTCTGTGTTATTATTTTATATTTTGTCCTAGACTATTATAGCCATCGTGTAGTAGCTTTGAGTTTGCATCGGCATGTCGGATTTCCTCCTGAAATGAAATGCATGTTTTTACTATCTGACATATCGGTGCTCGCACAAAGCAATTACACGGATGGTCGCTCCTCAACAGCCTTATTCTCCGTGCTAGTTGACAGCACTACACCGTAGTGTTCTTGGCTAGCGTGGGTACAGAGGTGGGGCGTCACACAGAGTGTACAACAACAACAACAAATAGTGCAGCGGAAAAAGAAATACTATATACTAGAAATACGCCATGCCGTCCAGCTTGCCTCCAGCAACTCCTGAATATCCAGAATATCCTGATAAACCTTAACTCTTGACTGCCCGTGTGGAAATTGGTGGGCACCCAGAGTTTAGGAAGGAAAACAATAAACTCCAAGTCAGTCATGTGACTGGTGTGAGAACTCAAAACAGTTTATTTATCTTTAAAATCAAAATAGAGGAATATTTTAAATTCAATTCGCAATGCTTTTAAAAATGAGACTACCATAAGACCTCCCGCCACACACACAATGCAAACGCAGACTTGGAGGAGATTTCTCCTTATGATAGTCAAACATGCTTGATACGCATTTAAAAAGAACATTTGATATTATTACTAGTGCATAGTGTAGAAAACAATTTCGAAAGTAGAATATAAATCTTAGCCAGCATAGGTACCATTATATTATGCCCACTATAGCTACCTCCTGAGGAAGCAGGTTCTACAACTAATACCGTACAAGTCACGTATTGTTTCTTTGGATTTCCAACGAATGATCAGGCCAAGGAACTTCCCATTGCCACATGAGAATGCCTCTGGATGGACATCCCCGAGAACCAAACCGGATCTCTACCAACACAAGGCCGGGTTACCCCTAACTGAGTAACAACTGACCGAATATGCCATGCCCCGGTCCTTTGGGACCTTTTAACCGAGCGCTCGTAATCAATTCACACAATCATAAAGTGTTTTCAACATGAGTAAGTATCTGGGATCCATACCATGATGCCCCCCTTTTCCAGAAGGAAATGCACATATCCTAAAGGGCGCTACCCCTCATAACCTTGCTGCATCTTTCCTGTTTTGACCATTCCCGGGGTGTGAGGCTCGACGAAGTCACGTCCACAAAAACATACTTTATACAAAAGCCATGCTTTGGGTCAACAAATGATCATAGAAATGATCACCAGGATAGATGATCAAAAAAATGATCCTATCACAAATAATCAACACAATGATCATTTCACAGCAACACTCAGCATGTCACATTACCAAATTGGGAATATATAGCTGATAACCTTCAACTACATAACCTCTGAGCTCGTACGTCTCAGAGAAGGGTGTTAAGCTAAAAGAATAAATTCTTCGCCACCAACAGAAATATATTTGAAAGAAATCTGCTTTATATCTCAATTTGTAACGTCAGACATACAATCCATACAAGTCTGTTCCGGGCTCGAACAGAACCGAAGGCACTTACAAAGAAGTCCTTGCAATCCGGATAATCTCTAATCACGTCCAGACTTCCCATCACATAGGGAGTCTCTATACCGTAGCTACTCGGTGCAAAGACAATCGACGAGTTGTCCTTTCGCTTTCAAAAAGATCCGGTCTTCAACACCGGTCTTCAAATGCAATTCATAACGACGTATCACATATTCGGAATAGGTTATACGACCCCATGGTCCTTTCCCGGTTAACCCGAAAAGTGACCGCTTATTCAAAAATAAGTGTGGCATTCAAATTCAAACAAATCACATCAAATACCCATTCAAAGGGAAATATTGATAGTCGGTTATTGAACTATCAATGGATATGCACATCTCACCAGATTCCAAATAATTTTCCAAATAATTTATTTCCCAAAAATATCTTTACAAGATATATAATTTTCACACTTCAAAAATAAATCTATATTTATTTTTAAAAAAATTCTCCTTTTAATTTATAAATTCCATAATGAATTTATATTTCAAATATCTATGAATATACGATTTCAATTATTCACTTCAATTTATCTTCAAAAAGATAAATTCTCAAAACATTCACTTTATATTGGAAAACATTTCCATACTTATTTAAAAATAAGTAATTCACAAATCTATTTATTTTCAACACTTGGAAAATATTCAATATACTTAAATCGAGATTAAGTATATATTTCATTCTTTAAGGAAATCATTCTCTTAAACATATTTATTTGGGCCAAAACGAATGTTGCGTAAAACATCGTTACGACAACCCAAAATCACTAGTATAGGGATTCGAATTTAAGATAGATATATATATAAATCCCAATACTATACAAAACATTTCCTTTCGGAAATCATTTACTATAACAACAGTGTTATAGTCCACCATTTCCTTTTATTTCTCGAAAATGTCTATTTCAACAATAAATGTTGAAATCTATGGTTTCGAATCTCAACACATTTTAAAACATCGTTAGATCGTTTTAATTCTATTTAAAGTATCACCTTCTAAACATTTTCTTTAACATATTATTCACTATTCAAAAACGTGAATATACTACGTTAACAATTTTCATCCTTTTATACATTTCATTTTAAAGGATTATTCACAGTCAAAAATGTGAATATAACTCCATTAATAGGTTTCAACAATTTACTTCTTAAAATAAGTCGTTTGCGAATTTATAAAACAACGTTTATAAATTCCTTTTCTATTTATTTTATAATAACTCCTTTTATAAATTCCTTTATTAACCTATTCAATTTATAACTCAATTATAAAACAAAAGTTCATATCATAAGTGAAATACTTATAATTTATTTGTTTGCAAAATCGTTCCTTTGAACTTCATAATTATAAATCTTATAACTTATAAGATTCAATTATTTATCCAAATCTATTCTTTCAATAACTTTATAAATTTTTATAAACCTACTGCTTATAAAATTCCATTTATAACTTCACCGTTTATAATTCGATAAATTTCATTCGTTTATGAAATTCATTCACAATTCATTCTAACACTTATAAAAACTCGTTTTATAATTCAAATATCTTTAATTTATAAATATCAATTTATAAATCTCTTATATAAATCAATTTATACTATTATTCTTTTAAAAACATCTTTAAAGTCCTTTATAATTCTCCATTTTGATTTACAAAATAATAAAATTTTATAAATCCTATATTTCAACCTTTTTATAATAATTTCAAAAATCCCGATTAAACTATTTTATAAAATCATTAGCCTCATATTTTCAAAAATCAACCTTTAACTATATTTCTCAAAAATCATAATTTTTATAACCTAAAAATTATAACGTTATTTATTTATAATGGATCAATTCCAAAAATATTTTATAAACATATACTTTCAAAAAATCACTTTGAAATCTTTTTAAAATTCCAAAATTAGTCCAATGATGCTACACACCAAATAGTCAATCACGACAAACAACGACATCATATATCGATATGATAGTCCATCAAATATCAAAATATCTGAATTAAATAAATACTTTTGAGGAATCCAGTTGGATCCCTCCAACCTGTTTTCCTGCATCCACAAACATTAGCACAATACCAATTCCGCTCCAGTACGGAATTATCGCGGTATATGGGATTTAAAATATTATCCGCTTAATAGACGGCGCAATAGGGTCTCATCCGCTATACAAATGCGGGAAATCAATAACTCCAATATATACATATGCCAATATATATATTGCTATTATATATAATACCAATTTCACTGTTTATGAAATATTCGCGGTATATGTTTTTAATAAATAACATCCGCTTACTAACGGCGCATAATGTCTATTTTAACAATCAATAGATAACAATCATCATTCAAACATGCATTCAAATATTTTAAATCTAACTATTTAAAATAAAATCGAAACTAATTCGATTGAGTGAGAAGTTCTCACATTGATTTCAATTTCGTTTTAGCGATTTATTTCGAATAAAATTAAACGGACGTTTAATTTTACCCAAAATTCTCACTAACTCCAAACGACTCCAATCCAATTCCATAGCGTAGTGCTCGTCCATACGATTCCAACGCAACTGGTTTCGCGCGTTTTCGACCTCGTATGAAAAAGTTATGCATTTATGAAGTTACACGATTTTTAAATATACTAATTACAACATAAATTAACTAAATTTAAACCTAAGTCAATCATGCCCATCCACTATTGCATCCCCACATCTCAGCCGTGCGCACCCCCCCTTTCTTCTTCCTCCTTTCACGTTCCAGGCCGAGCAAAGAACCCATCTTCGTTCAAAACTAGGGTTAATTTATACTCCATCATACGTCGACGAAAACACGATCAACAAGTGCCATCTGGAAGCCCCCAACCTGCTTCACCCTCGCCTGAGATGCGGCCAAGCTCGGCTCCCCATACGCCTCGAAAACTGTGCACGACTTCCGGTCGTTCAAACTCGATTTCCCATCAATCCGCTTCGTTAAATACGATCTCCACCGTTGATATGATAGATCTCAGTGCCCTCTACCTTTTTGTAGTTGATAATTTCTGTTAAAAGTGAATGGATTTTGAGAAAAAAGAGGAGGAAGACAAGTGTATATCGGCCATTCAATTGAGGGAGGCGGCTGCAGATGAAATTAGGGTTTTAAATTTTTTTTTTTTTTTTGTGAAGGGTTGGGCTATTTATAGAGAATTTTTCAATCACTATTCATCCGGGAATTCCGAACTCCGATTCACGCGCCGTAACCAGCGTTTCTAGGGTTTACTCCACGTTCCGGACACAATGGAACAGGTTTCGGAAGCTAATTCGGACATCTGTGCAAGTTATGGCTATAAACGTTCAATTTAAATTAAACCGATTTAAACGATTTTCTAGGTGTTTTAGTACCGGACAAACGGTAAATCCAATTGACACGAAATTTGAAATCTTGCAATAATATCACATTACGGATCCGATGAAACTGGTTTCGTCGAAATCCGAGACTTTTTGAAAAATGGCTATTTTAACTCGCCAAATTAATATTAAAAACAATTCGATGCGTTTCGAGCTGCTACGATCAAACGATAACTCCGATTGCTACGAAAATTGAAATACGATAATAACTAACTATTACGGATCCAATGGAACTTGTTTCGTCCAATTCTAAGACTGTTCAAAAATTGACTATTTTCACTAGTCGATTTAATATTAAAATATTCAATTTTCACAAATTAACTTTTAATTCGATTTTAAAAGTTCTAAAATGTCGTTCTAACTTCAATATGATAAAATAAAATTTTACAAATCATTTTTAATCATATTTAACCCAATTTTCAATTATTTCCATAATTTCACATATTAAATTATCGATTTAATTATTCAATTAAATCCAATTATTCAAAATAAAATTTATTCGACTAATAAATTCACTTCTTAATATCTAAAATTAATTAAATATTCAAATTTTAATTATCAAAAATTCTGGGTCGTTACAGTAGCGCCCCTTTAGTGTATGTCATTCCTTCTGGATAGAGGTGGTATCATGGTATGGAGCCCAAATACTTAACCTATGTTGTTGCTGCAAATTCATTACTTTATGGTTGTTGGAAATCGAGGATCCTCGGATATAGATCGGTTACGATCGTGGGTAACCCGGCCTTGTGTTGGCGGAGATCTAACCGTAATGTTAGGTTAGGTTCTCGGGGTCGTCTTTCCAAAGGCGTACCCATGTGGCAATGAGACGTTCCTTGGCCTGACCATTTGTTGGAAATCCAAGGAAACCATACGAACCTTGTACGGTTTTAGTTGTAGAACCTGCCATCTAATATGGTAGCTATAGTAGGCATAATATAATGGTACCTATGCTGGCTAAGATTTATATTCTACTTTCAAAATGTTTTCTACACTATGCACTAATAATAATATCAAAAATGATTTTATTTTTTGCGTAGTAAGCATCTTTGACTAACATAAGAAGAAATCTCCTCCAAGTATGCGTTTGCATTATATGTGTGGTGGAAGGTCTTATGGTAGTTACATTTTCAAAAAAAAACATTGCGAATCTATTTTAAAATATTCCTATTGTTTGTTTTAAAGATAAACTATTTTAAGTTCTCACACCAGTCCCATGACTGACCTGGAGTTTATTGTTTCCTTCCTAAACTCTCGGTGCCCACCAATTTCCACACAGGCAGTCTAGAGTTAGGTTAACAGGTCATTCTGGAATTCGGGAGTTGCCGTGGAGATTTGGAGGTAAGCTGGAGGGCATGGCGTATCAACTAGTATATAGTATTTCTTTTCCGCTATTTGTTGTTGTATACTCTGATGATGTAATGTAATGTAATGTGATGTAATGTAATAACTGATATAGTTCTTTGTTTAAAGATTATTCATTTATCTATTATATGTTGTTCCGCTGCGATTGTGAGATTCTGATATTGTTCTGTTGTTCCTTTCTGTTCTGTTCTATCTTTCTCTCTCTTCTTCTATCTTTTTCTTCTCCTTTAACCATAACATTTCGGTTTTCCGGCATTCGATTGCTCGGCAGTTGATACAGTGTAAGTATTGATGTCGGTTTTCGAGCGTCGAAAAATCGCGATCGTTACAAAATTTCACTCAAACATTCTATTCAATGTGTTATACCATACTCAATAAAGCATCACCAAAGGTATTTAAGCCAATCAGTAACACTAAGTTGATTATTAGTATTTCCCATATTATAGAATTAAGGTTTTCAAAATATTTATTTCAAAAAGTTTTCTCCAAATTCAAAAAGTCACGCGAATTTTTCCAAATTAGTATTTAAATAGCCAAAGGCTAAGTTTAGTAAAATGCAACAAGAATTTATAGTTCGAAAGAAAATAACTTTGTTTTTCCATATAAGAAATGGTTTCTCAAATACTTTATATATACGTATTTACTTTCAATCTCCTTATAGAACAATTTTTGTTTATTCTAATTAGAAAAGTTCAAATCATCTAACTCATTCTAAAGCATTCATCTAATTTAATTACATTTCCAAAAGAGGTATTCGCAATTAAGTCACTTAAAGGTTTATTACTATTACTTATTGTATAGTAAATAAATCGAAAGAATTCATTGATAAGATTTATCCTTTCAAATGGTTGATTTTATCTTTCCCCCAAAATTTTGGATGGATTTTATATTATTTCAATAATATTTATATTGTGTAAAGCACAACATATAAATGTAGTCTTATTCTTACCCATGTATTTTCATTTCCAATTTCTCATCTTTTGAAATTCTAAAACATTTTATAAAATTTGATTATTCTAATTTGAAAACTTAGGCGTTCCATAATTTAATATAGAATCCATATACACACACTCAGTATGTTTGTGTGTGTGTGTGTTTATATATATCTCATAGATTATTATTAATTTCTCGCCCCATTTTTAGGAATACATCATATTTTCTTTAATATTAAATATATAGTTAGAAATGGTTTCTTAGATTTTATATTATTGAACATAAGCTTATTCTAAGCTTACAAAATTTACTTCCAATTGTTTCAACTAAAAGAACCATTCTTCTTTTTAGCTTTTGATGATCTGGCTTTATAAAAACCTGCACATGTATGTTTTTACTTAAATTGTAATGGTTCCTTCATAGCTTAGTAGAATCTTTATATCAAATTAAAATTTCTTGTACAAATCTTAAAACAATATCCACAATTTTCAAATAACACGTAATGTTACCTCTCCATTTATTTTGAACAAATAGCCTTAACTATTGGCTACGGTGTTGATAAAAAATGACATTGCCATGCCATTGTTCTTAGCGAACTCTATGATTAAGCATTTAAGCCCATTATTAACTTATTACTCATATAGTTCATCTTGATTGATATTTCTATTCTTTTTATATTATAGAAGTACCTTTATATTTCCAAAAGCTCAATATATAACTATAATTATATAAGTTTGTATGCATGTCCAAATATCAGTTTATTTTAAACCGCATTAATTTCAAAATGTTTTTATTCCTTCTTGAATTAACATATATCTAGAAATATGATTTTCCAAAACACTTGTTTAACAAAAGTGTATGTCTAATTATCTCGCTTGAATGTTTAGGAATCCCTATCGAGTATATTGGCCAAATGTTCATGACTAGAACCCTTAAAGCATCCAACGAGCAATTTAACATTCAATAATACATATTTCACAAATCCTATTTTAAAAAGGAGAATACTTATATCTTGATATGCCTTAGTTCTTACATACCATAACAAACCTATAATCATCACCCTTAGACATCTTATAATTACAAGTTTTTGATCCTTGTTTATTTTATACCCAAGAAATTAATTTCCCTTGCGGTGATTTCTAATACGAAGATACCGCAAGATTCAATTATTAATCTTTAAACAAAATTTGAAATTATCAAAGAATGACTCTTAGTTTAATTTATGTTATCACTAAGAATCCTATGCAAATAAACACCCAATCAAATTAATACAAATCCACTAGATAATGCATCCAGCAAAAACAATCCACTGGATAATGCATCCAACGGAAACAATCCACTTGGTTCCACTACATGACTCAGATCTCAAAAGATTAATAACAATCTTCATGATCTATTGGGCGAATAAAGTAGTACATCTCATTGGGCTTGCTAACTTGCCTAATACTAGAGCGAGTGACTCAACCACCAGCCAACCTCACTTCTGAAATGGATAAGATTAGATCAAAGATTACTTTGAAATCACATGATTCGATAATACGAATATCGAAGAGTGGATATAGAGAAAAGGTTTCAAAAATCCAAAATGACACTTCTTATTCTAAAAGTGGATGATCCCTACTATCTACCCCAAGAACTTTATGTCCATAATATCATATTTTGTTCTAAACTCGGCTATAATACCAAGCTATGATGACCTACTTCGAGACCCACACTAATAGAGGGTATTATTGAGTAATATTGTCTGTTAGTATAGAGCATAGGGCTGGTTAGGAGCGACCATCCATGAATTTTAGCTTTAATCGAACATTGATACGTCGATTAGTATGGTATAAATTTTTTCCCCTTTTCCTCAAGTGGAATAGACATATGCAATCTAGGCTTAAAACAAACCTATGGTGGCTATAATAATAATAATCTAGAACAATACATGATAAATACAAACCACAAACTATAGAATATGCACAGCGGAATACAAATAGATACAAGCTGATCAAATCGAATAGATACAAAATATCAAACACAAGACCATGGCTAAAACAATCCATATAATACATCATCACTACAACCCAAACAGATGAATAAGTTCAAGGAATGAATCTTGGCTCGGTATAGATACTGTAAAGATCTGCCTTGCTTACACCTAAAGCAACACTTAATACATCCTCGGTATTCGTGTCGATTATTTAAGTTCCGAAAGACAAGTCATTTGGGGTGAAGAAAGAATAAAAAAGAATAGAATCTCACAACATGATGAGAAATATATAATATACACATGATCTTTACAAAAAGAGAAGAACTTTATTATATACACAACATCATAATAGTCTAATATGTTATTAGCCTGGACAGTTATAAAAGTCTGTCCTTATAATTTCTGATAAATATAGATTACAAAGCGACCATAGTGGAAGAAAATAAGATGCATGTATACGTCTTGGAGAACCCAACTCGTCTTCTGAAAGTTCCAAAGGATTTAGCTAAATCTGGAAAATATGCTCAAGCTAACTCGTGCATTATAGTAAAACAATGCTCGGGTCAATCTTGTAAAACTAGCATGCGAAAAGCTCAAAACAAATCATATGGGTTACTATATTTGAAAAACCATTCAAAATAAAAGTAACTTGTAAGGCCACGGCGCATATATACACGGATGGATTTTTACCTTATGATGACTAAAGCATGTTATTATGAAAATCCAGTTATATTATCATAATAACTAGGATTAAAATAAGTATGAAATATAGCTAAAATGCTTCTATCTCAAATTTCAACATACTTGGGCACATCTAAGTCTGTAAAGATTCATATTAGCTAATGGGTTCCAACAATGGTAAGGTAAAGGACTACCTTTCGATGGTACACCTCTAGAGAATGTATTTGATGGTGTTATCCCATTTTTTGGTCAAAACCGGAATATCGACAAGGAATGATGGAGGTCGGGATTTCACTCATGGTTCAAGGATAAAACTCCATTCGGTATCAAGGGTTTAAAGTTACATTCCGTAGTGTAATGTAAAATCACATCCGGCCTTCCCTTAGTTCATTCGGCACTCCCAAGTGAAGGTCATTCGGCACTCCCAAGTGAAGGTCATTCGGCACTCCCAAGTGAAGGTCATTCGGCATTCCCCTCTCACTACCGAACCAACTCCACTTCCCCTCCTACCGAACCAAAGCCAGCCTCCACCGGTCCAGAGCCTCACCGGACCGACCAACCACTCTCTCCTACTACCGGTCCACCCACTGCCGGTCCACCATATCCATCACCGGACCGGCACTCCTCCGAACCAAACAACTCTAGTGCCTAGCCCAACCAACTCACCCACCACCTACCACCGGTCCAAGACCATGCCGAACCAGATGTGCCAGGCCAGATTGCAGCAGCCCAGGCCCACCAGCAGCTATATGCATCCAAGACCCCTGCCCCCAGCCTCACTCTATAAATAGAGGGGCAGGGGTACAACAATGGCGGAGAGGTTTGAGAGCTCAAACCTGGAAGGAACTTTCAAACAACTTTCATATACTTGTACTACAAGCTTTGTACTTGTAATCGGATTGGAGAAGGAGAATAACATATAAAGTGGACGTAGGCACGCTTTGGCCGAACCACTATAAATCTGTGTGTCTTTTACAGTTTAGTCCCTGCTTTTTACGTATTTGCATAAACCACCTAAATCACTACGAACAACATAAAACCAACTAAATCATACAACTCGGAGCTGTTTGCCCATCTTTTGTGCAAACATATTTGAGTTATTTGCTGAGATCTGTAATTTGTGCTTGAATATCGCTGACTTATATTCATACACTGGTGCTTTCACGACTTTGGGTGTTTGCGGCCATTTTTTACGCAAACATTTTGGTGCTTTCACTGAGAACAACCAGCTCCCACTACATCGGATAGAAGTTTGGATTTGGAAGACAATGACTAGGCAAAACAGTAGAAGGCTAAGGGCTGAGAGAAGCCAACAAGGAGGAAGTCAACAAGCATCCTCCGGAGGTGAGGAAGGACCGGCTTCGATCTACATAACCCGGGATGAAATGGAAGCCATAACAAATTCACTGCAAGAGAGGTTGCTGAAAAGTCAACAGGAAATGATGCAAACTTTCTTGGAGCAAATGAGAGCTGCAGGGATGCAGAATTTAGGAACAGCTACAACGGCTATGGATGCAGGACAAGAAGCTAGGGTTATGGAACCCAATGAAGGACAGGATACGGAGTCAGGTGGCAATCAACAAGGGCTTGGGGGCAGGCCCACAGGATTCAACACAGGAGAACCTTTGGAAGGAGTTCAACAGGCTAGAACCAACGTTGCTGCTAACGAGCCACACGAAGAGTATGTACCGGAGTTCCCTCGGGGGCAACCCCCGACAGATAACGGTGGATTGGTAGATATAATCAGGAAGACTGTGCGAGGTGGTTTGACCAACGGAGACTTGGAAGGAGTAAACAGGAGTCCGTTCACCCGGGAAATAAGGATGGCTCAGAATCCACCTAAGTTCAAACTACCTAGCGTGGAGGTATACAATGGCAAGGAAGACCCCACGGATCACTTGATGAGATACACCAGACACATGGAAGTGCTGGGGGCATCGGAGGAGGTGATGGCCCGATGCTTTCCTTTATACTTGACGGACTTAGCTGCGATGTGGTTCAGACAGCTGGAGGAAGGATCTATCAGGACTTGGAGGGAATTGGTGGAAAGGTTTCTGGGACAGTTTCGGGTTCATGTCAAGAGACCGAAGAACGTGATGACATTGACATCGGTAAGGCAAAGGATGGATGAATCGCTTAGAGCTTTTCTAACTCGATTCAGTGCCGCAGTTGCTTCGGTGGATCGGCCCGATCCATCGATGGTTTTAATGGCAGCAGTATCAGGAGTCAGGGAGAACTCGGATTTCAAGGTATCTCTGATACGAGATCCCCCACGGAATCTCGACGAATTCTTTCATGAGGCAGAAAGGTTCCTTCGACAAGAAGATGCGAGTTCGGATTTAAAGTTGAAAAAGGTAAATGCAGTTGAAGGGGGAGGACCATCCAGCAATGGTTCGGATAAAAACAAAGGAAAAAGGAAGTTGGACGATGATTCTGGAAATGCTAGGAAGCAATGGAAGGATCCAAAGTTTTCCACATACACAGGATTGAACGAAACACTGGAACGGATATACCTGGATACTCGAAATCGCCTTCATTATCGGAGGCCGGCTAGGAGAGAACCAACAGAACGGGAAAGGACATCAGGAAGGCACTGCCTCTTCCATGATTTGGATGGACACGACACCAACAGCTGCAGGCACTTAAAGGACATAATTGAGGAACATGTAAGGAATGGACAACTGCCGCAATATGTTGGACCTCGGAATGCAACGGCGAGGCAGGAGCAGCTGCCGCCTACCTCAAGCTACGATGGTGGGAGGCCCAGGAATGATGGTCGGTTGATCGTCCCTTGACCAGGTTAACATAAAATAAGTAGCAAACTGTTGGCAAGCAACCAAGTCATTTACACATGTACGGGGACGGAGATAGCCCCTAGGCATGCTCTGAATGATAATGGGCTGCGATGCTATGGTTTGTGAAATTTATCTTTTGCTTTTGGATTGGACACTGCTTTTTTCTTTTTGGTTTTCGGTTTTGGAGCTTGGATTGAGCTCCTGGTTTTCCTTGCTTTTTGATTTGGATTTTCCTTTGGACAATTGTTTTCGGTTTTGGATGCTGGTTTGGATTTCTGGTTTTCTGGTTTTGGATTTGGATTCTGGATTTGGATTTTGGATTTGGATTTTGGATTTGGATTTTGGATTGGATTTTTATCTGATTTTTGATAAACGGTCGTCGGGTATGGATTATGCCTGGCAAGGGGTGAGTCGCTTTGCCCGAACGTGGTAAATTGACTCATTCAGGTCGTCGAGTATGGACTATGCTCGGCAAGGGTCCGGAGTGATCAGGATTCGGCCTAGGACTTAGGCCCTATGTTATCAATCGTTATTTTCAGCTCGTCGAGTATGGACTATGCTCGGCAAGGGTCCGGAGAGACCAGGATTCGGCTTAGGACTTAAGCCATGGCATTGTACAGCGCCCAGGGACACTGGGCCAAGGTCGTCAAGTGTGGATTACGCTTGGCAAGAACCCGGAGAGGTTAGCTCAACGCCCAGGGACACTGGGCCACGGTCGTCAAGTGTGGATTACGCTCGACAAGAACACGAGGAGGCTAGCTTAATGTCCAGGGACACTGGACCAAGATCGTCAGGTGTGGATTGCGCTTGGCAAGAGCCCGGAGAGGTTATGAATTTGGATATCGACCCAGAGAGGTCCTGGATTCGGTTGTTGGCTATTGGATAAGGATGGTTTGGGACTCGGTTGTCGAGTTCGGATGGACATGGAATTGGCTCAAGCTTTGCTTATTGGATTCGGAACTATTCAAAACACGCCTTGTTATCACAAGGCATGTTTTGGGGGGCAAAGTGTTATCCCATTTTTTGGTCAAAACCGGAATATCGACAAGGAATGATGGAGGTCGGGATTTCACTCATGGTTCAAGGATAAAACTCCATTCGGTATCAAGGGTTTAAAGTTACATTCCGTAGTGTAATGTAAAATCACATCCGGCCTTCCCTTAGTTCATTCGGCACTCCCAAGTGAAGGTCATTCGGCACTCCCAAGTGAAGGTCATTCGGCACTCCCAAGTGAAGGTCATTCGGCATTCCCCTCTCACTACCGAACCAACTCCACTTCCCCTCCTACCGAACCAAAGCCAGCCTCCACCGGTCCAGAGCCTCACCGGACCGACCAACCACTCTCTCCTACTACCGGTCCACCCACTGCCGGTCCACCATATCCATCACCGGACCGGCACTCCTCCGAACCAAACAACTCTAGTGCCTAGCCCAACCAACTCACCCACCACCTACCACCGGTCCAAGACCATGCCGAACCAGATGTGCCAGGCCAGATTGCAGCAGCCCAGGCCCACCAGCAGCTATATGCATCCAAGACCCCTGCCCCCAGCCTCACTCTATAAATAGAGGGGCAGGGGTACAACAATGGCGGAGAGGTTTGAGAGCTCAAACCTGGAAGGAACTTTCAAACAACTTTCATATACTTGTACTACAAGCTTTGTACTTGTAATCGGATTGGAGAAGGAGAATAACATATAAAGTGGACGTAGGCACGCTTTGGCCGAACCACTATAAATCTGTGTGTCTTTTACAGTTTAGTCCCTGCTTTTTACGTATTTGCATAAACCACCTAAATCACTACGAACAACATAAAACCAACTAAATCATACAACTCGGAGCTGTTTGCCCATCTTTTGTGCAAACATATTTGAGTTATTTGCTGAGATCTGTAATTTGTGCTTGAATATCGCTGACTTATATTCATACACTGGTGCTTTCACGACTTTGGGTGTTTGCGGCCATTTTTTACGCAAACAGATGGCTACACATGCATCTGCCCCTCTGCTACAAACAGTTGACCTGCCCCCTTTAACATGACAAGATAGATTACCCCACTCCTTTGACACCAAGGTTGCTTTACTTTTCCCCTCGATGCCTATTGCGCAAAACAACTTTAATGGACAATCCAGAATGGGATGATGGCTCCTAATGGTAGCTATCACATGGCTCTGCTACATATCATGTTTTAACCATTCTTCTGGGATGTAAGGCTTGAGGCTATGCTTTTACCTCCTCCACTAACATACCATCGTGGAATGGTAACGCTGCCCTCCAATTAGAGATGCCATGCTAGCATTCATCCATACAAGTAGTTCCGGGATCAAACAAGCATTCAATTTTTTTACTATCTTTCATTTTGTAATCACCCTTAGGAAGAATAATATAACTCCATATCGTACTTCATCGGTTATTTTGGAGTGGTTCTGATAAATTCGAAAATACATATCTCCAAATTAAGCGGTAGTTTTCGAGGAACTCAACTTCGGTTCTTTGGATGTATGAAATAAGTATCGGGTCCTCACTGGGGAACTCGAATATACCTAACATACTTCCTAAGTTAGAACAGGACTAGATTTGATAGTCGGTTAGTTAGCTATCAAATAAACAACCAACAATAATTTATAGATTTAACTACCCACAACAACCACTAAGCCTCAAAATATTCCTTTCATTTATTAAAATCTCTTTCCAAAAGTGTTTATCAGAAACATCCATAAACTTATCTCATTGACATAAGTATATCCATAGAACATTTATGAAAGGTTTCTCACTTACAAATCATATCAAAGGATTAAAACAAAATATTATTTAAATTGGAGATAAAATAACCTCAAAAAATATTCCTTCGGTGTTAAGTATGGAACGAATGTCCATACCACCAGAATTAAGAAGGTCAGCTAAAGGAAATCCCATATCAAATTCTTTTGATAATTTACTTCTATAAATCCTTTTAATAAGTCTCTTTTGTACATATTATTTCCTTTACCCAAAGCTCCAAATCATCTTGTAAAACTTATTTTATAAATATTCAAAACCATTTATAACACTCTTTATGAATATCTAAAATCATTTATAAAACTTCTTTATTTAAAACAAAACTCCTTTAATAAAACTTAATCCATAAAGTTCCTTTGACAAAACCAATTATTTAAAACACCTTTAAAATAAGCAGGTTATTATTTAAAACATTCTTCATTTAATTATTTTTAAACCATGTTAACAAAATATTGATTTTAAACAATCATTTAAAATGAGTAAATTAACTTCAAACAAAAAATAGTCGTTTAACTATCTTTTAAATATCATATTTAAAATAGTAATAAACTTTAAACCATTTCAAAAAGGATAAAATGAAATATTGGACTTTGCAAAATCAGTAGGAGGCTTAGTGACCATAATGGTTCATTTAATTGGGATTAACTTATCCAACTTATAACATGAGTATTACATAACAAGAAGATATGTAAAGGGAATTAGGTAATGACAATCAATCAACATATGGGTAAATGTTCTAGTTGATAAAATTGCGAAATAAGGATTTTTTCTGTCCAATAGGTGTCAACATAATCTACTTATTGAATTATGAAAGAAATGTAATTTATTCCACCAAACAAATATCATTGGGTTTTATATTCAATTGGAGTTACTTAAGGATGATCGATGAAAAAACACTTAGGATAAAAATATTCTTTGAAAGAAAATTTCTTTAAAACCAAACCCATTTTTACAAAAATAAAGTGATTTAAAACTTTCAAACTTTATTAAATAATTAAATAGCATTTAAAATTTTATTTAAAAATAATTAAATTTTTAATTAGTAACTAAACAGTAATTAACTTTTAAATAGATATTTAAACGCTAATTAATCTTTAATTAATTATTAAATAGTAATTTAAACCTTTATATAATAATTAAATGTTAATTAATCTCAATAATTAATTAAATAGTCCTTAATTAAAACTTAAATGATAAATTAATCATTAATTTAAAATAATTAAATCATAATTAAGTTATTAATTAAATCTTAATTTAATTATTACTTATTAAATAATTGAACCCTTTTTAAAATAGATAATCAATTGATCCTAATTAAATAATAATTATTCTCTAAATAAATAATTAATTAATAATTAAATCTTTACTAGTTAACAGATTATAATTAACTTATTGAAAAATAATTAAGTACCAATTACCTTAACTTAATTAATGATTAAGTACTAACTACCTTAATTACTTAATTAATAATTAAATAAATAAATAATAATTGCTTTTAAATATTTAAAATATGTTTAAAAACACTTTTCAAAAAGATACTAAAGTTAAAACATTTGAAATTCAAAAAGAGTTCATTTTTCACAAACTTCATAGCGACCATCGCTATACGACCTGAAATTTTAAATCTTGTTTTGAACTCTAAATAGCTTTCAAAACTCTATCTTTAATTTTTAAACTTACCTTTACAACTTATGAATAAAGTTTGGAAACTAAAAGTGAGGTTCAAAACTTTTATATAACTTTCTAGCAATTTAAAGTAGGAAAAGAAACCACTTATATAAGTGATTTCGAATTCGTGCTAACCTGTTTAACTTACAAAACCTAGCATAGCACAAACATGCTATATATAAAACATAAGGTAAAATTTCTACCTTTAAATTCTAGCTTCACCTATTTACTTTAATTCCAAGTCTATAACAAACAATATGTCCAAGCATACATATATACACATACAAATCCAAATCAACGCTAAATTTACTCATATGAGAAATGATTAATCAACAAGGTATACTTTAAACTTCAAGTTAAAAAAATTAAAATAAAGTTTGTAGCTTTCTTCCCTTAAAGCACAACATGACCTTGACTAGCACTCAAATATGACCTTAGATCTTTGGTTTGACTTCGAAAAAATGTAATTTGGAGGTCTTAAGACCAATGGTGGTTCGACCTATGATTTAAATGCTCGGCCTTGAGTGTTTTTAGAGGAGGCAAGGCTTTCTTTGGGAATTCTAGGTAAGGCAATGGGTAGAATGTGTTTTCTAAAAAAAAAATTTGAATGGATTTAAGGTAGAAAAGAAGGTATTTTTAAAAATTGAAAATTAGAGAGAAGCCATCGAAATATATGAAGAAGATGGAGAAATTCTCATAAGAATGGAAATGGATAAATTTAAAAAGAAATTAAGAAATTTGGTTTTATTTGAAATGCAATTACTAATTTACTACCCATGTACTTTTCCCTACATCCCCCTTGCTCCACCTCACCATGTCCTTTCTCCACCCTTGCATTTCCGCCCACCCCTTTGTTTCCCCCTTCACATTATGCGCCAACATGCATAAGTACTTCTTGTACTAAATGTTTGTGTATGTGTCACTTTACTTTAAAAAAAAATTAATTAAACATTTCATAAAATGTCATCTCATATATAAACAAGCGCGCACACACATACGGATATATATATATATATATGTATGTATTTATGTATTAATGCTAGCTTATTTATAAATAAAAGTGAATATTTAACTTAAATGTACATAATGTTTTCCGACAACTTTTATTCGATGAAAATTCAAAAATTTAGAAAACGAATTCCAGTCACATTTTCGATTTTTCTTTGAGCCAAATATTTTGTGAACAAATTTTAAAAACTGTCTCACTACCATTATTTAATTCTTGAAAGAGTTTTATTTCAATTATAGAAACCAATTTTTGAATATTTAAAATTAACTAAGTATACACAAATAAAACCGCTGAAATTATAGATCATTACAGAAACAACACTACAATGATTCTATATACATACACAAGATGATGACAAGCTAAATAATAACTAGAGGACTGGAGTAAAAATCCTCTACAGAACAGTCAAACTGGAGCACCCGAAATATCTCGGTTTGACCCAAATATTATGAAATAATAACCGGTCAGTCTAGACTATAATGAAAGAATTAAGTAAAATAGGTAATGTATATAATGGTATAGATCTCAAATTGACATTAAAAAAAGTATTGGCAAATACAATAGGAATGCTTCAATAAACTCCAAGTATGAAGTCACCCAATATCAAAATCCCGCAATAGCTTTTAAAAGCAAAAACCCCAAATTCGTACAATGATAACACAAATCCAGAAAATCACATAAAAGGGGAAAGGCGCTGAAACACCAAAATTGGTGATAAATTCACCTACATGCATGCAACTCCAAGATAGGTGTATTAGTTTATAAGCACCAAGATAGGTACAAAACCTATAAACATCAAGATAGGTATGAGACCTAAAACATAAAGATAGGTATGAGACCTAAAACATCAAGATAAATACGAGACCTATAAACTCTAAAGGCGAGTCATAAACTCGTCAATAAGTGTTATATACCTCTGAATAATAAACAAAAAAATAACAACTATGTGCCTCATACCATTTGGGTTTATTTAAAAATTACTATAAGTTAGTAAACTCCACTCATGTGTACAAATGACTCAATCAAACAAATATAGGAATTAGTCGTAAAAATAAATGCGAGCGTTTCATACCACTCATTTTATTAATCCATCTAAATTGATTTCTCATTCAATCAAGGTCATGCAACTTTAAAATAATTTACTTTAAAATCCTTCTCGAAAATATTGTCTTATAAATTAGAATATATATATATATATATATATATATATATGTTGGAAAGCCCTTTATATATATGTGTGTGTATGTGTGTGTGTGTCGGTAAGCATAATTTTGAACCATCGTTCCAAATCAACTTTAAAGCCATTATTATTATAAATAAATATATCATATATGTACAAATATTCCAAATATATTTTATAGAAAATATATATTTATATTTCAAATAATTTGAGAAAATGGTTCGGATTGAAATTTATTCTTTTGAAAACTCTAGTTGAAAACATGCGATGAAAGTTATGTTGCATCGTTGACTGATAAAGCAATTTATGGTATAATATACTCCAAGATTAATTCACAAATTCATGAATTAAAATCCATAAATAAAATTAAAATCGACATAGAAAACAACACCAAAATCAAGCAAATAGGTTCAAGCGATCGAACGAAACAACAAATGAACGCAAAAGAAGCCCGAAACGGCGTGGCCTAGGTCTCGGCCCAGGTCGTGACCAGTCTGCCAGCCATGACGATCGGTGCACCCGTTGGTACGTCTAGGCTAAGTCTTGGGCGATGCCGGCAGTGCTACAGTTGTCCGTTTATAGTGTTTTCCTTGCCTGTTTGGTCCTATACTTTTACTATACTGAAATAAACATCATGCGAGGATAAGAACATCTATATTTAAATATGAATCAAGATCATATGAACTGGTTTCCACAACCGTAGATTTGAATAGCAAAAGTTATAAACAACATAAGGGTTTTGAGATCAAATTTACATTGAATTCATTCAAAACATCAAATAGCAACAAATTTCCATTTATAGTCTAGAAGTATGAGATTAACTCACTTAATTAAATTTGTATTGATGCTAAGAACTTGGATTCTCTTAGGCCAATGTCTTTCAGCAACCAACCTTAGGTTAGTTTCAAAGATAGGGGACAATTTGATTACAACTGAAAACAAAATCTGAAATTAACAATCAAATTAGACATACTAAAGATGGAAAAGGTTAACTGAATTCAATTTAAACAAGCATTGATCAAAACCCCTATGATTTTCTACTTGAATTTGGGGATTAGTTAGAGCTAGGTTTAGGTTTATAAGAGTGTTTCTATTTTTAGTTTGCTGGAAGAAAATGAGATGTACGTACTTTGTTCCACACCTTATCTCTTCTAATTGGACCAAAAAGGGTTTTAGGTATGAACCCATTACAAAGTGTTACTAATTCTTTTCTATGAGAAAAGTGTTACTAATATGCTTGTTCCATCACTTTAAGAATACTAATTATACTAAGCAAAGTTTTCTTTTCAAAGATTGTTTTATCTAAATTTTCCCACAACAATTAACATTTAAAAAAGATTCTCAATCTTTCTAATATTGAAATACCTTATTTATAAATGATTATTTTACATTTCAATCAATGTTTTATTTAATATGTTATGATTTCACAATATTTTGACACACGCCAAAACAATAAAAGTCACTATTTTATTGGTCTTGAAATGTATTGAAAAATAGTCAACAAAACTTTTGCAAATAAAAGTTGTTATTATTATTTAGATAAAATAAAGTATTCATTACCAAAAATCTCCTTTTAACAATAAATGTCAATATTAACATTTTTATTGAATTTACCACATTTTTGTTAAAATAATTACAAAGGGAAAATATCAATCACCAATTTCTATTCAAATAAACAAGTGAATGTAATATCACTATTCTCATCTTAATAATAAAATAATTTTCCATATAATTTTTTAAATTATATTTTTTCTCCACATTATTTTTATATTAGCAATTATGAGATTTATGTTACACAAAAGGATATTTTATGAAGTATCTAATTCAAATCTATTACAATTTGATAATTAACAACTAATTTTACCATATTTATCTTAAAATTAATTAAGAAAATCCTAATCATCTTTTAGATTTAATGTCAAGTAATCTTTACCATGGTTGTTACATGCTCCCCCTAACAAAAATTGCATCCCTGCAATTTCCTCAGGGGAAAAATCGATAACAAACCAATAAGAATGGATATTCTCAAAGGAGATTGAGTTATAATCAAGGGCTAACTCAGAGCATTTAAAAAGGTTTTCAAAACATTATAGAATTATGGTTTTCAAAATATTTATTTCAAAAGGTTTTCTCCAAATCCAAAAAGTCACACGAATTTTCCAAAAGAGTATTTAAATAGCCAAAGGCTAAGTTTAATAAAATGCAATAAGAATTTATAGTTTGAAAGCAAATAACTTTAATTTTCTACATAAGAAATGGTTTCTCAAATACATTATATATATATTTATTTACTTTTAAACTCCTTATAGAATAAAACTTCTTATTTTGTTAGAAAAGTTCAAACTATCCTTTCAAATGGTTGGTTTTATCTTTTCCCCAAAATTTTAGATGGGTTTTATATTATTTCAATAATGTTTATACCGGGTAAACATATAAGTATAGTCTTATTCTTCCCTTGGATTTTTTGTTTACAATTTCTCATCTTTTGAAATTCCAAAATATTTTATAATTTTTTATTATTCTAATTTGAAATCTTAGGCGTTACTTAATTTAGTATAGAATCAATATATATATATATATACTCATTGTGTATATATATATCTCATAGATTATTATTAAGTCTCTTCCCCCTTTTAGGAATACATCGAATTTCCTTTAATATTCAATATATAGTTAGAAATGGTATCTCAAACTTTTATATTATTCTAGATAAGCTTATTTCTAAGCTTAGAATTTTTGCTTCCAATTGTCTCAAGTAAAAGAACCATCTCTCTATTCGGCTTTTGATGATCTTGCTATTTAAAAATTTGCATATGTATGCTTTTTACTTAGATTGTAAAAGCTCCTTCATAGCTTAGCAGAAGTTTTATATCAAATTCAATTTTTTAGAACAAATATTAAAACAATATCCAATGTTTTAAATAACATAATATGTTACCTCTCCATTTATTCTGGGCAAATAGCCTTCACCATTGGCTACGAAGTTGAAAAAATCGACATCGCCTCGCCATTGTTCTCGGCGAACTCTATGATTTAGCATTTAAACCCATTATTAAATTATACTCATATAATTTATCTTGATTGATATTTCTTTTCTTTCTATATTATAGAAATACCCTTAGATTTCCAAAACCTCAATATATAATTATAATTACAAATCTTTGTATGCTTATCCAAATATCATTTTATTTTGAGCCACATTAGTTTCAAAATATTTTTACTCCTTCTTGAATTAACATATTTAAAAAATAAGATTTTCCAAAACACTTATCTCATAAAAGCATATGTCCAATTATCTCGTTTGAATGTTTAGAAAACCCTATCGAGTACATTGGCCAAATGTCCCCGATCAGAATCCTTAAAGCATCCAATGTGCAATTTGACACTCAAAAAATATATTTCACAAATCCTCTTCTTAAATGGTATCATTATATGCCTTAGTTCTTACACGCCATAAACAACCTATAATCGTCACCTTTAGACATATTATAATTATAAGTTTTTTATCCTTGTTATTTTATACCTTAGAAATTTAATTTCCCTTACAGTGATTTCTAATACGAAGATAGCACAAGATTCAGTTGTTAATCTTCAAATAGAATTTGAAATTATCAAAGAAATACTCTTAGTTTAATTTAGATTATAACTAAGAATCCTATGCTAACAAACACCCAATCACCCAATCAAATTAATACAATTCCACTGGATAATGCGTCAAGCGAAAATAATCCACTTGATTCTGCTGCACGACTCAGATCTCAAAAAGTTGACAACAAGCTACATGATTTGTCGGGCAGATAAAGTCTTACATCTCACTGGTCTTGCTTGATTTCCCAATATTAGAACGAGTGACTGAACCTCTAGTCAACCTTACTTCTGAAATGGATAAGATTGGATCAAAGATTGCTTTAGAAATCACATGATACGATAATAGGAATATTAAAGAGTGGATACGAAGGAAACGTTTCAAGAATCCAAAAGGACACTTCTTATTCTAAAAGGGGATGCCCCCTACTATCTGCCATAATAACTCCTAATGTACAGCCTCTAAGACTCATATAGGTAGATATTTATATCCATAATTTTTTTCTTCTAAACTCAACTTTGATACCAAGCTGTGGTGCCCCACGCTCCGAGGCCCGCACTAATAAATGGTACTATTGAGTAATATTATCTACTAGGATAGAAAATAGAGCTGGTTAGGAGCGACCCTTCTGAATTTTTTCATTAAGCAAACATTGATACGTTTATTAAAATGCTATAAAAAATTTCCTTTTCCTCAAGTGGAATCGACATGTCCAATCCAGTCTTAAAACAAAACTACGGTAGCTATAATAATAATTCAAAGATATATATGATAAATACAAACATAGATTAAATTATATATATAGCGAAATAAAATTAGATACAAGCTGATCAAATCGAATAGATACAAAATATAAAATACAAGATTATGATCAAAACGATCCATATAATACATCAACACTACAACCCGAAGAAATAAATAAGTATGAGGAATGAATCCAGGTTTAGTATAGATACAACACTACAATAAATCTATATGCATACATGTTACCCCGCCTTTTGGTCAAGGATAGGATATCAACAAATCTATTAAAAGGGACGGATATCAAGATTGGAGATCGATTGGAAATGAGGATATGATCGATACAGTAAAAATTGTACCAAGCTCCATCAAGGTGGGATCGATTGGAAATGATGAACAAGGCTGGGAGAGGCTGCATTTCAAATTTTAGGTCAAATGGAGTGTGTATGCTTAAGATATGGATGGATCAATATTCATGGCAAATTAGTTCGTATCGATATAGTTCATATCGATCAACATGGGTATGGATATGGAAAATGTACTTCGCTTCAAATCGATCTCAGCACGTATCGATCCAAGTTAGTGATCGATACGAAGAAAAGAGTAGGAGATGGACACGAAGGGTGGCAGTTGTTGCATATGAAGGAACACTTCGTATCGATCATGTTCGTATCGATCGATACAAAGCGCTCAAGATGGAATGCAGAGAAGAGGATCAATAAGAACAGTATAGACACTTGGGATTGATACGAAGAAGGGATGGATATGAAGGGCGGGGAGCGTAGGGATCGATAAGAAATGGAATGTGATGGATACGAAGCATTGATGGATACGAAGCTACCAGCCTACATTGAAAAATGAAAACTTGGGTCGATTATAACTCTCATTCTACGAGTCCAAATGCTATGAAATTTTTATAGGAGCTTGCTTATTCACTCAAAAACGTCCATGATCAATTTCAGCTTCATTGGACTATTTTTGGATCGATACGAATTATACTTTGATCGATCCCAAACGACTCCAGATCGATCGAGTGGGCCCTCCTGTGCATGAGAAGAGGCATTCCATGTTTTGGGGTGGATGTTTTTAGATCTGCACCTATCAATAGCAGCTCAGTGGCAACTAAAAAGGGACCTTTTGCTTTTCTAGGCGAAACTCTGTCATTTTTTTTTTACAAATTTCAAAGGCTTGTAATCATAGTCTCAATATAAAAGGAATGAAATGATCAATTCATAGTGGACATAGGCCGAAGATAGTCGAACCACTATAAATCTCATGTCTTATCCCATTTTCTTTCATTTTATTTTGGTTATTTTCTTCATTTTCATCCTCTACTTTATCTGGATCTAAGATATGTGCTTGGATATCGAGGATTTGTGTGCAAAGTGCTTTTACTACTTCTGGGGTTTGTGACCAATTCTGGCGCAAACACTTTGGTGCTTTCACCGAGAGCACTAGCACTCAGGGATTTTGAAGCTTGGATTTTGGATTTGAAGGCTTAGGAGCTTGGATCTGGGAAACAATGGCTAAGCAGTCAACAAGGAGACAGAGAACGGAAAGGAGCCATAATGAAGGAAGTCAAGAGGCTTCCTAATGAGCTAATAAGACCTCAATTTTAATCACAAGAGATGAGATGGAGATGATGATGGATGCTATATAGGAAGAGATGCTAAAAAGATAAGAGGAGATGATGTAGACCTACTCCGACAAGTTGGACAAGCTGGATTGCAAAATTAAGAGAACATAGCTGTAGAAAATGCTGGAAATAGGGATCATGAAGCTGGAGCAACGGGAGCGGGGACAGTTCGGAAATAGGATTAGGAGCATGGAGTAACTAAGATTCAGGATAGAGTGGGACCACCAGGAATAGTCCCCGAGCTAGGGGCACACCCCCGAATCGTATTGGCTCAATTCCAGGAAGGTTACTAGGCAGTGCTGCATAGTTTGGCATTGATCGAGATATGGATGCTCATCCAGAAGGACATGTTTTAGGATTCCCTCATGGATTTCAGGGGGAAGGGGGAGGGATGGGGGAGGTTGTAGATGATAGACAGAGGCTACCACTTGATGACAACGAAAGGTTAGCAGACATGATGAAACGGGTTATGAGGGGAGGATTGGTGAATAGAGATTTGGAGGATGTGAATAGGAGCCCCTTTACTCCTACGATCAGGCAAGCTAGGAATCCACCAGACTTCAAACTACCAGCGTTGGAGATGTATGATAGGAGAATGGATGCTGATGTTCACTTGACAAGGTACATGAGACACATGGAAGTACTGGGTGCATCGAAGGAAGTCATGGCGTGGTGCTTCCCTTTGTATTTGATGGATATAGCAGCATTACGGTTCAGACAGCTGGAAAGCGGCTCTATTGGCACATGGGAAGAGTTGATCGAGTAATTTATAAGGCAATTTCGAGTGCACATCGTGAGACCCAAGAATGTGATGACTTTAACATCGATGAAATAGTGGAAGGAAGAGTCACTTAGGGATTTCTTAACCAAATTCAATGCGGCAGTGGCTTCGATGGATCGACCCGATCTGTCGATAATTTTGGTGGTCACAGTCTCAGGAATTGCGGATGATTTAGATTTTAAGATATCGTTGGAATGGGATCCACCATGGATCTCGAGGAGTTTTATCATGAAGCAGAAAGGTTTTTACAGCAGGAAGATTGAAGGCTAAAAGAGAGGAGAGAGTGGTTGAAGTTTATGCGGTAAAGGTGGAGGCCCCCCCAGGGAGGATTCAAACAGGACGATAGAGGCAAAAGAAAAATGAATGACAACAGTAGCACATAGAAAGGGAAATGAAGGGAATCTAAATCCACTTCTTACACGTATTTAACTGAAACTCTAGAAAGGATTTACTTGGATACTCAAGGGTGTATCTAGTATCGAAGGCTGGTAAAAAGGGAACCCTTTGAATACGAATGGGCACCGAAAAAGCATTGCCTATTCCATGAGCTGAATGGGCACGATACGAACGACTGCAGGCATTTGAAGGATATCATTGAAGAGCATGTAAGGAATGGTCATCTACAACAGTATGTATGGAATCAAGCTATGGCAGTGGGGCAAGAGCAGCCACCTCACACGAAGATGGCACTGGCTCTAGGCATCGTCAGCTTATTATCAGCTGAATGGATTTATAGCTTTGAATAAGTAATGAACCCTTGAAGTGATGCGGCCAAGTCACTTACCCGTGGACGAGATCGAGAATGGTCCCTAGGCATGCTCTGAGATGATGATAAACCGTGATGCTCGGGTTTACGAAATCTTGTGTTCTTTCTGTTTTTTATGGACTTTGGTTTCTTTCTTAGTACTATGGACATTTTATTTTCTTGGTTGTATGAACTTTTATTTTTTCAATTGAATTTTATGTTGATGGGATTTGGATGAATGTAATCAATAATTTAGGTCACGCGACTACGGTCCCGATTGGAGAGACGAGGCAGTATTCGCAAGCTATGAGTCCCTTCGCCAGATAGCGATGGAAAGGACTCGAACACAATATAAAAGTCCTTGACCGGAGAGTCGAGGCCAGAGAATAAAAAAGTCCTCGACCGAAGAGTCAAGGCCAGAGAATACAATAATCATCGACTAGAGATTCGAGGTTGGAGAATACAAAAGTCCTCGACCGGAGAGTCGAGGCCGAAGAATACAAAAGCCCTCGATCAGAGAGCCGAGGTCAGAGAGGGATAAAATGACCTGGTAAGGTCTACGGATTTGGATTTGGATCCGGAGAGGTCCCGACTTTGGATTTGGACCAGGCGAGCTCCTGGACTTGGATACACTAACCCGGAGGGGTCATGGATTTGGTTATTGGATTCTGGATATGAATTGATTAAAAATCGATTAACGGGTTTAGATGGATATGGAATTGGCTAAGGATTTGGTTACTGTATTCGGAATCAGATATCAACTCGGAGCAGTCACGGATTTGGATAAGGATATGGTTATGGCACTTAGACAGAATGGCTTGGTAATGGATTGGATTATGGATCGGATGGTATGGCAATGGATGGAATATGGATTTCGGATGATGGATTTCAAGCTATTCAAAACATGCCTTCCTGTCATAGGGCATGTTTTGGAGGAAAAATATTATCCCACCTTTTGGCCAAGGTTGGGATATCAACAAATCAGTTAAAACGGACGGATATCAAGATTGGAGATCAATTTCAAACGAGGATATGATCAATAACGTCAAAATTGGACCAAGCTCCAATCAAGGTGGAATCGATTGGAAATGATGAACAAGGCTGAGAGAGGCCGCATTTCAAATTTAGGTCAAACGGAGTTTGTATGCTCAAGATATGGATGGATCAATATTCATGGGAAATCCATTCGTATCGATATGGTTCGTATCGATCAACATGGGTATGGATATGGAAAATGCACTTTGCTTTTGATCGATCATATTACGTATCGATCCAAGTTAGGGATCGATACGAAGAAGAGAGCAGGAGACGGACATGAATGGCGGCAGTTGTTGGATATGGAGGCACACTTCATATCGATCGTGTTCATATCGATCGATACGAAGCAGTCAAGATGGAATGCAAAGTAGGGGATCTATACGAACAGCATGGACACTTTTTTGAATATGCTAGTGTATGAATTTTGTTTGATGATAATAAACATATATATATACATATACATATATATTCATTTAAATGTATTTGTTATTGTACTATTTTATTTTTCACATAATTAAACAAATATTTGCTGAATAAAATAAATAACACAGAACTTAAATTCAAATAGATATTTTATTCAAATGAATATTTATTACAATTTTGAACAGTACAAATTTGAGCTCTCACTATGTACATAATTTTCGAACAATACAATTTCAAATTACAACACGATTTTTCACTAAGGGAATTTTTTTTAAAGGACAAATTAAAGTAAATAATTGCCCGCAAGGACACACGCACTAAGTTTTTATCGTAAGGACAAAGCCCAAAACCCAGATACAATTTAAAACAAAATAAAGAATTCCGTTTGTCTTCCTCCTCCTTGCTTTCACTCAAAATCTGATGAAATTTTGCTTGACAAAAAAATGGCACCACAAACCAGAAGCAAATCTACATCTCCAACACAACCGCAATAATCGACAGTCGATGAACAATGAGTACAACAATAAGAAAACCTAGCTACGTCGGAAGTGAAGCAACAAAGTGAAAATTGAAATGTCGAATCATTTCCAATAGTAGATATTCAAAAAGAAAATGCAATAATAGAAGAGGAAAACCTACCTCTAGTGCAATGATATCAAAGACAATAAAGGGTAAAAGCAACAAGTTAAAACTTAAAAAAACCTACATCAGCAGAAGAGGAAAAGCAAAATAGAGAAAAAAGAATAAAAAGAATACATGAAAAAAATACGGCAATTGAAGCATACCAGAAATAAGAGAAAGCATACCAAAGAAGGTAACTGATGCTATAAAATCAATTATAACAAAGTTAGTATAGTTTTATTGTAGTAACATTGAATATTTTTTCACAGAACAAAGAAAAGAACATGCAGCAACAAATAGCTGCAGAGAAAACAGTCGAAGAAAATATGCAAAAAAGAGAACAAAGAACAAAAAGAAGAAATGAAAAATGATTAGAAAGAAAATACAAACAGATATTAAGGTAACTGAAATTGTAAAATAATAAAACTAAACTAACAATTTCATATTGTTAATTGTATTCCAATATTATCAAAAAAGTTAAACAGGAAAAATCTCAAAAAGAAGAAGAGAAAAAAGTTGCAGATGAAGAATCAGAAGAAGAACAACTCAATTCGGTAAAATTAGAAACAATATAACTTTATAACATAATAGGTACTGCAAAAATAATACCTATAAATCATTTGGTAAAAGAAAAGGCTGATAATTACAACAAATGGATACATACTTACAACAAATAATAGTCAGTATCATTTAGTGTAAATCGTTTGATAAAATAATAGTCAGTATCATTTATTTGAAATCTGATACTTCCAAAAATCTGATACCTACTTATAAAAAATTGATACCTACGTGAAAATAAAATGATACATACTTACAGAAAGCTGATACCTACTTAGTACAAACTGATACCTAGTTACTGCAAAATGATGCATATTTACAGCAAATTTGAAATCGTTACATATTTGACTGCATGTAATACCCAACCTATTGTTATGTTTCAACATAATTTGTTTCACAAATAACTTATTATCTTTATTTTGAAATAATAGGACGATGATCATCTCCTCAACATATCTTTTAAACAACTTTTACCATTAACAACAATATTTGAACAGACGAATCCAGTAGAAGATGAAGAAGCACGTACATTAGATGAACTTGAAATAGAAGCACCATCAACATATTCCAATTTAGAACCCTTAACCTTAACAATAAACCAAAAAAGAACAGTTCTTGTATAACTGAAAACAAATTATACTCTGAATATGAGAATCAGTGTCAACCATAAGAGATTTGTTCTCAAGTACGTAAGAAATCTGAATAGAAGAATGAGTTAATTGAGACCAACGTCGACATATCTCATTCTTCAAATCATACAAAGAGCAATCGATAGACAATCCAGTGCTAAAAGAGTTATTATTCAACACAAACAGACAAAGAAGACTATTATCACCACTGCCAAAAAAATAAAAAATAAACATTAGTAAAAATATGTTCAATTTAGAATATTAATTTTTCCATTTCAAAAAACTGATAGCTAACATATACAAAACTGATATCTAGTTATTGATAATAATAAAAATGATACTAAAAGTAAAATAAAAATGATACCCAAAAACTGAACCTAAAATATGATACTTTTCCATTCTATCACAACTTTATATACAACCCAAACAACTTTATATCAAAACTTTGAAGAAAAACGAGTTCATAGTAGAAATATGAAAAGAACAAGATCGACAAATGCGCGGGAGAAAAATATGATAGATGAACTACAATTCTCAGAAGAGCGAAATTAAAACGAATAAACAAGGTTGATCGATATTTTGATTGCGAGAGAGATATTGGATCGCGACAGAAAATTTTGATCGATAGGAAGAAGAAGAAGCATGCGAAAGTGGGCGGGAAGGAAAATACAATAATTTGTCCTTTAGTGAAAATTATTAGCGGGCTGTCCTACATCCAAAAAAAGCCCTAAAAATTATCCTTCAGGAAAATTTCCTATTTTCACTACACAATTGTTACATACATTTGCACCTCACTACATATCACTCATTCACTCGTATTTTATCTTCGACTTTGCTCCAGCCTGAATCTAGCATCTGAGTTATCTGCAAAGTAAACACTGACGTAGTAAAATTGAAAAAGAAATATTTGTGCAGCGTAAAATAAAATTTGGTTTTTGAAAATATTATTTGCCTCGATTATTTGGGTTGTTCGTCATCATATTCATTTTGAATTCATCATACACGAACAAACTATGACATGCACAGTGTATCACTGTACATGCCACAAGGCCGTGCACACCGATATACACTTGATAAAATGTAGGGATATGTGAGCATAAGGTCAAACCCGAGCCGAGGCTGGATTCAACACAGGTGCAATGCAAATGTAAAAGTTCAATAAAATTGTCATGACATTCAGACTCATGAAGATCATCGGGGATGCAACTCAACTCAAACCCGACTAAAACTACAAAGCCGCAACCAAACAAAAATGAAGCGCACATCAATATGCATGTGGTCAAGCACAAGGCAAGAAAATGGATTCATTAAACAACTTCAATTAGACTAGCTCATATGCAACTCAGACTGCAATGACAAAGTGAGGAGCAACATATATAAATGCTACAGCAATAAGCGGTCGAGATAGACCTGACAACAAGTGAAACAAGTCCGGCTACCAGCAACAGATTACAAAATGTTGAGTTATAAAATGTATGCATACAACATGAAGACATCAAGAACTAAACATATGCAGCAAGTTGACATGCAAAAATCAAATGCATAAGTAACTGTGATCAAGCAACTCGAGCTAGCATATCAGACTACAACAAGACCAGTCCAGATTGAAAGCAAATTCAAACTGGCTCGAGGCTACAACCCAGTACATATGCATATACATAAGTGTACACAAACTACATTTGGCATGAAAAGCATTCAAGTTCAAGCAATTATCAAAGCAAGTTCATATGGATATGAAAGCAGTGCAACTTGAAAAAAATGCAAAGCTATGCCAATAAATACAAAAGTGCAGACCATTAGTCAATACAATACATATTGAAGCATGTAGCAGTTCAAATGTCGTAAGTGATTTCAAAATAACCAAGTCAAGTCAAAATGCCAAAGAATCAAAGCCGTGGTCACACATTTTCAGTCAGAGCAATACAAACTAACAGTGCATAAACACATGTATACATATATGCATATATATGTATACACATGCGCACACACACACACACATATATATCGATGAAGTAGTGAAGATCAATGAACAAAAGTATGTAACATGAAAAGCTCCATATGAAATCAGACTTATACATATGAAGACCAGCTTTCCAAGTGCAATCAGACTCAATGAAGCAGTGAGTCAAATAATTTCAAAAAAGATATATACAGTAAATCGAACAAGTCTAGATTGATGCATATGGCCGAAGTCAAATCCCAGAAAAGAACAGAACAAAATCCAAGTTCAAATTCATGAAGTTGTGATAATCAAGCAAGAAATATACAAAATTGAACCTGTTAGGATCAATCACAAGCAACAAGGCAAAATCGAATGTAGAGCAAAAAGTAATAGACGAATTCAAAAATATATTCGAACGAAAATTTAGGAAATTGATCCCTATAAATACCGTCAACATCATTGGCATTAAGAATCAATCGAGTTCAAGCAAATTAACTAGAAAAGAAAATTAATGAGAGAAGCAATAAGGAAATTACATACCAATTCATATCAAACTCGACGAATTGAAGTTGTAGTGTGCAAATCAAAGAAACGATCGATTGACAAAGCAAACAACACTAAACATTTATTCAATTGATCAACTAGTATCAGCAGTTTTCAATTTCCCATGAAGCCCTAATTCTGAACGAAGAGGAACGAACGCTGCCATTTAAGGGTTTCTAGTGTGCTTTAAATTTTAAAGTTAGGGTTTTATTGTTTTAAGTTTTTTTATTTGTAATTTATCTTTAAACTTTTGTAAATTCTAGTCGTGTGACTAGGGGACAAACTACGGTAGTGTAGTTCGAGAATTCGTAACTCGGTGGTTGAGTTGTGGCAGAGTTTTGAGCGTAGTGTTAGGTTAGTCGATAGCGGGTGTCGCGAATTTACGTGTGTAAGCGTCTGACTACTTAATTTCTAGTAGAAACCCTTAGGGTAGCATGTAGACAGGGTTTTGCCGAAGCTGGGTAAATCTGTATTGTTCTATTTCTTCTTTTATTATTCTGCTATTATCTATGCTGCAATTATTTTATATACTTTCGCATTAAATTTTATAATTATTAGCATCACCCTATTCATCCCCCTCTAGGGTGAAATCGATCCTACAAGTGGTATCAGAGCTAGGAACAAAAGCCAATTTTTGTTTTCAAAATTTGATTTTCAAAAACAAATTAATGTTTTAAATATTATTTTTTAGTGGATTCTTTTAATAATGCTTTTTTTGAAGGTTAGTCCATAGTTAGACCACCAATGTTTATGGTGAATGTGCTTACTGGAAAAATAGAATGAAAATTTCTCCGAAAATCATTAATGCTTGGATTATTGTTGAGACAGAATATAGGACACGAACTATAGTGGTAGATAATCAAGAAATTGAAAAGCCAATGGATCAATGGAAAGATCTAGGAAATACAAAATGCTAATGCTAATGCTAATGTTAAAGCTACGAATTCTATTATATGCTTATTGGATCAAATTGAAATTAATCGTGTCTCACATTGTCTAGTTACGCGGGAAATCTGGCGCACACTTGAAGTGACTCACAAAGGAACATCTCAAGTCAAGGAATCTCGCCTTGCCATGCTTAGTAGAGAGTACAAGAACTTCAAAATGATCAAGGATGAAAATGTCAATGAGATGTATGGACGACTTTCTAATCTCGTATACAAATCAAAAGCTCTTGGAAAACCATACACAAAGTTGGAAATAGTTTGAAAAATCCTCAGAGTCCTTCCACAAAATTTTGAAGCAAAAATGACTGCGAATCAAAGGATCTAAAACAAATTAAATTTGAAGAACTTATCGAAAATCTTGCCGCTTATGAGCTAGAAATCAAATTCAAGGAAGAACGTGAAGGAGGCGATACATGAAAGAAATCAATAGCTCTGAAAGGAACAACTGAAAGTGAAGATGATGATGATGATGGTGGTGCAGCAGAACTGGCGCTGATAATAAAGAAATTCAAAATGTGGAACCACAAATACAGAAATCCAGCTTTAAATAAACAATTGAAAAACAGAATAATCAAAGTTCTAGACAATCCAGAAGAGCAAGATATTATTTTTCACAAGTGCAATAAACCCGGTCATATCAAGCCCTTGTCCTCGAAATTGACTCGGCCAAGAAAAGAAATCGAAAAGAAGAAGTTTTGCGGCCTCGTGGAATAAAAATGGTGATGATTATAAAAGCACTAGTAGTGAGAGTGAAAAAGCAGATCTGTGTCTCCGAGGTGATATAACTGATAGCGATGATGACGAGCCAAGTGAGGTATCAAAACTCACTCACTCAGAATTACTTATTATTTTCACGAATTAAATGGTTGTTTTGAAAAACTTAGGGACAAATAACTAAAATTGAATCACAAAGAGATAGTTTGATAGAATTGAATAAACAGCTTGATCAATTGGTTAAAAACTATCGAAACAAAAGCCCTAAGTGCGATAAGTGTCCATCTTTTGAAGAAGAGATTAAAAAACCAGAAATTAAAATTAAATCACTTGAAAATGAAATTATGATTTTGAAAGAAAGTGAAAACACAAGGAGAGAAAATTCTATTAAAAAGTGCACACTGTTATTGAATGAAAATGAATCTCTCAAAACACAAATCCAACAACTGTCTACAATTTTAGGAAAATTTTCCAAAGGAGAAAAATCACTAAATATGTTATTAGGGGACAAATAGTCAATCTTGTTAAACAAGGACATGGATATAATCAATTTGAAAGAGTCAGAAGTAAAATAAATCCGAGTGCACAATCTGTAGAAGAATTGGACACAATCACAACAATTACTGATATAGACCCAAAAATGTGAAAACCATATAAATTTGAGTTCCAATAGGTACAAATATAAAATCCCTGAAAGTCAAACAAATATGGGTGTCAAAAGGAACAAATATAAATTATTTTGGGTCTAATCAAACATATTTTTCAAAATCATTTTCCACTAACAACCATGGACCTATAAAAAAATAGGTCAAAAAATCTTTTCTCGTGTACGTGTAGTGGAAGACTAAGGAACAACAACGGTGCTACCTGGATTCTAGTTGTTCCAAGCACACAACAGGCGACAAATCAAAGTTCTTTAGCCTAGTATAAAGGTGGCAGAATCACAATGGGAAAATTATTGTAAAGGTGAAATATGCAATGGTATATTTATCTTGAACGATATGTTAAAAGTGATAATCTGCACCATAATCTGAATTAAATCAAACAGTTATGTGATAAGGAGATAAATGTTGATTTTTGATTCTGAATTATTAAAAATGTTGACCAATATTTTTTTGTATACCAAGAACACTATAAGTACCTCTAAAATCTCTAGACTAGTTCTTATAGATTCATTTGGACTAACGATATTGCAAGTTTAGATGATAAGAGATATTGTCTTGAATTAATTTTTGATTATTCTAGATACACGTGGATATATTTGTTTATCTTACCGCTGCTAGGTCTGACACTATGTTCACTGTTTGTAAATTTGCATGATTTCAATTCAAATCCAAAAAATTTCATTTAAAAGCTGTTAAAAATGATTTTTAGATATTTTGTTGCACACTTCACGTCTGGTCTATGACATCCAACTAATGATAGTCTTGAGTCAAAAGGGAATTCAGATGCAGATTACACTGGTAATCTAGTTGATAGAAAAATTACTAGTGGAAAGTATTTTATGTTGAGACATCCATTAGTTGCATAAATTTTGAAGAAAATATTTGCATATTTTCATTTCAATTGATTTTTAATTAAAACCCCTTCTAGAAAATAGTTTTTGTTGACCTTGTTTCAGATTAGTCATTTTATAAAATTTGATTTTGTAATTATTTTTGGATTTGATCTTAAATGGCTACATTAACTAATCTGACTCGCCACTGATTATTGAAAAGATAAATAGCGATTGAAAAAATGATGAGTATTGATATTAATTATATATTATAACTTGAGACGGTATATTTAGTAACCTTCTTTAGAAATTTAAACAGATTTATAATAACTTTTGGTGGGTAAAAATTCCATGACCATCTCTATTTCTATCATATTTCTAATGACCATCACTCATCAAAACCCAATATAGTATGTCAATATGTGTTCTTTTAAAATGAGAAATTATTCATTTTCATTTTATTTTTTTAGCAAGAAAAACATCCGAAGTATTCACTCTCATTTAAAAGTCCTCACGGTTTTACATGGGTGAATTACTAGCAATGTTTTATTATGTGCTGTCATACTCATTTAAAAGTCCTCATGGTTATGTATGTATTGAACACATATCAAAATTGATTATTAAATAGACAAGTTGATTCTAATCCCATTTGAAAGTCCTCACAGTTGTGCGTGGTTAGAAGATGCTTGAAATTCATATTTTTTTAAATGTGAATACTACTAATCTCATTTAAAATTCCTAATGGTTATGTATGGTTAGTAGATATTCAAATTCCTTATATAAATACACCACAAATAGACGCAACTATATGGTTTTATATACCAACATCACCTCTATCACTCTAAAGTGGAATATGCACTTAACAGAGTATTTATGATTTTTGTTTGATTTTTTACTGAAATTTAATATTTATACTAGATTGGGTATTAATGTTGTATTAATGTCTATCACTTTATCTCAATTTTTCTAACACTATTACTCTTTTGCTGATAACAAAAAGGGGAGAGAAAATTTAATATTTTGGCAAATAAAGATCAAAGATTTTATATTTGCATCTAGGTTCATTTGCATATTTTTATTTATTTTCATACATATATGAAGGAGGAGCATTGTTGTAGAGAGGGAGTATTCAAATAGTGGGAGCAAATTGAATGATCAAATAAATTTAATGAATTCAAAATCTTAAATATCCGTTTGTTATCATCAAAAGGGGGAGATTGTTGAATATGCTAGTATATGATTTTTGTTTGATGATAATAAACATGTATATATTCATTTAAATGTAATTGTTATTATACTATTTTATTTTTCACATAATTAAATAAATATTTTCTAAATAAACTAAATAAAACAGAATTTAAACTCAAACAAATATTTTATTCAAACAAATATTTATTACAATTTTGAATAGTATAAATTTGAGCTCTCACTATATACACAATTTTCAAACAACACAATTTCATATTACAACACGATTTTCACTATACAATTGTTACATACACTTGCACCTCACTACATATCAGTCATTAAGTCGTATTTTATCTTCGACTTTGCTCCAGCCTGAATCTAGCATCTAAGTTATCTGCAAAGTAAACACTGACGCAGTAAAATTGAAAAAATATATTTATGCAGTGTAAAATAAAAGTTGTTTTTTGAAAAAATTATTTGCCTAAGTTATTTGGGTTGTTTTTCATCATATTCATTTTGAATTCATCATACACAAATAACCCGTGACATGCACAGTGTATCACTGTACATGCCACAAGGCCATGCACACCGATATACACTTGATAAAAATGCAGGGATAGGTGAGCACACGGTCAAACTCGAGCGGAGGCTGGATTCAACACAGGAGTAATCGAAATATAAAAGTTCAATAAAATTGTCACGACATTCAGACTCATGAAGATCATCAGGGATGTAGCTCAACTCAAACTAGACTAAAACTACAAAGCCGCAACCAAACAAGAATGAAGCAAACAACAATATGTATATGGTCAAGCACAAGTCAAGACAGTGGAGTCACGAAATAGCTTCAACCAGACCAGTTCATATGCAACTCAGACTGCAATGAAAAAGTGAGGGGCAATATATATATATATATATATATATATATATATATATATATATATATATATGCTACAACAATGAGCAGTCGAGATAGACGTAGCAACAGGTGAAATAAGTCCGGCTACCAGCAACAAACTACAAAATGTTGAGTTTCAAAATTTATGTATACAACATGAAGACATCAAGAACCAAACATATGCAGCAAGTTGACAGTGCAAAAATCAAATGCACAAGTAACCATGATTAACCAACTCAAGCTAGCATATCAGACTACAACAAGATCAGTCCAAATTGGAAGCGAATGCAAACTGGCTCGAGGCTACAACCTAGTACATATGCATACACACAAGTGTACACAAACTACATTCGACATGAAAAGCATTCGAGTTCAAGCTATTATCAAAGCAAGTTCATATGGATATGCAAGCAGTGCAATCCGAAGAAAATGCAAAGCTATGCCAGTAAATACAAAAATGTAGACAACCAGATCAATACAATGCATATTGAAGCATGCAGCAGTTCAAATGTCGCAGGGGATTTCAAAATAACCAAGTCAAGTTAAAATGCCAAGGAATCAAAGCCGTAGTCACACATTTTTAGTCGGAGCAATACAAATTAACAGTACATAAACACATGTACACATATATGCATATATATATATATATATATATATATATATATCGATAAAGTAGTGCAGATCAATGAACAAAAACATGTAACATGAATAGCTCCACATGAAATCAGACATATACATATAAAGACCAGCTTTCAAAGTGCAATCAGATTCAATCAAGCCGTAAGTTAAGCAATTTCAAAAAAAGGTACATATAGTAAATCAAACAAGTCTAGATTAACACAAATGGCCGAAGTCAAATCCAAGAAAAGAACGGAACAAAATCTAAATTCAAATTCATGAACTGATAATCAAGCAAAAAATATACGAAATTGAACTGGTCAGGATCAATCACAAGCAACTAAGCAAAATCAAACGACAAAGAAAAAAGTAAGAGACGAATTCAAAAATATATTCGAACGAAAATTTAGAAAATTGATCCCTATAAATACCATCAACATCATCAACATTAAGAATCAATCGAGTTCAAGCAAATTAACTAGAAAAGCAAAATGGAAATTACATACCAATTCATATCAAACTCGACGAATTGAAGCAGCTGTGTGTAAATCGAAGAAACGATCGATTGACAAAGCAACCAACACTAAATATTTACTCAATTGATCAACTAGTATTGACAGTTTTCAATTTCCCATGAAGCCTAATTTTAAACGAAGAGGAACAAAAGCTGCCATTTTCACCAAGCAAGAAAGCGGGCGGAAGAAATAAAAGAGAAAAGAGGGAATAATTGATTTATCATAGTTTTTTCTTTTAGGATGGTTTCTAGTGGGCTTTATATTTTAAAATTAGGGTTTTATTGTTTTAAGTTGTTTTTTATCTGTAATTTATCTTTAAACTTTTGTAAATTCTAGTCGTGTGACTAGGGGACGGACTACGGTGGTGTAGTTCAAGAATTCGCAACTCAGTGGCTGAGTTGTGGCAGGGTTTTAAGCATAGAGTTAGGTTAGTCAATAGGGGTGTCGCGAGTTTATGTGTGTAAGCGTCTGATTACTTAATTTCTAGTAGAAACCTTTGGGGCAACACGTAGGCAGAGTTTTTCCTAAGCTAGGTAAATCTATGTTGTTCTATTTTGCTTGTATTATTTGTGCTGCAATTAGTTTATATACTTCTGCGTTAAATTTTATAATTATTAGTATCACCCTATTCAGCCCCTTCTAGGGTGAAGTTGATCCTACACATTTGGGATCGATACGAAGAAGGGATGGATACGAAGGGCAGCGAGCGTTCAGGGATTGATATGGAACGTGATGGATACGATGCATTGATGGATACGAAGCTACTAGCCTACATTGAAAAATCTGGTTCGATTATAACTCTCATTCTACGAGTCCAAATGCTAAGAAATTTTCACAGGAGCTTGCTTATTCACTCAAGAACGTCCATGATCGATCTCAGCTTCATTGGACTATTTTTGGATCGATACGAATTATACTTGAATTGATCCCAAACGACTCCAGATCAATCTGGTGGGCCTACCTATGCATGAGAAGAGGTATTCCAGGTTTTGGGGTGGATATTTTTAGATCTGCACCTAAATTGTAGCTCAATGGTAACTAAAAAGGGATCTTCTTTTGCTTTTCTAGGCGAAACTCTATCATTTTGTTTACTGATTTCAAAGGCTTGTAATTATAATCTCAATATAAATGGAATAAAAGGATCAATTCAAAGTGGACATAGGCCGAAGATAGACGAACCACTATAAATCTTATGTCTTATCTCATTTTCTTTCATTTTATTTTGGTTATTTTCTTCATTTTTATTCTCTACTTTATCTGGATCTGAAATCTGTGCTTGGATATTGAGGATTTGTGTGCAAACACTGGTGCTTTCACTACCGTTGGGTTTGTGACCAATTCTGGAGCAAACACTTTGGTGCTTTCACCGAGAGCACTAGCACTCAGGGATTCTGAAGCTTGGATTTTGGATTTAAAGGCTTAGGAGCTAGGATCTGAGAAACAAGGCTAAGCAGTCAACAAGGAGACAGAGAACGGAGAGGAGCCATCATGAAGGAAATCAGAAGGCTTCCTTAGGAGCTAATCAGACCTTAGTTTTCATCACCAGAGATGAGATGGAGATGATGAAGGATGCTATGTAGGAAGGGATGCTGAAAAGACGGGATGAGATGATGCAGAACCTACTTCGACAAGTTGGACAAGTTGGATTGCAAAAACAAGAGAAGATAGCTGTAGGGAATGCTGGAAATCGGGATCGTGAAGCTGGAGCAATGGGAACGGAGCCAGTTCGTAATTAGGATTAGGAGCACGGAGCAACCGAGATTCAGGATAGAGTGGGACCATCAGGAATAGTCCCTGAACTAGGGGCACGCCTCCAAATCATGTTGGCTTAAATTCCAGGAAGGGTACCAGGAAGCACTGCGCAGTTTGGAATTAATCGAGATATGGATACTCATCCAGAAGGACATGTTTCAAGATTCCCTTGCGGACTCGGGGGGAGGGGCATGGGGAGGTTGGAGATCGCAGACAGTGGCTACCACTTGATAACAACAAAAGGTTAGTAGACATGATCAAACGGGCTTTGAGGGGAGGATTGGTGAATAGAGATTTGGAGGATGTGAATAGGAGCCCTTTTACTCCTATGATTAGGCAAGCTTGGAATCCACTAGGCTTCAAACTACCAGCGTTGGAGATGTATGATGGGAGAATGGATCCCGCTGTTCACTTGACAAGGAACATGAGACACATGGAAGTACTGGGTGCATTGAAGGAAGTCACAGCGTGGTGCTTCCCTTTGTATTTGATGGATATAGCAGCATTATGGTTCAGTCAGTTGGAAAGCCGCTCTATTGGCACTTTAGCAGAGTTGATTGAATGATTTATAAGGCATTTCGGGTCCACGTCGTGAGACCTAAGAATGTGATGACTTTAACATCCGTGAAATAGTGGAATGAAGAGTCACTTAGGGATTTCTTAACCAAATTCAATGCAGCAGTGGCTTCGGGGGATCGACCCGATCCGTCGATGGTTTTGGTAGCAATAGTCTCAGGAATTGCAGATGATTTAGATTTTAAGATATCACTGGAACGGGATCCACCAAATGATCTCGAGAAGTTTTATCACGAACTAGAAAGGTATTTACGACAGGAAGATGTGCAGGTTGAAAGAGAGGGGATAAAGTCTGAAGTTTATGTGGTAAAAGATGGAGGCCCGCCTAGGGATGATTCAAACAGGACAATATAGGAAAAAGGAAAATAAACGGCACATCGAAAGGGCAATGGAGGGAATCTAAATTCTCTTCTTACACGGATTTAACCGAAACTCTAGAAAGGATTTACTTGGATACTCGAAGGCGCCTCCAGTATTGAAGGCCGGTAAAAAGGGAACCCTTTGAATACGAATGAGCATCGGAAAAGCATCGCCTATTCCATGAGCTGGATGGGCACGAAACAAATGACTGTAGGCATTTGAAGGATAGCGTTGAGGAGCATGTAAGGAATGGTCATCTATAACAGTGAAAGAGGCTGTGCGGTAGGATCGTATAATAAGAAATAGTGGAATGATATAGATAAATAACGATAAGCAATAAGTAAAGTAGACACCAAGATTTTATACTGGTTCGGACCTCTTGTCCTACGTCCAGTTCCTAAGCTCCTTTTAGGAATACTAACTAAAAACCTTTACTTAACCCGGAGGAATAGGTTTACAACTTACCTGAACAACCGAACGGGATTTCTTGCCTCAACTACCGAAGAGGACTTCAACTCAATTACTAAAAAATAATATTCGACTTGCTGTGTTCTTGTCAACACTAATGAGTCTAATGTAGTACAATATTCCTATAATCTTATCCTCGAGAGTATGCAATGTGTTTGTGAAGATTTAGGAAATGTGAATTGCTATGAATCAAAAGAATGTTAAAAACAAAGCAGTGATTCAAGCAATAGATTTGTGATTGCTTTGATAATTTCTAGATAATATGTTCAAGAAAATAGTAAGATTAAAGCAAGAGAATTCGGTGAATTGAAGATGTTAGAATCATGTATTTATACTTGAAGAAGAGGTGCATCTGTTGGCTAATGGTGCAGACAAGAGATGCTTCCATTTCCATTGAAGAATGGTTGTAACCCTTGGGAGGAAGAAGGTGTCCATTCAGAGAAAATTCGCAGGTTCAAATTCAGTCGACCGAACAAGGAATTCAGTCAACTGAAAATATGAACTAAAATTTCCAGGAACAAATTCAGTCGACTGAGCAGGGTGTTTCAGTCGACAGAAACTGTACATGTTTGTATATGTGTAATAGGTTCAGTCGACTGGTCATCCCTGTTCAGTCGACTGAACTACTAAATTGTGCACAGTGAATGTTTATTAAAAAATAAAATTTATAAAATGTGTTCTAGTGTTTGTGCAAGCCTCTTGAGGATAGATTTTAACAATAAATCTAAACTAAGACCTATATAAAAATCATACTTATGTTTATCCTTGGTCTTCATCGTTCTTTCTTTAGCTTTGCACACATCTCTTCCTTTTTGTTGAAGCACATTGTCATTGATCAAAATCTTAGTGTATCAACATTCTCCCCCTTTTTGATTGATGACAATACTCATATGTGTAGAGATTATTTCCTCCCCCTGAATATATGCACTATCTTTTCTACAAAAACAAAGTTAGTATCATAGATTTTCTCCCCCTTTGTCATCGACAAAAAGGAAGTAATAACCGTAAAAGTATATTTCCAACACAATCACGGAAACACATAATGTAGCATTGATAAATAAAACATAGAATGGCTATTTATACAAGCCATAAGAAAGTTATGAAATAAAACATCAAACCACAAGAAAATTATTGATCTTTATCCCAATTATATGAGCCTTCTCTCCCTCCCTCTGGTTCATGAATGATTGGTCCACTGGTGGGTGGTCTATAGGTTCATCCTCCTTGACCACCACTAGTGCCACTCGTGCTGCTGCTTGGATGTTCTTCGGATGATGTCCATGTGAAAGTAGGTGCAGGACGCTTACCGCGTGATGTTGAAGAGTTATCGACCGAAGAGGTGATGCTGATTGGGGAGTATGAGTTGTTTGAGGACATTTTTATATCGACTTTTCAATCTTTTGTAAGTGAAAATGAGTTGTGAAAATGAAAATATGTTTAAACGTGTATTTATAGGATGAATGTTCTAAAAATATTGTGGTGATAATTTATTAAAGTTTTTTAACCAATCAAAGATTTAATGGTTAAAATAAATCAGTTCGAAATGTATGGATTAGAGATAACCCTTATATTATTATTCATTATGTATCATTATTTGAAAATATAAATTGAAAGTCATAGTTTTCTTCATTCAGTCGACTGAGCATATAGATTTAGTCGACTGAATTATATAATTTTTTTTAATAACTTTCTCTATAAAATATCTTTAAAAGAGATTATTCCTAATTCTCGTCATAATTTTATAAAGGAGTTTTCTAATAAAGGTTTAGTAAATATATCGGCAATTTGATTTTTGGTAGAAATATGTTCTAAATTTATGATTCCTTCTTCGATATTGTCACGTAGAAAATGGCGACGAATATCTATATGTTTTGTACGAGTGTGATTAACCGGATTTTTAGATAAATTTATTGTACTTGTATTATCACAATATATTGTAGAGTTTGTTAAATTTATATTAAAATTCTTAAGTGTTAGTTGCATGTAGATAACTTAAGTGCAAGCTAAAGCGGCTGATATATACTATGCTTCACAGGTGGAAAGCGAGACACAATTTTGTTTCTTACTAAACCAAGATACAAGTGATTTTCCAATGAAATGGCACGTACCACTTGTACTTTTTCTATCTGTTCGAGATCCACCAAAATCATCATCACTGAATGATACTAACTCAAATGGACACTCTTTTGGATAGAAAAGACCAAAATCTTTAGTATCATTTTGATATCGCATAATTTGTTTTACCACTCTTAAATGTGATTCTTTAGGATTAGATTGAAAACATGCACATAAACATACACTCATCATTATGTCTGGTCTACTAGCGGTTAAGTAAAGTAAGGAACCTATCATACTTCTAAACAGTTTTTGATCTATACTTTTTCCATTTTCATCTCGATCGAGATGAGTAGTGGAACTCATAGGAGTAGGTTTAGCAGAAGTGTTCTCCATTCTGAAACGTTTAATTAGATTAGCATAATATTTTTCTTGGTTTATGAAAATTCCATTTGTTAATTGTTTAATTTGAAGTCCGAGAAAATATGATAATTCTCCCATATGAGACATTTCTAACGCCTTAGTCATTATATTTGAAAATTCTTTACATAAATTTTCATTTGTCGAACCAAATATAATATCATCTACGTATACTTGAATTATTAAAATATCTTTAGTAGTATTTTTAATGAAAAGCGTTTGATCAACTTTTCCAATTTGAAATCCCGAATTTAGTAAGTAACTTTTAAGTCTTTCATACCAAGCACGAGGTGCTTGTTTAAGACCATATAGCGCTTTCTTTAATTTATATACATGATCTGGATATTTTTCATGATAAATAAAGGAGGTTGTTCTACGTATACATTTTCTTTTATAAAACCATTTAAAAATGCACTTTTAACATCCATTTGATAAAGTTTAAAATTGTAAAAACATGCAAAAGCTAATAGAATACGTATTGCTTCAAGTCTTGCAATGGGAGCAAAAGTTTCTTCAAAATCAATACCTTCTTCTTGATTATATCCTTGTGCTACTAGTCTAGCTTTATTCCTAGTTATATTACCTTGTTCATATATTTTATTTTTGTAAACCCATTTTGTTCCTATAACAGATTGATTATTTGGACGGGGAACTAATTCCCAAACATCGTTACGTTCAAATTGATTTAATTCTTCTTGCATTGCAATAATCCAGTAATCGTCTATTGATGCTTCTTTAGGATTTTTAGGTTCTATTGTAGAAATGAAAGCTATATGTCCCATTTTATTTAGTTGATTTCTTGTCTTAACTTGAGAATTGATTTCACCTATTATGTTTTGAGCAGGGTGATCTCGTAATATTCTTGGTGAAGATCTTAGTTCATTATTACAATTTTCAAGATTTGTATTTTCTATATTTATAAATTCTTCATCATCTTTTATACTTAATTCTTTTTTGAAATTCTCATCAAAAGATACATGTAAGGTTTCTTCGATTACGTTTGTTCGTTTATTAAATACTCGATATGCCTTACTTCGTTCTGAATATCCTACAAAAATTCCTTCGTCGGCTTTTGGATCAAATTTACTTAGTTGATCTTTTGTATTGAAAATAAAACATTTTGATCCAAATATTTTAAAATAAGATATATTTGGCTTTTTTTTGTTGAATAGTTCATATGAAGTATTTTTAGTTAACGGTCTAATTGATATTCTATTCAATACATAGCATGCAGTAGCTACGGCTTCTGTCCAAAAATGTTTTGATAGAAAACTTCCATTTAATAATGTCCTAGCGCATTCTTGTAATGTTCTATTCTTTCTTTCTACAACTCCATTTTGTTGAGGAGTTCTAGGAAATGAACAATTATGATTTATTCCTTTCTTTTTACAGAAAGTTTCAAAAGCTTCATTTTCAAATTCGCCTCCATGATCACTTCGTATATTTTTAATCTTCAAATCTTTAGTGTTTTGAATTCTTTTGACAAATGTTTTAAAATGCTCAAAAATATCACTTTTATTTTTCATAAAAATAGTCCATGTATATCTTGAGAAATCATCAACTATTACAAACACGTATCGATTATGATTAATGGATTGAACTTGTGTTGGTCCAAATAAATCCATATGTAGTAATTCTAATGGTTGTAAAGTCGAAATATTTTTCTTAGATTTCAAAGATGATTTCGTTAATTTTCCTTTTTGACAATCATCACAAAGGTTTTTTATTTTAAAGTTTATTTTGGGTAAACCTCTTACTAATTCATTTTTGGAAAGTTTTCTAATAGTTTTAAAATTTATATGACAAAATCTTTTGTGCCATAACCAAGGATCATTATCTTTGGCTAGTAAACACATACTTGTATTATGATTAATATTCATATTTAGAACGTAAATATTCCTATCTCTATTTCCTTCAAAAACAAGATTTTGGTTTTGATCAAAAATGCTACATTTATTTTCCGAAAAAGTTATTTTAAAGCCTTTGTCACAAAGTTGACTTATGCTAAGTAGATTATGTTTTAGATTTTCAACTAATGAAACATTTGTTATAAAAGGTAAATTTGATGTACCGTAATTGCTCACATCTCCTTTGCCAATGATATAGCCTTTTGAATTGGCTCCGAAGGTAACCGAGCCACCATCAAAGTATGTGATGTTTGTAAGCATATCTTTGTCTCCGGTCATGTGTTTTGAGCAACCACTGTCTAGTATCCATTTCTTCTTTTTAAGTGGGACCTGAAAATAAATACAAAATTATTGGTACCCACCTTTAATAGGGTCCTAAAAAGTTAGAGCTTAGGAAGCCAAACCCAATTTGGTTTAGTATCCTTTTTATAAATATAGTTTTTATTATAATGAACACTATCCATAAATGTTTTAATATATTTATTCCTAATTAACACATTGTTAGTCTTTGGAACCCAAATTTTAACTACCTTGGTTTCTACTTTTGTTTCAATAGGTTTTCTTAACAATATTTGTTGTTTTGAATCAATATTCCTTTTAAGATTTATATCCTTTTTATTAGGAATTTTTGACTCCTTTTTATATCCTAAACCTTGTTTATTTGATGATGATCGAGAATTTTCTAATATCTTGGATAAATTTTCCCTTCCTTTGTTAAAGTTAGAAACGTTTTTAGTTATGTTATCTAATCTAGCTTGAAGACTATTATTTTCTAATTCAACTTGTCTAATCTTAGTTTTTAACTCATGATTTTCAGAAACAATTGCATCATTGTTTTTCTTTTGAGTTTCAATTTCTTAACTTAAAAGAGATAATTGAGTTTTCGAATTTGAATAAGATTCTTGAACTTTTTCAAGTTCTTCTTCTAGAATTTTCTTTTCATCGGTTAACATATCTCTTTCAAATTCAACTTTGTTTTGATTTACACGAATTTCCTTAATTTTCTTTTTAAGAATTTTTATTGTGCTCAAAAGTTCAGAGTTTACTTCAATTAAGTCATCGAAAGTTAAATTACTTACTTCAGATTCTTGAGCCATGAAGCATACATTTGCCTGTTCATTGTCGCTATCATTTTCACTTTCGAATGAAGATGAATCCGAATCATCCCATGTTACAGAGAATGCCTTCTTTTTGAATTTCTCTCTCTTGTTTTTGTTGTTGAGAGCTTTCTGATTCTCCTTCTTTTGCTCTGGGCAATCCTTGTGCATGTGACCTTTCTTGTGACAGTTGAAACATTCTATATTCGAGGATGTAGGTTTGTTCAAGAAATTCTTTTTGAGTCCGGTTTTTTTCCTTTTCTATATCTTAAGAATTTCTTGAAATTTTTGGCTATGAATGCTAAATCCTCATCTTCAGACTCTTATTCTTCCTTTTCCGCATGAAAAGCAACATTCTTTCTTTCTTGAGCTTGATCTTTCTTAGCTTGCATATTTACTTCATACGACATAAGATTTCCATCAATTCCTCTGATTACATTGTAGATAGATCATTTGCTTCCTCGATTTCTAGTACTTTTCTCTCCCATTCATCAGCGAGTGAATGTCAAAATCCGTGTATTTTTCTCCTAGTCCGATTAAAGCATGATGAATGTCTTGAAATCTCGAGTACATGTCATTGATGGATTCATTTTGTCGCATTCTAAAGTTTTGGAATTGATTCTTCAGCATGGATATCTTTGTTTGTTTAACCTTATTTATGCCTTCATGTATGACTTTAAGTGTTTCCCATATCTGATATGCAGTAGTACATATGCTAACACGGTTGAATTCGTTTCCATCCAGGGCGCAAAATAGCATATTCATAGCTTTGGCATTTGCACTAGCTTCATTCTTTTGAGTTTGTGTCCATGTAGGATAATCGGTTGTGGGTACAACGAACTCTGCTTGAGTAGCATTCCAGGCTTCGAAACTTGTTGCTTGCATATAAATCCTCATCCTTGTAGCCCAATAGTTATAGTTCAGTCCATTGAATAGAGGAGGTCTTTGGGTAGATTGTCCTTCCGAAAATGTATAACTATAGGCAGATGTTGTGCTTGCACTTGTGTTATTTTCCATATTATCAATATGTCTAATAACGGTGTTATGGTTATAGGACGGCCTTGCTCTGATACCAATTGAAAGAGGCTATGCGGTAGGATTGTATAATATGAAATAGTGGAATGATATAGATAAATAACGATAAGCAATAAGTAAAGTAGACACCAAAATTTTATATTAGTTCGGACCTCTTGTCCTACGTCCAGTTCCTAAGCTCCTTTTAGGAATACTAACTAACAACCCTTACTTAACCCGGAGGAATAGGTTTACAACTTACCCGAACAACCGAACGGGATTTCTTGCCTCAACTACCGAAGAGGACTTCAACTCAATTACTAAAAAACAATATTCGACTTGTTGTGTTCTTGTCAACACTAATGAGTCTAATGTAGTACAATATTCCTATAATCTTATCCTCGAGAGTATGCAATGTGTTTGTGAAGATTTAGGAAATGTGAATTGCTATGAATCAAAAGAATGTTAAAAACAAAGCAGTGATTCAAGCAATAGATTTGTGATTGCTTTGAGAATTTCTACATAATATGTTCAAGAAAATATTAAGATTAAAGCAAGAGAATTCGGTGAATTGAAGATGTTAGAATCATGTATTTATACTTGTAGAAGAGGTGCATCTGTTGGCTAAGGGTGTAGACAAGAGATGCTTCCATTTCCATTGGAGAATGGTTGCAACTCTTGGGAGGAAGAAGGTGTCATTCAGAGAAAATTCGTAGGTTCAAATTCAATCGACTGAACAGGGAATTCAGTCAACTGAAAATATGAACTAAAATTTTCAGGAATAAATTCAGTCGACTGAGCAGGGTGTTTCAGTCGAATGAAACTGTACATGTTTGTATATGTGTAACAGGTTCAGTCGACTGGTCATCCCTGTTCAGTCGACTGAACTACTAAATGTGCACAGTGAATGTTTATTAAAAAATGAAATTTATAAAATGTGTTTTAGTGTTTGAGCAAGCCTCTTGAGGATAGATTTTAACAATAAATCTAAACTAAGACCTATATAAAAATCATACTTATGTTTATCCTTGGTCTTCATCGTTCTTTCTTTAGCTTTGCACATATCTCTTCCTTTTTGTTGAAGCACATTGTTATTGATCAAAATCTTAGCCTATCAACATTCTCCCCCTTTTTGATTGATGACAATACTCATATGTGTAGAGATTATTTCCTCCCCCGGAATATATGCACTATCTTTTCTACAAAAACAAAGTTAGTATCATAGATTTGAAAGAGGCTATGCGGTAGGATCGTATAATATGAAATAGTGGAATGATACAGATAAATAACGATAAGCAATAAGTAAAGTAGACACCAAGATTTTATACTGGTTCGGACCTCTTGTCCTACGTCCAGTTCCTAAGCTCCTTTTAGGAATATTAACTAACAACCCTTATTTAACCCGGAGGAATAGGTTTACAACTTACCCGAACAACCTAACGGGTTTTCTTGCCTCAACTACCGAAGAGGACTTCAACTCAATTACTAAAAAACAATATTCGACTTGTTGTGTTCTTGTCAACACTAATGAGTCTAATATAGTACAATATTCCTATAATCTTATCCTCGAGAGTATGCAATGTGTTTGTGAAGATTTAGGAAATGTGAATTGCTATGAATCAAAAGAACGTTAAAAACAAAGCAGTGATTCAAGCAATAGATTTGTGATTGCTTTGAGAATTTCTAGATAATATGTTCAAGAAAATAGTATGATTAAAGCAAGAGAATTCGGTGAGTTGAATATGTTAGAATCATGTATTTATACTTGTAGAAGAGGTGCATCTGTTGGCTAAGGGTGCAGACAAGAGATGCTTCCATTTCCATTGGAGAATGGTTGCAACTCTTGGGAGGAAGAAGGTGTCATTCAGAGAAAATTCGTAGGTTCAAATTCAATCGACTGAACAGGGAATTCAGTCAACTGAAAATATGAACTAAAATTTTCAGGAATAAATTCAGTCGACTGAGCAGGGTGTTTCAGTCGACTGAAACTGTACATGTTTGTATATGTGTAACAGGTTCAGTCGACTGGTCATCCCTGTTCAGTCGACTGAACTACTAAATGTGCACAGTGAATGTTTATTAAAAAATGAAATTTATAAAATGTGTTCTAGTGTTTGTGCAAGCCTCTTGAGGATAGATTTTAACAATAAATCTAAACTAAGACCTATATAAAAATCATACTTATGTTTATCCTTGGTCTTCATCGTTCTTTCTTTAGCTTTGCACATATCTCTTCCTTTTTGTTGAAGCACATTGTCATTGATCAAAATCTTAGCGTATCAACATTCTCCCCCTTTTTGATTGATGACAATACTCATATGTGTAGAGATTATTTCCTCCCCCTGAATATATGCACTATCTTTTCTACAAAAACAAAGTTAGTATCATAGATTTGAAAGAGGCTATGCGGTTGGATCGTATAATATGAAATAGTGGAATGATATAGATAAATAACGATAAGCAATAAGTAAAGTAGACACCAAGATTTTATACTGGTTCGGACCTCTTGTCCTACGTCCAGTTCCTAAGCTCCTTTTAGGAATATTAACTAACAACCCTTATTTAACCCGGAGGAATATGTTTACAACTTACCCGAACAACCTAACGGGTTTTCTTGCCTCAACTACCGAAGAGGACTTCAACTCAATTACTAAAAAACAATATTCGACTTGTTGTGTTCTTGTCAACACTAATGAGTCTAATATAGTACAATATTCCTATAATCTTATCCTCGAGAGTATGCAATGTGTTTGTGAAGATTTAGGAAATGTGAATTGCTATGAATCAAAAGAACGTTAAAAACAAAGCAGTGATTCAAGCAATAGATTTGTGATTGCTTTGAGAATTTCTAGATAATATGTTCAAGAAAATAGTATGATTAAAGCAAGAGAATTCGGTGAGTAGAATATGTTAGAATCATGTATTTATACTTGTAGAAGAGGTGCATCTGTTGGCTAAGGGTGCAAACAAGAGATGCTTCCATTTCCATTGGAGAATGGTTGCAACTCTTGGGAGGAAGAAGGTGTCATTCAGAGAAAATTCGTAGGGTCAAATTCAATCGACTGAACAGGGAATTCAGTCAACTGAAAATATGAACTAAAATTTTCAGGAATAAATTCAGTCGACTGAGCAGGGTGTTTCAGTCGACTGAAACTGTACATGTTTGTATATGTGTAACAGGTTCAGTCGACTGGTCATCCCTGTTCAGTCGACTGAACTACTAAGTTGTGCACAGTGAATGTTTAATAAAAAATGAAATTTATGAAATGTGTTCTAGTGTTTGTGTAAGCCTCTTGAGGATAGATTTTAACAATAAATCTAAACTAAGACCTATATAAAAATCATACTTATGTTTATCCTTGGTCTTCATCGTTCTTTCTTTAGCTTTGCACATATCTCTTCCTTTTTGTTGAAGCACATTGTCATTGATCAAAATCTTAGCGTATCAACATTCTCCCCCTTTTTGATTGATGACAATACTCATATGTGTATAGATTATTTCCTCCCCCTGAATATATGCACTATCTTTTCTACAAAAACAAAGTTAGTATCATAGATTTGAAAGAGGCTATGCGGTAGGATCGTATAATATGAAATAGTGGAATGATATAGATAAATAACGATAAGCAATAAGTAAAGTAGACACCAAGATTTTATACTGGTTCGGACCTCTTGTCCTACGTCCAGTTCCTAAGCTCCTTTTAGGAATATTAACTAACAACCCTTATTTAACCCGGAGGAATAGGTTTACAACTTACCCGAACAACCTAACGGGTTTTCTTGCCTCAACTACCGAAGAGGACTTCAACTCAATTACTAAAAAACAATATTCGACTTGTTGTGTTCTTGTCAACACTAATGAGTCTAATATAGTACAATATTCCTATAATCTTATCCTCGAGAGTATGCAATGTGTTTGTGAAGATTTAGGAAATGTGAATTGCTATGAATCAAAAGAACGTTAAAAACAAAGCAGTGATTCAAGCAATAGATTTGTGATTGCTTTGAGAATTTCTAGATAATATGTTCAAGAAAATAGTATGATTAAAGCAAGAGAATTCGGTGAGTTGAATATGTTAGAATCATGTATTTATACTTGTAGAAGAGGTGCATCTGTTGGCTAAGGGTGCAGACAAGAGATGCTTCCATTTCCATTGGAGAATGGTTGCAACTCTTGGGAGGAAGAAGGTGTCATTCAGAGAAAATTCGTAGGTTCAAATTCAATCGACTGAACAGGGAATTCAGTCAACTGAAAATATGAACTAAAATTTTCAGGAATAAATTCAGTCGACTGAGCAGGGTGTTTCAGTCGACTGAAACTGTACATGTTTGTATATGTGTAACAGGTTCAGTCGACTGGTCATCCCTGTTCAGTCGACTGAACTACTAAATGTGCACAGTGAATGTTTATTAAAAAATGAAATTTATAAAATGTGTTCTAGTGTTTGTGCAAGCCTCTTGAGGATAGATTTTAACAATAAATCTAAACTAAGACCTATATAAAAATCATACTTATGTTTATCCTTGGTCTTCATCGTTCTTTCTTTAGCTTTGCACATATCTCTTCCTTTTTGTGGAAGCACATTGTTATTGATCAAAATCTTAGCGTATCAACAAAGAATACGTAAGGAATCGAGTTGTAGCAGTGGGGAAAGAGCAGCCACTGCCCACCTTAAAACAAGATGGCACTGGATCTAGGCATCATCAACTTATTATCAGCTGAATGGATTTATGGATTTGAATATGTAATTAACCGCCGAAGTGATGCATCTAAGTCACTTACACATGTACGGGATCGAAGATGGTCCCTAGGCATGCTTTGAGACGATAATAATCCGTGATGCTCAGGTTTATGAAATCTTGTTTTCTTTCTGTTTTCTGTCTTTGTTGGTACTATAGACATTTGATTTTCTTGGTTGTATGGACTTTTATTTTGTCAATTGAATTTTATGTTGAGTGGATTAATGTAATAAATAGTACAGGTCACACGATTACGGTCTCGACTTGAGAGACGGGGCATTAATCGCAAGTTATGAGTCCCTTTGCCCGATAGCAATGGAATGGACTCGAACGCAATATGAAAGTCCTCTATCAGAGAGTCGAGGCCAGAGAATAAAAAAGTCCTCGACCGGAGAGTCGAGGCCAGAGAAAACAAAAGTCCTCGACCGAAGAGTCGAGGCCGGAGAATATAAAAGTCCTCGATCGGAGAGTCGAGGCCGGAGAATATAAAGGCCCTCAGTCTTAGAGCCGAGGCCGGAGAGGGATAAAATGACATGGTAAGGTCTATGGATTCGGACCCGAAGAGATCTCGACTTTGTATTTGGACCCGTCGAGGTCCTAAACTTGGATAAAGCGGCCCAAAGGGGTCATGGATTTGGTTATTGGATTCTGGATATGAATTGATTAAAAATTAGTTAATGTGTTTGAATGGATATGAAACTGGCTAAGGGTTTGGTTACTGGACTCGAAATTGGATATCGACTCGGAGTAATCGCGGATTTGGATAAGGGTATGGTTATGGCACTTGGATAGAATAGCTTGGTAATGGATTGGATTACGGATCGGATAGTATGGCTATGATGGAATATGGATATCGGATGACGTATTTAAAGATATTTAAAACATGCCTACCTTTCGCAAGGCATGTTTGGGGGTGGGGGGGGGATGTTACCCTACCTTTTGGTCAAGGCTGGGATATCAACAAATTGGTTAAAAGGGACGAATATCAAGATTGGAGATCGATTGGAAACAAGGATATGATCGATACCATCAAAATTGGACCAAGCTGCAATCAAGGTGGGATTGATTGGAAATGATGAACAAGGCTAGGAGAGGCTGCATTTCAAATTTTTGGTCAAATGGAGTTCGTATGCTCAAGATATGGATGGATCAACATTCATGGGAAATCAGTTCGTATCGATATGGTTTGTATCGATCAACATGGGTATGGATATAGAAAATGCACTTAGCTTCAGATCGACCATAGTACATACCGGTCCAAGTCAGGGATCGATACAAAGAAGAGAATGGAAGATGGACACGAAGGGCGGCAGTTGCTGGATATGGGGGCACACTTCGTATCGATCGTGTTCGTATCGATCGATTCGAAGTGGTCAAGATGGAATGCAAAGTAGGGATCCATACGAATAGCATGTACACTTGGGATCGATAAGAAGAAGGGATGGATAAGAAGGGCAGTGAGCATTCTGGGATCGATACGAAATGGAATGTGATGGATACGAAGCATTGATGGATACGAAGCTACAGCCTACATTGAAAAATGCAAACTTGGGTCGATCATAACTCTCATTCTACAAGTCCAAATGCTATGAAATTTTCACAGGAGCTTGCTTATTTTCTCAAGAACGTCCATGAACGATCTCAGCTTCATTGGACTATTTTTGGATCGATACTAATTATAATTGAATCGATCCCAAACGACTCCAAATCGATCGGGTGGGCCCACTTGCGCTTGATAAGAGGTTTTCCAGGGTTTGGGGCGGATATTTTCAGATCTGCACCTATAAATAGAAGCTCAATGGCAACTAAAAAGGGATCATCTTTTTCTTTTCTAGGCGAAACTCTGTCATTTTGTTTACTGATTTCAAAGGATTGTAATTGTAATCTCAATATAAAAGGAATAAAAGGATCAACTCAAAGTGGACGTAAGCCGGAGATAGCTGAACCACTATAAATCTTATGTCGTATCCCATTTCTTTCATTTTACTTTGATTATTTTCTTCATTTTTATTCTCTACTTTATCTGGATCTGAGATCCGTGCTTGGATATCGAGGATTTGTATGCAAAAACTAGTGCTTTCACTACTTCTGGGGTTAATGACTAATTTTGGTGCAAATAATATGCAAGATGATGACAAGTTAAATAATAACTAGAGGACTGTAATAGAAACCCTCCCTAGAACAGTCAAACTGGAGCACCCGAAATATTTTTGTCTGACCAAAGTATTATAAAATAATAACGGGCCAGTCTAGACTACAATGAAAAAGTTAAGTAAAATAGATAATGGAAATAATGTTGTAGATCTCAAATTAGCACAAAGCCAAGTATTGGTAAATACAACAAGAATGCTTCAATAAACTCTAAGTATGAAGTCACCAAATATAAAATCCCATAATAGCTTCTAAATGCAAAACCTTAAATTCATATGTTGATAACACAAATAACATCGATTGTTGATATCGTAATAGAAATCCAGAAAATCACATAAAAAGGGAAGGCGCCGAAATTCCAACATTTGCGAATAAATTCACCTACATGAATGTAACTCCAAGACAGGCGTATAAGTCTATAAACATCAAGATGGGTATGAGACCTATAAACATCAAGATAGGTACATGACCTATAAACATCAAGATATGAACGAATCTTATACACATCAAGATAGGTATGAGACTAACAAACTCTAAAGGCGAGTCATAAACTCGTCGATAAGTGTTATATACCTCCGAATAGTAACCGAATAAATAATAACCGAAGTCAAATACCACATGGGTTTATTTAAACATTTACTAAAAGTTAGTAAACTTCGCTTGTGTGTATAAATGGCTCACCCGAACAAGTCGGGGAATTAAGTATAAAAATAAACGGTAGCGCTTCGTGCCACTCGTTTTATTAATCCATTTAAATCGATTTCTCATTTGAACGATGTCATGCAATTTTATAAAATAATTTACTTTGAAACCCTTCTCGAAATATTAACTTGAACATATATTTGTGTGTTGGAAAGCCCTTGATAATATATAAATATTACAAATGTTATCCCGCCTTTTGGTAAGGCCGTGATATCAAGGAATTGACTGAAAACCAAAGATAGTCTGTATCGAAGGTCGATTATACGCAGGTTCACTATGAATGTCGATGAATTTTCACCGAGTTCGGATTAAGCTACAATTGAAATGAGAAGACAAGAAAATCTATGAAAGCCAATGTTCCAAGTTTCAAGCCAATCGAAGTTCATATGCTCAAGATATGATCGATGCAATTCGAGCAGTTACCTTGTTTGCATCCATCAAACCACCAGGAAGAAACCATGTTTGAATCGATGTGACTCAAATCCATTGGGCGCGCATGGTTTCGTATCGATCAGGGGAGCAGTGTTCTTCGTATCCATCAATTATCTGTTGTTCATATCCATCAAGCCTCAGCTGTTCTTGTCAATCAACTGATACTGTCTCATATCCCTCGAGTCCACCACTCTCTTCGTATCCATCAACCAGTAACATCATTCCAAATCCACTTGTTCAACTGTTTCCATCTTCGTGTCGATCCCTTTCTACCCATTTCGTATCAGTCAGCGGAGGGGAACGATACGAAATCAAGGCTTTCCATCGATATGAAGTAGCCCACAGTGACCGATGGAAATACACAAATGTCATCGATACGAAGTTGTATCTAGTGGATCGATACGAAGAGCTTACATAAGAATGGATATGAAGCAGCCTCCAGTCATCGATACGAAGTGGCCTATGATCATCAATACTAACAGAAGCAGTAATTATCGATACAAATAAAGCAGTGGATCGATGCGAACAAGGCTAGCCCAGATCAATACAACCAAGGCGCATCCATATGAAAGACTAGATCGTTCAGCATGAAATATGGGTCAATCCCAAAAGCAAGCGCCACCTCAACTGGCATCATGTGCAGACTTATCGATGCGAAAAGATTGATACGAATAATATTGATACGAAGAGAACAACAATCGAAAAGCCTAAACTTGCATCGATAATATATTACAATCTACGAGTCCATATGCTACAAAATTTTCACAGAAGCATACGTACAACCTAAAGAATGTTCTTGCTCGATTTCGACTCAATCGGGCCAAATCTTGATCAATACGAAATTCGTTCATATCGATTATGGGCCGAGTGCAAACCACATGGGATCGATCACATGGGTCCGCCCACGTGCCAGAAGAGGTCTTTCGAGATCTGAGCGAGATATTTGCAGCCTACACCTATAAATAGCATCCCAAAGCCTATAGAAAATGGACTTTTGATTCTTTGATGTTCAGACTCTGCCAAAATCACTGCTGTACTCGAAATTCACTGCTGTACTCGAAATTCACTGCTGTAATCCGTTGTAACCAGCAAGTAAAAGTTAATAAAGTCATTCATTTCATAATGGACGTAGGCTATACGCCGAACCACTCTAAATCTCTATGTCTCTGTGCATTTTCTTATTTTTTTTGAAGTGTTTGTTAGATAATCCTCCTTTTCCATTTATTTTCTTCATTTTATCTCTTTAAATACTTCTAAAGAGTGTTGTGCCAATTTCGGTACAAACATTTTGGTGCTTTCACTGAGAAAAACCTAGGGTTTTCTCCCGTTCGTTGGATCTACTATTGATATCGGATTGCGCAAATCTAAGAAGAAGATCTAGATCGCAAGTTCAAAGTTCTTCCATCCTATTCATATTTTCATCCAGTCTACAAAAGAGCTTCACTATCCATCATGGTTAACACAAGGACAACTTCTACTGCTGTAGATCCAGAAGGACAGGACTGACAGAATCCGGTACAACTACCTCCAACTGATCAAAATGCCGTCGGAACATCAGATCCGCAAGGCCCTGTCACTAGGGAAAAGTTTCAGATACTAATGCAAGAGATGACACAGAGCCGACAACAACTCACTCAATAGCTACGTGCCAATGCAGAATTGACAATTAGCTAAATCGTCAAAGACGTAGGAGATCCAGGAGGGATCAGGCTTCCTATTCCTCTATTGAAAGTTCAGCCTCATCAGATTATCATCACAGATCCATGCGCCCATGGCTAAATGGGAGTTATACTCAAGCCATTGGACATCAGCATGCACTGAGCCTTGGACAACCAAGAGTTGGCCCGTCAATCAGCCATCAGACTGGACTCTCCTCCCGAGGAGGTACTATTCCATATCATGTTACAGACCATCGCATTGCCACCATTATTACCGAACTGGGAGCTGATCCCGAAACCGGACAGATCCAATCCAATGCCAATATGAATACGCTCCAGAACCTTATGTCCCAGAAAACTTAGAACCAAGGAGGCAAGATACAGTCTGTCAAATGCGACCGACCCCTCCTCACATTGTGGTACCCGACCACACCTTGGCCAAGTATGCTCAAAATGTCCAAATGTCAGACATCCCGACGATGATCCGAGAGATGTTCCGAGAGAGTCAAGGCCTCATCAATGACGACCGGGGAATCTTCTAGAGTCGTACTCCTTTTGCTGATGACATACTTCATGCTAAACTACCTCGGTGTTTCAAAATGCCACCAGTGCCTATGTATGAAGGGAGTTTTGATCCCAAACAACACATTTTAAAGTACGAATAGTCAGTGAATGCTGCACGAGAAGTTGATGCAGTCAAGTGCCGAAATTTCCCAATCTCTTTCGGGAGTATAGCTACTATGTGGTTTACTCGTTTACAACCCTGTTCTATTTCATGTTTTGACCAGCAGCGTTGAAGTTTGTTGCATAGTTTCGCATGCATGTCGCAAGGCTGAAAGATGTTAATACTTTGTCTAGTTTCACTCAACCTCCTGGAGAGTCACTTGGACGTTATTTGGTGAGATTTCATGCTGCATGCACTGAGATTAGCAATCCCAATGATAACTCAATTTTGATGGCATTAACTAAGGGGATTGATCCTGATTCAGAATTCGGCAACTGGTTGGCTAGAAAATCCATTGCGTCATTGGATCGTTTCTATTCCAAGGCAGCCCAATTCTTGAGAAGGGAGGATGCGAAACAGTCTAGGAAAAAGGATAATGTAGGGCCCAGTGTAGAAGTAATTCAGAGTAATATAGCCATTAAGAAAACCGGGGAGAGTTCCGGAAAAGTGCAATTGAATATACAAAACAAACAGAATCAGCAGAGAGGTAATGGAAATCATGATAAGAAAAGGGATCAAAATCATGGTCCATGACGTAGGGCTTCCATGTTTGATAATTATACTACTTTAAATACATAGTTAGAGAATGTGTAATTACAGACTTGCGATATGATTCAATATAAGAAACCTTCCCCAAAACCATCATCAGAGAAACAAATCCAGACATGAAAGTTTTGTAAATTCCATGGTAGCTACAGCCATAACACAAGCGAGTGTCGTCATTTACAAGATATCATAGAGAAATTGATGCATGAAAGGTAGTTAGAGCTGTTTGTTTGGACGCCGCAGTCCGGAGGTGCGGGCCCATCAAATCAAAATCATGTACCGAATCAGGCAAGACAGTTGTAACCCGCTCGTACTAGCGGGAGGTTGGTGATAAATACTGTTAGTGGTAGTGGTAGTCCTCATCCAGCAGACCGAAGCTAGAAGGAAATGGAGTCGTATGCCAATTCTATTAGGCATGCAGACTTCTAGTGTTGTAGTAGTTTGGAAGATGAGGCTTCGGCTAAGCAACAGAAAACGATGACCGACGACATCGTGTTTCGAGATAGAGATGCTGACAGGGTCGAAGCCCCAACCACTGATCCACTTGTCATATCAGCTCAAGTAGGTCCTGCTTGGATGAAGAGGATCTTAGTTGACAGTGGAAGTTCTGTAAACATATTGTTTAAGGGAGCCTATGACCAGATGAAATGAAAGCAAAAGATTTGAAGCCTTGTTAGTTTCATATTCATGGCTTCAACTAAAGGACAACTATACCCATTGTAGTGGTAGAACTGCCAATAGAATTGGGAGTCGGAAATGCCGGAGAGTCCGGATATTACAATTTGTTGTATTGGACATGGACTCGCCATACAACGCTTTCATGGGCCGACCAGCCCTTGCTGAATTCAGGGCTGCCATTTCCTCATGGTGTTTAACTTTGAAATTCCCTACCGACAATGGAGTTGGAGTCGTTCAAGGAGACCAGGCTGCTGGGCACGCCTGTTATGTTGCTACGCTACAAGAGGCGCAACGAAAGGAAAAAGGAAAGGATATAGAGGAATCTCTCTACGTCCGGTTTAAAGAGAATTGATTACTAACGCCTAGGCCTAGGCTCGGGCACCCCAACCCCAAGGGATCCTGACCCAAGAGATACAGAAAGTGAAGATAATAGTAAAGAGAGTCAAGATTACCCGGCTGAACTAACGATTGTTGTCCCAATCGATGATAACGACGATTCTTAGTTAATAAATATTGGATCTCAACTAAGCCAACAAATGCAAGAGGAATTGGTTGAATTTCTTCGAGCAAACCTTGACATGCTTGCTTGGACACATTCAGACATGTGTGGAATCTCTCCGGACATTGCTAGCCACATTGAATATTGATCCATGGCATGTCTCGGTCAAACAAAAAAGGCGTGATACGGATCCAGAGAGATCTGACACCCTTAAGGAAGAGGTAGATAAGCTTAAATCGAATGGATTTATTCGAGATGCATTATACCCGAAATTGGTGTCTAATCCTATACTTGTCTGAAAGCCAAACAAAAAATAGAGAACATGTGTTGATTACTCAGACTTGAATAAAGCATGCCTCAAAGATAGTTTTTCACTTCCACGAATTGATCAACTCATAGACTAAATGGCTGGACATGAACTGTTATCCTTTATGGATGCATATTCTGGATACAATCAGATACCGATGCAATTGCCTGACCAAGAGCATACCAACTTCTTAACCAATCTAGGACTTTACTGCTATAAAGTCATGCCTTTCGAACTCAAGAATGTCGGAGCAACTTATCAACGATTAGTCAATCGAATGTTCGCTAATCAGATCGAAAAATCTATGGAAGTATATGTAGACGATATGCTGGTAAAGTCACGATTCTCCACTGATCATATCAAAGACCTTGAATCAATGTTTAACATCCTTCGAGAATATAGAATGAAGCTCAACTCATTGAAATGTCATTTTGGTGTCGCATCCAGAAAATTTCTTGGGTTTTTCATCAACGCTCGAGGAATTAAGCCAATCCCGAAAAGATCTAGGCGATTAGAAATCTTGAGACTTCGAGAACTATAAAGCAAGTCCAGAGCCCCAATGAGAAAGTAGCAGCACTGAGCAGGCTCATTTCAAAATCCACTGATAAATGCATTCGCTTCTTCGATCTAATCAGAAAAGGGAAACATAATTTTGAATGGACCAAAAAATGTGAAGACACATTCCGAACACTAGTTCAACATCTCTCTATACCACCTATTCTGTCAAAGCCTATTGATCACAAGAGATTGTACATCATTTTTGCGGTTTCAAAAAATGCAATCAGTGCTGCCCTAATTCTAGAGGAGATTTAAAGTTTGATTTTTGTGCAACCAACAATGAAGCTGAATATGAAACCCTGCTTTCCGGATTGAGACTTGCCAGAGATTTAAAGATCATTGCCCTTGAGATTTATTATGATTCATAGTTGGTCGTGTGTCAAGTTCTCGGGGAATACTAGTCCAAAGATCAAAGACTAGCTGCTTATCTGGCTCGGGTCTTAGAGATACTAAATCAATTCGATTATTATGCCATTTACTGCATCCCCTGAGAGCGCAATCAAAAAGCCAATTTGTTAGCAAAGTTAGCTAGTACAGGTAAGGCGCAACAAATGGGACTCGTTCCTGTAGAAATGTTATCTTCCCCGAGTATCGACCAGATGGAGATAGATTGAGTATTTGAGGTCGTTCTCGGTAAGGATTCATGGATGACTCCGTTCAGAAATTATCTCGAGCATGGAACACTACCAGAGTGCATAAGTGAAAAAAGGCAAATTCTTCGAAAAGCTTCGTTGTTCACTATTCACAATGGAGTCATGTATAGAAGAGGGTACTCTATTCCTTTACTTCGGTGCAACGCTCATGATGAAATTAAACGAGTATTGCATGATGTACACGAAGGAGAATGTGGCGATTACACCAAGGGGCAAGCTTTAGATAAAAAAGTACTCCTATATGTATACTATTGGCCAACCGTGAATCTTGATGCATCAGACTACGCCAGAAAATGTGACGGATGTCAAAAACACGCTCGTATTCCAAGAGCTTCTCCTGCCAAAATAACTCAGATGGTCAGTCCATGGCCATTTGTAGTCTAGGGCATTAATATTATTGATTCTTTACCTCTGGAAAAAGGTGGTGCGAAATATGCAATCGTCGCAGTTGATTACTTTACTAAGTGTGCGAAAGCTGAACCTCTTGCTACAATCACGACGAAGAAAGTGATCAACTTCGTGATATGCAACATTATCTGTCGATTTGGTCTCCCGCATACCATTATCACCGATAACGGAACCCAGTTCGACGGTGTTGAATTCAATGATTTTTGTCAATGATTCCACATTCAAAAGAAATTCTCTGCAGTTGCACACCCTCAAGCGAATGGACAGGTTGAAGATGTTAATAAATTTATAAAGTCTATTCTGAAGAAACAACTGAAAAAGGCCGGGGGCAAGTGGGTTGATGAATTTCCTATGGCATTATGGGCTTTTCGAACCACCCACAAGTCCGCAAACGGCCACACTCCATTCTCTCTTTCTTATGGTTCAGAAGCCGTTATTCCAGTCGAGATGGAAGTACCTTCTCATCGTGCGGTATATTATGTTTTGAAGACGAATGCCATATTACTTGTCAAATCTATGGATTTATTGGATGAGAAGCGAGAAGAGGCTGATCTGAGGGCATCTGCATACCAAAGTCGAGTCGCCCGATTATACAATGCCAAGGTCCAACCCCGAACCTTTGAACTCGGTGATCTCATCCTTAAAAGAATCTACCTGGTCCCTTTGCACATGAAACCAACATGGGAAGGACCATATGTAATTGAACAAAAGCTCGAAGATGGCACGTTTAAGTTATCGACCGTTGAAGGTCTTACTTTGCCAAGAGCCTGGAACATCGAGAGTCTTCGTCGCTACTACACATGACAGGCTTTATTTATTTATTTAGTCTATTTTTCATTTGCAATTTGTTTCTGAATTTCGAAATTTGAATTTGTAATAAGGCAACCGACTTTGCCATATTTTCTTATTTCAGCAGTAAAATGCAATCTCTTCAAGCAAGAGCCGTGACTTTTTGAATATGTCATACAACCATCATGATGCACGAAGAGATAAATTCCATCATACGGTAGGATTTATTCAAATAGGGAGTGAATGTGATACGCCCGGTCACTCACTAAGTGAAACCCGAGCTCGAGGGCAAGCCATCACACTAAAGACTGAATAGGATTGATACACGACAATCCTTTAACTGACTCCAGATTCCTAGAGTGCGAACTGGAGTATAAATTTATAAATGCGGTTTCAAGGAAGGTGGATCCGTCCACCTAACGACTTCACTCGTATCCAAACCAATTTCGAGGAGGATGGACCTGTCCATTTAACGACCTCACATTTTAACTCAGGGTGGATGTGAATCGACCATCAACGATCCTGATAAATCCATCGTTCCCGAAGTGCGAACGAAATTCAAATGCCTAAAAAGACACGACTGACTGTCTGTCATTCAACTCCACATTCCCAGAGTGCGAACTGGAGTATAAACTCCTACCGACTCTAAGTTCCTAGAGCGTGAACTGGAGTATAAGCATCGACTAGCTCTACATCTCCATAGAGCAGATTAGAGTTTAAACACAAACCGGATACGAATCACCTATCCGTGAGATAACTCTGAGTCCCCAGAGTGCGGTCAGAGTATAAACGCAAATCGGGTGTGACTAATCGCCCACGAATTAATCTAAAGTCACCAGAGTGTGGACGCAGTTATAAATATTAAACAGGCGTGACTGATCGCTCGTAAAATAACTTAAGTCCCCGGATGTGGACATGACACTAAAACTGAAGCAGACATAATCGACCGCCGGTGAATAGGTGAAATCCCTAGAGTGTGGATGCAGTCACTAATTGATAAGCAAGTGTGGTTCGGCTACTCAAATTCATCATGTCCCAGCTTTGTTTCATAAAGATTGAAATCGATGTGTTAAAGGCGAACAGCGACCACTGGCTATTCCTTCAAATGTATCCCCGAATCTGGGGGCAGAACTTAAGTATCAACCACTGATCGAAACAACATGATGTAGGAATTTGACTCAACACTTGATTGGGATTCAAAATCGTAACTCCGAGACTTAGCAATTAAATTCAAGTTTGATTCGAAGGACTAAAGCTTCACAAGTGTTTCATGTATAAGCTCGAGTACTGAAATACTTAAATAAATCAACACAAGTCATACTGAAGACAAAATGAAATTTTATTTCAATCATTCTTTGAAAGAAAAAAGACTAAGCACAAAACTATACCAAAAATCCTACTAGCAGGGGCCGTAACCGCATCTATACACAGCCTATAAAAGAAAAGCAGAAGTGAATTCCTATCTATCTACCAAAAATGCGCCGAAGAAGCATGTCTACTCTTTATTTTTTCTTTGTTTCGTCTTTGGCGTAGACCCGCTAGAGCTACCACTGGTTTTCCTCTTTGAGCTTTTGCCTTTCAGCGGTTGATCTCCAACGGGGGTCATTATATTGATATCCTCCTCCAAACTCTAGTGTATGGGAATACTTTCAGCAGGCGGAGTTGGAGGGGTTGGGTCCACTACAGGAGGCGGAATAGGCATACTGGTGTCCATAACTGTACCACCAGGAGATATCATCCGTAATGGGGCATTTTACCTCGAAGCTGCTAGCCCGGGAAGCTTCTTCCATTTCAGCATTAATCTTGGCTATAATTTCTTCCTCATGAAGCATTTGAGCATCGTCGGAAACGCTTGCGGTTGGGGCTGAAGAGTTGGTTTCCAGTGCGCTTCCACTCATAAAAATGGCAAGTCATAGAAAGGGTCACTATGATGACTGAGAAGTTCCTCCATCATCTGATCATCAAATGCAAGTGTGCTCCCTTGTACATCATATGTAGGTGTAGTGGCCGATGTCGTGGTCGCTTCTGTAATAATCCCCTCCTACACGTGATACGACTCTTGAGTAGTAGGAGGCGTAACCGATGCGGCTCCAGTCACTGGGTAGAAACAAAAGAAGAGCTGTTAATAATCAATTCAAGTAGCACTTACAATTTTGAGCAAGTATGAGAAGTGTTCGAAGTACCTTCCTCATTTTGGCTCACAGACGTTGGAGCAGCTTCAAAAACCTATTCACGAGCCAGAGATAAGTGCGGTTGATCAGGGTTATAAGAAGGAATGGATTGAGGATCAACCGTAGAGATAGACTCAGGCTGAGTCGGCACAACAGTTTCAGAACTTATGTCATGGTTCTCGACACTAGAGCCTTCTCCAACTTGCGAGCATTGAGCACCAAGTCTCTCCTTTTCATATAATATCATCGAACCATGGAGAACTTTCCGTTCATCTTCCCTCAACACTCGGTTGTCGAGCTTGAATTTTTCAATGGATTCGCCCTAGTGTTCGATCTTTTCATCTTCAACCAGTCAGCCCCAGGCGTTGTATAGATGTGTCGAATAGTTCTCGAGCCAGGCTAGGTTTCTGTGTTTCAAAAACTTAGCATTGTAAGTGATGAGAAGATCTTAAATATCCGCCTCTAGCCTGGACTCGGCCGCCTTATCCTCTTCTTTAACCCTGGCCACCTCTCGGAATTTAGCCGACGCCGCATCCCTTTTGCCCCGGAGCACCACAGCCTGCTCACATGCCTCCTACAATGCGTTGTTTGCATCATCTTTTTCTTTGTTGATTTCAGATAATTTAGCTTTGAGTTCATTAAGCTCTTTCAGGGCAGCATCCCTTTCGGCTATGACTGTAGTGTTTCGGTGGCCCATCTCTTCAACCAGCGCATAATAAACCTGCTGCATCCTCTCCATCTCTAAGTTCGGTTCATTAGCTTTTTGGGTGGCCTTAATTTCGGATTTCCGAGAGGACTCGGCTTCGTTGTTAAGTACTTGAATAATACGGTCCTTTTAAGCGAGCTCAGTTTCTAATTTCTCAATGGTATTTGCCCGCTCAATGGGCACTTTCGATGCTTTTACTGTAGCTTCCACCCACTCCTTATACTGGGTACAGATGTCATGAATGTAATCATGCATGATGTTTTCTACCTCCGACGGAACCTTCTTTAATTAAGGGGGAAAAATGAAGCCGTCGAAGCATAAATTTGGAAAATCTTTGTTCAATTGAGCAATTTTAGTAGCCCCTTCCCCAGTAGGCTCGATGATAGCTTGTTCAACGACAATGGGAGTTTCGGCCTCATGTCGGCGACGCTGTGATTCAGGCTAAAGGTTTGAGAAGATGATTTTTAGCGAGGAGGCTCTATTGGTTATTTTCCATGTCCTGAAGGTTGTGTGGGGGCTCGAGGAGGAGGAGAATGCGATTGGGATCGATGTTTGTAATCTTTATCCTTTTCGTCTCATAGCGTTCCTGACTGGAGTAACCGCGATCGCGGTTTCTATCGTTCTCCCTTCGACGGGACTCATAATACGAACTAGATGATTGTCGCGTAGAGCGGAGGCTTCCCAACATAGAATCTCTTTTGCTTATTGTATATGTAAAGAAGAACAGAACAGCCGAGTTAGTGATCTCTTGAATTGAGCGACTTGTGATTGGAAATCGTGTAGTGCCGTGAAGTGTGTATGTATATGCAACCCCCCGACCAACCGGAAATGTCGGCCGCACTTATGGGAAGAGACTCACATAAATCAAGATCATTTTGGAACTCCTCCAATCTAGTCTCGTGTTGAAGTGACACATAGTCCGAAATCGGAATATCGACAAGCCCTTCAAAATGATTCTCTGTTTGAGGGGTAGGAACCTCCGAGATTCTAAGACCGGAGGCTGGCAAAGACACAACAATAGATTTCCAACTTCGGGACTTATGGCGTTTGAAAGTAGCCTTCTTGCCTTTTCTCCTTCCCTCAGAATCCTGAAAGGTTTCAGAAGACCCGACTATAGGTTCATCATCAGTAGGCGTATTTTCCTCATCACCCTCTTCAGCTATTACGACCCCGTGCACTTTACATTCCACCCGCCTCGTCGGGGCTGCCCTTAGTGTTCCTTCAAGTCTTATACTTTAGTTCCGCTCAATCAGCCCAACAGTCCTCAAGTTTCTATCTGTTAACACCGACTCGATTTCCCTCATTTCGCTTGGCACTTCTTGGAGGACCCATACTATTTCTTTAAAGTGTGCGCCCTCAGGTCATGGAATTATGGCTGTAAAGAAGAGAAGATATTAATTATAATATCAGCTATGATTATCTCGCTAACTACTGGAAAAGACTGCAGCACTTACGTCTAACTAACCATCAGCTAGCAAATCCTGGAGGGCGTCGGACGTAAAACCACTCCGTTTTCAGGTAATTTAGTTTGGTCCAGGAGCCAGTCACAACTTTACAATTCCTATCTGCTTCTAGGAATGTGAACAAGGGACTATCTCCCCGACTCTTAACGTTGAATAAGTATCTGATTTCGATTGGGATCGAAGGTGGGAAAAGATGTTCCATGAATACAATAAATAGACTATTTAGAAGAGCGTATCCGTTCGGATGTAACTATGATGGGGCGATTCCGAAGAAAGACAACACTTCTCTAATATACTGGTTAAATGGAGGAAGTGTTCCCACTATACATGAATGGCGATTAAAGGTAATAAACCCCTCTAGGGGAGCATGCGGTCTGTCATTCGGTCCTGGTAATAAGACATCATCCAACGGTAGACCGTGCCTTAGGCATATCCACCCCAACATATCTTCGGAGAAGTTGGAGGTAACAGAATCTTATGGATTGTCGATGAACCTAGCACCGGCCAGCTCATCTGAAGCTGGATCTATAACTTCGGCTGCAATGGCTGGTAACTCTATTATTGGGGAAGATGGACTCTGAATTTCCTACTGTTGAGAACTTGTGGATTCCATAGCTAATCAACTTATCAAAAACTATCATTAGACGATAATAAGCCCTGTGTTCCCTAGTGTGAAGTGTGTGAATGTGTTGTGCAATGCAGTGCTACATATTACTTGAATAATTTCATAGAATTAAAAGAAATATGCAAATAAATTCAACTTGAGTGACCGTCATCGCTGACTGTCACAATTGTGCCATCCATACATTAAAGACCAATCCAAGTTAAAGTTTGTTAACATTTTGTCAAGTTATAGTTCCATCGACAAGCTTTGGAGGGTAGTCAAGTATGCAATGAAAAATGTTAAGTCCAGACATGCAGGGAAGAAGCTCGTCGGGGTCAAATATTCAAGTGCATAAGAATTTTGTATTCATCGAAGTTTGGACTCGGGTCGACCACTAGGAATATTATTAATATTTGTCAGAAAAATGGCAATTCGTATCGATCATGGTATGCATGTTCCTATCGATTGATATTCCTCATTTCCTATCGATCGATATTCCTCATTTTGCATCGATCGATAGTCTCCATTTCGTATCGATCGGCAATGATTCTTTCGTATCATTGCCAATCCAAGACTACACGATCGCTCCGGATCGATACAAGTATTGGTCAGCAATCTATCGATATGAATGTTAACTCTCCATCAATATGAAATAGTTCTGTCAACTGATATGAAGTCGTGTTCCATCTGAATCGATATGAACTCGCACCTTATCCATCATCGATACGATGGCTCCCATACTTCTTGTTCTCCAAATCAACCCGAGCTCCCTCTCCTCCTTCCTCGACCTTGCTCTGTCTCACATCCGGCCTCCTCACAACCAGAATCGGTCGCGAGTATGGGAGTAATGGCATTAGTGCTTGAGTTTCATCATTTTAATGTGAACTTATTAATCAATTACCTAATCGAAGTAATTAGTTCGAAGTAATGATGGGCTATTTTCTTTGGAGACGAAGATGTTGCAATTCTTTTTTCTCGTGTTCTCGATCGATACAAAGGCAGGGAATAAAACAAGAGCTGATAAAATTTTCCTAAATCCTAACGATATTTATATGGACATGAAGTAAAGGCGAATGACGACCTGTCTTCGGGTTAAAGTGATCGGTAGCAACGGTTCTCAGTATCATCGGTACGTAGAGTTTTCTTCGCATCCATCCACCCGGATTGATAAGGGACGCAGCTGTTCATATCCACCAAAGATCGACCACACATGTCGTCGATACGAACGCCACTGCTAATCCATGTTTAAACAGTTCGTTTCTCATCGATACGAGATGACAAGATCATGTCCATCACTTTAAAGACCATAGAAGTTAGAATCTATCGATATGAAGAAGCTACATGAAACCGGCTAATTTCGAATCGATAACCATCGATACAACAATCACTACAAAAATTATGTCTGGACCAATCAATTCCATCGATACGAAATACCAATTTCATATCCATCAACTTCTAGACCGAAGATCTCGTATCCATCGATACAAAGCTTGCATTCTAGCTTCTCGAATCGATCTAGGAGAGGATCAATGTGAAAGAAATTACTTAAAACGACTATCAATCGTTGCTACAACTCGGGTTTCACACCGATTCAGGAGAGGATCAATACAGAATTCGATATAAGAAAACTGACAACGACTTGCCAACGGGCGAACGTTAGCGAGAGTCAGACAAGCATACATTCATATATAATGGACTAACATATAATTTTTTAAAAACATTCACAGGAATTGAATACTCGTCTAGTGACAGTTACATCAACCAATAACTATCATATAACACTCAGTTACAACAGTACATAGTATGACAATTAACAGTCAATAGTTCATGATTTATGTTTCTATGGATCAATGAAAGGTCACAGTTTTCGACTAAAAGATGACAACCATTCGGACAAGTCAGATAGAACTTTTTAATGAAGATTACATCTTTTCAAAGCACGTCATGTCCTCACAAGATGTACTTTGAGGGGAAAATGTTATCTCGCCTTTTGGCGAAACCGTGATATCAAGGAATTGACTGGAAACCAAAGATAGTCTGTCTCGAAGGTCGATTATACGTAGGTTCACTATGGATGTCGGTGAATTTTGATCGAGTCCGGATCAAGCTACAATTGATATGAAAAGACAAGCAAAGCTGTGAAAGCCAACGTTCCAAGTTTCAAGCCAATCGGAGTTTATGTGCTCAAGATATGATCAATGCAATTCAAGCAGTCACCTTGTTCGTATCCATCAAACCACCAGGATGAAACCACGTTCGAATCGATCTGATTCGAATCCATCGGGCGTTCACGGTTTCGTATTGATGAGGGAAGCAATGTTCTTTGTATCCATCAATTATCTATCGTTCGTATCCATCAAGCCTTAACTGTTCGTATCCATCAAGTCCACCACTCTCTTCGTATCCATCAACCAGTAACATCCTTCCTAATCCACTTGTTCAATTGTTGCCATCTTCGTATCATTCCCCTTCTACCCATTTCATATTGGTTAGCCGAAAGGAACGATACGAAATCAAGGCTTTCCATCGATACGAAGTAGCCTACAGTGATCGATGGAAATACACAAATGCCATCGATACGAAGTTGTATCCAGAGGATCGATACAAAGAACTTACATAAGAATGGATATGAAGCAGCCTCCAGCCATCGATATGAAGTGGACTATGATCATCGACACGAACAGAAGCAGTAATGATTGATACGAACAGAGCAGTGGATCGATGCGAACAAGGCTAGCCTAGATCAATACAACCAAGGTGCATCCATAGGAAAGACTCGATCGTTCGGCATGAAATGTGGATCAATCCTAAAAGCAAGCACCACGTCAACTGGCATCACGTGCAGACTTATCGATGCAAAAAGATCGATATGAACATCATCGATACGAAGAGAACATCAATCGAAAAGCCTAAACTTGCATCGATCATATCTCACAATCTACAAGTTCAAATGCTATGAAATTTTCCTAGGAGCTTACTTACAACCTAAAGAATGTTCATGCTCGATTTTGACTCGATCAGGCCAAATCTTGATCAATACGAAATTCATTCGTATCGATTACGGACCGAGTGCAAACCACATGGGATCGATCGCGTGGGTCCGCCCATGTGCCAGAAGAGGTCTCCCGAGATCTAAGGGAAATATTTGCAACCTACGCCTATAAATAGCATCCCAGAGCCTACATAAAAGGGACTTTTGATTCTTGGACGTCCAAACTCCGCCAAAATCATTATTGTACTCAAAGATCACTATTGTACTCGAAATTCATTGTTGTAGTCTGCTGTAACCAGCAAGTAAATGTTAATAAGGTCATTCATTTCATAGTGGATGCAGGCTATATGCCGAACCACTCTAAATCTCTGTGTCTCTTTGCAATTTTTTGGAAGTGTTTGTTAGATAATCCTCTTTTTCCATTTATTTTCTTAATTTTATCTCTTCAAATACTTCCGAAGAGTGTTGTGCCCAATATCGTACAAACAACAAATATCTTTTACAGAAAATATACATTCATACTTAAAATGATTTGCAAAAAGGGTTCGGATTTAAAATTATTCTTTTGAAAACTTATGTTGAAAATGTGTGATGGGAGTTGAGTCGTGGACCCATAGAGCAATTCTATAGTATAATAAACTCCAAGATGAATCCAAATATTTATAAATTAAATCTGTAAATAACATTAAAATTGGCATAGAAAACGACACCAAAATCAAGCAAATAAGTTCAAGCGATCAAACAGACAAACGTAAGAGAAATCGGATGCAAATGGAGCCCAAAATGGCATGATCCGCATCTCAGGCCAAGTCATGACCAATCCACTAGCCATGATGACCGGTGCACCGGTTGGCATGCCTGGGCTGATTCCCAAGTGACGATAGCGATGCTCCGGTTACCCGTTTGTAGTGTCTCCTACGCCTATTTGATCCCATACTTCTACTATGGTGAAATAGAAAACATGCAAGCATAAAAACATCCATATTTATACGTGAAATAAGATCATACGAAGTGGTTTCCACAACTATAGATTTTGATGGAAAAGTTATGAACAACATAAGGGTTTTGAGATCAAATTCACATCGATTTCATTCAAAACATCAAACAGCAACAAACATCCATTTATAGTCTAGAAATATGAGATTAACCCGTCTAATTAAACTTTATATGAGGCTAAGAACTTTGATTCACTTAGGCCAATGTCTTTCAGCAATCAACCTAGGTTAGTTTCAAAGATTGGGGATAATTTGATTACAACCAAAAATAAAAAGTTAAATTAACAATCGAATTAGGCATACTAAAGATGGAGAAGACTATTTGAATTCAGTTTAAACAAGTATTGATCAAAACCCCTTTGATTTTCTACTTGAATTTGGGAATTAGTTAGAGCTAGTTTAGGTTTATAGGAGCATTCGTATTTTTAATTTATTGGGAGAAAATGAGAATGAGAATGTACGTACTTTGTTTCTTATCTTATTTCTTCTATTTGGGCCAAAAAGGGTTTTAGGTATGAACCCATTACAAAGTGTAGCTAATGCTTTTCTATGAGAAAAGTGTTACTAATATACTTGTTCTATCACTTTAAGAATACTAATTGTACCAAGCAATGTTTTTTTTTTCAAACATTGTTTTATCTAAATTTTTCCTACAATAGTTAACATGTAAAAAATTCTCATTCTTACTAATATTGAAATACGTTGTTTATAAATCATTATTTTACATTTCAATTAATGTTTTATTTAATATGTTAGGATTTCACAATATTTTGACAAATGCCGAAATAACAAAAGTCACTATTTTATTGATATTGAAATGTACTCAAAAATAGTCAACGAAACTTTTGCAAATAAAAGTTATTATTATTATTTAGATAAAACGACATAATCACTTCCAAAATTCTCCTTTTAACAATAAATATCAATATTAACGTTTTTATTGAATTTACCACATTTTTGTTAAAATAATTACAAAGGGGAAATGCCCATCACCAATTTCTATTCAAATAAGTATGTGAATGTAATATCTTTATTCTCATCTTAATAATAAAATTATTTTCCATTTAATTTATTAGATTCTAATTTTTTTCCACATTATTCTTATATTAGAAATTATAAGATTTAAGTTACACAAAAAGATATAAGTATCCAATTTAATTTATCCCAAATCTATATCAATTTGATAATCAACAATTAAATTTCCTTAATTTATCTTAAAATTAATTAAGACAATCCTGAATCATATTTTATATTTAATGTCAAGTAATCTCTACCAGCGTTGTTATGCCCAACATCCAAAAGTAGCATGATCTTAATATAAGTCTGTCGCGAAGTACATAATGATAGTAAATGCAGTGACCCCAACAACAGCCAATTAATAACACATACAATATAATAATAACTAAGTAATCCAAATCAATACCCTAATGCGTGAAGCCAACTATGAACATCAATCGTAATCTAATGACTACCTTCGAGAGTTCAAGATACATATCTCATGCAGGTCTCATCGTACCTCTGAAGCAAGCATAAGTGATATCTGACCTACTTTATGTACAAAGCCTGGTACCATTAGTAAGTAGTGCCACCGTACCCTCTGAAGCAAATATTGGTGATTTTCAATCTACTCTAAATATTGCATATCTCACTATACCCTTTGAAGCAAGCATAAGTGTTCTATGATCCCATGGTAGATGATTGTCATCACCCCATAGGATGTCAAGGAATTATAAACAAATTCGCGTAACGTCTCAATAAAAGAGAACAATGGTCATCCCATATAATATGCTATCGGGACCGCAAAGGAACACCGATATGTACATACATATATACATAGATATATATATATATATATATATATAACTTCACATAATCAAATACACCTATTATTAATAAAGATCGATATTTCGTCATTATCTACCTATACATATTATTTCTACTAGAAGAAGAATAATGTGCATGGTTACTAATATATGGCAATACCATGTACGATCACTAATATAAGATTAATACCATGTACATTCACTAATATAAGATTGATAAAATTTATCAAACTATACAAGTTATCAAACTCCGTTCGATCGTATATGCTCGTCGAACATGATTTGTGACCAATCATCGTATCAATCCCGTGTCTGGTCATTTGTTATTCCATAGGAATCACTTAACATTCACATGCGATCTCGAGCTTTGCCTTGCGTTATGCCTTCTCGAGTAGCCTAAAGTCTTCCCGAAGTTGTGATAAAGCCTCACAATGAACCCAGCTCGAGATAGAGAGAAATCCCCCCGAAAACTGCACCTAGCCTAGTCATCATTAGGCTAGTACACCACCCGTCGATCGGTTGTCTACTGTAGGTCGACCGGTGGTAGCCTTTCCTAGGTAATAATGCCTGGAGCAGGTGCCACTAAGATTAATCGGCCGCTTAATTGTTCACCATCTCCTCCATCGCTTCAGCCAACGGGCCACCTTGCTTCTAAATCCCCCCTCAACCCCATCGGATCCTCTCCGAAGTTCATTGGTTAACATTTTGAAAATGGATCCTTAAGAGTTCGAAAACCGATTTTGATATGAAATCCATTCTTTACATGCATAGAGTTCAACGGGTGATTGTAGTGACCCAGCCTTCTCTAACAACGTTAAAATGCACTCAACTGTCTATCTAGCCTCATATGATGCCTACACGTGCTAGCATACTCATTTGTGCAAATTTACACATGCATACACAAGCACACAACATAAATTATATTTTGTACTTTACCCAAGCAATTACTCGATCCGATATATTCACAATGCTTAGTTCACACTATGGTCGCTATGACTATGTGAGATGCCTGCAACATACTTGTGTATATTTACATAATCAAACAATTTCATACTTATATAAACATGCAAACATACAACAATTCTAACTACAATACGCACATCATTTTGATTGTTATATATCTTCAAATACATGTATACATATACTTGCCCATACTCATATACATCCACATATATTTAAATAAGTAATTCATTTATGACTTAAACAAACCTTATTTTTATTTACTAAATCTTTTCAGTAAAAGTATAATATGGTTTCATACTATTTTATAAAATCTTACAACCATTTTATAAAATATATTAATAGCTTATAAATCAATTTTAAGCCTTTAAATCCTTAATTGCCTTATTAAGTTAAGTATACTTCATGTTAATATTTTATAAAACCTCATTTCCATTTTATAAATCTATACTTCTTTTATAAGATCATATAACCATTTATAAATACTAATTAAGCTTCATTTATTATTTTATAAAATATCATATCATTTTATAAAATACCTTCTTTATTTATAAAATCCATCCCTCTACTTAAACAATATTTATAATAATTAAACTTCATTAACCCTCTAATCACTTTAATAATATCTATAGAGTTCAAAACTTTCTTGGTTAGCTTAATAAAATTTTAAAATCATTCCAATTAGTTTAGTTATAGCTAACCAATGACATGCTCTAGTTATATCATGTTATTAGTCTCTAATATATCGCGACATTACTTATTGTCATTCAATTAACCTAAAAATAAAAAATTTAGGTTATCAACTATTTTAAAAAATAATCAATAAGGTCTTAAATAAATAACGAGTTATTATAATCATGTTTAAAACACAAACACCCAAATAAACTCAAACAATCTCCAAATCACTTCATATAGCTCTATAATTATCTATAAACGAAAGTATGAAGTATAACACATAAATTAATAAGGAGAATCATCCCACTCACTTTTCTTTTCCCTAAACCAATGTCTAATCACCAAAATCCATTCCAAAGCTCTCTTGAAATCTTAGATGAACTTCCTAACTTCCATTCAAGTTAATTCCTTGATGGGTTTTGTACAGAATAGGTAGAGAGAAATTATAGTGATTTTAGTTTGAATTTAGGAATTTTATTTGGGCTGCTTTGGCTAATCAAGGGCAATGTGATTACGAAAAGATTAGAGGAAGAGAAGAATGGAACGAGAAATTGAAAGTGAAATGATAATGCTAAAGAGCTTAGCTACATATAATCTAAATGAGTGTAAGCTAGTAGGCTTAGCCCAATCCTCTTCATTTGGCACTATTCATCGTTGAAAATTATCGACTACTCATTTTACTCATATCAAAAAAGCATACTCAACCACGGGTGTATCGTGTCTCAATTTTCTCGTTTGTAAAGGTCGAGTATAAGAGGTGTTCCATTACTTAATAACTAAATATTTAAATTAATCATTTAAATATTCAACCGTCAAAATTGTCGCTTGTTACAGCTCTATATATATATTGACACACAGCCTAATACATATGCCAACACATGGCTATATATGTAAATATTGTCCAATGCAGCAAGCCACACATGACCTATTCCCGTATGAGTGTCATATACGAGCAATGAATAACCGAATAAATATCACAACGGTGACCCATACTACTGTGTGTTACTAGTCCCATACTCATTTTATTTAGTGCTCACATATCACACTCGCTCCTTCAGTATTCTTTATAACAAATCCAAAGAATAACTGAAGAAATATTACCGAAAGTCCCACACCAGATGGTATTATAAATCCGTTTATTTAGATTTCTCATTAAACAGAATAGAAAGCAATCAAAGCATTCTATTACAAATTTATAAAAGAGATTACATTTATAAAAGTATTGTAAAATTTATTAAATCAATTTTATATTAAGAAAATAATAAAAACCTTTTAAACACTTGTACATATTGAATAATATATCCACTTTGTTTATTTGACCCTAATATAAGATTTGATTATTGTAATTCATTTCTAAATCCTTTTTATACATATTTCCATAAACTTCCAAAATCACTTTACAATAAAAAATAATTATATAAATAATTTCGTAATTTTTTATAACTAAATAATACATTAAAATAAATTTATAAACTTCCAAAATAATTATTTTCATTTCAAACCATAATTTATAATTCAAAAACTTCACTGTGTAATCAAAATCTCTAATTGATTATGTTGAAAATCACCTAATCTTGCTTTAAATTCATTTCATAACCTTTTATAGTTAAATACTATTTCATAATAAATTTATACATTACAAAATAAATTATATTCATTTCAAACTATAGAATATAATTCAGAATCTTCACTTTACACTCTAACTAGTTAGAAATAAAACATTTTCCATTTAATTATATCATATTTGAAATTCTCATATTGTAGAAAGGGATTACTATATGTTAAACCATATCAAAATCATTACAAAAAATGAATACTTTATTTCCAAAAGTTTGAAAACTCATCTGAAAATATTAAATAACTCATATGATCAAAACACTATAAATAAAATATTTACTTAGTTAAAATGTAAGTAATAATAATATACCAATCTTCTAAAAGCAATTCAAACATATAATACAATTATAATATTGACTTTTAAAGGATTTTATAACAAAAAAATATATTTGCATATATAATTAATAATAGATTTTTAAATAAGAAATAACTAAGTTGGGAGAAGTTTTGGTATATTACTAATTAAAATACTTTTAATATGATTTTAAATCCTTTAAAATAATTTTCCAAAGCTTTTCAGAAAATTTGTTAAAACAAGAAAGTACAAAAAAATCTAGAAACAAAACTATGGAGTAAAATTCTCCAAATTAATAATTATGATTATAAATTTTATCGTTTGGCCCACGTCGAATTACATCGAATTCTAACCATCTGAAAATTGCACATACAATGCGTAAATAAACTATGCGGATCAAAATGCAAACGGACAGCATCTTCTTTGCATTTTGACAATCCAATATACATTAAATTCCATAACTAATCCAAAATCATATCCAGTGTCAAACAAACAATCCCATATCAGAAACATATTTTGACTAGGCAATTCAATCAACAATCACAAACAATTAAACCAAGCTATGTAATTAATTATCGAGATAAATATACAACTTGCAAAGGAATATAGATATAGTCGTGGGTATAAAACTCACTAGAATTGATGAATGCAACACCCAAAACCAAAGCTTTACTACCTCGACCGTTGTTGCTCAATATTGAAAGTATTTTCCTAGTCCAATCGCTACCCTAAATCACCGCAACCTATCACTGCATGCACTAGACCACCAGCCTACTACTGCGTCAACGAGCAACTCGCAGCGCCTTAATCACAACCATCAAATTTGCGACCACCTCCTCTATCACGACATCGCCTGGTCATGGCCAAACAACCTACCACCGCCATCCCATGTTGCATCGCAATCGCTCTTCCGCATGATGACTTCTCCTTCCTATGCGATGTCGACTTCCCAAGTATTAAGTGCCTCGAGTAGGATTCTTCTTTTTTCTACTACATGCGCGATGTTTCTAGAGGGGTTAGGGCTAGTGATTGAATTTGATAAGGGTATAAGCCGGTATAGAGGTTAAGAATAAATATAAAGAGTATATGCTAATTGGGTATGGGCTTTGTTTAAATATATTTTATTTTCCTTTCTTTTATGTTATACAACTCCTTTTAATTTATTAGTAAGTTTATTCAAATTTAAATTAAATTACTCTTCATTGTTTTGTTAATTACCAATTTCATCCATTTCAATATTTGTTTATTTCTATTTAATTATTCATTGTATTATTACACAAATAAATTTATTTCCAACTATTTCAATCATATAAAATTATTTTCAACTTTAATATCTTATAATAAATTAAAATATTTTATTCAGTTTTTACTATATTATCTGAAAAGCATTTAACAATTTAACTATTTAACTAAATTTATTAAAACAATACTTTTATTAAATATAAATTAATTAACTAAATTTTTATTTTCAAAATATCAATTATCAAATATCGAAATCAAATATTTTCTTTTAATTAAATCATTTATTTATAAGATGTAGAAAGCATGGTCGTTACAAATCATGCCAAAATGTACTCAACCCGCTATCTTGCCTCATGTGATGCCTAGGTGGGCCAATACACTCATTTGTGCATGTTCACATAAGCATAAACAAACACACTTTATTTACTAAATCATTTCAATAAAAATCCAATATATCTTTGTACTATTTTATAAAATCATTCGATTATTTATAAAATATGAAACTAGCTTATAAATCATTTTAAGCGTTTATAATACTTAACTTCATTATTAAAATCAACTATTCATTTTATATTTATTTTACAACCATTTAATAAAATAATCTCTTCATATTATTTTATAAAATGTCATACCCCCATATAGAATACATCATTTATACTATGTTATAAAATGTTATGCTATTTTATAAAATACTTCTTTTACTTATAAAATTCTTCTTCTATATAAATAATATTTATAAATACACCATTTATTAACAAAGATCGTTTCTTTGCTTTTAAATAATATTTATAAGTACTAATTAAACATCATTAACCCTTGAATCACTTTAATAATAAGTGTATAGTTCAAAACACATTTAATTTGCTTACTATCTTTTCTAAAACCATTTAAATTAGTTTCGTTACTACTAATTAATGACCCACACTTAATTATATCATCTAATTAGTCTCTAACCCATTACATCATCATATATAATTATTCAGTTAACCCAAAATCCATTTTTATGCTTATTAATTATTTCAAAAATAGCAATTAAGGTCTTAAACAAAAAAGGAGTTAATATAATCATGCTTATAACACGAACATGGGCCTAAATCAACCTAAACATTCTCCAAATCACTTCATATACTTGCATAATCATCAATAAATGAAATAATGATTAACTAGTAAATACAGTTAGAGAATCATCCCACACACCTTCTCTTTCCCTAAATCAAGCTTTAATCATCAAAACCGATGCTTTCCTTCCCTTGGATAAGTAGAGTTTTTTTATTAAAAGACTAATGAAGAAGACTAAAACTGTATGGTTAAAACTGAAAAAAGTAGTGCATTAGGATTTCTAATATGGTATAGATATTGTGTTTTCTATATACAAAAAAATAAGAATGTGAAGATATTTATTTTTAAATACATTTTCTCCAACATATACAATAATGGACGACATTCTTAAAAAAATAATAGGTATTTCACACTAAATATCGAAGCAATATATCGACAAATACAAAGCGGTATACTGGTAATGATATTTTTAAGCGATTTTTTGAAAGAGTATCAGCTTAGAAGCGATATGAGATATATCAACGATATACCAGTAATATTTCGACATTAACTACATCAATTTGAAAAGCATTGAGATTTGACATTTCAACCCTTAGAAATGTAACGACTGTGATTTTCACCGTCGTAATAAATATTCTAAAAATCTGTAACGACCGTGGGTTTTGAGTTACGGTCGGAGTAAATATTTTAAATAGAATTTTTTTTAAAATTAAAATATTTGATCCATTTTTATATCATATTTTGTCTTTTACCAAACTTTATAATGTTAATGGAGTATGTGGTGTGAGTGAAATGACTGTAATACACTTGTTCCATTAACTTTAGTGAGCAAGTGAGAAATAAACAGAAGAATTGACATAGTAGTTGTTTGTTTCAGACATTAGTTCAAACTAGTCCTAAAATAACAATTCTCATATCAATCTTAGTACACTATTTGTCACATTCTTTTTATAAATGCAAAGTGTACAAAAGTGCAAAGTGAACTGTTAGCTGAAAAGAGAAAAATGCAAGGTGTACCGTCAATATTTTGCTGAGTTATATTTCAACACATTTTACATTTTGCATTTTTGCATTTCAGAACATTTTCATTGCTGGGTCATACATGTAATAAGGCAAATTTCAAACATTGTCACCATCATTATTTTGAGTAGCCATGTACAATATTTCAAAGTGCACGTTTGCATTAAATGCAAAGTGTACCTGAAAGATGGCCAACACTCATTTTCTTGACTTATACCAATTGAAGAAAAGAAAATAACACTCCTCTACAACTTTTTCACTCTTCAAGATGCTCTGCAGATCATTAATGGCAGCAGCTCCAAGACTTGAATCCCCGGTTCTAGCTGAATTCGAAACAAGTTAATGTGAGTTTATACTCACACTTCTAATTTATGGGCATCAAGTCTCTGACTTGGAGTGAAACACACCTTTCTTTGATTTTTGCACTGATCTAATTGTTACCACCTGAGTCTTGTTCATTCACATAGCTATGTGGTATTTGCATGCTTAGGTGTAAATTTGAGCTCTGTCCTCACTGCAGTCATATACGTACTATATTGGGTTTGGTTTGCCTGCTTTGATCACATTAACTTCAGGTGTATAAATTGTCTTTCACGTGAATCCATGTTTGGTTTTGACTGTGTGATCTGCACTTTACTCTTGTTGGTTCCACTCCACTTAAATATTCACGCATGTATGTATATCCATCGAGTTGTTTCATGTGCACGCACTGTCCTCCACCATGTTTCAGTTCGCATTGTCTTGGTTCTGATTTATGCATGACATGTATGCATGAATACATATGGGTTTGTGAGAAAGTAAATATTGCATCCAATTTACTGCACATATACATTAGGCTGTATCACCAAAGTTGAGTCACAGGTCACAAAATTTTAGTTTTTCCATTGGTTGCATGCGTGCGTTATACTTGGGTTCAAGCATTGATTTTGGGTTCAAAATTTTTGTTGCATACGTGTTGCATGCATTGTATTTGTGGTGTGAAAGAAAATTATAGTCCAGATTTTCTTTGTTGCGTGCGTGTTTTTTTCCTCATCCCTGTACCTTGTCCCTGTTAATTGTTCATGTGTGTTTTGCCTATTTATCTAAGTGCGTGCATGCTATGTAGAAAACCCTGTTCCAAGTTTATTTTTTTTTCCATTTTGTCACTTGCACTGGTAACATTGAAGTATATTACTTCTTGCATGAGAATTGGGCTACTTGCATTGCTATCTTGAAATTGTACAAGTACCTGAGAACGTGTCAAGGTAGAAATATTTTTAGTCTGGGCAAATTATTCAATTTCCTATATGCAAATGCTTTGACAAAAACAATTGGGTTTGCAAGCTAGTGACTTTGAAAATTTTCACATGCTTGCATAAGTGTAATTGCGTGTATAGGTTAAATTTTTTTATACATCATTATTTTTAAGAGCATGTCAATATGTTACGTGCATTTTAATGTGTACGTGCATTTTAATGTGTACGAGCATTTTAATGTGTTACGTGCATTTCTAGTTTAGCCGAGCATTTTAATGTGTTACGTGTAAATGGGGAGTATAATATTTCCCGACATCATATTTCATGTTTAAAATTTTTAATGTAGTCGGTTATTAAATTTGCTTTGAACCGGTGTTACGGTTTAAAACGTATTTTTGCACCGTTATTTTTATAACGGAATTTTTACACCGGTGTTATATTTTTGAAGCGCGGTGTTTTGGTGACATTTCGATAAATGAAAATTCACTGTTATTTTAAAGTCAGTAACCGTTAATTTAAAGTGACTTTTTAAGCGATTATCCCACAACGCTGATTTGGTATCCGTTTTTACGGTGTTTTGAGAAGTGCAATTTCCTTGTCGAAATTGCTACAGATGTTGTTGTTTTAATCACATCGTTTTAAAATAAAATTATTTCCAAAAATTTTATAGTTTGCACTTTCAAAAGAATGAGGAAGCGATTTAAACGATTCAGCAAAATTGAGCACTATGAACCCTTACTTTTACTAATTCGGTTAATTCCGGACTTGTCCGGTTGAGAATGTAAAATGTTATTTATATAAAATACACAATTTTGCAATTTTAAGGAAATGATGAAGAGATTTAAACGATTTAGCAAAAGTACGGAGTATGGAACCACACTTTTACTAATTCGGTTAATTTCGGACTCGTTAATTGAAATATTTGTTGTTTGATGATTCTGATGATTTTGTTGGGCTTTCGAGCCACTATGTTGGACCTTTGGGTCATCTGATGGACCTTGGGTCAATTACCAGTACTAGACCTTCGGATCACTCTGCGGACCTTCGGGTCATCTGATGGGCGTCAAAAATTTATAACACTTGGTAGGCTTCGGCCATTTGAGATGAACGTGCGGCGTAGCTAAAACTCGCCATCTGCTGGGATCGATCCACTTTTAGACCGATGATTTTCTAGTTATCTTATTTTGATTCCTAGATTTTGCGACTAATGATTTTCTAGTTATCTATTTTGATTTCTAGATTTTGTGAACTGCTATTGTGAATTCAATTGTGAATTTGAAAGTTGATTTTGGTGGAGTTTGATGTGATTTCTTCATTTAAAATATGTAGATTTCTTATGTTGAATAGTCTCATTCGAGATTATTTTTATTATTTTGCTTGAGGTTGTTTATGATGCATTCACTTCTAAGAATAAATTAGACTGATCCGTTTATTATTTTCTTTTAAATAATACTCGGGTCAGACCGAGTTATTTCAGGATAGTTGCTATCTTTGATTCTGTAGCAGCTTCAGCTTTTGGGATTTTCCATCATCTTTTGTCCAGCCTTCGAGGAGTTCTTTTGGTTATTTGACTCCCATCTCATGTATGTTGATGTATATGTATATGTACATTTGGTTTATGTGAACTATCGATTGTTGTAGCATGTATCTAGACTTGTCTTCCGCTATATATATCTGATATTTCTGTTCTGATGTGATTATACTATCAGTGTTGTTATTATGAGTTGTTCTGGATTTTGCTTTAGCCACTGTAGTTTCATTTTAGATTTGGATTGAATTTATATCTTTGGGAGTAATTTATAAAACTCCTATCGATGTAATCAATACTCATCTAAGGCATAACTTACGGATGGTCGCTTCTAACAAGCCTTATTCTTCGCAATAGCAGACGTTATTATTTATAATAACCTTTGTTATTGTGAGCATAGAGGTGGGACGTCACAAGAAATTTTATTGAATGATTTTACCCTTAAAAACTAGTAAGGCCCACAAATTTTGGTAGAAGCTAAATTAGGGTCTGAGACTACTTCCACTGGAAAGATACGAAGGTTTCTCTTTCCATAGAGTGGTCAATGAGCCTTTTGGATTTACCATTTAAGATATGCGAATATAGTTTAGATGATATTGACTCTATAAGTCTAAGTTATTTGCATCTTTGACAAATGGTTTCTAATGTTCTCATTTTGAAAACAAAAAATGTTTGGTACAGTTAGTTAAGAGAGTAGTTTTCATTTGAAGAGGTCATGAGTCAATCTAGGCTAACAACATATTTTAGGAAACTAACAAAAGGCTACATATCCATGGAGAGGAATATATTTATATATAAGAGAGACAAAAACAAGGTATAACAAAATGTATAGTCAAAATACATACATATATAAATGTACATATATATATATATATATATATATATATATATATATATGTATGTATATATATAATATGTATATGTCTATAAATATAAATATACATATATTCAATTTGATGAATGTATTCCACATATCCTAATTATTGAATATAGATAAATATATACATATACGCATTCACACACGCACTCACACACGCACTTGGTTTTATACTAGTTTCCTAAATTATAGGAAATTAGTTGCATAGGTTAACAATTAATTGCATACTGATTGACATATAGGTAAACTAATCTGTTTATTTATGCAGATCAATTCCCTATAGATTGGAAATCAATTTCCAACGTTTAATTAGTATTTTTTTAATAAACATTCATATATTACTTTCTTTACATGCATACTTTTAAATTTCCTCCATCCATCACCTCACCTTGTAATTAAAGAAGGTTGAGAAGAGAAGAAATTAACTTGTGAGAAGCAACCATTAATAATATTTCTAAAATCTTCGTTTAGTTCTTAATTCAAAAATTATAACTTTATTTCAAAAGAGAATAATAATTGAATTAAAAAAAGCTAGGGACCCATTCAATAATGTGTACATAAGGAATTTGGAAGTGATTTGGGTTATGATGGAACGACAAAATGCTATTCTTCATTTATCAGATATAAATTTGTGTTAATCTTCATATTCTGTTGGATAATTTTATTTATATTTATATAAATGAAAGTTGTTATTTTAAATGAAGATTTTTTAAATATGAATGATGTTTTAAAATATGGAAATAGATGGAAGTTGTTATTGGATTTTGTTGGACATGAGATTTATACAGTTCAGTTGATATTTTTGTTGGATTTCCGTTGATGCTTTTGTGTGCAGTATGAGCTACACATAAAAAAGATATATCCCCTAAACAGGAGATTTCATATGAATAATGTTTTAGAAATTATGTATATAAGATTTATTGTTGAACAATGTTTTCATTGATTTTAAACTTGATATTTTATTTGCCGAATCTTGTCTAGAAATATTAAACTGTTGTTTATTAATGAAAAAATTATATTTCTTGATATATACCATGTTTTACTAATGACTATTTTGTTATTACAATATCTATATATATTGTGTCTCAATTTTATTGTTATTGTTAATTACCGTATCATTGAGTGATGGTTGTATCATTGTAATTTATTATTGATTCAAATAGAATTAATTAACCAATTAATTGAAAATGAGTAAAACTATAATTTTGAAAGTAAGATTATTTACAAATTTTGAGGTATATTTGCAAGTAGCAGGGATTTGATAAATTTTATTTAAATTAATATGAGAAAATTAATAAGCTTATTATGCATGAATTTCTTGAAAACTCATTAATAATGAGCAAAAAATCTATTTTTAATTCAAATTATGGAGTTAATAATTATTTATGAAATAAAGGAATATTTCATAAATAATAATACAATTTTTGTGAAAATTATATTGTTTTGGGTAAATGACAGTATTATTTGTTTTACGATGTTGTAGAAGAAAATATTATTGTTATTGTTGTTTGGGTTATAAAAATGATATTTTCATAATAATCATAGTAAAAAAATATGTTTTCAATGGTTTTGGGTTAAATTATTACTATTTTGAGACAATTAGCAATAAAAAGTGTTTTGAAGTTTAATATTGAATATTGTTATTTTTGATATAAATTGGTTATGGAAAATATTAAAGTGGTTTTAGTATGCATTGTTATTTGACATAAAATAATAATATTATTGTTTTTAAATGTAATTTAATGCAAATGACTATTTTGATTAAAATACGATGTTTTAAGATATTTGAGAAAAATAAATGTCTAATAAAAGGATTTTTGAAGTATAACATCATTTTTGAAAAAATTGTTATTATTTTCAAATGGAATAAATAAAGATGTACTCATAATAAACAGTAATAAAATGGATTTATACTTAATAGAAAATAATGGTTGTAAATATAATGTTTTGGATGAATGTAGTATGTGATTAACTCTTGACTTGGATTATCATATATGTTGTTTTATGCCGATAAAATCATATTTGGATATGTGAGCAATATTTTTTAATTATTACTATGTTGTGTGTAGTTAATTGTGATTTTGTAGTGTCGATGTTTAGTTTACTAATATAGTGGGTTAATACATAACCGATGAGTTAATGTTCGTTGAAACATCCCACCTCTATATCTATACTATCTAAGAGTATTATCGAATAATACTGTCAGATAATACACATAATGAGGCTACATGGGGTACACATATAAATATTTCCTTGGACTAAAATTGCTACATATTAAACATCATACAAATATCTCACTTATATATTCATAATATTGGTGTAAAGGAATTAACACGTGTGCCTCTAAGATAGAATAATACACAATATATAGAAAACAATAGAGAACACAAAGTTAGAATCATAATATATAATATAAGTATGAAACAATGTGGATACAAAACATCTCAAATGTCAACCATTTTAGTGTAATAAAGTGATTAGTCAATATACACTCTGTATCATATATATATACACACACACACATAGGAATCAAGGTCACATAAATATCATACAACAGTCCTAATATATATCTCCTCTAAGCCCACAAAAAGCATGCTAGTCATATCATCCCTTTACCTGAAATGTCTCAGACTGACCCGAGCGTAGTGTTTGCACCAAAATTGGTCACAACACTCTTCGGGAGTCTTTGAAGAGATAATAATGAAGAATATAAATTGAAAATGAGGATTATCTAACAAAAACTCCAAATAACAGTAAAGTAAATGCGTAGACAAGCGATTTATAGTGGTTCAGCGTGTTGCCTATGTCCACTGTGAAGTTTTTGCAACTTTATTGACTCTCTTTCAATGATTACAAGTAAGTACAACCAACAATAGCAAGTTACAACTGAAAATTCGAAATTAACAGCAAAAGTATGATGTAGGTCTCGATCCGGCAGAGTCTGGGCACTTGAGAGTCGAGAAGATTACTTCTCTGTAGGCTCTGAGGCTCTATTTATCGGCGTAGGAGGCTGATATTTTGCTTAAACTTCGGGAGACTCATTCTGGCACGTGAGTGGGCCCACGCGACCAACCTCAGGAAGTTTCGACTCGATCGGCGATCGATACGAAGTCATTTCGTATCGATCAAGATGATGTCCAATCGAGCTGAAATTTGGTGGAGACATTTCTCAGCATGTACGCAAGCTCCTGTGAAAATTTTATGGCATTTGGATCAGTGGATCATGAGTTATTGTCGATACGAAATGGGGTTTCTCGGTGGCTGATTGGTTCGAATCCATCATTTCGAATCGATCCCTTCGACTCCATCAACTCACGTGGTCTTGTGATGATGTGGCACGCATACTTCGCCTCGATCCGGTCTTTACTCTGAGTTGACCGCATCGACTCCATAAATCTCGCCTCGTTCGTATCGAGGGATGACACGTCACCCTGGTCTATTGACTCGATGGATTCGAATAAGGCCTCACTGATGGATTCGAACTACTGATGTTCAATGGTTACGAACAAGTCTTTCCTTGGTGGACACGAAACCAATCGATGCGAACTGGAACCTTTCGATGGATACGAAGTAGGATAACCCGATGGACACGAAATAGGACAATCTGACGGATACGAAGTGCCCTGCCCATGATGGGTTCGAAGAGAGGTTTCCACGATGGATACGAAGTAGTGACCATTGCATCAGTTGATGGATGCGAAATGCTCTATCTGCCGATGGATACGAAGTAGGGAGATGCCAATGGATTCGAATAAGGAAGTGCTGACCGATACGAAGCGCGGCTTTATGATGGGTACGAAGTCCATCGATACGAACTTGATGGATTCGAACATAGCCAAGTTCATCGATATGAACCGGTGCTCTTCGATGGATACGAAACCGCTGGACCCATAATCGATACGGAATCGATCGATACGAACTGGAGCTTGATGATCGATATGAAACCGGAGCTTTTCCCTTCAACTTACATCCATCATAACTTGAGCATACGAACTCGGATTGACTTGAAACTTGGAAAGTTGGCTCTCTTGGCTTTGCTAGTCATGTCTTATCAATTATGGCTCAATCTGGACTTAGACAAAATTCACCGATATCCATAGCGAACCTTCGTACGTCTAATATCTAGGAAGAGTGATCCATGGCTTTCAATCAGTTCCTTGGTATCTCAACCTTGCCAAAAGGTGGGATAACATTTTCCCCCCCAAAGTACGTCTTGTGGAAACATGATGTGCTTTGAAAAGCTGAAGTTTCTCTTTGAACGATCGTCGTATTTTTTGCTGGAAGCTGTACTCCGTATTGCTGCTAGTTATTTTGTTTGTTATATTGAATTTCGTATCGATCCTCTCCTGAATCGACGCGAAATTTGAGTTGCAACAACGTTTGACAGTTGTTTTTGTGGAGTTCTTTCGTATCGATCCTCTCCTGAATCGACGTGGAAGGTTGAAAGATTGACTTCGCATCGATAAATTAAGAATTCGTTGAATGCGAAATGTTCATTCGCATCGATGATAATGTTTGAGTCATGATGGACACGAAATCGTGGTTCGTATCAATGATAATGTAGATGGAGTCATGAACTTCTTGATGCGAACAGGGGCTTCGAATTGATGGGCTCCATCGTCTTCAGCCGTTCTTGCCATGCGTTTCGCATCGATAGATTCACCGTTCATTTCGAACTGATAGAAATTCTTGATCAAATGGATTCGAACAGGGCGTTCGACTCGACTCGGGTTTTGACCGGTTGTGACCGATCAAGTGGACTGGGAGGCGAATCGACCCGGTCCCTTCCTAAGTTCCATATAAATAGCTAGGACTTAGCCATTTTTCACTTTTTTACTTTTCACTGCTGTCTCTAATCTTCGTATCGATTCGAAACATCGGAAAAGATAGAACTGCGTCACGCCTTCGATTCGACAAGATTCATCCCTTAAATTCTTCGAATCCCACTTTCAAATTAGGTAATCAAACATTAATCCAAGCAACGAAACTATTCCAGTTCTACTCTTCCTTCACTGATTATCCGTTCGGGTAATTGATAAAGCCAGATATGGTTTGGAGAAGAAAGAGTGGGGAGGACAAAATCGAATCAATCTGGGCACTCGTGTTCGAATTGATGAAGGCAGCAATATTTTTCTTTGGATTTCGCATCGATCCCTTGGATGCCCTAATGGAGATGATGCAGTTCGTACCGATAGTTATGGTGATGGATCGTATCGATACGAAATGATCGATACGAAAAAATAGGTTGACGGTCGATTCAAAGTCCTTAACTTTAGATCGATACGAACTACATCTCTATGATCGATACGAAAAGTATCGACTCGAACGTGATCGATGCTAAGTTGATGCCTTCCTTATCGGTACGAACCAGGCAACCAAGGATCGATTCGAAGTCATCTCACCTTGATCGATACGAAATCAGCCCCTGACCATCGATTCGAAACGTGCCCCCTTGTATCGATTCGAAGTGATATCCCGATGGATTCGAACGAGCTTCCTATGATTGATTCGAACACTTCCTTTGATGGATACGAAATTTTTAGCAATCGATAGCATGATTCCGACGAGCTTCATCCTTGCATATCTGGGTTTAACTATTAAACTGCACACTTGACTATCTTTTCGAAGCTCGTCGATGGAACTATAACTTAACACCGTGACAACGAACTTTAACTCGAATCGATTACCAACATCTGGATGATACAGTTGTAACGGTCAGCGATGACGATCACTCCTACTGGACTCTGATTATCTTTGTTGCTTGCAAGTTTTCTTTAATTCTGCAAAATCTTTTCCAGTAATGCATAGCACTGCACAACACACACTCTTACACGTGGGGAATACACGGATTCTTTATCGCCTAACGATAATTTCTCATAAGTTAGCCAGTTATGGAACCATCAAGTTCGCAGCCGCAAGAAATCCAAAGTACAATTCCTCCGAGACTCGAAATTCCGAACATTGAGCCCGAAGTCATTGGTCCAGCCCCGGACGAATTACCCGATGCATCTTTCATTGCCAATCCATCGGACTCCGTTCGATCCAACGTCTCTGAAGATATGCTAGGGAGAATATGCTTAAGGCATGACCTGTCAATGGACGACGTATTATTGCCGGGACCAAATGACAGACCGCACAATCCGCCAGAGGGATACACTGCATTCAATCGTCATGCGTGTGCAGCCGGAACGCTCCCTCCGTTCAATGAGTATATAAGAGAAGTATTGTCTTTTTTGGTGATCGCCCCGTCTCAGCTACACCCAAATGGATATGCTTCACTGAATAGCTTGTTCATCGTCTTTATGGAGTATCTTCATCGACCACCGATCTTGATTGAGATCAGATATCTGTTCAACTTCAAAAGACGAAATGATAACCCATCCTTTACATTCTTTGAGGCAGTAAGGAACTGTCAAGTGGTCACCGGGTCCTGGACCAGGCTAAGCTACTTCAAGACGGAGTGGTTTTACGTTAGATGCCCCCCAGGGTTCGCTCTGCGATGGTTATTCAGACGTGAGTATAGCTGAGTTCTCAAATAATTATTAAGGCGATTGCAGTTGAAGTGAAACTTATATTCTTTCTTTTTTTACAGCAATAATTAAGCGACTCGAAGGTGGATACTTCAAGGAGATAGTCCGGGTGCTTAAGGAAGTCCCGAGTGAAGATAGGAATATTGAATTGCTCTTGACGGATAGAAATCTCAGAATTCTTAGGTTGATCAGCGGAGACAAAGTATAGTGCTCGACGGCGCATTAAAAACTGCCTCAAGAGAGCGAGTCAAACGAAAGAAGTTTAAAGTTGTCGTAATAGAGGAGGCTGATTCCGAGAAAAATCACACTAATGAGGAACCCCTGGGCGAACCTGCTAATGTAGCTCAGGATACTGAAGAACAGAGAAAAATCAAGGCAGCCGTTTTTAAGTCTCCTAAAAAAGGGAGATGGAAATCTGTCGTCACGTCCCAGCCCGTTTCTGGAATTAGAATTTCGGAGGTGTCTCCCCCAAGAACAGAAAGTCTTTACGAAGGGCTTGCCGATCTTCCAATCCCGGACGATGTGTCTTTCCAGCATGATGCCGGATTGGAGGAATTCCACCATACCTTACAATTGAGTGAGCCTTTTCCTATTAGCGTGGTCGACACTTCCGGTTGGTCGGGGGGTTGCACATTTATGCACATTTCACGGCAGATACTATGACTGGACGAGGTTCGATGTTGGGAAGTCTTCGACAGGCTCGTAGATCTTCCATATATTACGAGTTGCAAAAAAGGGAAGGGGATAGAGATTACGACCGTGGATACTCTGGATATTCTAGCCAAGAAAGATATGATAGAGATAGGGATTACAGACGTCGATCTCGATCTCGCATTCCTCCCCCCAGAGCTCCTGTACAACCTCCTGTCTATGTTTCTTGTCCTTTCGAATCTTCGTGGCATAAGTCAGCTTCCCAGTCTTCCAGGTCCGAGCCCCATCATCCCAGATCTGAGGCAATAACCCCAGTAGTTGCGGAACAGCCTCCTACGGAAATTTTGGGGGAAGGAGCGATCAAAATTGCTCAGTTAAAGAAGGACTTCCCGAACATTTGTTTTGATAACTACATTTTTCCTCCTTATATGAAAAGAATCCTGGTGGAGGCTGAGAAGATGGTGCATGATTATGTGCATGACTTCTATGCCCAGTATAAGGCGTGGGCTAAAGCGACTGAGAAAACGTCATCATTAGACTTTGAACGAGCGGCCACCATCGAGAAGCTACAAGCCGAGTTAACTCAAAAGGGCCGTTTATACAAGTGCTGAACACGGAAGCCGAGTCATCTCGAAAATCAGAGATGGAGGCTCTTAAGAAGGCTGATGAAGCTCAAGCGGCTATGGACAGAATGAAGAAAGAGCATTATGTTACGGTGGAAGACATGGGCCACCGAAACACCATTATAACCGTCGAGCGGGATGTGGCCTTGAAGGAGCTTAACGAGCTAAAAGATAAATTTGCCGAAATTGCTAAGGATAGGGACGACGCAAACAATGCAGCCCAGGAAGCGTGTGAATAGGCCATAGTGCTCCGAACTGAACGAGACACGGCAATGACTAAAGTACAGGCGGTCGAAGCCGAAGTCGATAGAAAAATTGAGATTGCCGAGTCCAAGCTGGAGGCCGGCATTGAAGACCTCCTCATCACTTATAATGCTAATGTGTTAAAGCACAGGAATTTGGCTTGGCTCGAAAATTATTTGGTACATCTTCACAGCGCTTGGTGCCAGCTGATTGAGGAGGAGAAAGCGGCGCATCAGGATGAGTCAATCGACCAACTTGAGCTTGAAAACCGGTTGCTGACCGAAGATGAAAAGAAAGTCCTTCATGACGCCATAATTTCTTACGAGAAGGAGATGGTCGGCGCCCGACATCAGGAGTTCGGGGAAGGTTCAGGTGTTGAACACCAGGCTACATTTCTTGAGATCACCGCTCCACCCCCGTCAGAGCCTACATCTGCGGTTGATTCACAGTCTGTCCCAGCCTATAACCCAGAACAACCGCAGCTATCTCCTATCCGGGAGCATGTTTCTGAAGCCGCTCAGTCATCAGCAGGCCAAGTTGAGGAAGGTACTCCGAACATATCTCAAGTGTGTTCCAAATAGAGAGTTTGTTTTGAAGCGATTACTAACAACTTCTTCTTATCTTTGCTCAGTGACTGGAATTGCGCCGATTTCTACGACTCAAGAATCAAGTCAAGGGCAGAAGGCCATCACTACCGAGACGACTATCGTGACAACAACAGTGTTAACTGAGATGACGCAGGAGAGCACACTATCTCTTGATGAGCAAATAGTGAGCAAACTACTCGGCCAATATGGTGGCTCCTTCACAGACTTTCCGTTCATCATTAGTGGACTCCCGCCAGCCTCCAGCTCTTCAGTGCAGACTATAGATGCCCCCAGCCAGGGCCAAGCAATTCGTGATGAAGAAATTCTGGCCGAGATTAATGCTGAATTAGAGGCTGCTGGGCAAGCTGGTAATGTTGGTTGTGATACGGCGGTGCACAGCCCAGCGCCTCTAAGGATAATATCACCGGGTGGTACTGTTGTTGATACCCGGGTGTCTGTCCCATCTTCCGTTGCAGATCCAGTCCCTCCAACTCCTACGGTAGGAAGTATACACTTGGAATCAAGCTCAGAGGAGGACGTTGACATTATGTCCCCAGTTGGAGAGCAACCATCGGAGGGGAAAAGCTCAAAACGGAAGATCTCTAGTGAGTCTGAGGGTTCTCCGTTGAAGAGAAGACCGAGGAAGAAGAAATAGATTGGCCACTTAAGAAAATTTTTGATAGATAGGAACTTGTTTTTGCTTCTCATTAGTAGGCCGTGTATATATGCAGGTTCGGCCCCCGCTAGTAGGAATTTTTTGGAAGAACTTGCATATAAGCTCTTGTTTCTAGTTAGTTGAAATAAAATTTAGCTTTCTTCATTTCAACTGTTTTTCTTGCTTTACTTGTTTAAGTGTTGTGATGATCAGCTCATGACCGCACCTATTACAGATCTTGAGCACACGTCCGCGCTCCGGGGACTTAGAATAATTTGCAAGCGATAATTTGGTTCGCACTCCAGGAATTCGATAATTATCGATGTCTATGGCACAGTTCGCACTCCGGGAACTTCGAGTTGATACTTACATTTCAATTCGCACTCTGGGAATTTGGAGTTAGCGTTTACGCTTTGGTTCGCTCTCCGGGAACCTAAAGTCGATGTTTATACCCCAATTCGCACTCTGGGAATTTGGAGTTAGTATTTATACTTACTTCGGGAACCTGGAGTTGATGTTTATACTCCAGTTCATGCTTTGGGAACTTGGAGCTACCCGACAGATGGTCAGTCACATCTGTTTGAGCTTTTTGAGAATTCGTTCACACTTTGGGAACGATGGACTTATCGGGATCGTGGATGGTCGGATCACATCTACCCCGAGTTAACAAGCGAGGTCGTTAGATGGACGGGTCCATCCTCCTCAAACTTAGTTAGGATACGGCCGAAGTCGTTAGGTGGACGGGTTCACCCTCTCCGGAACCGCATTTATATGTTTATACTCTAACTCGCACTCTAGGAGTTTGGAGTTAGTGTTTATGCTCCGGTTCGCACTCTGGGAACCTAGAGTTGAGGTTTATACTCCAATTCGCACTCTGGGAATTTGGAGTTAGTGTGAGGATTGTCGTGTATCAATCCTTTTAGATATTGGTGTGGTGACATGCCCCCGAGCTTGGGTTTCACTTAGTGAGTGATCGGTCGTATCACAGCCACTCCCTATTTGAATAAATTCCACCGTACGATGGAACCTAGATCTCCGTGCATCGTGATGTTGTACATTCAATAAATCACAGCTCTGGCTCGAAGAGATGGCATTTTATTGCTGAAATAAGAAAATATGGCAAAGTCAGTTGCCTTATTACAAATTCAAATTTCAAAATGCGAAAATAAAATGCAAAAGAAGAAATAGACTAAAGTAAATAAAGCCCATCATATGTAGTAGCGACGGAGGCTTTCACTATTCCAAGCTCTTGGCAGAGTAAGACCGTCAACGGTCAACAACTTGAATGTGCCGTCTCTGAGCTTTTGAATGATCACATATGGCCCTTCCCAATTTGGCTTCATATGTGAAGGGAGCGGATATACTCTTTTCAGAATGACATCACCAAGTTCGAAGGTCCGTGGTCAGACCTTGGCATTATATAATTGGGCGACTCGATTTCGATATGCGGCTGCTCTCAAATCAGCCTCTTCGCGTTTTTCATCCAGTAAGTCCAAAGATTCAGCAAGTAATATGGCGTTAGTTTTCGGATCATAGTAAGTTACCCGATGAGAAGGTACTTCCATTTCGACCGGGATAACAGCTTCTGAGCCGTAGGACAGAGTGAAAGGGGTGTGTCCGGCACGGACTTATGGGTCGTTCGGTAAGCCCATAAAGCCATAGGTAGTTCATCAACCCACTTTCCCCTAGCCTTTTCCAGTCGTTTTTTCAGAATAGATTTGATAACTTTATTCACGGCTTCGACTTGTCCATTTTCCCGAGGGTGTGCAACTGCTGAGAATTTTTTATGGATCCAGAACCGTTGGCAGAAATTTTTGAATTCGACGCTGTCGAATTGGGCTCCGTTATCGGTGGTAATAGTATGCGGAAGACCAAACCGGCAGATAATGCTGCGTATTATGAAGTTGATTACTTTCTTCGTCGTGATTGTTGCAAGAGGTTCCGCTTCAGCCCATTTGGTGAAGCAATCAATTGCGACGATGGCATACTTCGCGCCACCTTTGGCTAGAGGCAATGCACCAATTATATCAGTGCCCCAAACTGCAAACGGCCAAGGACTGACCATTTGGGTTATCTCAGTAGGTGGGGCCCTAGCAATTCGAGCATGTATCTGGCATTTATCACATTTTCTTGCATAATCTGCTGCATCACGGTTCACAGTTGGCCAGAAATATCCATATCGAAGCATTTTCTTGGCGAGGGCTTGCCCCCCAGTGTGATCACCATATTCTCCCTCATGCGCATCATATAGCACCCTTTCGATTTCGTCGTGGGCGATGCATCGAAGGAGGGGAACTGAATATCCTTTTCTATACATGATTCCATCCTGAATGGTAAACTGCGAGGCCTTTCGAATGATCTGTCTCCTTTCATTCTTACGCTCAGGCAATACCCCATGCTCGATATAGTTTCGATAGGGGGTCATCCATGATTCTTTTTCAGAAGCAGCCTCAAACATGCAGTTGGTCTCCATCTGATCGATACTTGGAGAAGATAGAGTTTCAACGGGAACGAGCCCCAACTGTTGAGCTTCGCCCGTACTTGCTAACTTTGCCAGCGAATCGGCTTTCTGATTATGCTCTCGAGGTATGTAGAAAATGGAATAGTAATCAAATTGATCAAGCACCTCCCGGACTCGAGCTAGATAAGCGGCTAGTCTTCGATCCTTGGCCTGTTATTCACCCCGAACCTGGTATACGACCAATTGGGAGCCATAGTAAATTTCCACAGCGGTAATTCTCAGATCGCAGGCTAGCTTCAACCCGGCAAGTAAAGCTTCATATTCGGCTTCATTGTTGGTTTCACGGAACTCGAACTTTAAAGCATAGCATATGGATCGGCCCTCGGGGGTTTCAAGCACTACCCCAGCACCCGAGCACCGATCGTTGGATGCACCGTCGGTGTATAGCTTCCAGATGTATTTAGGAGATTCGCTGGTCTCAGGCAAATCTTCAGGAACAGTGAACTCGGTTATAAAATCTGCTAGGACTTGACCATGAATGGCCCTCCTCGGAGTATAAGTGATGTCGAATTTACTCAGTTCAATGTTCCATTTGAGTAACCTACCAGACGTCTCAGGCCGCTTGAGGACCTGTCGTAACGGCTGATCGGTGTACACAGTGATAGGATGAGCCTGAAAATATGGACGGAGCTTCCTCGAGGCAATGACTAAGTAGTAGGCTAGTTTCTCCAGCTTTGAGTAGTTTCTCTCGGCTCTGGTTAGTCGCTTGCTAACATAATAGACCGGTTTTTGCACTCGATCTTCCTCCCAAACAAGGGCAACGCTGGTTGCATTTTCTGTTATCGCTAGGTAAAGATACAAATGCTCGTGGTTGATAGGCTTTGAAAGAATTGGCGGTGTGGAAAGATGTTGAACCAATGATTGGAATGCGCCCTCGCACTCCGCAGTCCATTCGAAGTTCCGCTTTCCCTTTTGGATCAAATCGAAAAATGGGATGCATTTATCAATGGACTTTGATATGAACCTGCTCAATGCTTCCACCTTTCCGTTGAGACTCTGGACTTGTTTTATAGTTCTTGGAGTTTGTAAGTTTCTGATAGCCCAGATCTTTTCGGGGTTGGCTTCTATTCCTCGGGCGTTGACGACGAACCCAAGGAATTTTCCAGATGCGACTCCAAAATGACACTTTAGCGGATTGTGCTTCATTCCGTATTTCCGAAGGATGTTGAATATTGACGCCAAGTCTCTATTGTAGTCAGTGGAGTATCGTGATTTCACCAACATGTCGTCCATATAAATCTCCATAGTCTTCCCGATCTGGTCAGCGAACATTCGGTTAACCAAGCGTTGGTAAGTTGCTCCGGCGTTCTTTAATTCGAAGGGCATGACTTTGTAGCAGTATAGTCCCAGATCGGTTATGAAGCTTGTATGCTCTTGGTCGGGTACATGCATGGGTATTTGATTGTAGCCTGAGTAAGCATCCATGAAAGATAATAATTCATGTCCGACCGTTGAATCCACAAGTTAGTCAATTCGGGGAAGTGGAAAGCTGTCTTTCGAACAAGCTTTGTTTAAGTCAGAATAATCGATGCACGTTCTCCATTTCCCATTTGGTTTCCGGACAGGTACAGGGTTGGATACCCACTCCGGGTATAGAGAATCCCGGATAAACCCATTTGCCTTTAGCTTGTCAACTTCTTCTTTCAGGGCGGCAGATCTCTCTGGATCCATACCATGCCTTTTCTGTTTGACCGGGATATACCGCGGGTCAATATTCAGGGTGTGGTTCGCGATGTCCGACGAGATTCCACACATATCAGAGTGCGTACAAGCGAATACGTCGAGATTCGCCCAAAGAAAATCAACCAATTCCTGTTGCATCTCTCGGCTCAACTGAGACCCAACCTTCAACATTCTCGAGTCATCGTCATCGTCACCATCGATTGGAACATCAATCGTCAGTTCAGCCGGGGAAGCCTGACTTTCTATTGATTCTTCCTTATTTTCATTGTCTCTGGGGTCAAGCTCCCTTTGGAATTGGTTGTGGTGCCCGGGCCGAGGCCCGGGAACTAATTGTTAATTATTCGCAAAACGGACGCAGAGAGATTCCTCTACACCCTTTACTTTCTCCTTTCGCTGCGCCTCGCGCAGCTCCGCTATGTAACAGGCCCTTCCAGCAGCCTGATCTCCCTGTATAACTCCAATCCCACGATCAGCGGGGAATTTCATGGTCAAACACCATGGGGCAATCGCTGCCCTGAATTCAGCAAGGGACGGTCGGCCCAAAAAAGCATTGTATGGGGATTGAATATCTAAAACAACGAACTGCAGTATCCGAAATCTTCGGCACTCTCAACTCCTAACTCCACTGGTAATTCCACCACTTCGGTGGGGATATTGGCACTCCCATCGAAGCCATGAATTCTAGATTGACAAGTTTTAAATCTTTGGCTTCCATTTCATCTGGTCGTATGCTCTCTTAAACAAAATATTTACTGAACTCCCACTGTCCACCAGGATCCTCTTCATCCAAGCAGGACCAACCTGGGCAGATATGACAAGTGGGTCAACAGTTGGGCCTTCCACCCTATCAGCATCTCGGCTCCTGAATACGATGTCATCCGTCATCGTCTTTTGTGGTTTGGCCGGAGCCCCTTCATCGAAATTACTGCAACACTCAAAGTCCACATGCCTGATAGAATTGGCATATGACTCCATTTCCCTCCAGCTTCGGTTTGCTGGATGGGGACCGCCACTGACTGTATTAATAATTAACCTCCTGCCTGTACGGGCAGGTTCCTCCCGTCTTTCTTGAGTTTGCACACGGTTTTGATTGGATGGGCCTGCACCACCAGACTGCGGCGCCCGAACGAACTGATCTAGCTTTCTTTCTCTGATCAACTTCTCAATGAGGTCTTGCAAATGTCTACACTCATTGGTATTTTGTCCATAACTTTCATGGAATCTACAGAACTTTCCTGTTTGGATCTGCCTCTCCGACGATGGCTTTGGAGAAGGTTTCTTATACTGCATAGCATTGCAAGTCTGTAAATACACGTTCTCCAGCGACGTGTTCAATGGTGTATAATTGTCAAACATTAGAGCCCTACGTCGCGGGCCACGGTTCTGATCCCATTTTCTGTTCTGATTATCACCGTTCCTCGGTTGTTGAGTTTGTTTATTTTGAATATTTAACTGGACTTTTCCTGAACTTTCACCAGATTGTTTAACTGCAACATTACTCTGAATCCCATCATTGCTAGGTCTTACATCGTCCTGTTTCCTAGACTGTTTTGCGTCCTCACGCCTCAAGAATTGAGCGGCTTTGGAATAGAAACGGTCCAACGATGCAGGAGGCTTCCCAGCTAACCAGTTTCCAAACTCGAAATCTGGGTCAATCCCCTTAGTTAATGCCATTAAGATCGAATTATCATTGGGGTTACTGATCCCTGTGCAAGCGGCATTGAACCTTTCCAAATATCGCCTGAGTGTCTCTCCGGGAGCCTGAGTGACATTGGATAAAGTATTAATATCTTTAGGCCTGGCGACATGCATACGAAACTATTCGACAAACTTAATAGCCAACTGGTCGAACGAAGAGATTGATCGAGGAGGCAATCATGTAAACCACATCGTTGCGATGCCCCCTAAAGAAATGGGAAAACTACGGCACTTTACTGCATCATCAGCTCTTTCAGCACTCATCGACCATTCATATTTCAAGATATGTTGATTGGGGTCAGAATTCCCTTCGTACATGGGCAGAGTCGGCATTCTGATCGCCAAGGGGGTTCAGCATATAATATTTCATCCGTGAACGGAGTATGACTTCGGGAGATTCCCCAATCGTCATTTGTCAAGCCCTGACTCTCGCGAATCGTTTGGCGTATCATGGCTGAAAGGTCTGGCATCAGAGCATTTTGCGCACGTTGGGCCAAAGTGTGGTCGTGTTCCACATCGCGAGGTTGGACCGGGCGCTGCCGACGGTCCGTGTCTTGCCTCCTTGGCTCAATATTTTCTGGAACGTACGGTTCAGGAGTACGCCCTTGTTGGTTACGGGTATCAATCCCTATATCAGCTGTGGTAGCGGTGGCACGGTTATCTATGGTGTATTGTAGAACAGTGCCTCCTCGGGAGGAGGGTCCAGTATGAAAACTAGCAGAAGGGCCAACTCTTAACTCCCCAACGGTCAATGCTGGCCGGTGATCAATTGCCTGTGCATAATTTCCGTCTAGCCTGGGAAGGGTAGATCTGTGATTGTAATCGGATGAAGTAGAACTTTCAGTGGACGAGCGAGACGCATGATCCCTTCTGGATCTTCTACGCCCTTGGCGGTCTAGTTGATTAGGTAATTCAGCATTAACGCGCAACTGCTCAGTTAGCTGTTGCCGGCTTTGAGTCAGTTCCTGGAGCAATGTATGGAACTCTTGTCTAGTAACCGGACTTGATGGATCGGATTGCCCGGTAGCATCTTGATTAGATGGAGGCATTTGTGCGGGATTCTGTCTATCCCGGCCTTCTTGATCAGCGGCGGTAGAAGCGGTTCTTGTGCTAACCATCTTGAGAAGTGGAATCCTTTCCCTAGATTTTTGCAAATCTGAATAGAGCGGAAGGAATCTGAAATCGAAATCTGGATCTCTCTCTTAGATTTATGCAATCCGGTATCGATGATAGATCCAACGAGCAGGAGAAAATCTGGGTTTTCTCAGTGAAAGCACCAAAGTGTTTGCACCAAAATTGGTCACAACACTCTTCGGGAGTCTTTGAAGAGATAATAATGAAGAATATAAATTGAAAATGAGGATGATCTAACAAAAACTCCAAATAACAGTAAAGTAAATGCGTAGACAAGCGATTTATAGTGGTTCGGCATGTTGCCTACATCCACTGTGAAGTTTTTGCAACTTTATTGACTCTCTTTCAACGATTACAAGCAAGTACAGCCAACAACAACAAGTTACAACTGGAAATTCGAAATTAACAGCAAAAGTATGATGTAGGTCTCGATCCGACAGAGTCTGGGTGCTTGAGAGTCAAGAAGATCCCTTCTCTATAGGCTTTGGGGCTCTATTTATAGGCGTAGGAGACTGATATTTCGCTCAAACTTCGGAAGACTCGTTCTGGCACGTGAGTGGGCCCACGCGACCAACCTAAGGAAGTTTCGACTCGATCGACGATCGATACGAAGTCATTTCGTATCGATCAAGATGACGTCCAATCGAGCTGAAATTTGGTGGAGACATTTCTTAGCATGTACGCAAGCTCCTGTGAAAATTTCATGGCATTTGGATCAGTGGATCACGAGTTATCGTCGATAAGAAATGGGGTTTCTCGGTGGCTGATTGGTTCGAATCCATCATTTTGAATCGATCCCTTCGACTCCATCAATTCACGTGGTCTTGTGATGATGTGGCACGCATACTTCGCCTTGATCCGGTCTTTACTCCGAGTTGACCGCAGCGACTCCATAAATCTCGCCTCGTTCGTATCGAAGGATGACACATCACCCTGGTCTATTGACTCGATGGATTCGAATAAGGCATCACTAATGGATTCGAACTACTGATGTTCAATGGTTATAAACAAGTCTTTCCTTGATGGAAACGAAACCAATCGATGCGAACTGGAACCTTTCAATGGATACAAAGTAGGATAACCCGATGGATACGAAATAGGACAATCTGACGGATACGAAGTGCCCTGCCCATGATGGGTTCGAAGAGAGGTTTCCACGATGGATACGAAGTAGTGACCGTTGCCTCAGTTGATGGATGCGAAATGCTCTATCTGTCGATGGATACGAAGTAGGGAGATGCCAATGGATTCGTATAAGGAAGTGCTGACTGATACGAAGCGCGGCTTTATGATGGGTACGAAGTCCATCGATACGAATTCGACGGATTCGAACACAGCCAAGTTCATCGATACGAACCGGTCCTCTTCGATGGATACGAAACCGCTGGACCCATAATCGATACGAAATCGATCGATACGAACTGTAGCTTGATGATCGATACGAAACCGGAGCTTTTCCCTTCAACTTACATCCATCATAACTTGAGCATACGAACTCGGATTGACTTGAAACTTGGAATGTTGGCTCTCTTGGCTTTGCTAGTCATGTCTTATCAATTATGGCTCAATCTGGACTTGGACAAAATTCACCGATATCCATAGCGAACCTTCGTACGTCTAATATCCAGGAAGAGTGATCCATGGCTTTCAATCAGTTCCTTGGTATCTCGACCTTGCCAAAAGGTGGGATAACACGTAATATAAATAATACTCGGGTCAGACTATGTCTAACTCATAGATCTATCTATATAGATGAAACAATATATATACGTAGGATAATAATGTTATAACATGACATAACAACTTAAATTAATGATCACAATGTACTTTATATATATATATAAAAAGAGGTAGACATATGCGTGGTTTATAATTACACAATTTATAAGATTACCAAAATATCACATAGTATGAACCACCATGCATAAAGATGTCATGACCCATGTAGAACCACAATAAACCAAATCAATTAATCAACAAGAAATAGGTGAATCATACAAATTCTGAAATCAACATCCAAATCTAGAGAACACTATAAGGGAGATATCACTAAGTATAGTCAGACTAGCATATAGTTTAGCCCAAATATGTCTCTCAATCTCAAGAAATAGAACATCATCATTAATATATGCAGGATAGGTTACCTATTAGTGTAATAAAATATATGAGAATCCACTATACTCCAGACATCTATCCATATATAATCTCACACCCTCATATATAAACTAAACTATCAGAATATGTCGTGATAGGAAATGACTGCATGACAGACACAGTCCCAAGTTGAGTCATTTTTATATAGAAACACCAATATGTAGGTCATCTAACCTATATGTATATATAAGCGAGGTGTGTCGATAGTATATGCCAATCTTTCACTCCGTTATTACCAATAGAAAGACCGATAGCATGAAGCAAGCTCTCTATAGACACGAAGTCCCTATAGTCTTAGTTATCTTCTCGGTATACGTAACAGATTGATGGCCTAAAGGGTGAACGCATGAAGCTATATATATGTGTGTGTGTGTGTGTGTGTGTGTGTGTGTGTGTGTGTGTGTGTGTATAAGGTGTCACATAGATGGGGCGCGAACCCCACGATCTTGCAGCTACAGTGGATTCTAGCCATCTGGTTCTCTCCTACATCAATAAAAGGAATGCATCGTAATAGTGGCATATAGAACTAATACATATAAACATGAAGTCACGCTACTCGTTAGGCACAAAGCCGTGCTCACTGAATATAGACATGAATCCATACTAATCACTACATGTAACACCCCACACTCATATCACAATTTCTGTCACGCAAGTGTTATCTACTTATAATGAATAACAAAATAAATGTCACAACAGCGTCCCATACCACTGCATGATACTCAAACGTTTATTCACTGCTTATAAATTACACTCGATCTATATAATATTCTATATAACAAGTTCAAATAATAACTAGAGAAATATTACCAAAAGTCCTATACCAGATGGTATTATAATTTTGTTAATTCTAATTTCTCATCATATGGAATTATTTAATACAAAATCATATCAAGGATGTCATCATCATATCGTCTTACATCATCAACCAAATTCGTCTCCATGGTGAATCACTCATAACAATGAAATTAGTATAGAGAAGATGAGAAATCAGGAGATTTAGAAATCATGTATAGATATATTAATAACACACTTTAAAATATCAAAAAAAAACTAACCAGAGAATATTTCATATTTTCCGTGATTTTGTAATCTTTAGATAATTGATTAAAACCAAATATAATTTTTTTTCAATAAGCTATTAGTTTCTCAACATTTATAAATTGGAATATTAATTTACTAATCATCGGTAATTTAAGGAAACTCGTTTCCTTCTTTAATTTAGAACCTCAAAATAGTTTATAAATCTAAATATTACTACTAATGTCCATTTTAGAGTTTTTGATACTTAAATACTATTTTTAAAGAATTTTTATATCATCTAAAACAATTTATTACTTTCCAAACCCATACATTATAATTTCCATAACCTTTATTATATTTAAAATTTCATAAAATATCAATTAGTATTATTCAATATTTTCTAGAATTTATAGGATATCAGTAAATTTATTAAAATCCAAAATAAATACTTATATTTTTATTAAATAATCTATTTCTATATAAAATGAAATAATAATAATAATAACAACATTCGATAAAACTTTATCTAATTTAATATATATAACACATATTTTTATTTGATAACATTTTAATTTACTTAAGTTATTAATTTTGAAAAAAATACACAGGTTTACACTAGGAGGGGCATAAACCACACCGCTATATAAAAACCACCCTCACTGGACTGCAAAAACGGTGTGGAAACCCGCACCGAATCATCAAACCAATGCAGATACTCCAAACCGGACCGACCCACATCGATACGGTTCGGTTTGGAAGATACCAACTATATTAAACTGGACTGAAATGAAAATTTAAACTAGTAATCTTATGATAAAGATATAAGCAACTCCTATCTTATTTTAGATTCTAATGATGTACATTCTATTTTTAGCGTATATTGTTATTATATTAATAACAATCGCTATCATAAAGGAAGAAGTTAAAGCTTTGGTATAATCTTTTTCATCTCATTTTTTAGGTTAAATGCTAATTATAATCATATGCTAGTCATTTTCCTTAATGATATGCATTGACTAATGTTGATATTTGGTTAATCTACCAAAATAATCTCACTTATAGGTAAATGTCAAACAGAAATATTCATACGATTAAGAACTAATCTTTCATTTCAGTATTACGTTGTGTGTTTTAACCTTTAAGTGTAGAAGTTTCACACAGTTGCCTTCATCGATTGATTGTTGATGGAAGTAATTCTCTTATTTCATATTTAATATGGGTTTAAACCTGATCGGATCGAAACAACTGTATCACATTTAAACCGGACCGAAACTGAACCGTTTAAAAGATTAGTATAATGGTTTTTATTCTTGATTAACCGTTTGATGTGGGGCGGAAGCGGTTTGAACTCCAAACCGTGCCAAATCGACCCGTGCCCACCTCTAGTTTACACAATTCAATGGTCGATCAGTCACTACCTTCGGTCGGCCACTTGCGGTTGACCAGAAGCCCTAATGAGTTAACCAGTCGAAGCTAAATTTTTTGAAGATAATCGCCTATTTCGTGCGATCTCTTCTTCCTCTTACAACGTTTCTTCTCCAATTTGTATCATAGTCATGATATTAAATCAATCATTAAACCAAACCGTTTATATAAAGAAATTTGTATGATTAGAACATAGGTGGGTTAGTGAAAATATTCACCTATCTATATGCTCCTCCTTCTTCCTCTTTTCCTTCAAATGCACGCACATAACATAATAAATACAGCAACGCAACTCGATTTCCTTCTCGCCATAGATATTAAATGATGCAAAGAACCACATATTTAATTTTGGTGATTTATAATAATATATATGTGTAACAACCCTGTTTTCGGAGCCGTAATATTATATGAAAAAATGTCCATATCGATTTTTGATGGCTATTACTTTGAAATTCACTTTTTACTTAATTACAGTCTGTTTAATAATAAATTTTTGTTTTAAAAATTTAAACTAATTGGTAAATTCTTTTCAAGAAATACATATTAAACTAGATAAAATGTTATAGTTAAATATAAAATATTTTAAAGTGTTAATAATTATATTTACAATTGAAATGGATGGAAATAAATTCTATTCAATATTCAATAAAATCGATAAATAGAATTGAATGAAACTGTAAAGTTGTTGAAATATATATATATATATATATATATGGTAAAATGAGATGTAAACCACTTTAAATTATATAGAGAAATATTTAGAAATATATAACAAGGATAAATATTTAAACTTTTAAAGCCCAAAGCCCATTCTTTTTCCTACCTTCATTTTAATTACTAGCCTATTAATTATTTCCAAAACCAAAACAACCCTATGCCAGAATCCCCAAATCTAGCCCTAATTCATCACGTACGAAAAAAAACCCGCGAGGCCTAGGATATCGCGACCGGAGGCGAGAAGCAAGGGGAGCCGAGGCTGGCACGCATAAGGAGGAGGCGTGTTCATGGAGGGGGCTGGAGCATTGTGAGTGAATGCTCGTTAATGGAGATATCACGGTGTCAGGCAAAGTCGAGTTGGAAGCCGCACATGTATGGGGAGGCAATGGTGATCGAAGACAGGGGAGGAGAGACTTAGATGTAGTCATTTGGTGGGTGATTTAGGAGGTTGTGGCCTGGGTTTGGTGGCGATCACGGTGCGTCGTTAGGTGATTCGGTCGATCTCTGGGTGGTTATGGATGGATCTGGGTGGTCGAATCAAAGTTTGGCAGCGAGAGACTAAGGATGTAAGGCCGAGGTCGAGGCTTGGTTGATGACAGCTATGTGCATAAATAAGCGGTTTGTTATTTTCAACTCACACTTATACATTTAAATAAATGACTATCCTTATACATGCCGTGATATGGTTATTTGGTTCATAATTATTGAAATCAAATTATTTAATTAGTTTAATTATGAATTGCGAAAATATTAGTAGAGATTAAATGATCGAATTAGAATAAAAATTAATGATGTAAATTCAATTGGGTGATGCTTAAATTGGTCGAATAGAATGTTCGAAATACTGGTTTGAACCAATATTTACAGATCAATTAAATAGTTAAAATAAGATTACATGTTAAAATTTATATTGTTCGTTGCAAGTTTAGGTCGATGGCTGAAAACACATACATTGTTTGTATGATCGGAGTTTGCCGGAAGACAAGTCAGATTGATAAATAATTTCATATTTGAAATGACATTTTATAAAGCGATGATGACTCTCGTAGTTGAATTTTTGATGAATTTATTGTTCGAATTATTTAAACGTTTCTAAATGAATTTCAAAAATGAGATTTTATCTATTTTTATCCTTATTGGAATTTAGTTTATAAAATATACAGTTAGATTATATTATTGTCTAAACGTATTGTTTATTTTAAAATTTCTAATTAAAACTTTCAAAAATAGGTAATATTTATTTACAAAATTTCAAAATATTTATTTAAAAGTATATAATTTTGGAAATGCCTAGAAGCAAAAGATAAAATATAGTATTATTTTATAAAATTGATTATGAAGTAATAAAATTCAATTTCAAAAAAATTTAGTTATAAAAGCTATTTAAATGATCTTAAAAAGAGTTTGAAGGCCTTTAAGATAACTGTATCTTTATTTTTATGTATATGTATTTAAATAGATTTCAAATAAAGTAAGTTATAAATTTTGAAAAGTAAATCTTTGTTTTAAAATTATTTAACTAAGATTTTTAAGTTTATAACTAGTTTATGGTTTTATAGTTTTTATGATGTAATATTATACATATCTGTATAGATTTGAAATAAAGTGAATTATCAATTATCTAAATATTGTTTTGATTTAAAGACCTAATAAAGAAATTTTATTTTAAGACATAAAACTTTGTAACTCTTCCCATTTTACATATGCAAGTTGTTTGATTTCAAAAGCGATAAAAGTTTAAAAAAATGAATGATAAAATATTTTATAAATCATTTTCTATATGATAAAATTATATTAAATGCTTTCAACTTATAAATGTTGTTGGCCTTTATTGTATTTAGCTTTTGGCTATTTTTATGCAAGCTTGAATTGGGTTTCTATTGACTTTCGTGATTTTCAATGAAACAAAGAATTTTAATAAATGATTTAATTATAGGGTAGTATGAGACACTTTGTACAATTCTTTCGATTATTATTATAATTTGTTAAATAGAGTTTGAATGTAAATTACTAGCTTTTAGTAAATATGAGAATTTACTTTTTGGTATGGGACAGTTAGCTAAATTCTTGTAATTACAGAAGTGACAGTAATTAACACTTAGAGTTGTATTATCTTAGGATGCTCATATTTTAGACCGATAGATCCTCGAGAGAAGATAACTCATTTTTCGTCGATCGGAGAATCGATACATTTTAGATTTGGCTAGGCAGATCTTTTTCGAAAGATCTGTTATGGTGTAAATACGGCTACCTCTTTCGGAAGGCAGATTTTTTATATAGTTAGACTATGTTTACCTCTTTCAGAAGGTAAGTTTGCATTGGGCAGACGAGGTACATAGCTGCTCTTTTATTTGAGCAGTGTCCCTAATCTGCAGTCTCCTACGGAAGGCTTCCTTCCTTTGTAGCGTGTCTCTTTTGAAAGATTTCATGTCACTGTATTAAACTGGTAGATGACTACTATTATTATTTCACTATTGATGATTATTTCTTTAGATATTTTTAGTATGGATATTTTGTATCCTTTATGGCTTTAAGGAATTTTGAATTGGTTATCACCATATTTTGAGATGATAGTCTATTGAGACTTGATGTGTATTTATGAAATGGTGATTTGTTAGATATGTCTTATTTGAGTATTTGTTTTGGGCATATTTTATTTATGACTTAGCTAGTTATTGTTAAGTCAAATTTCGAGATCTGTATTTATTGGTTTGATATGCCTTTTTGAATTTTTGGGTTTCAGGCATATTTTGAGATGACTTTTTATACTTAAGTCATTTATAGATTTATGTAGTGAATTTAATTAATATGCATTATTATAATTGTTTGTTCGGAATATTTTCTAGGCTTATTATTTTAAGTCATAAAATTATGATATTAGTATCTCACATATTATTTAGATATAGCCCGATCCATTTATTATTTTAATAATCGAGTCAGAACGAGATTTTACAGGTACATGACTCATTGACCTTTGGATTTTAGGCTAGCATTGAAGTAGACTATTTTAATATTTTTAGTTTACTTCATACTTGTATATACTGAGAGTTAGGAGCTTATGTCATTTATATTATATAGTAGTGACTTTATACCTGATACAAGATTTTGAATATGATGTATATAATTATGCAAGTCTAGTACTCGTATTTTGTAGACTCAAATTCTATTATGCATATAATGAAGTATATTATTCTACTTTGATCTGTGACACTGATTTTTATTTATCTATATTATATATTGTTCTGAATAATTTTGATCGGTGTGTTTATTACTTTATATCAATATTGTGTACATCTAAATTTCAGTTCAGATCCTCAAAAAGGTAAATAAGACGTGTCAATGTTAGTATAAAGATATATTCACATTCGATCGCCCTTAAGCAACCGAGTTCTTTGGATTAGCAGATGAAATTACTTGTAATGTTCTTTACTAAACTGGGCATAGCCATGAGGCCGTTACAGCTTGGTATTAGAGCTGGATTTAGAACATTATAGAATATAAATTGCACAGAGTTTAGATCTAGACCTAGATAATCTAGGGTCCCACCCTTCGGTGTGTAGTTGTTAGTAGTTTAATTAATTAAATGATTATTGGGAATAATCATTGGGACATATTTGAAAAATCTTTTGATATTACTATATAACTTGTTGTTATAAAAATATTGGGACTTACTTCTGTAAAGAGTGACATTCAAGGGATGTTATAAATAAGTAGATGACTTAGAATTAAATTGTTGTCCTGATTTGTAAGTGATTAGAGTGTGCAGCGGAAGTTGGAAAATAGCTTTCCACCGAAGGCAATTATTGTTTGATTGAAATGTATGTTGTTTGCATCAATGGATGTTTGATTATTTTGAAAATTCTAAATAATTGTTGAACTAGTATTGAGTAGGAATTTTCATCTAGAAATTTATAACCTGCTCGATATTAATTATTAAACATTACAGTATCTTCATTTGTGTGGTTACTACAAAGGAAATTGAAACTTTATTTTATGTAAAATGAAATTGTAATTATTGGTACAACCAAATAAATATCAAGTTGCATAGTGGAACTGAAATTTGTTAAGAATTATTTTATTTAAATTTTGAAACGGGTTGGAAGAACTTTTATAAAAGCAAATATTAAATTGGATCAAATTTTGTGATAAAGGATATATATGAATAACATTAATTATGTTATTTTAAGCAAGGAATATTTGGTAAAATTGTAAAATACCAAAAGGTATAAGTATGTCTTATAGAAATAATTTGTGTTAAATTACCCGTTGAGTGCTTTAAGAATTCTGGCCGATGCGCCTGATCAACATTATCAATAAGGATTCCCAAACACTAAGATTAGACATTCAGATATAGTGTTTTAGGCAATAACATATTTTAGAAATAATATTTAGCATTAGATATAATTTTTTTGAAAAGAAGATAGAATTTTAAATGAGTTAAATACTATATATGATAAAGTAGATAGTTTGGAAAGGTTGATAACAAACAAAAAAAGTACATTAACATTTAAAGATAATATGGAAAATAATATGATTATAAAGACTTTATTATCGAAGGACCTATTACAAATTATGAAGAAAGGGATTTATGAAAAATATGCAACTTATGAACGCAAGGGAAATAAGTAAGTTATTAATTTCTACAGATGATATAGATCACATCATTTCAAGATTAAAAAAAAATAAATTATTGGAGAAAAACCATTAAAACATTGGGATAGAAACCCAATACAATGTAAATTGAATATAATAAATCCTGATATAACCATAAAAACAGGATCCTCAAAATATGAAAATTAGATTACATAAGAATTCAAAATGCATATAAAAATATTAACAGATTTAAATGTTATAAGAAAAACAGATTCTAGACATAGAACAGCTGCCTTTATAGTGCAAAAAGAATCAGAAAGAAAAAGAGGACAGTCTAGAATAGTTATGAATTATACTAGATTAAATGATAATACCCATGAAGATGGATATTGTATACCCATTAAAGATGTATTAATAAACAAAATACAAGGAAAACGTTAATTTTCTAAATTTGACTTAAAATAAGGATTTTGCCAAGTCAAATTGCAACCTGAATCTATACCTTCGACTGCATTTACATGTAGCGAGGGACATTATGAATGGCTAGTAATGCCTTTCGGATTAAAAACGCACCACAAATAGTCTAAAGGAAAATGGACATTACTTTCCAAAATTGTAACAATTACACTATATATAGACGATATACTTGTTTTTTCTAAAACAAAACAAGAACATATATCACATTTATATAGCATGTTAAAATTAATAAAAGCCCATGGACTAATTACATAAAAAAAAGAAAATAGAACTTTTTAAAAATACTATGGAATTTCTGGGAACTAAAATAGGCAAAGGACAAACTGAATTAGAACCCTACATAATAAGAAAAATATTAGAATTTCCAGACAAAATTGAAGATTTGAAACAATTACAAGCCTTTCTAGGACTTGAAAATTATGCTAGACCATACATAAAGAATTTATCAAAATACATCGGACCACTTTATAACAAAGCGAGCCCTAAAGGGAAAAGAGAATTCAATATAGAAGATACTAAAAAAATTAAAATAATAAAAGATTTGGCTAAAAATCTAAAACCTTTAGCCTTACCTCTTAATACAGATTATCTAATAATAGAAACAGATGGATCATCCCATGGTTGGTAAGGAATTTTATTAAATAAAAATATGAAACAAAATCTACAGAAAGAATTTGCAAATATGCTTTAGGAATTTACAAAGAAAAAGGATATTTGACATCCTTAGACTATGAAATACTTGCAATATTTTATATTCTCGAGGCGTTTAAATTATACATTATTTCTCATAAAGAAATAATAATCAGAACAGACTGCGAGGCCATAGTAAAATATTCAGAAAATAAGAAGGAAAAAGGAATTTTAAATAATAGATGGTTAAAATTCAAAAATGCAATATTTAATCGTGGTACAAAAATAAACTGGAAACACATAAAAAGAAAAACAAATTCCCTACCAGACAAACTATCTAGATTATTTCTAGACAGAGATCTGACAAAATATAATTGTAAGCGCAGAGAAGAAATTACAGACATGACATTACAAAGACAAGATAATAAAAAATTCTTGAAGACATACAAAAATAACAAATTCGTTACCAAGGCCAATATTACAAAAGATCAACAAATGATATTGGATAACATATGGAATCTTACTACAGATCCCCAAGACAACAAATAGAAACTCAGCATCTTGTATACCCTATTAAATGAGTTCCAGAAAGAAACAAATTTATTTTACCCATTATTGCCTGTTTAATGGAGTAAATGTAGGAATACATGCCTCGTGGGAAGAAATGCTTCCTAAAATCAAAGAAATAGAAAGTAATCCAAAGTATGGTATTCCTAAATATAAGGGTTACACAAATTTTGAAACAACCAAGACAGCAATGGAAAAACATCTCGGAGAAGACTATTACATATCAGAAGGAATAAAACAATTCCTAAACATATCCTCAGGAGTTTTCATTAAATTTGAAATTCCAACTGATGATTAAGCCTTAGAGCTCTGGTCATATACAAACAGAAGGCTGTGGAAGACAAAGGAAAAATGGTCCAACTTGGCCAAATTCCAAGTACAAAGGCAATACATCCAAAGATTGCCCAACAGAACATGATATGTTTTGTTGATTCATTTAACAAAGAAATCAACCATATACTTCTTTTAAGAGAAATGAGTGCAACAAATTACAAGAAACTCTTCAATATTACTGCAAAATGTTCAAATACTAATGTTACAGGAATGAAGATTACATGGAAAATAATAAGAAATACAAATATCCCATGTACACAAAAATACGAAGATTGCAAGAGAGACACTACCCAATGCAGATGCAACATAATAGCCTCAACACCTCTTCTCACAATAAATATTCCAAAATACAAATACATAGTTCAAGACAATCTCACATTGGATCCAAATACTCTTCTCAATTACAGATTCCTAGAAAAAATATACTCCAACTATTGGTGTATCATTGAACTTCCAGAACCTCTGTCCTCAATACTAGATTCCTACAGAGCTGTTAGGACAAGAATTATGCACAGAAATAACCTCTACACTACCTCACTTTAGTCAAACTACCATAGACCCTGCCAGACATATCATAAAAATAAGAGCTAAAAACAATGATCCAGATTACCAAGAATGGACAGAAGAAAGAAACCTCATACCTCCTCCTATCACAGAAATTGACCAGTACACCTACGAAAAATATGGAGCATACATGATCGGAAACAACATGTTTTGGGACGACAATGAACAACTTACATTATATGCGGAATCTCCTATCATGAAAATATACATATCAAAAAAGTTTGAAGAATTTGCATATAAGTTAAGACCATTTGAAATATTCCATCCAAACCAATATATGATGAATAATTTCAGAAGAATCAAGCAGCTAGAAGATAGCCGCAAAAACAAAGGCGGCAAAAATGACGAAGACAGCTGTAAAGACAAAAACAGCACTAATGCCAAAGAAGAAGATGAATAATCCCAAAGACAAGAAAGATGTGATAGATTAATCAATAAAGAAAAGAAGAATATGATCCACTGATAAAAGAAGCAAAATAAAGTAAAGAAAATAAGATCTACCGACAAAAAGATGAAGACTTTTATCTCCACCGACAAAAGGAGACAAAACTTTTCTCCACCAACATACGGAGACAAAAAACTTTTTCTCCACTATCTATAACTTTACAGATGTAATATTCTTCACGTCCTTCTCCTTATAAAATTTTTTGAGTGCTTTACAGATGTAATATTCTTCACGTCCTTCCCCTCATTAAAAATTCTGAGTGCTTGTACTTTTATCTTAAGTGGATGACCTCTTTTACCTTCTATTGTAAGTTTGTAATGGACAGCTGTCCATAGTATTGTGTGTAATATTTGCCTATATATTTGGCAAGTCAGTATGGTTGTAGATATCGAAAATCATTGTATCAAAACCCATAAATATTAATTAAAAGCTTGAAGTTTTTCTTAATAGCTGCTCTCGTTTTTTGTTGCTTCTTCAACAAAGTAATGCATAGCTAAATGACTTCAGATATAAATCAAGAGAAAAGTGAAGAGATCTAGGTATGTAATTCTTTTCCACTTATATTCTTAGTATGATGCTAGCTTGATGATGATGTATCTATGTTTTAAGTTCACTGAAATAAGCCCAAGTTATAGATTAACCCAAAAGACGTAAGGTCGTTAAAGATTGAAAAAAGTACTATCAAGGCATGAAGCCGTTAGGGAAAAAAGTAAATCCGGAGTGACAAGGTGAGGAAAAATCCATAAATAAGCTTATTTCATAATTTTAAAACCAAATACTTCAAGAGTAAGAGATAAGGAAGAAGATAATAAAAAGAATTTTTACCTATCATAATTTCACTAAGTATCTTTGATTTATGCCTGAACTTTCGCATAAAAACTTTCATTAGGAAAGAGAAATTCATTCATGGAAAACATGCAGAAATATTTAAAGGACAAATTCATATTAAACATAATGAATATTATGAAAATAATAACAGTCTTACAGAAAACCAAAAACATGAAATAATAAATATTTTCAAACAAAAATATACCAGAGAGTCAATCAATGTTTTTGATTGTGAAACAAATTTTATAAAAATATTCAACAATTTCAGTATGTGGACAGAACCTGGGAATGTTGTTATAACGCCCAGACACTATAAAGAATTTTACAGAGAATGGAAAAAAATATAAATACAAAAAATAAAATAGGATATAAAATAATAGAAGATAATGACGGGAAAAACTAAAATGAGAAACTTTCCAAAAATTGAAAACATAGAATCATTACAGAATTATTTAGAACAAAAATTCATGATAAAACTTATAATTGTATTAAAGCAAACAAAACTAAATGAAAATCAACATTATAATATAGCTAAGATTTTTAAAGAAAATTATTCGAAGAAGTTTCTAGAATTAATAGATGATCCTAAATTAGATAAAAGCAAGGTACTAAAAAAAAATCTAGAAAATACCCTTTATCCAGTAGAAAGTAAAACGGAAATAAAACTTACAGACAGAATAATAAACTTAGTATGTGATGAATATTACAAAATACTATCAAAACAGATACAAGAATATAATGAAAACTGGTTTGAATTATATGATGATGAAATAAATACATACAATGAATTTTACTAACAAGGGAGACTATAAGAATATGAACGGAAAATTAGAAGACTCTAAACAAAACAAGGTTCATGATTCCTATTTCGACATTCTACTTACTGCACCCTTGGGTGTTATACTTACAAGCTGCCAGTAAGGTAGTTAAAACATGAAAAGACAACAACAATCATTTTATATATGGTACGAAATAATAAACTACACAATAATATTCATAGCATGTTATGCTTTGGGATTCTATATACAAATCTTTAAAAAACATTTAATCGAAATGTGGACTACCCCCCTTTAGTTAATTCAAACCAGTTTTCACTGTTTTCATTATCTTCTTGTATCTGTTTTGATAGTATTTTGTAATATTCATCACATACTAAGTTTATCACTCTGTCTATAAGTTTATTTCCATTTTACTTTCTACTAGATAAAAAGTATTTTCTAGATTTTAAGTAACTTTTTTTATCTAATTTAGGATTATCTGTTAATTCTAGAAACTTCTTTGAATAATTTTCTTTAAAAATCTTAGCTATATTAAACTGTTGATTTTCATTTAGTTATGTTTGCTTTAATACAATTAAAAGTTTTATCATGAATTTTTGTTATAAATAATTCTATAATGATTCTATGTTTTCAATTTTTGGAAAGTTGCTCATTTTAGTTTTTCCGGTCATTATCTTCTATTATTTTATATCCTATTTTATTTTTTGTATTTCTATATTTTTTCCATTCTCTGTAAAATTCATTATCGAATCTGGGCGTCATAATAACATTTCCAGGTTCTGTCCACATACTGAAATTGTTGAATATTTTTACAAAGTTTGTTTCACAATAAAAAACATTGATTAATTCTGTGGTATATTTTTGTTTGGAAATACATATTATTTCATGTTTTTGGTTTTCTGTACGACTGTTATTATTTTTCATAATATTCATTATGTTTAATATGAATTTGTCCTCTAAATATTTCTGCATGTTTTCCATGAATAAATTTCTCTTTCCTAATGAAAGTTTTATGCGAAAGTTCACGCATAAATCAAAGATACTTAGTGAAATTTTCATGGGTAAAAATTTATTTTATTATCTTCTTCCTCATCTCTTACTCTTGTAGTATTTGGTTTTAAAATTTTATATGGGCAGATTCAAATATACATATAAGTACCAAATGCATCTGATCTCTTGTGTATATAAATCTAATTTAAAATATACGTGTGTTACATAATTAGTTTCAAAGACCACAACACTTTATAAATATTATTTCGATTATAGTATCATATAAGTATAGTTTCGTATATTTCATGGTTCCAGATGTGTATATTTGGGTTTTCAATCTATGAAAAGTATTGAGTATATTTCAGTTTTGAGTATGCACGGATACGTAGTTTCAAGTACGTCATATTTTAATGTTTTCAAATATAAGCTTTTCAGAATAATGTGATCAAAGTTTTAAAAGTTTCAAAAAATAGTAGGTTTCAGGTGTATGTAAATAAATGTTTTCAAATATATATGAGTTTAGCATGCGTGGTCCTATAGTTCATACATATCATATCTTTAATATAAGTTTTCGTTCGAGATAAGAGTACTAGTTTTTGTTTGGTATATGGGTCATATATTTGAGTTTCAATATTTTACAGTCCCAAATGCATAAAGTTTCGAGTATATAAATGTGAATTTTTAGTATTCAATCCTGTATACGTGTGTCAGTTTTGCATAAAACTAAGTTTTGAGTATATCAGATTTCTGGATGTAAATTAATATTTTCAAAGTAAAAAATTATATATGTGTGTGTGTGTGTGTGTGTGTGAATTTTACCTACCTCAGCCTTCGACCACGGGAAGGTTTTAAAAACATATTAATTTCATAAGTATATATTTGAGTTTTTGGTGGAATGCATTTGGAAAAAAAGAATGTTATTAATTTTATATATATGAAAATGAATACCTAATTGTTATGTGTGCGTCGATATGTTCTTAAAATAATAATAATAATAACAACAATATATATAGTTCAAATTAATTTCATCCCTGATATGATATCCCAGAATTTCAAGCAAATAATATGTGATAATATTCTTTTATAAATTATTTAAAATTGGCAAATGATTATTTATTTTCAAACAAATAAGTTATGTGTTTGTTATGCATACATACATACATACATATATATATATATATATATATATATATATATATATATGAGTAGATTTTAAATAGAATTAGAAAATAGAATTTGAATTTGAAATTCAATTAGATAAATATCTTAAAATAAATTAGATTTAAAAATAATATATATATATATATATACATATATATTATTTTTATTAGTATATAATTAGTTATATACTATTTTCTTTAAAGGATTTTATAAATATAAATAAAGAAAATGTATTAACTAAATAGGAAATAAATATAAAGTTTTATAAAAACATATTAAAAATTAATTAACACATGCAAAATACAAGTGTAAGGTTGTTAGCATGCATTTAAACAAGTGTCACAATTATTTATTTTCTTTTATTTTTAAAAATCATAAATCAAAGTTATAAATACGTCTATACTCTCTCTTTCATTTCTTTTCTATCTTCATTTTTTTTTTTTCAACTCAAGGAATCAAAAGCCTGTAAACAACTTCAAACCAGAAAATTAAATCAAACAACAATCTTTTCAAAATGAACTATCTCAACTTGTAGTAAAATTATCTTATTTTTTAAAGCAAGATTTCAACAACTAAGCTTCAGATCAAAAGCATTATCCAGTTTTAAAAAGATCACAGCATACCCAGTTCAAAAATCTAGCATTCCTGTTTCAAAAGCTCTCTGTCCAAACATCTTTTCCTGGTGAGTAAACAAAGCTTAAACTGTTTTAACTTGTTGCATGTGATGAATGAATGAAATAATGTTGTGATAATTGTTCGCATGAATGAAAATTTTGCTTGCATGTATGAAAATATGAATTGTTAAGTATGCATGTCTGTGAACAAGGAAATTTGTTCTGTTCTTGTTTTACAGGTTTTCAAAACCCATTCAAAAATCAAGATCCCATCCTCTAATTATTTTAGACTTGATTGTTCAAATAAAAAGTGTTAAAAATAGTTGGATCTTAATTTTAAAAATAGTTTTAAGTATGATTAGTTTATAGATTTCTGGAAAATCAAGAAAGACAGTGGAAAACTTTAAAACATGATAAATTCAAACCTCAAAATTCTTTGATTCACTTATAAAATTTAAATCACCTTTGAAAATTATGAATTTTGATTAGCAAAATCCCGATTTTTAATGTTGATTTGAGTGAGAACTTGTGGGTTGATCGGATTTTGGATTTTGAGTGTTTTCTGGTGATCGGAGGGCTCGGGGTGGTCGGTGTCACTGCTGGAGGTAACGGGGAGTTAGGCGGTCTCAGGGAAAATAGAAGCAGGATTTTTAGATCACCGTTGCAGCGTCTCTTCGTCGGAGTAGGGTTTAGGCTCAGGTTTGGTCGAGGTTGAGAATTTTGGTTGCTGCAGCGTCATCGGAGCGTCGAAGATCATCGGGGGTGGGTGAAAAGGTGCGAGGTTGGTCGACAAAGATGAGGACGGAGTTTCGTGGTTTCTGGTGGTCGACAGCGTCGGGTCGAGGTGGTTCTGATTGATGGGTTTTTCTAATTTGTTCAAGATTTGCTCGATTTCGATTTTGAGTTTGTGTTGAAGTTTGGGTGGTCGGGATCGATGATGGAGATGGTCAACGATGTATTGGAGGTAGCATCGGTGGTCAGAGTCGCTTCGATCGTCGGTGCACGTGCATAATGTTTCGGTGTGTCAGTGATTTGGGAAGAAGGTTGTCTCGAGGAATGGCTCGGGGTGACGGTGTCATAGCTCGAGTAAGGTTACGGGTAGATGAGTGAGAGTTAATCAGAGAAAAAGGTTTAAAATTTTAAACATAACAAGTTTTTTTTAAAAAAAGAAGAAGTTTTCTCGAGGGTGACTCGGGTTGGGTACCGGGTTGGACTCGGGTTCATAATTATATCAATTTTAAAATTTATATTAAGAAAGTTATTAAAAATTTAAAATAAATCAAGTTTGAACTAATTTTAAAATTAATTTCTTTATATAATAAATGTTTTAAATATTTGGTTTTAAGGAAAGTTGTATGATTTATTTAACTTAAATTTATTAAGTTAATTTTAAACTTGAATTAAAAGTGTAATTAAGTAGTTAATTTAAAAGAGTAATGTTTTAATTTATATGTTAATGATAATTATTTCCAAGATTATTAAATAAGTTTTTAATGATAATTTAGTAAGAAAAAAGGTTTATCTTAAAAATTAATTAAGATTTGGGTAATTATAGATTAATTAAATTAATGAAGTAATTAAAGAGAAATTAATTAATTAATGATTAAGGATTAATTAATTAATAATTAAGGGTTATAAATTAATTAATTACAGATTAATTAATTTGTAATTAAGGATTAATTAGTTAGTAATTAGAGAATAATAAATTTGTAATTAAGGATTATTATTTAATAGTTAAGGATTTATTAATTAATAATTAAGGTTAATTAATTAATTATTGATTAAGGATTAGTTAATTAATAATTAAAGGATAATTAATCAGTAGTTAAAGATTAATTAATTGATTTATAGAAGTAATTAAAGAATGATTAATTAATTCAATAATTGAAATGGTTTGTAATTAAATTAATGATTGATTAAGCAGGTTAGGTAATTAATTCATAAGTAATTAATTTAATTTGAGTTGATTAAATTAATTATAAGTATGGGATTAATAAGTTTTGCTTATAGATGATTGATTGTAAAGAATGTCTGGATTGATTGATATTTATATTATGATAATCTATGATGTTCTGTGATGTGAAATAATTTTGAATATAGTTGTGATAAATGTGAGTTGTTATCCGTGCTGAATTACTGTGTGTGTACAAAGTTCTGGATTGAATTAAATTGTTTAAACCTTAAACAACTTGGGCTTTAAGTAACGTTTGGATTTCGATGAGACCGGGATCGGATATCAAATTTGATTATCCGAAAACTACATCCATCCAAGTTAAACGATAGGTCACGAAATCTCAAGTGAAGATTGAGATGAAGTTCAGAGTGCAAGGGCTATTTGTTGTTAACTTTTAGGGTGATTCCAAAATGAGTGTAACGGAGATAGTGCCTTCGGTTTCGTTCGAATCCGAAATGAACTTGTATGGACGAATCCTATCAGACCATCTTCAATAGAGGACGATAAGCATTCCAAGTTAAGTGTTCTAAAAAGGTAATCGTAGCCTCAATCCTCATCAATCGAAAATGGATAAAACAGGGGAGGTGCACGCAAGGCTAAGTGGGTAGCACCCAAGTAGGATAAGATTTTCCCTTGTCTAGAGTTCCCTTTATTCGGCTGTATGGATGGTTGTTGGCCACAACCGCGGGGTTGTCTTATTCGAACTATCCAGCAAGGAGTAGCTCCCGTTTTGTGTTGCAGGGGATCGGGGTGGATCCTCGGTACAGTGACCTAAACCGTGTACTGTGATTGGCGGTACCGCAGTAGCCCTGGCATTGTATGGAATCCAATCTCTAATAATTGATCTCGGACTTGATTGTATACCTATGTGTGCTGCAATTTAATAATGTAACAATTTTGGCTATGTGAATATTTATTTGAAAACCATAGACACTATTAGAATATAACCATATTTTCTATCAAATGTTTTGTTTATCGCAAGGGAAAAACTTGTCCGTGTTTATTTGCGGAGAGTCTTACGAGATACCTTTTATTTCAAAGGTTTTCAAGTTAAACAAATTAACCGTTTACTCACACCAGACCCATGTCTGACTTGGAGTTTATTCTATTTTTCTTAAACTTTTGGGTACTCAAATTTTTATCAGTAGCCAAGTGATCAGGTTGGCTTAACAAATTTTGGAAAAGCTTGGAGCAGGAGTCTTGGCGTATCTACATATATCTATTCCCGTTGTGTTGGGATCATTTGTCTATTGTATTTTGAAATGTAATGGATAGACATGTCTTCACGACTGTCTACTGAAATGTTGTAATTGTATCGACTCTGATATGTAATGACTATGTAATATCTATGTGAAGTATTATATTTTTCCGTTTCCGGTGTGAGATTCTGATATTTTTTAGTTCTTTGTTTATATCTATTCTCTTTTCTACCTATTTCTTTCTTAATGATGATACGTTTTTCTGTGGAATGAAAGGCGGGTCGTCACAGTTCGTATCAAAGCGCTAGGTTGAGATAATACCTAGGCTTTGGAGTAGTATCTACCTTGAGAGTGCGTATTTGTAATTTTTATATATCAATATACCTATCTAAATTTTTGGGTTACCTTTCCAGGTTGACAACAGAGTTCTAGAGGAAGGAGAGGCAAAGTTGTGGGCAGCACGACGACCACTAATGGAAGGGGTCCGACTGCTAGCGAGGCTGTAAATCCAACGCCTCCTCGAGTAAGTTTATCGTGTAAGGGTTTCACCAATCTGGGAGGAAGACCTTTTAAAGGATCGAAGTCCATCATCGAAGTTCAGGCTTGGTTACGCTCGTGTGAGCGAATTTTTAAGAGTTTGGATCTGTCAGATGAGCAAAAGAGAGTGATGGCATCATGGCAACTCCAAAAAGGTGCAGCTGCATGGGGGGATGCAGTTACAGTGAATATTTCAGAGGATGATATGTCATGGAGTAAGTATAAGGAACTGTTTGAGGAACAGTTTATTCCTACAGCTGGGAAGACTCGTTTATAAAGAGATTTTCTAGATCTGAAGCAAGGGAGTATGTCGGTATCAGAATATGAGACAAAGTTCAATGAATTATCTCGCTACGGATCTGGACTTATCGACGCGCCCCTCAAGAAGAATGAGATGTTGTAATGGGAATGATGCCCGAGTTCCACGAGAAGACGACGACACATCTTAATGGATCATTCGTGGAATTGATCGATATGGCATTGAGGTACGCTGAGCTTATGAATAAGAAACCTTTGGTATCTGTAGCAGCATCAAGTGGAACTTCTTCCAATCCAAACAAAAGGAAATTCAACCCAAATTGGATAAAGAAAGGCAAAGGGAAACAGGGAAGCAACAACGGAGCTCGTAATGTTATCTATGTCAGCAAGTGGGTCATTTGGCTAAGCAATGTCCCAAAGGTAGATCTCAACAGCAGCAGCAGCGTCAGAGTGGACCCGGTTCTGCATTAATTCAGAAGTCTTTGTGTTTCAAATGTCAATAGCCAGGGCACATGGTGAAGGCTTGTCCTCTTCCTCAGAGAGCTCAGCTAACTAAGGTGTTTTCTATCCAAGAAGGACCATCAACTTCTTCCGATAGGAAAGGCAAAGGCGTTCTGGAAGGTACTTTGCTTTAAGATGGCATTTTTGTTAGAACTTTGTTTGATTCTGATGCATCCCTTAGTTTTATTTCGTTGGATACGGTGGAGAAGTTTCATCTTACCCCTAGTATTATGGACCATCCTATTTTTGTATCTAATCATGTAGGCGGAATGACCAAGTTAGATAAGATCTATAGAGGCCTAAGAATTTCTTATTTGTCTTATAGTTTCTCTTGCGACCCATTTGTATTGGATTTCAAAGGTTTGATCTTATTCTGGGAATGGATTGGTTGGATCAGCATAAGGATGTTTTGATTTATGAAGAGAGAACTTTGACTTTGGAAACTGAGTTGGGAAGGATCGTAAAAGTGACTTGCGATAATTCTAGAGTTCACTTGAGTAATCTTTTGCGTGGAATCGAGGCATCCCCAAAAGGCGTAGAATCCATCAAAGTGGTCAAAGATTTTCTTGATGTTTTCGAAGAAGTTAAAGGTCTGCCTCGCATCGGGAGATAGAGTTTCGGATCGACTTGGTTCCGAGAGCAATATCTGTTGTTCAACCTAGTAGAAGGATGGCACCGAGAGAGAGAGAGAAGAATTGGTGAAGCAGACCCAAGATTTCTCAGAGAGAGGTTTGATCCGGCCTAGTTATTCTAGTTGGTGTTCTGCTGTAGTCTTTGCGACCAAGTCGGATGGGTCATTAAGATTCTATATGGATTATCGGGAGTTGAATAAGGTTTCTATTAGGAATAAGTATCCCTTTCCCCATATATATGATCTTTTTTATCAACTCCGTGGAGCTTCTGTTTTCTCCCAGTTGGATCTAGCTTTGGGTTTCCACCAGTTAAGGGTAGCCGAGGACAGTATACCCTTGACTGCGTTCAGGGGAACCAGTTGTTTTTATGAGTGGCTGGTTATGCCGTTTGGGCTAGCCAACACTCCTGCTTATTTTGTGGATCTGATGAACCGAGTTTTTTGGAATGTGCTGAACAAGTTCGTGCTTGTGTTTATCGATGACATTCTCGTCTACTCTAAGTCTGAAGTGGAGCATAAGCGACATTTGGAGAGAATGTTGGAGACATTGAGGAGGCATGCCCTAAAGGCTAAGTTTTCGAAGTGCCATTTTTAGAAGTCGGAAGTCGGATTTTTAGGGCATATCGTATCTGGTGAGGGTATTTCTGTAGATCTGGCCAAGGTAGCAGCTATTCTAGAGTGGAAGCAACAGCAGAGTCCTACGAAAGTCCGCTTTTTTTTGGGTTTGGCAGGGAACTATAGGAAATTTATCAGGGACCACTCTAAGATTTCTTCACACTTAACCAGTTGACTAGGAAAGGAGCAAAGTTTAAGTGGGCCACGAAGTGTGAAGAAGCTTTCTTGGATTTGAAGGAAAGGCTGACCAGTGCACCTGTTCTTACTATTCCTAATGGTAAGAGTAAGTTCGAAATCTACACGGATGCTTGTGGAGTTGGGCTGGGTGCAGTGTTGGTGTAGAATGAGAAAGCGATTGCGTATGCGAGTAGGCAATTGAAGCCACATGAGAAAAATTACACTACGCATGATCTGGAATTGTTGGTCATCGTCTTTGCTTTAAAGAATTGGAGGCACTATCTATTGGGAGCGAAGTTCGAGCTTTTTACAGATCATACACCCTTGAAATACCTTTCCTCCCAGAAGGATCTAAATTTGAGGCAGCAGAGGTGGGTAGAATTTTTGGCAACATATGATCTGGATATTCTCTATACTCTAGGGAAAGCGAATGTTGTGGCGGATGCTCTGAGTTGGAATGCAGTTCTGTCTATTTTGGAAGTTGTTCGCTCTCTTCTTGAAAGGATTGCGAGTAAGCAGGGATCAGATAGAAGATTGAGTGAAATCATTAGGAGAGTTAAGAGTGGTGAGTGTTCCATTTTTGAGATTGATGACCAGGAAACTTTGAGGATCAACGGGAGAATTTTAGTTTCGAATTTCAAGGATCTGAAGCAAGAAGTTTTGTCAGTGAGTCATCGCTCTAGGCTGAGTATCCACCCAGGGATTTCAAAGATGTATAAGGATATAAAGAGAGTTTTATGGTGGCCAAACATAAAGAAGGATGTTGCTGCTTTCGTGAATGGATGTGCGATCTATCAACAGGTTAAAAGTGATCAACAGAAGACCGCAGGATTGTTGCAACCTCTGGAAGTCCCTAAGTGGAAGTGAGAAATGATATCGATGGATTTCTTCGATGGTTTTCCAAGGACTAGAAAAGGAAATCAAGTAATATGGGTAATCGTAGACCGGTTGACCAAGAGCTCCCATTTTATTCCGGTTAAGGTGACCAGAACTGCAGCGTCTTTAGCAGAGATTTTCTTGAAGGAGATCGTCAGGTTGCACGGAGTCCCCATCAGCATAGTAAGTGACCGTGATCCAATATTTACCAGTAAATTTTAGGAAGATCTGCAGATAGTTTTGGGTACAAGATCGACTTTAAGTACAGCCTATCATCCCTAGACCGAGGGACAAATGGAAAGGCTGAATCGTATTCTAGAGGATATGTTGAGGGCTTGTGTTCTGGATTTCGGTAGGTCTTGGAAGGACCATCTGCATTTAGTGGAATCCTCGTACAACAATAGTTATCAGGCGAGTATTAAGATGGCACCCTCTGAAGCTTTGTATGTAAAACCTTGTAGATCACCGTCCTGTTGGGTAGAGTCGGGATATCATCTTGTTCTTGGTCTAGATTTGATCCGAGAGGCATCCGCGAAGGTGGAGCTAATCAAAAAGAGAATGAAAGCAGCCCAGGATCGACAAAAGAGTTATGCGGACAAGAGACGGAGGCAATTGGAATTCAAAATCGGAGATTTGGACGAAGGCAATTGGAATTCAAAATCGAAGATTTGGTTTTTGTCAAGGTTTCCCCGATAAAAGGAGCGATCAGGTTTGGAAAGACGGGAAAGCTTGCCCCGAGGTATATTGGACCTTTCCGAGTGCTCGAGAGAATTGGTGCTTTGGTCTACAGGATTGAATTGCCAGTCCAGATGGCTGAAATTCACAATGTTTTTCACGTATCTCATCTAAGGAAATACGTGTACGACCCATCTCTAGTTGTGGAACCGGCAGTGCAGGAAGACTTAGAGATCGAACCGGACTTATCTGTAGTCAGACATCCAGTCCAGATAGTTGATCAAGATGAGATGCAGCTCAGAAACAAAGTGGTGAAGCTGGTCAAGGTTCAGTGGAGCGAGGATCCCGGAGATTGTACTTGGGAAACTCTGGATAGTTTTAGGAAAGCCTATCTGGATTTGTGTCCGGATAGCTAGTAATGTTTGTTTGAATGAAATGTTTGTTTGGTTATTAATGTATGGCTGATACGTATGCTTGGATTGTTTGAAATAAAAGTTTTTGGATTATCTTTTGCTTTTAAATTTCGAAGATGAAATTCTTTTAAGGGGGAGGAATGTGATATCCCGGAATTTCAAGCAAATAATATGTGATAATCTTCTAAATTATTTAAAATTGGCAAATTATTATTTATTTTCAAACAAATATATATGTGTTTGTTATATATATATATATATATATATATGTGTGTGTGTGTGTGTGTGTGTGAGTAGATTTTAAATAGAATTAGAAAATAGAATTTGAACTTGAACTTGAAATTCAATTAGATAAATATCTTAAAATAAATTGGAATTAAAAATAATATATATACATATATATAATTTTTATTATAAATAATTAGTTTTATATTATTTTCTTTAAAGGATTTATAAATATAAATAAAGAAAATGTATTAACTTTATAAGAAATAAATATAAAGTTTTATAAAAACATATTAAAAATCAATTAACACATGCAAAATACAAGTGTAAGGCTATTAGCATGCATTTAAACAAGTGTCACAATTATTTATTTTCTTTTATTTTTAAAAATCATAAATCAAGCTATAAATAGATCTGTACTCTCTCTTTCATTTCTTTTCTATCTTCATTTTTTTTTCAACTCATGGAATCAAAAGCCTGTAAACAACTTCAAACCAGAAAATTAAATCAAACAACAATCTTTTCAAAGTCAACTATCTCAACCTGTAGTAAAATCAACTCAGTTTTTAAAGCAAGATTTCAACAACTAAGCTTAAAATCAAAAGCATTATCTAGTTTTCAAAAGATCATAGCATATCCAGTTCAAAAATCTAGCATTCCTGTTTCAAAAGCTCTCTGTCCAAACATCTTTTCTTGGTGAGTAAACAAAGCTTAAACTGTTTTAACTTGTTGCATGTGATGAATGAATGAAAAAATGTTGTGATAATTGTTTGCATGAACGAAAATTTTGCTTACATGTATGAAAATATGAGTTGTTAAGTGTGCATGTCTGTGAACAAGGAAATTGTTCTGTTCTTGTTTTACAGGTTTTCAAAACCTATTCAAAAATCAAGATCCTATCCTCTAATTCTTTTTAGACTTGATTGTTCAAGTAAAAAGTGTTTAAAATAGAAGGATCTTAATTTTAAAAATAGCTTTAAGTATGATTAGTTTATAGATTTCTGGAAAATCAAGAAAGATAGTGGAAAACTTTAAAACATGATAAATTTAAACATCAAAATTCTTTGATTCACTTATAAAATCTCAATCACCATCGAAAATTATGAATTTTAATAGCAAAATCTAGATTTTTAATGTTGATTTGAGTGAGAACTTGCGGGTTGATCGGATTTTGGGTTTTGAGTGTTTTCTGGTGATCGGAGGGCTCGGGGTTGTTGGATTCACTGCTGGAGGAAGCGGGGAGTTAGGCGGTCTCGGAAAAAATAGAAGTAGGATTTTTTGATCACTGTGGCGGCGTCTCTTCGTCGGAGTAGGGTTTAGGCTCAGGTTTGGTCGAGGTTGGGAATTGTGGTTGCTGCACCGTCATCGGAGCGTCGGAGATCATCGGGGGTGGGGGAAATGGTGCGGGGTTGGTCGGTGAAGCTGAGGACGGAGTTTCGTGGTTTCTAATGGTCGGAAGCGTCAGGTCGAGGTAGTTCTGATCGATGGGTTTTTTTCCAGTTTGTTCAAGATTTGCTCGATTTCGATTTTGAGTTTGTGTTCAAGTTTGGGTGGTCGGGATCGATCATGTAGATGGTCGACGATGTGCTGGAGGTAGCGCCGGTGGTCGGAGTCGCTTCGATCATCGGTGCACGTGCATAATGTTTCGGTGTGTCAGTGATTTGAGAAGAAGGTTGTCTCGGGGAATGGCTCAGGGTGACGGTGTCATGGCTCGAGTAGGGTTACGGGTAGATGAGTGAGAGTTTATCAGAGCAACAGGTTTAAAAGTTTAAACATAAGAAGTTTTTTAAAAAAGAATTTTTCTTGGGTGTGACTTGGGTTGGGTACCTGGTTGGACTTGGGTTTATAATTATATCTGTTTTAAAATTTAAATTAAGCAAATTTTTAAAAATTTAAAATAAATCAAGTTTAAACTAATTTTAAAATCAATTTCTTTATATATCAAATGTTTTAAATATTTGGTTTTAAGGAAAGTTGTATGATTTATTTAACTTAAAATTATTAAGTTAATTTTGAACTTGAATTAAAAGTGTAATTAAGTAGTTAATTTAAACGAGTAATGTTTTAATTTATATGTTAATGATAATTATTTCCAAGATTATTAATTAAGTTTTTAATGATATTTTAGTAAGATAAAAAGGTTTATCTTAAAAATTAATTAAGATTTTGGGTAATTATAGATTAATTAAATTAATGAAGTAATTCAAGAGAAATTAATTAATTAATGATTAAGTATTAATTAATTAATAATTAAGGGTTATAAATTAATTAATTAGAGATTAATTAATTTGTAATTAAGGATAAATTAATTAGTAATTAGAGATTATTGTAATTAAGGATTAATTAATTAGTAATTAGATATTATTGTAATTGAGGATTAATTAATTAATAATTAAGGATTTATTAATTAATAATTAAGGTTAATTAATTAATTATTGACTAAGGATTAGTTAATTAATAATTGAAGGATAATTAATCAGTAATTAAAGATTAGTTAATTGATTTATAAAAGTAATTATAGAATGATTAATTAATTCAATAATTAAAATGGTTTGTAATTTAATTAATGATTGATTAAGCATGTTACGTAGTTGATTCATAAGTAATTAATTTAATTTGAGTTAATTAAATTAATTATAAGTATGGGATTAATAAGTCTTGCTTATAGATGATTGATTTTATAGAATGTCTGGATTGATTGATATTTATAGTAGATAATCTGTTATGTTCTGTGATGTGAAATACTTTTGAATATAGCTGTGATAAATGTGAGTTGTTATCTGTGCTGAATTACTGTGTGTGTACAAAGTTCTGGATTGAATTAAATTGTCTAAACCCTAACAACTTGGCCTTTAAGAAACGTTTGGATTTCGTTGAGACCGGGATCGGATATCAAATTTGATTATCCAAAAACCACATTGATCCAAGTTGAACGATAGGTCATTAAATCTTGAGTGAAGATCGAGATGAAGTTCAGAGTGCAAGGGCTATTTTTCGTTAATTCTAACGGTGATTCCAAAATGAGTGTAATGGAGATAGTGCCTTCGGTTTCGTTCGAACCCAGAACGAACTTGTATGGACGAATACTATCAGACCATCGTCAATGGAGGACGATGAGCATTCCAAGTTAATTGTTCTAAAAAGGTAATCGTAGCCTCAAGCCTCATCAACTGGGAATGGCTAAAACGGGGGAGGTGAACGCAAGGCTAAGTGGGTAGCGCCCCCCTGTCTAGAGGTCCCTTTATTCGGCTATGTGGGCGGTTGTTGGCCATAACCGTGGGTTTGTCTTATTCGGACTATCCAGCAAGGGATAGCTCCGGTTTTGTGTTGCAGGGGATCGGGGTGGATCCTCGGTACAGTGATCTATACCACATACTGTGACGGGCGGTACCCCAGTAGCCCTGCCATTGTATGGAATCCAATCTTCAATAAGTGATCTTGGACTAGATTGTATACCTACGTATGTTGGAATTTAATAATGTAACAATTTCGGCTATGTGAATATTTATTTGAAAACCCTAGACACTATTATAATATAATCAGATTTCCTATCAAATGTTTTAGTTATCGTAAGGGAAAAACATGTCTGTGTTTATTTGCGGAGAGCCTACGAGATACCTTTTATTTCAAAGGTTTTTCAGGTTAAACAACTTAACCGTTTACTCACGCCAGACCCATGTCTGACCTGGAGTTTATTATAACGACCTGATATTTTCAATCATTCGCATCCAAACATGCTGAAATTGAATTGCTCAAAATACCAGATTGTAAGTTTGTATTTGGCAAAACTCAACATATACAGTAAATAAATAATCACAGAATCACAGGCATAGAGTAATATAACAATATGCAGCGGAAACAAATGAATAATAGTTCATGAAGCTACTATATATATAACAGAGTTAAACAAGATACACAGAAGTCTCGAATAAAATAGTCAAATACAAGATCAGAATACATCACTAGAATCAACTGAATATCTGAAAGCTGGATACATAGCTGGATCTCCAAGAGAAGCTCCAACTCCAAAGGTGAGTCTCGAATACTGGTACACTCGGTCTGACCCGAGCGTAAAGTAAAACACAAAACAATCGAGTCAGGATTAGCATTCTTATTGTGAGAAATGCGGATTACGGATCTTAAGGTTAGGATTAACACTAGAGGGAGAGAGGGGGGGTGAATAGTGTTTATAAAGAATTGCTAAATTTTTTGAGTTTATGTTAATCTAAAAACAGATGTGTGCAATATACAGACACAGATATGATCGCAGAAACAAACACAGGTGCAGAAATAAAATAAAAAGCAGTAAAGGAAAGAACATACCAGATTTTATACTGGTTCGGAGTTAACCTACATCCAGTCCCGTAACACAAGTACGGATTTCCTTTCAAAAGCAATCTTCACAATTACACCCTCGATTTCCAAGCTACGAGGTACACCCTCCATAATCACAATCCTCTGGGTAGAGATACTTGATTTTTCGGGCAACAAGTTCACCCACTTGATTTTACAGGCAACAAGTTCACCCATTTGATTTCCTAAGGCTACAATCACACCTTATCTTGCTTGATTGATTTTCAAGGCTATAATCACACCTTTTCTCGCTAAGTTGATTACAAAAAGCCTATAACTCTGAATAGCACTGAGGATCTTGTTGAGATAGTGATAGAGAATCAAACTACAAATGATCGAGTTTGATTCAATGTTGATTTCGACAGAGTAATGGTAAGAATATGTATTAAGAAAAGTGGAAGAAGAAGAAGAGGAGTGAAAAACCAGAAAATCTGATATAAAATTCGTTGAAACTAACCCTATTTATAGAAGAACAACAACCATGTCCATTCGTGAAGAGTTATGGCGAATAGACACTTCTTTTGAAATTTAAATTTTAAACTCAACTGACACCATGTCGACATGGTCACCATGAGTATGTTGACGTCACAAGGCAATTTTTGATGATTTGATTTTCTTTAAAAATAACCTTTATCTTATATTAAAACTACTTTAAACTTTATAAATATATTTGACTATAGTTAAAGTTCATAAGTAAATATAGAAAATAATATATATATAATTGAACTATAATTTTATATTTAAATGTAAGTATAAATATTTAAAAGTTAAATATATTATATTAAAAGATAGTATAAAATCAGGAGTAATTTGACTTTGAAATTAAAGATGATTTTAAGGCTAAAATTATTTAAAATCAGGATAGAGGATTTTGAATCTTTTAAAAGGAAAGTTTTGAAATCATTTTGAAAACAAGATAATTTTGTAAAATCTTTTGAATAAAAATTAGCGGATACAAAACAATGTTCCACAAGATTTTTCGTAGGTTCCATCCTACTTAGGGTTTCATCCTTTTAACGGGCTCGAAGTGGATTCCATTCCACGAATAAATTAGATTTTAAGATGTCAGTGCTGCTTAGGAGTTTTAACAAAATTTCGTAATAAAAATACTTATTCTTGAAGTCTTGAACTCTTGATAATCTTGATACTCATGAGTCTTCAATCTTGATATTTTGAATCTCTATACTGTACAGTCTTCATTCTTGGTACCTGCATGGTTAAATCCTGCATATACATATATATCTAAACTTATACTGTTAGTATTTATATTTTATAATCTATTCTATGGTTGTTGTCATCAAAACCATCATCTTACGGACTAACAATCTCCCCCTTTTTGATGATGACAACCTTTGTTTATAAAATATTCTATCCTTATAACTCCCTCTTAATCTATGCCCTAATTACCCTATTTTATACTTCTTCCCCTTTGTCATAAAAAAAACAAACTCTAAACTTTATAACTCCCCCTCATTCATGGACTAAAATACCTGCATTAATAACCTTGTACAATGGAATATAGAATTAAGAAATAATTGTATAGATAGTCACAACAATGAATCAAAGATTATATACATATTAATGTATAATTATACATGTTTTGTACAACAAACATCGACCATTACTAAATATCAATCACATTCAAACCAAGCCAAAGCAAATGAAATCAAATCAATCAAAGCAAACAATTCAAACAAAGCAACCAAATAAAATTAAACGTTACGTGGAACTTCCACCCATCCTTCTTCTCCAAAGATAGGGTTTGCTTTAATAGCATCCCAATTATCATTGTCATTGGTGAGAGAGACTGGAGGATGTGCTTCTTTATCAACCTTGTGTAGGGAGGAAATCATCCATCGTATTGCATCGAAATGCCTTTCTTACTCCTTGATCATCTGCATTTGACTCAATTTTAAGTGTCACTAGTTATAAAGAATGAATGAGATAATATTCTTGAATGAATTAAGAGTTTCTTCAAGATTTTTGGATAAATTGTGAATTGGATTAGCCATACTTGAATTGTGAAAGAAATGAAGGATATAGAAGATTAGAAACAATTTTCAGTGAAGAATTCTAGAAAAAATAGGTATTTATAGGTGTAGAAATTCATTTGAAATGAATAGACATATGGTAGTTATTCAAATTTCAAATTCAAAATGAATTGTCATTTCTGACCAGTACATGTCGACATGGTTATAAGGGGTATGTCGACATGGGTTAGTGAAAAAATATGACTAATTAGATTTTGTGAATAATTGTGTGCATATATATATATTTATATAATATAATAACATTTATTCTGGAGATAAGATAAGCTAGATAACAAAAAAGAAATTTCATTTCACTGCATACTAAGATGATACAATGATTAAACATATGAAACTACATGAACTTTCGAATTAAAACAAGCTAAAACATATACAACAAGATACGAAAAGATAAAACTAGTTAGAGAATGATGATGAAGAAGAAAGTCCAAGTTTCTTGCTGACTTTGGAAATGAACTTGCTCATCTTGGATGAAATTTTGTCCAACTTCTTACTAACGGATCGTTTAAGAATCCGTTGGTTCTCAACAATAGTCGTTTGATTTTTGAGAAGTGTTTTGTTGGACGGATTAGAAGGATAGTCGATGCTTTCCAAAGAGGTTTCACCTTCTTCTTCTTCTTCTTCAATTCCATTTCATCCCCTTCTTCTTCTTCTTCCTCTTCCTCTTCTTCCATTTCTTCATGAGCCAAACGCTCTTCCTTTTCGGCAAGGGTCTCATAAGGTTGAAAAACAAATGGAATTTTCATAAGCGAAATGTTGGAATGATAGAAAAATTTTCTAGAAACAAATTCTTCGCCTTTGAAATCCACTCCAAAATAGTATAATATCCGAGTGAGATAAATTCCATGATACAAAGTATTCTCACCCATTTCAAGATTTTTAGGACGAAGTTCATCCAAAATAACTTGCGCCCAATTTATGTCATAATTTCCAAAAATAGCAAAAAGTGCTTTGCAAACTTTTGAAGTAGGATTGTTAAAATTCCCCGATCTTGGGGTCAAAGTATGTTGCAAAAGAAGATTGACAATTCTTGCTTTTGGTCGAAAATTTCGATTTTTGAATTCAAAATTATCATTCCCTTCGAAAATGTGATGAAATGTCTCACGATCATTTTCATCAATTTTGAAATTAGAAAATCCATTTCCGTACTCTTGCAATTGAGAATGGTGCCCAAAAGATCACAATCCTCTGGGTAGAGATACTTGATTTTTCGGGCAACAAGTTCACCCACTTGATTTTACGGGCAACAAGTTCACCCAATTGATTTCCCAAGGCTACAATCACACCTTATCTCGCTTGATTGATTTTCAAGGCTACAATCACACCTTTTCTTGCTAAGTTGATTACAAAAAGCCTATAACTCTGAATAGCACTAAGGATCTTATTGAGATAGTGATAGAGAATCAAACTACGAATGATCGAGTTCGATTCAATGTTGATTTCGGCAGAGTAATGGTAAGAATATGTATTAAGAAAAGTGGAAGAAGAAGAGGAGTGAAAAACCAGAAAATCTGATATAAAATTCATTGAAACTAACCCCTGTTTATAGAAGAACAACAGCCATGTCCATACGTGAAGAGTTATGGTGAATAGACACTTCTTTTGAAATTAAATTTTGAACTCAACTGACACTATGGCGACATGGTCACCATGAGTATGTCGACATCCCAAGGCAATTTTTGATGATTTGATTTTCTTTGAAAATAACCTTTATCTTATATTAAAACTATTTTAAACTTTATAAATATACTTGACTATAGTTAAAATTCATAAGTAAATATAGAGAATAATATATATAGAATTTAACTATAATTTTTTATTTAAATCTAAGTATAAATATTTAAAAGTTAAATATATTATATTAAAAGATAGTTTAAAATCAGGAGTAATTTGACTTTGAAATTAAAGATGATTTTGAGGCTAAAATTATTTAAAATCAGGATAGAGGATTTTGAATCTTTTAAAAGGAAAGTTTTGAAATCATTTTGAAAACAAGATAATTTTTGTAAAATCATTTGAACAAAAATTAGCAGATACAAAACAATGTTCCACTAGATTTTTCGTAGGTTCCATCCTACTTAGGGTTCCATCTCTTTAACGGGCTCGAAGTGGGCCATTCCATGAATAAATTGGATTTTAAGATGCCAGTGCTTTTCTAGGAGTTTTAACAAAATTTCCTAATAAAAATACTTATCCTTGAAGTCTTGAACTCTTTATAATCATGATACTCATGAGTCTTCAATCTTGATATCTTGAATCTCTATACGGTACAGTCTTCATTCTTGGTACCTGCATGGTTAAATCCTGCATATACATATATATCTAAACTTATACTGTTAGTATTTATATTTTATAATCTATTCTAAGGTTGTTGTCATCAAAACCATCATCTCACGGACTAACATTTATATCAATAAATCCAACTCAAGTGAAATAACAACTGAAAATACAAGTAACTCAAAAGATGTTTGGGACAACCATCCTTAAGGATCCGTTAAACTATCTACTATGTAGTAATATACGCTATTATAATAATGTCTAAAGTAAAGTATAATATATTTAAAAATAGCATTAACGCGTTACCATTATCCCCCTTAACACATTTTATATGAGCATCATAGTCTATACAACACTGTAAACTCCACCGTAAACTAGAGGGATATCATGGAGTACTCCATAGGTATAACACCAAACAAATCGTAGTGGTCGCGTATAGGGATACAAGTATGACAAGGCACATGAGGCAACATCTAAGGTAGTGAAACTACCGTTTTCCTGATCCGGACTGGTGAGAACGCATCGCCGCAATGATCGCAACACCACGAAACAACACTCCCAATTCAAGGGTGCGCACCAATCAAAAACAAGTAATTAGTAGTTTATGAAGAAATGTGTTCGCTTAGAGGTGGCTAACCTCATTGGCCCGACACGGCTCATGTTTTAGTCATTTCAAATTTGACACAAGTGTCAAGGCTATCCATTATCGTTCTCTTTCTTCAAATCCAGCAACGTCATCTTTCCAACCACTTCATTCTGGATCACACTCCGCGTATAATAGTTATTATAGTGGTTTTCGGTTTAGACAGAGAGTATGTCCCTATCCGATCTCGGACTCTTCGATAACTACGTAATTATTACACCGATTGGTCATTTAAAAAAAATAGTTTATATTTCACAACCAAAATATCATTTCCATTTTAAAACCATATCAATACGATATCACTTCCATTTCAAAACCAAATACGATATCATTTCCATTTTAAATATATCATCTCAAATATATCCATTTACAAATCTTAGTACTTCAAAGTTATAACACTTTCAAATCAAACACTTCGTATATCATAATACTTTGGAAATCAAAATTTAGAAATCATAATGCTTTGGAATCATAACACTTCCCACTTAACTGTTTAAATATAAATAATGGTATGCATAATAAAATATTTTATAATTTAAAATAGTTTATATAAAAATAGTTATAATTTAAAATAGTTTATATTAAAAATAATTTATATTAAAATAGTTTATATGAAATAAATTTATAAAGTAACATATATAATAGTTTTAAATATAATTCAAAAATATTTTATATTATAAAATAGCTTCCTTAAATTTCAAAAATCAATTCCAAATCAACGGCAGTCCCAAAATTTCAAATTTAGTCAAATCTCAAATCATCAATTTCAATTCAATTCAGTTCCCAATAAACCATTATAATGATTTCAAATACAGATTTGAACCACAAATAAACCGTTTAAATTTCGATATATTCCAAAGCTTGAAATATTTCACAATCTCAAAACTAAATTTGATAATTTCATATATCTCTTTATTTAACTTTATTATTATTTAGTTTTGAAATATTCACTTAATAAATCCAATATTATTTAAATAAACCCCAAATTACAAATAAACTAAATATTTCCTTCAACTTATTTAAACTTGAAATATTCATTTAAATCACCTTAACCAAAGTCAAGTTATAAAATTATATTCTTTAAAAATCTCAAATTTAATAAGTTCAAAATCGATTTCTAATTAAATATATTTCTTAATTAAATACAATTTCAAATCAATTTCAAATTTAACTTTCCAACTTTAATTTTATTAAAATCATTATAACTCCGTATTAAAATACAATTTAGATACTTACCCATATTATATTTTAATAAAAATCAAACTTTATTATTAAACTTAATTTATATTAAAACAAATTTATGCATAGCTTAAAATCAATAATTTAACTATATATAAAATAGCATTTATATATTATCTAAAATCAATATTTATATAAAACCATATATTTCCTTCCAAAACCATAGTAATCATTTCAAATTATTTATATATTGACCAACGATGTCTGTATATAATTTTCTATCGTGTGGTCAAGTGATACAGATATTTATCATTTCAATCCACAATTTAAATATATACGGGTATATATATATATATATATATATATATCATTTCAACCCGTAATCCCAAGTTCAATTTAATTGGAAATCGCTTGGGTCTATCATTTCAACCCATAATGATTTTCACCTATTCTAAAGTATGTTCGGGTATGTATCATTTCAACCCATAGTGAATTCTATACTAACAGGGAACTTGCAGAGTGATAACAGATATGATAATAATATAATAGACATGTCTCATCAATATAAATAACAGATAATGGTGTCAGATGTCACAGGTGAGCAGATAAAGGTAATAATATATATATATATATATATAACAGTGTAAATAACTAACAACAACATTTTTTAATTGTCGTTTCAATTGAAATCAAATTTAATAAATAAAAGAACATTAATCGTGAGTGATTGCTCACCTTTCGAGGCTCGAGAGATTTGTCGCTGAAATGGGTTACGAATCCAAGCACGAATTTCAAAGCAAAGCAAGATTTGGCATGATTTCAACAATCAAAGCTGATAACAGGAATAGTCGAAATAAATGAAAAATTCAGCTTGATATAAACAGAAAAATATATTATTATTATTATTACATTACGGAAGTCAAAATTTATTTATTTATTTATTTGAAACACTGGTTATAATTCAAAATCTTTATCTCGAATTTAAAAGTCGATACGAAAATCAACAGCTTCACAGCAATGGAAATAAGCTTATATAACAAGGATCAAAATATATATTATTTTAAAACTCTCATAAAATTCAAAAATCAGTTAACAAATAAATATATGTCCAGACTCTAAACACATATGTAACTACACTTATACCAAAATATATGAAACCCAACTATAACATTTTATATATAAAACCATGTAAATGAATAAATCAGACCGTACCTTACTATATGTAGACTAATATATAAATATGCAGACACAATATAAAATTACAGCTAATATAAAATATGCAGACTATATATGCAACAGTGTATACATGCTACTAAATAAAATATAGATGCTTGACACTTAATAATACAACCTGTATATAAATTTAAACTTAGCCATATCATAACCTATATACAAACGATCTTTCAAAAGAACTTATACAGTATATTAATATATTATATAACTATAGCTTCCTAACCCAAAATATAAATCTGATATATATGCAGACAAGCAAACTATATATAGGACCGATGCTTCTTTTTATATATAGCAGATGCTATACTCAAATACATATAGCTATACACTTTTAAACAATGAAGTTTAATATTTTCAACCTTATAATATGATATATATATATATATAATATAATATAATACTTACTTTATAAAACACTGTAACATATATAGAGCTTCACAGATATGCGGACTAACACATACAAACACTTTAAAACAAAATATATTACTTAATAAGCTAACATATATGCAAACTTTACCCATATATAAATCCAACAGCAAAGTTTAAAACTAAAGTGTACATATGCACAGTAGCACTCAAAATAAGATTAAAAGCTTCAGACACCATATGAAAATAAAACACATTCATTTTACAGTAAAATGTAAAACAAGAAAACAAAGAAGCCTAAGGATATATATGTCAATAATTCATTTACCTATATACATAATGAAGAGGAAGGCAAGTCGAGTTCTGGATGAGTTAAGGTTGTGGCACGCATGGAGGAGGACCGTGGTGGGTCCGAGCTCGGTCTCGGCAGAGGTGGGGTAGGCGAGCATAGGTGGAAGCACGATGCGGAAAGGCTGAGTACGGTTGTCGGTTGAAGGCGCTGATGGCGTTTTCCGTGCTCGACAAGGCAGAAGCTCGGCCATTGGGTGCTCGGTTCTGGCCTGCATGTAGGGAAAGCGGTTGCTGGTCGGTTAAGTGGAGTGGGTAGAGGTGGATTCGAGACTAGCTGTGGAGGAAAAATGCTAGCGCTTCTTGGAGTGGGAAGAGTGTGGATCTCGTTGGTTGCAAGGGTGGTGCACAGTTCATCCAACAATATTCATATATAATTTTTTTTCAAAGCAGAGGAGGTGTGCAGGTTTCGGTTGTCGAAAGCTAGAGGAAGGCGGAGCCTAGGCTATAGGGGAGGAAGCACGGTTGGCAATAGTTTCGGCAAGAAAAAAAATGACGAAGTGGGTAGGAAGGCTAATTGGAAAAGTGGATGCAAGTGACAGAACATGGGTTTATGAGAAAGGTGATGAACAGTGAAGTGAAAAAGCAGTGAAATGGTACTGCAATAAATAAAAGCAACGTGAGAAACGAAGGTGACGTGACAATTCTCAAGAAATAATAAAGCATATGATTCTCTCGCTTCAGTCGCTGAAAACTGAATGGTCACAGAATGTTAAAAAGCTTCAAAATGGGTGCCGATACATCATCTGTTTCCATGAATTTTACCGTGTACTGGACTCCGAAACACAGAATTGAAAATACTATAGAGATCAACACAACGAGATGATCATACCGGTATATAAATATCAGTGGTACTATTGAATTATAAAAATTCGAATTTTCTACTAGCGGAAAATGCAGCAAAAACGTAGAAAAATAAGTTCGACGGAGCTAAAGAAGTCCGAATTTGGAAAAACAAAAAATGGCGTCTAAGTCAGAAGATGATTTAGAATTTTTCAATGTAAAAATATTCAGGTTTGGAAAATATTTTATTATCGACAATTATTAACCGACTTGAATTAAAATAGAATTACACTCAAAAATAAACTTGCATATTTTCTGATGTAAATTTACCAATTGCTACGTTAAAATAGATGCATTCCAAATATCAAATTTTTATTTCAAAATTTTATTGTTTACAATTTCTCAAAATTTCAATTAAAATATTAATAAAACAAATAAAAATTATCGAAAATTTACGGGTCATTACACTCTCCCCCACTCAAAACTTTTCGTCCCCGAAAAGGAAGGATGTAGGAGAATAGAATAACCAGAAGAAAAATATATCAAAAAACAAAATAAAACAATTAATTTAAAACCATATAAATTTCGATTTAAACAGATTAATATTCAATAATTGGTTTAAATTCAAGGTATTTTCATTTAGTTGATTTAATTTCAATTTATTAATATTTGATACAAAAGATTTCTTTCAAAACAAAATTTTATTTAAGTTGTCCCATTTACTATTCATTCAACTTATTATTCTATTTATCTCTATTAACATTTTATAATTAAAAGTCAAGTGTATAACACTTATTACAACCAATCAATTTATTTATAATTTCCTTTAACATCTTTTTATACTGTATATTATTCAATTACATAGTTAATTTCTGAATAGTTTTGGTAAATTATATTGGAATACAATTGAATATTATACAAGTAAATTTTCTAATTCAATTATTTCAAATTTAACTATACATTCAAAATTTTGGCTTCAATTATAATTGAAATCATCCTTTAAGAAAATTTAAGAACTAAATTTCTGATTTCACTTCAAACCCTTCAGAGAAATATATATATATATATATATATATATATATATATAAGTCAAATCAAATCTATGAATATATACTTGTATTATAAAGCAAGTCATACTTCAGCAATTCAAATCAATTTAATTTCCAACATTATAGTGTAGCAAGGCTACAGAATGGTCTCTCCACTTCGAAACACGAAAATAAATGTCGGTGATGCAGCCGTCATCACCGAAATTAATTTCCAGTGACAATGGAGGAGGGCACTGATTTAAACATTTTAAATTCTTTGAAATGATTTTTATTTGAAAATATTTTAAATACTATACACTTTAAAACTCTCAAATCAAAGTTTGAAATCACCGAAAATTAGATTCTCAAATTCTAACTTAAATCCGTTTCAATTCCTAATTAAAATTTTAACCCATGTTCTATAATTTCATTTATTTATCATATTGGAATAGTCAATGGTTTACAAAACAATGAATAAAAATCAAATATTAACATTTTGTTGACCCATTCATTTAACAATTTATAAAATTTACTTATATATAATATAATCACACAAAATTTATTTTATTTACTAAATTTGAGAACAATACTGTGTCAGTTTGCTCTGCTCAAGTGTTTTGGAAATTCTAATGATAGCATTGATCAGACGAATCGATCGAAAACCCAAATCAACATCAATAAAACTCAAACACAATATAAAACATTTTTAATATTAATTTACAAATACACTCCTCGCTCGACGATACAAGAATGGATTTCCAAGCAAAGTTAGAGATTCAAATTTGATGGACTCAAATCAAAGAGAATTTTGACTCGAAGATAGGTTCGAAACAAAGATAAGATGATTTAAATAACAAATAGGAAGATGAATAAGTTAATTAAATCGCGATAACCTTAACTAGGTCGACCAGACTTCAGAATAAGATCGATGCAGAATTCCGATGTAAATCGACATTCGATCTCAAGAGATAGAATTCAGGCATGGCAGGAGATAGATGGCATCGTAAACCGAGGATACATAAATCTCCGATAAATCAATGCCTATTGTAAAGGAGTTTCACCCCTTTGCAAATTATTCGAAGATTGGCGAGACCGTCGGGTTATTATAGAGATCATTCGAAGTGGAGTTATTTGATACTCCAGAATCAAGAATATTTTGGATACCGAAAGAAAAGAGTGGACTTCAAAACGAACAGGGGAGTTCCAAAATTCAAAAGAACCGAGACAAAGAAGGAGAGATTCAAGCACGAACGAAAGTGATTTTGTAACTACATTTACTTTATATGCTAATTTTTCCCTAAAACCAGAGCTCTGATACCACATGTAACGACCTGATATTTTCAACCATTCGCATCCAAACATGCCGAAATTGAATTGCTCAAAATACCAGATTGTAAGTTTATATTTAGCAAAATTCAGCATATGTAGTAAATAAATAATCACAGAATCACAGACACAAAGTAATATAACAATATGCAGCGGAAACAAATGAATAGTAGTTCATGAAGCTACTATATATATAACAGAGTTAAACAAGATGCACAGAAGTCTAGAATACAGTAGTCAAATATAAGATCAGAATACATCACTAGAATCAACTGAATATCTGAAAGCTGGATAGATAGATGGATCTCCAAGCGAAACTCCAACTCCAATGGTGAGTCTCGAATACTGGTACACTCGGTCTAACCTTAGCGTAAAGCAAAACACAAAACACTCGAGTCAGGATTAACATTCTTATATCAATAAATCCAACTCAATTGAAATAACAACTGAAAATACAAGTAACTCAAAATATGTTTGGGATAACCATCCTTTAAGGATCCGTTAAACTATCTACTATGTAGTAATATACGCTATTATAATAATGTCTAAGTAAAGTATAATATATTTAAAAATAGCGTTAAGGCTTTACCATTATCCCCCTTAAAACATTTTATATAAGTGTCATAGTCTATTTAGTATTGTAAACTCCACCATAAACTAGTGGGATATCGGGGAGTACTCCATAGGTATAACACAAAACAAATCGTAGTGGTCACGTATAGGGATATAAGCATGACAAGGCACATGAGGCAATACCCAAGGCACTGAAACTACCGTTTGCCTAATCCGGACTGGTGAGAACGCATCGCCGCAACGATCGCAACACCACGAAACAATACTCCCAATTCAAGGGTGCGCACCAATCAAAAACAAGTAATGAGTAGTTTACAAAGAAATGTGTTCGCTTAGATGTGGCTAACCTCATTGGCCCGGCACGGCTCATGTTTTAGTCATTTCAAATTTGACACAAGTGTCAAGGCTATCCATTATCGTTCTCTTTCTTTAAATCTAGCAATGTCATCATTCCAACCACTTCATTCTGGATCACACTCTGCGTATAATAGTTATTAAAGTGGTTTTCGGTTTAGACAGAGAGTATGTCCCTAACCGATCCCGGACTCTTCGATAACTACGTAATTATTACACCGATTGGTCATTTAAAAAAATAGTTTATATTTCACAACCAAAATGTCATTGCCATTTCAAAACCATATCAATACGATATCACTTCCATTCCAAAATCAAATACGATATCATTTCCATTTTAAATATATCATCTCAAATATATCCATTCACAAAATCTTAGTACTTCAAAGTTATAACACTTTTAAATCAAACACTTTGTAAATCATAATAATTTGGAAATCAAAATTTGGAAATCATAATGCTTTGGAATCATAACACTTCCCACTTAACTGTTTAAATATAAATAATGGTATGCATAATAAAATATTTTATAATTTAAAATAGTTTATATAAAAATAGTTATAATTTAAAATAGTTTATATTGAAAATAATTTATATTAAAATAGTTTATATGAAATAAATTTATAAAGTAACATATATAATAGTTTTAAATATAATTCAAAAATACTTTATATTATAAAATTGCTTCCTCAAATTTCACAAATCAATTCCAAATCAACGCCAGTCCCAAAATTTCAAATTTAGTCAAATCTCAAATCATCAATTTCAATTCAATTCGGTTCTCAATAAACCATTATAACGATTTCAAATACAGATTTGAACCAAAAATAAACTGTTAGCACCAGAATTGGTCACTAACACCCTTAAGAGAGATTGTGTAGAGAGATTAATGAAGAACGTAAAGTTAAACAGAGGATAATATGCAGATTTAAATGCAAAAAATATGAACACCAGATTTATAGTGGTTCGACGTAATTTCCAATGTCCGCTTTGAGGTTAATCTTTATTGCTTTTCTCGATAATCGATTACAAATATAATCTGTATACCAATTATATTGAATACAATTACTAAGCAAAAAAGATAAGTCTTGAATGAGTCTTGAATGCGGCAGAGTCTCCCCGGTGTTCTCTCAAAAAAGATCCATTTCGCTGTGCCCCTGCCCTTCTATTTATAGACGAATATGGGTTGGATTTCTCTCACGGGCCTAGGAACAAGGTATCTCGGCCTGTGGTAAGTAGCTTCTGTGCACCGAGCTAGGTATGCCGAAACATGTCGAAAGCATCGAACCCTTATACCTTCAGGCTCTTCTTGGTCAGAATGTTGTCTAGTGCTAATAATAATATCTTCAACTGTCGTTTTGTAGCCGACCCAAGGTGCCGGGTAACACTTGCCCCCCAAAATGTGTCGTGTGAAGCAACATGACACGCTATGAATCAATGAGTATTCCTTGTTTACAGAAAGAAATCCATCATGTTTCCTGAATAGTCATTATTCTTCAATTTTATCCTCCCAAGGTGTCGTATCCTTCTTTGGTCGTCATGATGCTTGGTCGATTCCTAATATTATAAATCCAGGGTTGTAGTTCATCAGTGGCCATCCGTGTCTGGTTCTACAGGGCCAGCAAACTTCAGCTATTTAATCTAGTCCCTTCTTAATAACCTTAAGTGAGAATTCAATTCCATGTTGACTTCAAGAAGTCTAACTTTTTTTCGGATGTACACATGCATGTTCGGATACATGTTCTTACCATTGGCTGTCGAATGCGTTTTATATGCTCGTAAGTCATCGCCAATTCCATCTAGTTTAATTGCAATTCAATTGCGATTCCTGATTTGTTTTTTTTTTTGAAATAAGGGTTGTAATCAGCCACTTGATGAGAGGGGACTTCAACTTTTACATGGACGACAACCTCAAAGCAGTAAGCAAGGGCAAATGGAGTACGACCAGTCATGGACTCATGGGTAGTTCTATAAGCCCATAATGCTGTTGGAAGTTCATCTACCCAATTGCCTCTAGCCTTTTCCAAACGCATTTTCAACATGGATTTGATTATTTTGTTCACGGCTTCCACTTTTCCATTGGCTTTCGGATGTGCAACTGCTGAAAACTTTTTCTCAATGCCATATTTTTGGCAAAATTCTTTGAACTCCTTGCTTTCGAATTGAGTTCCATTGTCTATAATGATAGTTCGTGGAAGGCCAAAACTTCATATAATATTTTGTACAGCGAAATTAATGACCTTTTTGGTGGTGATAGTGGCCAAAGGCTCTGCTTCTGCCCGTATAGTAAAGTAATCGACCGCAATGGTGGGAAAAATGCTCTAAACCCATTAACATATCAAAACCTACTTAGTTAAAATTCGATATTCACTTCTCTAATCTTTTAGTTTCGCCCAACCAATTATTTTTCAATTCTAATTCTAAAATCCTTTATTTCGGTTACAATTCGTAATCAAATTGTGGTTAACAAAAATTTTCCAAAAATTTCAAAAAATTTCTAACACCCTAAATTTTCGATTTTTTTTTGGCAGTCTCCTTTGTACAGAGGACCTTTTGCAATATGACAAAAGAGATAAATATATATACATCGACCCACATGGTCGAAAAACAATATATATATATATGTATATGTATATTGCGATATTTAATCCGGAATCGTACCTTATTTAGTGTTTTTAAGCATTATTAAGCAAGCAAGTTTATTTTAGATGCAATAACGCAACCCAAATCTAGTGCGATAGCCTCCGGTTACCTGTACTTACTCAATTTAAACACATAAGCACCAAAATATGAAATTCACTAACATTTCACTTATTTAATAGTTAAAACACCTAAACTTCATAAGCAATACATGCTAAACATTTATTTATAAGCAATTACAGGATCTCGATACTAATTTGATTACTTTCAACAATCCATATACCATTTCATTCATTTTTTAAAATTTTACAACTCACTTTTCTTGCATTCATTTTATTTTTATACCAAACAACTCATATCCACTCCAAATTGATTAAAAAATCAATTTATTCACATTCTATTTATTTATAGAATTTTATTTACTTTCATTTGCGTCGAACATCAATTTTTCTATGCAAATTTAGCACTATTTATTTAATAAAATAACCATTTCAGCTTATAACTATTTTAAATTGACTCCAACTTCATTTTTATTCAACTCTGTTCCATTTCAAATTTATTCACAATTAATTCAGTTGAATTCCATTTATAACTACTTTCGTTACATTCGAATTCATTTTATTAACTCGGAATCATTTCATGATATTTTATTTAGTGACCACTTTACAAACATATTTGAATCAAGTCTCCATCCAAGCAAAACCATATTCGAGTTATTCATACTTAAATTAAATTCCACTCCAAACAATTTATTTTTAATTCATTTAGTTTAATTTGAGTAAGAATTTCATTCCAATATCAAATTTTCCACTTCCTTATATATATTCATATAGCAAATTCCCCATTCGAATTTATTATTTTCTCAATTTCCAATGAATTTATTAAACTTTCCTTATGTTAAATCCAATTCACACGCTTTATTTTAAATTATTTAGGTTAAAATTTATTTCCAAAAACTCAAATTCCATACTTTCTCTTCTTATTGGAATCATCCTCACTTTATAAGTTCATAACTTTTTTCCGAAGTTTTTCCCCAACATTTATATTAAAATTCCAAAATTCAAACACCCGATGTATATTTCAAATCACTTTGAAATCCATTATATATGTGTGCACGTGTGTGTGTATTCTTTTTGGTTTAACAAACCACTTCCTTCGAATTTCAAAATCAACCCGATTTTATCCGAAACAATTCCCTCGGAATATTTAAAACAATACTTGTTTCCACCGAAAAATCTCCATATTAATTTACTACGGTAGCAACCCATCACGTAGAAACCCAAAATTGAATAATGATGATACTGCAGTCATCACCAGGATTATTTTTCAGCAGCTGAAGTGAGTTCAGTGCCATAACACTTTCAAAATCCATTTAAAACAATTTTCTTTTCAATAATGTGCCCAAAATAATAATACAATTATTTCTCTTCAAACATTTTGGAAAATACTTCAAAAAATCTTCGGGATTTAAATTTTCCAAATTCTGGTTTGAACCCATTTGTATAATTCATACTTATACAAACTCAATTTGGTTATATAAACCATTTCTAATTTTATAATCTTATTTTGATTATACAATAACAACCAAAAACACCACTATAATAATTTTTAGAAAATTATTCTCTTTGTTTTTATATCAAAATACAATTTGGGTATAATTATTTCATTTACCCGCTTCAAAACCATACTGTGTCGGTTTATCAGGTTTAAGTGTTTAGAAACTCCTATCGGTTTAGTGGCATCCCATTATTCGAGTAGAATTTATATTCCACTCAAAATATAAATTAACACAATATAAAATCATTTTATATTCGCTAATAAATACGCGCTCATATCTATTATTACACAACTCATTTTAGAGAACTATTGACTCTATCTCTAATGAGTAAATCCCCACCAGAGCCAAGGTTCTTGCTTAACCTTCGGATCTGATACCAAATGTAGCGACCCGCAGTTCCATACCGCTTTGAGTTGACAATAATTCACTCTAGTCCAACCCAAAGTGTATGAAAGAGCGAATAACTAGGGTAAAGAAGAAGAAAAAGATAAAAGAAAATAGAACCAATAACACGTAATCTCACAATTGCAGCGGAATAAAATATAATGTATAATAACAAATTTTTATACAAAAGAATCTATAACTATTTTATTCTTACAATCATCAGAGTACGATAATCAGTACATCAAACTGGACAGTTGTAATAACTTGTCCTCATACAGCGGAAATATGACCAAGTACGGAGGTACATCTCTATCATCCAGCTCGTCCCCCGAGCTCCATAGCATACTAACTTGAATCTGTAATACTCAATATGACCCGAGTATTATAATAAAATAACATCTGAGTCGGTCTGGAAAACCAGCGTGAGAAAACGCACTCAATTTGAATTACTAAAGTTATCAAAATCCTTTGAAAAACAAAGGTATCTCGTAAGACCACGTCACACATAAACGGTGGATTTTTACCTTATGATAACCAAAACAATTTTATAGAAAAACCTAATGATATTATAGTAGTGTCTAAATACAATTACTAATTTAAATAGCTGAAATTGTTACATTAATTAAATTCCAGTATATTAGGCTCTACAAACAAAACTGTAAGGCTCTTATTGGAGAATAGATTCCATACGAATGACTGGGCCACTGGGTACCGTCCATCATAGTACACCTCTAGAAAAATGTACCAAGGACCTCGCTGGGATCCCCTGCTACACAAGACCGACCTACCTCTAACATGGATAGACCGAATATCACTGCACCGGGCAACCCATTTTGTAACATTTTTCCGCTTTCAATTTACAACGCTAATAACCATTACAAATTCTAACGGTTATATCTGTTATAACCATTTACAACGATTATTACCGTTAGTAAATATGGTAATTTCGTAAATAATTAAAAGTTGCATGGATAAGAGTGAAAATTCATATTCCCTCAATCGTTATCTTAATTCTGACGATAATTATTCCTTTCTCACTCTCTCACGTTTCAGTTCTCTTTCGTTCGTGCCGGGTTTTGTCTACCACCGCCTCCACTATTTGCCACCGCCTTTGCCGCTGCCACCACCTCCGTCTTCTGCCACCACCTCCTCCCTTTGTCCTATCAACTCGACGAAGATGAACAAAGATCTGGGTTGTGAACTACAAATCTAGGGTTTCGTTTTTCCACCTATGTTTACTAAGGTATGATTTTTTTTTCAAATTCACATCAATTTCTTACGTATGAATTCATATCAATCTAGGGTTTCTCAACAATTTTAGTTTTAACAAATTCTAAACTCAGACTAACACAATAGCAGAGCCAGAAATATTTGCCGAGGGGATCAAGCATATTTAAAAATGAGTAGTGTAGGAATGAGAACCAGAGCAGTCACGCATACAAATAAGAACACCCAAATCTTTTTCTGCACTTTACCTGTTAAAGTAGAAGATATTTGTTAGCAAGCTAAAAATGAAATGAAAAATAAACATAGAGTACTTGTCAATGAAGTAAACATTCAAATATAAACCTAGTATATTTGTGATGGATATCCAAGAATAGATGTAGACTGTAATGTGTAGATATTTATGAGATTTAATGACTTTTCGCCATACATAAAAGGGATAATGTTGGTTGTCTATAATAAGGTACTTGTGTTTTATGGTGCATTAACAAATAGAATCTCATCAGCTTAAGTCTGTAGTCAATCATCCACATGCAATACCAAGTGTGGTTTTAAAATGAATAAAAATATTTCTGTGCATGTACAAAGGAATGTAACAGCATATAAAACATCTTAAGAATAATATACAAAAGACTTGTTGGCTGTTTCTAAAACAAAAAAAATTGCTAGAGCGGTTCTATATGTCCAATGATGGGTGTTGAACATTGTTTATTTGAGAAGTAGCATACTGACACAAGAACTACATTGCATTGAATTTATCATTTAGCAAAATTTATTGTAAGCAAATGAACACACACTGATATACAAATGTTTCTAAATTTCACATCTTTCAAATTTAAAAACAAACGATGTATTGTTAAATTTCTTAGAACCATTACTTATTAGCAGAGAAGTATTGTTATGCATTCAAATTTCTTAGAACCATTACTGATTTACGTTGTCTAGGTTTTATGCAGCTTATTTTGATATTTCATATTGTGATATTTTTCATCGTCTTAGTTGTTTTATTCGACTCCGTATTCTGTGCCACTGAGATTAAAGTGAACTTCATCATTTAGGTAGATGTGTTCATGTATTATGCTGTCACATTAGTTTTGACAATGTTATGATTTATGTGCGGTTAGTTTCTCTATTCAAAATAGCTTGCTTATGCTAAAATGCTAAGTGTAATTGCGATACAAAGTGTTATTTTTTCCCGTATGGTAAGACATTAATGTATAGATTTGAAATGTGAAGACTTTTTAGGTTTTGTACAAATGCAAAGACAGGCTGTAAATATGGATTTTTGAGGTTTTGTACAAATAGATTTCAACTGTTAATCAATTGTCTCATTTACGGTATAAATTTTTGAGGTTTTGTACAAATGCAAAGCTCACACACGTAAGAAGCTCACACATGGATTTGAACTGTTAATCAACCGTTACTCAACCGTCTCATTCACTATTATATTTACATAAGTTCATTTTTTTGTGTTTATATGAAATGACAGGAAAAGATAAACGTCTTGCTAATGTTTATCAACTTTTCGAGAGTGGATTAGATGTCGACGTAGGAACACCGATGAGTACATACAAGGGGTTCGACATTTTATAAACTTCGCAAAGCATCATGCACAGCATGACTTTGAAATGTGTTGTTGTCCTTGGAAAAAAGTGTAGACATTCAAAAAAACTATCCTTCAAAACAGTAATGTACATGTACTAAAAACTTGGTATAAACACTGCTATGACCATGCATTAAAAAAAAATTACTCATTTTTTCGTACACATCACATGTGACAAAGTACTAGTCAAAGTGACAATGAAAAGTATTGTAGTCATTATTAATCATAACTGTTGATTATAGAAATTTAATGGATTAGATTGAGTTGCACATACATTCGTATATGCATACATACATATACATGTACATGTATGCACACATGTACATGTATGCACACATGTACATATCAAAAATAAGAAAGGTTGACACTGAGATTGTTTTTGCATTTACGGCACTTATATTGAATAGCCTAGGTATATACATGCATCTAGTACTCAATCTGTCACCTGAAAATCATTTTGCCTACTATTATTCTTCTGTAGAAAAAGCAGATTTGTGGTTTTTGGAAGTTTAAGCCCAATACTTTCAAAAATTAATAGTTATAAGAACAAATCATATCACAAAATCGAGTTATATACTTCATTATATCAGTCAAGTTTGGTTATCAAGTGTTTTTCAAACTAATAGCTCATGCGGTCACCCATCTTTGAAAATTGTGAATTCCATATGGTAATTGTTCCAAAGTACAAAATTGTTATATCATACAAGGCTTAAAATTTTAATTCCTTGGAATGAGATTCGTTTAGTTGATCTTTCTCCATACGTTTTGAGGTTCATATTTTTTGATTTAATCACCAATGCTTCCATTTTGTTAATCACTCTATATAATCAGTATTTTGCACACCAGCTTTTGTTATGTTGTGCTAAATGTAAAATGCAAAGGTTGACAACATGGAGTGGACTCAAACATAACTTCTTCTTTCTCTCTCTCTCTCTTTCTTTTGTTTTTTCCCCTTTTTGAAATTTTTTTCATCTATCTTGCCTGATCTTTACTTTTCATTTATATTTTAATGAAGCTATGCCTGATTTTTCTCAAGTATACAGTTTCATTGGAAGCGTCTTTGATCCAAACTCAAACGGTCAGTTGTAGACACTAAAGGAAATGGACCCAATTGATGTCGAAATGGTATATGTTGATTTCCTAACCTACATTCCATTTTTTCTCGTGGAGTTGAAATTCAATATATTGATATATGCGCTGTCTGGTGGTGTTATTGTAGTAAGTGTTAAAGTTGTGTCATTTAGGAATACCACCTATTTAGTGTCTGATGAAGCTTGAAACAATATTGCTAGCACCAATGTACAATTTCCTAGTTTAGCTATACATGTGAACATATGTTTGCATGTGGCCATTCACCTAACGGAAACTGATTATATATTATTACGTATTTGAAGCCAAGCATTATAAGCATTTAAGCTAAGTGGTTTAACCATTATCAACACTCTTGTAGAACTTTTTCCTTCTCTACTTTGAAGTTTCATTCTGTATAATCTAATAATTGTTGTTGCAATCTTCTCCTTTGCATGCACACATACATAGACACAACGTAAATGTATGTAATGCATGCATACTCAACACAATTCAGCATAATTTTGCTATAATCTTTTAGATTTAACGTTTTTGTCTCGTTACATTATTATCCGCTGCTTGATATAGTTCCATGATCCTAGCAACGAGTTCACTGATATATGATTTCTTGATATAGATTCATCATCCTAGCAAATGGTTTACTGATACATAATCTCTTGATATAGATCATCTTTAAATACTTATTATAACATGATCGTAACTATAACTCTATAGAATCAAGAATTTGGAATTGATGTTTTAATACTTTAAATACACAGTATCTCATTACATTATTACAATTATGTTTTAATACTTATTTGCGTGTAAATCAATGTATTTAAGTCTTTGACTTCTTTAACATGTACTATTGCTGATGAGAAATCTCTCTGTCAATTTGACAAGCCCTGATTTCGAAGATCACATAAGTAAACCCATCCCTTCTTAAAATAAAATTGTGCAGGTTCCGGGTAATAACGTTATCGGCTTGAAGACAAATATGAGGTTCATTAGGAAATTAATTGTGGGTTTATTAAATCTAAATAGCAACTTCGTATATACACCATAATTAATATCTAAGTAGTTAATATCAGTATTGTTACAATGTTAGTTAAAGGCCGTATGCGAGATTTGGAACTAGCTGGAAAATTAGGATAATATCAGAGTAATCTTAGTATATTTGTTGGTAATTTATGTAAATTATGGTAAATAATTATTAGATCACTTCAAATAATTATTAGATTGTTTTGTAGTACTTCCATGTAAAGAATTTTAGATATATATTATATTATTTTGTTGTAATATGAAATACGAATATTAATGCATTTTTTATGCCACATGGATAGGTTGCTTTCACAGATATCTACATCATATATCCGTCTAATATCGCCCATATATTAGTAAATATTAGATCACAAAAACATAGCTAAAACATATTTTGAGTGGCATTGTAAAAATATGTCGCTTAAAATCCAATAATGCAATGTACTGACGATATTTTGCTCAAAATCTGATATGCGATGTACTGAGGATATATCGCTAATATCCTATATTAACTGCATAGATTGATATATAGACTTTTGATATGGCTACAACTTTAATATTTTACAGTCAAAAAATCTTTTGTATTTTGTTTTCTTTTGCAGAGAAAATTGCTTGCATCTTATAAAGCGACTTCAGCAAAGTCAGGGGATGCTAAGGACGGTTTGAAAGCCGATGAGACCACAAGAGACTCGGTTATGTAAGTAAAAGAAAATGAATGCAATTTTTCGGTTTTTAGCCGACTTAGTAATAATGGTTGCGTCGTTTTCCAAACTTACCCGTTTCAATGAACATTTTGATTTAATAGTGAAATCTACGCATGGTTGTCTATTGACACTTGAAAAATCCTTAATAAATCTGCATATCTGAAAAATTAAAATATAAAAATATGAAAAACAGATACATACACAAATACGGTATAATCTACATTCGTAAACTATCCTTTACGATATAATCTACATCCGTATCAAGAGATTAGTGGATATTTTAATCTTTATATTTTAATACATAAATGATTGATATTTTATTATTTTGTAACTATAGGCTTATAAATGAATATTTGTAGTCTAAAAATGATTATTATTGTGGTTATATTTTTATTTCTTATATTTATATTAGCATTATTACTAAAAAAGATTTATGTTGGACCAAAATTTTCCCTTTTTTTTAGTTTACTTATTATGAGCGGAGCGGATAGATATTCGATATCCATCATCCATCCATATCCGTGATATCCACATCCAAAAAATATCTATTGATAGATCTAACCCATGTGAAAGAAATTTTGGATTTTGACAATGACAGATTTTTTCGTCAATGAAAAAGAAGTCTGCATTTAAGGTTAGTAAATTGATAATCATCTGTTCGCTTCGGGGTCAAAGTTGAATAATCAGGACTGGATTATGGTTGTTACAGCTCGATAAATATAAAGGATCTACTGAGAGAAGTAACAATGGGCTAGACAATTTGCGAGACAGAGCCTGGAAACGACATCCACGTTTTCCTAATTGTAGACTTTGAAAAAAAAGGAAAAATTGTTGACAAAGACAATGTGGTAATCAATTGTTTAAACAAAGCATTTTTTTGCCTGTACGCAGTCCTTAGTCATGAAATAATGTATTTAGATGCTTTAGCACTAGAGAGAGTGTATTTTTTGGAAATGTATGTAAAAATTGTCATGTTATGAGTTGCCAAAAAATAGTTGGGGCTATTACTCATTTTTTGGTTAAAAAATAATATTAATAGAAAAGTAGGAATTCAGATGATTGGTATATGGTCCGAAATGATTGATCATAGGTAATTTTGTTGTTTACCTATGCGTGCGATGCGAGGAATTTCCAACGGTTATAACCGTTGGAAATCAAAAAATTCATAGTGGTTATAACCATTGGGAATATGAAAATAGTTGTAGATTATAACCGTAATTTCCAACGGTTATAACCGTTGGAAAAGAAAAAATTCCCAATGGTTATAACCGTTGGGAATATGAAATTTTCTTAACAGTTATAACCGTTACAAAATACGTAAAAGAAATTATAACGTACCTGCTACCAATGGTTATAACAGTTGGGAATTTGATTACCAACGGTTATAACCGTTACAAAATGACAATTCTGGTGTTGTATGTTATCACCTCGGGTGTACCCACCCTTAATAATCGAGCGCTCGTTCTTTCATGCACAACCATAACCATAATATATAGGTTGCCGAGGACATCTAATATACCCTAATTGGATGCGACCCACTTAGCCTTGCTGCATCTCCCTTATTTTAGTTATTCTCGGTTGATGAGACTTGAGGCTAAACGTTACCTTCAAGAAATAATTCTACTTAAAATGCTCATCGTCTTCCAATGACGATGTTCTGATAACATTCGTTCATGCAAGTTGTCCTGGGTCTGGACAAATCGGATCACCGTCTTCATCATGTTCACGATATTCATTCGTTATGTTAAAACCGGATCGAAGTGTTTTTCAGATAATTAAAACCAATCTCGGTCTCTTCGAAATGATTAACGAAAGTGTCCAATATTGATAGCCGGTTATTTAACTATCAATAAAACATCCATAAGCAGACACTAGGCCTTATTTTACATTTTCCAAAAAATATTCCTTTCCAAATACCTTTACAAGGTATATATTTCAAATTCCTTTCCATATTCAAATATTTGAAACCAATTTTCTATATTTAAATCCATAACAGGATATTCCAAAACTTTTCAACACTTAGGAAAATATTCTAAGCCCATTTTTCCAAAACCGCTTATATTTATTTATAATCCCATATAACCATTTATAACTTCTTTATTTAACTCGAATTAATTTTTTTCAAGTTTCAGTATTCCAACACTTAGGAAATGTCTTAAGTTCCCAGCATTGCATTATAAAACTCCTCTTATAAAAAAAAACCTTCCCGTTAAATAAACCCACCAGATAGTCTCGAGAGAATAAAGTAAAAATCATTTAAAACTCTTATTTTTATATAAAATAAGTATTTAAAAGAATAATTATTTATTTTTAAACATGTTCAAATAATTATTTAAAATATCGAAAACACTTTTACACCCATCAATAACTCGTTTGTAGACAAACCAATAAATTTCCAAAGCTGATTTTAAAAGTTAGAATTAACTAAAATATGTACTTAATATTTGAAAATCTACATATCGAAGTGTTTCAATCTTAACTAGTTTAAAGTTCCATAGTTTTAAATAATAAAATTTTCCTTTTAAAAGCAAACTTAACTTCTTAAAATTTAAAATATATTTTTAAAACTTCAATAATCAATTCAATTTATAAATTTCTCTCAAATCACAACACATCACTTCCATTCCGATCTCTTTAACCATTTTCACCTTTCAAAAATAGTATTCACTATTTTTTTCCACCCTATCACTATATTCTGATATAAATTCACTATACGAATTTTAAATTCCCAATTTTTCATCCGTTATCGATTTTCTTTATTCACAACATCGTTTATAAATATATAACTTCTCTGAATTTCACTTTTTATTAAATAGTCTAATTTATAAATTCTATTTTATAAATTCAATTCCTTATAAATTCTTTTCATTTCTACCAATCCATCTTTAATATCGATTTCAACTTCTTTACATATTTTCCAGAAATATCATTTTAAAAATCCATCGTTTATAATTCCTTTATATAAATCATTTTAAAATTTTCTATTTAAAATATTTTTATGAATAGTTAAATATAACCCAAAAATCAATTTATTGTTTTAACAAAATGAATTTCTATTAAAATAATCCAAATTCCGGTATAATTAGTTTTATTTTCAAAATCTCCTTTTAAATTCCTTCAAATTCCAAAAATAATATTATGGTATTTAAAATACTAAAATTCAAGCCAGTGCTACTATAGCATCCAAAAATTCCAATAACTACAACAATGTATAATAGATTATCCTACACAATCCATGTATCACAATAGACGAAAAATAAATAATATATTTGAGAAATCCATTTGGATCCCTCCAAACTATTTCCCTACATCCACAGATGTTAATACAACATAAAGGTACCAAACCCACTTCAAGGGAGATATCGCGCTATATAGGGTCATCCGCTATTATGCTGGCCGCATAGGGTCTCATCCGCTGTAATGTGCGGGTATATCACTCCAAGTACTAATATGTATACTACTACATATACATACATTCATCAGATAGTAATTATTAAATCAACTAGGTATCAATAATTAATTTTGAGTATTTTTAAAATCAATCTGATAATCCAAATGAGTGAGAATTTTCTCACCTTGATTTTTATTTTGTCGAACATCCGAATTTTCAAATTCTAAAATCCAAGATGAGTTCGAAAAATCCCAAATTGACCTCGTACAAACAATTTATAAATTTAGTTTACATCGGGATAATTAATTAAAATTAACCTTAAATTAATAACATGATTAAACAAAATACCCTCGTTCATGCTCGAGCACACTTCCAAGCGAAAGAACACAGGATCGAACCCACTCGACCATGCTCCAAAACACCACCATACTTCGTTGTTCGTCCTCTGAGCTCGCTGAAACCCTATCGGAGCTTCGCCTTGTCATTCTCTTCCATCTGCTACAGTTTGGCCCTTACCAAGCTTCACCAACCTCCTCACATGACCGAACAGCAGTCCTGACTCCACCATCGAACTCCTTGGTTGTGCCCACTGCCTTCAAAAAATCGCACCACCCACAAACCCTAGCTGAACCCTCAAGCAAACTTCCCCTATCGCTGCTCGCGCCCCGCCTCCCATTCACAACCCTTCCTGCACGTGCATGCTCCGTCCATCATCACGCTAATACGGGCATCACAACTCCTTCTGGTTGCCGAGTTCGTCCCCCTTCTCACGACCTGTTTCTTTTTTCTTTTTCTTTTTATCTGTGTGACTTCGAATTGAAAGAGGGGAAGATAAATATATGTGACTCCCTTTCTCTCTTTTTTTCTTTCTCTTAATTTTTTTCGGCTGGTTATTAAAAGGGAAAGAAGGGAAATGTATTCGAAGAGGGAAAAGTGTTTGAGAAAGGAAAGGTACAATGATTTGAGTGAAAGAAAGAATGGCTGATGGGAAAGAAATGCAGCTGAATGGAAAGGTTGACTGGTCAATACACTAATTAAATCTCAAAACATCTCGATTACACAACACAAAATCTCGAACCCCTATCGAGGCGTGCCTCTAGGTGTTCATAATGTTATACTCCAATTTTGAATGCAATGGAAAAGGTCTCGAATCCTAATTCGATCGTGTGGAGAAGATAGCTTTTTGGACCCAATTATTATATTAAATTTTCGATATTGATTTCAGCGTGTTTTTATCCCGTACGATCAAATGATAACTCTAAACCCTAGAAATTTGAAATTCGATAATAATACACTATTACAGACCCAATGGAACTGGTTCGTTGAAATCTGTGTCTATGCCTAGATTGTTATTTTAACGCGACGATTAAATCGACGATTTTCAAAATTCATGAAATCGCTCAAAATTTCATTTTTATAAACTTTCTAACTCAATCATAACTCTATATCAAATATTTAAAACCATTTAAATATTCAAACTTAACCGTCGAAAACTCGGGTCGTCACAAATCAATATATGATAAAAATTAAGTATTATCATTTCCTAACAAACAGACACACCATTAATAATTATACTTAGTTTATAAAAATTATTCCTTTATATATATAAGATATAGTTTAGGTAAAATTATTTCATTTACCCAATTTAAAAAATAATATTGGGTCTATTTTTCATGCTCAAATGTTTAGAAACCCCTATCAATACAATTTTTCCCTTTATACCGACTAGAATGCATAAACGACTCAATCGATAAATCAACATAATACAAAGCATTTTTATAGCGCTAATAAATTTGCGCTCATATATATAATACACTCAAACTCATCCTAGGTCGCTTACCTTATCTCAAATGAGTGAATCCCACCTGTTCGCTCAACGTAAGCTTTGATACCAACTGTAACGACCAGACTTTTCAACCCTCAAAGCTGACACTAAAACATCCATGGTATTCACGTGCCGAGCATCAAAGTAACGAAAAGATAGATTGTTGGGGAAAATAAAGAAAAATACAGAACACAATCTCACATCGTGACAAGTAATATATAATATACAAGGATCTTTAACAAAGAAAACTGCAATATATATACAACAATCAAAGTATACTTAACAAATCATCAACTTAGACAGTTATAGCAACCAGTCCTTACAAATGTTGTTAAATAAAAAAACCAATGCAGCTGAATTAACATGTACATGAATACAACTTGGAGGCATCCACCTCGTTAGTTGAAGCTCCAAGTATCCAAACTGAATCTGTAACTATGTTCGGTCTGGCCCGAGCATTATCATAAAGTAACTCCTGGATCAGTCTAGTGAACCAGCATGAGAAACACACCTTAATTGAATTTTAATGTTACAAAAACCTTTTGAAAATAAATGTATCTAGTAAGACCCCACCGCACATAAACACGGATGGGTTTTTACCTTACAATAGCTAAATTTTTTTTAATACAAAATCGATTGATATTATAATAATGTCTAGGATTGAAAATAAATATGGAATCATAGCTGAAATTGTTACATTATTAAATTCTGACATAATAGGTATACAATCAAGTCCGAAGGCTCCTATTGGAAAATGGATTCCAACTATGAAAGGGTAAGGGTCTACCTACCGAATCTGTACACCTCTCGATAAAATGCACTAGAGGTTATAACACATTGCACCTTTGCTACTCAGGATCAGCCCCACCCCTTACTAGATAGCGTCGAATATGATAATCCCTTAGTTGATAAAAAACCATAATGAGCCCCGAAGCTTACATAAATATCGACTGTAGATAAGGGATGATCATACCCTAATGGGAGCGACCCACTTAGCCCTGTGGCACATCCCTGCTTTAGTCATTTACCAGTTGTGAGGCTTGAAGCAATGCTTTGCCTTTTGCAACATAAATCCCACTTGAAATGCTAACACTGCCCTTTAGGCAGAAATGCAATGCCATCATTCATTCATATAAGTTCATTTTTGGGTCTGAACGAAACTGAAGACACTACCTCTACTACATCCATTTTGGAATCACTCTGAAGATTCGTAGTAAATAGCCCTTGTACTTCAAAAAACTCCGTCCTTGATATCATCATCAAGATGTCTTTCATTTGAATGCTTATGGCGGTTCGAACTGGTTTTTGGATGATACATTTGATTCCGATCTCCCCGAATCGACAATTATAGTTTAAAAACTTGCCAAGTTTGATAGTAGGTTATTTAACTATCAAATAAAACAACAATCACATCAAGGATTTAATTCCATAAGGAAAACCAACATTGGTTAACCATATAGTAACCACTAACCTCTTTAACTAATCCTTTCATTAATTAAAATCACCTTGTAAATACTTGTATCAAAATACTTTTACAAAGGTATACTTAAAAACCTTTTTTACACTTTTTAATACTTAGAAGAATATTTATATACTTATCTCAACGGTATAAGTATATTCACAAAAACGCTATATCTTCACTATTAAGCAAATGTATTTATATACTTATCTCAATGGTATAAGTATATCCATAAGAACACTACACTTTCCCTTTTTATATAATAAGAAAATCATTTATAAACTCCTTTTATAAATATCTAAACCATTTATAAAACTCTTTTATAAATCTCTAAAACAATTTATGTAACTTTTTTTTAAATATATATCCTTTTTTAAAACTTTATTCTTTTATATACTCCTTTATAGAACTCCTTTATAAAAATCCCTTCTAAAATTACTTTATAAAAATCTTTTCTAAAATCACTTTGTAAATCCTTTACAAAAATATTTCAAAAAGCCTTTATAAAAATCCTTTCTAAAATTACTTTATAAAACACATTTTTAAAATTCCTTTACAAAATCCTTTATAAAATTTTTATAAAGCCATTATAAAACTCTTTTATAAATCCAAAACTCCATTTTCATTTATAAACTCTTTAGTAAATGAAATTCCTTTATAAATAGATATATTATTCAAGTAAAATTAATCGGATAAATTAATTAAATTTAAATGTCATAAATCAATAATAAATTAACTTTCCAACATCATTAATACAATAATTTATTAACTCTAAAACATTATTAATATAATAATTAATAACCTCAAAGCTTTTTAAATAAATAATTATTATTTACTTCAAACCATTATTATATATAAATAATTATCAACAACAAAACATTTCTAATAAATAATGATAAATAATTTCAAACATTATTAACAAAACAATAATAATAAATCATAAACATAATTATAATAAATAATAATTAACTTCCAAAATATTATTGATAAATAAAAATTATTAATTCTAAACCTTATTAATAAGTAACTATTATAAATTCCAAAACAATAATAATAAATAATAATAATTAATTATCTTCTACTAATATTAATTATTTAAATAAATAACTTTTTACAATATTAAAATATTAATAAATAACTTATAAACAAATAAATATAAAAAATAATTTTTAAAACACTATTAACAAATAGTTAAACAACTTAAACATTTCTAAATAGTTTAGAGAAATAAATAAAAACATTGGATAAAATAGAGGAGTTCAAAATCCACTTAAAATGATATTCCACAAAACCCAAAGGTTAGAATTTGAAATCATTCTTTGGATCAAAAACCAATTTCAAGCCAAACAACAATTAATAGTATTTTCGAAAATTTTAAATTGAGGTCAATAGCCAGCAAAGCACTTAACCAATATTGTTATTGATTTTTTTCTATCACTATAGGGGTTTAGTTTGAACATATCACAATGTTATAATTAATAGTGCTAAACAGTCAATATTCAACAACCAACAAATCTATATAATAGGGTTATAATTGAATAGAATTAACATGTATGTATAATTAGAAATTTTAAATCACTATAGTGAGAAATAGAGATTCCTTAATAATATTCATGTATTTAAATTTTAAATAACAATCGCTTGTAAAAGCAAATATTCAACCAAATCAGCATATAATTTCAACCAAACACCATCCACTAAATTTCTTACCGATTAACCACAAAGATGAGTTTAACTCATCGAAATTCTATTTATTGCCAAAGCATTCTAGTTCCATCTGCGATTTAAGCCTGAAATTCTACAAGCTCCAAATTCCATGAATCAAATTCCTAGCATAGCTATCGTTCCTACGAGTGCAATGCAATCGACTACATCCAAATCTGACCTTGTATGAGCAAGTTATCCATCTTATAAGTTACTGATCTAAAATTATAATCAAATATATCCCTAGTCACAATTTTAAAAGTAATTAGCCTAGAAACTTAATCCTTCTTCCACCAAAATTCCTCCTGCCATTTCCAGTTCCTCTCTTCGCCATAGCTGATTCCATTACTTGACGAACTTAACCACCGATTTCTCCATCTAACTCCACTATGCAAGGGCTTCACGACAACCATAACTACTTCGTCTCCAAATTTACGCACTGAATCACGACCGAAACCCTAGCTACAGCAAACAAAAAAGAAGCAACCCTAAAATAAGATCGGACTTCACCATATTTTCTCTGTTGACTTCCCTACCAATGACACGCCCGAATCCATCATTGATTTCATCAAACATCACTTATACCCTCTGAGATTCAAAACCTTAGTTGCAAAGAATTAGAAAAAGATACTGTCGAACTTTATAAGAACAAGCTACAACCTCTCATTCATGGATCAACTTGTAGATCTAGGCATTCAAAGTTGAAAGGTTCGACCTTTTTATTTTCTTGATTTTATGTGATTTGATTTCAAATTTTTAAGAGGATGATTTTTATTTCATGTCTTTCAAATAAAAACAAATGGAATGAAAATAGAAGAGTATCGAAGAAAGGAATGTACTGCATTGTAAAATGTTAACTTATAATACATATATATAATTTGCAAATTCCAACATCTCATAGCAAAGATTTCCTCTCTCGTACGAAATATGAATGAGAAAATAAAAATAAGGTCACCCTTAGAGCAACGACGCGACCTTAAAACAATAATAATATACAGCGGTTTACTGGTTCTGTAAAATCACAAAAATACTATCGTTTGCCGATAAATAGTCAAAAGGTAATTTAAATAATTTTCAAATTAAAAATTATAGAAAAGTCAAGTAAATTAAATTAAAAATACGTAAATAAAAATCAATTCATTATAATGAAAACAAATTTCCTGATTATTTATTTGAACCATTTTTTTTTTTTTGCAAACAAATCCACCATTATTATTATAATTTACAAGGAGTTCTATAAGACCATTTAATCAATTAAAATTAACATTCAATTATAATTCTCGTTTATTGAAACATTATTCAAATATTAATTCTCAATTCAAATATTTTAAACAATCCTTAAATTAGAATTCGAAATATTAACTTTTAAAATAATCCATATATTTGAATTTAAGTTATTAAAACTTTTTAAACCAATATTTTAATATTTAAAATCAATTAAATATTTCAAAATCAAATGGCTAAAATTTCAGGTCGTCACGAAGCTTGCCAGACACAATGACCAGAATTCTTAAACCACTCATCGAGCATATTAACATAACTTTATTTCAAAACTATCTATAAAAATTATTTTCACAATTTTTTTTAGTATTCCTATTTCAATAGAGCTTTTATTAATTTATTTTAATGTATGATATTTTACTTTTGGGGCATATTTTTCAAGAGATTTCCAGTTAAAACACTTGCTTGGCTTCCAAAACATTTAATATTATACTATATCATATATATATCAAGAGTCTTTATTTCTATCAAACAATTAGTAACATCAAAACATTTTCTAACAGCATTTAAACACACCCACATAACTATAAATATATTAATCAACAAACCATTTCAGTAGACATTTTATAATATCAAATAAATAAAATTCATATTTCTTCATAATAAGTATAAATCAATAATTGGATCCATTTCACAGCTTTGATTAATACATCCGAATATTCACCAAGCTATATTCAAAATATAATTCAATACAAACCATTTTCAATAATCAAATAAACATATGAAATAATAATCAATGCCCTCTGTAGAAACTGAAAGATAAATTTTCTGCTGCGCACTCTGGTTAAAATCAGTCAAAATACAATGACACAATGCAAAGCCAAAACATTACAATATAATACTCAACATCAATACAAACACTATTGGTTGGACTAACTCCTTTCATCATTGCTACTCCAACTATTATATACTACATACTTGAAAAAAATAAGTGAAAAGAAATTATGCAGCATACATATAAAATTACAAATACGTCCCTTGATGATTACCTCCCTAGTAATCATCTTATATATATACCTACTACCTAATACACTAAAGGGGAAAGGGACTCTTAAGTCTCATCTAAGGTCTTGACTCATGTGTCTAATATTCATTGTATTGCTCTAAACCTTGCTCAAATACCAAATTGAAACACCCTATCTCTATACCCATACCATCGAAGAGTAATACCAAGTACTACTATCAAATAATACGGAGAATGGGGCTATATGGAGTACATACATAAATATTCTCTTTGACTGACACTGGTACTTATTAAAACATCAAGCAAATATATCACTTATACGTACACATTATATGTACAAAGCAATAAAAACATGTGCCTCCAAGATAGAAAAATATACAATATGTAGTAAACAACAGAGAACACAAATTTAGAATCACATCGATAATATATAATATAAGATATATATATATATATATATATATATATATATAAGTATATGAAATAGTGTGGATACAAAACATCTCAAATGTCAACAATCTCATAATGATACAATGAATAGTCAATATATAGCTCTATATCATATATATACATAGTGAATCAAGGTCATATAAATATCATACGACAATCCTAATATATATCTCCTCTAAGCCCACTAAAACACCTGCTAGTCATATCATCCAATACCTGAAATGTCTCGGACTGACTCGAGCATTATATAAATAACACATGGGTCAAACTATGTCTAAATCATAGATCTATCTATATAGATGAAACAATATATGCTAAGGAGAAAAATGTGATAACATAACATAACAACTAAAGTCAATGATCATAATGTTGTGTGTGTGTCTATATATATGAAAAGGAGGACATATGCATGGTAAGATCCCTGAAACATCACATAATAGAATCACATAAACCATGCATAAATATGTGATCACCCATGTAGAACCATGAAAAATCAGAAATCGATGAATCAGCAAAAAATGGGTTTAATCATACATATCTGGAAATCAACATCTAAATCTGGAGAACAGCAAAAGGGAGATATCACTAAGTATAGTCGGGCTAACATGTAGGTTAGCCTAAATTTACCTCTCGGTCCCAACAAATAGAACATCATCATCACTATATGTAGGATAGGTTGCCGATTAGCATAATAAAGGATATAAGAGTCCACTATACTCTCGACATCTGTCCAAATATAGTCTCATCTCCTTATTTATAAACTATCAGAATATATTGTGATGGGAAATGACTGTCCAACATACATGAAGTCCTAAGTAGTGTCACACACACACACATATATAAACATCAATATGTAGGTCATCTAACCCATGTGTGTGTGTGTGTGTGTGTATAAGCAAGGTATATCGATAATACATGCCAATATATCACGCCGTTAGTACCAAAAGGAAGACTGATAGCACAAAGCAAGCTCCAGAGACACAAAGTTCTTTAGTCTTAGCTACCTTTAGGGTATATTGACATGTATCCACCAATGTTCTCGTTAACGCAAGGACTCGATAGTCACAACTCAACTCTATCCTCTATAGGTAACAAACTGTTGTCCTATGTGACACAGGGGCAAATGCACGAAGCGAAAGCATGAAACTGCACACACACACACATAAATATATATGTGTGTGTGTGTGTGTGTGTGTGTGTGTGTGTGTGTACATAAGATGTCATAGATATGGGGCGTGACCTTACAATCGGCCCATTAAGATGGATTCTAGCCATCTTTTTCTCTCCAACATCAATAAAAGGAGTACATGATAATAGTAGCATATAGAAATAATACCTGTAGACATAAAGTCATGCTTATCGCAGGCATGAAGCCTTACTTACTGAATATAGGCACAAAGCCATACTCATCGCTATGTGTAACACCCTACACATATCACAATTCCCATTACGTGAGTGTTATCTAATTAGAATGAATAATCGAATAAATACCACAACAACAACCCATACCATTGCATGACACTCAAACGTTTATTCATTGCTTATAAATTACACTCGATCTACAGAATAATCTATATAACAAGTCCAAAGAATAACTAGAGAAATATTACCAAAAGTTCTATACCAAACGGTATTATAATTCTGTTTATTCTAATTTCTCATCACACAGAATTATTTACATAAAACCATATCAAGGATATCATTATCCTATCATCTTAAATCATCAATCAAATTCATCTCTGTGGTAAATCACTAGAATAATTAAATCAGTAAAGAGAAGATGAGAAATTGGGAGACTTAGAAATCATCTATAAATACACTTTAGAATATCAAAAACATTAACCGAAGAATACTTCATATTTTCTTAATTTTGCAATCTTTAAATAATTAACTAAAACCAAATATAAATTTACTTTTCAATAAGCCATTCATTTCACAACCTTTTGCAAATTCTAATATTAATTTTCTAATCATAACTAATATCAGAAAACTCATTTCCTTCTTTTGATACTCAAAAATAGTTTATAAAACTAAATATTACTCATAATGTCCATTTTAGAGTTTTTTATACTTAAATACTATTTTTAAATAATTTTTACATCATCCAAAATAATTTATTACTTTCCAAACCCATACATTATGTTTTCCATAACCTTTATTATACTCAAAATTTCACAAAATATTAATTAGTAGTTATTCTATATTGTTTAGAATTTATAGGATATCAATAGATATATAAAATAAAAAACTTATATTTTTATTAAATAATCTATTTCTAAATAAAATAAAATAAAATAATAGTAATAGCATTAAATAAAACTTTTATTTAATTTTTTATACCTTTCAACATGGATTATTACATGCCTTCATGAGTAGGAAGCTGCTAAAGTGTAGCTGTCGGGGCTCGAATTCTCACCCTCTATTAGGGAGTTAGTAACCCTTACCAACTCCACTAGAGTTGCGGACACTTTTTCGCTAATTTAATTAATATGTATATATATATATGTGTGTGTATTAATATATGTGTATATATGTGTATATATAACACATGTTTTTATTTAATAAAATTTTAATTTACTTAAATTATTAATTTATATATAAATATAATAAAATAATTATAAAAAACAAACATGTTTACACAATTCAATTGTCGACGGCTCGCTACCTCCGGTCGACAACTTACGATCGAGTGGAAGCCTTAATTGTTAGACCGGTCGAAGGAATTTGTTTGAAGATAATCGCCTATTTTAGGCGATCTCTTCTTCCTCCTACATCGTTTCTTCTCCAATTCAAATCACAGTCATAATATTTAACCAATCATCAACCCAAACAATATAATATATATATAAAGATTTATATACTTAGAACATAGATGTGTGAGTGAAAACACTCACCTATACATGTGCTCCTCCTTCTTCCTCTTCTCCCTCAAACTCAAGCACATAGCATAACACTACAGCAACACAACTCGATTTCCATCTCGCCATGGATATTAAATGATGTAAAGAACCACATATTTAATTTTGGTAATTTATAATAATTTTTATGATTTTTTATTAATTTTCAAAGTGATGAGGGTTTAGTTGATATCATCAGGAAGGAGGTAATTGAGTGAGGAAAGTCAACGTAAGTATATTGCTGAGAGAAAGAAAACTCTCGAATACTAAAATCTAGAATATGGGTTTGGGCTTATGCTTTAAATATAAACAACCTATTTTTATTTCCATTTTCTTTTATCTAAACTATTTTCCATTTAATTTAAATAAACACCAATTTTCATTTCATAATCGCTTCTTTCCAAATGAATATTATAGTTCAATTATATCACTCTTATAATACATTGTTTTTGTATTTCTATCTTATTTAATTTTATTATCACACATTTACACATTAAGACCCATTTATGACATTGATTTCAAATATTATTCTCTTCTAATACTTAATCAAAAATCCATTTTAGTCAATTAATATATCATTATTAATCATTCTTAAAAACTAGGTTGTCGCATTCGTGTCACTAATATAGCGAGTTATCACACATTTGATGACATGGTGTTTGTTTAATAATATAGTGGGTTAATACATTTGTTTGATTTATACTTACATTAATGATATATTACTAATGATTGATGATTAGTATACGTGAGTATGTTTGATGATGTTAGTTTGTTTGACATTTGGGGTTAACATTGAATGTAGCCAAACTTGTATGATGTTTATTGGTTGTATTTTTTCATAATTGTTGTTGCCTTAAATTTATGACGGTTGATTCCAATGACTTAGTAGGTGTTATGTTTTCTGCTTGCATTGGTTACATTGGTTTGAGTTGACCACATTGGTTGCATGGATGTTATAGTTGTTATGTGCCAACAGTATTAAAATGAAAGAGATGAGCGGGAAGTAGAACTACGTAAGCTTCATCCCCAAAGGGATATGTAGGCAATCTTTTCTATGCAATGGTTGTCAAGCCTATGGCCGGAATGTACAGGGTTAGGCACAGTCCAAACATAATTGAACATTTTTTCCATGCATTTGTAAAGTTTGCAGATGGAAGCAAATGAGTGAGTTGAGGTCCGAATGCAGAAAACATGTGTATGTTGTTTATTTTGTACATTTTCCATATGTATAATTGTATTATTTATTGGTTGATATTTAATTGAAAATTGTAAATTCTATTTGAAGAATTGCATCATGTATGGTGTTTATATAGGTGAGATATGTTTATTTTATTTAAATTCCATCGTGTATTTTTCCTTCTTTTTTTCACATATTGATTTTAGATTTTAAAATATAAGATCAGTGGTCCACTATTTTTTTAATATTTGAGATTAGTGCGCAAGTGTAATTTGATGGTGTTTGTCACTAAGTTTAGATGTTAGAAAGTAGGTCCTCACAATAGGAGTAGAGAAATCACATAAGATTACGGACAGAACTGAGATGACCATTTGTAAAATTGAGAATGTCATCCACAAAGGAGAATGAAGAGATGAGTGTAGCACCACTGGATGCACAAATTCAGATGTTCCCACTAATTGTCAGGTCATGGGTTCTATAATTCAGAGCTTTCGCCACAATGACAAAGGGGACATATGATAAGTGGTCCCCTGCCAAATTTCCATACCTGATTTAAAGTAGCCTTTGGGCACTCGATTGATGAGAACGAATACCAACAACTAGATATGAGTCGCCAAACCACATAGATGAATGGTTCATAAAATTTGAAGGCCTCAAGCACTCTAGTGATAATAAACCAAGATATTTGGTCATAGGCCTTAACCATGTACAACTTGATGACAATGTTAAATTCTAGGATTTTTTTGATTTATTTAGAAAATGAGCTCTTACGCAAGAAGAATGTTATCAATGATAAGTCTACCTTTAACGAATCTTTCTTATGAGGGGAAGATGATTTTTTTAAGAATAAGAGTGAGTTCAGATGTTAGAATTTAAGAGATAACATTATTGGAGAAGTTACAAAGACTTATGGGTTTGAGGTTTGAATACGTTTTGGGTTCTTAATTGTAGGGATGGGCACAATGTTAGTAGTTGTCCAATTTAGGGAAGGGGAGTCCCAACAAAGATAGCTTGGAAAACTGAAGTGAAGGTAACTCCTATGATGCCTCAGTGCATTTGGAAAAAACAACCTATAAACCCGTTATGGCCAACAAAGATGTCTTTGTCAAGCCTAAAGATGGTCACCTTGACCTTATCTAAGGAATGTCATAAATGTTGAATTTTTAGTGTCATTCAAAAAGATTAGGAATATGCCTAGCAATGCTCCGATCATAATAAGTAGAAGACGTTGAGCCAAGGGCTTATAAAAATGATCGGTGTCACCTCATCCATCTCACTATTAAAATTAGTCCGAAGCTGTCAACTTTTCTAATTTTTTGGAGGGGTAATTTACTTTTATTTTATTAATAATGGAGTGGAAAATTTAATATTTTAGGTCACTATGAACAGTCCATTTAATACGAGCTTGATGACCTCTTTATAGATAATGTTACTTAGCATTCATAACCTAATCAAATATAGTAAAGAAAGTGTTCTTACTCTAGTTTCTATGATGATTTTTGATATTTTTAAGTTTGGATGCAAAATTGACCAAAGACTGAGAATACAGGAGGGTCCACTTGTTTTTAAAAAATGAATGATTAAGTGGTCGTGTCAGTTGAGGTTAATCAAAGAATCATAGGAGAGTGATTTGAATTAGAGTGGTGTAAATTATCCACAACGAAGGTTAATGGGTTATTGAACCAACTATTGTTTCTCAATACACAATCAAGTCTAGCAGAGACATAGGTGTCTCCTTCGCTATTGTTACACTGTGTGAAGTAGGAGGCGCAAAAAGGGATCTTGTGTAATCCAGTCGATGAAATGGTGAAGTCATTAATATATTGACTATTGGATGGGTTGCCTCATATTTTCTCATCATCGTTGGCTATAACATTGAAGTTGCCAACAATAAACCTAGATTAGTAGCCAAGGAAGAGAGAAAAGAAATATGGTTCCAAAGCCTAAATTCTGAGGAGCATTGCACTTGGCGTAAACATACGTGAATAGTTGAGTGGTTTACTTAGGTAAAATTTTGATAGAAAGGACAAGAGCATAGTCCGAGTCAATAATGAGTGAGGCCTCCCAATCAAATTTCAATAGGACCGAAATTTTTTCATTGCGATTGTGAAGGCCCCTACTAAAGATAGTTACTTGATCAAAGTGGGTCAACTACGCATCACATACTAGTTTTTGTAATTGGTATAATGATGATATTATGTTTTCTTAAAAATATGCTTGAGCTTATTAATAGTCGGGTCATTTCTCAACCATAGACATTCCAAAGAAGGATACTGATCATAATAATGAGTGGGGAGCATTTGTAGCTTTTGACATCCTAGCTAAGGAAGAATGGGTATGATGTTCGATAGGAGGTGCGAAAGGAACATATTTTCTATTTCGAGGATGGGAAAGAGTAGAGAGGCCAGATTATAAGCCAACAATTAATACTAAGGAAGATAATGACATAATTTTAGATTTTTGCCTGAAGAAGATTAATTTGAAGCGGGTGATACATTTGATAGTGCAACAGAAGAGCCATCTAATGGACATAGGACATCATTTATTATAATGCATGCAAGGAAAGAAGTGTTAGGATTTCTTCTGTGCAAAACTTAACAAATGATAAACTGTTGCGGAAGCTTATCCTAACACCCAAGTCACAAAGAGATAACATTGACTAAAAATAATAATATTTAAAGACAAATAATGGTGAAGATAATTCTAAAAAACAAATGAATCAAGAGAACCAACATATAAGATTCCACCCAATAACCATTTATATTGATTCTCAAAAAACAATTGTTTACAATTAATCCATCAAATACAAGCAAAAAAAAATACAATCAATAATCTAATTAAGAACAGGGTCTTAATCTCTACGACAATGACTCCTTAGTGTTTAGAGAAGAAGAATAAAGATGGAAGAAGAAGAACAAAAATTGATCAGCCAACTAAAGAAAGAAATAAGCATAACCAAATATCCCTATTAATTAGGGGGAATCCAAATTTTTCTTACCTTCTTTTGCATATTTATTTCTTTCTAAAATAATTTTGTATTACCAAAATTTAACACTTTATCTTGATGCAAAATCACATATCTCCAACATATCCTGGATTTCCACCTTCAATCGAATCATCTCTTCAAAACAAAAAATAATAAAATGACCCAATCGAATAAACATACAAGTCTACCAACTTCAGATCAATCACCACTCTCTTCTCTCAATCATGCCAAATCACAATCCACTACTGCCGCCTACAAGTGATGCATCTTCCGCCATGTAATACACCTCACCATTTGGCCTTAAAAACTTTTATAACACTACAAAGACCTTCATATATTGTTTGTAAATTTTCTAATTCGACACGCGTCTAATACTTGATCTGATCTCTCCACATGATCACCATCGGTACCTCTAGCATCATCAATATGAAGGCTTCGATAGAAAATATGTTCACTAACACAACCATCAAAAGCAGTGCATACATTCTCCTTACCACCAATATGTGGACTTAGCTCTTTAACTATCACTCGCTTCCTATCATCGACCATACGACTAAGCTATCTATAAAGGTTTCCATCATTTAATACTCCTCTCATCGTAATATAACCACCCTTCACAACTCTCAAAACTTTATCTCGAGTCTCATAAGTGCAATTACGGTAATCCAACTGATCAAATGAAATAAGATTATACAAACTAGTAGGCGCGTGTCTCACGCTGGAGACTTCTCTAACCATGCCATCATAGATACGAAAGTGGATAGATATAATACTACAAACTGAAGCTCTACACCATTGGCAGCCTTAATCATGTCGACGGTCTTCATATAAGAAGAATAACACCCCACATCACCACATATGTGAAAACTAGCATTCGAATCAACCTTCCAAGGCTTAGCATCGCTAATGAGAACATCACAAGAAGTATCACTGTTGCTACCTTCAGCTATGCTGGCACTTTGATTCCCTTGCTACCATACTCTTATGTCGAATTGATTCAATATTGACCATTTTCTTCTAAGCTCTTCATAAAGTGACCATTCTAGACAGTATCCAATAAGACAACTCTATTAGCATTGGAGTTACTTAATGATACAACCAATGTTTTCCAGCTCTCTAAAAAAGAACTCATCAATAAAAGAATACTTTAAAATGGGGACGGAGCCTGGAGTCGGTCGGAGTCGGCTCTGTCTCCATTATGGAGTCGGCTGGGGATGGCTCAAAATTCTGTTGAAGTTTGCATCGGCTGGGGGCGGCCTGTAATGGCTAGCGTCGACTATTTAATTATTTTTCCAATCTAATTCTTATATACACCCATTTCGTTTGAAAAAAATAAAAAAACTACTAAAATGGCTAAAAAAATAAAATTAACATTTATTATTATTATTGACTGAATGACGGGTCATGATAGGCTAAATTGGTATTTTCGATGATACATGTTCGTATAATTAAAAAAAATTCGTTGTTGAAAATCTAACCCGCACGACCAATCGATGCAACTTTTAGTCGATCCATTATAAAAATTTGATAAAGGTGGTTATATTTAACATTTTCAAGAATTAAAACAATTTTTAAACCGTTTGGTAATCAATTATGAATTTTTAAATGTATTTGGTATAATAAAATTATATAAAATAAAATATGCGGCGTAAAAATAAGTTCTTTGAATCTTATGTCGATCTAAGGTATTTTGGACATGTTTTCAGAATATGGTTTAAAAATAAACGAATCTGGCGTGTCGATCTTGAATTTTAAATTTATGGCCGTTCGTGGACTTTTGGATAAAAAATCCTTCGTTCGAAGGCCGAATGACCTTCAAATGAGACCAAATTTGAACCCACTGATGATGCGTAGTGTTTTAATCGAACCCATACGGTTGGATTTGCAAAAAAAATCATCAAATCCGAACGATTGGATAACTTTATTTTCGATGTTTTTTTTGCGAATTCAACTATACAGATTTGATTAAAACACTACGAAACATCACTGGTTCAAATTTGGTGTCGTTTGAAGGTTGTTTGACCTTCGAACGAAGGCTTTTTTGCCCGAAAGTCCACGAACGGTCATAATTTGAAATTCAAGATCGACACCCCAGATTCATTTATTTTTAAACCATATTCTGAAAATATGTCCAAAATACCTTAGATCGACATGAGTTCCAAAGAATTTATTTTTACGCCGCATATTTTATTTTATATAATTTATTATATCAAATACATTTAAAAATTCATAATTAATTACCCAACGGTTTAAAAAATTATTTTAATTCTTGAAAATGTTACATATAACCACCTTTATAGTAAAACGGATCGACTAAAACTTGCATCGATTGGTCGTGCGAGTTATATTTTTGAACAACGAAAATTTTCGAATTATATGAATATATATCATCGAAAATACCAATTTAAACTATCATGACCCGTCATTAGATCAATAATAATAATAATAAATGTCAATTTTATTTTTTTGGCCATTTTAGTAGTGTTTTTTATTTTTTCAAAGGTGTAAAAAAAGAATTTAAAAAAAAATATGGGCCGACCCTAAGCGACTCAAGCCGTCACTAATCGAGCCGATGCCAACCAACGCCAGCCGACTCCATATCGAGTACATAGGTTTCAACTGAGACCTTCTTCTACACTTTCTTTGCTTTATAAAATTAGATTTTTTTTCTTCCCCATCACTGATTCCGGCCCTCTCCAGCCGTCACCCTCCGTCGTCGCCATAGAAGCCTAGAACTCGTCGGAATCTCCTCTTCTTCTTGAATTTAGTAATTTTTAAAACCCTAATTTCAAATTAAATTGTTTAATTAGATTTAAATGTACACTATTGTGATGATAATTGGGTGTAGGTATTGCTAATTTTGTGTATTATGTTATTTTGTGTATTATGTTATTTTTAGTATAAAGTCGTTGAATCTGAAAGTGTGAACTGAGAATAATTGGGTGTAGGTATTTAGAATTCGAAAGTGTGAAAGTATGAATTGGGAATTGGGAATTTGAAAGTGTGAAAGTTTGAATTTGAATTTTATTCCCGATCGATCCCTTATATTTTATATTTGGATTGAGTGAGGACGACTTGGTCATCGAGTGTTGTTTGACTGGCATGTGCGCCTTGTATTTGGATTGAGTGAGGACGACATGGTCGTCGAGTGTTGTTTGACTGGCCTGTGCGCCATGTGTTTGGGTATTTATACCTGGAAAGTCTCAGTTGCCAGTCCATTCGGACAGTGTCGATATTATACGAAGGACGTATCGTCTCGATACGCTACCATTTATTTCTGATGCCTAGGTGAAGCGACTATTTGGATGTTTATTGCTTTATATGCAATAAACATCTTAATATAAATGATTTAAAGGAAATAATTTATAAATAAACTTCTTACTTATTTTAGTCTATCTCTAATTAATATAAATAAATTAAGTGAAAATAAGACAGCAACAAAGCTTTTAGTCCAATAGGCTTTGGTAGATTAGAAAATACGATAATAATCACATAAAACTTCAGATGCAACTATATGCGTATATGAATAGAAAAGAAATGTTGTCGAAATTCCGTGTGTATATATATATTTAAATTAGGAAAAATATTCAACTATCTTCTCGACCGTACTTAGATGTATGAAAGTCAAACAGGAATGAAAGGTTCAACGAAAAAACATTTTAAGGATGGTGTACGTGAAATTGTTAAATTCGCCAAAGCTAATAATGAAGAAGGCGGCACACAAATCCGTTGTTCGTGTCGTAAATGTCGACATTTGTATTATCGGGAACTAGATTTAGTTATTGTACATTTGTGTAAATTCGGTTTTGTGCTAAACTATTATTTCTAGGATCGTCATGGAGAAAAAATAGGTGCATCTAATTCTAGTGCCTTAGGCTGAGGTGAATAGCAATAATGTTACGACGAATCAAATAGTAGATATGGTGGAAGATGCAGCATGATCAATGTTCTTTACTGTTCAAGTTAATGATGTAATGTAGATGAAGAACCAACCGAAGGGGTGAAAAGAATTTATGATTTACTGGATTCTGCGAAAAGACCATTGTGGGAAGGTTGTAGTAGCGGAACGGAATTGTCAGTTACTGCCGAATACATTACTATGAAATCAAAATCCAATTTTACTGAAGCTGGATTTACAGCAGTTGTACAAGCTACAAAATATGCCACCCAATAATATGATGTGCGATAGTCATTATAAAGTGAGAAAGCTAATGTCTGCTTTTGGTTTTCCCTACCAGAAGATAGATGCATGCACAAAAGGTTGTATGTTGTATTGGAAAGATGACATTAATCTTAAGAAATGCAGAATATGTAATGAGAAAAGATACAAACCAAGAAAAAAAGAAAAGGAAGTTCCATACAAGAGAATGCATTATTTACCCATCACTGTCAGACTTCAAAGGTTATGTGCATCGTCTGCGATAACTTACATATGAGATGGCACAGTGTGGGAACGCAGGAAGAGGGGAATTTGATACATCCATCGGACGGAGAAGCATGAAAACATTTCGATAAGACTGAACCTGCGTTCGTCGTAGAGAGTCATAATGTGAGACTTGGTTTATGTATAGATGGATTTTCACCATTCTCTCAATTTGGTAGTAAATATTCGTCTTGGCCTATTATCGTTGCACCTTATAATTTACCTTCGTGGATGTGTATCAAAACCCCATATATGTTTCTTACGATTGTCGCTCCTGGTCCTGATGATCCGACATAAGGAATCAACGTTCATCTACAGCCATTGATCGAAGAGTTGAAAACATTGTGGTATGAAGGGGTGGATACATACAACGCGTCGATAAAAAGGAATTTTCGTATGTTTGCATCTTTGTTATGGACTATTATTGATCTTCCGGCTTACGCAATGCTTTCAGGCTGGAGTACGACCGGTCGCCTGGCTTGTCCATACTGCATGGAAGATACATAGGCATTTTCATTACCGCATGGAAGGAAAATTTCATGGTTTAATTGTCATCGATGTTTCCCATGTAAATCATACTTTTAGAAGAGATAAGAAAAACTCTGTAGTAAATAGAGCAAAGAACAGACAACGACCAATGACTTTATCAGGTGAAGAATTATATGAACTAGTTAAAGAATATCCGAAGATACATGAAACTGGAGTACAGACTGAAATTCCAGGTAAATCGAACTGGCATAATTGGTGCAAACAAAGTATATTTTGGGAGTTACCTTATTGCAAGCATCTCTTACTATGACATAAATTGATGTGATGCACAACGAAAAAAACATGTTTGATAATGTGTTTAATACAGTTTTGAATGTCAAGGGTAAAACTAAGGACGATCTCAATTCAAGACGTGATATAGAACAATATTGTAAACATCCCGAACTTCATATAAACCCTAATCACAGTAAAAAAAACCCAAAGCATGCTATGCGCTAGACAACAATCAAGTAAAACTTGTGTTGAAGTGGATTGAAGGGCTAAGATGTCCCGATGGGATTTCTTCAAATCTCCGTAGATGTGTTGACTTAAAAAACAATAAATTGAGTAGGATGAAAAGTCATGATGGAAAATTTCTTACCCGTCGTTTTGAAAGATCTATTGCCTGTAAAAGTGTGGAGTGCTATAACAGAATTAAGTCTATTTTATAAAGAGCTTTGTTCGACCACGTTAAAAGCTCAGCATGTTCGTAAACTTGAAAATGACATCCCTATACTACTCTGCAAACTTGAGAAAATATTTCTTCCAAGATTATTTAATGTAATGGAGCATTTACCTGTTCATCTTCCATATGAAGTACTTCTTCGAGGTCCTGTGCAATATGGATGGATGTATCCATTTAAGAGGTAATTTTGAATATTTGAAATAATGATTTAAATTTCAATTTATTGTAAGAAAATTTTAATCGAATAAATTTTGTAATAGGTGCTTGAATCATCTCAACAAAAAAGTTAGACAAAAAGCACGAGTTGAAGGTTCGATTTTCAAATCTTATATCGAAGAAGAAGCTTCATTCTTTTTCTCTCACTATTTCAATGACCATGTGAACTTATCGTTTACAAGTGTTTCGCGTAATGATGAAGCCGTTGAACAAGATTGTTCTAAATCAATGTTTTCTATTTTTAGACAGAATGCCCAAGCTGCTGGAAAATGTGTGGAAATATAGTTAAACGATAGAGATTACCATATAGCACACACATACATTCTTCTTAATTATGCTGAAGTTGCACTATTTATTAGGTAAATATTGAATGATAATTCTCGATAATAGTACATATTTGTATTATTTACGAGTTATCCAATTTAAATTGATTTTGCACTTAATATACGTATAAATATATTTGCAATATTTACGAATCAGAACATTCACTTGGCGATCTTAGTAAAGAATTTGCTAACTGGTTTACGAAATACGTTTATGATCAAAGAAATTTTGTCGGTGATGAAGGATTGAAATGTCTTGCGATAGGACCAAAAAGAAATGTCAACACTTATCCAATATTCTTCATGAATGGATTTAAATTCAACACCAAGGAATACAGTGCTGAAAAAATGACTTATAACAGCGGTGTATTTGACAAAGGGACTGATGATCCAGATGAACATATAAAAGACTTTTACGGCATCTTAGCACAGGTTTTGGAATTGACATATTCTGTCCAATCTGTAGAAAAAGTAGTTTTATTCACATGCAGTTGGTTTAGCAATGTTCCGGCCTCTGGTATCAACATGTACAAAGATTATAAACTTATTAAAATAAAGCATAAATCACGTTACTCAAAGTATGATCCTTTCGTGTTAGCCAAAGAAGCATTACAGGTTTATTTTGCTCTGTATCCATCACTAAAACGAGAAAAAGCAGACTGGTCGGCTGTTTTTAAAACAAAAGGCAAGATTTACACTTGACAGAAATAATATTCTAGACGAAGCAGCTTATCAAGCAGATCTTAAGCCAAATAATGAATTAATAATAACTGATGATCATGCTGATATAGGGCCTTTGAACGATGAATCAAATATTCTAATAGAAGCATTTGAGACTTTAGAGGGAAATGACGATATAGAGTGCGAGACTGAGTCAGAATCACAAAATGATGAAGATTGATTATTAATTAGTGATGATACAATGTATATAAGATGGAAATTTGTATCGTTTGTTGTATTATGTCAATTCTAAAACCTGTGTTAATGTAATGGAAATTCGTATCATTTGTTGTATTATTCTTTTATTATTCTGCTGTGAGCTATATGTACGCGATTATTAATCAGACATGTTTTCTAATTATGAAATGATATATGTTTTTTCATTATATGAAATGATATATATATATATATGCATGTTTCTAGCAGATATTATGTCACGCAGCAGGCGGTCCCAAGGTTCACTAGACCCTGCTCTTGGCGAGGGTAGTAGTGGTACGACCGATAATCGCCAGAGAGCATACTTAGTGCCGAAGACCGATGGAGGGTAAATATTTAATTTACTGCAACTTCATTATATTATTTAGCGCATGCTACTAGTATATTTAAGATTTATTAACTGACAATATCAAAATGTATTCAGGATTCGATTTACAGCCATTCGAGCCCATTCTATCTATGTCTCGCAATAGCTACCATAGTAGAATGACGGACTTGTGGAAGCATTGAGATAGGATCCCACTTTATATCGGAGATGCCGTATGGGTTGACCTCCGGGTAAGTATAAAATTCTAATTAATTTGAGATTGGCATATTTGATCTTTGTAAATCAATATACAATTTATATAATTCATTTAAATTTCAACGTGCAAACATCCTTTATTGTGGATCCCGAAGACCTTGGGACGTTCAGGACGCACTGGAGAGGATGATGAGAAAAAACTATAGAGGTACGCTCTCTAAGATGAAAGAGGCCGGTAAAAAGCCAAACTAGATAAGAGAAAATTTGTATGCACGGTTTATGCAATATTGAAAAAGCGAAGACGCGAAAGTAAATTTTCTACCTTCGTACGTCTGCAATTATAATTCGTTTAAATGTTTATATAATAGTTAAATTATACAGGCGGTAGCATCGAGGAACTCCACAAACAGGCTTAGGAATCCTGCAACACACCGCGGTGGATCCAAGTCTTTTCAGTAATATAGAGAAGAAATGGTAAATATAAAAATTGATATTTTAATTTACTTATAACATTATTTAGTTATATATATGTATATATGTGTATATATATACATTCTTTAATCATATCTAATTTCAGACGAAGGAGAGAGGTGGTGTTGCACCGTCTCATTAGGACGTCTTCACCCGAACACACGCCGTCGAGCATATAGATGAAGATGGCGTAGTAACATATGAATGATCAGACGCCAAATCAGCGAATATCCGGGTATAAAGACTATAAATTGTTTCTCTTATTTAATAATACATTAAATTGAATATTCTTCTTCTCAAAATTATATTTCTAAACACAGGAGAGATGCGATCAAGAGATTTCTCACGTGCTTGTAGAGTCTGGCAGGGAGCAGTTTACCGTTGAGGAGACGGACATGATATTCACTCGTATTACCGACGTGCTGACCAGAAATAGACAGTATGGATATGGCAATCAAGCGGTAATATTTATTGAATTTAACTAATTCATTAACCAGTTTATAAATTTTATTGAATATTACGTATAAACTATAACTATGAATTTATTAATATACAGACCGCGACCTAAGCTGCTTACAATAAACAACAGGTTGAAGAAACAATAGCGACCCTCCAAGCACAAGTTGCCAAGTTGAATGATTGGAGGAAGACTGGATTGAAGCAGCAACTAGACGAGGCAATTTCTGCTTACTTGGCAGAGCACGGGACGAATATGCTGCCATCACATGGATCTAGCGCTGCTGATGATTCGGGCGAGTGCTAGTAAGTTTTTATATATGTTTTATTATGAACTTTGAATGTCTTGTATATTTGATGAACTTTTGGTTATTTTTTGTAAATATTATGAATATTTGTGATGATGGACGTTTGGAGATGTATATTAATGTTTTGTGGTTCTTAATTGGGCATATATATGATGTATATTGTTGTTTGGTGAGGTATATTTTAAGAATATATATGATTGTGTCGATGGAAGGTAGAAATATCTGTTGAAAATGCAGAAAAATTTACCCAGATTAGCGTCGGCTGAAGTCGGCTAGCGTTGACCTATGGATCATTCATTATTATACACATGGAATAAGTTTAGCATCGGCTGGAGTCGGCTAGCCGACTATAGCCGACGCTAAACTAGGGGACAGAACCGTCTCCATTACTGTCACCATTTCACTTGGCGACGAACTATTTAGCATCGGCATATAGCATTAGCTCGAATCGGCCGGAGTCGGCTCGAGTCGGCTATATGCCGACGCTAAACAGTCTTCTCCTTGTAGTGAGAAGATCATCTAAGAATCATGCTATGTGTGGTAGAATAGGAATAACTTACGAGCAATAAATAGGCAAAGGAGTAGGACGAGCAGTAAATGCATGTGTACACATATCCATATGCATATCAGTGGGGTAAATGATGGTGAACTGCATGCTGACAGTTTAATAAGACCTATCAGTTTATAAAATGAAAATATAGATGCGAACATATCTGTATTATTACAAATATTGAGTTCGAGTATAAGGTCGGCCCATGTATTGTCAGCCCATACATTCTCTGTTTATAAATACAAAGCATTGTACACAAGAATAGTTAGTGAAATCAATAAAGCTTTTATCAAATTTCTTCTATTTTCTTAACTTGGTATCAGAGCAAATCTATAACCTAACGGTTAAAATCAAAGTTCCCTGCCCACCCTCATCAGAGCATCATCATCATCTGAAGGTGGCTGCACTGGTGGTGATCTTCTCAGATTTATCATTATCATTGAAGATTTCTATTTACCTCTCTCTTGAATACAAGTTTACAATCAAGAATTGCAGACTTGCATTCATTTCTTGCATAGTAGATCTGGGTAACTCTTCTTGCTGTACCTCACCAAGAAAGCACCATCAGAAAGAGCATCATCACCTAACACTCTCTGGCTGCACAGTGGTGATCAGGAATCAGAAATTGCTCTGTTCATCTTTTACTCGAAATCCAGTCCTTCATCTCACCAGTCTTGTTGATACTTTCTGTTCATTAACATCATCATGGATGAAGAAAACAGTAATGTTAGAGGAAATTCACCAAACAATTCAAGAACTGCCACCTCTCATCAGTTAGCAAATCAAGATTTGATCAAAGCAATGATAAAGCCCAATAGTCAGATCATTACAATACAATTAGATGAATCTAATTATCTAATGTGGAAATTTCAAATTGAAACAGCAATAAGAGGATATGATATAGAAGGCTATGTTCTTGGAACAATCATAGTTCCACCAAAATATGTTGCAGACAATGAAGGAAAACTGAATATCAATAAAGAATTTTTGAATCATCAACGACAGGACAGTCTCATCAGTTCATGGCTTCTTTCCACAATTGGGTCTAACATTTTACCACAACTGATAGGGTGTAAATCATCTCATAAAATATGCCACTCTATTGAGCAATTATTCAACACTCAGTCAGCGGCAAAAGTTCTATATTACAAAAGACAATTACAAAATTTAAAGAAAGAAGGCATGAACATGAGAGACTATCTAAACAAAATCAAGATCTTATGTCATCAACTTGGAGCAGCAGGACATAAAGTGTCAGAAGCTGAGCATGTATTATCAATTTTAAGTGGTTTAGATGATGAATATGATGCTGTGACAGCGATAATTTCATCTAAGGAAAGAACTCCCACTATAGACTATGTACATTCAATTCTCCTCTCTCATGAAGGAAGAATTGAACAAAAGAAACAAGTTATTAATGACCTTTCTGCCAATTATGTATCCAAGAATCAAGAAAAAAGATACAATAATAAAAATCAAAGGGGTGGACCCTCAAATAGATCAAGAGGCAGACGAGGCAGATGGTGGCCAAATAATAATAATAGGTTGAGGTGTCAAATCTGTGAGAGATTTGGACACAGTGCAAATAAATGCTACTTTAGATTTGATAGTAACTTCACACCAAATCAGCAAGGGTCTAACAGTCAGAGAAACCATCAAAGTGTCAACATGGTCAATTTACAGCAAGATGCAAAGAATCCGAAAGAAAATACTGCAAAAGTAGAAGATATTTCCGATGACAGCTGGTTTCCAGACTCAGAGGCCACAAATCATGTGACAAGCAATTTTGGAAATCTAAATCTTGACAATCAAGAATACAAAGGTAAACAAGGTATACATATGGGTAATGGAAAATCCATAAACATAACCCATGTTGGTAATTCTTATATAAAAGGTGTTAGAAAGCTTTATCTAAATAACTTGCTTAGAGTTCCACTAATCAGAAAAAATTTGCTTAGTGTATCACAGTTTGTCAAAGATAATAATGTATATTTTGAGTTCTACCCTGACTACTGTGTTGTTAAAGATATTCTAACCAATGAAACTCTTTTACAGGGTAGGCAATGTAAGGGACTTTACAAGTTTAATGTCAACAACTCAAGAAATGATAAGCACAGAGATAAATGGTGTAATAATTCAGAGATAGTTCAAGCAAGTGCATGTAACACCTTTGATAAATGGCATTATAGACTGGGTCATGTAAATGCAAAAATAGTAAAGCAAGTACTGAGTAGCAATAATATTTCTGTTGAAAGCATGTCTCTACCATATGTTTGTACTTTTTGCCAAATTGGAAAAAGTCATAAGTTGCCCTTCAATAATTTTACAACTATATACACCAAGGCATTAGAATTGGTTGCAATTGATTTGTGGGGTCCTGCACCCATCTGTACTGACTATGGGTATAAGTATTACATATCTTTTATAGATGCTTATTCAAGATATACTTGGATTTATTTCTTAAATTCAAAGTCTGAAGCATGTAAATCTGTTATTCAATTCATTAACACTGCTGAAAGGCAAACTGATAATCAAGTCAAAATACTGCAAACAGATGGTGGAACAGAATTCTACCCTCTGAAAACCTATTTACAAAGTAAAGGGATTGTTCACAGAACAACATGCCCTTATACTTCAGAACAAAATGGTTTAATTGAAAGAAAACACATGCATATAGTTGAAACTGGTTCAACATTACTAGCTCAAGCATCTCTACCTTTAAAATTCTGGCCTGGTGCTTTTTTTACTAGCGTGTATCTAATAAATAGACTACCTTCAAAAAAATTAGATCTTAAAAGTCCTATGGAGGTTCTATTTAATAGAAAACCAGATTATTATAGATTAAAAATATTTGGATGCCTCCGCTTTCCTTGTCTAAGATCTTATAATGCTCATAAATTAGACTTTAGATCATCTCCCTGTACCTTTCTAGGATATGCTGCAAACAAGAAAGGATACAAGTGTATAGATGGCAATGGAAAAATCTTTATATCTAGACATGTTGTTTTTAATGAACGAATTTTCCCATACAATGAAATAAACATAAAAACAACACAAAGGATACAAAATGCAAAATTTTCCATACCTCCATTGCCTGATTTAGATATGCAGAATATCAGTGAGACAGGTAGCAAATCTCATCAAGTTACTTCAGATTCAGAAGTAAGTGATGATCAAAGAAATGGATCTGACAACCCACAACAAGATGTATCCCATAGTAGAAGCATGTCTGAATCCATTCAATCAATTGATGATTCAGAACCATCAATTGATCAACAGGAGACCTCAACAAGCAATACTGCTGAACCTATCACTCAACAGATCATTCCTGAAAACACTGGTCATCACATGATCATAAGAGCAAAAAGAGGCATATTCAAACCAAAAGTATACAATACTGTTGCAGAGAATGATGAGCCAAGTACTTATTATCAAGTAATTCAGAATCAAAAGTGGAAAGCAGCCATGAATGAAGAATATAAAGCACTTCAGAGAAACAATACATGGGAACTAGTTCCACTGCCAAAGGATAAAAACATTATAGGGTGCAAATGCGCATACAGATTAAAAAAGGATGCCAATGGTTCAATTTCTAAATACAAGGCAAGATTGGTGGCAAAAGGGTATTCACAATAAAATGACTTTGATTTTGGTGAAACTTTTTCACCTGTTGTGAAACCAGCATCAATAAGAATAATTATTACAATAGCCTTGCATAGAAATTGAATCATAAGGAAGCTTGATGTAAATAATACTTTTTTGAAGGTGTATTGCAGGAAGAAGTATATATGGAACAACCACTTGGATTCAGAAAAAATGACTCTCAACAACTTGTATGCAGACTGAAGAAGGCAATTTATGGTTTGAAGCAGGCACCAAGGGTTTGGTTTGACAAATTAAAATCAACCTTGATGACAATGGGATATACCTCAACAAAATCTGATAACTCAATATTTACAAAGTTTGATGCTGATAAAATAACTTATATACTAATATATGTTGATGATATACTTATTACATGAAACAATCAGATTGAAATCAGCAACATCATCACGCAACTAAATGACATCTTCTCCATCAAGGATCTTGGAAATCTTAATTATTTTTTAGGAATTGAAGTCAGCAAAAATTCAGACTCAACAATGCATATTAGTCGGAAAAAATACATCACAGAGATTCTCATGAAAGCAAAAATGGATAACTCAAATCCTCTACCTACACCTATGATAAGTAATTTACACTTATCTAAAGTCAAAGGAGAACCAATGTCAAATGTCAAGCAATACAGAAGCATAGTGGGTGCTCTACAGTATGCAACAATCACCAGACCAGAAATCTCATTCAGTGTAAACAAAGCAAGTCAGTTCATGCAGAACCCACTAAATGAACACCGGAAAGTTGTAAAGAGAATATTAAGATACCTAAATGATACGCTCAATTATGGTCTAACTCTGCAATCAAGTAAAACACTCAACATAACAGCATACGCAGATGCATACTGGGCAACAGATATTGATGATCGAAAATCAACTACCGGGTATTGCATTTATCTGGGTCAGAATCATATCTCGTGGTGCTCAAAAAAACAGTCAACCATATCTAGATCAAGTACTGAAGCAGAATACAGAAGTGTAGCTAGCACAACAATAGAGATCATATGGATTAAATCTCTACTGAGTGAGTTAAAAATAAAAATTCCAAACAAGGCTACAATATGGTGTGATAACATGAGTACAATAGCCTTATCAGCCAATTCAGTGTTGCATTCTAGAACTAAGCACATGGAACTCGACATATATTTTGTCAGAAAGAAGTTATGAAAGGGAATATTACTGTAAATCACGTACCGTCAACCTACCAGAGAGCTGATATTCTCACGAAGCCATTGTCAAAAATAAATTTTCTTTGCCTAAGACAAGATCTGAAGGTCACTGAAATCAGCAACAATCACTCAGACAGTCAAAGCAGCAACGTACTTAGAAAGTCTCATTCCATCGATGTCAGATCTAAAAGACACCAAAGCTAAAGCTCATCACCATTATCTGTAGAGAAAAATCAACTACAAAACCAAATCAAAGATCTGATTTTGCACTCGTTTTTCCTCTGGCAACCTCAAGAGAACTCATGCCACACTCTTTATCTCAATACCCCTCGGAATCTACTGTGTATTTTCTCGAAGCACATAATTTATCATCAATTTTGTGAAGAATCGAGAGATCTAAAGAACGGCGACATCAGAGAGGAATATCGCAAACTATAACCCTAGACGGATTTGAGGGGGTATAAAATGAAAATATAGATGCGCACATATCTGTATTATTACCAATATTGAGTTCGAGTATAAGGCCGCCCCATGTATTGTCAGCCCATACATTCTCTGTTTATAAATACAAAGCATTGCACACAAGAATAGTTAGTGAAATCAATAAAGCTTTTATCAAATTTCTTCTATTTTCTTAACTTAAAAACGAGTCAATGTCATTCATACTAGAGGATCCCTCATTGTCAAATAGGGCGGCGGCGAGTGACTTGTCGATCGTCGATGGCCCAACAAGATCTGTGCATGACTTAGATTAAGCGTGGTAGAATCAAAGTGATTTTAAACTTTCCTACCGGCTATAACAATTTTTTGCTACATTGATATGATAAGTACATCGTCGGAGAGTAGATCATCATAGTGATCGCAGTTGTTGTCCTTGTCCACAGTCACGGAGGAGAGGACGGCGAAGGGGTTCTGACCTACTTGTTAGATACGGCTGATTTCCTGTTACGCTTTTGCCTTTGCATTGGGCTTCATGATGAATATGGCGGGAGAAGACTAGCACGAGGCTGAAGTTCCAAATCAATTGGTGTTGGTCTATATGTGATAGGTTATCTTGGAAGCTGGAGGTGAGGGACGTAATGGTGCATGTGAAGGTTCTGTATATACGGGACTGAGAATGTAGTGGTTTATGGCATGCATCACTGAAGAGGATAATGTCAAGGCTTTGGCCCATAAAGCTCCAGAAGAGGGTGTCATCATCCCAATATGAACCAGTAACAGGGTTAAGTTCATGAAACTGCTGATACTAGGGTTCAAAAGCAAGGGCAGATCTGATAATAAGCTGAGGGTAAAGTGTCCTGGTAACAATGGAAATTACATCGTTTAATATTTGGACAGTTTAGTGTACGGGCTGTTTAGAAGATGGGCCTGTGTTCAAATTTGGTATTTGATTTGTAGTGGGAAGTTGGCCTGCACAAGAGAAAGGCCCATTAGAGCTTGAATATGAAATTATTGAAGGACCTAAATACCAAATGCGAGGTGGGACTGGGCCTTTTGTGGATAATTGGGCCCATGGGCTGAGTCAAATTTGTAGCCAACTTATTTTGTGCAGTAGTAGCACACGGGTTGGTTGAAGTCAGAGTACAAATGAAAGTTGGTTGCTCATAAGTTTCCACGAGGGGAGGATTGGTTGTGGCCTGAAGGACTTGAGTGGTTGGACTAGGCTTAGACGCTGCATGAACACTGCCAACATGAGTTGGGGTAGGCATTAGGCAACACATCAAAAATAGAAGATTGAGCACTGTTGACACTACGAATGGTTATCACTGGAGCACCTGATACGCGGAGCCACTTTTTTTGTTTCCAGCGTTTCCTTCTTGAGCCGCCATGGATGATATATCAGCTGTGGAGATTGAAGCATTTGGAATGCTAGCATGTTCCACATTTGTTTCACTTCGATTAGATTGGTTTCTTTGAGTTTGGGGACTCAAAGGCAAAATGATCACAAAGTTATGGTCCGCAATAGCTTCTGTACACTAAACATCTTGCTAATGGCTTAATTTCCTACGCATTGCACAATGAAGTGGGAGGTTTTCATACTCAATGTATTAACAATAATCTACTTGACCAGCAAATACACACATGGGTGGTGGATTTGTGAGGCCAATCTCGACAAAAACATGCGCCAAGGTAGGGTAATTGAGGTTGATGATGCTTGTAATTTTAGTGGAAAAGCTCAATTCGGAAGCCATTTTTCTTCCGCCTTAAGTGTCTTCCCTATTTGTACTGCAAATATGGGAGCGAAAGTCAAACTGGATAAAATGGACTATCAAGCATGTGATGGAAACCAATCGACCGTTTGAAGACCTTCATTTGAGCATTCAAAATTGTTAGCGCCACAACAAGCTGGAAAAGATAATCATCTTCATTATAAAGTTGAATTAGTATGTACTTATCATCAATAACTCTAGTTTTAGCTCGAGTCATGAGTGAAAATCTAGCAAAAGCTTTCCTTATGTCGTCATTCAGTAGTCGGGGTTGTTGTAAATTTTCAAATAGCTTTGGGGTTTTGGGTTTTTTTGATTTGGAAGAGTAGAAGTAAAGAAAGAAGAAGAAAAGAAAGTCCCACATTATAGAAAATCGAAGAAAATATTTGTATATATTTAGCCTTCTCATGTGGATGTTTGGGCCTTGGGGCTCCCACATGTTTGCTTTGTTGTGAGGAGAGAAGTCATGCAACACCATACGCACGCCGTCGTCCGTTCGACCGAAACGGGTCGGGTGTGGATTTGAAAATATTTTTGCATCATATATGAACAGTAACGGGCCAGATTTCTGCCCGTTAAGGACCCAGAACCGAATTTCTGAAATTGAATAAAGTGCAGGAAATTACAATGGTTTTCTGAACGTTGCAAAATATGAAAGGACGCGACGTTTAAATTTGAACCCATTCGTAACAGTTGCGAACCGTTGCAAACGGTCGTGACGCTTCGCTAATAGACACCTCTTCACGTCTATAAATAGCAACGCCCAGAAACGTTGCAGATAGTTTTAACTCTGAACTCCTTCTTCTGCTTCTTCACAGCGCAATTTTGCGACACTAGAAAGTGTTGCAAAACACTGCGCCACCATTACACTCTTTTGTGATGCGTTCAAAGTGTTGCAAACACTGTATACGTCGAAAAATTGCTCTCTCCTTTCTCTTCATTCTATTATATACATTGCATCATCCGAAACCGTTGCTAAAATGTTCTTGGTCGAATCAAAGACATACAAACTTTGAATCTGATTACGCTATTATAGGGCTTCATTGAATCCCGAAAGTCGATAGTTCGGTAACCCGTTTGTGGTGGGTTGAACTATTGTCTGAAATAATCTATTTCATAGATCCTTGAAGTCAGAAGTACAACATTATCTTCATCACAATCGCCATCAAATTCGTCTCGAACCGCAAAATCTCCAACAAATTTCAGACAATATACTTCAACCATGGAAGGTTCGAGCGCTCTACAAGTTATGAATCAGCATCCAACTCGATTGGAGCGTTTTCATGGCGACAATTTCACTCATTGGCAAGAAATGGTGAAATTTTTCTTCGTCACCGTCAAGTTGTTCTACATTTTGGAAGATAGCTTGGAAGAAATCCCGGACGAAACTGATAAAGATGATGATGCTCTAAAGGCTAAATGTGCAAAGCGCAAAGAGGACGATTTCCTATGTAGAGGCCATATTCTGAATGCGCTATATACCCCAGTCTACAATGCTCATGGGACCTTGGAAACAGCGAAGGCACTCTGGACTGCCCTGGAGAATAAGTACCGCATATCCGAGGCAAGTAATAAAAAGTTTCTTATTTCTAATTTTATGGATTTCAAAATGGCCACCAATAAGTCCATAATTGGACAAGTAAGCAAAATCTTACTGTTGGTGAATCAACTTAAAGATGCTGGAATTGATCTCCCTGAATCTTTTGTTGTTGGAGTTATAATTTCTAGACTTCCGCATAGTTGGAATGATTATAAGAAAAATATGAAACATGCGGAAACAGATTATAATTTAGACGGTTTGCAGCGTCATCTTCGTATTGAAGAAGACTCTCGTAAACGTGATCTAGATGGTAATCCGCAAACTGAGTCCCATTCTAAGGCGAATAATGTTGACATTACTGATAAATTAAAGCCAAAGAATGAGACACAGTTTAAGAAGAAAAATCATTTCAAAACCAACAACAAAAAGAAAGGTGCTTGTTATTTTTGTAATATTCCCGGCCACTATGCCCGAGACTGCCGTCTGTGGAAGAAACAACAAAAAGTGAATGTGGTCGAAGTCTCGCTTGTGGATGTAGTGCAAGAGGCGAACTCCGTTAGTGGCAATGATAATGATTGGTGGTTCGATACTGGAGCAACCATTAACATTTGCAAAAACCGTAATCTTTTCAAGAGTTACGAAGAAAATAAAGGAGAAGCCGACGAAGTTACTGGAGCAAATAAGGTTCCAAGCAAAGTTCTGGGAAAAGGCACTATAGAACTTCCTCTCACCTCTAGAAAAGTTCTTACATTAGTCAATGTATTTTATGTACCTGATATGTGTAAGAATTTGGTCTCTGGATACCTTCTTAACAAAGGAGGATTCAAGATAGTGTATGAGTTTGATAAGCTAGTGTTGTCTAAGATTGGTAAATTCATTGGACAGAGATACTCTTATAACGGCATGATTAAGTTGAATCTAATAAAGAAATCTTCTGTTTATATTGTTGATTCTATTAATTTATGGCATGGTAGATTAGGACATGTTAATTATAATTCCATTAGAAATATGAATAAATTAGGATTAATTTCTGATTGTGATTTCGATACCATCTCTAAATGTGAAATATGTGTTCAAGCAAAAACACACCGAAAATCCTTTAAATCCGTAGAAAGGAAAACTAGTTTGCTTGATTTGGTATATAGTGAGTGGGTGACTTAAAAAGTCATATCACCTATGGTGGTAACCAATACTATATAACATTTATTGACGATTATACTAGATATGCATACGTATATCTAATGAAAACTAAAGACGAGGCTTTTGATAAATTCAAAATTTACAAAGCAGAGGTCGAAACACAATTAGGAGTTAAAATTAAAATATTACATTCAGATCGTGGTGGTGAATATTTCTCAAATGAATTCATCTTGTTTTGTAAACAACAAGGTATAGTTCACCAATGTACTGCTCCATATACACCACAACAAAATGGTGTTGCTAAAAGGAAGAATAGAACTTTAGTAGAAATGGTTAATGCCATGCTCATAAGTTCTAATTTACCTTATAACCTATGGGGTGATGCTATGTTATCTGCATGTTATATTTTAAATAGAGTACCACTTAAAAAGAATAATATTTCCCCTTATGAATTATGCTTTAATAGGAAACCTAACCTAACTAGACTTAAAGTTTGGGGTTGTTTAGCATATGTTAGAAAACCAGACCCTAAACGACCAAAGTTAGGAAATAGAGCATTTAAATGTGTTTTCATAGGATATTCACTTAATAGTATAACTTATAGATTTCTTACTCTTGACACCCTAGAAGTTATAGAATCTGTAAATGTAGAATTTTTTGAAAATCAAACTGTTGAGATCCCATTGAGATCATCTAGTCCTTAACCTAGTATGACTAAGGATATCAATGACGATGATTATGCTCCTGCTCAAAACAGCAAGGAAGTGTCAGTACCAGATAATAGTACTGAACAACGGAGAAGTAAAAGAGCGAGAATAGAGAAGGACTATGGTCCTGACTTCATTACATATCTTATAGAAGGCAGTAAGGACGAAGTCCTTAATGTGACTAAATATGTAATGAACGTCGATGACGATCGCAAAACTTATTCTGAGGCTATGAGTTTCAGAGATTCCAATTTCTAGAAAGAAGCAATCAATGATGTAATGAATTCCATACTGTTAAACCAAACTTGGGTTTTAACTGATTTACCTCCTGGTGCTAAACCTATAGGATGTAAATGGATATTGAATAAAAATTTGAATACAAATGGATCCATTGATAAGTTTAAAGCAAGATTAGTTGCTAAGGGATATAAGCAAAGACATGGAGTAGATTACTTTGATACATATGCTCCAGTTGTTCGCATATCTTCTATACGCTGTTTAATTGCACTTGCATCAATTCATAATTTAGTCATACATAAAATGGATGTAAAGACAACTTTTCTAATTGGAGATTTAGAAGAAGAGATATATATGGAACAATCTGAAGGTTTCAAAACCCCAGGCCAACAAAAAAAAGTTTGCAAATTAGTGAAATCTCTTTATGGCCTGAAGCAAGCTCCATGCAATGGCATGAGAAGTTTGATAAAGTTGCATTGTCATATGGATTCATTATTAATAATGCTGATAAATGTACTTATAGCAAATCGGATAACAACGGTATTGTTATAATATATTTATACGTTGATGACATGCTAATATTTGGTTCCAATATATCCTGTGTGAATGAAACTAAAAATTTTATGTCTTCTAAATTCGATATGAAAGATCTAGGAGAGGATGATGTGATTTTGGCAATTAAAATTGTTAGGGAAAGAGGGGGAGTTATTGCTAACTCAATCTCATTACATAGAGAAATTCCTACAAAAGTATGGTCATTACGATGACAAACCAGCACCAACTCCTTTAGATCCTAGTATTAAATTAGAAAATAACACTGGATGTACTATCTCTCAACTAGAGTATGCCAGTGCTATTGGGAGTCTTATATATGCTATTCATTGCACTAGACCAGACATCGCACATGCTATAAGCGTATTGTGTCGATTTACGAGTAATCTAGGTTTCGAACATTGGAAAGCTATTTCCATAGTTTTAGCTTATTTGAAAGGAACCATTGAATATGGTTTACCTTATAAAGGATATCATGCTGTAATAGAAAGATATAGTGATGCAACCTGGAATAATGTTGAATCCAAATCTAAATCTACGACTGGATGGATCTTTACATTAGGAGGCGCTGCTGTGTTTTGCGCTTCCAAGAAGCAGACCTGTATTTCTGACTCAACAATATTGTCAGAATTGATTGCATTTGCAGATGCATGTAAAGAAGCAAAATGGCTTAGGAATTTATTAATGGAAATCCCTTTATGGAAGAAGCCATCTCCAACAGTCTTGATTAACTGTGACAATCAAGCAACGATATACAATGTGTCTAATAAGACATATAATGGAAAGTCTATACATGTGAGTCTAAGACATCAAATGGTGAGACAGTTACTCAAAAGAGGAGTTATAACTGTTGACTACATAGAAACGAAGAAAAATTTGGCCGACCAACGTACAAAGAGTCTTCCAAAGGCAATGGTTTCTATAAAGTCACAAGAAATTGGACTAAGGTCTATGAATGAAGGTTGATCATCCTTAACAGAAACCCAACTTATGTCTTGAAAAGGATAGACAAAGTTCAATGGGCATCAACAAGCTAAGAGAATGATTATGAAACACTAAATCGATAATCCTATAATATTTAGTGTTGGATTCTGCAAAAACAAAGGATGGGTATATATCCTTAATAAGTCTAGAAACCTTTAAAGGCGTATCGCAGAAACACCTGAAGAGACTTACCTATATGAATATGGAAATCAGACTGTTTCCTAGGAAAGTAAGACCGTTTTCTAAGTAGACTCATGAACCAGGATTTAAGCACATGGCCATTAACGTGCCGAGCAATACAGAACACTTTACCTAAGGAAATCAACATGTGTGATTGTTCCGGTTTTATCATTAGGGATACTCGGTTCAAGATTCGTTCACCATAGAATCTCGATAAGGCTTTGAATGGTTTACACTAAGTAAAGGTTCAAATCCAAAAGATACCTTTTATTTATGTGTTGGTTTTCACGATGATGCAAAACTTGATCTTAGAACTACATAGGCTTGATCCTACTTGGGTATGTAGGAAGTCACTCTTGTGATGCGGCCATCCTATTTATTTATTTTTTTATTTTGAAAATTGGGGGAGATTGTTGTAAATTTTCAAATAGCTTTGGGGTTTTGTGATTTGGAAGAGTAGTAGTAAAGAAAGAAGAAGAAAAGAAAGTCCCACATTGTAGAAAATCAAAGAAAATATTTTTATATATTTAGCCTTCTCATGTGGATGTTGGGGCCTTGGGGCTTCCACATGTTTGCTTTGTTATGAGGAGAGAAGCCATGCAACACCACATGCGCGCCGCCGTCGTCCGTCCGACCGAACTGAACCGGGCCTGGTCGGGTAAGGGTTTCGGGTTCGGATCCGAAAATATTTTTGGATCATATATGAACAGTAACGGGCCAGATTTCAGCCCGTTAAGGACCGAGAACCGAATTTCTGAAATTGAATAAAGGGCGGGATATTGCAACGGTTTTCTGAACGTTGCAAAATATGATAGGACGCGACGTTTAAATTTGAACCCATTCGTAACAGTTGCGAACCGTTGCAAACGGTCATGACGCTTCGCGAATGGACACCTCTTCACGTCTATAAATAGCGACGCCTAGAAACGTTGCAGATAGTTTCAATTCTGAACTCCTTCTTCTTCTTCCTCACAGAGCAATTTTGCGATGCTGGAAAGTGTTGCAAAACACTGCACCACCATACACTCTTTGGTGACGCTTCCAAAGTATTGCAAACACAGTATACGTCGCAGAATTCCTCTCTTCTTTCTCTTCATTCTATTCAATATACATTGCATCATCAGAAACCGTTGCTAAAGTGTTCTTGGTCGGATCATAGACTTACAAACTTTGAATCTGATTACTCTGTTATAGGGCTTCATTGAATCTTGAAAGTCAATAGTTCGGTAATCCATTTGTACCTAGTGGGTTGAACTATTGTCTGAAAGAATCTATTCCATAGGTCCTTGAAGTCGGAAGTACAACATTATCTTCATCATAATCGCCTTCCAATTCTTCTCGAACCGCAAAATCCCCAATAAATTTCAGACAATATACTTCAACCATGAAAAGTTCGAGCGCTCTACAAGTTATGAATCAGCATCTAACTCGATTGGAGCATTTTCATGGCGACAATTTCACTCGTTGGCAAGAGATGATGAAATTTTTCTTCGTCACTGTCAAGTTGTTCTACATTTTGGAAGATAGCTTGGAATAAATCCCGGACGAAATTGATAGAGATGATGATGCTCTAAAGGCTAAATTTGCAAAGCGCAAAGAGGACGATTTCCTATGCAGAGGCCATATTCTGAATGCGCTATCTACCACAGTCTACAATGCTCATAGGACCTTGGAAACAGCGAAGGCACTCTAGACTGCCCTAGAGAATAAGTACCGCATATCCGAGGCAAGTAATAAAAAGTTTATTATTTCTAGTTTTATGGATTTTAAAATGTTCACCAATAAGTCCATAATTGGACAAGTAAGCAAAATCTTACTGTTGGTGAATCAACTTAAAGATGCTGGAATTAATCTCCCTGAATCTTTTGTTGTTGGAGTTATAATTTCTAGACTTCTGCATAGTTGGAATGATTATAAGAAAAAGATGAAACATGCGGAAATGGATTATAATTTAGACGGTTTGCAGCGCCATCTTCGTATTGAAGAAGACTCTCATAAACACGATCTAGATGATAATCCGCAAAGCGAGTCCATTCTAAGGTGAATAATGTTGAAATTACTGATAAATTAAAGCCAAAGAATGAGACACGGTTTAAGAAGAAAAATCATTCCAAAACCAACAACAAAAAGAAAGGTGCTTGTTATTTTTGTAGCAAGCCCGGCCACTATGCCCGAGACTGCCGTCTGCGGAAGAAACAATAAAAAGTGAATGTGGTCGAAGACTCGCTTGTGGCTGTAGTGCAAGAGGCGAACTACAACAGTGGCAATGATAATGATTGGTAGTTTGATACTAGAGCAACCATTCATATTTGCAAAGACTGTAATCTTTTCAAGAGTTACGAAGAAAATAGAGAAGCCAACGAAGTTACTGGAGCAAATAAGGTTCCAAGCAAAGTGCTGGGAAAAGGCACTATAGAACTTCCTCTCACCTCTGGAAAAGTTCTTACATTAGCCAATGTATTTTATGTACCTGATATATGTAAGAATTTGGTCTCTGGATACCTTCTTAACAAAGGAGGATTCAAGATGTTGTATGAGTTTGATAAGCTAGTGCTGTCTAAGAATGGTAAATTCATTGGATAGGGATACTCTTGTAACGGCATGATTAAGTTGAATCTAATAAAGAAATCTTCTGTTTATATTTTTGATTCTATTAATATATGGCATGGTAGATTAGGACATGTTAATTATAATTCCATTAGAAATATGAATAAATTAGGATTAATTTCTGATTGTGATTTCGATACCATCTCTAAATGTGAAATATGTGTTCAAGTAAAAATACACCGAAAATCCTTTAAATCCGTAGAAAGGAAAACGGTTTGCTTGATTTGGTATATAGTGACGTGGGTGACTTAAAAAGTCATATCACCTATGGTGGTAACCAATACTATATAACATTCATTGATGATTATACTAGATATGCATATGTATATCTAATGATAACTAAAGATGAGGCTTTTGATAAATTCAAAATTTACAAAGCAGAGGTCGAAACACAATTAGGAGTTAAAATTAAAATATTACATTTAGATTGTGGTGGTGAATATTTCTCAAATGAATTCATCATGTTTTGTAAACAACAAGGTATAGTTTACCAATGTACTACTCCATATACACCACAACAAAATGGTGTTGCTAAAAGGAAGAATAGAACTTTAGTAGAAATGGTTAATGCCATGCTCATAAGTTCTAATTTACCTTATAACCTATGGGGTGATTCTATGTTATCTACATGTTATATTTTAAATAGAGTACCACTTAAAAAGAATAAAATTTACCCTTATGAATTATGGTTTAATAGGAAACCTAACCTAACTAGACTTAAAGTTTGTGGTTGCTTAGCATATGTTAGAAAACCAGACCCTAAACGACCAAAGTTAGGAAATAGAGCATTTAAATGTGTTTTCATAGGATATTCACTTAATAGTATAACTTATAGATTTCTTATTCTTGACACCCTAGAAGTTATGAAATCCGTAGATGTAGAATTTTTTGAAAATCAAATTGTTGAGATCCCATTGAGATTATCTAGTCCAGAAACTAGTATGATTAATGATATCAATGACGATGATTATGCTCCTGCTCAAAACAGCAAGGAAGTGTCAGTACCAAATGATAGTACTGAACAACGGAGAAGTAAAAGAGCGAGAATAGAGAAGGACTATGGTCCTGACTTCATTACATATCTTGTAGAAGGCAGTAAGGATGAAGTCCTTAATGTGACTCAATATGTAATGAACGCCGATGACGATCCCAAAACTTATTCTGAGGCTGTGAGTTCCAGAGATTCCAATTTCTAGAAAGAAGCTACCAATGATGTAATGAATTCCATACTGTTAAACTAAACTTGGGTTTTAACTGATTTACCTCCTGGTGCTAAACCTATAGGATGTAAATGGATATTCAACAAAAAGTTGAATAAAAATGGATCCATTGATATGTTTAAAGCCAAATTAGTTTCTAAGGGATATAAGCAAAGAAATGGAGTAGATTACTTTGATACATGTGCTCCAGTTGCTCGCATATCTTCTATACGCTGTTTAATTGCACTTGCATCAATTCATAAATTAGTCATATATCAAATGGATGTAAAGACTGCTTTTTTAAATAGAGATTTAGAAGAAGTGATATATATGGAACAACTTGAAGGTTTCAAAACCCCAGGCCAAGAAAAGAAAGTATGCAAATTAGTGAAATCTCTTTATGGTCTGAAGCAAGCTCCTATGCAATGGCATGAGAAGTTTGATAAAGTTGCACTGTCATATGGATTCATTGTTAATGATGCTGATAAATGTATTTATAGCAAATCGGATAACAACGGTATTGTTATGATATGTTTATATGTTGATAACATGCTAATATTTGGTTCCAATATATCCTGTGTGAATGAAACTAAAAAATTTATGTCTTCTAAATTCGATATGAAAGATCTAGGAGAGGCTGATGTAATTTTGGGAATTAAAATTGTTAGGAAAGAGGGGGAGTTATTACTAACTCAATCTCATTACATAGAGAAATTCCTACAAAAGTATGGTCATTACGATGACAAACCAGCACTAACTCCTTTAGATCCTAGTATTAAATTAGAAAAGAACACTGGACGTACTATCTCTCAACTAGAGTATTCCAGTGTTATTGGGAGTCTTATGTATGCTATGCATTGCACTAGACCAGACATCGCACATGCTATAAGCGTATTGTGTTGATTTACGAGTAATCCAGGTTTCGAACATTGGAAAGCTATTTCCAGCGTTTTAGCTTATTTGAAAGGAACCATTGAATATGGTTTATCTTATAAAGGATATCCTGCTGTAATAGAAGGATATAGTGATGCAACCTGGAACAATGTAGAATCCAAATCTAAGTCTACGACTGGATGGATCTTTATATTAGGAGGCGCTGCTATGTCTTGGGCTTCCAAAAAGCAGTCCTATATTTCTGACTCAACAATGTTGTAAGAACTGATTGCATTAGCAGATGCATGTAAAGAAGCGTAATGGATTTGGAATTTGTTAATGGAAATCCTTTTATGGAAGAAGCCATCTCCAGCAGTCTTTATTAACTGTGATAATCAAGCAACGATATACAATGTGTCTAATAAGACATATAATGGAAAGTCTAGACATGTGAGTCTAAGACATCAAATGGTGAGACAGTTACTCAAAAGAGGAGTTATAACTGTTGACTGCATAGGAACGAAGAAAAACTTGGCCGACACACTTACAAAGAGTCTTCCAAAGGCAATGGTTTCTATAAAGTCACAAGAAATGGGAGTAAGGTCTACGAATGAAGGTTGATCATCCTTAGCAGAAACCCAACTTATGTCTTGAAAAGAACAGACAGAGTTTAACGGGTACCAACAAGTTAAGAGAATGATTATGGAAAACTAAATCGATAATCCCATAATATTTAGTGTTGGATTCTGCAAGAACAAAGGATGGATATATATCCTTAATAAGTCTAGAAACCATAAAAGGTGTATCGCAGAAACACCTTAAGAGACTTACCTATATGAGTATGGAAATCAGGCCGTTTCCTAGGAAAGTAAGACCGCTATCTAAGTAGACTCATGAACCAGGATTTAAGCACATGGCCATTAACGTGCTGAGCAATACAGAACACTTTACCTAAGGAAATCAACATGTGTGATCGTTCTGGTTTTATCATTAGGGATACTTGGTTCAAGATTCGTTCACCATAGAATCTCGATAAGGCTTTGAATGGTTTACACTAAGTAAAGGTTCAAATCCAAAAGATACCTTTCATTTATGTGTTGGTTTTCACGATGATGCAAAACTTAATCTTAGAACTACATAGGCTTGATCCCACTTGGGTATGTAGGAAGTCACTCTTGTGATGCAGCCATCCTATTTATTTATTTTTTTATTTTGAAAATTGGGGGAGATTGTTGTAAATTTTCAAATAGCTTTGGGGTTTTGGGTTTTTTGATTTGGAAGATTAGAAGTAAAGAAGGAAGAAGAAAAGAAAGTCCCACGTTGTAGAAAATCAAAGAAAATATTTGTATATATTTAGCCTTCTCATGTGGATGTTGGGGCCTTGGGGCTCCCACATGTTTGCTTCGTTGTGAGGAGAGAAGTCATGCAACACCACACGCGCGCCGCCGCCGTCCGTCCTTCCGACCGAACTAGGCCGGGTCGGGTACGGGTTTCGGGTTTGGATCCGAAAATATTTTTGGATCATATATGAACAGTAACGGGCCATATTTCAGCCCGTTAAGGACCCAGAACTGAATTTCTGAAATTGAATAAAAGGCGGGAAATTGCAACGGTTTTCTGAACGTTGCAAAATATGAAAGGACGCGATGTTTAAATTTGAACCCATTCGTAACATTTGCGAACCGTTGCAAACGATCGTGACGCTTCGCGAATGGACACCTCTTCACATCTATAAATAGCGACACCCAGAAACGTTGCAGATAGTTTCAATTCTAAACTCCTTCTTCTTCTTCCTCACAGAGCAATTTTGCGACGCTGGAAAGTGTTGCAAAACACTGCGCCACCATTACACTCTTTTGTTACGCTTCCAAAGTGTTGCAAACACAGTATAAGTCGTAGAATTTCTCTCTTCTTTCTCTTCATTCTATTCTATATACATTGCATCATCAGAAACCGTTGCTAAAGTGTTCTTGGTCGGATCAAAGACGTACAAACTTGGAATCCGATTACGCTATTATAGGGCTTCATTGAATCCTGAAAGTCGATAGTTCGGTAACCCGTTTGTACCTGATGGGTTGAACTATTGTCTAAAAGAATCTATTCCATAAATCCTTGAATTCGGAAGTACAACATTATCTTCATCACAATCGCCATCAAATTCGTCTCGAACCGCAAAATCCCCAACAGGGATCCCAAAAGGCACCCTATTAGCATGAAGTAGATTGGTTTTGTGAATCTTTTGAGTTGATCCTTGAAGAGTGCCTTAGGCTTGCTAATTTTATGGTTTCTTATTACTTGTGAAGCTCTTACGCACAACCGTTGTCAAAGAGAATTGTGGTTGGTTTGAAGCATTATGATTGGCTAAAGGGAGGTTGATTTTGTTATTATTATTCAAATCTAAATTTTTGGGTAGATGAACTTACGGGATGGGTATCTACTAATTGAAGGGGTGGGAACTCCTATATTGGTGGTGGAGGTACTAGTCCCTAATGCTATGACCTAGTCGAGTTAGCACATTAGATCGAGAAAGGGTAGGACATGGACGTGAAATTTATAGAATGTAGGAGCCTATGATTTTTGTTTAATGACAATATACATATATATTTTCTAAATGTGTGTAAACTATATCACAGAATGAAATTTAAAAAATTTATTTCAGTAAAATTTTAATCGTACACATAAGTACAACACGAGCTTCCACAGTATTTAATACAATAATTTTATATATGATTTTGTATTCCTTTACCTACATCAATTTACTCTCCCACACTCATAACAATTTCAATGCAATTGTCACTCTACATGTTTTCCTTCATTCACTTAAATAACTTTCGTATCTTCTTGCTCCAGCCTTCGTCCAAATAAAAATCTTCTTTACTTGGCAAACAACGAAGCAATAAAAAGCAAAAGGAAAAATTGAAAATGCAAAAATATAATATATTTAAACTCGACATTGCGTCAGTTTATTGGTTTTACTTTTTTCATATATTAAATAACAAACTTTGACTAGTACAATAGATATATACAAGGACCAGTACAACATGTATGCATGGACATAAATTTGAAATCAAATCAATAATGTACACAAGCAACTTAAGACACACATAGTGTGTCACTATACATGCCTTAAGGCTAGGAAACTTGAAATAAACAAGCACTTCATTTTTAGAAGGCAACGCATATGCACATGTACACATATAAAACTGGCACACATGCACGTAGTACGTTAAAAATCAACCTCACACCACAAATCAACAAATCAAGCCCAAATGCTTTTAGACCCCGCACAGCGCACAAGTGCATGAGTAAGTGAATGTGTGAACAAGGGCAAGCTTAAAGGTTTTCAGGTTCAACACAAAACACGTTAAGGAAAATAGAATTCTTTAAGATAAAAAATGTAACACAAGGTACACATATGCATAGCTAAGGCAAATAAATTCAAGTTTGGATTTATAGTGCAAGTGCACAAAGCAAAACACAGACCCGGATCAGGTGCAAGTGCACAAGACACACAAAACCACACAAGGCAACAAGGTCATGCATACAATGTAGGATCTAGATTAACCCTAGAGGGGGGGTGAATAGGGTTATAGCAATTTTTCTCGATTTAAACACAGAAACAAACTGCAGAAATAAATATGCTGAAAAGTAAATCACACACAAAATTTACCCAGCTTCGGCAACCCCTGCCTACTGCTGCATTCCCATATTTCTATTAGAATTAAACAGTATCCCGCTTAAAAACACTCTAACAGACTCGCAAACCCTTGCTCCCGCTCACAAACACTCTACTAGACTCGCACCCCCGCTCCGCCTATAGAGCTTTGCAAACTCGCAAACTCTGCTCCCGCCTATAGAGTTTTGCAAACTCGCACACCCTGCTCACTGAACTAATTCTAACTAGACAATCTGACACTACCTACAACCTAGGTGGTGATTTACCAATTCTTTGACTTGAAAAGAAAAAACAGACTTCAAAATTGAAAGCAGGAGCAAAAATTAAAATACAAACTTGACTCCATAATTTTTGCTCAAATAAAACTAAAAACAAAAAAACCCTTTAAAATAAACCCTAAACTAAATCCCTTTTATAATAATAAAGTCGGCCCTTTTATTTTTTAACCCGATCCACTTCTTTTGGCTTGGTCGTTCCTCTTTGTCGAATTAGGGCTTCAGTTCTTTTTGCTATGGAAAGATTGCGGCCGATCCTCTTTCTGAAATTAGGGTTTTGCGGCTCTCTGACGATCGATTCTGACTTGCGTTGCTCTTGCTCACGCTCATTCTCTGATGATCGATGGTTTGCGTTGCTTGTTCGCAGCTGCTCCTTTGATTGTTTTATGAAATTTGGACTTGGTTGCTTCGAGACGATCGAGTTCACTGTTGTGTTATGTAATCTTTTCGTTGCTGGTTTGATTGTTTTCTTGACTCGATGCCGATGATGATGATTTGGGTTTGGTATTTATATGAATTCGAATACACTAATTAATTCGATACTTTCCTGAAATTCGATTTCCTGATGCACACAGCTTTCCTGATATTTTTGCAACTTGTTACTCACGGCCTTGATTTTCAATCGTTTGATTTTCCTTGAATAATACGGCAAAAACTTTCCTAAATTGATTTTTGACTTCGAACATGTTATTCACTATTTCCACATGAACTTCTAGGATTTCGACTTCTATGACTTTTGTATGCTTCCACATGAACTTGTTTATTTGACGTTGTTTCATTTGGCTTGACTGTGTTGATCCAATTTCACCATGCATTGTTTCACTTGTAGTCTCTGGCCTTGCATCATGATGCAGTCTTCATTAGCTCGTGTACCTGAACTTGATTCACTTGGTCATCTTGTATTTGTGCATTGCCCTTGTGTTGCTCACCATGTTGCAACTGCTTGTTGTATGTTCATGCTTGTGACATTGAACCATACTGTTACCTGTACTTGTACAACACTGGTTATTCTTGTACAACTTCATTGTGGCTTGTACATGCTGTATTGTCTGGTCTTTGTTTGCTTGGTGGCATTTCTTTATGGTCTGCACTGTGCATATGAACTTGGTCATGTTGCTTGAGTCACTTCATATACATGTGTGTCTGTTCGAGTTCATTCATTCTGTATTGTTTCACTTGATGTTGTTGATCTGACTTGAACTTTTCTTGAGTCTGTAGTGTTCATTTGAGGTGTGTCTGACCATGTTGCTTGCTGTTATTTACTTGGTGCATTGTGTAGTTGTACTGGACTGTTGCCTTGAGTTTCACCTCTCTTGTATCATTGGTGTCTGCACTGTGTTGCATTACCATCATTGCTTTGTATCTGTTTTCATGTTCTTGCAGTTGCTTTGCCTTTGACACAGATGCTTCACTTGATATATACTGGTGTCATTGATCTTTACATCCATTCTAGTTGTTTGGTTGATGTGTATTTTTGCTGTCTTGTTCTTGCATTGCAGTGCATATTTGTTGAACTGGTTTTCTTGTGCACTGTTGATTAGTTGACCTTGTGGTCTTCATTTGGTCTATTGATGCATTCATGTCTGCTTTGTATCATTCATGCAGTCTTCATTTTTGCTGTATGCATCACTAGTCTCTGTAGTTGTAACTGGACATGTTGTCTTGAGTTGTCCATTGTTTGGTCTCTGTTTTCATTGGGCTGTAGTTGTTCAGGTGCATTGCCACACTGTACTACTCTGGTCTTTGCATCCCTGCATGTTGATTTTTGAAATTTCACTTGATTTGAATCCAGTTTCAAAAAATCGGGTTTGACCTTGTGCTCTTGTCGTGATTTTGAATATATTGCACGTGAGTTGAACACGGCTTTTCATTTGGGTTGGACCTGTGCTCACCTGTCCCTGTAGCATTATCAAGTGTATATCGACGTGCACGGCCTTGTGGCATGTACAGTGATACACTGTGCATGTCACACTGTTCGTGTGTGATGAATTCAAATGTGAATGATGACGAACAACCCAAATAACTGAGGCAAATCATATTTTCAAAAATCATATTTCATTTTATATTGCAAAAATATTTCTTTTTCAATTTTACCGCGTTAGTGAATATTTTTGCAGATTGCTCAGATGTTGGATTCAAACTAGAATGAAGTTGAAGACAAAATACGAGTGTGAGTGATATGTAGTGAGGTCATTAATGTAAATTGGATTGTGATGTATTCAAAAATTGTATATGCATAGTGAGAGCTTGAATTTGTACCATTCAAGATTGTAATAAATATTTGTTTGAATAAAATATCTATTTGAATTCAAATTCTGTGTAATTTATTTTATTCAACAAATATTTATTTAATCTATGAAAAACAAAATAGTACATTTCCAAATACATTTAAATGAATATATATGTTTATTATCATCAAACAAAAACATATAAGCGCATATTCATACAATCTCCCCCTTTTGATGATAACAAACATATATTTAAGATTTTGACCGTGTTAAATGTATTTGATCAATGATATACTCTAATTGCTCCCCCTATTTAAATGCTTCCTCTCTACATGATGCTTCCCCTACATATATGCATACAAATAGAAATATATAAATGAGCCTAGATGCAAATGGAAAATTATTTGACCTTTGCTTGATTCTATTTGACAAAATCTTAACTTTTCTCTCCCCCTTTTGTTATCAGCAAAAGAATAATAGTGTTAGAGAAAAATAGAGATTAAGTGATCAATATTAATCCAACAATAAACTCAAATTGAATATAAATATTAAACTTCAATAAGAATCAAACAAAAATCATAACTACCCTTGTTAGGCGCATATTCCACTTTTAGAAAGAATGGAAATGATGTTCTAATATAAAATCATACAATTGTATCAACTTGTGGTACCTTTATATCAGGAATTTGAATATCTACTAATCATGCATAACCATTAGGACTTTTAAATGGGATTAGTAGTATTCCAATTTAATTTTAAAAAATGAAATCAAGTATCTTCTAACCACGCATGACCGTGAGGACTTTTAAATGGGATTAGAATCAACTTGTCTATTTAATCAATTAATTTTGATATGCGTTCCATATATGCATAACCGTAAGGACTTTTAAATGAGCATGGAAGCACATAATCAAAAATCCAAGTAATTCACTCATGCATAACCGTGAGGACTTTTAAATGAGAGTGAATACTTTAGATATTTATTTATTTTTACAAAAAAAATATGAAATGAAAAACAAATGATCCCTGATTATAGTACCACATATCGACAAACTATATTTAAGCTTTGATAAACAATGGTCGATAGAAATATGACAGATATGGAATCTTTACCCAACAAAAAGTTTTATAACTCTTGTTTGAATTCCTAAAGAAAATTTCCAAATATACTCTCTTGAGTAATGTATGTTAAATATCAACACTTATCATCTTTTCAATCACCATTTATCTTTTTGATAATTAGTAGGGAGTCGGATTAGTCAAAATTTGTCATTTAAAATCCAATAAAAATGACTAATATGAAAATATGGTCAAAAATGATTTTCTCAAGGGGGTTATATGAGAGAGAAAAAATCTGCTATTTGAAATTTATTTCAAGTGAAAAATATGCAGATATTTTCTTTGAAAAACGATGTAGCAAATGAATGTTTCAAAAATTAATCACGTTCCACTAGTAATTTTTCTTTCAACTAGATTACCAATATGATCTACATCTGAATTTCTCTTTCACTCCAAAATATCACTAATTAAATTTGATAGCCCAGATCATGAAGTGTGCATCAAAAATTTCAAACTCAATTTTAGCAACAATTTAAATGACATTCTTTGAATTTGAATTGAAGCCGTGTAAATAATAAGAAATTGAGAATATAGAGTTAGCTGAATTATGACCAAATGTATCCAACAAAACACAATGTTTAATCCAAACAAATATGTATGAAGTAATTCAAAGAATAGTGATTTTGGCATAAATGCAATTAGCCAACTATGTCGAACAAGTCAGAAAAAAAATCATCTCTTTACAACATCTCAATATTGGCTGATTTCATTCAGAATACGGTGCAGATTATCACAATTAATATATCGATCAGATAAGTATACCTTCACCTGTTTTACCTTTACGATAATTTTTTGTGATTGCCCATTGTGATTCTGTCACCTTTGTATTAGGCTAAGGAACTTTGCTTTGTTGCCCGTTGTGTTTCTGGAGCAGCCAAAATCCAGAGAACACTGTTGTTATTCCTTAGCCTGCCACCATACCTACACGATGAAAGATTTTTGTGACCTATTTGTTTTTATAGGTCCATGATTGTTAGTGGCAGAATATTTGTGAATAAACAAACCCTTTGGAACCCAAATTTGTTTTGTTCTTTCATTCTTGTTCCAATAGGCATGAAATTTGTTTGTAGAACTCTTAGGAACCCAAACTTGTATAAATTTTGTGTTCTTGTTCCTATGACTACAATTTTTAACACGATGCCCAATTATTTTGGATCTAGCAAAGACACTCTTACCTTTTGCATTAACCTCAACTTGTGTTTTCCCAAAGCCTAGTCCTTTTCTGTTGTTAGAAAAAAAATTGATTTCCCAATAGCACGTTGAATGATTTTTCTCCTCTTGAAAAGTTATTCAAGGATTTCTCAAGATTTTGGACTTTGGTTTTTAGTGTTGTGTTTTCAGTGACAAGTGAGGTGCATCTATTTATAAAATCCATTTTCCTAGTGTCAATGATTTCCTTAAGACTCAAGTTTTCTTTTTCAAGATTCTCAAAGCTTTTCTTAAGTCTTGATAATTCTGAATCTAAAATTTTACATTTTTTACATTCTAGGTTTTGAATATTTTCAAGTTAAGTTTCTAACGTAAAATTTTCACGAGCAAGTTCTCTCCTATCATATTTCAGTTTTTCAATTTTAGATTCAAGAGCATCAACTACTTTAGTAAGATCAAGACACATAAAAACAAGATCTTTATAAGAATAGTCACCTGCCTCGCTAGATTCCTCTGAGCTTGCTTCTGAATCCGATTTTGCCACAAGACACAAGTTAGCCACCTCTGAGCTATTATTCGAGACTTCCTCTCCTTCTTCATTATCCCAAGTCGCTGCAGATGCCTTCTTCTTCTTTTTCTTTCCTTGGTTGTATTTGAGAAGTGGGCACTCTTGTTTAAAGTGGCCAGGCTTGTTGCAGTTATAGCACGTCAATTCATTATCGGAATTGTTAGACTCTCTTGACCTATTACCAGATGTTTTCTTCTTGCGTGGCTTGAATCTTGACCATTTTCTAAGATTATTGACAGCCATTGCAAGCTCTTCAATTGGATCTTCTTCATCTTCATCGCTCTCTTCTTTGCTCTTGAAGGCAATCGTCTTCTTCTTTGGTTCGGAGTTGTTGCGTTCCTCTTTTGCTTTTAGCTCAAGCTCATATGTCATCAAGTTGCCAATCAACTCCTCCATGCTTAGTTTACTCAAATCTTTCGATTCTTGGATTGTCGTGACTTTTGCCTCAAAGTTTATCGGTAAGACTCGTAGCACCTTCCTCACAAGCTCTACCTCAGTGAATACCTTCCCAAGCGCTCTAGCGTTGTACACCAAAGTTGAAAAGCGTCTGAACATGTCTTTTATGCTCTCGCCTTTGTCCATCACAAAGTTCTCGTATTCATTGCTGAATAGGGCTAGACGAGACTCCTTGACTTGAGAAGTTCCTTCAAGTGTCACCTCCAAGGTAAGCCAAATTTCCTGTGCTGTTTTACAATGAGAAATTCTATTAAATTCATTCTTATCAAGAGCACAGATCAAAGCATTCATGGCTTTAGCATTTGTGGTTTTTAATTTCTTATTGTTAGCATCCCACCTATCCCTAGGTTTAGGAATCTCAGTATCACCAACAGTTATAGTGGGAGATTTATAGCCAGTTTCAATAATATCCCAAACATCATAATCAACAGAACTAAGATAAATGCCCATCCTAACCTTCCAATAAGCATAATCACTCCCATTAAACATGGGTGGCCTAACAATAGATTGCCCCTCAGAAAAAGCATTATTTGATGAATTCATGACTCTAGAGTTAAAGAAAAATACCGTGCTCTGATACCACTTGTAGGATCTAGATTAACCCTAGAGGGGGGGTTGAATAGGGTTATAGCAATTTTTCTCGATTTAAGCACAGAAACAAACTGCAGAAATAAATATGCTGAAAAGTAAATCACACATAAAATTTACCCAGCTTCGGCAACCCCTGCCTACTGCTGCATTCCCAGATTTCTATTAGAATTAAACAGTATCCCGCTTACAAACACTCTAACAGACTCGCAAACCCTTGCTCCCGCTCACAAACACTCTACTAGACTCGCACCCCCGCTCCGCCTATAGAGCTTTGCAAACTCGCAAACTCTGCTCCCGCCTATAGAGTTTTGCAAACTCGCACACCCTGCTCACTGAACTAATTCTAACTAGACAATCTGACACTACCTACAACCTAGGTGGTGATGCACCAATTCTTTGACTTGAAAAGTAAAAACAGACTTCAAAATTGAAAGCAGGAGCAAAAATTAAAATACAAACTTGACTCCATAATTTTTGCTCAAATAAAACTAAAAACAAAAAAACCCTAACCCTAAACTAAATCCCTTTTATAATAATAAAGTCGGCCCTTTTATTTTTTAACCCGATCCACTTCTTTTGGCTTGGCCGTTCCTCTTTTTTGAATTAGGGCTTCGGTTCTTTTTGCTATGGAAAGATTGCAGCCGATCCTCTTTCTGAAATTAGGGTTTTGCGGCTCTCTGACGATCGATTCTGACTTGCGTTGCCCTTGCTCACGCTCGTTCTCTGATGATCGATGGTTTGCGTTGCTTGTTCGCAGCTGCTCCTTTGATTGTTTTTGAAATATGGACTTGGTTGCTTCGAGACGATCGAGTTCACTGTTGTGGTATGTAATCTTTTCGTTGCTGGTTTGATTGTTTTCTTGACTCGATGCCGATGATGATGATTTGGGTTTGGTATTTATATGAATTCGAATACATTAATTAATTCGATACTTTCCTGAAATTTGATTTCCTGATGCACACGGCTTTCCTGATATTTTTGCGACTTGTTACTCACGGCCTTGATTTTCAATCGTTTGATTTTCCTTGAATAATACGGAAAAAACTTTCCTAAATTGATTTTTGACTTCGAACATGTTATTCACTATTTCCACATGAACTTCTATGATTTCGACTTCTATGACTTCTGTATGCTTCCACATGAACTTGTTTATTTGACGTTGTTTCATTTGGCTTGACTGTGTTGATCCAATTTCACCATGCATTGTTTCACTTGTAGTGTCTGGCCTTGCATCATGATGCAGTCTTCATTAGCTCGTGTACCTGAACTTGATTCACTTGGTCATCTTGTATTTGTGCATTGCCCTTGTGTTGCTCACCATGTTGCAACTGCTTGTTGTATGTTCATGCTTGTGACATTGAACCATACTGTTACCTATACTTGTACAACACTGGTTATTCTTGTACAACTTCATTATGGCTTGTACATGCTGTATTGTCTATTCTTTGTTTGCTTCGTGGCATTTCTTTATGGTCTGTACTGTGCATACGAACTTGGTCATGTTGCTTGAGTCACTTCATATACATGTGTGTCTGTTCGAGTTCATTCATTCTGTATTGTTTCACTTGATGTTGTTGATCTGACTTGAACTTTTCTTGAGTCTGTAGTGTTCATTTGAGGTGTGTCTGACCATGTTGCTTGCTGTTATTTACTTGGTGCATTGTGTAGTTGTACTGCACTGTTGCCTTGAGTTTCACCTCTCTTGTATCATTGGTGTCTGCACTGTGTTGCATTACCATCATTGCTTTGTATCTGTTTTCATGTTCTTACAGTTGCTATGGCTTTGACATAGATGCTTCACTTGATATATACTGGTGTCATTGATCTTTACATCCATTCTAGTTGTTTGGTTGATGTGCATTTTTGCTGGCTTGTTCTTGCATTGCAGTGCATATTTGTTGAACTGGTTTTCTTGTGCACTGTTGATTAGTTGATCTTGTGGTCTTCATTTGGTCTATTGATGCATTCATGTCTGCTTTGTATCATTCATGCAGTCTTCATTTTTGCTGTATGCATCACTAGTCTCTGTAGTTGTAACTGGACATGTTGTCTTGAGTTGTCCATTATTTGGTCTCTGTTTTCATTGGGCTGTAGTTGTTCAGGTGCATTGCCACACTGTACTACTCTGGTCTTTGCATCCCTTCATGTTGATTTTTGAAATTTCACTTGAGTTGAATCCAGTTTCAAAAACTCGGGTTTGAGCTTGTGCTCGTGTCGTGATTTTGAATATATTGCACATGAGTTGAACCCGGCTTTTCATTTGGGTTTGACCTGTGCTCACCTGTCCCTGTAGCATTATCAAGTGTATATCGACGTGCACGGCCTTGTGGCATGTACAGTGATACACTGTGCATGTCACACTGTTCGTGTGTGATGAATTCAAATGTGAATGATGACGAACAACCCAAATAACTAAGGCAAATCATATTTTCAAAAATCATATTTCATTTTATATTGCAAAAATATTTCTTTTTCAATTTTACCGCGTTAGTAAATATTTTTGCAGATTGCTCAAATGCTGGATTCAAACTAGAATGAAGTTGAAGACAAAATACGAGTGTGAGTGATATGTAGTGAGGTCATTAATGTAAATTGAATTGTGATGTATTCAAAAATTGTATATGTATAGTGAGAGCTTGAATTTGTACCATTCAAGATTGTAATAAATATTTGTTTGAATAAAATATCTGTTTGAATTCAAATTCTGTGTAATTTATTTTATTCAACAAATATTTATTTAATCTATGAGAAACAAAATAGTACATTTCGAAATACATTTAAATGAATATATATGTTTATTATCATCAAACAAAAACATATAAGCGCATATTCATACAATCTCCCCCTTTTGATGATAACAAACATATATTTAAGATTTTGACCGTGTTAAATGTATTTGATCAATGATATACTCTAATTGCTCCCCCTATTTAAATGCTTCCTCTCTACATGATGCTCCCCCTACATATATGCATACAAATAGAAATATATAAATGAGCCTAGATGCAAATGGAAAATTATTTGACCTTTGCTTGATTCTATTTGACAAAATCTTAACTTTTCTCTCCCTCTTTTGTTATCAGCAAAAGAATAATAGTGTTAGAGAAAAATAGAGATTAAGTGATCAATATTAATCCAACATTAAACTCAAATTGAATATAAATATTAAACTTCAATAAGAATCAAACAAAAATCATAACTACCCTTATTAGGCGCATATTCCACTTTTAGAAAGAATGGAAATGATGTTCTAATATAAAATCATACAATTGTATCAACTTGTGGTACCTTTATATCAGGAATTTGAATATCTACTAATCATGCATAACCGTTAGAACTTTTAAATGAGATTAGTAGTATTCCAATTTAATTTTAAAAAATGAAATCAAATATCTTCTAACCACGCATGACCGTGAGGACTTTTAAATGGGATTAGAATCAACTTGTCTATTTAATCAATTAATTTTGATATGCGTTCCATACATGCATAACCGTAAGGACTTTTAAATGAGCATGGAAGCACATAATCAAAAATCCAAGTAATTCACTCATGCATAACCGTGAGGACTTTTAAATGAGAGTGAATACTTTGGATATTTATTTATTTTTGCAAAAAAAATATGAAATGAAAAACAAATGATCCCTGATTATAGTACCACATATCGACAAACTATATTTAAGCTTTGATAAACAATGGTCGATAGAAATATGAAAGATATGGAATCTTTACCCAACAAAAAGTTTTATAACTCTTGTTTGAATTCCTAAAGAAATTTTCCAAATATACTCTCTTGAGTAACGTATGTTAAATATCAACACTTATCATCTTTTCAATCACCATTTATCTTTTTGATAATTAGTAGGGAGTCGGATTAGTCAAAATTTGTCATTTAAAATCAAATAAAAATGACTAATCTGAAAATATGGTCAAAATTGATTTTCTCGAGGGGGTTATATGAGAGGAAAAAAATCTGCTATTTGAAATTTATTTCAAGTGAAAAATATGCAGATATTTTCTTTGAAAAACGATGTAGCAAATGAATGTTTCAAAAATTAATCACGTTCCACTAGTAATTTTTCTTTCAACTAGATTACCAGTATGATCTGCATCTGAATTTCTCTTTCACTCCAAATATCACTAATTAAATTTGATAGACCAGATCATGAAGTGTGCATCAAAAATTTCAAACTCAATTTTAGCAACAATTTAAATGACATTCTTTGAATTTGAATTGAAGCCGTGTAAATAATCAGAAACTGAGAATATAGAGTTAGCCGAATTATGACCAAATGTATCCAACAAAACACAATGTTTAATGTAAACAAATATGTATGAAGTAATTCAAAGAATAGTGATTTTGGCATAAATTTAATTGGCCAACTATGTCGAACAAGTCAGAAAAAAAAATCATCTCTTTACAACATCTTAATATTGGCTAATTTCATTCAGAATACGGTGCAGATTATCACAATTAATATATCGATCAGATAAGTATACCTTCACCTGTTTTACCTTTACGATAATTTTTTGTGATTGCCCATTGTGATTCTGTCACCTTTGTATTAGGCTAAGGAACTTTGCTTTGTTGCTCGTTGTGTTTCTGGAGCAGCCAAAATCCAGAGAACACTGTTGTTATTCCTTAGCCTGCCACCATACCTACACGATGAAAGATTTTTGTGACCTATTTGTTTTTATAGGTCCACAATTGTTAGTGGCAGAATATTTGTGAATAAACAAACCCTTTGGAACCCAAATTTGTTTTGTTCTTTCATTCTTGTTCCAATAGACATGAAATTTATTTGTAGAATTCTTAGGAACCCAAACTTGTATAAATTTTGTGTTCTTGTTCCTATGACTACAATTTTTAACACGATGCCCAATTATTTTGGATCTAGCAAAGACACTCTTACCTTTTGCATTAACCTCAACTTGTGTTTTCCCAAAGCCTAGTCCTTTTCTGTTGTTAGCAAAAATTTGATTTCCTAATATCATGTTGAATGATTTTTCTCCTCTTGAAAAGTTATTCAAGGATTTCTCAAGATTTTGGACTTTGGATTTTAGTGTTGTGTTTTTAGTGACAAGTGAGATGCATCTATTTATAAAATCCATTTTCCTAGTGTCAATGATTTCCTTAAGACTCAAGTTTTCTTTTTCAAGATTCTCAAAGCTTTTCTTAAGTCTTGATAATTCTGAATCTAAAATTTTACATTTTTTACATTCTAGGTTTTGAATATTTTCAAGTTCAGTTTCTAACCTAAAATTTTCACGAGCAAGTTCTCTCCTATCAGATTTCAGTTTTTCAATTTTAGATTCAAGAGCATCAACTACTTTAGTAAGATCAAGACACATAAAAACAAGATCTTTATAAGAATAGTCACCTACCTCACTAGATTCCTCTGAGCTTGCTTCTGAATCCGATTTTGCCACAAGACACAAGTTAGCCTCCTCTGAGCTATTATTCGAGACTTCCTCTCCTTCTTCGTCATCCCAAGTCGCTGCAAATGCCTTTTTCTTCTTCTTCTTTCCTTGGTTGTATTTGAGAAGTGGGCATTCTTGTTTAAAGTGGCCAGGCTTGTTGCAGTTATAGCACGTCAATTCATTATCGGAATTGTTAGACTCTCTTGACCTATTACCAGATGTTTTCTTCTTGCGTGGCTTGAATCTTGACCATTTTCTAAGATTATTGACAGCCATTGCAAGCTCTTCAACTGGATCTTCTTCATCTTCATCGCTCTCTTCTTTGCTCTTGAAGGCAATCGTCTTCTTCTTTGGTTCGGAGTTGTTGCGTTCCTCTTTTGCTTTTAGCTCAAGCTCATATGTCATCAAGTTGCCAATCAACTCCTCCATGCTTAGTTTACTCAAATCTTTCGATTCTTGGATTACCGTGACTTTTGCCTCAAAGTTTATTGGTAAGACTCGTAGCACCTTCCTCACAAGCTCTACCTCAGTGAATACCTTCCCAAGCACTCTAGCGTTGTACAACAAAGTTGAAAAGCGTCCGAACATGTCTTTTATGCTCTTGCCTTTGTCCATCACACAGTTCTCGTATTCATTGCTGAATAGGGCTAGACGAGACTCCTTGACTTGAGAAGTTCCTTCATGTGTCACCTCCAAGGTATGCCAAATTTCCTGTGTTGTTTTACAATGAGAAATTCTATTCAATTCATTCTTATCAAGAGCACAGATCAAAGCATTCATGGCTTTAGCATTTGTGGTTCTTAATTTCTTATCGTTAGCGTCCCACCTATCCCTAGGTTTAGGAATCTCAGTATCACCAACAGTTATAGTGGGAGATTTATAGCCAGTTTCAATAATATCCCAGACATCATAATCAACAGAACTAAGATACATGCCCATCCTAACCTTCCAATAAGCATAATCACTCCCATTAAACATGGGTGGCCTGACAATAGATTGCCCCTCAGAAAAAGCATTATTTGATGAATTCATGATTCTAGAGTTAAAGAAAAATACCGTGCTTTGATACCACTTGTAGGATCTAGATTAACCCTAGAGGGGGGGTGAATAGAGTTATAGCAATTTTTCTCGATTTAAACACAGAAACAAACTGCAGAAATAAATATGCTGAAAAGTAAATCACACACAAAATTTACCCAGCTTCGGCAACCCCTACCTACTGCTGCATTCCCAGATTTCTATTAGAATTAAACAGTATCCCACTTACAAACACTCTAAAAGACTCGCAAACCCTTGCTCCCGCTCACAAACACTCTACTAGACTCGCACCCCCTGCTCCGCCTATAGAGCTTTGCAAACTCGCAAACTCTGCTACCGCCTATAGAGTTTTGCAAACTCGCACACCCTGCTCACTGAACTAATTCTAACTAGATAATCTGACACTACCTACAACCTAGGTCGTGATTTACCAATTCTTTGACTTGAAAAGAAAAAACAGACTTCAAAATTGAAAGCAGGAGCAAAAATTAAAATACAAACTTGACTCCATAATTTTTGCTCAAATAAAACTAAAAACAAAAAAACCCTAACCCTAAACTAAATCCCTTTTATAATAATAAAGTCGGCCCTTTTATTTTTTAACCCGATCCACTTCTTTTGGCTTGGCCGTTCCTCTTTGTCGAATTAGGGCTTCGGTTTTTTTGCTATGGAAAGATTGCGGCCGATCCTCTTTCTGAAATTAGGATTTTGCGGCTCTCTGACGATTGATTTTGACTTGCGTTGCTCTTGCTCACGCTCGTTCTCTGATGATCGATGGTTTGCGTTGCTTGTTCGCAGCTGCTCCTTTGATTGTTTTTGAAATTTGGACTTTGTTGCTTCGAGACGATCGGGTTCACTGTTGTGGTATGTAATCTTTTCGTTGCTGGTTTGATTGTTTTCTTGACTCGTTGCCGATGATGATGATTTGGGTTTGGTATTTATATGAATTCGAATACACTAATTAATTCAATACTTTCCTGAAATTCGATTTCCTGATGCACCCGGCTTTCCTGATATTTTTGCGACTTGTTACTCACGGCCTTGATTTTCAATCGTTTGATTTTCCTTGAATAATACGGAAAAAACTTTCCTAAATTGATTTTTGACTTCGAACATGTTATTCACTGTTTCCACATGAACTTCTATGATTTCGACTTCTATGACTTCTGTATGCTTCCATATGAACTGGTTTATTTGATGTTGTTTCATTTGGCTTGACTGTGTTGATCCAATTTCACCATGCATTGTTTCACTTGTAGTCTCTGGCCTTGCATCATGATGCAGTCTTCATTAGCTCGTGTACCTGAACTTGATTCACTTGGTCATCTTGTATTTGTGCATTGCCCTTGTGTTGCTCACCATTTTGCAACTGCTTGTTGTATGTTCATGCTTGTGACATTGAACCATACTGTTACCTGTACTTGTACAACTCTGGTTATTCTTGTACAACTTCATTGTGGCTTGTACATGCTGTATTGTCTGGTCTTTGTTTGCTTGGTGGCATTTCTTTATGGTCTGCACTGTGCATATGAACTTGGTCATGTTGCTTGAGTCACTTCATATACATGTGTGTCTGTTCGAGTTCATTCATTCTGTATTGTTTCACTTGATGTTGTTGATCTGACTTGAACTTTTCTTGAGTCTGTAGTGCTCATTTGAGGTGTGTATGACCATGTTGCTTGCTGTTATTTACTTGGTGCATTGTGTAGTTGTACTGCACTGTTGCCTTGAGTTTCACCTCTCTTGTATCATTGGTGTCTGCACTGTGTTGCATTACCATCATTGCTTTGTATCTGTTTTCATGTTCTTGCAGTTGCTATACCTTTGACACCGATGCTTCACTTGATATATACTGGTGTCATTGATCTTTACATCCATTCTAGTTGTTTGGTTGATGTGCATTTTTGCTGGCTTGTTCTTGCATTGCAGTGCATATTTGTTGAACTGGTTTTCTTGTGCACTGTTGATTAGTTGATCTTGTGGTCTTCATTTGGTCTATTGATGCATTCATGTCTGCTTTGTATCATTCATGCAGTCTTCATTTTTCCTGTATGCATCACTAGTCTCTGTAGTTGTAACTGGACATGTTGTCTTGAGCTGTCCATTGTTTGGTCTCTGTTTTCATTGGGCTGTAGTTGTTCAGGTGCATTGCCACACTGTACTTCTCTGGTCTTTGCATCCCTTCATGTTGATTTTTGAAATTTCACTTGAGTTGAATCCAGTTTCAAAAACTCGGGTTTGACCTTGTGCTCGTGTCGTGATCTTGAATATATTGCACGTGAGTTGAACCCGGCTTTTCATTTGGGTTTGACCTGTGCTCACCTGTCCCTGTAGCATTATCAAGTGTATATCAACGTGCACGGCCTTGTGGCATGTACAGTGATACGCTGTGCATGTCACACTGTTCGTGTGTGATGAATTCAAATGTGAACGATGACGAACAACCCAAATAACTGAGGCAAATCGTATTTTCAAAAATCATATTTCATTTTATATTGCAAAAATATTTCTTTTTCAATTTTACCGTGTTAGTGAATATTTTTGCAGATTGCTCAGATGCTGGATTCAAACTGGAATGAAGTTGAAGACAAAATACGAGTGTGAGTGATATGTAGTGAGGTCATTAATGTAAATTGAATTGTGATGTATTCAAAAATTGTATATGTATAGTGAGAGCTTGAATTTGTACTATTCAAGATTGTAATAAATATTTGTTTGAATAAAATATCTATTTGAATTCAAATTCTGTGTAATTTATTTTATTCAACTAATATTTGTTTAATCTATGAAAAACAAAATAGTACATACCCAAATACATTTAAATGAATATATATATGTTTATTATCATCAAACAAAAACATATAAGCTCATATTCATACATACTATGTAGTTAAGAAACTCACTGTAATACAACTGTGCTAAAACAAGATGCTGCATGGTTCTAGCGACTGCACTACACCTTTAGAAAATGCAAATAAATTTAAGTGGAGTTCAAAAGTGCACAAACAACTACACATTCTAGCAACTCAAACAAGGCAGGCACACACACAAGGGAAGGTGCATGACTCAGAGATGCAACAGCACTCAAAGGCATGCTTAAAGTCAAGCACACCAAGGCCAGCAACAAACTTTCACACAATCAAGCATACAGGTAAACATGAGAACAAAAAATCGGTTTTGAAATGCAAATGACCAGACACGCACAAGGCAAGCCCACATCAGGACTAGTAGGCAAATGCACACACGCACAAGGATAACAACACATACAACAAGTTTAAGCACATGCAGTCAAGTACAAAGAAAACATAAAGGAAAAATATGCAAAAAAATCTGAAGTTGAACATGCCAACACAGGCCGAGATCAATAGAGCAAACAAGTCAAAAATAAATTGGGTCAAAGCCATGAACTAGTCAAATACCTCAAGCCGAAGATGTCAGAATATCGATCAAAATCAAATTTATATGTTGATAAATCAAAATATAGAAAATAAAGCCAGAGTTCAAAAATTGACAATTCTGTATCAAATGTTCCTAAATATATAAAAATCTAGGAAATTTTTTCTCTAATCATCCACTGTAAAAATTAATTCATCACTGACAAATTATTCGGTCAAGTTCGAAACAAGTAAAACCTATAGATCGAAATCATACCCAATTTTCAACTGCTAAAGTTTTCGACCAAGGAAGCAACCGCGTTCATTGGCAATTGAAGATAGCAACTGACAGAGGTGCAAGGAGTGATCACAGTAACAAATTTTCTAAAGTTGCAGCTTCAAGATAGAAGGAGGAGAAACCCTAACCCTGAAAGAAACAAAAAGGGACAACTCGAAATTAACAAGGGAATTAATTTGTTTTATTTAGGCCGTAAAAACAAATGAGGTACATACATATACATACATACATACATACATACATGTGTGTGTATATATATTGTGTTTAAGGGTTCTTCTTAGTTTTTATTTAAAAACTCTAGTTTGTAGCTAGGATTAAACTATGGAGTGTAGTTCGGGAAATTCTCAATTTGGGAACAAAGTTAAGTTAGTGGTTTTAGGCTTAAGGTTTGAACAATCATATTAGCGATGGTCTCAAGTTACAGTCGACTGTTTAATTCTAGTAGAAATCTTAAGGGCAGCAGTAGGAGGTTTTGCCGAAGCTAGGTAAATTTATGTAGTTGCTTTTATTTTCGCATTTACTCTATTATCATATATGCTTCGATTTTAATTATTCTGAGAATTTATAATATACCCTATTAACCCTTACTCTAAGGTTAATTCGATCCTATAGAGTTGGCTATGACTGGATGCGAAAGTGAGAATTCAAAGCAAGCATGGGATGGAAGGCTTGCATTGGAGGATGACAGGCTTGCATTGAAGGGCAAGATGTGTCATAGGTTACATGATTGTAGGCAACCGAATAAAGCAAGTAACATTCAAAAGAGAATCTTAGTTGGTAGCCATCATTTTTCTTTTTGTGAAGTTTATTTAGTTTCATGTCCCTCCATGAAATAGATGTGACCATTCACCCTTACTTCATCCCAATTATGCCTATGTTAATTCTAGTTTCAGACTTTTTCATTTCATTTTAAAAGCCAAACCTTTAAGAAAAGAAACTTTTTACTAAATTACTACACTGAATTTCTTTACAAAAAATACTTTCACTCATCCTTAAGATATTAACAAGATCGATTAAGTTGCATTTAAGTAAAAGAACAACACTAACATTTTAGTGATATTATTATAGGTCTATATTTAGTCCTTGATATTGTATTTTCCCCAACACAGCAAGATCCTCATTTTGTCCAATCATATTGACCAAGTATCTTGTAATATGGTTTAAGCTCATTTCAAATGAAACAATTTCATTGAAATTCCGTATTATATGAAACACGATAGTTCACCTTGCAACTTTTTCACATGATCGAATATTCAAATATTCATGTTCTTCTACTGTATTAGAGTTCAAAAATCATACATGATCATAAATACCTTAGGAAAATACAAACTTAGTTACCAAGCTTGGAACTTGTAATTGTCATATTATTGGTCTCTTGCATAGATCTTGAAGTGAAAAAATGCCCAAAGATTAATTACAATATGCCAAAAGATTAAGTTCATTAAGCATATTTTGTAGTAGATTGCCGGAGCCTCAGTTCAGCCCTTTCTTTCACCTGAATGGCTTGACGATATGGCTTCGCTTGACTTGACCGGATCAGCTACGTTTACGTTTGTTCTTCTTTGGTGTCATGGTAATAGCTACGAATAGTCATCGACTCCCAAGAAAGGGTAGAAGAATAAGACCTATTATGGGACATACAATGCATTATAGACGTATGACTAGAATGGTTTATCAACTTGACTAATAAGGCTCCATTAGATCTACATCTCTTAAAAAAATATTAAAAGAGGTGAGGGAATTTTTTGTAAATTCATTTAGTGAGAACAAGGATCCATTTATCATGTTACTTTAATCTTGTAGGCACTCAACAAATTTTCGTTCCCATACATGGTAACTAACATGCTATTAGTTGTTTCTCGTACATGGCTCCTAACCATATTTACTTTATCACAATCTTCTTTATGATGTTAAGGGTTCTCAACAAGTCATAAAGTATGTTAGATACCCATGACCCATTATTTTGTGTCTAAGAATAATGTTGTAATCCATGAGGGTGCTTAATACAAAATGTTATTGCCAATGTAGGAAAAAATAAGCAAAACTCTAAGTAGGTATGTATAGTATTTTGTTTATATTGTATATGATAGAAGGAAACATTATTTTAGATTCAAAATCTCGAAATAATAAAAGTGAGCATTATCGTTTATAGGGAATAAAAAATATACAAAATACTCCATCATATGTTATTTTGTATGTTTATAAACCTGTATACATATGTATTTACTCATTATAATTATAACGATTTCAATTCAAATTTAATTTTTAAAATCATATTATTTATGTTTTATACACATTATATAAGATCCCTATAATATAGTATTAAATATTATTTATATAAATGTGTGTGTATTGTTAATTAATACTTTAACTAACATATAGCTTGTAACCTTTTATGAAATGTAACATTTATAGTTCATATTATAATTGTAAATTATTTTGAATTTGTAACCTTTATAGTTGCAAATTCAAAATAATTTCTAATATAGTTATTTAGAACTTTATAAATTTTATTTAAAACACATTTGGGCCTTGCATTAAAGGCATACCCCAGAAACAAACCACTTTGACGAGCTAGGTAAAGGCAAGGAGTGAGGAGTTTTTTCATTTATAAGGACGTTCCTTCATTTGAGTAACTTTTTCATTAGTAATACGCCATTCCTAAAGACCAATCTAATTGGACTATTCAATAGTTTTACCTACGTGTAGGTCAATTATTCATAATAATACAATGATTGCTCTGATACTATAATTGAATAGGTGCATCAAGTGTTATCCTGCCTTTTAGCCTGGCTTTATTCAAGTTGAACTGATAAGACGGACTCAACGATTGTCAAGGCAAGTATGCCAAAGAGATGATCCCAGGGTATGGGGGCCCGGTATAGAGAGGACCACGAGACGATAGTCGAATAAGCTTGGAAGTGCAATACCCTAAAATACGCTAAGTATGAATCAGTGTTCCATCATATATATAAGAAATCCATACCGATTATGGCACTATCCTCTATCTACATAGAGCCTAATTCATGTGTTGTTCCGAAATTTCTATGCGTTGTATTGACAATCTCCATATGTAGTCTAAAGCAGTAATTTAGCCTTCGTAGATCCATTGCTTGGACCAACAAACACCTTGGCGACTATGAAAAACAACATTGGAAACTCAACGCCAACATCAAGATGAGCTACCACAAGAAGTTACAGATCTCGTATCATTGGTTATAGGGATCGATACCGATCCCCAACCATAGTGAATCTAGGGCCGAGCTTTTTATGGAGGACTTTGTCTTTAATAGGAGATTATGTGGAAGAAATATCAGCGAGATATTTGGTCGTCTACCCCTATAAATACATAAGGCATTGTTTATTCTAAGGATCTCTACACAGTGATTACACTCTTACTCTCTAGTATTCCAAGATCTATTCCAATACCACTCTCCAATAGCCACAAAAACTAGTGCAAAAACAATAAAATCATTCAAGTGAACATAGGCCTAGATTGTCCAACCATTATAAATTTGTGTATGCTTATTTTCTGTTTGATTTCCTCTATTTTTCATTTAGTTTATTCATTTAATCTCAACTACTTAATTTTCTAGGTGTTTGTACTAATTTTGGTTTGATGCTTTCACTAAGAATGGTACTCGCAGGCCATTTGGATCCATCATTTACTATTAGATTTCCTATATCTAAGAGATAGATCCAATTTCTCTACCTTTTAATTCTACAAAACAGATTTTCAAAGATCTACCAAAAGCTTTTTTCCATGGGTCTACCAAGGAAAGTAACATGTACAACAACAACCAAAGTTACCCTCCTGATGTTGAGAGTTAAAATCCCCAACATGGGAATGAAACTAACCAACTGGAGCAAACTAAGATCCAAACTATGACTGACATTGCGACTAGAGTGGAGATGGATAAGATGATGAGGGAGATGGAAGACATATTCCAGTCTAATCAGTAGGAGATGAACCAAATAATGTAGCAGAGCCTGAGGTTGCTGAATGAACTGACTTAAATAGACATAGACGGAGCAGAAGGAATTCCAGCTCAGAGTTTGAGAGTTCTTCCTCATCCGAGCAAAGGCGTAGGGATAAAAGGCATAAATGGACCCAAAATACTGTTGGGACATCATACTAATGGAAAGTGCTGACCCAGGGTGCAAGTTTAGGGATCGGTACCGACTCCCGAGGAGGGATCATTACCAAACCCCATTATGGTGGACTCGACACTCAATGATTGGAAGGTAGTGTGGATGTGGCCTTTGGACATGCTGTTGATGTTTAGAATAGGGAGTTTCGGACCGCTCCTAACAATAAATGTCATGGTAATCATATGGGAAGACCGTTGGACGAATGGATCCCTTGAGATTTGGGGAGCCTAGGTACCAAGCACCTTCTGAAGAGTATTCGTAGGGTGGAACACCCAGGACAAGACTCGATTTCCATCGTTCAGTCGCCCTTTTTGACTCAGACTATCTGGAAGATATGGTTAGGAGATTGGTGAGTGAAAAAAATTCAGAATGAATGATATATGGGGTACTAATGCAAGTCAATACCAGTTCACGGAGGACATTCTTCATGCAAGATATAGCCGAAGATTTAATATGCCAACGATGCCGCTTTATAGAGGTATCACGGATCCTAGGAATCATTCATTGAGATATGAATTGGACATGGATTCAACTAGAGCCTTAGATGCTGTGAAATGTCGTTGTTTCCTAATTTTCCTAGAGGGATATGTAACATCCCATATTTGAAAGCCAAAATTTAAGTGCTACGGATGCTGCAGTCATCCATAGTATTAACTTCTGGTGACGAAATACGGTAATGCTAATGGTATCCATAATATCTGAAGTACTTGAATATGAACAAAATCATAGATTTCCAGAAACAATAATTTCAGTGATTACATTTCAAATGAAATTATATCCAAGTTACAAAAATCCCAAACATATTTTCAAGCAATGATCAAATATAATTTACAACAGTACGTCAAGAGCGACATATGAAGATGCCCCCTAGACTATCAAAGCACATAGATATAATTGTCTTAATACATAGTGGAAACAATTAAAAGAAAAAATTCCTAATTTAGCTATCCGTCGGCCACTTGCTCGTCTTCGGATGCTTTATTCGCCAAAGCTGCTAAAACCTTAACTCTCAGCCTACTCGAATCAAATTCTAAGCACCCGAGAGTGTAAGGGAAAACAAAAACTTCGAGTCGGACATAAAGCTTGGTATGAATAATTATGTTACATCTCTGTTTATTGATATTTAGTGAGACCATGCCGCTTAGTGGAATGAGTTTCCCCTCACTAATATCACTTTCAAAACATAAATTTTGTAAATCCTTTCCTGCAACCAAACTGATTATAATAATAATATAGCAAGATCCATTATGCTAAAGACAGAAAATAAATGGACTAACTGTCCGAAATTTGGGCTAATAGCCTAAATTTGGACTAACTATCCCAAATCGATTATACAAATAGCAAAATCCTTTATGCTAATGAATGGACTATCTATCCATAAAACAGATAAAAAGGTGGACTAACTGTCCTTAAGAAGTAGCAAGGTCCGTTGTGCAAACAAACGAATTAACTGTTCATAATCTAGGCTAACTACCCTTAACTGGACTAACTCTTCTCTGGGCTGACTACCCACAAAATGAACTAAGTGTCCGAATTTAAATGAGTTAACTGCCAGAATTTTCTTAGGGTTTGCTACCCTTTAAATTTTCCTTAAAAACATTTTCAAAATGATTTAGTCCGTCAAATCATACATATACAAGGAAAATATATCTTTAGCTTTATTCTAAGATATTTTATCATGTTATATATATATATATATATATATATATACTTTACTCAAAATAATGTTGATGATGTTCAACAAAGGTTATCTATCCTTTTAAAATAAGTTAAAGTCCTTTATATCTTAAAACACTTATGCTATCTGCCTATTCATTATATTCAAAACCATTGTTTAAAACTTTTGAACAAACCTTTCGAAACCATTGAAGGTAACCCCTTCAATACCACTGAAATCCCTTTTGAAACCCTTGAAAGTATCCCTTTCAAAAACATTGAAGGTAACTCCTTTGATACCAATAAAAATCCTTTTCATTAGAAGCTTAAATTTTATGACATCCACCTTTAAAACCATTTAAACCTTGCCTTTCGAAAACACTGGAATAACCTTCCTTTTCATCTTTGTCGAAACCCTAGGGAACCACACCTTTCGAAACCATCCATAAAACCTTTCGAATGCATCAAAACTAAACTCTTTTGAAATCCCTTTGGGTTCAATTCAAAACAAGTGGAAAACTTTAGAAACCATTCGAAGTTGGCTACTTCAAAACCCTCTAAAACGTTTTGATTTAAAACATTTAGATCATGCCTTCAAGTAGAGCATAAAGATCGGAAAAACATTAGAGTCGAAAGCATCTACTTTGAAATGCTTTGGCACTAACTCTTTCAAAGCCATTTCTTAGATAATGAAGTGATGGTGTCAAAATCATCCCTTCAAAAGCAATGGATAGGTGGCAAAAATTTATAAAAAAAGGTCCCCTTCGAAACCATGTGGATCGAAAGGTAGGAAGCAACATCTGTAGGCTTTGACCATGTCGAAAGCAAACATTTAAAATAAAAGAGAAACTCAATCGAAATCATATCTTTTAAACCATTTGACTTAGTTGAAAGCTAAATAAGTCGAAAGCAAGTTGTTGAAAGCAAGCATGCGCATTTTCCTTTAAAACCAAAACAAAGCTTTACCCTTTCGGAACCCCATGGTTTCGACCATATACCTTTCGCCCTCTTCCAATTCAATAGGTACCAGTTGCCTAATACCATGTGCATTGGTTTCAACAGTGTCAAAAGTGGAGGAATAGAGGCGGGGCCTAGGTGCCGAAGGAAACGAAACAATTAAAAGGCAATTTATTTGTACTTTAAAATTATGCTTTTTTACCTAACCTACCTTGTTTGTCTAAATCTTATTGGTTGCTAGATTTTTATATTCAAAAGTGCTGTCGTCTTTCCATATTTAACAATTTAAGCATTTTTATAAAAAGGCCCTTCTCCACTATAATTATATAAAATATTTAAGACCCATACCTTAAATAATTTTCTATAACTATTAAAACACCTTGGGAAAATCTAGAAAATTCTAGAAAATTAATTTACATATGTTTTCCAACATATAAATATTTCAGATCCAAATAATTAATTATTTTCCCATAAATAATTTATAATCCAAAATACCATTTTCTTTACTAGAAAATTCATATTAAGTCCACAAAAATTCAGAAAAATCTGAATATTTAAATCCTTCTCTAAATATCTTTTTAGATCTTCATAAAAATTGGCAAGGTAGTTGGATGTCATCTAATAGGGTTTTCATATCAAAACATGTTATAAAATCCATATGAACATTCATAAATCATTAACAAGCACACACACGCACACACTCATTCTAACATTCAAAAACATGGCAAATCAATTGCAAAATATTCGGATTTAACCTTAAAACCTAAACGAACAAAAATTAGGGATGTAAACATTATTCACCTTAGCTTTAAAGATTAAAGGAGCTTGAGATTTGAATGGATTTGACTTTGAATTAGCCTTTCTTACTTCTTCTTCCCCTTTCCTTGTTAATAGTGGCCGACCTATTTTTATAAATTTTTCGAAATGAAATAAACGTGTACATCATATATGGCCTAGGTTTGGAGATATAGGAATGGACTTTTTCCATATTACCCCTCCTCTAATTCATTTTAAACCTTCTTTTAATTTATTTGTTTTAAATGACACAGCTACCTTAATTAAAATCAAATCTCAATCCCCTATTCAACACATTATTTTATTTAGTTTAACTAACTAAATATCCGAAATAATGTTACCAAAAAACAGGGGTGTTACAGACTCTACTCCTTAAAGAATTTCGTCCTCGAAATTATGATAAGTCACACAACAAATCAAACAAGAGGATAAAAAATACCATCAAATAAGTCACGATAAGTATCTCTAATCCTGCTCTCAACCTTCCATGTACAGTCTCTATCATCGTCACTCCACCGGACTTTGATTAATCTGATCGTCTTGGTTCTAAGCCTCTTCTCATCTCTCGCAACAATGCGAACTGGCTTTCTCACTATGGTCATGTAACATCCGCTATCTAGTGGCCCAAAACTAAGTATTACAGATGCTGCAGTCATTTATAGTATTAGCTTCTGATGACTAAGTATGGTTATGTTAATGGTATCTTATATTTCAAAACAACTTCTTCTTCATTAAATTTCAAAACAGATGTTATATATTCTTAATACATAATCTCAGTACGTTCCTAGGCACAGATAAAATATACTTATTACAAAATATGCTAAGAGCGGTATATGAAGATACACCTTAGATGATCAGAGTCATTTAGTCATAACTGACTTAATACAAACACGGTATAAATACAACAAAATATAATACTGTACTCCTAAATAGCTATCCATTTGCCTCCGGTATGCCTTCGGTAGCCTTATTCGTCATTCTACTAAAACCTAAAAAGTCCTTAACCCCTTAGCATACTCAAATCAATTTTGAGCATCCGAAGGTTTAAGGGGAAAATATAAACTTCGAGTCAGACATAAAGCCTGATGTGAATAATACTATACATTCTGGTTTAATATGTTAAGTGAGAGCACGCCGCTTAGCGGAACGGGTTTTCCCTTACTAACATCCTTTTAAAACATATCTTTGCAAAACCTTTTCCTGCAACCAAAACTGGTTAAATACTCTAAAGCATCATTATGTAAACATACATAAATATCAAGTAATAAATGAACTATTCGTTCAAACACACAAGTTTTGTTTGGCTAACTTTTAACATTTGGTTGACTCAGGCCTACCAGACAATATCAACAAAATTAGTCTAACACCAGTAGGATACTCCTCTTCTAGATGCTTTGTCCTTAACTATCTGTTAAATACTTCCTTTTTGGATGGTATGTCCTTAACTTAATTATCTTCCCAAGTCTTCCTGATCCTAATGGTTATTCGGGCTCACCAATAACCTATCTGCATACAAACATATATTCCTTTCGGTGTCATAATTTTAGTCTACATGTGACCAAGCCCTACACACTATAAATTTGAACAACAATTAGCTGAGGCCAATAGCTAATGTATAGGGCATGACCTATACCAATCCCATCTTGAATTATAATATCTGAGTTATTTTCACTTAGGGATTTCTTCCCGTATTTTCCTTGAAAATCTCTTTAAAATGATTTAAAATCTTTAAATCAATTTTATACAAGGAAAAAATATATATAATCTCTATGCTTTACTAAAAATCACTTTGCCATGTTATATATATCCTTTATTCTAACTTTAGTTGATGAAAACATTTAAATATTTGAAAGTACCCTTTTGATTCCATTGAAAGTACCCCTTTAAAACTTTTGAAAGCATCCCTTTTGACACCAAGTAAAACCCTATATTTATCTATGCCGATAGTTCAAAACCTTTTCCTTCAAAACCATATTTCAAACCCTTTCAAAACAATTGAAATTTCGAAAGCATTGAAACCTTAGACATCCTATCTTAAAACACTTTAAATCATTGCCTTAGAAAACCTTGGAAAACCTTCCATTTCTACCCTTTCGAAACCATTCAGGAAATAGGACCTTTCCACTAAGAGCTTTCGAAATCATTCAGAAAATAGGACCTTTCGACTAAGACCTATCGATTATGATCTCTCAGAAGCATTAAAAAATAGGACCTTTCGACTCCTTCGAAAGCCACCTTTCGACTCTATCGAAATCTATGCTTTCGACCCCTTTGAAACCATACAAAAAATTGGATTTTCGAAAGCCTTAAACCTTTAAAATATAAACCTTTCGAAAGCTCTTTGGGTTCAACTTAAAACATGTGGAAAACCTCTTTTAAAACCTATCCACTCCTTCGGAAGCTTTGCTTTCGACCCCTTCGAAAGCTTAAAACATATTGTTTAAAACAGTAGGCTCTAGCCTTTTTAGTAAAAACACCTCTTTTGAAACCTTCTATTATACTTCAATTATAATAAAAATGTTAAAATATCTAAGTCAAAAGCCCCTTCGAAACCTTTTCCAAAACAAGAAACAATGTTGTCGAAACCATCCCTTCGAAAGCATGCGGGAAGCAACTGATTTTAAAAGACAAGTTTACCTTGTCGAAAGCCAATGACTTCGAAAGGTAGAAAGGCGGCAGCTAGGGGTTTCGACCCCTTCGAAAGCTTTAAACCTTCAAATATTTGACCCGGTCGAAAGCAACAATGTCGAAAGCTTCTTTTCAAAAGCACAGCAGACGTTACTTTTGTCTTATAAAACAAACTTATTCTAACCTCTTTGGAACCTAAGATTTCGACCAAGTACCCCTTCTACCTTGTCCCATACATTACATACCAAGTTGCTTGATACCATAGGCATTGGTATCGAAAGCAATGATGTCGAAAGGTTTGGGTCGGAACACTTAATGCTGAATGTGGATGAACATGCTAAAAGAATGATTTTCTTGTTTTTCATTTAAGAGAGAAAACTCTACAACTAACCTGCCTTTATTTGCCAAATTCTTGTTGGTTACTAAATACTATTCAAAAAAGTGCTGCCAATAATTTCAAAAATAAACAATGATTTATTTTATAAAATGCCAATTCTCCTTAATTAAATACATAAAACATTTAAGACCCATACCTTAAATAATTTTATATATTCATCAAAACACTTAGGAAAAGCCTAGAAAAATTACATAAAATCTATTTTAATATGTTTTCCAACATATAAAAATTTCAAACGCAGATAATTATTAATTTAGCAGTAAATAATTTATAACCCAATAAATCATTTTCTTCACTAGAAAATTAATATAAAATCCACATTAATTCAAAAAATTATGAAAGTTGAAACCCATCTCTAAATATTATCTCTAATCTATATTTAAATTTTCAAGGCATTCGGATGTCATTTAATAGGGTTTTCATATCAAACATGTCATATAAACTAATATGAACATGTATAATTCATCAACAAGCATATATATAAATTTAATCATTCAAAACATGGCATAAACTTGCAAAACCATTTCTGATCTAATTTAAAACCAAAAACTATAAGAAAATGGGATGTAGTAATCATTCACCTTAGCTTTGAGATTAAAAGATGTGAGATTTGGTGTTGAATATGTTGATTAACTTCATTCTCTTGAAATCCTTGCTTTATCTTCTCTTGAGAATGAAAATGGTGACCGACCTTAACGTATTTTAGTTTGATAGAATGAAAGTGAACGTGCATTTCATTTCCTACGGCTTTAGGGTATAAGTCTCTCATATTTCCCATTCTACCCTTGCTTACTTCCTAACACATTAATTCATGTTGTTTCATTTTGATTTCCATTTAACATAGCACGGCTACCCTTAGTTAAGTCAAATCTCAACCTATTAATCTTAATATTATTTTATTTAATTTAACTAATTAAATATCCTAAATAATGTTGTAAAAATATGGGGTGTGACAAACTCCTATCCTTAAAGAATTTCGTCCTCAAAATTACGAAAAGGTTCACAATCTAGCTTAAAGATAAAATACCATCAAAACAAATCAGGATAAGAGTCACTAATCCCGCTCTCGGTCTCCCAAGTACTGCCTCTAGCATCGTCACTCCACTGGACCTTTATTAATCTGACTATCTTGTTCCTTAGCCTCTTTCCATCTCTCTCGATTATCCGAATCGGCTTTCTAACTATGGTCAAATCCATCTCTACTACTAAATCCTTTAACATTGTAGGTGCTATAGTAGTCTTCGGGTCTCTAACACACTTTCTAAGATGAGAAACATGAAAAATATCATGGACTTCTGCCAAAATATTCGGTAACCCACTTTATAAGCTAGTTTCTCGATCCTTTCAACAACACGAAAAGGGTCAACGAATCTAGGTGCTAACTTTCCTGACTTTACGAATCCAATCACACCCTTCATCGCTGAAACCTTAATAAACACATAGTCTCCAACAAAGAATTCCAAGTCTTTCCTTCTTCTACCTGCATAACTTTTCCGCCTAGACTGAGCTTCCATCATCCTAGCTCGGCTCAACTCAATCTTCTCTGCAGCTTCTTTTACCAAATACGGACCAAGAACTAATTTATCCCCAGTCTCTATCCAACAAACAGGAGATTTTCATGGTCTTCTACACAAAGCTTCAAATGGTGTCATCCCAATACTAGTCTGATAACTATTGTTATATAAGAACTCAACTAAATGGAGATGGTCTTCCCATGATCCTCTGAAATCCAATACACAAGCTCTTAACAAATCCTTCAAGACTTTTTTAAGTCTTTTCGTTTGCCCATAAATCCATGAATGGTCAGCGATACTCATGTTGAGTTTGGTTCCTAAAGTTTCTTGTAGACTCTTACAGAACTCACTAGTAAATAAAGAATCTCTATCACTGATAATGTTACTAGGAATCCTGTGCAGTCTAACCACATTCTTCATAAATAACTTTGCCAAAATAGGTGTCATCCTAGTTGACTTTACCGAAATGAAATGGGCACTCTTGGTTAGTCTATCCACTGTGACCCATATGCTTTCATTTCCTCTACTAGACCTTGGCAACCCATCAATAAAATCCATAGAGATAGAATCCCACTTCCACATCAAAACATACAACGGTTGAAGTAATCCACTTGGCTTCTGGTATTCATCCTTTTCCTGGTGGGAATTCAAGCACTGCTTTAACACATGAACCAATCTCCCTTTTCATACTTTTCCAGAAGAAACCTCTCTTCATATCTTGATACATCTTCGTTCCACCTGAATAGATAGCGAACTTCGAACGATGGCATTCCTCGAGGACTTCCTTTCTCATATCTCCTACATTCAGAACACATAACCTTCCCATCTTTGTCAACCATCCTTCCTGGTCAAGATGAAACGCTTTAAGTCATTGCTCTTTATTCCTTCCTTTAACTTTCTGATCTGCTCAGCCAAAACCAGATCCTCCTCCTATCTAGAAGCTATCTTCTCAATTATTACCGAACGAACTTCTTAACAAGACAATTCAGCACTTCCTGCACTAGAACCTACCTTGGATCTATACTATACTCTACAAGCTGATAATGCTTCCAAATGTTTACACTCGGTAATCATAGCCAATACCGCATGCTGATGTGTCCTACTAAGTCATCTGCTACCTTATATCCCTTTACCGCTATGTACCCATCATAAGCAGCAACAAACTCCTATCGTCTTTACTGTCTCATATTTAGCTCCTTCCAAAAGAAAAAATACTTTAATGACTTATGATCCATATAAAGCTCAAATCACTCTCCCAAAAGATAATGCCTCCACACCTTCAAAGCAAATATAACTACAGCTAACTCCAAATCATGCGTAGGATACATAAGCTCATGTGGTCTGAGCTGTCTAGAAACGTAAGCAATCACTTTGCCTCTTTACATCAACACAGCTCCCAATCCAGTTCCACACACATCAGTATAAACAATTAAATCCCAATTCCACTCTAGAACCACCAACACCGATGCATGGGTCAATAAGTGTTTTAAGCTATGGAGTGCTTCCTCGCACTTATTAGTCCATACAAACTTCACATCCTTTCGCGTAAGCTTAGTCATTGGTGCATATATCCATGAAAAATCCTTTATAAACCTTCAATAATATCCAGCTAATCCAAGAAAAATATCTATCTCGATCTCGGGTCTCTTCTAATTATTTACCGCTTCAATCTTAGTCGGATTTACCGATAACCCTTTCTTTGAGTCTACATGACCGAAGAACTTCACTTTCTTCTTCCAAAAATGGCACTTTGAAAACTTAGCTTTCAAATGATGCTCCCTTATCGTTTCAAGCACAACTCTAAGATGAACTTCATGCTCCTTCTCATCCTTAGAGTATATCAGAATATCATCTATGAAGTCCAATACAAATCTGTCCAAGTGCTCTTGGAAAATTCAGTTCACCAAATCCACAAAGAATGCCAGCGCATTAGTTAGTCCGAACGACATAACTAACTAGTCATATGATTCATATCTCATTCTAAACGCCGTCAAAGGAATACTATCCTCTGCCACTCTAAGCTGATGAAATTCCGTCGCCAAATCCAATTGAGAGAATACCTTGGCCCCACTTAACTGATCGAAAAAATATCAATTCTCGGCAATGGGTATCGGTTCTTTATCATCTTCTCATTCAACTTACGATAATAGATACATAGCCTCAACGATCTGTCCGGCATTTTAGCAAATACCACGGCAGCTCCCCAAGGTGAACTGCTCTGTTTAATAAAACTCTTGCCTTCTAAATCCACCAACTCCACCTTCAACTCTTTCATCTCTGTAGGTGTCATTCTGCTTGGTGGCCTACTAACCGGCTTTGCTCCAGGCACCAAATAGATCTGAAACTCAATGGCTCATTTCGATGGCAGCTTAACTACTGGCTCGAACACATTGGCAAATTCTCTAACCACAAAACTCAATGCAACTCATCCTCCAACTCCATGACAGCCAATAAAGCATTCACCTCACAACTAGGGTTTTCTATGGTATGAACTATCCGATCACTACAACTAAGGTGCCTAAGTGATATTTTCCTATCGTGGAAAAATATCCTAGCATCATATTTACTTAACCAATCCATCCCAATGATGATCCTAAACCCCACAAAGTCAAATACATGCAAATAACAATCAAAAGTATGACCTGACAAATCAAACTCTAAATGGTCACACCTCATCCCAAGTGTCGCATACCCTCTATCGGGTTTGTAGCCCTTAAGGAACTAACTAAATATGAGGGCTTTAGGTTAAGCTTATCTACCAAACATTGATAAATAAAAGAATATGATGCGTTAGTATCAAAAAGAACGCTAACATACATACCGTGAATTTGTAGCGAGCCTCCTAGAATAGCCTTCCCATTCTCTTGCACAACTGGCCTTGAAGTTGCGGGCTCCTATGCACACATCTGTCCCTTTCCTTCTCTAACATGCTCTTTGCATTGGTTCATATAATGGCCGATCCAATCACAATTAAAGCATAGGATCTTCTTCTTTCCAATCACCTCCTATCCTTTCCCTTTTCCTTTTTCGGTACGACATTCATGAGCATAGTGTCCTTTCTTATCACATCTATAACAAACCACCTCATATTTTCCCTTCTTCTATGCTCCTCCCTTTTGAGCATTCTTCTTATGGAAAAAGTTCCTTTTCTGGCATTGTCCACTCTGAACCTCCTTCTCGTTCTTCTTCTCCAAGAAAGATAACGCATTTTTCTGCCTCAGCGCCATCCCTACAACTACATCACTTGGATCTCTTAAGTGCGGTAAGGTAACTCTTGCCAACTCCGACTTCAAACCTCTTATAAAATTCTTAATTCTCTTTATCACCATATCAACCGTGGCATATCCATATCGGGCTAACTCTTCGAACCTTCTAGCATACTCTAGAATAAACATCCCTCCTTGCTCCAATTTAGAAAACTTCCTAACTAACACCGACTACGCCATCACTGACATAAATCTTTCTTAAAACCTCCTTTTAAACTCCACCCAAGTCATAGTTTCCTCATCAACACCAGCTACAACAGTATTCAACCAAAATAGAGCAGCTCCCTGAAGCTCTCTTGAAGCTAATCTCCTTTTCTGCTCATCATTCAATCCTAAGTCAGCGAAAATCCTCCCATAATGCAACAGCAATCGCATCTTCAGTTCCAACGAACGGCTTCCCTCCAAGCCTAATATAGTCTTTGCTGAAATTAGCATAGTGGTTGACTATCTATTTGCGCCAAAAATGGTCACAAAACCCAAGTATCGTGAAAGCACCAAACTATAAATATAACAATACTCCAAACAAAAGTCACAAATCTAAGTAAGCATCAAACAGTAATCTAGAAATAACAAACAGAAACACGAGATTTATAGTGGTTCAGCTATCTCCGGCCTACATCCACTTCAAAGTTTTATCTTTTATTGATTATCCTTCCTAGTTACAGTTGATTACAGCGATTATAATGAAGAATTTTGTGTACAACAGCGATGGTAAGGTGTAGAATTGAATCCGGCAGAGTCTGGACGTTGAATAACTAAAGGATCTTTTTTCTGTAGGCTTTAGGGGGCTATTTATAGGTCTAGGAGGCTGATATCGCGCTCAAACTTTGGGAGACTCCTTCTGACACGTGAGTGGGCCCACGCGACCGGTCCCACCAAGTTTCAACTCGATTTATGATCGATGCGAATTCATTTCGTATCGATCAAGAAATTATCCAATCGAGCTGAAACATGGCAGGGACATTCTTCAGCATGTACGCAAGCTGCTGTGAAAATTTCATAGCATTTGGATCTGTGGTTTAGGAGATATGATCGATACAAGTTGTGATTTTTTGGCAGGCCGTGTGGTTCGAATCGATTGATTCGCATCGATACCTTCGAATCGATCAGGGCACGTGAGCATGCGGTGACGTGTTGCGATGTTCCTGGATCGAACCACCTTGTGCGCCGAGTTGACCGAGTTACCTATATTCAATTCCGAAGTTTTATTCGCATCAATAACTGCTTCGCAGCCATTCATTCCGGTCCTTCTTCGAATCGACTATCGATCTGTCATAGCCCTCGTTCGCATCGATGGATATTGGTGTATTTCGCATCGATTGCCACAGGCACCATCGATACGAAACGAACTCGCTTGAGCAAAATGTTACGAACAAGGACTTGCACGTTATTGATTCGAATAACTACTGTGTGGGTGGACACGAACCAAACTCACCTGTGCTCGATGTGAATCTGTCTAGTCCTTGATCAATACGAAGTAATTCAACCACGATGGATACGAACTGAATTAATATGATGCTGCGGCTTTTGAATCGATGCGAAGAACCTAACCCCATACGGAGTCGAACATCATCGATTCGAAATTGAGCAGTATGATGGATTCGAACTACATTTTCCCTAACTTGTATCGATCATATCTTAACCATATGAACTCCAATTGACCTGAAATTTGAAACATAGCCTTCCCTAGTCCTGATCATCATTTCCAATCGATTCCGTCCTGATCGAACCTCGGCCAAATTTTAACGACATCGATTGCAGCCTGGTTTCCAATCGATCTCCAATCCTGTTATTCATTCTTCCTTGCCAATTTGTTGATATTCCAGCTTTGACCAAAAGGTGGGATAACATTTACCCCCAAAAATATGCCTTGTGATAATAAGGTGTGTTTTGAATAGTTTCGAATCCGACATCCGAATTCCATAGCCATATCATCAGAGTACATCATCCTTGACTGCTCCGAGTCGATGCCCAATTCCAAATCCAATAACCAAAACCTTAGCCAATTCCATATCCATTCAAACTCGACAACCGAGCACTAATCCATCCTTATCCAATAGCCAATAATCGAATCCAGGACCTCTCTAGGTCGATATCCAAATCCATAACCTCTCCGGGTTCTTGCCAAGCACAATCCACACTTGACGACCGTGGTCCAGTGTCCTTGGACGTTGTACAATGCCATGGCTTAAGTCCTAAGCCGAATCCTGGTCTCTCCGGACCCTTGTTGAGCATATATCCATACTCAACGACCTGAATAAGCCAATTCGCCACATGCGGACGAAGAGACTTACCCCTTGCCAGATATAATCCATACTTGACGACCATTTACCAAAAACCAGATAAAAATCCAATCAAAATCCAATTCGAAATCCAAATCAAATTAGAAATCCAAACCAACATCCAAAACAGAAAACAATCATTCAAACGAGAATCCAAACCAGAAAGCAAACAAAACCTGGAGTTCAAACCAAACTCCAAAACCAAACCAGAAAAACAAGTGTCCAATCCGAAAACAAAAGACAGATTTCAAAAATCGTGACATCATGGTCTATCATCATTCATTGCATGTCTAGGGGCTATCTCCGTCCCCGTACATGTGTAAATGTCTTTGCCGTTTGCTAGTAGCTTGTTACTTATTTCATATTATCCCAGTCAATTGATAACCAATCGACCATCATTCCTGGGCCTCACACCATCATGGTTTGAGGTAGACGGTGGTTGTTCCTGTTCCACCACTGTGTTCCGTGCCCCAACATACTGCCTCAATTGTCCATTCCTGACGTGCTCCTCAATTATGTCCTTTAAGTGCCTGCAACTGTTAGTATCATGCCCGTCCAAATCGTGGAAGAGACAGTACCTTCCCGATGCCCTCTCCCGTTCAGAAGGTTCTCTCCTTGCTGGCCTTCGGTAAGGAAGGCGATCCCGGGTTTCCATGTTTATCCGCTCCAGCGTCTCGTTTAGTCCTGTATATGTGGAAAACTTTGGATCCTTCCATCGCTTCCTAGCTTTTCTTGAATCGTCATCCAGCTTCCTTTTTCCCTTATTTTTATCCGAGCCTCCGCTGGATGGTCCTCCACCCTCAGTCGCATTCACTTCCTTTAACTTTAAATCTGCACATGCATCCTCTTGTCGAAGGAATCTCTCAGCTTCGTGAAAGAATTCTCCAAGATCTAGTGGTGGGTCCCGTATCAGAGATACTTTGAAATCTGAATCCTCTCTGACTCCCGATACTGCCGCCATCAAAACCATCGATGGATCCGGCCGATCCATCGAAGCAATCGCCGCATTGAACCAAGTTAAAAAAGCTCTAAGTGATTCATCCGTCCTTTGCTTTACCGACGTTAGCATCATCACGTTCTTAGGCCTCTTAATATGAACCCGAAATTGCCTCAGAAACCTATCCACCAACTCTGTCCATGTTCTTATAGACCCTTCTTCCAACTGCCTAAACCACATCGCGGCTATATCCGTTAAGTACAGAGGGAAACATCGGGCCATAACTTCCTCCGATGCCCTAGCACTTCCATGTGTCTAGTGTATCTCATCAGATGATCTGTTGGATCAACCTTGCCATTGTATACTTCCACGTTAGGTAGCTTGAAATCAAGCGATTTCGAGCCATCCTAATTTCCCGTGTAAATGAACTCCTGTTCACTACTTCCAAATCTCTATTGGTCAGGCCTCCACGCATAGTTCTCCTAATAATCTCAGCTAATCCAGCATTATCTGTCAAAGGTTGCCCCCATGCCCCAGAGGAAATTCCGGTACATACTCCTCATGCGGTTCACTAATGTTAGCGCTCACTCTAGCCTGTTGAGCCCCATCCAAAGGCCTTCCAGTGTCAGATCCTATGGGCCTGCCCCTAAGCCTTCGTTGATTGCCCTCTGGTTCTGTATTCTGTCCTCCATTGGGTTCCGCGACCCTAGTTCCTTGTTCCACATTCACAGTCACTGTAGTTAGTCTATGGTTTTGTGTTCCTACAGCTCTCATCTGTTCAAAGAAAGTCTGCATCATGTCCTGTTGACTCTTCAACAATCTCTCTTGCAATGAATTGGCCATAGCTTCCATTTCATCTCTGGTAATGTAGATCGAAGCTTGTCCTTCTCCAACTTCGGAGGATGCTTCTTAACTTCCTTCCTGTTGGCTTCTCTCAGCTCTTTGTCTTTTGCTTTTCTGTCGAGTCATTGTCTTTCAAATCTGAACTCTTCACGCTTTTCAAATCTGAACTTCAATCCAATGTAGCGGGTGCTAGTCCTTCTCAATGAAAGCACCAAAGTGTTTGCGCCAAAAATGGTCACAAACCCCAAGAATCATGAAAGCACCAAACTATGAATATAAATCAGCAATACTCCAAACAAAAGTCACAAATCTAAGTAAGCATCAAAGAATAATCTAGAAATAACAAATAGAAACACGATATTTATAGCGGTTCGGCTATCTCCGGCCTACGTCCACTTCAAAGTTTTATCTTTTATTGATTATCCTTCCTGGTTACAGTTGATTACAGCGATTATAATGAAGAATTTTGTGTATAACAGCGATGGTAAGGTGTAGAATTGAATTCGGCAGAGTCTGGACGTTAAATAACCAAAGGAACTTTTTTCTATAGGCTTTAGGAGGCTATTTATAGGTGTAGGAGGATGATATCACGCTCAAACTTCGGGAGACTCCTTCTGACACGTGAGTGGGCCCACGTGACTGGTCCCACCAAGTTTCGACTCGATCTGTGATCGATGCGAATTGATTTCGTATCGGTCAAGAAATTAACCAATCGAGCTGAAACTTGGCAGAGGCATTCTTTAGCATGTACGCAAGCTGCTGTGAAAATTTCATGGCATTTGGATCTGTGATTTAGGAGATATGATCGATAAGAGTTGTGATATTTTGGTAGGCCGTGTGGTTCGAATCGATTGATTCGCATCGATACCTTCGAATCGATCAGGGCACGTGAGCATGCGGTGACGTGTTGCGATGTTCCTCGATCGATCCACCTTTTGCACCGAGTTGACCGAGTTACCTACATTTAATTCCGGAGTTTTATTCGCAACCATTCATTCCAGTCCTTCTTCGAATCGACTATCGATCCATCATAGCCCTCGTTCGTATCCATGGATATTGGTGTATTTCGCATCGATTGCCACAGGTACCATCGATACGAAACGAACTCGCTTGAGCAAAATGGTTACGAACAAGGACTTGCACGTTATCGATTCGAACAACTACGGTGTGGATGGACACGAACCAAACTCACCCGTGCTCGATGCGAATCTGTCCAGTCCCTGATCGATACGAAGTAATTCAACCACGATGGATACGAACTGAATTAATATGACGCTGTGGCTTTTGAATCGATGCGAAGAACCTAACCCCATATGGAGTCGAACATCATCGATTCGAAATTGAGTTGTATGATGGATTCGAACTACATTTTCCCTAACTTGTATCGGTCATATCTTAATCATATGAACTCCAATTTACCTGAAATTTCAAACATAGCCTTCCCTAGTCCTGATCATCGTTTCCAATCGATTGCGTCCTGATCGAACCTCGGCCAAATTTTAACGACATCGATTGCAGCCTGGTTTCCAATCGATCTTCAATCCTGTTATTCATTCTTCCTTGCCAGTTTGTTGATATTCCAGCTTTGACCAAAAGGTGGGATAACACTATCGGAGCTTCTTGAACTCCTCCTCTAGCAGCATTCCGTCCAATAACTCCAGTTGCAATTCCAGCTTGCATCATGTTTACGAAAAACTGATATATGGCTCCCATATCCACTTAAGGAACCTCAACGCCAACGCTTTCAGCTTGAGCCTGACCTGGACCTCTTCTAGCTTTTGGTCGGGCATTTCCATTAGTGGTGGTGCTCTCTCCTCCAAGATTAACTCTACCTCTTTTTCCTTCCATATATGTATTTAAGCCTGTGAGATACATATGAATAGCCTAACCAAGATAGGAGTCTAGAGATATAGGTATACTTATATGTAACAAATACAAGTACGTTACTATAGCGTTATCTCATACCCCGATCTTAACTCTAATTACTAAGGATTATGTTTTCAAAAACCATTTTTATTTAAAGTATTTCATAAACAATTCTCTGATACCAAGCTGTAACATCCCCTATCTAGAGGCCTAAAACTAAGCGCTACAGATGTTGTAGCTATCTATCGTATTAGCTTCTAGAGAGTAAATACGGCTATGTTAATTGTATCTTTAATATCAGAAGCACTTGAATATGAAACAAGTCACAGATTTCAAAACAAACTTTTCTTCATTAAATTTCAAAACAGATGTTCCATATTCTTAATACATAATCCCAATATGTTCCAAGGCACAAACAAAATATACTTATTACAAAATGCCAAGAGTGGTATATGAAGATATCCCCTTGGATGATCAGATTCATTTAGTCATAACTGACTTCATACAAACACAATGGAAATAAAACAAAACATAAAATTGCAAATCCTAAATAGCTATTCATTTGCCTCTTGCATGCCTTTGGTAGCCTTATTCTTCATCCTACTAAAACCTGAAAAAGACCTTAACCCCTCAGCATACTCAAATCAATTTTGAGCACCCGAGAGTTTAAGGGGGAACATAAATTTCAAGTCAGACATAAAGCCTTGTGCGAATAATACTATACATCCTGGTTTAATATGTTAAATGAGACCACGCCGCTTAGTGGAATGGGTTTCCTCTCACTAACATCCATTTAAAACATATCTTTACAAAACTTTTTCCTGCAATCAAAAATGGTTAAATACTGTAAAGCATCATTATGTAAACATAAATATCAGATAATAAATCAACTATTTGTTCAAAAAAAAAGTTTTGTTTGGCTAACTTTTAACCTTTGGCTGACTCAGGCCTACCAGATAATATCAAAAAAATTAATCTAACACAAGTTAGATACTCCTCTTTTGGACACTCTGTCCTTAACTATCTATTAACTACTTCCCTTCTGGACGGTCTGTCCCTAACTTAATCATCTTCCCAGGTCTTCCTGATTCGAATGGTTTTTCGGGCTCGCCAATAACCTATCTGAATGCAAACATATATTCATTTCGGTGTGTAATCATAATTTTAGTCTAACTTTGACCAAGCCCTACACATCGGAATTTTGAACAACAATTAGCTAGGGCCAATAGCTAATGTATAGGGCGCGACCCTATACCAATCTCATATGGTATTCTAATATTTAAATCATTTTCACTTAATGATTCTTTCCATAATTTCCTTGAAAATCTCTACAAAATGATTTAAAACTGTTAAATTAATTTTATATAAGGAAAATAATAATATATAATCTCTTTTTTTACTCAAAATCACTTTACCATGTTATATATATTCTTTACTCTAACTTTAGTTTATGAAAACATTTAAATATTTGAAAGTAGCCCTTTTGATTCCATTACCCCTTTCTAAACTTTTGAAAGCATCTCTCTCGAAACTAAGTAAAACCCTTTATTTATCTGGGCCGATAGGCCAAAACCTTTCCTTTCAAAACCATATTTCAAAACCATTGAAAACCTTCCTTTCAAAAGCATTAAAACCTTATACATTCTATCTTAAAACACTTTAAAACATTGCCTTAGAAAACCTTGGAAAACCTTCCATTTCAACCCTTTTGAAACCATTCAGGAAATAGGACTTTCGACTAAGACATTTCGAAACCATTTAGAAAATAGAACCTTTCGACTAAGACCTATAGACTAAGACCTCTCAAAACCATTAAAAAATAGGACCTTTCAACTCCTTTAAAAGCCACCTTTCGACTCGTTCGAAAGCTACCTTTTGACACCATCGAAAGCTTTGCTTTCGACCCCTTCGAAAGCTTTACTTTTTTCGAAAGCTTTACTTTTTACCCATTCGAAACCATTCAGGAAATAGTCTCTTTCGAAGCCTTAAACATTTAAAACATAAACCTTTTGAAAGCTCTTTGGGTTCAACTTAAAGCATGTGGAAAAACCTCTTTTAAAACCTTTCAACTCTTTCGAAAGCTTTGCTTTTGACCCCTTTGAAAGCTTTGCTTTCGACCCCTTCAAAAGCTTAAAACATATCTTTTAAAAGAATATGCTCCGGCCGTTTTAATACTTTAAAACACCTCATTTCTGAAGCCTTTGGTTATACTTAAATTATAACAAAAAGGATAAAACATCTAAGTCGAAAGCCTTCCTTCAAAACTTTTCCTTAACAAGAAGCAATGGTGTCGAAACCATCCCTTCGAAAGCATGGGAGAAGTGGTTGATTTTAAAAGACAATTTTACATTTCGACCTTGTCGAAAGCCAATGACTTCGAAAGGTAGAAAGACGGCAGCTAGGGTTTTGACCCCTTTGAAAGCTTTAAACCTTTAAATATTTGACCCGGTCGAAAGCTTCTTTTTGAAAGCAAAGCAGGCGTTACTTTTGGCTTATAAAACCCCAACCTCTTTGGAACCTAAGGTTTCGACCAAGCACCCTTTTGACCTTGTCCAATACGTTACATACCAAGTTTCTTGATACCAAACGCAATGGTTTTGAAAGCAATCATGTCGAAAGGTCAGGGTCGGAACCCTTAATGTCAAAAGTGGCTGAACATGCTAAAAGAATGATTTTCTTGTTTTTAACTTAAGAGAGAAAACTTTGCGACTAACCTGCCTCTATTTGTCAAATTCTTGTCGGTTACTGAATACTTTTCAGAAAAGTTTTGCTAATAATTTTAGAAATAAACAATAATTTTATATTATAAAATGTCCATTCTCCTTAATTAAATATATAAAACATTAAAGTCTCATACCTTAAATAATTTTATATATTCATTAAAAAACTTAGGAAAAATCTACGAAAATTCTAGAAAATCTATTTTAATATGTTTTCCAACATATAAAAATTTCAAACCCAGATAATTATTGATTTAGTAGTAAATAATTTACAACCTAATAAATCATTTTTGCCACTAGACAATTAATATAAAATCCACATTAATTCAGAAAATTATGAAGTTGAAACCCATCTCTAAATATCATTTCTGGCCTATATTTAAATTTTCAATGCATTTAGATATAATTTAATACGGTTTTCATATCAAACATATCATAGAAACTAATATGAACATGTATAATTCATCAACAAGCATATTATATATACATATATACATATATATATATATATATATATAATTTTAATCATTAAAAACATGGCATAAACTTGCAAAATCTTTTTGAATCTAACTTAAAACTAAAAATTATAAGAAAATGGGATATACTAATCATTCATCTTAGCTTTTAGATCAAAAGTTGTGAGATCTGATGTTGAATAAGTTTATTAACTTCTCTCTCTTGGAATCCAAGCTTTAACTTCCCTTGAGAATGAAAATAGTGGCTGGCCTTGATGTATTTTAGTTTGATAGAATGTAAGTGAACATGTATTTCATTTCTTAAGGGTTTAGGGTACAAGTCTCTCCTATTTTCCATTTTACCCTTGCATATTTCCTATCTAATTCATGCTGTTTCATTTTGATTCCATTTAACATAACACAACTACCATTAGTTAAATCAAATCTCAACCTATTAATCTTCAAATTATTTCATTTAATTTAACTAACTAAATATCCGAAATAATGTTTTAAAAATATGGGGTGCTATAGGTTAAGTCCGGTTCTACCAGTAAATCATCTTGCACAGTTAGTGCAATAGTAATCGCCTGGTCTCTAACACACTTTCTGAGATGAGAAATACAAAAAACATCGTGGACACTTGCTAAACTACTCGGTAACTCAAGTCGATATACGAGCTTCCCGCTCCTCTTAAGAATAGGAAAATGTCCAACGAACCAAGGAGATAACTTCCCCGATTTCCCAAATCTAATCACACCCTTCATCGGTGACACTTTGACGAAAACCTGGTCCCCAACTGAGAACTCCAATCTTTTCATCTCTTATCTGCATAATTTTTCCGCCTGGACTGAGCCTCCTTTATTCTAGCCCAAATGATCACAATCTTTTCTGCGGCCTCTCTAACCAGATTTGGACCAAGAATCAACCTATTCCCGATCTCCAACCAACAAACAGGAGATTTGCATGGACTTCCATACAAAGCTTCAAATGGTGCCATCCCAGTACTAGTCTGATAACTGTTGTTACACAAAAACTTGACTACATGTAGAACGTCCTCCCATGATCCCTCGAAATCTAGAACATAGGTTCTTAATAAATCTTCTAAGATTTTGTTAACTCTTTCTGTTTGCCCATCTGTCAGTGGATGGTAAGTGGTACTCATCTTAAGCTTGGTTCATAAAACTTCTTGTGGACTCTTCCAAAAACACGCTAGTGAACAAGGAATCTCTGTCACTAACTATACTGCTAGGAACTCCATGCAGTCTATCCACACTCTTCAAGAACAACCTTGCTAAAACAGTGCTGTCCTGGTTGACCTAGCTGGAATGAAATGGGAACTCTTGGTCAATATATCCACTATGACCCATATACTTTCATTTCTTCTATTTGACCTTGGCAACCCGTCAATGAAGTCTATAGAAATAGAATCCGACTACCACACTGGAATGTCCAATGGCTGAAGAAAACCTCTTGGCTTATGGTGTTCGGCCTTTGCCAGCTGGCAATTCAAGCACTACTTCACACATAAGCCAATATCCTACTTCATACCTTCCTAGAAGAAACTTCTCTTCATATCCTGATACGTCTTAGTACCCGGTGAACTTTGAACGATGTCATTCCTCCAAGATTTCTTTCCTTATGTTTCCTACACTCGGAACGCATAATATTCCTCACTTTCTCAACTACCTATTCTGATCAAGACTGAAATCTTTGAAGCCATCGCTCTTGGTTCCTTCCTTTAACTTCCTGATCTGCTCAGCTAACACTGGATCTTCCATCCGACTAGAAGAAATCCGCCTGATCAACACTAATCGAACTTCTAAACAAAACAATACAACTGTATCTCCCCTAGACCCAACCTCGGATCTCCACAGCACCCTGCAATCTGCTAGTAGTTCCAAATCTTTCCACTCAGCAATCATCGCAAACACTACATTCTGATGTTTCCTGCTAAGTGCATCTGCAACCCTATTTCCTTTCTATGGTGTGTACTCAATTCCAAAATCATAAGTAGCTATAAACTCTAACCATCTCTACTGTCTCATGTTCAGCTCCTTTTGAGAAAAAAAAATACTTCGGTGGCTTATGATCTATATAAAACACAGACCTTACTCCCAAAAGATGATGTCTCCACACCTTCAAAATAAAAATAATTGTAGCCAATTCTAAATCATGCGTTGGATACCTGACCTCATGTGGTCTAAGCTGTCTAGAAGCATAGACAATCACTTTACCTCTCTGCATTAGCATAGTTCCTAATCATGTTCCACACACATCGGTATAAACTACTGAATCCTGATTCCCCTCTGGAATAACCAATACAGGAGCATGTGTCAATAAGTGTTTCAAACTCTAGAATGCTTCCTCACACTTACTGGTCCACAAAAACTTTACATCCTTCCTCGTCAGCTTGGTCATCGGTGCTTCTATCCACGAGAAATCCTTAATGAATCTTCTATAATAACCAACCAACCCAAGTGAACTCTTTATCTCGGTTACTGTCTTGGGTCTCTTCCAACTATTCACCGCCTCGATCTTAGTTGGATCTACTAACAACCTTCTCTCTGAGACTACATGACCAAGAAACTTCACTTCCTTCTTCCAGAAGTGACACTTCGAAAACTTAGCCTTCAGTTGACGTTGCCTCAGCGTCTCAAGCACCACTCTAAGATGAACTTCATGCTCACTTTCATCCTTAGAGTAAATCAAGATATCATCTATGAAAATCAATACGAACCTATCCTTGTGCTCTCGAAAAATCTAGTTCATCAAATCCACAAAGAAAGCTGGCGCATTTGTCAGTCTGAATGCATAACTAACCATTCATACGACCCATATATGGTCTTGAACACCGTCAATGGATACTATCCTCTGCTACCCTGAGCTGATGGAACCCTATTGCCAAATCCAACTGAAAAAATACCTTTTCTCTACTCAACTGGTCGAACAAATCGTCAATCGTGGGCAATGGATATTGATTCTTTCTCGTCCTATCATTCAACTTATGGTAATCGATACATAGCCTCAATGATCCACCCGGCTTCTTAGTAAACACTACTGCTACACCCCAAGGTGAACTACTCGGCCTGATAAAACTCATTCCCTCTAAATCCACCAACCGCACTTTCAACTCCCTCATCTCTGAAGGGATCATCCCGCTCAGCGGCCTACTTACTGATTCTTCTTTTGGAACCAAATCTATCTGAAACTCGATGGCTCGTTTTGACGGCAATCCAACTACAGGCTCAAAAACATCTATAAACTCTCTAACCATGAAAACTCGACTCAACTCATCATCTATTTCCAAAGCACCTTATAAAGCAAACATTACACCGCCAGAACCTTCTATTGGGAAAACAATCTAGTCACTACAATCAGGGTGTCTAAGAGATGTCTTCCTATCCTGGCAAGATATCCTAGCATCATACCCACTTAACCAATCCATCCCAAGGATAATCTCGAACCCCACAAAATCAAATACATGCAAACTTCAAACAAAAGTATGACCTAACAGGTCAAACTCAAACTGGTCACACCTCAACCCTAGAGTTGCATACCCTCCTATTGGATTTGTAACCTGTAAGGAAGTAATTAAATATGTGGGTTTAAGGTTAAGCTTATCTATCAAACATCTAGATATAAAAGAATGTGATACACCAGTATCAAATAAAACGCTCGCAGACATACAATGAATCTGAAGCATACCTCTTAAAACCGCTTTTCCCTTCTCCTGGGCTGTTGGCATAGAAGCAGCAAGCTCCATTGCATACACCTTTCCCTTACCATCTCTAACGGGCTTCTTGCACTGGTTCTTATAATGACCAATCTGGCACAGTGGAAACACCTGATATTCTTCCCCTTAGCTACATCCTTTGCCATCCTAGAATGACACTCATTAGCGAAGTGGCCCTTCTTGTCGCACTTAAAGCGGACAATCTTAGACTTCCCTTTCTTGGATGCTCCATCTTATAAGCACCTTTCTTAGGAAAGAACTTCCTCTTCTGGCCTTCCCGAACCTAGATCTCCTTAGCCTTTCTCTTCTCCAATGAGTCAAGAACCTCCTCCTAACTCGTGGCCGTCTCCACTATAATATTAGAAGGATCCCTAAGATGAAAAAATGTAGCCCTGGTCAACTTAGGCTTCAATCCTCTAATGAACTTCTCATTCCTCTTCATCACTGTATTCACTGAAGCATACCCATACCGGGACAACTCTTTGAACTTTCTGGCATACTTTGCAATTGACATATCTCCTTACTCTATCTAAGCAAACTACCTTATCATAGTCGACTTGGCCATATTAGACATGAACCTCTCTTGGAATCTCCTCTTGAAATCCTCCTAGGTCATTGTCTCCTCATCAACCATCACAATCACACTATTCCACCAGGACAAAGAAGCTCCCCAAAGCTGTCTATGTGCATACCTCCTCTTCTGCTCATCATTGAGCCCCAGATCTGCAAAAATCCTTTCGCAGTGCAATAACCAATTCTCCACCTTAATGGCATCCTTCGTTCCTACAAACGGCTTCCTTCCAAGTTTAACATAATCTCCGCTCAGCTTTGTAAAATGATTAACCGCTGGAACTTCTGAAACCCTGCTCCTACCACATTTCCTCCTAACACTCCGACTGCAACTCCTGCCTACATCATATTTTGAACAAACGGATACATAGCTTCGACCTACGGGACCTCAACACAAACATTCTCAACATGGGCCTAACCTTCAGCTCTCCATGCATTAGGTTTGGCATTCCCTTTAGTGCTTCCCCTTCCTGGGCTAACTTTGCTTCTTCTACCATCCATATCTGTGTTCAAACCCCATGAGATATAGAAAGATATCCTAATCAAAGATATGAGACTATAGATAAAGTGCATACTTATATATAGCAAATACAAGTACGTTACTATAGCATTATCTCACCCTAATCCTACTCTAATTCCTTTGGATTTTATTTTCAAAATCATTTTTAGTTAATTTTTTTTATAAACCTATGCTCTGATACCAAGTCGTCACATCCCATATTTGGAGGCCAAAAGCTAAGTGCTACGGATGCTGCAGTCATCCATAGTATAACTTCTGGTGAAAGGAATACGGTAATGCTAATGGTATCCATAATGTCAGAAGCACTTGAAAAAGAAAAAAAATCACAGATTTCGAAAAACAATAATTTCAATGATTATATTTCAAATAAAATCATATCCAAGTTACAAAAATCCTAAACGTATTCCCAGGCAGCGATCAAATATAATTTACAACAATATCCGAAGAGCGACATATGAAGAGGCCCCTTGGATGATCAAAGCAATATAGACATAACAATTTTAATACACGGTGGAAACAATTAAAAGAACAAAATTTCTAATTTAGCTATCCATCGGCCACCTACTCATCTTCGGATTCTTTATTCGCCAAAACTGCTAAAACCCGAAAAACTAAACCCTCAGCCTACTCAAATCTAATTCTGAGCACCCAGAGTTTAAAGGGAACAAAAACTTTGAGTCAGATATAAAGCCTGATATGAATAATTCTGTTACGTCTCTGTCTATTGATATTTAGTGATACCATGCCGCTTAGCGGAATGGGTTTCGCTTCACTAATATCTCTTTCAAAACATATATTTTGCAAATCCTTTCCTACCAAATGGTTAATCGACTGATTGTAATAATAACATAGCAAGATCCATTATTCTAAAAGTAGGAAATAAACGGACTAACTGTCTGAAATTTAGGCTAATTGCCTTCTACTGGACTAACTATCCCAAAACCGATTATACCAAAATAGCAATATCCTTTATGCTAGTAAATGGACTATCTATCCATAAAACGGGAAAAAAGCTAGACTAACCGTCCTTAAGAAGTAGCAAGGTCCGTTTTGCTAACAAATGAACCAACTATTCATAATCTGGGCTAATTGCCCATAACTGGACTAACTCTCCTCTGGACGGACTACCCTCAAAACGGACTAACTGTCCGAATTTAAATGAGCTAATTGCCCGAATTTTCTTAAGATTAACTACCCTTTAAATTTTCCTTGAAAACCTTTTCAAAATGTTTTTGTCCATCAAATCATATATATACAAGGAAAATATGTCTTTATCTTTATTCTAAGCTATTTTGCCATGTTATATATACTTTACTCAAAATAATGTTGATGATGTCCAATAAGGATTATCCATCCTTTCAAAATAAGTTTAAGTCCTTTATAACTTAAAACACTTAGGCTATTTCTCTGTTCTTTATATTCGAAACCTTTATTTAAAACCTTTAAACAGCCCTTTCGAAACCATTGAAGGTAACCCGTTCAAAACCATTGAAAACCCTTTTGAAACCCTTGAAAGTACCCCTTTAGAAAACATTGAAGGTAACTCCTTCAAAACCAATAAAAGCCTTTCCATTAGAAGCTAAAATTTTATGATATCAACCTTTAAAACCATTTAAATCTCGCCTTTCAAAAACACTGAAATAACCTTCCTTTTCATCTTTGTCGAAACCCTAGAGAACCACCCCTTTCGAAACCATTCACAAAACCTTTCGAAAGTATCGAAACTAAACTCTTTCGAAAGCACATTGGGTCCAATTTAAAATAAATGAAAACTTTTCAAAACCATTCGAAGTTGACTACTTCGAAACCCTCTAAAACATTTTGATTTAAAACATTTGGATTATGCCTTCAAGTAGAGCAAAAGGATCAGAAAAACATTAGAGTCGAAAGCATCTACTTCGAAACCCGTTGAAAGTAACTCTTTCAAAACCATTTCTTAAACAATGAAGTGATTATTTCGAAACCATCCCTTTAAAAGCAATGGAGAGGTGGCCAAATTTTAGAAAACAAAAAGGTCCCCTTTGAAACCATCTGGATTGAAAGGTAGGAAGCCACAACTATAGGCTTCGACCATGTCGAAAGCCATGATTTAAAACAAAAGAATAACTCAATTGAAACCATATCTTTTAAACTATTTGACTTAGTCAAAAGCTAACTAAGTCGAAAGCAACTTAGTCGAAAGAAAGTGGGCGCATTTTCCTTTAAAACCAAAACAAAGCTTCACCTCTTTCGAAACCCCATAATTTCGACCCTACACCTTTCACCCTCTTCCAATTCACTATGTATCAGTTGTCCGATACCATGTGCATTGGATTCAACCGTGTCAAGGAGACGAAACAGTTAAAAGGTTATTTATTTGTACTTTAAAACTATGCTTTTGTACCCAACCTGCCTTATTTGTCTAAATCTGATTGGCTGCTAGGTTTTTATATTCAAAAGTGCTGCCATCTTTCCATATTTAACAATTTAAGCATTTTTATAAAAAGGCCCTTCTCCTATATAATTATATAAAAAATTTAAGTCCCATGCCTTAAATAATTTTATATAACTATTAAAAAACCTTGGAAAAAATCTGAAAAAATTCCAGAAAATCACTTTACATATGTTTTCCAACATATATATATTTCAGGTCCAAATAATTACTTATTTTCTCATAAATAATTTGTAATCCAAAATACCATTTCCGTTACTAGAAAATTCATATTAAATCCACAAAAATTCAGAAAAACTGAATATATAAACCCATCTCTAAAATATCTTTTAAGATCTTCATAAAAATTCGCAAGGCAGTTGGATGTCATCTAATAGGGTTTTCATCTCAAAACATGTTATAAAATCTATATGAACATTCATAAATCATCAACAAGCATATATAATATACATACATACATACATACATACATACATATATATATATTATAACATTCAAAAACATGGCAAATCAATCGTAAAATATTCGGATTTAATCTTAAAACCAAAAAAAAAATTGAGATGTAAACATTATTCGCCTTAGCTTTAGAGATTAAAGGAGCTTGAGATTTGAATGGATTTGATTTTAAATTAGCTTTTCCTTTAACTTTTCTTAATTCTTCTTCCCCATTCCTTATTAATGGTGGCCGGCCTCATTTTTTAATTTTTTTGAAATGAAATGAATGACGGCCTAAGTTTGGAGATATAGGAATGGCCTCTTTCCTATATTACCCCTCCTCTAATTCATTTTAAACCCTTGTTTTAATTTATTTGTTTTAAATTTCACTGCTACCTTAATTAAATAAAATCTCTATCCCCTAATCAACACATTATTTTATTTAGTTTAACTAACTAAATAGTTACCAAAATTCGGGGGTGTTACAGGATACCAACGATGTGGTTCACTCGTCTTCCACTGAAGTCCATATTGTCTTTCGCTAAGCTGTTGCAAAAGTTCATGGAGCAATTCCGCTTACATGCTTCACGTCCAAAGCACGTGGTGTCAATATCCAACATTTACCAAGCTAAAGGAGAGTCGTTAATGGATTTTTTGAATTGGTTTCAAACGGTTGTGACAGAAGCAAGGATCCTAAGGAAGGCATGCTATTGATGGGACTATGTATGGGTGTTCACCCTGACTCTGAGTTCGGAGACTGCTTGGAAAGGTAGCAACCATCGAAAATGGAAGCATTTATAGGAAAGCCAACAAATATTTACATCGGGAGGATGCATGCAAGCATCCATGGAGAAGCGTTGATGGAAATTCAGATGTACAAAGTAATTTCGTTGTAAAGAAAACTGTGGAAAATTGGGGGGATGTAAACGTGAAAGTTGGAAATCAGAATGAAAGTTGGACACAGAACAATAATGGGGCAAGAAGCATAAGGCAGATAATTGAAATCATTTTCGCACTCCTAAGTACAACAATTACACTGAACCGAAAAAATAAATAAAGGACATCTATCTGGCTACTCATAATACTGAACCATATAGGAGGTCGGCTCCTAGGGAGTCAAGTGAGAAGGAATGGAAGTTATGCAGATTATATGAGACTCGTTCATAACACCATTGAATGTAAGCATTTGCGCAACATGATTGAAGATTTGATCAGGAAATATAAATTACAATAATATGTAAAAGCCCCATAGGGTGGCGGGCAAGGAGCTTCTAACCCCTGGGTCATCTTCCCAGCAGCGGCAAGCTTAGCCTGGTGTGAATCCACCCCGGCAGCCAAAAAGACGTTTGGTGATTAACATAATCATCGGTGGGCCGCATCCTACCAATAAAAGATTTGCAAAAATGGATAAATACATTGGAGCTATAAGACATGTCGTGTTCTCTATGCTATTGAGGATAAAGCTCTAACAAAATAATCCTGAACCATGACATACAATATTGTTTTTTGGAATAAAGATGTTGATGGGTGGTAGCTTCGACGAGCGACCCACTCATGATTTCAACCACGATTGGTCGGCTGTTATACGGAAGGTGCTTGTTGACTATGGGAGTTCAGGCAATATTTTGTTCAAGTAAGCTTACAATCAAATGATGTTGGAGGAGTAAGATTTGAAGCCTTGTAGATTTCGAATACAGGGATTCAATAGGATGGCTACTAAAGCCATAGGGTTTATTAAATTAGCGGTGGTAATTGGTGATGGCAACCACCAGCGAGTGCGGATCGTGCCTTTTTTGGTGTTGGATATCTATTCTGCTTATAACGCAATTTTTAATCAACTGTTCCTACTAAATTTAGAGTGAGTGTTTAGTTATGAAGTTCCTGTCAAACAAAGGAGTGGGAATTGTGCACAGAGATCGGGTGGCTGGCCGTGAATGCTACGTTGTCGACCTAAAGGAGGCAAGGTGAAAGAGAAAGGAAAGAATAGAGGTGGCCCTCTTCATAAAGGCTTTGGATGCATAGCAACTACACTCTAAGCCCCAGCTCAGGCAGACTAGTTGGCTCTATGATGATATGGACCGATAAAAAGAGCTAGAAGGTGGACGAGCGGCTCCCGTCTAGTTGACGACCGTTGTTCCAATCAGTAGTGATGATTCAAGCAAAATCCTGAAGGTCGATCTCAACTTGGCACAAGTGCGATGAGGAGTTGGATGGATTTCTTCAGGCGAACCTGGATGTGTTTGCTTAGACATAATCGGGTATGAGTGGGATCTTGCCTGAGATAGCGGGCCATGCACTAAACATCATTCCCAATGCGTTCTTGTGAAACTCAAATGTCGCAACCTGTGTCTGGAAAGGTCCACCGTACTCAAAGAAGAAGTGGATAAGCTAAAGGATAACGGCTTCATCCACGATGCCTTATACCCGGATTGGGTATTAAATCCTTTTTTGGTGATAAAATCCAACATGAGGTGGAGGACATGCATCTACTGTTCGGAATTGAAGGCATGCTCGAAGGACAGCTTCTCGCTTCTAAGGATAGATTAGCTAGTGGATTTGACTACTGGATGTGAGCTACTTCCAGTTATGGATTCATACTCCAGATACAATCAAATCCCGATGCACGTCCCAGATCAGCTCGTGAATCGGATGTTTAAAGACCATATTAGAGATCGATGGAAGTTTATGTAGACGAAATGCTTGTGAAGTCACAACATTCGAGAGAGCACATTGATGATTTAGCAGAGACATTTGGTGTCCTTCGACAATACGAGATGAAGCTCAATCCCTTGAAATGCTCTTTCGGTGTTGTATTGGAGAAATTCTTGGGCTTCATTATCAATTCCCATGGAAATGAAGCCAATCCAGAAAAGATCAAGGCTTTAAAGGAGATCAAAGCCCTGAAGACGATCAAGGAGGTCCAAAGCTTAAATAGAAACGTCGTCGCCCTGAGTCGGTTCATCTCCAGAGCCACTAACAAATGCATCCCCTTTTTCGAAGTGATCGAGAAAGGAACGAGATACTTCAAGTGGAATCAGGACTGCAAAGATGCATTCCAGGCTCCGACGAATCACATGGAGAGACCTCCCGTTCTCTCGAAACTAGTGCATGATGAGGATTTTCTCTTCTACCTAGAGGTGTCGTGCATGCCCTGATGTTGAACAGTGGAAATGCTATCGATTAGAAAACCGTCCAAAATATATCGTTATAAAAACAGCAAGCGCACGGCGTACACTCGTAGTACGTATGCAAATACGGGTCGATCCATAAGGAAAGAATTAAATTCTATTATTACTCAATCAAATTAGCCCAAAAATTAAGAGGAAATTTAATGAAAATTATAGAAAAATAAACTAAAACTAGAATGAGAATAAGAATAAAATTTTGAGATTAAGAAACAATTCAGAGGCAAATCCACTTCCAATCATTTATATAAATCAACACACAAAATTTATCTACCTCATTTTAATTTTAAGTAGAAATAATTGATGTATTTATTATAAGTATGGTTTATTTGTGCTATTAATTAGCACAACTTAAACTATTAGCTCTAACATACCATTCATATTACTTGTCAACTCACATGAAAATGATATGAAATTAAAAATAAAATCTATTTTAAGTATTATTTATTTACTATGAACTAGTAACATAGATCATCAAATTTTGATTCTAGTTTGATTTTCATTATCAATATCATATTTGTTAGTTGATGATGTAAATTGTGTTTATATTTGATTAAGCATGGCCTATTTGTTATGAACAACATAGGCTATCAAATTCACTAATAAACTTATATGAACATCTAAATTTCCATTAAGCATAAAAGAGAGATCATAAATGAAACCATGTTAAGTTGATTTAGTATGATTCATGATAGCTAATTACCCTTAAGTTGAAGGGGTTTAGCTTTTCATAATTGAATTGATCTCAACATAAAATGATTTTGACATAAAAGAGAAGAAAATAAAAGCTAATCAAAAGAAAAGAGAACTAACTACTTGCATAAAATAAATCTAAACTAATTGCATGAATTAAATCTATACTATTAACATGAAATAAAAGAAACATAAACTAACATAAAAGAGCATGAAATAATATAGCATAAGAGAAAAGAGCATGTAAAGAAACGAAATAGGAAGAAGGCTAGACATTAAAAAGACATTTTATTTATCATTTATTTTGTGGCTACAACATGCATCAAAAAGAAGAACTCATTGCATGAAATATAAAGGGTATTTATACATACCTAAAACCCTAATTCCATTTTTAGGAGACTACCAAAAATGCCCTTGAATTGTGTTGCCTCTAAGTAATAATTAGGTAATTAATTAATCACCATTAACATGTACATGTTCTTTAAACTATGGTCCAATAAGTAGTGGGAATGTGAGCTTCTCCTTGTTCCATTATTTATTTTCTTTTATGCATTCTTTTGGCCTTGAATACTTGTGCATATATATATTCATGAAGCTTCATCCAATTTGCACTCAATTTCCTACAAATAAAAACGTGAAAATAAATTTTCTCAAAATTAATTCATACATAAAATTACTATTTTGCTCCCCAATGAAGATGCGTGAATGATGATTTGAAAAAAAAATGGATTTTGTCTTATACATGTTACCCTAATACGCTCACTTACTTTAATAAAAGAAGACTAAACATTGGAGTAAAAATATACATTTTTACATGCACATCAAATACCCCCACATTTATTGATGTGCACGTAAATGTGTGTATATTTACATCCATATTTATCTATTTTTATTCAAATAAATTTCATATTTGGGTATTGAAACCAAAATTCAATTATTTTCAAATCGCCATATATTCGTCTACATACAGGGGAAAAATAGTCATTTTTGTGCATGTGTTAATTTGAGACTTTTTACTTGGACATTTTTCTTAATTTTTATAGAAATTTGGATGCATATGGAAGAAGGTTTCATGAAGATATATGCATGTACAAGGGAATACAATGGAATGAAGAGAAAATAATTCAAGCTCATGATCATGGAGGACCCCACCCACTTACCTAAATCTATAATTGAAAGCTAATGAACAATTAAGTGGAGGTTAAAACTTCATGCATATTTAATAATGGATTAATTAGAGTCTAATTGTTACTTGAAGACCACACTTCCTAAAGGGTATTTTGGAAAGCACCCTAGGGTTTTAGCATGTATAAATATTCCACTTATTTACATGTAGAGGTCTACTTACTCTTTTAAAAAATTAGTTAGGAAATTAAAATGCAAGTTTTAAGCTCTATGTTTCATAAAATAAAAATGGCTTCCTAGCCTCTTTCTCTTCTCTTTTCTACTTTTATTTATTTTGATGCTTATTTCTATGCTTTTACTCATTTCATGTTTATAACTTAGATTTACATTCATTCAAGTGGTGTAGCTTTATTTTTTTATGCAAGTAGTTAGTAGTTAATCTCTTTTTCTTCTTTTGATTAGTTTCCATTTCTTTGCTTTTTAATGTTGAAATTTACAACACAAGTGTTGATTTGATAAGACAAATGAGGAGCTAAACCCCTTTGATTTAGGGGCAATGAAGCTCTCTAACTTTATGTATATTCAACATTTCTATGATTTATGGTTTGTTTTATTTGTGCTTCATGAAAGTGGACATTGATGTAAGTTTATACAAGTGAGTTTGATAGCTTATGTTGCTTTTGCAATGAGCTATTCTTATTCAACATAAACACCATTTATATCATCATTTGCTAATTGATTTCTGATTTTGAAATGAAAGTAAAAGAAACTTTTGATGACCTATATTAGTAATTACAATAATAAATAGATCGTACTTAAAATAGCTTTTTTTTTTGCTTCGTTTTCATGAGAATGGATAAGTGGTTTATTTGTTGATTATAGTTTGATGGTTTAAGTTATGTTAATTAATAACATAAATAAATCATACTTATGATAAATACAACAACTATTTCACTTAATAAAAAAATAGTGATCATAGATTGTTTGATTGTTGATTTGCAAAAATATGAGAGTAAATTTGCCTCTAAATTGTTCTCTAATATCATATTTTTTTTAATCTCATTTTAATTCTAGTTTTAGCTTCATTTTGCTTATAGTTAACAATCTTCTATCATTTTGGTCTAATTTGATTGATCAGAAAATTTAATTGTAAAAATTCCCTATGGATTGACCCATACTTGCCACGTACTAAAATGTACGCGTGTGCTTGCGTTTAATTTTAATTCAAAACTTATCGGCAACTTTCTAACTCGATAGAAAGATTGTCGTTAAACAAGCTTTTGGCTCCATTGCCGGGGAATTTATTTTGATTTTAATTTTCCATTCTTCGAATTATTTTCGTTCGATTTTTGTTGTGTGTGTTTTGTGTGTTAATTTCTATAAAAATACAAGCTGTGCGTTTGTTGTTTGATTTTTGTGTGCATTTGTTTGTATATTTGTTTTCTTTTTGTTTTTTTGCATTTGCATATTTATTATTTAAGAAAAAGGAATCACATTGCATTTCATTTTTTAGTTTGCATTTCTGTTGTGTGCATTTCTTTATTCACTACGCGCATTTCATTTCATTGACAAAAGAAAAAAATATACTGCATTGCTTTTGTGCCATTGCATATTCATAATAAAAACATTGTTCTCTATTACATTTTTTCACAACCAACCTCTTAGACCAACCTCTCAGACCACTTCTCAAACATTTCCTACAACTTCTCATCCCTACAGCAATTCTCATTCACCATCCACACATCAATTGACTTCACCCCCTGCTCAATACATTTCAACAACGACCATCCACAACACCTGACCATCTTCAACTACTCACAGCAACTCATACAATTTCCTGTCAACAACTTGTCATCCCACCATAACATATCACAATTTTTCTACAAAACTGCCTCAACTATTATCTACATACATCACCAAACTGCTGTTATCAATTACTGCACCTCTACCAAACCCTCTGTTTCTTCATGTGCCATTGCCTCTCCCTGTTACATAATCTGACCATCAACCTTACTGCTCTGTCATCACCAAACATAGATCATCCTACATCACATTGAACTGTGCACTGTCATTTGCTTAAACTGTCCCCTCCTCATATCACAGCTGTATCATTGCTTCACTTCTCTGACAGCTTCACCAACCTTGCCAACAGTCACTCTTCACATCCACCATGTCCACATTTCGAAACTTCAACCCACCGCAATTCAATATTCACTGCTCTCCTCTGCCTTAAACAACCAGCCATCACCACCAGACAACATACACAATACCCGCCATTAACATCTACAACTAACACGGTCACCACAGTGCTGCTACCACTCCAGGCTGCCTCATCAGTCATACCACCAAAAAAAAATTCAACCTGCTGCTTAACAACTCACTGAACTCCCAGTTCACCCTTCATCACTAACTGCCTCTACAACTGCTACCCACCCATGTCTTCCTTCGATCATCACACCCCATACCGTTGCCATCACAACTTTTGTCAGTCGAGTCTTAACCATAAGCCTGCAATCGCGAACAAACTAGCAATCTCGACTAACCCTTACTACCACCGAAAAACAAATCATCGCATCCACACCCTGCTTCACCATCGCCTGAATTCCACCAGCACTCATTCATCACTCTACCCATTCAGTGCCATCCACCCACAGTTCAATAACCACCAACCACGAGCACGCAACTCGACCTTCCTCATCACCTTCTTCCTCCTACAACCACCACATGTCTCCATCCTCCTAAAGAACAACCCCAATCCTCCCCAAGTCGCAAGCCCAATCCAAGAACCAATTTGAGTAAGCCTGAATCAATCGCCCCGTGACCTGATACTACTTCACAACTGCAAACTCGAAGCATACAATCTCGGTCTCCCTTGATTTTGAATTCGATCGCTATAAAGCTTCAATCGATTTTGAAGTACTGATTTTCACTGAAAAGAAGAAAAAAACAATCGCGCTTTGTTTTTGATTTCAGAGAAGAAAAGGGAATTCGACTATAAAGTGTTGCATGGTGGACTTTTGATTGTGGGTAGTGGGCCGAAATTGTTGGCCCATTTTAATTCGGTTTTTTTATTTATTTTACATCCTTTTGTTTTTTCTTTTGATCAAAAATCTTATTGTTAAAAAAAACTTCAGCGTTAATTAGTTTTGTTGGGTTGTGTTTAAATAAAATTAAATAATTAAATAAATAATTGTTTTGTGTCAGTTAGTTTTGGTCTAAATTGTTTTAAATTTCGGCCCTTATATATTAAAAAAGGGTTGTTTTCCAATGTTTTTGGTTTAATTTGTTTGTTTTTAATTTATTTTAGTTTTTTCTTTGATATAAAACAATTGTATATATATTGTGCTTTTATTTTCAGTTGCCAAAGTAGAAAATCGCAAGGAGAAGAATAGCTTGCTTAAAAAAATTGTCTTGCTTGTGCTTAAAAAGAATTGCCGCTTTAAAATAAAATTGCTAATAAATCCTGCATGCTCTGCTATCGTTCCATTTTCCCTTGTTTTTATTTGAATTGCATTATTGATTGCTTGCATTTGCATTTATATATAAAAAAAAACAAAAACAAACTTTATTTTAGTTGCATTGTACATTCACATTTAATTCTGTTTTGCATTCATCTCATCTTATTTTTATTTTCTAAGGGCAATATCCCAATTCACATAAGGTGGAGGATTTCATCATCCTTTTCTTATCCTACAAATCGCATTTCATCGTAGAATTTGAGTAATGATAAAGGTTAGACATTCGACTTAAGGGTGTTGAGCTCATCCAAGGCTTAATTGTATCTTCACAATTGTTTTCTTTAAACAATTTTATTTCTTGGTGTCTAGGCTACGACATATTAATAACCATTTATAAATATTACGGTGATTCATAATTATAGTGGTTGTTCCGCTGAAGGCACTTAAACCTTCGGTTGCATTGCTATGGTGATTCGTCGTGCATCGATAACCCCTGCCCTTTACCTGGTTAAGAAATATTTTTGTTGATTTAAGAAAAAGTGTGATTATACAATTTTGGATTAGGAGCTACTAAGGACAGAAAATTGTAATTAAGTCATTTGCATTCATTTAGTTGCATTAGTCCATGCATATTTAAAAAAAATCCAAAATAATTTTTTTTAAATTTTACTTAACTTAGTTTTTAATCCCCAAAAAAACATCCTTTTTCCTTTTCTTTGAAAATTTTCAATCAAAAACAAAAATCCAAAAAAAAGTATAAAATCTTTCCAAAACGAAAAAAAATTAATTCAAAAAAAAAAATCAAGTTCCCATCTTGTTAAAGCAAAACCAAAAAAAAATTCCTTTTGGTAAATATTTGAAAATCTGAAAATATAAAAAAAAAAGTACAAAAATAAAAACAGATAAAAATTTGAAACGCAAAAAAAAAAATCAAACTTTTCTTTTGAAAAATAAATTTCACATAGTAAATAGTTTCCTTTTAAAAAAAACATAAACAAAACAATTTTTCACTTCGTTTTCCAAATCTTTTTCATTCTCTAAACTCGTTTCTAACTTCTTTCTCTTCTCGGTTGTTACTTGTGCATGAGTACTTGGACTCGTGACACAACAACAAGTCGTTGGACTCGCGACTCAATAACTAATCGCTTAACTCGAACAGACGATCCTCCCAAAATGGCGAACAAGAACCCCCCTCAAACTCTTATGGATAATATCCTTTTCGGTAGAGTTTCTGTTCCATCTTGCATCAAGTTACCCGCCCCTATAGGTAACCATTTCAAAATTCATTCGAACCACATTGCCACGCATCCGAAATTTGGCAATTTTGAACACGATGACCCATACATTTTCTTGACTAAATTCGAACAAGTTTGTGCAACCATTAAACTCCAACAACTTTCCAATGACAGAGTCAAACTTTGATTAATCCCATTCGCTCTTACAGATTACGCTGAAAAATGGTTATACAGCTTACCATCAAACTCGATTAAAACTTGGGAACGATTCGTAAAAGCTTTCCTAAAAAAGTTTTACCCCTTGGAAAAAACGAATAGAATCCAAAACGATATTGTTAATTTTTATCAATTCAGGGGAGAACCATTCGAAAAATATTTTGAAAGATTCAAAGAGCTTTTGATAAAATATGCACAACACAACTTCGAAAATGGACGATATGCCAAATCTTATATGATGGACTCGAAAACAGCTCACGAATCATGCTCGAATCAATGTGCCAAGGCAACTTTCTTGCTCAACATCATGATGATACTTGGCAATTTCTTGAAAACCTTGCTGAAAAGTTGTTCCAATGAGAACGTCCGAACGAAAAATCAATTTTCTCACGATCGAGTGCACACTCGATAGGATCTTCTTTTTCTTTGGAAGCTAAGATCGACGCAATGATTAAAAAATTCGATAACGTTTTCTCATCGAATAAAATGAACCAAGCTTTCCAACCGATGTGTTATAAATGCAATGATCCTAATCATATAGCCGATCAGTGCCCCAATTCTGTCGAACAAATTGATGCATTCAATAAAGCCAAAAATGATCCATTTTCTCCAACGTACAATTCTGGTTGGAGAAATCATCCAAATTTTTCTTGGAACCAAAACAATCCCAACACGGATATGGTTCGTCCCAATTTTCAAGCATTCTCAAATAATGCTTCGAATCCTCCCTTTCAACCTAATCATTTTCAACCAAATTTTGCAGGTCCATCTCATAACCAATTGCAACAATTAAATTTCCAACCAAATTCTCTCATCCTCCCAAGACGATAAAAGTTTAAGTTCACTTGAGAAAACTTATGAAACGTTGGCTAAAGCAACTACACAAAGCCTTCAATCAAAAAGCAATTTGCAAAATTTTTTGACCTCATATATGCAAAACACAAACCAATCGATTGCAAAATTTGAAATGCAAATGAGTCAATTAGCCATGTTTGTAAGTGAACGCGAACGAGGAACATTCCTAAGCCAGCCTATTCCAAACCCCAGAAATCAAAAAGCAAATTCAAATCAAGCCGATGTTGTTCAAGATAGCAACGTCACCCAATTGAATGCTATCACAATATTACATTCAGGTAAACAAATCGATAATCAAGTTGTTAACCCAAATGATTTACCGAAAACCTCTCTCGACACTTCTAAAACAACAAATGAATCAGAACATTACATGGAGCCAAATGTTGAATCAAATGTCAATCAAAATTCTTCTTCTTCTACTCAAGTAGATCTGCCTACTAAGTATCGCGTCTCATTTCCACATCGTCTTCGACCCAAGAAACACTCGGACTAAATGAAAAATGTTGGAAATTTTTAAACAAGTGAAAGTGAACATCCCGCTTCTTGACATCGTTCAACAAGTCCCCACTTACTCGAAATTTCTTAAGGACTTGTTTACCTAAAAGCGACACATTTAAGTGCTTAAAAAAGTCTTCTTAGCCGCCAGTTTGAGCGAAGTCTTATCCCAATCCATGCCCGTCAAATACAAAGATCCTAGCTGCCCTACGATTTCGTGTACAATTGGAGACAAGACGATTAACAAATGCTTGATAGACTTAGGTGCGAGTGTCATTTTGATTCCATATTCCATGTACGAACAATTAGGCTTAGATGAGATCAAACCCATAAAGGTCACGCTTTAATTCGTCGATCGTTCCATTAAAAAGCCCGTGGGACAAATCGAGGACATACTCATTCGAGTAGGTCAATTCATATTCCCCGTCAACTTTATCGTTCTCAAAACACAACCCATGACAAATCCGGCGAGTCCAATTTCATTTATTTTAGGCCGACCATTCTTAGCCACCTAAAATGCCTTAATCAATTGTCGTAACGGTTCGATGAAATTCTCTTTTGAAAACACGACTTTAGATCTTAATATTCTCAATCTTGAAAGCCAATCGAATGAACCCCGTGACCACACGTTGGAAGTTAGTGTCATTCATGAAAACTTCGAAAACGAGATGTTTGACCTTAATGACGAATGTGAAGATGAATACGAAAAATTGTTTCATGAAATACCCAATGAGACTGAATACACTCTTCCTTTTGAATCGCTTCCAGTTGAGTCCGAATCTTAACCCAATTCTTTGATCGAGAAACTCCTAAAGTTGGACCTCAAACTACTTCCGATCACCTTAAGTTCGCGTACTTAGGTGATAACGAAACATTTTCCATCATAATTTTTACAACTCTCTCTTAATCAAGAAACCTCCTTACTTTCTATTCTTTTGAAAAATAGAAAAGCAACTGGGTGGCCATTACCGATATTAACGGAATCAACCCTGCTATTGTCCAACGTCACATTCACTTAATTGACGAAGCCAAAGCCACTCGTGATGCACAACGGAGGCTTAACCCAAAAATGAAAGATGCAGTTCGCGACGAAATTCTTAAGCTCCTCGTTAATGGTATCATATACCCCATCTTCGATAGCCCAAGGGTTAGCCCAATTCATGTCATGCCTAAAAAGTCTAGACTTACCGTTATAACAAACGATGCTAATGAACTCATTCCTACTCGAACTCAAAATGGTTGGCGTGTTTGCATTGACTATCAAAAAATAAATGCCGCAAAACATAAATATCACTTCCCTCTTCCTTTCATTGACCAAATGCTCGAACGGTTAGCCAGCCATGAATTCTACTGCTTCCTTGATGGTTATTCCGGCTATAATCAAATTCTAATCGCTCGCGAAGATCAAGAGAAAACGACTTTCACGTGTCCATTCGGTACCTTTCCTTATCGACATATGCCACTCGGACTTTGTAAGGCTCCTGTTACTTTCTAGCGATGCATGGTTGGCATTTTTTCCGTCATGATCGAACGCTTTCTAGAAGTTTTTTATGGACAATTTTTCTATCTTTGGTGATTCATTTTTTCAATGTTTACATCATCTCGAGTTGGTTTAAATCGATATAAAGAAAAACATTTGACTTTGAATTGGAAAAAATGCCATTTTATGGTCAAACAAGGCATGGTCCTTAGACATACCATATCAAATAAAGACACTGAGGTAGATAAAGCGAAAGTCGACGTAATAGCAAACCTGCCCATTCCCAAATCTGTTAAGGACATTCAATCATTTCTAGGACGTGCTGGCTTTTACCGACGCTTTATGCAAGACTTTAGCAAAATCACTCGTCCTTTGACGACTCTTCTTAGAAAAGACATTCCTTTCGATTTTAACTCTGATTGTATCTCTTCTTTCGAACGTCTCAAAAATGAACTCATTTCTGCTCCAATCATCTGTACACCCAATTGGGATCTCCCATTTGAAATAATGTGTGATGCTTCAAACTTTGTAGTTGGTGCTGTCTTAGGACAGCGCATCAATAAGGCCCTTCACGTTATCTACTATGCTAGCATGGCTCTAAACGATGCTTAACTCAACTACACAACAACCGAAAAAGAGCTTCTAGCTGTCGTTTTTGCACTCGAAAAGTTTTGACCTTACTTGTTCGGGTCACACATAACTATATACATGGACCATTCTACGCTTCGGTATCTCTTCGCTAAAAAAGACGCTAAATCCCACTTAATTCGTTGGATCCTTTTATTACAAGAGTTTGATCTTACAATCAAGGACGAAAAAAGATCTGATAATGTCATAGCCTATCACTTATCTCGTCTTTCGAATGCACAATCTTCTTTGCTAATCAATGAAAACTTCCCCGATGAACAACTTAATTCAATTTCTATTGATCCATGGTACGTTGATATAGTGAACTACTTAGTTACTAAAGAAACTGCCTCATCTTGGTCCAAACAGGACAACAAATTCATGTCCTAAGTGAAATATTTCTATTGGGACGATCCATACTTGTTCAAATATTTCTATTCGAAAAACTATGGAATATGTGCTCCAGTGTGGTTTCTATTGGCCTTCTCTTTTCAAAGACTCATTCGAATTTTGCAAAACTTGCGATCGATGTCAAATGCTTGAACGAATTTCTCAACGAAATATGATGCCCTGAAACCCCATTCTTACGATCGAGATGTTTGATGTCTGGGGCATCGAATTGAACGGACATTTTCCCAATTCTTTTAGCAATTTGTATATTTTTACTGCTGCCAATTACGTCTGAAAATGGGTCGAAGCTGTTTCATGCAAAACCAATGACCATAGAATTGTTGCTTTTCGAGGTTCGGCACACCTCGCACAATAATCAATGATAACGGGACCCATTTTTGCAACCGTTCTTTTAAAACTTTAATGAAAAAAATACTCGATAACCCATAAGTTATCCACTTCGTATCATCCTCAGACTTGCGGCCAAGTTGAAGTTTCAAATCGACAAATAAAACAAATCATGGAGAAAACTATTAACAAAAATCGAAAAGATTAGTTTCAGAAATTGACCGACGCGCTTTGGGCTTACCGCATAGCTTTTAAAACTAACATTGGGATGTCTCCATTTCATTTGGTTTGCGGGAAAGCTTGCCATTTACTAGTTGAAGTCAAACACAAAGCGTTGTGGGCAATAAAGAACTTAAACTTTGATCTCGATAAAGCTGGCGAAAACCGAAAACGACAGCTCAATGAACGAGAAGAACTTAGGAACGACGCATTGAAAACGAGAAAATTTACAAAGAAAGAACAAAAGTTTTTCATGACAAGTCAATCCTAAGGAAAATATTTTGGCCTAACCAGAAAGTTCTTTTATATGACTCAAGACTTCATTTATTCCTTGGGAAACTTAAATCGAGATGGACTGGACCATTTGTGGTGCAAACTGTTTTTCCACATGGTGCCATAGAAATAGAAAACTCGAGGGATGGATCAATTTTCAAAGTCAACAGTCATCGTTTGAAACCTTTCTTGGAATTGCCCAATAACCAAGAGGAGGAGCTCATGATTCTTCACTAGCCAAGCTACGTCTAGTAAGAATGTTAACCCCCTTTTGTAAATATGTACGTATTTTTCCCCGTTACATTCATTATATCATGCATTAACTGTGGGGACACAGTCAAAAATTAAGTGTGGAGGGAGTCTCATTTTCATTTTTTAAGTTTCATGGCATTTTTTTGTATTTTCATTTTCTTTTAACTAAAAATAAAATTCTCAAATTTCTAAATCTCAAAAACTTTTTCTTTTTAGCATTTTGATTTATTTTTGAAGAAACACTATAGGATAAGTATAAGTTTTGGTTAATAAATTGAAATTTTTGAAAAATTAATTTGTCTTAACAAAAATAAAAATGAAGTTTGATTACAAATAACAATGGTTTGACTAGTATATAGGAAGGTTCATATGTGTTAATTATGAAGTATATTCTAAATGAAAATCTTTGTTTAAAAAAAGTGGTAAATTTAAAGTAAGGGATATAGCATTTTTATCTTCTAAGTTAAATGGTGCTAAGATGATTTTGCAAAACTCTCTCCTTTCAAAAAAAAAAACAAACACAAAAATATATATAAGTAAAAAAAATTGTATAGATATATATATTTTTAAACACATAGAGTCATGTGTTCATACTCGTGTGTTTACTCGTCATACTTATACCCTTCTCACATAAGCCCGAAAGGTAGTGCATAATGGGTATATCTAGCCTCAGCTTATCTGATTTAGGTGTATGTATATAAAATTCTTTTTAATAATGCCTAAGTCGATAAGTGTTCACACTAATGTGTTCGCTCACCATGCTAAGTATTTCCCTCACATCAGTCCGCAAGGCAGTGCATGGGTAATATATCTGGCCTCAGTTTATCTAAGTTAGGCATATGTAAATATTGTTAATATTAATAAAATTTTCATATAAAAGAGAGTAAGCAATTTAAATCCAAGCACTATTTTGGCTTGTTTGATTTAACTTGTTATTAAAAAGAAATGAAAATACCACTTTGAAAAACTTTGATAATCAACTAAGAAATCATTTCATAATTACATTGTGTTATCAACCAAAATAACTTGTCAAACTATAGTCTATCTATTATGACTACTTAATTTTTGTTGGAAATTTTGATAAGTAAAAGGATTTAAATCTCTTGATAATGACCAGAACTTATATTTAACTTATTAGTGTCGATTCAAAAGTGAACCTGGCATTTGTAAATACATTCAAAAACTTGCATTCATCCCATTGTAAATAAATCTTTCATTTTGTAAATATCTTCACTTAGCATTTGGATTTTGTGGGTAGTATCCACTGAAAACCCTCACGGGACAATACTCGTCCTATTGGAGACACCCATAGGTTTAATGATTTGTTGCATACGCTCAATGCAATCGTGCTTCCTATGAAAACAGATTTATCTTAGTTGTTCTTCATTTGAGGACGAATAAAAAGATAAGTATGGGGGTATTTGATGTGCACGTAAGTGTGCATATATTTACATCCATATTTTATCTATTTTTATTTAAATAAATGTCATATTTGGGTAATTTAACATGTTTGAAACCAAAATTCAATTATTTCAAATCATCATATATTCATCTACATATATGGGCAAAATAGTCATTTTTATGCATGTCTTAATTTGGGACTTTTTACTTGGGCATTTCTCATAATTTCTATAATAATTTGGATGCATATGGAAGAGGGTTTCATGAAGATGTATGCATGCACAAGAGAATACAAAAGAATGAAGAAGAAATAATTCAAGCTCATGATCATGGAGGATCCCACCCACTTACCTAAATCCACAAAGCTAACGGACAACTAAGTGGAGGTTAAAGCTTCATGCATATTTAATGATGTGTTAATTAGAGGCTAATGGTTACTTGAAGACAACACTACCTAAAGAGAATTTTGGAAACCACCCTAAAATTGAATTAGGGTTTTATGCATGTATAAATAGCCCATTTATGTACATGTAGAGATCTACTTACCGTTTTAAAAAATTAGTTAGGAAATTAAAATGCAAGTTGTAAGCTCTATGTTTCATGAAATAAAAATAGCTTCCTAGCCTCTTTCTCTTGTCTTTTCTACTTTTTTTTATATTGATGTTTATTTCTATGCTTTCTCTTATTTCATATTTACAGCTTAGATTTACATTCATACAAGTAGTGTAGCTTTATTTTTTATGAAAATAGTTAGTAGTTAATCTATTTTTCCTTCTTTGATTAGTTTCCATTTCTTTGCTTTTTTATATTGAAATTTACAAGTGTTGATTTGATAACACAAATGAGTAGCCAAACCCCTTTGATTTGGGGATATTGAAGCTCTCTAACTTTATGTGAATTCAACAATTCTATGATTTATAGTCTCTTTTATTTATGCTTCATGAAAGTGGATATTGATGTAAGTTTATACAAGTGGGTTTGATATCTTATGTTGCTTTTGCAAATGATCTATTCTTATTCAACATAAACACCATTTACATCATCATTTGCTAATTTATTTTTGATTTTAAAATAAAAATATAAACAAAATTTGATGATCTATATTACTAATTACAATAGTAAATAAATCATACTTAAAATAGCTTTTGCTTTGGCTTCATTTTCATGAAAATGGATAAGTAGTTTATTTGTTGTATTATAGTTTGATGCTGTATAGCTAATGCCCCGCTACAACCCTGCTATATCTCATAGCGAATTTCTACTGCTATGATTTTTCCATATAACCCCAAGATATAGCCTTTCCTCTTTAAACCCCGCTATTTCTGCCATATCTCGTTTTTCCGCTATATTCCGCTATTTCCGCTATATCTTTTTTAATAAAATGAATTGAAAAATTGCATTTATACATTATAAAATTATGAAAATAATTTATTTGATTTAATTTTTTAATATATTTTCAGAAATGAAAATACTATAATATTCTATCAAATTCAATTATGTTATATAACAGTTTTTCGTTTATTTAAAGTATATCCGCACATGTTTTTATTTAAAATTATTTATGTATTATTTATAATTCAATTGGATGATAATTTTCCATTTAATTACCATTTATATATTTGTAAAAACATTAAGTACGAGTTTTATATGCTATTTTAGAGTCATCCGCTATATCCCGCTATATCCTCGTTGTATCCCCGCTATGACTTTTTGCACCTCCGCCGCTTTGAATCTACCGAGCGCATTAACTGCACAGGTTTGATGGTTTAAGTTATATTAATTAGTAACATAAATAAACCATACTTATGATAAATACAACAATTATTTCAATTAATGTAAAAAATAGAGATCATAGATTGTTGATTTACAAAAATATGAGAGAGGATTTGCCGCTAAATTGTTCTCTAATCTGATAGTTTTTAATCTCATTTTTATTCTAGTTTTAGCTTCATTTTGCTTGTAGTTAACAATTTCTCTCATTTTGGTCTAATTTTATTGATTAGAAAATCTTAAAATCTTAAAAATTCCCTGCGGATCGACCTGTACTCATCACATACTAAAATTGTATGTCATGCGCTTGCAGTTAAATTTAATTCAAAATTTATCGGCAATTTTCTAAATCCATAGAGAAATTATCGTTAAAAACTTATCTTTTTATTCTTCCTCAAATAAACTAAAACTAGGATAAATCCTTTTTATAAAAAACATGATTGCGTTGAGCATATGCAATAAGCCATTAAAACTTTAGGTGTCCCTAGGAGGAGGAGTATTGTCTCGTGAGGGTTTTCAGCGGATACTACCCACAAAATCCAAATGCGATATGAAAATTGTAATGCGACAATATGATGCAAAATTTTGAAAATATTTACAAATGCTGAATTTACTTTTAAATTGATGTGTGTAAGTTAGATATAAGTTTTGGTTATTATCAGAAAATTTTAGTCTTTTTACTCATCAAAACTTCCAACAAAAATTAAGTTATCATATGCTTAAATTCTACTTTGACTAGTTGTTTCGGTTGATAATATAGCGCAACTATGAAATGATCCCTTTAGTTAATTATCAAAGTTTTGCAAAGTTTTATTTTTAATTTTGAATAACAATCAAATTAGTGAAGATAATGCTTGGGTTTCAATTGCTCACCCTCTCTATTTTGAAAAATATTAACATCATTATTTACACACCTAACTTAGATACACTGAGGCAAAATATGCCGATCATGCACTGCCTTCCAGGATTACATGAGAAGAGTAAGAGCATGGCGAGTGTACATACTTGCATATGAGCACATGACTGTAGGTGTTTATTATTATTATTTTAATTTTATTCACACACACATAACTCCGGTATACTGAGGCCAGATATACCGATCATGCACTGCCTTTCAGGCTTATGTGAGAAGGGTACATAGCATGGCGAGTGTACACATTTACTTGTGAACACATGACTCTAGGTGTTCCTTAATTTTATGAAATATATATATATATATATATATATATATATGTTTTTTCTTTTTTGAAAAGAGAGAGTTATGCAAAATCATCTTAGTACCTCTTAACTTAGAAGATCAAAAATATTATCGCCTTTACTTTAAATCAACCACTCTTTTAAACAAAGATTACAATTAGGATATACTTCATAATTATTACCTATGAACCTTCCTATATACTAGTTACACCATAGTTACTTGTAATTAAACTTTTATTTTTATTTTTGTTAAGACAATTAACGAGTGTGCACATTTACATGTGAATACATGACTCTAAGTGTTCCATATTTTTATGAAATATATATATATATATATATATTATATATATATATATATTTGTTTTTTCTTTTTTGAAAAGAGAGAGTTATGCAAAATCATCTTAGTACCTCTTAACTTAGAAGATCAAAAATATTATCGCCATTACTTTAAATCAACCACTCTTTTAAACAAAGATTAAAATTAGGATATACTTCATAATTATCACTTATGAACCTTCCTATATACTAGTTACACCATAGTTACTTGTAATTAAACTTTTATTTTTATTTCTGTTAAGACAATTAAATTTTCAAAAATTTCAATTTAATAACCAAAAATATATACTTATTATATCATGTCTCTTTAAAAGTAAATCAATATGCTAAAAAAAAAATTTGTTTCGGATTTTTTTGGATAGAAAATGCAAGAAAAACAACCATGAAAAATCCAAATAAACATAAGATTACCCCCCCCCCCCCCACACGTGATTTTTGGCTATGTCCCTATAGTCAATGCATTATATATGAGTATAACTGAGAAAATTATGTACATATTTACAAGAGAGGGTTAAAAAGTTTTACTAGACGTAGCGTGGCTTATGAAGAATCATGAGCTTCTCCTCTCGATCACTCGCCAACTCCAAGTAAGGTTTTAAACGATGACTATTGACTTTAAAAATCGATCCATCTCTAGGGTTTCCTATTTCTATGGCACAGTGTGGAAAAACCATATGTACCACATATGGTTTTGTCCACCTTGGTTTAATTTCCTTGGGTACAAATGAAGTCGAGAGTCATATAAAAGAAATCTTTGATTTGGCAAAAATGTTTTTCTTAGGATTGATTTTTCACGAAAGAGTTTAGTTCTTTCTTTGTAAATTTTCTCATTTTCATATATGTTGTTCATAATGTCCTCTAATTCATTAAGTTACAATTTTCTATTTTCACCAACGTTTTCAAGATCAAAATTTTATATTCTTAATCCCCCAAAACGCTTTATGTTCAAGTTCGAAAGGTAAATGACACGCTTTACTATAAACTAACCTAGAAGGAGACGTCCATTGGTTAGTTTTAGATGCAGTTCTATAAGCCAAAGCGCGTATGTCAATTTTTGTGACCAATCTTTTCAACTTTTGTTTTTAATTTTCTCAAATATTTGGTTGATTTGGCGATTTGAAACTTCAACTTGACCACAAGTTTGAGGATGAAAAGGAGTGGATAACTTGTGGGATATCAAGATTTTCATCATTAAAGTTTCAAATGATCAATTATAGAAATGAGTTCCATTATCGCTTATTATCATGCGAGGTGTTCCAAACTTCGAAAATAAGTTTTCTTTTACGAATTTCACAACAAATTTGTTGTCATCTGTTGTCATCAACCCATTTAGAGACGTAATCAACATCAAGAAGAATGTACAGATTTCTGAAAGAGTTGGAAAACGATCCTAAAAAACAAATACCCTAAACGTCAAATTTCGATCGTAAGAATAGGGTTTAAAGCCATCATGTTTCATCGAGAGATTTTCTTAACAATTGGAAGCGATCACAAGTTTTACGGAACTCGAATGCATCTTGAAAAGTGCAGCCAGTAAAAACCATAATAGAGCACCTTTTTGGCAATTTTCTTAGGACTGGAATGACCACCACAAGATTGGTCATGACAAAACGAAGGGACACTCTTAATTTCGCAATTTGGGATGCAATGTCGAATGGTTTAGTCAGAACAGTGCTTAAACAAGTATGGATCGTCCCAATAGAAATATTTCACTTGGGAAAGAAATTTGTATTTATCGTGTTTCGTCTAAAATGAAGGAGTTTCCTTAGTGACTAAATAGTTCACTATATCGGCATACCATGGATCGATGGAAACGGAAAGGAGTTGTTCATCGGGAAATTTCTCGTTGATCGGTAAAGAAGATGATACATTTGGAAGACATAACAGATGATCAACAATGACATTGTCGGATCATTTTTCATCTTTGATCGTAAGGTCAAATTCTTGGAGTACAAGAATCCAACGGATCAAGTGAGACTTACCATCCTTTTAACAGAAAAGTACCTAAGAGCGGAGTGGTCAGTGTAAACCATAATATGTGAGCCAATAAAATTAGGTTGAAAATTTTCAAGTGAAAAATACTATCGCTAGAAGGTCTTTTTCGATGGTCACGTAACTGAGTTTGTGTTTAAAGTCATAATAGTGTAGAAGACTTGAAGAATTTTGTTGATGCGTTGTCCTAAGACAACACCAACTGCGAAGCTAGAGGCATCACATTTTATTTCAAAAGGAAGATCCCAGTTGGATAAGAAAATGATGGAAGCGTATATGAATTCGTTTTTGTGACATTCAAAAGCAGAAACATAGTCAGAATCAAAGTCAAATGGAACGTCTTTTCAGAAAAGAGTGATCAGGGGTCGAGCAATTTTACTAAAGTCTTTCACAAAGCGTCGATAAAAACCAGCATGTCTTAGAAATGAACTAATATCCTTGACTGATTTGGGAATGGATAGGTTCGCAATTACACCAACTTTTGTTTTTTCTATCACAATGCCTTTGTTTGAAATGACATGCCCAAGAACAACGCCATGTTTGACCCTAAAATGACATTTTTTCCAGTTTAACCTTAAATGATTGTCTTTACATCAATTCAGAACCATCTTGAGATGGTGTAAGCACTCAGCAAAAGAATTTCCAAAGATGGAAAAATTATCTAAATACTTCTAAAAAGCGTTCAATCATTTCGGAAAAGATGATGACCATGCATCTTTGGAACGTAGCAGGAGCGTTGCAAAGGCTAAACGACATACGTCGATATGCAAAGGTGCCAAAGGGACGCGTGAAAGTCGTTTTCTCTTGATCTTCAAGAGTGATTGGTATTTGGTTATAACCAGAATAACCATAATGAAAGCAATAGAATTCATGACCGGCTAATCGTTCAAGCACTTGGTCAATGAGAGGAAGAGAAAAGTGATCTTTACGCGTTGCCACATTTAATTTTCGATAATCAATGCAAACATGCCAACTCATTTGAGTACGAGTTGGAATGAGTTCGTTAGCGTTTTTTATTATAACGGTAAGTCCGAACATTTTAGGCATGACATGAATTAGGGTAACCTATGAACTATTAGAAATAGGGCATATGTTTCTGATTAAATAGTTTAAGAAATTCATCTCGAACTGCATCCTTCATTTTAGGGTTAAGCCTTCGTTGCACATCACGAATAGGCTTGGCTTCGTAAACTAAGTGGATGTGAATGTTGAACAAGTGTGGGATTAATTCCTTTAACATAGTAATTGACCATCCATTTTATTCTTTGTTTTTCGACAGAATTGAAAGAAGGGAAGCTTCTTGATCAAGAGAAAGATTTGAAGAAATTATGTTCGAAAACGTTTCATCGTCACCTAAGTAAGCTTACGTAAGGTGATCAGGAAGAGATTTGAGTTCTAACCTAGGAGGTTGCTTAATCAAAGAATTTGGTTGATGTTCTGACTCAACTGTGAGGGGTTCAAGCTAAAGCACATTTTCAGTCTCTTTAGGTTCATCTTGAAAAAGTTGTTCGTATTCGTCCACGCATTCGTTGTTAAGGTCAACTGTTTCGTTGTCAAAAATTTCTTAAATGGAGCTAACTTCCAATGTTTTCTCAAGTGATTCGTTCGATTGATTTCCAAGATTGAAAATGTTAAGGTCTAAAGTCTTGTTACCAAAAGAAATTTTCATCGAACCATTTTGACAATAGATTGGGGAATTTGAAGTGGCTAAGAAAGGTCATCCTAAAATCAATGGAATTTGACCCATCGGACTATTCACAAGTTGTGTCTCTAGAATGATGAAATCGATGGAGAATATGAATTGACCGATTTTGATGAGCACGTCCTCAATTTCTCCCTTGGGTTTCTTTATCGAACGACCGACAAGTTGAAGAGTTACTTTCGTCGGTTTTAGTTCACCCAAGCCAAGTTGCTGGTAAACTAAATAGGGAATCAAAATGATACTCGCACCTAAGTCTAGTAAGCAATTATTAATGGTCCTGTCTTCTATAGTGCACAAGATCATCGGATATCTTGGATCTTTGTATTTTATGGGAATTGACTGAGACCGGGCTTCGCTAAGACTAGCAGTAAAGAAAACTTTTTTGGGTACATGAATGTGTCATTTTTAAGTACACAAGTCCTTTAGAAACTTAGCATAAGTATGGACTTGTTGAACGATGTCAAGGAAAGGGACGTTCACTTTGACTTGTTTGAAAATTTTCAAAATCTTTTCCATTTGATCAGAATGTTTCTTAGGTCGAATTTGATGTGGAAATGAAATTCGATACTTAGTAGGTTGGTCTACTTGAGTAGAAGAAGAATTTGGGTTGGAGCTTGATTCGATATTAGTCTCAATATTTTGTTCAGAATCGCTTATCATTTTTGAAGTGTCAAGAGGAGCTTTCGGTAAAATGTTTGGATTGACAACTTGGTTATCGACTAGTTTACCGAAACGAAAAGTTGTGATAGCATTCAATTGGTTCATATTGCTATTTGGAATGTCATAAGCTTGATTCGATTTTGATTTTTGATTTATAGGGTTCAAAACTGACTGACTTGAGAAAGTGCCTCATTCACATTCACTCACAGAAGAGGCTAATTTGCTCATTTGCATTTCAAGTTTAGCAATTGATTGACTCATATTTTCCATGTATGAGGTTAATTTTTTTAGCAATTTTCTATTTGATTGGAGGTTTTGAGCGGCCACTTTAGCCAAAGTTTCAAGACTTTTATCAAGTGAAATCGTTCGTTTATCGCCTTGAGGAGTGAAAGGTTGTTGCAGTTGATTTTGAGACGGATTCGCAAAATTTTGTTGAAAGTGGTTGGGCTGAAAAGGAGGATTCAAAGCATTTTGTTGAAAGTAGTAGAACTTTTTTAGGAAAACTTTAACAGATTCTTCCCATGTTTTGTTCGAGTTCGAAGGTCAGCAATATAATCATTCTTCAGCATACTCGGTATGGGCGAATGGAATTAACCAAAGTTTCATTCCATCATTACATGATTTTTGGAGTTTAATGGTTGTACATACTTGTTCGAATTTCGTTAAGAAGATGTATCGGTCATTGTGTTCAAAATTGCCAAATTTCGAGAGTGTGGCAATATGATTTGAATGAATTTCGAAGTGATTACCCGTTGGGGCAGGTAATGTGATATAAGAAGGAATAGAGACTCAGTCAGGAAAGATTCTATCCATTAGAATTCGAGTGTTTTCATTAGCCATCCATGGAGGATCGTTCGTTCGAGTTAAATGATGTGCCACTGTGTCACGAGTCCGGATACTCTTGCACGAGTGAAAAGATCAAGGGAAGAAAGATGCGAAAATTAAGGTTAAAAGAATGAAATAACGCAAAATGAAAAAATTCTTTTCTTTTTTCAAATGAAAAATATTTACCAAAAAGAATTTATTTTTCAAAATGAAATTTGATTTGTTTTGTTTTTTGGGTTTTTTTTTTCTTTTTTTATATATTTTTTAAAATGTTTCTTTTTAGTTTTTTTGTTTCTAAAATATTTTTTTTGGATTTTTTTGTTTAAAAAGTAAGTTAAGGAAAATGTGATTTTTTTTTACTTTTGGACTTTATGTTTTTGTTTTATATATATGCATGAGCTAATGCAACTAAATGAATGTGTGGACTTAACTGTAAATTTTCTGCCCCTTCGTAGCTTCTAATCCAAAGTTGTATAATCACACTTTGATTTAATTTAACAAAATAGTTCTTAGTTAGGTAACGGACAGGGGTTATTGGTGCACCATGAATCACTGTAGTAATGCAACCGAAGTTTTAAGTACCTTCCGATAACAGTCACTATAATATTTCTGAATCACCATAATATTTATAAATGATTATTGCTCTACCATAGCCTAGACACTAAGAAATAAATTGTTAAAAAAAGATAACTTGGAAAAATACAATTAAGCCCTCGATGATCCCATGACACTCTTAAGTCCAAAGTCTAACCATAATTATTAATCAAATTCTAAGATGATATGCAATTTGTGGGAAAATGAAGGGGTGATGAAATCCCCTACTTTATGTAAAGTTAGGCATTGTCCTAAGAAAAGAAAATAAGATGAAATGAATGCAAAATAGAAATTAAATGTGTATTAACAATGCAACTACAAATGAGAATTTTTTTGAATGCAAGCAACCAATTATGCAAGAGAAATAAAAACAGAAAATAAGAATACAATACCAAAGTATGCAGAATTATTAACAATTTTTTTAGATGGCAAATTTTTTTTAGCGTGGATTTGCTTGGCAAGCAGAGTAGTTTTAGCAAGCAATTCTTATCTTTATCTGCTTTAACAACTTGAAAAGAAGTAAAAAACAAATTTTTTTCTACAGGGACTAAGCAAAAGCTATTTCTTTTGTTTTCCTGCTTTCTTTTTTCTAAAAGAAAATAAAATTAAAGACTTTACTAAAAATGTACTAAAATAGGCTACTACAAAAACAAATCACAAGCCAAATACTTTACTCAACCCAAAAAGGTTTATCAAACCCAAACTTATATCCAAATCCTCGTGAATTTTCAAATCCAAAAAACAAAAAACAGCGATTATCAAACAATGATTATCAAATCGAAATTTCCAAATACCCGATCATGAATCAACAGCAAAACAACTTAATTCGCACGATTTAAAAACCAAAAATTCAAAAGAAAAATCCAAAATCAAAAAGTTGATTTGGGCGATTAAGTTCACAGGTGTTCGACCGTGTGGTTGTTGGTGATGTGGAAGGTTCGATTGTAGTGTGGTGATAAAGGAGTGGTCGTGGTTTGGTGGTGGTTGCTGAGTGGTTGTGGTTGATGTGATTGACAGGTGTGAAGTCATAGTCGATGTTGGTGAAGTTGCGAATGGTTTGGGTAGGAAGAGGATTAGGTGTGGGTTGTCGTGGATTAGGGAAGTTTTGTGGCTGTTGAATGATAGTTTGCTATGGGGAGAAGTGGGAGATAGTTTGTGGTTGTCTCCAGGGGTGATTGTTGTAGTTGGAGGTCATCGAAGTGAATTTGCTGGTAAGGGATGGTTTTTGTTGACAATGAGGTGCTGGTGGAAGAGGAGATGGTAGTTTGGTCGGAAGGGAGAAGGTTGAAGCGTATATGTAATTGTGTGGGCTATTGCAGTGTTCGTAGATTGGGTTTGGCGATTGGTTTGGTGATGGAGTTTTGATATGAGGATGTGGAGGGAGTATAAGCAAGTTGTTGGTAGCAGAATGCTTGCTTGGTGATTATTGTGGTTAGGTCATGGAGTGTAAGTTGTTGTTTGTTAGAGGCAGTGGAATGAGAATGTAGAAGGAGGTGATTTGCAGTCAGTGTAGGAGTTTGTAAGACGAAGTTAATGATCGGAGGAGACGGTTCTGGTGGAGGCAGTTTAAGGAATTGCTGGGTCAGGTAGCTTTGGTGGTTCGGGGACATGAGGTAATGTGTAGTGTTTGAAATCAATATTTAAGGTGTAGCAATGAAACGCAAAACATAAACAGGGTGTTGTAATAAAAGATAATGACACTGAATAGAATTGGATAGAGAACAAAATGCAATACTGTTTTGATGCAATGTAAACAGCAAGTGAAAAAATTAAGATGAACAGGAGATGCACAAAGATAAAAAGAAGTAACTAAGGTTATAAGCAAAATGTAATACAACAAACCGAATGCAACACAATATAAATTTTACCTGCTTTTTTTTGGAATGGAAATAAAACCAAACAAAACCAAACACAACTAAGTCGAAACAAAAAATAAAATAAAATAAAAATAATTCAAAGAGCAAAATTAAAATTAAATTTCTTTTCCCGGCAACGACACCAAAAACTTGTTAAATGGTGGAAAATTCTATCGATTAGGAAACTGTCGAAAATATATTATTATGAAAACCGCAAGCGCACGGTGTACACTCGTAGTATCTATGCGAGTACAGATCGATTCACATGGAAAGAATTAAATTCTAATATTTCTCAATCAAATTAGCCCAAAAATTAAAAGGCGATTTAGCTAAGATTATAGAAAAATGAACTAAAATTGGAATGAAAATGAGAATAAAACTATGAGATTAAGGAGCATTTTAGAGGTAAATCCACTTTCAATCATTCATATAAATCAACACAAAATTTATCTATAATCTCTCATTTTATTTTAAGTAGAAATGGCTGATATGTTTATTATAAGTATGGTTTATTTATGCTATTAATTAGCACAATTTAAACCATCAAACTCTAACATACCATTCAAACCTACTTGTTAACTCTCATGAAAATGACATGAAATTAAAAATAAAATCTATTTTAAGCATGATCTATTTACTATGAACTAGTAACATAGATCATCGAATTTTGATTCTAGTTTGATTTTCATTATGAAAATCATATTTGTAAAATGATGATGTAAATTATATTTATATTTGATTAAGCATAGCCTATTTGTTATGAACACCAAAGACTATCAAATTCACTAATAAACTTGCATCAACATCTAAATTTCCATTAAGCACAAAAGGAAGATCATAAATGAAATTAGTATGATTCATGAGAGCTTCATTACCCTTAAATTGAAGGGGTTTAGCTTATCATACTTGAATTCACCTTAACACAAAATGGTTTTATCATAAAAAACAAAGAAATAAAAGCTAATCAAAAGAAAAGAGAACTAACTACTTGCATAAAATAAATCTAAAATGATTGCATGAATTAAATCTATACTTTCAACATGAAATAAAAGAGACATAAACTAACATAAAAGAGCATGAAATAAGATAGCATAAAAGAAAAGAGCATGTAAAGAAAACGAAATAAGAAGAAGGCAAGCCATTAAAAAGAACATGCACAAAAAAGAACTCATTGCATGAAACATAATGGGTATTTATACATGCCTAAAACCCTAATTCCATTTTTAGGAGACTATTAAAAATGCTCTTGAATTATGTAGCCTAGAGAATTAATTAATCCTCATTAACATGTACGTGTGCTTTTAATTGTGGTTCAATAAGTAGTGGTAATGTGGGCTTCTCCTTGTTGCATTATTTCTTTTCTTTTCTACATTCTTTTGGCCTTGAATACTTGTGCGCGCGCACACACACATATATATGAAGCTTCATCTAATCTGCACTCAATTTTCTACAAATAAAAATGTGCAAATAAATTTTCTCAAAATTAATTCATACATAAAATTACAATTTTGCTCCCAAATGAAGATGCGTGAATGATGATTTGAAAAAAAATAGATTTTGGTTTATACATGTAAAATACCCTAATGTGGTCACTTATTTTAATAAAAGAAGATTAAATATAGGAGTAAAAATTTACGTTTTTACATGCACATCAAATACCCCCACACTTATCTTTTTATTCATTCTCAAATGAACTAAAACTAGGATAAATTCGTTTTCATAAGAAACATGATTGCATCGAGTGTATTCAATAAGCCATTAGAAGTCTAGGTGTCTCTAGTAGGAGAATTATTGTCTCATGAGGGTTTTCAGTGGATTCTATCCATAAAATCCAGATGCGATATGCAAATTGTAATGTGGCTATATGATGCAAAATTTTGAAAATATTTACAAATGAAGAATTTACTTTTAAATTGATGTGAGTAAGTTAGATATAAGTTTTGGTTATTATTAGGAAATTTTAGCCTTTTTACTCAAAACTTTCAACAAAAATTAAGTTGTCATACGCTTAGACTTTAGTTTAGCTAGTTGTTTTGGTTGATAACATAGCGCTACTATGAAATGAACCCTTTAGTGGATTATAAAAGTTTTACAAAGTTTTAATTTTACTTTTAAATAACAAGTCAAATCAAATAAGTAAAGATAATGCTTGGGTTTCAATTGCTTACTCTCTCTATTTTGAAAAATATTAACATCATTATTTACACACCTAACTCAGATATACTGAGGCCGGATATACCGATCATTCACTGCCTTTCAGGCTTATATGAGAAAAGTAAGAGCATGGCGAGTGAACACACTTGCGTATGAGCACATGACTGTAGGTGTTTATTATTATTATTTTAATTTTATTTACATACACCTAGCTCAGGTATGCTGAGGCCAGATATACTGATCATGCACTGTCTTTTAGACTTATATGAGAATGATGTAGAGTATGGCGAGTATACACACTATGTGTGAACACATGACTCTAGGTGTTTTTTATATTTATAATATATATATATATATATATATATATATATATATATATTTGTTTTTTCTTTTTTGAAAAGAGAGAGTTATGCAAAATCATCATAGTACCTCTTAACATAGAAGATCAAAAAATATTATCGCCTTTACTTTAAATCAACCACTCTTTTAAACAAAGATTACAATTAGGATATACTTCATAATTATCACCTATAAACCTTTCTATATACTAGTTACACCATAGTTACTTGTAATCAAACTTTTATTTTTATTTTTGTTAACACAAGTATTTTCAAAATTTTCAATTTAACAACCAAAAATGCATACTTATTCTATCTTGTTTCTTTAAATGTAAATCAAAATACTAAAAAAAAATTGTTTTAGATTTTTTTGGACAGAAAATGCAAAAAAATTAACCAAGAAAAATCAAAATAAACATAAGATTCCCACCCCCACACTTGATTTTTGGCTATGTCCCTATAATCAATGCATGATATAATGAGTATAATGGAGAAAAATATGTACATATTTACAAGAGAAGGTTAAAAAGTTTTACTAGACGTAGTGTGGCTCATGAAGAATCATGAGCTCTTCCTCTCGATCACTCGCCAACTCCAAGTAAGGTTTTAAACGATGACACCGACTTTAAAAATTGATCCATCTCTAGGGTTTTCTATTTTTGTGGCACCGTGTGGAAAAGCATTATGTACCACACATGTTTCTGTCCACCTTGGCTTAATTTCTTCGGGTGCAAATGATGTCGAAAGTTATACAAAAGAACTCTTTGATTTAGCAAAATGTTTTTCTTCAGATTGAATTTTCATAAAAGAGTTTTTGTTCTTTCTCTGTAAATTTTCTCATTTTCATATGTGCCATTCCTAATGTCCTCTAATTCATTGAGTTGCAATTTTCTGCGCCATCTTTTCCAAGATCAAAATTTATTTTCTTAATCACCTAAAATGCTTTATGTTCAAGTTCGATAGTTAAATGACATGCTTTACCATATACTACCTAAAAGGAGACATCCCTAGGTTAGTTTTATATGCAGTTCTATAAGCCAAAGCGCGTATGTCAATTTTGGTGACCAACCTTTTCAATTTTTGTTTATAGTTTTCTCCAAAATTTGCTTGATTTGGAAATTTGAAACTTCAACTTGACCACAAGTTTGAGGATGAAAAGGAGTGGAAAACTTGTGGGGGTATCAAGTATATCTTCATTAGAGTTTCAAATGATCGATTATAGAAATAATTTCCGTTATCGCTATTATCGTGCGAGGTGTTCCAAACTTCGAAAATAAATTTCTTATGTGAATTCCACAACAACATTGTTGTCGTTTGTTTTACATTGAATGTCATCTACCCATTTAGAGACGCAACCAACAACAAGAAGAATGTACATACACTACAAGAAAACTGATTTTTTGTAGCGCCCAAAAAACGCCACTATGTATTTTTAGTGGCGTTCTGATAATCGTTACGAAAAACATGCCACTAAAAATCCTCGAGTATTAGTTGCACTTTTTTAAACGCCACCAATTTTTTTTTTTGATAGCGTTTTTATAACGCCATAGAATTCCTTTTTTGTAGCGCCTATTTACCGCCACCGAAAAGGTTTTCTCCTCCATGATACTTTTTTGTAGCGCCTATTTACCGCCACCGAAAAGTGTACTTGAGTTTTTAATCACTCTTTTGTAGCAACATTTTAACGCTACCAAAATAAATAATATCCAGTAGCGTTTGTTTCCCTTCACCTGCTACTCCAGATTTACCCCTGATCTAGCATCCAATTATATAATAACAGAATACGCAAGCACATACACTTTTAAACACAATATATTAAACAACTACAAAATACGTATACGCATTGAAGATCCACAAGATACATAGACATTCATACATCCACATACATAGGTGTCTACAAAAAGCTACCCGTACACATACACAACGAAGGAAAAACTACCATACTAGTTTCATAATAGTTTCATAACAATTTTAATCAACCTAACTACATACATGTGCTGGTACCATACCAAAAACCAGTGCTGCTGTTTGAATTCTTCACAAACGTTTATCTACCTGTAAACAATAATAATCATGTTACTAAATATTTATGAGGTGAAGGTATCAAAGATCAAAAATGGACAAATATAGAAGTCCTTAGACTATAATACTTCAAACAAATATGCCTCGGCCCATCCACTTCAAAACCAAAAACTGCCCATCCACTTCAAAACCAAAAACTGCAGTTTCAATTAACCATCTACCTACACACAAAACCATACATCTTATGCATTTATAACATACGAAACTGACCTCTATTGCTCTTCTCTCAATAGCTACTTGCAAACACTTACGTGTTAACTTAATGAATGAAACTGAAGTTATATAATGAAACCATACATTATTTATAAACTGAATTTAACGAAACTTAATGAAACTAAAGTTGCTGAAATGACTGCACCAATGAATGGACCAACCCAGAATATTCGTTGTTCATACAACATAGAGTAACTTATCAGGTACTTGTAATCGTATTATTAATATGAAATATGAGTTTGAATAATATGTAAAAGCAAGCTAACCTGATCATCCCAAGCTTCATCCTTGTTGTAAATAACAGCAGCTCCAAAACTTCTAGCAGTGTTAATCCCAGTACCAGCAATTGGAATGGTCTCCAGATGAACCATGAACACCGCAAACCCAATTAGAAGTGGAGCTAGTACCTACAACCCATTTATTATTTATAATTCTAGTTTAAAACTAAATAATTACAGAACATAAGAAATTTTATAGTATGACGCATAATTTATCACAGTTTACAAATATAAATCAGGTTCTATTCTTTGAAATATAAAAGAAGAGTATCATACCGACACATGAGTATCTCTAGCACCACGTTTAGGGTCGGTAGCAGCAAACATAGTGTATACCATCACCAACACAAAAGTGTCTATAATTTCAGATGCAAGCCCAGTTCCTTTACTGTACCAAGCGCTTATTGTAAAACATGGTAACTGGTCCTGCAAAATAAAGAAAATAGTGTTAAAACATGGTAAGATAAACCTTCTGGTAATGGCAACTGATTTTGCAACTAATTCTGTAAAAAAAAAATAGTGTTAAAACATGGTAAAGATAAATCAGGTTTAAATACCCATGTTCTGTATACATAATGGATTTCACCAGTTAAAAAACTATTGTTAAGTCCTAAAGAAATAAGTTTCAATGTAGCAAACCTTTCAGGCAGCATTGTCATCACAAAAGCTAAAACTTTCAGCTTCTGCAAAACAGGTGTTATTCTACAAATCCGTACTTATTTCAATAAGCCAAATAACCAACCTCACGAAGTTACTGTCACAAGTTGGCTCAAACAATCCGCTTCTTAATCATTTTCTTCAAAAAGCCTAGATGCAAATGGTTTCAACTGAATAAAATTCGATATATTAATAGCTAATACCGATACAATTAATGTTTCTTCACTTATCTGTTACAATAGTCCAAAGCAAGCCATGTCTATTCTCATCCATAACCTTCTCGTTACCCATGTGCTGTCGAAAATCATGAATCCCCTTTATAGACCATCATAAAGATTGTTTGTTCCAGATCTGAAGCTGCAAGGCAATTTCAGATAGTTTGCTTCACTACACTGCAATGTTCGAAGCCTGAGATACACATAAGAGTTTTAACTTTGAGGAAATGATATTCTTTGAGTTTTATGCAGAAGAACCAACTAAAACTGACCAAAACAGGATGTGATGGATAGGTAACCAAACAATAAAAATAAATAAACACACACAACTATTATTATACACAATGATAAGAATATTTATAATTAAATGAAATCAATATTCACTACATGTAATAATGTATAATACATGCCTATATATATAAATCAAAATAAAATTGAAAATCCTTGAGCTGAAGACAAAAAACATAGAAAATTATATTAGAAGTTTTACTATATTTCATCTAATATACATCATAACTAATGGTGTACATCTAGGCAAAACTGAGAGTGATGGACTTGTAACAGTATATAGATGGACAAAGCAACAAAATCTTGAGGTGCAAGCGCTAATTTATTTTCATTCATAAATTATACTTGCAAAATCTCAGCTATATTCTGGTAAATAGTAAAGTCTCATAACCGAAAGAACAAATCGCTTTACCCAAAGAAAATAAAGCAAAGAAGAAACCAGAAAGAATAGCAAAACAAAAATCTTCAGTTGTTTACAGTGAAAAAACTGAATGTCTTCTCAGCCTAACCTTCTATAGATGAAACAACACTCAGACCATTTAAACAAGTTTTTCATAATTTCAGATTAACTAAGATGCATTAATTCTAACAGATTCAGCCTATGTATGTGCACAAATAGATTTTCAATATATACAACAAAATCTTTTTAATTCCATCCAGGCACATACATCAGACAGTTAAATTTTTACTAAAATTAAGTTACCTTGATGATCCCATATGTGACATGTTTGACACGGTTGTGCTCCTCTAACCGTCGTCTCTTCAGCCATCTTATTTGCTTCAGGATATACATGAACAAATGCCCAATTTCTCCCTCTTCTTGCTTTGTTTATTTCATTTAATGCCTTTTCATGTTTGCAGTCACCAGGAAATAGTCCATTACTCCATAATGCAAGTGGAAGAGAATCCCTTGCAACAATAAACTTCTTAGTTTTATTGCTTATCAAATAAATAAATGATAATACAAATACACAGAAACCTCACCGCACACACATTTAAACGGTTCAACATAACCTCAATCAACAAAGCACAAATTCAATGTAGTGCGACAATCTCCATGATCAATCACAACCGCACAAAGCATTCAACTGCCTACACGACAGTGCACATTATCACCAAGACCAAACAACTGCTCTTACTTCCTCCATCTCTGTACATATCTTACTTCCTCCACCACTGAGAACATCACTGTGTTCATCCTGCACATCCACTCACTTGCACATATGTTACTGACCATCTTCCCCTTTGCATTACCTTGCTGCCATATCACACCCACTTCAATAACTCACTGCCTGACCACTTCTCTGTCCAACAGCTACCTCCTTCAATACTTTGCTAAATTAACTTCTCAAACCATCTATCTTCACCATGCACATCTGCACAGTGCCACTTCTTCAACCAAAACATCACAGTGCCATTTCTTGTCATTACTTCAACACTTCATGTCATCACAGTGCCAGAACCTCCTCTGCCACTTCTTCCTTCCTTCCTACAATTCAACTGTGCAAACCTTACTGCTTACTACCCCAACTGCCAACCAGCCACAACATAAACCACACATCAACCATTACATCTTGCCACCACAATCACACAGTGCCATCTCCCACAACACTGAACCACATCAAAATCACCATTCATCAATATCGTACCACCAGTATAAAACCCGCAAGTACCACTAACTGCATACACACCACCCCTGCCACAAAACCACTTCTGCGATTCCTCTAACAAGCTAAACCTAATCGCGACTTCCACTAACCCAAAGCAACCCACTTCACTGCAACGCGACTCCCAAATCCATCCATCGCCACCTCCAGTCACCGCGACTTCAATCACCCCAACCCCGAAACACCTCATCGCCAAATCATCCCATAACTGAACTCAACAAATAACACTTTCGGAATTTAATTTGGAATTTTGATTTTGGGAAAGTGATTTTGGTTTGGAAATTTTGGAAATCAATCGTGGTTTTGGGAAATTAGTTTGAGCGATTGAACTGGAAATATAATTTGAAGAGGATCGATTTCCTGTATCAGAAAAAAAACAAAATTTTTTGTGTTTGGGCCCAATTGACAAAGTCCCCAAATCGCAGATCATGAAATCGAACCACTACCTCCGCAAGAATCCCAGAATCGAACGTCTGATTTTATTTGATTTTGATCGAGAATTTGGTATTGTGGAACTTGATTTGGAAACAGTCGATTTTATTTGTTTCTTTCTTTTCGAACGAGAATTCAGGAATAAGAATATGAAAATGAGAATTTGAGATTTTTTTTCCTTCGTACTTTTTGGAAGGAGGGCGGGAAAATGTTAATTGTTAAAATAAGCTATGAGCGGTCACGGAAAAATTTAGCTAAATTTGCATGAATTGTTGGCGGGAACCCATTAGCCGCGTTTATTGTTTATTTTTATACTAAAAAAGTTCCAAAGGTTGCATATGGTTATAAACGCTACCAATTAATGCAACTAAAAGCAGATTTTCTTGTAGTGAAATTTTCAAAAGAGTTGGGAAACGGTCCCATAAATCTAATGCCCCAAACGTCAAATTTCGATCGTAAGAATAGGGTTCAGAGGCATCATGTTTCGTCGAGAGATTTTTCCTAACATTAGGAAGCGATCACAAGTTTTACAGAACTCGAATGCATCTTTGTAAAGTGTAGGCCAGTAAAAACTATATTGGAGCACCTTTTCTGCTTTTTTCTTAGGACTGGAATGATCACCACAAGCCTGGTCATGACAAAACGAAGGGACACCCTTAATTTCGCAATTTGGGATGCAACGTCAAATGGTTTGATTGGGACGGTACTTAAACAAGCATGGATCGTCCCAATAGAAATACTTCACTTGGGAAAGAAATTTGTATTTATCTTGTTTTGACTAAAATGAAGGAGTTTCCTTAGTGACTAAATAGTTCGCTATACCGACATACCATGGATCGATGGAAATGGAAAGGAATTGTTCATCAGGAAAGTTCTCATTGTTCGGTAAAGAAGATGATACATTTGGAAGTCACGACAGATGATCAGCAATGACATTGTCGAATACTTTTCGTCTTTGATCGTAAGGTCAAATTATTGGATAAAAGGATCCAACGGATCGAGTGAGACTTACTGTCCTTTTCAGCAAAATAGTACCTAAGAGCGGAGTGGTCAATGTAAACCATAGTGTGTGAGCCAATCAAATAAGGTTGAAAATTTTCAAGCACAAATACTATCGCTAGAAGGTCTTTTTCGGTGGTTGTGTAATGAGCACCGTTTAAAGTCATAATAGTGTAGAAGATGACCTAAAGAATTTTGTTGATGTGTTGTCCTAAGATAGCACCAACTGCAAAGTTAGAGGAATCACACATTATTTCAAAAGGAAGATCCCAGTTGGGTAAGCAAATGATGGAAGCGGAAATGAATTCATTTTTGAGACTTTCAAAAGCAGAAATACAGTTAGAATCAAAGTCAAATGGAACGTATTTTCCAAGAAGAGTCATCAGAGGTCGAGCAATTTTACTAAAGTCTTTCACAAAGCGTCGATAAAAATCAGTGTGGCTTAGAAATGAACAAATGTCCTTGGCAGATTTGGAAAAGAATGGATTCGCAATTACATCAACTTTTGCTTTATCTATCTCAATGCCTTTGTTTGAAATGACATGCCTAAGAACAATGTCATGTTTGACCATAAAATGGCATTTTTTCCAGTTTAACATTAAGTGTTTGTCCTTACATTGATTCAGAACCATCTTGAGATGGTGTAAGCACCCAAAAAAGAATTTCCAAAGACGGAAAAATTATCCATAAATACTTTAAAAAGCGCTCAACCATGTCGGAAAAGATAATGACCATGCATCTATGGGAAATAACAGGAGCATTGCAAAGGCTAAATGACATACGTCAATACGTAAAAGTGCCAAAGGAACATGTGAAAGTTGTTTTCTCTTGATCTTCGTGAGCAATCGGTATTTGGTTATAACTGAAATAACCATCAAGAAAGCAATAGAATTCATGGTAGGCTAATCGTTCAAGCATATGGTCAATGAAAGGAAGAGGAAAGTGATCTTTACGTGTTGCAGCATTTATTTTCGATAATCAATGCAAACATGCCAACTTATTTTAGTACGAGTTGGAATGAGTTCGTTAGCATCGTTTTTGATAACGGTAAGTCTGGACATTTTAGGCATGGCATGAATTGGGTTAACCCATGAACTATCAGAAATAGGGTATACGGTTCTATTTTTAAGGAGTTTCAGAATTTCATCTCGAACCGAATCCTTCATTTTAGAATTAAGCCTTCGTTGCACATCACGAACCGAATTAGCTTCGTCAACTAAGTGGATGTTAATGTTGAACAAGTGTGGGACTAATTCCCTTAAAATCAGTAATTAACCATCCAATTGCTTCTTTGTTTTTTGACAGAATTGAAAGAAGGGAAGCTTCTTGATTAAGAGAAAGATTTGAAGAAATTATGTTAGGAAATGTCTTGCCGTCATCTAAATATGAGTACATAATGTGATCAGGAAGAGGTTTGAGTTCCAACCTAGGAGATTGCTTAATCAAAGAATTTGGTTGAAGTTCCAACTCAACCGTGAGGGGTTCAAATAGAAGTATGTTTTCAATCTCGTTAGGTTCATCTTGAAACAGTTGTTTGTATTCCGCCATGCGTTCGTTGTTAGGTCAACTGTTTCGTTGTCAAAAATTTTGAATGGAGCAACTTCTAATCTTTGCTCAAGTGGTTCGTTCGATTGATTTCTAAAATTGAAGATGTTAAGATCCAAAGTCATGTAACCAAAAGAAATTTTCACCGAACAATTTTGACAATTGATTAGGGCATTTGAAGTGGCTAAGAAAGGTTGTCCTAAAATCAATTGAATTTGATTCATCGTGCAACACTCCGATATTTACGGGAAACATAATTAAAAAGAAATTAAAAGCACATTTGGTACAGTGGTAAAGGCGCATGTTGACTTCCTTAGTGACCAGGTATCAAGTCTCATTGTCTCCCGAAAATCTGGAACATTGTTTTTTTAAGATGGTTCATTTCCAGCGATTTTCCTACGTATTTCAGCATTGTTTCTGACATGTGACGGCTTCTCATTCACTCCACTGATGAAATAGGATGAGATGTCTAAATTTTATTGGTTGAGTGATGTTTATGGCTAGATGGATAACCAATAAATGTATGAAAGAACCAGATTTAATCTACAATAATCTAATGGATTATATTCACTCAAACAATCTATAAATAAACCATCTAACCTAAACCTAATCTCTTATTCAGCCGTTGCCATAATTCTATAATCAAATTAGTGTGTATTATTCTTCCTCCTTTTCTCTACTAAATAAATAAATCTCTACCAAATTAAATTATCTATATATATATTCAAGCAGTAGGGAGAGTTTAGAAGAATCAAAGGGAGAAGGATTAAAGCAAAGCTTTTTCAAATTTATACAAGCTCAAGTGCCACGTGAGTGGGAATTAATATGAAATAGAAAAATAAAGTAGTTCAATTTGAGTTCTTTTCTGGCACATTAATATGAATTAATTTCTATTATTAATTGAGAGTAGATGCAAATTATTGCAACTTCTTCTTCTTCTTTCACTTCTCAAATCTAATTCTTGTTTGGTTTAAAATATGGGACATATAAATTGTCTATTCACATTTTATGGCATAAATAAGATTGAAATTTAAGTAAATAATTGTATCTTCTCCTTCTACCACTTATCAATTCTAATTCATGTTTGGGTTGAAATTTAGAACAAACAAATTGTTATTCATGTTTTATTCTGTAAATAAAATTGGTTTAATTAAGTTGAATTAGAATTGTTATTCAATTTCTAATAGTAGAACAGGTTAGTTGAATAAATTCATAATATGTTATTGAATAAAATTGTGGTTTTGATTGATATAATTACATAATTTTGAATACGGTTTTGGAACACAATTGGGAAGTCTAATTGCCATAATTCTTTGTTTCATATGTGGCCTAAAAATGTAAAAGTGGAATTTTATGTAATAAATAGTTTGTGGCTATTGGATAAAATTTTTGTATACATTAAATCTTTAAAAGAAAAAAGTAAATTTGACTGGAAAAAAATGTAAATTAAATGGACCTTAAAGGCTAGTGTAAATTTGTAACAAAATGGTATAAAATTACAGACAAACCATACAGACTGAACGGACGTGAAATTGAAACACCATTTATGTAAGAAAAAGGAAAATTGTGAAACAACCAAATCAGATGTAAAAATGGCCTAAAGTAGATTAATGGAAATAAAGTATATAAACTGTAACGGTAAAATTAATTAATTTGGAAGCGATTTGGTAGGCAGACCTTTAAAGGTCTGGATAGGTGTTTCATGCAGTGACTGAAATATAGTTTTGGCTGTATGTACTAGGAGCTGGCTAGTAGGTTCACAAGGATGTTTGTTACCTTTCATAGGTTGCTAGTATGTAGGATAGACAGCATCCGCAATCGTAGGCTTCTTCAGGCAGATCGACGCAGACAGAACATAATAAGTGTGCTCTGGCGTAGGCTTCTTTAGGCAGATCGTAGGTTTCTCTTTTTTGTACTTTACTCTATATGTGGAGACCTATTTTGTGAACTTTGTTATGTTTTATGTTTCAGTGGAGACTACTTGGTACTTTTGGTTTCAAAAATAAATATGGGATAATGTTATTTTTAATGATGTTGTTTTGCTACTAATTTATAATTAGTGAAAGTTTTCTTTCACTGTAATATTTTAATCATTTTATGCCAGTTTCTTAGTCTCTGTGTTATGTTATGGATTTTTATTTCACTCAACCACCCGTGCTTCTAGTCATGTCTGATTTTTCGAGGTGCCTAGAGGTGCGGGTGTCAAAGTTGGTATCAGATCTAAGGTTTCAGTAATCCTAAAAATATTTTAAAAATATAAAGGTTTTCGAATAATTTTTAAAGGGTATTCCAAATAATAGTTTTAAAAGTTTGTATATATATTTTAGAAAGAAAAGAAATTTTAGAAATAGGTCCCTCATATCTCTTCCTCCCTATCTATTGAACTATTTGTGGAGTAGCTAATCCCATTTTTTAATATCCACGGATAGAAATGTATGAACCATAAGATATCCTCGAAGTTCAAGGCGTTAATATGCCTTCTTGGTTTAGACATTATTAGCAGGCTACTGCACGAGTAGATCCACCGGCTAGGGATGCTGCTCCAGGGGAATGGGCTCCAGCCCATCCACCAGGCATTTTCGATTTTCCCAAGTTATGCAAGTACTGCGCTGGCTTAGGAGGCAAGTCGTTTCTTGGCACTGAGTCATATACTGAGGTGAGAGCTCGGATCCATAGTTGTGAGCGGATATTTGGAATGGGATCGGAGGACTTGGCTTAGAGGCAGTTGGCTTCGTGGTAGTTGTTGGGAGAGGCTCTTCGTTGGTGGGAGATTGTGGAGGCTGAGGCTGATAATTTGACTTGGGTGGATTTTCGTACTAGGTTCGAGAGGAAATTCTTATCGCAAGCTGAAGAGGGAGTGCAGCTAGAGAAATTTATACAGCTCAAGCAAGGGGATATGACAGTTAAGGAATATGTTAATCAATTCAATGAGCTTGCCAGATTTGGACTAGACCAGATCAATACTCCTCACAAGAAGGTGCTCAAGTTCGCTAAGGGTTTGAGTCAGCCGCTGCAGAGTTTGGCGGTGAGCCACATTCCGATGCAAGCCACTTTTGAGGGATTGGTAGAGATGGTTTTACTTGTTGATACTAAAAAGAAGGTGATGTGGTGCAGAAGAGTGATAGGAAGAAGAAGTGGAAAGGAAAGAAGAGAGGAGAGGAGGAGAAGGGTCAGATGGAATGAGGAAAGTTCCAAGGAAGGACTGGAAATGCAATACTTGTGGGAAACCGGGTCATATTGCTAAGGATTGTAGAAGGGTAGGAGAGAAACCAAGACTGAGGTGCTATCTTTGCGATTAAGTAGGGCATATGAAGAAGGACTGTCCGTCGAACCCCAAGGATAGTTCACAGACACCTTCACAGCCTTCTTAGGCTTATGCTTTAGAGGCAGCTCCTTCCTCTAGTACTCGTCCGGTGCAGACAAGGGAAAGAAGGTGATCATCGAAGGTGGGTTATCTATCTCTGATTTTCCTGTTCGTACCCGATTTGATTATGGAGCTTCACACTCTTGTAGAGAGCCTTAGTCTTGATACTTGCATAGTGACCAACCTGATAGTAGTATCAAATCCCATAGGAGGATCGGCCTATTTGTCCATGTTACGTCGGGATTTGAAATTGTTTATATTAGGGGTCGAGTTTGACTGTAGTGCCTTTGTTTTGGGCTTTTTTGGGTTTGGGTTGATTCTCAATAAGGATTGGCTATCCATGTACGGTGCTATTCTTTATTGCGATAAGAGAGTAGTGAGGTTAGGCACTTGTAGTGGACGTACCTTGTAGGTATCTTGTGATCCTAGAGGATCAGTTATGTTGAGCTACCTTTATTCTCTTGACTTATCGTCCGATAGTTTGAGTTTGACACCCATTGTTAGAGACTTTCCAGATGTGTTCGAGGAGGTTCCTAGCCTTTCACCTTGAAGAGAGATCGAGTTCAAGATTTATCTTGTCGATAATGCCAAACCGGTTGCTTTACCGGTAAGGCATATGGCTCCTAAGAAACGTCATGAGTTGAGCAAGCATATTGGAGAGCTTTTGGAGAAGGGCTTCATTCGTAGGAGCATTTCTGAGTGGGGCACACCCTTCGTCTTTGGCACTATGGCGAATGGCTCTCTTAGACTTTGCGTGGATTATAGGGAGCTTAATAAGTTGATAAAGAAGAATCGTTATCCTCTTCCCCGTATAGACGATCTCTTCGACCAGCTAGTAGGAACCAAGGTATTTTCGTAGCTTGATTTGGCTATGGGATTTCATCAGTTGCGTGTGGCAGAGGATAGCATCAAGAAGACTGCATTTAGGACTCTGGATGGGTTATTTGAGTGGTTAGTCATGTCATTTGGGCTAACCAATGCTCCGTCATATTTTGTGGACCCGATGAGTCGAGTATTTCACGATTCATTGAACAAGTTTGTGGTTGTGTTCGTCCGCGACATTTATGTTTAATCGCGAAGCAAGGAGGTGCATACTTTTCACTTGGAAGAAGTGCTTAGGACTCTGCGAGCAAATAAGTTGAAGGCGAAGTTCTCCAAGTGCCACTTTTGAAGGGATGAGGTTCACTTTTTGGGACACATCGTTTCGGAGGATGGACATGCAGTTGATCCGACGAAAGTGGCAGTAGTACAGGATCGGTAAACCGCTAAGAATGCCATGGACATAAGGAGTATCCTTGGTCTTGCGGGCTGCTATAGGAAGTTTATTAAGGGTTTGGCCAGGAAATCAACTCCACTTACCTGCCTTACCAAGAAGAACTCGGCTTTTATGTGGGATGCCAAGTGTAGGGATGCCTTTGGTCGATTGAAGGAAGCTTTGACTACCGCGCCCGTATTGGTATTACCGGATGGAACCAAGCCTTCCTCGTTTTATACAGATGCTTGTGGTATAGGGCTAGGGGCGGTAGCTATGCAAGAGGGTAGGGTAGTGTGCTATGCAAGTAGATAATTGAAAACGTAAGAGAAGAACTACCTGACGTATGATCTTGAGTTAGTAGCTATAGTTTTTGCTCTCAAGTTTTGAAGGCACTATCTCTTAGGAGAAAGATTTGAGCTTTTCACGGATCATAAGTCTTTGAAGTATCCATTCTCTTAGAAAGACTTGAATTTGAGACATCAAAGATGGATGGAGTTTTTAGCCTCTTATGGCTTTGAGATTTCCAATACCCCTGACAAGGGTAATGATTGGCAGATGCGTTGAGTAGACACAAAGTGCCTCTATTTTAGAATGGAAGCATTTGGAGTACATTGCTACCTTTGATTTTAGACCTCCATCAGATTTAACTTCGGGATTGTTAGCAGCCCTCGTTGTCCAGCATACTTTGATGGAGCAGATTGAAGAAAGGCAAGATGAGGACGAAAAGTTAAAGGAAATTTTAGATAAGCTTGGTAGAGGAGAGTCATCACCACGTCTTAGGCGCTATACCATATATACTAGGGGATGGCTTAGAAGGGATGGTAGACTTTGTGTTCCCCATAGTGATAAGATGTACCCCAGTGGTGATATGACTTAGTTCTTTTATGGCACGTTAATATGAATTAATTTTTGTTATTAATTGGGAATAGACGTAAATTATTGCAACTTTTTCTTATTCTTTCACTTCTCAAATCTAGTTCTTGTTTGGTTTAAAATATGGGACAAATAAATTGTCTATTCACGTTTTATGACATAAATAAGGTTGAAATTCATGTAAATTACCGTATCTTCTCCTTCTACCACTTCTCAATTCTAATTCATGTTTGGGTGGAAATTTGGAACAAACAAATTATTATTCACGTCTAATTGCGTAAATAAGATTGCTTTAATTAAATTGAATTAGAATTGTTATTCAATTTCTAATGGTAGAACATGTTAGTTGAATAAAATCAGAATATGTTACTTAAATAAAATTATGCTTTTGATTGATATAATTACATAATTTTGAATACGGTTTTGGAAAAAAATTGGAAAGTCTAATTGGCATAATTGTTTGTTTCATATGTGGCCTAAAATGTAAAAGTGGAATTTTGTGTAATTAAATGGTTTGTGGCTATTGGATACATTTTTTCTACAAATTAAATCTCTAAAAGTAGAACGTAAATTAGGGTTGAAAAAAATGTAAATTAAATGGATCTTAAAGGCTAGTGTAAATCTGTAACGAAATGGTATAAAAATTGCAGACAAACTATACGGACTAAACGGACATGAAATTGAAACACCATTTATGTAAGAAAATGGGAAATTGTGAAATAGCCAAATCAGATGTAAAAATAGCCAAGGGTAGATTGAGGGAAATAAACAGTATGTAAACTGTAATAATAAAGTTAATTAATCTGGAAGCGATTTGGTAGGCAGACCTTGTAAAGGTCTGGATAGGTGTTTCATGCATTTAACATCAAAATATAGTTCTGGTTCTACGTACTAGGAGCGGGCTAGTAGGTTCACATGGATGTTTGTTACCTTTCATAGTTTGTTAGTACGTAGGATAGATAGCATCTGCAATCGTAGGCATCTTCGGGTAGATCGACGCGAACGGAATAGGATAAGTGTGCAACATAGGCTTCTTTAGGCAGATCGTTAGAGGATTTTGTGTAGCAGACCCAATTATGGGCGCTCTTCCAGATGACCGACACTTTGGACAGGGTCAAGTCCATGTTGATGACTGAGGAGACAGGAGGATAGGAGTCCAGTTTGGTGGAGCTTTAGCGCAACTTCGGGGTCCTGTGAGGTTGTTTGAGTCGACGCCGGTCAGACATAAGGGGCATTTAGTCACAGTGCATGGGTGAGGAGCATGACTTTCACGCTGTAGCACGTGGATATGTAAGGATAGCAGGTCCAATAGGTCGACTAACGTTTGGTATTATGTATGGTTGACTTCCTAGAGTGACCATAGACTTTGGCTTCTTAGGAACTGTACCTAAGAAAGATTCACTGCATTATATTATTCACCCTCTGCGATATCCGGGAAAACCTGAAATTAAACTGTTTTATTCTTTCTACTTCATTTTATTTCTCATTCACCAAACTTTATGTCCGACCTATTTCAATTTTTCCTATTTTCCCGAAATCACAGGAGGGCTGGTCTAGGTTGCAGTTCTTTGCAGCTCGGAGGTTCATTGGGGGCATTTGTTATCTTCAACTTTTGTTTCATATATTTCGTTTCTCTTTTTCGTACTTTACTCTATATATGGGGGCGTATATTATGAACTTTGTTATGTTTTATGTTTTGGTGGATATTACTTGGTACTTTTGGTTTCAAAAATAAATTTGGGATAATGTTGTTTTTAATGAAGCTGTTTTGCTAATAATTTATAATTTGTGAAAGATTTCTTCCACTGTAATATTTTAATCATTTTATGTCAGTTCCTTAGTCTTTATGCTATGTTATGGATTTTTATTTCACCCGACCATCCGTGCTTCTAGTCATATCCGATTTTCGAGGTGCCTAGAGGTGCGGGGTGTCACACATTGGATTATTCATAGACTGTGTCTCCAAAATGATGAAATCAATGGAGAATATGAATTGATCAATTTTGATGAGTACGTCCTCAATTTCTCCTGCTGGTTTCTTTGTCGAAGGATCAGCAAGTTGAAGAGTTACTTTTGTCAATTTTAGTTCATCCAAGCCATGTTGCTGGTAAACTGAATAGGGAATCAAAACGATGCTCACACCCAAGTCTAGTAAGCACTTTTTAATCGTCCTATCTCCTATCGTGCACGTGATCATTGGGTATCTAGGATCTTTGTATTTTATGGGAATTGATTGAGACAAGACTTCGCTAAGACCGGTAGCTAAGAAAACTTTCTTGGGTACGCGAATGTGTCATTTTTGATTACACAAGTCCCTTTTGAAACTTAGCGTAGGATGGACTTGTTGAACGATGTTAAGGAGAGGGAGGTTCACTTTGAATTGTTTGAAAATTGCCAACACCTTTTCCATTTGATCAGAATGTTTCGTAGGTCGAAGTCGATGTGGAAATGAAATTCGATACTTAGTAGGTCAGTCCACTTGAGTAGAAGAAGAATTTGGATTGGAGCTTGATTCGATATTAGACTTGATGTTTTGTTCAGAATCTCTTATCATTTTCGAAATATCAAGAGGAACTTTCGGTAAATTATTTGGATTGACAACTTGGTTATCGAATAGTTTACTGAAACAAAAAGTTGTGATAGCATTCATTTGGTTCACATTGCTATCTTGAATGATATAAGCTTAATTTGAGTTTGAGTTTTGATTTCTAGGGTTCGAAACTGACTGACTTGGGAAAGTGCCTCATTCACGTTCACTCGCAGAAGTGGCTAATTGTGACGACCCGAAATTTTCAAGCAATTAAAGTCGGAATATTTAATTGATTTTAAGTATTCAATAGAGCAATTTTAAACTTGAATTATGAATATCACAATTTATTTGATGATTTAATTATTAAATTAAATAATTTGAAGTTGAGTAAAATGTTGAATTTGGAGTTTTGAGCCTGTTGGAAATAAATTGAAGACTTATGAAACTTATATTAATAATACTGGAAATTATACAGGTGTTAAAATTTAATTTAACAGTGGTTTGTTTAGTTTTAAAATTTATATTGTTTAAATTGAATTTAAAATAGCCTTCCGAGGCACAGTCTCGGAATTCGACGAAACCAATTCCATTGGATCCGTAATATTGAATTATTATCAGATTTCAATTTTCGTGCCGTTTGGAGTTGTCGTGTGAGCGTACTATATACAAACGCGCTGAGATTTTATATCGAAATTTCTTTTTATTCCGGGTTTTCCTAATCGAATCGAATAAGACTTATAACTTCGTCCCTTCCTTTACAAGCCTAAAATATAAAAAATAAAAATAAAATAATATGTATTACTCGCGGCTTCTTCTGGAAGCCAGGCCGACATGTTTTTATATAATCACGCAAACCCTTCTCTAAATAAAAAAAGAACCGAGCCCCTTCTTTCAGAATAAAAATTCACGAAAACAAAATATCTTCTCAAATCAAACCTCATTCTCCTTCCCTAATTTCCATTTCAAAATCGAATTGAATACTCTGACCCAGAAAAAAAAAGGGAGGGGGGAAAGCAATCGAACACCGAGCGCGTTCAACGTCAATGGCGACCGAAGTCGCGGTGGCGGCTGTTCGAATCTCAGGGATGCGGCGAGGTTGTGAGTCGATGGAGCCGAGTTTGATTCGCGAACTCGAGATGGTGCGCGTCGATGAGGGTACGGGAGTGTGTTGCGACGATGTTGTGGTGGAGGCGGTTCATGGCGATGAAGATGAACGAGGGTGGAAGGTTGCGACGCGGCGGCCAAGGTTGGGATGATGGCATGGGTGTATTCACCTGTGAGTTTTGGGATCAGTCATGCTCATGTGAGCACGAAGGAGGGTAGACGACTCAGGGAGGTTGAGCAGCAGCATCGGCATCGTGCGACGTGGGGTCTAGGTTCTCCTTTGGGCGGTGAGGTATACGATTCACAGTTACTTTTCATTTTAAATTTAATAACTCATGTATATGAATATATATAGTAAGTAGGAAATTTTATATAGATAAGATTTGGAAAAGTATGAAGCTTTAAAATGTTTAAAGTTAGATTTGTAAAACTTATACATATTATTCTTATATGCAAGGCAGTTTAGAAGTGTAAATCTACCAGTTTATGTTAATAATGTTTATTAGTGATTAATGTTGTTAATAAACTGATTTAATTTATTTTAGTTACCAGAAATAATTTATTTAAGGAGAATTTGTTAATTTAAATTTATTAAACGTTAATAGATTTTTGGTTAACCAAGGATATTAATAAATCGAATAAATATTTATACAAGGTTAAAAATCGAGAAAGAGGAAAGCTGGATTGGAATGGATGCTAATAAAAGAAAAGGTGAGTAATCTCACTCAGGTAATTTAAATTTAAAATTTAAATGAATTAAATTTAAATAATTGTTGGATGGTTGAATTGATTTATGTGATATAGTATGATATATTCTGGAATTGGCATATTGTTGTGCTAACATCTGTGGATGCAGGAAAAATAGGTTGGAAGGATCCAACTGGATCCCTCAACATTTATTTAAATTATTTGATACCCTCTGATGTGATTATTTTATATTCTGTGATGAATATTATTGGTAATAGGAATATTGGATGTTATGGTTTACCTGAATATATTCCGGTGCACTAAGTTATTGAGATATATATAGAATTGGATTTTGGAAATAAAACGAAGAGAATTTGTAAATAAAATAATTATGGAAATTTGAATAAATTTAAGATTTTATTTATTGGAAAAGAAATAAAGTGCCCTTTAAAATTCTAATAAATAAATCTTAAGTTAGTAAGGGAAATTTGAATAATCAGAAGATTAATGAATTTTAAATTTTAGTGTTATTATAAAACATTTATTTAAAATTTAAGATTCAATTTATTGAAAAGAATAAAGAAGGAATTTGGAAGAAGCTGAGATTGGTATATTTCAGTTAAAAGATTAAAAATCAAACAGAAAATAATAATAATAAAACTAAAGTCCGTAATTAATGAATTTTGAAATGAACCAAGTAAGTAAAGAAATTTATTTCAAATAGAATAAATTGGAAATCAATTTGGGAAATTGATTTAAGTGCTTGAAGTTGGAAATCTCTCTAGATGGCCAAGTACACGTTTTTAAAAGTAAATTTGTAAATATAAATTAAATGTGTTAATTTTTTTTTTAAAGAAATCACGTTTTGTAAAATTTATTATTTCTAATATTTAATTTCTAAAGCAAGTATTTCCTTTTAATATATTATAGCATTAATTATTTAAAAGCGACCTAGTTTTTGTGTTAAAAGTGAAAACCTGGTTTTATATTTTATAAAGTAACCTTATTTTCTCAAATTCATATAGTATGTATTTTTAACAAATTATTTAAGTAGTTTTATCCTAAGTATTTTAAAGTATATATTTCAAAGTAAAGTGTTTTAAATTATTTTAAAAATCTATTTTTGTGCTTGGTGATTTCAGAGGAGATATAAAATATTTGGGAAAGTTGATTCTGAAAAGAATGATGGTTTTGAAACTGATTTCAAAGGATTGAAAATAGAAATATATCTTTTTGAGATTAATAAATAATTTGGAAAAATTATTTATTGGTTGATGGTTGTTTTGTGAATATAATTGATAGTTAAATAACCGAATATCAATATTGGACAAATGCGTTGATCGTTTCGAAGAGACCGGGATCGAGATTTATTCTCGAAAACCACTTCGATCCGGTTTGTACGTTTCGTGTAAACGATTTTGGATTCGAAGAATGGAGCAGTGAAGTGCAAGGGCTAGTCGCTACTAATCCTGAGGATATTTCCAAAATGGATGTAGTAGGAATAGTGCCTTCAGTTCCGTTCGAACCCGGGACGGACTTGTATGGATGAGTGCTTGCGAAACATCGTCAGGTGGACGATGGGCATTCTAAGGGATATGTTCTTAAAAAGGTAACGCTTAGCCTCAAGCCTCATCAAATGGGAATGACTGAAAATAAGGGGATATGCAGCAAGGCTAGGTGGGTAGCACCCAAGCAGGGTGAGGTCATTCCAGTCTAGATGTCCCTTTTTATTTCGGCTTAGTGGGCGGTTGCTGATCCCAACCGCGGGGTGATCTCACTCGGGACTGTCCAGTAAGGGATGGTTCCGGCCTTGTGTTGCAGGGGAGCGGGCGTACTCCTCGGTACGGTGATCTAGGCCCCGTACTGTGACAGGTGGTACCCCAGTGCCTAGTCATTAGTTGGAAATCCATTCTCCCTACGAGCCTTGTACGAGTTTTGTTTGTATTACCCACTCTGTGGCTAGTAGCTGGAATTTAAACATGTAACAATTTCGGCTATTTTATAAGTATTTGTATATAGACCCTATTATAATATCAGAGGATTTCTATTAAAATTGTTTTAGCTATCGTAAGGTAAAAATCCGACATGTTTATTTGTGGCATGGTCTTACGAGATGCTTTTGTTTTCAAAGGATTTTTGAAACTTTAAAAATCAATTGGGTGTGATTTCTCATGCTGGTATTCTAGACCGACTCGGGTGTTATTTAACTGTAATGCTCGGGTCAGACCGAGTATTATAGGATACAGGATTTGATGTTGTGGAGCTCAGGAGGCGAGCTGGAAGACGATACGTATTCTCGTACTTGTTTATATATATATATTTCCACTGTGTTGAGTTGCTGTGTATCCATTTGTATGTTGTTGATGTTGAGCTGTGATTGATGTACCCTGATGATGTAATATATAAACAGCTATATTTGATTTTGAGTAAAGATTAATTTATTATCTATTATATTTTATTCCGCTGCGATGGTTAGATTCTGTTGTTGATTTCTATTTCCTTCTTCTACCTCTTCTTCTTTAAACCCAAATGGTTCGTATTTCTGTGCAACTTGAGTTGATTGTTGTAGAATAGTGTTGACTCAAGGGGTACGGATTTGCAGGTCGTTTCACTAATTACTCATTTGCATTTTAGGTTTAGCAATTGATTGAATCATATTTTGCATATATGATGTTAATTTTTTTTGCAAATTGCTATTTGATTGGAAGTTTTGAGCGGTCAATTTAGCCAAAGTTTCAAGACTTTTATTAAGTGAAATCATTCATTTATCGCCTTGGGGAATGAAAGGTTGTTGCAGTTGATTTTGAGATAGATTCGCAAAATTTTGTTGAAAGTGGTTGGGCTGAAAAGGAGGATTCAAAGCATTGTTCGAAAATGCTTGAAAATTAGAAAGAACCAAATTCATGTTATAATTATTTTGGTTCCATGCAAAGTTATGATGATTTCTCCAACCGGGATTGAGAAAATGGATCATTCTTAACCTTGTTAAAAGCATTAAGTTGTTCTAACAAATGAGGATACTGATCGGTGATGTGATTCAAATCGTTATATTTATTACACTGGTTGGAAAGCTTGGTTCATTTGTTTAGATGAGAAAACATTGTCAAATTTATTGATCACTGGATTGATTTTTTCACCTCCAAAGCTAAAGACGATCTTGTCGAGTGTTCGCTCCATCATGAATAAATGGATTTCTCTTTAGAATGTTCCCATTGGAATGATTTTTTGACTAAGGTTTTAAGGAATAGCTAAGCATCTTTGTGATGTTGGATGAGAAAATTGCCTGGGCACATCGACTCAAACATGGTTCACGAACTATTTTCAAGTCCATCGTATAAGAATTGGAAAAGAGTCCATTTTCGAAATTATGCTGTGGACATTTTATCAAAAACTCTTTAAATCTTTCAAAGTATTTTCCGAAAGGTTCACCCCTGAATTGATGAAAATTCACAATTTCATTTCATATTTTTGGTTTTTTTCTAAAGAGTAGAATTTTTTAAGAAAACTTTAACAAATTCTTCTCGAGTTTTGATCAAGTTTGAAGGTAAGCTATATAACCATTCTTCAGCATAATCGGTGAGGGCGAATGGAATTAACCGAAGCTTGATTCCATCGTTGCATAATTGTTGGAGTTTGATGGTTGCACATATTTGTTTGAATTTCGTTGAGAAGATATATGGGCCATTCTGTTCAAAATTGCCAAATTTCGAGAGTGTGGCAATACGATATGAATGAATTTCGAAGTGATTACCCATTGGTGTAGGTAATGTGATATAAGAAGCAATTGAGACTCGGTCAGGAAAGATTCTAACCATTAGAATTCAAGAGTGTTTTAATTAGCCATCCTTGGAGGATCGTTTTTTCGAGCTAAATGATGTGTCATGAGTCTAAATACTCTTGCACAAGTGAAAAGATCAAGGGGAGGAAGACGTGAAAATCAAGGTTAAAATAAGGAAATAAAGCGAAGTGAAAAATTCTTTTCCATTTTTTAAAAGAAAAATATTTGCCAAAAAGAATTTATTTTTCAATAGGAAATTTGATTTGTTTTGTTTTTTGGATTTCAAATTTTTTTCTTTTTTATATATTTTTTAGAATGTTTTTTTTTGTTTTTAAAAATATTTTTTTAGATTTTTTTGTTTAAAAACTAAGTTAAGGAAAGTGGTTTTTCTTACTTTTGGAATTTTTTGTTTTTGTTTTTTGCTTTTTTATATATGTATGAACCAATGCAACTAAATGAATGTAAGGACTTAACTACAAATTTTCTATCCTTAGTAGCTCCTAATCCAAAATTGTATAATCACACTTTGATTTAGTTTAACAAAATAGTTCTTAGTCAAGTAACAGACAGAGGTTATCGGTGCGCCATGAATCACCATAGCAATGCCATCAAAGTTTTAAGTACCTTCAGAGAAACAATCACTATAATATTTACGAATTACGGTAATATTTATAAATGATTATTGCTCTGTCATAGCCTAGACACCAAGAAATAAATTATAAAAGAAGACAACTTGTCAAAATACAATTTAGCCCTCGATGAGCACATGATGCCCTTAAGTCCAATGTCTAACCATTATTATTAGTCGAATTCTAAGATGATATGCAATTTGTAGGCCAAGGAAGGGTGATGAAATCTCCCATTTTATGTAAAGTTGGATATTGTCCTAAGAAAATAAAATAAGTTGAAATGAATGCAAAATAAAAATTAAATGTGTATTAACAATGCAACTACAAATGAGAATTTATTTTAAATTCAAGCAACCAACTATGCAAGAGAAAAAAACAGAAGATAAGAACATTATACCAAAGCATGTAGAATTATTAGCAACTTTTTTAAGTCGCAAAATTTTTTTAGCGCAGATTTGTTTGGCAAGCAGAGAATTTTTTAGCAAGCAATTCTTATCTTTATTTGCTTTGGCAACCTAAAAGGAAGTTAAAAACAAATTTTTTTCTACAGGGACTAAGCAAAAGCAAATTTTTCTTTTTTCTTTCTTTTTTTTCTAAAAGCAAATAAAATTAAAGAGTTTACTAAAAATATATTAAAATAGGCTACTACAAAAACGAATCACAAGCCCAATACTTTACTCAACCCAAAAAAGTTTATCAAACCCGAAACTTATATCCAAATCCTTATGAATTTCCAAAAACAAAAACCAACAAACAACGATTATTAAACAATGATTATCAATCACAAATTCAAAATACGCGGTCGTGAATCAATAGAAAAACAACTTGATTCACACGATTTAAAAACCAAAAATTTCAAAGAAAAATTCAAAATCAAAAATTTGGTTTGGGCAATTAAGTTTATAGGCATTCGATTGTGAGGTTGTTAGTGATGTGGAAGGTTCGATTGTAGTGTGGTGGTAAAGGAGTGGTCGCGGTTTGGTGGTGGTTGCTAAGTGGTTGTGGTTAAAGTGATCGATAGGTGTGAAGTCATAGTCGATGTTGGTGAAGTTGCAAATGGTTTAGGTAGGAAGAGAATTAGATGCAGGTTGTTGTGGATTAGGGAAGTGTTGTGGCTGTTGAACGATAGTTTGCTGTGGCGAGAAGTGGGAGATAGTTTGTGGTTGTCTCCATGGGTGATTGTTGTAGTTGGAGGTCATCGAAGTGAATTTTCTGGTAAGGGATAGTTTTTGTTGACAATGAGGTGCTGGTTGAAGAGGAGATGGTAGTGTGGTCGAAAGTGGAGAAGGTTGAATTGTATAGGTGATTGTGTGGGCTGTTGTAGTGTTCGTAGATTGGGTTTGGCGATTGGTTCGGTGATGGAGTTTTGATATGAGGTTGTGGAGGGAATAGAAGCAAGTTGTTGGTAGCAAAATGGTTGCTTGGTGATTATTATGGTTAGGTGATGGAGTGTAAGTTGTTATTTGTTAGAGGTAGTGGAATGAGAATGCGGAAGGAGGTGATTTACGGTCAGTGTAGGAGTTTGTGAGATGAAGTTGATGATTGGAGGAGACGGTTCTGGTGGAGGCTGTTTAAGGAATTGCTAGGTTAGGTAGCTTTGGTAGTTCGAGGAGATGAGGTGATGTGCAGTGTTTGAAATTAATATTCAAGGCGTAGCAGAGAAACGAAAAAAAGAAACGGGGTATGGTAATAAAAGAAAATGACACTGAATAGAAATTGATAGAGAACAAAATGCAATACTATTTTGATGCAGTGTAAACAACTAGTGATAAAACTAAGATGGACAAGAGATGCATAAACATATAAAGAAGTAAATAAGGTTATAAACAAAATGCAATACAACAAACTAAATACAACACAACAAAAATTTTACCTGCTTTTTACTTGGAATGGAAATAAAACCAAACAAAACCAAACACAACTAAGTCGAAACACAAAATAAAAATAATTGGAAGAGTAAAATTAAAATCAATTTCATTCCCCGACAACGACACCAAAAACTTGTTAAACGTGGAAAATTTATCTATTAGAAAACCATCAAAAATATATCATTATAAAAACTACAAGGGCAAGGCGTACATTCGTAGTACGTATGCAAGTACAGGTCGATCCATAGAGAAAGAATTAAATTCTAATATTACTCGATCAAATTAGCCCAAATATTAAGAGGAGATTTAGCTAAAATTGTAGAAAATTGAACTATAACTGAAATGAAAACGAGAATAAAATTTTGAGATAGAGGAGAAATTTAGAGGCAAATCCGCTTCCAATCATTCATATAAATCAACATAAAATTTATCTATAATCTCTCATTTTAATTTTAAGTCGAAATTAATGATATGTTCATTATAAGTGTGGTTTAATTATGTTATTAATTAGTACAACTTAAACCATCAAACTCTAACACCCCATTCAAACCCACTTGTCAATCTCATGAAAATGATATGAAATTAAAAATATTATCTGTTTTAAGCATGATCTATTTAATATGAAATAGTAACATAGATCATCAAATTTTGATTCTAGTTTGACTTTCATTATCAAAATCATATATGTCAGATGATGATGTAACTTGTATTTATATTTGATTAAGCATAGCCTATTTGTTATGAACAACTAGGTTATCAAATTCACTAATAAACTTACATGAACATCTAAATTTCCATTAAGCACAAAAGATAGATCGTAAATGAAACCTGTTATGGTGATTTAGTATGATTCATGAGAGCTTTATTATACCTAAATTGAAGGGGTTTAACTTCTCATGATTGAATTCATCTCAACAAAAAATGGTTTTAACATGAAAAACAAGGAAAATAAAAGCTAATCAAAGGCAAAGAGAACTAGCTACTTGCATAAAATAAATCTAAACTAATTGCATGAATTAAATCTATACTGTTAACATGAAATAAAAGAGACGTAAACTAACATAAAAGGGCATGGAATAACATAGCATAAGAGAAAAGAGCATGTAAACAAAAGCAAATAAGAAGAAGGCTAAGAACCACTAAAAAGACATTTTATTTATCATTGATTTTATGGCAATAATATGCATAAAAAAGAACTCATTACATGAAACACAAGGGGTATTTATACATGCCAAAAACCCTAATTCCATTTTTAGGGGCTACCAAAAATTCCTTTAAGATTGTGTATCCTCTAAGTAATCATTAGGAATTAATTAATCCTCATTAATATGTACATGTGCTTTTAAGGTCCATTAAGTAGTGGGCATGTGGGCTCCACTATGTTGCATAATTTCTTTTCTTTTCTGCATTTTTTTCCCTTGATTACTTGTGCAAGCGTATATCCATGAAACTCCATCCAATTTGCACTCAATTTCTTAAAAATAAAAATGTGAAATAAATTTTCTCAAAATTAATTTATACACAAAATTACTATTTTTCCCCCTATGATGATGAATATATGATGATTTATAAATAATTTAGATGTTGGTTTAAACATGTATAATACCCTAATATGCTCACTTATTTTAATAAAACAAGACTAAATATGGGAGTAAAAATATACATTTTTACATACACATTACTTGAGTGCCACACTCGTACGTGAGGGATCCCGCATTCAACGATAAGTCTAATATATTAACAAGAGGTTGACATGAGTAGAAAGAAACTATCCAAGATTGGAAAAGCTTGCTTACTTTTGGCTGATTACTTCTAGAAATTTTGCACATATTTCCAAGCTCATCCAATCAATATCCTTACAGCTAATATTTACAAAAAGTCTTACAATGAACTGAGACTTTTGAAATGTTGTTAAAAAGGAACATTAGATTGAGCCAATGTGACATAACCTACCACCCTTGAAGAGCAATCCAAGGACAAGCCTTTGTTGATTTCGTAGCTAAATTGACTACACAAGATGATCCTCCACGGAAGATGTACATGGATGGTGCATATAGTGATCGATGTTCCGGTGCTGGAGTCATACTTGTCACTCCCGAAGAATACCTGATCGGTTACGTCCTGAAACTTAACTTTCCGTGAAGAACAATGAAGCTGAATATAAGGCCCTGATTGTAGAACTCTAAATCACTAAGGAACTGAGAATAAAGACTTTGCACATTTTCTACGACTCCCCGCTAGTTGTATGCTTAGTTTGGAAAGAGCAATAGGCAAAGGGAGCAAGGTTAGCTCCTTATCTAAACCGGGTTCTTAAGCTGGTCGATGACTTTGAATACTATACAATAGCACATATTCCTAGAGACCAAAATGAAAAGGCTGGTTCATTGGCTAAGTTGGTTAGTTCTAGAGATATGTCGCTTATGAGCTTAGTTCCGGTGGAAGTACTTTCAGCTTCGAGCATCGTCAAGATGGATGTTGATTTGATCTTAGAGATTTAACCCAAAAGGGAGTCATGTATGACTTCAATTTAAAATTGTTTGCATAGAGGGATCCTTTCGGAGAGAATGAATGAACGACGAAAAATCCTACGCCAAGCTTTGAGATACACCATGCAAGAAGGATTACTGTACATGACGGGTTTCTCGGTGTGTCGCTCACAACAAGGCCAAACACCTAAAAGAAGTTCACGAAGGGGCTTGCAGCGACCACATTGGAGGGCAAACCTTAGCAAAGAAGTTTCTTTGATATGGATATTATTGCCCAACCATTGATCAAGATGCAGTTGTTTACACCATAAGTGTGATCAGTGCCAGAGATTTGCTAAAATTATGAGGGCCCCGTTGACGAAAATTACACAAACGACCGGTCCTTGGCCGTTTGCTGTTTGGGACATTGATATCATCAGTGTTTTGTCGATATCTAAAGGTGGCGCAAAGTACGCCAACATGGCAGTTGATTAGTTTACCAAATGTGCAAAGGCAGAGCCATTAGCCATGATTACTACAAAGAAAGTAATCAACTTTGTAGTTCAGAATATTTTCTGTCGCTTTGGAGTTCCACATGTAATCGTTACCAATAATGGGACCCAATTCGACAGCATAAAATTCAAGAATTTTTGCCCTGACATCACGTAAAGAAGTGATTTACAATGATAGCACACCCTTAGGAGAGTGGATAGGATGAAGCTGTAAACAAAATTATCAAGTCCAAGCTTAAGAAGCAATTGGAGAAGGCAAAGGGAAAGTGGGTCGATGAACATTCGTTAATACTTTGGGCTTATCGAACCTCCCACAAGTCAGCAATTGGTCACTCTCCATTCGCCTTAGCATACAGATCGAAGGCTATGATTTTGGTTGAACTGGAAGTAGCTTCTCATTGAGTGACACATTAAAATCCATAGACGAACAAGGAGCTCCTTCTGGAATCCCTCGATATGATCGATGAGAAGCGGACCGAAGATAAGTTGAGATCAGCTACATACATACACCAGGTTGCTCGATATTACAATACCAAAGTTAGGAGTCAAACCTTTAAAATTAGCGGCATGGTCCTCAAACTAACCTCCCCTGGCCCTATGAACTAAGGCCCAAGTTGGAAAGGCCTGTATGCAATAGTGGAAAAGCTTGAAGATGGCACTTTCAAGCTGGCAATTGTGGATGGGATCTCACTCCCAAGGGCAAGCAATAGCAAGCACCTATGACGCTATTTCACTTAGAGACAAGCTTGTAAATAATTGGCTAGAGCCGTGAAATAAGACAAACTTAGCCATTTTCCATCTTTTACGAAATAAAATGGCTTTTCTTGCCCGAAAATCTATTTCTCAATTACTCAAGAGCTGTGATTTTACTAACTTAAATGAATCTGCATATGATTATTTCAGATATGTAGGTACCCGAAGATAGGTGCCGATCAAACTTCTATGGCCCATGATCAGATCTGTGAAGTCCCTTTTGCTGTCCGGAGATTGATGCCAGACAACCCTTTCCTTTGGGTTGGAGATAGGAGTATAAACTTAAGCCGGACATGACATGAATTTCTGCATGCCAACCCTAGCCTTTGGATTGAGGCCGGGAGTATAAACTAAATGGATATGACCGATTGTCCAGTAGGCAACTCTTGTCCTTGGACTGGGGGCAAGAGTATAAACCTAAATCGGATATGGCATGACCATCCGTAAACCAACTCTTGCTCTCACAGTGGAGCGGGAGTATAAACTTAAACCGCATTCAACACGACTGTCTGGATGCTAACTCTAACCCTTAGATTGAAGGTGGGAGTATAAATCTAAGCGAGCGTGATACCACTGTTCGTCCACTTAACTCTCATCCCCGGACTGGGTAAGAGTATAAATGAAAATGGACATGATGAGACGTTCAACTCTAAACATCTTTCCCATAGTTGGAAAAACAGAAGATCCATGCTCGGAGTAAGGCGAGATCTAGCTTTCAAGCCTTCGATCGATGCCTGAAGTTAGGTGTGAATTAACATAGACATACTGGATGAGAATGTGCGAACTACAATCTTGAGTAGTTAAACCTAAACAAGCGCTTAGAATTTGGGACCATCGACAATCTTTATCCTGGAAGAGGGTGTTTGAGTTGTTGGTCCTAAGTGACTAGTATCAACTGATGCTTGGAATTTGGCATTTCAACGGTTACCTTGTGTTCGCCAGAGTGGTGAAAGGCCGGTTAATTACAAAATGGGATAAGGACAACCTGATAGTGATAATGAAGTGAAGTAAACTGCAAGTACATTGAATGGGAAGTGTACTCCAAAAGAACTTGGACAATTTTCACACAATGATTTAACAAAACGAGGAACTTTTGTTATTCACATGAAATAAAAGCTAAATACAAGTGTTATCAACACTAGAAACTAAAAATAAAATCAAGGAACCAAACTCGCACAAATTCTACAAGCAAACTAAAATAGAATACTATTATTTCAAGGCAAAAGAAAAATTATATGTAAAAGACAAGCTTCCCGCTACTTCTTCGGTGTTTTTCTCCTTTACTTCTTTTCGAAGCCAAGGGCACATAGCGCGAGCTCTCACTATGCCTTTTTCCTCTTCTTCCTCCACCTCTTTAGCCTTTGACTGGAGTACTCTAAGATAAACCAGTAGGCACACTTTGAGCACTTTCAAGTGGATGAACAGAAGCTGGGTACGCTACGAGTATCCAATAAGTACACTCTAAGCACTTTCGGGCAAGGGAATAGAGACCGTAGTGTGAATGGTCTTTTTGGGCAAAGCAATGGATAAAGGAGGAGGAATCACTTCCAACCTCTCTTGCTTGATTTGTGTGGTAAGGAGGATATCTATCTCGAGTTTTGCTCATGTTTGGCCATTGTGCGGCCCGATGGAGACTCAAAAACCATGGCGATAATCACATCGTCATCAGACTGGACTTTCTATACGTCATCAGCTCCCTTACCTAGCAAAGCATCAATCACCCACTCGTTAAGGCTAGGAGTCTCTTCAGCCGGAGTGTTGGGAATCATGGTCAAAGTAACAATGGCTACTGACTCCATCACAGGATCCTATTTCCCCGGAATGGGAATCTTTAGTAGAAAGCAAAGCGCTTGTAGGCTTACCTGAAGCTAGAGAAACACAAAAGGAGATATTAGTGATGTTGATCGGCGACATGTCAACTCTCTGAAATATAGGAGAAGTGTAATGGCCCTCATTTTGACTAACGTTATTTAGAATATTTAATTAGATAAATAAAATAAAATAATGTAGGGTGATAATGAAATTGAGATTTGGTAATTATGTTTAGGTCGTACTTTATTTAATAGACGAATTAGAGAAATAAAAGGTTATGATATTATGGCGACACCTGAGATTTCCAAAACCCTAGACGAACTGGAGGAAGATGACGCCTGAGGATGGAAGACGGTTAAGCGTAAGGGAAACGACTTTCGCCGAGGTTCCAAAACAGTCTACTCAGGAATTCCAACGACAGGGTTAAAAACCCTAAATCATGGGTGGAGGCGGTTGATAATAATATTGAGATACAAGGAAAAATAGATTATTTTGAGCCGATCAGAGATGGATCAGAGACATACCAACTGATCGATGAACATGATTATGAGGAATCAAATCAGATGTGGAAGAATTCTATATATGCATACAAGGCAGGTAAAAGACCATATTTCGTACATTTTAATGCATACATTAAGAAGGTATGGAGGCCTACAGGATCATGGGACGTTTTCCTAGAGAGAATGGCTTTTAGCTTAACAAATTTGAAAAGGAAGAGGATTATGAGCGAATATTGAAAGGAGGACCATGGCTTATGGATAGTAAATTGATCATCATTAAAAAATCGGAAGTAGATTTTAACTTTGAAAAGGCAATGCAAATTGCATATCCAATTTGGTTTAAATTCAACAATCTTAATCTAGTATTATGGAATATAAATGCATAGGGAAGCGGGAAAGTATAATAGGCAAACCTCTTGATATAGATGAGTGCATAAGGAAAGTTAAATGAATAAAATATGCATGAGTCTTGGTGAAAATTAAAGCAGATTCTGAATTACCAAAAAGTGTAAAAGAAATAGATAAGAGAGGTAATGTGTGTTCGTAGGAAGTTGAATATGATTTCATACCTTTGAGATGTGCTGAATGCAAATGCTTTGGCCATGCAATCACACAAAAATATAGTGAGCTAAACAAACCCAACAAGTTTGGAAACAAAAAACTAAAAGTGATACAACTACTACTCACATAGATAATATAGAAGTTGAACCCATGGTGTTGACACTACTAACAATACTGGGAAAACACCCCTAAAAAGAGGTTATAGCTACAAAAAATCACATACAAAATGTTGTAACAAAGGATACATACCCAGTTTATGTACACCCTGAAACCAGTGTTGTTAAGGACTCTGTAGAAGTGATAGAAGAAGTTCATCAATCTTTGAAGATATAGGTGGATCATTCAGGTCTAGAGGATCATAAGCAGCAACCACAGAATCAGAGTACGGCGGAAATAAGTGATACTCACGATGATCCTGAAACAATAAACGATATATAAAAATTAGACATACAATTGGAATCATCAGAAGAGGAAGAGACAAAATAAAACTTGATGAAGTATACAGAATTCAATGATGAATATGAGGAAATGTTTGCTGTGAAAGGTAAAAAAGTAGCTGATAAAAAAGCTAAGGTAGCATCAGCTCCAGTTACAAGGAGAAGAGCTACTAAATCATAATGACCATTCTATGTTGGAATGTAAGAGGTCTAAATGGTGATGTTAGGAAATTAGACCTCTATAATCTACCCAATAAATATAAACCTACAATTTTAGCTATATTAGAAAATAAATTTACAAAAGATAGCCTAGAAGCATTCAAAAATCAAATAGGCGATGATTGGAATGTCATACACAATTGCACTAATACTACTAAAGGTAGAATCATGGTTTGACGGGATTCCAATATTTGGACATGCAACTTGATGAATATAGATGAACAGCAAGAAACCATAAACATGAAAAATATAGGAGGACTAGAGATCATTACAACAGTGATATATGCAAGTAATTTGGCCTCTAAAAGGAAAAGGTTGTGGAAAAAACTTACTGACAACTCAAAGATCATACAAAAAACATGGCTACTGTCTGGAGATTTCAATGTAGTGTTGAAAATGAATGAAAAGCAAGGAGGTCTTACACTTAAGGTTTGCCAGGTATCTGAATTTAATAACTGTGTATTGGTAGCTGGACTTATTGAAGTGCTCCATACAGGTCTAGAAGCCACATGGAAAAGAGGCGAGTTAAAAATAATACAGTCAAGATTAGATAGTGCGTTAAGCAATGTAGAATTATTGGATAAAATTTCAAATATAAAGTTGCAATGCTGCCAAGCTCTACTAGTGATCATTGTGCTCTTTATATTCAGTTTAATGATGAAAATCAGTCACAAAAAGACAAACCATTCAGATATGCAAAACACCGGCACCTAACTGAGGGATACAAAGAAGTAGTTGACTTTAATAAAATCCAAATTCATGAAGGGAATCATATGTACCAATATACAATGACAGTGAAGCAAATGAAAAGAGACTAAAGGAGTGGAATAATATAAGGCCCAAATCGCATGATGAAATAAAGAACCTGTAGGAAAAGCTGGAAAAATTACAATATCAATTAGAAGATGAGCCTCAAAATGAAGAGCTGAATACATAATACTATTCCAAACAAAGCAACTAAAGAATTAGGAAAACAAGCCATAAAGCTAAAGCAGAAATAACAGAAAAATGGCTGATTGAAGGGGATGAGTGCGATAAATTATTTTATACCAAAATGTCCCAAAGGTAAAATCAAAACAACTTACGGAATTGTTTAAATGAGCAAGGGTAGATCACTGAAAGTATGCAAGAATTAGCGACTAAAGCTGTAGAATACTTTACAGAAACCTATAATGGAGATTATATATAGAAAATATCCCATATTAATTGCAGAAGAAAGATCTCCAGAGAAGGTGCTTGTATGTTTACAGCTGACATTTTAGAAAGGGAGTTGAAATGTGCCATTTTCTCTATCCACGATGAGTCCAGTCCTGGCCTTGATGGTATGAGTCCACTCTTCTTGAAAATGCACTGGAAATACCTAAAAGAAAGCATGCTCAAGGGTTAACAAGAAGCTTTAAACAAAGGTGAATTTATTCATCAAATTAATCATACTTTTATCACACTTATTCCCAAAGTGAAAAGGCCAGAAAGAATTGAAGAGTATAGACCTACTGCATGTTGTAATGTCATGTATAAAATTCTTAGCAAGATTATTTGCATGAGGATCAACAAAGTGTTAGCACAGATCATATCACGAAGTCGAAGTGCTTTTATTAAGGGTGGATTCATATCTGAAAATTCACTAATGGCTCATGAACTAGTGAGAGAATTTAATAAAAAGGGGCAGATAGAGTGTGTTTGAAAATTGATCTCCACAAGGCATATGTTAAAGTAAACAGACAATTCATTCTACACATGTTACATGAAATGGGTGTTCTAGCTAAGCTATTAAAATTCATAACACATTCTATACGCACACCTACTTTTTAGTGATAATTAATGGGGTTCCTAAAGGATATATTAAAACTAATAGTGGGATTAGACAAGGAGATCCTCTATCCCCATATCTATTTGTTGTTGCTATGGAATGGTTTTGCCTTTAAATTGAATTAGCTAGCTATCAGTCTCTAATGTAACAACCCACAAATCCGTACCCATGAATCGACAATAAACTACACATGTCCGACCCAAAAAGCACAGACTGACAGAAAGTCAAGAGAAAGAAAAGAAGAGAGGAGAAGAGAAGAAAGAGAGAAGATAGAACCAAACAGAACAATACAGAATCTCACACCGCAGCGGAAAACATATAATATCATATCAATGATCTTTACAAAACAGAAACTGTATATACATACATCAATCAGAGTTCAACAATCAATCACTAGTTATCAGCCTAGACAGTTACAATAACTCCTCACAATTGCCGATAATAAACAACCACAAACAAAACATAGCAACGGATAATCAAAATTGATACGTGTATATGAAAATGAAGATCTTCAGCTCTCCTGCTGAAGCTCCAAAAGCATCAATCCAAACCTGTAAATATACTCGGTCTGACCCAAGCATTGAAAGGGAAGAATGCCCTGATCAGTCTGGTAAACCAGCATGAGAAACACACTCAACTGAATTTATTAGATTACCAAAATTTTCCTTAGTTTTCAAAACAAAAGTTACTCATAAGACACGCCTACACATAATACGGATATGTTTTTACCTTACAATAACTAAAACATCTCATATCAAATCCTCTTATATTACACTCGTGTCTACTATACAAATAACATTAATCATAGCCGAAATTGTTACATTGATTAAATTCTAGCATATAGCCCAAAATGGGTAATACAATCAAAATGACACACATAGTGGGGTTTCGATTTCCATACAAATGACCAGGTGAAGGGACTACCTTCCGGCAGTACACTTCTAGAAGAATGTACCGAGACATAGAACATCTGCCCTCTACCAACACAAGACCGACCCACCTCTATAACTAGATTGTACCGAATATGTCATCCTTCGGTCGTTACCGACATTTTCCGAGGGCCCTCTAGCATAAAAACCACAATAATCAGATACATGACATCATAGCATGTAAAGATATATCTAGAAGAGGATGATCATACCCTAATTGGGAGTAACCCACTTACCCTTGCTGCATCTAACCATGTTTTGGTCATTTCCAGTTGATGAGGCTTGAGGTAATGATTACCTTTCACAAATCACATATCACATCACTTTGAATGCCACAGGGCCATTTCCATAGACTATTAATTGCCTTCCACAAAAGTACAACCCTTGAGCTTGTATATCCCAAGGAGGGTGTTAAGCTAAGAGAAGTTGCCTTCTCCACCACCATTGATGTACGTTTGTAAAAACCAATGTATGTAATCCATAGAAATGTAATGTCAGACAAACATCCATACAAGTTGTCAAGGAACAAGACAAACCGACGGTACTTTCCTACCACGTCCTGTCGCGAAATCCCTAGGATTAGTAGCGAATAGTCCTCGCATTGGATATTTCATAATGAAGAGACCACTGCTACTGGATGTATGTTGGAATTTTAACCCAAACGGTCAACAAGCAGTCCCCCATTATGAAAATCCATAATATCAATATCATCACAAGAAACCTGCATAATCGTCACATATACATTGGTCTGAAGTGGTTTTCAGATAAATCTAATCCCGATCACTTCACACCAACAACGCAAAAGCATTTCTCAACCTCATACAGAATGTAAGTCTCATAGACTTATCACGTTTCCAACATTCAACTTGCTATCCTTCGGTCAAGAAGGAAGCTCGATAGATTAGAGTAATACTCCGCACTACATGAATCAACATCCTCAACACAAATGATAATTAAGCCTACATAGAAGGCTACGTACTAAGTGTACGACTAAATAGTTCCCACATCAAGTCGAGAAACTAAAATGGAAAATTTTGATAGTCGGTTATTTAACTATCAAAGCAATAAACAAATATCTAGCACCGTAACCATCATTGGGCCCTTTTATCAATCTTCATTAATTTAAATCACTTGCCAAATATTCACTTCAAATTATCTTTGAAAAGATATAGTCTCAATCATTTCAACTTCTATATTGGAAAACATTTCCATATATTTATTTAATAATAGGTAATTCACTATTCTATTTATTTTCAACGCTTAGAAAATATTGCATATACTTAAATCATGATTGTGTACATACTTCATTCTTTAAGGAAAACATTCTCTTAAACATCTTTTATTTGAGTCAAAACGAATGTTGCGTAAAACATCGTTACGACAACCTAAAATCACTAGTATAGGGATTCGAAAATTAGATAGATATATAAATCTCATATACCATACAAAATATTTCCTTTCGAAAATCATTTACTATAACAATGGTGTTATAGTCCATCATTTCCTTACTTCTCGAAAACGTCTATTTCAACAATGAATGTTGACATCTATGTATTCGATACTTAATACATTTTAAAAAAATCTTCAACAATTTAACCCCGTTTAAAATATCACTTCCCAAAACATTTTCCATTTTACTAAATATATTATTCACTGTCCAAAATCATGAATAAAATTCTTTTATCCAAATCTAATATTTCTACACATTTATTAAAGGATAATCCACTGTCCAAAACCGTGAATATAATCCCTTTACCAAATTCATTACTTCTACAAATTCATTAAAGGATAACTCAATGTGAAAAATCGCGAATATAATTCCTTTAATAATTTCTATATTTAATTTGTCAAATTCATTGATTTCAGATTTATAAAACAATGTTTTAAATTCCATTTATATTTTATAAAAACTTCAAGTTATAAAATCCCTTTATTAACCGATTCCATATATACCTCAATTACATGCCAAAATCCAAATTATAAGTTAATTACTTACAATTCTCTATTTACAAATTCATTCATTTATAACTTCACAAATCGTAAATTCTATTCTTTTATAAAATCCATTTATAACTTCATTTTAAGACTTATATAGCTCCTTTACAATTTCAACATTTGGATTTATAAAATATAAATTTTATAAATCTTATATACATACTGTTTATAATAATTCATGAATCTCAACTTAAACTATTTTACAAAACAGTTAACTCCATATTTCAAAAATCATATTCTGGTTTTATTTCATAAAAATCATAATTTTTATAACATAAAAATTATAATTTTTATTTATTCAAAATAAATTCATTTCTTAACACTTCAAAATTTAATAAAACATCTATTTCCAAAATCACTTTAAAATCCTTTTTAATTTGAAATCACAACTTTAACATTTTTAAATTCCAAAAATAGGCTCAATGCTGCAACAACACTAAATACATCAATCACGACATCCAAAACATCATATATGACATGATAACAGCGTATATCGCAATATCTGTAAATAAAACCAATATAGGTGAGGAATCCAGTTGGATCCCTCCAACCTGTCACCTGCAACAAATATACATATTAAAATATGTGTACAATGTCCGCTTCGAGGCGGACATGCGCACAAAAGATTATCCGCTCATACACGGGAACATATAGGGTCATCGGTTCCAATAGACATGAATATATCCAAATACCAATCAACATATAGATAATATATCATATATCACGTAAACAATCATCAATCATCATATAATAAATTATTTCTCACTTATATAAAAATATCAATGAGTCAGAAAGAGTGAGTTGTACTCATTTTGTTCCAATAGCAGTTGTATTGTTTAATTCCAAATAAAATTAAACGAGCATTTAATTTTACCCAAAATTTACACTAGCTCCAATCAACTTCCAACCCGTTCTAAAATGTAGTGCTCGTCAATACGGACCCAACGCAACTTTTTTCGTCAGAAATGGACCTCGTATGAAGAAATTATGGTGTTCTAAAGTTCATACGAATTAATATAAATCAATTTACATATTCATCTTTATTTTCCAACCCTGGAATAAATTATAGCCATTCGATTTGCTTCCACCAGATCTGAGTCGCGCATTGCTTTTCATCGAAATCCGAGACTGTGTGAAAAAGGGCTATTTTTACGTGTTAATTAAATATTAAAATATTCAATTTCTACAAATTAACTTTTAATTTAATTTCAAAAGTTCTCTAACATCATTCTACTTCAAATAGAATTTAATTCATCTTTATTAATCATTTTCATTTTCATTCACATTAAATTCAAATTCTAATTATTTCAGCAATTTCAAATATTAAATTAACAATTTAATTATCCAATCAAATTACTATATTCGAAATAAAATTTATCTAACTTATAAAATTTACTTCTGAATATTTAAAATCAATTAAATATATAAATTTCAAATGACTGAAATTCTGGGTCGTTGCATCTAATCAAACCCATATATAAGTTGCATCCAGAAGTCAATCACTTGATTTATGCAGATAATTTATTGGTAGTGTTTAAATCAAATGCTATGGGATGGAGCACAATAAAGGAAATATTTAAACAACTAGAATCTCTAGCAGGATTTGAAGTCAATGAACTTAAAACGAAATGCAACATGAACAAGTATTACAGAAGTAAAGCAGAAATACTAACACAACTTAGTGTGGGAGAAGGAGAGAGTTGCCAGTGAAATATTTAGAGGTGCCATTGTCAAATAATAATGCTACATATGCTGAATGTGGTAAGCTCGTAGATAATATTAGAGAAAACTACAAGGTTGGAGGTCAAAATTATTATCATTTGCAGGGAGAGTGGAATTAGTTCAAACTGTTATCACTTCAAAATTAGGTTTTGGTTGCAAACTTTCCAAATTCCAGACCGTTCAATTGCTAAAATCAATTCAGTCTGTGCCAATTTCATATGGAAAGGGGGTATGCATAAAGTGAGCTATAATGAATTATGTAGACCTAAAAGTGAACGAGGAGTGAGTATAAAAAATCTATTTGAGCTTAAAAAGATCTATGGACTTCAACTAGCTTGGAAAATTCTTAATTTAGATAATTTCTAGGCCAAATGGATGAGAGCTAGATACTTAAAAGAAAATTCTGGACAATAAGATCGGATGATAATGCTTCAGTCATTTGGAAAAATCAAGAAAATGGAGAAACTAAAAGAGTCAGTAGAAAGACAAATAGAAAATGGCCAAGTCACAGATCTTTTGGATGGACCCCTGGATTGAAAACAAAAGTCTATTGGATTGAATGGGATGGGAAAGTTTTTCAGCAAATAATACCCCAAAAATACAGGTTGCCAGCATAATTCACAATCAAAAATGGGAACCAGAAAAACAGTTAATAATCATAAGCCTAAAGCAAGGTATCGAAGAAATTCCACTCTTCATACATAGAGAAAAAGATGTATGGGTCTGGAAAAATAACAATAATGGGCAGTTCAAAATGAATTTAGCTTGGGAAGACAATCGACAACGCTACTCAACTGTTCATTGGCATAAGTTGATATGGAGCAAGTCTAATTGTCCTAAAATGTCTCACACTAATTACAAATCAATCAAAGACAGATTAACTAAAGAAGATAGACCTAAAGGCTGGGGGATAATTGATGAAGACACAAGCAATTTGTGTAGGCAGGAAATTGAAACACATCGTCACTTATTCTTTGAATGCAAATATAGTAAACAAGTCTAGGCTATACAGAAGCTTAAAAACATGTAAACAGAAGTAGTAATGAGTTTAGAAGATGAAATCAATTACACGAGCGATCGGATAGACCTCACGAATCTTATGAAGGAAGTCAGGAAAATTACGCCGACAACAACTACTTGGCACTACTGGAGAGAATGAAATGTACGGGCTTTCACCAAAAATAAAGAGAAGACGGAGTTAGAGCTAGCAGAAAGTATTGCAAGAGATGTTAATATTAGGAAGAATTAGGAGAGTTATCAGCTCAAAGGCAAAAGAAAGACAGCTATTGGAGAACTGGAAGTGGAAGGTTGCGAGGCCAGGAAATTGAGCAGACACCGAGGAGCCGCCATAGATCGAAGCTGATGAACCCACATTAAATTAGGAAAGTTTTGTGTTAAGTTATGTTAGTACGTTGAACTGTCGGATGAGCTTTCTCATATAACACATTGCATATTTGTGGGCTACAATTTGCTTTGGGCCGCATAGCCCAATATAATATCATTAACCAATTTTCCAAAAAAAATAAATAAAATAAAAAATAAATAAAAGGTTATGATAAGGAGGAAAATGATAGGGAAAAAATGGGAATAGCCTTCACTTCTAATCTTAACCATTCTATCTTCATTTCCTTCATTAATTTTACACACATACAAAGTAAACGAGGCCGGCCATAGCAATGGAAAATTAAGAAGGAAACTAAGAGATTAAGGGCTAAAATAAATCGAGTATACACCAAATCTCATCTTTTTCATTCAAATCAAGGTGAATAATACATATATGCATCTCATGTTTTGATTATATTTAAGTTTTAAGTGTAAATCCATTTCTTTTGCAAGTATAATGCCATGCTTTAGAAGTTTGAATGATTATATGCTTGTTGGTGATTTTCCAGAATTTAATTATTAAATTTAGTAATATGTTTGAGTTGGAAAACCTATAGTATGACACCTAAATGAATTGATATTTTAATACAATGTAAGAAATATCTTAGAAATGGGTTTTTAATTTCATAATTTTCCAATCAAGTATGGATTTTATATGAATTTTTTATGAGGAGAAATGGGTGCATTTCGGGTTTTAATTGTTATTAAAAATAATAAATAAAAATTTTGGCCCTGAAAATTTTACATGTTGAAGAATATAGTTAATTTGACTTATCTTGATTTTTTTGGGGATTCTTCCTAAGAGTTTATTAGTGACAAATAAATTATTTGAGCCAAAAAGGGCTTATTTTTTTAATTAAAATGTTTATAGTAAGGGGTGATTCGTAAAAGTGTGTGGTATTGAGAATTATTAAGTTGCTGATTTTCAGTAAAAGAAATTGCTTAAATTTTGCTAGCGAATGGTATCTTGACAAATTATAGAGGTTTAGTGAAAAGAAAACACTTATATAGTGATTTTATAGGTTTTAAGTTAATTATCATCCTGCCATGAGGACATAGGCTACATCGAGCCACATCATATTGTCATCGATGCGGAAATAAGCAACGCATATGATGTCAATGAATTTGGCATGAAACTGATTAGTTTTGAACCTCGTCGAGGTTATGGTAACAAAGATAGAGAGATGGTCTTCAACGTGGGCATGTCGATGCGCATAAGTGCCGCGTTTTTACAATGAGGCATGTCGTCGCATATGTTTTTTGAGTTGCCAACCTTTATTATTTTGACATCGCTCTGTTTATAAACGACTACATGTTTCAGCCTAACCCTTATCGCTTTAAATTGTCATCTAGTCTATGCCGCTTTCGATTAAATCAATGTTATTTATTTCAATGCCGCACCTATTCAACTTTTATACAATCGAGAAGGCTTTAATGCCAAGATTTTGTGTGTCAACAAAGTTTAACCTTTTATAACTTTACAATATGACTTGTGGACTTATGACTTCGACATCGTCCATGTGTGTGTATGTATTCACTTAAATGAACTTCGACATGTTTTTGACTGGGAAAAGATTTTTAATGCGACGACGTAGCCATTTTTTGTAATTGTAAAGGTATTACATAGTTTTGTTTGTAGCCTAAGTTTTGAAAGGGTCAAAGACCCTAATGATCTCGAATTATCATCAACAATGTTTTACAAAGCATATATCATAGCATAACTATTATGAGTAAAGTAAAGGATCAGTTGTTTTTCTTGTTTATGAATGATTTCGAGGGTTAAACAAAGATTTTATTTTCAAGGAAATATGGATAGGGTAGTTAACCCAGAATTTTACTAAAAGAATGACTCAGAGATTAGAAAACAAGATCGGACTAGTGTAGGGTCACACCCTATAATTTAGCTAGCAACCTCTAGCTAATATAAGTCCAAAATTCCAGTATGTAGGGCAGTGTCATGGGTAAGACTAAAAGAAGGTTACATACAGAAAGGAATACATAGAGTAGAGATAGGTAATTGATGAGCCCGCAAAACCATTAGGATCAGTTGACCATAGAAGTGGTAAGTTATGGATAGACCCTTTAATTTTTCTGTAACAGTGAGTTAGAACATTTATAATGTCTGGTAGACCTGAGTCAGCCATTAGTTTGTAATCAGCCTGATAAACTATGATGTTGGGATAGATAGTCCACCGATTACCTTTTTTATATGTGTACATGTTATTGTTATATTATAACCAGTTTGGTTGCATGATTTTGATTGCAAAAGATATGCTTTTAAAAAAATATTTTAGTGAATGGAAAACCGGTTTTGCTAGCCGGCATGGTCTCACTTAATATTAATAAATCGAGATGTAATATTATTATTCATACTAGGCTTTTTATCTGACTCGAAGTTTATGTTTTCCCTTAAACTATCGGGTGCTCAAAATTTAATTTTGGTAGATTGAGAGTTAAGATTTTTAGGTTTTGTAGGTTCTAGCGAATAAAGCTTCAGAACATGTGCAGGAGGCAAAGATTAGCTATGTAGGAGATTATCTGTTTATATATTCTACTGTAATCGAATGTTGTATGTAATGGCAGATGTTATGACCGTCTATTTAGTAACTCTGGTTATCCAATGGGGCATCTTGATATGTCACTCTTGGCGTATTTTTCTAATAATTATATTTATCTAAACCTAGGAAATGTTATGGGATTATGTACTGATATATGAAATGCTGATTTGAAATGTAATGAGTAAAGTTATTTTGAAAATATATTTGAAATATTTCATATTCTAGTGCTTTTGATATTATGGATACCATTAACATTACCGCATTTTGTCATAGGAAATTAATACTATGGATGAATGCAGCATCCTAACGATTAGTTTTAAGCCTTAAAAAAGGAGATGTTACAACTTGGTATCATAACATAGGTTTATGTAAAAATTAAAAAAAATTGAACCTAAAAGAGGTTTTAAAAAATAATCCTAATTAATCAAAGAATAAGATCATGGGATAATGCTATAGTAAAGTACTTGTATTTGATATATAATAAGTATAGGCTTTATCTGTATTCTCTTATCTCGAATAGATTGTTCTTCCATTCTTACTAAGGTTTTAATGCAGATTCAATAGAAAGTAAAGTATGGAGGTAGGAAACAGAAGAGTGAATCTCGATGTAGGAAGCACCATAACATCTGGAAACGCTAAACCCAATACTGGAAGGTATCCGAGTCGGGCATAAGTTGTTATTGTAGGCGTTGGAACACCACAGGCTAATATGGAAGCTATGTATCAGTTCTTTGTTAACATGATGCAAGTGGGATCTACTGCTAGACTTGTAGTTAGAAATGCTTTAGGTGTGAATCAAGAAGCTTTGGTTGTTAATAACTATGATGTGTCGAGTAGGGATTATGCTGAGCTTAGAGGAAAATCATTTATTAGAACTGAAGATGCAATTGAATTATAAAATTGGTTGCTCTATTGCGAGAGGATTTTCATTGATTTAGGACCGAAATATGAGTAGAAGAGGAGTTTGCATCCATACAACTGTAAGGATTTGCGTTGTACTAGTGGATAGTGTAACTGTTGGAGTAGCGGAGGAAACATTGACTTGGGAAGAATTCAAGAGAAGGTTTAAAGGAAGATTATGTCAGAGATCGCTAAGTCTACCCTGTTGAGGAAGTTTTTTGAGTTGGTGCAGGGAGAGATGACAATGCTAGAGTATGTTACGAGATTCGAGGAGTTGTCTGGTCATGGATATGCTACCGTGAATACAATAATTAAGAGGAATGAGAAGTTAACTCGGGGACAGGGACTTGAGCTTGCTAGGGCAATTTTAGCACATCTCAGGTATCCATGTGATATAGTAGTTGAGAGGGCTTTAAGGAATGAAGAGAAACTTGCTTTCTTTGGTAGTAACAAAGTAGTGGAGGCTCAAGGTGGGCATAATCAGAAGAGAGAGTTCTTTCATAAGAAGGGAGCTCAGAAGAGTGAGGCTGCCAAGAAAGGAAAATCTGATATTATCTACTATAAGTGTGATAAGAAAGAGTATTTCACGAATGAATGTTATTCTGGAAATGGAAAGAAGGTGATTGGAGGGAAGAGTATCAAGTACTTCAACTGTGATCAGATCGGTCATTATAAAAACCAATGCAAGTAACCAGCTAAAGCTGAGAGGGGAAAGATGTTTGCATTGGAACTGGCTACCTCAAGACCAACAGCCGAGGAGAAGGGAAAGTTAATAATAGGAGGTATGCTTTTGATTCAAGGTATACCTATTATAGTTCCATTTGTATTGACGCATCACATTCTTTCATATCTCATTGTTTGGTAAATAAGCTTAACCTAGAATCCTCATACCTAGTTATTTCCTTAGGGGTTGTGAATCCGATAGGAGGGTATACAACTCTTGGGATGAGATGTGACCAGTTAGAATTTGAATTTTTAGGTAATATATTTACTTGCAGCTTGTATGTGTTTAATTTCATAGGCTTTGGAGTTATTTTGGGTATGGATTGGTTAAGTAACTATGATGCTATGAAATTTTGCCATTATAAGAAAGTATCACTAAGACACCCTAGTAACGATGACCGAATTATATATTCTGAAGAAAACCCAAGTTTTGATGTTTGCAATTTGTTGGGCATAACAGAGGAAGAAGCTGAGTTAAATCAAATTTTTTATTGTGAGAGAATTTGTAGACGTCTTTGAACCATAACAGGACTACCACCGAAATGAGCTATTGAATTTTGGATAGATCTTGTGCCAGGAGCTGAACCCATAAGTAGACCACCTAGCAGGATGACACCTACCGAGATGATGGAGCTAAAGGTGCAACAGGTGGATTTAAAAAGGGAAAAGTTTTATTAGACCAAGCAGTTCGCCTTGGAGAGCAGCCGTAGTGTGGGTTAAGAAACCAGACGAATCGTTAAGGTCATGTATCGATTATCGTAAATAAAACGAAAGAACAATAAAGAATCGATATCCATTGTCGAAGATTGACGAATTGTTCGATCAATTGAGTGGAGCCAAATTATTTTCTTGGTTGGATTTAGCAATAAGGTTCCATCAACTAAGAGTGGCCTCCTTATCTTTCGAAGCGGTCGAATCCGTTGGATCTTCTAAGAATACCGCATCCTTAAGTGTGTCATGACCTAGCTCTTGACATCATCTACTCCCAAATTTTGAAAATTCCCTGGTGCACGATGTAAGCTTTTGGGTTGTTTCGATTGTTTATCTAGAGTGTGTCGAGTAGAAAGTGTGGCTGAACTTGGCTCGACATCTGATTCAGCATGTATGGAAGATTTATCACCTGTCATTGCTGCTAAATACTTGGAGCATCGAGAACCCATAGGTACTAAACTCAACAGATAGTCATAGTTAGATGAATTAGCCTGTTTCTCATGCTAAGTGATATCTAGTGCAGTGTTGTGAAGTGTAGTGATAAATAATTCAGAATTATAAATAGCAATGATGAAACTCAGGAGTTTGACTGAGGAGACTGTCATTTCTGACCGTCCCAACCGATGTTTACATCAATGGTTGCTTATAGCAATTTTATCTATTCAAGGATCAACTATTGGCAGTAAAGGTATGATGTATGTACTCGAGACATATGCATCTCATCTAGGTTCAGCTCATATACGCATGCATGTGCATTCAAGTTCAAGTCCAAAATCATATGGAGTCATTCATATGTTTGTGCAAGTCTACATAGGAATACAAGCGTTCACGTCCAAGAGCTCAAGTCCTTCAAGCGTACAAGGAAAAAATCATGAAATTTTCCTGTACAGGATCAATACCGATCCTATAACCAGGGGATTCGCGAAATTTTGCTAAGTATGGGATGAATACCGATCCCATACCTAGGGGAATCAACCCCTTTGAGAAAACCAACTTCACCATGCCATAGCCGATCCCAAAAATCAGATCCGCTATTGTGATTTATCCTCAAGCTAGCCTCATATTCTCCGTACTTCAACTCACCATCTACCTAAGATCAAAACCCGCCTATGTATGAAATCGCAATCAAAAGGATTCAAGAATCGATTTAAATGGGTTGGGTTTCAAAACTCAGAGGGACTCAACCACAAGATCTACGCGATTGCAATAGAGATTGATGGATTAGATCGTGGGCAAGCGATGGTGATATAGGAAATGGAGTTCAATTGGGTTAATGATGGGTTTAAATGATTGGTTGATTTTCTTGATTTCAAGCTTTTAATGACAACATGGGCAATAAGGTTCGGTGACCAGCAAATGAAGGCAAGTGAAGGGAAAAGAATGGAGGCAAAGGGTTATATACCCAAGCACAACCTGATATATTCAAATCCAAAATGGTTAAGCACAGATCGGTACCGATCCCACTTATAGGGACTGGTACCGAATAATCCTACCATGTAAAAAAAAAACAACCTTTTGATTGCATTTCCATAAAACTTGGCGACGACCTATAGGGATATGAACATGTATGGGAGCCAATGACAATAGTGTGTACATGAACCTATGAGCACATGTGCATACTCGATATTCAATTTCCTAAATCGATGGAAATTGAACTTACCCGGAACCTTCCAAATGGGAACCAAATCTGATAACCAAGGCTTACTAGCTTAATCAATTAACTCAACGGAACCGTGCATAGACAATAATCGAGGGAATGCTTTCCAGTATTTGTAATGTTAGATACCGACCAAAGCGTCAAAGCAAACAACTAGAGATATGATTCTTAGTAAAAATAACTTAACAAAAGGATAACGACTGTTCGAAACATTGAGTGGAATCCTCCATAGCGGTTCTGATTTTTCTCAATTCAAAGCACATCGCATTCGAAACGAGATATATTTTGGAGGGCAAGTGTTATATGGCCTATTGACTTGGCTTTATTTAGGTTGACTGAACAAGATAGAATCAACGATCGTTAAGTCAAGTAGCCTAGAGAGATGATCCTAAGGCCCCGAGAACCAAGTACAAACAAGACGAAGAGATGACGATCGAACAAGCTTGGAAGTGCAATACCCTGGAATACGCTAAGTATGGATCAGTATTCCACCTTGTATAGGGGAACGGTACTGATCCCTAGGGGTACATGCAAAGTGGCCCCACTTCTATGGCACTCTTCTCTATCTACGTAGAGCCTAAATCAAGTGTTGTTCGATAATTTCAATGCGTTGCATTGGCAACCTCCATATGTTGTTTAAAGCAGCAATTCAGCCTTCTGTAGATCCATCGCTTGGACCAAAAAACACCTAGAGGACTATGCAAAACAATAATGAAAACTCAGAACCAACATCAAGACAAGCCAACATAAGAAGTCGTAGGTCCCATACCATTGTTTATGTGGTCGGCATCAATCCCCTATAGGGATCAGTATCGATCCCCAACCGTAGGGGATCTAGGGCTGAGATTTTTGGAGGACTTCATCTTCATGAGGAAAATTTATGGGAGAAATATCAACAAGATATTTGATTGTATACCCCTAAAAATACATAAGGCATGGTTCATTCTAAGGATCTTTATGCTGTCATTATACTCTTACTCTCTGGTATTCAAGGATGTATTTCAATCCCACTCTATTATAATTAAAAAAAACTAGTGCAAAAGCAATAAAGTCATTCAAATGGACGTAAGCCAAGATTGTCAAACCATTATAAATTTGTGTATGCTTGTTTTATGTCTGGTTTCCTCTATTTTTCATTTACTTTCATCATGTAATCTCTGCTACTTACTTTTCTACGTATTTGTTCCAGTTTTAGTTTAAACATCGAACAACAAGTAAAATAGGCAAATATCAAAAAAAAAATTCTTATTTGTTTGAGCTACATCTTTTATGATGTTATCATGAATAATTTTATATTAAATCATATTTAATGTTTTTTGCTTAGATTTGATCTAAATTTTAAGTTATATTATTAGTAATATGAATAACATTATGCAAATATGGGATTTATTAAAAAATAGTTTCACCGTTAATCTCGTACTTAAATTTAATAAAAGCGATATATTTAAAATGAATACATTATTTATTGGAATAACATTTATTCTAGCATACCATTTTATTGACTTATGATTATATTTATTTAACTATGATCATTAACAAATATATACATATATATTATATGTATGTATGTATGTATGTGTGTGTGTATGATAATTTATAATTTATTTTAGTCTGAATGTGAAAATTTCAAATAAAAAGTAACATCCTAATTTATTATTTTCGGTTAGTAATGTTCATTTATAAATGTCTTGTTGGTTAATATATATATTAAATCTTATTTACAATGTCATGTACAAGGATTTGATATATGGTTAAATAATATCAAAATGCCCAAAAATTTAATACAAACCTAATGGCACAGGTTTAGGTAAAATGGCTTGTATATATAAAAGTTATGAAGGTTATGAGTTATAAGGTATTTTTGCATAAATAAAAGGTATAATTTTAATATTTATGGGTAAGAAAAAAATTATCTCCTCACTTGTTGAAACCTTAACTACTAGATCACCTTTTCGGTCATCAATTGTTCATACTGGTTGATGTTGTCGACGCTGCAACCGCCACCCCCAACACGCTCCTCATGTCGAGACAACATTACTTGTATCCATAAAAATGTGTCAGATGCCCATTCACAGTAACCCTAATTTTACATTGATCTTCGCTGATCCTTTATCCAGTTATTATACTTATTGATGACATGCCTTGTGAACTTGTCTTCATTAGCCAATCACTGCCTATAACTAAGTCGACTCGGGTAGTTATTGCTACCGGTGATGCTTTAATATGTGCACGTTTTGAAACTGACAAGCACACTAGTATCACGAAGAATTTTTTTTAAATTGTACACACACATATACCCACAAATACACACAAATACACACACATACACATACACATACACATACACATACACATACACATACACATACACATACACATACACATACATACATACGTACATTTATATGTATATGTATATGTATATGTATATGTATATGTATATGTATATGTATATGTATATGTATATGTATATGTATATGTATATGTATATGTATATGTATATGTATGTATATATTGACTAAAAATCCAACCTCGGGGTTATGAGATTTGGGTAGATCTAAAGCCATTTAATGGGCTAAAGATGTTTTTAGTGTATACTGTTATCATCATATTAGTGTTAATAAATAAAAAATAAATGGCGGTATTCTATAGTTGTTAAATCGAAGCAATCTACATCCATTATGAGTCTACCATTTTCATTTCTTGATTTTCGATTACAGAAATTGTAATAAATATAGTAAGTATGCTATATCAATCCCTAATTGGATCTTGTTGTTCTTTTTGTGAGGGACAATCAAATATTTGATTCTTCGGGCTACCTTAGTGAAGGCCCTTAAATTGATGCTTGTACAATAACCCGTATATTTCTAGTGTAGTGTGCCTCCTATATGATCTGGACGACTTAGACTAATACCTTGCACCATAATTATTGGTACGACCATGACGCCAACTGTGTGGCTCATACCTGTAGTACTTGAACTTAGTTATGGTGTGTTGTGACATGGTAGCAGTTGGAGAACAATGTCCTTATCATTGCTTTAGTCAGAAGAGGTTGCTGCTACAACTAATTTCGTCATAGGAAGTGTCAAATGTTTGTTTTTTCAGATTCTATGCTATAGTGATATAAGGATCAAAACTTTAGAGGTGTAGCTCGATAAGAGGGTTGGTTGCTAAAGCGTCGTGTACTTAAGAGATGCCTTAAAAAGGTTATTCGGAACTCTTGTTAACATCAAACTAGTGCCATGTGGGTAGTATCTTTGTCGGTGGGTTCTAGCTTATCATGAACGAATAGATTACTTGTTGGAAACGGGGGAGGGCGGTATCTCTTGAGCTGGCCACTATGGTTGCACATGCAAATCATTCTTATGGCTTAGGATGATTATCATAGCAGACACTTTAATGCAAGCAAACAGTTGAGTGGGTAGTCAAACAACCCTATGCTCCCTATACTGTAACATCCCGCCTTTTCGCACGCTTCAAATCGACACACATGCCAATTTAAACCATACGGAAGGGCGGGTTGTTATGGGGTAAATAAGAAAAACAGAGAAGAAATAAACAAAATAGAATCTCACAGCGGAAGGATAAAATACAATAATAAAATATACAGTTTATAAAACTGTTTACAAACATTTATATAATACATATCAAAGTTACACATATCAATAACAATGCAGCGGAACAGTGTGTAGTGCACTAGTATAAATAATAACAGCAATACTACAAATCTTCGTCTTCGTCCTCCAGAGCTAAAACTTCAAATCCTGAAATGCTCGGACTGACCCGACCGAATTGAAAAGACAAAACACTCGAATCAGAACTAAAAGATCTTATGTAAGTTAAATTAACAGAAATAAATATGAGTGCAGTAACTCAAGAGATGCTCAGTGTAACAGCCCGCAAATCCGTACCCCTTGAGTCAACACTATTCTACCACAATCAACTCAAGTTGCACAGAAATACGAACCATTTGGGTTTAAGAAGAAAAGGTAGAAGAAGAGAATACAAAATCAACATCAGAATCTAACCATCGCAGCGGAATAAAATATAATAAATAGTAAATAATCTTTACTCAAAATCAAATATTTCAGTTTACATATATTACATCATCAGAGTACATCAGTCACAGCTCACATCAATAACATACAATGGATACACAACAACTCAACAGCGGAATAATATATATATATACAAGTACGTGAGTACGTATCGTCATCAAGCTCGTCTCCTGAGCTCCACAGCATCACATCCTGTATCCTATAATACTCGGTCTGACCCGAGCATTACAGTTAAATAATACCCGAGTCAGTCTGGAATACCAGCGTGAGAAAATCACACCCAATTGATTATTAAAGTTTCAAAAATCCTTTGAAAACAAAAGCATCTCGTAAGACCACGCCACAAATAAACATGTCGGGTTTTTACCTTACGATAGCTAAAACAATTTTTATAGAAATCCTCTGATATTATAATAGGGTCTATATACAAATACTTATAAAATAACCGAAATTGTTACATCTATTAAATTCCAGCTACTAGCCACAAAAGTGGGTAATACAAACAAAACTCGTACAAGGCTCGTAGGAAGAATGGATTTCCAACAATGACTAGGCACTGGGGTACCACCTGTCACAGTACGGGGCCTAGATCACCGTACCGGGGATTACTCCCTTCATCCCCTGCAACACAAGGCCGGAACCATTCCTTACTGAACAGTCCCGAACAAGATAAACCCCGTGGTTGGTGCGACCAACCACCCACTAAGCCGAAATATATATAAGGGACATCTAGACAGGGGAATTATCTTGTCCTGCTTGGGCATGACCCACCTAACCTTGCTGCATATCCCCTGATTTTCAGTCATTCCCATTTGATGAGGCTTGAGGCTAAGCGTTACCTTTTTAGAACGTTTCACTTAGAATGCCCATCGTCCCCCTGACGATGTTTCGCAAGCATTCGTCCATACAAGTCTGTCCCGGGTTCGAACGGAACCGAAGGCACTATTCCTACTACTCCATTTTGGAAATATCATCAGGATTAGTAGCGACTAGACCTTGCACTTCACTGCTCATCTTCGACTCCGTACACTTTTTCGCACGAAACGTACAAACCGGATCGAAGTGGTTTTCGAGAAATTAATCTCGATCCCGGTCTCTTCGAAACGATCAACGTATTTGTCCAATATTGATAGTCGGTTATTTAACTATCAATTTATATTCACAAACAACCATCAACCAATAAATAATTTTCCAAATTATTTATCTCCAAAAATATCTTCACAAGATATATTTCTATTTTCAATCCTTTGAAAACAGTTTCAAACCATCTTTCTTCCCAGAATAAACTTTTCCAAATATTTTCTATCTCCTCTGAAATCACCAAGCATGAAACTAGATTGTAAAAATGAATTTTAAAACATTTTAATTTGAAATATATACTTTTAAACAGCTAAGTTAAATTTCTTCAATATTTGTAAAAATACTTACTATATGAGTATTTGAAAATAAAGTTACTTAATAGAATATAAAACTAGAATTTCACTTTTGAAAACAAAATACTAGGTCATCTTTTAAGTAATTACTACTATAATAGATTTTGAGAAAATACTTACCCTTTGAATTTTAAATATTGGATATAATAATTTTTTCAAAACTTGCTTTTTTAAAAACAACTTTAAAACCCTTTTAACTTATATTTAAAAACTCGCTTTGAAAACATACTTGGTTATTCGAGGAGAATTTTCCAACTTCAATCAATTGAATCAATTTTCCAAATTGATTTTCAACTTATTTTATTTGAAATAAATTTCTTCACTTATTCAGTTCATTTCAAAATTCATTAATTATTGACTTAATTATAATTGTTATTATTTTCCCTTTTATTTTACATCTTTAACTGAAATATACATATTTCATATTATTTTTCCATTTCTTCTTTATTCTTCTAGAATAATTTAAATCCTAAATTTGAAATAATTGTTTTATTCTTTTAAACAGTGACATTGAAATTTTAAGTTTTCTTAACTTTCTGTTTATTCAAAAATTCCTTTCCATATACAGGATTCATTAATTAGCATTTTGGAAACACTAATATTCTTATCAATTCATTTTTAATTTATTTACATTCTTTATAATTATTTTCTTAAAAAATTTACTTCTTTTATTATTTCTTTCCAAGAATCCAATGCTATATAATTTGATAACTCAGAGTTCAAGAATATATCCAAGCAGCTATAGCATTCAATATTTCAATATGATTCATCACAGAATATCCACAAAGCATGTCAGAGAATAATAAACAATATATATATGTTGAGGGACCCAGTTGGATCCCTCCAACCTGTTTTCCCTGCATCCACAGATGTTAGCACAACATAATATACCAATTCCAAAATCATACTATATCACATCAATCATTTTCAACCATTCAAACAATTATTTAAATTTAATCATTTAAATTTAAATTTAAACTGAGTGGGATTAACTCACCTTTGCTCCTTAAATTTGGAAACCCACTTCATTCTCGCTTTGATTCCACGATTATTGACCTTGAATAAACATATTATGATTTTATTAATATTTGAATTAATCGACAATTTACTATTATTTATTCATTTAATTTAAACCAACAAATGTTCTTTTAAACTAATTGTTTAATTTTAATCTTAATTACCTTTTACTAAATATTTTGGTGGCTAGAATAATTAAATAAGCTTATTTGGTAAATTAATCCTCATAATACATTATTTTAAAACTAACTTGTATGTGAAAATATGTATATATTTATATTTTCTTTTTAAAGAATCTTTTAGCATCTCAAATAAATTAGTCAAACTATTTGAACAGATTTACTACCAAATCCATTTTTTTTTTCTGCAAATTAACCTAGCGAATCAAAATATGTATGCATATTTACTTTATATATTATCAATTTAAAATTAACAGAAGAGCAGAATGTGAACCTCACTGTCGAGTCGACATCGAAACAGAACCCTAGATTCCCCTTGCTCGCACCACCAAAACCATGCTGCTCCAATTACTGCCCTTACTAGACCATCGAATCGAAACCCTAATCACAAACGCCTTTGGACAGCGCCACCACCTCCCAAACTCGTGAACTACAACCCACTATCGCTTCGCCTCTGCGAGGCAGCACCAGCTTGAGCTCAAAAATACGAAGCACAGACAATCGCGAGTACACGCGACCCTAACCCTTTGATTCGAACGCATATACAACGCTGACCCCCCTCTACGCCTCTCGATTGCTCGAAGGCTCTACCCCACTCCACTGCTACAGCTTACCACCGAACGGCTAGAAACCAACTGCGATTCAAAACCCTAATCGCGATTAGTTTAAAACGAGACGAGCAATTCGAATTAGGAGGACTTGGTCGGTTTTGAATTTGGATATCTCGACCGAATTGAGATTGAGGGAAGGGTTAAAGAAGAAGAACTGTACCGAGTCTTCGAATTTGGGTATCTCGGCCAGTCTTCGAATTTGTTATTATTATGAATTGATCTCGGTCCATATGAAAACAAGAAAGGGAAGAATGATTTATTTAGATGGCCGGCTGAAAGCTTCCTTTTGAAGTTTCTTTTTATTTATTTATTATTATTTCTTCTTCCTCTCTTTTTTTTTTACTAAAGAAAGACAAAGACTCGAGTTATAAAAGAGGGGAAAAGTTTGCGTGAGAAGCTAAGAGTGAAACTTCCATGAAAAGGTTTGACTAAGAAAAATTAAAATTAATTAATTCTTCTATGCGTTTACGGATTGTACGATCGAACGGTAAACCCAAACACTGCGAAAATTGAATTTTTGATAATAATATAATAATACGGATCCAATGGAACTGCTTTCATTAAATTTCGAGGCCGTGCTCCGGAAGGCTACTTTTAAATTCAATTTAAACGATTTAAATTTCAAGACTGAACAATCAACTTTCAAATTCAATTCTAACATTTTTACTATCTTCACTATCATCAATATAAATTTCATAAGCCTTCAAATTATTTTTAATCGGATTAAAATTCCAGATTCAACATTTCATTCAAATTCAAGTTATTTAATTCAACAATTTAATTGTCAATTAAATTATGATGTTTGTAATATTTGTAATTTAAGTTGATAATTAACATTTAAATAATTAAAATCAATTAAATATTCCGATTTTAAATTGCTTAAAATTCTGGGTCGTCACATTCCTTCCCCCTTAAAAGAATTTCGTCCCCGAAATTACTAGTTAGGAAGAATGGTCCCAAAACCCGTTACCTTTCCAAAACCAAACAGCTTCTAACAATACAACAACTTACCAACTATCTTTTTACAAAAGGCCCATTATTATTCTTATTAATTTTCCAAACCTTTCCCTGGTTTGCAAACGATCCTATTTGCTCAACCATACAAGTTTTAACCATAAAACAAATTTTGAATTATCAAAATTTTCTCAAAATTTTTCTAACTCCCTAAATTCCCGAAAAATTTCGCCAGCGTCTCCTTTGCGCGGCTGACTCGGTACAACTACAAAAATGGCTCTGCGGCCTCCCAAATTCCAAAAGAAAACAAAAAGCCAAGTGGCTCAATCCAAATCCAAATCCAAATCCCAAACAAATTCCATACCAAATTTAAATACGTACCTTTTGTCGGGAAATTCAAATTTATCTCTTGAAATCAAATCAAATTTCCTTTCCCCTTTTATAATACCTGCATATCCTGCTTAGCACTAATATCCAATCACAATATTCCAAAACATTTTATCGACTTTCTTACAAAATGTCAATATCTATTCATTTCAATATTATCTTAGATTTTATTTGTATTATCAATTTCCCATCTCTAATTTACCATTCTTTTCTTAAGTTAGTATAAACATTTTATATGTCTTTATTTCTCTTTACCTCTTTTAGTTTATACTTATTTCTATTCAAATCGATTTCCACATTATATATGTATTTCATTTATTTTCAACTTTGAATTTTTAAATTTTATCCTTCATTTATAACTAATTTAAGTCATTACGTCAATTAGTTTCATTTACTAACTTATTTTAGTTTCCAATTCTAAATAGTTTTGTCGTTAACAAAATTTTCCAAAATTTTCAAAAATTTTCTAACTCCCAAAATTTCTGAAAATTTTTGGCAGAGTCCCCTTTGTACGGAGGAGCTTTTGCAATTTGACAAAAGAGATAAATATATATACATCGACCCACACGGTCGGAAAAACCAAAAACAGTTCATATTTCCTAATTTAATTGCGTAGGCGTACCTTATTTAGCATTTTAAGCAAGCGGCTTATTATTTTTAGCAAATAGCACAATCAAATCCAGCCACACGCCTTCCAAGTACCTGTACTTACTCAATTTAAACATGTAAGTGCCAAATATATGCAGTTTAACTACATTTCACTTATTTATAATAGTTGAAACATATGAATTCTAAAAGAAACTCACACCAAACATTTTACTGTAAGCAATTTATATAGTTTCCATGTCAATTCAACTGTTTCAATTTATTTATAACCATTTTCATTCAATTTGAATGGTTTTCAATCCATTCGTATACCACTTCACTAATTCGAATGGTTTAAAACTCAATTGCTTACATTTAATTTATTCCTAAGCAAACTGAACTCATATTTTATTCAATTGCTTTTAAAATCAATTTATTTTACTTCCATTCATCCATAGAATTTTAACTACTTCCATTTACATCCAAAAACAATTTATTCTATGCAATTCGACAATATTTATGTGAATAAATAAGTATTTATGTTTATAACCAATTTAAATTGACTCCAACTCAATTTATACTTAATTCTATTTCATTTTCAAATTTATTCTCAATCTATATATTCTCATTTCATTGCATATCAAATTTGAATACATTCACTTGCATTTCACTTTATTAACCAAACTAGTTCATCCAAACCATTTACAATCCATTTATTTACATGTCATTCCATATTTGTTTATTCCAACTATTTGATTTAGCTCAAAACAACCAAGCCATATCATTCAATAACCATTTCTCAACTTATTTAAGCCATACTCCATTTGGTTCTTATTTATCACATCCATTCATTTATTCAATATAATTAGTTTATCCACTCAATCCATTGTGAATTTTTATTGCTTTAAATATTATTTACAACCCACCAAATTTTATTCCGATCCAAATTTATTTTTACTTGGTTTAAATTCCACCCAATATCATTAAACTTGGTCTTAAGTTGAATTCAATTCAACTTTCCTTCATTCATTTAGCTTAAGTCCATTAACCTCAATTTATTCAAATTTTACACTTAAGCTTATTTTCATTATACAAGTAAATTTTCTCTTTTATGCACAGTTTAACTCAATTGATTACAAGGCTATATCCAATTTATTTCCACGTATTTGGATTTTATTCACAATACAAACCATCCTATTAAAATTTTAATCAAATCACATTTTTATTCGATATATTCCCAATTATATTTAATTTGTTAACACTCCAAGTTAAATTTTAATCTATAACTCAAGTTCTGGATCCATTATCCATTTTCAAATTACCATTCACTTTTAAATTACCATCCAATTTTATTAACTTACATTGCAATTTCATTCACAAATCAATTAATTAATTTTAAGGCCACGTTTAATTATATTTTCTTCATTGACAATGTAAATCAAACTTAATTATAATTTAAGTTTTTATTTTCAAACCTCATCATAAACTCACAATTCAATTTCATTAACTAATTTATTATCAAATTAGTTCTCTCCTTTTTATTGCACAATACTTGATTTTATTTCCAAATATCACTTCATTTAATTTTCTTAGTTCACATTATTTTATAATTCAAGTTTGGCTTTTCTGTTTATTTTCCAATTCACCAAAGATATTTTTTTTTTTGGATTTTCTATCTCACCTTAAAATTTAACAAGTCACAACTTATATTTCATATAATCACACTCATTCTAGGCTTGAATATATTCATCTTTTATTTTTAACCCAATCCTTATGCTTATTTATAACCCAAGCATATTTTTATTTCATGGATTTTTAATTTTCTTATAAGTTATTATTCTGATTTATTTATTTCAATTCAATCCTTATCCAACTTATTTCCATTATCCAAAGCTTAAATTTCTTCCTGATTTACAAATCCTTTCCATTTATAAGCTTACAACTTATCTCAACCAGATTTTTAAACACCCAACTTTGGTTTCAAATTGTTTTGAAATTTCCAACATCTCAAATCATATTTCCCACAAATTAAACCAATCCTGGTTTGATTTCCCAACAAATTTCCTTCGAAATTTACAAAAACAATTAACTTTTTTTTTTGAGCAAATCAATTTTTGGTAGCAATCCTTCACTTAGAAACTCGAAAATGAACATCGATGATGCTGCAGTCATCATCGAAGTTATTTTCCAGTGACTGAAGTGAATTCAATGCTATATCCCTTCCCAAAATTTATTGAAACAATTTCCTTTCAGAAATACCCCAAAAACAACAATATTACTATTTATCTTCAAAATATTTCCAAAATCTCCGGGGTTTTAATGTTTCAATTTTTTTTTTATTTTAATTCCAATTTTAACTATAATGCATTTGTACAATTTATGCTTATACAAATTCCCATTTTATTTTAATTCAATTTATAAATTACATTTACAATTTATATTTATAAATTTCATTTCATAATTGGATTTATCTTCTAAATCTTTGATTATATTTACAATTTCTAAATAAATATTTCACTTAACAATGATAAAACTTTAATATTACCATTTCTAACATCCAAGCAACCATATAATAGCTATATAGTTTACCAAAAACTTTCTTTATGTCAAAAATATATTTTTGGGTAAAATTATTTCATTCACCCATATTTAAAACAATACCGTGTCGATTGTGCTATTCAAGTGTTTAGAAACCCCTTCGATATAGTTGTCCAGACTGTGCCGACGAAGGTCCATATGCCACTCAATAAACCGATCAACACAATATTAAAACCATTTTTATATCCACTAACAAATACGCGCTCATATCTATTAATACACTCAAACTCATTCTAGAGTACTACGGACTCTATTTAAGTAATTCCCACCAAAGCCAAGGTTATCACCAACCTAAGCTCTGATACCAAGTGTAACAGCCCGCAAATCCGTACCCCTTGAGTCAACACTATTCTACCACAATCAACTCAAGTTGCACAGAAATACGAACCATTTGGGTTTAAGAAGAAAAGGTAGAAGAAGAGAATACAAAATCAACATCATAATCTAACCATCGCAGCGGAATAAAATATAATAAATAGTAAATAATCTTTACTCAAAATCAAATATGTCAGTTTACATATATTACATCATCAGAGTACATCAGTCACAGCTCACATCAATAACATACAATGGATACACAACAACTCAACAGCGGAATAATATATATATATACAAGTACGTGAGTACGTATCGTCATCTAGCTCGTCTCCTGAGCTCCACAGCATCACATCCTGTATCCTATAATACTCGGTCTGACCCGAGCATTACAGTTAAATAATACCCGAGCCAGTCTAGAATACCAGCGTGAGAAAATCACACCCAATTGATTATTAAAGTTTCAAAAATCCTTTGAAAACAAAAGCATCTCGTAAGACCACGCCACAAATAAACATGTCGGGTTTTTACCTTACGATAGCTAAAACAATTTTTATAGAAATCCTCTGATATTATAATAGGGTCTATATACAAATACTTATAAAATAGCCGAAATTGTTACATCTATTAAATTCCAGCTACTAGCCACAAAAGTGGGTAATACAAACAAAACTCGTACAAGGCTCGTAGGGAGAATGGATTTCCAACAATGACTAGGCACTGGGGTACCACCTGTCACAGTACGGGGCCTAGATCACCGTACCGGGGATTACTCCCTTCATCCCCTGCAACACAAGGCCGGAACCATTCCTTATTGAACAGTCCCGAACAAGATAAACCCCGTGGTTGGTGCGACCAACCACCCACTAAGCCGAAATATATATAAGGGACATCTAGACAGGGGAATTATCTTGTCCTGCTTGGGCATGACCCACCTAACCTTGCTGCATATCCCCTGATTTTCAGTCATTCCCATTTGATGAGGCTTGAGGCTAAGCGTTACCTTTTTAGAACGTTTCACTTAGAATGCCCATCGTCCCCCTGACGATGTTTCGCAAGCATTCGTCCATACAAGTCCGTCCCGGGTTCGAACGTAACCGAAGGCACTATTCCTACTACATCCATTTTGGAAATATCCTCAGGATTAGTAGCGACTAGCCCTTGCACTTCACTGCTCATCTTCGACTCCGTACACGTTTTTCGCACGAAACGTACAAACCGGATCGAAGTGGTTTTCGAGAAATTAATCTCGATCCCGGTCTCTTCGAAACGATCAACGTATTTGTCCAATATTGATAGTCGGTTATTTAACTATCAATTTATATTCACAAACAACCATCAACCAATAAATAATTTTCCAAATTATTTATCTCCAAAAATATCTTCACAAGATATATTTCTATTTTCAATCCTTTGAAAACAGTTTCAAACCATCTTTCTTCCCAGAATAAACTTTTCCAAATATTTTCTGTCTCCTCTGAAATCACCAAGCATGAAACTAGATTGTAAAAATGAATTTTAAAACATTTTAATTTGAAATATATACTTTTAAACAGCTAAGTTAAATTTCTTCAATATTTGTAAAAATACTTACTATATGAGTATTTGAAAATAAAGTTACTTAATAGAATATAAAACTAGAATTTCACTTTTGAAAACAAAATACTAGGTCATCTTTTAAGTAATTACTACTATAATAGATTTTGAGAAAATACTTACCCTTTGAATTTTAAATATTGGATATAATAATTTTTTCAAAACTTGCTTTTTTAAAAACAACTTTAAAACCCTTTTAACTTATATTTAAAAACTCGCTTTGAAAACATACTTGGTTATTCGAGGAGAATTTTCCAACTTCAATCAATTGAATCAATTTTCCAAATTGATTTTCAACTTATTTTATTTGAAATAAATTTCTTCACTTATTCAGTTCATTTCAAAATTCATTAATTATTGACTTAATTATAATTGTTATTATTTTCCCTTTTACATCTTTAACTGAAATATACATATTTCATATTATTTTTCCATTTCTTCTTTATTCTTCTAGAATAATTTAAATCCTAAATTTGAAATAATTGTTTTATTCTTTTAAACAGTGACATTGAAATTTTAAGTTTTCTTAACTTTCTGTTTATTCAAAAATTCCTTTCCATATACAGGATTCATTAATTAGCATTTTGGAAACACTAATATTCTTATCAATTCATTTTTAATTTATTTATATTCTTTATAATTATTTTCTTAAAAAATTTACTTCTTTTATTATTTCTTTCCAAGAATCCAATGCTATATAATTTGATAACTCAGAGTTCAAGAATATATCCAAGCAGCTATAGCATTCAATATTTCAATATGATTCATCACAGAATATCCACAAAGCATGTCAGAGAATAATAAACAATATATATATGTTGAGGGACCCAGTTGGATCCCTCCAACCTGTTTTCCCTGCATCCACAGATGTTAGCACAACATAATATACCAATTCCAAAATCATACCATATCACATCAATCATTTTCAACCATTCAAACAATTATTTAAATTTAATCATTTAAATTTAAATTTAAACTGAGTGAGATTAACTCACCTTTGCTCCTTAAATTTGGAAACCCACTTCATTCTCGCTTTGATTCCACGATTATTGACCTTGAATAAACATATTATGATTTTATTAATATTTGAATTAATCGACAATTTACTATTATTTATTCATTTAATTTAAACCAACAAATGTTCTTTTAAACTAATTGTTTAATTTTAATCTTAATTACCTTTTACTAAATATTTTGGTGGCTAGAATAATTAAATAAGCTTATTTGGTAAATTAATCCTCATAATACATTATTTTAAAACTAACTTGTATGTGAAAATATGTATATATTTATATTTTCTTTTTAAAGAATCTTTTAGCATCTCAAATAAATTAGTCAAACTATTTGAACAGATTTACTACCAAATCCATTTTTTTTTCTGCAAATTAACCTAGCGAATCAAAATATGTATGCATATTTACTTTATATATTATCAATTTAAAATTAACAGAAGAGCAGAATTTGAACCTCACTGTCGAGTCGACATCGAAACAGAACCCTAGATTCCCCTTGTTCGCACCACCAAAACCATGCTGCTCCAATTACTGCCCTTACTAGACCATCGAATCGAAACCCTAATCACAAACGCCTTTGGACAGCGCCACCACCTCCCAAACTCGTGAACTACAACCCACTATCGCTTTGCCTCTACGAGGCAGCACCAGCTTGAGCTCAAAAATACGAAGCACAGACAATCGCGAGTACACGCGACCCTAACCCTTTGATTCGAACGCAGATACAACGCTGACCCCCCTCTACGCCTCTCGATTGCTCGAAGGCTCTACCCTACTCCACTGCTACAGCTTACCACCGAACGGCTAGAAACCAACTGCGATTCAAAACCCTAATCGCGATTAGTTTAAAACGAGACGAGCAATTCGAATTAGGAGGACTTGGTCGGTTTTGAATTTGGATATCTCGACCGAATTGAGATTGAGGGAAGGGTTAAAGAAGAAGAACTGTACCGAGTCTTCGAATTTGGGTATCTCGGCCAGTCTTCGAATTTGTTATTATTATGAATTGATCTCGGTCCATATGAAAACAAGAAAGGGAAGAATGATTTATTTAGATGGCCGGCTGAAAGCTTCCTTTTGAAGTTTCTTTTTATTTATTTATTATTATTTCTTCTTCCTCTCTTTTTTTTTTACTAAAGAAAGACAAAGACTCGAGTTATAAAAGAGGGGAAAAGTTTGCGTGAGAAGCTAAGAGTGAAACTTCCATGAAAAGGTTTGACTAAGAAAAATTAAAATTAATTAATTCTTCTATGCGTTTACGGATTGTACGATCGAACGGTAAACCCAAACACTGCGAAAATTGAATTTCTGATAATAATATAATATTACGGATCCAATGGAACCGCTTTCATTAAATTTCGAGACCGTGCTCCGGAAGGCTACTTTTAAATTCAATTTAAACGATTTAAATTTCAAGACTGAACAATCAACTTTCAAATTCAATTCTAACATTTTTACTATCTTCACTATCATCAATATAAATTTCATAAGCCTTCAAATTATTTTTAATCGGATTAAATTTCCAGATTCAACATTTCATTCAAATTCAAGTTATTTAATTCAACAATTTAATTGTCAATTAAATTATGATATTTGTAATATTTGTAATTTAAGTTGATAATTAACATTTAAATAATTAAAATCAATTAAATATTCCAATTTTAAATTGCTTAAAATTCTGGGTCGTCACACTCGGGATCTACATCTCCTAAGGATCCGTTAAACTATTTACTATGTAGTATATTGCGCTATTATAATAGTGTCTATTTGTAAAATAAACTTACTTTTAAATAGCGTTAAGGCTTTACATTTTCCACCTTAACACAGTTATATATTCCCATAGTCTATACAGTACCGTAATCTCCCCCGTACTGGGCGTCGTCAGAGGGCACTCCATAGGTATGGTACAAAACCAAAATCGTATAAGGCGCGCTAGGGTAGGTGACACAGCACAACTAGGCAATGCCAGAGTAGATATACCAATTACGCTTCTGGGTCGGTGGTAACGCATAGCCGCAGCTACCGCCCACCTCGAGCCACACCCCCAAATAAAAATCAAAAGTGGCCACCGAATCAATCCAAGAGTCAAAGTATAATATCGAAGGGATGTGTCCGATCAAAGGAGCTACCTTATTAACCCGTCGATCGCTCCTGTTTTAGCCACCTTATGCCAACTCACGGGAGTTGGGTCCACGTATTTACCTTGCAGGAAACGCCGCCACCATCCTACTTCATTCTGGAATCTCCACCGCGTACACGGTTAGTCAAAGTGGTTTTCGGTATCGACAGAGAGTATGTCCATATATCCGATACCGGTCTCTTTGCCAACCAATCGTTATTATAACACCGCGGTCATTTAAAATAATTATACTTTAAAACCAGAATAAAATATCCATTTCAAAACCATATAAATATGATATCATTTCCTTTTAAAACCCGAATTAATACGATATCATTTTTTTCCAATATATATTCCTTCCAAAATCATAGGGTTTCCAAAGTAAAATATTTAGAAATCAAACTCTTGAACATAATATTTTCAAATTATACTACCATGAAAAACATAGCTTTGAAACAAATTTCCATCTCTTAAATGGTTAAATATTAAACTACTTTTATAAAACAAAATAGCTTCTTTAGATTTCACAAATCAATTTCAAATATCGATTTACACTTCCAAATACCATTTCACTTCTTATGTTTCAAGGCTTTAAATATTTCACCATTTCAAAAAAACAACTCATTTGACAAATCCATATGTATCAAATTCAGCTACTTCTTATTTAGACTTGAAATGTTTGCTTAATGAATTCAATATAATTTAAGAAAACCTTTAACTTCATATAACTGGATCATCTTTCAATTTATTATATATTCATTTAATCAACCTGATATTCATTAAAATCACTTTACACAGAAATCAAGTTATAAAAATCATATCCTTTAAAAATTCTAATTTTTATTAAATTTCAATTTAACATAATATTAATCTTCCAAATCTATTCTCATTTAAGTCATAAAACTCCAGAAATTAAATTTTAAATAAATGTTTAATCTTATTTGATCTTAAAATGAAACTTTATTTAAACTTCAAATCAAATTTATACAAAGCTTAAAAACCGGAAATTACTATATATATATATATATATATATATAATAGCCTTTATCAATAACCAAATCAATATCTCATAAACCATATATATATAACTTTACAAAACCATAGAAAAACATTTCCAAAAATAATTATATATATTTACCGCGGTGCCTGTGTAAAATTTTCTATCCTATGGTCAAGTGATACGGATGTTTATCATTTCAATCCGCAATTTAAAATAAAATTTTTGCGGTTGTATATCATTTCAAACCACAATCCCGAATGAAATGAAAAATGCATGATAACTTGCAGTTTAATGATATAAAATAAAACATCCATTCATCATTCATCATCCATCATCCAAATCACAATCATCATCCAATAATAAATCAATATCAATATATATCTGATAATATATAACAGGTAATAACTGGCAGTTATATTCAAAAATGGATTTAACAACTATTAAACTAACAGTTTATATGCAAATAAATAACTATAACTGTCAATTTATACGCGGTAATAAAATTTATGAACAGTTAAATTAAATAAATGCGATTTAACAGAGATAAGGAATAAAACATGTCAAATAGTCATAAATAAATTTCTACTCATATCTAAAATCAATTTAACAAACATAAGAAATTTTAGAAATTGTGAGTGGGTTAAAACACTCACCTTTTGAATTTAAATCGAATTTAAATTCAATTTAAACTCAAAAATTCGACGGTCTCCAAATCTGTCCAAACCAGTGTCAAAAGATCTGGAATCTCAATACGATCCTAACAAAAGAAATTTCGCGTGAAACGGATATCGTATGACGAAGTTATTAGAGTTAAACGATTTGCAAATCAAAATAAAAATAAAAATAAATAAACAATAGAAATAGAAACGTACACAACTGCCACGTGACCATCTTCTCCCACTCGTACAGGCAAAACACGCACACGAGATGCAGAAACACGAACCCAATCCTCACGTGTTGACCGTCCCCTTTGACCATGCCTTACGACTGCCACACGCCGCCGTAGATCGAACGGCCACCACCATTCTCCTCTGCTTGCCATGCCGCACCCACCGATACCCCCCTCGCTTACTCCGGTCGCCTGTAACGCCGTGCGCCGCCTCCACTTGAAAACCCTAATTGAATTATCCGAGGCGATCTAGCCGTTAAAACGACGAACCAACTACACCGATGCGAAGCACGCTCGACTCTCTCCAAAACCCAGAAACAAATTTCCGATCCGACGAATTTTTGTGACAAAGTGATGAACGGCCGAAATTAATTGGCCCCGTCTGAACACACATAAACTCCAATCGAAAAACGGACAGTACCAGCAGATTACGCTCTCCGAAAACTATGACACATATTTTTGTGGAATTTTTCTGAGATGTTTGAATTTCCATTCGAATTTTGAATAGAATTAGATCTGCAATTTGCATCCATTGAGGAAGAGAAAGAGTCGAAGAAAATGAACGTACAACAATCTGATAATCGATGGAGGCTAGGGTTTATCACAGCCTATTTATAGACAAACTGCAATAGGCTAGGTGGGCTCGAATAAATAAACGTGCTAAACGGTAGTTGGCCCAAAAAGCCCGTTCTGACCCCGAAACAAAATTTGTTAAACCCATATATCCAACTAGGTGTTTTAAAATATTCTGAACGCGATGGAAAAAGTTTCACGTCCAAATTCGATCGTATGAAGAATTTATGCTGAAAACAAAATTCCCAAATTGATTTCAAATTGTTTTTAATTAAATCGATTTCAAGGCGTTTCGCGTCCGTACGATCAAACGACATGTCCGATCGATACGAAACCTGAAACCCTACAATAATTCACTGATACGGATCCGATGAAACTGGTTTCGTCGAAATCCGAGTCCATGGCCAAAATGGCTATTTTTATATTAATTAAATAAATTAAAATAAATTATAAAAATCAAATTCTATATTTAAATTCTAAAATTGACCAAATTTTATCGCTTATATATTTTTTTAATCAATTTCAATGATCTAGCAAGTTTAGATGTGAATTAAAAGTTGATAAGTCTATCAATTGCAGTGTTAATTTCTCCACTTCCTTATATTTAGGAATTATAAATTAAATTCTCAAAAACCCATTTATTAGATTTTTTTAAACTTTTATATTCTCAATTTCTACCAAAAATTAGGATGCCACTAACATTGGTTCATGATTTCACCTTATTATCCACAAATTCCATTTTAATTTCAATAACGTAATATTTAAACGTTTAATTCCACTTTATTTGCAATAAATACAATTGTTGAGTTTTGATACTTTAATTAAATTATAAATCTTTCTTTCTATAATCTATATCAACAAATGGTCCAATTATAAATAGAATTAGCATTAACTTCATCTTATAGAATTAACTACTCCAATTACAAAACATATCTATGCTAACTGCACGATTTAAGTCAATTAATTGTAATTGAGTCTACATTAAATGTTATAAATTATAAATTGGAACCTCAATAAATTCGCTTATTGATCTAAAATCTTTCTATTCAGCAAATAGACACTTTTATGGGTATAAATAACATTTGAATTATAATACATGTCATTAGTGCATGCATCATTTCTTATAAACTCCCCTTTATTAACTAGAACACATTAACCAAACAAAATAATTAATTTAGATTTATTTCAATCGATTGCCATTCTTAACTTAATATACTCAAAATGGTTAACCTAAATAATTGTTATCCTTTTACATTCAAATTCACTTACAACCATCATTAACAACAATGTTGCCATAGATTTAGATTTAATTAAATAAATTAGATGAATGGGTAAAATTTTATAATTATCACTAATGCCAAATATATATGCATTAATTACTACTTATTATTTCGAATTCATTTATAAATTTACTAGTTGCCTTAGTCTTCTTATATCCTATTTACTACCAAACTTTCTATTTAGTTATAGTTTATCAATATATATATACCTAGGCAAATCAAGTTCTTGTCCTTTCTGTTATTTCAATTAAATCGGGTATGCACAACTAAATTGTTCATTAACTTATTCTTACAAAATAAATTACATACATTCAGTTACACCTAATTTAATGCATTGATTTTCATTTATAAATTAAAGGTTTACCTTTAAAAGCTTTTATTACTAACCATACAGGACATTGATCTAATTCAATTTACTATCTAATAATATTAATTCATTTAAATAAATTCACAACTTACCCTTGTTTCCCTATATTCTCTTCTTAGCCTAGTATAACCATTTACATTACTTCAAATTTATTCGTCATTTTATATCAACCGATAATACTTAGCTTAAATTCCTATGGTTTCATTTCCTTTTCAACATATGCTTCGTTATAAATTATAAATCTTTACTTCTTTCTAAAGTTAAATTATCTAATCTTGTTAAAATGACAAAATTAACTGACGAAAATTTACGGGTCGTTATACTCTCCCCCACTCAAAACTTTTCGTCCCCGAAAAGGAAAAAGAAGGGAAAAGAAGAATTTCGAAATCAATATCATATTTAAATAATATATTTATAAAAATTTAAATTTACTAAATTAGTTAATTTAGCTAAAATATACAAATTTATATAAAGTGAAATATTTAAGCGGTTTCAACCATTAATCAACCCATCAATACAACAACCATCAACTTTACAAACAGCATAAATACACAAGACAAAGCAACCATTTAATCCAACAAACAAATAGTTGTTCGGGTTCAAAACTTGAAATTGTATGGAATGAAAATAACTATTAAGTGCATCCTTTACTCAACAGTCTTAGATGGAACAACGATAGATTATTTATTCATCCAACAACTTCAGATTCTCTTACCCAACCAACCATAAGTCAAACAATAACAATTCAAACCAACAACCAAATTAACTTATTACAAATTTATATTTCATACATTAACAGTTTGATCTTTTCATTCATATAACAGTTTATCTTTTATTTTCATTTATTTCTTTAAATTATCCTTTTATAATTTACATTTATTTCCAACAACTTTTAATTTTATTCACTCATTAAATGTTTGTTTCATTTATTTTCACTTATAACCTCCAATTATCCATTTCCATTTATTTAGGTCATGTAAGTTTCTTCTATTTAATTACATTTAATGCACTTCTCACTTTCAATCATTTATTTAATGCTTCCATTCCTATTACATTTAATTATAGTAACCCTTTTTAATTTCACTTAAATTCTTAATCTTATAACATCCATTCTTATAAATAAAGGATTTTTATTAACTCATTAACAAGGGTTTGCAGTCATCTATTTATATTACCTGCTTTTATTATATTAAACTAGTAGCATTTATATCATACTTAGGTTTATAACCCTACACATCAATCCTTATTATTAAAAAATTTCATTTTATTTACTTAAGTTTAAAATCACCTATTTATAATACTTACCTTTAATTTTGGTAAAATTTCAATTTATAACTTAAGTTTATAACATTAAATTCTCATTTATAACAGAAATTCATTTAATACTTTGTTATTTCCAAAATTTCTACTTGTATAATATTCTATTCCAATCTCTTATTTAACATTTCAACTTTTCATATTTGGTAAGTTATATACGTTAAAGAAAATGCAAAAGAACTTATACAAGTTTTATCTCATCTTTTAATTAAATTTAATGTTCAACAATATTACCTTTTTGTCTCATATGTTTAAAATTTCAAATTTTCCTTTATAACTTTGCATTAATTCTCTTACCTAAATTAGAGGTTTCAATTCATTAATTATTTACCTTTTATTTCACTAAAATAATTTAAACAATTAATTAATGGAAATTTAAGAATTAAATACCGGGTTAAATTTCAATTTATTTTAAAATAATAGATAAATATATTCTTATACTTATATACCTCTAATTATATTTAAAACAATTAAAATTTTAGATATTTTCAAAATAAATCTGCAGTAGAATTTACTACAGTGGCCTTTCCCCCTCGAAACTCGAAAATGAAAGTCGATGATGCGGCCGCCATCACCGAAATTATTTTCCAGCGACAGAGAGGAAAGTACGGAACTTATTTTCTCCAAAATCTTCGTTAAAACAATTCTTCCGAATTATACTAAATATTTATATAAGAAAATACTTATAACAAAATTATTATAATTCATAAATCCTTTGAAAGCAAATTTTCAAAATCCCGGACTCAAGTTCTAAAATTTCCAAATTTCATTGATTTTAATTTCAATCTTATTTTACCTATTATTTATAAATTTTATTCCTAACAACCCATCTATTGCAACCAAATATATATATATATATATATATATAATATCATTTAAAAATTTATTTTATATATAGAAAATATAATAGGCAAAATTATTTCATTCACCTATATTAAAAACAAATATTATGTCAGTCTGTCCTATTAAGTGTTTAGAAATCCCTATTGATGTCATAGCATCCCATGCACCAACCAGAATTTATAAATACAAAACGGAACAGATTAACACAATATCAAAATCTTTTTATAACACTAACAAATACGTTCTCTCATATATACACACTCAGCGACTCCCATAAGGTATTACTACCCTATTAACAAAGAGTCAAACCCCACAAAGCTAAGGTTTATCGCTAAACCAAAGCTCTTATACCAGATGTAACATCCCGCCTTTTCGCACGCTTCAAATCGACATACATGCCAATTTAAACCATACGGAAGGGCGGATTGTTATGGGGTAAATAAGAAAAACAGAGAAGAAATAAACAAAATAGAATCTCACAGCGGAAGGATAAAATATAATAATAAAATATACAGTTTATAAACCTGTTTACAAACATTTATATAATACATATCCGAGTTACACATACCAATAACAATGCAGCGGAACAGTGTGTATTGCACTAGTATAAATAATAACAGTAATACTACAAATCTTCGTCTTCGTCCTCCAGAGCTAAAACTTCAAATCCTGAAACGCTCGGACTGACCCGAGCGAATTGAAAAGACAAAACACTCGAGTCAGAACTAAAAGATCTTATGTAAGTTAAATTAACAGAAATAAATATGAGTGCAGTAACTCAAGAGATGCTCGGGATTTACATCTCCTAAGGATCCGTTAAACTATTTACTATGTAGTATATTGCGCTATTATAATAGTGTCTATTTGTAAAATAAACTTACTTTTAAATAGCGTTAAGGCTTTACATTTTCCACCTTAACACAGTTATATATTCCCATAGTCTATACAGTCTCCAAATCTATCCAAACCAGTGTCAAAAGATCTGGAATCTCAATACGATCCTAACAATAGAAATTTCGCGTGAAACGGATATCGTATGACGAAGTTATTAGAGTTAAACGATTTGCAAATCAAAATAAAAATAAAAATAAATAAACAGTATAAATAGAAACGTACACAACTGCCACGTGACCATCTTCTCCCACTCGTACAGGCAAAACACGCACACGAGATGCAGAAACCCGAACCCAATCCTCACGTGTTGACCGTCCCCTTTGACCATGCCTTACGACTGCCACACGCCGCCGTAGATCGAACGGCCACCACCATTCTCCTCTGCTTGCCATGCCGCACCCACCGATACCCCCCTCGCTTACTCCGGTCGCCTGTAACGCCGTGCGCCGCCTCCACTTGAAAACCCTAATTGAATTATCCGAGGCGATCTAGACGTTAAAAAGACGAACCAACTACACCGATGCGAAGCACGCTCGACTCTCTCCAAAACCCAGAAACAAATTTCCGATCCGACGAACTTTTGTGACAACGTGATGAACGGCCGAAACTAATTGGCCCCGATCTGAACATACAGAAACTCCAATCGAAAAATGGACAGTACCAGCAGATTACGCTCTCCGAAAACTATGACATATATTTTTGTGGAATTTTTCTGAGATGTTTGAATTTCCATTTGAATTTTGAATAGAATTGGATCTGCAATTTGCATCCATTGAGGAAGAGAAAGAGTCGAAGAAAATGAACGTACAACAATCTGATAATCGATGGAGGCTAGGGTTTATCACAGCCTATTTATAGACAAACTGCAATAGGCTAGGTGGGCTCGAATAAATAAACGTGCTAAACGGTAGTTGGCCCAAAAAGCCCGTTCTGACCCCGGAACAAAATTTGTTAAACCCATATATCCAACTAGGTGTTTTAAAATATTCTGAACGCGATGGAAAAAGTTTCACGTCCAAATTCGATCGTATGAAGAAGTTATGCTGAAAACAAAATTCCCAAATTGATTTCAAATTGTTTTTAATTAAATCGATTTCAAGGCACGTCTGTACGATCAAACGACAGGTCCGATCGATACGAAACCTGAAACCCTACAATAATTCACTGATACGGATCCGATGAAACTGGTTTCGTCGAAATCCGAGTCCGTGGCCAAAATGGCTATTTTTATATTAAATCGAGTATGCGCAACTAAATTGTTCATTAACTTATTCTTACAAAATAAATTACATACATTCAGTTACACCTAATTTAATGCATTGATTTTCATTTATAAATTAAAGGTTTACCTTTAAAAGCTTTTATTACTAACCATACAGGACATTGATCTAATTCAATTTACTATCTAATAATATTAATTCATTTAAATAAATTCACAACTTACCCTTGTTTCCTTATATTCTCTTCTTAGCCTAGTATAACCATTTACATTACTTCAAATTTATTCGTCATTTTATATCAACCGATAATACTTAGCTTAAATTCCTATGGTTTCATTTCCTTTTCAACATATGCTTCATTATAAATTATAAATCTTTACTTCTTTCTAAAGTTAAATTATCTAATCTTATTAAAATGACAAAATTAACTGACGAAAATTTACGGGTCGTTACATATACTATTGTGGCTACTTTGCTTTTTTGGTGTTGGTTCGTTGTAGCGAGCCTTACTGCTACTAGTTGGCTTCTATAGCTAAATCCGGATTAAGTTATTATATTGAATAATGAATTTCTCATATGGAAATTTTTACGACATTTCCCCTCAAGTATGCTTCCATAGCAGGAGGATGCAAACTTGTCCAAAATTCTCTCCATTTTTTTTGAATCAATGGTTGAGATTGTTATTGCACGCTTATATAATTGTGGCCCTACCCCTTCGTTTTACTCTTCACTTCTGCTATTTATGCTACTGCCATTAAAGCTAAAACAAGCCATCGTTTCTTTGAAAACTTAACCTTGCCCACAACTAAGTTCTCTACTCCCTCTTTTACCTCTGCTGTACATGCTATCGGTAGTTTTATGTCTATTTTTCATTATTTTGATTTTCTTCATATTGCTTTACGCTATCAGTATTTTATATGATCTTCAATGGTTTCATGTTGTCAAAAAATTTCTTTGCCCTTGTTAATCATCGTGTTACCTTACTGAATCTTGTTTAAACCTTGATTAAGGGTATATAGGGAGGCCAAGGTCAGGTTTTCTATAGGTTAACTTTTGGTTGTTTTCCTCTTTAATTTTAGTGACAAAGTTGCATCTTTGTATTGCATTAAGATAGGAAGTTATTGAACTTCCACTGCATAGGGTTAGTGTGCTATCTCGACTTATTGTGCCTGTAATTATGGTTAGTGGACATCGTATATTAAATCGATGAATAAGTCAAACTTAATTTGACCTGCAAGAAGCGTGTGTAGGATGGTAATCATGCATGAATGAATGCGTAGGGAGGAGGTGGGTACGCTGCTTGTAGGCTCACCTGCATGAGCCTGCAAAAGGATTGTACTAGGCCTTCCTCCCTTGCAGAGGGAAGTGGCTCTCTTTAGTTTGTTTAGCTTTGCCTTTTGATAGTTTAGTAATAGATTACGAGCGTTTTGGCGCGCACTTCGCGCGTGATAATGGATCACACTTCTTGCGTGAATTGTTTTTTTATAAATTGTATAAGTTTAACTCATTCCAAAAAAATAAAATTTGCACAAATATTTAATCATATTTTTGCGTTGAACTGATATGCACTTAGTTTTAATTTTTCTTTCGAAATTGTACCATCTAATTTTTTGTTAGTTTGAATTTTGAATTTTTTTTATTAATTACTAAAGAATGAATTTAATGTTTTGTTGGTTAAAATTTTTATTTCTGTTGTCAATAGTAAAAAACAACTTTAAAAAAAGTTTATTCGTTAGATCCTATTTTTAAGTGATACTAAGATAAGTGTATTTTGAATTGGTAAATAAATTAACTGTTAGATCCTATTTTTTAAGTACTATTAATATTTAATAATATCTGTAGAGGGAAATTTTTGATAGTTCACATTGACACCAAAAAAGTGTGACACCATAGATATGATAACTATTATTAAAGATTTATTTGTTTGTTTAGATAGCATAAAATGGTTCAAACACTATCTACCACTTCTTCCAGCATTTACCCTACTAAGGGTAAGCATAAGGAGAAAGTCTTGACTCTGGGTTGAAGGCTTTAAATAGGAACCTATATGAGCTACATGGGATAACCTAATGGGTTACGGGTGGGCATCCTCTGATGATCAGTAGCACATACCATAGCATCGACTCTGGTTATTCCCAATTCGTATAACATCATTACTACACTATATAGTAATGCATCCATGAAGACGTTGGTATGTTCTAGATAGCTTTATGCGGTATATGTACACAGCAGTGTTGATTCCTTAAGGTGAACCTCATGGCTATTATAACCTCCACCATAAGTAGAACAAAGCCAATGGTGAATGTCCTTGGAAACATATTAGATTACAGTGATTAGTATTTCTTTAAGCCCATCAATAGGCTAGAGCATCATATGATCCTTGTCAACAAAATCTTCTAATTTCTAGGTATGATTCACTCCTTGGTTTACTTTAATGAATTCAATTCTTTGTGTTAATTTTGTTGTCTTCTATAGCTTACACCATGGAAGCAGAGAAAATGCGAAATTTAAGAGGATGTACAAGGAGATAGTCGCCCTTACCAAGGAGTTTGGAGGTATGACAGAGCCCCTTATTATAGCCGCTCTAAGGGAGGTTGGGATTTTTTCCAATTCCCAAGACTTATGCCACCATGAAGACACGTTTAAAAAGGATAAACTTTGATAAAAAAAAAGAAATATGGAGGATCTTCAGATAGAGAGGCTAGTACTTGCTAACCTCAAAGTCAGTGTTGGTGTACCCTTATTTCCTTGGAGGGTTCCAAGTTCATGAAAGTGGAAGAGAAGGAAGATACACGCCGACAATCGAGATGGGATGTTGGTGTTTCTAGCTAACGTGTCGATTATGAAGGTATTTTCTGAGTTCTTGCAGATCTTCGGGTGTCGGAACCCTAATCCACTAAGGGAATAACGATGTTTGATTGGTGTGAGGCATCAAAAATTTCATCTGTAGGAAGTATAGGCCAAACTCAGATAGCGAGTTTGATGCCCCTATTATAATTTAATTGAAAGCATCTAGCCTATATATGCCTCAGATGCCTTGAAGGGATCATGGGCCCCCGAGATCTAGGTCGATGGTAATGGAAGTTCGAAGGACGAATATGTGTGTCCTCCCTTTGTTGACCAAAGGAAGTGTTGGACGTCTTCTTCTAAGGGTAGCATGTAATAGTGTCGAATGCTTCGTCCCCTTTAGTCATATAGTTAATTTTCCTCTTTTTATTTATGTTGTGATCGTTTCTACTTCATGTAGTTTTACTTAGTCTACTTTGCTACTCTCATAGTAAATTTTGATTTTGGTAACTTGCTTCCCTTAGAGAATGCTGCCAAAGTCCCTAGGGCACATGTAACCAAGGCTCTCATACCTCCGGGTTGATGTCTCCCCATCCCCTCCTACCCGTACACCTATGGTTATGAAAACTTTAGATCCTCGATGTCGAGAGGGTGCCTAAGGAAAGAAGAGGAACTAAGAGGAGTTTTAGGGGGGACATACCTATGTGGCATGGGCTATGGGCGATGTGGCTAGTCTCTAAGGAAATCGTAGGTTGAATTATTCTAGGACTATCCTACCTAGTGAAGGAGGTGGATCTTTTTGGTCGATGCGACCCAATGGGATTATATCTAAGGCTTTAGTGCACCAGTCTAGGGCCACATAGGGCATGACTAGATTCATCCTCCATAGCTTGATTGAATAGAACATCGGCGACGCATTCTTGGAAATATTTATACCATGGAAATACCTTTGTCCTTTCCCACATCTTCATAACTAAAATTTTCTTTCTGTTCTCTTTTTTATGCTCTGGTACCCAAATGAGCTTTGCATCTCAAGAATTTGGGTCCTTATCGAGAAGCTAGAGGTAGGCGAGAAGTGAGGGAAGAACATCGCTAGGTCAAGGAGTCCAAAGCCGTTGTATATGCTAAGACATGAAACCTAAGGGTGAAGGAACATAAGCATGCTAGAGGAGAAGCCATTGATGCTCACTTGTGGGATGAGGTACTCAGTATGCAGTTAGAGAGCTGATTATGTCTCTCTGGAAATGGTCAGAATAAGGGCTATGGCATTGGTGAAGCTTGTGAAAAACTCTTGAAATGCCTGCATGAATAAGTTCCTAACATAGGTAGTCGATGCCAACTTATGCTTCTCTCTTTACCTTCTCTTTCTTGAGAAAATGACAAAAGGAGGGGATAGGATTTAAAGATGACCCATGAGGAGGTGATTTAACTCTGTCAATCTCGAGGGGAGCTTGTAAATGATATTTTTACGTTGGACTAGCTTCACTCAATAACCTATGGAGAGGTCGCTTCCATTGTTGACATGCCCATGGTCATCGATAAGAACATCGATATGTTCAAGGAATACTACATATTAGGGGTGATTTTTCATTTTTTCTTATAAAAAAATGTTGTATATATTTTGTATTATTATGTAGTTACATTCTGACCATGTAGCCATATTTGTTATGCAGTCTAGCTATTTTAATTGTTCTTTTATTTTACACCTTATTTTTGAATGATCCATTTCTTATGTCTAAATGTGACTTGGCAAAAGATATAGGGAATATATATATATATATGTGTGTGTGTGTGTGTGTGTGTGTGTGTGTGTGTGTTTGGTTGTGTGTTTCCTTTTTGTAATGTAAAGAAATTGAGTGAAAACTTAATAGTCTGAGCATGTTCTGATCACCCATACTTCGATAAGCTACAATGACATTTTCCATGAGATTCTCGATATCACCTTCTCCAAGGAGTTCCTCTTATGGAAGTACATATGTGCCCCTTAAGTGATGGGGATCTTGTTCTCGAATCACTTGCACTCATCCCATGCATGTAAGATTAGTTAGATCATTGACATCCATTGAGTAGAGAGTATGCAAGATCATAGATGGAAGATTCAGGATTGTTTTAATACCCTACTTTTATACCCATACCATCCAAGAGTATTACAGAGTAGTAATATTAGATAATACGGAGAATGAGGCTATATGGGATACATACGTATATATTACCTTAGACTAAAGCCGATACGTATTAAAACATCGAATAAATAACTTACTTATATGTACATAGTAAAAAAATAAACCAATAAACATGTGTGCCTATAGGATAGAACAATATATAATATATGATAAATCACAGTGAACACAGAGTCAGTAACATCGATAACATTAATATATAACATAATGGTTTGAATAAGTACAAAATATCTCAAATGATGTTTGTTGTTAAGAATTTTTAACCCAGTAGTTAGAACATCAATACGAAGACAAAATGACTTGAAACTTGGAAAAAACACTCGGAAGGCCTAAAGGAAGAACTCATGGAAGTATGGACTCAAGAAAGGCTAAGCCCTATATTCAGCTCTAATTAAGCTCTTTAATTCAGTACCAAATATAGGTGCTTAACTATGGTACCTTCACACTTGGCACAAGTGATCCTCTAGAGTTCATATGCATATTAGTGAAGTTTCATAGATTTCCAAAGAGCCAATCATTAAGAATGAAGATGTGACGATCCGTACGGCAGGATAATCTAAGTCATGGAAGAACGATGATCAAACCTTATTAACAATCAACCAAATTACATGGAGAACATCTAAATGAAGTATAAAACCCAACACAAAAGGATTCAACCATCTAATACATAAGGGTTAGATTTGGCTTTGAATTAAGGCTCTAATGAAAGAGTGTATAGATCGTATATTTATATCTAATATGCAAGTGTAGTACAATGCTAACATATGAATAACAAAGTAAAGTAAATAATAGTAAAAGAACAATCACACCAGAGTTTTTGTACTGGTTCGGACCTCCCGTCCTACGTCTAGTTCTGAAGCTCCTCTTCGGCTTTGACTAGTAAATAACCCTCGCTTTGTTCCGAGGAATATGCTTACTACGAAAGTTCTTTTGAGACAAGTATGTGCCCTGAAAAACACTAATTTTGACTTCACAATAAAAATCTTCCTATAATCTCCTTTGAGTAGTACGTGTACGTGAAGCTTTGGATTTCAGGAAGTGATAAAGACTGGTATGGTTTGCTTATAGAAATCAGTGTATGCAAAAGAATAAAGATATAGGATTCAGAAAATTCAAGCGCTTTAATTCTTAAAATCTTCACACATATATAAATGGTGAAGAGTTTTGTGAAGATTAATATCAATTAGAGTTTTTTGTTTCAATATAAAGGTTGCAATGATTGAGAAGGAATAGGTGTGGTGAAGAGTTGTGAAAGCAGCCATTACGTTGAAGCAGATGTCATTTTAGTGCATAAGGTTGTTGTTAAGCACAAACGTCTGGCTATAAGTTCATACATCTGAGCTTGAATATAATTTTAGCCAGAAGCCATAAACAGACATTTAAAAGTTTTATTAGACGTCTGATGTAATATTAGTTGAAGAAACAGAAGCTTTAGTCAGACGTCTAATATAAAATATTAGATGTCTGACATCAGTTGAATTCTGTATTTTAGCCTTTTGATATATGAAATATTAGAAGAATTTTTTGTGCAGTGCTTGTGTTTAAAAATAACTACTAAAGGAGATTTTACAAGTTATATTTATGACAATAACAACTCTGTATTGGCATTTCTAATACTAATGATTCTTCTCCTTTGTTAGTTGTCTTCAAGTTGAACTATGAAAGCTTTTTCCTACAAGTAGATTGAACATATATTGTATGTGTATGATTGTATAGTTGTAATCATCGAAATCATAGAATAGTGGTTCTAACATTCTTCCCTTTTTTATGATGACAACTATACAATCGTTTAATAAACATATAACTCCCCCTGAATGTGATTCGTCCCCTTATATACATGTAATATGATATTTCTCCCCCTTTGGGATAATCAACAAGGAACATAGATGAACAACTGACAAATATAAGTCCACAGTCAGGAAAATAAAAATGTAAATTGTTATATAACATACAACATAAAATAACAGAAAGACATGAATAAATATGAACGATCTAAAATCCCACTGATAGTTATAATATCCCCGGAAGCTTGACGAGTCTTTATCGTATGTTCCTTGTTGCCATTGAGACTGGTCAACATATTCCCCATCTTCATGAGTGGAGAGACCCTGGAATAATGGGTAATAACTGTAGTCCTAGGGGTCATGTGAAGCATGAGGATCTTCTAAGGGAACGATAAACCTTCACTTTCTTCGTGTCTAGACAAATAGGCACTTCGCCAGGATGAGAGTGTTGTGGAGGTTCCTATGAAGGCCCAGTGCCTGAAGATGGGCCTGTGCGGAAAACTGCTGGTGATGGTGTAGGGGACGGAGAAGAGGACGAGCAGGAGGAAGAGCAATCGCGAACCTTTCGGAGAACCTTTCCTAGAGTGTTTCCTTATCCAACGCTTTTTCTACTTTAGTCATATAAGTAGAAAAAGAACGTTCCAAATGTGACATAATTTTGTCTAGCACTTGTTGATTTAGGGAGAGAAGGCATTGATCTCGTAGTGCAATGTCTCGATAGTTCTCTCCTGGACCTGCTTCTATTCTAGATTCCCATATTTCAGTATCAGAGAAATACTCTTAGATCCTGAAGCTTTGGGTGGTTAAGAAGGCCGAGTTATAGGTGCATGTTAATGTATTTGAGGAGCTTGATATTGGGAAAATGGAATAATGTTCGGTGATGTCTCTGGAAGATGCATTAAAGAGTGAAATCTAATGCCATTATCATTTATAGATATTTCTTCATGTTAGGAAAGATATGAAGGAATTCCTAATGGTCATAGAATTCTCATGATGTATGGAGCATAAACAATGCTACGATAGGCTGGAGTACAAAAACTTATTATTTGGCTAAAAATGTATTGTGCCCAATTTACTTTAATTTGACCAAAAATGGCAAATAAAGCTTTATGGTTGCCATTGTAGACTTGTTCGTGACTTCCTAATCTAAGGATGATAGTGTTTATTGACATGTAGTTAAGAATTTGTGCTTGTGAACGTAAATTAGATGGTTTTAATTTGCGAAAGTCATCATCCCAGATTAGATGAGAATAGCATCTCAGGAGGCATAACGCTTATCAGGAACTTCTTGTAATCGAATTCCCTCATAAGAATAGTTAAGCATTTAACCATTCATGTCAATATTTAATTTTATCAATTGACCGTAAACACTAGTCCAAATCCAATTATTTTAATCCGAAGGATTCCACAGAGATAATGAACAAAGAATAATGAAGAAAAGAAATATCGCTAGTTGGTTAATTTATGTGGCATTGTCATCATACTTGACAAGGTGGTAGATCCTAGCATCTTGAAGCAGTTCTCCGGCATCATAGTGGATGAATCGGCATAGAGGATAGAAAGGTCTGGTATAGAAGAGCTTCTTCTCCAATTCCTGAAGCTGCTATTTTCCTTGTTGCTTCTCCATAATCCATTCGTCAATGTGTTGATCTGTTACAATTTTTTGTGACGGTGGCTAAGAGCTTTGTCCCGCGGAAGGTTTGCGATGTTTTGGTACTGGATTTCTTGGTTTTGGGGCCACCGATTTGGAATTTTGAGTGAAAATAGAACTGTGGTTCTAGGGTTTTGAGGGTTTTCCAAAAATGAACGGCGAAAGTGAAGAGGGTTGAAAAATATAATTTATAGGAGGGGTAAATGAGGAGGCAGAATATACATTCAGACATCTGGTGGTGCTGGATCAGACGTCTGATAGTGGTATTGTTCGTAGCAGAGAAGTTTATCATACTTTTGGATAACACTACGGACGTTTGTCTTTGAGATTGTAAATTTTCTGGAGCGTATATATAAACGTCTGATGGTATACACAGACATCTGTAATGAAACAATCATTTTTTTATTTAACGGATGGTTCAAATAGACGTCCGACCTTTAAGTTCAGACGTCTGTGCTGAAAACGGTTTCCTTCTTGAGAGTGCGAACAGACATATGTCAATTTTGATAGATATCTGTGATGAAAGAAAGAAAAAATATTGAAATTCATGTTTCCTATCTAGACATATGTCTTCAGCTGTTAATAGATACCGCTGCATATGTCCAGACGTCTTCCTTTTCCTTTTAGACGTATGATCGAAAAAAAATTCCTCTTTGAATTTATTTATATAATTTTGTTATTAAAAATGAAGAAAATAAAAATAACTGTAGCATATTTAAATTATATATATATTAACCGTCGATAAATTCTTCTTTAGTTGTTAGCTAGGGAGTCAAAAGAATAACTATTTTGTTTTTCCCAAGAATTTGGTTCAACCTTAGTGTGCTCGGTTAACGGTCGAAGTGGTGACCAATAAGGAGGCATAGGGCTATGTTGTTCTCACGATGTCCCTTCACCCCATAATTGTTGTGGAGTGATCCTATGCACTCTTGGAGGAGTTTCCCTTAAACGAGGAGACCTTCCATAGAGACAGTCCTTTGTTGGTGAATGGCTACGTATAGCGAGGATGCATTTCTCAAGTAAATTCAGGTGAGCTCCCTGCCGTCGTTATTTTTAGTACATCACTCTTTGAACTCCTATCATTTCATGTTGATAATGATGGATATCGTCAATTTTGTCAGATAGTGAGGTTGATTGAAGATCAATTCCATATTTGGATTTCTTTCCTTTTGGGGAGTAGCCAGTATGGTATGTTGGTGACAGAATGATGTTAAGTGATGGAGATGACTTAGGCAAGCCTTCAGAAGGAGAAGTATAAGTACTTCCAAAGGAGGGTGAGGCTAGCAGAGTATGTAGAATCATGATCCGAAGACATTTTTGATATACTAGTTTTGAAAGCTTGTTTCATTGGTTAAATTATTTTGGATAAAATTCTTGATGAAGTTCTCATACATACACACACAGATATATATATGAAGTTATATATACTATTTAAAGAGTAAGTTATGATTATTTGTTGGAAAACAATATCATCCATAAAACATTGGTTGGTTTAAAAAATAAGTGGTAAAAAAACAGTTGAAATTTTAGCCTGTAACAAAAATATAACTTTCAGTAGAAAATCTTATTAAAGATTATGTAACGATACAATACCTAGTTCATATCGTAATTTAATAAAATTTTGTTCGCTTAGAGGTTTTGTAAAAATATCAGCAATTTGATTTTCGGTGTTTAAAAATTCTAGAGTTATTATTTCCTTTTCGACATTATCTCTTAAAAAGTGATGACGAATATCTATATTTTTCTTTCGACAACGATCCATTGGGTTTTTTGACAGGTTTATTGCATTAGTGTTGCCACAAAAAATTGGAGATTTTTTATAATTTTTTCGAAATCTTTTTGACAGGTTTATTGCACTAGTGTTGTCATAAAAAATTGGAGATTTTTTATAATTTTTTCAAAATCTTTAAGGATTTGTTGCATATACATTACTTGAGCGCAAGCTAAAGTGGCAGTAATATATTCTGCTTCACAAGTTGAAAGCGATACACAATTCTATTTTTTACTAAACCATGAAACTAGAGAGTGACCAATAAAGGGATAGGTGCCACCCGTACTTTTCCTATCGGTTTAACAACCCGCAAAATCCACGTCGCAATATGATACAAGTTCAAAGGAGGTATCTTTAGGATAGAGAAGAACATAATTCGTAGTTCCGGTTAAGTAACGTAAAATACGTTTAACTGTCCGATAGTGTGAATCTTTAGGTTGTGCTTAAAATCTTGCACACAGACACACACTCATCACGATATCGGGTCTACTAGCCGTTAAATATAATAGTGATCCTATTATACTTCGATGTAACTTTTGATCAAAATCCTTTCCTTTTTCAACTTTATCTAAATGTGTAGTTGTGCTCATGGGGGGTTGGTTTACGATATGTTTTTTCCGTTCCAAATTGCTTTAACAAATTGTGACGGTAATTTTCATGATTTGTAAAAATACCGTTTTCTAATTATTTAATATGTAATCGCAAGAAAATTTTTAATTCTCCTATATGTGACATTTCAAATTCATTTTTCATGATATCTAAAAACTCGTTGCATAGGTTTTCGTTTGTTGATCCAAATATTATGTCATCAACATATATATGAACAACTAAAATATCATTTCGATTTCTTTTTATAAATAAGGTTGTGTCTATTTTTCCAACCTGAAAACCAGAATTTATTAAATGAGTTTTTAGTCTATCATACCAAGCATGAGGTGCTTGTTTTAAACCATACAGAGCCTTTTTTAGTTTATATATATGTTCCGAGAAATTTTCATATATGAACAATGAGGGTTGCTCAACATACACTTGTTCTTTTATAAAACCATTTAAAAAGCACTTTTTACGTCCATTTGAAAAAGTTTAAAATTATGATGACATGCGAATGCAAGTAACGTTCGGATGGCTTCTAGAGGTGCGACTTGAGCAAATGTTTCTTCATAGCCAATGCCTTCCTCTTGATTATATCCTTGAGCTACTACTAATCTTGCTTTATTACGAACAATGTTTCCATTTTCATCAGTTTTATTTTCATATACCCATTTAGTTCCAATAATGGATTGATCCGTAGGTCTTGGTACAAGTTCCCACACTTTATTTCTTTCAAACTGATTTAGTTCTTCTTGCATCGCGATAATTCATGATTCGTCTTTTGAAGCTTCTTTATAATTCTTGGGTTCAAAATTGGAAATAAATGCAACGTGACTCATTTGATTTAATTGATGCTTTGTAGGAACTCTTGTATTTAAATCACCAATTATATTGACAGTTATTTGGATGATTTCTCAGAATACGAGGGGGTGATCTTAATGAATTATTATTATCAACCATATTTTCATCATTGATATGTATATGTGTTATCTTAAGAAGGTTTTAGTAAAAATTCATCATCATCATTGTTTTTGGTAATGGAAAAAATTTTGTCAAAAGAAATGTGTAGACTTTCTTCAATGGTATTGGTATGTTTATTAAGTACTCTATAAGCTTTGCATGATTTGAGTATCCAATAAAGATACCTTCATTAGCTTTTGAGTCAAAATTTCCAAGATTATCCTTAGTATTTAGTATAAAACATTTTGAGCAAAATATTCGAAAATATGATACTTTGGGTCTTCTAATGAAAAGCATTTCATAATAGGTATTTTTAGTTAAAGGACGTAATGTAATTACGATTCAATACATAACAAGCAGTAGCTACAGCTTCTGCCTAAACAAATTTTGATAGATTACTACTGTTAATCATAGTTCATTCGCATTCCTGCAGTGTATGATTTGTCCTTTCAATTACACCATTTTTTTGAGGTGTTCGTGGAAATGAGAAATTATGGGTAATTCCCTTTTTGTTCTAAAAATTTCATTTTCAAATCACCTCCGTGATCACTTCTTACATTTTTTATTTTAAGATTCATTAAATTTTTAGTTCTTTTAGCAAAAATTTTAAACATTTTAAAATTATCACTTTTATGTTTTAAAATAATGTCCATGTATAAGGTGAAAAATCGTCTACAATAACAAAAACATATTCGTTATGATTTATTGATCGTATTTGAGTAGGTCCACATTAATCAAGATGTAATAATTCTGAAGGTTGTTTGGTAGAAATTTCCTTCTTTGATTTTAAAAGAACTCCTTTTCAATTTTCCATATTGACGTGCATCATATAAATGTTTAACTTTATAATTTATTTTAGGGAGGCCTCTAACTAAATTGTGTTTATCTAATTTGTTTAAGGAGTAAAAATTTTTGTGACAAGATATTTAGTGCCATATCCATGGGTCATTAAACTCCACAACTAGACATAAATCACTCGAGTTATTAAATTTCATATTTAAAACACAAATGTTTCTTTTCCTTAATCCCTCGAAAATAAGATTTTTATTTTGATCAAATATATTGCATTTATTCTTTTCAAACCGATTTTAAATCTTTTATCCCACGGTTGACTAATGCTTAAAAGATTATGTTTTAAATTTAAATAAAAGAACATTGTAATAATAAGTGAAATGGACATACTAATATTAATGACATCTCCAATTCCTATGATAAATCATTTTGAATTATCTCCAAAAGTTACAGTAGCACCATCTTTGTATGTTATATTTGATAACATTTCGTCATTTCCCATCATATGTTTGGAGCATCCGCTATCGAGTATCCGTTTCTCCTTTCTGTTTGATTTTCTATTGGGTATCTACAAGATAAAAATAGTTTAATTGGTACCCACTTCATTTTTTAGAGTCCTAAGTGTTAGAAAGGGATGGTTGCCATACCCAAGAGGGTTTGAGACCATTAAAAAGATAATTTTTATTACGAACGACATTTTGCAGATAGTTATCTATTAGTTTTTGTCTAATTAGTTTGTTATTGGATTTTGGGATCCAAATTTTAATTATTTTGGTGTTAGACATCTTTTTTGCAATATCTGACTTCATGAGCCTATTATATAGTGAACTATAGTTTTTGTGTTTTGAAGATTTCTTAAATCCTAATCCATTTCGATTTCAAGGTGGTTTTGAAATTTTGATAAAGTTATCCAAGTTCTGCTTTTCGTTATTAAATTTTGAAACATTATTGGTAGTCTTGTCTAACTTATCATTATGATGAGAAATTTCGGATTTTAATGCTTTTACATCGTTCTGTGATGTAACGTTTTCTTTTCTAATTTCATTACTTTCTAGTTTAAATTTTGCTATTTCACATAATAATGAGTCATTTTGAATAGATAATTTTTTATTTTTCTCTTATGAAGTTTCTAATTCTTCTTCTAAAATGGCTTTCTCATCTTTTAATAGACCTATTTCAAGTTCCATACAATTAATTTTGGCGACATACTCTTTATTTAGTTTTTTGTTTCCCTATGTTTATCTTCTAATTCCATGCTAAGTTCTGAAATTTCATTCTAAGTAAGATCAGGACATACCTCCTCAGTGTTTGCCATGAAACAAACATTAGCCTACTTAGAATCACTATTGTTGTCGCTATCTTATGATGAAGATGAATCTGAGTCATCCCAAGTTACTTAAAAAGCCTGTTTTCTTATCTTGAATTTCTTGAACTTGCCTTTCTTTTTGTAATTATTGAGTTCTGGGCATTGTTTCTTCATATGACCAAACTTGTCATACCCAAAGCATTTGATTGAAGTTTGGTTGGATGAATTTGAATTTCCTCCATTTTGATATCTCGTCATCTTTTGGAATTTCTTGAATTTGTTATAATTTTTGGCAATAAATACGATGTCATCTTGACCTACGTCCGAGTTATTATCATTGGCATGGAAGGCTAAATTTTTCTTTTTATTGATTTATTTTTTCTTGCCTACAAATTTTCCTCGTACGACATCAAATTTCCTATCAATTCTTCAAATTTTAGTTGAGATAAGTCATTTGCTTCTTTAACACCCATTACTTTTCATTCCCGTTCATTTATTAAGGAATTTAAAATACATGTAACTAAATCAAAATTTATAAATTTAACTCCATGTGCCACGAGATCGTGTTGGATAGTTTAAAATCTAGCATACATATCATCGGCAGATTCATTTTCTTTCATTTTAAATGAAGAGAACTGATTTTGTAAAATATAAATCTTTGTTTGCTTAACTTTGTTAGTGCCCTTATGAGTGAATTGTAGTGTACGCCATATATCATATGCAATAGTGCGCAACATGACATGAGAGAATTCATTTTTAGCATGTGAACAGAATAAAACATTCATAGCTTTAGCGTTGTTTGTTGCTGTGTTCTTTTGGGCATCTGTCCAAGTACTTATATTTTTTTCTGGTGCTACATATTTAACTTGTACTGCTTGCCAATTTCTAAACCATTTGCTTCCATAAAATTACGAATACGTGTAGACCAGTAAGCATTATCTGATTCGGTGAACAGTGGTGGACGTGCAGTTGATTATCCTTCCTGAAATGTACTCGCCATAATAATTATGTTTCAATTACGTGTTACTGTGAATTGAAATAACTGTGCTCTGATACCAAATGAAAGAGTGTATGGATCGTATATTTATATCTAATATGCAAGTGTAGTAAAATGCTAACTTATGAAAAACAAAGTAAAGTAAATGATAGTAAAGGAACAAAAGTAAATGATAGTAAAGGAACAATCACACCAGAGTTTTTATACTAGTTTGGACCTCCCATCCTACATATAGTATCGAAGATCCTCTTTGGCTTTAACTAGTTGATAACTCTCACTTTGCCTGAAGGAATAGGCCTAATACAAAAGTTCTTTCAAAGACAAGTATGTGTTCTGAAAAACACTAATTTTGACTGTACAATGCAAATCTTCCTATAATCTCCTTTGAGTAGTATGTGTACGTGAAGCTTTTGATTTCAAGAAGTGATAAAGACTGATATGGTTTGCTCATAGAAATCAGAGCATGCATAAGAATGTAGATAGGGTTCATAAAATTCAAGCGCTTTAATTCTTAAACTCTTCACATATATATAGATGGTGAAGGGTTTTTGTGAAGAGTAATATCCATTAGAGTTTTCTGTTTTAATCTAAAGTTTGCAATCATTTAGAAGGAAGAGATGTGGTGAAGAGTTATGAAAGCAGCCATTAGATTGAAGCAGATGTCTTTTCAGTGTATAAGGTCGTTACTCAGCACAGACATCTGGCTATAAGTTTAAACATCTGAGCTTGAATATAATTTTAGTTAGAAGCCATAAACAAACGTCTGAAAGTTTAATCAGACATCCGATGTAAGTTTAGTTGAAAAAACAGAAGCCTTAGTCAGATGTCTCATATGAAATGTCATATATCTAACTTCTATTGTTTTCTTTATTTAAGCCTTTTGATATGTGAAATATTAAAAGAATTTTTCGTGCAATGCTTGTATTTAAAAATAACTACTAAAGGAGATTTTATAAGTTATATCTATGACAATAACAACTCTATATTGACATTTCTAATACTGATGATTCTTTTCCTTTGTTAGTTGTCTTCAAGTTGAACTCTGAAAACTTTTTCCTGCAAGTAGATTGAATATATATTGTATGTATATGATTGTATAGTTGTTATTATCGAAATCATATAGTAGTGGTTCTAACATCTAATTCAGTACCGAACTTATTCCTTAGTTCATGGCATTTCTTATGTGGTCTTGGGCTACCATCTAGACTTCTTGGTAGTGGGTTTTTCGATCCTATATTCCTGCTACCACTATAAATGCAAACCAAAGACCAATTAAGATAAGATTTGGTTTCTGCCATTACTACATGAAAGCCCTATCATATCTTCAACTCTTTCTCTACTCTATATTCAACAAGGCAGTTCCTTTAGGCAATTCTTGGACTTAGAATCTGTCTAACACTTGTATTTGTGACTAATTTTCATTCAATAACTTTGTAATCATACTATATCAAGATCAAATCAATAAGCAAAGCTATAAAGTGGACATAAGCTCAGTTAATAGCTGAACTACTATAAAAATCCATGTTGCGTTTACTTTTCTGCTATTTTCTATTATATTTTCTCTTCTCTAACAGGGTTGCTGCTTTCACATCATACTACAGGGTGTTGATCCATTTTTTGGGTTAACATTTTGGTGCTTTCATTGAGAACCTGTGAACCCAGGCTTAGATCTTAACTTTGGATTGGATAGGTCCAAATATTATATCCACAAACCTACTTTAAAAAGAATTTAAAGGCATGCCATTGAAGACCAATGACGGGTAGAAAGAGAACAGCTTCTAGGACATTCATCGTTGCAACAGTTGGTAATGATGGACCAAACCAGCAGCAAGTTGAAGCCAACAATACCACCAACTTACAAACTGGAGTTAATGCTGGAAATCATGTACTGGAGTCTTCCACTCAACATGAAGTTATGACTAAAGGAGAATTTAACCAGATGGTGGATTAACTTAACCAGAAGATGGATGATAGCTAAAAAGATCTTATGGACAAGATAGATGCTTTGCTAGCACTATACCAACCGCTCTAAAAACTAAGTTGGAAACTGCCGCTGCTGTAAATTAGGAGAATTCCTCCATCTCAGGCTTGCATATGAGGGATGGCAAGAAAAGGAAAAAGGAGATGGTTGGTAGAGCTACTAGAATTGTTATTAAAAAATGGAAGTACTCCATCTGTTGGAGCACAACCTACTGTGAACCCAAATCTTGGAGAGAACGCTCCACATAGGAATATTGCAATGCTTCTTTCTTATTCTGAAGATGACATGCAACTTGACAATAAAGGATTGGAATTGAATGCCAATATAGGTAGGCAAATGCTAGAATGGAAGTTTAAAGGGCCATTACAAGGCCAACCGCATGCCAAGGGAACTCTACAGGAGTGGTTTCCCCATAGAATGGAGAACCTAGGCTTTAATTAGCAAACCAAGGCCGTTTGCAAAGCCAAACTCTTAGTGTAGCCCCTGACGTCGACTTATGGACTACCGGACTAGTTAGGAATACATAGCTGATATGGTCAAACACTTGATGGAAGAAAGTAAGGGCAGAAAGTACGACCACTGGAATTCTGCACCAGGCCAAACTCCATTCATTGAAAATATCTTACGGGAAGAATATCATGAGAAATTTATCATGCCCACCATACCATCCTACAATGGGAGAATAGAACCTCGGCTACATTTGTATTATTATAGATGGCACATGGATGGGGATCGAGCTTTAGAAGCTGTATGCTACAGATGCTTTCTTATCTTTCTAAAACGAACTGCATACATATGGTTCACAAGGTTTTCCCTAAGGTCCATCTCTACCTTTGATGAGTTGGAAAGGAAATTCTTGGATCAATTTAGACTTCACCCAGCTCAGCCAAAAAGCGTGATGACTCTATCCGGCTTTTTACTAGGGCTCAATGAGTCACTAAAATCATTTATGAACCAGTTTAATGCTGCAGTTGCTGAAATGAGCATTCCTAATAAGGATATGGTTTTCATGGCTTTGGTCCAAGTTATCTATCCGGATACGGACATTGGAAGGTTTATTAAAATTATACAACCAACCACCATGAAAGAATTTAACTGGAAAGTGAGTTAGAATCTAAGATTAGAATAGGATGATGCATTAGAAGGTAAGACGCTTGCATATAACCAAAGGAGGTGGTTCACAGCAATGTAGCCGCTAAGCAGGATGGAAGTAGTTTCACACTAATTGTTGGAGATGTAGGGAAGAATGTCAGCCTAAAAAAGAGAAATTAGAACTTTGGTAATGGGCGAAGCGCGGATGCAAAATGTCTAAGGAAATCCAGGCTAGAGGACTATATGCCATTGAACAATAGTTTGGAAAATGTCTATCTTACAACTCAGGGAACTGAATGCTATAACAAACCACCTCAGAAGTAAACCTCCGAGAAGCAGAAGCAATCAGGGAAGTACTGTCACCTCCGCGAGACATATGGGCATAACACTAATGAATGCCAAATCTAATGGACTTGATTGAGGAGTTGATACAGAATAATAAACTCCAGGAATACGTGAAGAAAATGCAGAACGACGAAAAGGCCATGAGATCCTAGGTTCTATCTACTCAAGGGAAATTATCTAGGCCCAGTGGAGAGGGCCCTCGACCAACTGATGAAAGAATGGTCATTAAATAGCATCTGAATGCAATGCAACTTTTCTCTACCTTATTTAGGTACTTCTTATTTCCACAAATAAGCTACCAAGGGCCACCGAGGGCATTGTAAATCAGCTGGATTTTCCCTTCTTGTTATTTTATCAATAAAGTAATTTACTTCTTGAACCGATGGAACCGTGTACATGTAAATAACTTATTGAGTCGATGTAGTCGGATCAACTCAAAAACCATTCATTCTCTGCTTGGACTTGTGGAACTGCGCTCGAGTATGCACCATCCATTCTCTTTTTGAACTAATGGAATTGTGTTCTTGAAAGCAACCCGACGAGTCGAAGGAAGCAAATCGACTCAAACCGCTGGATCGGTGGGGAAAATCGATCCCTACCTTTTAAGAATTGACGTTGCCCTGGCAGCATCAAGAAGGGCCAAACTCCCATGCACATCCATAAGCCACACTCCGATACTTGAGCCGGTGGAACCATGTTCAAGTACACTCCATTCCTTAGCTGTATGAACCGGTGGAACCGCGTCCAAGTACCTCCATTCCTTAGCTGTTTGAACCAGTGGAACCGCATCCAAGTACCTCCATTCCTTAGCTGCTTGAACTGGTAGAACTGCATTCAAGTAAGCTATATTCCTTCGCTGCTTGAACTGGTGAAACCGCGTTCAAGCACGCTCCATTCCTTAGCTGCTTGAACTGGATAAACCACATTTAAGTATGCTCCATTCCTTAGCTGCTTGAACTGGTGGAACTTCTTTCAGGTATGCTCCATTCCTTAGCTGCTTGAAATGGTGGAAGCACATTCACGTATGCTCCATTCCTTAGCTGTTTGGACCGGTGGAACTGCGTTCAAGCATGCTCCATTCCTTTGGTGCCTGAATCGACGGAATCACATTCGAGTATGCTTCATTCCTTCGCTGCTTAAACCAATGGAACCACATTCAAGTATGCTCCATTCCTTCACTACTTGAACCGATGGAACAACCTTCAAGTACGATCCATTCCTTCATTACTTGGACTGATGGAACTACGTTCAAGTATGCTCCGCTCTTTCGCTAGTTGGATAACTGGAACAGCATTCAAGTACACTTCATTCACTTCTTGAACTGATGGAACTGCATTTAAGTACAATCCAATCCTTCGTTTCTTGAACCTATGGAACAGCGTTCAAGTATGCAATATCTCCTTGCGCGCATCCCATACGCCGCACGTTGCTTCTTAGGCCAATGGAACTGCGTCCAACTTAGCATTACTTCTATGTGCCACACCGTAAGGCGCATGAAGCTGTTTGAACTGGTGGAACCGCGTTCAAGCATGCAATAACCTAATATGCTATTCTACAAGCTACATATTTCTCCTTGAACTGATGGAACCGCGTTTTTACTATACAAGCACCACATATAACTAAGGAAATGCTTCTTACACTCCGAACGAGAGGTTTTGACTCTAGAATAGTCAAATCAATATAAGAATGGACTCCACCTCTCTAGGTACCAGCACTGCCCCAACAATGCTAGCAAATCCCTCAATCTCTAAGCTATTGATGCTACTCCTGTAACATCGATGGCTTGCATAAACTTCCTAAGTGCCAGTGTCATCCTAGCAACGCCGGGAAATTTATTTTTTGTAGGATTGGTAGGAATCTACCCCCGCTTTCTAAGAAACTGGTGCTGCCAATGCCATGAAGCTTCCAAACTACCAAATCTATGGTAAAACTCGATCTCTATCCTTTAGGTAATGGCATACTCCCGACAATGCTCGTAAATCATCAAACTAATTAGGGAATTAGCACATACCTACCAAAACTCAACATCGTAAGATAACCCATGCGATCGAGGTGTTCGTGGGTTTCTAGAGATAGAGACTGACATTCAGACAGAACCTCAATACTACACTTGGAGATCACGATCAAAGCAAAAATTGCTCAGAATCTTGCATTTAAATCATAAGTTCTCGAAGACAAGAGCTATCATACGATATAGAATGGAGGCACCCAGAGAGTAGTCTAAAGTATCCAGTTTCATTCCAAGTGTTTAGAATAAAGCGTTCAAAGTATCGAACCCTCTGGAGTGGGGGCACACATTAGCACTTGGAAAAAATGAATTAAATCACACCACAGGTCTACTACGCCTAATGGAGAATTTTGTCCATCATAACGAAGAAAAGAAACATAGTACGTTGAATAACTGCGAAATCAGAAGGAAAATTTATGACGACCCACCTTTATGAACAATTTAAATCGACAATATACCACACAAGTCTAACTCAAACCATTCAAAAGAGAGGATTGTCAATGGGGCTTGATAAGAAAATAAGAGAAAGGAAGGAAAGCAAAACACAAAATCTCACAGTGGAATGACAAAATATAATAATCAAATAAACAGTTCACAAAGCTGTTTTACAATATATATTTGACTGCATAATTTTTACAATATAATCAGAGTACAATCAACAAACATACCAAAATAATTTAGAGGAATAATAATAGTCAATATGGCCTAGCAAAATCCATCTTCATCTTCAAGGAATAATGTCTTCAACACTAAAATGCTCAGGCTGACCCGAGCATAATGAAAAGATAAAATACTCGAGTCAGAACTAAAAGTTCTTATGTAAGTTAAATCAATAACAAGCAAAATATAGCTTCAAATATGTTTATGGTATTTTCCATCTCCTATTAAGTGTACAACATGAGTGTAATAACTTAAGAGATGTTACGGGATTTTCCATCTCCTAAGGATCCATTAAACTATTTATATATAGTAAGGTACGCTACACTTGTAGTGTCTATCAGGAGAGTAAAGTATTAGAATAGCGTTAAGGATTTACATTGATCCCTCTTAACACATTTTTAAGCCTTGTCCTATAGTTTTCCTTAATAGCATCACCAGTATCGTCGGTAGTCAGGGAGGTGCCATGATAAGGCAACACTAAAACAAAGTCGTAATGGTCACGTATAAGGATAAAAGTATGACAAGAAACGTGAGGTAATGTCCAAGGTAGGATACTACCATTTCGGGTTGTAGGGTCAGTGGTAACGCATCGTAACCACGGCCGCCCACCATGTCCAAGACTCCCAAAATCAAATCAAGGTGCACCAATCAAGTCAAAAATCAATATGCTAATACGAAGAAGTGTGCTTGCTAGAGGTAGCTAGCCCACTTGGACCTAAAAAGCCATCATGTTTTATTTATTTTAAATTGGCATAAGTGCCGGGGTCATCCATCATCGTTCTCTTTCTTCAAATCCAGTAAACGTTCTCCAATTCCATCCACTTCATTCTAGATCATCCACCACGTACATAGTTGTTAAAGTGGTTCCAATATTGACAGAGAGTATCAAATAAGAGGCCCTGATCTCCTTAATAACCAAACGTCATTTTTCATGCTGTTTGGTTCTTTCAAATTTCAACAAGAAGTTATTTTCCATATCAAAATATCATATGTAACGACCCGTAAATTTAACTGGTTTTTATAGCGTTATTAATTAAATTTTGTGAAATTTAAAAGATAAAATTTTGAAATATAAATTTGATATTAGGAATGCGTCTAGTTAAACATAGAAACCGGTAAATTTTCGTTCGAAAACATGAAAGTTTATTTCGCGCGTAAATTTACTTCAATCAGTTAAAAAGCGATGAAAATAAAACGTTTTCAAAACCAAAATATTTTTACATAGAAAAATTCTAAACCATCTTTTGAGCAAGTTGTCAGTTTGTCGTTTTTCCAAAATCGGACATCTTTGGCTCCGTCGATCTTATTTTTCTATGAATTTTACGCATTTTCCGCTAGTAGAAATTTCGAATTTTATAAATTCAATCATACCACCGACATATGTATGCCGTTTTGACCGTCTCGTCGTGCCGATCTCCGTGGTATATTTATTTGTGTTTTTCGGTGTCTGCTACGCGTCCTGTGATACGGTTTGTTGTATCGATACCCATATTAAGTCTTTGGTTTCATCTATCCTTTCTTCTACTTACCTGTAAGAGCCAACAGCCATTTACATTCAATATTTCTAGAGATTCAAACCGCCTAAATTTTTGTTTTTCAACTATTTCAATATTTCGGTTCGTTTTCATGCTTGCATACGACTGTTCACTTTCCATCCATCTGCCATTTGAAATATTTTACCTGTTGTAACTTCTTCTTGCTCCTCTCTCTATCTCATTCTAATTCACTTTTTTTTTAAAAAAATATATAGACATAATTCAAACTATTGTGACAGCACGTTCATATGTGCATCTCAGCCTGCCTTTTTGCATTGGCATGAAGTCTCTCCCACTCAGCAACCGCCGCCTCATCTTCCTCTAATGCAGCCTCCATCTTCTCTGCTCCTCCACCTGACAATGATTCACGCGACAAAACACCACCCCACGTCAGCAACTCACGGCCTTGGTCCCCTTGACGCAACCCAAGTTTCCACATCCTTTCCATTCTATTCGACCTATACACCTCAGTCTCCGCCCACGCGCACCACCACATGGTAGCACTGAACCACCCAAGACCATCTACTGCTCTACACCCTCTCACCTCACTCTCTTTCACACATAAACCTCATCCAACCCGTCGCCAAGCAGCTCGTCTTCCCTCCCTCTACACAGTGCATGAAATTTACCTCTGGTCACCACCTTTGTAGCCTTTTATTACTCGAAAGGTGAGTATAATATTTATATTATTGTTTCGTATATGTATATTCAGTTGTTTTGGTTCATATATGAAGTATATTTAAAATGTTTAAAATGTTAAATTATGGTGCTGACATGCGCATATTAGTTATCTATAGCTAGAAGTTATTGTTTTCAATTTATATATAACGGTTATTGTATGTATGTGTGTGTGTGTGTGTATATATATATATATATATATGATTTTGCTAAGTATAATATGACTAAAATTGCATATACATGTAAGGATTTCATACGGGTTTTGACTTTTAAGTGTATATGTATACCAAGTTTATTTGTAAACAAGAATGCTTGCATTTATGTTTCGAATCTTAGTTATAAGAGTATAAGCGTATATATTTGTTTATAAAGTTACAGTACTATATATTGGTTACAACATTAGGATATAGTGTTCTGCAGTGTTATATATATAGTGTAAATGTATATGTGTGTTCATAGTTTCAAAAGTGTCAGATATATATATAGCGTTTCTATATATTTATACAATTGGCAAGTATAACGTTTAAATCCATGTATAGGAGGGCAAAGTTTGATGCATAAACTGTGATAGCTTAGCATATATAGGCATGGCTTGCACATAAAAATTTGGACATAATTATTTTGTTTAAAGTGTCATTGTATAAGTATGTTAGTATCAGATTGGTTATAAAGTGTATACAATTTTACATCAACTGTTTGTATATTCTATGAAGTTATACAGTTAGAATTTATAAGGTTTGATGTGTGTAATACATTAGTTTAAATAGGCACTACTACTTCATATTTTTTTTTTACATGCGCTACATGCTGTGAGTATAGGAGTTTGCTGTTTTGTATATATTTTTGTATATAGGCAGTATATATTTTTGTGTAAATGTTCTGGGTGAGTCCATTTATAAATATATTTATATCTAGCATATTCCTATATCTGTAGCGTTGCATATATTTTATATATGTGTATTGCCTATAAAATTTCAACATATGTCCATAATATAAGCTGCTTTATGTATATTTTTATAAGTCTAAGTGCATCGCATAATAGGCATTTGGTCGGTAGTTTGGGAAGTTATAGGATAGTATGATATAAGTTTAGTATAGAATAATATATCAGGGTTTGGGTTCATCTGTCAGTACATCGAGTAGGCAAGTATGCGTGATATTTATAATATGTGTTGGACCGTACATATTTATGTATTTACTTTTCGTGGGTTTATTTTATGAACTGATAGTTTATGCATATTGAAATAGAGAAAATTTATTTCGATTTTTAAAATGAAAATTTTATTATCTTGGGATTTTGTAGCTTGCACGTATAAGCTCATTTCAGTATTAATTTTTTTAAAATATGGTGTATGCATATGTATTATTGAAAGATAATTGTTTATTTTAAATTTTAGGGTGTATATGATTTCGAATATATATAGTTGTATATATAAGTTCACTTATGCCATTATCTTCACCGATTTCGTTCTGGTTTGACTTCGTAAATCCTTGTCTATCAGCTTTGTCGTCAAATTCGTGCCAATCTTACATTGCTGTAGAATTCGTGCTTGGATTTGCAACTGATCTCAATCTCGTTCATCTCTAGCCTCGAAAGGTGAGCAATCACTCACGATTAATATTCTTTTATTTATTAAATTTGATTTCAATTGAAACGACAATTGAAATATACTGCTGTTATTTATTGCACTGTTATTTATATATCAGTTCATCTTTGACATCTGACACCGTTATCTATTATATATGCAATAACAATCCAGTTTGGTTGATAATTGATTGATTGTTTGCTGTTAATATTGGATGTAAATTGTAATGTACAAAGTGATAAATATTATGCAATTAAATTTGACATAGGATAGTTTAAAAATTGTGAATCGTCATATGTGTTGAATTTGATTAGTTAATTTGAATAATATGACCCCTTGTAATTGTTAAGTTAATTGACACGTAGAATTTGATAAATTATATTTTGAACCTTTGAACGAATATTGGATAAACTGTTGTAGTATTAAAATTGAAATTTGAATTGAATGACAAGTGAAACCGTAATATAATAATCTTTAATCTACATGAAATGATAGTGTAGATTCTAGAAATAATTATATTAATTCGCACAAACAACAATGTGAATTAATACGATTGTTTCGGGATTACTTGAATTGATTATTGGATTTTGTTTGATTGTTGTTATTGCATGTTTATTTACTTTGACACCATCCCTGTTATCACACTACAAGTTCCCTTTGCTATGTTTGATTTTGAATTGAATTGGAATCGGGTTGAAATGATAAATACCCAAAATAAACTTGACTTAGGATAGAAAACTTAATAACCCGATTGGTCAGTAATTTGATTTGAAATAAAATAAAGATTTTATTTGAATAATAAGGTTTGAAATAAAATTGGAACGTAAATTTTGATGAAAGGAAAAATGTTAATATTGGAATCTGAATCAAAATATTAATGTAATAAATGATGAAAGAACGTTGTTTGAAATTTAATTATTTAATAATTAAATATGGAATTATTAATAAATAATTTGGAATTAGCAATAATTAAGTTTGAAATTATAATTGAATTTGAAATTGTAATTAAGTTTGAAATTTTAATTAAGTTGAAATTAATAATTAAGTTGAATTTATAATCAAATTTGGAATTATTAAGCTTTGAAATGATTAATAATTAAGATTGAAATTATTTAATAATTGAATGAGATTTAATTATTTGATAATTGAATAAAAATTGAATTCTTTGATAAGAAAAATTGAACCTTTGAATAAGTGGATTTGAACTTCGTTAATAAATGAAATTTGGTTTCTTAATTATTAAGTTTTGGAAAATTATTTAAGTAAGTTAATAGATGAATTTGAACTTCCCGAATATGTGAAAGTTAGTTTCTTTATTAATTGAGTTTGAAATTTGTAACTAAGTAAATAATGAAATGGAATTAAATTTCTTTAACAAGAAATAGAATGCGTTTTATTGAAATAAATGTAAGACATGTAATGTCGAGGATTTGATTTGACGAATTTAATTTAATTGAATTTGAAGTTTTGATATAATGAAGTTGAACTTAAGAGACTGATTTAATGAATTGGAAATGTAATAGAAATCGTTTTGAATAATAATTTAACTTAATGAATATTGAATGAAATCGATAAATGAATGTACATTGATTTGAGCGTTAAATTAAAGTAATTTAGATGATTTCGGAATAAAATTTATATACGAACTTGAATCAATATTTGTATAGTTTAAATAAATATTGAAATTGAACTGTAAGACTTTGAAACGGTTATTGGGAAGTTTTGAAATGTAAATTTTGGAAATTGATATTTGAAGACAAACGAAATGTTGATTTTCGAATTGAAATTGAAATTGAAATTGATTTGTTTTTGAAATATATTAACGACCAATCGGTGTAATAATTACGGAAGTTATTAAAGAGACCGGAATCGGTTATGGATATACTCTCTATCTAAACCGAAAACCACTTTAATAACTATACGCGGAGTGATGATCCAGAATGAAGTGGTTGGAATGATGTACGTAATGACTGAAGGAAGAGAACGATAATGGATAGCCTTGACACTTGTGTCAAATTGGAAATGACTAAAATCAGGAGCCGTGCCGGGCCAAATGGGGTTAGCCACCTCAAGCGGACACACTTCTTCGTAACTACTACTCATTACTTGTGATTGATTGGTGCACCCTTGGAATTTCAGGAGTGTTGTTTCGCGGTGTTGCGATCGCTGCGGCGATGCGTTCTCACCAGTCCGGATCAGGCGAACGGTAGTTTCACTACCTTGGGTATTGCCTCATGCGCCTTGTCATACTTGTATCCCGATATACGCGACCACTACGAATTTGTTTTGTGTTATACCTATGTAGTACTCCCTGATATCCCACTAGTTTACGGTGGAGTTTACAGTGCTGTATAGACTATGATGCTTGTATAAAAATGTGTTAAGGGGGATAATGGTAACGCCTTAACACTATTTTGATATTTTATATTACTGATAGACATTATCTATTTAGCGTACACTACTACATAGTAGATAGTTTAACGGATCCTTAGAGGATGGTGATTCCAACATCCTTTGAGTTACTTGCATTTCGATTGCTATTTCACTTGAGTTGGATTTATTGATATGAGAATATTAATCCTGACTCGAGTGTTTGGTATTTTCTTTACGCTCGGGTCAGATTGAGTGGTTCAGCTTTTGAGACTCACCTTTGGAGTTGGAGCTTTGCTTGAAGATCCAGCCATCTATTCTGCTTTCAGTATTCGATGATTCCTGTGATGTATTCTGATTTGTACTTGATGTATCGTATTGCTCTTCTGTTGTAATCTCTGATGTATCTTATATATTTACATAGTAGCTTCATGAACTACTATTCATTTTACTTCCGCTGCATATTATTACTCTGTGTCTGTGATTCTGTGATTTTTTATTTACTGTATATCTGAGTTTTGCCAAATTTAAATTAACAATTCGGTATTTTGAATTATTCAAGTCCGACATGTGCGGATGCAAATAGTCCAAAATAGCGGGTTGTTATATCATATTTTCTTCAAAATCCTCTCGAATTCAAAAATAAGTCATACCTTCAAAATCCGCGTTCAAATCAATGATTTAAATCTAAATAATTCCCATACTTAAACAGTTTGAATATTGAAAATGGTTTGAATAATTAAAATAGTTTGAATATTTAGAATAGTTTGGATAATTAAAAATAGTTTTAAATATTGAAAAATCGTTTGGAATAATTAAAGTAGATTAAAGATTAGAAATAGTTTTGAATATAAAATATATTTTAATATTGAAAATAGTTTAGATAATTAAAATAATTTATATATTAAAATAATTTAATTATTAAAATTGTTTTTATATTAAAATGATTTATGTTAACGGTGTTTCTTTCTTTCACATCAATTTGAACTCATGTTCCAATTCCAAAGAAATTAATTTTTCGAGTTCCAATTCAAGTTAACCACATATTCAAATTTCCATCTAAATCGGCCTTTATTCAAAATAATTTTAACTTTACTTCAAATTCAATTTAAAAAGTTCTATTCAAATGGCTGAAAGTTTCAATTCAAATTCTCAATTTTGAAATAAATTAGTTTAAATCCATTTTACGTCCAAGTTTGGAAATACCAATTTAAAACAATTTAAATAAAGTAAATTCAAAGTTTAAATCAAAAATTAGACCTCTCAAATTGTCCGCTTTCCATAAATTCAAATCATATCTCAATTTCAACTTAAGGTTACAAATTAATACTTAAACAATTTCATTTAAGCCGTTCTGATTTCAACATTTCAGTTCTCGAATTAGAAAATAATTTAATTCATATAAATCAAATTTTATGATTATAAACCATTTAATTTAACCAAATCCGGTTTCTGTACATCATTTTTACCCTTTGGCCAACTGATCAGTTATTTCAATTTTACTTACATGGATGATTATATATCATTTCAACCCATAATTAAATGTCATAGGTATATATATATATATATATATATATATATATATATATATATCATTTCAACTTATTTCTTAGTTCATATCCAACGGTCCCAATAATAATATAGATGATGTGAATAATAAATAAATAGGTAATAATAGGAATAAGTCAAATAAATAAACAACTATACATCCATCATCAATCAATAGGCATACATTAATAATTAATATCCCAATCAACCAACATATCACAACAGTTACTGATTATCAATTGTTGGTGCATAACTAGGAATTAAATTCAATATTAATTTAAATGTAACTTAATTCAATATTAAATTCAATTTCAATTAAAATGTCAATTTAAACTAACAAATAACAACCAATAAAATTCTTATCACTCCATAAATTTAATTCAACTAACATAAGAAAAACATAGTCTTATGTGAGTGGGTTAATCCACTCACCTTTGATTTATAGCTGATTAAAAGTACAATAAAAGTCCAAAATTTCAACGATCTTCGAATTCAACCAAACAAGTTTTAGTGTTTGGAATTTGATATGAACCCAACAGAAGAAACCCCGTGTGAATCTGAGTTAGTATGCGAAAGTTATGGAGGTTAGAATGTTGAATTTTAGATTTGAATTAAAAATAGAACGAAATGGTAAAAATGTAAATAACTCCTCACTTCAGTCTACCGTCGCGAACAACCACCAATCAACCACCTGCGTTGACCGCTGCTACCTCCACCTACATGCCGCCAATCACAGATCCGCCACCATCGCTGGCCTCGCCATGGCCCACCGCTTTAACTATACCCTACGCACTATACCACACCACACCAGACAGGCTCCGCCGACGACGCTCTTTCCTCGCCAGATCTAGCGATGTCGTGGCAATCTATGATGATCGAAGACCATAAAGCAACTCCTCTCGACAATCTCTACTGTGACGACCCGAAATTTCTAGGAATTCAAATTTGAATAGTTAATTGATTTTTTTAAAATATTTAAAGGTTAATTTTAACTTGAATTCAAGATATCAATATTTACCTGATAATTAAATCATTGAATTATATAGTTTACATATTGAATTTAATAATTGAAAGTTGGGTAAATTGGTGAATCTGAAATTTCTAAGCTTGTTTAATAATTTGAAGGCTTATAAAATTTATAATGATAATACAGGAGATAATAGAATGATTTGAATTTAATTTAAAAAGATAATTGTTCAGTTTTAAAAATATATCGTTTAAATTGGAATTTAAAAGTAGCCTTTCGAGGCAGTCTCGGAATTCGACAAAACTAGTTCCATTGGATCCGTAATAGTTAGATATTATCGGATTTCAATTTTCGTAGCAATCGGAGTTGTCGTTTGACCCTGGCAGCTCAAAACGCTTAGAACTATTTTAATCGATTTAATTTAAAATTGATCGTTTACATTTATAACTCGCGCATATGATCGAATTAGCCTCCGAAACACATTCCATTGTGTTCGAAACGCGGGTAAAACCTTATAATCGCCTTGCGGCATTCCTTAAGTGGAGTTCGAAATTTTAAAGGGGTATTAGCGAGACGTTTGAAAGTTTTATAATATAATAAAATTATGGTCAATCAGTCAAAGGTATTTTCATTACAAGCATACTCGAGAAGCCTCACACAATCATATATCTCATTACCGTCCCCCTCGTTACTTTGAGAAGCATAATCGAAACAATTCTTAAAAAAAAAGAGAAAGAAAATAAAATCGAAATCGAGGGAGGCTGAAGCCGTGTTGAATCTTGGCAGCTTCGAGGAGCCACGAAATCGATTTCGACTCGAGTATTGGATTTAAGGCTCGTGATTCAGGAAGTTGCGACTTCGATGTGGGTGATGCTTGTTCGAGGCTCGAGGCTGCAGCCGCAGGCGATTGAAGGTATTACGAGCGTTGGGGTGACAACAGTGGGTTGCGGCACGAGTTCGTAGCCGCGACACATTCAGGTGGCGAGGAATCGAAGTCATTCTCCTCTGATGTTGAAGCCTGGACGTGATGAGGAGGTACGTGCAAGAATCAGGGAATCGATTTCGACGTTTCAAAGCAACGAAGGCCAGATTCGAGGAATCGCTCGTTGGGGTTCATCGAGAATGAAGTGAATGGTAATCAGAAAACTAAGGTGAGTAATCTCTGATCCATATAATTGATTTGCTGTTTGAATTTGAAAGAAAACAAAGTTTAAGTTTAAATGAATTTGAAAGAAACATTTTAAAAGTGTTTAGGAATGACCAGTAAATCAGTTACTATTATGAATTGTAATTAAATAAGTTTAAATTATTAATCGATGAGTAAGAATTTGTTATTCGAGTAATTAAAGATAAATTTAGTCAAGGTCTGTGAAATCGATGATGTAATTAGAAGTTAAATAGTTTGTAATTAAGAATGAATTAACGAATTAACTTGTAATTAAGTGTTTAATTTAAGTTAAGAACTTAGAGAAGTACTTTAAGGATTGGTTAACGAATATAGCTAATGAAAGATCAATGATTAAAGGTTATTAAATGATTCATTGATGTGATTAATTTAAGGTAATTAATTTTATTAATTAATTAAGGATAATCAATTGTGATATCTGAAAGGTTTAATTACTTAATGTAATTTATAAAGTAAGGTTACTTAGTAACGTAATTAGTGATACTTGAAATTACTGGATGTAATAAATTAATGGATGGATAATAAATGGAAGTAATTCATATTTAAATTACTTGGTGAAATTGATGAGGAGGGTAAGTTCTTAGTAGAAGCAATTGAAGGAAAATTTATCAGGAGGCTAATTAGAGAAATTTAACTATCCTTTAAAACAAGTACACAGGTGATAAATTTAAGGTGGATATTTAGGAAATGATAAGTTACTGGAGTGTAACTAATTATTAGTAAGTAAGCAAAATTTCAATGATGAATATTGTGGGTTTAATTAATATAATTAAATTAGATGTGTAATGATGTAATCAAAGCCCGGTTAATTAAGATTGATTAATCCATAACAAATGACTTGTAAGAAATTAATTAACGTAAGTGATTAAGAGTTAATGTAATTGAAATAGTCTGGTAATTCATGAAGTAATTAAGATTTCTTCTTGATTTGGTTAAGAATAATTAATATCGTGAATTTAATTAAAAATAATTACTTGAAGGTAATGGAAGGATAATTAATCCAGGGTGATTAATCAAGATGAATTATGAGGGGATGATTGATTAATTGTTTGGAATTAATTAATATTGAATGAAGAAATCTAAGTGATTGAGGTTCGAAATTCAATTAGAATCAATTGAATTGGTTTGTATATGATTAAGTTTTGCGTATGGATGATTAATTGGTATTGGTTGCTTTGAATGAGTTGATATCTCTGATATGAAATGTTGTGTATTTCATTTGGATAACTTGGGTAAGGAGGGATGAATTTCGAGGAGACCGGGACCGGGTATTAGGGAATACCCGAAACCACTTCGGATTAAAAATAAATTGATGTGTGAAATCAATAGGCTGAAATAAAACGATTTAAGCGAATTGGATTATTTTATCTAAGTTTGGTACTTAGAAATTGATATATGTCACCTGGGTTTAAATAAGTTGGTTGCTTTGGTATTCCATGTTAGTTGGGTTTACTCACGCTGGTTTCCAGCCTAACCCGGGTGTTACTTTGGTATGATGCTCGGGTCAGACCGAGTATTACAGATTTTCAGGTAGGTACGTTATGGAGCTCAGGAGGCGAGCTGGATGGCAGGAGCGTATAGAGTATTTTCGCTGTATTTATATTATTGTTAATCTGAGACATGATAATTGAATTTATTCAGTGTCTGTATAATTGTGTAACTCGGATGTATTAAAATAAAATCGACAGATATAATATTCTTTGTAAACGGTTATTATCTTTTTATTATATTTTATCCGCTGCGAATGTGAGTTGTTGATGTTTCTGTTCTTCTTCTTCTTCTACCTTTTTCTTCTACCTCTTTCTTCTTTTCATAACTATCCGAAAATTTCGGGTCGTTACATTTGGTATCAGAGCTGAAAGGTTAGGCGAGAACCTTGGTTCTGGTGGGGATTACTCATTTAATAGAGTCTGTAGTAATCTAGAACGAGTTAAGAATATATATATATATATATATATATATATATATATATATATATATATATATATATGAGAGCGTACTTATTATTTTCTTATAAAAAGATTTTAAATGATTTTATATAAAAGTATATTTTGATTTATAAAGCAATATTTCCTTCTAATAAATATTAAGGCGATTGGTTGTTAAATTATTGAAATTAAAATTAAGAAGTAATATAATACAAGTCTTGAATTGGAATTAAATTAAGTAGAAATAGAAATACAACTAAATTAAAATTTAATTGATTGAAAATAAAATTCTAAATCTGGTCCCGGAATTTGAAAATTTTGTTTCAAAGTGATGAAAAATGATGAATAAGTATTATTTGGATAACTGGGACTTGTTGCAAACAATGGGTTGTTTGAAGTTTAATTTGGATTCAAAACCAAGGATGGTTTAAAATTTTAAATCATGGCTGGGAGGGCCATGAGAAAAAAAAATATGTATATATGTATGGATATACATGATAACAAAAATAGTTAAATAAACCATAAGAGGTTGAGTTTTGATTTTCCCTGAAGTGTAATGTAAAACCCTGAGTGATATAAGTTGTGAACTTGTAAGAGGGAAAGAATTTTGAAGTTGAAGTGGGAATTCAAATTGAGTGAGGTTGATTGGATTAAGTAAATTGGAATTTAACTTTGGAAAAGTTAAATAAGTGTAGAAAAAGCCAACCTGAATTGAGAATTCAAGATGAAATTGGAATTTATCTTGGAAAGTTAAATGGTTAATTTGAATTGGTAGTTTGTGTGATCTCAAAATGGGTTTGAGATCTGGAAATTGGAAATGGATGGATGTTTTAAAATAAATTGGATGATATCATCCTATTGTTAGTGAAAATCTTTAAATTGAGAATGGTATTGTATAAATAAAATAAATTTGAATAATTGAATTGTAAAATAAACTTGTTTAAGAACTGGCTTCAAACTGGAAGATAAAATTGAATAATAAATTAAATTTTGAAAACAAATAAAATTGTATTGAGCTCTTATTTGAATCTTGAAATATATAAGTAAAGATAATTTGAAATGAAGAATTGGACTCGGAAATTTAAAATTGTTTAAAAACTTTAAATAAAGGTTAATTTGGTTTAAAGAGTTAAACCAACCTTTGAGAATTTAACTCGAATTTCTATAATTCGAGATAGTTTAAATTCAAGATTGAATTGAATTAGTGCAAATTTGAATTTGGTTTGAAGTAATTGGTTTGGTGATTGAATATGTATAAGTTTAAATTTTAAATGGGAAATTGAATTGGATTAAATTGAAATGATTTGAATTTGAAAATTGATAATAATTCAAATTGATTGGAGTAATTTGAAATTATAATTAAAGTAAACAGGATTAAAATCAAATGGAATTTGATTTAAATTGGGAAAGAAATCAGGATTTATTTAACTTGAATTGGGAATAAATCAAGTCCAATGGAATTTGCAGTTATTTGAATTGAAATTGGGTCAATTTAAATGGAGATTTAAATTGAATTGTTGGGGAAGTGAACAGTTGACTCTTGACTATTTTTAATATAAATTGTTTTAATATAAACTTATTTTTCTAAGCTATTAAATATATACAACCCTTCTTTTTAAAGCTAACTTATTTTATATTTGTTTTACAATTATTTTTGGAGCTATTTAACCATTTTCAACTGTTTTCTAAACCAATTACTATTTTTCAACTATTTCACAAACTAATTTCTATTTTACAACTATTTTGTAATTATTTAAAATTCCTAAAACTATTCAACTATTTTACAATTAGTTACCTATTTTATAATTATTTTGCAAGCTAATAAGTATTTTTCAACTGCTTATCTATTTTTTTAAAAATTTCAAGCTATTTTCTAAATATAAAGTGGTCGGAGTTCAAACTGTTATTGATTTAAATACCCAACTGACATAAGAATTGAAGTGATAATTCAATGAGAATTAAGGCAATTGTAAATAAGTGAAAGGGAATTAAAGGAACATGAATAGAAAGAAAATTGTTTTGGCTGATAATCAATGAAAATAAATACGTAGGATGTACGTATATTATTCTATTCGCATAATAATTTGATCCAAATTCGAGCACATAATTTCTAGGTAGTTTATCGATCCGAGTTGGGATTTTTCACTCGATTTTCGACGGCGAACCTGGATATGTATTGTTGATTGGTTCTGGATATTCTCTATCATAGTTATTCCTATGTAAGGAGGATGACGGTTTCTAATCAAGAAACCAGATCTGAGTCCGCACTAGGAAGTCGGATGGACGATACTAGTTTGGAAGTGAAATTGTGATCGAGTGAGCGATCAGATTGGTATAGCGTACGAATGATAAGTGTACATCGTGCGGATTTGAATGAAACTGGTATTGAAAGGAGTAATCAAATTTGAATATTTGATTTTGAATAGATGAAGCTATATATCTTTGTTATAGGTAAGATGAAACCCCCTTGTTAAATCTATTGTCGGGAAAAAAGGACTTTTGAAGATGTTTGAAGTATAAAAGGAGTTTTATACAAGTTTGAAAGGATCCAAAGTTTTTAAAATTTTATATATCTGAATATATATATATATATAAAGGATCTTATGAGGATTTTGAAAAAGGTTTTGGGAACCTTTGAATTTGGAAGGGCTTTTGATTTTTGGGTAAAATCGGTATGAGAATTTGGAAAGCCTGGTTTGAGAATTATCGATTTTGGAATAATCGATTTTGTGTAAATGAGCTTTGTATGAGATCATACTAGGTGTATGATTTGAATATACTATATGTGTATAGTATAAAATGTTTTGATGATGGCTCTGGGGAAAAAGGGGCTCCCTTGAAATGAACTTCTCAGGAGTGCCACCGGGTGGTGCTTCCTTGAGCCCCAAGGAGGGGTTCTAAAGTTGATCCTGTGAGGAGTCCGGAAAAAACTAGTTCCTGAGGATTATGTGTAGTGTATACCATAGCGGAAGTTGTGTGTGCCGCTGAGAGCCAACAGTCTGCATTTGATTTTATATCGGTAGACTGCGACCTATGGTATAACATAGCGAAAGTCGTGTGTGCCGTTGAGAGCCAATAGTCTGCGTTTGATTTTATATCGGTAGACTGCGACCTTTGTAGGAGTGGAGAAGTTTCATTTCGACAACGAAAATCAGAGGGCACGGAGAGCCTGTAGTTGTTATCCCGCCTTTTGGCAAGGCCGAGATACCAAGGAGTTGACTGGAAAAACAGGATCACACGTCCTCGACATTGAATGATTGCCGGATAACTACAAATACCGATGAGTTTTGCCCGAGTCCAGATCGGGCTATAATTGATAAGGCACGTCAAGCAAAGCCATAGAAGCCAACGTTTTGAATTTCGAGACAATCCGAGTTCGTATGCTCAAGACATCGCCAGTGGAAAGTGGAAAGAATAGCCCTGGTTCGAACCCAACATGACCAAGCCTTAGGTTCGAACCCATCATCCTTGCATTGGTTCGAACCCATGAGATGTAGCCGTGCCTCGAATCCATCAAGATAGCAATGGTTCGAATCCACCCTCGTATGATTTAGTTCGAATCCGTCAGATGTATATTGCTCCGAATCCATGAGGAGTACCTTTACTTCGACTCCATCGAGCAAGCCCTCAGATAGCCATGCGTTGAATCCATACTTGTATGCCCTAGTTCGAATCCATGAAACCATCTTCCACCTTCGAATCCATCAAGGAAGAGTCCTTCGAATCCATGCAATTGAGGGAGCTCCGACTCCATTCCCTGCTTGTCTTCGAATCCCCATGTTGAGACAACTTCGAATCGATCCACAGTAACATATTTTATTCGATTCGAGTGAGTACCTGTTCCATCGATTCGAGGGCAGCGAACCTTTGAATCCAACATCTCGAATCCACCAAGTAAACGCGGCTAAAACCTAGGGTTCGACCCAGTAAACTCGGAGAAACAAGAGGATCATCCCGGGAAATTCATGCCACGTCATCATTCTCACGCGCAGGAGCATGGATTCAACCCTATGTATTCGAACCATATCGATTCGAACGAATCCATAGGACGAGGAGCACCATCTTGAATCGATCATAACTTGAGATCTACAAGTCCAAATGCTATGAAATTTTCACAGGAGCTTGCGTATACATAGAAGAATGTCCACGCCAAGTTTCATCACGATTGGACGCTTTTTTGATCGATTCGAACCAAGGGTCGAGTCGATCCCAAAGTGGGCCCGGATCTCCAGAATTCGGCCATATGGGCCCCCTTACGTGCCAGAAGCGTTCTCCCCTGATTTTAGGCGAAATATCAGCCTCCTACACCTATAAATAGAGCCCCTGGTCATTCAGAAAGGGGATCGAAGAATTTTTAGAGAGAAAGCACGCCTGAACGCTGCCAGAATCACTCCATATCGTCTTCATTGTGGCTGATTTCGAATTCAAGTCTATTATCTGCTGTACTTCGCTTTAAAACACTTGTAACCTTCAAGTATTAAGCAATAAAGTGACAAAACTTCATAGTGGACGTAGGCAAAACGCCGAACCACTCTAAATTACAGTCTTCCGTGCAATTTACTTTTCTGTGATTTGGAGTTTTTGTTAGATAATCCCCATTTTCAATTTAGTTTCTTCATTTATTATCTCTTCAAAAACTTCCGAAGGGTGTTGCCCAATTTTGGTGCAAACACTTTGGTGTTTTCACTGAGAAAACCTAGTTTTTCTCCTGCTCATTGGATCTGTCATCGATATCGGATTGCATAAATCTAAAATAAAGATCCAGACTTCAATTTTAGACTCCTTCCATACTATTCAGATTTGTTTAAAGTCTAGGAAAGGCTTCAACGCTTCAAGATGGCGAGTACAAGAACCACTTCTAACGTTGGTGATCAGGAAGGTCGGGATAGGCAAAATCCGGCACAGCTGCAGTCAACCAACCAAGATGCTGCTAGACATACAGATGAGTCAGCTCAGGTCACAAGACAAGAGTTCCAGGCGCTACTCCAGGAACTAACCCAAAGCCAACAACAGCTAACTGAGCAGTTACGCGCTAACGCTGAGTTAACCAATCAGCTAAACCGCCAAAGGCGAAGGAGATCCAGAAGGGATCAAGCTCCTCATTCTTCCACTGAAAGCTCTGCTTCATCTGACTACAATGGCAGATCTACCCGTCCTAGGCTAGACGGAAACCATGCGCAAGCAGTTGACTATCAACAGGCATTGACTGTTGGGCAAGTAAGAGTTGGCCCATCTACCAGCTTCCATACTGGACCCTCCTCCCGAGGAGGCACTATTCCACAATACACCGCAGATGATCGTGCTGCCACAGCCGCTGCAGTTGACATAGGAGTCGATACTCGAAATCACTCCAATCAGAATTACCATCAGCAGGGACATTCTCCAGAGCCATATGTCCCAGAAGACATCGAACCAAAGAGGCGAGATACGGATCGTCGACGACGCCCGATCCCACCTCGCACTGTGGAACCTGACCACACCTTGGCTCACCACACACAGAATTTTCTGACGCCAGACCTCTCAGCCATGGTACGCCAAATGATCCGCGAAAGCCAGGGCTTAAAAAATGACGATTGGGGAATCTCCCAAAGTCATAATCCGTTCACCGATGACATATTATACGCTGAACCTCCTCGGCGATTCAGGATGCCGACTCTTCCCATGTATGAAGGAAATTCCGACCCTAACCAACATATTTTGAAATACGAATGGTCGATGACTGCTGCAAGAGCTGATGATGCAGTAAAGTACCGTAGTTTTCCCATTTCTTTGGGGGGAATTGCGACGATGTGGTTTACACGACTACCACCGCGATCTATTTCTTCATTTGATCAGTTAGCTACCAAATTTGTTGAGCAGTTTCGTATGCATATTGCCAGACCTAAAGATGTTAATACCTTATCAAGTGTTACTCAAGCTCCCGGAGAGACACTTAGACGATATTTGGAGAGGTTCAATGCTGCATGCGCAGAGATCACCAACCCCAATGATAATTCTATCTTAATGGCTTTGACTAAAGGAATCGACCTTGATTCCGAGTTTGGAAATTGGTTAGCTGGAAAGCCTCCCGCATCGTTGAACCGTTTCTATTCCAAAGCCGCTCAATTCTTGAGGCGAGAGGATGCGAAACAATCTAGAAAGCAGGACGATGCAAGGCCCAGCATTGAAGGGATTCAGAGTAATGTTGCGGTTAAACAGTCTGGCGAAAGTTCAGGAAAAGTCTAGTTGAATATTCAAAACAAACAGACTCAACAGCCGAGGAACGGTGATAACCTGAGCAAGAAGCAAGACTAGAATCGTGGTCCGAGGCGTAGGGCAGCAATGTTTGACTGTTATACACCACTTAACACGTCGCTGGAAAACATATACCTACAGACTTGTAATACTATGCAATACAAGAAGCCTGCTCCGAAGCCTTAGTCGGAGAGGCAGATTCAAACAGGAAAATTCTGTAGGTTTCATGAAAGTTATGGACATAACACCAATGAGTGTAGACATTTGCAAGGCCTCATTGAAAAGTTGATCAGAGAGAGAAAGTTGGATCAGTTTGTTCGGGTGCCGCAGTCTGGTGGGGCGGGCCCATCCAATCAAAATCGTACGCAGAATCAGGAAAGGCAGGATGAACCCGCTCGTACGGGTGGGAGGCTGGTTGTCAATACAATAAGTGGTGGTCCCCATCCGGTAGACAGAAGCTGGGGGGAAATGGAGTCGTATGCCAGTTCGATCAGGCATGCGGACTTCGAGTGTTGTAGCAATTCTGAAGACGGGACTCCGGCTAAACAACAGAAGACGATGACTGACGACATCGTGTTTAGAAGTCGAGATGCCGATAGAGTCGAAGCACCCACAATCGACCCACTGGTTATATCCGCTCAAGTTGGTCCTGCTTGGATGAAGAGGATCTTGGTAGACAGTGGAAGTTCTGTGAACATACTGTTTAAAAAGGCATATGATTTAATGAAGATGGAAGCTAAGGACTTAAAACCTTGTCAATCACGAGTCCACGGCTTCAACGGAAGTGCGACGATACCAACCGGAATGGTTGAATTACCGATGGAGTTGGGAGCGGGAGAATGCCGAAGAGTTCGGATGTTGCAATTTGTTGTCCTGGATGTTCCCTCTCTGTATAATGCTTTCTTGGGCCGACCAGCCCTTGCTGAATTTAGAGCTGCTATTGCCCCATGGTGTTTGACCCTTAAGTTTCCTACTGATCACGGGATAGGGGTTGTACAAGGAGATCAAGCTGTGGGGAGAGCTTGCTATGTTGCTGAGCTGTGGGAGGCGCAGCGAAAAGAAAAGGGAAAGGGCGTAGAGGAATCTCTCTGCGTCCGTTTCACCGACAATTGACACTTAGCGCCTGGGCCTCGGCCTGGGCACCACGACCAATTCCAGAAGGATCTAGACCCCAGAGACAATGAGAATAAAGATGAATCTAGAGAAAGTCAGGCTTCCCCAGCTGAATTGACAATTGACGTTCCGATCAGTGATAACGATGATTCAAAGATGTTAAAAATTGGGTCTCAGTTGAGCCTGCGAGCACAACGGGAATTGGTCGAATTTCTCCAAGCAAATCTGGACGTATTTGCTTGGACGCATTCTGATATGTGTGGGATCTCACCGGACATTGCGAGCCACACCATAAATATTGACCCGCGGTTTGTCCCGGTCAAGCGAAAAAGGCATGGTATGGATCCAGAGAGATCTACCGTCTTGAAAGAAGAGGTCGATAAATTGAAATCAAATGGGTTCATTAGAGACGCTTTATACCCGGAGTGGGTATCCAACCCTGTACTTGTCCGGAAACCAAATGGGAAATGGAGGACGTGTATTGATTATTCTGACTTAAACAAAGCTTGCCCAAAAGACAGCTTTCCACTTCCCCGAATTGATCAACTTGTAGATTCAACCGCCGGACATGAATTATTATCTTTCATGGATGCTTACTCAGGATACAACCAGATACCTATGCATGTGCCCGATCAGGAGCATACAAGCTTTGTAACCGATCTGGGACTGTACTGCTATAAAGTCATGCCTTTTGGATTGAAGAATGCCAGGGCAACATACCAACGTTTGGTTAATCGGATGTTTGCAAAACATATCGGAAAAACTATGGAGGTTTATGTAGACGACATGTTGGTCAAATCACGATATTCCACTGATCATGTCAAGGACTTGGAGACAATGTTCAATATTCTCCGAATATACGGGATGAAGCTTAATCCGCTAAAGTATCATTTTGGAGTCGCATCCGGAAAATTCCTCGGTTTCATTGTCAACGCCCGAGGGATAGAGGCCAACCCTGAAAAAATCCGGGCTATCAGAAATCTTCAAACTCCAAGGACCATAAAGCAGGTTCAGAGCCTTAATGGAAAGGTTGCAGCACTGAGCAGGTTCATCTCGAAATCAACTGACAAATGCATACCCTTCTTCGACCTGATTCGAAAAGGGAAACGAAACTTCGAATGGAATACGGAATGTGAGGGCGCATTTCAATCACTGATTCAGCATCTTTCCACACCACCGATTCTTTCAAAACCTGTTGATCATGAACAGTTATGCCTCTATCTGGCCGTATCTGAAAACACAATCAGTGTTGCGTTAGTTCGAGAGGAAGACCGAGTGCAGAAACCAGTCTATTATGTTAGCAAACGGTTAACCGGAGCCGAAAGAAATTATCCAAGGTTAGAAAAATTGGCATACTGTCTAGTCATCACTTCGAGGAAGCTCCATCCATATTTTCAGGCTCATCCCATCACCGTGTACACCGATCAGCCGTTACGACAAGTCCTCACATGACCTGAGACGTCTGGCAGGTTACTAAAAAGGAACATTGAACTGAGTCAATTTGACATCACCTATACTCCGAGACGAGCCATACATGGTCAAGTCCTTGCAGATTTCATTGCCGAATTCACTACTCCTGATGACCTACCTGAAACTAGTAAATCCCCCGAGTACATATGGAAGCTATATACTGATGGTGCATCCAACGATCGATGCTCGGGCGCAGGGATAGTGCTTGAAACCCCCGAGGGCAGATCCATATGCTTCGCTTTAAAGTTTGATTTCCGTGCAACCAACAATGAAGCCGAATATGAAGCTTTGCTTACTGGGTTGAAGTTGGCCCGTGACTTAAGAATTATTGCTGTGGAAATCTACTGTGATTCCCAGTTGATAGTATGCCAAGTTCGGGGTGAATACCAGGCCAAAGAGCGAAGATTAGCCGCTTATCTAGCCCGGGTCCGGGAAATACTTGATCAGTTCGATTATTATACCATTTTCTATGTACCCCGAGAACACAATCAAAAAGCCGATTCGTTGGCAAAGTTGGCAAGTACATGCAAAGCTCACCACTTGGGACTCGTTCCTGTCGAGACTTTATCCTCTCCAAGCATTGATCGAGCAGAGAATGAATTCACATTTGAAGCTACTTCCAACAAGGAATCGTGGATGACCCCCTACCGAGACTACCTTGAGCGTGGCACATTGCTCGAACGACGAAGTGAGAAAAGACAAATTCTTCGAAAAGCTTCACGGTTTGTCATTCAGAATGGAGTTATGTATTGAAGAGGATTTTATGTTCCTCTTCTCCGGTGTATCGCGCACGACGAAGTCAAACGAGTGTTACACGATGTGCATGAAGGAGAATGTGGCGATCACACTAGGGGGTAAGTACTTGCCAAGAAAATACTTCGATATGGATATTATTGGCCTACCATAAATCGCGACGCTATGGACTATGCCAAAAGGTGTGATAAATGCCAAAAACACGCTCGAATTCCCAGAGCTCCGCCTACTGAGATAACCCAAATGGTCAGCCCATGGCCATTTGCAATATGGGGAATTGATATAATTGGTGCTTTGCCTTTAGCTAAAGGTGGTGCGAAGTACGCCATCGTCGCAGTTGATTACTTCACCAAATGGCCGAAGTTGAACCTCTTGCAACAATTACAACAAAGAAAGTGATCAACTTTGTGGTACGCAACATCATCTGCCGGTTTGGTCTCCCGCATACTATTATCACCGATAATGGAGCCCAGTTCGACAGTGTCGAATTCAAGAACTTCTGTCAACGATTTCACATCCACAAGAAATTCTCTGCAGTAGCACACCCTCAAGAAAATGGTCAAGTTGAAGCCGTCAATAAGATTATCAAGTCTATTTTGAAGAAACGACTGGAAAAAGCCGGGGGGAAGTGGGTTGATGAACTGCCTATGGCTCTATGGGCTTATCGAACGACTCACAAAACTACAACCGGACACACTCCATTTTCTCTATCCTATGGCTCTGAAGCCGTTATTCCAGTTGAATTGGAAGTTCGCTCTCATCGTGTGACATACTATTATCCGAAAACGAATGCCATATTACTTGTTGAATCTCTAGATCTACTCGATGAGAAGCGTGAAGAAGCTGATTTGAGGGCAACTGTGTATCGGGGTCGAGTCGCTCGAATATACAATGCCAAGGTCCGCCCGCGAACTTTTGTACCCGGCGATCTCGTACTCAAGAGAATTTATCCGGTCCCTTCACACATGAAGCCAAATTGGGAAGGGCCGTATGTGATTTCACAAAAGCTCGGAGATGGCACGTTCAAATTGTCAACCATTGACGGTCTTTCTTTGCCGAGAGCTTGGAATAGCGAAAGTCTCCGTCGCTACTACACATGACAGGCTTTACTTATCTATTTTTAGTCAATTTCTTCCTTAGCATTTTATTTTTGCATTTTGAAGTTTGAACTTATAATAAGGCAACTGATTTTGCCATATTTCTTTCATTTCAACAATAAAATGCCATCTCTTCGAGCCAAAAGTTGTGATTCACTGAAAATGACGCATAATATCACGATGCACGAAGAGCTAAATTCCATCATGCTGTGGGATTTATTCAAACAGGGAGTGACTGTGATGCGACCAGTCACTCACTAAGTGAAACCCGAGCTCGGGGACAGGACACTACACCAGCATTTACAAGGATTGATACACGACAATCCTTTTACTAACTCCAAATTCCCAGAGTGCGAATTGGAGTATAAACGTCGAACAACTCGTTCTCGGAGTGCGAATGGACTCCAAATACCCAGAGTGCGAATTGGAGTATAAACGTCCAACAACTCGTTCCCGGAGTGCGAACGGACTCCAAATTCCCAGAGTGCGAATTGGAGTATAAACGTCCAGCAACTCGTTCCCGGAGTACGAACGGACTCCAAATTCCCAGAATGCGAATTGGAGTATAAACGTCCAACAACTCGTTCCCAGAGTGCGAACGGACTCCAAATTCCCATAGTGCGAATTGGAGTATAAACGTCCAACGATTCGTTCTCGGAGTGCGAACGGACTCCAACTTCCCATAGTGCGAATTGGAATATAAATATTCAACAAATCGCTCCCGGAGTGCGAAGGGACTCCAACTTCCCAGAGCGCGAATTGGAGTATAAACGTCCAACAACTCGTTCCCAGAGCGTGAACGGAATATAAACATAGATTACAAGTTTCCGAAGTGCGAACCAAAAAATCAGTACTAACTCCAAGTTCCCAGAGCACGAACTGTGTTACAAGTATCGGTAACTCTCAAATTCCCGGAATGCGAACCGGATTATCGATCTCAAATTATCCTAAGTCCCAGAATGTGGACATGTACTTAAGATTTGCATAAAATGCGATCAACCACCAAAGTACAAATGTTGTTCCCCGAGACTGGGGGGCAGAAAAGCTAAGTGTTAATCACTGACCTAAGTGATACTATGACCAGAGTTCAACTCATTCGTCAAATCATGACACGAAGTTATGTTTAAATACTGGGCAGATAAAGAAAAACAAACACTGCAAAAAACACTTAAGTAAAAGAAAAGAGCAACTTCCCATTCCATCAACCGACAAAAAACAGGTTCGATTACATGGCAAGTCAAAAGGTTTCAATTAAGTGGAGGCCGAATCCACATATATACACGGCTCTAGAAGAACAAAAGAAAAGGTAAAAGAATTGCTATTTCACAACCACATGATAAAACAAGAATCTCACTCCTTCTTCTTCCGGGGCTTCTTCTTCGGAGTCGAGCCGCTGGACCCGCTACCCGGCTTCCTACGGGATTTCTTGTCTTTCTTTGGAACATCCTCCGGATCTGGCATAATATCAACGTCTTCCTCAGAGCTGGAAGGGATAGAGATCCTCTTGTGAGGGCGAACCGAAGGCATGGGGACGGTGACAGGTGTTTGTTCAGCAACGCTCGAGACAGTTACCGTGCCACCGGGAGAGATCACCATTAAAGAAGATAAGCTCGAAGGAGCAGTGTCACTACCAGGACCACCAACCGTCACCATCGTGGCCATTTCAGCGCTTATCTCAGCTAAAATCTCTTCTTCTCAAGTCAACTGAGCTGCGCTGGATACGCTGGTGGTTGTTACGGCAGAACTGAAGACTGGAGCAGTTCCACTCGTCGTGAATGAAGGATCAGGAATAGGTTCAAGAGAGTGACCAAGTAGCTCTTCAATCATTTTAACATCGAATGACATCAAGCTCCCCTCTCCCATCTCACCGGCCATGGCAACGGTTGAGATCGCCTTGGTGACAATAACTCCGCGCGTAGGATATAGAACCGGAGGAACTGGGTGCACGAATGCGACACTCTCAGTCACTGAACAAAGGAGAGCAAAAGTAATCAGTCCAGAAAATTCTCTCGAAAATCGATACTTTAAGACATGAGGGAAATAATCAAAGTACCTTCTTTTCCTTGCCTTGGAACTTGAACAGGCTCGGAGACAGCAATCTTGCCATAGGACAACTCCGGTTGGTCCGGGTTGTAAGCAGGAATAACTTGTGGATCAACCGCGGCGGTAGCTTCGGATGAAGTAGGGATAGGGACTTCGATGTTCTCACTATGATGCGCGACATCCGAACCTTCACCAATCTCCGCTTGATGAATGCCGAGTCTTTCTTTCTCGACAGAAATTATCGCCTCGTGAAGAGTTTTTCTCTCATCCTCGCTAAGCAAACGTGACTCGAGCTCAAACTCATCTAATACTCTATCCGGGCAAGACATCCTCTTGTTCTCCAATAATTTCTTCCAGGCATTGTAGAGAGGCATCGAGTAATCTCCTAGCCAGGAGAGATTTCTATGTTCTAACACATTGGCATTATATGTGTCCAAGAGTTCGTCAAATTCAGCCTCCATCTTGAACCTCTCTGCCTGGACTCTCTCCTCCACCTCTGTTTCAACCTCCTTAGCCCTTGCAACTGGCGCATCACGCTCAATTCGGAGAGACACAGCTTGCTCACACGCTTCTTGCGCGGCCGTATTAGCATCGTCTTTTTCTTTGTTCATATCAGCAAACTTAGCCTTTAATTCCTCTAGTTCTTTAACTTCCGCATCCCGCTCGGCTTCAACATTTTTGTATCGATGGCCCAAATCTTCAACCAAAGTGCAATGTGCCTGTTGCATCTTCGCCATCTCAACTAATGTCTCATCAACCTTTTTTAACGACACGGTTTCGGCCTTACAGGAAGATTCCGCCTCAGATTAGAGTATGTCAACAATGCGATTCTTCTGAGCCAAGTCGGCTTCCAGTTTCTCGATAATTTTGGCCCGATCAAAGGCTGCTTTTGAAGCTTTAACAGCTGCTTTATACCATTCTTTGTACTGAGCATAGAAATCGCGGGTGTAGCTAAATGCCGTGGTCACGGCGTCTTCGGGGATTCTTTTAAGATTAGGAGGAAAAATACAAGCGTCGAAGCAAATCTTTGGAAAATCCCTCTTCAATTGAGCAAGTCTAATGGCCCTTTCACCAGATGGTTCAATAGGGGCCTCCTCCGCAGCCGTGGTCGTAGCAACCTCAGCTCTAGAACGGTGTGGCTCGAACCTCGAAACCTGCGAAGACAGTTGATGTCGCAGAGGCTCAGACACCTGAATATGGCTTCGGGGTGGCGGAGGAGAACGAGAGGAGGAGCGGTGTCTCCGATCTCTATCCGATCGCTCCTGACTGGAATAACTGCGATGATAATCCCTGGCATAATATTCCTGGCCATGATGCCTCCGTTCACGATCGCGATCGGAGTCTCCACGTCGAGATTCGTAATAAGACGAAGGGTGATGTACTCGTCGGAGTTTGTCCAATATAGAGTGACGGCCAGACATAACACCTGAAAAAGAGAAGCAATTCAATCAAATACCAGGCGAAAGCAATATAATTTGTGTGGAAGTCGTGTAGTGTTATGAAAGTGTATGCAAATGTGCAAAACCCCCGACCAACCAGAAGTGTCGACTGCACTAACAGGTAAAGGCTCGCTTATTTCTAACGCTTCCCGGAGTTCATCCAACCCGGACTCGTGGTGGAGAGATACGTATTCCGGGATGGGAATGTCATCCAGTCCTATAAAAATGTTTCTTGATTGACAAGGAGCAACGTCAGAGGTAGTGATTCCGGGGATCAAACGAGACAAGACTACAGACTTCCATCTCTTAAGTTCAGGGACAATAGCCTTGCCTTTCCGCTTTTCCTCTATTCGGGAAAGATCAGCCGCTAACTCGGTATCAGTGGGCGTCCTCTCGTCGTCGCTCATTTCTCTTGTCACTACGTCGGGTTTTCTTTTCGCTGTCTTCTTTTTTGTCTTCGAAGCCGATTTCGCCAACCCCTCGATGACAATACTCTGGTTCGTCTCAATTAAACCCAGCGTCCTTAAGTTATCATCAGTTAACACCGAGTCGATGTGCCGCAAATCACTCGGGACCCCTTGTAAACATCGGACAACGCCTTTGTAGTGACCACCGTCAGGCCTTGAGATGATAGCTGCAAGAAAAACGCCTGATATTAGTTTAAGTGTTGTCAACGACTATTAAAGAAAGCTTGTGCGATTTACGACACTTACGTCTAGACAGCCATCGTCTAGCGAACCCTGGGGGGCATCGAACAGAAAACCATTCATTCTTAAAATAACTGAGTCCGGTCCAGGCTCCCGTCACGATCTGGCAGTTTCTAGCTGCTTCCAAAAAGGTGAAAGATGGACTATCGCCCCTGCTCTTGAAGTTGAATATGTGTCTAATCTCAGTTGGCCTTGGCGGACAAAAGAGATGATCCATAAATAAAACGAAAACGTTGTCCAGCAATGCCTGTCCATTGGGATGAAGTTGTAAAGGGGCGATTCCAATGAACGATAACATCTCCCTGATATATTGGTTAAATGGAGGGAGAGTTCCAGCCGCACAGGCATGGCGATAGAAAGCAGTATACCCCTCGGGCGGATTGTGAGGTCTGTCATCAACGCCCGGTAGCAAAACATCGTTCAGAGATAGGTTATGTTTCGAACATATCCGACCCAATAATGCTTCGGAGATGTTGGACTGGACGGAATCAACGGGGTCCTCGATAAATAAAGCCTCCGGCAATTCGTCCGGAGCCGGATCTATCACTTCAGGAGGGGTTTCTGGAATCTCAAGCACTGGAGGTGGCGAGCTATGTACCTCTTGTTGTTGAGAACTTGAAGACTCCATAATTAACTAACTCACCAGAAAGCAGCGTTAAGTACAAAAGAAGGCTGTGTATTCCCCGGTGTGAAGTATATGAATATGTCGTGCAGTGCAAGTGCTGTGCATAACTTAAGCAGATTTTACAAGTTGGAACAAGATGTCTGAATAACGAAACTTTGGAATTTGAGAATGGAAATGACCGTCATCATTGACCATCACTTCCACACCATCCAGATGCTACTGACCAATTCAAGTATAAATCTATTATGTTTTGGTTAAGTCGCAGTTCCATCGACGAGCTTCAAAAAGGAAGTCAAGTCTTACCGTCAAATTCGATTGTGCAATGCCGAAGCTCGTCGGAGTCAAGTATGCTAAAGTTCATTAAGTTCATTAAAATTCAACTTGAAATTGGTCGTAGTTCAGAGGTTGGAACAAATCAGAAGAGTAGCAGTCTCCGGAGCGAAGACGTTCGAATCGATCGACTCGAATCCATGAGGTTCGACTCGATGTAACTTTGGGATGGAGGAGCACTTCGAATCCATCGGCACAAGGTAACTTCGTATCGATCAAAGTTCCATGCCTTCGAATCGACCATTGGACTATTACTTCGAATCGATCGACACGACGCTCCTTCACAAGCATCGATTCGAAACCCTGCTATGTGAATCGATTCAAATAACCACCTTCTGAATCGATACGAGGCAGAGAAAGACAATGTCCTTCGAAAACTCTGCTCCTCCAAAACAACACTCTGGGTCGATACGATTCGAAAAGATTCATGTCTCAAACCCATCGAATCGACCCATTTCAGATCTCACAACTCTTCAAAATTTTCAGAAGAAAAAATCAAATCGATGCCAAAAAATTCCAGTTTCATCATTCTTAACTCGAATCGATCCATTGGTTACCTGATTTGATTCGATTACAAATGGAAGCTTGAAGGAATTTGATCGATTCGTGGAAAAGCACGTTTGATTTGGCTTTGGGAGATAGATTCGAAGAAGCAGCTAAAGAAATAGTAAAAAGTAAAAAGTGAAAATGAAACCAGCCTCGTGTATTTATATGGATTCCAGGATGGGTTAGTGGCGGTTCATCTCCCGGTCATATTGACCGCTTGCCACAGGTCACAACCCCATCGGTTCGAACAACTACTTTCGAAACCACAAAGATTCGAATCCATCACAACGTCGAATCCTTCAGAGACTTCGAATCCCTCATGGCTCCGACTCCTTCGTAAACTTCGAACCCGGCAAGGCAGCATCGATGCGAGGCATCATCGATTCGAAGAAGCACTTGAACAAGGCCTGGATCGAAGATCCAATCGACTCGAAGTGTTAATTCTATCGCACCATCGATTCGAAAGCTACCGATTCGAACAGATATGCTTCGAATCCACCAGGAACTGTCGATGAGAATGAACGCATCGCTTCGACTTGAAAAATTACTTGTCTACCTTTTATACCAATTCAGGAGAGGATCAATACAAGTGGGTGATCATAGACAATCATAAAAACAATGTTTTGGCTCGAATCTCATATCGGTTCAGGAGAGGACCGATGCGGAATTCGATAACGAACCGAACCAACAACGACTTGCAATTATGCAACGTAAACCAAAGTCAAGGTGACACATATATGCACATGTGTATGACTAACACTTGATCTTTAACATTTACAGGGATCAAATTTTCATCTCGTCAAGGTTTCAACGACTAACAGTCAAATCACAATCATACGACGGTTAATTGCAGCAATAAAGAATACAACTTTCAGAAGAGCATGCCCCGATTGTCCAATGTGAGACTGCGACTTTTCAAAGCACGTCATGTTTATACAAGACGTACTTTGGGGGGCAAATGTTATCCAGTCTTTTGGTAAGGCCGAGATACCAAGGAGTTGACTGGAAAAACAGGATCACACGTCCTCGACATTGAATGATTGCCGGATAACTACAAATACCGATGAGTTTTGCCCGAGTCCGGATCGGGCTATAATTGATAAGGCACGTCAAGCAAAGCCATAGAAGCCAACGTTCCGAATTTCGAGAATCCGAGTTTGTATGCTCAAGACATTGCCAGTGGAAAGTGGAAGGAATAGCCCTGGTTCGAACCCAACAGGACCAAGCCTTAGGTTCGAACCCATCATCCTTGCATTGGTTCGAACCCATGAGATGTAGCCGTGCCTCGAATCCATCAAGATAGCAATGGTTCGAATCCACCCTCGTATGATTTAGTTCGAATCCATCAGACGTATATTGCTCTGAATCCATAAGGAGTACCTTTACTTCGACTCCATCGAGCAAGCCCTCAGATAGCCATGCGTCGAATCCATACTTGTATGCCCTAGTTCGAATCCATGAAACCATCTTCCACCTTCGAATCCATCAAGGAAGAGTCCTTCGAATCCATGCAATTGAGGGAGCTCCGACTCCATTCCCTGCTTGTCTTCGAATCCCCATGTTGAGACAACTTCGAATCGATCCACAGTAACATATTTTATTCGATTCGAGTGAGTACCGGTTCAATCGATTCGAGGGTAGCGAACCTTCGAATCCAACATCTCGAATCCACCAAGTAAACGCGGCTAAATCCTAGGGTTCGACCCAGTAAACTCGGAGAAACAAGAGGATCAACCCGAGAAATTCACGCCACGTCATCATTCTCACGCGCAGGAGCATGGATTCGACCCTATGGATTCGAACCATATCGATTCGAACGAATCCATAGGACGAGGAGCACCATCTTGAATCGATCATAACTTGAGATCTACAAGTCCAAATTATACGAAATTTTCACAGGAGCTTGCGTATACATAGAAGAATGTCCACGTCTAGTTTCATCACGATTGGATGCTTTTTTGATCGATTTGAACCAAGGGTCGAATCGATCCCAAAGTGGGCCCGGATCTCCAGAATTCGGCCATATGGGCCCCCTCACGTGCCAGAAGCGTTCTCCCCTGATTTTAGGCGAAATATCAGCCTCCTACACCTATAAATAGAGCCCCTGTTCATTCAGAAAGGGGATCGGAGAATTTTTAGAGAGAAAGCACGCCTGAACGCTGCCAGAATCACTCCATATCGTCTTCATTGTGGCTGATTTCGAATTCAAGTCTATTATCTGCAGTACTTCGCTTTAAAACACTTGTAACCTTCAAGTATTAAGCAATAAAGTGATAAAACTTCATAGTGGACATAGGCAAAACGCCGAATCACTCTAAATTACTGTCTTCTGTGCAATTTACTTTTCTGTGATTTGGAGTTTTTGTTAGATAATCCCCATTTTCAATTTAGTTTCTTCATTTATTATCTCTTCAAAAAATTTCGAAGGGTGTTGCCCAATTTTGGTGCAAACAGCAGTTACATGGACTTTTGCTGTGACGGCAACGTAACCCTGGATGTAACTATGATCTGTTGTGTGGGATCCAAGGCGTAATCGAGAGGCCGTGGAGAGCCTGCAGTTACATGGACTTTTGCTGCGATGGCAACGTAACCCTGGAATGTAACTGTGACAATGGATGGGGGTGATGATTTCCAGAGCATCCTCACTAAAGATATTTCCTCTATTTTCAAAAACTATTTTCTAGATTTCCAATAAAATTATTTTCCAAGTATTTTCACTGGGTGTTGAAAACGGGTTTACCAAGTACTTATAGATTTTCAATTCTACGCCTGATCAACGTATGACTTAATTTCTATGAGAACAAGGCTGGACTGGTGGAGACATCGAGTTATAAGAAGTATTTTTATAAAGAGCTATTTTATTATGTATGATGTAAATTTAAAAGCATTTTTGAAATTTTTAAATAAAGATGTTGGAACTGTGGAAAATAAAGAAAATCCAAACTGGAATTTTAATGAAGCGAATTTGTAATTAAAATCGAACATTGATTTAGAAGTCGAAAGTAAACCAGTTGGCTAAATAATTATTTGGTTGAGTATATTAATAAAATTTAACTTAGGAAAATAAATGGGTTGTAAGTGATAATGGGTTTGAAAATGAATTCGAATTTTAAATAGAATTCAACTTAGATTGATAATGAATTAAATAAGAGGAGATGTTGTAAAATAAAAATAATTGTCGTTTGGCGTAAACAAAAGTAATTAAAATTCTTTGAGCCGATAGAGATTAAATAAAATTGATTTTGAATCATTTGAAGTGAATATGAGCCTGTTTGGATTAAAAACCAATTGGATGTAAGGAATTGAGTTGCAAACCATTAAAATTGAATAAAATGGCTTATGAATTGGTTGAAAGCAATTGTGTTAGCTTTAAAAAAATTATAGAAATCGCTTATGGAAAGCATTTGGTGCTTGTTGTTTATGTAATGCATATGTTTTGCTATTGTAAGAAAGTGGAATGCTAATAAATTCTTTATATATGGCACTTACATATTTAAGTTGAGTAAGTACGGGTACCTGAAGGCCGTTTGGCTAGATTTGGATTGCACTAATTGCTAAAATTAATAAGCTGCTTGCTTAAAATGCTAAATAAGGTACGCCTACGCAATAAAATTAGGAAATATGAACTGTTTTTGCTTTTTCCGACCGTGTGGGTCGATGCATACATATTTATATCTCTTGTCAAATTGTAAAAGCTCCTCCATACAAAGGAGACTCTTCCAAAAAATTTCTCAAATTTTAGGAGTTTGAATTTTTTTTAAATTTTTGGGAAAATTTTTATTAACGACAAAGCAATTTCAAATAGGAAATTTAAGTAAATCAGTAGATGAAACTAATATGAATTAGTTATAAATGAAAGATAAAATTTAATATTCAGAAGTGAATACAAATTGAATTCATATGGAATGGGAAAACTAATTTCGAAATAGATATGAACTTATGTAGGAAAATGTATATAACGATTTGGAAGGGTTACGATTGGATATTATTGTCAAGTAAGATATGCAGGTATTAAAAAGGGGGAAAAGAAAATTGGATTTGATTCCAAAAGATAAATATGTATTGCCTGACAAAAAAGTATGTATTTTAATTTCGGTATGAATTGGATTGGGTTTTTGATCTAGCCACTTGGCTTTCTGTTTTCTTTTTGAAAATTCGGAGCCCGTAGAGGTCTTTTGTAGTAGTACCGAGCTAGCCGCGCAAAGGAGATGCTGGCAAAAAATTTCAGAAATTTAGGGAGTTAGAAAATTTTTGAGAAAATTTTGATAATTCCAAATTTGGTTTTAAGTTGAAATTTAAACGATTGGGTAAAAATGGGTTGTTGGAAACCATGAAAGGTTTTGGAAATTGGTTGAGGTAATAGTGAATCTTTAATAAAAGATATTGTGGCAAGTTGATAAACCTGTTGGTTTTGGAGGATAGGTAAACGGGTACGGTTCCATTCTTCCTAACTAGTAATTTCGGTGACGAAATTCTTTTAAGGGGGGAGGAATATGACGACCCGGAATTTCTAGCAATTTAAATTTGAATAGTTAATTGATTTTTTTTAAATATTTAAAGGTTAATTTTAACTTGAATTCAAGATATCAATATCTACTTGATAATTAAATCATTGAATTATATAGTTTACATATTGAATTTAATAATTGAAAATTGGGTAAATTGGTGAATCTGAAATTTCTAAGCCTGTTTAAATAATTTGAAGGCTTATAAAATTTATGATGATAATACAGGAGATAATAGAATGATTTGAATTTAATTTAAAAAGATAATTTGTTCAGTTTTAAAAATATATCGTTTAAATTGGAATTTAAAAATAGCCTTTCGAGGCACAGTCTCGGAATTCGACAAAACTAGTTCCATTGGATCCGTAATAGTTAGTTATTATCGGATTTCAATTTTCGTAGCAATCGGAGTTGTCGTTTGACCCTGGCAGCTCAAAACGCTTAGAACTATTTTAATCGATTTAATTTAAAATTGACCGTTTACTTTTATAACTCGCGTATATGATCGAATTAGCCTCCGAAACACATTCCATTGTGTTCGGAACGCGGGTAAAGCCTTATAATCGCCTTGCGGCATTCCTTAAGTGGAGTTCAAAATTTTAAAGGGGTATTAGCGAGACGTTTGAAAGTTTTATAATATAATAAAATTATGGTCAATCAGTCAAAGATATTTTCATTACAAGTGTACTCGAGAAGCCTCACACCATCATATATCTCAGTACCGTCCCCCTCGTTACTTTGAGAAGCATAATCGAAACAATTCTAAAAAAAAAGAGAAAGAAAATAAAATCGAAATCGAGGGAGGCTGAAGCCATGTTGAATCTTGGCAGCTTCGAGGAGCCACGAAATCGAGTTCGACTCGAGTATTGGATTTAAGGCTCGCGATTCAGGAAGTTGCGATTTCGATGTGGGTGATGCTTGTTCGAGGCTCGAGGCTGCAGCCGCAGGCGATTGAAGGTATTGCGAGCGTTGGGGTGACAGCAGTGGGTTGCGGCATGAGTTCGTAGCCGCGACACATTCAGGTGGCGAGGAATCGAAGTCATTCTCCTCTGATGTCGAAGCCTGGACGTGATGAGGAGGTACGTGCAAGAATCAGGGAATCGATTTCGACGTTTCAAAGCAACGAAGGCCAGATTCGAGGAATCGCTCGCTGGGGTTCTTCGAGAATGAAGTGAATGGTAATCAGAAAACTGAGGTGAGTAATCTTTGATCCATATAATTGATTTGCTGTTTGAATTTGAAACAAAACAAAGTTTAAGTTTAAATGAATTTGGAAGAAACATTTTAAAAGTGTTTAGGAATGATCGGTAAATCAGTTACTATTATGAATTGTAATTAAATAAGTTTAAATTGTTAATCGATGAGTAAGAATTTGTTGTTCGAGTATTTAAAGATAAATTTAGTTAAGGTCTGTGAAATCGATGATGTAATTAGAAGTTAAAAAGTTTGTAATTAAGAATGAATTAACGAATTAACTTGTAATTAAGTGTTTAATTTAAGTTAAGAACTTGGAGAAGTACTTTAAGGATTGGTTAACGAATATAGCTAATGAAAGATCAATGATTAAAGGATATTAAATGATTCATTGATGTGATTAATTTAAGGAAATTAATTTTATTAATTAATTAAGGATAATCAATTGTGAAATTTGAAAGGTATAATTACTTAATGTAATTTATAAAGTAAGGTTACTTAGTAAGGTAATTAGTGATACTTGAAATTACTGGATGTAATAAATTAATGGATGGATAATAAATGGAAGTAATTTAGATTTAAATTACTTGGTGAAATTGATGAGAAGGGTAAGTTCTTAGTAGAAGCAATTGAAGGAAAATTTATCAGGAGGCTAATTAGAGAAATTTAGCTATCCTTTAAAACAAGCACACAGGTGATAAATTTAAGGTGGATATTTAGGAAATGATAAGTTACTGGAGTGTAATTAATTATTAGTAAGTAAGCAAAATTTCAATGATGAATATTGTGGGTTTAATTAATATAATTAAATTAGATGTGTAATGATGTAATCAAAGCCCGGTTAATTAAGATTGATTAATCCATAACAAATGACTTGTAAGAAATTAATTAACGTAAGTGATTAAGGGTTAATGTAATTGAAATAGTTGGGTAATTCATGAAGTAATTAAGATTTCTTCTTGATTTGGTCAAGAATAATTAATATCGTGAATTTAATTAAAAATAATTACTTGAAGGTAATGGAAGGATAATTAATCCAGGGTGATTAATCAAGATGAATTATGAGGGGATGATTGATTAATTGTTTGGAATTAATTAATATTGAATGAAGAAATCTAAGTGATTGAGGTTCGAAATTCAATTAGAATCAATTGAATTGGTTTGTATATGATTAAGTTTTGCGTATGGATGATTGATAGGTATTGGTTGCTTTGAATGAGTTGATATCTCTGATATGAAATGTTGTGTATTTCATTTGGATAACTTGGGTAAGGATGGTATGAATTTCGAGGAGACCGGGACCGGGTATTAGGGAATACCAGAAACCACTTCGGATTAAAAATAAATTGATGTATGAAATCAATAGGCTGAAATAAAATGATTTAAGTGAATTGGATTATTTTATCTAAGTTTGATACTTAGAAATTGATATATGTTACACGGGTCTAAATAAGTCGATTGCTTTGGTATTCCATGTTAGTTGGGTTTACTCACGCTGGTTTCCAGCCTGACCCGGGTGTTACTTTGGTGTAATGCTCGGGTCAGACCGAGTATTACAGATTTTCAGTTAGGTACGTTATGGAGCTCAGGAGGCGAGCTGGATGGCAGGAGCGTATAGAGTATTTCCGCTGTATTTATATTATTATTAATCTGAGACATGATAATTGAATTTATTCAGTGTCTGTATAATTGTGTAACTCTGATGTATTAAAAGAAAATCGACAGATATAATATCTTTGTAAACGGTTATTATCTATTTATTATATTTTATCCGCTACGAATGTGAGTTGTTGATGTTTCTTTTCTTCTTCTTCTTCTATCTCTTTCTTCTTTTCATAACTATCCGAAAATTTCGGGTCGTTACATCTACACCGTTGTGCCCTCCGGTCGTCGTATGGTCGACGATCCACCGTTGAACGTGAAACCCTAGCATGAATGCCGAGACTGATTTCTAGACAAATGGACCCTCTAATCGAAAAACGAATTGTAGATGTTGATTTTATAGGGTTTGAGCAGTTTGAATTATTGGAGTTTGATTTAAAATCAGTAATTAGGGTTTGGGATATCCGTCATTGAGTAGGAATAGATTAGAGCTGAATTGTACCTACAGAAAATAGAATAGAAGGTACTACGGTTTTATAACATCCTATATAGACAAAGATAGACATGAATGGATGGAACAAATCGATTGGATCGAAGCGATAAAAAAGACCTGAAAAGCCTGCTTTGTTCCCGAAACGAAAGTAGGTCATCCTATATATCGAAATATAAGTTTTTAATATTTCTAAATTCAATGGAACTAATTTCGAACACTAATTCTATTGTATATAGAAGTTAACTTTAAAAATCAATTTATATTTATTTTTGCGCATTTATTAAACGAATTATTATTACATTGATTTAGTCACTTTTAAATTCTAAATTAAAAAATTTATATCATCATTTTAGATTAAACTAGAATTAATAGTCTTTTAAAATTAAATTTTCCATATTAAATCCAAGATGTAAATATTAAATTAATTTCAACTTTCAATTACAACTGCAATAAAACCCAATCATTGTACTTTAAATTTTAAACAAATTTTTTAATTTTAATTTTAAAGTTCTTTATATAAAATCAACAAATACCATTAAGCATAAGCTTCCATTTTATTTCACTCATCACTCTACAATTAATGTTATTTCTTATATTAATTTAAATATTTAATTATATTAAATTTCAATGATTTCCAAATTTATTTCAAATGGATTAAAGGATACGATGAGAAATAAACAATATTTACATTCAAGTAATTTAAACAAATTTATAAATTTATTGTTTACAAACAAAGTTTAATAAATTAACATACAAAATATTTGATTTCATATTCTATATTAAAACCAATTTCAATTAAATAACATATAATTTTACCATTAATACATCATCTATTTTATTCCTTATTATCCCTTATTATTACAATTTAATGGGATTACATTAAAACAGTAGTCAATTACCTTCAACCAATATTTTTAAATTATATTCTAATATATTTTTTCCATTAATAAATCCTAAATTTAAATTTCCTACAATATTAACTTCCAAATTCTTATTAAATTGAACAATTTTAGTAGTAAAACATACGGGTCATTACAATCTCCCTCACTCAAAAATTTTCGTCCCTGAAAACGAATAAAAAAGAATCATGAAATTTGATATAATTTATCAAAATAATCCATTTACAAAAAATTAATCTTAAATATTTAGGTCTAATAAAAAATATGAAAATAACTCAACTTCTTCGAAAAATTTCTACGTCCTAAATTTACGGAAAATTTCGGCTTCATCACTTTTGCACGGCTAGGTCCAGAAAAATTTCAATAATAAAGCATCTCAAACCATAGAATATCGCTACAAAACCGTAATTCAAAACCGTTCCTATATATTGGGTAAACAACTCCATTTATGAAACCAAAAGCAACAGCTATTACTTCCATAACATGTATTTTACTTGCATAATCCAAATGAGTTAAAACTATGCAAAAAGAGAAATATATTAGTTATTCCAATCAATAACACAAGTACAAACATATATAATAATCATATGCAAACAAAAGTATCACGACCATTATATGCAACAAAGAATCCATCACACTTCCATAGCAACAAAAACTAACGGTTTGTTTAGGTTTAAAACCTTTCATCGTACATGGGTGATAAATAAACCACCAAATGTTCTTAGGCTCAACAGCCTTTGGTAATTACTCAATAGATTATTCATACAACCTCAAACGGTTTGAATTGTTAGTTCCTGAACTTCCTATTAGCCAAACAACGTAGAATTTAAATATTATTTAAGTTTGTATGATGCACCTATATCATTTTGCATAGAATAACAATTCTAATCGCTTCTCGAATACACAAATTTCACTTTCGAACTAGTGTTGTTAACTCGACTACTCTAGTACGTACTCTGATCTGATTTCTTGATTATGAATCTCTGTTTTCCTTGCATAGCAATCAACTATGATAGAAAACTTCCAATTCATGTCAAAAATCCGTATCAAGTATTCACTGTCAAGAATTGAGCAAAAAATCCTAACTCTTACTGGTGTGAATTTCCACAATTTTGTATTCGAATCTGCATCATAATTATTATGTGAATAAAATGATCTACGTACAACTTACATATTTTATTTTACTGGTTTTTTTAACACGTCATTGGATTTTCTATTTAGGTAATCTTTTATCAATTTATATTTATTTATTTACATAAGTTTTTTTCTATTCAATATTTAAAATCATCGATAAATAAATTCTTAAAGTATTACATATGTTTTATTGCAGTTTAATTCACATTTATTTGCTTATTTAACTTGATTTCCGTTTGTTATTAATATTCATTAATGAATCATTTCCTACTTAAGTTTTTCTACATTTTAATTTACATTTATTTCTTCATATATAGTATCAATTAATATTAAATATATTGATGAACCATTTCAAATTTTTCTAAAGTTTATAATTATTTATATTCACCTTATACTATTCAATCATTTACTAAGCATTTCAAAACATTAAATTAAGTTTACAACATCCTCTTAATTCTTTATCTAGACATACGTTCATTTTGAACATTTTTATTACTTAAACTTTACTTGCGAGATATTCCTTTATCTTTTAATTTACAAGTTTTACAAAACTTCAATTCCTTTATAGTTTCATTAAATACTTAGCTTAAATTTCATATTTCAATTTGGAAGTTTTCGACCATTTAAAATAGTCGAAGATTCCATTCTATTACAACAATTGGAAATCACTGATTAGCAGAAAACTTAAGAACTAAATACCGGGTTTCATTTCAAATCATCTTGAAATAGTATATACTTATACCTTTTATTTTTATATCTAATCATACTTAGGAAATTAAAATTAAAGTTTGTTCTCTAAAACAACCATGTAGCAAAGTTATTTTAGTATTCTTCTCACCTTGAAACTCAAAATGAAAGTCGTTGATGTTCCGACTATCATTGAAATTATTTTTCAGCGACAAAAGAGGGGAGCACAGAGCTTATTTTATTTGAAGTTCCTTTAAAACATTTCTTTTCAATCTTATTAAAAAAATTCTATCCGAAAATACTTCCAAATAATACTAATATATTTTTCCAAAATCTTTCAAAACCAATTTCAAAACACCGGAACTTAAGTTCTCAAATTTCCAACTTAAATTCATTTTGTTTTTAAATTATAATTTATAAACCATATTTACAAAATTATGTTTTCTTATGACATATAATAATTAATATTTTTAAGAACCTTGATTAACCAAACAATAAATGACAATAATTAAATATTATCATTTCCTAATTAGCAACACAACAAAAACAACATCAACTTATGAAAATTATTCTTCTATATAGAAAATATAATACTAGGTAAAATTATTTCATTTACCTATTTTTAAAACAATATTGTGTCGATTTACCCAGTTCAAGTGTTTAGAAGTCCCTATCGATGTCATAGCGTCCTATGTATTGACCAGAGTTCATAAATACTAGACATAATAAATTAACATAGTACAAAATATTTTTATAGCACTAACATATACGCTCTCTCATATATATACTCTTAGACTCATTCTAGGGTATTATTAACCCTATCTCTAATGAGTTTACCCTCCAATGGGCTAAGGCATCTCTAAACCTAAGCACCGATACCAATTGTGAGACTCACCTTTGTGGATGGTTTAAATTGACAATAAACCGCACATTTCTAACTCAAATAATTCAAAATGGAGGATTGTCAGTGGGGTTTAATAAGAAAATAGGATAAACGAAGGAAAGAAAAACACAGAATTTAGCATCGGAATGACAAAATATAAAAATTAAATAAATAGTTCATGCAGTTGTTTTACATTATACATTTGATTACACAATTTTTACAATATAATCAAAGCGCAATCAATAAACATACCAAAATAATGCATTAGAATAATGGTAGTAAATACGTTCTAGCAGACTCCATCTTCATCTTCAAGGAATAATGTCTTCAACACTGAAATGCTTAGGTTGACCTGAGCGTAACGAAAAGACAAAACATGGGAGTAAAAAGTAAAAGTTCTTATGTAAGCTAAATCAATAACAAGTAGAATATGAGTGTAATAACTTTAGAGATGTTTACGAGATTTTACATCTCCTATCAAGTGTACAACGTGAGTGCAATAACTTAAGAGATGTTACGGAATTTTCCATCTCCTAAGGATCGGTTAAACTATCTATATATAATAAGATATGCTAAATATGTATTGTCCATCAATAAAGTATTAAATTAGTGTTAAGGCTTTACATTGTCACCCTTAGCACATTTTTAAGCATTGTCCTACAATTTGCCTTATTTGCATCATCAGTAATGTTGGTGGCCAAGGAGGCGCCGTGATAAGACAACACTAAAACAAAGTCGCAGTGGTCGCGCATAAGGATAAAAGTATGACAAGGCACGTGAGGCAATGCCCAAGGTAGGATACTACCAGTTCGGGTCATAGGCTGGTGGTAACGCATCGTAGCCACGATCACCCACCGCATCCAGCACTCCCAAAATCAAATCAAGGTTCACCAATCAAGTCAAAAGTCAATATGGTAATACGAAAAAGTGTGTCGGCTAGGGGTAACTAGCCCACTTGGCCCTAACAAGACGTCATGTTTTAGTCATTTCAAATTAGCACAAGTGTCGGGGTCATTCAACATCATTATCTTTCTTCAAGTCAAATAAGAGGCTCCGATCTCTTTAACAACCAAACATCATTTTCTACATCGGCTGGTTCTTTTAAATTTCAAGAATTAGTCATTTTCCATATCAAAATATCAAATTTGGTTCAAAATCATTTCGACTTCAAAATAGGTTATACCTTCAAAACATCCGTATTTAAATCAATGATGTAAATCTAAATAATTCCCTCTCTTAAACAGTTTAAATATTGAAAATGGTTTGAATAATTAAAATAGTTTGAATATTTAGGATAGTTTGGATAATTAATACTTTAAATATTGAACATAGTTTGGAATAATTAATATAGATTAAAGATTAGAAATAGTTTTGAATATAAAATATATTTTAATACTGAAATAGTTTAGATAATTAAAATAGTTTATATATTAAAATAATTTGATTACCAAAATAGTTTTTGTACTAAAATGGTTTATATTAAATCTGTTTCTTTCTTTAACAATAATTTAAACTCATGTTCCAATTACAACGAATCAATTTCTGACTTCCAATTCAAGTCAACCACATATTCAAATTTCCATTTAAGTCAGGCTCGATTCAAAATAATTTCAACTTTACTTCAAATTCAATTTAAACAGTTCTATTCAAATGGCAAAGTTTCAATTCAAATTCTCAATTTTAAAACAATTTAGTTTAGATCCATTTCTAATCCAGATTTGGAAATACCAATTTAAATAAAGTAAATTCAAAGTTTAAATTAAAAATTAGACCTCCTAAATAATTCACATTTAATAAATTCAAACCATATCTCAATTTCAATTTAAGATTATAAATTAACACTTAAACAATTTCATTTAAACCATTCAGATTTCAACATTTCAATTCGTGAATTAAAAAATAATTTAATTCATATAAATCAAATTTCACGATTTTAAAACCATTTAATTTAGCCAAATCCGATGTCTATATATAACTTTCTACCTTTTGGCCAAGTGATCAGTTGTTTCGATTTTACTTACATGGATGGATATATATATCATTTGAACCCATGATTAAATGTCATACGTATATATATATCATTTTAACATATTTCTTAGTTCATTTCCCACGGTCCCAACGATAATATAAATGATGTCAATAAATAAATAGGTAATAAAAGGAATAAGTCAAATAAATAAACAACCATACATCCATCATCAATCGATGGGCATAAAATAGCAATAAATATCCATATCAACCAATATATCATAATAGTTATTGATTATCAATTGTCGGTGTATAAGTAGAATTTATTCAATACTAATTTAAATGTCAATTTAATTCAATATAAAATTCAATTTCAATTAAAATGTCAATTTAAACTAACAAAGCAGTAACCAATAAATTCTTTTCACTTCATAAATTTAATTCAACTAGCATAAGAAAAACAGTGTTATGCGAGTGAGTTAAATCACTCACTTTTGATTTATAGCCGATTAAAAATCCAATAAAAGCCCAAAATTTCAACAATCTCTAAATTCAACCAAACCGGTTTTATGTTTTTCGAAATTTCGGTAAGAACCCAATGGAAGATACTTTGTGCGAATGCGAGTTCGTATGCAAAAGTTATGGAGGTTAGAAGGTTAGATTTTAAATTTGAATTGAAAATAAAACAAAAGGGTAAAAATGTAAATAACTCTTCACCTCAACCCTACCATCACGCACGACCACCCATCAGCCACTACATTGACCATCGTTACCTCCACTGACATGCCACCGATCATAGATCCGCCACCACTGCTGGCCTCGTCGTGGCCCGCCGCTTTAACTGCACCCCATGCGCGATGCCACACCGCACCAAACAGGCTCCGCTGCCCTTTCATCGCCAGATATGGCGATGTCGTGGTGATCTATGATGATTGGTGACCATAGGTCAGCTCCTCTTGATGCCTTCCATACCACAGTGCCCTCTGATCATTGTTTGGTTGACAATCCACCGTTGATCGTCAAACCCTAGCATGAACGACCATGACTATTTCACTATTTTCTAGACAAACAGAGCCTCCAATCAAAAAATGAATTGCAGACGCTGATTCCATTTTTTGAGAGCTTTGTGATGATATATTATATGATAGCGTTTGAGCAGTTTGAATTTTTGGAGTTTGATTTGGAATTAGTAATTACGGTTTGGGATATCCGCCATTGAGAAGGAATAGATTTGAACTGAATTGTACGTACAGAAAGTAGAATAGAAGGTTGCTAGGGTTCCATAACAGCCTATATATAGATAAGATAGACATGAATCGATCGAACAGATCGATTGGGTTGATGCGATAACAAATACCCGAAAAGCCCGCTTTGTTCCCGAAACAAAAATAGATCATCCTATATATTGTAATATAGGTTTTCAATATTTTTAAATTCAATGGAACTAATTTCAAACCCTAATTCTACTATATATAGAAGTTAGCTTTAAAAATCAATTTATATTTATTTTCACTCGTCAATCAAATGAATTAGATTAAATTGATTTAGTCACTTTTAAATTCCAAATTAAAATTTTCATATCACCATTCTTGATTAAACTAGAATTAATAATCTTTGAAAATTAAATTTTCCATGTTAAATCCAAGATTTAAGTATTACATTAATTTCGATGTTCAATTACAACTGTTATAAAATCCATTCATTATGTTTCAAATTTCAATCAAATTCTTTTATTTTATTTTAAATGTTCTTTGTATAAAACCAATAAATACTTTATATATTCATTAAACATAAGCTTCCATTTTATTTCACTCGCCACTTTATAATTAACTTTTTTCTTATATTAATCGAAATATTTAATTACATTAAATTTCATTGAAAAGTAAACAACCTTTTCATTTAAGTAATTTAAACATATTTTTAAATTTATTGTTTACAAACAAGGCTTGATAAATTTACGGATAAAATAATTGATTTCATATTCTATATAAAAACCAATTTCAATTAAATAACACATAATTGCACCGTTAATACATCATCTATTTTATCCTTATTAAACCTTATTATTACAATTGATTGGGATTGCATTAAAACGGTTGTCAATTACCATCAATCATTATTATTACCTTATATTCTAAAAAAATTCCATTAATAAACCATAAATTTAAATTTCACACAATATTAACTTCTAAATTCTTATTAAATTGAATATTTTTAGTTGTCAAAATACTAGTCGTTACAAAATACAAAATTGGTCCAGCCTTAGGCACCGATGTTGTCCCAATGACATTGGGAGGTCTAAACCGTCATATCGATAAGAGAATTGAATTCCTTAGAATTCAGTGTCTCCCAAAGATAGTGATAAAGGGATGCATTTCCGGAATCAAATCAACAACATCTGGAGGAAATTGCTTGTCTTCTAAGATTCTGATGCCGCTCGAAAACTAGCGATGCCAGGAAGGCTAACTCTCAACGGTTATAGATTCGTCGTGGCCTAGATGTTAGTCGCCCTTGGAATAATCAGCCTCGTAGAGATCAATCAGGTGCTTTGACTCCTTCCTGTGGAAAACCATTTGTTGTTTGAAGATAGACAATGGCAAAGAGAAAATGCTCAGAATCGAGCTACTAAAACATCGAATCTCGAAGATTAGAACTGATGAATAAGGCGGACATCTGCAACAATGCTATTGGCCTAGGAGAATGCATATGGCCCAGAACAAGCGAGTTTAATTATTGTAGATTCAAGGCAAGCACAACCGAACTCTACCGGTCCATGATCTGCATTGGAAAAATGCAAACATGTCGGTGGCAATGTATTGACTTGTTCCATAGTTTTTAATTTCCTATAAGTGCCCAGGGTTTACCACTTGGGAATAATAAGTTTCGCAAATGGAAGTCAGATTGCAAAAAAAATTGGCTGAAGGAAATTCGACCCTACGCGAATACGAATAACCATGGAATTGGTTAAACAATCGCCCTACATCGCCAAATGGGGTATGTGATGGTTATAAACAAAGGTAGGTAATGAAAATGCCCAAGATTATCATTCCTCGGGATTATGGCATAGTCTAAAATTAGGAAAGCAGCCACATTGGGTTAAAAGGAATCTACGCAACACAATAGGATCGGACGAATCATTCGATCCCAACTTATGGGACTTCAACATTGCCCAGAGACTAGTAGTATTAAGGAAAGACTCTTATGATCCAGTCATCAAAGTGCTAGTTTTCGAAGATCGAAGCTAGTACCTAATTGGAATAAAAATCTGCCAATTCGATGGGAAAATCTACTCAAACCGCCAGATTGATAGAAAATCGATCCCAACCTCTTAGTACTGGTGTTGCCCAAATGATGCCACGAGACATTCTATTTCCTATGTACTGATGTTGCCCCGGCAATGCCAGGAAACATTCTATTTCCTAAGTACCGGTGTTGCCACGGCAATGCCAGGAAACTTTCTATTTTCTAAGTACTAGTGTTACCCCAACAATCCCGAGAAACTTTCTATTTTCTTAGTATCGGTGTTGCGTCAGTAATGACGGGAAAAATTCAAACTGTAGAGTCAACGTGAAACACTCACATCAGTAAATCATAGATGCACTAGCTTCCAGAGATAGAAGTTAGTGCTCAACCGAGTTTCTATCCTCGTATTTAGAAAACTATTGTTACCCGAAGATAGATGACAGTGAGAAGGCATAACCATTCAATGACCAATTGAATGGTTCGGCTCTTCATTACAGGAATCAGCCACTGCTCGAAGATAAGGCGGAATTGAAGGGAAATTCCAAGGATCGAGCCGCTCATGTGCTAGTTTCCATAGATAGAAGCTGGTATAAAACTGAACTTCTATTATTCAACCTAGAAAGAATTTTGTTCAGCCTAGAGATAGGAAACTTTGAGAGAAGGTTGCTTGGAACCAAGTAGCTATAAGTTGTCAGTTATTGGAGAAAGAAAGTGACATACGAACATGACTTTTGTGATAACGTTAGCAGTTAAGAAAGGCACATATGACTAAAGACAAACAAGGAAAATCATGAAAAATCAGAAACTAAATCATCAGACTTCCTGAACACCAAAGTAGGATTAGAGCTAGACTGGGGGTAATTGAATCATTTGCCCTATACCTTTTCATCTCTTACTACTTCGAAAGTGATAGGCTATTTCACATAAACAGGGATAGGCTCACAAATACTAGGTTAAATGGGAGCCTCTCTAAGTCCTAACCTGAAAAACCACGAAGTTAGTTAGATAACAGTTTTATTTCACAAAGTAGAGCATTTTGGCAATAAATTGCCATCTTGGGAAATGAAGTTCTTAACATTCAGAAATGGGCATTTCCCGAAAATGGGCGATGTCGAGTAGAAACCAACATCCCTTCCTTGGGAATCTGACACCGCCCGAAGATTGACAACATCAAGGAGAAATCCATGGAGTTGAGTCATTCATGCCCAAGTTTCTAAAGATAGAAACTGGTGCATGTCTAGGATCTCAACACTGAACTTGAAAGAATTCAGTCACAGCTAAGGAAGTAATAACATTTAAAATTCAGATCTTGGAATCAAAGAGTAGTGTCATAATTCCTAATGGGAATTTCCATGCGAATTATTCTAGGGACAGTCAAATGTATTGCTCGAAAAGCCTAGTCATTTGAAAGTGTATGGATTTAGTATTCAAAGTGATTAGCCCTATGGACTAAGGTATACACTTGTTCGAAATAAACACGACCGAGCCTAAACAGAAACATAAGCAAAGAAATTGCTTAGATTCTATCTATCTGCACAAAGTTGTGAGACAATAGAGGCCGCTACTGCATAAGCACAACTGAAGATCAGGCCAACAAGCTTCGGGGAATCCATGCTTGCCCCTACCTCTTCATCCAAGACTCATAAGGCCACTAATTCATTTAGAGTAGGGGCGAATTTAGCGACAGCTCTATAAGAGCAACCATCTCTTGTAATTCAGCCTTAATCAATCATCCTGAGATGATAGGAATAAAAGTCGAAGCTTAAGCAGCGAAGGATCTAGCTCCTACAGAAGTGAAAGTTCCTTTTCCAGAATAAAGTTAGGATGACCGAAAAGTCGTTCTGAATAATAAAATTTAGCGTTCAACACTGTCAGGTATGTTTTACATTGAATAATATCTCCATATGACCAATGCTCGAAATTCAAGAGAGGTCGACATATGTTGACCGGTCGGGTTCTGAGCATTGACCGGGGCCATTGTACTGTGTTATCTATGTAAAGTGACTCTAGTGTCCCAAGCACCACGAACGAACCATCTTCTGTAGACACCTCGTTCGTGCTAGAAAAATGAGTCACGTCATACTTTAAGATTATCTTTCTTTGGACTTACCCATTATTGATGAGCCGATAATGGAGCCGATGTCCATAGCGACGTAGGAAACTTCTCTTTTTTTGATCACTGGAGCACAGAAATGGAAAAGCAATATGTTGGAGTCATGCACTATATCCAACTTTGGAATAAATCATTGCACTAGAATTCAAACTGTGATGGGAACTTATCGAATTTCCTCAAAAAGTGATAGTAAAAGATGGAGAGCAAGACTTGACTCCTGAACGGTGTACATTCGTCCGAGAAACATAGCTTCACCAACGCTCAAGTACAATCTAAAATTCAACTACCTTCCTTCAAAATTGCCACCATCCCAAAATCATCGCAAGGAGTTCCTATACCAAACTAAAGCACTACGTAATCTCCAAGGTGTAGATAGCATTGCCAATGTAGATAATTAGAATTCTAATTAAAACCAGAGCAAACACTTAATGGATAATCGATAAAGTAAATGCAACGCCTTGGGATGGCACCCAAGTAATCAACTGGAATTCATAGGGTAACAATTTAAATCTTGTCTTGCTCTAGAGCACACATTGTTACCAATGAAAGCATACTTTTGGGGGCAAATGTTAACCTTGGTTTTTAACCAGCAGAAATCATTAGGAGTTAGAACATCGATAGAAGATAGAATGACTTGAAATTTGGAAAAAACACTCAAAAGCCTAAAGGAAGAACTCATGAAAGTATGGATTCAAGAAAGGCTGTCTTATATTCGACCCAATTAAGCTCCTTAATTCAGTACCTAATATAGGTGCTTAACTCTAGCACATTCATACTTGGCACAAGTGATCCTCTAGACTTCATATGAATATTCATGAAGTTTCATAGATTTTCTGAGAGCCAATCATCAAGAATGAAGATGTGACGATCCGTACGATAGAATAATCTAAGTCATGGAAGAACGATGATCGAACCTTATCAACAATCTACCAAATTACATGGAGAACATATAGATGAAGTATAGAACTCAACACAAAAGGATTCAGCCATCCAATACCTAAGGGCTTGATTTGGCTTTGAATTTAGGCTGTAATTCGGTACCGAATCTATTCCTTAGCTCCTACGTTGTGTGGTCTTGGGCTAGTATATGGACTTCTCCGATAATGGGCTTCTTATCCAATATGGAAGCTACCACTATAAATACAGACTAAAGAGAAACTAAAGGGGATCATATTTCCTCCATTACTACATGGAAGCCTTGTCATTTCTTCAACTTTTTCTTTATTCTATAGTCATTAAGGCAGTTCCTTTAGGAAATTCTAGAACTTAGAATCTATTTAACACCCGCACTTGTGATTTATTATCCTTCAATCATTTTGTAATCATACTCTATTAAGATAAAATCAATAAGCAAAGCTATATAGTAGATGTTGGCTTAGTTAACAACCGAACCATTATAAAACTTAACATAAAAGGATCTAGCCATCCAATGCCTAAGGAATAGATTTGGCCCTGAATTAAGGCACTAATTTGGTACCGAGTCTATTCTTTAGCTTTTGTGCTCACAACATTTCTTATGTGGGCTTGGGCTACTATTTAGAGTTCTCTGGTAATGGCTTCTTATCCAATATGGCTGCTAAAAATAAAAATCAAAGAGCAACTAAGAGAGGATTTGATTTCTTCATTACTACGCGAAAGCCCTGTCATTTCTTCAACTCCTTTTCTACTCTATAGTCACCAAGGTGGTTCCTTTAGGCAATTCTAGGACTTAGAATCTGTCTAACACTTGTACTTGTGATTAATTCTGCTTCAATCAATTTGTAATCATTCTCTATCAAGATCAAATCAACAAGAAAAGCAATAAAGTGGATGTTGTCTTAGTTAACAGCTGAACCACTATAAAAATCCCTGTGTCTCATTTACTTTTCTGCTATTTTCTATTATATTTGCTATGTTCTAATAGGGCTGGTGCTTTCACTTCATACTCAAGATTGTTGATTCACTTTTTGGGTTAACATTTATCTCACTATAAAGTAATAAACTAACAATATACAACTCAGTATCATATATATACAATAATTCAATGTCATACAAGTATCAAGTAATAATCCTAAAATAGTACTCCTCAAAGCCCAATAAAATAAATGTTGGTCATATCGTCCTTATACTTGAAATGTCTTGGACTGACCCGAGTATAAAAAATAACATATGGGTCAGACTATGTCTAATCAAATATAATATTAAGCGTATGCAGAGTAAACATGAAATAATATAACATAAATAATCAAATCATCAGGCAACATAAATGGATGTCTATAAATAAAGCAATAAATACCTTGAGTATAAGTAAGATGCCATATAGAAACACATGGCATCACACCACCCTAGTATCTCATATCACTACCCAAATATCACATATTCGTAGAAAACAATTAGAACTGATATCAAAAGATGTCATCACCCATATAGAAACACATCAAACTAGAAATCATAGAATCAATACTAATGGGTGGATCACACATTTCCAAAAATCAACATTCAAATCCCGAAAACATCTTTAAAGAGGTATCACCATATATAATCAGGCTAATATGCAGCTATGCCCAAATGTATCACTCAATCTCAAATAATAAAACATTCACAATATCAATATAAATGATATCCATAATGAAAACATGATAATGTCGACACATGCCAAAGAAAGATACAATTGGTGACAAATGCCTATGAAAATATAGTTGGCACCCATAATATATAATCGACGACATATATCTAAGAAAATAACTAGTAACATATGCCAATGGATAGTAATTGGCGATATGTGCTGAAGAAAGATAATAGGCAACACACACCAAAGAAGGATAATAGGTTACACATGCCAAAGAAGGATACCAGTATTGATCATGCTCACGACTTGGTCTCCAGTATAATCATAACTTATCAGCTCTAGTAGGAGAACAAGTACTTGCTTGTATCACAACACACCAGAGCTAGATGGGAGACTGATGAATACACCTGCTCTAGAAGACTACACATGTAACTGGCGAATACGACACACATGCCAATCTAGCATGGCTCCTACAGTCTTGGTTACCTCGACGGACATCATGACTCCTAATGCATCGCATGTCATAAACATGCTATAAGACTACGCTCTGCATTAGTCACGACCCTACATACGCCCTCAAATGGTAACAAACTGCTGGCCTTGGTGACACAAAGGGGTTATACGTCGCCGACACACGGCTCTACAACTGCCGATACACGGCTATATATGTTGCCGACACACGGCTATAAATATTATTGACATAAGACTAGAATATTTCCAATACACGACAGTGGGGTGTCATAGATCTGAGGTGCAATTAGGCACTAGGATGGATACTAGCTAATCCGGTTCACTCTTGTAACAAAAAGGGAGTTGGACAGTGATACACAAATTCTGTAAACATATATATATATATATATATATATGTATATGTATATGTATATGTATATATATATAGTAGCCGGAACACAACTATAGAGACATACCGACACATTACACTATAAATATGCTAGCACACAGCTAAATGAATATGCCGATACACGGCTTTGTATATGGCCGACATATAGCTCAATATAATCATCAGCATACGTCTTCACTTCAGTTAACACATGAGTATAATATGTTCACTGTATCGAATATCACACTTCATATTCCCATAATTAAGTGTCATCCACGAGCAAAGGATAACCGAATAATAGCACAATGCTTTAATTAAATACTACTTTCAAATAATGTTATAAAACGTCTATATCAATTATAAATAATTACAAAATATCTAAATTAGTTTAATTTATTCATAATCAAACAATTACATTTTAATAACTTGAATTATATATTAAAATTTCATAAGATATATAACAAAACAAAAATTCAAACCATTTCATATCTTGCTTTTAAATACTAGTGGATAAACTTTATTTATTTATTAATCTTAAAATGATTTTCACATCAATATTTAACACATATATATAGCATATGAACTCTAAAGTAATATATACAGACACACAAACATAGTAACTTGTTCATTATAGTTTATTTTATATTTTACCTATACAGATTATACAAGTATTTCAAACAAAATGTTCTAAATATTCATTCAAACATACAAATAATATACATACATGCAAAAAGTAAAATTCCAACAATCACAGTAAGTACAATGTATCAAAAAGTTTATTATAGCAAGATAGTCAAACTAATAAGGTCTAAACATGGAATAATTCACAGCATGACAACATCAAATACACACAGGTGTACACCCACAAACACAACGCTAGAGCAAAAATCAGTTCAGTGAAAGGATACCAAAGGAAATACTAAACAACAACCTCACAAACAGTTCAACTCACACATGTATGCACATACATACACATGTTGAACAAAACACACGCACCTACAAAAATACAAGCTCAAGCAACCTGAAACATTTTTGTTCGAGGTTCACCACCGGTCTACCGATCCTTATGAATTGGTCGACCGATTATATGGCTATACCGATCGTCGGCTACTGGTGATTCACCACCCATTCCAATCATTTCAAAGAAAATTCAATGCCATAACAACAATTCGGTAATGGATATCTTAAAAAATAATAAAAGAGAAGGTTATATGATTAACATAGGTATGTGAGTGTGGACTACTCCCTTGAGAATTGCGAGCCGCTCCTTCTTGTCTCATCAATCATACGCACGCATGCATAACTTCGATAAAACCCTAATTTCCTATAAGCGCATGCATGATATAACATTCCGAAGTACCGAAATTGAATAAGATTTATATTAATTTGTTTGATTTTTTTTGCTTGATTTTAGAAATGAAGATTGCTACCTCTTATGGCTTCAAGAGGAAGATAGATAATGATATAGTGAAGTACGTACATGAATCTAAAATGAAGAGGAAAGAAAAATTTGGAGTAGAAAACTCTGGAGGCAATTTTTGGGCTTGGATATAGCTTTTAGGCCAAAAAAAATAAAGATGAGCAAATATAAATATATTCATATTCTCCCTTTTCTATATAAAACTATATTTCTATTTAAAATTACTTCTCTACTAAATCAATATTATATTGCAAACACATCACTTCTACATTACTTTCACATTTCAACTTATTTAAATTTAAATATTATATTTACACAATTTAAATCCTTTTATTAAATAATTTCAAAAACCATTTTCAAGTAAATGTCCAATTTCTAATTTAATTAATTAAATTACTATTATTTACTTAAAATAATGATTACTTAAAATCCGGGTTGTTACAGACTTACCGGTTCAACAAAATTGCATCCTCGTAATTTCCTAAATGAAGGATCTATAGCAAACCAATTATATTAAACTTATTTTATTATTAAATTATTTTTAGATTCCAAAATATTTACCCAAAGAAAAATTGTTTACCAAAACCACAAAATTCTTCATTTTAATAGCTTCCTTTTCAAATATTATATATAGGGATTATATGTTTTTACCAAAATTCATTTTATTTTAATTCAAATTTAATTTGAAATTAAAATTTTCATTAGTAAATCCTTAAAATATTTCACAAAAAAAATTTACAATTCAAAATTTCTTTTTATAATCTCATTTTCCCATTTAATAAAAGTATCTTCTAATATAATGTTTAATTTTAACATTTCATTATAACAAAATTATTTTCAAACTCTATTTTACAAATTATTTTCCATAAATTTACATAATTATTTAATGCATTTAAAACTAAACCTATGCTCTATTAAGATAATTTCTAATTAGGTGGATTTGTTATTTTTCCAAGATACTTTATTTTTAAGAAAATTTTCCATCCGTACAAAAATAAAATAACAAAACCCATAATCTTTCAAATTTCTAAACCAAACACTTATTTTCTGTGATAATCCAAATTTCTGGACATTTGTTAAATGGTAATTAGCTAGTTTTTATTTAGTTGAACAGATAAAATTCTGATAATTAAAGATATCTGGATGTATATAAATGGATTTGAAACTACAATAAATATTGAAATATAAATATATAAAAATGATAATTCTTATAGTAAATTAATAAATATATAAATAGAATTTGAATTTAAAATTCAAGATTTAATATTTTAAACCAAATAAAAATTTGTTTGGAATTATAATAAATATATATAGGTATATATATATATATATATATATATATATATATATATATATATTGGAAGTTAGGATTTGAATTTAATATAATAGTTTTTCAAAAGCTATTTAAAGGTTAAATTATTTTTATATATTTTACAGACTTATATATAATATATTTGTGTCTATTTTATTAATCTGTAATTAAATTTCAAATCATATTTTTAGGTTATAAAAGGAAATCATATGGATGAATATGTATTTGTTTAAAAGTATAATTACTTTAGTAAAATAAAGATTTAATAAAAAGTTTAAAAACTTTCTTTATAATTTAAACATGTTATAAATATAACTAAAGTAAATAGAAAATGAATTAAGTGAAAATATAATAATAAAAAAATTATAAAACATATTAAATAAATTTAATAAGACATGTGTAACATTAATAACACATGTATCTAACAAGTGTAAACCATATAATGAGGAATTAAACAAGTGTAGCTTAATTACATTATACAAATACAAGTGTCATGTTTTTTTAACTTTCTTTTTATTTTTAAAAGGATAATAAAAACATTTCTATATACATATCTACTCTCTTATTTTCTTTCATGCATTCGAAATTTAAAACTTGAGCAAAACAAAATCCTGGAAACTAAATCAAATCAGGAATAAAAGTAAATCAAGCAAGATCAACTCAGTTTTATCAAACAGCAAGCAAGGTCAAAGGAATGCAAACTCATTTTAAGACAAAGTAGATTCAAAGAATCAGTTTCCAGTTAAAAGCAATTTCCAGATTAAGATCAACTATCAATTCCTTCTTTGATCAAATCAAACAACAAACAAGTTCTAGTATTCAAAAGTTCTCAAGTCAAATCATTTCCAGGTTTTTGTTTTTCTTCAACTAGGTGAGCAAACAACTAAAAAGCTATTATAAACTTGATGCATGTGATGATCTTTTAATGTCATGATATGAGAAATGCTTTGCATGGTTGTGAATATGTGATTGAATGTATATATGCAAGTAATATAAGTGTGCATGTCTGTATGCATATACATATACATATCACTGTTTTTATACTAACAGACTAAAAATCTAAAGCAAAAACTAAATTATCTTCATACAATCTCTTATAGGCTAAGAAATTCGAACGCATTATTTTTGTTTAAGCATAATTAAAGTTTTAAAAATATATATAAGTAAAATAAGTTTGTATATTTTCTGGAATCAAGAAAACATAGTGGAATACCTAAAAAATATAAATTACAAAAACCTTGATGCTCTGATTTATATATACATATCCTAAATCAAATTTGAAAACTAAAATTTTTAAAGGAAAAATCAGAATTTTTAGTTTGGTTCTGAGTGTGGAAATCGTGGTTGATCAGAAATGGAACTTTGGGCAATTACTAGTGATCGATGAGGTTTACGTGGTCGATTGTGTTACTGGAGATAGATTGGAGGATGAAGGTCACGACAAAAATAGTTGAGGAATTTCTCATCCATGGTGGCGGCCGGTCGTCGTCGATATAGGGTTTAAGGTACAGTTCGGGTCGTCGATGATTTCGAGGGTTGTGTGTCGCCGTGATAGTTTCGAGTGGGCTCTGAGGTGGGGGAAATGGAAAAGGGAGGTCTGGCGTGGCTATCGGTGCGGGCTCATGGTTTTTGATGACTGGAGCCAGGTGTTGCTGGTGGTTTTGGTGACTGGGCTATGTTCGAGGGGTGCTCTATGATCTCGTTTTCGATTTGGGTGTTTGGTTAGGGTTCTGGGTAGCTAGGGAGGTCGGGGGAATCGACGGTGACTCGGGGTTGACATTGAAGTTGGCCGGCGTTGATCCGACGCCGTGTGCACGTACACTTGTATCTGAGTGGTGTGTAGTGTTAGGGAAGACGATGTTTTTCCTGGGTCTGGCTCGAGTATGTTAGGGTGTTGCCTCGAAGTTGTGAGTTGATCGCTGGTAATTCAGGAAAATTGTGGTTCGGGCTCAGGCCTGTAACAAAGTATTTTTGCAGTGTCGATGGTGATGAGTAAATCAAGTTTTTTTAAGCAAAAGAAATTTTTTGTTAAGTTTCAAAGAATACCTTCAAAGTAAATAGAAGCAAGTATTTAAAGTACAAATATTTATCGAATTTTCAAGAACAAATATATAGTATAGGCCTAATGTTTTATCTTGAGTTTAATTAAGATTTTAGGTAATTATAGATTAATTTATTTAATTAGTAATTAAAGATTAATTAATTAATTAAAAATTAAGGGTTATAATTAATTAATTAAGGATTTATTACTTTCTAATTAGAGATTAATAAATTTGTAATCAAGATAAGGATTAATTAATTAATAACTAAGGATAATAAATTAATTAATTAGAGATTAATTAATTGTTAATTAGAGATTAATAAATTTTTAATTAGCGATTAATTAATTGGTAATTAGAGATTAATTAATACAAGTACTTACTTGAATAATATTACTTAATGTAAAGGATTAATTTGTTAAGGGTTCATTAATTTAATTAGCAATTAGAGGGTTAATTAATTTAATTAGTTATTAAAAGTTAATTAATTATTAGAGGATAATTACTTATTAATTGAAGGTTAATTAATTAAGGATAATTAACCAATGGAATAATTACTTAATGAAAGTAATTATGGATAATTAATTCAGTTGGATAATTAAAAAATGATTAATTAATGGTTTGTTGTTGATTAATGTTAAGTAAGCAGGATTTAAAAGTAATTAAATTGATTAGAAATGGCACAATTAATTTATCTTGCTTATAGATGATTAAGATATAGTGAATGACTTAGATTATTTGATATCTCTGATATGTGATTGTTGATGCTTTGTGATATGAGATACTTTGGTTGAACTGTGTTATTATGTTTAATCTATCTGAAATGGGTTGTTGGGTGAATATGAAATCCTGAATATAAATTGTATTGGTTAAACTTAAACATTTGGCTTAAAGAAAAACATTGGATTCGAAGAGACCGGGGTTGAGTATCAGTAAATACCCGAAACCACTTCGATTTGAAATCTATAATAATTCTTTATAGATTTGATATGTGAAATCAATAGGCTGGAATGGAATAATATAAGTAAACTGGACCATTGAAACTAAGTAAGGGTACTTAGGGATTGATTTGTGAAATAAGTGTTGATTATGACAAGTTAAGAACTCGTAGTAAGGTACGAATTATCGCGGGTTTCAGTTATGTTTTAAAACATAATATTTCAAATTTTATAGGTTTACTCACGCTGGGTTCCAATCTGACCCCGGTGTTACTTTGTTGTAATGCTCGGATCAGATCGAATATTACAGATTTTTAGGTTAGGACGTTTTGGAGCTTAGGAGACGAGCGGGATAGCAGGAACGTATGGAGTTATTCCGCTAAGTATTGTATTTATTAATAGTAGTCTAGGACAGGTTGATACAACTGTCTAGTCGATTTGTAAATGGTTGTACTCTGATAAATTGTATGTAATCTGACAATTGCATCTTTCTTTGTATAAATGCTACTATTTGATATTATATTTAATCCGCTGCGAATGTGAGATGCTATTGTTTTCTGTTCTTCCTCTACCTACTTCTTCTTTTCTCTAACAATCTGAAATTTTCGATGTTTGATTGCTCGGCACTTCTACTGTGAGCGTATTAGTGTCAAATTTTTGAGGTCGAAAATTTTGGGTTGTTACATTTTGGTATCAGATCTGAAGGTTAAGCGAGAACCTTGGCTCTCATGGGTTTACTCATTAAGGATATGGTCAATAGTACCTTAGAATGAGTTGAGTGTTAGTGTGTGTGTGTATATGAGAGCGTACTTGTTATTTTCTTATGTAATGATTTTAAATAGTTTTAAAAATAAATGATTTTTATATAAGCTTATATTTTGATATATATATATATATATATATATATATATATATATATATAAAAGCAACAATTTTTCTAAGCACTATATATGAAGATAATTGGTTATCGGTTGTTCAAATTGGATAAAATCATAAGAATTTAAGTGATAATATATATATAATCAAATAGAATTGGGTAATATGAACTAGACAAACGAGGATAAAGCAAAATGAAATGTTTTAAGGAATTAAACATTTAGATAAGTATGACTTGTAAATTGGAAGGGATTTAGATTGTGAAATTTTAAAATTTAAGTCCAGAAATTTGAAATTGTTTCAAAATGTTAAAAGAAATAATAAATAATATTATTCAGAATATTTTTGAATGTAATCTTATTTTAAAACTAGAATTGTTTGAAAATTTTAAAGAAATTTGTTTGAATTAGAATCAAAGGTAGTTTAAAATTTAGGGTATGACTTGATGTGCAAAGGAAATAAGTTTGTATATATGTGGGATATACATAATATCAAAGATGATTTGAAAGAAACTCAAAGTGTTGAAGTTTTGGATTTTCTTCTTCTTAGAAGGTGATGTGAAAACCCAAAGTAAAATAAGTTTTTGAACTTATAAGTGGAAAGGTTTTTAGTAAGAAGTTTAAAATTTGAAATAGAGAATTCAAATTGAATCAGGTTGGCTGGATAAAATAAATTGAATTTAACTTAAGGGGAAGTTAAATAAGTTTAGAACAAACAACCTGAATTGGGAATTTCAAGATGAAATTGAGGTTTAAGTTAGGAAAGTTAAATGGGTTGATTTGTAAAGGAAGTTATATATGATCTCAAAATGGGTTTGAGTTCTGGAAATTAGTAATGAATGTTATTGATGGTTATTTTAAATAATTTGGATATTTATTTACTTTGACTTATCCTGATATCATCCTGTTGTTATTAATAATCTATGGAACTATGAATTGGATTATTTAGATGAACTAAGAAGTGGAGTGAGGTAAAATATATCCATTACTGAAATGAAATGAAAATAAAACTTTGATTTGAAATTATTAAAATGATTTTTATTTCTAGAGATAAAATTGAAATTATGGAAATGAAATCACTTTGAACTTAAGATTTAAATGTTAAAAATATAAACTTGCAACTAAAATTGTTAAGAATTGGTTTCAAAATTTGAAGTTAAAATTGGGTAATAAATTGGATTCTGAAGATTAAATTGTTTTTGAACTCTTATTTGAACTTTGGAATAAGTTAAGTAAAGGAAATTTGAAATGGAATTTTGAAATTTGGACTCAGGATTAAATCGATTAAAGATTTAGGTTGTTGATTTAAAAGTAAAGGTTAATTTGATTTAAGGGATTAAACCAACATTTAAAATTTAACTTGAATTTATATAATTCGAGATGTTTTAAAGTCGAGATTGGAATTGGGATTTGCTTAATTGAATTTGATTTGAATTAACTGGAAGTGAGATTGAATTTGAATAAGTTTAAACTCAAATCGAAATTGATTTGAATTTGGGAAGGGAATCGAAGTTAATTTAAATTAAATTGAAATTGAATCAATTTAATGAGATTGGAAATTGAAAGTTAATTGGAAATGGAGATTGGGAAATTGAACAGTTTGACTCTGAAACTATTTTCAAATAAAATTGTTTTAATATAACTGTGTTAAATCTATTTTCCTAGCAATTCACTATACAACCTTTCCTTTTGAAGCCCAAACTATCTTATACTTATTTTACAACTATTTTGAAACTAATTACTATTTTCAACAATTTTACATCTGTTTACAAATTAATTTCTATATTACAACTATTTTGCAACTATCTAATCATTCTACAACTATTTAATTATTTGACCACTATTCTATAATTACTTAACTATTTACTGCTATTTTACAACTAATTGTTATTTTACAACTACTTATCTATTTTAAAATTTCAAGCTATTTTCTAAATTCAAATGGTCAGAATGCAAACTGTTTATAATTGAAGTGATAGCCTAAATGGAAATTAAAACAATTGTAAATAAGTGAATAGAATCAAAACGAAGGTGAACAAAAAGAATATTGGTTTAGCTAATAACCAATGAAGATAAATATGTAGGATGTACGTATATTATTCCATTCGCAGAATGATTTGATCCAGATTGAGTACAGAATTTCGAGATAGTATATCGATCCGAGTTGGGATTTTTCACTCGACTTTCGACGGCGAACCCTGGATATGGAATTTTGATTAATTCTGGAAATTGTCTACCATAGTTAGGCTATGCAAGGAGAATATTGGTTTCTGATCAAGAAACCAGATCTGAGTCCGCACTAGGAAGTCGGATGGATGATACTAGTTCGGATGTGAAACCGTGTGATCGAGTGAGCGATCGGATTTGATATTGTATACGGATGATATATGTACATCATACGTGTTTGAAAGAAATTGATATTGAAATTTTGAAAGAAATGAGAAATGATTTTGAATAGAAAAGTATATTTTGAGAAATATATATGGATTAAAGTGGAAGTTGGATATCTTTTGAAATTCACTTTATGAAAAGTAAGAAATATGGTAAGTATATTTATAAAGGAAATTAACTTTGAATATTTGATTTGGTATAAATCAACTTATATATATTTGTTACATATGATAAACTTCCCCTATGTTGAATCTAAAACCAGAAGAAAAGGGTTTGAATAATATTTGAGGTATAAAAGGGGAATCTATATAAGTGATTCCAAGATTTTATATATTTACGTATATATATATATATATATATAAATGGTTTTATGAGAATGATTTTGGGAAAAAAGTTTTGGAACCTATGGATTTTTGAAAGGCTTTTGATTTTTGGAAAAATCAATTTTAAAAATTTGGAAAGCCAAGTTTGGAACTATCAATTTGAGATATTGATTTTGTGTAAAGGAGATTTTGATGTAAATCATAAAGGGTATGATTTGAAAGATACTATATGTATATAGTATAAAATGTTTGATATTGGCTATGGAGAAAAAGGCGCTCCCATTGAAATGAACTTCATAGGAGATCCATGGGGTGTTTTGCCTTGAGCCCTAAAGGGGAGGATCTAAATTGAATCCTGGGAGGAAGTCCGGACAAACTGAAGTTCCTGAGGATTTTGTGTTATGGGTAGCGAAAGTCGAGGGCGTTGATGCCTACAGAGACATTTGGGTTATGTTGTAACGACAGTGTAGCTCAATGTCACTGCGATCTACTGCGGGCCAAAGCGGAAGTCGTGTATGCTGTGAGAGCCAACGGTCTACATTTGATTTTGCCGTGATGGCGACGTAACATCGGTAGACTGCAACCGACGAAGACATAGTGAAAGTCATGAGGCCATGAGAGCCTAAGGCTACATTGGGACTCGACTGATGTAGTCTGGGACCTATGTAGGAGTGGTGAAGTTTCATTTGGCAGCGAAATTCGAGGGCGCTGATGCTTATAGTTACATGAAATTTTGCCGTGATGGTGACGTAACCCTGGATGTAGCAGCAATCTATGGTGGATTCCATGGCGTAATCGAGGGGCGCAGGGTGCCTATAGTTATCTATGAATTTTGCCGGGTTGGCAACGTAACCATCGGGTTAACTGCGACCATGGAGGGGCTATGATTTCCAGAGCATTCTTACCAAAAATGTTTCCTATATTCCCAAAAATTGTTTTCTATATTCTCACATAATTTTCGGAAATATTTTCCAAGTATTTTCACTGGGTGTTGGAAATGGGTCTACCAAATACTTACAGATTTTTCAGTCCTACTCCTGATCAACATATGACCAAATTTCTGTAAGAACGAGGATGGACTTGTTGGGACGTCAAGTTATAAAAAGAATTTTTATAAAAATATTTTGGTAATATTTTATAGATTTTAAAGTGGTTTAAAAAAATTCTTAATAAAAGTATTTATAGTTGAAAATGATCAAAGAGCAATTTAAGCTGACAATAAGCATTTTAATAAATTCTGGCTTCGTTCCTTTTCGAGAACGAAAAGATTCGAATGAGGAAGGAAAGTGATAACCCGGATTTCTGGACATTTGTTAAATGGTAATTAGCTGGATTTTTTTAGTTGAACAGATAAAATTATGATAATTAAAGATATCTGGATGTATATAAATGGATTTGAAACTATAATAAATATTGAAATATAAATATCTAAAAATGATAAATCTTATAGTAAATTAATAAATATATAAATAGAATTTGAATTTGAAATTCAAGAGTAAATATTTTAAAACTAATAAAAATTTGTTTGGAATTATAATAAATATATATAGGTATATATATGTATGTATGTGTATATATATTGGAAGTTAGGATTTGGATTTAATATAATAATTTTTCAAAAGCTATTTAAAGTTTAATTTTTTTTATTCTACAGACTTATATATAATATATTTGTGCTTATTTTATTAATATGTAGTTAAATTTTTAAATCACATTTTTTTAGGTTATAAAAGGAAATGTATACGGATAAATATGTATTTTTTAAAAGTATAATAGCTTTAGTAAAATAAAGATTTAATAAAAAGTTTAAAAACTTTCTTTAAAATTCATACATGTTATAAATATAGTTAAAGTAAATAAAAAAATGAATTAAGTGAAAATATAATAATATTAAAAAATTATTAAGCATATTAAATAAATTTAATAAGACATGTATAACATTAATAACACATGTAGTTAACAAGTGTAAACCATATAATGAGGAATTGAACAAGTGTAGCTTAATTACATTATACAAATACAAGTGTCATGTTTTTTATCTTTATTTTTATTTTTAAAAGGATAATAGAAACATTTCTATATACACATCTACTCTCTTATTTTCTTTCATGCATTCAAAATTTAAAACTTGAGAAAAAACAAAATCCTGGAAACTAAATCAAACCAGGAAGAAAAGGAAATCAAGCAAGATCAACTAAGTTTTATCAAACAACAAGCAAGGTCAAAGGCATGCAAAACTCATTTTAAAACAAAGTAGATTCAAAGAATCAGTTTCCAGTTAAAAACAATTTCCAGGTCAAGATCAACTATCAATTCCTTCTTTGATCAAAGCAAACAACAAACAAGTTTTAGTATTCAAAATTTTCAAGTCAAATCATTTCTAGGTTTCTGTTTTTCTTCAACCAGGTGAGTAAACAACTAAAAGATATTAAAAATTGATGCATGTGATGATCTTTTAATGTTATGATATGAGAATTGCTTGCGTGGTTGTGTATATGTGATTGAATGTATATATGCAAGTAATATAAGTGTGCATGTTTGTATACATATACATATCACTGTTTTTATACTGACGGACTAAAAATCTAAAGCAAAAACTAAATTCTCTTCATAAAATCTCTTATAGGCTGAGAAATTCAAACACGTTATTTTTGTTTAAGCATAATTAAAGTTTTAAAAACATATCTAAGTAAAATAAGTTTGTATATTTCTGAGAATCAAGAAAATACAATGGAATACCCAAAACTTGTAAATTTCAAAAATATTGATTGTCTGATTTATATATATATATATATATATATATATATATATATATCCTAATTCAACTTTGAAAACTAAGATTTTCAAAGGAAAAATCATAATTTTTAGTTTGGTTTTGTGTGTGGAAATCGTGGTAGATCAAAAATGGAACTTTGGGCAATTACTGATAATCGGTGAGGTTTAGGTGGTTGAGTGTGTTATTGGAGTTAGATTGGAGGATGGGGGTCACGGCTAAAATAGTTGAGGAATTTCTTGTCCATGGTGGCGGTCAGTCAGCGTCGATATAAGGTTTAAGGTATAGTTCGGGTCTTCGATGATTTCGAGGGCTGTGCGTCGCCGTGATAGTGTCGAGTGGGCTCTGAGGTGGGGGAAATGGAAGAGGGAGTTCTGGCGCGGCTATTGATGCGAGCTCGTGGTTTCCGATGACCGAGCCAGGTGTTGCTAGTGGTTTTGGTGACTGGGCTATGTTCCAGGGGTGCTGTGTGATCTCATTTTCGATTTGCGTGTTTGGTTAGGGTTCTTGGTAGCTGGGAGGTCGAGAGAATCGGTGGCGACTCGGGGATGACATTGAAGTTGGTCGGCATTGATACGACATCGTGTTCACATACACATGTACACTTGTATCTAAGTGGTGTGTATCGTTGGGGAAGGCGATGTTTTTCTTGCGTCTGGCTCGAGTATGTTATGGTGTTGCCTCGAAGTTGTGAGTTGATAGTGAGTAAGTAGGGAAAATTGTGGTTCGGGCTCGGGCATGTACCGAAGTATTTTTGCAAAGTCGATGGTGATAAATAAATCAAGTTTTTTAAAGCAAAAGCAAAATTATGTTAAGTTTCAAAGCAAAGCTTCAAAGTAAATAGAAGCAAGTATTCAAAGTATAAATATTTATCGAATTTTCAAGAACAAATATATAATATAGGCCTAATGTTTTATCTTGAGTTTAATTAAGATTTTGGGTAATTATAGATTAATTTGTTTAATTAGTAATTAAAGATTAATTAATTAATAATTATGGGTTATAATTAATTAATTAAGGATTTATTACTTTCTAATTAGAGATTAATAAATTTGTAATTAAGATAAGGATTAATTAATTAATAATTAAGGATTATAAATTAATTAATTAGAGATTAACTAATTATTAATTAGAGATTAATAAATTGTTAATTAGATGTTAATTAATTGGTAATTAAGGATTAATTAATGTAAGTAATTACTAAATAATAATTACTTAATGTAAAGGATTAATTTGCTAAGGGTTCATTAATTTAATTAGTAATTAGAGGTTAACTAATTTAATAAGTAATTAAAGGTTAATTAATTATTAGAGGATAATTACTTATTAATTAAAGGTTAATTAATCGAGGATAATCAACCAATGGAATAATTACTTAATGAAAGTAATTATGGATAATTAATTCAGATGGATAATTAAAGAATGATTAATTAATGGTTTGCAATTAATTAATGTTAAGTAAGAAGGATTTAAAAGTAATTAAATTGATTAGAAATGGTACAATTAATTTATCTTGCTTATAGATGATTAAGATATATTGAATGACTTAGATTATTTGATATCTCTAATATGTGATTTATGATGCTTTGTGATATGAGATACTTTGGTTGAACCGAGTTATTGTGGGTAATCTATCTAAAATGGATTGTTGGGTGAATATGAAATCCTAAATATAAATTGTATTATTTAAACTTAAACATTTGGCTTAAAGAATAACATTGGATTTGAAGAGACCGGGGTCGGGTATCAGTAAATACCCGAAACCACTTCGATTTGAAATCCACAATAATTCTTTATAGATTTGATATGTGAAATGAATAGGATGGAATGGAATAATACAAGTAAACTAGACCATTGGAACTAAGTAGGGGTACATAGGGATTGATTTTTGAAATAAGTGTTGACCATAACAAGTTAAGAACTCGTAGTAAGGTACGAGTTACCCTAAGTTTCAGTTATGTTTTAAAACTTAGTATTTCAAATTTTATGGGTTTACTCATGTTGAATATGCGGTTACATGATTTTTGTTTGATGATAATAAACATATATATATTCATTTAAATGTATTTGGTAACGTACTATTTCTTTTTTCATAGATTAAATAAATATTTGCTGAATAAAATTAAATAACACATAATTTGAATTCAAATAGAAATTTTATTCAAACAAATATTTATTACAATTTTGAATAGTACAAATTCAAGCTCTCACTATACATATACAATTTTGATTACAATACATCATAATTTCATATTTACATTTAACCTTACTACACATCACTCCTTCACTCAATTCGTATTTTATCTTCAATTTCATTCCAGATAGAATCCAGCATCTGAGCAATCCGCAAAAATATACACTAACGCAGTAAAATTGAAAAAGAAATATTTTTGCATTTTAAAATAAAATATGGATTTTGAAAATATTATTTGCCTCAGTTATTTGGGTTGTTCGTCGTCATTTAAATTTGAATTTGTCATACACGAACAGCTTGTGACATACACAGTGTATCAATGTATATGCCACAAGGCCATGCTCATCGAAATATACACTTGATAATGTTACAGGGACAACTTTCAACACAAGGTCAAATCCGAGCCTCAAGCTGGATTCAACTCAAGTGCAATGTAAGTGTACAAGCTCAATAAAATTGTCAAAATCCAAAACCAACATAGACAATACCACTGACTCGAAGAACAGATCAAAAGACCACATGGTCAGTGCATAGTCGCATCAAGAAACCAAAACCAGAAAGTACACATGACTATCTCAACTTCAAACTCACAACAAGCATGGTACAAGGACTACAATTACAAAACTCAACTCAACATAGATGCATATGCACAAGTCAAGTGATGCACCAGTGATACCAGTGGAATGAACAAGAGCAGCCTCCACATATATGGTCTGAAACTCCACGACAGTTAGTCAATTACAAATGAACATACAGGATGATCACACATGAATACAACTCACATGCAAGCACAGCCTCAAACCAGCATCAAGTCAAGTCAACGGCCAAAACATATGAAACAAAGAAATGCATCATGCAAGCTACAGATATCAGTGCACAGGATATGGCAATCAAAATAAACAAAGGGCAACAACAATGAATCAGAGACCAACAATATGCAAGCTGCCTGAAGAATACAAGAAGTGACAATTATCATATCGAATCAAAGCAAGTGCTATCAGGTTGAAGATACATTACAGTGACAATATAAATACTACAAATTCACGTCCAGAAAATGTAAAGTCGAAGGCCACAGTGGAGGAATGAGTTCAACATTTATGCAATAGTGACCAAGTAGCATGCGACAATATCAAATGAATTCACCAAAACAATTACATGAAGTCTCGAACCAAAAAATAAGGCCGCAGGTAGTTTCAAACCAAATCAGTGATGAAGACACGATACATAATGCAGCAGAATCGAGCACAGATAGTAAAGACTCAAATGTACAAGTCAGTAAAGATTCATTCAAGCCATAAGCTACTGACCGGAGTTACTGAAAACAAAGAACACTCGCAACAGTGGTGATGCAGTGCAATACAAAACGATTATCAAGTGTATACATGATGAAGCAACAGAGTAACCAAAGTCAAAGCCGTGACCTTATCAAAATCAAACAAGTACGGGTTGACGCAAATGGCCGAAAATGAACAAGTGCCAGAAATCAAAACAATTTCAAGTTGAACAAATCAAGACCGAAGTCAGATGAATATTAAACCAAGGAAAATAAAACAGTTCAAAGTCAGAGCCTTGGCAATAAAGGAATCGAACCAAGTCAAGATCAACAATGTGATGACCAAAGGAGTCGAAATCAATGCCGTGGGATTCAAGCAAGGAAAATATATTCGTATTGAACAAGTCATAAAACATCTTAAACGTACAAGCATCATCAAGCGGCAGAGAAAAGATTTTGACAAATTCAAAAAACCATCAGACGAATATATACGAACGAATATTCAGGGATTCAATCTCTATAAATTACAATCAACATCATCGGCAATAATAATAGAGTTCGAATACGAAAATCATAAAAGCACAAAAAGGGAAATTACATACCGAAGCAAACAGTGAACTCGATCAAATAGAAGCGGCCAAGAGCGAACAAACAAGAACGAAGCACACGAATAACCACTGTATCGATCAACAAAAAGGCGCAGCTTCAAAAGCCCTAATTTTGGAACGGAGAAATCAAGCCGCTATTTCACAAAGAAACGAAGACGATCGGATCTAAATAAAAAAAGAGGGGCCGGCCTCTTCTATTTTAAGAATTTCTTTTTAAATATTATAAAAGGGCTTTTAATTTCTAAATTAGGGCTGTCTTTATTTTAAAATTGCTTTTAAATTTGTATTTCATCTTTTAACCATTGTATTTACTAGTCGTGTGACTAGGGGACAAACTACATGGCGTAGTTTGAGAATTCGCAACTCAGTGGCTGAGTTGTGGCAGGGTTTTGAGTGTAGAGTTAGGTTTAGTCGATAGCGGGTGTCGCGAGTTTACGTGTGTAAGCGTCTGACTAACTAATTTCTAGTAGAAACCTTAGGGGCAGCACGTAGGCAGGGTTTTGCCGAAGCTAGGTAAATTCTGTGTTGTTCTGTTTCTGTTATTTATATTCTGCAATATCTGTGCTGCTATTATTCTGCTGTGAACTGTGTTGAAATCTGAATTGAATATTTTATAAGCTTCCGCAATAAATTTTTATAATTGATAGTATCACCCTATTCACCCCCCCTCTAGGGTGAAATCGATCCTACAACTCACGCTTGTTTCCAGCCTGACCCGGTTGTTACTTTATTGTAATGCTCAGGTCAGACCGAGTATTGCAGATTTTCAGGTTAGGACGTTTTGGAGCTCAAGAGGCGAGCTGGATAGCAGGAACGTATGGAGTTATTCTGCTGAGTATTGTAATTATTAATAGTAGTCTGGGACAGGTTGATATAGTTGTCTAGTCTATTTGTAAATGGTTGTACTCTGATGAATTGTATGTAATCTGACAATTACGACTTTCTTTGTATGAATGCAATTATTTGATATTATATTTAATCCGATGCAAATGTGAGATGCTGTTGTTTTCTGTTCTTCTTCTACCGTCTTCTTCTTCTTCTTTTCTCTAACAATCTAAAATTTTTGGCGTTCGATTGCTCGGCACTTCTACCGTGAGCGTATAAGTGTCGAATTTTCAAGGTCGAAAATTTTGGGTCGATACATTTTCCATTCACTAATATTAAAATTTCCAATTCTCTATATACATTCACATCTTAAAATCCTAACTCTATAACATTTACACATCGCATCTATTAAATCATTATTGAATATATAAACTTATATTCACAAATTCTCAAATACTATAAAATAAAGTGATGTAGCCTTGCCATCCACTATAGTGATTATAATATCAATTGGCTGCAATGTTGACCACATAATCAATACTGCCTCGCTAGTGGTCAATTGTGCATTAATATTCAATTCTTGCAACTACCACCAAAAATACATACTTATCATAAAATATCCTTTACAAACCATTTGCCAAAATAATAAATATGATCTCTGGTTTCCAAATCCTTTTACAAATATAAATCTTAAATATAACTTTACCAAGATAATCTACTTTCTTAGTTTCCCATTTAAAACATTCAACTCTATTCCAAAATACTTTATTTTCCACAAATTATTTATATCTTTGTAAATCATTGTGTCCAAATGTCTCGTTCAAGCGTTTAAGAATTTATGTCGAATACATGTGCACCCGCATCGACCGACATTCTTAACACATTCAACGGACAAGTTAACAAAATTTTCATTTCTAAAAATATCTATAAGTATTAATTTTACAAATTATTAAATATAAAAGTTTCGATAAAATAATTTTCCAAATCCTCATTTAATACTTTACTTATGATGTGTGTATATATACACTTTTTAAATGATTTCTAATTAAAATACAAACTTTACTACTAAAATCATTTGATAATAATAAAAACCAATATTTATATATGATCAACTTTCACTTTCACCAAACACTTACTAATTTTTAAAACATTTTCAAACGGTCTTTAAAATACACATATCCATATGTATATTACACAACAAACCATTTCAAAAAGCAACTTATAATAACAAACAAACATTACTCATATTTATTTGAACAAGTACAAACCAAATAGTTAAATTCACTTCATAGCTTTGATAATTATACACAAATCCCAAAATCAAATTCAATTCCCACAACTTTAAATTATCAAAAAACATAAGAGACTAAATAAAGGTACTCGACGGAAATTAATAATTTCCCCTGCACATTCTAATAAGACAAATCAAAACTCAACAACAAATCTCAAACCAAACATTAAAACGCAATATGAAACCATCTAAAAATGTAAATACAAATACTACTGGTTTGAGTAACTCCTTTCATCCTTGCTACTCCAACCACTTTATATTTCATGCTTAAAAAAAGAAATGAATTATATATTAAGTGCTTATATTTATAAACCACAAATATGTTCCCTTGATGACTACCCTAGTATTCATCCTATATGTATATACATATCTGTATATATAATATACTATCACTTATTATAGAAAATTGCCCAACACTCCTAAGGGTCAGGAACTTTAAGCCTTATATAAGATCTCGACTCGTTTCTCTAGTATACGATGTATTATTCTGAACCTACTTTGATACCATGCTGTAACACCCCACCTCTATACCTATTCTATCCAAGAGTATTACAGAGTAATACTATTAGATAATAAGAAGAAGGAGGCTATATGGGGTACATACGTATATTCCTTTGGACTAACACTGGTACTTATTAATACATCGAATGGATAACTTACCTATATGTACACATTATCGACACAGAGCAATAAACACGTATGCCTTTAGGATAGAACAATGCATAATATATAATAAACAGTAGAGAACACAGGGTCAGTAACATTGATAACATATAGCATAATGATTTGAATAAATACAAAATATCTCAAATGATGTTTGTCTCAGTATAATGTAATAAACTAGCAATATACAACTCAATACTATATATATACAATGACTCAATGTCATATACGTGTCAAGTAGTAATCCTAAAATAGTAATCCTCCAAGTCCAATAAGATAAATGATGGTAAGTCCATGTACCTAAAATGTCTCGGACCGACCCGAGTATTAAAAATAACATACGGGTCAAACAATGTCTAATAAAATATAATAATAAGGGTATGTGAAGTAAACAGGGAATACTTTAATTTAAATAATCAAATCATCAAGCAACGTTAATGGATGTCTATAAATATAGCAATAAACACGTTGAGTATATGTAAAATGCCATAAAGAAACATCAAGGCATCACACCACCCAAGTATCTTATATTACTACCCAAATATTTCATATCTGTAGAAAACAATCGGAACTGATATCAACAGATGTCTTCACCTATATAGAAACACATTAAAAAAGAAATCATAGAACAATACTAATGGGTGTATCACACATATCCACTAATCAACATTCAAATCTCGAAAACATCTATAAAGAGATATCATCGTGTATAATCAGGCTAATATGCAGCCATGCCCAAATATATCACTTAATCTCAAATAATATAACATTCACAATATCAATATAAATGACATCTACAATCAAAACATAGTTATGGTGACACATGCCAAAGAAAAATACTATTGGCGACATATGATTATGAAAATATAGTTGGCGCGCATAATATATAATCGACGATACACATCTAAGAAGAAAATTGGCAACATATGCCCATGTAAGTAGTTAGTGATATATGTTGAAGAAAGATAATAGGCGACACACCAAAGAAGGATAATAGGCAACATACACTAAAGAAGGATACGTGGATTGATCATACTCTGGACTTAACCTATGGTATAATCCCAACTTATCATCTCCAGTTGGAGAAAAAGTACTTGTCTATATCACAATGCACCAGAACCAAATGGAAGACTGATGGACACACCTGCTCCAAGAGACTACATATGTAACTAGTGAGCACGACACATGTTCCCATCCAGCATGGCTCCTACAGTCTTAGTTACCTCGATGGACATCATGATTCCTTATCCATCGCATGTCATAAACATGCTATAGGACTACGTTGTGCATTGATCACGACCCTACACAGGCCCTAATTTCGTAACAGACTATTAGCCTGGGTGACATAAAGGGCCTTTACATCGCCGACACATGACTCTATAATTTTCGACATAGGCTCTATACATTACCAACACATGACTATATATATTTTTGACACATGACTAGAATATTGCCGACATATGGTAGTGGGGTGTCACAGATCCAGGGAACGATCACCACAATTAGGCCACTAGGATAGATACTAGCCGATCTGGCTAACAAAGGGAATTGGAGAGTTATAGACAACATTGTAAATATATATAATAGCAGACATATGGCAGTAGTAACATACCAACACATGACACTATACATATGCTGACACATAGCTAAATACATATGCTGCCATTCAGCTTTGTGTATTGCCGACACACGGCTTGATATAATCACCGACACATGGCTTCACTTAAGTCAACCCATGACTACAATATATTCAGCGCAACGAATATCACACTTCATATCCAAGTATAAAGTGTCATCCACGAACAAAGGACAACCGAATAAATAACACAACGACCTCTCATACCACCGCGTGTATTACCTGGGTAATTGGCCCGGTAACATGAGGATCACCAAATAAGTACACCGTTCGGCACAAAGAACCATTCGGCATAGAGCCTCAGTCGGCACACAGCGTCACTCGGTGTAGAACCTTGTTCGATAAGAAGGCTTCGCTCGGCATAAAGCGTCGTTCGGCATAGATGAGCCGATCGACATGGAGCCTCGTTCGAAATAGAAAGGCCGGTCGGTACAGGCCTCATTCGGCATCTCACCTCGCTCAGCACAGGCCTCGTTCGACACACCTCCTCCCAATTGGCATGGTTCCTCGTTCGGCATAGAAAAGTCGGTCGGCACAGGCCTCGTTCGGCATCTCACCTCGCTCGACACAGGCCTCACTCGGCACACCTCGCCTCTCTCAGTGTAGAGCCTCGTTCGACATGAAGCCTCGCTCGACACGAGTCCTCGCTCGACACGAAGCCTCATTCGGCATGGAAAGATCGCTCGGCATCTTGCCTTGTTCGGCATAGAGAGGTAGCACGGCATCTTGCCTCGTTCGACACAAAGGGGTCGCTCGACACAGATGTCTCATTCGGCACTGAGGGGTTGCTCGGCACAGATACCTCGTTCGGAATTTAGGGGTCATTTAGTACAGCACCTCATTCGGCATTGATGGGTCGTTCGGCACAACATCTCGTTCGACATACGAGTGTCGTTTGCCCTGGATGTGTGGCTCGGCATGCGGGCGCCGTTTGGCATGGAGGCCTCGCTCGGCCTCCCCTAGTTCGACTAACCTCGCTCGGCAATTGACGCTCTCATTTATGGCTCGTCGTGAAGAAGTTAACACAGGCCGAGGTAGTTTGTTCCTAGGCCCATGAGGGAAGCCCAACCCATCTTTGTCTATAAACAGAAGGCAGGGGCACAGTGAAAGGGACCTTTTTTTCGAGAACACTGGGGAGACTTTGCTGCATTCAAGACTTATTCTATTTTACTTTGCACTTGTATTCAAGTCATTATAGTACAGATTGTCTCTGTATTCAATTATTTGTGAAAGCAATAAAGATCAAAACTCAAAGTGGATGTAGGCAATTATGCTGAACCATTATAAATCTGGTGTTCTTGTTTTTGCATTTAATTCAGCATACAATTCTCTGTTTTTATTTACTTTCTTCATTTATGTCTCTACATAATCTCTCTTAAGGGTGTTAGTGACCAATTCTGGTGCTAACATTTTGGTGCTTTCACTGAGAGTCGAATTCTCAGGCCATTAGTATCTACTTTGTAGCTACTGGATTCAATAAATCCCCCAAAGGAGATCCAAGTTATTCACAGGACGTCCGTTGAATCTACTCAGAGTTTCAATCAACAACTCTACTATGGGAAGACCACGTACCAGATTAGCTTATCATAACGCAGATGTCAACGAGACTGCTAATGTACAACAAATAGGACCTAGCACTCAGCAAGTTAATCCTAGTGTAGGGACTGTCGGAGCCCATAGCCAGATGGAAGTCGTTACTAGGACGGAGTTCAACGATCTGATGAGAGAACTCATGGAAAGCAGGTGGCAACTTGCTGAGTAGATTCAAGCTAACGCTAACCTCATGAATCGGCTTACTCAGCAACAACATTAGAATGCTGGAGGTAGCCCCGTTCCTTATTCTTCGTCTGATAGTTTGACCTCGTCCGACGAACCTCCCCGGCGTAGACGCCGCAAAACAGAAACTGCACAAGCAGGTGCTGCTGATCAATCAACTAGGGATCACTTACATTTTGGAGTCCACGTCTAAGCTGGAGCAGGAAATTTAGAAGCAGGAGTACATGTGGAAACTAGACACCCGGCTCACCAAGACCCTAATGAAGCTGGTACCCAAGATACACGTTTGGTAGATCGCCAACAGAGGAGACACTAACCCGAGCAGTCTCATAGAACAGAGTCCAACCTTCCATCTTCCATTCAAACTTCGGAATTATCGGCCATGGTCAGACATTTGATGAGAGGAAATCAGGGCTTGGCCAATGAAGATTTGGGGATTTCCCGAAGTCATTCTCCGTTAACAAATACTATTCTACAGGCCGAGTACCCCAGAATTTTTAGCATGCCAACTATCCCGGCCTACGAAGGAAAGACTGATCCTAGACAACATGTGATGAGGTATGAATGGATGATGGATTCGGTTAAAGAAAATTATGCGACCAAGTGTATATGCTTTACAATTACTTTATCCGGAATCACCAACATATAGTTCACTCGACTTCCCCCGTGGTCTATATCCAGCTTTGACGAAATGGCGATGAAATTTTTGGAATAGTTCATGATACATGCCACTCATCCCAAGGATGTGATGTCCCTATCCAGTGTAATCCAGGCTCCGGGGGAGTCATTGAAAGAGTACTTACAAAGATTTCATGTTGTGACTAGTGAAGTTAGCAACCCAAACGATCACGCAATTCTGATGGCGGTAATGCAAAGAGTGGATCCGGATTCAGAGTTTGGAGATTGGTTGGTAGGAAAGCCTCTAACTACGCTGGAGCATTTCTATTAAAAGGCTCATCAATTCATAAGAAGAGAGGAAGCCGGATGGATGAGGCGAGATAAGGCACCACGGCCTATTTAGGAGACTGTCAAAAGCAACATCGCTGTAAAACAGTATAGTGACAATTCAGGGAAGGTTCAAGTCAATGTCCACGATAAACCCGACCAATCTAATGGGTCCAGAGGAGGAAATCCTGGAAAGAAAAGAGAGATAGGGAAATGGAAGTCAAGAATTCCCACTTACAACGAGTATACTCCTTTGAATACATCTCTGGAGAATATTTACCTGTCCACTTGTAGTACTTTCCAATACAGAAAGTCGTGCCCAAAGGAGTCAATAGAGGAACAAAAACGGACTAGGAATTACTGCCGCTTCCATGAGACTTACGAGCACAATACAGAGGAGTGTAGACACCTCCATGATGCCATAGAAAAGCTGATTAGACAGAAAAAATTGCGGGAGTTTGTTAAGAACCCGCAGGAAGGTAGGCAAGGAACATCGGACCCCGGACGCGGACCGGCCCCACGCCATCTGGAGGAACCTGCATGAATTGTAGGTAGAATGGTCATAAATACTATCGTCGGTGGACCTCATCCTGTAAATAAGAACTGAGAGGAAATGGAGCGATATACTAACTCCTTAAGGCATGAAGATTATGAGTGTTGTTCAAATGTGAAAGACGAGACCTCCGTTAAGCAGCAACGCATGATGACAGACGATATAGTGTTCAAGAGCCGAGATGCTGACAAGGTGGAGGCTCCTACGGTTGATACGATGGTCATATCCGCGACAATCAGGCCAGCATATGTGAAGAGAATTTTAATTGATTGTGGAAGTTCTGTTAACATCATATTTAAAAAGGCACACGAATAAATAAAGATGGAGACGAAGGATTTGAAACCGTCTAAATCCCGTATCCATGGCTTTAATAGTGCAGCGACTGACGTAGTAGGATATGTTGAATTACCAGTTGAACAGGGATAAGCTGAGTGTAGGAGGGTACGAATCCTACCTTTCATTGTGCTGAATGTTGATTCTCCATATAATGTGTTTCTGGGTCGACCGGCCCTGGCAGAGTTCAGGGCAGCTTTGGCCCCATGGTGTTTTACTTTGAAATTCCTGACAAACAAAGGAGTTGGTGTGATGCATGGCGATCAGGTGACCAGTCGGGCATGTTATGTGGCTGAGCTGAGAGAGGCCCAGCGAAGAGAGAAAAGAAAGGTTGTTGACTGCTCCGTCTGCAACCGGAATACTGACAATTGACAAATAGTGCCCTAGCCCTGGCTCGGGCAACATTCTCAGATCAATGGAGACATAGATCCAAGAGATGATGATGGGGAACCCAGGTAAGAAAAAGCAGCACCGGATGAACTGACAATTGACATTCCAGTCAGCCGAGATGACCCATCACAGGTACTTAAGATTAGATCACAACTCGACCCATCAATGGTCGAGGATCTCGCTGATTTCCTCCGGGCAAATTTAGATGTTTTCGCTTGGACACATTCTAATATGTGTGGGATTTCTTCCGCTATTGCAAGACATATGTTGAACATAGACCCGAAGTACGTTCTTGTAAAACAGAAAAGGAGAGGCATGGACCCGTAGAGGTCCGCTGCTCTCAGAGAGGAGGTTGACAATCTCAAAGCCAATGGGTTCGTCCGCGACGCCCTCTACCCTAAATGGGTGTCTAACCCTGTGCTAGTAAGGAAAGCAAATGGGAAGTGGAGAACTTACGTTCATTACTTTGATTTGAACAAAGCATGCCCAAAGGATAGTTTTCCTTTACCCAGAATCGACCAGTTGGTCGACTCAACGGCCAGACATGAGTTACTGTCATTTATGGATGTGTATACGGGATATAATCAAATCCCGATGGACATTCTAGACCAAGAACACACCAATTTTTTCACAGACGTTGGGCTATATTGCTATGTGGTGAATGCCTTTAGGATTGAAAGACGTGGGAGCAATTTATCAGCGTCTGGTGAATCGAATGTTTAAAGGCAAGATTGATAGAACAATGCAAGTCTATGTGGATGACATGCTCGTGAAGTCACGACAGTCAAACAACCACATTCGAGACTTAGTGGAAATGTTTGACATGCCCGGACATTATGGAATGAAAATAATTCCTTTGAAGTGTTCTTTTGGCTTTGCGTCAGGAAAGTTTTTGGGTTTTATTGTAAATGCGCTAGGAACCGAAGCTAACCCGGAGAAGATTCAAGCTATTCGAGACATACAAGTGCATAGAACTATAAAGCAGGTACAAATCATGAATGGAAAGGTGGCCATGCTGAGTCGATTCATATCCAGAGCTGCAGATAAGTGTATTCCTTTCTTCGATGTAATAAAGAAAGGAAAGAGAAATTTCGAATCGACATCCAACTGTGAGGAATTTCCAAGCTGCAAATAAATTGACCATGAAATGTTGTATGTGTACTTGGTTGTATCCCACCATGCTATCAGTATGGTTTTGGTTCGCGAGGAGGACCAAGTTCAAAAGCCAGTGTAGTATGTCAGTAAATGTTTAACGGGGGTAGAAAGAAATTATTCTAAGATTTAGAAACTAGTCTATTGCTTGGTGATCGCATCACGCAAGCTCCGACCGTACTTTCAAGCACACTCAATTAGTGTTTATAACGATCAACCCTTGCGGCAGGTACTCCAATGACTAGAAACCTCTGGAAAGATGTTAAAATGGAATATCAAGTTGAATCAGTTCAATCTTACCTACCTTCCATGAAGGGCCATAAAAGGGAAAGCACTAGCAGACTTCATTGCTGAATTCACTGTGTTAGACGAATCAAACGGTCATAAGTCATACCTCCCGTTCGATGGAAGATGTATACCGACGGGGCATCTAACGACCGTTGCTTGAGAGCTGGCATAGTTCTTGTGACTCCCGAAAACCGATCACTTTGTTATGCTTTGAAGCTCGAATTCCCAGCAACAAATAACGAGGCTGAGTATGAAGCATTGATCATTGGCTTGAAACTTATCAGAGAGCTAGGAGTAAAATCATTTAAGATCATTTGTGACTCATAATTGGTGGTATATCAGGTGCGGGAGGACTATCAAGCGAAGGGACAGAGACTTGCCCCATACCTTGCACGGGTTCAAGAGCTACTAGCAAATCTATAATATTATGATATTTCGCATGTCCCGCGTGAACAAAACAAAGAAGCCGATTCATTGGCAAAATTTGCAAGCATTGGCGATGCACATCAAATGGCATTGGTTCCCATCGAAACCTTGCATTCTCTAGTCTAAACTTGATGAAGATAGATCTCGTGTCAGAAACAGAAATCTAGATGGAATCATGGATGACCCCATTCAAACAATACTTACTACACGGGATCTAGCCCGAAAGAAGGAGCGAAAGACGACAGGTCATTCGTAAGGCTTCACGATATGTAATGCAGGATGGAATAATGTATCGGAAAGATTCTCGACCCCCTTACTCTGGTACATTGCCCACGATGAGATAAAACGAGTCCTGAAGGAAGTCCATGAAGGAGAATGTGGTGACCATACTAAGAGGCAGACATTAGCAAAGAAAATCCTCCGCTATGGATACTATTAGCCAACTATAAATCGGGATGCCACAGACTGCGTAAGGAGATGTGGCCAAAAGTTTGCAAAAATCCCAAGAGCTCCGCCAATAGAACTCACGCAAATGGTTAGACCTTGGCCATTTGCAATTTAGAGGATCGATATAATCGGTTCCTTACCCATATCTAAAGGTGGTGTGAAATACACGATAGTTGTTGTCGATTATTTTACTACGTGTGCAGAAGAAGAGCCCTTAGCCACGATCACTACCAAGAAGGTCAGTAATTTCGTTGTACGAAATATTATATGCCATTTTGGCCTTCCATGGACTATCATTACAGACAATAGAACTCAATTCGAAAGCAAAGAGTTCAAAGAATTTTTTCAAAAGCATGGCATTGAAAAATGGTTTGCAGCAGTTGCTCATCCAAAAGCTAGTGGACATGTGGAAGGCGTGAAAAAAATAATCAAGCCCATATTAAAAAGCGTTTGGAAAAGGCCAAAGGCAAGTGGGTGGATGAACTTTCAACAGCACTTTGGGCTTATAGAACCACCCACAAGTCCGCAACTGGCCACACTCCATTCGCATTGGCATATGGCACGAAAGCTGATATACCCATAGAACTTGAAGTTCAGTCATATCGGGTAATTCATTACGACCCTAAGACGAATCAAGAACTTTTAATGAAATCACTGGACTTCATTGATAAAAAACGTGAAGAAGCTGATTTAAGTGCGACTGCATATAGACACCGAGTCGCTCGATATTATAAAGAAAAAGTCCGACCAAGAGTCTTTGATGTGGCGACCTCATTTTGAAATGAGTTTTTCAGGTCCCGTCGCATCTGAATCCCACATGGGAAGGTCTATACGTCATTGAACAAAGGCTTGGAGAAGAAACTTTCAAGCTAGCGAACGTTGATAGCGCGACACTCCCTCGAGCATGGAATAGCGAGCATCTGCGGCATTATTATACGTAGCCTATTCATTTTCTATCTTTGTTGCAATTAATTTCAATATGTTTTTATTTCATTGATTCTTAGTTTTCGGCATGTAATAAGACAATTTAGCTTGTTTTCATTAATAAAGGCTTAAAGCCATTTTTTCATTGAATTATTGATGTTTCCGTGTATGATAATTCTATGGCAGAAAACTAGAGTTATATTATTCTATTTGACGTACGAACGCGCATAAAAAACTTAAAATATCCAAGTCCCCAGGGTGCGGACTGGAGTACTCTGTGTCCCTAGAGTGCGGACTAAAGTATAAATGACTCAAAATCTGCAAGTCTCCAAAGTGCGGACTAAAGTATAAATGAATCAAAATCTTCAAGTCCCCAGAGTGCGGACTAGAGTATAAACGACTTAAAATCTCCAAGTCCCCAGAGTGCGGGCTGGAGTACTCCGAGTCCCCAGAGTGCGGACTAGAGTATAAACGACTCAAAATCTCTAAGTCCCCAAATGCAGACTGAAGTAATCTGAGTCCCTAGAGTGCAGACTAGAGTATAAACGACTCAAAATCTCCAAGTCCCCAGAGTGCGGACTGGAGTACTCTGAGTCCCCAGAATGCGGACTAGAGTAAAAACGACTCAAAATCTCTAAGTTCCCAGAGTGCGAACTGGAGTACTCTGAGTCCCCAAAGTGCGGACTAGAGTATAAACAGCTTAAAAATCTCCAAGTCCCAGAGTACTCTGTGTCCCCAGAGTGCGGATTAGAGTATAAATGACTTAAAAATCTCTAAGTCCCCGTAGTGTGGACTAGAGTACAAATGACTTGAAGTTATCAAGTCCCCAGAGTACGGATGGGAAAATATTCTAAGTACCCGAAGCATGGAATAAAAGATGTACAATTCCAAAGAATTTCCAATTTATATGAAGATGAATTAGGGGTTTATGTAACTCACAATAGCTCGGGTTTCGACCACAATTATACTGAAAGCTGAATGATAAAAGTCATTTGAAAGACAAAAGAACTAAGTTTTATTTATCCAAAATGAGGTTCTACTACAACTCCTCCAAAACTCGGAGTCAACAGTCTATTTACATTGACTACGAAAATAAATAAAAATAATTACATTATCTAAGCTAACTCTTGTTGAACGAATGTAACAGCTACTTCTCCGATTTCTTCAGTTTATTTTCCTCCTTCGTTTTCTCAGGCGACTCCTTCCCTACGCGTTTTCGCTTAGACACTTTGCTTGACTAGGAAGTAACATCCGAGGAGAAACGAGGGACTTTTAGTGGCCTGGACCCACCAGGAAGGATGACCTTCAAAGGCCTGTTCAAAGGATCATCTAGATCCACAACTCGAGGCTCAACTTTGATTTCGGCTTTCTTTTTCTTATCCTCCGCGAGTTGCTCCTTCATGCTCATTTTGAAGTGTCTTCAGAGGCGCCTGTAATCTCAGTTTCATAACTTTCTTCAATAGGAGATGAAGTCTCAGACCTGTCCTCCTCAAGCACCTCAACCACTTGAGCATCATGGCCAGGAGTCTCTCCCGTTTGAATTGCCTCGCTCGCCTTCTTCTCCTTGGCGTCAACGCTCCTCGGAGTGGGCTCGGGGTCAGAGCGGCCTACGTAAAACCATAGGAGACAAACGTTAGAATATAATAAACTCACGCCGAAAACAACGTTTCTTTGAACTTTAAGAAGAAGAGTTATTTATCGGTTTCTTGCTGGCTCTCAACCGTCCTCGGAGTCTCGCCCTTTGGAATGGGAGATAGTACATGAATGTCAAGGCCAGGGGCTTCCGGATCATAAACAATGTGTTGTTCGACGATCTCATCTTTTCCTTTTGATGAGGAGAAACCTTTGTTGTAAAGAGCCTTCGATATAGACAAGTCTGAAGGCTCGTTCCCCTTGAGAAATTCTTTTACCAAAGCCTCCTCGTCAACCTCCTCGGTGCCCAGCTCGAATTTTCTGATCTTTATCAAACTTTCCCATGCCTCGGCTGGAGATTCTAGGTAGCCCTCGCCAAGAAAAGTTAAATCCCAATGCATGAGGACATGACCATTGTATTTTGCTATAAGCGAGTCGAACAAGCACTTGATCTCCTCCTTACCAGCCTCCGTAGCCGCCTCAAGGCTAGAGTCAATCTTCGCGGATGTTATTCTTCTACACTCTTCACGGGCTTCATCTTTCAGCATCCTAACCATAGAGAGCTCGTTGTCGAGCTTTGCCTTTAGGAGTCACGTAGCAACAATCTCATCGCAATATCATTTGCGACTCTTCATGAGCAGCAGTTTTTTCCTATCTCTCTTTGCGGAGTAGATCTTCCAACTCTTTGACTCGGAGGGCAAATGCATCCCTCTCCTTCTGAATGGAATCTTTCTCTAAATCTAAGGCCCCGCAGCGTTGGACCGCCTCGTTAATCTCTTTCTTATGCGATGACTCCAAATGATTAACGGCCCCCGCTGTGTCTTCAGCGCTTTTTTGGGAAGCTTCGAGCTGAGACTTGTATGAAGAGAGCTCTTCGTCATGAGCTTTAATAATGTCTTTATCATGAATAGCCTCGAGCTTCAGGCGATCAATTTTGTGTTGACGCTCAAAAGAGACTTCTGAGATTTTTTCAGCCAAGTGGACAAACGCGTCATGCTGGACGTAAACGTCATTAGTACAAGCAATGGCGCTTTGTTTGACATGTCCTGGAATGTGATGAATCGCTAGGAGAAATTTCAAGCCATCAAAGCATAATTTTGGGAATGTGGCTTTAAGCTCAGCAAGCCTTTCTGCTATCGATGGATCAGATACAGGAGCGGGAGGAGTCTGCCTGGAGACTACGGGTGATTTGTGGGGATCCCGGGAAAATTTGATATTGGATGAACTGGACTGTTGATCTCGATGGGTCTCAGGCTGGTACCCCTTATGCACGGACTTCTCCTTGCCTTGCTTCGATTGAGAAGGAGGATCGCAAGAGTAGGAGGACTGGCTAAAGGTTTTTCTTCGGTGGTATGATTCTCGGCGGCGGTAGTCTTGACTGCCGATGTCATCTCTGTCTAGATGTTTGCCGAAACCCAAATCCCGATCGGAGTGGTGAAAAATAGATGACCCACGAAGACGGTCGAGTCCGTGAGTGCGTCCCATGTCGCCTGTTTGGAATATGAATAATGAAAAGTTAGCAAAGAATAAAGTAATGGTTAAAATTGAAGTGCAAAGTGAACTGCACGTGTACGTGTATGTCCTAGTATTTCCTCCCAACAGACCAGTTTCTTTATCTCTACTTATGGGATTTTTTCTCCTTGAACTTGGGCTTAAGCGCCTGCATCGCCTCTTGCGGGCGAATGAAGTTTAAGAGCTTTCGGATCATTGAAGCCATAGTTAATCAAATCGTCGGGAATAGTAAGGTCTGACAGGCCTTTCAATGAACTTTCTAAGCATTGAGGAGAAGGCTCTCTCTCTCCACTAGGGTGATTGTGACTTTAGAGGTTCCACCCGTTGTCTCCCTCCTCAGTTTGAAAGTTAATTTTTTCTTTCCCCTCGCAGGGGGAGGCATTACTTCGATATTAAGCACCTCGACTATCGGCTTCAGACCGGTACTAACATTCTCATCCAGTACTTCGGGCGTTTTAGCTTCTTTAATCTTCCCCTCCTCAGGTGTGTCAGGGGCATCACCTGCTGAAGGCCCATCTTGCTTTTTGCCATTGCCCAAGGCAGACACTGTTATAGTGACACCTTAAGGAAGGATTATCCGGCGGCCTGCCACCAGCTGCCCAAACTTCGAGAGCGATTCATTTGAAATACGAGATCTAATGTCCCGGTCTCTTGCAGGGATAGCTCGGATAGCTTCAACGGCTTTAGAATACCTGGAGCCTTCGGGACGTGGGCTAATGCCTGTAAAAATGGAAAAAGTGTTAGGAAAGGTGCAATTTCCGTTGAATGCAAGTATTGGCCCAAAAAAAAGGACTTGCCCCCTTCCACCCATCTCCTTGCAAAACCAGGGGGACAGCACACGTTGAACCACTTCTGCTTATACTGGGCGAATTTGCTCCACGCTCCGGTCAGAATTTGACTTGTTGTATGGTTCGAGAAATACAAAAAATGGGTCGTCTGATCGTCTCTTGAAACGATAAATGTATCAGATATCACAACGAGTCGGGAGCTGAAAAGGATGCTCATGAAGAGGATGCACATGCCGTACATGAAAACGTGACAGTTTGGATGTAATTGCGATGCAGCGATCTCGATATACTATAGCAGGTCGCGAAGGAAGGAGTTGAATGGTGGCACGCTACCCACCTAGAACATAAATTTGTTGCAGGCCGTATATCCGACTAGGTGCGGGTGAGGATGATCTTGTCCTAATGGAAGCGACACATCATCAAAAGAAATCCCGTGTACCGAGCATATACGATGAAGAGTGCTTTCGTTAATTCTCGAGCCTTGAGAATCGATCGGATCGTTCAAAAAGATCCCAACATCCAGGGCATCAAGAGCCAATTCGTCAGATACGATCGTGGGGGTCGGAATGCCCTATACAGGAGTAGTCAATGGATTTGGAGTTCCAACTACTTCTTGTTGAGAAGATGGCCCGGGTCTGTCCGAGATCGTGGCAGAAATGGATTTCCTCGACATCTCTAATGTGTGTAGAATCTGATGAAACATTTGTTTAAACTATACTTGAAAAACAATCAACATTAGACATAACAATAAGAATACTCCCCCCGTGTGGTGTGGGAACTAGTGTCGTCGTTCGAGTATAAGTGTCAAAGGATTTGTAGCTGTGAAACTAAAAAGATAAAGTAAAGTGTAGGTGTCCAATGATGGTTTTTAATTTTTAACTTGGAAGTTCATAATATATATCGACGCTGTAGTATGTTTTTATCGAGTTAAATTCAAATTTATAGTTCTTAAGACGGAGAGTTGTCAGTCCGGAGTGATCGATATGCTTATTTGCTTAAGTCCTTGTCCTTGTCTTTGTCATATGTTTAGGCATGATAAGTAAGTCAAGTCAACATGGATTACGTTTGAGTTAGATTGGTTATGATTATTGTTGTCTATTTCAAGACTTAATGCCGAACGAAACTCGAGAGACTCGACTAAGTAATCGCCTAAAATCTCCTCACTCACCCTTCATCATTCGGCATGAAGGAGTCATGCCGAGCCGCGGTCATAACGAGCCGCTTCGCTCGGCACTTTTGGCTCAACCCTCACTTCTCTCCTTTTTTCCCTTTTTCCTCGTTCGGCATGATAACACTCATTTCTCTCTCGTATTCTCACTTTATCGTTCGACACGACTCATTGCTCTCCTCCAACCTCTTCGTCGTTCGACATGCGAGAGTCATGCCAAGCCGCGGCCATTTCTCTTCCGATTCGCACACCATGCTTAACTTACACCCCCTAACTTCACTACTTATTACTCCTCATGTCCTAAACATCTCTGACACCCTCTTCTTTCCACTACTCCGCCTAGCCCTAAGACGTGTTCTAACCTCGATTCGTTGTCCTCATCCACGCGGTTCCTACTATCCTCGATTTTACAAAGATTCACAAACTCGAATCTCGTGCTAAGTTTACTAGTCGGGATGAAATGTTTAAAGAAGAGGTCATTACCTAATAAATGGCTCGAAACTTAGGGAGATTCTTGAGTAGGAAACGTTATTCTGATCAGGTTCGTTGTTGGGGAAGGAGGTGGAGCAACGTATCGGGTTTGAGAAGAAAAAGGAAGAGTAAATTGTTTGCAGAAGTCTGGCGGAAGGCAAGTTCGTATGTTCTATAGAGCGGAGGTAAAAGTAAAAGGGAGAAGAAGAAGGAGTAGTGGCTTATATATAGAAAAGGGAAGTCGAACAGGCATCGACCGGTGGACCCAGTCAAGGTATCTTGATGGTTCGACATACTTATGCCGATCGGCATATGACTTGCCAAACGACACGCTCGGAATCCATATGGAACATTTTTGTGTTTATGTCACAAAGGAGAAGAGGGAATTGGATACTAGCTCAAAGCATGTCATGTTGCCTCACACGACACACTTTGGGGGGCAAGTGTTACCCGGGTAATTGGTTCGGTAACGTGAGGATCACCGAACAAGTACACTGTTCGACACAAAGAACCATTCGGCATAGAGCCTCGATCGGCACACAACATCGCTCGGCGTAAAACCTCGTTCGGCAAGAAGGCTTCGCTCGGCATGAAGCATCATTCGACATAGATGAGCCGATCGGCATGGAGCATCGTTCGGCATAGAAAGGCCAGTCGGCACAGGCCTTGTTCGGCGTCTCACCTCGCTCAACACAGGCCTCGTTCGGCACACCTCCCCTCGCTCGGCATAAAGCCTCGTTTGGCATGAAGCCTCGCTCGGCACGAGTCCTCGCTCGGCATGAAGCCTCGTTCGGCATGGAAAGGTCGCTCGACATCTTGCCTCGTTTGGCATAGAGAGGTCGCTCGACATCTTGCCTCGTTCAGCACTGAGGGGTCACTCGGCACAGATGTCTCGTTCGACACTGAGGGGTTGCTAGGCACAGATGCCTCGTTCGGCATTCAAGGGTCGTTCGACATAGCACCTCGTTCGGCATTGAGGGGTTGTTCGACGTAGGATCTCGTTTGGCATATGAGTGTCGTTCGGCCGGGATGTGTGGCTTGGCATGCGGGCGCCGTTCGGCATGGAGGCCTCGCTCGGCATCCCCTAGTTCGACCAACCTTGCTCGGCAATTGTTGTTTAGCATTTATGGCTCGACGCGCAGAAGTTATCACGGGCTAAGGTACTTTGTTCCAATGCCCATGAGGGAAGTCTGACCCATCTTCGTCTATAAATAGTAGGGCAGAGGCACAGTGAAAGGGACCTTTTTTCCGAGAACACTGGGGAGACTCTGCTGCATTCAAGACTTATTCTATTTTACTTTGCACTGGTATTCAAGTCAATATAGTACGAATTATCTATGTATTCAATCATTTATGAAAGCAATAAAGATCAAAACTCAAAGTGGACGTAGGCAGTTTACCTCTGTTTTAATTTAGCATACAATTCTCTGTTTTAATTTACTTTCTTCATTTATCTCTCTACATAATCTCTCTTAACGGTGTTAGTGACCAATTATGGTGCTAACAGCGTGTTACATCCCATTTATTCAGTTCTCACACATCACACCCATCCTTTAATATTCTATATAACGAGTCCAAAGAATAACTAGAATAGGGTCACCGAAAGTCTCATACTAGACGGTATCACTAAACTGTTTATCCAAATTTCTTGTCATATAGAATTGTAACACAATATCATATTAATGATATCACTAGCATATTATCTTAAATCATCAAGTAAATCGACATCAACAGTGGATCACTCATAATAGAAAAATCTATATTGAGAAGATGAGAAATCAAAAAAATTAGAAAACCAGTATAAGGTAGATTATTCTAAAATAAACAAGAATATATATATATATCTGTGTATGTGTGGATATTATACAAATCAATTAATAATAAATCCTTCACAACTACCGATCTTACATAAGTAAATAAGTACTTAAGAGTGAATAAGAGTTATATATATTTTCGAATTAAATAAGTAATTAACCAAACTAAAATATACTACACATAAATAATAAAATTTTCTAACCTTTATAAAATTAAAAAATAATTTAATATTTAAAAATGGCATTAGAAAATTCTTTCCTTTCATTGCATAACCTAAAATAGATTGTAAAACAAAACATCTCTCTTAAAAATTACTCCATAAGTTTCTATAATTAAATACTACTTTCAGATTATTTTATAAAACATCTATGTCAATTTTAAATAATCACAAAATATCCAAATTAATTTAATTTATTCATAATCGAACAATTACATTTTCATTACTTGAATTATATATTAAAATTTCATAAGATACATTACAATACAACAAATCAACCATTTCATATCGGTGAATAAACTTCAATTATTTATTGATCTTCAAATGATATTCACATCAATATTTAATATAAATACACACACACACACATACATACATAACATGAGAACACTAAAGTTAGATTTATTCAATTTATATACACACAAACTACCTTGTTCATTATAGTTTATTCTATATTTTAACTATACAGAACTGTACAAATATTTAAAAAATAAATATTCTAAATATTCATTAAAACACAAAAGTTAGTACACATATATGCAAAAAGTAAAACCCAATAATTATAGCAAATACAATGTAATCAGAAAGTTTATAATAGCAAGATGATCAAACTATTGGGGTCAAAACATGGAATAATTCAAAGCAAAGCAAGATTTAATACTTAGGTATGAACAATAGCAGGGATATGTACACATAGGTTTACACCCACAAAGACAACCCTAGAGCATAAATTAGTTTAATGAAAGGATACCCAAGGCAATACTAAAAAATAAGCTCATAAACAACTTGGCTCACACGTGCACGAAGATACACACACACATTGAAGCAAACACACATACCCAAAGAAATGCACGCTTGTACAACCTGGAATATTCCTATTCTAGATTCTCCATTGGTCTACCAATCCGGATGGACCGATCATAATATTGATCATTGGCTATAGGCGATTCACCACCCATTCCAATCTTTCGAAGGAAACCCGATGCTAAACAACAATTCAATTATGGATATCTCAAAAAAATATAAGGGAAGGTTATATGATTAACATAGGTATGTGAGTGTGGAGTAATTACTTAGGAATCAAGAGCTACTCCTTCGTCTCTCCTCATTCACACGCAGGAATGCTACTGGAGAAACAACATCTAGATGAAACCTTAATCGCCTATAAGAGCACATATAATATAACATCTAGAAGTACCCAAATTGAATTTGAAGATTTATATTAATTTTTTTTGATTTTTTAATTTGATTTTAAAAATGAAGATTGTTAGCTTTTATGGCTTCAGGAGGAAGATGGATAATGGTATGGTAAGGTGTATATGTGAATCTAAAACAAACAGGAAAGAAAAATCTAGAGCGAAAAATTTTAGAGATGATTTTTGGGCTTGAGTATTAGCTATTGAGTTAAAAAAATATAAAGATGAATAAATATAAATATTTTCATATCCTTCCTTTTCAATACAAAACTATATTTCTATTTAAAATTACTTCTCCACCAAATCAATATTATATTTCAAACACATCACTTTTATAAAATATTACTTTCACTTTTCGACTTATTTAAATTCAAATATTATATTTTCATAGTTTAAATTCTTTTATTAAATAATTTCAAAACCCATTTTCAAATGAACCTATAATTTCTAATTTGATTAATTAAATTACTATTATTAACTTAAACTAATGTTTACTTAAAACCAGGTTCTTACAATTGCATCATGGGTAGTAATTGCCATCTTTATGTTAATGCCCTGGCCCATCTAAGGTGAAGTAGGAAATATGCATTACATACACAAGACTCAAGGCTGCATCATGGGCAACAATTATCATTTTTTGTGCCAACGCCTTGCACCACCAAGAGAGAAGTAGGTAGGAAGCATTATGGACATAAGACTCTGGACTACATCGTGACCAGTGCTTCCTATCTTTATGCCACCATTCCACTCCACTAAAAGGGGAGAGGGAAAGAAGTGTTAGGACACAAGAATTGAGACTGTACCGTGGTAGCGCTAGCGGCCTTTGTTCCAACATCTTGGTCCACTTCAGAAGGAGTGGGCAAAAAGCAATACAAACACAAGACTTGGGGATACATAGTGGGTAGCGCTCACCATCTTTATGCTAATGCATCTCTCCATCGAAGGGAGTGGGGTAAAAGCATTTTAGTTATAGAATTGAGTTCACTCGTGAATCATGTGAGCTATAATGGCCTATATTTTTAGATATTGATAGGTAAGTAAAATATTATCTACATAATTGAATGACTTTAATTTGGCCAAAAGCTCCAGTTAATACGGTAATTTAACATTTTGGACTTCAGAATAAATGTTAAATTTTAGGCCTAGAAAACTTGTAATGGCCGTAACTTTTTGTAAATAAAATTTGGACTTGACTCTTATTGTAGACGAAAGAATCGATAGTTTTCCTTTTCGTAGAGTGGTCATAATAGTAATTCCACTATGCCATTTGAGAGATATGACTATTTTGAGTGTAGGCGAATTTTTGAATATGTTCCAAAAGCCTATATTTTGCCATGTTTCGATTATTTTTTGGATTTTGGGGCAGTTAGGGAATAGGGCAGCCACTATCTCTTTCCATTTCAAATCCAAACTCACCTTCGCTCCACCAATAACATATGTTTACTTAAATCATCATAAAAACTTATTATTTTGGGCTAAAATCAAAATAGTAAGGAAATCAAACTTGGGTAAAATACTAGACATCATCAAATCATTGTTTTTTGGGAGGGGATTTTTGTCTATTTTGTTATTCATCGAGATCGATTTGAAGCTTGTTTGAATCCATTATTCAAGCTTAAATTATGATTTCTAAGTCTGACCTGATTTGCAAATGTGAATTAAAACATATTTTAATGATTTTAAATGGTTTAAATAACATATTTGAATAATATGGATTTATCTATGCATGTTAGGTATATGATGAATGTTTATGTGATTAATAATGCTTGATAAGATGATATGTTCGCTATTGTTTTGATTGGATGTTTGTATGCATAGATGTAATGCTCGATGAAGTTAAATGGAGGTGATTTATTCTATGGATTAAGAACTTTTGAGTGCATGGGAATGCTATGTATGATGAATTCTTAGGATGATTGCACCAGGATATGGAGTTCATAATCATAGAATACTTTAATGTATTAGCCTTAGGTTATTTAATGTGGATCGTTACAATGGATGGATTCGCATAGACCAAAGCGGTGAGGCAAAAAGATTATGGATTGTGTCTTGAAGCATAGTCAAAGTCTTAGTGAAATCTTCACGATGTGTATGGATTGACATCGATCCATATGTATCAGTATCGATCCTTGCTAATCGAAGGAGACTTAGAATTTTTGGAATGGAAGGCAAGTGGGATCGATCGTAGGCCAAGATATAAGAAAATTGGCTAAGTCAATGGATCGACATCGATCCATAATGGATCGGTATCAATTGACAATTATTTTTAAGTGGATACTAGGAGCTAAAGCAAGAAGAAGAAGAGAAAATTTCACTAAGTACATGGACCAGTACCAATCCATGTAACAGTAAACTGATGTTGGCTACAATGGAGCATCCAAAGATTGCCTAAGCAGACAAATTCTATATGATAATTACCTTATAAAGCGAAACAAGAGGGTTCTACTATCGATATGTTTACCATGGATCGTCTAAGTGGATCTGTGTATTTGGACCATCCAAGTGGGTCTAGGTCCTACCCATCTAAGAACGCAAGGATTCGAGCATCAATGGAGCTACAAAACTGAGTAGTCACTAATCTTACAACATTGGTTATCTAAGTTATCACATATCTAAGTGCATTATGTTATGAAAGGTGCTTGGTTGATGGTTGATATGGTTGTCTATGTGATGTAGGTATTATCCAGTCTAATACCCTCACATCCTAGTATGTGCTAAAATAGAGTAGTATACCCATATTGATGATAGTAGATTAATGTATATTGTTTTTATGTGCTAACTTATTGGATGCATGAGAAGATGAGGTATGACTTTTCATACCATATTGCTCTTATTTATGATATATTGACTTAATATCTATTATTCTAGGCTTATCGACTGCGCATACCATATTGTTATTTGACCCGAGGTTATTTTCATAGCTTATATTCTAGGATACTCTTAAAGAGGATTAAGATTCAAGTGTGATGACGGCGCATGGAGCTGGGTGGAGGACGAGCAGAAGGATTACGCTTATTCATATACTCTATTTTATGGAGCTGCTACCACTTGTTCCACTGTGTAGTGATATGGAATTATCAGCACTTTATTGCATACAGAGACGGTTTTTTTAATTCGTTTTATGATGTATTAAATACACATAAACTCATATATGATATGTGATGTATAATTTGATGAACTTGTGTTGTAATCGATGATGTTTTGGTTCATTTGATGATAATATTATCTCTCCTATTTTAGATCTATGTTCTATATTTTATTTTGTATATGTGCAATAATATATATGATAGGTTACCTGTCGATTGATTGATCCTTTAAACCCTTGATGATTTCTCTCTATTGGTCGAGTACCACTACAGTGCTATATTGGAGTATATTGGGTATTGAAGATGGAGGGAGGTCATCACATTTGGTATCATAGCTTAGGTTTAGATAATACCTAAGTCTCTACTAGTAGATCCATTAGAGATGGGGTTGACAGTGTTAGGGGTATGCACTGGGTGCAATTATGTAATTTGCTACATACATATAACTCGATAATCAATCTTGTTCAAAATAAAAGGTGTTAACTTCCTATTATATACTTGTTATATTATAATATAATTAATTAACTAATTAATTTAAAGTATATTAAATAGGAAATCCTTAAATGATATGTTATCTGATAATAATTATAATATGTTGTGATCATGAGATTTTGTTACACTAAAAATAACATATTATTTTACATGTTCCTAGTCGGCAGGTTTCGAGATGGAGTATTGATACATTTGTTGATACAAGAGTATGTAACGCCCTCCAAACATTAGGCAGTGTATTATGGCTACAGAGGGCTCCAAGGGGTTGCGTGTTGATAGTTATTGGATAAATATAGAATGACTCGCTTTAGAGTTTTCTATTGATTAACTAAGGTCAAATAATGAATCTCGTAGCGACGATGTTACACTTTTCTCTCGACTTGAGAATATTTAAACTTAAAAGCGGACATTACAGTTTATTATAGCTATTCGTGGCATGGAGTCTATCGAATGACTACATTTGGGTTCGAGTTGAAGCATTGGAAGTAAAATAGTATTCAATAGAGAATTCATCCCGATGATTATATAAGGTTAATATCATGGTCAACTATAATCAGCTCAAAGTCAAAGTCTCTTGCCAAAGTAGTATAGTTAACAATAATTGTTATTATTGAAACAAAGAATTTGTGTTTGGTCTTACAAAGTTGAATGTGGACGATGTTGGAATTTTGACCAAAACCAAATTCCATAAGTCCTAATGTTATATAGAGTTGATGAAAAGAATTGGTGTAAATATCCATTGTTACCAGGTACAGATTACAATAAGTAAAATTGGATTTTATTAAAAAGATATATAAGCGATAAATTTAACCAAAATGTCACAGTACAAGCTAAGTTAACGTGTAGACGTTAATATTTGAATTTTTTAATATTTATCACCCACTAAATACACACCTTTGAGTCGCATGACCAAAATGATGAATACTCCGAATCAGTCACATGATTTAATCAATTTATAATCATTTTAAATTAATTAAATCAATTAATATTTATGAAATATTAATTATTGGATTTTATTTTATTTGTTTCGGATTCCATTAGTATTTAAAAAAGTGTGTCTATAAAAGTTATAAATGCGCTCATTGATATTAGATATCGATAGAACATTTTAACAAGATTTAAATGGAATAAATGCAAAATGGAGTTTAAAATTTTGAGGCCCATTGTACCTCTTTCTATATTTGATCATGAATATAAGGTAAAGGGAGAGGATTTGATGAGTATTAATTACGACTTAAATAAGGAAGTTTTTAAAGGAGGAAATAAAAAGGTTTCAATATTTTCTTTAAAACATATTCGCACTTATTCTTTATACTATTCTTTCCTAAAAAGTTTTATTTTCTTTCTAATGCACCCTCTCCCTTCAATGGCCTTTATGGCTTCAAAATTACCAAAAACAAATACAAATAAAATTAATTTATTAAACTTGGTTTTCATCTCTCGATCGTTGCAAAAATCGAAGAAAGATTCAATTGAATCTAGAAGCGTTGGTTCATCATTTAAGGTGTGACTTTTTGAAATACCTAAGGTGATTCTATTACTTGATTTTTTATGTTCATATATTTAGTCTCCAAATAATTAATCTGGTGTTTTAATGGTTCATCTTCTAACAATCAATTCAAAGCCTTTTATGTCCATCTCACTCAAAAGTATGTCAATTTTGTTAATTTAATTCAGATCTATTTTGTTCTTTATCTTTTTTCAAAATATGTTTATTATAATAAATATGGTTTGGATCCTCTTTCTACTTTTTTAATTTGTCATTTTTATTTGCAATACTTAGATTTAAATGTTATTTTCATGAATTTATGTACGCCTAATTTGTCCACTTCCTTTACTTTTATTTTGAAAATTTTGTTAATAAAAAAGACTAATTTTGATTGAGATCTAATTTATAATTTTATAATATTTACCTATGAAAATGTTAATAAATTGTGGATGTTAATATTATAATTTTCGCTTTAAATTTTAATTTTGATTTTAAATGATGGATGTTTTGAACATGAATGTTTTAGGTATTATTTGCATAAAAAAAAATTGATCTAAATCCATTGGCATTTGTGTAAATGCGATATCTTTTGACCCTTTTCCAAATTTTGAATTTGTATGTAAAATCATAAAATTCAGTTTTCTTCCTAAAGTAAAAGTTTTATTTAAATGTTGAGTTTAGATTTTAACATATTTATATATATTACGGATGACAATGTTTACATGCATACATACATACATCCTTATATGCATGAGTTTTTTTAGATCAGAACATTAATAGGAATACTTATATATATGGCAACACATATGTGTTGTTTTAATTCAAAATCACAAGACGGATCTTGTATAACAATTTAATATTTTATATCCAACCATTCTTTAATATTGTAACGTCTGGGAATTTTTGACCCTCGAAAATCGACACTAATACGTCTTCTGTATAAAGAGCCGAGAAATCGAGTGCCGGAAATATCAGACTTTAGGGTTCTAAGAAAAAGAGACAGAATAAGAACAGAAAACAACAACACAGAATCTCATAATCGCAGCGGAACAAAACTTAAGATACAATAACAGCATTTTATACAAAGAAGAGCTATAACTGTTAATACACATACAAAATATCAGAGACAACAAATCTGGACAGTTATAATAACATGTCCTCAACTGCTGTCTATACAGCCTACAATATACAACGGAACAAAATCGAATGCATGCAATACGCTTTTGCCATCCAGCTCATCTCCTGAGCTCCAAAAGTGTCATAACCTGAAATTCTGTAATACTTGTTCTGAACCGAGCATTACAATAAAGTAACACCCGAGTCAAGTTAGAAACCAGCGTGAGTAAACCCATTTAATTTGAAATACTTAAGTTATACAAATCTTTTGAAACCAAGGAAACTTGTACGACATGACGAGTTTTTATCTCATTATCACCAACCCTTTTCTGAAATCCGTTGATATTTTTACCCATGCCTAAATTCAGTTGCTTAATTGAAATAATTGAATTAGTAAAATTTATCCAATTTCCACGTACTAACTTTATACCAAAAACCCGTAAAGATTTGTAGTGATTTTTCAAATCGAAGTGGTTTCAGATAACCGATATCCGACCGCGGTCTCTTCGAATCCACACAATAAATTTTAAAAGGGTAATTTATTTAAAATATTTTTTATTATTATTTATAGTGACAATATTATAATATGATAATTTATTTCAGATTCTCTTTCCAAATAAATGTATCATCGTTTTTTTCTAACTATTCTATCTTGTCCGACCACTTGATGGCACAAACAAGGATGATTGAAGTGAATATCTAATGGAGTTAAACCAAAATATAGATCGTTAACCAAATTAACGATCTATAACAATATCAAACAATTTCACATCAGAATTTCAATAACTTTAATTAAACTGAATCCATTTACGCTCTTAATCCCAATTAATTACAAATTAAAGAAATTATACAATAATTTATTACTAGTTAATTAAAATTAAACACTCTATTTGATATCTAACCTTGTCAATTTTGAGTAAAATAATAATATAACTAATTACCCATTATAATTACAAAATATCATTAACTCTAATTTTACGAAAAACTAATAATACAATAGGATTTAGATGCAAAGATCTTCATTTTGATTTGAATTTAAAATGAAAAAGAGATTTTGAGTTTTAAATATTTAAATTATCATTTTAATATGTGTGTGTGTGTGTGTGTTCCATTTCTTTTTCTTTTTCCTTTTCCCTTTCTATTTTTCTTTCTAATTTTTCTTTACTTTTCTTTTTCTTTTTCCTTATCCTTTTCTTTTCCTTATCTTTTTCTTTGCTTTTTGTTGGCCCACTTTCCCCCGGCCTATTTCTCTTCCCTTCCTCCTCCTTTTATTTCATTACTTCTTCCTTCTTCATTTCCCTTTTGTTTACGACCTACACGGAAGCCTTACCGTGTAGGTGCACAAGACGACGAACCCTCGTCGTCCACCTTCGACAACCGTCCCACATCCCCTCTGACCTCCAAAACTCCTAGCCACCACCCCTTTTCTACGACAAACACAAATTCAAAACCTGACACTCGAACCCCCTCCCAGGCAAAGGAACCACCACCTTCCCCACCTCATTCGACCACCTCCGACTACTCGCGTCCCAAAAACTTCGTCACTAGGGCCGCCGCGACCTCCCCATCCCTTTTCCCTCATACTGCAACCCCCTATCTTTCCCTCGTTGCCACCATCACCGCACAACCGAGGCCACCCAGACTCAGCCCTTAAACCCTACATCAACTCCGACCAACCACCATGCCACCCTAAAAATTCCAATGCCATTTTTCCCCAGCTCCCCCTCCTCCGAGCTCTCTTCTGACCAAGCCTCGACCTTCAACTCTGATGGGTTTGCCAGAAATTAACCAAAAACCAAGAACCGCTCAACTCCCGTTTCCTCACTTGCTAACTCACAATTTATTTTTTCAAAACCACCATCAAAAATCATCATTTTTGATGACGAACATATCCATATAAGCAATGGCATAAATTACGATATTCGAATTTCTTCCCCATTTGGTTACTTACTATAAAAATAACCCTTTCATCCTTTATACTACATGATATTTAATAAAACCAATTTTAAACCAAAGTATGATCAAACACAAACATCTTTTCTTTTTGAACCATGTTCTAAACTTAATGGTTTGTGAGATATGAATTTTTGAAGCTGGGCATAATATTTTTTTTAAATGTACAGAGCAGAGGTAAGAAGAAAGGAATGTACAGGTTTGTGAATATTTTTTACAAAGTATATTTTCGTGATTACATACATATGAAAGTATGAAATCTGATTAAAAACACCAATACTTGACCAGTAAAGAGTTTATCCAAGTTCTATAGTATATAGTTGTTTACAGGGAAGGTTTAAAGGATTTATTCACAGTTTCTTTTTCTTGAACAAAATAAGCCTTCTTTCTTCCATTTTTTAAAACATTTGTTTTCCTTTTTTGGTTTTGATCCTCCTAGCACCTTCTTTCTACAAAGTTTTAGTGGTAGTTTGTATATCTTTTATTTATCAAGTTCGAATGAGAAAAAATGAAACAGGCAGAGTTATTTATAGAGAGAATGAGGAATAAGCTGTAACTTATTATACACAATAATTCATTTTTTTTCTTATTTTATTTGCTGTATACTTTTTTTATTTTCTTTTTTTGATTTGAGAACTTGACTTGATTTAAAAAGAATAAGATTCATAGTTGATTTGATAATTGAAAGAGGGATTTGATATAATGTATGCTTGAGAGGATATGCCTTTAATGCTATGTTCCCTAAGGTGTTTACATGTGTGTGTGTGTGTATCCTTACATATATTCATATCAAGCTTGACCCTATATACATGTATATGACATAGCTTTATTTACCATATGGACACATTTTTACTTGTACAAACATATATATATTTACTTGCCTAACCATGTTTTTATCTGTGTAGTTAATGCCCCGCTATAACCTCGCTATATCTCATAGCGAGTTTATACCGCTACGATATTTCCATGTAGCCCCAACATATAGCCTTTCCGTTTTAAGCCCCGTTATTTCCGCTATTTCTCGTTGTTCCCGCTATATTCCGCTATTTCCGCTATATCTTCTTTAATAAAATGAATTGAAAAATTGCGTTTATACATTATAAAAATTATGAAGCTAATTTATTTGGTTTAAATTTTAATATATTTTCAGAAATGAAAGTACTCTAATATTATACTAAATTTAATTATGTTATATAATAGTTTTACATTTATTTAAAAGTATATTCGTACATGTTTTCATTTAAAATTGTTTGTGTATTAATTATAATTCAATTGAATGATAATTTTTCATTTAATTACCATTTATATATTTTTAAAAACATTAAGTATGAGTTTTATATGCTATTTTAGAGCCATCCGCGATATCCCGTTATATCCCCGCTATGACTTTTTGCACCTCCATCGCTTTAATTCTACCCGCGCTTTAACTGCACAGGTTTTTATTCATTTAATTTTTGCTTACATGCTATAATATAATATTAGCCACTTGTGCATTTATTCCTATTCTTATATACATATATTTTATTTTAATTTCTATGTCAAAGTTATGCATATCATACACATATATATCTCTAAATATAGTAATATCCTAGAATAGAAAAGGTGGAACTTTTAAGAGATTAATTTTTTTACTTTTAACTCATAGCTTCCCAAATATATACATGTATATTATAGATATCTACAATCACCAGAATTTATTATTTTTTTGACTGATAAAAACTTATATTATCAATAATTAAATCAGAAAATATATATATTCACCTTCATACAAACTTTCCTATATTTTACTCCATATGGTCATATATACATATATATATACATCTATACTTATATATATTATCAAATACCATAAAGCCTGTATATATTTATTGATATTTATCTTAATTTAAATGGTGGAGTTTTATATACACATTTCTGAAATATTTATCATATTCAGGAATTTGAAATTCAATATAATTTTTAATCAATATATAGATTCAGGTATTTTTAACATCAAAAAATTTATTTATTTGACCAATCAAAATTAATATCCCAATAATTTAAATCAGTTGATTACTTAATTAACAGACATTAAAAATCTGCGTCATTACATCAATATTTTTTATTATAGATTTCAAAATAGACAAAATTGTCTAATATAATATACACACACACTCTTCTACACATCTACTACGTACATAATTTTAAATTAAAATCTTAGATAACAAAGGCATATGTAAAGGGAAATAAGTCTGTTATGTTGTAAATCCCAGCACATACATATGGCCACATTAACTATGTACAGTTTTTTATATGTTGCACTTGCACCATATACAATAGAGTATATTTGGATATGCTCACGATTTATGCTATATAAAAATTACTCATTAATCACATTTAATAAATCTATCAATTTAATTGAAAAGAGAAAAGTGAAAAGTTTTTCTCTTCGATTAAAGCAAAATCTTCTCTTAATTAATTGCATATGTTTTGGAGAGTGGAATGAAAGGTTTCCTTCTTTGAATTAACTTTAAACCGTAACTATTACACACATGGGTGTATTTGATGCACTCGTACATTTAAATTTAAATCAAATTCAAACTCCTTTAAACAAACCAAATAAAATAAGATTTTATTTAAAATATTTTGGATTGATCTACGTCCATTTGGATTTCACAGACTAACAAAGATCTAAATATAGATTTTTTTTTTTAAATTCACCCATCTAACCCACTTCTAGCTAGCCTGGTTAATTTCCAACAGTGGTATTAGCGCAAAAGTAGTTTATATGATCCAAATTAGCAATGTTAGGGCTAACTGATTAAAGCCTGCCCATTTATTAGGGTGTCTAAAAAGGTAGCTTCGAAGGCACACACAGAGGCATATAGATTATATAAGTAAATAAAATTATAAATTTATTAATACCTATATATTAATACTTATATAATTATATACGTATAAAATTAAACAGAACTGGAAGGAAACCCAAACAAAATTTAAGGAATAAATACAAATGTATAGTATGTATATGGTGATTTCAGATATATCTAAATCTTGAATCATGAGGGTATTTCAAAAGAAATACATTATTCACTAAATCTTTATTATTAAAATAAATATATTAAAAATATGATGTATGGTATAAAAGTTGTCCTCTACCATTTACATGTCAGCAAAATACTTGCATACTCTCTATTCGTTGATCAAACTCATTGTAACGACCCGTAAATTTTCAATAATTAAATTTGTTAATTTAATAAGATTTTGGTAATTTAATATTGAAGAAAATAAAATTCTGTTAATTGTTAATGGAAATAATAACTAAATTAAAATGTAATAATGTTAATTAAAGCAAGTTATTAACAGTGTGAATGAAATTCCAATGAATAAGATAATATAAATGTTATACTTAGTTATAAATTGATATAAGAAAACAAATATAAACATTGAAATAATAAATAAAATATTATGAAATAAACGACCATTGAATAAAATCAAAATTATATAAGAATTGTAACATTTGTTTGTGAATAATGAATTCATAAGTGTAATTAAAAGTTTTGGTAACGAATGTTATAAGTTACCTGTTTATTTCGTCTACTAAATTAAAATAGGGAATCAATTAGAATTAAATGAACTTTAATGTTATATTAATGAGATTTAATGCAATAACTGAAAATGTGAATGTAATAACATAAATAGAAATGTAAATTTATTCATAAAATAATAATTGATGTAACAAAAGAATGGAACTAAGATAAAATAATTAATTAGATTTAAAATCTTAATTAATGTGTGATAAAATTATAAATTTTGAAATATAATCATTAGTACAAATATAAGATGGGAATGGGAATATATTAATGTAATGAAATGTAAACAATGTATACCATGTCTATGGAATAATGAATTGAATTAAGTGTAAAGATTTAAACCAAATAAAAGCAATTTATTGGAATTTAATTTTAATTAATAGGATTAATTATAATTGGAATTTAATAGTGCAATTGATAAGATAATTAATATTGGATTAAAATAGAGACTTGTTTTGAGGATTTTTAAATTACTACGTGATTTAAGGCGATAGAAATTATGAATTATTAAATTTGAAATAAAAAAGCGAATTAATTAATTTAATATTAATTTATTTAATTAATGTGAAAATAACTATTCTGGTCACTGACTCTGATTTCGATGTAACCAGTTTTATCAGATCCGTAACGGTGAATTATTGTATGATTTCAAGTTTCGTAGCGATTGGACTTGTCATTTGATCGTACGAGCTCGAAACGCCTAGAAATCAATTTAATTAAAATCAATTTGAAATAAGCTGATTTTATTATAAATTCTTCATACGATGGAAATCGGACTTGAAACATGTTCCATTCGTTTTAAAATTATTGAAAACATCTATTTTGATATGGGTTCACCCATTTGCGTTCTGGAGTCGAAACGGGCTTTTCGGGTCATGTATCGTTTAATCAATCTGGTCCATTCTTTCTGTTTTCAGCTTTGTCTATGCATACCTCGTTATAAACCCTAGTCATTCCTTATTCCTCATTTCTGTATATACAATTTCATTTGCTCCTCCTCATTCCAATGGCAGACAAAACCAAATTCCAATTAAGTTTCAAATCAGATTCCAAATCAAAAAAAATTCAAACTCTCCTCAAACTATATCGAATTATATATCGATTTGAAGCTCTCGATGAGCGCAAGTCAAATATGTGATTCGTTTCTTGGTATGGGTACTTGTGTGGCTAGAAATGAATGATTTGTACATAGCCGTTCATTTTAGGGTTCGAGATTTTAGCGATGGATCACCGTCCTGGCGACGATCGAAGTTTAGTTATCGTGCTCGTCGAGCTAAGTGCATCTGTGGGGTTCATTGTCACCAGATGTGTTTGGGTCGGACGATTTCTACGCATGAACGTAGGCGTTCGTCTTGGCGGCGCGGTGACTAGGCCGCACTGGAGGTGGTCTAACTGGGGGCGATGGGTGCGGTCGGAGGAGTAGGTAAGGGTGGTGCTTCATGATCGGGGTCGCGTCACCTCGGGTGGTGGCAAATTGCATCAAGAAGGTGGCGGTCTGTCAATGGTTCAGTGTGTCAAAGAGATAGGGTTTGCGCAACTCAGTTACGATGCTGACATGGTAAAGAAATTGTATATTACTTTATTTATTCTTAATTTGAGATTGTATGACTTCTAACTGCTATAATTTTCACATACGAGGTCCATTTTACGTGTGGTTTTCTCTGCTAGGATCGTTTCGAAATTCCGAACATTTTGACTGTAGTTTGAAAAAATTCTGAGAATGTTTGAATTTTGAGTTTAAATTGGATTTAAATTCAAAGGTGAGTGTTTTAACCCACTCACAACTTCTAAAATTTCTGATGTTTGTTAAATTAAATTTATGATGTGACTGGAAATTTATTTATGACTATTTGGTATATTTTGAATCATCATATCGGATAATGTGAATTTATATGAATTTAATCATTATTAATTTATTATTGATTATAAATTGCCAGTTAAATACCTGTTATTGATTTTCAGTTCTATATTGATATTTATTGATTGATTTGGATGATGATTGTGATGGATGCTTGACTGGTGATATTGGATGAATGGATGTTGTATTTTATATCGTTATAACTACAAGTCCAGTATGGGTTGAAAAAATAAATACCCGAATGATCTATAGAATAGGGAAAAATCGTTATGGGTTGAAATGATAGACTTGAGCGATTTTATGGATTTTATATTAAATTCGGGATTATGGTTTGAAATGATATATAACTATAAAATTTTAAATTGCGGATTGAAATGATAAATATCCGTATCACTTGACCCTAGGGTAGAGAATTAGATACGGACACCGGATTGGTTAAATTAAATAATCCTAAAATCCTAAAACTTTTGAATTTAATGAAATGATATTTTGAAATAAATTTGGTTTATATAAATTGAAGTATTATTGGAAAATCAAGTTTTGTGTTGAATGTGAATTGGTTTGAAGAAAATAATTGCTTTAAGAAATTTAATTGGAAATTTAAAAGTTAAACTTTTAAGTATAAATGAAATTCTATCGGAATTAAGCTATTGAATTTGTTTGAAATATTACTTTGAAGTATTTTGAAATGGGAGTAATTCGAATTGATATTTGAACGTAGATTGGAAATGAGATGAAATTCAATGGTTTATTGAAACTTAAAAATTGAAGGTTGAAATTTGGTTGTGATTTGGAAACGTGAAATGGTCTAGATACGGTGAGGTAAAATAAATAGTTAAATTTATATAAGTTCCAAATTCATATTTGATATAATCTGTTCTAAAAATATATTATTTTAAAATTTCTAATTATTAAGATTTCAAAATTATTAAACTATTTTAGCCTATATTAACTCTATAAATTATTTTAGCCTATTTCAAAACCAATGTAACTTATTTAACCATTTAATATAATTTAAATCTAATTAATATATTTTAACGCTATTTAATCTTTTTAATTATATTTAAATCTATTTTAAATCTATTCAACTATCTAAAATCAAGTTAAAATTATTTTAATCTAATGTAAATTATTTCAAAGTATTTTTAACTAATTATAACTATTTAAAACTATCTATAACTACCTAAACTATCTTGATAAATTTCAATTAAATAAAGTAGAGGTGTTTATATCTTAATCTATGATTTTAAAGTGGATATGATTTAAACATGAATATGATATGAAAGTGATATGGTTTGAGAATATGATATTTTGATGTCAATTGTTAATTGACTTTTGAAATATAAAAGAACCATTCGGTGTGTCATATGCGATTGGTTGTTAAAGAGACCGGGATCTAATAGTGTCATTCTCTCTGCCAATACTAGAAACCACTTTAACAACTGCGTACATGGTGGAGATTCCAGAAATGAAGTAGTATGGTTTAGTGAATGATTTCTATATAAGGTATGACGTGATCTTTACTCTCGTGAGTCAGCTTAGATGTGACTAAAATCAGGAGCCATGCCTGGCCAAGTGAGGTCATTCCGCCTATCAGACATATTTCTTCGATATTAATTATGTTCTGATTTTGTGATTGTTTTGATAGTCACCTTTTGATTTAGATTTAGGAGTGTGTTCCGAGGTAGGCGGTAGTAGCTGCTATGCGTTACCACCAGTCCGAATCCACAAACGGTATATCTACCTTGGTATTTCCTCGTGTGCCGTGTTCACATGCCCTAGCGTGCCTTCTATAAGTTTATTTTGTGTCGTACCAATGGAGTACTCCTTGATAGCTCACTTGCGAGTGGAGTTTACAGTATCTGTATAGACTACGACATTATAAAAAATGTGTTAAGGGGGATATGGGTAACGTCTTAACGCTTTTTAGTAGTTTACTTTACTATAGATATTATTGTAATAGCATATATTACTACATAGTAGATAGTTTAACGGATCCTTAGGAGGTGTGAATCTCGAGCATCTCTTGAGTTACTACACTCACGTTAGACACTGGATAGGAGATGTCAAAACCCGTAAACATCTCTTTCGCCGTTGCACTCATATTTACCGTTAATTTAACTTACATAAGATCTTTTAGTTCTGACTTGAGTGTTTTGTCCATTTCAATTCGCTCGGGTCAGCTTGAGCATTTCAGGATTTGAAGACCTTATTTCTAGAGAACGAGGACGAAGATTGTATTATTACTATTTATTATATTTCACTGCATCATGTATTCCGCTGCATTACTTGTTATTTTCTGGTATGTGTAACTCTGATCTGTGTTGTATAAGTATAATCGAATGTTTTGTAAAACAGCTTTATGAACTGTTTATTTGATTATTATATTTTGTCATTCTGCTGCGAGATTTGGTATTGTTTTTTTCCTTTCTTTGCTTTTGCTCATTTACCCCATAACCATCCACCCTTCTGTATGGTTTGAGTCGAATGTGTGTCTGCCTAAAACGTACAAAAAGGCGGGATGTAACATTCTGCCTTTTGGACAGTTTAAATCGACGATAAACCACACACGTCAGACTCAAACCATACAAAAGAGCGAATTATTATTGGGATGAAAAAGAAAAGCAGAGAAAGAAAAAAAAAGCAAAATCTCGCAGCGGAATGACAAAATATAATAATCAATTAACAGTTCATGAAGCTGTTTACAAAACATTTGATTATACTAATACAACACAAAATCAGAGTTACCTATAACAGAGATGAATGACAATGCAGTGGAATAATATAATAAATAACAGTAATAAAATCTTCGTCTTCATCCTCTAGAAATAAGGTCTTTAAATCCTGAAATGCTCAGGCTGACCCGAGCGAATTGAAAAGACAAAACAACCGAGTCAGAACTAAAAGATCTTATGTGAGTTAAATCAACGGTAAGTAAATATGAGCGGAACGTCGTCAGAGATGTTTATGGGGTTTGATATCCCTACCCGGTGTCTAACGTTAGTGCAGTAACTTAAGAGATGTTAGGAATTCATATCTCCTAAGGGTTCGTTAAACTATCTACTATGTAGTACAATAAGCTATTATAATATGTCTATAGTAAAGTAAACTATTAAAATAGCATTAAGGCATTATCTATTTTCCCCTTCACACATTTTATATATTTCCACAGTCTATGCAGTACCGAAATCCCACCCGTACTTGGTGTCGTTAGAGGGCACTCCATAGGTATGGTACAAAACAAACTCGTATAAAGCGCTCTAGGGTAGGTGACACGACACAACTAGGCAATGCCAGGGTAGATATACTAATTACACTTCCAGACTGTTGGTAATGCATAGCCGCAACTACCTCCCAACTCGAAACACAATCCCGAGTAAAAATCGAAGGGTGGTCATCAAATAAATCAAAAGTCAGAATATAGTATCGATGGAGTGTGCCCTATCGAAGGAATGACCTCACTTGGCCCGTCGATTGATCCTGTTTTAGCCACCTTGTGCCAACTCACGGGAGTCGGGTCCACGTAAATATACCTTTAGGATCGTCGCCACCATCCTACTTCATTCTGGAATCTCCACCATGTACACAGTTGTCAAAGTGGTTTTCGGTATTGGCAGAGACTATGACAATAACCGATCCTGGTCTCTTTGACAACCAATCGCTTATTACACACCGGATGGTTCTTTTACATTTCCAAAATCGTTTCATAATTGATATCAAAATATCATATTCGATTCAAAATCATATCACTTTTGAAACCATTACATACTTTCGAAATCGTATTTGCCTTTTGAAATCATATCACATTTGAAATCATAATTCAATATTTATATTTCCTTTCAAAGTCAACTTTACAACTTATATCAAAAAAATCGTATTTCTCAAAAACCATACTTTGAAATTATATCGTTTCAAAATTCATAATTTCTTCCAAAATTTCATATTTCCTTTCAGGTTAAGTCCTTACTTCAAAATCATCCTTCCAATTCATTATATATTTAAATTCCAACTTAGGTTATAACGTCATTTAACCTTATTCTCCTTTTTGAACCAATTGAAATGAATATAAACTCCTCCACGTACTTAGTTTGGAAATTTAGAAATTAGTTTTAAATAGTTATAAATAGTTAAAATGCTCTATAATAGTTTAATTATAGGTAAAATATTTTTAAATTAATTTAAGATGGTTACATAGATTAAATTAGATTAAATATAATTATAATAGATTAAATAACTTTAAAATAGATTAATTATATTTAAAATAAATTAAAATGGTTTAATTAGTTCAAAATAAATTAAATTGGTTTAAATAGATCAAAATAATTTATATAGTTAATATTAGTTAAATAGTTTAGTAAATTTGAAAATCTTAATAATTAGAAATTTTAAATAATATATCTTTAAAATAGTTTATATTAAAATATGAGTTGAAATTAATATCAAATTAAACTATTCATTTCATTTCAACATCTTTGGACCATTTCAAATTTCCAAACCGACAAACCAAATTTCAATAAACTATCGAACTTCATATCGTTATATGAAAGAGGCTATGCGATAGGATCGTATAATATGGAATAGTGGATGGTATAGGTAAATAACAATAAGCAATAAGTAAAGTAGACACCAGGATTTTATACTAGTTCGGACCTCTAGTCCTACGTCCAGTCCCTAAGCTTCACTTAGGAATTCTACTAATTAAAACCCTCTCTTAACCCAGAGGAATAGGTTTACAACTTACCCGAACAACTGAACAAGATTTCTCGCCTCAACTACTGAAGAGGACTTCAACTCAATTACTAAAAACAATTATTCGACATGTTGTGTTCTTGTCAACACTAATGAGTCCAATGTAGTACAATATTCCTATAATCTTATCCTCGAGAGTATGCAATGTGTTTGTGAAGATTTAGGAAATGTGAATTGCTATGAATCAAATGAATGTTATAAACAAAGCAGAGATTCAAGCAATAGATTGGTGATTGCTTTGAAAACTTTTAGAGAATAAAATATGTTCAAGAAAGTAGTGAGATTAAAGCATAAGAAAAATTGGTAAATTGAAAATGTTAGAACCATGTATTTATATATGTAGAAGAGATGCATTTGTTGGCTAGAGATCCAGACAAGAGATGCTTCCATTTCCACTGGAGAATGGTTGCAACTCTTGGGAGGAAGAAGGTGTCCTTTCAGAAAAAATTCGCAGGTTTAAATTCAGTCGACTGAGTAGGGATTTCAGTTGACTGGAAATGTGAAGTAAAATTTTCAGGAACAAATTCATTCGACTGAGCAGGGTGTTTCAGTCGACTGGAAATGTGCATGTTTGTGTATGTGTAACAGGTTCAGTCGACTGGGCATACCTGTTCAGTCGACTGAACTTTTGATTTTTGCACAGTGAATTTTTATTCTAGAAAATGAAGTTTATAAAATGTGTTCCAGTGTTTGTGCAAGCCTCTTGAGGATAGATTTTAACAATAAATCTAAACTAAGACCTACATAGAAATCATACTCATGTTTATCCTTGGTCTTCATCGTTCTTCCTTTAGCTTTGCACATATCTCTTCCTTTTTGTTGAAGCACATTGTCATTGATCAAAATATAGCGTATCAACATTCTCCCCCTTTTTGATTGATGACAATACTGAAACGTGTAGAGATGTAATTATTTCCTCCCTCAGAATATATGCACTTTCTTTCCTACAAAACAAGGTTAGTAACATAGATTTCTCCCCCTTTGTCATCGACAAAAAGGAAGTAATACTCGCAGAAGTATATTGTCAAAACAATCACTGATATGCATAACTACAGTTTCAAAAACTTAGAATGTAGCATAGAATGTAGCATAAATAAATAGAATGTAGCATGAATGAAACATAGAAGGCTATTTATACAAGCCTTTTGATTAGTGTTTTTTTTTGAATTAAAAAAAATCAAACTATAAGAGAGTTACTCATCTCTATCCCAATCGTATGAGCCTTCTCTCCCTCCCTTCGGTTCACGAATAACGAGTCCACCGGTAGGTGGTCTATAAGCTCTTCCACCTTGACCACCGCTATTCCCACTTGTGCTGCTGCTTGGATTTTCTCCGGATGACGTCCATGTGAAGGTTGGTGTCGGACGCTTGCCACGGGAGGTTGAAGCAATAGTGGAGCTCGTGCATGAGACGGCATCCCATAATTTATTGAAGAACCCTTTAATTTTATCAAGTTTGCGGTATACCTTCTTGAGGCGATTATCAAGAATTTGTTGATTTCTTGATAAAATTCCTAACGATTGATTGGTAGTAAAACTTGGTTCAATGATATCAATTTCATCATCTTGGTCGAAAAGTTCTTCATGTTGAGCTTGAGGAGGTTGTTGCGGTTCTTGATGTTTTGCTTCCCATTCGGCAAGAGATATGATGCGAGGAGGTCTAGCCAGGAGTTGCATAAGGCTTATAGTCCGTTGGTTAATTTGATGAACCATAGTATTTTCGGACTCTGGTAATGGCGTATCAACATTGAGGAGAAGTTGCATGATATACTCTCCAAAATATATCGTTCGCATTTTGCCATTATGGAAAGTAAGAAATTCATCAAGTATTAGTTGGACCCATTGACTTGAATATTGCCCCAAATAGCATATAGTGCTCTATAATTGTTTGGGTATACAAGTTCATATGAGCCAGTTCGAGGAGTGATGGTTCACATAAGAGCTTTGTAGAGAAGACTTGCTCTTGGTCGTAAGGAAGTTGATTTAATATCCCGGATGTTTATGTTATCATCCAAAAATTGATGATTTATGTTGTCTCGAATATTTGGATTAAATTCGATTTCTTCAAGCTTCCTTCCCATGGTAGGAGATCCTAAAATGTGTGCAATTCGGTCTAGGGAAAACCATATCTTTTTGCCGCACACCATACTCCAAACACTATCGTTTGGATTTCTTAGAGTTTGGTGTCCAAGGTTAAGATTTGCATATAACAATTTGACCATAATATGATTGATCGCATGGTCATTCCTTTTTAGTTCTAAGAGAGATGTTAAACCCGCTTGATCCGTCAAAGTTGGTATGTTATATGTTTGGAGACTCTGAAAATCAATGAAGGAATGTTCAAAGATCCGAGAATTCTTCATTTTGTTCCACCTTGTGACCGCCACTCCATCATAAAGCCATTGAGCAATTTGAGCGTCAATTGGCTCGGAGGAGGTTGAAGTTGAAGCCCTTGATCTTTTTGGAGCCATTTTTGTGAGAGTTTTGAGAGGGATTTTAAAAATATGAAGATTGGGGGCTAGGGTTTTGAAGAATAATGGTGAAGAAGGAGCTTTTGGAATGGTAAAAGTGAAAAGTAAAGGTAGGAATTGGTGGTAAAAAGGGAAAAAAGTAGCATGGGAAAAGACGTTCAGTCGACTGAATTGTCTGTTCAGTCGACTGAATTTATGGCTGAAAATTTTCTGTGTTAAATTCAGTCGACTGAACAGTGTTTTTAGTCGACTGAACTATTGTATAATTGTTTTCTACCTTATGTTCAGTCGACTGAATAGTAAGGTTCAGTCGACTGAACCTTGAGTTTTTGGTGTTCTAAATTTTTAAAGCAAAAATTTATTGAAAGAAACGATTACAATTGTATAGACATATTACAATATAACAACATGATTTGACCACAGAAATAATCTTTTCTTTGGAGATGGACTATTTTTCTTTTGCGTTTTATTTCCTTCATTCTCCATATAGTTTTTGTCCCATGAATTTGGACTATATTGAGGAGTTTTTGGCTACATCCAAGGATTCACGGGATCGACTAGTGTACGGTATGATGAAGATGGATCATACGAACTAACAGGTCGAGGTAGGGGCTCAGTCACATCGTTTTTCTTCGAGCTACAAAAACGTAAATCGATTTTCTCAAGAAAGCTTAATCGTCTAGCCATTACTTTTTGTTCAAAATATAATTCTCGTTGAAGATCAATTTTTTGTTGTTTGGAAGTGATGAATCTCATCAATCTTTCTTTTCGTATCAGGTGAGATAAAAAGTCCACGTTTTGCCTTTTTCGATTCCGGTGTGTAGCCAGTTCGATAGTTTTCCCATTTATAAACCTGTTCATGCTTTGGTGTTGGCGTAGGAAGTTTTGGTGATGTAAGTGAGTTATCGACTGAGGAGGTAATGTTGATTGGAGAGTATGAGTTGTTGGAAGACATTTTTGTATAGAATTTTCAAACTTTTTAATTTTTGGAAATAACATATGTATAAACGTATACATATAGTATAAAAATGCTAAAAAAAAATGTGGTGGTAAATTAATAAGGTTTTAGAACCAATCATTGTTTCATTGGTTTAAAAAACATTGGTTAGAAATGGATGGATTAGAGACATCCTTTAATATATTATGTATTATGTAGCTGAATTGAAACATATACATTGAATAATTTTGTTTTTGTTATTCAGTCGACTGGGCAGAGTTGTTTAGTCGACTGAGTTCTATAATTTTTATAATATTTGCTATAAAACATCTTTAAAAGAAATTATTCCTAACTCTCATCGTAATTTTATAAATGATTTTTCTAATAAAGGTTTAGTAAATATATTGGCAATCTAATTTTCGGTAGAAATATATTCTAAATTTATGATTCCTTTTTCAATATTGTCACGTAGAAAATGGTGACGAATATCAATATGTTTTGTACGAGAATGATTTACCGGATTTTTAGATAAATTTATTGTACTTGTATTATCACAATATATTGTAGAATTTGTTAAATTTATATTAAAATCTTTAAGTGTTTGTTGCATATAGATGACTTGAGTACAAGCTAAAGCGGCTGATATATATTCCGCTTCACACGTGGAAAGTGAAACACAATTTTGTTTCTTACTAAACAAAGATACAAGTGATTTTCCAATGAAATGGCACGTACCACTTGTACGTTTTCTATCTGTTCGAGATCCACCAAAATCAGCATCACTAAACGATACTAACTCAAATGGACATTCTTTTGCATAGAAAAGACCAAAATCTTTAGTATTGTTAAGATATCGCATAATTCGTTTTACAGCTCTTAAATGTGATTCTTTAGGGTTAGATTGAAAACGTGCACATAGACATACACTCGTCATTATGTCTGGTCTACTAGCGGTTAAGTAAAGTAAGGAGCCTATCATACTTCTAAATAATTTTTGGTCTACACTTTTTCCATTTTCATCTCGATCGAGATGAGTAGTGGTACTCATAGGAGTAGGTTTAGCAGAAGTGTTTTCCATTCCGAAACGTTTAATTAGATTAGCACAATATTTTTCTTGGTTTATGAAAATTCCATTTGTTAATTGTTTAATTTGAAGTCCGAGAAAATAGGATAATTCTCCCATATGAGACATTTCGAACTCCTTAGTCATTATATTTGAAAATTCTTTACATAAGTTTTCATTTGTCGAACCAAATATAATATCATCTACATATATTTGAATTATTATAATATCTTTAGTAGTATTTTTAATGAAAAGAGTTTGATCTACTTTTCCAATTTGAAATCCCGAATTTAGTAAATAACTTTTAAGCCTTTCATACAAAGCACGAGGTGCTTGTTTAAGACCATATAGTGCTTTCTTTAATTTATATACATGATCCGGATATTTTTCATGTATAAATAAAGGAGGTTGTTCTACGTATACATTTTCATTTATAAAACCATTTAAAAATACACTTTAACATCCATTTGATAAAGTTGAAAATTGTGAAAACATGTGAAGGCTAATAGAATACATATCGCTTCAAGTCTTGCAACTGGAGCAAAAGTTTCTTCAAAATCAATACCTTCTTCTTGATTATACCCTTGTGTTACTAGTCTAGCTTTATTCCTAGTTATATTACCTTGTTCGTCTACTTTATTTTTGTAAACCCATTTGGTTCTAATAATTGATTGATTATTCGGATGGGCAACTAACTCCTAAACATCGTTACGTTCAAATTGATTTAATTCTTCTTGCATAGCAACAATCCAGTAATCGTCTGTTGATGCTTCTTTAGGATTTTTAGCTTCTATTGTTGAAATAAAAGCAACATGTCCCGTTTGATTTAGTTGATTTCTTGTCTTAACTTGAGAATTCATTTCACCAATTATATTTTGCGCTAGGTGATCTCGTAATATTCTTGGTGGAGATCTTAGTTCATTATCATAATTTTCAAGGTTTGTATTTTCTATATTTATAAATTCTTCATCTTCTTTTATACTCAAATTTTTATTAAAATTTTCATCAAAAGATATATGTAAAGTTTCTTCAATTATGTTTGTTCGTTTATTAAATACTCGATATGCTTTACTTCGTTCTGAGTATCCTACGAAAATTCCTTCGTCAACTTTTGGATCGAATTATCCTAGTTGATCTTTTGTATTTAAAATAAAACATTTTGATCCAAATACTTTAAAATAAGATATATTTGCATTTTTTATTAAATAGTTCATATGAAAGTATTTTTAGTTAATGGTCTAATTGATATACGATTTAATACATAACATGCAGTAGCTACGGCTTCTGCCCAAAAATGTTTTGGTAGAAAACTTCCATTTAATAATGTTCTTACACATTCTTGTAATGTTCTATTCTTTCTTTCTACAACTCCATTTTGTTGAGGAGTTCTAGGAAATGAAAAATTATGATTTATTCCTTCCTTTTTACAAAAAGATTCAAAAGCTTCATTTTCGAATTCACCTCCATGATCGCTTCGTATATTTTTAATCTTCAAATCTTTAGTGTTTTGAATTATTTTGACAAATGTTTTAAAATGCTCAAAAGTATCACTTTTATTTTTCATAAAAATAGTCCATGTATATCTTGAGAGATTGTCAATTATTACAAACACGTATCGATTATGATTAATGGATTGAACTTGTGTTGGTCCAAATAAATCCATATGAAGTAATTCTAGTGGTTGTAAAGTAGAAATATTTTTCTTAGATTTGAAAGACGACTTTGTTAATTTTCCTTTTTGACAATCATCACAAAGATTTTTTATTTTAAAGTTTATCTTGGGTAAACCTCTTACTAATTCATTTTTAGAAAGTTTTCTAATAGTTTTAAAATTAATATGACAAAATCTTTTGTGCCATAACCAAGGATCATTATCTTTGGCTAGTAAACACATATTTGTATTATGATTAATTTTCATATTTAGAACATAAATATTCCTATCTCTATTTCCCTCAAAAATAAGATTTTGGTTTTGATCAAAAATACTACATTTATTTTCCGAAAAAGTTATTTTAAAACCCTTGTCACAAAGTTGACTTATGCCTAGTAGATTATGTTTTAGATTTTCAACTAATGAAACATTTGTTATAAAAGGTAAATTCAATGTACCGTAATTGCTCACATCTCCTTTGCCAATGATATAACCTTTTGAATTGTCTCCGAAGGTAACCGAGCCACCATCAAAGTATGTGATGTTTGTAAGCATATCTTTGTCGCCGGTCATGTGTTTTTGAGCAACCACTGTCTAGTATCCATTTCTTCTTTTTGAGTGGGACCTGAAAATAAATACGAAATTATTGGTACCCACCTTTTTAATAGGGTCCTAAAAGTTAGAGTTTAGGAAACCAAACCCAATTCGGTTCAGTATCCTTTTTATAAATATAGTTTTTTTATTATGAACATTATCCATAAATGTTTTAATATATTTATTCCTAATTAAAATATTGTTAGTCTTTGGAACCCAAATTTTTATTATCTTAGTTTCTACTTTTGTTTTAATAGGTTCTCTTGATAACATTTGTTGTTTTGAATCAATATTCTTCTTAAAATTTGTATTTTTCTTTTTAGGAATTTTTGACTTCTTTTTATATCCTAATCCATGTTTATTTGAGAAGGATTGAGAATTTTCTAAAATCTTAGATAAATTTTCTCTTCCTTTGTTAAAGTTAGAAACATTTTTAGTGATGTTATCTAATCTAGCTTGAAGACTATTATTTTCTAACTCAACTTGTCTAATCTTAGTTTTTAACTCATGATTTTCAGAAACAATTATATCATTCTTTGTCTTTTGAGTTTCAATTTCTTTACTTAAAAGTGATAATTGAGTTTTCGAATTTGAATGAGATTCTTGAACTTTTTCAAGTTCTTCTTCTAGAATTTTCTTTTCATCTTTTAACATATCCCTTTCAAATTCAGCTTTGTTTTGATTTTCACGAGTTTCCTTGACTTTCTTTTTAAGACTTTTTATTGTGCTCAAAAGTCCACTATTTACTTCAATTAAATCATCGAAAGTTAAATTATTAACCTTAGATTCTTGAGCCATAAAGTATACATTCGCCTATTCATTGTCGCTATCATTTTCACTTTCAGATGAAGAAGAATCTGAATCGTCCTATGTTACAGAGAATGCCTTCTTTTTGAATTTCTCTCTCTTGTTTTTATTATTGAGAGCTTTCTGATTCTCCTTCTTTTGCTCTGGACAATCCTTGTGCATGTGACCTTTCTTGTGACAGTTGAAACATTCTATATTCGAGGATGTAGGTTTGTTCAAGAAATTCTTATTGAATCCGTTTTTATTTCTTTTTCTATATCTTAAGAATTTCTTGAAATTTTTGGCTATAAATGCTAAATCCTCATCTTCAGACTCTGATTCTTCCTTTTCTGCATGAAAAGCTACATTCTTTCTTTATTGAGCTTGATCTTTCTTAGCTTGCATATTTACTTCATACGACATAAGATTTCCAATTAATTCTTCCGGTTTCATTGTAAATAGATCATTTGCTTCCTCGATTGCTAGTACTTTTCTCTTCCATTCATTAGTGAGTGAATTTAGAACTTTAGACACAATGTCAAAGTCCGTGTATTTTTCTCCTAGTCCTATTAAGGCATGATGAATGTCCTGAAATCTCGAGTACATGTCATTGATGGATTTATTTTGTCACATTCTAAAGTTTTGGAATTGGTTCTTCAGCATGGATATCTTTGTTTGTTTGACCTTGTTTGTTCCTTCATGTATGACTCTAAGTGTTTTCCATATCTGATATGCAGTAGTACATATGCTAACACGGTTGAATTCATTTCTATCCAGGGCGTAAAATAGCATATTCATAGCTTTGGCATTTGCACTAGCTTTATTCTTCTGAATTTGTGTCCATGTAGGATAATCAGTCGTGGGTACAACTAACTCTGCTTGAGTGGCACTCCAGGATTCTAAACTTATTGCTTGCATATAAATCCTCATCCTTGTAGCCCAATAGTTATAGTGTAGTCCATTGAATAGGGGGGGGTCTTTGGGTAGATTGTCCTTCCGCAAAAGTAGAACTATAGGCAGATGTTGTTCTTGTACTTGCGTTATTTTCCATATTATTAATATGTCTAGTAACGGTGTTATGGTTATAAGGCGTCCTTGCTCTGATACCAATTGATAGAGGCTATGCGATAGGATCATGTAATATGGAATAGTGGATGGTATAGGTAAATAACAATAAGCAATAAGTAAAGTAGACACCAGGATTTTATACTGATTCGGATCTCTAGTCCTACGTCCAGTCCCTAAGCTTCACTTAGGAATTCTACTAACTAAAACCCTCTTTTAACCCGGAGGAATAGGTTTACAACTTACCCGAACAACTGAACAAGATTTCTTGCCTCAACTACTGAAGAGGACTTCAACTCAATTACTAAAAACAATTATTCGACTTGTTGTGTTCTTGTCAACACTAATGAGTCCAATGTAGTACAATATTCCTATAATCTTATCCTCGAGAGTATGCAATGTGTTTGTGAAGATTTAGGAAATGTGAATTGCTATGAATCAAATGAATGTTATAAACAAAGCAGAGATTCAAGCAATAGATTGGTGATTGCTTTGAATACTTTTAGAGAATAAAATATGTTCAAGAAAGTAGTGAGATTAAAGAATAAGAAAAATTGGTAAACCGAAGATGTTAGAACCACGTATTTATATGTGTAGAAGAGATGCATTTTTGGCTAGAGATCCAGACAAGAGATGCTTCCATTTCCATTGGAGAATGGTTGCAACTCTTGGGAGGAAGAAGGTGTCCTTTCAGAAAAATTCGCAGGTTTAAATTCAGTCGACTGTGCAGGGATTTCAGTCGACTGGAAATGTGAAGTAAAATTTTCAGGAACAAATTCAGTCGACTGAGCAGGGTGTTTCAGTCGACTGGAACTGTGCATGTTTGTGTATGTGTAACAGGTTCAATCGATTGGGCATACCTGTTCAGTCGACTGAACTTTTGATTTTTGCACAGTGAATTTTTATTCTAGAAAATGAAGTTTATAAAATGTGTTCTAGTGTTTGTGTAAGCCTCTTGAGGATAGATTTTAACAATAAATCTAAACTAAGACCTATATAGAAATCATACTCATGTTTATCCTTGGTCTTCATCATTCTTCCTTTAGCTTTTCACATATCTCTTCCTTTTTGTTGAAGCACATTGTCATTGATCAAAATATAGCGTATCAACATTATATCCATGTTTAAAATATCCATATGGATTACTCTAATCTCAAAATATTTCAAAGTTATTTTCAAACAAATTTAATAACTCAGTTTCGATAGAATTTCATTTACGAAAAAGTTTAATTTTTAAACATCCCATTTAATCCTTAAAGAAATTCCCATTTAAACCAATTCACAATTTCAACACAAAACTTGATCTTCGAATAATACTTTAATTTATATAAATCAAAATTTTCGTTTCAAAATATCCTTTTATTATATTCCAAAAATTGAGGATTTTAAAATCATTTAATTTAACCAATCCAGTGTCCGTATATAATTCTCCACCTTAAGGTCAAGTGATACGGATATTTATCATTTCAATCTGCAATTTAAAATTTTGCGGTCATATAACATTTCAAACCGCAATCCAGAAATAAATAAAAATCCATAACGAACTTGCAGTTTATAATGATATAAAATACAACATCCATTCATCCAATATCAACAATCAACATCCATCACAATCATCATCCAAAACAATCAATAAATATCAATATAGAACTGATAATCGATAACAGGTATTTACTGGCAGTTTATATTCAATAATAAATTAAATAACGATTTAATTCAAATAAATTCAAATTAACTGAAATGATGATTAAAATATACCAAACAGCCATAATTAAATTTCTAATCACATCATAAATTAAATTTAACAAACATAAGAAATTTTAGAAGTTGTGAGTGGGTAAAAACTCACCTTTTGAATTAAATTGAATTTAAATTCAATTTAGACCCAAAATTCTAATAGTCTCAGAATCCATCCAAACCAGCGTCAAAATGTCCGGAATTTCGATAATATCCCAGTGGAATAAACTATGCATGAATCGAACCTCGTATGCAAAAGTTATAATGATTTTAAGTTATGCGGTTTAAAATAAAAAAAATAAAAAACAAGTGGACACGTCATCCTTACCTTCACCATCGATTTCATAACCGAACACCTTAAAACCCCACTCAACCGCCACCAACCTCTCCGTTCATTCAATTTTCGCCACCCCTCTAAGCAACATCGACTCGATCAGAACATACCACTGCCTCGACCACTCCGAGCCGCTCCACCCAGTCATTGCGCGCCATCCTGCGATGGTTCACGTCATCCATGCGCCATCGTGCTTTGAACACCAAATCGAGATGATTCCGACCAACTGAGCACGAGCGAGCCACACCGATGGATGCTGCTCGTCGTCACCTTCCAATTGCCGTCCCCCGATCGTCATATCATTGCGAATCCGCCATTGGATCAAAACCCTAGCCCATGGACGGTGGAGGTTCAACTTGAACTTGTGGACAAATGATGTATCAAATTGAAAAATGAATCACATATTTGACTTGCGCTTGTCGAGAGCTTCAGATCGATATATAATATTACATAGTTTGAGGAGTTTAAATTTTTGATTTGGAATTTTTTGATTTGAATTGAATTGGGGATTTGGTTTTGTCTGCCATTGAAATGAAGAGGAGAAAATGAAATTGTATATACAGAAATGAGGAATAAGAAATGATCTAGGGTTTATAACGATATATATGTAGGTAGAACAAAATAGAAAGGAATAGGCTCGATTGGTTTGGAATGTTGAACAATACACGACCCAAAAAGCCCGTTTCGACTCCGGAACGAAAATGGGTCAACCCATATATCAAAATAGATGTTTTTGATGATTTTAAAATCAATGGAATAGATTTCAAGTCCTAATTCCATCGTATGAAGATGTTACGATAAAATAAGTTTATTTCAAATCAGATTTCAATTGATTTCAATTAAATTGATTTCTAGGCATTTCGAGCCTGTATGATCAAATGACAAGTCCAATCGTTATGAAACTTGAAATCCTACAACAATTCACCGTTATAGATCCGATGAAACTAATTTCGTTGAAATTCGAGTAAGTGGACAAAATGACTATTTTTCGGTTAATTAAATAAATTAATATTAAATTATTTTAATCAATTTCAATTCAAATTTTTAATTATTTAAAAAATTATCAGTTTGGATTACTTAGTAAATTTAGAATCCTTTAAACAAATTTCTATATGAATTCAAAGTTAATTAATTCCTGAATTACATTATTAAATGTCAATTTCAGTAAATTTATTAATTATCAACTGAAATTCCAGTGAATCCATTTATTTGATTTTAAATCTTGTTATTCAATCAATTGTCATCTCATGGGTACAATCAACATTGGTTTATATCTTAGCACGTTAATATTCTTTAGTTTTATTTTAATTTTAAGTAATATAATATTTAATTTCATTTAATTACAATTGATTTTCAAATTCAATGCAACTAACTAAATAACGGATAACTTATATTAATTGTCACCATTTACATTTAATTTCATTTATAAGTTTATTACTTAAAACAATGTTACCATTAGTTTTATAACAAAAATCTCGTTCAATTACATTAATCAATGTATTATTTCATTGGTTAATTCAATATTCAGTTTTATTTCTTGCATTAAATTTATAACCAAGCATAGCGTTTAAATTACAATGAATTGGAATTTTATAAACATTGTTAATAATCAACTTACATTAACATTGTTACACTTTATTTTAGTGTTCATTTAATTATTAAATTATAGATCTTTATTTCTTCAATATTAAATTACCAAAATCTTATTAAATTAACAAATTTAATTATCGAAAATTACTGGTCGTTACACTATCCCCCACTCAAAACTTGTCATCCCTAAAATGGAAAAAGGAGGGGAAAGAAGGGATTAAGAAATCAATATACCGTATTCAAAATATTAATTGTACAAACAAATAAATTTACAAAATTAAATAGTCTAAATAAAATATACAAATTTATAACCATTAAATCCTTTTATATTCAAGTAACAAAATTTTGGAAAATATTTCATAAAATTTTCTAAGTCCAAAATTCACGAAAAATTTCGGCAGAGCCTTCTTTGTTCGGAGAAGCTCGGGAGAAATTATATTATCAATAATAACAATATGTTTCAAATATTTTCTGAAATAAATATATCCCAATACGGAAAGAATAATATAATATCGCTATAAACCGTAATCCGAAACATACCTATTTATCGGGCAATTAACGCTTATTTTATAAAACCAAAAGCAGTAGCAATTGCTTTCATAACCTGCATTTCACTATATAATCCAAAGAGGTTAATAATTACATAAAATGAAATATTTAATGTTGTTTCAACCACTAACACACAAATCAATATAAACAACAATCACTTGCAACCACAGCATACAATCATCATATGAAATCAGTACAAATCAATCATTCATCCATAGCAAATGAAACAAATGGTTTGTTCGGGTTAAAACACCTTTAATCAGATAGAATGACAAATAAATACTAAGTATATCATTTACTCAACAGCCTTGGATAAAACTCAATAGATTATTCATATATCTAAACAATTTTTAAAGTATCCTTGTCCAAACAACCATAAACCAAAACAAACAATAATCTACAATGTTATTAGAGTTATTCTTATTAAATTTCTTTCATAATCTTTACAGTTTTTAATTTCCTTTTCATTCATATAAGGATTATTTCTTTAACTTATATTTATCTCGTACAAAAAATTTCTTTTCCTATTTATTCATTCGGTGTTTATTTCATTTATTCTCATTTTTTACTTACAAAAATTCAATTTCATTTATTTATATCATGTCAATTTCTTTTTTTTCATTACATTCATTTATTTATAATATTCATTTTCCATTCAATTGCTTAGCATTTTAATTCATTTACCAAAGTTTATAATCATTTATTTATAATACTTACCTTTCTATTATATTTAATTAGTTGCATTTCAATTATAGTTAAGTTTATAACAATTACGACATCAAATTCCTATTTATTAAAGAATTTCATTGACTACTTTCATTACTTCAAGTTTTACTTGTATAATATTCTATTATATTTTCTTATTAAACATTTTAACTTTTTATCTTTGGTAAGTTGTATTTATATGTTTCTAAGAATGCAATTGAAAGTTACACATTTATCTCATTTCTTTTAATTAATTTAAGGTTCAGTAATCATATCCTTTGTTTTACAGGTTGCAAATTTCAACTTTCTGTAATTTCATTTATAACCTAGCATTTAATCTCTTATTTCATTTAGAGGTTCCAATTATTAATTAGTTAAATTCCATTTCATTAATTAAAACCTCTAATTCATAGAAATTTATGATCTAATGTCGGGTTCCATTTCAAATTATTTAAAAAATATATATATATAACCATATCTTTTATACATCAAATCATATATTAAGAGCAAAATTTAATATTTATTTATCAAAACAAATGTGTAGTAAACTACTACAACAGCCTTTCCACTTTCAAACTCTAAAATGAATGTCGATGATGCGTGCACTCATCACTGAAATTATTTCCCAGTGACAGAGAGGGGAGTATAGAACTTATTTCGTTCCAAAATTTCTTTAAAACAATTCTTTCAAATCATATTGAAATATTTATATCACAAAATACTTCTAAATAATATTATTATTATATTTTAAAATCATTCGAAAGAAATTTTCAAAAATCCCAGAACTTAAGTTCTAAATTTCCAATTCTCATTTATTTTATTTCCAAATCTTATTTCCAATCAATATTTATAAATTTCACTACCTAATAAACAAATATATTACAACCAATATATGTCATTTAAAAATTATTAGTTTATATATAAAAATATACAATAGGCAAAATTATTTCATTTACATATATTTCAAAACAAATATTGTGTCGGTCTGTCCTATTAAGTGTTTAGAAATCCCTATCGATGTCATAGCGTCCTATACACAAATCAGAATTTATAAATACAAAATGGAACAAATTAACACAATATAAAAACCTTTTATAACACTAACAAATATGTTCACTCATATATATACTCTCAATGACTTATCATAGGGTATTACTAACCTATTAATAAAGAGTCGGACCCCACAAAGGTATGGTTTTCGCTAAACCAAAGCTCTGATACCAATTATAACATCCCGCCTTTTTGGACAATTTAAATCGACGATAAACCACACACGTCAGAATCTAACCATACAAAAGAGCGGATTGTTATTAGGGTGAATAAGAAAAGCAGAGAAAGAAAAAAACAAAATAGAATCTCGCAGCAGAATGAAAAAATATAATAATCAAATAATAGTTCATGAAGCTGTTTACAAAATATTTGATTATACTAATACAATATAGAATCAGAGTTACCTATAACAGAGATGAATAACAATGCAGCGGAACAGTTTGAATGTAGTGGAAAAATATAATAAATAATAGTAATAAAATTTTCGTCTTCATCCTCTAGTAATAAGGTCTTCACATCCTGAAATGCTCAGGCTGACCCGAGCGAATTGAAAAGACAAAACACTCGAGTCAGAACTAAAAGATTTTACGTGAGTTAAATCAATGGTAAATAAATTTGAGTGGAACGGCGTTAGAGATGTCTGCGGGGTGTGACATCTCCTATCCAATGTTTAACATGAGTGCAGTAACTTAAGAGATGTTCAAGATTCACATCTTCTAAGGGTCCGTTAAACTACTTACTATGTAGTTTAATACGCTATTATAATATGTCTATAGTAAAGTAAACTATTAAAATAACGTTAAGGCGATACCTATTTTTCCATTAACACATTTTATATATTCTCATAGTGTATACAGTACCACAATTCCACCCGTACTGGATGTCGTTAGAGGGCACTCCATAGGTATTGTACAAAACAAACTCGTACAAAGCGTGCCAGGGTAGGTGACACGGCAAGGGTAGGTGACACGGCACAACTAGGCATTGCTAGGGTAGATATACCAATTAAACTTCCAGACTGTTGGTAATGCATAGCCGCAACTACCGCCCAAATCGAAACACACTCCCAAGTAAAAATCGAAGGGTGGCCACCAGATAAATCAAAAGTCAGAATATAGTATCGATGGAGTATGCCTGATCGGAGGAACGACCTCACTTGGCCCGTCAATTGCTCCTATTTTAGCCACCTTATGCCAACTCATGGGAGTCGGGTCCATGTAAATATACCTTTAGGATTGTCACCACCATCCTACTTCATTCTGGAATCTCTACCGCATACACAGTTGTCAAAGTAGTTTTCGGTGTTGGCAGAGAGTATGACAACATCCGATCTCGGTCTCTTTGACAATCAATCGCTTACTACACACCGGATGGTTTTTTTACATTTCTAAAATCGTTTCATAATTGATATCAAAATATCATATTCGATTCAACACCATATCACTTTTGAAACCATTACTTACTTTCATAATCACATTCGCCTTTTGAAATCATATCACATTTGTTGATAGTTATATTTCCTTCCAAAGTCAACTTCACAATTTTTATCAAAATATCGTACTTGTCAAAAACCATATTGCTTTCAAATCATTTCACTTTGAAATTATATTGTTTCAAAAACCATAATTTCTTCCAAAAAATCATATTTCCTTACAGGTTAAGTCCTTACTTCAAAATCAACATTTCAATTCATTATACATTTAAATTTCAACTTAGATTATAACATCATTTAACCCTATTCTCTTTTTTAAACCAATTGAAATGAATATAAACTCTTCCACATACTTAGTTTGGAAATTTAGAAATTAGTTTAAATAGATGTAAATAGTTTAAATGCTCTAGAATAGCTTAATTATTCGTAAAATATTTTTAAATTGATTTAAGATAGTTACATAGATTAAATTCAGATTAATATAATTAAAATAGATTAAATAACTTTAAAATAGATTAATTATATTTAAAATAAATTAAAATGGTTTAATTAGTTTAAATAAATTGAATTGGTTTAAAATAGATCAAAACAATTTACATAGTTAATATTAATTAAATAGTTTAATAAATTTGAAAATCTTAATAATTAGAAATTTTAAATAATATATCTTTAAAACAGTTTATATTAAAATATGAGTTTGAATTAATATCAAATTAAGCTATTCATTTCATTTCAACATATTTGGACCATTTCAAATTTCCAAATCGGCAAACCAAATTTCAATAAACTATCGAACTTCATATCGTTATATCCATGTTCAAAATATCCATATGGATTACTCTAATCTCAAAATATTTCAAAGTTATTTTCAAACAAATTTAATAACTCAATTTCGATAGAATTTCATTTATGAAAAAGATTAATTTTTTAAACTTCCCATTTTATTCTTAAAGAAATTCCCTTTTAAACCAATTAACAATTCAACGCAAAACTTGATCTTCCGATAATACTTAAATTTATATAAATCGAATTTTTCATTTCAAAATATCACTTTATTAAATTCAAAAAATCGAGGATTTTAAAATCATTTAACTTAACAAATCCGTTGTCCGCATATAATTCTCTACCCTAGGGTCAAGTGATAAGGACATTTATCATTTCAATCCGCGATTTAAAATTTTACGATTATATATCATTTCAAACTGCAATCCCGAAATAATAAAAATCCATAACGAACTTGCAGTTTATAACAATATAAAATGCAACATCCATCCATCCAATATCAACAATCAGCATCCATCACAACCATTATCCAAAAAAATCAATAAATATCAATATAGAACTGATAATCGATAATAGGTATTTACTGGCAGTTTATATTCAATAATAAATTAAAAAACAATATAATTCAAATAAATTCAAATTAACTGAAATGGTGGTTAAAATATACCAAACAGCCATAAAATAAATTTCTAATCACATCATAAATTTTATTTAACAAACATAAGAAATTTAGAAGTTGTGAGTGAGTTAAAACACTCACCTTTTGAATTCAAAATCGAATTTAAATTCAATTTAGACCCAAAATTCAAACAGTCTCTGAATCCATCCAAACCAGCGTCAAAATATTTGGAATTTTGATACGATCCCAGGGAACAAACTGCACATGAATCGGACCCCGTATGCAAAAGTTATAACAATTTGAAGTTATATGGTTTAAAATATAAAACAAATAAAAAAGAAAAAAACAAGTGGACACGTCACCCTTACCTTCACCATCGATTTCGTAACCGAACACTTCAAAACCCTGCTCAGCCGCCACCAACCTCTCCGTTCATCCAACTTCTGCCACCCCTCTCAGCAACATCGACTCAATCAGAATGTGCCATTGCCTCGACCACTACGAGCCTCTCCACCTAGTCTTGCACGCCATCCTCTAGTGATTCACGTCATCCATGCACCGCCACGCTTTGAACACCAAATTGAGGTGATTTTGACCACCTGAGCATGAACCAGCCACACCGATGGGTGCTGCTCGTCGTCACCTTCCAATTGCCACCCCCGATCGTCATATCATTGCGAATCCGTCGTTGGTTCAAAACCCTAGCCTATGGACGGCTGAGGTTCAACTTGAATTTCTGGACAAACGATGTATCGAATTGAAAAACGAATCACATATTTGACTTGCGCTCGTCAAGAGCTTCAGATCGATATATAATTTGATATAGTTTGAGGAGTTTAAATTTTTGATTTGGAATTTTTTGATTTGAATTGAATTGGGGATTAGAATATGTCTACCATTCAAATGAGGAGGAGCAAATGAAATTATATATACAGAAATGAGGAAGAAATGACCTAGGGTTTATAGTGATATATATATATATATATATATAGGTGGAACAAAATAGAAAGGAATGGGCTCGATTTGTTTGGAATGTTGAACGATACACGACCCGAAAAGACCGTTTTGACTCCGGAACAAAAATGGGTCAACCCATATATCAAAATAGATGTTTTTGATGATTCTAAACTCAATGGAACAGGTTTCAAATCCTAATTCCATCGTATGAAGAAGTTACATTAAAATTAGTTTATTTTAAATTGATTTCAGTTGATTTCAATTAAATTGATTTCTAGGCGTTTCAAGCCCGTATGATCAAAAGACAAGTCTAATCGTTATGAAACTTGAAATCCTTTAATAATTCACCGTTAAGGATCCGATGAAACTGGTTTCGTCGAAATCCGAGTCAGTGGCCAAAATGGCTATTTTTTAGTTAATTAAATAAGTTAATATTATATTAATTTAATCAATTTCAATTCAAATTAGTAATAATTTAAAAAATTTATCGGTTTGGATTACTTGGTAAATTTAAAATCCTTTAAACAAATTTCTATATCAATTCAATGTTAATTAATTCACCAATTACATTATTAAATTTCAATTTCAGTAAATTCATTAATTATGAATTGAAATTCCAATGAATCCATTTATTTGATTTTAAAACTTGTTATTGCCGTCTCATGGGTACAATCAACATTGGTTTATATCTTAGCACGTTAATATTCTCCAATTTTATCTGAATTTCAAGTAACGTAATATTTAATTTCATTTAGTTACAATTGATTTCCAAATTCAATTCAACTAACTAAATAACATATAACTTATAATAATTGTCACTATTTACTTTTAATTTCATTTATAAGTTTGTTACTTACAACAGTGTTGCCATTAGTTTTATAACACAAATCTCGTTCAATTACTATTAATGAATGTATTATTTCTTTAGTTAATTCAATATTCACTTTTATTTACTTATATTAAATTTATAACCAAGCATAGCATTTAAATTACAATGAATTGGAATTTCATACACATTGTTACACTTTATTTTAAGTGTTCATTTCATTATTAATTTACGGATTTCTATTTCTTCAATAATAAATTACCAAAATCTTATTAAATTAACAAATTTAATTATCGAAAATGACGGGTCATTACACGGGATGTTACACTCATGCTTGAGATGTTATGTGTGCATACTTGTAAAGAAAACTCAAGCTTGAGATGTTATGTGTACATATTTGTTAAGCAAACTCAAGGTATGTACATCTATACTTAGGCCGTAGCAAAATGGTGCATTTTAGTGAATAATCTCTTTCGATTTGTCAAGCAGACTCAAGGTCGAGATTGAGAATATGACAAAGACAATAGTTTTGGAGTTGCATATGAGACAACCGATAAAGTGTTTCACTTGTGGGCCTATGGTTTGCTAAGTAAACTCAAGATATAAATCCCAAGGCAAGCGACTCCTAACACCCATTGGAGAAATTAAAGGATTTCTGTATTTTTTCTTAGGGTTTTGAGAAATATAAAAATCCAGTGGGAGCCTTAATAGAATTATGAAATGGTAACATGTACCTTACATTAAATCCTTTGGCATGTTGTCACTTGAAGACCTATAACCCAATTATACACTATTAAATACATTCGTAACTCGATCGCTTAAAAGTTTATTTTTTCGAGACTATATAAAGTCTTTTATAAATTTTGAACTGTGAAGCAATACAAAATATGGATATATCATCCATATTGTACAACATAAAAAATTTTATAGTAAACATTCATATTCATAGTGTATAAAACTTCAATGAAATTAGTTCATTAGAAATAGCAGAAAACCATAATGCGAAGTCATGTATTTGATATGATTGATTACAATCAGGATCTCATTTGAACGATTCGATCATTTTGGAAAGCAAAGAAAATGTATGGGTGTGGAAGTAACTTAGGCATCTGTATGAAGAAGGTGGATGATCGATTTCGCTTCATGAAGTGACATCAAAAACAAGAATTGTATAAAATACCAAAACATACTTAATTTAGAGTCAGAAATGTGATTTCTATTCCAATTGCGTTTTCATAAAGAAAATTGTTTTTACAAAAGTTATTTCTATGAGTTTACGATATTCAGTTTAAGATATTCAATCATAACTCTAGACTGTAAATTAATAACGGTGATAGAAATAAGTAAGTAGTTGAATGAAGCTTTATATTTTATGCTATTATACTAATGGTGAAAATAGTGGGAGCATGTCATATAATACGAAAAATTATTTTCGTAAATATACTAAATATTATTTATGAAATAATGATTGATTTTCTATACTGACTAAAGATGAAATTAAGTTTTATTTTGATATAAATATTTTGAGTATTCGTTATGAAATAAATCTATTAGAATAACTATATTTGTTGCATTGGCTACATAACACAAAAGTATCTAAAATGTTAACAATTATATTTTGGATTATGGACTAAGACATATCTTGGAGGAATAATTCTTTAAGTCAAATGGTTATGAATCATTTAAAATGGATGAATTGTTTCTCAGAAGATTAAAGGTGAAGTGTCTAATTTAGGAGAGTGACAAAAGAGTTAGTGAACTCTATGGATTGATATATAGAGATGTATTAAGTTTAATTATACCAAAATGGTTCCACCTATTTTATTTAATTCATAAATGAATTATCGCAGGAATGAAAATGTGTATTTGATGCACAAATAAGTATTTATGATAAGCTCACTGGATATAAAATAGAAGTATAAAACATAATATGCAAAGGAAATAAGATAACTCGATTTGATCGAATAGGTGAGTGTATTGGAAAAGAGTTCCAAATGTACCTAAAAACAAAAATATTTTATCTCAAAATTCACTCCTCCTTATGATACATAATGATATATCTATAAGGAGTAATTGGACTTTGTTGGAAAAAGTACGATTAATGACGTGGGAACTAAGTTGACTTCTTTTTGTAAGGTCGTGTACTTAAGAGTAAATAAATAACACTAAATTTAATTTCGTCTAAGACATAGTTTATGAGATCATAAAAGATAAGGGTTGAAAAGATACCCTACATATCCTAGATCAATGGGTTGACAGGTTGTGTGAGTCAAAAGGCTACATGTAATACTTGTTCGTGGGCCCAAAGGATTTTGGGAACGATCAGTATTAATTGATGCATAACTTTCACAAACTAAAATTTAAAATCAGTTATACATACATACATACATACATATAACGATGTTCATATAAATGTTTACGAGTACCAATTCTATTGCACAAAGGAACACTTGTGTTTCAATGAATGCCAATTTCGTAGCAAAGGAATTTCTTTTAGAAATTACTGATAATAAAATGGATTTGGATATAATCCAAAGAAAAAAATTATTACAAAGGTTGAAATGAAATTGACTAAGCATAAACGGACATAAATACTTAGAATGTCTAGTAAGAACTCTCACACATTAAAGGTATGTTGTGATTTTCTCTTTGATGTCGAGAAAAGAATTTCCCCAAGTTTTCAATATGCCATTAAGAGTATTAACTCTACCATATGGCATAACGTGCAAATCAAAAATAAATTTCGAGAACATTATCAGAAAATGATTTTGATGGTTTTAGCCAAAGGGGAATGATCCGTCAGTTGCAAAATGTCTTTGAAAGGAAGACCAATATGGTTGGAATATAGTAAGCTACACTGATAGAATAACATTATAAACTTCAATCATTGAAATAAAGCAATAGATTCATCATTAAATGAAATTAAGTTAATTTGAATTTTACTCACAAAATTATTGCTCGATGTGATTTTAAGTTTTTGTATATGTGTGTGTTGAAACATAAATTCTAAGTAATGATTTGGAATATGCTGCGCGTGATAATCAAAATGTCTCAAAGTTAGTGGAAGTGATTTTGAGTGTGTGCGTTAATGGGTATGATCTAAGAAATAATACGAACGTATTATTTGATAAGCATCAGAGTTAAGAAAGTATTTTGGCAGAGAAATCAAATAGTTTGATTATCAGTCAAAATGCAAAAGAAGCGTATGTCCATGAGAAAGAATATAAACATGTGTTAAAATATTTCTAGGCCCTAAATAAAAAATAAACTTATGATTATTAACGATGTTTTCATGTTAAAATCATTTCAATTGGTTGTTTAATTCTCAATATATATGATATGAAAATATATCTTTTATGATCAGTATAAAGGGAGTTGGGAATGTCCCACAACACGGGCATAATATTAAATTGTTTAATAAGGAGCATGTAAGATAAGTTCCTTATGCATTGACAATAGGAATTATCATACACGTTATATTATCTCTACGATATTACATTTTGCTTATGTATTTGATACGTGGAGAAGTCATTAAATCTTAATTAATATTATTATATGATGGTTTAGATTTTTCTCGAGTATTTATGAAATACTATAGAATTGTTTGTAGAAACGACGAATTCCTTATGAAGAAGTGCATGAACTCGAACTTTATAAGTGATATAACCAGGATAGTTAGTTTATGTTCAATACTAAGTCACGAACATTTAGTTGGAAAATGTTCCAAACAATTGGTAGTGGCTGATTCAACCAAAGGATAGGTCATCGCGTTGAATAAGCTCTACAATAATGAAGTATAAATAAATGCCCAAATTAATAATGGATCTACACATGATTTTAAATGTTGAGAATCCTATGACATTGGTATACGGTTATAATGCTTCAATGCATTTCGTATAAGAACCTAGAGCTCATTAGAAGTCGGGAGACATACTCCAAATAGTTCCACATGGTAAAAGCAGTTTATCAATATTAGAAAGGGTTGATTGATAGTGTAGATAATCAATATAAAATTTCATACCCAAATGCAACTATTTTTTAAGAAAAATGATCATGGACGTTGAAATAAGATTCAATAATTGATCCCAAGTGCAAGTGGGAGATTGTAGAGTTTGGGGGTATGCCCTAGGGGAAATTATGTAATTTGTACATATATCTAACTCGATGACCAATCTTGTCCAAAAATAGAAGGTGTTTATAATCTATATATACTTGTTATATTATGATATAATTAATTAAGTAACAAATTTAAAGTATATTAAATAAAAAATCTTAAATGATATGTTATATGATAGTAATTAAAATGTGTTGTAATCATGAGGAACTTTCACAATATTGATTAACATTATTTTTAATATTCCTAGTGGCGATGTTTTGAGATGGATATTGATACCTATTTTGAGACTAGAGTGTGTAATGCCCGCCAAATGTTCGGCAGCGTATTAATCTTGGCTACTAGGGAAATCAAGGGGTTGCATAATGACAGTTATTAGATAACTATGGAATGACTCACACAAGAGTTTTCAGTTGGTAAATATAACCAAGGTCACATAGAGAATCTCGAAGTGACAATAATATATAGTTCTCTCGAATTGAGAATACTGTTGAACTTCACTATGGACACTCCACTTTGATTGTGGTTAAATCAAGGCATGATGTCACGACTATAATTAGCTCCAAGTTGAAGCATCAAAGGTGAAATACTATTCAATAGAGAATTCGTCTCCTTGGTTATATGGGGTTAGTATCATGGTCAGCTGTAATCAACTAAAAATTAAAACCTTTGGCCAGAGAAGTATGATTAATAATTATTATTTTTGAACCAAAGATTTTGTCTTTGGACATACAAAGTTGAATGTGGACGATGTTGCAATTTTGACCAAAACTAATTTCCATAAGTCATAGTGTGATATAGTGTTAACAAAGATAATTATTGTAAATAATTTTTGCTATCGGATAGCGCCTATAATAAGTAAAATTGGATTTTACCAAAAAGACGTATAAGCGATAAATGCAGCCAAAGTGTCACTTTGGCTGCTAAGGTAACGTGTGGATGTTAATATTTGAATTATTTGATATTAATTGCTGATTGAATTTGCACATTTGAATCACACAACCGAAATGATGAATAAACCAAATAATCACACAATTTAATTAATTTATAATTTCTATAAATTATTTTATATTTATAAAATATTAATTATTGAATTTTATTTGGTTTGTTTTGGATACTATCAATATTTAACAAAGTGCATCTACAAAAGTTATAAATGCGCATATCGATATATATATATATATATATATATATATATATATATATATATTTAAATTAGATTTAAAGGCAAATGATGAATGGACTTGGAAGTTTTAGATGCTCGCTCTACCTCTTTCTATAGCTAGCCATGCATGGGAAAGGGAGAGGATTTGATGAGATTTAATTGCAAATTAAATAAGGAAGGTTTCAAAGGAGGAGATTGAAAGGTTTCAATGCTTCCTTTAAAATATATTCACTCTCATTCGTTCCACTATTCTTTCTTAACAAATTTTATTTTCTCTTTAATGCCCTCCTCCTTCAGTGGCTGAAATTTCAATGGTCTCAATGGCTTCAAAATTCCTACAAATAAATAAAAATTTAATCAATTTATCAAAGGTGGTTTTTACCTCTCATTCCTTTCAAATTCAAGAGATTGATTCAACTAAATCTAGAGGCATTGGTTCATCATTCAAGGTGTGAGTATTGGCAACATCCCAAGGTAATTCTATGATTTAATTTATTATGTTATTCATAGGTTTAGACTCCATATGACTCACATGGTGTTTTAATGGTTCATCTTGCAACAACCAATTCAAACCCATTTATATCCATCTCAGTAAAAAGTATGCATGTTATGTCAATTTAATTTAGATCTGTTTTCTTCTTCATCTTTTTCCAAAATATGTTCATTATAATTAATATGATTTGGATTCTCTTTTTACTTTGTCAATTTGCTTAATATGTTCTTTATAATTAATATGATTTGGATCTAAAATATGTTCATTGACACTTCACGAAAGAAGAATAAGAAGTTCATAACTGGTTTGAATGGTTATCTTTGGAAGTGCTTGGTAATCATACTACCGAGCATTTCAAAAAGGTTGTAGAAAAGGATGGGAGAAACGAGATCTTGTACCAATAGCCAAATAAGTTTTTTTTCTAAAAGAGGAAGCAAAACTTCTAGTAGGCATATGGGGAAAGAGGAAGTAACCTTGGAATAACAAGGGAAGACATAGCTGCCAAATAAAGAAGGTGAGGAAAGGGGAAAGTGGGAGTCGACTCTCTTTAACCAGGGAGAGAGAGAGGATGTCTCGATTAGGACTAAAAATGTGAAGAAAAAAGTGCTTTAAGTGTAACAAATTTTAGCACATCAAGAAGCAACACTTGCATTACTGCTCTAGTTCCGTCATTAACTATAGCGACCCTTAATTTCAAACACATTGTCATTGAATATTGGAACATTAGAAATATAGTTAAGTGTTATAAAATTGATTTTTATAGCCTTGTTAAAATCCTTTTAATAAATAACAAAAGTTATGGAAATTGTTTTTGAAATTTGTTTACAAAAATAAACATTTGAAGAAATATCGATAATGTGACTGAAAAATTGTTTTATCAGTAAATAGATTTGTATTCAATATAAACTGTTCAAACCTTATATTCATGTCTAATTAACAAATGAAATCATAACAGCTAATAAAAATACTATGGCTAAATATGGTTAACTAATTCACTTTTAAAAGGCTTCTACAAGGTCATTAGGAAAGAGATGTTTTAGTGGAGATATTTACTTTGCCTTATAAGGTGGAAAGTTAGTCATGAGAGGATGGGCTTTGGCTAGTTAAAGGAGGTAGGGGAGTTATGGTATTGTCTTGAATGCCTATATAACTCCACTAAGGGGTTAACAAATCCTTTTCATAATTTTATACACAAAAAGGAAAGCTCTTCATTCTCTTAGTCTCTTCTAATTAACTTTCTCAGACACAAATCAAATCAGCCACACTTGCACCAAACTCTTGTTATAAGCCTTAAACAACATAGAAACGAGCATTACAGCTTAAAGCATGAAGGAGTGGAGCACACAAGCCCCAAGGACGCTAGGCCATGAGAAAAAAGTTAGGCAAATTCTTTCTAGGCTATTAGCATTTGTGAAGCGTGGGATGATTTTGAAGTTTACTTTTGTTGAAGTAGGAAATGGTAGAAAGGTTGAGGCATGTGCTTGGTTGTGTACTTGTTCATGGGTGGGGAAAGTCGCCATTTTAATGTATATGAAGTGTATAATATGCCTGTTTAAACTATAGTAAAGTGCTTAACTATATATTGTTATAATTTTTGTGATTCTTGCTATGGAAAGCAAATGCCACATGTAAATTATGTATTTGGACATCAATGAGTTTCTATGACTTATTACAAAGCCTTGACATGATGCATATCGGTTTGGTTGGACTATGATTGAATGAGACTTAAATATAGAATGCTTTTGAGCACTTCGAAATATCTTGCTTTATTGAACTTCTATAATACTTTGTAAAGAGATCCCTAGGTGTTTCTTACCATGATTGTGATGCATATTTTAGCAAGGTTAGCTGGCTTTGGAGTGGGCCATCGACTTTTATTAAATTAAGAAACATGTGTTCGTCACATGCGCTAGAACAACTAAATAAAATAAAGCACGGTAGCTAGGCAAAAAGGACTAAACTACTAATACAAAGACTATGCCTCCTCTAGAGAGGAGAGACCACTTCCATCATCTGAACCAGGCCCAATAACATGGATATAACTAGAGAAAAAACTGCCAAATTAGAAACACCACCAAATCACCGGAGTATTAATATTTCTGAAACAAAGTATCATCGGTCAAAACAATTTTATTGTTGTCTCCATCTTATCTGAGGGAAAAAGTACTAGGCCATCCCCCACAAGATGATAATATAACCGTCGACTCTCCTTGTCTCCACCTATAAGCATATAATAACAATCAAACTCCGGATAATATCTCATCTTAGATTTCACATGTTCCCAAGAAATCTCAATGGAGTTCCATGTAGTCACATTATTGGGAGGAGGATCCTCCACATATTCTTCAGTTATGGCGACAAAAGACATAGAACCAAGAAGAGTAGTAGAAGGAGATATGGTAGGACTCAGACAAAAAGGCAAGATGACAGCAATATCAACCGTCGGAGAATAAATGATCGAACACTTAGGAACCCACTTCCTTGTTGGAGGATGAGGAAGAGGGATGTGTGTCCTCGGTATATTTTGATGTACATTTTGTATATTTTTTACTGCAAAAAATTGAACCTTAAAAAGATTATTGTCATATTGAAAAGTGGCCAAACTTTCTAATATATAAAAATGTCCAGTTCATAGTCTGTTCCACCAATTAACGATAGCATTTTCTGACTGCTGTAGTAGTTCCGAACCATTTTGATAGCACTCTGAAAATGCTAGAGACTGCTGTTTGAATTTTAAATTGCTTTAAAATGATTTTTAATTAAAGTATTTTTCTACAATCATTTCACAAGTATTTAATAAATTATATTAGATTATTTTAAAAGTGTTTTGGAATTTAAAAATGTTTTTAATAATTAATTATAAATTATTGAAGTAGGAGTGTATTTTAATAAATGAAAACGATTTTTTATAGTTTTTAAATAAATTATAAAATAGTTATTTTAAGTAATATTTTAATGAATGTTTAAGCCATAATTATATATATCTTAAAGTATTTTTGTTTATATATAGTATTAGAAAATTAGTTAAATATTTTATTAAAGTATTAAAAGCTTATGTAACATTTTATCGTCTATTTTTTTGGAATTTTATTAATTATATTAGTTTATATATAAATTAGTGTGTGTATACATACATCATTTTTGAAATGGCTTTTAAATGATAAAATATATTTTTAAAATGGGATTAGGAGCCATTTAAGTAACTTGATCATGCTTTGTTTAGTTACCAGTTTATTGAAAGTAATTATTTCTATACTTAGCACTACAAACCAACAAAGTAGACTTTTTCTATCCGTGAGAGTTGAAAATGATGTTCGAGTAGGGTTTAGAAGCAACAGTTCTCTAACCTATCGACTTCACTCTTGATCGAGGGATAGCATAAGTTGAGAACGTTGGAAATGTAATAAGTGCACAAGACATGATTTCCATATGCAATCTTTTTAGAACTAGTTAGTCAATTAGTTAGTCGATTAGTCGACTATCAAACTTAATCAAATTAACTTAGGAAGTATATCAAAGCTTCACGACTTCATTTTGAGATCCCTCGGAGAGGATTCATTAGTATGAAATGTCTCTCACTTTAAGAATGTATATATATATATATAATATCCCTCAGGAGGACTCCTTTATATTGTTCACTTACTTCTGAAATAATTAGGATTGAGTGAACCGAAAATTCACATGTTTTGTTTTGAAGAGTCGAGGATCGGATAAGTATATTTATGTATTAGTTGCCTAATATCACTTCAAAAATTGTATACGAGTCTACGTTTTGGAAGCGACTGTAAAGCGAATTGTTGTAGAGTTGAACTGCCTATCCTAAGGTTAATTCCAAAGGAGATGTCAGTGATAACATTCCAAACAAATGTTATAGAGTTGAACTATCTTTCCTAAGGCGAGTCTATAGGAGAGGTCAGTATTAGCATTTGTCGGACAACTTGTGCTAGAATCCATGGAGGGATTAATGATTTTTTTGAGTGAATAAGACTAGTGTGAGAGATGTCGGACATGACTTCACCATCAAAAATAAAGTAGGCCACATGGCTAATGGGTTTAGCTAACCCAAGGGTACATAAACTTTAATATCCAGAGACGCTTTCGATTGTTGCAAGCGGGAGTTGATGGTATTCAGTATCATGTGTTTCGATGTGGACTTGCTATGTTTTCCTAGTAGTATATTTTATCCAGGAATATACAAGGTTTCAAAAGGTAGATTCTGATACTTGTCAAGAGGTTCACCTCGATGTACCAAGGGCGCCTCCAATAGAAATTTCATATGCGAACAAACCTTAACGATTTTAGTGTACTTCTAATATTGTTATGTTGTGAGATGCAATCAACAAAACTATTTTTTGATTTACATTCTACACCTTGGACACCATCTATTATATTGCTAGATTTATTTGTAAGATGATTTGGTTTCTTTTGGGGGGAAAAATGTTATGGTGTTTCATATGATCTCAAAAATTATAGTTATTTGGATGCATGTATCTTAAGTTTCTCATACCAGACTTATTTGGAATAACTCTTTGTACTATCTTTTTGGATATTATATATTATCGTTCCGCTTACGTGACTCCGATATTGTGTTCTTTCTTTATTGTTTTGTTTCATTTTCATTTTAATATACCCTAACAATCTGCCTTTTCAGCATTTGGATTCTCGACGCACGAGCACCGTAGATGTATTAGTGTTGATATTTGAGGATCAAAAGTTCTAGTCGTTACATTGGTAGTAGAGCCAGGTTTAGCAAATACGTTAGCTTTGATTCGGTATGGCTCATTAGAGATAGGGTAACAATAGCCTAAAATGAGTTAAATGTATTATACACACACACGAGAGCATATTTTTATTTTTGTGTAACCTACGCCTTTATAGTATTTCCTAAGGAACACTCTTTCTTAGAAATAACTCTATGCTTAAGTATCCTAAAGGTGTTTTGCTATGTTCAAGTAATGAAAACGATAAGTACTAAGCTACTATCGCTAGAGGTGGAGGTAAAGGTGTGAGGAGTAGTACTGTGACTAACGGTAGGAATTTAGAACAAAAGAATGCCACTCCTATCAAAGAACTGAGGGTAAATGATGTGAGGTCATGCAGGTTCAACAATAGATAAATTTTTCTTTGTTATGTCGTGAATTTGAGAGGTTGGGCATTAAGAGATTCGATGGCACCGAGACTATCATCGAGCTCATACTTGCCTTCGTTTTTGTTATAGGATATTCGAGGACATGGAGTTAGATGATGCAATTAAGCATCATTTGGCATCGCAAAATCTATCAGATGTCGCTATGGATTGATGGAGCATTCACCACAGATGTTTAGGAGAATAATTTCTCTTGGGCCCAATTCAAGGAAGTGTTAGAAATGAAGTTTGTTCTGGAGGCCGAAAATACTAAGTTGTTTAGGCGCTTTCTTGTTCTGAAATGGGAGGTTATGTCGCTTGTTGGCTATGAGAATAGATTTAATGCATTGCCTCGATCTAGGATAGGGTTAATAGATACACTGTTGAAGGAGAGCGAGATGTTTATATTGGGTATGCATCCAGAGTTTCAGAGGGACATGACAAATCGTATGCAGGGATCATTTTTGAATCTGATGGGTATGACTTTACGGTTTGAGGGTTGGCTCCAAGGCCATTTGTATCTGCATCAACCAAAAATAACAAACCGAAAATAGTCTGCATCGAGGAGTTTTTACAACTTCCACCAACAAGGTCATATAGTTAGAGATTGTCTGATGCTTCAAAAAGGACACCAACCTAAGGTTTTAGCGCTTGCTTCAGCACCTTCTACTTCTACAGCTATAAAGGGAATGCATGTTCTTGGATGCATATTATCTATTTATGGCATTCCCAATTGTGTTTTGTTTGATACTGGTGCTTCACATAGTTTCATTTCTAGTAACCTTGTTGATAAACTGAAATTGGAACTAGTTATGGCCTTTGACCCTATTTATGTGTCGAACCCTATAAGGGGATTGGCCAACCTTAGTATGATATATTTAGGAGTTCCAGTTACTTTTCTAACTAACTCTTTACATGTGTTACGTATGTTCTATGTTTTTTGGGATTTGATGTGTCACTTCATATGTATTGGTTGTCTCGGAATCATGCACTCCTGGATTGTGTTAGACGAACTATATTATTGAAGAAAGAAAGGTCGATTCTTGTGTTGTCTTATCAGGAACTTATCATGTTAATGAGAAATTTTCTTTATTCTGTTGATGTAGATGAAAAAGGGTTGATGTCAATCTTTATTGTGCAGGAGTTTGTGGATGTGTTCAAAGAGGTATGTGGTTTACCACCTCACTGTGAGATTATATTTCATATTGATTTGGCTCATGATGCTAAACCTATTGTTGTTTGAACCAAAAATGGCACAGACACCCAGAAGATTAAGTAGAGAATGAAAAATGAAGAAATTGAATCAGAAATGAGAAGAAAAGAACACATAGCAATTAATAGTGGTTAGGCTAATCTTGGCTATGTCCACATAGTAATTTTATTGATTATCTTGCTGATCATAGTCATGAGTTCTTACGTATCAATATAAATCCTATATTGATTACAAGAAAATAGAGTAAGGGAAAGCAAGAGCCAAAAGATCCTTAGAAATGAGCCATACCCTCCTATTTATAGAGGTAGAAAGCCAAAAATCTTGCTCCCATGATCTCCACATCATTTTCCATGACGTAGACTAATTCTCCAAGAAAATAGGTGGATATGTCATCAACAATCACCGATCGGTACCGTTCCAACCTCCTAGATCGATACTGATTCATAATTTCTTCATAAGGATGGTTTCGATATTCTTACCTTGACTCGATTTGTTGTTAATCGCATGATTCCATACTGTTTTGCAACATTTCTAGCTTGTTTCTAAGTTCAAATGATGGATCTGTAGGGAAGTAGAGTTGCTTATTCAAGTGCTTGTGGAGATCAATCGAGAATTACATGGGATTAATGAAACAACTATTGAAGTATGCTTCTAGCATCAAGTAAACTACATATAGCATCAAATAAACTACATAGGCAGAAGTTAGGAAAATTTGGAAGAAGGAAACTGGATCGGTACTGATCTAAGATCTTGGATCGATACTGATCCATCACTTTAGTGGATCTGGTCTTATGATCTTTTGTTTTTTATGTGTTTGTCCCGTGGCTCTGCTTGCACTTGGTTTTTAGACTTTTGAGCTATCTCTCCAGGCTTCCTGCCTTGATAATCCCAAGTTTGTTTCACCCAATATATCTGAACATTGCCTGGTCAAAAAACAGGATAACAGTTGCCCCTCAAAGTACATCTTGTTTCAAACATGATGTGTTTTAAATCGAGATAGGTCAGGATATTATGAAGGACTCCACTCCATGCTCTAAATGGTCGTTATCCTAACTGTGAATCATTTCTATGAAAAGTTATGTCTATAGCCATCAATCGTGACAGTTTAACAATATCTAGTACTATAAACCCAGGAGGCACTCTTATGATTTAACGTTCCAATTTTAGCAAAATAATTCCTTTTTCGGATTTTCCAAGTTCGAATCTGATGTTCTTCAACTCTCATCGTTCGAGGTTAGATACGTACATGCACATGTTTACACATTCATGTTCTTGAGAATTCCCATCATCATATGCAAGTACTCATGTAGGCATACATATAGGCCACTGACATGGTAATAGTCTTTTTATTAAGACTTGGTACCGATCTGTTTTCTTAGATTGGCACTGATCCGAGAGCTGAAGAAAACCTCCAACTTAAGTGCCTAAAAGTTTGGGTCCAAAGGGTTATATAACTACTCCTTTCACTTTTCCTATTCACTGTTGCCTCATCAACCCAAAGCTTCAAGCTTCTGCAATTAAAAAACTTTATCTTCAGATTGAACTTCTACCTCCATTCGAATCTAGGACCGCCACCACGACACATCGCCTAAACCTAGCCTTGCTTGTCTCGCCATGGTTGAATTCCATTCACCAACCTAAGACTCGACCCTCTTGAACCCGATCCAATACTCGAGCCCTAAGTCATATAGAACTAGGTAGGTGATGATCTAGAAGCACGTATGAATGGAGGAGAACTTGAGCGTGGTTAGGGAATCAACGTCGCACGACCGTGCTTTGGAGTTGGTGACAGGGAGATGGCATTTGGATTTGGAAAAAAAGAATATATTCAAGGGTTTGGATCGGTATAAATCTGACCCTTGCGAGATTTGTAGTCTTGAATTCCACTTGTGTTCAAGCCATAACATTCCTATTTGTCAAACATGGTCACTTCGAAAAATATCCAAAGATTAAATGAACTGTCATATAATATCAAAAATCCATACTACATGACCCTATATGACACCGCACTAGAATTCACTTTAGCACGAGGGGTATTGCCTATATATTTCCTGATGTTGATTATCTATTGTGTTTTTATAGAAATGGAGCACAGATGTTATGAGCTTCTTGCCGCTCAAGTTGCAGGTCCATATTCTTCAAAATACATTGAATCGGATGTTGAGTCAAGTTCAACTACGATTCCTGCGAGACATGAACTGATATAGCCGACACATCAACATGAAAATCCATTAGTTGAATGGCAAATCCATGAAAATCCAATATAGCACATGGATGGGCTAGAGGTTGAATCTGCTCTTAATACTCTCGAAGATATTGTTCTTCTAAGTGATCCCATCGAATCCGTTGCCTCAAAGATTGACGAGGAATCTCTTCATAGAATCTAAATAAGCACAGAATTCCATTCGATGACATACTAGTCCCTTCTCGCCATCAGAGAGCTTATAATCCGCCAGAAGGCTACACTGCTTGCAACAGATAAATGTGTTGGGCGAGTTGCATTCCACCGTTCAACCATTTCATTCATCGAGTTCAAAATTTCATGAGATTAGCACCGATGCAGCTGCATCTAAATAGCCATGCTTTCTTCCTCGACACATATATTGTCTTCACTGAATATTTGCGTCGAATATATTGTGAGGAGGAGACTCGGTATATACAGTTTTAAGAGCGGCAAAGAAAGCCCTTCCTTGACTTACTTGAAGCCAACAAAGAATTGCAGAGTTGTCACTGGCAAATAGAACAAGTTGAGTTATTTCAAAAGCAAATGGTTGTACATCCCCAGTCCACCTGGAATTGCACGAAGATGGATATCTGAATGTAAGTTACACTCCATGTGTTTGTTGTGGACTCGCCTTACAACTTTATGATTTTAACTCATATTTGCTGCCATTTTAGCAAGACCCAGTTGCACGATGCCTTTCAAATGCCATCAAAGCTTTTACAGCACACTCGGTAGAAGATAGAGATATCAGAGCTCTCCTCTCAGATGGGAATCTTCTGGCCCACAATCTACTGGAAGCAGGTCGTAACACCGATCAAGTTCAAGTCGCTTTCGATGACGATGGTGGTGATGATGACAAAAATAACTCAGATGTAAGTGGCGACGTAAATCCTAACGTGCCCCCAGTCCCAAGTCCATGGGCGAAAGTTGAAGAAAATCTTGAAGAATGGAAGAATATGCAGAGGAAGACGAAACTGTAGGCAGAAATGATGGAGCTGGCTATAATGGTACAGATGTGGGCCATGATTCTTTGATTGAACAACCCAAAGACGACCAACAACCTATCTCGAAGAAAAGGCTAGTTATGAAGATTACCAAGGCGTAGACCTCTACACAGCCCCCACCAGTTACAACAATGGAGAAAACTCCACCTCTTCTTTCAACATACACATTTGCTAATTCGGAATCAATTTTTACCGAGGTTGGCTCCTTTGGTGTTGACAATATTAGTCTCGAGGGTCTTGCCTCCCTTAGTTGCTTTCATGATGACATACCTCCCATCAACGCAGGGGAGATCACTCCTATGAGCAAAGCTCCAGTATACGGTCTGTTCAGGGGAAAGAAGGACATTACGCATACATGCACTTTATGGCACTACATTTTACTTGAATTGTATCTTTATTCATCGAATCTAATTTGTTCCCGTTTCTTTTTCACGATCCATGGAAAGGAAGAAGTATACATTTCAATCTCTTGAGGAAAATGTACCTTCGACCAAATAGGTGATGTGCACATAAGAGTGCATATTTTTACTTCCATATCTAATCTACTTTTGTTTAAATAAATGAGCATATTATGGTATTTTATATGTTTAAATCAAAATTTAAATTGTTTTCAGTTCATCATTTATTCATCTTCATTTGGGAGGTAAAATCATAATTTTGTGTATGATTTAGTTTGATAAAATTCATTTGCACATTTTTGTTTGTAGGAAGTGAATTGCAAATATGAAGAGGATTCATGGAATATATGCACATATGTTGAAGGCAAATGAAAAAAGGAAATAAATGATTTCATGCAACATGGAGGAGCCCACTAAACCACTACCATATGGTTCAAAATTAAAAGCACATGCACATGTCAATAGAGGTTTAAAGGCATGTTAGTAGGGATTAATTAATTCCCAAATGATCATTTGGAGGTTACACTTGCTAAAGGGAATTTTAGGTAGTCCCTTAAAATATGAATTAGGGTTTTAAACATGTATAAATACCCTTTTTGTCTCATGTAATTATATTCTTACCTTTCATGCAAGTTGTAGTCAAAAAAATCGATGATAAATAAAAGCTTATTTCATGGCTTCTTAGCCTTGTTTTCACTTTCATGCAATTTTTATTTATGCTTTCTTTTATGCTCTTTTATTCTCTTATGCTCTCTTTTAATTCATGCAATTAGTTTATACTTATTTCATGCAAGTAGTTAGTTCCTTCTTCTTTTAAACAGCACCATTCTTCATTTATGTTTATGTTGAAATCAATTTATGTTACATGTTTTCAAAAATAAGTAGCTAAACCCCTTCAATTTAGAGGTAATGAAGCTCTCATGAAACATATCAAATTAACATAATTATTTCATTTGTAGCCTCTCATTTATGCTTAATGGAAAATTTTAATGATGATGGTTTACGTCTCTTTTTATCGAATTTTGATAGCCTATGTTGACCTCTCAAATAAGCTATGCTTAACTCCATTTAAAACATAAACTATTTGTGTAACGACACGTAAATTTTCGATAATTAAAATAGATAATTTAATAAGATTTCGTGTTTTAGTGTTAGAAAATTTTGTAATTCGTTTGGAATAATAATAACTGGAATGAATTGCAACAATAACTATCCAAGTAATGAAAAATAAAAGCTACTTAGTGAATGCCTTTGCAATCAAAAGTTGAATAGGATAATAAATGTTGAATTCATTGGGTATAATAGAGTAATTGATTGATAAGAAAATCTATTTAAATCAAATATTGAATATTGAACAGGTAAATTGTTTAAATTAAATATTTAAAACTTATTGAATAATTGAATAACCGAAAAATGAAATTAGTGTTCTAAATTGTGAATTGGTTTTAAGGGTTGGATCTTATAAGTTCGATTTCAATATTTCAAAAGATAGTGAATTATTGGATAAGCGAAATTGTTTAAATTAAATACTTGGGAATTATTGAATAATTTAATAACGGAAATTGAATAACCGTATAAAGGAAATAGTTGTTCCATAATTCTAATTCGTTTCAAAAGTTAAATTTTTAAGTTCGTTTTGAATATTTCAAAGGATGGTGATTTAAGTATAATCAAATTGTTAAATTTAATATTACAAATGTTTGAATAATTAAATTCCGAAGTTGATATGATTAATATGATATTGAAATTTAATATATGAAAATAGAGTGAATAATTTAAATTTGATTTAATATGATTCAAATTGGTTTCCTAAGTGAATGTAAGTTATATTGGGATTATAATAGAGTTAATAAGATTTTAAAATTGGAATTTATTGGATAATTGAATAACGGGTTTAATATGACTAAAAATGATTTGTAAAATTTTATTTTATCATATTAAAGTTAGAATGATGTTGTAGAACTTTTAAAACCGAATTTAAAATTTATTTGTGAAAATTGAATATTTTAATATTAATTTGTCGAGTTAAAATAGTCATTTTTTAAACGGTCTCGGATTTCGACGAAACCAGTTTCATCGGATCCGTAATGTGATATTTTTGTAAGTTTTCAAATTTCAAGTCAATCGGATTTACCATTTGTCCGGGGCAAGCCAAAACGCCTAGAAATTCGTTAAATCGGTTTAATTTAAATTAGATCGTTTATTTCCGTAACTCGCGCATACGATCGAATTAGCTTCCGAAACCTTCTCCATTGCGTTCGGAATAGAGGTATAACATTATAAACGCCTAGCGGCACGTCTTGATAGGGGTTCGAGATTTCGAGTTGCGTGGATCGAGGAAATTTAAATAAATATTTTAATTAGTCAAATGTCCTTTTCACCTGCTATCCCATCTTTTCACTGTACCTTTGACCCATTCAGCACGCAAAAGCTTCTCATTACCTTTTAATATCTGCACGCGAGCTTCAGGCAGTGAGAAAATAAATCCAACTTCAAAAAAAAAAATTCTTTCTCCTCGAATACTCGATTAAAAATCACGAAACCTTCTCTAAAAAAATCCTATTTCATCGTTTGCTTCGATCCTATATGCTTTTGGCCTGGTGCGACTGGGAGTTGGGGAGTGCGACAGTGAAGGGTGAGGGGTTTGAAACTAGGGTTAGGATTTGTTGAGGATGCAGGCTTCGATTCGCGAAACGGAGCTTGGATTTGAGTTCGTCATCGAAAATAGCACCTAGGAGCCGAGTTTGGGAGCGAGCGGCGGCGTTTGGAGGGGTACGACCTGTGCATGGACGAGAGGGGGATGTGATTGTCGCGTTTGATCCTGGAGGCCGAGCTCGAAGGGGATGGTTCGGGGAGGTGGAGATTCAGGAGAGAGGATCAATGGCGCTATCGGTTCGTTGAACGGAGTTGTCTAGCTCCGTATCCATGAAGGATGGTGCACGGCCATGGTGTTGTTCACAAGAAATGGCTACAGGCATTGCTTTGGGGAAGATGGAGTTAGTGGGCTGGGCCTCATTTGCTTGGGTATGAATTCGTTTAATTATAATATAAAGTGTTTATAAAATTCGGATGACGATAACTTATAAAATGTATAACTCTCACATACGAGGTCCGATTGAGACGAAACTTTTTGCGTTGCGATCGTAGTGAAGAGGGATTCGAAATGAAACTGGTTTGGAGTCATTTGGAGCTAGTTTGAATTTCGGGTAAAATTAAAAGCTCATTTAATTTTATTCGAAATAAAACGCTGGAACTGCATTAAAATCAAGGTGGGTGTTTTATAACGCTCACAACGTACTAAATATCTTTATGCTAGTTAAATTTGATATTATGAAGTGTTATGATTTTATTTGTCGTTGTTTGATAAAAATTTAATTGTCATATAGCTTGTCATTTGAATTAACCGTTGAAAAATTAAATTGACAGTTAAATTGAAATCAAAATTGAATCGATTAAATTACCTGACATTCATAACTATGAAACTGCCATTAATTGTATTGTTTATTGGATGATGTATTTTGATGGATGCTATTGGTTGATAATTGAATGTTTGGATGTTTATTTGCTTATATAGATCCTGTTATGCAAACTATGATATGTGATTTAATTTAAGTAATATATACTCATCCCTGACATTTAATTGAAATAAAAATTACTTGGCCATAGGATAGAAAATTATATACGGACACCGAATTGGCTAAATTAATAATTTTTGAAATCGTCGATTTGAAATTTATTTAAATGTTTCGATTTAAAAGTTATAAATAGAAATCAATTTATAGAAATCGAATTTATCGAAAAATTGAGTTTGGAATGTTGAAATAAAATTTTGGTTAAAAGAAATTGTTGAATAAAATTTAAGTGGGGACTTTGAGATTTAAAATTTGGATATGATTGAATTTCGGAAATTTATCTGTTTTAAAGATTGAACATTAAATTTGAGCTTTGAATATTACCAAGTAAAAGTGACATAAAAATGATATTTTGAAATGAGCTTGGAATTGAATCATATTTGAAATTTGGATTTAAATTTGAATATTGAAGGATAATTTTGTTAAGGGTTATAAATTGATATTTTGAAAATCCAGCTCTAAGCCGATATAAATTGAAATTGAATTGATTGAAAGTGAATATAAAATTGAATAAATTTGAATTCAAAGTTGACATTGATTTGAATTGAAATCGAAATTGAATCGGTGGAATGGAAATTGAAATAGATTTGAATTGGGAAGTTATAAATTGAAATGGATTGGTTTTGAAGCTGTTTTATTTTGTTTTCCAAATTACTCGGTTATATAAACCATTTTGAATACTTAAACTATTTTAATCTATTTTAAATCTACTTAACCCAATTTAAATTATTTTAAACTAATTTATCTATTTGAAATCCATTTAAAGATTTTAAGTATTTTAACTATTTTAATTATTTAAACTACTTTTAAACTACTTAAAACTATTTTCTAAAATTCCAAGCTAGTTAATAAGATGAAATGTTATATTTAAATCTTGAATTTAAATACGAATTGAGTTAAAGGAAGTTGCAACCTAAATTGAAATTCGGAATGATTTTGAAACCGGAATGAGATATTGAGACGGAAAATGATTTTTGAAACGAAATCTTACATTTGAAAAGATACGACGATATTTGAAATGGATTTGATTTTTTGAAGCGAATATGATATTTTGATATCAATTATGAATCGATTTGAAATGTAAAAGAGCCAATGGTGTAATAATACGTAGTTATTAAAGAGACTGGGATCGGATATGGACATACTCTCTGTCGATACCGAAAACCACTTTAATAACTATTATACGCGGAGTGTTGATCCAGAATGAAGTGGATGGTTTGGTGAACGCGTTGACTGAAGAAAGAGAACGATATTGGATGACCCCTGACATGACTAAAACAGGAGCCGCGCCGGGCCATTGAGGTTCGCCACCTCTAGCGGACACACTTCTTCGATACCATATCTATTACATTTGTGATGCGATTTGGGTGCACCCCTTGATTTGGGAGTGTTGTTTCGCGGTGTTGGGGTGGCTGCTGGCTATGCCCAACATCAGTCCGGATCACGCAACTACTAGTATCCTAGTTGGTATCGCCTCATGTACCTTGTCATACTGATTATCCTTTTCGCGACCACTACGTTTTTGATTTGTACCTTGAGTATATGGATTGCCCTCTGGTGACTTTCGGTTTTGGGGAAACTACGGTCTTGTATATGCTTTTGGGAATATAAAATGTGTTAAGGGGGATTATGGTAACGCCTTAACACTATTTCGATACTTTATATTACTGATAGGCATTATCTACTTAGCGTATATTACTACATAGTAGATAGTTTAACGGATCCTTGAGAGATGGAAAATCCCATAACATCTCTTAAGTTATTGCACGCACGTTGACACTGGATAGGAGATGTCAAACCCTGTAAACATCTCTGATGCCGTTACACTCATATTTATTTACGATTGATTTCACTTTCATAAGGATATTTAGTCCTGACTCGAGTGTTTTGTCTTTTCATTACGCTCGGGTCAGTCCTGAGTTTTCAGATTTTGAAGATCTATTCTGGAGGACGAAGACGAAGATTTGGTATACTATCACTATTATTATCCTTGCATCATGTTATCTGCTGCATTATTTAATTATTCTGTTGTATATGTATAAACTCTGATAAATGTTGTATAAATAATTGTCAAAGTATAGTAGACAGCTTCATGAACTGTTTATTTGACTATTATATTTTATCGTTCCGCTGCGAGATTCTGTGTTGTTTCATTTCCTTTATTTCTCTTTCTTTTCTTTCTTATTTACCACAATAACTATCTGCCCTTTTGAATGGTTTGGAATCGACATGTGTATTTGATCGTCGGTTTAAACTGTCCAAAAAGGCGGGTCGTTACAGTTGGTATCAGAGCTTGGGTTTAGCGATAACCTTAGCTCTGTGGGGTCTGACTCTTTATAAATAGGGTAGTTATACCCTATGATGAGTCACTGAGTGAATATATATATGAGAGAGCGTATTTGTTAGTGCTATAAAATGTTTTATATTATGTCGGTTGATTTGTTGAGTAGCTTATGGATTCTGTCAATACGAGTAATTAACGTCATTGATAGGGATCTCTAAACACTTAAACAGAACAATTCGACATAGTATTGTTTTGAAATTGGGTAAATGAAATAATTTTGCCCTAATTATATTTTGTATATGATGGATTTATTTTCAGAAATTATTGTGACTTATCTAGCTTACCTAGTTGTTAGGAATTAAAATATTGGTTATTATCATTAATTGGATATGGTAATTTAATAAATAGGCTAAATTACAAAATGAACAATGATAAAACACTTGTGGATGGTTTTAAGGAGAAAAAAAAATCCTATAAGAATATTTTAAAAGGGTTACTTATGAATTTAAATAGATTTAAATTGAAAAATATTGAATTTAAGACCCGGAGGTTTTAAAATGGTTTTCAAAGCTTTGAAGAAAATATATTATGACGTTAGTTGGAAATTGTTTATGGAAATATTTTGAAAGGATTTTAAAGGAAAGAATGAATTCAGTACTCCTCTCTTATGTCGCTGGAAAATAATTTCGGTGATGACTGCGCAGCATCATCGACGTTCATTTTCGAGTCTCAAAGTGGGGGAGACTTCTAAGAAGCTTTGCTTATCTTCAAAATTATTTTGGGTAAATGGGTTTTGGTTTAAACTCCAAAGGTAGGATTTAATATATTAAAGATATAAGTGTATATATTTATTTCAAACGATTTGAAAAGAACCGGGCATTTAAATTTCTAAGTTCTGTTGATTAATAATTTTCAAATTATTTGAATAAATTGTGAATAACCAGAATTTATAAAATAAGAGGATTAAGATATCTAAGCTATTGTTTTGGGAAAACTTTAAAGTTGAAAGGTAAAGAGGATTTAAACAAATTAAATTTGTGAATATTCTAATTAAGTAAAATGAAATTCTATAAATTTGTATAATACCGAATTTGCATTCTGATAACATATAGCAAGACTTACCAAATATTAAAAAGTTAAAATGATGTTTTGGATATGTAATGAGATGTTGTACAAATAAACAGAACCTGAAAGTAATTGAAGTATACAAGTAAGGAAAACTCAAACGGAATTAAAATGTATATAAATAAAAATTTGGTTGTGATAAAATTATATATACTTAAATATAACGTGAAATGATGAATGGATAAATGGAACAAGTAAGTGAACTTAAGAAATGAATCGTATTATGTAACAACCCGCATATTTTTCGATTTTATACTTAAATATTTTATTTAAATATTTTATCGTTAGTCGGATTTTAGTCCGAAAAGCTACTTTTTGCATACGGTCGAATTAGGGCTCGGGACCACTCCCATTGAGTTTAAAATGCCGTTTGCGACCTTTTTGAGTATAAGCTTCGATATGTTTGGAGAAAGTTGATTTCTGCTACTTTTTACTTTGGGTTTGGTTTTTGGGCTCAACCCCATGTTAACTTATGCTCAAATCTGAGCCACTCTTCCCCACTCATCCTCATTCTCTTCTCATTTCAGTTTTTAGAGTGTTAATGGTGGGAGAGATTGGAAATTAAAATTCCAAAACCCTAGTTTCTCTTGCAAATCAAATTCCTTGCTCCAAACTCAAGAAGAACCCATTGGTAAGCTTCTCTTCTTCTTCTCCAACTTATTCTCTTACCAATTTCAGAAATTCCTAAACCTAATCTTGGGAATGTTCTTGTTTTTGAGCCTAGATCCAAGCTCATTTGGGTTGTGTTGAAGATAGGTTGATTCTCCAATTGCTTTCAAGCTTCTTCTTGTTCGATTTTTTGAAAAGGTGAGATTTTTATCTCACATCTATGACTATAATTATCTTTGTTTGTTAGGTATGAATTCCTAACACTTCTTCATGAGAATTTGCTCTTGATTTGGATTGGTTTTGTAAATATTCCAATTTTTGGGTTTTTAAGTCAAATTTGTGTAAAATCCTTTTATGGATGTTTGATCATGCTTTTGGTGATGCACCGTGGAGCATATAGGGCCGGGTTGCCGATTGGCATAAACCCTTAGAGCCAATGTCCGTCCGGTTGCATTTTGGAAGAGTTTGCTCTTCATTTGAATAAGGTTGTAAAACAGCCCAGGCATGATTCAGTCGACTGAAAATCTCTGTTCAGTCGACTGAACCTGAAACCCGAGAGTTTCCAGGCATGATTCAGTCGACTGAAAAACTCTGCACAGTCGACTGAACCTGGAAACAGAAAGTTTCCTGAACCTGGAAAATTTCCATGTACAGGGTCAGTCGACTGAAAAACTCTGTTCAGTCGACTGAACCTGTTGTTTGAGTCCAATTTGCCCTTTTTGGATTGCAATTCCAATTTAAATCGATTCGTGATAATCCTATTTGTTGTTATCATCTATTATGACTTTGATGACTCTTTTTAGGGATTTTTGAATATCCATTTCGATGGATCCTTTATCGATTTCGTTGGATTTTATTCACGTCCCCGTATGTGAATTTTTGTGATTGATTGCTCTTACAATCTTCTTCGTGATTTGTCACTTTAAAAATATAAAGGTTTTCTATACTAGTAGTAAATATCAAAACTCTTTCCTCAAACGATTTCAATACTATTTTAATACCAAATTCGTTTATAAAACAGTTTTCCAATCTATTAGTATAAACAAACCTTTACCTCACTCGTATGAGAAATCTAATTAAACGGCTTAGTAAAACAAGTGGTATGAAACGCTTGCGTTTACTTTGTCGGTTAATTCTTGGACTTGTTCGATTGAACCTCTTGTGACAATTTTCTAGTGGAGATTTACAGTTTGTTCGTAAATATTTAAGTTAAGCAAGTGGTTATGGGACATGAAGCTAAACTCATATATTTACTAGCTTAGTGTAATCGACACTTCTCGTTGATCATGACGATCATCTTTGTGATTTAGACTAGCAATGTGCGATGTCTCTTTGTCTGCGAGGGAGACTAAACCCCGTTTTGTGGAGTTTCGACTCAATTTGTGATGGGGTAGCAACCCATGGTCTTCGGGCTGTTTGTGGAGCTTCGGCTCAATTTGTGATGGTTAGCGACCATGGAATTAGCGTTCCGTTTGTGATACACGTGTTGGTGAGCTTTATGCTCCCGTTTGTGATAGGCCTCCCCCCTTTGTGATTTCTGGATTTCTTGTGTAGATTTCTAGAATTTGTGTTTCACCAATTTTCGTGATTTCCATTGATAAGTTTTATCAATATTTGTGCATTAGTGAATTTGTGTGTCATTGACTTTTGTGATTTCTAGATTTCTTGTGTAGTCTTATGGAATTTGTGTGTCATTGACTTTTGTGATTGACATTGATATTATCGTCAATATTTATGGTATGGTGAACAAAATAAGGAGTATGACGTTTCTTTGATTCTTGTGTAGATTTGGTGACGATGATTAATCTCTTGATGATTATCAACTAAGGATATATATATATATATATATATATATATCACAACTTGGCATTGTGATTATTATGTGTTTAGTCATATCTCTTATCCTATATCGTTTCATCTGATATTTATAGTTAGACTGATCCGTTTATTATTTTCTTATTAAATAATACTCGGGTCAGGCCGAGATGTTACAGGTGCTTCTGCTTGACTTCTCATCCGGGATTAACTTCTTGACTTTTGGGTTAACTACTTAGATTAGTAGTTATTTTGTTGTATACATTTGAGATATAGACTCCCTAATGTATACTTATTCTTTTGTGTAGTTCATGTAACTATTCTTTTGTGATATTGTGGATCTTTTTAGACCACTACTCGGATGTACACTTTCTAGTGTAATATTCATATCTTATTCCGCCTTTGTGATATGAATTGTCTGTGACTGATTTATGTTATGTTTATTTCTATATTTGTTTTCCGAAGGATTTATATAGCCACCGTGTAGTAGATTTGGGTTTGTGTCGGTATGTCGGATTTCCTCTTGAAATAGAATTGCATGTTATATTATCTGACATATCGGTGCTCGCGCAAAGAAATTACACGGATGGTCGCTCCTCAACAGCCTTATTCTCCGTGCTAGTCGACAGCATTCACCGTAATGTTCTTGGCTAGCGTGGGAATAGAGGTGGGGCGTCACAGCTTGGTATCAGAGCCAAACTTCGGAACAATATGGAATATTATAACAAGGATCATCGTCCTAAGTTCATCTTAGGAGTCGTGCTTTAGGATTTTTATTCGGGTCTACGTACCGTTCTATCCTATTTTCTTTTATGATCCCTTGTTTTGTCTATCAAGATAGCTTGATATTCAATTTGGTGAATGACCTTTTTATTCCTCTTCTTTCTTTCTAAAGGAAGAGAAATGTCTAGACCTGGCCGCCCCAGAGCCGTGCCACCTAGCACTCCGCCCCAGGATGGAGTTTTTATGACTGCTCAACAGCTTCTTGATTTAGTGACAAATGCTCAAGCAGCTGGAGCTAACCCGGAACCTACTCACCCAAAGTCGGGATTTGCACGCTTGTGTAGCGATTACACTAATTTGGATGGGGAGCCATTCAGAGGTTCCGAAACTATTATTAAAGTATAGGCTTGGCTAAGAACATGCGATCGCATCTTTTCGCGCATGAATCTTATTGACCTTCACCGAGTTCAGGTGGCCTCTAGTATGCTCCGAGAAAGAGCATTGGACTGGTACGAGCTTCTTATTTCTGAAACTAATGAAGTGGATCTCACTTGGGAGAAATTCCGAGAACGCTTCGAGTTGAAATTCGTACCGGAAGCTGAAAAGGTGACATTGGCTCGACGGTTTATAGACCTTGTTCAAGGTGAGTCCTCCGTGACTGATTACGTCGCCTCCTTCGAGTCGCTTTCCAAATATGGGGTTGAATACATCAACACCCCTCTTAAGAAGAATCAGAGATTCGTTTATGTCTTAAACAAAAGCCTCAAGAAGCCGTTACTTTTAAGGTTAGAAGTTTCTTTCGACCAACTCGTTGATATCGCTCTTCGTCTTGAAGAGGCGGATAGAGAGAATGATGTTGAAGTGGTGGGTTCCAAACCAAACTTCAACAACAGAAAGAGGTCAAACAAATTTAAAGGCCCTTATCCCAATAAGAAAGGGAAGCAAGCAACCTCCGTGGCAAAGACTTCTTCCTTTGGTCGTGGGGAATGCTATAATTGTGGTTCGAAGGACCATTATGCGAACAAGTGCCCAAAGTCTCTTTCTTGTCGCTACTGCAAAGTTCCCGGTCATGTTATATCTTCATGCCCCAAGCTTCAGGGCAGGAAGGAGGGAAAGTTAAATGTTGCTCAAGCCCCTGGCAACACATCTCGTGGCCAAGGTATTTCTCATTCTATTCTAGATGGAATTATTTTGTTTCGTGATCATCCTATTCGAGTTCTTTTTGATACGGGTGCATCCCATTCTTTTATATCAAAAGAACTTGTTGATGATTTTTCTTTGGATGTTTTGTGTTTAATGACTTCTTTGAGAATTGCGAATCCGGTTGGTGGATCCGCAACAATCAGTTTATTGTGTAAAGATGTCGAGATTATTTTGTGTGATTTATCTTTCCGAGCCGATTTGCATGTCATGCGTTATTTAGGCTTTGGAATGATTTTGGGAATGGATTGGCTTAACCATTATGAAGCTCATATCCTATGTCCTGAGCGGACTATTCATCTTCGACATCCTCAATCTGTTAATCAGGTTTCTGTTATTCTTAAGGATTCAGATTCTGCTTTGGTTGCATCTTTATATTCTTTAAATCCTCATGACGATGATGATGATGATGAGGGTGATATTATTTCTCTTATTCACGTCGTTTGTGAATTTTCCGACGTATTCGAGCCCGTTTTAGGATTACCACCTAAGCGAGCAATTGAGTTCAGAATTAATCTTATTCCGGGAGCTCAACCTATCACTCGTCCTCCTTATCGTATGTCCAATAAAGAAAACGAGGAGATGCGTAAACAATTATCTGAATTGGAAACGAAGCAATTTATTCGCTCTAGTTCCTCGCCTTGGGGAGCTTCAGCTATTTTTGTGAACAAATCCGATGGTACACTTAGGCTTTGCATTGACTACCGCAAGCTTAATGATTTTACTATCAAAAATAAATATCCTTTACCTCGGATTGATGATCTATTCGATCAACTTAGTGGTGCTAGAGTCTTTTCACAATTGGACTTGGCTACCGGTTTTCATCAGCTTCGTATTGCAGAGGATAGCATTCCTTTGACATCGCTCCGCACTCGGTATGGATCTTATGAATGGCTTGTTATGACATTTGGGTTAACTAATGCCCCGGCTTATTTCGTTGACTTAATGAATCGAGTTTTTAAAGACTTTCTCGACCGGTTTGTTCTCATCTTTATCGATGATATTCTTGTTTATTCTAAAACCGAGGAGGAGCATGAAAAACATCTTCGGATTGTGTTGGAAACTCTTAGGAGTAATCAATTAAAGGCAAAATTTTCTAAATGCCATTTTTGGCAATCTCGTGTGAAGTTTCTCGGTCACATCATTTTCGAATCCGGAATTTCCGTGGATCCTTCAAAGATTGAAGCGATTCAAGATTGGAAGAGACCGGAGAGTGTGACAGAGATTCGTAGTTTTCTTGGATTGGCGGGCTATTACCGTCGTTTTATTAAAGACTTTTCTAAAATTGTCGTGCCTCTCACTAGCTTGACGAAGAAAGGTGTTAAATACATTTGGTCGGACAAATGTGAAGCTTCTTTTCAGAAATTAAAGGAACTTCTTTCTGATACTCCTATTCTTGTTATTCCCGATGGGAATCAAGATTTCGTTGTTTATACCGATGCTAGTCGCATTGGTTTGGGTGCCGTTCTTATGCAAAAGGAACGCGTTATTGCTTATGCTTCTAGGCAATTAAAGCCTGCTGAGACTAGATATGCCACTCATGATTTAGAGCTCGCGGCTATTGTTTTTGCTCTTCGGATTTGGCGTCATTATCTTTTAGGAGAGAAATTTGTTCTTTACACAGATCATAAGTCTTTGAAATATTTATTCTCTCAAAAAGAACTTAATTTGCGTCAACAGCGTTGGCTCGAATTTCTTGCACCATATGATCTTGATATTCTTTATACTCCCGGTAAGGGTAATCTTGTCGCCGATGCTCTTAGCCGTAAACAACAAGCTGTTGTTTCTATGATGATATCCGAATGGAACGATCTCGAGATTTTATCCACTTGCGAAATTCGAGACCGTGTTTCCGATTTATGCTCATCGTTTGTTTTATGTAGCCTTGTGGCTCATCCATCTCTTTTAGACCGCATTCTTGAAGCTCAAGGGCTAGATCCCGACTTGGCTCTTCTTGGCCAAAATATTAGGGATAAAATGGATATTGAAGGTTTGAAAGACTTTGATATCGATTCTCGTGGCGGCATTCGGAAATTTGGTAGACTTGTCGTGCCAAATATTGGTGATCTTCGTAAAGATATTTTAGAAGATTCACATCGTTCTAAATTTACCATTCATCCCGGTAGTAGTAAAATGTACGCAGATATGAAGCGACTTTATTATTGGGAGGGAATGAAACTTGACATCGCTAACTTCGTTAAACGTTGCATGACTTGCCAACTCGTTAAGGCCGAACATCAAAGGCCCGGAGGGTTATTGCAACCTTTAAAAATTCCAGTTTGGAAGTGGGATCAAATTTCCATGGATTTTATAGATGGCCTTCCCCGTTCTCGATCGGGTCATGATAGCTTATGGGTAATTGTTGATAGACTTACTAAATCCGCCCATTTTATTCCCGTTCGGTCTAACCGAACCGTTCCTCTTTTGGCCAAACTCTTTATTAAAGAAATTGTTAAATTGCATGGTGTTCCTACTTCTATTGTTAGTGATCGTGATCCATTGTTTACTAGTGGATTTTGGAAGAGTCTTCAAAAAGCTTTGGGAACAAAGCTTAATTTTAGCACCGCTTATCATCCCCAGTCCGATGGACAAACCGAGCGTGTGAATCAAACTCTTGAAGATCTTCTTCGTGCTTGTGTTCTTGATTTTGGTGGAGGTTGGGAAGATCATATTTCACTTGTTGAATTTTCCTATAATAATAGCTTCCAATCTAGGATTGGTATGGCACCTTTTGAGGCACTCTACGGAAGGCCATGCCGATCTCCTTCTTGTTGGCTTGAGGCCGGTGAGAAGCTGGCTTTAGGTCCAGATTTTATTCGTGATTCCACAGAAAAGATTGATCTTATTCGTCATAGGATGAAAGAAGCCCAAAGTAGACAAAAATCCTATGCCGATAACCGGAGAAGGAGGTTAGAATTTTCTGTGGGAGATCTTGTGTTCATTCGTGTTTCACCTATGAAAGGTGTTGTACGTTTCAGTCGATCGGGAAAGTTAGCGCCTCGATATATTGGGCCATTTCCTATCACCAAACGTATTGGTTCTTTGGCTTATCGCCTTTTATTGCCGGCTCAATTTTCTGCTATGCATGACGTGTTTCACGTTTCTCAACTTCGAAAATGTCTTCGAGATTCCGATTCTATTCTTGAGCCCGGTGTTGTGGAAGAGATTGAAGTTTCGCCTAATTTAACTTATGAGCAACATCCTATTCGTATCATTGCTTCGGAAGTCAAACGACTTCGAAATAAAGATGTTCCGCTTGTTAAAGTTCAATGGTCTTCAAATCCTAAGGATTGTTCTTGGGAATCTAGAGAGTACATCGAGCGTACACATCCGGACTTACTTTCTCGTGCTCTTTGAGGTGAACTTCTTATTTCAAACTTCTTTTGTGTTGAATATGCTTCTATGGTTGTTACTATATATCTTCTTCTTGTAATATTGCGAGGACGCAATTTCTTTAAGGAGGGGAGTCCGTAACAACCCGTATATTTGTCGATTTTATATTTAAATATTTTATTTAAATATTTTATCGTTAGTTGGATTTTAGTCCGAAAAGATACTTTTTGCATACGGTCGAATTAGGGCTCGGGACCACTCCCATTGAGTTTAAAATGTCGTTTGCGACCTTTTTGAGTATAAGCTTCGATATGTTTGGAGAAAGTTGATTTCTGCTACTTTTTACTTTGGGTTTGGTTTTTGAGCTCAACCCCATGTTAACTTATACTCAAATCTGAGCCACTCTTCCCCACTCACCCTCATTCTCTTCTCATTTCAGTTTTTAGAGTGTTAATGGTGGGAGAGATTGGAAATTAAAATTCCAAAACCCTAGTTTCTCTTGCAAATCAAATTCCTTGCTCCAAACTCAAGAAGAACCCATTGGTAAGCTTCTCTTCTTCTTCTCCAACTTATTCTCTTACCAATTTCAGAAATTCCTAAACCTAATCTTGGGAATGTTCTTGTTTTTGAGCCTAGATTCAAGCTCATTTGGGTTGTGTTGAAGAGAGGTTGATTCTCCAATTGCTTTCAAGCTTCTTCTTGTTCGATTTTGTGAAAAGGTGAGATTTTTATCTCACATCTACGACTATAATTATCTTTGTTTGTTAGGTATGAATTCCTAACACTTCTTCATGAGAATTTGCTCTTGATTTGGATTGGTTTTGTAAATATTCCAATTTTTGGGTTTTTAAGTCAAATTTGTGTAAAATCCTTTTATGGATGTTTGATCATGCTTTTGGTGATGCACCGTGGAGCATATAGGGCCGGGTTGCCGATTGGCATAAACCCTTAGAGCCAATGTCCGTCCGGTTGCATTTTGGAAGAGTTTGCTCTTCATTTGAATAAGGTTGAAAAACAGCCCAGGCATGATTCAGTCGACTGAAAATCTCTGTTCAGTCGACTGAACCTGAAACCCGAGAGTTTCCAGGCATGATTCAGTCGACTGAAAAACTCTGCACAGTCGACTGAACCTGGAAACAGAAAGTTTCCTGAACCTAGAAAATTTCCATGTACAGGGTCAGTCGACTGAAAAACTCTGTTCAGTCGACTGAACCTGCTGTTTGAGTCCAATTTGCCCTTTTTGGATTGAAATTCCAATTTAAATCGATTCGTGATAATCTTATTTGTTGTTATCATCTATTATGACTTTGATGACTCTTTTTAGGGATTTTTGAATATCCATTTCGATGGATCCTTTATCGATTTCGTTGGATTTTATTCACGTCCCCGTATGTGAATTTTTGTGATTGATTGCTCTTACAATCTTCTTCGTGATTTGTCACTTTAAAAATATAAAGGTTTTCTATACTAGTAGTAAATATCAAAACTCTTTCCTCAAACGATTTCAATACTATTTTAATACCAAATTTGTTTATAAAACAGTTTTCCAATCTATTAGTATAAACAAACCTTTACCTCACTCATATGAGAAATCTAATTAAACGGCTTAGTAAAACAAGTGGTATGAAACGCTTGCGTTTACTTTGTCGGTTAATTCTTGGACTTGTTCGATTGAACCTCTTGTGACAATTTTCTAGTGGAGATTTACAGTTTTTTCGTAAATATTTAAGTTAAGCAAGTGGTTATGGGACATGAAGCTAAACTCATATATTTACTAGCTTAGTGTAATCGACACTTCTCGCTGATCATGACGATCATCTTTGTGATTTAGACTAGCAATGTGCGATGTCTCTTTGTCTGCGAGGGAGACTAAACCCCGTTTTGTGGAGTTTCGACTCAATTTGTGATGGGGTAGCAACCCATGGTCTTCGGGTCGTTTGTGGAGCTTCGGCTCAATTTGTGATGGTTAGCGACCATGGAATTAGCGTTCCGTTTGTGATACACGTGTTGGTGAGCTTTATGCTCCCGTTTGTGATAGGCCTCCCCCCCTTTGTGATTTCTGGATTTCTTGTGTAGATTTCTAGAATTTGTGTTTCACCAATTTTCGTGATTTCCATTGATAAGTTTTATCAATATTTGTGCATTGGTGAATTTGTGTGTCATTGACTTTTGTGATTTCTGGATTTCTTGTGTAGTCTTCTGGAATTTGTGTGTCATTGACTTTTGTGATTGACATTGATATTATCGTCAATATTTATGGTATGGTGAACGAAATAAGGAGTATGACGTTTCTTTGATTCTTGTGTAGATTTGGTGACGATGATTAATCTCTTGATGATTATCAACTAAGGATATATATATATATATATCACAGCTTGGCACTGTGATTATTATGTGTTTAGTCATATCTCTTATCCTATATCGTTTCATCTGATATTTATAGTTAGACTGATCCGTTTATTATTTTCTTATTAAATAATACTCGGGTCAGGCCGAGATGTTACAGGTGCTTCTGCTTGACTTCTCATCTGGGATTAACTTCTTGACTTTTGGGTTAACTACTTAGATTAGTAGTTATTTTGTTGTATACATTTGAGATATAGACTCCCTAATGTATACTTATTCTTTTGTGTAGTTCGTGTAACTATTCTTTTGTGATATTGTGGATCTTTTTAGACCACTACTCGGATGTACACTTTCTAGTGTAATATTCATATCTTATTCCGCCTTTGTGATATGAATTGTCTGTGACTGATTTATGTTATGTTTATTTCTATATTTGTTTTCCGAAGGATTTATATAGCCACCGTGTAGTAGCTTTGGGTTTGTGTCGGTATGTCGGATTTCCTCTTGAAATAGAATTGCATGTTATATTATCTGACATATCGGTGCTCGCGCAAAGAAATTACACGGATGGTCGCTCCTCAACAGCCTTATTCTCCGTGCTAGTCGACAGCATTCACCGTAATGTTCTTGGCTAGCGTGGGAATAGAGGTGGGGCGTCACATATTATACCTTTGTAAATTGGTTATAGAAAAAAATATAAATTGCAAAGGGATTGAAAAAAAATAATTGAATTTGTAACCTTTAAGATAACTGCAAATTAAGAAAAGTCATATATGAGAAGTTAGACTTTTATGAAATGACTATAAACTAAAGTGTTGATTTATAAAATGTTCCATAAATAAATTTGTTATTAACTAAAATTATGAAAATGCAATAAATGAAAACAAAGGAATTTCTTATAGCTGAGAATCAAGTAGAAAATGAAATTGGATTTAATTAAATGATATAGAATGTTTAAAATGAACTTGAGTAAACAAATTCTTTGATATGATGTTTAAGAAAAGATAATGTTAAAGAATATGCTATGTAAAGAAATGAATATACTAACTGAATAATGGATTGTGAGTAATTAAGTGAAAAAAAGAAGTCAATAAAATAATTTAGTATAGATAAATTGGATAGAAAATCCATTGGAAGGAAATACATAAGATTGTACGTATATTATTTTATTCGCATAACGATTTGATCCAAATTCGAGCACAAAATTTCGAGATGATTTATATCGATCCAAGTTAGGATTTTCACTCGATTTTCGACGGCGAACCCTAGATATGGATTTTTAATTTGATTCTGGAATTCTCTATCATAGTATATGGCTATGCAAGGAGAGTAACAGTTTCCAATCAAGGAACCAAATCTGAGTCCGCACTAGAGAGTCGTGTGAACGATACTAGTTTGGAAGCGAAATGGTGTGATCGAATAAGCGATTAGATTGATATTGCTCACGGATGATATATGTACAGCTTACGGACTTAATTAAAGTTAATATCGGAAATATATGATGCCAAATATAAAATGATTCTTTTAAAATTATATAACAGGATATATACATAAAAGAAATAAACAAAATTGAATGTAAAATAATTTTTTTTGGTTATGCTGGGTATGATTTGGTTGTTATATGATTGTTAGTTGATTTTATATAATTCATTAAGTGTTAATGAAATTTGAAGCTATAAATCACTGAAATCAAATTTGAAGTTAAATGAATTTAAATAGAATTTAGTTTGATTCAAATTGGAAGTGAACTAATGTAAATATAAATTTGTGAATGTTAACCAATTGAATTGAGAATGAATGTTAGTAAAATCCAACGTTAATGAATCAACTGTGATTAAAATTGAAATCCAAGTCAATAAATATTAATGAGAAGTGAATTTATATTGATTGGTTATGGATTTGTTGGATGATAGTTGGATGATAGTTGATTAATGGTTGCATTTGTTGTTTTGTTGCACTTGCTATGTTGGCACATGTAGTTGTTATGCTGTTATATGATGTATATTGATATTGTTTTCATATATGCATGTTTCTCATAGTTTGTTGAGTGTTTAGTAGGTGCGGATTGCGCTTGCTTCGCATTTGGAGCTCGCTTTTGCGCTATATTATTCGTATATGCTCGCTAATAAAAAAATATAAGGTACATGTTTATTTTATCATTGGATTTGGTGATTTTTGATGAGCCACTTGGCTTGGATTTTCTTTTGTTGGTTTGGGGCCCGTAGAGGCATTTTGTAGCTGTACCGATCGAGCCGCGCAAAGGAGACTCTGCCGAAATTTTCCGTAAAATCCGGGTGTTAGAAAATTTTTCAAGTTTTAAAATTTTATAACTTGTTTTGATAACTAACTTTTAAAGCTAGAAAGCCGTTCAGAGTAACTTAGTGGAAGCGTATTTATGACTTTATAAATGGAATTTCATTGTTTTATAAGTTGATGACTTTGAATAAAATATATCTAATGTTGAATTCTATACTTAGTTCCTTTTCCCTTCTTTTTCCTTTTCGGGGACGAAAAGTTTTGAGTGGGGGAGAGTGTAACGACACGTAAATTTTCGATAATTAAAATAGATAATTTAATAAGATTTCGTGTTTTAGTGTTAGAAAATTTTGTAATTCGTTTGGAATAATAATAACTGGAATGAATTGCAACAATAACTATCCAAGTAATGAAAAATAAAAGCTACTTAGTGAATGCCTTTGCAATCAAAAGTTGAATAGGATAATAAATGTTGAATTCATTGGGTATAATAGAGTAATTGATTGATAAGAAAATCTATTTAAATCAAATATTGAATATTGAACAGGTAAATTGTTTAAATTAAATATTTAAAACTTATTGAATAATTGAATAACCGAAAAATGAAATTAGTGTTCTAAATTGTGAATTGGTTTTAAGGGTTGGATCTTATAAGTTCGATTTCAATATTTCAAAAGATAGTGAATTATTGGATAAGCGAAATTGTTTAAATTAAATACTTGGGAATTATTGAATAATTTAATAACGGAAATTGAATAACCGTATAAAGGAAATAGTTGTTCCATAATTCTAATTCGTTTCAAAAGTTAAATTTTTAAGTTCGTTTTGAATATTTCAAAGGATGGTGATTTAAGTATAATCAAATTGTTAAATTTAATATTACAAATGTTTGAATAATTAAATTCCGAAGTTGATATGATTAATATGATATTGAAATTTAATATATGAAAATAGAGTGAATAATTTAAATTTGATTTAATATGATTCAAATTGGTTTCCTAAGTGAATGTAAGTTATATTGGGATTATAATAGAGTTAATAAGATTTTAAAATTGGAATTTATTGGATAATTGAATAACGGGTTTAATATGACTAAAAATGATTTGTAAAATTTTATTTTATCATATTAAAGTTAGAATGATGTTGTAGAACTTTTAAAACCGAATTTAAAATTTATTTGTGAAAATTGAATATTTTAATATTAATTTGTCGAGTTAAAATAGTCATTTTTCAAACGGTCTCGGATTCCGACGAAACCAGTTTCATCGGATCCGTAATGTGATATTATTGTAAGGTTTCAAATTTCAAGTCGATCGGAATTTACCATTTGTCCGGGGCAAGCCAAAACGCCTAGAAATTCGTTAAATCGGTTTAATTTAAATTAGATCGTTTATTTCCGTAACTCGCGCATACGATCGAATTAGCTTCCGAAACCTTCTCCATTGCGTCCGGAATAGGGGTATAACATTATAAACGCCTAGCGGCACGTCTTGATAGGGGTTCGAGATTTCGATTTGCGTGGATCGAGGAAATTTAAATAAATATTTTAATTAGTCAAATCTCCTTTTCACCTGCTATCCCATCTTTTCACTGTACCTTTGACCCATTCAGCACGCAAAAGCTTCTCATTTCCTTTTAATATCTGCACGCGAGCTTCAGGCAGTGAGAAAATAAATCCAACTTCAAAAAAAAAAAATTCTTTCTCCTCGAATACTCGATTAAAAATCACGAAACCTTCTCTAAAAAATCCTATTTCATCGTTTGCTTCGATCCTATATGCTTTTGGCCTGGTGCGACTGGGAGTTGGGGAGTGCGACAGTGAAGGCGTGAGGGGTTTGAAACTAGGGTTAGGATTTGTTGAGGATGCAGGCGTCGATTCGCGAAATGGAGCTTGGATTTGTGTTCGTCATCGAAAATAGCACCTAGGAGCCGAGTTTGGGAGCGAGCCGCGGCGTTTGGAGGGGTGCGACCTGCGCGTGGACGAGAGGGGGATGTGATTGTCGTGTTTTGATCCTGGAGGCCGAGCTCGAAGGGGATGGTTCGGGGAGGTGGAGATTCAGGAGAGAGGATCAATGGCGCTATCGGTTCGTTGAACGGAGTTGTCAAGCTCCGTGTCCATGAAGGATGGTGCACAACCATGGTGTTGTGCACAAGAAATGGCTACAGGCATTGCTTTGGGGAAGATGGAGTTAGTGGGCTGGGCCTCATTTGCTTGGGTATGAATTCCTTTAATTATAATATAAAGTGTTTATAAAATTCGGATGACGATAACTTATAAAATGTATACTCTCACATACGAGGCCCGATTGAGACGAAACTTTTTGCGTTGCAATCGTAGTGACGAGCGCTTCGAAATGAAACTGGTTTGGAGTCGTTTGGAGCTAGTTTGAATTTCGGGTAAAATTAAACGCTCGTTTAATTTTATTCGAAATAAAACGCTGGAACTGCATTAAAATCAAGGTGAGTGTTTTATAACGCTCACAATGTACTAAATATCTTTATGCTAGTTAAATTTGATATTATGAAGTGTTATGATTTTATTTGTCGTTGTTTGAAAAAAATTTAATTGTCATATAGCTTGTCATTTGAATTAACCGTTGAAAAATTAAATTGACAGTTAAATTGAAATCAAAATTGAATTGCGATTAAATTACCTGACATTGATAACTATGAAACTGCCATGAATTGTATTGTTTATTGGATGATGTATTTTGATGGATGCTATTGGTTGATAATTGAATGTTTGGATGTTTATTTGCTAATATAGATCCTGTTATGCATACATATGATACTGTGATTTAATTTAAGTAATATATACTCATCCCTGACATTTAATTGAAATAAAAATTACTTGGCCATAGGATAGAAAATTATATACGGAAACCGAATTGGCTAAATTAATAATTTTTGAAATCGTCGATTTGAAATTTATTTAAATGTTTCGATTTAAAAGTTATAAATAGAAATCAATTTATAGAAATCGAATTTATCGAAAAATTGAGTTTGGAATGTTGAAATAAAATTTTGGTTAAAAGAAATTGTTGAATAAAATTTAAGTGGAGACTTTGAGATTTAAAATTTGGATATGATTGAATTTCGGAAATTTATTTGTTTTAAAGATTGAACATTAAATTTGAGCTTTGAATATTACCAAGTAAAAGTGACATAAAAATGATATTTTGAAATGAGCTTAGAATTGAATCATATTTGAAATTTGGATTTAAATTTGAATATTGAAGTATAATTTTGTTAAGGGTTATAAATTGATATTTTGAAAATCCAGCTCTAAACCGATATAAATTGAAATTGAATTAATTGAAAGTGAATATAAAATTGAATAAATTTGAATTCAAAGTTGACATTGATTTGAATTGAAATCGAAATTGAATCGGTGGAATGGAAATTGAAATAGATTTGAATTGGGAAGTTATAAATTGAAATGGATTGGTTTTGAAGCTGTTTTATTTTGTTTTCCAAATTACTCGGTTATATAAACCATTTTGAATACTTAAACTATTTTAATCTATTTTAAATCTACTTAACCCAATTTAAATTATTTTAAACTAATTTATCTATTTGAAATCCATTGAAAGATTTTAAGTATTTTAACTATTTTAATTATTTAAACTACTTTTAAACTACTTAAAACTATTTTCTAAAATTGCAAGCTAGTTAATAAGGTGAAATGTTATATTTAAATCTTGAATTTAAATACGAATTGAGTTAAAGGAAGTTGCAACCTATATTGAAATTCGAAATGATTTTGAAACCGGAATGAGATATTGAGACGGAAAATGATTTTTGAAACGAAATCTTACATTTGAAAAGATACGACGATATTTGAAATGGATTTGATTTTTTGAAGCGAATATGATATTTTGATATCAATTATGAATCGATTTGAAATGTAAAAGAGCCAACGGTGTAATAATACGTAGTTATTAAAGAGACCGGGATCGGATATGGACATGCCCAACATCAGTCCGGATCAGTCCGGATCACGCAACTACTAGTATCCTAGTTGGTATCGCCTCATGTACCTTGTCATACTGATTATCCTTTTCGCGACCACTACGTTTTTGATTTGTACCTTGAGTATATGGATTGCCCTCTGGTGACTTTCGGTTTTGGGGAAACTACGGTCTTGTATATGCTTTTGGGAATATAAAATGTGTTAAGGGGGATTATGGTAACGCCTTAACACTATTTCGATACTTTATATTACTGATAGGCATTATCTACTTAGCGTATATTACTACATAGTAGATAGTTTAACGGATCCTTGAGAGATGGAAAATCACATAACATCTCTTAAGTTATTGCACGCACGTTGACACTGGATAGGAGATGTCAAACCCTGTAAACATCTCTGATGCCGTTACACTCATATTTATTTACGATTGATTTCACTTTCATAAGGATATTTAGTCCTGACTCGAGTGTTTTGTCTTTTCATTACGCTCGGGTCAGTCCTGAGTTTTCAGATTTTGAAGATCTATTCTGGAGGACGAAGACGAAGATTTGGTATACTATCACTATTATTACCCTTGCATCATGTTATCTGCTGCATTATTTAATTATTCTGTTGTATATGTATAAACTCTGATAAATGTTGTATAAATAATTGTCAAAGTATAGTAGACAGCTTCATGAACTGTTTATTTGACTATTATATTTTATCGTTCCGCTGCGAGATTCTGTGTTGTTTCATTTCCTTTATTTCTCTTTATTTTCTTTCTTATTTACCCCAATAACTATCTGCCCTTTTGAATGGTTTGAAATCGACATGTGTATTTGATCGTCGGTTTAAACTGTCCAAAAAGGCGGGTCGTTACAATTTGATCATTTGCATAAGTGATTTTGATCATGAAAGTCAAAATAGAATAAAAATTTTAATTTTCATGTTATTTTCATTAATGTTGATAAGTGACTTGAATGGTGTGATAGAGTTAGATGATTTAAGTTGTACTAATTAATAGCACAAATAAATCATATTTATAATAAACACATCATCATTTCTACGTAATATTTTAATGGGATATTACAAGTGAATTTCATGTTGATTTATATGATTGGAAGTGAATTTGCCTCTAAATTTCTTCTTATTATCATAGTTTATACTCCTTTGCTTTAGTTTAATTTTTATAATTTTTCTTAGTTCAAAACCACTTCAAAACTTTGGGTTAAGTTGACTGAGTAGTACTAAAATTTAATTCATCTGCTGTGAATCGATCTGTGCTCGCATATGTACTACAATTGTACATCATGCGCTTGCGGTTTATAACGATAATATTTTTTGGCGATTTTCTAATCGATAGAAAATCCGTCGTCTAACAAGTTTTTGGCGCTATTGCTGGAGAATTAAATTTGATTTTAATTCTACTCTTTGAGTTATTTTTGTTTGATTTTATTGTGTGTTGATTTGCATAAAAAAAAGTTATTTGTGTTATGATTTTTGTTTCTATGTTTGCATTTGCATTTGCATTTCTAGTAAAAAAGAACACTTCATTTCATTGTTTGCTCACATCACATTTCTTTACATTTCATACTATATAAAAAGAAAACTTTGCATTTCATTTCATCAATTGCTACAAGCATTTACATTAACTGGCTTTCTTTGTTTTACATTCTCTACTTGCATTTCATTATATATTTTTAAGTCTTTCTCTGTTCAACATTTAGTACACTTCAACCATCATTGCACTGCACTGCAACCATCCCCACCATCAACAGCCACCGCCTCACTTCACATACATCTTCATCACCCACAGCAATATCTCCTCTAACATCAAAACACACCACATACCAGCGAGTTTCAACATACATACAAACCCTCAACCACCAAAACCCCAGCTGCCTCCAATCATAGCAACCACACCATCCCAACACAACTACAACTTTAATCTCCATTTCCATCCAAACCATCAAACACCACCATCATTGCATCACCACAATAAAAACCATCCTCTTCCTGCCTCCATTATACTCCATCAATACATCCCCATCACCATCACACTCCTCACCAACCACATCTGCTACATATCCCATAACCCCAACACTCCTCCATATTCAACATCACCATTCAACATACATTCATCATCCAAAACCCCACCGAACAACAGTGCACACACAGCGCACATGACCACCACCTTCAAACTTTTGCATAACCTTCTTGCCTCTACTGTCAACTTCCAACTCTGCATCCACTTAAATCATTCCATACATCACTGTTGATCATCCCATTTACAATAAACAGATCATTCTGTGCATTGTGCATTTTGATGTACTCTGCCATCAACAGTCTTCTGCCTTCTGCCTGCAAATAGCTACTTCACCCTCCTCTGCCTGCACCTTTTCCTGAACTTACACTACCATAACTCAAAACTGTATAAACTTCCTTCCACATCAAACCATACTCCAACTACAACAAATTTCTCTGTCACCATCACACAGCAACCATACAACAATATCCCCTTTGATCACTTCACCCATCTTTGAACCACACTTCATAAACCATTCTTCACTATTTCAATTCATTTAATGTAACACCTCAAACTTCCCTTCAGTACCAACATCTCTTCCTTACCCCTAAAACCATTTCTATATTGCTACATTGCTACGTAGATACATTTCTACATTGCTGATCCCACATCATTTCTTCCTCCCACAACTAGCTACATCCCCTCCATCACTTGACTGTGCAAATATCACACCTTCTCTAGAGTGTACAACTCAACCATCATATCCAACCAACTGCCCAAACTGCACTACTCCTTCCTTCACTTTCAACCAACTCCTTTGCCTAACCACATCACCAGATCACCTTACAAAACTACCTCAACATCACACTTCATCAATACAACAACATCACTACCTTACCCGTGCACATCACTACCCACGACCAAATACTACCTTATCTCCCCGAACAATTGAAGAAAATGAAGACCGCTACTTTCAACAATATCGGCTATATAATAACATGCTTCCATCTCAACCGTTCATATAGCATCAAAGGGTCTCAGAATAATCATGGCAGAGCAAATAGATGTTGGGCCACACTCAAAGTTCCAATATAACTATATAAAACATCATCGGCTCGTGTACAATTAGTTGTAGCAGAAATCAAATAAGCAATTGTATCATCAATACAAAACTTCTGTAAAAATCATTCTTATTGAATAAAATTTTTGTTTCTTTAAATCTATCATTCTGCTGCAAAATTCAACATGGTATCAGAGCAGTACAACGCTTAACAGCCAAATTTCAGAATTTGTTAACTCATCGGAAAAGATTCATCATCTGAGTTAGAAGATTTGATTGAGAAAATCAAGTGCCGTGTCACAGTTCAAAAGAACCAGACTGCATCAGGCCTTCCTCATCAAATCAACAAAGAAATCAATCAGAAGTTCAGAAAACAGTCAAAAAGAAATCAAGAATTGTCACAAAACTGTCAAAAGTGTCGTCCAGCAAGACTCATCAGATGAAATCAAGAAAAAGAAAACAATTCATCACTTAAGTCTTGCGGTTGCATCTTACCTGGTTGTGAGCAATTCTTGTTCCATAATTTTTTTTTATTTCTGTCTCTAATTGAATCTTTGTTCTTGGTCATTATTTTGTTCGTATATAATCTGAAATCATCATGTCTGATGATACAACATCTGCCACATCTATTAATGTGAGCAATAATCATCAACTTAATGCCACAGTTGAAAAACTTGTCAATACTGTAGTGAGTCCCCAAACCAATCTTGTTACTGCACGATTAAGTGAAGACAATTATCTTCTCTGGAAACTGCAGATTGAGACTGCAGTCCAAGGATATGGACTTGAAGGTCATATTCTTGGGACCATTTCAATTCCTCCAAAATATATAACTGTTGAAGAAAATAAAACAGTCATTAATGAGGAGTATACAAAATATCACAGGCAAGATAGGCTTATTTGTTCTTGGTTACTGTCTTCAATAAATACAAATTTATTGTCTCATGTTATTGGATGCAAGATAGCAAATGATATATGGTCAACAATTGAAAAGGTGTTCAATACACAATCTGCTGCCAAGGTAATGTATTACAAGAAACAATTACACAATATGAGGAAAGATAACAGCACTATAAGAGAATATCTTTTCAAGATTAAAGCAACTTGTGATCATTTAGGAGCAGCAAATCATAAAGTATCAGATTCTGAGCAAATTTTAACCATTTTGAATGGATTAAGTGATGAATATGAATCAATAGTTGTTGTTATTGCATCTCAAAAGGAGCTACCATCTATAGATGATGTTCACTCTATTCTACTTGCTCATGAAGCCAGAATAGATAACAAAAAACCATAAGAATCAGACTTCAACATCAACTATGCTACTCATTCCAAGAACAAGAGTCAAAACAATAATAAGTCAGATCAAGGTACACAGAGAGGAGGAATTTCCAATAGATCAAGAGGAAGGGGCAGATGGAATAATACAAATAGACCTAGATGCCAAATTTGTGAAAAAGTAGGTCACACAGCAGTCAAGTGCTACTTCAGATACTCAAATCAAACAGCTGGTCAAAGAAATAATAATCCTAGTGCTAACATGGCTCAGGCAAACTTAGAGACACAAACAAATTGTGATAAAATTCACAGCTCTAATGACACAACAAAGTCAAAAAATATTCAAGATGACTGCTGGTACCCAGACTCCGGTGCAACAAATCACATCACAAACAATCTTGACAATCTAAATCTTGGCAACAGGGAGTACAGAGGTAAACAGTCAATTTCAATGGGAAACGGTAAGTGCATCAATATTACTCACATTGGTAATGCTTATATTAAAGACAAGAAGCGGCTGTACTTACATAATTTATTAAGAGTCCCCAAAATTAAGAAAAACCTTATCAGTGTATCACAATTTGCAAATGACAATAGGGTTTACTTTGAATTTTACCTTAAATATTGTTTGGTTAGAGACATACTGACGAAGGATATTTTATTACAGGGTGCTGCTGAAAATGGACTGTATAAATTCAAATCAGTCAACAACAATGTGCATCCAAGCAATCAGAAAAACTGTAACATGTGTGTGGAGCAAGACTCCAAAAGTGTATTTGATGTATGGCATTACAAACTTGGTCACCCATGTGTGAAAGTTGTAAAACAGGTTCTTAATGAAAACCAAATACCTTTTAATAATATCTCATTACCCTATGTTTGTACATACTGCCAATTGGGCAAAAGTCATAAGTTGCCATTTAATGAATCCACAACTACTTACTCAAATTCTTTAGATCTGATTGCCACAGACCTATGGGGACCTGCACCCATATGTTCAGATTTTGGATACAAGTACTACATTTCTTTTGTTGATGCATATACCAGATACACATGGGTTTATTTTTTAAAAGCTAAATCTGAAGCTCATAATGCTATCATAAATTTTATAGTTATGGCTGAAAAACTAACTGGCAATCAAGTCAAGGTAATTCAATATGATGGGGGAACAGAGTTCAAAACCCTCAGTAATTACTTTAAAGAAAAAGGTATAGTGCATAGAATAACATGTCCATACACTTCTGAACAGAATGGGTTAGCTGAAAGGAAACATAGACATTTAGTTGATACTGGACTTACTCTATTAGCTCATGCATCATTACCATTAAAGTTTTGGCCAGAGGCCTTTAGTACTGCTGTATACCTTATCAATAGGTTACCAGCAAAGAAAACTGATAGAATAAGTCCAGTAGAAAAGTTATATGGGGTAAAACCTGATTACCATAGTTTAAAAACTTTTGGATGTTTATGTTTTCCTTATTTAAGACCTTATAATGCCAACAAGCTAAGTTTCAAATCCAAACCTTGTACATTTATAGGGTATGCTACTAACCAGAAAGGTTACAAGTCTGTAGATGAAAATGGAAGAATCTTTATTAGTAGACATGTTGTATTCAGTGAAAATACCTTCCCTTATAGCAATCAGGAGATAAAAACAACAAACAAAATATACAATCCAAGGTTTTCAATACCTGACTTACCAATTTATTCTGAGAATGAGATTCAGAATGAGGAAGTAAGGACTACTAGAGATCACTGCACTCAACCCAGCACTTCTAATCAATCTGATTCTGAGGTGTTAAGTGATTCTAGTCATGCCATTCAACTTCCTGCACAACCAGAAGAAGAAGATCATCAAAGCAACACAAGAGAAACATCAAATCAAGTGAATGAAGAAAACTCACCTCACACTGAAACTCATGCAAGACCCAGTCATCCTATGATTACAAGAGCCAAAAGCGGCATTTTCAAGCCTAAAATATACAATGCAAGCTTAACTCCACTTGAGCCACAAACATATGAAGAAGCTGCAAAAGACAAAAACTGGGCAGTAGCAATGGATGAAGAATACAAGGCTCTCATAAACAACAATACATGGACACTTGTGTATCCTCCAAACAACAAGAACATAGTTGGATGCAAGTGGACATACAGGATAAAGAAAAATCCTGATGGCACAATTAATAGATACAAAGCAAGACTTGTTGCCAAGGGCTATACTCAACAATATGGGTTTGACTTTAAAGAGACATTCTCTCCAGTAGTCAAACCAGCAGCTATAAGGCTAATTCTTACTATTGCTCTTCACAAAGGGTGGTGCATAAAACAGTTAGATGTCAACAATGCATTTCTGAATGGCATATTACAGGAAGATGTATATATGCAGCAACCACCAGGATATATTAAGCAAGCAAACTATGTGTGCAAATTGAATAGAGCAATATATGGACTTAGACAAGCTCCAAGAGTCTGGTTTGATAGACTAAAAGCAGCATTATCAAATATGAAATATCAGTCTATCAATCAGACAACTCACTATTTGTCAAAATCAACAATTCATTAACTATGTATATACTCATATATGTTGATGACTTGATTGTTACAGGAAGTAACAAGGATGAAATCAACAATGTCATCAACTACTTAAATAAAGAGTTCTCAATTATGGGTCAAATCAACTACTTCTTGGGAATAGAAGTACTGAGAAAAGAAAATTCAGAACTAATGCTATGTCAGAAAAAATATATTCAGGAGTTACTTGTCAAAACAAAAATGGATGGTGCAAATCCACAGCCAACCCCTATGGTCAGCAATCATCAGTTATCTAAAAACAGGGGGGAAGCCATAAATAATGCTAAACAATATAGAAGTGTTGTAGGAGCATTACAATATGCTACTATAACACGACCAGATATTGCTTACAGTGTTAACAAAGTGTCTCACTTTATGCAGGATCCTTTGGATGAACACTGGAAAGCAGTTAAAAGAATCCTAAGATATCTCAAAGGGACTCTAAACTATGGACTGTCATTTAAAGCATGCAACAATCTAAATATAACTGGATTTTCAGATGCTGACTGGGCTACAGACCCAGATGACAGAAAGTCAGTAAGTGGATACTGCATATTCGTTGGAAGTAATCTTATATCATGGTGCTCCAAGAAGCAAACTACTATATCTAGATCTAGTACTGAGGCGGAGTATAGAAGCATTGCTAACGCTACAGCAGAAATAATGTGGCTACAGTCTATACTTGAAGAATTAAAAATAAAGAACAATGCAAAACCAGTACCGTGGTGTGATAATCAGAGTGCAGTGTTTATGACTGCAAATCCAATACTGCACTCAAGAACGAAACACATCGAAATTGATATATTCTTCGTTCGAGAACAAGTTCAAAAGGAGAATTTACAAATCAATCACATACCTGCCACTTACCAGAGAGCAGATACACTCACTAAGCCCTTAAGTGAAAAGAATTTCATAAGGTTCAGATCTGACCAAGCAGGATCTGAAAAGGATCACCCATCAGTAAAGAATGATAATCAAATAGGGATAACCAAGGATAAGAGACTTACTAGCAGCAAAAAAAATTCCCCTTATACCGAAGAAACGTTGGACGAAGGAAAACCGAGTTTCCCAATTCCTCTCTTTGTTAACACATTTGGAAATCAAGCTTTCTGAATGAGGACGAATTCAATACAGTTGATGGTTTGGTTATTCTCCCATCGTAGCAGGGCCATCTATGTGATGAAGAATTTCGAGACTAAGAGACGAGAGCCCAGCTTCTCGAGTTAAGACCTCGAAACAAGTCAAGTATGTATAAGGATTTGATAATAACTAGACCAGTCTAATATCTAGATGTTTCAAATACCTTTAAAGAAATCCAGAGTAGGGAAGGTAGCCGTGTGCAAGATATGGCAGGCAAAGAAGGCAAACTTTCCCTCCTATGGGTCTTAAATGTTGTCTAAAGAGCCCATGGGGATGGCCTCAACCCCGGTGATACCAAATTGTCTAAGAATGGAATCCACCTCAGCCCAGGTGGCGATGTATGATGGATTTGTAATAATGTCTCCTACTTGCTAGCTGAATGGGAAGGTTTGGACTCTTTGCCGGTCTTCTTAATAGGCTTCTTACTAGATTATTTAGTCTCCATTGTTCTGCTAAGTGATATTATTTAATAAGTAATCATAATCATTTTGTCTAAAATATTTATTGCATGCAAAGTTAAAAATTTAGTTGTCTGAGTAATATATTTATTCTTGAAATGAAAAAGTACGTAACAATCACTAGATAATAGCTCTTAAATGTCACATGTTGTGTTTTTTTAGGAGCTTAAGTTTCAATTCCGATAGGATAACATCATGAAAGGGGGATTATATAGAAATTAAAGGAAAATAGATATACAACATCAATGAGTTTCATGTTGGTAGTGTTGTAAAAGTTAAGCTATAGAACACTAAAAAGTCCCATAACCATAATTAATGCTGAAATAGTTGGGTCGTCAACATCGATGGATAATGGTGACGTGAATTGGAAACATGATGATTAGTTAAACAATTTTATAACATGGTAAAAACAATGGTCACTACAACAATTTGGACTTAAGCGTTTCAAAAACGCAGTGGAAGGCTTTTATAGCGTTTTTTTAAACATTGTATATCAACATGTTGTTATAGGTCTGTGACCTACGATAGCAACATAAAAAACGCTGTAAATGAGTTCTTTTAACAACGTTTGGGAAATGCTGTAAATTGTTTTACTTGCGTTTATGCACACGCTATAAGAAAACATGTTATAAATAGGAAGTGCTATCAGACAGAAAGAACAAAACGCTATTAAAAGTTCCTAACAATAGCATTTTACCAATGCTATCAAAACTCTCTTAACACTAGCATTTTTGACTGCTATCAACAGTTGGATATTATAGCATTTAAAAAATGTTGTTATTACCTTTTATAGCATTTTTTAATGTTATCATCTTACTGCATAAGATGTTCTATGCTTCTTTTTGACGTTTCAATGCATACATGTATAACGAATTAAAATATCAGTAAGATCACATTTGATTGCCAATACATTATATGTAAACAAATGAAATTACACTAAAACAACATGTGTTCATTATATTTCATAACTGCATATGAAGATTACAAATGCAAGTAAACAATACTAATATGACGCACAAGCAGTATTACCAAAAAGATATATCGAAGTATTCAAATACTAAAAATACACGCGACACTATATATTACTTCAAATCACCTTGTTATAGCACCAAATGTATTAGTTATCTGTAAATAAAAAGTTCAATAATTAGTTGTAATAGACAAGATTTATGAAAAATATGCATATAAAGTGACACTTTTGAACAACAATATATGATGTTTATGAACTAATTCAATTCTAAACATTGTATTTAAACAAGTACGGATACCATTAATTTTTTTTAAACTTATCTAATTTTTAAAACTTGATTTATTTCTATAATACCAGTTTAATTTTTGGCAAATTAATTAACTTAGCAAAACCATTATGATACTTAATAATTCTATAGAAACTTTGTTAATTTAGTTAAATTTTTATAAAACACAATTATTTTTTTTATCAAACTTGGATAAATTTTACAAATTTAATTAATTTAGTTGGATGTTTATAAAACTTGGCTTAATTTTATAATAATTAGTTAAATTTTATTAACTTGTTATTTTTATAAACTTAATTTATTTTAAAAACTTAATTGAAGTTTATAAACATATTTATTTTTTATAGACTTGCTTAATTTGTATAAAACTTAGTTAACTTCTATGGAAATTAGTTAATTTTTATAAATTAGGTTGATTTTTATAAATTTATTTAATTTTTATAAAAATTATATAACTTTGTTAAATTTTTATAAACTTAATTATTACTTTATAAATTTTCTTACCTTTTATAAAATTTTGTAAATATTGAGATAATTATTTAATTTATGTAACTTGTTTAGCTTATTTAAATTTTATACAACTTGCTTAATTTTTATAAATTTATTTTTAGTTTTCTAAAACTTAGTTAAGGTAGAAAATTATTACTTTTTATAAAACTTGGTTAAAGTAGTTAATTTTTATAATTTATCTAACTCAATTTAATTTTACAAAAATTAATTAAATTTTTATAAAATATTGTTTGCTTTTTATAAAAAATTGGTTAAATTTTACAAACTTAATTAATTTAATCGGATGTTTATAAGAGTTATTCAAGTTTTATAAAACTTAGTTAAATTTTATTAACTTTGTTATTTTTATAAATTTAGTTTATTTAAAAACTAAAACTTGCTTAATTTCTATAAAACTAACTTAACTTCTATAAAAATTATTTATTTTTTATAAATTAGGTTAATTTTTATAAATTTATTTAATTTTTATAAAACTTAGATAATTTTTTAATGTTATATTTTGTTTTAAGTACTTTACTCAACGACTATGTGGCGACCCGAATTTTTAGCCATCTGATTTTGGGATAGTTAGCTAATTTTAATTATTGAAATATTAATTTTTATAAGTTGAATAAAAAATTTATGATATTGGAAATATCTGAATGCATAACTTTAATTAAAACTATATTTAATTTTAAATTATAAAATTCTGGATATGATAAATTTTACAGAAATATATGTGTATAGACTCCACCATTTAAATTTAAAGTAAAATATCTGTATATCCGTATATATGAATATACACAAGCTTGGTGATGAAAAAGTAAAATAAAATAAATATATATACATAGATATATATATATATATATGATGATAAATATATGTAAGTAAATATGTATAAGTATATATGTGTATATATATTGAGAAAAAAATATATATAGTATATGAAATTAAATGTTTATACATAAAGGGACACCATGATGGTAAATATCTACTCAAGCAAGAAATAAATCAAATCGTACACAAAACTTCAAATCATAGAAAATTAAATCAACTTACGAAATCAAGTCAAGATACAAAAAGATAAAGTCAGCAAAAAGCAAAAAAAAAGTGATTGAAAAGAAATTGAGAAAGATATATGAAATGAAAGCCTATAAGCAAACCTTTCAGCCACCCTACTTGTTCACATAGGCATCCTATGCTTAACCATTCCATTCCCATTCTTCTTCTATATATTTATGTGACCAACCTTGCTTGTTCATGTTTACAAAAAAATTATAAGTTCTGCCATCGAATTAAAAGAAGACAGGGATGTTCAAAGGCTTGGAGGAAAATTAGCAGCAGTATTCACCTATGTTCAAAAACAGTGAGTAGAACTACTTTGATTTGATTACTGGTTATTACATAAGTATATATATAACTGATATATGAATGAATTGTTGGGATAAACCAAATATATGTATTGTGATGTGAGTATGTATATGTATGTGGCACTGAACATAGCCAGATCCATCAAACTCAGTTGAATCCTCTTATATTCATGTTCTATCCCCGAAAACTAGTAAGCTTCCAACTTTAAAAATCTATAACTCGAAATCCACCCAACTTTTAAATAAGATTCCAAAACAAAAAGTGTGTGTTTTTGAATGAAGATCATTTCAAAATTTATTCCATTCGATTTCATTAAGCAGAGCCCAAGAACATCCTATTTTACAACGGATCGGTATAGTTGGGTAAAAATCCAACTATCATAATATAGGAAATGGGTTACATGATTTGATTCATCAATGAAAATCATTAATTTTAGAGATGGTTTGGTGATTTTAAATCATGTGTGGAGGGAGAAAATGGAAGATGACCAGAGATTGGTTTTTGGCAAAATTCAGGTGGTCGAGTCGTTTGGGTGGTTCATCGTTTGGCGTGGAGGAGGCTTGGGGATTGGGGAATCCATGAAAATTGCGAATGATTTTCTTATTGGATAATTTTCCTGATAGAGGCGATTGTAGGGTTTAGGGGGTTTTTAGGTTCGGTCTCGAGTTTGAGGTGACAGTGGTAGCACGAGGCAAGGGGAGGCGTGCGGTAAGGGGGAAAGGGTAAAGGAGGATATTGCGAATCTTTAGGTGGATTCTGGTTAAGTACGGTGGTCGGTAGTGGCAAGGCAAGGTGTTGGAGGAGACGTGATGGTCAGACTTTTTTTTTTGGGTTGAAGTTCAAACTTCAAACTAGGTTGAGTCGGGGGCTTTCGGGTTGTTAAATCGTATGGTGGCATCGTGGGTGACTCTCGCAAGTGAATGGCGGCGAAGTTCGTTGGCCAGAGCTATCGTACACGTGCAAATGTTTGTGCATGACTTCATGCATTCGAATGGCTGAAGGGAGGAAGGGAAATTAGAGAGGAGAGGAAGGAGATCTCATGGGTCGTATATATTTTTTGTGTTGGGCCTGGAAAAAAAAGAAAAAAAAAAGCAAATTAAGTCTTAAAATAATAACATATAAATTTCGAAAACTTTATTTATTCCTTTATTGCATTTGAATGAAAAGGAAGAAGGAAGGGGACTGGGGAAAAAAGGAGAAGAGAGGAGTGGGGATTTGGGCCGGATTTGGTGTGTTTGGGCCGGTAATTTATTTTTTTAGTAAAGGGAATTTAGTTTAAGTTATATGTTAATAAATCTCCAAATTTTAAAACATTGTTTCCCTTTTCTTTAAAAAACCAAATCAACCTGATAAATTTTTGTATTGTAATCCTGTCACCCAATATTGTTAATCTAAATTAACGTTATAAATTCCCTGTAATTTAAAATTTAATTATATTATAATAATGAAAATGCGTGATTAACTAAATCCTTATTTGGCTTAATCTTATGTTAATTAATAAAATTAGTTATTAAGTTGGTTGTTTAATACTAATTAACGAATAAATAAATCATTGGTAATTTTCTTTAAATATAATTAATTCGGATTAAAAAAAGAAGCGGATCAAGTGAATTAAAGTTAACTAAATCCTGATTGTGAATTTTTTTGGTATTAATTTTTAATCGCTAAATTACGATAACGATATATGTTTGGCTTTATTGCTCTTGACTACTTATTTTAAGTATTCTTGTCTATGCCGCTAAGTAGTTAAATGAATTGAAATAATTGGAATAAAACATGTACACATTTATTGAAAATAAACATATGTAGTAAATTCCCATACGTGAAAATTGACACCCTGAGTATAAATTGTTTATTTTAAAACAATTTGGCCTTTAAAATTTATCATTTAAATTCGAAGAGACCGGGAGCGGATATCAGTGTTATCCGAAACCACTTCGATTTGATAACAGTACAAACCTATACAGTTTTGATTACAGAGTCTAATATGTTGGAATTGGATTAATTTAACAAATTCGACTATTTTAAATAAGTATTGTACTTAGAAATATCGATGGATTTCTATAAAAGTATTTGGTTATAATAAATAAGAACTTGACGTGTTGGTACGAGTTACCTTGGTTTTTCAAAAGATTTTTATAACTTAAGTATTTCAAATTAAGTGTGTTTTACTCACGCTAGTTTCTAGCCTGACTCGTGTGTTACTTTATTATAATGCTTGGGTCAGACCGAGTATTACAAATTCAGGTTAGGTTACATGGAGCTTAGGGGATGAGCTGGATGGCAGAGACTTATTTCACGTACTTGATTATATTCCGCTATGTATTGTAGGCTGTATATTCAGCATTTTGGAAACAAGTTATTTTCAACTGTCCAAATTTATATGTTGATGATTGAACTCTGATAACTTGTATGTATATTAACAATTACAGTTTTCCTTTGTGTAAAAGCTATTATTGTATATTATATTTTGTTCCGCTGCGATTGTAAGATTCTGTGTTATTGTTATTTTCGTTTCTTCTTCTATCTCTTTCTTCCTAACCCTAACAACCTGGTATTTTCGGCACTCGATTGCTCGACACTCTATATAGTGAACGTATTAGTGTCAATTTTCGGAGGTTGAAAACGCCCGGTCGTTACAAACTACATGTCGATTGTTATAAACTTGCTAATTTTTTTAAACTTTGAAATTCTATTAACTTATTTAATTTTAAAAAACTTAGTTAGTTCAGTTAATTATTATAAAACTTGATTAATTTTATAAAAATTTAATTAACTTAGTTAATTACTTGAAACTTAGTAAGTTTATTATTATTATTATTATAAACTTAGTTAATTTTTATAAATTTAATTAATTTTTTCAAAACATAGTTAACTTTTTAAAAAATTGGATAATTTGTGTAAAACATAGTCAATTTTATAACAAATTAACAATGTTTTCAAAATAGAGAACACGATTTTTATAAAACTTAAGTTTAGTTATCTTAGTCAACTTTCATAATCTTAGTTAATTTTAATTATTTTAATGTAATAAAACTCATTTAATTTTAAATTTTATAATTATTGCAAAAATATCAACGTTCAAACAAACAAAGAAGAGAATTAATTTCATTCATGTACTATCAAGTTACAGAATTAATTTCAACGATATAATAAACTTATAGTTAATTTAGTTAAATTTCTATAAAACAAAATATTTTTATGCACTTAGTCTTTTCTTTATGAAAACTTAGTTAACTTAGTTAAAAATTCATATAATTTAGCTAATTTTTATAAATATGTTTTATTTGTGAACTTTAACAACAAAGTAATATTATTCACATGGAGAGGTGAAAGTTATAGTCTGAAAAGTAAAGATCTAAGAACAACACCATCATCATTTGTTCACGAGCAGGAATGCATATATATTGGTCTAGGCATATTCGAAAATTAACTAACTTTTGTTCATAAAAATGTCAGGCATGTCGGTAAAGCATATTGGTATTACATATGATAAATTCAAATATTGCATGTCAACGCTTAACCAATATTTCAATACAAATATAAAATACTCAGATTATACCTGAACGAGGAATGCAGCAACGTTCTTCATTTGATCATCTAGGAGCTAAATAACCTAAAAAAACATTGCATGCATATTATCAATGACAAAACAAGAGTTGTAGTGATGATTAAGAGTCTTATATAAAATTTTCTTTGCTAACTTCAGGATATTAGACAACAGCCCATTACAGAAAAATTCCTTTTTGAGGTCTTTAAGAATTTTGTTGTAGCTGAACTCTTTGTTTAGTCCTTGCATAGTTGTTAGACTCTTTCTATCGTTGTGCTGTTATATTCGCACATATACGTATACTTTTGTTCCAACACGAGTCGGCAACATTTGCCTTAACAAAAGGATCTCCACATACATATTAATCGATTGTTCAGATGGAATAAGAATCGAGGAAAATGCCTTGGTTTATGTTATCCCACTTTTTGATCAAAACTGGAATATCAACAAATTGGCAGGGAATTATGGATATCAGGATTGGAGATCGGTTGGAATCAAGGCAACGATCAATATCGTCAAAATTTGGTTGAACATCGATCGGGACGAAATTGATTGGAGATGATGATAAAGACTAGGAAAGGCTATGTTTCAAATTTGAGGATAATCGGAGTTCATATGGAGGAGTTATGATCGATTCAAGGTAGGATAGTTATGCTGTTCGAACCCATCGGCATGCATGGATGGTTCGAACCGATCAGGGGTAACGCTCACTTCGAATCGATTCACTTTGTATCGATCGGCCTGGGTTCGACTCGGTTACTTCGCATCGATCGAAGGTAAGGCACAGGGATGGTTCGAATCGATACACTTCGTATCGATGGGTATGGATTCGGCTCTGAGAAGTTCGCGCTAGATGTTGGTTCAACTCGATGGGCTTCGAATCGATCGGGTTATGACACGGTTGCTTCGTATCGATCAGATGAGAAGAATAGGTGGGCTTCGACTCGATCACAGCATGGATCTCCTTCGTATCCATATGATGTACACAGGTTAGCTTGCACCAATGGATTCGAAGGAGGATTCGAAACAATGGATTCGAAGGAGGATTCGAACCAATGGATTCGAAGGAGGATTCGAACCAATGGATTCGAAGGAGGATTCGAAGCAATGGATTCGAGGAAGAGGGATTCGAACGAGATGGATTCGAAGGAGGTGGGTTCGAAGCACGGGCTCGAACCAGGCAGAGCACTCGGAACTTTGAACTTGAATCGATCATATCTTCCAAACCGTTGATCCAAATGCTATGAAATTTTCACAGAAGCTTACATACATGTTGAAGAATGTTCTCACCAAATTTCACCTCGATTGGACATTTCCTTGATCGATTCGAACCAAGGGTCGAATCGATCCTGATGTGGGCTCCGACCTCCAGATTTCGGGCGAGTGGGCCCCCTCACGTGCCAGAAGCGGTCTTCCCGGATTTTAGGAGAAATATCAGCCTCCTACGCTTATAAATAGAGCCCCTGGTCATTCAGAAGAGGGGTCGGAGAACTTGGAGAAAGAAAGCACACCCGGACGCTTCCAGAATCACTCCACAACCTCATTTCTGCTATTTATTTAGAGTTTTGGACTTTATAACTGCTGTAATCATCTGTAGTCATCAAGGATAATCAATAAAAGGATAAAAACTTTGGAGTGGACATAGGCCGGAGATAGCCGAACCACTATAAAGCTTGTGTCTCTGTTCTTTACTTTGGGATTGTTGTTTAATATTTGCTGAGATCTGAGATTTGTGTTTGAATAATATTAATTTGTATTCATACACTGGTGCTTTCACGGTATCCGGGGTTTGTGACCAATTTTGGCGCAAACACTTTGGTGCTTTCACTGAGAAAGACTAGCACCCGCTACATCGGATTTGAAGGTTTGATTTGAAGATTTTAAAGAGTTTGGATTCAAGGGCAATGACTAGGCAAAATAGTAGAAGACAAATGGCTGAGAGAAGCCAACAGGAAGGGAGTCAACAAGCATCCTCCAGAGCTGGGGAAGGACAGGCTTCAATCTACATAACTCGGCATGAAATGGAAGCTATGACGAATTCTTTACAGGAGAGATTGTTGAAGAGCCAACAGGAAATGATGCAGACTTTCTTCGAGCAAATGAGAGCTGCAGGGATGCAGAACTTAGGAACAGCCACAGCCGCTGTGGATGCAGGACAGGGGACTAGGGTCGCGGAAACCAATGGAGGACGAGATACAGAGCCAGAAGGCAATCAAGAAGGGCTTGGGGGCAGGCCCACGGGATCCAACACAGGAGGACCTCTGGAAGGAGCTCAACAAGCTAGAGCTAACGTTGCTACTAGTGAATCACACGAGGAATATGTACCAGAGTTCCCTCGGGGGCATGGGGGGCAACCCCCAACAGACAATACCGGATTAGTAGAAATCATCAGAAGAACTGTGCAAGGTGGTTTGACCAACGGAGACTTGGAAGGAGTGAATAGGAGTCCGTTTGCTCGAGAAATAAGGATGGCTCAGAATCCACCTAAGTTTAAGCTACCTAGCGTGGAGGTATATGATGGTAAGGCAGACCCAACTGATCACTTGATGAGGTACACCAGACACATGGAGGTGCTGGGGGCATCAGAGGAAGTGATGGCTCGATGCTTCCCTTTATATTTGACGAACTTAGCTGCAATGTGGTTTAGGCAGCTGGGAGAAGGATCTATCAGGACTTGGAGGGAATTGGTGGAAAAGTTTTTGGGACTGTTTTGGGTTCACGTCAAGAGGCCGAAGAATGTGATGACATTGACATCGGTGAAGCAAAGGATGGATGAATCGCTTAGAGCTTTTCTAACTCGATTCAGTGCAGCAGTCGCTTCGGTGGATCGGCCTGATCCATCGATGGTTTAATGGCAGCGGTAGCAGGAGTCAGGGAGGACTCGGATTTCAAGGTATCTCTGATACGAGATCCCCCACAGGATCTCGACGAATTCTTTCACGAGGCAGAAAAGTTCCTTCGGTAGGAAGATGCAAGTACGGATTTGAAGGTGCAAAGGGTTAATGCCACTCAGGATGTAGGACCATCCAGGAAAGGTTTGGACAAAGACAAAGGGAAAAGGAAGTTGGACGATGATTCTGGAAACGCTAAGAAGCGATGGAAGGATCCAAAGTTTTCCACATACACAGGATTGAACGAGACGCTGGAGCGGATATACCTGGATACTCGGAATCGCCTTCCCTACCGAAGGCCGGCTAGGAGAGAACCATCAGAACTGGAAAGGACATCAGGAAGGCACTGCCTCTTCCATGATTTAGATGGACATGATACCAACAGCTGTAGGCACTTAAAGGATATAATCGAGGAGCATGTAAGGAATGGACAGTTACAGCAATATGTCGGAACTCGGAATGCAACGGTAGAGCAGGAGCAACCACCGACCACCTCACGCCGTGATGATGTAAGGCCCAGGGATGATGGTCAATTGATCATCCACTGATCAGGATAATGTGAAATAAGTGGCGAACTACTGGCAAGCAACCAAGTCATTTACACATGTATGGGGACGGAGATAGCCCCTAGGCATGCTCTGAATGATGATAAACTGCGATGTCGTGGTTTGTGAAATCTGATTTTTTGTTTTGGTTTGGACACTTGCTTTCTTAATTGGTTTTGGAGTTTGGTTTGAACTCCTAGTTTTCGTTTGCTTTCTGGTTTGGATTTTCTTTTGGATGACTGATTTCTGTTTTAGATGCTGGTTTGAATTTTCGATTTTTTGGTTTGATTTGGATTCTGGATTGGATTTTGATGGAATTTTCATCTGGTTTTTGATAAACGGTCGTCGGGTATGGATTATGCCTGGCAAGGGGTGAGTCACTTTGCCCGAACGTGGTAAACTGACTCATTCAGGTCGCCGAGTATGGACTATGCTCGGCAAAGGTCCGGAGTGACCAGGATTCGGCCTAGGACTTAGGCCCCATATTATCGATTATTGTTTCAGATCGTTGAGTATGGACTATGCTCAATAAGGGTCCGGAGAGACCAGGATTCGGCTTAGGACTTAAGCCACGGCATTGCGCAACGTCCAGGGACACTGGACCACGGTCGTCGGGTGTGGATTACGCTTGGCAAGAACCCGGAGAGGTTAGCTCAACATCCAGGGACACTGGACCACGGTCGTCAGGTGTGGATTACGCTTGGCAAGAACCCGGAGAGGTTATGGATTCGGATATCTACCCGGAGAGGTCCTGGATCAGGTTATTGGCTATTGGATAAGGATGGATTAAGACTCGGCTGTCGAGTTCGAATGGATATGGAATTGGCAAAGGCTTTGGTTACGGGATTTGGAATCGGGCATCGACTCGAAGCAGTCAAGGATGATATACTCTGGCGATATGGCTATGGACTTTGGATATTGGAATCGAAACTATTCAAAACACGCCTTATTGTCACAAGGCATGTTTTGGGGGGCAAAGTGTTATCCCACTTTTTGATCAAAACTGGAATATCAACAAATTGGCAGGGAATTATGGATATCAGGATTGGAGATCGGTTGGAATCAAGGCAACGATCAATATCGTCAAAATTTGGTTGAACTCCGATCGGGACGAAATTGATTGGAGATGATGATAAAGACTAGGAAAGGCTCTGTTTCAAATTTCAGGATAATCGGAGTTCATATGGAGGAGTTATGATCGATTCAAGGTAGGATAGTTATGCTGTTCGAACCCATCGGCATGCATGGATGGTTCGAACCGATCAGGGGTAACGCTCACTTCGAATCGATGCACTTCGTATCGATCGGCTTGGGTTCGACTTGGTTAATTCGCATCGATCGAAGGCAAGGCACAGGGATGGTTCGAATCGATACACTTACTATCAATGGGTATGGATTCGGCTCTGAGAAGTTCGCGCTAGATGTTGGTTCAACTCGATGGGCTTCGAATCGATCGGGTTATGACACGGTTGCTTCATATCGATCAGATGAGAAGAATAGGTGGGCTTCGACTCAATCACAGCATGGATCTCCTACGTATCCATATGATGTACACAGGTTAGCTCGCACCAATGGATTCGAAGGAGGATTCGAAACAATGGATTCGAAGGAGAATTCGAAGCAATGGATTCGAAGAAGGATTCGAAGCAATGGATTCGAAGGAGGATTCGAAGCATATTCGAAGGAGGATTCGAAGCAATGGATTCGAGGAAGAGGGATTCGAACGAGATGGATTCGAAGGAGGTGGGTTCGAAGCACGGGTTCGAACCTGGCAGAGCACTCGGAACTTTGAACTTGAATCGATCATATCTTCCAAACCGTTGATCCAAATGCTATGAAATTTTCACAGAAGCTTACATACATGTTGAAGAATGTTCTCACCAAATTTCACCTCGATTGGACATTTCCTTGACGAATCGAACCAAGGGTCGAATCGATCCTGATGTGGGCTCCGACCTCCAGATTTCGGGCGAGTGGGCCCCCTCACGTGCCTGAAGCGGTCTTCTCGGATTTTAGGAGAAATATCAGCCTCCTACGCTTATAAATAGAGCCCCTGGTCATTCAGAAGAAGGGTCGGAGAACTTGGAGAAAGAATGCACACCCGGACGCTGCCAGAATCACTCCACAACTTCATTTCTGATATTTATTTAGAGTTTTGGACTTTATAACTGCTGTAATCATCTGCAGTCATCAAGGATAATCAATAAAATGATAAAAACTTCGGAGTGGACGTAGGCCGGAGATAGCCGAACCACTATAAAGCTTGTGTCTATGTTCTTTACTTTGGGATTGTTGTTTAATATTTGCTGAGATCTGAGATTTGTGTTTGAATATTATTAATTTGTATTCATACACTGGTGCTTTCACGATATCCGAGGTTTGTGACCAATTTTGGCGCAAATAGTTTAAATCATGGCTGCTTCATTTAAACTGAGGCATGAACAGATCCCCCAGTTAAACTAAGGCAATTTGACAATTAACTTCAGTTTTAACCAAGGCATTGCCTCAATTTAGCTGACGCGTTTCCTGGGTGAAACTGATGTATTTTTACATAGTGTGCGGTAGGAGCGTATACATATCCTTTAAAGAATCCAGGAAGTCCACAAAAGAAAGGAATGCATGTACCAACACCTGTAGTAAAAGCTGTGTGAAAATGAAAATATGAGATAAGTTCATTTAACTAAATCTGAACACCAATATTATAGATCTACCATCCCCATCCTCTACCAAGTATCATTTTTTTTCCTCTACAAAAGGCAAAATGTGGAAAAAACCATAGGCTCGTCTTTTAGAATAATATCAAAAACTTTAAACTTATAAGTTCAAAAACAGTACTTTTATCATTGATTTTGCGGCATTAACAGTTAACTATATGGTTATACAGGTAAGGGTGCTCCGAACACAAGCCTTGGGTATATATGTTTATTCAAGTAGTGAAATATAAATGTATCTATGAGAATGAACGATTAATTATCACTAATATTTACAAGTTTATAGTACATAGGGTATTCTACAATGTTTGATTTCATGCAACACTGAATTCGAATAACATATGAAAGCACATAATTTTAATTATAAGTTTACCGAACATAATGTACTTATCAATAGATATTTATTTTTAAAAAAATACATTTTAGAATTTTTTGTCACACATAATTTTATATTGATCTTGATTTGGAAAACACATGTAATATATATATATATATATATATATTTATATTTATATATAAATATATATATATATATACTAAAACATACTGGTAACATGCAATTACACCATTTGAAGGCAAATTTCAAATTCTACATGGTTATTTTTTAATTGTTTTTTAACAATATTGGTAGATAAGATTACATCTTCTAGCATTAAATTTTCAATAATACTAAAAAAAATACAGACAACAGCCATTGAAATAGTACTAAAAGAAGTCTTAGACTACAAAACTGACCAAAAAGTAGATATTATAGGATTAGTAAACAACTGACTGTATATGGAAACCTATAAGATAAAAAAAAATAGACAGCAACCATTGAAATAGAACAAATCCATATGACTACGAATATGTGACATTTCATTAGTGGAATGCATATATATGATGTGAATTTGAAGCTCTCAAGCTAACTGATCAAACCTGGTATGTGCATTCATTTAGGGTCGAACCATATTATAAGTTGCCCAAATATAAATTAGCATTTAGCAAGGCTGATAACTGAAGCACATTAGGGATGCAATAATCAACTAATATAGATAGGTCATGGGATAGTTAGATTGACTAGGAGAACTGAAACAAGATGCTTAATATATTTGGCTAGTTAAACACAAGGAAATCAACCAATCAAGCGAGGAAAACATCATAGTTGATAGGCTACTAAAATAAGTTGCTTGAGCTGTCAGCTGCATTCACTATTCCTGTAGCCAAAGTTGGACAGAATCAAGTCAGATTGAGTATGGGGACAGAACCATGTCATCCAATTATTTAGCGTACAAAATAATACATATAACTTACCAAGTAAAGATGCCACTGATATAGTTGATTTTAGACCTATCTCGTTATGCAATGTAACATATAAAATCTTAGCTAACCTTCTTTGCAATAGAATGAAATATTATATGAATGATCTTATTTCATATAATCAGAATGCCTTCATTCCTGGTAGACTAATTACCGAGAATTCCCTTCTAGCACATGATATGGTCAATGGTTTCAATAGGAAGAACTCTAGAATTTATGCCTGATAATTGACCTGCATAAATCCTATGATATAATTAATAGAGAATTTATTCATCATATGCTGATTGTTATGGGTTTTCCACTGATATTTGCCAATCTAATATATGAATGCATATCCACTCCTTCGTTTTTGGTGTTAATTGATGGCTCACGTTATGGTTTCATTGACAGCGCAAGAGGCCTTAGACAAGGGGACCCTCTCTCGCCATACTTATTTTAAGTTTCTATGGAATTTCTAACAATTACACTTGACATGGAATATTTGAAAGGTAACATCATCCCCATATACAAAACAGAACCCATGATCACTCATTTATTGTATGCAAATGACATCCTTATTCTGGCCAAAGCAACCATTGAGAATGCTAAAATCATCCAGAGCATATTTCAGGTATTAAAGACTTTTACTGGCCTTGATATTAATGAAAACAAATCTACAGTGTTTTTTAGTAAATGAGCTAACAAAAAGCAACTGATTACTAGTATTCTTAATATCAATATTGGTAATCTTCCTATTATTTACTTGGGCATCCCATTATCTAGCAACAAATTAGAAGCAAAGGATTTTGGATGGTTAATTGACAAGATTAACAAAAAATTTAACCACTGGAACAATAAATTTATCAACATTAGTGGTCAAATTGAACTTGTCGACAATGTCATTTATCCAATGATTTATTTCTGCATGCAATTCTCCCAGTTCCCAATGACTGTAATACAGAGAATTAGTTCTCTGTGTGCTAATTTTATTTGGAAATCCAAAGCTCATAAAATGTCTTGGGATGATTTTGTAAAACCGAAAGTGAAGATGGACTTGGTTTTAAAGAATTGAAGAAATTACTAAAGTAGTTGCTGTTAAAATGCTATGGAAATTCATTCAAGGTGATTCTGTATGGGGAAAATGGATGCCTAATAAATAATGTAATGGTATAAATTTTTGGACTACTGTAATGGACAATAATGCTTCTTATAGTTGGAAACTCCTTCTAAAATCTAGACAATGGTGCAAGGATCTAATTGATAGGAAAATTGAAAATGGTGAAAAATCAAGTGTCTAGTTTGACCCTTGGATTAAGGGATGCTCTTTGATAGACAAATTTGGTTGGAATACAATGTCTCTTACTGGTGACTATAATAGAAAAGTTTCCACTTTAATTTCTGGCAATAATTGGAAAGAGCATCTTGAATGCATCCCTACTCAAATTCAACAACAGTGAACAATATCAAAATCCATAATCAACTGCCATAAGATTTTTGGTTTTGGATCTCTAATAATGATGGTCATTTTAGTTTTAAATCAGGCTGGAACCAAATAAGATGCAAACTTTCCGAATTTAACTGGACCAACATCATTTGAGATAAGTTTTGTACTCCTAAAATATCTACATGTAGCCTATTTTCCAAATTAAATAAATTAAATACAAAAGATAGAATTAGCAGATGGAACCCTGAAATTAACGTTTCTTGTGTTTTGTGTTTACAACATTTTGAAGATAGAGACCTTCTTTTTTTTCAATGTGATTACTCTAAGAGTTTATTAGAGGATATCATTCAAAAGCTACATATTACTCCCGGTAATAACTTTGACATTAACCAAATTATGGAATATCTTTGCAAAATCAGAAAGGTAATTTAGCAATTCATCATCTTATCAACACTATTTTAACTTCAACGATTTGGCACATATGGTATGAGAGAAACTCGTGGACTTTCTACAGCATTGAACTGCCAGTTAAAGTGAGAGTCGTGCTCATTGTACAAGACTATAGGAATTTTTTTAAAGTATAAAATGGACTCTAAGATAGAAAATATGGAGACCGAACTTATCTCATCAACTCTAAACGGTGCAATTGACCGTAGATCCAACAATCGACCTCCCTGAACTCTTCTGTCTTTAGCTGAAGTTTGAAGCTGCTTTGAACTATGTATTCTTCATTTTTTATAGCTTCTGCCATTTCTTTTTAGCTCAATCTGCTGAAATTTTTCAGATCTTTTTTGGTTGTCGATGATTTTCTCTCTCCAGCTGTTTGGAATACGAAGACAAATGTGTTTCATTGCTTATCTTGCTTTTTATTTGGTGTTATTTCCTTGGCTCACATGACTAGTTTTTATTTTTTTCCTTTTTACCTTGTATTTGTTTTTTATTTTATATTTCTGGATTTCTTCCCCAAGTTGATCGTATGGGTGGTTTTGAGTGTATTATATATGTTTACTCCTCCATATATTTGACAACTTGGCGTTGTAGAATTTTTTTCGTGCGTTGTACTGTTAATATATGGATATGATATGTGCACTTTTTCGTGGCAAGGTACCCACTTAGGTTAGGAGGGTTGCAAGGTTTTAACGAGGCATATCATGGACGTATATGAGCTCTTTTTGTTTATAAAGTACCTTTTTTCAAAAAACATCGCTATAAAATAATATATTATAATCTAAGCATGACTGGTTTTTGATAGAGAAAAAAGGGCAAACATACTTCTGCCTGCCTTCCAACATATAGCCTAACCCCAGAAGCATCATCCATCACCTGTCAAAAAGAAAGTTGTCATCAAATTCCTACATGACATATCCGGCCTAATGCTAGATGGTCTAAAACTTGATTTGATATGCTCTTGATATACCTATTGGCGGAACATGATTACATATCAATATAAGACCAATATTTAATAAATTTGGTTTTTATGGAAAGTTTTTCGACAAATTAAACTTTATTGAATAAAATAAAATAAGTTTAAGAACCATGTTCTTTCTTATGTATGCTACTCAAATATTATATTTTTTTAACAATAAATACACCATTTTATTGTCCTAACTATTATTGTTTATATTATTATTATTAATACTTTTAGTTTTTATGGACTTTTCTAATTTTTATAAAACTTAGTTTATTTCTATAAAACTGGATAATTTAAGAAACATTGTTAAATCAACTAACTATTTATGAAAATTAGTGGATTCTTTAAAAAATTAGTTAAGTTAAATTTTTATTAGACAGTTGCTTTTTATAAATTTATTATAGAACATGGTTATTTTTCGTAAAACTTGTTTAATTTTTACAAACTTAGTTAATTTAGTTAAATGTTTATAAAAATTTGTTAACTTCTAATAGAATATGTTAAATTTTGTTTATTTTTGTTTTAAAAAAATTTAATTAATTTTATAAACTTAGTTTTTTTAATAAACTTATTTAATTTTTATAAAAGTTAGATATTTAATTTTGTAAAACCTAGTTAGCTTTTGTGAAAATTAGCTAATTTTTATAAATAAGGTTAATATTTAAAAAACTTAATTAAATTTTTGTAAAACTTAGTTCACTTCTTTAAATTTATTTTGTTTTTATAAAATTTTGTTAATATTTAAAAAATTATTTAATTTTTATAAAACATAGCTAACTTAATTAAAATTGTACATAACTTAGTTAATTTTTATAAATATATTTTACTTTTATAAAACTTAGTTAACTTTTAGAAAATTATTTAGTTTTTATAAAACTTGGTTAACTTAGTGAATTTTTATAAACTTGGTTAACATAGCTAAATTTTATAAAAAATAGTTAAATTTATATAGTTTCTATAAACTGTTAGTCAATTCACTTAATTTGTATAAACTTAATTATTTTTTGTAAACCTATTTATTTCTTTATACTTAATTAACTTAGTTAAAAATTTGTAAATCTAAGTTAGCTTTTATAAATGTGTTTAATTTTTATACATATTTCTAATTTTAATAAAAATTGCTTAACATAATTATTTTATGTAGAAGTTTGACATTTTTGTAAACTTAGTTAACTTCTATAAAAAATCAACTCGGTTATATTTTCGTAAAACTTGATTGATTTTTATAAACTTATCAGATTTCCCTTAATTCTTCCAACACCTCCTTTGCACGGTTAGTGCTTTCCCACACATTCCAATTAAATATATATTTACATGATCAAAACAAAATTGGATTCATATCAAATATAACAAAATATACTCTATGATAAACTACACACTAGAGAGCATAAAAATATACCTTCTTTTAGTAATTTTAGCTAGCAATCTTCCGTATAGCAAAACAACGTTTTGTGTACCAATATAGCAAAGAAATGAAAATAATTAGGTTGCAAAATAATGACACGCTATATATGAATTACACGCTTGGCATGGGTATTTTTTCAGAAAATGTATAGTATATTTGTGTGTGTGCATACTTTTGCTTGGTTTTTATGGAATTTATATCGAACTTGGCTAATTTTCATATTTTAAAGTATAGTTGGCAAAAACGGCTCTTCCAGTGCCCACCAAGTGGTTACTGACCTGATATCACCTATAATGTGGTCTATGTTCAAGCGTCCTATAATCTGGGACTTAGCAGCTAAAGCAAAGTTGTACTGAAGTAGAAGGCTTGGAATCATTAACTATGACTAGAGAAGATGTAATGGGTTGGGAAGCAGACAGGCTGGCCAGAGTGGAGGAAGAAGAGGATCCAGATCTAGAGTTCTACTTGTTCCCTGCTACGTTGCAATTTGTTTCTTATATTCCTGAAGTAAAAAGAGACTATATTCATAGCTTATTTGTGTTATATACTTCTTTAGTCGATTATGTTAGTCAAACAATAATATAACAACATATAGTGTAGTTTTTTGGCATCCTTCTAAGATTAAGTTCACTGCAATCTCTTACCAGCCAGCTCCAGCTCTTTAGGACATTTTTATTTCCCCATGCTCTACAAAGTTCATATATCAGGGGAGCATAATATGTGCATTAATTTTCGCAAGGAGGAAGTCAAACAAAACGTTAAATGTCAGGCTTTTAAATGCTGAGTAGAAAATTAGACATATTTAGAAAATTAACATAATATAGTGATACCTCAAGGAAAGATACATTGGCCGGATCATCAAAATGCCTCAAAGGTCCATCACCATCAGTGGACCCATTCTACCAGAAATATATGTTGTATATGTGACACTTTTAGGTGGTCGAGGACCTGTAGTGCTTGAAATTTATTGTGAGGACCCAGATTTTTCAATATTTAAATGGTTTTAAATATAGAAACTAAATTATAAATTGGTTTTGAATATGGAAAACTTTGATTTATCTATTCAGAATGTAGATACAGCAATTTTTTGAATAATATAATTATTCAATTCAATAATGGGAGATTGAGTAAAATATTTAATCTTGAGTTACAAGCTTGTTAAAAATATTTTAAAGGGCTTGTAAAATTTATATTGATAGTACTGAAGATAGTGAAAGCGTTAGACTTGAATTTGGAAATGTTTTGTTAAGTTTTGAAAATATATCGTTTAAATTGACGTTTAAAAATAGTCTTCCGAGGCACAGTCTCGGATTTCGACGAAATCAGTTCCATTTGATCCGTAATATTGTATTATTATCTGATTTCAATTTTCGTAGTGTTTGGAGTGATCATTTGGTCGTACGATAAGTAAACGCGCTGAAAATTAAATCGAAATTTAATATAATAACTGGGTTCAAAAAGCTATCTTCTCCATACAATCGAATCAGGACTCGTAATCTGTTCCATTGTGTTCGAATTAGGGGACTAACATTAGAAACACCAGGCGGCGCCTCATTAAGGATTCAGGATTTTGAGGTCCATAAATGTTAAATCAGCAGCCACCCTATATTGTCTTTAGCCAAACTATCTCTGTTAGAAGCCGACCTATACCTGACTATATCGCTCCTTCTCGTTTAAAGAATCACGACTTTCTTCTTTTTCTCTCCTCTCAACAAAATCAGATTCAGATAAGAGAAAAAAATGGCCAAACAACAGTTCTTCTTCCCAAATAAATAGTTCAATTTATTCTCCTCCCCTTTCCTCAAGAATTAAAATCACGGCTCCTCCTTTTCAGAAACATTCTACCACCAAATCGCGAATTCAATTTCTAGAAAACATAGGGTAAATCGAATCCAATTTCGAATCAATTCGCAAGCATTATCGAGTCGCTATGGCCTGGTTTTGCATGCATGGAAGAGAGAGAGACGCTCGCATTTTTTGGAGTCGCGTTCGAGTGGGGGAGTAGTGGCGTCCACGCATGCGCAAGGCAGGGTGAAGGCGACAACTCGCCTGAAGCTCGAGCGCGTGAGTGCAGTCGTTCGTGTGGTATCAGGTCGTCGTTGGATGCAATGTCTGGTGGGTTCGAGTCATGGCGGTGGCGAGCGTGTTGCTGGTGGAGCCGTGGCGATTTGGGAAGGGACGGCAGTTGCTTATCGACGAGTTGAGGGTTTTTCTGTTTTTTAATTTAAATTCTATATATACACACATATTATAGATAAATAGAAATTATACATATATGCTGAGAAGGAAGAAAAAGTAATTTAGAAAATCATATTTTTACATATCTATATATTAAAGAAAGTTTTTACAGTGAATGTTAAACATCTCTGTTTTAATTTGAATACTTATGTAGAGTTTAAGATATATATATATATATATATATATATATATATATATATATATATATAGCCCTACACTTGATTTACAGCAAGTTATATTTGATATTTAATTTTCAGTTAAAGGATTTTTCCTATATACACATAACCATTTTAATTGAAATATACCCACAATAAACAGAAATAGGTATATATGTAAGGTTTTGGAAAATACGAGGATTTTAAAAATGTCATAGAGGTCATTAAGATTTGATTTTAAAATGTAAATGGGTTGTTTTAGTATAAGCAGTTCCAAAAAATAAAATAAATAAATAAATATATATAATGGATTTAGGGATTAAACTATTAATTAACCGATAAAATTATTTTGGTTGCTAATATTGTTTAAGGGAAGAAATAATAAAAATATTATTATTTGTAGTATTAAATTATATTATTAAATGTTAATAGACTGTTCGGTTAGTTCAAATATTAATAAAATACAAAATGTTTATACAAGGTTTAAATTGTGAAGAATTGTGAAGAAACAAGCTGGTTTGGAAATGGGTTGCAAACAGAATAAGGTGAGTTAATCTCACTCATCTCGGTTTAATTTAAATTTAAATGGGTAAGTTTAAATATTTGGTTGAATGATTCAATTAATTGGATGTGATAATATATATAGTAGTATATATATTGGAGTGATTGATATTCCCGTGTTATATAGCGGATGAGACCCTATGCGCCGCATAATAGCGGATGATATTATATTAAACCCATATACCGCGACATTCCACCTCGAAGTAAAACTGGTATTTTATATTGTGCTAACGTCTGTGGATGCAGGAAAACAGGTTGGAGGGATCCAACTGGATACCTAAAAAAATTTTACATTATTTAATATTCTCTATTATGATTATTTGATATCCTGGGATGAAGTATATTGATAATTGGAAATGTTGGATGCTACGGGTTGATCGAATATATTTGGGTATACAGAATTATCAAAATCTATAAAAATGGATTTTTGAAAAGAAAATAAAGGAGTGGATTTTTAAGTAAAATAATTATAGAGCATCTGAATAAATTTAAGAATGAATTGGAAAAGAATAAAAGTGATTTTAAATCTTAATTTATAAATTCTGAGTATGGAAAAGGGGATTTTGAATAAATAGAGAGAGAATGAATTTTAAACTTAAAGTGATATTATTTAAAGTAATAAAAGAATTTATTTTAAAATTCAAGGTTTGAATTTATTTAAAAGGATAAAGAAGGATTTTGGGAAATATGAAATTGGTATTTTCAGTCAAAAAAAGATTTTAAATCATAATTAAGAAATAAAATCTGAAGTTAATGGATTTTGGAAAAAATGGAGTAAGTAAGGGAATTTATTTAAAAGTGAAATAAATAGGAAATCAATTTGGGATTTGATTTTAAGTGTTTAAAACTGGATTTTTAAAAGTGAAGTGAGACTTGAAATTTATAAACTGGGTTTATAAAAGCGAAGTGATATATCAGTGGGTATTTGGAAGAATACATTCACGGTGGGAATGTATTAAGGGAATGAGTAAATTTGTTTAAAAATAAGCAGTGATTTATTTTAAAAGATGTGTAAGAGAAGCGTATTTCCCTGGATAGCCAAGTACGTTTTCAAAGCAAACTTTTATATATAAGTTAAATGTTTTAATGTTGTTTTAAAAAGCATTTTTTGGAAAATTTATTATTTCTAAATGTTTAAATTCTATAGTAAGTATTTTTCAAATCTATTATTGTAGTAATTATTTAAAGGTGACTTGGTATTTTCTTTTAAAAGAGAAAATCTAGTTTTATATTTTGTAAAGTAGCCTCATTTTAAATGTTCCTAAAGTATATATTTTTAATAAATTATTGAAGTAGTTTTCAATTTAAATGTTAAAGTATATTTTATAAATAAGTGTTTTAATTTTTTTTAAAAATCTAAAGTTTTGTACTTGGTGTTTCAGCGGGAAATATTTGGGGATTTATCTGATGAGAAGAGTACGGTTTGAAAACTATTTTCAAAAAGGGTTGAAAATGGAAATATATCTTGCGAGGATATTTTGAGGATAATAAATAATTTGGGAGATTATTCATTGTTTGATGGATGTTTGTGAATGTTATTGATAGTTAAATAACCGACTATCAATATTGGCCAATGCGCTGATCGTTTCGAAGAGACCGGAATCGGGATTTATTTCCTAAAACCCACTTTGATCCGGTTTGAACGCTTCCGTGTGGAAAACAAGAGTTCGGAGTCGAAGATGGAGCATTGAAGTGCAAGGTCTAGTCGCTATTAATCCTGAGGATGATTCCAAAATGGATGTAGTAGGAGTAGTGCCTTCGGTTCCGTTCGAACCCAGGACGGACTTGTATGGATGAATGCTTTCGGAACATCGTCAGGTGGACGATGGCATTCTAAGTGATATGTTCTAAAAATGTAACACTTAGCCTCGAGCTTCATCAACCAGGAATGACTGAAAATCAGAGGATATGCAGCAAGGCTAAGTGGGTGGCACCCATTAGGGTGAGGTCATCCCTGTCTAGATGTCCCTTTTTATTTCGGCTTAGTGGGAGGTTGTTGATCCCAACGGTGGGGTGATCTTACTCGGGATTATCCAGTAAGGGGTATTCCCGGTCTTATGTTGTAGGGGATTTAGGGTGGATCCTCGGTACGCTGATCTAGACCAGGTTCTGTGACAGGTGGTACCCAAGTTCCTAGTCATTAGTTGGAAATTCATTCTCCCTATGCGCCTTTCACGATTTTTGTTTGTATAACCCACTTTGTGGCTAGTATGCTAGAATTTAATCATTTAACAATTTCAGCTATTTGAATAAGTATTTGTATATAGACACTATTATAATATCAGAGGATTTTGATAAAAAGTGTTTTGGCTATCATAAGGTAAAAACCCGACATGTTTATTTGTGACGTGGTCTTACGAGATGCTTTTGATTTCAAAGGATTTATGGAACTTTAATAATCCAATTGAGTGTGATTTCTCACGCTGGTATTCTAGACTGACTTGGGTGTTATTTCACTATAATGCTCGGGTCAGACGGAGTATTATAGATTACAGGAAAGGATGCTAAGGAGCTCAGGAGACGAGCTGGATGGCAATACATACTTCCTTGTTTTAAATATTCCGCTGTGTTGATTAGCTGTGCATTCAGTTTTGTGAGGACAGGTTATGATTACTATCCAGCTGTGTGTTATGTATACTCTGATGATGTAATATATAAACATACTTGCTTTTGTGTAAAGTTCAGTTATTTCTATTATATTTTATTCTGCTGCGTTGGTCAGATTCTTATGTTGTTTTCTATTTTCTCCTTCTACCTCTTCTTCTTTAACCCTAATGGTTCGTATTTCCGTTCATTTTGAGTTGATTGATGGAAAATAGTGTCGACTCAAAGGGGTACGGATTTACGGGTCATTACATTTGGTATCAGAGCTGAAGGTTAAGCAAGAACCTTAGCTCTGGCGGGGATTACTCATTAGAGATAGAGTCAGTAGTACTCTAGAATGAGTTTGAGCGTATTAATAGATATGTGCGCGTATTTGTTAGTGGGTATAAAAATGGTTTTATATTTTGTTGATCGATTTATTGAGTGGCATATGAACCTTCATCGGCACAGTCTGGACAACTGTATCGAAGAGGTCTCTAAACACTTGAATAGAACAATTGACACAGTATTGTTTTAAACGTGGGTGAATGAAAAAAAAAATTTACCCAAAACATATTTTGGTATAAAAGAAATTTTTTCTTAAATTGTTATATAACTTGGATGTTTGGATGATAACATTCTAAGCAAATAAGATTATAAAAATTGGAATGACCTGTATAATCAAATGGAAATTTGTATGAGCATAAATTATACAAATGAATTATAGTTAAAATTTGATTTAAGTCAAAATCTATAAATTTAATATCTGAAAATTTCGGAAGTGTTTTTCAAAGTGTTTTGAAGATAAATAATAGCATTATTATTTTGGAAGTGTTTCTGAAAGGAAATTGTTTCAAATAAATTTTGGGAAGGGATATAGCATCGAGCTCACTTCAGTTGTTGGAAAATAACTTCGGTGATGACTGCAGCATCATCGATGTTCATTTTCGAGTTTCTAAGTGACGGATTGCTGCCAAATTGATTTGTTCAGAAGAACTAGTTTTGTTTTTGAAATTTCAAAGGAAATTTGTTGGGAATAAAAAACGAGGATTGGTTTAAAAATTTGAGAAGTGTGATTTTGAGATATTGGAGATTTCAAAATGATTTGAAACAAAAGCAAGGTGTTTAAAAATTCTGAAATCCTTATTTAAATAATTTAGAAATCATCAGGAGATGAGTTATAAACTTATAAATGGTAAATGATTTTGATGAGGAATATGGGGATTGGATTTTGGAATTAAAATTTAAAGGTAAAAGTTAAAAATGAGGATTTAACTTGGATTAAGATTAAACTTTGAAATTTAATTGATGATTGGAAGAAATAAATTAGTAAATCTTGAATGTGATTGGAATGGGAAAATAAAAATTAAATTTGGATTGAGAAATAAAATTAATTAGAATTAAATTAACTTAAGCAAAGTTAATAATAATGAATTGGATTTGAAGTAAGTTGACAAGAATTGGAATGAAATTAAGGTGAATTGTGGGGGATGGTATTAAATGAAATTAAGTCCTTGCTTAACAAAATTTAAAAGAATGGTATGTAGCTAGATTTTACTGGAGTTGGGTTGGAATAAAATTGAATTTAAATATATTCAGTTGAGCTATAGATAATATTGAATGGAATAAGATTCTTACTTAAATAAATAAGTATAAACTAAGTAAGCGTTGAATTGGAATAAATAAGCTTCGGAAGCTTATAAAAGAATTGAAAAACATTGAAATAAAAATATATATAATCCTTAGTTAAAAGTAAAATGTGAATGTGATTGACTGTAAATGGATGGAGAAGTATGAATATTAACAAGTATGTAGCTTATAAAAATTTTAAAGGGGAAATAAATAAGTCGAAATAAAAGTGTTGGTATTTTGGAAATGAAATAATAATTCAAACTTGAGATATAAAATAAGATTGAACTCAAGAAAATTAAATAAAGTGATTTTTGAAGATAAAAATCAAATATTGAATTGGAAGTTGGAAGGGGACTAATTTGAAATAAAAAAGTTAATTGGATATGTTAATGAAGTTTGAATTGGTTAAATAAAAGTTGAATTGTGAGTTAATAAAATTGGTTTGTGAATTAAAAGGGAATGATAGAAATAGAACTTGAGTATAAATAATATTCATCACATATTGTAAGTGGATTAATTATGAATCAAAGTTGTCAAATGAAATGGAATTGGATTATAATAGAAATGATTTGTGTTGCAAATAAAATCCTATTCGAGTATAAATGAGTTAAATATGTGCTTTGGTATTATTTTGATAAATTGAGAATGTGAATTAAAATTAAAATGGATGGGCTAACTGAATTAAACGGAATTTGATTAGATGAGAATCAAATTAAATGGAAGTGAACTTAAGTTTTAAGTCGGAATAAATTAAAGTAAATTAACTTAACTATAAAATTTATAAAATCTTGGCTTCGAGAAAGGATGAAAGTTCAGTAAATAAAAGTTTGGGTTAAATTAAATTGGAAATTGGTTATTGATATAAGCATTGAATGTCGTCAAGCTCAATGAAATGGTTTTAAAACGAAACCAATGCGGAGATGAGTTGAATGCAAATATATGGTGGGTGAATAAACTGGAAATGGGATGGAATTCAAAATAAAATGAGTTGGAATCAATTGGACGTGGATAAAAACTAAAATGGATATTCTATTAAGTGAATATCGTCGAATTGCATAGAATAAATTAGTCGTTCGACTTAAAAGGAAGTAAATAAAATTCTATGAATTAATAGAAGTAAATAAAATTGATTTTTGAATCAATTGAAATGAATATAAGTTTGTTTGGTTTAAAAATGAACAGTATGCAAGCAAGTGAGTTGTAAATCACTTAAATTGAATGGTATAGGTTGAGAGTTGATTGAAAGCAATTAAAATAAGTGTCGAAAACTTACATATGTGCTTATGAGAGTATATAACATGCATTGTTATAGAATCCATGTTTTAGCTATTTAAATATAAGTGAAATGCTATAAACTTCTTATATATAGTGCTTATATGTTTAAATTTAGTAAGTACAGGTACCGGGAAGCCGTTTGGCTGGATTTGATCACGCAAAATGCTAAAATAATAGGCCGCTTGCTTAAAAATGCTAAATAAAGGTACGCCTATGCAATAAAATTAGGAAATATGAACTGTTTTTGTTTTCCGACCGTGTGGGTCGATTTATATATATTTATATTCCTTGTCAAATTGCAAAAGCTCCTCCGTACAAAGGAGACTCTGCCAAAATTACCCGGAAATTTGGGAGTTAGAAAAAAATTTGAATTTTTTTGGGAAAATTTCTGTTAGCGACAAAACTATTTCAAATTGGAATTGAAATAAGGGATTTTGAAAATGGAGATTGTAGCTAGTTGTTTAGTTGGAGCTAAAGGATTGGAAAAGTGAATATGGAATTTTCGCTAAATGGGTTTTAGTAAGTTAGTGGGTTTGGGACATTCTTCTGCCTTAGTAATTTCGAGGATGAAATTCTTTTAGGGGGAAGGAATGTGACGACCCAGATTTTTCATTATTTAATTCGAAATATTTAAATGGTTTTAAATATAGAAACTAAATTATAAATTGGTTTTGAATATGGAAAATTTGGATTTATCTATTCAGAATGTAGATACAGCAATTTGTTGAATAATATAATTATTCAATTCAATAATGGAAGATTGAGTAAAATATTTAATCTTGAGTTACAAGCTTGTTAAAAATATTTTAAAGGGCTTGTAAAATTTATATTGATAGTACTGAAGATAGTGAAAGCGTTAAACTTGAATTTGGAAATGTTTTGTTAAGTTTTGAAAATATATCGTCTAAATTGACGTTTAAAAATAGCCTTCTGAGGCACAGCCCCGGATTTCGACGAAACCAGTTCCATTTGATCCGTACTATTGTATTATTATCGGAATTCAATTTTCGTAGTGTTTGGAGCGCTCGTTTGGTCGTACGATAAGTAAACGCGCTGAAAATTAAATTGAAATTTAATATAATAACTGGGTTCAAAAAGCTATCTTCTCCATACGATCGAATTAGGACTCGTAATCTGTCCCATTGCGTTCAAAATAGGGGAATAACATTAGAAACACCGGGCGGCGTGCCTCATTAAGGATTCAGGATTTTGAGGTACCTAAACGAGATATTTTTAAATATAAAATTATAAATGTTAAATCGACAGCCACCCTATATTGTCTTTAGCCAAACTATCTCTGTTAGAAGTCGACCTATACCTTACTATGTCCCTCCTTCTCGTTTAAAGAATCACGACTTTCTTCTTTTTCTCTCCTCTCAACAAAATCAGATTCAGATAAGAGAAAAAAATGGCCGAACAACAGTTCTTCTTCCCAAATAAATAGTTCGATTTATTCTCCTCCCCTTCCCTCAGGAATTAAAATCACGGCTCCTCCTTTTCAGAAACATTCCACCACCAAATCGCGAATTCAATTTCTAGAAAACATAAGGTAAATCAAATCTAATTTCGAATCAATTCGCAGGCATTATCAAGTCGTCGTGGCCTGGTTTTGAACGCATGGAAGAGAGAGAGAGAGAGAGAGAGAGAGAGAGAGATGCTCACATTTTTGGGAGTCGCGTTCGAGTGGGGGAGCAGTGGCTTCCAGGCACGTGCAAGGTAGGGTGAAGGCGGCGGCTCGCCTGAAGCTTGAGCGCGTGAGTGCAGTCATTCGCGTGGTATCAGATCGTCATTGGACGCGATGTCTGGTGGGTTTGAGTCGTGGCGGTAGCGAGCATGTTGCTGGTGGAGCCATGGCGATTTGGAAGGGACGGTAGTTGCTTGTCGACGAGGTGAGGTTTTTTCTATTTGTTTATTTAAATTCTATATATACACACATATTATAGATAAATAGAAATTATACATATATGCTGAGAAGGAAGAAAAAGTAATTTAGAAAATCATATTTTTACATATATATATATTAAAGAAAGTTTTTACAGTGAATGTTAAACATCTCTGTTTTAATTTGAATACTTACATAGAGTTTAAGATATATATATATATATATATATATATATATATATATATATATATATATATATATATATATAGCCCTACACTTGGCTTACAGCAAGCTATATTTGATATTTAATTTTCAATTAAAGGATTTTTCCTATATACACATAACCATTTTAATTGAAATATACCCACAATAAACAGAAATAGGTATATATGTAAGGTTTTGGAAAATACGAGGGTATTAAAAATGTCATAGAGGTCATTAAGATTTGATTTTAAAATGTAAATAGGTCGTTTTAGTATAAGCAGTTCCAAAAAAGTAATATATATATATATATATATATATATAATGGATTTAGGGATTAAACTGTTAACTAAACGATAAAATTATTTTGGTTACTAATATTGTTTAAGGGAAAAAAAATATTATTATTTTTAGTACTGAATTATATTATTAAATGTTAATAGACTGTTCGGTTAGTTCAAATATTAATAAAACGAAAAATGTTTATACCAGGTTTATATTGTGAAGAATTATGAAGAAACAAGCTGATTTGGAAATGGGTTGCAAACGGAATAAGGTGAGTTAATCTCACTCTTCTGGGTTTAATTTAAATTTAAATGGGTAAATTCAAATATTTGGTTGAATGATTAAATTGATTAGATGTGATAATATATATAGTAGTATATATATTGGAGTGATTGTTATTCCCGTGTTATATAGCGGATGAGACCCTATGCGCCGCATAATAGCGGATGATATTATATTAAACCCATATACCGCGATATTCCACCTTGAAGTGGAATTGGTATTTTATATTGTGCTAACGTCTGTGGATGTAAGGAAACAGGTTGGAGGGATCCAACTGGATTCCTCAAAATTTATTTAGATTATTTAATATTCTATGTTATGATTATTTGATATCCTGGGATGAATTATATTGATAATTGGAAATGTTGGATGCTACGGGCTGATCGAATATATTTGGGTATACTGAATTATCAAAATCTATAAAAATGGATTTTTGAAAAGAAAATAAAGGAGTGGATTTTTAAGTAAAATAATTATAGAGCATCTGAATAAATTTAAGAATGAATTGGAAAAGAATAAAAGTGATTTTAAATCTTAATTTATAAATTTCGAGTATGGAAAAGGGGATTTTGAATAAACAGAGAGAGAATGAATTTTAAACTTAAAGTGATATTATTTAAAGTAATAAAAGAATTTATTTTAAAATTTAAGGTTTGAATTTATTTAAAAGGATAAAGAAGGATTTAGGGAAATATGAAATTGGTATTTTCAGTCAAAAAAAGATTTTAAATCATAATTAAGAAATAAAATCTGAAGTTAATGGATTTTGGAAAAAATGGAGTAAGTAAGGGAATTTATTTAAAAGTGAAGTAAATAGGAAATCAATTTGGGAATTGATTTTAGTGTTTAAAACTGGATTTTTAAAAGAGAAGTGAGACTTGAAATTTATAAACTGGGTTTATAAAAGCGAAATGATATATCAGTGGATATTTGGAAGAATACATTCACGGTGGGAATGTCTTAAGGGAATGAGTGAATTTGTTTAAAAATAAGTAGTGTTTTATTTTTAAAACATGTGAAAGAGAAGCGTATTTCCCTGGATAGCCAAGTACGTTTTCAAAGCAAATTTTTATATATAAGTTAAATGTCTTAATGTTGTTTTAAAAAGCATGTTTTGGAAAATTTAATATTTCTAAATGTTTAAATTCTAAAGTAAGTATTTTTCAAATCTATTATTGTAGTAATTATTTAAAGGTGACTTGGTATTTTGTTTTAAAAGAGAAAATCTAGTTTTATATTTTATAAAGTAGCCCCATTTTAAATGTTCCTAAAGTATATATTTTTAATAAAGTATTGAAGTATTTTTCAATTTAAATGTTAAAGTATATTTTATAAATAAGTGTTTTAATTTTTTTTTAAAATCTAAAGTTTTGTACTTGGTGTTTCAGTGGGAAATATTTGGGGATTTATCCCATGAGAAGAGTATGGTTCGAAAACTATTTTCAAAAAAGGTTGAAAATGGAAATATATCTTGCGAAGATATTTTGAGGATAATAAATAATTTGGGAGATTATTTATTGTTTGATGGATGTTTGTGAATGTTATTGATAGTTAAATAACCGACTATCAATATTGGCCAATGCACGATCGTTTCGAAGAGACCGTAATCGGGATTTATTTCCTGAAACCCACTTCGATCCGGTTTGAACGTCTCCGTGTGGAAAACAAGAGTTCGGAGTCGAAGATGGATCAGTGAAGTGCAAGGTCTAGTCTCTACTAATCCTGAGGACGATTCCAAAATGGATGTAGTAGGAGTAGTGCCTTCGGTTCCGTTCGAACCCGGGACGGACTTGTATGGATGAATGCTTTCGGAACATCGTCAGGTGGGCGATGAGCATTCTAAGTGATATGTTCTAAAAAGGTAACACTTAGCCTCGAGCTTCATCAACCAAGAATGACTGAAAATCAGGGGATATGCGGCAAGGCTAAGAGGGTAGCATCCATTAGGGTGAGGTCCTCCTTGTCTAGATGTCCCTTTTTATTTCGGCTTAGTGGGAGGTTGCTGATCCCAACCGTGGGGTGATCTTACTCGGGATTTTCCAGTGAGTGGTATTCCCAGTCTTATGTTGTAGGGGATTTAGGGTGGATTCCCGATACGCTGATCTAGACCAGGTTCTGTGACAGGTGGTACCCAAGTGCCTAGTCATTAGTTGGAAATCCATTCTCCCTACGCGCCTTTTACGGTTTTTGTTTGTATAACCCACTTTGTGGCTAGTATGCGGGAATTTAATAATTTAACAATTTCAGCTATTTAAATAAGTATTTGTATATAGACACTATTATAATATCAGAGGATTTTGATCAAAAGTGTTTTGGCTATCGTAAGGTAAAAACCCGACATGTTTATTTGTGACGTGGTCTTACGAGATGCTTTTGATTTCAAAGGATTTATGGAACTTTAATGATCCAGTTGAGTGTGGTTTCTCATGCTGCTATTCCAGACTGACTTGGGTGTTAGTTCACTATAATTCTCGGGTCAGACCGAGTATTATAGATTACAGGAAAGGATGCTAAGGAGCTCAGGAGACGAGCTGGATGGCGATACATACTTCCTTGTTTTAAATATTCCGCTATGTTGGTTAGCTGTGCATTCAGTTTTATGAGGACAGGTTATGATTACTGTCCAGCTGTGTGTTATGTATACTCTGATGATGTAATATATAAATAGATTTGCTTTTGTGTAAAGATCGGTAATTTCGATTATATTTTATTATGTTGCATTGCTAAGATTCTGATGTTGTTTTCTATTTTCCCCTTCTACCTCTTCTTCTTTAACCCTAATGGTTCGTATTTTCGTTCATTTTGAGTTAATTAATGGAAAATAGTGTCAACTCAAAGGGGTACAGATTTACGGGTCATTACATTTGGTATCAGAGCTAAAGGTTAAATGAGAACCTTGGCTCTGGCGGTGATTACTCATTGGAGATAGAGTCAGTAGTACTCGAATGAGTTTGAATGTATTAATAGATATGTGCGCGTATTTGTTAGTGGGTATAAAAATGGTTTTATATTGTGTTGATCGATTTATTGTGTGGCATATGAACCTTCATCAGCACAGTCTGGACAACTGTATCGAAGGGGTTTCTAAACACTTGAATAGAACAAGTGACACAGTATTGTTTTAAATGTGGGTGAATGAAAAAAAAAATTACCCAAAATATATTTTGGTATAAAAGAAATATTTTCTTAAATTGTTATATAACTTGGATGTTTGGATGATAACATTCTAAACAAATAAGATTATAAAAATTGGAATGACCTGTATAATCAAATGGAAATTTGTATGAGCATAAATTATACAAATGAATTATTGTTAAAATTTGATTTAAGTCAAAATCTATAAATTTAAAATTCCGGAAATTTCGAAAGTGTTTTTCGAAGTGTTTTGAAGATAATAATAGCATTATTATTTTGGAAGTGTTTCTGAAAGGAAATTGTTTCAAATAAATTTTGGGAAAGAATATAGCATCGAGCTCACTTCAGTTGCTAGAAAATAACTTCGGTGATGACTGCAGCATCATCGATGTTCATTTTCAAGTTTCTAAGTGACGGATTGCTGACAAATTGATTTGTTTAGAAGAACTAGTTTTGTTTTTGAAATTTCAAAGGAAATTTGTTGGGAATAAAAAACGAGGATTGGTTTAAAAATTTGAGAAGTGTGATTTTGAGATATTGGAGATTTCAAAATGATTTGAAACAAAAGCCAGGTGTTTAAAAATTCTGAAATCCTTATTTAAATAATTTAGAAATCATCTGGAGATGAGTTATAAACTTATAAATGGTAAATGATTTTGATGAGGAATATGGGGATTGGATTTTGGAATTAAAATTTAAAGGTGAAAGTTAAAAATGAGGATTTAACTTGGATTAAGATTAAACTTTGAAATTTAATTGATGATTGGAAGAAATAAATTAGTAAATCTTGAATGTGATTGGAATGGGAAAATAAAAATTAAATTTGGATTGAGAAATAAAATTAATTAGAATTAAATTAACTTAAGCAAAGTTAATAATAATGAATTGGATTTGAAGTAAGTTGAAAAGAATTGGAATGAAATTAAGGTGAATTGTGGGGGATGGTATTAAATGAAATTAAGTCCTTGCTTAACAAAATTTAAAAGAATGGTATGTAGCTAGATTTTACTGGATATGGGTCAGACCGAGTGTTATAGATTAGAGGAAAGGATGCTAAGGAGCTCAAGAGACGATCTGTGTGACGACCCGGAAATTTTTAACATTTGAAACGGAATATTTAATTGATTTTAAATACTTGAAGGTCAGTTTAACTTGAATTTCGAATATAATTATGAATTTGGCAATTAAATTATTGAATTTGATTTATTAATGATGGGTAAAAATTTGAATTTTCAATTTTTAGCTTGTTAAAAATATAATTTGATGGTTTAGAAAATTTATATTGATAATACTGAAGATAATGGAAGCTTCAGAATTTGATTTAGAAATGTTTTGTTAAGTTTTGAATTTATATCATTTAAATCGGAATTTAAAATAGCCTTCTAAGGCACATTCTCGAATTTCGACGAAACCAGTTCCATTGGATCCGTAATATTATATTATTAGCAGATTTCAATTTTTATAGTGTTTGGAGTTATTGTGTGAGCGTACAATATATAAACGCGCTGAAATTTATATCGAAAATTTAATATAAAAACTGGGCCTAAAAAGCTATGTTCTCCATACGATTGAATTAGGACTCGAAACCTTTTCCATTGCGTTCGGAATAGGGGTATAACATTACAAATGCCTAGCGGCATGCCTCGATAGGAGGTCAAGTTTTTAAGTTGCATTTATCGAAACGGTTTGAATTTGAATTTAAATTAAATATTTATATTAGTCAACTGCAGTTGAGATTATTTCACATCAGAGCTTTTTCATTTCACCTCAAAACACTGTAGCCAAGCAACTTCATCATGTAAGGTATCTTCCATCATCTTTTTATTAGTAGCCGAGTTCTTCTTCTGGAAAAAAACTCGTTCGTTCCTCTTAAAAAAAATTAAATCAAAACAACTCATCCATTCAAAAACAAAGGGGATCGAACTGATAAAGCCTTCATATTTTTATCTCTAATTTAAATCGAATTCATAAATAAATGGCCGCCTCCCTATTTCGAATTCAAGTCGCGATTTTAACGCACGGAGGAGAGGGGCAACAATAGTGGTTTCGATCGAATTGAGAAGGGGCGCCTCGTGTGTTCTGGATAGGGCGAATGGAGCTGTAGTCAGGATTTTGAATCGACATCGAGGAAGTTGAGTCACGACGTGGCAGTATGTTTGGGATCGCTTGTTCTTCAGTGGCGAGTTGTTATCAGGAGACGTCAACGAGGGCTGTAGTGTGGTGATCGAAGCAGAGGAGATGTCGCGATGCTGTCTGGCGATGGTGGCGAGGTTTGTTCGTGTGTTTCGTCGCGAACGAGTCTGTGTTTTCTTTAGCAGCGAGGTGGTTAGCATTCTGCAATTTATTTATTTTATCACTTTCAATTTTGATTTAATAAATATGTATAATATAGGTGAAAGAAATTAAGAACAGAAACCTTTTTTTTGTTACCTGGAAAGTATGTATATAAAGTAAAATACTGTTGTTGCTATTATAAAAAAAGGTATGGAGATAGATTACTATTTTAAATTCTTTTTTTAAATCAACTAGTCAATTTTAAAATAATGTATATTAGAAATTGATTTGTTTAATAAACTGATTTAATTTATTTAAGGCATTAAAAATAATTTGTTCAAAGGAAAATAGTTTAAATCCAATTACTAGTAAATCAAATTATTAAATAATAATGAATTATTCGAGTTAGTTCAAATATTAATGAATTGTATAAAATTGTTTATACAAGGTCAAACTGGCAAAGGAAACAAGCCGAGAGGGAAATGGATTGCATGCATTATTAAAGGTGGGATCTTCTCACTCATATTTTAATAATTGAAAATTTTAGTTATTGATTGATGATTAACTGTCTTTTACTGATTATATTAGTTTATTATCATACTGCCTCGATGATTAATTTATTATCAGTTATATTAGTTTAGACCCTATGCACCATATAATAGCGGAGGTTATTATATTAAACCCATATACCATGATATTCCACCTCGAAGTGGAATTGGTATTATATATGTATTTGGAGTTATTGATTTCCCGCATTATATAGTGATGAGACCCTATGCGCCGCATATAGCGGATGATATTTTATAAATCCCATATACCGCGATATTCCACCACGAAGTGGAATGGGTATTTAATTGTTGTGCTAACGTCTGTGGATGCAGGGAAACAGGTTGGAGGGATCCAACGGAATTCCTCAAATATTTGAATTAGTTTCAATATTGTGTATTGATTATTTATAATCTGTGTGTGACTATTTGTGATCGAAACTGTTGAAGTCTATAATTTAGTTGAATATATTTTTGGTATCGTAGGATAGCAGAATTAGATTAAAATTGGATTTTTGAAATTTATTTGAAAATTTATAGTAAATTAATTTTAGAAAATTGAATAAATTTAAAAGAAGGAATTTATTTCAAAAGATAATGAATTTTGTGTTTGAAATAAATTTGAGAATCAATTTGAAATTTGATTTGGTGTTTTGAAAATAAATTAGAAAATTAATTTGATATAGATTTGGTAAAAATCATAACTATTTGGGAATCGATTTGAAAATCGTATATCTATGGATATTTAAAAATTTGAAATTCACAATGGAATTTTATAAATGAAAAGAAAATTTTGTTTAAAAATAAATATTGTTTTATTTCTAAAAGTATGGAAAGAAATTTACGGATTTGGAACGTAAATTTAAAATAAATCCAGAAGGATTTATTAATTGATTAAAAATGATCCATTTTGAAAAGGAAGGTGTATTTTCCTTGAAAATCCGAGTATATTTGTAAAATAGCTTTTGAAATATAAATTAAAAGTTCTAGGGTTGGTTTTAAAAGAATATTTTGGAGAAATTTGTTTCTTTATGTTATTTTGTAAATCTTTAAAGTAATGATTTATCTAATTAATTGTGGAAGTAATGATTTAAAGATTTAATTAATATTGGTTTTAGAAAATGGATATATAAATAGTTATATCCTACCTCAATTTATTTTAAAATTAGTTTGAACTTGAATTTCATATGAAATTTTAATATAATATCTTCACAACTAATGTTTTAGTTAAAGTGTTAAAATAGTTTTTTTATTCTGAATGTTCCAAGTATATAAGTTTGGATAAGTAATTTAACTTATTTTAAAGCATTTGAATTCGGCAGATTTTAAGTGGAAATTAATAAATATTTGGAAATGTATTCCGTGTAAGAAAAGTAATTTGAAATCGTTTTCAAATGGTTGAAGTGTGAAATATATCTTGCGGAGATATTTTGAAAATAAATAATTGGGGGTAAATTATTTAAATCTGGTAATTGTTGTGAATGTTGATTGATAGTTAAATAACCGACTATCAATATTTGCCTTTAAACGACATTTGAATTTCGATGCGACCGGGGGTCGGATTCCAAGTGGATATCCGAAAACCACATCGAACCTTTGTGATTGTGATGGATCTTTTATTTAAAAGATCAAAGTGGAAATTGTTGTAATTTGTTGAAATCTGATTGAACACTTATTTTAAAAATAAGCGCTCATTATTCGGATTAGCCTGGAGAGGACCTTATGTCATAAAACCCATTTCGAATAACGATACGACGAAATGGGATTGCATTTGAAGATGGTGTCGAAGACCGGGTATTTTCGAAAATGAAAGGATTACCTGTCGAATGTCTCTGCGTCGAGTTGCTTCGGTATAGAGATTTTATCACCCTTTGTGATGGGGATTCCGGACATGATTAGTGAATATCCGGATTTGCAAGGGCTTCTTTGAAGTGCCTTCGGTTCCGTTCGATCCCGGAATGGACTTGTATAGATGTGTGTCTGACGTTACGCTTTGAGATGTAAAGCTGGTTTCTATCAAATACATTTCTGTTAGTGGTGGAGAATTTATTCTCTTAGCTTAACACCCTTCTCTGAGACGTACGAGCTCAGAGGTTATGTAGTTGATGGTTACTAGTGATACATTCCCAATTTGGTTATGTGGCATATGAAGTGTTGTTGATCATTTGTTGATCAAAGCATGACTTTATGAAAAGTGTAGCTTTGTGGACGAGACTTCGCCGGACCTCACACCTCGAAAATGGTCAAAACAGGAAGGATGCGGCAAGGTTATTTGGGGGTAACTCCCCCTGAGGGTATGTCATTTCCTTCTGGAAAAGGGTAGTATCATGGTATGGCGCCCAGATATTTTACCTATATTGATGCTGCAAATTTATTATACATTGCAGTTGTTGCTTTGTGGTTGAGGATCCTCGGATAGAGGTCGCAAACGACCGGGGGATGGCATACTCGTGTAGCAGTTACCTAGTTACAGAGGTAATCTGGCCTTGTGTTAGCAAAGATCCGGTTAGGTTCTCGGGGCATCCCTCCAGAGGCATACCCATGTGGCAATAAGAAGTTCCTTAGCCTGACCAATTGTTGGAAATCCAAAGAAACAATACGAGCCCTTTACGATTGCAATTGTATAACCTGCCTCCTCAGGAGGTAGCTATAGCAGGCATAATATAATGGTACCTATGCTAGCTAAGATTAATATTATACTTTCGATATGTTTTCTTCACTATGCACTAGTGATAATATTAAAAAGAATTTTGCGCATCAAACATGTTTGACTATCATAAGGATAAATCTCCCCCAAGTCTGCGATTGCATTGTGTGTGTGCAGGGAGGCCTTATGGTAGTTTCATTTTCCAAAAAGCATAGCAGATTTCTTTTCCTTTCTTTGTGGAAATAACTATTTTTTTAGATCTCACACCAGTCCCACGACTGACCTGGAGTTTATTGTTCCCTTTCTAAACTCTGGGTGCCCACAAATTTTTCCACACGGGCAGCCTAGAGTCAGGTTATCATTATTCTGGAGCGAAGTTGAAAAAAAGATGCTGTGGAGATCAGAAGCAAGCTGGATGGCGAAGCGTATCACTAGTATATGTTATATTCTTTTCCGCTGTTTGTTGTGGTAACACTCTGATAATATAATGTGATGTAATGTAATAACTGATATAGTTCTTTGTTTTAAAGATATTCATTTATCTATTATATTTGTTCCGCTGCGATATGTGATATTCTGTTATTATTTCTGTTCTTCTTCTATCTTCTTCTTCTTTAACCCTAACGGTTCAGTTTTCCGGCATTCGGCTGTGCGGCATTTGATACAGTGGACGTATCGATGTCGATTTTCGAAAGTCAAAAAAAATCGAGACTGTTACATGTGGTATCAGAGCATTTGGTTAAGCGACAACCCAAGCTCTGTTGGGTGTTACTCATTAGAGATAGAGTCAGCAGTACTCTAGAATGAGTTTGAGTGTAATAATAGATATGAGCGCGTATTTGTTAGTGAATACAAAATTGTTTTGTATTGTGATGATTGGTTTGCTGAGTGGTATATGGATTCTGGTCGATATAGTCTGCACAACTCTGTCGATAGGAATCTCTAAACACTTATACATAATAATTCGACACGATATTGTTTTAAAATAGGGTGAATGAAATAATTTTACCCAAAACTATTTTCGTAGATAAAGGAAGTAATCTTTGTAAATTATTATAGTATATGGTTGCTTGATTGTTAGGAAGTGATAATATTATTATCATTTGAATAGGAAATTGAAATCGTAACTCCAAAGTTAAGAAATAAATTCACATACAAATGGAATCTGAGAATATAAATTGTAAATGTGATTTATAATTTGAAATGGAATTCCAGAGAAGTATTTGAAAATGTTTTGAATAGAATTTGAAAATTTTGGAGATTTGGAAAGTTTAAAATCCCTTTTGGTTTTGAAGATGATTTTCAAAGGTTTTGGAAATCGTTTTGAAGGGATAAAAGCACTAAACTCTTTTAGGTCGCTGGAAAATAACTTCGGTGATGACTGCAGCATCATTGATGTTCATTTTCGGGTTTCCAGGAGATGAATTGCTACCAAATTATTTTAAACGGAAGTTGTTTTCAAACTGGGTTTGGTTTTAGAAATTCAAAAGATAATTTGAATTGATTTCAAAAATAATTTTGAAATCTTCAAAAGACTCTGGAATCTTATAAAAAAATAGTTATGGAATAATAAGTTTGAAAACTTGGAAAATTCAGATTTAAACTGAAATTGACTTGAGTTAATTTGAATAAAGGTGAATTTTAGAAGTCTAATAGACTAAAATGATTGGAATAAAATGATTAAGATGGAAAATAAATTGTGAATGAATAAATAAATTTGCAATTGCAAGTACATGAAAGTGAATTGAATGTTGAATTTCATTTCGAATTTGTAAGTAAATAGAACTGGAATTAGAATTGAATTTGGTTTGTATTAAACAAAGTGAAATAGTGAAATAAAATTAGTGAATAAAAAACTAATTAAAGGAATGATGAAATTGAATATGATTTGAAATGAAACGAATTCAATAATTATAAACGCGAGGCAAATTAAATTCATATGGAATTTGAAATCCAGTTTAAATATAAGTGGTTATAAATCAAAATGGAGAATTGAAAATAAATTTTTGGGAATGAACAAAAGAATAAAACTGGAATTGAAACTGAATATCAAAAACCAATTTGAATTGTGTGAAATAAAATGAAGTTGTAAAATTAGTTCGAAGTGAACTAAAAAGAATAAAGGCGAAATAAAGAAATGGTTTGAGATAAAATGAATTGGAATTTGTAATAAATTAGTAAATAAAACTAATTAAAAATATTGAGAGGAATCAAATGTAAAGGAATGATAGTTGATAAAATCCAATATTCAGAAGATAAATTGAATCCAAATAGAATTGAAGTTGTGAATCGAATTCAAATGAAATTGAAAATGCAAAATTGAACGAAAATGGATATATAACTTCAATAGTGAAGTAAAAATGGTATAAGAGGTAAGTATTCAAACGTTTTGAAATGGAATGTGCAAAAAAATGATAGGAAGGATATACAGGTGTGCCAAAGGAAATGGAGTTGGGATTTTGATTCTGAAGATAATTTAAATTGCCCGACAAAAAGGTATGTATTTAAATTTCAGTATGAAATTTGATGATTTTCTTGTCTAGCCGCTTGGCTTTTTGTTTTCTTTTTAAATCTGAGGGCATGTGGTGCCATTTTGCAGTCGTACCGAGTTAGTCGTGCAAAGGAGATGCTGGCAAAAAATTTTGAAAATTTACGGAGTTAGAAAAATTTTAAGAAATTTTGAAAGTTTATAATCTGAATTTAAATTTAAATTGTTGAAGAAAACAATGTTGTTTGGAACTTATAAATAAAGTTGGAAAGTTAGTTAAATTAATGATGGGTCTTAAATAAAGAGATTTGTCTTGGTAAGATGATAAAACTATTTGGATTGGGAAAAATAATAAATGGGCTAAGGATCATTCTTCTTAACTAGTAATTTCGGGACGAAATTCTTTTAAGAAGGGAAGGATGTGAGGACCCGGAAATTTTTAACATTTGAAATGGAATATTTAATTGATTTTAAATACTTGAAGATTAGTTTAACTTGAATTTCGAATATAAATATAAATTTAGCAATTAAATTATTGAATTTGATTTAATAATGATGTGTAAAAATTTGAATTTTCAATTTTTAGCTTGTTAAAAAAATAATTTGATGGTATAGAAAATTTATATTGATAATACTGAAGATAATGGAAGCTTCAGAATTTGATTTGGAAATGTTTTGTTAAGTTTTGAATTTATATCATTTAAATCGGAATTTAAAATAGCCTTTTGAGCCACATTCTCGGGTTTTGACGAAACCATTTCCATTGGATCCGTAATATTATATTATTAGCAGATTTCAATTTTCGTAGTGTTTGGAGTTGTTGTGTGAGCGTACGATATATAAATGCGCTAAAATTTATATCAAAAATTTAATATAAAAACTGGGCCCAAAAAGCTATCTTCTCCATACGATCGAATTAGGACTCGAAACCTTTTCCATTGCGTTCGAAATAGGGTATAACATTATAAACGCCTAGCGGCACGCCTCGATAGGAGGTCAAGGTTTTAAGTTGCATTTATCGGAACGTTTTGAATTTGAATTTAAATTGAATATTTATATTAGTCAACTGCAGTTGAGATTATTTCACATCAGAGCTTTTTTGTTTCACCTAAAAACACTGTAGCCAAGTGTCTTCATCATGTAAGGTATCTTCCACCATCTTTTTATTAGTAGCCGAGTTCTTCTTCTGAAAAAAAAACCCGTTCATTCCTCTTAAAAAAATTAAATCAAAACAACTCATTCATTCAAAAACAAAGGGGATCGAACTGATAAAGCCTTCATCTTTTTATCTCTAATTTAAATCAAATTCATAAATAAATGGTCGCCTCCCTATTTCAAATTCAAATCGCAATTTTAATGCACGGAGGAGAGGGGCAACAATAGTGGTTTCGATCGAATTGAGAAGGGGCGCCTCATGTGTTCTGGATAGGACGAATGGAGCTGTAGTTAGGGTTTTGAATTGACAACGAGGCAGTTGAGTCGCGACATGGCAGTATGTATGGGACCGCTTGTTCTTCTGTGGTGAGTTGTTGTCAGGCAATGGCGGCGAGGGTTGCAGTGCGGTGATCGAAGCAGAGGAGATGTCGCGATGCTGTCTGGCGATGGTGGCGAGGTTTGTTCGTGTGTTTCGTCGCGACCGAGTCTGTGTTTTCTTTAGCAGCGAGGTGGTTAGCATTCTGCAATTTATTTATTTTATCACTTTCAATTTTGATTTAATAAATATGTATAATATAGGTGAAAGAAATTAAGAACAGAAACCTTTGTTTGTTAACCTGGAAATTATGTATATATACAGTAAAGTACTGTTGTTGCTATTATAAAAAAAAGGTATGGAGATAGATTATTAGTTTAAATTCTTTTTTTAAATCAACTAGTCAATTTTAAAATAATGTATATTAGAAATTGATTTGTTTAATAAATTGATTTAATTTATTTAAGGCACTAAAAATAACTTGTTTATAGGAAAATAGTTTAAAGCCAATTATTAGTAAATCAAATTATTAAATAATAATGAATTATTCGAGTTAGTTCAAATATTAATGAATTGTATAAAATTGTTTATACAAGGTCAAAATTGCAAAGAAAACAAGCCGAGATGGAAATGGATTGCATGCATTGTTAAAGGTGAGATCTTCTCACTCAAATTTTAATAATTGAAAATTTCAGTTATTGATTGATGATTGAATTATGATAGTTAAATTTAATTGTTGATTGTGTGCTAGGATGATTAATTTATTATCAGTTATATTAGTTTAGACCCTATGCGCCGTATAATAGCGGAGGTTATTATATTAAACCCATATACCGCGATATTCCACCTCGAAGTTGAATTGGTATTATATATGTATTTAGAGTTGTTGATTTCCCGCATTATATAGCGGATGAGACCCTATGCGTCGCATAATAGCGGATGATTTTTATAAATCCCATATACCGCGATATTCCACCTCGAAGTGAAATGGGTATTTAATTGTTGTCCTAACGTCTGTGGATGCAGGAAAACAGGTTGGAGGGATCCAACTGGATTCCTCAAATATTTGAATTAGTTTTAATATTGTGGGTTGATTATTTATAATCTGTGTGTGACTATTTGTGTTCGAAACTATTGAAGGCTATAATTTAGCCGAATATATTTTTGGTATCATAGGACACCAGAAATAGATAAAAATTGAATTTTTGAAATTTAGTAGAAAATTTATAGTAAATTAATTTTATAAAATTGAATAAATTTAAAAGAAGGAATTTGTTTCAAAAGATAATGAATTTTGTGTTTGAAATAAATTTGGGAATCAATTTGAAATTTGATTTGGTGTTTTGAAAATTAATTAGAAAATTAATTTGATATTGATTTGGTAAAAATCATAACTATTTGGGAATCGATTTGAAAATCGTATATCTGTGGATATTTGAAAATTTGAAATTCACAATGGAATTTTATAAAAGAAAGAAAATTTTGTTTTAAAAATAAATATTGTTTTATTTCTAAAAGTGTGGAAAGAAATTTACGGTTTTGGAACGTAAATTTAAAATAAATCCAGAAGGATTTATTAATTGATTAAAAATGATCCATTTTGAAAAGGAAGGTGTATTTTCCCTGAAAAGCCGAGTATGTTTGTAAAATTGCTTTTGAAATATAAATTAAAAGTTCTAGGGTTGGTTTTAAAAGCATATTTTGGAGAAATTTGTTTCTTTATGTTATTTTGTAAATCTTTAAAGTGATGATTTATCTAATTAATTATGGAAGTGATGATTTAAAGATTTAATTAATATTGGTTTTAGAAAATGGATATATAAATAGTTATATCCTATCTATTAATTTATTTTAAAATTAGTTTGGACTTGAATTTTATGTGAAATTTTAATATAATATCTTCACAACTAATGTTTTAGTTAAAGTGTTTAAAATAGTTTTTTTTATTCTGAATGTTCCAAGTATATAAGTTTGTATAAGAAATTTAACTTATTTTAAAGCATTTGAATTCGGCAGATTTTAAGTGGAAATAAATAAATATTTGGAAATGTATTCCGCGTAAGGAAAAGTAATTTGAAATCGTTTTCAAATGGTTGAAGTGTGAAATTTATCTTGCGGAGATATTTTGGAAATAAATAATTGGGGAATAATTTAAATCTGGTAATTGTTGTGAATGTTGATTGATAGTTAAATAACTGACTATCAATATTTGCCTTTAAACGACATTCGAATTTCGATGCGACCGGGGGTCGGATTCCAAGTGGATATCCGAAAACCACATCGAACCTTTGTGATTGTGATGGATCTTTTATTTAAAAGATCAAAGTGGAAATTGTTGTAATTTGTTGAAATCTGATTGAACACTTATTTTTAAAATAAGCGCTCATTATTCAGATTAGCCGAGAGAGGACCTTGTGTCATAAAACTCATTCCGAATAATGATACGACGAAATAGGATTGCATTTGAAGATGGTGTTGAAGACCGGGTATTTCGAAAACGAAAGGATTACCTGTCGAATGTCTCTGCACCGAGTTGCCTCGGTATAGAGATTTTATCACCCTTTGTGATGGGGATTCCGGACGTGATTAGTGAATATCCGGATTTGCAAGGGCTTCTTTGAAGTGCCTTCGGTTCCGTTCGATCCCGGAATGCACTTGTATGGATGTGTGTCTGACGTTACACTTTGAGATGTAAAGCTGGTTTCTATCAAATACATTTCCGTTGGTGGCAGAGAATTTATTCTCTTAGCTTAACACCCTTCTCTGAGACGTACGAGCTCAGAGGTTATGTAGTTGATGGTTACTAGTGATACATTCCCAATTTGGTAATGTGGCATACGAAGTGTTGCTGATCATTTGTTGATCAAAGCATGACTTTGTGAAAAGTGTAGCTTTGTGGACGAGACTTCGTCATACCTCACATCCCGGAAATGGTCAAAACGGGAAGGATGCGGCAAGGTTATTTGGGGGTAGCACCCCATGAGGATATGTCATTTCCTTCTGGAAAAGGGTAGTATCATGGTATGGAGCCCAGATATTTTACCTATGTTGATGCTGCAAATTTATTATACTTTATGGTTGTTGCTTTGTGGTTAAGGATCCTCGGTTAAAGGTCGCAAACGACCGTGGGATGGCATACTCGTGTAGTAATTACCTAGTTATAGAGGTAACCCCGCCTTGTGTTGGCAGAGATCCGGTTAGGTTCTCGGGGCGTCCCTCCAGAGGCGTACCCATGTGGAAATAGAAAGTTCCTTAGCCTGCCCATTTGTTGGGAATCCAAAGAAACAATATGAGCCCTTTACGATTGCAATTGTATAACCTGCCTCCTCAGGAGGTAGCTATAGCAGGCATAATATAATGGTACCTATGCTGGCTAAGATTAATATTATACTTTCGATATGTTTTCTACACTATGCTCTAATGATAATATTAAAAAGGATTTTGCGTATCAAACATGTTTGACTATCATAAGGAGAAATCTCCCCCAAGTCCGCGATTGCATTGTATGTGTGCCGGAAGGCCTTATGGTAGTTTCATTTTCCAAAAAGCATAGCGGTTTTCTTTTCCTTTCTTTGTGGAAATAACTGTTTTTTAGATCTCACACTAGTCCTACGACTGACTTGTAGTATATTGTTCCCTTTCTAAACTCTGGGTGCCCATAAATTTTTCCACACGGGCAGCCTAGAGTCAGGTTATCATTATTCTGGAGCGAAGTTGAAAAAAAGATGCTGTGGAGATCAGAAGCAAGCTGGATGGCGAAGTGTATCACTAGTATATGTTATATTCTTCTCCGCTGTTTGTTGTGGTTACACTCTAATAATGCAATGTGATGTAATGTAATAACTGATATAGTTCTTTGTTTTAAAGATATTCATTTGTCTATTATATCTGTTCTGCTGCGATATGTGAGATTCTGTTATTGTTTCTGTTCTTCTTCTATCTTCTTCTTCTTAAACTCTAATGGTTCGGTTTTCCGACATTCGGCTGTGCGGCATTTGATACAGTGGACGTATCGATGTCGACTTTCGGAAGTCGAAAAAAATCGAGACTGTTACAATCTGGATGGCGATACGTACTTCCGTACTTGTTTTAAATATTCTGCTGTGTTGATTGGCTGTGCATTCAATTTTGTGAGGACAGGTTATGATTACTTTCCAACTGTGTGTTATGTATACTTTGATGATGTAATATATAAACAGATTTGCTTTTGTGTAAAGATCGGTTATTTCTATCATATTTTATTCCGCTGTGTTGGTAAGATTCTGATGTTGTTTTCTATTTTCTCCTTCTACCTCTTCTTCTTTAACCTTAATGGTTTGTATTTTCGTTCATTTTGAGTTGATTGATGGAAAATAGTATCGACTCAAAGGGGTATGGATTTACGGGTCATTACATTTATTGTGTTTACAATGGACTTCTTCGATTCCAAGATTTCTAGCTGCACCAACTAAGCCTCGTGTCATACCTAAGTGAGAACAAGCATTAACTGACATTTACATTAAGACGTTTAACATATTGGCGCAAAGGTCCTCCTTCAATGGTGCGTTGCTACGTAGTACCATTTCTATGGCCTTCTTAGTTCCAGCAATTCCTATAATATTCACAATTGACATTAGTCGCATAAGTAGTCATGAGTTCATCAGCAGTTTAAATATACTTTTGATTGTAGGTCATCTTCCTAAGCACACATCTCAAGCATTTAAACTGATCGGTTGTGGCAGTAGGAGTCGATCCTTTCTCAAACAAAGATCATGGAACTCATTGAAACTAGCAGTCATATAAACATATAAAAGCATTAATGCTATCACTGTCAACATGTAGAAAATCCAATAATCGAGCACAAAGCTCTATACCTCTGTTATAAAACAAATTATAAAAGAGTAGGAAAATGAAAAATTGATTGTTTATTTTTTTCTTTTCAACTAGGCTACAATTTTCTCATTATATAGAGATAATGAGTACCAAATATCACTATAAACTAGGACCACTAACTATAATAGAAATTATAAACTAGGAAACGACTTGCATGAACACTTCGATAAATACTAAATTTGTCTTATCAAATAGGAAATTATTATTACTTAGTCAAAGACGTATGTCTCTGTATAATCCCTCCCTTAAACTGATATTACAAGCATTCAATTTATTGAACATCTTTAATGTTGTCTTTTCTGACTCAAACTTCGGGCTTTGTCTAAGCTCTTGAAAGACAATTTATTTAGGAGACTTGGGAGGTGTGTGTGTGCGTATCAGTTATCCAGTCATCCCTTCTACAGTATATGACATCAATAAGTCCTTCTATTAAGTAATTGTACTTTGCACCTATATGTTTGCTTCAACCATGAAGAACAAGAATTTTAGATAGTTGAAAAGTTGTTATCATGATGTATTACATTAGCTCTCCCTTGTTTGAAATACGGCTCTTTAAGAATCTTTCTCAAACAAACAACCTGACATACACTATCTATCTACATGCATGTTCCAATGAAACTTCTTGAATTTGGTTCTTAATGTTCATAAATAAAATGAATGATCTAATAAGTGCAATGCGTGTGTATTTACAAAAGTCACTTAAGCAATAATTGCATACCTAAAAGTACACATTAAGTATCAGATCCTCTGAAATCTAGTAGTTTTCTTGGTAAAAGTTCTTCGTAATGCACTTTTTACCAAGAAACTTCTCTCAACTTTCAACCACCAAAGATTCGGGATATGTAATCTTAGTTCCTACAGCATCTCTTTTCTTAGTTCTTTATAGAATTTAAGTGATTTTCTTGTAAAGAATAGTAAAAGTGAACAGAATAATGTATGGAGCAACAAAGCTAATCTTCAAAGTGTGCAATAGTTATTGCCAAAATGAATAGAACCTATCTATGTAGTGAAAGGCCTATAGGATCATGATAATCAGCCTACGCAAAAAAATACTCGACATCAACTAAGATGCATAAACTTGTGTATCGCCAAAATACCATCACTGCGAATATATGAACAATACCAATCCCATTATTATCATTATGATGACCATAACATTGTACCATAGGTAGACTATTGCAATTTGAACTAAACGATTTCGTATTTGGAGCAAAAAAAAGGGCATTGCATGCATAGCTGCATAGCCATCATACTCAACATCAGAAAAAGATATCGCAGTAGGCTTAAAATCAGATGACCCAGATGTTGCAATCAAAGGTTGTAGAAAAAAGCGTATTGACTGAAAGCAACAGCAAGCAGTAAAATGCATAAAATCTGAAAAAAGAAAAAAAATACAAGTGTAGCATACTATAATTGATACATAATATATTAAAACTACTAAAAGGTGGAAAAATCACAATAAGCTTAAAACCCTTTAAAGTTTATTTTATGCTTCACATAATTAAAATTACAATGATCGGTGCGTATAATTATGAAATTTTAAATAAAATTTAATTACTATACAAATAACCATACGATTGTTACATTGCATGATTTTAAATAATACATAATTACAATAACTGGAAAAAGAATTTTTCCTTCGAATTCATTAATCAATAGATGTGTCAAAGATTCTCACAAAATCAGATTCAAGATTAATCATACAATTATCATTACATTTAAACAATAAAATAGAACCATAAGAGTGTTAAAATACCGACTGGTATTTCAAGACTTCAACAAAAATAGCGCTAAAAGCAGAACTATATCATGAATCAATTCCTGAACTAACAAGATGAAGAAAGGCAAAAAAAGAATCTCAGTCTAAGAAGGAAACCCTAATGCACTGTTCTGATCAAGAACATAATCGACGAACTCAAATGTGAAAAGCGAAAAATTCTTATAAGGCTCATATAAGATTACTTGTGAGTGCTTCAAATTAGCAAGAAGTGAAACACAAACATCCATATAAATCAGGCTAGCATCATGAAATGAGAACATTATCAGAACTAATCCTCCAAACATCTAAATATGATAACTATAGCAAAGATCGAAAGGCTCAAATGATTAGTCTGGGAATATTTCAAAAAAAATTGGGTTTAGGTTAAATTATCGACTAAGGTCGTGCCTTAGTTTCGACTAATGCAAATGTCTCAATTTAACTGAGGCAAATATATACTGCTTCAAGTACCTCACTATAGTTGTTCGTTTTCTTTCTCCCAACTTACAATATGGGCGCACAGGTTGAAAGAAAATGTGTTATCGTGCAAAGCATCGGTTTTAGAATAATTTTCAAAAGGTTATTATGTCGAATAAAATACCACAAAAGGTAAATGCTAAGAAGTAAGAAATGCTACAAGGGATAACAAAGTAGAACGCTCTAACATTACTAAAATTCTAGGTGCTCAGCTTAAAAATAAAATTGAAGCAAAAGCTTATCGAGCGGACAAAGCCTTTTGACAGCAAATTATTGATATGTAGTGCCATGGAGCCAAGCCTTAACCCATTGTTGGCATCTAAATTATAATGGATCCGTATAACCATACATACATGATTAAAAAGTGAATAACCATTCATATATAGGGTCTAATATAGGTTGATCCAACACTAATTTGAAATAGTTGAAATCGAAGAAAATATTCCTCTTGAGAAAAAAACCATTGAAAAAAACAGAAAAATAATTCGTAACCAAATCAAAACCCCTTAACTTCTAATGGAAAAATGTATCACTGATTTGTTATACATTAAAAATTATGATATAAGAAAGTGGCTATGTGAATAATTAAAAAGGTAGAGAAATAAAAGGATTTAATTTGAAAAAATATTATTAAAAATATCATGAAAGAAGAACATGACATATAACATTAAATAACACCTGGAAAATAAATAAAAACTTCAAATAAAAGTTACTGATATTTTTCTACCACAAAACTAGAATTTTTCCATTTATTACAAAGGCTGTACATATTCCTTGACACCACAGATAATATGGAGAATTGTAATATAAGTCAAGTAAAAAAACATATTGGTCCTTTTATTATACTTATAACTTAGTTCAAATATAATTAATATTTTGTTACACCAAGCTTAGTTCATCAATGGCTATTGACAGTCACTCATGCCTCACTCCACCATTCATTTATGCTTCAATCATTCATGCCAAATGTGATATATATATATATATAATATTAAAGGCTTAAATTTATTTGGATTTATATTTGGAGGTTACATCCACTTCATTGTATTCGTTCAAATCTATAATTGTGATTGCTCTGTGCTTCAGTGCTATTCTTGAGGAAGTGAGTTGAAGCATGTTCAAGTAGTATGACTCTTAATTTAATTCATTATTTAAGTATTAATCCTCGGAATATCAATGTTATGGTTGTTTACATTATACAATACACTTGTAATACTATACAAATTAAAGTGCTAATAACTCGGTGTAAAGAAATCATAGGCTCTAATGGGAAAAAATATATCACCGATTAAATATATACTACAAGTTATGCATTGTAATTAAATATCTTACTAAAAATGGTTGATAAAAGAAAAGGATCTTCCTCACTGAAATAATTCTTGAACACCTGGAGATAATAAGATTATGTGTTAAAAAGGCTAAACCATAATAGTGGTGATCTAAAAATGAAGGCATAGTTGTTTGTAGCATTATGAGAAAATTAAGAGGAGCAGATGAAAACCAAAGATGAATCAAAAATGGTGAAATGCACACACTTAAACCTTTAAGCAATTATATAACAGAATATTTATTTTCTTTGGTAATGTATGAAAATACATTCAGAACTTTAACAATTATATGATAAATAATCATATTTAAGTATTTAAGCAATTATATAGTAAAAAATTATATCTACATTCTTAAGCAATTATATAGTAAAAAATAGGAAGAATCAAATGCTCACATTGATTACATCTTTAAGCATTATTTCAGTTTATCTACGTATTAAAAATTTATAAAATTGTAACAAAAAAAACCATTTCTTAACCATGCAACCAGACTTAACAATAGAATTCTATTGTACATTAGTTGTGTGAATGTTTGAGGTTCCAATACAACTAAACATGAAAGTATCCTATGACAAATCAATTTAATGTTGCATCGTCTTTAGCATATAATACATATGTTTTTTAAGATAAATCATTACCAATTTTTCACTTTATATGCTCTCATATCCCAGTTTCCTTCTATAATAAATTACATAAAATAAATGAACAATATTCTCCGGATGAAGTTTTACATGTGTGTACAATAAAATGACTCAGTTACAGTTTAAACGAAACTTTACACAAACGCTATGCTTTTCCATCCTAATCTCATATAAAAAACATACATCATTATTTTGATATAGCACCTAAATATTCTCCAACTCAAATAAGATGAACCATAGATCTGCTGATGGACTTGGAACCTCAATATCATATATGATGGTGATAGCACACCCAAAATATTTACTAAAAAGATTAAGACTATTAAAATCTGACATAGTGGAATGAATCAAACATAAAACCCAAATTTTAACTGACAAAAACCCTAAGTCAAGCATACAAGCATACAAAAAATCGTAACTTGAATCAGTTTTAAAATAAAAATGGCAATTATAATGGATTCACATGAAATTTGAACAATATTTTTTCTAGAAAGGAGTCTCGATGAAAACTAGGAGATTACCTGGCTATAAGCTTTGAACACAGTCGTCGTGACATGGAGTAGCCAACAGAATCGGGAGAAAGCGACAATTAAACAAGAGGAATGATTAACGCAGATGGAGAGCGGATGGAGCTTCCATTGAACGATTTTGTTTTGGAGACATGTAATGGAACGCTTAGCACGGATGGAGGGAAAGTGAATAAGTTGCCGCTTTCATTTTTGGGATTGTGTTTGATAGTGGAAAAAAGATTAATAATTTATATGTAAGTGGCGAATTACATCAAGCCGGCTTACAACGCCATCCAAATTTGCAATCAATATAGGGTTTTCTTGTAGTAGGTATCGATAGCGTCGATGTCATATAAGGCTCCACTTGCAATGTTAAAAGTGATCATGAAAACGTAAAGAAAAATAGAAAGGCTATAGCCATTAAACTATGCTTGAAGACAAACGTCAAAAGAGTATTGTCGATAAGAATATTAATAAGAATGTCCACGAGGTAAACTAGAATGCTCACCGTCGATGAATTCTAAGTTTTCAATTAAGGTACACGAAGAGATGTGAAATGACTTCAGTGTTATTGACCTTAATTAGTTAACAAAGAGTGTTATTAACTAATGCAAAACTACTGTCGAACCAGTTAGCATCACGCTTAATTAACATAGATGCCTTCTTTTCTTTTTATGACTTCGAGTTTTCTTAAGAAAGTTTATGACTTCGAGTTGCTTACAGTACTATCTGTGATATTAATTAATAGTAATATCTATGACTTTAAGTGGGTCGATAAGCTTCACTGTAACTACTTATAGTATGGAAAACTTTTGGCTAGCATGATAACAAGGCAACATAAGGTTCTATTAAATTCGAAAATCAAAACGTTATCTGGAATGATCAATGTTAATATGATGAAAGCTAATGTCGGGGTCACCTTTGTGGCTAATAAACTGATAGTGTACCAATTTTCATACTAGTGTCAAATAGTATTAAAACATATCACGATTCAAAAAAAACCTTGTGTTATTGGCTAAGTCAACACTAAGCCTCTAAGTGACTTCATGAGCGTCGACACCAACACAGGGAAAATAGTAATGGGTTCGCGTTTGATATGCCACCCATTTCAAAATAGCAAATCCCCAAGTCATTAAATCAACGCCATTAAAAAATTAATCCAACATTAGGAAGGATTAATAATCATAATCGACAGTGAAATTAGGATTATTGGAGTCAAACAATCGAACTTGATTCTAGATTCTAAAAATAATGAAATATGAGGTAAACCTTAGTCACGGTTGTAACATAAAATTCATGTGAACTGATATAGGAATTGATTAAATGAAAGCTATTCCTAGGACTAGAAAATCGCTACTAAAGAACTTGAGTTTGCAGCTAATTGTTGAAAGCATAATTCTTGTTCAAATATTTGAATTTCAGGTAAAAGAAGAAAGAAAGAATGGCATGTATACTTAGATAAGAAAGTAAGCAAACTAGAGCTATTGCATTGGACTCAAACTAATAGTTAAGATAAACGCGAGAAAACTAAAAGGCAGGAAATAGAGGACTCTAAATTCAAAGTCGTCTCATTTCTTACTTTTTTAATTTCGTAAACCCTAAATAGATATGGGGATTTGCAGATCTTATTATATTACTGGAACCTTGTACACGGAAGGATGGAAATTAATTAAGTATATAGCATAGCATATCGAATCAATTTGAACTAGTGAACTAAATGATCTTTTGACTTCGCATATTAACTGTTTGGATTTGTGACTTGCACAACATACTTGACTTCTAACTTGTTCTAGCCTAGCATACTTAACTTCGAATTTGTTCTCGCATAGAATATTTGACTTTGAACTTGTACTAGCATAACATACTTAACTTTGAACTAGTGCTCGCATAGTGTACTTGGCTTCGGACTTGAACCTTAATAGCATATATGACTTCGACTTCAAACTTGCATGAGCTCGTATTACTTCGACTTTTATGACTACACTAACGAATGCTATGAGAACTCACTTTGAATACCCTCAATGGAACCTTTCATTGAATTTACACTATTTTACAACACTTTTGTGTCAACGAATTAATTCGTTAACAATTACTAAATCTACTTAAACCATATAATACATATGACTAAAATAAATAAAATAATTCACTCTTATCAAACCGACCGTTAGGGATGTTTACTTAGTGTCATTGTCCAAAATCAAAATACTCTGAAGCCAAAAACAATTCCCCCTTTCTCGATGCAATTTTCTTCGTTTCATCGACCTCAAAAGTATCGCTACCTAACAATTCTAACGGTATACCGTTTTTTCTTCAATTATGGCGTTGATATCTATTTCGACTGCCATCTCCATCGCTTTCTCTAATTATATCCCCTTCGCCCTCAACCATCGCACCATCAAAATTGCCAGATCCATCATGTCAGCATGATTTTCCAAATATAGACCGCTAGATCCATCATTACATTAGGTTTTGCGCATCTACATCACCAGGTCGTTACAACCATCATTTGCAGGTAAGAAAAATTAGGTTTTCATCAATTATTTACTTTTTGTTGTTGGTTGAACTTGTTATTAAAGACCCGAACTATTGGCATCAAAGTATGATTCAATTGAATTTGAAAAAATCGATTGAACAAATTTATATTTTCTTAGGAAAATAGCATCCTTTGCTTTTGCAATTTGATTTAAAATCCGATTTTATTTTTTTGTAAGGAAATGACTTTGAACTGTTGGTAAGTTTCCTTTGTATTTTTTACTGGGCGACTTCAACATTGCAAATACCTTTCCTTTGTATTTTGTTGTTTGGCATATCGTTCTGTTTTTATTTTCACTTGGTCACAGATTAGAGCTTGTACAGTTTTTGTTAAAATATATAACTCAACCAATATGCAGTTCGATGTTGAATTTTGGTCAGTTGTTATTATGACTGAGCAACTCTCACCTAAATAGATACCCATGTCATTCATAGTAAATGGTTCGATGTAGTTTCCATCTGCTTTACCGGTGTCATTTTGTGACTAGTTAAATTCAGCTTAATGTTAGGCAATTTATTTCCACGTAGAGGAATATTCAAGTGTTGTGTAAGATGATAATTTGGACTCCACCATTTTTTCTAATTGTTGCAAATTATACACTTCAAAGCAACATAAACAAAAGAAGAAGAAAAAAGCGTTCACCATGGTATGCAAAGTTCGCTATCCCATATTGCATTAAAAAATATTTTTGTATTATTGGGTTTAAAACTATCATTAGTCATTGTGGTGCTGAACATGGTAGCCTTCTTCGTGTCGGTGGATTGTTTTCAAATGTAGCAGCTACTAATTCTAATGGTTGGGGATCACATTTTCAATCAGAAGTATGTGTACTAACCATTAACATGACTTATCCTTACATTCTAATTTTTTTTGCTGCTAACTCATATTAAATTTTAGCGTCTTGCGTGTATGATCCATAGGTTGCCTATATGGTAGCTTTATCTATTACTATTTATTCTGACTAGCACTATATCCTCAGGTCACTTGCATTTGCCTTGCATTAAAACTAACATAACACCTTAGGTTAAATCTTTAGTTCTTGCTACTAAATAGTGGTTTCTTTTTTTTAGTAGAAGCCATCATCTGCTTAAGGTATTCAGATAGATATCAGGATTCCTGGCCATTGGTTGTCTCCCTTATGTTGGAACATGTTGAGTCGAGATCGATCCTTATAATGCACGCATAACCCATATTGTTGTTCTGTAAATTCTTGTTAGTTATTTGACAACTATTGTTTTGTGTGGAGAAAATATCATGTGGTACTTGTTTGTTTGATGATCAAAGTTTTTTCGTTATTAAGTTTACTTGAATTAGTAGTAATATGTTTAACAAGAAGGAATTATTTATGCAGTGAATTGGAATGATGCAGCAATCATCTGTTCATGGTTGGATTGGTTCTCGGAGTGGATCATCTAGTCTTGTTGTCAAGGAAACAATTAGGGCGGATATTCCTATGGATGAATACCCTACTGTGTATTTATTTAAATAAGCTAAAATAATTGATTTGATATTTATTTATATTTACTTAGAAAATTATTTCATTTTTTTTTTTTACAATTTAACTTTGTTGGTCGCCTCCTTGGTCCTAGAGGAAACTCTCTTAAGTGAGTTGAAGTAAGCACCGATTGTTGGGTTTTGATTAGAGATGTGGTAGCATTAAGGATGTGGCTAGGGTAATTTCTTAACCATTCATAGTTGTTATCAATCCAATGTCAGTCATTGATACAGCGAGATCTAAATAAATATACAATATCAGTTTTTATGTGTGTAAGTGGTTTCTAGTAAATGTTGATAATTTAATGATTTTCTGAATCTCATGTTATGCATGTTTGTGTATTTACTCTCAAAAATAACGATTGCTCTATATACTACATTCAATATCTTGTCTAGCACACTTTTTCTTCTTATTTTCTTCTTTTTTGATAAATTGATAAATTTTATTTTGAAAAATAAATAAATGATGGTAGTATAAAAGCTTAATAGTGTAGCATAGCCTTGTAGCAAATGACTTGCATATTTTGTAAAATCATATATGTAGATATGGCATCCCACATTCATGTCTTAATCCTATTAGTGCATGACAAACACTCGAACAAAAAAAAGAATGGACAAGGAAAAGAACACTAATGTTTTATTTGTTTTAGATGAAGCTTCCCATAGCCATTGCCGTTGAGGATGTCAAATGAGAAGTCAAGATTTTGAAAGCCTTTAAAGGCCATGAGAATGTTGTCCAATTTCACACTGCTTTTGAAGATGATTCTTATATATATATATATATACACACACACACACACACACATACATACACTCTTAAACCCATTTTGTAATATATTGCTCAATCAAAGCTACATTTGATTGAATATGATTCTGAAGTTTGAATTATGTAAATAAAATTATTGTTAATTTTTTTCCCAATTTTGCTTTACTATGTAATTTGGTTGATAACATTATATTTTGTGTTCTTTTAAATAGAAAAAAGTCACATGTATGATGTTAGTTTACGACATGGTAGTTATGATATAGATCTCCAGATATGTGCCTGGTATCAAAATGAAAATTGAGTTAGACTACCCTATATACAAAGCTTGATGAATGTTTGTTAAAAATATTGAAGCCAACGCATTCTAAAATTAATTGCAAAGATAAGTTACTGTAGAAAAGAAAGAAAAAAGAAATTATTTGTAAATGCATGTTTTTATCAATCTAAACCTATAACCTGGGAGTACTAGTTTGGATCTTAAAAGATCAATGCATCCATATGTGTATTTCTACTTGTTGAATATTATATATGAATTCATGTATAACTTCTTCTTTTTTTAGCTATAGAAAAGGTTATGTCTTCTATTTGCGCCAAAATGGGCACAACACTCTTCGGAAGTTTTTAAAGAGATAAAAATGAAGAATATAAATGTAGAATATGGATTATCTAACAAAAACTCCAAAAGCTGACAAGTAAATGAAAAGAACAAAACAATTTAGAGTGGTTCGACGTGTTGCCTACGTCCACTATGAAGATTTATTATTTTATTGATATTCTCTTGATGATTACACTTGATTACAACAAGCTACAGCGAGTTACAAGTCTGAAATTCAAGTACAATAGCAGAATGGAGTGCAAAGTTGAATCCGACAGTGTCTGGGCGCTTTAAAGTCAAAAGATCTCTCTTCTGTAGGCCCTGGGGCTCTATTTATAGGCGTAGGAGGCTGATATCTCGCTTAAACTTCTGGAGACTCTTTCTAGCACGTGAGTGGGCCCACGCGATCGATGTAGGATCGATTTCACCCTAGAGGGGGGGTGAATAGGGTGATGGCATTAATTATAAAAATTAATTGCGGAAGCTTATAAAATGATTTCAACACAGATCACAGAATAATAGCAGCACAGAAAAATAGCAGAATAATAAAATGCAGAAATAGAACGACACGGAATTTACCCAGCTTCGGCAAAAACCCTGCCTACGTGCTGCCCCCAAGGTTTCTACTAGAAATTAGATAGTCAGACGCTTACACACGTAAACTCGCGACACCCGCTATCGACTAAACCTAACTCTATGGTCAAAACCCTGCCACAACTCAGCCACTGAGTTGCGAATTCTCAAACTACGCCATGTAGTTTGTCCCCTAGTTACACGACTAGAAATTTCAACGGTTTAAAAACAAAGATACAAATCGAAAACAATTTAAATTAAAAACAACCCTAATTAAAAATAAAAAGCCCTTTTATAAAAAGAAAAATAAGGCCGGCCCCTTTTATAATTTATTTCGACCGTCTCCTTTTATTTCTTCGGCCCAATTCTTTTTGAGACAATGGCGGCTTCGTTTATTCTCCGTTCGTTCCGATGTAAAAATTAGGGCTTTTCAATTGAAGTTGCTGCTTTTGATTGCTTGATCGAAATAGATGATTTATTACGTAGTTTGCCTTGTCGATCGCTTGTATCTCTGATTTGCTCACGGCTCTTCAATTTGGATCGAGTTCGTCTATGATTTCGGTAAGTACTTTACTCCTTTTGCTTTACTGCTTTTGGCTTGCTTGAACTCGATGCTTTGAAATTGCCGATGATGATTTGTTTATATAGGGTTTGTAACCCTTGACTTTCGTTCGTACAAATATATTTGAATTTGTCAATTTTAGTTGATCGGCCGATTGATGTTACTTGGATGATTGAGATTTAATTGACTTATTCAAATTCGTATTTTTTGATACTCCTTCCCACGGCTTTGATGTTTAACTTGGTCAATTATCTTGGCAACCACAATTTCGAATTTGACTTGTTCATACTTTGATTTCGGTCATTTTTGGTTTCGTGAATTTCTCGTTGACTTCGGTATGCCTCCACGACTTCGACATTTACATTGTTCATCTCGACTTGGCTTGACTTTTCCTGACTTTGCAAAGTACTTGGATATTTGCAGGTTTTTTTCTGGTCTTGGATTCGTGGTATTTGCATTTGTATCACTTGATAGCATCAAGCATGATCTACTGTTGTCATTTCTTGTCTGGTTCATCTTGTATCATTTGATAGTGCTGTATGGTCAGTGGTGCACTGTGCATGTCACCTCACTGCTTCGAGTCAGATTTATATTGCATATCTCTTGCCAGACCTGTAGCTTGCATGATGCATTTCTTTGTTTCATATGTTTTGGTTATTTCATTTGTTTGGGTATACATCCTTGACTTGTTGCAGTCCTATATATATTGTGCTTGCATGTGATTTGTATTCATGTTTGATCACTGAGCACCGCTTATTGTCATGTTGCATACTCTCTGTGTACATACTAGAGTCTTGTTCATCTAATTCATTGAGATTGTTGCATTTGGACTTTATAACACATTGGATTGTGCTCGGGTTGCTTCACTTGATTTAGTGCATGTAGTGTTGCTTTGTTGTTAGCTTTGAGCATGTTGTAGTTGCATGTTAAGGCTGCTGCTCGTATGTTCTAACCTGATGCATATTGCCTGACCATTCATATACATGTTGAGTCTTGTTTCTTTGGATGGTTTGGTTCACCTGTTTGTTATTTGAATTTGAGACTGTGTTGTTGTTTGCCGGGGTTGTTGTGCACTGACTTGAGCTTCTGGCCTTGATGTTATGGTGTACATGTAAGTTGCATTGCATATATCTTTACCTTGTACTTGTCCTGTCCACTGCCCTTTTTCATATTGCCGGTTCATTGTAGTAGTTGTGGGAATTGGCTTGTGGTCTTGGTTTGGTGCAGTTGCTATGCCTTTGTGCATTTCACTGTGTTCATGCACTTGAACTACTTCTCTGGCCTAGCTCGTGCACATATGATTCTTTGAGCTGGCTTTATTGTTATTTGTTTCTATGACTTTAATGCGGTACTGTTGTATTATGATTTGTACATTGAGTTGAATCCAGCTTAAACGCTCGGGTTTGACCTTGCGCTCGTGTCGAGATTTTATTTATATTGCACCTGAGTTGAATCCGTCCTTTTATTTTGGGTTTGACCTTGTGCTCACATGTCCCTGTAACATTATCAAGTGTATATCGGTGTGCACGGCCTTGTGGCATGTACAGTGATACACTGTGCATGTCACATTGTTCGTGTGTGATGAATTCAAATGTAAATGATGACGAACAACCCAAATAACTGAGGCAAATAATATTTTCAAAATCCATATTTTATTTTATATTGCAAAAATATTTCTTTCTCAATTTTACTGCGTTAGTGAATATTTTTGCAGATTGCTCAGATGCTGGATTTTAACTGGAATGAAGTTGAAGATAAACTATGAGTATGAGTGATATGTAGTGAGGAATTTATGTAAATTGAATTGTGATGTAATCAGAAATTTGTATTGTAATTGGAATTGTATATGTATAGTGAGAGCTTGAATTTGTACTATTCAAAAATTGTAAAAAATATTTGTTTGAATAAAATTCTGTTTGAATTCAAATTCTGTATTATTTATTTTTATTCAGAAAATATTTATTTAATCTATGAAAAATAAAATAGTACATTAACAAATACATTTAAACGAATATATATATATATATATATATATATATATATGTATGTATGTATATGTATGTATATTATCATCAAACAAAAATCACATAATTGCATATTCAACAATCTCCCCCTTTTGATGATAACAAACATATTTTAAGATTTTGAATATGTTAAATGTATTTGATCATAGATATATCCTAATTGCTCCCCCTATTTAAATGCTTCCTTTCTACGCAAAGCTCCCCCTACATATATGCATACAAATAAAAATATGCAAATGAACATAGATGCAAATAGAAAATTATTTGACCTTTGCTTGATTTTATTTGACAAAATCTTAACTTTTCTCTCCCCCTTTCGTTATTAGCAAAAGAGTAATAGTGTTAGAGAAAAAGAGATAAAGTGATCGATATTAATCCAACATTAAAACTCAATTGAATATAAATATTAAATTTCAATAAAAAATCAAATAAAAATCATAAATATTTTGTTAGGCGCATATTCCACTTTTAGAATGATGGGAATTATGTCATCATATAAAACCAAACAGTTGTGTCTATTCGTGGTATATTTATATCAGGAATTTGAATATATACTAACCATGCATAACCATTAGGACTTTTAAATGAGATTAGTAGTATTCCAATTTTATTTAAAAAATGAATTCATGTATCTTCTAACCACGCATAACCGTGAGGACTTTTAAATGGGATTAGAATCAACTTGTTTATTTTAAAAATCAACTTTTGATATGCGTTCCATACATGCATAAACGTGAGGACTTTTAAATGAGCATGGAAGCACATAACAAATTCCAAGTAATTCACCCATGCATAACCGTGAGGACTTTTAAATGAGAGTGAATACTTTGGTATTTATTTATTTATTATTATTATTATTATTTTTAAAAAAAATATAAAATGAAAAACGAACGATTCATGTTTAAAGTACCACATATCGACAAACTATATTGAATTTTGATGAGTGATGGTCGTTAGAAATATGATAGAAATAGAGATGGTCATGGAATTTTTACGAACAAAAGTTTTATAAATCTTGTTTAAATTTCTAAAGCAATTTACTAATTATAACGTATCGAGTCATAATATATGATAAATATCAACATTCATCACTTTTTCAATCACTATTTATCTTTTCGATAATTATTAGGGAGTCGGATTAGTCAAAATAGTCATTTAAAATCAAATTCAAAAATAATTATGAAATTAATTTTTCAAAATGACTAATCTGAAAATATGGTCAAAAATGATTTTCTCGAGGGGGTTATATGAGAAAATTTTCTGCTATTTGAAAATTATTTGAAATGAAAAATATGCAGATATTTTCTTTGAAAAACGATGCAGTTACTTAATGTCTCAACAGAAATCATGTTCAACTAATAATTTTTCTATCAACTAGATTATCAATGTAATCTGCATCTGAATTTATCTTTCACTCAAAATCATCATTAATTGAATTTGATCGACCAAACCATGAAGTGTGCACCAAAAATTTCAAACTCAATTTTAACAACAATTTAAATGACATTCTCTTGAATTTGAATTGAAGCTGTGTAAATAATCAATAACCGTGAATATAGAGTTAGCCGTATTATAAGAAAATCGATTATCTTCCAACAAAAAAACACTATTATTAATCCAAATTAATATATATGAAGTAATTCAAAGAATCTAGAGAATTTTATAGTGTTTTGGCATAAGAATATAATTTGGCCAACTATGTTGAATAAGTCAGAGTCAAAATTATCATTATTTCATCATCGCATTATTGGCTGATTTAATTCAGAATACGGTGCAGATTATCACATTTAATATATACCATTACCTGTTTTACCTTTACGATAATTTTTCGTGGTTGTCCATTGTGATTCTATCACCTTTGTACTAGGCTAAGGAACTTTGCTTTGTCGCCCGTTGTGTTTCTGGAACAGCCAAAATCCAGAGAACACTGTTGTTGTTCCTTAGCCTAACACCACACCTACACGATGAAAGATTTTTGTGACCTATTTGTTTTTATAGGTCCATGGTTGTTAGTGGCAGAATATTTTGAAAAATAATTTTGTGGAGACCCAAAACTATTTATATATGTTCCTTTCGGCACCTAAATTTGTTTAACTTTGAGAGATTTTATATTTGTGCCTTTTGGAACCCAAATCGGTATAGTTTTCACATGTTTGGGTCTATACCAACAATTATTGTGATTGTGTCCATATTTTCTACAAATTGTGCATATAGAATTAACTTGATTAATATTGCTTTCAACAATTTTCGAACTACTATATCCAAGTCCTTGTCTAACCGTATTAACAGTTTGCTTTCCTAATAGCATATTCAAGATTTTTCATTTTTTGAAAATTTATCTAAAGTCGTTGACAATTGTTGGACTTTTGTTTTGAGAGATTCATTTTCGTTTAACAATTGTGTGCACTTTTTAATAGAATTCTCTCTCCTAGTATTTTCATTCTCTTTTAAAATCAGAATTTCATTTTCAAGTGATTTTATATTGATTTCTGATTTTTTAATTTCCTCTTCGAATGTTGGACACTTATCACACTTAGGGATCCTTCTTTGATAGTTTTTAACTAATTGGTCAAGTTGTTCATTTAATTCTATCAAAGTGTCTTTTTGTGATTCAAGTTTAGCGTATTTTTCCCTAAGTCGTTCAAAACAGCCATTTAAATCGTGGAAATAAATAAGTAATTCAGAGTGAGTAAGTTTTGATACCTCGCTTGGCTCGTCATCGTCGCTATCCGTTATATTTCCATGAAGGCATATATTTGCTTTCTCACTCTCACTGCTAGAACTTTGATTATCTTCATCACTTGTATTCCACGTGGCTGCAAAACTTTTCCTTTTTGATTTCTATTTAAAGTCGCGTTGATTTTGAGGACAATTGGGCTTGATGTGTCCGGGTTGGTTGCACTTGTGACAGATGATCTTCTGTTCTTCAGAGTTGCCTAGTGCTTTGGCTATTCTGCTTTTCGCTTGTTGAATTCGAGCTGAATTTCCGTATTTGTAATTCCACTTTTTGAATTTCTTTATTAATAGCTCCAATTCTAATGCTGCATTATCATCGTCATCACTTTCAGTTGTTCCTTTAAGAGCTATTGATTTCTTTCGAGTATCTCCTCCTTCACGCTCTTCCTTGAATTTCATTTCTAGCTCGTAAGTGGTGAGATTTCCGATGAGTTCTTCGACTTTCATTTGTTTCAAATCTTTTGATTCTTGAATGGCAGTCACTTTGGCTTCAAAACTTCGTGGAAGGACTCTGAGGATTTTTCGGACTATCTCCAACTCTGTATATGATTTTCCAAGAGCTTTTGATTTGTATACGATATTGGAAAGTCGTCCATGCATCTCTTTGAAATTTTCTTTCTTCGCCATTGTGAAGTTCTCGTATTCGCTGCTTAGCATGGCAAGGCGAGATTCTTTGACTTGAGATGTTCCTTCGTAAGTCACTTCTAGTGTGTGCCATATTTCCTGCTCAGTTAGACAATGTGAGACACGATTAAATTCAAATTGATCCAATGAACAGATAATAGAACTCATAGCTTTAGCATTAGTATTTTGTAATTTATTTTCTAGTTCTGTCGATTGTTCCTTTGGTTTATCTATTTCCTGATTATTTACAGTTATAGTCGGTGCTCTATAACCTGTCTCAACAATATTCCAAGCGTCAATGGTTTTTAGAAAAATTTCCATCCTATTTTTCCAGTAAGCATATTCACCATTGAACATTGGTGGTCTAACTATAGATTGACCCTCAGCAAAAGCAGTATTAAAAGAAGCCATTTTAATAATTCAACTTTTTAAAACAAAAATTGGTTTTTGTAAAATCAAATTTTTAAAACAAAAACGGCTTTTGTTCCTAGCTCTGATACAACTTGTAGGATCGATTTCACCCTAGAGGAGGGGTGAATAGGGTGATGGTATTAATTATAAAAATTAATTGCAGAAGCTTATAAAGTGATTTCAATACAGATCACAGAATAATAGCAGCATAGAAAAATAGTAGAATAATAAAATGCAGAAATAGAACGACACAGAATTTACCCAGCTTCGGCAAAAACCCTGCCTACGTGCTGCCCCCAAGGTTTCTACTAGAAATTAGATAGTCACACGCTTACACACGTAAACTCGCGACACCCGCTATCGAATAAACCTAACTCTACGCTCAAAACCCTGCCACAACTCAGCCACTGAGTTGCGAATTCTCAAACTACGCCACGTAGTTTGTCCCCTAGTCACACGACTAGAAATTTCAATGGTTTAAAAACAAAGATAAAAATTGAAAACAATTTAAATTAAAAACAACCCTAATTTAAAATAAAAAGCCCATTTATAAAAAGAAAAATAAGGCCAGCCCCTTTTATAATTTATTTCGACCGTCTCCTTTTATTTCTTCGGCCCAATTCTTTTTGAGACAATGGCGGCTTCGTTTATTCTCCGTTCGTTCCGATGTGGAAATTAGGGCTTTTCAATTGAAGTTGCCGCTTTTGATTGCTTGATTGAAATAGATGATTTATTACGTAGTTTGCCTTGTCGATCGCTTGTATCTCTGATTTGCTCACGGCTCTTCAATTTGGATCGAGTTCGTCTATGATTTCGGTAAGTACTTTACTCCTTTTGCCTTGCTGGTTTTGGCTTGCTTGAACTCGATGCTTTGAAATTGCTGATGATGATTTGTTTATATAGGGTTTGTAACCCTTGATTTTCATTCGTACAAGTATATTTGAATTTTTCAATTTTAGTTGATCGGCCGATTGATGTTACTTGGATGATTGAGATTTAATTGACTTATTCAAATTTGTATTTTTTGATACTCCTTCCCACGGCTTTGATGTTTAACTTGGTCAATTATCTTGGCCACCACGATTTCGAATTTGACTTGTTCATACTTTGATTTCGGTCATTTTTGGTTTCGTGAATTTCTCGTTGACTTCGGTATGCTTCCACGACTTCGACATTTACATTGTTCATCTCGACTTAGCTTGACTTTTCCTGACTTTGCAAAGTACTTGGATATTTGCAGTTTTGTTTTTCTGGTCTTGGATTTATGGTATTTGCATTTGTATCACTTGATAGCATCAAGCCTAATCTACTGTTGTCATTTCTTGTTTTGTTCATCTTGTATCATTTGATAGTGTTGTATGGTCAGTGGTGCACTGTGCATGTCACCACACTGCTTCGAGTCAGATTTATATTGCATATCTCTTGCCAGACCTGTAGCTTGCATGATGCATTTCTTTGTTTCATATGTTTTGGTTATTGCATTTGTTTGGGTATACATCCTTGACTTGTTGCAGTCCTATATATACTGTGCTTGCATGTGAGTTGTATTCATGTTTGATCACTGAGCACCGCTTATTGTCATGTTGCATACTCTCTGTGTACATACTTGAGTCTTGTTCATCCAATTCATTGAGATTGTTGCATTTGGACTTTATAACACATTGGATTGTGCTCGGGTTGCTTCACCTGATTTAGTGCATGTAGTGTTGCTTTGTTGTTAGCTTTGAGCATGTTGTAGTTGCATGTTAAGGCTGCTGCTCGTATGCGCTAACCTGATGCATATTGCCTGACCATTCATATACATGTTGAGTCTTGTTTCTTTGGATGGTTTGGTTCACCTGTTTGTTATTCGAATTTGAGATTGTGTTGTTGTTTGCCGAGGTTGTTGTGCACTGACTTGAGCTTCTGGTCTTGATGTTATGGTGTACATGTAAGTTGCATTGCATATATCTTTACCTTGTACTTGTCCTGTCCACTGCCCTTTTTCATATTGCCGGTTCATTGTAGTAGTTATTGGAATTGGCTTGTGGTCTTGGTTTGGTGCAGTTGCTATGCCTTTGTGCATTTCACTGTGTTCATGCACTTGAACTACTTCTCTGGCCTAGCTCGTGCACATATGATTCTTTGAGCTGGCTTTATTGTTATTTGTTTCTATGACTTTAATGCGGCACTGTTGTATTATGATTTGTACATTGAGTTGAATCCAGCTTAAACGCTCGGGTTTGACCTTGTGCTTGTGTCGAGATTTTATTTATATTGCACCTGAGTTGAACCCGTCCTTTTATTTTGGGTTTGACCTTGTGCTCATCTGTCCCTGTAACATTATCAAGTGTATATCGGTGTGCACGGCCTTGTGGCATGTACAATGATACACTGTGCATGTCACATTGTTCATGTGTGATGAATTCAAATGTAAATGATGACGAACAACCCAAATAACTTAGGAAAATAATATTTTCAAAATCCATATTTTATTTTATATTGCAAAAATATTTCTTTTTCAATTTTACTGCGTTAGTGAATATTTTTACAGATTGCTCAGATGCTGGATTTTAACTGGAATGAAGTTGAAGATAAACAATGAGTGTGAGTGATATGTAGTGAGGAATTTATGTAAATTGAATTGTGATGTAATCAAAAAATTGTATTGTAATTGGAATTTTATATGTATAGTGAGAGCTTGAATTTGTACTATTCAAAAATTGTAATAAATATTTGTTTGAATAAAATTCTGTATTATTTATTTTTATTCAGAAAATATTTATTTAATCTATGAAAAATAAAATAGTACATTAACAAATACATTTAAACGAATATATATATATGTGTGTTTATTATCATCAAACAAAAATCATATAATCGCATATTCAACAATCTCCCCCTTTTGATGATAACAAACATTTATTTAAGATTTTGAATATGTTAAATGTATTTGATCATAGATATATCCTAATTGCTCCCCCTATTTAAATGTTTCCTCTCTACACAAAGCTCCCCCTACATATATGCATACAAATAAAAATATGCAAATGAACCTAGATGCAAATAGAAAATTATTCGACCTTTGCTTGATTTTATTTGACAAAATCTTAACTTTTCTCTCCCCCTTTTGTTATCAGCAAAAGAGTAATAGTGTTAGAGAAAAAAGAGATAAAGTGGTCGATATTAATCCAACATTAAAACTCAATTGAATATAAATATTAAATTTCAATAAAAAATCAAACAAAAATCATAAATATTTTGTTAGGCGCATATTCCACTTTTAAAATGATGGGAATTATGTCATCATATAAAACCATATAGTTGTGTCTATTCGTGGTATATTTATATCAGGAATTTGAATATCTACTAACCATGCATAACCGTTAGGACTTTTAAATGAGATTATTAGTATTCTAATTTTATTTAAAAAAATGAATTCAAGTATCTTCTAACCACGCATAACCGTGAGGAATTTTAAATGGGATTAGAATCAACTTGTTTATTTTAAAAATTAACTTTTGATATGTGTTCCATACATGCATAACCGTGAGGACTTTTAAATGAGCATGGAAGCACATAACAAATTCCAAGTAATTCACCCATGCATAACCATGAGGACTTTTAAATGAGAGTGAATACTTTGGTATTTATTTATTATTATTATTATTATTTTGAAAAAAAATATAAAATGAAAAACGAACGATTCCTGTTTAAAGTACCACATATCGACAAACTATATTGAATTTTGATGAGTGATGGTCGTTAGAAATATGATAGAAATAGAGATGGTCATGGAATTTTTACCAACAAAAGTTTTATAAATCTTGTTTAAATTTCTAAAGAAATTTACTAATTATACCGTATCGAGTCATAATATATGATAAATATCAACACTCGTCGCTTTTTCAATCACTATTTATCTTTTCGAGAATTATTAGGAAGTCAGATTAGTCAAAATAGTCATTTAAAATCAAATTCAAAAATAATTATGAAATCAATTTTTCAAAATGACTAATCTGAAAATATGGTCAAAAATGATTTTCTCGAGGGGGTTATATGAGAAAATTTTCTGCTACTTGAAAATTATTTGAAATGAAAAATATGCAGATATTTTCTTTGAAAAACGATGCAGTTACTTAATGTCTCAACAGAAATCACGTTCAACTAATAATTTTTCTATCAACTAGATTACCAGTGTAATCTGCATCTGAATTTCTCTTTCACTCAAAATCATCATTAATTGAATTTGATCGACCAAACCATGAAGTGTGCACCAAAAATTTCAAACTCAATTTTAACAGCAATTTAAATGACATTCTCTTGAATTTGAATTGAAGCTGTGTAAATAATCAATAACCGTGAATATAGAGTTAGCCGTATTATAAGCAAATCGATTATCACCCAACAAAAAAAACTATTATTAATCCAAATTAATATATATGAAGTAATTCAAGGAATCTAGAGAATTTTATAGTGTTTTGGCATAAGAATATAATTTGGCCAACTATGTTGAATAAGTCAGAGTCAAAATTATCATTATTTCATCATCGCATTATTGGCTGATTTAATTCAGAATACGGTGCAGATTATCACATTTAATATATACCATTACCTGTTTTACCTTTACGATAATTTTTCGTGGTTGTCCATTGTGATTCTATCACCTTTGTACTAGGCTAAGGAACTTTGCTTTGTCGCCCGTTGTGTTTCTGGAACAGCCAAAATCCAGAGAACACCGTTGTTGTTCCTTAGCCTAACACCACACCTACACGATGAAAGATTTTTGTGACCTATTTGTTTTTATAGGTCCATGGTTGTTAGTGGCAGAATATTTTGAAAAATAATTTTGTGGAGACCCAAAACTATTTATATATGTTCCTTTCGGCACCTAAATTTGTTTAACTTTGAGAGATTTTATATTTGTGCCTTTTGGAACCCAAATCGGTATAGTTTTCACATGTTTGGGTCTATACCAACAATTATTGTGATTGTGTCCATATTTTCTACAAATTGTGCATATAGAATTAACTTGATTAATATTGCTTTCAACAATTTTCGAACTACTACATCCAAGTCCTTGCCTAACCGTATTAACAGTTTGCTTTCCTAATAGCATATTCAAGATTTTTCACTTTTTGAAAATTTATCTAAAGTCGTTGACAATTGTTGGACTTGTGTTTTAAGAGATTCATTTTCGTTTAACAATTGTGTGCACTTTTTAATAGAATTCTCTCTCCTAGTATTTTCATTCTCTTTTAAAATCAGAATTTCATTTTCAAGTGGTTTTATATTGATTTCTGATTTTTTTTAATTTCCTCTTCGAATGTTGGACACTTATCGCACTTATGGATCCTTCTTTGATAGTTTTTAACTAATTGGTCAAGTTGTTCATTTAATTCTATCAAAGTGTCTTTTTGTGATTCAAGTTTAGCGTATTTTTCCCTAAGTCGTTCAAAACAGCCATTTACTTCGTGGAAATAAATTAGTAATTCAGAGTGAGTAAGTTTTGATACCTCGCTTGGCTCGTCACCGTCGCTATCGGTTATATTTCCTTGAAGGCACATATATGCTTTCTCACTCTCACTGCTAGAACTTTGATTATCTTCATCACTTGTATTCCACGTGGCTGCAAAACTTTTCCTTTTTGATTTCTTTTTAAAGTCGCGTTGATTTTGAGGACAATTGGGCTTGATGTGTCCGGGTTGGTTGCACTTGTGACAGATGATCTTCTGTTCTTTAGAGTAGTCTAGTGCTTTGGCTATTCTGCTTTTCGCTTTTTGAATTCGAGCTGAATTTCCATATTTGTAATTCCACTTTTTGAATTTCTTTATTAATAGCTCCAATTCTGCTGCTGCATTATCATCGTCATCGTCATCACTTTCAGTTGTTCCTTTGAGAGCTATTGATTTCTTTCGAGTATCTCCTCCTCCACGCTCTTCCTTGAATTTCATTTCTAGCTCGTAAGTGGTGAGATTTCCGATGAGTTCTTCGACTTTCATTTGTTTCAAATCTTTTGATTCTTGAATGGCAGTCACTTTGGCTTCAAAACTTCGTGGAAGGACTCTGAGGAGTTTTCGGACTATCTCCAACTCTGTATATGATTTTCCAAGAGCTTTTGATTTGTATACGATATTGGAAAGTCGTCCATGCATCTCTTTGAAATTTTCTTCCTTCGCCATTGTGAAGTTCTCGTATTCGCTGCTTAGCATGGCAAGGCGAGATTCTTTGACTTGAGATGTTCCTTCGTAAGTCACTTCTAGTGTGTGCCATATTTCCTGCTCAGTTAGACAATGTGAGACACGATTAAATTCAAATTGATCCAATGAACAGATAATAGAATTTATAGCTTTAGCATTAGTATTTTGTAATTATTTTCTAGTTCTGTCTGTTGTTCCTTTGGTTTATTTAGTTCCTGATTATTTACAGTTATAGTCGGTGCTCTATAACCTGTCTCAACAATATTCCAAGCGTCAATGGTTTTTTGAAAAATTTCCATCCTATTTTTCCAGTAAGCATATTCACCATTGAACATTGGTGGTCTAACTATGGATTGACCCTCAGCAAAAGCAGTATTAAAAGAAGCCATTTTAATAATTCAACTTTTTAAAACAAAAAGTGGTTTTTGTAAAATCAAATTTTTAAAATAAAATCGGCTTTTGTTCCTAGCTCTAATACAACTTGTAGGATCGATTTCACCCTAGAGGAGGGGTGAATAGAGTGATCGTATTAATTATAAAAATTGATTGCTGAAGCTTATAAAATGATTTCAATACAGATCATAGAATAATAGCAGCACAGAAAAATAGCAGAATAATAAAATGCAGAAATAGAACGACACAGAATTTACCCAGCTTCGGCAAAAACCCTGCCTACGTGATGCCCCCAAGGTTTCTACTAGAAATTAGATAGTCAGACGCTTACACACGTAAACTCGCGACACCCGCTATCGACTAAACCTAACTCTACGCTCAAAACCCTGCCACAACTCAGCCACTGGGTTGCGAATTCTCAAACTACGCCACGTAGTTTGTCCCCTAGTCACACGACTAAAAATTTCAACGGTTTAAAAACAAAGATACAAATTGAAAACAATTTAATTAAAAACAACCCTAATTTAAAATAAAAAGCCCATTTATAAAAAGAAAAATAAGGCCGGCCCCTTTTATAATTAATTTCGACCGTCTCCTTTTATTTCTTCGGCCCAATTCTTTTTGAGACAATGGCGGCTTCGTTTATTCTCCGTTCGTTTTGATGTGAAAATTAGGGCTTTTCAATTGAAGTTGCCGCTTTTGATTGCTTCATCGAAATAGATGATTTATTACGTAGTTTGCCTTGTCGATCGCTTGTATCTCTGATTTGCTCACGGCTCTTCAATTTGGATCGAGTTCGTCTATGATTTCGGTAAGTACTTTACTCCTTTTGCTTTGCTGGTATTGGCTTGCTTAAACTCGATGCTTTGAAATTGCCGATGATGATTTGTTTATATAGGGTTTGTAACCATTGATTTTCGTTCATACAAATATATTTGAATTTGTCAATTTTAGTTGATCGGCCGATTGATGTTACTTGGATGATTGAGATTTAATTGACTTATTCAAATTCGTATTTTTTGATACTCCTTCCCACGGCTTTGATATTTAACTTGGTCAATTATCTTGGCCACCACGATTTCGAATTTGACTTGTTCATACTTTGATTTCGGTCATTTTTGGTTTCGTGAATTTCTCGTTGACTTCGGTATGCTTCCACGACTTCGACATTTACATTGTTTATCTCGACTTGGCTTGACTTTTCCTGACTTTGCAAAGTACTTGGATATTTGCAGTTTTTTTTTTCTGGTCTTGGATTTGTGATATTTGCATTTGTATCACTTGATAGCATCAAGCCTGATCTACTGTTGTCATTTCTTGTCTGGTTCATCTTGTATCATTTGGTAGTGCTGTATGGTCAGTGGTGCACTGTGCATATCACCTCACTGCTTCGAGTCAGATTTATATTGCATATCTCTTACCAGACCTGTAGCTTGCATGATGCATTTCTTTGTTTCATATGCTTTGGTTATTGCATTTGTTTGGGTATACATCCTTGACTTGTTGCAGTCCTGTATATACTGTGCTTGCATGTGAGTTGTATTCATGTTTGATCACTGAGCACTGCTTATTGTCATGTTGCATACTCTCTGTGTACATACTTGAGTCTTGTTCATCCAATTCATTGAGATTGTTGCATTTGGACTTTATAACACACTGGATTGTGCTTGGGTTGCTTCACCTGATTTACTGCATGTAGTGTTGCTTTGTTGTTAGCTTTGAGCATGTTGTAGTTGCATGTTAAGGCTGCTGCTCGTATGCTCTAACCTGATGCATATTGCCTGACCATTCATATACATGTTGAGTCTTGTTTCTTTGGCTGGTTTGGTTCACCTGTTTGTTATTTGAATTTGAGACTGTGTTGTTGTTTGCCGAGGTTGTTGTGCACTGACTTGAGCTTCTGGCCTTGATGTTATGGTGTACATGTAAGTTGCATTGCATATATCTTTACCTTGTACTTGTCCTGTCCACTGCCCTTTTTCATATTGTCGGTTCATTGTAGTAGTTGTTGGAATTGGCTTGTGGTTTTTGTTTGGTGCAGTTGCTATGCCTTTGTGCATTTCACTATGTTCATGCACTTGAACTACTTCTTTGGCCTAGCTCGTGCACATATGATTCTTTGAGCTGGCTTTATTGTTATTTGTTTCTATGACATGAATGCGACACTGTTGTATTATGATTTGTACATTGAGTTGAATCCAGCTTAAACGCTCGGGTTTGACCTTGTGCTCGTGTCGAGATTTTATTTATATTGCACCTGAGTTGAACCCGTCCTTTTATTTTGGGTTTGACCTTGTGCTCACCTGTCCCTGTAACATTATCAAGTGTATATCGGTGTACACGGCCTTATGGCATGTACAGTGATACATTGTGCATGTCACATTGTTCGTGTGTGACGAATTCAAATGTAAATAATGACGAACAACCCAAATAACTGAGGCAAATAATATTTTCAAAATCCATATTTTATTTTATATTGCAAAAATATTTCTGTTTTAATTTTACTGCGTTAGTGAATATTTTTGCAGATTGCTCAGATGCTGGATTTTAACTGGAATGAAGCTGAAGACAAACTATGAGTGTGAGTGATATGTAGTGAGGAATTTATGTCAATTGAATTGTGATGTAATCAGAAATTTGTATTGTAATTGGAATTGTATATGTATAGTGAGAGCTTGAATTTGTACTATTCAAAAATTGTAATAAATATTTGTTTGAATAAAATTCTATTTGAATTCAAATTCTGTATTATTTATTTTTATTCAGCAAATATTTATTTAATCTATGAAAAATAAAATAGTACATTAACAAATACATTTAAACGAATATATATATATATATATATATATATATGTTTATTATCATCAAACAAAAATCATATAATTGCATATTCAACAATCTCCCCCTTTTGATGATAACAAACATATATTTAAGATTTTGAATATGTTAAATGTATTTAATCATAGATATATCCTAATTGCTCCCCCTATTTAAATGCTTCCTCTCTACACAAAGCTCCCCCTACATATATGCGTACAAATAAAAATATGCAAATGAACCTAGATGCAATTAGAAAATTATTCGACCTTTGCTTGATTTTATTTGACAAAATCTTAACTTTTCTCTCCCCCTTTTGTTATCAGCAAAAGAGTATTAGTATTAGAGAAAAAAGAGATAAAGTGATCGATATTAATCCAACATTAAAACTCAATTGAATATAAATATTAAATTTCAATAAAAAATCAAACGAAAATCATAAATATTTTGTTAGGCGCATATTCCACTTTTAGAATGATGGGAATTATGACATCATATAAAACCATACAGTTGTGTCTATTCGTGGTATATTTATATCAGAAATTTGAATATCTACTAACCATGCATAACCGTTAGGACTTTTAAATGAGATTAGTAGTATTCCAATTTTATTTTAAAAAAATGAATTCAAGTATCTTCTAACCACGCATAATCGTGAGGACTTTTAAATGGGATTAGAATCAACTTGTTTATTTTAAAAATCAACTTTTGATATGCGTTCCATACATACATAACCGTGAGGACTTTTAAATGAGCATGGAAGCACATAACAAATTCCAAGTAATTCACCCATGCATAACCGTGAGGACTTTTAAATGAGAGTGAATACTTTGGTATTTATTTATTATTATTATTATTATTATTATTATTAAAATATAAAATGAAAAACGAATGATTCCTGTTTAAAGTACCACATGTCGACAAACTATATTGAATTTTGATGAGTGATGGTCGTTAGAAATATGATAGAAATAGAGATGGTCATGGAATTTTTACCAACAAAAGTTTTATAAATCTTGTTTAAATTTCTAAAGAAATTTACTAATTATACTGTAACGATCCTGAATTTTAATTTATTTTAAATCGATAATTTAATTTATTTTTGATTTAAAATGGTGAAATTTATTTTTAAAATTGATTTGAAAATTATCAAAATGAAGTCTTTAAAGATAAAATAAACAAAGTAAGCATATTAAAATAAAATTTTAACAACATATTAACGATAGGAATTTATTCAAGAAATAAATAGAAACAAAAGAAGTAATAAAACTTTTACCAAATATAAAGCCAAATGGAATATTAATAAACTATGTGAAGTATTAAATAAATACATTAGAAAATTTTTTATCAACATAAAATGAAAAGGCTGCCAGGTAAGTAAGGCAAGCATGAACAAACATAAGACAAGTATAAAAAGCAAGACAAAATAAAATAACAAACAAAGACATATCAGCCACCAAAGCAAGAATAAAATATAACAAATAAAAATATAAGTACAAAATCATCTCAGCCGAGTAATGTAGAGCAAGCCAAAGTAAGTAGAAAAAAGAAACATCTATGAACAAAAATATAAATAAAGTAAGTACATACAAAATAAACAAGTACTAGCAAAAGCAACATACCTCTGTAAAGCAGCCGAAACAAAGATATGCAAGGCAAAGAAAAAAATCTGCTAGCACACCATAATGTCTCATCTCAGCCATGATTTGTTGTACAAATATATCACCTGTAGCTTGTTTATTTATATTATCATGTACAAGCAAAAGGCATATCCTGTAGACTTGTTTTTTTTTATATCAACTTCATATGCATCATCTTCTTATACTCAGTCTCATACATTCGAACTGAAAAGAAAAGGAAAACAAAAGAAAAAAAAGAAAAAAAAACTGAAGTGTATCATCTTCAATTTAAACAAAAGCTTCAGCAAACAAATTCAGGCCTATTTCAACTTTGTCAAGTCTGTGTCAAAATTTAAAGCAACCTTGTTCAACAATAAGTAGCTTTGTTCTTTCCTGGGAGACAAGGTGAGTAACCTCACTTTTGTTACTTTAAAGCCAAATTTTGTTGCATGCTAGTGTTGTTGAACTAAATTTGTATTGGGTGAATCTGCTGTGTGTATAGATGTATGATGTATGTATGTTATTTCCAACAGAAGCTACTCTATTATAGTTCCAGTTTTTCTGTGTGGTATAAATTTATTTTTCCTTGGAACCAATTGTTGATAGGACTAAGTTACAAACAAAAGATGTTTGATTAATCATAGATTAAGGTTTAAAAGTTAAATTTAGATAAATTAAAAATGAGTGACTCTGTAAACCAAAACCAACAGTGCAATTGTATATAAAGTTGAAACCGAAACTTTGTAATTCATTAACCCAAGATTATAGATTGAATCCATACACCAAAACATGATTTTTAACACTAAAACCATAATTTCTAGTTTGGGAATAAGTGTGCATTTCTGGGATGAACTGGATATGGGTTTGGGGGAAATTCTGGTGATCTCGATGTTAAGGGAGGTCGTGGCTCTCTAGGATGGTAGAGGAGTGAACAGGGGTTGCAGGAAAATTTCTGGGGAGGCGAGCAGATGAACGTGGAAGCGGTGGTGACGAACTCTAGTTTGTAAACCTAGTTTGGACGTGGATTTGTGTTTCGATTCGTTCGTCACCGTTAGGTGATCGAGTCCAACGTGGCTTTGGGGGATGGTAGCGGGGTGGTAGACGAGGTCGTGGCCGGAATTTCGTGACCTCCGGTGGTCGGAGGAGTGGATGCGACGCGTTGACGGGTTTGGGGTTGGTGGCTTTTGCGCCTTCCAGGTTTGAGTTGCGAACTCGATTTTGATTCGAGATGCTGCAGTGGCTTTGGAGGATCGTGATGATGTCATGAGTTGATCGGCGAAGGGTTGCAGTTCTGGTGGGTGGCCGGAGGTGGTCAGAGACACGGTGCACGTGCACCGTGCATTTTTGAGGTCTGGTGGGTTTTTTGGGGGCGTGCAGATTTTTTTTCTCGGGGAAGACTCGAGTTATACGAGAGCTCGACTCGAAGCAGGGGGAGGCAAGACTCGAAGCAAGTTTGATTTCCTCGAGTCAGTTTGTTTTGTTTCAGGTTTTTTTCAAAACCTGTTTGCAAACTTGAAGTTTGACCAAATTTAAATAGAATTTAAAGTTGTGAGATAGTTTTAACAAGTATAAATCTAGCTGAAGTTTAGATTCAAATGATTTTGGATCTTAAAAGTTTTAAATTATTTCAATGTGGGTTTAGGTTTTTAAAAAAACTGCAGATTTTATGATTTTCAAATTTGAATCTTAAATCTGAAAATAAGATTTAAACAGTGGTTTAAATTTAAAAGTTAAGTTCAGTTTTCAAATCAAATAATTAAAGTAGTGGATTCAAAAATCATTTTTGAATCCAGGTCAGGGAATTTGAACCAGTTTCTAAATCTGGATGTTTTTAAATCAAGTTTAAATCAAATAGTTTTTTAAGTAAATTTGTTTCAAACAAATGTTTTAAAACTTGAATTTTGGTAAAGTTCTTTTATAAAAGAAATTTCAGAAAAAAAAATTATTAATTAAACTGTTTAAATAACTTGAATGATAAATGTTCTTCACATTTATTTTAAAGGATTATAAATTGAATTTAAATTTGATTAATGTTTAAATGGTTAATCATTTTGGATCTTAAATTCAAAATGGAATTTAAATTTGAATTTAAAAGTGTAATGTTTTTAAATATATAGTTAAACGTTAATTAAATCATAAGTAAAGGAAATGAATTATATTAAGGATAATTAAGGTTCTTAGTGATTTAATTAATAAGGTAATTAAAGAATTATTTTGTTATATAAATTAATAAATTAGATTAATTTATAATTAAAAATAATTAATAATGATTTAATCTAAAGTAATTTCTTAAGAAAGTGATTAAGAAATGTTATTGGTTAATAAAGATAATCGACTAAGGAGTATGGAATATTGACAAAGGTGATTAATTTTAATAATTAATTTGGATTAATTAAAATAAGTAATTAAAAGTTTAAATTAAGTAAGGAATAATTAATTTATAAACTAAGGATTATTAATTAGATATAAATTAATGATTTAAGTTGATTGATCAAGCGATTAAGCAATAAATTAAATTTAAGGATAATGTGATAGATTAACCCAGGTAATTAATTTAAGAATAATTAATTTTTTAAAAGTTAATTAACTAATGAAGGTGATTAAGGAAAAAAATCATCAATTAAGGAGTAATTAATTAATTAATTAAGAATGATTAATTAAGAATAAATTATTAATTTAGGATAAATTAATGATTAATTAAAAGATAGTTTACTAAATGTTTTTAAATTAAATTGATTATTAATTTCCCATGACCAACAAATTTATTCATAGAAATAAATCTAATTAACTTAATCAGATAATTAAATTAATCCTACCTATGGATGCTTGGATTATATTGGATGTTAAACTGTTTGATATCCCTGTTATATGATGCTTTATGATTATCCTGATTTGTGTTGTGATCTATGATGAAATTTATTATCTATGATATATATATCTGTGAAACTGTGTATGAAAGATAAGCGTTGTAATTTATATCGCTTATTTAATATATTGTTGTATTTGATCTGTGATGATTGAATGATGTTGCACAAATTGTGTTAAACCCCTGGACCACCCCATACACACACGAATATGGATTTCACGAGGAAATCGATTTAAGTCACGGATTTTTGAAAATAGTTTGAATTTGAATTTTTTAAATTCAAAATGTTTTGGAAATGGAATCGAAATAAAAGTAAAAAGCTTTTGAAATGGAATTTCAAAGATGAAATTTATTTTTGAATAACTTGATTAAATTTTGGAATTTAAATAATTTGATTTAAATTTAAATTCAAGATTTGAAATTGAATTCTATGATTTGAAATTAGAAATTAAAGATGTTATACCAGTCATATATGAGTTAAACCATTTTAAATATATTAATTTTGAGAATTAGAGGGCTTTAACTTGAGCAAATACAATTGGATTTTTCTGAAACGAAAACTGTTTGTTTTCAATTAATAAAAGCTTTTACATAAGAAATGAACTTCCAATTTGAGTTAAAATGATCTCTAATTTGAAATGAAGATAATTTCCAAGTTATGAAAACGATTTGAAAGCTATAAGTTAAATCTTTAATTTAAAGATTTAAATGGGTTGATCCTATAGAAATGAAATTATTTTGGAAATCTATGAATTGATCTTTGTGAGATAAATCTTTTTGTTTAAAAGATTTGAAATGGTAATTTGTTTAACCATTTAAAGAAAATTTTGGGTTTAAGTTGTGACTTAATTGAAATCCCAATATCCATATGTTTTTGAACTATTTCGCTCACTATTCGGTTTAGCCAGGAGAGGACCTTTGTGTCATATACCCATTCCGAATATGTGATTCGTCGTTATGGATAGCATTTGAAGACCGGTGATGAAGACCGGATATTCACAAGAATGAAAGGATAACTCGTCGATTGTCTCTGCACTGAGTCGCGTCGGTATAGAGATTTCCTAAGTGATGGGAAGTCCGATCGGGATTGTGAATACCCGGATTGCAAGGGCTTCGTAAGAAGTGCCTTCGGTTCTGTTCGAGCCCGGAACAGACTTGTATGGATTGTGTGTCTGACATTATATTTTGAGATATAAAGCAGATTTCTTTCAAATACATTTCTGTTGGTGGAGGAGAATTTATTCTTTTAGCTTAACACCCTTCTCTGAGACGTACGAGCTCAGAGGTTATGTAGTTGAAGGTTATCAGCGATATATTCCCAATTTGGTAATGTGACATGCTAAGTGTTGCTGTGAAATGATCATTGTGTGATCATTTGTGATATGATCATTTGTTTGATCATTTATCTTTGTGATCATTACTTTGATCATTTTTTGACCCGAAGCATAGCTTTGTACCAAAGCGTAGCTTTATGGACGAGACTTCGTCGAGCCTCACACCCCGGAATGGTCAAAACAGGAAAGATGCAGCAAGGTTATTAGGGGGTAGCGCCCCTTTAGGGTATGTTCATTTCCTTCTAGAAAAGGGTGGTATCACGGTATGGAGCCCAGATACTTACTCATGTGGAAAACACTCTATTTATTATGGTGTGATGTTGGTTATCGAGCGCTCGGATAAAGGTCCTAAAGGACCGGGAGGTGGCATACTCGTGTTAGTTGTTACGCAGTTAGGGGTAACCCGGCCTTGTGTTGGCAGAGATCCGGTTAGGTTCTCGGGACGTCCTTCCAGAGGCGTTTCCATGTGGCAATGGGAAGTTCCTTGGCCTGACCATTTGTTGGAAATCCAAAGAAACAATACGAGCCTTGTACGGTTTTAGTTGTAGAACCTGTCTCCTCAGGAGGCAGCTATAGTGGGCATAATATAATGGTACCTATGCTGGCTAAGATTTATATTCTACTTTCGAAATTGTTTTCTACACTATGCACTAATAATAATATCAAATGATTTGATTTTGCGTAGTAAGCATGTTTGACTATCATAAGAAGAAATCTCCTCCAAGTCTGCGTTTGCATTGTGTGTGTGGCGGGAGGTCTTATGGTAGTTTCATTTTCAAAAAGCATTGCGAATTTACTTTAAAATTCTCTTGTTGATCGTTTTTAAAGATAAACTGTTTTTGTTGCTCACACCAGTCCCATGACTGATCCGGAGTTTATTGTTCCTTTCCTAAACTCTGGGTGCTCATTATTTTCTACACGAGCAGTCTAGAGTTGGGTTTTTCAGATTGTTAGGTTCAATGAATTATCTGGAGTTAGTTCAGTCTTTGGTTCGCACCAGTCTTGCCTAGCTTGGTGCATTGTTATGGGGAGTTCGAGCTATTGCTGGATTAGTTCTTGGAGATGGAGTTCAGATTTGGAATTCTTCGTTGAAGACTATCTTAGAGTTATTTTGTTCCGCTGCTAGTGTTATCTATTTTCTTTCCGCTGCTATATTTCTTGTATCTCTGGTGTATATTGATATTCATTGTATCATCTGTTGTATCAAAGCTGTATATCAATGTATTATTCTTTTATTCCACTGTGTTGTTATACTTAATGTTATTATAAGCTCCGGCGAATCGGATTTGAACGGTCGAATCTACGGCATTCGAATACGATTTGAAGTATGGATGTCGATTTTCGAGCGGGCAAAATCCGGATTCGTCACATTTTGGTATCAGAGCTAAGGTGAAACTTTAGCTCAGGAGTATAACACGTTAAGTAGCTCATTAGAGATAGGGTGAAGTATCCCTAGAATGAGTATATCCCTAAGATATCCGTTTGAATGCCTCAGTAAATTCTCTTACTATCCACTGATAGTGAGTATGAGTGCGAGAAGAGAACAAGATAGGGGACAGGGGAAATACGACTATAATTGGTCGATACTCCGTAACAACAGTGGAAACAACTTTCTTATCAATTTCCTTTGATTCGTCTCTAAATTCTTTGATTGATTCGTGACAACTCCAGAAAGAAGTTCGGTGCGGTGATAGCCATACGAATCGTTGTAGAAAATCCTTATTTCGTATCTCCATCGATTTCTTATCAGTTTTAGATTTAAAATCTTAATGAATATGAATTTGAAATTAGAAATTTAGATAAATTCGAAATTTTAAATTGAGCTAACTTGATTAATAGAATATGAAGAATGATTAGAATTGTATCGATAAAATGATTTTGTTTAAAACCAAAATTGAAATTCTATCGTAATTTCTTGTATCTATTGTTAATATTCTGATTTGGTAAGCCAAATGCAGAATTGGTATCCAGTTTGATCTGAAAAGATATTTCTCTATCTTTCATCTATCTTTGTTGTTTTCGTGCCTGCGAATTTCGAGGACGAAATTCCTTTTAAGGGGGGGAGTCTGTAACGATCCCGAATTTTAATTTATTTTAAATCGATAATTTAATTTATTTTTGATTTAAAATGGTGAAATTTATTTTTAAAATTTATTTGAAAATTATCAAAATGAAGTCTTTAAAGATAAAATAAACAAAGTAAACATATTAAAATAAAATTTTAACAACATATTAACGATAGGAATTTATTCAAGAAATAAATAGAAACAAAAGAAGTAATAAAACTTTTACCAAATATAAAGCCAAATGGAATATTAATAAACTATGTGAAGTATTAAATAAATACATTAGAAATTTTTTTATCAACATAAAATGAAAAGGCTGCCAGGTAAGTAAGGCAAGCATGAACAAACAAAAGACAAGTATAAAAAGCAAGACAAAATAAAATAACAAACAAAGACATATCAGCCACCAAAGCAAGAATAAAATATAACAAACAAAAATATAAGTACAAAATCATCTCAGCCGAGTAATGTAGAGCAAGCCAAAGTAAGTAGAAAAAAGAAACATCTATGAACAAAAATATAAATAAAGTAAGTACATACAAAATAAACAAGTACTAGCAAAAGCAACATACCTCTGTAAAGCAGCCGAAACAAAGATATGCAAGGCAAAGAAAAAAATCTGCTAGCACACCATAATGTCTCATCTCAGCCACGATTTGTTGTACAAATATATCACCTGTAGCTTGTTTATTTATATTATCATGTACAAGCAAAAGGCATATCCTGTAGACTTGTTTTTTTTTTATATCAACTTCATATGCATCATCTTCTTATACTCAGTCTCATTCATTCGAACTGAAAAGAAAAGAAAAGAAAAGAAAAAAGAAAAAAAATGAAGTGATTATCATCTTCAATTTAAACAAAAGCTTCAGCAAACAAATTCAGGCCTATTTCAACTTTGTCAAGTCTGTGTCAAAATTTAAAGCAACCTTGTTCAACAATAAGTAGCTTTGTTCTTTCCTGGGAGACAAGGTGAGTAACCTCACTTTTGTTACTTTAAAGCCAAATTTTGTTGCATGCTAGTGTTGTTGAACTAAATTTGTATTGGGTGAATCTGCTGTGTGTATAGATGTATGATGTATGTATGTTATTTCCAACAGAAGCTACTCTATTATAGTTCCAGTTTTTCTGTGTGGTATAAATTTATTTTTCCTTGGAACCAATTGTTGATAGGACTAAGTTACAAACAAAAGATGTTTGATTAATCATAGATTAAGGTTTAAAAGTTAAATTTAGATAAATTAAAAATGAGTGACTCTGTAAACCAAAACCAACAGTGCAATTGTATATAAAGTTGAAACCCAAACTTTGTAATTCATTAACCCAAGATTATAGATTGAATCCATACACCAAAACATGATTTTTAACACTAAAACCATAATTTCTAGTTTGGGAATAAGTGTGCATTTCTGGGATGAACTGGATATGGGTTTGGGGGAAATTCTGGTGATCTCGATGTTAAGGGAGGTCGTGGCTCTCTAGGATGGTAGAGGAGTGAACAGGGGTTGCAGGAAAATTTCTGGGGAGGCGAGCAGATGAACGTGGAAGCGGTGGTGACGAACTCTAGTTTGTAAACCTAGTTTGGACGTGGATTTGTGTTTCGATTCGTTCGTCACCGTTAGGTGATCGAGTTCAACGTGGCTTTGGGGGATGGTAGCGGGGTGGTAGACGAGGTCGTGGCCGGAATTTCGTGACCTCCGGTGGTCGGAGGAGTGGATGCGACGCGTTGACAGGTTTGGGGTTGGTGGCTTTTGCGCCTTCCAGGTTTGAGTTGCGAACTCGATTTTGATTCGAGATGCTGAAGTGGCTTTGGAGGATCGTGATGATGTCATGAGTTGATCGGCGAAGGGTTGCAGTTCTGGTGGGTGGCCGGAGGTGGTCAGAGACACGGTGCATGTGCACCGTGCATTTTTGAGGTCTGGTGGGTTTTTTGGGGGCGTGCGGTTTTTTTTTCTCGGGGAAGACTCGGGTTATACGAGAGCTCGACTCGAAGCAGGGGGAGGCAAGACTCGAAGCAAGTTTGATTTCCTCGAGTCAGTTTGTTTTGCTTCAGGTTTTTTTCAAAACCTGTTTGTAAACTTGAAATTTGACCAAATTTAAATAGAATTTAAAGTTGTGAGATAGTTTTAACAAGTATAAATCTAGCTGAAGTTTAGATTCAAATGATTTTGAATCTTAAAAGTTTTAAATTATTTCAATGAGGGTTTAGGTTTTTAAAAAAACTGCAGATTTCCAGATTTTCAAATTTGAATCTTAAATCTGAAAATAAGATTTAAACAGTGGTTTAAATTTAAAAGTTAAGTTCAGTTTTCAAATCAAATAATTAAAGTAGTGGATTCAAAAATCATTTTTGAATCCAGGTCAGGGAATTTGAACCAGTTTCTAAATCTGGATGTTTTTAAATCAAGTTTAAATCAATTAGTTTTTTAAGTAAATTTGTTTCAAACAAATGTTTTAAAACTTGAATTTTGGTAAAGTTCTTTTATAAAAGAAATTTCAGAAAAAAAATTATTAATTAAACTTTTTTAAATAACTTGAATGATAAATGTTCTTCACATTTATTTTAAAGGATTATAAATTGAATTTAAATTTGATTAATGTTTAAATGGTTAAGCATTTTGGATCTTAAATTCAAAATGGAATTTAAATTTGAATTTAAAAGTGTAATGTTTTTAAATATATAGTTAAACGTTAATTAAATCATAAGTAAAGGAAATGAATTATATTAAGGATAATTAAGGTTCTTAGTGATTTAATTAATAAGGTAATTAAAGAATTATTTTGTTTTATAGTTTAATAAATTAGATTAATTTATAATTAAAAATAATTAATAATGATTTAATCTAAAGTAATTTCTTAAGAAAGTGATTAAGAAATGTTATTGGTTAATAAAGATAATCGACTAAGGAGTATGGAATATTGACAAAGGTGATTAATTTTAATAATTAATTTGGATTAATTAAAATAAGTAATTAAAAGTTTAAATTAAGTAAGGAATAATTAATTTATAAACTAAGGATTATTAATTAGATATAAATTAATGATTTAAGTTGATTGATCAAGCGATTAAGCAATAAATTAAATTTAAGGATAATGTGATAGATTAACCCAGGTAATTAATTTAAGAATAATTAATTTTTTAAAAGTCAATTAACTAATGAAGGTGATTAAGGAAAAAAAATCATCAATTAAGGAGTAATTAATTAATTAATTAAGAATAATTAATTAAGAATAAATTATTAATTTAGGATAAATTAATGATTAATTAAAAGATAGTTTACTAAATGTTTTTAAATTAAATTGATTATTAATTTCCCATGGCCAACAAATTTATTCATAGAAATAAATCTAATTAACTTAATCAGATAATTAAATTAATCCTACCTATGGATGCTTGGATTATATTGGATGTTAAACTGTTTGATATCCCTGTTATATGATGCTTTATGATTATCCTGATTTGTGTTGTGATCTATGATGAAATTTATTATCTATGATATATATATCTGTGAAACTGTGTATGAAAGATAAGCGTTGTAATTTATATCGCTTATTTAATATATTGTTGTATTTGATCTGTGATGATTGAATGATGTTGCACAAATTGTGTTAAACCCCTGGACCACCCCATACACACACGAATATGGATTTCACGAGGAAATCGATTTAAGTCACGGATTTTTGAAAATAGTTTGAATTTGAATTTTTTAAATTCAAAATGTTTTGGAAATGGAATCGAAATAAAAGTAAAAAGCTTTTGAAATGGAATTTCAAAGATGAAATTTATTTTTGAATAACTTGATTAAATTTTGGAATTTAAATAATTTGATTTAAATTTAAATTCAAGATTTGAAATTGAATTCTATGATTTGAAATTAGAAATTAAAGATGTTATACCAGTCATATATGAGTTAAACCATTTTAAATATATTAATTTTGAGAATTAGAGGGCTTTAACTTGAGCAAATACAATTGGATTTTTCTGAAACGAAAACTGTTTGTTTTCAATTAATAAAAGCTTTTACATAAGAAATGAACTTCCAATTTGAGTTAAAATGATCTCTAATTTGAAATGAAGATAATTTCCAAGTTATGAAAACGATTTGAAAGCTATAAGTTAAATCTTTAATTTAAAGATTTAAATGGGTTGATCCTATAGAAATGAAATTATTTTGGAAATCTATGAATTGATCTTTGTGAGATAAATCTTTTTGTTTAAAAGATTTGAAATGGTAATTTGTTTAACCATTTAAAGAAAATTTTGGGTTTAAGTTGTGACTTAATTGAAATCCCAATATCCATATGTTTTTGAACTATTTCGCTCACTATTCGGTTTAGCCGGGAGAGGACCTTTGTGTCATATACCCATTCCGAATATGTGATTCGTCGTTATGGATAGTATTTGAAGACCGGTGATGAAGACCGGATATTCACAAGAACGAAAGGATAACTCGTCGATTGTCTCTGCACTGAGTCGCGCCGGTATAGAGATTTCCTAAGTGATGGGAAGTCCGATCGGGATTGTGAATACTCGTATTGCAAGGGCTTCGTAAGAAGTGCCTTCGGTTCTGTTCGAGCCCGGAACAGACTTGTATGGATTGTGTGTCTTGCATTACATTTTGAGATATAAAGCAGATTTCTTTCAAATACATTTCTGTTGGTGGCGGAGAATTTATTCTTTTAGCTTAACACCCTTCTCTGAGACGTACGAGCTCAGAGGTTATGTAGTTGAAGGTTATCAGCGATATATTCCCAATTTGGTAATGTGACATGCTAAGTGTTGCTGTGAAATGATCATTGTTTGATCATTTGTGATATGATCATTTGTTTGATCATTTATCTTTATGATCATTACTTTGATCATTTTTTGACCCGAAGCATAGCTTTGTACCAAAGCGTAGCTTTGTGGACGAGACTTCGTCGAGCCTCACACCCCGGAATGGTCAAAACAGGAAAGATGCAGCAAGGTTATTAGGGGGTAGCGCCCCTTTAGGGTATGTTCATTTCCTTCTAGAAAAGGGTGGTATCACGGTATGGAGCAAGATACTTACTCATGTGGAAAACACTCTATTTATTATGGTGTGATGTTGGTTATCGAGCGCTCGGATAAAGGTCCTAAAGGACCGGGAGGTGGCATACTCGTGTTAGTTGTTACCCAGTTAGGGGTAACCCGGCCTTGTGTTGGCAGAGATCCGGTTAGGTTCTCGGGACGTCCTTCCAGAGGCGTTTCCATGTGGCAATGGGAAGTTCCTTGGCCTGACCATTTGTTGGAAATCCAAAGAAACAATACGAGCCTTGTACGGTTTTAGTTGTAGAACCTGTCTCCTCAGGAGGCAGCTATAGCGGGCATAATATAATGGTACCTATGCTGGCTAAGATTTATATTCTACTTTCGAAATTGTTTTCTACACTATGCACTAATAATAATATCAAATGATTTGATTTTGCGTAGTAAGCATGTTTGACTATCATAAGAAGAAATCTCCTCCAAGTCTGCGTTTGCATTGTGTGTGTGGCGGGAGGTCTTATGGTAGTTTCATTTTCAAAAAGCATTGCGAATTTACTTTAAAATTCTCTTGTTGATCGTTTTTAAAGATAAACTGTTTTTGTTGCTCACACCAGTCTCATGACTGATCCGGAGTTTATTGTTCCTTTCCTAAACTCTGGGTGCTCATTATTTTCTACACGAGCAGTCTAGAGTTGGGTTTTTCAGATTGTTAGGTTCAATGAATTATCTGGAGTTAGTTCAGTCTTTGGTTCGCACCAGTCTTGCCTAGCTTGGTGCATTGTTATGGGGAGTTCGAGCTATTGCTGGATTAGTTCTTGGAGATGGAGTTCAGATTTGGAATTCTTCGTTGAAGACTATCTTAGAGTTATTTTGTTCCGCTGCTAGTGTTATCTATTTTCTTTCCGCTGCTAAATTTCTTGTATCTCTGGTGTATATTGATATTCATTGTATCATCTGTTGTATCAAAGCTGTATATCAATGTATTATTCTTTTATTCCGCTGGGTTGTTATACTTAATGTTGTTATAAGCTCCGGCGAATCGGATTTGAACGGTCGAATCTACGGCATTCGAATACGATTTGAAGTATGGATGTCGATTTTCGAGCGGGCAAAATCCGGATTCGTCACATTTTGGTATCAGAGCTAAGGTGAAACTTTAGCTCAGGAGTATAACACGTTAAGTAGCTCATTAGAGATAGGGTGAAGTATCCCTAGAATGAGTATATCCCTAAGATATCCGTTTGAATGCCTCAGTAAATTCTCTTACTATCCACTGATAGTGAGTATGAGTGCGAGAAGAGAACAAGATAGGGGACAGGGGAAATACGACTATAATTGGTCGATACTCCGTAACAACAGTGGAAACAACTTTCTTATCAATTTCCTTTGATTCGTCTCTAAATTCTTTGATTGATTCGTGACAACTCCAGAAAGAAGTTCGGTGCGGTGATAGCCATACGAATCGTTGTAGAAAATCCTTATTTCGTATCTCCATCGATTTCTTATCAGTTTTAGATTTAAAATCTTAATGAATATGAATTTGAAATTAGAAATTTAGATAAATTCGAAATTTTAAATTGAGCTAACTTGATTAATAGAATATGAAGAATGATTAGAATTGTATCGATAAAATGATTTTGTTTAAAACCAAAATTGAAATTCTATCGTAATTTCTTGTATCTATTGTTAATATTCTGATTTGGTAAGCCAAATGCAGAATTGGTATCCAGTTTGATCTGAAAAGATATTTCTCTATCTTTCATCTATCTTTGTTGTTTTCGTGCCTGCGAATTTCGAGGACGAAATTCCTTTTAAGGGGGGGAGTCTGTAACGATCCCGAATTTTAATTTATTTTAAATCGATAATTTAATTTATTTTTGATTTAAAATGGTGAAATTTATTTTTAAAATTTATTTGAAAATTATCAAAATGAAGTCTTTAAAGATAAAATAAACAAAGTAAACATATTAAAATAAAATTTTAACAACATATTAACGATAGGAATTTATTCAAGAAATAAATAGAAACAAAAGAAGTAATAAAACTTTTACCAAATATAAAGCCAAATGGAATATTAATAAACTATGTGAAGTATTAAATAAATACATTAGAAATTTTTTTATCAACATAAAATGAAAAGGCTGCCAGGTAAGTAAGGCAAGCATGAACAAACAAAAGACAAGTATAAAAAGCAAGACAAAATAAAATAACAAACAAAGACATATCAGCCACCAAAGCAAGAATAAAATATAACAAACAAAAATATAAGTACAAAATCATCTCAGCCGAGTAATGTAGAGCAAGCCAAAGTAAGTAGAAAAAAGAAACATCTATGAACAAAAATATAAATAAAGTAAGTACATACAAAATAAACAAGTACTAGCAAAAGCAACATACCTCTGTAAAGCAGCCGAAACAAAGATATGCAAGGCAAAGAAAAAAATCTGCTAGCACACCATAATGTCTCATCTCAGCCACGATTTGTTGTACAAATATATCACCTGTAGCTTGTTTATTTATATTATCATGTACAAGCAAAAGGCATATCCTGTAGACTTGTTTTTTTTTTATATCAACTTCATATGCATCATCTTCTTATACTCAGTCTCATTCATTCGAACTGAAAAGAAAAGAAAAGAAAAGAAAAGAAAAGAAAAAAGAAAAAAAATGAAGTGATTATCATCTTCAATTTAAACAAAAGCTTCAGCAAACAAATTCAGGCCTATTTCAACTTTGTCAAGTCTGTGTCAAAATTTAAAGCAACCTTGTTCAACAATAAGTAGCTTTGTTCTTTCCTGGGAGACAAGGTGAGTAACCTCACTTTTGTTACTTTAAACCCAAATTTTGTTGCATGCTAGTGTTGTTGAACTAAATTTGTATTGGGTGAATCTGCTGTGTGTATAGATGTATGATGTATGTATGTTATTTCCAACAGAAGCTACTCTATTATAGTTCCAGTTTTTCTGTGTGGTATAAATTTATTTTTCCTTGGAACCAATTGTTGATAGGACTAAGTTACAAACAAAAGATGTTTGATTAATCATAGATTAAGGTTTAAAAGTTAAATTTAGATAAATTAAAAATGAGTGACTCTGTAAACCAAAACCAACAGTGCAATTGTATATAAAGTTGAAACCCAAACTTTGTAATTCATTAACCCAAGATTATAGATTGAATCCATACACCAAAACATGATTTTTAACACTAAAACCATAATTTCTAGTTTGGGAATAAGTGTGCATTTCTGGGATGAACTGGATATGGGTTTGGGGGAAATTCTGGTGATCTCGATGTTAAGGGAGGTCGTGGCTCTCTAGGATGGTAGAGGAGTGAACAGGGGTTGCAGGAAAATTTCTGGGGAGGCGAGCAGATGAACGTGGAAGCGGTGGTGACGAACTCTAGTTTGTAAACCTAGTTTGGACGTGGATTTGTGTTTCGATTCGTTCGTCACCGTTAGGTGATCGAGTTCAACGTGGCTTTGGGGGATGGTAGCGGGGTGGTAGACGAGGTCGTGGCCGGAATTTCGTGACCTCCGGTGGTCGGAGGAGTGGATGCGACGCGTTGACAGGTTTGGGGTTGGTGGCTTTTGCGCCTTCCAGGTTTGAGTTGCGAACTCGATTTTGATTCGAGATGCTGAAGTGGCTTTGGAGGATCGTGATGATGTCATGAGTTGATCGGCGAAGGGTTGCAGTTCTGGTGGGTGGCCGGAGGTGGTCAGAGACACGGTGCATGTGCACCGTGCATTTTTGAGGTCTGGTGGGTTTTTTGGGGGCGTGCGGTTTTTTTTTCTCGGGGAAGACTCGGGTTATACGAGAGCTCGACTCGAAGCAGGGGGAGGCAAGACTCGAAGCAAGTTTGATTTCCTCGAGTCAGTTTGTTTTGCTTCAGGTTTTTTTCAAAACCTGTTTGCAAACTTGAAATTTGACCAAATTTAAATAGAATTTAAAGTTGTGAGATAGTTTTAACAAGTATAAATCTAGCTGAAGTTTAGATTCAAATGATTTTGAATCTTAAAAGTTTTAAATTATTTCAATGAGGGTTTAGGTTTTTAAAAAAACTGCAGATTTCCAGATTTTCAAATTTGAATCTTAAATCTAAAAATAAGATTTAAACAGTGGTTTAAATTTAAAAGTTAAGTTCAGTTTTCAAATCAAATAATTAAAGTAGTGGATTCAAAAATCATTTTTGAATCCAGGTCAGGGAATTTGAACCAGTTTCTAAATCTGGATGTTTTTAAATCAAGTTTAAATCAATTAGTTTTTTAAGTAAATTTGTTTCAAACAAATGTTTTAAAACTTGAATTTTGGTAAAGTTCTTTTATAAAAGAAATTTCAGAAAAAAAATTATTAATTAAACTTTTTTAAATAACTTGAATGATAAATGTTCTTCACATTTATTTTAAAGAATTATAAATTGAATTTAAATTTGATTAATGTTTAAATGGTTAATCATTTTGGATCTTAAATTCAAAATGGAATTTAAATTTGAATTTAAAAGTGTAATGTTTTTAAATATATAGTTAAACGTTAATTAAATCATAAGTAAAGGAAATGAATTATATTAAGGATAATTAAGGTTCTTAGTGATTTAATTAATAAGGTAATTAAAGAATTATTTTGTTTTATAGTTTAATAAATTAGATTAATTTATAATTAAAAATAATTAATAATGATTTAATCTAAAGTAATTTCTTAAGAAAGTGATTAAGAAATGTTATTGGTTAATAAAGATAATCGACTAAGGAGTATGGAATATTGACAAAGGTGATTAATTTTAATAATTAATTTGGATTAATTAAAATAAGTAATTAAAAGTTTAAATTAAGTAAGGAATAATTAATTTATAAACTAAGGATTATTAATTAGATATAAATTAATGATTTAAGTTGATTGATCAAGCGATTAAGCAATAAATTAAATTTAAGGATAATGTGATAGATTAACCCAGGTAATTAATTTAAGAATAATTAATTTTTTAAAAGTCAATTAACTAATGAAGGTGATTAAGGAAAAAAAATCATCAATTAAGGAGTAATTAATTAATTAATTAAGAATAATTAATTAAGAATAAATTATTAATTTAGGATAAATTAATGATTAATTAAAAGATAGTTTACTAAATGTTTTTAAATTAAATTGATTATTAATTTCCCATGACCAACAAATTTATTCATAGAAATAAATCTAATTAACTTAATCAGATAATTAAATTAATCCTACCTATGGATGCTTGGATTATATTGGATGTTAAACTGTTTGATATCCCTGTTATATGATGCTTTATGATTATCCTGATTTGTGTTGTGATCTATGATGAAATTTATTATCTATGATATATATATCTGTGAAACTGTGTATGAAAGATAAGCGTTGTAATTTATATCGCTTATTTAATATATTGTTGTATTTGATCTGTGATGATTGAATGATGTTGCACAAATTGTGTTAAACCCCTGGACCACACCATACACACACGAATATGGATTTCACGAGGAAATCGATTTAAGTCACGGATTTTTGAAAATAGTTTGAATTTGAATTTTTTAAATTCAAAATGTTTTGGAAATGGAATCGAAATAAAAGTAAAAAGCTTTTGAAATGGAATTTCAAAGATGAAATTTATTTTTGAATAACTTGATTAAATTTTGGAATTTAAATAATTTGATTTAAATTTAAATTCAAGATTTGAAATTGAATTCTATGATTTGAAATTAGAAATTAAAGATGTTATACCAGTCATATATGAGTTAAACCATTTTAAATATATTAATTTTGAGAATTAGAGGGCTTTAACTTGAGCAAATACAATTGGATTTTTCTGAAACGAAAACTGTTTGTTTTCAATTAATAAAAGCTTTTACATAAGAAATGAACTTCCAATTTGAGTTAAAATGATCTCTAATTTGAAATGAAGATAATTTCCAAGTTATGAAAACGATTTGAAAGCTATAAGTTAAATCTTTAATTTAAAGATTTAAATGGGTTGATCCTATAGAAATGAAATTATTTTGGAAATCTATGAATTGATCTTTGTGAGATAAATCTTTTTGTTTAAAAGATTTGAAATGGTAATTTGTTTAACCATTTAAAGAAAATTTTGGGTTTAAGTTGTGACTTAATTGAAATCCCAATATCCATATGTTTTTGAACTATTTCGCTCACTATTCGGTTTAGCCGGGAGAGGACCTTTGTGTCATATACCCATTCCGAATATGTGATTCGTCGTTATGGATAGCATTTGAAGACCGGTGATGAAGACCGGATATTCATAAGAACGAAAGGATAACTCGTCGATTGTCTCTGCACTGAGTCGCGCCGGTATAGAGATTTCCTAAGTGATGGGAAGTCCGATCGGGATTGTGAATACCCGGATTGCAAGGGCTTCGTAAGAAGTGCCTTCGGTTCTGTTCGAGCCCGGAACAGACTTGTATGGATTGTGTGTCTGACATTACATTTTGAGATATAAAGCAGATTTCTTTCAAATACATTTCTGTTGGTGGCGGAGAATTTATTCTTTTAGCTTAACACCCTTCTCTGAGACGTACGAGCTCAGAGGTTATGTAGTTGAAGGTTATCAGCGATATATTCCCAATTTGGTAATGTGACATGCTAAGTGTTGCTGTGAAATGATCATTGTTTGATCATTTGTGATATAATCATTTGTTTGATCATTTATCTTTGTGATCATTACTTTGATCATTTTTTGACCCGAAGCATAGCTTTGTGGACGAGACTTCGTCGAGCCTCACACCCCGGAATGGTCAAAACAGGAAAGATGCAGCAAGGTTATTAGGGGGTAGCGCCCCTTTAGGGTATGTTCATTTCCTTCTAGAAAAGGGTGGTATCACGGTATGGAGCCCAGATACTTACTCATGTGGAAAACACTCTATTTATTATGGTGTGATGTTGGTTATCGAGCGCTCGGATAAAGGTCCTAAAGGACCGGGAGGTGGCATACTCGTGTTAGTTGTTACCCAGTTAGGGGTAACCCGGCCTTGTGTTGGCAGAGATCCGGTTAGGTTCTCGGGACGTCCTTCCAGAGGCGTTTCCATGTGGCAATGGGAAGTTCCTTGGCCTGACCATTTGTTGGAAATCCAAAGAAACAATACGAGCCTTGTACGGTTTTAGTTGTAAAACCTGTCTCCTCAGGAGGCAGCTATAGCGGGCATAATATAATGGTACCTATGCTGGCTAAGATTTATATTCTAATTTCGAAATTGTTTTCTACACTATGCACTAATAATAATATCAAATGATTTGATTTTGCATAGTAAGCATGTTTGACTATCATAAGAAGAAATCTCCTCCAAGTCTGCGTTTGCATTGTGTGTGTGGCGGGAGGTCTTATGGTAGTTTCATTTTCAAAAAGCATTGCGAATTTACTTTAAAATTCTCTTGTTGATCGTTTTTAAAGATAAACTGTTTTTGTTGCTCACACCAGTCCCATGACTGATCCGGAGTTTATTGTTCCTTTCCTAAACTCTGGGTGCTCATTATTTTCTACACGAGCAGTCTAGAGTTGGGTTTTTCAGATTGTTAGGTTCAATGAATTATCTGGAGTTAGTTCAGTCTTTGGTTCGCACCAGTCTTGCCTAGCTTGGTGCATTGTTATGGGGAGTTCGAGCTATTGCTGGATTAGTTCTTGGAGATGGAGTTCAGATTTGGAATTCTTCGTTGAAGACTATCTTAGAGTTATTTTGTTCCGCTGCTAGTGTTATCTATTTTCTTTCCGCTGCTATATTTCTTGTATCTCTGGTGTATATTGATATTCATTGTATCATCTGTTGTATCAAAGCTGTATATCAATGTATTATTCTTTTATTCCGCTGTGTTGTTATACTTAATGTTATTATAAGCTCCGGCGAATCGGATTTGAACGGTCGAATCTACGGCATTCGAATACGATTTGAAGTATGGATGTCGATTTTCGAGCGGGCAAAATCCGGATTCGTCACATTTTGGTATCAGAGCTAAGGTGAAACTTTAGCTCAGGAGTATAACACGTTAAGTAGCTCATTAGAGATAGGGTGAAGTATCCCTAGAATGAGTATATCCCTAAGATATCCGTTTGAATGCCTCAGTAAATTCTCTTACTATCCACTGATAGTGAGTATGAGTGCGAGAAGAGAACAAGATAGGGGACAGGGGAAATACGACTATAATTGGTCGATACTCCGTAACAACAGTGGAAACAACTTTCTTATCAATTTCCTTTGATTCGTCTCTAAATTCTTTGATTGATTCGTGACAACTCCAGAAAGAAGTTCGGTGCGGTGATAGCCATACGAATCGTTGTAGAAAATCCTTATTTCGTATCTCCATCGATTTCTTATCAGTTTTAGATTTAAAATCTTAATGAATATGAATTTGAAATTAGAAATTTAGATAAATTCGAAATTTTAAATTGAGCTAACTTGATTAATAGAATATGAAGAATGATTAGAATTGTATCGATAAAATGATTTTGTTTAAAACCAAAATTGAAATTCTATCGCAATTTCTTGTATCTATTGTTAATATTCTGATTTGGTAAGCCAAATGCAGAATTGGTATCCAGTTTGATCTGAAAAGATATTTCTCTATCTTTCATCTATCTTTGTTGTTTTCGTGCCTGCGAATTTCGAGGACGAAATTCCTTTTAAGGGGGGAAGTCTGTAACGATCCCGAATTTTAATTTATTTTAAATCGATAATTTAATTTATTTTTGATTTAAAATGGTGAAATTTATTTTTAAAATTGATTTGAAAATTATCAAAATGAAGTCTTTAAAGATAAAATAAACAAAGTAAACATATTAAAATAAAATTTTAACAACATATTAACGATAGGAATTTATTCAAGAAATAAATAGAAACAAAAGAAGTAATAAAACTTTTACCAAATATAAAGCCAAATGGAATATTAATAAACTATGTGAAGTATTAAATAAATACATTAGAAAAATTTTTATCAACATAAAATGAAAAGGCTGCCAGGTAAGTAAGGCAAGCATGAACAAACAAAAGACAAGTATAAAAAGCAAGACAAAATAAAATAACAAACAAAGACATATCAGCCACCAAAGCAAGAATAAAATATAACAAATAAAAATATAAGTACAAAATCATCTCAGCCGAGTAATGTAGAGCAAGCCAAAGTAAGTAGAAAAAAGAAACATCTATGAACAAAAATATAAATAAAGTAAGTACATACAAAATAAACAAGTACTAGCAAAAGCAACATACCTCTGTAAAGCAGCCGAAACAAAGATATGCAAGGCAAAGAAAAAAATCTGCTAGCACACCATAATGTCTCATCTCAGCCACGATTTTTTGTACAAATATATCACCTGTAGCTTGTTTATTTATATTATCATGTACAAGCAAAAGGCATATCCTGTAGACTTGTTTTTTTTTTTATCAACTTCATATGCATCATCTTCTTATACTCAGTCTCATTCATTCGAACTGAAAAGAAAAGAAAAGAAAAAAGAAAAAAAATGAAGTGATTATCATCTTCAATTTAAACAAAAGCTTCAGCAAACAAATTCAGGCCTATTTCAACTTTGTCAAGTCTGTGTCAAAATTTAAAGCAACCTTGTTCAACAATAAGTAGCTTTGTTCTTTCCTGGGAGACAAGGTGAGTAACCTCACTTTTGTTACTTTAAAGCCAAATTTTGTTGCATGCTAGTGTTGTTGAACTAAATTTGTATTGGGTGAATCTGCTGTGTGTATAGATGTATGATGTATGTATGTTATTTCCAACAGAAGCTACTCTATTATAGTTCCAGTTTTTCTGTGTGGTATAAATTTATTTTTCCTTGGAACCAATTGTTGATAGGACTAAGTTACAAACAAAAGATGTTTGATTAATCATAGATTAAGGTTTAAAAGTTAAATTTAGATAAATTAAAAATGAGTGACTCTGTAAACCAAAACCAACAGTGCAATTGTATATAAAGTTGAAACCCAAACTTTGTAATTCATTAACCCAAGATTATAGATTGAATCCATACACCAAAACATGATTTTTAACACTAAAACCATAATTTCTAGTTTGGGAATAAGTGTGCATTTCTGGGATGAACTGGATATGGGTTTGGGGGAAATTCTGGTGATCTCGATGTTAAGGGAGGTCGTGGCTCTCTAGGATGGTAGAGGAGTGAACAGGGGTTGCAGGAAAATTTCTGGGGAGGCGAGCAGATGAACGTGGAAGCGGTGGTGACGAACTCTAGTTTGTAAACCTAGTTTGGACGTGGATTTGTGTTTCGATTCGTTCGTCACCGTTAGGTGATCGAGTTCAACGTGGCTTTGGGGGATGGTAGCGGGGTGGTAGACGAGGTCGTGGCCGGAATTTCGTGACCTCCGGTGGTCGGAGGAGTGGATGCGACGCGTTGACAGGTTTGGGGTTGGTGGCTTTTGCGCCTTCCAGGTTTGAGTTGCGAACTCAATTTTGATTCGAGATGCTGAAGTGGCTTTGGAGGATCGTGATGATGTCATGAGTTGATCGGCGAAGGGTTGCAGTTCTGGTGGGTGGCCGGAGGTGGTCAGAGACACGGTGCACGTGCACCGTGCATTTTTGAGGTCTGGTGGGTTTTTTGGGGGCGTGCGGTTTTTTTTTCTCGGGGAAGACACGGGTTATACGAGAGCTCGACTCGAAGCAGGGGGAGGCAAGACTCGAAGCAAGTTTGATTTCCTCGAGTCAGTTTGTTTTGCTTCAGGTTTTTTTCAAAACCTGTTTGCAAACTTGAAATTTGACCAAATTTAAATAGAATTTAAAGTTGTGAGATAGTTTTAACAAGTATAAATCTAGCTGAAGTTTAGATTCAAATGATTTTGAATCTTAAAAGTTTTAAATTATTTCAATGAGGGTTTAGGTTTTTAAAAAAACTGCAGATTTCCAGATTTTCAAATTTGAATCTTAAATCTAAAAATAAGATTTAAACAGTGGTTTAAATTTAAAAGTTAAGTTCAGTTTTCAAATCAAATAATTAAAGTAGTGGATTCAAAAATTATTTTTGAATCCAGGTCAGGGAATTGAACCAGTTTCTAAATCTGGATGTTTTTAAATCAAGTTTAAATCAAATAGTTTTTTAAGTAAATTTGTTTCAAACAAATGTTTTAAAACTTGAATTTTGGTAAAGTTCTTTTATAAAAGAAATTTCAGAAAAAAAAATTATTAATTAAACTGTTTTAAATAACTTGAATGATAAATGTTCTTCACATCTATTTTAAAGGATTATAAATTGAATTTAAATTTGATTAATGTTTAAATGGTTAATCATTTTGGATCTTAAATTCAAAATGGAATTTAAATTTGAATTTAAAAGTGTAATGTTTTTAAATATATAGTTAAACGTTAATTAAATCATAAGTAAAGGAAATGAATTATATTAAGGATAATTAAGGTTCTTAGTGATTTAATTAATAAGGTAATTAAAGAATGATTTTGTTATATAAATTAATAAATTAGATTAATTTACAATTAAAAATAATTAATAATGATTTAATCTAAAATAATTTCTTTAGAAAGTGATTAAGAAATGTTATTGGTTAATAAAGATAATCGACTAAGGAGTATGGAATATTGACAAAGGTGATTAATTTTAATAATTAATTTGGATTAATTAAAATAAGTAATTAAAAGTTTAAATTAAGTAAGGAATAATTAATTTATAAACTAAGGATTATTAATTAGATATAAATTAATGATTTAAGTTGATTGATCAAGCGATTAAGCAATAAATTAAATTTAAGGATAATGTGATAGATTAACCCAGGTAATTAATTTGAGAATAATTAATTTTTTAAAAGTTAATTAACTAATGAAGGTGATTAAGGAAAAAAATCATCAATTAAGGAGTAATTAATTCATAGAAATAATTAAATCTGATTAACTTAATCCCATGACCAACAAATTTATTCATAGAAATAAATCTGATTAACTTAATCAGATAATTAAATTAATCCTACCTATGGATGCTTGGATTATATTGGATGTTAAACTGTTTGATATCCCTGTTATATGATGCTTTATGATTATCCTGATTTGTGTTGTGATCTATGATGAAATTTATTATCTATGATATATATATCTGTGAAACTGTGTATGAAAGATAAGCGTTGTAATTTATATCGCTTATTTAATATATTGTTGTATTTGATCTGTGATGATTGAATGATGTTGCACAAATTGTGTTAAACCCCTGGACCACACCATACACACACGAATATGGATTTCACGAGGAAATCGATTTAAGTCACAGATTTTTGAAAATAGTTTGAATTTGAATTTTTTAAATTCAAAATGTTTTGGAAATGGAATCGAAATAAAAGTAAAAAGCTTTTGAAATGGAATTTCAAAGATGAAATTTATTTTTGAATAACTTGATTAAATTTTGGAATTTAAATAATTTGATTTAAATTTAAATTCAAGATTTGAAATTGAATTCTTTGATTTGAAATTAGAAATTAAAGATGTTATACCAGTCATATATGAGTTAAACCATTTTAAATATATTAATTTTGAGAATTAGAGGGCTTTAACTTGAGCAAATACAATTGGATTTTTCTGAAACGAAAACTGTTTGTTTTCAATTAATAAAAGCTTTCACATAAGAAATGAACTTCCAATTTGAGTTAAAATGATCTCTAATTTGAAATGAAGATAATTTCCAAGTTATGAAAACGATTTGAAAGCTATAAGTTAAATCTTTAATTTAAAGATTTAAATGGGTTGATCCTATAGAAATGAAATTATTTTGGAAATCTATGAATTGATCTTTGTGAGATAAATCTTTTTGTTTAAAAGATTTGAAATGGTAATTTGTTTAACCATTTAAAGAAAATTTTGGGTTTAAGTTGTGACTTAATTGAAATCCCAATATCCATATGTTTTTGAACTATTTCGCTCACTATTCGGTTTAGCCGAGAGAGGACCTTTGTGTCATATATCCCATTCTGAATATGTGATTCGTCGTTATGGATAGCAATTGAAGACCGGTGATGAAGACCGGATATTCACAAGAACGAAAGGATAACTCGTCGATTGTCTCTGCACTGAGTCGCGCCGGTATAGAGATTTCCTAAGTGATGGGAAGTCCGATCGGGATTGTGAATACCCGGATTGCAAGGGCTTCGTAAGAAGTGCCTTCGGTTCTGTTCGAGCCCGGAATAGACTTGTATGGATTGTGTGTCTGACATTACATTTTGAGATATAAAGCAGATTTCTTTCAAATACATTTCCGTTGGTGGCGGAGAATTTATTATTTTAGCTTAACACCCTTCTCTGAGACGTACGAGCTCAGAGGTTATGTAGTTGAAGGTTATCAGCGATATATTCCCAATTTGGTAATGTGACATGCTAAGTGTTGCTGTGAAATGATCATTGTTTGATCATTTGTGATATGATCATTTGTTTGATCATTTATCTTTGTGATCATTACTTTGATCATTTTTTGACCCGAAGCATAGCTTTGTACCAAAGCGTAGCTTTGTGGACGAGACTTCGTCGAGCCTCACACCCCGGAATGGTCAAAACAGGAAAGATGCAGCAAGGTTATTAGGGGGTAGCGCCCCTTTAGGGTATGTTCATTTTCCTTCTGGAAAAGGGTGGTATCATGGTATGGAGCCCAGATACTTACTCATGTGGAAAACACTCTATTTATTATGGTGTGATGTTGGTTATCGTGCGCTCGGATAAAGGTCCTAAAGGACCGGGAGGCGGCATACTCGTGTCAGTTGTTACCCAGTTAGGGGTAACCCGGCCTTGTGTTGGCAGAGATCCGGTTAGGTTCTCGATACGTCCTTCCAGAGGCGTTTCCATGTGGCAATGGGAAGTTCCTTGGCCTGACCATTTGTTGGAAATCCAAAGAAACAATACGAGCCTTGTACGGTTTTAGTTGTAGAACATATCTCCTCAGGAGGCAGCTATAGCGGGCATAATATAATGGTACCTATGCTGGCTAAGATTTATATTCTACTTTCGAAATTGTTTTCTACACTATGAACTAATAATAATATCAAATGATTTGATTTTGCGTAGTAAGCATGTTTGACTATCATAAGAAGAAATCTCCTCCAAGTCTGCGTTTGCATTGTGTGTGTGGCAGGAGGTCTTATGGTAGTTTCATCTTCAAAAAGCATTGCGAATTTACTTTAAAATTCTCTTGTTGATCGTTTTTAAAGATAAACTGTTTTTGTTGCTCACATAAGTCCCATGACTGATCCGGAGTTTATTGTTCCTTTCCTAAACTCTGGGTGCTCATTATTTTCTACACAAGCAGTCTAGAGTTGGGTTTTTCAGATAGTTAGGTTCAATGAATTATCTGGAGTTAGTTCAGTCTTTGGTTCGCACCAGTCTTGCCTAGCTTGGTGCATTGTTATGGGGAGTTCGAGCTATTGCTGGATTAGTTCTTGGAGATGGAGTTCAGATTTGGAATTCTTTGTTGAAGACTATCTTAGAGTTATTTTGTTCCGCTGCTAGTGTTATCTATTTTCTTTCCGCTGCTATATTTCTTGTATCTCTGGTGTATATTGATATTCATTGTATCATATGTTGTATCAAAGCTGTATATCAATGTATTATTCTTTTATTCCGCTGTGTTGTTATACTTAATGTTGTTATAAGCTCCGGCGAATCGGATTTGAGCGGTCGAATCTACGGCATTCGAATACGATTTGAAGTACGGATGTCGATTTTCGAGCGGGCAAAATCCGGATTCGTCACATATACCGTATCGAGTCATAATATATGATAAATATCAACACTCATCGCTTTTTCAATCACTATTTATCTTGTCGATAATTATTAGGGAGTTAGATTAGTCAAAATAGTCATTCAAAATCAAATTCAAAAATAATTGTGAAATCAATTTTTCAAAATGACTAATCTGAAAATATGGTCAAAAATGATTTTCTCGAGGGGGTTATATGAGAAAATTTTTTGCTATTTGAAAATTATTTGAAATGAAAAATATGCACATATTTTCTTTGAAAAACGATGCAGTTACTAAATGTCTCAACAGAAATCACGTTCAACTAATAATTTTTCTATCAACTAGATTACCAGTGTAATCTGCATCTGAATTTCTCTTTCACTCAAAATCATCATTAATTGAATTTGATCGACCAAACCATGAAGTATGCACCAAAAATTTCAAACTCAATTTTAACAGCAATTTAAATGACATTCTCTTGAATTTGAATTGAAGCTGTGTAAATAATCAATAACCGTGAATATAGAGTTAGCTGTATTATAAGCAAATCGATTATCATCCAACAAAAAAACACTATTATTAATCCAAATTAATATATATGAAGTAATTCAAAGAATCTAGAGAATTTTATAGTGTTTTGGCATAAGAATATAATTTGGCCAGCTATGTTGAATAAGTCAGAGTCAAAATTATCATTATTTCATCATCGCATTATTGGCTGATTTAATTCAGAATACGGTGCAGATTATCACATTTAATATATACCATTACCTGTTTTACTTTTACGATAATTTTTCGTGGTTGTCCATTGTGATTCTGTCACCTTTGTACTAAGCTAAGGAACTTTGCTTTGTCGTCCGTTGTGTTTCTGGAACAGCCAAAATCCAGAGAACACTGTTGTTGTTCCTTAGCCTGCCACCACACCTACACGATGAAAGATTTTTGTGACCTATTTGTTTTTATAGGTCCATGGTTGTTAGTGGCAGAATATTTTGAAAAATAATTTTGTGGAGACCCAAAACTATTTATATATGTTCCTTTCGGCACCCAAATTTGTTTAACTTTGAGAAATTTTATATTTGTGCCTTTTGGAACCCAAATCGGTATAGTTTTCACATGTTTGGGTCTATACCAACAATTATTGTGATATGGTGTACATGTAAGTTTTCACATGTTTTCACATGTTCTGGCCTTGATGTTATGGTGTACATGTAAGTTGCATTGCATATATTTTACCTTGTACTTGTCCTGTCCACTGCCCTTTTTCATATTGCCGGTTCATTGTAGTGGTTGTTGGAATTGGCTTATGGTCTTGGTTTGGTGCAGTTGCTATGCCTTTGTGCATTTCACTGTGTTCATGCACTTGAACTACTTCTCTGGCTTAGCTCGTGCACATATGATTCTTTGAGCTGGCTTTATTGTTATTTGTTTCTATGACTTGAATGCGACACTGTTGTATTATGATTTGTACATTAAGTTGAATCCAGCTTAAACGCTCGGGTTTGACCTTGTGCTCGTGTCGAGATTTTATTTATATTGCACCTGAGTTGAACCCGTCCTTTTATTTTGGGTTTGACCTTGTGCTCACCTGTCCCTGTAACATTATCAAGTGTATATCGGTGTGCACGGCCTTGTGGCATGTACGGTGATACACTGTGCATGTCACATTGTTCGTGTGTGATGAATTCAAATGTAAATGATGACGAACAACCCAAATAACTGAGGCAAATAATATTTTCAAAATCCATATTTTATTTTATATTGCAAAAATATTTCTTTTTCAATTTTACTGCGTTAGTGAATATTTTTGCAGATTGCTCAGATGTGGATTTTAACTGGAATGAAGTTGAAGATAAACTATGAGTGTGAGTGATATGTAGTGAGAAATTTATGTAAATTGAATTGTGATGTAATCAGAAATTTGTATTGTAATTGGAATTGTATATGTATAGTGAGAGCTTGAATTTGTACAATTCAAAAATTGTAATAAATATTTGTTTGAATAAAATTCTGTTTGAATTCAAATTCTGTATTATTTATTTTTATTCAGCAAATATTTATTTAATCTATGAAAAATAAAATAGTACATTAACAAATACATTTAAACGAATATATATATATATATATATTATCATCAAACAAAAATCATATAATCGCATATTCAACAATCGATCCCGTGAAGTTTCGACTCGATCTGTGACCGATACGAATGCAATTTGTATCGATCATGATTTTGTCCAATGGAGATGAATCTTGGTGTGGACATTCTTTAGCTTGTACGTAAGCTCTTGTGAAAATTTCATAGCATTTAGACTTATGGATCTTGAGTTATGATCGATATGAGTTGAAGCTTTTCGGTAGGCTGTTTACTTCGAATCGATGGTTTCGAATGGATCTATTCGAATCGATCGTTGCACGTGCCCAGGTGATGACATGGTGCGCACTCTTCAGATCGGTCTACTTTTTATGCCGGGTTGACCGAGTCGTCCCTTGAATTTCGCCTTCTTCGTATCGAAGACCGTTGCCTCATTCGAGTCGATACCCATTGCCAATTCGTATCGATGGAAGTTGCACTGCTCGTATCAATGGGTGTTGCATAGTTCGTATCGATCGTGGGGCTTAGTTCATATCGATCCACGTTGCTCCAACTTGATGGATACGAACAAGCGACATAGTGATGGATACTAAAGAAGGAGCCTCTATAGATTCGAACAAGGCCCTCCTAGATGGACTCGAACTAGACAACTGCCGTATGAAGTAGAGCCTGTTTGATGGTGGAGTTGAGTAGATCGATACGAACAAGCATATGCTCTCGATGGATACGAAATGGCATATCCTTATAGATTCGAGCGAATGCTTGCTGATGGATACGATTAAGGTCGATGCAAAGTTCGTCGCCTTTGGATGGATACGAACAGATGTTCGTTGATGGATGCGAAGTAGGCATGAGTCGATCGATATGAAGTGCACTATCTGCTGATGGATATGAAAACGACCGATGTGAAATGATGGGTTGCGGCTCCAATCGATTCAAAATGATGGATACGAATGGATGGGTTTTCTTAACTTGCTTCGATCATAACTTTAGCATATAAACCCGGATTGACTTAAAACTTGGAACATCGGCTTTCATAGATTCGCTTGTCGTGTCTTGTCAATTGTAGCCTGATCCGGACTCGGGCAAAATTCATCGATATCCATGGTGACCTGTGCGTACTCGGTATCCATGATGAACGATCCTTGGTTTTCGGTCAGTTCTTTGATATCTCGGCCTTGCCAAAAGGTGGGATAACATTTGCCCCCCAAATTACGTCTTGTGGAAACATGACGTGCATTGAAAAGCTGCCATCTTCATTTTGAACAGTTATCGTTTTTGAAGAGAAAGTTGTAGTCTTCGATTTATTTCCTCAGTAGTATGAACTGTTGATTGTCAACTGGTGTACCCTACACCTTTGTAACCGATTGTTGTACAATAGTAATTAGCTATTTGTCGTCGTAATCGTTATTAGATGAGTATCCAATTCCTATGAATGTTGAAAATTGAATATTAGTTCGATATTTATGCAATATGTTAATCTGACTCTTGTTAACGTTGCACATTCACGAGTCGTTGTCATTTCTCTCGTATCGAATTCTGTATCGATCCTTTCCTGAACCGATGTGAAATTTCAAGCTGCAACAACGCTTGATGGTTGTTTTTGGATGTTCCTTCGTATCCATCCTCTCCTGAATTGACGTAAAAGGTTGAAAGGCAGTTTTCATATCGATGTGATTCACAACGATGGATACAAAATGATCGTTCGTATCGATGGTTGCAAACTTCGATGGAACTCATTGTAGTGGACTTCATTTCGTATTGATGAGCTCGGTGTCATTGGATACGAAATGACAATTTGCAATTTGCATCGACGAATATTGACCTCTGAAGGCTGTGATTCGATGGATTCGAACTGTTTAGTTCGTATCGTTGCACTGTAGATGGAGTCGAAAATGATCGATATGAACAACGGTTTCATATCGATGGAACTGGGTGACTCAGAAAAGTCTCCGTTGGCAATTTTGTTTTGATACTCAAGTTGATGGATACGAATAGCTCATTCGAACTGATTTAATAGTTGACCTACTATGACCGGTCGCGTTGACTGGGAGGCGAAACGCCTTTTTCCTTCATACCGAATCCATATAAATTCTCTGGACTTGGCCATTTTTTCTTCGTTTTCCATTCGTGCTTTCTGCCTTCGTATCGCTCCAGAAGCATGGGAAAAAGACACTTTCTTGCTGTCAAATCGATCGAAACAAGGGAAAAAAGGAAGCTTGCCTTTGTCTTCAATTCGAACGACTCACCAACCTCTTAACCCACATCCCTAAGCTAGGTAATCGAGCAATTTGAATCGATCTAACGTGATGAAATTCGATCTTTAACACCAAATCATTCAAAATCATGGCCGATTCCAGCATTGTTAGTGCTGGAGTTGGGCTGAAGCGAGGTTGATGAGGTAGCAATGGCGTCTCTTTTGTTTGGAGAAGACGAGGAATTGATGGTAGCGAGGTCTCAGTTTCGCATCAATGAAAGAAGGGAGAAAAAAACGTCTTCGTATCGACCTGGGGGAGACGTTCGTATCGATGGAGGGATGATGAATTGTTTGAATCAACCTGGACCATGGGGCTTTGAGACGATGAAATCGAAGTCTCATATCGATCGATGATAGAATTTTACACTGGCTCGAAATGATCGGCACGAGCGCTTCGAACTTGTTGATCGATATGAAGGGGTTGCATTTTGATCGATTGGAAATCCAGAGTTTCCGATCGATACAAACTACGTGCCAGGGGGTCGATACGACGGCGACCCAACTGATCGATGCGAACGCACACCCTGATGGATACGAAGCAGATCGATTCGAGAACACACTCCTACAATCGACACGAAACGTATCGATTCGAACACGATCGATACGAAACATATCGATTCGAACTCGACCGATACGAAAATGAGACTTCCTCGATCGATTAGAATTGTTGTGGTGATCGATTCCAAGCCAAAAATTGATAAGTTTAGAATTTTTTGCATATTTGAACACTTGACTCTGGCGAGCTTCATTCCTGCATATCTAGAGATAACTATAGAACAACATATTTGACTATCCTTCGAAGCTCACCGATGGAACTGTAACTTAAAAGAATTATAAAGAACTATGACTTGGATCGATCGCTAACATCTGGATGGCATGGTTGTGACGATCAGCGATGACGGTCACTCCAGTTGAATTTCGAAGTCTTGTCGTTTGCATGCTTTCTTTAGCTCCGTAGAATTTTTTCAAGTACCACACAGCACTGCACTACACGGCACATTCATGCACTTCACACCGGAGAATGCACGGGCTTATTATCGTCTAATGATGATTTCTCGTAAGTTAGTTAGTTAGTTAGTAATGGAACCTTCAAGCTCACAGCAATAGGAAGCTCATAATTCTTTCCCCCCAACAATCGAGTTACCGGTCATCGAGGCCGAAATTGTAGATCCAGCATGGACGTGGTACCCGGTGCATCCTTCATTGGTAGTCCGATAGACTCTGTTCCATCCAATGTCTCCGAAGACATGCTGGAACGAATATGCCTGAGACATGGCATATCGTTTGATGATGTGTTATTGTTGGGACCTAATGATAGACCGCACTGTCCACCGGAAGGGTATACTGCATTCAATCGTCATGCGTGTGTAGCCGGGACGCTCCCTCTGTTTAACCAGTATATCAGGGAAGTGTTGTCTTTCCTTGGGATCGCTCCGTCTCAGCTGCACCCTAATGGATACACGTTGTTGAATAGTTTATTCATCATGTTCATGGAGTATCTCTTTCAACCACCGATCCCGATCGAGATCAGATATTTATTCAATATCAAGAGCCGGGAGACAGCCCATCTTTCACGTTCCTGGAGGCAGTAAGAAATTGTCAAGTCATAATGGGATCTTGGACCAGGCTAAGTTATTTCAAGACAGAGTGGTTCTACGTCCGATGTCCTCCAGGAATTGCCAGTCGATGGCCGTTCAGACGTAAGTATTGCAGTCTCCTCAAGTAGCTAATGAGATAGTTATAACTAAAGTTAAACTTATATCTATTTTTCTTTACAGTTGTAATTCAACGGCCCCAAGGTGTTCATTTCAGAGAGATAGTTTGGATCCTTCAAGAGATCCCATGTGAAGAGAGAAACATTGATTCAGTTCTGATGGATAGGAAATATGAGAATCGTCGGATTGATTGACCGAAACCAAAGTATTAGGCTTGAGGGAACACTAAGGTCTGTCTCGAAGAAACGGGCTAAGCGTAAGATGCTCCGACTCGTTATAACCGAGGAGGCTGATTCGAAGAGAACACCCACTGACGAAGAACTCGCAGCTGGGATCTCTGGTACCCTTCAAGATCCTGAAAGGAAAAGAAAAGCCAAGGCAGTTGCTTTTAAGCATCCCAAATCCAGGAGATGGAAAACTATGGTCATGTCCCCATCCGTTCTTGGACCTAGGGTTTTGGAGGCTTCTCCCCTGCGAGTGGAAAATCTTTTCGAAGGGCTCGCCAATATCCCAATTCCGAACTACATGTCCTTCCAACATGATGTCGGATTGGATGAACTTCGGCATGCTTTAGATTTAAACGAGCCTCTTCCCACTAGCGTGGTCGACACTTTTGGTTGGTCGGGGAGTTGCACATACATGCACACCTCATGGAAGTACACGATTTCTGACCATAGGTTGATCAATTTGGGAAATTACTAACTTTGTTCTTCTTTTACTTTTCAGATACAATGTCCGGTCGAGACTCGATGCTAAGCAGTCTTTGGAAAACTCGTCGATCTTCCACATATTACGAGCAGCGCAGAAGAGAAGCATATAGGGATTATGACCCCGGGTATTCTAGTTTGGAGCGGTATGAAAGAGACAGGGAATACATACACCGGTCTCGACCGCGTTCTCCCCCTCCTAGAAATCCTGTACAGTCTCCGGTCCATGTTTCACGACCTCCAGAAACATCGCGGCATAAGCCGTCTTCTCATGCTCCAAGGTCTGAAACTCGACAACGCAGGATTGAAGTAAGGCCTCCCATAGTTGCAGAGCAGGTCCTCGCCTAGTCCACGGGGGAAGGAGCGATTAAACTCGCTCGATTAAAGAAAAAATTTCCCGACATCTGTTTCGACGGGTATATTTTTCTCCACATTTAAAGAGAATTCCGACGGAGGCTGAGAACATTGTTCACGACTATGTTGCAGGTATCTACTTCCAGTATAAGGAGTGGGCGAAAGCTGCGAGAAAGGCATCGAAAGTAGATTTTTAGCGGACTGCTGTGATCGAGAGGCTGGAGAAAGAGCTTGCACAGAAGGACCGGATTATTTAGGTACCTAATGCTGAAGCCGAGTCTTCCCGAAAATCCGAAATAGATGCTCTCAAAAAGGCCGATGACGCACATTCGGCCATGGATAGGATGAGACGGGAGAACTATGCCATGATGGAGGACATGGGCCATAGGAACACCACTGTCACTGGCAAGCGGGACGTAGCCCTCAAAGAGCTCAATAAGCTTAAGTCCAAATTCTTTGAGATCATTAAAGAGAAAGATGCTGCCAATATTTCCGCACAAGAAGCATGTGATCAGACGGTGGTGCTTTAGGGTGAAAGGGATGCGGCTTGGAAAAAGTCCGTGCGGTGGAAGCTGAGGTCGGAAAAAAAGTTCAGATGGCAGAATCCAGGCTGGAGGCCGATATAGAGGAACTTCTCCTTACTTACAGCGCTAACATGCTGAAACATAGGAATCTGGCTTGGCTCGAGAACTACTCGACACATCTCTACAATGCTTGGAACCTGTTGGTCGAAGAGGAGAAGGCGGTGCGTCTGGGTGGATCATTCGACGAGTTCGAGCTGGAAAATCGTGTGCTGACCGAGGATGAAAAGAAGATTCTCCACGATTCGATGATCTCACATGAGAAGGAGAGGCTCAGCACCCAGCACTAGGAGATTGGGGAAGGCTCGGGCATCGAGCATCACGCCATAAGTTCTGAGATTACTGCTCCACCTCAATCTAAGCCTATTTCAGCGGCTGAACCCCAGTCCGTCCCAGCCTATAATCCAGAACAACCACAACTATCCCCTATCAAAGAGCACACCTCTGAAGCCGCTCGGCCATCCATGGGCCAAATTGAGGAAGGTACTCTGAACAAATCTTGTGTGTGTTCAAAATGAGGAACTCGCCTTGAAGTGCTTAGTAATGATATTCCCTCTTTCCTTGTTCAGTGACCAGAGTTATATCGACAGCGCCTCCTGCAATCCAGAAATTACATCAAGCGCAGGAGGCCACTATCACCGAAGCGACCACTACGACAATGACTGTTCCACTCAAAGGAATGCAAGGGAGCTCACTTTCTTTCGATGAGCAGATGATGAACGAGCTTCTAGGTCGACACTGTGACCCCTTCACGAACATACCATTTGTCATTAGTGGACTCGCGCCCGCTTCTGGTGCTTTAACACAGACCACTGCCTCCCCCAGCGAAGCCCAATCTATTTGCGAAGAAGAGATACTGGCTGAGATCAATGCTGAGTTTGAGGCAACGACATATGGTGCTAGTTCTGGGGGTGGAATGGCGACACCTAGCCCAGCTCCGCTAAGAATGATATCACCTGGAGGTACACTTGTCGACACCAGTGTGCCCATTCCACCCCTTGTTGCAGATCCGACTCCGCCGACTCCTCTAGCAGGAAGCATTCCTCTAGATTCAAGTTTGGAGGAGGATGTCGAAATCATGCCTCCGTCTGGAGACGATCCGGCAAAAGGCAAAAGCTCAAAGCACAAAATCACTAGTGGCTCCGGCGGATCAACACCGAAGAGGAAGCGGAATAAGAAGAGGGAGTAGATAGGCTTCTTCGGTGCATTTTTTGTAGTTAGGAACATGTTTTTTTCTTTTCCTTCATAGGCCGTGTATAGATGCGGCTTCGGCCCCTGCTAGTAGGGATTTTGGAAAATTTGTACATGAATCTTCACTTACAATTAGCTGAAATGAAATTTTGTTTCTTGCTTTAACTTTTATTTCTGTCTTTTATGCTTAAGTGTTGCAGCGTTTGAATTTCAGTTCAGTGCGCTTGCGGAGTTTCAACTCTTGAGTTGAGTTTGTCGTTATTCACTAAATCTGGAAATCACAAATACGAAGTGTAATTGCAAATCGAGTTGGACTTTGACGTTGTACTGTTCCGGCCAGTGATTAACACTTAAGTCCTGCCCCTATTCCGGGGATACGTTGTAAAGATCGACTAGCGATCGTAATTTGTCTCTATTTCTTCAAATTTAACATTGTTGGATCGATGCTAAAACAAGTGAGAGTTGAGCGGTCAAATCACACTCGCTTACTCGTAAATAGCCACTTCCGCACTCTGAGGATCTGCATTTGCATTTCGACGGTCAATCATGCCTACTGAAGTTTTAAGTACATGTCCACGCTCTAGGGACTTAGGTTAGTTTATGAATGTTCGTTCACACTCAAGTCATGTTTATACTCTGTCCACCTCCGGGGATTCAGAGTTGCTTGCGATGATTGTCTGGTTTGCACTCTCGGAATCCGAAGATAATCGATATTTGTAACCCAGTTTGCACTCTGGGAACTTAGATTTGACATTTATACTCCAATTCACACTCTGGGAATTTGGAGCCGATGCTTATACTCTGGTTCGCACTCTGAGAACCTAGAGTTGATGTGTATACTCCGATTCATACTCTAGGAATTTGGAGATGGTGCTTATACTCTGGTATAACCTAGAGTTAATGTTTATACTCCAATTCACACTCTGGGAATGTGGAGTTGGACGACAGATGGTTAGTCACGTCTGTTTTAAGCTTTTTAGGACTTCGTTCGTACTCTGGGAACGATGGGTTTATCGGATCGTGGATGGTTGGTTCACATCCACCCCGGGTTAACAAGTGAGGTCATTAGATGGACGGATCCATCCTCCTCAAACTTGGCTAGGGTACAGTTAAAGTCGTTAGATGGACGGGTCCACCCCCTTCAAGACTGTGTTTATGAGTTTATGCTCCAACTCGCACTCTAGGAGTTTGGAGTTAGAGAAAGGATTGTCGTGTATCAATCCTTATTTGATGTTAGTGTAGTAACTTGCCCCCGAGCTTGGCTTTCACATAGCGAGTGGCCAGTCGTATCACAGTCACTCCCTATTTGAATAAATTCCATCGTATGATGGAATTTAGCTCTCCATGCATCGTGATGTTGTTCGTCGCATTCAATAAATCACAGCTCTAGCTCGAAGAGATGGCATTTTATTGCTGAAATGAGAAATACGGCAGAATTAGTTGCCTTATTACAAATTCACATTTTGAAATGCAGAAACAAATTGTAAATAAAAGAACGAGCTAAATAAATAAAGCCTATTATGTGTAAAGCGGTGGAGACTCTCGCTGTTCCAGGCTCTCGGCAAAGTAAGACCGTCAACGGTCGAAAACTTGAACGTGCCATCTCCGAGTTTTTGTGTAATCACGTATGGTCCTTTCCAATTTGGTTTCATGTGTGAAGGGACCGGATAAATTCTCTTAAGAACGAGATCGCCGAGTTCAAAGGTTCGTGATCGAACCTTGGCATTGTATAATCGAGCGACTTGACTTCGATATGCGGCTGCCCTCAAATCAGCCTCTTCACGCTTCTCATCTAATATATCCAAGGATTCAGCAAGCAATATGGCATTTGTCTTCGGACCATAATAAGTCACACGATGAGAAGGTACTTCCAGTTCGACTGGAATAACGGCTTCTGAGGCATAAGATGGAAAAAATGGAGTGTGTCCGATCGCAGACTTGTGGGTCGTTCGGTAAGCCCATAAAGCCATAGGAAGTTCATCGACCCACTTGCCCCTGGTCTTTTCCAGTCGTTTCTTCAAAATAGACTCGATAACCTTATTGACAGGTTCAACTTGGCCATTCGTTTGAGGGTGTGCAACTGTAGAGAATTTCTTGTGGATATGGAATCGTTCACAGAAATCCTTGAATTCAACACTGTCGAACTGGGCTCCGTTATCAGTGATGATGGTATGCAGGAAACCAAATCGGCAGATAATGTTGCGAACTACAAAGTTGATCACCTTCTTCATTGTAATTGTAGCAAGAGGTTCAGCTTAAGCACACTTGGCGAAGTAATCAACTGCGACGATGGTGTACTTTGCACCACCTTTGGCCAGAGGTAGAGTGCCAATGATATCAATGCCCCATACTGCAAATGTCCATGGGCTGACCATTTGGATTATCTCAGTAGGCGGGGCTCGAGGAATTCGAGCATGTTTCTGGCATTTATCACATTTCCTGGCGTAATCTGCTGCATCACGATTTACAGTTGGCCAGTAATACCCATATCATAGTACTTTTTTAGCGAGAGCTTGTCGCCTGGTGTGATCGTCACATTCTCCTTCGTGTACATCATGTAACACTCGTTTAATTTCATCACGCGTGATACATCGGAGGAGGGAACATAATACCCTCTTCTATACATGACTCTATTTTGAATGGTGAACAACGAGGTTATTCAAAGAATTTGCCTTCTCTCACTCCTGCGCTCAGGCAGCGTCCTATCCTCGATGTAATTTCGATACGGAGTCATCCACGACTCCTTAGTGGGAGCGATTTCAAACGCAAAGTCTGTCTCCATTTGATCGATGCTCGGAGAAGATAATGTCCCTACAGGAACAAGTCCCATTTTCTATGCTTCGCCCATGCTAGCTAGCTTCGCCGATGAATTAGCCTTTTGATTGCGCTCACGGGCTATGTAAAAGACGGCATAATAGTCAAATTGATCAAGTATTCCTTGGCACGAGTTAGATAAGCAGCTAGTCTTCGATCCTTGGCCTGATATTCATCCCGAACTTGGCATATGACTAATTGGGAATCACAATAAATTTCCACAGTAATAATTCTCAAATCACGAACGAGTTTCAATCCGCAAGCAAGGCTTCATATTCAGCTTCATTATTAGTCGCACAGAAATCAAATTTCAAGGCGTAGCATAGGGATCGATCTTCGGGGGTCTCGATTACTACCACAACACCTGAGCACCGATCGTTGGATGCACCATCGATATGAAGCTTCCAGATGTATTCGGGAGATTTACTGGTCTCGGGCAAGTCCTCTGGAACGGTAAATTCGGCTATGAAATCTGCTAGGACTTGTCCTTAAATAGCCCTCCTTGGAGTATAAGTGATATCAAACTGACTCAGTTCATTGTTCCACTTGAGTAACCTACCAGACTTCTCAGGCCACGTAAGGACCTGTCGTAATGGTTGATCAGTATACACAGTGATAGGATGAGCTTGGAAATATGGACGGAGCTTCCTTGAAGCAATGACTAGGCAATAAGCCAACTTCTCAAGCTTTGGGTAATTTCTCTCAGCTCCAGTTAGTTGTTTACTAACATAGTAGACCGGTTTCTACACTCGGTCTTCCTCCCTAACTAGGATAGCACTGATTACGTTTTCTGATACCGCCAGGTAAAGATATAATTGCTCGTGGTCGATAGGCTTTGACAAAATTGGCGGTGTGGAGAGATGTTGAACTAGTGCTCTGAATACGTCTTCACATTCTGCAGTCCATTCAAAGTTTCGCTTTCCTTTTCGAATCAGATCGAAGAAGGGAATGCACTTGTCGGTGAACTTTGAAATGAACCTGCTCAATGCTGCTACCTTCCCGTTGAGACTCTGACTTGCTTTAAGGTTCTAGGAGTTTGAAGATTTTTGATCGCCTAGATCTTTTTGGGATTGGCTTCTATTCCTCGAGCGTTAACGATGAACCCAAAGAAATTTCCAGATGCGACTCCAAAATGGCATTTCAGTGGATTGAGCTTCATCTTGTACTTTCGAAGGATGTTGAACATCGATTCCAAGTCTCTTACATGACCAGTAGAGAATCTCGACTTTACCAGCATGTCGTTCACATATACTTCCATAGTTTTCCCGACCTGGTTGGCAAACATCCAGTTGACTATGCGTTGGTACGTTTCTCCGGCGTTCTTGAGTCCGAATGGCATGACTCTTTAGCAGTAGAGTCCCAGATCGGTCATAAAGCTGGTATGCTCTTGGTCGGTTAAATGCATGGGTATTTCGTTGTAGCCGGAATAAGCATCCATAAAAGATAATAACTCGTGCCCAGCCGTTGAATCTACGAGTTGATCAATTCGGGAAAGTAGTCAACTGTCTTTCGGGCAGGCTTTGTTCAAGTTAGAATAATAAACGCACATTCTCCATTTCCCATTCGGCTTTCGAACAAGTACGGGATTGGATACCAACTCTGGGTATAAAGCATCTCGTATAAACCCATTTGATTTCAATTTATCGACCTCTTCTTTAAGGGCGGCAGATCTCTCTGGATCCCTACCACGCCTTTGCTGCTTGATCGGGATACACCGCGGGTCAATATTCTGGGTGTGGCTCGCGATGTCCGGTGAGATCCCACACATCTCAGAATGCATCCAGGCAAATACGTCAAGATTCGCCCGGAGAAATTCAACCAATTCCTGTTGCTTTTGCTGGCTTAACTGAGATCCAACCTTTATCACCTTTGAATCGTCTTCATCATCGATCGGAACATCGATCATCAGTTCGGCCGGGGAAGCTTGACTTTCTTTAGATTCATCTTTGCTCTCGGTATCTCTAGGGTCAAGATCTCTCTGGAATTGGTTGGGGTGCCCGGGCCGGGGCCCAGGCACCAATTGTCAATTATCGGCAAAACGGACGCATAGAGATTCCTCTACGCCCTTTCCTTTCTCTCTTCGCTGCCCCCCGCGCAGCTCAGCAACATAACAGGCTCTCCTAGCAACCTGATCTCCTTGAACGGCTCCAACTCCACGATCGGTGGGGAACTTCATAGTCAAGCACCATGTGGCAAGAGCTGCCCTGAATTCAGCAAGGGCCTGTCGGCCAAAAAAGCATTATAAGATGAATCAATATCCAAAACAACAAACTGCAAAATTAGAACTCTTCGGCGTTCTCCAACCCCCAATTCCACTGGCAGTTCCACCACTCCGGTGGGTATAGTAGCACTTCCATTGAAGCCGTGGATTCGAGATTGACAAGGTCCCAAATCCTTGGCTTCCATCTTCATCAAATCGTATGATCGCTTTAACAAAGTATTCACAGAACTCCCACTGTCAACCAGGATCCTCTTCTTCCAAGTAGGACATACCTGGACAGATATGACTAGTGGGTCGATAGTGGGGGCTTCGACCTTATCAGGGTCTCTACTTCTGAATACGATGTCATCTGTCATCGTCCTTTGTTGCTTGGCTGGAGCCCCATCATCACAACTACTACAACGCTCGAAGTCCGCATGCCTGATAGAGCTGGCATACGACTCCATTTTCCTTCAGCTTCGGTCTGCTGGATAAGGACCACCACTTATTGTATTTATACCTAACCTCCCGCCAGTATGAGCGGGTTCCTCCTGCCTTTCTTGATTTGGTACACGATTTTGGGTTGATGGCCCAAACCACCTGACTGCGGCGCCCGCACAAACTGATCCAACTTTCTCTCTCTAATCAATTTCTTGATGAGATCCTGCAAATGACAACACTCATTTGTGTTGTGGTCGTAACTCTCATGGAACCTACAAAACTTTCCTATCTGAATCTTCCTCTTCGATGATGGCTTCGGAGCAGGCTTCTTGTATTGCATAGTATTGCAGGTCTGCAAATACACATTCTCTAGCGACGTATTCAACGGTGTGTAGTTATTAAACATTGGAGCCATACGTCGCAGGCCACGACTTAGATCCCACTTCTTATTTTGATTGACATTATTCCTTTGCTGAGTTTGCTTGTTCTGTACATTTAACTGGACTTTCTCGAAACTCTCTCCGGACTGTTTAACCGCAACATTACTTTGTATGCCCTCCATAGTGGGCCTCGCGTCATCCTGCTTCCTAAACTGTTCGCGTCCTCCCGTCTCAAGAATTGAGCAGCTTTGGAGTAGAAACAGTCCAATGACGCGGGTGGTTTCCCAGCCAACCAATTTCCAAACTCGAAATCGGGGTCAATCCCCTTAGTCAATGCCATTAAGATTGAGCTGTCGTTAGGGTTACTAATCTCTGCACACACAGCATGAAATCTCTTTAAATAGCACCTAAGTGTCTCTCCTGGAGCTTGGGTGACATTAGATAGAGTGTTGACATCTTTAGGCCTCGCCACATGCATATGGAATTATTCTACAAACTTAGTGGCCAACTGGTCAAAGGAAGAAATGTGTCGAGGTGGCAATCGTGTGAACTATATGGTGGCAATGCCCCCCAAAGAAATGGGAAAACTACGACACTTCACTGCATCATTAGCTCTCGCAGCACTCATTGATCATTCATACTTCAGGATAGGTTGATTGGGGTCAGAATTTCCTTCATACATTGGTAGAGTCGGCATCCTGAATCGCCAAGGGGGTTCAGCATATAATATTTCGTTGGTAAAAGGGGTATGATTCCAGGAGACTCCGCAGACGTCATTTGTGAGGCCTTGACTTTCTCGAATCATCTGCCCAATCATAGTCGGATCCAGCATCTGTACATTCTATGCATGTTAAGCCAGAGTGTGGTCGGATTCCACAGTGCGAGGTTGGACCAGGTGCTGTCGACGGTCCATGTCTCACCTCCTTGGCTAAAAAAGTCTTCTGGAACGTATGGTTACGGAGTACGTCCACGCTGATGATGGTTCAGATCTGACTGATTCCGGGCATCAATCCCTAGCTCAACCGCAGCGGTGGTAGCACGGTTGTCTGTGGTGTATTGAGGAACAGTACCTCCCGAGGAAGGTCCAGTATGGAAACTGGCCGATGGGCCAACCCTCAGCTGTCGAACGGTCATTGCAGGTTGATGTCCAGTGGCTTGTGTGTAACTCCCGTCTAGCTGGAGACGGGTGGATCTATGGTGGTAGTCAGATGAGGCAGAACTTTCTGTGGAGGAATGAGAAGCACGATCTCTTCTGGATCTTCTGCGCCTTTGGCGATTCAGCTGGTTTATCAGTTCAGCATTAGCGCACGGTGTTTCAGTCAATTGCTGCCGACTCTGGGTCAATTCTTGAAGCAACATCTAAAATTCTTGTTTTGTAACCGGGCCTGATGGATCTGAGGGTCCGGTAGCATTTTTGTTGGATGGAGCCAATTGCGTGGGATTCTGTCTATCCCGGCCTTCTTGATCGGCAGCGGTGGAGGCTGTCCTTGTGCTTACCATCGTGATAGGTGAAGTTCTTTCCTAGATTTTATGCAAATCTGAATAGTTTGGAAGGATTCTAGATTCGAGATCTGCATCTTCTTCTTGGATTTATGCAATCCGGCATCGACAGTAGATCCAAAGAGCGGAGAAAAACTGCATTTTCTCAGTGAAAACACCAAAGTGTTTGTACCAAAAATGGACACAACACTCTTCGGAAGTTTTTGAAGAGATAAAAATGAAGAATATAAATGTAAAATGTGGATTATCTAACAAAAACTCCAAAAACTGATAAGTAAATGCAAAGACACACAACAATTTAGAGTGGTTCGGCGTGTTGCCTACGTCCACTATGAAGATTTATGATTTTATTGACATTCTCTTGATGATTACACTTGATTGCAGCAAGCTACAACGAGTCACAAGTCTGAAATTCGAGTACAACAGCAGTATGGAGTGCAAAATTGAATCTGGCAGAGTCTGAGCGCTTCAGAGTCAAAGATACCTCTTCTATGGGCTCTAGAGCTCTATTTTATAGGTGTGGGAGGCTAATATCTCGCCCAAAGTTCGGAAGACTCCTTCTGGCATGTGAGTTGGCCTACGCGATCGATCCCGTGGAGTTTCGACTCAATCTGTGATCGATACAAATGCAATTCGTATCGATCATGATTTTGTCCAATAGAGACAAAACTTGGTGTGGACATTCTTTAGCTTGTACGTAAGCTCCAATGAAAATTTCATAGCATTTGGACTTACGAATCTTGAGTTATGATCGATACGAGTTGAAGCTTTTCGGCAGGCTGTTTGCTTCGAATCGATCGTTGCGCGTGCCCAGGTGATGACGTGGTGCGCACTCTTCGGATCGGTCCACTTTTTATGCCGAGTTGACCGAGTCGTCCCTTGAATTTCGCCTTGTTCGTAACGAAGACCGTTGCCTCGTTCGAGTCGATAGCCGTTGCCAATTCGTATCGATGGAAGTTGCGCTGTTTGTATCAATGGGTGTTGCGTAGTTCGTATTGATTGTGGGGCTTAGTTCGTATCGATCCATGTTGCTCCAACTTGATGGATACGAACAAGCGACATGGTGATGGATACGAAAGAAGGAGCCTCTATGGATTCGAACAAGGCCCTCCTGGATGGACACGAACTAGACAGCTGTGTATGAAGTAGAGCTTGTTTGATGGTGGAGTTGAGTAGATCGATACGAACAAGCATATGCTCTCGATGGATACGAAATGGCATATCCTTATCGATTCGAGCGAATGTAGTCATCAGATACTAGTATTAGCACTAATCTTCATTGCAAATATTATCGCACCCAGCCCTTCAGCCCATTAAAGAACGTAAGCATGTTTTATGGGCTCTTTAATAATGAACATTCACAAGTTAGATATAATATGCACAAACTGGCGAAACATTGAAAACTAAATCAGGAGATTCATCTTTGAAAGGGTGGTTATTGTAACTGCTTCCACCTCATGTAGTTCAGAACTCACGTGAATACTTTCTTCTCTGTTCGCCTAACACGTGACTATGGCAACTTCTCGATGTTGACAAACCCCTCAGGGCTCGACTCGCGTCTTAGACCTGGATGACGATGGAACTTTACAAAATGGGTACGCAAAGCCCCGATCTAACATCCTGCTCTAGATGCCTGAGTCTGTCATCAAAATTGTTTAGTTATTTTTTTCTAACACAATAGCCTTTAATTTGGGACTGCCAGATTGGATACAACCATAATCATAGTTTGTGATAGCATCAATTTACGCTCAAAATTTATCACGCAGGTAATTTTCAGTCTGTACATACCTTCGCCTCCTACATATAACTCCCATTTTTTGTAGTGATTTTATGAAATTAGCCAATGCAAATTTTGGCATTCCAACTGCTATGAGTGAATACCCATCAATCTGAAGGTAGATGGCGATAATTTTCATATCTACGTTGTTCCCCAATTCTTTGATCTCGAATGCAATTCCAGACTCTATACCACTGAATAAAATCCATGGTAGATACAAACTGACCTTATTTTGAAGTGAAGGACCAGACTCGTAATGCGATTCCAGACTGTACATCACGGCCAAAAGAGCACGGTACCGTTCGTTTCAGAGAAAAAGCACTTTCTGGAGTGCTGAATGAAGGCACTTAATATATTCAGCAGTTTAAAGTTTGTTTGGTTGGAATACTCAGTCAGCAAAACTCAGTCAAACCAGCAAAATATCAACAAGCAAATATATAGAGCTTATTTCAACTTCTGATTCAGCTGTAGATATTTTACAACGAATACCCCTATTTATTTTTCTCACTATTTATAGCAGCAACAGCTATTTCAAAAGCATAGCAGCAGGTCTCTGATTGCACAGAAGAGATAATGATTTCATACTTTTCTTTTTTTGTCACTGTACTTAGTTAATTTCACGCATACATAATGCAGTTTTGATTTCCTATTGTTCTATGTTATTTTTGATTTTGGTTACGCAATAAAGCTACATTGGATTATATTATATTTCCTTCTTTTTGATATCATCTGAAACATCTGTATTACATTACGCATTTGCTGCAACAGAAATAAAACTTCATTATACAAAAGAAAATTTCTATCATTTCTATTTATGTCGTTTTGAAATGTTATCATTAAGGCCATAGAAGGGTCAAAATATTCCTCAAATAAGTTGCCCCATTTAGAAATTTGTATTCCAAAAAATCATAAATGGAGCTAGGTTGTCAATTGTTCATTCATAACATGGAAAAAGGAATCAGATAGCCTTAGTTAACTGGAAACCAATAGTAATTATGAAGATACCACACGTGTATTGCTTGTCAACTGCACTCTTACCAGGTCAAAAATCCATTAAAGAATATGGCAAATTTATCATTTTCAACTGTGAAGTATAAGACACATCATTGGTTTATCCATATAACCCAAAACAAGGGACCGCTGAATAAATCTCATGCAGAATTTAATGTATGTAATCTTAATTTTTTCCATTGTTTAGAAATTTCAATATACCTCTAAATAGAGAGCTCTTGCCATCTTTATCTACGAAGAAATGTACAAACCATGTGAATCAGCAAAACTAAGTCAATATACCTCTAAATAGAGAGTTCAAAAGAAGAGATGGTCTTCTGTCTCTTTTTGCTCATTACATAATGAACATAACTCATAAATATTATAACTCATAAATGTTAATTTTCCTTGAAATCAGTTAGTATTTAGCTGGGATAAGATTTTTAAGGATCCTAAAAACACAATTGACATTTTTTGGAAATGCATTTTTTCTTGGATCACCTTTTCCCATTGAACTTTGTCATACTTTTTTCTAATTGCTTGCTACACATTTTTAAATTAGGAATGACATCATGTAAAAAGTCTAAAAGAAAATGTGCGGACAATGAAGTAACCGTAACTTCCAAGAGCAGGGCCACTTTTGCCGAAAATCCTGAAATGGAAAAACACTTTCTTGAGTTATGCGTAAGAGAAATCGCTAATCACGGGCGTAAAGGAGCTTCTTTGACTTTAGACTCGTGGAAAAGACTAGAGAAAGAGTTTAACACAAAGTGGGAAGTCAACTACGAACATAAGCAATTCAAAAATCATTATACTTATTTAAGAGATGATTATGCACTTTGGACTAAAATAACTGGACTATCTGGACATGGATACTGTGCTGAGACGAACACCATACTTTGGCCTTCAAAAAAATGGAATGAGTTCACTAAGGCAAGTTCAATATTATTCTTTACGTTGCGTTAATAATAATTTAATTATTTTTCCCACATTGTAAAATTAATTTGTCATGTTTATCTCATTGAACAGCAACATCCTAAAGCACGAAAATTTTGAAATAATCCTTTAGAAAATATTGAGATGTTGAAGGTCATTTTTGAAACTACTTTGGCAAAAGGAGACAATGCATGGTCCTCTGCATCATCTGATCCACCACCTAATATAGATAACATTCAAGTGGAAGATGATATTACAACAGAAGCTGACGTGGAGATAGAGGAAGATCGTTTGCCTACTTATGTGGAAGATGAATTTTTTGATGGAATTGCAATCACCGGAGAGCATAACAGTTCGTTTAATGAGAAGAATGGTGATAATGTTTCTACTAAGTTCAAACCTCCTCCATCTACAAAAAGAAAGCGTAATTCAGGTGGTGAATCAGTGGAAAAACAAATTGAAAATTTAATTGGAGTTCTAAAAGACCAAATTGACAAGGAGGAGGCTGGAAAGGGACCTTCGATAGAAGATGTAATTGTTGCGTTAAAAGAATTAAAGAACATGAGTGCTATATCCCAACATGAGTATATCAAAGCTAAAGTATTATTCTGCGAAAAACCAGAGATGAGGGTAGCTTTCTTGGATGATGAGAGTATAGTTAACAAACTTGAATTTTTAAATTACGTATTAGGCATTTAATAATGTATGATTAGCTTTTTATTTTGAAGAAGGTGGATTTAGTAGGTTCTATTTCTAAACAAATAATTGTCAAGAGCTACAACAGTTATGTATGTCCAGTTGACATGTTGTATGTAGCTATGTCGGTGCTATTTTATTGAACATAGTAGACATTTGTCTTTTTTTAAGTTAATACATATTTCTTGCTGGATAGTAAAGTTGTATGCTGTAACATATTGAGGGTATTCACTTATTTTACAATTGATGTGTATTTTGCTTGCAATTTAAAATTTTCATTGCAAACCTGATACTAGCGAAGAGTGCATGTAATGTAGTCATAGGTGACCTTTTTTGAATTCATTATCTGAGCTTTAAGTAATGCATCTAATTAACTTATGTTTCTGATATTTTAGGATGATGTCAAAAAAAAAGGTTGCTTATGATGTTGTTATCACTTTTAATATTGCTTAAGGTCAAGAAACGTAAAAATGGTAGACAAAAAGTTTTGACTTCTTCCATTTCTGGAAAAGAGTACATGAAAGAGCTCTTGATCGGTCCTTCAGTTGTGATGTATGATAAATTTAGAATGGATAAATCATCTTTTATGAAGTTATGTTGCTATTTTCGACAGAAGAATTGGCTAGTGGACAGTAAATATATCGATGTTGAAGAGAAAATGGCAATGTTTTTATCCATCATATGCCATAACTGTAGAAATCGTATTGTTAGATATCGTTACCAACATTCAGGTCAAACAGTCGGCAAGTATTTTCATGAAGTTTTGTCAGCTATGAGAGATTTCGCTCGAGAAATGATAATTCCGCCAGATTTTGACAAACCTGTTGAAAATGTACAATCCCATGTACAACTAAGAGAAGGTTCTTTTAAAGGTGCAATAGGGGCATTGGATGGCACTTTAGTAGATGCAAATATTCCAATACGAGATCAAATTCCATTCAGAGGCAGAGGTCAGGGTAACTGTTATCAGAACGTTATGGCGGTATGTGATTTCGATATGAAATTCATATATGTCATGGCAGGATGGGAGGGAGTAGCTCATGATTCTAGGGTGCTCAATGAAACAATTCGCAATCCTGTTAATAACTTTCCAATCCCTCCTTTATGTAAGTAAATTCCATGAATTTATTTATAATAATCGTGCTAACGTATTGACTTATTTTTTTAATCTTACTATAGATAAGTATTACCTTTGTGATGCGGCTTATACAAATACCAGAGTCTTTCTATCTCCTTATCGCAACACACGTTATTGGTTGAAATGTTACAGAAATAACACTGCGACAAATAAAAAAGAAAGATTCAACCATGCACATGCACGATTAAGAAATGTCATCGAACGAAGTTTTGGTGTACTAAAGAAAAGATTTCTCATTTTAGTTAAAATGCCTCCGTACAATTTTTCCCACCAAAGAGATATTGTTATTGCATGTATGGCGATACACAACTTTCTACCTCGCGTCTCACTAGATGACAAATTATTTTTGGAAGCCGAGCAAGAAGAAGATGCTGCAAATGATGAAACAAGCCATGGAATTGATAATAAGAACCACCTCAGGCTCCACCAAGTCATAGTGAAGTATTTTCATCCGAGTCGCAAGCTTTTATGCGTGATCAAATTGCCGATCTTGTCTAATTTGTGGCAAATATAATATTATTTTTAATAAACAGTTTTGTTTTGAATTTCCTGTAGAATGCCATTGAATATTTTTCATTTGTATTTGTCACTTAATCATGTACTTTCATCGTACTGTTCAAGTGATAAATGACATTAACAACAAAGGGCAAATTTGTCAACTAATAAGTTATTACAATAAGACATGTCTATAACCAGTAATCAATCAAACAACATTTCAACATTCAGCATTCAGCACCCACTATTCAGCATTCAGCTTCAGCATTCAGCTTCAACATTCAGCTTCAGCTTCAGCATTCAGCATTCAGCCATTTTAACAAACGAAGCCTAAAGCCATTGTAGAACTTGGCCTGATAATAAAATTTACAGATCGTCCTTCATTACGGATCCCAAATCAAATATTGATTGCAAACTGAAACTCGAATGTAGGAATTTGTAACAAAACTCGATAGTTGAATTGGCATAAGATTTGATAATAATAAATATGGTATCGTTAATTATACATAAAAAACACAGGGATACTTTGCAAATCAGATTTGATTTCCAGATCCCAAGTCCAATATTGATTGCCTGATCCCAAAATCAAGAAGCGATTGTAGGAATTTGCCTAATTCTTAATCTCATATGTGATTCCAAACTCGTATCCCAGAAATAATGAATTTGTAGACAAACTGGCCTGACTGTTGAATCGGCAGATGAATTGATAGTAAGAAACTGGAATTTGGTTTTGTCATTGACGTAAAAACAAAGGATGCTCAACGGACCAAACAATTTAATTGCAGAAATTCCTATATCCCATCGCCCTAATATATATATATATATATATATATATATATATATATATATATATATATATATATATATATATATATATAACCAAATCACGGTCTAAAGAGAAAAGAGAAAAAGGTATTAAATCTACCTTCCTCTTTTACAAACACCCGATTAATACTAAATCTAGTCACTATGAAAGTATTCTGTACTTATCCGTCATCAAAATATCTTAACATTAATAATTCAAATATAAAGAACCCTTAAACATATATGAAAACAACATTATTACAAAGCGCTATCATAATTAATATATATTTCCAAAACATAATTAATTAATAAAAACATTATATATATGCACTTAATTTTAAATTTAAATTTCAAATACATACGTAAATTTTATTAAAACAAAATCAAATTTACACTAATATTCGTCCTAGATCCATTGAGCATTGACAATATACAAATTTAAAATCAAATATAAAATTGGTTAATGTTTAAATGACAGTACAAAATAGTTTCAGACCAAACTCAATAAGTAACAGTACAATATAAGTATATATGGATTTGGGTTAGTCTTAAACACATGAATGATGAATTGAAACTGAGTGCCCTCCTTTGTAACACCCTTATTGTAAGTCGTCTCCTAGGTTGCTTGAATCATCAATCAATCTTGCTAGAGTTTAATGAACCACATTGTCGTTATATTTGATTTAATTTGGGTAATAGAAAAAAATTTGGCCTCGAAGGAGAAAAGAGGTAGTGGACGGGGAAGGAGAAATAAAAGAGAGAGAGAGAAAATTAATTTGAAAATAAATAAAGGAATAATGTTTTACGGAGATAATAGAAACCTTTCTTACTCTCTTTAAAATTCCTTTTTTAATTTTCAAATAATTCTCAATAAAGCCAAGCCACTCTCTCCTATGTATGGTGGGAGATGACACAATGATGCAAGGATTAATTTTTGTTTTCAAAAACTCGTTAAATAATTATATGCATTTAAAACCCATTTAAATAAATGCTGACATCTTATATCGCTATGTGCATGTATAACTTTTATGCACGCATCCAAATAATTGCTAACTATACCCAAAACATCAAATAAATTAATTGTTAACATTTTAAAAAGTAATTAACTTAATGATATATAATACTTTGTAAGCTAATTAAATCATGTGGCTTTCCGAAGAATTTGCAATTGCGGTTGTATGATATAGAGGTGTGAATTCAATCAACAATTAATAGTGAACGATTCTAATATTAATGTTTACATGTCACCTTAACAAGTGATGTGGTCGAATTCGTCGTTTATAGACATTTTAGTAAAAAAAATATCTTTACTATTTAAGCGGTACCAATAGTGCAACAATTTACACACGTTCTCTTCATCGACACTATATCACATAGGATGTACAGAGTGAAGTATTAGTCAAAAATTAAATATTATCCATATTCAACTTAGCTAGTCCATAAACAAAGTCTTTGGTTCAATAATAACAGTTATCATTAACCCTTCTACTCTAACTAGAGATTTTGACTTTGAGTTGAATACAGTTGAATGTGATACTAACCTTATGCAATCGAGGAGATAAATTCTCTACTGTACACTGTTTCACTTCTAATGCTTTAACTCAGACCCAACTATAGTTGCTCATGGATCACTATGTCATGACTTAATTATAATCGAAGTGAAGTATTCACATTGAAATTCAAAGGTATTCTCAAGTAAAGGAAATTGTGTATCATTGTCTCGTTGTAATTTCATGTTTGACCTAGTTGCTATCAACCAACAGGAAACTCTCAAACGATTCCTTTCATAGTTATTCAAGAACTACAAGTACATAAACCATTGGTGCCCCCTAGTGGCCATGACTAATAGAATGCTCAAAATTTAAAGACCATTACGTACGTTGGTCTCAAGCGATGTAGCAATATCCTTTCTCGAAACATCTTGACCAGGATTATTTAAGACAAAATGTTATTTTATTTTGTGATTAATTACTCATGATTGCAACTATTTACAACTACAACCACGTAACATTTTATTGAAGGATTTCTTATTAATATACTTTAAATTAATTATATCACGGTATAACAAAGTATACAGTATAAATCAAACACCTAACAAGATTGGCTACATATTTAGATAAATGTCACATATTACATAATTACCCCTGGTGCATACCACTAACTCTTTCAACCTCGCACTAGTACTTGGTACGATTATGGAATCTTATTATCATTTCTTCAATCAATTCATATTGATCGAGCTATCTCTTACCGAACTGATCTGTTATATTATACTACTATCTACTATGTCAATCAATATCTCACCATCGTTGATAAACTATCTTTATCATGTGGAACTTTCAGAGTACGCATCTAGACAACTTGTGGGCCCTAGCTTCTTTTACAATATGTATCGCAGAATTATTTTCTCAAAACAAAGTCCAGATATTCTCAACATTTGGAATCGTCTCTAACTTAAATTTGTACATTTATGTATACTGCTTTTATTATAGTGTTATTTAAGGCAACGTACTTTGCCTTTCGGTTGAATCATCCACCACCTCATGTTTGGAACATTTCCAGCTTAGATCTTCTTAATAAAGGTTGAACATAAATTTTGTATTGACAAAATATATTTAATATCACTTGCGAAGTTCGAGTTCGAATACCACTCATAAGAAGTTCATCGTTTCCATGAACAATTCTCTATTATTTAGTAAATACTTGAGAGTACTCATAACTACCATTTAAAGATATTAGTTTGGATTTATACTCGCTCAATGCACCAACTACACAAGCGAAGTGTGATGTAATAGATCACATAACATATATGATAATTCCTATCGCCGATGCATAAAGAATCCATATTATATGCTCCATATTAAACATTTTAGTATGGTATATGTATATATCTTTTGGGACAATCCTAACATTCTTTTATTTTGATTATAAAATATTTCATTTTTAGATCCTATATCTCGGATTAAAAAACTAAACTAGAACTAATTTTAGCATTGGTACATTGTTAACAATCGGTAGTATGTTGTTTACTTACAGTTTAAAAATATTTTGGTCCCTTAATATTCTTTTTTAAAAATACACACATTCTCCACATTTGACCGATAATCAAGTCATTAGATTTCTCTATCAAAATATTTTCTCAATTCTAATGCTTTTGAAAGATTCTATCATATCATTTCTTTTACCTTATCCATCACTTACAAATTCAGTTATCACTCTCACTAATGTTTTAACATTTTGGCTATCATGTGCAAACAATCTGTTCTAATTCATTATGTAGAATTTTGTTTCAACACAGATGTGCCAAATTCAGAATCATATTGTGCGATAATTTTGCGAGTAGAATTTGGATTAAGTTAAGAATGTTGATTGGCAGATCTATTACGCTAATTTCGAAAATTTAAATTTATAAGGTTACTCTTCATCGATGTTCCTTACTATATTCTAATTGGATTGGTCTTTCTTCGAAAGATACACCTACGGCTGATTGATCATATCACATCGGTACAACTATTAAAATAATATTTTGATAATGTACTTGAATCTTTTTTGGATTTAGGCATTTGCCATGTGATAGAATCTGTACCCTATATGGGTTATTGACAATTGAGGAAATTGTTATTGGTAACAATTCTCGTTCTCTACATTCATAAGAAACTCGTAGTTTCTCTTTAATGTGTGAGAATTCTTATTAGACATTCTAATGTGTTGTGTCTGTTTTAGGCTTAATTAATTTCATTTCATCTTATATAATTAGTTTCGATGTTAGAGTCTTTGGATTTTATTCAATACTTACATAAAAGTGATTCAATTTTGAGTTCATGGGACTAACATACATAACATAAATTAATCGACCATTATTGGTCTATCTCGAACTCCTTTAGGATGATCGACACAAAATTCGTTATGAGCAAATTTTACATGCAGCCTCTTGATAAAGACAACCTATAAACTCCTTTACCTAGGACATGTAGCGGTTTCTTGTCACTCATAACTTACATGATTTTGTAAACTATGTTACAGATGAAATTAAATTTAAAATATGTATTTATTCTTAAGTGCATATTAGAAAAAAATTAACTCAATTTACCTCATCATCGATCGTTCTTTGTCCAATAACATCTGATTATTCATTATTGATACACCATTTTGTATCATAGGGAGGAATGACTTTGAGATTGAATATTATTCATTTTAGAAACCCTTGGAACTCTTTCCAATATACTCGCTTATTTAATCAAATTGAATGGTTTTATCTCCTTTGCACGTTATGTTTTCTACTTTCGTTATATATTCAACGAATTCACTATAGAAATGCAGCTTATGTATCAAGTACACACGTTCATGTCTATGATAATTCAACTTGTGAATTGAGCCAATTAAGTGGATCCGATTTAGAATTATTAGACTCTAAATTGCACGCATTTATATATATATATGTGTGTGTGTGTGTGTACACACACACACACACACACACACACATATATATATATATATATATTCTTGGAGTTCAGCAACTCTTCTATAACTCCCACTGAATGGGTGACCATCTCATAATGATTTGAGATACAATTCACCAGTACCATCTGATTTATAATCATAGACTAAAGAATTATTTCTCACAGATTAAGCTTGGTTCATAATTCCAATAATTTTGTAGAAATTTTATGATAATTCTTTATTTTCCATAGCTATTGCATCACTATTGTTATAAAAATAAATACCATTATTATAATATATTTAGTTTATAATGAATATTCATAATTTTCAAGTTAAAATAAAACTATATCTATTTTCGTCAATACTGAAAATTGATATTATTTTTGTCATGAACCGATTTTTCGACACCCGATAATCGACAACAATACATGACTGTATTAAATGTCAAACAATCGAATGCTGAAAAACCAGTCCAAAAGGGAAAGAAGAAGGAGGTAGAAGAAGAAATAGGAAGCAACATCAGAATCTCACAAACGCAGCGGAACAATATATAATAGATACACTGTATAATATGCCGACGATCGAGTGTCGGGAAAAGACATATTGCTGAGGGTCGAGAAGGGCGGGTCGTCACAATTTTGCAATTAATATTTGGTATATATACGAAAGCAATCTTTTATAACTTGCTTCCTCCATTAGTAAGTGTTATACGGTATGCTTCCATTATTTCCGCTATTATTATAACCTGGTAAGATCCACTCAACCACCTATTATGAGCCATTTGTTTCATCCACTATAACTAGTTTGTAATTATAGATCAAATATCTTAAACTCAAAACTCCTATAGGAAACAATTTTCTATAATAAAATTACATTTGGAATATAAATCACATGTATTATTCCATATTAAGTATCTACTTAGTATTTAATATATTTCTTATTTCGCTTCATGAAGAAGTAATGATCATTCACTCTCTTCATCCAAACTATGCCATTTTGCATCCACTATTAAACATTCGATTTCCTTTCAAAATGGTTGAACCGTTAAAAGAAAACTCTTACTACACGATTGCACCAATTTCTTTATAAAAACGTATTTGGATAACCTTAATGTTTTAAGGATATCGAATAAGTTGCACTAAAAGTAAACTGATAAAAATTGATAATTTACTAATTGAATTTCTAGGTTATTCTCGAGTCCTTGGTATTTCATTGTTTTTATCATAACAAGATTCACGCTTCATTTAGTCATATTGAATGCATGCACTGTGGTTTGCTTGCTCATTTTGAATGAACCTATTTCATTGAGATTTCATATATTACAAGCATGAATTTTCACCAAGTTGATCTATTATGGGTCAAAGATCCATATTCTTGTATTTCTTTAGAGTTCAAAGCTCAGTAAACATAATACATAGTCTTGGGCAAATAAATACTAAAGTGACTAAGTTATGGATGTATTTGGTAGTAGCACAATTTGACTCTTGCATTGGTATTGTAGTGTTAACATGTCAAATATTTATTGGTAGGTATATTTTATTTTTATTTTTAAATCTTAACTAAGTTCATTAGTATATTTTCGATCTATAAACAACTTTATTAATTAGATGAATCGAAATTCATTTAGGTAGATAATTCTAATTTAGTATAGCATGTTTTCTTATAGTATTATAAAGGCTAAATGTAATCGTTTTAGTTTTCTAATAAGGCCCCTACTATATTTTTATATTCCTCAAAACCTTAAGTGAAATAAAGAAATGATTTGATTTCTCTAGTGAGTGTTAGGACTCGCTTGTCTTATGATGCCGACCTTGAGTTTGCTTAACATTTCATAGGCCCATAAGCAGTGGATAACTCTTTATTGATTGTATCATATACAACTTCTAACCATTGTCTTTGCCCTAGTCCCAACCTCGACCTTAAGTTTGCTCTATAATTCAAAAGTGATTATTTACTCTTATCTATCATTTCTCAATGGCATAATTATAATGCACATACCTTGAGTTTGCTCGATCAATACATGTATGTATCTTACCTCCTCTAGGCAATAATTTCATATTACTATACATATAGCTCGAACTTAAGTTTTCTCAGTAAATAATGCACATGCAAGTGATTTATTAATATATAAATGATCGAGGGTAATTATACTAAAGATCCATAATCTTTAATATACTTTTGATGATACTGATTTAAGAAATAATATTTTTTTTTTATGATGTATCCTCACGATTCAAGTGTCTGACACATCTGAAATCAAGGTATACATATCATACATATGTATTTATTCCAAAATTCTATTTTGGTGCATTTATGTTCCACTTAAATTTAATTTATACATATACTTATATAAGTCGATTTATTTATAACTATTATAGTTTAATTACCTTATATAATATTTATATATATCTTATTAACAAATCATCTTTAATTAATTTTTATTCTTAATTTAATTAACTAATTAAATTTTATTTTATTTTAAAATTATACAATTTTACATTATTAAACTATTTAATAAGAATATTTGGCTACAACTCTATAGTTATATATATATATAATCAATCAACTACTTGATTAATTTATATTTGTTATCCGACTTTTTGACCAAACGGCTTACAATTGAATCTAGACTTCAGGATGAAGATGAAATGGTTCAAGGACCTGAAGGCATGCTTGGAAGAATAATAGAAGAAACTTGGAAGAGTTGAAGCAAAAGTAGAGCAAGGGAAATAGATTGGTACAAAGCACTTACTGGTCGATACCGAGCACTTTTTATGTGCTCTGGATGGCATTGAAGCAAAGATTCATGGATTACTGGCTTGAGCGATTGTCGTAGGGCCCATTTCTCAAGGATTAAGTGAACAACCACTAGGAGGCTCTAAAGAAAAGAAGACTAGTACTAGAGATATCAGAACCCCTTGGAAACAACATTATTTCTAAGGAAAAGTGCATGGGGTTCGATGGATCAAAGATAGAAGACCAAAGGAAGAAACACAACACACTTTGCAATCAAAAAATTATGTCGGTACAAATCATTTCTGATTGGTACTGAGACAATTTTATTAACTGGAGGACTCCGTCTCTACTCCTACATACTCGGATCTAATGTTAGAATTAGTATTTCTTAGATCTACGGCTTTGTAGGGGCATTTTCTCTATGAATATAAGACTTAGAGCATTTGGGAGAGGACTTTCGGATCTTTATCTTCTTCACTCTCTTTTCTATAAGACCCTATTCAAAAAAGCAATTACTTTTTCCTGTTCTAGCTGTTACAGCTCGAAATTCTTTGTACTTATGACTATAATCTATAAGCAATAACATTGCAATGGACGCAGGTCACAGATTTGTCGAACCACTATAAAAATTCTCTACCTTTTAATTTTATTTTTCTAGATCTCTTCATTTCAATTCGTTATGGGTGTAGTGCTTTCTTTGGTTCAACATGTTTGGTGCATTCACTGAGAAAGGTGCCTTTCAAGCGTAGATCTAGCCATCTATTGTTGATTGGAGTATCCAAATTTGGATCCAAAAGGTTTTCTGTCTAATGTTTGAACGAATTTTAGCTTGGTATAAATGGAACCATCAAGGAAGTCTGGTAGTTCTGGAGCAGTATCTGGTGTGTACGAAGGGGCTTCTCATCATATTGAAGTTAGCAACGAGTCGACAGTAGTATTGCCAAGACCATTTACCCCTCAGGAAATCATCATAAGTGTGGAGTTTGATAAGACGATGGTAGAGTTAAATCAGTAGATGGTAGATAGTAAGAAGATTCTATTGGAGAAGATGGATGTTAGCATAGCCTTGCTGTAATCGTAAAGGATCGGGAAGAGTAGCAAAGCAGCATCACTTATTGGATTTGAAGAAGTGAACTCATATGCTTCTGGTTAGGATAGAAGAGATGGAAAGAAAAAATAGAAGGAACTGACTACTAGAGCACCAGGGAGAACTGAAGAGACCCTGCCAAGAGAATTCATATCGGTACCGACCAGAATCGGGTCGATACTAACCTAAATTTGAGGCCCTTGGAGATGCAAGAAGCCAAGGTTAGGATGATTTGCAGCATGCTGGTGACGATAGATTAGATGATGTTCGTACAATTTGAATTGATGAGATGTCAAAAAGAAATGAAGGAGTGGTTCCTCCATAGACTGGAGAACCTAGACGTCAAGGAGCAAATCAAAACCATTTGCAGAGTCAAACACTTGGCCCAGCTCTTGATAGTTATCATTTGGAGTTCCAAGCTATCAAGTATCATATAGTCAACATGATTAAGAGATTAATAGAAGAAGAATGAGGACTGCTGTTTAATGCCTAGTAGAACTCCATTCACAGTGAATATCCTAAGAGAGGAGTATCCTAGGAAGTTTACGATGCTGACGATGTCGTTATATAATGGGACTACCAATCCTAGGCAGCATTTGTTTATGTATAGATGGCATATAGATGGTGTAAAGGCAGCGGATGTAGTTTGATGCAGATGTTTCTTTGTTTCCCTAGATGGAGTTTTGTCGATGTGGTTTACTCAGCTCCGCTGAAGTCCATATCAATATTCGATGAATTGGCAAAGAAGTTTTTGGACCAGTTCAGGCTCCACACGACTCAACCTAAGGACATAATGTCCTTTTCAAGCCATTGACAGAGGCCTCAAGTGTCATTGAAATGGTCATGAACAAGTTTAATATACCAATTACCGAAGTTAATAATCTAAATGAGAGTATGGTACTAATGACATTGGTCCAGGGCATACATCTAGACATGGACTTTGGAAAATGGCTGAGAATGAATCAGCTGATAAATATGGAGAAATTTTATTGAAAAGCTAATCAATTCCTACATCTGGAAGAAATAAGTTAGGTTGCTGGAAAGACTAGCCATGGACAGTCTAGGGAAGTTATTTAGACTAATGTAATAATTAAGCAGACCAATGAAAGCTCTGGTAATGTGGTTGTGAACATTCAAAATTATGGTAATCAAAGGAAGAGAAATGAAGGCGTCATAGGCAAGTGAAGTGAAGCTAAAAAGCACCCAAGGAATATGAGACCTGATGGATATGCACCTTTGAATGATACACATGAAAATATATACTTTGCCACTCAAAGCATAGAAAGGTATAAGAAGCCGCCTAGGAGGGAGGCGATTGTGGAAGCAAGGCTTTTAAAAAAGTTGTATTGGTTCCATGAAATCATAGGCACAACACGAATGAGTGCCGATATCATAAGGATTTCATCGTGGAATTGATAAGAAAAAAGAAATTGCAGAAGTATGTAAGAGAGCCGTAGGATGGCAAACAAAATGCAAGATCCCAAGGGTCAAATGCCCATGGAAACCAACATGTACCTAATGGAAAGAGGCCCAGGCGGGTAGATTGAAGGAAAGTTATAATTGGAGGACCTCATCCAATGGTGAAAAGCTAGAATGAAATAGAACGGTATGCGAGTTTATAAAGCACGTACCATATGAGAGCTTCTTAGCCATTAGGGACGGAGCTCTGGCTAAGCAGTAAAGGATGATGATAGATGACATTATGTTTTGGAATAGGGATTCTGATGGGTTAGAAGAGTCAACCTTTGATCCTATGGTGATTACGGCTATTATTGGCCTAGCTATGGTATGTTGGGTCTTGGCGGATTGTAAATTTCAGTGAATATTTTATTCAAGTGGACATTTGACTAGATGAGGATTAACATGAAGGACGTTAAGCCTTTTAAGTCTATGATTGAAGGATTTATCGATAAGGCGAAGCAACCTATTGGGACAATTGGTTTGTCCATGGAGTTAGAGGACGAAGACTGTAGGATCGTGTAAGTTTAGAAGTTCATAATTATGGATGAGTATTCGACATACAATGCCTTTTTGGTCTGACAGACCCTTGCTCATTTCTAGATAGCACTAGCACCTTAGTGCTTGATGATGAGATTCCTTATGAAGAATGGTATTGGATAAATTAGAGGAGGCCAAAGCGCTGGCTAGGGATCTTATGTCGCTAAGCTAAGAGAGGCAAATCGACGGGAGAAATGCAAGAATGTAAAGGGAGCTCTCAACATTAAAAATTCAAAAGCACATCAATTAAAGACCAAGCCCTAGCTAGAGAGCCATAGCAGGCTCGGTAAGTCGATGGATCCCAGGAAGAAGTTAGAGGAACTGCGGGCGCCGCTAGTTAGGCTAACGATCAACGCTCCAATCAATATAGATGACCCAACTCGGGCTCTTAAGATCGGGTTGCAACTTAGCACAAGATTGAGGAAGGAATTGGTCAATTTTTATGAGAAAAATTGGATGTGTCTGTTTGGACACATACAAATATGTGCAAGATATCACCGGAGATAGTGTGCCACACACTGAATGTGGACTCAAAATACACACCGGTAAAGAAGAAGAGACATAGTCTAGGTCCGTTGCGATCTACTGCATTGAAGGAGGAAGCAGATAAGCTTAAAGCAAATGGCTTCTTTTGCGATACTTGTACCTTGAAGGGGTTTCGAACTCCATGTTGGTCAAGAAAGCAAACGAAAAGTGGAGGACCTGTATTAACTATTCGGACCTAAATAAAGCATGCTCAAATGACAACTTTCCTTTACCCAGGATTGACCAACTGGTAGACGGAGCCATAAGACATGGGTTACTCTCTTTTATGGACAATTATTATGGTTATAACTAGCTACTGATGCATGTCCCAAATTAAGGTTACACAAGTTTTATAATGGATATGGGATTATAATATTACTAGGTGATGTCGTTCGGTCTAAAGAACGCCATAGCTACATAACATAGATAGGTGAATTCTATGTTCAAGAATCAAATTTGATGGACGATGGAAGTATACATGAATGATATGCTCGTGAAGTAATGGCTATCAAGGAATCACATGTATGACCTTGCAGAGATGTTTGAAGTACTATGGAAATATGGAATGAAGTTGAATCTATTGAAATGTTCTTTTGGATTTCCATATGGGAAGTTCATAGGATTTTTCATGAACGCAAGGGGAATTAATGTTAATCCAAAGAAAATTAACACCTTGAGGAATGTGATTGCCCCAACCATGAAGAAGGAGTTGTAATGCTTGAATAGGAAGTTTGCCGTATTGAGTCGGTTCATCTCAAAGGCAATAGACAAACGTATATTATTCTTTGATGCTCTCAAAAAGAGGGAATAATTTTGAATGGATGAAGGAATGTCAAGATGCCTTCGAGGAATTGCTAAGTCGCATGGAAACACCAACAGTTATATCCAAATTGTTGGACGAAGAAGATTTTTTAATCTAATTGGCAGTGTCTACTCATGCATGAAGTGCAGCATTGGTATGTGAGAAGGCAAGGATCCAAAGGCCAGTTTACTATATCAACAAGCGGTTTACCAAAACTGAAAGGAACTATTTGAAGTTAGAGAAATTTTCTTATTGCTTACTGATTGCTTCAAAGAAGCTACAACCATACTTTCAAGCTCATTCTATTAAGATGCTTATGGATCAATCTTTGAAGCAAGTGTTGTACCGACCCGAGACTTCGGGAAGGCTGCAGAAGTGGAATATTGAACTAAGCCGTACCATTCGAGGAGAGCATTAAACGGGCAGGCATTGGCGGACTTCGTCGTCAAGTTTATCGCATGAGATGGTGAAGAGGGAGACGATATAGTCATAGTTTCCAATTGGAAACTGTTTATAGATGGAGAATCTAATGAGCGTAGCTCTTAGGCAAGAATGATACTCGTGACTGCAGAAGGATGATCGATTTTCTATGCACTGAAATTGGAGTTCTCCGTAGCGAACAATGAGGCTGAGTATGAGTTGTTGATAGCGGGACTCGGGATAGCAAAGGAATTGAGGGTAAGGATGCTGCATATATTCAGTGACTCCCAATTTGTGGTTTGCCGGGTGAAAATGAAATTAGAGGCTAAGGTTGTGGGACTTGCTCCTTACTTGACAAAAACATTGAAACTATTGAATGATATAGAGCGTTACACGATTACACGCATCCCTAGAGAGGAGAATGCGAAGGCTAATTCATTGGATAAATTAGCTAGTTTTGGAGATGCATAACTATTGGAATTAGTTTCAATGGAAGTTTTATTGGCTCTAAGTATCGACCAAATGGATGTTGACTGGATTTGGGAGGCTGAGGAGGGGAAGGAGTCATGAATGACCCCAATCAAGGATTACTTACTTAAGGGAACTCTTCCAAGAGAAAATAACAAACGACGAATACTCCCTTGTAAAGTACCGCTGCTTGTAATGGAAGGAGGGGTGCTATATAGGAGAGGGTTCTCAACCCTTATGCTTCGGTGTGTAACCAAGGATGAAGCTTGGAAAATCCTCATGGACATGTTAACCCACTTTTTAATCAAGCAAATTTCAACTAGAATTAGAAGTCCAAGATGAAGATGGGATGAATCACGAACTTGGAATCATGATTAAATGGATAGGAGAATGAACTCAGGCTAAGTAGATCACTTGGTACCGAGAGAAACCTCTCAGTACCGAGAGGTATTTTCCTTGTGTTTTGACCTTTGACAATTCCATATACTTCATACGCTACTCCAAACACTCGTGGACAAGTGCTTTTTCTATAAGATGGAAAAGTAACACTATGGATTTCGGAGAAGAAAGCAAAGAAAGCATAACAGAACAAGCGATATTAAGTGAATCATCGGAATGAACTTAACCTTTTAGGAAAAGAGTTCGAAATGCATTGAGTTAAGATAAAAAGGAAAAGCAAGAAATAAAATTAAGCTTTCATAAGCAAAAAGCTCTCGGTACCGAGAGAAACCACCCGGTACCAAGAGGTCTTCTTTGATGTTAAAGCTGGTGTGCTCTCTTATGGGCCTTAGGGCTTGCACCTGGACTCGGTACTTCATGAACTTTCGAGACTACTGGCATGTTTCTCTATAAATACGGGCCTGCTGCAAGTAAAGAAGGATCTTCTTCCTCATCTTCTTCTTCTCTCTACCTCTAGAATCTAGAATCTGCTTCTTCTTCACTCTTAACTTCTCCCTCAAATACTTTAGAAAACTCCATTTTAAATCTGAGAACCGCTAGATTATGGATTTAATATAACCAGTTATAATCTAGAGAGAAAACAACTAATAACATAGATTAATGTAGACGTAGGCTGGAGATTACACCGAACCAATATACAAATTATGTCTTTTTTACTTCTTTTAATTTAATTTTATTAGAATTAGTGCTTTCATCTAAGACTTAGGCGTTGGTTGCATTTTTGGCATCAAGACGATGTCTATGAGGGTAGTTGTGGTGGTCAGACCAGGAGGCAGATAATGGTGAAGAAGATACTTCGATATGGATACTTCTAGCCAATAATAAATTATGATGTTGAATATACTAAATAGTGTGAGTGATCCTAGTGGTTTGCAAAGATTCCAAGAGCCTAATTTATAGAGATAATATAAATGGGTAACCCATGATCATTTATGGTTTAGGGAATTAATATAATCGCTATGCTACCAATGTCGAAAGGAGGAGCTAAATACACAATTTTTATAGTGGATTAATTTACAAAGTGGGCTGAAGAGGAACTACTCGCTATGATCACAACAAAAAAGGTGATCAACATTATGATAAGGAAAATTATCTGTAGATTTGAAATACCTTAGAAGATTATAACAGATAATGGAACTCAGTTTGAAAATACCTAATTCGATGATTTATGCAACCTGTACAAGGTCAAGAAAAGCTTTTCGACAATAGCACACCCTCAGATGAGTTGATAAATAGAGCCAGTGAATAAAATCATAAAGTCCATTTTGAGTAAATGGTCAATTAAGCTAATAAGAACTTCGTTGATGAGCTTCCACTAGCACTATGGATTTATATTATGACCCACAATTCCACGACTGGAAACACAACATTTGTTTTGGCCTACGGATCAGAGGCCATGATCTTGATCGAACTGGAAGTCCCTTCTCATTGGAAAATGCATTACGACCCCTAGGTTAATGAGGAACTTCTTCCTAAGTCCCTCAACTTGATTGATGAAAAACGATAAGAGGTGGAACTAAGGGTGGCTGCTATTTAGAAAACAGTGGCATGCCATTTCAACACCAAGGTATGAAACTGTACCTTCGAGGTAGGAAATCTAGTCTAAAACGGGTTCCCCCGTACATGGGGGCGCTTAGTCCGAATTGCGAAGATCCTTATGTAATCGAATAGAAGCTTGGAGATGGAACTTTCAATCTAGCTATTGTTAATGGAATCCTAATTGCACAGGCATGGTATAACGACCCGGAATTTCGAACACTTCATATTCAAATATCTGAATTATTTAAATATTTGAATCTTGGATTAAATGCGATTAAATTGGTTTAGTAGCTTATAAACCCCCTTTTAACTAATAACTAATGATGGTATACTTATTTTTGGGAAATGCTTAAAAAATAAATAGTTTGAAGAAATATCGATAATATGGTCGAAAATCATTTATCGATGAATGGCTATTTTCCCGATAAAAGTTGTTTGAACTTTTTGAGATTTCTTAGAATATTAATGATTCGATAATTATAACTAAAAATATTTTCTATGATATGGCTACCTAAATGTGAATAGTAAAAAAAAGAGATTGGCAAATGGTTTTAAGGAAGAAGATATTTTGATGAATAGTGGTTTAGATATTTTCCTAAGGAAATAAGGTGTAAAGGTGGCATGTGAGGGGGAGGCTCCCTTGTGACCTTTCATAAAGGGTAAAAGGCGAGAGTGACCTCTTGACTAAAGTCTACAAAAAACACCCTTAATGGTTTCAATAATTGTGTTTTACAAAATTAGAAAAGGTCGAAACTAATTAGTGCTAATCCATTGAATGTCCACTGATCCTTTTCTAATCAAAGCAAATCAAGTCCAAACTTCACCAAACTTTGGCTATAGGCCTAAATCATCATAGGAAGAAAGAGTAGGGAGTCGAAAATTAAGAAATGAGGCACAATGGGGTGAACCATCATGGTCGTGAACATTCAAGGCTAGGAGGAAGCAAGGCTAAGGCATTTTGGAACTAAAGCTTAGATCTTTAGGCGTTTGGTGATGGTAATAAATGCCCTTCAATTTTTGTATGCTTGAGCTTGTTGTGGGCTCATCTTTATGTGAGTTATCTTGTCATTTAATTTGTCATATTGTGTATATTTTGTGTGTATAAATATAAAGTTAAGTAAGTTAACGACTAATGCAAGTAATTACTTTTTGACCCCTCTCGCTTTGGAAAGCAAATGACAATTTTGCAGTATGTACAATCACTTCTATAACCCTCTTAAACATGTAGCATGACCAAGATTATATGTTTACAAGTTTGAAAATGTTGTATGTCATATAGAAGTCTATATGTGAATGTTTGTAGCGCGATAGTCGCTATAAACGCATTTTCGAACCCCTTTACTTTAAACTTGCTTATTTCAGTGATATGTGAATATATTGCGACATAATATATTTTTATTGTTCTCTACACATATTTTGATGTATAGGATAGTAAGGAATTAATTTGAAAAGTTGTGGAACTTTTGAAACAATGCTGAGAAAGTTGGAGGTGAATTAGTCATTATGGAAGCACTTTAAAATCACGTTGTGTTCGGTGATTTTTAAGTAAATTTTGGATGACATCCTTAAGGGTTTATTTTTTGTTTTTATTAATTAAAATATGTGTATTTATTATTATGAAAATATCAAGATTTAAAAAGTTATAAAAGTGGTTGATGAAGTTTAAAAATATTAGAAGCGAAATAGTCGCTCTAAACGCACTTAGAAAATTAGCTTTTTTCGAGAAATTTTATAATTAATTAGGTGGTAGATATCCTTAGGGGTTTATATCGTTTTAAATTAGCCTAAGTATAATATTTATTGTAAAAAAATTGGATCTTAAATCATTTATTTAAGTGGTGAAAAATGGCCACAAAGATTGTGCAATTTTCCTTTGTTCTCTGCCTAGGACCTACTACATCACTTACAAATTCCATCTTTGACTTTCTGCAGCATTGTTTTTTTGTTTAAAGTAACTTTTGCGATTTTAAATGTGTTTAAAATGTTATTTAAATTAATTATTTTTATGTAGTATTTGTAGGGACGTTTTCTAACATATTTTAAAGTATTTTAAAATTGGTTTCAAGCTTAAATACTAATAATTATTTATGAATTTTTGAAGTAAAAGGCTTTCTTCTTACCAATTATAATAAAAATGGATTTTCTAATTTTAAAATTAGTTCTTTTTAAGTAATATTTAATACGGATGTTTAAAACCTATTTATAAGTATATATAAGTTTGGAAAAGTTAAATATTTTATAAAAGAATAAAAGTAGTTTTAGATTATAACACTTATGTTGTAATAAATGGTTTTGTGTAATTATTAAAAAAATATCACTTTGTTAAAATAAGTGTAGATGTAATCAATTTTTTTAAAAGGAATGTTTTAATGATAGTGTTTAAGTATAAATTGGCTTTGAGTTTATGGTAAACAACATTTCAGCAACATTTGTTTTTAACCCTTTAAACTATACTTGTGAATGTAATTAGATCTTTAAATGAAATGCTTTAAATATAGTGTTTAGTACAAACCAGCTTTATATTTATAGTAAACAATGTCTTAGTAACATTTGTTTTCAACCCTTTAAATTATACTTGCGAATTTAATTAGATCTTTAAAAGAAATGTTTTTAAGTTAATGCTAAGTATAAAATGGTTTTGGTTTTATAGTAATAATGTTTTGAATAACATTTGTTTTTAACCCATTTCCTTATACTTTTTGAAATGTGAAATCTTGTTTAAGATTTATTAATATTCTTATAAGTATCGAAAAGAGTAGAAATAAATAGTGAAATAGTATTATACAGGTGTGTGTGTGTGTGTGTGTGTGTATATATATATTGTAAGGTATTTCAAATATATATACAAGTAATTACATAGAAGTTTGAATTAATAAAAGAATTAATTAAATAAAAAAGGGATTAAAAGTCGCTTATGTGAATAATCATGCTTTGTCTGAGTTAAGCATGCTTTGTGTGTTTACTTGTTCCTAGAAACTATTTAATCCTATACTTAGCCTTAGAATCCAACAAAGTATACTTGTTCTATCTGTAAGTATTAAGAATTAAGTGTCTAGGCAGGGCTTTGATTCAAGCAATGCTCTAACCTACCTGGCTTCACTCTTAGTCGAGGGATAGCATAAGTTGAGAAGGTCAGAAACATGATAAGTATACGAGACTTGGTTTCCATATGTGATCATTCTCATTGTTATCGAGCTTGACCAAATTAACTTTGGAAGTATATGTCAGCATCATGTATTGATACGGTTTGCGATCCTTTAAGGAGGACTCATTCGTATGAACCATATTTTTCTTTAAGAATGTGTATATATATGGGATCCCTTGAGAAGGACTCCTTTAAATTATTCATTTACTTCTTAAAGAACATAAATTGCGTTAACCGAAAATTCATTGATTTAGTATTGAAGAGACCAAAATCGGATAAGTGTATTGCTTAGCGAAAACCACTTCAGAACTAGTATATGAGCCTATGTTTTGGAAGCGTTTGTGAGGTGGAATGTTATAGAGTTAAACTACCTATCCTAAGGTTAAGTCTAAGGGAGAGGTCAGTGTTAACATTTAAGACAAATGTTATATAGTTGAACCATCTATCCTAATATTAAGCCCAAAGGAGAGGTCAACATTAGCATTCGTCAAATGACTTGTGCTGGAATCTATGGAAGGATTCATGATCTTTTTGAGTGATAAAGACTAATGTGAGATATGTTGAACGTGACTTCACTATTAGAAATGACTAAAGACAAAGCAGCATACATAACTTGGGATTTAGCTAAACCAAAGCGATATATCAACTCCATATCTAGACATGCTTTCGGTTGTGGTGCACGGGAGTTGATGATACTTGGCATCACGTGTTCGGGCATGGGCCAATTGTGTTTACCTTATAGTATATTTTATCTATAGATATATGATGCTCGGTAGTTTCTAGTCCTTGTACAGCAGGACAGATTCGGTTTTACTAAGGAAACCTCATGGAAAATCCATATGCAAACGTACCTTAGCGGTTTTAGTTGTGCTTTTAACATTGTTGTATTGTGAGATGCAAGCAGCAAAATTATTTTCTGATTTGTCTTCTACAACTTAGAAATTATCTATTATATCACCTTGTGTACTTATTAGATAGGTTTGGTTCCTTTGAGGGGATAATTGTTATGATGATTTGAAAGGTCTCAAAAGTATTGTTATATGTTGATCGCGTATTTCTTAAGTTTCTCATACCAGACCTATGTCTGACTCATGGTTTTATATTCCTCTCATTTCTATGAGTGCTCTTTCGAGTAGTCCGAGGAAGGAATATTTTCGTTGATATTATTTGGAGCTCAATGAGGCGAGCTAGATGCTTTAACCTAGCATATTATTGTTATTTATGCTATAATACTATATTGTATATATCAGCATTTGTGAGGACACGCGTTATAACTGTCCAGCTTGATGATGGTACTTATTTTTGTAACTCTGAAATGCAATGTATCTTACAGTGATAGTTTGTACTATCTTTTGGTATTATATGTTATCATTTTGCTATGAGATTCTGACAATGTGTTTTTTCTTCCATGTTCCTTTTCTTTTTATCTTACCCTAAAAATTTATCTTTCCAGCAATTGAGTGCTCAACACGTGAATACCGTGGATATATTAATGTCGACATTTAGAGATCGAAAAGGCCAGGTCTTACATATGGTATCGGAGTAGAAGGTTAAGTGAGAACCTTGGTTTTGAGGGGTATAACTAATTAGAGATAGGGTAAGTGACAAATTAAAATGAGTTGTGTGTATTATACATATGAAAGTGTATATGTAATTGTTATAAGTTAGTGATGTTCATCTATTATCCCTTGCTGATTAGCTTAGTCATGCTTGGCCAATTTATGAGCATTGACTATTGTTTATTGATTGTTGATTTATGCTTGACCAGTTTATGAGTTGTTTTACCTTTTCAATGCATAGGTTGATAAACAGTATTTGTGGATGCATTAAAATGACACTTTATGAATTTCATTTCATAGATTGACTATAAAGCATTTAGTTACAATGCTGGGTTAACAGTTAACTTTAATGAAAGAAGTTTAATCTAAAATTTCTAAATATGGTTTATTAATGAAAGGGTTTAAACTGATAATTCGAGACCTTAAATTCCGGTGTCTTAAAAAATGGTTTTTCAAGTTTCTGGAAAATAATAATAGTACTATTTGAAAGAATTTGTGAATACTAACATTTTTAAAAGAGTTTTCAGATTTTTTTCGAGTTCGAGGTTGCTCTCGGAATCAATGAGTTTTTTTATGTTATCTAGTTCAATGGTTGATAAGTGACTAAAAATGGATAAAAGATGTGTTCGGTTGTAAGAACTTCTTGTGGAAATTACCCTTTTTTAGTAAAGGAATATGGTACGACTTGGTAGGACCCGTTTCCATGGTATCTTTTTTGTGTAACTCGATCATATGTATATTTCTATGGGTTTTAAAGTAAATATTTAGAAAATCAGTTTATAAATTGAGATCATGATACTTAGTAATAATTACAGATTATTTGATACCATTTGGAAATTGATTTTTGCTTTAGTCTAAAAGTATGATTTGATATATGAAAGGTATATGTGTATATTATTATTTCAAAATGATTTGGGATAAAACCCGAAGTTTAGTTCTAAAGTTTTCTTCAAAGAAGTTTGATGCGGAAATATAGAGTAGTTTAATAAACAGTTCTTTTAGGTGATCCAGATTTTGATATGAATTTTTTATAGAAAGGATTCGTATATATTCTATGTCAGGTGCCCAAATTGTAGCGGCATAGCCTAATTGTGAAAACATTTTTCTACTTACAGTAAAGTGTGTCTATAAATAAATAGAACTTTGTTCAGTTAATTTATTATCAAACGTATCCTATGCATTAGCGTAATGTGGTATGTTCATCTTGTTATGATATGATCATTTGAAAGTTTTCATTTGTTAGAACGAAATGGATTTTTCGATAATTTTGGACAGCCTAAAAACATCTGGATCATTATAAAATGTGAAGTTAAGTGTTTTTGAAAATATAAAGATGAGTTTATATGACTTTTGAATTGAGAAGGTAATAAGTTAAAACATATTTTAAATTGATTTGAACATTCATGTTAGGTAATCATTTGATATTATTGGGCCAATTAATAAACGTCTTTTGTTAACCGGTTTTTTAACCAGGCAATAGTCAACAGTATTTAGAATGACAAAATGAAGACAAAATGACTTGAGAATTTGGTAGCATGCTTGGAAGAGGCAAAGAAACAACTCAGGAATATTTGGCCCAAAATGGGGATAAGGAGATAACTCAGGACCGAGTCATTTTTCCTTCCAAAAACACTTCTAAAACTACATACAACTCATGTTCTACCCTTCTTACTTGTGATCAAGTGTTTTTCCAAAGTTCGAACGAAATTTCAGGGGTTGAAGAGAAGAAAGCCAAGTTTGTAGGGTAGCTATATTGATGATGAAATGATGACTAGAATCAACTAATAATCGATGACAAGAGCATGAAACACATAAACTAGAAGTAAGAGAGCCAAGAAAATGATTTGGTCAAATTTTCATTAAAGTAAATAACTCGGCTCAAGTCAAATTACTCAGTACCGGGTAATTACCTTGACTCGGTGGACCCTGAACTTTTTAATATTATCTTGGACTGATTCCTGGACTCTACTGCAATAGGCTTCTGACCCAACACATCTGTTTTCCTATAAATACAAACCTATATGCAACCCAAAAGGATCTTCTCCCGCTCTTTTTTCTTTACTCTAGATCTGGGACTCAATTACTCTTTATCATCTTACTCCTTCCCAATAGTCAGTAAGGAAGCTACTTGGGATAGTTCTAGGCCTTAGAACTTGTCAACTTCTTATACAGTGACTCTAATTCTCTATAGTCTCATATTAACTCTCTCAGACCCATAATCAGTAAAACTATAAAGTGGACATAGGCCAGAGGTTACCTAACCACTATAAAAATCTAATGTCTCGATGTTATTTTTCTTTTATTTCTACTGTTATCTGCTAGATCTAGGTCTTAGTCTTCTACAACTCAATCTTGTATGTTGATTCATTTTTGGAGTCAACATTTTGGTGCTTTCATTGAGAATACTGAATCCATGATTAAATCTAGCTTGTTATTGTGGATTTGGAAAGATCTACTGATTAGATCCAAAAGCTTGTTCTAAGAAGTTCGAGAACTTGCTATTGAAGATCAATGATCTCTAGAAAAGGAAGTTCTGCTTCCGGAAGATCCACAACTGTGGTGGCTAATGGTGATGAAGGAACACTGAACAAACAGAAGTCAACAATGGAAATGCAATACCAGAATCCACTACTCTACATATAGTTGTAATTAGTGTAGAGCATAATAAAATGATTCATAAACTTAGATAGAAGATGACAGATAGCCAAAAAGCTCTCACGGATAAGATGGACGCTTTGCTAACCTTGTACCCACCAACGACAAGAGGAGTTAGAAGAGAAACTTCTCCTGCAATAGAACAAGAAAACTCTATAGTTTTTAGCCTGAAACGGAGAGAAGTGAAGCAAAAGCAAAAGACAAAGGAAGTAACTGTCGGGGTTCCAGGAGTTGTAGCAGGTGTAAGTATGAGTGCTCTCCCCACAATAAAACAACTCGGTACAAAGAAAAGACAACTTGGTACTGACCTAAATATTCCACTTAATGATGCTCAGAAGCAAGATGCATTGTTGGTCTCTGACTGTGATAACGACATGTAGCTGGATGATTGTGATGTTGAGTTTAATACTAGTGTTAACGGATGAAATGTTGGAATTAGAGTTCAAACTGCCATGACAAGACAAACTAGATGCAAATGAAACTCTATAGGAGTGGTTCTCCTGGAGAATGGAGAACCTAGACTTCAATCGATAAACCAAGATCATTTGCAGAGCCAAACACTTGGTGCAACCCCTGACAATTAACCTATATATTACTGTGCCAGCGAGGAGTACATCGTTGACATGGTCAAACGGTTGGTGGAGGACAGCAGGGGCAGGAAAGATGAAGATCGGAGTTATGTACTAAGCCGAACTCCATTTACTAAAAATGTCCTAAGAGAAGAATATCCCTGAAAGTTCACTATGCCTGCAATGGCATCCTACAGTAGAACTACTAATCCCGTAAAACACTTACACAAATATGAATGGCATATGGATGGAGCTAGGTCCATGGGTGTTTCCCTATCTTCTTGGAAGGAGTGGCTTTGATGTGGTTTACAGTTTTGCGCCTAAATCTATATCGATGTTTGATGAATTAGAAAAGAAGTTTCTGGAGTAGTTAAAGCCTCACACTGCATGACCAAAGGACACAATGTCCCTATCTAGATTTTCTCTCAGACTCAAGGAGTCACTGAATGCTTCCTTGAACTGATTTAACATCGCTGGCATGGAGGTTAACAATCCGAAGGAGGATCTTGTCCTCATGGCACTAGTTTGGGATATTCATCTAGACACAGGTACAGTAGGTGGAGAAAAATGAAGCAACCCACTATCATGGAGGAATTCCATCAAAAGGCAAATCAGTTTTTGACGCTGGAAGAAGCAAATATGGTTGAAGGCAAGCCCATCGACGAGCAGTTGAAAAAGGTGATTAAGAATAATGTCGCAGTCAAACAGGATGTAAATGGATCTAGAACTACTGCAAGAAACGGAGGGAAAATACAAATCCAAAGAAGAGGGATCGGATTGCCGGTAGACGTCATGGGGATAGAAAGTGTCCAAGGATTCTGAGACCCAAGGACTAATGTCATTGAATGATATTTTGGAAAACATCTATTTTGTCACTCTTGAAACTAAGCAGTATAACAAACCACCCAAGAGGGAAGCGACCAAGCAACAGAAAAGGTAAAGAGTATTGTCGCTTCCATGAAACTCACGGGCATAACATAAAAAATTATCGACAGCTGAAGGATCTACCTAAAGAATTGATAAGAAACAACAAGCTTCGGTATTATGTGAAGAAACCGCAAAAATCCGGACAACTTGGTGGACCCCAAGTGCTGAATGCTCAAAGAAATCTGCCTGGACCTATTAGAAAAGGGCCCTAGTGAACAGATGAAAGACTGATCATAAATGCCATTAATGGAGGACCTCACCCTGTGTAGAAGAGTTGGGGCAAGATGGAATGATATGCTAGTTCTTTGAAGCATGCACCATAGAAGAGCTGCTAGAGCTTTGACCAAGCAACAAAAGATGATTACAAATGTCATTATGTTCAGGAATTGGGACCCTAGAGGCATAGAAGCACTGACTCTCGACCCAATGATGATCACGATCGATATCGGGCCAACAGTTGCGCATCGATGTTGGTTGACAATGGAAGTTCGGTAAAAATCCTATTCCGGAAGACGTTTAACCAAATAAAGATTAGCGTGAAGAATGTAACCGCCTACAAAATAAAGATTCAAGAATTTACAGGTGAACCTAAATAACTGATTGGAACGATAGACCTACTGTCGAACTCAGAGAAGGAGAACGGATGATGGTTCTTATCTAAACCTTCATGGTTATTGGTGAGTATTATGCTTATAATGATTTCTTAAGCCAATCGGCCCTTATCGATTTTATAATCTCTTTGGTTTCATGGTGTCTCATGATGAAATTCCGATAAGGAATAGGCTAGGAGTAGTAATAGGAGACCACAGTGTTGTAAGAAAATGATATATGGTTGAATTACATGAAGTTAAACGACGTGAAATGGGAAAAAATATAGGGAAGACTCTCCACATTAAGGAACTGTAAGCTTAGCAATTACAGAACCGCTCCTGGCTCGAGGACCACGGTTTCTTCGGCAAGGTTATGGGGCTAGGAAGAAGATTTCAGGGAAATGCGGGCTGCACCAACGGAGATTACAGTGGCTGTCCTTCTTGACATGGATGACCCAACTCAGGTCTTGAAAGTAGGTTAACAGCATGGAATCAAGATGCGAAAGGAATTGACAAAATTTCTTCGTGCCAATCAGGACATATTCGCTTGGATGCATTCTAATATGTACGTGATATCGCCAGAGATAGCATTTCACACACTTAACATCAATCTCAATTCATGTCGGTAAGGCAGAAGAGATGCAGCCTTGGTCTGGAGAAATCCGCTGCACTAAAGGAAGAAGTGGATAACTGTTGGCTAACGACTTCATTCACAATGCCACATATCCTGAGTAGGTGCCAAACCCTGTGTTGGTTCGAAAATCAAATGGGAAATGGCGAACTTGTATTGATTACTCAGATTTGCACAAAGCTTACCCGAAGGATAGCTTTCTGTTGCCTAGGATCGACTAGCTTATTGATGGAACTGCGAAGCATGAACTGCTCCTATTTATGGATTCCTATTTCGGGTACAATCAGATTATGATGCATGGACAAATCAGGAGAACACCGGCTTCATCATAGACTTAAGACTATATTGCTATCATGTAACGTCGTTCGGTCTGAAGAACGCCAGAGCTACTTACCAAAGACAGGTGAATACAATGTTCAAAAACCATATCAGATGAACCATGGTAGTTTATGAAGACGACATGCCAGTGAAGTCATGAGTGTCTAAAAACCATTTGGATGATCTCTTAGAAATGTTTAAGATCCTTTAGAGGTACGAAATGAAATCAAACCTGCGCAAATGTTCGTTTGGAGTTACTTCTAGAAAATTCCTCGATTTTAGTGTGAATACAAGGTTTATTAAGGCCAATTTGGAGTAGATTGATGCCTTATAAAATGTTAAAGCCCCAAAACGAAGGAATTACAAAGCTTAACTGGAAAGATCGCAGCATTGAGCCATTTCATCTCCAGTTCGATGGATAAGTGTATATCGTGCTTTGATGCATTAAAGTAGGGTAAGAAGAACTTTGAATAGAGTCAGGATTGTCAAACTGCTTTCGAAGAATTACTATGACATATGGAGACACCACCAATTCTGTCTAAACTGGTAGACGGCGAGGACTTATTCATTTACCTAGCATTGTGCCCATGCATTAAGTGTAACACTTGTCTGTGAGGAAGCTAGGGTTCAATGATCCATCTACTACATTAGCAAGTGATTCGTTAGACCTATATAGAACTATCCGAAGCTGGAAAAATTAGTGTACTACTTGCTAATAGCTTTAATGAAACTTCAACCATATTTCCAAGCTTACCCGACCAAGTTATTGATGGATTAACCCTTGAAATAGGCACTTATTGACCCGAGACTTTAGGATGGCTTCTAAAGTGGAATATCATATTGAGCCTGTACAATGTGACATATCATCCCCAAAGGGTGATTATTGGACAGGCACTAGCTGACATCACCATCGAGTTCACTGTTTGGGATGATGAGGAGGACATAATAGACACAATATCCCATCGGAAATTGTTTGTTGATGGTGCCTCAAACGAATTCTTCTCAGGAGCTTGAAACTCCTGAAGGACAATCAATCTGCTATGCACTAAAACTTGAATTTCCTACTACCAATAATGAGCTAGAATATCAGATGTTGATAGCAGGACTGAAAAATGCGAAAGAGCCGGGAATAAAAACATTGCACATTTACAGCGACTCCCATTTAGTTGCCTACTAAGCAAGAAAGGAATATCAAGCTAAAGGTGTGAAACTTTCCCCTTGCTTATCGAAAGCTTAGGAGTTACTCAATGAAATTAAACATTACATGATATCTCACATTCCCAGAGAGGAGAATATGAAGGCTGATTCCTTAGCTAAGCTAGCCATCTCTAGAGAAGCACAGTTGATGGCATTGGTTCCAGTGGAAGTGCTGACTGCTCCTAGCATAGGTCAAATGAATATTAATTTGGTTCTAGAGACTACATAAGAGGTAGAATCACGGATGATGCCAATAGAGGACTACTCGCTCATGGCAATACTCCCTAGAGCATGAACGAACGAAAGAAGTTCCTTTGAAAGGCACCATGATTCATAATACATGATGGAGTGCAAAATAGGTGAGGATTCTCCTCCCTCTTACTCAGATTTGTAACCAAATATGTGATTAGGATGATCCTCATGGAAATTCATGAAAGGAAATGCGATGACCATACCGGGGGGTAGACACTGGCGAAGAAGATACTACACTACTAATATTTCTAACCAACAGTAAACCAAAATCCAGCAGACTACACCAGACGGTGGGATCGATGCCAGAGATTCGCAAATATTTTGAGAGCCCTATCTTTAAAACTTACGCAGATGGTTATCCCGGACTATTTGTGATATGGGGAATCGATATAATCGGTGTACTGCCGATGGCAAAAGGAGGACCCAAATATGCTATAGTTGTTGTTGATTACTTTACAAAATGGGTGAAGCGGAATTGCTTGCCATGATCACTACAAAAAAGTAATTAATTTTGTAACAACAAAATATTATATGTAGGTTTGGGGTACCGTAGAAAATAATCACAGACAAAGGGACTTAGTTTGAGAACATTAGGTTCAAGGACTTTTCAAAGCGTTACTGGATCGAGAAGAGCTTTTCTATCGTAGTGCACACATAAGAAAACGGATAAGTGGAAGTAGTGAACAAAATCTGCAAATCCACCATAAAGAAGCGGTTAACTAGAGCTAAGGCAATTGGATTGATGAACTTCCACTGGTACTATGAGCATACATGACAACACACAAGTCAACGACTGGGCACTCGTAGTTCGCCTTGGCATGTGGTTTAGAATCTATGATCCCGGTGGAACTTGAAGTCCCCACTCATTGTAGAAAATAGTTCAATCAGAGAGAGAACAAACATCTATTTCTCGAGTCCGTCAACCAAATTGATGAGAAGCGGGAAGAAACTGAACCAAGGGTTGCCGCTCACCAGAAAAGAGTTGCATACCACTTCAATGCCAAGGTTCATAACTATACTTTTGACATAAGAGATCTCGTCCTGAAATGAATCTTCTCGAGTAGCAGTGCTTGGCCCAAACTGGGAAGGACCTTATGTGATTGAAAAAAAGTTTGGAGACGGAACATTCAAGATAACTACAATAGATGGAGTTCTCATCCCGCTTGCTTGGAACAACGGCTCACTACAGCACTACTATACCTAGTTTTCCTTTTTTCACAAATAAGCCATCCAGAGACACTGGGGCAGTGTAAATAGTCTGTACTTGCCATCTCTTCTATTTATTAACAAATTTAGCTTTTTAAACCAATAAAACTGCATTTTTGTAAATCGAACCATCGGATGGGGAAAATCGATCCCTGTCTTCTGAGAACCTATGTTGCTCGAGAAAAGTTGGGAAGGCCCAAAACCATTAGGCCGATGATCAAATAGACCTATTCCTTAAAAAGCATCGATGTTGCCCCAGCAACGTCGGAAAAATCCAAACCGTCGAGTTGACAGGGAAACTCGACTCAAACTGCCATATCAACGAAGAAATTTGATCCTTGCCTTTTGAAAGCTGATGTTGCTCCGACAAAGTTAGTGAGGCCTAAAACCACCGAGTCGATAGGGAAAATCGACTCAAACTGCCAGGTCAATTGGGAAAATCAATCTCTACCTCTTGAGAACCGGCTTTACTCAGGCATGTCAAGAAGGCCCAAAACCGCCGAGTCGATGGGGAAAATTGAATCAAACCACTAAATAGATGGGAAAAATCTATTTATGCCTTCGAAGAACCGATGTTGCTCTGGAAATGTCATGAAGGCCCAAAACCACCGAGTTGATGAGGAATATCAACTTAATCCATCAGATCGATGGGGAAAATCGATCCCAACTTTTTGTAAATCGGCATTGCTTTGGCAACGTCAGGGAGACCCAAAACCATCGAGTCGATGGTCAAATAAACATACCTTCTAAGTACCGATATTGCCCTAGCAATGTTGGGAAACTCCAAATCGTCAAATCAACTAGAAAATCAACTCAAACCTCTTAGAACTTGACATCGCCTAGAGATTAGCTATAACGAAAGGAATTAAGCGAAGTCTAAAGATAGGCAACATCAAGGATAAATCCATGGAGTTGAGCTGTCCATGTAAAAGTTTCTAAAGATAGAAACCGGGGCACAACTGGGATATCAACACTGAACTTAGAAGAATTTGTTATAAAAAAAAGATGACAACAACACATCTTTCTGATACGTACATCTAGAATGACATTGGCCGATGATATCAACTTGGAAGAATTCAAATGCAGCCAAGGAATTGGCACCATCAAAAACATAATGCTTGGAATCAAGTAGCAAAAGTTGCTAGTTTCCGAAGATAGGACCACCATGCAAAATAGACTAGGGGAAATCAACGAATTTCTTAGGGTATCTATTCTTTTGGTGATGCCTAAATTTTGACATTCAACCCTATGGCCAGGGGTATATCCACCGACAGTTGGTCAAAAAGGATTCGTCCAAGCTCTAACGGGAATGGCCATAGAGTTAGGTGAAATCATAGTTCTATTACGTAATACAGAGTATTCTGGTAGATAAAAACAGAGTTAAGAAATAAAATATACTAAAGCAATTGCAAGCACAGTACATAAAATGCAAAAAAGTACACAGTGAAGAGATTACAAAGGGAAAGCTGCTCTTTCATTATCAATAATCTTTTTATTTGCAAACAAACAACGGGGGCCATACCCATACAATCTCGGCCTATTTAAAGCAAAAAAGACAAAAGTACAGACTTGACCATCATAACCATAAAAAACCGAATGCTCAACTAGCACATACACTACTGAGTCTTCCCTTCCTTGCCGCTCTGTTTGCCTTTACCTATTTTACCTAAATGGGTCTTGAGCTTGTCTCTACTTTTCTTCTCCTTGTCAGGAGGAATCTCACCTTCAAGTGAGTAGATTCCCAACTGATAGCAATATACAGCTATGCAGATTGGCTTTCTGAAGTCTCAGTGGGCTTGGTCTTTGGCGGTCGGATCTTCAGCGTCAAACTTTCTACTAGGGACTTATTGGTTTTGAAGATGCAGGCTTGGTGGTAGTGGGCTCTTTCTTTATAGTCCTGAGCTTTATAGCTTCAGCCTTGAGTTTTTCTGTCATGGTAACTGGGTCGATAGGGTCTAAAGCACCAGTAATTGGAACATCTTCTTCCTGGGATGTGGACATTTACCCTAACCCTTATAGAGCACCAACCTTCTATGCTTCATAGTTAGGCTCGGAATTGGAAGTTAAGACAGGAGTAGTAAGTCCCGTGGAGATGGAGGTGGATGTGGTGAAGATAACAGCAGCCCTGGACCCCTTTGTAGCTAGAGAAAGAGGAGGCAAATATGGTTGACCTACAAGTTGACATACAGATTGGTAAAGTTTAATGATGGATTCTTATGGGAGCTGAAGCTTCTCAAAGACTGGAGAAACAAGAGATATACCTATAGTAAGATCCTGTTGGGATACAACAATCTCGCCTTCTTTAGTCCCAATCTCCTTGGGCTGGACCATGATGGGAGGAATGTATGGTTCGCATAGGGAACCCAATGATGAAGCTAAAAGAACACAAGTAGCTGCGGAGCTAGCTCCAAAAGATGTAGGAATAACCGTTGTTGGTTCTTGAGATTTCAAAGAAGATGTTTCACCCTAACCTGAACAGCTCAGGCCAGCATGAGCTTTGGCGGCATCAGCTGTAATAACACGGTAGCATATTTGGTTAAGATAGCTTTTCCAATAGAAAGAGATTCGACATCTTCAGCATCAAGATAAGAAACCATCGGTTCTTCTTTGAAGTGATTATCTCAGACTTATGTAGTCCATCATATCACTTCCTACCATGCGACAGTGAGCGCCTTGGAATAGTCATTTCCCAGCCATCTCAGATTCTTAAACATGACTATGTTAGTGTAAAAATATAGCATGTTGTCATCAAGCTCGGTCGAGATCTTAGACTTCTCCTATTGAAGCTCTTTAAGCTGGTGCTTAGAAATTGAAGTTTAAGACTGATGGCATCTTTATCAATGGACAACTGCTCTTTCTCTTTGGCGAGTTGTTAAACCTCCCTACGAAGCTTGGCAAGTTCAATAACTTGCTCTGATATAGTCTGGTCCTTGACTTTAATGATCTCATCTTTTTGGCTAAGTGCTTCTGCCCTCTCCTCAGCTTGTTTATGGAACTTTGAAGTTTCATCATGCAGCTTTCAATTCATTCAACATTACGATTTCGGTGCGGTTGTAGGCAAGCTTTAACTCATCCATCAGCTTATCTATGCTCTCCTTATGATTTAGAGTTAGATCCCTCCGTCTAGTAAATTTAATCAAATCATTCTCCCACTCTTTCATCATCTGCTCGAAGGTAGCTCTCTCAGATTCAAAGGATTGAATATTGGTGTATTTTATCGTGTACACTTCAGAAAGAACGGTGGAAAGTTTCTTCCTCTTATACTCTTCGTCGACACCCTGCTCGGTGTTCTTTGGACTTTGCATCACCATAACTTTTGGCATATTTGAAATGTCTTAGTTGAACTTGATGCCGTGTAAAAATAGGTGTGGAAATGCGGCTTGCAAAGGTGGAGGATAGGCCGGAAGAGTGAATAAATAAGCAGAGACTCCTTTGGAAGTAGGTAGAACTATTGTAATCATATCTTAGGTGGTCGGGTTTGTTGAGTTGGAGAGGTCTAAGCTGTTGTATGAGGCAGGATATTAGCAAAATTAACCTACAACGCTTCGAGGAATCTCTTGGACGCTTAGTAGGGTCGTGAGAGCTCAATATCAGCATCTCTCTTTCCTCTCTTCTTCTCCTACTTCCTATCCGTCTCCTTATCAGCCTTGCGAGCTTCATTGTACTCATAGCCTTTCCTCCTTCACCTTTCTTCCTCAAACTCGTAGTAATAAGGCAGATGAGGATCAAAAGTTTTGCCTCTGTGTGTACTGGCATGACAGGAGAACCTCTCATAATAACCATGGCCTGTGGAACCTCAAACTAGGAAGCGAATAGTATTAATGTTGGATCTGCAAATTAAAATCCAATGCAAGAATGAGTGTCCGTGATCCTAATAGAGTGCGTGGTGCCGATGACCTATTAAGTACTCTACCAACCGTACTGGCAAGGATTAAAGTGGGGGTCCCTCCACCTTCACTTACAAAGCACCCTAGCAAAATAGAAAAGTTTGAACTGGCATCTCCCAGAATTTCACTAACGGTGAATTTGATCTCACCGATGTCACCTAAAGCGACAAAGATGTAAGTGGCTGGATCGAGGAAAAATCTCTACTGAAGGCAATGCAGATTGATCTCCGGTCGTTTTGGAAGCTTCTACGATAATGTGTTCCAAACGAGGTGAGCTAGGGAGATCAGGACTCATCCCAACTGATTCACCGAACGATTCATCTCCTTCTTTACTAGTGTAATAGTTGTTATCACTATCACCGACATCCTCTTCTTCCTCGACCACTTTTTTTCCTTCTCTCCTTGTGAATCCCTCATCTTCTTCTATGATAGAAGACATCCTCACGCCTTCATCTTTACTACTTTGAATATCGGCTTCAACAGGCCCTACATGATCTCCCATCACGAGCTCCTCTATATGTATTGTGCTGGAAGGACCTGTAACTTGCCCTCGAACATTATTGTCGGAGTTGCGATTAAGGGTAGAAGAATGGGTATGAGCCCTGTAATAGCTTTGCGTTAGGGACTCAGTGATGACAAATCTGTCAAAACAAAGCAGTCCACACTCCCATAGAATTTTGTTCATCAAGAGGTATGCGATGGTGTGTTGATTGAATCTAACTTCCTTTAAATCATTGATTGTTCTTTCGTGCTCCTCGTTATCATCATGAGCCAGGATGCCTACGAGGAAACACACATCAACTTAGAAACTTAGAAATTCTACCATGGGAGGAGCAAGGGGAAGTAAACATACATTTAGAAAGCCAGAGCCGATTAAAACCATGTGAGCATTGCATGAAGAAATATTCATTCTTGAAGGCAGAATGCTTGTTGTGGAGCTTTTCAATCACTTACATAACTTTCAAGCATCTATTATCAAATAGGATGGGGAATCCCACCTTTTCTAGAGTTGCAGAAGATGAGTTATGTAACAGCCCTAGTTTTTAGCTATTTATTTCTTTTAATTTTTTTGTTTTTAGAAATATAATTTATATAAATTGTGTTTACCAATATTGTTTAAATATTTAATTTAGAGAATTAAACTCGTTAATTTAATATGATTTTTGTAACTAAATTTAAGAAGAAAAAAAAAAGGAAATTTTTATAATGTATAATGAAGTGAGTGGTAACTAAATGTTTTGGATATTATCATAATATCTGTTGTTATACCCATTCCCTAAAAATAATGAAAAGGAGAAAATTTGTAACATATTAAAGTAGTTAATTAATTATGTTAATTTGGTAGGTTATGACATGCAAATCATGTTGGTGGAATATTCTCAATTTTGACATATTAATTATGTTAGCAGTGAACATTGTTAAGCAATTTAAAACAATGAAACTTACAATCAATTTATTTGATAAATCTACCTTATTCCTAGTTAGCAATTCAAAACTTGAATAAAGGCACATACGGATATTTTAAAATGGAGTTAATGACAATTAATAGATATTCAAAAAGAAATTTATGACAATTAATAGAGAAATTAATTGTAAAATTTCAGTAGTTGACCAGAATTAATTTATTGAATAATTAATGCAAATTAATAAAATTGATGAAAGATAAATAAGTTAATTCTTTTGGTTAATGGCATGAGGACACGAGGTTAATCCCCATTTTGTAGGAGAAATCTGCCCGTGTAACCAGTCCGGCTACCAGTGCCTACAAAGCGGACGGATTAATGTGAGACGTCGCAGGATTGATAATTAACAAAAAGGGTTAATTAACTAATTAAGTTAGTAACCAAATTTGAGTATGTAATTAAAGGAGGATAATTAATTGGTAATATGGTAATTAATTGAAATCAATTAAGGAGGGTAATTAAAAGGGATAAGGTAATCAATTGAAATCAATTAAAGGCAATTAAAGGGGAATTAATTGATTAGAAGAATATGGAAATCAAATTTGCCTTCCTTTGCGCGTGACACAAAATTTTATTCTTTTAACATTTTGACATTTGCCTCTTACCATTTGTTTCTTGAGCATGTCACTGTATTCATTTATTCACGCAGCCTTATCCACAAAAATATCAACTCTTCCAATTGCCATTTTTCCTCTCACCTAAATTAAATGCATTCAAAATTTAATCTTGCCTATCTTTGCAAATTTTCGCATACCCATTATATCTCTCTGTTTCCACTGCGTTTGTTTTGCAATAAATAAATTTTCGAACCATTGATCAAGTAAATATTTATGTAAGCATTTATTACTTTTGCCTTTTCAGTTAAAAGCTTTTTCATTGCTTACCATAAATCACGCAAGAGCTCAAGTTTTGCTTCCTCAATCAAATCTGTTCAAATTTGCAGTAACGCATGCTTTAAATTTAGATTATAACTGGTATAAATCACGCAAGCTATCTAAAAAAAAAAAAATCCAAAAGAGTGATATCGTTCAAACATAAAACTGGAAAGAGAAATCAACGCATGCATTTATCACAATTTTCGTGTAGCGTTCAAACAAGAAGAACTGGAAATAAATCTCTTGCCTAAACGCATGCACTCAAAAATCAACGCTTGCATTTATTTCTTACGTTTTCAAACCTGCCTATTTATCTCCCCTTTTTATTTCGCAAGTTTATCTATAAATACTTTGCCTCATTCACATAAGTTTTCATATCTCCTTGTTTGTCCCTCTCTGGTACAAGCTTCTATCAGGTAAATAATTTGCATTGTTTATTTCTTTGCTTCTTCCAATTTTCCTTCCTCCTTCTTGTGTTCTCTGATTTCCTTGCTCGGCTACTTCCCCATCATGCCGTGCCATTTATAAATACATATAGAACTTTGTTAGTAGTAGGCTGGAAGAAATGATATAAATTGATTGTAGGAAGCTAGACTATGGAATTAGTGTAGTTATGATGTAGTTAGTGGTATTGTGGATTTGGATAAGTGCAGTTTGAAGAGGAAGGCATAGAAAAAAAAAAAAAAAATTACAATTTAATAATGGAGAAGATAAATTGATAAGGAGAAAATGATATGAAATGTTGTTTAATTCAAATAAACAATATTGTATGAATAAATCTTGGGTGAATATAATAAAATGACATTTATTTCAATTTTTAATGGTTGAAATAAATTTAAGATGGTTAAAAATAAATTTAACTACTTATTTGAGAATTTGGGTGGATAAATATCAATGGATTGTATTTATTATGGTTAATAAAAGGATATTGGTGATGTATACCAATAATCACCTTTTAATGTTTAATAATAAAAGTAAAAGAAGAAATAATTTGCCTAAACATGATGAACATGTATGTGAAATAAAGTATTATTTAATGAATTCGAATGTAGTTAGTGGCTACATTTGATTAAATCGAATAATTTGAACAGTATTGTGTTTGTTGCCAATATTGTCATTTTATTTAAATAAATATATATGAGAATGAAAATAATTGATCATGATAAATATGATTAAAAATGTGAGAAATAATTTAATAATGTCTAAACATGTATTTGTTTTGTTTGGGTGCATAACATCTTTTTATTCAATCAATTGTATTAAATTTGCAATTTATTTTGCAATTTATTCAATTTATTTTATGCATGCGTACGGTTGAAGTATGGGCCTAGGATATGTTGAGACGGTTAGCGGGTTGTAGTAGTCGAGCAAGTTGAACTAAATTTCTTTTATTCTATTCGTTCCAGTTGTTCTGAAATTTTGCTTTGACCGTAATTTTTAAATTCGCATACTTGGTATTTGGATCTTATAGATTTAAGTCAAGGCTTTGCATCCGCCGAAGTTTGATCGTGCTTTCCGTTTTTTTTTTCCGAAGTAGATACCGTGTTTGATTTAGATCCACTGCAGCGTTTAAGGTGAGTATTTCTCACCAGACATAGGTACATATATTTTGTGAATTATCGCAAGTGTATGTGTAAAAAATTTATTTAAATATTATCTGTCTGTAGTATAACGTAGAATGATGAATCCCATTTAAATTGACACCTCATCAGTTATTATCTGTTGTATTATTTCTGCAGTTATATTATATTATTGTTTATTTACTGCTTAAATCACCACTGCAAGTTCCCTGTTAAATTTAGATTGTTGTGGGCTGAAATGATAGGCCTAAATGATGATTACTGTGCTATTATTATGTTAACTGTTTAACTGTTAACTTGGGATTGCGGGTTTGAAATGATAGAACCCGGGGTTTGTAAATTACGGATTGAAATGATATAAATCCGTATCACTTGACCTAGGCTAGAAAACTATATACAGGCCCGTGGTCCTTATAATATTTTCTGAAATATTTAAAATTATTTTGGAAGTTAAATATTTGATTTAATATCTTTAAAGGATTTTATATTGATTTTGAATGAGTTATAAATGTTAATAAATAAATAAATAAATATTTGAATAAAATTTTGGAATATAACTTATTTTGGAAATTCTGGATTTTTGAAAGGATAAGATTTCAGTTAAGAAATATATATATAAGTTATATTTGGAAATATTTATTAAGTTAAACAATCTACTAAAGCATTTAAATGCTGTCTTTTGAAATTGGACTAGTTTTACCCGTAACTTTAGGTAGCATTTCCTAAGTGCTATAGAATCTGGAATTTGATTGTTTTGAAATTTAAGGAATTTGATAAATTATATTTATGTTTAAGTTTTGGAGACCTTTAAGATATGAGATTTATAACTGGATTTTTCTTAATAAATTTAAGATGAACATTCTAGTGTTAAGTAAATTTTGAAATTATTTAATGGCATAATTTTGGAGTTTTATCTATGGAATTTATGGGAATATTCAAGACGAAATAATAAACACTAATTTGTTGAAAGAAAAAATATCCAACCTTAGTTTTGAATATTAATACTCCAATTGGATATATATATAGGAATTGAAATGGTCTTGGGAACATGAAGTGATATTTAAATTATGGTTTAAAATAAAGAAATATATTTGTAAAGCTATGTAAATTATCTTCTTTACAAAGTAACCATAAAGTTAAACCATTTATATCCAAACCATTTGTGTTTTGGGAGTTATGTTTTTTTTTAAAGAAAAATTTCCAATATATTATGGTTTAAAGGTATAATTCAAATATTTGGTTTCCAGATATTATAAATTTTAAGCAGTATGGTTTTGGGAAAGAATTATATTTGAATATAACGATATCATGTTGTTTTGGGTTTTAAATGATATCGTATTTATAGTTTTGAAATGGAAATGTTTATACTGGTTTTAAAGTATAAATTGTTTTTAAATGACCACGGGTTATAATAACGATGGGTTGGCAAAGAGACCGGGATCGGATATGGACATACTCTCTGTCGATACCGAAAACCACTTTGACCAACCGTGTACGCGGTGGAGATTCCAGAATGAAGTAGGTAGGTGGTGGCGTTTCCTGTAAGGTAAATACGTGGACCCGACTCCCGTGAGTTGGCATAAGGTGGCTAAAACAGGAGCAATTCCAGGCCAATGAGGTCATTCCTCTGATCGGACGCTCCTCTTCGATATTATACTATGATCTTGGATTGATTCAGTGGCCACTTCTATATTTTGATTTTGGGGGAGTTAGTTCGAGGTGGGCGGCAGCTGCGCGCTGCGCGTTACCATCAGCCTGGATAGCAATTGGTATATCTACCCTGGCATTGCCTAGTTGTGCCGTGTCACCTACCCTATCGCACCTTGTACGAGTTTGGTTTTCTCCCGTAGCCCGTGTGGTATCCTCTAGTGGCTTCCCGATCAGGAGGGACTATGATATTGGATGGACTACTGGGACTATTACGTGTTAAGGGCTATATGGGTAACCCCTTAACGCTATTAAAAAGTAAGTTTATTTTATAAATAGACACTAGTATAATAGCGCAATATACTACATAGTAAATAGTTTGACGGATCCTTAGAGGATGGGCGGTCCCAAGCATCCTTTAAGTTACTTGCTCTATATTACAGTACACTTGAATTAGCTTACATTATATAAGTATGTATGTCCTGACTCGAGTGTTATGTTTTATTTTTACGCTCGGGTCAGCCTGAGTTGCAGCTTCAATTTCTTCTCCGTAGCTAGGACACTCAGTAGATCATTCGCGCTGCTGGAAGTTGTTTCAGCCTTTATCTTTTCTGGAATTCAAGACTTTGAAGACTCTATCTCTATTTATGTCTTAAAATTTGTATTGAGGATTATAGACAATGTAAGTTCTGTTTTGTTGAAGTTATATCAGTGGCTTCATGAACCACTAAATTCTTAATTTCCGCTGCGAGATTCTGATATCTGTGTATGTGATTCTGTGATCTATTTATTGTATATTCTGAGTTTTGCCAAATTTATTCTACAACGCAGTATTTTGAACAATTCAAGTCCGACAATGTGCGGATGCGAATGGTTGAAAATACTGGGACGTTACATTTGGTATCAGAGCTTTGGTTCTAGGCAAAACTTAGAATGTATGGTAAATTTGATTTACAGAATCACGTTCATTCGAGATTGAACCACTCTCTTTTCGAATTTTGGAACATTCCCTACGGTTCCAAAGCTCATTCGTATCCCTCACTTTTTCATCTGCTTTAGATTCTGGAGTATCTCATAACTCCACTTCGGATGATCTTTATTGTAAATTGGCGGTCTCGCCATTATTCTAATAAAGGGGTGAAACTCCTTTACCATTAGCATTGATTCACCGGAGATTTATATTTATCCTCGGTTTATATGCTAGTATCTTTGGTTATTCCAAATTCTATCTCTTTGGATCAAATGTAGATTTACCCCAACCACATCGATATGGCTCTTTAAGTCACGGATGACTAGGTCAAGGTTGTCCACGACTTATATAGACTTACCCAGTTTCCTTATTCTGATCTTCTGATTTCAATTTATCTTGAATTCTATTTGATTTGAGTTCATCAAATTTGAGTCTCTATCCTGGTTTGAGAAGTTTATTCCTATATTTGAAATTAAAATCTAATATTATATATATGAGTATAATTTTCAAAATTTTATAATTAATTTAACTAGTTGTCAAGAGATAATAGTTTTGATTTTATTTATGGTGTTGTAAGCCATGTGTTTGTCTAATAAATAAGTGAATATAAAACAATGGTTATAAATTAATTTGGAAACAGAAATGAATTTAAAACTAAAACTTGAGAATTAAATTTCTGATGATTTCAAACCTTGTGTTTAAATTTTAAAAGGATGTAATAAGTATTTTTGTATAGAAATTTGTTTCCAAAGAAATTTTAAAATTAGTGCTTTTCTCTTTGTCACTGGAAAATAATTTCGGTGATGACTGCAGCATCATCGACATTCATTTTCGAGTTTCGAAGTGAAAAGACCATTCTGTAGTCTGGCTACAGTGTTTCCTTGAGATTTTAATTGATTTGAATTTCTAAAGTATGACTTAACATATATAGATATATAATTTAAATTTGATTTGACATATTAGGTATATATATTTAGTTATCTCTAAATGGTTTGAAGGGAATCAGGAATTTAATTCTTAAAGTTATCTTGAGGAAGGAAAATAAATATAATAACAAAAATTTGAATAAAAAGGTTCCAATTGGAGATAATTAAATTGAAAGTTTTATTTGTATAATACCCAATTTCATTTAATATAACTTACCTTGATTTTCAAAAGTTAACATGTAATTGGATAATATACAATATAAAAGGATTTTATGAGTGGTTATAATAAATATTATACACTTAAATTTTAGTTATAAAAGATTAATGGGGATAAATAAGGAAAAGGAATTTAAGGAATTTTATTCAAATGTCTTAATAATCAAATTAATTTAATATGGAGCCGTAAATCTAACCAAGAGATTTTAATAAAAGGTTATTTCCTGAAATGAATATGTTTGTGTAATAAACAAGGTATCTTTGAATAAGGAAAATATATTTGAAAGGGATATTTTTGGAGTAAGGATTATATATCTTCAAATCATAGTTTAATTGATGTCTAAATAAATAGTTAAGACGTATTCTAATATCACTAAATTTTGATAATTGAGAATTGGTTTTCAAATGGAAATTCAAGGGTAACTTATTGAAGGAATATCTTATTTATAAGATAAGTATTTTTAATAAAGTGTTAGGTTATTTGTTAAAATTCAGAGTTAAGTACATAATAAACTGATTAGGAATACTATTATATCTACTATAGCATATTATGAGTGCTGCTGTTTCTAAAAATAAAATGTTTTGGAAATTTTTTTTATAAATGAACTTAGGAATATTTCAACCTTGAAATGAATATTGTTTGGCATTGAATTTAAAAGGTATAAATGAAGATTATTTTAAAGGTATTATGATTTTAGTAGCATGATTTCCAAATGATAATATTTATAAATTTAATGATTTCAAAGCATTATGATTGCAAATTTATTATCTTATTTGTTTTCAAACTATCTTTAAGTGTCCTTGGTTTCCCTATCTGCTACAGAATGAGGAGGCTATTGCTTATACCAGTCTATTTAGAAATCTTTTCTATAATCTTTAAAAATCTTTGTTACTCATCGGGGCCTGAGCACCGCTTACCACCCATAGACCGACGGTCGAACTGAAAAGAGTAAAACCGATTCTAGAAGATCTTCTTCGTGCTTCAAATCCGGAACTATTCGTTTAAAGTTCTTGTTTATCTAGCTTATCTTCCTTTGTTTCTTTTCTTTTGTTCCCTTTCGAGGACGAAAAGTTCTTAAGTGGGGGAGAGTGTAACAGCCCTAGTTTTTAGCTATTTATTTCTTTTAATTTTTTTGTTTTTAGAAATATAATTTATATAAATTGTGTTTACCAATATTGTTTAAATATTTAATTTAGAGAATTAAACTCGTTAATTTAATATGATTTTTGTAACTAAATTTAAGAAGAAAAAAAAAAGGAAATTTTTATAATGTATAATGAAGTGAGTGGTAACTAAATGTTTTGGATATTATCATAATATCTGTTGTTATACCCATTCCCTAAAAATAATGAAAAGGAGAAAATTTGTAACATATTAAAGTAGTTAATTAATTATGTTAATTTGGTAGGTTATGACATGCAAATCATGTTGGTGGAATATTCTCAATTTTGACATATTAATTATGTTAGCAGTGAACATTGTTAAGCAATTTAAAACAATGAAACTTACAATCAATTTATTTGATAAATCTACCTTATTCCTAGTTAGCAATTCAAAACTTGAATAAAGGCACATACGGATATTTTAAAATGGAGTTAATGACAATTAATAGATATTCAAAAAGAAATTTATGACAATTAATAGAGAAATTAATTGTAAAATTTCAGTAGTTGACCAGAATTAATTTATTGAATAATTAATGCAAATTAATAAAATTGATGAAAGATAAATAAGTTAATTCTTTTGGTTAATGGCATGAGGACACGAGGTTAATCCCCATTTTGTAGGAGAAATCTGCCCGTGTAACCAGTCCGGCTACCAGTGCCTACAAAGCGGACGGATTAATGTGAGACGTCGCAGGATTGATAATTAACAAAAAGGGTTAATTAACTAATTAAGTTAGTAACCAAATTTGAGTATGTAATTAAAGGAGGATAATTAATTGGTAATATGGTAATTAATTGAAATCAATTAAGGAGGGTAATTAAAAGGGATAAGGTAATCAATTGAAATCAATTAAAGGCAATTAAAGGGGAATTAATTGATTAGAAGAATATGGAAATCAAATTTGCCTTCCTTTGCGCGTGACACAAAATTTTATTCTTTTAACATTTTGACATTTGCCTCTTACCATTTGTTTCTTGAGCATGTCACTGTATTCATTTATTCACGCAGCCTTATCCACAAAAATATCAACTCTTCCAATTGCCATTTTTCCTCTCACCTAAATTAAATGCATTCAAAATTTAATCTTGCCTATCTTTGCAAATTTTCGCATACCCATTATATCTCTCTGTTTCCACTGCGTTTGTTTTGCAATAAATAAATTTTCGAACCATTGATCAAGTAAATATTTATGTAAGCATTTATTACTTTTGCCTTTTCAGTTAAAAGCTTTTTCATTGCTTACCATAAATCACGCAAGAGCTCAAGTTTTGCTTCCTCAATCAAATCTGTTCAAATTTGCAGTAACGCATGCTTTAAATTTAGATTATAACTGGTATAAATCACGCAAGCTATCTAAAAAAAAAATCCAAAAGAGTGATATCGTTCAAACATAAAACTGGAAAGAGAAATCAACGCATGCATTTATCACAATTTTCGTGTAGCGTTCAAACAAGAAGAACTGGAAATAAATCTCTTGCCTAAACGCATGCACTCAAAAATCAACGCTTGCATTTATTTCTTACGTTTTCAAACCTGCCTATTTATCTCCCCTTTTTATTTCGCAAGTTTATCTATAAATACTTTGCCTCATTCACATAAGTTTTCATATCTCCTTGTTTGTCCCTCTCTGGTACAAGCTTCTATCAGGTAAATAATTTGCATTGTTTATTTCTTTGCTTCTTCCAATTTTCCTTCCTCCTTCTTGTGTTCTCTGATTTCCTTGCTCGGCTACTTCCCCATCATGCCGTGCCATTTATAAATACATATAGAACTTTGTTAGTAGTAGGCTGGAAGAAATGATATAAATTGATTGTAGGAAGCTAGACTATGGAATTAGTGTAGTTATGATGTAGTTAGTGGTATTGTGGATTTGGATAAGTGCAGTTTGAAGAGGAAGGCATAGAAAAAAAAAAAAAAAATTACAATTTAATAATGGAGAAGATAAATTGATAAGGAGAAAATGATATGAAATGTTGTTTAATTCAAATAAACAATATTGTATGAATAAATCTTGGGTGAATATAATAAAATGACATTTATTTCAATTTTTAATGGTTGAAATAAATTTAAGATGGTTAAAAATAAATTTAACTACTTATTTGAGAATTTGGGTGGATAAATATCAATGGATTGTATTTATTATGGTTAATAAAAGGATATTGGTGATGTATACCAATAATCACCTTTTAATGTTTAATAATAAAAGTAAAAGAAGAAATAATTTGCCTAAACATGATGAACATGTATGTGAAATAAAGTATTATTTAATGAATTCGAATGTAGTTAGTGGCTACATTTGATTAAATCGAATAATTTGAACAGTATTGTGTTTGTTGCCAATATTGTCATTTTATTTAAATAAATATATATGAGAATGAAAATAATTGATCATGATAAATATGATTAAAAATGTGAGAAATAATTTAATAATGTCTAAACATGTATTTGTTTTGTTTGGGTGCATAACATCTTTTTATTCAATCAATTGTATTAAATTTGCAATTTATTTTGCAATTTATTCAATTTATTTTATGCATGCGTACGGTTGAAGTATGGGCCTAGGATATGTTGAGACGGTTAGCGGGTTGTAGTAGTCGAGCAAGTTGAACTAAATTTCTTTTATTCTATTCGTTCCAGTTGTTCTGAAATTTTGCTTTGACCGTAATTTTTAAATTCGCATACTTGGTATTTGGATCTTATAGATTTAAGTCAAGGCTTTGCATCCGCCGAAGTTTGATCGTGCTTTCCGTTTTTTTTTTCCGAAGTAGATACCGTGTTTGATTTAGATCCACTGCAGCGTTTAAGGTGAGTATTTCTCACCAGACATAGGTACATATATTTTGTGAATTATCGCAAGTGTATGTGTAAAAAATTTATTTAAATATTATCTGTCTGTAGTATAACGTAGAATGATGAATCCCATTTAAATTGACACCTCATCAGTTATTATCTGTTGTATTATTTCTGCAGTTATATTATATTATTGTTTATTTACTGCTTAAATCACCACTGCAAGTTCCCTGTTAAATTTAGATTGTTGTGGGCTGAAATGATAGGCCTAAATGATGATTACTGTGCTATTATTATGTTAACTGTTTAACTGTTAACTTGGGATTGCGGGTTTGAAATGATAGAACCCGGGGTTTGTAAATTACGGATTGAAATGATATAAATCCGTATCACTTGACCTAGGCTAGAAAACTATATACAGGCCCGTGGTCCTTATAATATTTTCTGAAATATTTAAAATTATTTTGGAAGTTAAATATTTGATTTAATATCTTTAAAGGATTTTATATTGATTTTGAATGAGTTATAAATGTTAATAAATAAATAAATAAATATTTGAATAAAATTTTGGAATATAACTTATTTTGGAAATTCTGGATTTTTGAAAGGATAAGATTTCAGTTAAGAAATATATATATAAGTTATATTTGGAAATATTTATTAAGTTAAACAATCTACTAAAGCATTTAAATGCTGTCTTTTGAAATTGGACTAGTTTTACCCGTAACTTTAGGTAGCATTTCCTAAGTGCTATAGAATCTGGAATTTGATTGTTTTGAAATTTAAGGAATTTGATAAATTATATTTATGTTTAAGTTTTGGAGACCTTTAAGATATGAGATTTATAACTGGATTTTTCTTAATAAATTTAAGATGAACATTCTAGTGTTAAGTAAATTTTGAAATTATTTAATGGCATAATTTTGGAGTTTTATCTATGGAATTTATGGGAATATTCAAGACGAAATAATAAACACTAATTTGTTGAAAGAAAAAATATCCAACCTTAGTTTTGAATATTAATACTCCAATTGGATATATATATAGGAATTGAAATGGTCTTGGGAACATGAAGTGATATTTAAATTATGGTTTAAAATAAAGAAATATATTTGTAAAGCTATGTAAATTATCTTCTTTACAAAGTAACCATAAAGTTAAACCATTTATATCCAAACCATTTGTGTTTTGGGAGTTATGTTTTTTTTTAAAGAAAAATTTCCAATATATTATGGTTTAAAGGTATAATTCAAATATTTGGTTTCCAGATATTATAAATTTTAAGCAGTATGGTTTTGGGAAAGAATTATATTTGAATATAACGATATCATGTTGTTTTGGGTTTTAAATGATATCGTATTTATAGTTTTGAAATGGAAATGTTTATACTGGTTTTAAAGTATAAATTGTTTTTAAATGACCACGGGTTATAATAACGATGGGTTGGCAAAGAGACCGGGATCGGATATGGACATACTCTCTGTCGATACCGAAAACCACTTTGACCAACCGTGTACGCGGTGGAGATTCCAGAATGAAGTAGGTCGGTGGTGGCGTTTCCTGTAAGGTAAATACGTGGACCCGACTCCCGTGAGTTGGCATAAGGTGGCTAAAACAGGAGCAATTCCAGGCCAATGAGGTCATTCCTCTGATCGGACGCTCCTCTTCGATATTATACTATGATCTTGGATTGATTCAGTGGCCACTTCTATATTTTGATTTTGGGGGAGTTAGTTCGAGGTGGGCGGCAGCTGCGCGCTGCGCGTTACCATCAGCCTGGATAGCAATTGGTATATCTACCCTGGCATTGCCTAGTTGTGCCGTGTCACCTACCCTATCGCGCCTTGTACGAGTTTGGTTTTCTCCCGTAGCCCGTGTGGTATCCTCTAGTGGCTTCCCGATCAGGAGGGACTATGATATTGGATGGACTACTGGGACTATTACGTGTTAAGGGCTATATGGGTAACCCCTTAACGCTATTAAAAAGTAAGTTTATTTTATAAATAGACACTAGTATAATAGCGCAATATACTACATAGTAAATAGTTTGACGGATCCTTAGAGGATGGGCGGTCCCAAGCATCCTTTAAGTTACTTGCTCTATATTACAGTACACTTGAATTAGCTTACATTATATAAGTATGTATGTCCTGACTCGAGTGTTATGTTTTATTTTTACGCTCGGGTCAGCCTGAGTTGCAGCTTCAATTTCTTCTCCGTAGCTAGGACACTCAGTAGATCATTCGCGCTGCTGGAAGTTGTTTCAGCCTTTATCTTTTCTGGAATTCAAGACTTTGAAGACTCTATCTCTATTTATGTCTTAAAATTTGTATTGAGGATTATAGACAATGTAAGTTCTGTTTTGTTGAAGTTATATCAGTGGCTTCATGAACCACTAAATTCTTAATTTCCGCTGCGAGATTCTGATATCTGTGTATGTGATTCTGTGATCTATTTATTGTATATTCTGAGTTTTGCCAAATTTATTCTACAACGCAGTATTTTGAACAATTCAAGTCCGACAATGTGCGGATGCGAATGGTTGAAAATACTGGGACGTTACAAGTTAGCTCATTGAATCTCAGAGGATAGTCGAATCTATTCATGAAAAGGGCATACAATAAACTTAGAAGAGAATAGCCATTTGAATAAACTTGAATGGTAGGATGGCACCGCCTAGGCACATATACCAATTGCATGTTTTGAAGTCCGACGGGGGATTATGACTGAATTCGGCCCTTGTTGGAAGACAAAAATCATCCTCAAGGATGCCATGTTGGAGATATATGTTTCGGAGCAACCTGATAGATAGGATAGAAGGCACCTACTCTAATGGTTTATTCAAGATTCTCAATCCCGGAGGCAACTGACCTACTATCGGCATGACTGAAATGATTTGACTTTGGAATTTAGGAATTTTGATATGGCTTGGCCCTATAGGGATGGATGGCAAAGCTTGAGCTATAAAAGACCCCACTTATGGAGGCTCGAGGTTCCTTCGCTAGACTTAATACGGGGAGGCCGACGAGTCATTCCAAATAATAGAACTTGGCGTTCAACGCGGTCAGGTATATTTTACTTTGAATAATAAACCCATGTGACCAACACCCAAAATCCAAAGGATGTCAACATTTATTAACCAATCTGATTCGGAGCATTCACTAGGGCAAGTGTAGTATGTTAATCTATGCAGTGTGAGTGTAACGACCCGGAAATTTTGATCCCGAAAATTCAAGATAGTTAGGAAAAAGAAGAAAGAGATAGAAGAAGATTAGAAACATCTCACATTCGCAGCGGATAAAATATAATAATAAATGATAACAGTTTACAAAAGAATATTATTCTGTTGATTACATTTATAATACATTAGAGTTACGCATATATACAGGCACTGGATATACACAATCATCATGTCTCAGATATACAATAATATAATACAGCGGAAATACTCCATACGTTCTTGCCATCTAGCTCGCCTCCTCAGCTCCAGAACGCCCTTTCCTGAAAATCTGTAATACTCGGTCTGACCCGAGCATTACATCAAAGTAACACCCAGGTCAGGCTGGAAACCAGCGTGAGTAAACTCATCCAACATGGAATACAAAGCATACGGCTTATACAGAGCCTGGGGTAATTCGAATCAATTTACAAGTTCACAGTATGTTATAGACATCACTTATTTCACACATAAGTTTCTAAGTACCAAAGATTTAGATTTAAATAGTCAAATGCCTTTAAATCACCTCATTCCAGCCTATAGATTTCACATATCAATCTATAAAAATTCGAAGTGGTTTCGGGTATTTCCTAATACCCGACCCCAGTCTCTTCGAGTCTCATGTCTTCCTAACCCAAGTTATCCAAATGAAATACACAACATTTCATATCAGAGATATCAACTCATTCAAAGCATTCAATACCATTCAATCATCCATAAGCAAAGCTTGATCGCTACCAAAATTAATTTAATTAATTCTAATTGAATTTCTAACCTCAATCACTTAGATTTCTTCACTTGTCATTAATTAATTTCAAATCAATTAATCCATCATCCCTTCATTATTCATCTTAACTAATCACCCTGGATTAATTATCCTTCAATTACATTCAAGCAATTATCTTTAATTAACTTCACAATATTAATTATTCTTAACCAAAATCAATAAGTAATCTTAATTACTTCATGAATTAATTAACTATTTTAATTACATTAATCCTTAATTACTTATATTAATTAATTTCTCATAAGTCACTTATTATTGATTAATTAATCTTAATTAATCAATCTTTAATTACATCATTAATTATATGAATTAATGATTTTCAGTTATATTTTAATTCATCATAATCTAATTTAATTACACTAAATAATTAATCATTAATTAAACCCCAAATATTAATCACTCTTGATTTATCTCAACCTATCATTATCTACCTTTTATTTACTTCATTAAATAAATTAATTTCTCGTTTTAAAATGGAAGTTTAAAGGAATTTAAAACCAAATTCATTTTTAAATTAAAATCAATTTTAAAAATGCACTTTAACATTCAAGTTGTTAAAATAATTAAATTTTAAAACTTATTTGATTGAAAACCCAGATTCACTCTTGAATTCCAGATTTAACTCTGATTTAAAACTTGTTTTAAATCTCTACTTTACAATTTAACTTCAGTTTTTAAATATCACTTTCATTTCTTTCCAATTCATTCTTATTTTTATTCTATAATTATTTCACTTTCAAAATTCACCCTTATATTTCTTTCGAAAATCCAATTTTATATATTTTGATAACTCAGGGTGCCAAGATATTCAAACAAACCACAGCATTCAATATTTCAATTACCAATAATATCCATCATAGAATATCGATCACTCCAATATATATTATATACTACCATATATAATATAGCATATCAAAACAAACCAATCATTCAACCAATTATTTAAATTTAACCACTTAAATTTTCCAGGAGAGTGAGATTAACTCACCTTTAACCTTTGTTCGCAAATTCAATCCATCTCGACTTGTTCCTTCATAATTTTAGACCTTGAATTAATATTTGTACAGTTTGTCAATATCCAAAATAATTGAACAAATTAATTTCTCATTTGATAAATTTAATTAACCATTGATTATTTTATTTTAAACTAATAGTCTTAGTTTAAACTAATTCCCTTTTAAAAAAATGTTTTTGGCAACTAAGATAATTAAACAAGTTTATAAAACAAATTTATCTCTATAATACTTTATTTTTGGTGTTTAAAATAATTAAAAGAACCAGTTGAACAAATTAATTGCCTTAATATTTGTTTTAAAATAAATTAGTAAAATTAAAAATGTATGTATATATATATATATATATTATTTCATCATTGAAACTACATATACTTAAAAATTTAATTTATCTAGATTCAAAATTTATTTTATATAATTTCCTATATAAACTTTCAGTTTAAAAAAAAATGTTCCATAACAAACTGTAAGTCCCCTTTTTTTATTTTAAATAACTGTATGTTCTAAATATATATAATTTCAAAATTTTCAAACCAAGTACGATTACCTTACTGTGAACGACGAACACGATCTGAAATTGCCAGAAATCCCACCATAGTGCTCGAGCTCGAGCTCGACTCCACTTCACGATGTCGACATCAAGCCAGGGTCGAACCTCAACATTCCAAATCTCAAACTTCGCCATCAGAACAACCGCCGCTGACTCCTCTTCCATCCCGAGTTCACGGTGACTCCAGCAGCAACCTCTAACCCTAAATCGAAAGATCGGCCTTCCCAACAACTCACGATCGAAACCAAAAACAGCGACAACCCATGCTGAAGTCTTCAAGCTCAGCCGAACCAGATGTGGTCGATCGCTCCTCTCGACATCGAGTCACTCGATTTGATTACATACTCAGTCGCCATCATTTCTGTCGAATGAATCTGAGCTGCTCGATTCCATGAATGAATAAAAAGGGGAAGAGGAATGCGATTTCAAATTTGGAATTTTTTTTAAAGAGGATGCCATTTATTTCCTCTTCTCTTCGATTTGTATATTGTAAAACAAAGGAAGGAACGCACGATTTTAAAAAGAACGAAGACGGCTTCGATTTGATACTGAGCAGAGAGAAAGAAGACGTAAAAGAAATGTCGTGTGCTTTGAACAAGAAAAGGGGACAGAATAGGGTTGCTAGGGTGGCTTGATACAGGGGAGGTCGGCTATGGTGTTACTGAAGTGAAAGGATAAAGTTTGATTTGAAAGAAAGACAGCTGATGGGCATTTTTTGACCAGTCAAACAATATATTAATTTAAATTTGAATTTAAACTTAAATTGTCATGAATTCGTAGCCTAAAATTTCGACATCGTATCGGGATGTGCCGCTAGGCATTCATAACGTTATACCTCTATTCCGAACGCAAAGGAAAAGGTTTCGAGTCTAAATTCAATTGTATGGAAAAGATAGCTTTTTGGACCCAGATACTATATTAAATTTTCGATATATATTTCAGCATGTTTATATATCGTATGCGTACAAAACAACTCCACTTACTACGAAATTGAAATTCGATAATAATACAATATTACGGATCCAATGGAACTGATTTCATCGGAATCCGAGACAGTGCCTCGGAAGGCTATTTTTAAATATCGATTGAAACAATATATTTTCAAAACTTAACAAAGCGCTTCCAAATTCAAGTTTAATGCTTTTACTATCTTCAGTATTATCAATATAAATTTCACAAGCCTTCAAATTATTTTTAACTGGCTTAAAAATCCAAATTCAATATTTTACCCAGCTTCCAGTAATTAAATCCAATAATTAAATTCCAAATAATGGTGATATTTGAAATTCAAGTCAAACATTAACTTTTTTTTTAAATATTTAAAATCAATTAAATATTTCAATTTCAAATGCTTAAAAATTCCGAGTCGTCACAGTGAGTCTAGTGTCCCATACGCCACGAATGAACCATCTTGTGTGGATAGCTCACTGGTGCTATAAAACAAGCCGCGTCATACTTTGAAATTATATTTCAAAACTTATCTTTTATCAATGGATGGTTAATAATGGAGCCGTTGTTCGAAGCAACGCGGAAGGCTTTTCTTTTCAGGATCATTAGAAGTGTAGAAATTGGGAAAGCGATACGATAGGATCATCCAGTATGTCTGATTTTTGAGTGATTCGTCGCACTAGAATGCAAACAATAATGGAGATTTAGGTAAATTCTTGAAAAGAGACGGTTAAATTCGAAGAGCGGGACTTGTCTTTGGAACCATGTGCATTCAACCAGGATAAAACTCGGCTTCAACCACCGATCAAACACAAACCAAAATTAAACCATCTCCCTTCAAGTGCAATCGACTGAACCCCCAATACCTTTGCCATCGCCATCATCATAACACCAACCATCACCGACCGCAAAATTCAAATCAATTCAGTGTTAGGGTTTTGGAGTTGATTGGGCCTAAGATTTTCAGACAACGGATCTGATGGCAGGAATGTAGTCGAGTGGCGACGAGCGGTTTAAGGCAATGGCGGTGGGTGGGGGTGGCACTGAAACAGGTTGGTAGTTGGTTAGATTAAAGGAAATGGTTTGGGTTGTGGAGAAAAAGAAGGCTCGGGTGGAAGATAGGAAGACTCGTGTGCAAAGTAGATAACAAACGAAAAGTAAACTCAAAAAATTCTAAGTGTTGGAATATACAAGCTCAAGGGAAAAACCAAATTACTTGACATCGAGTTAAATAACTCAGTGTCGAGTTGTTTTATTTTGCCCTACTTATTAAAAAAATTGCAGAAGATAAATGTGCCAACCTAAAGCGTTAAGTGATCTCCAGAGTGCAGATTACATCACCAAAGCGAAGGAATGGAATTTCAACTATAACTAAGATGAGAAAAGAATATCTACCAAGTTCAAGCAACATCTCGAAACAGCACTTGCACGATTAACTGGAATTTACAAGATAGCAGTCCAGGACTCATATTGATCCAGATCACTCTTTATTTCCAACGAAAGCATATTCTGGGGGGAAAGTGTAAACCGGATTTTTAATTGGCAAAAGTCATGGTAGTTAGAATGAAAAAATGAAGACGAAACAATTTTAAAACTTGGAAGCACGCTTGGAAGAGGCAAAGAAACAACTCAAGAAAGTTTCACCCAAAATGGGGCTAAGGAGATAACTTGGCACCTAGTTATTTGGCTTGGAACCAAGTCGTTTTTCCTCCCCAAAACACTTGTCCAACTCCATAAAACTCATGTTATGACCCTCCTAATTGTGACCAAGTGTTTTCCCAAAGTTTGGACAACAAATTTCAAGGGTTGAAGAGAAGAAAGCTAAGGTGGCAGGATAGCTCAAGTGATGACGGAACGATCACTAGAATCAACTAATAAGCGATGAAAAGAGCATGAAACACATCAACTAGAAGGTGGACAAGCCAAGAAAATGAGTTGGTCAAATTTCCATTGAAGGAAATAAGTCGGCACCGAGTCAAATGATTCGGTATCGAGTTATTCTCTTGATCGATGGACCCTGAAGTTTTTAGTGTGATCTTGGGCTGACTCCTGGAGTTTACTGCAAGCAAGCTTTTGATCTAACATATTTGTTTCCCTATAAATACAAACCTATATGCAGCCCATAGAGGATCTTCTCCCTGCCTTTCTTCTTCACTGTAGATCTAGGACTCCATTGCTCTTCATCATCTTAATCCTTCACAATAGTCACCAAGGTAGCTACTCTTGGCAGTTCTAGGCCTTAGAACCTATCAACTTCTTGTGCTTGTGACTCTAATTTTTTTAATCTCGTACAACTTTCTTGGATCCATAATCAATAAAACTATAAAGTGGACATAGGCCAGAGATTACCGAACCACTGTAAAAATCTTGTGTCTCCCTGTTATTTTTCTTTTCTTAGTTTTATTATCTGCTAGATCTAGGTCCTACAGGTTCTCTACAACTCAATCATGGATGTTGATCCATTTTTAGCATCAACATCTTTACCTTAGGGTTGTCTAAGGAAAGTAGACTCTAGTACTAAGTTTAGATACCAGTATCCTACTCATCCTAGCAACTTGCCTAACCCGATTGGTACAGAATTCAAAAGGTGGACTAGGTTATAAGAGCCAGATTTATTTTAAGCCTTTATCGGAATTTTAGAAAGTAAAATGATTTGTTGTTGTGTATATACTCTCAGGACACGGTAGAGTTTTATATGAGTAATAACTTGAATTAAGTTTTTATGAAATTTTTATAAATAAAGTTATGTCTTTATAAATTGTTTATAAACTTCAAGCAATCTTTCATGAAACGCTTTATAAATGATTTTAGCATTGAATAGATATACTGTTATTCTAAATGAATTTGATTAAAGAAATTGGTGTAATTAAGAAACTAATGGGATAAAATATGTGAGTTGTACATAAATAATTTTTTTGCATGATTGTTCTTGATCTAAAGGTTCGAGTACATGATCTCTAAGTGATTTACACCGATCCAAACAAGGATTTTTCAGTGATTCTCAACGAATACCTGAAACATATTCTTGATATGATCCCATGCTTTTTTATCATAATATATGGCTATACAAATGAAATAGAGGTTTCTAATCATGGAATTTGATCAGAGTCCGTACAAGAGGGGTCAAGTGATCTATACTAGTTGGAAAGTGAAATTTATGTGATCGAGCAAGTGATTAGATCAGATATTGCTTACGGATGATCACTTCGTATGGGCTTATGTATATGTATATTATGTTTTGCTGACTCATGGAGAGTATAGGGAATGACTCCTCGATTTGTTCTGAGGTAGCATGAAAAATCGTCTAAGTAATAACCTGATGCTGTTGAGCATAAGGTACGCCTAGTAGATAGTTTATCATCCTCATACAATGAGAGGGTTTTCTGAACTGTTATCCCACTTTTTGGCAAAGCCGTGATACCAAAAGATTGGTCGAAAACGGGAAACAGTTCATCTCAGAGATTGGATATACTTCACTTAGCTATGGATATCGATGAATTTTGCCCGAGTCCGGATCAGGCCACAATTGATAGGACACGACAAGAAAGGTTGTAGGAGCCATCATTTCAAGTTTCAAGTCAATCCGAGTTCGTATGCTCAAGATATGATGGATTCAGTGTGAAGAGAAATAGTCATTGTCTGGTTCGAAACCATGAAGTTCGAACCCATCCTTTTCGAACCCATCCTGTTCGAAACCATCCACGCCCTCTCCTTCGAACCCACCTAGTTCGAACCCATCCACGTCCTTGCCTTCGAAGCCATGGAGTTCGAACCCAAGCCACGTTCGAACCCATCGGCTAGTACCTGCCTCGACTCCATCGCTTTCGACTCCATCGCCTTCGAATCCACCACAGTGGCCTACCTTCGAATCCATGACTTCACTCGGCCTCGCATCCTCACTTCGAACCCATCGAGTGACCCAGTTCGAACCGATCAAGTTCGAACCCATAAGGATTCCTGGATTCGAATCAGTCACGTTCGAAACCAGGAATACTTCCTATTTCGAATCCACCGAGTCAATCGGTTTGGATGACATGTTCGCCGTAGTTCACGGAGTCGAAGCGGTCCATTCGGAGATAAGTTAGGATCGATTCGAGGAATGCACGCCACGTCACTGCAAGCCCACGTGCACTGATGGATTCGAAATCATGGGTTCGAAATCATGGGTTCGAACGACCCAGCCAACCGAAAATGCTAATTTCGAACCGAGCATATCTCCTTAACCACAAATCCAAATGCAACCAAATTTTCACAGTAGTTTCCATATGAGGTAAAGATTGTTCCTGCCAAGTTTCAGCTCGATTGGACCATTTCTTGATGGGTTCGAAATCACTTCGAACCGATGTCAGATCGAGACGAAACTTGGTGGGGTCAGTCGCGTGGGCCCACTCACGTGCCAGAAGGAGTCTCACGAAGTTTCAGCAAGATCTGGGCCTCCAACGCCTATAAATAGCACCCTGAAGCCTTCAGAAAGGAAGGATCTTCTTCGAAGAACTTCTGCCATTGAACGCCAAGACTCTGCCGGATTCAAGTCTATTCATCACTGTTGTATTCAGATTTCAAAGCAATCGTCAGCTGTAATCTGTTGTAACCATTCTAATCAAGCAAAGCAATAAAGAGAAAACCTTCAAAGTGGACGTAGGAGCGAACGCCGAACCACTATAAATCCTGTGTTTGTGATTGTTGTTCGTGAATTACTGTGATTTGTTACTTAGAACTGATTTCTATATTGATTGTTGCTGAGTTCTGTGTTGATTATTAGCAAGTTGAGTACGTAAACGGGTGCTTTCGTGATATTGGGTGTTTGTGACCAATTTTGGCGCAAACATTTTGGTGCTTTCACTGAGAAACTAATTCAGGAAGAAGTTGAATTTGAAAATTCAGGAGTTCAGATCTAGGAATTATGGCAAGACAATCGAGTAGGAGGCCAAGGCCTGAGAGAAGTGAACCACAAGGAAGCCAAGAGGCTTCCTCAGGAGCAAATCAACCATCGATATACATTACTAGGGACGAGATGGAAACTATGATGAAGAGGCAAGAGGAAATGATCCAGAGTTTATTCCAACAGATAGGACAGCTTGGAGCACAAAATAGGGAAGCCAATGGAGTCCAGAACGGAGCGGGACCGTCCGGCGTAGCACCAGAGCTAGGGGGCACACATATGGAGAATGTTGACCCAATCTTGGAAAGAGAAAGAGAAGGATCTGCGCAACCTAGGAGTAGTAGAGGAGTGAACGCTCAGTCAAGGGGGCAGATCCCGGAGTTACCTCGTGAACTCGGGGGGCAGGTTGGAAGTAGTGAACAAGGATTACATCTCGGAGACAATGACCGATTAGCAGAGATAGTTAGAAGAGCTTTGAGAGGCGGTATGGTGAACAAAGATTTGGAAGATGTCAATAGAAGTCCTTTTACTTCAGCAATCAGGCAAGCTAGGAACCCGCCTGATTTCAAACTACCATCATTGGATATGTATGACGGGAGAACGGACCCCACGGTCCATCTGACAAAATATATGAGGCATATGGAAGTACTGGGGGCATCGGAGGAGGTTATGGCCCGGTGTTTTCCATTGTACTTGACAGATATCGCTGCACTATGGTTTAGACAGTTGGAGAATGGATCCATCGGAACATGGAATGGTTTAGTTGAGAGATTTATGAGGCAATTCAGGGTTCATATTACCAGACCCAAAAACGTGATGACTTTGGCAACCCTAAAGCAAAAAGCCGGAGAGACCTTGAGAAGTTATCTAGCACGATTCAATGCAGCAGCAGCTTCAGTGGATAGAGCGGATCCGTCCATGGTGGTAATGGCAGCTGTGTCCGGAATAGCTGACGGCACAGAGTTCAAGAATGCATTAACTAAAGATCCACCCATAGATCTAGAGGAATTCTATCATGAAGCAGAAAAGTTTTTACGATTAGAAGATGAGAATGCCGAGAGAGAAGAAGGAGATGGGATAGAAGTTTTTGCATTTAGAGACGAAAAGCCTCTTAAAAGGGATTCGGATAAAGGTAAAAGAAAGATTGAGAATGACAGAGACAGATCAAAGCGGCAACGGAGGGAGCCACGATTCACCACCTACGCTGAGTTGAACGAGAGCCTGGAACGAATTTATCAGGATACCAAAGAACAGATTCCGTATCGTAGGCCGATGCGAAGGGATCCTACCTCTGACGAAAGGAAATCAGATAAGTTCTGTGTATTCCATGAATTAAATGGTCATAACACTAACGATTGTAGGCACCTGAAGGATGAGGTGGAAGGGCATATCAGGAACGGTATGCTCCTTCAATATGTAAGGAGGCGAGCTCCTGCGGCGGAACCAGAGCGACCACCGTCCACATCAGCTAGAGGCGACCCCGAATCAAGGCACCGTATGGTTATCAATTGAATGAAATAACGATGAACAAGTTGTAAGCTTCCACTACCGCAAATAAATCATTTACACATGTGCGGGATCGCGAATGATCTCCAGGCATGCTCTGAGTGATCATTGATCGTTTCGTAGTGGAAACTTACACTTTGACATCCATGCTTTACTTTCATTTCGTTTTAATTTGAACATTTAGACTCTGTTTGTTTGGACAATTGTTTTTGAAACTCATCCGTTTAATAGATATTTGATCCTAATAACTCTCGAATGACCAAGCTACTTACACATGTATGGGGTCGCGAACGATCCTTAGGTATGCTCTGAGACGGCGATGAACCGCCCATACAAACGATCCAGGAACTCACCCGAACGTGACCCTGGCATCGATAACCCCAAGCCCTCCCGGGCACACACACAATTCGCTTCGAACGGCATCCGACCTCGAACGGTCACAATCCGCCTCGAACGGCACCCGACTTCGAACAGTCATAACTCGCCTTACCTCAATGGCTTGATCGCGAACGGTCGTCACTTGAGGTCCGACATCCGACCACGAACGGTCACGAATTCGCCTCGAACGGCACACGATCGCGAACGATCACTTTCTGCCTTGAACGGCACAGACCGCGAACGGTCACAGATTCGCCTCGAACGGCACACAATCGCAAACGATCACTTCCTGCCTCGAACGCCATCGATCGCGAACGGTCATGGCTCACTGATTATGAAATCCGACCTCGAACGGTCACCATTCGCCTTGAACGGCACTTGGTCGCGAACGATCATCATTTGCCACGAACGGCAGTCAACCGCGAACGGTCCCATCTCATCATTCGCCGCGAACGGCATCGACCGCGAACGGTCCTATTCCATCTTATGCCACGAACGGCACGGACCGCGAACGGTCCCGATTCACTTCAAGCAGCATACGATCCCGAACGATCGAAGCATGAATTTATACGCTCGACCGCGCACGGTCGCACTTCACCTCGAATGACTCGATCACGAACGATCGTCATTTGAAGTTGAGCGCTTGACCACGAACGGCCGCACTTCATCCCAAATGGCTCGATCCCGAACGATCGTCATTTGAGGACATATGAAACTATTGAGTTCTTTGCAGGTTGATAATCGGATACGAACATCCAACTCAAGGCATTACAAAACACACCTTCCTACAGCAAGGCATGTTTTGGGGGGCAAAGTGTTATCCCGCTTTTTGGCAAAGCCGTGATACCAAAAGATTGGTCGAAAACGGGAAACAGTTCATCTCAGAGATTGGATATACTTCACTTAGCTATGGATATCGATGAATTTTGCCCGAGTCCGGATCAGGCCACAATTGATAGGACACGACAAGAAAGGTTGTAGGAGCCATCATTTCAAGTTTCAAGTCAATCCGAGTTCGTATGCTCAAGATATGATGGATTCAGTGTGAAGAGAAATAGTCATTGTCTGGTTCGAAACCATGAAGTTCGAACCCATCCTTTTCGAACCCATCCTGTTCGAAACCATCCACGCCCTCTCCTTCGAACCCACCTAGTTCGAACCCATCCACGTCCTTGCCTTCGAAGCCATGGAGTTCGAACCCAAGCCACGTTCGAACCCATCGGCTAGTACCTGCCTCGACTCCATCGCTTTCGACTCCATCGCCTTCGAATCCACCACAGTGGCCTACCTTCGAATCCATGACTTCACTCGGCCTCGCATCCTCACTTCGAACCCATCGAGTGACCCAGTTCGAACCGATCAAGTTCGAACCCATAAGGATTCCTGGATTCGAATCAGTCACGTTCGAAACCAGGAATACTTCCTATTTCGAATCCACCGAGTCAATCGGTTTGGATGACATGTTCGCCGTAGTTCACGGAGTCGAAGCGGTCCATTCGGAGATAAGTTAGGATCGATTCGAGGAATGCACGCCACGTCACTGCAAGCCCACGTGCACTGATGGATTCGAAATCATGGGTTCGAAATCATGGGTTCGAACGACCCAGCCAACCGAAAATGCTAATTTCGAACCGAGCATATCTCCTTAACCACAAATCCAAATGCAACCAAATTTTCACAGTAGTTTCCATATGAGGTAAAGATTGTTCCTGCCAAGTTTCAGCTCGATTGGACCATTTCTTGATGGGTTCGAAATCACTTCGAACCGATGTCAGATCGAGACGAAACTTGGTGGGGTCAGTCGCGTGGGCCCACTCACGTGCCAGAAGGAGTCTCACGAAGTTTCAGCAAGATCTGGGCCTCCAACGCCTATAAATAGCACCCTGAAGCCTTCAGAAAGGAAGGATCTTCTTCGAAGAACTTCTGCCATTGAACGCCAAGACTCTGCCGGATTCAAGTCTATTCATCACTGTTGTATTCAGATTTCAAAGCAATCGTCAGCTGTAATCTGTTGTAACCATTCTAATCAAGCAAAGCAATAAAGAGAAAACCTTCAAAGTGGACGTAGGAGCGAACGCCGAACCACTATAAATCCTGTGTTTGTGATTGTTGTTCGTGAATTACTGTGATTTGTTACTTAGAACTGATTTCTATATTGATTGTTGCTGAGTTCTGTGTTGATTATTAGCAAGTTGAGTACGTAAACGGGTGCTTTCGTGATATTGGGTGTTTGTGACCAATTTTGGCGCAAACATTTTGGTGCTTTCACTGAGAAACTAATTCAGGAAGAAGTTGAATTTGAAAATTCAGGAGTTCAGATCTAGGAATTATGGCAAGACAATCGAGTAGGAGGCCAAGGCCTGAGAGAAGTGAACCACAAGGAAGCCAAGAGGCTTCCTCAGGAGCAAATCAACCATCGATATACATTACTAGGGACGAGATGGAAACTATGATGAAGAGGCAAGAGGAAATGATCCAGAGTTTATTCCAACAGATAGGACAGCTTGGAGCACAAAATAGGGAAGCCAATGGAGTCCAGAACGGAGCGGGACCGTCCGGCGTAGCACCAGAGCTAGGGGGCACACATATGGAGAATGTTGACCCAATCTTGGAAAGAGAAAGAGAAGGATCTGCGCAACCTAGGAGTAGTAGAGGAGTGAACGCTCAGTCAAGGGGGCAGATCCCGGAGTTACCTCGTGAACTCGGGGGGCAGGTTGGAAGTAGTGAACAAGGATTACATCTCGGAGACAATGACCGATTAGCAGAGATAGTTAGAAGAGCTTTGAGAGGCGGTATGGTGAACAAAGATTTGGAAGATGTCAATAGAAGTCCTTTTACTTCAGCAATCAGGCAAGCTAGGAACCCGCCTGATTTCAAACTACCATCATTGGATATGTATGACGGGAGAACGGACCCCACGGTCCATCTGACAAAATATATGAGGCATATGGAAGTACTGGGGGCATCGGAGGAGGTTATGGCCCGGTGTTTTCCATTGTACTTGACAGATATCGCTGCACTATGGTTTAGACAGTTGGAGAATGGATCCATCGGAACATGGAATGGTTTAGTTGAGAGATTTATGAGGCAATTCAGGGTTCATATTACCAGACCCAAAAACGTGATGACTTTGGCAACCCTAAAGCAAAAAGCCGGAGAGACCTTGAGAAGTTATCTAGCACGATTCAATGCAGCAGCAGCTTCAGTGGATAGAGCGGATCCGTCCATGGTGGTAATGGCAGCTGTGTCCGGAATAGCTGACGGCACAGAGTTCAAGAATGCATTAACTAAAGATCCACCCATAGATCTAGAGGAATTCTATCATGAAGCAGAAAAGTTTTTACAATTAGAAGATGCGAATGCCGAGAGAGAAGAAGGAGATGGGATAGAAGTTTTTGCATTTAGAGACGAAAAGCCTCTTAAAAGGGATTCGGATAAAGGTAAAAGAAAGATTGAGAATGACAGAGACAGATCAAAGCGGCAACGGAGGGAGCCACGATTCACCACCTACGCTGAGTTGAACGAGAGCCTGGAACGAATTTATCAGGATACCAAAGAACAGATTCCGTATCGTAGGCCGATGCGAAGGGATCCTACCTCTGACGAAAGGAAATCAGATAAGTTCTGTGTATTCCATGAATTAAATGGTCATAACACTAACGATTGTAGGCACCTGAAGGATGAGGTGGAAGGGCATATCAGGAACGGTATGCTCCTTCAATATGTAAGGAGGCGAGCTCCTGCGGCGGAACCAGAGCGACCACCGTCCACATCAGCTAGAGGCGACCCCGAATCAAGGCACCGTATGGTTATCAATTGAATGAAATAACGATGAACAAGTTGTAAGCTTCCACTACCGCAAATAAATCATTTACACATGTGCGGGATCGCGAATGATCTCCAGGCATGCTCTGAGTGATCATTGATCGTTTCGTAGTGGAAACTTACACTTTGACATCCATGCTTTACTTTCATTTCGTTTTAATTTGAACATTTAGACTCTGTTTGTTTGGACAATTGTTTTTGAAACTCATCCGTTTAATAGATATTTGATCCTAATAACTCTCGAATGACCAAGCTACTTACACATGTATGGGGTCGCGAACGATCCTTAGGTATGCTCTGAGACGGCGATGAACCGCCCATACAAACGATCCAGGAACTCACCCGAACGTGACCCTGGCATCGATAACCCCAAGCCCTCCCGGGCACACACACAATTCGCTTCGAACGGCATCCGACCTCGAACGGTCACAATCCGCCTCGAACGGCACCCGACTTCGAACAGTCATAACTCGCCTTACCTCAATGGCTTGATCGCGAACGGTCGTCACTTGAGGTCCGACATCCGACCACGAACGGTCACGAATTCGCCTCGAACGGCACACGATCGCGAACGATCACTTTCTGCCTTGAACGGCACAGACCGCGAACGGTCACAGATTCGCCTCGAACGGCACACAATCGCAAACGATCACTTCCTGCCTCGAACGCCATCGATCGCGAACGGTCATGGCTCACTGATTATGAAATCCGACCTCGAACGGTCACCATTCGCCTTGAACGGCACTTGGTCGCGAACGATCATCATTTGCCACGAACGGCAGTCAACCGCGAACGGTCCCATCTCATCATTCGCCGCGAACGGCATCGACCGCGAACGGTCCTATTCCATCTTATGCCACGAACGGCACGGACCGCGAACGGTCCCGATTCACTTCAAGCAGCATACGATCCCGAACGATCGAAGCATGAATTTATACGCTCGACCGCGCACGGTCGCACTTCACCTCGAATGACTCGATCACGAACGATCGTCATTTGAAGTTGAGCGCTTGACCACGAACGGCCGCACTTCATCCCAAATGGCTCGATCCCGAACGATCGTCATTTGAGGACATATGAAACTATTGAGTTCTTTGCAGGTTGATAATCGGATACGAACATCCAACTCAAGGCATTACAAAACACACCTTCCTACAGCAAGGCATGTTTTGGGGGGCAAAGTGTTATCCCGCTTTTTGGCAAAGCCGTGATACCAAAAGATTGGTCGAAAACGGGAAACAGTTCATCTCAGAGATTGGATATACTTCACTTAGCTATGGATATCGATGAATTTTGCCCGAGTCCGGATCAGGCCACAATTGATAGGACACGACAAGAAAGGTTGTAGGAGCCATCATTTCAAGTTTCAAGTCAATCCGAGTTCGTATGCTCAAGATATGATGGATTCAGTGTGAAGAGAAATAGTCATTGTCTGGTTCGAAACCATGAAGTTCGAACCCATCCTTTTCGAACCCATCCTGTTCGAAACCATCCACGCCCTCTCCTTCGAACCCACCTAGTTCGAACCCATCCACGTCCTTGCCTTCGAAGCCATGGAGTTCGAACCCAAGCCACGTTCGAACCCATCGGCTAGTACCTGCCTCGACTCCATCGCTTTCGACTCCATCGCCTTCGAATCCACCACAGTGGCCTACCTTCGAATCCATGACTTCACTCGGCCTCGCATCCTCACTTCGAACCCATCGAGTGACCCAGTTCGAACCGATCAAGTTCGAACCCATAAGGATTCCTGGATTCGAATCAGTCACGTTCGAAACCAGGAATACTTCCTATTTCGAATCCACCGAGTCAATCGGTTTGGATGACATGTTCGCCGTAGTTCACGGAGTCGAAGCGGTCCATTCGGAGATAAGTTAGGATCGATTCGAGGAATGCACGCCACGTCACTGCAAGCCCACGTGCACTGATGGATTCGAAATCATGGGTTCGAAATCATGGGTTCGAACGACCCAGCCAACCGAAAATGCTAATTTCGAACCGAGCATATCTCCTTGACCACAAATCCAAATGCAACCAAATTTTCACAGTAGTTTCCATATGAGGTAAAGATTGTTCCTGCCAAGTTTCAGCTCGATTGGACCATTTCTTGATGGGTTCGAAATCACTTCGAACCGATGTCAGATCGAGACGAAACTTGGTGGGGTCAGTCGCGTGGGCCCACTCACGTGCCAGAAGGAGTCTCACGAAGTTTCAGCAAGATCTGGGCCTCCAACGCCTATAAATAGCACCCTGAAGCCTTCAGAAAGGAAGGATCTTCTTCGAAGAACTTCTGCCATTGAACGCCAAGACTCTGCCGGATTCAAGTCTATTCATCACTGTTGTATTCAGATTTCAAAGCAATCGTCAGCTGTAATCTGTTGTAACCATTCTAATCAAGCAAAGCAATAAAGAGAAAACCTTCAAAGTGGACGTAGGCGCGAACGCCGAACCACTATAAATCCTGTGTTTGTGATTGTTGTTCGTGAATTACTGTGATTTGTTACTTAGAACTGATTTCTATATTGATTGTTGCTGAGTTCTGTGTTGATTATTAGCAAGTTGAGTACGTAAACGGGTGCTTTCGTGATATTGGGTGTTTGTGACCAATTTTGGCGCAAACATGAACATTAGCAAACGATGTAATTTATATGCTAGTGATTTTAAATACTATTAATTATTGGTTTCTTATTTCTTTTATATGTTGGTCTTGTTGGAATTTCGTGGACGAAATATTTTGAGTAGGGGAGAATGCATCGACTTGAAATTTCCAATATTTCGTATATAAATATCTAAATTATTAAAATATTTGAATCTTGGATTAAATGTGATTAAATTGGTTTAATAACCGTGTTAAATCCCTTTTAATAATAAATAATGATGGTAAAAAAATGGAAAAATGTTTAAGAAACTAAATAGTTTGAAGAAATATCAATAATATGGTCGAAAATTGTTTTATCGATAAACATCTGTTTTCTCAATAAAAGTTGTTCGAACATTTTGATCTTTATTAGAATGTTAATTTTTCATTAATTAGCAACTAAAAACTTTCTTTAAGATATGGCTAACTAAATGTGAATAATAAAAAGAAATTAGCAAATGGTTTAAGGAAGAAGATATTTTTAATGAATAGTGTTTTAGATATTTTTTCCCAAGGAAATGAGGTGTAAAGGTGGCATGTGAGGAGGAGGCTCCCTTGTGACCTTTCATAAAGAGTAAAAGGTGAGAGTGAACTCTTGATTAAAGTCTATAAATACAACCTTAAGGGTCTCACCAATCACTTTTTACAAGATTAAAACAAATAGAAATGAATTGGTGCTAGTCCATTTCTATCCCCACTAGTCTTTTTCTAATCAAAGAAAATCAGGTCCAAACTTCACCAAACATTGGCTATAGGCCAAAATCATCATAGAAAGCAATAATAGTAAGTGAAAATTGAAGAAAGGAGGCAAAATAGGCTGAACCATCATGGGCCATGAGCATTTAAGTCTAGAAGGAAGCAATGCAAAGGGGGTTTTAGAACTAAAGCTTGGATCTTTATGTGTTTGGTGATGGTAGGAAGTGTTCTTAGGTTTTTGTGTGCTTGAAATTATTATAGGCTTGGATTTGTGAGAGTTATGTCACTATTTTATATGTATATAGTGTGTATTTTTGTTGTGAATAAGTATAAAGTTTTGTAAGTTAATGACTGATGCAAGCTATATTTTTGGACCTCTCTTGCTTATGAAAGCAAAAGATAGCTTTATATTAAGTATAATCACTTCTATAACCCTCTAAAACATGTGTCGTCGCCAAGACTATATGCCTTCATGTTTGTGATGTTGTATGTGATATGGAAGAGTGTGAATGTTTGAAGGGAGATAGTTAATATAAAGGCACTTTGAAATCCCACTGCATTAAACTTGCTTATTTTTATGATATTTGAATATATTGTGACATAATATATTTTGGTTGTTCTCAAAACATATTTTGGTGTAGAGGCTGTAAGGAATTGATTATCAAAGTTATGGAACTTGTGAAACAAAGTTGTAAAAGTTAGAGGTGAATTAGTCGTTGTGGATGCACTTTGAAACCGCCTTGCGTTCGGTGATTTTAAATAAATTTTGGAAAACATCCTTAGGTGTTTCTTTGTTTCTTTAAATAAATAAAATATATTTACTTATTATTGTAAAAATATTAAGGTTTAAAATATTATAGAAGTGGTTGAATGAAGTTAAAATATTTAGAAGCAAAATAGTCGCTATAAATGCACTTTGAAAAACAACTTGTTTTCAGGAGTTTTTACAATTACTTTGAAAAATATCCTTATGGATTTCTTTTTATGATTTTTAGGTATCCTATGTATACTACTTAATATACAAAAATTGTATCTTAAATTATTAATTTACGTGGTCAAAACTAGACACAAAGATCGTGCAATTTTCCTTTGTTCTTTGCCTAAAACCAACTTCAGCATTTATAAATGCTATTTTTAACATTATATAACACAGTTTTGTTCTTTTGTTGTTTAAAGTAACTTTTGTTATTTTGAGTGTGTTTAAAATGTTATTAGAATTCATTATCTTTATGAGGCATTTTTTGGGATGTTTTCTAACAAATTTTAAAGTATTTTAAAATTGGTTTCAAGTTTAAATATATTTTTAATAATTATTTCTATATTTTAAAGTAAGAGTTTCTTTGTAACATTTATAATAAAAATAGTTTTTCTAATTTCTAAATTAGTTATTTTTAAGTAATATTTTATATAGATATTCAAAATCTATTTATAAATATTTGTAAAGTGTATGTATATATATAAGTTTGGGAATGTTAAGTATTTTATAAAAGAACAATAAAAAGGTGGAAATGTGAATTTGGATTGTTTTGATAAATGAACAATTCATGTAGTATAATCATTTTAAATTGTGAGAATAACTTATGAACTTGTTTTCTTTTTGTTCAAAACTGCTCTGATACCATTTTTTATGTTATAATATAATACATGGTTTTATAAAGTTATTAAAATGTATATTATTTAGTTAAAACAAGTGCAGATGTAATTAGATCTTTAAAAAGGAATGTTTTAAAGATAGTGTCAAGCATAAATTGGCGTTGTGTTTATAGTAAACGATGTTCTAGCAATATTTGTTTTTATCCGTTTAAATTATACGTGTGAATGTAATAAAATCTTTAAAAAGGAATGTTTTAAAGATAGTGTTAAGTATAAATTGGCTTTGTGTTTATAGTAAATGATTTTCTAGCAATATTTGTTTTTAACCCTTTAAATTATACCTGTGAATGTAATTAGATCTTTTTAAAGATAATGCTATGTATAAAATGGTTTTGGGTCTATAATTATAATGTTTAAATAAAATTTTATTTTAACCCATTCAATTATACTTTTGGAAATTTGAAATCTTGTTTAAGATTTGTGAATATTATTATACCATTTGGGATAAGACTATGAATGCATTGTAAGTATCGAAAAGAGTAGAAATGAATAGTGAACTAGTAGTATACAAGCATATATCTTTGTAAAGTTATTTTAAATATATATACAAGTTTTACAAGGAAGTTTTAATTAATAAAAGAATCAATTAAATAAATAAAAAGGATCTGAAGTTGTTTATATGACTTAATCGTGCTTTGTGTGACTTGGTCGTACTTTGTGCGCCTTAAGCGTGCTTTATATGTTTACTTGTGTATGGGAACAATTTAATCCTATAAGCACTAAAAGCCAATGAAGTAGACTTCTTCAATCTGTGCAAATTAAGAATAAAGTGTACAAGTAGGGCATTGATGCAACCAGTGCTCTAACCTATTGTCTTCTCTCTTGACCGAGGGATAGCTTAAGTTGGTATAACTCCCCTAATTTTTAACAACATCATTTAGGATATTTAATTAAATAAATTAAATAGAATAATGTAAATAATTGGAATGATACGGGGATTGAGATTTGAATAAATAATTAAAGGCTGTGCTTAATTATTTAAATGGGTTTAAGAATTGCTTATAAGCTAATTAATTTACACAAGGTATATTAGGAAACAGTTGCACCTTATTACCATAATCCTTATATATCCACGGCTTTACCATTCATTCACGTTCATTTTCATTTTTCACAAAAAAGTGAACAAAAGAGAAGAATAGCCAGTCATTGCTAAGGAAGAAAATTAAATCAAAGCTAGGGATTTAAGCATGAGGACTAATCTCAATCAAATCTCAAATTCTTTATCTTAATCAAGGTGAATAATAATCTATATCATTTCTATTTGTTTTATGATCATTTTCCTAGGGTTAAGATTACATCCATTTTTAATGGTGATCTGGATGATGATATGCTTGGATTATAACATGTTTGATTTAAAAAAAAAATTGTTTATATATGATTTTATACGATTTTAAGGGTAAAACAGATTAAAATTAATTTTGAATGCCATGAGAAAATTTTATGTCATGTATAACATGATTTTGAAGTTGGGTTTTAATTTTCATAATTTCCAAGTTATGGAGAATTTATTACGAATTTTCAAACGAAAATATGATTAGTAGGGTTTAGAAACTTATTTCCAAAATTATATAAGAATTTGGGTCTGAAACTTAGATATGTTAGAAAACGTATTAAAATTGAATTTCTATGATTTTTGGGGATTTTTCCTAAGTGATTTACTATGAGAATTAAGTTATTTTGAAAGGAGGACCTAAATGATCTAATTATTTTGCTTAATGGAAGGGCTTATTTGTTAAACTAATCTTGGTTTAGATCTGAAATTATGAGGCAGTATTATTTGAAAAATAATTTGAAAAGTTTAAGGTAATCAATTAAATGATTATAAGTAGGCAAGTTATTCGTAAAGTTATTACTTTTATTGGCATTAATCAACCCAGAAAAGTAGGTTTCGCTCTTTTAGAAGCACCTTTCGACTCATAGCTTCCACCTTCAATCAAGTCGAAACCAATACACAATGTATCATACATTGGTATGTAGTAAATTGGAAAAGGCGAAAGACAGGGTGTCGAAACATAGCTTTCGAGGGGGACAAAACCTTTGTTTTGTTTTCTAAAGAAATGCACTTGCCTGTTTTACTAAAATGCTTTCGAAGGTGTCAAAATATATGCTTTCGAGGGGGTCTTTTGAATAGCTTTCGAAAGGGGGTTGCCGCTTTAATGTTTAAAGTATATCTTTCGAATGAGTTACTTAGTTTCCAAACTAATAATTTCAAAATGGGGTAGTTTCGATTTAGCCGAAACCCTTCAACTGACCTTATGCCTTTCGAAGGAATTGAAGATATCAATGCTTTCGAAAGGTAGCCTTTGTTTTGTAAATAAGAGCCACTTCATAAAGCTTTCAAAAGAATTAATGGTTTTGAAGGAAATGGCTTCGAAATGAGGGTTTCTAGGCTATACCTTCAAATGTTTTATTTAAATGCTTTGAGCTTTCGAAAGAATGGTTCCGAAGCCATCAACTTTTCCCCAAACAATTTTATATAAGATAAAAGGTTCTGAAAGGATTACTTTTGTTTGTATTAAATTATGTTTTAAATTAAATCCAACAGTTTCGAAAGGGTTACTTTCATATGGTTTCGAAGCTATGCTTCTATAATTGAACGTTTCACTTTAATACATTCAAAAGGTTTCAAAAGAAAGGTTTTAAAGTGCTTCGAAAGGCTGGTGCCTAGAGTTTTGAAAAGAAGATTTTAATGCTTTCAAAAGGAAGTTTTCTAATGGTTTCAAAAGAAATCATTAAAGGTTTTGAAAGCCTTAGTATTCAAAGCAAATAACCCAATCTCATTTTTAAGGAACACCATGGCATAACAAAAGAGTTTTAAATTGGAGTTTTGAATAAGTTTCCTTGATTAATAGGTTAAAGGGATTAACCAAATTTTATATATGGTTTCAAGGATATTAAACCACAGATGTTGGTATTATTATGCTATTATGTTTACTTCTTCAAATATATATATATATATATATATATATTCACATTGTAATGGACCCATAACTATATTTTGGGGAGAAATGGCAGAATAACCAGCTTTGACCCAATAGCGAATATAATTAACTCCTGAATGAGTTGTAACAACCCGAAATCCAGTGGGTCTGGATTTTTCGCAGAAATGCTAAAAACCCAAGCCCACTAAAACCCGAGTTGGGAATCTGGTATTCTTGACAAATATATCAGAACTTAATTAAATATCCCACAGCGGAATTGACTAAAATATAATAGTACATAAATACTCACCCAAATGATAACACTTTATAAGCAAGTGTCATAAAGCTGAGAAGTCTCTACCATCTACCTAACCAATAGGATGTTATGAGGAGGGGGTCGGAAAAAAGTTTTGGTGATGAATAAATTATATACTTCTATGCTTAATTCTATATATATCGTTTTATTTCCATTTACTCTTATATTAGGTTCACTATATTACAAAGCTCTCGCCTCTGTTCAAGGACCGTGCCCATCTACTCCGTAGTAAATTAAAACCTAATAACTAATATATACATATATGTAGCTATATGCCCAATGACTATATTGGTCCTAGATACCACCCATGACACCTTCCGTATCATCCTCGAAAAAGGTTCCATCATCTTGCTTCGAGAGCATTCTATAACTACATCTATAAAGGACTACTTCGTAAGGCCTACAATACAGATGCTCCATCATCTTGCTTTGTAGCTATATCCGTAAAGGACTGCTTCGTAAGGCCTACAATACAAATACTCCACTACTTACTATGAAGACATAAATGCATCCGCACTACTTTATGCCAGTGCTCGGACATCCACAATGTACAACCCAGTGCATACATTGAGGACTACGTAATCGTTTTATCTACTATCTGAATCTGGCCAACAAGGTCTACCTTGTACGGCATTCTATCGGGGATTTTCTATATCTATAAAGGACTACTTCGTTAGGCCTACAATACATATATTCTAGTTGGTCTATCTCTTTTTCATCGTGGCTATGGCCCCACACAACCACCCCTCAACTAACCGAAAGACTTCTAAAGAGTTAAGTGGTTGTGCCCTACTGCAAACAATCTAACATCCAAATGGAGATGTCCCTCATCTAATGTCTCGATAGTGAAAGACTCACTGGCCTGACGGTTTAACTCTAGTCTTTCCCAAAATTTCTCTTGGTCTTGATGTTGGTCGATATCTGCATGTGACTATCCTTAAACTTACTTGCAAGTACTGGACATATGAATACCCTACTCCGAACACCAAGTCCTTCTGACTGCCTACAAAGGTCTGCTTCGTTAGGCCTACAATGCAAATACAATCAAGGTATACTCTCTTGATGGAACACCTACAGACCTGCCTCCGATTTGCAGCTTCATTAGGCCTACCCAAAAGGCCATTCTAGAGTATCCTCACGTCCTGTCGAAGTCTCGTACTTCCTTGAAACCCAGAAGTACTAAATTGGACGTGCTTCTCAATTTCTGAAATCCATGATGAACTGCTTCGTGAGACGCTTCATCCTTTGGGTTGCTCCAAACACATCTCAATTCTTTTATTAGACCCTAAGTCTAATCTTTTAATTTGAATTTAGTTCACTTTCTTATTCTATTGGCTACTTATTTACCCTAATTAGCATATTCTGGCCCTGATCTCAACTCTATCAATTGTCAGATTTCCATTTATTTAATAGGGAATGTTGCTGGTATGATCCATATTCATTATCTTGCATATTTAACTTAATATAAATCCTAAGTTCATTAAAATAAGCCTCTTTTATCATTCATGCTTTATTTTCTTATTGAATTAATATAAATTATTTAAATAATCTTCTACCATTATTATTGCTCATTAATTTATTCAAAGTTTGAAAATAAGCTTTTCTGTTCTTATTACTTAATTATAACCTATGTTATACTTCTACCTGTAATTGTCATTTTCTCTACTTTTATAGTCCGTACATAATTCCAGCATTTCTTTTATGTTCTAATATGCCTTCTCTTATTATCATATAGAATATTCTTTTATTATGATATATGACATAATTCACTTATCATAATAACTATCTTCTTAAATAGTTTGCGTAGTGAATGCAAGCCTAGGTTCATTATCGTTTACAGCTTCAAGTTCTTATCTGATAATTTACTTGAATCCTTTCATACTTTACTTTATTTTTTTCTATTATAGGATGTAATTCTATTTTATTTGGTTGGTTATGAAAACTACACTAAATTTCCATTTCCATATTTTAGTACTAAACAATATGATAAAAACAATTCGTAACTGCAAGGTATTTCTTTTATTATTTTGGAATAGTGTAAAATACAACGGTTTCTTTATTTTACACTAGTTCCCTTTTTCTTTCTTTTATTTTTGTAGTTACGTTTATCATTATCTTTTAAATATTAAATTATAGAAATGTATCCTATTTTCTAAATCAACCAATTAATCTATTACTTACTTCAAATCAAGTTGTTAGATTAATTTATTATTCCCATTTTAGCGTAATTTGTTGCTGAATTCCATTTATCTAGCTTTATTTCAACTTTTCCTATTTTACATCTAATCTAGTAGTTTCCCAAGAAACTAGCATTTAGGCTAAATTATAACTTCAAATTAGATGTAAATAACTGTAAATTTCTTACAGTTTAGCATAATTAATTAATGGAATTAATTACTGAAATACTAAATAAAATTATTTAATGGGAATTTAACGATAATATATCATAAACGTAAAAGTTATAATTAAATCCACTCACGTTGCTAGCTTTCCAAATCTCTCTGTTTTTATTTCAGATCTGTCTCTAACATCTATATTCACCTCACTTGTAATCCCTATTTGGAATTATAAACGTTATATTTACAGATCTGTAATATTTGAAAGAGAAAAGAAAGAGATTTGGATTGGAAATAGCAAATAAAACTCAGATTTAGGGTTTTACCTTTGACACAGCATTCTGATTTGAACCAATTCCTAATTCCCTAATTAATTTTATTCTCTTTCTATTTAGATCTAAATTCGAGTGAATTAGATCTAAAATTTTGTTATCAAGAAAGTATAGAAGAGATATAAAAAATGGCTGAGCTTTTGTAGGCAAGAGAAAAATAATGAGAATAAAAATGAGACTCTACACCTATATTTTCAAATCAGTGCCAACCATTAGATATAAAACCTTAAAATCTAAAGCGTACACTCGGTCTATGAACATTAAATTAATATGTTTTTTCTGCATTTGTTGTTATTTCAAATTGATTCTCCAACAATCATTTCATTAATCACTTTCCCTTTCTCTCTTGCAATCTATGGAAACATATATTTTTGAATGTGACGTTTCTTTTAAATAAGATTCCCATATTCATCACTCAATTAACAGATTTCATATATACCTAGAATTAATTTACTATCTAAGTAACCCTGCCTGCATCGTGATTTCTTACAAAATTAATATGTCAATCAACACCATATTAATTCGCCACATATATGCATATTAATTTATATTATTCCCATAATTATTACATGCACATATTCTACAATTGAATTTTGAATCACAATCTTAATTATATATGTTACCATAAAGCTCCATATTTATTAATTGACAATTGATTACTTGCATAAATTACTCCTCCTCCATTTTATTCTTTTGCACTAACATATACGTTTCTAATCATATCAATTAGTTGCTACAATATATGTTCCATTTCTTGTTAGTTCCTGTCAATTAATAACCTTTACTAAATAATTAAATATTAGTGTCCCATTTAAACAAACATCGTCAATTAATCTTCTCTATTAATTGATTTTGTATAATTTCTCTCTTCAATTTATTTGTTACTCAAATATATATGTATTCCAAATAATACTAAATAGTTTCCCCATTTACAAACATTTCTTTTTTTTAAATTCAAATGTATATAACTTAATTAAATTATTTGCATATATAATTGTAATTTAATGCGGGGTGTTACATTCACTCCCTCCACCCCCTTAGGAAATTTCGTCCTCGAAATTTGATAAGGGTTCAAATATGTAATTTCTTGTATTAATCACATCCATTTTTTGTACATCCAATTTTGCAACAATCTGTGCATAGTGCAATACATCATAAAATATATGCATGTACAATAATTTTTATGCGGTACCTCCTACATGAATGCCATTTCTTTTAGATATTCCTTTTAAAACATGGTGCACACATCCTAAATATACTTGCAATTTCTATATAAATGCAATCTTTTGAAAACTCAAAACATTTTCATTCAATTTTTCCCACACTCCTACTGAATAGGAGCATAGTTCAACAAATTTTTACGTCCAAACTTACCATACAACTTTTAATTTTTGAATTTTAGGAAATTCTAATTTTCCAAATTCGATTTCTTATGTTCTAAAGAAGGTGGAAAATGGAAAAACTTCATATTTCTCTGATTTTTTTTAGCGCACATCATCCTCTGTACTTGGGATTTAAGCTACTATTCTAAAAAAATTATTTACTTCCCCAAGCACAGTTTACATAAGAAAATATCTCTTTTTAAAATTTTCTGTCGATGTTTCTATCGCTTTCTTTAAATTTGTTAATTTTCTTTTATTTATCTTATTCTTTTTTTACTCTCTTTTTTATACAGCAACTAAACACAGCTATCATCTAGCGCAAGGAGGTCTAAGACTATGTTCACTTTGACACAGAAAGGTCTTGCTCTAGGAATCCAAATAACTCATATGCTGCTCCTACCGCATATTACTTATTACCAACTTACGTTGTATTACTCATGACGAATAAGATATATTCATCTCTTCTATTTCATGATCAAAAATTAATAGCTAAGTCTCATTTACGACAATGGATAAGGGTTTCAATCTATGCAGTCTCTATCTAAAAGGACAACTAAGCTTGGAGAAATTATCTCTTTACCTTTCATTTTCTCTAACTAAGGTCTACTATCCCAACCACGTGTGTCTTATCATCTTACTAATATCATTTCACTATTCTTCTATAGTCTGCACATATGAAGCAAAATTTCTAGGTTTACTTAGTGTACTATACACCTTACGGGAACTTTTGTTATTTTTTTTTTTTGAAATGGTACTTCGTATACAACAAATCACTGTGACAATATATCACATGTCAATAAACGTTCGAATTCACGCTACGCAAGTTTCGAACTTGTGACCTCTCGCACCAAAGTCGAATCACTTAACCACTGAGACAATGGTGCTTGTCAACTTTTGTTACTACTAAGAGTAATTACTGCTACAACCTTGTACTTTTTCGATTACACTTAGAAAATGATTCTTATCTACTCCTTATTTAAAAGTCTGATTTGGTTTGGTATTTATCAATTTTACTTCGAAACTTAAAACTACTAAATTTTATCTTTTCAAAAAATTATTTACTTTTCCACCAAATCATTTTTTAAACATGTCTTTCTTGTTCTTAAAACATTTTTATTTTTCCTTGACTTTGAAAAAAATGACCTCGCGTATTTTCAAAATATCCTTTTTTATATAGGTTTTGAAATTTACTAAAACTGGAGTAAATAAGAACAATCATTTTATCAAAAATCTCTTAACTTTCCTACTCTTCCAATTGCTTAACATTGAAGGAGTTACTAACTAACTACACTTAATGATTTTATACCTTAATGCATTGGAATTACTTTCTCATATAAGAAAACATTAATGTAAAACCTTCTATGAATCCTTTAAAGGAAGATTTCATGTTTATCTGAAATTATAAGGAAATTATTTTATATTTTATCGAAATAGGCTATACAAAATATGGTGCTTTCCATACCTTAACATCTCTTTCACATATTCCTTATAGCTTGCATAAAACATCTTTATTTGTGATTCATATAAAATTATATCATTATTCATTTCGTTTCAAAAGATTAAGGTATGCTACTCTATATTTACTTATACAAGATATTTCCTACTAAATTCATTAATTTATCATACACTATTTTTGAAAATTCATTTTTAAAATTTCTTTATAACTAGAAAATATTTTCATGTGCTTATTTAAATAATAGGTGTGCATACAAACCACTTTAGAAATTATCTCCAAAACTAATTTGGGTCAAAAAAGATGTTGTGTAAAACACTGTTACTAAAATCCAAAAATACTAATATATGGATTCAATTAAAATAAATACTAATAGATCCTGTACGCCATGTAAAAACATTTACTTTGGGAGTCACCTACTATAACAATAGTGTCGTAATCTATGCTACCTTTATTTTTACTGAAAAAATCATTACAACAATAAATGTTGTAACCTACGTTTTCGATACTTAACACACTCTAGGTTTTTATATTTAAAATTATTGTTTACCTACAAAGAAACTAGCGAGCTATACATGCTCTATCAAAAAAGAATTTCACTTTTAATAAAATTTGCATTATATAAAAACCAATTTAAATTTCATGCCACTAATTTTTTCAAAAACCTGATATTTACTTCCTCAAATATATTAACAATTATATTTTTCAACTTTTTTAATTCAAAAGTTTTATTTTTATTGGGCTAAACATAAAGCGGATTTTCTTCATACTAAAAACCTCTTATTCTTTTCGAAATAAAAACACTCTCACTACTATCCTAAGGAACTTCCCTACTTCTTTAAAACATATGGATACAAATTTTCTCTCAAAACATGGCTTGTTTGTATGCTATAAATCGGTAATAACATTGGGCTCTACATACTTGGGTCATCCCTAACCCAACTAACAAACTATGAACAAATTTACTTCTTAAAACTTTCCATATGTTAAAATCTATGATTGTGGACTATTTAGATTTTAGTACATAATATATTTATATTTTATTCAAAAATACAAATACATTCACTCACAATCTACCCAAGAATCCTAAACCTAGGCTCTAATACCAAATGTAACAACCCGAATTCCAATGGGTCCAGATTTTTTGCAAAAATACTAAAACCCAAGCCCACTGAAACCCGAGTTGGGAATCTGGTATCCTACAAATAAGCAAAGAAAAATATATCAAATCTCAAATAAATATCTCACGGCGGAATTGACTAAAATATAATAGTAAGTAAATACTTACCAAATGATAACACTTTCTAAGCAGGTGTCATAAAGCTGAGAAGTCTCTACCATCACCTAACCTGTAGGATCTTATGAGGAGGGGGTCAGAACAAAAGTTCGGGTGAATGAATAAATTATATACTTCTAGGCTTAATTCTACATTTATCGTTTTATTTCCATTTACTCTTATATTAGGTTCATTAGGTTACAATACTCTCGCATCTGTTCGCGAACCGTGCCCATCGACTCCATAGTAGATTAAAAACTGATAACTAATGTATACATATATGTAGCTATATGTCCGATGACCATATTGGTCCTAGGTACCACCCATGGTACTTTCCGTATCCTCCTCGAAAAGGGCTCTATCGCCTTGCTTCGAGAGCATTCTGTAACTACATTTGTAAAGGACTGCTTCGTAAGGCCTACAATATAGATGCTCCATCATCTTGCTCCGTAAGTATATCTGTAAAGGACTACTTTGTAAGGCCTACAATACATATACTCCACTACTTACTATGAAAATGTTAATCGCATCCGCACTTGCCTATGCCAGTGCTCAGACATCCACAATGTACCACTCAGTGCGTACATTAAGGACTACGTAATCATTCTGCTTACTATCTGAATCCTGCCAATAAGGTCTACCCCGTATGGAATTCAATTGGGGATTTTCTAAATTTATAAAGGACTGCTTTGTTAGGCCTATAGTACAGATATTCTAGTTGGTCTGTCTCTATTTCATCGTGGCTATGGCCCCACACAGCCACTGTAACAACCTGAATTCCAATGGTCCAGATTTTTCGCAAAAATGCTAAAACCTAAGCCCACTGAAGCCCAATTTGGGTATCTGGTAGCCTGCAAATAGGCAAAGACAAATATATCAGGGCTCAATTAATTATCTCATAGCGGAATTGACTTAAAATATAATAGTAAGAAAATACTCACCCATGTAATAACACTTTCTAAACAAGTGTCTTAAAATTGGAAAGTCTCTGCCATCTACCTAACATGTAGGATGTTATTAGGAGGGGGTCAGAACTAAGTTCTTGTGAATGGATAAATTATACACTTTTAATCTTAATTCTACAGATTTTCATTTACTATTATATTAGGTTCCCTAGGTTTATCATACTCTCGCCTTTGTGCGTGAATCGTACACATCTACTCCTTAGTAGATTAAAAACTAATAACTGATATATATATATATATGTGTGTGTGTGTGTGTGTGTGTGTGTGTGTGTGTAGCTACATGCCCAATGACCATATTGGTCCTAGGTACCACCCATGGTACCTTCTGTATCCTCCTCGAAAAGGGATCCATTGTCTTGCTTCGAGAGCGTTCCGTAACTACATCTGTAAAGGACTGCTTCATAAGGCCTACAATACAGATGCTCCATCGTCTTGCTCCTTAGCTATATCTGTAAAGACTGCTTCATAAGGCCTACAATACCGATACTCCACTACTTACTATGAAAACATAAATCGCATCCGCACTTGTCTATGCTAGTGCTCAGACATCCACAATGTACCACCCAATGCATACATTGAGGACTACGTAATCGTTCTATCTACTATCTGAATCCCACCAACAAGGTCTACCTTGTATGGAATTCAGTCGGAGATTTTCTATATTTGTAAAGGATTGCTTCGTTAGGTCTATAATATAGTATTCTAGTTGGTGTGTCTCTTTTTTATTGTGTCTAGGACCCCACGCAGCCACCCCTTAACTAACCAAAAAACCTCTAAAGAGTTAAGTGGTCGTGCCCTACTACAAACAATCTAACATCCAAATGGCGGTGCCCCTCATCCAATGTCTTGATAGTGAAAGAATCATTGGCCTAATGGTTTAACTCTAGCCTTTCCCCGAATCTCTCTTGGTCTTGATGCTGGACGATATCCGCATGCGACTATCCTTAAACTTACTTGCAAGTACTGGACATACAAATACCCTACTCTAAACACCAAGTACTGGACATACGAATACCCTACTCTAAACATTTGTGTAATTCTCACTTTTTAGATTAGAAGACGATTAATGTTTGCTAATTACAATGGATAAAAATTAATTTTTAAATAATCTAACCATGACATGCCATATCCTAATTAGGTGCGTATATAAAAGAATTAGTTTTTGATTATTAATTACATTTTTATAATTTGGTTTATGTTTACAAGAGGTGAGTTACTACGTTTGACTAATATATATATACACGGATATGATAAATCACACTCACCGATTAGTTGTGCATCTTCTCTGATTTGACGTAGACCCTTCTTATCCTTCGCTGTCCAGAAATTCCACCCCTTGTAAATGCCAAATCTCCCACTAGCTTTGGTTTAATTGTGTAGCTCTCTTCGCGGCAATTGGTTATATATATAAAAAATTACTTTGGATTTGATTAGGAGAAGTTGTAATTGATTTTCTTAATTGTGGTTTGATTTAGGAATTAGGGTTCGATAAATGGAGGCAAGATTATTAAAGCAAAGGATTAGGGTTAGATATCTATTTATTAGCTAAAAATACAAATATTCAGGACATATTTTCATATCAAATATATTAACGAAAATGTCACTAGGTTTGACTCCTTCTAATTTCTAGCCTTTAACCAAATTCAGCAAGTTATACATGTTTTCTGACTGTAAACGTCATTGTGCATGCAATGGAATAGGCCCGAAGCTTAGTTTCAACTTCTGTAGAAATTTTCTATTTTGCCCTTTAGGTTAAAATACGGTTTTACCCTTTTAATACGATTGTTTAATTTCATAAAATTACGGGATGTTATAGAAATGTTCCAAATGAAAGAATACGATAGATTCAATGAGAAGGCTTAGTCTGTCATATTGAATAGCACTGCAATAAAAGAAATGTATATAAATATAAAAGCACAAATTTATAATTGAGCCGAGGGTGTTTCAAGTGTTGAGAATCTCATAAGATTGTTATATGATAATAATGCCATGATATGATCCATAATAGAACTTAAAGCTCACTAGAAGTCGAGAAACATACTATGAATTGTTCTACATGGTAAAAGTAGTTTATCATCATTAGATAGAGTTGATTGAAAAGGTAGAAAACTGAAACATAATAGCATACCCATTTATCGAGGGATTGACCTAATTAGTTTTGAGAAAATCAATTGGAGAAGTTGAAATGAGATTCCATAATTGATCACTAGTGCAAGTGGGAGATTGATAGAGCTAGGGATATGTCCTAGGGGCAGTTTTATAATTTCTTAAATATATCTAGCTCGGTAACCAACATTGTTTAGAATAGAAGATATTTCCTTTCTATTATATATTTGATATAATGTGTTATATATTAATTAATTAATTTAATTAGAAGTATATTTAATAGAAAATCCTTAAATGGTATGCTTCGTACTAATAGTTACAAAGTGTTGTAGCCACGAGTAATTTATCACAATGACAATAAATATACTATTTTAAATATTTCTAGTCAAATTGTATTGAGACTGGATATCGATATATCCATTGAGACTAGAGTATGCAACGCTCTTTAAATGTTGGATAGTGTTTTACTCATGGTTACTGGGAGCAACAACGGATTACATATCAATAGTTGTTGGATAATTATGGAATGAGTTGCTCGATAGTTTTCAGTTGATTAATATAACTAAGGTCAAATGGAAAATATCGATATAACTAATTTACATGGTTCTCTTGACTTAAAAATACAGTTGATCTTCAATGTAGAAGCTCCGCTTTGATTATAGTTAAATCGTGGCATGACGTTCATCGAACAACTATAGTTGGGTTGAGGATTATTCTCCTCGATTATATGAAATTAATACCACGATCAACTAAAGTCAACTCAAAGTCATAGTCTTCGGTCAGAGCAATTCGATTAATAATAATTGTTATTATTGAACTAAGGACTTTATGTTTAGGCTATAAAGTTGAATATGGAAGAAATTGGAATTTTGACCATTACCAAATTCTATAAGTCCAAAGTGATATAGTTTTGATGAAGAGGATTAGTGTAAATAATTGCCACTGTCAGGTGACCCTTTGATAAGTAAAATTGAATTTTATGAAAAGATGTGTAAGCGATAAATTCAGCCAAAATATCACACCACTAACAAAGGTGGCGTGTGAACGAAATATTTGAATTGTTCAATATTAATTGCTGATTAAATTTACACATTTGAGTCGCCAACCGAAATGATGGATGTCTGAATGAATCACACGGTTTAATTAATCGTTGTAAATTAATTAATATTTATGAGATACTAATTATTAAATTTTATTTAATTTGTTTGAATGTCATTGGTATTTAATAAAATGCATATATAAAAGTTATAAACATGCGTACCAATACACGATGTCGGTAGAATGTTTAAATTGGATTTAAATAGAATACATACTAAGTGGGTTTTTAAATAAATTGAATAAAATAATATTTTTTGAAATATTAATTATCAAAATCTTATTAAATTTATCCAAATGACATTAGCATTTAATAAAGCATGTATATAAAAGTTATAAACACATGCAGTGATATACAATATCGATGGAACATTTGAATTGGATTCAAATGGGACTAATATTGATGCGATTTTGGACATTTTGAGGGGCTATGTGGCACCAGCTATGGATAACTATGCATGTAGAAGAGAGAGAACGAGGATTTTTGTTGAGATTTAAAATAGAATTAAAAGTGGAAGGTTTTAAGGAAAGAATATGGAATGTTTCTATCATTCCTTTAAAACAAATCTCCCTTTATTTCTCTCTGTATTGATTCTTTCCTAAAAACCATTATTCCTCTTTCTTTCCCATTATCTGTAGTTGAAATTTTCATGGCTTCTAAGCCTTAAATTTCCAAAATAAATTCTCAAATAAAATTAAAAAGGAGGATCTCATCTCTTAATTTTTGCAAAATTCGAAGATCATTTCAGGAATCTAAAAGCATTTTGATTCATCATTCAAGGTGTGATTTATTGGCAACTTCCTAAGGTAAATTTATAACTAATTCATTTACATATTTTGTATATTTGTGTGATTGGATTTATGTGATCAATTTTTGTTTATATCGACTATCTTGTAATATGAGAATTGATAACCTCTTTCTCAATTAAAAATATTTTTATTATGTTCATCTCATTCAGATCTACATATGTTATCTTTCACCTTACAATATTTTTAAACTTATTTCTAGTGAATTGTATTTTATAAATATACATACACAATCACAAATGAATCATAATTCATTTCCTATTTTAAAATTAATTTCTTGTGTTGCATGGTTAATGATTAGATACAATCATTTTGAATATTGTTTATCCAAGAATGAAAGGTTTTGACCTAAAATTTTGAATGAACTTTTATCTGAAATTTTAATCATGTATATCTTCTTTCTAAACTTGTAGTTTTGTAAAATTTTCTAACTCTTGTTTCATTTCCAAGCTAAAAGTTCAAGCTAAGTTGTCAATTTAGAATGAAATGTAAACTATCAAAATTGAAATTTTAATTAGAAAGTTTTGATTTAATTTTCGTACATATGCATGTGTAAATATATGTGTGTATACATATAAACTTCAAATATTTGTGTTTAAAATTGCCAAAGCCCGATCTAATATTTTTTTAATAACTTAAAACTGAGACAATTACATATACAAATTAATTGCTATTTGATGTTTATATCATTGTATCATAATACCTCTTGCATGTAAAATGAACATTGTATTAGTTAAATTTTCTACATAGGGAAAGTGAATTAATCGGTGATTCCACTTTTCATCTCCTTCCCTGTTAGATCCTTATATGGTTGCATTTAGATTTATTCTTATTTATTCCTATCTAATGTCAACTATCAGTCTTACTTTAAATTTTGCAATTTGATCATACAATTTAAGCATGAATATATTTTATATATTCACACTTTTAATATCTCACACTTAGTTAATTTAAATTTAAATAAATAAAGAAAAACACTCCTCTAATCAATGTTATTTAATATGTTAATCATTACAACTGAAGAGTCATATATTATCTTATCTTCCCTTTATTGGTTGCATTGGGTAATAGAGGAAAACAAAAGGTTTCCTCCTCTTAATTCATTTTTACATGTTTTTTTTACATATATAAACACTATTTATATATTCACACAAATGAATGTATTTGATACATTCATTATAATACCTATAAATTTAAGTTACATTTAAATATCAAATTAAACAATTTAAACAAAATTAGATTTTATTTAAAATTTTAATATATTGGATCTAATATACATTTACACTACATATGCCCAGTAAGAATCCAAAAGCAAAATTTTGAAATTATTCGTTTATTCCGCTTCGGATTGGCCCAATTCCAACATAGATATATTTTATTCAAGTCCGAATAATCAATGCATGTCTACAACTTTCCATTTGATTTCTTAATAAACACAGATTCTCTATCCAATCCGGATAACATGATTCATGAATGAAGTTGTTAGCCACAGCCGATGTGTATGATAATGGCGATGGTTATAATGATTCAGTGATAATGATCATTTATCTTCATTTTACCCTTAAATTTGTCCAACAAAACTACAGGGCTCGTGAGAATGAGAAATTTATTTTTCAAACGTATTATGATCTTCATTTCACTCTTAAATTTGTCTAACAAAACTACAAGATACACGTGAATGAAAAAAATTATTTTTGAAATGTATTTTGTGGTTATCACCATGGAATGTTATTTTAATATACAAGTTCTTCAATATATTTACAGCCACAACCCTTTTTGAACTGTTATATATTGCTTTAGAGAATATCTCATAGGCATTACTTTGGGACAAAGTTTTAAATCTCGAATTTTGATCGCGTTTCATCTCGAGAATTTTATACATTATCTCGTATCGGACGAGATCTCGGGTGAGATGAATGTATCTCGGGTGTACATCTCCGATTGACATCTCGTATTTTAAAGTCCAACTCGAGACAATCTCATAGTAACTTAAGCATCTAAAATTGTTATTTTAAAAAATTTTACCATGATGTTTTCTAGATATAAACTTATTAACATACATAAATTTAAAAAATCAATAATATTATTTTTTCATTTTAGAGGAGAGTGGTTACGTGATTGATTTGGTATTTCATAAATAGATTCTATTCATTCGAATGTTAAAAATAAAAAATAAAAAATAAAAAATAAACAAAAAGTCATTTTTTCTCACTCGTTAAACAATAAAAGATAGAGTTAGAGGGCTGGTAAAAAATCATTGAATTTTAAGTTTTTTTGGACCAACATAAGAAGTTGAAGAAATATGTAAATGAAAAACATTTTCGCTTGATATCTTCTTTTGAGATTTATATGAAATTCCGCTTGAGATCTTAATATTTTGGATGAGATAAGTGTTAAATAACAGATAAATAAGAGGCCAATTCTATTCTCCCCTGATTTTAGTCTTTCTCACCGCACCATTCCAAAATAAAAAGGCACACTCCATTTTTTACCGTTTTCACCCCTTTATCTTCCAGAACTATACTTCCTTTTTTCTACTGCCCACCATTTCTTTCTCTTTCTCTTTCTCTTTCTTTTCTCTTCACTTCAGCAAAAAAAACCAAGCTTCAATATAGGGCGGACATAAATCCAACCAACGTCACGGTAATTACTACTTAATTTTGCTACCATTTGTTAAATCAATTCATCTTGGCATACTCGCTTCAATTAATCCACATAAAAAAATGTGAAACCCTAATTTACAAACGCGGTTGCTGATTAAAAAGAGAAAGCGTTGTTAGCATGCAAACCAAGTTAGGGCTGAACGTTGATTGTATGATGACCACGTTGTTGCCTAACTTTGGTGTAACATAATCCACGTTGCTCCCTAACTAAGTTATCATATTGTTCACGTTTGGGTGTAGCGTGGATTTCTTAATGATTTTCTTTCATTTCTGTTTTTGACGCTGATTAATTCAATGTTGTAGAAACTTCAAACTAGCAAATACATAATCTCCTACCGGCTTTCGAAAGAGATCAAGACGTGAAAGCGAAAAAACAAAAAACCAAAATTGTTGACAATGAAGAGAATTGTTGACAGTGGAAGAAAAAGAGGAAAAATAAAAGAATATGAACAGGCATATGCATTTCAGCCTAATTACAACGAGGGTAAAAACGTCAGTTAATTTTTAAAAAATTTAATGGGATGGAGAAGGCAGAAAAAAGGGTGGTAATAGAATTGGCATAAATAAAATTTTATCTCGGACGATATTTAAAATAATGGTTTGGAGAGATATATTATATTGTTTTATAGGTACTATTATTGATATGTAATACCTCTTCTACTTTTGTTTTATTGTTTCATAGGTACTACTTCTGAGGTGTCATATCAATCAAAAATCTCTTTATCATATATATATATATATATATATATATATATATATATATTGTAAAAGCATTCCCAACTGTGTCACGATTGGAAAACAACCGATCCTCAATAGGGGATCAGTTGTGACCTTCTGTGTTGCTTTGACAACCGGACCTGGAAAGTTGACAAAGCAACCTGAAGGGTTGCTTTCTTAGCTGGTTTTCTTTTAGCCGACTAAAATTATATATTTCCTTAGTATGCCAAAAGAAAGCTTGCTAAGTCTTCTTCAATGGAGGCTGAGCTTAGGATCGATTGCCTTGAATTGACCCCTCCCACGTCCCCCGATTGGGAATACCCTAAAAACTACTGCTAGAATACTACACAGTTTCTTTAGAAGATTTACCACCAGTACATAGAGTGTCACGTTAAATGTCAAATGCAATAACAAAAATTAAACGCAATAAATAAAAGTTAGTTTTGGAAAGTAAAAGCACTATTTCTGGAACGTATAAAAAAATTCGTAAATCATTTGTAGCGACTGATCGTGAAGTTCAACATCAACGACTTGTATTCTAGAGATATATTATAGTCGAAGTTGCTAAGGTGTTATATGTGTGTATTCTAAAGTATTTTATTTTATGAATACTACTCAACTATCTAAAATAAAAATAAAAAACATAGAGCAAATGGAAATTAGTTCCAGCACATAAATTTAAATATCATAAATACAAGTTTTTACAACCACTACTTACAAGTGTCATAAGATCTCTTCTGTTACTTCCTATGTTTGCGCATTTCAGCTAACCTTGAAATTATTTGCAATGTGAAAAAAAACCTTTTTTTTTTAATAACAAAAGTTTACTTAATTTAAACATAACACTCATTTTGATGATTGTCACATTAGTGCTTACATGACAGAACCAACCTATGATTGCAAATAATTTCAAAATTAGCTCAAAAGTGTTATAAATTTTAAATTTAGCTATGGAAATTTACTATATGAGTAGTGCTCGCTAAGGTCAAAAGTGTTGTAAATTTTAAATTTAGCTATGGAAATTTACTATATGAGTAGCAATCGCTAGGGCAGTTATTGTAGCAGTTACTGTTACCATTCGACTAGTAATACATTGCCGTATCATTTTTACTGGTAATTTAAAATTATTTACCATTACCGATCGACCGGTATACCGATAATCTGATAACCGTTACACTGATAATGGTAAATTATCATTTGTCTGAAAACTTCATAACTTGACATGTTTCTATACTATAAAGCATTTTCGGTATACTATTTATAGTGTTACTTAATAATAGGCATAAATGAGAAAGAAAAGAAGTGCATTTGGCATTATTTGATCTTATTACTGAACTAAATTTAGTCATTTGTTTGGTGGTAAATGTCTACATTAAATCATATCACATGAATATACATGTAGTTTAAATCGACTGGTAAATTTACCGTTACCACTAATTTTGAAAAAATATTACCAATAATTTACCATAAAAAATGATAAATTTACCACTGTCATACCCATTAAACCGGTATACTGATATCAATAATGATAATCGGACTGTTAATGGTATGGTAACAGTCCTAACAATCACTATCAAAATTTACATCCTTTCTAGGATAACGAACAATTCAACGTTTTAGCTGAGCTTCCGTACCAACAAAGTGTTGTGAAACGTACACATGTTAGAACAAACATGAACATAACATTGAAACTCGAGCATTTCAATTCACTTTATATTTAATCTCGCTATATTCTCTCTTCTTACAAAGCATACATCCAACTTTTCATAGAAAAATACAAGGAAATCGAATGCATGCATGTTAGAGTAGGTGTCCAAATATTCAATAAGTGTTTAACCTATTCATAACTAAACAACGATTCTGCATATACATCCATCAACAGCAAAAGCAATATTGCTACCGAAATAAAATATCAACATTATGGCCTTCAAACGAAAAAAAAAGGGCTGAAGATACAAGGCAATATCTTGCTGTTTATAGACCTTCATATCACCTACAATAGGAGAAAGCATAGACTTGGATAATTTTTAAGCTTGGCTGAACCGTTTCTTAAACAAGTGATGCCTCTTTGCGGGATCTTTAGGTTTACTCTTAACCTGACCATGCATTCCCTTTCTGCCCGTACTGCAATTAATGAAAAGCGTAAGGTTATATCCTGATTAAAAATAACAATATAGAATTTTTTTGGAGAAATGATGATTGGAAAGAGAGAATACTTGTATTCCATGTAAACCATCCCACTCGCCCCTGAGAATTTACTCAATGACCCAACTGAGCGTCTGGCCTTTTGGAGGGCAAGGTCGTCTGTATCTTCTTCCAATTGCTCTACACCCAACATCCTGTCGTCCCCTTCATTCAGAACCTGTTTTGTTGACCAACTATTTATGGTTTGAAAGGGATGACAGATTTCACAGGTATTATTTTGATACTACTAGTTCTAATATTATCTTCATATACTTGTTCTAATATAAGCAAATTTTACAACACATCATCAGCATAAAAGCTCAACCAAAATGTTATGTTGAATTGTTTGTTTTATGTATTATTCTTTGTTTGCGTGAAAAATGGCCGCAAACACCCAAAGTCGTATGAGTTGGTTGATTTTATGTTGTTCTTAGTGATTTGGGTGATTTATGCAAATGTATGAAAAGCAGGGACTAAATTGTAAAAGACACACAGATTTATAGTGGTTCGGCAAGAACATGCCTACGTCCACTTTATATGTTATTCTCCTTTTTTCCTTCAGATTACAAGTACAAAGCTTTGATTACAAGTATCTAAAGTTGTTTGAGAGTTCCTTCCAGGCTTGAGCTCTCAAACCTGTCCCCCATTGTTGTACCCCTGCCCCTCTATTTATAGAGTGAGGCTGGGGGCAGGGGTCTTGGATGTTTATAGCTGCTAGCGGGCTTGGGCCGAAGCAATCTGGACTGGCAACTTTCTGGTTCGGCGAAGCTTTGGTTCGGCAATTAGTGGGAGAGAGGTTGATTCGGTGGTAGGGAGAGAGGTTGACTCGGCTATAGGTTGTGTGGGGTGTCGTTTGATCCGGTGGTGGGTTGGACCGGCAGTAGTATTTGGAGCTAGTTCGGTGGTGGCATGGTTCGGTGGCTTGTGGAGAGGCACTGGTTCGGGGGGTGTTTGGTCTGGTGATGGAGGAGGCAAGCTTTGGTTCGGTATTGAGGTGGAGAGGCTTGGTTCGGCATTGGCTTGGAGTGGGTGTGGTCCGGCAATGCTTGGACCGGCATTACATGGGAAATACCGAATGAACTGAGTAGGATGCCGGATGAACAGCGCCGAATGAGATTGCCGAATGAGACTTTAGACCTTTGATTCCGAGTGGACTCTCGCATTGTTTCACCAAATGAACTTTTATATTTGAACCTTGAGTGAAATCCCCGACTCATGTACGCTTGCTTGCTTCTTCTTGGTTCCGGTCGTGGTGGAAATGCATACAATCTTGATATTCCAGTTCTGTCCAAAAATTGGGATAACACTTTGCCCCCCAAAATATGCCTTGCGGTAGGAAGGCGTGTTTTGTAATGCCATGAGCTGGATGTTCATATCCTGTTGACAACCTGTAAAGAGCTTGATATTTTATATAGCCCCAAATGACGACCGTTCGGGATCGAGCTATTTGGGATGAAGCGCGGCCGTTCATGGTCAAGCGCTTAACTTCAAATGACGACCGTTCGTGATCAAGTCATTTGCGGTGAAGTGCGACCGTGCGCGGTCAAGCGCATAAATCCGTGCGCCGATCGTTCGGGATCGAGTCATCTGCAATGAAATGTGACCGTTCAAGGTCAAGCGCTTTACTTCAAATGACGACCGTTCGGATCGAGTCATTCGAGGTAAAGTGCGACAGTGCGCGGTCGAGTCTGTAAGTCCACGCGTCGATCGCTCGAGACCGAGCCTTTTGTGATGAAATGTGACCGTTCAAGGTCAAGCGCCTAACTTCAAATGACGATCGTTCGTGATCAAGTCATTCGAGGTAAGGTGCGACAGTGTGCGGTCAAGTGGTGGTCCTCAAATGACGACCGTTCGCGATCAAGCCATTTGAGGTAAGGTGTAGCAGTCAGTGATCAGGTGGCGGACCTCAAATGACGACCGTTCGCGATCGAGCCATTTGAGGTAAGGTGAGCTGTGCCGTTCGAGGCGAGTTGTGCCGTTCGAGGCGAGTTGTGCCGTTCGAGGCGAGTTGTGATCGTTCGCGATCGGGTGCCGTTCGAGGCGAATTGTGACTGTTCGAAGTCGGGTGCCGTTCGAGGCGAATTGTGACTGTTCGAAGTCGGGTGCCGTTCGAGGCGAATGAGTGTGCCCGGGGGGGACTTAATATTATCAGTGTTGGAGTTATTGTTTGGGGGAGTTTTCGAATCAAAGACTTCGGCAGTTCGTTGCCATGCAATAGGTGGTGCTCGTGGACCGTTCGCGATCCAACGGGCATACAAGTAAATAACTTTTCCATGGAATTGTAAATGTTAAAGCAATAGTACCTTACAGCAGAAATGTCCAAACAGGAAGAATTCAAATGTTCAAATCGAAACAAAAGCAAAGCAAGGATGTCAAAGTGTAAGTTCCCACCCCGAAGCAGTCAATGATCATTCAGAGCATGCCTGGAGATCGTTCGCGATCTCGTACATGTGTAAATGATTTAATTGCTTTAGTGGAAGCTTACGACTTGTTCATCGTTATTTTAATCAAGCAATCAATGGATAATCAAATGGTGCCCTGATCCAGGGTCACCTCTAGCTGATGTAGAGGGTGGTCGCTCTGGCTCCACCGCTGGAGTTCGCCTCCTCACATACTGAAGGAGCATACCGTTCCTGATAAGCCCTTCCACCTCGTCCTTCAAATGCCTACAATCATTAGTGTTATGACCATTCAATTCATGAAATACACAAAACTTATCTGATTTTCTTTCGTCAGAGGTTGGATCCCTTCGCATTGGTCTACGATACAGAACCTGCCCCTTGGTATTCTGATAAATCCGTTCCAAACTCTCATTCAACTCTGAATAGGTGGTGAATCGTGGCTCTCTTCGTAGCCACTTTGTCCTGTCATCATTATCCTCAGCCTTTCTTTTTCCTTTGCTAGTCTCCGCACCCTTTCCAGGTGGGTTTCCGCTCTTGATTGTGTAAACGTCATCTTCTTCCTCTCTTTCTGCACTAGCATCTTCCAAACGCAGAAACTTTTCAGCCTCGTGATAGAATTCTCCCAGATTCATAGGCGGGTCCTTGGTTAATGAATTCTTGAACTCTGTGTTACCAGCTATTCCAGATACAACTGCCATCATGACCATAGCTGGATCTGGTCGATCCACTGATGCTGCTGCCGCATTAAATCGCGTTAGGAAGCTCCTCAAAGTCTCTCCAGTTTTCTGTTTCAAGGTTGCCAAAGTCATCACATTCTTGGGTCTCGCAATATGAACCCTGAATTGCCTCATGAATCTCTCAGTTAAATCTGCCCATGTTCCTATGGAGCCGCTCTCCAGTTGTCTAAACCATAACGCTGCAATGTCCGTCAAATACAGTGGAAAGCATCGGGCCATAACCTCCTCTGATGCCCCCAGCACTTCCATATGTCTCATATACTTCGTTAGATGGACCGTGGGGTCCGTTTTCCCGTTGTACATGTCCAATGATGGTAGCTTGAATTCTGGTGGGTTCCTAGCCATCCTGATCGCGGAAGAAAAAGGACTCCTGTTTACATCTTCCAAGTCTCTGTTTACTAAACCGCCTCTCATAGCTCTTCTAACCATCTCTGCTAATCTGTCGTTGTCTCCAAGCTGTAGCTCTCGTTCACTGTCTTCGACCTGCCCCCCAAGTCCACGGGAGTTTCCATGTGTATGCCTCCTTGGCTGAACGTTCATTCCTCTATTGCTACCAGGTGGCTCGGATGCCCCCATCTCACTTCCCGGGGTCGGATCAACATGCTCTGCGTGAGTGCCCCCTAGCTCTGGTGCTGCACCAGATGGTCCTGCTCCGTTCTGAATTCCAGCCGCTCCTTGGATCTGTGCTCCAATTTGCCCAATTTGTTGAAGTAAGTTCTGGATCATCTCTTCTTGCCTTCTCATCATGACCTCCATCTCATCCCTAGTGATGAAGATCGACGCTTGATTCCCTCTTGAGGAAGCCTCTTGACTTCCTTGGTGTTCACTTCTCTCTGGCCTTTGCCTTTTACTTGTTTGTCTCGTCATAACTCTTAGATCTGAACTCTTAGATTTTCAAATTCAACTTCTGTCCGTGTAGCGGAAGCTGGTTCTTCTCAGTGAAAGCACCAAAATGTTTGCGTGAAAAATGGCCGCAAACACCCAAAGTCGTATGAGTTGGTTGATTTTATGTTGTTCTTAGTGATTTGGGTGATTTATGCAAATGTATGAAAAGCAGGGACTAAATTGTAAAAGACACACAGATTTATAGTGGTTCGGCAAGAACATGCCTACGTCCACTTTATATGTTATTCTCCTTTTTTCCTTCAGATTACAAGTACAAAGCTTTGATTACAAGTATCTAAAGTTGTTTGAGAGTTCCTTCCAGGCTTGAGCTCTCAAACCTGTCCCCCATTGTTGTACCCCTGCCCCTCTATTTATAGAGTGAGGCTGGGGGCAGGGGTCTTGGATGTTTATAGCTGCTAGCGGGCTTGGGCCGAAGCAATCTGGACTGGCAACTTTCTGGTTCGGCGAAGCTTTGGTTCGGCAATTAGTGGGAGAGAGGTTGATTCGGTGGTAGGGAGAGAGGTTGACTCGGCTATAGGTTGTGTGGGGTGTCGTTTGATCCGGTGGTGGGTTGGACCGGCAGTAGTATTTGGAGCTAGTTCGGTGGTGGCATGGTTCGGTGGCTTGTGGAGAGGCACTGGTTCGGGGGGTGTTTGGTCTGGTGATGGAGGAGGCAAGCTTTGGTTCGGTATTGAGGTGGAGAGGCTTGGTTCGGCATTGGCTTGGAGTGGGTGTGGTCCGGCAATGCTTGGACCGGCATTACATGGGAAATACCGAATGAACTGTGTAGGATGCCGGATGAACAGCGCCGAATGAGATTGCCGAATGAGACTTTAGACCTTTGATTCCGAGTGGACTCTCGCATTGTTTCACCAAATGAACTTTTATATTTGAACCTTGAGTGAAATCCCCGACTCATGTACGCTTGCTTGCTTCTTCTTGGTTCCGGTCGTGGTGGAAATGCATACAATCTTGATATTCCAGTTCTGTCCAAAAATTGGGATAACATTCTTTAAGTAATAATTCAACATTCTAGACGAGATGTAAATTTTTTCGATAATTGTTATTTTTGAAGTAATAATTTAAGACCCTTGAAAAGATGCGACGAAAGTTCTATTTTTGTTTGTGAAGAAGTAGCGTACAAGAGAAATCGTATCACTTTAGAAGTAGTGGCTTTAAATTACTTTTATTTATAATATTTTACTTCAATCATTGCAACTAACTTTTACTTACAACATTTTCTCTAACATTCCAATAGCATTCATAAGATATCTTCAGAATTACACGCAGGCGCGCATTTGAGTATATGTAAATATCTTCATCTCACACTCAAGATATCTCCACAACCCATTTGAATATATGTAACATAATATATTTAACTTTTAACTTTAACTGGTGAATAACTGACTTATGATTTTGAAGATGCTAGAAATTTCAAAATAATCTTATTTTTTTGGATAATAATCGTAATATAAATTAATTTTCTACAAAATTTTGTAACATTCAGAATAATGTAGCAAAAGCTACGGTAGGGATGCGTGTAAAGGTGGAACCCAGTGCACGAGGCTCTTGCACGATAGTGGGCTCTGGGGAGGTCGATAATGCACGCAGTCTCTCTCGCATTGCGAAGAGGCTATTTTCGAACTCGACTCTAAGCGCCCGAATCACCATGCGGGTGACCTAATCGTTGTGCTCAGGCTCCACCTCGGGGATGCTAAATGTGTACTCCAAAAAAAAAATTCCGCTACACCCCTCTTATTTTTCAATCTACACATTTCAAATCGAACGAAAATTTGTTGGTGTGTTCTTACCTAACTCATGATCATCACTACAAAATTTGGCTTAATTTGCATAATCCTAATATGTTTTAAATCGAAGGTAAAAATAAATTTTTTAGCGGTTGATATTCAACTTAATATTTTGAACATGTTAGAAGTTACAAAATGATCTCATTTTTTGTGCTGATGTTACTGAACATTCTCAAAGTTTCATTTGATTTGAAGTAGTGCAGCATCAAGTGTAGAATGAGGTGTAGCGAAAGAGAGGTGTAATGGATCCTCATCTCCACACACATATTGCAAATGCTCAATAATTCCTTTATTTAGCCTCCTCGTGTAGCCTTCTAATTTCAACCACAAGCTTGTAAAGAAGAGGGGGAAACTATGATTGACGATATTTACTAAACTTCCAAAGTTTTGATCTACTTATCATCACCATCAGTGCAAAAATTTATCTCAGTTTGATACGTTCAGACCATCAAAATTAGCTATGCAGTATATTATACAACATTAGTTACTATCATTATAATCATTGAACTTAAATTAATTTAATGGGCTAAAGACATCAGAGTTAATTGATTTTTCACAGAGACGAGGTTGATGATAAGTAGATCATGTGTAAAAAAATTGTTCAACCATCATAGATATCCAAAAATGAATCAAGCACAAATCAAGAATACATGAAAATGGGGATGTGGATCCCTCATGTGCGTGGGGGCGCATGCGCATGCTATATTGGGTTGGTATTGAGCATTTAAGTTGGTCGGTATTAATTTTTATGTATTGAGCATTTAAGTTGGCTTGATATCCGAGGTTGTTATTTTATGTCTACATTGGATGTAGATAGGGATCTTTATTTGATGATGTTTCTACCTTAACATTAATGGTGCCGGATGGTATGATAGCATCTGATGTTCCTATTACAGTTGTTATCCCATTTTTGGTCAAAACTGAAACATCAATGTTATGTGTGTTCCCACCACGACCGAACCAAGAAGAAGCAAGCAAGCGTATATAGGTCCGGAATTTCACTCATACTAGTTGAAGTATATAAGGGTCATTCAACACTCGAATCCCCAAGTCTTCATTTAGCAATTCAAATACGACAGTGTCGTTCGGTACTTGTAAGCCCTTCATATTCGTTTGGTAGACCGAAGTTATCAAGATCATTCGGTATGAGTCCATCCGGTAGTACTAGGTCGAAGGGCCATTCGGCACTCAAACTACCGAACTCATTCGGTAGGACAAGGCAAGAGGCCATTCGGCGATGCACTTCTCAGCTCATTCCTCGTGCAGCCTCTACCACCGGTCCAAACCCTTCTCAAGCTCCGCCGAACCAACATGCCTCCAAGCTCCTCTATAACCGAACCAACCCACGTCCACTCACCACCGGACCAACTACCACCGAACCACAACTCCAACAACCCACTACCGGACCACCCTACACCGAACCAGGTGACCACCGAACCAAGGAACGTCGAACCAAAGTTGCCAGTCCAGATTGCTTCAGCCCAGGCCCGCCAGCAGCTATATACATCCAAGACCTCTACCCACGGCCTCACTCTATAAATAGAGGGGCAGGGGTACAACAATGGCAGACAAGTTTAAGAGCTCAAGCACGGAAGGAACTTTCAAACAACTTTCATATACTTGTATACAAAGCTTTGTACTTGTAATCTGAAGAGAAAAGGAGAATAACATATAAAGTGGACGTAGGCACGTTCTGGCCGAACCACTATAAATCTGTGTGTCTTTTACAGTTTAGTCCCTGCTTTTTACATATTTGCATAAATCACCCAAATCGCTAGGAACAACATATAATCAACTAAATCGTACGACTTTGGGGTGTTTGCCCATTTTTTGCGCAAACAACAGTTTTTATATATACCGAACCATATGTGATGTTTAGCATATGACAATTTCTATTTAAAGCACTTTTCATCTAGTTCCAATTCATGGATTATGATTTAGCATTCCCTTGTTGTAGTCAATTCATTTTGACACACGCGCACGCATATATATCTATATTATGTCTTCTTCTCAAATGAATAGGGGTCGACCGCATGATTTATCTTGCTTCGCAGTTTTCTACGTAGAATTGCATTTTTTCGTTAAATTAACATTTTAAAACATTTTTAATAACTTTTTCTCATGTTAATTTAGTTCTTCTTTATATGTGTTTACATAATCTGAATTTACTTTTCTTATTTTTTTTCTCATTTATAAGTATCACTTCTAGTATCTCCTTTAGTTTCACATTCGTAATCTATCTTTTCTAGTTATTCCAAACATTGTGAAATATTCTTGTTTCTCCTATATTCAATTTATTTTCTTGTTTCATATTTAAAGACCATTCTGCTCTATAAAAAAAATTGGTTTAATCGTCGTTTGATAATAAATCCTTTCGGTTTACTTGTTATTTTCTTATCACATAAACTAGTACCAGTTTGTCTTCATGTTATATATATATATATATATATATATATATATATATATGAACGATGAATACGAAGAGAGCCTCTATCATCCCCTCCCCCCCCCCCCCTAATTCCTTGTCGTCCAACATTAGGAAGTTTGGATTGAGCTAAATTTTGGTATACACTCTTTATTCTTGAGATTACCTCTTCAACTTTTTTTATCATTCAGAAACTTTATTCCATTCAAAGTTACTTGTTAAATCAACTATTAAAAATAATCTTTTTGATGTCTTAAATTGATTATTGACTGAGGCTTTTGACTGGTGTAATGAAAAAACAGTTCAATTTTTAAAAAAGTGATCTAGATGAAAAAAAATTACCAAAAACCGCCATAAATCAAAATTTTAAAAACTAAATAATTGGGCAAGAGGTAAATAAGGAAATGAAAGCATGAGTATGTATGTGGAGAGCATAAATATAATATATAAACCCTGCAAGGATGTATGTGGAGATCAAAGATTTGAGTCTCGTGCAGCTACCGCTACTCCTCGCATGATTCACCCGACCAACATATGTGTTGGGATTCAGTGAAGAGTGCATAAACTTGGTTCTCTGATACACCCATGCACACAGATATGTGTGTGCGTGCGCGCGTGTATATTATATTCTCCACGTAGGCATCTCAAATTGAGTAACCTTTTAATACATAAGATATTCTAATCTTAAATATTTGGTTCGAGCTTGCTTAGAATTGAAGTTAAATGAAGTTGTGTGGAAGATTAAATGTTCACACTTCCCAGAATATTGACGTTATTATGTTTGAAACAGAAAAAATTTTGTGTCTAAAAAATTAATCTAAAATTACCTTGCCTAGAAGGTTGATTTGCTCATCAAGGCTGCTATAGCTTAGATCAGGTCCCGAATCTGGAGGAGGAAGGCCAGTGATAACCTGGAGAAGATGCAATTGAAGGAAATGTAAAAATATAACAGTCATTTGCCAGAATCGGTGTGTGTTAACGCTAAAATCATCTTCAATCGCTAAATGGATCCGTATTATTGCAAGCAAAAGCAATGCTGGTTGAGTGTCAGCTTCACTCATACACTGGGTCAACCTGACTTCTTTTTTCTTTTCCACATTCGGAAAATTGATAAAAAGAAAAGAAAAGAATAAAGGCTGTATGTATTTTTATTCATTGCCGTAATTCTTACCTTTAAACATTGAAATGGTATTCATTATCTATGCTATTGTATTGCTCTGTATACTTTGTTCAATATTGACTAACTTAAAATCTTATCCTATATTTAATATTTCATCAATATAGCTAAATATGTTTATCCTATTCAGATGATTTTATCTACAGATTTTATAGAAAATGGAATGGTACATGTACACAACAATCATCTCAATAGCATATGCTGTTGTACTAACGGTTCCTTGTCCTAAACATGTTCAGACAAACTACATCACACAAACTGCAACACCGATGTTTTTGTTTTTTCAGATTACTGGAAATAGTTTTTTTTTTTTTTTTCCTCCATGCCATTTTCTTCCCACCCACTCCATTGACTTCACATGCAAACTCTACATCGTCTTCTCCTCTCATTTTATGTTACTCATTTCTTCCTCACTTCGCATGCAAACTCTACCTCGTCTTGTCCTCTGATTTTTTGTTACTCGTTTGTTTTTTGCATACTTCTTCAATGAATTGAATTGCTTTTATTTTAAATTTCATCCCTATATTCATAAATCATTGATGCAAGTTTCCCTGATCATCCCCACCCCCACCAACAACTACCAATACACTAATTCGATCATGCGAACTTTCTACTACTGATGCTTGTTTTAAATTTTTAACACATGAAACACACCAATCCAATGATCATTTACCTCGGTTTTCTTCTTTGGGTAAATTTGGCTCCAAATTCATGTTATCTCAATCTTCATTCCCTTCTCTTCCAAAATTTTCGTTACTTCTCATTTATTCTTACATGCTTCTTCAATTAATAAAACTAGTTTTATTTCAAATTTTTACATCCCTATATTCATCAATCGTCGATGCCAACTTCTAACCATTGCAACCCCACCAGCAACTACCAATACACTTACAGTCACGCGATCTTTCTACTACTGATGCTTGTTTTGAATTTTTACCCCATGAAACACGCTAATTCAGTGACCGTTTACCTCAGTTTTCTTCCATCCCTATATTCACCAATTATCGATGTAGTTGAAATCGTGATTTTACAACAAAATTTGATTGTGCGGTTAGTTGAAGAAATGATCGACCCAATGTTTGTTGCACTATTATCAATGTTTATTAATTATAAAAAAAAAAGACGACGACGCTATTATACATTTTTTTAATCAATTAAGTCTCAATGAAAGCAGTAACAGTTGAAATTTATTTATCAAATTCGCTTTTAGAGCAAAATAAAACTCGGTTTGGATTAAACATGTAGCTTTTCTTTGATAATCATAAACTTTCTTTCATAATACAAACCCGTCATCAAACTCTTGGTTCCGCCCTGCATTATACATGTAACTTTTCTTTGCTAATAATAAACTTTCTTTTTTATCAAAAAGTCATCATCAAACCCTTGGTTTCACACTTGTATCCAACGCATAATATTTGACATGAGGATCATTAATTCTCAGATTTATGATCTCTATTACCACCATTTGAGGAATCTTTTATTTCTATTAATAAAGCAAAAAATCTTGCAAATGGCTAATTTTTTTGCAGTTCTAAATTCATCTATGGATTAAGTTTAAAAGCATGTAATATTCTCAAAAAAGTGATGTTTTTTGGCTTTCCTTCATTCGACGTGATGGTTAAATATTCCGTGTTTTAGTTGTTTATAATCATTTTTTTCAAACTCGGCTTACATCATTTCACATTCTACGTGCAATGCTACAATAACAATTAGAATTTCTTCAATTTCTTATATGACAGCGAATGAATGTTATACACGCATTTATGGCATTTTACGCTTTAATTTTATATTGGAAAATTCTATTATTTTAAATTTTGGATTTTCTTTCATCAAGAATTGAGGAAGCTTTTGATAGTCGTTAAGGATCTAAATCGGTGCTTTAACAACATCAAAGATTGTGGATGGCTAAAGGAGGAGGGTTGTGATAGGCTTGGCGAGCCAGCGTAAAAACCACAGTCTCTCTTATGGAAATGGAACCTAATTATATTTCGTTGGGTCGTAACCCTCTTAGCGACGCACCATATCGAGGCTCGGGTATGGTATAAAGTAAGCAAGAGCTGAATCATCATCCCCTTAGTGGCGCGTCATATCGAGGCTCGAATATGGCGTTATATATGCCAGGGCAGGGTCGGCATTCCCTTAGTGGCGCGCTGCATCGACACTCCGATGTAATGATAAACGAGCAAAGGTCTTTGCACTTTACCCGACGGGTGCGAGGGGCAAGGAAACTAATTGATGGTAGTAGGATTCGGTTAGGTAGTTGGAATGTAGAATCATTAACAGGAAAGCTAAGAGAGATAGTTGATACTATGACTAGAAGACGTGTAAATATCTTATGCGTTCAGGAGACCATATGGATAGGCCAGAAGACGGAGGAGGTGGAGAATACAGACTTCAAGTTATGCTACACGGAAAAAGAACGTAACAAAAACGGGATAGACATCTTAATTGACAAGAACCTTAGAAACGGAGTTGTCGACGTTAAGAGAGAAGGGACATGATCATCTTAGTCAAGCTGGTTGTGCACGATATGATTCTGAAAGTCATTAGTGTCTATGCTCCACAAGTAGGTCTAAGTGAAGCCGTCAAGAGAAATTTCTGGAAGGAGTTAGATGTTATGGTTAGAGATGTGCCTAGCAACGAAAAACTTTTCATAGAAGAAGATTTCAATGGACATGTTGGTAGGCTAGTGGTGGGTTTGAGAGAGTGCATGGTGGTTTTGGATATGGCGATAGAAACCAAGAAGGATAAGAAATAATGAGTTTCGCTATTGCTTATAATCTTATGGTAGTTAATACCTTCTTTAGAAAAAGACAGTCACACTTAGTTACTTTTAATAGTGGTCAACACTATAGCTAGATTGATTTTGTCCTTACTAGAAGAGATGACAAACGAGCTTGTGTAGATTGCAAAGTCATACCTGGAGAATGTGTCGTCTCACAACATCGGCATTTGATATCCGAGTTTCGTCTTCGCATACGTGTTCGACAATATAAGGGAGCCAAGATTAGTCGGACGAAATGGTGGAAGCTCAAAGGAGATGCTTCGCGGGTGTTTAAAGATAGAGTGATGGGAGAAGGGAAATGGAATTTGGAAAGAGAAGCAAATCATGTGGGATGAGATGACAGCGCTCATTCAGAAAGTGACTACTGAGATGTTTGTGGTAATGAAAGGAAATAAACGCGAACCTAAAGATTCTTGGTGGTGGAACAGTGATGTGCAAAAGACTATCAAAAGGAAGAAGAAATGCTATAAGTGCTTGCATCATCACAGGAGCGAGAACAACATGCAAATGTACAAAGTGGTAAAGAATAACGCAAAGAGAGCGGTGAGTGAAGCAAGAAGTCGGACGCATGAAGACATGTATCATAAGCTAAGTACAAAGGAGGGTGAAAAAGACGTCTATATGATAGCTAAGCTCCGTAAGAGAAAGACAGGAGACTTCAGTCAAGTAAAATGCATCAAAGATGATAATAATAGACTTCTGGTGAAGGACGATGAGATAAAAAATAGATGGAGGGATTACTTCAACAAGCTATTTAATGAAGAAGGTGGTAGCACTATGATCGAGATAGACGACTCGTTTGATGACATCAGTAGGCATTTTGTTCGGACAATTCAAGAATACAAGGTTAAGGAGGCGCTAAAATGGATGAAAGTAGGGAAGGCATTAGGGCCTGAGACATCCCCATTGAGGTGTGGAGATGCCTTGGAGATGCAGGGATAGCCTGACTAAATAAGTTGTTCAATAATATTTTCAAATCAAACAAGATGTCAGATAAGTGGAGGAGAAGCATATTAGTTTCAAAAGTTGCACAAATTACAAAGGAATTAAGCTTATGAGTCATACGATGAAGCTCTGGGAGAGAGTCATCGAACATCGATTAAGAAGGACAAACGTTTTAAAAAATTGTTAACCCGCATTTAGTCAAGGCCATAAACAGGCGGATTCAAGCCAACCAACTTCACGATTATCGAGGCTGGAATATGATGGAATAGGTTTAAAAGAATAAAGTTCACTTGGATATGTCATTCGGTTAAGAAATGGAAGGGTTGCACGGCTCGGCCTGGAAGATAAGCTTCGTTCGGCATACCTCCCCTCGATCTGCACACCTCCCCTCCCGACCTCCCCTCGGTCGGCACGCCTCCCCTCGTTGGGCATCTTACCTCGGTCGGCATACCAACTGCTCAAGGTCGGTCGGCATAATGAAGTAGGGTTCGGCTATGGCCTCGGTGGCCCCAAACTACTCAGGAGGCCCAACAAACTCGTTTTGCCTATAAATACAGCATATGGATCTCTAGATGGGGGATCTTCTCTCCGCTCTCTAACTTTCTATTTTCTAAGGCTAAAGTTTACTATATCAGTTTGTAACTGTAATTGATTCGAACATCAATAAAAAGAAAACTTCTAAAGTGGACGTAGGCCGTAGTTAGTCGAACCACTATAAAATATGTGTTCTTTACCGCTTTCATTTTAATTTCGACTGTTCTTCATATTATTACTCTCTACATACATTCTATCTGTTATCTATGACCGTTAGTTGGTGCTTTCATTTACATTTGGGTGTTAGTGACCAATTTTGATGCTAACATTTTGGTGCTTTCATTGAGAGTTGAACTCGGGAATTTTGGAGCTAGGAACTTGGATTATAGGAAACAATGGCGCCAACCATCAGCAAGAAAGCAAGTGACAGAAAGAAGTAATCAAGAGGGAAGTCAAGAGGCTTCCTGTGGAGCTGAGCTGGTCAAGCATCCATCTACATCACAAGAGATGAGATGGAAGCGATGTTGAAAAGACAAGAGAAGATGATGCAGGCTCTTCTCAGACAATTTGCACAAGCAGGAAATATAGAAGCACAAATCCGTGGAGCTGGATCAGAAGCGCTCAACCAGCAAGCAGAGGGAATGGCTCAGCAGGAGGCAGCCCCCAATCAGCAGACGGCTAATAATCTAGATGGACCTAGACTCGGGGGCACACCACCAAGAAATGTCGATGGAAGCGATGTTGAAAAGACAAGAGAATATGATGCAGGCTCTTCTCAGACAATTTGCACAAGCAGGAAATATAGAATCACAAATCCGTGGAGCTGGATCAGAAGCGCTCAACCAGCAAGCAGAGGGTATGGCTCAGCAGGAGGCAGCCCCCAATCAGCAGACGGCTAATAATCTAGATGGATCTAGACTCGGGGGCACACCACCAAGAAATGCCGGACCAATCCATGGAAGGATATCAGATGACGCTGTGCAACCCAACACCAACAGGAGTGCAGGAGTACGAGATGAGGAGTATGTGCCTGAATTTCTTCATGAACTCGGGAGGCAAACCGGAGGCAACGGACAAGGATTACTGCTTGGCGACAACGACAGACTGGCGGCGATGGTTAGACGAGCTATGAGAGGTGGATTAGTAAACAAAGACTTGGAGGATGTGAATAGGAGTCCCTTTACTCCTACTATCAGGCGAGCTAGGAACCCATCGAATTTTAAGCTACCATCATTGGAGATGTATAATTGAAGGACAGATCCTACGGTTCATCTGACAAAGTATATGAAGCATATGGAAGTGCTGGGGCATCAGAGGAAGCCATGGACCGATGCTTCTCATTGTATCTGACAGACATTGCAGCACTATGGTTTAGACAATTGGAGAGCGGTTCCATTAGGACGTGGACCGAGTTGACTGGGAAGTTTATGGGACAGTTCAGAGTTCACATTTCGAGACCTAAGAATGTGATGAGTTTGACAGCGCTAAAGCAGAGGACCGGGAAATCTTTGAGAAGCTTCCTGACGCGATACAATGCAGCGACAGCATCAGTGGATCGACCAGATCCATCCATGGTCTTAATGACAGCTGTATCTGGCATAGCTAATGGAACAGAGTTCAAAAATTCACTGACAAGGGATCCACCTATGGATCTAGGGGAGTTTTATCATGAAGCCGAAGGATTTCTACGGCTAGAGGATGCAAATACTGAGAGAGAGGAAGGAGAAGGAGATGTTTATGCAGTCAAGGGTGAAAATCCTTCTAAAAAAGATTCAGGAACTGATAAAGGGAAACAGAAGGCCAATGATAACGACGATGGACCAATGCGACCACGAAAGGAACCGAGGTTCACCTCTTATTCAAAGCTGAACGAGACTTTGAAATGAATTTACCAAGACACTATGGGACAGATTCCCTATCGAAAGCCAATGAAAAGGGATCCGACCAGCAATGAAAGAAGATCGGACAAGTATTGTTTATTCCATGAACTGAACGGTCGTAGCACAAATGATTGTAGGCACTTGAAGAATGAAGTTGAGGGACATCTGAAATGGTCTATTATCCCAATATGTGAGGAGGGCCACGACGGTGGAACAAGAACGACCACCACCTGCACCTACTGGGGATTGCTCAAGATCAAGGTATCAGCTTATTATCAACTAATTGAAATAATGACGAATAAGTAGCAAACTCCACACCAACGCGATTAAGTCATTTACACATGTACAGGACCGCGAACGATCCTTAGGCATGCTCTAATACGACTATAAATCGTATCAATGTAGGTGTTTGCACTTTGACGTCCCTGTTTTGCTTTTTCCATTTCTCGTGTTTGGACTTGATTTTGTTTGACTTTTCTGTTGAAAGACTTATTTCGGACGAAACTATGCCATCTGTGATTCCATAACGGCTAAACCACTTACTCATGTAAGGGATCGTGAACGGTCCTCAGGCATGCTCTGAGATGACGATAAACCGCCATAACAGACAAGTCAGAAATTCACTCGCACGTGAAATCTGACATTAATAATACTAAGTCCACTTCGGGCACACACAACTCGCCTCGAACGGCACCCGATCGCGAACGATCACAAATCGCCTCGAACGGCACCCGATCGCGAACGGCACCCGATCGCGAACGGTCAACGGCACCGACCGCGAACGGTCCCAACTTGCCTCGAATGACACCCGGTCGCGAACGATCGCCATTCGGCGCGAACGGCACCCGACCTCGAATGGTCACATACTACCCCGAATGACATACGATCGCGATTATCGAGGCTGGAATAGGATGGATTAGGTTTAAAAGAATGAAGTTCACTTGGATATGTCATTTGGTCAAGAAATGAGAGGGTTGCACGGCTCGGGCTGGAAGATAAGCTTCGGTCGGCACACCTCCCCTCAATCGGCCCTCGATCGGCACACCTCCCCTCGTTCGGCACACCTCCCCTCGGTCGGCATCGTACCTCGTTCGGCATACCAGCTGCTCAAGGTCGGTCGGCATAACGAAGTAGAGTTCGGCTATGGTCTCGGTGGGCCCAAACTACTCAGGAGGCCCAACAATCTCGTTTTGCCTATAAATACAGCATGTGGATCTCCAAATGGAGGATCTTCTCTCCGCTCTCTAACTTTCTATTTTCTAAGGCTAAAGGTTACTATCAGTTTGTAACTGTAATTGATTCGAACATCGGTAAAAAAGAAACCTCTAGAGTGGACGTAGGCCGGAGTTAGACGAACCACTATAAAATATGTGTTCTTTACCGCTTTCATTTTAATTTCGACTGTTCTTCATATTATTACTTTCTACATACATTCTATCTTGTATCTGTAACTGTTAGTTGGTGCTTTCATTTACATCTGGATGTTAGTGATCAATTTTGGCGCTAACAAAAACCAATTTGGTTTCATGCCTCGGAGGTCGACCATGGAGGCTATTTTCTTGATAAGACAACGTATGGAGAGGTTTAAGGAGCAAAAGAAGAATTTACACATGGTTTTTATCGATGTGGAGAAAACTTATGACAAAGTACCGCGAATGGTGATGTGGTGGGCTCTGAAAAAGAAGAGAGTCTCAACAAAGTACATTGATGTTGTGACTAGCGTCAGAGCATGCGATGGTGTAACCAGTGACTTTCTCATTAACATAGGATTACATCAAAAGTCAGCTTTGAGCCTCTATATTTTACCCTAGTGATGGATGAGGTTACGAAGGGTATACAAGGAAAGATTCCTTGGTATGTTATTTGCTGATGATGTTGTGCTAATTGATGATAGTAGGATTGGGGTTGATAGACAACTTGAGCTGTGGAGACAGACTTTAAAATCTAAAGGATTTAGCCTTGGTAGAACTAAAACAGAGTATATGAAATGCGAGTTTAGCGGTGTCAGGTCGTCAGAAAATGGAAATGTCATTCTGGCCGGACAAATAGTTCATAAGAAGGAATCCTTTCGATATTTAAGATCAATGTTGCAGTGTAATGATGAGATTGATGAAGATGTTAATTTTAGAATTTGAACGGGATGGGTGAAGTGGCGATAGGCATCTGGCATTTTCTGTGACAAGAAAGTCCCACAGAAATTTAAAGGAAAGTTCTATAGAACGGCAATTAGGTCTGCGATGTTGTAAGGTGCAGAATGTTGGCCTACTAAAACCAACACGTCCAGAAGATAAGCATAGCAGAGATGCGTATGCTGCGTTGGAGTTGCAGTCATACAAGAAGAGACCAAATTAGAGATGATGATGTATGTGAAAAACTTGGCGTAGCACCAATTGAGGAGAAGCTAATTCAACATCGCTTAAGATGGTTTGGACATCTCCAACGAAGGCCGTCCGAGGCACCTGTGCGCGCTGGAATTATAGGCGCGTCGTTTGCTCAAAGAGAGATAGAGGCCGACTAAGGTTGACATGAAAGAAAGTAGTTAAAAGGGAGTTGAAGGGTTGGAATATATCCGAAAAGCTGGTTACAGATAGGAGCGCGTGGAAGTTAGTGATTCACGTACCAAAACCATGAGCTATGGGTTTTTTTTTTTAGTTACTATTATTATTAACTTATTGAACTTTATTTTATTATTGTCATTGTTATTATTATAACCTTTAAATTACTTTTGTCATTTAGTTTCAGGTTCCATCTCTAGCCGACCCCAACTTGTTTGGAAATAATGGCTTTGTTATTGTTGCTGCTGCTAGTTCTCTCATACCTTCAAAAGGCGATGAAAGAAGTATCAGATTATATTTGCATTTTGTAACTGTATTTAATGATTTTTGTCAATTGATTTACATACAAGATTGATACAAAATGCGTTAATTACATATAACATGGATTTATTTTATGCTCTACAATATTTTTTCTCACTTTTAATTTGACATGAAGTATATCTATTTTGCATAAAGAACAAGTTTTATGTTTAATAACCCATGTAAGTTGGTTTGCTGAAAATTGTTTTGTAGAACTCATGAAAGAATTGATCTCATTAGCATAGTAATGCAACTAATCAGACGAAACTTTTTCCTACGTTACATTTTTAAGGGCAATTTTATGACTAAAATCAGTTATAAAGAAAATTGTTGTATGTTTTTACTATTCTGTAACAAATTTCAGATCCTTAATTGATTTTTTTTCCCTGAAAACATAGACAATTCAACATCAATTCTTTTCATGCAAAATTTATCTTATGTGCTAAATTCAATTTCCACTACACAATTTTCAAACCTGAAATTGTTAAGCAGGAGTTGGAGGGTTGACGATTAGTTTTTCTTCTCACTCGTGTGCCGTGGACTTACAAAATGCAACGGAGAAATGTAAATGTACTTTTACATTTCATTTTCTGTTTTTGATATCCATAACTGGATTTGAAGACCACCACCTTTTCAGTTGGTGTTTTACATATGAGATTAACCAACAAAGCACTTACATATTACAGAAACCATTTTTATGATCTTTAATATATATATGTGTGTGTGTGTGTGTCTGTATGTGTATAAATAAGAAAAATAGTTTGATTTCCTTCGAATTCCAATATCTATTGTACAATGAACAAAATGTATGCTTAAAATATGCATGTTATTTGCTTGATGAAATTATTTTATAACCTGCGAAAAGAATGATCTTCTTTATATAGCATGTCATTACTAAACAATTATCTCTTACCAAATTTTTTTTCCTATTTCTTTTTTTTTAAAAAAAAAAAAACAATTTTACAATCAGTAACTTGTTTTGAATAAAACTAATTGTATGCTTAACTATTTTATAACAAATTTGATCATTGAGATGTTAAATTAATTTTCGCTTGTGGCATGGAGTCAAATTTGAGTTCTCATTCTAAACTCAGCTCTTTATTCTTTTTCCAATAACTCCAAATATTGCATGCCAAAAAAAAAAACCCTCAAAATTCTCATTCGTGGCCGTAGTTTCGGTTAGAAGGTAAACAATTTTTTGTTCACTGAAAGCTTCCATCGAGTGCAGCAAGTAATTTAACATTTGATACTCTTATTTGGTATCTACTTCATTTTATTACTCGCATGCATTGTGCAAAACTACTGGTCCTATAAATCAAAATGTAGCATAGCGTACTCACTGTTGTTGATGCTCTAATAATTACAGTAACCATATGGAGGTCATGCTACACCATCATAGAAGAAAAGGAGAATACGAAAGCCTTGAATAAAAAAACAATACAAAAAATAAACTTCTTAAAAATCTGCTGACCTTAAAGCTGTAGCCTTGGTCTATCAGAAATTGCTGCCTTTTAGTAGAGTAGTACATCTCCTGTGTCGAATAAAAACAAATTAGAGACTCCCAAACGATATATATGAAATAAAAGGAAAAAAAATTTACAGGAAAAACAATGACATCAACACACACTACATGAAACAACCTGCGTATCTGTTGAAACTAAAGAATAGAAAAACGCATTATACTCTTCCTTTCCACCAGCCATTCTATCTTGAAGTTTACCCTGAAGAAAAAGCATGACGTTAAAATAACATTAAATTTTTTATTTTGCTCAATCTTGGAAGAACAGAACATTCTTTGTAAATTTTGATAATGATAATACAAATTCAAGTTCAAATCTGTAAAGTGCAAATAACACAACTTAATTTTATGTTCATCCACTTAACATAAACTTTTTAGGACTCCAGAAACTTTTCTTATTTTGTGACATTCCTAAATTAGAGTAATTTCTGAACTGAATTTTTAGGACTAGATTACCAAATGGGATTCTCGGATCTAGATCATGTGATATGTTACTGGACATGGAATAAACAAAAGTTCATGTAACTTATCAGAGTATCACCTCCCATAATAAAGCATCACGCCCTAATTTACACTTCTGTGATACGAAGTGTGAACATGTAGATATCAAACAAACTAAAAACAGTATCGTTTATGCTTATCATAGCTTCACAGGAGAAATATGTCTTGATTAGTTTCTGCCTTCATGATAGGTTGGAAGAGAGGAGGATTTCAGGTAGGGAGGCTGGGTTACTGATTCTAGAAGGCATTAATGTGGTGAAATCAGGGAAGAGAAAAGACATTAGAATCCCAAAATTGGATAAAACCTCCTTTCTGTAACTACTGTTGATGAGTCTTTGCCAAACCAGCATTTGTCATAAGCCTAACCTAGCAATCTGGACTGTCTGGTCACTTGTATCGTTATTTGAGTTGCATAAAATGGTGTAAATCAGTAACAGAGAGATTACCTTTGCCCTCAGAATACGACCCAAACGTTGGGCTTCTTGACGTCGCGAACCAGCATGAGATGATATTTGTATAATCACATTTGCTTCAGGGATATCGATTGAATTATCACCTACCTATATATATATATATATATATATATATATATATATATATATATATTGTAACAGTCATTAAAATAATTCTATCGACTCCTGTGATATTTTCCTAAAAACACACGTTGCTTCTCAAATAGTGGATAACACAAACCTTGGAAAGGAAAACAGTGTTCACATTTGGGTTTTCCTTAAATGCTTTAAGAATTTTGGTCCTCTCAGCATGGCTGAAAAATTCAAGCGAAATGTTTAAAAAGATCAAAGGTGTAACATGCAAAATTTAGCAGGAGAGAATATTTTGCATGAATTTTATGGCACACCTGGTTGCACCATAGATCATTGGTTTTCTTAGCTTTGTTGCATAATTAACAAGTGCGTAGAGATTGTCAGCAAATACAATAATCTTATCCCGTCGTTGTTGCTCATGAAAACGGATTAGAAATTCACATGCCCTGAATTTATTTGGATTCATCACGTAAAGTGCCTAATGAGAAAATATAGAATCAAAATTAGCAATTTTAAATTTAGCAGTCCAGGTATTAAACTGAAAATAATAGGAACCTGTTTCTTCTTGGAATTTTCTTTTTTCAAATACTCTGCAAAGAATTCCTTGGTCATGGGGCACCATACTTCGGCACACTGAACATTAGCAATAAATCCTCCTTTAACCAAATCCAGCCAATTTGCTTCATACAGTTTTGGCCCAATCAGAAAATTCAAATCTGTGATTCTTTCATCCTCTCTCACCAGGGTAGCTGTGAATAAATTCTTATCAAATTAGGTTTTAAGTTTTAATAACACAGTGATAGTGTTAAAAGAAACAGATCGATATGGGAAATATTAACCGGTTAGCCCAAGTTTGCAATGAGACTTCGTGATACTAATGACTTTTCGGAACATGTGTGCTGGAACAACGTGCACCTGTGATCATAATATTACAATTTCAGTATTAAAAACTACAACAGAGTAACTAAAATGAAAGATTGTTCTGGTACAACAAATGATAATGCAAATGAAATCTCTAAACCCCAAAAAAGAGTATTGCTTCAAGGAAAATGTTACTTAAATATGACAAAAATATTGTTATGGTTTATAGTTTCTTTTAGCGGCCACATGGGAATTTCTGGGTTTTATGTAGTCTTGTAATTTGGTTTAAAACTACTACTTAAACCACCTTATGAATCCTATTTTAAACAACAACAACTAAGCCATTATTCTCAAACAAGTTGGAGTCGGCTATAGATGAATCCTACTTTTAACATAAAATAAATATGTACAATTATATTTTGTTGACCATGAGAATATATAGGAAAGGTCTCTTGGAACTTCTGTTTAATAGCTTTATGCACTTAAGTTTTGGGCCATATACATTTGCAAGGGATCAATCAAATATTTATTAAGGCAAAAAATTCACCTCATCCATAAGAAGTAATCCCCATTCTCTATTTCTTATTTCCTCAATAATTTTTTCAGAATCTTCAGATCTTTTTCCACCGAATGCAACCATATTATAAGTAGTCACAACAACACCAGCATTGCCACGAAATCTTTCTTTATTGTCAGATGTAAATCTACAAATATGTTCATCTTTTACCGTTGACCAAAGCTGAAACTGAAAAGCCCATTGATCCACGGAAACCGCATTTGTAGCCAAGCATAAAACACTCTTTTTAATTCTACATGCTGCTGAAACTCCTACCAACGACTTTCCAGCACCACAAGGTAAAACAATAATGCCAGAACGGGCTCTTCCTGCAAGTTTCATCATATGATCATAAAAATTTGTTTGTTTGCTCATGGATGATAAGATCGAGCAACTTCAGATAATATTTACAATTTTACACGACTAGTAAATATATCCAACTTGGTGAATACCATTGCCAAACATCTTGCTGAGACTCTTCTCTTGGTATGGTCTAGGTTGCGATTGTGGCTTCAATTCTATACTCAAATCAGGGTTAACCTGAAAAGCTCCAAAGAAATAAAAGGTTGATTAATATTTTACTAAGAGGCCAAAGTAAAATTCATAGAAATATGGCCAATGCATGATATCAATCAACAAATAAATTATATACAGCATGATACTTAATCTATAGTCAGTGTGCATAAAATGGAAAAGGTTGAAACACCAATTTATTATCGCATTCACTAATTAGCAACTTAGTAAAGTAGCATGGACAGAAAAGAAGATTTTTCTTAGTTGCCTTAATCATTGAGATGAAATAAACTAAGGGATAGTTAGAATGTACTATCAGAATTGCCCCCCCCCCCCCCCCCAAAACCCCACACCCCCCCCCCAAACACACACACACACACAAAAAATTTGTAAATAAATAAAAACTCACAGTATCATTTCTGAAATCATACTCCTCAAGCATGGGATAATTTAAAGCATTAGGTAAGCACCTTTGCTTAACATTTTCCACCTGTACAAAAGGGGAAAAAAATCATAACACGCAGAATAAACTTCTAAGTGCCATTGACTTTAAAAAACTAGAAAACTATAGTACCTGTGCCGGGTCAATTTCAAATGCATGGGTTTCTTTCTCTTCAGCTGCAGCAGCAGCTATATCTACACTATTTAATAATTCATCGTGACCTCCTTCGATTTCTCCAGCTGTTTTGCTGATTGTAAATGCATCGCCACCTTGAAGATCCTACAAATAAAGGTTCTTGAGTACACAACACTAGTACTAGAATATAAATGAGCTTCTCAAATTAGGGCACACAATGACAAATTTATACATGCAAAGAACTCTCATATTTCAGCAAGCATTACCTAGTCAGGGTCGAAACTGTAAACGACAAAGATAATCAAGAACTTGGAGAAGTAAAAACTATTTCAACTGATTAAGTACAAATGAAAGAACGCATGTATCAAAGATGATGATTTAAGAGACCAGAACAAATCTGAGTAAACAACTGATAGAGCAAAAAAAAAAAAAAATCTGTAAGTTCATACAGAACCTTTTGATATGCAAAACAAAACAATATAACCAACAGATCAAAATCTAGTATTTTGTTTGAAACTGGAAATAAATGTATCAGGTTGCATCTTTTAAACCCTTCCATCCCCATCCAAACCCAACACCCACCTCTCTTGTTCCAAATGTATATACTTCATGTGCTTGTAATATATATAATCAAGCAAAATATGTAATAAGCCCACGTTGTGGAAACAGATTCCAATTCACCGAATATAAAACACAAATGATATTCTCCTCTCTTGTTTTTTGATAGAAACTGATGATAGTGAAGTTTTAATAAGGTAGGAATTAAGAAATATACAGAAAAAAAGAACAGGTGTTGTCAAAACAAAAATTTGAAATCACAGACCCAACAAATCCACCCCCTTTCGGCACCTTCCAGAAAACCATACAGAATGAATAAAGTAATATGGAAGCAAATACCTCAGAATAAATCCGTGCACGAGATACCACATCATCTCGAAGTAAGTCCTTAAGCACCTACAGAAGCATAATACCATTGTCAACAATCAATGCATTATATTAATCAAATCTGAAGCAGAGGTAATACAAATGCAGGTTTCTAGACACGTGTTCTCAACTCAAAAGGTAACTGACATTACTTCAAATGATACTTCTATAAAATATAAGTCAAAATATCCCCCCCCCCCCCTCCCCCCCCCAAAAAAAAAAACCACTCTCCCTCTCTTTCTTTCTTTTTTGGGTACCCAAGAAGCAAGCTTTGCCTGTATACTCCGAGAAAGTATGAACCGAACCAAACACATACTTTAGGTATATATACAAGGTGTCGTAAATGTAGCCCATTTATATGAAAAAGTGCATAAACATCTCATGTTAAAATCACATAAATAAGTACATATGCAAGTTCTTTATATGTAAAAGAGACATATTAAAACCAAACAAGCTAACGTCATTTGAAATGATAAAAAGGGAATATTTCATATTTTATCATTTTCATAATTTACACAACTTGCTAACAAACATATTCTATATAGGCAATAAAACTATGCATCTTAGAAATAAAATTGTAGTGTTGACTCTGAATTTTGATGAAGACTAGTCCGACTACTTCTCTATCAAGTTTCTTTTAGCAAACAACACCGTCATTAAAAAAGATAAAGAGACTTTGCAAGTTAAAAGTCGTATTTGATTGATCGGTACGGCGGTACCTCAATGAACAAATCAAATTTGTAATGCCCAACTACATAGTCAGTGCTAAATCGATAACATTTTCTCAAACATAGTTTCAAATGGTAACCTCTGGGAAAGGGGACTCCACAAAGTATCTGTTTTTCTTTAAAACAAGCTTCACTTTTCCATAATTAGCAGTAGAAGCATGGATAAAGTCAATCATTTCTTTTGGCAACTTTGTTTTAGAAAGCTTGTTAAGAACACTTATAATAGTCTCAGTCTCCAGTCCAACAGATACAGCGGCATACAATGAGTGAGGAGTCAGATTGTACTCATGCATTGATTCAGGTCTACAAAATCAAAGCCACAAAAATTGGCATTAGAGGAAAGCTTCTACGTCTAACACAAAAGGACAGTATTAAATAAATTGTGGGGCACAAGAATAATCTCAGTTGTAGAAGAAAATCTACTTTGGTCGCGATGATACTTTTGTTCACAAAGCTAATTCTTTTGTTAAAAATAATAGAAAGAAAAGGTTGGCATGTTGCACATATATTGTGAATGCAATGTAACAGTTGTGTAAATTTAGAACTTTCAGCCAGGGCATGGTATATTTATTCAAACATATAGATTATAATCTTACAATTCATATACAACAACAATTTCGGCAAGCAATTTCCATGCATGTGTAATAAATCATGAAGGCAAGTAAAATAATTAATGATCCTCAATCCCGCTATCTGCGAATAATGAAACCATTCCAGAATTTAGTTACAATGCTGAAAGTGAAAACAGACTTTCGTTCGCATGGACGTTCACATACACATCCCATGCATCACCATATATGCACAGCGTTGTTATCAAAAATCTTAAAATCTGACGATTAAATTCCATTTCAAACTGAAACTCCAATTATGATTCATCCTCGAATTATGATTCAAACCTCAATTAAAAATTGCAACTACGAAGAATCATTTAATTCATGTCAACTAACATATTTCAAGATATTTATTTGTATCTACAATTCAAATTTTAATATTTCTTTAGATAAAATAAAGATAAAAAAAGAGAAAATAAATATATAGGTTCAGACATATATTTCAAAATGCAAACTTCAATGCTTTTACATACTTCAATGTTATTTAATTACCTTCATGGAGCAAAATTTCAAGCAAACAAGCATGCATAATGTTCAAGATATGACTATTATTATTTTTAAATATATGGTTCATGTTTTAAATCCAAATTCAACTTAAAGTTTAAATGTACAGTTTATGATTTAAATCTCGTTTTGAAACTCTTGGGGTACAAGCTTAGTGACAAACAAAAACCATGCCAATGCAAACAGACCGATAATAGAAATTAGAAATACCTGCAAACTGGTTCAGCAATAGCAATGAGAAAATCATAAGCTTGTTTATATAGAGGCGAAAAGGTTTCAAGAAATATTCTTCCATCAGCACATGCCCAAAGAGGTCTGTTCATATGATCCGGCTTCAACTCAAGTTTAGTAAAATCATTCTTCTTTGTTTCCCTATCGTCTGAGAAGAAAAAATCAATTCCAAAATTGCAAAATTTTAAATTACATCAGAAATTTACAAATTTAAGCACGCTGATCAACCTCTGTGTCGATCATCATCAGACTCATCCCCAAAATCAATTGTTTCATCTTCCACGATTTGGGCAATCTTCAAAATGTAAATTATTAGAGATTATATCATGTCTATATGTAAGGATTTAGTTAATGAATTTTCAATACTTTACAACTACCTACCTTCGATGAGGTTTTGTGCTTTTTTGATGGTCGACCTCTTTCGCCTGAAAAACCTAATTATGTTATATCAAACTTTAGAGTAAGGAAGCATATTATCAAACATAGATTTTGTGAAATTAGCTTTACCTGTCATTGAACTAGTTCAGAAAAATCAAATCGACCACAATAGAGAGAAGATAGCGGCAAGGTATGGATGAAGAGGAGGACACGGGGAAAATAGGACTTCTGTTCAGCAGTGTCTGATTCAATTTGAGTGCAGGAGATGCCCTGAAGACACCGAGTAGTTTTCTGTCCGGTGCATTTAGCACACTAAGTAGTTGCGTGGTAACCCCACATAACGGGTGGATCTACGGTCTTGTACCTGATTGACCTGTCCTGTTTTGACCCGTCAAGACTCGCTTCATTGGGTAAACAAAACTGATAGATCCATGATTCGTTCTTAAAAGCTTCGAGTCTAATGTCCGGTTGAAGCTTAACCGACCCGTCCTAACCCGACCCACGCTACTAAGATTTCGTAAAATCGCTTTGTTACGATAACGATGATTTATTAATCCTTTTATATGTAAGCAATTATAAAATGAATTTTTTAATGTTCCATTTAATAAATTATATAATTTTACTAATAATTATATAATAATGTATGCCATTATCATACACCTTAGTTTTATTACATTACTTATCATGGTAAACACATTGATATTTATATTTATTTTATCATTTAGTGACAATCTCTCGTACAAATAAAATAAATAGATATATGTATATTAATACATAATTTTAAATGAATATATAATACTTCACGGGGTTTTGGAGCGGGGAGGGTCTACCCAGACCTATATAGGTTCTAGGTACGGGACGAAAGTTCAAACCCACACCAGATATACGGGACGGGTCTGGAGTAAGGTTTAAAAAAACTGGGGCAACTCGGCATTTTTGGATATTTGAATAGCCCTAGCCTAACTAAAAACATGTCGCTACGTTAAAGAAAAGGATTTTTTTTTTAACTTGTGGGACAGCTTTGCTAACTTATTACACAAATAGGTCAGTTTCAAAACTAATTACGAATATAGACCATTTTTTACTAGCTCAGCGCCACGCTGGCCAAAAGTGTACACACGGCATTTCGAATGTCTGTTTTTTTACGACTCCATTTCAAATGGAGCCAATGTAAATTGCTGAAGAAAAAAATTTCACTTGACACCATTTGAAATCGCCGCAATAGAAACTAAAACAAAAATTATTAGTGCAATTTCCAATTGAGTCGGGGGGGTTTCTTTTCAGCAATTTTCATTGGTAAAAGTAGAACAAAAATGCAGATGGCATTTGAAATGCCCCATGTACATCTTTGGCCAACGTGACGCTGAGCTGATCAAAATTGACCTATATTCATACTTAGTTTTGAAACTGATCTATTTGCGTACTAAGTTCGTAAAAGTGGTCCAAATTAAAAAAAATCCAAAGAAAAAAGAGTTATTAAACAGAGAATCGATTTGGTTAACCACGACTAAAGATATGGGAAATTGTAAAACATTATAGAATTTATAAGGGACGAAATATCCACCCTAATGCTTATTTTGTACTTCAGTCCACGGATAATGGTTAGACTAGGACTACTGTGGTAATGATAAATTTACTATTACCATACCAACACCAAGCAATATCGAGCTATATTAGTATACCAATGATATACGTACGGTAATAGTAAATTTAACATTTTTTAACGATAAAGTAAACTCAAAACCACTGACAACGGTAGATTTACCAATCATGTTTTAAAAAAATCGCTTTTAAAATTAAGCTTAACCTCAAATAGTAAATCAGTTTTTAAGAAGAGTTTATAGTATTATCTACAACGATGTTTCTTTTTTAGTTTTATTTAGGTAAGATTAGCAAACTTATCATTTTATATTGTTGTAAATAATATGTGATGGATTAACGAAAAATTTATGTCCGCCAAATTGAGTCAAAATGTTGATATGAATATTAATGGAGTTAGAATCAAAAACAAAATATCTACTTTTTTAATCAGTATCAACTTTTTAATGCAATAAATATTTAACAATTTTTTTACTGCTAAAGTTATTATTACCAGTCAATGACGTACCAATTTATCGATATATAACTATCATTTTACCAATGATAGTTGTAAAATACCGATAATCATTTTTGACTTACCATTAGTATTGGTCTAGTACGAATTTGTTGTATCGGTAACGATTATCATTACTATAACAGCCCTAATAATGATACCTTGATTTACATTTCCTATCACCACTTCTAAGAGTACCATTCAAATTCACTTTTGTACTTCTTAATACCAAAATTGATGAGGATACCATATTTTACGCATGATGGCATTTTTCTACCAAACGATGATTTATTATCGAGTAAAGCTATGTGCTATGGTTGTATGACTCCGAACAGTAACCTTCTAGTAAGCTCCAATTTATCATGCTTTGAGTTGTCAAGGATATGAGAATTCTTTTATTGCCAGATATAATAAATAGAAGTAACAAAACTGCATCTAGCTATGTCTTGAATCTTGTCTTTTTGTTTGAAACCGTTGCTAATATCATTCAATTCGTCCAACATGTCTAAAGAGCTATGCGGAGGAAGTTTAAGTTTAAGATGAACTAAAATCCAAATGAAAGCGTTGAAATTAAATTTAAAAAAGAGATGGTTGGTTCTCTATCTCACAAAGAACACATTTAGGGTAAATAAAGTTATCCATTAGCATTAATTTGTCCTTGGTATTGAGTCTTTCCAAAAAAACTCTGATAAGCACAAAAAGTCATTTTACGACTATTAATATTATGTCTCACCATGGTGGTCAACGGTTGAATCTCATAATGGGTTCTTGATTTTTCTCATGCATCATTAAATGAGAATTTGCCTTTATCTCATTCTCAATAATTCTCTCTACTATTAGAACAAATATTAACTTGCTTAATTAAAATTTGCTAATTCTCTTGTTTCAGAGAAAATTGATGGATCCAGTTGTCAATTTCTTATGATATTGCTCGCCTTATTATCAACTATTCCACCAGTTTCAACTCTATCACATCCCGATAAATCTACTATCAATTTGTCATTAATCCAGGGGTCAAACCATAAAGAGGTAATTTCACCATTAGAAACAATTCTTCTAATATAAAGAATGTCTTTCTCTCTCGCTTTGAGAATAGTTTTCCAAGTGGAGGAGCTATTATTATCAATATTCACAGTCCAAATTTTTTATTCAAGCAGTATTTGTTATGTAACCACTCAAACCGCATGTTATTTTTAGTCAAGCAAATGTCATATAAGTTTCATACCTGTTGTATTCCTGAGTTTAGCAAAGTTTTCAGCCCCGTTCCTCCACTCATTTTTACGTCTACAAATCAAATCTCATGGGATTTTATGAAATTTTCCTCTCTAGAAAAAAATCTGCACACATTTTATTAATTTTTCCAATTATAGCCATGGGAATTTGATATATCGTCAACCAATATAAAATCATAAGGGCAACGACTGAATAAACAAGCATCGCTCTTCCAACCGTGTATAGTGATTTGTTCTTCCAACCGTTTATAGTGATTTGTTATCCCAGTTCTCTATTTTTTCCTTTAATTTTACCTAGGAGATTCCTGCACTCAAACTAGGGAAGATAATTGGAGGATAAGGGACTCCCAAGTATTTCATCGATAAAGAATTTTCATCTACTTGTAGAATGCTAGAAATTAGAGTTCTGACCATCACTGAAATAGATTTTGGATTTATTCTGATTAATACTAAACCCTGCATTAGATACAAGATGATTAAAAATGTATAGTAGATCGGCTGCACGTTTCTCATTTGCTTTACAAAAAATCATTAGATCATTTGCATAAAGTAGATGAGAAATTTTAAGGGAGATTTTATTTATCGATTTTAACTTCCCTCCATCGATATATTTTTTCACAAGAATGGAAAAACATTCCATAGCTATGCAAAAAAGATATAGAGAAAAAGGATTCCCTTGTCTAATATCACAGTCACTAGCAATGAAACCTTTAGGTGTCCCTTGAATTAAAATAGAAAAGGATAGGGTAGAAACGCATTCTTTGATAAGATTGATCAATTTCAAGGGGAATCCCATAATTTTAAGCATGTGATAGATGAAGATTTTATTGATTTGATCATATGCCTTTTGTAAGTCAATTTTCATACAAAACTTATCTGAACCCTTTCCCTTGAAACTCCCAAGCAGTTCATGCGCCAATAAAATGTTTTCAATAATATATCTCCATTGAATGAATGCTGACTGATTTTTTGAAATTAAAAAAGAAAGCAGACATCTAATTCTATTACTGATTATTTGAGAAATAATTTTGCCATGCATATTACTACAAACTATAGGACGGTAATTAGAAATAGAATCAGACTTGTCTTTTTTCAAGACAAGAGCTATGAAAGAGTGATTAACTCCCTTTTCTAGTTTGCTAGTCTCAAAAGCTTCTATAATAGCTTCAAAAAAAATATCTTTGATGTCGTCCCAATGGATTTTGAAAAATTTAGCTGTAAATCCATCAGGACCTGGGCTCTTGTCATCTGAAGCGGAGATAACTGCTTCTCTTTTTTCATCCAAAGAAATAGTTTCAGAAAGAAATTTTCATCCTCTTTCATTGATCTTTCGTCTGCGTTGTATTCTTAGGAATATGCGATTTTACTTTTTTTCATCATTATAGAGGTTGGAATAAAATTTGATGGCTTCTTTTTCAATGGCTTCAGCATTATAAATCACATTCGTTATTTTACTTGATAAGAGCGGGTAAATTATTTCTATGTCTTTTCATCGACATTTTAGCACGAAAGAATCTCGAAATAGTGCCCCCTTCCTACAGCCATGAAACTTTGGACTTTTGTTTAGCATTATCATGAAAAAGTTCATTTGAAATTTCATGTTGCTATTGGCTTGAACCAGTTTATCAAATAACTCACAATTAGTAAGGTCATCATCTGACTCCTTCAAGGCCTGTTGAAACTTCAATTCATTATTAGTTAAATTATGATTATCCTTCTCTCTAGTTCTATTCTATGATTTAAGTTCCATCTTGACATGTCTCAACTTATGTATTAGATTATCTTGAACAGAGCCCCAAGTTTGATGTTCAAATCAGGAATTAAAACACTCTAAACAGTTATCCAAAAGATGTCAAGTGTTGTAGTATCTAAAAAGAGAACCTTAATGTTGTTTTTAATAGGTTGAAGTTTAACCAAAATAGGATTATGATCACTGGAATAATTTAGAAGAGTAATTGAAACAAATTTAAGAAAAAGGTCAAGGAATAAATCGTTCGTTAAAACTCTATCTAACTTAGTAGTCGTTCCGTTTTCTCAAGTAAATTTAAATCCCTATGATTCGTATCCATTAGACCAGATGCTATTAAAAAGTTATCAAAACCTCTCAAGTGATTAAAAGGAATTATCCATCCACCCTTTTCTCATTAGCATTTAAGGCATTTTTAAAATCCCCTAAAAGTACAAAAGGTTTATCCATCGAGTTGATTTCTTTGCTTAGACAATCCCACGACATTTCTCTATCTTTCAGAAAGTTACTAGTGTAAATGATTGAACTACGAAATTCATATCCTCCCTTATTATACACATTACGGCTAATGTGTTGTTTGCTTATAGAACAAATTTGAAGATCCTAAATTAGTCAGTCCCAACAAATCAAAATTCTACCTTTCGCACCAGTATCATTATTATGCATTATTTTCCAATTATTTCATAATCGGAGTTTTTGTATACCTTTTATAGTGAGTTTATTCTCCAATAAGCTAACTATATTAGGATTATGCTACGTTATGAGTTTCATAATATCATCATACTTATTGTCCGAATTCACACCCCCAACGTTCCAGCTCAAAATTATCATTTGTTTTTCGCACTGTTTCTTAAGTTATCTCTTTTAGGAGGAGCAATGATAACACTTTTTTTCTTTCTACCCCTTTTCCTTTTTTTAATTTTATAGTCTGGATTATCACTAATATATCCTGAAAAATCATTAACTAGCTCACTAATTGTGGAGTTGTCCTTAATAACATTAACTATATTTTCAATAAATATATTTTCCTCATCAAAAGTATTAATACCATCTTTGAATTCATTTAGACTATTTGAAGTATGGGAATTATCAGAGAATATATGTAACGACTCGACTTTTCGACCCCTCAAATGTCGATACTAATACATCGACGGTATTCATGTACCGAGCGCCCAAGTGCCGAAAAGATTTGTTATGGGAAAAGAAAAGAAAAGAAAAGGAATAGAACAAGAAAAGAACACAATATCAGAATCTCACAATGGAATGATAATATATAATATCAAAGGAAAGTACAAATGGCCACTCTGAATACAAAAATATAAAAAAGCCTAAGTACTATCATCGGTCTAGACAATTATAACAATCTATCATCACAATACTGATATATTCAATACAGAATTTGTAGTGAAAATAAATGTTATGACACGTAGAACTTCAACCCTTTTTCAGAAGCTCCAAAGCGTCCGTAACAAAATCTACAAACATACTTGGGGCTGACTCGAGTATTAAGAAAATAACACCCAGATCAATCTGGTAAAGCCAGCACGAGAAACACAAAAACATATGTAACTAGAATAGTAATTATCGGGACCATACGGATACCCGTAATGGTTTTTCCCCCTCAAAGAAACCAACTATTTATTAAGTTTAATATAGTCATACAATGGATAATGTTTAGTGTATAGCACATAAATTATAAATAACATAACTGGAATGGTTACATTGGTTACATTCAACTTCATATTTAGAGGGTACAACCAAAACCGATAAGGAACGTTCACATAACGTATTTTCCATGGAGATCTCTTCGGGGGGAGGAGGGCGAATCCAATCTCCATGCACAAGGAGCAGAAACCACCTTTCGAGCATCGTATATTTCTAGATAAAATATACTATAAGGTAAACATAAGCGGCCCAGTGCCCGAACATAAACATGAACAAAATATCATCAACTTTCGTGCATAGAATATCAATAAGTATATCTAGATATGGAGTTGGTAACACCCTGACATGGGTCGCTACCCCCAGATTATGCATCATACTCCGTCTTTAGTCATTTCCAATGTCGAGGTTACGTTCCGTATCTTTCACATGAGCCTTCATCACTCGAACAAAACAAGAATCCCAGATTGGATCCTCTCATCTCGAATGGATGTCAAAACCACACATGGATCCCCATATCTCAATAGATCTCAGAATCACATATGGATTCCCACATCCTAAATAGATTATAAACATTTACATATGTTCAATCATCTTAAACAGATTTCGAATCTCCACATATATTCTTTTCTTCAATCGTTTCTAAACATAGAACCGGTACTAGTTTTGAAGTGGTGTTCAGTAAATAGTATACCTACCGATCCCGGACTCTTCAACACCAATTGATGAATTTTCAATAAACTCAATTCAGGTTCTTTCAGAAGTAAATAAGGGCCAGAGACGTTTCGTACCAATACTCCTCCTCTGGGGTTCTTATTAGTATAAGATCGTGAAGCCTTTTTACTTCCTAAGTTAATATTAGGTCAAGTTCGATAATCGACTGATCGATTATCCAGCCAAAACAATTGCATATACAAATCATGAATCATACGCTTAACTCGTTTCCGACATTCCAACTTAACTATTCCTCGCCCAAGAGTGAAATCATGTAAGTTTGGGCAATGGTTGCTCCAAGCCTTTCCTAACACTCCATTCTTGAATCTCACAAATAGATTAGTCTACCTCGTCGGCTTTTAGTGTTAAGTATAGTATTAATGATTCTCGTAAACAATCAGGAAACAACCTGATTAGCATGTTTCCGACATTATCCACTTATCTATTTCTTGGTTAAGAGGGAAGCTCGGTAGGTTAGAGCTCTACTGCTCCATCCCTACTCGACATCAATCTTAACTCTCACAAATAGATAAGACTATTTCATTAGCTTGTTGGTGTTAATCATAGTTAATTATTTTTCTAATAAGTAATTAAACAATCAACCATTTGGCTATTTAACAATTCTAATCCCTTTTTGAAAACATTTAAAATACTTGGAAATACTTATGATAGGTTTTAAAACATTTATCCAAAATATCATTTGAAACTAACAAGTTTGAAAAATCAACAAAACTTGAAAAAGACATGTTTTATTTTAAAATTTCTTTTTTAAAAATTCATAGCTAATTCTTAAAAATTCATAAATATCTCAAACTAATTTTAAAATACTCTAAAAATAGTTAGGCAATACTTTTAAAAAGAATGAAATAAATCGCTCAAACTTAAAGTGCTTTTTGAAACATTTGAAGTCCAAAATCAAGATTAAACGGGGCAGTTTTGCACTATGGATGTTTTAGCCATTTTCGAGATGTTACTTAACTTTTTACTATTCCAACTTTTAGTACAACAAGCACGCATATATAAAATAATGTAAATATGGTGAGAAATCCCTATGGATCTTTCTAATAGTTCCATAGCAATTACAAAAAACAAGGCAATTTTGAACTACATATGTAGCAACTATCGCAATAAGTGCAATTTCAAATCTGGGTTCGATCTAAACCGAATTCCATCTATAACCTTTGTGCTTAGTTCAAGGTCTAGTCACATGTCATATAAGTCTATTCTAAATTTGTTCAAGTCCATGTACATGAATCACATTTATCACTTACTTTTAAAGTAAGAAGTTACGACCATTGTTTTCAATATAAATTAACAACAATTCAAACAACATAAATTAATCAAACACAACATATACATGTTATATTTTTCATCCAAAGTGATGTGTTAACTCACCTCTAATCCAACAAGAGCTAAGATCCAAGCTAACCAAAGTCCAACCTAAGCTAGCAACCTACTTTCCTTCCTCGCTTTCTTGCTTTTTGCCTTGCTTTTGCTCCTCCTTCCTCACTATAGCTCACGACCTCTAGGGTTTGTAGGAGTTTAGCTTTGCTTCTTCCACTTTTGACTTGGAAGAAGGCTCTCTAATATATTACTAAGCCTTGTGGAATAGTTTGAAGTGAACTGAAGATGATTTGCAAATAATTTGCTCTAGGAATTTAGAGATGAAGAAGAAGAGAAACCATTGAAATTTTAACTCAAAGCTTAGGAATATTTGTGATATATTTCCTAAGGTATGCCTCCCCTTATATAGGCACAATAATGGTGCTCACCTCTCATCACTTCTCCTTTATGTCTCCTCTTCTTTATGTCATTTCTCATTTATGGCTAATTGCTCTTATACCCTTTTCATAATAATATCTCTTGTCCTAATAGAACTTTCTAGAACATTTCATGCTATATGAAGAGGAGAGTGTTAATTAGTTGTAATGTGTTCATTTAATCATTAGTTAAGTGCATGATAGTTCGTACATCTTATATCAATCAGAAAGCTATTTATCGATAAACTGATTTTCGGTCACATCGACGATTTTTCTTCAAAGAATATGTTTTTGTAAACATTTTTCAAAAAAAAATTATTATCAATATTTATTGATTAAATGATGTTAAACATGGTTATAAAATCATATTTATAACACTTAAACATATCTCAAAATGTATCGATATCCGAAGACGAAGTGTTCTAATTTCCGGCTCGCCCCACTTAAAACATTTAGTCCTCGAAATTCAAATAAGAATGGTAATCAAAGAAGATAGGAGAACAAGATGTATAAGTATATATAGAACACTACAGAAGCTATATACAAAGTAAACTGCAAACAAAAACGCATACTAACCAACTCCACATCAAGCGGTAAGTACACTACAAAAGATATACGATACTAAAATAAGAAGAAATCCTAAAGTCTAAGCAACTCTAGATGGATCTCCTTCAAACTGCCTTCTTTCTTCATTGTACCACCCCAAGCATCCTTGATCCATCTTAACAAAGGAATAAGAACACAAACACTCAAATAGCATTCACAATTACAAGTAATCAATGCCTATGGCTTGCTCAGGTTCACAACTCTCCCATCGCCCATGGATGATAAATAACCTACTAAGCATACCTTATGCTCAACATCCTTAGGTTCCTGCTTAGATGATTATTCATACTACCTCACAACGAATGGAAGATTCATTCCCTAAACTCTTCATAAGTCAACATAACATATCATATAAATGTACTAAGCCAATACGATGCACATATACCATCCATACGCAATATCTGATCTGATCACTTGCTCGATCACATAGATTTTTCTTCCCAACTAGTATATATCACTTGACCTCTCTAGTGTGGACTCCGATTTGGTTCCTTGATTAGAAACCTCTGCTTTCCTTACATAGCCCTACACTATGATAGAAAACATTAGGATCGTATCTTGAATCCCTATCAAGTATCTACCATCAAGAATCGAGTGAAAATTCTTGTTTGGACCGGTGTAAACCACCTTGAAATCATGTATTCAAATACTGGATCAAGAACAACTATGTGAATAAAACAATCTACGTACAACTAACGTATTTATCCTATTGGTTTCTTAACTACACCAATATCTTTTATCACTTTTGTTTGTCCAAATTGTATAAATCATCAATATTAAAATTTATTTATGAATCATTTCATAAAACATAACTTCCGGTGTATAATCATTTTATGACTTAAGTTCCTACTCGTTTAATACTCCATTACATCCTAAGAGCATGTACCATCATCAAATTTGTAATAAGCATGATTAACAGAATTTAAAACTGATTTTTAACTTGCTATCTTCTCAATTCAAGTGTTATATAAACTCAACTTTATATTTTCACAACCACTTAACTACAAGTTTTATAACAATTCAAAAGTTCTCGGCTATCCAAAATCGTCGAAATTCCATTTCATTTTTAATAAATGAATACTACCAAACAACATATTATATTATGATGCACATCCATACTTCTCTAATGCATAAGCAACATGTGCCCATGAAATAATTTAACAAGAAAACTTTAGAACTGGACACTGGTTTTCTTTTCAAAATCATTTTGAAATAATATATACATATAAATTTTGTACATCAAATCTTACTTTGGCATTTAAATTGAATTCTGTTTTACCCAAACAACTTTGTAGCATCCCACACTTAGAAACCCGAAAATGAATACCGATGATGTTGCAGTCATCATCGAAATTATTTTCAAGCGACCGAAGTGAGTTCAGTACATCCAAAGCATACCTTTGGTACTCAACCAAGATCATTTCAAAGCGGTATTAAATACTTCATATGTTGTTACAAAGTATCCTAAACTTTATCTCCTAAACCAACTTCTTAATATTTACTTTCAAATAATAATAATATTATTTTCTCCAAAATCTTGGAAAATGTTTTCAAAGATACTGGGATTTAACTTCTCAAATTCTCTATTTAAATCCTTTTTGTTTACAAACCGCATTTCATAAACCTTACTTATATAGAATTACTTTCTTATATAAATATTTACCTCCAAAATATTCTATCCTTCCTTTAGATTATAATAAACATCTTTTACTAAATTTTTTAACTTTTAACCCAACATTTTCCCCAAACGTCTTATAGTCAATTTGTGAAACTTAATTCTAAAGGCGTTTGTCCAATGCACTTTCAATTTCTGTCTACCTAAATCCACGGTGTAGAAAGGTAAATCTGCTCATAAATTGGTTGAGCATAGATCAATCACAAACAATACTTAATGTTCCTAACATGCCGAGTAAGCCTAAACAATCAAGGTTATGGGATATCAAACTATGAGAAGCACTAATATAAAACCAAACACGAATAGATAAACTATACACAGATAGTATACCCTCAAGAATTCGCTTCCCCTTCTCAACTGCAGAAGTGGAAGGTGCCGGATTAAGTAGGGAAACCCTAGGTTGTTATCCTATCTGAACCATCGAACAATCCTCGACCCAATGACATGGCTGGTGACAGTTTTAACAAGTCCTCGGTACAAATCACGCCTTCACCGTCTGTGGCTTAACCTTTGAAACCTTAGCAATTGGTTCCTTAGGCACTTGCCCCTTTTTCCTTCCTTGCAATCTCTAGCAAAATAATCCTCCTTCCCACACTTGTAGTATTTGAAACTTGAAGTATCACTGGCGGTTGAAACTTGCTCTTGTTGCTTCTGGTTGGTGCAGATAAAGATGACTCTGGAGCTAAACCCTCGAATCAGAAAGCTGTATTTACAATATTCTTGAATGCTCCCTAGACACGATCCATCATGTCCTTATATACCATGTCACACAAACTAATCCAAGCTTGGGACTTGATGATAGTCTCGGTACTGTTGAACCTGTTTTTGCCCAACATCTCAAACTCGCACCTTATCGAAGCAAAGTCTTTCCTTGGTCGATCCTGCACTATTCCTTCCACTATACTTCCCCTAGTATTAAAAGCCTTAGTGTCCATAGTTCTTACTACCTAATCAAAGCAAAACTTCTTTCAGGATACAAAAGAATAGAGTTCTTGGGTTTGATTTTCACCCTAACTTTCTGCCTTTTCTTTTAGATGTAGTCCCAAGTGTTATCCAATTTTTGGACAAAACTGGAATATCAATGTTGTGTGCGTTTCCACCACGACCGGACCAAGAAGAAGCAAGCAAGCGTATATATGTCTGGGATTTTTGCCCATGATTCAAGTACAAAGGTTCATTCGGTAAAGCAAGCCAAGAGTTCGTTCGACACTACACTCCTCGAGTTCATCCGGTAATGAGTGTCATCCGGTACTTAAAACCCCTCGGTTTTCGTCCTTTAGTTCAAGTGTTTGAGTTCGTTCGGTATTCGAACTCCACATGGCTCATTCGGCATTCTCAAATATGAAGGCTTATTCGGCATTCCCAACACAAGGGATCATTCGGCATTCTCAGTATAAGATCCATTCGGTAGTACCGAGACCGAACCAAAGTACCACCGGTCCAAAACCACCTCTCCTATGCCTGCCGAACCACTTCACCACCGGACCACCTGCCACCGGTCCAAAGCCTCGCCGAACCAGGGTCTCACCGAACCAACTCGCTGCCGAACCAACTCATCTCCAACTAAGGCGTTGCCGAACCAACGTTGTCAGGCCAGGTTACTTCAGCCCAGGCCCACCAGCAGCTATATACATCCAGGACCCCTGCCCCCAGCCTCACTCTATAAATAGAGGGGCAGGGGTACAACAATGGCAGACAAGTTTGAGAGCTCAAGCCTGAAAGGAACTTTCAAACAACTTTGATATACTTGTAATCAAAGCTTTGTACTTGTAATTAGATCGGAAAAGGAGAATAACATATAAAGTGGACGTAGGCACATTCTGGCCGAACCACTATAAATCTGCGTGTCTTTTACAGTTTAGTCCCTGCTTTTTACGTATTTACATAAACCACCCAAATCACTACGAACAACATAAAATCAACTAAATCATACGACTTGGAGGTGTTTGCCCATTTTTTGTGCAAACATTTTTGGGATATTTGCTGAGATCTGTGATTTGTGTTTGAATATTGCTGAGTTGTATTCATACACTGGTGCTTTCACGGTATTTGGGGTTTGTGGCCAATTTTGGCGCAAACACTTTGGTGCTTTCACTGAGAAGAACCAGCACCCGCTACATCGGATAGAAGTTTGGATTTGGAAGACAATGACTAGGCAAAACAGTAGAAGGCTAAGGGCTGAGAGAAGCCAATAGGAAGGAAGTCAACAAGCATCCTCCGGAGGTGAGGAAGTACCAGCTTCGATCTACATAACCCGGGATGAAATGGAAGCCATAACAAATTCACTGCAAGAGAGGTTGTTGAAGAGTCAACAGGAGATGATGCAGACTTTGTTGGAGCAAATGAGAGCTGTAGGGGCCCAGAACTTAGGAATAGTTACAGCAGCCGTGAATGCAGGACAAGGAGCTAGGGTTATGAAACCCAATGGAGGACAGGATGCAGAGCCAGAGGGCAATCGACAAGGACTTGGGGGCAGGCCCGCAGGATCCAACACAGGAGGACCTTTGGAAGGAGTTCAACAGGCTAGAACCAACGTTGCTGCTAGCGAGCCACATGAAGAGTATGTACCGGAATTCCCTCGGGGGCAACCCCCGACAGACAACGCTGGATTGGTAGATATAATCAGGAAGACTGTGCGAGGTGGTTTGACCAACGGAGACTTGGAAGGAGTGAACAGGAGTCCGTTTGCTCGGGAAATAAGGATGGCTCAGAATCCACCTAAGTTCAAGTTACCTAGCGTGGAGGTATACGATGGCAAGACAGACCCTACGGATCACTTGATGAGGTACACCAGACACATGGAGGTGCTGGGGGCATCGGAGGAAGTGATGGCCCGATGTTTCCCTTTGTACTTAACGGACTTAGCTGCGATGTGGTTTAGGCAGCTGGGAGAAGGATCTATCAGGACTTGGAGGGAATTGGTGGAAAGGTTTTTGGGACAGTTTCGGGTTCATGTCAAGAGACCGAAGAACGTGATGACATTGACATCGGTAAAGCAAAGGATCGATGAATCGCTTAGAGCCTTTCTAACTCGATTTAGTGCCGCAGTTGCTTTGGTGGATCGGCCCGATCCATCGATGGTTTTAATGGCAGCAGTATCAGGAGTCAGGGAGAACTCGGATTTCAAGGTATCTCTGATACGAGATCCCCCACGGGATCTCGACGAATTCTTCCACTAGGCAGAAAGGTTCCTTCGGCAAGAAGATGCGAGTACAGATTTAAAGTTAAAAAAGGTTAATGCAGTGGAGGTTGGAGGACCATCCAACAAAGGTTTGGATAAAGACAAAGGAAAAAGGAAGTTGGACGATGGTTCTGGAGATGCTAGGAAGCAATAGAAGGATCCAAAGTTTTCCACGTACACAGGATTGAACGAGACGCTGGAGCGGATATACCTGGATACTCGGAATCGCCTTCCCTACCGGAGGCCGGCTAGGAGAGAACCAATAGAACGGGAAAGGACATCAGGAAGGCACTGTCTCTTTCATGATTTGGATGGACACGACACCAAAAGCTGCAGGCACCTAAAGGACATAATTGAGGAGCATGTAAGGAATGGACAACTGCCACAATATGTTGGACCTCGGAATGCAACGGCGGGGCAGGAGCAACCGCCGCCTACTTCAAGCTACAATGGTGGGAGGCCCAAGAATGATGGTCGGTTGATCATCCATTGACCAGTTTAATATGAAATAAGTAGCGAACTATTGGCAAGCAACCAAATCATTTACACATGTACGGGGACGGAGATAGCCCCTAGGCATGCTCTGAATGATGATAAACTGCAATGCTACGGTTTGTGAAATTTGTCTTTTGCTTTTGGATTGGACACTGCTTTTCTTTTTGGTTTTCGGTTTTGGAGCTTGGATTGAGCTTCTGGTTTTTCTTGCTTTTTGATTTGGATTTTCCTTTGGATGATTTTTTTCGGTTTTGGATGTTGGTTTGGATTTCTGGTTTTCTGGTTTTAATTTGGATTTGGATTTTGAATTTGGATTTTGGATGTGGATTTTGGATTGGATTTTGATTGGATTTTTATTTGATTTTTGATAAAAGGTCGTCGGGTATGGATTATGCCTGGCAAGGGGTGAGTCGCTTTGCCCGAACGTGGTAAATTGACTCATTCAGGTCGTCGAGTATGGACTATGCTCGACAAGGGTCCGGAGTGACCAGGATTCGGCCTAGGACTTAGTCCATGTATTATCAATTGTTATTCTCAGGTCGTTGAGTATGGACTATGCTCAACAAGGGTCCAGAGAGACCATGATTCAGCTTAGGACTTAAGCCATGGCATTGCACAGCGTCCAGGGACACTGGACCAAGGTCGTCAAGTGTGGATTACGCTTGGCAAGAACCCGGAGAGGTTAGCTCAACGTCCAGGGACACTGGACCAAGGACATCAAGTATGGATTGCTCTTGGAAAGAACCCGGAGAGGTTAGCTCAACGTCCAGGGACACTGGACCACGTTCATCAGATATGGATCACGCTTGGCTAGAACCCGGAGAGGTTATGGACTTGGATATCGACCCAAAGAGGTCCTAGATTCGGTTATTGGCTATTGGATAAGGATGGATTGAGACTCGGTTGTCGAGTTCGGATGGATACGGGATTGGCTCAGGCTTTGGTTATTGGATTTGGAATTGGACATCGACTCGGAGCAGTCAAGGATGATATACTCTGGCAATATGGCTATGGACTTTGGCTATTGGATTCGAAACTATTCAAAACACGCCTTATTATCACAAGGCATGTTTTGGGGGGCAAAGTGTTATCCCATTTTTGGAAAAAACTGGAATATCAATGTTGTGTGCGTTTCCACCACGACCGGACCAAGAAGAAGCAAGCAAGCGTATATATGTCTGGGATTTTTGCCCATGATTCAAGTACAAAGGTTCATTCGGTAAAGCAAGGCAAGAGTTCGTTCGACACTACACTCCCCAATTTCATCCGGTAATGAGTGTCATCCGGTACTTAAAACCCCTCGGTTTCGTCCGGTAGTTCAAGTGTTTGAGTTCGTTCGGTATTCGAACTCCACATGGCTCATTCGGCATTCTCAAATATGAAGGCTCATTCGGCATTCCCAACACAAGGGATCATTCGGCATTCTCAGTATAACATCCATTCGGTAGTACCGAGACCGAACCAAAGTACCACCGGTCCAAAACCACCTCTCCTATGCCTGCCGAACCGCTTCACCACCGGACCACCTGCCACCGGTCCAAAGCCTCGCCGAACCAGGGTCTCACCGAACCAACTCGCTGCCGAACCAACTCATCTCCAACTAAGGCGTTGCCGAACCAACGTTGTCAGGCCAGGTTGCTTCAGCCCAGGCCCACCAGCAGCTATATACATCCAGGACCCCTGCCCCCAGCCTCACTCTATAAATAGAGGAGCAGGGGTACAACAATGGCAGACAAGTTTGAGAGCTCAAGCCTGGAAGGAACTTTCAAACAACTTTGACATACTTGTAATCAAAGCTTTGTACTTGTAATCAGATCGGAAAAGGAGAATAACATATAAAGTGGACGTAGGCACATTCTGGCCGAACCACTATAAATCTGCGTGTCTTTTACAGTTTAGTCCCTGCTTTTTACGTATTTACATAAACTACCCAAATCACTACGAATAACATAAAATCAACTAAATCATACGACTTGGAGGTGTTTACCCATTTTTTATGCAAACATTTTTGGGATATTTGCTGAGATCTGTGATTTGTGTTTGAATATTGCTGAGTTGTATTCATACACTGGTGCTTTCACGGTATTTGGGGTTTGTGGCCAATTTTGGCGCAAACACCAACATAAATGTGGGTCTTAAAATCGAGTCGACCGCTTGGACCTCTTTACCTATCTGATATAGTAAGTAGCTAAGAAGAGAATGATTCTGGTATCCAACTTGGTCCTAGACTCTACTTTTCCCGGATATCCTTAAGGTAAAGATGTATATTAATTGGCTAGTAACATCGGTTAATTTGTTTAACAAACATGTTTCTTAATTTAAAACTTATCTTCCATAAACAATTTCATATATTTCAAGCTAAACACCCATCGCTAGCATTCATAACCCATGCTATGAGTTCATATAATATAGATACAATATTTAACTACGATACATATCTACAAGATACGATGCTAACTTTAAAGAAAATGCCCCTAGCAACCACACCTTGACACTCTTACAGAGGGTTTTCTCCTTTAGAGTCCTTTACTAGCAATCCTTCCAAATCCATGGTCTCTCCATCATTATCTGATTCCCAACCTGAATGGCCCATCCTTAGAGGTCCTGCTTCACCATCGAACAACCATCCATTTATGTTTTCAATCCCTTTGGGATCTATATCATCATCGAGATTTTCACCCATATCTTCCGCATTCGCCAATAATGGTCCTTCCATTTCCAAAATAACGTCATTGTCGTTCTTGAATACAAGTTCCTCCTCTTGATCTTCCCCTTCTTAGACTAGAAGTTCCTCCTTTGTATCTTCAATTACCAGTCCCTTCTCTAGATCCTCAAATACACGTTCCTTCTCTAAATCGTCAGATACTAGTCCCTTCACCTCCCGTCTAGCAGCGGCATGCCTAAACCTTGCTGCCAACCCACTCTCTCTATGCACCAAATACCATATCCTAAAACAGTAAGAACTGTTAGCAATATATGCTAAGATTTTAAGGAAACCTAGTGATAGAGTTACTTCAAGGATACCAAGAAAGGATTACGAAGAAAGTGATTTTCCTAAGGAAAGCTGAAAAGGGTATAGGTTTATAGAAAATACAAATGTGCTCTCGTATGTATAACACACCGATTCATTCTAGAGTGTCTCTTACCCTATATCTAATGAGCCATACCCAACCAACACCAAAGTGTTTGCTCAACCTCGAGCTCTAATACCAAATGTAACGACCCGACTTTTCGACCTTCAAATGTCGACACTAATACATCCACTGTATTCGTATGCCGAGCATTCAAGTGCCAGAAAGACAAATTGTTATGGTAAAATAAAAGAAAAAGAACAAAAAAGAAAAGAAGAACACAATATCAGAATCTCACAATAGAATAATAATATATAATATCAAAGGAATAATACAAATGGTCACTCTAAATACAGAAATATCAGAGTTACTAAAGCCTAAATACTATCATCAGCTTGGACAGTTATAACAACATGTCCTCACAATGCTGACATTTTTAATATAGAATTTGCAATAGAAATAAATGTTATGATAGGTAGTACTCTAACCTTTCTCTAGAAGCTCCAAAGCATTTGTAGCAAAATCTAGAAACGTACACGGGGCAGACCCGAGTATTAAGAAAATATCACCCGGATCAATCTGGTAAACCAGCATGAGAAACATAAAAACATATGTAACTAGAACATTAATTATTGGGACTGTACGGATACCGGTAATGGTTTTCCCCCCTCAAAAAACCGGCCATCTATTAAGTTTAACATAGTGATATAATAGATAATGTCTAGTGTGTAGCACATAAATTATATAACATAGCTAGAATGGTTACATTGGTTACATTCAACATCATATTTAAAGGGTACATTCAAAACCAATAAAGAACATACACATAATGGATTTTCCTTGGAGATCTTTTCAGAGGAATCGACCAATATACATCCACAAGGATCAGAAACCATCTTTCGAGCGTCATATATTTCAAGATTAAATATACCATAGGGTAAACACAAGTGGCCCAACGTCCGAACATAAACATGAACAACGTGAACCAAATATCATCAACTTCCGCACGCAACATATCGATAAGTATCTCTGGATATCGAGTTGGTAACTCCTTGGCATGGGTCGCTAACCCAAGGTTGTGCATCATACTCTATCTTTAGCCATTTCTGATGTCATAGTTACGTTCGGTATCTTTCACATATGTGACGATCCGGAAATTTTTAACATTTGAAATTAAAATATTTAATTGATTTTAGATATTGGAAGTTGTTTTTTTAACTTGAATTTCAATTTTAACAATAAATTTGGCAATTTAATTGTTAATTTAATTTATTAAGGTTGGGTAAAAATTTGAATCTTCAGTTTAAGCTGTTTAAAAATATTTTCAAGCCTTCGGAAATTTATATAGATAATACTGAAGATAATAGAAACTATAGAATTGAATTTGAAAGTGAATTGTATGGTTTTGAATTTTATCGTTTCAATCGATATTTAAAAATAGCCTTCCGAGGCACAGTCTCGGATTTCGACGAAACCAGTTTCATTGGATCTGTAATATTGTATTATTATCGGATTTTAATTTTCATAGCATTCGGAGTGATCGGTTGGCCGTACGACAAGCAAGCGTTGAAAATTTTATTGAAATTTAATTTATTAACTGGGTTCGAAAAGCTATTTTCTTAATACGATCGAATTTGGACTCAAAACCTCTTCCTTGCATTCGGAATGGGCGTATAACATTATAAACGCCTAGCGGCATGCATCGATTAGAGATCGAGATTTTGGATTGCAAAAACCAAAATGATTTAAATCTAAATTTGAATTCAAAATAAAAACATAATATAATTTCATTTCTGTAGCAATGAACACGTAATAGAAGAATTCTAACACTTATCCTTCAATCTTTTACACGCGTTGCTTTTCTTTTAAATAAAAAATTATAAAAAAATATAATAAAATATAATAAAGGAAGGCCGAGCTTCCCTTTTACCCTTCAACTAAAATCAACTTAAAAACTCAGAGGAAAATATCCCTCGTTCAAAAATGGCCGAAGCCGCCTTTCTTCTCAGAAAAAAAAATCGAATAATAGCCTCAAATAGAAATCGAATCGGAGGGAGGCAAGGATCGCGTGCGTGTATCCATGGCAGCGTCGCACTCGAGAATGGAGGAGGTCGCGATGTTCGGGGGTTGCGTGCGATTTGCGGTGAAAGGGAGATGCACGAGGCCGGCGTCATCGATTTTGGGTGTTCGCGAATCGCTGCTAGGAAGCGAAGTCGATTTGATGCTGAAGCTCGAGATTCATAGGGGCAGATGTAGGCTAGGCGCTTCGTCAGTGAGAGCCGCGTTGTTGAACGGGTTCGCGAGTCGGAGTAAGGGGCGATGGTTGCTCGAGATGGGTGCAGTCGTTGATTCATGAAGACGCTCGCAGGTAGTGGTTCGCGGTAGCGTTCGCAAGACCAGCAGTTGTGATGACCAATTTGGGCTTCGATCTGGGTTCGTCTTTGTTTGAGAAAGGTAGCAGTTTGTTTCTTTTTATTTAATTTGATATATATACACAATGATCATTAGGATATAAACCTACATCATTTACTGTAATTAGAATATATGTGTATATATAGATTTGGGATGTACAATCAACTTACTGATGAAATTTAAAATATGTAGACAGAATTATATAGGTAAGGATTTGGTTGAAAAAAAATGGTTTAACTAACTTATTTAATTATCTTAAATGCTAAAAGATTTTAAAACGAAATTTGTTAGTCTAAAATAAAATATTAGTTAATTAAATTATTTAATGGTAAGTGATTATTCAAATTAGTTCAAGTATTTATTAAAAGAAAATTTGTTTGAAATTAAATTAATCAGGTAAAATAAAAATTATTAGATTAAATAAATTTTTAAGGATAATTGGATTGTTCGATTTATTCGAATATTAATAAATTGTATAATTATTTATACAAGGTCTAAAACTGTGAAGAAACAAGTTGGAATTGAAATAGATTGCAAGACAAAGGCAAAGGTGAGATCTTCTCACTCAATCAAATATTATTCTGATTTAAATTTTGAATAGTTAGATTTAAAATTGATTGACTGTGTGCTTGGATGGTTGATTGATTTATAATAATTTATTCACTGGATGATATTATATATATAGTAGTATATCGTATTGGAGTGACTGATTTCCCGCATTATATAGCGGATGAGACCCTATGCACCGTATAATAGCGGATGATATTTTATAAATCTCATATACCGCGATATTGCACCTCGAAGTGGAATTGTTATTTAAGTGTTGTGCCAATGTCTGTGGATGCAGGGAAAACAGGTTGGAGGGATCCAACTGGATTCCTCAAATATTTGAATTAGTTTCAATATTGTGTGTTGATTTTTTGTAATCTGTGTGTGACTATTTGTGATTGAAACTGTTGAAGGCTATAATTTAGCCAAATATATTTTTGGTATCATAGGATACCAGAAATAAATAAAATTTGATTTTTGAAATTTAGTAGAAAATTTATAGTAAATTAATTTTAGAAAATTGAATAAATTTAAAAGAAGAAATTTATTTCAAAAGATAATAAATTTGGTGTTGAAACAAATTTAGAAATCAATTTTGGAAATTGATTTGGTATTTGAAAATAAATTTAGAAATCAATTTAGAATTTGATTCGGTGCTGAAAATGAATATTTGGAAATCAATTTGAAAATCGTATATCAACGGATATTTAGAAGTTTAAATTCACAATGGGAATTTATAAAGAAAAGGGAAATTTGTTTTAAAAATAAACATTTGGTTATTTTTAAAAGTGTGGAAAGGAATTTACGGATTTGGAACGTAAATTTAAAATAAATTCAAAAAAGATTTATAAATTGATTTGAATGGACCATTTTAGAATGGAAGGTGTACTTCCTTGGAAAACCGAGTATGTTTCCAAAGTAGCTTTCGAAATATAAATTAAAAGTTCTAGAGATGTTTTTTTTTTAAAATAAAAGAATATTTTGAAGAAATTATTTTCTTAAGTTATTTAGAAAATCTTTAAAGTAAAGATTTATTTAATTAATTATAGAAGTAATTACTTAAAGATTAAATTGATACTTGTTTTAGAAAATGGGTATTTAAAATAGTTATACCCTATCTACTAATTTTATTGTAAAGTTAGTTTGGACTTGGAATTTTATATGAGACATTTATACAATATTTCCATAACTAATATTTAAATAAATGTTTTAAAATAGTTTTATCTAAATGTTTTCCAAGTATATATTTTGAATAAGTGATTTGGAGTATTTTAAAGTATTTGATCTCGGCAGACTTTCAGTGGAAATAAATAATATCGGGAATCTTATTCCATGAGTGAAAAGTGATTTGAAATTTGTTTTCAAATGGTTGAAGTGTTAAAAATATATATCTTGCGAAGATATTTCAAAAATAATAATTGGGGAATTATTTAAATCTTGGTGATTGTTGTGAATATCTATTGATAGTTAAATAACCGACTATCAATACTGGCCTTTAAATGGCATTAGAATTTCGATGCGACCGATAGTCGAATTCCAAACGGATATTCGAAACCCACATCGAACCTTTGTGATTGTGATGGATCTTTTGTTTAAGAAGATCAATGTGGAAGTTGTTCTGATTTGTTTGAAATCTGAATGAACACTTAATTTTAAAAAATAAGCGCTCATTATTCAGACTAGCCGGGAGAGGACCTTATGTCATAAAAAAAAACCATTCCGAATAATGATACGACGAAATGGGATTGCATTTGAAGACGGTGTTGAAGACCGGGCATTTTCGAAAGCGAAAGGATTACCTATCGAATGTCTCTGCACCGGGTTGCTCCGGTATAGAGATTTTATCACCCTTTGTGATGAGAATTTCGGACGTGATTAGTGAATATACGGATTGCAAGGGCTTCTTTGAAGTGCCTTCGGTTCCGTTCGATCTCGGAACGGATTTCTATGGATGTGTGTCTGACGTTACACTTTGAGATGTAAAGCTGGTTTCTATCAAATACATTTCTGTTGGTGGCGAAGAATTTATTCTCTTAGCTTAACACCCTTTTCTGAAACGTACGAGCTCAAAGGTTGTGTAGTTGATGGTTATTAGTGATACATTCCCAAATTGGTAATGTGGCATACGAAGTGTTGCTGATCATTTATTGATCAAAGCATTGCTTTGTGAAAAGCGTAGCTTTGTGGACGAGACCTCATCGAGCCTCACAAACCGGTAATGGTCGAAACAGGAAAGATGCGGCAAGGTTTCAGGGGTAGCTCCCCTAGGGTATGTCCATTCCTTCTGGAAAAGGGTGGTATTAGGTATGGAGCCCTGATATTTAACCTATGTGGATACTGCAAATACTTTTCTTTGTGGTTGTTGGTGTAGAAGATCCTTGGATAAAGGTCGCAAACGACCAGGGGTGGCATATCTTAGGTTTTACTTCCCAGGAAGGGGGTAACCGGCCTTGTGTTGGCAGAGAGCCGGGTAGGTTCTCGGGGCATCCCTCCAGAGGCGTACCCATGTGGCAGTAGGAAGTTCCTTAGCCTGATCATTTTTTGGAAATCCAATGAAACAATACGCGCCTTGTACGGTTTTAGTTGTATAACCTGCCATGGAATGTGGTGGTAACCTGCTATTGAACATGCTAGCTATAGTAGGCATAAGTGCGAAATGCCTATGCTGGCTAAGATTAATATTATACTTTCGAAATATTTTCCACACTATGCACTAATAATAACAATAATATCAAAGGATTTTGCGTATCAAGCATGTTTGACTATCATAAGGAGAAATCTCCTCCAATTCTGCATTTGCATTGTGTGTGTGGCGGAAGGCCTTATGGTAGTTTCATTTTCCAAAAAGCATAGTGGATTTCTTTTATTTTCTTTGTGAAAATAAATGTTTTTAAGATCTCACACCAGTCCCACGAATGACCTGGAGTTTATTATTCCCTTTCTAAACTTTGGGTGCCCACAAATTTTTCCACACGGGCAACCTAGAGCCAGGTTATCATTATTCTGGAGCGAAGTCGAAAAAGAGATGCTGTGGAGATCAGGAGCAAGCTGGATGGCGAAGCGTATCACTAGTATATGTTATATTCTTTTCCGCTGTTTGTTGTTGTAACACTCTGATAATGTAATGTGATGTAATGTAACAACTGATATAGTTCTTTATTTTAAAGATATTCATTTATCTATTATATTTGTTCCGCTGCGATATGTGAGATTCTGATGTTGTTTTCTTTTCTTCTTCTACCTCTTTCTTCTTTAAACCCGAAGACTCGTATATTTTTTCCACTTTGGGCTGAATTGTTGTGGATTTTGCCAGCTCAAAAGGGGTACGGATTTGCAGACCTTTACAACACAAGTCTACATCACTTGAACAAAACACAAATCCCAGATTAGATCCTCCCATCTCAAATAAATGTCGAAACCACACATGGAACCCCGTATCTCAACAGATCTCGGAATCATACATGGATTTCCACATCCTGAATAGATCATGAACATTTACACGTGTTTGAGCATCTTAAACAGATCTCGAATCTCCACATAGATTCTTTCTTCAACCACTTCCAAAACATTGAATCCGTACTAGTTTTGAAGTAGTGATCGGTAAGTAAAACACTTACCAATCCTGGACTCTTCAAAACCAATCGATGAATTTCCGGTAAACTTAATTCCGATTCTTTCAAAAATAGTGAGAGCTAGAGACATTTCATACCAATACTCCTTCCTAGGGGTTCTTATTGGTATAAAATCGTGAAGCCTTTCGATTTCTTTCTAAGTTAATATTAGGTCAAATTCGATAATTTACTAATCGATTATCCAATCAAAACAATTGCTTATGCAAATCATAGTTCGTATGTTTAATTCGTTTTTGACTTTCAACTTAACTATTCCTAGACACTTCATTCTTGAATCTCATAAATAGATAAGTCTACCTTGTTGGATTTTAATGTTAAGTATAATATTAATGATTTCCATAAACAATAAGGGATCAACTCGATTAACAGGTTTTCGACATTTTCCACTTAACTATTCCTCGGTTAAGAGGAAAGCCCAGTAATTAGAGCTTTATTGGTCCATCCGTACTCGACATAAATCTTAACTCTCACCAATCGATAAGATTACTTCGTCAACTTATTAATGTTAAGCATAGTTAATTACTTTTCTAATAAGTAATTAAACAATCCACCATTTGGCCATTTAGCAATTCTAACCCCTTTTTGAAAACATTTAAAATACTTGGAAATACATATAATAAGTTTTAAAATATGTGGAAATACTTAAAACAGATTTTATAACATTTATCCAAAATATTATCTAAAAATAACAAGTTTGAAAAATCAACAAAACTTGGAAAAGAACATGTTTTATTCTAAAATTTCTTTCTTTAAAAATTCATAACTAATTTTCAAAAATTCAAAATATCTCAAACTAATTTTAAAATACTCCAAAAATAGTTAGGCAATACTTTTGAAAAGAGTAAAACAATTCACTCAAACTTAAAGTCTTTTTTTAAAACATTTGAAGTCCAAAAATCAAGGTTAAACGATGCAGTTTTGCACTAGTGATGTTTTAGCCTTTTTCGAGATGTTACTTAACTTTTTACTATTCTATCTTTTAATAGCAACAATCATACATATATATAATAATGTAAATATGGCAAGAAATCCCTATGTATCTCTCTACAAAGTTCCATAACAATTGCCAAAAACAAGGCAATTCCGAACTGCATCTATAATGACTATCGCTATAAGTGCACTTGCAAATCCAAGTCCGATCTAAACCAAAGTCCATCTATAACCTATGTGCTTTGTTCAAGATCTGTTCACATGTCATATAAGTCCATTAAAGTCCATTCCAAGTTTGCTCAAGTCCATGTGCATGGTTCACAATTGTCACCTACTTTTAAAGTAAGAAGTTACAACCATTGTTTTCAACATAAGTTAACAATAATTCAAACAACATTAACATGATCAAACACAACATATGTATGTTATATTTTTCATCCAAAGTGAGATGTTAACTCACCTATAATCCAACAATAACCAAGATCCAAGCTAACCAAAGTCCAACTCAAAAAAGCTAGCAACCACCTTTCCTTCCTCGCTTTCCCGTCTTTATGCATTTTTTTGCTCCTCCCCCCTCGCTAAGGCTCATGGCCTCTAGGATTTTTGTAGTCTGGCTATGCTGCTTCTACTATTGACTTGGTAGAAGGTTATCTAATATATTGCTAAGCCTTATAGTAAAGTTTGAAATGATTTGGAGATGGTTTGCAAATAATTTGCTTTAGGAATTTAGGGATGAAGAAGAAGAAAAGCCATTGAAATTTTAACTCAAAACTTAGGAATTTTTGTGATATATTTCCTAAGGCATGCCTCTCCTTATATAAGAACAATAATGGTAATCTATATTCTTTCCTTCACTCCCCAACCGTGCCATGGCAGGCTCAACTCCCATTACTTCTCCGATGTCTCTTCTTCTTTATGTTACTTCTCATTTATGGCTAATTACACTTATACCCTTCTCGTAATAATATCTTTTATCCTAATATAACTTTCTAGGACATTCCATACTTTATGAAGAGGAGAGTGTGTTAATTAGTTGCAAATATATTCATTTTATCTTTAGCTAAGTGCACGATATTTCATACAACTTATATTGATCGAAAAGCTGTTTATCGATAAACCGATTTTCAGTCGCATTGTTGTTTTTTCTTCGAAGAATATGGTTTTTTTAAACACTTTTCAAAAACAATTTTCTTGTCAATGTTTATTAGATAATGGTGTTAAACATATTATAAAATCATATTTATAACACTTAAACATATCTCAAAATTGAAGGAATTGGGCCAGCCCACAGCGGAAGAAATGAGTGAATTTCAAAAAAAAAATAGTCATTGTGGATCTTTAACGGGCCTATGAAATCTCAATAAACTTAGAACTTTTCTAAGTTTTATTTTAATAAAATTAATATTTTATTTAATTTTACAAATAAAGTTTTACTTTAATTTAATGTGCATATAAATTAGAGTATATCAAATATACTCTTATGTATATATTTGTGTGTAACATCAATTTATTAAATTTATTAAATTTATTTAGAGAATGGAACTTTTCATTTCCTATCTCTTACATTATTCAATTAATGACGTGGCATAAACTTATTTAAAGTATGAAACTTTTCATTTTCTTCCTCTTAACTTATTCAATTAACGAGGGGTACATTATTTATATGGAGAGAGAAACCTTTCTTTTATCTCTCTTTAATTAAATTGATTGATCATATAAATATCATTAATTAGCAACATATATATGGCACAAATGTAAGTATAAACAAGTGTGTGTGTGCGTGTGTGTATTATAGTGTAAATGTTGTAAGTGCAACATGATAGGTGTTATCAATTGATGGCAAGGTGTAGAAGATAAACAAATTAAATGGAGCCAATAACGTAAAGGAAAAAATGGGTAACAACGATGATTGAATCAATTTCTCATTTCATAAACTTAATTAATGCAGCATATAAATGACAAACTGTAGGCATCATAATATAAGGATATAAGCAAATAAAATAAACGTATGTATATATTACTGCCTCGTTTAAACTGTTTCCTCCTTTTGGAAAGAAATCTAATCATACTTTGACAGTATGAAATACATGCAATACATTTTGTATAATCAAACATACATATAAAATTAATCGTGTACATGTAAGATTAAATCAAATCTTTCTACGTAATTAAAATTAGAGTTTATAACAATCAATTCAAAAGTAGGTTTGTTGTCAAAACATTAATTGTATGTATGTAATATTCAATAAAATATCTTTAATTAATACAAATTAGAGACTATAGTAATCAAATTAAAATTTAGATTTATTTCCAAAACATCTTCCTTTATTTTAATTTCCATAATAATAAAACACAATATACATACATATAAACTTTCAAATCTAATATCACATTCTGTTTTATATGATTTAAAACATGAATCTTCAATAAAACGCTGTAATATTCATAGACAAATTTTAGCTTAATTTGTTAAAGTAAAATTCAATCAAAACAATATGAACATACAAAATTTTACATCTAAAGGATTATACTTTGAATTAGACATTTACAATATAGATCTACAATAAAACATTGTATTTAAATATATATGAATTTTAATTCTAATTTAACAAAATAAGAATCTAATTGATAAACTAAACATACAAAATTTCTGATCTAAAAATTAGACTTTAAATTGAATGTTTAGAATATAGTTCCAAAACAAAACATTATATTTAAACATATACAAATATTAGTTTTGATTTACAAAATAAAACACCAACTGATTCATTCAACAAACAATTCAAGCTAAATAAACAATTCTCAACTTAAATGAGGAAGTGATATGTACATACAAATTATGATGATTAAATTTCTCTTTTAACAAACATTACATCAAATATCATAATCTATTAAAAAAAACATACTTTATTACCCAAAGCCTTGAAGCACATCTTGAAAATGGACTTCCCTTTGGATGTTGCCTAGAAGTCACACCTTGAATGATGATATGTTCTTATATCTTCAAAATCCCCATCTTATCCTTGCAAGAGATGGATGAACCACTTTTGTTTTATTTATTTTTGATGTTTTCATGCGGAATTGAAAGAATTTTGGAAATTTTTTTTTTTTTGTTTTCTGCCATTGAAAGTTAGGAGGAGAGAAAGAAAGAACTGTGCATCCAGAATGAATTATAGAATATATTTTGTTTGGAAGAATGAAACTTTTCCCATTCTTTAATTATAACTTCCATAATTAATTCCTTTGATTGTTTCTCTCTCTCCAATCTTTTCTTTATATGTATGTCATCAAATGACATAATATTTCCAAATCATGTCATCAAATGACATAAAATATCCATAAATCATATCATCAAATAACATAAAATTTTCATATATCATTTCATGCAATTATCATTAAATTACATCAATATTGTATATCAGTGCGCATAAATATAACTTTTATAAAAGCATTAAAATAATTACAAAAAATTCCAATCATCAAATAATTAATATTTCTCAAATATCAATTTATTTAATCAATTTACAACATTTTATAAATTAATTAAATCACGTGGTTTTTCAAAGAATTCATCATTACGGTTGTGTGACTCAAAGGTGTAAATTCAGTCGACGATTAGTATTGAACTATTCGAATATTAACGTCCACATGTTACTTAGCCAGTGGTGTAGCATTTTGGCCGAATTTATCGCTTACATATCTTTTCGTAATATCTAATTTTACTTATTGTATGCGATATCTAATACTAATAGTGATAATTATTTACACCAATTCTCTTCATCAAAGCATATCACTTTGGATTTATGGAATTTGTTTCCAATATTATCCACATTCAACTTTATAGTCCAAAAGCGAAGTCCTTGATTCAATAATAACAATTTTTATTAATCGAAATACTCTGGCCATAGACTTTGACTTTGAGTTGACTTCAGTTGACCATGATACTACGTTATATAACCGAGGAGACGAATCCTATCTCGAATAGTGTTTCATTCCAATGCTTCCACTCGACCCAATTATAGTCGTTCGATGAACGTCGTGCCATGATTTAACTATAATCAAAGTGGAGCTTCCATATTGAAGATCAAAAGTATTCTCAAGTCGAGAGAATTGTGTAAAGTAGTCACATCGATATTTTCTGCTTGACCTTAAGCAACATAAAGCTATCGAGTGAGTCATTCCATAGTTATCAAGTAACTATTAGTCATGAGTAATACACTACCAACATTTGGAGTGCATTACATACTTCGGTCTCAACGGATACATCAATATTTAGTCTCGATGTATCTTGACTAGGAATATTTAAAATGGTATATTTGTTTCATTGTGATAAATTACTCACAGTTACAACACTTTGTAACTACTATCCCAAAACATACCATTTATGGATTTTCTATTAAGTATATTAAATTAAATTAATTAATTAATATAACCACATTATATCAAGTATATAACAGAAAGAAAACACCTTTATTTCGATTAAGATTGGTCAACGAGTTAGATATATGTAACAAATTACATAATTACCCCTATGGCATACACCTAACTCTATCAATCTCTCACTTGCACTTAGGGTCAACTATATAATCTTAATCCAACTTCTCCGATTAGGTCAGTCCCTTTGTGGACGGGTATGCAATTATGTTTTAGCTATCTACTCTGTCAATCAACTCTCTCCGACTGTGATAAAGTGCTTTATGACGTAGAATAATTCGAAGTATGTCTCTCGACGTCTATTGAGCTATAAGTTCTGTTACAAACAATATTATGACATTGTTATCATATAACAATGTTATGAGATTCTCAACATTTGAAATCGGCTCAGTTATAAATTTATGCACTTATATTTTATACACATTGTCTTTATTGTGACGTTATTCTAGTCGATGTACTTGGCCTTTTTCATTGAATTAGCCACGGTCTTTCATTTAGAATATTTCCCACTTAAAGATTCTTAACTTGAATTTATTATTGACATATTATACTCAATATCACTTATGAAGTTTTGAGTCCGAATACTCCTTCGTAAGGTGTTTTCGTTTATGTAAATAATTCTCTAGTTTTTCATAAATACATGAGAATACTTCAAACAACCATTTAGTTGTATCAATTTGGATTTGATATTTGCTTTATGTATCAAATACATAAACAAATCACGATATTGTAGATAACATAACATGTATGATAATTCATATTGCTAATGCAAAGTAATCAATCTTACATGTTCCGTATTAAACATTTTAAGATGTCCTTCCATATCATTTGGGGCATTCCTAACATTTTTTATACTTACTATAAAAGACATCATTTATTAATCTAATATTAAGTATTAAAACAACTAAGGTTGATTTTAACACAAATACAGTGTTAAAATCAACAAAGTGTTATTTACTTATAGTTTAGAAATATTAATGTACCTTTTAATTTTGTTCTTATGAACACATGCTTCCTCTGCACTTTGATTGAAAATTAAACTATTTGATATTTCTATCAAAATACTTATTCAACTTTGATGCTTATAAAATGATACTTTCGTATCATTTCTTGGATCATATCAAAGACTCACAAACTCAATATCGCTCCCACTAATTTTGAGATATTTTTGGTTAACATGTGTAAACAGCTTACTCTAAATCGTTATTAAATTTTTTAATTTCAATATATGTATCAAAACACTAGGACTTATCAAGTAATAATTTTGTGAGTAAATCCGAATTGACTTGAACATGTTGAATATTAAATCTATTGCGCTAATTTCAACAATTGAAATTTGCGATATTATTCTTATCAACATTGCTCATTTAATTCCAACTGCATCAGTCTTACTGATAAAGACACGGTCGAGGTCGATGGATCATATCCATTCAGTTACGACTACCAAAATCTATATTTTGATAGCATACTTGGAATTCTTTCGGATTTACGCATCATACCATACAGAGTCGACACACTTAATGGTTTAATCAAACTATCTAGGAACATATATTTTCGATATTAATAAGAAACTCATAGTTTCTCTTCGATGCGCGAGAATACTTATTAGACATTCTAATGCTATTTGTTCATTTAGATTGGTTAATTTCATTTCACCTCATATAATAAGTTCTATCCTTGGATCGTATCCAATTACATTTTACCACTAATAATTCCTCGAAGAAATTTCTTCACAATGAAGTTGGTATATCTTGAAAAAAAAATTGTTTCTTAGTGCAATAGAATAGGTATTCATAAACATTTTATGAATTTCTTTATTTACAAAACTGATTTGATTTTAGTTTAGAAGAATTATGTTCGAAACATAAATAAGTCATCAATGACAGTCTTTTCAAAAAAAATTGGGGAGATTCATACAAGATCCCTCATGAACAATTATTATATGCGATCTTTCGACTCACACAATCTACCAATTCCTTGGCTAGGATATGTTGGAGTTTCTTATATATTCTTATCTTGTAAAATTTTATAAACTGCTATTCAGATGAAATAATATTAACCTTATGTAATACCTTTAAGTACATTACCTTATAGAAAGAAACTAACTCAACTTCACTCACAATTAATCGTACGTTGTCCAAAAAAGTTCGATACTCAATATCGATGCATCATTATGTATCACATGGAGGAGTAATTTTGAGATTCAATCTTTATTCATTTTAGATACGTTTGGAACATTTTCTAACATATTCACTCGTTTGATCAAATCAAAATATTTCTACTTCATGTTATTTTATTTATTTCTGTTTTATATTATATAAGTTTACCGTAGACGTACTACATGCATATCAAATACGCATGTCATGTCGACGATAACTCATCGGTGAATATGATGAAGTACATGGAGCTATTTTGATATTTATAGAATTATGATTGCAAACATCTACATGTATCAATCCGAAGAGTTCATCAACTCTGATGATACTCCCACTAAATGGGTGCATAGCACTTTATTGTTTTAGATATAATTAACACGTATCAAATACTTCAAAATCATACAACAAGATTATTTCTCAAAATTACTACTTGGTCTATAATTCCAAAACAACCATAAATAATATTAGATACTTTTGTATTTTTCAATGCATCACTTTTGTTATAAAAAAATTACCACATTATAGTTTTATTTCATAAAGAATATTCATAATATTCATATTGAAATATAGCCATGTCTGTTTCAGTCGATACCGAAAAAATAATCATTATTTCCACCATTACTATAATAGCGTACTAAATTCAGAAGTCCATCATTCACTTAATATAATTTGTTTATTTCGTACACTGCAACTATTTAAAATGGAGACTTTCTTGATCAAATAAATTGAGCTCAAAGAAATAAATAACATAGAAAACAATTTTCTATTTGAAAATACATTTTGGAATAGGAATCATATTTCTTATTCCAATATTAAGTATCAATTATTATTACAATTCTCGTTTCCAATGTTTCTCTATGAAACATAAATACGTATTCATTTTCTTCATCCCAACTCTACCTTAAATTACATCTTTTCTTATACATTCGTTTTCCTTTCAAATGATCAAACTATTCAAAAGAAAACCTTACTACAATATCATAACAAACTCTTTACAAAAGCGCATTTGATTATCTTTAGCGTTTAAGGACATCAAATATGTTACACTTTACGTAAACCGATCAAAATGACATTCCAACGATCGAGTTCTTATATCTATCTTATAGTTTTTGGTCTTGTGTTACATTAACACAATATGATCCCTTTTGTAATCAATCAGATTGAATACTTGATCTCGCATTAAGGTTCATTTGGTTTTTCGGATGAACTAATTTTATCAAAATATTGTACATTACAAACTTTGACCATCACCATATAACATGTATATGCAATTGTATATGGATCAAATATCCATAGTCTTGTATTGCTTTTAAAGTTCGAAACTCATAGTATGCAATACATTGTCTTGACCAAATAAAGGCATAAGTGACCAAAGCACGAATGTATTTAGTAGTTGTAAAATCAGGCTCTTGCATGAGTGTTGAAACATTAACATGCAATAGGAATTTAATAGTGGGCATTATATTTTCATTTGTCAACTTTCAATTCAGTTCGTTTGTACATGTTAATTGATACACATTTTATCAATCATATTAAATGGACAAATTTATCATTGTACATAATTATAACATTATTTAACATATATTCTTACAATATTAGAAAGGTTAAACGTTACCATTTCATTTTTTTATAAGGCTTCCACTAATCTTTTATGTTCTCCAAACCCTAAGATGAAACATAGAAGTATTTCGGCTTCACTAGTGGCTGTTAGGACTCATTTGTCTTGGTATTCTGACCTTGAGTTTTCTCAACAAATCATAGCCCAACAAACGATGGATAACTCCTTATCGGTTGTATCACATACAACTCCTGGCTTGTTTTTCTTTATCCAAATCTCATTTCGACCTTGAGTTTGCTCAAGAAATCAAAAGAGATTATTCACTTGTACCTACCATATCGTGATGGCCTAAGTATAGTATATGTACCTTGAGTTTGCTCAACAAATACATATAGTTATCTTACCTTGTCTATTTAATATATTAGTAATACTACACATAACATCTTTAGCTTGATTTTTCTTAACAACTAAGGAGTATGCAGTAATTTATTAATATATATATATATATATATATATATGGTAGAGGACAATATTATATTAAAGATTCATAATCTTTAATATATTATATCGAGTGATATTGACTTATGGAATAATGTATTTTTCATGAAATACCCTCATGATTCAAGCATCGGACATATCAGAAAGCACGGTATACGTACATTTACGTATGTATTTATTCCTCAAGTCTATTTGGATTCTTTATGCTCCACCTTTAGTTTATACATTCATATCATATAAGTTTTATTATTATATAACTTTATATTTCATATTACTTATACGATAGTCTTATGTATAATATTTTATTTAATTAAACCTTATTTAATTAATTCAAATTGATTAACTCTTTAATTAATTTTTTATTAGTATTCCAATATTATAAATTTATAGCGTATACTATAACCTTTATAATATAGCGGATATATCTTATATACGAGTATTTTTATTTAATCAATTAACATTTAATTAATTAATTTAATTAAATAATTTTAATTAAATTATATTAATTTCAAAATCTATCTTATATACATAATACATGTATACTTATGTTACCTCGAACTCTTTAAAATAACTAATATATATCAATTTATATAGTACATGCATATAAGTATTAATAAATTAAATCATTTAATTAACTTATTTTTTTAATATTATTAATAAATTTTTAAATTTTTAAATATTTAAATTAATATTTAAATAGTGCTAAACATTTTGAAGTTTTCATTACCTTTTCAAACAATTTGAAAATTTATGTTCTATTGCAAACTTTTATAATAAACATGTTTTTATCTTAAATTTAACTTTTAAATTTAAAATCATATCTTAATTTTCAAACTATTTTGCAAATTAGCCTAAGGCCCAATTCAAATTGGACATATTCTATCAGGGGCAACCGTTGGGCTCTCATCACCTTTCAGGCCAGATAAGTAACCAGGCAGGACAAAGTACATGATTACCCAATTCCAATCTTAGACATCACCTTTCTAGACACCGTACTAAGTGCAATAAGCTTAATTAGTTAGCACTAACATGACTAATTTAGACCACATAGACTATTGGGATCTGATACCATGAAGGAACTGGGCTAGCCCGCAATGGAAGAAATGGATGTATTTCAAAAAATTTAGCCATTGTGAGTCTTTAATGGGCCTATGAAGTCAAAATATACTTAGAACTTTTCTAAGTTTCATTTAAATAAAATCAATATTTTATTTAATTTTATAAATAAAGTTTTACTTTAATTTAAAATGCATGTAATTAGAGTATATCAAATATACGCTTATGTACATATTAGTATGTAACAGTAACTTATTAAATTTATTTAGAGAAGGAAAAATTTTATTTCCTATCTCTTAAATTATTCAATCAATGACGGGGCATAAATTTATTTAAAGAATGAAACTTTTCATTTCCTTCCTCTTAACTTATTCGATCAATGAAGGGGCGCATTATTTATATGGAGAGAGAAACTTTCATTTCTCTCTTTAATTAAATTGAGTGACCATATAAATGTTATTAATTAGCAACATATATATGGCACAAATGCAAGTATAAACAAGTGTGTGTGTGTGTGTGTGTGTGTGTGTGTGTGTATATATATTATAGTGTAAATTCTATAAGTGCGACATGATAGGTGTTATCAATTAATGGCAAGGTGTAGAATATAAACAAAATTAAATGAATAGCCGATCACATAAAGGAAAAAATGGGAAACAAATAAAGGGTAACAACGATGATTGAATCAATTTCTCATTTCGTAAACTTAATTAATGCGCCATATAAACAACAAATTATAACCATCATAATATAAGGATATAAACAAACAAAAATAAATGTATGTATATATTATCACCTCATTTAAATTGTTTGCTCATTTTGAAAAGAAATCTAATCATACTTTGACAATATGAAATACATGTAATAAATTTTATATATGCAAACATACATATAAAATTAATCGTGTATATATAAGATCAAATCAAATCTTTCTACTTAATAAAAATTAGATATTTATAACAATCAATTCAAAAGTAGGTTTATTGTCAAAACATTAATTGTATGTATGTAATATTCAATAAAATGTCTCTAATTAATACAAATTAGAGACTATAGTAATCAAATTAAAATTTAGGTTTATTGCCAAACATCTTCCTTTTCTTAAATTTCCAAAACAACACAAACACAATATACATACATGCAAACATTGAAATCTAAAATTACATATTGCTTTATATGATTTAGAACACGAATCTTCAATAAAACGTTGTAATATTCATAAACAAATTTTAGCTTAATTTGTTAAAGTAAAATCCAATCAAAACAATATGAACATACAAAATTTTAGATCTAAAGGTTTATACTTTGAATTGAATGTTTAAAATATAGACCTATATTAAAAAAAAATATTCAAATATATATAAATTTTAATTCTAATTTAACAAAATAAGAACCCAATTGATGAATTGAACATACAAAATTTCTGATCTGAAAATTAGACTTTAAATTGAATATATAGAACATTGTTCCAAAATAAAACATTATATTTAAACATATACAAATATTAGTTTTGATTTATTAAATAAAACACCAATTGGTTCATTCAATAAACAACTCAAGCTACAAAAAACAATTCTCAACTTAAATGAGGTAGTGATATGTACATACAAATTATGATGATTGAATTTCTCTTTCAAAAAACATTACATCAAATATCATTATCTATTAAACAAAAGCATAACTTATTACCCAAAGCCTGTAAGCACATCTTGAAAATGGACTCCCCTTAGGATGTTGCCTAGAAGTCACACCTTGAACGATGATATCTCCTCAAATCTTCAAGTTCCTCATCTTATCCTTGCAAGAGATTGATGAACCACTTTTGTTTTATTTATTTTTGATGTTTACATATAGAGTTGAAAGAATTTTGGAAAATTTGTTTTTTTGTTTTCTGTCATTAAAAGTTAGGAGGAGAGAAAGAAAGAATTGTATGTTCAAAATGAATTAGAGAATATATTTTATTTGAAAGAATGAAACTTTTTTCATTCTTTAATTAAAGCTTCTATAATTAATTCCTTTGGTTGTTTCTTTCTCTCCAATCTTTTCTTTACAGGTATGTTATTAAATAACATAATATTTCCACAAATCTTGTCATCAAATGACATAAAATTTCCATACATCATGTCGTCAAATAACATAAGATTTCCATATATCATTTCATGCAATTATCTTTAAATTACATCAATATCGTATATCAATGCGTGCAAATATAAGTTTTATAAATGCATTAAAACAATTACAAAAACTTCCTAATATCAAGTAATTAATAATTGATATTTCTCAAATATAAATTAATTTAATCAATTTACAACATTTTATAAATTAATTGATTCATCTAGTTTTCAAAGAATTCATCATTATGGTTGTGCGACTCAAACTTGTAAATTTAGTCAGCAACTAATATTGAACAATTCGAATATTAACGTTCACACTTCACTTAGCAAGCAGTGTGACATTTTGATTGAATTTATCGCTTATACATCTTTTGGAAAAATAAATTTTACTTATTATAAGTGGTTCCTAATAGTGACAATTATTTACACCGATTCTCTTTATCAAAAGTATATCACTTTGTATTATGGAATTTGGTAATGGTCAAAATTCCAATATCATCCACATTCAACTTTATAGTCCAAAAGCAAAGTCTTTGGTTCAATAATAACAATTATTATTAACCAAAATGCTTTGTCAGAGACTTTGACTTTGAGTTGAGTTTAGTTGATCGTGATACTAACCTCATATAACTAAGGAGATGAATTCTCTCTTGAATAGTGTTTCACTTCCAATGCTTCCAATCTACCCAACTATAGTCGTTCGATGGACGTCGTGCCATGATTTAACTATAATCAAAGCAGACCTTCCACAATGAAGATCAACGGTATTCTCAAGTCATGGGAATTGTGTAAATTAGTCACATCAATATTCTTTGCTTGACCTTAGTTGTATTAACTAATAGAAAGCAATCAAGTGAGTAATTCCATAGTTATCCAATAACTATTAGTACGTAACATCTTGGCGCCCCCCACAACCATGAGTAATACAATGACCAATATTTGGAGAGCATTACGTACTCCAGTCTCAACGGATACATCAATATCCAGTCTCGATGCATCTTGACTTGGAACAATTAAAATGGTATACCTGTTTCATTGTGATAAACCACTCACGGTTACAACACTTTGTAACTACTATCACAAAATATACCATTTATGGATTTCTATTAAATATACTTTTAATTAAATTAATTAATTAGTATAACAACATTATATCAAGTATATAATAGAAAGAAAAAATCTTTATTTCGAAAAAAATTGATCAACGAGTTGGATATATGTAAAAAATTACATATTTGCCCCTAGGGCATACGCCTAACTCTATCAAAAATATATCGATATTCGAAGACGAAGTGTTTGAATTTCCGAGCCGCTACACTAATATTACCTTTTTCCCTTCAAATGAACTTGTCATATCAGCTCCAATTACTACAACAGGGACCCTACATTTAGAATTGTCTTGAACTACACGTTTTTCTAATTGTTTACAATTAAGGCGATCAATGGATACCAGAAAAATGCGAAATCCGTCCGCCCAGCATCCGCATCCGAAAAGCGGATAAATGTCTGATATCCGAAAAAGCAGTTGCGGATGCGGAGACATCCGCATTCGAAAATTATCCGTCCGGTTATGTCAAGATTATAGTTCAAATTATGTGTATTTTAATGCATTAAATGGTATTGTTTATTGTTTTATTAAGCTAGTAGTTCATATTATATGCTCTTAGTGCTTACTAACCGCTCAAAACCATTTCTAATCATCATATTTATTAATTTTTGACACTTTTATAATCAATGAGATTGAAAAATATTTACGGTAGACTAAAATTTTCTTTTCTTAATTCTTGTTTTATTGGTCGTTGACAGATATGATAATTATCTGATATCCATCCGCATCCGCGGATGCAGATATGTCACTATCCACATTCGATGGCACTATCCGCATCCGAAAGCATCCGTTGATAGGCCTATTTACAATTGTGTGTTCGTCCTTCTATCAACGTTTCCATATGCTCCATATGTAACAATCCGCACCCTAGTGGGTCTTTCACTAAATCAAAAACCCAAGTCCCCCAAAGTGCAGATGTTTGGTTTAGTATCTAGCAAATGAACAAATAAATGCATATTAGAGTGCTATCGATATATCTCATAATGGAATAATAAAATATAATAAATCATATTACTTACCAAGATTAACACTTTTTATATGTACTGTCCTTGTCATTGGCGAGCATGCTTGAAGAAACCCGTCTTTCCATTATTTCCCTCTTGCACTGGTACCTGTATCTCTAAAACTATCATATGAGCTGTAATGAAGAAGGGTTCAGAATAACGTTTTGCTGACTGGTTAATTATACATTTTATGCATAACACTAGTTTCTACCGGTTGCCTTCCATTACATGTTATGTCATTTTATTTTACTTAGTCGTCTCGACTATAGTACGCGCATGATTTACCTCATCTATCCAAAGTAGATCATAACTACCTATGTATATATATAAATACATAAGTGTCGTAGTCCCTCTTCGGACCAAGATATTATCCTCGCTAATATTCGTAATCTAACACCATGATAGGATCCATCATCAATGCAATATCACATCCCTACGGAACTACATCTCATATTACGATTACCTATACAACTAGCTTTGGGGAAAGGAACCTGAAATGTCGACTCGTCGATGTATCTTACCGTCTTCATCTGTGTCCACATCTCAATAGTAGTTTACTCCTCGTTGGGTATCTAGTGGTGCCTAATAACTACATCACAATAGCTTAGTCGTATTCTATCCCGCCTTGTGGATTTACTACTTGTCTGCTTCCTATTGTGGACGACTCCACTGACTATAAAGGACTCAGCTTTTCGGACTACCTCATTCATTTTTGAAAGAACTCTTTTATGGGTTAACTAGCCTTGCCCTAACAAACAAACTTAGCAAACATCTATGATGGTGCATTACGTAACGTCACCTAGCCTAGTAGGAGGCGTAGTTCGTTAGTTGTAACCTTGTCTTTTCCATTGACCGCGTAGGATTGATGGTGCACTCAATATATGTACAGCTTCTACTCCTAATTTGGCACCAACACATACTGACGTAACGTCAAGCCGCTTACCATCCTATTTAGATTTCCTAATGCAATCAAAGTAATATCCTTCCCTTAATTTATTGAAACGGACTCTAAAGAGCCTATTCCTTCACCTATACGCAAGCATATATAATCTGTGGGTCCTATAGTTAGATATATTCCACATCATTATAACGCATATAGAACTACTGGTATCCCCTTGCAATGGGCATACTTCTATTGTGCAACACCGCTGACCTCGCATTCCAATCCATACTAATGACTATGTCATTTTATTCATTTAATAATTTATTAACTTTAATAGTTCATACCCATCACAAATACATACTTGAGGCTATATATATATATATATATATATATATATATATCTTCATTCATCCTTACTTAATTATTTTGCCTCTACATTTTGTTGTTAATCTAATTCTTTACTTCTTTATGTGTTTATATCTTACTTGATTTAAGACTATTTACTACTTTCTTTTTAAAAGATTTAAATATCTTTTCTTACTTCTTTAACCATTTTCTCATTTTCTATTTCCTTTTTAACTCTTGAATTATTCTTCTCTACTATTTACTTTCTTTGTTTTATTTGATTTCCATTTTTATTTGTATCGTGTCTTTGCTCTTAGAATGTTCTTAACACATTTGTAATTTTTTATCGAACACTTAGGGATTTTCTACATTTTAATCAAATAGAATTACGTTTCTCCCAAATGGAAAGGTTATCATTATAAATTTTTATATATTATCAGAAAGGAAGATTTGCTTTGTGTTTGGAATTATAAGTAATTATATTTTCATAGTTGTTGAAATAGATGGTACAAAATATGATAAATATCTCTTTTATATTTCTTTCTTTTTGGGTGTATTCCTTATCATTTCAAATGACACACTTTTATTTATTTTAAACTTGATAATCGGTAGAAATCCATATTGCAACATCCTAATATTTCAATAAATTAAAATACCACTTAAACCTCTAAAAATTTATTGCGATTACTTTATTTTACATTCTTCTTTTCAATAACCATTCACATAACAAATATGAAATTATTACATTATTTACAAGTTCATGGTCTACAATTATTCAATAATATATTTAAGGACTTCTAATACCCAAATACTTTCCAGATTTAAATTTATACAACATATATATGTGTCAAGTTAACAATTACATAATATGTAGGAAGACTTTATAATTTCATTGCATGTGTATAGATTTAGCCTACTACTCCATTTTACATTTCAAGTAAGATCTACAGCGATATAAGTATAATATTATACAAAAGTATATATTTTTTCTCACTCACCTTTTTAGTTTTTCAAATCTCTAGAATCCATATGTTTCCAGTTTGACTTCCTTTTTTCTTATTTGGATTTATACATCGTAAGTGTATATATATCTATTAGAAATCTAGATTAGAAAAGTGATTTGGGTTTTGATTTGTGTTTAAGATCTGGAAATATAGTTTACCTTAACTTTGGGAATTTGATTTGAACCTATTCCCTTCCTCAATCATCTTTAATGATTCTCCAATTGTATATATCTATAATCTATAACTATTTCTAAGAAGTTAGAATTTGGAGGAGAAGAGAAAATAGCAAAGATCGACTAATTTTTTTCACTCATCATTTCCTAATTTTTTTTCAAGATCGACCAACTTAAGCTCCGATACCAAATGTAACAACCTGCACCCTAGTTGGCTTGAATTTTCAATAAATCGAAAACCCAAGTCCACTAAAGCATGAATCATTGGTTTGGTATCCTACAATTGAACAAATAAATGCCTGTCAAAGCACTATCGATATATCTCGCAGTGGAATAGTAAAATATAAAAATCATATAGCTACTAACCAAGATTGACACTTCCACTGTTCCCGCCTTGCATTAGTACATGTACCTTTAAAGCTATCCTATGGGTTGTAACGAGGAGGAGGTCTAAACAAAGTTCTGGTAACTGGTTAATTCTACATTTTACGTATAATACTAGTTCATGCCGATTATCTTCCATTACATGTTATGTCTTTTAATTATACTTAGTTGTCTCAACTTCACGTATGCATATGATTCACCCCATCTACCCAAAGTAGAAGTACCACGCCCCCATTTGGACCAAGACACTATCCTGCTAGTACTCGTAATCTGGCACCACGTCAGGATCCATCAACAAAACAATATCACGTTCGTATGGAATTACATCTTATATTACGGCTACCTGTACAACTACGTGTTGGGGAGGGGAACCTAAAATGTCAACTTGCCTGTGTGTCTCATCATCTTTATCCTTGTCCACCTCTCAATGGTTTTTTACGTCTCTTCATGCACCTTGTTGTGCCTAATAACGGCGTCATAATAGCTTAGTTGTATTCTATCTCACCTTGAGGATTTACTACTTGTCTCCTTTCTATTATAGCCTGGCTCCACTGACTATAGAGGACTCAGCTCCTTAGACTACCCCATTCATTTTTGAAAGAACACTTTTATGGTTTAACTAGCCTTGCTCTAACAAACAAACTAGCAAACAACTATAGCGGTGCATTACCTAACGTGATTCTATGACCTATCTGAATAGGAGGCGTAGTCCATTAGGTGTAACCCTGCCTTTTCTGTTAACCGTGCAAGATCAATGATGCACTCAACTTATGTACCACTCCTACTCCTGATTTGGTACCAATACATACTGATATACCGTCGAGTCACTCACCATCCTATTTAGATTTCCTAATGCAATCAAGGCAATACCCTCTCCTTAATTTATTGAAGTAGACTTTATTGAGGGTATTCCTTCAGCTATTCGCAAGCGCATATACTCTACAAGTCCTACAATTGGATATATCCCACATCAATATAATGTATACACAACTACTAGTGGTCCCTTGCGGTAGGCGGACTTTTGTTATGTAACACTACCAACCTTGAGTTCCAACCCACATTAATGACTATGTCATTTAAACCATTTATTAACTTTAACAGCTCATACCCGTTATAAACACATACTTGAGACCAAGGTTGTAAATATCGCTAGGTGAATTGTAACGGCCCACAAATTTATCAATTGAAGTTTTATTTATTTTTAAATATTCAAATATAAGACTTTTTAACATAGATTATGTTGTCTTGAACAATAGATAATAATGGTAATCTTATTTTGAATAAGTATTTATAAAAATATATGCTTTGCAAAAATATCGATAAAATGGTCGAAAATCGTTTTATCAATAAACAACTTTATAATTATCAGAAGTTATGCACAAAGCTGGATACATACACTTATTTATCCGTTTAAACAAGTATATGAAATAAAATTATTTATTTTATTTTTGGGAAATAAAATGTATTTACCATCATCAATAATGGCATCATATTTAATAATTGACTTATGAATTTAAATTGAGATTTAATGATTTAATAATTATTATAATTATTCAGATAATTGTTTTGAAATGATAATAATTCATTTTAATTAGTTATGAAGTGATAATAAGTCATTTATAATATGCTAACACCGTAGCTAGGGACAACTAGTATATGCTAAAGCTTTGATTGAGATTTCATCGGATAAGCCTTTCCGGATACAATGTAAGTAAGAGTGATAGAGATCAAGTAGCGGAGATTGTAGTTTGATATGGTTGGAAGCCATGTTAGAACTGAGCCAGCCCGCAACGGTAGTCGTGGGTGTATTTCAATTTTTTTATCATATTGGATCTTTATTGGGCCTATGAAGTCTAATTCATTTAGAACAATTCTAATTTTTTAAAATAAAATCATGTATTTTATTTAAATTTAAGTATTTTGTAATGTAAAGTTAATTGAATGATTTAGTTTATATATATACATGTATCATATACGTATACATATGTGTGTGCATGCGTAACATAATAATCCATGTAGGGTATAACATGCCCGTATGTAGATGTTGGAATTAACATCGCAATGGACACATTAACTCATTTCGTATGTATTGTATGTTGTCTAAATATGTGCATAAATCTATAATGCAAAATATATTTATACAAATAGTATATACATATATTAAAAAAATATGTCTCAAAATTAAATAAATATATATATATAATTTAAAACATTTGTATAAATATATATACATTATTAAACATATAAAATTATACATACATACATATATATAGTATGCGATAATTAAAATTATATATATAAGGTTAAATAAAATGCATATATATGAATAAATAATTACATTCAAATATTTGAAATATAAATATATATATATATATATTAAAATTATTTCCAGATCAAAATTAGCATAACAAACATAAAATAATAATTTTATAATTTTATCATTATTATATATGTATATATAATAAATAGTTTTTATCATATAATTAAAAATATTAGTAACAATTATTATAAAAATCAAATTTTATAATTTATTAAAATTCAGGTTCTTAAAATACAAGTTCAAAAATTTTTTCATGATTTTTTGACATAAAATATTATTTTTAATAAATAAAAAAATGTTCAACCGAAATAATTTAATTATTAAAAAAATTATGAAATTTTTTCTATGGGTTACTGCATAGATGTAGTAATTTTAAAAAATATAAAATCGAATTTTCGGTGCATAATTATTTTATATATAATAACAATTCAAATAATCAATAAAAGATAATTTAAAATTATTTATATATAAAAAAATTATTTTCAAATTTGATAATTCATATTATGTATAAATAGTAAGGAAAATTTTTATGTTGTTCATACATTATAGATATACATATATGTAATTATATGTTTAAAATATACATTAGTCTATATATAAATTAATATATAAATATACATAAAATAATTAATAATGGAAAATTTTATTTTTTACAGCAAATTAGATTTGTTTATACATAGATTATAACACATAGTAATATAACCATGCACATAACCAAACTACTTTGTGACAACTACATATACCTATGAAAATCTCACATAACTAGATATACAGCATTAATATATATACAGATTTGGGATTAACCAATACCCATAAAAAATGATATGATTACTATAATATATAAATAAATACCAATTGATGATGCCTTTGAGTCCACTTGAATCAATGAATTTCATTCTCTAGTCATGCTCGATCCGTCAGATTGCAAGTCTCGAATCGTCGACCTTTTGTATTAAATAGTGTTTTTACTTAGCTTGAATTGATTTGAGATTCTTAGAACTGATATATGGATTAATTTCGGCCAGAAAACTTGATAATTATGGCAGGCTAAAGTTGTTTTTGATTAAGAGTTTAGATATCCATATATATAGCCTTGTACAAGAGATATATTAGGACAGTCTCATTACCTAATCTCTCTTAATCTTAGTCATCCATCTCTAGATCTAATCCTAAGTTTTAGCCGCCTCCAATAACTTGTCAAAAACAAAATTTGCAGCTCTGATGATGGGCATTAACTCATTTAAGCCCAAGCCAAAATGCTATGCAATTAAATCTAATTTAATCGCTTATCGATATCGTATAGTGATGGATACATTTATAACTATTATAAATATATAACAATTTTTATTTCTCAAACTATATTCAAATTATTATAATTAATGCTTCATAAATATTAATTAATTAAACTTATTTATAAAAATTATAAACAAATCAAATCGTGTGGTCTTAAGGGAATTCATCATTTCAGTTGTGTAACTCTTGGGTATAAATTTGGTCAGTAATTACCACCGAACTATTGAAATCTTAACGTTCACGCGTCACTTAGCATGTGATGTGACATTATGGCCAAATTTATGGCTTATTCATTTTCAGTAAAAACTTATTTAATTTAATAAGCGTTACCCATTAGTGATATTTATATACACCAATTCTCTTCGTCAAAAAACTGTATCACTTTGGATTTATGGAATTTGGTAATGGTCAAATTCCAATATTGTCCATATTCAACGCTATAGTCCAAACAAAAAACCTTGGTTCAATAATAACAATTATTATCAACCGTACTACTTTGGCCAGAGATTTTGACTTTGGGTTGACTTGAGTTGACCATGATACTAACCTACTTTAACTGAAGTGACGAATTCTCTCTTGAATTGTGTCTTCCTTCAAATACTTCCAGTGACGACCCGGAAATTTTAACAAGTTAAATTGGAATAATTAATCGATTTTAAATTATTTAAAAGTTAATTTTAACTTGAATTCAAGATATCAATATTTACTTGATAAGTAAATCATTGAATTATATAGTTCAAATATTGAATTTAATATTTGAAATTGGGTAAAATATTAAATACGGAATTGTAAGCCTGTTTAAATAATTTGAAGGCTTATAAATTTTTTAATGATAATACTGAAGATAATAGAGTGGTTGAAATTTAATTCAAAGGTAATTTGTTCAGTTTTAAATAATATATCGGTTAAATTGAATTTAAAAATAGCCTTCCGAGGCACAGTCTCGGAATTCGACGAAACCAGTTCCATTGGATCCATAATAGTTAATTATTATCGGATTTCAATTTTCGTAGCAAATGGAGTTGTCGTTTGACCCTGCCAGCTCAAAACGCTTAGAACTATTTTAATCGATTTAATTTAAAATTGATCGTTTATTTCGGTAACTCGCACATATGATCCAGTTAGCCTTCGAAACACGTTCCATTGTGTTCGGGACGTGGGTAAAACCCTATAATCGCCTAGCGGCACTCATTAAGAAGAGTTCAAGTTTTAATTGACGACTAACGGGATATTTTGAAGCTTTCTAATATAATTTAAATTTAAAGTAAATTAGAAAGATTCTTTCACCTACCATGCGTATTCAGGAAGCCTCCGCCAACATCTATTTCATCCTGTTCCCCCTGAATTCTTCGAGCAGAATCAAATGCAAATAATAATAAAAAAAATGGACGAAGGTAATGAGAAAAAAATGGCGTCTGAATGAAAGAAACAATATCGATCTCACTTTTCCCCTTTTAAAATCCTTTAGTGCAACAGAGCCGTTCATTCCCCTTTTCTTTTCCCAGTCTCTTTCTCTCCTCCGAATCCAAAAATCGCAACTTGTTTAGAAAAAAAAAGAGAAAAAAAAGAGGGGTATGGCCGAAACCGTTCGAACTTAAATAGAATGGAAGGATCGCATTGCGCGACCGAAAGAGGTATCGATCTGGGTATATTCAAGAGCATCGCGATGCTCGGCGAGTCCAAGGCGATTGATGCTCAATTCGAGCAAGTGCGACAGGTGATTATAGGCGCGAGTGATGGAGAGGGGCGGACGCAATCGCGATGGTTCGAGCATGGTGGCGCCGAGGTCGCGACTATCACGATGATGGTGCTCGATGTTGTAGTCTCGGCGTTGATAGGGGGCCTTTGTTGGTGATGGAGTCGATGTTGCGTGAGCTGCACCCAGTGAGGTATCGTATTGATCTCTTCCTATATTAAAGTTATTATACCGTAAAGAAATGATAAGTTGTGAAATCTATGTACAACTATGAAGAAATATAATTGCATGTTGTAATTTACTTAGGTAAATAGAAGTTTTATATAGATAGAGCTTAGGAAGAAGGAAAATTTTAAAATGTTGAATATTTATACAAAAATAGAATTTTGAAAAAATAAATAAATAAATATAAATTAATTAATTTTTAGTGTATGGGTTTCAAAGGAAACAGAATAATTACTTATTATTGGAAAATTGGTTTGAATGAAATAATTGGTGAATCAAATTTTATTAAATGGCAATTGATAATATAATTATTTCTAGTATTAATAAAATCCATACTGTGTGTGCAAGGTTAAAATCTGAAGGAAACAAGACGAGATTGGATTTGGATTGCGAAATCAAAGGTGAGTAAATCTCACTCAGCTGAGTTGTTATTAAATTTCAATAGTCAAATTTAAATGATTGTTTGAATGCTTGAATTGATTTGATGTGTGTTGAGAATTGATTATTTGGTGACTTTGGTTTATTGGATGGTTGCCAAGTAAATTGTTGTTTGACTCAAAGTATTGGGGTTTAAATTGTTTTAAACTCAAAAAGTAAACAGGGGTCGAATTAATTAATTAAGGATTAAGTTAAGTAATAAAGTTTAATGAAATTAGAATAACCAGTGGGCGGTTTAATAAGTAGTTACTTAAGTAATCAATAAAATATAATTATTTTTTGAAATAACTCAAGAGATTAATTATATACTTAATCAAGATATAATTAATTTATTTAATCAAGTAAATAAAAGGAGTTAGATATTTATAGGACGAGGTTAATCGAGAATGATTAATATTTGATTGGATTAAAGTAATTGATTTAGATTAGAACAAATTAAAAATATAATTGGAAATCATTAATTTATATAATTAATGAAGTAATTAAAGATTTAATTAATTGAGATTAATTAATTCATAACAAGTGACTTATGAGAAGTCAATTAAAATAAGTAATTAATAATTAATGTAATTGATTATGGTTAATTAATTCGTGAAGAAATTAAAGATTACTCATTGATTTGGTAAGAATAATTAATATCGTGAAATTAATTAAAGAGAATTACGTGAATGGAATTGGAAGATAATTAACCCAGGGTTGTTAATCAAGAATGAATGGATATAGAGGGGTTGATTAATTAATTAATTTGGAATTAATTAATAATCTAAGTGAATGTGGTTAGAACGTTCCATTAAAATCAATTGAATTAATTTGTATGTGATTAAGCTTTGCTTATGGATGATTGAATGGTATGGGATACTTTGAATGAGTTGATATCGTTGATATGAAATGTTGTGAATTTCATTCGGATAATTTGGGATTAGGATGACATGAGATCCGAGGAGACCGGGGTCGGGTATTAGGAAATACCCGAAACCACTTTGGATTAAAAACAAATTGATGTGTGGAATCAATAGGTTGGAATAAAACGATTTAAGTGAATTGGATTATTTTATCTAAGTTTGGTACTTAGGAAATGGAAGTGTGGAATTTGTGATGGCTATAACAAAAATTGTGGCCTGTGAATTGGAATGGGTTACCCGGGTTTTATATAAGTTGTCTGCTTTGGTATTCCTTATTAGTTGAGTTTACTCACGCTGGTTTCCAGCCTGACCCGGGTGTTACTTTGGTGTAATGCTCGGGTCAGACCGAGTATTACAGATTTTCAGGTAGGACGTGCTGGAGCTCAGGAGGCGAGCTGGATGGCGAGAACGTATAGAGTATTTCCGCTGTAGTATATTATTGTGTATCTGAGACATGATAATCGTGTATATTCAGTGACTGTGAATATGTAAACTCTGATGTATATTAAATGTGATTGATAGATATGGTATTCTTTTGTAAACTGATATTAGTTATTATTATATTTTATCCGCTGCGAATGTGAGTTGTTTGGTGTTGCTGTTCTTCTTCTTCTTCTTCTTCTATCTCTTCCTTCTTTTTCATAACTATCTGGAAATTTCGGGTTTGAAATTTCCGGGTTGTTACAGGTTGGTATCAGAGCTGAAAGGTTAAGCGAGAACTTTGGCTCTGGTGGGGATTACTCATTGAATAGAGTCTATATGAGAGCGTACTTGTTATTTGCTTATATAAAGATTTTAAAATGGTTTATATACAACTATATTTTGATATATAAAGCAATATTTTCTTCTAATAAATATTAAAGTGATTGGTTGTTAAATTATTGAAATTAAATTAAGAAGTAATATAATACAACCAAACTAAAATCAAATAAAGATAAGTTTGAAATGGATTTAAACTGAAATTGAAGTCTTGAATTGGAATTAAATTAAGTAAAAATGAAAATACAACCAAATCAAAATTTAATTAATTGAAAATGAAATTCTAAAGTTAGAATTCAGGAATCAAATTATTTAAAAGCTTTAAATAAAGGAAAGTTTGAAATGAGACTTATTGCAAACAATGAGTTGTTTGGAAAATGATTTGAATTTAAAATCAAAGGTGGTTTAAAATTTTAAAACAAGGCTGGGAGGGCCAAGAAATAAATATGTATATGTGTATGGATATACATGATATCAAGGATAATTTGAAATAAACTCTAAGGCGTTGAGTTTTGATTTTCCCTGAAGTGTGATGTAAAAACCCAAAGTAATATAAGTTTTGAACTTATAAGAGGGAAAGAATTTTGAAGTTTGAAGCGGGAATTCAAATTTAGTAAGGTTGATTGGATTAAGTAAATTGGAATTTAACTTGGAAAGTTAAATGGTTTATTGGAATTGAGAATTTGTGTGATCTCAAAAAGGTTTGAGATCTAAAAATTTAAAATGGATGAACGTTTTAAAATAAATTGGATGATATCATCCTATTGTAAATAAAAATCTTTAAATTAAGAATGGAATTGTATAAATAAAATAAATAGGTTTGTATAATTGAATTGTAAAATAAACTTGTTTAAGAACCGGCTTTAAACTGGAAGATAAAATTGAGTAATAAATTAAATTTTGAAACGAATAAAATTGTAATCTTATTTGAACCTTGAAATACAAAAGTAAAAATAATTTTAAAATGGAATTTTGAGAATTGGATTCTGAAATTAAATTGAATTGGTGATTGAAGATGCAAAAGTTTAAGAATTCAAATGGGAAAATCTGATTGGATTAAATTGAAGTGATCTGAATTTGAATTGGGGTCAATTGATAATGATTCAAATTGATTGGAATAATTGAAATTATAATTAAAGTGAACAGGATTAAAAACTTTGAATAAAAGTTAATTTGGTTTAAAAAGTTAAACCAACCTTTGGAGAATTTAACTCGAATTTATATAATTTGAGGTAGTTAAAATTCAAGATTTAAATTGAGTTAGTTCAAAATTGAATTTAGTTTAAATTGGGGAAGGAATCAAGATTGGTTCAACTTGAATTGGGAATAAATTTCAACAGAAATTGAAGTTATTCAAGTTAGAATCGAGTCAATTAATGGAAGTGTACATTGAATTGTTGGGGTAGTGAACAGTTTGACTCTTGGCTATTTTAAATAAATTGTTTTAATACAAACTTATTTTTCTAAGATATTAAATATCTACAACCTTTCTTTTTAAAGCTAACTTATTATATATTTGTTTTATCATTATTTTTGGAGCTATTTAAACATTTTTTTCAATTGTTTCCTAAACTAATTACTATTTTTCAACTATTTCACAAACTAATTTCTATTTTACAACTATTTTGCAATTATTTAAAACCTCTGAAAATATTCAACTATTTTCCGACTATTTTACAATTAGTTAACTATTTTATAAACTAATAATTATTTTTCAACTACTTATCTATTTTTTTTTAAAAAAATTTCAAGCTATTTTTTTTAATATAAACTGGTCGGAGTTCAAACTGTTATGGATTTAATACCCAACTGAGATAGGAATTGAAGTGATAATCCAAATAAGGATTAATGTAAAGGTGGATAAGTGAATGGAAAAGAAATTGATATTGGAAAAGAGTAATCAAATTGGAATGTTTGATTTTGAATAAACAAAGTTATACATCTTTGTTATGTGTAAGATGAAACTCCCCTTGTTAAATCTATTGCCGGAAGAAAGGATTTTTGAAGGTGTTTGAAGTATAAAAAGAGTTTTATACAAGACTGAAAAGATCCAAAGATTTTAAAATTATATATATCTGTATATATATAAAGGATCTTATGAGGATTTTGGAAAAAGTTTTGAGAACCTTTGGATTTGGAAAGGCTTTTGATTTTTGAGTAAAATCAATATTGGAATTTGGAAAGCCTAATTTGAGAATTATCGATTATGGGATAATCGATTTTGTGTAAAGGAGCTTTGTATGATATCATACTAGGTGTATGATTTGAAAATACTATATGTGTATAGTATAAAATGTTTTGATGATGGCTCTGGGGAAAAAGGCGCTCCCTTGAAATGAACTTCTCAAGAGTGCCACCGGGTGGTGCTGCCTTGAGCCCCAGGGGGGTTCTAAAGTTGATCCTGTGAGGAGTCCGGACAAAACTAGTTCCTGAGGATTATGAGTAGTGTATACCATAGCGGAAGTCGCGTGTGCCGCTGAGAGCCAACAATCTGCGTTTGATTTTATATCGGTAGACTGCGACCTATGGTATAACATAGCGAAAGTCGTGTGTGCCGCTGAGAGCCAACAGTCTGCGTTTGATTTTATATCGGCAGACTGCGACCTATGTAGGAGTGGAGAGGTTTCATTTTGACAGCGAAAATCAGAGGCTGCGGAGAGCCTGCAGTTACATGGACTTTTGCTGTGACAGCAACGTAACCCTGGATGTAACTGTGATCTGTTGTGTGGGATCCATGGCGTAATCGAGAGGCCGCGGAGAGCCTGCAGTTACATGGACTTTTGCTGCGATGGCAACGTAACCCTGGATGTAACTGTGACCATGGATGGGGGTGATGATTTCCAGAGTATTCTCACCAAAGATATTTCCTTTATTTTCAAAAACTATTTTCTACATTTTCAATAAAATTATTTTTTCAAGTGTTTTCGCTGGATGTTGAAAACGGGTTTGCCAAATACTTATAGATTTTCAGTCCTACGCCTGATCAACGTATGACTTAATTTCTGTGAGAACAAGGATGACTGGTTGAGACATCGAGTTATAAGAAATATTTTGATAGAAAGCTATTTTAAATAGTACGATGTAAATTTAAAAGCATTTCTAAAATTTTTAAATAAAGATGTGGAAAGTTGGGGAAAATAAAAAGGAAATCCAAATTGGAATTTTAATGAAGTGATTTTGTAAGTATAATCGAATAGTGATTTAGAAGTTGGAAATAAGCCAATTGGTTGAATAATTGTTGGATTGAGTATGTTAATAAAATTTAACTTGGGTAGACAAATGGATTGTAAATTAATAATGGGTTTGAAAATGAGTTCGAATTTCTAAATAGAATTCAACTTAGATTTAATACTAAATTAAATAAGAAGAGATGTTGTAAAATAAAAATAAAATTGAGTTGGATTAGAAATGTGATGGTTTGAATTACAAATAAAATTCAAGGGTGATTTGAATAATATTTAATGAAATTTGTAAGTAAATTGGATATAAGAGAAGTGATTATAATAGAAATGGTTTGAGTTGCAAAACAAAACTCAAGTGAATAGAAATAAATTGAGAATGGCCTTGTATTAATAAAATAAACTCGATAATGAATTAAGTAAATAAATGAAAATTTAAAATGGGTTAATTGAGTTAAATAATAAATGGATGAAGTCTGGTAGAATAAAAATTAAACCTAAGTTGTGATTGGAATTGGACTATCAGACTGAATTTAAGTTCGGTGGCATATTAATTTGAAGTGTAAATGAGTTGAGTTTGTGCTTGAATATTATTTTGATAAATTGAGAAGGTGAATTTGAAATTAAAATTTAAAATTGATGGGCTAACTAAATTTAATGGAAGTTGATTAAATGAGAATCAAATAGAAGTAAACTTAAGTTCGATGTTGGAATAAATTAAAATAAATTAACTTAAGTTTAAAATTTATGGAAGTTTGGCTTCGAATAAGAGTGGAAGCCCATTAAATAAAAGCTTGGTAATTTGAAAATGGTTATTAATTTATAAGTTTGAATGTGCTAAGCTTAATAAATGGTTTTGAATGAATCCAATATGGGGATGGGATAAAAAGCAATTGAATTAGCTTTAAAGTTATATAAATCGCTTATGGGAAGCGTTTGGTGTTTGTTGCTTTTGAAGTGCTTGTGTTTAGCCATCAAAAGTAAGTGAGATGTTAATAAATTCTCTATATATGGCACTTACATATTTAAATTGAGTAAGTACAGCTACCTGAAGGCCGTTTGGCTGGATTTGGATGCACTAATTGCTAAAATAAGTAAGCCGCATGCTTAAAATGCTTAATAAGGTACGCCTACGCAATAAAAATAGGAAATATGAACTGTTTTTGCTTTTTCCGACTGGGTGGGTCGATGTATATATATTTATATCTCTTGTCAAATTGCAAAAGCTCCTCCGTACAAAGGAGACTCTGCCAAAATTTTCCAGAAATTTTGGGAGTTAGAAAATTTTTGAGAAATTTTTGTTAAGCAATTAAATGATTTTAAATATGAAACTGAAATAGATTAGTAGATGGAACTGATAAGACTCAGTTGTAAATGGAAAATAAAAATTTAATGTTCAAAATTGAAATAAGTTGAATTCATATTAAAACGAAAAAAAAAACGAATTTGAATAAAAGTAAATATGAAAACCTATATAAGAGAATGTATAAAATGATTTGTAAAGTTTCGATTGAATATTGTTGCTAAACAAGATATGCAGGTATTAATGGGAAAAGAAAATTGGATTTGGTTCCAAAAGATAAAGTTGAATTGCCCGACAAAAGGTATGTATTTAAATTTCTGTATGAAATTGGATTGGGTTTTTGATGTGGCCACTTGGCTTTTGTTTTCTTTTGGATTTGGGAGCCCATAGAGGCCTTTTGTAGTTGTACCGAGTTAGCCGCGCAAAGGAGACGCTGGAAAAATTTTTCGGGAATTTAGAGAGTTAGAAAAATTTTGAGAAAATTTTGATAATTTAAAATTTGGTTTTAAATTGAAATTTGAATGATTGAGCAAAAGGGTATTATTTGAAACTATAGAAGGTTTTGGGAAGTTGGTTAAGGTGTTAGTGGGTCTTTAATAAAGGATAGTTGGTAGGATGTTGATTGTGAGTTTTGGGAAAAGGTAAACGGGTAATGGCCTATTCTTCCTGACTAGTAATTTCGGGGACGAAATTCTTTTAAGGGGGGAGGAATGTGACGACCCGGAAATTTTAACAAGTTAAATTGGAATAATTAATCGATTTTAAATTATTTAAAAGTTAATTTTAACTTGAATTCAAGATATCAATATTTACTTGATAAGTAAATCATTGAATTATATAGTTCAAATATTGAATTTAATATTTGAAATTGGGTAAAATATTGAATATGGAATTGTAAGCTTGTTTAAATAATTTGAAGGCTTATAAATTTTTTAATGTTAATACTGAAGATAATAGAGTGGTTGAAATTTAATTCAAAGGTAATTTGTTCAGTTTTAAATAATATACCGGTTAAATTGAATTTAAAAATAGCCTTCCGAGGCACAGTCTCGGAATTCGACGAAACCAGTTCCATTGGATCCGTAATAGTTAATTATTATCGGATTTCAATTTTCGTAGCAAACGGAGTTGTCATTTGACCCTGGCAGCTCAAAACGCTTAGAACTATTTTAATCGATTTAATTTAAAATTGATCGTTTATTTCGGTAACTCGCACATATGATCCAGTTAGCCTTCGAAACACGTTCCATTGTGTTCGGGACGCGGGTAAAACCCTATAATCGCCTAGCGGCACTCATTAAGAAGAGTTCAAATTTTAATTGACGACTAACGGGATATTTTGAAGCTTTCTAATATAATTTAAATTTAAAGTAAATTAGAAAGATTCTTTCACCTACCACGCGTATTCAGGAAGCCTCCCCCAACATCTATTTCATTCTGTTCCCCCTGAATTCTTCGAGCAGAATCAAACGCAAATAAAAAATAAAAAATAATGGACGAAGGTAATGAGAAAAAAAAATGGCGTCTGAATGAAAGAAACAATATCGATCTCACTTTTCCCCTCTTAAAAGCCTTTAGTGCAACAGAGCCGTTCATTCCCCTTTTCTTTTCCCAGTCTCGTTTTCTCCTTCGAATCCAAAAATCGCAACTTGTTTCAAAAAAAAAAGAGAAAAAAAAAGAGGGGTATGGCCGAAACCATTCGAACTTAAATAGAATGGAAGGATCGCATTGCGCGACCGAAAGAGGTATCAATCTGGGTATATTCAAGAGCATCACGATGCTCGGCGAGTCCAAGGCGATTGATGCTCGATTCGAGCAAGTGCGATAGGTGATTATAGGCGCGAGTGATGGAGAGGGGCGGACGCAATCGCGATGGTTCGAGCATGGTGGCGCCGAGGTCGTGACTCTCGCGATGATGATGCTCGATGTTGTAGTCTTGGCGTTGATAGGGGGCCTTTGCTGGTGATGGAGTCGATGTTGCGTGAGCTGCACCCAGTGAGGTATCGTATTGATCTCTTCCTATGTTAAAGTTATTATACAGTGAAGAAATGCTAAGTTGTGAAATCTATGTACAAATATGAAGAAATATAATTGCATGCTGTAATTTACTTAGGTAAATATAAGTTTAATATAGATAGAGCTTAGGAAGAAGGAAAATTTTAAAATGTTGAATATTTACACAAAAATAGATTTTTGAAAAAAATAAATAAATATAAATTAATTAATTTTTAGTGTATGGGTTTCAAAGGAAATAGAATAATTATTTATTATTGGAAAATTGGTTTGAATGAAATAATTGGTAAATCAAATTTTATTAAATGGCAATTGATAATTTAATTATTTCTAGTATTAATAAAATCCATACTGTGTGTACAAGGTTAAAATCTGAAGGAAACAAGACGAGATTGGATTTGGATTGCGAAATCAAAGGTGAGTAAATCTCACTCAGCTGAGTTGTTATTAAATTTCAATAGTCAAATTTAAATGATTGTTTGAATGCTTGAATTGATTTGATGTGTGTTGATAATTGATGATTTGGTGACTTTGGTTTATTGGATGGTTCCCAAGTAAATTGTTGTTTGACTCAAAGTATTGGGGTTTAAATTGTTTTAAACTCAAAAAGTAAATAGGGGTCGAATTAATTGATTAAGGATTAAGTTAAGTAATAAAGTTTAATGAAATTAGAATAACCAGTGGGCGGTTTAATAAGTAGTTACTTAAGTAATCAATAAAATATAATTATTTTGTGAAATAACTCAAGAGATTAATTAAATAGTTAATCAAGATATAATTAATTAATTTAATCAAGTAAATAAAAGGAGTTAGATATTTACAGGATGAGGTTAATCGAGAATGATTAATATTTGATTGGATTAAAGTAATTGATTTAGATTAGAACAAATTAAAAATATAATGGGAAATCATTAATTTATATAATTAATGAAGTGATTAAAGATTTAATTAATTGAGATTAATTAATTCATAATAAGTGACTTATGAGAAGTCAATTAAAATAAGTAATTAAGAATTAATGTAATTGATTATGGTTAATTAATTTGTGAAGAAATTAAAGATTACTCATTGATTAGGTAAGAATAATTAATATCGTGAAATTAATTAAAGAGAATTACGTGAATGGAATTGGAAGATAATTAACCTAGGGTTGTTAATCAAGAATGAATGGTTATAGAGGGGTTGATTAATTAATTAATTTGGAATTAATTAATAATCTAAGTGAATGTGGTTAGAACGTTCCATTAAAATCAATTGAATTAATTTGTATGTGATTAAGCTTTGCTTATGGATGATTGAATGGTATGGGATACTTTGAATGAGTTGATATCGTTGATATGAAATGTTGTGAATTTCATTCGGATAATTTGGGATTAGGATGACATGAGATCCGAGGAGACCGGGGTCGGGTATTAGGAAATACCCGAAACCACTTTGGATTAAAAACAAATTGATGTGTGGAATCAATAGGTTGGAATAAAACGATTTAAGTGAATTGGATTATTTTATCTAAGTTTGGTACTTAGGAAATGGATGTGTGGAATTTGTGATGGCTATAACAAAAATTGTGGCATGTGAATTGGAATGGGTTACCCGGGTTTTATATAAGTTGTCTGCTTTGGTATTCCTTATTAGTTGAGTTTACTCACGCTGGTTTCCAGCCTGACCCGGGTGTTACTTTGGTGTAATGCTCGGGTCAGACCGAGTATTACAGATTTTCAGGTAGGACGTGCTGGAGCTCAGGAGGCGAGCTGGATGGCGAGAACGTATAGAGTATTTCCGCTGTAGTATATTATTGTGTATCTGAGACATGATAATAATGTATATTCAGTGACTGTGAATATGTAAACTCTGATGTATATTAAATGTAATCGATAGATATGGTATTCTTTTATAAACTGATATTAGTTATTATTATATTTTATCCGCTGCGAATGTGAGCTGTTTGGTGTTGCTGTTCTTCTTCTTCTTCTTCTTCTTCTAGCTCTTCCTTCTTTTTCATAACTATCTGGAAATTTCAGGTTCGAAATTTCCGGGTCGTTACACTTCCACTCGATCCAACTATAATCACTTGATGGATATCGTTATATAATTTGACTATAATCAAAGCAGAATTTTTCATATTGAAGGTTGACAATATTCTTAAGTCGAAAGAATTGTGTAAATAAGTCACATCAATATTTTCTATTTGACCTTAGTTATATTAACCAATAGAAACTATTGAGTGAATCGTTCCATGGTTATCCAATAACTATTAGTGCGTAACCCCGTGGTGCTTCCAGCAGTCATGAGTAATACACTGCCCAACATTTGGAGAGCGTTACGTATTCTAGTCTCAATGGATACATCGATATCCAGTCTCGATGCATCTTGACTAGGAACATTTAAAATGGTACATTTGTTTCATTGTGATAAATTACTCATGGTTACAACACTTTGTAACTACTATCACAAAACATACCATTTATGGATTTTCTATTAAATATACTTTTAATTAAATTTATTAATTTATATAATCACATTATATTAAGCATTAATAGAAAGAAACTGCCTTTATTTCGAACAAGATTGGTCAATGAGTTGGATATATGTAACAAATTACATAATTGCCCCTAGGGCATACCCCTAACCCTGCCAATCTCCCACTTGCACTTGGGGTCAATTATGGAATCTTATTCCAACTTCTCCAATCTATTTTCTCAAAAACAATTAGGTCAGTCCCTTTGTGAACGAGTATGCTATTATATTTTAATTATCTACTCTGTCAATCAATTTTCTTCGACGATGATAAATTATTTTATCATGTGGAACAATTAAGAGTATGTCTCTCGACTTCGAATGAGCTCTATTTTTTTTACGAACTATATTACGACATTATTATCATATAACTCTGTCTTGAGAATCTTAAAATTTTGAATCGGCCCAGTTATAAATTTGTGCACTTATATTTTTTTATATACATTGCTTTGATTGCGACACTATTCAAGGCGATGTTCCTAGCTTTTTTTCATTAATTTAGCCACGGTCTTTCATTTGGAACATTTCCAACTTAAATATTTGTTATTGACATATTATACTCAATATTACTTGAGAAAGTTTGAGTTTGAACATTCTTTTATAATGAATTTATGTTTCTGTAAACAATTCTCTAGTATTTCATAAATAAATGAGAACTTCAAACAACTAGTTAGTGATATCAATTTGGATTTGACATTTATTTCATGTATCAAATACATAAACAAATCATGATATCGTAGGCAACACAACATGTATGATAATTCCTTTTGCCAGTACAGATGAATCAATCTTACATGTTCCATATTAAATATTTTAATAAGGTGTCTTTGCATATCATTTGGAACATTCTCGACATCTTTTATACTTACTATAAAAGACATCATTTATTAATCGAGCGTTGAGTTTTAAAACAACTAAGGTTGATTTAACACAAGTACATCGTTAAAATCACCAACATGTTGTTTACTTATAGCTTAGAAATATCATTTTACCTTTTAACATTCTTTCTTATGAACACACACTTCCTATGCACTTTGATTGAAAATCAAACTATTTGATATTTCTATCAACATTCAATTTTGATGCTTATAAAATGATACTTTTGAATCATTTCTTGGATCATATCCAAAGACTCATAAACTCTCTCTCCCACCGACTTTGAGACATTTTGGTTATTATGTGTAAACAGTTTACTCTAAATCATATTTTACATTTTTCTGTTTCAATACATGCGTACCAAACATAAAATTAAAACAAGCGATAATTTTTTGAGTAAATTCGAATTAACTTGAGTACGTTGAATACCGAATCTATTACACTAATTTCAACAATTGAAATTTGCAATATTATTCTCATCAACGTTGCTCATTTAATTCCAACTGCATTAGTCTTGCTCATAAAGACATAATCACGGCCGATGGATCACATCCCTTAGGTTACAACTACCAAAATTATATTTTGACAGCTTACTTGGAATTCTTTCAGATTTGCGCATCATACCATATGATAGAGTTAACACTCTTAGTGGTTTAATTAAAAAATCGAGGATTATATATTTTCGACATTGACAAGAAACTCATAGTTTCTCTTCAATGAGCGAGAATACTTATTAGGCATTATAATGCAATGTGTTCATTTAGGTTAGTCAATTTTATTTCATCTCATCTAATCGGTTCTATCTTTGAATCATATCCAAATCCTTTCTACCACCAATAATTTCTCAAGGAAATTCCTTCACAATGAAGTTAATATTTCTTGAAATGTTTCTCAGCGCAATAGAATAGGTATTTATAAATGTTTTACGAATTTCCTTATTCATTAAATTGATTTGGTTTCAGTTTACAAAATTATGTTCGAAAACATAAATATGTCATTCAATGACATTCTTTCAAAATCCTTTTGGGAAGATTTATACAAGATCCTTCATGAACAATTATTACGTGCAATCTTTTGACTCACACAACCTGCCAACTCCTTGGCCCAGGATATGTTGGAGTTTCTTATCAGCCCTTATCTTGTGTGATTTTGTAAACCATTATTTAGATGAAATAATATTAACCTTGTGTACTGCTCTTAAGTACATGACCTTATAGAAAGAAACTTACACAACTTCACTCACAATTAATCGCACATTGTTCAACAAAGTTCAATTGCCCCTTATCGATGCATAATCATGCATCACATGGAGGAGTGACTTTTGAGATTGAATCTTTATTTATTTTTAGGTACATTCGGACCTTTTTTCAATATACTCACTCATTCGGTCAAATCGAATCATTTCTATCATGTTATTTTATCAACTTATGTTTTGTACTCTATGAGTTTACTGTAAACATGCTACACGTGTATCGAATACACATGTCCATGTCGACGATAACTCATCGATGAATATGACGAAGTACAAGGAATTGTTTTAGTATTTATAGAATTATGATTACATACATTTATATATATAAATCCGAAGCGTTCATCAACTCTTATGATACTCCCACTGAATGGGTGCATAACCCTTTATTATTTGAGATATAATTAACAAGTATCATATGATTCAAAATTATATAATAAAATTATTTCTGAAAACTACAGCTTGGTCTATAATTCCAAAACAACCACTTTTCTTATAAAAAGTGTGAAATATGCGCTTTGCGCTTATATGATTTTTGTTTGATGATAATAAACACATATATATAGTTCGTTTAAATGTATTTGTTAATGTACTATTTTAATTTTCATATATTAAATAAATATTTGTTGAATAAAATAAATTACACAGAATTTTAATTTGAATTCAAACAGAACAAGTTACACAGATTTTGAATTCAAACAGAAATTTTATTCAAACAAATATTTATTACAAATCTTGAAAAGTACAAATTCATGCTCTCACTATATACAATTTTGAACTACATCACATTTCATATTTACATCATTATCCTCACTACATATCACTCACTCTCGTATTTGGTCTTCAACTGCATTTCAGTTTGTATCTAGCATCTGAGCAAATCTGCAAAAATATTCACTAACGCAGTAAAATTGATCGAGAAATATTTTTGAAGTTTAAAATAAACGATATTTTTGAAAATAATGTTTGCCTCAGATATATGGGTTGTTCGTCATCATTCACACTTGAATTTATCACAAAGTCGTGCACATAGATATTACAGGGACAGGTAATCACAAGTGGCTGCAATACACACGTGTACATTCATACACGTGTGCACTGCCTCGCCAACTCGTGTGTGCAGCCAACAAGAGCAAGTGTGAAAGTGCAAAGGTCAAGCCATCACTGCAAATTCGACTCAACGCAATGCAATCCAAAAACAAGTCCAAAACAGATGTACTATGAAATGTATAACAAGTCCAGCAGCCCAAATGAACAACCAATGGTCAATATGCACAAATATGCATATGAAACTAACATGGCCGAGCGTTGTTCAAAACTGCAACAAGAAGTATGCAGTTCAAAACATCTACGACAGCAAGTACATGAATGCAAACTACAGGAATGAATATCAAGCAGTACAACTGCAATAGAACATCAACTGACAGCAAACACAAATGGAATGCAACAGTGAAGTTCAACACCATCAGAGACCAAGTTCAAGAATGTACAGTGTGGCAATGCACTAACAAGTCAAGTGATAAACTGCAACAACTCAAACAGTACCATGGACAAAAGGAATGCCACCAACAGACCAAAGTGAGTATGCAAGTGCAGACAAGATATACCAGTGATACAAGCAGCAACAATGAAGTTGTACAAGAATGCCAGAGACTGCAATATCAAGTGCAACATACAAACAAGCATGCAACAGAGACCAAGAAAAAGCACAACTTACAAATCAGAACAAATCAAGCCAGAGCCACCAAAGTGCAGAACAACTTCAAGCAAGTGTACAACAGTCTTGGCAAACAACTACATGGCAGTGGAATGAACTCAAATGAATGCAAGTTCATATAAACATGTCAACAGCTACATGAAACACTGGAATGAACTCAAATGAATGCAAGTTCATATGAACATGTCAACAGCAACATGGCAGGACATAGATGCATCAAAGCAAGAACAACTACACTGCCAACAGAAGTACAACTGCAAATGTCAACAGAAGACAAAGCCAATGCCAACAACAAAGTTCACAAGTGCAGACAACTCACTGAAATGAACAACTACACCAATGCAAACTCAACATAGAAATGCTCAGTGAATAATGCAACATGGTAAAGGGACAGTAATACAATGTCAATGTCAATGCACCAGACAAGACTACACCAGAGGCAAGCTACAAGTATGGCAGTGAAACAAATTCAAGTGATACATGAACCAACTGTGCATATATGAAAGCAACATGACAGTGTAAACCAGGCATCATAGTGATACACAAGCAACTGGAGACAACGACCAGAATGACTCGAGTGCATGCATCAGTAAGCAACACAAATGTGCACAAGTCATGAAGCAATCAACATGAATATCACAAGTGTCACAGCAAAAATGAAGACTGCAAGATCAAGTGATAAAATATGTGTCCAGACAACAACACAATGAACTAGTGTAGCATCTGTGTCGAAGCATTGCAAATGTCAACATGAAGTGTATGCAATTCGAAGTGAGATTACAGCAAAATGAAAGAACAGCCAAGTGCACACTGGAAATATAAGCACATGCACATGAAACCAAACAATCAAGTTCAAGTGACCAACCACAAGTGCAAATGGCCTCGATCAAAATTCAATGATCACTGCAACATTGAAATACGCATATACACAGTGAAGTTAACAAAAGTCTGGATGGTCAGCAATTTGAAAATGCAACATATTCAACAATGACCAGATGAACATACGTTCAAATGGAGACAAGAAAAGATGGCCGAAGTCAGTTTCTTTTTTGCTTTAATTAAGGAATTTAATTTTGGAAAGATATCTCTGAATCAAATATCTCGAATTCATATATGGTCTGTGTTAATTCATAAAGGGGCCGAACCAACAAGTATGGAAAGAGATCTTCGAATTAAATAATTCGAAAACAAATATGGACAGCAATAATTCGAAATTGATTTCAAGAAAAAAATCAACGACATGGAAAAATCAAATATGACAGTGATTAGGAGGGTTTCAACCCTATAAATAAACCCCAAAAGAAATCATCATCGGCATCGAGAAAAAGGCAAACAAACAAACCAAACAAAAGTGAAATAACATACCGCAATTCAACAACTCGATCATCAGAGATAGAGCTTGCAACAAGAAGCAATTATCAGAGAACATGCGACGCAGTCCATCAGAGAACAAGCATGAGCAAGAGCAACGCAAGTAAGTGAATCAATCATCCAGAGCCGAAGCCATAATTGCAACGAAGAATCGAAGCCCTAATTGCAACGCAAGAGCCGAAGCCCTAATTCCAGATCGAACGAAATACAACAGAGGGCCGCCATTTTTCTTCACGGGTCAAAGAATAGAAGTGGATCGGGTTAAAGACAAGGGGCCGGCCTTATTTGTTTTAAAGGGCTTTAGTTTTTTTTTATTTAGGGTTTTATTAAAAAGGGTTGATTTTATTTTGAGCAAAAAAAAAAAATTAGGGATTCAAGTTCGTATTTTGATTTTTGCTCCTGGTTTTATTTTTGAAGATTGTTTTTTTTTTTCTTTTCGTGTCAAAGAATTTGTAAATCACCACCTAGGGTTTAGGTAGTGTCAGATTGACTAGTTAGAATTAGTTCAGTGAGCAGGGTGTGCGAGTTTGCGAAGCTCTAGAGGCGGAGCAGAGTTTGCGAGTAAACAAAGCTCTATAGGCGGAGCAGGGTGTGCGAGTCTGTGAGAGTGTTTGTGAGCGGGAGCAAGGGTTTGCGAGTCTGGTAGAGTGTTTGTAAGCGAGATACTGTTTAATTCTAATAGAAATCTGGGAATGCAGCAGTAGGCAGGGGTTGCCGAAGCTGGGTAAATTTTGTGTGTGATTTACTTTTCAGCATATTTATTTCTGCAGTTTGTTTCTTTGTTTTAAATCGAGAAAATTCGTTATTAACCCTATTCACCCCCCCTCTAGGGTTAATCTAGATCCTACAAGTGGTATCAGAGCCTGGTATTTTTTATTTAACTCTAGAGTCATGAGTCTACCAAATAATGCTTTTTCTGAGGGGCAATCTATCGTTAGGCCACCCATGTTTAACGGGAATGATTATGCTTATTGGAAGGTTAGGATGAGTATTTACCTTAGTTCTGTTGATTATGACGTTTGGGATATTATTGAAACTGGTTATAAATTCCCCACTATAACTATTGGTGATACTGAAATTCCTAAACCTAAGGATAGGTGGGATGCTAACGATAAGAGATTAAAAACGACAAATGCTAAAGCCATGAATGCGCTAATCTGTGCTCTTGATAAAAATGAATTTAATAAAATTTCTCATTGTACAACAGCACAGGAAATTTGGCACACTTTGGAGGTGACACACGAAGGAACTTCTCAGGTCAAGGAGTCTCGTCTAGCCCTATTCAGCAACGAATACGAGAACTTTGTGATGGACAAAGGCGAGAGCATAAAGGATATGTTTGGACGCTTTTCAACCTTGGTATACAACGCTAGAGCACTTGGGAAGGTCTTCACTGAGGTAGAGCTTGTGCGGAAGATTCTACGAGTCTTACCGATGAACTTTGAGGCAAAAGTCACAGCAATACAAGAATCGAAAGATCTGAGTAAGCTAAGCATGGAGGAGTTGATTGGCAACTTGATGACATATGAGCTTGAGCTAAAAGCAAAGGAAGAACGCAACAACTCCGAACCAAAGAAGAAGACAATTGCCTTAAAAATCAAACAAGAGAGAGATGAAGGAGAAGATCCAATTGAAGAACTTGCAATGGCTGTCAATAATCTTAGAAGATGGTCAAGATTCAAGCCACGCAAGAAGAAAACAAAGGGCAATTCGTCAAAAGATTCTGAAAATTCCGATAATGAGCTGACGTGTTATAATTGCAACAAGCCTGGCCACATCAAACCAGAATGCCCACTTCTCAAATATAACAAAGGAAAGAAAAAGGAAAAGAAGGTGTTCGCAGCAACTTGGGATGATGAAGAAGGCGAGGAAGTTTCGGATAGCAGCTCAGAGGAGGCTGACTTGTGTCTTGTGGCAAAATCAGATTCAGAAGCAAGCTCGGAGGAATCAAGTGAGGAAGGTGATTATTCCTATAGAGATCTTGTTTTTATGTGTTCTGATCTTACTAAAGAAGTTGATGCTCTTGAATCAAAAATTGAAAAACTAGAATTTGATAAGAGAGAACTTGCTCGTGAAAATTTTAGGTTAGAAACCGAACTTGAAAATATTCATAACCTAGAATATGAAAAACGTAGAAGTTTAGATTCGGAATTGTCAAGACTCAAGAATAGCTTTGAGAGTCTTGAAAAAGAAAACTTGAGTCTTATGGAATCCATTGACACTGGGAAAAAGGATTTCATAAATAGATGCGCCTCACTTGTAACTGAAAACTCAACACTAAAAACCAAAGTCCAAAATCTTGAAAAATCTCTGAATAACTTTTCAATAGGAGAAAAATCATTCAACATGTTATTGGGAAATCAAATTTTTGCTAACAACAGAAAAGGACTAGGTTTTGGGAAAACACAAGTTGAGGATAGTGCAAAAGGAAGGAGTGTCTTTGGTAGATGTGAAATAATTGGACATCATGTTGAAAATTGTAGACATAGGAACAAGAACACAAAATTTATACAAGTTTGGGTTCCTAAAAATTCTACAAACAGATTTCATGTCTATTGGAACAAGAATGAAAGGATAAAACAAGTTTGGGTTCCAAAAGGTTTGTTTATTCATAATGCTTCTGCCACTAACAACCTTGGACCTATAAATAGGTCACATAAATCTTTTCTCGTGTAGGTATGGTGGCAGGCTAAGGAACATCAACGGTGTTCTCTGGATTTTGGCTGTTCCAGAAACACAATGAGCGTCAAAGCAAAGTTCCTTAGCCTAATATAAAGGTGACAGAATCACAATGGGCAATCACGTAAAATTATCGTAAAGGTAAAACAGGTGAAGATATTCTTATGTGATAATCTGTACCATTTTCTGAATGAAATCAGCCAAGATTGAGATGATGATTTATTTTTTTGACTTGTTCACTATTCAAAATTGAGTGTAAGTTTCTTATGCATATTTTCATGGTCTTGTTTATCAAGTTAGTGATATTTTGAAGTGAAAAAGAAATTCAGATGCAGTTCATTCTGGTAATCTAGTTGATAGAAAATTTACGAGTTGAACGTGATTTATGGTGAAACATACATTTGCTGCATCGTTTTTTCAAAGAAAATATCTGCATATTTTTCACTTGAAATAATTTTCATTTAGCAGATTTTTTTTTCTCTCATATAACCCCTTCGTAAAAATAATTGTTTGACCATACTTTCAGATTAGTCATGTTTATTTGATTTTAAATGACAAATTTTGACTAATCCGACTCCCTGCTGATTATCGAAGAGATAAATTGTGATTCAAAAAGTGATTAGTGTTGATAATTAACATACATTACTCAAAAGAGTATATTTGGAAAATTTCTTTAGGAATTTAATCAAGAGTTATAAAACTTTTTGTTGGGTAAAAATTCCATGACCATTTCTATATCTACCATTATTTCTATGGACCATGATTTATCAAATATTCAAGATAGTTTGTCAATAGGTGGTACTATAATCAGGGATCATTTGCTTTTCATTTCACATTTTTTTTGTAAAAATAAATAAATATCCAAAGTATCCACTCTCATTTAAAAGTCCTCACGGTTATGCATGGGTGAATTACTTGGATTTTTGATTATGTGCTTCCATGCTCATTTAAAAGTCCTTATGGTTATGCATGTATGAAACGCATATAAAAATTAATTGATTTAATAGACAAGTTGATTTTAATCCCATTTAAAAGTCCTCACGGTCATGCGTGGTTAGAAGATACTTGATTTCATTTTTTTAAAAAAAAAAAAAAAAAAAAAATTAAATTGGAATACTACTAATCTCATTTAAAAGTCCTAACGGTTATGCATGATTAGTAGATATTCAAATTCCTGATATAAATGTACCACAAGAAGATTTAACTGTATGATATTGTATGAGAATTTTATATCCGTCATTTCTAAAAGTGGAATATGCGCCTAACAAGGGTCGTTATGATTTTTGTTTGATTCTTATTTGAGTTTAATATTTATATTCAATTTGAGTTTAATGTTGGATTAATATTGATCACTTCATCTCTATTTTCTTTCACACTGTTATTCTTTTGCTGATAACAAAAGGGGGAGAGAAAAGTTAAGATTTTGTCAAATAGAATCAAGCAAAGGTCAAATAATTTTCCATGCATCTAAGCTCATTTGTATATAATTTTATTTGTATGCATATATGTAGGGGGAGCATCATGTAGAGAGAAACCATTTAAATAGGGGGAGCAAATTAGAGTATACCATGGATCAAATACATTTAACACGGTCAAAATCTTAAATATATGTTTGTTATCATCAAAAGGGGGAGATTGTGAAATATGCGCTTTGCGCTTATATGATTTTTGTTTGATGATAATAAACACATATATATAGTTCGTTTAAATGTATTTGTTAATGTACTATTTTAATTTTCATATATTAAATAAATATTTGTTGAATAAAATAAATTACACAGAATTTTAATTTGAATTCAAACAGAACAAGTTACACAGATTTTGAATTCAAACAGAAATTTTATTCAAACAAATATTTATTACAAATCTTGAAAAGTACAAATTCATGCTCTCACTATATACAATTTTGAACTACATCACATTTCATATTTACATCATTATCCTCACTACATATCACTCACTCTCGTATTTGGTCTTCAACTGCATTTCAGTTTGTATCTAGCATCTGAGCAAATCTGCAAAAATATTCACTAACGCAGTAAAATTGATCGAGAAATATTTTTGAAGTTTAAAATAAACGATATTTTTGAAAATAATGTTTGCCTCAGATATATGGGTTGTTCGTCATCATTCACACTTGAATTTATCACAAAGTCGTGCACATAGATATTACAGGGACAGGTAATCACAAGTGGCTGCAATACACACGTGTACATTCATACACGTGTGCACTGCCTCGCCAACTCGTGTGTGCAGCCAACAAGAGCAAGTGTGAAAGTGCAAAGGTCAAGCCATCACTGCAAATTCGACTCAACGCAATGCAATCCAAAAACAAGTCCAAAACAGATGTACTATGAAATGTATAACAAGTCCAGCAGCCCAAATGAACAACCAATGGTCAATATGCACAAATATGCATATGAAACTAACATGGCCGAGCGTTGTTCAAAACTGCAACAAGAAGTATGCAGTTCAAAACATCTACGACAGCAAGTACATGAATGCAAACTACAGGAATGAATATCAAGCAGTACAACTGCAATAGAACATCAACTGACAGCAAACACAAATGGAATGCAACAGTGAAGTTCAACACCATCAGAGACCAAGTTCAAGAATGTACAGTGTGGCAATGCACTAACAAGTCAAGTGATAAACTGCAACAACTCAAACAGTACCATGGACAAAAGGAATGCCACCAACAGACCAAAGTGAGTATGCAAGTGCAGACAAGATATACCAGTGATACAAGCAGCAACAATGAAGTTGTACAAGAATGCCAGAGACTGCAATATCAAGTGCAACATACAAACAAGCATGCAACAGAGACCAAGAAAAAGCACAACTTACAAATCAGAACAAATCAAGCCAGAGCCACCAAAGTGCAGAACAACTTCAAGCAAGTGTACAACAGTCTTGGCAAACAACTACATGGCAGTGGAATGAACTCAAATGAATGCAAGTTCATATAAACATGTCAACAGCTACATGAAACAGTGGAATGAACTCAAATGAATGCAAGTTCATATGAACATGTCAACAGCAACATGGCAGGACATAGATGCATCAAAGCAAGAACAACTACACTGCCAACAGAAGTACAACTGCAAATGTCAACAGAAGACAAAGCCAATGCCAACAACAAAGTTCACAAGTGCAGACAACTCACTGAAATGAACAACTACACCAATGCAAACTCAACATAGAAATGCTCAGTGAATAATGCAACATGGTAAAGGGACAGTAATACAATGTCAATGTCAATGCACCAGACAAGACTACACCAGAGGCAAGCTACAAGTATGGCAGTGAAACAAATTCAAGTGATACATGAACCAACTGTGCATATATGAAAGCAACATGACAGTGTAAACCAGGCATCATGGTGATACACAAGCAACTGGAGACAACGACCAGAATGACTCGAGTGCATGCATCAGTAAGCAACACAAATGTGCACAAGTCATGAAGCAATCAACATGAATATCACAAGTGTCACAGCAAAAATGAAGACTGCAAGATCAAGTGATAAAATATGTGTCCAGACAACAACACAATGAACTAGTGTAGCATCTGTGTCGAAGCATTGCAAATGTCAACATGAAGTGTATGCAATTCGAAGTGAGATTACAGCAAAATGAAAGAACAGCCAAGTGCACACTGGAAATATAAGCACATGCACATGAAACCAAACAATCAAGTTCAAGTGACCAACCACAAGTGCAAATGGCCTCGATCAAAATTCAATGATCACTGCAACATTGAAATACGCATATACACAGTGAAGTTAACAAAAGTCTGGATGGTCAGCAATTTGAAAATGCAACATATTCAACAATGACCAGATGAACATACGTTCAAATGGAGACAAGAAAAGATGGCCGAAGTCAGTTTCTTTTTTGCTTTAATTAAGGAATTTAATTTTGGAAAGATATCTCTGAATCAAATATCTCGAATTCATATATGGTCTGTGTTAATTCATAAAGGGGCCGAACCAACAAGTATGGAAAGAGATCTTCGAATTAAATAATTCGAAAACAAATATGGACAGCAATAATTCGAAATTGATTTCAAGAAAAAAATCAACGACATGGAAAAATCAAATATGACAGTGATTAGGAGGGTTTCAACCCTATAAATAAACCCCAAAAGAAATCATCATCGGCATCGAGAAAAAGGCAAACAAACAAACCAAACAAAAGTGAAATAACATACCGCAATTCAACAACTCGATCATCAGAGATAGAGCTTGCAACAAGAAGCAATTATCAGAGAACATGCGACGCAGTCCATCAGAGAACAAGCATGAGCAAGAGCAACGCAAGTAAGTGAATCAATCATCCAGAGCCGAAGCCATAATTGCAACGAAGAATCGAAGCCCTAATTGCAACGCAAGAGCCGAAGCCCTAATTCCAGATCGAACGAAATACAACAGAGGGCCGCCATTTTTCTTCACGGGTCAAAGAATAGAAGTGGATCGGGTTAAAGACAAGGGGCCGGCCTTATTTGTTTTAAAGGGCTTTAGTTTTTTTTTATTTAGGGTTTTATTAAAAAGGGTTGATTTTATTTTGAGCAAAAAAAAAAAATTAGGGATTCAAGTTCGTATTTTGATTTTTGCTCCTGGTTTTATTTTTGAAGATTGTTTTTTTTTTCTTTTCGTGTCAAAGAATTTGTAAATCACCACCTAGGGTTTAGGTAGTGTCAGATTGACTAGTTAGAATTAGTTCAGTGAGCAGGGTGTGCGAGTTTGCGAAGCTCTAGAGGCGGAGCAGAGTTTGCGAGTAAACAAAGCTCTATAGGCGGAGCAGGGTGTGCGAGTCTGTGAGAGTGTTTGTGAGCGGGAGCAAGGGTTTGCGAGTCTGGTAGAGTGTTTGTAAGCGAGATACTGTTTAATTCTAATAGAAATCTGGGAATGCAGCAGTAGGCAGGGGTTGCCGAAGCTGGGTAAATTTTGTGTGTGATTTACTTTTCAGCATATTTATTTCTGCAGTTTGTTTCTTTGTTTTAAATCGAGAAAATTCGTTATTAACCCTATTCACCCCCCCTCTAGGGTTAATCTAGATCCTACAAAAAGAATACCACATTATAGTTTTATTTCACAATGAATATTCATATTATCCATATTGAAATATAGCTATGTCTATTTTTTTCGGTCGATACCGAAATATAATCATTATTTCGTAAATAATGTAGGTAAGTTATACGAAAACAATTTTCGTACTATAATGTAATTAATTAGTGCTATATTGTATGCTCCCACTATTTCCGCCATTACTACAATAGCGTATTAAATTTGGAGATCCGTCATTCACTTAATACAATTTGTTTATTTCATACACTACAACTATTTATAGTGGAGACTTTGTTGATCAAATATCTTGAGCTCAAAGAAATAAATCTCATAGAAAACAATTTTTTATACGAAAATACATTTCAAAGTAAAAATCATATTTCTTATTCCAATATTAGGTATTGATTATTTATTACAATTCATATTTTCAATATTTCTCTATGAAGCAGAAGTGAGTATTCATTCTCTTCATTCCAACTGTACCTTAAATTACATCTATTCTTATACATTCGTTTTCCTTTCAAATGGTCAAACTATTCCAAAGAAAACCTTACTACAATATCATAATAAACTCTTTACAAAAGCATATTCGATTATCCTTAACATTTAAGGACATCAAATATGCTGCACTTTACATAAACCAATCAAAATGACATTTCAGCGATCGAGTTCTTATTTCTATCTTGTAGTTTTCGGTCTTGTGTTACATTAAAAAAATATGATCTCTTTTGTAATCAATCAGACTAAATACTCAATCTTGCACTAAGGTTTATTCATTTTTTTGGATGAACTAATTTCATCGAAATATTGTAAATTACAAACTTTGACCATTCACCATATAACATTTATATGCGATTGTATATGGATCAAATATTCATAGTCTTGTACTTTTTTAGAGTTTGAGACTCATAAAATGCAATACATGGTTTTGACCAAATAAATGAATAAGTGACCAAACCACGAATGTATTCAGTAGTTATAAAATCAAGCACATGCATGGGTGTTAAAACGTTAACATGCAATAGGAATTTGATAGTGGGTATTATATTTCTATTTGTCAACTTTCAATTCAGTTCGTTTGTATATGTTAATTGATAAACATTTTTCAATCATAGTATATGAACAAATTTATCATTATAGATAATTATAACATTATTTAGTATATATTCTTACAATACTAGAAAAGTTAAACGTTACCATTTCATTTTTCCAATAAGGCTCGCATTTGTCTTTTATGTTTCTCTAAACCCGAAGATGAAAAACCAAAGTCTTTCGACTTCACTAGTGGTGTTAGGATTCGTCTGTCTTGGTATTCTGACCTTGAGTTTTCTCAACAAATCATAGACCCACAAATGATGGATAAATCCTTATCGGCTGTATCACATACAGCCCCTGACCCATTTTTCCTTGTCCTAATCTCATTTCGCCCTTGAGTTTGCTCAACAAATCGAAAGAGATTAATCACTCATGCCTACCATATCGTGATGGCCTAAGTATAGTATATGTACCTTGAGTGTTCTCAACAAATACATATAGTTACCTTACCTCATCTATTTAATACATTAGTAATACTACACATATTCCCAGCTTGAGTTCGCTTAACAACTAAAGAGTATGCAAGTAATTTATTAATATACATATAGTAGAGAACAACATTATATTGAAGATTCATAATCTTCAATATATTATATTGAGTGATATCGACTTATAGAATAATGTATTTCTTATGAAATACCCTCGTGATTCAAGTGTTAGACACATCAAAAATCACAGTATACGTACATTTACATATGTATTTATTCCTTCAGTCTATTTGGGCTTCTTTGATGTTCCACTTTTAGTTTATACATTCACATCATATAAGTTTTGTTGTTATATAGTTTTTATATTTCACATTACTTATTTAATAGTCTTGTGTATAATATTATATTAATTAAATCATATATTATGAAATATGTTATGGTATTTTAATGTTATATAATAGTCTTGTGTATAATGTTATATTGATATAACATTTATATTTATTATTTACTATAACCTTTATAGTATAACACACATATCATATACATGTATAATTATAATTTCAACTAATTAACCTTTTAATTAAGTTAACTAAATTATCTTGATTTTGAAAATCATTATCCATATGCATGCATGCATATTTATGACATCTTAAACGTTTTAAAATATCATAACATATTTCATAATATATTTACTACATGCACATACATTTTATTAATTAACTTATTAATAAAATTTATAATTTTCGAAAATGATGTTATTTTCTTTTTCAAACATTTTGAAAAATATGTTACATCATAACTATTATAATAAATTTATATTTCATTAAATTTAATAATTAAATTTAAAATCTTTTACTTTATTTTTCAAGACAATTTTAAAAATTAGCCCTAGGCCCAAATTAAGTTGGGCCTTTTCTATTAGGGGCAACCTTTGGGCTCACTTCACCCTTTAGGCCAGGCCGGTAACTAGGTAAGACACGGTACTTGATTATCCAATTTCAATTCTAGATATTTCTTTTCTAGACACCGTACTGAGTGGGCAAGCTTAATAAGTTAGCCCTAACATGACTAGTTTAGACTGCATAGGCTAATGGACTCTAATACTATTGTTGGAACTGGGCCAGCCCACAGCGGTGTGGTGGGTGTATTTCAATTTTTTTTATCCAATTAAATCTTTGTTGGGCCTATGAAGTCTAATTCATTTAGAAATATTCTAAATTTGTTTTAAATAAAATCATGTATTTTATTTAAATTTAAGTATTTTGTAATGTAAAGTTAATTGAATGATTTAATTTTTATATATACATGTATCATATACATATAAACATGTGTGTACATGTGTAACATAATAATCCGTAAAGGGTATAACATGCATGTATATAGACGTTGGGATTTACATCGCAACGTACACATTAGCTCATTTCGTATGTATTCTATGTTGTCTAAATACATGCATAAATCTATAATGCAAAGTATATTTGTATAAATACGTTTACATGTATTTAAAATATATTTTATAACTAAAAGTCTCAAAATTAAATATATATATATATATATATATAATTTAAAATATTTGTATAAATATATATACATAATTAAACATATATATAATATTTAAAATTGTATATATAAGGTTAAATAAAATGTATATATATAAATAATTAATTACATTCAAATACTTAAAATATAAATATATATATTTTAAAATTATTTCCAAATCAATATTAGCATAACAAACATAAAATAATAATTTTATAATTTTATGATTATTATATATATATAATAAATAGTTTGATCATAATAATTAAAAATGTTAGTAATAAATATTAAATGAATCAAATTTTAAAATTTATAAAAATTTAGGATCATAAAATACAGGTTTAAATTTTTTTCATGATTTTTTGAAAAAAATATTATTTTTAATAAATAATAGAAGTGTTCAACCGAAGTAATTTAATTATTAAAAATATTAATATGAACAAAAAATTCTAAATTTTTTTCTTAGGTATCGCATAGATGTAGTAATTTTAAAAGATATAAAATTGAATTTTTAGTGCAATAATTATTTTAGATATAATAAAAAATTCAAATAATCAATAAAAGATAATTTAAAATTATATATATATATATATATTATTTTCAAGTTTGATAATTCATATTATGTATAAGTAGGTGTAATAAAAAATTCTAAGCTATCTATACATTATAATACACAAATATGTAATTATATGTTTAAAATATACATTAGTCCACATTTAAATTAATATATAAATATACATAAAATAATTAATAATGGCAAAATTTAATTTTTTATAGCAAGTTAGATTGTGTATATATAAATTATCTCTACTATAATAAAGAGAATTCAATAAATAAAAATTTCACGGTGTCTTTTTGGAATTCCGAAAATATCCCCATCCATCAACGAAATCCTACCATCGGCATCAACTTCCACCACCACCCCATCCCGACTACCCATCAATGATCAATTTACCACCAATACTACGAACAATATAACTTGAAATAAAAGTATTGCGATTATCAAAATATTTGCACTTACAACACACATCCATCCACTTAATTTTTTTAATTAAATAAAAAATAAATATCTCTAGCTACTTGATGCACATATTGCAGTATTATACTAGTAACACATAATAATATAACCATGCGCATAACCAAACTAATTTGTGACAACTACATATACCTACGAAAATCTCACCTAACTAGATATACAACATTAATATATATATACATATTTTGGATTAATCAATATAAAATCATAAAATATGATGTGATTACTATAATATATAAATAAAATACCAATTGATGATGCCTTTGAGTCCACATGAATCAGTGAATTCCCTTCTCTAGTTATGCTCGATCCGCTAGATTGCAAGTTTGGAATCGTCGACCTTTTCTATCAAATAGCGCGTTTACTTAACTTGAATTGATTTGAGATTCTTAGAACTGATATATGTATTAATTTCGGTCGGCAAACTTGATAATAATGGCAGCCAAAAGTTTTTTTTTGATTAAGGGTTTAGAGACCCATAAATATAGCCTTGTACAAGAGAGATATTAGGACAATCTCATTGCCTATTCTCTCTTAATCTTAGCCATCCATCTCTAGGTCTAATCCTAAGTTTTAGCCGCCTCTAATAACTTATCCAAACCGAAATTTGCAGCCCTAATGATGGGCTTTAAACCTATTTAAGCCCAACCTAAATGGCTATGCAATTAAATCTAATTTAGTCGCTTATCAATATCATATATCGATTGGTACATAACTATTATAAATATATATAAAAAATTATTTCTCAAACCATATTCAAATTTTTATAATTAATATTTTATAAATATTAATTTATTTATAACAATTACAATCCAATTAAATCATTCGGTCTTAAGGAATTCATCATTTCAGTTGTGTAACTCTTGGGTGTAAATTTGGTAGCAATTAATACCGAACTATTCGAATGTTAACGTTCACACGTCACTTAGAAAATGGTGTGACATTATGGCCAAATTTATCGCTTATTCATTTTCAGTAAAAACTTATTTAATTTAATAAGCATTACCCGTTAGTGATATTCATATACACCAATTCTCTTCTCAAAAAAGTGTATCAATTTGGATTTATGGAATTTGGTAATGGTCAAATTCCAATATTGTCCATATTCAACTCTATAGTCCAAACACAAAAACAATGGTTCAATAATAATAATTATTATCAACTGTACTACTTTGGCCAGAGATTTTGACTTTGGGTTGAATTGAATTGACCATGATACTAACCTCATATAACTAAAGTGACGAATCCTTTCTTGAATAGTGTCTTCCTTCCAATACTTCCACTCGACCCAACTATAATCACTTGATGGATATCGTTCTACAATTTGACTATAATCAAAGCAGAGTTTTTCATATTGAAGGTTAACAATATTCTCAAGTCGAAAGAATTGTGTAAATTAGTCACATCGATATTTTCTATTTGACCTTAGATATTAACCAATAGAAAACTATCGAGTGAGTTGTTCCATAGTTATCTAATAACTACCAGTACATAACCCTTGGTGTCCCCAGCAGTCATGAGTAATACACTGCCCAACATTTGGAGAGCGTTACGTACCCTAGTCTCAATGGATATGTCGATATCCAGTCTCGATGCATCTTGACTAGGAACATTTAAAATGGTACATTTGTTTCGTTGTGATAAATTACTCACGGTTATAACATTTTGTAACCACTATCACAAAACACACCGTTTATGGATTTTCTATTAAATATACTTTTAATTAAATTTATTAATTAATATACCCACATTATATCATGTATGTAATAGAAAGAAAATATCTTTATTTCGAACAAGATTGGTCAATGAGTTAGATATATGTAACAAATTACATAATTTCCCCTAGGACATACCCCTAGCTCTATCAAGCCAGACATATGTACGTCTTGTCAGTCTTTTGGCCATATATCATCAGCATGCTCTCATATGTCAGTTGTTGGTCCTTTCTCCTTTCGGACCCCACTTCCTAGGCCTCCGAACATGAAATGGATCTCGAAAGAGCACATTGTTCCTCCTCCTATAGCACATTCCATCCCTCCTGATGAGCCTTCGGTGCCTCATATTGTTCCTTCCCTCTCAGACCCTGTTATGATTTCCTCTGATCCTCCTGATATGTATGATCCTGGTTTTTCTCCGCTTGTTGTGTGGAATCCTATTGGGATGGCTTTGTTACATATGCATTCTAACATGAGATATAATCCGGCTAGATATGATTTCCATTCCTTTGTTAGTGATGATGATGGTGAATCTAGACGAGTATATTACTGTATAGATGGTAGCAGACTTATTCTCACAGTGGATGGAGCAGTGGTAAGTGAAATAGATCTCTTCTCCTTGATGATAGGTGGGATAGGAGATATATATACAGTAGGGAACACCAGGGTTTATGATTTGAATATTGTGTCTCACTTTGCAGATTATTTGCACGTATTAGGGCCTGCTAGAAGTGATTCTTCCTCCTCTTGGAAAGGGAAACCAATTTTTCCATGGGCCATTTTTATAGCAGTAGAAGCACCTTTGCTTCTCACCTGTTTTGTACTCTAAGTGGAATGAACACTATAAAACCATATATAGCTATTTCTGTACATGTGCAGAACACATTTTCTTCATTTATATACAATGGTACGACCCACTATAAAGTCGGCTGGCTTTGCCAAAAAACCGTATCGCTTTACCGATATAACAACACTTTTTTGTAAATAATTATTTAATATAATTTATTTGGTTTTATAATGCAGATGAGATCCTTTTAATTAATTAAAAAGATGAGAAGTATATTTTCAAGTTTTGGTTACAAATATGTGTAATTTAACTAAAAATTGGAAATGTGACTGAGAATCGAAATCGGAATTTGTAATGGTTTAACGTATAAAAGTTATAAAAAGAATCAGTAAAATGTTGTTATACATATACAAACATATAACGTATATGATTTTTGTACATATATGTCATATACATACAAATAAATATGCATACGTACATATATACAGTCAATGAAAATATCATGATATTTTGTAGCAAAACAAAATGAAACTTCCTGTCACTTTCGAGCACATGGAGCATCATATGGAGGGAGCACATGGGGGGAGGTCATGGTCGTGTATGGTGATGGTAGTGGGTTATGTGAGCAAGCACATGTAAGGTGAGAATATCATGATATTTTCCCTCCACTTTTAGCTTATAAATACATGCATACACCCTCCCATTTCTACACACATTCTTCTACTTCTTCTTCTTCTTATCAGTCTATTTTAACGACCTTCTTTTCTAAGAAAACAATAAAGAAAAATAATGGAAAAAATAGTTCTATATGTAAACAATGTAGGTCCACATCAAAAACAAGTCCAAAATCCACCCTACCACCTCTACAACTCACGACCACCACCTCCATCACCATTGGCCGAGAGCTCCACCTCTTTCTTGCTTAGGCCATGGCTTTTCAAAGGTCGTGGGCTCGATTCCATAGCCTTTAATTCGATCACAGTGAAGCTATAGTCCGTTTTTCTAAGTTTAATATCCAATGAAGGTGAGAAACTATATATATATATATATATATAAATATAATCATTATGTGATATGATTGTTATGGATTTTTATTATGCTTTGATTATCAGGTCTATTTGTTCGCTATATTGTTTAATTATGTAAATAAGCCACGTTAAATACATGTCGATATTACACAAGGAAATCACTTTTCGAATCAAGTTATAAAAGTGACGTGGAATCATTAAACTCCTTTGAAATGATTTAAAATAGTTTATAAGTATTTATGAATAGTAAAATCCACTTTGGTGAAGTTTGGACAAGTTATGAAAATTGAGTCAAGAATAGGCGCGTTGCGCAACGACAATTCACGATTTCGCTCCGTAGAAAGTTAAATTCATTTATATGATAGATTCGGAGTCAGAGTTCTTTGTAATAAGAATTTTCCGAACCATTATAAACATAATTTTTGAAGAAAAGAAAAGGATCGAGATTTCATTTAAAAGATTTTGAACTATGAGCAAAACAAGTTTTCAAAAATAGTCGCTCTTTGGCAGTTTAGGAACCAAAGCAATAAATTCTTTGAAAGTGATATTTTTCATTCTTTAAGAGTATGGAATAAATTCTATAAATATGTTAAAATGTTTTGAAAGAGATTTGAGTTATAAAAATGGATTTTTAAATGATAGAAAAGCCGTTTTGATCAAACAAGCCTTAAAATCACTATTTGCTGCACTATTTGCAGCACCTATTGCGGCATTTTTAATAACTTTTGAAATATGACTTTAACCTAAGTATTCTTTTTCAAATATTTTATAAATATTTTCAAATAAATAGATAAGTATTTTAAAGATGATTTGGGAGTATTATAATTATTTTAAAAAGAGTTCAAATGAATGATTTAAAGAAAAACTGTTATAATCAAGTGATTTAATCATGGCTCTAAAAGTCAATGAGTATAGTGGATTTTTGTATTCGCGACACCATAATGGGAGGTGCTTAAACTAAGGATATGTTCAAGAGCAACTAGTGCCCTGGCTCACCTAGCCTCTTTCCTAGGCGAGGGATAGATAAGGTCGAAATGTTAGAAACTTGACAAGTATAAACAATCTAGTTTTTATAATTAATTGATCAACTGCAATTTTGATTGAATAGAGATAATCTTCTTATACTTGGTGTTAAATTCTGATTGGGGAACTCATACAGTCATACCAATTATATGAATTTAAAAGGCGATTCCACCGTTATTCGATGAATAGTACAAGTTGAATATGGAAATTAATATCAAGTAAAGTTAGTATAATTTCTATTGATCTGTTTTACTCAAATAATAACTAATTTGGATCTACCGTATTAGATAACGTAGTTTCAACCTATTAAGAAGTTATAATTTGAAAATAAGAAATCTTTTGTTAACATTTGAATAAATGATTTGGGATTATTTTAATTCCTATGGATCCTTTTACTTAAAATTTATTGTTTTGGGTTTACAGTAAAAGATGTCTTAAATAACATTGTTTTTGACCCGTTTAAAAGTTAGGATTTGAAAATAAGAAATTTTTGTTTAGATTTAAATAAATGATTTGGAGATATTTTCCTAAGTGAAAAATGAAATGATTTGGAATTACTCAAAGATTTGATAAACGAGGTTTAATGATCCCGTGTATACTAAAGAGAAATGGTTTTAAAAAGATATATATCTCTAAGAAGATATTTTGGATAAAAAGATACCAATTAATGGAATATTAATCACCCACCTGCTTAACATCTTTTTATTTATGATTAGTTTGAAGGAACTAGGATTGGATTTGGGCAGTTCCTATTCAAAAGCCACTTCGAACCAATTCATAATTCGAAAGTAAAGACATGATAAAGACAATGAAGTTGAAGGCGGGGGTCTTCATAACAAAAGGACTGCTTGTTGATCATTTCGGAGTAGCTACCAAGATAAATAAATAGCAGCAGTCCCTTTGTTTTGGGATCTTTGTATACATGGATTACTTGCTACTAATCCTAGGGGTAATGCCCAACAGGATGTGATAGAAGAGTGTCTTCGACTTGTCCCGTTCCTGGATAATTTACATAGATAAATGTCTGACATTGCATTTCTAAGATTATAGTGCATTAATCTTTACAAACGTCCATCTGTTTGGTGGTGTAGGAGGTAACCCCTCTTATGCTTAACACCTTTCTCTAAGACGTACGAGCTCAGAGGTTGTACTTTTGTTAAAATCAATAACGTGTTGTTGGAAATGGCAATGTGGCATTTTAAGTTTCTAAGAAAGGTAAACGTTTCTCTAGCCTCACACCAAGGGAATTATGAAACAGTGGTTGCTTTAAGGCTATGTGGTTAGTAACCATTAAGGTGGGATATCACCTTTTTAGATTTATTTATTTCTACCGACTATAATGTCGGGTTTAAATTTTATGGTGTATGCTATGAGATGTCTCGGAGAGGTCGGGAATGACCTGGGTTATATCATGTTCGTAACTATCTGCTACCAGATGGGTTTACGTGTATGTCAGTCTTAATTTACAGAGGTTTTGAAGATGTCGACCCTCGGTACATTCATCTAGAAATATACTGTACGGGAGGTATATAGGTTCGTTTTTACCCTAGAGGGGGAGGGGGGTGAATAGGGTGATACTAATAATAATAAAAATTAACGTGGAAATAAAAATAGTAACAGAAAGTAAAGTAGAAGAGATCACACACAAATTTACCCAGCTTCGACAAAATCCTGCTTACATGCTGCCCCCAAGGTTTCTATTGGAAATTAAGTTGGCAGACACTTACACATGTAAACTTGTTACACCCGCTACTTGACTAACCTAACTCCATGATCAAAAACCCGTCTCAACTCATCTACTGGATTGCGAATTCTCAAACTATGCCCCGTAGTTTGTACCTAGTCACACGAATAGAGAGTCACATAATTTTAAAAAGAAAATTACAAAACAAAATAAAACAAAACAACTAAACAAACCCTATTTAATTAAAATTCTAAGCCCAATATAATTAAAATAGGACCGAACGACTTAAATTATAATTCAAGTAAAAGTAAGGTCGTCTCCCTTTCTTTTGTATTATCAGCCGATCCCTTTTGTTCCTTCGTTCCTTTTCAAAAGCTAGGGTTTTTCCAAATTGATGTCCCCGTTTGATTGTCGATCGATTGAAGTAGTTAATTTTTCTTTGCTCTACTTAGTCAATTGTCTTTAGGCTTTGATTGGCTTGTGGCTGCTCTAATTGTTTCGAGTTCGAATTATATTGCGATGTGATTTTTACTTTTATTTATCTACTTGATATGCTTGAACTCGACTGCCTCGAATGCCGATGATGATGTGGGATTAAATAGGAATAAAATCTCTAAATATAAGGTCGCATACTTCTATTTGGATTCTTCGAAAATTATGCTCGGCCATTTGAATTTTTCTTGAATGCTTGTGGATAGTCTGATTTGTTCATCTATAATAAATTTTAATTTTACTTGAATCGGTTCCATTATTTGCTCCTTTGACTTCGACATTTGAATTTTTGAGATAATATTTTACGACTTCGACTTGTTTAATACATATGACCATTCTCTGTTTTTGCTGCCTTGACTTTTTGAAATAATTCTTAACTTTGTTTGAATTGCTATTCTCTCTGTTCACCCAAGTGATGGTAACTTTGAGGAATCTGGTCTTGTTAGCCTTATATTGCTTCAAGTTCTATGATGGTCTCCATACATATATACATAAATATGTATGTATGTATATATGTCTGATTGACTTGATTGCATTTGGCTTGTTGTATATTTGTGTGTGTGTGTGTCATGCTCTGTCCATTTCATTCTGGTTCACTTGAGTATTGTACTGGTTATTCCATTTGAATGCTTGTGTACTTCATGTTTTTTAAGTGATTTCATGTGTGTTCACTGCATATGGTTGAATATTCATATGTTTTGACGTTGGTTGCCTCTAGTCTGCATTGATTGCTTCGACTGGTCTGGTCTTGTTTGTAATCCTCTGATTCATGTGGTCTTGATTGATTATGTTGTTGATTTGGTTGTGTATTTTGAAGTATGCATGCTCCAATGTTTATATTCCCTCTGCTCTTATAGTCTTCTCTGATGTATGTTGCATTGTGACTGGAAGTCTGGTTGCTTGAGTTTGGTTATGTAGATAAGTCTGATATCTGAAGCTTTTTGCATGTTGTCATGTTAAAAACTGAAAGCTTGCATATGGTTTCATTTGAAGTCCTCATGTATGTTCATTTGTGTCTGAACCTATTTGCATTCATGTGTGTGTGTGTAGTTTAATGTCGTCATTGATCTGGGTTGTCTTGGTGCCATTCCACTAGCCTGAACACTTGAATTGTTTGGTTTGGGTATTCATGTTGTATACATGCGGTCTTGTTCACTTTGTACATACGCTTATCTGGTTTCTGACATTATTGTATGTGTCTGTTTGCATTCATGCTTGAACTAATTTTGCTATGATCATTTCTATGTTGAGTCTAATAGTAGCTTCATTGAGCCCAATATTGGTCTGGGTCGTTTTGAAGTCTTGTTGGGTATTGTTTCCTTTGGTCATTGCATTGCTCTGGTGCCATATGTATTGTCATGCTTTCATGTTGTCAGGTCTGGTTAAGTTAATTTGTGTTCTGGCCTTCATGTGTATGGTGCACTTGAAACCGAACTTGTTATGCTTGGACATTCGGCTGGGTCTTGTTAAAATAGTTGCTTTATATTCATGTTCAATTTTTGGTTGAGGCTATTTTTTTGTTATTTGCATTTGCACTTGAGTTGAATCCAGCCATGGCTCGGATTTGACCTTGTGCTCATCTCTCCCTATATTTTTAACAAGCAAGTGTATATCGATGTGCATGGCTTTGTGGCATGTACAATGATACAATATGCATGTCACAAGTTGTTCGTGTAAAATAAATTCGAAAGAAAAATTATGACGAACAACCCAAATAACCGAGGCAAATAACATTTTCAAAACACACTTTATTTTGCACTGCAAAATATTTTCTTTTTCAATTTTACTTCATCATTGTTTATTTTGCAGATAGCTCAGATACTGGATACAAACTGGAATAAAGTTGAAGATCAAATATGAGTGTTGAGTGAATTATGTAGTAAGGTGTAAAATGTATGTAAATATTATATAGTGAAAATTATATTGTAATATGAAATTGTATTGTAATTGAAAATGTGAAAATGTAGTTGGAGCTCAAATTTGTACTATTTGAATTTGTAATAAAATATTTGTCTGCATAATTTTTTTTGTTGGAATATGAATTCCAAGTTATTTATTTTATTCAACAAATATTTATTTAATCATATGGAAAAATAAAATAGTACGATAACAAATACATTTAAGTGAATATATATATATATATGTTTATTATCATCAAACAAAAATCATATACTAGCATATGATACAATCTTCCCCTTTTGATGATAACAAACATATATTAAGATTTGACTCTATTAAAATGTATTTGACTGTTAACCCACCTTTTGGTAAGGCCGTGGACAGATGGATTTAACTAAAATCAACAATATTACCTGGCTACAAGACGATAGTTGTGGAAGATATGATCGAGCTCGAATGAGTATCGAGTAAAGCAAGGATTGAAGGTATGAAGGCTAGTATGGCTCGGTCAAGGGTGGAAAGTCATGAGTGGCTCGGCCTGAGTGGTTCGATAGATTTGGCTTGGTGGTGATCTGGATCGTCATTTTTGGATCGTCATTTTCGAGTCGTCATTTTCGGGTCGTCGTTTCGGGTTCGTCATTTCATGTCATTTCTGGTTCGTCATCGTCATTTTTGGGTCGTCATTTTTGGGTCGTCATTTCTAGGTATTCATTTCTAGGTCGTCATTTCTGGGTTATCATTTTCGGATCGTCATTTCTGAATCGTCATTTCTGGGTCGTCATTGGTGTTGATGGGCCCAGATCATTTAAGAAGCCCAGCAACTCAGGTTTTGCCTATAAATATAGCATGTGGGGCTACAGAAAAGGGATTTGATTCAGTTCCCCTTCCTCTTCTCCACTAAGGCCACTCTGCCATTTTTATTTTAAAAACTCTAGATTGTAACGGTACTAGATTTTCATATCAATAAAAATGAAATTCCTAGAGTGGACGTAGGCCAGAGTTAGCCGAACCACTATAAATCCTATGTTAATACTGCTTTCTTTTTAATTTTCATTGTTCTTCACATTCATACTCTCTGCATACATTCTATCTATGATCTATGACTGTGATTTGGTGCTTTCATCTGGATTTGGGTGTTTGTGATCAATTTTGGTGCTTTCACTGAGAAAACTAGCACTTAAGGATTCACAAGCTTAGATTTTGGATTTAAAGGCCTAGGAACTTGGATTTTGGAGACTATGGCAAGGCAATCAACTAGGAGACAAAGGACGGAAAGGAATCAGCGAGAGGGAAGTTGGGAGGCTTCCATTGGAGCTAATCAAGCCTCGATCTGTATCACTAGGAATGAGGTGCAGGTCATAATGAATTCCATGCAGGAGCAGTTGATGAAAATGCAAGAGGAAATGATGCAAACCCTTCTCAGACAATTTAGACAAGAAAGTGCTACAGGAGCTCAGATCCATGGAGATGGATTAGAAGGACTCAACCGGCAAGCAGACGGAGTGGTTCAGCAGTGGATAGCCCCCGATTGGAAAACATATGTCAACTCGGATGAACCTAGACTTGGGGGCATACAGCCAGGTCATGTAGGACCAATCCATGGAGAGATACCAGATGACACAGCGTAGCCTGGCACCAACAAGGATACAGGAGTGCGTGATGAGGAGTACATACCGGATTTCCCTTGAGGACTTGGAGGGCAGTTAGGAAATGAAGATGGAGGGCAACCCTTGATAGGTAACACTGAATTAGCTGACATTATCAGACGAACTATTTGCAGAGGTCCGACAAACAGGGATTTGGAGGAAGTAAATAAAAGTCCATTTAACCATAACATCAAGATGGCTAGGAATCCACTTGGTTTAAAGATGCCCACTTTGGAAGTATACAACAGTAAGACGGATCCCATTGACCACTTGATGATGTACACAAGACATATGGAAGTGTTGGGGGGCATCAGAGGAGGTATGGTAGGCATGTCAATGGATACTTTCGAATGCGGATAGTGCCATATCCGCATCCGCATCCAAAATCGTTTTCGGATATCCGCATCCGCGGATACGGATGGGTATCGAATAATTATCCTATCTGATAACGACTGATAAATCAAGAAATATAAATATAAATTTTAAGTTTAACATACACTTTTTTCAATCCAATTGATTATAAAAGTGTTAAATATAAACAAATATGGCGATAATAAATAGTTTTGAGCACTTAATAAGCATTAAATGCATATAATATAAACAACTAACTTAATAAAACAATAAATAAATATCTTTCATTATACTAAAATACACATAATTTATACTATAATCTTACAAAGACCGGAGGATAATTTTCAGATGTGGATGTCTTCGTATCTGCATCCACATCCATTTTTTCGGATATCGGATATCATCCGCTTTTCGGATACGGATGCGGACGGGTTTTAGCTTTTTCGGGTGTCCATTGACACCCCTCGGTTATGGCCCGATGTTTCCCCTTGTACTTAACCGATATAGCTGCTTGGTTCAGACAGTTGAAAGATGGATCAATCAGAACATGAACAGAATTGGTGGACATATTTTTGAAATAGTTTTGAGTTCACATCAAAAGGCCGAAGAATGTGACGACGTTGACGTCGGTGAAGCAGAAGATGGGAGAATCGCTCAGGACTTTTTTAACTTGGTTTAATGCAGCAGTTGCTTCGGTGGACCGGCCGGATCCATCAATGGTTCTATTGGCATTGGTATCAAGAGTCAGGGATAATTCAAATTTCAAAGTGTCATTGATATCCACCAACGGATCTTGGGGAATTCTTTCATAAAGCCGAAAGATTTCTTCGACAAGAGGATGCATGTTTGGATATGAAGTCAAAGGAAGTAAACATTGTTAAGGATGGAGAACCATCCGGTGAATGCTCGGGGAAAGATAAGGATAAAGGGAAGAGGAAGCGTTGGGAAGAACCAAAATTCTCCATGTACACAGGACTGAATGAGACATTGGAACCGATACACTTGGACATTCGGGATCGCCTTCCTTATCGAAGGCCGGCAAGGCCTCAGAATGCGAAAGGGCATTGGGAAGGCATTGTCTCTTTTATGACCTGGACGGGCATGATACTAACAGCTACAGGCATCTAAAGGATATAATCGAGGAGCATGTAAGGAATGGTCAGTTGCGGCAATATGTCGAAACTCGAAATGGGGCGATATAACAGGAGCAGCCACCGCCTACCTTGAACGACAATGGCGCGAGATCTAGGAATGGTGGTCGGTTGGTCATCAACTAATCGTGATGGTTTGGAATAAGTAGCAAACTCTAGGCAGACGGCTAAGTCACTTACTCTTGTACGGGGACGGGGACAACCCCTAGGCATGCTCTGAGATGATGATAAACCGCGATGCTCTGGTTTGTGAAATCTATTTTTTCTTTCTGGCTTGGACACTTTCTTTTTTTGGTTTGGTTTTGAAGTTTGGTTTGAACTCCTAGTTTTTTTTGTTTTCTAATTTGGATTCTGGTTTGGACGTTTTCCTTTTGGTTTGGACTTTTGATATAGGTTTGTGGTTTTTTTGGTTTGAATCTGGATTTCAGATTAGATTTTGATTGACTTTTTGTCTGACGTTTGACTAAAAGGTCGTCGAGCATGGAATACGCTCGGCAAGGGTGCGGAGAGACTAGGATTTGGCCTAGGACATAGGCCCCATATTATCTATCGGTTACAATTTTAGGTCGTCGAGTGTGGACTATGCTCGGCAAGGGTCCGGAGCGACCGGGATTCGACCTAGGACTTAGGCCTTATATAATCTATCAGTTACAATTTCAGGTCGTCGAGTGTGGACTATACTCGGTAAAGGTCCGGAGCAACCAAGAATCGGCTTAGGACTTAAGCCCCGACATTACTCAATGTTCGGAGACACTAAACCAGGAATACCATGACATTACTTAAGACAGGTCATCAAGTGTGGAGTGCGCATGGAAAGAACCCGGAGAGGTTATGATTCGGATTTTGGCTTTGAATGGATGACATATGGACTTTGGATAACGGATCAAAAGCAATTCAAAATACGCCTTCCTAACGTAAGGCATGTTTTGAAGGGCAAATGTTAACCCGCCTTTTGGAAAGGCCGTGGACATGCGAATTTAACTAAAATCAACATTGTTACTTGGATACAAGACTATAGTTGCAGATGATATGATCGGGCTTGAATAAGTATCGAGTTAGGAAAGGATTGGAGGTATGGAGGCTAGTATGGCTCGGTCAAGGGTGGAAAGTCACGAGTGGTTCGGTAGATGTGGCTCGTGGTGATCTGGATCGTCATTTCTAGTTCGTCATTTTTGGATCGTCATTTCTGGTTCGTCATTTTCGGTTCGTCATTTCTGGGTCGTCATTTCTGGGTCGTCATTTCCGGTTTGCCATTTCTGGGTCGTCAATTTCGGGTTCTGGTTCATCATTTTTGGATCATCATTTTTGGATCGTCATTTTTGGTGCGTCATTTCTTGATCGTCATTTCTGGGTCGTCATTTCTGGATCGTAATTTCTGGGTTGTCATTTCTTGATCGGCATTGGTGTTGATGGGTCAGATTTTGCCTATAAATACATCATGTGGGGCTTTAGAAAAGGGATCTGATTCCGTTCCCCTTCCTCTTCTTCACTAACGCTACTCTGCCATTGTTGTTTTAAAATTCTAGATTGTAATGATACTGGATTATCGTATCAATAAAAAGAAAATTTCTAGAGTGGACGTAGGCCGGAATTAGCCGAACCACTATAAATCCTGTGTTATTACTGCTTTCTTTTTAATTTTCATTATTCTTCACATTAACATTCTCTATGTACATTCTATCTATGATCTATGACTGTGATTTGGTGCTTTCATCTGAATTTGGGTGTTAGTGACCAATTTTGGTGCTAACATTGACCTTGATGAATTTTATTAGCTCCCTCTATTTGAATGCCCCCCTACAACAATGCTCCCCCTTCTCATATGCATGAAAAGAAGTTAAAAAATATGCAGATTGCGATGAACCTAGATGAGAACTAGACGAGGATATGTAAAATTAAAACATTTTAATTTATTTGACAAAATCTTAACTTTTCTCTCCCCCTTTTGTTACTAGCAAAAGAGCAACAGTATTAGAAAAATAGAGATAAAGTGATAGACATTAATACAACATCAATACCTAATCAAGTATAAACATTAAATTTCAAAAAAAAATCAAACAAAAATCATAAATACTTTGTTGGGTGCCATCTCCACTTTAGAGTGATATCGGTAATGTCGATATATAAAACCATATAGTTGTATCTATTTGTGGCATATTTATGACAGGAATTTGAATACTTACTAACCATGCATAACCATTAGGACTTTTAAATGAGATTCGTAGAATTTCTATTTTTTTTAAATGAATCTCAAGTATCTTCTAACCATGCATAACCACGAGGACTTTTAAATGGAATTAGAATCAACTCATCTATTTAATAATCAATTTTGATATGCGTTCCACACATGCATAACCGTGAGGACTTATAAATGAGCATGAAAGCACATAATCAAAGATTTCAAGTAATTCACCCACGCATAACCGTGAGGACTTTTAAATGAAAGTGAATACTTTGGATACATTTATTGCTAATTAAATTAAAAAAATGAATAATTTCCCGTTTAAAATACCACATTTTGACATACCATATTGGATTCTGATGCGTGATGGTCGTTAAAAATATGATAGAAACAAAGAAGGTCATGGAATTTTTACCAATCAAAGTTATTACAATTTTTTTTAAATTTTTTAAAGAAATTTACTATATATACCGTCTCAAGTCAAAATGTATGATTAATATTAACATTCATCATTTTTTCAGTCACTATTGATTTTTTGATAATCAGTAAGGAGTCAGATTAGTTAATATATTCATTTATGATCAAATCCAAAAATAAATATAAAATCAAATTTCTACAATGCGTAAAATGAGATGAAGTCAACAAAAAACCATTTTTGGAAGGGGTTTTGTAAAAATGTCTGCCAATTGAACATCATTTGAAGTGAATTTTATCAGATATTTTCTTTATGAAATGTGATGCAACTGATGAATGTCTCAACATAAAACACGTTCCACTAGTGCTTTTTCTATCAACTAGGCTACCAGTGCAATCTGCATCTGAATTCCCATTTGACTAAAAGTTATCATTAGATAGATATCATAGACCAAACCGTGAGGTGTGCAACACATACCTAATAATCATTTTACAGCTTTTAAAATAAGATTCTATTAGATTTGATTGAAACCGTGCACACATGTAAGCAAATAACATAATGTCTAGAAGCAGTAGGATGAAGAAGTGATCAATCATACCTCGATATTTCTTTTGATCAACTACCTTACTTTTCATCCTTGTCAAATTTAATTGTGGTGCTCAAATTTTCTCAGTTGATCACTGGCTGATTGGAATCTGATTATGGTGCAGATTTTCAACATATAATACATCATTTGTTACCCATTTTGATTCTTCCACCTTTATACTTCTCTAGGTTAAGAAACTTTGATTTGCTACCCGTTGTGTGCCTAGAACAGTCAGAATCCATGTACCACTCTTGTTGTTCCTTAGCCTTCCATCGAACCTACGCGAGAAATGATTTTTGTGACCTATTTGTTTTTATAGGTCCATGATTGTTAGTGACAAATGATTTTGAAAAATAAGTTTGCGTAGAACCAAAACAGTCTATATTTGTTCCTTTTGGCACCCAGATTTGTTTGACTTTAAGGGATTTTACATTCATGCCTTTAGGAACCCAAATTTGAATGGTTTTCGTGTGTTTGGGTTTAAACCAGCAATTGTTTTGATTGTGTTCAATTTTTCTACAAATCGTTCACTTGGAGTTTACATGGTTAATTTCACTTCTAACTCTTTCAGATTGAGTATACCCAAGTCCTTGTCTAGCAGTATTGACAGTTTGTTTCCCTTATAGCATATTTGGTGATCTTTCTCCTTTGGAGAATTTTCCTAAAGTTATAGACAATTATTGGACTTGTGACTTGAGAGATTCATTTTCATTCAATAACAAAGTGAACTTTTTAATAGAATTTTCTCTTCTAGTATCTTCACTTTCTTTTAAAATCAGAATTTCATTTCTAAGCGATTTAATTTTGATTTCTGATCTTTTTATTTCCTCTTCTAATGATGGACACTTAGCACACTTTGTGCTCTTATTTTGATAGTTTTTAACCAATTGATCAAGCTGCTTATTTAGTTCTATCAAACTACCTCTTTATGATTCAGATTTAGCGTACTTCTTCCTAAGTCTTTCGAAGCATCCATTTACTTCATGAAAATATGTAAGTAACTGAGAGTGAGTATATTTTGATACCTCGCTTGGCTCGTCATCATCGCTGTCACTTGTTTCTCCTCGAAGACATAGATTTGTGCTATCACTCTCACTGCTAGTGCTTTCATCGTCTTCGTTGCTTTCATCCCTAGTTGCTGCAAAACTTCTCCATTTTGATTTCTTTCCTTTGCCGAATAGATTTTGAGGACAATTTGACTTGATATGACCAAGTTTATTGCACTTGTGACAACTGATCTCCTGCTTTTTTGAGTCATCTAGAACTTTGACTATTCTGCTCTTTAATTGTTGATTTAGGGCTAGATTTCCATACTTGCGTTTCCACCTTTTGAATCTCTTTATTATTAGTGTCAGTTCAGCTGCTCCATTATCATCGTCATCATCTTCACTTTCTATTATTCCTTTAAGAGCTGCTGATTTCTTTCGCGTATCACCTCCTTCATGTTCTTCCTTGAATTTGATTTCTAGCTCATAAGTGATAAGATTTCCGATGAGTTCTTCAACTTTAACTTATTTCAGATCCTTTGATTCTTGAATGACAGTTACTTTTGCTTCAAAAATTCGTGGAAGAATTCTGAGGAATTTTCGAACTATTTCCAGCTCTGTGTATGGTCTTCTTAGGGATTTTGATTTTCATACAAGATTAGAAAGTCGTCCATACATTTCTTTGACACTTTCATCTTTGACTATTATGAAGTTCTCGTACTCGCTGCTAAGCATGGCATGACGAGATTCTTTAACCTTGGAGATTCCTTCATGAGTCACTTTAAGTGTGTGCCAAATTTCCTGTGCAGTTAGACAATTCACAATTAAATTCAATTTGATCTAGTGAACAAATAATAGAACTCATAGCTTTAGCATTAGCATTTTGTAGTTTATTTTCAAGATCCGTCCATTGAGCTAAAGGTTTTTCAACTTCTTGATTATCTACCATTATTGTTGGTGTCCTATATCCTGATTCAACAATATTCCATGCATCTATGGTTTTCAGAAAAATTTGCGTTCTATTTTTCCAATAAGCATATTCACCATTGAACATGGGTAGTCTAACTATGGACCGACCTTCAGTAAAAGCATTATTAAAGGAAGCCATTTAAAAAATCAAAATTTTAAAACAAAAAAAATGATTTTGTTCCTCACTCTGATACCACTTGTGGGATCGTTTTCACCCTAGAGGAGGGGAGTGAATAAGATGATATTAATAATAATAAAAATTAATGCGGAAATAAAAATAATAACAGAAAGTAAAGTAGAAGAGATCACACACAAATTTACCCAGCTTCAACAAAACCCTTCCTACGTGCTACCCCCAAGGTTCCTACAAGAAATTAAGTAGTCAAATACTTACACACGTAAACTTGCGTCACCCACTACTTGACTAACCTAACTCTACGCTCAAAACCCTGCCACAACTCAGCCATTGAGTTGCAAATTCTCAAACTACGCTTCATAGTTTGTACCTAGTCACATGACTAGAGAGTTATACAATTTTAAAAAGAAAATTACAAAATAAAATAAAACAACTAAACAAAACCCTATTTAATTAAAACTCTAAGCCCAATATAATTAAAATAGGACCGACCCACTTAAATTATAACTCAAGTAAAAGTAAGGTTGTCTCCCTTTCTTTTGTATTATCAGCCGATCCCTTTTGTTCGTTCATTCCTTTTCAAAAGCTAGGGTTTTTCCAAATTGAAGTCGCCATTTGATTGTCGATCTATTGAAGTGATTAATTTTGCTTTTCTCTGCTTAGTCAATCTTCTATAGGCTTTGATTGGCTTGCGGTTGCTCCAATTGTTTCGAGTTCGAATTATACTGGCATGCGATTTTTACTTTTATTTCTCTATTTGATATGCTTGAACTCGACTGCCTTGAATGCCAATGATGATGTGGGATTAAATAGGGATACAATCCCTAAATATACGGTCGTATATTTCTATTTAAATTCTTCGAAAATTATGCTCAACCATTTGATTTTTGCTTGAATGCCTGTGGATAGTCTGACTTGTTCATCTCTGATAAATTTGAATTTTACTTGAATCCGTTCTATTATTTACTCCTTTGACTTTGGCATTTGAATTTTTGAGATAATATTTTACGACTTCGACTTGTTTAATTCGTATGACCAATCTCTATTTTTGCTGCCTTGACTTTTTGAAACAATTCTTGACTTTGTTCGAACTGCTATTCTCTCTATTCACCCAAGTTATAGTTACTTCGAGGCATCTGGTCTTGTTAGACCTATATTGCTTCGAGTTCTATGATGGTCTCCTTACATACATACATACATACATACATACATACATACATACATACATACATACATACATACATGTATGTATATGTATATGTGTGATTGTTGATTGCATCTGGCTTGTTGTATATTTGTGTGCGTGTCATAATCTATCCATTTCACTCTGGTTCACTCGAGTATTATGCTGGTTGTTCCATTCGAATGCTTGTGTACTTCATGTTGTTTAAGCGATTTCATGTGTGTTCACTGCATATGGTTGAATCTACATGTGTTTTGATGCTGGTTGCATTAATTGCTTCGACTGATCTGGGCTTGGTTGCAATCCTGTAATTCATGTGGTCTTGACTGGTTGTGTTGTTGACCTGGTTGTGTATTCTGAAGTCTGCATGCTCCAATGTTTATATGCCCTCTACTCTTGTAGTCTTCTCTGATGTATGTTGCATTGTGACTGGAAGTATGGTTGCTTCGAGTTTGGTTATGTTGACAGGTCTGATATTTGAAGCTTTTTGCATGTTGTCATGCTAAAAACTAAAAGCTTGCGTATGGTTTATTTAAAGTCCTCATGTATGTTCATTTGTGTTTGTGTGGTTTCATGTCTTCATTGATCTGGGTTGCCTTGGTGCCATGCCACTAGCCTGAACACTTAAAACTATTTGGTTCGGGTATTCATGTTGTATGCATGTGGTCTTGTTTACTTTGTACATACTCCTATCTGATTTCTGACATTATTGTATATGTGTGTTTGCATTCATGCCTGAACTAATTTTTCTATGATCATTTATGCATTGAGTTTGATGGTAGCTTCATTGAGTCCAATATTGGTCTGGGTCATTTTGAAGTTTTGTTGGGTGTTGTTGCCTTTGGTCATTTCATTTCTCTGGTGCCGTGCACCAGTCTGAAAGTTTTGTTGGGTATTCATGTTGTATGCATGTGTTTTGATGTTGGTTGCCTTTGGTCTGCATTGATTGCTTTGACTGGTCTGGTCTTGTTTGTAATCTTATGATTCATGTGGTCTTGATTGGTTGTTTTGTTGATTTGGTTGTGTATTTTGAAGTATGCATGCTCCGATGTTTATATGCCTTCTGCTCTTATAGTCTTCTCTGATGTATGTTGCATTGTGACTGGAAGTCTGGTTGCTTGAGTTTGATTATGTTGACAAGTCTGATATCTGAAGCTTTTTTGCATGTTGTCATGTTAAAAACTGAAAGCTTGCATATGGTTTCATTTGAAGTCCTCATGTATGTTCATTTGCGTCTGAACCTATTTGCATTCATGTGTGTGTGTGTAGTTTCATGTCGTCATTGATCTGGGTTGTCTTGGTACCATGCCACTAGCCTGAACACTTGAACTGTTTGGTTTGGGTATTCATGTTGTATACATGTGGTCTTGTTCACTTTGTACATAGTCCTATCTGGTTTCTTACATTATCGTATGTGTGTGTTTGCAGTTATGCCTGAACTAATTTTGCTATGATCATTTCTGTGTTGAGTATGATAGTAGCTTCATTGAGTCCAATATTGGTCTAGGTCGTTTCGAAGTCTTGCTGGGTGTTGTTGCCTTTGGTCATTGCATTGCTCCGATGCCATATGTATTGTCATGCTTTCATGTTGTCAGGTCTGGTTAAGTTAATTTGTGTTCTGGCCTTCATGTGCATGGTGCACTTGAAACTGAACTTGTTATGCTTGGACATTCGGCTGGGTCTTGTTAAAATAGTTGCTTTATATTCATGTTCAATTTTTGGTCGAGGCTGTTTTGTTGTTATTTGCATTTGCACTTGAGTTGAATCCAGCCATGGCTCGGGTTTGACCTTGTGCTCACCTGTACCTGTAGTTTTAACAAGCAAATGTATATCGTTATGCATGACCTTATGGCATGTACAGTGATACACTATGCATGTCACAAGTTGTTTGTGTAAAATGAATTCAAAAGAAAAATGATGATGAACAACCCAAATACCCAAGGCAAATAACATTTTCAAAACATACTTTATTTTGCACTGCAAAATATTTTCTTTGTCAATTTTACTGCGTCATTGTTTATTTTGCAGATAGTTCAGATGCTGGATACAAACTGAAATAGAGTTGAACATCAAATATGAGTATTGAGTGAATTATGTAGTAAGGTGTAAAATGTATGTAAAAATTGTATAGTGAAAATTGTGTTGTAATATGAAATTGTATTGTAATTGAAAATGTGAAAATGTAGTGAAAGCTCAAATTTGTACTATTTGAATTTGTAATAAAATATTTGTCTGAATAAAATATTTGTTTGAATATGAATTCTGAGTTATTTATTTTATTTAACAAATATTTATTTAACTATGTGGAAAAATAAAATAGTACAATAACAAATACATTTAAACGAATATATATATATGTGTGTGTGTGTGTGTGTGTGTGTGTGTGTGTGTTTATTATCATCAAACAAAAATCATATACTAGCATATTCTGCAACCCTTACCTCGCTATTCATTGGAGATCCATCCTCCAATAAGTGCCTTCAGACTTAGTTGTAAACCTATTATGCCGTCAAATTTAACCAATGTAACAATTTCCGCTATTTGAATATGTTTATTTGAAAGGTTTTCAAAGAATGTCATTAAAAATAATAATACTGGATTATATGTAGAAATGATTTGGCTATCATAAAGTAAAAACCTATTCTGTATTTATGTGGAGCGTGGTCTTCTGAGATACCCTTTGTTTTCAAATACTCGTATTTTAAGTTTCGCACGTCAGTCCCATGACTGATCTAGAGTTTATTTTCTTTCCTTTAAACCATGAGTGCTCTATTTTTCTAGGTAGCCTAGTAGTCAAGTTTAGTTTGGAGCATTTTGAAAAAGCTTAGAACATGGAGGTGGAAGTCTCTTTTGAAGGTTATTATCCATTTCCACCACACTCATGTGTCGTTGTATTGCACATTTGTAAGGGCAGATATTTATACATGTCCATGATAATGTTATGTTGAACTTTGATAAATGTATTTAAAATTTTCTGCTGTAAAGATTATATGTTTAAATAATATATTTTATTTCATTCGTGTGAGATTATGTTTTCTAGTCTGTTTCTATTTTTCTTTTCTTTTCCCCGAACTATCCGCGCTTTGTTCAAATTGGGTTGGACATGTGTGGTTTATTGTCAACTCAAAATGTATGGAACTATGGGTCGTTACATGAATGCTAGACGGTAAGCATGAACTAGGCATAATCGCCTAGGAGGGGATTAATCAGAGTTAAGAATTTTTGATAAACTCATGCATTTTGGATAAAAATTTAATTTTGTTTAGTATTAACTTATCTATAGTGGGATATCATGGATTCAGAAAGATTTGGAAGTAACCATGAAGACAAAATCGTTTGAAACAAACATTTTGATGCTAATAAGAGGCATTAAACTTAAATTGGTGCATAAATGATGCCTATAAACCTGTTTACATGCATAAATAATGCAATAAGTCTCATGGCGGACTAGACAAATATCTAGGAAGTAAGGCTAGACCAGCGTCTAAGCGGGAGCCTAGAAGGATTTTTACAACAGAGCTTGACTCTATGTGTGTGTGTATACATACATACATACATACATGCATGCATACACACACACATATGTATATATACCTTCATCTATCCTTAATTATTTTGCCTCTACATTTTACTGTTAACCATAATTCTTTACTTCTTTATGCTTTATATCTTACTTGATTCAACACTATTTACCGCTTTCTTTTTAATAGATTTAATGTATTTCCTACTCCTTTACCCCTTTTCCCATTTTCTATTTCTGTGCCCATTTTAACCATTAAATTATTCTTGCCTAGTATTCACAATTTTTAAATTTGATTTCAATTTTTATTTATATTGCACACCTTTGCTCTTAGAATGTTTTTACCACATTTCTAATTCTTTATTTAACACTCAGGGATTTTTTGCAATTTAATGCATTGGAATTACGTCCCTTTCAAATGGAAAGGTTAGCACTATAAATTTCTATATCTTATCTTATCAAAAGTGAAGATTTGTGTTGTATTCAGAATTATTAGATATCTCTATTTTATACACCTCTTTCTTTTTGGGTGTACTCCTTGTCATTTCAAACGACATACTTATATTTATTTAAAACTTGATAATATGTAGAAATTCACATTACAACATCCTATATTCCAACGAATTAAAATACCACTTAAACCCCTAAAATTTTATTATAATTACTTTATTTTACGTTCTTAATTTTCAATAACTATTCAAATAACAAATCTGGAATTATTAAAACATTTACAAGTTCATGGTCTATTATTCAATAATAAATTTAGGGACCACCAATACTCAAACATTTTCCAGATTTACATTCATACACCATATATGTATCAAGTTAACAATTGCATAATAGGTAGGCAGAGTTTATAATTTTGTTGCATGTGTATAGATTTAGCCTACAACTCTAATTTACATTTCATACATATACGAATGGATCTACGGTGATATAAATCTAATATTATACAGAAGTATATAATTTTTCCCGCTCACCATTTTAGCTTTCCAAATCTCTAGACATAATCCCTATTATTCCATTTTGATTCTTTTTTTTTCCTATTGGGATTTATACACCGCAATCATATACAAATCTATTAGAAATCTAGATTAGAAAAGAGATTTGTATTTTGAATTTTGTGCTCAAGATCCGGATATACAATTACCTTGGCTTTACTAATTTGATTTGAACCTATTCTCTTCCTCAATCATCTTCTACGATTCTCTAATTGTACATACGTATAATCTATAACCGTCTCTAAGAATTTTGAATTTGTAGGAGAAGAGAAAATAGCAGAGTTCTGACGTTGCTCCGAACATATAAGTTTAGAAGTGAGAGTCTAGATCTATATTCATAGGGGTTCAAATCAATGCCAAGCGTTCGATATTAGCGTATTAAATCCGAGCCGTTTAGGCCATTCATTATTATCGATTTAACATGGACAACGCGATCTAGCGCTGTAGGCCTAGAGTTGACCGCTACCGGTTGACCTGAGTGCACCTTGGGTTGACCCTTTCTTTGTTTAAATGATGGTCAATTTGCTGTCATGATTTTTTTAATCTTATTACTTGTCTAACTGATTGTGTTCTTTAGTTCCCCATTTTACACATCTTCTAAGATTTGATTTTAACATTAACATTTCTTAACGTTTAAGCTTTCATTGACATTATTAATTAACGTTTAATTTATTTTTATTACCATTATTATATATATATAATTATTTTCGGTTGAAAACTTCAAACGTCAATATTTTTTCGTTTGAACTCCGACCGAAAAACTTTATGTATGAAAATTAAGTAGAAAATTGTCACCAATCCAATTGTGCAAGTTTCGTACTCAAATTCTGACGTGCGTTAAAAATTTATTTTTCGGCATTATTATTTATTAATTAAATTTATTTAATTTAATTATCGTAAAAATTATGTGGTGTTACACCATACCATTATTATCTTGAGCCTCCATAACAGAAATGGATTCTTGTGTACAAAGTAACTTGTCACAAATCTTGTATCCACTTTGATCACCACATTTTTTATTTGTTGTCATCGTCTTTAGTTTATCAACCACTTCATTCGCATTAACCTGCCCAACCTTATCTGCATTCCCATACTCTACACTAGTCACCTTCGCCTGTTTATTATTATCAGACATTTCATTTGTGCACACACGCTCCACTGTAGCAATAGCTGAACCTCTATGCTTAGCACCAGTCACCTTCACTTTCATTCATGCGTTTAGGTTCCACAATGACATCAAATGTCTCCCTATTTTCTTCTTCGCTCTCCTTCCCATGTTTCTTTTTGTCAATTACTTCTCCATGCATAAATGCTCCATATAGCATCTATTGACTCCCTATGCACAACACCAGTCAACTTCACCTTATTATATTTCTTAATATCTTTTTTGTTATCAATATTGTATAATTATAATTTATCACAAAGCAAAACAAATTGAGATAACGTAATTCAAACTAATGTAAGATTAAAACTAAATTCCCTTGGAAATTTTGAACAGTCTATATATTTTTGAAATAAACTCAATTTTAGAATTACAATTTTCATAAAGTTATTTAAATTCTTTTTATAAGGTAATTAATATCCAACAATCGTACCAGAACATAGTGTTATTTATTATCGATTTTCAAAAATGAGAAATAATTTGTATTTGTAATAGTAACGTGGTAAAGATTATATGTACTTCCGTACCATTAATTCGATTTTATTTTTTTACACTTCAATTTTTCTTATCATCAATAAATTTTCATTTCCATTTTACTAATAAAGACGTATTTAAATTATGTAAATTTATAATACCCATCTCTCTTCTTCTATAGATCTACATACTATTTCCTAATTAGCTAAACATTTTGAACTACTGTTAGGATAATCCCTACTCTATAAAAAGTCTCTTTTGATTTTATTTATTTTATCAATAACCCATCATAGAAAGCGATAAAACGACATTTAGTACAGAGGTGGTGCTGATAAAACTAAATTGATAAGAACTAACCTACCCGCCCTCGATAAAAATTTACCGTTCCAATTGATATCCTTTTATTAGTTTTATCAATTATTATTAATCAATCATCAAGTTTGAGTTTACTTTGTCTTATTGAACATCATATTCTATGGGAAAATTTTATAATTGTATAGTTTCGTGTACACGCGACTTGATTCTCTATCGTATCGAATATCATTCAATACTAAAGGATAACTTCTGTCAAAATTAAAATGTACATCTTCTTTGCATTTTAATAGAAAAAACACCTATTCGACATATCTTTTTTTTCAGTTAGTTCACTGGCACATATATTTAACAACTAAATGACATACGAATAACAATTAACTTTAATTGAGCAAATATCTAGTTTAGACCTAAGCATTTTTCAATTTACGACCTTAAGCTAAGACTAATAAGGTTACTATAGCTTATTCAGATGGTTTATTCAAGATAATATATTTCGATGAATCATTTAAGAAAATGTGATTGGAACGAATACATATTAGTGCATATTAAACCGCGAATAAATAGTAAGAGAATTAAACTAAACTAAGAAGGCTCTAAAACTAATGTAAGCACATGGTGAAGGTAATAACCGTTGAGTGCTAATTATTTAGTAGCCAAAAAAATATTGAATTGAACATGAAGAAACAAATATACTTAAAATGACAATATATTGATGTCATCTTAGATAAAATGATAAATTGAACCGAATATATACAAATGATAAAGACTTAAATAATATTATTATGTTGATGCAAGACAACAATTAATATAGTTAAACCTCTTCCAATGAGGGCATTACATACGCATGATAATCCTCAGTATGGAGTGCAATTCAAAGCCCGGTTATAGAAATAAGCAAACACAAAGCCAATATGTGCGTTATCTTGAAATTCTGAGATTATAAAGACAGTCATTTCTTAAACTACCCCCTACACCTAACACAAAACTAAATACATATAGTTCCCTGATAAAATCAAGCAAATAAGTATTTGTTGAAAGCACGTAACAAAATATAATCAAACAACGTAAATGTAATCGAAATCAGTAATGAAAAGCAAAGACTATATAAATCCATAAATTTATAAATTAGAAATCCTTTAAAAACAACGTTTAATTTTTTTTAAGTTATTAAATTTTCAAGGTTGTGTTTCCAAATTTAAGTTAAATAATACGACATATCAATTGCAAACTCAAAGCTTTAGCGAACGCTAAAAGCAGTTATGTGCTTTATTAATCGAAATGATACACATATAAAAGATGATATCATACTTGTATCACTCATTTCTAGGATCGTAAAATTGCAGTATTGTTTTTACCAATTAGTTTCAGTCGGTTCAAGCACTAAACGTATTTATTTATTTACAATGAACTCATAAAATTTCACCACTCAAAGTAATATGCATTGATTTGTTACTATTGCAGCCTTATAGCCTATTATTGCAATAATGTGGGTACACATTTGTTCTTCAAAGCAAATCTTTTACCGATTAATTGTAGTAACCTTCATTTTCAAGATTGATAAGGTCAAATTTTGGAAGTATTCTGTTAAAATAATTAAATCTTAATTGCAAAACATTTAAGTTTAAAAATATTATACCTAATATGTATACTCTTTGTGTACAAAGTTCATAAAACATAAAACTTAAACGGCTGAAATTTTTGAAAAAATATTTTCAAAATTCACTGAAGCTAACACATTATAATATACCGAAGTTATACATAGTCAGTTACTCCAAATATGCAAAAGTTGTTCAGTGTAGGTACTTAATATAGTCTTAACATATTTGTAGTTGTTAATTAAAGTGAACTATATTTTGTTTGAAAATATATACCGAAATTAACACTAAATTAGCGTAACTATCATTTATTTTTTTCTTCTTTGAAAATTGTGGTTTTGCAATATATGTTTGAATGGATGTAGGGTTACCTAAAAGTTGAAATTTTCCGAACTGAAATAAAAAGTAGAAATTATTTTTAAATCAAAACAATAATCATATACTTTGAAGTACATAGTTCATTGATGTGTAAATGTAAGTTTTTATTGATTAAATAGTCTAAAGATTGGGTATATTAGAAATGAAGAACATAATACAATATATGATCGAAGTAAAGTGTGAGTTAATATTTAGGCGAAGAGGAAGAATAGTTTAAAAAAAAGAAAAAGACAAAAAACCTATAGTAAATAGTAATATCTTTATATTTGAGTATGATAAAAAAGGAAAAAAAGAATTCATTCCTAAGAAGTAAAATCTGAAATACTAGAACACAAGATTTGAAACTAACTTGGAAAGAAGAAATTTTATACAACTATAAATTATAGAAATGTAGGTTAGTCTTAAAAGAACCAATCGTTATATATATATATATATATATATATATATATATATATAATGTTTAAAAGTATTTTGTAAAAATGAATTATATGAAATTTGAAATTTTTTAAGCTTTTAATTAGTCTTTAAGTTGAATTATTTATTTATTTATTGTGGAATACAAAGTTTGGATAATATAGTTCATAAATAAATATAAGCATATTTTACATAGCTTTGCACCTTTAGATGCTAATCAAAAAATAATTTAACTTTCTTGGTTGCATGACGAAATCATGTTTCAAGTTTAATAGCAGAGAAGTTAAAGCACAAAGGAAAGTTAAAAATTAATCTGGGAAGAAAACCAAATTTTAGTTTGAAAATAAAAACTTCGAAACTAACTTGAAAATATATATATCAAAATTAAAAGCTTTTGAATTTTAAAATGTATATGCAACTCCGGTATAAATTGGAGGACCAAATGTACAATAATACATTTCCTTTAAATTTGTGAAAGTCGGTACTGTTATAAGGAAAATGCAAAGTGTTACTAACAATTTTAGATTTGTAACTGAAAAGTTTAAACTTTTGCAAAACTATGGTTCGTTGAAGACTAGAACCAAAAAACACTACATTTTTAAAATATCAAAATTACAGATTTATACTCGATATCCATAATCTATTTGATGAAATTATTGGAAAATCGGTATGAACTACATTTTTATTAAACTTGCAATAAGTAGGATTTTCATCCCATAAAATCAATTAGAACTACCGTTGATAGGTGTAATTTTATAGGAAAATTAAAAATTTTGAAATTATTTTGGTAGAAAAAGCATTTAAAATTAAAATATCTTTAAGATTAAATTCAAACATTACAACTAAAAGTCTTTTTTACCATGTAAATCGATATGTAAAGTGCAAAATTTTAATTTGACATGAAAGACGAAGTGTGGAAAATAAAGGTTTCAAAGAAAATACAAAAAAATAGTACTTAAAAATTATAAAATTGAAAAACAACTAAGATAAATTATCAATGAAATACATTTTTGTCAAAGCAACAATTTCCAAAAATTTAGTATTAGTAAATCTGTAAAAATTTATCGTATATAAAGTTAAAAGATATGGTAGTTCAAGAAGCATAAATTTTTAGAATTCGAAACGCAAAATTCTAAACATTATGAAATAGATATATATGTTAAAATACAAAGTCTTTTTTTATAACAGGAGTGATACTTTATTTAAGCAGACTGCACATTATGATGTCTTGAGGGCTTGAGCCCGTGATCTTTAGAATCTTTATCTAATGCATCATACCTCTAACCATTTGAGTTAGATGACCCCGACGCTAAAATTCAAAGTCTTTTGAACTTCCTTCAAAAGCGTTTTAATTCATCACGTAAAATGCTGTCTAAAAAATAGAGGTTTTTTAAAAAGATGAAAAATTAAATATTGTAGTACTAGGAAAATGTATAGTAGAAAAATGAGTTAAATCAATAATGAGTACATTTATTATATTATAGAAAAGCTCTGGTTAATTTTTGTATGTCCTTTCGTTTCTCAGGTTTCTCAAAAATTTCATGTACTGTCATGTGTACGATATTTTAATTGTTCTAACTTCCGTTATTTCTTAAATAAAATACCAATAGACTACGTTTAATAAGTTATCTTCCCATTATGCTTCTTCCTCCTATCAGTCGTTATCATGGCTAAATAAGAATTATTCTTCAGCTTTTTCGAACAACAGAATCCTAATTTTCATTCAGTGATAGTTCAATCTTTTTTTTACTATTCTTTAATCAATCTAATTTAGAAACAAGGAAATCCTTTTTCTTTTTTGGCGTCATTTGTAAATCTCATATAATGATTTGATAAGTCATGAAATCATACATCTACCTAAGAAAATTTAAAAGCGATACTTAAATTGGTGTACAATGGATATTTTTCTCTACTAATATTTCAATATGTGGCTTCAAGGATGTTTTACAAAATTTATTAGGAAGTAAAGTATGGATCAAAAGATGAAACTCATGTGTTATGAGGTAACTTCTCTTATAAGTTTTCCTATATTTTATTCTTTCTATTGCATTGTAAATATTAGCAATTTTTAGGTACATCGTTGTTCAGAAAGAGAAATAAAATGCTTAACTTTTTGTACCGAATTAGTATGCAAAAGTTTCTTGCTAAATTAACTCATTTATAGTATGTATTGGTACTTTCATGCTTGGTATGATTCTGCAAAACATCGAGATTAATATCGACATATTCCAGTATAATTTTTGCTAATACCACAAACAATTTTTTAAATTCATTTTGGTTTTAGTGTGCTAATTATTGTTAATGTAGCTATATATATGCAATTTCTTTTGTATGTCTTCCATGTACTTTATTCATCCTTTCAATTCAATTTGAAAAAGGATTGATTTGTCGATTTTAAGTTTTCACTAATCCGAAAGAAAAAGGATAGAAACTCTATGGATTATGTGAAACTGAGATACACTGTTTAATGTAACTATATGGTTCTTACCAACAGATTTGATGCAAACATTTCTTTTAATGAATTAGTGCTCGCATATTAATGTTCCATATGTTTATTGCATTTAAAATAGAAACAAACTTGAAATTTTAGAAATAAATTGTTTTTTTAAGGTGTTCATTATCACATAATATATCAACAAAAAACATACATTATCGTACATTGTTATTTTTATGATCCGTTTAACGAGTTACGGAATATTTCATAATAGATTTTACTTACTTTAAATTTAAGACTATAACTAATTTAAATGTAAGGATATAGTGTAAAATAATTATGAACAACTCAATATAACTTGCTGGATATACGAATAAGAAATAAAAAGTATTTAAATGTAAAATGGTCCGTAAGAATTATCAAAACAATGTGACTAACTTTAAAATCACAAACCAAAGAAAGATATTCTAAAATAAGATATCTTACGAGAGAATTAAAGAGACAGAGGAGAGAAGTTGCAAGAATTAACGAGTGCCTTAAATATTCTTTTTTTTTTTATCATCAATTAATAAGTATATTGAAATGTGAGTTGTAACTTTTGCTTTCCAATCCCTCGTTTCCTTTTTTCTCTTATAATATTATATGTCACCCATTTTATACAATAATTTTATGTAGTACTGTTATTTTTCTTTCTGTATATTATAGAACCATCATCCATTTATATATAGATCTCTTTTTATTTAAACATTCAAATTAAAGTTAATCACCCAAATTAGATTCAGTTTTCTCCATCGGTAAAATATTTTATCTTATTAGATAAAAAGTTTGATATCTTTATCAGACAAATCAATGAATGTTAGTTTCTTGGATTTATTTAAATATTAAATTTGTTTATTTAATTAGTCTAAACATTTATACTTAGATGTGATAACATGACAACGCCAAGAGGAACTTTGTAAATAGTCGTGGACATTATAAAAGGTAGGTACTTTTGATTGCAAGCAAGTGGAACGAACTAATAGAACATTTAGAATCATTATTAAAATATAATAATGATAAATTGCGACCTTTGAAATTGAATATGGTTGGAATAAAAGGTGAGAAAACCTCTAGAGTCAATGAGAGGTGTGAAAATTTCGTTGTGTTACTATTTCTTGTTTATTAGATAATTTATTGTGGTATATAAAATATAAATTTATGTATGCAATTCTTATCGTATTCTTATCGTGTTATATATATATATATATATATATATATATATATATCTTCAAATCGGGAATTATTATTTTTCATTTTTATCAATAAAAATGTGGTATTCATTAAAATGATAAGTTTTAGGATTTGTTAACGAATTAACTAGAAACAACCGAGTTGATGGTTGGCAAGAATTAATAAAAAGTTTGACTAATTTAAAAATCACAACTGATAAAGATATTCTAAAAGTAAATACCGCTAGAGAACTAAGGAGAGAGGAGAAAATTGCTAACATCAAAAAGAGCTTATAAAATCCATTCGTTTTACCAACATTTACTGGATGCAGTTAATAGATATAAATCAAAGTGAGTTATGACTCTTTGCTTCCAATTCCATTATTTTTCCCTTTTCACTCATAACGTTATTTCTCACCTACTTCAAATAATTATATTTTTATTCGTTTTTGTTATTTATGGTTTTATATACATAAAAACTTTTGTCCTTATATGTACATTTCTTTTAACCCTTCAAATAAAAGATAATCTACTTAAACTGAAATTAGTTTTTTCCATTAGGGCAAAAAGATATTCTATTACATAAAATGTTTGATCTATAGAGTATCAATCTTTTTTCAGTCTTCTACAAAGAATATCTCTTACCTATAACCTAAAAATTTGAAAAGTCTCCCTATGTAACTGAAAAAAGAAACTTAATTAAAATCAATCGTTTCTTTATGTTTTTATTTCTTACTAAAATCACTTAACCTCCTTTCACATATTTAGTTTTTATTCGACATCGTGTTTCACTCTGAATAATGTAAATATGTTGAATCTTCCATTCTAAAATTGATAACAATAGAACATGGCTCGTTATTTTATGTTTAGTCCTTTTAATTGGGACCGTCCTTTTCATTTGTACACAAATGTTCTTGGTTTTAGATGAAATAATGGAATTGATGAGTCGAAAAATCGAAAGGTTGAATATCAAATGATTTTTAATTCTGTGGTAATTTATCTCTATTTCTGAATATTGTTACACGTTTCTTAGAAATAATTTAGAAGAATATTATAGTTTACTTGGTTCACTAAATAACTTTATTTAGTAAGTATATAGTTAGGTTTTCCTACTGTTACATAAACTGCCATTGATTTGCAAACATTTCTGAATTTTAAAATTACAAAGACAGGGTTAAAAACTACATGTAAAAACCTTTTATTTCCCTAAATAATTTTTTTTTTGTAAAAAAAAAAGGCCATAGTATACATGCATGTATATCATAGTATACTGAACCACCTGTATTTGATACTATAGCTACAAACCAAAGAGTATGTTTACATTTATAGCTTAAAACACACAAACACCCCAACTTCAATTGATAATGTCATAATTAGTCATTCGATACTCTGGAATATATTGTTTATGTTGTGATTATATATACTACAGACAATTATAGCTCATACTACAAACATTTATAGCTTCATGTGCATCTTTCATTAAATAAACTGTTGCCTTCTTATTTGATAATATAATTTCTTAGAAGTTAGCATAAAAACTGATGTAATATATTGTGCATCAATGCATAATAATTGGTTTTAGGAAATTAGCTAAGTTAAGAAAAATTCGGTAAGAAAAAGTTAACCCAGATTGCAAATTGTACATAAAGAAATAAAAGGCGTTGGAGATGCATGTGTATCAAATGAACGGACAAAACAGAAGAAAAATAATTAATGAAGTGAAACCTCCATGTACAAAGCTTTAAGATTATTACTTAATAATTTTTGTAGTATAGATTATAAGAGCATCAATTATGTTATATTAAAAATTGAATATGGATCTACCATTTATCTCTGCGTATAAAAACTAAAAATAATAATTATAAATTACATAAAGAATTAGTATATTTTGACGTTATAACTAATCGACAATTCATCATTTGGTAGGAATGGACTTGAAGGTTTGATTTTTTTTTTTAAAATGGACCACTGAAGGGTTAAATACTTCTAAACTAGTCTTGAAACAACTGTTATATTTTTGTTGACCATTGGGGTAGCAGAACTTTTACGTTTGTTATGGTGGACATGTAAAAAAAAATCATTCTTTGCGAGCAAATCCAAAATTGTTATGGACATGTTGTTCAGAAGGCCTACTCAGTAGTAATCAATCAATCATAATGTCAAGTTGGGTTGTGGAAGACCATATCCAAACAATATAGACAAACCTAACATAATTTAACTTCTTAAATTGCAATCTTAAATGTTAAGAAAGCCAAACAAACATCGGATAAATCTAATAAATATTATTCATTTTCCTAAATCAACATATAGGAATTGAACTAATTTGTAAAGAATCAAAATCAAATTGAACTAATTCTCTCTCCTGCCGAATTAAATAATAGTGTAATGGAAAGAGAGAGTAATAATATTTAAATAGAAACTTGTGGCTGATATTCAAGGGATTATAGGTGTAACCGATCCTTGTCATACGTGTATATATGTTATGTGTATGTATAGAAAGTGTATTTGAATCAAAGTTTGAGGTTTGGACCGAAACACCGAGATTTCAGTCGTTCGTTTAAGTTTCAGTAGGAATCGAAACCAAACCGAAATTTCGATTCAACAAAAAAAGTATTATTATCATTTTTCATTAAAAATACTGAAATCTAATATCGGACCGAAACAAAAACCGAAACTTTCAATATTGTCCGAAACCAATGAAATTTCAAATGACCGAAACCGAGGCTGAAACCAGGTTCTCGAACCTTGACAAATTCACATAATGTATAAATGATATAACTAAAAAAGTTGAAAACGAAGTAATAAATAAACATTTTATTTAACGGTTTAAATATTTGTAATTAACTAGTATTGTTCGTGTATATCTTATGTTTCAAAAAGACAAAAAGATCCAATGGTCCAGATCTTTTGTGTCACAGAATTGTGTCCAGATAGCCGGCCCCATATATGTATGTATAGTTCAAAAAAAAAGTCCTTTTCAAATGAATTTCATATGTTGAAATATATATATATATATATGTTTGCATCTGTGTACTCGATATTTGCATCATACTCAACAAACAATATTAAATGCAAATATATGTCTGTTATCGTTGAACAAAAATAATTGTTTTTTCATACTCCACAGCGTCAATGTCAGAGTTTGTTCATGAACTTCCGGATGATATTTTGATGGAAATTCTGGTTCGTCTACCAGCAAGCTCGATTTTTCGTTTTAGAAGCGTTTCAAGATCATTTCGCTCTCTCGTACTTGAGTCTCACACTTGTAACAGACTTCCTCCAGTACTAGTAGGAGTATTTTGGGTGAGCACAGGTGTTAGGTATATTAGCCTCCGGAAAGGGTTTGGTGATTCTTCGATGGATGACGATCCCACACAGTTCTTGGATGAATCATCTTTCTATTGTGGAAGGACTGTAAATTTGGACTTGTTCTACGCACAAAAGCTTGGGTTTCCAAAGAAATTTATCTTTGCAACCCAGCTACGAAAAAATGTAGATCAATTGCATGCAATGTTCCTCATGGTTGTCGCTTTGTATTGGCTTTTGATCCAAGTTGGTCCAAGCACCACTATGAAGTGATTAAAATCCGGGATGGTGACTTGAGCAGTGGTTATATTTTTGAAGTTTTCTCATCAAAAACCGGAAAATGGGATCGCAAATTTGCAGCTACTGGTTACTACATTAAGCTGAACCTGCACTCATGCTTTGTTAATGGTATCCTGTATATGTTTGAAAGATGTTACTCTAGTTTAGTTGCAATAAATTGTGCAGATGGGTCGTGCAAGAGAGTCAGACTTCCTTGTTATAATCGGGGTGAAAAGGGAGAATTATGCAACTCATCTGGTACTCTGATGTATTCAAAATTGTGTAGAGGAGAATTGAGGGTGTGGACCTTACTGGAAAATGAAAATGATTCTTGTTGGCTTTTGAGACTTCCGATTAATATGAAGGACAAAGTGAAGAAGATGGGATTCTCATTTTCATTTGATACGCACTGTGATGGATATTACAATGAATATTACCAGTGCACGCTGCTTTTTTACTTGGATACAATAATTTTTTGTATAGATGAGCAAATATTTTTCTATGATCTTGAATCCGATCAACTTTTAGCCGATACTTCAGGAGCTTATGCTGGTCATTTTTTACCCTGGTCTCCTAGCTATTATGCAGTCGCAGGCTTATAATCAGTCCAAGTTTCAAACATGCAGCACGGAACTGCATTTTCCCTCTAACTTGTTGAATGCATCTGTATTTTTTTTATTTTATGATAATAATCAACCACTTCATTCGCATTAACCTGCCCAACCTTATCTGCATTCCCATACTCTACACTAGTCACCTTCGCCTGTTTATTATTATCAGACATTTCATTTGTGCACATACGCTCCACTGTAGCAATAGCTGAACCTCTATGCTTAGCACCAGTCACCTTCACTTTCATTCATGCGTTTAGGTTCCACAATGACATCGTCTCCCTATTTTCTTCTTCGGTCTCCTTCCCATGTTTCTTTTTGTCAATTACTTCTCCATGCATAAATGCTCCATATAGCATCTATTGACTCCCTATGCACAACACCAGTCAACTTCACCTTATTATATTTCTTAGTTGCTTCGTTCATGCACTCATGTTCTCCTATGGCCATACTTTGTTTTTCCATTCCCTCTAAGTTCCCTTTTACCTGCCTGCATCCTTTTCTTCTTGAGCACCCACTGATTTGTTTCTTTGGTTTGCACAGCAGGGCCATCTATTTCAGATACACATTGCAATGCATCTTTAGCTATTTTCGTAGAATTGAAATCTCTGGCATTTTGTTGATCCTCACAACTTTCATCCGACACTTCATAAAAAATATTTCAGTTTCTGAGTTTGTCTCTGAAGACATAGGCTTTATAAGATGGATTTGCCCTTTTTTCGAATCATTCACTTTGGAAATTATTTCTTCATTAATCGAGAGGTTATTATCTTCAATATTTTTATCTATTATTATTATTCTTTGTACACATTCTACAAGAATATCCTTGGTGGTTTCTATGATCTCCTTATTGAGAGCTAATTCTCTATCAACGTCCTTAGATGGTAGTTTAGGTTGCCGAACTTGACTTTCTTTCCACTTATACATTGAGAGCGAACATGTCCAAAAACTCTGCAGACATTGCATCAACTTGGTTTAAACTCATATTCTATTTTATTCGACACTTCCTCACCGTTGTATAAGACCACATCAATTTCATTAAGAAATTCAGATTTTGCATTCATTTCAACTAAAATACGAGCAGAAGAGAGCCTAGATTTCTCTGGATGTAATTTCGTATAATTCAATAGGGTTTTCTAAAGCACTAGTAATGATGTTTAGTGCCTCCATATCCCAGAATTAATCTAGATCCAAGTGTAATAATTTTACCCATACATGAATAGTAGCGAGAATATCTCTGTCAAATTTAAGGCCAGGACACCATTTTATTATCATTATTATTAAAAATATTCTAGACTCAAATAAATAAGGATGATCTTCCAAAAAAATTTCACAATCTTTTTTATCTTCAAATCACACTAGAAGAAACTACTATGTCTAGTAAACAATTCATATTTACTTTTGTTAGAAACAATGACTAACTTCGGCTGAGTCGTGGACAAAGTCACTTTCTTGAAGACGTTTCGACGATCTGCTCAATGGTGCAAGCAGTTCGGATCTATCACCGCCGCCTCTAGGATAAAACAGCCTCTCAATAGTCGTGGTACCGATTCGTTTGCACGGACGAACGGCTCAGTTTGCACTCTGGAAATACTGCTCGAATTTTATGAAAAAGAGATACGAAAATGTTGTTCTTTCTGCTTTCGTCTTCGTATCAGTTAAGAAAACGGAGTAGAAAAAGAACGTTACTGGTTTGGAGGAAACGTGGTCTTAAAAAACGGATTTGAGTAATACTGGATCAAAATAATAAATGTTGTATAACGTTCTTCAATACGGGCTTGAACAGATTTTACCGTTCCAATCCGGTCAAAAACGGTTAATAAATTTGTAGCAAAAATATAAGTGTTACACCACTACAAGCCCGAACCCGAACCAGATCGGGTCGAGTCGGTCGATCGGCGCGCGTGTGTGGTGGTCAAGCATGGTCTCCCTCCTCACAAAAGAGCATCATTGGGTGCCCAAAGGGCCCAACTTAGCCTATAAGAATCAAGTATAAATACTTTATTTTTTCATAAAATCCTACAATGTGGGACTATTCAAAAAGCCACTCTTCACACTTGGTCATTTTTAATAATTCTCTTAATTTGTAAACACAATTTCCAACAATCCCCCACTTGAATTTTAAAAAAATATTTTCGAGCAATTTAAAAAAAAAAACATAAGATTGTGCATAGACAAAGGTGTCTTTCGACTTGAACCTTTGCATAGTGGATAAGATTCAGTTTTTAATAGAGTGACTCGTAGTCTTGAACTCTATTCCTGACATCAGACCACACACAATCTTTCTAGAGTGCAATCAAATAAGCTCGTGCATTTATGGCCATGCACGTCTATCCCAGTTTAGTGAATGCTCTAGGAGTTTTGCCCAAAACTCCATAGGAAACAGCCAAATTTCCACATTCACACAGGTGAGTCTATCAAGAGTACTCCTGAAGGTAGGTACTCCACTCCAAATGGAGTATAGATCTCATTAAGAGTTTCTATTAACTCATCCTCTAATCACTTCAGGAATACATGCTTCTATATGGATGAAAAAAATAGCATGTTCAACTCATATCACTTCACAACTTGTTCTTACCCATTGAACCTAGTTCTTGGGATATCCAGTCATTAGGTCGGGTTACCATTGTGCGTGACTCAACAATCTAAGGGCAATAGTCTCATTTTTCTAGAAGTCGTAAGGACTTTTTCTCTGGCCAATCCTTTCGTCAAAGGATCTGCCAAATTCTCGCCACTGCGTATGTGATCCACTCTAACAGCTCCTGAAGAGAGTAGCTCTCTAACAGTGATGTGCTTACGACGTATCTGTCGTCTCTTACCATTGTAATAACGGTTCTGAACTTTTGCAATAGCCGTAGTACTATTGCAATGGATCAATACAGCTGATATCGGTTTTTCCCATAAGGGAATCTCAGCTAGCAGATTTCTTAAGTACTCTGCTTCCTCACTAGCTGTGGCTAGTGCTATCATCTCAGACTCCATAGTAGACTGAGCCAAAATAGTATGTTTCTTGGAATCCAAGAAACAGCTCCTCCAGCAATGCTAAAGATATAGCCGCAGGTTGCCTTTGAGTCATCAGATAAAGTATTCCAGTCTGCATCGGTGTAACCTTCAAGAACAGCTGGAAACTTTTCATAATGTAATCCAAGGTTCATGGTTCGTTTTAGGTATCTCATGACCCTCTCAGTAGCGTGCCAATGCTCTATACTAGGTCTACTAGTAAACCTGCATAATAATCCCACGACATAGGCAATGTCGGGTCTAGTACAATCAGTGGCATACCGAAGGCTGCCAATGATGCTCGCATAATCAGACTGTCTTACACCTTCACCAGTGTTCTTGAAAGTTTTACACTAGGATCATATGGTGTACATGCAGGTTTACAGTCAAAGTAATTGTATTTCTTTAAGATCTTCTCAATATAATGAGATTGATCCAAAGAAAGTCCCTTTTCAGACCTAGTAATCTTAATACCAAGAATTACACTCGCTTCACCTAGATCGTTCATATCAAAATTGGCACTTAACAAAGATTTAACAGTGTTTATGACATAAATATTTGATCCAAAAATTAGTAGATCATCTACATACAAACATATTATAGTGCAAATGTCATTTTCAGATTTATAATAAATACATTTGTCACTTTCATTAACTTTGAAACCGTTTGTGATTATTAAATTATCAAATTTTTCATGCCATTGTTTAGGTGCTTGTTTTAAACCATATAATGATTTATCTAATTTGCAAACTTTATGTTCTTGACCAGGAATAAAAAAGCCTTCAGGTTGGTCCATATAAATTTCCTCTTCTAATTCACCATTTAAAAAGGCAGACATCCATTTGGTGTATAATTAAATTATAAATAGATGCTAATGAAATTAGTACTCGAATGGATGTGATTCTAGTCATAGGTGAAAAAGTATCAAAAAAGTCTATATTTTCTCTTTGCCTAAAACCTTTAGCTACCAAACGGGCTTTATATTTTTCAACTGTTCCATCAGGTTTTAATTTCTTTTTAAGTACCCATTTACAACCTATAGACTTACAACCATGTGGTAAATCTACTAACTGCCAAGTCTTGTTGAATTCCACGGAATCCATCTCATCATTTATAGCCTCTTGCCAAAAATCGGCATCTAAGGAAGATAAGGCTTCTTGGAGGTTTGTTGGATCCTCCTCTATAGTAAAAGTGCAAAAATCCGAGCCAAAATCTTTATCAACTCTTGCTCTTTTACTTCTTCTAGGTTCAGTTTTAGAAGATTCATTAAGTTCTGTTCTAATAGGCACGGTGTTATTTGACGTGCCCCCACTATTCCTCAATTTAAAAGGAAATTTACTTTCATAAAAATCAGCATCAATAGATTCTACTATATTATGTGTATTCAGGTCATAAAATCTATATGCTTTGCTATTAATAGCATAACCAATAAATACACATTCGTATGTTCTACTTGCTAATTTTATTCTCTTTGGGTCGGGTATACGAACATATGCCAAACATCCCCAAGTTCTAAAGTAAGATACATTTGGTTTATAATTTCTTAAAATATCAAAAGGTGAAATCTTACTTCTTGATTTAGGGATTCTATTCAATACATAGCATACAGTCAACAAAATATCCCCCCCACCAATGTTTTGCTGCACCTGAATTTAACAAAATAGCTACAACTAATTCGGTAAAGGTCCTATTCTTTCTTTCAGCTTTACCGTTCATTTCAGGTGAATAAGGTGCAGTTCTCTCATGAATTATACCATTCAATTTACGGAAATCAAGAAATGAACTAGATTCATATTCTGTTCCTCTATCACTACGAATTCTCTTAATTTTCTTATTAGATTGATTCTCAATTTCAGTTTTAAATAATTTAAACATATCAAATGCATCACTTTTATTTTTCATAAGATATACATAAGTGAAATCAGAGGTATCATCTATGAAAGTGATAAAATAACGGTGTCCATGTCTAGTCAAAGTGCCATCTAGCTCACATATGTCAGAATGAATCAAGTCTAAGGGTTCAGAAAATCCATCAACTGATTTATGGGGTATTTTAGTGATTTTTGCTTGACTACAGAATTCACATTTATCAAAATCAGTTTGTGACATTTTAGGAATCAAATCTAATGTGATCATGTTATGAATTATACGCTTATTTACATGACATAATCTAGAGTGCCAAATATTAAAGTCACACAACATATAAGCAAAACTGGTTACTTTATTAGATTCAACATTCAGTTTAAACATACCCTCACAAGCATAACCCTTCCTTACAAACATCCCCTTATAAGTCAAAGTATACAAATCAGCCCCTATAACTTGAGTAAAACCAGCTTTATTAAGGAGATAACCAGAAACCAGATTCTTTCTCATCTCTGGATTATGCATCACATCTTTCAGAAGAACTGTCTTTCCAAAGGTAAACTTTATTTCCACATTTCCAATGCCTGCAACTGTAGTGGTGTGAGAATCTCCCAACAGCACTTTCTGATCATCGGCAGCCGTGTATGTACTAAATATAGCACGATCATAGCAGACATGGCGGGATGCACCAGTGTCTACCCACCAACCCTCTGATCCACCAACAAGGTGAATCTCAGAAATCATAGCCGTCAAAGGCTCCTCAGCCAGGTTAGCCTGCGGTGCAGGGCCTGGTCTGTTCCTACACTTGCGTGCCAAATGACCTGGTTTTCCACAGTTGTAGCCCAGAAACAACTGTCCAGAGTCATTTTTTTGGGTCGGTTTCTGCTGTCTTTTTTGGTTCCCTTGCGGGTTCCAATTCTGTTTGTTGCGGTTGCGGTTCTGATTCTTAAAGTTTTTCGGATTTGGTTTTAGAACTGCTGGCTTGGACTTTTTAGTGTTGTTGTTGGTGACAACAAGCACTTCCTCTTTCTGGTCTTGTTTCCGAGCCTCCTCCTTAATACGGAGGCGAGTGATCAAACTCTCTAAGGAGAATTCCTTAGTCTTGTGCCTAAGCACATTCTTAAAGTCTTTCCAACCTGGGGGCAGTTTATCAATAATAACAGCAATTTGAAACTGTTCATCCAAACTCATACCTTCGGAGATGATCTCATGAGCAATTTTCTGTAGCTCATGAGACTGCATCTCTACTGACCTGTCATCTGTCATCCGGTATTTGAGGTAGCAGCTGACTGCATATTTCTTTGCTCCGGCCTCTTCGGTATCGTACTTCTTTTGCAGTGCTTCCCAGATCTCTTTGGCTGACTTGTCAGAATTGTAGTAGTCGTATAGGTCATCGCTGAGGCCGTTGAGTATGAAGTTTCGGCACATGTAATCTTGTCTGTCCAGTTCTGCAACTCGTTTGATTTTTCTGTCCAGGCTCGCATCTGATCTGCGTCTGCTTCGTCGTTTGGTCTACTGGGTAGATGCGGTTTGTCGGTTGTCAGCACATCCACCACTTTTCTGGTTGTCAGGAAGAATTCCATCTTCTGTCTCCAGCGTTTGAAGTGGAGGCCCTCGAATCTGAAGGGAGCAGCAGAGACCATCGGGAGTTGGAAGAAGGAAGTGGGAGCGGCGGCATCTAGATCTGTAGTAGAAGTCATTGTTGTCGTACGTCTTCAATTGATAGAAACAATGGCTAACTTCGGCTGAGTCGTGGACAGAGTCACTTTCTTGAAGGCGTTTCGGTGATCTGCTCAATGGTGCAAGCAGTTCGGATCTATCACTGCCGCCTCTAGGATAAAACATCCTTTCAATAGTCGTGTACCGATTCATTTGCACGGACGAATGACTCAGTTTGTACTCTGGAAATACTGCTCGAATTTTATGAAAAAGATATACGAAAATGTTGTTCTTTCTGTTTTCGTCTTCGTATCAGTTAAGAAGACGGAGTAGAAAAAGAACGTTACTGGTTTGGGGGAAACGTGGTCTTAAAAAACGGATCTGAGTAATACCGGGTCAAAATAATAAACGTTGTATAACGTTCTTCAATACGGGCTTGAACAGATTTTACCATTCCAACCCGGTCAAAAACGGTTAATAAATTTGTAGCAAAAATATAAGTGTTACACCACTACAAGCCCGAACCCGAACCCGAGCCCGGCCCGGGTCGGGTCGGTCGGTTGGCGCGCATGTGTGGTGGTCAAGCATGGCCTCCCTCCTCACAAAAGAGCATCATTGGGTGCCCAAAGAGCCCAACTTAGCCTCTAAGAATCAAGTATAAATACTTGATTCTTTCATAAAATCCTACAACGTGGGACTATTCAAAAAGCCACTCTTCACACTTAGTCATTTTTAATAATTCACTTAATTTGTAAACACAATTTCCAACAATCCCCCACTTGAATTTTTAAAAAATATTTTCGAGCAATTTTAAAAAAAAACCATAAGATTGTGCAAAAACAAAGGTGTCTTTCGACTTGAACCTTTGCATAGTGGATAAGATTCAGTTTTTACTAGAGTGACTCGTAGTCTTGAACTCTATTCCTGACATTAGACCACACATAATCTTTCTAGAGTGCAATCAAATAAGCCCGTGCATTTATGGCCATGCACGTCTATCCCAGTTTAGTGAATGCTCTAGGAGTTTGGCCTAAAACTCCATAGGAAACGGCCAAATTTCCACATTCACACAGGTGAGTCTATCAAGAGTACTCCTGAAGGTAGGTACTCCACTCCAAATGGAGTATAGATCTCATTAAGAGTTTCTATTAACTCATCCTCTAATCACTTCAGGAATACATGCTTCTATATGGATGAAAAATAGCATGTTCAACTCATATCACTTCACAACTTGTTCTTACGCATTGAACCTATTTCTTGGGATCTCCAGTCATTAGGTCGGGTTACCATTGTGCGTGACTCAACAATCTAAGGGCAATAGTCCCATTTTTCTAGACGTCGTAAGGACTTTCTCTCTGGCCAATCCTTTCGTCAAAGGATCTGCCAAATTCTCGTCACTGCGTATGTGATCCACTCTAACAGCTCCTGAAGAGAGTAGCTTGTAGGATCTAGATTAACCCTAGAGGGGGGGGGGTGAATAGGGTTATAGCAAATTTTCTCAATTTAAACACAGAAATAAACTGCAGAAATAAATATGCTGAAAAGTAAATCACACACAAAATTTACCCAGCTTCGGCAACCCCTGCCTACTGCTGCATTCACAGATTTCTATTAGAATTAAACAGTATCACGCTTACAATAACTCTACTAGACTCGCAGACCCTTTTGCTCCCGCTCACAAACACTCTACTAGACTCGCAGACCCTTTGCTCCCGCTCACAAACACTCTACTAGACTCGCACACCCTGCTCCCGCCTATAGAGTTTCGTTTACTCGCAAACTCTGCTCCCGCCTACAATAGAGTTTCGCTTACTCGCAAACACTGCTCCCGCCTACAGAGTTTTGCAAACTCGCACCCCTGCTCACTGAACTAATTCTAAATAGACAATCTGACACTACCTAATCCCTAGGTGGTGATTTACAAAATCTTTGACTCGAAAAGAAAAACAACTTCAAAAATAACCGCAGGAGCAAAAATTAAAATACGAATGTGAAAGCGTAATTTTTGCTCAATTATAAAAAACTAAAAAACCCCTTTTTATAAAATTAAAAGCTAAATCCCCTCTTTTAATAAGCAGGCCGGCCCACTATTCTTTCAACCGATCCACTGTTGCTTGTGAAAAATGTCCGATCCTCTTTCGTTCCTCTTGCGCATGAATTAGGGCTTGAAAAGTGCGGCTGCTCTCGTTCTTCTTCTTTCTGAAATTATGGCTTGCGTCCTTAATTCAAATTAGGACTTTCGAAGCTGTGCCTCTTCGTGTGTTTTGTTCTCGTTCGTTCGCTCTTGGCCGCTTTGGTTGATCGAGTTCACTGTTGTGATTTTGGTAAGTAATTTATCCCTTTTGCTTTTACTAATTGATGCTCGAACTCGATGAATCATTGCCGATGATGATGTAGGGTTTTATATAGGAATCCAATTCCTATTTTTGCGTTCGTATAGATTGATTTGAATTTGTCAATTAATTTGTTCGGCCGTTGATTTTAGCTTGGATGTTTGAGATGATTGCTGACTTCTTCAATTCACGTATATATTTTGGTTGCTTAACATTCACGGTATTGAATCATTACGTGATGACCACGGCTTGGAATTCTTGACTTGGTTTGAATTTTCTCGGCTTTGAATTTTAACTTGGTCAATGATTTTTGCGTTGCCTTTCTTGTTGACTATGGCATGACCATCTTCAATGTAAATTGATCAATTTGAAATTTTGTTCACGGCTTATACGAGTCCTTTCTTGCATTCCTGTACTGATGCATTCACTTCATGTTTTGAGCTTCAACTGTGCTCGAGCTCTGTCCATAGTTGTTCAGTTTACAAGATGCTCCACTTGATCATGTACTTTGTTCTTTGCTGCCTCTATTATGTATGCATTTGCATACTGCTGTTGTTTGAATATTGATGCCATCTTCATGTACTCGATATTGTGGCATGTGGTCTTTGTATTTGCTGGCTTGAATCTCTGCATCCATGTTCTTCACTGTTTACATCATTTGACTTGTCTGGTCTGGTCTTGAGTGTGAAATATTGATGCATTTGTTTGTTGCAATTGGGTTGGTCTGCACTGCTTGTTGTAATCATGTACGAACTGATGCTGCACTTGGTCTTTGTTGTAACTGGAACTGTTGAGTTTGTTTTGTTTGCCGAGATTCTTGCTTGTAGTTGATGGTTCATTTGACTTGGAATACTGGTGCATTTGCAGTTACTTGCATTGGTGCTGTTGCAATTTGTTACGGCCTATAGTGTTTATGTAATCTTGTGTTTATTGTTGCATCCATTGCAGTTCTATATGTGTATGCATCTTCTTGTCTCTGCTCCAATCTGGTTCACTTGTACCTGATGTACATGCAGCTGAAAGATGCGTAAAGTCTTTGCCTGGTTTCAGTCTTGTTTCATGTTTGTGGCTGTACTTGTATGCTTCATATATGTGAGTGTTTGAAGGTTGCTACTGACTTGATTTACTTCATGTTGCTTAGGGTTATCTGCACCTCTGGTCAGCAGCTTGTCGAATTTACATTTACACTGTGTCATTTATCTTTGCACTTGCATACTTGGTTTCCACCTTGATGTTGTGTAGCCTGGTCTCTGTTGCATGTGTTGCCTCTGGTGTAGTCTTGTCTGGTGCATTGTCTTTTGTATCACTGAGTTGAGTAACAGCTGTGGTCCATGTTGCTGCTGGTCGATAAGTATACATGCATACTTTGATCATTGCATTCATGTGTGCATTTGCAGTTGCACCTGTGTTGAATCCAGTTTCAAACACTCGGGTTTGACCTTGTGCTGAGAATTGTGACATTTATATTATTGCACGTGAGTTGAACCCGACTTTTTTATTTGGGTTTGACCTGTGCTCACCTGTCCCTGTAAATCAATCAAGTGTATATATCGGTGTGCACGGCCTTGTGGCATACACAGTAATATACTGTGTATGTCACAAGTTGTTCGTGTATGATGAATTCAAATTTAAATTATGAAGAACGACCCAAATAACTGAGGCAAACAATGTTTTCAAAATCATCTTTTATTTTGAATTGCAAAAATATTTTATTTTCAATTTTACTGCGTTAGTGAATATTTTTGCAGATTTCTCAGATGCTGGATTCAAATTGGAATGCAGTTGAAGATAAATACGAGTGTGAGTGATATGTAGTGAGGTGAATTGTAAATATGAAATGTGATGAAATTGTAATCAAAATTGTATATGTATAGTGAGAGCTTGAAATTGTACTATTCAAAATTGTAATAAATATTTGTTTGAATAAAATATTCGTTTGAATTCAAAACCTGTGTTATTTATTTTATTCAGCAAATATTTATTTAATCTGTGAAAATAAATAGTATATTATCAAATACATTTAAACGAATGTATGTATGTTTATTATCATCAAACAAAAATCATATAAGCGCATATTCAACAATCTCCCCCTTTTGATGATAACAAACATATATTTAAGATTTTGAATATGTTAAATGTATTTGATCATTGATATATTCTAATTGCTCCCCCTATTTAATTGCTTCTTCTCTACACAAAACTCCCCCTACATATATGCATACAAATAAAATATGCAAATGAGTCTAGATGCAAAATAGAAAATTATTTGACCTTTGCTAGATTTTACTTGACAAAATCTTAACTTTTCTCTCCCCCTTTTGTTATCAGCAAAAGAATAATAGTGTTAGAGAAAATAGAGATAAAGTGATCGACATGAATCAAACATTTAACTCAATTGAATATAAATATCAAATTTCAATAAACTTCAAACAAAAATCATAATTACCCATGTCAGACGCATATTCCACTTTCAGAAATGATGGAGATAAATTCATAAAAATCATACAGTTCTGTCTATTTGTGGTATATTTATTTCGGGAAATTTGAATATCTACTAACCATGCATAACCGTTAGGACTTTTAAATGAGATTAGTAGTATTCCAATTTAATTTTAAAAATGAAATCAAGTATCTTCTAACCACACATGACTGTGAGGACTTTTAAATGGGATTAGAATCAACTTGTCTATTTAACCAATTAATTTTGATATGCGTTCCATACATGCATAACCGTGAGGACTTTTAAATGAGCATGGAAGCACATAATCAAAAATCCAAGTAATTCACCCATGCATAACCGTGAGGACTTTTAAATGAGAGTGAATACATTGGATATTTATTTTTATTGAAGAATATAATAAATTGAAGCACAGATAATTTCCTTTATGAATATGAAGATAAAACAAATTGAAGAACGAATAATTTCCTTTGTAAACTACCACAAATTTACATACTATATATGATTTTGATGAGTGATGGTCGATAGAAAGATGATAGAAATAGAAATGATCATGGAATTTTTGCCCAACAAAAAGTTTTTATAACTTTTGTTATGAAATTCTAAAGAAATTTTTCTAAATATATTGTCTTGAGTAATGTATGACAAATATCGACACTCATCACTTTTTCAATCACTATTGATCTTTTCGATAATCATTAGGGAGTTAGATTAGTCAAAATAGTCATTTAAAATCAAATCCAAAAATTATAAAAATAATTTTTCAAAAATGACTAATCTGTAAATATGGTCAAACATGATTTTCTCGAGGGGGTTTTATAAGAAAATTTTCTGCTATTTGAAAATTATTTCAAGTGAAAAATATGTAGATATTTTCTTTTGAAAAAAAAAACGATGCAGCAAATGAATATTAAAAATTAATCACGTTCCACTAGTAATTTTTCTATCAACTATATTACCAGTGTAATCTGCATCTGAATTTAAATTTCACTCAAAATTCTTTCGTTAAATGTCAAAGACCAGATTGTGAAATTTCAACAAATTATCCCAGAATTGTTTTCAACAATTTTAAATGAAATTTGTAATGAAGCCATGTTCACACTCAAACAAATATCATGATGTTAATTTCAAAAAACATAGGATAAACAAGTTCATGAGTAATCAACAGTCAATCAACATCATAATTATTTCAAAAACAATTTCTTAAGGTTTCAACAATTTTTAAAATCCTTTTTAACAGTTTTCACATGAAAATTGAAATCATGCAAATTTACAAGCAGTGACCAAAATGTCAAAACCAATATATCAACGTGTAGCATGAGTAACCATCATTTGACCAAACAAATTTATATAAATTAATTCAAAATTGAAAATCTGATTGGTCATCAATTAAACACAAATCAATGTCATAAATAAGAACCAGTCAAAAATTTTCTTAAAATCCTTTATACAATTTTTTTAAATAGAATTCATTAGGATTTTTAAGTTGAAGCCATGTAAATAGAAGAAACCGTGTTAACAATCAAAAACCATATCAATTAAGTCCGAATCAGTCAACCATCAAAATTATTCCAAGTAATTCTATTTAAAGATGGTTGGTCCATATTTAAAAAAAAATCATAGCATCAAAATCATCATCTTTTGTTCATCTCAATATTGGCTGATTTTAGAGTACGGTGCAGATAATCACATGTAATATATCGTTAAAAATATACCTTTACCTGTTTTTACCTTTACGATATTTTTCGTTATTGCCTATTGTGATTCTGTCACCTTTGTACTAGGCTAAGGAACTTTGCTTTGTCGCCCGTTGTGTTTCTGGAACAGCCGAAATCCAGAGCACACTGTTGTTGTTCCTTAGCCTGCCACCACACCTACACGATAAAAGATTTATGTGACCTATTTGTTTTTATAGGTCCATTGTTGTTAGTGGCAGAATATGAAAAATATGTTTTTGGAGACCCAAAACTATTTATATATGCTCCTTTTGGCACCCAAATTTGTTTGACTTTCAAAGATTTTATATCTGTGCCTTTTGGAACCCAAATCGGTATAGTTTTTACATGTTTGGGTCTATACCAACAATTATTTTGATTATGTCCAAATTTTCTGCAAATCGAGCACATTAAATTGACTTGATTAAATTTTGTGTTCCTATGACTATGATTTTCAACATGATTTCCAATTATTTCAGATCGAGCAAAAACACTTTTACTTTTCGCATTATCATCATTTTGTGATTTCCCAAAGCCTAGTCCTTTTCTATTGTTAGCAAAAATTTGATTTCCCAATAGCATGTTGAAAGATTTTTCGCCTCTTGAAAAGTTATTCAAAGATTTCTCAAGATTTTGGACTTTGGTTTTTAGTGTTGTGTTTTCAGTGACAAGTGAGGTGCATCGATTTATAAAATCCTTTTTCCTAGTGTCAATGATTTCCTTAAGATTCAAGTTTTCATTTTCAAGACTTTCAAAGTTATTCCTTAGTTTTGATAATTCTGAATCTAAAATCTTACATTTTTTACATTCTAGGTTTTGAGTATTTTCAAGTTCAGTTTTTAACCTAAAATTTTCACGAGCAAATTCTCTCCTATCAGATTTCAGTTTTTCAATTTTAGATTCAAGAGTATCTACTACCTTAGCAAGATCAGAACACATAAAAACAAGTTCTTTATAAGAAAACTCACCTGCCTCACTAGATTCGTCGGAGGTTGCTTCTGATTCTGATTTTGCCATGCAACACAAGTTAGCCTCCTCTGAGCTGCTATCCGAAGCTTCTTCTCCTTCTTCATCATCCCAAGTCGCTGCAAATACCTTCTTCGACTTCTTCTTTTCTTTGTTGTTTTTGAGAAGTGGGCATTTTGGTTTGATGTGGCCAGGCTTGTTGCAGTTATAACATGTCAGTTCATTATCGGAATTTTCGGAATCTTTTGACCTATTGCCCTTTGTTTTCTTCTTGCGTGGCTTGAATCTAGACCATCTTCTAAGATTATTAACAGCCATTGCAAGTTCTTCAATTGGATCTTCTTCATCGCTTTCTTCTTTACTCTTTAAGGCAATCGTCTTCTTCTTTGGTTCGGAGTTGTTGCGTTCTTCCTTTGCTTTTAACTCAAGTTCATATGTCATCAAGTTGCCAATCAACTCCTCCATGCTTAGTTTGCTCAAATCTTTTGATTCTTGTATTGCCGTGACTTTTGCCTCAAAGTTCATTGGTAAGACTCGTAGTATCTTCCGCACAAGCTCCACTTCAGTAAATACCTTCCCAAGCGCTCTAGCATTGTATATCAAGGTTGAGAAGCGTCCAAACATATCTTTTATGCTCTCGCCTTTGTCCATCACAAAGTTTTCATATTCGTTGCTGTATAGAGCTAGACGAGACTCCTTGACTTGAGAAGTTCCTTCGTGTGTCACCTCCAAAGTATGCCAAATTTCCTGTGCTGTTTCACAATGAGAAATTCTATTAAATTCATTTTTATCAAGAGCACAGATTAAAGCATTCATGGCTTTAGCATTTATGGTTTTCAATCTCTTATCGTTAGCATCCCACCTATCCTTAGGTTTAGGAATCTCAGTACCACCAACGATTATAGTGGGAGGTTTATAGCCTGTTTCAATAATATCCCAAACATCATAATCAACGGAACTAAGATAAATACCCATCCTAACTTTCCAATAAGCATAATCGTTCCCGTTAAACATGGGTGGCCTAGCAATAGATTGCCCCTCAGAAAAAGCATTATTTTGTAGACTCATGACTCTAGAGTTAAATAAAAAAATATTTACCGGGCTCCGATACCACTTGTAGGATCTAGATTAACCCTAGAGGGGGGGGGGGTGAATAGGGTTATAGCAAATTTTCTCAATTTAAACACAGAAATAAACTGCAGAAATAAATATGCTGAAAAGTAAATCACACACAAAATTTACCCAGCTTCGGCAACCCCTGCCTACTGCTGCATTCACAGATTTCTATTAGAATTAAACAGTATCACGCTTACAATAACTCTACTAGACTCGCAGACCCTTTTGCTCCCGCTCACAAACACTCTACTAGACTCGCAGACCCTTTGCTCCCGCTCACAAACACTCTACTAGACTCGCACACCCTGCTCCCGCCTATAGAGTTTCGTTTACTCGCAAACTCTGCTCCCGCCTACAATAGAGTTTCGCTTACTCGCAAACACTGCTCCCGCCTACAGAGTTTTGCAAACTCGCACCCCTGCTCACTGAACTAATTCTAAATAGACAATCTGACACTACCTAATCCCTAGGTGGTGATTTACAAAATCTTTGACTCGAAAAGAAAAACAACTTCAAAAATAACCGCAGGAGCAAAAATTAAAATACGAATGTGAAAGCGTAATTTTTGCTCAATTATAAAAAACTAAAAAACCCCTTTTTATAAAATTAAAAGCTAAATCCCCTCTTTTAATAAGCAGGCCGGCCCACTATTCTTTCAACCGATCCACTGTTGCTTGTGAAAAATGTCCGATCCTCTTTCGTTCCTCTTGCGCATGAATTAGGGCTTGAAAAGTGCGGCTGCTCTCGTTCTTCTTCTTTCTGAAATTATGGCTTGCGTCCTTAATTCAAATTAGGACTTTCGAAGCTGTGCCTCTTCGTGTGTTTTGTTCTCGTTCGTTCGCTCTTGGCCGCTTTGGTTGATCGAGTTCACTGTTGTGATTTTGGTAAGTAATTTATCCCTTTTGCTTTTACTAATTGATGCTCGAACTCGATGAATCATTGCCGATGATGATGTAGGGTTTTATATAGGAATCCAATTCCTATTTTTGCGTTCGTATAGATTGATTTGAATTTGTCAATTAATTTGTTCGGCCGTTGATTTTAGCTTGGATGTTTGAGATGATTGCTGACTTCTTCAATTCACGTATATATTTTGGTTGCTTAACATTCACGGTATTGAATCATTACGTGATGACCACGGCTTGGAATTCTTGACTTGGTTTGAATTTTCTCGGCTTTGAATTTTAACTTGGTCAATGATTTTTGCGTTGCCTTTCTTGTTGACTATGGCATGACCATCTTCAATGTAAATTGATCAATTTGAAATTTTGTTCACGGCTTATACGAGTCCTTTCTTGCATTCCTGTACTGATGCATTCACTTCATGTTTTGAGCTTCAACTGTGCTCGAGCTCTGTCCATAGTTGTTCAGTTTACAAGATGCTCCACTTGATCATGTACTTTGTTCTTTGCTGCCTCTATTATGTATGCATTTGCATACTGCTGTTGTTTGAATATTGATGCCATCTTCATGTACTCGATATTGTGGCATGTGGTCTTTGTATTTGCTGGCTTGAATCTCTGCATCCATGTTCTTCACTGTTTACATCATTTGACTTGTCTGGTCTGGTCTTGAGTGTGAAATATTGATGCATTTGTTTGTTGCAATTGGGTTGGTCTGCACTGCTTGTTGTAATCATGTACGAACTGATGCTGCACTTGGTCTTTGTTGTAACTGGAACTGTTGAGTTTGTTTTGTTTGCCGAGATTCTTGCTTGTAGTTGATGGTTCATTTGACTTGGAATACTGGTGCATTTGCAGTTACTTGCATTGGTGCTGTTGCAATTTGTTACGGCCTATAGTGTTTATGTAATCTTGTGTTTATTGTTGCATCCATTGCAGTTCTATATGTGTATGCATCTTCTTGTCTCTGCTCCAATCTGGTTCACTTGTACCTGATGTACATGCAGCTGAAAGATGCGTAAAGTCTTTGCCTGGTTTCAGTCTTGTTTCATGTTTGTGGCTGTACTTGTATGCTTCATATATGTGAGTGTTTGAAGGTTGCTACTGACTTGATTTACTTCATGTTGCTTAGGGTTATCTGCACCTCTGGTCAGCAGCTTGTCGAATTTACATTTACACTGTGTCATTTATCTTTGCACTTGCATACTTGGTTTCCACCTTGATGTTGTGTAGCCTGGTCTCTGTTGCATGTGTTGCCTCTGGTGTAGTCTTGTCTGGTGCATTGTCTTTTGTATCACTGAGTTGAGTAACAGCTGTGGTCCATGTTGCTGCTGGTCGATAAGTATACATGCATACTTTGATCATTGCATTCATGTGTGCATTTGCAGTTGCACCTGTGTTGAATCCAGTTTCAAACACTCGGGTTTGACCTTGTGCTGAGAATTGTGACATTTATATTATTGCACGTGAGTTGAACCCGACTTTTTTATTTGGGTTTGACCTGTGCTCACCTGTCCCTGTAAATCAATCAAGTGTATATATCGGTGTGCACGGCCTTGTGGCATACACAGTAATATACTGTGTATGTCACAAGTTGTTCGTGTATGATGAATTCAAATTTAAATTATGAAGAACGACCCAAATAACTGAGGCAAACAATGTTTTCAAAATCATCTTTTATTTTGAATTGCAAAAATATTTTATTTTCAATTTTACTGCGTTAGTGAATATTTTTGCAGATTTCTCAGATGCCGGATTCAAATTGGAATGCAGTTGAAGATAAATACGAGTGTGAGTGATATGTAGTGAGGTGAATTGTAAATATGAAATGTGATGAAATTGTAATCAAAATTGTATATGTATAGTGAGAGCTTGAAATTGTACTATTCAAAATTGTAATAAATATTTGTTTGAATAAAATATTCGTTTGAATTCAAAACCTGTGTTATTTATTTTATTCAGCAAATATTTATTTAATCTGTGAAAATAAATAGTATATTATCAAATACATTTAAACGAATGTATGTATGTTTATTATCATCAAACAAAAATCATATAAGCGCATATTCAACATAGCTCTCTAACAGTGCTGTGCTTACGACGTATCTGTCGTCTCTTACCATTGTAATAACGGTTCTGAACTTTTGCAATAGCCGCGGTACTATCGTAATGGATCAATACAGCTGGTATCGGTTTTTCCCATAAGGGAATCTCAACTAGCAGATTTCTTAAGTACTCTGCTTCCTCACTAGCTATGGCTAGTGCTATCATCTCAGACTCCATAGTAGACTGAGCCAAAATAGTCTATTTCTTGGATTTCCAAGAAACAGCTCCTCCAGCAATGCTAAAGATATAGCCGCTGGTTGCCTTTGAGTCATCAGATAAAGTATTCCAGTCTGCATCGGTGTAACCTTCAAGAACAGCTGGAAACTTTTCATAATGTAATCCAAGGTTCATGGTTCGTTTTAGGCATCTCATGACCCTCTCAGTAGCGTGCCAATGCTCTATACTAGGTCTACTAGTAAACCTGCATAATAATCCCACGACATAGGCAATGTCGGGTCTAGTACAATCAGTGGCATACCGAAGGCTGCCAATGATGCTCGCATAATCAGACTGTCTTACACCTTCACCAGTGTTCTTGAAAGTTTTACACTAGGATCATATGGTGTACATGCAGGTTTATAGTCAAAGTAATTGTATTTCTTTAAGATCTTCTCAATATAATGAGATTGATCCAAAGAAAGCCCTTTTCGGACCTAGTAATCTTAATACCAAGAATTACACTCGCTTCACCTAGATCTTTCATATCAAAATTGGCACTTAACAAAGATTTAAAAGTGTTTATGGCATGAATATTTGATCCAAAAATTAGAAGATCATCTACATACAAACATATTATAGTGCAAATGTCATTTTCAGATTTATAATAAATACATTTGTCACTTTCATTAACTTTGAAACCATTTGTGATTATTAAATTATCAAATTTTTCATGCCATTGTTTAGGTACTTGTTTTAAACCATATAATGATTTATCTAATTTGCAAACTTTATGTTCTTGACCAGGAATAACAAAGCCTTCAGGTTGGTCCATATAAATTTCCTCTTCTAATTCACCATTTAAAAATGCAGTTTTAACATCCATTTGGTGTATAATTAAATTATAAATAGATGCTTATGAAATTAGTACTCGAATGGATGTGATTCTAGTTACAGGTGAAAAGTATCAAAAAAGTCTATATTTTCTCTTTGCCTAAAACCTTTAGCTACCAAACGGGCTTTATATTTTTCAACTGTTCCATCAGGTTTTAATTTCTTTTTAAGTACCCATTTACAACCTATAGACTTACAACGAGGTGGTAAATCTACTAACTGCCAAGTTTTATTGGATTCCACGGAATCCATCTCATCATTTACAGCCTCTTGCCAAAAATGGGCATCTAAGGAAGATAAGGCTTCTTGGAGGTTTGTTGGATCCTCCTCTATTGTAAAAGTGCAAAAATCCAAGCCAAAATCTTTATCAACTCTTGCTCTTTTACTTCTTCTTGGTTTAGTTTAAGAAGATTCATTAAGTTCTGTCTAATAGGCACGGTGTTATTTGACGTGCCCCCACTATTCCTCAATTTAAAAGGAAATTTACTTTCATAAAAATCAGCATCAATAGATTCTACTATATTATCTGTATTTAGGTCATAAAATCTATATGCTTTTCTATTAATAGCATAGCCAATAAATACACATTCGTATGTTCTACTTGCTAATTTTATTCTCTTTGGGTCGGGTATACGAACATATGCCAAACATCCCCAAGTTCTAAAGTAAGATACATTCGGTTTATAATTTCTTAAAATTTCAAAAGGTGAAATCTTACTTTTTGATTTAGGGATTCTATTCAATACATAGCATACAGTCAACAAAATATCCCCCCACCAATGTTTTGCTGCATCTGAATTTAACAAAATAGCCACAACTAATTCGGTAAAGGTCCTATTCTTTCTTTCAGCTTTACCGCTCATTTCAGGTGAATAAGGTGCAGTTCTCTCATGAATTATACCATTCAATTTATAGAAATCAAGAAATGAACTAGATTCATATTCTGTTCCTCTATCACTATGAAGTCTCTTAATTTTCTTATTAGATTGATTCTCAATTTCAGTTTTAAATAATTTAAACATATCAAATGCATCACTTTTATGTGACGACCCGGAATTTTTAAGCTATTTAATTTTGGAATATTTAATTGATTTAAATATTCAAAAGTAATTTTTTTAACTTGAGTACGAATATCACAATTTATTTGATAATTAAATTATTGAATTAAATAATTTAAAGTTGAGTAAAATGTTGAATTTGGAATTTTAAGCCCGTTGGAAATAATTTGAAGGCTTATAAAATTTACATTGGTAATGCTAAGAATAATAAAAGTTTTAAAATTTAATTTAACATTGGTTTGTTCAGTTTTGAAAATTTATTGTTTTACATTGAATTTAAAAATAGCTTTCCGAGGGACACTCTCGGAATACGATGAAACCAGAGCCATTGGATCCATAGTGTTTTATTTTTATCGGATTTCAATTTTCACATTGTTTGGAGTTACTGTTGGGTCGTACGAGTGGTTAATGCCTAGAATAATCAAATTGAATTTAAATTAATAATTGAATCTTCTCTTATACGCTACACCCCTACTTTTTATTTCGTCCCTCCTTATCTTCCTTCAGACGATTAAAAAAAAAAATAACAAAAAGGAAAAATCGCGTTATCTTCTATAGTAAGCTTCTACGTTTACTAAATAAAATAAAATAAGATATTGGTTCGTTCAGAAAGTAAAAACCCTATTTCCCTTTCCCTGCTTATTGAATCCGAGGGAAACAAAAACAAAGATAATGAAATGGCCGAAACTAGATTGAAATAGGCGATGTCTCAGAGAAAAATGAATATGGCCGAAGCCACCATCTTCTATCCAGTAAATCGTAAAAGGGGAAAACTTGAGATTTCTCGTTATCTTTTAAAAAAAAGTGGATCGAATCGAGTTCGAATACATGGCGTACGATAACCAGAGCCCTATTTCCTCTTCTAAAATCAAGTCGATCGGCGCCGTGATGTGGTGATTTGCGTGATTTGGGGCTGCGGCGATTTACATGGGTTGATGATGAATTGAGGGTGTGAACGCGAGGCGAGTTTGAGGTGTGGTGGCGTGTTGCTCTGAGCATCGGTGGAGGCCGTGATTTTGGGATGATGAATCGCGAGTGAGTCGCGTTTGCACGGGTGGCATTCGGTGGGTAGCTTGAAGGGGCAGAGTCGACAGTAAGGTAAAATTTAAAATTTTGTTAATTAAAATTGATTATATGTATAATTATTTGAAAATTTCAGTTGTTTAAAATAAAGGTCTATTTGTGCTAATGATTAGCTTACTGTTAATTAGGCAGAAAAAATATTAATATAAGAATTTACTGATTTTCATTTTAGTTTAAACAATTGATATTGAGACAGTACATCTTAATAGGAAATTTATTTTTAAAGGTTAAGATTTTTATTGAAATAAATTGACAGTAAACAGGTAATATTAATATATAGGAGATTTTGGCAAATAAAAGAGATTTCAAATGAAGGAAGAAGATATATATTCCTATTTTCACTTAACTAGTTGTTTAAAGATTTAATTTGTTTAATTCACTTATCTAAACTATTCAGTGTTAATAAACTATAAAATGTTTATACAAGGTTATAGATAATGGATACCAGCCGGATTTGATCGGGTTGCAAAATAAATTCAAGGTGAGTTGATCTCACTCAGTTTAAATTTAAATTTAAATGACTAAATTTAAATAATTGTTGGATGGTTGAATTGATTGATGTGATATAGTATGATATTTTGGGAATTGGCGTATTATATTGTGCTAACGTCTGTGGATGCAGGGAAAACAGGTTGGAGGGATCCAACTGGACCCCTCAACTTTTATTTAAATTATTTAATATTCTCTGTTCTGATTATTTGAAATTCTATAATGAATTATGTGAAAGTATTGAATGCTATGGCTTGGTTGATATAATTAGGTATAATGAATTACCAAAAATATAAACTTGATTTTGGTAATTATAGAATAAATTTAAGAATGACTTGGAAAAGAAATAAAGTGACTTTAAAATTCCAATTAATGAATCCTGAGTATGGAAAGGAAAATTTGAATAAACAGGAAGTTAATGAATTTTAAAATGCAGTATTATCAATTAAAAAGAACAAACATTTATTTAGAATTTAAGATTTGAATTATTGAAAGAGTAAAGAAGAAATGGGAAAAGATAATAAAAAATCCATAACTACCGAATTCGGAAATGAACTGATAAGTAAAGGAATTTATTTCAAATAAAATAAATTGGAAATCAATTTGGGGAAATTGGAAATCAATTTGGGAAAATTGATTTAAGTGATTGAAGTTGGAATATTCTCTGGATAGCCAAGTACATGTTTTTAAAAGTAAATTTTTAAATATAAATTAAATGTTTTTAAGTTGTTTTTAAAGAAAGAAAGTTTTGTAAAATTTATTATTTCTAATATTTGAAGTCTAAAGTAAGTATTTTCTTTTATTCTATTTCAGCAGTAATTATTAAGAAGTAACTTTGTATTTTTTTAATTTAAAAAAAAGTAGAAACCTAGTTTTATATTTTATCAAGTAACCTTATTTTCAAATATTCTTATAGTATATATTATTAACAAAATATTAAAGTAATTTTAACTTGAATGTTTTAAAGTATACTTTTAAAAGTGAAGTGTTTTAAATTATTTTAAAAAAATCAAAAGTTTGTGCTTGGTGATTCAAGTAGAAATAGAAATACTGGGAATTTATTCTGAGAAAGGCAGATAGTTTTGAAAACTGTTTTCAAAGGAATTTGAAAAGTAAAAATATACCTTGTGAAGATATTTTTGAGATAAATAAATAATTTGGGAAATTATTTATTGTTTGATGGACGTTTGTGCATATTAATTGATAGTTAAATAACCGACTATCAATATTGGGCAAAAATGCGTTGATCGTTTCGAAGAGACCGGGATCGAGATTTATCTCTCGAAAACCACTTCGATCCGGTTTGTATGTTTCGTGAAAACGATTTTGGATTCGAAGATGGAGCAGTGAAGTGCAAGGGCTAGTCGCTACTAATCCTGAGGATATTTCCAAAATGGATGTAGTAGGAATAGTGCCTTCGGTTCCGTTCGAACCCGGGACAGACTTGTATGGATGAATGCTTGCGAAACATCGTCAGAGGGACGATGGGCATTCTAAGGGATATTGTTCTAAAAGGTAACGCTTAGCCTCAAGCCTCATCAAATGGGAATGACTGAAAATCAGGGGTTATGCAGCAAGGCTAGGTGGGTAGCACCCAAGCAGGGTGAGGTCATCCCTGTCTAGATGTCCCTTTTTATTTCGGCTTAGTGGGCGGTTGCTGATCCCAACCATGGGGTGATCTCACTCGGGATTATCCAGTAAGGGGTAGTCCCGGCCTTGTGTTGCAAGGGAGCGGGCGTACTCCTCGGTACGATGATCTAGGCCCCGTACTGTGACAGGTGGTACCCCAGTGCCTAGTCATTAGTTGGAAATCCATTCTCCCTACGACCGTTGTACGAGTTTTGTTTGTATTACCCACTCTGTGGCTAGTAGCTGGAATTTAATAGATGTAACAATTTCGGCTATTTTATATGTATTTGTATATAGACCCTATTATAATATCAGAGGATTTCTATAAAAATTGTTTTAGCTATCGTAAGGTAAAAACCCGACATGTTTATTTGTGGCGTGGTCTTACGAGATGCTTTTGTTTTCAAAGGATTTTGAAACTTTAATAATCAATTGGGTGTGATTTTCTCACGTTGGTAATCCAGACTGACTCGGGTGTTATTTATCTGTAATGCTTGGGTCAGACCGAGTATTATAGGATATAGGATATGATGCTGTGGGGCTCAGGAGACGAGCTAGATGACGATGCGTACTTCCGTACTTGTTTTATATATATTCTGCCGTGTTGAGTTGTTGTGTATACAGATGTATGTATTGATGTTAAACTGTGATTGATGTACTCTGATGATGTAATATATAAATAGATATAATTGATTTTTGAGTAAAGATCATTTATTATCTGTTATATTTTATTCCGCTGCGATGGTTAGATTCTGTTGTTGTTTTCTATTTTCTTCTTCTACCTCTTCTTCTTTAACTCAAATGGTTCGTATTTCTGTACAACTTGAGTTGATTGTTGTAAAATAGTGTTGACTCTAGGGGTACGGATTTGTGAGTCATTACATTTTATTTTTCATAAGATATGCATAAGTGAAATCAGAGGTATCATCTATGAAAGTGATAAAATAACGGTGTCCATGTCTAGTCAAAGTACCATCTAGCTCACATATGTCAGAATGAATCAAGTCTAAGGGTTCAGGAAATCTATCAACTGATTTATGGGGTTTCTTAGTGATTTTTGCTTGACTACAGAATTCACATTTATCAAAATCAGTTTGTGACATTTTAGGAATAAAATCTAATGTGATCATGTTATGTATTATACGCTTATTTACATGAAATAATCTAGAGTGCCAAATATTAAAGTCACACAACATATAAGTAGAACTGGTTACTTTATTAGATTCAACATTCAGTTTAAACATACCCTCACAAGCATAACCCTTCCCTACAAACATCCCCTTATAAGTCAAAGTATACAAATCAACCCCTATAACTTGAGTAAAACCTGCTTTATTAAGGAGAAAACCAGAAACCAGATTCTTTCTCATCTCTGAAGTATGCATCACATCTTTCAGAAGAACTGTCTTTCCAGAGGTAAACTTTATTTCCACATTTCCAATGCTTGTAACTGTAGTGGTGTGAGAATCTCCCAACAGCACTTTCTGATCATCGGCAGCCGTGTATGTACTAAACATAGCACGATCATAGCAGACATGGCGGGATGTACCGGTGTCTACCCACCAACCCTCTGATCCACCAACAAGGTGAATCTCATAAATTATAGCCGTCAAAGGCTCCTCAGTCAGGTTAGCCTGCGGTGCAGGGCCTGGTCTGTTTCTACACTTGCGTGCCATATGACCTAGTTTTCCACAGTTGTAGCACAGAAACAACTGTTCAGAGTCATTCTTTTGGGTCGGTTTCTGCTATCCTTTTTGGTTCCCTTGCGGGTTCCAATTCTGTTTGTTGCGGTTGCGGTTCTGATTCTTAAAGTTTTTCGGATTTGGTTTCAGAACTGCTGGCTTGGACTTTTTAGTGTTGTTGTTGGTGACAACAAGCACTTCCTCTTTCTGGTCCTGTTTCCGAGCCTCCTCCTCAATACGGAGGCGAGTGATCAAGCTCTCTAAGGAGAATTCCTTAGTCTTGTGCCTAAGCACATTCTTAAAGTCTTTCCAACCTGGGGGCAGTTTATCAATAATGACAGCAATCTGAAACTTTTCATCCAAACTCATACCTTCGGAGATGATCTCATGAGCAATTTTCTGAAGCTCATGAGACTGCATCTATACTGACCTGTCATCAGTCATCTGGTATTTGAGGTAGCGGCTGACTGCATATTTCTTCGCTCCAGCCTCTTCGGCATCGTACTTCTTTTGCAGTGCTTCTCAGATCTCTTTGGCTGACTTGTCAGAATTGTAGTAGTCGTATAGGTCATCGCTGAGGCCGTTGAGTATGAAGTTTCGGCACATGTAATCTTGCTCTGTCCAGTTCTGCAACTCGTTTGATTTTTCTGTCCAGGCTCGCATCTGATCTGCGTCTGCTTTGTCGTCTGGTCCACTGGGTAGCTGCGGTTTGTCGGTTGTCAGCATAGCCACCACTTTTCTGGTGGTCAGGAAGAATTCCATCTTCTGTCTTCAGCGTTTGAGGTGGAGGCCCTCGAATCTGAAGGGAGCAGCAGAGACCATCGGGAGTTGGAAGAAGGAAGTGGGAGCGGCGACATCTAGATCTGTAGTAGAAGTCATTGCTGTCGTACGTCTTCAATTGTTAGAAACAGTGGCTAATTTCGGCTGAGTCGTGGACGGAGTTACTTTCTTGAAGACGTTTCGGCGATCTGCTCAATGGTGCAAGCAGTTCGGATCTATCACCGCCGCCTCTAGGATAAAACAGCATCTCAATAGTCGTGGTACCGATTCGTTTGCACGGACGAACGACTCAGTTTGCACTTTGGAAATACTGCTCGAATTTTATGAAAAAGAGATACGAAAATGTTGTTCTTTCTGTTTTCGTCTTCGTATCAGTTAAGAAGACGGAGTAGAAAAAGAACGTTACTGGTTTGGGGGAAACATGGTCTTAAAAAACGGATCTGAGTAATACCGGGTCAAAATAATAAACGTTGTATAACGTTCTTCAATACGGGCTTGAATAGATTTTACCGTTCCAACCCGGTCAAAAACGGTTAATAAATTTGTTGCAAAAATATAAGTGTTACACCACTACAAGCCCGAACCCGAGCCCGGCCTGTGTCGGGTCTAGTCGGTCGGATGGCGCGCGCGCGTGTGTGATGGTCAAGCATGGCCTCCCTCCTCACAAAAGAGCATCAATGGGTACCCAAAGGGCCCAACTTAGCCTCTATGAATCAAGTATAAATACTTGATTCTTTCATAAAATCCTACAATGTGGGACTATTCAAAAAGCCACTCTTCACACTTAGTCATTTTTAATAATTCACTTAATTTGTAAACACAATTTCCAACAATCCCCCACTTGAATTTTTTAAAAATATTTTCGAGCAATTTAAAAAAACATAAGATTGTGCATAAACAAAGGTGTCTTTCGACTTGAACCTTTGCATAGTGGATAAGATTCAGTTTTTACTAGAGTGACTCGTAGTCTTGAACTCTATTCCTGACATCAGACCACACACAATCTTTCTAGAGTGCAATCAAATAAGCCCGTGCATTTATGGCCATGCACGTCTATCCCAGTTTAGTGAATGCTCTAGGAGTTTTGCCAAAAAATCCATAGGAAATGGCCAAATTTCCACATTCACACAGGTGAGTCTATCAAGAGTACTCCTGAAGGTAGGTACTCCACTCCAAATGGAGTATAGATCTCATTAAGAGTTTCTATTAACTCATCCTCTAATCACTTCAGGAATACATGCTTCTATATGGATGAAAAAATAGCATGTTCAACTCATATCACTTCACAACTTGTTCTTACCCATTGAACCTAGTTCTTGGGATCTCCAGTCATTAGGTCGGGTTACCATTGTGCGTGAATCAACAATCTAAGGGCAATAGTCCCATTTTTCTAGAAGTCGTAAGGACTTTCTCTCTGGCCAATCCTTTCGTCAAAGGATCTGCCAAATTCTCGTCACTGCGTATGCGATCCACTCTAACAGCTCCTGAAGAGAGTAGCTCTCTAACAGTGCTGTGCTTATGACGTATCTGTCGTCTCTTACCATTGTAATAACGGTTCCAAACTTTTGCAATAGCCGCGGTACTATCGCAATGGATCAATACAGCTGGTATCGGTTTTTCCCATAAGGGAATCTCAGCTAGAAGATTTCTTAAGTACTCTGCTTCCTCACTAGCTGTGGCTAGTGCTATCATCTCAGACTCCATAGTAGACTGAGCCAAAATAGTCTGTTTCTTGGATTTCCAAGAAACAGCTCTTCCAGAAATGCTAAAGATATAGCCGCTGGTTGCCTTTGAGTCATCAGCTAAAGTATTCCAGTCTTCATCGGTGTAACCTTCAAGAACAGCTGGAAACTTTTTCATAATGTAATCCAAGGTTCATGGTTCGTTTTAGGTATCTCATGACCCTCTCAATAGCGTGCCAATGCTCTATACTAGGTCTACTAGTAAACCTGCATAATAATCCCACGACATAGGCAATGTCGGGTCTAGTACAATCAGTGGCATACCGAAGGCTGCCAATGATGCTCGCATAATCAGACTGTCTTACACCTTCACCAGTGTTCTTGAAAAGTTTTACACTAGGATCATATGGTGTACATGCAGGTTTACAGTCAAAGTAATTGTATTTCTTTAAGATCTTCTCAATATAATGAGATTGATCCAAAGAAAGTCCCTTTTCGTACCTAGTAATCTTAATACCAAGAATTACACTCGCTTCACCTAGATATTTCATATCAAAATTGGCACTTAACAAAGATTTAACAGTGTTTATGGCATGAATATTTGATCCAAAAATTAGTAGATCATCTACATACAAACATATTATAGTGCAAATGTCATTTTCAGATTTATAATAAATACATTTGTCACTTTCATTAACTTTGAAACCGTTTGTGATTATTAAATTATCAAATTTTTCATGCCATTGTTTAGATGCTTGTTTTAAACCATATAATGATTTATCTAATTTGCAAACTTTATGTTCTTGACCAGGAATAACAAAGCCTTCAGGTTAGTCCATATAAATTTCCTCTTCTAATTCACCATTTAAAAAGGCAGTTTTAACATCCATTTGGTGTATAATTAAATTATAAATAGATGCTAATGAAATTAGTACTCAAATGGATGTGATTCTAGTTACAGGTGAAAAAGTATCAAAAAAGTCTATATTTTCTCTTTGCCTAAAACCTTTAGCTACCAAACGGGCTTTATATTTTTCAACTGGTCCATCAGGTTTTAATTTCTTTTTAAGTACCCATTTACAACCTATAGACTTACAACCAGGTGGTAAATCTACTAGGTGCCAAGTCTTATTGGATTCCAAGGAATCCATCTCATCATTTATAGCCTCTTGCCAAAAATCGGCATCTAAGGAAGATAAGGCTTCTTGGTGGTTTGTTGGATCCTCCTCTATAGTAAAAGTGCAAAAATCCGAGCCAAAATCTTTATCACTCTTGCTCTTTTACTTCTTCTAGTTTCAGTTTCAGAATATTCATTAAGTTCTGTTCTAATAGGCACGGTGTTATTTGACGTGCCCCCACTATTCCTCAATTTAAAAGGAAATTTACTTTCACAAAAATCAGCATCAATAGATTCTACTATATTATGTGTATTCAGGTCATAAAATCTATATGCTTTGCTATTAATAGCATAGGCAATAAATACACATTCGTATGCTCTACTTGCTAATTTTATTCTCTTTGGGTTGGGTATACGAACATATGCCAAACATCCCTAAGTTCTAAAGTAAGATACATTCGGTTTATAATTTCTTAAAATTTAAAAAGGTGAAATCTTACTTCTTGATTTAGGGATTCTATTCAATACATAACATACAATCAACAAAATATCCCCCCACCAATGTTTTGCTGCACCTGAATTTAACAAAATAGCTACAACTAATTCGGTAAAGGTCCTATTCTTTCTTTCAGCTTTACCGTTCATTTCAGGTGAATAAGGTGCAGTTCTCTCATGAATTATACCATTCAATTTAGAGAAATCAAGAAATGAACTAGATTCATATTCTGTTCCTCTATCACTACGAAGTCTCTTAATTTTCTTATTAGATTGATTCTCAATTTCAGTTTTAAATAATTTAAACATATCAAATGCATCACTTTTATTTTTCATAAGATATACATAAGTGAAATCAGAGGTATCATCTATGAAAGTGATAAAATAACGGTGTCCATGTCTAGTCAAAGTACCATCTAGCTCATATATGTCAAAATGAATTAAGTCTAAGGGTTCAGAAAATCTATCAACTGATTTATGGGGTTTCTCTGTGATTTTTGCTTGACTACAGAATTGACATTTATCAAAATCAGTTTGTGACATTTTAGGAATCAAATCTAATGTGATCATGTTATGAATTATACGCTTATTTACATGACATAATCTAAAGTGCCAAATATTAAAGTCACATAATATATAAGCAGAACTGGTTACTTTATTAGATTCAACATTCAGTTTAAACATACCCTCACAAGCATAACTCTTCCCTACAAACATCCCCCTATAAGTCAAAGTATACAAATCATCCCCTATAACTTGAGTAAAACCAGCTTTATAAAGGAGATAACCAGAAACCAGATTCTTTCTCATCTCTGGAGTATGCATCACATCTTTCAGAAGAACTGTCTTTCCAGAGGTAAACTTTATTTCCACATTTCCAATGCCTGCAACTGTAGTGGTGTGAGAATCTCCCAACAGCACTTTCTGATCATCGGCAGCCGTGTATGTACTAAACATAGCACGATCATAGCAAACATGGCGGGATGCACCGGTGTCTACCCACCAACCCTCTGATCCACCAACAAGGTGAATCTCAGAAATCATAGCCGTCAAAGGCTCCTCAGCCAGGTTAGCCTGCGGTGCAGGGCCTGGTCTGTTCCTACACTTGCGTGCCATATGACCTGGTTTTCCACAGTTGTAGCACAGAAACAACTGTCCAGAGTCATTCTTTTGGGTCGGTTTCTGCTGTCCTTTTTGGTTCCCTTGCGGGTTCCAATTCTGTTTGTTGCGGTTGCGGTTCTGATTCTTAAAGTTTTTCGGATTTGGTTTCAGAACTGCTGGCTTGGACTTTTTAGTGTTGTTGTTGGTGACAACAAGCACTTCCTCTTTCTGGTCCTATTTCCGAGCCTCCTCCTCAATACGGAGGCGAGTGATCAAGCTCTCTAAGGAGAATTCCTTAGTCTTGTGCCTAAGCACATTCTTAAAGTCTTTCCAACCTGGGGGCAGTTTATCAATAATAACAGCAATCTGAAACTGTTCATTCAAACTCATACCTTCGGTGATGATCTCATGAGCAATTTTCTGAAGCTCATGAGACTGCATCTCTATTGACCTGTCATCTGTCATCTGATATTTGAGGTAGCGACTGACTGCATATTTCTTCGCTCCAGCCTCTTCGGCATCGTACTTCTTTTGCAGTGCTTCTCAGATCTCTTTGGCTGACTTGTCAGAATTGTAGTAGTCGTACAGGTCATCCCTGAGGCCGTTGAGTATGATGTTTCGGCACATGTAATCTTGCTCTGTCCAGTTCTGCAACTCGTTTGATTTTTCTGTCCAGGCTCGCATATGATATGCGCTTGCTTCGTCGTCTGGTCTACTGGGTAGCTGCGGTTTGTCGGTTGTCAGCACAACCACCACTTTTCTGGTGGTCAGGAAGAATTCCATCTTCTGTCTCCAGCGTTTGAAGTGGAGGCCCTTGAATCTGAAGGGAGCAGCAGAGACCATCAGGAGTTGGAAGTAGGAAGTGGGAGCGGCGACATCTAGATCTGTAGTAGAAGTCATTGTTGTCGTACGTCTTTAATTGTTAGAAACAATGGCTAACTTCGACTGAGTCGTGGACGGAGTCACTTTCTTGAAGGCGTTTCGGCGATCTGCTCAATGGTGCAAGCAGTTCGGATCTATCACCGCCGCCTCTAGGATAAAACAGCCTCTCAATAGTCGTGGTACCGATTCGTTTGCACGGACGAATGACTCAGTTTGCACTCTGGAAATACTGCTCGAATTTTATGAAAAAGAGATACGAAAATGTTGTTCTTTCTGTTTTCATCTTCGTATCAGTTAAGAAGACGGAGTAGAAAAAGAACGTTACTGGTTTGGGGGAAAGGTGGTCTTAAAAAACGGATCTGAGTAATACCGGGTCAAAATAATAAACGTTGTATAATGTTCTTCAATACGGGCTTGAACAGATTTTACCGTTCCAACCCGGTCAAAAACGGGTAATAAATTTGTAGCAAAAATATAAATGTTACACCACTACAAGCCCGAACCCGAACCCGAGCCCGGCCCGGCTCGGGTCGAGTCGAGTCGGACGGTCGGCGCGCGCGCAGCGTGTGTGGTGGTCAAGCATGGCCTCCCTCCTCACAAAAGAGCATCATTGGGTGCCCAAAGGGCCCAACTTAGCCTCTAAGAATCAAGTATAAATACTTGATTCTTTCATAAAATCCTACAATGTGGGACTATCCAAAAAGCCACTCTTCACACTTAGTCATTTTTGATAATTCACTTAATTTGTAAACACAATTTCCAACAATCCCCCACTTGAATTTTTTTAAAATATTTTCGAGCAATTAAAAAAAAACCTAAGATTGTGCATAAACAAAGGTGTCTTTCGACTTGAACCTTTGCATAGTGGATAAGATTCAGTTTTTACTAGAGTGACTCATAGTCTTGAACTCTATTCCTGACATCAGACCACACACAATCTTTCTAGAGTGCAATCAAATAAGCCCGTACATTTATGGCCATGCACGTCTGTCCCAGTTTAGTGAATGCTCTAGGAGTTTTGCCCAAAACTCCATAGGAAACGGCCAAATTTTCACATTCACACAGGTGAGTCTATCAAGAGTAATCCTGAAGGTGGGTACACCACTCCAAATGGAGTATAGATCTCATTAACAGTTTCTATTAACTCATCCTCTAATCACTTCAGGAATACATGCTTCTATATGGATGAAAAAATAGTATGTTCAACTCATATCACTTCACAACTTGTTCTTACCCATTGAACCTAGTTCTTGGGATCTCCAGTCATTAGGTCGGGTTACCATTGTGCGTGACTCAACAATCTAAGGGCAATAGTTCCATTTTTCTAGAAGTCGTAAGGACTTTCTCTCTGGCCAATCCTTTCGTCAAAGGATCTGCCAAATTCTCGTCACTGCGTATGTGATCCACTCTAACAGCTCCTGAAGAGAGTAGCTCTCTAACAGTGCTGTGCTTACGCCGTATCTGTCGTCTCTTACCATTGTAATAACGGTTCCGAACTTTTGCAATAGCCACGGTACTATCGCAATGGATCGATACAGCTGGTATCGGTTTTTCCCATAAGGGAATCTCAGCTAGCAGATTTCTTAAGTACTCTGCTTCCTCACTAGGTGTGGCTAGTGCTATCATCTCAGACTCCATAGTAGACTGAGCCAAAATAGTCCTTTTCTTGGATTTCCAAGAAACAACTCCTCCAGCAATGCAAAAGATATAGCCGCTGGTTGCCTTTGAGTCATCGGATAAAGTATTCCAGTCTGCATCGGTGTAACCGTCAAGAACAGCTGGAAACTTTTCATAATGTAATCCAAGGTTCATGGTTCGTTTTAGGTATCTCATGACCCTCTCAAAAGCGTGCCAAAGCTCTATACTAGGTCTACTAGTAAACCTGCATAATAATCCCACGACATAGGCAATGTCGGGTCTAGTACAATCAGTGGCATACTGAAGGCTGCCAATGATGCTCGCATAATCAGACTGTCTTACACCTTCACCAGTGTTCTTGAAAAGTTTTACACTAGGATCATATGGTGTACATGCAGGTTTACAGTCAAAGTAATTGTATTTCTTTAAGATCTTCTCAATATAATGAGATTGATCCAAAGAAAGTCCCTTTTCGGACCCAGTAATCTTAATACCAAGAATTACACTCGCTTCACCTAGATCTTTCATATCAAAATTGGCACTTAACAAAGATTTAACAGTGTTTATGGCATGAATATTTGATCCAAAAATTAGTAGATCATCTACATACAAACATATTATAGTGCAAATGTCATTTTCAAATTTATAATAAATACGTTTGTCACTTTCATTAACTTTGAAACCGTTTGTGATTATTAAATTATCAAATTTTTCATGCCATTGTTTAGGTGCTTGTTTAAACCATATAATGATTTATCTAATTTGAAAACTTTATGTTTTAAACATATCAAATGCATCATTTTTATTTTTCATAAGATATACATAAGTGAAATCAGAGGTATCATCTATGAAAGTGATAAAATAACGGTGTCCATGTCTAGTCAAAGTACCATCTAGCTCAAATATGTCAGAATGAATCAAGTCTAAGGGTTCAGAAAATCTATCAACTGATTTATGGGGTTTCTTTGTGATTTTTGCTTGACTACAGAATTCACATTTATCAAAATCAGTTTGTGACATTTTAGGAATCAAATCTAATGTGATCATGTTATGAATTATACGCTTATTTACATGACATAATCTGGAGTGCCAAATATTAAAGTCACACAACATATAAGCAGAACTGGTTAATTTATTAGATTCAACATTCAGTTTAAACATACCCTCACAAGAATAACCCTTCCCTACAAACATCCCCTTGTAAGTCAAAGTATACAAATCAGCCCCTATAACTTGAGTAAAACCAGCTTTATTAAGGAGAGAACCAGAAACCAGATTCTTTCTCATCTCTGGAGTATGCATCACATCTTTCAGAAGAAATGTCTTTCCAGAGGTAAACTTTATTTCCATATTTCCAATGCCTGCAACTGTAGTGGTGTGAGAATCTCCCAACAGTACTTTCTGATCATCGGCAGCCGTGTATGTATTAAACATAGCACGATCATAACAGACATGGCGGGATGCACCGGTGTCTACCCACCAACCCTCTGATCCAACAACAAGGTGAATCTCAGAAATCATAGTCGTCAAAGGCTCCTCAGCCAGGTTAGCCTGCGGTGCAGGGACTGGTCTGTTCCTATACTTGCGTGCCATATGACCTGGTTTTCTGTAGTTGTAGCACAGAAACAACTGTCTAGAGTCATTCTTTTGGGTCGGTTTATGCTGTCCTTTTTGGTTCCCTTGCGGGTTCCTATTCTGTTTGTTGCGGTTGCGGTTCTGATTCTTAAAGTTTTTGGGATTTGGTTTCAGAACTGCTGGCTTGGACTTTTTAGTGTTGTTGTTGGTGACAACAAACACTTCCTCTTTCTGGTCCTTTTTCCGAGCCTCCTCCTCAATACGGAGGCGAGTGATCAAGCTCTCTAAGGAGAATTCCTTAGTCTTGTGCCTAAGCACATTCTTAAAGTCTTTCCAACCTGGGGGCAGTTTATCAATAATAACAGCAATATGAAACTGTTCATCCAAACTCATACCTTCGGAGATGATCTCATGAGCAATTTTCTGAAGCTCATGAGACTGCATCTCTACTGACCTGTCATCTGTCATCTGGTATTTGAGGTAGCGGCTGACTGCATATTTCTTCGCTCCAGCCTCTTCGGTATCGTACTTCTTTTGCAGTGCTTCCCAGATCTCTTTGGCTGACTTGTCAGAATTGTAGTAGTCGTACAGGTCATCGCTGAGGCTGTTGAGTATGAAGTTTCGGCACATGTAATCTTGCTCTGTCCAGTTCTGCAACTCGTTTGATTTTTCTGTCCAGACTCGCATCTGATCTGCGTCTGCTTCATCGTCTGGTCTACTGGGTAGCTGCGGTTTGTCGGTTGTCAACACAGCCACCACTTTTCTGGTGGTCAGGAAGAATTCCATCTTCTGTCTCCAGCGTTTGAAGTGGAGGCCCTCGAATCTGAAGGGAGCGGCAAAGACCATCGGGAGTTGGAAGAAGGAAGTGGGAGCGGTGGCATCTAGATCTGTAGTAGAAGTCATTGTTGTCGTACGTCTTCAATTGTTTGAAACAATGGCTAACTTCGGCTGAGTCGTGGACGGAGTCACTTTCTTGAAGACGTTTCGACGATCTGCTCAATGGTGCAAGCAGTTCGGATCTATCACCGCCGCCTCGGGATAAAACAGCCTCTCAATAGTCGTGGTACCGATTCGTTTGCACGGACGAACGGCTCAGTTTGCACTCTGGAAATACTGCTCGAATTTTATGAAAAAGAGATATGAAAATGCTGTTCTTTCTATTTTCGTCTTCGTATCAATTAAGAAGATGGAGTAGAAAAAGGACGTTACTGGTTTGGGGGAAACGTGGTCTTAAAAAACGGATTTGAGTAATACCGGGTCAAAATAATAAACGTTGTATAACGTTCTTCAATACGGGCTTGAACAGATTTTACCGTTCCAACCCGGTCAAAAACGGTTAATAAATTTGTAGAAAAAATATAAGTGTTACACCACTACAAGCCCGAACCCTAACTGGGTCGGGTCGAGTCGGTCGACGCGCATGTGGTGGTCAAGCATGGCCTCCCTCCTCGCAAAAGAGCATCATTGGGTGCCCAAAGGTCAGAATTGTAGTAGTCGTACAGGTCATCGCTGAGGCCGTTGAGTATGAAGTTTCGACACATGTAATCTTGCTCTGTCCAGTTCTGCAACTCGTTTAATTTTTCTGTCCAGGCTCGCATCTGATCTGCGTCTGCTTCGTCGTCTGGTCTACTGAGTAGCTGCGGTTTGTCGGTTGTCAGCACAGCCACCACTTTTCTGGTGGTCAGGAAGAATTCCATCTTCTGTCTCCAGCGTTTGAAGTGGAGGCCCTCGAATCTGAAGGGAGCAGCAGAGACCATCGGGAGTTGGAAGAAGGAAGTGGGAGCGGCGGCATCTAGATCTGTAGTAGAAGTCATTGTTGTCGTATGTCTTCAATTGTTAGAAACAATGGCTAACTTCGGCTGAGTTGTGGACGGAGTCACTTTCTTGAAGACGTTTCGACGATCTGCTCAATGGTGCAAGCAGTTCGGATCTATCACCGCCACCTCTAGGATAAAACAGCCTCTTAATAGTCGTGGTACCGATTCGTTTGCACGGACGAACGGCTCAGTTTGCACTCTGGAAATACTGCTTGAATTTTATGAAAAAGAGATACGAAAATGCTGTTCTTTTTGTTTTCGTCTTCGTATCAATTAAGAAGACGGAGTAGAAAAAGGACGTTACTGGTTTGGGGGAAACATAGTCTTAAAAAACGGATTTGAGTAATACCGGGTCAAAATAATAAACGTTGTATAACGTTCTTCAATACGGGCTTGAACAGATTTTACCGTTCCAACCCGGTCAAAAACGGTTAGTGGTGCAAGCAGTTCGGATCTATCACCACCGCCTCTAGGATAAAACAGCCTCTCAATAGTCGTGGTACCGATTCGTTTGCACGGACGAACGGCTCAGTTTGCACTCTGGAAATACTGCTCGAATTTTATGAAAAAGAGATACGAAAATGCTGTTCTTTCTGTTTTCGTCTTCGTATCAATTAAGAAGACGGAGTAGAAAAAGGACGTTACTGGTTTGGGGGAAACATGGTCTAAAAAACGGATTTGAGTAATACCGGTTCAAAATAATAAACGTTGTATAACGTTCTTCAATACGGGCTTGAACAGATTTTACCGTTCCAACCCGGTCAAAAACGGTTAATAAATTTGTAGCAAAAAATAAGTGTTACACCACTACAAGCCCGAACCCGAACTGGGTCGGGTCGAGTCGGTCGGCACGCGTGTGGTGGTCATGCATGGCCTCCCTCCTCACAAAAGAGCATCATTGGGTGCCCAAAGGGCCCAACTTAGCCTCTAAGAATCAAGTATAAATACTTGATTTTTTCATAAAATCCTACAATGTGGGACTATTCAAAAAGCCACTCTTCACACTTAGTCATTTTTAATAATTCACTTAATTTGTAAACACAATTTCCAACAACTTTTCAGTTTCCAAACTCGATCTATATATGCTCTCTATTGAATATAATATGATCTAGTCCCCAAGACATATACTGCTATAGAGCTGTCCCATTTTAGTTTAGATCTTTAAAAGATTTGTTCATGTACTAGAGGTTTCCAAACATTATTACTCTTACAAACTGGCCTCACATATGTCAATTTCTTATGTCCCTTGTTCTCCTCCCTTCAATTTTTTCCTATGTTCACTGTAGACCCTTTAGCTACATCGGCCAATGAATTTTTTTGTGTTTAGGTTAATAGGGAAATTTGAACTGATATCTGTACTTTCAAAATTCTTGTCCCGACTGTTACGAAATACACTTTTTGGGGTTCTGTCTATATCCTGCTATACCAACATAAGAACGTTTAGGCTCACTTGAATCAATACGTTGATTGATTCTTATGTGACGCACCCCTACATTAGCAAGGGTATTTTGGCCAGAAGACCTGTCGATACAAGTGGCGGAGTGATTAGGAGCAGCAATGCAAGGAGCCACACCTGTTTCCACAAGAGATATCGATTTTCCTCGACATGAGATCCCAACCCCTCTTGATTCCATGGGCATCTTCAAATTTTTATCTAGTGGTAATGCTGCGAAGCCTGAAGGCGAGTAAGGGATCTAACGTCATGTGCTAAAATTGGACAAAAAAGCTAACATGGTTGCTAAATGATGCCATGAAGAAAATATAGAAGCAAAATTAGTGTCAGGGAGCATGAAATTGCAAGTGGCTAGTGGGCTATATCTATTTGGAAGCATCGAGTCATGCACTGCTAAGTATAAACTAGATCGTAGAGATTTTTCTTACATTGCTGGGTTTTTAAGTAGCATAGAAGCATGAAACTATGGTCAGAATTACTGACGCAGCAAAGCATGCACTGCTAGATTTTGAAGTGGCACTGAAGCAAGAGGCTATCGCCAAAATTGTTTAGATGGGTAAGTGCATGCACTAAAGTTAGGAAGGAGTTAAAGGTTGAAGCATCGAAATTGTTACAACTTAACTGTAGTAAAAAAATACAGTCAAGTCTAAATGCTTTAAAAAAAATGCAATTATATTTAATAGCGTTATTTAGATTAACTTAACTTCAGTGATGCAGTAGTGATTTTAGCTGTATTTGATAATCATATTTAATCTTAATATACTTTAGTTGAACTAAGCAAATGCATTTATATTTAAATGCTTTAAAAAAGTAGAATCTGTTACAGAATAAAGAGATTGAAGGCCATTAGAGAGAGAACAATTTTATTGAATTGAGAGATAGATCTTACAATACAATTAAGCTCCATATTTATAGACTACTTATGCAGTGCAGATTACAATAATGCCCTTTCTTATTTAGCATATTCATCCCTATTATTAATGTATATTACAACACTCCCCCTTGAATATGCGTATGTAAAGATGATAAGAGTAATTGCCTCATTAAAATCCTTGCTATGAAAAACCCAGTGGGAAAAAATCATAAACAAGGAAAAGAGTACAACATGATTTCATCTTTAAGTAACATATATTTTATAATGTTACTACAAGGGTTGATTCTTCTGGATCAAGATAATGCCTCATTAAAACCTTACTAATAAAAACCCAGTGAAAAAATATTAGTGAAGGAAAAAGAGTACATTATAGCGTATTTCATACGCTCCCCCTGGATTATAACACATTATTCAATTAGTTTGTTGATGCAGCCGACGTATACCAATTTTGTACACCATCTTCTGAAATGTTGATTTTGGAAGCGCCTTTGTGAATAAGTCCGCTGGATTTTCTTGGGATCGGATTTGTTTCGCTTCTATCTTATTATCCTTTTGTAGCTCATGCGTGAAGAAAAATTTAGGACAAATGTGTTTCGTCCTATCACCCTTAATGTAACCCGCTTGAATTTGAGCTACACAAACTGCATTGTCTTCATAAATAATGGTTGACCTTTCCGTTACTGATGGAAGTTGGAAGCTTTTTCGAATATGCTCAATCAGTGATCTTTGCCAAATACATTCTTTACTTGCTTCATGTAATGCTAGTATTTCAGAGTGATTGGATGATGTTGCTACCAATGTTTGTTTTGTAGATCTCCATGAAATTGCTGCATTGCTGTTATTAAATACATATCCAGTTTGTGATCTTGCTTTATGTGGGTCAGAAAGATAACCTGCATCAGCATAGCCAACTAGATTTGGATTATTGCCTGTGTTAGAGTAAAATAAACCCAAATTTGTCGTTCCACGAAGATATCTCATGATATGTTTTATACCATTCCAGTGTCTTTTTGTTGTTTCTGAACTGTATCTTGCTAGAAGATTTACTGAAAATGCAATATCTGGTCTTGTGCATTGGGCCAAATATAATAATGCACCAATGGCACTAAGATATCGCACTTCCGGGCCAAGCACATTCTCATCTTCTTCTTTTGGGCGGTAAGGGTCCTTTTTAATATCTAAAGATCTAACAACCATTGGCGTACTAAGTGGATATGCTTTATCCATTTGAAAACGCTTTAGAATTTTCTCAATGTAGTTTGATTGATGGATTAATATGCCATTAGTACTATGCTCAATCTGTAGACCGAGACAGTGCTTAGTTTTGCCAAGATCTTTAATTTCAAATTCCTTCTTTAAATAATTTATTGTTTCATCAATCTCTTCTGGAGTCCCAATCAAATTTATGTCATCAACATAAACTGCTGATAGCAAATCCCTTTACCGATTTCTTTATAAAGACACATGGACAAATGAGATTGTTTTCGTATCCTTCTTTTACCAAATATTTACTAAAACGGTTATACCACATCCTTCCAGATTGTTTCAAACCATATAGTGATCGTCTTAGTCTTAATGAGTACATGGACTTTGATTTTGCTTCAGGCAATTTATATCCATCTGGAATTTCCATGTAAATGTTGGTATCTAATTCACCGTAAAGATAAGCTGTCACAACATCTGTTAATCTTATATCGAGTTTTTCAGAAACTACAAGGCTTACCAAATATCGGAATGTTATGACATCCATAACAGGGGAGTAAGTTTCCTTAAAGTCAAAACCTGGTCTCTGCAGGAAACCTTGTGCGACAAGTCGTGCCTTGTACCTCACGACTTCATTTTTATCATTTCATTTTCTAACGAATACCCATTATAACCTACTGGTTTAACATTTTATGATGTTTTCTCTATTGGTCCAAATACACCATGTTCTTGAAGTGAATCTAGTTCCACTTGGATGGCATCTTTCCATTTTGGCCAATCGTGTCTTTTTCGACATTCATTTATGCTATTTGGTTCATTATCATCATTCTCATTATTCTCATTATGGTCATGACTTTCAATTATTTCAATAGCTACTGCGAACGAGAATACATCATCAATTATTATTTTACTTCTATCCCATATTTCTCCGTAGTTCGTATAAAATATTGAGATCTCATTATTATTAGGTACCATTTTATCGTTGGAATCTTCTTTTATCTCTTCTGGGATAATGTTTCCTTCCGCGCTTCTAGGAGAATTGGGATTTTCATTTGAGTGATCTTTTTGATCATTTATAACCTCTTCAGGAGGTTCCTTAATTGATGATTTTTCATTAGACTTTCTTTTTCTAGGCGCCAAGTCTTTTGAACCAATTGGCCTTCCACGTTTTTGTCTTGCTTTAGATTCATTTGCTGCTATATTTACTTTTGATCCTTCAGGGACATCAATTTTTGCCGGTGCATTTGCTGCTGGAATGTGAGATTTAGTTATTTTTGCAGCGTCGTTAAATGCATCCGGCAGTTGATTTGCAATATTTTGAATATGCAAAATTCTTTGTACCTCATATTGGCATTGTTTAGTACGTGGATCCAAATAAGACATAGATGGATTATTCCATGATATTTCACGCCGTTCTACTAGAACGGTCTTTTCTCCCTTTAACGACGGGAAAATTGTCTCATCAAATTTACAGTCTGAAAATCTTGCAGTGAAGACATCACCTGTAAGAGGTTCAAGGTAACGAATTATCGATGGGGAATCAAATCCCACATAAATTCCCAACCGTCGTTGAGAACCCATTTTAGTACGAAGTGGGGGATTAATAGGTATATGCACAGCACAACCAAATTTTCGTAAATGTGAAATATTTGGTTGAAATCCAGTTGAGAGCTGTGATGGTGAAAGCCGATGATAAGCTGTTGGTCTAATTTTAACCAATTTCGATGCATGCAAAATTGCATGCCCCCAAGCTGAAATAGGTAGTTTTGATTGCATAAGCAATGGTCTTGCAATAAGTTGCAAGCGCTTAATTAATGATTCTGCTAGACCATTTTGAGTATGAACATGAGCTACTGGATGTTCAATTTCAATCCCCAATGATAGACAATAATCATCAAATACTTGAGAAGTAAATTCTCCAGCATTATCTAGTTGAATCGATTTAATTTGATGATCAGGGAAGTGTGGTCTCAATTTTATTATTTGAGCAAGTAGCTTGGCAAATGCCAAATTTCTTGTAGAAAGTAAACAGACATGTGACCAACGTGTTGATGCATCAATCAATACCATAAAATATTTGAATGGTCCACATTCAGGGTGGATTGGGCCATATATATCACCTTGAATTCTTTGTAAAAATGTTGGAGATTCAGAAGTGATTTTACTATATGAAGGTCGAGTGATTAATTTTTTTTGTGCACATGGGGCACATAAGTAATCACTTGGTAAATTCAATTGGTTTGATAAATCATGTCCGTTTGTGTTTTTGGCAATTTTACGCATCATAGTTGATCCAGGATGACCCAAGCGATCATGCCAAAGAATCAATGTCTTTGTATTTGTGAGCTGCTGGCTCATGTTTATAGAGTGAGATTCAACTATGCCAATTTTTGTAAAATATAAACCAGTTGAAATTGTACCAAATTTTTCTAGGATAAGCTTCTGGCTTTCAATTCTAGAAATAACACAAAGATATTCTTTGTTGTTTTCATTTATAGTTTCAATATGGTATCCATTCATTCTTATATCTTTGAAACTCAGCAAATTTCTTTTAGAGTTGCTTGAGTATAATGCATTCTGAATAAAGATATGCGTACCATTTGGTAATATTATATGGGCTTTTCCGGACCCGTCAATTATATTAGCAGATCCAGCTATAGTGGAGACTTTAGCTGAGAAATTTTTAGATAGTTCAGAGCAAAACTTCTGGTTTTTCAAAATTGTATGAGTAGTTGCACTATCTAGTAAGCATATATCATCACCCAAATGGCGTTCCATACCTTAAGAATTAAAGACAATGATTAGTCAATCATTAAAAATTTGTATGCATAAATAAATGTAATGTAAACAAACAAAGTAATATGATTAAAATAGGCTATTGATTAAAAACAACATCCACATTACACATTACTAGTACTGCAAAGGGAAATACAATTAAATGAACACAAACTTCAAACTGATTTATTGATGCAAGCTAATGAAATAAAACGAAAGTCACATAACAAACTTCAAGACATTTCTAATTGATCAACTCGGTCATATCATTGATCATTGCACTTAGATTTTCATCATTAATGAAATTTCCATTGTCATCTTCAAAGAAATCATCTAACTTCAGGTTAGTGTTTTCAGGTAACTTTTCGGCATTATTTGCCTCAATATTCTTCGAGCGATGATATTCTTCAACTGTTTTCTTTGATGATCTACATGTACGTGACCAGTGACCAGATCGTCCACATCTATAACAAACTTCCTCATAATGCCTTTTATTTTCTGAAGCCGAATCATTGTTCTTTATAGGCTCAATTTTCTTTTGTTGCTTTTTTAAATTGGTGGTTTTGTTACCTTTAAAACCACCATAACCACCTCTGCTAGAGTTATATCCACGTCCACGACCATGTCCTCTACCTCGACCTCGACCCCTACCTCTTCCAGAGTGGGCAAAATTAGCATTAACTTCAGGTAATGCAGTTGAACCAGTTGGTCTTGAGGAATGATTTTTTTATAAGCAATTCATTATTTTGTTCAGCAATTAGTAAGCATTCTATGAGTTCAGAATATTTTGTAAAATGACGCTCTCGATATTGCTGCTGCAGGAGTATATTCGAGGCATGAAATGTTGAGAAAGTCTTTTCAAGCATTTGTGCGTCATCCACCTTTTCTCCACATAATTTCAGTTTAGAAGTAATTCTAAACATTGCAGAATTATATTCTCTTATGGACTTAAAGTTCTGAAACCTCAGGTTCAACCAATCTTGCCTAGTGTTTGGAAGTATGACCGTCTTCTAGTGGTCATAACGCTCTTTCAGGGAGTTCCATAAGTGGAGAGGGTCTTTTTCAGTCAAATATTCTGTTTTTAGATCGTTATAGATATGACGTCTTAAAAATATTAGAGCCTTTGCCTTGTCCTGCTGGGACATAGTATTGCCATTTTTAATGGCATTTTCTAAGCACTGAGATTGCAAATGAATCTCAGCATCCAATATCCATGATAAGTAGTTGTCTCCAGATATATCCAAAGCTTTAAATTCAAGCTTGGCGATGTTTGTCATTTTGTGAACTGTTCATAAAATAAATTGCATAAGGTGAATATATTCGCCACAACAGCATTCACTATTTGTTTGTTTCCAGCTAAAAAGAAAAAAAATGGAAAGTCTTCATTCATGGTATCAAACAACTATACCAAAAAAAATTGTATCAACAAAACCAAACATTTGGATTTTGCAACTTCCATGTATTTATCAAATAAGAAAGGAAAGTCAGCTTTTGCGTATATTCCATTCCAAATTTTTGAATTTTATTTGGCAATAGATCCGCAAAGGGAAAATAATAATAATAATATTGAATTTAGAAGCCAAAGAATAAAAATAAGAGTGATACAAGAAAAGGCATGAAAAATATAGAAGCGAACCCCAAACTAGCATGTGCTGACTTGATAGCTTTATCAAAAAAAATATGATATTGACAATTACCTTTTTGGAGAGAGAAAAAGTAACAAGTTTATAAAGAAATGCAAGAACAATTCCCTTACCTACTGTTTTAAAGGAAATAAGAAATAGAATGTATGTAGATATATTCTAAAAGACTCGTATGCACTAATATATATAATAGGATTTTGAATATAAATAGCCTTAGAATTGGAATGGTCAGAAGAGAAACAGTCAGAGTAATTAATATTTAATTACTTGTTGAGAAGTTGGAAAGTTTGAAGGTGAACTGGTTGAGGTCAATAATTAATTCGCATTCCTTCATGCTGATAACGTGTTACAGAATAAAGAGAATGAAGGCCATTAGAGAGAGAACAATTTTATTGAATTGAGAGATAGATCTTACAATACAATTAAGCTCCATATTTATAGACTACTTATGCAGTGCAGATTACAATAATGTCCTTTCTTATTTAGCATATTCATCCCTATTATTAATGTATATTACAACAGAATCATAATTTAAGAGTATTTGTTAAATTAGCTTAAGCGCATTTATATGACGCAATAACAATTTTGGCTGCATTATGGTATCGCAAACAGTGAACTTATGGTTTTCTTTCATAAAAAATAATGTTGAGTAAGATTATCCAATTATATCTTTTGTGGATGATTGTCAGCAATCTTATTAACCTAATTAATCATCGGATTTGTTAGAAATGCATGGATTGAGCAAGTACTAGGTTGAAAGCATACAATTGTCGTATATTTAACTGTATAATGCACTTCATTTGTACCACTTTGCCTAAATTGTGTGATTAGTATATAAACATAATTGTCGTCACGGTGTTGATAAGGTTACGAATATGGTATTCTCTGAAAACTGATTTTGATATGTATTGGATAATAGTTTATGGTTGGATAGTCCTGTATGAAATTTACAATCTATACAAACCCTTTTATAACATAGTCCCTTGTGTACATGTAGATTTACTTCAAATCTCAATAGTCCATGCGTTGAAGTTGCTATTATTCCAAAATAATGTGCACATATAACGTTTATTCCATTTTAATACGGTTATAATTTATGGAAAATGCAATTAAATTTAATTACTTTAAGAGAATGCATTTATAATTTAACAACATTATTTGAATTAATTTTACTGCATTTATGTGATGTAGACATAATTTTGGCCGCATTTGATAATTTTATTCAATATCAATGAAATTTTATAATTTAATTGCATTAAGAAAATGCAGTTATAATTGCATACCAAATATGAAGTTGAATTTTAACTGCATTTTTTGGAACTAGTGATTCTAAACATGTAATTATAATTGCATTTGAACAACGCAGTTTTAACTATGTTATTTATAAGGAAAAGTTACAACTTTTCAAAAAAAATTCAACAGCTAGATATTTACAAATGTATAGCACATATCAGTTAAAAGATAATAAAATTTATGATTTAATTCATTGATACGATATTTTTACAAAAAACTTTTTGCACTATAAATATTGAATTCAAAATAAGTTGCAAGTTATTAAACGGGTGTGAGAATAGTAGCCGGTTGCAAAGGGAAGTGGATAGAAGGGACCTAATTTACAAAAATTATAAGGGAGGGTATTTTATGTACTAAAATTATTTGCAAGGACTTGTGCAAATCCCCTTACTAACCTACATTTTCACAAATAGCCTGTTTATTTTCTCTCTTCATCAAGGTAGTTAAGACACAAAGACACAAAAACACGCTAAGCTTGTGCCCTGGACTTTTTTGCACCTTGATCCATTTTTGGGTCTTTTATAAAACTTTGCATTCTTTTTGTCCAAAAAAATATAATTCAAATTACCATTATAAATGATAATATTAGTGTTGAAACATGTTTATAATCTAATTTTTTGCAAATAAGAAAACATTAGCCAATAGATACGAAATAACAATGATAATCTTGAACAAGACGATGTCAAATTCAAGTCCACAACACTGAAACATAAAAAATAACAATAAAAAACTAGAAATCATAGAGATGTTCAAGTTCAAATCAATGCATGCTTTTAGGTGCTTGGGAGTTTCGATGCCTTGGCAAAAAACTTACTTTTTGGGCACCTTGAGTAGATCGTGCATCTCAACAACCATAAAGGTGCAACCCCTACACATGCACCTTAGGCGCACCAAGGCACTCACCTTAATAACGTAGCTTTTCATTTAAAAAAACTACCCATTGAATTCACCTTTCATGATTCTCTCTTGATGTCAGCTGTGTTTGAAGAAAAATAAATAGATAATAACATGGCTTTGATTTAAACTTGATCAAAACATAAGATCCTAAAAACTCTTTAAAATATAACTTGAGACATGTATAAAAAGAAAGTCATTAATATTTATATCCATACGAGTTATTGGAGTTTTAGATGAAATGTATGAAGATTGATATATAAAATTAGTTGGATATTCGGATGGATTCTCCTCCATAATAACAATTTTTTAATTTAAGATATTAAGATTTAGGGTTTGCATGAGAGGAAGAAAACATTTTGACAAGAAAGAGTATGCATGAAAAAGAAATAAAAATTCATTATAGAACAATCAATTTATGTTATAAAATGAAGAAAGTGGAAGCCATTAGAGAGAGACAGAAGATATATTATTCATTCCTGAGAATTTTTTACATATATTTACATTACATAGCCTCCTTTATATAAAGGCTTCAGAGCAAAGGATTTGACCTATTCCACGATGTGGGACTAAACAAAAGAACATAAAAGCATATTCATTTTATGATTTACATATATTGTAACACTCCCCCTTGAATATGCATCTTCAAAATCTTAAACGCTCTGATAACTTGAAATTTTCCATTTCGAAACATGTATAATGATTGCTCCCACTCATTATTATCTTGCTTGCATTTATCGATTTAGTCGATATATATATTGTTTGTTGCCTCATAAAAACCTTACTAAGAAAAACCCTATGGGAAAAATCTTAGTGAAGGAAAAAGAGTACAATATAGTATTACATATTTCAATAATTTATAGAATCAAATAGAGTTTGATACTTCTGGATCAATACAATACTTCATTAAAAACCTTACAAAGGAAAAACCCTATGAGAAAAACCTTAGTCAAGGATAAAAATACAATTTAACTTAAATAACATATTTGAGATGTTATTTCTTAAAAATACGTTTGATTCTTCTAGATCAAGACAATGCCTCGTTAAAACCTTAGTAAGAAAAACCCAGTGGGAAAAATCTTAAATAAGGGAAAATGGTACATTGTAACTTATTTTCAAATGTTATTGGGGAGTGGATACTTCTGGATCAAGATAATGCCTCATTAAAATCTTACTAATAAAAACCCAGTGGGAAAAATCTTAGTTAAGGAAAAAGAGTGCATTATAAAATACTTATAATGCTCCCCCTGATTTAAAAGTTTCCTCTGAATTCGCATTCATCTTACGATAACTTAAATTGGTTATAGATACTTCTGGATCTATAAATATGTATCTCATTAATAATACAATTTATTAATAGTTTCGTTCAATACAATCAAATTTTCTAAGATTGTTTCTTCCAAATATAATTGGCATTTTATGCAATTTATATGCTATTTTTATGAAAAACACTTCATGTGCTTTCATTTTGTGCCTCAAATTACTTTTGCGCATTGCAACTATACATCTTTCATGAATATTAAAAATTTCATTACAACATTACTAAAAAGTAGGAAGTAATCTACTCATCTTGAAGTATATCAAGATTTTCATTACAACAATACTTAGAAGAAGGTTGTAATCTATACTTCATGTCTTTTGCATTCTTTATAGCTACAAAAGTCATATATATTCTTCAGGAATTTGTATACTTTAATAAGTATTTGCATATCGCAACTACCACTTCAATGGATATTAAGAGTTTTATTACAACAAAACTTAAAAATAGGAAGTAATCTACTCATCATGAATTATATCAAGATTTTCATTACAACAATATTTAAAAGAAAGTTGTAATCTATGCTCCTTGTTCTTTACCTTCCTTTTAATCATGAAAGTATTTATATTCTTTAGGAATTTGTGTACTTTCATTAATATGATTTAAATCACATTTATACCTTTGGGGTATATTAAGCGTTTCAAGCACTTTAGCTACTTTGCAGTCTACATGTCCATATTTCTCTATTAGTAAAGGATTCATGATGGCTAGTCATGTTTTCCCTTAATTCAAGATCTTTAATCTATTTATAAACATAAGCGCTTTATTATTTACAAATTTATCATCGATGGTTATTTCTTATCAGTTCTAGACATGATTTATTGAGATCTCTATAATTATCATGTTTTAGGTACCTGAACCACTTCTAGGGTAATTTGACAATCATGTCATTGGTCTCTTCAAGAGCACCCTTAAGTGTTTCTTCAAGAACACTCACCTCCATTATTTGCATCTTTATTACTTACTCCAAAAAATATTTCCACCTGACTTCTCTATCACATTTCGGATGTGATTTATACCATTTTTAGTTCTTTTTGGATTTTAACGTATATTGGAGCAAGTATACTAGGGATATTGTCAATAATTTATTCAAGTTACTTAATATTTTGCAACCAATATTTAATTTTGATAATCAAAATGTACTTGTATCCCTTTTAATCCTCCCTTCAATGTTGACGAACATTGAATAATTATCGTCTTTGGACTCTTATTTTGATCCATTATGATATTGCTACTAGCAAATACATCATACATATTAATAATAGGAGGATAATTCTTTTATGCGTTGATAAGATGCATTCAATTGATATTGATTATTAGAGTTTGTTCTCATTCATTGATCTAAGCTATTGGAGGAATTTACTTATTGTGTAGATCATTTGAATACATACACGATTCAGGTCATTCAACATTTATGTTGATTGAATTTTAAATCACTAAATAATATCTATGCATAATCTATAAGATGAGCTTATAACAAACTTCAGGTTGTTAGCTAAATATTTACATATATGAATGTATACGTGCATCCACGTATCACATATATATTATAAAATTTTCATATTCTTTCTCATTTGAATTAGTGATTTTTAGAACAAACTATTACAAGGATCCAAACTACTAATTTCTATTTATAAATCAATGTCAATGCAAACCTATCAAAACCGCATGATAATGTTCAAAACATTTGGTTTGAAACCATATCGAGCTTCTGGTTCGAACAAAATATACATACAACTTCAAGTTGTTATGTTTTATTCCTCAATTATATCTCAAATATCAGTTTTGAACACTAATTATGATTACCTATCAAGAAATAATTTTTAATTGCATATGGACATTTCTACACATCTCTATTGAGAGTTCTGTAAAAAAAAATTATAGCAAAAATAATAATAGTATCTTCTGGATACTTGGAATGTTAAATATACAGATTTCCTCAGGACCGTATGTATAGCTTTCAAACTTTTAGGATCTAATCTAAACTAAATTAGGATCCTTTATAATCAAATTTCTATGCATTTATTTGGTTTAATTGTAACAGCCCGCGAATCCGTACCCCTTGAACCAACACTATTCTACCTAAATCAACTCAAGTTGTACAGAAATACGAACCATTTGGGTTAAAGAAGAAGAGGTAGAAGAAGAGAAAACAAAATCAACATCAGAATCTAACCATCGCAGCGGATAAAATATAATAGATAATAATGATCTTTACTCAAAATCAAATATATCAGTTTATATATATTACATCATCAGATTACATCAATCATAACTCAACATCAATAACATACAAATGGATACACAACAACTCAACACAGCGGAAATATATATATATATATATATATATATATATATATATATATATATATATATACAAGTACGTGAGTACGTATCGTCATCCACCTCGTCTCCTGAGCTCCACAGCATTAAAACCTGTAGTCTATAATACTCGGTCTGACCCGAGCATTACAGTTAAATAACACCCGAGTCAGTCTGGATTACCAGCGTGAGAAAATCACACCCAATTGATTATTAAAGTTTCAAAGTCCTTTGAAAACAAAAGCATCTCGTAAGACCACGCCACAAATAAACATGTCGGGTTTTTACCTTACGATAGCTAAAACAATTTTTATAGAAATCCTCTGATATTATAATAGTGTCTATAGAAAGTAAATAGAATCTAGCTGAAATGATTGCATCTCACGTTTCAGCAATAGTTGGGCACAATCAAAACCGTACGGACGCGTAGGGAAAATGGATTCCAACTAATGGCTAGGCACTGGGGTACCACCTGTCACAGTACCTGGTCTAGATCAGCGTACCGAGGAGCCACCCTAACTCCCCTGCAACACAAGACCGGAACCATCCCTTACTGGACAATCCCGAGCAAGATCACCCCGTGGTTGGGATCAGCAACAGCCCACTAAGCCGAAATAAAGGGACATCTAGACAGGGATGACCTCACCCTCCAGTGGGGGTTACCCACGAAGCCTTGCTGCATATCCCCTGATTTTCAGCCATTCCCATTTGATGAGGCTTGAGGCAAAGCGTTACCTTTAAAGAACATATCCCTTTGAATGCCCATCGTCCACCTGACGATGTTTCGCAAGCATTCATCCATACAAGTCCGTCCCGGGTTCGAACGGAACCGAAGGCACTATTCCTACTACATCCATTTGGAAATATCCTCAGGATTAGTAGCGACTAGCCCTTGCACTTCACTGCTCCATCTTCGAATTCAACATCGTTTACACGAAACGTACAAACCGGATCGAAGTGGTTTTCGAGAAATAAATCTCGATCCCGGGCTCTTCGAAACGATCAACGCATTGTCCAATATTGATAGTCGGTTATTTAACTATCAATTAATATTCACAAACAACCATCAACCAATAGTTTTCCAAATTATTTATTTATCCAAAATATCTTCACAAGATATATTTCTATTTTCAATCCTTTGAAAACAGTTTCAAAACCACCTTTCCTTTCAGAATAAACTTTCCCAAATATTTTCTATCTCGTCTGAAATCACCAAGCATAAATTAGATTTTTTTTAAATAATTTAAACCTTTTACTTTGAAATATACTTTATAACATTTAAGTTAAAACTACATCAATAATTTATTTAAAATACCATACTATATGAACATTTGAAAATAAGGTTATTTAATAAATATAAAACTAAATTTATACCTTTAAAAACAAAATACTAAGTCACTTTTAAGTAACTACCGTTATAATAGATTTGAAAAAATACTTACTTTAGACTATAAATATTAAAAATAATAAATTTTTCAAACATACCTTTTAAAACAATTTTAAAACTATTAACTTATATATAAAAACTTACTTTGAAAACGTACTTGGTTATCCAGGGAGAATTCCAACTACAATCACTTAAATCAATTTCCCAAATTGATTCCCACTTAACTCCCTTCGAAATAAATTTCTTTATTTATCAGTTTATCTCAAAGTTCATTTATCATGGACTTTATTTTATTATTATTATTTTCCCTTTTGATTTTATACCATTTAACTGAAATATACTAATTTCAGCTTCTTCCAAATTTCTTCTTTATTTTATTTTCAATAAATTGAATCTTAAATTTTAAATAAATGTTTTATTCTTTTAAAATAATAACACTAAAATTTAAAATTCATTGATCTTCTGATTATTAAATTTTCCCTTACTGAACTTAAGATTCATTTATTAGAATTTTAAAAGGGTACTTAATTTCTTTTCCAATTGATTCTTAAATTTATTCAATTTTCTATAATTATTTTACTTACAAATTTACTTCTTTTATTTTCTTTCCACAATCCAATTTATATATTTTTATGGTAATTCATTTTACCCAATTATATTCAATCAAACCATGGCATTCAATATTCTTCTACAGTTGATCATAGAATATCAATATAATCACAACTGAGGGTATTAAATAATTTAAATAAATGTTGAGGGGTCCAGTTGGATCCCTCCAACCTATTTTCCCTGCATCCACAGACATTAGCACAACATAATATCCATTCCAAAATATACCAGACTAAAGCACGTCAATAAATTCAACCATTCAAACAATTATTTAAATTTAAATTTAACTGAGTGAGATTAACTCACCTTTGCTTTTAAATTTGCAATCCACTCCATCTCGACTTGTACTTCATTATTTTTGACCTTGAGTCAACATTATAAGGTTTGTTAATATTTAAATTGATTTAACAATTAATTACTATTTATTTACTTTAAGTTAATAATTTGGTTTTAACCTAATAATTTACTAACTAAAAATTCTAGTCTTAACTAATAATTAAATAAGCTAATTAAACAAGTTAATTACCTTAGTATATATCCTAAAGTTTAAACAGTAGGCTTACTATATATATTTATTTTATTATTATTTTTCCTCTTTAAACTAATAATTTAAATTAAACGAATTCCCCTTTAAACAAAAACAATCCTGTCTAGATATATTTTTACTCTCTGCCTAGAAATTTAAGATATATGGACTTAAATTTCTTTACTGTTAACTTTCAGATTAAAGAGGTAAAATCCACAAATTATATAAAGTGCTTTAAACTTAAGTAGCATTTAAATTAAAGTATTATGAAAATAAGTTCCTAAAGATATAAAAAGAACAGAACCCATACCCAACAAGCAGTCATCCCCAAATCAAAACCGCCTGCTTCTTCCAAAACGCGACCGGCTCAAGTTTCGATCTCACATCGAAGCCAAACATCAAAGAACTCGAACCTCGGCATAGCACTGCCATGTTGACTTCGACCGCGACCTCCATCTACCAGAAACCCCCAATCCTTCCCCCAAGCGATCACCTCGACCTCAAACCCACGACACAGCGAACCCTAGCCGCCCACTCTCGATCACCTTCCACCATATCGACTTCTTCCAATAGCCACGTGAGCCTCACCGCGACTTGAACTCCCATAGCCTGCAATCGACTCGCGACCTCCAGATTTCGCGACCCTAGCCAAAAAGTCGACCGAGAACTCGAGCTTCATACAAATTCGATTCGCATGACCTCGAAACAATCGCGACTTCGAGTCGCGATGCCGTCCACTTTCCTTTTTTTTTTAGAAAAATCATTGGGTTACGATTTGGGGAGAAGGAGGTACAAAACTGGATCGCCTATGTACCAGATTGAGTTAATTTTTTTTATACGAATCGGATGAGTTATTTTTGATTCACAGAAACAAGAAAAGGAAGAGCCGATTTTTAAATCGTTTTTGAATTGATTTTTCTCTTCTTCTTTTTTTCTGTTTATTTAGATTCGAGAGGAAGATAGGCGACAACCTGATTTAAAGGGTGAAGACGACTATACAAAAAATATCTAGGGTGACGTACAAACTAGGTCGGCTTGAAATGTTGATTTGATCTATTAAAGTTTTATATAAATTTTCGATGCGTTTACTTACCGTACGCTCACACAACAACTCCGATTACTACGAAATTTGAAATCCGATAATAATTCAATATTACGGACTCAATGGAACTAGTTTCGTCAAATTCCGAGACTGTGCCTCGGAAGGCTATTTTTAAATTCAATTTAAACGATAAATTTTTAAAACTAAACAAATCAGTGTTAAATCAAATTTTAAAACTTCTACTGTACTCAGCACTAACAATATAAATTTTACAAGCCTCAAATTATTTTTAACAGACTTAAAATTCCAGATTCACTATTTCACCCGATTTTCACTAATTGAATTCAATGATTAAATTGTTAAATAAATAGTGATATTTGAAATTCAAGTTATAGTTAACCTTTCAAATATTTAAAATTAATTAAATATTCTTATTTCGAACGCTAGAAAATTCCGGGTCGTCACATTAATAAAATTACCAAATATATAAGCAAAACTCTTCTAGAGATATGTTATCATTTCCTAATTTATTAGTCTCTTCTAGGGATATTTTATTATCACTACTTCTGGAGTGAATTTATCTCTTCTATATATATATATATATATATATATATATACACACACACACACACACCATTGGAATGTCATATCAATGTACAATGTTTCTTTTGTAGAAATTACATAAGTACTACCTTTACAATAACAAAAAACATCTCTAGTGGACATTTTTGTTGTAACTATCTTTGAAATGACATATCAAACTTTAAAAGTAACAAAATTAGATGCATGAAATGAAAGTAAGATGCGGAGAGATAAAACCACTACTTCTGGAGTGTAACATTAGCATACAATATCATTTTTTTTGGATAAATTATTGTTATTATATCAAAAAATTATATCATTATTCCTTCAGGGAATATAGTGTTTCCTTTTAAGGAATTGCAATGCAATAAAAATAAAACTCCTATAACATCTCTTTTGGGATGTTGGATTTCGCAATAAAAAAAATTTAAATAAATCTCTAAAACATCTCTGTAGGAGATTAATGCATGCACACACACACATCGAATGATGTTTGAAATATCATATAACATAATATCTTCAGGATATTTGGTTAATATAGTGTAAATGTTAAGATATAAGGTAAGGTATAGCTCATTTGGAGATTTTTGTATTCTCTTAAATGTAGCATCATTTTCTCATATAATTATTTATTAATTTTCTTTAACTTCTTCAGGAAGTACAACCTTATCATTTTACATAATTTAAATAGAGCTTCGGACTTCTAATTCATGAACTTCAAGTTCATTAATTTGTTATGAACTTCAGGTTCACAAATTTTGTGTAAACTTCTCCTCCTTTTTTTTGTACCATATTGTTACAAAATAAAAGTCTATTCTTATTTCAAGACTTGTACATTTTGACAAAAAAATACTGATAAGAATTCGAGCTTGTAAAGTTTATCAGAAAATCTTTTCATAATTCAAGACTTTGGGTCTTGGACTTTGAGTTATACAACTTCTGGTTGAAGAAAAAAAAATATTTGCACAACTTCAGGTTGTTGTTCAAACTTATTTCTTTCATTATATTAAGCATTATTTGCCAAAATGAATACATCATATAATAAACCATATATCTATTCTTATTCCAAACATAAAATACAACATCATTTAATTTACTATAGCCAGTGCATTTATGATGATATAGTAACTTAATTTATTACCATGACGACAACATTCAATGCATTTATGATTAAAAAAATGAATACAATTTACCATTATTATGGCATAAAATATAAAATATTATCACAACGAATTGATTTCTTTACAAACAAATAAATCAATCTAACTAACTTTAGTTAGCAAATTAAATGAATACCATAAGAGATGTTTAATATACTCAATAATAAAATTAAATGAATACCATAAGAGAAACTTTATTTCTTAATAGTCCAAATTTCTAAAATAACTAAAATAACTCTTATATATATATATCCTTTTTTTTATAATTCAAGTTTCTGCTCTTTTATTGAAACTTCTGGTTCTTTATTATAAGAAAACTTGAAATTTAATAATTTATGGAAACTCAAGCTTTTAGCATTATAGGAACTGCTGGTTCTCAACTTTTATTTCAAATGCTAGAAATTAAGTTTACCGTATATGTTTCTCTAAGAAATAATAAAATATTTCTTCTAGAAATATAAATTATATATATCAAAATAATTTCCAAAATCAAAATCCAAATCAAAGAGTTTTCAAAATGAAAACTTCATTTAGTAAACGTGTATAGGTTACTTAGATCTATATCACAAACCAAAACGCAATCAATGTCAATAAATTTATTTGAATCAACAAAAGAAATTGTCAAATTCAAAACTTGCTTTCCAAAATAATGAACTAAAAAAACATGTAATAATAAGCAAGTTTGAAATCAATTCAAATCCAAATTCAAAAAATCACAACATTTTATTTTTAAACAATGTACAAATCTCAAAGGTATATTATTTGGGTGTGATTTTGAGATCTACAATATAATGAGATCAAAAAAATAAGAACAAAAAAATCGGATCTATTGTAGGATGAGATCTGAAATATAATGACAAAAATACGTGTACAGTGAAATAAGATCTATAAATTTAGATCTATGACAAAATAAGATCTTGAAAAGATAAAATATATGAAAACTTAAATCCAAATCTGAAAAATTAGAAAATAGATATAGAATTGTGAAACAAGAATACTTAAATCTAGATCTAAATTAATTGCAAAATAAATCTAGAAAAGCATATCTAGAAAATTACAAACCTGATTTTAATGGTTGAATAAGAGGAAGAGATAAATCTGATTTCAGTAACTGAATAAAAGAAAGAGATGTACCTACATGAAAAAAAATGGATCTAATCTTCTGGATTAGAATATCCAATACATTCAAGAAAAAGATCGTGCTGATAACGTGTTATAAAATGAAGAAAGTGGAAGCAATTAGAGAGGGACAGAAAATATATTATTCATTCTTGAGAATTTTTTACATATATTTACATTACATAGCCTCCTTTATATAAAGGCTTCAGAGCAAAGGATTTAACCTATTCCATGATGTGGTACTAAACAAAAGAACATAAAAGCATATTCATTTTATGATTTACATATATTGTAACAATTTATTCATTTTTATTTATTTTTATAATGGGAGAATCATTCATTTGTTTCTGCTTTTAACAACAAAGTTGTACTTATGAAGCTAAAAAATCACTTTCCTTAACTAAAACTATTCTCCCTTTAACAAAACTTTAAATCTTCCACAATTACCAGTCGAAACCTCAATCATAATAAATCACAATTTTTCTTTGATAGATAATGAGAAGAAAGTTGATAAAGAGAAGAATCATATTAAGGAAAAGTCAGCACACACATTGGTTGTTTCTTCCAACAAAAAGATACGACGAATGTCATGTACGAAGTTAAGTACAATACAAATTTCTATTGAAGAATGTTGTTTGAGATTGATTTAGTGGGGAAAACCTTGTTTTAACACTAATTTAGTGTGGAAAACATCCCAGCTTTAGATATTCGGTTTTGAATGTCATACTCTAGTTGTTTTTCATTCATTACGTTCGCGAAGCATTATCCATTAGCTAGATATACATTCCAACTTTGATTTATTTATTTAAAAAGAAAATCCTTTTTCTAATGTTTTAACCTCAGTTTTGAGCCATTTTATAAGCGGTTCGGGCAACTACAACTAGTACAACTAACAATAATTTTACAATCTTAAGTCGTGCTAATAAAATATTTTTTTAATGCATAATGAATTAGTGAATGTGATTTCTATGTAAATTTGTTAATTAAAAGTAAATTATTTAGGCGTAGTTTTAAGAACATTATTTGATTACACTTTATGAATACAAAACTAAATAATCAACATCAATATGGAGGTTTACGATAGTATAAACTGTCAACCAAGGGCGGACGTCGGACATAAACATGGATGTGCTGACTTTTAATTTATTTTTTTTTTTCTCCTTATCATTTCACATTGTAATTTTATTATGATACAATTACAAAACTGTATTTGCAATATAATTTTGAGTAAAAAAATGACAAATATACCACTTATTGTGTACATGTCCACAAATGATTTCAAAAGATATTATAATCGAACACAATAAGATGAATCACTAATCACACAACCAAATGTGATTAAGTACGATTAAATTAATACAATAGATTATTGGTTTCGCTGAACCAAATTTTTAATGAACGAACGCGAACGCGAGGCCATTTTTCTACTTCTAAGACAATACGTGAGACTTGAAGCATTGAGATGTAATTTGTTTGTAAACCTTACCCATACATATAAAAAACATCAAAATAAGAATATTAAATACTCAAAGTGATTAAAATAAAATAAAATCAATTAAATAGAAAACATTTCATGTAAAAACTTCCTAACTTATACATAAATTATTAGCACTAGTATAAATCGTATGCATGTGCATCTAATAGTTAAATGTACTTACCTTTTATTTAATAAACTTTAATGGAAAATGTGTGCTATTAGTGCAAAAGCTTTGGTGGTCGCAAACCTTTATTTCAAGCAGTCTTGTTAGTGGTGTCAAATGCAAATCGATTGTGAAATTTCATTGATGGCTTGTCGAGAAGGGGGTAATGGTGGAGGTCACAGATCGACAATGAGTTTCAATTGATGGGTGGTTATGAAAGAACACTATCTAAAAAAATTTTGAAATTTCAAAATGGCACGGTGTAAATCTACTGATTGAATTTTCATTATTAATAATAAAGATAAAGATAAAGATATAATGAACACGACATGTATTTACTTTAAAGTTAAAATATGTTGATTGGTCCCATTTAAAAGCAAGTTTTTATAAGCAACAACAAAAAGCATCATCCAATTTCAAATTGAAATACAAATTATTACAGGCAGCATCCATTCTAAGTAAAATCGATAAAGAAAGCCTAAACACGTAAGCACTGTTGGAACTGGGTCAGCTCGCAACAAAAGCAATGAGTGAATTTCAATTTTTTATTTATCATTTTAGATATTTATTGGGTCTATGAAGTCTAATTTAGAACATTTCTAAACTTCTTTTAAATCAAATCTTTATTTTTTTACATTTATAAAATGATATTGTATTTTTTTATGTTATATATATATATATATCATATATCATATACGCATATATTTGTGTGTGCATGTGTAATATGACTGTAACGACCCGAAATTTTCGACCTCGAGAATTCGACACCAATACGTACACTGTAGAAGTGCCGAACAATCGAACGCCGAAAATCTCATATTGTTAGGGTAAAGAAGAAAAGAGTAGAAGAAGAAACAGAAAACAACAATACAGAATCTCACATTCGCAGCGGATTAAAATATAATATCAAATAATAGCACTTTACAATGAAAAGCTGTAACTGTCAGTTTACATTCAATATATCAGAGTACAATCATGCACAAATAAACTTGATAGTTGTAACAACTTTTCCCCGCCTATAACCAAAACAAACTCAGATATACAGCAGAATATACTCTATATGCTCCTGCCATCCAGCTCGCCTCTTGAGCTCCAATACGTCCTAAGCTGAAAATCTGTAATACTCGGTCTGACCCGAGCATTACAATAAAGTAACACCCGGGTCAGGCTGGAAACCAGGGTGAGTAAACCCATATAATTTGAAATTATAAGTTATATAACTTATTTGAATACCAGGGTAACTCGTACCTTAGTGCGAGTTCTTAACTTGTTATAGTCAAGCACTTATTACCAAACAATGTTTAAAACTGTTACTTAGTTTAAATGGTCATGTTACTTAAATCATTCCATTCCAGCCTATTTGATTTTAAAAACATATCTATAAAGAATTATTGTAGATTTAAAAATCGAAGTGGATTCGGGTATTAGCCGACCCCGGTCTCCTCGAATCCAGTGTCATCTTAACCCAAGTTGTTTAACTGAATACAATTCAAATTTAAATATAGGATGTCACATTTACAAAACAATACAATAAATAATCCACATTACTCCAGTTCAACCAAATAAATCATATCACAGGACATCACAAATTATCAAACTAGGGATATTAATCCAAACATTCAATAGGGTTTAATCATCCATAAGCAAGACTTATTAATCCATACTATAATTAATTTAATTAACTCAAATTAAATTAATTTACTTATGAAATAATCACCCAACCCTGCTTAATTAATCACTTACAAACCATTTTAATTAATTAATCATTCTTTAATTACTTTACAAATTAATTAATTAATCTTTAATTACTGATTAACTAATCCTTAATCAATAATTAGTTAACCATAATTATTAATTAATAAATCCTTAATTATTAATTTATTAATCCTTAATTACAAATTAATTAATCTCTAATTACATATTTCATTTGAGTTTAAAATAAACTTAAGAATTTAACTTAATTAATTTAAGTTAAAACAAAACATACAACTTTTCATAAACCAAATATTTAAAACATTATTATACAAAGAAATTGATTTTAAAATTAGTTTAAACTTGATTTACTTTAAATTTTAAACCTTGCTTTCATTTATATTTTAAAGCTATTATAATATTTACTTCGGGTTCAACCTAGTACCTTCCCAAGTCACATCCGAGAACTTTCCCCCTTTTTTTCGAACTTGGTTTAGTTTTAAATTTTTAAAACTGTTAACAAGTAAAACACTCGCGCAACAACCCAACACCATGCTCAAGCCACAACACCTCTACCCCGAGACCCACCCCGAGACACAGACATTCTTCCCTAAAAACAAAACATTGATACATTCAAACCCATCGTGCACATGCACCGTTGAACTTCGCCACTTCGACCATCGCCGACACCTCCAACATGTCGACGACCATATCCATCGTCGATCCCGACCACCCAAACTTCCATCAAAATACAAAATCGCAATCGAGCTAACTTGATCAAACTGGAACATCATCCATCATCCCAAAACCACCTCACCCGACGCTGTCGACCACCGGAAACCACGAAACTCCGTCCACAGCTTCGTCGACCAACCACTCAACTTTTCCCCCTCCTTTGATGAACTCCGATGCTCCAGAGACGATGCAACGGCCAACATTCCAACCTCGACTAAAAACCTGACTTAAACCCTATTCCAACAAAGAGCCGCCACCATGGTGAATGATAAATCCAGCGACTATTTTTGCCGAGACCACCGACCTCCATTCCAATTCCAGTCGCGATTCCGACCACCCCGAGCCTTTGGAGCACCAGAAAAGCCCCAAAACCCAATTTTTGATCAACCCAAGAATTCTCTCAATTTAAAACTGAAAAATTGTGATTTTATTTTAAAAATCCTAGTTTCCAAAGACAATTCAGATTACATAGGTGAATCAGTGAATCAAGATGTTTGAATTTAACATGTTTTAGATATTCCACTGTATTTTTCCATTTTCCAGATAAATTCAAACTTATTATACTTAAAAATGTTTTTAAATCTTAGATCTTGTTAATCTAGAAACTTTTTGTTTAAACATCATCAGAATTAAGAGATTTGGAGAAGAGATTTTGAATTTACACTTTGTTTTATATCCTGTAAACTAAGAACAGGGCAACACAGACATGCGTACTTATATCACATACATATATGCTGTTATCCATTTTTTGGACAAAACTGGAATATCAATGTTGTGCGCATTTCCACCGCGACTAGAACAAGAAGAAGCAGCCAGCAAGCGTATATCAATCAGGAATTTCACTCAAGGTTCAAATATAAAGTTCATTCGGTAAAACGATACAAGAGCTCATTCGGCACTCATCCCATTCGGCATGCCTTGTTCATCCGGCACTCCCAAATACAAGTGTTCATTCGGCATTCTCTCCATTCGGTAGTACCGATCCAACACCACCGAACCAACCATCTCCCCCCTACAACTACCGGACCGAGCATAGCCGAACCATGCTACCACCGGACCAGCTCCAACCTCACCATACTACTGCCGGTCCAACCTACCACCGGTCCAAACAACATACCACTCACTGCCGAACCAAGGTGTTGCCGAACCAACTCTGCCAGGCCAGATTGCTTCAGCCCAAGCCCACCAGCAGCTATAAACATCCAAGACCCCTGCCCCCAGCCTCACGCTATAAATAGAGGGGCAGGGGTACAACAATAGCAGACAAGTTTGAGAGCTCAAGCCTGGAAGGAACTCTCAAACAACTTTAGATACTTGTAATCAAAGCTTTGTACTTGTAATCTAAAGAAAAAAGGAGAATAACATATAAAGTGGACGTAGGCACGTTCTGGCCGAACCACTATAAATCTGTGTGTCTTTTACAGTTTACTCCCTGTTTTTTATATATTTGCATAAATCACCCAAATCACTAAATACAACATAAAATCAACCAACTCATACGACTTTGGGTGTTTGCGGCCATTTTTTACGCAAATATTTTGGTGCTTTCACTGAGAGTAACCAGCTCCCGCTACATCGGATAGAAGTTGAATTTGAAAATCTAAGAGTTCAGATCTAAGAGTTATGACGAGACAAACAAGTAGAAGGCAAAGGCCAGAGAGAAGTGAACACCAAGGAAGTCAAGAGGCTTCCTCAGGAGGGAATCAAGCGTCGATCTTCATCACTAGGGATGAGATGGAGGCCATGATGAGAAGACAAGAAGAGATGATCCAGAACTTACTTCAACAAATTGGGCAAATTGGAGCACAAATCCAAGGAGCAACTGGGGTTCAGAACGGGGCAGGACCATCTGGCGCAGCACCAGAGCTAGGGGGCACTCACGCAGAGCATGTTGATCCGACCCCGGGAAGTGAGGTGGGGGCATCCGAACCACCTGGTAGCAATAGAGGAATGAACGTTCAGCCAGGGAGGCATACACATGAAAACTCCCGCGGACTCGGGGGGCAGGTCGAAGACAGTGAACGAGAACTACAGCTTGGAGACAATGACAGATTAGCAGAGATGGTTAAAAGAGCTATGAGAGGCGGTTTAGTAAACAGAGACTTGGAAGATGTAAACATGAGTCCTTTTTCTTCTGCGATTAGGATGGCTAGGAACCCACCAGAATTCAAGCTACCATCATTGGACATGTACAACGGGAAAACAGACCCCACGGTCCATCTAACGAAGTATATGAGACATATGGAAGTGCTGGGGGCATCAGAGGAGGTTATGGCCCGGTGCTTTCCACTGTATTTGACGGACATTGCAGCGTTATGGTTTAGGCAACTGGAGAGCGGCTCCATAGGAACATGGGCAGATTTAACTGAGAGATTCATGAGGCAATTCAGGGTTCATATTGCGAGACCCAAGAATGTGATGACTTTGGCAACCTTGAAACAGAAAATTGGAGAGACTTTGAGGAGCTTTCTAACGCGATTTAATGCGGCGGCAGCATCAGTGGATCGACCAGATCCATCTATGGTCATGATGGCGGCTGTATCTGGAATAGCTGGTAATACAGAGTTCAAGAATTCATTAACCAAGGACCCGCCTATGAATCTGGGAGAGTTCTATCATGACGCTGAAAAGTTTCTGCGTTTGGAAGATGCTAGTGCAGAAAGAGAGGAAGAAGATGACGTTTACATAATCAAGAGCGGAAACCCACCTGGAAAGGGTGCGAAGACTAGCAAAGGAAAAAGAAAGGCTGAGGTTAATGATGACAGGACAAAGTGGCTACGAAGAGAACCACGCTTCACCACCTATTCAGAGCTGAATGAGAGTTTGGAACGGATTTATCAGGATACCAAGGGGCAGGTTCCGTATCGTAGACCAATGCGAAGGGATCCAACCTCTGACGAATGAAAATCAGATAAGTTTTGTGTATTTCATGAATTGAATGGTCATAACACTAATGATTGTAGGCATTTGAAGGACGAGGTAGAAGGGCATATCAGGAACGGTATGCTCCTTCAGTATGTGAGGAGGCGAACTCCAGCGGTGGAGCCAGAGCGACCGCCCACTACGTCAGCTAGAGGTGACCCTGGATCAAGGCACCATTTGATTATCCATTGATTGCTTGATTAAAATAACGATGAACAGGTCGTAAGCTTCCACTAACGCAATTAAGTCGTTTACACATGTACGAGATCGCGAACGATCTCCAGGCATGCTCTGAATGATCATTGACTGCTTCGGAGTGGGAACTTACACTTTGACATCCTTGCTTTGCTTTTGTTTCGATTTGAACATTTGAATTCTTCCTGTTTGGACATTCCTACTGTAAGGTACTATTGCTTTAACATTTACAATTCTATGAAAAAATTATTTACTTGTATGCCCGTTGGATCGCGAACGGTCCACGAGCACCTATTGCATGGTAACGAACTGCCGAAGTCTTTGATTCGAAAAATTCCCCCAAACAATGACCCCAACACTGATAATATTAAGTCCCCCCCGGGCACACTCATTCGCCTCGAACGGCACCCGACTTCGAACAGTCACAATTCGCCCGAACGGCACTCGACTCCGAATAGTCACAATTCGCCTCGAACGGCACCCGACTTCGAACAGTCACAACTCGCCTCGAACGGCACCCGACCGCGAACGGTCACAAACTCGCCTCGAACGGCACAACTCGCCTCGAACGGCACAACTCGCCTTACCTCAAATGGCTCGATCGCGAACGTCGTCATTTGAGGTCCGCCACCTGATCACTGACTGTTACGCCTTACCTCAAATGGCTTGATCGCGTACGGTCGTCATTTGAGGACCACCACTTGACCGCGCACTGTCGCACTTTACCTCGAATGACTCGATCCCGAACGGTCGTCATTTGAAGTAAAGAGCTTGACCTTGAACGGTCACATTTCACTGCAGATGACTCGATCCCGAACGATCGATGCACGGATTTATGCGCTTGACCGCGCACGGTCGCACTTCACCTCAAATGACTCGATCACGAACGATCGTCATTTGAAGTTAGGCGCTTGACCATGAACGGCCGCGCTTCATCCCAAATAGCTCGATCCCAAACGGTCGTCATTTGGGGCCATATAAAATATCAAGCTCTTTACAGGTTGTCAACGGGATACGAACATCCAGCTCATGGCATTACAAAACACGCCTTCCTACCGCAAGGCATATTTTGGGGGGCAAAGTGTTATCCATTTTTTGGACAAAACTGGAATATCAATGTTGTGCGCATTTCCACCGCGACTAGAACAAGAAGAAGCAGCCAGCAAGCATATATCAATCAGGAATTTCACTCAAGGTTCAAATATAAAGCTCATTCGGTAAAACGATACAAGAGCTCATTCGGCACTCATCCCATTCGGCATGCCTTGTTCATCCGGCACTCCCAAATACAAGTGTTCATTCGGCATTCTCTCCATTCGGTAGTACCGATCCAACACCACCGAACCAACCATCTCCCCCCTACAACTACCGGACCGAGCATAGCCGAACCATGCTACCATCGGACCAGCTCCAACCTCACCATACTACTGCCGGTCCAACCTACCACCGGTCCAAACAACATACCACTCACCGCCGAACCAAGGTGTTGCCGAACCAACTCTGCCAGGCCAGATTGCTTCAGCCCAAGCCCACCAGCAGCTATAAACATCCAAGACCCCTGCCCCCAGCCTCACGCTATAAATAGAGGGGCAGGGGTACAACAATGGCAGACAAGTTTGAGAGCTCAAGCCTGGAAGGAACTCTCAAACAACTTTAGATACTTGTAATCAAAGCTTTGTACTTGTAATCTAAAGAAAAAAGGAGAATAACATATAAAGTGGACGTAGGCACGTTCTGGCCGAACCACTATAAATCTGTGTGTCTTTTACAGTTTAGTCCCTGCTTTTTATATATTTGCATAAATCACCCAAATCACTAAATACAACATAACATCAACCAACTCATACGACTTTGGGTGTTTGCGGCCATTTTTTACGCAAACATATGCGTTCAGTCTCTTTTACACAACCATGCAAAGCATTTTTCATGTCATAACATTCAAAGATTATCACATGCAACAAGTTTTTAACAAATTTTAGTTTGTTTACTCACCTGTTTAAGGACACAGAGAAGCCAGGGCTTTTGAGAAACCTAGAAGTGCTTTTGATTTTGCAACTGAACTTGAATCTACTGCTTCAGGTTTTGAGCTTACTGTTTCCTTTTGATTTCATCAGTTTTGATTTTGATTTAAGCTTCAGGTTGAAGTAGTTGTGTGATTTAATTTGTATAAAATTTTCTTTTATTTCTGGTTTGAGTTTTAGTTGCTAGGTTTTAGTTTTGAATCAACTAAGAAAATGAGAAGAGGAGAAGTATATATATATATATATATATATATATATATATATATAGCCTTGTTCTCATTTTTATTTAAAAAAAATAAAGAAACTAAAAATGGACACTTGTATTTTCAAGTCACAATTAGGCTACACTTGTTTAATTCCTTATTATATGGTTTACACTTGTTAAATACATGTGTTATTAATGTTACACCTGTCTTATTTCATGTTATTAAATTTATTTAATATGTTTTATATAATTTTTGTATTATATTTTCTATTAATTCATTTTCTATTTATATTAACTATATTTATATCATGTATAAATTTAAAAAAAGTATTTAAACTTTTTATTAACTCTTTTTCAACTAAAACTATTATATCTATATTAATAAATATTTATCTATAGAGTTATTAAATCTAATTAATTTTTAAATATTTATTTTCATATTTCAAATCCAAATTCTATTTACAATCTTTATATATATATATAAACAAACACAATATTTTATTTGTTTTTGAAAAGATAAATTTTGCCAATTTAAATAATTATAAAATAATTATATCACGAGATTATTAAATTAATATTTATCCAGATATATATTTTTATTATCAGAATTATTTATTCAACTTATAAATCAGTGTTCCAATAGTTAAAATCAGTTAATTATCCAATTAACAGATGTCTAAAAATCGAGGTTATCACATTCCTATCCCCTTTAGAACTTTTCGTCCTCGAAAAGGAATGAAGCTAAAATTTTTAATTATACTGCTATTTATCAGTTAAGTTATCCTTTAAACATTTTTAACTCTTTTTATTTAATTTTTTTAAAATACTTTAAAATCTACATACCATTGCCAAAATAGCTTTAATAAACATACTTTTTATAACTCGATGTCTTAACAAGTCCATCCTTGTTCTCACAGAAATTCGGTCATACGTTGATCATGCATAGGACTGAAAATCTTTAAGTACTTAGCAGACCCGTTTTCAACACCCAGTCAAAATACTTGGAAAACATTTTTGAAAATACAGTAAACATTTTTGAAAATATAGAAAACATTTTTAGTGAGAATGCTCTGGAAATCATCACCCCCTCCATGGTCGGAGTTAGCCCGATGGTTACGTTGCCATCCCGGCAAAACCATAGAAAACTGTAGGCACTCTGCGCCCCTTGATTACACTATGTAACCCACCACAAATCGCAGCCACACCCAGGTTTTATGTCGCCATCACGGCAAAAGCTCATGTAACTGTAGGCATCAGCGCCCTCGAATTTCACTGCCAAATGAAACTTGTCCACACAGACCACATAGATCACAGACTACATCAGTCGAGTCCCAATGTATCCTATAGGCACTCACTACCACATGACTTTCACTATGTCTTCATAGATCGCAGTCTGCCGATGTTACGTCGCCCTCCTAGAAAAATCAAACGTATAGAACTCACTGCAGCACGACTTCCGCTATGGTCCGTAGTAGATCGTAGTGACATCGAGTTACACTGTCATCACAGCATATCCTAAATTTCTCTGTAGGAATCAGTGCCCTTGACTTTCGCTACCCACACACAATCCTCAGGAACTTCAGTTTGTCTGGACTTTCTCCCACGATCAAATTTAGAACCCCCCCTTAGGGCTCAAGGAAGAACCACCCCGTGGATCTCCTATGAAGTTCATTACATGGGAGCGCCTTTTTCCCCAGAGCCAATATCAAAACATTTTATACCACACACATATAGTATCTTTCAAATCATACTCTTTATGATTCACATAAAAATCTCCTTTACACAAAATCGATAGTTCCAAACTTGGCTTTCCAAATTCCCAAAATTGATTTTTTCCCAAAAATCAAAAGCCTTTCAAAATCAGTGAGTTTCAAAAACCTTTTTCCAAAAATCATTTATATATATATAGATATATGAAATCTTGAAAAATCTTGGATCACTTCATACTTATATATATATTCCCTTTTATACTTTAAATATTTTCAAAAATCTTTTCTTCTGGTTTTAGATTCAACAAGGGGGAGTTTATCATATGTAACAAATATATATAACTTTAGTTATGCCACATTAAATATTAAAGTTTGATTTACTTTATAAAGTTATTTACCATATCACTTCCTTTTCATAAAGTGGATTTCAATTATAAAGATATCTAACTTCCACTTTTATTCATATATATTTCTCAAAATTTACTTTTCTTTTCAAAAACCATTTTTCATTTCCTTCAAAATTTCAATATCTATTACATTTAAGCACGTACGACGTACATATACCATCCGTACGTAATATCAAATCTGATCGCTCACTCGATCACACAATTTCACATCTGAACTAGTATCGTCCACCTGACTTCCTAGTGCGGAATCAGATCTGGTTTCTTGATCGAAAACCGTCATTCTCCTTGCATAGCCATAACTATGATAGAGAATTGTCCAGAATCAGTCAAAAATCCATATCTAGTGTTCGCCGTCGAAAATCGAGTGAAAAATCCCAACTCAGTTCGATATAACTATCTCGAAATTCTATGCTTGAATCTGGATCAAATCACTATGCGAATAGAATAATATACGTACATCCTACGTATTTATCTTCATTTTTATTCTATTCTCCTATTCACAATTGCTTCCATTACCATTTGGGTTATTACTTCAATTATAAACAGTTTGCATTCTAACTTGCTTAAATTTAGGAAATAGTTTGAAAAAGTTTAAAATAGATAAGTAGTTGTAAAATAGTTATTAGTTGTAAAATAGCTGAAGATTTTTTTTAAAGTAATTATAAAATAGTCGTAAAATAGTTAGATAGTTGCAAAATAGTTATAAAATAGTAATTAGTTTGTAAAACGGATGGAAAAATTGTTGTAAAATGGAAATTAGTTTTCAAAATCGTTGAAAAATAAATATAAGATAGTTTGGGTTTAAAAAGAAAAGTTGTATAGTAAATAGCTAGAAAAATAGATTTAAAACAGTTTATATTAAAAAAAATTATTTGAAAATAGTCTCAGAGTCAAACTGGTTCAATTTCCCAATCTCCCAATCTCCCATTCCAATCATTTTCCAATTCCTACTTCCATTTGAACTGATTAAATTTCAATTCAATTTTGAATTAACTTTAATTCCTCTTCCAGATTCAAATCAAATTCAATTTGAACTAATTTCAATACCAATCTCAACTTTAAACCATCTTGAATTATATAAATTCAAGTTAAATTTTTAAATGTTGATTTAATCTTTTAAATCAAATTAACCTTTACGTAACTTATTTCAAGGTTCAGGTAGGAGTTCAAAACCTTTTAAACAATTAATTTTCAAAATCCCATTTATTTCCTAATTTTAACTACAACTTTGAAACCAATTCTTAACAATTTTAGCTTGCAAGTTCATTTTTAACGTTTAAATCTTAAGTTCAAAGTGATTCCATTACTATGTGTATTTCTTAAAATCAAAATATTTTAAATAGTTTCAAATTAATGTTTAATTTCCCTTTTATCTCAGTAATGGATACATATATTATCTCAATCCACTTCTTAATTTTATTAAATTAATCCAATTCACAGTTCCATAAATTATTAATAACAACAGGATAATATCAGGTTAAGTCAAAGTAAATAAACATCCAAATAATTTAAAACATTCATCAATAGCATCAATCAATAGCATCCATTACCAATTTTCAGAACTCAAACTTGTTTTGAGATCACACATAACTACCATTCAAACCAACCATTTAACTTCCCTAGCGAAATTTCAATTTCATCTTGAAATTTCCAATTCAGGTTGCTTGTTCTAAACTTTTCCTAAGTTAAATTTAATTCACTTGATCTAGTCAACCTTACTCAATTTGAATTCTTCATTTTAGATTTTAAAATTCTTATCAATATCCCTTCTTACTTATAAGCTCAAAAACTTATCACATTTCAGGGAAAATTCAAAACTCAACACCTGGTGTTTACTTCCAATCAACTTGTTATTATGTATATACATATTCATTTCTTTAAAATTTAAAACAATTTAAATTTTCTGGACTTAGATTTAAAACTTCACAATGTAAATCCTTTTCAACTTATAAGTTATATTTATTTAAATGGTTTACTTTATTAAAATATTCCATTTTGCTTTATCATTAGTTATCACTAGAAAACAAACATCCCATTTTAGATACCATAACCATTTTATGATAATAACCAAGATTATCATATCTAGAAACCAATTCACTATATATTATCTCTTAATTTGTTGGAAAATAAATCAGGTAACTTAATTCAGCATTCTGAAAACATTTCTACAAATTTCTAGATTTTATTTTCTGATTTGAATCTATTTCTAGCTTATCTTATTGTGTAGTTCATATTATTCAATTCCTATTTGGTTATATTTCTATTGTCACTTAATTCTTATTATTATTTTTAATTTCAATAATCAACAACCAATTACCTTAATATATATAATAATTAGAAAAACTATTGCATTATATATCAAAATACAAGCTTATATAAAAACTACTTTAAAACTGTTTTTTTAAATCTTTATTTAAGAAAATAACAAATACGCCCTCATATATAATATACTCAACTCATTTTAGGGTACTATTGACCCTATCCTTAATGAGTAAACCCACCAGAGCCAAGGTTCTCGCTTAAACTGGCTCTGATAGCACAATGTAACGACCCGAAATTTTCGACCTCGAGAATTCGACACTAATATGTTTACTGTAGAAGTGCCGAACAATCGAATGCCGGAAATATCAGATTGTTAGGGTAAAGAAGAAAAGAGGTAGAAGAAGAAACAGAAAACAACAGTACAAAATCTAACATTCGCAGTGGATTAAAATATAATATCGAATAATATCACTTTACAATGAAAAGATGTAATTTCCAGTTTACATTCAATATATCATAGTACAATCATGCATAAATAAAATGTACAGTTGTAACAACTTGTCCCTGACTATAACCAAAACAAACTCAGATATAAAACGAAATATACCTATACGCTCCTGCCATCCAGCTCGCCTCCTGAGCTCTAGTACGTCCTAATCTAAAAATCTGTAATACTCGGTCTGACCCGAGCATTACAATAAACTAACATCCGGGTCAGGTTGGAAACCAACGTGAGTAAACCCATATAATTTTAGTTCTAACTTACATAACTTATTTGAGTACCAGGGTAACTCATACCTTACTACAAGTTCTTAACTTGAGTCAATCACTTATTACCGAACAATATTTAAAACTGTTACTTAGTTTAAATGGTCATGTTACTTAAATTATTCAATTTTAGCCTATTTGATTTTAAAAACATATCTATAAAGAATTATTGTAGATTTACAAATCGAAGTGGATTCGGGTATTTGCTGATACCCGACCCCGGTCACTTCGAATCCAATGTCATCTTAACCCAAGTTGTTTAAGTGAATACAATTCAAATTTAATATAGGATGTCACATTTACACAGCCATACATCACCAATAAATAATCCGCATTACTCCATTTCAACCAAACAAATCATATCACAGAACATCACAAATTAGAGATATTAATCCAAACATTCGATATAGTTTAATAATCCATAAGCAAGACTTATTAATCCATACTATAATTAATTTAATTAACTCAAATTAAATTAATTTACTTATGAATTAATCACCTAACCCTGCTTAATTAATCATTTACAAACCATTTGAATTAATTAATCATTCTTTAATTACTTTACAAATTAATTAATTAATCTTTAATTACTGATTAAGTATCCTTTAATTATTAGTTAACTAATCCTTAACCAATAATTAATCAACCTTAATTATTAATTAATAAATCCTTAATTATTAATTTATTAATCCTTAATTACAAATTAATTAATCTCTAATTACATATTTCATTTAAGTTTAAAATAAACTTAAGAATTTAACTTAATTAATTTAAGTTAAAACAAAACATACAACTTTTCTTAAACCAAATATTTAAAACATTATTATATAAAGAAATTGATTTTAAAATTAGTTTAAACTTGATTTACTCTAAATTTTAAAACTTGCTTTTATTTATATTTTAAAATTGTTATAATATTTACTTCGGGTTCAATCCAGTACCTCCTCGAGTCACACCCGAGAACTTTCCCTTTTTTTTTAAAACTTAGTTTAGTTTTAAAATTTTAAAACTATTAACAAGTAAAACACTCGCGCAACAACCCGACACCATGCTCGAGCCATAATACCTCTACCCCGAGACCCACTCTGAGACACATACCTTCTTCCCCAAAAACAAAACCCTGACACACACAGACCCATCGTGCATGTGCACCGATGAACTTCGCCACTCCGGCCATCGTCGATACCTCCAACATGTCGACGACCATCTCCATCATCGATCCCGACCACCCAAACTTCCATCTAAACACAAAATTGAAATCGAGCTAACTTGATCAAACTGGAACAACATTCATCATCCAAAAAACACCTCGACCTGACGCTGCCGATCACTAGAAACCACGAAACTCCATCCACAGCTTCGCCGACCAACCACTCAACTTTTCCCCCACCACCGATGAACTCCAATGCTCTATAGATTATGCAGCGGCCAACATTCCAACCTCGACCAAAAACCTGACTTAAACCCTATTCCAACGAAGAGCCGCCGCCATAGTGGATGATAAATCTAGCGACTATTTTTGCAGAGACCACCGACCTTCATGCCAACTCCAGTCGCGATTCCGACCACCCCAAGCCTTTCGATTACTAGAAAAACCCCAAAACCAAATTTCTGATCAACCCGAGAATTCTCTCAATTTACAAACTGAAAAATTGTGATTTTTCTTTTAAAAATCCTAGTTTTTGAAGACAATTCAGATTACATAGGTGAATCAGTGAATAAAGATGTTTGAATTTAAAATGTTTTAGATATTCCACTGTATTTTCCCATTTTCGAAATAAATTCAAACTTATTATACTTAAAAATATTTTTAAATCTTAGATCTTGTTAATCTAGAAACTTTTTGTTTAAACATCATCAGAAATAAGAGATTTGGAGAAGAGATTTTGAATTTATACTTTGTTTTTTACCCTGTAAACTAAGAACAGGGCAACACAGACATCCACACTTAACATCACATACATATATAAATTCAATCTCATTTACACAACCATGCAAAGCATATTTCATATCATTAAAAGATTATCACGTGCAACAAGTTTTTAACAGATTTTAGTTTGTTTACTCACCTGTTTAAGGAAACAGAGAAGCCAGGGCTTTTGAGAAACCTGGAAATGCTTTTGATTTTGCAATTGAACTTGAATCTACTGCTTCAGGTTTTGAACTTATTGTTTGCTTTTGATTGCATTAGTTTTGATTTTGATTTAAGCTTCAGGTTGAAGTAATTGTGTGATTTAGTTCGTATAAAATTTTCTTTTATTTTTTGTTTGAGTTTTAGTTGCTAGATTTTAGTTTTGAATCAACTAAGAAAATGAGAAGTGGAGAAGTATGGATATATTTATATATCCTTGTTCTCATTTTTATTTTAGAAAAATAAAGAAACTAAAAATGGACACTTGTATTTTCATGTCACAACTAGGCTACACTTGTTAATTCCTTATTATATGGTTTACACCTGTTAAATACATGTGTTATTAATGTTACACATGTCTTATTTCATGTTATTAAATTTAATATGTTTTATATAATTTTTGTATTATATTTTCAATTAATTCATTTTCTATTTATATTAACTATATTTATATCATGTATAAATTTAAAAGAAAGTATTTCAACTTTTTATTAAATCTTTTTTCAACTAAAACTATTATATCTAATATTAATAAATATTTATCTATAGAGTTATTGAATCCAATTAATTTTTAAATATTTATTTTTGAATTTCAAATCTAAATTCTATTTACAATCTTTTTATATATATATAAACAAGCACAATTTTTTTATTTGTTTTTTAAAAGATAAATTTTGCCAATTTAAATAATTATATCAGGAGATTATCAAATTAATATTTATCCAGATATATATTTTTATTATCAGAATCATTTATTCAACTAATAAATCAGTGTTTCAATAGTTAAAATCAGTTAATTGTCCAATTAACAGATGTCCAAATATCCGGGTTATCACAATGTCAATCCGTGCAAGGTGCAAGGTATAATGTACACGATGATGCTAGGATTTACACCATAATGGACACATTAGCTCATCTAATATACAAATATATTGTCTAAATGTATTTAAAATATATTTACATACTTTACTTATATATATATGAAATATTACAAACATACATAGATACACACACACATATCTATGTATACTATATTTTATTTAAATAATTCTGTGTGTCTATTTATATATGTAAACATTAACATATACTATATGAATATGTTTAAATCATTTATAAAATATATTAAATATAATAAAATTTACTGTTATTATTTTTTTAAAAAGTCAAAAACAATATACATAAATACACACACACACATAATTATATACACATACATACATACATATATAAATATTAAATACTTATACATAAATGTATAATCATATAATATATATAGATCAATACTTAAAAAATACACAAAAATATATTTTAATAAAATTGTATTGACTTATTCATGTGCATGCCTCAAAACTATTTTTTAATTTAAACTATATTTTATTATAGATCAGTTTTAAAATATTAATAAATTTTTTTCAAAGCTTAATTTTAAAATTTAAATTTCCAATAAAATTCTAAATGATATTTTGTATTTTGAATATTTATCACATGATTTTATAGTTTAAAATAATTTTAAAAACTAACTACTAAATTTTTGGCTTTTATTTAAAACTATTTTTAAATAATTAAGTTTATTTTCAGTTGAGCATGTATTTTATGTTTTCTTATTTAATAAAATTTAAAACATAATTTACAATATATATATATATATATATATATATTGATATAATTAATTTATGTAATTAAATGATTTAATATTTAAATTATATATATTATTTTATTACTTTCGAATATAGTATATCTATTTTACCTTATATATAAAATTTATATAACAATATTTATATAATGTATCAAGTAATATGTAAATTATAATATATATATATATATATGTACATATTTTATTAATTTTTTTTTTATTGTTGAGCCGTACCATTATAGGTATATACATGAATTTTTAAATACACAAATGTGTAGAAAACATACAACAATTCCAATTGTGACAATGTATTTATATATTAGAATTGGCACGTACCTAACTAACGATATAATATATGTATAGAATATAAACATTATATCTAAACATTAATAATTATATATTGGTTAGAAATGTACCTTACATCGAATGTATAAAAGTACACCTTGAAATGATGAGATTTGCTTCTTAAACGCATTTCCAATTCAGTAGATCGCTGTTCTCTTAAATGATGACCACCGGCTATCGAATAGAACTAAATTTGATTTGAACTTGAATTGATGGAGGATGGAGGAGGTAGGATTCGACCCAACGTAGGCGTATTTGGAGGCTTCAAAAGTCTTCTAGCAAATATGGGTAGAGATGTTTATAAAGGGGAAAACTTAGTGACAAATTAGGATCTAGATCCTTCTTTATCTATTACCAATTCTCTTCTATCTTATCCATCCAAATCAAAACTCTCTTTCCCATCATATAGTCACACTTATTACCCTTATTGGAGTCGAACCCACCGGTCTCCTTCATGGACTTCAAACCCATAAAAGATGGAGCAAATATTTTTTATTTAAATCCAATTTAAACGCTTGTTGATATCGTAAATCGATTAATATATTTATAACTTTTATAAATACATTTAAAAATATTTATCCATTAAATAAAAATCAAATTTTATAATTAATATTTCAAAAATATTAATTAATTTGATTAATTCATAAAAATTACTAATTAATTAAATCGTTTTGGTCAAAGGAGTATTCATCATTCCGGTTGGATGCATGATTCGTTAGATGTAAATTAGGTCAGTGATTAATGTTGAATTATTTGAATATTAATATTCATACATCACTTAGTAGGTGCTGTGACATTTTGGCTAATTTTTCGCTTACTTGGTTTTGGTAAAAATCCAATTTTACTTTATTAAGCGTTACCCAGTTGTGACTATTATTTACACCAATTCTCTTTGTCAAAATGATATCACTTTGGACTTATGGAATTTGATAATGGTTAAAATTCCAATATCATCCATATTCAACTCTATAATCCAGACGCAAAGTCATTGGTTTAATAATAACAATTATTATCAATCGAAATGCTTTGGCTAGAGACTTTGACTTTGAGTTGACTTCAGTTGACCGTAATACTAACATCCTATGACCGAGGAGACAAATCCTCTCTTGAATAGTGTTTCACTTCCACTGCTTCACTCGATCGAACTATATTCGTTCAATGGACGCCTGCCATGATTTAATTATAATTAAAATAACACTTCCACTTTGAAGATCAATAGTATTCTCAAGTCAAGAAAACTATGTAATTTTGTCACATCAATATTTTCTGTTTGACCGTAGTTATATTAACCAACAGAAAACTATCGAATGAGCCATTTCATTGTTATATAATAACTATCATTACATTACCCCTTGGTGCCTCTAGTAGCCATAAGTAATACACTGCTAACATTTGGAGAGTGTTATGTGCTCTGGTATCAACAAATGTATCGATATTGTCTCGATACATCTTGACTAGGAATATTTAAAATGATATATTTATTTTCATTGTGATAAATTACTCTGGGTTACGTCAGTTTGTAACTACCCTCACAAAACATACCATTTATAGATTTTCTATTAAATATTCTTTTAGTTAAATTAATTAATCAACAAATATATAATAGAAAGAATACACTTTTTATTTTGAACAAGATTGGTTATCGAGTTAGGTATATGTAACAAATTATATAATTTTCTCTATGACACACCTCTAATTTTATAATTACAAGCAGCAAGAAAGCATGAAAGCTATTCTTTTACCTTTTTTCCTCTTCCTATCAGATTTTCTCTATTTTTTAATCGACCTAATCAGAAATCAATTTTAAAACTGATTCTTATATGGAAGTTTTTTAAAAATTGAGTCCATTTAGGAATTGATTTCTAAAGTCGAGTCTGTTTACAATCATTTTCTAACATCTATTTTGAAACTGATTACCTTAATAGATTTCAAAATTGAATTCGAAATTTTAGAAAATCTATTGGTGCTTTTTTACCATGATAGTTTTATGCTTGATATAAATAATTTAAATTCTTTAATATTTGTTAGACCTAGATTTTTAATATATTTGAAGCAAAAAAATTCTCTAGGCGCCTTAGCAGCATGAGGCATAAGTATTGTACACCTTACTAACCTCAAACCGTTGAGGCGTATGTTTTGAGGAAAAATGCCTTTCTAAGTAGCTCTTGGTAATACTATGATTTGAAACAAAAAAACAATATTTGACTCCTAGAAAAGAAACAAGACCTTATCTTCATATAATTTCAAATGGACAAAGTGTTGTTAATACAATTCAGTTAAAAGATTCTATCATTTAAACAATTTTAGTTTATCAAAACATACTCCAGTTACTAAAAATAAATCATGAATTACCAAAGAAAAAGGAGGGAATAATGGTGGCAGAATGAAGGTAGAGTTTTGAATAGGGTGACAATGGTTCAAGTGGTTAAACGAACGACTTGACTAGAGGAGGGAGGGTTATGGTGGATTGATTATAATGAGAATTCATAACTAGATCGAATACAGAAAACTAGTTGTAAAAGAATCGGTGATTGGATTTAAATGAATGGTATTTGAATAGGCACATGACTATATTCGCCCTTACCGTCAATACAATCAGACATTAATTAATATCAGAATTGATAAATTAATTTTCATGAAAACACCTTATCTGCAGAAATGGATTTGAAAAGGCAGCAGTCGTCAACACGTTCGTCAATGAGGCTAAAAAGCAGAGGAAATCAACGATACAATGGAAGCTAGAGTTTGATGAATCGGGAAATTGATGTGTGATAGGCATCTTAATAGGAATTTGTATTTGGCATATTTGAGCGTACCTGTGTTGCACTTGAAACAGAATTAATTACATCTGTAGTGTTACTTACATATCATACTTTGTTTTATTAAAAAAACAAGATTAATATTGCCTTTACCGTCACACCATATCCGCAAACCTACAGTGGCCTATTTTATAGGAAAAATCACATGAATAGGCCAAGCCCATCTAAGCGCAACACACTTATGTCATAACCTACCTAAACTTGTCACAACTCAATTGCGACAAGGCACTACATGACTTCACTTACTTTATCTCCGCCAAACCTTAGGGTTTTCTAAACTAAGGGCATTACCAATAATGGCTTGTTTAATTGCTAAACAAGTCATGGAGCAACTATGTGTGGCTTGTTCGCTTCACTGTGGCTAGTTCGTGGCTAATTGGAGCTATTCTCATGGCTGGTTAAGTGAACAGAGGTTGAGTTTTATAATAACAAAGTCTTTGCCGTTATAAGGCAAGTGTAAATGAAGGTGGCAACTGTAAACTAGGGTTATAGTTTATAACGGCAAAAACTTTGCTGTTATAAACTTATAACAGCAGACTCTTTGTTGTTATAAACTCTTTTCCAAACCAGTCGGTGGCTTCATCGCCTCTCTTGGATGCGTCGTCCGTTCACTCGGTTGCTGTTGATGAGAGAGAGTGGAGTGAACGGAACATCTTATTGGTTATAGTCTAAAGAACCCCAAATACCGATTTTCTCACAGTAAATCATCATTTTCATGCAACATAAAAATCAGAAACCACATCCCTTTGTCACCAAGTAGATCGGATTCCTCCTTTAATGAGAGTGAAGCATGTAGTCTATTTGTATACTGCATGATTTTTTTTTTAATTCTGCCCTTTCTTGTCTCTTCTGCAAATATAGCAATAATTGCTAAAATAACAAATTAGATGACATAATTACCTTCGATGTCGAGCAACAAAGAATGTTAACAGATATCATCCTGGTTTCTATGCAAGTATGACAGGGGTTATTAGTGAGAGAGATTGTACAGAGGTCCAAGTATATTAACCTAATCTCCGTTCTTCCAAAAAATTCTATTTTCTGTCACCGCTCTCTAATATCTTCTTTAATTCAGAACTATACTAACATTGCTTGAATATGCTTGCATATGCTTCTTTTATCTATCTATTTATTATGTGGTTGTCACAGTTTTTCTAAATAATTCAAAAACAAGTAGATAATGTTATCCTTCCTAGATCACACCCTTTAGTCACGTTTCTAAACTCATTGGATATAAGTTTGGTTTCATTATCAAAAAGTAAGAACATGAGTGCTTGATTATTATTTGCAACTTGATTTTATATCATTTCCTTAAGTAAATACTATATATACACTTGATGAACTTGTTAGCTCCATATTCTAAGCACTTGGAGCATCATATACATACTAGGCTGATATATATACATATTTTAATTATTTTATGCTTAGAGCATCTCCAACAGCAGTTAGGATCTCACATAATCATATATATACACCTAATTGCAGTCGCAGAAGAGAGTGGATAATCGTATAGTGTGGAAATTAGGGGGGAGAGTGTGGGAATATTAGATTTATTGAGGCGCATGTTCAACAGGCTCCGGGAACCAGGCGCATGTTCAACAAGCGTCTCAAATTGAGGCGCTTGTTGAACATGCGCCTACATTCCCCTCCCCCAAGCCACAACGGCTACCCCCAACAGCTATATTTAACGGCTATACTCCATCCAACCACTCTATTCTACCTTCAAATACAACCTTCTCCATCTTATTTCCTTCACAACTAATTCCCTTCAACAATCCAATTTTTTTACTCTTACTTATCGCAACTTAAAATGTATTCCGATTTCGACGTTGAAGCTACAAGGTGCAGTTTTGAAGAATACGATTTACAAGATGTTAAGGTTTCGATTTGCAAAACAATAACTAATGCAAGTTGGAGCGCTGTGAAAGACTATGATCTTTGCTACATTTGCCATGCACTCTCAGTCGATCCTATTCGAGATGTCGATCAAAGTGGTGAGACTTCTTGGGGAAAAATTACTAATTTCTATAATCGAAAAACCATCAATCAGAAAAGAACGTTATCTTCAATCAAAGGTCGTTATGGAAAAATCAATCGTCAAACACAAACTTTTGATTCTCAAATTTTCAAGTTAAAGCAAACGAATCCTAGTGAATTTGAAAATGAAACGCATTTGGAGTCTATGATCTATGAGATCAATTTGTAGTCTTCGATGTAGTTGAACACTACGGTAGGACATTTGGCTTTCTACATGAAACTTGAGTTCTAGTGCGCTTCCAATCATATTGTTGCGCCAAACAGGCCGTGGTGTTGGAGCACCCTCATAAAAGTAATCTACTTCCATGTCTCTTTCATCCTCTATAATCATATTATGTAAAATAACACAAGCATACGTTATTTTTGTCATTTTAACTAGTGACCAAAGTCTGCATGGATTACTGACCATGGCAAATCTAGATTGAAGAACCCCAAAAGCTCTTTCAATGTCCTTCCTTTGGCCTTCTTGTATTGCTGCAAACTTTGATTGTTTATTGTTTTGTGGGCTAGGAGTTGTCTCGACAATGGTACTCCATTTAGGATATATACCATTGCCAAGATAATATCCATAATCGTGCGTGTTACCTCCTAAAGTAAAGGTACAAGGAGTTGATCTACTATTTGCTAAATCATTGAACAACTCAGATCGTCTGACTATGTTAAGATCATTGTCCAACTAGACCTTTTGAAAAATGCATGCCATATCCATAAGTCATACGATGCTACGACTTCAAGAATAATAGTGGACCTACAAGATTTACCTTGATAAGCTCCGGCATACGCCTTTGGATAATTCTTCCACTCCCAATGCATGCAGTCTATACTACCTAACATTCTGGGTCATCCTCTACTACCATGCGTATTCATTAACATTGCTATATTTGCATCGTTTGGTCTACGTAAGTATTGATCACCGTAAACGTCCAAGATAGCTTGACAGAAATGCCCCAAACACTCTAATATCATGCTTTCCGCCACTTTCAAATTTCATCAAGAGCATTTTCCGGTCCTGCATATGCAAGCATTCTTAGTGCAGTCGTCGTTTTCTGAATTCCAGTCAATCCCATCGTACGAGATGCATTGGGTTTGAAGAAAAAATATTTATCTGTTGCTTGATACATTATAGGATTATAAGAAACAGAGGTCACCGCATGCACAATCTTCTCCTAAAATCTCTATCTGTGTAAGTAGGATTTGGAATAAAATAGTCTTCCATCAGTTTGTCAATGTACCATGAATGTCTACGATTTTTGTACCGACGACCAACTAATCCATCATGTTGCCCGCTGGATTGACCAACTTGTAGTGCATCCATAGTTATTAGCTCCGTTTCATGAAAAAAATGGTATTCCATCATTTCATCAAATTCATCGACGCTATCATCGAAAAATATAATCTTTGACAGCCATTTTTTATCTTTGAAATTGTGTGAGATATGACTGAGCAAGAAAACTTCTAGGATTTAACAAGCTTTTTATGGCTTGGATCACATGCTGGCCTTCATAACAAAACAAACAATCATGAATAGTTTGCAGGTAACATTAATTCAATTCAACCACTATCTATGAAGTAGATTCTATTTATGTCACGTCTGCAGTGTCCCGTCCCATCTACACACTATTGACTGTTGGTACAGTGTCTCGTCCCATCTAAATACTGTATCAATGTCCTCAACCACAAGCCAATAAGGAGATATAACTGAGAAATAAAACTTATAGCATTCAACAAGTTTTTTATAGCTTCGATCACATGTCGGCCTTCAAAACAAAACAAGCAATCATGACTAGTTGGCAAGTAGCATTAATTCAATTCAACCACTATCTATAAAGTAGATTCCATTTATGTCACGTCAGTAGTGTCCTGTTCCATCTACACACTGTTGACTGTTGGTGCCGTGTCTCATCCTATTATACAACTGTAGCCATGTTCTTAACGACTTTATGACACTACCAAACAATAATACACCGAAAAATTTCTACGATAATAATACAAAAAGAAACCAGACAATATTACTGAAACACACAAACATTAATACAGTCAACAATAATACATAAACAAGCAATAATACAGTCAACAATCATACACTCAACAATAATACAACCAACAATAATACCCTCACTAGTACTTAGAACTGACACAAAAAAACTACCGATTATGATCAAAATGCAAGTTTTGCGGGGCATTTCTATGACGTCTTATTTCTTGTTCTAGCTCATTGGCATATGTTATGGCCCTTGGGCACAGACGTTCATCAACCCATTCTGCGTAATTGCACCCTTCAGGCTAAAAGAGACACAATTGGATTCGACGACTAATATTTTCGCCATCAGCTCTAACCACAACTTCAACCTTATAACCACAATGGCAGCATATTGCATAAGAACAACCTCTTGTTCAACTGAAGGTTGCAAATTTGGCACTTGATCAACCTCCTGTTGTTGTGGTCATTGATGAACCAACTGTTCATGTAGAGGTTGGATAGCCGTATGTTCATACAGTGGTTGAACATCTTGCTGAAGTGTGATTGGTCAATATTTGGGAATTCACGAGCAACGTCCTTGTAATGTTGATTGGTATTCCAATCTTCATCGGTGTGTTCGCTTTTCGTTGGAGTATAGCCGAAATCAGAGTCGATAGATGACGGTCAGGATGGCATTGGTATGAGGAATAGAAGAATGAAGGAGTGGAGGACTGAATTGTGTGTTTGGGAAGAAAAACTCTTATGTATATATATATATAGATGTGTGTAAATGCTTAAAAAAATTTTATGTTGAAATGCGAGCATTGTTTTTGATTTGACAGTACACTCGAATCTGAGTAATGTTTTTGATATGCGTGTGAAATCTAAGCATTGATTTTGAATTGACATTACAATGAAATTGTTTCATTAGACACAAACAAACAAGACAATAATACATATGCATACACATAAACAATAATACACTCAACAATAATACACTCACCATAAGCCTCATTACATAACTCAAATAAAGGTTATAACTAAACGTGTCATTACAGAACTCAAATTCTGGATATCCAAATCGTTCTAGCCAATTTTGACATATGACATAAGCCTTATGTTCAGTGAATGTGGTGTGATATTTGAGAAAGTAAGGACCTTCAAATGTGGAACGGGTTGGTTCGAACAAATTTTCAAAAATAACCTCATTAATAACCGTACTGTACCGCGTATAAGCATTGTAGAAGTTGCCATAAGCAGTCCTCAACTCTTCCTTCGTACGTCTACTATTACCCTCAACATTGCTATTGTAAAGTTGAGCAATAGTGTCCCAAAACTATGTGACCTGTTATCTCCTCATCGTCGCACATATGATCAGTTTGCATACAAGAATTTACTAGCAGTTTCAATTCTTTAGTCGAAAATACTATGTTGGACATTGATTGAATTTATCGAAGTTTTAAATTCCGTGACTTTTTAATATAACACTTTCTCTTAAACAAAGGGGTCGTAATCCACGTCAAAAAAATGAAGCATGAGATGAACGTCCATGTGTTAAATATCCATAAACTTTACGACAAACAAACACAACTGTGTTTGTTACTCCAACAGTTTTGCATCATATAAGTTTAATAATAAACAAGCATAAAATATATCAACACAATGTCATACTCAACGGAAATAATGAACACAATGTCATACTCAACACAATGCCATACTCAACATAAAATATAATCAACACAATGTCATACTCAACATAAAATATAATCAACATAATGCCATAAAATATAATCAACACAATGCCATACTCAACATAAAATATAGACAAGCACATATAACAATAGCATCATCACCAATATAATATGCAACCAACTAACGTAATGCATGGAAAATAATAACATAAACTGAAACATCTGTATTCGGCACATCAATCTATGTGATCGGAACCACTATCAATCTCCTCGTCGCCGCCATTGTCATCGTTGACGTCATCAAAGTCGTGAGATTCAGGTCCAGCCTGGAGCTACTCTTGAAGCTGCTGAATCTGGGCCTATAATCCCAGTATCTGCGCATCATACTGAGTCTGCTGCTGGATCGCAGTCTGGTACTATGATATATAATTTGTGTATAATCAAGCATCATACACTCAAATGCACCAATCATCTGTCTATCATAATCCATGTACATTGTGCACAAGAAAAATTATACATAGGTGGAGAATATAAGGACAAATAATTAAAACAAAATTTGAAATTCGTACAAACCTGATGAGGCTGATACAATCTGGCGGATGGTACATCCATAATAGCGTCATTTGAAGGATACTGCAAGGGATACTCCTCTACCCGACAATGTATATCATACGCTCTAAATGAATGAGGAGGAGGTCGAACATATGAGGCTACGTGTACTGAGACGATGTAGACTCAAAGGTGGTAAGAAGTAATGAAACTCTACCAGAAGAGGTACAGGGACCAATATGATCGGGGTTCAAACCTCGATTATAATCAGGTAACGCGTAAGCATGTGGGGCTACTCGAGGCCAATATGAATCAAAGTCTCCGGAACTGTAAAAGGCCCACCATCCACCCATCCCGCACCCCTCATCGCAATAATATAAGTTGGTCCAACTCTAATATCACCATACATATCATCCCATGATAGCATATCTGATGGAATGCGAACTATACAATACAACTGTAGGTAACGTCGCTTCCTTAAATACCATACGAATGGATATGTAGGAACCTGAAAGCAAATCCTACGTCGCGACATAACAAACTAAAAAGTGAGTGGATGATCCAGACCGGACTCTAGAAACTGTAAGTACTGATCCTAGGGACAAACGATAATGTTACCACGCCGCCTCATATTCATCTGCTGCTTAGCCTCCATCAGCTCATTGTATACGCCTTGTGCAACACGAGACAAATGCATAGGAGGACCCCAACGACGTAATCTAGTGAAGTAATATAAGGTATAACATTCGCTTCTGCAATAAGTTGGGGATGCATATTGACAATATACTCGTAGTACCAAAACGAAAGAATGTACCAAAATCTGTACATCTGTCTAGACTGCTTTAGCGCATAAGTATCCAATGCTACGTACAAATAATCAAGAATGGCAGTATTGTAATCATGTTTATGCAGTCCATCCACATCTAATAATCCAGCCAAAAAGCCAAGTCTAATAGTACCCTTGTTGTTACTAAAAACTATAGATGCAAAAAGGTATAATATAAAAACACGGATAACCGAAGTGTGCATATCCTCGACGGCCATGTACTCTACTATATATCGCTGCAGACAAGGAAGAGTAACAACACCTCCTCTAACCTCTTCATCGGTCAATGCCGATAAATAAGCTGAATATGACTCGAACTTCTCGAATTAACTAAATGTTTTAAGTGAAAAAACAATTGTTTTGCTTACCCAAAAATATGGAAGTGCAAGGTCCCTCCCAGAGTCATGATGCTCGTGTGGCTGCTTATACAAGGGAAAATCAACACTAAGGAAATACTAATTCGCAAAGGCATTGATATCTCTTCCACCTTTCTAATGTGCAGCGCTGCACTAGAAAGCATCAACCATCTCTTATTCTGTTGTGACATAGCCTTCTACATTTGAAACACCCATGCAGCTCAAATCATTAGGTCTATCCCTATCATTACCTCATTATATGAATGTATACTGGCAGGACAACAAGAACAGGAACAAGCACACAAACACTCTATTCTTTGCATTTAGCTGGGTTATATGGGCTGAAAGAAACTCACGATGTTTTAATAATAATGCTAGCAGCAACATAAATCTATGTAACAAGATATCACATCTTTTTCATACTTGGATAGGTGAACATTTCCATCCATCACCTTGATGATTGTTGATAAGATGAATGATGATGAGTCGGTCGACAACTGCAGTGCCATCCCTGCTGTTGATGTTGCTATCGCAGATGCCTCCAGTGATGATTAGTTAGATGATGATGGACCTTTCCCTTTGGGCTTTTGTGATCTTAATGTACATTTTCTTAGTATCATGTAGGTATCAGTGCTTAGTAGTGCTTTTTGTGACAGTGTAAGTTAGCACCTTTTGCTGCCAGAGATCAGGCATGTTGATTGGAATGCTTTCTATTTTATTTAATCTATGCTTTTGGGCTGTATATTCTTACACTACACAACCATTCACTTAAAAAGCAATTATTTTGGGGGCAATGAGCACCATTCCAAACCAATTGGCCCAACCAATTACTATAGAATATTTATCTTTGTTGCATTTCCATGTTGATTTATATATTGTCTATTGTTTATCAGTTGCACACCCAATAGTCGTGTTCATAATCAGAGTACACCTTGATGTTTTCAATTTCACCTTTGAAAGGAAAAGTCAAAATAAACTTGTTTGTTCTTTGATTTCCCTCTACTATATACTCCGCATTAACAAATTCTCATCTCTATCTCTTTCTAAAGTGTCAGACCCAGCTCTATCAATAAATTTACCACCTTGCAGCAAAGGATGAAACCACATTTTGGTAGTTTCCCCATCAACAATCTTCTTCCCTATACACTGCAAAGTTACCTCTCTCAAACTTAAAAGTTAAAAGTAACTTTCATATACCGAGTGCTGTCAGCTTTCATATCCTAAAAAGACTGACATTTAACGTATATCTCCGGCATCCAACAGTCTCATACCCGTCACCATTCACTGTTTTCCATACCAGCTTTACTCCGATTGTTGTGTTAGTTAATTTTCTCAGCCTCATAACACACTCACCTTTCTCTTACACCCTATGTCCAGTGATATTTTACTCGCTTTTCTCTTCCAAAGGAAATGGGAGAATATACGGTTAATGTCATGACTCGCCATCCATAATACTCAAATTCAATATCAAAATACCATATCCAATTCTCAATTATCATAAACAATGAAAAGTCGGGTGAAATAAAACAAAATTATCTAACAAGATCTATGTGGTACTATCTCACAGTGGAAGGATAATGTATAGTGTACAGAAATGGACATGCACAAAAACCAATATGAGATACTGCATGAGACTACAATGATAAAATCATAATTTGTAATAAGCATAGTACATGATCTTTGTACGAACGGCGTACTGAATAATATATCTAGTACAATGCATGGCTATATATAAATAATAGTGTCGAGCAAACATAAAAACTAAATAACCGATATATAAAAGAAATGGCCTTCATGCCTCTAAAAGATGCAACAACCTGGTACTGTGTTCCCGTATACTTCACTCCTGGTTTACTCATAAGAGTACCAGACAATTGTCAAAAAGAGAAATAAGCAAATGGTAGATATATAAGCTTCGTGTATGGACAACTTTCTCAAAATACTATACAAACGCAAATATGCGCACACATATATACAACATGAGCAAAATACTTAGATGATATCATACCTTACCTACATCTTCTCCTACGTTAACAAGTCAGCAAAATAAATATAGTGTTACTACCGCTGAACAGTACATAATATAACGAATAATGCTAGTGTCAATGCAGTAAATGAGTGCAGGGGTACTACTACTCTCCTAGATTAATGGTGACAATGTATGTGATCCTACCAAAACATGAACACAACCCAAACCTACTTGTATCATCTTATAGGTACTACACTACAAGGCTAGCTATGACTAGGTAAGTAAATCTTACCACGCAAGGATGCGCTCAAAAAACATCCACTGTCCAATCATATTATATTTCAAACTTTACACTACAAGGCTAGTGGTGACCGGATAAGAAAATTTTACCACACACGGATGCACCCTAATGACATCCACACTGCATGAAACATCATCTTTAGTGACTGCAAAAAGTCTTCGGCGGAAGACGCAAGCTGTTGTAAGCCGACGATAAAATCCGACGCTCACTAAGTCGACACAACTTGATTTAGCGTCGGTGTCATCGCTAATTTAGCGCTGGCTATAGACAGTAAATTGAACACGTTGCAAGAACGGATGAACCAATGTGTTATCGCCGACTGATGCAAGCCGACGCAACCTGTGCACATTAGTCATCGCATTTCAACGTAATCCAATACAAACCTGTGCAAATTGACTGACATTAGCCAACGCGAACTGATGCAAGTCTGGAAATTCTGTTTTACAAAACAGTTACTATTTAGGTCATCCAAACACACATATATATTCATATCTCTATGCACCTCATCTACAGCACATATAAACTCAATTTCACAACTACAATCATCGCATAATGTCATATATATCACACATAAGCAAGTATATAACGTAAAAATCAATATTTACATCAACATTCCGTCAAATAATATCAATATTCCATCAAACAACACAATCATACCTACAAATAACAAATACTCATGTTCATCAAACAAAACATCCACAAATCCATCAAACATCTACAAACAACACAACGATCAAACAAGCATCAAGTCCACCGACATATGTCAAATAAGTACAAAGCAAAACAATCAAAAATCCATCATAAGCACAATCATACCTACACATTATTTCCCGATTCATCCTCTGGAATATACCCATGCTATGCACAGTATGCCGTAATTCGCTAATCCAATAGCGAAGCCAATCCTCCAAGCAGGAATCTGCTCATTCAACTCTGCTATTTGCTATTTGAGCTGAGCAATCTCCTCCTCGACAGAAAACACTGATGATGAAATTTTCTTCTTATACGGTAAATAAAATGCTCGCGTTTCTTTCATGCAATAAGGACAAGCTAGACGATCGGTCGCACTCCAACCTGAAAGCATTGCATACGCAGGAAAATCACTAATAGTCCATAACCAAGAAGCGAATATGCGATTTTTTCTTAAAATGTCATATGTTTCAACTTCTTCATGCCATAGTGTTTTCAATTCTTCAATCAGTGGTTGTAAATAAACATCGGTTCCTTGTGTCAAAACATTATGACTAGGCACGACAATAGTGAGAAACATTTATGAAGTTTTCATACACATCCACAGAGGTAAATTATAAGGCGTAACGACAATAGGTCAAGATGAATATTTATTATCAAATTGAGAGAATGGTGAAAATCCACCTACATAAAAACCAAATCTGACATTACCTCCCTCTGCAGTAAACACGGGATAAGTCTTATTGAAATATTTTCATGCTTTGCCATCAGATTGATGTGTCAAAGTTCCATCTTCCTATGTTCTCACAGTGTGCCATAGCAAAAGACGCATGTAATCTTTGATGTTTAGGAGTGATGGGAAAATAATGCATTCTTTTATATGGAACTTTCTAGTCTTTCTTTTTTCTTGATTTGTATCTTTTCTCATTACATATGTTGCATTTTCTAAGGTTAATGTTATCTTTTCAATACAACATATATACAACCTTTTATATATGTATCTATTTTTTGGTATGGCAGACTGAAAGACTACATAAGTATTTTCACTTTATAATGACTGTCACAAATCAGATTATTGAGTGGTATGTGTCATTTTGCAGCTTATACAACTACTGCAAATCCAGCTTCTATAAAATTTAATTTTGATTTCATAGTAATGTATTCGGTGGTTATTGATAATTCGGTTCTGCTTTTACAACTATCCCACAATGGCCTCTTAGCAGCATCCCATAAATCATAGATTATTTTCACCCCTACATTCGGTTCTTCTTCGATATTTATATCTTCATCGTCATTTTAAACGGTAGCGAACATCGATCATGTTACACCATCTGCTATATCTTCTATTAGATTCACCATAACATAATCGTCCTCTAACACTACAAGATTAGGTGTAGGTGCAACAAGTTCTTCGTGACAATTCCACAAATAATAATTTGACATAAAACCAGCTTTATACGAATGTACTTTAACTATATATGGTTTTCAATGCTTCAAATATTGACACTTAGTACAAGGGAATCACATTTCTTCGTTATTTTGATTACTAAATATAGCGAATCTAATAAATTCGTGTATACCGTTATAGAAATATTCCTTCAAGCAACTTTCATACCAGTTCTGACTTCATCCATCCAAATACGGTTGAGAAAATAATCGAACATTGTTCCTAATTCAAAAATACATGTTAATAATTTCGATAACACCTAAATTCTGTCTAGAACAAACTAAAGTTTTTTGGGACTAAAGACTTCATATGTAATGACCCGCCTTTTTGAAAGTTTAAGTCGACAATAAACCACATATGTCTAACTCAAACTATTCAAAAGACATATTATTAATGAGACCGTTCAAATGAAATAAGATTCAAAAGAATAAAAAACAGAATCTCGCGGCAAAAGGATGCAATATAATACACAAAATAAATACATAAACAGTTCATGAAACTATTTTTCAACAAAATCAGAATTTATATTTTTTCAGGCAGAATAAACAATTTCTATAATAGTAGTAGATACGGTCCTCGACTCCATCTTTGTCTTCAGAAATAAATGTCTTCGCTAAACTGAAATACTAGGTCTGACCCGAGCATAAAGTAAAACAAGAACACTCGAGGCAGGACTAAAATTCTTATGTAAGTAAGTCAACTCAAGTGAAATGTACAGATAACTCAATAAATGAAATGCTTAGGTTTAAATAAACATCACCTTTCACTTTATAAATCAGTTCAGTTCAAATATCGATTTTATGTTCGTTTCCAATCGATTCATTATTAAATCCAACTTTAGATTTCATTTTTTCACTTAAAGCTATTAAGTTATAATCAAACAACAAGTTTAAATCTAAAAATCCAATTAAAACTTTCATTAAATCGATTAAATTTCAATTTCACAATTTCAAGTTCAAATATAAATTTAAACTTACAATATTCCAATTTTATTTCTAAATCAATTTATTTAAACCCAAAGTGGTTTTATATCAGGTATGTATCATTTCAATCCAAAGTAATTTTGCTAACTATCAGGGAACTTGGAGTGTGAGAACAATAATAACATAAATAACATAACATGTCAATGACCAACATGCGTGCATAATTAACAATTAAATATATACACATGTATAACTAACATTCACATGTGTCACGTATCGTAAACAACATAAGTGAATATTTCAAATTCTAACATGTCATATACTAACATAACATATAAATATATAACATGACCTACATACAAGGAACTTGCAAGGTGATTTACAATAAAATAACATGGCATATCATTTTTCACAAACATAACATTATTTCCACATAGCATAGGTGACATATTATTAACATAGCATGTGCAACATAAGATTTTATTAATTACACATTGTTTCAACATAGCATATATGATGTATTTTAGCATGGCATATATAAATATATTTTTCTAACATAACACATTTTTTTACATATCATATGTGATGTATTTCGACATGACATATATAAATATATTTTTCTAACATAACACATTTTTTTACAAATCATATGCGACATATTTAACATACGTTTGTGACAATTAATCAAATCAACATAACATACTACTTGTGACATATAAAACAATATGTGCATGTGAATATTATAACACAAATTCAAGGGAACATAACAACATATACTCATATTCCTATCTAAAACAAACATTTCTCATAACATACAATAAAAAAGTTAATCGTTAGGGATTGCTTACTTTTCGAGGTTAGAGAGTTTATAATAGCACAATAGATAGATCTTATTTAAAATCCAAATACAACAAGCTAACCAATCCTATCCATAGCAACAATCCAATAGCAAAGCAAAGCACGACAATGAAAATCGAACATATTGAGTTTTTTTTAGAGAGATGAAGCAAGAGAGGAGGGATGGAGTTTGGAGTTTGAAGAGAGGAGGGATGGAGTTTGGAAATTTGTGGATTTAGAAATTTTGGAGTTTCTGTAGTTTTGAGGAAGAAGGAGGAAGTGTGAGCAGAAAGCTTCAGATAGAGGAATGAGAAACAATCTGTACGTACTTTGGTTTTGTTGTCTAGTGGGAAATTGAAAAGTCAACAGGTGTAAAAGTGAGAAGGTGATAAAGAATACAAAAATACAGTAAGCTTTTCAAAGAAACGATGTGGTTATGTGTTTAATAAATATGAATATGAACACGCTAGCATGAATGATGCACGTGCATTAAATATGAATTGTTAATGGACGAATTAGTGCAGATAGAAGTTATAAAAAAGAGTGAATACTAAATGTTGTAACGTGTAAAAATAAATGCTTAGATGCATATACAAGAGGCATAGAAGAATTAGGCCGAGTAAAAGTAGGCGAGAGAATGTTTAGCTAACTATAATAATGAAAAACAAATATACAGAGAATAAATGAAAGTTTTATGAAATAAAGAGAGAGGTTTTGTTTTTTTAATATGAATAGTTGAAATGTGAAAGTGAATAAGGCAGAAAAAATATGAATGAGATAGTAGTTAGCAAAAACAATAGAATATGAAACGTGCATGAATATGAATTCATGATGAACATCACCTCTCATACTTCAAAATGAATATAATGCCACATTAATTCAATATGGAAATGTTTTTCGATTCAATTAATTTCTTTAACTCCAAATCAACTCAAATTTACGCCTATTTAAAAGTTTTATTAACATATAATAAATAAAATTTGAACATACCAATTAAGGTAACACTGACCACCGCTACATAAAATAAAGGTGAACCATGATTTCAAATTCAAATTCAAAATCGGCTTTTTCCTCAGCGCACAATCATGAACATAAAATATTTAATTTATTCTAAATATTATGATTAGCATTAAAATCACCTCTATGGTGCCAAAGACTACTATTTAACGATCGTAAAATATTGCTTCAAAATTCAATTTTTTTTTCTTTTTATAAAATTACACTTTAAAAACATTAACGTTCATTTTGTTTTCATTAAAACATCATTTTTATTTTAACAATAACGTACATTTCTTTCGTTAAATCTATTAATTACAATTAATGGTTTTTGTTGCCTCTTTAATTTTGAAAGATCCCAAATTGACATAATTGTAATTAGTTTCAAAATTACAATTTAAATCAGATCCTAACAAAAGTACATTTCATTCATTAAACGTCATTAACTTCAATTAAATTCTCTTTTACTTTTATTGAAAGATTCCAAATCAAAATAACGGCAATAAATTTCAACATAAAAATTTTAAATGAAAAATAAATAATGGATAGATAATTAAAACAATTGAATTCTTTTTACACTAACTTAAATACATCTATAGAATTGTTGTTTACACATAAGATAATTTAAAAAATTGGATTCTTTTTACAGTAACTTAAATACATATATAGAATTATTGTTTACATATAAGATAATTAAAACGATTGAAGTTTTTTTATAGTAACTTACATTTATAGAACTGTTATTTACACATAAGAGTTATAAATTAACTTGCTTAAATAGTTATCAATAATATACAAAGAACAGAAATTAAATTTATATTTAATCATTTGCTCGTTAATAAATCAATTTTTTTTAATTTCTCACAATATTTAAATTATAAAATCTTGTTAAATCAATAGTTTTAGTTATCAAAATTTACAGGTTGTAACATCATACACCACACTTTCATCTAATTTCGACAACACCTCGCTTCTTCTTTCTCTTCAACGCATAACTTTGCATCCAACGGATGTGTTGTTGTATTTTCTAAAATAAATTAAAGCCTTGAATGCAAAGTTTTGGAGATGGTCGAAGTTTTGGATTAGGCTCAATCTGGGGTGAACTTGCATTTGGCCTAGGCCTTGCACAGGTCGTTATGGAGATAAGTCTAGCTTCCCATCTTTAACCAATTCCTACCAAAGCACGACTAATCATGCACCGTCTTTCTAATTCCAGTAGGATAGCTCAGTTCAAGAATGATTGTATGGGATGATTTTAGCACCTTACTTTTCCTATTGCCGCATTTCTGGCATCCTTGTAAAGAAAAGCTTCTACGTTGCTTCGAATGGTAGTTCTGTTATCAATTATTCGTCGATAATGGGTAAGATCCGATGTACAATTCTATCGTACGACGTGGCTCATTTTTATAGCATGAGCAAACTATCTACATAAGACGGTTCATTCATCTTGTGCAGTCATGGGACTCATAATACATAGATTAATACTTTCACTTGCCTCGGTCAATGATCAAAGTCAGATTAATCAACAAACATCGACATCCTTTGGATTTTGATCGCTGGTCGTACGGGTTCGATATTGAAGTAAAACACACCTGGCTGTGTTGAATGCCGAGATTTATTGTTTAGAATGGCTTGTCGATCATCGCGCTTCAAGTCCGATGATGGCGTGTTTACTCCTCCCGACGCTAGGTCAAGAACTGCACAGACTTCTATTTTTGCATCTTCTACAACTAGGCGAACAATCATCGTAGAGCTTCGGAGGATGATCATTCCACTCTAAGAAGTGTACCCAGCGGCGCATAGGTACATTGGTCTTCGAGTTTTGAACGATCTACTCGAACAAATATTGACTATTTTATCCGAGGAAATGCTTCGGAACATATAACGCTAGCAAGGAAGAAGGCGTATTACTTCTTACTGAACAAGCGCATCTTTATATATATTTCTCGGTAGTGCTGTGCCGCCCTTTAATCCATTTCTTTGCATGGTTTTACTAGAGCTTGGGCTGGCTTCGGCTCATGTCCATCCTAATGGTTATGCTCTCTTGAGCTCTTTATACGTGCTATTCTTGAATTGCTTCAATCGGGCTCTCGCTTTCCAAGAGATTACTTACCTCCTACACTTCAAGCAAAGGCGAGAGTCTCCTTGCTATATGATCATCAAGGCTTGGTGTAGATGCAAAGTGTTTGTACCAAAATTGGACACAACACTCTTCGGATGTGTTTGGAGAAAATGAAGAATGTAAATGGAAAATGAGGAAAATATAACAAACACATCGATTAATAAACAGGAAAAACGCATAGAAACACAGAGATTTAGAGTGGTTCGGTGTATGACCTACGTCCACTATGAAATGGCTGATTTTATTAATCTTTGCTTGCTGATTACAACGTCTTACAATAGTAGAATCCGAGTACAATAGAAATTTCGGTAGAATCTGGACGTTGAGGAGCCAAAAAAGTCCTTTTTCAATAGGTCCTAGGCTGCTATTTATAAGCGTAGGCAGCAAATATCTCGCTCAGATCTCGAAAGACCTCTTCTCTCAAGTGGATGGGCCCACGTGATCGACTCTAGATCGTTTAGAGTCGATCCCTAATCGATACGAATGCAATTCATTTCGATCAAGATTTAGTCCAATCGAGTCTGGATCGATCCTAAACTTTTCCGAGGATGTACGTAAGCTCCTGTGAAATTTGGTGGCATTTGGACCTGTAGATCTTGAGTTATGATCGATGAAAGTTTGGATTTTTCGAAGGCTGCTGCATTCGCATCGCTTCTCTCTGCATCGATCTGTTCATATCGCTTTTGGACACATGCTTGCTAGTTGATGTGGCGCTTGCTTTTAGGATCGATCCACTTTTTATGTCGAGTGACCGAGTCTCTCACATGAATGTGCCCTGTTCATATCCATCCATTGTTTGCCTATTCATATCGCTGCTGAACTTTACTTCGCATCACTTCACATATACAATGCTTTGTATCCATGGGTGTGGCTACATTCGTATCGATGATTTGAGGGTGCTTCGTATCGATCATTGTCTGCGTTCTTCATATCGCTTTCTTTAATGGTATGCTTCATATCGATAGGTCAACTGATCGATACGAGTTATGTTGGGTCGATCGATATGAAACGCGACTTGCTGATGGATACAAAATAAAGAAAATACGATGGATACGAATAGAAGTGCACGTGATTGATACAAAGCGGCATGCACTAGATGGATTCGAACAAGATCGATACAAAGGAGGTTGATTCTCTGGATGGATAGGAATTGAGACCCGTGGACCGATGGATAAGAAAGGGATTGATGCGATCTGATGGATACGAACAGAACGTGCTTCTCATAGAATTTGATCGATCTATAACTTGAGAATATGAACTCCGATCGACTTGAAATTTGAGATGTCGGCTTTTATAGCTTTGCTTGTCGTGCCACGTTAATTGTAGCTCGATTCGGACTCGGAAAAAATTTACCAGCATCCATAGCGAACCTGTATATAACCGTTTTCCGGGATGAAACATCTTTGATTTCCAGTCAATCTTTCGGTGTCACCGCCTTGCCAAAAGGCAGGATAACATTTTCCCCCCAAAGTACGTCTTCTGAGAACATGACGTGCTTTGAAATGCTGCAATCTTCTTCCTGAATAGTTGTATCTGACCTGTTTGAACGGTTGTTGTCTTCTCATCGAAAGATGCAACCTTCGATTGACCGTTAGTAACATAAATAATGAATTGTTGACTGTCAATTGTCGTACCGTGCACTGTTGTATTGAATATTGAATGATTGCGAACTGTTGTTCGTTGTTGTAATTGTCACCAGGTGAACATTCAACTCTTGTGAATCTTAAAAATTGAATGTTAATTGGTTGCACATAAATCATACTTTACCCTGACTCCCATTAACGTTCATACTTTCACGAGTCATTGCTAGTTCTCCCTTATCGAATTCCGTTTTGATCCTCTCCTGAATCGAAGTGAAATTTGAGTTGTAACAACACTTGGTGGTTGTTTTGGTGTGTTCCTTCGAATCGATCCTCTCCGGGATCGATTTTGAAAGTTGAAAAAATTGTCTTCGTATCGATAGGGATCGATACAAGGTGGTTGATTTGATTATTATTTTTCATGTGTCTCATATCAATGAATACGAGTACTAGTGGACCTCAGAACAATGGATACGAAGTAATCATTTCGCACCGATGGATCGCTGATGGGTCGAATTGTATAAGCATGTCTCCGTTGTTTCGTTCATACCGATGAGAGCTGATAGACACGAACAACTATGGTCTGAATCAATGAAAAATGGATACGAATAGGTTACCGCGTATCGGTGAGATTGTCAATGGATACGAAATTTTTTTGGGCTTCAAAGTGACGGATTTGAAGTGATCATTCCGTATCGATGGATGACCGATGGATACGAAGAGGTTGCTTTGCATTGGTTATTGTATTGACCTCTTCAACAGGTCGGTTTGTACCAGGATATAAATTGTCACTTCCTTCGGATCAAACCCATATAAATACTTTCTGGACTTAGAAAAATTTCACGTGCCATCATTTTATTTTCAGCCCTTCGTACCGATTGAAACTCGAGAAAATAAAACGAACTGCAGAAGTCTTCACCTCCAAAACATTTAGTGTTTAGTCCTTAATCCAATCCATTCGAACTAGGTAACTAACTAATCAAACCCATCTAAAAATGATGATACTTGAAACTTGACGCCACTCCATCTAAGGCCGTGGTCGATTCCGGCATCATCGAGGTCGGAATTGGGTTGGAGCTGTAACGACCCGGTATTTTCAACCATTCGCATCCGCGAATGCCGGACTTGAAATGCTCAAAATATCAGATTGTTAATTTAAGTTTGGCAAAACTCAGCATATATAGTAAATAAATAAATCACAGAATCACAGATACAGAGTAATATAACAATAATGCAGTGGAATAGATAAATAGTAGTTCATGAAGCTACTATATAAACATCAGAGTTAGAAATAAAATACAACAGAATATCTTAAATAAAGTGAAGTTTCCAGTGCAAGCAGATGACTTCTCTAAACAAATCAACTGGAAAGATGAAAGCTGAATCAATAGATGGATCTCCAAGCGAAGCTCCAAACTCCAAAGGTGAGTCTCATATGATGTATCACTCAGTCTGACCCGAGCTTAAAGCAAAACACAAAACACTCGAGTGAGGATTAACATTCTTATATCAATAAATCCAACTCAAGTAAAATATCAACTGAAATACAAGTAACTTAAAGGATGTTGGGATAACCATCCTCTAAGAATCCGTGGAACTTTCTACAATGTAGAAATGCATGCTATTAACAACCAAACGTCATTAGAACATCGTGGTCATTTCAAATCATTTATAATTCAAACCAAAATATCATTTCCTTTAAAAATACATACATTTCCAAATTATAACCCTTTCAAAGTTACGACATTTTCGAAAACCAAAACAATTTGGAATCATAATTCTTTGGAAAACCATACTTTAAAATTATAACCTCCATCTCAATTTATCAATTCCAAATTAAAATCGAATTCCAAATTCAAATTCTATTCAATCTCACTTTATCAATTTCAATTCAATTCAATTTCTAAATAAACCACTTCAATTTATGTCGATTTCAAATACAGATTTGAATCACAAAATAAACCATTTAAATTCCAATATATTTCAAGGCTTTAAATATTCAATATTTCAAAACTAAATTTAACAATTCCGTATAAATCTTGGTTTAACTTCATTATTATTTAGTCTTGGAATATTCACTTAATAAATTCAATATCGTTTAAATAACCTAAATTACAGTTTACTATATTTTTCTTTCAATTTCTTTAAACGGGAAATATTCATTAAATTTCTTAAATCAAAATCAAGTTATAAGATCATATCTAAAAATTTCAAATTCGATAGTTTCAGATCGATTTAATCAAGTAAAATTCTTAACTAAATACAATTTTAATCAATTCAACCTTATCTTCCTTACTTATACAAGTCATTGAAAAAAATCAATTTAAGAATATAATACTTAACATATTATATTAATTAAATCAAACTTTATTAATTTAGGTTTATTATTAAATCTACTTTATATTCAAAACATATTTATATAAAATATTTCAATATTAAATAAAACCATATATATTCCCTTTCAAAACCATAGAAATCATTTTCAAAATATTTCTACATAGACCAACAGTGTCGGTATATAATTTTTATCCTATGGTCAAGTGATACTGATATTTGTCATTTAAATCCGCAATTTAAATATATACGGGTAGATATCATTTCAACCCGTAATCCCAAATTCAATTCAATGAAAATCGCTTGGGTTTATCATTTCAACCCACAACGATTTTCTCCTGTTCTACAGATCGTTCGGGTAAGTATCATTTTAACCCATAGTGAATTCTATACTAACAGGGAATTTGCAGAGTGATAACAGATATGATAATAATATAATAGGCACATATCATCAATGTGAATAACAGATAATGGTGTCAGATGTCACAGGTGAACAAATACAGATAATCGCATATATATAACAATGTAAATAACTAACAGCAGCATATTTCAATTGTCATTTCAATTGAAATCAAATTTAATAGATAAAAGAATGTTAATTGTGAGTGATTGCTCACCTTTCGAGGCTATAAAATAAATGATGAAATCGAGTTACGAAATCCAGGCACGAACCTCAAAACAATGCAAGATTAAATTCGAATCGACGAACGAAGCTGATAATAAAGAATTGACGAAATCAAATTAGAACTCGATCAATGAAGATAAATGGTACCAGTGAATTTATATATACATATATATAACAATATATAACTATATATCTATAAAGTCATATTCTAAATATAAGCATATATTAAATAAAATATATGTGTGTTTAAAAATCGTTGTTTCAATTTAAAACATATACTAAAGTCAACATATACAAAATATAAAAAAATAACTAATATATATAACAGATAGATATATATGCTAATATATAAACATATGCATAACTTACATACTTATTATATTTTAGAATCAATAACTATAAAATCAATATACTTAACAATCTAATATCTATAACACACAATAAGCACTTATATACTATATATATAACTCTTCAGTACTCAAAAGAAAAATTAAAACCTTCAGCAACAATGTATATATATACTATCATAACTTTATACAAACAGATACTAAAATATAAAATACTAATATAACTTATTCATATAGATCTATATATAAGTACCTAATATATATAAAATCAAGCTTCAGAAAAAAAAATGAAAGTGACCTTTTAAATTCGAAACAAAACTATATAAATCTAACCTATTTATATATTTATTATATACAGGATTCCTAGGTTTTTAAAATATACCTTAACCATTTTATATATTAACAAATCGATCATATACGTAAACAAATAAAGTAAAATAATTATACGTACATGTTTTAAACAAAATAAGAGATTAAAATAACACTATATATATAATATATCTAAAGATATATACTTACACACACACACACACACACACACACACACACACACATATATATATATATATATAAACATGCGGCTAGACGAGGCACAACAAGTTGGGTTGTGGTTGCCATGTGGGGTAATGTGGCGGAGGTGGAGCTCGTGTTAGGCATGGTGGAAAGAGAGGGGGAAACGAGCATGGTATTGGCATTGGGTGGGTGGAGGACAACAGTAGGAGGCCGGTGACGAGGCTATTGGTCGGTCATTGCTCGGGTTTGATAGGTTCGGGAAAGAGGAAGGCGAGGTGGAGAAGTGGGAAGGCATGATGCTGGGTGGCGTTCATGCGGAGGTGGGCTAGGGGATCTCAGCACTCGGGATACAAGGTGGAGCGACTGGGCAAGGGCAGATGCACGATGGGTTTTCGGTGGCATTGGTAGCCGGGGTGGTGAGTGGCTATAGCATGCTTCGGGTAGGCGCAAGGTATGCTTCGAGCAAAACAGAACGTGACAGGGTAGTACACCACATTATATACATTTTTCACTGAGGAAACAGAAAGGATACCCGAAGAGACAGACCAGGACTCGAATAAAAACGAATTTGATACTTTTCTCAAATATATCTTCATACAGCAGTGAATGGAAAAGGAAAAAAATGAACATGTATGGTGGCAATTGAATGGTCACAAGAAATTTAAAAAGTTCGAAACCGTACCAATACTGCAAATGTTCCTTCGATTCTGCAGCAAACCGGACATCAAGACACAGAATTGAATATGCCACAGAGATCAACTCGACGAAACGATCAAAACGGTATAAAGATATCAGTGAAATGACCATCCTATCGCAAGTCGATACAGACACTAATAAATGTTGCTATTCCATACGGAAAATCCAAACGGACATGGAAACGTTCGAATTTCGCGAAACGAATTTCGCAGTATGATTTAGAGTGTTCTAAATAAATTTTCTTATATTGACATATTTAGATTTCAGAACACTTTTAAATTTAACTGCTATTAACTGATTTAAATTAAAATAAATTTCACAATAAAATAAACTTCAATATTATCAGATGAAAATTTAACAGTTGCTATATTTAAATAGACGTATTCCAAATAATAAATTTTTATTTTCAAATTTTATTATTTAAAATTCCACAATAATTTAATAATTTAAGTTAATAAAACCGTTAAAAATTTATGGGTCATTACACTCTCCCCCACTCAAAATTTTTCGTCCCGAAAAGGAAGGAGGTTGGGGGGTAGAAACAACCAGAAAGAAAAATAGATTGAAGGATAAGATAAACAATTAATTTAGAACTATATAAATATTACTTGAAATATTCATTTGAAAACTTCATTTGCAATTCAATTATCTTTGATACTTTAATATTTTTCAAACCCATTTGTTAAATTTCTTGCTTCCTTTATAAGCACCATTTATATGTTTAAATAACACCATTATAGATATATGAAAACTATTTGAAAACAATTATTTACGTCATTAGTCATATTCACAAAGAAGCTATTGAAAAAAATTTAAATCCATAATTCATAAATTTATAAAATTTATCTCAAGATACTTTCAAATATTATTAATAAACCAATAATCATTTACTTTAAATATGTTTTATTTAATTAATAACTTCTAAAATATTTATAACACTAATAATTTACTATTAAACCATGTGGTATATAAATAAACAATATTTTAAAAGGATATATTCAAAAGAAGAAAAGAAGGTAGATTCAAAAAAACAAAATATAGGTGAATAATAAAGCTGAGCAAATAGGGTAGATTCAAAAGAATAGTATCAGGTACAAATAGTTAATTCAAACCATAAGAATTTCAATTTGAAATATTAATACAAAATTTCTTTGTTGGAAATACTTTGATAATAAAATACCTTTATAATAAAATACTTTTATAATAAAATACTTTTATAATAAAATACTTTTATATTGAAACAAAATTTTCCTTTTGAAAATACTTTTATAACTCGATGTTTCAACAAGTTTATCCTCGTTCTTGCAGACTCTGGCCATGAGTTGATCGGGCACAAAGCTAGAATTCTTCAAGTACTTAGTAGACATGTTTCAACACCTAGTAAAAATACTTAAAAAACCTTCAAAATCAATATGGAAAGTACAATCCAAACAAATCAACCGAATCATGGATCGAAGATACACAATGGTTACGTCTGGATCCTCCAAGAAACATTCATACCTTTAAGCAATCACTGCCTTGTGAATTTCGTCATAATAACCAAAAAAACCGTAGGCCACAGATACACAATGGTTGCGCTTGGATCCCCCAGGAAACATCTGTACCCTTTAAGCAATCTCTGCCTTGCGGATGATGCCACGACAATAAAACTGGTAGACTGCGGATACACAATGGTTACGCCTGGATCCCCCAGGAAACATCCATACCCTTTATGCAATCTCTGCCTTACGGATTACGCTACTACAACAAAATCGGGAGACCACGGATACACAATGGTTATGCCTGGATCCCCCAGGAAACATCCATACCCTTTAAGCAATCTCCGCCTTGCTGATTACACTACCACAACAAAACTGGTAGACCACAGATACACAATGGTTACGCCTAGATCCTCCAAGAAACATCTGTATCCTTTAAGCAATCTCTTCCTTGCGGATTATGCTACCAAAACGACCATGGGTAACACCATGGAATTCGAAGGACAATCGAGTATCATATCCGAAAAACCAAAATCATAGAGAATAATATCGATAGAATGAATGCACAATGTGGTCACAAAGCGGATATCAAGCAGAGTCACTTTCCATATCTTTACTTTGAAAATATGTATCATATAGTACCTTTTCAAATCAATTTCAAATACCACACTTATATAAAGTCCATTATATATAAGATTTCATTTTCAAATGGAATACTTTCCTAAATCAATAGTATATCAAATCACACTTATATAGACTTCAATTATATAAGATTTTGCTTTTCAAATTGAGTACCTTTCCAAATCATTAGTTTTTAAATCAACTTAATACTTATACAAATCAATTTTATATAAGTTCGATAACTCCCAAATCAAAGTGTTTAGTAAAATAAGGTTCTCAATTTCAATTCGTTTCAATAATCAGTTCAGTTTTAAAATCATATATGATTTCACTAAATTATTTATTCCAAATTAAATAACTTCGATTTCAAAGTTTCCAAAATAATAGGTTTAGAAAATAATCCTAGTTTCCAAATCAACATAATTTAAGTCAAACAAATTCATTTCCAAAATCATCTTATAAATACTGGGTTTAAATCTATTTTCGAAACCAAATATTTTTTCTCAAAATCAATTATACCCCAAAATGATTACCAAGTCTATAGCCATCCCTTTAAAAGCTTTAAACTATTTATTTCTATTTGAAAGATCCAATTTACCTTTTGAAAATTATTATTCTATATATATATACATAATTTATAAAGATGTTACTAAGTTAAAAACATTTAAAACTAAATTTTTATTCAAAACTAAATTTCATATTAGTATAATTCAGTATAGTCTTATTCATTTACTTAACAAAACAGTTTCAAACTTATTTAAATCATATTACTTCAAACTTAAACATACAAACTAAACTTATATACTTTATCAAATAGTTTATACATTTTGAAATTACTTAGCTTTGAAAATTTAACCTTGATTTGGAAGTGTTCGAACATTCAAAATAGTCGGAGAAATCAAATTCCAATCCAAGAGTTGGAAATCAGCAACCAATCAGTAAATCAATTTCAATAGATAGGGTTATACCAAATCAAATCCGAAATTCAAGGACTGAACACCGGGCTCACTCCAAATCATTTCAAATATACATACATATATCCTTTGAAAATATCAATTTATACTTCGAAATTTAAAATCAAAATCGGTTTCACAAAATCAATCGCATAGCAAAGCTACTAAAGTGGCCTCTCCCCATTCTGAAACTTAAGAATCAATGTCGATGATGCGTGCGCTCATCACCGAAATTATTCTTCAGCGACATAAGTGAGTTCTGGATTTCTATTTTCTTGAAAACTTCTTTGAAATTTCTTCGAAATCATTGGAACTCATTTGAAGTCATTTGAAACGTTTCTTATTCGAAAAATACTTTTAAATTGTATTATTATATATTTTCAAAATCTTAAAGCCAAATTTCAAAATACCGGAGTTCAATCTCTCAAATTTCAAATTCAAAACCCTTTCAGTTATAAATCATCTTTATATTAATCACTTTCTTATATAATTTTCAAAATTTCAAATCCTTTCGAAACTTCAAATTCTCGTTTTTAAAAGGTATATAATCCTTATCGAAAACATTTTCACTTTATATATAGAATATAATCATACTTATCAAAATGATAATTTCGGTATATAAAACAATTTCTAAAATACAAACAAACCCGATTTTTCAAAGGATGATTCGAGAATGGGTTCCGAAACGAAGATGAGATTCAAATTAGAGGGACTCTAATCAAACAGAATTCTGATTCGAAGATAGGCTCGAACGAAGATGAGGTAGTTAAATTTTCAAAATAGAAGATGGATATACTTACATAAATCGCGGGCGACCTTAACCGGTCAACCATGATTTCAAAATAAGATCGGTGTAGAATTCTGAGGCAAATCGACATTCGATCGCCAAAGATAGAATTCGGTATAATAAGAGATAGCAGCATCTAAACCGAAGGATATATAAATCTCCAGTGAATTAATGCCAACTGTAAAGGAGTTTCACCCCTTTACAAATCATACAAAGATTGACGGGATCGCCTATTCTTATAGAGATAATTCAAAGTCGAGTTATAGGATACTCCAAAATCAAGAAACACGAATAGGGAGAGAAGATAATGGATTTTGGAACCGTAGGGAACGTTCCAAAGTCCAAAGGGAAACCAAATCAAAGAGGAAGAAATTCAAGCTCGAACGAAAGTTATTCTGCAAATAAATTTACTATATATGCTAGGTTTGCCTAGAGCCAAAGCTCTGATACCAACTGTAACGACCAGGTATTTTCAACCATCCACATCCACGCATGCAGGACTTGAATTGGTCAAAATATCAGATGTTAATTTAAATTTGGCAAAACTCAGCATATATAGTAAATAAATAAATCACAGAATCATAGACACAGAGTAATATAACAATAATGCAGCGGAATAGATAAATAGTAGTTCTTGAAGCTACTATATAAACATCAAAGTTAGAAATAAAACACAACAGAATATCTCAAATACAGTGAAGTCTTCAGTACAAACAAATGGCTCTTCTGAACAAATCAAGTGGGAAGATGAAAGCTGAATCGATAGTTGGATCTCCGAGAGAAGCTCCAAACTCCAAAGGTGAGTCTCAAATGTTGTATCACTCAGTCTGACCCTAGCATAAAGAAAAACACAAAACACTTGAGTCAACAACCCTTTAAGGATCCGTGGAACTATCTACAATGTTGAAATGCATGTTATTAACAACCAAACGTCATTAGAACATCATGGTCATTTTAAATCGTTTATAATTCAAACCAAAATATCATTTCCTTTCAACATATATACATTTCCAAATTACAACCCTTTCAAAGCTACGATACTTTCGAAAATCAAAACATTTTGAAATTATAATTCTTTGGAAAACCATACTTTGAAATCATAACTCCGTCTCAATTTATCTATTCCAAATTTCAAACCAAATCGAATTCCAAATTCAAGTTCTATTTAATCTCACTTTATCAATTTCAATTCAATTCAATTTCTAAATAAACCATTTCAATTTATGTCGATTTCAAATACAGATTTGAATCACAAAATAAACCATTTATTTTCAAGGCTTTGAATATACAACACTTCAAAACTAAATTTAACAATTCCATATAAATCTTGGTTTAACTTCATTATTATTTAGCCTTGGAATATTCACTTAATAAATTCAATATCGTTTAAATAACCTTAAATTACAGTTTACTACATTTTTCCTCAATTTCTTTAAACGGGAAATATTCATTAAATTTATTAAATCAAAATCAAGTTATAAGATCATATTTAAAAATTCCAAATTTGATAGTTTCAAATCGATTTAATCAAGTAAAATTCTTAACTAAATACAATTTTAATCAATTCAACCTTATCTTCCTTACTTATACAAATCATTGAAAAAAATCGATTTAAGAATATAATACTTAACATATTATATTAATTAAATCAAACTTTATTAATTTAGGTTTATTATTAAATCTACTTTATATTCGAAACATTTTTATATAAAATATTTCAATATTAAATAAAACCATATATATTCCCTTTCAAAACCATAGAAATCATTTTCAAAATATTTATGTATAGACCAATGTATAATTTCTATCCTGTGGTCAAGTGATATGGATATTTATCATTTCAGTCCGCGATTTAAATATATACGGGTAGATATCATTTCAACCTGTAATCCCAAATTCAATTCAATGAAAATTGTTTGGGTTTATCATTTCAACCCGTAACGATTTTTTGCTATTCTACAGATCGTTCGGGTATGTATCATTTCAACCCATAATGAATTCTATACTAACAGGGAACTTGCAGAGTGATAACAGATATGATAATAATATAACAGGCATACATCATCAATGTAAATAAAAGATAATGGCATCAACAAATACAGATAATCGCATATATATAACAATGTAAATAACTAACAGCAGCACATTTCAATTGTCATTTCTATTGAAATCAAATTTAATAGATAAAAGAATGTTAATCGTGAGCGATTGATCACCTTTCGAGGCTAGAGAATAAACGATCAAATTGAGTTACGAAATCCAGGCACGAACCTCAAAACAATACAAGATTAAATTCGAATCGACGAATGAAGCTGATAATGAAGAATTGACGAAACCAAATTAGAACTCGATCGATGAAGATAAATGGTACTAGTGAATTTATATATATATATATACACACACATATATATATATATATATAACAACATATAACTATATATCTATAAAGTCATATTCTAAATATAAGCATATATTAAATTAAATATATGTGTGTTTAAAAATCATTGTTTCAATTTAAAACATATATTAAAATCAACATATACATAATATATAAAAAAATCAATAATATATATATATAACAGATAGATATATATACACTAATATATAAACGTATTCATAACTTACATACTTATTATATTTTAAAATCAATAACTATAAAATCAATATACTTAATAATCTAATATCTCTGACACACAATAAGCACTTATATACTATATATATAACTCTTTAGTACTCAAAAGAAAAATTAAAACCTTCAGCAACAATGTATATATACTATCATAACTTTATACAAACAGATACTAAAATATAAAATACTAATATAACTTATTCATATAGATCTACATGTAAGTGCCTAATATATATAAAATAAAGCTTCAAAAAAAATGAAAGTGACCTTTTAAATTGGAAACAGAATTATATAAATCTAACCTGTTTATATATTTAGTATATACATGATTCCCAGGTCTTAAAATATACCTTAACCAATTTATATACTTACAAATCGATCATATACGTAAATAAATAAAGTAAAATAATTATACGTACATATTTTAAACAAAATAAGAGAATGAAATAAATAAATATATAATATCTCTTAAGATATATACATACAGGTTTATATATATATATAAACACACAAGGTATGGGGCTGAACGAGGCATAGCAAGTTGGGTTGTGGTTGCCGTGTGGAGTAACATGTCGAAGGTGGAGCACGTATTAGGCTTGGAGGAAAGAGAGGGGGAAACGACCATGGTTTTGGCATTGGGTGGGTGAAGGAAAGCGGTAGGAGGCCGGTGACGAGGCTGATGGTCGGTCATTACTCGGGTTTGCTACGTTCGAGGAAGAAGAAGCGAGGTGGAGAAGTAGAAAGGTATGGTGCTGGGTGGCGTTCATGCGGAGGTGGGCTAGGGGATCTCGGCGCTAGGGATAGCAAGGTGGAGCAGCTGGGCAAGAGCAGATGGACGATGGGGTTTGGGTGGCATTGGTAGTAGGGGTGGTGAGCGGCTACAGCATGCTTCGGGTAAGCGCAAGGTATGCTTCGAGCAGAATAGGACGTGACAGGGAAGTACACCACATTATATACATTTTTCCCTGAGCAAACACAAAGGATACCCGAGGAGACAGACCAGGACTCGAAGCAAAATGAATTTGATATATTTCTCAAATATATCTTTATACATCAGTGAATGGAAAAGAAAAAAACGAACAAGCTAAAGAGAAATGTGAATAGAATACGAATAGATGGACTTTGAATACAAAATGAATAGATGGAATTTGAACAGGAAAACAAACAAATCAGAACAATTTAATAAATGGAACTTTTAATTTCAGAAGTATAAATGCTAGTGGCTGATCGGGTTGACGTATGGTGGCAATTGAATGGTCACAATAAATTTGAAAAGCTCAAAACCGTACCGATACTGCAAATGTTCCGTCGATTCTGCAGCGAACCGAACATCAAGACACATAATTGAATATACCGCAGAGATCATCTCGACGAAACGATCAAAACGGTATATAGATATCAGTGAAATGACCATCCTATCAAAAGTCGATACGAATACTGATATATATTGCTATTCCGTACGGAAAAATCCAAACGGAGCTAGAAACGTCCGAATTTCGCGAAACAAATTTCGCAGTCTGATTCAGAGTGTTCTAAATAAATTTTCTCATGTTGACATATTTAGATTTCAGAACACTTTTAAATTCAACTGTTATTAACTGATTTAAATTGAAATAAAATTACACAATAAAATAAACTTCAATATTATCAGATGAAAATTTACCAGTTGCTATAATTAAATAGACGTATTCCAAATAATAAATTTTTATTTTCAAATTTTATTATTTAAAATTCCATAAAAATTCAATTATTTAAGTTAATAAAACCGTTAAAAATTTATGGGTCGTTACAGTGAGGTTGATAGAGCGGTAATGGCGTTGAGGCCGATTGGAGAAGAAGAAATGTTGACGTTATGAAGGCAAGATTTGTATCGATCGAAGAAAAGTGATTCGTATTGGTCTGAGTGTATGGAGTTCGTACAATCAAACACAGCGAAGCTTTGTATCCAATAAGGGAGTGGCTTCGTATCGATTGGAGGCAATGGGATTTCGTATTGATCTCGAGCGATCAATACGAAAGACTAACTGCCTGATCAATACGAAACATCAGATATGTTGATCGATACGAAAACGTTGCCTATGATCGATACGAGAGGAAGGCCTTAAGGTCGATAGGAACTTACTTCCTGATGATTGATACGAACGGAGCTTCTGGCGATCAATCCAAGTCTTGACCTAGGTGGATACGAAATTTTTGTGCATACTTGAATCTGACTCCGACAAGCTTCAGCCTCACATATCTGGACTTAACTATTAAACTGCATATTTGACTGACTTTTGTAGCTCGTCGATGAAACTGTAACTTGACTGAATTTAACAAACTTTAACTTGGATCAGTCTCTAAAGTCTGGATGGCACGGTTGTGACGGTCAGCGATGACGGTCACTCTACTTGAATTTCGAAGTCTTGTTGTTTAGACATTTTTCCAAACTCCATAGAATCTCTCAAGTATTACCTAGTACTGCACAACACATTCATTCACTTCACACTAGGAAACACACGGGCTTATTATCATATAATGATAGTTTTTACCGAGTTGATTAGTTATGGAACCTAAGAGTTCACAGCGGCAGGAAACTCAAAGTTCACCTCCCTTGGTAATAGAGATGCCAGCCATCGCGGCCGAAGTCGTAACTCCAGCTCTAGATGAGCTGTCAGAAGCAACTTTTATCGCAAATCCATAAGATTTTGTGTCATCCAATGTCTCCGAAGATATGTTAGGGCGAATATGCTTAAAACGTGGTTTACAATTTGACGACGTCCTACTACTTGGACCGAATAACAGGCCACATGCTCCCTCAGAGGGATTCACCGCTTTTAACAGACACTCATGCACATCGGGAATGCTTACTCCATTCGACCAATATATTCGAGAAGCGCTATCTTTCTTTAGATTCGCTCTGTAGCAGTTACATCCAAATGGATATGCACTGCTGAACAGTCTATTTATTGTGCTCATGGAGCACCTCTTTCGACCTCCGACCCAGGAGGAAGTTAGATTCTTGTTCAACGTCAAGAGTCGGGGAGACAATCCTTCATTCACATTTTTAGAGGCAGTTAGGAATTGTCAAATGGTGATGGGTTCCTGGACCAGGCTTACTACTTCAAGACGGAGTGGTTTTACGTTCGATTCCCGCCAGGGTTTGCCAAGCAATGGTTAGTTAGACGTAAGCGACACAATTTCCCCAATAGCTTACAGGATTGTTGTAGCCGACACTGATTCTAACATTCTTTTTGCTTTATAGCCGCAATTCCACGACCTTAAGTTGCCCACTTTAAAGAAATAATATGGATTCTTCAGGTGGTGCCGGGTGACATAAGGAAAATTTATTCAGTGCTGACAGATGAAAATTTGAGAGCCGTCGGGCTAATTGACCAGGGTTAGAGCATTTGGCTTGAAGGATCTCTAAGGGAAGTTCTGGAAAAACAGGCTAAGCGTATGGTGCTCGGAATTGTAATAGTTGAGGAGGGTGATGGAGAGGATACGCCCACTGATGACAAACCCGTAGCCGGGCCTCCAGACAGTTCTCGGGATATAGAGGGAAGGAGGAAAAGCAAGGTAGTCGCTCATAAGCATCATAAGGCTTCGAGATGGAAATCTGTAGTCATGTCCCTGCCAGCCTCCGGTGTTAGAATCACGAAGAATCCTCCCTCGAAAATGGAGAATCCTTTCGAAGGATTCGTCGATATTCCAATTCCGGACAACGTGTCGCTTCGTCACGACACCGGATTTGAGGGGCTTCAAAGCACTTTAGATTTAAGCGAGTCTCTTCCCACAAGTGTGGCCGACATAACTGGTTGGTCGGGGGGTTGCACATGCATATACACTTCACGACATTACACAATTTCCAATCTTAATTTGTTCACTTCTGGAGATTACTAATTCTGCTTTTCTTTTACTTTACAGATATGATGACTAGGCGAGAATCTAAGTGATGACCCGGGAATTTTGGCAATAACAATTTGATAAATTTTCATTTATAATAATTTGAATAGACAATATAATTTGATAATCTTGTTTTATAACTATTTATATTAGGCAATATTGATTTAATAATCTTTGTTAATAAGCATTTAATTTGGTTTAATAATCTTCTTTTATAAATATTTAATTGGTGAATTTTATCTTTTAAAGATAATAAAATGTTTTCTATTTATAATATATATATTTGTATATATTGTAAATAGAAAAGCTTTGGTTTGAATTTAACAAGTAAAACCATGTTTTCAAATTCTAGTATCTATTTTGGTAATTTGTAAGTCATGATTAAATTTAATATAAAACTTTTCAAAGGTTATTTAAATAGTTAACCGTATAGTTTCAAATTACTTAAGGTAAATGTTTAATTGTTTAAAATATATTTTAACTTAAGTTTAAATTTAAATAAGATTAACAAAAAGGTTTGTTTTACTTTTTTTAAATATTGCTTGTTAATATGATTTGTAAATATATATAAAAGTTTAAAATACAGTTCACAAACATATAAAATATATGATATATTAATTCATTTAGTAATATAAGTAATTTATAAATAATGTGATAATCCCCTTTATAAATTATTTAAAATTGGCAAGATTGTTATTTTTAAACAACAATAATAATATGCTATTTTTAAATATAGATAAATAAATTTTATTAATTATTTTCAAATTGAGTTTGTGTTTGTTTAAGTATATTTGAGTTGATTTTAAATTGAATTTTAAATTGAACTTGAATTTGGATTTAAATTTGAAATTTAAAAGATAATTATTTTGGATTTAAAAATATATGTATAAGATTTTATTAGTATATAATTTGTTTTATAATATTTTATTTAAAGAAATTTATATATATAAATTTAGAAAAGTATTTATTAAGTAGGAAAGTAAAAATAAAAGCTTAAATTTAACATTTAAAATAATTAAAAATTGCATAATGACAAGTGTTAATAAATTAAATCTTAATAACAAGTGTAATGAGATAAACTTATGTATTGACAAATGTTAGAAAATTTTACAAGTGTCATCTTTTAATTTCTATTTTCTTTAATTTTTAATAAATCAAAATTAACTCTATAAAACATATATCTCCTCTCTTCTCATTCTTTTCCTATTCTCAGCTCAAAAACAAAGAAAACTCTAAAACTAAAGCCTGCAACACTTCTTCAAACCTGAGAGTCAAAATCCCAAAGCCTTCTAATATTCATACTTGAAAATCAAAAGCCTGTAACTCAAAATTTTCAAACCAGAAAACAAAACATTTTTCAAAAAGCCTATAACCAAATTTCTTTCCAAAGCAAGTTCAAGCAATTTTCTTCCAGCATTCAAGTATTTTTCCAGATCATAGCATGCAGTTTTCAAAAGTAAAGAGGCATTCAAAATTTCAAATTTCAAATTTCAAAACCATTTCAAAAGCTCTGTCATCTTTTAAACTGTGTCTAAACCATTTCTTTTTAAAACAGATTTAAATCTAGACATTTGTGATGATTTATCTAGTATTATGGTTTGCATGATTTATTTATCCGGAGTATATATTTGGAATTGCTCTGATTATTTGGATATGTCTGTATATACATATACAGTTGGTTTCAGTTGTTTTCACAGGCTAGAAAACAAGTTCAAAAATCATTTCCTATCTCTCAAACTTTTATCTGACTATGATCTCAAAAAGGAAAATGATTGCATTGATGTAAATTTGTGTTTAAAAATAGTTTCAAAAATTTATATTTAGTAATTAATCAAAAATAGGAAATTACAGTAAAGGAATCAAAATAGATCAAAATTTGATAATTTCAATTTCAAGTTTAGATTGTATAAAATGAATTGTCATGGCAAATAATGAATTTTAGGCACAAATATCATAATTTTTAGTCAAGTAATTACTAAGAAAATCAGAGTTGAAGGGTTTTGGGTTTATCGCCAATTTTCGACGATCGGCGTGGTGGACGGCGTCGAGATTGTTATCGAAGGAAGCTGGTGGGTGGATGGACTCAAAAAAAATGACTGTAGATTTTTTTCGTGATCGAGGCGGCCTATCGAAGGAATAGTAGGGTTTTAGTGTTGTTTTTGTTGAGTTAAAAGTCGAGGTGATCTCGACGACAATGGCATTTCGTGCTCAATCGCGAGGGTGCGATCGCGATGTGGTGATGTGAAGCTGCTCTGGAAGGTGTGTGGTGGGTTCCAGTCGATGTGATCATCATCGACATTGAACTGTGTTGTTTGTTTTGGGTTCCAATGGAAATCGAAATGCTCGATTTCGATTTGCTGTTGCTTTCGTCGAACTGGGAGGTCAGAAGCTTCAACTAGATTGTGGGTGATTGGAGGGTGGTCGAAACGGTGATTGAACGCAGTCTAAGTGGGCGTGCACGTGCATGGTACGTGTTGGGGTCTGGTGAAGTTTGAGTCTTCAGGGATGAAGTATCGGCTTGGGAATTTTCTCGAGGTAGTCTTATGTTTGACTCGAAGATGTACTGTTTGTGAGTGTCTCGTGTTATGTTCGAGTTTGCGTTCGAGTTTTGGTTCATCTTGCTCAAGTTGTTATCGTTGTTACTTCCAAAACTTTGTGTTTTATAAATAAATCATATACAATTTTATATTAAGCAAGAAAAATCAAGTTTTAAAAGATAAGAAATTTTTTAACAAATTTTCAAAGCAAAATGTTTTAACAAGTTAAAAAAAGTTTAAAGCATAACAAAAATAAAATTTTCCAAGTTAAATTCTTTTATTAAAATTCCAAAGTGAATGTTTGAACAAGTTTAAGTTAAAAGATTATTTAAGTAATTTAGTTTTCAAAAAGAATGTTTTGTCAAATTTGAAGTGTATTTTGAAAGAATATGTTTCAAAGCAAAAGATAAATTATTTAACAAGTTTAAATAAGTTTTTAAAGAAGTGTAAGCCATATTTTCCAAAGTTAAATTCATCAAACAACTTTTAAAAATAAAGGTTATTAAAATGATTAAGATTTCAAAGAAAGTTTTAACAAGTTTCTAAGTAAGGTTTCAAGATTAAAATGTTTAGACAAGTTAAATATTTAAAATGGTTTTGTTTTAAAGTAAATGATATAATTTTAATTATGTAATACATTCCTAAATATTTCTTATATTAAAGTTTAATAAGTAATTGATGAAGATAAAGAATTTATCTTTAGTTAAGGTTATGATTAAATGAAGACAATTAATTGTGAAATTAATTAGAAGTTAATCATTTAATGAAATTAACAAAGGTTAATTAATCAATAATTACTTGGTATAAGTAATTAGTGGATAGTTAATGATTGTAATCAATGTAAAGATTATTAACTAGGGAATATGAAATGATTAATTAATTTAATTAATTTAAGATAATTAATTAAGGATAATCATATGTGGAATTGGTTGTGTATAATTAGTTAATGTAATTTATAAAGTATAATTACTTAGTGATGTAATTAAAGGGGTAATTACTGGATGTAATTAATTGAAGGACAATTAATTAATGGAAGAAATTTAGGTTTAATTACTTTGTGTAATTAATAAGAAGGATAATTACTTAGTGGAAGTAATTAAGGATTAATTACTTAGTGTAATTAATTAAAGAATTAATTAATAAAATTTATTTAGAAGTTAATTAAGTTATGTGATTAATTAAGGGTAATTACTAAATGTGATTAATCAGGGTTGATTAATGAATATGATCAATTAAAGATTACTTGTTAAATCTAATTAATTTAAAAAGAATAATTAATTTATGACAGTAATTAGAGGATCATTAATTAATGTAATTAACGAGAATAATTAAAGGGTTAGCTAATTAATATTAAAGGATAATTAATCAATATAAGTGATTATAGAATAATTAATGTAATTAACTAAGAGTTAAGGTAATTAGTTATAGCTAATTAATAGATGAGAGTAATTAAAGGTTAATTACTGTATATGGTTAAGAATAATTAATTTGTGTAATTAATTAAAGGTAAATTGCTTAATGTAATTAAAGAATAATTGATCAAGGATGATTAATTAAGATGGATAATTAGAGACGATTAATTAATTGGTTTGTAATTAATTAATGGTTAAGTAACCAGGATTTATAGTGATGGAAGTAATTAATTTAATTTATTTTAAATTAATAGAGATGGTGTGACTAATAAATCTTTCTTATGGATGTTTGAATGATATTGGATGCCTTGGATTATGTGATATCTCTGATATAGGATATGTGTTGCTTTGTGATATGAGATGCTTTGTTTGAATTATGATATGGATTATCTATTTATGATAATGTGAATTATCTATCTGCGTGAGAATAGATAATGAATTGAATTGTTTTTAACTTAAAAAAACTAGACCTTAAAAGACGGCGTTTTGGATTTCGTTGAAACTGGGATCGGATTTGCTTCAGTACAGCATGATAGGGGGTTCGCGCTTCGCGTTTGGTGGCGAACGGAAGACTCTTACCCCTGCATGTCCCTTTGAGGTAGTATAAGGCCTTGGGTTGGTTGCGAGTCGAGAGGCTGGCCGTAAAAGCAAATTCGAGGTACCACTATATGCCACGGTGGAGAGTGGCAGCTATCGATGGTTGAAAAGCCTAAACCATTACAGTGGTATTAGAGCGCTAGGTTGAGTGAATACCTAGGCTTTGGAGTGATTTCTTTCTTGAGAGAGCGTATTTGTAATTTTGATATAAATACATACATATATTTATGTGTGTATATATATTTCTACTTATTTGTTGGGTTACCTGTTCGGGTTTTCCAGTATGAGTTCTAGAGGTAGAAAGGGTAGTGGTGTGTGTAGCATGACTACCAATGAAAGAAGTCCGAGTGTTGAGATCGGAAGTATATCTACCGAGGCTATAGACCCAATACTGCCTCGAATGAGCTTTGCGGTGGTGTAAGGATTTCACCAAACTCGGAGGGAAGCCTTTTTAAGGTGCAAAGTCCATCTTTAAAGTGCAAGTTTGGATGAGTAGAGTTTGGGTTTGTCGGTTAAGCAGAAGCGAGCGATGGTATCTTGGCAACTTCAGGAAGAAGCGGCTGCGTGGTGAGACGTTGCGTCTATGGTTGTTTCTAAAGATGTTTCTTTTGAATCAATTTTAAGGAAGTGTATCTGCATCGGTGATGAGACTAAGTTCAACGGGGTGTTTGTGTTTGGTTTAAGGCCCGAGTTTCTTGATGAGATGTCTGCCCATCTCAAGGCTCAGTGTGGGATTGGATGATATGGCTTTGAGGTTCGAAGAGCTTTGGATAGGAAGTCTTTGGCATCTGTGTCAGCAATGCAGCTCGGAGGTGTTCTGTGTGCCGATAAGAAGGTCATCTGGCTAAGCAGTGTTCTACAGGTGGAGTTTAGAAGCAGCAGAGTGGACCCATTTCTTCGATGGATTGGCTAGATAAGCATAAGCTGTTCTGAGTGGTAAAGAGGGAATAGTATCTTTGGGGGCTAAACTGGATAGGATCGCAAAAGTGACTTGCGATAGTTGAGTGTTCCCTTGGATAGTCTTTTGCTTAGGATCGAGGCATCTCTAGGGAATGTAGGAGTTATCGAAGTTGTCAGAGATTTTTCCGGATGTCTTCGTAGAAGTCAAGGTTTGGTGAAGCAGCTCAAGATTTCATGGAACTTCTGTGTTTTCTCTTTATGGATCTATTGCACCGTGTTTTTCGAGATGTGTCGGTCAAGTCTGTGCTCATGTTCATCGAAGGCATTCTCATCTACTCCAGATCAGAGTTGCGCAGTGGAAGCAAGGTGGCAGCTATTCTAGAGTGGAAGTAACCCTAGACTCCTTGGAAGTTCGCAGTTTTCTTAAATAAGAGGGTTTCTACAGGAAGTTCATTCGTATTTGAAAGCTAGGTTGTCAAGTGCACCTGTTTTGTCTTTTTCGAATAGGAGAAGTAATTTCAATCTACTGATGTAGAGTTTGTGTTCTTGATTTCTGTAGATCTTGAGAGGATCGTTTTGTTGGGTTGTTTTTAGTCCAGTTTGTTTCAAGAAGCATCAGCGAAAGTTGAGCTGATCAGGAAGGATGAAGGCAGCCTAGGATCGTTATAAGAGTTTTGTAGATAAGAGACGGAGGAATTTGGATTTCAAAGTCGGAGATTTGATTTTGGATAAGTTTTCTCCGATCAAAGAAGCTATAAGATTTGGTAAAACTGGGAAGCAAGCTCCGAGAAATATTGGATCTTTCTGTGATCTTATAAGGATAAGTGTTTTGGATTACAGGATTGAATTGCCAGTTTGGATAGATGGGATTCACAAGGTATTTCACGTATCTCTGCGGGAGTACGTTATGATCCATCACAGGTTATGGAACCTGCAGTTCAGGAGGATTTGGTAGTTGAGTCAGACTTGACCATGGTCAGATATCCTATTCAGTTTTGTAGATCTAGATGAGTAGGAACTCAGAAGCTTAGTGGTGTAGCTAGTTTGGATTCAATAGAGCGAGTATTCCAGTGTTTGTACCTGGGAAACTGTAGATAGTATGAGGAAGTCCTATGCAGAATTTTATCTGGATAGTTAGAATAAATTGGTTGTTGTGGTTGTTAGTATCTGGCTGATATGTATACTTTGCTGTTTGGAAAGAAATCTTTGCTGGATTTATCAAATTATCTTTGCTTTTAAATTTCGGAGACGAAATTTTTTTAAGGGGAGTGGAATGTGATGACTCGGGAATTTTGGCAATAACATTTTGATAAATTTTCATTTATAATAATTTGAACAGACAATATAATTTGATAATCTTGTTTTATAACTATTTATATTGGGCAATATTGATTTAATAATCTTTGTTAATAAACATTTAATTTGGTTTAATAATCTTCCTTTATAAATATTTAATGGGTGAATTTTATCTTTTAAAGCTAATAAAATGTTTACTATTCATAATGTATATATTTGTATATATTGTAAATAGAAAAGCTTTGGTTTGAATTTAACAAATAAAAACATGTTTTCGAATTCTAGTATATATTTTGGTAATTTGGAAGTTATGATTAAATTTAATATAAAACTTTTCAAAGGTTATTTAAATAGTTAACCGTATAGTTTCAAATTACTTAAGGTAAATGTTTAATTGTTTAAAATATATTTTAATTTAAGTTTAAATTTAAATAAGATTAACAAAAAGGTTTGTTTTATATATTTTAAATATTGCTTGACAAATATGATTTGTAAATACATATAAAAGTTTAAAATACAATTCACAAACATATAAAACATAAGATACATTAATTCATTTAGTAATATAAGTAATTTATAAATAATGTGATAATCCCCTTTATAAATTGTTTAAAATTGGCAAGATTGTTATTTTTAAACAACAATAATATGCTGTTTTTAAATATAGATAAAAATTAAATTTGTGTTTGTTTAAGTATATTTGAGTTGATTTTAAATTGAATTTTAAATTGAATTTGAATTTGAATTTGGATTTAAATTTGAAATTTAAAAGATAATCATTTTGGATTTAAAAATATATGTATAAAATTTTATTAGCATATAATTGGTTTTATAATATTTTCTTTAATCAGTTTTTTATATATAAATTTAGAAAAGTATTTATTAGATAGGAAAGTAAATATAAAAGCTTTAATTTAACATTTAAAATAATTAAAAATTGCACAATGACAAGTGGCAATAAATTAAATCATATGACAAATGTTAGAAAATTTTAAAAGTGTCATCTTTTAATTTCTATTTTCTTTAATTTTTAATAAATCGAACTTAACTCTATAAAACATATATCTCCTCTCTTCTCATTCTTTTCTTGTTCTTAGCTCAAAAACAAAGAAAAATCTAAAACTGAAGCCTGTAACACTTCTTCAAACCTGAGAAATCAAAATCCCAAAGCCTGCTAATATTCATACTTGAAAATCAAAAGCCTGTAACTCAAAATTTTCAAACCAGAAAACAAAACATGTTTCAAAAAGCCTATAACCAAATTTCTTTCCAAAGCAAGTTCAAGAAATTTTCTTCCAGCATTCTTGTATTTTTCTAGATCATAGCATGCAGTTTTCAAAAGCAAAGAGGCATTCAAGTTTTCAAATTTCAAAACCATTTCAAAAGCTCTGTCATCTTTTAAACTGTGAGTATACCTTTTCGTTTTAAAATCGATTCAAATCTAGATATTTGTGATGATTTATGTGGTATTATGGTTTGCATGATTTATTTATCTAGAGTATATATTTGGAATTGCTCTGATTATTTATATGCCTCTTTATACGTGTACAGTTGGTTTCTGTTGTTTTCACAGGCTAGGAAATAAGTTCAAAAATCATTTCCTATCTCTCAAACTTTTATCTAACTATGATCTCAAAAAGGCAAATGATTGCACTGATGTAAATTTGTGTCTAAAAATAGTTTCAAAAATTTATATTTAGTAGTTAATCAAAAATAAGAAATTACAGTAAATGAATCAAATATAGATCAAAATTTGATAATTTTAATTTCAAGTTTAGATTGTATATAATGAATTGTCATGGAAAATGATGAATTTAGGCACAAATATCATAATTTTTAGTCAAGTAACTACTGAGAAAATCAGAGTTGAAGGGTTCTGGGTTTATCGCCAATTTCCGGCGATCGGCATTTTAGACGGCGTCGAGATTGTTGTCGAAGGAAGCTGGTGGGTGGATGGACCTAGAATAAATGGCTGTAGATTTTTCTGGTGATCGAGGCGGCCTATCGAAGGCATACTAGGGTTTTGAGTGTTGTTTTTGTTGAGTTGAAATTTAGGGTGATCTCGACGACAATGGTGTTTCGAGCTCGATCGCGAGGGTTGCGATCGCGATGTGGTGATGTGAAGCTGCTCTAGAAGAATGCGGCGGGTTCCAGTCGACATGATCATCGTCGGTGTTGAACTGTGTTGTTTGTTTTGGGTTCCAGTGGAAATCGAAATGCTCGATTTCAATTTTCTGTTGCTTTCATCGAACTGGGTGGTCAAAAGCTTCAGCTAAATCGTTGGCGACTGGAGGGTGGTCGGAACGGTGATTGAAGGCGGTCTGAGTGGATGTGCATGTGCATGGTGCACGTTGGGGTCTGGTGAAGTTTGAATCTTCGAGGATGAAATATCGGTTCGGGAATTTTCTCGAGGTTGTCTTATGTTCGACTCGAAGCTGTAGTGTTTGCGAGTGTCTCGTGTTGTGTTCGAGTTTGCATTCGAGTTTTGGTTCATCTTGCTCGGGTTGTTATCGTTGTTACTTCTAGACCTTTGTGTTTTATAAATAAATCATGTGCGGTTTTATATTAAGCAAGAAAAATCAAGTTTTAAAAGGTAAGAAAATGCATAAGAAATTTTCAAAGCAAAATGTTTTAAACAAGTTAAAAAAAAGTTTAAAGCATAACAAAAATAAGTTTTTCCAAGTTAAATTCTTTTATTAAAATTCCAAAGTGAATGTCTGAACAAGTTTAAGTTTAAAGATTATTTAAGTAATTTAGTTTTCAAAAAGAATGTTTTGTCAAATTTGAAGTGTATTCTGAAAGAATATGTTTTAGAGCAAAAGGGAAATTATTTAACAAGTTTAATTAAGTTTTCAAAGAAGTGTAAGCCATACTTTCCAAAGTTAAATTCATCAAACAAGTTTTACAAATAAAAGGTTATTAAAGTGATTAAGATTTCAAAGAAAGTTTCAACAAGTTTCTAAGTAAGTTTTCAAGGATTATAATGTTTTAAACAAGTTAAATGTTTAAAATGGTTTTGTTTTAAAGTAAATGATATAATTTTAATTATGTAATAAATTCCTAAATATTTCTTCTAATAAAGTTTAATAAGTAATTAATGAAGAAAAAGAATTTATCTTTAATTAAGGTTGTGATTAAATAAAGATAATTAATTGTGAAATTAATTATAAGTTAATCATTTAATGAAATTAATAAAGGTTAATTAATCAATAATTACTTGGTATAAGTAATTAGTGGATAGTTAATGATTGTAATCAATGTAAAGATCATTAACTAGGGATTATGAAATGATTAATTAATGTGATTAATTTAAGATAATTAATTAAGGATAGTCATATGTGGAATTGGTTATGTATAATTACTTAATGTAATTTATAAAGCATAATTACTTAGTGATGTAATTAAAGGGGTAATTACTGGATGTAATTAATTGAAGGATAATTAATTAATGAAAGTAACTTAGGTTTAATTACTTTATGTAATTAATAAGAAGGATAATTACTTAGTGGAAGTAATTAATGATTAATTACTTAGTGTAATTAATTAAAGAATTATTTAATAAAATTTATTTAGAAGTTAATTAAGTAATGTAATTAATTAAGGGTTATTAATTACTGAATGTGATTAATCAAGGTTGATTAATGAATATGATTAATTATAGATTACTTATGAAATATAATTAATTTAAAAAGAATAATTAATTTATGAAAGTAATTAGAGGATCATTAATTAATGTAATTAATGAGAATAATTAGAGGGTTAGCTAATTAATAAATGTGATTAATTAAAGGATAATTAATCAATATAAGTGATTATAGAATAATTAATTAATGTAATTAATTATAGTTAATTAATAGATGAGAGTAATTAAAGGTTAATTATTGTAAATGGTTAAGAATAATTAATTTGTGTAATTAATTAAAGGCAAATTACTTAATGTAATTGAAGAATAATTAATCAAGGATGATTAATTAAGATAGATAACTAGAGGACGATTAATTACTTGGTTTGTAATTAATTAATGGTTAAGTAAGCAGGATTTATAGTGATGGAAGTAATTAATTTAATTTATTTTAAATTAATAGAGATGGTGTGACTAATAAATCTTGCTTATGGATGATTGAATGATATTGGATGCCTTGGATTATGTGATATCTCTGATATAGGATATGTTTTGCTTTGTGATATGAGATGCTTTGGTTGAATTGTGATATGGATTATCTATTTGTGATAATGTGAATTATCTATCTGTGTGAAAATAGATAATAAATTGAATTTTTTAACTTAAAAACAACTTGACCTTAAAAACGACATTTTGGACTTCGGTGAGACCGAGATCGGATTTGCTTCAGTATTGCATGATAGGTGGTTCTCGCTTCGCGTTTGTGGCGAACGGGAGACTCTTACCCTTACATGTCCCTTTGAGGTACTATAAGGCCTTGGGTTGGTTGCGAGTCGAGAGGCTGGCCGTAAAAGCAAATTCGAGGTACCACTATATGCCACGGCGGAGAGTGGCCGCTGTCGATGGTTGTAAAGCCTAGACCATTACAATGGTATCAGAGTGCTAGGTTGAGTGAATACCTAGGCTTTGGAGTGATTTCTTTCTTAAGAGAGTGTATTTGTAATTGATATATATATATATATATATATATATATATTTCTACCTATTTGTTGGGTTACCTATCTGGGTTTTCCAATATGAGTTCTAAAGGTAGGAAGGGTAGTGGTGTCTGTAACACGACTACCAATGGAAGAAGTCCGAGTGTTGAGATTGGAAGTACATCTGCCGAGGCTGTAGACCCAATACTGCCTCGAGTGAGCTTTGCAGTGGTTTAAGGATTTGACCAATCTCGGGGGGAAGCCTTTTTAAGGTGCAGAGTCCATCTTTGAAGTGCAAGTTTGGATGAGTAGAGTTTGGATCTGGTTGTTATGCAGAAGAGAGCGATGGTACCTTCGCAACTCCAGGAAGAAGCAGCTGCGTGGTGAGACGCAGTATCTATGGATGTTTCTAAAGATGTTTCTTTTGGAGCAAGTTTAAGAAAGTGTGTCTACGTCGGTGATGAGACTAAGTTTAGCAAGGTGTTTGTGTTTGGTTTGAGGCCCGAGTTTCTTGAGGAGATGTCTGCCCATCTCAAGGCTCAGTGTGGGATTGGATGATATGGCTTTGAGGTTCGAAGAGCTTTGGATAGGAAGTCTTTGGTATCTGTGTCAGCAATGCAACTCGGAGGTGTTCTGTGTGCCGACAAGAAGGTCATCTGGCTAAGCAGTGTTCTAGAGGTGGAGTTCAGAAGCAGCAGAGTGGACCCATTTCTTCGATGGATTGGCTAGATAAGCATAAGCTATTCTGATTGGTAAAGAGAGAACAGTATCTTTGGAGGCTAAACTGGATAGGATCGCAAAAGTGACTTGCGATAGTTGAGTGTTCCCTTGGGTAATCTTTTGCTTAGGATTGAGGCATCTCTAGGGAATGTAGGTGTTATCGAGGTTGTCAGATATTTTTCCAGATGTCTTCGTAGAAGTCAAGGTTTGGTGAAGCAGCTCAGGATTTCATGGAACTTCTGTGTTTTCTCTTTATGTGTCTATTGAACCATGTTTTTGGGGATGTGTTGGTCAAGTCTGTGCTCATGTTCATTGACGGCATTCTCATATACTCCCGATCAGAGTTGAGCAGTGGAAGCAAGGTGGAAGCTATTCTAGAGTGGAAGCAACCCTAGACTCCTTGGAAGTTCGCAGTTTTCTTAAATAAGAGTGTTTCTACAGGAAGTTCATTCAGATCTGAAGGCTAGGCGGTCAAGTGCACCTGTTTTTTCTTTTTTGGATAGGTGAAGTATGTTTAATTTACTAATGATTGTGGAGTAGAGTTTGTGTTCTTGATTTCTGTAGATCTTGAGCGGATCATTTTGTTGGGCTGTTTTTGGTCCAGTTTGTTTCAAGAAGCATCGACGAAGGTTGAGCTGATCAGGAAGGATGAAGGCAGCCCAGGATCATTAGAAGATTTTTGTGGATAAGAGATGGAGGAATTTGGATTTCGAAATAGGATATCTGATTTTGGATAAGTTTTCTCCGATCAAAGGAGCTATAAGATCTGGTAAAATTGGAAAGCTAGCTCCGAGATACATTGGATCTTTCTGTGGTCTTGTAAGGATAAGTGTTTTGGCTTACATGATTGAATTTCCAGTTTGGATAGCTGGGATTCACAAGGTATTCACGTATCTTTGAGGGAGTACGTGTATGATCCAATACTGGTTATGGAATCTGCAGTTCAGGAGGATTTTATACTTGAGTCGGACTTTACCGTGGTCAGATATCCCGTTCGGTTATGTAGATCTAGATGAGTAGGAGCTCAGAAGCTTAGTGGCGTAGCTAGTTTGGATTCAGTAGAGCGAGTATTCCAGTGTTTGTACCTGGGAAACTCTAGATAATATTAGGAAGTCCTATCTAGAATTTTGTTTGGATATTTAGAATAAATTAGTTGATGTGGTTGTTAATATCTGGCTGATATGTATGCTTTGTTGTTTGGAAAGAAATATTTGTTGGATTTCTCAAATTATCTTTGTTTTTAAATTTCAGGGACGAAATTCTTTTAAGAGGGGGAGGAATGTGATGACCCTGGAATTTTGGCAATAACAATTTGACAAATTTTCATTTATAATAATTTGAATAGACAATATAATTTGATAATCTTGTTTTGTAACTATTTATATTGGGCAATATTGTTTTAATAATCTTTCTTGATAAGCATTTAATTTGGTTTAATAATCTTCTATAATAAATATTTAATTGGTGAATTTTATCTTTTAAAGCTAATAAAATGTTTTCTATTTATAATGTATATATTTGCATATATTGTATATAGAAAAGCTTTGGTTTGAATTTAATAAATTAAAACATGTTTTCAAATTCTAGTATATATTTTGGTAATTTTGAAGTTATGATTAAATTTAATATAAAACTTTTCAAAGGTTATTTAAATAGTTAACCATATAGTTTCAAATTACTTAAGGTAAATGTTTAATTGTTTCAAAAATATATTAACTTACGTTTAAATTTAAATAAGATTAACCAAAAGGTTTGTTTTACATTTTTCAAATATTGCTTGATAAATATGATTTTAAATATATGTAAAAGTTTAAAATACAATTCACAAACATATAAAATATATGATACATTAATTCATTTAGTAATATAAGTAATTTATAAATTATATGATAATCCCCTTTATAAATTATTTAAAATTGGCAAGATTGTTATTATTAAACAATAATAATATGCTGTTTTTAAATATAGATAAGTAAATTTTATTAATTATTTTCAAATTGAATTTGTGTTTGTTTAATTATATTTGAGTTGATTTTAAATTGAATTTGGATTTAAATTTGAAATTTAAAAGATAATTATTTTGGATTAAAAAATATATATATAAGATTTTATTAGTATATAATTTGTTTTATAATATTTTCTTTAAAGAAATTTATTTATATAAATATAGAAAAGTATTTATTAAATAGGAATGTAAGTATAAAAGCTTAAATTTAACATTTAAAATAATTAAAAATTGCATAATGACAAGTGTTAATAAATTAAATCATCTTAATAACAAGTGTAATGAGATAAACTTATGTATTGACAAATGTTAGAAATTTTTACAAGTGTCATCTTTTAATTTCTATTTTCTTTAATTTTTAATAAACCAAAATTAACTCTATAAAACATGTATCTCCTCTCTTCTCATTCTTTTCCTATTCTTAGCTCAAAAACAAAGAAAACTCTAAAACTAAAGCCTGTAACACTTCTTCAAACCTAAGAAATCAAAATCCCAAAGCCTGGTAATATTCATACTTGAAAATCAAAAGCCTGTAACTCAAAATTTTCAAACCAGAAAACAAAACATGTTTCAAAAAGCCTGTAACCAAATTTCTTTCCAAAGAAAGTTCTAGCAATTTTCTTCCAGCATTCAAGTATTTTTCCAGATCATAGCATGCAGTTTTCAAAAGCAAAGAGGCATTCAAATTTTCAAATTTCAAAACCATATCAAAAGCTCTGTCATCTTTTAAACTGTGAGTAAACCTTTTCTTTTTAAAACAGATTTAAATCTAGACATTTGTGATGATTTATCTGGTATTATGGTTTGCATGATTTATCTATCCGGAGTATATATCTGGAATTGCTCTGATTATTTAGATATGTCTGTATATACATATACAGTTGGTTTCAGTTGTTTTCACAGGCTAGGAAACAAGTTCAAAAATCATTTCCTATCTCTCAAACTTTTATCTAACTATGATCTCAAAAAGGAAAATGATTGCATTGATGTAAATTTGTGTTTAAAAATAGTTTCAAAAATTTATATTTAGTAATTAATCAAAAATAGGAAATTACAGTAAAGGAATCAAATATAGATCAAAATTTAATAATTTTAATTTCAAGTTTAGATTGTATAAAATGAATTGTCATGGCAAATGATGAATTTAGGCACAAATATCATAGTTTTTACTCAAGTAATTACTGAGAAAATCAGAGTTGAAGGGTTTTGGGTTTATCGCCAATTTCCAACGATCGGCGTGGTGGACAGCGGCGAGAATGTTGTCGAAGGAAGTTGGTGGGTGGATGGACCCAAGAAAAATGGCTGTAGATTTTTCTGGTGATCGAGGTGGCCAATCAGAGGCATACTGGGGTTTTGGGTGTTGTTTTTGTTGAGTTGAAAGTGGAGGTGATATCGACGACAATGGTGTTTCGGGCTTGATCGCGAGGGTTGCGATCGCGACATGGTGATGTGAAGCTGCTCTGGAAGGAATGCGGTGGGTTCTAGTCGACGTGATCATCGTCGGCGTCGAACTATGTTGTTTGTTATGGGTTCCAGTGGAAATCTAAATGCTCGATTTCAATTTGCTGTTGCTTTCATCGAACTGGGTGGTCAGCAGCTTCAGCAAGATCGTAGGCGACTGGAGGGTGGTCGAAACGGTGATCGAAGGCGGTCTGAGTGGGTGTGCACCTGCACAGTGCACGTTGGGGTCTGGTGAAGTTTGAGTCTTCGGGGATGAAGTATCGGCTTGGGAATTTTCTTGAGGTAGTCTTGTGATCGACTCGAAGCTGTAGTGTTTGCGAGTGTCTCGTGTTGTGTTCGAGTTTACATTCGAGTTTTGGTTTATCTTGCTCAGGTTGTTATCGTTGTTACTTCCAGACCTTCGTGTTTTATAAATAAATCATGTGCAGTTTTATATTAAGTAAGAAAAATCAAGTTTTCAAAGATAAGAAAATGTTTAACAAAATTTCAAGGCAAAATGTTTTAAATAAGTTAAAAAAAGTATAAAGCGTAACAAAATAATTTTTTCCAAGTTAATTCTTTTATTAAAATTCCAAAGTGAATGTTTGAACAAGTTTAAGTTTAAAGATTATTTAAGTAATTTAGTTTTCAAAAAAATGTTTTTTTAAATTTTAATTGTATTTTGAAAGAATATGTTTCAAAGCAAAAGATAAATTATTTAACAAGTTTAAATAAGTTTTCAAAGAAGTTTAAGCCATATTTTTCAAAGTTAAATTCATCAAACAAGTTCTAAAAATAAAAGGTTATTAAAGTGATTAAGATTTCAAAGAAAGTTTCAACAAGTTTCTAAGTAAGGTTTCAAGGATTAAAATGTTTTAAACAAGTTAAATGTTCAAAATGGTTTTGTTTTAAAGTAAATGATATAATTTTAATTATGTAATAAATTCCTAAATATTTCTTATAATAAAGTTCAATAAGTAATTAATGAAGATAAAGAATTTATCTTTAATTAAGGTTGTGATTAAATAAAGATAATTAATTATGAAATTAATTAGAAGTTAATCATTTAATGAAATTAATAAAGGTTAATTAATCAATAATTACTTGGTATAAGTAATTAATGGATAATTATTGAGTGTAATCAATGTAAAGATCATTAATTAGGGTTTATGAAATGATTAATTAATGCGATTAATTTAAGATAATTAATTAAGGATAATCATATGTGGAATTGGTTATGTATAATTACTTAGTGAAGTAATTAAATGGGTAATTAATGGATGTAATTAATTGAAGGATAATTAATAATGGAAGTAATTTAGGTTTAATTGCTTTGTGTAATTAATAAGAAGGGTAATTACTTAGTGGAAGTAATTAAGGATTAATTACTTACTGTAATTAATTGAATAATTAATTAATAAAATTTATTTAGAAGTTAATTAAGTTATGTAATTAATTATGGGTAGTTAATTCCTGAATGTGATTAATCAAGGTTGATTAATGAATATGATTAATTATAGATTACTTGTTAAATGTAATTATAATTAGAGGATCATTAATTAATGTAATTAATGAGAATAATTAAAAGGTTAGCTAATTAATAAATGTGATTAATTAAAGGATAATTAATCAATATAAGTGATTATAGAATAATTAATTATATCTAATTAATAGATAAGAGTAATTAAAGGCTAATTACTGTAAATGGTTAAGAATAATTAATTTGTGTAATTAATTAAAGGTAAATTACTTAATGTAATTGAAGAATAATTAATCAAGGATGATTAATTAAGATGGATAATTAGTGGATGATTAATAAATTGCTTTGTAATTAATTAATGGTTAAGTAAGCAGAATTTATAGTGATGGAAGTAATTAATTTATTTTATTTTAAATTAATAGAGATGGCGTGACTAATAAATCTTGCTTATGGATGATTGAATGATATTAGATGCCTAGGATTATGTGATATCTCTAATATAGGATATGTGCTGCTTTGTGATATGAGATGTTTTGGTTGAATTGTGATATGGATTATCTATTTGTGATAATGTGAATATCTATCTGTGTGAAAATAGATAATAAATTGAATTGTTTTTAACTTAAAAACAACTTGACCTTAAAAGGCGGCGTTTTGGATTTCAGTGAGACCGAGATCAGATTTCCAAATTTGGATATTCGAAAACCACATCGATCCAAATTAAACGATAGGTCGTGAATCTTAGGTGATGATCGAGATGATGATTCAGAGTGCAAGGGCTATTGTTGTTGACTCTGAGGGTGATTCCAAAATGAGTGTAACGAGATAGTGCCTTCGGTTTTGTTCGAACCCGGAACGAACTTGTATGGATTGAATGCTTTAAGAACATCGTCATTGGAGGACGATGAGCATTCTAAGTTATGTGTTCTGAAAAGGTAATCATAGCCTCAAGCCTCATCAACCGAGAATGGCTAAAGCAGGGGAGGTGCAGCAAGGCTAAGTGGGTAGCACTCAAGTAGGACGAGATTTCCCTTGTCTAGAGGTTCCTTTTTATTTGGCTATGTGGGCAGTTAGTTGCAAACAACTGCGGGATTGTCTTGTTCGGGACTATCCAGTAAGATGGTTCCGACCTTGTCTTGCAGGGGACCCCTGTAAGCCTGCCATTGTATGGAATCCAATCTCCAATAAGTGTTGTATGCATTGATTGTGCCCAACTATGTTGGAACGCGAGAAATAAGCATTCCAACTATTTTTGTATTTTACTTGAAAACCCTAAACCCTATTATAATATAATTGGATTTCCTATCAACTGTTTTGGTTATCGTAAAGTAAAAACTTTTTTGTGTTTATGTGCGGCAAGTCTTACGAGATACCTTTAGTTTTCAAAGTTAAGCAACTTTAACCTGTTTACTCACACCAGACCCATGTCTGACTCGGAGTTTATTTTCTGCTTTATTAAACTCTAGGGTACGCAAATTTTTATGAGTAGCCAAGGGATTCAGGTTAGCTTTGACGAATTATGGAGGAGATTTGGAGCATGAGGCTTCAACGTGTAGATATATAATAGTTCCGTTGTATTTGTATCTCTGTGATGAAGTCTGTATTGTACTGGAGTTGTATGATTGGCAGGTCTTTATAACTGTCCAGTTTGAGATGTATAAGTTGTATAACTCTGATGTATATGGTACTACGTGATTAATATTTTTAATTCGTTCCGCTGTTAGATTCTGATATCTGTTTTGTTCTTTCTTCTCTATCTTTTCTCTTTTCCATCCCTTTCTTTCTTAATAATGATGCGTCTTTCTGTGGAATGAACGGCGGGTCATTACTATCTATATTAGGAAGCCTTCGCTCGGCACGTCAGTCATCCAGTTCATACTACGAGTCTCACAGAAGGAAAGTTGATAGAGATCGCAATCGCGGTTATTCTAGCCATGAGCATTATGAAAGGAGAGGGACTGAGATAAAGAATATAAATATCGCTCATGATCATGCTCTCCACCCCCCTCGAGCTCGAACACAACCCTCCGACCAAGATAGACAACGCTTAGAGTCTGTACGCCAAAAGCTATCTTCTCAAGTTCCAAGGTCCGATTCGCAGCATCGTAGGACGGAAGCTGAAGCTCCCACTATCACTGAACAAGCGGTCAGTGAGCCCACTAGGGAAAGAGCGATCAAAATCGCCCGATTGAGAAAATATTTTCCGAACATTTGTTTCGACGGCTTATCTTCCCTCCACACTTAAAGAAAATTCCAGCTGGGCAGGAATGAATGATGCATGATTACATCCACGATATTTACACCCAATACAAGGAGTGGATGAAAGCCGCGGATAAAGCATCGGCGGTGGCTTTTGAGCAAGCAAAAACAATTGAGAAGCTAGAAACCAACCTCTCCCAAAAGGACCGTATAATACAAGTGCTTAAAATGAAGTTGAATCTTCCCGGAAATCAAAAATAGAGGCCACCAAGAAAGCCGACGAGGCAATCAGTCCATGGAAAGGATGCGACAGACTCATTTCGCTTTGGTTGAGGAGATGGGCCACCAAAACACCACTTTTGCGGCCGAAAGGGATGCTGCTCTAAAGGAACTTAACGGTCTTGAAGCCAAACTTTCTAAAATCGTTAAAGAAAAGGATGATGCAAATAATGCAGCCTAGGAGGCGTGTGAACAAGCTGAGGTGCTTTGGGGTGAAAAAGACGCAACAACACTTAAAATTCGGGAAGCTGAGGCCAGGGTTGAGGATTAATTTAAGATGGCAGAGACCAGGTCAGAGGCCGATATTGAAGACCTTCTGATCGCATACGATGCTAATGTTTTGAAGCATAGAAATCTAACCTGGCTCAATAATTATCCAACACACCTGTATAACGCTTAGGGCCTATTGGTAGAAGATGAAAAGGCTGAACACTAAGCTGAATCGATCGATGAATTCGAACTTAAGAACCGGGTGTTGAGTGAAGATGAAAGAAAAGTTCTCCATGACATCATGATCACATACGAAAAGGAGAAACTTGGTTCTTAACTTCTGGACGTTGGAGAAAGTTCTGGTGTCGAGCACCATGATGTGGTCCCCGAAACTCTTATGCCGACCCAGTCCGAGTCTACACCTACGGTTGATCCTCAGCCACAGTTGTCTCCAGCTCATGAGCAAGTCTTTAAGGTTGCTCCGCCACCGCGTGTCAAACTGAGGAAGGTATTCTAAACATTTCCTACACTTGCTCAAAATTGGAAGCGCTACTTAAAGTAGTCACTAATAGAATTTTCTTTGTCTCTACCCAATGATTAGAGCCATATCGATCGTACCCCCTACAACTCAATAATCACATCATACACAGGAGGCCATCATAACAGAAACGAATACCACAACAACCACTACATCAATTGACGGAGCACAGGGGAGGACGCCTACTTTTGACGAACAGATGATGGAGGAACTTCATGGTCATTGCAGTGACCCATTTGTTGATTTGTCATTTGTTATGGGTGGAGGTGCACCAGTGACTAGCTCTTCAGGCCCAACTGCTAACATTCCCGGTGATGCCCAAACAATTCATAAAGAGGAAATAATAGCCAAAATTAATTCCGAGATGGAGGCAGCTGCGTAGGCTAGTAGCTTTGGAGGTGGGATGGCGGGCCCTGGTCCAGCCCCTTTACGAATAATTTTTCCTGGTGGCACAGTTGTCGACACTAGTGTGCCCCCTCCGCCTTTTACCATTGATCCTCTCCCTCCGACTCCGCCTTCGGGAAGCATTCCAATCCATGTAAGCTCGAAGGAGGTGGTTGACATAATGCCCCCGACTGGAGATCGACCGCACAAAAGCAAGGGATCAAAGAGACATCCAAGCGGCAGCTCCAGCGGGTCAACGTCGAGAAAGAAGAAGTACAAGAAGACGAGAGAATAGACATGTCTTCTCGGCTTATTTTTGGATAAATAGATGAGAATTTCCTTTTTTTATGTAGGGCATGTATAGACGTGGGTTCGGCCCTTGCTAATATGATTTTTTGGTATAATTTTATACTTATCCTTTTTTGCAAAAGAATAGTTGAAATAAAATTCCGTTTTGTCTTCAGCTTAGTTTGCATTCATTTGTTTAAGTATTTCAGCGTTCGAACTTCCATTCAATACACTTGTGAAGTTTAGTCTTTGAATCAGACCTAAGTTTAGTCGTTAAGTTCTGAGGCTACGACTTTGGGTCATAATCGGGAGTTAAGTCAAGTCTCAATACTACACTGTCTCGATAAGTGGCTGATACTTAAGTTCTGCTCCCATATTTAGGGATACATTGAAAAGACCGATAGGCCATCATTATTCACCTTCAACATAACGGCCTTAACTTTATGAATGAAGCTGAAACATAACAGGTTTGGTTAGTCGAACCACACTCGCTTACTAATTGGTGATCATATCCACACTCTGGGGATTGCACTTGTTCGTCGGCGGTCGATTATGCCCGCTTAAGATTAAGAGATAAGTCCATGCTCTAGGGACTTAAGTTATTTTCATGGGCGGTTGGTCACACCCATTCGATATTTAGAACTTCATCCACACTCGGGGACTTAGATTAATTCACGGATAGTCAATTACATCCATTTTAAGTTCATCCTTCGACCCACACTCCGAGGGCCGGGGACTGTCCTACAGGTGGTCGATTCACGCCCGGTTTGTGTTTAAACTCCAACCCACACCTTGAGGATTTAGAGTTAGTCGATATTTATACTCCAGTCCACGCTCTAGGGACTTAGACTTAGTCAATATTTATACTCTAGTTCACACTCTAGGCGTATGGAGTTGGCCGACAGATGGTCAGTCACATCTGTTTAGACTTTATGATTTCGTTCTCACTCCGGGAACGATGAGTCTATTAGGATCGTGGACGGTCGATTCACATCCACCCTGAGTTAACAAGTGAGGTCATTAGATGGACGGATCCATCCTCCTCGAACTTGCTTTGGATACGGGTGAGGTCGTTAGGTGGACGGATCCACCCTCCTCGAAAGGGTACTTGTAAGTTTATACTCCAGTTTGCACTCTGCGAACCTGAAGTTAATTTGAGGATTTTTGTGTATCAATCCTTTTTTGGCTTAAATGTAACGACTTGACCTCAAGCTCGGGTTTCACTTAGCGAGTGACCGTTCGCATCACAGCCACTCCCTATTTAAGTAAATTCCACCGTAGGGTGGAACTTTGCTCTTGGTGCATTGTGATGGTTGTATGAGATATTTGGAAAAATCACAGCTCTAGCTCGAAGAGATTGCATTTTATTGCTGAAATAAGAAAATACGATAAATTGCAGTTGCCTTATTACAAATTCAAATTTCGAAATGCATAAACAAATTGCAAATGAAAGGTAAATTGAATGAACAAATAAAGCATGTCATGTGTAGTAGCGACGAAGACTTTCGTTGTTCCAGGCTCTCGGCCAAGTAAGACCGTCAACGGTCGGTAATTTAAATATGCCGTCTCCAAATCATCATTCAATGACATACGATCCTTCCCACATTTGTTTCATATGTGAAGGAACCAGATAAATTATTTTAAGGACGAGATCACCGAGTTCAAAAGTTTGGGGTCGGACCTTAGCGTTGTACAATCGGGAGACTCAACTTCGGTACATGGCTGCCCTCAAATTAGCCTTTTCTCGCTTTTCATCAACAAGTCCAGAGATAAGATAAGTAATATAGCATTTGTTTTTGGATCATAATAGGTCACACGATGAGAAGGTACTTCCATCTCGACCGGAATAACGACTTTCAAACCGTAGGAAAGCGAAAATGGAGTGTGGCCAGTCACGGACTTGTGTGTTGTTCGGTAAGCCCATAGGGCCATAGGAAGTTCGTTGACCCATTTTCCCGCGGCCTTTTCCAATATTTTCTTCAGAATGGACTTTATAACTTTATTTACAGCTTCAACCTGTCCATTCACTTGAGGGTATGCGACCGTAGAGAATTTCTTCTGGATGTGGAATTGCTGAGAAAAATTCTTAAACTCAACACTGTCGATTTGGGTTCCGTTGTTGGTGATGATGGTATGTAGGAGACCAAATCGACAGATGTTGTTGCGCAATGCAAAGTTGATTACTTTCTTTGTTGTAATAGTAGTGAAGGGCTTAACTTTCGCCCATTTGGTAAAGTAATCAACTGCAACGATGATGTACTTCGCGCCACCTCTGGCTAGAGGTAGAGAACCAATAAAGTCGATGCCCCGTACCACGAACGGCCATGGACTGATCATTTGAGTTATTTCGGTAGATGGGTCTCTTAGAATTCGAGCGTGCTTCTGACACTTGTCACATTTTTGGGCATAATCTGATGCATCACAATTTACAGTCGGCCAATAATATCCGTATCAGAGTACTTTCTTGGCAAGAGCTTGCCCTTCGATGTGATCACCACATTCTCCTTCATGTACATCATGCAATACTCGTTTGATTTCATCGTGAGCGATACACCAAAGTAAAGGAACAGAGTACCCTCTTCTATACATGACTCCATTCTGAATAGTGAAATGCGAAGCCTTGTGAAGAACTTGTCTTCTTTCACTCCTACGCTCTGGCAGTGTCCCGTGCTCGAGATAGTTTCTGAACGGAGTCATCCATGACTCCTTATCGGGAATGACCTCAAATACCCAATCCGTCCCCATTTGGTCGATGCTCGAGGAAGGTAACGTCTCCATGGGAATGAGCCTCGTTTGTTATGCCTCACCTATACTGGCTAACTTTGCTAATGAATCGGCTTTCTAATTGCGCTATCGGGGTATACCGTAGATGACATAATAATTGAACTGATTTAATATTTCCTGAACTCGAGCAAGGTAAGAAGCCAGTCTTCGGTCTTCGGTCTTCGGTCTGGTTATCCCCTCGAACTTGACACATGACCAATTGCGAATCACAATAAATCTCCACAACAATGATTCTTAAATCTTTGGCAAGCCTTAATCCAGCGAGTAGAGCTTCCAATTCGACTTCGTTGTTGGTCGCACATAAATTTAACTTTAAAGCATAGCATATAGATAGTCCTTCAGGGATTTAAAGTACAACTCCAACGCCTGTGCATCGGTCATTTGATGCACCATCAATATGTAGCCTCCAGACATACTTGGAAGATTCACTGGTTTCGAGAAAGTCCTCTGGAATAGTGAATTCGATGATGAAGTCTGTTAGGACATGTCTTTGGATAGCTCGCCTTGGAGTGTAAGTGATGTCTAACTGACTTAACTCGATATTCCACCTGAGTAACTTACCAGACATTTCAGGCCACGTAAGGACCTGTCGTAACACCTGGTCAGTGTATTCAATGATAACATGAGACTGGAAACACCGACGGAGCTTCCTCAAGGCAATGACAAGACAACAGGCTAAATTTTCCAGCTTCGGATAGTTTCTCTCAGCTCCGGTCAGTCGCTTGCAAATGTAGTAGACCGGCTGTTGTACCCGGTCTACCTCCCGAATTAGGGCAGCAACAATTGCATTTTCTGATACCGCCAAGTAAATTATAGTCTCTCATGGTCAATAGGCTTTGACAAAATGGGTGATGTAGAGAGACGTTGAACATGCTTGCTAGTTGATGTGGCGCTTTCTTTTAGGATCGATCCACTTTTTATGCCGAGTGACCGAGTCTCTCACTTGAATGTGCCCTGTTCGTATCCATCCATTGTTTCCCCATTTGTATCGCTCCCGCACTTTACGTTGCATAGCTTCACATATTCAATGCTTCATATCCATGGGTATGGCTTCATTCGTATTGATGATTTGAAGATGCTTCGTATCGATCAATGTCTACGTTATTCGTATCGCTTTCTTTAACGGTATGCCTCATATCGATAGGTAAACTGATCGATACGAGTTAAGTTAGGGTGATCGATACGAACCATGACTTGCTGATGGATACGAAATAAATCAAATACGATGGATATGAATAGAAGTGCATGTGATGGATATGAAGCGGCATGCACTTGATGGATTCGAACAAGATCGATAAGAAGGAGATTGATTCTTTGGATGGATACGAATTGAGACTTGTGGACCGATGGATAGGAAAGGGATTAATGCAATCTGATGGATATGAACAGAACGTGGTTCTCACAGAATTTGATTAATCCATAACTTGAGCATATGAACTCTGATCGACTTGAAATTTTAGATGTCGGCTTTCATAGCTTTGCTTGTCGTGCCCTGTTAATTATAGCTCGATCCAGACTCGGGAAATATTTACCGGCATCCACAGCGAATCTGTATATAATCATTTTTTGGGATGAACCATCTTTGATTTCTAGTCAATCTCTCGGTGTCACAGCCTTGCCAAAAGGCGGGATAACACAAAGTCATCAAAGATCTTCACAATAAATGTCCTTAATTCAAAAATGTGTACTTTTTCGTTTGGTGTTCGTATGGTTTCAATGGACATTGGCTATTTAGAAGTGAGTTCCTCTCCTTCTACTTGTGCTTGGGTTTTCCCTATCCAAACGCTCAACTTGCTATTTATTTGTCCACAGGCATTCCTTCTTGAGATGCTCGTGCTGAGCATATGGATACTATGGATAATTTAAGGGAGGTCAGCTTCCAGCACTGCACCTCTGTTTATCTCTTGACAAATGAGAATCTTAGACGGTGTAACCTATTGCTCCCGAATAAATATGCTATTTCTAAATCTCCCCTGCCTAATGGTTCTAAAGTGTCTACGCGATCTTCTATCCCTACTCATAGTTTAGGTGAGAATCTTCAAGGGAAAGTCAAAGATACGTGGGTATGGCGCATACCTAAGAACCTGCTAGAAGGAGAGCTGAAGAACCAGTTGTTGGTGATGTTCCGAAAGAAGTGGATGAATGAGTTAGGATCCAGCCAATCCTGGAAGAGAGTAAGGATGCATGAATGATAGAAGGGAAGGGACTCATGGTAGAAGAGGAAGAAGAGAGCGTCGAAGGCGATGATAGCAATTACCATGCTAGTGAGAAAGGAGATGAGTCGTTCGTTGAAACATCCCCTGAAGCACCCGAGCTTCCCTCTTCTCCCCATCGAAACAAATCATCATTGAAACTTCCAAAACACCTGGGGACCAACCACATTGACTTTGGGTGAAATTACTCTTCGAGCTCACGTTCTTGGTGATGTATTTATTGGTTTAAGCGACTTAATATTTTAGTTATCGATCTTCTTGCCGAAGCCTCTCCCGATTACAACTACTTTTTCGAAGTAAATGTAGATGAAGGTGGCGACACTCTATCTTTACGCCCATGCAACACATGGTCTGTAGAGTAACTAAGGGGTAATTGGCACTATACACATCATTAGGATCATAGACATGCATCTTTGCATTCATTCATGTTCTGAAATTTCGATCCTAATACCATTTTTCTTCTTATTTAAGTCCCATAGGTCGTGATAGGTAAAGAATCTTTCCCATAATGCTGGCAACTTTTGGGGCCAAGCCCTTGATCCTTATCCGCCTTGCTCTAGTTATCAGAGTCATCGCGAGACCGAGGAGGAAAGGAGAAGGAGAAAAGCTCATGAAGTAGAGGACATCCCCAGTGCTGACAGGGAAAGTGAGAAAAGGAGAAAGTTTGAGGAGGAAAAGGGACATCGAAGAGGGCTTGTCACACAATCCTACCAAACTCCTAGCGGACTATCCGATCGCTATGGCACTTCTTCTAACTCCGTTCCACCACGTACTGAACTATAAAGCTATTCTTGGCAATAGGTCCCCGCTTCACAATCCTTGACTATTATAGCTCCTGCTCATTCTAAAGGGATTTTCGCTCCCCCGGTTCCACCTCTTTTCGATCCGCCATACCTACAGGCTGCATTTCCCGACCTCTTCTTACATGGTGTTAAGTTCGATCCGAACATTGAAGATGTCCTTTAGGAGGTGGTAGAAAGAGCACTCAGATTGTTGAAAGGCGCATTGACAGAGGGTACAAGTTGAAGAAGTTATGTTCTCTCTCGAGTTAACGAGATTAACTGTACCAACATCAAGTCCTTCGATTCCGAGAAAGAGATATTTAAATGAATCATCAAGGAATGAGAGTAAGAATTGGTGAAGGTAATGAGAGAGAGAGATAGCCCTTAAAGCTCAAAGCCCGCTCTGACAGTGTAACGACTGCGATTTTTCGATGCCGAAAAACCAGACCGTTGTGGTTTTAAGAAGAAGAAAGAGGTAGAAGAAGAGAGAAAAAGATAGAACAGAACAGAAAGAAATAATAGAACAACACCAGAATCTCACAATTCGCAGCGGAACAACATATAATAGATAAATGAATATTCATAAAAAAAAAGAACTGTATATTTTATACATTACATCACATTACATTCATTATCAGAGTTTACAACAACAAACAGCGGAAAAGAAATACTATATACTTAGTAATATGCTACGCCATCTAGCTTGCCTCCAGATTCTATAGCACTCCCGAATCCAGAATGACCTGATAACCTTAACTCTAGACTGCCCGTGTGGAAATTGGTGGGCACCTAGAGTTTAGAAAGGGAAACAATAAACTCCAGGTCAGTCATGTGACTGGTGTGAGAACTTAAAACAGTTATTTATCTTTTAAAAACAAAATAGAGGAATATTTTTAAAGTCTAATCGCAATGCTTTTAAAAAAAATGAGACTACCATAAGGCCTCCCGCACACACACACAATGCAAACGCAAAATCGGAGGAGATTTCCCCTTATGATAGTCAAAGATGCTTGATACGCATTAAAAAGAAACTTGATATTATTACTAGTGCATTGTGTAGAAAACATTTCGAAAATAAAGATATAAATCTTAGCCAGCATAGGCATTTCGCACTTATGCCTACTATAGCTACCATCCAAACAGTGGGGCGCCACCATAAGTGAATGATAGGTTCTACAACTAAAACCGTACAAGATCGTATTGTTTCTTTGGATTTCCAACAAATGATCAGGCCAAGGACTTCCCATTGCCACATGGAAATGCCTCTGGAATGAGGTCCCGAGAAACAAACCGGATCTCTTCCAACACAAGGCCGGGTTACCCCTAACTGGGTAACTACTGACACGAATATGTCATCCCCCGATCGTAACCGATCTATCCGAGGATCCTCTATTTCCAACAACCACAAAGCAATAAATTTGCAGCAACAACATAGGTTAAGTATCTGGGCTCCATACCATGATACCACCTCTATCCAGAAGGAATGACATACACTAAAGGGGCGCTACCCCCTAATAACCTTGCTGCATCCTTCCTGTTTTGACCATTTCCGGGGTGTGAGGTCCGACGAAGTTTCGTCCATAAAGCCACGCTTTATACAAAAGCTGTGCTTTGGGTCAACAAATGATCAAAGTAACGATCACCAAGATAAATGATCAAACAAATGATCATATCACAAATGATCAAACAATGATCATCCCACAGCAATACTCAGCATGTCACACTACCAAATTGGGAGTATTTCACTAATAACCTTCAACTACATAACCTCTAAGCTCGTACGTCTCAGAGAAGGGTGTTAAGCTAAGAGAATAAATTCTCCGCCACCAACAGAAATATATTTGAAAGAAATCAGCTTTATATCTCAATTTGTAATGTCAGACATACAATCCATACAAGTCTGTTCCAGGCTCGAACAGAACCGAAGGCACTTACAAAGAAGTCCTTGCATTCCGGATAATTTCTAATCACGTCCGGACTTCCCGTCACTAAGGGTGATAAAACCTCTATATCAGAGATCAGCCGATGCAGAGCAACTCAACGGTAATCCTTCCGTTTTCAAAAATATCCGGTCTTCAACATCGGTCATCGAATGCAATCTATTACGACGTATCACATATTCGGAATGGGTTATACGACCCCAAGGTCCTTTCCCGGCTAACCCGAATAGTGAGCGCTTATTTCAAAAATAAGTGTGGCATTCAAATTCAAGCAATTCACAACAAATACCTATTTAAAGGTAAATATTGATAGTCGGTTATTTAACTATCAATAGGCGTGTTCAACATCACCAAATTCCAAATAATTTCCCAAATTATTTATTTTCCAAAATATCTTTACTAGATATAAAATTTCCACACTTCAACCATTTGAAAACAATTTTCAAATCACTTTTCACATTTACCGCTTTTTGAAGACGAATTTCAATCATTTTTCTTATACGGGATTACTTTCATTTCAACATGGTTCATTTCAATCAATTAAATAAGTCCTTAACGATTCACTTTATATTTACGTTCCAAATCCGTAAATTAATTCCCACACTTCAAACATAAGTCAACGTTTATTTTTAAACAAATTTCCCTTTCTTTTATAAATTCCATAATGAATTTACACTTCCAAAATATCTATGAATATACGATTTTCAAATCGATTTCTAATATTCATTTTCAATTTATCCTTAAAAGATAGAATCTCAAAATATTCACTTCATATTGGAAAAACATTTCCATACTTATTTAATAATAAGTAATTCACCAATCTATTTATTTTCAACATTTTGAAAATATTTAATATACTTAAATCTAAATTAAGTATATATTTCATTTTTTAAGGAAAACATTCACTTAAACATATTTATTTGAGTCAAAACGAATGTTGCGTAAAACATCGTTAGGACGACCCAAAATCACTAGTATAGGGGATTCGAAATTAAAATAGATATATAAATCCCAATACTATACAAAAACATTTCCTTTCGGAAATCATTTATTATAACAACAGTGTTATAGTCCACCATTTCCTTATTTCTCGAAAACGTCTATTTCAACAATAAATGTTGAAATCTATGTATTCGATTTATAATACATTTTAAAGCATCGTTAAAACGATTAACTTCATTTTATAATATTCATTTTCCTAAGCATATCCATTTTATTTGATAATATATTCACTGTCCAAAATCGTGAATATACTTCCTTAACTAATTTCAACTTTCAATTTATCAAATTCCATGGATTTCGAATTTATAAACAATGTCTATAAATTCCATTTCTATCTATAAGCTTCGATTTATAAATCTCCTTTATTAATCCAACTTAATTTATATAACTCAATTATATACCAAAAGTCCATATTATAAGTTAAATGCTTATAATCCATTTATTTACAAAATCGTTCTTTTAAAACTTCACAAATTATAAATCTTATTACTTATAAGATTTCCTTTATAACCCTATTTTCAACATTAATAGAACTCCTTTTAAAATTCTATTATTTCGATTTATAAAATATATATTTTATAAATCTCAACTATAAACCATTTTTGCTTCATCAAAGATTTCAATTTAAATGCAAAAATCCGATTTATAATAATTCCTTAATATCTTTTGTCTTACAACATCTATTCATTTTATAACTTCACAATTCATAAATCTATAAATTTTCATTCACTTATGAATCCATTTATACTTCACTTTAACACCTATAAAAACTCGTTTTATAATTCCAATATTTTTAATTTTAAAATATCAAATTTATACATCTTTCATATAACCCGTTTTAAAATAATTCAAAAATCCCAATTTAACTATTTTATAAATTTATAACTACTTATCTCAAAAATCACCTTTTGGTTATATTTCACAAAAATCTTAATTTTTATAACATAAGAATTTATAACGCTTTAATTATTTAAAAATGAATCAATTCGAAAATTTTGAATAAACGTATAATTTCAAAAATTACTTTAAAAATCCCTTTAAAATCAAAATCGTTATTTTTAAACTTTAAAAATGGATCCGATGATGCAACACATCAAATAGTCAATCATGACTTTCTAACATCATATATCAATATGATAATCAATCAAGTATCACAATATATATAAATAAATAAATACGGTTGAGGAATCCAGTTGGATCCCTCCAACCTGTTTCCCTGCATCCACAGACATTAGCACAATACCAATTTCGCTTCGAGACGGAATATCGTGGTATATGAGATTTATAAAATATTATCCGCTAAATAGGCGGCGCAATAGGGTCTCATCCGCTATATAATGCGGGAAATCAATCAACTACAATATATACACATGCCAATATATATATATATATATATTGCTATATATATAGATATATCCTACTATATCTAATATCACAATCAAGCAAACAATCAATAGCTGCAATTCTAATTTTAAATTTTTGAGTGAGAAGTTCTCACCTTTGCTTTTCATTTTGCAATCCATTTCCATCTTGACTCGATTTCCTTGTTTTATACCTATTTAATTATTTACACAATTCATTAATATTCAAATTAATCGAATAATCAATTACCGTTTAATTAGCTGATAGTTTTATTTAAACCAATTTCTTTTTATAACTTCAATATTAAATTTAACAAATTTAATTATCGATGATTTATTTTAAACAAACAAATATAAAATTTTAAACCGATTCCCTTTTAAAATAAATTTATTTAACTACGATAAAATCTAAAACTAAATTTCCTTTAGTAAATTATTTTTAATACCTATATGTAAGTATTTTATTGGAATCAAAATAAACTTGTAACTAAACCTTACTGCAGATTAAAAATCTATTGTATTATCTTTTCTGTAAATCTATAAATTTACATCTAAATTCTTTACTGCAATTTCTTAATTTCAAATCAAGATGTTAAAAAATTAATATTTATCCTAATGTAAAAAATTTAAATACTGATTTCACATTTTTTTTAATTCTACGGTAAACTATGATAATTTTTTTTTATGCAGCAACTGCTAATTTAAATTTTCAAAAACCTAAAAATGCTTTAAACAAAACTACCTTAATGTACAGGGACTCCAAAATCGAGCTGCTGCTCGAAGTCCCCTTGCCTGCTCGAGCCACCGCGACCCTCATTCGCCTCGTGCCCTAGCCTCAGCTTGTCGCCATCCTCGGCCTCACCACCATCACAGCAATCGTCGACCGACCCTCCCCTCCAAACTCCAAGCGCCGCCAGCATCCACGAGGTCACGTCGTCGTTCGCGAGCTCGCGCCTTGCCCTACACGACCCCAAGCTCAAACTCGACATTCCATCTCACCGAACACCGCGAGCGCCACCAATCGAAGTCAGTTTCGATCGCGCCTCTTGCCTCGTCGCCGCGGCCTCGAGCCCTGAATGCTTATTCGATTTGGGGAAAAAAAGATGGATGCGACCATTAATTTTTTTTTTAACTGCTCGGTTTTTTTTCGTTTGTATTGAATCTAAAAGAGGGGAAAGCTAACGAGATATTTAAATTAGTTACTCGGCCATTTTGATTTTCTTCGATTTGAAAATCTGGAAAGGGAGGAGACGTGAGATCGTGTCTTTGCAGAGGAAAGATCGTGCTTACCTTACACTCTATTGTGTTTTGATGTTGACCAATTTAAATTTAAATTTAAATTGAATTCAATTTAATTTCGACGCGTTTACTCACCCTATGCTCACATATCAACTCCAAAAAATACGAAATTTGAAATCCGAGAATAATTCAATATTACGGACCCAATGGAACTGGTTTCGTTGAATTCCGAGACTGTGCCTAGAAAGGCTATTTTTCAATATCGATTCAAACGGTAAAATTCAAAACTGTACAAATCACTTGCAAATTCAATTCTGAAGCTCCTATTATCTTCAGTATTATCAATATGAATTTTACAAGCCTTTGAAATATTTTTAATCGGCTTAAAATTGAAGATTCAAATTTTTATTCAACTTTCTATAGATTAAATTCTATAATTTAATCGCCAAATTCATTCTGATAATTTGAAATTCAAGTCAAACCATCATTCAAATATTTAAGATTAATTAAATATTTTCAAATTAATTGGTTCAAAATTCTGGGTCGTTACAGACAGTTTGAGGGGGGAAATGAAGTTCGCTCACATACGTATTGAGATAATAATCAGAATAATATGAAAATTGCACACGAAGAAGGCGCTGAGCAAAAATAGAAAATCACTGAGAGGAACCTAGCCCTCATGATAAGGATAAGATTATTAATGAGCAGGCGACCGAACTTTAGAAACTCCAAGAAGGGAATTGTAAGCTCGCTGCCAGCTTGGAGAAGCTAATAACGGAGAAGCTTACCTCTGATATTGAACTTTCTATTGCTCAAGGAGAAGTTAAGGATCTCCAAGAGCAAAAGGCTCAGGAAAGAGTTGTAACGACCTTCTTTTTCGACCCTCGAAAGTCGACACTAATACGTCCATGATACGAGCATCTAAGTGTTGATAAGACAGATTGTTGGGGGAAAAGAGAGAAAAGACAAAACAAATCTCACATTGGGATGACTAATATATAATATATAACAGATCTTTATAAAGGAAACTATAATATACATATATCAATTAGATTTAACTAACCAATCATCAACCTGGACAATTATTACAACCTATCTTCATAAATGCTGATGAATATAAACAACAAATAAATGCAGCAGAAAATAAATTATATGTGAATACGTCTTGGAGGCATCCAGCTCATCTCTTGAAGCTCCAAAGCATCCATACAAGATCTGGAAATATGTTTGGTTTGACCCAAGCATTTTTTAAGAAAATAATGTCCAAATCAGTCTGGTAAACCAGCGTGAGAAACACACATCAAATGGATTTTAATGTTATTAAACCTTTTGAAAATAAAGGTACCTCGTAAGTCGCGTATAGACACGGATGGATTTTTAACTTATGATAACCAAACCATAGGAAATCTTCTAATATTGTAATAATGTTTAAGGTTTAAAATAAATATAAATCATAGCCAAAATTATTGCATTAATTTAATTTTGGCATTGTAGGTATATAACTAGGTCTAAAAGGCACCTAATTGGAGCATAGACTCCATACAATGACAAGGCATTGGAGTACCACCTACCACAATACACCTCCAGATAAAATGTACTAATGGCCACGCATAGACCTCTTGCGAATCAGGACTGGACTACCCCTTATTGGATAGTAATCGAATATTTCATTACCCCGGTTGCTTTGCAACCTTTTCGCGAGATCTCTCATGCACAACTAAATTCATAAACAATAACCTAAAGAGATGATGATAATACCCTAAGGGGAGCAACCTACATAGCCCTACAGCGTGTCCTCTAATTTAGTCATTTTTGGATGGTGAGGCTTAAGATTACGTTTTACCATTTTAGAAAATCCCACTTGGAATGCTAACACTGTCCTCCAAGCAGCAATGCAATGCTAGCATTCATTCATACAAGTTGTTCAGGTTATGAACAAACTGAAGGCACTACTTCTACCACATCCTTTTTGGAATTACCCTCAGGATTAGTAGTAAGTAGCCCTTATACTTCAAAGAGCTCCATCTTCAATTCCATCATCTTTAAGATGCTTCCAATTCGAACGCTTAAGTTAGTTCAAAGTGGTTTTAAGATAATCCACACTTATCCGATCCCGGTCTCTTCGAACTAACATTAAATAGTTTTTGGTAAACTCAACTCTGGTTCTTTTGGAAATAATTAGACAATACATAATAGTAGAGATCATGTCTTAACTGTTTAAATGGATGGATTTCCTTATTGGTTGTCCTAGAAAAACACCCCGAATTTATACGTAAGCATAGCATTATCGTAGATAGTTGTACCATATAATTCTTGTGTTTCTTCTAAATATTTCCATAATTAAAAATGGGTCCAGATTTGACAATTAGTCATTTAACTATCAAACAAACAAACAAATGAACAAACACAAAATTAATTCCATGTGGAACCTACTAAGCCTCTTTAATTGATCTTCATAAATTAATAGTTTAATTATTTACCAAAATATTCATATACTTATCTCACCAATATAAATATTCTCAAACCATTTTACTTTCTATACTTGGAAGCCTTTTCCATATATTTATACAGTGGTATAAGAATATTCAGAAAACATTTAAGAAAGATTTCTTACTTTCAAAATCATATTAAACGGATCAGAAACAATGTCATACAAAACATTATTTACCATAAACCAAAAGCCACTAATCCTTTAGTGTTAAGTATGGAAAATGTTTCCATGCCACCAAAATTAAGAAGGATTATTTATTAAATTCATAAACCTGATTTTCATAATGATCTGTAACGACCCGCTTTATTCTCCATAATAAGACGCATCATTATTAAGAAAGAAAGGGATAGAAAGGAGAAAAGAAAAAGAAGAAAGAAAGAAACAACATCAAAATCTCAACAGCGGAACGAATAAATTATATTAATCACATAGATATTACATAGTATCATATACATCAGAGTTACACAGCTTATACAACACATACTGGACAGTTATAAAAACCTGTCTAGTTATATAACTCAATATACAATACAGATATCAACATAGAGATCAACACAGCGGAACCACTCTCTATCTACAAACGCTGAAGCCTCCTACTCCATATCTCCTCCAGAATTCATCAAAGCTAACCTGAATCCCTTGGCTACTCGTAAAAATTTGAGTACCCAAGAGTTTAATGAAACAGAAATAAACTCAGGGTCAGACATGGGTCTGGTGTGAGTAAACGGTTAAAGTTGCTTAACTTAAAAAACTTTTGAAAACAAAGGCATCACGTAAGACTCCCCACACATAAACATGGGTAAGTTTTTACATAACGCTAACCAAAACTTTGATAGGAAATTCTGTGATATTATAATAGGGTCTAGGGTTTTCAAATAAACTAGAAAATAGCCAAAATAAAAAATTGTTACATTTATTAAATTCCAGCATACTAGGTATACAATCAAATTCGAGGGCACTTATTGGAGATTGGATTTCCATACAATGGCAGGGCTACTGGGGTACCCCCGTCACAGTATGTGGCCTAGATCAACGTACCGAGGATTACTCCCAATCCTCTGCAACACAAGGCCGGAATCATCCCTTACTAGACAGTCCCGAACAAGACAACCCCGGCAGTTGGAGCTCAACAACTGCCCACACAGCTGAATAAAAGGGACCTCTAGACATGAGAAAATCTCGTCCTACTTGGGTGCTACCTACTTAGCCTTGCTACACCTCCCCTGTTTTAGCCATTCCCGGTTGATGAGGCTTGAGGCTACGATTATCTTTATAGAACACATCTCTTAGAATGCTCATCGTCCACCCGACAATGTTTTGAAAGCATTCAATCCATACAAGTTCGTTCCGGGTTCGAACAAAACCGAAGGCATTATCTTGTTACACTCATTTTGGAATCACCCTCAGAGTTAACGACAATAACCCTTGCACTCTGAATCTTCATCCCGATCTTCACTTTGAGATGTCACGAGCTATCGTTAATTTGGATCGATGTGGTTACGGATATCCAAATTTGAAAACCTAATCCCGGTCTCATCGAAATCCAAACGTATTTTAAAGGCCAAGTTGTTTAAAGGTTTAAACAATTCAATTCGATTCAATTCGATACTTGAATTCACACAGCATCAACATAGATAAATATCACACATTTATCAATGATATATTAAATATCACATCACAGAATATCACAAAATATCATCTAATAGATATCAACAATTCAGATATTCTACTCAATAATCATCCATAAGCAACAATTATTAATCCTTATTATAATTAATTTAATTAACTTAAATTAAATCAATTACTTAAGAATTAATCATCAACTTAGCTTAAACAACCATTAATTAATTACAAACCTTTTTAATTAATCATCCTTTAAATATCCATCTTAATTAATCACCTTGATTAATTATTCTTCAATTACATAAAGTAATTATCCTTCAAGTAATTTCACAAATTAATTATCCTTAACCATTTATAATTATTAACCTTTAATTACTCTCATTAATTACATTAATTAATGAAACTTGATTAATTATTTCCAATAATTAATTAATTATAATTAATTTCATTGATTCTTAATTAATTATATTAATTAATTACATTAACTAATTACATCCACTAATCAATCTCAATTAATCATAAACAGTAACTACCATTCTGTAATTACTTAATTAATTTTACTTAATTAATTAACCCTTTAATTAATTATATTAATCCTGTGATTAATTACACTAAGTAATTAATCCTTAATTACTTTTACTAAGTAATTACCCTTTAATTACTTCCCTTTAAGTAATTTCCTTTAATTAATTACATCCAATAATTATACATTAATTACTTCCGCTAAGTAATTATACTTATTAATTTCATTAAGTATTCATACTTAATCAATCACCAAGAGATTATCTTTAATTAATTAACAAATTAATCACAATTAGGTAATTCGTCCCTTAATTACCCTTAAAACAAATTAATTAAATCTTTAATTACAGATTAATTAATTCCTTAACCATTAATTAATAAACCTTAATTATTAATTAATATAACTTAATTACTAAGTACTTCTTAATTACCAGTTAATCAACCTTTAATTAATAGTTAATTAACCCTTAATTAATCTTTAGTTACAGATTAATTATCTCTCAATTATTAATTAATAAAACTTAATTATTAATTAATAGAACTTAATTAAGTATTTCTTAATTAATAATTAATTAACCTCTAATTACTTAATTAATTAATTTCTAACAACAAATAAATTAATCTTTAATTACTTAATTAATAATCCTTAATTACAATTGATTACCCTTAATTAATTAATTATAACTTTCAATTATAAATTAATTAAATCCTAAATCATTAGTTAATTAAATTAATTATTCTTAATTAATTACTTAATTAACCCTTTATACTTAGTTAATTAAGTTAATTAATTATACTTAAATTTCTTAATTAACTTAATTAATCTCAAATCATTAAAACCATAATTATCTTAAGATAAAATCTTATCTTATCTTATTTATGCCTTAACTATCATTAAAACATTTTATATTAAAAATTAACTTTACTTAATTAAAACATTAATTATGTTTTTAAAATAAAATAATTATATAACTTGATAAATTAAAGTTACCATATCATAACTTCTTTTAAATAACTTTAACATTTATCAAATGATAGTTTAAACTAGGTTAAATTTAAATTTTAAACTTGTCTTTATAAAACCTTGAAAGACCTATAAAAACTATTTTAAACATTTTACCTTTAAATTACTTTTATATTTCATTTTTAACTTAAGATTTAAAATAACTTTAAACTTTACTTAACCAAAATTAAATTAAATTAAATTCCAAAACTTCTTAAACATTGTTAAAGGAAACAGTTATTTATTTAAAGGAAATTTATAAAAGAAAGTTTAACTAAATTTATTTTTAAATTTCAAAAACTGTGTTTTGAAATCCTTCTTAAAATTGTTTTAAAAGAACTATTTTTTTTTAAAAAAACTTAGTTTTAAATTTACATTTAAAACCTATAACAACTTAAAACAGTATACCAGTTTTAAAACACTCAGGCGTTCAAACTCGAGCGAACATCCCACAGACTCGAGTTACAACCCGAGGTAAATCCTCTTCCCAGACTAACACTTAACCCACTGACAAACTCGCCTATGCATATGCATCGGCGATCAACGCCGTCGCGACCATCACCAATACCTCCCATACATCAACGATCCACTTCACAAACGTCACCACAAAACCCAAATAAAAAACGAGCTATCACGATCAAATCTGAAAGCTACCCATCACCAGAAAATCCCACGAAACCACGACGTCGTTCAACAAACATCGCTGCGATTTCGGCCATGACTTGCTAACCTTCCACGCTACCACATCACAAAGCTGGATGCAACTCGATGCATCAGAGATGCCGCCACGATCTAAATTCCAGACACGCCCAAATTAGGTATTAAAACCTAAATCTCCTTCACCACGTTGCCTTGATGATCTGGAACACTTCAAAGCAATTTTCCCAAGCACCCCGCAACGCCATCCACCTCCAGTAGAAACCCCGAGACTCCTCTTCCCCTTGATCGCCAAAGGAAGCCTCAACAGCAGTTCCAATCAAATCCAAAATGCAACCACAATGCATTATTAAAAATTGAAATTTTAGTTTTAAAGATCTTAACTTTCAAAATGGATTTGAATTACAATTTTGAAACAACAAATTTTGATGTTTGAATTTTAACATATTTTAAATTTTGACTGTAATTCCAATTTTTCCAAAGAGGTTTTGCTAAGTTTTACTTAAAACCATTTTTAAGATTTAAACCTTGTTAAAACTAGCAAGTTTTTTTTATAGATTCTATTGTCTAAAATGAATCAGAGGGATGAGAAATGACTTTTGAACGGATTTAATGCCTGTAAGCCTGAAAACAATTTCATATGTCTAAATTTCAGGCATGCACAACCAATACATAGCATCTTCGTACATATTAACATGTTTCAGAATCTTAAAACCATCATGCAAACACATTTTCCAACATACATCACAAGTTTACTTCAACCATTTTGCATATGCATCAAATTTAGAGATGTTTCATGCTCACAGTTTAAAGGACAGAGGCTTAAACTAAGAACAGAGATAATAAAATCAACAGAAATACACACAGCCTTATATATATACAGATATGGAAAGCAATCATCACACAGTAATTCACATGTTACTTAAGTTTTAATTTAAAAGTTCACTCACAAGGCATGAGCTTTGAAACAGTTTTGGATTATGAAAACTGGAAGGGTGTTGAAGCTGAAAACTTTGAATGCTTTGAATTTGGAGAAGGAAACACTTTAAAAACTAAAATGCTTTAAGATTTGATTTATGCAGGCTGAAGCTTTAATTGCTGCAGATTGACTTGGAAATCCAGGTTGCATTTGAACTATATCTTTATTAGAGGTTTTGGAAATTGCTTTGAGCATTGTTACAGGTTTTGGTCTTTTGATTTTTGGAAAATGATTTATTGGTTTGCTTTTTGATTTGAGAAATGAATTACAGGGAATGATTCTTTTCTGGTTATAGAGTATAGAACAGGTTGAAGTTTTCTTGATTTTTGAATTGAGAAGAGAAAAAGAAATAAGAATGATAGATGTATGTTTATATAAATTAATTTATGGTTTTATAAAAATTAAGAAAAATAAAATACAAGGGGTGACACTTGTCCTATACCCTATTTAATTTCTTAACACATGTAATCAAGTGAATTTATATGCTAACACATGTATTAATGCATTCTTATATATTTTTAAATTGATTTAGAAAGCTTTTGTAATAAATTTTCTAATTAATTAATACACTTCTAAATTAATAAATGCCTTGTCTAAATTTATAAAAATAAAACCTTTAAAAGAAAATTCAATAAAAACCAATCATATTTTAAATAAAATCATACATAGTGTATCTAATCTATTTATAAGTGTAAATATAAAACCTTTTGTATTTATTTACAATCTAAATAAATACTTTCTAAATTTATCTAAATAAAATTCTTATGGAAAACCAATATAAAACAAATTATATTCTAATGAAAACTTTATTCATATATCTTTATATCCAACTATTTCAAAATAATTATTCTTTAAATTCTAATTTAAATCCAAATATTAAATTCAAATTCAAATTTAAAAATCCAATTTAAAATCAACTTAAACATATATATATATATATATTAATTTAAACAAAACACATTATTAAATTTGAAAATAATAATTGTATTTTTAAAATTAACTTAAATAAATATATATACGTATACATTAAAACAATACTTATTTAAATTTTAAAAATAATAAGTCTATTTAAAAATCTATTTATAAAACCACCAAATTAAATTTGTAAAAAAATGATTATTCCATTTAAAAATCTATTTATATCTATTATTAAAATCATCACATTATATTGATTAAAAAAACAATTTACCAATTTTACATAAATAAATAAAGTGATTATCACATTTAAATTACTTGAAATTCTGGGATATCACATTCCTCCCCCCTTAAAATAATTTCGTCCTTGAAATTTAAACAAAGATAATCACAAAGTTTTATTTTATTTCAAACAATTTCTAACATACATATCAACCGTTCACTATCAATCAAACAACCATTCATCCAAACAAACAATTTTGTCCAACCAAACATTTCTAGCTATCCGGACACAAATCCAAATAAGCTTCCTAGAACTATTCTGAGTTTCCCAGATACATATACTGGAATACTCATCTACTGAATCCAAACTAGCTACACAACTAAGCTACTGAGCTCCTACTCATCTAGATCTACCATCTACAACAAGCGATCTGACCACAGACAAGTCTGACTCAACAACCAAATCCTTCTGAACTGCTGGTTCCAAAACCAATGATGGACCAAACACGTACTTCTTCAGAGATACGTGAAATACATTGAATCCCAGTCTTCCAAACTGGTAATTCAACCCTATAAGACAAAACACTTATCCATACAAAAACACAGAAAAATCCAAAATATTTCTGAATTAGCTTTCCAGTCTTATCTAATCTTATTGCTCCCCTTACCGAAGAAAACTTCAACCAAAATCCAAATCTCCAATTTCAAATTTCAAATTCTATCGTCTCTTAACCACAAAACACTTCTGACGATCCTGAGCAGTCTACATCCTTCCTTGATCAGGACAACCTTCGCTGATGCTTCTTGAAATAAACAGGACCAAAAACAATCCAACTAAATGATCCTCTCAAGATCTACCGAAATCAAGAACTCAAACTCTACTTCCCAATCAACAGTAGACTTCTCTTACTTCTCCTATCCGAAAAAGACAAAACAGAAACACTCACCAATCTGGCCTCAAATCCAGAAAAACTTCCTGAAGAAATCCTCTAATCCATAATACTGCACTTTCGGTTGCTTCCACTCTAGAATAGCTGCCATCTAGATTTCACTACACAACTCTGATCTGGAGTAGATAAGAATGCCGTCGATGAACACAAGCACAGACTGGACAACACATCCCAGAAATATGGCTTCTCATAAAGAGAAAACACAGAAGCACCAAGAAATCCTAAGCTGCTTCACCAAATCGTTATCCTAGGAGACATTCTTCTACCTAGCTGAACCACCGGTAGCTCCATGAACCAAGTTGATATGGAACTCAATCTCTGATGCGAACAAATCTCAGACTTTCCAGAAGACATCCAGAAAATCTCTGACAACTTCTATAACTCAAGAGAACACTCAAACTATTGCAAGTCACTTTTGCGATCCCATCCAATTCAATATCCACAGATACTGTTCTCTCTTCACAAATCAGAACAGCTATGCTAAACCAATCCATTGAAGAAACAGGTCTACTCTGCTGCTTCTGAACTCTACCTCTAGGAAGCTGCAAAGCCAAAAGGTTTTCATGATGGAACACAGAACACTTCGAGCTGCAACGCTGCCACTGATGCCCAAAGACATCCTTATCCAAATCTCTTTGATCCTCAAAATCATATCAACCAATAAAAAGAGCCTTGACATGGGCAGACATCTCCTCAAGAAACTCAGGCCCCAAACTAAACACAACACCCAACTGGACTCAGTTTTATCACTGTTGCAGACATACTTCCTTAAAATTGTTCTAAATGAAATCATCTTTGGGAACATCCATAGTCACTGTGTCTCACCACACAGCTGCTTCTCCCTGAAGTTGCCAAAATTATCATCACTCGCTTCTGCTTAACACACGAGCGTGATCAAACTTACACTCAAATGATAAACTCCGAATCTGTAAAAAGTTACCTTCGTAGATTTGTGAAATCCTTACACCACTACAAAGCTTACTCGAGACGGTGTTGGGTCTACAGTCTCGACAGATACTCTTCCAACCTCAACACTCGGACTTCTTCCATTGGTAGTCGTGCTACACGCTCCACTACCCTTCCTACCTCTAGAACTCATATTAGAAAACCCGAACAGGTAACCCAACAAATAGGTAGATATATATATACATATATATGTATGTATGTATGTATTTATATATATATATCAAAATTACAAGTACGCTCTCTCAAGAAAGAAATCACTCCAAAGCCTAGGTATTCACTCAACCTAGCGCTCTGATACCAAATGTAACGACCCGCCTTATTCTCTATAATAAGACACATCACTATTAAGAAAGAAAGAGATAGAAAAGAGAAAAGATAGAGAAGAAAGAAAGAAACAACATCAGAATCTCAACAGCGGAACAAATAAATTATATTAGTCACATAGATATTACATATTATCATATACATCAGAGTTACAGAGCTTATACGACACATACTTGACAGTTATAAACACCTGTCTAGTTATACAACTCAATATACAATATAGATATCAACACAGAGATCAACACAGCGGAACCACTATCTCTCTACAAACGTTGAAGCCTCCTTCTCCATATCTCCTCCAGAATTCGTCAAAGCTAACCTGAATTCCTTGGCTACTCGTAAAAATTTGAGTACCGAAGAGTTTAATAAAATAAAAATAAACACCGGGCCAGACATGGGTCTGGTGTGAGTAAACGGTTAAAGTTGCTTAACTTTAAAAACTTTTAAAAACAAAGGTATCACGTAAGACTCCCCACACATAAACATGGGTAAGTTTTTACCTTACGCTAACCAAAACTTTGAGAGGAAATTCTGTGATATTATAATAGGGTTTAGGGTTTTCAAATAAACTAGAAAATAGCCGAAATTGTTACATTTATTAAATTCCAGCATACATAGGTATACAATCAAATCCGAGGGCACTTATTGGAGATTGGATTTCTATACAATGGCAGGGCTACTGGGGTACCGCCCGTCACAGTCTGTGGCCTACATCAACGTACCGAGGATTACTCCCAATCCCCTCCAACACAAGGCCGGAACCATCCCTTACTGGACAGTCCCGAACAAGACAACCCCGGCAGTTTGAGCTCAACAACTGCCCACACAGCCGAATAAAAGGGACCTCTAGACATGGAAAAATCTCGTCCTACTTAGGTGCTACCCACTTAGCCTTGCTGCACCTCCCCTGTTTTAGCCATTCCCGGTTGTCGAGGCTTGAGGCTATGATTACGTTTATAGAACACATCTCTTAGACTGCTCATCGTCCACCTGACAATGTTCTGAAAGCATTCAATCCATACAAGTTCGTTTCGGGTTCGAACGAAACCGAAGGCATTATCTCGTTACACTCATTTTGGGATTACCCTCAGAGTTAATGACAATAACCCTTGCACTCTGAATCTTCATCTCGATCTTCACTTTGAGATGTCATGTCCTATCATTAATTTGGATCGATGTGGTTTTCAGATATCCAAATTTGGAAACCCGATCCCGGTCTCATAGAAATCCTAACGTATTTTAAAGGCCAAGTTGTTTAAAGGTTTAAACAATTCAATTCAATTCAATTCAATACTTGAATTCACACAGCATCAACACAGATAAATATCACACATTTATCAATGATATAACAAATATCACATCAGAGAATATCACAAAATATCATCCAATAGATATCAACAATTCAAATATTCTACTCAACAATCATCCATAAGCAACAACTATTAATCCTTATTATATTTAGTTTAATTAACTTAAATCAAATCAATTACTTAAGAATTAATCACCAACTTTGCTTAATCAACCATTAATTAATTACAAACCTTTTTAATTAATCATCCTTTAAATATCCATCTTAATTAATCACCTTGATTAATTATTCTTTAATTACATAAAGTAATTATCCTTCAATTAATTTCACAAATTAATTGTCCTTAACCATTTATAGTAATTAACCTTTAATTACTCTCATTAATTACATTAATTAATGATACTTAATTAATTATTTCCAATAATTAATTAATTATAATTAAATACATTAATTAATTACATTCATTAATCAATCTCAATTAATCATATACAGTAACTACCATTCTGTAATTACTTACTTAATTAATTAACCCTTTAATTAATTATATTAATCCTTTGATTAATTGCACTAAGTAATTAATCCTTAATTACTTTTACTAAGTAATTGCCCTTTAATTACTTCCCTTTTAGTAATTTCCTTTAATTAATTACATCCAATAATTATACATTAATTACTTCCACTAAGTAATTATACTTATTAATCTCATTAAGTATTCATACCTAATCAATCACCAAGAGATTATCTTTAATTAATTAACAAATTAATTACAATTATGTAATTCATCTCTTAATTACCCTTAAAACAAATTAATTAAATCTTTAATTATAGATTAATTAATTCCTTAACCATTATTTAATAAACCTTAATGATTAATTAATATAACATAATTACAAATTAAGTACTTCTTAATTACCAGTTAATCAACCGTTAATTAATAGTTAATTAACCCTTAATTTATCTTTAATTATATATTAATTATCTCTTAATTATTAATTAATAAAACTTAATTATTAATTAATAAAACTTAATTAAGTATTTCTTAGTTAACAATTAATTAACCTCTAATTACTTAATTAATTAATTTCTATCTACAAATTAATTAATCTTTAATCACTTAATTAATAATCCCTTAATTAATTATAACTTTCAATTATAAATTAATTAAATCCTTAATCATTAGTTAATTAAATTAATTAATTATTATTAATTAATTACTTAACTAACTTTTTATACTTAATTAATTATACTTAAATTTCTTAATTAACTTAATTAATCTCAAATCATTAAAACCATAATTATCTTAACATAAAATCTTATCTTATTTATGCCTTAACTATCATTAAAACATTTTATTTTAAAAATTAATTTTACTTAATTAAAACATTAATTAAGTTTATATAATAAAATAATTATATAACTTGATAAATTAAAGTTACCATGTCATAACTTCTTTTAAATAACTTTAACATTTATCAATTGATAGTTTAAACTAAATTAAATTCAAATTTTAAACTTGTCTTTATAAAACCTTTAAAGACCTTTAAAAACTGTTTTAAACATTATACCTTCAAATTAAGTTTATATTTCATTTCTAACTTGAGATTTAAAACAACTTTAAACTTTACTTAACCAAAATTATATTTAATCAAATTCCAAAACTTCTTAAACAATGTTAAAGGAAACAATTATTTATTTAAAGGAAATTTATAAAAGAAAGTTTAACCAAATTTATTTTTAAATTTCAAAAACTATGTTTTGAAATCCTTCTTAAAACTGTTTTAAAAAGAACTATTTTCTTAAAAAAAACCTTAGTTTTAAATTTACATTTAAAACCTGTAACAACTTAAAACAGTATACCAGTTTTGAAACACTCAGGCATTACCCGAGTTCAAACTCGAGCGAACATACCACAGACTCGAGTTACAACCGAGGTCAATCCTCTTCCCAGACTAAGACTTAACCCACTGACACACTCGCCTGTGCATATGCACCGGCGATCAACGCCGCCGCGACCATCACCAATACCTCCCACACGTCAGCAATCCACCTCACAACCGATTCCGACCATCCATACGTCACCGCAAAACCCAAATAAAAAACGAGCTATCACGATCAAATCTAAAAGCTACCCATCACCGGAAAATCTCTCGAAACCACGACGCCATTCACCAGACATCGCTGCGATTTTGGCCATGACTTGCTAACCTTCCACGCTGCCACATCACAAAGCTGGATGCAACTCGATGCATCAGAGACGCCGCCACGATCTAAATTCCAGACACGCCCAAATTAGGTTTTAAAACCTAAATCTCCTCCTCCACGTTGCCTCGACGATCTGGACCACTTCCAGGCAATTTTGCCAAGCACCCCGCAACGCCATCCACCACCAGTAGAAACCCCGAGACTCCTCTTCCCCTTGATCTCCAGAGGAAGCCTCAATATCAATTCCCAGTCAAATCCAAAATGTAACCTCAATGCATTATTAAAAATTGAGATTTTAGTTTTAAAAATCTTAACTTTCAAAATGGATTCGAATTATAATTTTGAAACAACAAATTTTGATGTTTGAATTTTAACATATTTTAAATTTTGGTTGTAATTCCAATCTTTCCAGAGAGGTTTTGCTAAGTTTACTTAAAACCATTTCTAAGATTTAAATCTTGTTAAACTAGCAAGTTTTGTATAGATTCTATTGTCTAAAATGAATCAGAGGGATGAGAAATGATTTTTGAACAGATCTAATGCCTTTAAGCCTGAAAACAATTTCATATGTCTAAATTTCGGACATGCACAACCAATACACAGCATCTTCATACATATAAACATGTTTCAGAATCTTAAAACCATCATGCAAACACATTTTCCAACATACATCACAAGTTTACTTCAACCTTTTGGCATATGAATCAAATTTAGAGATGTTTCATGCTCATAGTTTAAAGGACAGAGGCTTAAACTAAGAACAGAGATAATAAAATCAACAGAAATACACACAGGCTTAAATATATACAGATATGCAAAGCAATCATCACACAGTAATTCACATGTTACTTAAGTTTTAATTTAAAAGTTTACTCACCAGGCATGAGCTTTGAAAAAGCTATGGACTAAGAAAACTGGAAGGTTGTTGAAGCTGAAAACTTTGAATTCTTTGAATTTGGAGAAGAAAACACTTTAAAAACTGAAATGCTTTAAGATTTGAATTATGCAGGCTGAAGCTTTAATTGCTGCAGATTGCTTTGGAAATCCAGGTTTCATTTGAACAATATCTTTGTTATAGGTTTTGGAAATTGCTTTGAGAATTGTTACAGGCTTTGGTCTTTTGATTTTTGGAAAATTATTTACAGGTTTGCTTTTTGATTTGAGAAATGAATTATAGGGAGTGATTCTTTTCTGGTTGTAGAGTATAGAACAGGTTGAAGTTTTCTTGAGTTTTGAATTGAGAAGAGAAAAAGAAATAAGAATGAAAGATGTATGTTTATATAAACTAATTTATGGTTTTATAAAAATTAAGAAAAATAAAGTACAAGGGGTGACACTTGTCCTATACCTTATTTAATTTCTCAACACATGTAATCAAGTGAATTTATATGCTAACACATGTATTAATGCTTTTTTATATATTTTTAAATTGACTTAGAAAGCTTTTATAATAAATTTTCTAATTAATTAATATATTTCTAAATTAATAAATGCCTTTTCTAAATTTATAAAAATAAAACCTTTAAAAGAAAATTAAATAAAAACCAATCATATTTTAAATAAAATCATACATAGTGTATCTAATCTATTTATAAATGTAAATATAAAACCTTTTCTATTTATTTACAATTTAAATAAATACTTTCTAAAATTATATAAATAAAATTCTTAAGGAAAAACAATATAAAACAAATTATATTCTAATGAAAACTTTCATATATCTTTATGTCCAATTATTTCAAAATAATTATTTTTTAAATTCAAATTTAAATCCAAATATTAAATTCAAATTCAAATTTAAAAATTCAATTTAAAATCAACTTAAACATATATATATTAATTTAAACAAACACATTATTAAATTTGAAAATAATAATTCTATTTTTAAAACTAACTTAAATAAATATATTTACATATACATTTAAACAATACTTATTTAAATTTTAAAAATAATTAGTATATTTAAAAATATATTTATAAAACCATCAAATTAAATTTATAAAAATAATAATTATTGCATTTAAAAATCTATTTATATCTATTATTAAAATCATCACATTATACTGATTAAAATAACAATTTACCAATTGTAAATAAATAAATAAAGAGATTATCACATTTAAATTGCTTGAAATTCCGGGATATTACAAGATCCAACTCATATTACATCAATTTTTTTAAAAACCCAAAACCTTTTTCCAATATCCAAGACCTCTTTCAATTTATAACTTTAATCGACCCTTCATTTTAAAAATAATTTTCTTTGCAAAACAAATTTGTTATTTTAAACACTTTATATTAAGTAAATTAATTATCTTTAAACCCTCCTTAATAAATAATTATTAATTTTAAACATCATTAGTAAATAATAAATTAATACTAAAATACTATAAATAATAATTGATTAACTTAAACAATATTAATAAATTAATTAACTTAAAATCATTATTAAATAATTAACTAACCTTCAAATATTATTATTAAAATGATTAATTAACCTTAAAATGACATTATTAAAATAATTAGTTAACTTTAAAATATTATCACTCAAACAATTAATTAACTATAAAATATCATTATTAAAATAATAAATTGAATAAATCATTTAAATATGGAAAACACTTTATTTCCAAACATTCTAAAGCTAAAGTGAATTTAAAACCATTTTTTTTTCAAATTTTCGGAAAGAGTCTTAGTGACCACAATGTTTTTAGTCCGTGAGATGATGGTTTTGATGACAACAACCTTAGAATAGATTATAAAATGTAAATACTAACAGTATAAGTTTAGATATATATGCATATGCAGGATTTAACCATGCATGTACCAAGAATGAAGACTGTGCAGTATAGAGATTCAAGACATCAAGGTTGAAGACTCATGAGTATCCAGAATATCAAGATTTCAAGAATAAGTATTTTAATTAGAAATTTTGTTAAAACTCCTAGAAAGCACTGGCATCTTAAAATCCAATTTATTATTGGAATGGAATCCACTTCGAGCCTGTTAAAGGGATAGAACCCTAAGTAGGATGGAACCTATGAAAAATCTAGTGGAACATTGTTATGTATCCGCTAACATTTTTATTCAAAATGATTTTTCAAAATTATATCTTGTTTTCAAAATGACTTCAAAACTTTCCTTTTAAAAGAATCAAAAACATCTATCCTGATCTCAAATACTTTTAGCCTTAAAATAATCTTGAATTTCAAAATCAAATTATCCTTGGTTTTAAACTATCTTTTAAAATAAAAGTACATTTAATTTTTTAATATTTATATATTTAGATTTAAATATAAAATTATAGTAAAATTTTATATATACCAAAATATTATTCTATATATTTATTTAAGTATTTCAACTATATTTAAGTATATTTATAAAAGTTTAAAATAGTTTTAAAATAAGATAAAAGTTATTTTTAGAGATAAACAAAACATCAAAAATTCCTTTCGGATGTCGACATGCCCAAGTACCCCATGTCGACATAGTGTCAGTTGGGTTCAAAATTTAAATTTCAAAAGAAGTGTCTATTTGTCATAACTCTTCACGAATGGACATGGCCGTTGTTCCTCTATAAATAAGGGTTGGTTTCAACGAATTTCAATACGGATTTTCTGGTTTTTCACTCCTCTTCTTCTTCCACATTTCTATATACATATTATTAGCATTACTCTGCCGAAATCAACATTGAATCTAACTAGATCATTTTTGGTTTGATTCTCTATCACTACCTCAACAAGATCCTTAGTGCTATTCAGAGTTATAGGCTTTTTGTAATCAACTTAGCGAGAAAAGGTGTGATTGTAGCCTTGGAAATCAATCAAGCGAGATAAGGTGTGATTGTAGCCTTGGGAAATCAATTGGGTGAACTTGTTGCCCGGGAAATCAAGTATCTCTACCTAGAGGATTGTGATTCTGGAGGGTGTACCTCGTTGCCTTGAAATCGAGGGTGTAATTGTAAAGATTGTTTTTTGAAAGGAAATCCGTACTTATGTGCGGGACTGGATGTAGGGTAACTCCGAACCAGTATAAAATCCAGTATGTTCTTTCCTTTACTGCTTTTACTTTATTTCTGTATCTAATTTGTTTCTGTGATCATATCTGTGTCTGAATATTGCATACATCTGCGTTCAAATTAACATAAACTTAAAAAGATTTAGTAATTCTTTATAAACACTATTCACCCCCCTCTAGTGTTAATCCTAGCCTTATGATCCGTAATCCGCATTTCTCACAAATGTTAATTAAACAAGATACCACTTATTTTCAGTTCAACAATCCAAGTCATATCCCTTATATTTACATAAGCAACATATATGTAAATAAAATCCAAAATTATTAATCAACTCATAACACATCGTTTATCCAAGTCATTAGCATATAAATAAATGTCCAAATTATTAAAATAGTAGAACAGAGATTTATTTGGCTAAATAGATGTCCAATATAAAAATATAGCATAATGGTGTTTTATTTTGCTAATGGAATGTTAGTGATCAAATATGATTAACTAATGACGTAATTATTTTATACGATTATAAATTTATCAATAATTTACACTTCAACAACTCTATCAGATAACCATACTAAGGTGTTTATCGGTCAATACGAACCTAACGTCGAAACCGTAGGTCAAACGGACATCGTATAGGTGCATTATCAAATTTTAAAGTTAAACTAATTTAAACGACTAATTAAATAAATAAATCTCATCCAAAAATACTTAGGCCCAGGCCTAAACTCAACCCATCCAAGAACAAGCTCCTTCTTCCAAATCAAAGTTTCCCAAAACAAAACTACCTGCCAAAAAAATACTGGAGCCAAACTCATACACGACCCATGCACATGCATGATGCCCTTGCTCCATCGACCAACGATCTACAACCATCAACAAACCCTATTGCTCGAGCTCATCACGACGGCAACCCCACCCCTTCCAGTGCCGCCTAGTGAAAATCGACCCCTCTTCCTAAAATTTTGAAACATGCACACTTGGTATTCAAAATTTGCACCGCTTTGATATAATCCCTTCCTTTGTTGCCCTTAGCCTACCATCCGCCATCGCTCCCTTTGCATTGTGACCGCAACCCCTTGCCTTGCCACCCAGCCAACTCCGAGCCCACCTAATGCCTTAACCTTCTGCCAGTAAGCATCGTTCGAACCAATAAAAACCTAATTCCTTAAACCCTAACTCGACCTCGTTCGGCCACAACCGACCGTCGCACTACCTCCGATTACTTCCTCACCTCCGTCATAAGACAAGCCTTCTCCCAGCTTAACGACTCCTTACCTTGCCTTCTAGATCACCTGAATTATATAGATGACTAGAAACCATCGAACAACTGCCATAGCAATAATCAAACACTCTAAAATCCCATGATCAACCTGAAAAAATCTCGATTTCCAATTACGAACCTGACTATATAATCCATTCGACAAATTGAGCTCAATGAAAAACTGACATTATTGGACTCCTTATTATTATGGAGCAATCTCTCACACCATACTCAACAAAATGCCACCCGATTAATTTAAAAAAAAACTAGATATTATGACGAACAAATTTCCAGTTGGTCCTTTTGGTTAAACGTGAACAGTTTGGGTGAGAAGGATTTTTTGAATAAGAAATGGGTATGTTATTTTTTTTTCTTGAAACAGAGAATAGTAAAAGAAAAGAAGAGAGATATGTTTATTTACAGTAAGCATGATCTTTAAATTTTCAAAGAAAGCAACGACCAAGATATGATTTTTCAAAAACAACTGCAAAAAACATGAGTATCATTTTCAAACAAGCTACAAAAAAATTGTTCAATATTAATTCTTCCGTCAAAACAAAGATTTGAAATATCTCACCTTTCCCAATTTGTTGGAATGCTTGAAACTTTAACCTTTTGAGTAAAGTAAGGAATTTTTTTGAGTTAAAAAGATGAGATTTTTCAAAAATGATAAAAAGTAGGGAAGATGGAAAAAAATCAAGAGGTAAGAAGTTGAAATGAAATGGGAATTGAATATAAATAAGACGAAGTAAATAAAAAGGTCAAAAACCAAATTTCCCTTAAATCACTTTTCAACCCTCTCATTTCTTGATCCTCCAAAGTACCATTCATAGGAAAAACATATTGGACCTTAGAGTGTTTTCATGTACCATTGCTCATTATCACACTTAAGAAATCTTACAATTTTAAATCTGTCTTTTCATTTGAAATTTAAATATAATTTATAAATCCTTATTATTATAATTTTTTATACATTTCAATATAAAAATGTTTAAAACATTTAAATGTTTTTTAAAGTTTATACAATGGTACTACAACTTTCAATAGCTTGTCGTTCGATGAAAAGCTGAAAGTCAAAAAAACGTGTTCTGGTCATATTTTCATTTTTCCGTCAAACTACATATTTTTGTAAAAAAAATTCAAAGAATAATTTTCCATCATTGGTTATACATTAAAAAAGGGTTATTTAATATTTAAAATCATTAACTGAATATTTAAAAAAAAATTAAAGATTCACAAATCAAAGCGATAAAATTTGGATCGTTATATTCTTCTCCCCTTGAAAGAATTTCGATCCTAAAATTTTTTCACTATCAAACCAAGAAAGAAAGACGACCGCATAAATATGTAAAATTTCGTAGGCCTATATGATGTATCTAGATCATTTGTACATGGTATCTGATTCGATCACTTGCTCGAATACATAAACTTCTCTTTCGTACTAGTATTACCCACTCGGCTTTCCTAGCGTGGACTCTGATCAGACTCCTTGATTAGGAACCCATATTCTCCTTACAAAGCCATTTACTATGTTGGAAAACATCAGTAACATATCAAGAACCTAAACAAAGTGTTCACCATTAAGAATTGATTTTTAATTTCTTATTCGGATCAGTGTAATTACCTCAAAGTCATGCATTCGAATCTTGATCAAAACTATTATACGAATAAAATGACCTGCGTACAGCTTACGTATTTATTCCCATTGGTTTCTTACTTACACCAAATCTTTTTATTCACATTCATTTTAAATCACAATTAATTACACCAATATTATTTTTATTTAATACTAAAATCATTTATGAACCATTTCATAAAAACCATCACTTAAGTTCGTAAACATCTTATGAAACACAACTTATGTAAATCAATACTTTTTAAAGCTTAAGTTCATATTCATATCATGCTCTTCTACATCCTAAGGGTATATACGCAATACCAATTTGGTTTACTTAACCCAGGTGTTCTACTGATTAAAACTTGTTTTAATTTACTATCTTCTCAATTTTATAAGTTACAAAAACTTATTTTCTTATGTTTCACAACAACACTTAGCTTTAATTTATCAACTAATTAGGATGTTTTCGATTGTCCAAAATCGTAGAAAATTCCATTTTATTTTAACAAACGAAATTAACCAAACAAAAAATCATATTAAGATGCACAAACAAAATTACCCTATTGCACAGGATACCTAAGTCCATATAATAACTTAACTGAAAATCTCAGAATTAAACACCTGGGTTTTATTTTAAATTATTTTGAAATAACGATATACTTATCTCTTTTTTATATGTCAACCCATACTTTTTGGGATTTTTAAATCAAGATCTGTTTACCAAGCAACTCTATAGCAAATTGCAGTGGTAGCAATCCCTTACTTACAAACTCAAAAATGAACGCCGATGATACTTCAGTCACCACTGGAATTATTTTCCAGCGACAGAAGTGAGTTTGGTGCTTTCTATCTCCTTTAAATTATTTTTGGAATATTTCTATACAAAAATACTTTCAAATAATCTTTCGAAAACAAATTTCAAAATCATCAGGATTTTAAGTTCTCAAATTCTTAGTTTAAATCCTCTTTATTTATAACCATATTTATAGACTAAACTTATAAAATTTCGCTTTTCTTATATAAAAACATTTAACAAATGTTTATCTTTTTTTGAATTACAATAAATGACTTCTAATTAAATTAAATTTGAACCAAACATTTCACCGAATGCCTTATTGTCTAACTGTGAAATTGAGTTCACAAGGTGTTCTTATTTAATTTAACCAAAACAATAAATGCTTGTAAACTATCTGAGCATAAACAATCAATCAACAAACAATAGTCAGTGCTTCTAAACTGGACGAGCATGTGTAATCAATAATAATAATAATAGCTGAATATTATCATTTCCTAACAGATAAACACATCATAAATTTCTATATCGATTTTTTGAAAATCATTCTTTTATATATAAAAAATATAATCTAGGTAAAATTATTTCATTTATCCATATTTCAAAACAACACTGTGTTGGTTTTCCTTGTTCAAGTGTTTAGACACCCTTATCGATACAGTTGTCCTTTCCGTATCGACAATAATTCATATGCCATTTAACAGATAAGTCAACACAATAAAAATTTAGCACTAAAATATATGCTTTCTTATATATATGTACACACTCAAACTCATTCTAGGGCATTATTAACCCTATCTCTAATAAGTCTACTAGACCAAAGCCTAGGTCTTCGCTTAACCAAAGCTATGATACCACTTATAATGACCGACCTTTTCGACCCTAAAGTCGATACTAATAAATCTAGGGTATTCACCTGCCGAGCATCCAAAGCATGGAATGATAGATTGTTAGAGGAAAAGAAAGAAAAGGTAGAACAATATCTCACATCAGGACGAGTAATATATAATATACAATATATCTTTACAAAAGAAACCATAATATACATACATCAACCAAGTTAAGTAGCCAAACATCAACCTGGACAGTTATATCAACCTATCCTCACAAATGCGTATAAATATAAAAAAATGTTAAATGCAGTGGAAAATAAATTATATGAAAGTACATCTTGGAGGCACCCATCTTGTCTCCTAAAGCTCCAAAGCATCCATACTAGATATGGAAATATGCTTAGTCAGATCCAAGCATGTTTGAGAAAATAACGCCCGAATCAATCTGTTAAACGAGTGTGAGAAACACACATCAAATGGGTTTTAATGTTATAAAACCTTTCAAAAATAAAGGTATCTCGTAAGATCACACCACTTATAAACACGAATAGGTTTTTACCTTGTGATAACCAACTATTTCATTGGAAATTTTCTGATATTATAATATTGTCTAGGGTTAATATTGAATCATAGCCGAAATTATTACATTAATTAAATTCTAGCATAATAGGTATATCACTAAGTTTGAAAGTCACTTATTGGAGCATGAATTTCATATAATGACAAGGCACTTGGGTTCCACCTACCATACCACACCTCTAGATAAAATATACCAAAGGCCACACATGGGTACTCTATGAATTAGGACTGGACTACCCCTTACTAGATAGTATTCGAATATTTCATCACCCTGGTTGCTTTGCAACCTTTTCCCGAGAGCTCTCATGCACAACTAAATCGATAAATAATAATCTAGAAGGGTGATGACAACATCCTAATAGGCATGACACACGTCGCCCTGTAACACGTCCATGTTTTAGTCATTCCCAGTTGGTGAGTCCTAAGGCTTTGTTTTACATTTTTTAAAAATTCACACTTAGAATGCTAACACCGCTTCCAGGCAACAACATAATGCCAACATTCATCCATACAAGTTGTTCGAGTATGAACAAACCAAAGGCACACTTCTACTACATCCCTTTTGGAATCACCCATATGATTAGTAGCAAGTAGCCCTTGCACAACAGAGAGCTGAATCTTCAACTCCATTATCTTCAAGATGCTTTCAATTTGAATGCTTAGGTTCGTTCGAAGTGGTTTTCGAATAATTCATACATATTCGATCCCGATCTCTTCGAAACCAACATTCCCTAATTTTTGGTAAACTCAACTTCGGTTCTTTGAGGAATAACTATAATATATATATGAGCGGAAATCACTTCCTAACCATTTAGGTAGATGGATTTCGTTATCGTTTTCCTTAAAAGGACACCAAAGTGTATATGTATAGTATAACATCATTGAAGATAACTGTACCATATAATTCTCGTGTTTCTTCTAGATATTTGTAGAGTTAAAAATGGATCCAGATTTAATAGTTGTTATGTAACTATCAAATAAAAAAACAACCAAAGATAGATTTAATTCCTTGTGGAATCCCCAAAGCCTCTTTAATTAATCTTCATATGTTAAACACTTTAATTATTTACCAAAATATTTATATACTTAAATCACTGGTATAATTTTATTCTTAAACCATTTTACTTTTTATACTTGGAATCCTTTTCCATATACTTATATAGTGGTACAAGAATATTCAAAAAACATTTAAGAAAGCTTTCTTATTTTCAAAATCATATTAAATGGATCAAAAACAATGTCACCCAAAACTTTTTTTTTACTATAAACCAAAAGCTACGGATCCTTCAATGTTAAGTATGGAAAATGCTTCCATACCACCAAAATTAAGAAGGATTATGTTATCTGGCATATTGACCCAGCTATATTAAACTAATTACACAAGTTAAAGTCAACTGCTATCAAGGCAGATGAGTTCAGAGTGATGATTGTGGAGGCAAGAAGTCAAGTACAAATGATAACACGAAGTCGAGGTTGATTGAAATTGATAGATATGCAAGGCAAAATATTTAAAGTATGAAATTTGGATCAACAAATAGGAAGGGTTGGCACAAATTAACTTCCATAATAGGGATCAGTATGTTTCAGGGAGTAAGAGCATTTCAAAAGAAAATAATAAATATCTCAAGATCGATAAGTCCAATGCATATAAAATTTTGTGAGTGAGATATGGGGACGCTAAGGAGCCTATCCTAGGGATCGCACCTCAAGAATATGAAGTCAGAGGGATCAATACTCTTCCTTTGGTAGGCACTTATATGAATAGCAAGCAACCCATGTTTTAGCAAAGACCAAGCAATTACTCACGTTCTACTGATCCAATTGGCATGAAATTTGGAGGCTAAGTATATTTTAGCACAATGAAGCTACCATATGGATCGCACCATAAACCTCCACCAAAGTAGGGATCAGCACCAATCCCTCTTCTTTGGGCATTGGACATTCGATCCCTTTTTTGGGTCCATATGGTTCTGGAGGTCCATCTGTCGAATTTTCAAGGAGATATTTTTCCGTCTTCGTCTATTAATACAGGCTTGGTTGTTCATTTTAGGGATCATCACTTGGCTAGTTACTTTATACTCTTTTGTAACTAGTTATTTTCATTCGATCCCTATTATACTCAATTTATAAAGTGATTAGTAAAGCAATCTGTTTAAAGTGGACGTACGCAAACAACGCAGAACCACTATAAATCATTGTGTGCGTGTTTTTATTTCAATTTACTCCTATTTCTTTGTTATTATCCTCGGTTTTAACTATATATTCTTCATTTATTTCTCTTCAAAACTTCTATTGGGTGTTTGCATCAATTTTTGGTGCAAACATTTTGACGCTTTCATTGGGAACCTTGATGTTCGGCTTATTAGGATCTCTTCATTGTTACTGGATTGCATAAATCCCCTAAAGGAGATCCACGGTTATCTTCAGGAAGTTTGCTTGTTCTATTCAGATTTGCAAAAATCAAAGCAAAGTTGTCAAAAATGGCGAGGAACACTAGATCTACTTCTCAAAACGTAGAAGGAAACGAGAATGCTAGCATCCAACAAGGAGGCCCAAGCAGTCAACCAATGGATGTTAATGCTAATCTAGTTGATATCCGGAATCTAGTTGATTCAATTACAAGAGCTGATTTCCAAAATCTGATGAGAGAGCTAGAGTATTGCAGTCGAGAATTGAATCAACAGATTCAATCCAATATCAATCTAATGAACCAACTTAGTTAGCAATAGTGAGGGAAAGCTAGAAGAGACCCTTCCCCTTACTCAACATCAAAGAGTTCTAGTTCATCTGACGAGTATCATAGACATAGGCATTGCAGAATTGACCGATATTGCGCATAAAGTTCAGGGCATCAATAGGAAAATTTCTCTAGTCTGCCAAGACCGGTCGATGTCGATCCCTCCATATGGATCAGTACCGATTCCTCCTCTGGAGGTAGGAACTTACCTGTCCATACTGGGATTTAAGCTAGAGCTATCGGGACTAATTGGATCATGGAGTTCAGTTGAACATTGACCAATTGCTTCCCCATAATGATGATGAGGTGAATGTACGTGACATACATCGGGAAGATGTTGAACCAAGAAGGCATGAAACGGCCCGTAGGCATCGACCGGACCATTCATGTGAGGTGCAATATAACCACCGCTTGACATTAACTATCCAAACGCTGGACTTGTTGGCTATGGTTAAACAGTTAGTGAGAGAGAGCTAAGGCTAGGCCAATGATGATTGGGGAACCCCAAGAAGCCATACACCATTTACTAACAATGTCCTCTACGTATAGTATCCAAGGAGGTTCAACATGCCATCAATGCCTACCTACGAGGGAAAAACCAGCCCCAGGCAACACATCATGAGATATGAATGGCTGATGGATTCTGCTCGAGTAGATGATGCAACCAAGCGCAGATGTTTTCCTATAACTCTCTCCAGAATAGCAATAATGTGTTTTACAAGGTTACCCACACGGTCGATCTCTAGATTTGGCAACAAGGTTTATGTAGCAACTCTATATGCACGCAACTTGCCCCAAAGTTGTAATATCCCTATCCAGCATGATCCTGACTTCGGGAGAATCGCTGAATGATTACTTGGAGAGATTTCATATAGCTGTTGTAAAAATTAGTAATCCGAATGACCATGCAGTATTGATGGCCATAATAAGAGGAATTGATCTAGAGTTTGATTTTGGCAATTGGTTAGCTAGCAAGCCACCCGTAATGTTGGAGCGCTTTTATGCAAAGGCGGTTTAGTATTTGAGGAAGGAGGAAGCCAGGTGCTCTAGGAAGAAGAATGTTGTGAGACCAAGTGGAGAGAGATTGCAGAGTACTATTGTAGTGAAGGAGTCTAATGACAGCTCTGAAAATGTTGAAGTGAATGTCCAGAACAAACTGAACCAACAAAAGAAAGACGGAGATAGGATCCAAGAACGAAAGAGGGATTCTAGAAGAGGAAAAACCTAGGATTCTGATGTACGATACTTACATGCCACCGAATACATCTCTATAAAATTTCTATTTGTCTACCTGCAATACAATACAGTACAGAAAGCCGCTTCCAAAAGAATCAATGGAGAAGCAAAAATAGGCCTAAAATATTGCTGGTTTCATAAATGTTACAGTCATAACATAAATGAATGCAGGCATCTCTAGGATATTATTGAAAAGGTGATTCGAGAAAGAAGTTACGCCAGTTTGTAGAAAACCCAGCAGGATGGTGGGTAAGGGACATCCGACCCCAATTGAGGACAAGAACCATACATGGATGAGGAGCCTGCATGGACTGGTGGAAGATTGGTAATCAATGAAATAAATGGAGGACCACATCTAGCTGATAAGAGTTGATATGAAATGAAGCGCTACATTAGAGCGATTAAGCATGTGAATTTTGAATGTTGTTTGAGTTTGGAAGATGGAGCTCTGGAAAAAAAGCAACATACAATGGTAGATGATACTTTGTTTAAAAGTAGAGATGTAGACAAGATGGAGGCTCCGATAATCGACCCAATGGTCATTTCGGCCATGATCGGCCCTGCTTTAATGAGAAATATATTGGTTTATTATGGAAGTTCTGTAAATATAATTTTCAAAAAAGCTTATGACCAGATGAGGATGGAACGAAGGACTTGAAACCGTCTAAAGCTCGCATTCGTAGTAACAGCCTGCAAATCCGTATCCCTTGAGTCAACACTATTATATATCAATCAACTCAAGTTGAATGGAAAATACGAACCATTTGGGTTAAAGAAGAAGAGGTAGAAGAGGAAAATAGAAATCAACATCAGAATCTAACCATCGCCGCGGAATAAAATATAATAGATAATAAATGATCTTTACATAAAAACAAATATATCTGTTTATACATTACATCATCATAGTACATCATCAGAGTTCAACATCAATAACATGCAACTAGATACACATCGGAATAACAATCAAATACGGAAGTACGCATCGCCATCCAGCTCGTCTCCTGAGCTCCACAGCGTCCTTTCCTGTATTCTATAATACTTGGTCTGACCCGAGCATTATAGTTAAATAACACCCGAGTCAGTCTGGAATACCAGCGTGAGAAAACCACATCCAAATTGATTATAAAAGTTCAAAATCCTTTTGAAAGCAAAAGCATCTCGTAAGATCACGCCACAAATAAACATGTCAGGTTTTTATCTTACAATAGCTAAAACACTTTTTGTAAAAATCCTCTGATATTATAATAGGGTCTATGCACAAATATTTACTAAAATAGCCGAAATTGTTGCATTCATTAAATTCCAGCTACTAGCCACAATCGTGGGTAATACAAACAAAACTCGTAAAAGGCGCGTAGGGAGAATGGATTTCCAGCTAATGACTAGGCACAGGGGTACCACCTGTCACGGTACCTAGTCTAGATCAGTATACCGAGGATCACTCCCGACCCCCTGCAACACAAGACCGAGACTACCCCTTACTGGATAATCCCGAGTAAGATCACCCCACGGTTGTGATCAACAACTGCACCACTAAGCCGAAATAAAAGGGACATCTAGATAGGGATGACCTCACCTTGAAATGGGTGCTACCCACCTAGCCTTGCTGCATAACCCCTAGTTTTCAGTCATTCCTGGTTGATGAGGCTTGAGGCTAAGCGTTACCTTTTAGAACGTTTCACTTAGAATGCTCATCGTCCACCTGACGATGTTCTGAAAGCATTCATCCATACAAGTCCGTTCCGGGTTCGAACGGAACCGAAGGCACTACTCCTACTACATCCATTTTGAAAATATCCTCAGGATTAGTAGCGACTAGCCCTTGCACTTCACTGCTCCATCTTCGACTCCGAACTCGTTTTTCCCACGAAAATGTACAAACCGGATCGAAGTGATTTTCGAGAAATTAATCCCGATCCCGGTCTCTTCGAAACGATCAGCGTATTGTCCAGTATTGATAGTCGGTTATTTAACTATCAAATAACCAACCAATACAACCAAGTTATTTCCCATTGCAACCATTAAGCCTTGTTCACATTTTAAAAACCATAGCAGAAAAAAAAACTCATATACTGGGTAGTTATAAATTTTAAACAACTTCTTTCCAAATCATACTTATAAAATTTCCAAATACATTTCTTAAATAAAATACTCTTTTTATAAAAGTTCCCATAGTATATTATATTAAAGGATATATATACTTAAATTCTAAATAAAAATTCCCTTTTAAATAATTATTACCAAAAATAGTATTTTATACTTGAAATAGTTCGAATAATACATACTTATAACAAATTATACCCTTTTAAGACGATTTTCAAAATAATATAAAAACTACTTTTGATATTTCACATATTTATTTATTCATTTAATACATTTCCAAAATAATATTTAAAAAAAACAAAACTAGGCTCAAAATCAATCAAAAACAGAATAAGGCTTATTAGTCTCAACGGTACTTATCAATTCACCATTCACACTTCTCAGTTTCCAATATTCAATAAATCAGCTTCCATAGATTGATTAACATTATATTCTCAAATATAATTAACAGGGGAAATACAAATACATGTATGAATAACATATCATAAATTAGCAATGCTAGTAACAACTATACAGATAATATCAGATAGATGGCTTATACAATCCACAAGAGTTAAATTCTACTATTCAGCGGAATGGTGTCAGTTTCCGCTGTTCGGATGTCAAACAGTTGAATAATCTACTATTAACACATATATTCAGTTTGGGAACATCTTGACAGATAAGCCGTGTAAAATTATACTACCGCATTTATATTCAAATGGTATTTCAATTCTGCCTGTAAAGTCTGTAAAATTTTCTTATTTAATCTTCACAATAGATCGTACAACGGCGTACGTCCATTGATACAAACAATCTTCTTAATAGCACTTTATTTTATGGGAAATTAAATAATTATTATAAAATTATTTAAGAATTTTCATTAATTCAAAAGTATAACCCTTATTTTTTTTCTTAATTATTTCAATTATACTTCACTTTATCCCAAATCCCAAGTTAAATAAATAAATTACTATTTTTAAAAAGCTTGACTAGTTTGAAATAAAATAATTATTCTTAACTACTTTATAGGCTTAAAGTAGACAAATTTATTACCTTTACAATAAATTCTCTGTCTAAAACTTAAGTAACTTTTTTTTATGTAAAGATGGTTGATTCAACACATATACCTTAAACACTTGCATGTTATATGCTGTGATGGAACAATTTGTTACAAATTTCCCTTGCGTTAAAAACTATACTCTTATATTATTTAAATCCAGCTTTCAAATCAAACTAAACCTATCGGCCCAAGCCTAAATCCACAACTAAAAAGAATCAACAACCGAAACTTATATACACTCCACTCAAACGGGCCGTAGCCCAAAACTGCTTCATCTCAAATTCTTCTTCTTCCCATCGCCAGATTTCAATTCCAAACATTGGTAACACACCCCAAAACGACTAACACAAAAGAAACAATCCAAGATCGATAAATTCGAGCATCATCCCGAAGATAGCTCGAGACCATCACCGATCGAACGCATCGTCTAACATGAAACGCCACACCTGGATCACTCGTGCACGGTGATGTACGTGCACGTGCATAATCTCACCACCGACTATCCCACCGCAGCGACATCCAAGCCTAATCATACCTCAATTCCAGGTCCCATTCGATATCTCACCATAGTCCCTCGACCATCTGATCGAAAAATCGATCAACAGCCAACTTCCAGAAACAGACATATCCGACATACCCCGACATTTTGACACACCGCGACAACCTCCAGCCACTATCTGGCATGCCACATATCATAATCGAGAGCCCCTCCATTGCTCTTACTTCCTACCCAAAATCAAAGGACTCGGTCTCCCCATCAATTCCAAAATCAACTCCATTCCCACCATTACCCAGAACTTCACTAACCCCTAATTTGATTCGAACAACCGAACCAAACCCAAAATTAACAAACGGCCATGGTAGATGCCTCCACCACGATCACCTACTCCTATCAGAATAGGCCAAATCACCCCTCTTCGATGAAGTCGTCGGAAAAATATTTTTGAGTGAAAATCGATCATCTAACAACTTCTTAAAATATTCAACACTAAAAATTATAATTTCACCACTAAAATTCATATTTTCTTACAGGAATCAAGATTACATGCTTGAATCATAGAAATAAAAACATTGAATTCTGACCAAAATTGGGTTACCCACCATAAAATAGAACCCTATCGATCTACACAGCATAATTCTACATAAATCTATTTTTTTCACAAACTATATTAGAAAGTAAACAAACTCCCAGTTTGCATCAACATGAAATATGGACTAGGTGAAAAGATTTAGATTTTTGAAGGCTAAGTGAACATTATATTTACTATAACAGAGTAAATTTTGATTTACAAGTTTTGAAAATTTAGTTCCTCACCTTCCACATTGATTCCAGATGCTTCAAAACTTGAAGTTAAAATCTTGACTAAAAATTGAAATCTGAAATTCGAACTGCTTCTTTAAAATTTCCGTATTTTGAATTTGAACAGCAATCACACCAGAGTGTTTCCTTCTTGATATTCAGAACACTGTTTTTCTTCTCACCCTTAAAAATTTGATCTTTAATTGCTTAAGAAATATAAACAGAACTTTATTTTTCAAATTATAGGCTTTACCATCTCAACAACCTGGACCTGAGATGCTCAGATATATACATGTAGCTGCCGTCAAGGATAATGAACAAATTTGACAAATTGTTAGCTGGAGTTGCCATTTTGTTAGCTGAGGTTAATATTTCCTTTTTTGTTGAAAAGATTGTGAAAAGAATATGGATTTTTTTTGTTAGATATTTCCTCCTTTGGTCAGACCAATTACTGCCGCATGAATACAATTGGTATTTGTTTGTTTCCAGATACTTAAGTTAACTAGTTTCCTTTTCTTTTTACTTGCAGTAAAGGGTTTTACTAATCTTCGTATCTATGTTGCAGCTTTCTTTGTTTACAAAAAATGTTTGTATTTAGGTTTGAACAAAAGACAAATATATGTATGTACTATTTTTAAGCGAAGGATGAAAATAATCCCTTAGCTGCTGAAATAAATGTTTGCTTTTTGGGGTGAAATGAAAATTGAAAAGTATATGAATTAGTGTTTTTGGTTTTTACTATATCCTGCCAAACAAGCTGCTGCAACGCATCTTTTATTTCTTTCCATCTTACTTGATTTAGATTTAGATTTATTATTATTATTTTCTTGTATCTTTTGATAAAATAAATATTTGCTACTTCTTACTATTCTTTGGTTTCTTACTTACAGTAATTAATTTTACAACCTTCCTTTTATCATATAATTATAATAATGTAAACCATACACCATTAAAAGCGTATGCAAGTATATTCAAGATTTTAAAAAGCTCATAATTCACATTATTTGACAAAGTAATATTTGTATTGTTTCTATATATTTAAAAATAAAAATGAAAATGAGAAACTATATTGAAATAACACTTCTTAATTAATTTATATTATAAATATATGTGTTAATTTAAACAAAGACTACAAAATAGCTAAAATTTTATCTTTACTTTTAACTTAGTTGAGATTTGCGTTTGTCATTCATACAGTGAAATAAAGGTGAAAACTAGTAAACTAAAATAACTTCTTGTCTCATTTGTTTTATAAAAATACATATGGGTTTTTTTAACAGAACGTAACATTCTATGTTAAATACCCCATATACATATGTTATAAAATAGAATAACTTTCAATATTAAATACTCGGTGTGTTATAAAACTTCATAGTGGTATAAAATAATTTTTTTTAAATCCTTCTTGTATATATAACCATATTCACAATTCCATTTATAATATAGACATATATTATCTACAAATATATTAAATCATTTATTATCTATGTGTATATAGTTTCTCCCAATTATATATATATAACCTCTTTTTATTATACTTAAGTGATTGTTATCCACCTAAATTTATTTATAACGTTTTATCAATTAAGTATTATGAAATACCTTATTCAATGTGTATATAGTTTCTTTCCAATTATTTATTTGATTCATATACACATCTATTTATTTATAACATTCCGTCAATTTAAATATTTTAAATTATCTTTTTAACTTATCATTACACATTCATACTTTCTAATTCAATATATATCATTATTTTAGAAATCTTAATACTTCTATTTGGTTAATATAGACGACATTGTTTATATATATACCGAAATCAAAAATTTCACTTTTATATTATGAATTTTTATTCAAATCTTATATACATCTCAATTTAATTTAATGCCAAGAATTTCTATTCTCATTATGTGTAACTTTATTGTTTCCGATATATATGACCATGAGCATTTGATTTTAGTAAATTTAAATTCTCTAATATAGTTTATCTTTTAGAATAAAATATACATATTTAATCTTTAAACAAAATGCATATATTGAACCATGGAAAACATGTATTTCTTTTTTCTTACTTTAGTAGGAACACAAGAATCTTTAAACAAATTGTATATATGTAAGAAATTCCATTCAAACCATTTTATAATTTAATATAGATTTGAAAATTCAAATTATATTGACTTGGAAAATTGCATAAAATTATTAACCATTAATTTATGGAAATATTGTATATAAAAATACAATATTATTAAATATTATAAATTTATATTCACAACTCGGGATGTCCAAAATCCTGGGTCGTTACATTCCTCCCCCCTTAAATGAATTTCGTCCCCAAAGTTCCATAACTAATTTAGTAAAATTATCTACTCCCGATTAGAATAGATCAATAACAATCCAAACCAGTAAATACATAGATTCAAACTGTTTATCCAAATATACATTACATTAATTACCATCTAGAAGCTGTTATCATCATCCATTCACCCTACATATATATAGATATATATTACCCTACCAAACATCTAATATCTAACAATCATGACGTCCATGGGTCGTAAACACCTAAAAAAAACACACCCTAACAAGAGAAAACAACCCAACTAACTATGGACGCTCACTACCAGAGTCCTCCATTTCTGATCCTGATAATTCCCCGACCTCTACATCACTATCTGGCACCCAAACATCCTCTGGATCAGGCTCTCCAGGAATGAAACCTACACCATCTAGCTCCTCAACAGCATTATCTAAATTCCAAATAATTTCATCCTCGTTTTCTGATTCAACAAATTCCTCATCTTCGAACTCTTCCTCGTCATCAAACTCTTCCTCTTCACGTCCTTCCTCGACCTCGAATTCCTCTATATCTTTGAATACTTCCTCAGGTTCTTCCTCATCCTCAAACTCCTCTTCTGGTTCTTCTTCAGCTTCTTCCCTAGGCTCCTCAACTGTCTCTTCCTGGGGATCTTCTTCTCGAGGTTGTGGTTGCTCGATAGGCTCCATTGGCACTTCTTTGGATATTGACGATTCACCGAGATCCTCCTGAAAGCTCCTAGCCAAACCATAATTGCCATCCTTTCGAGCCTTGGAGAGAGCTCCACCCCGGTTGATGCTACGGGTTCTCTACAATCAAAACCAAAACCCAAATATGAGATCCTAAGGTTTTAGAATTCTATAGGCTAAAGAATACATTAAGGGTTACATTTCAAAATTTATTCCATCTTGTAAATTCTTATAATCCTAGATTTTTATAAAATCATTCTTTCAAAATAATTTAAATATACATATTTGAAAAGTGATTATTGGATGAAGAAAATACACTTATATGTATTTAGTTTTATAAACAACTTATTTCTTCAATTCATAAATCCACACACATACACACATATATATAACAAATAAATTGTTATAGGGTTTTTAAATTTCAACATCCCTTTTTTTAGAAACCCATTATTCTAAAATTATCTTTAAAGGGTGGGAAATTTTCCAAAAATTTGCTAGTTTTAAAAAAAATTCCAAATTTCTTTAGTAAATAAACTCAGTAAATTCTTCTATCCAAAGATTCGAATTCTAAAGAGTTCTATTTCTAAGGGTATGTTCAAGTCAAGAAGGGCAACCAATGAAAATACACAAGGTTGACAACTAAGACCACTAAATCCTAGATGATTATCACAACCAATCATTTTAAATTCCATATATATTTAGAAAAACATATCCCTTTATATAGAAAATATATTTTGGGTAAAATTATTTCATTTACCCCTTTAAAACAATATTGTGTCTGTTGGCCTAGTTTAAGTGTTTAGAGATCCCTATCAATAACGTTAGCTACTCGTATTGACCAGGATCCATATGCCACTTAACCAATTAATTAACACAATATAAAACCAATTTTATATTATTAACAAGTACGTGCTCTCGTGTGTGTGTATATATATATATATATATGTACCTAGACTTAACAGGTTGCTATAGACCCTATTCCTTAAGGAGCAACTCGCTCGAACCTAGGTATTCACTCAACCTAGGCTCTGATACCAACTGTAACAGTCCGCAAATGCGTATCCCTTGAGTTAGCACTATTATATATCAATCAACTTAAGTTGAACGGAAAATACAAACCATTTAGGTTAAAGAAGAAGAGGTAGAAGAGGAAAATAGAAATCAACATCAGAATCTAACCATCGCAGCGGAATAAAATATAATAGATAATAAATGATCTTTACACAAAAACAAATATATCTGTTTGTACATTACATCATCAAAGTTCAACATCAATAACATGCAACTAGATATACAACGGAATAACAATCAAATACGGAAGTATGCATTGCCATCCAGCTCGTCTCCTGAGCTCTACAACGTCCTTTCCTGTATTCTATAATACTCGGTCTGACCCGAGCACTATAGTTAAATAACACCCGAGTCAGTCTGGAATACCAGCATGAGAAAACCATACCCAAATTGATTATTAAAGTTTCAAAATCCTTTTGAAAGCAAAAGCATCTCGTAAGACCACGCCACAAATAAACATGTCGGGTTTTTATCTTACGATAGCTAAAACACTTCTTGTAAAATTCCTCTGATATTATAATAGAGTCTATACAATTGAATTCTCAAATATTCAATCAATCAGCTTCCATAGATCGATTCACATTATATTCTCAAATATAATTAACAGGGGAAATACAGATACATGTATGAATAACAGATCATAAATTAGCAATGCTAGTAACAACTATACAGAAAATATCAGATAGATGGCTTATACAATCCACAAGTGTTAAATTCTACTATTCAGTGGAATGGTGTCAGTTTCCGCTATCCGGATGTCAAACAGTTGAATAATCTACTATTAACACATATATTCAGTTTGGGAACATCTTAACAGATAAGCCGTGTAAAATTATACAACGACATTTATATTCAAATGGTATTTTAATTCTGCCTGTAAAATCTGTAAAATATTCTTATTTAATCTTCACAATAGATCGTACAATGGCGTACATCCATTGATACAAACAATCTTCTTAAACACTTTATTTTATGAGACATTAAATAATTATTATAAAATTATTTAAGAATTTGCGTTAATTCAAAAGTATAACGTTTATTTATTTATTTTCTTAATTGTTTCAATTATACTTCACTTTATCCCAAATTCAAAGTAAAATAAATAAATTACTATTTTTAAAAAGCTTGACTAGTTTGAAATAAAATAATTATTCTTAACTACTTTAAATAGACTTAAAGTAGACAAATTTATTACCATTACAATAAATTCTCTGTCTAAAATTTAAGTAACTTTTTTTTATAAAGTTGGTTAATTCAACACATATACCTTAAACACTTACATGTTACATGCTGTGATGGAACAATTTGTTACAAATTTCCCTTGCGTTAAAAACTATACTCTTATATTATTCAAATCCAGCTTTTAAATCAAACTAAACTTATCGGCCCAAGCCCAAATCCACAACTAAAAAGAATCAACAACCGAAACTTATATACACTCCACTCAAACGGGTCGTAGCCCAAAACTGCTTCTTCTCAAATTCTTCTTCTTCCCATCCCCATATTTCAATTCCAAACATTGTTAACACACCCCAAAACGACCAACACAAAAGAAACAATCCAAGCTCGATAAATTCGAGCATCACCCTGAAGATAGCTCGAGACCATCACCGATCGAACGCAACGTCTAACACAAAACACCACACCTGGATCACTCGTGCACGGTGATTTACGTGCACGTGCATAATCTCATCACTGACTATCCCACCGCAGCGACATCCAAGCCTAATCACACCTCAATTCCAGATCCTATTCGATATCTCACCGTAGTCCCTCGACCATCTGATCGAAAAGTCGATCAACAGCCAACTTCCAGAAACAGACATATCCAACATACCCCCACATTTTGACACACCGCGACAACCTCCAGCCACTATCTGGCACGCCGCCTATCACAATCGAGAGCCCCTCCATTGCTCTTACTTCCCACCCAAAATCAAAGGACTCGGTCACCCCATCAATTCCAAAATCAACTCCATTCCCACCGTTACCCAAAACTTCACTAAACCCTAAATTTGATTCGAACAACCGAACCAAACCCAAAATCAACAAACAGCCATGGTAGATGCCTCCATCATGATCACCTACTCCTATTAGAACATGCCACATCACCCCTCTTTGATGAAATCGTCAGAAAAATATTTTTGAGCGAAAACCGATCATCTAACAACTTCTCAAAATATTCAACACTCAAAATTATAATTTCACCACTAAAATTCATATTTTCTTACAGGAATAAAGATTACATGCTTGAATCTTAGAAATAAAAAACATTGAATTTCGACCAAAATTGGATTACCCACCATAAAACAGAACCCTATCGATCTACACAACATAATTCTACATAAATCTATTTTTTTCACAAACTATATTAGAAAGTAAACAAACTCCTAGTTTGCATCAACATGAAATATGGATTAGGTGAAAAGATTTAGATTTTTGAAGGTTAAGTGAACATTATATTTACCGTAACAGAGTAAATTTTGATTTACAGGTTTTGAAAATTTAGTTCCTCTCCTTCCACATTGATTCCAGATGCTTCAAAACTTGAAGTTGAAATCTTGACTAAAAGTTGAAATCTGAAATTCGAACCGCTTCTTTAAAATTTCCGTATTTTGAATTTGAACAGCAATCACACCAGAGTGTTTCCTTCTTGATATTTAGAACACTATTTTTCATCTCACACTTAAAACTTTGATCTTTAATTGCTTAAGAAATATAAATAGAACTTTGTTTTTTAAATTATAGGCTTTACCATCTCCAACAACTCGGACCTGAGATGCTCAGATATATACATGTAGTTGTCGTCAAGGATAATGAACAGAGTTGACAAACTGTTAGCTGGAGTTGCCATTTTGTTAGCTGAGGTTGATATTTCCTTTTTTGTTGAAAAGATTGTGAAAAGAATATGTATTTTTTGTTGTATATGTCCTCCTTTGGTCAGACAAATTACTGCCGCATGAATACAATTATTATTTGTTTGTTTCAAGATACTTAAGTTAACCAGTTTCCTTTTCTTTTTACATGCAGTAAAGGGTTTTACTAATATTCCTATCTATGTTGCAGCTTTCTTTGTTTACAAAAATGTTTGTATTTAGGTTTGAACAAAAGATAAATATATGTATGTATTATTTTTAAGCGATGGATGAAAATAATCCCTTGGCTGCTGAAATAAATGTTTGCTTTTTGGGGTGAAATGAAAATTGAAAAGTATATGGATGAGTGTTTTTGATTTATACTATATCTTGCTAGACAAGCTGTTGCAACTCATCTTTTATTTCTTTCCATCTTACTTGATTTAGATTTAGATTTATTATTATTATTTTCTTGTATCTTTTGATAAAATAAATATTTGCTACTTATTACTGTTCTTTGGTTTCTTACTTACAGTAATTAATTTTACAACCTTCCTTTTATCATATAATTATAATAATGTAAACCATACACTATTAAAAGCGTATGCAAGTATATTCAAGATTTTAAACAACACATAATTCACATTATTTGACAAAGTAATATTTGTATTGTTTCTATATATTTAAAAATAAAATTGAAAATGGGAAACTATATTGAAATGACACTTCTTAATTAATTTATCTTATAAATATATGTGTTAATTTAAACAAAGACTACAAAATAGCTAAAATCTTATCTTTGCTTTTAACTTAGTTGAAATTTGCATTCTTCTTGTCTCATTTGTTTTATAAAAATACATATGGTTTTTTTTAACAGAACGTAACATTCTATGTTAAATACCCCATATACATATGTTAAATAGAATAACTTTTAATATTAAATACTCGGTGTGCTATATAACTTCATAGTGGTATAAAAATATTTTTTTTAAAATCCTTCTTGTATATATAACCATATTCGCAATTCCATTTATAATATAGACATATATTATCTACAAATATATTAAATCATTTATTATCTATGTGTATATAGTTTCTCCCAATTATATATAACCAACTTCTCTTTATTATACTTAAGTGATTATTATCCACCTAAATTTATTTATAACGTTTTATCAATTATGTATTATAAAATTCCTTATTCAATGTATATATAGTTTCTTTCCAATTATTTATTTGATTCATATACACGTCTATTTATTTATAACATTCCGTCAATTTAAATATTTTAAATTTTCTTTTTAACTTATCATTACACATTCACACTTTTCTAATTCAATATATATCATTATTTTAGAAATCTTAATACTTCTGTTTGGTTAATATAGACAACATTGTTTATATATATACCGAAATCAAAAATTTCACTTTTACTTTATTATGAATTTTTATTCAAATCTTATATACATCTCAATTTAATTTAATGCCAAAAATTTCTATTCTCATTATGTGTAACTTTATTGTTTTCGATATATATGACCATGAGCATTTGAATTTAACAAATTTAAATTCTCTAATATAGTTTATCTTTTAGAATAAAATATACACATTTAATCTTTAAACAAAATGCATATATTGAACCATGGAAAACATGTATTTCATTTTTCTTACTTTAGTAGGAACACAAGGATCTTTAAACAAAATGTATATATGTAAGAAATTCCATTTAAACCATTCCATAATTTAATATAGATTTGATATTTCAAATTATATTGATTTGGAAAATTGCATAAAATTATTAACCTTTAATTTATGGAAATATTGTATATAAAAATACAATACTATTAAATATCATAAATTTATATTCACAACTCTGGATGTCCAAAATCCCGGGTCGTTACATTCGTGGCTTTAATGGTGCTGCAACCGAAGCTATTAGTTGTATTGAATTGCCCGTGGAGTTGGGAGAAGGTGACCGTATGAGAGTGTGGATTCTACCTTTTGTTATTTTGGATGTTGACTCTCCATACAACGCTTTTCTCGACCGACCGGTCCTAACTAAGTCCCAAGAAGCTCTTGATCCATGGTGTTTGAGTTTGAAGTTCTAGACAGATAATGGTATTGGATTTTTTCATGGTGATCAGGCTACCAGATGTGCCTGTTATGTAGCTAAATTGAGGAATGCTCAGGAGAAAAGTAAGGGTATGGACAAGTCTGTCCGCATCCAAGTCACTGAAGTTGACAATTAACTCCTGAGCCTTGGCTCGGGCACCATGGTCGATTCTATTGAGACATAGATCTCAGAGATAAAAAGGAGGACCCAAAAGACCAAGGCTGCACCGGTTGAGCTGACGATGGACATCACAGTCAACCACGACGACCCATCACAGATCCTAAAGATTGGGTCATAACTCAGCCTCCCGATGATGAAAGAACTTGCAAGATTTCTCTGAGCGAACTGATATATGTGGGATCTCGCCTTCCATTATGAGCATGCATTGAATATCGACCCGAGGCCTGTTCCGGTGAAACAAAAAGGCATGGCATGGATCCAAAAGATCTGCCGCTCTTAAAGAGGAGGTGGATAGGATCAAAGACAATGGGTTTATTAGCGACGCCATCTACCCTAAGTGGGTATCTAATTCTATACTTATGAGAAAGGCGAATGGGAAATGATGTACATGCGTTAGTTATTCGGATTTGAACAAGGCATGCCTGAAAGATAGCTTTCCCCTTCTACGGATTGATCAACAGGTAGGCTCAACTGCGGGACACAAATTGCTATCTTTAATGGATGCATACTTTGGATAACCAAATTCCAATGGATATTATTAATCAAGAGCACACCGGCTTCATTACCGATGTCGGATAATATTGCTATATAGTAATGCCATTTGGACTAAAGAATGCAGAAGCGACCTACCAATGCCTAGTCAACAGAATGTTTAAAGATCAGATCAGAAAGACGATGGAGGTATATGTGGATGATACACTCATGAAGTCACAACGGTCCTACGACCACATTAGAACTTGGCAAAAATGTTCGATATCCTCCGTTAATACAATATGAAGACTAATTCTCTGAAGTGTTCTTTAGGTGTAGCATCAAGAAAGTTCTTGGGTTTCATCATCAATGCTAGCAGAATCAAAGCTAATCCCAAGAAGATCCAAGCCATTCGCAATATCCAAGCGCCAAAAACTATCAAACAAGTATAGAGCCTTAATGGGAAGGTTGCCGCCCTAAGCCAATTTATTTCCACAGTTAATGATAAATGCATTCCTTTCTTTTACTTGATTAGAAGAGGAAAAATGAATATTGAATGGACATACGATTGTAAAGATGCCTTCCAAGCTTTAGCGAATCACTTAGAGATGCCTTCCATCTTGTCAAAGCCGGTAGACCATGAAGATTTGTATATCAACTTGGCTGTGTCGGTGTATGCTATAAGCGCCACACTGATTCACGAAGAAAAATGAATCCAGAAACCATTCTATTACGTTAGCAAGCGTCTAATAGGAGCTGAAAGGAACTATCCGAGGGTAGAAAAGCTGGCATACTGTTTGATGATTGCTTCACGAAAGCTTCGTCCTTACTTTCAGGAACATCATATCAATATTTACACCAACCAGCCGCTACGACAGATCTTGCAGCGACCTAAGACTATGAAAGGTTACTCATGTAGAATATCAAATTTAGTCAATTTGACATCACTTATCTTCCTTGAGTGTTATCCAAGGTCAGACATTGGCGGATTTTATAGTAGAATTCACCGCACAAGATGATTTCATATAGAGTACCAAAACCCCTACCATACGGTGGAAGTTATATACAGATGGGGCATCCAATGATCATTATTCGGGAGCTGGAATTGTACTTGTAACTCCCAAAAATCCGTCAATTTGTTATGCTTTAAAGCTTGATTTCCCTACAACAAACAATGAAGCTGAGTATGAAGCTTTGGCTGCTGGACTTAAACTTGCAAGAGAACTAGGGATAAAATCTCTGGAAATCTTTTGTGACTCACAATTGGTAGTATACCAAGTCAAGGGAGATTACCAGGATAAAGTACAATGACTTGCTTCATATCTTACCCAAGTTGAAGAGCTATTGACTGACTTTAAGTACTATGATATTACACACATTCCTCGGGATAAAAAAAAGAGACCGGTTCATTGTTAACGTTTGCTAGCTCTAGAGATGCATTACAAATGGGCTTGGTTCTAGTAGAAGTATTAAATGCCCCAAGCATAAACCTAATGAAAATTGATCAGTTACGAGAAACAAAGCTTGAGAGGGAGTTGTGGATGACTCCGATTAAAGACTATTTGCTACAAGAAGTTCGTCCTAAACGAAGGAATGAAAAATGAAAAGTCCTTCGTAAAGCTTCATAATATACCATATAGGAAGGAGTTACATACAGAAAGGGTTTTTCCATTCCCCTGCTCTGCTGCATCGATCATGATGAAATAAAATGACTCCTAAAGGAAGTTCATGAAGGGGAATGTGGAGATCACACTAGGGGGCGAACCTTAGCAAAGAAAATACTCCGTTATGCGATTATTGGCAAACCATTAATCAAGACGCTGCTGATTATGTAAGGCGATGCGACAAGTGCCAGATATATGCAAAAGTTCCAAGAGCTCTGCTGATGGAAATTACAAAAATGGTCAGGCCGTGGACATTTTCATGTGGGGTATAGATATTATCGGTTCCTTATCGATCTTTAAAGGTGGTGTGAAGTACGCTATCATCGCAATTGATTACTTCACCAAATAGGCCAAAGCGGAGCCTTTAGCTATGGTCACAACCAAGAAAGTAATCAACTTCATCGTCCGGAACATCATCTGTCCAGAACATCACCTGTCATTTTGGTCTCCCACAAACTATTGTAATAGAAATGGGACTCAATTTGACAGTGCGAAATTCAATGACTTCTGCCGTCGGCATCATATTGATATAGATTTGCAGCGGTTTCTCACTTTTAAGTGAATGGGCAAGTTGAAGCTGTGAACAAAATCATAAAATCCATTCTGAAGAAGAATTTGGAAAAGGCTAGAGGCAAGTGGGCGGATGAACTCTCGACAACACCATGGGCTTATAGGACCACCCACAAGTCCACGACTGGCCATTCCCTATTCGCTTTTGCTTATGGTTCTGAAGCTGTTATTCCGGTTAAGCTCGAAGTTCCTTTTCATTGAGTGACCTACTTCGATCTTAGAACGAATAAAGATCTCCTCTTGGAATCTCTAGACTTTATAGATGAGAAGCGCAAGGAAGATGATTTTGGCACAGCTGCGCACCGGCGTCGAGTTGCCCAGTTCCTAGAGTTTGAAGCTAGCCAATTACATAATCTCATGGTTGAACTAAATGAAACGAGAATGGTCACCATTCATTTGACGATTAATGCTCACAAGCCGATGGACGAAATGGCTAAGGAGGAATGGATGTGAATCGACCATCTAAAGACCAACTTAATCCTATCAAATGATGGTACAAATATGAATCAAAAGTGATCGTGACATGACCAATCCCTCGCTAAGTTAAACTGGACTTGGTGGCAAATCAATCAATTAAGGAAAGTACAAACTAACTATTTTCTAAAATAACTCTAAGTCCTCATAGCGTGGACTGAAGTATAAACATAAGTGGGGAGTGATTCGACCACCCGCTAACTAACTCTTATCCCCAGAGTGCAGAATGAGTATAAACAAATAGACGAACGCGATTCTACCACTCACTATTTCATGAACTCCGACCTAAAATTATCAGGAGGAGTATAAACTCGCTAAGAATGGAGTTCGACCATCCACCGTCTAACTCCGCTAACCCAAGACCGGGGGCAGGAGTATAATCCCTCAAACCGCTGAATCCGATAGTGAAACATTAGGGCTCAAGCCTCGTGTTTGGTACGACTTAGGTCCACGACCGCATGGAGGCCTTAGGATAGAATTAACGAATTATCATCCAAAGCAGCGAGCAACGACTTACCAGTACATTGAATAGAAAATAATAGCACGACTGCTTAAATAAAAAATTCATACAATAGTACGACATATAAAAGAACTTTTATTTACATAATAAATTTCAAAAATTGCGATACAATTTTATTCAAAAATGGAGGACGGACCCGCACAATCACAGTTAATAAAAGAGAAAAACAGTTATGTAAACTATATACAAACTAAGCCGGAGTGATGCCTATTTCTTCCGCCTTTCTCCTTCCTGGATCTCTTAGTAGTGCCATAACCCAAACTTTCGCTCTGCCCTTTTCCTTGATCCTTTGCCGCCCTCAGCAGGAGAGCTTTCAGAGAGTAGAGGGAGTTCTTAAGGAACCAACCTGCCAGGTGGGATGACTTGTAATGGAACGAGATTTGGGTCATCAATTTCCATATCAATGGGTTTAGCCTTAGCTTTTTCCTTCGACAATTCCTCCCTCTCAATATTCTCTTTTAAGCTAAGCTCATGGTATATTTCAGTGGCGCCAGTAAGTACAATGCCACCTGACTCATCAGGCAACGGTGAGCCTTCAGCTTTATCATCATCAAGTGCTCTGATAACTCGAGCGTCGGGTCCTAGAGCGTCGGTGGCCACCGGAATCTCAGTAGATGTCGATTGTTGCTCCACGGCAGCACTACCTTTTGGAGTTTGGATGGGACCCGAAAGACCTGTAGATTCATGGGAACAAGAAGATAAGCCTATGACTATTGGTCATGAAGAACAAAATCTCTCGAAAAGTGAAGAATTAAGCAGAATACCTGCATCCGGCTGAGTCTCAGTTATCGTTGGAGTGCTCCCTTCTAGAACAGGAGTCAAAACCTTAGATTGACAACCGGGTCTGTCCGAATCATAGGTTAGATCCTATCTCGGGCTGATAGAAACTAACGCTTCAGATGCTTGAAATGTAGAAGGGCCTTTGGGATCGGACTCTGAAGACTTGAAAGCTTTTTTCCCTTTGCCAAAGGGTGTTAGAATGTCAATATATTGAAGTCTCGTAGCAGCAACGTCTAGAGGTTAATCCCAGCGTAGAATCACCCATACTAGTTTCTCTTTATCTATATCAGCTTCCCTGAGGGTTCTCTTTTTCATTTGAATAATGTATTCTTAGGCCTATGCAAGCGACTCAAGATAACCCTCACCAAGAAAGCTCAGATCGTAGTGGATGAAGACTTTAGCATTGTGTTCAATGATCAGGGGACAAAACATCTCCTTAATTTCATTTCGACTGGCTTCTTTGGCATCCTCTACCCAGGCCTTGATCTATTCTCTCATCTCATTATGGCCTGCTTCTCTTGCCTCTTTTTTGTGGACTTTAATTTGAGCAAGTTGCTCATCAAGCTTAATCTTCAAATTTCGGCTTTAATGGTCTCTTTGCAATATCTTTGCGATTCCTCTTGAGCTTTAATTTTCTCTTCCTTCTCATTGTTAAGAAGTTCTTCAAGTTCTCAAAGCGGTGGACCAAAATATTTTTATCCTTTTGCAATGTATCTTTTTCTAAGGTAAGCGCACCGCTGCAGTTGAGGGAAGAATCATGTTCCTTTTTGTGTGCAGCTTCTAGACGACTCACCGCCTCAGATGTTTCTTTAGCACTTTTTTCTGCTTCGGTCAACTTCACTGTTAAATCCGAGATCTTAATGTCTTGATGTTTAATTATATCTTTATCATGGATCTTGACACGATTGATTTCGTGCTATCTCTCGATTGATACCTCAGAGATCTTTTCTGCTAAGTGCTGGAATGATTCATGTTGCACAAAAATGTCATTGACACATGCATGAGAACTTGCCTTACCATTCCTTGAGATTTTATAAATGGAGGGGAGGAACTTAAGTCCGTCGAAATAAATCTTTGGAAAATTGATCTTAAGTTCAGCTAATTTTTCTACTGTTGAAGCTTTATGAGCCGCAGTCGGCAAAGATGGATCAAAAGTGACGATTGGACGTTTGCTCGACCTGCGGTTGATGTGCATGTAAAAGATTTATACTCTCATATTTAATTTTCTTTTGTTAAAATAAAAGATATATTAGGATATTTTTTTACATGTTTTAACCAAAATCTAAATTGTTTCAAATCATCATCCATTCATCTTCATTTGAGGGATAATGGTACTTTTGTGTATGAATTAATTTTGAGAAATTTTATTTGCATAATTTTATTTTTATTTGTAGGAAATGAGTGGAAATTGGATAGAGCTTCAAGGATATATGCTTGCATAAGTGTTCAAAGCCAAAGAAAGAAGAAAATAAAAGTACTCATGCAAATGTAGGAGCCTACATGTCCACTAACTAATGGACCATAATTAAAAGCACATGCACATGCTAGTGGAGATTTACAGGCAAAAGCACATGTTAATGAGGATTAATTAATTACCTAATGATTATTTGAAGGCTACACAATCTCAAGGGCATTTTTGATAGTCCTCTAAAAGTGGAATTAGGGTTTTAGGTAGTTATAAATACTTCTTTATGTTTCATGTAATGATCTCCCTCTTTTATGCAAATTGTAGCACAAAATCAATGTTTAATAAAATATCTCTTTAGTGGCTTCTTAGCCTTGCACTTTCATTTCATGCTTTCTTTTATTGTTATTTTATTTTATACACTCTTTTAATTCATGCAATTAGTTTAGATTTATTTTATGTAAGTATTTAGTTCTCTTTTCTTTTAATTAGCTCTCATTTTTCTTACTTTTTATTTTTAAATCATTTTATGTTGACATGGATTCAATTACGAGAAGCAAAACCCCTTCAATTTAGGGGTAATGAAGCTCTCATGATTAAAACAACGTAAAATGGTTGTATTTGTAGTCTCTTGTTTTGTGCTTAATGAAAATTAAAAATGATGGTAGTTTATATTTCTTTTTTAGTGAATTTTATAGTCTATATTGACATCTCAAATAGGTATACTTAATCCAATATAAACATAAACTATTTAATCATTTGGCTAAGTGATTTTGATCATGGAATTAAAAGTATAATCGATGTTTTATGTTCTATATTACTAATCTCAAAACAGTAAATAGATCATGCTTAAATTAGATTTTATTTTTAATTACATGATTTATTTTCATGAGATATAGAAAAGGGTTTGAATTAGAGTTTGATGGTTTAATTGTACTAATTAATAGCACAAATAAGTCATGCTTACAATATACACATAATTCATTTCTACTTAAAATTTCAGTGAGAGGCTATGGATACATTTTGTGTTTGATTTAGATGAATGATTGAAAGTCAATTTACCTCTAAATTGCTCCTTAATCTCATAGTTTTATTCTCATTTTCATTCTAGTTTTAGTTCATTTTTCAATAATTTTTAGTTAACAATCTCCTTTCAACTTTGGGCTAATTTGATTAAATAATATTAGAATTTTGATTTCTACATAGACTACCCGTACTCGCATACGTACGACGATTGTACGTCGTGCGCTTGTTGTTTTGGTAACAATTAAATTCGTTTTTTAATTGATAGAAATACCGTTTCGAACAAGTTATTGATGCCATTGCCGAAGAAAGCAATTTAATTTTAAGTTTACTCTTTGAATTATTTTTTTATTTTATTTTGTGCTCATTTTGTGTTCTTAAAAACCAAAAAAAAAATTCTTGTGCATTTTTTGTTCAGTTTGTTTTGTTTTGTTTTTATTTGTTTTGACTTAGTTGTGTTTGATTTTGTTTTGTTTTTCTTTTCATTGCATTCAAAAAAGGGTAAAATTTCTATTATGTTGCATTCAGTTTGTTATATTACATTTTTTATAACATTATTTACATCTTTCTGTCTTTGTGCATCTCCTATTCATCTTAGTTTTGCTTAATGGCTGTTTATATTACATCAAAACAATAATGCATTACACTGTGTATTTCATTTCATCAAGACTGTTCTCTGTTGTTACATTGCAATTTAGTTTACATTCTCTGTTGTTACATTGCAATTTAGTTTACATTCTCTGTTACATCTCCATCTCACCAACTATCTACATTGCATTTATTACAAACCGCTCTATCCACTGCATCCTTACCTCGCTCTGCTCCTTCCCTGCCACCATCTGCTTCTCCTATTGAATTCCTCCTCTACGCCTGCCACAGTCCCTAAATCACCCTCAAAATCATAACTTGCCTCAACAGCTCCATTTACACTTCAAACATATACAACTTCATCCACTGCCCATCTCACTTCAACAAATTCAACTTCTATACTCAACCCATCATCACCCAATACATAGCTTCAACCTTCTACATCTCCTACATACAACCTTCTTGCCTGATCACTCTCCTCCTTCCACATACAAACTCCCCTCACACTCGCAACATCCCTTCTTCCTCTTCATTCACACATGCAACCTTCCTTCTTCCTCACAACCTTCAACCTAAACCACAACTGCTACTTCCTCCTAGCATACAAGCAAATACACAACTAAGCACTCCACCATCTAGTTGCATCATAGAATCACCCATGCAATCCCCAATATCACCCACCAGAACACATCCTCCGCTAACATCAATTGCATACCAACCCGCTTCGGTAAGCAACTTCTGCCCGCAAACCAACCGATCACCTCACAATCACCCTAGCCAATCAACTCAAGATGCCAACCACAAATACTCTTTAACCATCAATCACCATAATCTGCAACCCGCTGCATCACTTCCACCAAACTGCCTTCTTCTCCAGTCACAAACCACAACCCACAATCACAAGCTGCAATCATCAATCACCTCTCCGACCACCAAACAAATCCGACCATAACCGCAACTTTAAGTCCATTACCCACTTCACCAACTACCCTCTGCAACCACCACATTGAGTTCAATCCGTAACCAAAAGAATGAATCCTCCTGATTTCAAACCAAACTTCACCACTATCTTCGATACCAATCCCAAAACCGCAATAAGTCGAACGCTTGAAACTACACTCCTTTCACCTAAGGCAACCCAAATCCCAACCTCATCTGCCATCAACTCCTCCGCCGTCCAATCCACTCACAACAACCCAAACTTGGAATCAAATAGCGAACCAAAATTCGCGAGCACGTCCTGCAATTAGATTGGGTTGAGAATTTTGATTTTGATAATTTTGATTTGTTCATGAGAGTTTTGATTTACTTTGAGGTGGAAATTTTGTTTCGTGTTTTTTTTGGGTGTGCCAAATTCTAAGCGTGTATTGGTCTAAGAAGTGAAGTTTGTCAAGTGTGTGACCTGTTTTAAATTTTTCCTTTTTTTTTTTTTTTTTTTCGTTTTTGTTAGTTGGGAATCGTTTTTGCCAGTGTGTGTTGTGTTGCAGTGAGTGTTTATAATTTTCATTTTTAAGTTTTTTTTTCACGTTTCTTAATTTTTTTTAAAGTTTTCTTTAAAAGTTTCTTTAAAAGAGAAAATAAGAAACATAAAAACCAAAAAATAAAATTAAAAAAAGTTTGATTTCATTTGGCTTAGGTTAGTTTTTATTTTTTATTTTTTTTAAGCTTTCTTTTGTTCAAACGCTCATTCTTCCTTTTATTTAAAAAAAAAATATATAAATCTTGTTCAACATCATTTCAGGTTGCAAATAGAAAAGAGCAGACAAGGAGAAGATTTTCTTACTAAAAAAATTGCCCTGCTTTGCCTATTCAAATCCACACTAAAAAAATTCGCTACTTTAAAATAAAATTGCAAATAATTCTGCACACTCAGGTATCGTGTACTTATCTTCTGTTTATAATTTTCTTGCATTGTTGGTTGCTTGCATTTTATAAAAAACAAAAACCAAATAAAATTTCATTTGTAGTTGGATTGTTAACGCACGTTTAATTTTTGTTTTGCACCATCTCATCTTATTTTCATTTTTAAGGGCAATACCCATCTTCACATAAGGTGGGGATTTCGTCACTCCTTCATTTACCCACAAATTGCATATCATTTAGAACTTGACTAATAATAACGGTTAGACGTTGGACTTAAGCGAGTCACGAGCTCATCTAGGGCAAAATTGTATCTTGACAAGTTAAATTTCTTTTAACAATTTATTTCTTAGTGCCTAGGGTACGGTAGAACAATAATCATTTATAAATATTATGGTGATTAGTAAATATTATAGTGATTGTTTCTCTGATGGTGCTTAAACCTTCGGCTGCAATGCTACGATGTCATGGTGCATAGATAACTCATGTCCGTTACCTGACCAAAAACTATTTTGTTAAATTAAGTCAAAGTGTGATTATACAATTTTGAGTTAGGAGCTACTAAGGACAGAAAATTTGTAATTAAGTCCTGGAATTCATTTATTTGCATTAGTTCATGCATATATAAAAAACAAAAAACAAAAAAAAAATCCAAAAGTAAAAAATTTCACATTTTCCTTAACTTAGATTTTAAACAAAAATAAATCTGTCCAAAACAAAAACTCAAAAATAAAAAAACAAAAACATTTAAAAAATTAAATCCGAAAAAGAAAAAAACAAAAATAAATCTCTTTGAAAATAATTTCTTTTCGGTAAATATTTTTCTTCAAAAAAAACCAAAAACAAAAGAAAAGAATTTTCACTTTAGTTTATATTCTTGATCTTGATTTTCACATTCTTTTCTCCTTGATCTTTTCACTTATGCATGAGTACTTGGACTCGTGACACAATGACAAATCGTTTAACTTGAACGAACGAACCTCCAACGATGGCTAATGAAAACTCTCCCCGAACTTTCATGGATCAAATCTTTCCCAATCTAATTTCTATTCCTTCTTGTATCACCTTATCTGCTCTAATGGGTACTCACTTCCAAATTCTTTCAAATCATATTGTCATGCTCCCAAAATTTGGCAATTTTGAATACGATGACCCATACATCTTCTTAAAAAAATTCGAACAAGTTTATGCAACAATTAAACTTCAACAATTATGTGATAATGGAACCGAACTTAGGTTAATTCCATTCGCCTTTACCAATTATGCAGAAAAATGGTTGTATAGCTTGCCTCGAATTCAATCAAAACTTGGGATGAATTCATTAAAGTTTTCTTAAAAAATTTACCTCTTGGAAAAAACATCAAAAATCCAAAACATAATTGTGATTTCTCATCAATTCTGGGGTGAACCTTTCAGAAAATATTTTAAAAGATTTAAAGAGCTTTTTATAAAATGTCCACACAATAACTTTGAAAAATGGACTCTTTGCCAAATCTTATACGGTGGACTTGAAAATAGTTCACGAACCGTGCTTGAATCAATGTGCCAAAGTAATTTTCTCTCCCAATATCATGACGATGCATGACAATTCCTTGAAAACTTGGCCGAAAAATCACCCCAGTCGGAATGTTCTAATGAGAAATCCATCTATTCATGATCGAATGCACACTTAATAGGATCATTGTTGGCCATGGAAGCAAAAATTGATGCAATGGTCAATAAATTCGACAATATTTCCTCATCCCATCAAACGAACCAAGCTTCCCAACCATTGTGTTATAAATGTAATGATCTGAATGACATCGTCAATCAATGCCCTCAATCGTTAGAACAACTCAATGCTTTTAACAAAGTTAAGAATGACCCATTTTATCCAACGTACAATCTCGTTTGGAAAAATCATCTTAACTTTGCATGGAACCAAAATAACTCTAACACGAATTTGGTTCGACCCAATTTTCATGCATTTTCAAACAATGCTTCAAATCCTCATTTTTAGCACAACCAAGTTCAACGAAATTTTGTGCCTCCGTCTCAAAATCAACTACAACAATCTTTCACTCCCCTAAGACGATAAATGAATGACTCTACTTAAGAAAAGTCTTGAAACTTTGGCTAAAGTGACCACTCAAAACCTTTAATCAAATAGCAATTTGCAAAATTTATTAACCTTGTACATGCAAAATACGAGTCAATCAATTGCTAAACTCGAAATGCAAATGGGTCAATTAGCCACTTCTGGATGAATGTGAACGAGGAACGTTCCACGTCAGCCAATTTCAAACCCTAGAAATCAAAACACGAATTCGAATCAAGCTCTTGCCGTTCAAGATAGCAATGTGAACCAAATGAATGCTAGCATGACTATGCGTTCCGTTAAACTATTCGATAACCAAGTTGTCAACCTAAAAGATTTTGAACAAAACATCGAGTCAAATATCGAATCAAATTCCAATCCAAATTCTTCTTCTACTCAAGTAGACCGACCTTCTAAGTATCGAATTCCATTTCCACGTCGATTTGAGCTAAGAAACATTCTGATAAAATGGAAAAGATGTTGGTAATTTTCAAACAAGTCAAAGTGAACATCTCTCTCCTTGATATCATTCAACAAGTCCCAACTTATGCTAAGTTTCTAGAGAACTTGTGTGCTAAAAAATGACACACTCATGTACACAAGAAAGTTTTCTTAGCTGTCGATTTTAGCGAATTTTTGTCTCAATCAATTCTCTAAAATGCAAAGATCCTAAATGTCCAACAATCTGGTGCACGATAGGACACAAGATGATTAACAAGTGCATACTAGACTTGGATGCAAGTGTCAATTTGATTCCTTATTCTATTTACCAGCAACTTGGTTTGGGTGAACTAAAACTGACGAAAGTAACTCTTCAATTTGCCGATCGTTCGATAAAGAAACCTATGGAGAAATTTAGGACATACTCTTAAAAACCGGTCAACTCATATTCCACTTCGATTTCATCATCCTAGGGACACAACCTGTGAATAATCCGATGAGTCAAATTCTACTTATTCTAGGACAACTTTTCTTAGCCACTCGAGCGCCCTAATCAGTTATCGAAATGGTTTGCTGAAAATTTCTTTTGGTAACATAACTTTAGACCTAAACATTTTCAATCTTGAAAATCAATAAAATGAACCACTTGACAAGACGTTGGAAGTTAGTTCCATTTAAGAAAATTTTGACAGTGAAACGGTTGACCTTAACAATGAGGAAAAGCTATTTGAAGACGAACCTAACGAGATCAAAAATGCACTTCCATTTGAACCCATCACAGTTGAGTCAGAACTTCGACCAAATTCATTGTTTGAGCAACCTCATTGGTTGGAACTCAAATCTCTTCCTAACCACCTAAAGTACGCATACTTAGGTGACGACAAAACGTCTCGTGTCATAATCTTTTCAAATCTTTCTCTTGATCAAGAAGCCCCCCTTCTTTCAATTCTGATAAAATCAAAGAGGCAATTGGATGATCAATTACTGATATTAAGGGAAGTATCCTGCTCTTTTTCAACATTACATCCACTTGGTTGGCCAAGCCAAGCCTGTTCGTGACGCACAATGAAGACTTAAACCTAAAATGAAGGATGCAGTTCAAGACAAAATTTGTTACTCCTCGATAATGGAATCATATATCCCATCTTTGATAGTTTGTAGGTTAGCCCAATTCATGCCGTGCCTAAAATGTTTGGACTAACCATTATCATGAACGATTCTAATGAACTCATTCCAACTCGTACTCAAACGTTTTGGTGGTTTTGCATTGATTATCGAAAATTAAATGCTACAACACGTAAAGACCACTTTCCTTTTCCTTTCATTGACCAAATGCTCAAATGTTTAGCCGACCATGAATTCTATTACTTTCTTGATGGTTATTCCGGTTATAATCAAATTCCGATCATTCCCACAGATAAAGAGAAAATGATTTTCATGTACCCGTTTAGCACCTTTGCGTATTAATGTATGCCATTTGGCCTTTGCAACGCTCCTACTACTTTCCAAGGATGCATGGTCAGCATCTTTTCCGACTTGATTGAATGCTTTCTGGAAGTGTTTATGGATGATTTTTCCATCTTTGGAAACTCTTTTTTCGAATACTTACACCATTTCAAGTTTTTTCTAAGTCGATGCAAAGAAAAACACTTAACGTTAAATTGGGAAAATTGTCATTTCATGGTCAAACATGGCATTATCCTTGGACATGTAATTTCAAATAAGAAATCGAGGTAGATAAATTGAAAGTTGACGTAATTGCGAATCTGCCCATTCCCAAATTTATCAAGGACATTCGTTTATTTCTTGGGCACGCTGGCGTCTATCGACGTTTTATAAAGGATTTAAGTAAAATCGCTCGAGCTCTAACTGCGAAAAGACGTTCCATTGGACTTTAATTCTGGCTATGTTTCTGCTTTCAAACATATCAAAAATGAACTCATTTCCACGCCCATCATTTGCTCACCCGACTGGGATCTTTCTTTTGAAATAATGTGTGATGCCTCTAATTTCGAAGTTGGTGCTGTCTTAGGACAACACATCAATAAAAATCTTCATGTCATCTACTACGCTAGTATGATTTTAAACGATGCTCAACTCAATTACACGACCACTGAAAAACGAGCTTCTAGTGTTAGTTTTTTTTTTGCTCGAAAAGTTCCAACCTCATTTGATTTTCTCACACATTATAGTTTACACTAGCCACTCCACTCTTAGGTACCTTTTCACTAAAAAGGATACTAAATCTCATTTAATCCGTTGGATCCTTTTATTCCAAGAATTTGACCTTACGATTAAAGATAAAAGGGATCTGACGACGTCCTTGCCGATCTTTTGTCACGTCGTCCAAATGCACCATCTTCTTTACCGATCAAAAAGAACTTTCCAGATAAGCAACTCCTATCCGTTTCCGTTGATCCATGGTATGGTGATATAGTGAACTATTTAGTCACTAAGGAAACTTTTTCATTTTGGTCGAAACAAGATAAATACAAATTTCTTTCCCAAGTGAAAATTTTTTATTGGGACATTCCATACTAGTTGAAGTACTATTCCAATAAAATCATTTGATGTTACATCTCAAAATGCGAAATTAAGAGTGTCCTTTCATTTCGCCATGACCAAGCTTGTGGTCATTAATTCGGTCCTAAGAAAACAACGGAAAAGGTGCTCCAATGTGGGTTTTACAAGCTTACACTTTTCAAAGATGCATTTGAGTTCTGTAAAACTTGTGATCGCCGCCAAACATTAGGAAAAATATCTCAATGAAACATGATGCTTTTGAACCCCATTCTCATAATTGAAATCTTTAACGTTTGGGGTATTGACTTTATGGGACCGTTTCCTAACTCTTTTAGAAATCTATTCATTATTCTTGCTGTTGATTACATCTCTAAATGATTTGAATCCATTCCGTGTAAAACCATTAACCACAAAGTTTCTATGAAATTCATAAAAAGAAACTTCTTTTCGAGGTTTGGAACACCTTGCAAAATAGTAAGTGATAATGGAACCCATTTCTATGATCGATCATTTGAAACTCTAACGAAGAAATATACGGTAACCCACAAGTTATCCACTCCTTATCGTCCTCAAAATTGTGGTCAAGTTGAAGTTTTAAATCATCAAATCAAGAAAATTTTAGAGAAAACTGTAAATAAAAATCGAAAAGGTTAGTCACAAAAATTGACAGACGCGCTTTGGGCTTATAGACCTGCGTATAAAACTAATCTTGGGATGTCTCCTTTTAGGTTAGTATATGGTAAAACGTGTTCACTTACATGTTAAACTTGAACATAAAGCATTATGGGAGATTAAGAACATAAATTTTGACCTTGAAAAAGCCGACGAAAACAGAAAATTGCAATTCATTGAGTAAGAGAAAATCAGGAACGATGCGCATGAAATTGAGAAAATTTACAAAGAAAAACAATTTTTTTTTTATGACAAGTCAATCCTAAGAAAATCATTTTACCAAATCAAAGAGTTATTTTGTATGACTCTCGACTTCATTTATTACCTGGGAAATTGAAATCAAGGTAGACGGGACCATACGTGGTACGTATAGTTTTTTCACATGGTGCCATAGAAATAGAAAACCCTAGGGATGGATCAGTTTTTAAATTCAATGGTCATCATTTAAAACCTTACTTTGAGTTGGCGAGTGATCGAGAGGAGGAGCTCATGATTATTCATGAGCCATATTATGTTTAGTAAGAAATTTTAAACCTCTCTTGTAAATATATACATATTTTTCTCCGTTACACTCATTATATCATGCATTGACTGTAAGATCATAGTCAAAACCAAGTTTCGGGGAAGTTCTCGTGTTTATTTTGATTTTTTTTGGTTTAGTTTTTGCATTTTCTTTCCACAAAAAATAAAAAGAAAAAAATGCCAAAACAAATCTTTTTAGCATATTGATTTACTTTTGAAGAAATATGATATAATGAATATAAGTTTTTGGTTATTAAATTGAAATTTTTGAAAAATTACCCGTCTCAACAAAAAATAAAAAGAAAAGTTTGACTACAAGTAACTATGGTTTAACTAGTATAGAGGAAGGTTCATAGGTGATAATTATGAAGTATGTCCTAATTATAATCTTTATTTAAAAGAGTGGTTGATTTAAAGTAAAGGCAGTAACATTTTTGATCTTCTAAGTTAAGCAGTGCTAAGATGATTTTACATAACTCGCTCTGTTAAAAAAGAAATCATGATAATAGGAAACACCTAGAGTCATTTATTCAACGTAAGTGTGTACACTCGCCATTCTTTGTACCCCTCTCACGTAACCCTGAAAGGAGGTGCATGATCGGTATATCTGGCCTAAATATATTTAAGTTTGGTGCACGTAAATAAAATTAAAATAATAATAATAAACATCTAGAGCCATGCGTTCATACACAAGTGTGTACACTTGCCATGCTTTGTACTCTTCTCACGTAAGTCTGAAAGGTAGTGCATGATCAGTATATCTAGCCTCAATATATCTAAGTTAGGTGTGTAAATAATGTCAATGTTGATATTTTTCAAAATAGAGAGAGCAAACAATTGAAACCAAAGCACTATCTTCAATTAATTGATTTGACTTATTATTCAAAAGAAATAAAAGTGCCACTTTGCAAAACTTTGATAATCAACTAAAGGATTCCTTGCATAGTTGCACTATGTTGTCAACCGAAACAACTAGCCAAAATAGAGTTCAATTGTGATGATAACTTAATTTTTATTGGAAGTTTTGATGAGTAAAAAGACTAAAATTTCTTGATAATAAACAATTCTCATATCTAACTTACTCGTGCCAATTTAAAGGTAAATTATTCATTTGTAAATATTTTCGAAAACTTATATCATGTAGTCGAATTAGAATTTGCATATCGCATTTTTATTTTATGGGTAGTATCTGCTGAAAACTTTCATAACATAACACTCGTCCTACTAGGGACACCTAGAGGTTTAACGGCTTGTTGCATATGCTCAATGCAATCATGTTCCTATGAAAATGAAATTATCCTCGTTTTATTTTATTCGAGAATGAATAAAAAATAAGTGTGGATGTTTGCTCGACCTGTGGTCACGAGACTGCTTGGAGATGGATGAACTGGAATACTGCTCAGGCGATATGGCCAATTGTGGACCATGAAAAGAGGTTTCGTCGCTATTGTAAACAGGAAGATTAGTTTGAATTTCTTGATGGGACAACCGAGACTGGGATTTATGTTTGAAAGATGAAGATTACCTCGAATGACGACTTCTTCCTCAGCCACCTTCCCTCTCTCTACGCCTATCTGGTTCTGAATCACGGTTTGGTCCGTATTGCATCGAGGAGACCTCAAATGATCAAAGCTTAGGATTGAGACATTGCACCTGCAAAAACCAAATAAAAGTATATAAGTGACCATTATACAAAAGATAGATGGGGATCATGTGGTGAAGTGCACGTGATTATGAGTGTCCTAGTGTCCCCTCAACAGACTAGTTGCTATAGCCTTGCTCATATGAGTTTTCTCTCCTTTGCCGGTGGGAAGAATGCCATCACCACTTTTGGTGGAAGAATTGATCCCCTCAACACTGATGTTGGGGAAGTCATGATGTCACCAAGGATTTGGAGATTTGAAAACCCTTTCATCGAGCTTTCTAAACGTTGGGAGGATGACTCTTCGTCGACGGAAGTGATAATAAACTCAGGCTCCTTAGCAGTTTTTCTCCTACAGAGCTTATATGCAAGCTTCTTTCTTCTCCTAGCTAGGGTGTAAGGTTTTGTGCCCTGTGATGGTTCGACCACAGGCGCAATGCGTGAACCTGCATCAGCATTGCTAGGCTCGTTGGTTATGGAACCCTTAATTTCACCTTCTTCAGCTTCATCTTGAGTCACCGCGACTAAGGCACAACAGGGTTGTTGATATCATTTTCTTGTTCTACATCATATCTTGTTAGTGCAACGCTTCCTAAAAGCCTAATATTGCGACCTTCTAGCAACCCAAACAGAGATAACGATCCGTTGGTTACAAGAATTCTAATGTCAACTGTCTTCAACTGGAGTGGCCGAATCATAGAAATTGCCCTTGAAAAACTATCACCATATGGAAGTGGACTGACACCTATAGATTTTGATAATATTTGTTGATTCAAGGTATGACTCAGGTCAAAGAATTTGGTAATAGATCGAAGATGACACTTACATCCTTCCTACCATTGCCTTTCAAAGCCAAGCAGACATCAAACATAAAATCATTCATGTTTAAAGAGGCTGAGCTTGTTCCAAGCACCCTTTAAGACTTGACAATTGAGCAAAGGCTCCAGGAAAATTTAGGAAAGACTCCTTGTTCGTCGTTTAAAGTTATAAATAACCTAATGTCCTCCGGAGTTGGCGGTCGAAAAAGTAAGTTCTTAACTAGTAAGAATGTGTCACGGATAGAGGTAGAGCTATTTGAGTGTAGTTGAGTAGGAGCTATCCTAAGATATTTTAGCATTTTCGAAATAAACGAATTGAAGGGTGGCACGCATCCGATCCAGCACATGAACTTATTGCATGCTGTATACCCTTTTGGGGTCGATTGAGCCCTGTCATTCACCAAAGGAATCGAAATGTCTTTGAATGGAATTCCATATATAAAGCATAGTCCGGGAAGAGCGGCCTCACCGATTCTACAGGCTTAGGAATCCGTTGGATTATCTAAGAATATAACACCTTCTACAACATCGGAGGCATGACATATATCTTTCGCTGGGAGGATGGGAATGTCAGGGAAAAGGTCAAATGACAGGTCATAAACTTCTGTTTATTAAGTATAACGATTAGGGGAAATCCTGTTAGATATAGTTGCAGAACTCGACTCAGCTTCAGGATTACTATGTTGTGAAGTTGGTCTAGAAAACATGGTAGCTAGATGCTTTAAACATCTGAAGTCCATGTCAACTATACTCAGTACATAATCGAAATAGAAAATTTTACATGTCCCCTCGTGTTAAGTCTAAACTAGCGTGGTGCAGTGTCATGTGGTGCAGAGATAGCAACTCAAATAAATCAAAACAAAATAAATGATGAGATTTCGACCAGAGTGACCATCACTGCTGACCGTCTCAACTGGAAAAAAGATTAATCAGTTGTGTAAGCTTTGGTATCGACCTTGTGAAATCCATTATTAAAGTCCATAAATTAAGTTTTAGTTCATGTTCTAAGTCCCAGGGATTGATCATTCAATTTCGAGTTCATTAGTGGATATGCAAGTCGTGTTGTTTATCATTGTCATATGTTCAAGGTCATTGAGATGAGATTGGTTTTGATTGTTTAAACAAGTGATTATGGATTGCTTTTCAAGTCAACTGCAAAGACTAGTATTAGCCAAGTATAAATAGCCGATCCCTAGTCGATCCCTATCCCACAGCAAAACAACCGATCTCTCTCCCCAAATGATTAATGCCGATCCAATTCCTTAGACAAAAATACCAAAACCAACTCGCTTGATCCCTCTACTTCACTGTTTTCAATGTTCCACCAAACTTCTACTACCAATCCCTCCATGCTAACTTCTATTAAGGATACCTTCCCTTCACCGTTCTAATCGATCCCACCTTTATCCAACAAAACTACCAACCTCTCCTTATAAATTAAAGACAGTCGATCCCTCTCCTTCCACCTCCTTGTGCTACCCTTCAAACTTTTTAACCAAACCCTACCACATCCCACTTTTCATCTTCTTCAAGCAGCTTCGGCCATCAATTATCCATCAGTCGAACTCCAAGTCGTCGCCAATGGAAAAGAATCCATCGCCTCATTATAAAATCAAAAATTCAAAACTAAAAAACCTACCTACATATGTATAAATGTTAATGGTGGTGATAAGTGGCTTAGGGATAATCGAGACGGAAAAGAGGAAGTATGCTTGTAAAGGTGAGACAGATTGTAAAAGAGTTCATTTCAAAATGATGGAAAGAAGAAAGAAGGGAGGGATCAGCTTTAATAGTGGAATGAAGATGGTTTGATATTTTGAGGGATGAAAGGAAATGGTAGGGAAATGAAATAAGTATGGGAGAGAAGAGTGTTAGCTTGTATATGGGGCAAGAGTTTTTCCCATGGTTTCGATTTGAAGCAAAGGAGGGAGGGATCGACAAAAAAGATGTTGATCCCTATAAGCATGTATAATAAAAAAGAGAGGGAGGGACGGCTAGAAATATGTTGATCCCTATAAACATAAAAAGAAGAAGGGATCAGCTAAAAATATGCCAATCCTTACAAATGCTCTTAAAAAAGAGAAGAAAGAAAAAAAAAGAGGGATCGACTATGAGCGTGTATGCAAATAAATATAGGCATTGAATTTTTTTTTTTGAAAATTGGTCAATTTATTAACTAATTGGGCTTTGCGGCCCATAGCACAATACAGGACACTTAATAAGATACAAATACAACTGGCCGACAAACGACACTAGTCAAACTCTCTTCCACAACTTCACCTTCCTTTTAAGGATCTGTGGCGGCTGCCAATTCATTAATTGATTTTGTTCGCTCGGTTCCATCTTCCTCAACTTCGCCAATAGTAGTTTTTCTTGTGCCGATGCAGTGGTGAGTATCTTCTTAGGAATTCTACCGATAATAATACCTATTTCTCTGTTGATTCGATTTGTGAGAGCTAAAGTATCTTGCTTTTTACTTTCAAAAGCCCTACAGTTCCGTTCCTTCCAGATGAACCACAAGCAGGTTATGAGTCCAATTTTTCCGAGCTCCTTCATCAGCTTAGAGAAGTTACTCCTATCGTGCATGTATTCCAATTCCTCTGTTTAAGTTTTTAGCATATTTGTAGAGCTGAAGTCTACTCTTTTGATTGTTCCATATTCTTTTTGGGTATTCACAGACAAAGAATAAGTGGTCATGTGTTTCCTCGTCCCTGCAACAAAAATAACATGTTGTGTCTTCCAAAATATTCCATTTTTTTAGTCTGTCTTTTGTGGGCAGTTTACCCAGAATCGCCTTCTAGAGTGTATGCGCCATTTTGGGGGGAATAGATTTGCTCCATACTATTTCAAACCATTTAACCTCAGGGCTTTTCCTTCTTGATTCTTCCCAAATGTCTTTAAACTTGAATTGGTCACTTTACTAGCCTTCCATATCCATTTATCTTCAGTTTCTTCTCTATGGATATATTTATTTCGAATTTCTTCCTGATAATTAAGTGTTAATAAGTTATTAGTGCATTGCCATTCACCATTCTCCACTATGTCAGCTACCTTCCAATTAGGTGATCCATATGCCGAGAATGTATATCATCCAAGCCTGTCTATAAGACTTTTAGAGTTAAGCCATGGGTCTCTCCATATATCAGTGTTTCTTCCATTAGCAATCTTTCTGTCTAAATACTTTTGGAATTCATCTTTGGTCTTAAGAATACTCTTCCACGTAACTGAAGCAATGTTATCTATTTTAATAGTCCAGAAGTTATCTTTCAGATATCTAGATCTCATCCAAGTAGCCCACAATTTTTTTGAAGTTAAAACATTCCAGGCTAATTTGAGGCAGTATACTTTTTTAAGTTCAAAAAGATTTTTCAATCCAACTCCTCCCTCATTCTTTTTCCTACATAAGTCTAAATATTTCACCTTGTGCATCCCTCCCCTCCAGATAAAATCCGCACAAACTTAGTTGATTTTTGCAATAGAATAATCTGGGATTTGAAAAGATTGTAACCAGAATCTAACTTTAGAAGTTATGATTGTGTGTACTAACTCTACTCTGCCAGCAAAAGACAAAATTTTTGACCTCCACCCTTGTAATTTGTCTCTGATTTTGTTTATAAGTTTGCCACATTCCGCATCTGTAACATTTTTATTATTAGATAGAGGTACTCCCAAGTACTTGACTGGGAGATGACCCTCAGTGAAACCCAGTTTATCAAGCATAGACTGTTTGTTAAGGTAGTATTTGTTGAAGTAGCATTTATTTTTCATTTCATTCAGTTTGAGTCCAGCATACCTTTCCAGATCTTTAAATATTTCTTTGATTTTTTCTATTGCTTTTAAGTTGCCTTTGACCACCACCAGCAGGTCATCTACATATAATAAATGTGTAACACATGGAAGGTTAGTGTATACTGGCTGAATAAGACCCTGATTATTAGCCAGCTCCATTTGTAAAGTGAACCATTCCATTGCTACTGCAAATAGGTATGGAGAAGGAGGGTCACCATGCCTAATACCGCGATTACTATGAATATACCCTACAGGGCTACCATTAATCATTATAGAGAATGTTGGAGTGTCTAGACAAAATTTTATCAATTTTATCAGCTTCATTGGGACCCCCATTGATTCTAGCATATGGATGATGAAATTTCTGTTGACTTTGTCGTAGGCCTTTTGTAAGTCCACTTTTATGCAGATTTTGTCAGCTTTTTTTTATTGAAGTTCCTTATCAATTCATGAGCTATTAGGGAATTTTCTGAAATGAGTCTACCTTTGATGAATGCACTTTGACATTGTGATATTAAGTCTGGTAAGACTTTGTTCAATCTTTTGCAAATAATCTTACTGAGTATTTTGTATGTGACATTACAGCACGCTATAGGCCTATATTCTTCTATTCTCTCTGGTTTTTTAACTTTAGGAATGAGAGATATGAATGTGTGATTGATTTCTTGAATGAATTCACCTTTGTCTAATGCTTCATTATAGGCTTTTAACATAACATCTTTTAGCTTTATCCAGTATATTTTAAAGAAGGCTGCCCCCATTCCATCAGGTCCCGGGGAGGAATCACTGTGGATGGAGGAGATAACATCCCTCAATTCCCCTTCCATAATCGGAGCTGTCAACATGTTGCTTCCTTCAGTGGATATTCTCCTTCGACATATGACATGAGGTAAATGGTTATTATTATTCCCATTATATGGCCCTGTAAAATAAGTAATAGCTTGGTCCTCTATGTTCTTTATATGTCTTGATGCATCACCATGCTCATCTATGCAGTTCTGCAGATTGTTATGATGTTGTCGTACGGACATTTTTGCATAGAAGAATTTGTTGCATTCATCACCCTGTATCAGCCATCTTTCTTTGGCTTTTTGTTTCAGCTCAACTGCCTTCTTATATATTTTTTCTTAAGGCATCTTTGTAATGTGTAGAATTCTGCATTCAGGCCTTCATTTAGAGGGTCATCATCAAGTCTATGTTGTATGTTTTCTAAATGCTGTTGGATTTCTGTGATTTTGTCAGTGGTCTTGGGTCTGCACTTGTTCCACTCTTTGAGTCTGTTTTTCATGATTTTGATGAGCAATACAAAACGGTACATGTGGTTACCTGAAGGAATCTTTACTGTGTTAAAGTTCACAACTTCCTCAAATCCATCTATCAGAGGCCAGTGATTTGCATATCGGAACGGTTTTCCCTTATGTATAATGTCATCTTCATCGAATTGTAACAAAATGGGACAATGATCGCTTGTCGAACAAGGTAGAACAGTCACTTTAAATTTTGTAATTTTATTAAACAGCTCAGAGTTTCCAAGAACTCTGACTAATCTAGATGTTATTCTTTTGGACTCGCCACTTCTCCACGTGTATTTCAGGCCTAAATGGAATGCTTCAGCGAGACCACTAGATAACGCACAGTTATTAAACTCAGCTACTTGTGCCACCCGCAGTGTAAGTCCCCCTTTCTTTTCATTAGTTTTTAGAACAGCATTAAAATCTCCCGTGACTATCCAGGGGGTCTTAATATTTTTGGAGATATCGGTAATTTGTTTCCATAAGTCCATCCTTTTCGAGGCTAGGTTCTCAGCATATACAAATGTGGTTACTATTTCTAGTCCCCCAATATTAAGAAAGGTGATGGTTACTTGCTAATCACTTCTATCTATGATATTACCATTCCAGTAATTACTTTCCCAACCTACTGTGATTCTGCCTTTAATTTGGGATGCTATAAACTGCCACTGATTACCAAACTGTGTTTTCATCATCTCTAAATTATTATTATTCAATTTATTCTCCAGAAGGGCTAAAATAGTTGGCCTATGTTTAGCCTTCAGCATGTGGAGGTCTAACTTGCGTGTGTCATTGTTAAGACCTCTCACATTCCAACAAATGATAGACATATTTATTTTTTGGTAGATTTGCTCCGAGTAACCGGAGCAGTACCTACCGAGACTTATTTTATAAGTCTACCTTTATCAATATTTAAGAATTGGTTATCATATGCAATATTGCATTCTGTATACTTACTGATATCTTCTGACAACTCTTCTTCCTCTTCATCTTCAGTTGAATCCAATTCAATGTCCAGCTTGCGGATATCTGATGGAGAGTTTCTATATACATGCATTGAAATTATTCAAAGCATGTATATACAAAACGCAATGAAATTTCATCTTACTCAATGAAAGTTGGGGATGACTCACGAGCATACGAATGCGTCCGGAAGCAAGCGACAAGAACATGTATTTGAATGTGCACCTATATGGTCTAAAAGTTCAATCTTTGAAATCAATAAAAAATGAAATCAAACGTGAAGCCTTTAAGTTCGAGGTTGGACTAGATAACCAAAGTTTATTTGTCTCGTGGAACCGGACTTATATATCAATTAAAAGAATATAACCCTGGATTTATACTATTGGAAATCATTCAAGCATCATGACGATCAAATAGAGATACAACACTTTAGGAAAATAATTCGACAGAGGGATAGCGACTATTCAGAAAACTGGATGGGTTTCTTTCCAATGAATCTAACTCGCTGCGACTCAAAGCACGTCATGTTCAGCACAAGACATATTTTGGGTCACAAATATGATCCTTCATTTTGAATCGGCTATATTGAACTGATTGCACAAATTAGATTTGACTGCTATCAAGGCCGATGAGTCTAGAGTAATGATTGTAGGGCCCAGAAGTCAAGTACAGATGATAACATGAAGTCGAGGTTGGATGGAATTGATAGATATGCATGAAAGAATGTTTAAAATATGAAATATGGTTTATAGGAGGGATCGACATAAATTAACTTCCATAATAGGGATCGGTATGCTCCAGGGAGTAAGAGTATTTAAAAAGAAAACAATCAATATCTCAAGATCCACAAGTCTAAGACATATGAAATTTTGTAAGCAAGATATGGTGACCCTAGGGAGCCTACCCTAGAGATCGCACCTCAAGAGATTAAGTTAGAGAGATCGGCACTCTTACCATGGAAGGGATCGGTAGGAATACGCAAGCAGCCCATGTTTAAACAAGGATCAAGCAATAACTCATGTTCTACTGATCCAATTGGCATCAAATTTGGAGGCTAAGCATATTTTAGCATGATGAAGCTACTACAAAAATCGTACCCCTAAATTCCACCAAAGTACGGATCGGTACCGATCCCTCTTCTTTGGGAATTGGGTCATGCGGTCCCTTTTGTGGGTCCATACGGTTCTGGAGGTCCTTCTACTGAATTTTCTGGGGGATATTTGGCAATCTTCATCTATAAATATAGGTTTGGTTGTTCATTTTGAGGACCTTTACGCGGCTGGTTGCTTTATGCTCTTTTGTAACTAAGGATTTTCATCCGATCCCTATTGTACTCAGTTTATAAAGTGATTAATAAAGCAATCCGTTCAAAGTAGATGTTGGCAAACAACACCAAACCACTATAAATTGTTGTGTGTGTGTGTTATAATTTCAACTTACTCCTATTTCTTTGTTATTATCCTCTGTTTTCATTTTTATTTTTCATTTATTTCTCTTCATAACTTATATTGGATGTTTGTGCCAATAATTGGTGCAAACAGATTATTTGTAAATTCACAAACTTGATTTTCATAGGTGATCCAATTTATATAACATCAATTTTTTTATAAACCCAAAACCTCTTTCTAATATCCAAGATCTTATTCCAATTGATAACTTTAACCGACCCTTTATTTTAAAAGTAATTCTCTTTACAAAACAATTTTTTTATTTTAAACACTTTATATTAAACAAATAAATTACCTTTAAACCCCCAATTAGTAATATATTAATTTTAAAAATCAATAGTAAATAATAAATTAATTTTAAAATATAATAAATAATAATCAATTAACTTAAACACTATTAATAAATAAATAGTTAATTTAAAATCAATATTAAATAATTAACTAACTTTCAAATATTATTATTAAAATAATTAATTAGCCTTAACATCATTATTAAAGTAATTTGTTAACTTAAAATATCATTACTCAAATAATCAATTAACTTTAAAATATCATTATTAAAATAAAAAATTAACTAAATCATTTAAATATGGAAAAACACTTTAATTCCATATATTATAAAGTTAAAGTAAATTTAAAAACATTCCTTTTCAAATTTTTGGAAAGAGGCTTAACCACACATTGACACTTAAACAAGATACCACTTACGTTCAGTTCAACATTCCAAGTCATATCACTGATATTTACACGAGCAACATACATGTAAATAAAATCCATAATTTTCAATCAACTGATAACAAATCATTTATCCAAGTCACTAGCATATAAATAAATGCCGAAATTACTAAAATAGTAGAACGAGGATTTATTCTACTAAATAAATGTCCAGTATAATTTATCAAATTTAGATATAGCAAAACGGTGTATTATTCTGCTAATGAAATGTTAGTGATAAATATGATTAACTAAGATATAATTATTTTTTATGACTACAAATTTATCAATGATTTATACTTCAATAAGTCTATCAGATAACAGTACTAAGTTATTCTATTAGTTAATACGAACCTAATATCAAAATCCTTGGGCTAAATGGACATCGTATGAGTTCGTTATCAAATTTTAAAGTTAAAACCAATTTAAACAACTAACTAAATAAATAAACCTCATCTGAAAATACTTAGGCCCAAGCCCAAACTCAGGTCGAGCCAAGAACAAGCTCCTTCTTCTAAATCAAAGTTTCCGAAATTGAACTTGCCTAAAACAAGAAAAAATTGGAGCCAAACTTGTGCACTACCCATGCATGTACATGAAGCCCTTGCTCTGTCGACCATTGATCCAGCACCACTAACAAATCCCGCTGCTCAAGCTCGTCACATAGGCATCAATGCTACCTCCTCCAGCACCGCCTAGGGATAGCCAACCTTTCATCCCAAAATTTTGGACATGCGTGCCCGTTATCTCAAATTTTCACTTCTTCGATAAAATTCCTTTCATCGTCGCCCTCGGCCAACCATCCATCGCCGCTTCCTCACTATTGTGACCGCAACCCCTCGATACCTAGCTAAATCCAACCCTACTAGGTGCCTCTATTTGTCGCCAAAAAGCTGCATTTGAGTCAAGAAAAATCCACTTCCTTAAACCTTAACTCGACCTCGATTGGATACCACCGACCACTACACCACCTCCGATCGCTTCTACACCCCCTCCATCACTCAAGCCACCTCCCACCTTAATAGATACTTTCCTCGCATTCTAGATCATTGAAATAAGTGGATGATAGAAAAACGATTAACTAATCACCATAGCATAGTCCAACATCCTGAAATTCGACGATTAGCCTTAAAAATTTCGATTTCCAACTATGAACCTGATTGTAATATCTGTTCAACAATTCAAGCTCATCAAAAAACCAATATTGCAGATCTCCTTACTGTTATGGAGCAATCTCTCATACTATACTCTACGAAACGTCAAATGGATAATTAAGAAAAACTAGATATTATGATGAACAACTTTCAAGTTGGTCATTTTGGTTAACTTGAATAGATCGAAAATCTAACTGTTGGAGTGGTATTAATTTCTAAGAAATTCTGCCCTCAAGTTAGAAGTTAAGTAATAAAATCATTAAGTGGACGCAGGCTAGATTTTGTTGAACCCTATAAAACTTTATGTGTTCATTTCTTACTTGTTTTAATTTGTTTTCTTCGCATTTTATTCACTTCTACTTTCAATTACGTGTTTGTACCATTTTTGATTCAAATATTTTGGTGCTTTCATTGAGAAACACTTGAACTCGCTGATTTATGACTTGGAAACATTCAGGATGGCAACACAATTAACTAGGAAGGCCATTACTGGAGAAAATCAACAAGGGGACAGCCAGGAGGTGTTCTTAGGAGCTCATCCCCCATCAGTCCATATAACAGGAGATGAAATGGAAACTATGGTGAATGAATTGCATGAGATGATCATAGCACACCAAGAAGAAATGATGGATAATTTCTTTAGAATAATGGGAACAGACGGAGTTGTTGCAACTTAGAATTAGAGACTACAAGCAAGAGCACAACAAGCAGGGTGCGGAACAGAACTATTCCGAAAAAACCCTGAGCCAAGTATAGGGGTTGGTACCAAACTCCAGGTAGGAGTTGGATGGACCCCCAAGGGCTTGAGGGGATGAGTTTTCCTAGCTTTGGAAGGAATGATGTGCAAATCAGATTTACCACGAAGCATTTGAAAGTGAATCCGAAGGTAGAAGCACGACCAAAGGAGTACATACTCAAATTCCCTCACAGAATTTAGGGGGGGGGGCAGACTTGAAATGCAGACTTGGGAGTTCCTTTAGATAACAACGATTGACTTGCTAAGATGGTAAGAAGAGCTATGAGGTGTGGATTGCCTAATAAGAACATGAGAGATGTGAATAAATATCTGTTTACTCCAAACATCCGATATGCTAGGGACCCATCGAAATTTAAGCTACCAATATTGGAGACATATGAGACACACCAAACATATGGATATGTTGGGGGTATCTAAAGAAGTTATGGGAGGCATTTCCCTCTATATCAAACAGATTTAGCTCCACAATGGTTTATGTTTCCTGGAGATTTGACCAGGAAACTAGGTATTCGACATCTACATACCGTTCGGCATTCTGAACGATCGGCGGGAAGTGTTCGGCGTTTAAGGTCGTTCAACATTTGGGATAGTTCGGTAATCCAGGGATGCTCGGCATCCAGGGAAGATCGGCCATCCAGGGACGTTCAGTAATCCAGGGATGTTCGGCATAAAGAACCATCCGGCATCTCATATGGCTCAGCGTCTAGACCTTGTTCGGCGCATCCATCTCGTTCGGCATTCGCCTATCGTTCGACATCCATCTCGTTTGGATAAAGAGGCATTCGGCATGGCAGAACCGTCCAACATCTCATATGGCTCAGCGTCCAGACCTTGTTCGGCACATCCATCTCGTTCGGCATTCGCCTACCGTTCGGCATCCATCTCGTTCGGCATTTGCCTACCATTCGGCATCCAGTATCATTTGGCACAAGTCTTGTTCTGCATCCCGAGGTCGTTCGGCACCTCACTTTGTTCGGCATGAAAGTGACGGTTAGGCATTTGGCCGTTCGGCATGTTCGGGTCGGCACGCAGAGCTTACTCCATTTGGGATGAGGTATTCAGCTACCAGGCCCACCAGGGAAGTCCAACCCACCTTTGTCTATAAATAGAGAGGCAGGGGCACAGTGAAAAGGATCGGTTTTTTTGAGAATGCTGGGGAAACTCTGCCACATTCAACACTCGCTCAAGACTTAATCTTTTACTTTGCAATTGTATTCAAGTAATTGGAAACGGATTGTATCTGTAATCAACTATCAAGGAAAGCAATAGCAATCAACTTCAAAGTGGACATAGGAAGTTACGCCGAACCACTATAAATTTGGTGTCCTTGTTCTCTGCATTTAAATTTAAATATTGTTTTCTGTCTTAATTTACTATCTTCATTAATCTCTCCACACAATATTTCTTAAGGGTGTTAGTGACCAACTTTGGTTCTAACATTTTGGTGCTTTCACTGAGAATCGAATTCTCAGGCTGTTAGGATATGCTTTGTAGCTACTGGATTGCATAAATCCCTCAGAGGAGATCCAAGATCATTCACCAGGCATCTGTTGATTCTATTCAGAGTTACAACCAACAACTCTACCATGGGGAGACCACGAACTAGATCGGCCTCTCACAACGCAGATGCCCACGAAACTGCTAGCGTGCAATAAGTTGGACCTAGAAATCAGCAAGCAACTCGATGTGTAGGGACCTCCACCCAAAACCAAGCAGAAGTTGTTTCCCGAACAGAGTTTAACGACTTGATAAGAGAACTCAAGGAAAGTATAAGGCAACTTGCTGAGCAGATTCAAGCCAACACTAACCTCATGACTCAGCTCACTCAGCAGCATCGTCAGAATGCTATAGGTAACACTGCCGCTTATTCTGAATCTGATAGTTCAAGCTCAACTGATGAACCTCCTAGGCGTAGGTGCCGTAAGGATGAAGGTGCACAGGCAGGTATCACAGATCGATCAACTAGAGATCAAGCCCGTGAGGTGACCGGACGTCCGAATCTCTAAGACCCAAATCAGGCGGGACATCAACCCGCACGGTCCCGTGGAACGGAACTCAACTTCCATCCTCCATACAAACTCCGGACTTAACAACTATGGTCAGGAAGTTGATGAAAGAGAACAAGTCGTGACCAATGAAGATTGGGGAGTGTCCAAAAGTCATACTCCCTTTACAGATGGTATCCTACAGGCTGAGTACCCTAAGAAGTTCAATATGCCGACTATCCCAACTTACGAAGGGAAGACTGATCGCAGGCAGCATGTGATGAGGTACGGATGGATGATGGATTCTGTAAGAGCTAATGATGCAACCAAGTGTAGGTGCTTTCCAATCACTTTGTCCGAAATTGCCACCATGTGGTTTACTCGACTTCCCCCACGATCTATATCTAGCTTTGACGAATTAGCAATGAAATTCATAGAACAATTCAGGATACACACCACTCGTCCAAAGGATGTGATGTCCTTATCAAGCGTAATCCAAGCTCAGGGAGAGTCATTGAAAGCATACTTACAGAGATTTCATGTTGCTGCTATTGAAGTGAGTAATCCTAACGACCACGCAATTTTGATGGAGGTAATGCGTAGAGTGGATCCAGATTCTGAATTTGGAGATCGGTTGGCGGGAAAGCCCCCAGCCACGCTGGAGCGTTTTTATTCAAAAGCTCATCAGTTCATAAGAAGGGAAGGAGCTCGATGGACAAGACGAGACAAGGCACCAGGGCCTGCTCAGGAGACTGTGAAAAGTAACGTCGCCATGAAGCAAACCGGCGATAATTTGGGTAAAGCTCAAGTCAATGCCCAAAACAAGCCTGGGCTGTCTAAAGGATCCGGAGGTGGAAACCCCGGAAAGAAAAGAGAGATGGGGAAATGAAAGTTAAGGATCCCGACCTACAATGAATACACCCCGCTTAACGCATCTCTTGAGAACATCTATTTGTCAACTTGCAACACTTTTCAATATAGAAAATAACGCCCAAAGGAATCAACGGAGGAACAGAGGCGGACTTGGAAGTATTGCCGCTTTCACGAGTCTTATGGGCATAACAAAGAGGAGTGTAGACACCTCCATGACGCCATTGGAAAGTTGATTAGACAGAAGAAGCTGCAAGAGTTTGTCAAAGACCCACAAAATGGAAGGCAAGAGACATCGGACCCCGGGCGCGGGCCAGATCCATACCAACCAGAACAGCCTGCTCGAACTGTGGGTAGATTGGTTATTAACACGATTGCTGGCAGACCTCACCCTGCGGATAAGAATTGGAAAGAGATGGAGCGATATGCTAACTCTTTAAGACATGGGGAGTACGAGTGTTGTTCGGATGTGGAGGATGGGACCCCTGCAAAGCAGCAGCACACGATGAATGATGATATTATATTCAGGAGCAGAGATGAGGACAAGGTGGAGGCTCCTACCACCGACCCGATGGTCATATCTGCGACAATCGGGCCGGCGTACGTGAAGAGAATTCTAATTGATTGCTGAAGTTCCGTTAACATCATCTTCAAGAAATCATACGACCAAATGAAGCTGGAGACCAAGGATTTGAAGCCGTCTAAAGCCAGAATCCATGGCTTTAACAGCGCAGCAACGGATGCAGTGGGATATGTGGAGTTACCAGTTGAACTGGGGCAAGGCGAGCGTAGGAGGGTGCAAATCCTACCATTCATAGTGTTGGATGTTGACTCTCCATATAACGTATTTCTAAGACGTCCAGCCCTGACAGAATTTTGGGCAGCGTTGGCCCCTTGGTGTCTGATGTTAAAATTTCCAACAGACGGAGGTGTTGGAGTGGTACACGGCTATCAGGCGACCGGTCGTGCATGCTCTGTGGCTGAGCTGAGAGAGGCTCGACGTAGAGAGAAAGGAAAGGTTGCAGACAACTCTGTCCGGATCCAAAATTCTAATGATTGACAAGTAGCGCCCGAGCCTGGCTCGGGCAACATTATCGGATCTATAGAGATATAGATCCGAGAGATGATGATGGGGGATCCAGGGAAACAAATGTAGCACCAGCTGAACTAACAATTGGCATCCCAATCAGCCGGGATGACCAGTCATGAATTCTTAAAATTGGATCACAACTCGACCCCGTGGTGGCCGAGAACCTCACTGACTTCCTTCGAGCGAATCTTGATGTTTTCGCTTGGACACACTCTGATATGTGTGGGATCTCTCCGACAATTGCGAGTCATATGTTAAACATAAACCCAAAGTATGTTCCCGTAAAACTGAGAAGGAGAGTTATGGACCCAGAGATGTCTGCGGCTCTCAAAGAGAAGGTGGACAAACTCAAAGCCAATGGGTTCATCCGCGACGCCCTCTATCCTAAATGGGTATCTAACCCAGTGCTAGTGAAGAAAGCAAATGGAAAGTGGAGAACTTGTGTTGATTACTCCGATTTGAATAAAGTATGCCCGAAGGATAGTTTCCCTTTATCTAGAATCGACCAGCTCGTCGACTCTACCGCCGGACACGAATTATTGTCATTTATGGATGCGTATTCAGGATACAATCAGATCCCGATGCATATTCCAGACCAAGAGCACATCAGTTTTGTCACGAATATGGGGCTATATTGCTATGTAGCAATGCCCTTTGGATTGAAAAACGCGGGAGAAACTTATCAGCGTCTGGTGAATCGAATGTTTAAAGACCAGATCGGTAAGACGATGGAAGTCTATGTGGATGACATGCTCGTGAAGTTACGGCAGTCAAGCGACCACATTCGAGACTTAGCAGAAATATTTGACATACTCAGGCATTATGGAATGAAGATCAATCCTTTGAAGTGTTCTTTCGCCGTAGCATCAGGAAAGTTTCTGGGTTTCATTGTGAATGCGCGGGGAATCGAGGCTAACCCGGAGAAGATTCAGGCTATCCGATATATACAAGTGCCCAGAACTATAAAACAGGTGCAAAGCTTGAACGGAATGGTGGCCGCGCTGAGCCGATTCATATCCAGGGCCACAGACAAGTGTATTCCTTTCTTCGATGTCATAAAGAAAGGAAAGTGGAATTTCGAATGGACGTTCGATTGTGAGGAAGCATTCCGAGCTCTTGTAAGGCACTTAGAAAGTCTCTCGGTATTATCGAAACAAATAGATCATGAAATGTTGTACATATACTTGGCTGTATCCCACAATGCTATCAGTACAGCCTTGGTTCGCGAGGAAGACCGGGTTCAAAAGCCAGTTTACTATGTTAGTAAACGCTTGACGGGGGCAGAAAGAAATTATCTAAAGATTGAAAAATTAGCTTATTGCTTAGTGATTGCATCACGCAAGCTACGTCCATACTTCCAGGCACACTCAGTCAGTGTTTACACTGATCGACCCCTGCGACAGGTACTCCAATGATCGAAAACTTCCAGAAGGATGTTAAAGTTGAATATCGAATTAAGTTAATTCGATATTACCTACCTGCTGCGAAGGGCCATACAAGGACAAGCACTAGCTGACTTCATTGCTGAGTTTACTATGTCAGACGAATCAAACGACCACAATGTCATACCTCCCGTTCGATGGAAGATGTACACCGTTGGGGCATCTAACGACCGTTGTTCGGGGGTTGGCATAGTTCTTGTAACTTCTGAGAACCGATCAGTTTGCTATGCTTTGAAGCTCGAATTCACAACAACGAATAATGAAGCCGAATATGAAGCGTTGATTGCCGGCTTAAGACTTATCAAAGAACCGAGAGTAAAATCGGTTGAAATCTTTAGCGACTCGCACCTGGTGGTGTACCAAGTGCGAGGAGACTATCAAGCAAGGGGGAAAAGACTTGCCTTATATTTGGTCCGAGTTCAGGAGCTGCTAGCGAATCTCGAGTATTATGATATTTCACATGTCCCGCGTGAGCAAAACAGAGCAGCCGATACATTGGCAAAACTTGCGAGCACTGGGGATGCGCAACTGATGGGATTGTTTTCTGTCGAAACCTTACATGTTCCAGGTATAAATATGATGGAGGTATATTTCGTGTTAGAAACAGAAATCGAGAAGGAATCGTGGATGACCCCAATCAAGCAGTACTTGCTATTCGAGATCTTACCCGAAGAAAGGAGCGAAAGATGACAAGTCCTTTGTAAGGCTTCATGATATATAATACAAGATGGGGTGTTGTACCAAAGGGGATTCTCGACCTCCTTACTCCGGTGCGTGACCCACGATGAGATAAAACGAGTATTAAAGGAAGACCATGAGGGAGAGTGCGGTGACCATACTAGAGGGCAGACATTAGCAAAGAAAGTCCTCCGTTATGGATACACTGGCCAACAGTGAATCAGGATGCTGCAGACTATGTGAGAAGATGTTACAAATGCCGGATATATGCAAAAATCCTGAGAGCTCCACCGACAGAACTCACGCAAATGGTTAGTCCCTGGCCATTCGCAATGTGGGGGATCGACCTAATTGGTTCTTTACCCATAGCCAAAGGTGGAGCGAAATATGCAATAGTTGCAGTCGACTACTTTATCAAATGGGTAGAAGCAGAGCCTCTGGCCACAATAACCACCAAGAAGTACGAAATATCATATGCCGTTTTGGCCTTCCACGAACCATCGTTACAGACAATGGGACTCAATTCGAAAGCAAGGAGTTCAAAGAATTTTGTCAGAAATATGGCATTGAGAAGAAGTTTGCAGCGGTTGCTCACCCGAAAGCCAACGGACAAGTGGAAGCCATAAACAAGATAATCAAGTCCATATAGAAAAAGCGTCTGGAAAAGGCTAAAGGCAAGTAGGTGGATGAACTTCCAATGGCGGTTTGAGCCTACAGGACCACCCACAAGACCGCGATTGGCCATACTCCATTCGCAGTGGCATATGGCACGGACGCTGTCATACCCGTGGAACTTGAAGTTCCATCACATCGGGTGACTTATTACGACCCCGAGTCGAACCAGAACCTTTTATTGGAATCGTTGGACTACATTGATGAAAAACGCGAAGAAGCCAATTTGAGAGCGGCCGCATACAAACATAGAGTCGCTAAATATTATAATGAAAAAGTTTGACCGAGAATTTTTGGTGTGGGAGACCTCGTTTTGAAACGATTTTTTCCGATCCCATCTCATATGAACCCCCATGGGAAGGTCCATACGTCATCGAACGGAAGCTTGGAGAAGGAACTTTCAAGATAGCGACCGTCGACGGTGCGACACTCCCCCGAGCATGGAACAACGAGCACTTGCGGCATTATTATACTTAGTCTACTTCTTTCATGTATTAGTTGCATTTATTTCCATTATGTTTTTATTTCTAGTTCTTGGCATGTAGTAAGACAATTTAGCTTCCTTTCGTTAATAAAGGCTTGAAGCCATCTTTTCCATGAATTACTAATGTTTCTACGTATGATGATCCTGTGACAGGCAAATGAAATTGTATTATTCTGGCTGACGTACGAACACGTGCAGATACTCAAATCTCCACGTCCCCAGAGTGCGGGCTGGAGTACTCTAAGTCCCCAGAGTGCAGACTCGAGTATAAACGATTTAAAACTTCAGATCCCTAGAGTGCAGACTGGAGTATGCTAAGTCCCCGGAGTGCGGACTCGAGTATAAACCACTCAAACCTTCATGTCTCTAGAGTGCAGACTGGAGTACTCTAAGTCCCTAGAGCGCGGACTCGAGTATAAACGACTCAAACCTCCAAGTCCCCAGAGTGCGGACTGGAGTACTCTAAGTCCCCAGAGTGCGGACTCGAGTATAAATGACTCAAACCTCCATGTCCCCAGAGTGCGGACTAGAGTACCCTAAGTCCCTAGAGTGCGGACTCAAGTATAAATGACTCAAATCTCCAAGTGCCCAGAGTGCGGACTGGAGTACTCTAAGTCCCCACAGCGTGGACTCGAGTATAAATGACTCAAACCTCTAAGCCCGCAGAGTGCGGACCGGATTACTCTAAGACCATAGAGCGTGGACTCGAGTATAAATGACTCAAACCTCTAAGTCCCCAGAGTGCGGACTGGAGTATTCTAAGTCCCCAGAGTGCGGACTCGAGTATAAACAACTCAAATCTCCAAGTCCCCAGAGTGCGGACTGGAGTACTCTTAAGTCCCCGGAGAACGGACTCGAGTATACACGACTCAAATCTCCAAGTCCCCAGAGTGCGGACTGAAGCACTCTGAGTCCCTGATGTGCGGATTAAAAAATATTCTAAGTGCTTGAAGCGCGGAAGGAAAAATGAACAACTCTCGAAGAATCTCCAAACTATATGAAGGTGAACTGAGAAGTCCATGTTATTCACAACAGCTTGGATTTAAATCACAATCATACAAAAATTAAACGACTATGGCCTTTTGAAAGACAGAGAAAGGAACTAAACTTTATTCAAAATAAGTTTCTACTACAAGCCCTCCAAGGTTCGGAGTCGACTATCTATTTACAAAGACTATGGAAGTAGATGAAAATAATTACATAACTTAAACTAACTCTCGTTGAATGAGAGTAATGATCACTTCTTGTGCTTCTTCGACTTCTTCACCTCCGTTGTCTTCTCAAGCGGCTCCTCTCCTGTGCATTTACCCTTGGTGCTCTTCTTCGATGGAGGGGTAGCAATTGAAGAAGTACGGGGAACCTCCATGGGCTTGGACCTGCCAGGAAGGATGACCTTCAACGGCTTATTCAAAGTGTCGTCCAGGTCCACAACTCGAGGCTCGATCTTGATCTTGGCCATTTTTCTCTTCTCCTCCTCAAGCCGCTCCTTCATACTCAGCTTAGATATGTGTTCGGAGGCACCTGTAATTTCTACTTCATAACTCCCATCGATGGGAGAAGAAGTCTCAGATTTGTCTTCATCCAGCGCTCCAATCACCTGAACATCTGGCCCGGGAGCCTCTCCTGCATGAATGGCCTCACTTATCTTTCCCTCCACCTCCTTGGTGGCATCACTCCTCAGAGTGGGCCCAGTATTAGAACGGTCTGCACAAAATCATGAAAAACAAGCATTAGAATATAACAGTCCTTCATAAAGAATGACGACTTTTGAAATCTTAAAGTGAAGGGTTATTTACCAGGTTCCGACAGGCTCTCAGCCGTCAAGGGGGTCTCATCCTCCAGAATGGGAGACAGAATATGGACGCCAAGGCCAGGGTCCTCCGGATTATAACCGATATGCTACTCGAATGGATCGAGTATCAGCCGTCGGTCGATTGAGTAGGCACATGAGCTGGAGGCATGACCTTGGACAGACCGGTAATAACTCTTTCCCTTTCTTTGAGGGGGAGCCTATGCAACAAATAGCTTTAGCTGCAGAAAAGTCCGAAGGCTCACTTCCCTTGAGGAATTCTTTTATCAAGGCCCCCTCATCAACCTCTTTAGTATCGTGCTCGGCCTTCATGATTTCTATCAAGGCCTCCCATACCTCGGCTAAAGATTCAAGATAGCCCTCGCCTAGAAAAGTCAAGTCTCGATGCACGAGGACACGGGCATTGAATCAGCGATTAGCGGGTCAAACATGCATTTGACCTCTTCCCTACCTTCTTCTCTAGCCACCTCAAGACGGGAGTCGATGTCCGCAGACGCTATCTTCTTGCCCTCTTCACGGGCTTCACTCTTTATCACCTCAACTTTGGAAAGCTCGACCTCACGTTTTTCTTTTAAGAGTCGAGTAGCAACGATTTCATCACAGTGTCGTTGTGACTCTTCTTGGGCAGCCGTTTTCTCTTCTTTCTCCCTACGGAGCTGCTCCTCAAGTTCCTTGACTCGGAGGCTGAATGCGTACCTCACTTTTTGGACCGAGTCCTTCTCTAGTGCTAGGGCCGCAGCGTTGTACTGCCTCGTCGATCTCTTTTTTATGTGTCGATTCCAGACGAGTCACGGCTTCAGCAGTGTCTTGAGTGCTCTGTCGGGCAGCCTCAAGCTGAGATCTATAAGTCACAATCTCTTCGTCCTGAGCTTTAATGATATCTTTGTTATGGATAGCCTCAAGCTTCAGGCGGTCGATCTCGTGTTGGCGCTACATGGAGACTTCAGAAAGTTTTTCAGCCAAATGAACAAACACATCATGTTGAACATAGACGTCATTGGTACAGGCGATGGCACTCTGCTTGACATGTCCGGGAATATGATGAATCGCCGGGAGGAATTTCAGGCCATCAAAGCAGATTTTTGGAAATTTATCTTTTAGCTCGGCCAACCTCTTCGATACTATTGGATCTGTTGCAGGAGCAGGAGGCGACAACTTTGAAAGTTCGGCTCTCCTATGAGGATCTAGGGACTGTCGAGTGGAAGAGGAATCAGACTGTTGGCCCCGGGGGACATCAGATTGCGACCCCTTATGACCGCGCTTATCTTTGCTTTGCTCCAGGTGAGAAGAGGTATCCTTGTGGTATTTTTGCCGATAGTAAGTTTTCTTCCGAGATGACGAGTCTCGGGAATGATAATCTCTACCGCCGTCATCATCCTTGTCTCGACATCTTCCGGAACCCGAGTCCCGTCCAGGTTGATAAAAGATAGACGAACCACGAAGGCGATCGAATCTGTGTGAGTGACCCATGTCACCTGCACAGAATTTAAACAACAACGAATTAGCAAAGAGTAGCGTGACGACGAAAATCTAAGTGCAAACTGAAGTGAAAGTGTTGTGCATGTCCTAGTGTTCCCCCCGACGGACCAGTTGCTTTACTAATGGGAGTTTTTTCTCCCTGACTTTGGGCTAGAGCGCCCACACCGCCTCTGATGGGCGAGTGAAGTTTAAATGCTTCTGGGTTGTCGAAGTCATAATTGAGCAGGTCATCGGGAATGGAGAGGTTCGATAGGCCCTTTAAAGAGCTTTCTACGTGCTGTGAAGAAGCCTCTTTATCCATTGGAATGAGCATAACTTTTGAAGTTCCGCCAACCTTCTCCTTCCTAATCTTGTACGTTAATCCCTTTTGCCTCTTCGAAGGGGAAGATGACGTTTCGATGTCGTGCACTTTGACTATCGGATCCTGAGTGGGACCCATGTTCTCACCTTGTGCCTCGGGTGTTTCATCCCCTTTAATTTCCCCCTCTTCTAGTGCGTAAGGAGTATGACGCACTGATGACTCAGCTAATTTCTTCCCTTTCCCAGAGGTGGGTCTGGGTACGGTGACGCCTTGAGGAAGGCTTATCTGACGACCTTCTGCCAACAACCCAAACATTGAAAGTGTCTCATTCGAAATGAGAGTCTGGATGTCTCTTTCTTCGGCAGGAAGGGCTCGAATAGCCTCGACGGCCTTAGAGTATCCGCGATCATCAGGACGTGGGTTGATACCTGAAAAGATGAAACAAGAGTTAGAAAAGGCATATCCCCGAACAAGCACAAACATCGATCCAGAGAGAAGACTTACTTCCATCAACCCATCTCGTCGCGAAACCAGGAGGGCAACGCACATAGAACCATTCCTATTTATACAGGGCAAATTTGTTCCACACCTCGGTTAAAATCTTGCATTTGTGGTGCGGCTTGAGGAACACGAAAGATGGGCTATCTCTCCTCTTCTTGATCATATATATATCTGATGTCGCTCGGAGTTGGGGGCCTAGAGAGGACGATCATGAAGAGGATGTAGGTACCGTAGTTAAATGCGTGGCTGTTCGGGTGTAGTTGCGACGGGGAAATGTCAATGTATTGCAGCACATCCCGAAGAAATAAATTGAACGGTGGCACGCTGTCAACCCAGCACATGAATTTATTACACGCCGTGTATCTAACTGGAGGCAAGTGTGGACGATCGTGCCCCGAGGGAACCAGCACGTCGTCAAAAGGGATTCCATGGATAAATCATATTCGCCGGAGTGCAACTTCATTGACCTTCGAAGCCTGTGAATCAACAGGGTTATCCAAGAGAATTGCTGCCTCCAAAGCATCGGGAGCTAAATTATGTGCAGAGGAGATTGATGGATTTGAAATATCTGCGACTTCTTGTCGGGAGGACGGTCCCGGTATATCTGAAATCGTGGCGGAGCTAGATCTCCTAGACATTTCCAATAAATATTGAATTTGGCAGAGCACCTGTTTGAAATATACTCGAAAAATAATCGGAGTTAGACTTAACAACATAAATTTTTTCCCCCGTGCGGTGTGTGATCTAGTGCAATCATTCAAATATAAATGCTGAGAAATCATAGGTCACATCGTTGATGGTGTAAAATTGAACTTTGAACTATCATTCTCGAAGAACGTCATCGCTGACCGTCTCCGAAAACCAGCCTGGAAATATTTTCAATTTTAAACTCGGACATTGATATCATATGCCAAAAGCGTTTGTCTGTTTTTCGACTTCAGTTCAGGCTTATGACGATTGGAACTAGGAAGTTATCAGTCCAGATTAGTTTGATATGCCAGTTTGGTCCAGGTTAGTTTGATATGATAGTTTGATTAGGTCCAGGTCTTTGTTTTTGTCTTATGCTCAGGCAAAGTTAGAATGTTGTTTGGCCTAAGTATTGACCAGCGAAACTGCCATTCGGCCTGACTATTGTTCGGCCTAAATTTTGATCGGCCAAACTATCGTTCGGCTTAACTATTGTTCTGCCAAAGTATCGTCCGACCTAAGTTCTATTCGGCCGAAGTAACGTTCGGCATAAGTACTGCTCGGCCTAAGAAACGTTCGGCATTCTATCTAATTCATACTTCCTCCCTAACCTTCCATCCCACTGCTCGACATGTGGCAAGTCACGCCGAACCAAAGTTACATGAGCCCCAACGCCCGGCACTCCATCCTTAACAAAGGCGTCATTTTCTCTTTTCTTCCTCCATCCGTACCGAACAACGAGGCCAAATCGTTCGGCGTGTCATGCCGAACCATACTTTTCGGCATTATAGCCAATTCCTACTCCACTTCTATTTTTTCCCTCCAAACTCGTTCGGCACAAGAGAACCATGCCGAACCATAACACATCTCCCATCAACTCTCTCCCATCAACTCCCTCGCATGCTCATCTCTGGCCACTTCTCCTTTCCACCACATCATCTAGCCCTATAAAACATCCTAATCACAGTTCAATCCTTTCATCCATGAAATACGCATGGCTACAGACCTAAGTTACGAGTTTAAGCCTCGTGTCAAAACTTTTAATCAGGGAAAATAGTTAAACAGAAGGGATCGATACCTAGCAAGTAGATTGAAGGTCGGGATAATTCTGGAATTAAAGGCACGACGTTGATTAGTTTCGAGTGATTTGGGAAAAGGATGATGCAGGGTATGAAGTTCGAGGAAAGAAGGGTAGTAAGATTTTTGAGGCTTGACGAGATTCACGAATACAGGATAGCGGAGGTAAAAGTGAAAAGAGAAGGAGGAAGATGTTGACTTTTATAGGGGAAGAAGGGAAGTCGAAGAGGCTATAACCGATGGAACCGGTCAAAGCGTCATCATTCGGCTTCGACATTCAGAGCCCTTCAGCATACATGGAGCGTTCGGCTTCAGCTGTTCTATTTGGCACTTGCATACCATTCGACACACACCATCACACTATTGAGAGAAATAAACCAAGGGTTGAAGAGGAGCACAAAGGACATGTAATTCAAAGTACATCACGTTCGGTCATGCGATACACTTTGGGGGACAAGTTACCGTTCGGCATTCTGAACGATCGACGGGAAGTGTTCGGCGTTCAGGGTCGTCAGCATTTGGGACCGTTCGGCAATCCAGGGACGATCGGCCATCCAGGGACGTTCGGCAATCCAGGGACGTTCGGCATAAAGAGACGTTCGGCATGGCAGAACCGTCCGGCATCTCATATGGCTCAGCGTCAAGACCTTGTTCGGCACATCCATCTCGTTCGGCATTCGCCTACCGTTCGGCATCCATCTCGTTCGGCATAAAGAGATGTTCGGCATAGCAGAACCATCCGGCATCTCATATGGCTCAGCGCCAGACCTTGTTCGGCACATCCATCTTGTTTGGCATTCCCCTACCGTTCGGCATCCATCTCATTCGGCATTGCCTACCGTTCGGCATCCAGTATCGTTCGACACAAGTCTTGTTCGGCATCCCGAGATCATTCGGCACCTCACTTCGTTCGGCATGAAAGTGGCGATTCGGCATTTGGCCGTTCGGTGTGTTCGGGTCGGCACACAGAGATTACTCCATTTCGGCCTAGGTATTCGGCTACCAGGCCCACCAAGGAAGTCCAACCCACCTTTGTCTATAAATAGAGAGGCAGGGGCACAGTGAAAAGGATCGATTTTTTTGAGAATGTTGGGGAAACTCTGCCGCATTCAACACTCGCTCAAGACTTAATCTTTTACTTTGCAATTGTATTCAAGTAATTAGAAACGGATTGTATCTGTAATCAACTATCAATGAAAACAATAACAATCAACTTCAAAGTGGATGTAGGCAGTTACGCCGAACCACTATAAAATTAGTGTTCTTTTTCTCTGCATTTAAATTTACACACTATCTTCTGTTTTAATTTACTATCTTCATTAATCCTCCACACAATCTTTCTTAAGGGTGTTGGTGACCAACTTTAGTGCTAACAGTTTAGATAGTTATAGTTAACACATGGGTCGCGTTGGTAAACAGATATGTGAAGTAGTTTTGGGTCCATATCTCATAACCTTAAGAATGAATGACATTAGCCAGCATGAAGCAGAGGGCTGGAGAGCCCTCAGGAATTTTCTAACAAGGTTCAATGCGATAGCTGCTATGGTCGATAGGCTAGACCCTTCAATGATTTTGATGGTGGCGATTGCAGGAATAGCCGCTAAGACGGATTTCAAGATTGCACTTGAGCAGTATCCTCCAACGGATCTTGTGGAATTTTATCATGAGGCTGAGAGATTTCTGCATCAAGTGGACATGGAAACTAATCATGAAGAAGTTAATGTTGTGGATGACGAAGGACCTTTCAGAGAAGGAACCAGCAAAAGGTAAAAAAAAGGAAGATGGATGACAGCTTTAACGAATCAATGCTGTAAAGGAGGGAACCAAAATACTCTTCTTACACAGACTTAAATGAAACCTCGAAGCATATTTATCTAGATGCTATTGGACATATCCCCTATAGAAAACCAACATGGAGAGAACCGATGGAACGCGAGAGGATGTCTAGAAAATATTACCTATTCCATGAGCTAGATGGGCCTAACAAAAATGACTGCAGACACCAGCGGGATCTGACCGAGGAACATGTTAGAGATAATCGACTAAAGCAATATGTAAGGGATTGAGCCACATCGATGGAACAAGAACAGCCATCGACTGTAGTGAATCAAAATAACCTTGGATCAAGGTCAAGGATAGTTATCTCTTGATCGAGATAGCAAGGAATTAAATCTAATTCTCACGCTCTATTTCCCTTTTTCAATAAACCTGCAATAATACAGTCTAGACACTTACTCGTACATGGGATCCTGAATGGTTTCTAGGCACTCTCCAAGTAGAACTTTAGGCAGTGACACCTAGAGAGGCAACTGTCTTGATACTAGGATTTATGTTTTTGTATTTGAACTTGATTCTGTTAAATGAAACTTTGATTATTAAATCCACTTAAACGTGATGATTGACATTGATCACCTTTAAGCCCCATCTGGATGGACGAGACTGGAGTGCAAGGTGCAAGTCCCTTTGCCATAGTGCGAGCGGATGGACTTATAAGATAAGTCCTATATGAAAGGGCGGGGTCGGTGTGCATGGTGTAAGTCCCCTCACGGGAGAGCGAGCAGATGGACTTATACAACATAGATCGCTTTGAAGTCCCACAGGACTGGAGTGAAAGAAGTAAGTCACCTCGTCGGAGTGTGAGCAGATTGGTTTGTTTGTCGTTAGGTCCCTTTGCAGGAGAGCGAGCGGATTGAGCTCAAAAAGGGTTTGGAGAGACCATGGGGTTGATCATCGACCCCGAACGGTCATGGATTTGATTATCGTCCCCAAATGGCCATGGCTTGATTATCGGCCTCGGACGACCATGGCTTGATTACCAACCTCAAATGGTGATTACCTCGATCAACGGTCTAAAGTGACCATGGATTTACTTATTGGTCCCGAATGACCACGACCTGAATTGACGATCCGAAAAGAACGTGGACTTAACTATCAACCTCAAACGACATCGATTCAATTAAACAATCCAAAAGGTTGTAAATTTAATTATCACTCTTAAATGCCCATGAATAATGATCTAGAAATATTATCCCTTTAACTGGGACATTAAAATGATTCGAAGAGATCGAACCTTGAAAATATACCAATTTGATATAAGGATATGAGTGCCTTGAAATTAAATTGAAATAGATAAATCTCGAATGAACGCGGAACAATTTAATATGTAATAACTTCGAACGAAATCGGAATGATAATTGATTTAAATTCCAGATGAGCATGAGATGGTTTTCATGTGTGATGTAATGAGAATGAATGAAATTGGAATTGTTATAATGGTCCTGAAAGCTTCATTAAGTATGGGATAGTGTTTCCCTCTATATCAAACAGATTTAGCTCCACAATGGTTTAGACAGTTATAGTTAATACATGAGTCGAGTTGGTAAACAGATATGTGAAGTAGTTTTGGGTCCGTATCTCATAACCCTAAGAACGAATGACATTAGCCAGCATGAAGCGGAGGGCTGGAGGGCCCTTAGGAATTTTCAAACAAGGTTTAATGTGACAGCTGCTGTGGTCGATAGGCTAGACCCTTCAATGGTTTTGATGGCGGCGATTGTAGGAATAGCCGCTAAGACGGATTTCAAGATTGCACTAGAGCAGGATCCTCCAAGGGATCTTGTGGAATTTTATCATGAGGCTGAGAGATTTCTACATCAAGAGGACATGGAAACTAATCATGAAGAAGTTAATGCTGTGGATGACGAAGGACCTTTCAGAGAAGGAACCAGCAAAAGGCAAAGAAAAAAGGAAGAAGGATGACAGCTTTAACGAATCAAAGCTGTAGAAGAGGGAACCAAAATTCTCTTCTTACACAGACTTAAATGAAACCACGAAGCAGATTTATCTGGATACTAGTGAACATATCCTTTATCGAAAACCGACATAGAGAGAACCGATGGAACGCGAGAGGATGTCTATAAAATATTGCCTATTCCATGAGTTAGATGGGCATAACACAAATGACTGCAGACACTAGTGGGATCTGACCGAGGAACATGTTAGTTATAACCGACTAAAGCAATATGTAAGGGATTGAGCCACAGTGATGGAACAAGAACAGCCATCAACTTTAGTGAATCAAAACGACCTTGGATCAAGATCAAGGATAGTCATCTCTTGATCGAGATAGCAAGGAATTAAGTCTGATTCTCAAACTCTATTTCCCTTTTTCAATCAACCTGCAATAATACAGTCTAGACATTTACTCATATATGGGATCCAGAATGGTTGCTAGGCACTCTCCGAGCAGGAATTTAGGTAGTGACACCTAGAGAGGCAACTATCTTGATACTAGGATTTGTGTTTTTGTATTTGAACTTGATTCTGTTAAATGAACCTTTGATTATTAAATCCACATAAATGTGATGACTAACATTGATTGCCTTTAAGCCCTATCTGGATGGACGGGACTGGAGTGCAAGGTGCAAGTCCCTTTGCCATAGTGTGAGCGGATGGACTTATAGGAGATTAATCGCTTTAAGTCCTATCTGAAAGAGCAGGGCCGATGTGCAAGGTGTAAGTCCCCTCGCTGGAGAGCGAGAAGATGGTCTTATACAACATAGATCGCTTTAAAGTCCCACAAGACTGGAGTGCAAGAAGTAAGTCACCTCGTCGGGGTGTGAGTAGATTGGTTTGCTTGTCCTTAGGTCCTTTTGCAGGAGAGTGAGCAGATTGAGCTCAACAAGGGTCCGGAGAGACCATGAGGTTGATCATCGTCCCCTAACGGTTATGGATTTATTATCGGCCCCGAACGGCCATGGCTTGATTATCAGCCCGAATGAACATGGCTTGATTACCAGCCTCGAATGGTGATTACCTTGATCAACGGTCTAAAGTGACCATGGATTTACTTATTGGTCCCCAATGACCACGACCTGAATTGACGATCTGGAAAGATCGTGAACTTAACTATCAACCTCAAACGACATCGATTCAATTAAACGATCCAAAAGGTTGTAAACTTAATTATCGTAAATGGCCATGAATTCAACTAACGATCTGGAAAGATCATCCCTTTAACCGGGACATTAAAATGATTCGAAGAGATTGAACCTTGAAAATATATCAATTTGATAAAAGGATACGAGTGCCTTGAAATTAAAATGAAATAGATAAATCTCGAATGAACACGGAACGATTTAATATGTAATAACTTCGAACGAAATTAGAACGATAAATGATTTAAATTCCAGATGAACATGGGATGGTTTTGATATGTGATGTAATGACAATGAATGAAATTGGAATTGTTATAATGTATAGACAACACCTAGGTAGAGTCCAGAGTTTTAGGCTATAAAAGGTCGGAAAAAGCCCGTAATCGACAATAAAATCCGAAGGAACCGCACAATTCATCATGACTGAAGTAGCCAGAGAGCTCAGCTACCAAAGTTGACAATACATTTGTTATTGAGCAAGGCATACCTTCTATCCCTAAGGCATGTTTTGGGAGGCAAGTGTTATCCAGCCTTTTGACCGCACAGTATACAATCAAACCCGACGAACCAGACTACAAAGTTATTAAGGCAAGAAGCCCGAAGAGATGACAACAAAACAAAAAAACCAAAGTACAACCTAGATTGCAACACAAATATCAACCACAAGGTTACAAGTACCTTGGGACCCTAAGTGTGGCATCGGTATCACCATCCCTAAGGGTCGGTACCAACCCATAGGACCTTCTCCTAAGGGAACCATCTTCTATATGGGGAACATTTGGTGTCTATAACTTGTTTTCAATATTGTTTTGTTAGTTCAATGCAATTTTCTATCGATCTCTATGAACTTCTGAATCAGAAACTCTGTTCTTCCATAACTTGGTGACTTAGACTCCGAAATAAGTTATTATGGATACAAACAACTATGGAATCATGGAGCTAACCACAAGATAATCAGAAGCAAAGAGTTAAAGACCCTTAGTTTTGCTAACTTAAGGGTCAGTACTGACCCGTACACACGGAGTTGTATCGACCCATAGTACTTGATGACATGGCACTCTATTTTCAAGATGGACTTGGTCTAAATCTTGAGTAATGGTCTGGAGATATTTTCTACGAGATTTTATGCTCCCTACCTCTATAAATAGGAAGGTAGGTCTCATTTTTGGGGATCTTTTGGCTCTAACTCCAATCCACTCTATTTTCTTGTAACTCTAAAAATCTAAATGTCGAAGTTGTACCACCCCTAAGAACTTCTGCCCCTAAGTAAGAAGTTAAGCAATAAAAACGTTAAGTGGACGTAGGCAAGAGTTTGCCGAATGACTATAAAATTCCACGTGTTCATTTCTTACTCATTTTAATTTGTTTTCTTTACTTTTTATTCGCTTTTACTTTTTATTGGGTGTTTGTGCCATTTTTGGTTCAAATATCTAGTCGATCCAAATTTTCCAATTAACCCTAATCTACATTTTAACTATCAATTTCAAATTAAATCAGGGTTTAAAATGTAGGGTTCACAGTTTAGCCAATCCAATTTACGCAATTTCATAATCCAATTTTCATTTAAATTCAGGGTTAAGGGTTTAGCCAATTTAATTTCAAATCAACAATTTAATTTGGGGTTTCGACAATTCTAGTCACTTAAAAGAGTTTAAAATAAACTTTATTGACCAAATTATTAAATCTAGGCCCACTCACCTTTAGCCTAAGCTATAGATCTGGAAAAAGTAACCTCCAATTAATAGCTCTCTTCTGGATCTCCTTAGTCTCCTCGTTGATTGCTTGCTTTCCTCCTTAATTTTGCTTTTGATTTGATTTAGATTTAGATTGATTTTGATTTTGGGGTTTGAGATATTAGATTTTCAGTAGAAAATTTGGCAGCATCAGATTATTAAATGACTAATCAAAATTTTAAGTTTTAGATTAGAGATTAATTTATAGGGTTAGCTCAGAATCTAGGGCGAGTGGATCAACTCAGTAAGCCATCCATACCATAATCTAATACTTCACACGCAAAAAATCATCATAGTCATTCATTCGTTCGATCGTATAACAATAATCACTCGATTGTTAAGTCGTCGGGTCGACCGTCCCTAGTAACGATCGATCATCATCAATCGACCTAGCCCAAACATGGGTCGACCTGACCTTTTTTAACTTATATTTTTAATTCTTCATTTATCGTTCGATCACTTGTAACTCTCTCACTAACTCGAACTATGACAAATTATACATGAAAATCATTCAAAAATTGCTATGAACGCGGTGGTGCAAGTTTCATAGTCAAATTCGTACGTCTATGAAAGTTTTCTTTTTAGTCTTTGTTTTAATTTAATTTAATTTTCTTATTAATTTTCGCTTAATTCTCTATTAAATTCTTATTAAATTTTACGTAAATTCCTGTGGTGTTACAATATCTTAAATGATAAACATTTTACTAATTATATAAATTGCATAAATTTAATAATATAGATTATTATTACTTCTTATAGAAAATGTTCTTACAATATTAGAAAGGTCAAATGTTACCATTTGATTTTTCTAATAAGGCTCCCACTTGATTTTTATGTTTATCAAAACCCTAAGAAAAACATAGAAATCATTTTATTTCTCTAATTGGTGTTAGAATTCGCTTGCCTTGGAATTATGACCTTGAAGAATGTCAACAAATCATATGCCTATAGGTAATGGATAAGCTTTACCAGCTGTATCAAATACAACTCCCAACCCTTGGTATTTATCCTAATCTCATTTTGGCTTTGAGGAATATCTACAAACCGAAAGAGATTATTCATTCATACTCACCATTTCACGATGGCCTATGTATAATGCACAAACCTTGAGGAATACCAATAAATTCATGCATGTATCTGACTCATTAGTAACCCGAAATTTTGTATACAACTTAAGTAATGATTATAATGAACAATAAAAAAATTGAATTTAGTTGGAGGGTAATTTGGTAAATTTTGATGGAAAGGAATATTGGTAATCTTTACAAATGTTTTAATTTGCTAACGAGAATTGAACCATTGCATAACTCTCATTTTTATTGTCAAGATGGTTTATTCACTTGTTTGAACCGGACGTTGTATGAGTGAGATAACAAAGTTTTGTTTAAGTGGGCCGGGTTTGGGGCTGAGTTGGGCCAGGCCCATAATTTGACTTCAAATAAAAGATGAGGTTCTTTTTTCCCTCATAAAGCCTATTTAAAATATATGTAATTTCAGTTTCTCATTTTCTAACTTCTCATTTTTGAAATTTCCCAATTCCAACTTCTTCCTCCTTCTCTTATCCAACACCAAATCATCAATCCTTAAAATTTAGCGAGACAAGTTGCATAGGCTTCATGAAAGGATTCTTTATCCCCTTTAAATCTTTTATGATGCTATAATAATTTTATAATATGTTTTGAGACTAACTTTGGGATGAACTATGAAGTAAAATCTATTTAAACAACGGTATCTAAAATTACAAAAATAAAAGCAGGCATTCTTCTTTTTAAAACTTCAAAAAAAATCTAATTTTACACTAATTTGAATTAAAACCTAAAGAAATACCAAATTTTATATCTTTAAATATGTTAGGACCTTAGAAACATTGTAAACACGATATATATATATATATATATATATATATATATGATATGAAACCATCAGAACCAAAGAAACAATTATAAATTGAAATCTGGAAATATATGAAACAATGATAACTTCGAGAATCATTTCTTGGTTACGCAATGGTGCACTGATCGGCCACCTAGATTTGGGTATTCGGCATTTTTAAATGCAAATTTGACATGTGACGACTCGACTTTTTAAGTGACATTTTCCTTAGCAATTCTATGGTGATTTTTTGACCTATAAAGTGGTTGTTTGGGTGTATAGATTGATGATAATGTTAGAAATAAGGATGTAGTTTAGGTGACTTAGAATAATTGACGGGTGTGCAAACCATATACGGATGCATAGTTTTTAATTTCTCAATCTAAGAACATAGTCAATTTAGACCTGGGTGACAAACGAATACGTCCAGCCTAGATAATAATGAAAGATGTGGATATAGTGTGTTTAGCTTTGGATCGAGTAGTTGGTGATATGAAAAAATATATAGCTTCAGATCATAATTATTTGACCATTATATATACTAGTATAGGCCCGTGCTTCGCACACGTGCTGTTGGTGTTATCGTATACATTGATATTTTGTTTGAGCGTAAATATGTAAACGAAAAGCAAGGGCATTTTTGAAATTTCAAAAAGACACCAAGTAATTTGGTTCAACGAATTTTCATTATTAGTAGTAGATATATATATATATATATATATATATATTATATAGACACACACACGTATGTATGTAGTTTCGAACAAGGAACGAATACCTAAATCTTATAGTGCACACGTCGGGTCCTTGATTCTTGGTATTGACGTGATGTTCTCATATAGAGCATCAAGGCTGGTCCAAGAGGTTTTGATGTGGACAACAATTGACCTGTAGTGCAAGTGGCAGGACTAGGAATAAGCCAAATGTGTAACTATCCCTTACCGCATGTGGTGAGACAGGACAGTTGTGGATGTGTAATCCTTTACCATAAGGGGCGAGATTGGATTACGTTAAAGTTGTTTAGATAGAATAGTGTCATTTTGTTTCATAGTGTATGCGGGTCAAAGGGTATTATACTTAAGCTTAAACCATGTTATACCGCTGTCATAGCAGTATGTAAGTTTTAGATTGGTTTTGCTCACTCAGACATATGTTTGACTCACTCCACCATATTTCTATCCATATTATCCAAGACGATGAAGAGTGGAGGCGTGATGGACCAGGAAGCGTATATTTCTACATATTGTTAATAATATAAATTTTGTGTATAACTTGATTTTAAAGACAAGATGTGACAGTGTGTGGATTTGATTTAGTTTGGCTTATACAGACTTATTAGTGGTATCATATTATGTAATCTATAAAATATATTTATGTAGTAAGAGTGTTATATGAAAATTCGCTAGGAGAATCTTAAAGTTGATAGTTAGTATAGTTTTACCTTATGCTCTTTATATATCACATGTATTATCTTCCAATGACTCGCCGTTTCGGGACTTCGTTGTATGGTTACGGGGCTCTTAAATGGTGGGCTGTTACATCTAGTATCCATGCGCAGGTTATAGGATTAAAGACCTATTGAGAAAGTGCACTTGTATATTTTATAAGATATATAATATAATATATGTATATGAGTCGAATATATTTGTACCTATTCTAGTTGAGTTATCCGTCTATTGGGGAGTTGCTAATGAATCCTAATTACGGATAGCTAAGGATTAGCAAGTTGCTAAGGATGGAAAATAAAACAAAGATATTATTGATGGGCTAAGACCAAAAATGGAATGGTACTAGAGTCGATCTTAGGGATACTTTGATGTAAACGTCCATGTTCGGTTCCACTAATATTTATAAATGGTGGGTCAAACGTGTGTAAACCCTACAGTACATGCATTTGATTTATGAGGAATGATTCTTAGTATTATGTTGGAAGTGAACCGCATTAAACGTTGGAATGTGGCAAAGCACTTGTGAGAGTAAACGCGGTCGTTTGGAGTTAATTTAATAGATGTGCTAGATAGTTGGTTATCGAGGATGGTAAGAGGATTAAGTTTCGAAAGTAATATATTTTAAGACAGGAAATTAAAAGAAAATGTTTAAAAGGAAAGTAGTTTTGAAAGTTGAAATTATAAATTTTGTTTATAAGAAAATTTATGAATTGATATGTTGTTTATATGAAATAACTGGTATTTGAAATTTTCTAAAAAAGAGATTTAAACATTTTTAATCCATAGTAAGTACAATTTATATTCATTTTTAAACAAGAAATTAAAGGAGTTATGAAATTAAGTTTTAGAACACGTTTATAGTAAATATCATTAAAAGTCGCGGAAATGGTTTTCTAAAGCTATATAATAGGGTGAGTAGCTAAAGTGAATTTTAAAGTATATTTTCATTATACATACATACATACATATATATGTATATGTCTGTGTGTGTGTGTATAAGTTGTGGTATTAAAGGTGTTGGAAATTTTCTATTTACAATATATATTTATATATATATTTGAAATGACTATAAAAGTAGTTATATATGATAAAATAACCATAAATTATTTGAAATGATATTTTGAAATAAAACAAAATTATTTTAGAAAACAACTATAGTTTATTTAAATATTAATGTGTTTACAAGTGGTTAATATTAAGTTATAGAAGCTAAGGGAATTAATTTGTGTTGAAGTTTAAATGTAGAGACAAGTAATTACTTGATGAAAATATTATATTTTATGACTTTGAAGTAAATGAGATATGTTGGGTAAAACAATATTTTGAAAAGTGATGTTGTATTTTAAATGTGAATGGAAGTTTTAAAATTTTGACATTGTGTAGAATTTTCAATCAGAAAGACTTTTATTTAAATTATAAAGTATAAAAATGAATTTTGAATGGTTAAATTAAAAAATTGTTTGATAGATTAGAAATGAATAAGGAAGACAGAGGGTAGGCATTGAAAGTTAATCCAAGTCCAATTATGATACTATCTGTTGTAAAGAGGAGAAAAATAAATCATTAAAGGAGGTGAGTTATGATTTTGGATAAGGAACGTAGTGGTAAGTAGTTCAAGTGTAAGTCTCGCATAGTGCTTGGATAATTGACTTCAGAGTAGATTAAAGGACTAATTATGGGATGATACTAGGTATAAATCAAAAGTGGCTTGGAAAAGGATCAGTGGACTAGGAACCACATTGTCATAATGTAACAATCTACAATTCTTACCCTAAAGACGACACTTAATACATCCACGGTATTCATCTGTCGATCTTCTAGGTGTTTGAAAGACAAGTTGTTGGGGTAAAAATAAAAGAAAAGGCAAGAAGAAAGAAACATAGAATTTCACAACGCATGAAAACCATATATAATAGAACATAAGATAGTACATATGGTTAACTCTAAAATGAAACATCAGAGTTGCAATGTGTACTAACTTCCACTAGGGATAGTTATAACTGATAGCCCCCACAATGCTAATACATAATACACACACAACAGAAATAACGTAGATAACTAGATAATGTCAAAGCCACCCGCTCCGTGGTCCTCCAAAATACTTCCATAAGAACATAAACTACTTGGCTACTCATGCAAATTTGAGCACCTAAGAGTTTAAAGGAAAGAAAGAAAGATTCCAAGTCAAACATGAGTATAAATAACTGTATTTTTATACTCTTAAAACTCCTTTAAAAATAAAAGTACCTCGTAAAACCACGCCGGACATAAACACGAACGGGTTTACATAAACACGAACGGGTTTTTAACTTATGATAACCAAAACCTTTCAAATAGAAAATCCAGTGATATTATAATAATGTCTAGGGTCTAAAATAAATATTGAACATAGTTGAAATACTTGTATCTCACATTCCAACATATTTGGGCTCAACTAAGTCCGTATGGCACTTATTAGGAAATTGATTCCATCAATGACAAGGCTACTGGGGTACACTCATCATTGTATGCCTCCAGATAAAATGTACTGAGAGCCTCACCTAGAACCCCTACCAACGCAAAACTGGCCTACTCTTTACTGGGTAGTGCCGAATATGATCATCCCTCGATTGCGATCAACAGCCTCACTGGGCCCGAAGCATACATCCAAAAATAATAAGACCGATCTAGACCCGGGATGACCGTATCCTAATGGGTGTGAACCACATAGCCCTGCTGCATCTCTTATATTTTAGTCATTCCTAGGTATGAGGCCCGAGGTTACATTTTACCTTTTTAGCAAATCCCCGGAATGCTAACGCTGCCCTCTAGGCAACAATGCAATGCTAGCATTTATCCATACAAATTATTCAGGATATGAACAAACTGGACGCACTACTTCTACTGCATCCTTTTTGGAATCACCCTCAGGATTAGTAGCAAGTAGCCCTTGCATTCAAGATCTTCATCATCGATTCCATCATCTTCAAGATGTTTCTAATTGGAACACTTACATTGGTTCGAGGTGGTTTTCGGATAACTTAGGCTTATCCAATCCCGATCTCTTAAAACCAAAAATCTGGGCGTAAATATAATTTGCATATGAAAAACAAGATGTCCCATACTTATCTCCGCTTTCCAATTTCATGCATGTACTATCCCTTGATTAACAATCATTGCCTCGACACACATTCTTACTTCTTGGGATATAGATGAGTTTCCATATCTTAGAATTTGATGTTAAGTATATAATGAGTATCTTCTATATACTTAATTAATCGTGAATCATTTATTGAAATAACTTTCTTATTCTTATCACATTTCCAACATTTCAATTTCTCTATCCCTCGCATAGAAAATCTGGTTCTAGATCTCACAAATAAAGGAAATCTACTCATTGGCTTTTAGTGCTAAATAAAAGATGATTTACTTTCAATAAAACGTGTCAACATTTTTGCACTACTTATAATATTTGTTTTGCTACTTAATAGCACAGACAAAGATATCCATTGCCTTTAAAACATTATTATTAAAATAATTGCTTTTAAAAAAAACGATCCTTCGAAATAAACTGATTTAAAAATTAAAAAGGTTTTATTTAAATAACTAAATAATAAGTTTAACCCTTTTATTTAAATAGCTAAACAATAATTTTACCCTTTTATTTAAATAATTAAATAAAAATGTTTGCAAATATTTTTAATATTTAAAAATTCCTTTTAATATTTGTAGTATATTTTAGAAGACTTTTCAAAAATATTTAAGGTAGAAACTCTTTTTAGTTTATACAAAAATTGTCGATTTACAAACTGCATTCCCAACGACTGTCACTATATGGCTTATAACTTTTGAACTTGTTTTATAAATCAAAATAGCTTTTAAATCCTTTCCTTCTATATTTAAATTACTTCAATAATTTTGTATAAAATTATGAAAATGAAAAGCAAAGTTTGAAAATTTTTAGAACCATTTATAGGAAATGAGGAAGTAAACTTTATTTTAAAAGAACATGGGATCTCAATGTCGAAACATAAATCAATTCAAGTGTTAAATTTACAATCAACACACAATCATCCATATACATAAGAAATACATATATAAATGCAATTAACATCCACAACACAAGGAAAGATCATCACTTGTGGATAATACTTAAGCTCTTCAACTACATTTCAAGTCATCAATAAATCATCACATATGTCATCTGCTTTAAGCAGGAACCAAACCAAACAACGTCACTTTCAAACACTTATTAACACAAGCTATTAACTAATACCATTATCACAAATAATAAAATTTAGATCTGGGTTTTTAAAAGTGAGATTTACTCAACAAAATAAGCATGAACTTAACCCAAGCTATTAAGACTCTTCAATCGACTAATGGACTTAGCTTCCTTCTTAAAAAAAATGATTTTTTAGACCTGTGGGGAATTTTATTCTCGGCCAAGGTAGGAGGACGGTTCGACTATGCTTGAGGAGGGAATTTTTGGTAAAAGAAGTAAAGAGGAAATTAGGTGTTTTAACTAGGTTTAATGTTTTAAAGTGGAAAAAGAAGAGATTTTTTAATTTGAAAATTTTAGAAAAGCCACAAAAAGTAAGAGAGAAGTTTGGAAAAGAAGGAGATAAATATTTGAAAATGAAGAAAGTGGAGTGAAATAAGAAATGAAAAATAGTCAATTTGTTTTTATGTAAAATGAAACATAGGAAATTATTAATTTACCCTTGGCCATTACCGTCCATAACAAGATGCCACATCACCTCCACCTCCCCTCCTTGCACATGTAACCCTCCCCTCCTTCATCTCACCATCACTTCATCACTTTTGACATGAATTTTATGTAATACCTTTTGTACCATTTTCTTTATTAAATTTTAAAAGAAAAGTCAAAACTTACTTTATTTACTTAAGCATAAATTTAAACTTATTAACTCTAACCATTTCCTTAACTAAAGCATATGTTATTAATATATTTGTATATACATACCCTAGTACACAACATGTTCCGACAACTTTTAGACGATGAGAAGTCGAAAATTTAAAAAATGATTTTCGGTCACATTTTTTATTTTTCTCCAAACTAACTATTTTTGTAAACCAAAATTTAAAAAAACTTTGCCCTTAGTAGTTATTACTTAAAAGAGGTTTATTTGAGTTATAAAATCCATTAGTTAATTTTTAAAAAATATATCAAATATTCGTATTTAATGTGATTAAATTACAGGTCGTTATATTCTTCCCTTTAAAAGAATTTCGTCCCAAAAATCAACACACACAAAAATAACCCAAAATAACTCAAAAAGGGCATATATTATATATAATGAAACACATACAGAAGATACATACTGACCAACTACATCACAAATGGTGAGTATACAATCCACACAACAAACAAACTACTATTCTGTCATCAACTCGGGATAAGTCTCTCTCATGCTATCTTCAGTCTCCCAAGTGCAGTTTCTAAGATCTTCACTCCACCGAAATTTAACAAATCTCATGACCTTATTACACAATTGTTTCACATCTCGACCAATAATGTGAATTGAATGCCTTATCACGGTCAAGTTCAATTCCACTTCCAAGTTCTCTTGAACAGATGGCTCAACAATAAGGGATGTATCCTGCACATACTTCCTCAAATGTGATACATGAAAAACATTATGGACTCCCGACAATCTTTTCAGCAACTCAACTCTATATGAAAGTAACCCAATCCTTTAAAGAATCTTAAAAATTCCAATATATCTTACTGACACTTCCCTGTTCTTCCAAATCGAATAACTCCTCTGGTTGGGGAAATCTTTACAAAACATAAAGTCTCCGACTGCAAATTCTAAATCCCCTTGCCCCGATTAGCATAACATTTCTATTTGTCTTGAGATTCCTTCATCCTTCTTTTGATCATCCATCTCTCTAGTTTCCGGAATCATATTAGGTCCAAGCACTAACCGATCCATAGTTTCTACCTAACACGATGGTGATTTACACGGCTGTCCATGAAAAGCTTCTTAGGGTGCCTGTCAATGCTTGTTTGGTAACTATTGTTATACATGAATTCCACCAAGTGAAGATGATCCTCCCAAGATCCTCCAAAGTCCAAAATACAAGCTCTCAAAAGATCTTCCAAGACTCCGTTTACCCTCTCCGTTTGGCCATCAGTTTGAGGATGGTTTGCTGTGCTCAAACTTAGCTTTGTTCCCAAGCTACTTATAACGCTTTCCAAAACTGACTGATAAAGATTAGAACCCGATCACTTATAATGCTAACTAGAACTCCATGTAATTAAATGATCTCCCTCACATAAATCCCTGCCAAAGTTGCTCAGTCCTCATTGGCTTTACTGGAATAAAATGAGCACTCTTGGTTAGCAGATCCGTAATGACCAAAATACCATCATTACCTTTCCTTGATCTGGCTTAACCATCAATGAAATCCATTCATACTTGCTCCCATTCCCAATTTGGAATCTCCACTGGTTGTAGTAATTTAACTGTCCTTTGATGATCAGCTTTGATCTGCTGGCAATTCACACATTTGCTTAAATAGATTGAAGTACCCCTCTTCATCCCTATCCACCAAATTACTCTCTTCATACCCTGGTGCATTTTATTACTCCAGGATGGATACTTAACTTAGATTTATAGAATTCCATCAAAACATCTTGCCTAAGACCATCAATATATGAAACACATAATCTTCCATCCAGTCACAAAATTCCACGACTATCCATCTCAAAACTTGAACATCGACCCTATTTAACTCCTTGTATAAAATCTAAAAGATGACTGTCTTTTCTTTGCTTGGTTTCAATCCTCTCGAGTAGAGTTGGAGTAACTTCCAAATGAGCCAAGATTGCATTCCCACTCAGAGCATCAACTATCATATTTTCTTTTCCCTGCACATATAGGATATCCAGGTCATATGCCGCTTGAAATTCCAACCAACGCTGCTATCCCATATTCAAATCTTTCTACATGAAAAGATATTTTGAGGACTTATAATCCATGAAGAGCTTGAAATTTTTACCTAACAAATAATGTCTCGGCCTCTTTAATGCAAACACAACAACCGATAAATGCAAATCATGTGTCTCATAATTCCTCTCATGAGGCTTCAGCTGCGTACTAGCATAAACAATAACTCTCTTATGTTGCATCAAAAATGCATCCAAACCTACACCATAAGCATCTATATACACAGTTAACTCTTCACCTCTATCTGGAACAGTTAGAACTGGAGCATCGGTTAGCCTTTCCTTTAATTCAATGAATGCTTCTTCATACTTTAGAGTCTAAATAAGCTTAACATCTTTCTTCGTTAACTTTGTTAGGTGTAAGGATATCTTGGGGAAATCATGGATGAATCTCCGATAATATCCTGCTAATCCTAAGAAGCTTCGAACATCTATTTGAGTCTACGGTGTCTTTCAATCTTGAAAAGTTGCTATCTTTTCTGGATCAACCGATAATAGTCCCTTAACACAACATGCTCGAGGAACCTTACTTTCGATTGCCAAAAACAACAATTAGAAAATTTAGCTTTCAAAATGTGTTTCCTTAATGTTTCCAGCAGCACTTCTAAATGGTGTTTGTATCCTTCCTCGGTCGCATAGTAAATACGAATATCGTCTATAAAGACCAACACAAATTTATTCAACACATCTCTAAATACTCAATTCATAAGATTTGTAAAATAAGCAGATGCATTGGTTAGCCAAAAAGGCATAATCAACCACTCAAAAAAACAATCTGGTCCTTTAATGCTATTAACGATATACTATCCTCTGCTATCCTTAATTGGTGAAATTGTATAACAAGATTCATTGAGTGAATACTCGAGCACCATGAAGTTGGTCAAATATTTCATCTATACGGGGTAAGGGATACTCGTTATGAATTCTCTATTTGTTTAGCTCTTAGTAATCAATAGAAAGTCTTAACGATCCATCTGAATTTGCCAAAAAAACTATAGCTTCTCCCCAACTTAAGCGACTTTATCTGATAAATCCTCTTCTCAACGAATCATCGATCCGATCCCTTAATTCCTTCTCTCTCAGAGCCATTTTACAAATAGGTCAAATAATAGGTTTCTAATAAAGAATTAAGTTGATAAGAAACTCAATCTCCCGATGTAGAGGTAAAATGTTAACTTCTTCAAAAACATCAAGAAAATCCTTAACAATTAATATCGACCCTAACTCCTTTTGGGACGTATCCAATGCATACAAGAAACTACCCATTCATTTGTCTATTTTATCATATGATACCTTAACAAATCCCTATAATTTGGTTACTAAAGATATAGTCCTTGCTACATAGTCTAAGACAGCTCCTCATTTTGATAACCGATCCACACCAAGTATAACATCAACCGCTTAAAATCTAGGACAAATAGGTCATAAGAAAAATGGTAGATAAGGTAAATGACTTGAAAAATCTCATAAATCATGCACAAATTAATTGTACCGCCTACGGGGTTGACATACAAATAGGGGTTTCCATAATACTTGGGGAAAGTTGCAATCTATCTACCAATTCTATAAAAATAAAACAATAAGAAGCCTCGGTATCAAATAATATTCGAACTATAATGCCATTACCAAGTACCTTCAAGAACTCCTTTCATTTTCACATCTGCTAAGGTTGATGGTTCACCTTGATGGCATAAACCTTGTCTTGTAGACCGTTATTCATTAGCGGACAATCCTTTACCATTGCCCTAGTTTTTTGCAATAAAGCAAAGTGTTTTTCGAACCATCGGGAAAATAGGTCCGACCTGCTGGTTCGAAGCTTCAGAATTTGGACGTAATCTTGCAAAATATCCCTTCTATTTACAAATAAAACAACCACCATCCTTGAAATGGTTTCCATGACTCCTTCTCCTAGTTTTCCTTCCCATGGATTTTTTTCCTTGCCGATTGAACTTCCTCTTATTTGGGTTGCTGCAATTTCTACTAAGTCCACAATAGATCCCTTTGGATGGGCAATCATCTTCTCCTGAAATCCTTCCCTCATCCCCACTACAAAGATCTCATTCTTCTTAAAAAGCATATCGATCAATTCTGGACCAAATCATGATAACTTATTAAATTTGATTTCATATTCAGATATCGAAAATCTCCTTGCTTAAGATCCAAGAAACTCTTAAGTAGTCAGGTCTTTCCTACAGCAGGCATGAACTGGTCTCTAATCGCCTCCTTAAATCTATCCTAAGAAAAATGATCCTTAGGAACATCCGCTGTAATAAATTCCCACTATGATGCAACTCCATCTTGCAACTTCCAAGATGCTAAGAAATGCTTCTCCTCATTTGAAATATCCAACCCCTTGAAAATCTTCTTGCAAGAACGAAGCCATGCTTGGACTTCGACAATGGATTTTGTGCCCTTAAATAGCTTTCCTTCCATATTAGTATGGTCTTTGCATGACGTTGCAAAGTTCACATGGGGTTGCACTAGTGCTACACTTCAACTACTCCAACATTTCCAACATCTGAAGCATGACCATTAGTAGTCATTGTGCTACTAGCTCTGCTACCTTGTTTTTCCCTATTACTTTTTATTACCTGGATATAGTAAGATAACTTTAGAATACAAACAAGTCTATCTTAGGAAATAGGGTATTAAATCGAATAAATCAAGCCGATTAAAATAATTCGAATATACATATGTACGGACAAAATTACAAAAACATGCTCTCATTGATTAAACTCATTCTAAGTTATTGCAAACCCTATCTCCAATGAATTGACCACAACCAAGACCTTAGTATTTGCTCAACTTAAGCTCTGATACCACATATAATGATCTACCTTTCTTACCCTTAAAGAAGGCACTTAATACATCCATGGTATTCATGTGTCGATCATCTAGGTGTTTGAAAGATAATGTAACACCCCTAATTTTTAAAAGCATTATTCAGGAGATTTAATTAGATAAACTAAATAGAATAATGTAAATATTAGCTTGATAAGGAGATTGAGATTTGAAAATTTATTTAGAGGCTGTGCTTAAATGAACATAAAGAATGAGTTTACGGAAATGCTTTATTGGATAACTAAAAAGAGAATAAAACAAGGGCATTATGGGTAATAGCCGCACCCATAATCCTATTACCCTTCAAATCTCGCTTCCATTTCTTTACACGTTCATTTTTTTCAAAACTCAAAAAACATAAATCAACGAAGAGCAAGCCGGCCATAACCTTGGGAAGGTAAAGGGGAAAATCAATTAAAGCTAAGCAATCAAGCAAGGGGGATTAATCAAAGATCGAATATCAAGTTCCTTATCCTAAGCAAGGTGAATAATGGTCTAAACCATCTTTATTTTTGGTTTTAAAGATCATTTGATTTTGCGTTTAAGTTTAAATTCACTATGATGATTTTTGATGATGATATGCCTGGATTATATGATATACTTAATTCAAACAAGTTTTTTTGATAAATGATTATTTTGGTTTTAATGCTAAAATCATTTATAATGGGTTTTGAATGCAATGTTAAAACATTATTTCGACGATGGGTTAAGTTTTTCGTAATTATCCAAGCTATGGATAATTTATTATGAATTTTCAAAGGAGAATATGAAAAATTGGGTTTAGAAATTAATTTTGGTAATTATATACATAATTCTGGGTTCGAAATTTTTATATGTTAGATAACATATTAAAATTCAATTTCTATGATTTTTGGGATTTTTCCTAAGAAATTTACTATGGAAATTAAATTAATTTAGTTAGAGGACTTATATGTTTTAACTGTTTTAATTAAGAGAAGGGATTCTTTGCTAGTTGTTTTTAATTAAATCCAAAATAAATTCGGCAGTACTATTGGAAATGATTTTTGTAAAGTTTATGGCAACCAATTAAATTTGTTAAGTTAGTTAAAAAGCAATTATCTAAAAAGCCAATAATACAGTTTTTGTTCAGAAATATGGTTTCGCCACTTCTAGTGGTGACCTTTCGAACACATACCTTCGCCTCTATCTAAGTCGAAACCAACACACGTGTATCAAAGCTTTGATACACAGCGGATTAGATAATAGCGAAAGGTATAGAGTCAAAACGGTGCTTTCAAAGGGTCGAGACCACTTTAAATAGCTTTCGAAGGTCTTTTGTTTTCCTATTCAAAGAAATGTCACTTGCCTTGTTTTCCAAAGAATGCTTTTGAAAGGGCTTAATATACTTTCGAAGAGGTTGCTGGCTTTTTGTTTCGAAAGGGTTTAATATTGCTTCAAAGTGGTAGCTGGCTTTTTGTTTCTAAAGGTTTTAATATAGCTTTCAAATTGGTTGCCTTGTTTTTAAATTAATGCTTTTGAAAGGATAATTGAACCTAGTCGAAACCTTGCTGCAGCCTTTATGCCTTTCGAGTGGATTGAAATAATGAATGGGTTCGAAAGGTAGTTTTTGTTTTATAATGTTATATGCCACTTTCCAAAGCTTTCGAGAGGGCTCTAGTTGTCATATAAGGGTTTCGAAGGAAACAGCTTTGAAAAGGGTTTCGAAGATATCCTTCCAATGTTTTACTTATTGATTTAAGATTTCAAAAGAATGGTTTCAAAGCCATCAGTTTTCCCCAAATTCTTTCATACGATGGTTAATGGTTTCGAAAGCAGTACTTTTGTTTATATCCCCTTTGACCAAAAAGATATTTTAAAGAAAAACCCAATTGTTTCGAAAGGGGATCTTTCGATTGGTTTTGAAGCTATGCTTTTATAAATGAGCAAGTGATGCTTTAATACTTTTAAAAGGTATGTTTTGATGGTTTCGGAAGATATGTTTAAAGTGTTTTGAAAGTCATATGCTAGTGTTTTGAAAAGAAGATTTGAATGCTTATGAAAGAGGGTTTTCAGTGGTTTCGAAAATAAAGATCTAAGATTTTTTAAGCCTTCATTTTCAAAACAAAAGACCCAAGCTCATTTTTAAAGGAAAAACCCATGGCACTATAAAAGAGCTTTTAAATGGCTTTTAAAATTTGGAGTTTTGAAGAAGCTTTCCATGATAAAATAATAGATTAAAGGGATTAACCATGTTCCAAGTGACAAATGATTTCAGTGATATTAAACCATAACTGTTGGTATTATTTTGTGTAAACGCTTCTTCTATAAATATATTCACTAAGTAATGGATCCATAAATGTATTTTAGGGAGTAAGGGCAGAATAACTAAGTAGGTTGAACTAGTAGTGAATATAAGTTAAGTAACTCCTAAATGAATAGGATTCCATCCAAGAGGTCAGATAGACTAGAACATAGGATGTCCAAAAGACTAATTAAGAAGTTACCAGTTTAGATAGGTTCATAGTGAACCCATGAAAACTATGATTAAAGTGGGTAATTGGCTAGTGCCAACGGGTTTGTATTGAACCCATGAAAACTATATCCAGAATAATTTATTTGCAGAAGTCAATAGGTTCATAGTCAACCTATAAAAACTATGATATGAGGGAAGTTATTGGAGATAACAATAGATTCAGGGAGAACCCATGAAATAATTAAATGAAGTTATTGGCAGGAGCCACTAGGCTCTTAGTGATCCCATGAAAACTATGAAACAGAAAGAGAGTCCATATGCTTTAATAAGTTATTAGTCATCCCATGAAAACTAATAGGTTAATAGTAACCCTATAAACTATAACTATGACAATAGTCAAATGAACAGAGAGAGGAAATTCAAAATGATTTACTTGTTTGCATATCATCATAATATTTTAAATTGCTATGTTTTCAACCATTGTGGATGCAGGAGCATAGTATATGGTTATTATAAGTTTTTGATAAGATACTAGTGAGGGGAAAACCGTTCCGCTAAGCGGTGTGGTCTCGTTAGATATTTAAGTGGTTCGAGATGGTAGGTTATTATTCATACAAGGCTTTATGTCTGACTCAATGTTTATGTTTTCCCTTTAAAATATCGGGTGCTCAATTGACTTTGAGTAGTTAGAGAGTTGAGGTTTTCATGTACCTTTTTAGACAAATAAGCGTCCGAATACGTGTAGGAGGCAATCTAACTAGTAGGAGTTCTTTTCTATTTTGATTCCACTGTGTTATGTTGCAAAGGCAAAGTTGTTTAATTGTTGGACTTTAATCATCCAAGGGGGAACCTTCATATGTCGTTCTTGGCATATGTTGTAATAATTATATTTTCTCTGAATGTGATATTCGAATCTGGGATGATGTAATAAATTTGAAATGATTTGAAGTGGAATGTGAAAGTTGTTTAATGATTTTAAAAATGTTCTGTATCCATATGTTTCTGTTATATCAATTTATCCAACATTATTGTATTTGGTTGTCGAGAATTAATAACTATGGATGACTACAACATCCGTAGCCGTTAGATTTAGGCCTCTAAGTGGGGGATGTTACTAATTAGTATCAGAGCTTAGGTTTATAAAATATTAAAAGAAATTTAAGTCTAAAAGTCTTTTTACAAGACATAATCCAATGAATCAGAAAATAAGATTAGCATTTGGGTTAAAGATATAATAACATGCTTGCATTTGATATATATATATATATATATATATATATATATATTAGTACGTATTCTCTTCTCTCTTAGACCGTTATTCTGTATCTTACTGAGCCTCGTATGCATGGAGGCAGGAAATAGAAGAGGAAATCTCCATGGAGGAAGCATCACAACAAATGGAAACGTTTGACCCACCAGGAGGAACCCGTTATTTGCACCAAAATTGGTCACAACACTCTTCGGAAGTTTATGAAGAGATAATAATGAAGAATATAAATTAAAAATGAGTATTATCTGGCAAAAACTCCAACCAACAGGAAAGTAAATGCGTAGACAAGCAATTTAGAGTGGTTCAGCGTGTTGCCTACGTCCACTATGAAGTTTTTTGGAGTTTTATTGATTCTCTTTCAATGATTACAAGTTGTTACAGCAATCAACAGCAAGTTACAATTGAAAATTCGAAATTGACAGCGAGAATATGGTGTAGGATGATGGGGATCTCGATCCGGCAGAGTCTGGGCTCTTCAGAGTCAAAAGATCCTTTTTCTGTAGGCTCTGGGGCTCTATTTATAGGTGTAGGAGGCTGAGACTTCGATCAAATCTCGGGAGACTTTTTCTGGCATGTGAGTGGGCCCACGCGACCAATCTCAGAAAGTTTCGAGTCGATCCGTGATCGATACGAAATCATTTCGTATCGATCAAGATGATGTCCAATCGAGCTAAAATTTGATGTGAACACTCCTTAGCATGTTGGCAACCTCCTGCGAAAATTTCATTGCATTTGGATTAGTGGATTGGGAGAAAAATCCGATACGAAATGATGTTCTTCACTAGGCTGTTTGGTTCTAATCCATCTCTTCGAATCGACTGCTTCAAATCGATGACGGCACGCGCTTTCGTGATGACGTGGAGCGCATACTTCGCCTCGATCCGGTCTTTACTTCGAGTTGAACGCGTCAACTCCATATATCTCGGCTTGTTCGTATTGAGGGATGACACGTCACCTAGGCTTGTTGGCTCGATGGATACGAATTGGGGGATGAATGATCGATACGAAGCTAGACCATTCGATGGATACGAAAGCATCCCCATTGATGGATACGAAGCCGATGCTTCTATGATGGATGGGAAGAAGATACGGGCCGATCGTTACGAAGTGCATCATCTGCTGATGGGTACGAAGTCCATCAATACGAATTCGATGGGTTTGGACACGACCAATCCTGATCGATACGAACTCATGGGAGTTGACCGATACGAAGTAGGTTATCTGCCGATGGATGCGAAGTAGGGAGATGCCAATGGATTCGAATAAGGAGGAGCCGATGGACTCGAATGAGATCGAGTCGAACCGAGGCGCTTCGATGGATTCGAACTTGATCGATACGAACTACGACACTTCGATGGATACGAAGTCAACAATGGCGATTGATATGAAAGCTGGGTTGTTTCTTCTAGATTGAATCGATCATAACTCAAGCATATGAACTCGGATTGACTTGAAATTTGGAACGCAGGCTTTTATGGCTTTGCTTGTCATGTCCTATCAATTGTAGCACAATCTGGACTTGGAAAAAATTCATCGATATCCATAGCGAACCTGCGTTGGCTTGATATCCAGGAGGAGTGGTCCTTTGGTTTTCAATCAGTTCCTTGGTATCACGGCCTTGCCAAAAGGCAGGATAACATTTGCCCCCCAAAGTACGTCTTGTGGAAACATGAGAGTGCTTTGAAAAGTTGCAATTTCTCTCTGAACAATCATTGCTCTCTTTCGTTGAAAGTTGTACTCTGTATCGCTGTAACCTTGCGTTGATATAACTGGTTGCTGTATAATAGTGATTGGCTGTTTATCGCCATAATCGTAATGAGATGAGTATTCGATCCCTGTGAATGTTGAAAATCGAATATTAGTCTGACACACACACACACACACACACACATATATCTATGTTAACTTGACTTTCGTTAATGTTGCGTGTTCACGAGTTATTGTTTGTTTAGTTTGTTATCGAATTTTGTGTCGATCCTCTCCTGAACTGATTTGAAATTCGAGTTGAAACAACGCTTGATGGTTGTTTTTGACTATCCTCTTGTATCGATCCTCTCCTGAATCGATGTAAAAGGTTGAAAAGTAGTTGTTCATATCGATGAGAGTCGAAACGATGGATACGAAATGATCGTTTGTATCGATGAGTCTTGATGGATACGAAATATTCGTTCGTATCGATGAGTTTTGATGGATACGAAATTGCTGTTCGTATCGATGAGTTTTGATGGATACGAAATTGATGTTCGTATCAATGAGTTTTGATGGATATGAAATATTCGTTCGTATCGATGAATTTTGATGGATACGAAATTGCTGTTCGTATCGATGTGCAGTGGATGGAGTTGCAAACTTGTTGATGCGAACGAGGGCTTCGAGCCAATGGACTTCACAATCTTCAGCCGTCCTTGCTGCGTGCTTCATATCGATGGATTTACTGTCCATTTCGAATCGATGGAAATTCTTGGTCCGAAGGATTCGAACAAGGCGTTCGATTCGATTCGCGGTTTGACCGGTTGCGACCGGTTAAGTGGACTGGGAGGCGAATCGACCCAGTTCCTTCTAGGCTTCATATAAATACTTGGGACTTTAGTCATTTTTCACTTTTTCACTTTTCACTTTTTACTGCCGCCTTTTGCTTTTCGCATCGATCCAAAGACTTGAGAGAGAGAACTGCACAGTGTTTTCGACTCGATCAAACTCAGTCCTTCAAATCTTTGAGTCCCAACTTTAAATTAGGTAATTAAGCATGAATCCAAGCAACGAAACTATTCCAGTTCTACTCTTCCTTCATTGATTATCCATTCGGGTAATTGATAAAGCCAGATCTGGTTTGGAGAAGAAAGAGTGAGGAGGACAAAATTGAATCGATCTGGGGACTCGTGTTCGAATTGATGAAGGCAACAATATTTTTCATTGGATTTCGCATCGATCACTGGGATGCTCTAACGGAGATGATGTTGTTCGTACCGATAGCTTTGGTGATGGCTCGTATCGATACGAAATGATCGATACGAAAAAATAGGTTGACGGTCGATTCGAAGTCCTTAACTTTAGATCGATACGAACTACATCTCTTTGATCGATACGAAAAGTATCAACTCGAACGTGATCGATGTTAAGTTGAGGCCTTCCTGATCGGTACGAACCAGGCAACCAAGGGTCGATTCGAAGTCATCTCACCTTGATCGATACGAAATCGGCCCTTGACCATCGATTCGAAACGTGCCCCCTTGTATCGATTCGAAGTGATATCTCGATGGATTCGAACGAGCTTCCTGTGATCGATTCGAACCCTTCCTTTGATGGATACGAAATTTTTAGCAATCGATAGCATGATTCCGACGAGCTTCATCCCTGCATATCTGGGTTTAACTATTAAACTGCACACTTGACTATCCTTTCGAAGCTCGTCGATGGAACTATAACTTAACACCGTGATAACGAATTTTAACTCGAATCGATTACCAACATCTGGATGATACGGTTGTGACGGTCAGCGATGGAGGTCACTCCTACTGGACTCTGATTATCTTTGTTGCTTGCAAGTTTTCTTTAATTCTGCAAAACTTTTCCAGTAATGCACAGCACTGCACAACACACACTCTTACACGTGGGGGAATGCACGGACTCTTTAGCATCTAATGATGATTTCTCGTGAGTTAGCTAGTTATGGAAAATTCAAGTTCGCAGCCACAAGAAACTCAGAGTTCAGTCCCTCCTGTGCTTGAAGTACCGGAGATTGAGATTGAAGTTATCGGTCCAGCTCCAGACGAGTTACCTGATGCATCCTTCATTAGTAACCCATCAGACTCTATTCCGTCCAACATTTCGGAAGACATGCTAGGAAGAATATGCTTAATGCATGTTTGTCGATGGACGACGTAATATTGCCTGGACCAAATGATAGACCGCACAATCTACCGGAGGGATATACCGCATTCAATCGCCATGCGTGCGCAGCTGGGACACTCCCTCCGTTTAACCAGTATATAAGAGAAGTATTGTCGTTTTTAGGGATCGCCCCATCACAGCTACATCCGAACGGATATGCATCACTTAATAGCTTGTTCATTGCATTTATGGATTATCTCCATCGACCGCCACTCCCGATTGAGATCAGATACTTGTTTAACTTCAAGAGTCGGGTTGATAGTCCATCTTTCACATTCCTGGAGGTGGTAAGAAATTGCCAAGTGGTCACAGAGGCTTGGACTAGATTGAGCTACTTCAAGACGGGGTGGTTTTATGTTAGATGCCCCCCAGGGTTTTGCTAGGTGATGGGTATTTTGACGTGAGTATTGCTATCTTTCGGGTAGTTGATAAAACCGATGTAGATGAAGTCGAACTCACATCTCCTTTTCTTTTCAACCATAATCCAGCGACCCGAAGGTGAACATTTCAAGGAGATAGTTCAAGTCTTCCAAGAAATCCCAAGCGAAGAAAGGAATATCGAGTTGCTATTGACAGATAGGAATCTTAGGATTCTTGGGCTGATCGAACGAAGACAAAGTATAATGCTCGACGGTGTCTTAAGGACTGCCTTGAAAGAACGAGTTAAACGAAGAAAACCTAAAGTTGCCATAATTGAGGAGGCTGACAACGAGAGAACTCACACCGATGAAGAACCATTGGGCGAATCTGCGGATGTAGCCCAGGATACCGAAGAGCAAAGAAGAGGCAAGGCAGCTGTTGTTAAGCCACCTGAAAAGAGAAGATGGAAATCGGTTGTCACGGCCCGACCCACCCGCGGAATTAGAATTTCAGAGATGTCTCCCCTAAGAACTGAGAATCTTTATGAAGGGTTCACCGATCTTCCAATTCCGAACGATGTGTCCTTGCAGCATGATGCCGGATTGGACGAACTGTCAGAAGCCTTAGTTTTAAGCAAGTCTCTGCCCACTAGTGCGGTTGACCCATCTGGTTGGTCGGGGGGTTGCACCTACATTCACACTTCATGGCACTACACGATTTCTGAGTGTAATATGCTCACTGTGAGAGATTACTAACTTCGTTTTATGTTTTTTGCTTCGCAGATACTATGTCTGGTCGAGGTTCGATGCTTTGCAGTCTTCGCAGCAAATGAAAGTCTTTTTCATATTATGAATCATATAGGAGAGAAGGAGATAGATACTATGACCATGGGAACTCGAGTCATGAGCGCTCTAACAGAGACAAAGATTATAGGCGTCGGTCTCGATCTCGCACGCCACCTCCTAGAGCTCCCGCACCGCCTCCGGTTCATGTTTCAAGGCCTCCAGAAACTTCACGGCACAAGCCGTCTTCCCAATCATCGAGGTCCGACACTCATTGTAGAAAAGATCGCGCCCCCCCCCCCCCCCGACAACAGAGCAGACATTGACTGAGCCTTCGGGGGAAGGAGCAGCGAGGCTTGCTCAACTAAAGAAAGATTTCCCTGAGATCTGCTTTGACGGGTTTGTCTTCCCCCCATCTAAAAAGGATACCGACGTCAGTTGCACCTATGATGCATGATTATCTCTCAGATATATTTTTCCAGTATCAGGAATGGTCAAAAACTGCAAAGAAAGCGTCAAAGGTGGCCTTTGACCGAGCGACCACGATTGAGAAGTTGGAAAAGGAACTTGGTCAAAAGGACCGAATTATTCAGGCGCTCGGCAGTAAGGCTGAGTCTTCTCACAAATCAGAGATTGAGGCTCTTAGAAAAGCTGACGAAGCCCAGGCAGCAATGGATAAGATGAAGCGTTAGCATTATGCTACGGTGGAGGACATGGGCCACCGAAACACCATTGTAACTGCCGAACGGGATGTGGCCTTGAAAGAGCTAAACAAGATCAAGGCGAAAGTTTCGGAGATTATGAAGGAGAGGGACACCGCTAACGTTTCCGCACAAGAAGCCTGCGATGAGGCGGTGGAGTTTCGGAGGGAAAGAGATGCGGCCTTAGAAAAGGTCCGCGAGATGGAAGTCGAAGTCGATGAGAAAGTTCGTCAAGCAGAGATCAAGCTAGAGACGGAGATAGAAGAGCTTCTCATTACTTATAATGCTAATGTGCTGAGGCACAGAAATTTGACGTGGCTTGATGATTATCCGACACACTTATTCAACGCCTGGAATTTATTAGTTGAAGAAGAGAAAGCATCACGGCCGGGTGAAGCTTTTGATGAGCTCGAGTTGGAGAACCGTATATTGAGTGATGATGAGAAGAAGGTTCTCCATGATTTTACGATCTCTCATGCAAAAGAGAGATAAGGTATCCAACACTTAGAGGTTGGTGAGGGTTCTGGCGTCGCACACCCAGCTATAAGTTCTGAGATGATTACTTCATCTGGATCCGAGCCGACGCCAGCGATTGAGCCGCAGTTGGTCCCAGGCTACGACCCTGAGCAGCCACGCTTATCTCCCATAAGGGAGCATTCTTCAGAAGCTGTTCAGTCAACTACGAGTCAAGTAGAGGAAGGTACTCTGCACAAATCTACTATGGTCTGAATTGAAGTATTTGTATTGAAGCGTGTTCTGACAACTTCTTTTCTTTCTTGTCCAGTGAGCAAAGTTACACCGACAGCGCCTCTTGTAAGCCAAGAATCGCATCAAGTGCGGGAGGCCATTATTACTGAAGCGATCACCATGACGACAGTCGCGCCGACCGATATGACACAGGGGGGTTCAATTACTTTCGACGAACAGATGAGGAATGAACTCTTGGGCCAACACAGTGACCCTTTTGCTGACATGCCATTGTTCTTGGTGCGTTCCCACCTATTTCTATTGTATCATCACAGTCCACCACTGCCTATCGTGAATCTTGTGCCGCTCGTGAAGCTGAGATACTTGCTCAAATCAACGCAGAGATGGAAGCGGCAGCACACTGTGGTAATTCTGAGAGTGTTACGACGGCGGTTGGCCTCACTCCTCTTGAGGTGATATCTTCTGGGGACACACTTGTCGGAACCAGCGTGCCCATTCCGCCCCCGGTGTAGACCCGACTCCTCTAACTCCTCCAGAAGAGAATATTCCTTTAAGTTCAAGTTCGAAGGAATATATCGATAGCATGCCTTCATAAGAGGAAGATCTTCCAAAGGGTATGGGGTCGAAGCGGAAGACGGTTAGTGGTTCCAGTGGTTCCGCGCTGAAGAAAAAACCGAAGAAAAAAAAGTAGATGATCTCCCTCTGGTGCATTTTTGGCAGTTAGGAAGTTGCTTTTATTTTTCTTTCATAGGCTATGTATAGGTGCAGGCTTGGCCCCCTACTAGTAGGAACTTTTGGAATAACTTGTACATGAATCTTCACATACAGTTAGTTGAAATAAAATTTTGTTTCTTTGCTTCAACTCTCATTTCTTTTATGCTTAAGTATTTGCAGTATTTGGCTTTCAGTCCAGTGTACTTGTGGTGTTTTTACCGTCAAGTAGAGTTTGTTTTATTTGCCAAGTCTGAAAATCTTGACCACACGTCGTGATTGATGAATGAGTTGAACTTTGGACATTGTATTGCTTCACTTAGTTGTTAACCCTTAAGCTTTTGCCCCCAGGTTCGAGGAATAGCATTTGTATTTCGGTGGTCGATCGCACCTATTGCAAACCTTGAGCACATGTCAACACTCCGAGGACTTAGGATAATTTGTGATCGATAATCTGGTTCGCACTTTGGGAACTTGAGAGTTATCGATGTTTGTAATACAGTTCGCACTCCAGGAACTTTGACTTGGTATTTGTACTCTAGTTCACATTCTGGGAATTTGGAGATAGCATGTATGTTTGGGTTCGCACTCCGGGAATCTGGAATTGATGTTTGCACTCCAATTCACACTCTAGGAACTTGGAGTTAGTATTGATGTTTCGGTTCGCACTCCGGGAACCTGAAGTTGATGTTTATACTCCAATTCACGCTCTGGGAATTTGGAGTTAGCATTGATGTGTCGGTTCGCACTCCGGGAACCTGGAATTGATGTTTATACTCCAATTCATGCTCTGGGAACTTGGAATTAGTCGACAAATGGTCAGTCATACCTGTTTCGGCTTTTTAGGAATTCGTTCGCACTCTGGGAACGATGGATTTATTAGGATTGTGGATGGTCGGATCACATCCACCCCGAGTTAACAAGCGAGGTCGTTAGACGGAAGGGTCCATCCTCCTCAAACTCGGTCATGATACAGCCGAAGTCGTTAGGCAGACGGGTCCACCCTCTCTGGAACTGCATTTATATGTTTATACTCCAATTCGCACTCTGGGAGTTTGGAGTTGATGTTTATTCTCCGGTTTGCGCTTTGGAAACCAAGAGTTGATGTTTATACTCCAATTCGCACTATGGAAAAGTGGAGTTAGGATTTATACTCCGGTTCGCACTCTGGAAACCTAGAGTTGATGATCATACTCCAATTCGCACTCTGGGAAAGTGGAGTTAGGATTTATACTCCGGTTCGCACTCTGGGAACCTAGAGTTGATGATTATACTCCAATTTGAACTCTGGGAATTTGGAGTTAGTTGTAGGACTGCCGTGTGTCGGTCCAATTCAACCTTTGATGTGATGGCTTGCCCTCGAGCTGAGGTTTCACTTAGTAAGTGGCCGGTCGTATCACAGTCACTCGCTATTTGAACAAATTCCATCGTGCGATAGAACTTAGCTCTTCATGCGTCGTGATTGTTGAATGTCGCATTCGGTGAATCATAGCTCTAGCTTGAAGAGATAGTAATTTATTGCTGGAACGGAAAAACATGGCAAAGTCAGTGCCTTATTACAAATTCAAATTTCAGAATGCAAAGGAAATTGCAAAGTATTCATAGACTGAATAGAGCCTGTCATGTGTAACAGTGACGAAGATCCTCGTCGTTCCAGGTTCCTCATAAAGTAAGCCCGCCACTGATGGCGTTTATCACTAATCTCCTGCGGAGACAGGTAGAGTCCTCATATCGTGGTCGATCGGGTTCATTATTTTGATTTGATGGGCCCGCTTCTCCAGGTTGCGGTGCCCGCACAAACTGTTCCAGCTTTCTTTCTCTAATCAATTTTTCTACGAGATCTTGTAAGTGACGACACTCGTTTGTATTGTGCCCGTAGCTTTCATGGAACCTGCAAAATTTTTCCGTCTGGATTTGCCTCTCTGACGATGGTTTTAGAGCAGGTTTTTTGTATCGAATTGTATTACAGGTTTGTAAATACAAGTTCTCCAGTGATGTATTCAAAGGAGTGTAACTGTCAAACATGGGATTCTTGCGCTGTGGGCCACGATTGTGATCTCGTTTTCTAGTTTGATTCACGCTCTCCCTCCGCTGAGCTTGTTTGTTTTTAAGGTTCAACTGAACTTTTTCGAAGCTCTCACCGGATTGTTTGATTGCGACATTGCTTTGGATCCCTTCCATGCTTGGCCCTGCATTAGTTTGCTTCCTAGACTGTTTCGCATCTTCCCTTCTTAGGAATTGAGCCGTCTTGGCGTGGAAACGGTCCTATGATGCAGGTGGTTTTCCAGCCAACCAATTGCCAAATTCAGAGTCGGGGTCAATCCCTTTAGTCAACGCCATAAGGATGGAGTTATCGGTCGGATTGTTGATTTCCGCACATGCAGTATGGAATCTCTCTAAGTAGTGTCTGAGCGTCTCTCCAGGAGCTTGGGTGAAGCTAGACAGAGTGTTGACGTCTTTCGGTCTTGTGACGTGCATGCAGAATTACTCAACAAATTTTGTGGCCAACTGGTCGAATGAAGAGATGGATCGAGGTGGCAGTCGAGTGAACCACATGGTAGCGATTCCCCCAAGGATATGGGGAAACTACGACATTTCACTACATCGTCAGCTCTGGCAGCGCTCATCGACCATTCATATTTCAGAATATGTTGGTTGGGGTAAGAGTTTCCCTTGTACATGGGTAGAGTCGGCATCCTGAATTACCGTGGGGGTTCAGCAGTAAGAATATCGTCCATAAAAGGAGTGTGACTTCGGGAAATTCCCGAATTGTCATTGATGAGACCCTGGCTCTCATGGATCATCTGACGTATCATGGTCGGAAGATCCGGCATTTGTACATTTTGGGCGGCTTGCGCCGGAGTGTGATTGAATCCCGCATTCTGGGGTTGGACCGGGTGCTGTCGACGGTCCAAATCTTGCCTTCTTGGCTCATAGTCCTCTGGGACGTACGGTTCAGGAGTACGCCATGCTGACGACGGTCCAGGTTTGGCTGATTTTGGGCATCGACCCCTAGTTCAACCACGAAGTTAGTGGTGCGGTATTCTGTGGTGTAATGAGGAATGGTACCTCCTCGGGAGGAGGGCTTGGTTTGGAAACTAGTTGATGGACCAACTCTCAGTTGTCCAACAGTCATTGCCGGTTGATATCCAGCAGCTTGTATGACTCCCATCTGGCCGGGGTCGTGGAGATCGATTATGATAATCAGAAGATGAAGAACTTTCGTTGGAGGAGTGAGAAGCATGGTCTCTCCTATATCTCCTTCGCTTCTGGCGATTCAGCTGATTGGTCAGCTCGGCGTTAGCACGTAGCTATTCTGTTAGTTGTTGCCGACTCTGGGTCAGCTCTTGGAGCATCGGCTGAAACTCTTATCGGGTAACCGGACCTGATAGTTCCGAGCGTCCGATAGCGTCTTGGTTGGAAGGAGGCAGTGGCACAGGATTCTGTCTATCCTGGTCTTCTTGATTGATAGTGTTAGAGGTGGTCCTTGTGCTAACCATCTTGAAGGTAGACTTTATGCAAATCTGAGTAGAAGGGAAGGAACTTGGATTTGTGATCTGGGTCTCTCTCTTAGATATATGCAATCCGATATCGATGACAGATCCAAAGAGCAGGAGAAAATATGGGTTTTCTCAGTGAAAGCACCAAAGTGTTTGCACCAAAATTGGTCACAACACTCTTCAGAAGTTTTTAAAGAGATAATAATGAAGAATATAAATTGAAAATGAGTATTATCTAACAAAAACTCCAATCAACAGGAAGGTAAATGCGTAGACAAGCAATTTAGAGTGGTTCGGCGTGTTGCCTACGTCCACTATGAAGTTTTTTGCAGTTTTATTGGTTCTCTTTCGATGATTACAAGTTGTTACAGCAATCAACAGCAAGTTGCAACTGGAAATTCGAAATTGACAGCGAGAATATGGTGTAGGATGATGGAGATCTCGATCCGGCAGAGTCTGGGCGCTTCAGAGTCAAAAGATCCTTTTTCTGTAGGCTCTGGGGCTCTATTTATAAGCGTAGGAGGCTGAGACTTCGCTCAAATCTCGGGAGACTTTTTCTGGCACGTGAGTGGGCCCACGTGACCAAATCTTAGAAAGTTTCAAGTCGATCTGTGATCAATACGAAATCATTTCGTATTGATCAAGATGATGTCCAATCGAGCTGAAATTTGGTGTGAACACTCCTTGGCATGTAGGCAACCTCCTGTGAAAATTTCATTGCATTTGGATCAATGGATTGGGAGAAAAAGCCGATTTGAAATGCTGTTCTTCACTAGGCTGTTTGGTTCGAATCCACCCCTTTGAATCGATTGCTTCGAATCGATGATGGCACGCGCTTTCGTGATGACATGGAGCGCATACTTCGCCTCGATCCGGTCTTTACTCCGAGTTGAACGCGTCGACTCCATATATCTCGGCTTGTTCATATCGAGAGATGACACGTCACCTAGGCTTGTTGGCTCGATGGATACGAATTGGGGGATGCATGATCGATACGAAGCTAGACCGTTCGATGGATATGAAAGCATCCCCGTTGATGGATATGAAGCCGATGCTTCTATGATGGATGCGAAGAAGATATGGGCCGATCGTTACGAAGTGCATCATCTGCTGATGGGTACGAAGTCCATCGATACGAACTCGATCGGTTCGAACACGGCCAATCCTGATCGATACGAACTCATGGGAGTTGACCGATAAGAAGTAGGTTATCTGCCATGGATGCGAAGTAGGGAGATGCCAATGGATTTGAACAAGGAGGAGCCGATGGACTCGAATGTGATTGTGTCGAACCGAGGCGCTTTGATGGATTCGAACTTGATCGATACGAACTGCGACACTTCGATGGATACGAAGTCAACAATGGCGATGGATATGAAAGCTGGGCCGTTTTTTCTAGATTGAATCGATCATAACTCGAGCATACGAACTCGGATTGACTTGAAATTTGGAACGCAGGCTTTGCTTGTCATGTCCTATCAATTGTAGCTCAATCTGGACTCGGCCAAAATTCATCGATATCCATAGCGAACCTGCGTAGGCTTGATATCAGGGAGGAGTGATCCTTTGGTTTTCAATCAGTTCCTTGGTATCATGGCCTTTCCAAAAGGCGGGATAACACCCGTGATGATAGAAAAATGCTAATCAAAATGTAGATTCCAACGTAGGTGCTAGAAATCTGCCAGTAGATATGGGGATGATGTATCAGTTCTTTGTCAATCCGATGTAAGTTGATGCAGCTGCTGGAGTAGTTGGGATGTTGGAGGAGCTATTCCTGTGGCTCCAATTGGAAATAACTATGCTGAGTTAGTACAGAATACACTAGTCTTAGTGGGAAGCCGTTTATGGGATTGGAGGATGTCATAAAAGTTGAGAATTAGTTGTTGCCTTGTGAAAGAATCTTCGCTGATTTAGGATTGAATGATGAGCAAAAGAGGAGACCGGTCTCTAGGTAGTTGTAGGGAGCAATGCTTCATTGATGGAATAGTGTTATTGTTGGAGTTCCTGAGGAAAAGTTGACTAGGGCATAATTTTCAAGGAGATTCGAGCAAAGGTTTTTGTTTCAGATTGCTAAGTCGCATTGTTGAGAAAGTTTATGGATTTTGTGTATGGAGAGATGTCGGTAGTTGAGTATGCTACTAAGTTTGACAAGCTGTCCAAATATGGTATGCTACTATTGACACCATCATCCAGAGGAATGAGACGTTTATTTGGGGGTTGAGACCTATAATTGCTAGGGCGACCCTACCACATATTTATGATCCTTGTAATGTAGTTATGGAAATGTCTATCCAACATGTGGAAATGCTTGCTACTTATGGAAAAGAAAAGCCGGTTGAATCCTAGGGTTCTTAGGGAAAGAAGAAGTTCTTTAAGAAGAAGGGAATCCAAAAGGGAGTGGCTTCCAAGAAGGCAAAGACTGATCTTGTCTGCTTTAATTGTGATAAGAAGGTTCGTTATGCTCATGAATGCAGAACTGGCAAGGGAAAGAATGCCACGGTAAAGAAGGCTTGAAGTGCTTTAACTGTGAGCAGGTTGGGCATTATAAGAATTAGCGTCCAGTACCAGTCAGAGTGGACAGGGGAAAGGTTTTTGCTGTTGGACTATCGTCTGCTAGGCCAACTACTGTTGACAAGGGAAAGATTGTGATGTAAGGTACTTTTTTAATTCAAAGTATACTAATTAGGATACTATTCGATACTGATGATTCACATTCATTTATATCTCAGTGTTTGGTTGATATGTCATGTTTAGAACCCATCTACTTTGTTACATCCTTAAGAGTTGTGAATCCAATAGGAGGGTATGCAAATCTAGGGATGAGATGACTAATTAGAATGATTTGTTAGGTTATAAGTTTGAATACAGTCTGTATGTTTTTAATTTCGTAGATTTCGGGATCATTCTAGGTATGGATTGGTTGGGTAAGTATGAGACTAGGATATTTTTCCAGGATTGGGAAATATCTTTGAGACACCCTGATAGTCATAATCGAAATATATTCTCAGCGGAGGATTTTGATCAGAATGCTTGTACTCTGTTAAGTGCTATAGAAGTAGAAGAAGAGTTAAGTCAGGTTCGAGTAGCAAGAGAATTTGCAGATGTTTTTGAGCCAGTTACAGGGCTAACTCCAAAATGAATTGTTGAGTTTTAGATAGATCTTGTGTCAGGAGTTGAACCTGTTAATAGCCACCAAGTAAGATGACACCGACTGAGATGAAGGAACTGATGGTCCAGCTAATGGATCTAGAAGGGATTTTTTTATTAAACCAAGTAGTTCGCCTTGAGGAGAAGCTACGGTGTTCGTGAAGAAGCCAAATGGGTTGTTGAGAACATGTATCGTCTATCGAAAGTCGAACGAGAAGACGAGTAAGAATAAGCATCCTTTGCATAGAATTGACGATCTATTTGATCAGTTGTATGGAGCTAGAGTTTTTTCTCAATTGGATTTGGCGACAGGCTTCCATCAGTTAAGAGTGGCAGAGGACTGTATTTCATTGACAAACTTCCGAACTAGGCATGGTTCATACGAGTGGTTAGTAATGTCATTCGGGTTAATGAATGTACAGCTTTCTTTGTGGATCCGATGAACCGATTTTTTTGAGAGACTTGGATAGGTCGGTGTTGGTGTTTATAGATGACATCTTAGTATACTCTAAGGATGAAAGTGAGCATGAAGATCATCCTAGAGTAGTCTTGAGACGCTGAGGCAGCATCAGTTGAAAGCGAAGTTTTTCAAATGTTATTTTTAGAAGAAAGAGGTTAAGTTCCTTGGTTATGTGGTTTCATAGAAAAGGCTGTCAGTTGATCTAAGTAAGATCAAAGCTGTTAATAATTAGAAGAGACCAGAGATGGTGACTAAGATTAGAAGTTTTCTTGGACTTGTTGGTTATTACCGGAGATTTATTAAGGATTTCTTGCGGATAGCAGCGCCTTTTACTAAGTTAATAAAGAAGGATGTGAAGTTTATCTGGTCCAACAAATATGAGGAATCATTCCTTAATTTAAAGCATTTATTGACCAACACACCTGTGTTAGTAGTTCCAAACAGAAACCAGAGGTTGGGGGTGTACACCGATGCATGCAGAATTGGATTAGAAGCTGTGTTGATATAGAAGGGTAAAGTCATTGCCTACGCTTCGCGACAGCTTAGACCACATGAAGTAAGATATCCTACTCATGATTTGAAGTTGACAGCGTTGATCTTTGTGCTAAAAATATGGAGACGTTATCTTTTAGGGAGAGATTTGAGCTATACACATATGACAAGTCCTTAAGATTTTTTTCTCTCAAAAAGAGTTGAATATGAGACATCAAAGGTGGCTGGAGTTTTTAGCAACTTATGATTTTGGTATAGATTATACACCTAGGAAAGGTAATAAGGTAGCATATGCTCTTAGATGAAGACATCAGAATATGGTGTTAGCTATGTTGGCAGAATGGTAAGATTTATAAGCTTTGACAATTTGTAGTGTGCAGTTAAGATCGACTGCTAGTTCTAATCAGAGCACCGCCATGTTTTCATGTTTGGAAGTTCGACCAGGCTGATCGAAAGGATTGCCTCTAAGTAGAATGAGGACCCGTTATTAGCCAAGAAGATTAGAAGGCTTGAGATTGGAACTGAGAACGATGATCTAAAAGATTTTATTCTTGACCAGAGAGGATGGTTGAGAAATAAGGGACCGTTGTGTGTTTTGAATGTTGAGGACTTAAGGAAAGACATTCTTTAGGAATGCCATTGATCCAAATGTACGATTCATTCTGAAGAAACCAAGATGTGCCAAGACATGAAGAGGAGCTTCTATTGGGAAGGTATGAAGAGGGATGTTGGCATGTGGGTTAGATAGTGTATAAACTGTTAACAAGTGAAGGCCGAACATCAGAAGCTGAGTGGATTGCTTCAACTTTTAGAGATACTGGTTTGGAAATGGGATTCGATCTCCATGGATTTTATAGATGGGTTGCCAAGGTCAAATACAGGAAATGAAAGTATATGGGTCATAGTGGATTGGTTGACCAAGAGTGCCCATTTCATTCTAGTTAAGTCAACTAGGACGACACCTATTTTAGCTAGGTTGTTCATGAAGAACATAGTTATACTGCATGGAATTCCTAGTAGTATAGTCAGTGATTGAGATGCTTTGTTTACTAGTGAATTCTAGAAGAGTCTATGGATGTGTTAGGTGCCAAGCTCAAGATGAGTACTGCATATCACACTCAGACGAATGGGTAGGCAGAGAGAGTCAATAAAGCATTCAAGGATTTGTTAAGAGCTTGTGTTGGACTTTGGTGGATCTTAGAAGGATCACCTACACTTAGTGGAGTTTTCCTATAATAATAGTTATCAAACTAGTATAGGAATGGCACCTTTTGAAGCTTTGTATGGAAGGCCATACAAATCACCAGCATGTTGTTTGGAGACTGGAGATAGATTAGTCTTTGGTTCAGATCTAGTCAGAGAGGCGATAGAGGAGATTGAGTTAATCCGAGAAAGGATGAAGGAAGCTCAGTCTAGACAGAAGAGTTGCGCAGATAAGTGGCGTGAAGATATAGAATTCTCAGTTGGAGATAGAGTTTCCATTCAGGCATCACCGATGAAGGGTGTGGTACGATTTGGAAAGTCAGGGAAACTGGTACCAAGATATGTTGGTCCATTCCAAGTTATAGAGAGGATCGAAAAGCTCATATACAAAGTAGATTTGCCGGACAATATGGCAGGATTCCATAATGTGTTTCATGTGTCTCATCTTAGCAAGTTTGTGCATGATCCAGAGACTACTATTCCTTTGATAGGGTTGGAAAAGTTGATAGTAGAACCAAATTTGACTTTTGTTTGACAATTAGCTTGGGTTGTAGTGAGCAATGAGAAAAGGTTAAGGAACAAGACAATCAAGTTTGTGAAAGTTCAGTGGAGCGACAACGAGAAGGACTGTACTTGGGAGACAGAAAACAGGATTAGGGATACTTATCCTGATCTATTGTGAGGATATGTTCTATATTTGTTTTACATAGACTGTTGCTAGTCAGGTAGGCTAGTTTGGTAGTTAGGAGCTGTTACAAATGATTGCTATGTTTAGTATTTAGTCCTTACTGCATTTCCAGGATGAAATTCTTTAGAGAAGGCAGCTTGTAACACTCCTAATTTTTAATAATATTATTTAGGAGATTTAATTACATAAATTAAATAATGTAAATATTAGTGTGATAAGGGATTCCAATTTGAAAATTTATTTAGAGGCCATGATTAAATGAACTTAAAGAATGAGTTTGTGGAAATGGTTTATTAGATTAACTAATAAGAGAATAAAACAAGGGCATTATGGGTAATAGCCGCACCCATGATCCCATTGCCCTTAAAATCTTGCTTCCATTTCTTTACATGTTTACTTTTTTCAAAAGTCAAAAACGTAAATCAAAGAAGAGCAAGCCGACCATAAACTAGGGAAGGAAAAAGGGGGAAATCATTTAAAGCTAAATAATCAAGCAACGAGAATTGATCAAAATTAAATCTCAAATTCCTTATCCTAAGTAAGGCGAATAATAATCTAAATCATCTCTTTTTTGGTTTTAAAGATCATTTAATTACAGATGTAAGTTTAAATCCACTATGATGATTTTTGATGATGATATGCTTGATTAAAATAAGTTTGTTTCATAAATGGCTATTTTGGTTTTAAGGTTAAAATCAATTATAATTGATTTTGATTGCCATGAGGATCAAATATGTTATGTAAAACGTTATTCTGGAGATGGGTAAAATTTTCCGTAATTATCAAAGCTATGGATAATTTATTATGAATTTTCAAAGGAGAATATGAATAATTGGGTTTAGAAATTAATTTTGGTAGTGATTATATGAATTTGGGTCTGAAATTTTTATATGTTAGATGACATATTAAAAGTGAATTTCTATGATTTTGGAGGATTTTTCTTAAGAAATTTACTATGGAAATTAAATTAATTAGAAGACTTATATGTTTTAATTGTTTTGATTAAGGGAAGGGCCTCTTTGCTAATTTTTTTTAATTAAATCTAAAATAAATTCAGCAGTATTTTAGGCAAATATTTTTGTAAAGTTTATGGAAACCAATTAAAATTTTTAAATTAGTTGAAAAGCATTTACCGAAAAAGGCAATGATACATCTTTTGTTCAAAAGCATGGTTTTGCCACTTCCAGTAGCGACCTTTCGACCATATACCTTCGCCCCTATCTAAGTCGAACCAATACACACGGTATCAAAGCTTTGATATGTAGTGGATTGGAGAAAGGCGGAAGGTATGAAGTCGAAACAGTGCTTTCGAAGGAGCCGTGACCACTTTAAATCGCTTTCGAAGGTCTTTTGTTTTTCTATTCAAAGAAATGCCACTTGCCTTATTTTTCGAAGAATTCTTTCGAAGGGTTTAATATTTTTTTTAAAGAGGTTGCTGCCTTTTTGTTTCAAAAGGGTTTAATGTAACTTTCAAAGAGGTTGCCGCCTTTTTTCGAAAGGGTGTAATGCAGCTTCAGAAGAGGTTGCCGCCTTTTTGTTTCGAAAGGGTTTAATATAGCTTTTGAAGAGATTGCTGGCTTTTTGTTTCAAAAGGTTTTGATATAGCTTTAGATTTGGTTGCCTTGTTTTTAAATTAATGCTTTTGAAAGGATAATTGAACCCAGTCGAAACCTTGCTACCGCCTTTATGCCTTTCAAATGGATTGAAGTCTTCGACGAGTCCAAAAGGTAGTTTTTGTTTTAAAATGTAATAAGCCACTTCCCAAAGCTTTCGAAAAGCCTCCAGTAGCCACATAAGGGTTTCGAAGGCAATGGCTTCGAAAGGGGTTTCGAAGATATCCTCCCAAATGTTTTACTTAAATGATTTAAGTTTTCGAAAGGATGGTTACGAAGCCATCAGTTTTCTCCAAACTCAATTACATGAAGGTTAATGAATTCGAAAAGGGTACTTTCGTTTATATTCACTTTGACCCAAAAGATATTTTAAAGAAAAATCCAATGGTTCAAAAGGGTAAGCTTCAACTGGTTTTGAAGCTATGCTTTTATAAATATGCAAGTGATGCTTTAATACTTTTGAAAGGTATGTTTTGATGATTTTGGAAGATATGGTTTAAAGTTTTTCGAAAGGCATACGCCAGTGTTTTGAAAGGAAGATTTGAATGATTTCGAAAGAGGTTTTTCAATGGTCTCTAAAGTAAAGGTGCAAGCCATAAGCCTTAATTTTCAAAACAAAAGACCCAATCTCATTTTTAAAGGAAAAACCTATAGCACTATAAAAGAGCTTTTAAATGGCTTTTAATATTTGGAGTTTTGAAGTAGCTTTCCTGATAAAATAATAGGTTAAAGGGATTAGCCATGTTCTAAGTGAAAAATGATTTGTAGGATATTAAACCATAAATGCTGGTATTATTCTTGTGTTTATGCTACTTCTATAAATATATTCACTAAGTAATATACCTAACTGTATTTTGGGAAGTAAGGGTAGAATGACTAGGTAGGTTGAACCAGTAGTGAATATAGGCTAAGTAACTCCTGAATGAATAGAGTTGCATCCAGGATGTCAGGTAGACCTGAACATAGGATTCCCAAAAGACCAATTAAGAAGTTGTCAGTTTAGACAGGTTTATAGAGAACCTATAAGATTAATGAGAGTTATTGGCAGGGGCCAACGGGTTTGTAGGGACCCCATGAAAACTATATCCATATTAAGTTATTGATAGAAGTCAATAGGTTTATAGTCAACCCATGAAAACTGTGATATACGAGAAGTCATAGGAGATAACAATAGGTTCAGGGAGAACCCATGAAATAATTAAATGAAGTTATTTGTAGGGGCCAATAGGTTTTTAGTGATCATATGAAAACTATGAAACCAGATAGAGAGCCCATAAGCTTTAAAAGGTTATTAGTCAGCCTATGAAAACTAACAGGTTAATAGTAACCTAGAAATTATAACTATGACAAATAGTTAAATGAACAAGGAGGGGAAATCTAGAATGATTTACTTGTTATCATAATAATTTAAATTGCTATATTTTTAACCATTGTGGATGGAGGAGTACAGTATATGGTTATTATTAGTTTTTGATGAGATACTAGTAAGGAAAAACCCATTCCGCTAAGCGGCATGGTCTCACTGGATATCTAGATTGTTTGAACTGGTAGGTCTCATACTTGGCTTTATGTCTGACTCAAAGTCTATGTTTTCCCTTTAAACTCTGGGATGCTCAATTAACTTTGAGTAGTTTGAGTGCTAAGGATTTCAGGTACCTCTTTAGACGAATAATCTTTTGGATATGTGTAGAAGGCAAGCTAGCTAGCAAGAGTTTTTTTTCTATTTCGATTTTGCTTTGTTTTGTTGTAAAGGCAAAGTTGTTTAATTGTCTATGTTTAGACTCTGATCATCCAAGAAGGCATCTTCATATGTCGCTCTTGGTGTATGTTGTAATAATTATATTTTCTCTGGATAAGGTTCTCTAATCTGGGATCATGTACTGAATTTGAAATGATTTGAAATGGAATGTGTAAGTTGTTTAATGATTGTAAAAATGTTCCATATCTATATATTTCTGTTATATTATCGTATCTAATATTACCAAATTTGGTCATCGAGGACTAATAACTATTAATGACCGCAACATCCATAGCCATTAGTTTTGGGCCTCCAAGTGAGAAATGTTACAAATAAATTGTTGTGTAATAGAATAGAAAAGACAAGAAGAAAGAAATACAGAATCTCACAACGCATGGAAATTATATAGAATGGAATATAAGATAGTACCTATGGTTACTTCCAAAATAAAACATCAAAGTTACAACATGTGCTAACTTCAGCTAAGGACGGTTATCACTGCCTCCCCCCATAATGTGGATACATAATTTATACATAGCGGAGATAATTTATAGAGTCCTTTGCCCCCCTAAATTGATAATTAGATAACGTTGAAGCCACATGGTCCATGCTCCTCCAAAATGCTTTCATGAGAACCTGGACTACTTTGCTACTCATACAAATTTGAACACTCAAGAGTTTTAAGGAAAGAAAGAAAAAATCTAAGTTAGACATAGGTCTGGTGAGAGTAAACTCCAAACAACTAAGTTTTCATACTTATAAAATAAAGGAATCTTGTAAGTCCATGTCATACATAAATACAGATTGGTTTTTTCTTTATGATAACCAAAACCTTTCAATAGAAAATCCAATGATATTACAATAATATCAAGGGTTTAAAATAAATATTGAACATAGCTGAAATACTTGTCTCACATTTCAATATACTTGGATACAACTAAGTCCATACGACACTTATTGGGAAATGAATTCCATCAATGTCAAGGCTACCAGGGTACCACCTGTCATAGTACACCTTAAGATAAAATGAACCGATGGCCCTACCTAGACCCCTTGCCAACACAAAACTGACCTACCCCTAACGGAATAGTACTGAATATGATCATCCCTCGTGAAAGTCTATAGGGTGGATCGTGTAGTGTATATGCAAGTATATGTGACAAAATATATAATGAAACTAAAACAATATTAATCTAAGTAAATATGAAATAAGCATACCAGGATTTTATACTGGTTTGGACCTCTAGTCCTACGTCCAGTCCCGTAGCTCCCGTTTGGAATTCGACTACCAAAACACCTTCGCTTCGTCCGGAGGAATAGGCTTGGTTACAATAAATTGTTCTTGTGAAATGTGTGTTCTATAACACGAATATTGACTAATTAGTACACATGCATCCAATATGTATTTTGAGTGTATTGTCCATGAAGAACTGAATATTTGAAAGAGTAAAATACAAGTATAGATTGCTAGAGATTAAGAGTACATGATAGAGTATGTAATTAGAGAGCGTAAGTAAGTAAGGTGACTTTTCTCTTGATTCTTGATGATATATATAGTTGTAGAGAGGTACCTTGAGTAGTTGCATCCATTTACAAGTGCTCTACAGTTGCTTCTGTTAATGATGAAGAGTTGCAGTGAAGAGAAGCAGAGATGTCTATTCGAATGTGGAAGTTGAAGTTTAAATTTAAAATCCAAGTTCGGAATCATACATCTGGTATTTGTATCAGACGTTTGATACTATATATTTTTTGTATATAGTAGACTTTTAGACGTCTGAGTGCTACTACCAGACGTCTGATTTAGCCTGTTTGTTGTTCCAGAGGACTTTTCCAGATGTCTGGTTTGTGCACCCAGACGTTTGAAATTTGTGCATGTCTTTTTTGTACATCTTTTATGTTGCTTCTTTGTACCTATCGACTTGTAGTCTCTTGTAGTGTTCTTTGAGCCTTATTGTCTTTCTAGTGTTGTTATTCTAGCAAGTACTTGTATATATATATATATATATATTTGATTTCCATTGTATTGTTGTTGTCATCGAAACTGTAGATTTGATTTCCTAACAATCTCTCCCCTTTTGATGATGACAACTATACAATGTACTTACATATTTTTTTTTTATAAATCTCCCCCTGAATATGTGCTTTCCATCATTAATGATATTTATTGTTTCTCCCCCTTTGGCATTATCAAAAAGGATATATTCATTTCATTAAGTAATTACCAAACATTGTAAGATTACACAGAAATAACAAACCAAAAAGGAAATTTCATTAATCACATCAATCGATTACATTCATAGATTTTTATCATTTTTATACAAAAGATGGACTCCTAAGAATTCTAAGAATATTTTGGGGATGAAGTTTTATCTTTATTATCTCCTTCATCTTCAGTTTTGGAAGAGCTCGCTTGTTTCTTAGGAGATGTCGGAGTTTGTTCGAGAGGTTCGTTCTCGTCGTCAAAAGTTTGGAATGTTTCGAAGGAGGAAGAGAAGGCACTGGAGTTAGCCAATCTTCTGAAGATGGTGCAGGACCACGAACCCTTTGAAGAACCTCCTTTAGAACGATTAATATCATTGAATGTGATGTTTCAACCATGGCTAGGTGAGAAGCAAAAGATGTTTCAAAACTATCAATGCGCTTTGCCAACAATTTTTGATTTTGAGAGAAAATAAGCTGATTTTGGAGAGTCAGGTCATGAATTCTCTCATTTGGATTCCTCTCTGTGCGAGTCTCTAAAATGTCATCTTGGGATGTATAATCAAAGGGTGTAGGAGGAGGAGTATTTTTGCGATGTTGGTCCACCTCTTGTGAAGGTTCTGGTTGTGTTTGAGGTGGAGGCCCAGCTTGTCTGGCTTGATAACATTGCGTCCATCCTCAAATGATCTAAATTTCGGAGGATTTTTTGAAAAGTGCACCAGAGAGAAAAACTTGATCGTTGCATATTTCAAAAAAAATTCTTCAAAAGTGGAAATTATGAGGGGATGTTGTGAGATCGTAGAAGTCTAAATGATATATGTAGGATAGAGATGAATGGGCGTGATCGAGTCCAAAAATGTTTGAGCTCGTCAAATATAAATTTTTCCCAATTGACCCTTGTTCCACTAAATATAGCATATAGGGCCTTGTGCTCTAGTTTCGTGATTTTCTCGTGACTACCAAGTCGAGGAATGATAGTATTGATAATCATTCTAGTGAGAAGTCTCGCCTTAGGTCGTAGGAATTTGGATGAAAATCTAGGCATTTGATCTTCTTATATTTGATGTGTGATATTGTCTCTTGGTTTGAGACGCATATTGGGAATATTATATAAATCTTCTCCGGTGTCGGAACATCCAAGAGTTCTACCTATGATTTCCAGAGTGAGCCTAATTGTGTTGCCATAAACATTAGACCATAGCCAATTATCATCGTTGTTAGTGTTCCAAACTGCTGTGCTATCTAAATTAGCATAGAAGAGAAATATGGCTAGCTGATCGATTTGAATGTTATTAGGATTAAAGGATATCAGTGTTTCTAATCCAGCACCTTCACACATTTCGTCTAAATCATATATTGGAAACTTTAGCAAGTTACAAAATGGACCTGTATGGAGTTTCTTCTTTTGAATATCTTCATATCTTTTGAGTGAATGTGGAATACGATTCATCCATCACTCAATTTGATCGTCAGGGCAAACTTGAGGGTTAGATAAAGTTGCTTGATCTTGCTTTCTTTTGGAGACCTTAGGGATTTTTATTTTAAGAGCCATCAAATTCGAGCAAGTTTGGAAGAGAAAGTGCTTTTGAGAATTGAAAAATCGACCTTGCTGTAGAAATGAATTAAAATGTAAGTGAGATAAGTTCAAAAATAGACGTTATCTGGTTATTTAAAGTGTCGATCGAATATCAGACATCCGGAAGTTGAATCAGACATCTGATTTACCCTAGTTGTGAAGATAGTAAATAGAATCAGACGTTTGGGTGTTGATGGTAGACGTTTTGAATTGATCGATTTGTAAATTTTGAAGGACAAAGAGATTTATCAGACGTTTGGTAGGGAATTAGACGTCTGAAAATGGTATGATTTTTTATCTTATCAAGGCAGAAACTTTGTTCATACATCTGGGCAATAGTTTAGATGTCTGAAATAGACCGGTTTCTATTTTTTTACGAAGTGGAGAAAATTTTCAAATGCTTGGAAAGTTATATCAGACGTCGGATATATGCACGATGGTTAAAGGTTGCGTAATACCATAATATCAGATGTCTGATGGCAACGTTCTGATGTCTGAAATGGCCAATTTGTCTAAAAATAGCCTAATTTTGGAAGGCGTTGCTTATTTTTTAAGAGTTTGATGTTAATAAAACATGGTATTATTATTTTTGAAACAGAATACAAATATAATTAGATAAAAAAATACAATTAGAATAAGTAAATTTATTTAGATGACGATTGAGCATTGTGATCTTCAGACTTGTCATCCCTCCATGGCTTGAGTGGTGACCATATATTTCCACGTTTGTGAGTTCTCAGGGAACTAAAGAATCGCTAGGTGAAGGATCCAAAGGTGTACGATAAGATGCAGAGGGATCTAAAGAATTGCAAAGAATCGGAAGTGGTTCATGTGTATCCTTATTCCATGAATTACAAAATTTTATCGCTACTCGCTCTAGAAAACTTAGTCGTCGTGCCATGACCTTTTTATCAAAGTATAATTCTTGACGTAACTCTATTTGTTGCTTTTGATAGTGATGTATCTCATCGATTTTCTTCTTGGTGTTAGGAGAGACAAAATAAAGATTGTCTGGACTTCTTTTTATCGGGAGTAAATCCCATGTGGTAGGAGGACCACATATATGTCGGTTCCTGATTTGGTGTAGGAGTAGGAGGCGATGAGGTCTAATCGTTGAGCTATCCGTTGTTGGTGTCCAGATGGAGAGATGAGAGTCGTTAGAGGGCATTGTTATATTTTCTGTTGTAAAAATATGAAATCTATACATCGTTTACTTTTTGTTTTGTAAAAAGTTACTTATACATGATTTTAAAGGTTATTCATGGGTAATTTTAGAAAACAACCACATAAAAAAATTAAAGGTGAAGGAGTTAACAATTTTAATTTGTGGATAAAAATTTGTTAGCTAAAAATAGAATAAATGAAAATGTAGTATTAGTTCAGAAGATCATTAAGAGTTCCTAAGTCGCGTCGCAGTTTAACAAATGTTTTTTCATTTAGTGTTTTTGTGAAAATATCCGCTATTTGATTCTTGATATGTACATATTCTAATATAATAAGTCCTTTTTCTATATTGTCACGTAAAAAATGGCGTGGTATATCTATATGTTTAGCACGCGGGTGATTTACAGGGTTTTTTTGATAGATTTATTGCACTCATGTTATCGCAATATATTGGTGATTTAATGATAACTTTGCCGAAATCTGTAAGTGTTTGTTGCATGTAAATCACTTGAGCACATGCTAGAGCTGCTGAAATATATTCGGCTTCGCAAGTAGACAAGGAGACACGATTTTGCTTTTTGCTAAACCATGAAACTAATGATTGTCCGATAAAGTGACATATTCTGCTAGTACTCTTACAATCTGTTTTACATCCACCGAAATCCACATCACGATATGAAACTAGCTCAAACAATGATCCCTTAGGGTAAAACAAACCTTAATCTCTAGTACTAGATAGATATCATAAGATACGTTTAACAGCTCTTTGGTGAGATTCTTTTGGTTTTGCTTGAAATCAAGCACAAAGACATACAATCATCATAATGTCGGGTAAACTAGCCATCAAATAAAGTAAGGAGCCAGTAATATTACGATATAATTTTTCATCAAAATCTTTTCAGTTATCATCTTTTTCCAAGTGAACACTAGTACTCATCAGTGTTGGTTTACTAGAAGTTCTATCCATTTTAAAATGACGTAACAGATCGTTACAATTTTTATTGATGAATAAAGATACCATTTTCAAGTTGTTTTATTTGTAAACCTAAAAAGAAATTTAATTCTCCCATGTGAGATATTTCAAATTCATTTTTCATAATATTTTGAAATTGTTCACAAAGATTTTCGTTAGTTGAACCAAAAATAATATCGTCTATGTAAATCTGTACAACTGATATGTCGTTATTTTCTCGTTTAATAAATAAAGTCATATCGATTTTACCTATTTGGAAACCAGATATAATTAAATGATTTTTAAGATGTTCGTACCAAGCACGGGGGGCCTGTTTTAAACCATATAAAGCTTACGCAAATTAAAAACATGATCGGGACAATTTTTATGAACAAATAATGGAGGCTATTCAACATATATGTTTTCTTTAATAAAATCATTTAAAAAATCACTTTTGAAATCCATTAGAAATAATTTAAAATTGTGATGATTTGTAAAAGCGAGTAATGTACGTATGGCCTCGAGTCTTGCTACAGTAGCAAAAGTTTCGTAATAGTTGATACCTTCTTCTTGGTTATAATCTTGAGCGACTAGATGTGCTTTATTTCTAACTATATTTCCGTTTTCATCTACTTTGTTTTAAATACCCATTTTTTCCAATGACTGAATGATTTTCTTGTCTTGGTTCTAATTCCCAAACATTATTACGTTCAAATTGATTTAATTCTTCTTGCATGGCTATTATCCAATAATTGTCGTTTGAAGCTTCTTTATAATTTTTCGGTTCAAAATTTGACACAAATGCTATGTCACTTATTCGATTAAGTTGATTTCTAGTTACTCTGGGGTTAAGATCCCCAATGATGTTATCTTTTGGATGATCTTTTAGAATTGTAGGAGACGACACTAAAGTATTATTTTGTGCATTTGTCTCATTATTATAAAAATTTGTTGTATTTATTATTGGAATTATTTCTTCATCGTCATTAGTATGATGGTTAAGAAAATTTTCATCAAATGAAACATGTAAACTTTCTTTAATTGTGTTAGTTCGTTTATTAAAGATTCTATATGCCTTGAGACGATCCGAATATCCAACAAAGATTCCTTCATCGGCCTTCGGGTTGAATTTTTCTAAATTATCTTTTGTATTTGGTAGAAAACATTTTGATCCGAAAGTTTTAAAGTATGATACTTTAGGTTTTCTTCCAAAAAATATTTCAAAACATACTAAATATTTCAAAACAAGTATGTTTAGTCATAGGTCATATGGTTACTCGATTCAGAACATAATAAGCTACAGCAATAGCTTCAGTCCAAAAATGTTTTGGTAGACCACTACTATTTAATAGTGTTCATGCACATTCTTGTAATGTTCGAATTTTTTCTTTCTACTATACCATTTTGTTGAGGTGTGCGAGGAAAAGAATTTTTTTAACTTATATCTTTTTTATTACAAAAATTAATAAAAAGATCATTTTCGAATTCTCCAACGTGATCACTTCGAATATTCTTAATTTTCAAGTCCATTTGAGTTTTAATTCTTTTAGCAAAGATTTTAAACATACCAAAGGTGTCACTTTTATGTTTTAAAAAAAAGTCCATGTACATCTTTAAAGATCGTCAACTATTATGAAAGCATATTTGTTATGATTTATAGATCGTACTTGGGTTGGACCAAACAAATCTAAATGTAATAATTCTAATGATTGTTTTGTAGAAATATTATTTTTAGATTTAAAAGGGCTTTTCTTTAGTTTTCCAATTTGACAATCGTCACATAAATTTTCTACTTTATAATTTATTTTAGGTAAAGCTCTAACTAGCTCATATTTTGCTAATTTATTAATATACTAAAAATTAATATGAAAAAATCGTTTATGCCACAATCATGGATCGTCATTTTTGGCGGTTAAACAAAAATTTGAGTTTCGATATTCATATTTAAGACATAAATATTTTTGGTTCTAAAATCCTCAAAGATGAGTTGTTTGTTATTGTCGAAAATATTACATCTATCTTTTTCGAAATTGATTTGAAAACCTTTATCGCATAATTGACTAATACTAAGTAGGTTGTGTTTTAAATTCTGTACTAACAAAACATTTGTAATAATAGGAGAGTTAGAAATACCAGAGTTGATGACCTCTCCAGTGCCCATGACGTATCCTTTTGAGTTATCTCCAAAAGTTACCATTCCACCATCGATGTATGTTGTATTCGATAACATTTTTGAATTTCCGGTCATATGCTTGGAGCATCCACTATCAAGTATCCATTTCTCCTTAATTTTTATTTTGGGTACCTGCAAAATAAAAGATGATTTAATTGGTACCCATATACTTTGTTAGGGTCATAGATGTTAGGAGGGGTAGTTAGCCATACGCAAGAAGGTTTGGTACCTTTACGAACATAAGTTTTATTATAGACTACATTTTCTAAAAAATTATTAATATGTTTTTGTCTAATCAAATTATTATTTGTCTTAGGAATCCAAAATTTTGAATTTTTGGTATTCGTATTAGACTTAGGTGATCTTTTAGTCTTTTGATAAATACAACTATATTTCTTAATATTATTACCTTTTTGTTTAGGAATATTTTTAAATCCTATTCCGTTTCTATTACTCGATGGTTTTGAAGTTTTGATAAGATCTTCCAAATCTTGTTTTCCTTTATTAAATTCTGAAACATTATTTGTAATTTTATCTAATTTTTATTTTAATTCTAAATTTTCAATCTTCAATGTTTCTATATTACTCTTCAAGTTGATATTTTCTTTTAACAAGTTGTCGTTTTCTAGTCTAGTTTTTCCAAAATCAATAACCATAGTCTCATCTTTAACCAAAATAATTTTAACATTTTCTTGAGATAATTCTAGTTCCTCCTCTAAAATAGTTTTTCCTTCCTTTAACATTCCTACTTCAAGTTCTAATCTATTTATTTTGGTTATATGTTCTTTATTCAATTTTTTAATTTGTCTAAACTTATCATCTAATTCCATGCCGAGTTCTAATAATTCATCATAGACCTCATCAGTTTATACCATAAATCATACATTAGCTTGTTCTTCGTCACTATTGCTATCACTGTCTGATGATGATGAAGAATCATAACTCATCCCATGTTACTTTAAAAGCTTTCTTCTTTTTGAAATTTTCAAATTTGTTCTTCTTTTTATCATTGTTGAGTTGGGATAATCTTTCTTCATATGTCCAAATTGGTCACATTCATAGCATTTGATTGATGTTTGATTTGTAGACCTTGATTTTTCCTTTTTGAAATCTGGTCATCTTTATAAATTTCTTGAATTTGTTGAATTTTTGGCAATAAACGATTTCTTCTTCTTCTAAGTCAGAGTCTTCTTTTGTTAGGGAATGCTATGTTTTTCTTCTTTGAATTTTGTTCTTTTCATGCCTGAAAATTAGCTTCATAGGACATTAAATTTCCTATCAATTCTTTAACTAAGAGTGTTGAAAGATCATTAGCTTCTTCAATAGCTAATACTTTTATTTCCCATTCTGGAGTTAAAGAATTGAGTATTCTAGATATTAAGTCAAAATTTGTGAATTTGACTCCAAGTGCCATTAAATCATGTTGAATGGTTTGGAATCTAGAGTACATGTCTAATATAGATTCATTTTGTTTCATTTTAAATGAGAAAAATTGATTTTGTAAAATTGAAATCTTAGTTTGTTTAACTTTGTTTATGCCCATGTGTGTAACTTATAAGGTACGCCAAATATCATATGCATTGTTACATAGCATGCCATGTGAAAATTCATTTTTATCAAATGAACAAAACAGGAAATTCATAGCTTTGGAATTATTAGAAGCTGCGGTTTTTTGTGCATCATTCCATGTGTTCATAGTAGTGCCAAGTGCTTCATATTTATTTTAAGTGGCTGACCAAATTTCTAATCCATTAGCTTCCATAAAAATTCTCATATGTGTTGACCAATATGCATAGTTAGAACCTTTAAAAAGTGGGGGTCGTGCTGTGGATCGGCCTTCTTGAAAAATACTTGCCATATTAAGGTGATTAAAAAACGTGTTACTATACTTTGATCAAACCTTGCCCTGATACCAATTGAAAGTCTACATGGTGGATCGTGTAGTGTATATGCAAGTATATGTGACAAAATATATAATGCAACTAAAACAATATTAATCTAAGTAAATGTAGAATAAGCACACTAGGACTTTATACTGGTTCAGACCTCCCGTCCTACGTTCAGTTCCGAAGCTCCCCCTTGAAGTTTGACTATCGAACACCCTCACTTCGCCTAGAGGAATAGGTAGTTACAATAAATTGTTCTTGTCAAATGTGTGTTCTATAACATGGATATTGACTAATTAGTACAAATGCTTTCAATATATATCTAGAGACTATTGTCTATGAAGAATTGAATATTTAGAAGAGTAAAATACAAGTATAGATTTAACGTAAGTAAGTAAGGTGATCCGTTCTCTTAATTCTTGATGATATATATAGTTGTAGAGAGGTTCCTTGAGTAGTTGAATCCATTTACAAGTGCTCTACAGTTGCTTCTATTAATGTTGGAGAGTTGCAGCGAAGAGAAGCGGAGATGTCTATTCAAATGTGGCAGTTGAATTTTAAATTTTAAATTTGAGTTCGAAATCAAACATCTGGTATTTGTATCAGACATCTGATACTATATATTTTTTGTATTTTGAGGATTTTCTGACGTCTGAGTGCTACCACCAGACGTCTGGTTTAGTCTGTTTGTTCAGAGGACTTTTCTAGAAGTCTGGCTTGTGCACCCAGGCATCTAAAACTTGTGCATGTCTGTTTTGTGCATCTTTTATGTTACTTCTTTGTATCTATCGACTTGTTGTCTCTTGTAGCGTTCTTTGAGCCTTGTTCTTGTTTTTTCTAGTGATGTTATTCTAGCATGTACCTGTATATAGAAATATATATATATGCATATTTGATTTCCATTGTATAGTTGTCATCGAAACTGGAGATTTGATTTCCTAACACCTCGGTTGCGATCAACAACCGTATTAGGCCTCGAAGCATACATCAAAAAAAAATATCAATCTAAATGAGGGATGACCATACTCTAATGGGTACAACTCATATAACCCAACTACATCTCCCTTGTTTTATTCATTTCTGGGTATGGGGTATGTGGCTACGTTTCATCTTTTTAATAAATCCACCTTGGAATGCTAATACCGACCTTCGGGCAACAATGCAATGCCAGCATGCATCCGAACAAGTCGTTCAGGATATTAACAAACCGGAGGCGCCACTTTTAGTACTTCCTTTTTAGAATCACCTTTATGGTTAATAGTAAATATCCCTTGCACTTCAAGATATTCATCATCGATTCCATCATCTTCAAGATGTTTCCATTTGAAAGCATACATTGGTTTGAAGTAGTTTTCTGATAACTTAGGCTTATCAGATCTCGGTATCTTTGAACCAACAGTTGATAATTTTAAAACTGGTCAAGTTATCAATAGTGAACAAATTCACTATCTTTGTGTAAGTGTAGATTTGCATATGAAAAATAAGACATCCTGTACTTATACATACTTTTTGATTTCAAACAATACAATCCATTGATTAACAATAAAGTCAGACAAGTTAGAAAGCTATCCTTCTCTCGACGTACATTCTTACTTTTAGGGGTAGAGACGAGTTTCCATAGCTTGGTTCGGTGTTAAGTACGCAATGACTTATCTTCCATATACTTAATTAATCATAACCTATTTATTGAATTTAACTCTCTTATACTTATCATGTTTTCGACATTTCGACTTATGTATCCCTCGCATGGAAAATCTGGTTCTAGATCTCACAGATAGAGAAAAGTCTACGCATCAGCTTTTAGTGCTAAATAATGATGACTTACTTTCAATAAAACACGTCAACATTTTAGCACTACTTATCATATTGTTTCGGCAGTTTAATGGCATAGACAAAGGTGTCCCTTGCTTTTAAAACATCCTTATTAAAATAGTTGTTTTTAAACGACACCCGACCCTTGTAAATTAAAAAAATCTAAAAATTAATTTTTTTTTATTTAAATAATTAAATAATAAATTTAACCCTTATTTGAATAATTAAAAATAATTAAACCCTTTTATATAGATAATTAAATAATAATTTTTGAAAATATTTCTAATATTTGAAAATTCTATTTAATACTTATAATATATTTTAAAATATTTTTCAAAAATATCTAAAGCAGAAACTCTTTTTAGTTTATATAATTACAACTGCATACATAGCAACTATTGCTATATGGACCATAAGTTTTGAACTTGTTTTATAGATCGAAATAGCTTTTAAATCATTTCCTTCTATATGTAAATTACTAAACTAATTTTATATAAAAGTTTGAAAATGAAAAGTAGAGTTCGAAAAACATTTTGGATTTATATATATATATATATATATAATAAGGATACATCCATAACACAAGGAAAGATCATCACTGGTAAATGATTACTTAAGCACCTCGGCTACATTTCAAGTCATCAACAATTCATCACATATGTCATAAACTTTAAGTGGGAACCAAATCTAACGACTTCACTTTCAAACACTTATTAAGACAAGTTAACTATTATCACAAATAATAAAGTTTAGATCTTTATTTTTAGAAGTGAGATTTACTTACAAAACAAGCACAAACTTAACCTTAGCTATTGCAACTCTTCAATGGACTGCCAGTCCTAGCTTCCTTCTTAAAAACTCAACTTTTGGACCTAGGGAGGACTTTTATTCTTAGCCAAGGTAGGTGAAGGGCCCGACCATGCTTCAGGAGGGGATTTTTTAGTCTTGTTTTGATAGGTAAGAGAAGTAGAGAGGAAAGGAGGTGTTTTAGGTTAGGTTTAAGGTTTTAAAGTGGAAAAAAAAAAGATTTTTTTAATTTGAGAATTTTAGAGAGGCCATGAAAAAGTAAGAGAGTAGCTTGAAAAGAAGGATAAAAGTATTTGAAAATGAAGAAAGTGGAGTAAAATAAGAAATGAAAAAAAGGTCAAGTTGTTTTTATATAAAGTGAAACATTGGAAATTACCAATTTATCCTTAGCCATTACCATCCATAACAAGATGACACATCACCTCCACCTTCCCCCTTACACACATAACCCTTCCCTCCTTTATCTCATCCTCACTTCATTAATTTTGGCATGAACTTGATGTAATATATTTTGTACCATTTTCCGTTTTAAATTTTAAAAGAAAAGCCAAAACTTTATTTACTTAAGTACAAATTTAAACTTATTTAACTCTAACCACTTCCTTAACCAAAGCATATGTTATTTATATATGTATGTATATGTATACCTTAGTGTACAAAACATGTTCAGATAACTTTTAGATGATAAAAAGTCGAAAATCCAAAAAATGATTTTTGGTCACATTTTCGATTTTTCTCCAAACTGACTATTTTTGTAAACCAAAATTTAAAATAAATTTACAATCATTAGTTATTTTATAAAAGAGGTTTATTTGAGTTATAAAATTTATATATTAATTATTCAAAAATACATTAAATATTCATATTTAAAGTGATTAAATTACGGGTTGTTACACATAAGTCATGATCCCGATAGTCGTATGAATTTAGATACAAGAATTTTCAAATAATGAAAGGAAGATTGTGTTATAATTAGGAAGAGGGAAAGTGAACCAAATTAATGTGTGGAAATATTATAGAGAAGAGACTTTACCTAGTAGCAAAATAAATAGGTTAAGATTCATATAAATAATATTTGGGCCTAAGTTGTACTTGATATTGGAAATTTTTAAAGATATGTTTGAACTAGAGTTGACTTAGAAAAATTTGGTAGTAAAAGAAAATGAGTGATATTGGAATTTCAATTAATTGAATCCCGTTAACCAATTGATTAATAATGTTTGGCAATATGGATGAAGAATTTTTTTATAGGCCTATAGTTAATTTTATGATAGGGTTCCACCGACCCAATGATGCTACTATGTGATCTGACTCGGTGATCAGTCTATAATGCAAAATTGAAATGATCGACATTCACATTCTCTTGTTCCGCATCATTGCGGTAATGATTAGAAATGGAAGCGAATTATATTTAGGATGCTTATTTGTTTGATATCATTATAAAAGTAGGTTGTTGATGAGTAACAAAGAAATTTTATACTAATAAATGATTTAAGGATGAAACTGTATGTTTTAGGCAAGTTGCATATCCTGATAAGTGATTTAAAGATGGAACTATGTGTAGATCGGTGTGGAATAGAGAATAAAAAAATGGTGTGGACTTTTAACTTTGAGATATAAAAGATTGTAACACCCGGATATTTTCAACCATTCGCATCCGCACTTGTTGGACTTGAATTGCTCAAAATACAGTAAATAAAAATCAAAGGTCACAGACGTAGAGTAATAATAGTGCAACTAAAGTAAAAGAAATAGTAGTTCATGAAGCTGCTATATAAATATATCAGAGTTACATAAGATACAACAGAAGAAATAAAGTACAACAGAAGTCTAAATATGATAACCAAATACAAGCTGAATACGACATTGGAATCAACGGGATGACTGGGAGTGAAATAGATAAACAAGACAAGCAGATAATGTCCAGCGATTCCAATCTCCAGAGAGTGGGAATCCAAATCTGTGAATAACTCAGGCTGACCCGAGCGTAAATAAAAAAATACAAACACTCGAGTCAGATCATACATAATTATACAATGTAAACCAACTTAAGTGAAATGTAGTAAAGGTACAATTAATTTAAAGGATGCTTGGGACCGTCCATCCTCTAAGGATCCGTCAAACTATTTACTATGTAGTAATATTGCGCTATTATAATAAAGTCTATAGTAAAATAAACTTACTTTAAAATAGCATCACGGAGTTACCCATATAGCCCCAGACACGTAATAGTCTCAGTAGTCCATCCAATATATGCATATCTCCTGATCGGGAGACTACGAGAAGATACGCATGGGCTACGGGAGAAAACCAAACTCGTAGTGAAGGCTCGATATGGTATGTGACGCGGCACACAAGGCAATGCCAGGGTAGATATACCAATTACGGCACTCGGGCTGGTGGTAACATAGCAGCCATATACGCCCACCGCGAAACACATTCCTAAAAATTGGAGTGGCGCCCAAACAATCACAAGTAATAGAATGGTATCGAAGAAATGCGTCCGCGACGAGATGCAACCTCACTGGCCCAAGACCGCTCCTGTTTTAGCCACCTTATGCCTACGCACGGAAGTTGGGTCCACGTAACATACCACAAGAACGTCGCCACCATCCTACTTCATTCTGGAATCTCCACCACGTACACGGTTGTCTAAGTGGTTTTCGGTATCGACAGAGAGTATGCCCATATCCGATCCCAGTCTCTTTGCCAACCAATCGTTACTATAACCCGTGGTTATAACTTTAAAATAATATTTTATACTTCAAAATAAAATATAATTTCAATCCATATCTTTATCAAAATAAGGATTAAATCATTTCCTGACCATTTCAATATATTAAATTATCATATCCTTTTAAAACTTCCTTTCAAATCATTTTAATACATAAAATATCATATCTTTTCAAAGCTTCATTTTAAATCATTTTAATATCAAAATATCATACCTTTCAGAACTTCATTTCCAAATCATTTTAATATCAAAATATCATATCTTTCAAAACTTTGTTATATACGTTCAAATCCAAATATTCAACTTTGAATACCTTCTAAATTCAAGATAACATTCATTTATTATCCTTTCAAATCATCTTTTAAAATGATTTATATTCCATCAAATTAGTTCATTTAAACCATTTAAAAGTGGAATTTTATACTTTCAAATCAAGTATTCAATTTCCAAAGTTTCAATTCATTCTGAACTCATTTATCAAGTCAAAAACCATAAACATTTAAAATTTCAGCCTTTCACAACATTTAGAAAAAGCTTTATAAGTTATACTTGAAAACATTTTAATTCAGCAAAGGCAGCATTTAAAACTGCTCTTAAATCTCATTTTAGTTGAATTTTTAGTTTAAAACAGCAAAGAGAGCATTTTCAGAAATGCGGTAATAGCTCAGGTTTCAAATTAAAGGATTTTATTAATTTCAACAAAGACAGCAGACCACTACAGCATTTACAGAACTGCTATAATAGCCCTTTATTTAGTCTTATCCTTTTAAATTTACTACAGCAACTACAACATTTCAGAACTGCTGTAATAGCCCTTTTATTTAGTTTTAGTTCATTTACAGAAACCGTAGCATTTCTGAATGCTATAAAAAGTATTTTTCAGATTTTAGTGTATTTTCCAGCAAATAATAATCTTCAATTTAAACCCTTTAAACATTATAAAATCGTATTTAACATTCAAAAATGTTTATTTACATACCTTTAACATATGATTTTTATAAAATAACATTCTTATAAATAAATCAATTTTTTCAATAAATTTACTTAACAAATTCAAGTGTATAATTTCCATTCCTTCGTATATGTAATTTATTAACACTTACCATTTTAAATTTCCATTTCACAAATTAAACTAAATTTCCAATTGATTTCATTTAACTAAAACCTTTAATTAAACCAAATTTCACATTTCCAAGTCAAGTTGTATTTTAAAATTACACATTTAAGCATTCATAGATTTAACCATTTTAAATTCATAGCAAAACCAATAATACTTTAATAAATCACTTAAATTCAAAATTTAAATCAAATTATCATATTTACCATTTTCCATATATAATTAAATTTCCATTTTATTTATATAACTTAAATATCATTTTAAAACCCAAATTTTCAAATTTCCAAACTTAAGTTATATTTCCAAAATTCCATTCATTAATTACATTTTTAACTCATACAGAAATCATAATTTATTTATTTTAAACATTTCAAAATCTATTTAAATCAAATTTCATAAATTATATTTTTGAAATGCTTAAAACTCCAAAACATTTATAAAATAACCACGGGCCTGTATATAGTTTTCTAACCTAGGTCAAGTTATATGGATATATATCATTTCAATCTGCAGTTTACAAAGAAAATCCGGGTCCTATCCTTTCAAACCCGCAATCCCAAATTTAAAAAAAAAAACCGTTCATTATTTTAGCCCATTATGATTTTTCCCTATTCTAAAGTCCGTTCGGGTATGTATCATTTCAACCCATAGTGAACCTAATCTACAGGGAATTTGCAGTGTGATAAACAGATATAAATGAACAGTTAACAACATATAACGGTAACAGATGAGATGACATGTAAATTATAGGTTTAACATCATATATAAATAATCATAGGCAGTTATAACATCATATATAATTCTACACATTCAGTTGTTTTCGCTTTATAATTGCATAAGTATAAAATGTCGTGTGAGATTTACTCACCTCTATAGCTGGAGATTGCAATACAAATGACACAACGGAAATCAAAGCACAATGACAAGACTATGGATTTGAGTGGATAGCGAGATCCAATGCTACAAATCTTGTGTTACAACCCAAAACAAAATCAAACAAATTAAAATTCAATATCATTTTGAAATTGATATAACTTTGGAATAAAAAGAGATTTGAATGCAACAACTTTTGCCTTGCTTTCTACATTCTTTGGCACGGCCTAGGGGTGCATATGGTCAGGTTTTGGTGTGGCTTGGCTCGAGTTTGGACATAAGGGTGCACGGCTACAAGCTAGAACATGGAGAGGAGTTACAAAGCATGAAGGTGAAGAGGCTTACGCAAACTAGGGTGGTTTTGGTTCACCAAAGTGGTTCGGCCATGGGTCCTTGGGCTCACCCAGGGTGCAACAGGTCTGGTCAGTGGATGGAGGGGTGTGTGGTGGTATGGTCAGTGAGGTGGTGGCGGCGTTGGTGGTGGCTATGGTGATGGATGAAGTGATGAGACAAGGGGTGGTCAAACTAGCATGGTTTCAAGGGCCTTGTTGCATTTTTTTTTGGATTTTTTGCACCATAGGAGTCTCGGCCATGGTCAAGACCAGAGGGGTAGCTAGTGATGATGACAAGGAAGAGGTGTTGGAGGTGGTGGTCATGGTTATGGAGGAGAGGTCGAGCAATGCACATGAGAAAACAAGGCAAAATGTATGAAAATAAGAAGAAAAAGAAGAGAAAGAGATGTAGCCATTACCAAGCTTTTCTTCTAGTCGTGAGTGAAGTGAGAAAGATGGTTTTTGTGCGTGAAAAATAAACAAAATACATGGCTAAGAAACAAAACTATACGGCCAAACAAAAATTAAATGAAGAGTTATGGAAATTGAAAAGTCTAGCAACTGAAAAGTCATAACAAAGGGAAGAGCCTTTATCTCTTCAATTTTCCATTTCTTTTAAAACGAATTAAATTCAGTAAATAAATTTAAAAACCGAAATAAAGTGAAATAAAATGAAAATAAATAATTAAATTTAAAGAAAATAGAAAAATAATCAAAGAAATTGCTTAAAAATTCAAAACAGGGTTCAAAATTTACAATTAAATCATCGTTGGCTTTGGAAAAATATCTACTTCATTTTAAAAATATTCTAAAGAAAATTTTTGAAATAAAATAATTTCTTGAACATATTCAAAGTGAAATAAGTAATTAAATTTAGAGAAATTAGAAAAATAATTAAAGAAATTGTTTAAAAATTGGAAACAGGGCATGAAAATTACAAATAAAATATCACTAGTCTTAGAAAATTTCTATTTCAATATAAAACAAATAAAATGTCAAATAAACAAAAGAAATGAGGAAAAAAATAAAGTGGGAATGAGAATAAAATAAGTTCTTAAGAAAAATATAAAGATAAATAAAGAATTACTGTAATTAATTGAAACTTGCAATTAAAATTTACAACAGAATATAACTAACATTGGAAAATGTCAATTACACCTTTAAAAATGTCATAACATGTTATTTTACCCATATAAATATAAATTAGAACATTACAAGACCAATAAAATATTATTTATATAATTTAAAATAAACAATTTTGCTAAATACAACAATTTCACACAATAGTTAAAAAGGCATAACTTTTACATTATAAATCAGATTTCAACGAAACGAAAAGCAGTATTCTTAAAATTTATTTACTTTCATAATAAAAGATAAAATTCAAATTTTCAAACCTTAAGGTTTTAAATTTAAATGTTAAAGTTGACCATATTGACCAAAATACACTTTTTGTAAAATATTCTATTTAATCATGTTTGAAATTCTAATTCACATCAAAATCAAAGTTTATATTTGAAATAAAAAAATTATCTAAATTAAATAAATAAAATAAAGAAAAATTAAAATTCAATTAAAATAATTACAAAATACAGGGTTGTTACACTCTCCCCCACTCAAAAGTTTTCGTCCTCGAAAAGGAATGAGGTACGGAGAAGCACAGAAAAGATAGAAATGAAATAAGATTAAGACAAGGTGATAAGAAGATTGAAATTATACTTGATAACTGTTGTTATAGGTAAGTTTAACAAGGTGAAGGTGATCTTTCCAAGATCCTCCAGAATCAAGAACACAAGCACGAAAAAGGTGGATTCAAAATGAGTACCAAAGATTATAGAAAGATTTCTAAACAGAAAGATTATAGAAAGATGCCTGTACCAGTCTGTAGCAAGATAAGGATAATAAGGACAACCAAAAGATAGTTTGAAAAATAAAATAAGGAAATAAGTTTGAAACCATGGAAATTTCAACTTAAATAGAAAATAAATTTTTACACAAGTTATATAAATCTTAACTATCTCAAATTTTATTATCTTATTATGCAATCATCTTAAATTAAAAAATTTAATACCATGGGTTTGAAAAATAATCATTTATTATACTCATAATGTACTTAATAAATTTAATTCTTATTTATTTCTAATAAAAATTAAATTTATTTCTCTCAATATATTTATCACTTATGTTAAATATACTTACACTTATTATAACTGCTTTATTTTATTCTTAGTTCTTTTATCATTATTTTATTGTAAGTTATTCAATTACCCTTTATTATATTTACCTCTGTTAATCAAAGTGTATAACATTTATTATAACCACTCAAATTTTTATTTATAAAATCCTTTTATATTGTATATTGTCCAATTACATTGTTAACTTATGAAATTAAGGTAAGTTATATTTGAATGCAATTGTATTATACAAATAAAACTTTCCAATTAAATCATTTCATGCTTGAACATTCATCCAAAATTTTGATTTTCTTTTTATAATTGAAATTATTCTTTAAAATAAAATTTAAGAATTAAATTTCTGATTTCTTCAAACCATTTAGAGATAAATAAATATACGTACATAATTTACCAAATCAAATTTAAATCATATATCTATATATATTATGAATCAAGTCATATTTTAGAAATTCAAATCAATTTGATTTCCCAAAAGAAAGCTGTAGCAAGACTATAGAGCGGTCTCTTCACTTCAAAACTCGAAAATGAATGTCGATGATGCTGCAGTCAACACCGAAATCATTTTCCAGCAACAAAGAGAAGAGCACTGATTTTTAAACTTTAAAATTCTTTGGAAACATATTCTTATTTGAAAATACTTTAAATAATATACTTTAAAACTTAAACACGAGGTTTAAAACTATTGGAAATTAAATTCTCAAATTTCTTGTTTTAAATTCATTTCAGTTTCCAAATCAATTTATAAACAACTACTTACAAATTCATTTATAGAACAGTAAATAATAAATCAAGTATTATCATTTCAAATAATCAATTTAAATCAATTTATTAAGTTCCATAAATTTACTTATATATAAGAACTTATTTCAAATTTTAAAATAATATTGTGTCAGTTTTTTCTGTCAAAGTGTTTTTGAAATCGTATCGATAGCATTGGTCATACGAATCGATCGAAAACCCAAATCAAAATCAACAACTCAAACAACACAATATATAAAATAAAACATAGATTTACAAGTATAATTCAAAATGTTTGAAGATAGGTTGGAAACAAAAGACAAGATGATTAATTAACAAATATGGAGATGGGTAAGCTTAAATAAATCACGGGCAACCTTAACTGGGTCAACCGTGACTTAAAGAATAAGATCAATATGGATTTTTCTGGGGTAAATCTACATTCGATCTCCAGAGATAGAGTTTGGAATAACAAAAGATATTAGCATCTAAACCAAAGATAGACATAAATCCCTGGTGAATTGATGCTAATTGTAAAGGAGTTTCCCCCTTTTACAATTCAATTTGAAATTGGCGAGACCGCCGACTCACTAAAAAGATCATTCGAAGCGGAGTTATGGGATACTCCAGAATCAAAATAAGATGAATAGTGAGGGACATGAATGGATTTTGGAACCGTAGGGAACGTTCCAAAATTCAAAGGAAACTCGAACCAAAGAGAAAAGATTTAAACTCGAACGAAAGTGATTCTGTAAATAATTTACCTTATATTCTAAGTTTTGCCTCAAAGTCAAAGCTTTGATACCAAATGTAACACTCGGATATTTTTAACCATTCGCATCCGCACATGTCGGACTTGAATTGCTCAAAATACCGCGTTATAAATAAAATTTGGCAAATCTCAAAATATACAATAAATAAAAATCACAGATCACAGACATAGAGTAATAATAGTGCAGCGGAAGTAAAAGAAATAGTAGTTCATAAAGCTGCTATATAAATGTATCAGAGTTACATAAGATACAATAGTAGAAATAAAGTACAACAGAAGTCTAAATATGATAACCAAATACAAGCTGAATACAACACTGTAATCAACGGGATGACTGGGAGTGAAATAGATAAACAAGATAAGCAGATAGTCTCCACCGATTCCAATCTCCAAAGAGTGGGAATGCAAATCTGTGAATAACTCAGGCTGACCCGAGCGTAAATAAAAAAAATACAAACACTCGAGTCAGGACATACATACTTATAGAATGTAAACCAATTCAAGTGAACCGTATTAAAGGTACAAGTAACTTAAAGGATGCTTGGGACGACCGCCCATCCTCTAAGGATCCGTCAAACTATTTACTATTTTGTAATATTGCGCTATTATAATAATGTCTATAGTAAAATAAACTTACTTTAAAATAGCATCACGGGGTTACCCATATAGCCCAGACACATAATAGTCTCAGTAGTCCATCCAATATCTGCATATCTCCTCATCGGGAGACTACGACAAGATACGCATGGGCTATGGGAGAAAACCAAACTTGTAATAAAGGCTCGATAGGGTAGGTGACACGGCACACAAGGCAATGTCAGGGTAGATATACCAATTACGACACTCGGGCTTGTGGTAACACATCATCCACATATGCCCATCACGGAACACATTCCCAAAAATCTGAGGGGCGCCCAAACAATCACAAGTAATAGAATGGTATCGAAGAAATGCGTCCGCTACGAGGTGCGACCTCACTGGCCCAAGACCGCTCCTGTTTTAGCCACCTTATGCCAACTCACGGGAGTTGGGTCCACGTAACATACCACAGAACGTCGCTACCATCCTACTTCATTCTGGAATCTCCATCGAGTACACGGTTGTCAAAGTGGTTTTTGGTATCGACAGAGAGTATGCCCATATCCGATCCCGGTCTTTTTGCCAACCAATCGTTAATATAACTTGTGGTTATGACTTTAAAATAATATTTCATACTTCAAATTAAAATATCATTTCAATCCAAATATTTATCAAAATATAGATTAAATCATTTCCAGTCCATTTCAATATATTAAATTATCACATCCTTTCAAAACTTCCTTTCAAATCATTTTAATACATAAAATATCATATCTTTTCAAAGCTTCATTTCCAAATCATTTTAATATCAAAATATCATATCTTTCAGAACTTCATTTTCAAATCATTTTAATATCAAAATGTCATATCTTTCAAAACTTCATTTTCAAATCATTTTTATATCAAAATATCATATCTTTCAAAACTTTATTATATAAGTTCAAATCCAAATATTCAAATTTGAAAACCTTCCAAATGCAAGATAACATTCATTTATTATCCTTTCAAATCACCTTTTAAAATGACTTGTATTCCATCAAATTAATTCATTTAAACCATTTAAAAGTGGAGTTATTACACTTTCAAATCAAGTATTCAATTTCCAAAGTTTCAAACCATTCTGAGCTCATTTACCAAGTCAAAAACCATAAACATTTAAAATTTAACCCTTTCACAACATTTAGAAAAGCTGTTATAAGTAATACTTGAAAACATTTTAATTCAGCAAAGAAATCATTTAAAACTGCTGTTAAATCTCATTTTAGTTGAATTTTTAGTTTAAAACAGCAAAGAGAGCATTTTCAGAAATGCGGTAATAGCTCAGGTTTCAAATTAAAGGTTTTTATTAATTTCAACAAAGACAGCAGACCACTACAGCATTTACAGAACTGCTGTAATAGGCCTTTATTTAGTTTTATCCTTTTAAATTTACTACAGCAACTACAACATTTTAAAATGCAATAATAGCCCTTTTATTCAGTTTTAGTTCATTTACGGAAACCGCAGCATTTCTGAATGCTATAAAAAGTATTTTCCAGATTTTAGTGTATTTTCCAGCAAATAATAAACTTCAATTTAAATCCTTTAAACATTATAAAAATCATGTTTTAACATTCAAATTTATTTATTAACATACCTTTAACTTGTGATTTTTATAAAATAAATTTATTATAAATAAATCAATTTTTTCAATAAATTTACTTAACAAATTCAGATGTATAATTTCCATTCCTTCACATATGCAATTTATTAACACTTACATTTTTAAATTTCCATTTCACAAATTAAACTAAATTTCCAATTGATTTCATTTAACTAAAACCTTTAATTAAACCAAACTTCACATTTCCAAGTCAAGTTGAATTTTAAAATTATACATTTAAGCATTCATTGATTTAACCATTTTAGATTCATAAAAAAATCAACAATACTTTAATAAATCACTTAAATTCAAAATTTAAATCAAATTATCATATTTACCATTTTCCAAATATAATTAAATTTTCATTTTATTTATATAACTTAAATATCATTTTAAAACCAAAATTTCCAAATTTCCAAACTTAAGTTATATTTCCAAAATTCAATTTAACCATTCATTAATTACATTTTTAACTCATATAAAAATCATAATTTCTTTATTTTAAACATTTCAAAATCTATTTAAATCAAATTTCATAAATTTATATTTTTAAAATACTTAAGACTCCAAAACACTTTATAAAATAACCATGGGCCTTATATAGTTTTCTAACCTAGGTCAAGTGATACAGATATATATCATTTCAATCCGCAGTTTACAAATAAAATCCTGGTTTTATCATTTCAAACCCGCAATCCCAAGTTGAAACAAAATAAATAAAAACCATTTAGGCCTATCATTTCAGCCCATAACGATTTTCCCTATTCTAAAGTCCGTTCGGGTATGTATCATTTCAACCCATAGTGAACCTAATCTATAGGGAACTTGCAGTGAGATAAACAGACATAAATGAACAATTAACGACATATAACAGTAACAGATGTGATGACATGTAAATTAGTAGGTTTAACATCATATATAAATATTCAGAGGCAGTTATAACATCATATATAATTCTACACATTCAGTTGTTTTTGCTTCACAATTGCATAAGTATAAAAGTCGTGTGAGTTTTAGCCACCTCTATAGCTAGAGATTGCAGTACAAATGACACAATGGAAATCAAAGCACAATGACAAGACTACGGATTTGAGTGGATAACGAAATCCAATGCTACAAATCTTGTGTTACAACCCAAAACAAAATCAAACAAATTAAAACTCAATACCATTTTGAAATTGATATAATTTTGGAATAAAAAGAGATTTGAATGCAACAACTTTTGCCTTTCTTTCTACATTCTTTGGCATGGCCTAGGGGTGCATATGGTTAGGTTTGGTGTGGCTTGGCTCGGGTTTGGACATAAGGGTGCACGGCTACAAGCTAGAACATGGAGAGGAGTTATAAAGCATGAAGGTGAAGAGGCTAATGCAAACTAGGGTGGTTTTGGTCCACCAAAGTGGTTCGACCATGGTCCATGCGCTCGGCCAGGGTGCTACAGGTCTGGTCAGTGGATGGAGGGGTGTGTGGTGGTCTGGTCAGTGAGGTGGTGGTGGCGTTGGTGGTGGCTATGGTGATGGATGAAGTGATGAGACAAGGGGTGGTCAAACTAGCATGGTTTCAAGGGCCTAGTTGCATTTTTTTTGGAGTTTTTGCTCCATAGGAGTCTCGACCATGGTCAATCCTAGAGGGGTAGCTGGTGATGATGACATGGAAGAGGTGTTGGAGGTGGTGGTCATGGTTATGGAGGAGAGGCCGAGCAATACACATGAGAAAACAAGGCAAAATGTATGAAAATAAGAAGAAAAAGAAAAGAAAGAAATGCAGCCATTACCAAGCTTTTCTTCTAGCCTTAAATGAAATGAGAAAGATGGTTTTTGTGCATGAAAATAAACAAAATACACGGCTAAGAAACAAAATTGTACGGCCAAACAAAAATTAAATGAAGAGTTATGGAAATTGAAAAGTCTAGCAACTGAAAAGTCATAACAAAAGGAAGAGCCTTTATCTCTTCAATTTTCCATTTCTTTTAAAACGAACGTAACAAAATAAATTCAGTAAATAAATTTAAAAACCAAAACAAAGTGAAATAAAATGAAAATAAATAATTAAATTTAAAGAAAATAGAAAAATAATCAAAGAAATTGCTTAAAAATTCAAAACAGGGTTCAAAATTTACAATAAAATCATCGTTGGCTTTGGAAAAATATCTACTTCATTGTAAAATATTATAAAGCAAATTTTGAAATAAACTAATTTCTTAAATAGATTCAAAGTGAAATAAATAATTTAATTTAGAGAAATTGGAAAAACAATTAAATAAATTGTTTAAAAATTGGAAACAGGACATGAAAATTACAAATAAAATATCACTGGCCTTAGAAAATTTCTATTTCACTATAAAACAAATAAAATGTCAAATAAATAAAATAAATGAGGAACAAAATAAAGTGGAAATGAGAATAAAATAAGTTCTTAATAAAAATATAAAGATAAACAAAGAATTACTTTAATTATTTGAAACTTGGAATTAAAATTTACAACAGAATACAACTGACATTGGAAAATGTCAATTACACTTTTAAAAGTATTTTAAAACAAAAATATATACATAACATGTTATTTTACCCATATAAATATAAATTAGAACATTATAAGACCCCAAAAAATATTATTTATATAATTTAAAATAAACAATTTTGCTAAATATAGCAATTTCACACAATAGTTAAAAAGGCATAACTTTCACATTATAAATCAGATTTCAACGAAACGAAAAGCAGCATTCTTAAAATTTTATTTACTTTCATAATAAAATACAAAATTCAAATTTTCAAACTTTCAAATTTTAAATTCTAAATTTAAAAGTTAAAGTTGACCAAAATACAATTTTTGTAAAATATTCTATTCAATCATGTTTGGAATTCTAATACGCAACAAAATCAAAGTTTATATTTGAAATAACAAAATTATCTAAATTAAATAAATAAAATAAAGAAAAATCAAAAGTCAATTAAAATAATTGCTAAATACAGGGTTGTTACAAAGATATTCCAATTTTCATTGGTAATGATAGAATTTGGATTATGGTGGATCAACTAATGAAGGGTGCATTTTTCATTCCTGCAAAATGCACAAGGATGAAAGCATCTTTAGCTACATTATATATTAAGGAAGTTATGAGATTACATGGTATGTTGAACAGTACTCTTAATGACTAGGATCCACTATTCACGAGTGAGTTCTGGAGGAGTCTGCAGGATAGCTAGAATTTGGAATTGAGTTTAACCATGGAATATCACCTACAAACGGACAATTTGACCTAGAGGGTGTAGAAGATTTGTTAAGGGCATGAATTTTGGATTTGGAGGTACTTGGGAAGACCATTTTTCATTAGTGGAATTTACATATAATAATAGTTATCAAGCTAGTACTAGGATGACACCATTTAAAACATTAATACGGAATGTTTACAAATCACCTTTATGTTGGTGGGAGTCGATAGATAAGGTGATACTTTGTGACGACCTAGAATTTTGGATACTTGAAATTGAAATATTTAATTGATTTTAAATATTAAAAAAGTTAATTTTAACTTGAATTTCAAATATCACCACTTATTGGATAATTTATTTTTTGAATTAAACTATTGGAAATTGGGTAAAATATGAAATCTTGAGTTTTAAGCTTGTTAAAAATATTTTAAAGGCTTAAAATTTTTATATTGATAATACTGAAGATAACAGAAGTTTTAAATTTGAGTTTGAAAGTGTTTTGTTCAGTTTTAAATTGTCATTTAAAAATTGCCTTCCGAGGCACAGTCTTGAAATTCGACGAAACTAGTTGCATTGGATCCGTAATAGAGTATTATTATCGGATTTCAATTTTTGTAGTGTTTGGAGTTATCGTGTGGCCGTACGGTATGTAAGCGCGTTGAAATCTATATCGAAAGTTTAATATAATAACTGTGTCCAAAAGCTATCTTCTCCATAAGATCGAATCGGGACTCGAAACCTTTTTCATCGTGTCGTAATAGGGGTATAAATTATGAACGCCTAGCGGCACGCCTCGATAGGAGTTTGAAATTTTAAGTTGCATTTTTGAGACGATTTAAAATTTTAAATTTAAATATAATTTGACTAGTCAAAATAGTTCACATCAGAACTTCATCTTTTCATACCATGGCTACTTGTCTTCTGGTTCACGCCATCTGTCACACATGCTTCATGCTTCATTCTTCTTTTTCTTTTTAATAATACAAACCAAATGAAATGATTTCCTCTTCAGTTTAATTCTTTTCTGTCCCAAACCAAATCGAATGAGAATTTGTTTGTATATATATATAAATCACGAAATTGAATTTGATTTCGAATCGGAAGTCGCGATCTCTCTGCCAGATTAAAGTCGCGACCTTTTCCTTTCAAATCGAGACTGTTATCCCGCTCGAAAATCCTATAGGAAGGCTTCGATCCTAGAATCGGGATTTGATGGGGCTCGTTATCGTCGATGGTGAGCAGCGGCTCGAACGAAGGGGAGGTTGATCTAAGGCTTCGACGTTAGGGCGCACGCATGTATGAGATTTGGTCGTGGCATCAGGTTCGACGACCAGTGCTCTCGAGAGGGTGGCTCGCATGAGCGCATGGACAACTGGGGTCTCGAACTCGAGTTCGATAGGGGTGATGACTTCGCATGCACAATAGGGTAGGTGAAGTGGGTTATTGGTGATGGTGGAGGCTTAAGCGTCGTTCGAGGTGGAGTCTGGGTTCATGCTTCAGCAGTGAGGTATTTGCAGATTTAAATTTATTTAAATTTTGGTAATATATATGTATATAAACTTACAATGCATGTATGCCAATTGTTGTTCAAATTAAGATTTTATGTAAAACAGTAAGCAAAGTTTTGGACAATCCTGTTTATAACAGTAAAGAAATTTTGGGTTTTTATTTTATAGAAGGAAATTTCAGTTAAGTAAACTATATATGTATATATGTTAGAGAAATATATTTATATTTACAGTTCAGTTCAAAAGTTTATATGAATATTTGTATAGTAAAGTAGAAAACTTTATATAAATAAGATTTGGAAATATAGGAAGTTTTAAAATGTTTAAAGTTAATGTAAAATTAGAAATTTTTTTAAACTTATATAGATTATTTTCTATGCAATTTGAAGATGAAGAAAAATAAAATACAATTTACTAGGTTATGCTAAATTATTTTTATTAAGGTGATTAATGTATTTAGTAAACTTATTCAATTATTTTAGTTACCAAAAATAATATATTAGAGGAAAATTAGTTTAATTTAAATTGTTAGTTTATACTTAAATAATTAATTAATGATAAATTATCGATTCGACTATTTCAAATATTAATAAACCATATAATGTTTATACAAGGTCTAAAATCGTGGAGAGTCAAGCCAGTTTGGATTGGGCTGTAAATTAAAATCAAAGGTGAGTTGATCTCACTCATTTGGATTACCATTAAAATTTAAATAGTTAAATTTAAATTATTAGTTGATTGATTGAATTGATGATTTATTATCAGTCTGGATGTGATATTATATAAAGTAGTGTACATATATTGGAATGATTGATATTCCCGCATTATATAGCGGATGAGACCCTATCCCCCCCCCCCCCCCCCGGCATAATAGCGGATGACCCTTTATACCACGATATCCCCCTCGAACTGGGATTGGTATTTTTTATATTATGCTAACATCTGTGGATGCAGGGAAACAGATTGGAGGCATGCAACGTATTCCTCAAAATATTAGAATTTATTTTCGTATTCGATGATATGTTTTATTTGATAATCTATGACAGACTATATTGATTATATTGGGAATTGAAAATATTGAATTCTATGGTTTGACTGAATATATTTTGGGCATATTAAGATATCAAAAATATAAAAATTGGATTTTAAAGGAAAATAAAAGAGGTAATTCTAAGTAAAATAAATATAGTGAAATTGGATAAATTAAAAGGTTGAATCTGGAATTAATGGGTTTTGGAATAGATTTGGGTCGGTAAAGGAACTTATTTTAAAATGGGGTTAATTTCCGAAATCAAATTGAAAATTTACTAAGTGTTTGAAATAGTGATTTAAAAGGAGAATGAGACTATGGAATTTATAAACTGGATTTATAAATAAAGTGAAATAAATATCAGCGGATATTTGAGGTTTTAAATTCACGATGGGAATTTATAACGAGATGGTAAATTGTTTTAAAAATAAAAAGGTGCTTTTATTTTTAAAAGTGTGGAAAATAAATTTATGTGATTGGACGTAAATTAAATGGATAAATCGAAGGATTTATAAATGATTAGATGGGCTATATTAAAATGAAAAGTGTATTTCCCTGAAAGGCCAAGTATATTTTCAAAGAAGCTTTTCAAATATAAGTTAGAGGTTTTAAAGGGGTTTTAAAAGAATTTTTTAGAAAGAAATTATTATTTAGTTGTTTAAATTCTTTTTTTAAAAGAGTAAATATTAATTAGTTATTTATATAAGTAAAATATTTTAAAGGTATAACTAGTATAATGATTTAAAAGATAATTATTTAATCTTCATATCTTATAGAATAACTTTTATTTTAAATTTAGTTTTGGCTTATGTTTTACATGAGAAATTATTATAAAAATTTCACAACTAGTATTTGAAATAAAATGTTCTAAGTAGATTTTATTTTAAAATGTTTTAAGTGTATATTTTTAAGTAAAGTGATTTAATTTGTTTTAAAATCTAAATTCAATAATATTTGGCTTTTTCAGTGGAAATAAACAATTGGTTGGAAATTATTCCGCGAGAGAAAAGTGATTTGAAAACTATTTTCAAAGGTTTGAAGTGTAGAAAAATATCTTATGAAGATATTTTGAAATAAATAATTTGAGAAATTATTAAGGCCTGATGGTTGTTGTGGATATTATTTGATAGTTAAATAACTGACTATCAATATTGACCAATGCGCTAATCTTTCGAAGAGACCGGGATCGAGTTTAATTATCCGAATACCACTTCGATCCGGTTTGAACTTTTGCGAATGAAGACTGTGAAGATGATGAAGACGGTGTTTCAGTTTGTCCAGACCCAAGGCAACTTATACGGATGAATGCTATCAAACCGTCGTCAGAAGGACGGTGAGCATTCTAAGTAAATGTGTTCTAAAAAGGTAACGCATAGCCTCAAGTCTCATCAGCTGGGAATGGCTAAAACAGGGGAGGTGCAGCAAGGCTAAGTGGCTAGCAACCAATTAGGGTAAGGTCATCTCTATCTAGATGTCCCATTTATTCGGCTGTGGGCGGTTGCTGATTCCAACCGCGGGGTGATCTTATTTGGACTATCCAGTAAGGGGTAGCTCCGGTCTTGTGTTATAGGGGATCGTGAGGGATCCTCGGTGCTCTGATATGGACCAAGTAATGTGACAGGCAGCACCCCAGTAACCCTGCTATTGCATGCAATCTAATCTCCAATAAGCGCCTGTAAGGTTTTGATTATGCCAAACAATGCTGAAACGTGAGATGCAAGCATTTTAGCTAGATTCTATTTTACTTTCTATAGACACTATTATAATATCATACGGATTTGATAAAAATATTTTGGTTATCGTAAGGTAAAAACCTGATATGTTTATTTGTGGCGTGATCTTACGAGATACCTTTAGTTTCAAAGGATTTTGAAAACTTTAATAATTCAATTGATTGTGTTTTCTCACGCTGGTTTTCCAAACTGACTCCGGTGTTATTTTACTATAATGCTTGGGTCAGACCAAGTATTATAAATACAGGATGTGATACTGTGGAGCTCAGGAGATGAGCTGGATGGCGAGATGTATCACACGTACTTGATGTACATTCCGTTGTGTAGTATAAGCTGTATAGTCAGCTTTTGTGAGGACAAGTTAATATAACTATCCTGTATTTTGCTATTGACTGTGTTGTACTCTGATGATGTAATGTATAAAATAGATATAGTTCTTTTTGTATAAAGATCAGTTATTATCTATTATATATTGCTCCGCTGCGTTTGTGAGATTATGATGTTGTTTTGTTTTCTCTTCTTCTACCTCCTTCTTCTTTAACCTAATGGTTCGTATTTCCGTCCACTTTGAGTTGATCTGATGGAGAATATTATCGACTCAAAGGGGTACAGATTTGCGGGCCATTATAGTTGGTATCAGAGCTGAAGGTTAAGCGAGAACCTTGGCTCTATAGGAATTACCCATTAAAAATAGAGTCACTATTACTCTAAGAATGAGTTTGAGCTTATTAATAGATATGAGCGCATATTTGTTATTGAATATAATTTTTTTTATATTGTGTTAATTTGTTTGTTGAGTGGTTTATGGATTATGGTTAATACGAGTAATTAACATCATTGATAGGGATATCTAAACACTTGAATAGAAAAATTCGACACTGTGTTGTTTTAAATAGGGTAAATGAAATAATTTTGCCCAAATTATTTTTACATATAAAAGGAATAATTTTCAGAGAATTATTTTAGTATATATGGTTGCTTGGTTGTTAGGAAGTGATAATATTAAATTATTATCATTGATTTGGGAAATGAGTAAAAAGATAATATTATAACTAAAGGTTAAGAAATAAATTTATATAACAAAATGGAGTTTGTAAATCTAAATTATAAACGTGATTTATAATTGAAAATGAAAAAAACAAATAATATAATATTCCGAAGTAATATTTGAATATAGGCTGGATGGATATGGAATATGAAATTTGAAAATTAAATTCCTTTGAGTTTGAAAATGATTTTCAAAGGTTTTGGAGGAATGATGGTGATATTATTTCGAAAATATTTTTGAATTGGATTTTAAATCTGGTGGCATTTGGATTTAAAAAAAAATGTGGCAAAGGGTTTTTAAAGACGTAAAAGCATTAAACTCACTTTGGTCGCTGGAAAATAATTTCGATGAAGACTGCAGGATCATCAATGTTCATTTTCGAGTTTCCAATAGATAAATCGCTACCTAAATGTTTTAATTGGAATCGTTTGCAAAATTGGGTTTGGTTTTGAAATTCAAAGGAATAATTGGATACACCAAAGGATTTGGGATACACTCGATTTCAAAAATGGTTTTGAGGTGCTAAGTAATTGTTTAAACTATGGGAGTTTAATTAAAAATGTTTATGAATAAGTTTGGGAACTTATAAAATTGAAATTCGTTGGAATAAAAATTTACTTGAAGGATAGTTAAATTAAAATAAGGTGAAAACGAAATAAGGTAGAAAAGTAAGTCAATTAAATGAAGTAAATTAAAAGAAGTTAGCAAATGGAATTTAAATAAGTTGGGAAACTTATAGAAGTCTAAAATTTGGATTGAATTGGAATGTAACTGAATCAAGGTAAATAAAAGTGAATTTGAAGAAAAAGTCTAAGTAGACTAAGTGAAATGTCATTGAAATTTACTAAGTTGGAAATAAATTTGTGAATGAACAAATGAATTTACATTTGTAAGTAAATAAAATCGAAAATTGGATACTAGAATTAAATTTGAATTGTGTGAAATGGAAGTTAGTCAAGTTGGACTAAAAATAATCAAAGTTTGATAATAAAATCCATGGAGATTTAAAATAAATTAGCAAGTGGAACTAACTAAAGAAATGGTAAATTAAGTGTGGGTTGAGATAATGTGAATAGAATTCAATATTTAAAAATGAAAGGGGCAAAATTGAATTCGTATGGAATTGGAAATTCAATTTGAATAAAAGAGAATATAAAGGCTTATGTGATGAGGTAAAAATAAATATTAAAGTATATAGAATATTTATAATAAACTTAAGGAAAGTAAAGGGTGAAATTCTTAAGTAAAATTTGATATTGGGAAAATATTCTAAGTTAATATTTGATGAGGGTCCAATAAAGCTGTGAAATGGATAATTGTGATATGCCAAAGGAAATTAAAATAAATGTGAATAAAAAGAGAATTGATATAGCTAATAGATCAGTTGAGATAAACACGTAAGATGTATGTGTATTATTTTATTCGCATAACAATTTGATCCAGATTCGAGCACAGAATTTCGAGATAGCCATATCGATCCGAGTTGGGATTTTTCACTCGATTTTCGACGGCGAACTTTGGATATGGATTTTTGATTGATTTTGGAAATTCTCTATCATAGTTAAGGCTATGCAAGGAGAACGATGGTTTCTGATCAAGTAACCAGATCTGAGTTCGCATTAGGAAGTCGGGTGGACGATACTAGTGTGTAAGTGAAATTGTGCGATCGAGTGAGTGATCGGATTGGATATTGCGTATGGATGATATGTGTACATCGTACAGCTTAAGTGAAACAAGTATTGAGATTTTGTAAAAGAATTGAACATAATGATTTTGAATTCTGTGATTGGGCATTGTTACTGAGTAGGGTGCAGGTATTCAAAACCAAGAGGAATTTGGGGTTTTTAATTTATGAAGATAAATTTGTTTTCTCGACAAAAAGGTATGTATTTAAATTGTCGTATGAAATTTGATGGGTTTCTGATCTAGCCACTTGGCTTTTGTTTTATTTTGAAAATTTAGGGCCCGTAGAGGCATTTTGTAGTTGTACCGATCAAGCCGCGCAAATGAGACGTTGGCGAAATTTTTCGAAAATTTAGGGAGTTAGAAAATTTTGAGAAAATTTTGATAAGTTTAAAAGGTTGGTTTAAACTACAATTTGAATTATCAAGGGAATAATATTGTTTGTAATAGATAGGTGAGTTTGGAAAGTTAGTAGGGGTAATAGTGTCTTTAATAGAGAGATTGTTTTGGGAATTTGTTTGAAAACTGTTTGGTTTTGGAAAGATAGTAAACGAGTATGGGACCATTGTTCCTAACTAGTAATTTCGAGGACGAAATTCTTTTAAGGGGAGAGGAATGGGACGAACTGGAATTTTGGATATTTGAAATTGAAATATTTAATTGATTTTAAATATTTAAAAAATTAGGTTTAACATGAATTTCAAATATCACCATTTATTGGATAATTTAATTTTTGAATTAAAGCATTGGAAATTGGGTAAAATATGAAATCTTAAGTTTTAAGCTTGTTAAAAATATTTTAAAGGCTTATAAAAATTTATATTGATCATACTGAAGATAATAGAAGTTTTAAATTTGAGTTTGAAAGTGTTTTGTTCAGTTTTAAATTGACATTTAAAAATAGCCTTCCGAGGCATTGTCTCGGAATTCGATGAACCCACTTCCGTTGGATCCGTAATAGTGTATTATTACTGGATTTCAATTTTTGTAGTGTTTGGAGTTATTGTATGGCCGTACGGTATATAAACACGCTGAAATCTATATTGGAAGTTTAATTTTATAACTGGGTCCAAAAGCTATCTTCTCCATACGATCGAATCGAGACTCAAAATCTTTTCCATCGTGTTCGTAATAGGTCACACCTCGATCGGAGTTCGAAATTTTAAGTTGCATTTTTGAGATGATTTAAAACTAAAAATTTAAATATAATTTGACGGATCAAAATAATTCACATCAGAACTTTATCTTTTCATACATGGCTACTTGTCTTCTTGTTCGTTCCATCTGTCACACATGCTTCATTCTCCTTTTTATTTTTAGTAATACAAAATAAATGAAATGATTTCCTCTCCAGTTCAATTCTTTTCAAAAACCCTATCCCAAACCAAATCGAACAAGATTTCGTTCGTATATAAAAAAATAACGAAATCGAATTCAGTTTCGAATCAGAAGTCACGGGCTCTCTTTCTAGCTTCAAGTCGCGACCTTTTCCTTTCAGATCGAGACTGTTATCTTGCTCGAAAATCGAACAGGAAGGCTTCGATCCAAGGATCGGGATTTGGTGGGGCTCGTTATCGTCGATGGTGAGCTGCGGATCGAACGACCGGGGGGGGGGGGTTGAATTGAGGCTTCGACGTTAGGGCGTGTGCATGTATGAGATTTGGTCGCGACATCAGGGGCAGCGACCAGTGCTCTCAAGAGGTGGATCGCGTGAGCGCGTAGACAGTTGGGGTCTCGCATTCGAGTTCGATGGGGGTGGCGACTTCGCATGCGCGATAGGGTGGGTGCGGTGGGTTGTTGGTGATGGTGGAGGCTTCAACGTCGTTCGAGGTGGAGTCTGGGTTCATGCTTCAGCAGTGAGGTATTTGCAGATTTAAATTTATTTAAATTTTTGTAATATATATGTATATAAACTTACAAGGTATGTATACCAATTATTCTTTAAATTAAGATTTATGCAAAACGGTAAGCAAAAGTTTTGGATAATCCTATTTATAAAAGAAAAGAAATTTTCTATTTTTATTTTACAAAAGGAAATTTCAGTTCAGTAAACTATATATGTGTATATGTTAGAGAAATATATTTATATTTACAGTTCGGTTCAAAAGTTTGTATGAATATTTGTACAGTAAAGTAGAAAACTTTATACAAATAAGATTTGGAAATATAGAAAGTTTTAAAATGTTTAAAGTTCATGTAAAATTGGATTTTTTTAAAACATATATATATTATTTTGTATGCAATTTGAAAATGAAAAAAAAATACAATTTACTAGGTTATGTTAAAAAACTAATTTATTAAGGTGATTAATTTATTTAGTAACTCATTAATTATTTTAGTTACTAAAAATAATCTATTAAAGGAAAAGTAGTTTAAGTTAAATTATTAGTTTAAAATTAAATCATTAGTTAATGATAAATTATCTATTCGACTATTTCAAATATTAATAAACCGTATAATGTTTATACAAGGTCTGAAATCGTGGAGAGACAAGCCGATTTGGATCGGATTGCAAATTAAAATCAGAGGTGAGTTAATCTCACTCATTTGGATTACCATTTACATTTAAATAGTTAAATTTAAATGATTGGTTGATTGCTTGAATTGATGATTTATTATCAATCTGGATGTGATATTATATATAGTAACACACATATATATATATATATATATATATATATATTGAAGTAATTGATATTCCTGCATTATATAAAGGATGAGACCCTATGTGCTCCGCATAAGAGCGGATGACTCTTTATACCGCGATATCTCCCTCGAAGTGAGATTGGTATTTTTATATTATGCTAACATCTGTGGATGTAGGGAAACAGTTTGGAGGGATCCAACTGGATTCCTCAAAATATTGGAATTTATTTTCATATTTGGTGATATGTTTTATTTGATAATCTGTGACAGATTATATTGATTATATTGGGAATTGAAAATACTGAATGCTATGGTTTGACTGAATATATCTTTTGTATACTGAGATATCAAAAACATAAAGATTGAATTTTAAAGGAAAATAAAAGAGGAAATTCTAAGTAAAATAAATATAGTGAACTTGGATAAATTAAAAGGATGAATGTGGAATTAATTGGTTTTGGAATAAAATTTGGGTCGGTAAAGGAATTTATTTTAAAATGGGGTTAATTTTGGAAATCGATTTGAAAATTTAGTAAGTGTTTGAAATAGTGATTTAAAAGGAAAATGGGACTATGGAATTTATAAACTGGGTTTATAAATAAAGTGAAATAAATATCAGTGGATATTTGAGATTTTAAATTCACGATGGGAATTTATAAGGAGATGGTAAATTGTTTTAAAAATAAAAAGGTGGTTTTATCTTTAAAAGTATGGAAAATAAATTCATGGGATTTGGGCATAGACTAAATTGGGATAAATCAAGAAGGATTTATAAATGATTAGATGGGCTATATTGAAATGGAAAGTGTATTTCCCTGAATGGCCAAGTACATTTTCAAAGAAGATTTCCAAATATAAGTTAGAGGTTTTAAAGAAGTTTTAAAAGAATGTTTTAGAAAGAAATTATTATTTAGTTGTTTAAAATTAAAAAAAGTAAATATCTATTAAGTTGATTATATAAGTAAATTATTTTAAAGGTATAACTAGTATTATGATTTAAAAGATAATTATTTAATATTCATCCCTTATAGAGTAACTTTAAATTTAGTTTTGGCTTAAGTTTTAAATGAGAAATTATTATAGAAATTTCATAACTAGTATTTTAAATAAAGTGTTCCAAGTAGATTATATTTCAAAATGTTTTAAGTGTATATTTTTGAGAAAAGTGATTTAATTTGTTTTAAAATCTAAATTCAATAAGATTTGGCATTTTCGGTGGAAATAAACAATTGGTTGGAAATTATTCCGCGAGAAGAAAAGTGATTTGAAAACTATTTTCAAAGATTTGAAGTGTATAAAAATACCTTATGAAGATATTTCGAAGTAAATAATTTGGGAAGTTATCAAGGCCTGATGGTTGCTGTGGATATTATTTGATAGTTAAATAACCGACTATCAACATTGACTAATGCGTTGATCATTTCAAAGAGACCGGGATCAGGTTTAATTATCCGAATACCACTTCGATCCAGTTTGAATGTTTGTGAATGAAGACCGTGAAGATAACGAAGACGGTATTTCGGTTTGTCCAGACCCAGGGCAACTTGTATGGATGAATGCTATCAGACCGTAGTCAGAAGGACGGTGAGCATTCTAAGTAAATGTGTTCTAAAAAGGTAACGCATAGCCTCAAGCCTCATCAACCAGGAATGGCTAAAACAGGGGAGGTGCAGCAAGGCTAAGTGGCTAGCAACCAATTACGGTAAGGTCATCCATGTCTAGATGTCCTATTTATTCGGCTATGTAGACGGTTGCTAATACCAATCGCGGGGTGATCTTATTCGGACTATCCAGTAAGGGGTAGCTTCGGCCTTGTGTAGCAGGGGATCGAGAGGGATCCTCGGTACTATGTCGGGCGGTACCCCAATAGCCCTGCCATTGTATGGAATCCAATCTCCATTAAGCGCCTGCGCGGTTTTGATTGTTCCCAGCTATGCTGAAACGTGAGATGCAAGCATTTCAGCTAGATTCTATTTTACTTTCTATAAAAACTATTATAATATCAGACGGATTTGATAAAAATGTTTTTGTAATCGTAAGGTAAAACCCGACATGTTTAGTGGCATGGTCTTACGAGATACCTTTGATTTCAAAGGATTTTGAAAACTTTAATAATTCAATTGAGTGTGTTTCTCACGCTGGTTTTCCAGACTGACTCGGATGTTATTTTACTATAATGCTCGAGTCAAATTGAGTATTATAAATACATGATGGGATGTTATGGAGCTCAGGAGACGAGCTGGATGGCGAGACGTATCACACGTACTTGATGTATATTCCGTTGTGTAGTATAAGATGTATAGTCAGCTTTTGTAAGGACAAGTTAATATAACTGCCCAGTATCTTGCTATTGATTGTATTGTACTCTGATGATGTAATGTATAAAATGGATATAGTTTTTTCTATATAAAGATCAGTTATTATCTATTATATGTTTCTCTGCTGCGTTTGTGAGATTCTGATGTTGTTTTGTTTTCTCTTCTTCTACCTCCTTCTTCTTTACCCTAATGGTTCATATTTCCGTCCACTTTGAGTTGATCTGATGGAGAATATTATAGACTTAAAGGGGTACGATTTGCTGGCCGTTACGTACTTGGACCACAAATGATAGGATATGTCGGAGAAGGTAGAGTAATATGGAAAAGAATGAAGGCGACATAAGATAGGTAGAAATCGTATGCTGATAAAAGGCAAAAGCAGTTAGAATTCAGGTTGGGGATCTTGTGTTCATGAAAGTATATATCTTAAGCATGTGATGATGTGCAAGTTCGCATCAAGATTTGTTAGACCGTTTAAGGTGTTGGAATATATTGGAGGATTAGCCTATAAGATGGAGTTTCCAAATAAAATAGCCGAAGTTCAAATTCTATTTCATGTGTCATATTTGCGAACATGACTTGGCTACAGTAGGAGAACATAGTCGGATGGAGGATGTCAAATAGAAATTAAAGCGAGTTTATTTAAAGGAGATGCACAGATAGTGGAGTAAGGAATTGAATTTTGAGAAATAAAGTAGTCAAGCTAGTGAAGGTGCAATAGGAAACGATCCGACAGAGAGTGCGTGGGAGCCTAAGGGGAAAATATGGGCTTCTCAACCCAACTCTTTACCGCTACATTCTTTTGGTTGGTATGATTTACTAGGAGTTAGACTTGATTGCTTAGATGGTATGTTAATGATTAGATGTTATAATTATTGTATGCTACGTTATATGCTATTTCTTATGTTACTAAAGTTTCATTCAAATAGAACTGCCAGTTTTATATTAGTGTTGCAGTGCGTCATGCCTTCTATGCCATATCTCTGCATTCATATAGGATGCATCTTTTAGCTTTGTTGCATTATGCTAAATTCAGATTTGTTATCATGCTCATGTTCATCCTATATCTTGTTTGGATGCTATTGAATGTGTGTATAACTCTTTTTAAATGTGATGGTTGGTTTAATATAGATGATTGGTTTTTACGATTAGCAGTGTGCATGCAGGAGTGATATAGTTAAGTAAACAAGAGAGTGAGTTTCTATTACAACTTTTGTTTATTTGGAATTTTAAGGTTGAAATTCTTTTGTTTGGAGATTGCAATACCTCGAAATTTTGTATATATTTAAATAATTATTATTTAATAATAAATAAATTTGAATTTATTTAGAGGGAAATTTGGTAAATTATAATATAAGTGAAAATTAGTAATTTTTACAAATGGTTGAATTTACTTACAGGAGTTCTGACCATTACATAGCTCTCGTTTTTCTAGTCAAGATGGAGTATTCACTTGTCCAAATTGGATGTCGTGTAAGTGAGATAACCAGATTATGTTTAAATGGGCTGGGTTTGGGGTTGAGCTGGGCCAGGCCATAATTTGAATTTAAATATGAAACAATAGTTCAGTTTTACCTCCTAAAGCCTATTTAAAATATATGTACATTTCAGTTTCTCATTTCCCGACTTCTCATTTTTGGAATTTCACCGATTCCATCTTCTTCCTCCTTCCCTCATCCAACACTAAATCATCAATTCTTAATGAAATTTAATGAAACAAGTTGCATAGTTTGGAGATGAGATTCTCTATCATTTGTAGTAATTGTTATAGGTGATTATGAAGATTTATATTTCTGGAAATTTGGGACGGCGGGAGAATTTGGTTTCTTTGGCTTGAAATTAGTGAGTGAATCCACTCTGATTATTATATAATGCTATGATAATTTTATAAGATATTTTAAGACTGACTTAGGGTTGAACTATAAAGTAAAATATGTATAAACAAGGGTATATATATTTAAGAAATAAAAGCACATACCCTTCTTTTTAGAAACTTCAAAAAACCTTTTTTTACACAAATTCGAAGTGGAACCTAAAGAAATACCAATTTGATGTTTGTAAATATGTTAGGACCTTAGAAACATTGTAAACATTGTATATATGATATGAAACCATTAGAACCAAAGAAATAAGTATAAATCAAAATATGGAAACAAATTAAACAAAGATATGGTGGGCACCCATCGGTCCACCGAAGGGCCAACCTGATTTTGGTATTCAATGTTTTCAAAACTCTATTTTGATGTGTGACTATTCAACTTTTTGAGTGACATTTTCCCCACCGATTCTATCGTGATTTCTTGACTTGTGAAGTAGCTGTTTGGGTGTATAGATAAATGATAATGTTCGAAATGAGGATATAGTACAGAGGATTTGGTATAACCTATGGGTGTACGAGCCATTTACCGATAGGTATAACCTGAATCTTATAACGCACGCGGTGGGTCCTTGATTCATGATATTGACGTGACTTCCCCTATAAAGCATCGAGGCTAGTCTAGGAGGGTTTTGATGTGGACAATAGTTGACCTGTAGCACACATGGTGGGAGTAGACATGATTCAAATGCATGACTGTCCTTTACTGCACGTGGCGAAACCGGATAATCGTAGATGTGTAATCCTTTACTACAAGGGGAGAGATCGGATTACATTTAGAGCTATTTAGATAGTATAACGTCATTTTGTAGCATGGCATAGGTGAGTTTAGAAGGTATAAGAATTAGGCTTAAACCATATTATATCATTGTCATAGTAGTATATAAGTGTTAGATTGGTTTCACATACTCAAACGTACGTCTGACCCAAACCAATATTTTCTATCTATATTATTAAAGATGATGGAGTCTAGAGGCGTGATGGACCAAGAAGCATGGATTTGCATATATTGTAAATATTAAATGTAAATGTTGTATATAACCTGATTTTGAAGACACGATGTGATAATGTGTGGGTTTGATTTAGATCGGCTCATGCAGACTTATGTTATGTTATCAGATTATGTAATTTATAAAATATATTTGTGTAATAAGATATATAAGGTGACCCTTCATTGTGAGATTCTGAAAGTTGTTAGTTTTTATCTTTTTCTCTCTCTTTGTATATCATATGTATTATCTTCCAATGACTCATCGATTTGGGACTTTGTTTTATATTTATGTGGCTCTGAAATGGTGGGTTGTTACATTTAGTATCGAGCATAGGTCATAGGATTTGGGACGCGTTGAAAGTTTGTACTTGTATATTTTATAAAATATATAATATAATATACGTATATGAGTTGAATATATTTGTAGCTATTCCAGTTGAGTTATCTGCCTATTGACGAGTTGCTAATGAAACCCAATTACAGATAGCTAAGGATGAGTAAGTATGTAAGGATGGAAACTGAAATAAAGATATTTTGGTAGACTAAGACCAAAACTGGAATGGTACTAGAGTTGATCTTGGGGAACTGTATTTATACATCCATGTTCGGTTCCACCGATATCTATGAACAATTGGTCAAATTAGTGTAAACATTACACTACCTGCATTTGTATATGAGAAGTGATTCTTAGTACTATGTTGGAAGTAAACCCTAAATGACATTGGAAATATGGCCAAACACTTGATAGAGTATATGTTCTCGTTTGGATTTGATTTAGCAGATGTACTGCATAGTTGCCTATCGTGGATGGTAAGAGGATCGAGTTTCGAATGTAAAATATTTTTAGAAACTAAAAGTAAATGTTTAAAAAGGGAAGAAGTTTTGATAGCCAAAGTTATAAAATTCATTTATAAGAAAGTTTTTGAATTGATACAGTGTTTATACAAAAATAATGGGTTTTTGAATTTTTTTGAAAAATAGATTTAAAATTTAAATCCAAAGTTGAATTTATATTCATTTTAAATAAGAATTTTGAAGGAATTAAGAAATTAAACATCTGAACACATTTATAGTAAATATGATTAATGACTGCAAAAATGGTTTTCTAAAATTATTCAAATGCGGTATGTAGCTAAAGTGAATTTTAAAGTATATTTTCATATATACACGCACATACGCACATAAATATATTAAATATAAATTATTCTATTTAAATGTTTTGGAAATTTTCTATTTACAAATATATATATATATATATATATATATATATATATATTTACATATGGTTAAATAACTATAAATTATTTAAAATGATATTTTGAAATAAACAAAGAGTATTTTAGAAAACAACCATTGTTTATTTAAATTTTAATGTGTTTAAAAGTAGTTATTATTAAGTTATTGACGCTAAGGAAATTGACTTGTGTTGAAATATAACTATAGAAACAAATAATTTTTTGATGAAAAAATTATTTTCATGGCTTTAAATCAAACAAGATATTTTGGGTAAAGCGGTATTTTGAAAAGTGACGATGCATTTTAAACGCGAATAGAAGTTTTAAAATTTTGATGCTGTGAAGAATTTTCAATCAGAAAGTCTTTTATTTTAATTATAAAGTATAAGGAGTTCTGAATAGTGAAATTTAATTTTTTTTTTTTTGATGGGTTAAAAACAAATAAGGAAGATAAGGGTTAGCATTAGAAGTGGACCCAATTGCAACTACAATACTATCTGTTGTAAAGAAGTGGAAAATAAATCGTAAAAGGATGCGAGTTATGTTTTTGCATAAGCAGCGGTAAATAGTTCAAGCGTAAGGCTTGCATAGTGCTTGGATCGACTTACTTTGGAATAGTTTGAAGGGCTAGATATGGGATGATGCTGGATACAAATAGAATGTAGCTTGGACGGAGATCAGTGCACTGGTCACAATATTGTTATAAGTCGTGATCCTGATAGTTGTATGAATTTGGATAAGAAAATTTTCAAAAAAAGGAAGGAAGAACGTGGTTATAGTTAGAAAGAGGAAAATCTAACCAAATTATTATGTCAAAATATTATATGAAAGAGAATTTATGTAACGACCCACCTTTTTGGACAGTTTAAATCGACGATAGACCACACACATCAGACTCACACCATACAAAAGGTCAGATTGGTATGGGTAAAGAAGAAAACAGAGAAAGAAAAAAACAAAACAAAATCTCGCAGTGGAATGATAAAATATAATAATCAAATAACAGTTCATGAAGCTGTTTACAAAACATTTGATTATATTATACAACACAGAATCAGAGTTACATACAACAAAGATAAATATCAATGTAGTAGAATAGTATGAATGCAGTGGAATAATATAATAAATAATAATTGTACAAATCTTCGTCTTCATCCTCCAGAAATAAGGTCTTTAAATCCTGAAATGCTCAGGCTGACCCGAGCGAATTGTAAAAACAAAACACTCGAGTCAGAACTAAAAGATCTTATGTGAGTTAAATCAACAGCAAAAAAAATGAGTGGAACGACATCAGGGATGTTTACGGGGTTTGACATCTCCTATCTAGTGTCTAACGCGAGTGCAGTAACTTAAGAGATGTTCGGGATTCATATCTCCTAAGGATCCATTAAACCATCTACTATGTAGTATAATAAGCTGTTATAATATATCTATAGTAAAGTAAAAGTATTAAAATAGAGTTAAGACGCTACCCATATCCCCCTTAACACATTTTATAATTCCATAGTCTATACAGTACCGTAATATTCCGTAATCTAGGGCTATCAAAGGATACTCCATAGGTATGACATAAAACAAACTCGTAGTGGTCTCGATATGGTAGGTGACACGACACAACTAGACAATGCCAGAGTAGATATACCAATTACACTTCCGGACTGGTGCTAACGCATATCAGCTACTATCGCCCACCTTGGAACAAACTCCCGAATAAAAATCGCGGGTGACCACCAAATAAATCGCAAAGTCAGAATATAGTATCGATGGAGTTTTCCCGATCGGAGGAATGACCTCACTTGGCCTGTCAATTACTCCTGTTTTAGCCACCTTCAGCTAACTCATGGGAGTCAGTTCGATGTATATACCTCATATAGGATCGTCACCAACCATCCTACTTTATTTTGGAATCTCCACCGCGTACACAGTTGTTAAAGTGGTTTTGGTATTGGCAGAGAGTATGATAATATCCGATCCCAGTCTCTTTAACGACCAATCACTTATTACAAATCCTGTAACGGAAGCGATTTTTCGTTGCCGAAAAACCGAACCATTAGGGTTTTAGAAAGAAGAAAGAGGTATTTAAGAAAAGAGATAAGAAAAAGATAGAAGATGGAGAGGAAAGAAAATAGATCATTTTAAAATAGAAAGAAAAGAGAATAGAACGGAATAGAAAACAACAGAACAACATCAGAATCTCACAATTCGCAGCGGAACAACATATAATAATAAATGAATAATCTTTAAACAAAGAACTATATCAGTTATTACATTACATTACATTTCATTTCATTACATCAGAGTGTACAACAACAAACAACAAACAGCGGAAAAGAAATACTATATACTAGTAATACGCCATGCCATCCAGCTTGCCTCCAGCAATTCCTGAATATCCAGAATATCCTGATAAACCTTAACTCTTGACTGCCCGTGTGAAATTGGTGGGCACCCAGAGTTTAGGAAGGAAAACAATAAACTCCGAGTCAGTCATGTGACTGGTGTGAGAACTCAAAACAGTTTATTTAACTTTAAAATCAAAATAGAGAGATATTTTTAAATTCAATTCGCAATGCTTTTAAAAATGAGACTACCATAAGGCCTCCCGCACACACACACATGCAAACGCAGAATCGGAGGAGATTTCTCCTTATGATAGTCAAAGATGCTTGATACGCATTAAAAAGAAGCATTTGATATTATTACTAGTGCATAGTGTAGAAAATTATTTCGAAAATAAAGATATAAATCTTAGCCAACATAGACATTTCGAACTATGCCTACTATAGCTACCATCCAAACAGTGTTGCGACACCATAAGTGAATGATAGGTTCTACAACTAAATCCGTACAAGTTTCGTATTGTTTCTTTGGATTTCCAACAAATGGTCAGGCCAAGGAACTTCCCATTGCCACATGAGAATGCCTCTGGAAGGACATTCCCGAGAACCAAACCGGAACTCTGCCAACACAAGGCCGGGTTACCCCTAACTGGGTAACTACTGACATGAGCACGCCATTCCCCGATCGTAAACGACCTTTCTCACGGGATCCCGATAACCAACAACCACAAAGTAATAAATTCGCAGTAACCACATAGGTTAAATATCTGGGCTCCATACCATGATACCACCTCTATCCAGAAGGAAATGTACATACCCTAAAGGGAGCTACCCCTCATAACCTTGCCGCATCTTTCCTGTTTTGACCGTTTCCGGGGTGTGAGGCTCGACGAAGTCACGTCCACAAAAACACACTTTATACAAAAAGCCGTGCTTTGGGTCAACAAATGATCATAGAAATGATCACCAAGATAGACGACAAATAAATGATCCTATCACAAATAATCAACACAATGATCATTTACAGCTACACTCAGCATGTCACATTACCAAATTGGGAATATATCGCTGATAACTTCAACTATATAACCTCTGAGCTCGTACGTCTCAGAGAAGGGTGTTAAGCTAAAAGAATAAATTCTCCGCCACCAACAGAAATATATTTGAAAGAAATCGGCTTTACATCTCAATTTGTAATGTCAGACACACAATCCATACAAGTCTGTTCCGGGCTCGAACAGAACCGAAGGCACTTACAAAGAAGTCCTTGCAATCCGAATAATCTCTAATCACGTTCGGATTTCCCATCACATATGGAGATCTCAATACCGGGGATCAGCCAGTGCAGAGACAATCAACAAGAAACCCTTTCGTTTTCGAAAATATCCGGTCTTCAACACCGATCTTCGAATGCAATTCATAACGACGTATCACATATTCGGAATGGGTTATACGACCCCAAGGTCCTTTCCCGGTTAACCCGAATAGTGAGCGCTTATTTTAAAAAAAAAATAAGTGTGGCATTCAATTTCAAACAAATCACAACAAATACCTATTTAAAGGTAAATATTGATAGTCGGTTATTGAACTATCAATAGATATGCCAACATCACCAGATTCCAAATAATTTTCCAAATTATTTATTTTCCAAAAATATCTTTACAAGATATATATTCTCCATTCTTTAAAAATAAATCAATATTTATTTTTAAACTCATTTTCCAATTTCATTTATAAATTCTATATTGAATTTACATTCCAAAATATTTATGAATATACGATTTCCATTCGATTTCTAATATTCATTTTCAATTTATCTTTAAAAAGATAAATTCCAAATATTCACTTAATATTGGAAAAGCATTTCTATACTTATTAACAATACGTAATTCACAGATCTTTTTATTTTCTACACTTAGAAAATATTTAATATACCCTAATCGAAATTAAGTATATATTTCATTCTTTAAGGAAATCATTCACTTAACCATATTTATTTGGGCCAAAACGAATGTTGTGTAAAACATCGTTACGACAACCCAAAATCACTAGTATAGGGATTCGAAATTAAAATAGATATATAAATCCCAATACTATACAAAACATTTCCTTTCGGAAATCATTTATTATAACAACAGTGTTATAATCTACCATTTCCTTCTATTTCTCGAAAACGTCTATTTCAACAATGAATGTTGAAATCTATGGTTTCGAATCTCAATACATTTTAAAACATCTTTAGATCGTTTTAATTCTATTTAAAACATCACATCCAAAATAATTTCTTTAACAAAATATTCACTATTCAAAAACGTGAATATACTTGTTAATAAATTTCATCACTTCTATTCATTTTATTTTAAAGAATTATTCACTGTCTAAAACATGAATATAATTCCATAAATAAATTACAACAATTCTTTATCAAAATAAGTCGTTGCGGATTTATAAAACAATGTTTATAAATTCTATTTCTATTTATTTTATAACAACTTCCTTTTATAAATTTCCTTTATAAATCTATTCAATTTCATATCTCAATGATATACTAAAATTTCATATTATAAGTTAAATACTTATAATTTATTTGTTTATAAAATCGTTCCTTTAAACTTCATAAATTTTCATAAATCTTATAACTTATAAGATTCATTTATTTATCCAAATTCCATTCTTTTAAATAACTTTACAAATTTTATAAACCTACTGTTTATAAAATTCCATTTATAACTTCACCGTTATAATTCTATAATTCCAATTTATGAAATTCATTTACAAATCATTCTATCACTTATAAAAGCTCGTTTTATAATTCCAATATCTTTAATTTATAAATATCAATTTATAAATCTTTTAATATAAAACAATTTATATTACTATTTTTAAAACGTCTTTAAACGCTTTTATAATTTCATCATTTGATTTATAAAATAATCAAATTCCATAAATTCTATAGATTTCATTCCTTTATGAAATTCATTTACAAATCATTCTATAACTTATAAAAGCTCGTTTTATAATTCAAGATATTCTAAATTTATAAATATCAATTTATAAATCTTTTAATATAAATCAATTTATATTATTACTTTAAACATCTTTAAACTCTTTCATAATTTTCATCATTCTGATTTATAAAATAAAAATTTTATAAATCCTATTTCTAGACTTCTTATAATAAATTCAGAAATCCCAGTTCAAACTATTTTATAAAATCACTAATCCCATAATTTCAAAAATCAACTTTTAACTGTATTTCTCAAAAATCATAATTTTTATAATATTAAAATTATAACGTTTATTTATTTAAGATGAATCAATTCCAATATTTTTATAAACTTATACTTTCAAAAATTATTTTAGAAATCAAAATCGTTATTTTTAAACTTCAAAAATTGGATCCAATGATGCAACACATCAATTAGTCAATCACGACTTTTCAAACATCATATATCATCCATGATAAACAATCAAATATCACAATATATGAAATCAAACAAATATTTGTGAGGAATCCAGTTGGATCCCTCCAACCTGTTTCCCTGCATCCACAGACATTAGCACAATACCATTCCGTTTCAAGACGGAATATCGCGGTACATGGGATTTTATAAATATTATCCGCTTACTAACGGCGCAAAAGGGTCTCATCCGCTATACAAATGCGGGAAATCAATCAACTGCAATATATACATATGCCAATATATATATATTGCTATATATATAATATAATACCAATTCCACTTCGAGGTGGAATATCGCGGTACATGTGTGTAATAAATAACCTCCGCTTACTAACGGTGTATAGGGTCTATTCACATCCAATATATATATATATATATAACAATCATCATTCAAGCATTCAATCCACACAACTAACAATTTTAAATCTAACTATTTAAAATTTAAATAAATCCTTTTGAGTGAGAAGTTCTCACCTTTGCTTTTTATTAGCAATCCATTTCCATCTTGACTCGATTTTCTTGATTTATACCTTGTATAAATATTTACACAATTTATTAATATTCGAACAGATCGAATAATAAATTTTCAATTGATAATCTCGATTCATCGGTGATTTCATTTTAATAGTTAAATTAACTGATGGTTTTATTTAAACCAGTTTCTTCTTTAATAAATTTATTTAAACTAATTTTGTCCTTTTAAAATAATTTTAACTAGAGATTTCCAATTGAACTAAATTTCTTTTAATACATTTTCTTAACTAACTATTTATTTAAATAAATTTTCCTTTGATAAAATATCCTTTAGTTATTAAAATAAACAGATAAATTTTGTTAAAATAATTAATCCTCATATTATGTATTATTTTAATATAAACTTAGTAGATTTAAAATCTATCTATACATTTATTTTTCATTTCTAACTAATGACTTATTTATTTATAAGTTAAATAAATCATTCTTTAATTACCATATTAATTTAGTCATTTTATTACCTTAATTATCTCTAAGATAACAAATTTCTTTATTAATGATTTCATTCTTTTAAAATCTACTTTAAGTTTAAACCTTGTTTTAAACATTTAAATATTTAAACTTTTATTTCAAATTAACTTCGCTTTTTATTTCAAATCAACTAATTTTTCTTTAATAAGATATTTAACTAAAAATTTAAATTTTCTTTTAAATTAAATTTATTTAACTAAAATCTTATTTTAACTAACAAATTCCTTTTTAAAACAACTTCTTTTAAATAATTAAATTTATCTAACTAATGATTAAATTCTCCCTTTTATTTTAATAAATGTGATTAGCTAAAAATTATATTTTAAACTAACAATGTTATTCTTAATATAAAAATTTGAACTAATATTTTCTTTTAAAATCTTTTAACAACTAAAAATAACTAAATTGATAAATAGACAAATTAATTGCCATTCTTTTTTTTTTATCTGTATATACATTATATATATATAAATTTAGAAATCGAATAAATAATAAAAAAAATAATAATACCTCACTGTGAAAATCAACAGCTCGTACTCGAGCTTCTCGTCGTCGCCGCCGCACTATCGCCTATGCCCTAGCCTCGCCTTCACCTTCAATCGCGAGTTGCCCTATGCTCGAACATCACCGCCCTTACCCCATCGACGTCGCCGCGCCTCGACCTGCGCCTACGCGTGCACCCACTGCCGCTGCTCCTTCGAATCGCGCGCGCCTTCACGACATCTCGACATCGCCCCCACTTGCGCCGCCGCCTACTCCACGCCTTCGAATCACCCACTGCCTCGTGCGATGCCCCACGCCGCCTCGCCCCATACTCGCGCGCACGCGATTTTTAATTTAGGGATTCGGCCATGATTTCTTTTTTTGAACGAGATTAAAGCCTTCTATTGCTTTTAATTTTTGAGGGGAGGGAACGAGATTCAGTATAAAGGGATGTCGCCATTGATTTTGTTTTCAAACGAACGAATTTGCTTCTGAAATCTGGGAGAGGGAAGGAGTATTTAAAATTAAACTGAGGTATGCTCGGCCATGCTCACACGAATTTAAGCGTGATAGAAGGCGTGAGAAAAGGAAGCATGTTTGACTAAATTTAAATTTAAATTTAAATCGTTGAAAATTTTGACGCGTTTACTCGTCGTGTGATCACATATCAACTCCGATTGATACGAAATTTAAAATCCGAGAATAATTCAATATTCCGGACCCAATGGAACTGGTTTCGTCGAATTCCGAGACTGCGCCTCGGACGGCTATTTTTAAATATCGATTCAAACGATTTAATTTCAAAACTGAATAATTCATTTTCAAATTCAATTCTGAAGCTTCTAAAATTTTCAATATTATCAATATGAATTTTACAAGCCTTTGAAATATTTTTATTCAACTTAAAATTGAAGATTCAAATTTTTATTCAACTTTCAATAGATTAAATTCTAAAATTTTATCGCCAAATTCAAAGTTATATTGAAAATTCAATCCAAACCATCATTCAAATATTTAAAATTAATTAAATATTTTCAAATTAAATTGTTCAAAATTCTGGGTCGTTACAATCTTCCCCCCTTAAAAGAATTTCGTCCCGAAATTACAAGTTAAGAAGAATGCCCTTTATCCCGTCTACTATTTTTCACAACTCAAAATAGTTTTATCAACTTACTAAAACAAATCTTTTTACTAGAGATTCACTATCATTTCAACTAGCTTTTCAACTTCAATTATAGGTTTCAATCAACATTGTTTTCCTAACAATTCAAATTTAAATTCAAATTTAAATTTCAAACTTTCAAAATTTCTCAAAATTTTTCTAACACCCTAAATTTTCGAAAAATTTCGCCAGCGTCTCCTTTGCGCGGCTAGCTCGGTACGACTACAAAATGGCATCACGGCCCCTCAGAATCAAAAGAAAAGAGAAAGCCAAGTGGCTAGAGAAGAAAGTCATCAAATCTCATACCGAAATTGAAATACGTACCTTTTTGTCGAGCAATTCAATTTTAATCTTTGAAATCAAAATCTCAATTCCTTTATATACCTGTATAACCTGCTAACAGTAGTATCCATTTCTAACATTCAGACTATTTTGCCAATTTTATTGCAAAATTTTCAACATATGCTTCTTATACGTTTTTACTTCACTGTTGAAGTTACACATTCAATTTCATTAAATTTTACATTTCAATTTCGTTTGAATTCAATTCACAATTTAAATTTTATTCAAATTCAATTCTCAATTTAAATTTCATTCGAATTCAATTCTCAATTTTAAATATTGAATTCTAACGATTAACTTTCATTTAGTAATTCATATTACTACCTTAAATTAGTTTCATCCACTAATTCATTTCAATATTTCAATTCATCTCGAATTTACTTAATTACTCAATTCAATTTTTATTGCTTACGACCAATTCACATACCATCTTTATTTAATTTTACTCACATTCCATATTCATATTCATTCCATTTGAAATTATTTCACAAATGAATAAATTATCAAGTTAATTTACTTGAATCCAATCCATTTTATTTTATTCCATTTACTAATGATAATAATTTAATATTATCACTTCCCAACAATCATGCAACCATATATTATAATAATTCATAGAAAATCATTTCTTTTCTATACAAAAATAGTTTTGGGCAAAATTATCTTATTTACCCGATTCAAAAATAATTTTATATTCACTAACAAATACGCGCTCATATCTATTATTACACTCAAACTCATTCTAGAGTACTGCTGACTCTATCTCTAACGAGTAATACCCAACAGAACCATGGTTGTCGCTTAACCATAAGCTCTGATACCAAATGTAACGGAAGCGATTTTTCGTTGCCGAAAAACAGAACCATTAGAGTTTTAGAAAGAAGAAAGAGGTATTTAAGAAAAGAGATAAGAAAAAGATAGAAGATGGAGAGGAAAGAAAATAGATCATTTTAAAATAGAAAGAAAAGAGAATAGAACGGAATAGAAAACAACAGAACAACATCAGAATCTCACAATTCGCAGCGGAACAACATATAATAATAAATGAATAATCTTTAAACAAATAACTATATCAGTTATTACATTACATTACATTTCATTTCATTACATCAGAGTGTACAACAACAAACAACAAACAGCGAAAAAGAAATACTATATACTAGTAATACGCCATGCCATCCAGCTTGCCTCCAGCAATTCCTGATTATCCAGAATATCCTGATAAACCTTAACTCTTGACTGCCCGTGTGAAATTGGTGGGCACCCAGAGTTTAGGAAGGAAAACAATAAACTCCAAGTCAGTCATGTGACTGGTGTGAGAACTCAAAACAGTTTATTTAACTTTAAAATCAAAATAGAGAGATATTTTTAAATTCAATTCACAATGCTTTTAAAAATGAGACTACCATAAGGCCTCCCGCACACACACACACATGCAAACGCAGAATCGGAGGAGATTTCTCCTTATGATAGTCAAAGATGCTTGATACGCATTAAAAGAAGCATTTGATATTATTACTAGTGCATAGTGTAGAAAATTATTTCGAAAATAAAGATATAAATCTTAGCCAACATAGACATTTCGAACTATGCCTACTATAGCTACCATCCAAACAGTGTTGCGACACCATAAGTGAATGATAGGTTCTACAACTAAATCCGTACAAGTTTCGTATTGTTTCTTTGGATTTCCAACAAATGGTCAGGCCAAAGAACTTCCCATTGCCACATGAGAATGCCTCTGGAAGGACATTCCCGAGAACCAAGCCGGAACTCTGCCAACTCAAGGCCGGGTTACCCCTAACTGGGTAACTACTGACACGAGCACGCCATTCCCCGATCGTAAACGACCTTTCTCACGGGATCCCGATAACCAACAACCACAAAGTAATAAATTCGCAGTAACCACATAGGTTAAATATCTGGGCTCCATACCATGATACCACCTCTATCCAGAAGGAAATGTACATACCCTAAAGGGAGCTACCCCTCATAACCTTGCCACATCTTTCCTGTTTTGACCATTTCCGGGGTGTAAGGCTCGACGAAGTCACGTCCACAAAAACACACTTTATACAAAAAGCCGTGCTTTGGGTCAACAAATGATCATAGAAATGATCACCAAGATAGACGACAAATAAATGATCCTATCACAAATAATCAACACAATGATCATTTACAGCTACACTCAGCATGTCACATTACCAAATTGGGAATATATCGCTGATAACTTCAACTATATAACCTCTGAGCTCGTACGTCTCAGAGAAGGGTGTTAAGCTAAAAGAATAAATTCTCCGCCACCAACAGAAATATATTTGAAAGAAATCGGCTTTACATCTCAATTTGTAATGTCAGACACACAATCCATACAAGTCTGTTCCGGGCTCGAACAGAACCGAAGGCACTTACAAAGAAGTCCTTGCAATCCGAATAATCTCTAATCACGTTCGGATTTCCCATCACATATGGAGATCTCAATACCGGGGATCAGCCAGTGCAGAGACAATCAACAAGAAACCCTTTCGTTTTCGAAAATATCCGGTCTTCAACACCGATCTTCGAATGCAATTCATAACGACGTATCATATATTCGGAATGGGTTATACGACCCCAAGGTCCTTTCCCGGTTAACCCGAATAGTGAGCGCTTATTTTTAAAAAAAAAATAAGTGTGGCATTCAATTTCAAACAAATCACAACAAATACCTATTTAAAGGTAAATATTGATAGTCGGTTATTGAACTATCAATAGATATGCCAACATCACCAGATTCCAAATAATTTTCCAAATTATTTATTTTCCAAAAATATCTTTACAAGATATATATTCTCCATTCTTTAAAAATAAATCAATATTTATTTTTAAACTCATTTTCCAATTTCATTTATAAATTCTATATTGAATTTACATTCCAAAATATTTATGAATATACGATTTCCATTCGATTTCTAATATTCATTTTCAATTTATCTTTAAAAAGATAAATTCCAAATATTCACTTAATATTGGAAAAGCATTTCTATACTTATTAACAATACGTAATTCACAGATCTTTTTATTTTCTATACTTAGAAAATATTTAATATACCCTAATCGAAATTAAGTATATATTTCATTCTTTAAGGAAATCATTCACTTAACCATATTTATTTGGGCCAAAACGAATGTTGCGTAAAACATCGTTACGACAACCCAAAATCACTAGTATAGGGATTCGAAATTAAAATAGATATATAAATCCCAATACTATAAAAAACATTTCCTTTCGGAAATCATTTATTATAACAACAGTGTTATAATCTACCATTTCCTTCTATTTCTCGAAAACGTCTATTTCAACAATGAATGTTGAAATCTATGGTTTCGAATCTCAATACATTTTAAAACATCTTTAGATCGTTTTAATTCTATTTAAAACATCACATCCAAAATAATTTCTTTAACAAAATATTCACTATTCAAAAACGTGAATATACTTGTTAATAAATTTCATCACTTCTATTCATTTTATTTTAAAGAATTATTCACTGTCTAAAACATGAATATAATTCCATAAATAAATTACAACAATTCTTTATCAAAATAAGTCGTTGCGGATTTATAAAACAATGTTTATAAATTCTATTTCTATTTATTTTATAACAACTTCCTTTTATAAATTTCCTTTATAAATCTATTCAATTTCATATCTCAATGATATACTAAAATTTCATATTATAAGTTAAATACTTATAATTTATTTGTTTATAAAATCGTTCCTTTAAATTTCATAAATTTTCATAAATCTTATAACTTATAAGATTCATTTATTTATCCAAATTCCATTCTTTTAAATAACTTTACAAATTTTATAAACCTACTGTTTATAAAATTCCATTTATAACTTCACCGTTATAATTCTATAATTCCAATTTATGAAATTCATTTACAAATCATTCTATCACTTATAAAAGCTCGTTTTATAATTCCAATATCTTTAATTTATAAATATCAATTTATAAATCTTTTAATATAAAACAATTTATATTACTATTTTTAAAACGTCTTTAAACGCTTTTATAATTTCATCATTTGATTTATAAAATAATCAAATTCCATAAATTCTATAGATTTCATTCCTTTATGAAATTCATTTACAAATCATTCTATCACTTATAAAAGCTCGTTTTATAATTCAAGATATTCTAAATTTATAAATATCAATTTATAAATCTTTTAATATAAATCAATTTATATTATTACTTTAAACATCTTTAAACTCTTTCATAATTTTCATCATTCTGATTTATAAAATAAAAATTTTATAAATCCTATTTCTAGACTTCTTATAATAAATTCAGAAATCCCAGTTCAAACTATTTTATAAAATCACTAATCCCATAATTTCAAAAATCAACTTTTAACTGTATTTCTCAAAAATCATAATTTTTATAATATTAAAATTATAACGTTTATTTATTTAAGATGAATCAATTCCAATATTTTTATAAACGTATACTTTCAAAAATTATTTTAGAAATCAAAATCGTTATTTTTAAACTTCAAAAATTGGATCCGATGATGCAACACATCAATTAGTCAATCATGACTTTTCAAACATCATATATCATCCATGATAAACAATCAAATATCACAATATATGAAATCAAACAAATATTTGTGAGGAATCCAGTTGGATCCCTCCAACCTGTTTCCCTGCATCCACAGACATTAGCACAATACCATTCCGTTTCAAGACGGAATATCGCGGTACATGAGATTTTATAAATATTATCCGCTTACTAACGGCGCAAAAGGGTCTCATCCGCTATACAAATGCGGGAAATCAATCAACTGCAATATATACATATGCCAATATATATATATATTGCTATATATATAATATAATACCAATTCCACTTCGAGGTGGAATATCGCGGTACATGTGTGTAATAAATAACCTCCGCTTACTAAAGGCGTATAGGGTCTATTCACATCCAATATATATATATAACAATCATCATTCAAGCATTCAATCCACACAACTAACAATTTTAAATCTAACTATTTAAAATTTAAATAAATCCTTTTGAGTGAGAAGTTCTCACCTTTGCTTTTTATTAGCAATCCATTTCCATCTTGACTCGATTTTCTTGATTTATACCTTGTATAAATATTTACACAATTTATTAATATTCGAACAGATCGAATAATAAATTTTCAATTGATAATCTCGATTCATCGGTGATTTCATTTTAATAGTTAAATTAACTGATGGTTTTATTTAAACCAGTTTCTTCTTTAATAAATTTATTTAAACTAATTTTGTCCTTTTAAAATAATTTTAACTAGAGATTTCCAATTGAACTAAATTTCTTTTAATACATTTTCTTAACTAACTATTTATTTAAATAAATTTTCCTTTGATAAAATATCCTTTAGTTATTAAAATAAACAGATAAATTTTGTTAAAATAATTAATCCTCATATTATGTATTATTTTAATATAAACTTAGTAGATTTAAAATCTATCTATACATTTATTTTTCATTTCTAACTAATGACTTATTTATTTATAAGTTAAATAAATCATTCTTTAATTACCATATTAATTTAGTCATTTTATTACCTTAATTATCTCTAAGATAACAAATTTCTTTATTAATGATTTCATTCTTTTAAAATCTACTTTAAGTTTAAACCTTGTTTTAAACATTTAAATATTTAAACTTTTATTTCAAATTAACTTCTCTTTTTATTTTAAATCAACTATTTTTCTTTAATAAGATATTTAACTAAAAATTTAAATTTTCTTTTAAATTAAATTTATTTAACTAAAATCTTATTTTAACTAACAAATTCCTTTTTAAAATAACTTCTTTTAAATAATTAAATTTATCTAACTAATGATTAAATTCTCCCTTTTATTTTAATAAATGTGATTAGCTAAAAATTATATTTTAAACTAACAATGTTATTCTTAATATAAAAATTTGAACTAATATTTTCTTTTAAAATCTTTTAACAACTAAAAATAACTAAATTGATAAATAGACAAATTAATTGCCATTCTTTTTTTTTATCTGTATATACATTATATATATATAAATTTAGAAATCGAATAAATAATAATAAAAAAAATAATACCTCACTGTGAAAATCAACAGCTCGTACTCGAGCTTCTCGTCGTCGCCGCCGCACTATCGCCTATGCCCTAGCATCGCCTTCACCTTCAATCGCGAGTTGCCCTATGCTCGAACATCACCGCCCTTACCCCATCGACGTCGCCGTGCCTCGACCTGCGCCTACGCGTGCACCCACTGCCGCTGCTCCTTCGAATCGCGCGCGCCTTCACGACATCTCGACATCGCCCCCACTTGCGCCGCCGCCTACTCCACGCCTTCGAATCACCCACTGCCTCGTGCGATGCCCCACGCCGCCTCGCCCCATACTCGCGCGCACGCGATTTTTAATTTAGGAATTCGGCCATGATTTCTTTTTTTGAACGAGATTAAAGCCTTCTATTGCTTTTAATTTTTGAGGGAAGGGAACGAGATTCAGTATAAAGGGATGTCGCCATTGATTTTGTTTTCAAACGAACAAATTTGCTTCTGAAATCTGGGAGAGGGAAGGAGTATTTAAAATTAAACTGAGGTATGCTCGGCCATGCTCACACGAATTTAAGCGTGATAGAAGGCGTGAGAAAAGGAAGCATGTTTGACTAAATTTATATTTAAATTTAAATTTAAATCGTTGAAAATTTTGACGCGTTTACTCGTCGTGTGATCACATATCAACTCCGATTGATACGAAATTTAAAATCCGAGAATAATTCAATATTCCGGACCCAATGGAACTGGTTTCGTCAAATTCCGAGACTGCGCCTCGGACGGCTATTTTTAAATATCGATTCAAACGATTTAATTTCAAAACTGAATAATTCATTTTCAAATTCAATTCTGAAGCTTCTAAGATCTTCAATATTATCAATATGAATTTTACAAGCCTTTGAAATATTTTTATTCAACTTAAAATTGAAGATTCAAATTTTTATTCAACTTTCAATAGATTAAATTCTAAAATTTTATCGCCAAATTCAAAGTTATATTGAAAATTCAATCCAAACCATCATTCAAATATTTAAAATTAATTAAATATTTTCAAATTAAATTGTTCAAAATTCTGGGTCGTTACAATCTTCCCCCCTTAAAAGAATTTCGTCCCGAAATTACAAGTTAAGAAGAATGCCCTTTATCCCGTCTACTATTTTTCACAACTCAAAATAGTTTTATCAACTTACTAAAACAAATCTTTTTACTAGAGATTCACTATCATTTCAACTAGCTTTTCAACTTCAATTATAGGTTTCAATCAAAATTGTTTTCCTAACAATTCAAATTTAAATTCAAATTTAAATTTCAAACTTTCAAAATTTCTCAAAATTTTTCTAACACCCTAAATTTTCGAAAAATTTCGCCAGCGTCTCCTTTGCGCGGCTAGCTCGGTACGACTACAAAATGGCACCACGGCCCCTCAGAATCAAAAGAAAAGAGAAAGCCAAGCGGCTAGAGAAGAAAGTCATCAAATCTCATACTGAAATTGAAATACGTACCTTTTTGTCGAGCAATTCAATTTTAATCTTTGAAATCAAAATCTCAATTCCTTTATTTACCTGTATAACCTGCTAACAGTAGTATCCATTTCTAACATTCAGACTATTTTGCCAATTTTATTGCAAAATTTTCAACATATGCTTCTTATACGTTTTTACTTCACTGTTGAAGTTACACATTCAATTTCATTAAATTTTACATTTCAATTTCGTTTGAATTCAATTCACAATTTCAATTTTATTCGAATTCAATTCTCAATTTAAATTTCATTTGAATTCAATTCTCAATTTTAAATATTGAATTCTAACGATTAACTTTCATTTAGTAATTCATATTACTACCTTAAATTAGTTTCATCCACTAATTCATTTCAATATTTCAATTCATCTCGAATTTACTTAATTACTCAATTCAATTTTTATTGCTTACGACCAATTCACATACCATCTTTATTCAATTTTACTCACATTCCATATTCATATTCATTCCATTTGAAATTATTTCACAAATGAATAAAATATCAAGTTAATTTACTTGAATCCAATCCATTTTATTTTATTCCATTTACTAATGATAATAATTTAATATTATCACTTCCTAACAATCATGCAACCATATATTATAATAATTCATAGAAAATCATTTCTTTTCTATACAAAAAAGTTTTGGGCAAAATTATCTTATTTACCCGATTCAAAAATAATTTTATATTCACTAACAAATACGCGCTCATATCTATTATTACACTCAAACTCATTCTAGAGTACTGCTGACTCTATCTCTAACGAGTAATACCCAACAGAACCATGGTTGTCGCTTAACCATAAGCTCTAATACCAAATGTAACGGAAGCGATTTTTCGTTGCCGAAAAACCGAACCATTAGGGTTTTAGAAAGAAGAAAGAGGTATTTAAGAAAAGAGATAAGAAAAAGATAGAAGATGGAGAGGAAAGAAAATAGATCATTTTAAAATAGAAAGAAAAGAGAATAGAACGGAATAGAAAACAACAGAACAACATCAGAATCTCACAATTCGCAGCGGAACAACATATAATAATAAATGAATAATCTTTAAACAAAGAACTATATCAGTTATTACATTACATTACATTTCATTTCATTACATCAGAGTATACAACAACAAACAACAAACAGCGGAAAAGAAATACTATATACTAGTAATACGCCATGCCATCCAGCTTGCCTCCAGCAACTCCTGAATATCCAGAATATCCTGATAAACCTTAACTCTTGACTGCCCGTGTGAAATTGGTGGGCACCCAGAGTTTAGGAAGGAAAACAATAAACTCCGAGTCAGTCATGTGACTGGTGTGAGAACTCAAAACAGTTTATTTAACTTTAAAATCAAAATAGAGAGATATTTTTAAATTCAATTCGCAATGCTTTTAAAAATGAGACTACCATAAGGCCTCCCGCACACACACACATGCAAACGCAGAATCGGAGGAGATTTCTCCTTATGATAGTCAAAGATGCTTGATACGCATTAAAAAGAAGCATTTGATATTATTACTAGTGCATAGTGTAGAAAATTATTTCGAAAATAAAGATATAAATCTTAGCCAACATAGACATTTCGAACTATGCCTACTATAGCTACCATCCAAACAGTGTTGCGACACCATAAGTGAATGATAGGTTCTACAACTAAATCCGTACAAGTTTCGTATTGTTTCTTTGGATTTCCAACAAATGGTCAGGCCAAGGAACTTCCCATTGCCACATGAGAATGCCTCTGGAAGGACATTCCCGAGAACCAAAACGGAACTCTGCCAACACAAGGCCGGGTTACCCCTAACTGGGTAACTACTGACACGAGCACGCCATTCCCCGATCGTAAACGACCTTTCTCACGGGATCCCGATAACCAACAACCACAAAGTAATAAATTCGCAGTAACCACATAGGTTAAATATCTGGGCTCCATACCATGATACCACCTCTATCCAGAAGGAAATGTACATACCCTAAAGGGAGCTACCCCTCATAACCTTGCCACATCTTTCCTGTTTTGACCATTTCCGGGGTGTGAGGCTCGACGAAGTCACGTCCACAAAAACACACTTTATACAAAAAGCCGTGCTTTGGGTCAACAAATGATCATAGAAATGATCACCAAGATAGACGACAAATAAGTGATCCTATCACAAATAATCAACACAATGATCATTTACAGCTACACTCAGCATGTCACATTACCAAATTGGGAATATATCGCTGATAACTTCAACTATATAACCTCTGAGCTCGTACGTCTCAGAGAAGGGTGTTAAGCTAAAAGAATAAATTCTCCGCCACCAACAGAAATATATTTGAAAGAAATCGGCTTTACATCTCAATTTGTAATGTCAGACACACAATCCATACAAGTCTGTTCCGGGCTCGAACAGAACCGAAGGCACTTACAAAGAAGTCCTTGCAATCCGAATAATCTCTAATCACGTTCGGATTTCCCGTCACATATGGAGATCTCAATACCGGGGATCAGCCAGTGCAGAGACAATCAACAAGAAACCCTTTCCTTTTCGAAAATATCCGGTCTTCAACACCGATCTTCGAATGCAATTCATAACGACGTATCACATATTCGGAATGGGTTATACGACCCCAAGGTCCTTTCCCGGTTAACCCGAATAGTGAGCGCTTATTTTTAAAAAAAAAATAAGTGTGGCATTCAATTTCAAACAAATCACAACAAATACCTATTTAAAGGTAAATATTGATAGTTGGTTATTGAACTATCAATAGATATGCCAACATCACCAGATTCCAAATAATTTTCCAAATTATTTATTTTCCAAAAATATCTTTACAAGATATATATTCTCCATTCTTTAAAAATAAATCAATATTTATTTTTAAACTCATTTTCCAATTTCATTTATAAATTCTATATTGAATTTACATTCCAAAATATTTATGAATATACGATTTCCATTCGATTTCTAATATTCATTTTCAATTTATCTTTAAAAAGATAAATTCCAAATATTCACTTAATATTGGAAAAGCATTTCTATACTTATTAACAATACGTAATTCACAGATCTTTTTATTTTCTATACTTAGAAAATATTTAATATACCCTAATCGAAATTAAGTATATATTTCATTCTTTAAGGAAATCATTCACTTAACCATATTTATTTGGGCCAAAACGAATGTTGCGTAAAACATCGTTACGATAACCCAAAATCACTAGTATAGGGATTCGAAATTAAAATAGATATATAAATCCCAATACTATACAAAACATTTCCTTTCGGAAATCATTTATTATAACAACAGTGTTATAATCTACCATTTCCTTCTATTTCTCGAAAACGTCTATTTCAACAATGAATGTTGAAATCTATGGTTTCGAATCTCAATACATTTTAAAACATCTTTAGATCGTTTTAATTCTATTTAAAACATCACATCCAAAATAATTTCTTTAACAAAATATTCACTATTCAAAAACGTGAATATACTTGTTAATAAATTTCATCACTTCTATTCATTTTATTTTAAAGAATTATTCACTGTCTAAAACATGAATATAATTCCATAAATAAATTACAACAATTCTTTATCAAAATAAGTCGTTGCGGATTTATAAAACAATGTTTATAAATTCTATTTCTATTTATTTTATAACAACTTCCTTTTATAAATTTCCTTTATAAATCTATTCAATTTCATATCTCAATGATATACTAAAATTTCATATTATAAGTTAAATACTTATAATTTATTTGTTTATAAAATCGTTCCTTTAAACTTCATAAATTTTCATAAATCTTATAACTTATAAGATTCATTTATTTATCCAAATTCCATTCTTTTAAATAACTTTACAAATTTTATAAACCTACTGTTTATAAAATTCCATTTATAACTTCACCGTTATAATTCTATAATTCCAATTTATGAAATTCATTTACAAATCATTCTATCACTTATAAAAGCTCGTTTTATAATTCCAATATCTTTAATTTATAAATATCAATTTATAAATCTTTTAATATAAAACAATTTATATTACTATTTTTAAAACGTCTTTAAACTCTTTTATAATTTCATCATTTGATTTATAAAATAATCAAATTCCATAAATTCTATAGATTTCATTCCTTTATGAAATTCATTTACAAATCATTCTATCACTTATAAAAGCTCGTTTTATAATTCAAGATATTCTAAATTTATAAATATCAATTTATAAATCTTTTAATATAAATCAATTTATATTATTACTTTAAACATCTTTAAACTCTTTCATAATTTTCATCATTCTGATTTATAAAATAAAAATTTTATAAATCCTATTTTTAGACTTCTTATAATAAATTCAGAAATCCCAGTTCAAACTATTTTATAAAATCACTAATCCCATAATTTTAAAAATCAACTTTTAACTGTATTTCTCAAAAATCATAATTTTTATAATATTAAAATTATAACGTTTATTTATTTAAGATGAATCAATTCCATTATTTTTATAAACGTATACTTTCAAAAATTATTTTAGAAATCAAAATCGTTATTTTTAAACTTCAAAAATTGGATCCGATGATGCAACACATCAATTAGTCAATCACGACTTTTCAAACATCATATATCATCCATGATAAACAATCAAATATCACAATATATGAAATCAAACAAATATTTGTGAGGAATCCTGTTGGATCCCTCCAACCTGTTTCCCTGCATCCACAGACATTAGCACAATACCATTCCGTTTCAAGACGGAATATCGCGGTACATGGGATTTTATAAATATTATCCGCTTACTAACGGCGCAATAGGGTCTCATCCGCTATACAAATGCGGGAAATCAATCAACTGCAATATATACATATGCCAATATATATATATTGCTATATATATAATATAATACCAATTCCACTTCGAGGTGGAATATCGCGGTACATGTGTGTAATAAATAACCTCCGCTTACTAACGGCGTATAGGGTCTATTCACATCCAATATATATATATATATAACAATCATCATTCAAGCATTCAATCCACACAACTAACAATTTTAAATCTAACTATTTAAAATTTAAATAAATCCTTTTGAGTGAGAAGTTCTCACCTTTGCTTTTTATTAGCAATCCATTTCCATCTTGACTCGATTTTCTTGATTTATACCTTGTATAAATATTTACACAATTTATTAATATTCGAACAGATCGATAATAAATTTTCAATTGATAATCTCGATTCATCGGTGATTTCATTTTAATAGTTAAATTAACTGATGGTTTTATTTAAACCAGTTTCTTCTTTAATAAGTTTATTTAAACTAATTTTGTCCTTTTAAAATAATTTTAACTAGAGATTTCCAATTGAACTAAATTTCTTTTAATACATTTTCTTAACTAACTATTTATTTAAATAAATTTTCCTTTGATAAAATATCCTTTAGTTATTAAAATAAACAGATAAATTTTGTTAAAATAATTAATCCTCATATTATGTATTATTTTAATATAAACTTAGTAGATTTAAAATCTATCTATACATTTATTTTTCATTTCTAACTAATGACTTATTTATTTATAAGTTAAATAAATCATTCTTTAATTACCATATTAATTTAGTCATTTTATTACCTTAATTATCTCTAAGATAACAAATTTCTTTATTAATGATTTCATTCTTTTAAAATCTACTTTAAGTTTAAACCTTGTTTTAAACATTTAAATATTTAAACTTTTATTTCAAATTAACTTCTCTTTTTATTTTAAATCAACTAATTTTTCTTTAATAAGATATTTAACTAAAAATTTAAATTTTCTTTTAAATTAAATTTATTTAACTAAAATCTTATTTTAATAACAAATTCCTTTTTAAAACAACTTCTTTTAAATAATTAAATTTATCTAACTAATGATTAAATTCTCCCTTTTATTTTAATAAATGTGATTAGCTAAAAATTATATTTTAAACTAACAATGTTATTCTTAATATAAAAATTTGAACTAATATTTTCTTTTAAAATCTTTTAACAACTAAAAATAACTAAATTGATAAATAGACAAATTAATTGCCATTCTTTTTTTTTTATCTGTATATACATTATATATATATAAATTTAGAAATCGAATAAATAATAATAAAAAAAAATAATACCTCACTGTGAAAATCAACAGCTCGTACTCGAGCTTCTCGTCGTCGCCGCCGCACTATCGCCTATGCCCTAGCCTCGCCTTCACCTTCAATCGCGAGTTGCCCTATGCTCGAACATCACCGCCCTTACCCCATCGACGTCGCCGCGCCTCGACCTGCGCCTACTCGTGCACCCACTGCCGCTGCTCCTTCGAATCGCGCGCGCCTTCACGACATCTCGACATCGCCCCCACTTGCGCCGCCGCCTACTCCACGCCTTCGAATCACCCACTGCCTCGTGCGATGCCCCACGCCGCCTCGCCCCATACTCGCGCGCACGCGATTTTTAATTTAGGGATTCGACCATGATTTCTTTTTTTGAACGAGATTAAAGCCTTCTATTGCTTTTAATTTTTGAGGGGAGGGAACGAGATTCAGTATAAAGGGATGTCGCCATTGATTTTGTTTTCAAACGAACGAATTTGCTTCTGAAATCTGGGAGAGGGAAGGAGTATTTAAAATTAAACTGAGGTATGCTCGGCCATGCTCACACGAATTTAAGCGTGATAGAAGGCGTGAGAAAAGGAAGCATGTTTGACTAAATTTAAATTTAAATTTAAATTTAAATCGTTGAAAATTTTGACGCGTTTACTCGTCGTGTGATCACACATCAACTCCGATTGATACGAAATTTAAAATCCGAGAATAATTCAATATTCCGGACCCAATGGAACTGGTTTCGTCGAATTCCGAGACTGCGCCTCGGACGGCTATTTTTAAATATCGATTAAAACGATTTAATTTCAAAACTGAATAATTCATTTTAAATTCAATTCTGAAGCTTCTAAAATCTTCAATATTATCAATATGAATTTTACAAGCCTTTGAAATATTTTTATTCAGCTTAAAATTGAAGATTCAAATTTTTATTCAACTTTCAATAGATTAAATTCTAAAATTTTATCGCCAAATTCAAAGTTATATTGAAAATTCAATCCAAACCATCATTCAAATATTTAAAATTAATTAAATATTTTCAAATTAAATTGTTCAAAATTCTGGGTCGTTACAAATCCGATGGTTCTTTTACATTTCCAAAATCATTTCGTACTTGATATCAAAATATCATATTCAACTCAAATCATATCACTTTCGAAATCATTACTTACTTTCGAAATCATATTCACCTTTGAAATCATATCGCATTTGAAGTCATAGTTTCAAAATTATATTTCCTTTCAAAAGTCATATTTCCAAAATAGGTTAAACTCTCATTTCAAAATTATCGTATTAAACCAAATATGTTATTTAAATCCCAACTTAGGTTATAATGTCGCTTAACCACATTTACTTTAAAAATCGAGGATTTGGATATAAACACAAAGTGTTTACTTAGTTTGAAATATAAAAAAATAGTTTACGTAGTAAAATTGGTTTACATAGGTTTTTAAATAGCTAAAATACTCTAAGATATTTAAAATGGAGTTAAAATATTTTTAAATTGATTAAGATAGTTAAATAGATTTATATTAGATTAAATAAAACTAAAATAGATTAAATAGCTCTAAAATAGATTAATTAGATTTAAAATGAATTAAAATGGTGCAAGTAGTTTAAAATAAATTAAATTGGTCTAAAATAGATTAAGATAATTTATATAGTAAATACTGATTGAATAATTTAATAAATTTGAAAATCTTAAAAATTTGAAATTTTAAAATAATATATTTTTAAAACTGTTATATTAAAATATGAACTTGAAATTAATATCAAATTAAACTATTCATTTCATTTCAACACATTTGGACCATTTTAAATTTCCAAATCAACATTAAATTCCAAACCTTTCAATTTAAAATTTCAATAAACTATTAAATATCATATCGTTTTTAATCCATGTTCAAATATCAATTTGGATTACTCCAATTTCAAAATATTTCAAGTTATATTTCAAACAAATTCAATAGCCCAATTCCAATAGAATTTCATTTATACTTAAAAATTTAACTTTCAACTCAACTTCTTAAAACAATTCCTTTTTAAACCAATTCACATATGAACACAAAATTTGATTTTCCTATAATACTTCAATTTATATAAATCAAATTTTATTTCAAAAATATCATTTAATTAAATTCAAAAATTAAGGATTTCAAAATCATTTAATTTAATCACTCTGGTGTTCGTATATAATTCTCTACCTTAGGGTCAAGTGGTATGGATATTTATCATTTCAATCCGCTTTTTAAATTTTATAGTAATATATCATTTCAAACCGCAATCCCAAATTAAATAAAATCCATAAAATCGCTCGAGTCTATCATTTCAACCCATAACGATTTTTCCTTAATCTATAGATCATTCGGGTATGTATCACTTCAACCCATAATGATTTTTCCTTAATCGATAGATCATTCGGGTATGTATCATTTCAACCCATAGTGAACTTGTAGTTTATGACGATATATAATACAACATCCGTTCATCCAATATCAACAATCAACATCCATCACAATCATCATCCCAATCAATCAATCAACATCAATATATAACTGATAATCAATAACAGGTATTTAACTGGCAATTTATATTCAATAATAAATTAAATAACGATTTAATTCAGATAAATTCAAATTAACCGAGTTGACGATTAAAATATACCAAACAGCCATATATAAATTTCTAATCACATCATAAATTTAATTTAACAAACATAAGAAATTCCAGAAGTTGTGAGTTGGTTAAAACACTCACCTTTGAATTTAAATCGAATTTAAATCCAATTTAAGCCAAAATTTAAAAAAAATTCAGAATTCGTCCAAATCAGCGTCATAATGTCCGGAACCGATACGATCCCAATGTAAGAAACCGCGCGTGAATCAGACATAGTATGTGAAAGTTATTCGAGTTAGAAGTTATGCGATTTAAAGTTAAAATAAATAAAAAAGATTAAAAATAAACGACACATCACCTGCTATAGAGGCCCTAATGCCAGATCTCGCTCACCCTGATCCATTCAACAGCATCGTTGACTGAACCTTTGACCATGTCCCTCAGCCTCTTTGCACTACCGTAGTCCAAGGCGCCACCACCATGAGCTCGCCCAGGCTTTCCCTCTACCGGCCGCCACAGTCCGACCCCCCTCCAGTGCAAGCCGCCGCCGATGACCATGAACCCTAGCGAATTTTTGGCATTGATTCGGCCAATGATTCGACTAGCGACCTACGTAGATATGCTCCCCTCGTCATTCTCCATGACCCCATAACCTCTAATCGACGATCCATCGATGTTTATCACAACGCGATGAACGACCAAGGTTGTTTCACCCAATTCCGGCTACCCAGTAACCCAGATCGAAAAACGAACAAAAGAATTTACTTGCGCTCGTCGAGAGCTTCAAATCAATATACAATATGATATAGTTTGAGGAGTCTGAATTTTTGATTTGATTTTGATTTCTAATTGAATTTGGGAATTTGTTTGTCTGCCATTGAGAAGGAGAAGTGGACAGATGAAATTGTACATACATAAAAATGAAAATAAGTAGGACCTAGGGTTTACAACTAGCTATTTATAGGCAGTTCTAAAAATAGAAAGAACGGACAAGATTCGATTGAACGATAAATGACCTGAAATGCCCGTTCTGCCTCCAGAACGAAAATGGGTTATCTCATGTATCAAAATAAATATTTTTGATGATTTTAAACTCAATGGAACAGGTTTCAAGTCCTAATTCAATCGTACGAAGAAGTTATGTCAAAATCAGCTTATTTCAAATTGATTTCAATTGAATTTAATTTAATTGATTTCTAGGCATTTTGATTCCGTATGATCAAGTATGATTGGTACGAAACTTGAAATCCTATAATAATTCCACGTTACGGATCCGATGAAACTATTTTCGTCGAAATCCAAGGCAGTTGCCAAAATGGCTAATTTTACATTAATTAAATAAATTAATAATTAATTAATTAAATCACTTTTTCATTCAAATTTAATAATTTATAGTTTCTATCGTTTTAGATGAACATTTATCGTAATTTAAACAATTTGGATATCAATTCAAAGTTAATTAATTTACCAATTGCAGTGTTTAACTTCAATTGCAATTAAATCCAATTATTTAAAATTTAATTCCAATAAAATGTTTCTATTTGATTTCAATCTTTATACTCAATCCACTATTACTCAAATAACCTAGTTAATATTTGTTTGTCTTTCATTTCATTAACATTCTCCAATTTCCATCTCTATTTGTATTAACTACTATATTTCCACTTATATTGGAATTCTGCCAAATTTATACATAAATAATAATTAAAATCTCAATTAACTTATTCAACTTGGTTTCATCCTTTTATTTTATCTTATGAATAAAATTAACATTTCCATTCATTTTATTTCGTTCACAAATTTCAATTATTGTCTTAACTCACATTAATGTAACATTTAATTGCATTAAAATATAATTGATTTCCAATTCAAATTAAACAAACTAAATAAATAGGTAACCTATAATAGTTGTTACCATTTACTTTTAATTACATTTACAAGTTTATTATTTGCAACAAATGTTATCATTTCTATCATAGCACTAATTTTATTCAATTACCATTAACTATCTATTATTTCATTGGTTAGTTCAATATTTCCACTTATTTTCTTATATTCAATTTATAACCATGTATCACATTTACATTTCAATTGATTGGAGCGTCATTAAAGTTGTTAATAATCAACTTACATTAACATTTTTACACTTCATTTTTAGTATTCATTTCATTATTAAATTACAGATGTTTTTCCTTTCAATATTATATTACCAAAATCTTATTATATTAACAAATTTAATTATCGAAAATTATGGATCGTTACACTTTACCTAATAATAAAACTAAACAGGTCAAGAATCATATGAAGAATATTCGGTCCTAAGTTGTACTTATTTGATATTGGGAAATTTTAAAGATATGTTTGAAGTATAGTGACTTAGAAAATTTCGGTACTAAAAGAGAAACGAGTGATACTAGAATTTTAATTAATTAGATCTCGTTAACCAATTGATTGAAAATATTTTGCAGTTGATGAAGAATTTTATTAAAGGTCTAAGATAGGTTTTCAGTGACCTATTGATGCTACTATGTGATCTCACTCGATGATAAGTCCACAATGCAGAAATGAAATGATCGACATTTGCATTCTTTTGTTCCGCGTCATTGCGATAATGGTCAGAGATGGAAGCGAATGATATTTAGGATGCTTGTTTATTTGATATCGTTACAAAAAAGGTTCTTGATGGATAACTATGAAATTTTATACTGATAAATGATTTAATGATGTAATTGCATGTTTTGGGCTAGGTGCACATCTTGATAAGCGATTTACAGATGGAATTATATGTTCTAGTCAGATACTTATAATATTGAAATATGTTGTCTAGAGAATTATGTGTTTTGGGGTGAGTACTAATAATATTGAAATTGTTGTTAGGGAAACTATGTGTTTGGGGCTAAATGCTCATAATAACTATGTGTTGGGAATTTCTTGTTCGTTGTTATGTGCATATGATTATTTACATAGATTCATTTAAGATTGTATGGGATGCTTCGATGGAAGATGATCTATAAAAAGGAAAGTTTTGATATAATAAAGTATAAAAGTTAGGATGTTCAGATGGGCCATATTATTTCATTCGATTTGGATATGTGATATTGGCCTAAATTTTAGAAGGAAGGTAGTAGATATTAGAGATCATTGACGTTTGTTTTGAAGTAACCTGGAAATTATTAGAGTTGTAACCATGTTAATATTTTGTTGATTTGATTTATATTGAAATGCACCATCCCTATTGAGTTGTCTGTCCATAAAATAGAGAAATGGTAAGTTAGTAAAATGATACGTGGAAAAGAAAACAATAGTTCATTATTATTAGAAAATGAATTGAGCTTGGATTTTGTTGTGTAGGGCATTAAGCGTGAATCTCAAATTTAAAATATATTCTAGATTAGGTTTGGTATGAAACTATGTGCAGATTGGATGAGTATTTTGATATATTGGAAAAGTTTGAAAAAGTACTCAAATATTGATGGATATAAAGATCATCTGGTTTTATGTGATTTATGGATGGATGAAGTATTCAGAATTTTGTAGATAGATATGGACTGGAGAATAAAGAAATGGTGTGGAGTTGTAACTTTGTTATATAAAAAATGCTCCAATTTGGATTGGGAATGAGAGAATCTGGGTTTTTCTAAATCGACTGTAACGTCCCGTAAATTTTCAATAAATAAATTGTTAATTTAATTGGATCTTTGTAATTAAATTTAGAATAAAATAAAATTTTACAATTTACAATGAAATTGAATGTAGAAATTTTATGTAGCAATTGTAAATAAAAATTTACAATGTAAATGAAGTTGCAATTAAATGAAATAATGTACAATGTTGCACTTAGTTATAAATTATATAATAGGTAAAAATTAATGAATGTATTAAATTGGTAAAGGTCAAAATTTATTGCATTAAATAAATTGGGAATTTAATTTCATTAAAGGTAATTAAATGTTATCTTAATGTAAAATTTAGATAAATTTTGAAATTAATGCTAACTCCATTCAGAATATGACAATTGGTGAAATATTTGGCTGGTAAGCATATATTATAAGTTACCTATTTAATTATTTGATGGAATTCATTAATATAATAATGAATAGTGAAAATTGTTACATTTGGTTATACAATAGAAAATGAGTAAATAAAAGTAACTATTGAATAAACCAATGCAATAATTGTAGATAAGTAATTATAATGAATGTTGTTTGATAATAAACGTACTTAAAATGGTAATAAATTGAATATAAGAAAACAAAGGCATTTAGTGGATTAATTTATGAATTCATGAAATAAAGATCAATGTCCTGTAGGTAACTATAATATTGTTGGAAGTGAAAACTTATTTACGTATAAAACCAAGAAAGTAAATTAATTAAGAATATAAATAGTATGGAATGAAGCATGCATTAACGAAATGTAATATAAGTCGATGTTAATTTCACCTATAAATGTCAATTTATTGAATAGCAAGGTTTTAAATCAAGTAACGGATTTGTTAAAATTTCAATTGATAATTTATAAAATTTAATGAGAAATCAATTGCAGTTAATTGACCTAATTGTGCGGTGAGGATAATTTGATTTGTCATTTAAGATTTTAAATTCCTTAATATGCAACCAATGTTAATTTCATTTATAATATAACAAGTGGTGGACTTTAGGAGTGAAAAATCAAGATTTATTAATTTATTTGAAAGTAAAAAAAAAATTCAATAAGTGAATTCATTGCAAATGAGTGGAATTTAATATTAAATTTTACATTAATAGAAATGTGGATGGAATTTGTGGATATTAAAGCAATAGCTACGAATCATTGAAAATTCATCCAATTGATAATAGGATGAGGACGGTGTATGTAATCAATTTCAACACTTGTCCGTTAGTGATAACTTAAATGTAATTTAACGTTAATGGAGTCTAATAAATTAAAATGGGTAATCAATAGGAATTAATCTAATTAAAGGTTATATTAGTATAAATTAGGGTAAACAAATGTTATCCTTGTTTATTGGATAATAATTGATTGGGTAAAAAGGGTTGGACTAAGGAAATTTTATTAATTGGTTTTAAAAACCTTAATTAATATGTGAAATAGACAAGATTTCACATTTTAACCATTTATACAAATCTAAGATGTATATAGAAGTATCACTGTAATGAAACGTAAACAAATGTTAAATATAAGATAATGATTGTTTGAATAATAAGAATGAGAATCAATATTTATTTATTTAATTGAATTTAATTACGATAGTATGATTTATTGCAATTAAATGAAAATTTAATATTTAAAATATTGCCTAAAAGGGAATGTAGATGAAATCTAGGAAAATAAATGTAAACAATCGTGAACCAATGTAAATTGCACCCTTTTAATAACAATGAATTAAATAATAAAATGAAAAGGGAATTTAATAGTACTATTGGAAATTTTATTTTTAATTTTGAATTTAATGAAATTGAGGATTTATATTAAAATTTATAAATTAATCTTCTCTAAATTGACATTTAAATTTGGTTTAAATCATTGTAAATGATTGGAAAATTTAAAATGATAAGAATTGGTAATTATCGAATTTAAATTGAAAAATTGATTAAATTGACTAAATTTTATTTATTTACTTAATATAAAAATAGCCATTTTTGCCACTGAATCGAAGTTCGACGAAACCAGTTTCATTGGATCCGTATCAGTGAATTATTGTAAGGTTTCAAGTTTCGTAGCGATCGGGCTTGTCGTTTGATCGACGGACTCGAAACACCTTGAAATAAACGAAATTGAAATCAATTTGAAATAATTTGATTTTGACACAACTTCTTCATACGATGGAATTTGGACGTGAAATTTTTTCCATTGCGTTCAGAATATTTAAAAAACTATTTTGATATATGGATTGACCCAATTTCGTTCCGTAGTCGAAACAGGCTTTTCAGGCCATATATCATTTAGCGCGTATATCTAATAGATCCGATCCATTTTTTTCAACTTTCTCTATAAATATCTTGCTATAAACCCTAGCCTACGTCTATTCTCAATTGTCTGCGCGTAAATTTCCATCAGCTCCTCCTCTTCCAATGGCTGCAAACCCTAGATCCAATTTCAAATTCAAAAATCAAATCCAAAACCTAAAATTCAAAGTCCTTAGAAAATCTTAAAACAAATATGTTGTAGGTCTTATCGATACGAATCTAGTCTTCTGTTCATTTGTCAAAATTGTACTTCAATCAATCGGAAATCGTGGTCAAAGTCAATTTGGGCATTTTCGATTTGGGCGACAATTGGGAAATCGGTTTCTGGGTATTGGGGAGCTCGGCAAGGGGAAGCTAACGATGGTGGTCGTGTGTGCTAATTTGATCGGAGCGCTCGAATTTGGTTGATTAGGGTTCGAATACTCTAAACTTTGAAGGTGCGGTGGCAACGATAGGGGGGACCGGAGACGACGGCCTCCTGGCCATAGGGCGGTTCGACCTGAGGAGGTTATTGGTGGTGCTCGGCTATTTTTCTGGTGGACGACGGCGTCGCTATGGCCGGTCAAAGTTCTAAGGCTGGGCGTTTTTTGGTTCGGCTTCATTTAAATCGCGTGCATGCCTGTAGATGGAGCGAGTAAGAGAAGATAGGGATGACGTGTTTTTTCTTTTGCTTCTGTTTTATTTTATTTTATTTATATTTGAAAGCCGTATATTCTCATCGCAATAACTTTCATGTACGAGGTCGGTTTTACATGCGGTTTTCTCCGCTAGGTTCATATTGGAATTCCAGACATTTTGGCACTGGTTTGGATGAATTTGGAGACTATCAAAATTTTGGGTTTAAATTGGTTTAAATCCAATTTAAATTCAAAAGGTGAGTGTTTTAACCCACTCACAACTTCTAAAAATTCTTATGTTTGTTAAATTCATTTATGATGTGATTTGAAAATTATTTATAGCTTTTTAGCATATATTTCATCATTATCTCAATTAATTTGCATTTATTTAATTAACTGCTATTTAATTCATTATTGCATATTAACTGCCAGTTAAATTGTTATTTATTTTATTACATATAAACTACCAGTTAAACAGTTATAATTTATTTTTGAATATAAACTTATAGTTGATACCTGTTATTACCACCTGTTATATATGGATGTATTGTTTGAATTTGGATGATGATTGTGATAAATGGTTGATGGTTGATATTGGATGAATGGATGCTGTACTTATATTGTTATAAACTGTAAGTTATTATGCATTTTCATTTCATTTGGGATTGTGGTTTGAAATGATATATAACCGTAAATTTTATTTTAAATTACGGATTGAAATGATAAATATTCGTATCAATTGACCATAGGATAGAAAATTTTATACAGGTACCGCGGTATGTATGTATGTATATATATATATATATAATTTATATTTGAAATGATTTTCTATGGTTTTGGAAAGAATATGGTTTAATGAATATTGATTTTTGATATTTTCAAATATTATTTTATGTATAGTTAAACGCTTGAATTTAAGCTATGTATAAATTTGGTTTCAAAGAATAAAAGAAGTTCAAAAATAAAAGTTAATTTTTATTTAGATATAATACGGTTAAGTATTTATTTAAATTTATTGATGGAGTTTATAATGTCTTAAATAAAATAAATGTTAGAAGATAAGTATGAATTTGCTTTGAATTAAGATTTTTAAGAATTATCCTCGAATAAAATTTATTTGAAATATAAATTAATTCGGGGTTTTAAAAGGAATGATCCTTATAACTTGATTTTGGTTTAGAGGACTAAAATGAATATCAAGTCAATTTAAATGAATATTATCATGTAATTAAATTTGAGAGAATATCCTATTATTTGAAGTTTAAAGGTTTTTGACATTTGATTTATTAAGTAGACATTTCAAATTCTAAATAGTAGTAATTGAATTTGATATATATGAAATTATCAAAGAATAAGTTTTGAAATGGTGGAATAATTAAAGCTTTGAAATATATGGAAATTGAAATGGTTTATTTGTGAATTTAACCCTATATTTGGAATTTATTTGTGAAATTTAAAATGCTATTTTGTTATGCAAAGCGGTTAAATACTTAAACCATTTTAGAAATTTTGTTTCAAAGCTATGGGATTTAAAATATATATATTTGAAATATTATGATTTTAGGAAAAGGGATAATTATAAATAAAATGATATCATATTGATTTGGGGTTTTAAAAATATAAATGATATCGTATTTATATGGTTTTGAAAGGGATATTATATTCTGGTTTTAAAGTATAAATTATTTTAAATTAACCGCGGTGTTATAATAACGATTGGTTGTTGAAGAGACCACGATCGGAAGTTGTCATACTCTCTACCAACTCTGAAAACCACTTTAACAACCGTGTACGCGGTGGAGATTCCAGAATGAAGTAGGATGGTTGCGGCATTTCCTTTGAGGTAAATACGTGGACCCAACTCCCGTAAGTTGGCATAAGGTGGCTAAAACAGGAGCGATTCTTGGGCCAATTGAGGTAGCACCTTTGATTGGACACATGCCTTCGATTTTATACTTTGACTTTTGGATTGATTCGGTGGCCACTTCGATTTTCTTTTTTGGGGGTGTGGCTCGAGGTGGGCGGTAGCTGCGGCTACGCGTTACCACCAGCCCGGATGCGTAATTGGTATATCTACCCTGGCATTGCCTAGTTGTGCCGTGTCACCTACCCTATCGCGCCTTGTACGAGTTTGGTTTTCTCCCGTAGCCCGTGGAGTATTTAGGGTAGTCTCCCGATCTGGAGATGTGCTGATACTGGATTGACTACTGGGACTATTACGTGTTCAGGGCTATATGGGTAACCCCTTAATGCTAAGAAAAAAGTAAGTTTATTTTACAATTAGACACTATTATAATAGAAAAATATACTACATAGTAAATAGTTTAACGGATCCTTAAGAGATGTAAATCCTTAGCATCTCTTGAGTTACTACACTCATATTTATTTCTCTTGATTTAACTTACATAAGATCTTTTAGTTCTGACTCGAGCGTTTTGTCTTTTCAATTCGCTCGGGTCAGTCCGAGCATTTCAGGATTTGAAGACTTTATTTCTGGAGGAAGATGATGAAGATTTCATTATTACTATTATTATATACTATATGGTTCCACTACACATCGTATTCCACTGCATTAATATTTATTGGTATGTGAACTCTGATATTTATTTTATAAAGAAGAATCAAATGTTTTGTAACAGTTTTATGAACTGTATATTGATTATTATATTTTATCCTTCTGCTGTGAGATTCTGTTTTGTTTTTTTCTTTTCTGTGTTTCTTATTTACCCCATATCAATCTGCCCTTCCGTATGGTTTGAATTGGCACGTATATCGATTTAAAGCGTGCGAAAAGGCTGGATGTTAGATTGTCTATTGAAGAGGGCACATTTCATTTCTATAAAGTGCATAAGGACATCAGCATCTTTAGCTACATTATATATTAGGTAAGTTGTGAGACTACATGGTATATTGAAGAATATCACGAATGACTGGGACCCACTTTTCATAAATGAATTCAAAAGGAGTCCACAAGATAGCTGGGGTAAGGAATTGAGTTTAAGCATGGCTTATCACCTACAGATGGACAGACAGACCGAGAGAGAGAGAGAATAGGTTGTTATAAGATTTGTTGAGGGCATGCATTTTGGATTTTGGCGGTACTTAGGAAGATCATTTTCCATTTATGGAATTCACATATAATAACAGTTAACAAGCTAGTATTGGGATGGCACCATTCGAAGAATTATATAGAAGGCCATGTAAATAGCCTTCATGTTGGTGGGAATCGATAAATAATGTGATACCTAGACCACAAGTGATAAAGAATATGTCAATAAGGTAGGGTTAGTAAGTAAAAGAATGAAGGCGGCATAAAATAGATAGAAATCATATGCTGATAAAAAGCGAAAGGAGTTAGAGTTCAAGGTTGGAGATCTTGTGTTTCTGAAAGTATCACCTCTTAAGCATGTGACGATGTTCAGAAGTTTAGGCAAGTTTGAGCCAATATTTGTTGGACTGTTTAAGATGTTGGAACGTATTGGAGGATTAGCTTATATAGTGGAGTTACCAGATAGAATGGATGGAGTTCATAATGTAGTCCTTGTGTCATATTTGTAAAAATGTATACATGACTCTGCCATAATAGTAGAACCGAGTCGGTTGAAGGACGTGGAAGTAGAAATTGAAGTGAGCTCATCTAAAGGACCTGCACGAATAGTGGAGTAAGGAATTCGAACGTTGAGAAATAAAGTAATTAAGCTGGTTAAGGTGCAATGGGGAAACAATCCAATAGATAGTATGTGGATGCTTGAGGGGAAGATACAGGCATCTAATCTCGAACTCTTTCTTTTGGTTGGTATAATTTACTAGGAGTTAAACTTGGTTGCTCGAATTGAATGTTAGGAATTAGATGTTATAAATGGTATATGCCATTTATTATATTACTAAAGTAGCATTCATATAGAACCGCCAGTTTTATACTAATGGAAGCTATGCATCATGCCTCCTATGCCATATCTCTTCATTCATATACGATGCATTTATCACATTTATTGCATTATTCTAGATTCATATAACATATCATGCTCATGTTCATTCTATATCTTGTTTGGATGTCATTATATGTATATATAACTTTGTTTAAGTGTGATGTTTACTTTAATATAGATGATTGCTTTGTATGATTAGCGGTACACATGCACGAGTGATACGGGTGAGCAAATGAGAGATTGAGCGTCTGTTATAATTTTTGTTCCTTTGGAATTTCGAAGATGAAGTTCTTTTAAGGGAGAGAATGTAATACCCTAAAATTTTGTATATAATTTAAGTAATGACTATAATCAATAATAAATAACTTTTGAATTTAATTGTAGGTTAATTTGGTAAATTTTAATAAAAGGGAAAAATAGTAATTTTTACAAATGCTTGAATTTGCTTGCGAGAGTCATACTATTGCATAGCTTTTATTTTTCTAGTCAAGATGGAGTATTCACCGTCTGAATCAGATATCGTATGAGTGAGATAACAAAATTTTGTTTAAGTGGGCCAGGTTTACGGCTGAGTTGGGCTAGGGCCATAATTTGATTTCAAATCCAATGGATGACAGTTCAGTTTTCCCTTCTAAAGACTATTTAAAATATACATACATTTCAGTTTCTCATTTTCTAACTTCTCGTTTCTGAAATTTCACTGATTCAAACGTCTTCCTCCTTCCCTCATCCATCACCAAATTATCAATTCTTAACAAAGTCTAATTTGACAAGTTGCATAGGGTTCGTGACATGATTATCTGCCATCAAGATTAAGAGTCGTATATGATTACGAAGATTTACATTTCTAGTAATCTATATTGGTAAAAGAATTAAATTTTCTTTGGCTTGAAATTAGTCAGTGAATCCTCAATGATTCTTGCATAATGCTATAATAATGTTATAAGATATTTTTATACTAACTTAAGGTTAAATTATGAAGTAAAATTTATACAAATAGGAATATCTAAATTTAAGAAATAAAAGTACGTACTCTTCTTTTTGGAAACTTTAGAAAAACCTAGTTTTCAGTAATTCAAACTGGAACCTAAATAAATACAACTTTGATGTTTGTAAATATATTAGGACCTTAGAAACATTGCAAACATTGCGTGTGTGTATATGGTATGAAACCATTAGAACCAAAGAAACAAGTATAAATCAAAATTTTGAAACAAATGAAGCAAAAATATCTTTGAGAATCCGTTTCTGGGTTACATACTGGTGGACCACCCAGATTTGGGCATTTTGCGTTTTGAAAATGCCAATTTGACATGTGACGATTTGAAATTTTGCATGACATTTTCCTTAGCAATGGTCATTTATTGACTTGTGAAGTGGCTATTTGGGCAACATACATTGATGGTGATGTTCAAATTGAGGATACAGTATAGGGGATTTGGAATAACCAACAGGCGTGCATACGATATATGGATGCGTAGTTTGGATTTTCTTGATGTAAGAACATAGTTGATGCAGATCTGGATGATAGACGAATATGTATAGTCTTGGTGATAACGAAAGATGTGGATGTAGCGCGTTCAGCTTTGGATCTAGTAGTTGGCGATATAAATAAATATATGGCTTTGGTTCATAATTATTTGACCACTATACATACATACATACATACATAGATATATACATACATACATACATACATACATACATATATATATATAGTTTGGGACAAGGAATGAATAATAGAATCTTGTAGCGTATGTGGCAGATCCTAGATTCAGGATATTGATGTGACATTCTCTCTTACAACATTGATGCTGGTCCAGGGAGTTTTTTGATGTGGACTACAAACGAGCTATAGCACACGTGGTGGGACCAGATGTGAGTCCAATGCATGACTATCCTTTAGCACTTATGACGAGACCGGATAGTTGCAGACATGTAATCTTTTACCATAAGGTGTGAAATTAGATTATTTTTATAGTTATTTAGATAATATAATATCGTTCTATAGCACGGCGTAGGCTAGTCTAGAAGGTAATATACTTAGGTTTAAACCAAGTGATATCACTATTATAGTGGTTTATAAGTTTTAGATTGGTTTCACTTATTCAGACGTACATCTCACCCGCTCTTATATTTTTCTATCTATATTATTTAGGATGATGGAGTCTGGAAGCTTGATGGACCAAGAAGCATGGATTTGTATATATTGTAAGTATTAAATATAAATGCTGTATATAACCTGATTTTAAAGACAAGATATGACAATGTGTCTATTTGATTTAAATTGGCTTGTACAGGCTTATGTTATGGCATCAGGTTACGTAATTTATAAAATATTGTTGTGCAATAAAATATATTATGTGACCATTCACTGTGAGACTCGGAAAGTTGTTTGTTAGTTTAGTTTTATCTTATCCTCTCTCCGTATGTAACATTTGTATTATCTTTCAACGACTTGTCTTTAAGGACTTCATTGTACAGCTAAGGGGCTCTGAAATGGTGGGTTGTAACAATCTAGTTAATTTACTAATAGTGCTACACATAGCGTCTCTAGCTTGAGGAATATCAACAAATAGAGAGTATGCATGCAATCTATTAGTGTATATATAAACGGTAGATGACAACTTTATATTAATGATTCGTAATGTTTAATATATTATACAGAGTGATATTGAATTATCGAATAATGTATTTCTTATGAAAACCCAAGTGACTCAAGTGTCGGACATATCAAAAATCACAGTTTATGTATTATATGCATGTATTTACCCCTTAAGTCTATTTGGGTTTTAGTGTTCCATTTGATTTTATACATTCGGATTATGTAAGTTTGATTATAATAAAACTTTTGGAATTTAATTTACTAGTATAATAGTCATTTTTACATTATATTAATTAAATTTATTTAAGTAATTTAAGTAATTAACATTTTAATTAATTTTATATTATTCAACTAAACATTTTAATTGAATCTATACTATAACATTTATTGTTATACACACATACACACATATATTTTGTTATTTTTTAATTAACTTTTAATTATCTTATTTTATCATATATTTTAATTAAATATTAATTTTGAAAATTTCTTACGTACATACATATATGCATACATTGTCTTGAACAATTAAAGAAAATGCAACACACATCTATATATCATATATTTTAACTAACTATTAAATTAATTTACTTAATCTATTAATCTTGTAAATAACTATTAAAATTTTCAAAATATGCCTATTATATTTTCAAAGCACTTTTGAAACACTAAATTATAACATTTATAATATACATTGTTTTCAAAACCAACTTTGAAAGTCATATTATAACATTTATGGTGTAATTCTTATTTTAATTTCAAAATAAAATTAAAATCACATTATAACATTTATAAAGTGTTTTTAGTTTAAATTTAACTTTTAAATTAAAATTCATTTTTAGTTTTCAAAACAACTTTGAAAATCAGCCCAAGGCCCGATTAAAATTTGGCCTCTTTTATTGGGGGCAACCTTTGGGCTCACTTCACTTTTTGAGCTTGGTTGGTAGTTAGAGATGGTACTTGATTAACCAAACCTAAGCATATACACTACTTTTCTAGACACCCTACTGAATTAGTAAGCTTAATTGATTAGCCCTAACATGCCTAATTTAGACTGCGTATACCATATGATTTTGATACTGTTGTTGTTTTGGCCTAAACTCCTTTGGGGGTGACCCAACTAGGTACCTCCAGAGCGAGTTTTATATGCAACCTTTTTACTAGCACAACAGTCATAGGATATGTAGGGGTAAGAGGAAAAGCTTTGTCATAGATCATAATGCAAGAATCCCCTATCGTGCTAGTTGTAAGGCTCGAACCTGGGACATCTAATGTACCAGGTGAATGCCTCAACCCAAACTCATTCTGATACTATTATTTGAATTGGGCCAGTTGGAAGCGGGTTCAATAAGTGAATATCAAAAGAATTCCCTTTTTGAATCATAGTGGGCTTATGAACTCTAATGTCTCCAATCTAGTTGTTTAAAAAATAAAATTTTATTTTGAATATACACTGCCTTATTTAATTATTTTTATTAATCAAATGCATTTAATGTGAGCCAAATTTAATTAAATGAACGAGGGAAGTTTTATTTATTTAGAGAAAGATAACTCGCGTTTTCTCTCTTAAAACTCCCTCGTTAATTAGAGGAAGAGTTTATTTTATTTAGAGAGAGAAACTTTTTGATTGCATCTTGATTGATAGATTCAATCCAAGATATTATCTCCTAACTCCAAGCCTTACAATGGCTTAGAGCACCACCTTTTATTTGAATGATTTAATTGGACTCAATTAAAATATATATTTTTTTTTCTTTTTTTCTTTGGAAATTTCTACCATGAAATTGGAAGAAAGTAGATGTCGTCTAGGGTTATGAAAGGGAGTAATTAAAAGAGAGGCAGGTGAATGAAAGACGAGGTATTTATAGAGGTAATCTTCCTTAACCTCCTGCCTTCATTTTCTAGATCCAACCACTGGATTTCAAGCATCTTTTTTATTCATAAGGATTGTAATGAATGAGGTTTTATAGCCCTAAGAATTTGTTCAATAACGCTAAGCAAGTAGTTACATTTAAATACAATTTTGATGCCCTCGATACCTTATATTGATTGCACATATTCGGCTTTTATATACGCACTCAGGTAAATAATGATACATGAAAAAACAAACTAATGGTGTCCAATACATCAAATAAATAAATAAATAAATAAATAATATTTCCAAAATATTAATTAATTTATAACAATTTATAAATCAATTAAATAGTATGGTATTTCGAGGAATCTACCAATGCAGTTGTGCGACTCACATGTGTAAATTCAAATATTAATGTTCACTCGTTGCCTTAACAAGTGCAGTGACATTTTAGTCGACTTTATCGCTTACATATCTTTTCAATTAAATCCAATTTTACTTATTTAAGCGTTACCCAATGGTGACAATTATTTACACAAATTTTCTTTATCAAAAATATATCACATTAGGACATATGAAATTTGATATTAAAGTATATCACATTAGGACTTATGAAATTTGATTTTGTATAAAATTCTATCATTGTCCACATTTAACTTTGTAAGTGCAAACACAAAATCCTTCATTCAGTGATAACAATTATTATCAACTATACTGCTCTGAGCGATGATTTTGACTTTGAGTTGACTGAAATTGACCCCATGATACTAACCACATATAGCTGAGGAGATAAATTCTATCTTGAATAGTGTTTCACTTCTAATTACTTTTACTTGACCTAATTATAGTCGTTCGATAGATGTAGCGACAATAATCAAAGCGAAGTTTCCACATTAAGGTCCGATGGTATTCTCTAGTCGAGAGAATTGTGTAAAATTATTACATTGGTATTCTCTATTGACCCTAGTTATATTTGTTCGTGCCAAAATTGGTCACAAACCCCAAATGTCGTGAAAGCACCAATATATGAATATAAACTAACAATTTTCAAGCACAAGTCACAGATCTAAGCAAATAGCAAATAATAATCCAGAAATAACGAACAGAAACGCAAGATTTATAGTGGTTCGGCTATCTCCGGCCTACGTCCACTTCCAAGGTTTGCTTTTATTAATGTTCTTTGCAGATTACAATTGATTACAGTAGTTACAATGAAGGAATTCGAATATAAAAGCAATAGTGAGATGTAGAATTGAATCTGGTAGAGTCTGGACGTTGAATAACCAAAAGATCCCCTTTCTGTAGGCTTCAGGGGGTTATTTATAGGTGTAAGAGGCTAATATCGCGCTTAAACTTTGGGTTACTTCTTCTGGCACGTGAGTGGGCCCACGCGACCGATCTTGGAAATTTTTGACTTGATTCGTGATCGATATAAACCAATTTCGTATCGATCAAAAAATGATCCAATCGAGCTGAAACTTGGCAAGAATGTTCTTTAGCTTGTACGTAAGCTCCTGTGAAAATTTCGTAGCATTTGGACCTGTGATTTAGGAGATATGATCGATGCAAGATTGCGTTTTCGTGAGCATTGTCGCGTTCGAATCCATGTTTCGTATCCATTCCGTTCGACTCAATAGAGGAACATGTGTGTGATGTAATGTGGTGCGAGATTCTTTGATCGCTCCACCTTTTTGCCGAGTCGACCAAGTCGTTAGTATTTGAACTCCACCCAGATCCATCCACGTATTTTCATACGCATTCATCTACCTCGACCCAATTCGCAATTTCGGTCCATGTCCAACGTTTCGTATCGATGCCTGTACCGCGTTTCACACCGATCTTATACATGCTGATCGATCCGAAGCGGCCTTGGATGATGCGTAAAGGATTGATACGAGGATGTTGTAAGCCGATGGATACGAAGTGGGGTACGGATAACAAGATCGATTGTTGGATACGAACGAAACCTTACCTGGTGGATACGCAGAGGTCTGTAGAGCCGATGGGTTCAAACTACTCACCAAACAAGATTGATTCGAAGCATGATGGATACGAATAGATCCACACTGATCGATACGACCCCGATGGATTCGAATAGTACGACCAAGATTCAACTCGAACCCGATCGACTCGAACAGATCGTTATCATGCTGTTGATCAAGTCAAACTTGATCATTTCGAAAATCAACCTCCCTCTATGGATACGAACAATGTGTTCTTTTTTTAATTTGCATCGATCATATCTCATTCATAAGAACTCTGATTAACCTGAAATTTTAAACGTTGGCTTTTGTAGCTTTGCTTGCCATTTCTTGCCAATTGTAGCCCGATCCAAACTCGGACAAAATTCATTGATATCCATAGTGAACCTGCGATACATAATCGACATTCATGACTAGTAATCATTGGTTTTCAGTTAATTTTTGGGTATCTCGGCTTTGCCAAAAGGCGGGATAACACTTGCCCCCTAAAACATGCCTTTTGGCAAAAGGTGTGTTTTGAATAGCTTCAAATCGAATGTAGTGAGTTCATGTTTTTCCAAAGTTAATAGCGTTTTCAATCAAGTTTGCGGCTGTTCGAAGCCAAATCATTATCCATTTCTTCCTGTGGAAGTAATGAATGAAATTCTACAGTCTCTCCGGACTATCAGTGGTCACTCTGGACCTTTGCCAAGTGCATTCCAGACTTAGCGATCGAATAGAAAGATCCTGTTTCACTCCGGCGTTGCCTGTTATCCCCTACACTCTGGCCCTAGCTAGGGCGTATAGCGATGTCTTGGTCGTTCTTGACTGATCGTAGCCTTTCCGGGCTCTAACTGGATCCCATCCTGTCACTCTCTGGTGAAGGGGAAACAACGTTAAGTGAGTCGATCCTGTCGCTCTCCGACGAAGCAACTCACTTCTTGCACTTTGGTTCAGTGTATCTGAACATTAAGTGATGTCATGGCCTAAATCATGGGCCAATCACAGCCTGTCTGGGCTCTTATCGAATCTCGATCCAATCACTCTCCGGTGAATGGGAAACGACGTTAAATGAGTCGATCCTGTCGCTCTCTGGCAAAGCAACTCACTTCTTGCACTCCGGACCCCGCCTCTCTGGGTAGGGTCACAAAGCGATCGTGTTCAAGCTGGTTTATAGTATTCATCCTTTAACTCTCCGGTCAAAGGTTTATTTCAAGAAATTCAAGTTCATTTATTGAATTCAAATCCTAGATGTTCAATCTCAAACATTAGGAAAACTAGACATTGCCTCTCCGGGCAGATCGATCTATCTCCATCTCAGAGCAAGCCTAGGGATCTCTCCAGTTCCCATACATGTGTAAGTGGAATAGCCATTTTATTTTAAAATCAAATCTGTGAAATCTAATTGACCAAAGTCCAAATCCTGAACTTGGCCCTTGCCATCATAATCAATTGATGACGAGTCTCGATCCCGATCCAGGATCAGTTCTGTTAAGTGGAGGCGGTAGTTGTTCAGGTCTCACGGCCGTCGTCCGTTCTCTGGTATATTGTGGCAATCTACCACTCCTTGCATGTTCTTCTACCTCATTTTTCAGGTGGCGGCATTCATCGGTAATGTGCCCATCCAGCTCATGGAATAGGCAATATTTTCCACTTCTGCGCTCCCGCTCTGTGGGATCTCTCCTGGGTGGTTTTCGATAGGGGAGTTGCCCTCGAGTTTTCATGTAAATCCGTTTCAGGCTTGCCGTCAGATCTGTGTATTGCCTGAATCTGGGCTCTCGAAATTTCTTCTGTTTATCAGGACCATCATGTTTGTCATCCTGCTTTCTCTTCCCGTTATCTGCTCCAGACCGTTCCCTGCCGGTTCCTTCGCCCTGTACAACATTTGCTTCTCACCTCTCGGCTCATGATTCTTCTAGTCGAACGAATCTTTCAGCTTCATGATAGAATTCTCCAAGATCTTGTGGTGGATCTCTTGCCAAAGAATCTTTGAATTCGATTGCCTTCCCCAAATCCTGCCACCACTGCCATCAAAATCATCGATGGATCCGGGCGATCTAAGGAAGCCATCGTTGCATTGAATCACGGTAGAAAATCTTTTATTGACTCTCCGGTCCTTTGCTTTATCGAAGCCAAAGTCATCACACTCTTGGGCCGCGTCATGTGGACCCTAAATTGTCTCATGAAGCAATCTACGAGCTCTCCCCATGTTCTGATCGATCCGGTTTCTAGTTGTCTGAACCAAACCGCAGCCAAATCTGATAAAAATAAAGGGAAACATCATGCCATCACTTCCTCGGATGCTCCCAGCACTTCCATATGTCTGATGTATCTGGTAATGTGCATGGTCGGGTCTGACTTCCCATCATAAGGTTCCAGCATTGGTAGTTTGAACTTTGAGGGTTCCTTGCATTTCTGATATTCGGAGTGAATGGATTCCGACTGACTTCTTTCAAACCTCCGCTCGACAATCCTCCTCTCGTGATTCATCGCACTAGAACAATCATTCTTTCATCACCATCCGAGGGTTGCCCCTTGTCATGTTTCTACCCTGCCCCCCAAGTCTCGGAGGGAATTCTGGTACATACTCTTCGTGTGGCTCGTTAGGACTAGCATTGGCTCTAGCCTGTCGAGCTCCATCCATTAGTCTTCAGTATCAGATCTCGAGGGTCTGCCCCCAAGCGTTTGTTGATTGCCCTCTGGTTCTGTATTCTATCCTCCATTGGGTTCCCCGACCCTTGCTCCCTGTTCCATATTCATAGTTGCAGTAGTTGGCCCAAGGTTTTGTGCATTTGTTGCTCTCATCTGTTCGAAGAAGTTCTGCAGCATCTGTTGACTCTTCATTATTCTTTCATGTATCGAATTTGCCATAGCCTCCATCTCATCCCTGGTGATGTAGATCGAAGCTTGTCCTTCTCCAGCTTCGGAGGATGCTTTTTGACTTCCTTCCTATTGGCTTCTCTCAGCTCTTTGTCTCCTGCTTGTCTTTTGAGTCATTGCCTTTCAAACTAATTCCTTCAAAGCCTTTAAATCTGGATTCCGAATCAGGTATAGTGGGTGCTAGTTCCTCTTAGTGAAAGCACCAAAGTGTTCACGCCAAAATTGGCCACAAACCCCAAATGTCTTGAAAGCGCCAATATATGAATATAAACTAACAATTTTCAAGCACAAGTCACAGATCTAAGCAAATAGCAAACAATAATGCAGAAATAACGAACAGACGCAAGATTTATAGTGGTTCGGCTATCTCCGGGCAACGTCCACTTCAAAGGTTTGTCTTTTATTGATGTTCTTCGCTGATTACAGATGATTATAGCAGTTACAATGAAGAACTTCGAATACAACGGCAATAGTGAGAGGTAGAATTGAATCCGACAGAGTCTGGATGTTAAATAACCAAAAGATCCCCTTTCTGTAGGCTCCAGTGGGGTATTTATAGGTGTAGGAGGCTGATATCGCGCTCAAACTTTGGGAGACTGCTTCTGGCATGTGAGTGTGCCCATATGACCGATCCCGGAAAGTTTCGACTCGATTGGTGATTGATACGAACCAATTTCATATCGATCAAAAAATGATCCAATCGAGTTGAAACTTGGCAAGAATGTTCTTTAGCTTGTGCGTAAGCTCCTGTGAAAATTTCGTAACATTTGGACCTATGGTTTAGGAGATATGATCGATGCAAGATTGCGTCTTCGTGAGCATTGTCGCATTCGAATCCATGTTTCATATCCATCCCATTCGACTCGATTGAGGCACGTGTGTGTGATGTGATGTGGTGCGAGATTCTTGGATCGCTCCACCTTTTTTGCCAAGTCGACCAAGTCGTTAGTATTTGAACTCCACCCAGATCCATCCCGTCTTTTCATACGCATTCATTTACCTCGACCCCTATTCGCAATTTCGGCCCATGTCCAACATTCGTATCGATGTCCGTAGCGCGTTTCGCACCGATCTTATTATATGCTGATCGATCGGAAGCGGCCTTGGATGATGTGTGAAGGATCGATACGTGGATGGTGTAAGCCGATGGATACGAAGTGGGGCACGGATAACAAGGTCGTTAGTTGGATACGAACGAAACCTTACCTGGTGGATACGACAGAGGTCTGTAGAGCCGATGGGTTCGAACTACTCACCGAACAAGATCGATTCGAAGCATGATGGATGCGAATAGCTCCGCACTGATCGATATGAACCCGATGGATTCGAATAGTACGACCAAGGTTCGACTCGAACCCGATCGATTCGAACAGATCGTTATCATGCTGTTGATCGAGTCGAACTTGATCGATTCAAAAATCAACCTCCCTCTATGGATACGAACAATGTGTTCTTTTTCTAACTTGCATCGATCATATCTCATTCATAAGAACTCCGATTAACCTGAAATTTGAAACGTTGGCTTTTGTAGCTTTGCTTGCCATTCTTGCCAATTGTAGCCCGATCCAAACTCGGACAAAATTCATTGATATTCATAGTGAACCTGCGATGCATAATCGGCATTCATGACTAGTAATCATTGGTTTTCAGTTAATTTTTGGGTATCTCGGCTTTGCCAAAAGGCGGGATAACAATATTAACCAATAGAAAACTATCGAGTGAATTATTCCATAGTTATCTAGTAACTATCTATATGTAACCCTTAGTGCCCTTAACATCCATGAGTAATACACTGCCTAACATTTGGAAAGCCTTACTCTAATCTGAACAGATGTAGCGACATCCAGTCTTGTTACAACTTGACTGGGAATATTTAAAATGGTATGTTTATTATGATAAATCACTTATGATTACAACACACTGTAACTACTATCACAAAACATATTATTTATGGATTTTCTATATTAGATATACTTTTAATTAAATAATTAAGATAACACTTTATATCAAATATATGATAGAAAGAAAACACATTTTATTTTGAACAATATTGGTTATCAAGTTAGATACATATAACAAATTACATAATTTTCCCTATGGCATACCGTTAACTCTATTAGAAGAAAATTGAGCAAGCTTCTTTCGTTCAAGCACTTCAGATGCTTCGACGTGTCCAGACATTGTTGAAGAATGAGTGCGCTACCGCCACCAACGCTTTTTGCACCAAAAATGGTCACAAACACCTAATAGATTTTGTATAGAGAAATAAGTAAACAACTTTAGATGTAAAAAGAGCGAATATAGCAATAAAGCAGTAAGAAATAAGCAAATAACATAGACAGATCAGTTTATAGTGGTTCGACGTTGTTTGCCTGCGTTCACTTTGACGAGATAGCTTTATAAATCAGTTTGTAAACTGAATATAGTAGGGATCAGGTTAGAATCCTTATTTGCAAAAGAGCATGAAGTAGCCAGCAACATCCAGCCACTAAAAATGTACAATCAAGCCTGTACTTATAGGGGAAGACGACAAAATATCTCCCTATAAATTGGCAGAAGGATCTCAAAACCTTATGGGCCCATAGGAGGGATCGCATGGCCCAAATCCCAAGAAACATGGATTGGGTTGATCCTTATTTTGAAGGAATTTAGGGGTGCAATCCCTATGGGAGCTTCTGCATGTTGTATTATGCTTAGCGTCTAAGTTTCATGTCAATTAGATTAGTAGAACTTAAGTTATCAATCATTTTTGCAACATGTAATGTTAGCAGATTTAGGCCGATCCCTCTAGAGGGAAGAGGATCGAACCCTCTTACTTGTTATTCATAGGGTGCGATCCCTAGTGTGGACTCCCGAAGGTCCCCTCATATTGTCTCAAAGTTTGATATGCATTGGACCTCTAGATCTTGAGATATCGATTGTTTTTCCATTGTTTTTCCATTGAGTTGCACTTGTTTATGATCCCTTTTATACGATCCCTCTTGTGCGAACTCTTTTGTATGACACCTTTCTTAGGTGAAGTAATTTTCCAATAACTTAAGCATACGAACGACTTGAGATTAGAAATGCATCCTTGTCACTCTATATCGATCTCACCGAATCTGGGACAAAAATTGAGGATATGTAACGATCCTCCTAGGAAAGCGATAGGCATTGATCCCCTACCTGGCGGAGATATTTATCCATACTTAGAATGTTCTAGAGAGTCTATCTCTTTCTCTCGGCTAATCATTGCTTAATATCATTGACTGCACTTGATTTTTGGACCTCGCAATCATCACTCTGGTCTACAGGTCTTGAAGATAGTCGAGTCTAAGTTGCCCAGTCGGTTTGGATATTACCGGATCAAAATGCCAGATAACACTTGCCGTCCAAAGTATGTCTTCTGTCAAACATGACGTGCTTTGAAATTATAGCAAGTTAGAGTTGATAGAAAGAAATCCATCTAATTTTATGAATATCGTTATCCTTCCATTTAATTATTTTTCCAAAGTGTTGTGTCTCTCTTTGATCGTCATGACTATCGATTGATTTCTTATAGTACAAATTCTGGGTTGTATTCCATCAGCTGCTATCTATGCCCAGTTCTATGGGGCTAGTAAGCTTTGGCTATCCGATTCAGTTTCATTTTTTGAAACTTTAAGTCAGAATTTAATTTCTATCGATCTCAAAAATTGAATTTTTAGAATATACACATGCATGTTTAGGTACATGTCCTTGCCATTGGCACCCCGGATGCATTAGTATGCTCGTAGGTCGTCATCAATTCCTTATAGTTTAATTGCATTTGTATTGCAATTCTTTTTTTGTATTTTTTAAAAATGAACTAACGGTCAAAATAAGTAACTTGATGAGAAAGGACTTCAAGTTCTATAGGGATGGCGGCCTTAGAGCCGTAAGCAAAGACGAATGGAGTATGGCCTGTCGTGGACTTACGGTTGGTTTTGCATGCCAACAATGTTGATGGGAGTTCTTCGACCCACTTGCCTCTAACCTTTTCCAAATGCTTCTTCAGAATGAACTTTATGATTTTGTTAACAGCTTTGACTTGTCCATTAGCGTGAGGGTGAGCATATCTTGGAAATCTTTTCCCAATATATGATCCGACGATAGAAGTCTTTGAATTCAACACCATCGAATTGGGTCCCGCTATCAGTTACGATTGTTCAGGGAAGACCAAAAGGACAGAGTATGTTTCAAACAAAAAAGTTTATTACTTTTTTCATTGTGATCGTGGCTAAAGGTTCAGCTTTAACCCATTTGGTGAAGTAATCAACTGTTACGATGACATATTTCGCACCACATTTAGAAATCAGCAAGGAGCTGATGATATCAATACACAAGTGGCAAATGGATATGGACTGACCATTTGAGTAATTATCGTTGGTGGGGCTTTCGAGAGTTTTGCAAACATCTAGTACTTGTCGCATCGTCTAGCATAATCAGCCGCGTCTTTATTGACAGTTGGCTAGTAATATCCATAACAGAGTATTTTCTTTATTATTGTTTACCCTCTAGTGTGATCGCCACATTCCCCTTTGTGGTCTTCTCTCAAGGCTCACTTAATTTCATCATAGGCGATACACCGAAGCAGGAGAGCGAAGAAACCCTTTCTGTATACGACTCCTTGGACGATGCAACATGAAGCATTGAGGAGGATCTGTCATTTTTCATTCATCCATCTAAGAAGGATTCCTCGTTGTAGGTAATCTTTGACAGGAGTCATCTAGGTCTCCTTTTCCGACTCCACCTCCAAAATCAATCAATCTCCATCTGGTCAATGCTTGGAGTATTTAATACTTCAAATGAGACCAAGCCCATCTGCTATACATCCCAGGAACTGGCCAACTTGGGCAGTGAGTCGGCATTCTCATTTTATTCTCTGAAGGTGTGTGTAATGGTGTAGTACTCAAAGTCTACCAGTAGCTCTTGGAGCCAGCCGAGATAAGGAGAAAGTTTTTGCCCCCTAGCCTAATAATCTTCCCTAACTTGGCATACTATTAACCAGCAATCACAAAAGATTTATATAGTTTTCACTCTCAGTTCTCTGGAAAGTTTAAGCCCGACGGTTAAGGCTTCATACTCAACTTCATTATTTGTTGTAGGGAAGTCGAATTTTAGGGCATAGTAGATCGATCATTCCTCGAGAGTCAGTAACATGACTCTAGCGCCGGAACCCCAATCGTTGGATGCTCCATCCGTGTACATTTTCCATCGAATGGTAGGGGCTTGACCGCTCTCTATGAGATCATCCTGCGCAGTGAACTCAGCTATAAAGTCCACCAGTGTCTGTCCCTGGATGGTTCTCCGAGGGAGATAGGTAATGTCAAATTGGCTCTGCTCGATGTTCTACTTGAGTAACCTTCCAGACATTTCAAGTCGCTGCAGGACCCGTCGTAATGGCCGATCGGTGAAAACGTTGATGGGATGGGCTTGAAAATAGGGACAGAGCTTTTATGAAGCAATCAACAAGTAGTGTATGCCAGTTTCTCTATCTTCAATAGTTCCTTTCAGCTCCTATTAATTACTTGCTAATTTAATTGACCAGTCTCTAGATTTGATTCTCTTCGCATAATAGTGTGGCACTTATAGCGTGTACTAAGATCGCTAAATTAATGTATAAGTCTTCATGATCCAATGGCTTGGATAGGATGGGAGGTCTCTCTAAGTGATCTACCAATGCTTGTAATGCATCTATGAAATCCTACATCCATTCAAAGTTTCTCTTCTTTCTTTTGATTAGGTTGAAGCAGAGAATTCACTTGTTGGTGGCCTTGGAGATGAATCTTCTTAGGGCGGTGTTCTTCCCATTGAGGCTCTATACTTACTTTATCGTACTCGGCCCTTGGATGTTTCAAATTGCTTGAATCTTCTCGGGATTTGCTTCAATTCTACAAGAGTTAACAATGAAATTCAAAAAATTTCCTAAAGCAACCCCAAAAGATCATTTCAAGGGATTAAGTTATATTCTACAATTCTGGAGAATACTGAACATCTCTGCCAAGTCATCGATGTTGTCATTTGATCGCCATGACTTCACAAGCATATCATCCATATATACTTTCATCAATCAGTTGATCTGTTCTTTGAACATTTGATTGGCTAGTCATTGGTAAGTAGCTTTAGCATTATTAATTCAAACGGCATCACAACATAACAATACAGCCCTGGATCGCTAATAAAGCTGGTGTGCTCCTGTTTGGGGATGTGTATCAAGATTTGGTTTTATTCGAAGTATGTATCCATAAATGAAAGCATATCACATCCCATAGTTGAGTCTACCAGCTGGTCGATCCTTGAAAGTGGAAAGCTGTCTTTCGAGCATCCCCTGTTTAGGTCAGAGTAGTCGATGTATGTCCGCATCTTTCCATTAGCTTTTCTCACAAGAACTGGATTAGATACCCATTTTGGGTAGAGGGCGTCGTAGATAAACCTATTGTTTTTCAGTTTATCCATCTCCTCTGTAAGTGCAGCAGATCTCCCCGGATCCATGCCGCATCGCTTTTGTTTCAGCAGGACATGCCTCGAGTTAATATTTAATGCATGGCTCATGATAATCGATAAGGTCACACATATGTTAGAATGGGTCCAAGCGAACACATCAAGATTCGCTTATAGAAAGACAGCTAATTCCTTCATCATTGTCGCACTGAGCTGTGATCCAATCTTTTAGACCTACGATGGGTCGTCGTGGCTAACCGTAATGTTGATCGTTAGCTCAGTAGGTGAAACCTTCACTACACCAAAATAGAGAATTCCCAATGAGTATAAGCGTTGCCAAGAATTTTAGTAACAATTTGTGTCACTATAGGGGCATGGCCATTTATTTACAACACTTATAAACGTTGGAAGAACATTTTTTGGCTAACCCTTATAAGCGTTGGGATATAATATCTTCCAACACTTATAAGTGTTGGAAAAAAAGATCTTCCAATGCTTATAAGCATTGGCCAAAATAATCATCCGACACTTATAAGCATTGGGAAAATATATATTCCAACGCTTATAAGCGTTACAAATAAATACAATCAAATAAACACTTATCAGTAATGTGAATGTTGAAAGATATAATGGTTTGAATGTTAAAAGATATATTATAGACTATATTTAATATGAAATATTATCTTAATTCAGCAAATTATAACCCAATCAATATCAATAAACAATATGCATAATCAATTATAAAATAGAGTATCAATTAACAAAAGAGAAGTTCAATACATATTTAAGTTATCGATACATAGTTTACCAATTCCATATTAATATCAACTGTAATAAAAAAAAGATAAGACATAGTTCATAGTTAAAGTCTACAAATACCGAATACGAAAATCTGGCCATATAACGAAGTCTCCATTAAAAAATTCACATGGCTTGTACATTTCATTTTGAGGACCATCGTAAACTGGTGCATCTGGTTCAAGAACTTCAACCACCCAAATAACTTTCTCTATATATTCGGTATCACCTTCCTAAAATGATAAGTTGTTTGTATTCCAACATAACTTTGGCAACATCCATCTCTAAATATTGTGACAATAACACTACATTTTTTCCCATTGTAGATGAATGAATGTCATTATGTGAGACGGTTGAAGTGGCAACTAGATTATTGTTCATATGAGAATCTCCTAAATTAGAAGCACCTTCCGTATGTGGAGCCACCACATGACTTGCAACATGCTTTTCTTGCAAATTAGGTATAAATTTAATAAAAGTTGAAGTAATTGATTTGATGGCATCATTAACTTGAATAGTTACTTTCCTTTCTATCTCCAATTTCCAAACAGACAAATCCACTTCTTGGCTTTTTTCTACTATAGCTTTTACCACTTGATTCACCTTTACTTGTTTCATAGAAGAAGTAGAACTAACTGCTCGATAATAATTGTTCTTTCTATCAGAACCAAAAACTTCCACAATTGGATCATTTTCAAGATCTTTACTTAACCATTACCACTAGAACAACCAACCAATTTCCTCTTTTCTTTTGCTTCCTCTGTAAGTACCCGCATGCATTCAATATCATATTAAATTGAAATTTATACTAAAAAGAATGACAAATAGTTAATAAGGTGATAATGCATGATTTAACAATAAAAGAACATAAAATAAAATAAGAAAATATGCAAGGATGATAATTTGAAATTAAGTACTTCATATATGCAATTATGTGTTTGGATTTTTGACGTGGTAAAATCCAGAACTAGTCAGATGGTTTTTTTAATTTTTATTGATTAACAGATATTAAAGACATTTCTTTTCTTCGATAGCTTTGAATATCTAAAACAATTATGTACATGTATTCAGCAATACCTGGAATATAAACTTTACCAGAATTTCCCACTCCCTTGTTTAAACTGAGATGGACAACAAGACCTCAGTCTAAAACTGAGGCCGTCCGCCTCGGTTTTAAACCGAGCCGGATATGGCCTCAGCTTAAACTCTAACCACAATGGCCTCAGTTTAAACAACTGAGGCCAAAATGGCCACAGTTATTTAAACTGAGGCATAATGGCCGCCTCAGTTGTTTAAACTGAGGCCATAATGCCTTAGTTTAAAACTGAGGTTAATGTGACCTCTATTTAAACTGAGACCGTAATGGCCTTAGTTTAAACTGAGGCCAACTTGGCCTCTGTTTAAAACTGAGGCACAATGGCTTCAGTTCAAACTAAGGCTACAATGCCTAAGTTTAAAACTGAGGCCAACATGGTCTCGGTTTTAAACCGAGGCCACAATTTGTTTAATTCATTATATGTTTGAAATAGGTGTCGGTTACATATATCTTCTTCACTTCTGAACATTAACTACTATATAATACCATTTAAATCGGAATTCTTTGTAGGATCGATTTCACTCTAGAGGGGGGTGATAAGGTGATACTATTAATTATAAAAATTCAATGCGGAAGTATATAAAATAATTGCATCACTAATAATAGTAGAATAATAGCAACACATATAATAGTAGAAAGCAGAAATAGAACAACACAGATTTACCCAGCTTTTGCAAAACCTTGCCTACGTGCGGCCCCCGAGGTTTCTACTAGAAATAAAATTGCAGATGCTTACACACATAAACTCGTGACACCCGCTATCGACTAACCTAACTCTACGCTCAAAACCCTGCCATAACTCAGCCACTGAGTTGCGAATTCTCGAACTACACCACCGTAATTCGTCTGCTAGTCACACGACTAGAAAATTACAAAAGTTTAAAAGAAAAATACAAATTTAAAAATAATTTAAAAATAGAACCCAAATTTTAAAAAAATTAAGCCAAAATTATAGCCGGCCCAAAGTAAATATGATATCTCCCCTTTTCTTTTTATACTATTTGACTTTCTTTCCTTTGCGTTAAGAAAATAGCTACTTCTTTTATGTTTGTTCCTCTTTCTGACTTAGGGCTTTGCGAATTTGAGCACACCGATTCAATTATTGATTGTATGATGAACTATCCACAGTTGCTTTATCAATCAATTTGTCACTTTGATTCACTAGCGGCTGCTTCGATGAATCGAGTTTGAATTGTATTGGTATGTGATTTCCTCTTTGCTTTCGTTTATATGCTTAAACTCGATTCGAGTTATTGATCTAAACTTTACTCTGTTGTTGCTTGAACTCGAATGGTTTTCATGCTGATGGTGTTAACAGGTTAAATAGGGTTCGATCCCCTTTATTTCGTTTTAGTATATTTTTGAAATCGTTTGATAATTTTATTTTAGCCGTTCGATTTTTCTTGGTTGTTGGTGATGATCCTGACCGGTTCAATTTCGTATAATTTGCGTCTCTTGAATATCACGGCTTCGATTTTGATTTCGTTCTGTTCTTTTTGCCTTGATCACCACGACTTTGACTTTGGCTTGGCATTGACTTTGTTGTGACATTTATTTAGTTCACTGTGTTATCTTTGACTTCTTCAGCTTGATCAATTTGAGAAATAAAACTGCTCTGACTTATGCCTTGATTATTTTGAAATTTCTGACTTTGTGAAAAAAATGGAGTTCGACTAGTATATTACCGGTTCCTTTTGTAACTGAACATCTTAAAGATTGCTGGTCTTCATGTAGCTTGTCTGCACTTGATTACTGTCACTTGAGTCTTGTTGCACCCCTTTTTGTCACTGCATACATGACACCGTTGACATGTGCATTTTGGTTTTATTTGAACTTCATCTTGATTGTTGTATACCTTTATTGTAGTTTGATTTCTTGCATTCTTGTTGCATATGAATATGAATACTTGTGTGTTCATGTAGATATGTATATTGATATTCAAGTATGTCTTCCTGGCATCACCCTTTATACATCTAAGCTGTTGAATGTTTCTGATCTAGTTGTGATGGTTTGAATGTGGTCAGTGCTCTAGGCACAGCTGTGTTCATCATGTACACACATGCATATGGTCTGGTTGTCTCAAGTACATTTGTATATATGATGTTGTGATGTAACTGGACTCTTATTTTACTTGAAATCAAGTATGGTGTGTTTTGTAAGTCTGCATTTTGATTCCATGTGCTTGCTGTCTCGTTGCGGTCTTGTGCATTGAGTTCATATTGTAACTGTGCCATATTGCTTTGGGGCAGTTTGCATTTGCTTCCACGTTGCCAGGCTTTGGTAGTTTCTTCCCATCTATGTTGTTTGACATTTGAACCTTGCTCATTAATATGGTTGAATTTTGTGGCCTTGATTTCTTTATGTCTGACCATATGTGTTTGCACTTAGTTGGTCTTCACGTATAGTTGATGTGCACTTTCACTGGCTTGTGTTTTAGTTCATTGATGATTTTGGAATTCACAGTCTGGAGTTTTGCCTTTATAGATTTGGGTTGATGATGTCTTCATGTTACTCGAGTCTGGTTGAACTGTCTAGCCTCTGTTGTTGCTGGCTTCATGTGTACACTTTCATCCTGATTTGTTTTCATATTGCACCTGAGTTGAATCCAACTTATAGCTCGGATTTTTTCTTATGCTTATGTTGTGACTTTAATTTTATTGCACTTGAGTTGAACCTAGCTTTTGATTTGGTTTGACTTTGTGCTCACCTGTCCCTACAGATTTGTCAAGTATATATAGGTTGCACAGTCTTGTGGCATGTACAGTGACACATTGTGCATGTCATAAGCTGTTCATGTATGATGAATTAAAAATAAATGATGACGAACAACCCAAATAACCGAGGAAAATAATATTTTCAAAATATATTTTATTTTACACTTCAAAAGTATTCATTTTTCAATTTTACCGAGTTGGTGTGTATTTTTGCAGATAACTCAAATGCTGGATCTAATCTAGAATATAGTTGACGATAAATACAAGTGAATAAGTGATATATATAGTAAGGTGCAAATGTAAATTGTAAATTGTTATGTAATCTAATTTGTATTGTAACTGAAATTGTGTATATATAGTGAGATCTCAAATTTGTACTATTCAAAATTGCAATAAATATTTGTTTGAATAATATCCGTTTGAATTCAAATTCTGTGTTATTTGTTTTAATCAGCAAATATTTACTTAATTATGTGAAAAATAAAATAGTACATTATCAAATACATTTAAATGAATATATATGTTTATTATTATCAAACAAAAATCATATACTAGCATATTCAACATCTTTTTCTTCTTTGTAAATAATTATGCATTCCTTCCATGGGTAATCTTATTATGTATAGTCAATAATTATGTTCATGTAATAACTACCATTGGCTTTGTGGATGCTGATTCATTCGTCTAGAATTTTTAGCATTTATGACAAGCTCGAGAACTGGTTCATCTTGGTAACTTTAGTCTTTACTGGATAATCCATTTATCATTCTGAACCGATTCTCTTACTGGAAACTTTAAACAAAAGACAACCATTGTTATATTCTTCATTTGATCTCACATGACGTAGTTCATATATCATGAGTTACCCATAGTATTTGATTTTGTTCTTCTTCACAGAAATAAAATGTGGAATTTTTGAAGCTAAATTGTACATATCTTATGTAAAGTACATCCATAAATTTTGATCCTTTGATTTTTAATCAGTTACAACTGTTCGCTACGATAAGCTATTCAAATTAGCAATCATGCATTCGTTTGACTGATATTTAAAATTGGTCATTAATATTAATATTAATATTAATGTAACGACCCAGAATTTTCGATTTCGGAAAATTCCAGATAGTTAGGAAAAGAAGAAAAGAGAAAGAAGAAGAAACAGAACCAAAACATAGATTTTCACATTCGCAGCGGATAAAATATAATATCACATAAAATGACAGTCATATAAAGGAAGTTGTAATTGTTATTTTACATGCATTTCATAAGAGTTACAATATTTCACAATCATTGGACAGTTAAAATAACATATCCAGACAAATAACAATATATCACAGGGAAAACTCTCCATACTTTCCTGCCATCCAACATACCTCCTGAGCTCCAAAATGTCCTTACCTGAAAATCTATAATACTCGGTCTGACGCGAGCATTACATCAAAGTAACATCCAGTTCAGGCTAGAAACCGGCGTGAGTAAACCCATCTAACATGGAATACAAAAGCATAAACCTTAAATAAACCGGGGGTAACTTATATTAATTTTACAAATTAACAGATTTGTATAGACAACATTTATTACATACATCAATTTCTAAGTACCAAACTTAGATTAAATGGTCCAGTACACTTAAATCATTCCATTCCAGTCTATTGGTTTCACATATCAAATCTGTACAGAATTACTATAGATTACAAATCGAAGTGGTTTCGGGTATTTATTAATACCCGACTCCGGTCTCTTCGAATTCAATATCATCTTAAAACAAAGCAGTTCATTTTTAAAAAAAATTCCATATATATATATATATATATATCTGAAATTACATATTTACATAGCCCTTTATCTCAGATAGATAAACCCTATCATCTCAGTTCAGCCCAATTCATATCATGTCACAAAGCATCACTTATCAAGGATATCAATAATCCAAGGCATACAATATTATTCAATTATTCATAAGCAAGATTAATTAATCACACCATTTCAATTAATTTAAATAAATTAAATTAATTCCTTTAATCACTTTTAATCCTGCATACTTAACAATAATTAATTAAAATCATTAATTAATCATCCCTTAATTATTCATCTTAATTAATCACCCTTGACTAATTATCCTTTAATCTCAATAAGTAATTAGGTCTCGAATAATTACTCAAATCAACAAACCTTCACCCACCACATTAATCACATTGATTCTTAATTAATTATTCAATTAATTATCTTGTAATCACTTACATTGATTAATTATCCATTAATTAACCACACTCATAAATAAATTAACCCTTAGTTAATTTTCTTAATCAATCAATCCTTTAATTCATTACACTAAGTAATTAATTCTTAATTACTTTTCTTAAGTAATTAACCTAATTACATTCACTAATTAACCTTAATTATAAATAAATCCATCAACCATTATCCCTTAGTTACTTAATTAATTCAATCTTTAGTTATAAAGAAATTCTAAGATAATCCATTCATTTTAATTAGTTGGTTAATAATCACTGAAAATCCTATTTAAAACATCTTAGAATTTAATATCATTAATCTATTAACTTAAAACCATAAGTTTAATTAATGAGTTAAATCCTATCATTTCTTAATTAACTTTTCAATCACATTATTTATTTTGTTTTAAAACATTTTCTTTATTGACTTGCCTTTAAAGGATTAAACTTAATATTATTTTAAAGTCTCATCCACAACCAACACTGCAAACCCAACACTATAACTCACTATGAACAAACAGCATGACATAACTCCGATACAACAAAACACCATTGTATCACTACACACCAGACAACAGCCATACAACACAGTAGCATACAAGTCACCCCAAACAGTCACCCCACTTCATTCCATAAACATACACTCATCACTGAGCAATAGTGCCACCATCTCATAATACACATCCCCCTACATCCCACCTTGCTGCCTTCCGTCCACAGTGCTGCAACCATCCAACTTCATCACTTGCTACCGGTGCACACTTCTATATACAATTATACAACTTCATCACTTGCTACTTATGGCCTGTGCATTTCACAAACCACAGCCATACATCACCAGAACCCTTCACTCACATTAACAACATCCTACCTATTATCACTATTCCAGCAGTTTCTCCTATGCCCACTTCGCCACCTCCCTGCAGCAATATCACCATAACATTACAACAAAATTGCTGCTAACCACTGCCATTCCCAATACGACTTCACACTTAATTTCCATCTGGGCACAAATACTTCAGCGCACAGTAATAAATTATATATGGAAGACATTTGATGCAGAACCTTATCTAGTCAGAACATGCTTCAGGGTTATCGAATTCACATCTTATATAGTTACGGTGTTTGCATACTAAATTTCAAACAATCATAGTAAGGAGTTATGTATTAAATTCATCGGCATTCAGAAATAAATACAGCATATAATAATGTGTAAACATAGCAATCAAAACAAATTCCAGGCAACCAAATTCTACTTCAGGGTCTACATCCATAAACATAGCTACTAAATTATGTTTCAAGTAATCTGGATTTTAATTCACTCCAAGCGCAGTGTAAAGCACAATCAACACTCACAAAGATAAGAAACTATGCGTCTGAAATCATTCATTAAAATTTATTGGTAGTAAGCAATATGAGCACCTTGCTACCAGTAATAGTTTCTCATTAGATTGCAGTAAATACTTGTACTTGAGAAATGTACCAAGCACACGCATACCTTAACACCCTTTTATACCTCTAAATAACCAAGCTACACTAAGTTCCATCATTTCCAACATCACAAAGTAAATTAACTCGAATTTATCTTTACAGGTTTGCTCACTGTTGCTAAGTAAATAATGCAGTGATAAAAGAACAAGGAACTATAGCAAGTTCGAATCATAAGCAAACTCTCTTATTTAACTATACAGTAGATAACCACTATACTTTACTTCGTAGCTGTTCATTTGCAGCTTACTTAATAAATCAGCTTATGTTATTTCCCCAATAAACTCAAGAACATAACAAAATAAATAAGGTTGAACCTATCGAATTACAATCAGATACCAGAAGTAGAGATAAGATTTACCATTTTATAAAATAAGTACATCAAATTTACTCACCTGAACTGCGACCTATTTCTGGAACCCGATAGTCGATTGAAGCTTGATTTAGAATTTGAAACTCGATTTTTTGATTTGAATCTGCTGCTAGTTGAATTTGAATTCGCATTTGTTTTAGATGATCTCGAATTGTTCAGTTGTAAGCCTGGAAGTTGTTTAGTTTAATTTTATCTTTATTGCTCAAACTTTTGGTTTGATTTTAAAAAAGAAAATGAATGAAAATCGATATTGAGAGAAGAGAATATGGAAAAATTTGGAACTTTTTTACAGCTTGATTCTCTAGTCATTATATTATTAATTTCTCAACTTAAAGAAGCATATCGCCACTTGTTACTTCCAAGGCTTGTACAAACTACACATGTAATATGCATGTGTAAATAAAATTTAAATGATTTTTTTTATAAAACTTTTACATTCAATTTCCTATTTAATAAATACATTATTTTTATACTTATAAACTAAATTTATTTTCATATTTTAATTTTAAAAGAAAGTATACAACCTTTTATCAATTCCCATATATTCTACTGCCCAAGTTATATAAATATTCACACACTTATGTATTTGTATATGTATATATTTTAAAATTTCCAACATTATAAAAATTTACATATATATCTATTTATAGGATTCATTAATTCACTATAAAATTTACCATTTTCAGATGTTTATAGTCCAACTTTTATTATATTTTTAAATTTACTTACATATCCAGATATCCTTTAATTTCAAAAAAAATTTATCTGTTCAATTGAATAAACCAGTTAATTATTCAATTGTCAGATGTTCAAAATACGGGTTATCACATTCCTCCACCCTTTGAATCTTTTCGTCCTCGAAAAGGAACGAAGCCAGGATTTATTCAATAACTTAAAATTAGATAAATCGCTCTTTTATCTTTTTTAAAACACTTTAAAATCTAATAATGTTACCAAAACAGTTTTATAAAAATACTTTTATAACTCGATGTCTCAACAAGTCCATCCTCGTTCTCATAGAAATTCGGTCATACGTTGATAAGGCATAGGGCTGAAAATCTATATGTACTTAGCAGACCCATTTCAACATCTAGTGAAAATGTTTGGAAAGTAATTTATTAGAAATATAGAAAACACTTTTGAAAAATAAAGGAAATATTTTTGGTGAGAATGCTCTGGAAATCGTCACCCTCATTCATGGTCGCGGTTACATCCTGGGTTACGTTGCCATCACAGCAAAGTCCACGTAACTGTAGGCACTTCGCGCCCCTCGATTACACCATGGAACCGGCGGCAGATCGCAGTTACATTTCAGGGTTACGTTGCCATCACAACAAAAGTCCATGTAACTGTAGGCATCAGCTCCCTCGATTTTCGCTGCCAAAAAAAATCAAACTTCTCCACTCCCACATAGGTCACAGTCTACCGATGTAAAATCAAACGTAGACTGTTGGCTCTCAGCGGCACACACGACTTTCGCTATGTCACCATAGGTCGCAGTCTACCGGTATAAAATCAAACATAGATTGTTGGCTCTCAGCATCACACACGACTTTCGCTATGGTCTATAGTAGATCGTAGTGACATCGAATTACACTATCGTCACGGCATAACCCAAATGCCTACGTAGGCATCAACGCCCTCGACTTTCGCTACACACTACACATAATCTTCAGGAACTAGTTTTGTCCGGACTCCTCACAGGATCAACTTTAGAACCCCCTTTAGAATTCAAGGCAGTACCACCCTGTGGCACTCTTGAGAAGTTCATTTCAAGGGAGCGCCTTTTTCTCCAGAGCCATTTTTCAAATCACTTTATACTATACACATATAGTATCTTCCAAATCATAAACCCAGTATGAATCCCATATAAATCTCCTTTCTCAAAATCGATTATCCCAAAATTGATAATTCTCAAACTAGGCTTTCCAAATTCCAATATTGATTTTACCCAAAAATCAAAAGCCTTTCCAAAATCCATAGGTTCTAAAAACCTTTCCTCCAAAATCATGCTCATAAGATCCATTATATATATATATAATCTTGAAAAATCTTTGGATCATTTCAAACTTGTATAAAATCCTTTTTATACTTCAAATATTTTCAAAACCCTTTTCTTCTGGCAAAAGATTCAACAAGGGAATATTTATCTTATATAACAAAGATATAAAACTTTGTTTATTCCAAATATTTAAATTTGATTGCTCTATAAAGTCACTTACCAAATTACTTACTTCCATAAAGTAAATTTCTACCATAGAAATATTCAATTTCTATTTTATTTCATCATATATTTCACAAAATATATTTTTCACTTCAAAACCATTTTAGAGTTCTTATCCACAAACTTTCAATATCAATTTCATTCCAATCCGTATGACGTATACATATCATTCGTATGCTATATCAATCTGATCGCTCACTCGATCACACAATTTCACTTTCGTACTAGTATCTTCCACCCGACTTCCTAGTGCGAACTCAGATCTGGTTTCTTGATCAGAAACCGTCATTCTCCTTACATAGTCATCACTATGATAGAGAATATGCAGAACCAATCAACAATCCATATCCAGGTTCACCGTCGAAAATTGAGTGAAAAATCCTAACTCGGATCGATATACTATCCCCAAATTCTGTGCTCGAATCCAGATTAAATCACTATGCGAATAGAATAATATACATACAACCTACGTATTTATCTTCATTGATTATTAGCCAAATCAATCTCCTTTCCTATTCACATTCACTTTAATTTCTATCCACTTATTCATAATTGTTTTAATCCTCATTTGGATTATCACCTCAATCCTTATCTCAAATGGATATTTAATAATAAACAGTTTACATTCTGACCGGCTTAAATTTAGAAAATAATTTGGAAATTTTAAGGTAAATAAGTAGTTGAAAAATAATTATTAATTTTAAAATAACTGTAAAATAGTTAAGTAATTGTAAAAATAGTTGGAAAATAATCAAATAGTTATAGAAATTTTAAATGATTGCAAAATAGTTGTAAAATAGTAATTAGTTATAAAGTAGTTGAAAAACAGTAATTAGTTTATAAAAAAGTTGAAAAATTGTTAAATAGTTCCAAAAACAATTGTAAAACAAGTATAAGATAGTTTTAGTTTAAAAAGAAAAGTTGTATAATAAATAGTTTGGAAAAATAGATTTATATTAAAACAATTTATTTTGAAAATAGTCCAGAGTCAAACTTTTCAATTCCCAATCTCCATCCCCATCAATTCAATTTAAATTTCCACTTTCATTTAAATTGACTCAATTCCAATTTAAATAACTTCAATTTCCATTGAAATTGATTTAACCCCAATTCAAGTTGAATTATCCTTGTTCTTTTCAAATTCAAATCAAATTCCATTTGAATTTAAAACTATTCAACTTTAATCATAAATCCAGATTATTTTAAATCAAATTTCAATTTTGAACTAATTTCAAATTCAATCTCACCTTAAATCATCTCGAGTTATATAGATTGGACTAAAATTTCAAATTTTGGTTTAACCTCTTAAACCAAATTAACCTTTATTTAATGTCTTTAAACAATTTGATTATAAATCCAAATTTCAAAATTCCATTTTAAATTATCTTTACTTAACTCGTTACAAGGTTCAAGTAAGAGTTTAAAACAATTTTAATTTACAAATTCAATTCTTAACGTTCAAATCTTAAGTTCAAAGGAATTCCATATCCTTAATTTCAAATTTAAGTTAATTTTTTTGAATCTCTATAATGGATATATTACCACAATCCATTTCTTCATTTATTTAAACAAATCAATTCACAGTTTCATAAATTATTTATAACAAGGGAATGATATCAGGATATATAAACATCCAAATTTATCCAAACACCAATTAACAGTATCCATTTTCAATTTCCAGATCTCAAACCCATTTTGAGATCACTCATAACTCCTATTTTAAATCAACCATTTAACTTTCCAAGTTAAATCCCAATTTCATCTTGAAATTTGCTATTCAGGTTGCTTGTTAGCCTATATAACTTTCCCAAAGTTAAATTCAATTTACTTAATCCAGCCAACCTTACCAAATTTGAATTCCCATTTCAAATTTAAACTTTACATTAATAATCTTTCCACTTATAAGTTCAAAAATTTATCACTTTGAGCTTTCACATCGCAGTCCAAGTAAAATTCAAAACTCAACCTTAGAGTTTATTTCAAATCACCTTTGATATTATGTATGTCCCTTATTTACATATTTATTTCCTTTACACACCAAGTTATCCTTAAATTTTAAACTACCTTTGGTTTTAAATTTAAAACAAATTTCTTTAAAATTTCAAACACCTCTTGTTTGAAATAGGACCCTTTCATTTAAATGCATTAAATAACATTATTTATTATTTATTTATCGCTTTGAAACTAATTTTCAAATTCTGGACCTAGATTTAGTTCACAATTTAGATCATTTTCAGTTTCAATTTTTAAGTTATACTTGCCAAAATGTTTACTTCCATAAAACATTTCATTTTGCTTACTCATTAATACACATTTTACTATTAAACACAATAATCATTTATGATAAAACCAAGATTATCATATCTGCAACCATTCATTATCATCTCATTCTGAAACTCTTCCCCAAATTCAAGATTTTGATTTCAGTTTGAATTCATTTCAAACTTACCTTTATTTAATTTCAATTGGGTTGTATTTCTATTACCACTTAATTTAATTCCAATAATTTAACAACCAATTACCTCAATATTTGTTAGAAAGAAATTTTGCTTTATATATCAAAATACATTCTTATATAAAATCATTTAAAATCTTTACATAAGAAAATAACAAGTACGCTCTCATATATATATATATATATATATATATATATATATGTATATATCAAAATACATTCTTATATAAAATCATTTAAAATATTTATATAAGAAAATAACAAGTAAGCTCACATACATACATACATATGTATGTATATGTATATGTATATACACACACACACTCTCAACTCATTCTAGGGTTCTATTGAACCTATCCTTAATTAGTAAACCCTCTAGAGCCAAGATTCTCACTTAACTTTCTGCTCTGATACCAAATGTAACGACCCGGAATTTTCGATTCTGGAAAATTCCAAATAGTTAGGAAAGAAGAAAAGAGAAAGAAGAAGAAACAGAAACAAAACACAGATTCTCACATTCGCGACGGATAAAATATAATATCACATAAAATAACAATTATACAAAGGAAGCTGTAATTGTTATTTTACATACATTTCATCAGAGTTACAACATTTCACAATCATTGGACAGTTAAAATAACTTGTCTAGATAAATAACAATATATCACAGGGAAAACTCTTCATACGTTCCTGCCATCCAGCTCGCCTCCGGAGCTCCAGAATGTCCTTACCTGAAAATTTGTAATACTCGGTCTGACCCGAGCATTACATCAAAGTAACACCCGAGTCAGGCTAGAAACCAGCGTGAGTAAACCCATCTAACATGGAATACAAAAGCATAAACTTAAATAAATCCGAGGTAACTCATATTAATTTTACAAATTCACAGATTTGTATAGACAACATCTATTACACACATCAACTTCTAAGTACCAAACTTACATTAAATGGTCCAGTACACTTAAATCATTCCATTCCAATCTACAGGTTTCACATGTCAAATATGTTTAGAATTACTATAGATTACAAATCGAAGTGGTTTTGGGTATTTATTAATACCCGACTCCGGTCTCTTCGAATTAAATATCATCTTAAAACAAAGCAGTTTATGTTTTAAAAACATTCCATATACATACATACATACATACATATATCCAGAACTACATAGTTTCATAGCCCTTTATCACGGATAGATAAACCTTGTCATCTCCGTTTAGTCCAATTCATATCATGTCACAAAGCATCACTTATCAAGGATATCATAATCCAAGGCATACAATATTATTCAATTATTCATAAGCAGGAATAATTAATCATACCATTTCAATTAATTTAAATAAATTAAATTAATTCCTTTAATCACTTTTAATCCTGCATACTTAACAATAATTAATTAAAATCATTAATTTGTCATCCCTTAATTATTCATCTTAATTAATCATCCTTGACGAATTATCCTTTTATCTCAATAAGTAATTAGCTCTCAAATAATTACTCAATCAATAAACCTTCACCCACCACATTAATCACATTCATTCTTAATTAGTTATTCAATTAATTATCTTATAATCACTTATATTGATTAATTATCCTTTAATTAACCACACTCATAAATAAACTAACCTTTAGTTAATTTCCTTAATTAATCAATCCTTCAATTCATTACACTAAGTAATTAATTCTTAATTACTTTTCTTAAGTAATTAACCTTTAATTACATTCATAAATTAACCTTAATTATAAATAAATCCATCAACCATTATCCCTTAATTACTTAATTAATTCAATCTTTAATTATAATGAAATTCTAAGATAACCCATTCATCTTAAATAATTGGTTAATAATCAATCAAAATCCTATTTAAAACATCTTAGAATTTAATATCATTAATCTACTAAATTAAAACCATAAGTTTAACTAATGAGTAAAATCCTTTCATATCTTAATTAACTTTTTAATCTCATTATTTATTTTGTTTTAAAACATTTTCTTTATTCACTTGCTTGTAAATGATTAAACTTAATATCATTTTATAGTCTCATCCACAAGCAACACTGCAAATACAACACTATAACTCACTGTGAACAAACAGCACCACATAACTCCAATACAACAAAACACCATTGCATCACTACACACCAGACAACAGCCATACAACACAGTAGTATACCAGTCACCCCAAACAGTCACGTCACTTCATTCAACAAACATACACTCATCACTGACCAACAGTGCCACCATCTTATAATACACATCCCCCTGCATCCCACCTTGTTGCCTTCCATCCACAGTGCTGCAACCATCCAACTTCATTACCTGCTACCAGTGCACACTTCTATATACAATTGTACAACTTCATCACTTGCTACTTACGGCCTATGCATTTCACAAACCACAACCATACATTTCCAAAACCCTTCACTCACATCAACAACATCCTACCTATCACCACTATTCCAGTAGTATCTCCTTTGCCTACTTCACCACCTCCCTGCAGCAATATCACCATAACATTACAACAAAACTACTGCTAACCACTGCCATTCCCAATACGACTTCACACTAAATTTCCATCTGGGCACAAATACTGATACGGTGCACAACAATAAATTATATATGGAAGACATTCGATGCAGAACCTTATATAGTTAGAAAGTGCTTCAGGTTATCGAATTCACATCTTATTTAGTTATAGTGTTTACATACTAAATTTCAAACAATCATAGTAAGGAGTTATGTTTTAAATTCATCAGCATTCAGAAATAAATACAGCATATAATAATGTGTAAACATAGCAATCAAAACAAATTCCAGGCAACCAAATTCTACTCAGGGTTTAGATCCATAAACATAGCTACTAAATTATGTTTCAGGTAATGTGCATTTTAATTCACTCCAAGCGCAGCGTAAAGCACAATCAACACTCACAAAGATAAGCAATTATGCTTCTGAAATCATTGATTAAAATTTATTGGTTGTAAGCAATATGAGCATCTTGCTATCAGTAATAGTTTCTCATTAGACTACAACAAATACTTGCACTTGAAAAATGTACCAAGCACACGCATACCTTAATACCCTTTTATACCTCTAAATAACCAAGCTACACTAAGTTCCATCATTTCCAACATCACAAAGTAAATTAACTCGAATTTATCTTTACAGGTTTGCTCACTGTTTCTAAGTAAATAATGCAGTGATAAAAGAACAAGGAATTATAGCAAGTTCGAATCGTAACCGAACTCTCTTATTTAACTGTACAGTAGATAACTAATTGTACTTTACTTCGGAGTTGTTCATTTGCAGCTTACTTAAATAAATCAATTTATGTTATTTCCCTAATAAACTCAAGAACATAACAAAATAAATAAGGTTGAACCTACCGAATTACAATAAGATATCAGAAGTAGAGATAAGATTTACCCATTTATAAAATAAGTACATCAAATTTACTCACCTTATTGTTGAACAGCGGCCTATTTCTAGAACCCGATAGTCGATTAAAGCTTGATTTAGAATTTGAAACTCGATTCGTTGATTTGAATCTTCTGCTAGTTGAATTTGAATTCGTATTTATTTTAGATGATCTCGAATTATTCAGTTATAAGACTGGAAGTTGTTTAGTTTAATTTTATCTTTATTTCTCAATTTTTTGGTTTGGTTTTAAAAAAGAAAATGAAGGAAAATCGAGATTGAGAGAAGAGAAAATGGAAAATTTTGGAATTGTTTTACAGCTTGATTCTCTAGTCATTGTATTATTAATTTCTCAACTTAAAGAAATATGTCGCCACTTGTTATTTCCAAGACTTGGACAAACTACACATGTAATATGCATGTGTAAATAAAATTTAAATGTTTTTTTATAAAACTTTTACATTCAATTTCCTGTTTAATAAATACATTTTTTATACTTATAAACTAAATTTATTTTCATATTTTAATTTAAAAGAAAGTATACAACCCTTTATCAATTCCCATATATTCTATTGCCCATGGTATATAAATATTCACACACTTATATATTTGTATATGTATATATTTTAAAATTTCCAACATTATAAAATTTAAGTATATATCTATTTATAGGATTCATTAATTCACTATAAAAGTTACAATTTTCAGATGTTTATAGTCCAACTTTTATTATATTTTTAAATTTATTTACATATCCAGATATCCTTTAATTTCAAATTTTTTAATTTGATCAATTGAATAAACCAGTTAATTATTCAATTATCAGATGTTCAAAATACGGTTTATCGATCGAGCATTATATATTTTCAGGTAAGGACCTTCTGGAGATCAGGAGACGAGCTGAATGACAGAAACGTATGGAGAGTATTCCGCTGTGATTTATTATAGCTTATCTGGGCATGTTGAATTTAACTGCCCATGTTGTGTAAATATTGTAACTCTGATTTATTAAAGTGCAATTTGACAGTATAGTTTTCCTTTGTATAACTGCTATTTATTTGATATTATATTTTGATCCACTGCGAATGTGAGAATCTGTGTTTTGGTGTTTCTGTTTCTTCTTTTCTTCTATTTCTTTCTTCTTTTTCTTAACTATTTGGAATTTTTGGAACCGAAAATTCCGAGTCGTTACATTTGGCAATAATTTGGTGTACATTGAATATTTTTATTTGATTAATAGATTATACAAAAATATGTCCATTGTACTTTTGTCATATGAATATTTGCACCAATCTTACTTTGTAGACGGAGCTTTGGAATGGGAAAATATGGGGTATATGTATAATATTTTGAATATTTTTAATGTACTGCCCTTTAATCAATATATCCTTTATTTTGTCAAACATAAAGTAGTGGACACCGGGTAGTAATTTGACTACAAGACCTCTTTCTTTATGAAACTTTTGTTCACCACTACCATATTACCTTGTTAGTAGTTTCATAATGTCATGAGAACAACCAACATTAAGTGTTTTTTATCGATGCTATATGCCTAAAATTATTCCATTGTATAATTTATTATAAAATTTCAGTAAGATAACAATGGAATTTGTAACCGTATGTGCAAAATACATTTTAACAATTTTGTTATGGATATGTGACATGTCACTTTTTGTGTTTCGACTGAGACAGTAACAATTTTTTTACAGTTTACATTTCTTTGACAAGTCACTTAAGTCACTTTATGTGTATGAAATTAGATACTACCAATATGTTATGCATTATATTAGTAACGCTACATCAACTTCTAAGGTTTAATTAAGATGCTACTAATTTTATAACGCATTACATTACTCTAAGATTATTTACTCCACTTAAATATGCTTGCTTTCTTTTTTAACCTTTGATAAACATATTGTTCCTTAGAAAACATTTTTCAACTTGTAGTCGAGAAGATGAACTTGGCACTAACTGAAAGAAAATCCATCTTGATATAAATCCTACCATTTGTTTGAAATGATATGGTTACATATAAGTATGTGTTGTTGCACAGTTCAAAGTTTATCATCTGTCTTACTTAGCATACAGTAAAGCATGAAATGTTACTTTGAAAAGATATAGTTATAGTGATTATTTGATATTTTTAAGAGGTAAATAAGATGTGAAATTATCTATTCTACAAAATTATTAATTTCTTCTGATCGGAAAAAACGAATGAAATATGCAATTTTAACTCATTAAAACAATTCACATTTCTAATTATCATTCATCAATTTTTTATTATCATTCATCAATCATTAGAACACTTACATATGTTTCCACGACACATGGTAGTACTTCTCCAGATTTTCTTTTATGTCCAGCCTTCCACCATCACTCTTGAATTTTTTTCTGCGTTTGCTAAGACCTGCAAGAAAGAACAAAGTTAACACATAATTAGTATAACATTTTATAATCAACGACTATATAGAAAAGATATTTTCAATACCATCTCATCGTGCACTATATGGTAAGATTTTCTTCCTAGAGTATGAGTGATCGAACATTTTGCTTTGTTTTTCGCATTTCTTTTACATTGCTCCATCTTTTCATCGTATACTCAATATCAAAAAACTTTTCCCACCACACTTTATCAATATCCTTTGGACATCTTTAAATAGCCACATGTTTAGGAATCATAGTTCCATCAACCCTAAGAAGACTTTTTTGTAATGATGACTTCATTGCTCTATAAAATGGTGAGAAATGTTTCTTCAGTAACGGCTGAGCTATTGTAGGATCTACATCCATGTCAAATTCTTCCTATTACAAGAAAGGGAAAAAATTCATGACAAGGTCACATACACCATAATTTAAACTTGATGATGATGAAAATATAATTAATTAGTTAATTGGTGAATAAATAACATGATCATTTCTAAAACTGAAAAAAATCAATTAAATATGTAGATAACAGGGTATGGAAATACCAAAAGTCCATCCCATAGTTTATTCTTATAGAAGACATCTACATTCCATTCTTTATAGCTAATGTGTATATGGCAACGAATCAAATCACTACAATGTGGACTCCATTTAATCGCATCATCTCTCCCTTTGCACCATCAACACTAACCATTATAAAGTGTTTTTTTACCTTTAGGTGGGTAAGGTTCAATAGTCTCTGTTGTACTTAAATTTGCATTGGCACTGAAATGTTTGTCATTTTAGTGAAAATCAGCATAAAAATAAGCAAACAATAATATGATGTAATATAACGCTTGGAAGACATCAAATAAAAGCGTAACGTCCCGCCCTTTCGCACGATTTAAATCGATGATAAACCACACCGTCAGACTTAAAACATACAGAAGGGCGGATTGTTAAGGGGTAAATAAGAAAAAGTAGGGAAAAAACAAATAGAATCTTACAGCGAAACGATAAAATATAATAATCAAATATACAGTTCATGAAGCTGTTTACAAAATATTCGATTATACTTATACGATACATATCAGAGTACACGTACCAGAGAATAATAATTAATGCACCGGAATTAAAAGGTGTGGTGGAATAATATAGTAGATAATAGCACTATAAATCTTCGTCCTCCAGTATAAAATCTTCAAATCCTAAAACGCTCAGACTGACCCAAACGAATTGAAAGGACAAAACACTCGAGTCGGAACTAAAATATCTTATGTAAGTTAAATCAATAATAAAAATATGAGTGGAATGGCGTCAGAGATGTTTACGGGATTTGACATCTCCTATCCAGTGTCTAACGAGAGTGTAGTAACTCAAGAGATGCTCGGCATTCACATCTCCTAAGGATCCGTTAAACTATTTACTATGTAGTAATATTGCGTTATTATAATAGTGTCTATTAGTAAAATAAACTTACTTTTAAATAGCGTTAAGGCTTTACATTTTCCACCTTAACACGTAATAATGCCAATAGTCTATACAGTACCGTAATACCTCCTGATCAGGAGGCTACCAGAGGATACTCCATAGGTACGACACAAATAGAAACTCGTACAAGGCGCGATAGGGTAGGTGACACGGCACAACTAGGCAATGCCAAGATAGATATACCAATTACGCGGTGGTAACACGTAGTGCGCAACTACCACCCACCTCGAGCCACACCCCCAAATAAAAAATATCAAAAGTGTCCACCGAATCAATCCAAAAGTCAAAGTATAATATCGAAGGGATGTGTCCGATCAAAGGTGCTACCTTATTAGCCCGTCAATCGCTCCTGTTTTAGCCACCTTATGCCAACTCATGGGAGTTGGGTCCACATATTTACCTAGAAGGAAACGCCGCCACCATCCTACTTAATTCTGGAATCTCCATCGCGTGCACGGTTGTGAAAGTGGTTTTCGGAGTTGGCAGAGAGTATGACAATTTCCGATCCCAGTCTCTTTAATAACCAGACGTTATTATAACACCCCGGTCTTATCAAAGTAGTTTATAATTTTAAAACCAGAATAGAATATCCATTTCAAATCCATATAAATATGATATCATTTCCTCTTTTTTAAAACCCAAATCAAATTTGATATCATTTTCAAATACATCCTTTCTAAAATTATCACATTTCAAAGTTATAATATTTCGAAACCAAAACTTGAAACATAGCCTTTCAAAACATAAAACTTTGAATTTCATAACTTTGAAACATACTACACCATTTAAATGGTTTAAATATTTAATTACTTTATATAGTAAAATAACTTCTTCACTTTAACAAATCAATTTCAATGTGGATTTTAAATTCTCAAATAAACCAATAAAATTTCCTTATATTTCAAATTTTTAATTATTCCACCATTTCAAAACTTATTCTTTGATAATTTCATGTATATCAATTTCAACTACTATTATTTAGATTTGAAATGTTTACTTAGTAAATCAAAAATCATTTTATTAAAATTTTAGACTTCAAATAACTGGATATTCTTTCAATTACATTAACTTGATAATATTCATTTAAATCAATTTGATATTCATTTAAATCCTCTAAAAAAAATCACGTTATAAAATCATACCTTTTAAATCTCAATTTATTTATATTTCAAATCAAATTTTTCGAGGATAATCCTTAAATCTTAAATTCAAATCAAATTCACATTTATCTTCCAAATCTAAATTTATTTAAACCATTATAACCTCTATATAAATTATGATTTAAATACTTAACCATATTTATTTTAATAAATCAAACTCCATTTTTTCTACTTATTGTCATTAAACAGATTTATACATAGCTTAAATACATGAATTTAACTATATATATAAAATATTTTTATAAAATACAAAAAAGAATCAATATTTATTTAAATCGTATAATTCTATTCAAAACCATAGAAATCATTTTCAAAATATTTATATATATAGACCGACGGTGACTGTATATAATTTTCTATCCTATGGTCAAGTGATACGGATATTTATCATTTCAATCCGCAAATTAAAAATAAAAATGTGGTTGTATATCATTTCAAACCACAATCCCGAATCAAAAATAAATGCATAACAATTGGCAGAGAGTATAATGATATAAATCAAACATCCATTCATCCATCATTAAATCATACATCCAACACAATCATCATACAAAACAATCCACCAATATCAATATATAACTGATAATATATAACGGGTAATTAACTGGCAGTTATATTCCATAATAAATTAAATAACGATTTAATTTAAATAAATGCAATTAACTGAGATGATGATTAAAATATACGAAAAGTCATAAATAAATGCATACTCACAACAAAAAATTAATTTAATAAACATAAGAAATTTTAGAAGTTGTGAGTGTGTTAAAACACTCACGTATGGAATTTAAATTGAATTTAAATCCAATTTAAACCCAAAAAGTGACCAGTCTTAGAATTCGTCCAAACTAGCGCCAAAATGTCTGGAATTCCAATACGAACCTAGCATAGAAACCCGCGCGTAAATCGGAGTTTGTATGTAAAAGTTATCGCATTAAAACGAGTTGAAAATCAAAATTAAATTAAAATAAATAAACAGGCTATACCACCCATCCTTGCCACGTCATCGCCTGCAAACCCTCTTCCTCCAGAATTGCCGAACCCAATATTCATGACCAAGCCTCGCATTGACCAGCCAAAACGCCCCCCCTCTGACCATCTTTCGCCAAGCCGCCACCACCGTTACGTTCGCCTTCAACTGCGCCGCACTCCCTGACCACGGCTACGCTCTCGCATGAACACCGACCGCATCTCAAATTTGCCCAGCCGTCGAAACAACTGAGCCCTAGGTCGAATTTTCCACCAAATCCAGCTGTCAACTCACCTCGAAACCCACATGGATGCGATCCCCTCGGACCTCTCTACAAAACCCAAAAAGGAATTTCCAATCAGGCGAAGTTCATCGTCGAGTGATGAACGGCCGAAAATAGTTAATTTATTTCTGGCTATACAGAGATCCAAACTGGAAAACGAATTACAGATCTGGGTTACGCTCTTTAAGAGCTTCGAATTGATATAAAATTTGGCATATATTATGGAATCTGAAATTTCAGCTTTGGATTTGATTTAGAATTGCAATTGGAATTAGGGTTTGTCTGCCATTGAAGTGAGGAGGTGAATTGAACATATAGAAATGAGAAACAGAGGCTGATAAGGTTTATAGCAGGATATATGTAGGCAGGGTTGACATTTGAATGGATGGATAAGATAGATTTACGCGCTCACGCCAAAGTGGCCCAAAAAGCCCGTTTCGACTCCGGAATGAAATTGGGTCAACCCATATATCAAAATAGATGTTTTTAAATATTTTAAACGCGATGGAACAAGTTTCAAGTCCAAATTCCATCGTATGAAAAAGTTATGCTAAAATCAATATTTTTAAATTGATTTTAGTTCATTTCAATTTCATTTATTTCAAGGCGTTTCGAGTCCGTACGATCAAACGACAAGTCCGACCGCTACGAAACTTGAAATCCTATAATAATTCACTGTTAGGGATCCGATGAAACTAGTTTCGTTGAAATCCGAGTCAGTGGAAAAATGGCTATTTTTACATTAATTAAATAAATTAATAAATAAATTAATTAAATCAAATTTCCAATTTAAATTCTAAAATTGACAATTCTTATGATTTAAAATTCCTTAATCATTTACAATGATTTTAAACAAATTTAGATGTCAATTTAATGTTGATTCAATCATAAATTTCAGCGCAAACTCAAATTTCCTTATATTTATAAATTATAAATTAATTTTTCAATAATTCCATTGAATTCACTATTCATTCTTATTATTCAATTCATTATGGTCAAATGGAGGAAATTTACATTGGGTTCAAAGCTATTACATAAATATTCTCCAATTTAAACTTAATTTTTAAATTAACGTAATAATTAAATATTTAATTTCTCATTTGCAATTAATCCAATTATTAAAATTAAATAAATTAAATCACTATTTAAATTAAAATTCTAAAATTAATAAATTTTATCATCTTGTATTATTTATTAATTTATAATTCTTTAAAACCAATTCCCATCTCAATTTAAAGTAAATTAATTCACCAATTATAGTATTTATTTCATTTACTTAATGTGACGACCCGGAATTTTCGAGCATTAAAAATCAGAATATTTAATTAATTTTAAATTGTTTAAAGGTTAATTATCAACTTATATTATGAATATCATAATTTATTTGTCAATTAGATTGTTGAATTAAATAATTTGAATTGGATAAAATATGAAACCTGAGATTTTAAGCCTGTTAAAATATAATTTTAAGGCTTATAAATTTATATTGATAACATTAAATATAATAGAAGTGTTAAAATTCAATGTAACACTGAATTGTTCAGTTTTGAAAATTTTATCGTTTTAAATTGAATTTAAAAATAGCCTTTCGAGGCACAGTCTCGGTATTCGACGAAACCGGTTCCATTGGATCCGTAATATTAAATTATTATCGGATTTCAAATTTCGTATTTATCGAAGTTAGTATATGAGTGTACGATATATATACGCACTGAAAGTTAAATTGAAAACTTAATTTAAATATAATCTAATTTTGATTGACCTATACCCTCATATCAGCTGCATTCTTTCATTTCGAATCACTGTACACCCACTCTTTCGTGCCACATTTCACCTCATAATTCAGAAACCACATTTTCGTTTCATTTACAAAAAAGAAAATATCTTATCCATCTTATAGCCGAAGCCACTTATTTCTCCTCTTATAAACTCAAGCTTCTCATTCTATAATAAACAACACGGCTTCTCCCTTTCCCTCTTTCTTAAAAAAATGACAGAACGAAGCTTTAAAAAAAAAATCAAAAAAAGGGTCGCACCCTCCTCTAATCCAATCGAATCAATTTTGCTCAAAAATCCATGGCCGTGGTTTGACTTAATGCTTGTTAAGGGTCTCGCGGTGGCTAGGGCTTCGGAGTAGGGTGCGAGCGCACGATGTTGTGGCTGAGACGGAGTGTGATGGCCGATGGGGGAAGTCGCGAGGTCTTGTTGGGGACGGCGTTCGAAGTATTGATCGTAAGTGGGCAGCGATGCTTTTGGGTTGGAAGCGGCGGCTCTAGGGTTTTAGTGTGAGGCAGGTGGATGCTCGCGTGTTTGGGGTCCTTCGGGGTTCAAGCACTGGTTGGCGGCAGGGTCTAGATCTCGAGGTGAGGTTTAGCTGCCTATTTTAATCTAATTAAATTAATATGTGTAAGTGTTAGAAAGATATATATTTTACAGTAAAGCTAATCTGATGTGTTATGCAGTTTTAAATTTTAAGATAATATTAACATGAGTAGATAACAGGAAAATAAATATATAAACATTTACTGCGAATATATATATGATTTATTCATGTTAATTTAAATCTTATAATATATATCTATGTATATATGAATTTATATATACAGTCAGTTACAGGACAAGAAAACCACGTTTTTAAATATATATAAACACACACATACATTTTAATATTAAATAGGAAAATAATAAATAGAGATTAAGTTGAAAACTATATATACAGGGTTTTAAAAGGTTGCAATTTAAAGTTTTATATATATATATATAAAAAGTTAGATTTGTGAAACTCATATAGATCAATTTATATCGGATGTGATTTACGAGGGAAGTTTAATTGGTTATAACAATTTAAAAGTTTGTAAATCAACTTTAATTTAAAACAAAAATTAAAATTATTTCAGTGATTAATAAAGATATGTAATTTGCTTGTACAAGGTCCTAAATCGTGAAGGAAGCGAGCTAGTTTGGATTGGATTGCTAAATAAACTCAAAGGTGAGTTAATCTCACTCAGTTAAATATTTTAAATTTAAATGATTAAATTTAAATAATTGTTGGATGGTTGAATTGATTGATGTGATATAGTATGATATTTTGGAATTGGCATATTATATTGTGCTAACATTTGTGGATGCAGGAAAAACAGGTTGGAGGGATCCAACTGGACCCCTCACATTTATTTAAAATTTTCATTATTCTCTGTTGTGATTATTTGATATCTTATGATGAGTTATATTGGAATATTGAATGTTATGGTTTGATTGGATATTTGGGTATAATGAGTTACCAAATTATATGAATTGGATTGTTGAAAAGAAATTAAAAGGAAGTAAATTTGTAAGCGAAATAATTATAGAAAGTTTGAATAAATTAAGAATGAATTGAAAAGAAACAGAAGTAATATGAAAATAATTCTTCGAGTATGAATAGAAATGGAATTTTGAATAAAATGAAATTGATGAATTGTAAACTTAAGTAATATCAATTAAAGAAATAAAGAATTATTTTTAAATTCAAAGTTTAAATTTATTTAAAAGAATAAAGAAGTAACTGAGAAATCTAAAAATTGAAATTTTTAGTTAAAGTGTTTCTAAAATCATAATCAAGAACTGAGATCTGAAATTAATAGATTCTGAATTAAAAGGGAATAAATTGGAAATCGGTTTGGGAAATTGATTTAAGTGATTGAAGCTGGGATTTTTCTCTGGATAACCAAGTACATGTTTAAAGTAAATTCTTAAATAAATTTAAAGGTTTTAAAGTTGTTGTAAAAAGCATGTTTTAGAAAATTTATTATTTCTAATATTTAAATTCAAAAGTAAGTATTTTCTCAAATTTATTATAGTAGTAAGTATTTAAAAAGTGACCTAGTATTTTGTTTTCAAAAGTGAAAATCTAGTTTCATATTCTATTAAGTAACTTTATTTTCAAATACTCATATAGTATGTATTTTTTACAAATATTGAATTAATTTAATTTAAATGTTTAAAAGTATATTTCTAAAGTAAAGTGTTTTAAATTATTTTAACAATTTAGTTTTGTGCTTGGTGATTTCAGAGGAAATAGAAAATATTGGGAAAGTTTATTCTGAAAAGAAAGATGGTTTTGAAACTGTTTTCAAAGGATTGGAAATAGAAATATATCTTGTAAAGATATTTTGAGGTTAATAATTAATTTGGGAAATTATTTATTGTTGGATGGTTGTTTGTGAATGTAAATTGATAGTTAAATAACCGACTATCAATATTGGCCAACTGCGTTGATCGTTTCGAAGAGACCGGGATCGAGATTTATTTATCGAAAACCACTTCGATCCGGTATGTACGTTTCGTGTAAACGATTGTGGATTCGAAGATGGAGCAATGAAGTGCAGGGGCTAGTCGCTACTAATCCTGAGGATATTTCCAAAATGGATGTAGTAGGAATAGTGCCTTCGGTTCCGTTCGAACCCGGGACGGACTTGCATGGATGAATGCTTTCGTAAACATCGTCAGGTGGACGATGTGCATTCTAAGGGATGTATTCTAAAAAGGTAACGCTTAGTCTCAAGCCTCATCAAATGGGAATGACTGAAAATCAGGGGTTATGCAGCAAGTCTAGGTGGGTAGCACCCAAGCAGGGTGAGGTCATTCCAGTCTAGATGTCCCTTTTTATTTCGGCTTAGTGGTGCGGTTGCTGATCCCAACCGCGGGGTGGTCTCACTCGGGATTATCCAGTAAGGGGTAGTCCCGGACTTGTGTTGCAGGGGAGCGGGCGTACTCCTCGGTACGGTGATCTAGGCCCCGTACTGTGACAGGTGGTAACCCAGTGCCTAGTCATTGGTTGGAAATCCATTCTCCCTACGAGCCTTGTACGAGTTTTGTTTGTATTACCCACTTTGTGGCTAGTAGCTGGAATTTAATAATGTAACAATTTCGGCTATTTTATAAGTATTTGTATATAGACCCTATTATAATATCAGAGGATTTCTATAAAAATTGTTTTAGCTATCGTAAGGTAAAAACCCGACATGTTTATTTGTGGCGTGGACTTACGAGATGCTTTTGTTTTCAAAGGGTTTTGAAACTATAATAATCAATTGGGTGTGATTTCCTCACGCTGGTATTCCAGACTGACTCGGGTGTTACTTAACTGTAATGCTCGGGTCAGACCGAGTATTTATAGGATACAGGATATGATGCTGTGGAGCTCAGGAGACGAGCTGGATGACAATACGTATAGTCATACTTGTTATATATATATATTCCGCTGTTTGAGTTGTTGTGTATTCATTGTATGTTATTGATGAAAGCTGTGACTGATGTACTCTGATGATGTAATATATGTAAACAGATATATTTGATTTTGAGTAAAGATTATTTACTACCTATTATATTTTATTCCGCCGCGCTGGTTAGATTCTGATGTTGATTTTGTTTTCTCTTCTTCTACCTCTTCTTCTTAAACCCAAATGGTTCGTATTTCTGTGCAACTTGAGTTGATTGTTGTAGAATAGTGTTGACTCAAGGGGTACGGATTTGCGGGTTGTTACATTTAAAATAATCCCTTTATTATAAATTGAATCCAATTAATTTTAATAAATTCCAATTTAATTGATTAGATTCAATTCCAACCCTTTGGTTGAGTCTATTATTACTTTGTAATGTAGTTATATTTGTCTCAAATTTCATTCCTTTATATTAACTTATGAATAAAATATGCATTTCCGTTGCTTATTACATATACACTTTACAATTACAGTTCTTACCCACATAAATGAGGCATTTATTTTCATTTAAATGTAATTGTTTTAAAATAAATTTGGTAGACTAGATATATTCTGGTGATTTTGATGATTGTTACATAACCTTAAAATTTCACTTAGGCTTATTATTTCGACTATTTATAAAATTATTTACATCATACGGATTCATTCTATTACCATAAATCATACATCAATTCATATGTTCATACAGTACTTACCTTTATTTACTTATAATAAAATCTCAATCCCAAATATAACAGTTACAACAAATTAATAGGACAATTAAATAGTAACTTACGACTGTTATTATTTCTTTGATTCAGTAATTACAAAAAATATTCTCTAAATAAATTTATTTACTTGGTCCCATGCTTTCTATTACACCAATTACTACCTTAAAAAAAAATTTTGCGTTTCCTTTTTAATTTACATTCACACTTTCCGTTATAATATTAATTATCAATAAAGTACATTTAGTTATCTTTATTCTTCCCAGCAAGTTGCCATATGTTATTATAACTTTACAATTTTAATAAATTCATTAATTGACATTTCATTCCACCTATTAATCATTCACCTAAATTAGCACTGTTACATTTAAATTTACTTATTAGCTCACGACAAGTGCTACCATTAGTTCATGCACTAATTTATTCCATTTCCATTCCTTATACATTATTTTATTGGCAAGTTAACATTTTTAAATTATTAATTTACCTCTTATATCCCATTATAAATTAATGCGCACATTAATTAATATTTTAAATCAATTTAATCATTTCATTTTGGAACATTCTTTATTTACAATAAGAATAAAATCGATATTTACATTGTTTCACTTATTGGAATTACATCCAAGTTATTAACAATTAACTTACATTTATACCGTTACATTCAAGTTATTAAAAATTTAGTTACCAATCTTATCCAAATTATTATCTCCATTAATAATTCACAAAATTTTTATTTCCTTCAATATTAAATTTCAAAATCTTATTAAATTAACAATCTTAATTATTGAAAATTTGTGGGTCGTTACAAAAAGGATATCATACGTCGTGATTTATCATAAGTTGAATAACACTCAAACTATCTAAATATTTAATGCATGGATCAAAACAAGCAAAATATCTCATAACACAATAGGATTGTACATTACATCAATGAGAGTTAATGCATGGATCAAAATAAGAAAAATACATGCAAAATAGTTCCAATCAATAAGTTGATTTCTATTCAGTACATTTCAATAACTGTTCTAAGTTCGGTTGTTCTTCCAAAACTAGAACGAAAGGTTGGCAGTATTTCATAATTGTCTATGTTATCCATCATGCGTTTAGGAGAGCGTTTAACATTGGAACAATTAGGATTTTGCGTGTTTTTTATGTAAAATACTTAACTTGCTTCAGACGCGAGAGTAGCAGGTTCATTATATTCTCCATTAGTATTCTTGAGTTTCTTCAAGTTCACATCAACACATTGGCCTCTAGGCAAACCTTGCAACCATTTGTCTTATCTCCAACATCCACCGAGTCACAATAGAATACTACATGTTGATAATTATAGTAATCAACTTCCATGATATCTTTGATAACATCATACCAAGTAGTGTCATCATCTATAGGATTTAGGTCTTTTGAACTTGTGACAAATGTAGTGATTGCATCCATGCAGACGCCGCTATCTTGTGTTAAATTGTGTCATCATAATGTTGAGGAGAGAATGTGTATCCATTCACTCTGTACTTAAGATAAATTTTGGCTTCCCACTTTGGACCACTGATATACAACCACAACATTATGTCCATGTTTCTTCCACTAACTGTTACAAATTAAAGAAAGTAATTAAATAACATCAATTGAAAAAGAAACATAATACTTTCGAGTGTAAGTAGCATATCTTCTTGTGTAACCAGTCAATAAATTCAGATTGGACTATTACTTCTGCCTTTGTGATAATTTTCCTTTCACCATGAGGACCGTCCTCTAAAGATAAATGGTATTCACTACAAATTGAATATTATGGTGTGTGTCTATATATATATATATATATATATATATATATATATATGCTTGACTAAATATGTTACATGTATATGAAAAGGGTGAAAAAAAGTATAACCTATATATTCATCTCGTTCTGGTATATCAATTCTAAATAGTATCCATCGTCGAATATACGATCGTTGCACCCTAGATAACTTGAACGGTTTACTGTCAACGATGGAATTCTCATATATATATATATATCATCACCATTCTCATCTAAAAAGGATGCTTGTTTAATGCCATGATTTCCATCACATGGGTTTGACGTATATTCCATTGCATATCGAACTGATTCTGAAACAACATATGCTTCAAAAATTGATCCCTCCATATACCTTTTATTACAAGGTATGTTTTTATATTACAAGGTATGTTTTTGCAATCCTTCGTAGCCCTACTACAAAAAAATTAATATGTATGTTTCCAGTCAGTTACTTCATAGCCATTAGGTGAAATAATTCAAATGCAAAAACAATATTTTACCTTTCAAATGGCTATATCCAAATATAGTTTGATGGACCACACAGTAGAGCTTGATCATCTAAATGCACCATCAAATGGATGCTTATATCAAAAAACTGCATTGGAAGATAGTGTGCCAAGACACATAATGCTTCAGCAATCATATCTTTAGCAGCTTGCACATGCTCCCGAACTAGAACTTTTGAACATATTATGTTGAAGTACAAGCTTACTTGTAAAAGAGCTTGTCCTGACTCACGACACTTTGGATATGCATGTAAAACATGATAGGGAGCAAATATTGGATAACAATATGATAATCATATGTTGTTTTAATTTGCAAACTGGATGGTTGAAGACATATAAGGTAGTGTAACTTAGTTGGAAGACATGATGAAAGTTTTGCACTTTTAAGAACTTGAAAACATTGTAACTTGTGAATCTTATTCCAAGCATATTTAGAAAATTATATTCCTTTATCAAACATAAAATTGATGAGGTGTTCAGCAACATTTTTCTCAGTGTGCATCACATTAATAGTATGACGAACTTTAATACTGCTCCAATAATTAAAGTCAAACAAAATTGACTTCTTATACCACGCTGGTCCTTCGTCCCCATCGATAAAACAATCTGTATTATCATAAGCTTGAGAAATCATCATCTTCTTGCTTTGCGTTAGTTTGTCAAGAATATATTTGATACGCTCAAGCTTTTCTAAGAGAGACCTGCCCTTTAACCGAGTTGGAGGTTCTTTACATTCAACATCCTCATACCATCCATGTTTTAATGCTTTATATGGATAACCAACCTTTAAAAACCTTTTACACTTTGGGTAGACGATCTTGTTGCCGATGTGCTCTGATTCTGTAACAACCCGCATATTTTACGATTGTGTATTTAAATATTTTATTTAAATACAGCATCGTTAGTCGGATTATAGTCCGAAATGCTACTTTTTGCATATTGTCGAATTAGGACTCGAGACCACTTCCATTGAGTTCAAAACGCCGTTTGTACCTTTGTGAGTATAAACTTCGACATGTTTGGAGCTAGCTAAAATTTGACCTATGCACTTTGGACTTTGGGTTTGGGTTAGCCTAAACTATTAACTCTAGCTCCACCCCCACTTCTCCTCATTCACTTTCATTTCCTAATACCTTTAAGCTTTCATAAAAATGGAGGAAGAGAAAAGGAATTAGAATTCATAAGCCCTAGTTCCATTGCAAATCCAAGCTCTAACTCCAAATTCAAAGAGAAGCTATTGTTTAGATTCAAGCTTCTTGGGTTAGAATTGAAGAGTGATTGTTCTTGCCTTGCTCTATAGCTTCTTCTTCATTATCTTGAGAAAAAGGTGAGATTTTTATCTCACATCTATGTCTACACCCTTCATTTATTGTTAGGTATGAATTCCTAACTTCTATTCCATGTCCATTTTCCTTGGATTGAATTGGTTTCATGAGTATTCCAATTTTTGGGTGTTTGAAGTCAAATCTTTAAAAATCATAGCTTTGATGTTTGATCTGAAAGTCTATATGAGTGGAGCATATATGATATACATGCAAGTATGAACAACTAACTATATAATATAACTTAATAGATAATAATAGCGACGTAAATTAAAATAATCACACCAGGATTTTATACTGGTTTGGACCTCCCATCCTACGTCCAATCCCGAAGATCCTCTTTGAAATTTCCTTTCAACCAACCCTCTCTTGACTCGGAGGAACAGGTTTACAATAGTAGAGTTTCTTTGTCAAGAATGTGTTCTATAGCATGAATGTTGACTATTGAGTACAAGTGCTTCCAATATATATATATATATATATATATATATATATATATATATAGAGGATATTGAATAATGAGTTCTGAATATATGGAAGTGTTAAATACAAGTAGTTGATTGTTAGAGAATAGGTATAAGTCAGAGTATAGAAATTAAGAGCATAAGTAAGTAAGGTGAGATCTTCTCTTGAATTCCCGATGCTATTTATAGTGGTAGAAAGATTCTTCATGAAGTTGTATCCATTAACAATCGTTGTATAGTTGCTCTTGTTGGTGATGAAGAGTTGCAGTGAAGAGGAGCGAACGTGTCTTTTCGGATATGACAGTTGGTCTTTGAAATTACACAGCCAAGTCTATAATTAGACGTCTGGAAAGTATCCTCAGACGTCTGGCCTTCATATATTTTTTGCGTCTGGTAGCATTACAGACGTCTGTGTTTATTAACCAGACGTCTGGTTGCTATTCAGACGTCTGAGTTTATTATCAGACGTATGTTTCCTTCTGAGTTGTGAACCAGAGAGTTTAACCAGACGTCTGAGCATATTAACCAGACGTCTGATTCTGTCTAATTTGCAAACCAGAGGAAAGATTCAGACGTCTGGCTAGTGCACTCAGACGTCTGAAAATGTGCATGTTGCTTTATTTGTGTCTGTGCCACTCCTTTTCAACTTCTACCGATTTGAAGTCTTTTGATACTTATCTTGAGTCTTGTTTTTGTCTCTTTGGTGATGTTACTCTATCATCTACATGTAAATATAGATATATATGTACATTAGATTTCCATTGTATAGTTGTTATCATCGAAACCATAGAATTTATTTCCTAACAATCTTCCCCTTTTTGATGATGATAACTATTCAATGTACTTATATATATATATTAGAAATCTCCCCCTGAATATGTGCTTATTTTTAATGTTTTATGATTCTATCTATATTTCTCCCCCTTTGACATTATCAAAAAGAATTTACAATATTTAAGCCAATCATCAAAAAGAAAATTTTCATTAATAACATGAAGAAGTTACATACATAGATTTGTACAAAATACAAACACTACAATTCCTAAATTCTTAGAGTTCCTTTGGAGAAGATTGATTTGGATCATCCTCCTTTGGTGAAGCTTGATTTGTATCACCCTCCTTTGGTTCTTCTTTTGTAGAAGTGCTCGCTTTTGAAGGAGATCACAAAGCTTCCTTTGGAGGTTCATTCTCAAATAATTTGGAATGTTTTGTAGGAGGAGAAGGTACAGGGGGTGCCCAATCCTCAAAGGGTGGTGTTGGACCACGAACTCGTTGTAAAACTTCTTTAAGAACCGATAAAACAGTTGAAAGAGATTCTTCAACTGTGGCTAGTCGTGTAGAAAATGAACTTTCAAATTTGTCAATTCGCCTAGCCAAATATTTTTTATTTTGGGATAATGTATGTTAGTTTCGAAATGTGAGATCTCGAATACTTTCATTTAGATTTGTTTCCAATCGAGTCTCTATAATTTCATCATGTCCGTTGATAATCAAATGGTGCGGGAGGAGGAGTGAGTTCTCGATGTTGTTCTTTCTCTTGGGACGGATCAATATGTGGTTGAGGGGGAGGCTCAACTCTTTGAGATTGACGATTATGCGTCCAATCTTCGAAGGACATAATATTTGGAGGAATTTCTGGTAGGTGCATCACAGAAATTTTTTTTATGGAAGCATATTTTGGCGAAATTTCTTCGAACGTCGATAGATAGGAAGGAATATTATATGCACAAAGAAGTCATAATATAGGTAGGGTAAATGATCGATGGCCTTGAGCGAGTCCAAAAGTGTTCGAGCTCGTCGAAGATGAATTTTGCCTAATTTACCCGAGTTCCACTAAAGAGAGCATACAGATCTTTGTGCTCCAATTCCGTTATTTGCTCGCAACTCCCCATACGTGGAACCACTGCATTTATTATCATTCTTGTCAGGAGTCGGGCTTTTGGACGTAAATATTTTGAAGCGAATTTCGGCATTTCGTCCTCCAATATTTGATGAGTAATACTATTCCGTGGCTTAAAACACATATCCGGAATGTTGTGCAAATCCTCCCCGGTATCGGAGCATCCTAAGGTTCTAGCTATTAAACTCGGAGTTAATCGAATAGTATTCCCATAAACGCTTGACCATTGCCAGTTGTCTTCATCTTCGGTATTCCAAACTGAAGTACTATCAAGATTGGCGTAGAATAAAAATATAGCTAACTGATCTATTTGAACATCATTAGGAGTAAACGAGATTAGGGTTTCCAAACCAGCATTTTCACGAAGTTCATCTAAATCATACATGGGGAATTTAAGAAGATTATAGAATGGTCCTGTATGAAGTTTCTTCTTTTGAATATCTTCATACCTTTTTATAGAATGGGGAGCTTTATTCATCCACTGCTCGATTTGGTCGTCGGAGCAAACCTGGGGATTTGAAGATGTGGTGGGTTGATCTTGCTTTCTTTTCATCATTTTAGGATTCTTAGTGCGAGGAGGCATCTTGATTATATTTACAGAGTTGATGTTTGGGTACGAAAATTGACGTTGAGAAAATCGTAGGATGTAATAATTTTGGGATAAAAGAATAAAAATGACGTTATCGACTTGAATTTAAATGGTCGATTGGGAATCAGACGTCTGGATCAAAAAGTCAGACGTTTGGTTTGCCATAATTTTTGTCCAGAGGATAAAATCAGACGTCTGCTTTGTGACCAGATGTTTGATTTTGAGTGTAGTTATAAAGTTGTAGATACAATGAGATTTTTCAGACGTCTGGAATTGAAAACAGACGTCTGTTTTTGTTTAATTTTTGAAACAATAAACTAAGGCAGACGTCTGGATCTTATTTCAGACGTCTGGATTGGTCTGAATTTTATTTGGAGGAGACAGAACAACATTTCGGACGTCTGTGGGGTATATTAGACGTCATTATATGCACACTTCTAAATTTTGAATAGTATATCCTTGTGTCAGACATCTGGAAATTGTTGATAGACGTCTGAAAATTGCAGATGGGCTAAAAATGACTTAAAGTGTGATGATTTCACTTATATATTGAATGTAGATAACAAATAACTTTATTGTTGTAAAAATATAATAACAAATAAGTTTAGATACATTCAATACTTAATACAATTTATTTATTTAGATGGAGATGGAGTTTTTGGATTTTCTGACTAATTATCCTTCCATGGTCTAAGTGGGGACCATATATTTCCTCGTTCGTGAGTCCGTGGAGAGCCAGAAAATCGTCTTGGTGAGGGATCTGAAGAAGTACGATACGAAGAAGATGGATCCAATGAACTGTAAGGTTTTGGTAGCGGTTCGTGAACATCGTTCTTTCGGGACGAACAAAACTTCATCGCCACTTATTCGAGAAAGCTTAACCTTCGTGCTGTAACTTTTTGTTCGAAATAAAGCTCTCGTTGAAGATCCATCTATTGTTTTTGTTAATGATGGATTTCATCAATTTTCTCCTTTGTGTTGGGGGAAATGAATAGAGAACATTTAGTTTTCTTATTATCCGAAGTAAAACCCGTACGATACGAAGACCGCCTATATGTTGGCTCTTGCTTTGGTATAAGTGTCGAAAGTCGTTGTGGGGTGTCAACCGAGCTGTCCGTTGTTGGTGCTGAGACGGAGATAGATATATATATGAATCTTCTGACGACATTGTTATATTTTGATTCTTCCTTTTTATTAAAAAATTCAATTATTCGAATGTAGTTTTTGTGTTTGGCTATATTTATATGCTGAAAATATTAAAAATAGGCAAACTAATTTTCTAAAAGTTTGAAGGTGCAGAAATCAATGATATAAATTGTGGTGTTTACTATGGTGATTAATTTTAGCCCAAAAAATTATTTTATATATATATATATATTGTTAAGGAAGAAGGTCATTTAGTGAGCAAATACCTAAACTTCGTCGGTGTTTAGAGAAAGTTTGTTCATTTAATGGTTTTGTAAAGATATCTGCTACATGATTTTCGGTATTTACGTATTCTAATGAAATGGTTCCTTTTTCAACATTGTCTCATAGAAAATGATGTCGTATGTCTATATGTTTGGTTCGTGAGTGATTAACAGGGTTTTTTGATAAATTAATTGCACTTGTGTTATCGCAATAAATTGGAGATTTGGTGATAATTTTACCAAAATCCGTTAATGTCTGTTGCATGTATATTACTTGCGTAGATGCTAGAGCAGCGGAGATGTATTCGGCTTCGCAAGTAGATAGAGAAACACAATTTTGTTTTTTACTAAACCATGAAACTAAAGATTGTCCGATAAAATGACAAGTTCCACTAGTACTCTTACGATCTGTTCTACATCCACCGAAATCCGCATCACTATATGAAACAAGTTCAACGATGATCCTTTAGGGTAAAACAAACCATAATCTTTAGTGCTAGATAAATAACGTAAAATTGGCTTAACCATTCTTAGATGAGATTCTTTTGGTTTTGCTTGAAATCGAGCACAAAGACATACACTCATCATAATATTCGGTCGACTAGCATTAAATAAAGTAGAGAACCAATCAGGCTATGATATAATTTTTCATCAAAATCTTTTCCGTTTTCATCTTTTTCTAAGTGAATAGTGGTATTCATTGGTGTTGGTTTGCTTGATGTTTTATCCATTTCAAATCGTCGTAATAAATCGTTACAATATTTTTCTTGATGAATGAAGATTCCATTTTCGAGTTGTTTTATTTGTAAACCTAAGAAGAAATTTAATTCTCCCATGTGTGACATTTCAAATTCATTTTTCATAATATTAGAAAATTGATCATATAGTTTTTCGTTGGTTGAACCAAAGATGATATCATCAACATAGATTTGTACAACCAAAATATCGTTATCTTCTCTTTTAATAAATAAAGTTGTATCTATTTTTCCTATATGAAAACCAGATGTTATTAAGTGATTTTTAAGACGTTTGTACCATGCACGAGGTGCTTGTTTAATCCATATAGTGCTTTATGTAATTTAAAAACATGATCAGGATATTTTTCGTGAACAAATAGTGGTGGTTGTTCGACGTATACGTTTTCTTTAATAAAACCATTCAAAAAGGCACTTTTGACATCCATTTGAAATAGTTTAAAATTGTTATGAGTTGCAAAGGCGAGTAATGTACAATAGCTTCTAATCTTGCTACTGGAGCAAATGTTTCATCGTAATCTATGCCTTCTTCTTGATTATAGCCTTGAGCAACCAAACGTGCTTTATTTCTAACAATATTTCCATTCTCATCTGCTTTGTTTTTAAATATCCATTTTGTTCCTATTACCGATTGTTCTTCAGGTCTTGGTACTAATTCCCATACGTTATTACGTTCAAATTGATTTAATTCTTCTTGCATAGCTATTATCCAAAAATTATCGTTTGATGCTTCTTTATAATTTTTTGGTTCAAAGTTTGACACAAATGCTATATGGCTTATATGATTGAGTTGATTTCTAGTTACTCTTGAATTAAGATCTCCAATAATATGATCTATTGGATGATCCTTAAGAGTTTTAGGAGATGATATCAAAGTATTATTTTGACTATTTGTTTCATTAGTAATAGAGTTTGTTGAATTTGTTAGTGGAATAATTTCTTCTTCATAATTAGTATGATGTTTAAAAAGATTTTCGTCGAATGAGACATGTAAGCTTTCTTCAATAGTATTATTTCGTTTATTAAAAATTCTATATGCTTTGCTACGTTTCGAATATCCAACAAAGATACCTTCATCGGCTTTTGGATCAAACTTTCCTAAATTATCTTTTGTATTTAATATAAAGTATTTTGAACCAAAAGTTTTAAAGTATGATACTTTAGGTTTTTTACCAAAAAATATTTCAAAACAAGTTTGTTTAGTTATGGGTCGAATAGTTACTCGATTTAGTACACAATAGGATGTTGCAATAGCTTCAGCCCAAAAGTGTTTTGGTAATCCACTACTATTTAGTAATGTTGGTGCACATTATTGTAATGTATGATTTTTTCTTTCCACTACAACATTTTGTTGAGGTGTACAAGGAAAAGAAAAATTATGAGTTATACCTTTCTTATTGCAAAAGTTTGTAAAAAGATCATTTCAAATTCTCCTTCGTGATCACTTCTAATATTTTTAATTTTTAAAATCATTTGAGTTTTAATTCTTTTAGCAAATATTTTAAACATACCAAAAGTATCGCTTTTATGTTTTAAAAATAAAGTCCATGTATATCTTGAAAAATCATCGACTATTACGAACACATATTTGTTGTGATAATAGACCGTACTTGTGTTGGACCAAATAAATCTAAATGTAATAATTCTAATGGTTGTTTTGCAGAAATATTATTTTTAAATTTAAACGAGCTTTTCTTTAGTTCTCCAATTTGACAATCATCACATAAATTTTCTACTTTGTAATTTATTTTAGGTAATCCTCTTACTAACTCATATTTTGCCAATTTATTAATACTTTTAAAATTGATATGACAAAATCGTCTATGCCATAACCATGGATCATTATGTTTGACGGTTAAACATAAGTTTGAATTTTTATTTATATTCATGTTTAATACTTAAATATTTTTGTTTCTAAATCCTTCAAAAATGAGTTGTTTGTTATTACCTAAAATATTACATCTATCTTTTTCAAAATTTATTTGAAAACCTTTATCACATAATTGACTAATGCTTAGCAAATTATGTTTTAAATTTTCTACTAATAAAACATTTGTAATAATAGGAGAGTTAGATATACCAAAGTTAATGACTTCTCCAATTCCTATGACATATCCTTTTGAATTGTCTCCAAAGGTTACCGTTCCACCATCGATGTATGTTATATTTGATAACATTTTTGAATTTCCGGTCATATGCTTGGAGCAACCGCTATCTAGTATCTATTTCTCCTTATTTTTTATTTTGGGTACCTCTTCAGTTTGTGCCATAAAACATACATTAGCTGTTCTCCGTCACTATAACTATCACTTCCAGAAGATGAAGAATCCAAATCATCCCAAATTACTTTGAAAGCCTTCTTCTTCATGAATTTTTGAATTTTATTATTCTTTTTGTCATTATTGAGTTTAGGGCAATCCTTCTTCATATGTCTGTATTGATCACATTCGTAGCACTTGATTTGTGATATGTTTGTTGTGTTGGACTTCCCTTCTTTTTGAAACTTGGTCATCTTTTTAAATTTCTTGAATCTATTATAATTCTTGGCAATAAAACTATTTCTTCTTCATCTAGATCAGAGTCATCATTTTTTGTTGCTGGAAATGCTATATTCTTTTTGTCCGAATTAAGTTCTTTTTGCACGAAAAATGGGCAAACACCTCCAAATCATATGATTTAGTCGATTTTATATTGTTCTTAGTGATTCGGGTGATTTATGCAAATATGTAAATAGCAGGGACTAAACTGTAAAAGACACACAGATTTATAGTGGTTCGGCCAGAATGTGCCTACGTCCACTTCATATGTTATTCTCTTTCACTGTCTGGCTTACAAGTACAAAGCTTTGATTACAAGTGTATGAAAGTTGTTTGAAAGTTCTGTCCGTGCTTGAGCTCTCAAACTTGTCCGCCATTGTTGTACCCCTACCCCTATATTTATAGAGTGAGGCTGGGGGTAGGGGTCTTGGATGTATACAGCTGCTGGTGGGCCTGGGCTAACGTGATCTGGCCTGGTAATCTTGGTTCGGTAGTGCTTTGGTTCAGTAGTTGGTGGAGCGTTGTTTGGACCGGTGGTAGGTGGGTTGAGTTCTGATCCGGTAGTCTTAGTTCGGTGGTGTCTTCTTTTCCTTGATTCGATAGTGCCTTCTTTGCCTTGATTCGACAGCATTGGACCGGTGGTTCCTTCGTTGATTGATTCGGCAGTGCCTTCGTTGGTCTGGTGGTGGGTTGGTTCGGTGGAAACACGCCCAACATTTGCCCCCCATAGTGGGGCATATGCATGCATATGTCGTGCTTTGTTTTTCTCAACTTGGACACCTTCATTCGGCTCAAGTGCCGAACCGGTTGGTCCGGTCATCCTACGCTTCCCTATAAGTATGGGCCTTACGCCTCTGTCGTCCTTCATCATTCGAAATAGCCGAATCAATCAAGTAACGAACCAGACTTGAATGCCGGACCAGGTGAGGTTTCCTTTTGCCGAATAAACTTCATGTTTGAACTACCGAATGATTCCGTGGAGTATGAGTGCCGAATGGGATTTCGGCTCGAACTACCGAATGCACTTGGGGGTGCGAGTGCCGAATGGACTCTGGCCTCGAACTACCGAATGCACTTGGGGATACGAGTGTCGAATGGGCTTTCGCCTCGATCTACCGAATGCATTTGGGGGTACGAGTGCCGAATGGACTCTAGCCTCGAACTACCGAATGAGCTTTTATGTTTTGAATTATGAATGAGATTCCAGGCCGTAGGTACTTGTTTGTTTACATCCCTTGTTCTAACGATGTGTTTTCTCGTGTTGCAGATAATGTCTCATAAAGTAGAAACTCGTTCTGACAAGAAGAAATCCAAGGACAAAGGGGAGTCCCCCATAGTGCCCCCAGTTCAGTCAGAGCCAGAACGACATGGACCATCCCCGAGATCATTCGTAGATGGGTAGGGTCCTCAGGAGCTTTTGAACTCACCGCCTGAATGCTTTCCCAGCTCCCTCAAAGACGAGCAGCTTGACGTTATATCTAGATCCTTTGGGATTGACAGAGCGCATATGAAGTTGCCAGGGAAAGGAGTGATGCCGTATGACCCCCCTGAAGGATATTTTGCTTATAGTAGGTATCACTGCATGTGCGGGGCCATTCCTCCGATCAACGCTTGGATCGTCAGCTTTATCACATACTTGAAGGTGGCCCCTTTCCAGCTTCAGCCCAACTACTATGCCATCTTGGTGAGTCTATTTATTATCTTCCAGAGAAAATACGGGCGTCCTCCATCCAACCGAGAAATTCGGTACCTGTACAACTTGAGAGGCTATAAGAAGGGGTCTCCATATATTAGCATAGAATCAGTCGTGTCTTTCAAGCCGGTCCTGGACTTATATTCAAAATTTAGCATGTTTAAGAAGGAATGGTTCTTTGTTAGAGATGACTCTGTTTCTTTCCACCGCTTTACCTCTGGCTGTAAGTTGACTCTTACTTATAATTTCCGTTCTGACTGCAATGCTCCTCCTTATGTGCTTTGTTTTTTGCTAGCGATAGGTGGCTTTGCGGTTGTAGAGAATGATCGTTTGGTTCGGATGGCTGGGGAAATAGAAGCCATCCTGGAAAAGGAGAGGGCAGCTTCTTATTTGATCAGGAATGCCACTCTTTTGGAGCACAACTTGATTTTGCCACGCCAGTCTGTGGTCAAGCAAAGAGACACAGCTGAGGAGAGGGCCGCCAAAGCTAAAGGAGGGGCTACGGCGAAGAGTGGCAAAAGGAGACCCTTCTCGAAACATCCAATTGCCAGGGGGAAGAAACTTAAGAAGTCCGATGGACCCTCCCCTAGCACATGCCTACATGTTCCGGAGGAGGAAGATGTGGAGGGGGAAAGAGGCGAGGATGAAGGAGGTGAGGCGGAGAGTGGAAGTGGTGGAGAAGGTGATCGTGATAGTCACAGCGATGACTGTGGCGACGGACGGAGTGGTATGGCACTAGGGCTTTGTCTTCTGAGCAAGCAGGTGTGATCCAAGAGTGGACAGATAACGCTTTCCGCCTAGCTTTTGAAGGGTTGGAGGAAGGATCGGCTTTAGTGGAGAAGCCTAAAAAAATTGACAAGGCCGGGACCGGCGCCGATTCATCTTCTACGAGCGCTTCAGCTAAGGCAACTCCTGCGATTCAAGGTGAATTTTTGACTCCTGCCGACTCCATTTACGATAAGGATTTAGGAATATTTTATGGTCAGCTTCCGTCCTGGAATGAGATCCAGGACTTATTGCAATATCCTACTCCTCCCCAGGGTTTGTATAAAAGCGTCTCTTTACCCTTCTTAACTTGATATAGTTCTTGAATTATAGCTCAATGTATGCTTGTAACACTTGGTTTTTATCACAGAAGCGGGTAAGGTGGCCAAGACATCAGATGTTCGGCACCGTCTCGAACAATATAAACTTCTCAAGGCTTCTACTAAACCAAAGCCTCCGACTAACCGCCCTGGAGACGTAGTCGGCTACCGTCCTCTTCTTGAGTTATCGAAGAGGATATCCAAAGGAAGAAGTGGAGTCCTTCCTTGTTTGAACCCTCACCTGGTCCTCAGTCCCCAACTCAGCCTCTTCGGGATACCACGAAGAAGAATACTGAATTTATACCTCCTCTGCACCCGTCTGAAAATCCTACCATTACCCGGATAGGCTATCCCGGCTTGGCTCGTAATTCGTTTGCAGGTCATCCGGATCTGGATCGGGGTTCTTGTGATATTACTTTTAATGAGGCTACCGGTGAGCACCTTCTTCCCCGTAATCCTATGGTGAGAATATTGGATGAAGCTAAGTCCCTGGACCTTGATTTGCTTACCACTCGGGTCGTAACTTTGGAGGACGAAGCTAAGGCAAACATTGACCGGGTCGCTGAGGAATCCAGGAAGCTGATGGGGCATCATGCCCGACTGGTCAAGGTTGGATAAGAAATCGGGAGTGCTAATATTCGACTGCGGTTAATGGTTTCTGACCAGGCCAAACAACTTGCTGATCAGGCCATTCAGATCTCTCAACATGAGGCCGCTTCTAGGTAATTAAAGAAAATCATGGAAGAGGCCAGCATGGCAGAGCTATGGAAAATAGAGGCAGTTTGTAAGGAACGGATTGACATGGCTATTGCAACGGTGGAGGAGGTTCGAAAAGCGGATCTCGAGCGGGTACAGGAGTTATCCGAGAAGCTTGAAGCCGCAGAGCTTGCTCAAACCAAGCTGAAGGAGGAGATGGAGGCGATGAGGAAATCCTTTCAGGCTGACTGCTCGCGATACCAATCGGAGAGGGATGCCGCCACTGCAAAGCTGTTGGCTTCTGAGGACCGAATAAGGGAGTTCGAGGAGAATGAGGGGATAATGGATGAGATGCTTCAGGTTATATACTTTTGCACTTGGAAGCAGGGTAACTTATCTTGGATGGATGATTATCCCCGAGTTAAGGCCAGGATTTATCTCAGGGCCCTAGAGGAGGCTAAGGCCGATGCAGATAAGGAGGGTGGCGTGGCCTTTAGAATGGATGTGGTTACAGATAAATTCACCAAGGAGGAGAAAGCAGCGGCGAAGGAGGGTATGCGGTTGCTTACCGCTGAGGAGGTAGGTGTGCAGTTAGAGGATGATGATCAAATGGCAGATGCTGGTAAGTCTTCCCTTTTAGCTTTTCGTAACTTGATTGCTTATTGTTTATTTAATGGATTCTTATCCTGAATTGGACATGCGGGACCTCTAAAGCACCAACTATCTCTGGTCAACATGCTGAGAGTTCTGATCCTGCGGTTAAGTAGATCTCGGAGGGCCAATAGGATAGAAGTGAAGCTCTGAGGCAGTCGACTCCTTGACTTGGTCTGGATATCTTTTGGTTTACTTGACATTGCTGTCTATGGTAGTCCCAAAACATTAATGTAACTTTTAGGCTGTAATTATGTTATTTGTAACGAACGACTTTATTCTTGGCATGTAATTTTTAACTTAAGCTGATTCTGTCATATTTGAATGCTATCGTTATTTTGGTGTGTTGCATAAGAAATATAGCTGTGCATATTCCTGTGATTCAATTATGTTTGATGTCAGGTTCTTGCTTAAAATATAATTTCATATCTTGTAATGTTAGTGTGATGTGTGAATAAGTTATAGCTACGTATTCATATGCAAAAGAAGAATGTATCGCCCTTTATGTTCTAGTCGTAGACGGTTGCTTTGAACGTCTTGTAGGAATGCAACTGAGTGACCTATCATCCAGTTGTGAGTTCCTATTCCCATTAGCGAGTGCCTCCTATTTTGTGTCTTGTATTTTAGAGATCGTTTTAGAGGATAGGAGGAAAGTTTTTAAACAAAATAGAAATATAAGAAATAGTAAAACTTCCAATCACGGAAGGCCTGCAATGTGCTTAAGTTCGTGACAAACGGGTTTTGTAGTCACTTTCCCTAGCTGTGGGTCTTGGAGACATTTGTCACCCATCTTACGCCTCCACGGGGAGTTTCTCTTTTTTACCACAGCCGTACTTAAGACACTCGGAGTCGAGATCGCGCACAGTAACTACCCGGGCCATTATGGCCCGTAATCGTGGGTATTATTCGATTTACCATGGCCGGCTAGCGTGGGTGCCGACCGTCAACTGTGAACTACTCCTGGCTGGCCATACCTTATGTTGGGGCTTAAAGTAGGTTCACAGTTGCTGGCGAGCCGAACGCCGTAATGAGCTGCCTTGGCTATAGTCGTCCTTCTCTGTGGCTTATAATCGGCTCATTACAGTTGGTTTGAAGGGCCGATCGCGAGCAATGAGTTAACCTGCAGCAGAGGGATGCTGGAGCAAAAGTGTCTCATTAGCGAGGGCATAGATTCGTATAACACCTGTTAGGTCTTGTCCAGGTGAAGTCGCGCTGTGATGTGTCTTGAATGAAAATGCCATTACACAGGATTTTGTTCAACAGAAAAGGATAAAGTTAACAAGCGCCAAGATATAAAGGAACAAGCTAAAAAAGAGACAAGTTTTTAAAGTGGTTCGGCACGAAAATGCCTACGTCCACTGATTCGCTTTGTTAATTCACTTCATATGGGCAGTACAAGTTAAGAAAAGTATCGACGAAGGTGTTGGATGTTCCATGCCCTCTGGAACACCTCTCCGTCCATTGTTGACAAAATATAAGCTCCATTGTGGAGATCTTTATGAATTACATATGGTCCGTCCCAGATTGGATCTAGTGCACCAGGGCGCGGGAAGATTCGCTTGAGGACAAGATCTCCCTCTTGTAAGTTACGATGCTTAACTTTGGAGTTGTATTGCGCTGCCACTTTTTTCTTGTGAGTCGCTGCTTTGAGTGCTGCATCGTTTCTTCTCTCTTCAATTAGATCCAAAGACATGTGAAGGAGTTCTTCGTTCTCTTCTGGGTTATAGTGGATCCTACGGTGGGAAGGCACTACAGTTTCGACTGGGAGGATGGCCTCCGATCCGTATGCCAAAGAGAAAGGAGTATGCCCCGTTCGTGCGGTAGGCCCAAAGTGCCGTAGGAAGTTCATCCACCTAAGCGCCTTTCAATTTTTCAAGCTTCTTTTTTATTAGAGTTTTGAGAATTTTGTTGACAGCTTCGACTTGTCTGTTTGCCGGGGGTAAGCCACAGATGAGAAGCTTTTGTGAATTCCGTGCTTTTGGCACCAGTCGGCAAACTCTTCGTTGTCAGACTGAAGTCCATTGTCCGATATGATTTTGAGTGGAACCCCGTACCTGCATAGAACATTTTTTATCAAGAAGTTAATAACTTTTGCCGGGGATATTTTATTTAGAGGTTCCGCTTCCACCCATTTGGTGAAATAGTCGACTGCCACTATAGCATATTTGGCTCCGCCTCGGCCTACCGGTAGTTCGCCAATCAAGTCAATTCCCCATACTGCAAAGGGCCAAGGGCTGGTCATTTGAGTAATCTCATTTGTTGGTAGTCGAGGAATCTTGGCAAATTTCCGACATCTGTCACATTTTTTGACAAAGTCTAAGGCGTCTTTGTTTAAGGCGGGCCAGAAATATCCATATCGGAGTATTTTCTTTGCCAGAGTCTGTCCTCCAGTGAGATCTCCACAGCTTCCTTGATGGACGTTGGATAAGATTTCCTTAGCTTCCCTTCCAGCGACACACCTTAATAAGGGGTTAGATGTAGCGACACGACTCGGCCTTCGAAAATCGGCACCGAATACGACACTCGTATTCAAATGCCGCAGATCCAAACGCCGAATCTGGTTCGCCGGAGCTTATAACACATTAAGTACAACACAGCGGAAGAAACAGAATAGCATATATCAATATACACATTGATACAATATCAGATACAACATGATACAGCAGATGATACAATGAATATACATCAGAGATATGATACAAGACAATAGAAGCGAAAAGAAAAGATAACACAGCAGCGAAACAATAACTCTAATATGGTATTCACGAAAGAACTCCATCTTCAAAGAACCAATCCAGAAATAACTCGAACTCCCAATAATGATGCACAAAGATAAGCAAGTGCAGTTCAAATCTAAAGACTGAACTAGCTCCAGATAACCTACTAAACCTGACTATCTGAAAAACACAACTCTAGACTGCCCGTGTGGGAAAATAGTGGGCACCCAGAGTTTAGGAAATGAACAATAAACTCCAGGTCAGTCGTGTGACTGATATGAGCAAACAAAAACATTTGGTCTTTAAAACAAACAAAAGAATTTAAATTTGAAATTCGCAATGCTTTTTAGAAAATGAAACTATCATAAGGCCTCCCGCCACACACACAATGCAAACGCAGAATTGGAGGAGATTTCTCCTTATGATAGTCAAATATGCTTAATACGAGAAAATTTCTTTGATATTATTACTATAAGTGCAAAGTGTGGAAAACCATTTCGAAAGTATAATATAAATCCTAGCCAACATACGACCAGTATCGTATGCCTACTATAGTTACCATCTAAACAGTAGGGTGCCACCATAAGTAAATGGCAGGTAATACAACTAAAACCGTACAAGGCGCGTAGTGGATGAATGGATTTCCAACAAATGGTCAGGCTAAGGAACTTCCTACTGTCAATGGGATCGCCTCTGGCGGGACGTCCCGAGAACCTAACTGGATCTCTGCCAACACAAGGCCGGGTTACCTCTGTAACTAGGTAACTACTACTCGAGCATGCCATCCCCCGATCCTTTGGGACCTTTATCCGAGGCGCCTCAAAACCACAAAGCAATCACAAAGTAATAGATCTGCAGTATCCACATGAGTAAGTATCTGGGCTCCATACCATGATACCACCCTTTACCAGAAGGGAATGACACACCCTAAAGGGCGCGACCCTCATAACCTTGCCGCATCTTTTCTGTTTCGACCATTTTCGGGGTGTGAGGTCCTGATGCAGTCTTGTCCACAAAGCTACGCTTTATACAAAAGCCATGCTTTGATCATAAATGATCAACAAATGATCATCAACACACAGCAACACTTAGCATGCCACACTACCAAATTGGGAATATATCACTGATAAATACCAACTACATAACCTCTGAGCTCGTACGTCTCAGAGAAGGGTGTTAAGCTAAGAGAATAAATTCTCCGCCACCAAGAAGAAATGTATTTGATAGAGATCAGTTTAATATCTCAAAGTGTAGTGTCAGACATAAAACCATACAAGTCTGTTCCGGATTCGAACAGAACCGAAGGCACTTCCGAAGAAGCCCTTGCAAATCCAGGTATCCACAATTACGATCGGACTCCCCATCACATGTGGAGAACTCTATACCGGAGCAACTCAGTGCAGAGTCAATCGATAGGTTATCCTAATGTTCTCGAAGACACCCGATCTTCAACACCGGTCTTCAAATGCAATCCATAACGTCGTATCACTATTCGGAATGGGCTATAAGACACAAGGTCCTCCCCCGGCTAAACCGAATAATGAGCGCCATAGTTTAAAACATATGGATATGGGATTTCAGTTAAGTCTCAACTAAAAATCCAAAGCTTTTCTTCAAATGGTTTAGACAAATTACCATTTTAAATCTTTTAACAAAAAGATTTATTTCACAAAGTTTCACCCAGTTTCACAAAGATCTATTCATAAATTTCAAAACAATTTTCATTTCAATTTGGATTAACTCAATTAAATCTTTAAATTAAGATTTAATTTATAGTTTTCAAACCCGTTTCCAAAGGTTTATTCATAACTTGGAAAACTATTTCCATTTTAGACTTGAAATCCTTTTAACACAAATTGGACGTTCATTTCTTATGTGGAAGCCTTTATTACTTGAAAACATATAGTTTCTGTTGCAGAAAAATTCAATTATGTTTATACAAGTTAACATCTTTGGGTTTAGAATTTAAATTCTAAATCAACGCTTTTAAAATGGTTTAAAAACCCATATAAACCCATTTATAAGTTGAATAACCTTTTTGAACCATAGTTCCAAGCCATAGAATTCAATCCCAAATATTGAATTCAAATTTAAATCAAATTATTTAAATTTCAAAACTCAATCAAGTTATTCAAAATAACTTTTATTTTTGAAAAAATTCATTTTCAAAGTTCCAATTCTAATTCCAAAACTATTTTGGATTCAAAAATACAATTTTAAATATATTTCAAAAATCTGTGACTTAACCCATTTCCTCGTGCAATCCATATTTGTGTGTGTATAAGTGTGGTCCAGGGGTTCAACACAATAGTGCATAACATCAATCATCACAGATTCAATCATATCGATAAGCGGTATAACCCATGACGCTTATTTTTATTCACAGATTCATAGATAAGATGAATTTATCAATCACAAAGATTCACTAATATGATTCGATGTGGGTTTCAGATAACCAATTGGAATCTGACTCCCTGTCGCATCGAAATTCAAATGTCGTTTTACGGGTCAAGGGGTTGCATATACATATAACAATATATACATCACAGTCTAATAGTTTAGCATAAAACATTACATGGCATCACATCACATAACAGATACATCAATCCATCACATATCATCTAACAATCAAACATCCATAAGTAAGATCAGTTAATTTTTTGATTCAAATCAATTTTAATTGCTTAAGAATAGTTACTAATCTTGGTTAATTTATCATTAATAAATTACAAGTCATTTTGATTAATTCTCTCTTTAATTATTTTAAGTCAATGTTTAATTTTACTTAATTATGAATCAGTTTAATCTTAATTGGTTTTATTAACTAATTATTCCTTTAATTAATTATTATAACTTACAAATTCTTAATTGTTATCCTGATTAAACTTAATTATCTTTGTTAATTGACTATTCTTTAATTGATTAACTATTAAAAATCATTGTCAAAAACATTAATTGTTAATCATTATTTAGTCATATAAATTAATTTGGTTTACAGTTAACATTTGATATTGTGATTTACTTCTAGAATTTTTTTTAAGTTAAACTTTTAAAACAACTTTTGTTTAAAAGAAAATATAAAATATAAAATATTCTTGGACTCCATAAATCTTAAATAATTGTTTTTCAATACCTCTTACCTATATTCCATTTATAAATTAATTCAGAAAAATTAATTAACTTGTGTTCCAAAATCTAGTTAAAAGAAAAACTGGATTGCTTGCTGTTTGATGACTAACCCGAGCCTCCCTCGAGTCATACCCGAGGAGAAACACCCCCAACTTCGAATTTTCCCCAGATTTACCTGTGTTTCCCTTCCTTTGCAAAAATTTGTTAAGTTTTTAAATTCAACTCGAAACGACCCCCAACCAACACGAGCCCATCTTCGAGTACCTACGCGGATTCACACGAGTAACTCTTCGAGTCCCTCTCCCTCTTCCCAAAACTGGAATGGCCAGAAAACAAAACGTGCACGTGCACGTTGCACAATGCCCTGACAACCTCCGGTCAGTCCTACGACTGTCGACAAGTCATCGGCAGCCAACTCTACCTACCAGACTACCCAACACCACGAGTCAGCGACCAATTCGAAGTTTAGCCGATCAACTCTTGCTTGGAACCCACACTGGAATCGACTCTACCCACTAATTCACCTCGCCCCGCCACCTGACGCCACCAGAACCCAAACAACTTCGTCCACAGTTGCCTCAATGACCCCTGAACCCTTCCCCCCGAGACCGATCATCTCAGACCCCTCGATGATGACGCGGTTTGCTTAAGAACGCGAGCACCTCAAACATGCCCACAAACCCTAAATCCTCATCGTATAGCTTCTTCGATGATCTAAAAATGTTGTGTCCATTTTTCTGATGATCATCAGTGCTCATGCTAACCCTGACGCCAAGCTCGAGATCATACGATCTCGAAGTCATCAGAATTTTTCACAATTTGAATTCCCGTTCAACTCCCAATTGCTCGTGATTTTCTAACTTAAAAATCATGAATTTTATTTTAAAAATCATGGTTTACAATGTTGAACACAATGATGTATGTGAATCAATATATTTCGAGATTTGAATTTATCATGTTTTTAAGATTTCTCTGTAAATTTTCCCTTCCCAGTAAATTATCTTGCTTAATTTTACTTATAATTTTTTTTTAAAAAAATAGCGTTAGATTAACACGAACAAACTTTCTTTAAAAACAAATCATGGCATAACACTAATCATCTGAAGAGATATTTGATTTTTCTTTTTCTGATTAGAACCCTGTTGCTAAGAACAGAGCAGATATGCACACCAGCAATGCATATATACAACCTGTAGGTATTTTATTCTTCCCAGACAAAACTTCAACCTACATCCAGATCATAACAAATTCAAGGTAAAAGTTCATTCGCAAGCAACAATAGGTAAAAGAGGGATTTGGTTTAGGAGTTTGCTCACATCCAAAAATGATTGAGATACCCTAGATCTATTTGAGTTTAAATCTTCAAATTGCTTTTTCTTCTACCCAAGTTTTCAGGTTGGAAATTTGAAAGCTACTGATTTGGTTTTATTTTAGTTTCTTTCACACAAGTATTTAGTGCAATTCGAACTACAACCCAGTGAAAATCCCCATGCAACCCAACATTCACAACCGAAACCAAGAATCTTCATACATATATTTAGAGGAAATTAAGCATGCAAACCAAAGAAAAAAATGGGATTTAGAGTTGCTCACATGAAAGGGGTTGAGGCAGAGACAAGCTTTGCCTGACAGTTTTCAAAGATAGATGACGGCCTGCTTTTTTTTTCCTTTAAATCTTGGAGTTTTAGATCTGTAAATTGTAAACACAGATTTCTATTTACTCTTTGTTGTACTTAATTTATTTAAATACAAACATTTCTAATTACTTACAGTATGAATCTCTGCTATACACAGAGAAGCTTCTTTTATTTCTGCAGTTGAAACCAGAGTTTACTTTAGCCTTTATCTTGATTTGTTTCCTGTAACTTGGATTAATACAATTGCTTAGATTCTTTCTTTGTTATTGATCAACAACATTCAATTCAAACTTTTAAAGAAAATTACTTGCCTTTATTTTATTTTCCAGATTGCTTTGCATTTGATTTCCAAATTTCTGAAGTTGCTTGATTTCTTTGGTTTCAAACTTGTGAATATAAATTGTTTTCACTTCTGCTTTGATCGGGAAATCTAGTTTGTTTGCTGAAACATTTGATTTCCAGTGACCTTGAACTTGCATGTTTACTGAGTTACTTCTTTGTTTTTGAATTTAAACTTGCTGGAAACAAATTTGAACTGAAGCTTTTGAAAACTGCTTCTTTTTTTCTGGTTTTATCATTTCTTTCTTTCCATCTTTATTTGCTTTCTTGGGTGTCGAAGCTTTCAAAAAGCTAAATCATTGATTACTGATTTTTTTAAGATTTGGTGAGATGTTTAATATGATTGCATATGGGAAAATGAAGAGTTCTTGTAATTTTTAATTCTATTATTTTATTTAAACAATTAAATTGAATGCCATTTGTGACAAAATAATCATGAGATCTAACACTTGTACAAATTCAAACTTACATATGTATGTTTACTTCTTCACTTCCTTATGTAAATGTTTACATTTACAATTTTCAAAGACAATCTTTTTATATCATATTTATTTTATAAATGAACACACCTCTTAATTCATTTGTATGTGTGTATATACATATACAATGTTAAAAGAATTTTTTTTTCTTAGCCAATATTTACATTATATACATTATATCTCAATGAATTTTAAATTCCATTTATTTTAAAAACATTCATTTTAAACTTAAATTCAATTCCAATATGTATTCAATCCTTATGACAATATTATTTTAAACTTAGTTCATTATATTTCTTAATTATAATTCATTTGTATAATTAAATGAAAATATATCTTTATTAAATTTGAAAAATTCAAATATACTCAAAATTTTATTTACAATATATTTTAATTTTAGAGTTTCCAAATCCAGTATATTTATAAATATTTACATTTTGAATTCTTCCAAATCAAAATTTCATTTACAATTTTTTACTTTCAATCCATATATATTTATTCAAAATTTTCAAATAAATTCACAATAATATAAAATTAATATATTACCCAAAATATTTATTTCTGAATTCCCAATTAGAGATTCTATTTTAAAATCATAGCTATATCCATTTATATAAATAAACAAACAAATATCTATTTAAATTTGGAAAATACCAAATTAATCCATAATTAAATTGCTAAAATTAAATAACTTACCAATTTAAATTTGATTTAAAAATGAGAATGTTACATTAGAGAAGCCGCGTCGATAGAGGATGCCTTCTTGTATTGTGTAGCGGGAAGCTTTCCTCAAGATTTTCCTGACTTCGTTACGCTTGCTGGGCAGTGTGCCATCTTGTAAGAATTTTCGGATGGGAGTCATCCAAGTTTCCTCTTCGATTGCAGCTATCAGATTCACTTGCTCGAAACTCGGGGTTAGTCGCTTTGAGATGGCTACTGTTCCGGAAATGGTACCGTCTTTCATGCTAGCCTTCTTTGCCAGCTCGTCGGCCTCTTGGTTCTCTTCTCGATGGATGTGTTTGATTAAATAGTGATCCAATTGATCGAGTAGCAGCTTGGTCTTCTTTAGATATTATGTGAGTCGTTCTCCTCGAGTCTGAAATTCTCCTAGTATTTGGTTTACAATAAGTTGAGAATCACTATGGAGACATAAAGAACTGACTCCAATCTCTAAGGCAAGTTCTAATCCAGCTATTACTGCTTCGTATTCTGCATCATTGTTGGTGCCAGCGAATTCCAACCTTAGAGCATAGTGTAGCTTCCTTCCCCTGGGAGTGATTATTACAATACCTGCCCCCGAGCCTTGTTCGTTTGATGCTCCATCCACAAAGAGATTCCACTTAATGTCTTTTTCTATTTCAGATTGCTCCTTACCTTCGTTGGTAGTGAATTCGGCAATGAAATCGGCCATGGCATGTCCTTTGATGGCGGTTGTGACGCCCCACCTCTATACCCACGCTAGACAAGAACACTACGGAGTAATGCTGTCGACTAGCACGGAGAATAAAGCTGTTGAGGAGCGACCATCTGTATAATTGCTTTGTGCGAGTACCGATATGTCAGATAGTAATAATATAAGTTTTCATCTCAAGAGGAAATCCGACATACAGATACAAACTCAAAGCTATCACACAGTGGCTATATAAAACCTTCGGAAACAAATATAGAAATAAACATAACACAAATCAGTCACAGACAATTCATATCACAAAGGCGGAAATAGATATGAATATTACACATGAAAGTGTACATCAGAGTAGTGGTCAAAAAGATCCACAATAATACAAAGGAATAGATACAAGTGCTAGACAAAAGAATAAGTATACATCATAGAGTCTGTATCTCAAATGTATACAACAAAAACTAGTAAACTAAAGTAGTTAGCCAAAAGTCGGGATGATAGTCCGATAAGGAGTAAAGCAGAAGCACCTGTGAAATCTCAGTCTGACCCGAATATTATTTAATAAGAAAATAATAAAAGGATCAGTTTAGCTATAAATATCAGATGAAATGATATATGATAAGAGATATGAGATAAACATATAATAATCACAATGCCAAGCTGTGATAAATAAGTAATTGAAAATCAAAAAGAGATTAATTAATATCACAATAATCTACTCAAGATAAAAAGGAATGTCATACTCCTAATTTCATTCACCAAGCCACAATAAATGACATATATATCAATGCCCATCGTAAAAGTTGGTGAAACACAAATTCCAGAAATCAACACACGAAATCCAGAAATCACAGTCAAAGGGAACAACGATGTCGTACAGCGGGACATCCGATGAACCAAATCACAATCAAAGGGAACAACGACGTCGTACAGCGGGACATCCGATGAACCAAATCACAATCAAAGGGAACAACGACGTCGTACAGCGGGACATCCGATGAACCAAATCACAATCAAAGGGAACAACGACGTCGTACAGCGGGATATCCGATGAACCAAAATCTCTAAGACATTGCTCAATGCTAGTCTAAAACATGAAATGATCGTCATGATCAAAGAGAAGTGTCGATTACAGAAAGCTAGTAAATATATGAGCTTAGCTTCATGTCCCATAACCACTAGCTTAACTTAAATATTTACGAACAAATTGTAGATCTCCGCTAGAAAATTGTCACAAGAGTTTTCAATCGAACAAGTCCAAGAATTAACCGACGAAGTAAACGCAAGCGTTTCATACTACTTGTCTTACTAAGTCGTTTAATTGGATTTCTCATACGAGTGAGGTAAAGGTTTATATATACTAATAGGTTTGGAAAACGGTTTTATAAACGAATTTGGTATTAAAATAGTATTGAAATCGTTTGAGGAAAGAGTTTTGATATTTACTACTAGTATAGAAAACCTTTAAAATTTTAAAGTGACAAAACACAAAGAAGATTGTAGAAACAATCAATCACTAAGATTCACATTCGAAAACATGAATGAAATCCAAAGAAATCGATATAAAATCCATCAAAGTGGATATATCTAAAATTCCCAAAGAAAAGGTCATCTAAGTCGATAATAAATGACAACAACAAAAGGGAGACAACGATGTAGTACAAACGGTACATCCGATGAATCAAAAGCAAAGACATCGATGTAGTACAAACGGTACATCCGATGGATCAAACGCAAAGACATCGATGTAGTACAACGGTACATCCGATGAATCAAAAAGCAAAGACATCGATGTAGTACAAACGGTACATCCGATGAATCAAAAGCAAAGACATCGATGTAGTACAAACGGTACATCCGATGGATCAAACGCAAAGACATCGATGTAGTACAACGGTACATCCGATGAATCAAAAGCAAAGACATCGATGTAGTACAAACGGTACATCCGATGAATCAAAAGCGAAGACATCGATGTAGTACAAACGGTACATCCGATGAATCAAATAGCAAAGACATCGATGTAGTACAAACGGTACATCCGATGAATCAAAAGCAAAGACGTCGATGTAGTACAAACGGTACATCCGATGAATCAAAAGCAAAGACGTTGATGTAGTACAAACGGTACATCCGATGAATCAAAAGCAAAGACATCGATGTAGTACAAACAGTACATCCGATGGATCAAACGCAAAGACATCGATGTAGTACAACGGTACATCCGATGAATCAAAAGCAAAGACATCGATGTAGTACAAACGGTACATCCGATGAATCAAAAGCAAAGACATCGATGTAGTACAAACGGTACATCCGATGAATCAAAAGCAAAGACATCGATGTAGTACAAACGGTACATCCGATGAATCAAAAGCAAAGACATCGATGTAGTACAAACGGTACATCCGATGAATCAAAAGCAAAGACATCGATGTAGTACAAACAGTACATCCGATGAATCAAAAGCAAAGACATCGATGTAGTACAAACGGTACATCCGATGAATCAAAAGCAAAGACATCGATGTAGTACAAACGGTACATCCGATGAATCCAAAAGCAAAGACATTGATGTAGTACAACGGTACATCCAATGAATCAAATAGCAAAGACATCGATGTAGTACAAACGGTACATCCGATGAATCAAAAGCAAAGACATCGATGTAGTACAAACGGTACATCCGATGAATCCAAAAGCAAAGACATTGATGTAGTACAACGGTACATCCAATGAATCAAAAAGCGAAGACATTGATGTAGTACAACGGTACATCCAATGAATCAAACAATTCGGAACACCGACGCAGTACAAAAACGGTACGTCCAATGATCCGAGCACAATAAAAGGACATCGGACACTAGTCCATGAAAGAAATGAGGTGAAACTCAATAAAACGAAGTATACCAAAACGTCCGATGAACTTGATGAAAAGATAATTCCATTCAGACAACATCAAAGAATCAACCACTTGTTGCTTACGACAAAGCGCATTGGCAACACGATTTCCCTTCCAGGAACAAAAGAATATCAAGATCATAAGATGTCAGGAACTCGAGTCAACATGGAGTTCCATATGAGAAAATAAATATTCCAAGGATTTATGATCGAGATAGAGAACAAATTTCTCATCCAAATATGATGATGCCAAAATCCAAAAGTAAAAACAATAGCCGAGAGAACCAGATCATGAGTGGCATATCTAGTCTCGATAAGCTATAATGATTTAGAAGCACAAGAGATAGCATGTTCTCCTTTGCAAGATAACGGCATCCAAACCAATACGACTAGTATCGGTACAAATAGCAAAGTCTTGGTTCCCCTTCAGGAATCACAAGAATAAAAGTATCGAAAAGAAAGAATTTCTTTTAAATAATCTTCTTTCCTGAAAAGTTAAAACTTTCAAAATTACATTTATCTCAATGTAAAAATATTTCTAAAAAATTTGCATTTTTACAAGTTAATATACTGTGTCTGACTGTCTCATCAAAGCGTTTAAGAAATTCCTATCGATAACGTTGATCAAGCGCATTGACCAAAATTCTTAAAGCACTCAACGGGCAATACAATCACAAAATCATCTTTTATAGGATAAATAAATCTCTTAAAAAGTTTTAAGAATATTCTTTGTTCGTTTTAAGAACAAAAACCCGGTTATACTTCTAAATAAATCTTATGAAAAAGATTTTTGCAAAATTTTAAATTGCTATTTTCATCCAAAAATCAATAAATAAAAGAATGGTCTCATCGAAATATTCATAGAATATTCGATTTATAAAATGGATGAAATAAGCTGGACAAATTGAACGACAAAATAAGTCATTCATAAGAATCATAGCGAGTGCGGAGTGCGTAAGTAGAATGCTAACTCACGCGACTCGTAGCCAAATGAAAACGGTGGTAAAGTCGAACTAAAAGACCTTAACACCACTCAAAAGATTGCTTAGGAGATATTCCTAAGACAAGCTCAAAAATACCAGAAAATTTTTCAAACGATATGATTGAGAAAAATAAACTTTCCTTATCATGCGGGTTTTAAGGAATAAAATGATGCCATCAAGTTGGAATCAAAATCATAAAGGAAAAATAGAAATCTGCTTAACAGATTGAAAATGTCGAAGATGAATAGTCCACTCGAAAAATAGGATATGGGCTTCACAACGATAAGCCGATCCTTTCAAAAAAATCAATTTCGAAGCCTAAGTAAAATTATCGGCTCGGAAAGAAAAATCACATAAAATAATTTCGACATCAATAGAAAGCAAATTGAGTGTTGCGGATCTACCATCCGGATTCGCAACTCTCAAAGAAGTCATCAAGCCCAAAATGTTTAAAGAAAAGAATCTTCAAGTTCTTTTGATATAAAAACAATGAGATGAACCCATATCATAAAGAACTCAAATAGAAAGCTCATGAATTAAAACAATGCCATCAAGGATTGAGTGAAAAGTACCTTGACCAAGAGAAGAGTTGCTAGGGGCTTGCACAATATTTAGCTTTCTCATGTCCTTGTTCAAAAGTTTGGGACACGCAGATAAAAGATGACCCGGTTTCTTGCAATAGCGACAAGAATGGGGTTTTGGACACATATTCGCATAGTGTTCCATAGAATTACAATTGTAGCATCCTCCACGATTAGGGATTGGAGTCTTTGCTACAAAAGTAGTTTGCTTCACTCTCTTATTGGGATTAAGGCTCTTGAACTTAATATGTCTCTTCTTGGAAGTCCCAATATCACAAACACTTCCTTTACCAACCTCTCCATGAAGAAGAGTAACATCCACAAGCTGATTGAAAGAAACTTCAAGTTTCAAAGGTAGAACCATTTCGGGGTTCTTACTCAAAGCATAGATAAACTCTTGATTCTTTACAAGATCCAAAAGTTGTTGAGCAGACATGAATACTCCATCCTGAGGAGTAGCACTAGATTGACCGGCGCTGGGACGGCCAGGTCTAACCATTTCTCTTCTTTAAGAAAGAAAGAAAGAAAGAAGAGGAAAAAGTTATTCTCAGAATAAATTTCAATCAAACTTGATTGATAAAACAAGGAATCATAAAGAAAATAGGATGAATCGGTACGAAGACTTGAATTAAATCCTAAAGCACGACTCCTAAGAAAGACTTAGGACGATGATCCTTGTTATAATATTCCATATTGTTCCGAAGTTTGGCTCCGATACCAAGCTGTGACGCCCCACCTCTATACCCACGCTAGACAAGAACACTACGGAGTAATGCTGTCGACTAGCACGGAGAATAAAGCTGTTGAGGAGCGACCATCTGTATAATTGCTTTGTGCGAGTACCGATATGTCAGATAGTAATAATATAAGTTTTCATCTCAAGAGGAAATCCGACATACAGATACAAACTCAAAGCTATCACACAGTGGCTATATAAAACCTTCGGAAACAAATATAGAAATAAACATAACACAAATCAGTCACAGACAATTCATATCACAAAGGCGGAAATAGATATGAATATTACACATGAAAGTGTACATCAGAGTAGTGGTCAAAAAGATCCACAATAATACAAAGGAAAAGATACAAGTGCTAGACAAAAGAATAAGTATACATCATAGAGTCTGTATCTCAAATGTATACAACAAAAACTACTAAACTAAAGTAGTTAGCCAAAAGTCGGGATGATAGTCCGATAAGGAGTAAAGCAGAAGCACCTGTGAAATCTCAGTCTGACCTGAGTATTATTTAATAAGAAAATAATAAACGGATCAGTCTAGCTATAAATATCAGATGAAATGATATATGATAAGAGATATGACATAAACATATAATAATCACAATGCCAAGCTGTGATAAATAAGTAATTGAAAATCAACAAGAGATTAATTAATATCACAATAATCTACTCAAGATAAAAAGGAATATCATACTCCTAATTTCATTCACCAAGCCACAATAAATGACATATATATCAATGCCCATCGTAAAAGTTGGTGAAACACAAATTCCAGAAATCAACACACGAAATCCAGAAATCACAGTCAAAGGGAACAACGATGTCGTACAACGGGACATCCGATGAACCAAATCACAATCAAAGGGAACAACGACGTCGTACAGCGGGACATCCGATGAACCAAATCACAATCAAAGGGAACAACGACGTCGTACAGCGGGACATCCGATGAACCAAAATCTCTAAGACATTGCTCAATGCTAGTCTAAAACATAAAATGATCGTCATGATCAAAGAGAAGTGTCGATTACAGTAAGCTAGTAAATATATGAGCTTAGCTTCATGTCCCATAACCACTAGCTTAACTTAAATATTTACGAACAAATTGTAGATCTCCACTAGAAAACTGTCACAAGAGTTTTCAATCGAACAAGTCCAAGAATTAACCGACGAAGTAAACGCAAGCGTTTCATACCACTTGTTTTACTAAGTCGTTTAATTGGATTTCTCATACGAGTGAGGTAAAGGTTTATATATACTAATAGATTTGGAAAATGGTTTTATATACGAATTTGGTATTAAAATAGTATTGAAATCGTTTGAGGAAAGAGTTTTGATATTTACTACTAGTATAGAAAACCTTTATATTTTTAAAGTGACAAAACACAAAGAAGATTGTAGAAACAATCAATCACTAAGATTCACATTCGAAAACGTGAATAAAATCCAAAGAAATCGATATAAAATCCATCAAAGTGGATATATCTAAAATTCCCAAAGAAAAGGTCATCTAAGTCGATAATAAATGACAACAACAAAAGGGAGACAACACGAATCGATTAAAGTTGGATATTCAAACGGATTAGCAAAATAGGCTAATTTGGCAATTAACAGCAGGTCGGTCGACCGGACTCCCTGAGTTGGTCGACCGAGCCTTAAACAGAGGAGTGCTTGTGCACTCGGCAGCAGGTCGGTCGGCCGACTCAGGGAGCTCGGTCGACCGGACCTGTTGCCAGCCTCTTCCCAGCCCATAGTAATGAGCTCCAACCTCATCCAAATTTCATTCTCTCGAGCAACGGCGCTAAGAGTTTATGCCAATCGACTACCTGGCCCTATATGCTCCTCGATGCATCACCAAAAACATGTTCATACATAGAAGATAGGATTTTTAACGAATTGAACTCAAAACACCAAAAATTGGAATATACACCAATTCAATCCAAACCAAAAGCAAATGCTCACGAATAAGTGTTAGGAATTCATACCTAACATTCGAAGATAATTCATAGACTTAGATGTGAGATTAAAAAATCTCACCTTTTCACAAAATCAAACAAGAAGAAGCTTGAAAGCAAATGGAGAATCAACCTCTCTTCAACACAACCCAAATGAGCTTGAATCTATGCTCAAAACAAGAACATTCCCAATATTAGGTTTAGGAATTTCTGAAATTGAATGGAGAAAGAGTTGGAGAAGATGAAGGAGATGCTTACCAATGGGTTCTCTTTGAATTTGGAGCAAGAACTTGGATTTTGCTATGGAACTAGGGCTTGGAGTTTTAATTCTTTTTCTCTTCCACCATTGTTGAAAGCTTGAAGATTTAGGAATTAGAAATGAAGTAATGAAGAGTTGGAGTGGGTTGGGACTGAGTTAGTAAGTGGGTTCAGCCCAAACCAAAGCCCTAAGTAAAAAGCGGCAAAAATCAACTTTCTCCAAACATATCGAAGCTTATACTCAAAAAGGTCGCAAACGTCATTTTGAACTCAATGGGGGTGGTCTCGAGTCCCAATTCGACTGTTTGCAAAAAGTAGCTTTTCGGACCAAAATCCGACGAACGGTGAAATATTTAAATAAAATATTTAAATATATAATCGATAAATATGCGGGTTGTTACCGCGGTGCGAGGATGGTAGGTGATATCATATTGACTCAGTTCAATGCACCATTTAAGTAGTCGTCCAGAAGTGTCGGGACGATGGAGTACCTGCCTTAGCGGTTGATCGGTAAGAACTCTGATGGAATGAGATTGGAAATAGTGTCGCAGTTTCCGTGACGTGATTAGTAAACAGTATGCTAGCTTCTCAAGTTTAGGATATCTGGCTTCTGCCCCCGTTAACCTCTTGCTTACGAAGTATACTGGCCGTTGCGCGCGGTTGTCTTCTCTCACCAAAGCGGCGCTTAGAGCATGAGATGACACAGCAAGGTATAGGTATAACTCTTCGCCTTCGTTTGGAGCTGAGAGTATTGGTGGTCTCTGGAGGTGTTCGATTAGGTTAAGGAAGGCTGTTAAGCATTCGTCAGTCCATTCGAACTTTCCTTTGTCTTTCTTTAGAGCCTCGAAGAAGGGGACACACTTGTTAGTCGCTTTAGAGATGAATCTGCTTAGGGCGGCCACCTTCCTATTCAGGCTTTGCATTTCTCTTCGAGTGGAAGGTATCCTGATGTCATTCAGGGCTTGGACTTGTTCGGGGCTTGCTTTAATTCCTCTGGCATGGACGATGAGGAGCACTTTAGAGGATTCAGCTTCATTCCATATTGGCGAAGTACCTGAAACATCTCGCCCAGGTGGCTTACGTGATCGTTGGCTTTCCTTGACTTTACTAGCATGTCGTCCACATAAACTTCCATAGTCCGTCCTATTAGTTCAGAGAACATCTTGTTGACGAGGCGCTGATAAGTAGCTCCGGCATTTTTAAGTCCAAAAGGCATTACTCTGTAGCAGTACAATCCCCGGTCAGTGATGAAACTAGTGTGGTCTTGATCGGGAGCGTGCATAGGAATTTGGTTATATCCTGAGTATGTGTCCATAAAAGATAAGAGTTCGTGCCTGGATGTGCTGTCCACAAGTTGATCGATTCGGGGGAGTGGGAAGCAATCCTTCGGGCAAGCGTCATTTAAGTTGGAGAAGTCAATGCATGTTCGCCACTTCCCATTAGCCTTCTTTACTAGCACCGGGTTAGCGATCCACTCTGGGTAGATGGCTTCTCGTATGAAGTTATTGGCATGTAGGTTCTTTACTTCTTCATCAAGGGCTGCTGATCATTCTGCCCCCATACTTCTCTTTTTCTGCTTTACTGGCACCTTGGTAGGATCGATGTTTAGTACGTGGCATGCCACGTCTAGAGAGATTCCAGTCATGTCAGCGTGCGTCCATGCAAATGCATCCAAGTTGTGGCGGAGAAAATCAATGAGTTGATCCCTCAATTCTGCTCTTAGCTGAGATCCGATTTTCAATAGTCTACTAGAGTCGTGTTTGTCTATAGATACAAACTCCATAGCCTCTGCAGGCTCGGCGGTGGCCTCCTCCTCTTTGTCTCTGGGGTCTAATTCATTGAAAGGATCACTGGTATATCGAAGAGGAGGGGCTTTCTTTAGTTGCTATACTTCCAAGTTTTTCACGCAGAGAGTAGTCTCTGCATTCTTCCCTCTATCCTTCCTGCAATTATTGCGAATTTCAGTTACATAGCAATCTCGAGCGGCGTCTTGATCTCCCTCTACTTCCCCTATTCCATTGTCTGTTGGAAATTTCATCTTCAGGCACCACGGGGCCAAGACAATTTGGAAGTCAGACATGGCTGGTCTTCCTAAAAAGGCGTTGTAGGCTGAGTGGTTATCTATTAGCACAAATGTTTGTTTCCACACAACGGAGCGGGGATGACTTCCTATTTCAACAAAAAGGTCCAATTGTCCGAGGGGCATCTTCGTGTCTCCAGTGAAACCATGTAGGGTTTGTTGCAGGGAGACACATCCTTCATTGACAGCTTTATTCTGTCGAAAGCATGCTTGAATAGGATATTTACTGAGCTTCCACTGTCTACTAGAATTCGGAATACTTCGGTTGGACCGAACCGGGCAGAGATGACCATAGGATCCATGTGAGGGCACTGCCTTCCTTCTAGGTCACGCCTATTGAATGTAATGTCATCATTCTCTTTTCACTTCGGGTGGCGTTCTTCAATGACAGAATTAACGTAGCCTTCATTGTTTCTAAGTGACTTTCCGTATCTTTCCATCTCTGCCCAGCTTCTGTCAGCGATGTGTGCTCCTCCCGATATGGTATGGACCACTATCTTCTCTTGATTGGAGCCTTTGGTGTTGTGATTTCCTCCTCCTGTTTCTGGGAGGGGTAGCCTTGGGTTTTCATTGGCAAGGAGCTGGGGTCCTGTTCTGACCTTTTAGATAGCATTCCAGTCTCTTCCTTCTGATGTGTTCTTCAATTAAGTCCCGGAGATGATGGCATTCATTGGTATCATGCCCATGAGATTCGTGGAAGCGGCATAATTTTCCAGACTTAATTGCGTTATCTGATTCCTTCTTATACGGGCGGCGTCTGTATTTAACTTCGCCTTGGGTGGCCAGGAAGATGTTTTCGATTGTTTCATTCAAAGGAGTGTAAGTGTCAAATCTCGGTCCTGGTCGATATAGACGTTTTTCTCCCTTCTTGCCCCCAGCATTGTCTCTAGAGTCATTTCTTCGAACGTTCTTTGCTACAGTGGGTGTGTTGCCATGAGCTGCCTTGGTTTGTTGCCCTGTTTGCCTTTCAATGGCAGCGTCTTCAAGTCTCATATATCTTCCGGCTTCATGGAAGAAATCGGGTAAGGTAGCTGGTTTTTCTTTCGTTAATCTTCTAGCTAACTTAGTATCCGGATGCACACCACTACAGAGGGCCATTAAGATAAGTTTCTCATCGGCATCTTGGACTGCGGCCGCTGCAGCATTGAATCGGGTTAGATATTGCTGCACTCTCTCTCCAGGCTCTTGTTTGATATTAGATAGGGAATAAGCGTCCTTGGGTTGTTCCACATGAATGTGGAATTGGCTGATGAACTTTTCTTTCAACATTTCCCATGAGCTGATGGATCCTTGGGGTAGGTGGCAGAACCAGAAGGTAGCTAGATCTGCCAAGAATAGTGGAAAGCATTTGCACAATACTCCTTCTGTGTCTCCGCTCATGAGCATATGTTGTGTGTATCTCTGCAAGTGTACAACGGGGTCAGAGATTCCCTTGTAAGGTTCCATTGTTGGCATTTTCCATTCTCGGGGGGTGATGGCAATTTCGATATTGTAGATGAAAGGGCTGGTTACCCTAGTGCCTATCCCTCGATCTCTTTGATCCCATTGGACGCACTCTCTGAACAATCGCGTCATCCTTTCATCATAATTTGGAGCAGATAGAAACGAGTTTGGTTCTTCTCTGCGGGATTGATTCCGTCCAGATGATCTGTAGGGATGGTATCGCCTATCACTCCTAATATTTTCCAGTGGCTTTCTTTGGTCTTCTGGGAGCATGCTAGGGTCAGCTACAGTTGGTCCTTGCCTTGATCTTCCCCTGCCGGGTTCTGTTTCGGGCACTTCCTCGGGTCCAACTTCAGGCTGAACTCTAGCTCGGCCCCGTTCATTGGTGTTTCCATGGCTAGGTAGCATGACAGGCTCAGCTACATCCAACCCTCGCCTGGTACCTCCCTTGTTGGGCTTGGTTCCAAGTGTTTCCTCGGGTCGGAATTCGGGCTGAGTCCGGGCTCGGCTCTTACCATTGCTGTTTCTGTTGTTAGCTTCTTCGAAGAAGAAAGATCTTTGTCGCCTCCCAGATCCTCCAAACTGTAACTCATCCCATGATTCAGTGTTGCAGTTGGATTCTTCAGCATCCCTTAAGCGTGACATGAGTTGGTCCACCAAGGCTTCTTGTTGGGATGTGAAGCGGTTAGTCACTTCAGCCACAATCCTGTCTAGATCTGCCCTAGTAATTGCTGCCTGTTGTTCCGTGGCAGGGGCTGTCGGATTTGCCTGATTTCCATTTCGTACTGCTGTCGGAACGGGTCGGTTCTCTTGATCTGTGATCACTGGATCTGGAACGCTGCTAGTTGCGATGTTCTTTCCTTTGCTAACATCTTTCTTCTGCCTGGGAGGCATGTCCTCCAAGCAACGAGCGATGCTGTCGGGAAGGAGGTTAAGTCGGAGAAGCTGAAGCTTCTAGCTCGAGTTCTCATTGAAAGCACCAAAAATGTTTGCACAAAAAATGGGCAAACACCTCCAAATCGTATGATTTAGTCGATTTTATGTTGTTCTTAGTGATTTGGGTGATTTATGCAAATATGTAAATAGCAGGGACTAAACTGTAAAAGATAGACAGATTTATAGTGGTTCGGCCAGAATGTGCCTACGTCCACTTCATATGTTATTCTCTTTCACTGTTCGGGTTACAAGTACAAAGCTTTAATTACAAGTGTATGAAAGTTGTTTAAAAGTTCTGTCCGTGCTTGAGCTCTCAAACTTGTCTGCCATTGTTGTACCCCTACCCCTCTATTTATAGAGTGAGGCTGGGGGTAGGGGTCTTGGATGTATATAGCTGCTGGTGGGCCTGGGCTAACATGATCTGGCCTGGCAATCTTGGTTCGGTAGTGCTTTGGTTCGGTAGTTGGTGGAGCGTTGTTTGGACCGGTGGTAGGTGGGTTGAGTTCTGATCCGATAGTCTTGGTTCAGTGGTGTCTTCTATGCCTTGATTCGGTAGTGCCTTCTTTGCCTTGATTCGGTAGCATTGGACCGGTGGTTCCTTCGTTGATTGATTCGGCAGTGCCTTCGTTGGTCCGATGGTGGGTTGGTTCGGTGGAAACACGCCCAACAAGTTCTTTTCGTGCCTGCAAGTTAGCTTCATAGGACATTAAATTTCCTATCAACTCTTCAACTTTGAGAGTGGAAATATCATTAGCTTCTTCTATAGCTAAAACCTTCCTTTCCCAATCTGATGTCAAAGAGTTGAGTATTCGAGATATCAAATCAAAATCAGTGAATTTAAGTCCTAATGCCATAAGATCATGTTGGATAGTTTGAAATCTATAATACATGTCAAAAATAGTTTCATTTTGCTTCATTTTAAATGAAGAAAATTGGTTTTGCAAAATCGAAATCTTAGTTTATTTGACCTTTGTTGTACCTTCATGTGTAATTTGTAAGGTACGCCAAATATCAAATGCAGTGCTGCATAACATGACACGTGAAAATTCATTTTTGTCTAAAGAACAAAATAAGACGTTCATAGCTTTAGCATTATTTGATGCTAAGGTCTTTTGTGCATCGGTCCAAGTGTTCATAGCAGTAGTAGGTGCTTCATATCTATCTTGTGTGGCTGACCAAATTTCAAGACCATTAGCTTCCATAAAAATTCTCATACGTGTTGACCAATATGCATAGTTAGATCCATTAAAAAGTGGGGGTCGTGCAGTGGATTGTCCTTCTTGAAAAATACTTGCCCTATTAAATTGATTCAAAAACGTGTTACCGTTGTTTGATCAAAACCTTGCTCTGATACCAATTGAAAGTCTATATGAGTGGAACGTATATGGTATATATGCAAGTATGAACAACTAACTATATAATATAACTTGATAGATAATAATAGCAACGTAAATTAAAATAATCACACCAGGATTTTATACTGGTTCGGACCTCTCGTCCTACGTCCAGTCCCGAAGCTCCTCTTCGGAATTTCCTTTCAACCAACCCTCTCTTGACCCGGAGGAACAGGTTTACAATAGTAGAGTTTCTTTGTCAAGAATGTGTTCTATAACACGAATGTTGACTATTGAGTACAAGTGCTTCCAATATATATATATATATATATATATATATATATATATAGGATATTGAATAATGAGTTCTGAATATATGGAAGTGTTAAATACAAGTAGTTGATTGTTAGAGAACAGGTATAAGTCAGAGTATAGAAATTAAGAGCATAAGTAAGTAAGGTGAGATCTTCTCTTGAATTCCCGATGCTATTTATAGTGGTAGAAAGATTCTTCGTGCAGCTGCATCCATTAACAATCGTTGTATAGTTGCTCATGTTGGTGATGAAGAGTTGCAGTGAAGAGGAGCGAATGTCTCTTTTTGGATATGACAGTTGGTCTTTGAAATTACACAGTCGAGTCTATAATCAGAGTCTGGAAAGTATCCTCAGACGTCTGGCCTTCATATATTTTTTGCTTCTGGTAGCATTACAGACGTCTGTGTTTATTAACCAGACGTCTGGTTGCTATTCAAACGTCTGAGTTTATTATCAAACGTCTATTTCCTTCTGAGTTGTGAACTAGAGAGTTTAACCAGACGTATGAGCATATTAACCAAACGTTTGATTCTGTCCAATTTGCAAACTAGAGGAAACATTCAGACGTCTGGCTAGTGCACTCAGACGTCTGAAAATGTGCATGTTTCTTTATTTGTGTCTGTGCCACTCCTTTTCAACTTCTACCGATTTGAAGTCTTTTGATACTTCTCTTGAGTCTTGTTTTTGTCTCTTTGGAGATGTTACTCTATCATCTACTTGTAAATATAGATATATGTGTACATTCGATTTCCATTGTATAGTTGTTATCATCGAAACCATAGAATTGATTTCCTAACATGATCATGCTTTTAGTGGTGTATCGAAGAGCCTATAGGGCCGGGTCGTCGATTGGCATAAACCTCTAGAGCCCATTGCTCGTCTGGTTGCAATTTTGGAGGCGTTGCTCTTCATTTGATAGGTTGAAAAACAGCCCCAGTGTCAGTCAGTCGACTGACCTTTGCAGCCAGTCGACTGGCTGTAGCAAATGAACGTTTCTGGGCTCTCGATAGAGGCTGGAAGTCTCTGTTTCCTGCAACCAGTCGATAAGCCTCTGTAATCAGTCGATTGACCTGCTTGTTTTTGTGTATTTAGCCTATTTTGCTTGAAATTCCAATTTTTATTGATTCGTGGTTTTCCAATTTGTTGTTATCATTTATTATCGACCTTGATGACTTCTATTTTGGAATTTTTGGGTATATCCATTTTGATGGGTTTGGAATCGATTTCTTTGCATTTAATTCACGTCTTTGAACGTGAAATTTTAGTGACTGATTGTTCTTACAATCATCTTTATGGTTTTTTCACTTTGACATGCAAAGGTTTCTATGCTAGTAGTAAATATTCAAACTCTTTCTCAAAGATGATTTCAACTCTATTTTTAATACAAAGTCCTTTATAAAACATTTTCCAATCTATTAGTATATACAAACCTTTACCTCATTCGTTCGAGAAATCCAATTAAATGACTTTGCAAAACAAGTGGTATGAAACGCTTGCGTTTACTTTGTCGGTTAATTCTTAGACTCGTTCGGTTGAAACTCTTGTGACAACTTTCGAGTGGAGATCTACAATTTGTTCGTAAATACTTAAGTTAAGCCAGTGGTTATGGGACATGAAGCTAGACTCATCTATTTACTAGCTTAGTGTAATTGACACTTCTTGATGATCATTTTTTTGATTTAGATTAGCGATATGCTATGTCTCTTTGTCTGCGAGGGAGACTAAACCCCGTTTTGTGGAGTTTCGACTCAAATTGGTGGGGTAGCGACCCATGGTCTTCAGGCCATTTGTGGAGCTTCGGCTCAAATTGATGGTTACAAACCATGGAATAGCGTTCCGTTTGTGATGCACGTGTTGGTGAGTTTCCATGCTCCCGTTTTGTGATAGGCCTCCCCCTTTTTGTGATTTCTGGATTTCTATTGATGATTTCTAGAATTTGTGTTTCACCAAAATTCATGATTTATATTGATAAGCTTTATCAATATTTGTGCATTGGTGAATTTGTGTTTCACTAACCTTTGTGAATTTGTGTTTCAACAACTTTTACGATTGGCATTGATAATTTTGTCAATATTTGTGGTTTGGTGAATAGAGTAAAGAATATGACATTCTTTTTGATGTTATGAGATTTCTTGAGATATTGTATGATTTTTGTTGTTGTCAAATGTATACTTTCCATAGTATGGCATTATTGTTATCATACGTTTTGTTATATCTCTCATTCCATCTTATTTTATCTGATATTTATAGCTAGACTGATCCGTTTATTATTTTCTTATTAAATAATATTCGGGTCAGACCGAGACGTTACAGGTGCTTCTACTTGACTCCTCATCTGGGAGTATTACCTAACTTTTGGCTAACTACACTATATTGGTAATTTTTATTGTTATACATTCGAGATAGAGACTCCTTGATGTATACATAATCTTTTGTCTAGCACTTGTATCTATTCTTTTGTTATACTCTGGATCTTTTTTGACCACTACTCTGATAAACACTTCTTATTGTTATATTCATATCTGTTTCCGCCTTTGTGATATGGATATCTATGACTGATTTATGTTATGATTATTTCTACATTTGTTTCCGAAGATCATATATAGCCATTGTGTAGATGCTTTGAATTTGTATTGGTGTGTCGGATTTTCTCTTGTTATACTATCTGACATACCGTTGCTCGCATAAGGCAATTACACGGACGGTCGCTCCTCAACAGCCTTACTCTTCGCGCTAGTTGACGGCATTACTCCGTAGTGTCCTTGGCTAGCATGAGTATAGAGGTGGAGCGTCACAGCATGGTATCAGAGCCGAACTTCGAAACAATGTAGAATAATTTAACAAGGATCATCGTCCGAAGTCCATCTTAGGAGTCGTGTCTTAGGATTTTATTCGAGTCATTGGACCCGTTCTATCCTATTTTCTTTGTGATGCCTTGTTTTATCAATCAAGATTTGTTTGATATTCATTCTAATATTAACCTTTTTCTTCTTCTTTCTTTCTTTCTTAAAGAAGAGAAATGGTTAGACCAGGCCTTCCTAGCGCCGGTCAATCTAGTGCTACTCCCCAGGATGGAGTATTTATGTCTGCCCAACAGCTTCTTGGTCTTGTAAAGAATGCTCAAGCTGCCGGATCCATTCCAGAGCCTACTCACCCTAAATCTGGGTTTGCACGTTTGTGCAGTGATTATACTAACTTGGGAAGCCATTCAACTGTACCGAAAACATCATTGAAGTCCAAGCTTGGCTTAGAACATGCGATCACATCTTTACTCGCATGAATCTTATTGATCTTCATCGAGTTCAAGTGGCTCCTAGTTTGCTCCAAGAGAGAGCATTAGATTGGTACGAACTTCTGATTTCTAAAACTATTAAAGCGGATCTTACTTGGGAGCAATTCTGGGAAAGATTTCAATCTAAGTTTGTACCAGAAGCTGAGAAAGTGACTTCAGCCCGTCGTTTTATAGACCTTGTTCAAGGTGAATCTTCTGTGGTAGAATATGTCGCATCTTTTGAATCTCTCTCTAATTATGGGGTCGATATATAAATACCCCATTGAAGAAAAATCAAAGATTTGTCTATGGCTTAAATAAGAATCTCAAGATGCCATTACTTCTCAAATTGGAGGTTGCTTTTGATCAGCTTGTTGATATCGCTCTTCGACTTGAAGAGTCTAATAAAGAGGGTGATGCTGAAGTTGTAGGTGCCAGACCAGACTTCAACAACAGCAAGAAGAGGCCTAATAAGTTCAAGGGTCCTTATCCCAACAAGAAAGGGAAACATGTAGCAAAGACTCCAAACTCTAGCCGTGGAGAATGCTACAATTGTGGTTCTATGGACCATTATGCAAATAAGTGTTCAAAGCCCCTTACTTGTCGCTATTGCAAAAGCTCGGGCCATTATATATCTTCGTGTCCCAGACTTCAAAGTAAGGAGGGAAAGCTAAATGTTGTACAAGCCCTTAGTGACACTTCTCATGGTCAAGGTATTTCTCATTCTATCCTTGATGGCATTATTATGTTTCATGATCAACCTATTTGAGTTCTTTTTGATACAGGTGCATCCCATTCTTTTATATCAAAAGAACTCGTTGATTCTTTTTCTTTAAGTGTTATGGCTTTAATGACTTCTTTGAGAATTACGAATGTGGTCAGTGGATCTGCAACACTTAGTTTGCTTTGTAAATATGTCGAGATTATTTTGTGTGATTTTTCATTCCGAGCCGATTTGCATGTCATGCGTTACTTGGGCTTTGGAATGATTTTGGGAATGGATTGGCTTAACCGTTATAAAGCCCATATCCTACGTCCTGAGCGGACTATTCATCTTCGACATCCTCAATCTGTTAAGTAGATTTCTATTGTTCTTAAAGATTCGGATTCCAATCTGACAGCATCTTTATGTTCTTTAAATCCTCATGATGACGATAATGATGATGAGGAAGATGTCATTTCTCTTATTCACGTCGTTCATGAATTTTCTGACATATTTGAGCCCGTTTCAGGATTACCACCTAAGCGAGCAATTGAGTTCATAATTAATCTAATTCCTGGAGCTTTGCCCATTACTCGTCCTCCTTATCGTATATCCAATAAGGAAAATAAGGAGATGCGCAAACAATTATCCGAATTGGAGACGAACCAATTTATTCGTTCCAGTTCCTCTCCTTGGGGAGCTTCTGCTATTTTTGTGAAGAAATCTGATGGTACACTTAGGCTTTGCGTTGACTACTGCAAGATTAATGACCTTACTATCGAGAATAAATATCATTTGCCTCGGATTGATGATTTATTCGACCAACTTAGTTTTGCTAGAGTCTTTTAACAAATAGACTTGGCAACCGGTTTTCATCAGCTTCGTATTGCAGAGGATGGCATTCCTTTGACATCATTCCATACTCATTATGGATCGTATGAATGGCTTGTTATGCCATTTGGTTTAACGAATGCTCCGGCTTATTTCGTTGACCTTATGAATCGAGTTTTCAAAGACTTCCTCAATCGATTTGTTCTCATCTTTATAGATGATATTCTTGTGTATTCTAAAACCGAGGAGGAGCATGAAAAGCATCTTCGGATTGTGCTGGAAACTCTTAGGAGCAATCAATTGAAAGCAAAATTTTCTAAATGCCACTTTTGGCAATCTCGTGTTAAATTTCTCGGCCATATTATTTCTGAATCCGAAAATTCTATGGATCCTTCAAAGATTGAAGCGATACAAAATTGGAAGAGACCGAAGAGTGTGATGGAAATCCGTAGTTTTCTTGGATTGGTGGGCTATTACCGTCGTTTTACCAAAGACTTTTCTAAAATTTCCGTGCCTCTTACTAGCTTGACAAAGAAAGGAGTTAAATACATTTGGTCGAACAAGTGTGAAGCTTCTTTTTAGAAACTAAAAGAACTCCTTTCCGATGCTCCTATTCTTATGATTCCTGAAGGGAACTAAGATTTTATTGTTTATACCGATGCTAGTCGTGTTGGTTTGGGAGTCGTTCTTATGCAAAGGGATCGTGTTATTGCTTATGCTTCTAAGCAATTAAAGCCAATCGAGGATATGCCACTCATGATTTAGAGCTCACGGCTATTATTTTCGCCCTTCGAATTTGGCGTTCTGATCTTTTGGGAGAGAAATTTGTTCTCTACACTGATCATAAATGTTTAAAGTATTTATTTCCCAAAAGGATCTCAAATTGCGTCAACAACATTGGCTCAATTTCCTTGCATCTTATGTTCTTGATAATCTTTATACTCCCGAAAAAGGAAATAGTGCTGCCGATGCACTTAATCGTAAGCAACAAGCGGTTGTTTCTATGATGATATCCAAGTGGAATGATCTCAAGACTTTATCCACTTGTGAGAGTCGAGATCGTGAATCCAACTTATGTGCATATCTTGTTTTATGTAGCCTTGAGGCTCATCCTTCTCTTTTATACCGCATCCTTGAAGCTCAAAAGCTAGATCCTGAATTGACTTTTCTTAGCCAAAATTTTAGGGATAAAATTGATATTTAAGGTTTGAAAGACTTTGATATTTATTCTCGTGGCGTGGCGGTATTCAAAAATTTGGTAGGCTTATCGTGCCAAATTTATTCCAATTTGGACATTCTAATTTGGAAGTGGGACCAAATTTTCATGGATTTTATTGACGGTCTTCCCCGTTCTTGTTCGGGTCATGATAGCCTATGGGTGATAGTTGATAGACTTACAAAATCCGCCCATTTTATTCCCGTTCGGTCCAACCGGACCGTACCTCTTTTCGCTAAACCCTCTATTAAAGAAATTATTAAATTACACGGAATCCCTACTTCTATTGTTAGCGATCGTGATCCATTGTTTACTAGTGGATTTTGGAAGAGTCTTCAAAAAGCTTTGGGAATGAAGCTTAATTTTAACACCGCTTATCACCCTCAGTCCAATGGACAAATCGAGCGTGTGAATCAAACTCTTGAAGATCTTCTTCGTGCATTTGTTCTTGATTTTGGTGGAAGTTGGAAGATCATATTCTCTTATTGAGTTTTCCTATAATAACAGCTTCCAATCAAGTATTGGTATGGCACCTTTTGAGGCACTCTATGGAAGGCCATGCCGATCTCCTTCTTGTTGGCTTGAGGTCGGCGAGAGGCTAGTTTTAGGTCCAGATTTTATTCGTGATTCCAAAGAAAAGATTGGCCTTATTCGTCATAGGATGAAAGAAGCTCAAAGTAGGCAAAAATCCTATGCTGATAACCGAAGAAGGAAATTAGAATTTTTTATGGGAGATTTTGTGTTTATTCGTGTTTCACCTATGAAGGATGTTGTGCGTTTCAGTTGATCGGGAAAATTAGCACCTCGATATATTGGTCCATTTCCCGTCATCGAACGTATTGGCTCCTGACTTATCGCCTTTTATCATCGACTCAGTTTTCTGCTATTCATGACGTATTTCACGTTTCTCAATTACGAAAATGCCTTCGAGATTCCGATTCTATTCTTGAGCCCGGTGTTGTGGAAGAAATTGAAGTGTCACCTAATTTGACTTATGAGCAACATATTATTCGTATTATTACATCGGAGGTTAAACGCCTTCGAAATAAAGATGTCCCTCTTGTGAAGGTTCAATGGTCCTCAAATCCTAAGGATTGTTCTTGGGAATCTAGAGAATTCATCAAGCGAACCCATCCGGACTTACTTTCTCGTGCTCTTTGAGGTGAACTTTTTATTTCAAATTTCTTTTGCGTTGATATGCTTTTATGGTTGTTACTTTTTATTTTCTTCTTAAATATTGCGAGGATGCAATTTCTTTAAGGAGGGGAGTCTGTAACAACCCTCATATTTTACGATTGTGTATTTAAATATTTTATTTAAATATAGCATCGTTAGTCGGATTATAGTCCGAAATGCTACTTTCTGCACACGGTCGAATTAGGACTCGGGACCACTTCCATTGAGTTCAAAATGCCGTTTGCGACCTTTTTGAGTATAAACTTCGATATGTTTGGAGCTAGCCAAAAATTTAACCTATGCACTTTGGACTTTGTGTTTGGGTTAGCCTAAACTATTAACTGTAGCTCCACCCCCACTTCTCTTCATTGACTTTCATTTCCTAATACCTTCAAGATTTCATAAAAATGGAGGAAGAGAAAAAGAATTAGAATTCCTAAGCCCTAGTTCAATTGCAAATCCAAGCTCTAACTCCAAATTCAAAGAGAAGCTATTGCTTAGATTCAAGCTTCGTGGGTTAGAATTGAAGAGTGATTGTTCTTGCCTTGCTCTATAGCTTCTTCTTCATTTTTTTTGAGAAAAAGGTGAGATTTTTATCTCACATCTATGTCTATAACCTTCATTTGTTGTTAGGTATGAATTCCTAACTTCTATTCCATGTCCATTTGCCTTGGATTGAATTGGTTTCATGAGTATTCCAATTTTTGGGTGTTTGAAGTCAAATCTTTAAAAATCATAGCTTTGATGTTTGATCATGCTTTTAGTGGTGTATCGAAGATCCTATAGGGCTGGGTCGTCAATTGGAATAAACCCCTAGCACCCATTGCTCGTCCGTTTTTAATTTTGGAGGAGTTGCTCTTCATTTGATTGGCTGAAAAACAGCCCCAGTGTCAGTCAGTCAACTAACCTTTGCAGTCAGTCGACTGGCTGTAGCAAATGAACGTTTCTGGGCTTTCGGCAGAGGCTGGAAGTCTTTGTTTCCTGCAATCAGTCGACTGGCCTCTGTAACCAGTCGACTGACCTGCTTGTTTTTGCCTATTTAGCCTATTTTGCTTGAAATTCCAATTTTTATCTATTCATGGTTTTCCAATTTGTTGTTATCATTTATTATCGACCTTGATGACTTCTATTTTGGAATTTTTGGGTATATCCATTTTGATGGGTTTGGAATCGATTTTTTTGGATTTAATTCACGTCTTTGAACGTGAAATTTTGGTGATTGATTGTTCTTACAATCATATTTATGGTTTGTCACTTTAAGGCTCAAAGGTTTCTATACTGGTAGTAAATATTCAAACTCTTTCTCAAAGATGATTTCAACTCTATTTTTAATACGAAGTCCTTTATAAAACCATTTTCCATTCTATTAGCATATACAATCCTTTACCTCATTCGTTCGAGAAATCCAATTAAACGACTTTGCAAAACAAGTGGTATGAAACGCTTGCGTTTACTTTGTCAGTTAGTTCTTAGACTCGTTCAGTTGAAACTCTTGTGACAACTTTTGAGTGGAGATCTACAATTTGTTCGTAAATACTTAAGTTAAGCCAGTGGTTATGGGACATGAAGCTAGACTCATCTATTTACTAGCTTAGTGTAATTGACAATTCTTGATGATCATTGATGATCATTTTTGTGATTTAGACTAGCGATATGCTATGTCTCTTTGTCTGTGAGGGAGACTAAACCCTATTTGTGGAGTTTCGACTCAAATTGGTGGGGCAGCGATCCATGGTCTTCGGGCCATTTGTGGAGCTTCGGCTCAAATTGATGGTTAGCAACCATGGAATAGCATTCCGTTTGTGATGCACGTGTTGGTGAGTTTCCATGCTCCCGTTTTGTGATAGGCCTCCACCTTTTTATGATTTTTGGATTTCTATTGATGATTTCTAGAATTTGCGTTTCACTAAAATTCATGATTTATATTGATAAGCTTTATCAATATTTGTGCATTGGTGAATTTGTGTTTCACTAACCTTTGTGAATTTGTGTTTCAACAAATTTTACGATTGGCATTGATAAGTTTGTCAATATTTATAGTTTGGTGAATAGAGTAAAGAATATGCCATTTTTTTTGATGTTATGAGATTTCTTGAGATATTGTATGATTTTTGTTGTTGTCAAATGTTTACTTTTCATAGTATGGCATTATTATTATCATACGTTTTGTTATATCTCTTATTCCATCTTATTTTATCTGATATTCATAGCTAGACTGATCCGTTTATTATTTTCTTATTAATTAATACTCGGGTCAGAACGAAATGTTACAGGTGCTTCTACTTGACTCCTCATATAGGAGTATTACCTGAATATTGGCTAACTACACTATATTGGTAGTTTTTGTTGATATACATTCGAGATAGAGACTCCTTGATGTATACATATTCTTTTGTCTAACACTTGTATCTATTCTTTTGTTATACTCTGGATCTTTTTTGACCACTACTCTGATAAACACTTCTTATTGTTATATTCATATCTGTTTCCACCTTTGTGATATGGATATCTGTGACTGAATCATGTTATGATTATTTCTATATTTGTTTCCGAAGATCATATATAGTCACTGTGTAGATGCTTTGAGTTTGTATCTGTGTGTTGAATTTCCTCTTGTTATACTATCTGACATACCATTGCTCGCACAAGGCAATTACATGGATGGTCGCTCCTCAACAGCCTTATTCTTCGTGCTAGTTGACGGCATTACTCCGTAGTGTCCTTGGCTAGCGTGAGTATAGAGGAGGGGCGTCACAGATTCGGTCTCGGTAGCATAAGTAGGACATGCCTTATAACCATGCATCACACAACTAGATAATTTACCAAATGATGGAAGACCATGGATTCCCTATAGTAATATTGCTTTCATATTAAAAGTTTCTTGCTTATTTGTATCAAAAACAGATGCTCCTTCGACCCAAAGATGCTTCAATTCATCTATAGAAGGTTCCATGTCTACATCAATATCTTGACTTGATGCTCTTGTCCAGGAATTAATAGACTCAGCATTTGAAATTGTGATTTCATACACAATGAAGGGGGTATGTTATAAGGTATTAAATAAATGGGACAACAACTATAACTATTGGAGAGAACTCTATTTGGATTAAACCCATCAGTAGCAATACCAAGCCAAACATTGCATCCTTCACTATAAAATTATGGCCATCGACTTTTAACTGATCTCCATTCAGCTGAATCTATAAGATGTCGCATGGAATTCCATGAGGGTGTAGCTTTCTTATGCCATTGCATTTTACGAGCTATCTATGGTATAGTGTACAATCTAGTTAATCTTGGAATTATAGGAAAGTGTCTTAATGCTTTTCTTGGTTCCTTCGTTAATTGACCTCTCCTAACACTGTTTTTTTAGTTATATACCCTGTTGTATGACATTGAGGACATTCTTTTGCATCAACATTGACTTTCTAAAATAATATGCAATCATTTTCACATGCACGTATGTACTACACCTCTATTCTCAAATCCTTCAACATTTAATTCATCGTGGGCTACATGTTAGACAAATTATTTTCTTTTGGAAGCTAACGTTTTAATCACTTCAATAACTCGATCATACTGTTTCCTAACCAATTAATATTTTGTTTAAGGTTATGAATCTTAATAATTACACCTAACGTTGTAACCCCATCTTCACAAGAAGAATAGATTTCTCATTTTCTTTGTTTGTGTATTCTTGGTGCTTTTCTCCATGGAAAGGACAAAAATTACCCATATTTATCTGCTGAACATCCTCTTCACCGCTAGCTTGGGCATATAATGCACTCCAAAAGCATCATCTACGAGATTTCTAAGAGCTCCCTCTATGTAATGGTCAGTTTGAATTTGATTTTGGATATGGGGATCTGGAATACTATTTTGTGCATGATTCACCATTAAGTTATTGTTGTTCATCTCTCCATGGAAAAATCACCTATTATATGTTTTAACCATACCATGTATAATCAAGTGTTTCTCAACGTTTTCCAATGAGAGATTTTTAGAATTTCTCCACCTAGTACAAGGGCAAGTGCATATTTTAGCATCGGGGGATGAGTGATTCTTCACAAAACTCATGAAGTCTCGAACGCCTTGTTTATATTCTTCAGTATTTCTATGTGGATTTTTAATCCACTCTCTTGAACTTAAATTAGACATAAAGAGAAAGTTTTATCCTTTGGCCTATTAAAGAAAATTATTATTCATTATTAAAACGATTAAGCACAAACAAATGTAAAATGTACACAGGCATGAATCCTTTGGCATGCACGAGTGAATAGTAATTAATCATAATCCTATGTTTCTAATAATTAGTTCTACAAAGCATTTAAAATTCATATTGTTTATCTGCAAAGTTTAGTGACTTGAATTTGTCCATTGACATGTTTAATAGCATTTAAAATTCATATTGTTTATCTAATAATCAGTTCAAAACATTTAAATTAAGGCCGCATCGGCCTCAATTTAAAACTGAGGACATAGTGGCCTTTGTTCCTCAGTTTTAAATTGAGTCCACCGTGGCCTCAGTTTTAAACTAAGGCACTTCAGTTTAACTGAGGCATATGCCTCAGTTTTAAACTAATCTACTTATCCAGGGTACTACTCCAATCAAAATACTGTTTTATAAGCAGCATATGCTAGCTTTTGATATTTAAAGTGAGATAAGTAGACATTTTCTATCATTTATTCAACTAATTTAAACTTCACCTAGCTAGTTATGTGCTTCATTAATAAAATATATTCCATCTTGTACTCTCACATGGACACTTATCCCACTTGTTATTATTTATTCCATTTGTGCACTTGCTGAAGGATTTTTAGCAATAACATTCAACCCTTTAGTGATTTGTGTCCATACAAGCTGTATATATTTCATGCGTACAACCCTATACTTGTATGCAATTGTGTGTTGTAACGTCCCGCCTTTTCGCACGCTTTAAATCGACACACGTGCCAATTCAAAGCATACGCAAGGTCGGATTGTTATGGGGTAAATAAGAAAAACAAGAAGAAGAAAAAACAGAATCACACAGCAGAAGGATAAAATATAATAATCAAATATACAGTTCATGAAGCTATTTTACAAAACATTTGATTATATTTACATAATACATATCAGAGTTACACATCCCAATAACAATGTAGCAGAACAGTATGAGTGTAGTGCAATAGAATAAATAATAATAATACGAATCTTCGTCTTCGTCCTCCAAAGCTAAATCTTCAAATCCTGAAACGCTTGGACTGACCCGAGCGAATTGAAAAGACAAAACACTCGAGTCAGAACTAAAAGATCTTATGTAAGTTAAATCAACAGGAATAAATATGAGTACAGTAACTTAAGAGATGCTCGGAATTTTCATCTCCCAAGGATCCGTTAAAGTATTTACTATGTAGTATATTTCACTATTATAACAGTGTCTGATTGTAAAATAAACTTACTTTTTAATAGCCTTAAGGAGTGACCCAATATTCCCCTTAACACATAATATATTCTCATATTCTATACAGTACCGTAATCTCCCCCGTAATGGGCGTCGTCAGAAGGCACTCCATATGTATGGTACAAAACCAAAATCGTATAAGGCGCGCTAGGGTAGGTGACACGGCACAACTAGGCAATGCCAGGGTAGATATACCAATTGCTATCCGGGCTGGTGGTAACGCATAGCCGTAGCTACCGCCCACCTCGAACAAACTCCCCCTAAAATCAAAAGTAAAAGTGGCCACCAAATCAATCCAAAGTCAGGGTATAGTATCGAAGAGGAGTATCCGATAAAGGGCGCTAACCCCCTTGGCCCGAGAATCGCTCATGTTTTAGCCACCTTATGCCAACTCACGGGAGTCGACTCCACGTATTTACCTCAAAGGAAACGCCGCCACCATCCTACTTCATTATGGAATCTCCACCGCGTACACGGTTGTTAAAGTGGTTTTCGGAGTTGGCAGAGAGTATGACAACTTCCGATCCCGGTCTCTTCAACAACCAAACGTTATTATATTACCACGGTCATTTAAAAAATAATTATACTTTCAAAACCAGAATATAATTATCCATTTCAAAACCCATAAATACGATATCTTTTCCCTTTCAAACCAAACTCATTTGATATTATTTTTATAAAAACCCAAATTAATATAATATCATTTTATTTCAAATATATATTTCTTTTCCAAAATCAAATTGTTTTCAAACTTATAATAATCGGAAACCAAACATTGAATTATAACTTTCAAACTATAATACTTCGAAAATTCATAGGTTTAAACCATAATTTCTAAAACTTAAATGGTTTGGATATTCAAACAGTATATAGCATCAATAGTTTGGATTCAAAATTTCTTTATAAAATAAAATAATTTCCGTGACTTACAATTTATTTCATTTAAGATTAAGTCAAAATCCATAAATTTAAAATCGCTTTCAGTTTAAATAAACCACTTCAGTTTCAATATATATCAAACTTTGAATATTAAACAATTGGAACTAAGGTTGGAAATTTATGTTTCACCAATTTAAAGTCCTATTATTTAGTTTGAAATAATAATTGCATAATAAACCCGTAATATTTTAAGTAAAACTCAAATTACTTATAAAAGAAAATTCCCTTCAATTTTTATACTAGAAATATTCATTTAATTCACCTTGAATAGAATTCAGTTATAAATATCATACCTTTTTTAAAATTTCAAGTTAATAAACTTTACATCAACTTATGAAGTTAACTTCTTAATTAAGCTCAATTCAAAATAAATTTTCCAATTTAACTCCCAATCTTAATTAATTCAAATCCTTCAAAATTATATGTAATTTCAATATCTTAACATGTACTTAACCATATAATATAAAGTAACCAAACTCCATCATTCAACTTATTTATTTTATTCAACTTATTCAACTCTATCGTATGGTCAAGTGATACGGATATTTATCATTTCAATCCGCAATTTAAAAATAAAAAAATGCGGTTGTATATCATTTCAAACCGCAATCCCGAATGAATGAAATACATGATAACTTGCAGATTTTAAAATATAGTACACATCATCCATTCACCAAACATCAATCATCAATCATTAATTATAATCATCATCCAATTTAAACAAACATCAATGTATAACAGGTGATAAATAACCGGTATCAATTTCAGTTTATACTCTAATAAATTTAATAACTGTTAATTGACAGTTTATATGCAAAATAAATATAATTTAACTGGCAGTTAATATGCAATAATGAATTTAAATAACGCGTAAATTAAATGAATGCAATTTAACTGAGAAACTGATGAAATATATACCAAACAGCTATAAATAAAATTTTAAACACATCAAAAAATCAATTTAACAAACATAAGAAATTTTAGAAGTTGTGAGTGAGTTAAAACACTCACCTTTATATGAATTTGAAAATAATAGACTTCTAATCAATAGCTTCGCTCTACGCTTCGTTAGTCTTCTTATTGATTGCTAGCTTTGTTCCGTAATTTCTTTTATTTTGATTTACTTAAATTTCCCTCCTTATTATATTAATATATATATATATGTATTTATGTATGTATTTTTAGAAGGTTTGGAAAAGATTTGAAAAAGAAGAATTTGAAAAAGAAAAGGATTGAAAGAAGAAGAACTGAAAATTGTAGAGAAGATCAAGTTTTGAAAAGAAAGAAGAAAGTTTGAAATAGAATAAAACTTGAGAAGAAGAATATTTGAAGAGGAAGGAAAAATTAAAATGAGATATAATAAGGAGATTTGAAAAGAAAAAAGAAGAAGGGGATTTTAATGGAGGCTAGGGTTTCATTTGCATCATATCGTATTTATAAGGTTAGAGTTAGGTTTAGGGACAAGGAGATTTGAAAGGAGAGGCTGCTATTAATTAGAAATAAAGTAAATATGGACAACTTGGTATTGAAATATAGTAAATATAAACAGCCCTTTTTTTAAAAGTAGCGGGTATTAAAAAGAGGTAATTATTAATTAGAAAGGGAATGAATATGGAGGGACAAAATTAAATGACACGTTTCGTTAGTTTGATTCTAAATTAATTAAGTGCTAGATATAGAAAAGTTTGAATATATCATATATATTCATACTTTAACTGTGTGTCAAAATTGCTAAACATATATCAAGTACGATTAATTGGTGACAATATATAGGAATAATCAAGAATAAATGTAGATGCAATCACATAAGGATCTAATAGGGAAGGAAATAAAAAGCAACAACGTTGATTAATTCCACTTTCCCACTTTAGCCAATTTATTAATACGACATTTAATTATCATGCAAGTTGTATTATGACTAGAAAACATAAACAACAAATAATAAATTAATATGTATATAATATTACCTCACTTTTAAATTGTTTGACAAAAATAATAAAAATTAAATCATGCTTTAGCAATTTGAAATTAAAATATTAAATGTTTATATGTATACACATGCACACAAACACACATACATGTGTGTATAAAGATTAAACCAAAGCTTATTAATTAATTCAAAGCATACTTCCATACCACATTAAATTGTCTAATGCATTTGTAAACTTATGTATACTTGAAGTCAAAAATACATATATACATACAAATTAAACCTTTTTACCTTAATGAAATTTATTTAAATTTTTAACAAAACAAAACTGGAACACAACAAATTAAGCAATATAGTAATAAACCTTTAAGATCCTTAAATAAGGACATTTGAAATAATAAATTAGGTAACAAATTTAAATATTGTTGTAATCAAAAATCAAAGCTTAGATTTAATATCGAAAAATTGTTAAGCATATGTAAACCTCTATTATAATTTATTAGATTAAGAACAAATAATTTATTCAACAAAGTATTCAAATTTCATGATATATTCAATTCAAGATAAAGTGACAATATGTGTATACAATATTTCTGTTTCAACATAAATGCAAATTATATGTATATAAACTTTCAGATCTACAAAAAAATGCAATTTGGTTTAAGGGTTTAAAACATGGACCTATAATTAAACATTGTTTTAATATATATATATATATATATATATATATATATATATAAATTTGTTTTGATTTATCAAATTAAAAGTCAAATTAATTCATTCAACAAAAAAAAATTCAAATAAATAAATAAATGTTGATTTCCATTCTTAAATTCACTATTGGTCATATTACCATCCTGGGTACCATTTATTTTAAACCTAAAATTTGCACTTCATCATCTTGTATTTATGTCATCCAATTTCTACTTATTATTATTTCTTAATTTACATTCTATAACTTACTTTGTATACATTTTCTTATTAAATTCTTAATTATCAAAACTTAAACTTTATTCCCCAAAACCATAAATTATTACTTAACATAAATCTACTCTTTTATTACTTTACATTCACACTTTCGTTACTATCAAATTAATCACCAGTTACGTTATCAACAAACCAACATAAATTAATATTTTAAATGCTTACATTTATTTCTCTTATATTGTTATTTTTTATCCACTTTCGCTAACTTTTATTACTTAAATTTTCCATTATTATAAGCCTTTAATATTTCCGTTTAAATTAAATATAAATTTCGATTCAATCCATCCTTTATTACATCAACCGTTACTTTAATTTACATTAACCAACGTATAATTAAGATTTATTTGTAATCGATCACCAAATTTTATTTTAACTTATTAAATAAACAAGCAAACTAAAAATTGCAACTTATGTGCTTTTAGTTGCATTGACATTTAAACTTATTGGCTTATATCAACACTATTATCATTAATTGCAAACGGATTACCAATTTTAGTTATTACCCTAAATAACTAACGTATATTAATCTACATTATCCCCAAGTTACTAATTTTGAATTAATTACTATTTATTATTATCGTTTCACTGATTAATTTAAAATTTGCATTGGTTTTTCTTATAATAAATTTATTGCCCAATACTCCTATATTCATTTTGGATTTGTTCAAATGGTTATATTTCAATTTATTACCAAAATTTTCTATTGATTTCCCATTTTAATTTATTAGACTCCACTAAGGTAATAGTTAAATATTAATTTCACTTATTTGTAATAAATCCACAAATTGAACTTCAAATTTCAAATATATTCATAAATCTTGGTTTTTCACTTCTTAAATCACCCAATCGTCATATTATAAATAAAATTAACATTGATTGCATCTTCTAGAATTAACAAACTTCAATGCCAATCAAAACTACCTTAACTACACAAATTGGGTCAAAAGTTTTCAATTGTTTTCGCATTAAAGTTTATTAACTACCCAAATAGTTATCTTATCAATTGTAATTATTTAACTTTAATTACCTTTAAGCTTATTTCAATTATTCTCATTTATTCCCTACCAATATTCGTTATCATTTATAAATGTCATGTCAGTTTCTTCTTTTATTGCAATGTATTCGTTCATTCATTATTGCATAACTTCATTTATATTTTATTTATTCATTCATAGTATTTGTGCTTAATCCAATTTCTTAGCAACTCAATTGTTTACTAAAGTTTATACCCAGTTATTTATACTTTCCTTTATTACTTACAAATCTTTTTTCATTCATAAATGCCATCATTTAACAATTTATTGCATAAACTTCATTCATTAATATTCATGCTATTCATGTTTAATTCAATACCTTTGCACATTAATTCATTTACTAAAGTTTACGTGTTATAATATATGTAAATATAAATAGTGAATATGCTATATACTGTTTTGTATTTAGTCCCACATCGTAGGATTAGTTCTACCCCAAGCTCCTAGGCCTCTATATAAATGTGCTAATGTAATGTAAATAGATAATCTATTCTCAGGAATAAATAATATGTCTTCTGCCTCTCTCTCTAATGGCTTCCTATTTTCTTTATTCTATAACACGTTATCAGCATGATCTATAAAAAAAATTATGGATCTACAACTGTGATAATTCATGAAATCATATCTATTCTTTTCCAGATGCAATTATAGATCTCATAACAGTAAGTCATTTTTCTGATGATTTAATCTTCCAAATCATTTTTTTATATCTCATTCCATTCTAGATTTACTTCTTCAGATCTAAATCTATTGTCTTAATTTTTAGACTTTATTATACTAGTCTTATAATTTTATGTCTTATATAGATCTAAACTTTGAGATCTAATTCTTATTTTGTTGGTTATTATATTTCAGATCTAATTTGTTTGTTGTTGCTATTTTTCTGATAATATTATATTGTAGATCTCAATATCATACTTATTTTTATGCTTTTGAGTTCATTTATTTTGGAATGAAAGTTTGAACTTGACAAAATTTTGATATTGTTGATTAAAGCAAATTTTTTGAATTTGATTGTATTTAGTTTGGACATGGATTTGAGAAATCAAACATGGTTGGTAAATGGGGTTTTCATTTTGAAAACCTTTTGATTTGATTTAGATTTGAATGAAGACTTTGGAAATTATTTTGATATATGATTTACATTTCCAGAAGAAATATTTTATTGTTTCTAAGAGAAACAAATATAAATATAATACGTATCTAGAAGATCGTATTAAGTGAATGGAAACATTAGTAAAAGCTTACATGATAAGCTTAATATCTTCCAATGTTTCCTTAAAAAAAGGAAAAGGAAATAATAACTGAGAACCTGCAGTTTTCATAAATCAGTAAATTACAAGTTTTCTCAAAATAAAGAACCAGAAGTTCTAACTAAAAAAAAGGATTATATATCAAAACTCAAATATATAAATTTGAGATGTGAAGCTTTGAATTATTAGAAAATCTAATTCAGATTATGGTAAATTTCAATTGCAATCAAACCTGAAGTTTGATAATGAAAATCAAGTTGTACCATTTAGGATCTAAAGTACTAAACAAAGACTTTTTTAATGTAAAATTGGAACCTGAAGTTCTAAAAATATTTGCCAATGGTATTAACTACTAAATCAAATAAATGTATAGAAACTTGTTCACTCCAGAAGTAGTGATAATAATATATTAAAAAAAAGGTCTCCAGAAGAGATTTGTTGATATATTTGGTGCTTTTACTAAACCAAATAAATACGTAGAAATACATATACTCTCCTACTCTCTTTCTTTTTAATTAAAAATAAGCTGTTCAAATAGAAAGTTTATTTCTTAATTTTTTTTCCTTCTTCCATGCATCCAATCGCTTTTCAAAAGGTAAAATATAATAGATCAAATATAATAGATCAAATATAATAGATCTGAAATAATCTTAATTTCCTAAATTTCTAAAATAACTTGTGTTGATTTGAAGATTTACATGTTTGTTTTGATATATTTGGTAAAAAATTATGAAGTTAGTTTTCTTATGAAAATAATAATGATTTGGATCTGAGATTTATAGTTATTTATGATTATGAATGACATGGATAGATCTGAGATAATTTTGTTTATTTAGAAATTCTGATTATTGGGAAATAAAGTTTCGCTTTAAGATATTTATTTTAATTTTGTTATTGAGTAATATTGAACTATATTTGAGATGAAATTGTGTTACTTTGAGTACTGTTTATTCAATTAGTTCATATATTTATAATGAAATTATTTTGCTATGACAGTAGTTATATCCTAAACCACATAAAGGTTAATTGTAGTTATTTTTATCACAAATGAATTAATTGCAAGTGTTATGGTAATAAATTAAATCATTTATTGTCATAAATGCATTAAATGCATTGATTATTGTAAATTAAATGACGTTGTATGTTTGTGTTTGGAATAAGAATAGACATATGATTTACTATTTGATGTATTTATTTTGACAAGTAATGTCTGTTATAACGGAAAAAATAGGTTTAACAACTCAAAGGAATTATTTTAATAAAAGTTGTATAACTCAAAGTCCAAGGCCTGAAGTCTGGAATTATGAAAAGATTTTCTGACAAACTTTACAAGTTCGAATTCTTGTCAGTATTTTTTTTAATTTCTCAAAATGTACAAGCTTCTTAAAAAAAAGCAGTTTACACAAAATGTGAGAACCCGAAGTTCATAATAAATTAGTGAACTTGAAGTTCATGAATTAGAAGCCCGAAGCTCTATTGAAATTGTGTAAAATGATAAGGTTGTACTTCTTGAAGAAGTTAAAGGAAAATAATTTATTATCATATGAGATAATAACGCTGCATTCAAGAGATTACAAAAATCTCCAAATGAGTTATACCTTACCTTATATCTTCATATTTATATTATATTAACCAAATATCCTGAAGATATTATGTTATACGATATATCAAACATCATTGGATGTGTGTGTATTAATCTCTTGAAAAGATGTTTAGAGATTTATTTATATTTATATTGCAAAATATAACATCCCAGAAGAGATGTTATAGAAATTTTATTTTTGTTACATTGCAATTCCTTAAAAGTAAATACTATATTCCCCGAAGGAATAATGATATAATTTTTTTTGAGTAATAAAAATAATTTATCGAGAAAAAAATGATATTGTATACCAATGTTACACTCCAGAAGTAGTGGCTTTATCTTTCGCATCTTACTTTCATTTGGTGCATCTAATTTTGTTACTGTATTTAAAGTCTGATATGTCATTTCAAAGATAGTTACAACAACAAAAATTTCCAGTAGGGATGTTTTATGTTATTGTAAAGGTAGTAATTATGTAATTTCTACAGATAGAAACATTGTACATTGGTATGACATTCCAATAGTACATATATATATCTTTAGAAGAGATAAGTTCACTCCAAAAGTAGTGATAATAAAATATCCCTAAAAGAGACTAATAAATTAGGAAATTATAACATATCTCTAGAAGAGATTTGCTTATATGTTTGGTAATTTTATTAAACCAAATAAATGCATAGATATTTGATTATAAAGGATCCTAATTTAGTTTAGATTAGATCCTAAAGGTTTGAGAGCTATACATACGGTCTTGAGGAAATCTGTATCTGTAACATTCCAAGTATCCAGAAGATACTATTATTATTTTTGCTGTAATTTTTTTTACAGAACACTCAATAGAGATGTGTAGAAATGTCTATATGCAATTAAAATTATTCCTTGATAAGTAATCATAATTAGGTTCAAAACTGATATTTGAGATATAATTGAGGAATAAACTTAACAACTTGAAGTTGTGTGTATATTTTATTCGAACCAGAAGTTCGATATGGTTTCAAACCAAATGTTTTGAAAATTATCATGCTGTTTTGACAGGTTTGCATTGACATTGATTTATAAATAGAAATTAATAGTTTGGATCCTTGTAATAGTTTGCTCTAAAAATCACTAATTCAAATGAGAAAGAATATGAAAATTTTATAATATATATGTGATACGTGGACGCACGTATACATCCATATATGTAAATATTTAGCTAACAACCTGAAGTTTGTTATAAGCTCATCTTATAGATTATGCATAGACATTATTTAGTGATTTAAATTCAATCAACATAAATGTTGAATGACCTGAAGTCATGTATGTGTTCAAATGATCTACACAATAAGTAAATTCCTCCAATTGGTTAGATCAATGAATGAGAACAAACTCTAATAATCAATATCAATTGAATGCATATTATAAAAGAATTATCCTCCTATTATTAATATGTATTATGTACTTGCTAGTAGCAAAATCATAATGGATCAAAATGAGAGTCCAAAAATGATTGTTATTTAATGTGACAATGTTTGTCAACATTGAGGGGGAGGATAAAGGGATACAGGCTCATTTTGATCATCAGTGTTAAATATTTATTAAAATATACAATGATGCAAAATATTATCAATATTATCCCTAGTAGACTTTCTCCAATATAGATTCGAATCCCTGAAGGATCAAAATTTGTAAACCACATCTGAAATATGGTTCAAAATCAGTTCAAAATATTTTTGGAGTAAGTAATAAAATATGCCAAATAAAGGAGGTGAGTGTTCTTGAAGAAAGACTTAAGGATGCTCTGAAAGAGATCCATGACATGATTCTCAAATAACCCTAGAAGTGGGTAAGGTACCTAAAACATGATAATTAAAGAGATCTCAATAAATCATGTCTAGAACTAACAAGAAATAATCATCGGTAATAAATTTATAAATAATAAAGCGCTTATGTTTATAAATGGATTAAAAATCCTGGATTAGAGAAAAACATGATTGGCCATCATGAAATTCTCCTTAATAAGAAATCTGAACTTGTAGTCCGCAAAGTACCAAAAGTACTTGAAATGCTTAATATACCCCGAAGGTATAAATGTGGTTTAAAATCATATTAAATAATGAAAGTATACAAATTCCTGAAGAATATAAATAATTCTCATTGTTATAAAGAATGCAAAGAACAAGGAGAGTAAATTTCAACCTACTTTTAAGTATTGTTGTAATGAAAATCTTGATATAATTCATGATGAGTAGATTACTTCCTATTTTTAAGTATCGTTGTAATGAAACTCTTAATATCCATTGAAGTGATAGTTGCGATATGCAAATACTTATTAAAGTATACAAATTTCTGAAGAATATATATAACTTTTGTAGTTATAAAGAATGAAAAAGACATGAAGTGTAGATTACAAATTTCTTCTAAGTATTGTTGTAATGAAAATCTTGATACATCAAGATGAGTAGATTACTTCCTGCTTTCTAGTAATGTTGTAATGAAATTTTTAATATTCATGAAAGATGTATAGTTGCAATGCGCAAAACTAATTTGAAGCATAAAAATGAAAGCACATAAAGTGTTTTTCATAAAAGTAGCATACAAATGCATAAAATGTAAACCATATTTGGAAGAAACAATCTTAGAAAACTTGATCGTATCAAAGAAAACTATTAAAAAATTGTATTATGAAAGAGATATATATTTATGGATCCAGAAGTATCTATAACCAATTTAAGTTATCAAAAGACGAATATGAATTCAGAGGAAAAATTAAAATCAAGGGGAGAATTCATAAGTATTTTATAATGCACTCTTTTTCCTTAACTAAGATTTTTCCCACTGGGTTTTTATTAGTAAGGTTTTAATGAGACATTACCTTGATCCAGAAGTATCAACTCCCTAGTAACATTTGAAATAAGCTATAATGTACTCTTTTTTTTCCTTATTTAAGATTTTTCCCACTGGGTTTTTCTTATTAAGGTTTTAATGAGGCATTATCTTGATCTAGAAGAATCAAACGTCTTTTCAAGAAATAACATCTCAAATATGTTATTTAAGTTAAATTATATTTTTATCCTTGACTAAGGTTTTTCCCATCGGGTTTTCCTTTGTAAGGTTTTTACTGACGTATTATTGATCCAGAAGTATCAAACTCTATCTGATGTAATAAATTATTGAAATATGACATACTATATTGTACTCTTTTTCCTTCACTATGATTTTTCCCATAGGTTTTACTTAGTAAGGTTTTAATGAGGCATTAGTTTGATCCAGAAGTATCAAACTTTATTTAAAGAAATAAGAAAATAAAATATGTCATTGTACTCTTTTTTCTTCACTAAGATTTTTCCCATTGGGTTTTTCTTAGTAAGGTTTTAATGAGGCATTATTTTGATCCCGAAGTATCAAACAATTAGAAGGAATATCATTTTCAGTATGATATTTATGATTTCACAAGTTGTACTCTTTTCCTCTTTCAAGGATTTTCCCATTGGGTTTTCCTTATAAAGGTTTTTAATGAGGCAACGGACAATATCTATATCGACTGAATGGATAAATGCAAGCAAGATAATAATGAGGGGGAGCAATCATCATAACGTTTCGAAACGGACAATTTCTAGTTATCAGATGATTCAAGATTTTGAAGACGCATATTCAAGGGGGAGTGTTATAATATATGTAAATATAAATAGTGAATATGATATATACTGTTTTGTATTTAGTCCCACATCGTGGGATTAGTTCTACCCCAAGCTCCTAGGCCTCTATATAAAGGTGCTAATGTAATGTAAATAGATAATCTATTCTCAGGAATAAATAATATGTCTTCTGCCTCTCTCTCCAATGGCTTCCTATTTTCTTTATTCTATAACATTACGGTCATTTATTTAGATTACTTACCTTCTTATTATATTAAATTAGTAGCATTTCAATTTTTACTTAAGTTTATATTTCCAACCAATTACTAAAATATCTTACATAATATTGAATTCATTCAATTACCTCTGATTATAACATTTTATTAGTTAATTCAATATTCTTGTTTGTTTCCTAAATTAAACTTATAACCAAGTATGACTAATTTCATAAATTTAATTAATTTCTATTTCATTTTTTTTTTTTGAATTTGTAAATCTTAATTTCAATCGCTACATTAAATTTCTAACATTTGCTTCGTTATAACTACTAGAATTTTTATTTCTTCCTAAATTAAATTGCAAAATTTAAATCAAACTAACAAATCTATTAATCAAAATTTACGAGTCGTTACACTCTCCCCCACTCAAAACTTTTCGTCCCCGAAAAGGAAAAGAAGGGGAAGAGGAACTTATAAATTAATATCTATTATGTAAATCATTATATAATCATAACTTTAATTGGATTATATAAAATGAAATATTAAAAATGGTTTCAACCACAAACATCCAATTCAATACAAACAACCATCAATAAACAAAATCAATACAACATCAAAGACTTGCAACAAGGCATACGAACGTAAAAACAATCATTCATTCATATCAAACACAACAAATAGTTGTTCAGGTTTAGACACTTTAAATTGTACAGAATGAAAATAAACTACTTAACTCATCATTTAATCAACAGTCTTAGATGAAACTAAATAGATTATTTATTTATCCAAACAATTTTAAATTTCCTTACCCAAGCTACCATAAACCAAAACAACAACAAGATTAGTCTATTCTTATAAATTGTATTCATTTTCATTTATTGCCTACAATTATTCATTTCATTATTTCAAATTTCTACTTGTATAATATTTTATTACAATCTCTTGTTAAATATTTCAACTTTTAATATTTGGTAAGTTATATATATGTTATTTAAGGGTGTAATTTGAAAGTTATACAAGTTTGTTCCATTTCCTTTAATTAATACATTGTTCAATAAATTTTTACCTTTTTCTTATAAGTTACAATTTCAACTTCATTTTTATTTCCTTTATACTTAGCCTTAAATCTCTTACCTAAATTAGAGGTTTCAATTATTAATTACTTACCTTTCATTTCACTACAATAATTGAAACAATTAATTAATGGAAATTTAAGAATTTAATGCCGGGTTAAAATTTCAATTATTTTAAAATAATAGATAAATATATTCTTACAACTTACATATCTCTAATTATATTTATAACAATTCAAAATTTATATATTTTTCAAAAATGAATCTGCAGTAGAACTACTACAGTGGCATTCCCCTTTCGAAACTCAAAAATGAAAATCGATGATGCGGCCGTCATCACCGAAATTATTTTCCAGCGACAGAGAGGAAAGTACAAAACTTATTTTCTCCAAAATCTTCTTTAAAACAATTCTTTTGAATTATATTCAAATATTTATATCAGAAAATACTTATAAAAAATATTATTATATTCCAAAATTTATTCGAAAGAAATTCCAAAACCCCGGAAATTAAGTTCTAAATTTCCCAAATTTCATTTATTTTATTTTCAATCTTATTTCTACTATTATTTATACACTTTATTACCTAACCACCAATCTGTTACAGCCAAATACAGATATCATTTGAAAATTTTATTTTATATATAGAAAATATAATAGGAAAAATTATTTCATTCACCTATATTAAAAACAAATATTATGTCGGTCTGTCCTATTAAGTGCTTAGAAATCCTATTGATGTCACAACGTCCCCTTCATCAACCAGAACTTATAAATACAAAATGGAACAGATTAACACAATATTAAAATCTTTTTATAACACTACAACTACGCTCTCTCATATATATACACTGAGCGACTCCCATAGGGTATTACTACCCTATTAATAAAGAGTCAAACCCCACAAAGCTAAGGTTTATCGCTAAACCAAAGCTCTGACACCAGACGTAACGTCCCGCCTTTTCGCACGCTTTAAATCGACACACGTGCCAATTCAAAGTATAAGCAAGGGCGGATTGTTATGAGGTAAATAAGAAAAACAAGAAGAAAAATAAAACAGAATCTCACAGCGGAAGGATAAAATATAATAATCAAATATACAGTTCATGAAGCTATTTTACAAAACATTTGATTATATTTACATAATACATATCAGAGTTACACATCCCAATAACAATGCAGCGGAACAGTATGAGTGTAGTGCAATAGAATAAATAATAATAATACGAATCTTCGTCTTCGTCCTCCAAAGCTAAATCTTCAAATCCTGAAACGCTCGGACTGACCCGAGCGAATTGAAAAGACAAAACACTCGAGTCAGAACTAAAAGATCTTATGTAAGTTAAATCAACAGGAATAAATATGAGTGCAGTAACTTAAGAGATGCTCGGGATTTTCATCTCCTAAGGATCCGTTAAACTATTTACTATGTAGTATATTTTGCTATTATAATAGTGTCTAATTGTAAAATAAACTTACTTTTTAATAGCGTTAAGGAGTGACCCAATATTCCCTTTAACACATAATATATTCCCATAGTCTATACAGTACTGTAATCTCCCCCGTAATGGGCGTCGTCAGAGGGCACTCCATAGGTATGGTACAAAACCAAAATCGTATAAGGCGCGCTAGGGTAGGTGACACGGCACAACTAGGCAATGCCAGGGTAGATATACCAATTGCTATCCGGGCTGGTGGTAACGCATAGCCGCAGCTACCTCCCACCTCGAACAAACTCCCCCTAAAATCAAAAGTAAAAATGGCCACCGAATCAATCCAAAGTCAGAGTATAGTATCGAAGAGGAGTATCCGATAAAGGGCGCTAACCCCCTTGGCCCGAAAATCGCTCCTGTTTTAGCCACCTTATGCCAACTCACGGGAGTCGGGTCCACGTATTTACCTCAAAGGAAACGCCGCCACCATCCTACTTCATTATGGAATCTCCACCGCGTACACGGTTGTTAAAGTGGTTTTCGGAGTTGGCAGAGAGTATGACAACTTCCGATCCCGGTCTCTCCAACAACCAAACATTATTATAACACCGCGGTCATTTAAAAAAAATTATACTTTCAAAACCAGAATATAATTATCCATTTCAAAACCCATAAATACAATATCTTTTCCCTTTCAAACCAAACTCATTTGATATTATTTTTATAAAAACCCAAATTAATATAATATCATTTTATTTCAAATATATATTTCTTTTCCAAAATCATATTATTTTCAAACTTATAATAATCGGAAACCAAACATTGAATTATAACTTTCAAACTATAATACTTCAAAAATTCATAGCTTTAAACTAAAATTTCTAAAACTTAAATGGTTTGGATATTCAAACAGTATATAACATCAATAGCTTGGATTCAAATTTCTTTATAAAATAAAATAATTTCCGCGACTTACAATTTATTTCATTTAAGATTAAGTCAAAATCCATAAATTTAAAATCGCTTTCAGTTTAAATAAACCTCTTCAGTTTCAATATATTTCAAACTTTGAATATTAAACAATTGGAACTAAGGTTGGAAATTTCTGTTTCACCAATTTAAAGTCCTATTATTTAGTTTGGAATAATAATTGCATAATAAACCCGTAATCTTTTAAGTAAAACTCAAATTACTTATAAAAGAAAATTTCCTTCAATTTTTATACTAGAAATATTCATTTAATTCACCTTGAATAAAATTCAGTTATAGATATCATACCTTTTTTAAAATTTCAAGTTAATTAACTTTACATCAACTTATGAAGTTAACTTCTTAATTAAGATCAATTCAAAATAAATTTTCCAATTTAACTCCCAATCTTAATTAATTTAAATCTTTTAAAATTATATGTAATTTCAATATCTTAACATGTACTTAACCATATAATATAAAGTAATCAAACTCCATCATTCAACTTATTTATTTTATTTAACCAGTCCATACATAGCTTATCTTCAATACTTTAACTATAGATGTATATATAAAATAAGATTTTATATAATATCAAAATCTATATTTATTAACCGTATCCTATCCGAACCATAGAAAAATCATTTCAAAAAAAATAATTTTTATATATATACCGCGGTGCCTGTATATAATTTTCTACCCTATGGTCAAGTGATACGAATATTTATCATTTCAACCCGCAATTTAAAAATAAAAAAAATGCGGTTGTATATCATTTCAAACCGCAATCCCGAATGAATGAAATACATGATAACTTGCAGATTTTAAAATATAGTACACATCATCCATTCACCAAACATCAATCATCAATCATTAATTATAATCATCATCCAATTTAAACAAACATCAATATATAACAGGTGATAAATAACTGGTATCAATTTCAGTTTATACTCTAATAAATTTAATAACTGTTAATTGGCAGTTTATATGTAAAATAAATATAATTTAACTGGAGGTTAATATGCAATAATGAATTTAAATAACGCGTAAATTAAATGAATGCAATTTAACTGAGAAATTGATGAAATATATACCAAACAGCTATAAATAAAATTTTCAACACATCAAAAAATCAATTTAACAAACATAAGAAATTTTAGAAGTTGTGAGTGGGTTAAAACACTCACCTTTATATGAATCTGAAAATAATAGACTTCTACAATAGCTTCGCCCTACGCTTCCTTAGTCTTCTTATTGATTGCTAGCATTGTTCCGTAATTTCTTTTATTTTCATTTACTTAAATTTCCTTCCTTATTATATTAATATATATATGTATTTATGTATGTATTTTTAAAAGGTTTGGAAAAGATTTGAAAAAGAAGAATTTGAAAAAAAAAGGATTGAAATAAGAAGAACTGAAAATTGTAGAGAAGATCAAGTTTTGAAAAGAAAGAAGAAAGTTTGAAATAGAATAAAACTTGAGAAGAAGAATATTTGAAGAGGAAGGAAAAATTAAAATGAGATATAATAAGGAGATTTGAAGAAGAAAAAAGAAGGAGATTTGAAGAAGAAAAAAGAAGGAGATTTGAATGGAGGCTAGGGTTTCATTTGCATCATATCGTTTTTATAAGGTTAGAGTTAGGTTTAGGGACAAAGAGATTTGAAAGGAGAGGCTGCTATTAATTAGAAATAAAGTAAATATGAACAACTTGGTATTGAAATATAGTAAATATGAACAGCCCTTTTTTTAAAAATAGCAGGTATTAAAAAGAGGTAATTATTAATTAGAAAGGGAATGAATATGGAGGGACAAAAATAAATGACACGTTTCGTTAGTTTGATTCTAAATTAATTAAGTGCTAGATACAGAAAAGTTTGAATACATCATATATATTCATACTTTAACCGTGTGTCAAAATTGCTAAACATATATCAAGTACGATTAATTGGTGACAATATATAGGAATAATCAAGAATAAATGTAGATGCAATCACATAAGGATCTAATAGGGAAGGAGATAAAAAGTAACGACGTTGATTAATTCCACTTTCCCACTTTAGCCAATTTATTAATACGACATTTAATTATCATGCAAGTTGTATTATGACTAGAAAACATAAACAACAAACAATAAATTAATATGTATATAATATTACCTCACTTTTAAATTGTTTGACAAAAATAATAAAAATTAAATCATGCTTTAGCAATTTGAAATTAAAATATTAAATTTTTATACGTATACACATGCACACAAACACACATACATGTGTGTATAAAGATTAAACCAAAGCTTATTAATTAATTCAAAGCATACTTCCATACCACATTAAATTGTCTAATGCATTTGTAAACTTATGTATACTTGAAGTTAAAAATACATATATACATATAAATTAAACCTTTTTACCTTAATGAAATTTATTTAAATTTTTAACAAAACAAAACTGGAAACGACAAATTAAGCAATATAGTAATAAACCTTTAAGATCCTTAAATAAGGACATTTGAGATAATAAATTAGGTAACAAATTTAAATATTGTTGTAATCAAAATCAAAGCTTAGATTTATTATCGAAAAATTGTTAAGCATATGTAAACTTCTATTATAATTTATTAGATTAAGAACAAATAATTTATTCAACAAAGTATTCAAATTTCACGATATATTCAATTCAAGATAAAGTGACAATATGTATATACAATATTTCTGTTTCAACATAAAAGCAAATTATATGTATATAAAATTTAAGATCTACAAAAAAAATGCAATTTGGTTTAAGAGTTTAAAACATGGATATATAATTAAACATTCTTTTAATATATATATAAAAAAATTGTTTTGATTTATCAAATTAAAAGTCAAATTAATTCATTCAACAAAAAAAATTCAAATAAGTAAATAAATGTTGATTTCCATTCTTAAATTCACTATTGGTCATATTACCATCCTGGGTACCATTTATTTTAAACCTAAAATTTGCACTTCATCATCTTGTATTAATGTCATCCAATTTCTACTTATTATTATTTCTTAATTTACATTCTATAACTTACTTTGTATACTTTTTCTTATTAATTTCTTAATTACCAAACTTAAACTTTATTCCCCAAAACCACAAATTATTACTTAACATAAATCCACTCTTTTATTACTTTACGTTCACACTTCCGTTACTATAAAATTAATCACCAGTTACGTTATCAACAAACCAACATAAATTAATATTTTAAATGCTTACATTTATTTCTCTTATATGGTTATTATTTATCCACTTGTGCTAACTTTTATTACCTAAATTTTCCATTATTATAAGCCTTTAATATTTCCGTTTAATTAAATATAAATTTCAATTCAATCCATCCTTTATTACATCAATTGTTACTTTAATTTACATTAACCAACGTACAATTAAGATTTATTTGTAATCGATCACCAAATTTTATTTTAACTTATTAAATAAAGAAGCAACCTAAAAATTGCAACTTATGTGCTTTTAATTGCATTGACATTTAAATATATTAGCTTATATCAACACTATTATCATTAATTGCAAACGGATTACCAATTTTAGTCATTACCCTAAATAACTAACGTATATTAATCTACATTATTCCCAAGTTACAAATTTTGAATTAGTTACTATTTATTATTATCGTTTCACTGATTAATTTAACATTTGCATTGGTTTTCTTATAATAAATTTATTGCCCAATACTCCTATATTCATCTTAGATTGTTCAAATGGTTATATTTCAATTTATAACCAAAATTTTATTGATTTCCCATTTTAATTTATTAGACTCCATTAACGTAATAGTTAAATATTAATTTCACTTATTTGTAATAAATCCACAAATTGAATTTCAAATTTCAAATATATTCATAAATCTTGGTTTTTCACTTCTTAAATCACCCAATCATCATATTATAAATAAAATTAACATTGATTGCATCTTCTAGAATTAACAAACTTCAATGCCAATCAAAACTACCTTAACTACACAAATTGGGCCAAAAGTTTTCAATTTTTTTCGCATTAAAGTTTATTAACTACCCAAATAGGTATCTTATCAATTGTAATTATTTAACTTTAATTACCTTTAAGCTTATTTCAATTATTCTCATTTATTCCCTACCAATATTCGTTATCATTTATAAATGTCATGTTAGTTTCTTCTTTTATTGCAATGTATTCATTCATTCATTCATTCATTATTGCATAACTTCATTTATATTTTATTTATTCATTTATAGTATTTGTGCTTAATCCAATTTCTTAGCAACTCAATTGTTTACTAAAGTTTATACCCAGTTATTTATACTTTCCTTTATTACTTACAAATCTTAATTCATTCATATGCCATCATTTAACAATTTATTGCATAAACTTCATTCATTAATATTCGTGCTATTCATGTTTAATTCAGTACCTTTGCACATTAATTCATTTACTAAAATTTACGATCGTTTATTTATATTACTTACCTTCTTATTATATAAATTAGTAGCATTTCAATTTTTGTTTAAGTTTATATTTCCAACCAATTACTAAAATATCTTACATAATATTGAATTCATTCAACTACCTCTGATTATAACAGTTCATTAGTTAATTCAATATTCTTGTTTGTTTCCTAAATTAAACTTATAACCAAGTATGACAAATTTCTTAAATTTAATTAATTTCTATTTCATTTTTTTTGAATTTGTAAATCTTAATTTCAATCGCTACATTAAATTTCTAACATTTGCTTCGTTATAACTACTAGAATTTTTATTTCTTCCTAAATTAAATTGCAAAATTTAAATCAAACTAACAAATCTATTAATCAAAATTTACGGGACGTTACATGTGTTAGGAGCCTTTGCTAACAATTATACACACACACCCCAGACTTAAATAAATAATTAAATGGTTGGCCAAAAGTTAAATAGCTCACAGTGAACATTTGGGACAACCATGCTCACGCAACAGGGGAGGTAAGTTAAATAATCACTAAGCTTGCAAGCAAGCTCTCTTGGGACCTAAACATTTCCTGTAGATTTAAATATTGCAAACAACTTCACATTATTGTTTAGCTCCATATTCTATATTTTGCATTTATACATTATAATTTAAGTGAACTGGAAACTTAAGTGTAATTGTATATTTTCATACTTGTATAAACATGGATTTGAGTCTAACTAATATAACCGCATGATGGTGGAAAAACCGACAGTTGAATTATGTAATTCTAAAAGAAAAATATTTATTGCAATTTTTTATATTAATTTTAATGAAATGTTTAGAATCAAATAATATATTGGATAAAAATTATTTACATTGCTAAGAACACAAAATAGAATACTAAAGAAAAAATATGTGTTTCGAATTCCAAATGGATAAATTTACATTCATAAAGTTCTAAGGTAATACAACACATAATCCATAAATACATACCCAAATGACGGCTCCAAAATATAGTACAGCAATGAACCCCAAACATCAACAGAATGTCAATTCCTCCCCACTATATTTGCATAGATTCAACAAGAAGAAAAAACAAAGGCTGCAAACCTGATTTCATTCCATAACTTTATGAACAAGTCAATGAATTGTCTTTCTCTTTTGAAACAATTAAGAAGCTTGATTGGCCATTACAAAAATATTGGTGCAAACCGGCTTTTGTTTTGCGGCTATATATAACAATATTGGTATTTGTTATAAAAAGAAGTCCCCAATTTTTAATGGAATATCAGGTCAAAGTGTGAATACAGTGGCTTACATCAAGCATAATTAATTGAACCAAAGTAATAATAGGTCAAGTTTCATAAGAAATAACAAGTCTTATAACATAAGTAATTATGATTCGGGTAACTGGAAGAGTTCGATAATCAAAATATCATTAGCACTTGATAGTTCTGTAGTACTAATTGGTGGTTGTTCTACGTGTATTTTGAAAGAAAACATGAAAGCAATTCACTAAATACAAGCAGTATTGTTTCAATTTCAGCAATATCTTTATGATACAAAGAGATGCAATAAGCTACCAAAGGATTCGGCGAAGTTTGTATTTTCCATCGACATTTGTGCTTCTCCTTACATTCTTTTAATGATTAGAAGTTCTTCAATTTTTATATCAACAAAATCCACTGATATAAGGCAAATAATTTTTGTGGAAACCAAAATATAGTGATAATTAAATAATGAACTAAGATATCATTGACCATCAATTATTGGAATATAAAATAAAACTGAACGTCTACTCTAAAGTCCTACTCCTTGGCAAGCTAGTTATGAAGTAATACTTATTTTTGGAAGAAATACCAGATATATTTTTAATCCATAATCAATTATCGTTTTGAATTTCCAACTAGCTAATGTAGAAACTGTTCCAAAACTTTTGATGAAATTTGTATTATACTCTAAGTAATTAGTAAGAAAAATATTTTTATCATAGAGCATCCTTCATTTGGATTCATTGTTTTAGCAAGCTCAGATACATTTGAATGGACGAATAGATTAAGAGCTCATTCGGGGACCAAATAACATTTAATAAAACTGCAAAATAGTTTGGACCTATAACTTTTAGGTTTTTCAATGAAACAGCAAAAAGTAGAAGTGTTTGACTTTGAGCAATAGTAAACATTGTTTCAAAAGATGAAATAAGTTGTAAACTATTTCTTGCTTGTAACTTATCAACTTGTAAAATACCAATAAGCCTTTCTTGGAAGTTGCCGACTAACATGCAACTACGAATAAGTGATCAATAAGCTAAGTTGTTTTGATTACTAATAAGTAGCTGGAAAGGTGTAGAAAAGGAGAAAGAAGGAAAGAAACAGTAACTTGATTAAGAAGAAGGTAAGGAGGAAAAAAGAGTGGATCCCCGTATACCCTACTGGGTCTGCTACTAGCACTTCTAGGTAGACCACCACCCCGCCTCTTACTACTCAACCTCCTACCACCACCGCCAAGTGGTCCCCTCAACGACGTTGACCGGTCAAAAGGTAAATTACTACCATCGTTGCCTAATATCAGAGCTACAGCTGCCTCTAGCGATTTCTCTTTTATAGGCCTTTCGTGACTTCTCTCCATTTTCATTGTCTTGCTAATTTAATCATTTCTGCTCTTGTTACCTTGGCCTTCTCTCAACGATGTCAAACCAGTGCTTCTTTTAGATATCATGATAGCTCCTAAGAAGTTGAATTAGTAATATATGCTAATCGAAAGAGAATATGAGGGTCAGAAAAGATTATACTTCAATTTCATGTTAATATTTTCTATAAGACAAATAAATAAATCCCACCTTTGAAATATAGTTTGGCGGCAATGAAATTGGAGAAAATGTTACAATCTTTGAAAGGGTGATAAGATTTATGAATATCCACAATACAAATATAATCAACTACCAAAATAAAAATCTTTTAGAAATTACTTCGGTGTGATAAAGAAAAAAAATATAGATAACACATGATTTGTAATGACTGTATATTTCGAGAAGGTTATAGATCAACAAAGATGCAACTGCAAGCAATTATGCAGATGGAGGGAGCAGTTATACCAAAGTGGTTGTGACATAAGGAATACATGGTCATAACTGTTTCAAGAAGAGGCAAACATTCGTTCAATTAAAGAAAATCAAATCTGGATTATGTCAGCCAATAATTGGCGATTCAAAGAAAAGAGCACTTGTGTGTACACACATACCAAATGTAACGACCCAGAATTTCTGTCATTTGAAATTCATATATTTAATTGATTTTAAATTTTCACAAGTAAATTTTATAAAGTGAATAACTTATATTTCGAATATCTCGATTTAATTGGATAATTAAATTGTTAATTTAATATTTGAAATTTTAGAAATAATTGGAATTTGAATTTAATGTGAATAAAAATGATTTATAAAGATTAATTAAATTCTACTTGAATTAGGATGATGTTAGGGAACTTTTAAAATTAAATTAAAAGTTAATTTGTAGAAATTGAATATTTTAATATTTAATTAACGAGTGAAATAGTCATTTTTTCAAACAGTCTCGGATTTCGACGAAACTAATTTCATTGGATCTGTAATATTATATTATTTTAGGATTTCAAATTTTATGTCAATCGGATTTACGGTTTGTCTAGCGCAAGCTAAAACGCGTAGAAATATGTTTAAGTAAATTTTAAATTTAAATAGTCGATTCGAACATCTATCTTTCAAGTACGACCGAATTGGCTCTCGATATATATTCCATTGTGTTCGGAATAGGGGTAAAACATTATAAACGGCAGGTGGCACGCTTCGTTTCGAGTTCGAAAATTTTCAAGATGAACGGTGTTTTGCAGTCTTCTATAAAAGGACGTAAATATCTTCATATTGCAAAACCCTAATTGAAAATAGGGTTAGCCGCCAGTTTATTTTCTATGGCCGATAATGTTCTAATCTTTCTCCAGTAATTTCTTCCAATCCGTGAAATATTTCAACAAACCTCCAACTACAAAATTAAAGAGCACGACGAGAGCTAGGATATCAACGGTGATGATCGTCTGAAGCAAAGCAGATTGGCGGAAAATCGACATCGAACGTCGCACGTTCACACATGGTTTTCGAGAAAAACATGCAGCCGAGTGCAATTGGTCTTCGGCCGAAGGTGATGCTCGCGATGGGCTTTTGAACTATGGTCCCTGATCGTCGCCTGGGTGGATGAACGAGTTGCGATGATTAGGTTTTACAGCGACTCCATGCGTTTGAACGTGAATTTGAACGTTGGGGAAGAAATGAAAATAGCGGCCTAGATCTGATATTGCATAGGCAAGCGGCCGAGATCAAAGAAAGGTTAAAATAAAAAAGAAAATAGTAAATTAATTTATATTAATTCGTATAATGTTTAAAATGCTGTAACTTTGTCATACGGGGTCCGTTTCTGGCGAAACGATTAGCTTGGGTCCATTCTGACGAGAACTACAGTATGGAGCTGGACTGGGATTTATTGGAGCATGTATGAATTTTGGGTAAAATTAAACGTTTGTTTAATTTTATTCAGAACAAAACACTGCATCTGCTTTAGGAAGCAAAGTGAGTACAACTCACTCTTTTTGACTCACTGATATTTTTATATAAATGAGAATAATAATTTATTATATGATGATTGATGATTGTTTGGATGATATATGATATATTATCTATATATTGATTGGTATTTGGATATATACCTGCTTAGTGGAGCAGATTACCCTATACATTCCCGTGTATGAGTGGATGACCCTTTGTACGCACGTCTGCCTTAAGCGAACATTGTACACATATTCTAATATGTATATTTGTTGCAGATGACAAGTTAGAGGGATCCAACTGGATTCCTCATCAATGTTGAATTATTTACAGATGTTGTGATATATGCTGTTATCATATGATATATGATGTTATGGATGCCGTAATATGCCACATTTTGCCTATTTTTGAATTTTAAAAATGTTGAAGTGATGATATCCAAATTTAAAATGATTTTAAAGTGATTTTGGAAATAAACGTTTTATTGAATTTTGAATTGTAAAGGAATTGAATTTATTTTGAACAAATAAACATTATAATTTTTATGTTATAAAAATTATGATTTTTGCTTGAAATATAGTAAATTATGATTTTTGGAATATGAAATGAAATATTTTGTAAAATAGTTCAAATGAAGATTTATGAAGTTATAATAAACGGTATTTATATATATAAGATTTATAAAATTGATATTTTATAAAATAGAATTATAAAGGATTTTTATAAATGTTAAAATGAAATTATAAATGGATTTGTGAATAGGATTTACGAATTGCGAAGTTATAAAATGAATGAATTTGTGAAATAAGAGATTTATAAGTAATTGACTTAAAATTTGGATTTGGCATATAAATTGAGATGTAAGTGGAATTGGTAAATAAAAGGAATTTACAACATGAAGTTTTTATAAAATATAATTATGGATTTATAAACATTGTTTTATAAATCCGAAATCAATTGATTTTGATAAGTTAAATATGAAAGTTTATTTGAAGGAATTTTATTCATGATTTTTGACAGTGAATTATCGTTTAAATTAAATGTTGTAATAATATGGAATTTGGGTAAATGAATTATATCCACGATTTTGGATAGTGGATTATCTTTAATAAATGTGTAAAAACATTAAATTTAGTAAATGAAGTATATTTACGATTTTCGACAGTGAATTATACTTCAAATTAAATAAACATTTTGAAAGTGAACTTTTGAATGAATTTAAATAAGTTGGAGATGTATTAAAATGTGTTAAGGATCGAAACCATAGATTTCAACATTTATTGTTGAAATATATGTTTTCGAGAAATAAGGAAATGATGGATTATAACATTGTTGCTATAGTAGATGATTTCCGAAAGGTTTTGTTTAGTATATGGGATTTATATATCTATCTTATTTTCGAATCCCTATACTACTGATTTTGGATTGTCGTAACGATGTTTTACGCAACATTTGTTTTGATCCAAATAAATGTGTTTAAGTGAATGTTTTCCTCAAAGAATAAAATATATACTTAATCCTGATTTAAGTATATGCAATATTTTCTAAGTGTTGAAAATAAAGAGATTTGTGAATATGCTTATATTTTTTATATAAGTATATGGAAATGTTTTCCAATATTGAAAGCTAATGGTTTGATATTATATCTTTTTAAAGATAATTTGAAGTGATTGGCAGGTGAATTAATTAATAAAAGATTAATTAAAAGGGCCTAGTGATTGTATATGGTGCTGAATATTTGTTTGTTTGCTTTGATAGTTAAATAACCGACTATCAAACTTGGCCAAATTTTAGTTCCTCGACTTGATGTGGGAACTATTTAGTCATACACTTAGTACATAGCCTTCTGTGTAGGCTTGATTATCCTTTGTGTTGAGGATGTTGTTTCGTATAGTGCGGAGTATTACTCCAATCTATCGAGCTTCTTTCTTGGTCCGAAGGATAGCAAGTTGAAAGTTGGAGACATAATAAGTCTATGAGACTTAGTTTTTGTGTGAAGTTGAGAAACTCTTTTGCATTGTTGGTGCGAAGAAACCGGGATCAGATTTATCTGAAAACCACTTCAGACCAATGTATATGCGACGATTGTGCAGGTTGCTTATTGATGATATTGTTATTCCAGATTTTCATAGTGGGAGACCGTTGGTTGATCATTTGGGGTTAAAATCCCAATGTACATCCAGTAGTTGTGGTCTCTTCATTATGAAATATCCAATGCAAGGACTATTCGCTACTAATCCGAGGGATTTCCCGATAGGATGTGATAGGAAAGTACCTTCAGTTTGTCCTGTTCCTGGACAACTGATATGGATGTTTATCTGACATTGCATTTCTAAAGATTACGTACATTGATTTTTACAAACGTGCATCAATGGTGGCAGAGTATGCAACTTCTCTTAGCTTAACACCCTCCTTGAGACGTATAAGATTAATGGTTGTATTTTTGTGAAAAACAATTAGTAGTCAGCGGAAATGGCCGTATGGTATTCAAAGTGATGTGATATGTGAAAGGTAATCGTAGCCTCGCGAGCCTCACACCCCGGTTATGATGGGATTCTATGTGGTCAGATGTATGCTCGCATTTCGGATATTAGTGATTTGGTTTATTAGATGTTATAAGCCTCAAGTACTAGAAACGTCTGGGCCTCATAGCAGGGATGCGCAAAGTCTAAATCCTTGGATGTTATTCGCAGATTGCATCCACTTTTAGCCATTTGTGTTGTTGTGTAACGGCGTCTGAGTCATGGATGTAAGCCGTGGATACAGATTGATCTTTCCACTAGTTTCCAATCATGTTGGAAATCCCACCCCAATATGAGATTTACAGTTTTGATTGTATTCCCATAATAGTTGTAATGATTTGCAAATATTTCAGCTACCCCTATTTGGTATTATATATTTCGTTCGGTATATTCCGTTGACCCAGTCCGGATATATCCCGTTAGACTTAGTCCGGGTCTTGATACCTTATTTGAATATGTTTATTTGAAAAGTGATTTCAAAAGAATGTCATTAGAAATAATAACAAATGTTTTGATATATAAAAATATTTTAGTTATCGTAAGGTAAAAACGTGTCCATGTTTATGTGTGGACTTGTCTTACGAGATACTTTTAGTTTTGATAAAGGATAAGATTGGTAATTTAATAAATTTGGTTGAGTGTGTTTCTAACGCTGGTTTACCAGACTGATCTGGGCATTGTTCCCTTTCAATGCTCGGGTCAGACCGAGTATATTTACAGGTATAGATTTGATGCTTTCGGAGCTTCAGCAGGAGAGCTGGAGATCTTCATTTTCGTACATCCGTATTTGCTTGATTATCCGCTGCATTGCTTAGTTGTTTTAAATTATCGGCATCTGTAAGGACGTTATTATAACAGTTCAAGCTAATAACTATTGATTGATTGTTGAACTTTGATTGATGTATGTATATATACAGTTTCTGTTTTATAAAGAATTGATATGATATTACATATTTTCCGCTGCGATGTGAGATTCTGTATTGTTCTGTTTGGTTCTATCTTCTCTCTTCTCTTCTCTTCTTCTCTCCTCTTTTCTTTCCGTCAGTCTGTGATTTTTGGGTCGAACATGTGTGGATTATTGTCAAGTCAAAGGGTATGGATTTTCGGTTTGTTACATGTGGTATCAGAGCTTAGATTTTGTATATTCGCAAGCTTTGACGTGTACCCATTATAAATAAGGATAGTAGCACCCTAGATTGAGTTGAGTGTATTATATATATGAGCGCATATTTGTTAGTGAATATAAAAAATTTTATATTGTGTTTGCTTATCCGTTGAGCTGTTTGTGAATTCTGGTCGGTATGTGGGACGCCATGTTATCGATTGGGATTTCCAAACACTTAAACGAGGTAAGTCGACATAGTATCATTTTAAATTGGATAAATGAAATAATTTAACCTCGGTTATATTTTATATATAAAGGAATGACTTTTCAGAATTATTAAAGAGTATATAAATGAATTGTTTGGTTTTTTGAAATTGTAAATATATATAAGTTAATGAAAGATGTTTGAATAATCTAAATAAAAGCAACAATTGTAGAAAGAATAAATTATATAAGCGAATGAATTATAAGTATGGAATTATAATTAATATGATTTACAATTTTGAAATAATCTTATGTACAAGAAGTAAAACTATATGAGTATGTTTATAAATATAAGTTGTAAATGAAAATGGATTTAAATTAAGAATTGGGAAAATTTGAATCCTATTTATTTTGGAAGTTATTTTTCAAAGTTAAAGAGATTATATTACTATAAATCTTAATAAGATAGAAGAATTTGAAATTATCTTATGTAAGTAAAGTAAAATAGTGAAATTATATAAGTAAAAGATTTGTAAATGTGATTTATAAATAAATATAAAAGGAATTTTTTTTAAAAAGAATATAAAGCACTGAATTCACCATTGTTACTAGGAAATAATAAGGGTGATGATGCAGCATCATCAACATCATTTTCGAGTTTCTATGTGATGGATTTGCTACCAATGGTAAATTGAAAATGAAAATTGAAGTTTTGTTGTGATAAAAAAAATTAAATTTAAAGTACAAGTTGAAATTGATAAATATAAGTAAAATAAGTTTTGGACTTATAATATATGAGATAATAAAATTTTAGCTTTGGTAAAGTTGAAATAAATTTGAGTAGCATAATAAAATATATGATTTGAAATTTAACTAAAGGAAGGTTAAATAAATTGAATTGGATTTAAACTGGATTAGATAAGTTATTGGAGTGGAAATTTAAACTTAAGATAGTAAAGTGATTATATAATATGAATATTGAAAGTTTAATAAATAAGTTTTATAACTTATAAAATGTGAAAAGGTAAGTAAAACCAATAGTTAAAATAGTTAAACAATTTTGCTAGATAAAATAAAATCGGAATTTGAATAAGTGATATTAATTTGAATTAAGTAAAAGTTAAATAAAATAGAATTTGAAATGAATTAGAGATGAACTTAAGTTGTATAGTGAAAGTGAAGGTAAATGAAGTTGAAATGAAAGATAACTTAAGTGATGTTAAATGAAGTTGATTTTGGTATCAAAGTAAATTGATAATGTGAATTAATAAAGTAAAGTGATGAATATGAACTTGAGTTATATAAGGAAATTCAATATGAAATCTGTAATGAATTAGCATTAAAAATGTTGTTGTTAAGAAGTTGTGAATTAATAATAATATTGAAAGTGTTGTATAAAATGTGATTATAGTAAATACTAGAATTCAATCAAAATTGAATATTAAACCAATTGGAATTAAATGTGTTAAACTAAATTGAATGTAAACGAAGTAAAGTGAATTAATTTGGTAATGTTGTTTAGGCATTGGTTGTTAGATGGTTGTTAGTTGATTGTATAAAAAAATTCATATGAAATTGAATTAATAAAGTTGAAAACTAAATAATTGAATTCAAACGGGAAGTTAAGTGAATTTAAATAGAATTGATTTGATTTGATTTGATTTGGAAGTGAACAAATTGGAATATGAATTAGTGAATGTAAATTAATTAAATATGAATGAATGAATGTTATTAAATCCAATATTAATGAATCAAATGTGATTAAATTGAAAATCAATTCAGTAAATATTAATGAGAAGTGAAAGTGTTGGTTGATGGTTGGATTTGTTGTGGTGATTGCATTTGCTATATTGGCGTATATAGTTATTGTATTGATATATGTTGTATATTGCTATTACTTTCATATATACATGTTTCTCATGGTTTGTCGAGTGTTTAGTAGGTGCATATGGGGCTTGCTTTGCATTTGGAGCTCGCTTTCATGCTATATTAGCCGTATATGCTCGCTAATAATATATAAGGTACATATCTCGAATTACATGTCGTACTTTTACACTTTTTTTCCCTTCGAGATGCCCCATCCTCGTAGATGAGATGTATATTTGTGATATATATGTGTTGTGATCTTACTACGATCGAAATGCGCAAAGGGGACTATAGCTAATTTTTTTGGAAAATTTGAGGCGTTAGAATTTTTTGGAAAGTTTGGAAATTTTTTATAACAATAGTTTTGATTTTGAGTTGAAAATTGAAACGATATAGTTGGTTTTGAAATGATAACTAAGAGTGGATTTGGAAAACTTAGAAAAGTTTTATAAGAGTTTAGTTAATGGATTTTGTAACTTTTTCTTACTTGGTAATTTCAAGGATGAAATTCTTTTAAGTACGAGAGAATGTAACGGCCCAGAATTTCCGTCATTTGAAATTCGTATATTTAATTGATTTCAAATATTCACAAGTAAATTTTATATACTGAATAACTTATATTTCAAATATCTCGATTTAATTGGATAATTAAATTGTTAATTTAATATTTGAAATTTCAGAAATAATTGAAATTTGAATTTAACGTGAATAAAAATGATTTATAAAGATGAATTAAATTCTATTTTAATTAGAATGATGTTAGGGAACTTTTAAAATTAAATTAAAAGTTAATTTGTAGAAATTGAATATTTCAATATTTAATTGACGAGTCAAAATAGTCATTTTTCAAACAGTCTCGGATTTCGACGAAACCAGTTTCATTGGATCCGTAATATTATAATGTTGTAGGACTTTAAATTTCATGTCAATCAGATTTACGGTTTGTCCGGGGCAAGCTAAAACGCGTAGAAATCTGTTTAAGTAATTTTAAATTTAAATAGTCGATTCGAGAATCTATCTTCCAAATACGATCGAATTAGCTCCCGATATATATTCCATTGTGTTCAAAATAGGGGTAAAACATTATAAACACCAGGTGGCATGCTTCGTTTCGAGTTCGGAAATTTTCGAGATGAATAGTATTTTGAAATTTTCTATAAAATGACGTGAATATCTTCATTTTGCAAAACCCTAATTGAAACTAGGGCTGGCCGTCAGTTTATTTTCTGTGGCCGATAATGTTCGAATCTTTCTCCACTAATTTCTTCCAATCCGTGAAATATTTCAACAAACCTCCAACTACAAAATTAAAGAGCACGACGAGAGCTAGGATATCAACGGCGATGATCTTCTGAAGCAAAGCAGATTGGCGACAAATTGACATCGGACGTTGCACGTTCACAAACAGTTTTCAAGAAAAACGTGCAGCCGAGTTCAATGGGCCTTCGGCCGAAGGTGATGCTCGCGATGGGCTTTCGAACTATAGCCCCTGATCTACGCCTAGTTGGATGAACGAGTCGCGATGATTAGGGTTTTACGGCGGTTCCATGGGTTTGAACGTGAATTTGAACGCTGGGGAAGAAATGAAAATTGCGGCCCAGATCTGATATTGCATAGGAAAGCGGGCGACATCAAAGAAAGGTTAAAAAAAAATTAGTAAATTAATTTATATTAATTCGTATAACGTTTAAAATGCTATAACTTTGTCATACGAGGTCCGTTTTTGACGAAACGAATTGCGTTGGATCCGTTTTGACGAGCACTATAGTATGAAACTGGACTGGGATTTATTGGATCAAGTGTGAATTTGGGTAAAATCAAACGCTTATTTAATTTTATTCAAAACAAAACATTGCAACTGCTTTAGGAAGCAAAGTGAGTACAACTCACTCTTTCTGACTCGCTAATATTTTTATATAAGTGAGAATAATAATTTATTATATGATGATCGATGATTGTTTGGATGATATATGATATATTACATATATATTGATTGGTATTTGGATACATACCTATCTAGCGGAGCAAATGACCTTATACGTTCCTGTGTACGAGCGGATGACCCTTTGTACGCGCGTCTGCCTTGAAGCGGACATTGTACACATATTCCAATATGTATATTTGTTGCAGATGACAAGTTGGAATCCAACTGGGATTCCTCACCAGTGTTGAATTATTTACAGATATTGTGATATATGTTGTTATCATATGATATATGATGTTTTGGATGTCGTGATCGATGTATTTAGTTTTGTTGCAGCATTGGGCCTATTTTTGGAATTTTAAAAATGTTGAAGTGATGATTTCCAAATTTAAAAGGATTTTAAAGTAATTTTGGAAATAAACTTTTTATTGATTTTTGAATTGTAAAGTAATTGAATTTATTTTGAATAAATAAATATTATAATTTTTATGTTATAAAAATTATGATTTCTGTGAAATATAGTAAATAATGATTTTTGGAATATGAAATGAACTATTTGGAAAAATAGTTTAAATGGAGAATTTTGAGGTTATAATAAATGGTGTATATATATAAGATTTATAAAATTGATATTTTATAAATCAAAATGTTAGAATTATAAACGAGTTTTATAAATGTTAAAATGAAGTTATAAATGGATTTTATAAGTGAATAAGATTTACGAATTGCGAAGTTATAAAATGAATGAATTTTTGAAATAAGAGATTTATAAGTAATTTACTTAAAATTTGGATTTGGCATATAATTGAGATGTAAATGGAATTGGTAAATAAAAGGAATTTATAACTTGAAGTTTTTATAAAATGTAATTATGGATTTATAAACATTGTTTTATAAATCCGAAATCAATTGATTTTGATAAGTTAAATATAGAAGTTTATTTAAAGGAATTTTATTCACGATTTTTGGCAATGAATTATCCTTTAAATTAAATGTTGTAATAATATTGAATTTGGGTAAATGAATTATATCCACGATTTTGGACAGTGGATTATCTTTAATAAATGTTAGAAATATTAAATTTTGAAAATGAAGCATATTCACGATTTTGGACAGTGAATAATATTTTAAATTAAATAAACATTTTGAAAGTGATCTTTTAAATGAAGTTAAATAAGTTGGAGATGTACTATGTAACATCCTGCCTTTTCGCACGATTTAAACAGACACACGTGCCAATTCAAACTATACGGAAGGGCGGATTGTTATGAGGTAAATAAGAAAACAGAGAAGAAATAAAACAAAATAGAATCTCACAGCGGAAGGATAAAATATAATAATAAAATATACAGTTTATAACACTGTTTACAAAACATTTGATTCTTCTTTATACAATTAAATATCAGAGTTCACATACCAATAATATCAATGCAGCGGAATACAGTGTGAGTGTAGTGCAATACTATAAATAATAATAATACAAATCTTCGTCTTCGTCCTCCAGAGCTAAATCTTCAAATCCTGAAACGCTCGGACTGACCCGAGCGAATTTGAAAAGACAAAAGACTCGAGTCAGAACTAAAAGATCTTATGTGAGTTAAATCAACAGAAATAAATATGAGTACAGTAACTCAAGAGATGCTCGGGATTTACATCTTCTAAGGATCCGTTAAACTATTTACTATGTAGTATATTGCGCTATTATAATAGTGTCTAATTGTAAAATAAACTTACTTTTTAATAGCGTTAAGGGGTTACCCATATAGCCCTTAACACAAATAATGCCAATAGTCTATACAGTACCGTAATACCTCCTGATCGGGAGGCTACCAGAGGATACTCCATAGGTACGACACAAATAGAAACTCGTACAAGGCGCGCTAGGGTAGGTGACACGGCACAACTAGGCAATGCCAGGGTAGATATACCAATTGCTATCCGGGCTGGTGGAAACGCATAGCCGCAGCTACCGTCCACCTCGAACTAACACCCCCAAATCAAAGAAATCAATAGTGGCCATCGAAACAATCCAAAGTCAGAGTATAGTATCGAAGGAGTGCGTTCGATCAGAGGAATGACCTCATTGGCCCGAGAGTCGCACCTGTTTTAGCCACCTTATGCCAACTCACGGGAGTTGGGTCCACGTATCTACCTTACAGGAAACGTCGCCACCAACCTACTTCATTCTGGAATCTCCACCGCGTACACGGTTAGTCAAAGTGGTTTTCGGTATCGACAGAGAGTATGTCCATATCCGATCCCGGTCTCTTTGCCAACCCATCGTTATTATAACACCGCGGTCATTTTAAAAATAGTTTATACTTTAAAACCAGAATAAAATTTCCCATACGATATCAAATTAAAACCCAAAATAATATGATATCATTTTATCTCAAATATAATCCTTTTCCAAAATCATACTGGTTTAAAATTTAAAATATCTGGAAACCAAACATTTGAATTATACTTTCAAAACATAATATTTCGGAATTCATACTTTTAAAACCATAACTTCTAAAACCGGAATGGTTTGGATATTCAACGGTATATAAAATAAATGGTTTAACTTTAAGGTTACTTTGTAAAGAAAATTAATTTCCATGGCTTTACAAGTATATTTCTTTATTTTAAAGTCTAAACCAAAATTCAAATATCACTTTCATGTTCCAAAACCACTTCAATTTCTATATATATATATATCCATTTGGAGTATTAATATTTCAAACTAAAGTTGGATCTTATTCTTTCAACAAATTAATGCTCTATAATTTAGTCTTGAATATTCACGTAAATTCCATAAATAAAACTCCAATTTCTAGCAATTAAATATTTTCTCAAGTTTACTTTATACTAGAATATTCATTTTATATTTATCTTGGAAAAATCTGGTTATAAATATCATCTCTTAAAATTTCCAAACTTAAACATATAATATAATTTATCAAATTCCATTTCTCAAAAAAATTTCCATTTTTATTTAACAGATCTATACACAGTTTAAAATTCAAAATTTCTAACTTCATACGTGTATATATATATAGAAGAAAAATATCAAAATTAAAATTATTATAACCGTATTCCATCCAAACCATAGAAATCACTTTAAAATAATTTATATATATAGACCACGGTGCCTGTATATAATTTTCTATCCTATGGTCAAGTGATACGGATATTTATCATTTCAATCCGTAATTTAAAAATAAAATTTGCGGTTGTATATCACTTCAAACCACAATCCCGAATGAAACGAAAAATGCATGATAACTTGCAGTTTAATGATATACAATAAAACATCCATTCATCAAAATCATCCATCATCCAAATCACAATCATCATCCAATGATAAATCAGTATCAATATATATCTGATAATATATAACATGTAATAACTGGCAGTTATATTCAAAATAAATTTAACAACTATTAGACTAACAGTTTATATTCAGTAATAAATTTTATAACTGTTTCTAGCAGTTTATATGCAAATAAATAAATTCTAACTGTCAATTTATATGCAATCAATAAACTAAATTAACAGTTAATTTAATTAAATGCGAATTAACAGATATGATAAATAAAACATGCCAAACAGTCATAAATAAATTCCTACTCATATCTAAAATAAATTTAACAAACATAAAAACTTTTAGAAGTTGTGAGTGGGTTAAAACACTCACCTTTTGAATTTAAATCGAATTTAAATTCGATTTAAACCCAAAAATTGCACAGTCTCCAAATCAGTCTAAACCAGCATCAACAGATCTGAATTTAATTACGATCCTAGCAAAAAAAAATTCGCGTGAAACGGAGTTCGTATGCGAAAATTATTCGATTCAAATCGTTTGAAACCAAAATAAAATTGACAATAAACTTACCTAAAATCAATGCCACGTCACACAGAAGAATGCATCTTCTCCTTCTCACGCGCTCTAACCTGCGCGTACAGGAACTAACGCACAACCCACTACACGGCCGTTGACCATGCAGTTGACCACGAACTGCTCCATCTACGCGCCGCCGCAACCAAGGTCGCCTCCACCATCGAGAGCCCCATCGCGCACCTTCCATACTCGTCGCGTCCCTCCAGGTGGTTGCGCCGCCGCCACTTCCTTAAACCCTAATCGCGATTTGAGCCAAATCCAACTGTTGATTTGGCAAACGAACCATACAGATCGACGTGCCTTGGTGCTCTCCACGATACCCAGAAGGGGTTTCTCGATCAGACTCCGTTTGATTCCGGCATGATGAACGGCCGAGAATGATTTGAATTTTTGTGGACAAACGATAGCTCCAATCGAAAAACGGATATCATTACTGAATTACGCTCATCGAGAGCATTGACATATATTTTTTTGGAATTTTTAGGAGGACTTTGAATTTTTATTTGAATTTTGAATTGAAGTAGATCTAGGTTTTGCAACCATTGAGGAGAGAAAGAGATGAAGAAAATGAACGTACAGACAAATGATAGAAGATGGAGGCTAGGGTTTATCACAACATATATATAGACAAATCGTAGCAGGCTAGGTGGACACGAATTACGAACGTGCTAAACGGTAGTTGGCCCAGAAAGCCCGTTCTAACCCCGGAACGAAATCTATTAAACCCATATATCCAAATAGGTATTTTAAAATATTCTGAACGCGATGGAAAAAGTTTCACGTCCAAATTCGATTGTATGAAGAAGTTATGCTGAAAACAAAATTTCCAAATTGATTTCAAATTGATTTTTAATTAAATCGAATTCAAGGCGTTTCGCGTCCGTACGATCAAACGACAGGTCCGATCGATACGAAATTTGAAACCCTATAATAATTCACCGATACGGATCCGATGAAACTGGTTTCGTCGAAATCCGAGTCCGTGGCCAAAATGGCTATTTTACATAAATTAAATAAATTAAAAATTAGTCAATTAAATCAAATTTCCCATTTCTTTTTGATAATTGACGATTCTTATTATTATAAATTTTTCAATCACCTATACTAATTTAAACAAAATTTAACTTGTCGAATTTAAAATTTTAGAAATCCCCAAATCTCCTTAATTTCACCAAATTATAAATTAAATTTCCAAAATTTTAATTAAATTCACTTTCCATTATTATTGTCAAATAGAAGAATTTATCATTGTATTCATATTTCAATATGTAAATATTTCCAATTTCATCTGAACTTCTATTTATATAATTCCTAAATATTAAATTTCAAATATCACTTCAATTAACGTTAACGTAATAATTATTTATTATTTATTGCAGTTGATTATCAGTTACAATTTATATACTAAATAGATGGTAAATCTTGAATACTGGTTATCCTTAACGTTTTATTTCCCATTTAATTGCAACAACGCAATTTCAAAAATTTAACTCAATTAAGTAGACAACTCTTTATATTCTAAATCAATTACAATGGTTTAAAAGTTGCTAAATATTGATTTCAGTAATCCCTTTAATTCGATTCAAAATCAGCAATTACCTATTAAATGCCCCAAAATTCCTATTAAATAATCTAACAAATTTTTATCATCAATTAGATGAATTAAATATTGCAATCAAACTATTGCGTTAATAATTTCCCTTTCACTTTAAAGTATCTAAATTAGCCAATTACAATACTTATTACCCAAATAACTTCAATTTCTTCCAAATAATATTTACATAATTAATTTAAATATTGAATCCATTTAATTGCAATAAATTCAATTGATTGCAAATCAATTCCAAATAAATTTGATTTCTATCCAGCTACAACTTAATATCAAATCAGTTTTCACTTTACTAACAAAGTCATTATTACTTAGAATTTCATTACATTTTATATTTTCACATTTTCATTTTGGTTTCATTTCTTTTCCCACATAGTTTATAAAAAAAATAGGATTTTCCTTGGTTACAACTTATTTGGATCCAACATTCTTCATTTACCAATTTATTCCACTTTAACTGCAGTAATTTTGAGGATAAATTGAATTTGATTCCAGATTAACATTGACAACTAATAAAATAAGTAAAGTACAATAATTATAGTCATTAACTCTATTTCACACGTCTACATTCAGTTACTATTAGAAAATCTTATTGCATTGGTTTTATACAATCGCCACTTACTTTACATTTCATTACTATTTAAGGGCATTGCATTGAAATTTATTTATTAACTAATATCAACGTTATTATCATTAATTTAAATTGGATTCCCAATTTTATTCAATACCTTGAACAAATAACATATATATTAATCAAATCCCTCCATTTGTATTTCTCATATTCCATAAAAATCAAATCATAACATTTGAATGATTTATTAAATTGGAATCTCATTCAGGTCGTAATCTATTAACTGGAACTAATATGATTCCTTAATTTATTCCCATTTACTATTTAAAATCTTTCATTGCACTAAAACCAATTAACATTTTCATAAATTTCTCATATTAAATTCCATATCCAGGTGAGAATCCTTTTCTACTTAATTCATTTGGATTTCATTCTAAATTAAATTAGAAATCCTATTAAATTATCACATTTAAAATCATCGACTTTAGTGGGTCGTTACACTCTCCCCCACTCAAAACTTTTCGTCCCCGAAAAGGAAAAAGAAGGGAGAAAAAGAATTTAAATAACAATACATCTTATTCAAAATATTTATCCTATAACCAATAATTTACTAAATTCATTACCTTACATAAAATATGCCCGTCTTATCATCATTATATCTTTATGTACTTAAATAAATAAAGTTTGGATAACATTTTCAAATAATCTCTAAGTGGTTTCAATCACTAACAATCAAATCAATCCAACAACCATCCATTTCAACAAACAGCATACCCAACAATTACAAAGCAACCATACAATCAAACAACCAAATAGTTGGTTGGGTTCAAAAAATTTTAAATTGTACGGAATGAACAATAACTATCCAGTGCATCATTTACTCAACAGTCTTAGATGGGCTAAAATAGATTATTTATTCATCCAACAACTTCAAATTTCCTTACCCAACCAACCATAAATCAAACAATAACAATTCAACCAACCAATCAATTTACTCATTATAAATTTTTTATTTCATACATTAGCTGTTTGATCTTTTCATTCATATAACAGTTTATCTTTTATTTTCTTAAACCCTTTCCTTAAGTTTACAATTCATACCACATAAATTATCCTTTTATAATATACATTTATATCTAACAACTTCAAATTTTTATTTCTCATTCAATGGTTGTCTCCCTATTTCTACTTATTACTTACCATTATTCATTTTTATTTATTCAGGTTATGTAAGTCTCTTTTATTGGTATTACATTTAATGTACTTCTTCAAATTCAATCATTTATTAAATGCTTACATTCTATTATATTTAATTACAGTAACCCTTTTTAATTACACTTAAATTCTTAACCTTATAACCCCCATTCTTATAAATAAAGGATTTTATTAATTTATTACTTTAGGGTTTGCAGCCATTTATTTATATTACCTACTTTTCATTTTATTCAACTAGTAGCATTTAAATCATACTAAATTTTTATAACCATACACATCAACCCTTATTTATTAAAGAATTTCGTTTTATTTACTTAAGTTTAAGATCACCTATTTATAATACTTACCTTTAATTATGGTAAAATTTCAATTATAACTTAAGTTTATACCATTAAATTCTTATTTATAAAAGCATTCATTGAGTACTTCATTATTTCCAAAATTTCTACTTGTATAATATTTTATTCAAATTTCTTATTTAACATTTCAACTTTTCATATTTGGTAAGTTATTTATGTTAAAAATTTCAAATTTCTTTTTATAACTTTGCATTAATTCTCTTACCTAAATTAGAGGTTTCAATCCATTAATTACTTACCTTTTATTTCACTAAAATAATTTTAAACAATTAATTAATGGGAATTTAAGAATTAAATACCGGGTCAAATTTTAATAGATAAATATATTCTTATAACTTATATACCTCTAATTATATTTAAAACAATTAAAATTTAGAAAATTTCAAAATAAATCTGTAGTAGAATTCACTACAGGGGCCTTTCCTCTTTGAAACTCGAAAATGAAAGTCGATGATGCGGCCGCCATCACCGAAATTATTTTCCAGCGACAGAGAGGAAAGTACAAAATTTATTTTCTCCAAAACCTTCTTTAAAACAATTCTTCCAAATTATACTAAATATTTATATAAGAAAATACTTATAAACCAAATCATTATATTTCATAAATCCTTTGAAAGCAAATTTTCAAAAATCCCGGACTTAAGTCCTAAAATTTCCAAATTGATTTATTATAATTTCAACTTAGCTTCAATTATTATTAATATTTTTATTACCTAACACCCAATCTATAGCAACCAAATATATATCTTTATAAAATATTTTTATATATAGAAAATATAATAGGCAAAGTTATTTCATTCACCTATATTAAAACAGATATTATGTCGGTTTGTCCTATTAAGTGTTTATAAATCCCTATTGATGACATAGCGTCCCGCATCAACCAGAATTTATAAATACAAAACGGAACAGATTAACACAATATTAAAATATTTTTATAACACTAACAAATATGCTCTCTCATATATATATACACTCAGCGACTCCCATAGGGTATTACTACCCTATTAGTAAAGAGTCAAACCCCACAAAGCTAAGGTTTATCGCTAAACCAAAGCTCTGATACCAACTGTAACATCCCGCCTTTTCGCACGATTTAAATAGACACACGTGTCAATTCAAACCATACGGAAGGGCGGATTGTTATGGGGTAAATAAGAAAACAGAGAAGAAATAAAACAAAATAGAATCTCACAGCGGAAGGATAAAATATAATAATAAAATATACAGTTTATAAAACTGTTTACAAAACATTTGATTCTTCTTTATACAATTAAATATCAGAGTTCACATACCAATAATATCAATGCAGCGGAATACAGTGTGAGTGTAGTGCAATACTATAAATAATAATAATACAAATCTTCATCTTCGTCCTCCAGAGCTAAATCTTCAAATCCTGAAACGCTCGGACTGACCCGAGCGAATTTGAAAAGACAAAAGACTCGAGTCAGAACTAAAAGATCTTATGTGAGTTAAATCAACAGAAATAAATATGAGTACAGTAACTCAAGAGATGCTCGGGATTTACATCTCCTAAGGATCCGTTAAACTATTTACTATGTAGTATATTGCGCTATTATAATAGTGTTTAATTGTAAAATAAACTTAATTTTTAATAGCGTTAAGGGGTTACCCATATAGCCCTTAACACAAATAATGCCAATAGTCTATACAGTACCGTAATACCTCCTGATCGGGAGGCTACCAGAGGATACTCCATAGGTACGACACAAATAGAAACTCGTACAAGGCGCGCTAGGGTAGGTGACACGGCACAACTAGGCAATGCCAGGGTAGATATACCAATTGCTATCCGGGCTGGTGGAAACGCATAGCCGCAGCTACCGCCCACCTCGAACTAACACCCCCAAATCAAAGAAATCAATAGTGGCCACCGAAACAATCCAAAGTCAGAGTATAGTATCGAAGGAGTGCGTTCGATCAGAGGAATGGCCTCATTGGCCCGAGAGTCACTCCTGTTTTAGCCACCTTATGCCAACTCACGGGAGTTGGGTCCACGTATTTACCTTACAGGAAACGTCGCCACCAACCTACTTCATTCTGGAATCTCCATCACGTACACGGTTAGTCAAAGTGGTTTTCGGTATCGACAGAGAGTATGTCCATATCTGATCCCGGTCTCTTTGCCAACCCATCGTTATTATAACACCGCGGTCATTTTAAAAATAGTTTATACTTTAAAACCAGAATAAAATTTCCCATACGATATCAAATTAAAACCCAAAATAATATGATATCATTTTATCTCAAATATAATCCTTTTCCAAAATCATACTGGTTTAAAATTTAAAATATCTGGAAACCAAACATTTGAATTATACTTTCAAAACATAATATTTCGGAATTCATACTTTTAAAACCATAACTTCTAAAACCGGAATGGTTTGGATATTCAACGGTATATAAAATAAATGGTTTAACTTTAAGGTTACTTTGTAAAGAAAATTAATTTCCATGGCTTTACAAGTATATTTCTTTATTTTAAAGTCTAAACCAAAATTCAAATATCACTTTCAAGTTCCAAAACCACTTCAATTTCTATATATATATATATATATATCCATTTGGAGTATTAATATTTCAAACTAAAGTTGGATCTTATTCTTTCAACAAATTAATGCTCTATAATTTAGTCTTGAATATTCACATAAATTCCATAAATAAAACTCCAATTTCTAGCAATTAAATATTTTCTCAAGTTTACTTTATACTAGAATATTCATTTTATATTTATCTTGGAAAAATCTGGTTATAAATATCATCTCTTAAAATTTCCAAACTTAAACATATAATATAATTTATCAAATTCCATTTCTCAAAAAAAATTCCATTTTATTTAACAGATCTATACACAGTTTAAAATTCAAAATTTCTAACTTCATATGTATATATATATATATAGAAGAAAAATATCATAATTAAAATTATTATAATCGTATTCCATCCAAACCATATAAATCACTTTAAAATAATTTATATATATAGACCACGGTGTCTGTATATAATTTTCTATCCTATGGTCAAGTGATACGGATATTTATCATTTCAATCCGTAATTTAAAAATAAAATTTGCGGTTGTATATCATTTCAAACCACAATCCCGAATGAAACGAAAAATGCATGATAACTTGCAGTTTAATGATATACAATAAAACATCCATTCATCAAAATCATCCATCATCCAAATCACAATCATCATCCAATAATAAATCAGTATCAACATATATCTGATAATATATAACAGGTAATAACTGGCAGTTATATTCAAAATAAATTTAACAACTATTAGACTAACAGTTTATATTCAGTAATAAATTTTATAACTGTTTCTAGCAGTTTATATGCAAATAAATAAATTCTAACTGTCAATTTATATGCAATCAATAAACTAAATTAACAGTTAATTTAATTAAATCCGAATTAACAGATATGATAAATAAAACATGCCAAACAGTCATAAATAAATTCCTACTCATATCTAAAATAAATTTAACAAACATAAAAACTTTTAGAAGTTGTGAGTGGGTTAAAACACTCACCTTTTGAATTTAAATTGAATTTAAATTCGATTTAAACCCAAAAATTGCACAGTCTCCAAATCAGTCCAAACCAGCGTCAACAGATCCGAAATTTAATTGCGATCCTAACAAAAAAATTTCGCATGAAACGGAGTTCGTATGCGAAAATTATTCGATTCAAATCGTTTGAAACCAAAATAAAATTGAAAATAAACTTACCTAAAATCAATGCCACGTCGCACAGAAGAATGCATCTTCTTCTTCTCACGCGCTTTAACCTACGCGTACAGGAACTAACGCACAACCCACTACACGGCCGTTGACCATGCAGTTGACCACGAACTGCTCCATCTACGCGCCGCCGCAACCAAGGTCGCCTCCACCATCGAGAGCCCCATCGCCGGCCGCACCTTCCATACTCGTCGCGTCCCTCCAGGTGGTTGCGTCGCCGCCACTTCCTTAAATCCTAATCACGATTTGAGCCAAATCCAACCGTTGATTTGGCAAACGAACCACACAGATCGACGTGCCTTGGTGCTCTCCACGATACCCAGAAGGGGTTTCTCGATCAGACTCCGTTTGATTCCGGCATGATGAACGGCCGAGAATGATTTGAATTTTTGTGGACAAACGATAGCTCCAATCGAAAAACGGATATCACCACTGAATTACGCTCATCGAGAGCATTGACATATATTTTTTTGGAATTTTTAGGAGGACTTTGAATTTTCATTTGAATTTTGAATTGAAGTAGATCTAGGTTTTGCAACCATTGAGGAGAGAAAGAGATGAAGAAAATGAACATACAGACAAATGATAGAAGATGGAGGCTAGGGTTTATCACAGCATATATATAGACAAATCGTAGCAGGCTAGGTGGGCACGAATTACGAACGTGCTAAACGGTAGTTGGCCCAAAAAGCCCGTTCTAACCCCGGAACGAAATCTATTAAACCCATATATCCAAATAGGTATTTTAAAATATTCTGAACGCGATGGAAAAAGTTTCACGTCCAAATTCGATTGTATGAAGAAGTTATGCTGAAAACAAAATTTCCAAATTGATTTCAAATTGATTTTTAATTAAATCGATTTCAAGGCGTTTCGCGTCCGTACGATCAAACGACAGGTCCGATCGATACGAAATTTGAAACCCTATAACAATTCACCAATACGGATCCGATGAAACTGGTTTCGTCGAAATCCGAGTCCGTGGCCAAAATGGCTATTTTACATAAATTAAATAAATTAAAAATTAGCCAATTAAATCAAATTTCCCATTTCTTTTTGATAATTGACGATTCTTATTATTATAAATTTTTCAATCACCTATACTAATTTAAACAAAATTTAACTTGTCGAATTTAAAATTTTAGAAATCCCCAAATTATAAATTAAATTTCCAAAATTTTAATTAAATTTACTTTCCATTATTATTGTCAAATAGAAGAATTTATCATTGTATTCATATTTCAATATGTAAATATTTCCAATTTCATCTGAACTTCTATTTACATAATTCCTAAATATTAAATTTCAAATATCACTTCAATTAACGTTAACGTAATAATTATTTTTTATTTATTGCAGTTGATTATCAGTTACAATTTATATACTAAATAGATGGTAAATCTTGAATACTGGTTATCCTTAACGTTTTATTTCCCATTTAATTGCAACAACGCAATTTCAAAAATTTAACTCAATTAAATAGACAACTCTTTATATTCTAAATCAATTGCAATGGTTTAAAAGTTGCTAAATATTGATTTCAGTAATCCCTTTAATTCGATTCAAAATCAGCAATTACCTATTAAATGCCCCAAAATTCCTATTAAATAATCTAACAAATCTTTATCATCAATTAGATGAATTAAATATTGCAATCAAACTATTGCGTTAATAATTTCCGTTTCACTTTAAAGTATCTAAATTAGCCAATTACAATACTTATTACCCAAATAACTTCAATTTCTTCCAAATAATATTTACATAATTAATTTAAATATTGAATCCATTTAATTGCAATAAATTCAATTGATTGCAAATCAATTCCAAATAAATTTGATTTCTATCCAGCTACAACTTAATATCAAATCAGTTTTCACTTTACTAACAAAGTAAATATTACTTAGAATTTCATTACATTTTATATTTTCACATTTTCATTTTGGTTTCACTTCTTTTCCCACATAGTTTATAAAAAAAAAAGGGATTTTCCTTGGTTACAACTTATTTGGATCCAACATTCTTCATTTACCAATTTATTCCACTTTAACTGCAGTAATTTTGGGGATAAATTGAATTTGATTCCAGATTAACATTGACAACTAATAAAATAAGTAACGTACAATAATTATAGTCATTAACTCTTTTTCACACGTCTACATTCAGTTACTATTAGAAAATCTTATTACATTGGTTTTATACAATCGCCATTTACTTTACATTTCATTACTATTTAAGGGCATTGCATTGAAATTTATTTATTAACTAATATCAACGTTATTATCATTAATTTAAATTGGATTCCTAATTTTATTCAATACCTTGAACAAATAACATATATTAATCAAATCCCTACATTTGTATTTCTCAAATTCCATAAAAATCAAATCATAACATTTGAATGATTTTATTAAATTGGAATCTCATTCAGGTCGTAATCTATTAACTGGAACTAATATGATTCCTTAATTTATTCCCATTTACCGTTTAAAATCTTTCATTGCATTAAAACCATTTAACATTTTCATAAATTTCTCATATTAAATTCCATATTCAGGTGAGAATCCTTTTCTACTTAATTCATTTGGATTTCATTCTAAATTAAATTAGAAATCCTATTAAATTATCACATTTAAAATCATCGACTTTAGCGGGTCGTTACATACTAAAATGTATTAAGGATAAAAACCATAGATTTCAACGTTCATTGTTGAAATAGATGTGATAACCCGAATTTTTGGTCATCTGTAATTGATTAACAAACTGGGTTAATTAATAGAAATGCTGAATTGTAAATTTAACAAATGAATCTAATCGAAAATATTTATGTTTGGATAAATATTATTTGATCATATCTTAATATAATCACTTAGAATTGACAAAGTATTCTTTTAAAAATAAGTATTGATAATTGTTTATATAAGTAAATTATTTAAATTAGACAAAATTGTTAATTTCAAACCAATAATATTTATGTGTTATTTTAAGATAAATAGAGTTAGAAAGAAAAAAAGAAAAAAATAATAATATATATCTTAAATATATGTTATATTGATTTGATCAAAAACATAAGTTATGTATAAATAAATGTATATATAAATTCATATGTAAATTTACAAAAAAAAATCTAAAGCTCATTTATATAAAATACATACACAATATATTCATGTGAATATTACATAATTACATACATAGCTTAAATAAATTATTTAAAAGAAAAGTAATGTTTTTAAATCATTAATTAAGCATTTAAAATACTTGTAAACATTTTAATACATGCTAAAGACAATTGTAAATCAATATGCATATGTGTAAGATAATTAAAACATGAAGGGACAAGTGGCACTAACTCTTTTATTTTCAGAAATTGGAAATAAATTTAATAACAAAAACCAAATATAAACATATCTCCACCCTTACATATTCTCTTTTCTATATTCAAGCAAAAGAAACAAGGCCATTAAAACAAAGATCTGTAACTTAAAACCTGTAAAGGAAGCTAAACAGGGAAAAACAATGTTCAAATAATCAGTATTAAGCAATTCAATATCATCTCACACTTTAATAGCCTGAGCAAGGATCAAGCAGATTCGGTATGAATCCAACTCAAGATTTCAACAAGTCGTTAAGCAATCCAAGATTCAACTCGACTAAGTAGCAAATCAAACATTCAAAATGCAGTTTCATCTTTAAGGCATCTTTGTTTTTCTGTTCGACATGAAGGTGAGTAGTCTACTCTTTATTATTTCAAAAACCATATGAAATATGATCTGCATGTGATGATCATTGATGTGAATGGAAATTTTTTTATATTTTTTTTTGCTTGCCTGAACTTGAATTTGTGATGAATGAGGTATGCATGTCTGGAAAATAAGAATCCAGATCATGACCTCTGTTATCTTCTTTTACAAGTGAGAAATTGGACACTTTTAAGTTAAAATCATTTGTAAAATGGGTGCATGCCTCAAATTGCTAATGAAAATACTTGATTTGATGTGCAAGAATAGGATAATGAGTGTTAAGTTTATAGACAGCAACTTTGAACTGCATAACTGAAAACATATATGTGCCTCTCTGCTTATCATGACTAACTAAATATGTTCAAAGAAAATTGAATGTTCCTTGATTTCTTTTAACATATTATGATTAAAGAAATTTAGATGAAACTGTTTAATTGAAAAAAAAATGTAAATATACAGTTTCAGGTTCATTTAGAAAAGAAAAACAGGCTCTCTGTTATTCCTGTGGATAACTTCTGAACTTAGTCGGTTTTAATTCGATGTATGTGGGATTGTTGAGTGTAAATTTTGTGATGCATGTCTAAATTTAAGTATGCATGCATGTTTAAATATGAATACATGAATTTATGAAATAAAAATACTGGTATGTTGGCCTTTGTCATCTCTGTTATGTTTCACAGTAAACAAAATCTAGATAAGAAAATTTCAACTCTTCTCATCTAATTTTGTTAGGCTTAGAAATTCAGACAAATTCTGTTTGTTTGATCTTAATAAAAGTTTCAAATTTTATTTTATTTTATTTATGAAGTAAGTTTGTAAGTTTTTGAAAAAAAACCCAGTGAAAACTTAATCTTATCAAAATTCTAACAAGATTAAATTGTAGATTCGAGTTTATAATCGGGTTAATATATAAAAACTAGGATTTTTAAAACGAAAATCCAGGTTTTTATTTGAATTTAGAATATGACATTCGAAATTCACCAAAAATGCAGTTTTCGAGCCTTTACTGATGATCGTGTAACTGGGAGGTTAGGGATTGAAGCCAGGGAAGAGTGATAGGCTGGAGATGGGGAGAAAAATATTCGACCAATTTTCTGATCATCGTTCATAGTCATAAGGATTTATTTAGGGTTTAATAGCTTAATTGGGGTGTCTGGAAAGTCGTGGCGATCTCAGCGGAAAGGAAGCTTCGGAGTTGATCGCGATGGTGGCAATTGAGTCGGGGTGGTGTGACGCTGCTATGGAAGTACAGTCATGAATTCCGGTCACTTGGATTGACGGCGGCAGTGATTCTTTGTTTCTGAGTTGAGGATCCATTGGGGTTGAATCACTCAATTTCGATTCAAGGAAGTTCAGTGAAGATCTGGTAGTGGAGGGGTTTCGTGAGATCGTCGTTGACGTGTGAGAAGCTTCGCTGATGGTCGACGTCGAGAGGTTCGCTGTGCACCATGAACACTTGTATATCTATCACTGACATTAGTCTTCGGGGAAAATTGAAGTTTGCCTGGGAACGTCTCGTGGTTTACTCGGGAAGGTGAGGGGTACGTTTGGATTGAAATAGTGTGTGAGGCTTCAGATGTTTTAATTCATACTTAAGATTTAAACTAAATATACTGGAAAAAAGAAAGAAAAAAAAAGAGAGGAAGAAGGCGCACTAGAGAGTGACCCGAGAAAATGAGAATGCAACCCGAAGCGTAACTCAGGTTTGATCAGGGGGGAGTGCGCTTCATTTTTGCAGAACTGTAGTATTTCTAAATCAAGGTTACAACTAATTTTTCTTAAAGCTATTTAACTTAAATATCTTAAGGTTTAAGTTAGTAGGTCAGTGATGCTATAATTCTAAGATTTATTATTCTTAGAATAATTAATTGTAATTAAGATTCATTAATTAAATAAAATTAGTTTATAATTACTGATTAATAATTAATTAACCAAATAATAATGGATTGATTAAGTTTTTAATTAACACTTAATTAATTAATCAGAGATTAATTGATGGGTTAATTAATGTTTAATTTAGTTGTAATTAATAATGAATAAAATAAGTTAATAATTAATGAATGGTTAATGGTTAATGAAGGTCATTAACTAAGGATTATTTAATAATTAGTTAAGGCGATTAATTTTTAATTATTAATTAAAATAATTAATTCTAGATAATCATTTGTGTAAGTCATTAAGTATAAATACTTATGGAAGTAATTAAGGAATTAATTACTTATTGTAATTAATTGAGTTTAATTTGATTAGATTAAGTTAATTAATTTAGTTTAATTAATTTAGAAAAATCAATTGATGATTTGTGAAGTAAAATTACTTAATGTAATTTAATGAAGAGGAATTATTTAAGGAAGTAATTAATGGGAACTTGCTGTATGTAATTAATTAAAGGTGATTAGATGATAAAGTAATTTGAGTATAATTACTTTGTAAGTTAATCAAGGGGTTAATAATTAATTAACGAAGTAATTAAAGATTATTTATTGTATTTGGTTAAGCGCAAATTAATTTGAGAAATTTATCAAGGGATAATAGAATGATATTGGAAGCCCATTGATTAATTGTTATCTATAATAAGTAGTTCGTGTTGCTGTGTGATATGGCATGTTTGATTTAGACTATGATGATATGGTTATCTATTGATGATGCATTATTATGACATCCGGTATTTAAGTTGAATTGTATTTCACTTGAATAATTTATTTTAGGATGACATTGGATTCGAAGAGACCGGAGTCGGGTATTAGTTAATACCCGAAACCACTTCGATTCCTTATAGATTGATATGTGAACCTTTAGGCTGGTTTGGAATGATTTAAGTGAATTGGATCCTTTAATCTAAGTTTGACACTTAGAAATTTATGTGTGAAATATATGATGTCTATAACAACTTATGAAGTTGTAAATTGATATAAGTTACCCGGGTTCATATATGTTGTATGCCTTTGTATTTCGTTGTAGATGGGTTTATTCACGCTGGTTTCTAGCCTGACCCGGGTGTTACTTTGATGTAATGCTCGGGTCAGACCGAGTATTACAGATTTTCAGGTAAGGACGTTCTGAAGATCAGGAGGCGAGCTGGATGGCAGGGTCGTATGGAGAGTTTACTCTATGATATTGTAGTATCTGGATATGATTGTTTTATCCAGTGTTTATGTATATGTATAACTCTGATATATGAAAATGTAAATGTACAGAATACAGTTCTTTTTGTAAACTGTTATTTTGTGATATTATATTTTATCCGCTGCGAATGTGAGGTTTCTGTTTCTGTTTCTTTTTCTTCTATCTTTCTTCTTTTCACTAACTATCTGGAAATTTCGGGATCGAAATTTCCGGGTCGTTACAATAGACGTTTTCGAGAAATAAGAAAATGATGGACTATAACACTGTTGTTATAGTAGATGATTTCCAAAAGGTTTTGTTTAGTATATGGGATTTATATATCTATCCTATTTTCGAATCCCTATACTACTGATTTTGGGTTGTCGTAAGGATATTTTATGCAACATTCGTTTTGACCCAAATAAATGTGTTTAAGTGAATGTTTTCCTTAAAAAATAAAGTATATACTTAATCGTGATTTAAGTATATGCAATATTTTCTAAGTGTTGAAAATAAAGAGATTTGTGAATATGCTTATATTTTTTTATATAAGTATATGGAAATGTTTTCCAATATTGAAAACTAGAAATGGTTTGAGATTATATCCTTTTAAAGATAATTTGAAGTGAATATTTGGAAGGTGAATTAATTAATAAAAGATTAACTAAAAGGGCCTAGTGATTGTATATGGTGCTGAATATTTGTTTGTTTGCTTTGATAGTTAAATAACCGACTATCAAACTTGGCCAAATTTTAGTTCCTCGACTTGATGTGGGAACTATTTAGTTGTACATTTAGTACGTAGCTTTCTGTGTAGGCTTGATTATCCTTTACGTTGAGGATGTTGATTCGTATAGTGCGGAGTATTACTCCAATCTATTGAGCTTCCTTCTTGGCCCGAAGAATAACAAGTTGAAAGTTGGAGACGTGATAAGTCTATGAGACTTTGTTTCTGTGTGAAGTTGAGAAACGCTTTTGTGTTGTTGGTGCGAAGAGACCGAGATCATATTTATCTGAAAACCACTTCGGACCAACGTATATGTGACGAATGTGCAGGTTGCTTATTGATGATGTTGTTATTTCGAATTTTCAAAGTGGGAGACTGCTTGTTGATCATTTGGGGTTAAAATCTCAATATACATCCAGTAGCAGTGGTCTCTTCATTATGAAATATCCAATGCAAGAACTATTTTCTACTAATCCTAGGGACTTTCCGACAGGATGTGGTAGTAAAGTACCTTCGGTTTGTCTTGTTCCTGAACAACTTGTATGGATGTTTGTCTGACATTGCATTTCTAAAGATTACGTACATTGGTTTTTACAAACGTACATCAATGGTGGCGGAGAAGATAACTTCTCTTAGCTTAATACCCTCCTTGAGACATATGAGCATAAGGGTTGTATTTTTGTGGAAGGCAATTAGTAGTCAACGGAAATGACCATGTGACATTCAAAGTGATGTGATATGTGATATGTGAAAAGTAATCGTAGCCTCGCGAGCCTCACACCCCGGTTATGGTGGGATTCTATGTGGTCAGATGTATGCTCGCATTTCGGATAGTAGTGATTTGGGTTATCAGATGTTCTGAGCCCCAGGTACTAGATACATCTGGGCCTCATGGCAGGGATGTGCGAAGTCCGAGTCCTTGGACGTTATTCGCAGATTGCATCCACTTTCAACCATTTGTGTTTTTGTATAACGGCGTCTGAGACATGGACGTAAGCCGTGGATACAGATTGATCTTTCCACTAGTTTTTTATCATGTTGGAAATCCAATCCCAATACGAGATTTACGGTTTTGATTATATTCCCAAAATAGCTGTAATAGCTTGCAAACATTTTAGCTACCCCTATTTGGTATCATATATTCCGTTCAGTATATTCCGTTGACCCAATCCGTATTTCGTTAGACTTAGTCCATGTATTGATACCTTATTTGAATAAGTTTATTTAAAAAGTGATTTCAAAAGAATGTCATTAGAAATAATATCAAACGTTTTGATATATAATTTTTTTAATTATCGTAAGGTAAAAACATGTCCGTGTTTATGTGTGGATTTATCTTACAAGATACTTTTGTTTTGATAAAGGATAAGTTTGGTGATTTAATAAATTCAGTTGAGTGTGTTTCTCACACTGGTTTACCAGACTGATCCGGGCATTCTTCTATTTCAATTCTCGTGTCAGACCGCGTATATTTATAGGTCTAGATTTGATGCTTTCGAAGCTTCAGCAGGAGAGCTGGAGATCTTCATTTTCGTACATCCATATTTTCTTTATTATCCGCTGCTTGCTTAGTTGTTTTAAATTATCGGCATTTGTAAGGACATGTTATTATAACTATTCAGGCTGATAACTATTGATTGATTGTAGAACTCCGATTGATGTGTATATATATACAGTTTCTGTTTTGTAAAGATCGTTGATATGATATTATATATTTTCTACTGCGATGTAAGATTCTGTATTGTCCTGTTTGATTCTATCTTCTCTCTTTCTTCTTTTCTCTTCTTCTCTCTTCTTTTCTTTCTCATGACTTTCCATCAGTCTGTGCTTTTTGGGTCGGACATGTGTGGATTATAGTCGATTCAAAGGGTACGGATTTTCGGTTTGTTACACCATATTAGAAGTTAAATGAGTCAACTCTTTAGTTGTATATGTTTATGGACCACATCCCTACCATTTAGATTTCAAACGCTTCATTGAAAAGATCTGGAAACCAAAAGGAAATGTTAAAAATTTATTCTAGACCAAATGGCTTGTTTCTCATTCGTTTTACTTAAAAGAAGATTGTTACATGATTCTTAGAGGACGGCCATACATTTTTAACTCTAAGATTATTATTGTTTGAAAATGGTCAAGGGGGATCAACCTATACAATTTCAAAATGGAATTGTATGTCCTCGTCAGAAATCACATTCTTATTAACAACAAACTTTAACACAACATCCTGACCAAACAAAGAACAAATCAACAATATAACATGATGCCCAAAATAGTGGTAACTACAACAGAAATGATGTCTTAACACCCATTAACTAAAAAGATGATAGAATTGGTTGTGTATATTGTTCCCTATACTTCAAACACTAATATTTATAACACTATGCAAGTTATTAAACAAGAAAATAAGATAACATGACAAGTTGAATTCTGTTACCTAAATGCATCAATTCAAATGATGATAGTATCAACAAGTTTGCAATTTCTCAATAAAGTGTCAGGTGATAAAAAAATGTTCCAAAACATAGCACCTTCACAACAAATTTGTAAGGGAAAAGATAAAATCATCCAAATACTATAACAGTTAGTGATTGTGGAAAAAGCCAGGTCAGCAGGCGGACCATTAAAATCCTACAACTATAGGATTAATGATGATAAAATATCAGGCTGGGTCCAAAATCCAAAATAGCTATGCATTTTAACTCTGAACAGGTGGTGGTAACTTCTTTGAATTGAATATTTAAATTATATTTCAATCTTCCTACATACAATAAAAACTATAAAGTACTGATGTGAGAATCGAAATCTTAATAGCAGTTGTCCCAATTACATACAGAAACATACTTGTAAGTACAGGTTTTTTCATTAATAACTTCAACAACGAAATCAAAACATATATGAAACTGGGTGAAAAATCTAAGATTCGTCTAGAGAGTTGACGTCAGTCTCTGGATCGTCGGTTAGAGGTGGAATTAAAAGACTATTTTCACTGATGAGGATGAGAAAATTAATGTAAAAAATAGCTTTGATATGGAGTATAAACTTAATACGGATCTGAAATATTACAGTAAAAATGGAGAAATATTAGTAGATCATTGCATAATTATGGATTTTAAAGAAGGAAACCCAGGTCAGATTTTGGTGAAACGAAATTAAAGGGAACAAATAAAATATCCGATGGAAAAATTAAATCAGCGTTTACAAAAGATCAGAAAAAGTGCGAATGCAAACGCAAAGAGAAAATGCGGAGAAACAAATTGCTATTGTTTTTGGCTTCAGAGTATTTTATTTTAGCCAAGCAGATATAAACAAACCTCCCTACGGTCGGTTTGGTTATACTACTATGGCCTGTTGCCTCTTATGCATTTTATATTCTACACTTCATATTCCTTAACTTAGAAACCAACAAATAAAATACTCCCTTGTCCTATTCATAGTTGTTCATATATGCCCTAGTCGTACACCTATATTAGTGCACAGCAAAAGAAGATATTCACGCATATATGTAAATATAGATGTATGTATATGGTTCCTTGAAAGAATATTTGAGAAAGAATGATTTTATTGATATTTATAGAGGTAGTTTCTGATACATGAATGTATGATATAATTCTTTCTTATTACAAAATTATGCAATGTATTGCCTATTTATAAGAAAGCAGAATAAAATGATTTGGGCTTGACTCAGCCCAATACCTGGACTCGCTTTTCTTGAGAGGAGAATATACCACGGCTACTTGTACTTGCTTTAGTTTGGCCTCAATTTTAAACTAAGACATAACGCCTCAAATAACTCAGGCGCCTCATTTTAAAACTAAAGCCACGGTGGTCTCAATTTTAAGCTGAGGCACAGTGCCTCAGTTTAAAACCAAGTTTAACTAAGGCATAGTGCCTCAGTTTTAAGTTGAGGCATAAAGGCCATAGTGGCCTCAATTTAATTACGTGTATATATCTAGCAGTCAAGCATGTATAGTCATCAAAGGTTGCTAAATAAACAAATTGTTTATATGCCAAAAATTACATTACCAAGCACATAATCTTGTAGTTGGCACTAATAGTAGCAATAGTCATTCATAATCCTACATTTTAAAGCATTTAACAATAATGAAAAAGATAATTAAGTTCTACCTTATAATGAGCGCAAATGTTTAGGCTCCTGAAATCACAAAGAACCTGTAGTGAAAGAAGAGTGCTATTGACTGACTACATCAATTCAATCAAACTAAAGTAAATTTAAATAGCAATTAACAAATCTAAAATTATAACAAAAGGATCAACTAATAAATATATGCAAGAAATCACACAAACTATGGATCCTTTTATCTAAAAGTGTAACTTAATGTGTAGAAAGTGGCAAAAGAATAGATTGTTATCCACTATACGCTTGTTACATGAGCTATATATGTGTGTGTGTGTGTGTGTGTATATATATATATATGTATGTATGTATATGTATATGTATATGTATATATATATATATATATATATATATATATATATATATATATATATATATTATAGTTATCACATGAAAAAAAAAAAATATGTAGTGGCATAAATTTAGATATCTTCTGACACAAAGTTGGTACGAAAACACATATTTGCTATATAGGTGACAATATGAAAATAAATAAATAAATCTACTTGCAATAAGAGCCAGCATAAGAACTGGATGTTTATAAAGGTAACAACAAACAATCAACTAGAACTAAAGGTAAAAGTTATCTATACTTGTAATGGAACTCGACAGTGAACCTACTTCTCTACAGGAGATCGCTATGACAATATAGCAACTTATAAGAAGATCAAATAAAATCCAACTTACAAAAAGAAGATAAGAAACTTAGTAACAAAAGGTTGAAAAATGTTTTGGACGCATACCACACTATTAACTAAGTATATAGAACTAAAATAGAGTTAAAATCCAATTTTTTTCTTATATCAAGCATCTAAATTTGATTTTACTTCTTAATTTTTTTATTTTAAATTACTATATTCTCTTCAACTCACAAAGCACTTGATCCTGTCAAAAAGGTTAACTTCTAGCATGACGATTAAAATGGCATCTTCATTTAGTCATCATTAGAAACAATACCGTGTAGAAGATATCTTTTCGGTCTTGAAGTAATTTTTCAAGCAGAGAAGTTTGGTCTAATTATATTAAAAGATCTCTTTCCAAAATGTAAAAACTAAAATCATTTTGTTTTGTTTTGTTTGTTTCCCGCTTTTTTACAAATTTTTGTTTATATGTGTTAAATTGTTAATTGTCATTCTAGATTGTTATTTGAAAATTTCAAACAAGAAAAACTTATTTTGAGAATCATGTGCTAAATCAATTGTAAACGATCAGAACCTTCTTCACGTCATTTAAAAGAATCCATAATTCATATTTTGAGTAGCATGTGCAATATTAATTTTTTACATATCTTAGAAACTATTATAAGCTTCGCGACAGTTAACATTACAGTGATATACTCAGGTTCAGTATGCATGTATAGTTTGCTTGGAAAGTTCTTTTCTTATTTCCAATAGTAACAAAATATTTCTTATTCAAATAGCTTTCCTACGACTAACAACCCTTTTATTTATATACGCTTTTCTGCCTTGGAGGCGTACGTTCACATGGTAGAAAGACTATAGATCATTTTACATTATCTTCGAGACAGGCTCTCATCCTTTTTTTGCTTTGTGTTGGATGTGGGAAATATTTTTATTTAATTTTCTACTTGGAAGTCAAGTCATTTCGCTAAATATAAATGCCAATATAATATACATCATAAATAAATGCCAGTATATACATCATATATAAATGCCAGTATTATAGGAACAATTTTAGGTGCTCGTTCATAATTAATTAAATAATTATCGTCCAAGCCATGCCCTCATAAAATCATGGTTAGTAAGTACACAACAATGATGAGACTAATATCGTATACTACCTTACACATAGAATTGAACACCTTATACTTACAAACATATCATATACTATCTTATACATAGACAATAATCAGTAAGAACACAACAAAGATTAGCAAGGACACAGTCATGCCCTCATACTCATTCCTTCGGGTGAGATATAAAAGGTTAAATAGACTACCTTATACTTACGAACAAATGATGGGACTAATATCATATACTCTGATTGTCTTTGTTTAGCTGGAGTTTTATAAACAGTGAAATATTATTCCAATCACGAAAGAGAGGACTTAGACTTTCTGAAAAACTTGGTCATGGTCTGAGTTGCAAGGGAAAACATGTAGCATATCATCCTACCATACATAGAACTGAACACTGCACTACTTCCATAATAACATAGATTTACTAGGATTCACCTGAAGTAGAAATCTCCCATGGCCGAAATCAATCGCCTGAAGTCAAGGAAATCAAATCGCGTGAGGTCGACGCTGATTTCTCGCCTTATAGAGAGGTCGATTCGCTCGAACGAGAGATGTAGAAATCGAATGTCCAAGGAGAATTTTTTACCTTTAGTGGCCGTGAACGAAAAAGCATTGAGAAGTTAGGATTAGGGCTATGGATGAAACTGAAAAATGCTTAAATGGATTTACCCAAGCAATGGCGTTGGTTCTGATCCCTTGTTTTTATGGAACTTCAGCAGTTTTTGATTCGTATGAACATATTATACCATATGAACTCGGAATCGAACAATGGGACATGTCATATATGACTTGCATGCTTAAATTAGCAGGCCTTGAATCGGATGTTTACCACTTCAGACTTGAATAGATGAGCATATTTGTACTTGTACTAATTGTAACACATGCCCTGAATGAACTTGAATATGAATGTCAGATTCCTATATGCCAATAGCCGATCATTCAGTTTAAACGTAACTGTTTGGCGTAACAATCAGCATGAAATTTCGTTGGGATAGTTAATAATGACAGTCACTCTGGTAGAATCCCAGAATCTTGTCATGAGCTGTTGAGTCTAATAGTGATGGGTTCTAGATGCTTTTAGTGATTATCTATGATGGTTGAAGAGCATGCTTAAAGGAGCATGTCCAATCAAATGTCGAGTAAGGTTCACTCTTGTCTTGCACGCAACTGCATAGCTAGTTCTTGCTTTGAGTTTGAATCTGCTTGTGTACTCGAGTAACATGCTTTTCGTTTACTATATTAGCGATCTACTGTTCGTCGTTCAAGTTGGAGTGATGGTCATCTACCTATGAGCTTGGGCATCGATTCGATGATTCTGGCTGTAAGCATCCTTTTGGTCGTTGCCTCGATTTGTTGTACTAGGTATGAGTCACAATATTAAGCTATTACAGTCAGTCTTTGGATGATCACATTTCCACCCCTAGTCTTGAGTTGATAAATGTACAGTGTGGACGGTCGCGTTTCATCCTAGTTGTGTTTATACTCCTACCTAAGCTCCAAAGACTTGGAGTTGAGCGATAAATGGTCAGTTCACATTTATCTTATTTCTCAATCATGCCTCCAAATCTGGGGCATACGTTGATAAGTAGGAAGCCAAGTCATGTCCATTTAGCTTTATACTCTTTCCCGTTGAATCACAGAATTAGATTAGTTGATGGAAGGCTGAGTCTCCCCTATCTTGGATTGTATTCTGATTTTTCTTTCCGGGGGAATTCTTCGATGCCCTATCGGATTTTAGGCATGAGTTGGGACTGGACGGTCAATCACGTATACCTTAAGTCAAGCTCCCAAATTGCTTTTTTTTATCTAGGTCAGGAGTTAATGTGTGGATGGTCAAATCACATGCACTTTAGTTGGACCTTGGTCTTTCTGAGCTTTAGGAGATGCATAAATATTCTAGTGCACTTCGATTATGAGCTAGGAAGTGGATGGTTGGGTTGCATCCACCCTAAGTGTTTCTCCAGTCTTCAAGTCAAGTGTGGAGGTTGATGAGTGGACGGTTAGTCATGTCCACTTTGTACTGGATTGTGATCTTATCGGGCTCTGAGTAAGGCATAGATCTTCTATTAGAATTGAAGCACAGAGTAGGAAGTGGATAGTCTATCACACCCACTTTCCATTTTGAGTCCTTTCACCTAAGTCAGGGATATATGAAATAGCTGATGAGCGGTTGAATCACGCTCATGTTGATGATCTTCCAAAGATGATCAATTGTCGCCACACTTTTGGTGCAATTATCGCTATACTTTAGGCGAGAACCTAAATAATAGATGGTCAAGTCACATCCAATCAATAATTGATGCTCTCCCAGTTGGACGAAGGGTAAGGATCAGTGTGCGTACGGCCGAGTCACATCCATTTTGAACTGCTCTTCTAGTCTAATCTTGGTCAGAGCTAGCGAAAGAACGATTATGTTGCATTCATTTAGAGCTGGACAGTTAGTCACGTCTATTTTGATTCACATTCTCCCGTCATATCTAAGGTAGAGTTGGATTAGGTGTAGTCGGGTCATGCTCATCTGGTTTCATACTCCTCCAGATGGATCGAAGGAGAGTACAAGAGAATTAATGATTAAGTCATACTTATTCATGGTTTATTCTCCTACCCGCTTTTTGGTGATTGGATTTCTTTGGAGGACATTTGGGTCACATCTATTTGTGGTTGGTGCAGATTAATATTGGCCCTCGATATAATGGTATGGTATAGTCAGTCACCCGTAACTTTGGATGTCTTTTTGATTGGTTTTGTATGAAGGTCTCCCTACAGTCATTGCCTTGAGTCATAAAGAATCACCAAGCCAGAGCTCCAGTGAGCTGTGGTATTCAACTTACAGTAGTTTGTACTCCTACCTCCAGTCTTGGGTTAGCGGAGTTAGTTTATGGATAGTCGAATTCCATCTGAAGTGAGTTTATACTCCTCCTATCGTGTTCAGGTTGGAGTTTAAGGAATATTGAGTGGTCGAACTGCACTCATCTATTTGTTTATACTCATACCCGCACTTTGGGGATAAGAATTTGTCGGTGAGTGTTCGAATCGTATCCAATTTGTGTTTATGCTCTAGTCCGCACTCTGGAGATTTAGAGTTATTCCGGAAAATCATCGAACCACATTTTCCTTGGTCACCTTTTTTGCCCCCAAGTCAAGGGTGGAAGTCGAAAGGTGGTCGGTCATGTTATGTTCACTCTCACTTCGAGTTCTTTACGTCGAATCATAGGAGGAGCTGATTAGTGGATGGTAAAGTCACATATATTCTATGATTTATACTTAGCCTATTGGTTTGTAGGGGATACGTAATGGATGAATAGTCGAACTACCACCATTTTATACTATACGCTTATCCATGCTTTAGGGACCTGAGTTTGTTGATGGGCGATTATTCACACCCATTTGGTGTTTATACTTCAATCCGCTCTGGGGACCAGAGTTATTCGATGGATGTCAGTCACAACTATTTGATGTTTATACTACAACCTGCATTATGGGGACCAGAGTTGTTTGATGGATGATCGAACCTCATCCATCTTTTTGTGTTTATACTCCAGTCCATGCTCCAGGGATCAAAGTTTTATGACGGGTGGTAAATTTACACCCGTTTTTGATTTACACTCCACCTGTCAGGTCAAGGAAAGAATTGTCAAATGAACAGTCGAGTCATATTAGCTCATGGGAAAAAATTATGCTCCCAGTGTTGTGGACAAAAGTTGGTGTGTGAAAGGTTTATTCACGTCCACTTTGTGATTAAATGATGGATGGTCAGACCACATGCATGGTCCATACTTGTATTGGACAGTCAGGTCTCGTTCAGATTGCTACGTACTCCTCCAAGCAAGTCAAGGGAGAGTTGTTGCATGGATGGTCAAGTCACATCCACCTCAAGTTGCAGCCATATGCTCATGTCGAGGGCGGCGGTTGATGAGTAAACGGTTAATCACATATACTTTAAGTCAAGCTCCAAGATTGCCTCTTTTATCCAGGGCAGGAGTTAATGTGTGGACGGTCAAATCACATGCACTTTATTTGGACCTTGGTCTTGCTGAGCTTTAGGAGAGGTGTTAATATTCTGGCACATTTCGAGTATGACCTGGGAAGTGGATGGTCGGGTTGCATCCACTCCAAGTGTTTCTCCAGTCTTCAAGTTAGGTGTGGAGGTTGATGAGTGGACGGTCAGTCATGTCCACTTTGTATTGGATTCTGACCTTATCGTGCTCTGAGTAAGGCATAGATCTTCTGTTAGAATTAAAGCACAGAGTAGGAAGTGGATAGTCTATCACGCCCACTTTCCATTTCGAGTCCTTGCCCCTAAGTCAGGGACATATGAAATGACCGATGAGCGGTTGAATCACACTTATGCTGATGATCTTCCAAAGATCTGATCATGGTCCATGGAGGTTGGTTGATGCCCAACTCTAAGTACTTCGACACCTGCATTGTTTGGAAGTAGTTTAGTTCAAGTTGGTCATAGTTCATAACATAATTCAAATTGAAATAAATATTATTGATAAGTGAAGCAGCATCATATGCTCACTATTCCACTTCGCCTCATCCCTTCTCAGTTGGAAGTCGACCGTGGATGGTCCAATTGATAATCAAAGTTCTTTATTGATAAGGGTTGGATGTTCCCTGCCTGCCATTCTATAGGGCTTGCATATATTTTTGAAACTTCCCATTCTAGATCATCTTTATGATTACATCTCGGAGAAGTCTGCAACAGTAAGTGTTATAACCATGTGTATCTTGAAATATACAACATTTTCTAGATTTCCTCTGGGTTTTGGTGTACTCTCTCGAGGCTGGTTTCAAATACTGCTTCGAGTTATGAGTCTCCAAGTAGATGTTTTCAATTAAATAGTTCAAAGAAGTATATGAATCAAATTTTGGGATGTTGTGTCATCTCTTAGAATCCGAGTCCTTATCTAAGGCCTCAATGTTGCCCTTACTTTGAATTACTTCTACCAATGGGCCTACATCGTTATTTTTTCTTATCCGATCTACCTTCTCCTTGTTTAGGTTATGGTTCACTTTGTAACAGAAATGATCCAAGGTCATAGTAGGCTCTCCAGCTTACCAGTCGCCAACGTCAATCTTATGGTCAGTTCCCCTTTTTAACACCATCAGTATGATATTCTAGCTGGGATTTCTCACTTTAGTGATGATGACGTTGAATCTCTATAGGAAGGCTTTGAGTGGTTTGCCAAGGGCATGGAATAAATTGGATAATGACATCACATCCTTGGGGTGAGTTTCATGCATCCTGAATTAGTTGACAAACTTGTGATTCGATTGATCGAATGAGGAGATGAACCTGGGTGGTGACATGAACTACATGGTAATTATTCCTTCGAGGAATATGGGGAAACATCTACATTCGATGGCATCCATCGTTCCGACGGATCCATTTGCCACTTGTACTTCGGAAGATGTTGTTGGAGATCTATATTCGCAAAATACGCTGGCATGGTTAGCACATTCAATCACCTTGAATATTCTACATGTTCAATGGATTCGATGAATAGGTTTTGGTTTGGGAAGATGCTCTAATCGTCGTCAGTCTGGTCCATTTTTCAAGTTACACTTGCTTGTAATTCTTATGAATGTTCTATGCATGATCGTCCAACGTTCGTTGGTTGAGAACGCCGATCGAATGGCGAATCGGTTAGGATGGATTCGGGGATGGTGATGATCTCCAAGCTTTCACCCAAATGGAGTGCGATCCGTATAAGGTAGTAAGGAAGGCCTCTTGAGGTTGCACACCAAGTTTCAAGTCTTTTTGGAGTCCATATGATCGAGTTATCACCAAACAAGATAGACTGATACTGACGGATTGGTGATAAGCTAATTAGAGTCCGACTTAAGAAAATTTCTATTCGTTTGGAATCTACCCCTGGTTTGCTTGGAGTCGCTGAATTTGAAGTGCTGAGTTGGTGACGAATGGTGCTTGGAGTCATATTGGTGTTTACTTAGACAAAATCTTGGTTTTACATAAATTTAACCTTGATCCAGAATTTCCTGGGTTTGCTTCGGGTCGAATTGGTGATCACCAGAGTTCGACTTCGGGTAAGCCTTGAAGGGTGTTTTTTACTAATGTTTCAATAACTTTTGATGGTTTTTGATAAATACCAGTCGTGACTCGACGATGGGGGTTTCATAATGGTATGTGATGACTTTGATGATGGATAGTAATACTTTGAGATGGCATAATAAGTAGCGTAGGTCGGCCATCACACAAGCCGTTGTACCATAGTTTCCAAATTAGGCATTTGAAATTTGGTCAACGGAGAGCAGTCGTAATCTACTCTAGAAGTCTGATCCGGTAACCAATCCCAGTTCGTGTCATATCCCCTTGGTTCTCCAGCCTTTGGGAGTACCATTTGAGTAGCAGTTCCTTGTCCATTCCTTGCTTGTATGTCAATAGCTGCTGCTTGATCCACTATGGCTTGATCAGTTTCAGTACATAAGGGAAGTGGATTGAATGCACCGTCTTTAAGTTGAGTTCCGAATCCAGGATGTTGGGGCACAACCCTGCGTAGTAATTTCTTTTAGACCCTCCTTATTTTTTTCATTTTTAAATGGACCGATCTCTTCCTTCTTCACATTTTTTTGATGATCCCGTGTAACTGACTAGTATTGGCTTAGTGATCGGCCATTGAATGGGTCTAGGGATCGATTGTAGTGGGTGGAAGATTTGGAGTGAACATGGAACTGATGGACCGGTCATTCATTGGATCGTTGTTGTTAGGTGCAGAGGGATCAACCACTAAGGGATCATCCAGGAAGGGATTGGCCATGAAGGATCGGCTATGAAAGGGTCGGCCATTTTAGCTTTGAGAGAGGGATCGATCATTTTGGCTTTGAGAGTGGGATCAACCTTTTTGTCTTTGAGAGAGGGATCAGCCACTTTGGCTTTGAGAGAGGGATCGTTCATTTTGGCTTTGAGAGGGATCAACCATTTTGGATTTGAGAAAGGGATTAGCCATTTTTGCTTTGAGAGAGGGATCGACCATTTTGGCTTCGCTAATTTGGGTGCAAACTTCAGCATCCCATCTCAAGTATTTGCATACATGAGTGAATCTGATCCCTTCTAAATATATATGAACACCTAAAAACTCCAAACAAGAACACCAGCATCATCATTTCCTTCAACTTCGTGGGAAGTTGATTTAATTCTCTAACCATGGCTATCAGCTTCCTTTAGATTTCCTTCAAATTTGAGTAAAAGAGGAAGTTTGTCGGTGTAAAATTAGATCAATCTTGTGAATATGGGAATCCACAAGTAGATGATGAGGTCCAATCAAACTGAGAATTCAATTGTCAATGAAAGCACCAAAATGTTTATGCCAAAGATAATCACAAACACCTGATAGAGTTCATGTAGAGAAATATATAAAGAATATTAGATATAAAAAGAGTGAATATAGCAATAAAGCAATAAAAAATAAGCAAGACACAACAGTTTACAATGGTTCGGCATTGTTTGTCTACGTTCGCTTTGAAGAGATAGCTTTATTAATCACTTTGTAAACTAAATATAACAGAGACCAGGTTAGAATTCTTAGTTACAAAACAATACAAAGCAAACTAGCAGCATCCAACCCTTGAAAATGAACAATTAAGTCTGTAATTTATAGAGGAAGACAACGAATTATCTACATGATAATTTGGCAGAAGGGTCTCCAAAACCATATGGGCCCACAGGAGGGATCGCATGGCCCAAATCCTAAGAAATAGGGATCGAAGCTTACCCTATTTTAAAGGATTTTAGGGGTTGATCCCTGTGGGAGCTTCTTCATGCTGTATTATGCTTAGCCTCTAAGTTTCATGTCAATTGGATTAGTATAACTTGAGTTATTGATTAATTTTTGTTACAACATGTAATGTTGGCTGATTTAGGCCAATCCCTCTAAAGGGAAGAGGGCCTATCCCTCTTACTTCTTCATCTTGGGGTGCGATCTCGAAGGTGGACTCTCTAGGGTCCTCTCATATTGTTCTCAAAGTTTCATGAGATATCGATTGTTTTCCATTGAGTTGCACTTGTTTGGTTGAAGTAGAATGATTCCTTTTGTACGATTCCTTTCTTGAAGTAATTTCTCCATAACTTGAGCACAAACTCCAAAGAACTTGAGACTTAAAATGTTGCTTCGTGGGGCCTTCCTTGTCACTAGATTTCGATCTCATCTAGTCTAGGACAAAAATTGAGGATATGTACTGATCCCTACCTGGGAAAGGTATTAATTCGTACTTAGAATATTCTGCAAAGTCTATCTCTTGGTCTCGGTTGATCATTGCTTCATATAATTGCATACACTTGATTTGTGGACCTCACAATTATTGCTTTGGGACACTGGCCTTGATGACAGTTGAGTCTAACTTGTTTAGTCAGTTCAGATATAGCCGGGTCAAAATGCCAGATAAGAAATGCCTTCAATATCAATTTCACAAGAGATTGCAAAGAGCTCTCATGTAACCTTGTCAAGAAGCAAACCAAGATCTCTATGGTGACATCTAAATCAAAGGAACCAACCGCTACTCCTTTCAAATGGTTACATAAGCTTGTGAACTGACCCGAAGTTGGAAAAATAAGAGCATCAAAGCAAGAAAGCACCCTAACACAGTCCAGATCCATAGCTCGAGATGGACATTCGGTCAATGTTAGGACTTTGTCCATGCCAACCGGCTCCCAAGCAAAGGCAAGTTCTACCTCAAGCAGCCAAAATCCAAGAGCATTGGTCTTAACCGCCTTCTACAAACACAGTTATGCACTCAAGAAGCCTACCACATTTCTAAACCCCGCTAAATATAAGAAAAATTCAAAACAAGTTTGAAAAAAAATGCCCAAGAACAATGGGAAAGAAAGAGGAAGATGGCCATCTGTTTTTACAAAGAGAAAATAATATAGAGTTCAAATCTATAGAAGAAACTACATGACCAAAGCTTCATGGGTTTGTAGTGGAATGGGAATGGGATATTTATATGCCTCTTTCTTTAATCACAGTCGCTAAAATCGAAATGGCAAAAGAGACCTTAATTGTTTAATGGTGATAAGTGCCCTGTCACACCATGGACATAGACAAAGAGACACCTTTCTGCTGCATCTCAGTAAACACAAACGTTAAGGTAACGGCATGGCCATGCGGATAGTGCATTAATTACGTAGCAAAACTGCCAATCGATGGAAGTCTTCTATGTTTTACAGGCCCGCACCCACTTAGTGGCACAAGCTTGAGGAGATAAATGTTAGACAAATATTTTGTAAATATGAAGATAGGTTGATCAAGGTTACTTAGCTTAATCTGCTCTGGCCGAGGCTAACCTAGGCTCAGGCTAGCCTAATACAAGCTATTCAAGAATCAGAAACAGGCCAGCAAGTCTCCTTCAACCATCGTCCAAGTTGTACCTCCATCAGCATGTCCTCTCCATGGAATTTCTGATGGGCCCAAGCTAATGCACCCAAAAGCAACGACCAGCAACCAACTCGTCAAGCAAAGCATTCACACTACTCAGCCCAGTCCCCGTGGTCCAACCCTCCACTTATGACTAGTTGGATCCTAGGTAGCCCGCCTAGTCGAGTGCTTTCCATGGCCCGTTAGTCGATCAATGCATCCCTAGGTTACCTTAGACATAGCCTGCCATCCCATCTTTGGTGCCGCCCCTTGCAAGAAAACCTTACAGTTTGTCTACCGTATCATTTTAAGCAGTGCAGCTAAAACTAGCATGCTTGGCCCACTCCTCAGAACTACCCCTAGTGGTTTCCCACCTCTTTCCCTATACTTAGGAAAAGCCTAGCCTGCTTGGTCTTCCTTGCCACACCAACATACGACCAAGGCTAATAAGAAATACAACCAAGTGTATCCCCTTCTTACACATGGTATGTTGTGCAACATGCTACCACTATGCATGAGCATTACCTAAATAGTAAGGGCAGGGAATTATTTTCCTTGTTGATATTGACTTTTTCCATTGATTCCCTTCACTTCGCCAGTTGTCCCTCATTAATTGGATCTATGGCATAACGCCTTTCCAACCATTTTTACTGATTTGTCTTAGTCATTCCAACATTAATTTCAACTACTATAAATACTTGATGCATGGAAACTTTTAAGAGGTGGTTGATCACTACCCACCAAGGGTCGACCATTCGGTTTTTGGTCGCCACCCGCCAAAGGTCGACCATTCGCTTGTTGATCGTCACCTTCCAAGGGTCAATCATTTGGTTGATCCATTGGTCATTCGCGACCACTTCCTAAGCTTAGTAACAATCAGAAAATTCTCACATTAGCTCATCATCTACGGTTCTAAGCTCATAAAGCCTTCAAGGTTAGCAACAGCCTTAGCCTTAGTCCATTCCTTTTTATCCGATTGTATATCTTATAATTCCCTATAACTGTAAGAGAGTCATATGACAAGACGAATTCGTAGTGGACGTGGGCAGCTCTATCAAAACACTTTATATCTTAAGTCATTTACCTATTGAATGCTCACTTTAGCTCTTAAACCAGTATATTAGCAAATAATCTTTGCTTTTCATGATGCATTTCCAAGGTTGAAAAGAAATAAAGTCAATAGTCATCATCTGGCTGCATGTAGATTGACACAGATGGCTGATGTGCCATTTCTATATATAACTTTGGCGTTATAAACTACATGCTTTGCAGATGCTTTTGGTTATCTAGACTATTTATGTAGATGAAGGCTTTCTTAGCCATCGATCTTGGTTTTGTATTGTTATCCCATTTTTTGGTCAAAACTGGAATATCGACAAATTAGCAAGGAATAATGGATGCCGGGATTGAAAATCGATTGGAAGCAAGGCAAGAGTTCGTTCGACACTACACTCCCCGAGTTCATCCGGTAGTAAGTGTCATCCGGTACTTGAAGCTCCTCAGTTCATTCGGCATTCTCATATGTGAAGCCTCATTCGGCAATGCAAGACCAAGTCCATCCGGCTAGCCTCCCTCTCATTCGGCCTTGGTTCATCCGGCATGGGCTCATTCGGCCCTCTATATTCGGCACTCCTAAGTATCCTTTGGCATCCCTCTACCCTTCCTACCGAATCAGCTACTACAACCTCCTTTCCATCAAAGCCAACACCCTACCGGACCCTTCCCACCGAACCAGCTAATACCGAACCAAACCAAAACCCATGCTCCACCGGTCCATCATCACACTTCCATGTACTACCGAATGAGATCCACCGAATCGCCACTACCGGACCAGACACCACCGAGCCAACCACATACCTCACCACCGAATGAACCTCCATCCCACTCCATCACCGGTCCAAGCTCCATACCGAATGAAGGCTCGCCGAACCAGAATTGCCAGTCCAGATTGCTTCAGCCCGGGCCCACCAGCAGCTATATACATCCAAGACCCCTGCCCCCTACCTCACTCTATAAATAGAGGGGCAGGGGTACAACAATGGGGTAGAGGTTTGAGAGCTCAAACCTGGAAGGAACTTTCAAACAACTTTCATACACTTGTACTACAAGCTTTGTACTTGTAATCGGATTGGAAAAGGAGAATAACATATAAAGTGGACGTAGGCACACTTTGGCCGAACCACTATAAATCTGTGTGTCTTTTACAGTTTAGCCCCTACTTTTTACGTATTTGCATACACCACCTAAATCAATACGAACAACATAAAATCAACTAATTCATACGACTTGGAGTTGTTTGATCATCTTTTGTGCAAACATATTTGGGTTATTTGCTGAGATCTGTAATTTGTGTTTGAATATCGCTGAATTATATTCATACACTGGTGCTTTCACGACTTTGGGTGTTTGCGGCCATTTTTTACGCAAACATTTTGGTGCTTTCACTGAGAAGGACCAGCTCCCACTACATCGGATAGAAGTTTGGATTTGGAAGACAATGACTAGGCAAAACAGTAGAAGGCTAAGGGCTGAGAGAAGCCAACAAGGAGGAAGTCAACAAGCATCCTCCGGAGGTGAGGAAGGACCGGCTTCGATCTATATAACCCGGGATGAAATGGAAGCCATAACAAATTCACTGCAAGAGAGGTTGCTGAAAAGTCAACAGGAAATGATGCAAACTTTCTTGGAGCAAATGAGAGTTGCAGGGATGCAGAACCTAGGAACAGCTACAACGGCTGTGGATGCAGGACAAGAAGCTAGGGTTATGGAACCCAATGAAGGACAGGATACGGAGCCAGGCGGCAATCAACAAGGGCTTGGGGGCAGGCCCACAGGATTCAACACAGGAGAACCTTTGGAAGGAGTTCAACAGGCTAGAACCAACGTTGCTGCTAACGAGCCACACGAAGAGTATGTACCGGAGTTCCCTCGGGGGCAACCCCCGACAGACAACGGTGGATTGGTAGATATAATCAGGAAGACTGTGCGAGGTGGTTTGACCAACGGAGACTTGGAAGGAGTAAACAGGAGTCCGTTCACTCGGGAAATAAGGATGGCTCAGAACCCACCTAAGTTCAAGCTACCTAGCGTGGAGGTATACAATGGCAAGGAAGACCCTACGGATCACTTGATGAGATACACTAGACACATGGAGGTGCTGGGGGCATCAGAGGAGGTGATGGCCCGATGCTTCCCTTTGTACTTGACGGACTTAGCTGCGATGTGGTTCAGGCAGCTGGAAGAAGGATCTATCGGGACTTGGAGGGAATTGGTGGAAAGGTTTCTGGGACAGTTTCGGGTTCATGTCAAGAGACCGAAGAACGTGATGACATTGACATCGGTAAGGCAAAGGATGGATGAATCGCTTAGAGCTTTTCTAACTCGATTCAGTGCCGCAGTTGCTTCGGTGGATCGGCCCGATCCATCGATGGTTTTAATGGCAGCAGTATCAGGAGTCAGGGAGAACTCGGATTTCAAGGTATCTCTGATACGAGATCCCCCACGGAATCTCGACGAATTCTTTCATGAGGCAGAAAGGTTCCTTCGACAAGAAGATGCGAGTACGGATTTAAAATTGAAAAAGGTTAATGCAGTTGAAGGGGGAGGACCATCCAGCAATGGTTCGGATAAAAACAAAGGAAAAAGGAAGTTGGACGATGATTCTGGAAATGCTAGGAAGCAATGGAAGGATCCAAAGTTTTCCACATACACAGGATTGAACGAGACACTGGAGCAGATATACCTGAATACTCGAAATCGCCTTCACTACCGGAGGCCGGCTAGGAGAGAACCAACAGAACGGGAAAGGACATCAGGAAGGCACTGTCTCTTTCATGATTTGGATGGACACGACACCAACAGCTGCAGGCACTTAAAGGACATAATTGAGGAACATGTAAGGAATGGACAACTGCCGCAATATGTTGGACCGCGGAATGCAACGGCGAGGCAGGAGCAACCGCCGCCTACCTCAAGCTACGATGGTGGGAGGCCCAGGAATGATGGTCGGTTGATCGTCCCTTGACCAGGTTAATATGAAATAAGTAGCAAACTATTGGCAAGCAACCAAGTCATTTACACATGTACGGGGACGGAGATAGCCCCTAGGCATGCTCTGAATGACAATGAACTGCAATGCTATAGTTTGTGAAACTTAACTTTTGCTTTTGGATTGGACACTGCTTTCCTTTTTGGTTTTCGGTTTTGGAGCTTGGATTGAGCTCCTAGTTTTTTCCTGCTTTTCGATTTGGATTTTCCTTTGATGATTGTTTTCGGTTTTGGATGACGATTTGGATTTTTGGTTTTCTGGTTTTGGATTTGGATTTTGAATTTGGATTCTAGATTTGGATTTTCGGATTTGGATTCTGGGTTTGGATTTTGGATTTGGATTTGGATTTTGGATTGGATTTTGATTGGATTTTTATCTGATTTTTGATAAACGGTCGTCGGGTATGGATTATGCCTGGCAAGGGGTGAGTCGCTTTGCCCGAACGTGGTAAATTGACTCATTCAGGTCGTCGAGTATGGACTATGCTTGGCAAGGGTCCGGAGTGACCAGGATTCGGCCTAGGACTTAGGCCCTATATTATCAATTGTTATTTTCAGGTCGTCGAGTATGGACTATGCTCGGCAAGGGTCCGGAGAGACCAGGATTCGGCTTAGGACTTAAGCCATGGCATTGTACAGTGCCCAGGGACACTGGGCCAAGGTCGTCAAGTGTGGATTACGCTTGGCAAGAACTCGGAGAGGTTAGCTCAACGTCCAGGGACACTGGACCAAGATCGTCAAGTGTGAATTGCGCTTGGCAAGAACCCGGAGAGGTTAGCTCAACATCCAGGGACACTGGACTAAGGTCGTCATGTGTGGATTGCGCTTGGCAAGAACCCGGAGAGGTTAGCTCAACGTCCAGGGACACTGGACCAAGGTCGTCATGTGTGGATTACGCTCGACAAGAACACGAGGAGGCTAGCTTAACGTCTAGGGACACTGGGTCACGACCGTCAGGTGTGGATTGCGCTTGGCAAGAGCCTGGAGAGGTTATGGATTTGAATATCGACCCAGAGAGGTCCTGGATTCGGTTATTGGCTATTGGATAAGGATGATTTGAGGCTCGGCTGTCGAGTTCGGATGGACATGGAATTTGCTCAAGCTTTGGTTATTGGATTTGGAATTGGATATCGACTCGGAGCAGTCAAGGATGATCTACTCTACCGATATGGCTATGGACCTTGGATATTGGATTCGGAACTATTCAAAACACACCTTGTTATCACAAGGCATGTTTTGGGGGGCAAAGTGTTATCCCATTTTTTGGTCAAAACTGGAATATCGACAAATTAGCAAGGAATAATGGATGCCGGGATTGAAAATCGATTGGAAGCAAGGCAAGAGTTCGTTCGACACTACACTCCCCGAGTTCATCCGGTAGTAAGTGTCATCCGGTACTTGAAGCTCCTCAGTTCATTCGGCATTCTCATATGTGAAGCCTCATTCGGCAATGCAAGACCAAGTCCATCCGGCTAGCCTCCCTCTCATTCGGCCTTGGTTCATCCGGCATGGGCTCATTCGGCCCTCTATATTCGGCACTCCTAAGTATCCTTTGGCATCCCTCTACCCTTCCTACCGAATCAGCTACTACAACCTCCTTTCCATCAAAGCCAACACCCTACCGGACCCTTCCCACCGAACCAGCTAATACCGAACCAAACCAAAACCCATGCTCCACCGGTCCATCATCACACTTCCATGTACTACCGAATGAGATCCACCGAATCGCCACTACCGGACCAGACACCACCGAGCCAACCACATACCTCACCACCGAATGAACCTCCATCCCACTCCATCACCGGTCCAAGCTCCATACCGAATGAAGGCTCGCCGAACCAGAATTGCCAGTCCAGATTGCTTCAGCCCGGGCCCACCAGCAGCTATATACATCCAAGACCCCTGCCCCCTACCTCACTCTATAAATAGAGGGGCAGGGGTACAACAATGGGGTAGAGGTTTGAGAGCTCAAACCTGGAAGGAACTTTCAAACAACTTTCATACACTTGTACTACAAGCTTTGTACTTGTAATCGGATTGGAAAAGGAGAATAACATATAAAGTGGACGTAGGCACACTTTGGCCGAACCACTATAAATCTGTGTGTCTTTTACAGTTTAGCCCCTACTTTTTACGTATTTGCATACACCACCTAAATCAATACGAACAACATAAAATCAACTAATTCATACGACTTGGAGTTGTTTGATCATCTTTTGTGCAAACATATTTGGGTTATTTGCTGAGATCTGTAATTTGTGTTTGAATATCGCTGAATTATATTCATACACTGGTGCTTTCACGACTTTGGGTGTTTGCGGCCATTTTTTACGCAAACATGTATGAAGGCTCTTAAGACCTTGAGTATAGAAGGCTTTATCCTTAAATGCTAAACTTAGCGATTTTAGCCTGGATACTTAGTTTCAGCTGATTGAAGTGGCATCTTCAGGGAATGACCGTGGAAAGGTCTTGGTGTATGATGAGAAGGTATTTTATTATTTAGAAACTGAATATATGTTTGGAAACTTTAAGTCTTTCATTTGAAGTCCCATCTTGAGGCCTATGCTTCCTGTTGAGGGCTGACTTTGTAGCAAGTACTTTTGGTTAAAACTTGTCTAGGGGATCACTCCTTCGATTTCTTGGATCAAGTTAGCGACCGCTACTTTTGGGTAGTAGGACTTGAGCTATTGTACCATGCTTTAGGCTGCTATCTTCAGATACTCAGTATATTAATTTTATGGGAAATTAAATGCATAATAATGCTTCGAGATGAAGCTGAAAAGTTGGAACCTTTAGTATTTACAATTAATAGCTAAGCATAATTGAGTGAAAAATTATTGTATAATAGGCTATATTAGGACAAAGCAGGGATATATCAGAAAATAATTAAGGTGTAAAAATATTTATTAGAGAAAAATCAAAATTTCAAAGTTAATTTATTCTCATTCCGACATCATTTTCTAGAAAAAAGAAACATTTTTTTCTATACAGTAGAACCGAAAAATATCATGATCTATGTGGTTCAGACTTCGTGAATTAAATAGAATTCTAAATCATATTGAGCGTTTAGGACTTGAACTTAGATCGATACCCTAAATTTGTTGATCTGGTTTATAAGAGAACTAGTCAAATTAAACTTTTTATATTGAAGTTGCTAAACCAGTTGCTTAAAACCCCAAATTTAGTGGGCGTACAAGAAAATAAAGGGGCTTTTAGCGGTTCTATTATTTAACAATGCTGAACTAAAAAACGTAGTGATCGGAGTGCACTAAGCGCTTGAGAATGGCATTAGCGAGATTTTAGTAGGGCGTTAACTATATAGCTCCTACCACTGCCCTTCACATTTAATCACCATTCTTGCAGACATTGCTGGTGTATATCTTATTAAGAAGCTGGAGCACTTAATCATCTCTAATACATGCTCTTCAACTATTGAACCTCTTAGCAGTTTTCTATCTTTAAATATCAATGATAATAGTCTTTCAAAAGTGGTCATCGTCATCATTCCTCTACTTAGGGTCATTGCTATAAGTACTCTTTTCTTTGTTTTACCTTTGTTTATATGTTAGCACTAAATTTTTTCCTTCTTTTTAAAGCATACTGCCTTTTATCATGAAATCATTATATGCTTCTTTTATGTTAATGAACAATCGGCTTGCACCAGGTCTTCCTTATACACCCTTAAAACCTCTTAACTTGATTTGAAGAAGGAGGTTGTTTAATTGTGATATGATCTTGCTACTATGTAGACCAAGGAAGCTAACCTCATTTCCTTGGCGATGTTTTTGGAACACTGACTAAAGGGAGTGCAAGACTCTTTAACTACTATTGAACAGAAGCATAAAGAGGCAATCTCCTACATGGAGCATCGTGCGCTTGATGAGGGCATTCTCAATGTTCTCTACAAAATTTATAATCAGGTCAAAATGCAGTCATACAAGGAAAAAGGAGAATGAAACCGCTGAAGTGGACCTTTCCTTCCTTAGGGTAAAACTTATTGATCATGTCGCTAGTGTAGAAAGCGTTGGGTCCTTTCATGGGCTAAGGAGAAACAACGCCTTCTTAACGAGATGCGCCATGAAGCCTCCTCCCCTAAATATAGTAAGAACACTCATCTAGAGGGGGGGGGTGTAGGGGGGCATGATGTTGAAGCAATGGGAGAAGCATAAGCCAAGTTCTAACCAACTAAGAGGGACTTATGGCAGTAACCAAGGAAGTTTCATTGACATAGAGCACTAATGATACTCTTCAAAATAAGGAAACCCATCATGTAACTTCCTTATCCTTCTTTAATTTACTAAGTAGTGGAAGCGGTCCTAAAGCCTGGAGTGCATAGTTTTTTTATCTTTTGAATACATTCATTATTTTAAATTGTGTAATACATGTAAACAATTTAAGTTTTGCCCTATGTTATAGGACTTTTTTTATTGCCTTCTATGGTGTTTTAAGTATTTGTAATATTGGTACATGCATTGGCTTTAGATATTCCCTTTGTCCTACATTTTCCTTCTTGTATAGACCTTAAAAAAAATTATTATTTATTTTTTAGATTAAAGAGCGCATAATGAACTCATCATGCTTAAAGTAGGTATAGCCTCCTAATTTTTAAAGCAAAATATTTTCCTATAAAACATTAAATAGGATTAAATTATATTGACCTTATTTTGATCAGAGACTTGATAACTAGAAAGACAATCTTCATGCTTATAAGAAACATACTAAATGTCTAGAGAAGCAAATTGAAATTAAGCTTGAGGGAAGTGCCAGGCTTATGCATTAATTATGGTACACTAACTAAGAAAGGATTCAGAAGATCTCCTGGACGACCTAGCTCAGTTTCTAGTGAGAGGGATGCCTTAAGTAATGCCCTCCTACACATGTGGAAACTAAAATATAATAAAGAATTGTCCTTCTTTATCCACCCCTTATTGAAGTCTCATAAGGATAGAATAAACCAAAGGCAGATAGAACATTCTGATCGACCTAGTCAATCCCACACCAAGCCTTCGGATGTAGGGAAACTTTACTTCCCTTATTTAATAGTTTTAGAATAATTGCATGATAAGCTATAGTCTGAATTTTCTTATTTTCTTTAAAATTTTCACCTATTTTCTAGAATAAAACTTGATTTCTTATTATTTAGTTGTTTTTTTATTTAAATGTTCTCACTTATCGTTTATAATGTACTTTGTTGTCAGCCTATCCCACTTTACCACTTTAACTTTTGAATTGGACTATATTTATTTAATTAAAGTGGGTGGATCTTCTATTTTATTTAAGAGAAGATACTTGACCCTTTTCTAATAAGATTCCGAATTCCACACCCTAATCAGAGTGCACCAAACTCTTGAGGAGTAAATTCAAGGGTTGAACAAGGCTAATGAAGAACTAGTGAATGAAAACTGCCTTATTGAGTAAATTACTGGAGATACATTAATAAAGTAGTTAAATGAATTATAGTGTAATCTATAAGTGGCTTATCTCTTACTTGAAGATACCCATCAAACTCTCACAAACTATCAATCCTAGGTTTTGGAGAATGAACATGCCATCGAAACCCTTTAGGAATGTTTAGACCATCTATAGGGTTTATACACCTCTTAGGATAAGGAAATGTCAAAATTGAAGATTATGATAGAAGAAATTTCCCTCAAATTGGCTAAAGCATATCGAGGCGAGATCACCCTTCCTACTCTTCTAACCGCAAATGTATAACTAGCCAAGAAACAATGGATCACTCTGCCTACGCCTGAAACATAACTCTAAGCTTAGCTAAATAATTAAAGAATAAGCTCACATTTATTATCAATCTAAGTACAATGAATAAAAAATGTGTATGATGGGAAGTTTAATAAACTGCACATCGAATAGCAATGGCTCCCAAGTGACGCATATTCCTAGTTTGGCCCACTTTCTCAGTATAGTTTGTTAGAGGTCATTCTAATAAAGAAATCCAGGGATCGTATCTAGGAGAAGGTCGAAAATTTTAGGAACACTAAGGAAAAATTCATACGTGAACAAGCTGATAAAGGAGACCTATTGAAGTCACGATATTCATTGTGGGCTACTTCAATCAATACCAATACCCTTGAGAAACTATGGAAGGATAAGGTTAAGAAGGTGATGGAATAGATTAGGCGTACCTATTATGTTGAAGTAATAATGATTTATGCCGTGATACGTACCTTTCGTTCCTTAATAATTATCTAGGTTCTCTCCACCCAGATAAGGTAGGGATAATAGGACGGGTTCCTTATTTGACCCTTGATTTCTCCCCAAGGCAACATGCTTATCCTTCATCCATGGTTCTTAATCAAATAATAGATGCACATAGTACTATGCACCCTCAGCTTCTCTTTGTGAACATCCATTTTGCCCTATTGTCAAAAAGCCCTTTTCAATAGACCTTCTTCTAAGGTTTTAGATCAGGTGGGCAATGATAAAGGAAATCTCCTACCATTAATGTAGCAAATTTGAAATTCAATTAACTTGTACTAATATGCATACACATCAAGTACTTATACGTTATGTAAATAACCATAGACTTTGTAATGTTAAAAAAGCAAAACATTTTCTGTCTTTTTTTACAATGCATATTCTTCAGCTTATTTACTTGTGCATTTCTTAAATAGTTAGGTTTCATGTAGCTATTGCTACTTTGTGTTTGATGCATATTTTTACTAGTTACATTTAGTTGGAAGTGTAATCTATATCTTGCGAATTACATAAACTCTAAGATCTAGAATTACATGATTATCACATATGTAATGAATCAATAAAACATACCTCCAGACATCTCGTATATGAATCAGCAATGGTTGTTTTCGAAAGCTGTTTCAATGGATAAAGGAGATGGTTTCTCTCTCTTTTCCTATATCTTGCTTTATTTGTTTTTTCTACATACTTTGTGATGGGCAAAGGTTAATATTTATAGGTAGAGAGAGGACCAAATTTTCAGATTTATAGACTTAGTCTTGATCGTCCATCAAGATCAAGATGAGAAAAATTGACGCTCTAGATTAAACCGTTTTATTGATTAGCATATTAATATGAAAACCCTTTAGATTATATTGACGACAAAGTGATGAAGGAAACATTTGAGGAAGGAAACGGCCAAATTTCCTTACAAATAAGAAAAGAAAATCCATTAATGTTTTCGTATTAATTTCCTTACAAAACGGTCAAATTTCCTTATAGTCACACACTTGGTCAATAATAAAATCCATTAATGTTTTCGTATTAAGGTCATAAGGCACGCATGATGTGCTAAACTTTTCTTTAGTCGGTTATCATAAGTGTCTTGTCTAATCTAGTGGTCAATGGAAGTCATGACATGTACATCTTATTTTGCAACACGCTTACTTCCATGTACTATGACATTGACAACTTTCATAACTAGACCGTAGATGAGCATAACTTAATGGTCACATAATGTCTTGAAGCAAAAGACTGTTTCTGTTATCATTTATCTAAATATAAATGTGTGCACGTTATAAAACAGAAATAAAAGATGTCCAAATTATTAAGAGCTCAATAATTATTATATCTAGCTAAGTACAAAATAAATGGCATAATAAGAAGATAATTAGGAACTATCTGCAAGATCCATGCTATCAGTAGGTCTCTGAAAGGTCTTTGGAGGTAGTCCTTTCGTGAATATGTCTGCCACTTGTAAGTCTATACTTATTGATTTAACAAAAATTTTCTTTAGTTTAACTTCTTGCTTCAATAGTAGGTATTTCAGGTCCATTTTTTTGGAACCTTTGATTATCCTATCATGCTTGGAGAAAAAGGTTGCAGCTTCATTGTCGTAGTAGACAGTTAGTGGCTTATAGATAAAACTTAAAATGCCAAATTGTTAAGCAAAATTATGCAGCCATGTTCCCTGAATTGAAGCCTCATAACATGCTACGTATTCAGCCATCATGGTGGATCCAAAAAGCATCTCAGATTTCTGGCTTTTCCATGATATTGCACCTCCACATAAGAGGTATACATAACCAAGGGTGCAGATCCTAGTGTCAGGACATCCAACAAGGTCTGAATCAGAATAACCAGTTACCTGTAGGTAACTTGATTTTCTATAGGTGAGCATGTAATTCCTTGTTCCCTTTAGGTATCTCAGTACCTTCTTTGCAGCTTTCCAATGAGCGATTCCTGGGTTACTTTGAAATCTACCCAGCATACCAACCGCATGACTGATATCAGGTCTTGTACAGACCTGTGAATACATCAAACTCCCTACAAGAGATGCATAAGGATATTTGGTCATTTCTTCTCGTTCCATAGCAATCTTTGGGCACTGCTCAAGAACAAGTTTGTCTCCTTTCTGCAGTGGGACAAGACTAGAGGAACAATTCGTTATGCCAAATCTCTCAAGAATTTTGTCAATATATGCTTTTTGAGACGATCCTAGAATTCCTTATGATCTATCACGGAATATTTCTGTTCCTATCATGTAGGAAGCCTCACCCATATCTTTCATTTCAAAGTTCGCTGAGTGATGATCCTTAGTTTCACGTAATAAATGACAGTGCTAGCTAATAATATGTCATCAACATACAGAATCAAAAATATGAACTTGTTCCCACTGAACTTGAGGTATATACAAGGGTCAACTATGTTTTCTGTGAAATCAAAAGCGGTAATGATTTCATGAAACTTTAGATATCATTGTCTAGAAGCTTGTTTCAGTCCATATATTGATTTCCTAAGTTTGCAGACCATGTCTTCCTGTCCTTCAATTATGAAGCCTTCAGGTTGACGCATGTAGACTTCTTCTTCCAAGTCTCCATTTAGAATGGCTGTTTTCACATCCATTTGATGTAATCCTAGATCAAATGAGCTACTAATGCCATGATAATTCTAAGAGAATCTTTCCTAGAAACAGGAGCAAAAGTTTCATTATAGTCAATGCCTTTTTTCGGATTAAAACCTTTGAAAACAAGTCTGGCTTTATATCGTTCAAATTTACCATTGAAGTCACGTTCGGTCTTGAAGACCGACTTAAAACCGATTGCTTTATGTCCTTGCGGCAATTGAACGATTTTCCAAACTTGATTATTATCCATAGATTTCAGTTCATCTTTCATGGCATTGATCCATTTAATAGAATTAACATCCTTAATGGCTTCTGAATAAGAAATTGGGCCCGTAATTCCTTCAGATTCTATTAGATAAAGCGTATAATCATTAGGAATAGCTAATCTTCTTTTTCTTTGAGATCTTCTTAATGCTAGTTCCTGTGGTACTTCATCAACATTATGATTAGTGATAATTTCATTATGGAGTTGTTGATCATTTATTGGGTTTTCCCTATTGTGAACAGGTTCAACAATGGGATGATTCCCAATATCTTTCGAAATAGAGGGTAAGATAATGGGTACCCTTATTTCATGAATGACCACTTCTTGTTGTTTTTTACTCCCACTGATTTCACCATTCTCATAGAATTTGGCATTGCCGGTTTCAACAATTCTTGTACTATGGTTAGGACAATAAAATCGATATCCTTTAGATTTTTCTGGGTAACCTATAAAGTAGCCACTGACTGTCTTAAAAATACAATTTCTTTTCATTTGAATTATACAGTCTAGCTTCAGCTGGGCAACCACAAATTTGGAGATGTCTTAAACTAGGTTTCCATCCTTTCCAAAATTCAAAAGGAGTCTTTGGAACGGTCTTACTTGAAACTCTATTTAAGATGTAGACAGTTGTTCGTAATGCATCCATCCATAACAATATGGGTAAATTTGCATGACTCATCATGGATCTAACCATTTCCATGTATGTACGATTTCGCTTTTTAGCTACACCATTCTGCCATGGAGATCCAGGCGTTGTGTATTGTGCAACAATTCCAAGTTTTTGAAGAAGTCTAGCAAAAGGTCCACGATGTTGTCCTGTTTCATCATACCTTCCATAGAATTCACCACCCCTATCTGACCTAATGATTTTCACTTTTCTTTCTAATTGCCTTTCGACTTCAGTAATGAACACTTGTACAGCATTCATTGATTGAGATTTTTCATGCAACAGATAAAGATAGCAGTAAAGTGAAAAATCCTCGATAAACGTGATGAAATATTTCTCTCCTCCAAAAGTTGGAACATCAAAAGGTCCACAAATATCTGTAAGTATTATTTTAAGAAGTTGTGTACTTCTTGTGGCTCCTTTCTTTGTGTTTTTTGTTGTTTTTCCTTTAATACAATCAACACATGCTGTAATGTTAGTGAAGTCTAGGTCCGGTAGGACACCATCTTTCACTAACCTCTTGTTTCTTTCACTGGATATATGACCCAGTTTTTTATGCCACAAGAAGTAAGAATCATTCTTGGATGACTTTCCTTTAGTTTCTTTTCCATGCAGGGTGAGTTGGATTTCAGTATTTTGTTTAAGATGAAGTTTATAAAGTCCATCAATTAATATTCCAGAACCAATAAGACTAGAATTTTTAAATAAACTAAAATTTCCATTTCCAACTTCAAAAGAATATCCAAATTTATCAAGTACACTTACAGAAATCAAATTACGGGAAATAGACGGAACATAAAGAGTTTGACATAAATCTAACTGATAACTGCTATCTAAAATAAGACGAAAAGTTCCAATAGCTTCAACTGGAGCTTTATCTTTATTCCCCATGAAAATGAACTTCTCACTTAGGTTTGTGGTTTGGATCGTAATGAATCCCTGCATAGAATTCGAAACATAAACGTTAGCAGCAGTACCAATCCACCAAGTAGAAGAAGGTACATTAGTAAGATTTGATTCGAAATGATTTACGAAACCCATTGGGTTACCTTTCTTTTCGAACCAGGCTTTGCACTTAATGCAATCTGCCTGGAAGTGTCCAGGTTTCTTGCAGAATTCGTAGACATCATCCTTCTTTTTCTTCTTGGATGGTTGAGTGGCGTCATCAGATTTGGGTGGTGCTCTTTTATGCTGTGAGTTGTTCTTTTTGCCAGCTTGTTTTCCAACCCCTTGAGTGAAATAAGCAATTTTAATGCCTTGCGAGCCTTGCCTAGACTCCTCTTGAACCAGTTTGTTAGTCCATTCATTTAGACTCCACTTTTCCGTAATAGTGTTGTAATGAATTTTGAATGGTTCATACCGAGGAGGTAAGATAGTGAGAATGAATTGCACGAGAAAAGCATCTTCCATAACCAATCCCAAGTTCTTAAGTTTGGCAGTAAGGTTAATCATTTCAATGACATGAGCGCTCATTGAGCGAGAACCATCAAACTTCATGGTTACAAGATCTGCCATAAGTTTCCCAGCAAGGGATTTGTCTGCAGTCTTGAACTGATTTTCAATGGATTGCAAATATTCTTTTGCACTTTCAGTTTTGGGTAGGGAGGTTTTCATGTTGATATCAATCACCATTCGCATAAAAATCATGTTGAGCCTATTAGATCGTTCCCAATCATTATGGAGTTTGTTTTCATCAGGCGTACTTGTGTCAGTAAGTAGGGCTGACTTTTCCTTAAGGAGAGTCATGTCCAGTTCAAGTACGCCAAAAGAAAACTCAACTTGCTCTTTCCATTCTGAGTAGTTGGTTCCAATGAGTCTGACGGTAGACGTAGCATACGAATCAAGATTTGAGGGCATTGCAACTGCAGATATAAAAGAAATGTAGGCTTCTTTATCAGAATAAAACACATGTCATAATAAGAGGTTAGGTTTAGCGCCTCCTATGGGTAAGCAGTAGAACCATACTCATGGAAAAATGATAAGCATAATGTTTCATGCGTTATTGTGCAAGCAGCAGCCGCCTGTGGACGGGACTGCATGCATCAGACCAAAGGAAACAAGGAAATTAAGCGCGGAAGCGAAAACTAAAATAAGAGAGAAAAGAGGGAAACCGGTGGTCACCTACTTTTTTTTTTGTACAAACATTTTCCATTCTTTCAAGTAATCCAAGTAAATTCCATACATGAATTTAACATATAAACAATTATTTTACAAATCATATATAAACAATTATCTTGCAAGTTGCAGATCATGAATTTAATGTCAAACTAGGAAACCATTGTTTTCAATATGTATACTTTCTGAAAAGTATTTGCAGACAATAAGTTGTTCCATATTATACAGTAGGTCAAACATTAAAGTAGAAAAAGTTAACTTTTGCGGAAATATAAACTTTCCAGATCCAGATCTATGCATACAGTCAATTGAACAATATTGATAATCATTATTACTATAGCAACTTAAATAATATGAATATTAAACTTGAATCATATTAACACTAATAATCATCATCATCATCAGTGTAAAATTACAAACATCACATCATAGATCTATGCTAATTTCGTTTTATATATTGATGGATTATCATGAATTCTAAAATCATGCTCTGATACCACATGTAATCTATATCTTGCGAGTAACATAAACCCTAAGATATAGAATTACATGATTAACACATATGTAACGAATCAATAAAACATACCTCCAGACATCTCGTATATGAATCAGCAATGGTTGTTGTCAAAAGCTGTTTCAATGGATATAGGAAATGGTTTCTCTCTCTTTTCCTATATCTTTCTTTATATGTTTTTTCTATATACTTTGTGGTGGGCAAAGGTTAATTTTTATAGGTAGAGAGAGGACCAAATTTTCAGATTTGTAGACTTAGTCTTGATCGTCCATCAAGATCAAGATGAGAGAAATTAACGCTCTAGATTATAACCGTTTTATTGATTAGCATATTAATATGAAAACCCTTATATTCTATTGACCACAAAATGAGGAAGGAAACGTTTGAGGATGGAAACGGTTAAATTTCCTTACAAAATAAGGAAGGAAAATCCATTAATGTTTTCGTATTAATTTCCTTACAAAACGGTCAAATTTCCTTACAGGAATTCCCTTGATCAACGGAACTTAGTCCTTAACCAAGGCAGTATGATCTCTCTTAAGGAGTATAAAACCATTTCTCTTAGACTTAACATATGTTGCTTTTCTTATTACTTGTATGCCTCTTTATGACAGGAGGAGTCCTTGGCCACTTGTTAGAACTAATGAAGGACTCACATAAAGTAAAAACTAGTGAATTATTGACTTTTGGCAAATGGAAGGATCCAATGTCCCTTTGTTATGACTGCTAGTCTTAGGGCATAACTTTCTCTATTCTTAATTTAGTACATCGTCAACTGGGTGTGTTTACTAAACTTTGACTTAGGCAGTTAGATCACTAATCAACATTTTTGACGGACTTCCTTCTTTCTTTGTGTGTGCAATAACACATGTCTTCCTTGGCATGGGCAGAATAACTTATATTTTCTAAAAAGCGAAGTTATGTATTAACCTTATATATCTTTCTTTTGTATATGGTTATTTAAAAACATAAAGCCAAAAAAGAAACACGGGATTTTTATAAAGGTTCAGGCGTTAAGTATCCTTGCAATCAATTTATCATCATATGAATTTATACACGTACAATGATGACACCCAACCCCTATATCCATGCAATTAGAGAGTAAAAATTGTCTAAGAGCACGGAGAATTGAATAATAGATGAGCTTTCCATCATACTCATTCCCTATGCCAACATGGAATACAATAATAAATATATCTCAATACACGGATCTCGTCTTAGCACAAAGCAGTGGCACAACAGAATTTCCCAGAACATAAGAGCACAAGCATGTAAATCAGGATATATTTCAAACACGTAGCTGAAAAAATATAATAAGCATCGTATATAATAGGTTCCATAACAAGGTCTATAATGTCTCACATGAGATAAGATTATGTATCATCATAAGTCACATAGATAACACACGCTCTTTTGTCATATTAAAGGTAGAACATATAAATGTATAGCTGGGTAACATAGAAGATAGCCTTCCACCAAGTCCTTTGTAATATCGCCGCGCTACTCTGATAAAACCTATAACTCCTCAAAGTACTCATTTAAGAGAGCCTGATAGTTCCCGTGCAATAACACATACTGAAAAAATATAGGCCAGACTAGGTCTAGTGTGAGTGATATATTTATCTAAAATAGACTATTTATATAAGCATTACCGGGAGTAAAACAATAATAATAAATTGTGGCTAAGATCAGAGTTACATAGCATATGCATATAACTACCATAATATCCATATAAAGCATGTAAATAAGGAATCGTACCATAACCTGCTCTTCTCCGGGAATAAAAAGGTAGCATAATAATAAAGTGGCATGTTCCTATTTGGCAATATAATGATGCAATCATCCAATAATGCGCATCCAACATATTAAGGTAAATGTTACACCCATAAACTACCCTTAGCCTTGATTATTTATAGTGATAATACCCATATTAGTCTCTAATATCCACACTTCTTCAATTATAGATTGTTAATTTACTTTCTAAAAGCATAACATTATTACTATGTCTATATCACAACAATACCAGAAGATGAGTACAAAAAGAAAGAAATACTCACTAAATACTAAAAGGGTCCTTATATGGTACCTTTGTTACCCTAAATAATACGCAAATCAACAAAGTCACATGTTTCCATCAATTCTGATTTATCTAATAGTTCTACTCAATAGCTGGTTCTTAAGCCCGAGTAACAAAATGTTCGACCATTGAAAATAAGGCTAAATTATCACATTCTCGAGGGCTACCCCATAATCAGCCAACTAAGATGGATATTAGCCTTCATGATATTAAATATGTTGAATTTCATTTTACTATTCCTCACCATAAATCACATATTTAACCGGGTCTCAAGATATCTTCAATGCCATTCTAGTCATCTAAGAATCTATCTCTACTTTCTCACTCATTATAATAACAAACCCCTTATTAGTATTCAACTCTCCCCACTGTCACTTAAGGGTATTTTGAACATATAGTGGGCACATCCTTAACATCAATGGTAAGAGATCATAATACATAAACTCAATAGTAATGAACACATAAATGACAATGAAAAAAATGCAATTCAACTCATTTTCTTTCCAAGATCTTTACATGGCTTGTTCGTAAGGAATTTGGGATATAATTCTTATTTTTTTTCTCATCTCGTATTTCTATTGTATAATTATTGCTTAAGAGATAAGCAATTTATTATTAATTGTTTAATCCTAATTTCTAGTTTTTATATAAAAAGTAACTTGTAAAATATATTTTTAATTAACTTATATTTTTCATACTTTTCATTATTAACTGGCAAATCGATTTGGATTTAGAAATCAAACAATTAAATTATTTTATGAATTTTCCATTTTTAAAAAAATTTAATTAAACATTTTGGATTTAAATATTTGATTGTTTTTCTGTGGAAACTTCATCAACATCTATAACTACAAGTAGCCACGCTGGTGGGTAAGGTTCTATCACAATTTTCACCGTGAATGTTGGTGGCCACACGAATTGGCTATCTTCATTTATAAACTTCTCACTTAAAATTTTTTGATTTTGTTTTAATATTTAAAATTAATGTTTATTTACTTATAAATTCGAGCAAGTTACTTTTGGAAAAAGTAGTTAACTTTTTATGTTCTTTGGAATCAATTTTACAAATCTGTTTACATTTCATTGTCCATACTTCTTTTCCAAAAGTCCATTTTAATATTTTAAGTAATATGTGAACATTTAAATATTTTCTTACATCGAATATTTTAAATATTCATTTATAACTAAAATTAAAATTAATAATCCTTTTAAGAAAACAAAATCCCATTTAAACCATTTCTTTGTTTATGTTGTCAAATCCTTCTTCCCATTTGAAAACAGACTTTAAAATCAAACTATTTTAAAAATCTTTTGGTTTAAAATATTGAAAAAAAGTTTTTTCTAGAAAGAATTTTTTCCTTATTTTAGTTTTGGGTCTTATCCCATTGGGTTATGGGCTAGCTCACACTACATGATGTGGGTTATAGTCTATAGTAGTAGCCATAAGCTGCTCAACTAACCAACAACTTTATCTCCTCACTACATAGGCGGTAAGTTATATACTTAAGCTCCCTCTCATTTTCACCCGAGGGAGTACTATGAGAACCACACGGTACTCATAGTTTTGTTCTCTTCAGTGGCCAAATCCAACCACGTAACATTACTATTTTATAGGAATTTTTTTGCGATTGTTTCCTTAATCAGGAGCTATCAAAGAACACCAAAACCTAATTTGCAATCATCAATCAAACACCAAAATTTAAAGGATGACATATTCTCAAATTCTATCGAAAATTCAAAATTAACACTAGATTTCTAATCCAGGCATGTTTATCCTTCATCCATCTTGAAAATCACCAAAACATACACGCATGCATGCTCGTACACGTGCTTGCACACATACACACACACATATGGAATCTATAAAAATCCCTCACTAATTCGCTGCAATTTCCTTTCCTCTGTCTGCTACAAGAAAATCCAAGTAATTGTACACCACATTTCTCCGCAAATTGCCTTTGTTCACAGATTTAGATTTTCATAAAATCTCTCTATTTAAGCTAAAATTGACATATATGGTCGAGATTATGCTTTTTATTTTGAATTGATCGGTTTCATATATTTGTTTACTTGATTTTGGGAAAAAATTTGAATAAGTAGGAATGAAGGAGAATGTGAAATGATATTTTAACTGGAAGAAAGTAATGTGCGTAGGAGATGAATAATTTTTTTTTACACATGGATGTTGGGCTAAATAAAAATATGGGCCTGTGTATTATGTTGTTTGGTGGAAAATTATTCAAAAACCCTTCATTTCTCAAACATTGTAAAAATCCATAAATTCTTGCCAAAATCCCTTAAAACTTTACTTTTTGCATAGTAAAATTTAACAAAAATTGTATAATTAAATTCTCCTCTAAATTCTATTATTTTTTAAAATATACTTACAAAATAAATAAGTCAATTTTCTATTTTTAATAATTTTATTATTGAAGAAAATATTATTTTATTAGTGAAGAAAATCTTATTTTAAAAACATGGTTTAATGAAGAAAACATGGTTTATTTATAATTAACCAAATAAAAATATTTTTACATATAATATTTATATTTTCGTACCAAAATATTATTTCCAACACAAAATAAAATATTATTTACATATAAATATTATAACATAAGAAATATCCTTATTTCATTTTAAATAGTCCACTTTCCCAGTTTCAATAAAATAATCTGTTTTCTCAAAAGTTGAATTTCTCTTTTCATAATAAATTTTATTTTTCGCCGAACGTTTTTATAATTATTTTCCCAGTAGATTTTCCATTTTTAATTCAATAAAATCACTTAAACCTTTCATTGGTGTTGCTTCAATAAACATTTTGTCTCTAATCGGAAAATAATTTTATTATTACTTTTATATGTATGATTTTTGTTTGTGCTAAGCCATTTTCATTGTGTCGTATCAATTCAATTTTCTCACTAGTTTCACACACCATATATGCAACCAAAACTAACTTACCACATGTCTCTAGCTAACAATTAGGTGAACGATAAGGTCCTGTATATAAGGCTTCAAATGGGTTATTATCGATACTAGGATGTAGAGCATTATTATAAGAAATTCAATAAGTGGTAAATGATCTTCCATGATCCACCAAATCCAATATACTTTCTCTTAAAACAAAATCCTCTAGAATCTTATTAATTCTCTCGGTTTGTTCTTCAATTTGTGGATGTTTAGCAGCAATTTGGCTCAACATAGTTCGCAATGCACATTGTAAACTCTTCCAAAATACGCTAGCAAATATAGGACCTCTTTCATGTATAATATTCATAGTTTTACATGAAGTCAAACAATTTAATTTATATATAAATTAGCCAAACTGGTTATATTCCTTTTTAGGGATAATATGTGCGCAATTAGTCAATCCATCTACTGTGACCCGTAGACTTATCCTTGTTTAGATCGTGGAAAATTAATTAAAAAAATCTACGGAAATTCGATCAAATATCCATTGTGGTACTTCCAAAGGTTTAAGTAATCCACTTGATTTCTTGTGCTTTGATTTAGCCCATTGATAATTTATACATTTCCACATAATCACCATTGTCTTTTTTCATGCCTTCCTAGCAGAACAGTCGCTTTATGTCTTAATACATTTTGCTACTTTCATAAGGTATAGTATAGGATGTATAGTATATTTGAAACAATGACATTCATCCATAACATCCTTATAAAGAATTTAACTTTGGGTATGTACAATCTTCCATTCTTCCCTTAACAACATGATGAATCAAGCTCAAAACCTTCTAAGTTATCTGGTTCTACAACATTTTCCTAATGTTAGATTTGAGCAACAATGAAAGGATCATTTTTTTTAACATAGAGAAATTCTCTCTATCAAACCAGGCCTTAATTTAATACATGTAATACATACTTGGATTAGATATCTCACTTTTATCATAGGTTTCACAAATAGTCAATGCCTCAAGAACTTGATACTCTATTATAACGCCGCTACTTGGTATTTTTAGCTTAATGCATCTGCTACTCGATTCCCTTTTCAAGCATATATTGAGTCTCAAAATCATAAGAATCTAAAAGTTCCAACCATCATTGTTGGCGCATATTTAATTCATTTTAAGATAATAAATACTTAAGTGAGTTATAATCGGTGCAGAGTACAAATTTCTCTCCTAAAAGATAACTATGTAAAATCTTCAATGCAACAATAATTGTTGCTAGTCATAAATCGTATGTTGCATATCTTATTTCATTAGGCCATAAATGTCTTTATGCGCATGCTACAACTCTTCGATTTTGCATCAAAACTGCTCCAAGAAATAATCCACAAGCATCTATATGTACAACAAGATTTTGATTGCCTTCAAATACAATAAGAATAGGAACATTAGTTAACATTTCTTTTAACATTAGGAACATCCTTTTGCACTGATAATTCCATTCATACTTTACTCCTTTCTATGTCAACTAAGTTAATAAAATTGTGAAATTAGAAAGTATTTAATAAATCTTCCATGATAATCTTCCAAACCCAAAATGCTTCTTATCTTGGGATGCTTCCAATTATTTATGACTTCAATCTTGGACTGTATAGAAATTTCCTTTTTAGATACAACATGTCCTAGGAATTATACTTCCCTTTCCTAGAAATGAAATTCTAATTTTTTTTTCTTTAAGTTGGTATTCCCTTAACGTCTCTAAATATAACAACCCAAAAAGTTGATAAATTTAACATTATAATTGCCAAGAGTCGTTGAATTTAAAGACATGATAAAAGAAATTTGGTAGTAGAGTTATATGTTTAGGAATTTTGACAATGTCACTTCATTCAAAATTCAAGAATGAATCTTGATATATAATATGTTAGGGTTTGGGTATAATGACTGAATCGGGTAATTTTGGACCAAGAATTAGTTTACCCAAATGTACCTAAATATTCACTATAAGTAAGTGTTGTTGGTATCCTCAACAGCCACCACATCAATTCCTCTTTTTTGATAATAAAATCCTTTTTAATCACATTTTAATGACATACCATTTTCTCTAATTATAATTATTCCACAAAATTCAATTATCCAAACCTCATTGAATTATATATCAAATCGTTCATCTTAGTGAGATGAAGTGATAAGAATAATTAGTTCCCCTATTCGAAGAAAAATTTAGCCTGTAATTAATGAACAAACCACAACCATTGATTTTAGGGTTTGAAAATGAAAGAGAAGTGTACGATTGAAGGTATCTGGTTATAGAGGAGGCAGACGATCGAGATGGTTTGATCATTCTATATATGGCCATAATCACCAAAAAAAATTATGTATGACCGCGACTAGAACATAGCCCCTAGGGCTTTTGGAGAAGGGGTGGGTGGAGGCGAACTAAGAAAGGGGGTATTAGGGAGTCATAAGTTATAAAAGTCATATTTTGGTCAACTTAATTGTTAGAGGGAAAATGTGGTTTAAAAAACAATGGTATTTGATGATGAAAGTGTGTCGTTGCATAGATCAGATTTTTCTGACTAGTTTTGACTATGCGAACCTCTACCTATTTAAACTAGAACTAACATATGATTCCACTTTTCAAATTTCATTTTTCTTGTTTATTTCTTTCTTCCCACTCCTCCATAAATCATTAAAATACCATAACTTTTTTATTTTGTCAATACAATTGGGATCAGCGAAACAAGGGGTATGGGTTGTTACTAATCTCTAAACAAGCTCGGGTAATTTTTGGGCGCCTAATTTTGGATTGTAGAGATATTGGTGGATTTTTCATTAAGGTTTGGGATTTTAACTTCATTTCGATAAGTTCAATAATTCTATTCATTTATAATGCCATTATAACGATTTGATATGACTATTATCCTAATTATAAGATGAAATTAAGATTAACTAAAATATAATTACTGATAAATTTATATGGAATGAATGATTAAGAAATAAACAAATAAAATTGGTGATTTGAGAAGTTGATCAATCTATAATCATAATCTGAGATTATGAATGTATAGTAACTTTGGTCAATGATCAGGCGATCCTAAATTGATGTATAATGTAGCAGTAAAACAAAACATAGAACATAGAAATTGAAACAAAGAAGAAACAAAGAGACCATAAAGAGAAAACGAAACAAAGGAAAAAAAAAATACATGACAAACCATTGACCGATATACCAGTATACTACAACCAGTCAACCTTTGGTTGATAATTGAAGTAACGAATCAAAATTTAATGCATAAAAATTAAATTGAAGAAGAAACAGAGAGATTAGGACAAGAAATAAAAACATAGGGAAAAAATTATGTGGCCAAGCATTGACCAACCAACAAGTGCACTACCACCAGTTGACCTCTGGTCAATGACTGGTTGATAGTAGTATTACAATGGTGAAACGATAGGCTTTTTTTAGCCAAGTTTAGCTTTAACCAAGAAGTACCAACTTGAATAGAACAAGTGCGATAGAATCAAGTTTTTTCCCCTTCTCCAGACTATTTTTAAGAATGATCAACTCAATATGACTTTGAAATGATGAGGTGTGTGCATATGATTAGATGTACGGATGTTCAAGTGTGTGGAATTGGATGTATGATGAGGTAGTTGATGTTCAAAGATCATATCAAATACGTATTGACGTTTAATTACTTCTAAGGCTTATTATGACATCGTGTGTCGCACATATTTAGGATGTGGATTATGAGAGAATGAAGACATCCATATATATGCTTATATGAACTTCGGCGGGCCGTACCTGCAAATATGTCCATGGATTGAATGAATAGTGTAACATCCAATTTTTAAGTAATTATTAACTAAAGCTAATGATAGTAATTTAGTCGATTAAATTGGAATTTAGAGATGTCTTTAAAAAATGATTTTTTAAACTATTTAATGAAAAGATTTAAATGGTGAAAATGTGATATTTAGATTTAAATAAGTTGAAGGTGAAAATAATATTTTAGAAAACTGTTATAAATGAAAATAACATTGGTTTGGTAAGAAGTGATTTTTTAAAATAGGAATTTATATTTATTCAAATAAAAAAGAATTTTCTTTTTAAAAGTAGAAAATAAATAAATATGTGTGTGTGTGTCTATACATACATATATTCATACATACATATATATTTACTCGTTAAATATTTTAGACCCAAGCCAATGTTCATAGGCCCAAACGTTAGTATCCTAAACCAAAAATCCATCTCAAGCCCAAATTATTTTTCCATAATTTCCTCTTTTACCATATTTATGCAAATTATCCCACTATGCGTCTGTCTTTCTCCTGAAGCGTGAAACCTTTCAAACTTTTGACACTATAATAATTAAATTCAAATTCTATAAATTATTTTAATTTCTCAAATTCAAGTATATGTTTCTACACATCATTGTGCATCTATGTGAGAAGCAAATAAAGGAACAACGCATGTGTGTTGTGTGCGAAAGTAGGGAGGTAGTATGCAAATTTTAGGTAAATGATTTTCACTCACGTAACCGATGTACTAATCGCTTGAGTCATGATATATTGATTATTTGTGTGGCGTTTGAGTTAATTTATGGTGTGCATCAAACTAAAAACGATTCGATCAAAGAAAGAAGAATTTTTTTTGAAGAATGCTCGACTTGCAGCTTAAATGCTCCAAGCGATGGCCAACCGGTGGACCAGTCATGGGTGCTCTATGCATAAGTGAAGCCTTGAGCTGATATAGATGTGTGTATATATTGGTGCTATGTTGTGTGCGCGTGTGTAATTTGTGTGCCCATGTGTATTTCTGTGCTTATGTATGTGTTTTGATGTGCTTGTTTTGTTCTATGCTTGAGTGTGTATTTGTGTGTTGTGCATTAGTGTGTACGAAGCTGTGTATGTGTATGTGTATGTGAGTTTGTTTGTGTATCAGAGTGAAAACCAGTATAAATGTGGGGCAAGTTGAATTATAAATAAAATGCAAGCAATTTATACAATAGTTATACACACACACACACATTTAAACAGTGGAACTTTTGTATTTAGCATTCCCAGTTCGTGCAAAGGTGTACTATACGTGTGTTGTTAAATTTAATATGTGTTTCATTGTGCGTGGGTTTGCATTTTTGTGATAACCTGTGTGTAGTCTTAATGTGTGATTATGTTTATTTCTTATATATATATATATATATATATATATATATATATATTTTGTATGTATATATATTAATAACTGACATAAATAATAAGATTTATGAATATAAGAATGTTTAATATATTATAATTTTAATGAAAGGGGAGTTTGGCTTAATAATTATTAGTAATTAACTAAAATTAGATATAAACAAACTAATATATATATATATATAATGTAAATATAATGTTATGTATGTGTCAAATAAATGAGTTACATTCAATAGTATTATGAGTAAATGGAAAATAAATAAATTAGAAAAAAATTTATCTTTAAAATAGGATATAAACTGGATAAGGTTATAGTTGAGACGATTAATATTATTTATATATATTTGCATATTGTTATATACACCCATTTATCTGAATTATTTATTTTTATGTTGTTATTCTGACGGCTCTCTCCTTATTCATTGGATTGGATTATATGATATAATTCTTAAATGGAATATTTGGCTTTATAAATTATTTTAAGAATTCAACATGGGTTTTACAATGTTATTAATGAATATTTAATAATTGACTAATTTTGTAAAAGATTAAGACCCTTGTTATTGTTTATATAGAGTTTATCAAATTTTAATTTAGTTAACTATTTATTTATTTTCAGTATAAATAATTGTAATTCATTCATAAGTATTTATTTTGTTATATATGATTATAGGTTGTGAGGAATTCATTATTAAATATCTGATTGTCTATTATATATATGTATGTTTATATGTATGCATGTATGTATGTGTGTATGTGTATGTATACGAGTTTTCATATTATTCTTTTCTTGGATATTGATTTTTAATATAAAAGTGATTCACCATTGATGTTGATTTGGTTGATGATTTTAATATGATACGGTGGTGACATCCCTTAATATGATTTTGTGTTATAATTCTATGTGACGAGAAATCTAAATAATCGGAGTTATAAAACCTCTGGTATGAGACTTTCCATAATATTTATCCAGTTATTCTTTAGACTCTTTATACAGAATACTAGATATTTTGAGTTTAATTTAAAAGCTGTGAATAAAAGTTTGAGTATCATGTACTGGTATGAGATGCTGTTGTGATATTTGTTCAGTTATTCATTGTAAGTAGATGACACTCATGTGACGGGAAAAGAATGGATAGTGCGAGGTGATACAAATAATGATATATGACTTTGCGCTCATATGTAGTGAGTATGGCTTTGTGCCTAATGACGACCATGACTTCGTGTCTATATGTATTGGTTATATATGTCACTATTATGATGTACTCCTATTATGTTGGTTGGAGAGGACCGGATGACCGGTATCTGACCTAGCAGGCTGATCATGGGATCTACCACAGATCTGTGAGACCTTATATATATCGTTGTGCTTTTAGCTTAGTTCTTCGGCTTTGTGCTACCCATATGCATGCATTTGCCCTATGTTTCATCTAGGCCAACAGCCTGTTACTTATATGGGCATTTATAGTGTTGTGACTTAAAGTCCTCACATTGATGAGCTCATCAGTGGATATATGTCATGACTATTGTAAGGTAACTAAAGACTGTAGAGATTTGGTATCTCTAGAGCTCCTTTGTGCTATTAATGTCCCTTTTGGTACTGATGGAGTAGTCGATTGGCATATACGATTGATATACCTCACTTTACCATTGGTGTGGGTCGAGTAACATGTATTATTAATATATAACTGTACTTGGGACTTCATGCCCATCGTACATCATTTCTCATCATGATATTTATCGATAGATATTATATAGGGAGATGAGATTATACCTATGATTTATGTCCAGGGTATAGTGGATCCTTAGTGTATTTGTAGGCTGGTTATCCTATCACACACACATACATACATACATACATACATATATATATATATATATTGATGATGATGTTTTGTTTATCGAGATTGAGAGTTATAGTTAGGAAATGCTTTGTGCTAGCTTGATTATACTTAATGATATCTCATATATTGTTATATTGGATTTGATGATATTTTCGGAATATATATAATTCACCCATTTGTGTCAATTATGAGATTTCTATTTTGATATGGGTGATGACATCTTTTGATGTTATTGTTGATTGTTTCATATGGATTCGAGTTATTTGGGTATTGTAATGCCTTGACAATTATATATGGCATATATATTCCAAGCATATATTACTATATTTATATATCTTCATTGGCATGATGTTTGATGTTTGATTATCAATGTTAAAGTTATCGTATTATTATTCTGTTTACATTGTGTTACCTTTATTATAACCCTTGATTAGACATAGTCTGATCCATGTGTTATTTCATAATGCTTGGGTCAGTCCAAGACATTTTAGGTACATGGACAACTTAACCAACTTATGTTTTTGTGGGATTATATATATATATATATATATAAGGATGTTCCATTATGTTTATATGATATTGATGCACTGTACATTTTGAAATTGAAATGTATATTGTTTATTTATAACATAATTTTGAGATATTGGTATTTGTATTGATTTGTACCATTATTGTACGCACATTATGTGTGTGTATTATACGTTATCGCTGCAATTATGACTCTATGTACTCTGTGATGTACTGTATATTATTTATTGTTCTGTCTTGGAAGCACACGAGCTTATTACTCTATACCATACCATGTACGTATAGGTAAGTTATTTATGTGATGTTTTAATACATACCAGCATTAGTCCAAGGGAATATTCACGTGTGTATCCTATATAGCCTTATTCTCCATACTATATGATAGTATTACTCTGTAGTCTGTAATACTCTTATATAGTATGTGTATAGAGGTGGGGTGTTAAAAAATAGTGAGCATAGGACCCAGTTTATCGTTTCGTTGATATATATATCATTTAATTGGATGTAGCATGACCTTAATCGAGTAGTTGACTATATTATAGTGTTGATATTACTCTTTAAATGAAGGTTGGGCATGTTAGGTTTATGTCATCCAGACATATGTTGGACTCCTCTCCATGTTTACTTTTTTTCCCACATCAATTGGTTGATGGAGTACAGAGTCATATTAAAGTAAGTGATTTTGAAGGTGCGGATGACTAAGGCGATATATACGCATATATATATATATATATATATATATATATATATATTGTATATATATTGACATCTCATGCTTAGTATGATATCATATGTTGGTCTGGTAGATTTATACTATATGAGTATATAACTATAAAGTTATAACAATGGATTGATGTGAGTAAAATAAATAATTAGCTATTATATGTTGTTCCTTCCATTGTGAGTTATGAATCGTATAGTCAGATTATTATTTTATTTATTTATATCATAAACCCAATGATATGTTGTATTCAACTTTTGGGTTTTGAATGTCGATTGGAACATTAGATTAAAGGGTTAAAAAATGGTGGTTTGTTATTAAAGGAACATGGGCCATTTCACAGTGGGTGAAATGTGTAAATTTTAAAAAATAATCCTTAATTGGATCTTAATGGTCCAATGAGATCTATTGTTTAATACCATATCTAATCTAGGTATTTTAATATATCTCATTTTATTTGGAATGTTTTACATTGCCTAATTAATCTAATTAGTATGGAGTATACTGTCAAGAAAAGTAGAGTAGGGAGTAGCCAACCATTGATGAAAGAATAAATTCAATCAAATGAAAGGAATTTTTTCTTTTATTTAGAGAAGGAAACCTTTTCATTTCTCTTTTCTAAAAATTTCCTTTAATCTAGACCTAAATATTAGACCATATCATTCCATGTGCGCCTAATCAAATAAGGAATTATATGTGGACCGCCTCATCTAATGCGTATACACACAATTATTAATAACACATCTAGGGTATGGAATGATGATATGTCAAACAATGAAAAGTCAATATATACATGAGTAGATATTGGATTTATATCAACCATGTATATATTCATTGTTTATACATACATACATACATACATATATATATATACATACATACATACATACATATACATATATATACATACATACATACATACATACATATATATATATTGCCTAAATTTAATTCTCTAGTGAAGACACATATATAAAGATATAAATTGTTTAGAAGTCATATATTAATAACATAAAGGTTGATTCAACCATAACTTGCATAAATTGATTGAATAAATGTTACAAAAGAAAAATAGTGGATTAAAATCTGAAATTGATCTGTATAATAAATTTAAATTCAGATCTAGATTAAGTTAACCAATGAAAAATACCCTTTTGTGTTGATATTATATACACATATATGTAATAATAAGATTAAACAATTTTCAATTAATTAAAAATACACATATATGTTATGTTAGTTATTCTAATCCATTTACAAGCACATAAATACATAAATACATATATATATATATATATATATATATATATATTTGTATATATATGTATATATGTATGTATGTATATATGTAAGTATGTGTATGTAATAATGTAAACGAACCTTTTGCAAAATACCCTCTTTTTTTATTTTAAAACAACCAAAATTTTGAACTTAACATACATATGTTTACTTGAATAGGAAATTAATGAATTTTATGATTCTAAATGATTAAAATTCAAAACTAAATAATTGAATTATAGAAATTATATAAAATGATTAGGAAGCTATCACATGTTTTTTTTAAAACCATATTCATGGCTAAAACGAATTCTAAACATATATATTTTAATTGTTAAACTATCAAATTTAATCAAACTAAACCTTCAATTAGCTGTTTAGAATGCAACATTAAATCCAAATCAAGATAAGTCAATAATATACACACACACATACACACACACACACACATATATATACATTGTGATAAGAATAATCGATTAAAATACAAAAATGTAATTATGAATTCTACCTTATAGAGCTTGCCAATTAGTGACATCTTATTATTCAAACCATTAGATTCCTAGCATCAACATCCAAACTTTACTAGAATCGGATGAGCCACTTTATTTTATTTGAAGTTATTTTGGGCGATATAGTGATTTTTTTTTTGGCCATAACATGTTGAGGAGGTGGCCATAAATGAGGGAATGAGGAAAAGAGAAATTGAACAAAGAAATCAATAGGAAGATTTTTTTTATGGAAAGAATATAAACCTTTCCTCGCCCTTCATCTGAAATTTCCTTTTTAATTCCAAATGAATTTTCAATCAAGCCAACCTTTCCTACCTCCTATGCATGGCTTGCCAAGGATTTGCGCTTGCATGGGGTAATTTTCCAAAAAGCCCACTAAATAATTAACGTATTTAAAGCCCGTTTAATACATTATGATATGTATATGCTTATATAGCTTAAGTGTGTGTGTCTATATACACATGCTAATATGGTATATCGATACATGCATATATAACTCAAGTGTATGTGTGTCTATATACACACGCATACACAAACACACTCTTAAGTTATATATGCATGTATGTGTGTGTATGTGAGTGTGTGTGTGTGTGTGTGTGTGTGTGTGTGTGTGTGTGTGTGTGTGTGTGTTTTAGCAAGGCTAGCTGGGTATCTAGTGAGTCGTGCCACTATTATTAAATAATTATTACAAGTGCTCTACACATGCATAAAACCGCTAAAGAGAAAATAAAAATGGGAGTTTGGCAAACAAGCCAAAGCTACTATATACTACAAACTATTCCACATCCAAAGAAGCGAATCCACTACCATCATCCAAAGAATCTGGTCTAACTACATGGAGATACCTTGAGAACAGAGGAGATACCCTGAGAACAGAGTAGATAACATAGGAACATAATCTATCGAATCCACGTTATAGTAGAATTTCCTATCCCAAGAAATATCTATAAGAAGAGACTTGTTCCTTCGACCAAGCTCACCAATATCGATAATAAAAAGATCACCATCTAAGTGCATGCATTTTTTTTTGTGTGTATGTGTGTGTATGCATATCCAAATAATTATTAGAAATATCGAAAACATCAAATAAATAAATAATTAAATTTTTTAAATATTCATTAATTTATAACATTTTATAAAGTAATTAAATCATATGGTTCTTCAAGAATTCAAAAATACAGTTATGAGACTAAAAGGTGTGAATTCAGTCGGCAGTTATATTGAACAATTCGAAATTAATGTTCATACTTAACCTTATCTAGTGATGTGATAATTTGGCCGAATTCATTGCTTATAGATCTTCTCGATAACATCGAATTTCATATTTTTTAAGTGGTAGCTTTTATTAAAGATAATATACACACGTTCCCTTCATAAAACTATATCACTTTAGGATATGTGGAATTTGATGTCAAAATTCTAGTATTATCCACATACAACTCGATTTTTTCGAAAATAAAGTCCTTGGTTCAATAAAAATATTTATTGTTAACCATACTACTATAGCCAAAGAATTTGACTTTGAGTTGATTGCTATTGACCGTGCTACTAACCTCAAATAACCAAGGAGATGAATTCTACTGAATTATGTTTCACTCCAGTGCTTTAAGTTAAACCTACCTATAGTCATTTGATGGATTACTGTGCCATGATTTAACTATTACTAAAGTGAAGTATTCACATTGGATCTCCACGGCATTCTTAGGTCGAGAGAACTGTATAAAATCGTCAACTTGAGATTTCCTATTTGACCTAGTTGCTATTAACAAATAGAAAACTCTCGATCAAGTCATTCCATAGTTATCCAATAATTATGTGTCCATAGACCTTGGCACGTCTAGTAGTTATAAGTAATATATTGTCTAATATTTGGAGAGCATTAGGCACTCTGGTCTCGACAAATGTTCAATATCCTTCTTGAAAGATCTTGACCAATATGTTTAAAACAAAATTTTATTTCATTTTTTGTTTAATTACTCATGATTGGCACTATTTGCAACTACAACCACATACCATTTTACCTAAGGATATTCTTGTCAATATATATTAAATTAATTACATTATTTATTATATCATAATATAGTAATGCATGTAACAGAAACATCCTTATTATGCATGGATTGACTATAGAGTTAGATATATGTAAGAAAATTACATAATTGCTCCTAGGATATACCACTAACTCTTTCAATCTCCCACTTGCATTTGGGGTCAAGTATGGAATCTTAATCTCATTCCTTTAATGAGTGCAAAATTGATCAAACTAGTCCCTTAACGAACGGATCTTCTATTTTTTATTATAATCTACTCTGTTAGCCAACATCTCTCCATCGTTGATAAACTGCCTTTGTCATATGGAACTTTAAGAGCATGCATCTAGACATCTAGTAAGCCCTAGGCTATTGCATGGTCTTTACCACGACATTATTTTTGTAAATCAAAGTTGTGGGATTCTCAACATTTGCAATCATCGATAGTTTAATGTTTGCGCCAAAATTGGCCAAAAACCCCAAATATCGTGAAAGCACCACTGTATGAACACAGATCAGTAGTATATGATCACAAATCACAGATCTAAGTAATGTAGAGAATAAAAATGAAGAATCATAAACTTAAAGCAGAAAGAAACAGACAGAAACACCAGATTTGTAGTGGTTCGGCTATTTCTGGCGTACGTCCACTTCAAAAGTTAATTTTTTTATTGACTTTCCTTACTGATGCAGCGGATTACAACAGTAATTTCGAGTACAACAGTGGAGTTTCAATCTCATTGTGAGTCCGGCAGAGTCTTGACCTAGAAGAACCAAAAAAGTCTCTTTTCTATAGGCTTTAGGATGCTATTTATAGGCGTAGGATGCACATATCTCGCTCAGATCTCGAAAGACTTCCTCTAGCACGTGTATGGGCCCACGCGATCGTTCCCAGGTGATTTCGACTCGATTCGTGAACGATACGAATGAATTTCGTATCGATCAAGATTTTACACAATCGAGTTGAAATTTGACATGACCATTCTTTAGGTTGTATGTAAGCTCATACAAAAATTTGATAGCATTTGGATTTGCAAATCTTAAGATATGATAAATACGAATTAGAACTTTGTCTATGCTGCTTGGTTCGTATCGATCAACTCGTATCGATATTTCTTTGTATCTATACCAAGCACGTGCGCGTTGGCAACATGGCACTGATTTCCAGGTTCGACCCATTTTCCCCGTGTTGAATGTTTCTTCCTTCAAATCATGCATATTTCTATTTCGTGTCTGTTACTTCATATCCATCGATCCGAGTCCATGGCCTACGTATCGATCAAGATTCCACTTATACATATCTATCTTCACCTGCATTTCGTATCCGTATGCTACCATCCATCTATTAACGTTTTCGGTCTTCTTTGTATCCTTCATCTGCTCCTCTGTTCGTATCCATCGACCAACCATCCTTGTTACCGACTCGAAGTATCCAATGTCGATCGATACGAACTGTATCGATTCGAAGTAGTCCATGTTGATCGATACGAACAGTTACAATTCAAACAAACCAACATGTGCCCACCTATTTGATCCAAGTCTACAGCCATCGAGTCAGAATCCACTTGATTCTTCTTCTTGATCGGTACGAACGTCCTATTCGTATCCATGGGTATCGATACGAACAAGATTCCCTTGAGCATGCATCCATCAATATCTCGAACAAATGAACTCCATTTGACTTGAAATTTGAAACATAGCTTTCCTAACCTTGGTATCATTCCCAATCGATTCCGTCTTGATCGAAGCTCGGCCAAATTTTGACGACATCGATCACAGCCTTATTTCTAATCGTTCTCCAATCTTGATATCCATCCTTTCTAGCTAATTTGTTGATATTTCAGCCTTGACCAAAAGGTAGGATAACATTTTCCCCCCAAAACATGCCTTGTGGTAAGAACGTGTGTTTTGAATAATTTCGAATCCGACAACCGAAGTCCATATTCCGTCTATAGCCATACCATCTAATTCATAATCCAATCCATTACCAAGCCATCCCATCCGAGTGTCGCATTCTCAACTGCTCCGAGTCGACATCCGATTCTAAATCCTGTAACCAATGCCTTAGCCAATTCCATATCTATCCGAACCCGATAACCGAGTCCTAATCCATCCTTATCCAATAACCAATAACCGAATCCAGGACCTCTCCGGGTCGATATCCAAATTCTTAGACTTTCATAACCGATATTCGCATCCATAACCTTTCTAGGTTCTTTTTAAGTGTAATCTACAATCGAAACCCTGTGTTAAGCAATGCCTTGGTATCTATGGTCCAGTGTCCCTGAACGCTGATTTATGTCATGGCTTAAGTTCTAAGCCGTATCCTTGTCGCTCCGGACCCTTGCTGAGCATAGTCCATACTCGACGACCTGAAATAGTAATCGATGGTTATTATGGGGCATAAGTCCTAGGCCGGACCCTGGTCGCTTCAAACCATTACCGAGCATAGTCTATACTCGACGACCTGAATAAGTCAATTCGCCACGCTCGAATGAACGGACTTACCCCTTGCTAGGTATAATCCATGCCCGATGACCATTTACCAAAAACCTGATAAAAATCCATTCAAAATCTAATCCGAAACTAAGATCAAATCAGAAAACCAAAAATCTATATCAAAAATCCAAACCAGAAAGCAATCATTCAAACAAAAGTCCAAACCAGAAAACAAACAAAGCCAGGAGTACAAACCAAACTCCAAAACCTAACCATAAAAAGCACATGTCCAAACCAAAAGAAAAAAAGATTTCACAAACCACGGCGTCGCGATTTATCATCGTTCAGAGCTTGCCTAGGGGCCATTTCCATCCCCGTACATGAGTAAACGATTTGGCCGTTTTCGTAGAGTTTGCTTCTTATTTCATATCATCCTTGTCAATTGATAAACAAACGGCCATCATTCCTGGGCCTCGCTCCATTGTCGTTTGAGGTAGATGGTGGTTGCCCCTGTTCCACCACTGCATTCCGAGCTACGACATATTATCGTAACTGGCCATTCCTTACATGCTCCTCGAATATAACACTTAGATGCCTGCAACTGTTGGTATCATGTCCGTCCAAATTGTGAAAAAGACTATGCTTTCCTGATGCCCTTTCATATTCCGAGGGCTCTCTCCTTGCTGGCCTTCGGTAAGGAAGGTGATCCCATGTATCCATGAATATCCGCTCTAACGACTCGTTCAATCTTTTGTAAGTGGAGAATTTTGGCTCTCTCCACCTCTAACTTTTCCTGATTCGTCATCTGATTTCCTTTTTCCTTATCTTTATCCAAGCTTCTACTGAAAGGTCGTCCATCCTCCGTTGCATTCACTCCCTTCAATTTCATATCCGAACATGCATCCTCCTATCAAAGGAATCTCTCAGCCTTATGAAAGAATTCTTCGAGATCCATAGGTGGGTCTCGTATCAATGACACTTTGAAATCCGAGTTATCACTGAATCCTAACACTGCTGCCATTATAACCATTGATGGATCCGACCGATCCACCGAAGCGACCGCTGCATTGAACCGAGTTAAGAAGGCTATGAGCGATTCTTCTATCTTTTTCTTTACCGACGTTAACATCATTATGTTCTTCGGTCTTTTGATATAAACCCGAAACTGCTTCAAAAACCTGTCCACCAATTCTGTCCATGTCTTGATAAATCCATCTTCCAACTATCTGAACCACATAGCAGCAATATCCATCAAGTACAGAGGGAACACCGGGCCATTACTTCCTCCGATGCCCCCAGCACTTCCATATGTCTTGTGTACCTCATCAAGTAATCAGTAGGGTCATCCTTGCCTTTGTATAACTCCAGGGTAGGTAGCTTGAACTCTAGTGGGTTCCGAGCTATTCGGATTTCATAGGCAAACGGGCTCCGGTTTACTCCTTCCAGATCTCTATTTGTTAAACTCCACGCATAGCTCGCCTTATAACCTCAGCCAATCCAGCGTCGTCCATCAAGGGTTGCTCCCCAAGTCTCGGAGGGAATTCTGTTACGTAGTCTTCATCACGTGCTCTTGCATTCCTGTCGGTATATTTTTGTGTGGTGTCACCTGGAATTCCTCCATGAATTGGTCCATCATTTCCGGATGGTGTGCCCCCGAGTCTGGATCCATCCAGATTAGTAGTTGTGTGTTGATTAGGGGTTGCCCCCAGTTGAGCTACTCCGTCTAATTGCCTATTGGGTCCTACTGTTCCAGCTCCATGGATCTGAACTCCAGCAACTCCAGCTGTCCCTGCCTGTCCAAACTGCTTGAGAAGGTTTTGCATCATTTCCTCTTATCTTTTCAGAAATTCCTCATGCATCCATTTTAGTAGTTGTGTGCTGATTAGGGGTTGCCCCCTATTAAGCCTGGATTTATCCAGATTAGCATTTGTGTGTTGATTAGCGGTTGCCCCTGTTGAGCTGCTCCATCTTATTGCCTGTTGGATCCTCATGTTCCAGCTCCGTGGATCTGAACTCCAACAACTCCAGCTGTCCCTGCCTGTCCAAACTTCCTGAGAAGGTTCTACATCATTTCCTCTTATCTTTTCAGAAACTCCTCATGCATGGCTCCCATCATCATCGCCATCTCGTTCCTGGTGATGAAGGCTAAAGTCTGATTAGCTCCTGAAGATGCTTCCTGGCTTACTTCGTGCCGACTTCTCTTTGCTCTCTATCTCCTTGTTGATTGCTTTGTCAAAGTTCCCTCTAGATATGATCCTTTAGCCTTTCAAATCTAAACTCTAAATCTTGTATTAGTTGTTCTCAGTGAAAGCACTAAAGTGTTTGTGCCTAAATTGGCCACAAACCCCAATTATCATGAAAGCGCCGGTGTATGAACGCAGATCAGTAGTATATGATCACAAATCATAGATCTAAGTAACGTAGAGAATAAAAATGAGGAATTATAAACTTAAAGAAAATAAGAAACAGACAGAAACACTAGATTTATAGTGGTTCTTCTATCTCCGGCCTACATCCACTTCAAAAGTTAATCTTTTATTGACTTTCCTTGCTAGTTACAGTGGATTACAACAATAATTTTCGAGTACAACAGTGGAGTTTCAGTCTAATGGTGAATTCGGCAGAGTCTCGACATCAAAGAACCAAAAAAGTCCCTTTTCGATAGGCTTTAGGATGCAATTTATAGGCGTAGGATGCACATATCTCGCTTAGATCTTGGAAGACCTCTTCTGGCATGTGTGTAGGCCCATGCGATCGATCCTAGGTGATTTCGACTCGATCCGTGATCGGTACGAATGAATTTTGTATCGATCAAGATTTGACCCAATCATGTCGAATTTGGCATGACCATTCCTTAGGTTGTGCGTAAGCTCCTGTGAAAATTTCATAGCATTTGGATTTGCAAATCTTAAGATATGATCGATACGAATTAGAACTTTCTCTATGCTGCTTGGTTCATATCGATCAATTCGTATCGATACCAAGCACGTCCGCGTTGGCGACGTGGCACTGATTTCCAGGTTCGATCCATGTTCCATGCCGTCTTGAATGTTTCTTCCTTCAAATCATGCATATTTCTAGTTCGTGTCTGTTAATTCATATCCATTGATCCAAGTCCATGGCCTACGTATTGATCAAGATTCCACTTATTCGTATCCATCTTCACCTGCATTTTATATCCACATGCTACCATCCATCTATTAACATTTTCAGTCTTCTTCGTATCCTTCGGCCGCGCCACTATTCGTATCCATCGACCAACCTTTCTTTATATCGACTCGAAGTATCCAATGCCGATCGATACGAACAGTATTGATTCGAAGTAGTCCATGATGATCGATACAAACAGTATTGATTCAAACAAACCACCATGCACCCACCTATTCAATCCAAGTCCACAGCCATCGAGTCAAAATCCACTTGATCCTTTTTCCTGATCGGTACGAGCATACTATTCGTATCCATGGGCATCGATACGAACAAGATTCCCTTGAGCATGCATCCATCAATATCTCGAACAAAAGAACTCCGTTTGACTTGAAATTTGAAACACAGCCTTTCCTAACCTTTCTCATCATTCCCAATCAATTCCAACTTGATCGAAGCTCGGCCAAATTTTGACGACATCGATCACAGCCTTGTTTCCAATCGATCTCCAATCCTGATATCCATCATTTCTAGCTAATTTGTTAATATTCCAGCCCTGACAAATAGGTGGGATAACACCTAGTTATAAATTTGTGCAGTTCTATTTATACGACTTTCATTTATGTCATTATTTAAGGGAATGTACTTAGCCTTTCGGTTGAATCAGTGATTGTTGGTCATTTAGAGCTTTACAACTCAAATCCCTTTAATTATGGTTGAAAATGAATCTAGGATTGGCACAATATATTCACTATCACTTATGAAATTTGAAACTGAGAACATCTTCGTAAGGCGTTCATTATTTCCATAAACTGTTATATAGCATTTTAACCAAGTAGTTTTTAGATGAATCTGGACTTCAGGTGAAGAGGAATGATTCGCAGACTTAGGAATATGCTTGGAAGGACTATAGGGAGGAGCTCAAGTAGTTTCAAGACAATATGAGTTAAATGGACCGCTCAGTACCAAGCACTTCTGCTCGATACCGACCACTATTTTGATCCTTTATGGTCTTCCAAAGCTCTTGCACATGGAATAATTACTTGTATAATCATGGAGTGCTTTTCTCATGGAATAAATGAACAATTCTAAGGATTTACCGAAGGAAAGAAAATAGTACATGCGATATCAGAACCTCTTAGAAATAAGATAACCTCTAAGGAAAAATGCTCGAAACGCAGTGGATCGAGGATAGAAGACCGAAGAAGCAAAGAAGGGGGCGTTCCCCTTCTAAAATTCATTTAGGTACCGACCACTTCTAGTCTGTCTGAGTAGAATTTTTGACTCGGCGGGCCACATCTCCCTCTCTGCATTCTTAGACCTGGATATGGGCTTGGTATCTCATGGGCCTCCGGTTCTGCTAGATGATTTCACTATAAATACAAACTATGTAGCTACTGAAGAAGGACTTTTTTTGTTCATTATCTTCTTCATCTTATATCTCTCCTCACCATATTTATTAAGGCAGATACAGTTGGTTGTTCTAGGCTATAAGAAATTGTCAATCCATTGTACCGAAGACTCTTTATCAAACAAGTCAATAAATTACAGTGGATGTAGGACAGAGATTGCCGAACCACTTTGAAAACCATATTGTTCTTTTTATTTTCATATATTTTCTACTAAATCTCTATAATTCTACATGACTTTGGATGTTGTGCCACTTTTGATGTCTACAATTTGGTGTTTTCACTAAAAAAGGAGATTCTTAGGCATAGAGTTAGCTTTCTATTTTAGACTAGAATGAACAGAGGTTAAACCCAAAAGATTTGCATTAAGGGATTTAAATGATTATTGTAAAAGGATCAATGGCATGAAGGAAATCTAGAAGATCATCAGGAGCCATGGCTGGAGATGAGTGGAATGCTCATCAAATAGAGGACAACAACTAGCAGGCAATATTAGGTCCATCTGCCCCAAAGGAGGTGGCTACTAGAATAGAATTTGACAAGAGAATGCAGGAGCAGAATTAGAAGATGGTTGACAGTCAAAAGGTTCTAATGGAAAAGATGGATGCTAAAATAACATTGCTGATCCAGTAGCCATAAGAAGCCAGGAAGAGCAAGAGGAAGATTTCATCTAATGGATCTAAGGAGGAAAAGTCATATACTTTTGGTCAAAATAGGATAGATGGCAAACAAAAACAGAAGGAAAGGTCTATTCACTACTACAAAACAGGCCATTTGCATAGGTTGTTTACCCCCTTTTTGCATCAGTTCAGCAACCGATGCATATGCAACCGATGCAACAGGCTTAACACATTTGCATCAGTTCTGAAACCGATGCAAAAAGGTCCCTTTTGCATCGGTTGTTACTAACAACTGATGCAAAATATTATGGTTGGTTGCTTGAACACAGCCCTCATGTTGCATCGGTTGTAATGATAACCGATGCAACAAAGGAACTTGTTGCCTAGGTTGTTGTTGAAAACCGATGCAAACGAATTCCTCTATTGCATCGGTTTTTTAAAACAACCGATGCAAACTAATCCCTCTATTGCATTAGGTATTTATACCTGATGCAAAAAAGCCATTCTTAAAAACCATTATTACAATACTCAAATAGACTATATATATATATATATATATATATATTATTGATTATATAAAACAATTATTGCATGCAATATTACAATCATTTAAAATTAAATTTGATAGCAAATACAAACTGAATAACATAATACTAAAATAAACATATATCATCAATTATAGTGTTAATAATCTATACAAAATAATGGTTCATACATTCATTTTAGCAGCATAATTCAGATCATGGTGAATATGCCATATGTTGCAGTTGGTATTTTGAATGTAGATTTTCCAATGCCTCTATTCGATTGCAGTGCTTGAAAAACAACATATGAGTTAAACTGAAAAACCTCCTACACTAGAGAATTGAAGTTTCCATACTGGAATGATCCTTACTAGACATTTAACTTCTTCAACTTGCTAGAGAGTGCATAGTCTCCATTTATTGGTTTTTATTTCATCATTTGGTGTCATTATTGCAGCCTTGTGTAAACACCTGCAGCACATACAATGTATTATTGTTGTATATACTCTCTTTTTTTCAATATATAAATGAAAAAACAGTATTTACTTTGATTACCTGAATTGTTCAGTGTGGGGGAGCTTTGAGTTAATTGAACCTCTTTTCATTTCTGGACTAAACAATAGGTTGATGTCCACAGGTTGAACTAAATGTCTCTTTCTGAATGCTACAACGATCACCTGTGCAACGCTCGTAAAGGGACTGCCTTGAGACTTCAACCGAACGTAATATTTTGTGCCCATAAAAAATAATATGCAAGAAAAGATCATGAGTACAGCTGGAATTCCTAGTCCAAGAGCCCAGCTAACATCGTTCTGTATGTATACGATCACCGTTGATGATATCATCATTGTGAAAGTGAAAGCGACATAATACCTGACAACTTCATCCACTTAATATAATGTCAAATCGATATTAATTTGTTTGCCTTCAGCTACTATATTCTAAACAGGAAAATTAGTCATAAATTAGAAATACCTAAAAAAAATTGTAACTTGAACAATATTCATATCTACAACCGGCTATTAGTCTGTTACAGGAAGTTTTTAGGTTGCGCTCAGATCATATCCATGGTATCCTTAACTAATGATGTCTTTGATATAGTTTTACCAAATATTCTATCTACTACACCAACTAAAACTAACCTTATTCTGATGATGGCATGTTGCTAGTGCTACCTTATTTTAAGGAATCAAGTGAGCCCACGTGATCAACTACCAAACTGGTCCAGATCATGTTTGTATTAACCTAAATTTTAACCAAATTCTTTAAATAAGTTTTCAAGAACAGATTTCTCTTGAGCTTTATTTCTATCTGTACACGTAAGATATATAAATATTGTTTTGACTTCCAGGTTCAACAATATCCACACATTTTTTTTCCGAACTTCTAAGTCCTATAATCATGGTATGAAAAATATATAAACTAAAGATCAGTAGGTAAAATTACCTGCATATTCAGGTGCAAGATACCCAAAAGTTCCAGCCAATCTAGTCTCAACAGAACAGCATTTTCCATCAGGTGCAAGTCTAACAAGTCGAAAATCAGCTACCTTAGTTTAGATGCCTCAATATTGTTTATAGACTAAGGTACTCCATCAACAATCACTCAGATAAACACTTCTGCCAACATCCCCTTTAAACTGCTGCTCCACTATATTGCACAGATGTCACCATACCCCTCTCAGTCATCATAACACTGACCACCTATTGCTGCTCCTCCAATCTTCACTGTTACAACACACTTCCCACTGCATTCAATTTCAACTACAGCTAAACTGCACTCTAATTACTCAACAACGGCATTCATCCCCACAACTGCACCTGACCATCACACTTCAAAGTTGAAAATGTAAAGAACATATCCCTTTTGCAAAATGCCCTGATTTTACTTTTTGCTCCTCTCGTTGAATAATATTATTCCTAGTGATATGTACATGGATGAACAAGAATGTATTGCACTATTGCATAAAACATATTTTTGAAGTAAATGAAAACAAGCCAAAATTAAAATAAATCAACCGCCAAGTTGAAAAGTAACTGGTGCAAAATTTGAACTTTGGCTAGTATAGAGATTTATCTATAAAGTAATTAACACATGCATGTTATTCTAGAGATTTATGTATTGTCTTTGAATACAGTGCAGTGCTGTTTTATCACAGTATGCCCAAGAATATATGCGGTGAACTCCATAATGAGTATGTATGTATTTGAAATATGAAGAATTAAGAAAGAGATAAGAAAACTAACTGCAATTGCAGAAGCAGCCAACCCACCACGTTCTCTTGGATCTCTCCTGTAATGATTGCCAAAATAAAGAATGGTAGCATAGTACCATGTCAAAGGGCAGAGGAATCCAACAAGAAATCTGCGATCAAAGAAGAACAAAACAGTATTATTGGAAGAGGTCAAATCATACGGGGAAAAGGAAAGAAAAAACAGAAAAGGCTTGAAAAGCATACGAGAACCATCCAACACCAAAACCAAAACATGGAAGGGGTTTGTCGTAAATTCCAAATCAGGATTCTTCTTCATCTCTCAGTAAACAATACCTTCCCGTGCTATCTTTCATATCTTTAGGCACTCCTGCAAGTAAAAAGATTTTTGCAAACCCCTTGTTTAAACGCTAGTAAATATGAATAACAATTTGATTACCAAAAAAATACTTTAAGATACAGTAGAAATTTACTTGTGTTGCAGACTACATGAGCTATAGTGGAGATTCAAGAGAAAATGCACTTACAGGATACTGAAAGTATATTGTTTCAAATTTATTTTGATTGATTTTGAGACAAAAAAAAGTGTCAAGATTAGATGAGACTAATTTTAACTTCATAACTTGTTGAACAAGTTGTACATAGCATAGTTACCCAATCAATTAAATGTAACTCTTAAAAGATATGGCACATCCGTAGGGTTTCAGTTACCAAATGTAAATTGCTAATAAATAAATAAATAAACAATATGCATCTCATGCAATTAACTGGAGATGAAACCATAAATCCACTTTTTATGTATAGTTTGAATAAAACGTGATGAATCAAAAATAATATGTAACTAATAAGACACAAGATAATACCACTAAATCAATATTCGAGAATGATCAGCTTCTCCCTAAAAGCTCAATGTGGCTGTGCTATATTATAAAATTGTCTATTTAAGATTTGATGATTCCCATGCTAATATTTAAGAACTAATAACTATAAGCAGGTATCATGCATTTTATATGTCAACTAATAACTATAATCTATATTTCAAGTAATTGCTGTGCTATGTTAGAAGTATTTTGAGATGGATCTAAAGGATCCACTAAGCTCTCCACAAAAGTATGAACTTCAGATGAATTGTAAGTAGAATTCTCAGGAATGCGCTAAATTGCTTTTCTTTGCAAATCATACGAAGAGTAAGTAAAAACCTTACATTCAATTGACACATCATACTTGCCATGTACATGGAAAAGTTGACGATCATTCAGACACAACGAATACTGAATAAATTAAGGAAATTAGGTAGTGGTATAAATCTTTTCCCAAGAGTAACCATAAACAAAACAACACACCCTATTAAAAGTAAAAAGTTTATCTTTCATCATCCACAGATCAAATGTTCTCCGTATTTCAATTCCAGACAAATAACATATGGCCAATGACCCGTTAAAATTCATGATTGTCCATCATAAGATAATAACTTAAGTGATACTGCATATATACTAAATATAACTCATATAACTCATTTTATTTGTTGCTTATCATTCTACATTGCAACGGTTCGATACTGCATATATACTAAATATAGAAAATCAAATGTTATCACTATCCAGGTCATGGATAATGCTTTAACTGAGGTTAAATATATTCAACAAAGTTTTAACTTTTAAATATAGAATATTAATAAATTGTTTAATAAATATTGCTTTAATTAAGAAATATTAAAATTCAAGCCACGGTTAGAAACTAATTAATATAGATTGCTTCTGATGTAGACGTTTCAAAATCCAAAATGTAAACAGATGAGTTAATATAGTCAGAGATTGTGCAATGAAGATTGCTTTAGATATTGAATATTGTAAGAACGTTACATGCTATAAATATAAATTCATTAATTGTTTCTTCATAGATTACACCGTATGGGAAAAATGTAGTAGCCTAGCACTTGCAACTTCATTCAAAACATCTATCCTTTAGATCCCACTCTTTCAGCAGTTGAGTGGGCGAAATTGGCCCATTTTTTAAAAAAGAAAAATTGTGTGAAATTGTTTATTTTGCTAAATGATTTTCTGAAAACTGTTTATACATTTTCATAATTAATACTTTGAAAAGAATAATTTTATTTTGCCTCACCTCTAACCACCTCACTTCCACCACATTCACCATTCATTCAGTGAACAACCATCGTCTCCACTATCTCCAAACCTCATACAACACCAGCCCCTATAATAAAAACACTGCACTTCTACCAACAATACAACAACTTACCTTCATTCCTTATATATGATACCCATGCGTATTGTAGTATCATAATTAATTTTGCAAACCAATTTTGATCATTTGGTTTGATGAAGGCATTCAAAGACTGTCTTTCCTTTTTACATTTCACTCTGTTTACAAAACTGCTCTTCTTCATCACTTACCATTCCCTCCTTATATCAATCCAATTACTGACTTGCCAACTTCTCCGACCACCCTGCACTCCAATAATCCAAACCGTTGTCACACCACAAACAAAGACCTGTCCACAAACTTGCAACTCCACATCCGAACTGTTGATAACTCACCCCATACTTTCATTGACTTCATCACTGCCCAAAACACCATCAATTGTTGCTATAAACTGCCTATAAACTTTTACATCCATTCACCTATACAAGTCAGCAACGACATTGCAACCTGTCAACTGCCTCCGTCTCCAGTTCATCGAACACTTCCACCACTGTCACCACTTCTCCAAATACAAACATCACTTCACCATCTACAACAAACTGCTCCACCTCAAAACAGTTCATACCACAGTCACCTCCTATTACTGTCTCTTCCACCCTATTTACCATTACAATCCAACCAGACAACATTATACAACTCATATTGCAATTACCAGAGCATATCATCCACAGTCCCCACAAACTACACCATCCTTTACTTCACCACCCACTTCTGTCATCTATACATAAAACTGCACATCTGCAATTTAAACTACACAACATCGCCAGGCACAGGCCACAAAACATTCATCAACCTCTATCACTTCTGCTTCTAAAACCACTGATCTGCATAAACCACTCAGCACCATTATCATCTTCGACCATAAACACTACCCTATCACTTCCACAGACCAACCAACAACCTACTGTCAAAAGTTACTACAGTGCACAGTGCACACACAAACTATCATCAACCAATACTATTTCACTGCCATCACATACTACTTCAGTCTCATTCATCACTGCATCTAAATCCCAAACCACTGCACTGACACCTTGCAGTTCAACAAAACTTAATCCACTAGTTCTTTCCCCTTACTGCTCCATTCACCAAACTCTCTACATTAACATCCATTCATCCACTGCACTGTACCAAATTCTTCCACCTGCAACCTGCCTGCAGCCACAACATTGTAGCTTATGTGGCATCCTATTTGTACTTTTGTAATTCAATTTTTCTCCTGGAATTTTCTCCAAGCATGCTTTTGATTTTAGGAAAACAAAACTGACAAAAAAGGTTGCTGGGAAATTCTAAATTCTAAATTGATTAACCCATAGGTCGAGTGAAAATTCCATTTCTAAAACTAATGATTCTTACAATGATCCATGAATCTCAAAAACCATATACGGATTGGAAAAGCATCCCAAACTCATTTAAATACTGCCAAAAAAATTATGAAGAATCAATTTCAAGTCAACTATTATGAATCGGTCATTGTTTTCATAAAGAAGAATTGTAAAATCAAGGGCTTCATGTTTCCACTGTGGCTCAATAACTCAAGCTATCCTTCAAAAATATATGAATTTTTCTCAAAAAAGTCGATGTCAGCGAGAAAAGTAAATTTATACCTGAAAATCAATCAGCAAACTCGAAAGTTGAAATCAATCAGCAAAATCGAACACTCGAAATCAAACGATCCGATGATTATTTTGAAAGCCGCGAATTATTTTAGGGTTTTTTTTCTTTTTAGAAGCCGCGAATTATTTTGGGGGAATAGAATGGAACGGCGGCAAACGTGGGAATAACCTAATTTTTGAAATTGCATCGCTTAGGAAACGAAACCGATGCGAAAAGTATTACATTGGACGCAGTTGCATCGGTTTACTTTAAAACCGATGCGACTAAAACAATTTGCACCGACGTATTTGCATCAGTTGTTGGTGACAACAGATGCAAATTTGACTTTTTTATTAGCTACTGCTTTCCACGTACCAATTGCATCGGTTATTAAGACAGAACTGATGCAAGTAGTTCTATTTGCATCAGTTTTTACTTAAACCGATTCAAATGAGGCGATGCAAATGGCCTGTTTTGTTGTAGTGATTGAAGCTGTAGAATAAGTCATTGGAAGAAGTCCCAACACTCCCGCTAGAAGGAATCAACTCCGTATTGACTAAAATTAGGTTAGTACCGAGAAGAATATTGGAGGACTAGGGGAACAAGGAGCTGATGCCATGGACTTATCTGATTCAAAGAATGATCTATAGCATGAAAGAGATGATTACGAGCTTCATGTTGCAGCTAGTGATGTTGTAGTTCAAAAAACAACAATGGAACAAACCGAATGTCAACGGAAGGCCGGAGTAGTGATTCTCCCAAAGATCGGAGAATCTAGATGTCAATAGCAAATTGAGATTTTTTGCATAGCTAAACACTCAGTGCAGCCCTTGATAGTCAACCTTTCGAGTACCGTGCTAACGAGGAGTATATAGTAGATACGGCAAAATGGTTAGAACAAGAAAGGGAAGGTAGAAAGAATAAAAGCCGAGGTTCCATAACAAGTAAAACTCCGTTCGTGGAGAACATTCTTAAGGAAGAGTATCCGAGGAAGTCTAGGATGCCAACAATGGCATCATATAATGGGACTACTGATCCCAATATCACTTATTCAAGTATGAAAGGCATATGGATGGTGCTATGGTGACGGACGCGGTGCGGTGTAGGTGTTTTCCTATCTACTTAGAAGGTACTGCATTAATGTGGTTCACTCAGCTCACAGTGAAGTCCATATTGACTTTTAAAAAGTGGCAAGGAAGTTCATGGAGCAATTAAGGCTCCATACTACTTGGTCTAAGGATGTGTTACGCTTTTTGAGCCTATCCTAAGGACCTAAGGAGTCATTGAAGGGGTTCTTGAGTCGGTTTAATGTTGTAATAATGAAGGTTAATAATCCAAAGGAGGATTAAGTGTTTACGGCTTTATTCTAGGGCATACATCCAACATGGACTTCGGTAAATAGTTGAAGATGAAATAACCAACGACTATGGAGAAATTCCATGAAAGACTAATCAGTTCTTGTGCTTGGAAGAAGCTAGTCAAGCAACTGGACAAACAAATGGTGGATAGTCGAAGGAAGTAATATAGAGCAATGTAGTGATTAAACAGATTAGAGTAAGCTTCGATAATGTGGTGGTTAATGTTGGAAAATTGAATAATCAAAAGAAAAGGAATCAGGGCTCTGGCAGAAAGCGGAATTAAAACAAGAAGCGCTTGATGAATATGCACCCCTGAATGATATGTTATAAAATATGAACCTTGTTATGCAAGGAACAGAATGAAAAAAAAAGGCCGCCTAGGAAGAAGGGGATCAAGGAGGAAAGGTGCTCAATAAAGTACTATCATCTTCATGAAGCTCATGGAAACAACACGAATGAGTTCCGAAACATGAGAAACTTTATCGAGGAATTAAAATAGAAGAAAAAGATGCAATAATATATTAGGAATCCATAAGATGGCGGATAAGATGCTCAAGCCTAAGGGTCGAGCGCCCAAAGAAACTAGCCTGGACCTAGTGGAGTAGGTCCCATGTGCACTAACAGAAGATTAATTATAATTACAATAACAGGAGGACCTCATCCAGTGGAGAAAAGATGGAAAGAAATAGAACAGTACACGAGCTTGTTGAAGCATGCACCATAAGAGAGTTTCCCCATCGAGGATGGTGCCCCATCTAAGCAACAAAAAATGGTAATAGCTGATATAGTTTTCAAGAATAGGGATGCTGATGAGTCAAAGCATCAACTTACTATCCGTGGTGGTAACTTTTATTGTTGGACCGACAAAGGTACGTCAGGTCCTAGTGGAAATTGGAAGTTCTATAAACATTCTGCTTAGGAGATTGTTTGAACAAATGAAAATTAGCATGAAGGGTCTCAAGGCCAATAAAACCAAAATTAAAGGATTTATGAGTAAGGAGAAACAACCGATTGGAATAATTGATTTATGGGTTGAATTAGGTGAAGGAGATCAAAAGCCTGTGTGGATCCAAATGTATGTTATATAAGATGATTATTTAGTGTATAACGTCTTCTTGGGACGACCAACCCTGGTTGATTTTAAAATAACATTGTCTTATTAGTGGTTAATAATGAAGTTCTGTATGGAGAATAGGGTCAGATCAATAAGAGAAGACCAGAGCGTAGGAGTCGAATGTTATATTGTAGAGTTGAGGGAAGCGACCCGATGGGAGAAAGACAAGAATGTGGAGAAGGCTCTCTGCATTAGGAATTCAGAAGCATAGCAATTAAAGCCTAAGCCCTAGCTCAAGAACAATAAATGGTTCGATAAGTCTATGGATCCCAGGAAGAAGTCAGAGGAAATGGGAACAACACTGGCTGAACTAAAAGGTTGAAGTTCCAAGCAACAAGGACGATCCTTCTCGAATTCTCAAGATTGAATCTCATCTCAGTGTTGGATTGAAGAAGGAATTGTTTAATTTCCGTCGTGGGAATTTGGACGTATTTAGTTGGATGCTTTTAGACAAATGTGGGATAGCATTAAAGAACGCATGTTACACGCTGAACGTGGATCCATGGTTTCCATTGGCAAAGAAAAAGAGGCATAGTTTGAACCTAGAGCGATCCATTGTGCTAAAATAGGAAGTGGAGAAGCTGATAGCAAATAGCTTTTATCCGTGATACATCATACTTGATTGGGCGTCAAACCTATGTTGGTTAAGAAATTGAATGGAAAGTGATGGACATGTATTAATTATTTTGATTTAAATAATGCATGACCAAAGGATAACGTTCCCTTATCTAGGATCAATCAACTGGTAAATAGGACCGTAAGACATGAGTTGCTCTCATTTATAGACGCTTATTCAGGACATAACTAGATATCGATGCATATACTGGATTAGGAGCATAGAAGCTTTATAACAAATTTAGGATTGTACTGATATCAAGTAGCGCCATTTTGTTTAAATAATGCTGGAGCTACATACCAAAGATTGGTGAATTCTATGTTCTAAAAGTAGATTGGACAAATGATGGAAGATCCGGATGATATGCTCATGAAGTCATGACTATCAAGGATCCACTTGGATAATCTTTCGAGATATTCAATGTACTACGAAAATATGGAATAAAGCTAAATCCATTAAAATGTTCTTTTGGTGTGCATCGAGGAAGTTTCTAGGATTTATCCTGAATGCGAGGGGCTATGAAACCAATCTAGATAAGATTAGTGCCTTGAGAAACATAACTGCCCCAACCATGAGAATGGAGTTACAGAGCTTGAACGCGAAAGCAGACATATTGAGTCGGTTCATCTCAAGGGCGATGAATAATTGCATACCATTCTTCGATGCACTTAAAAGAGGAAGAAGAATTTTGTATGGAATCAAGGCTATCAGATCACCTTCAAGGAGTTATTAAGACACATGGAAATACTATTGGCTCTGTCCAAACCAATGGACAATGAGGCATTATTTATCTATATGGTAGTGTCCACTCACACAATAAGTATAGCATTAGTATGTGAAAAGGTGAGGATTCAAAGGTCAATTTATTATATCAACAAATGGTTTACTGGAGTTGAAGAACTACCTAAATTGTAAAAATTTACGTATTACTTGTTGATTACATCAAGGAAGCTGAGGCCATAACTTTTAGGGTCATCTAAGAAAAGTGTCAATGGATCAGTCCTTATAACAGATTTTATATCAATCTGAGACATCGAGGAGGTTGCTAAAGTGGAATATAGAGTTGAGTTAGTATTATATTATGTACTATCTAAGGAGGGCGATAAATGAGCAAGCGTTGGCAAATTTCATCACTGAGTTTACTAAGTGAGATGGTGAAGAGGATGATGATACAGAAGTATTTTCCCGTTGGAAGCTGTTTGTTGATGGATTGGAATGAATATAGTTCAGATGCGGGAGTAGTTCTTGAAACTCAGGAAGGACTATTATTTGTTACGCACTGAAGCTGGATTTTCCTATGATCGACAACGAAGCTGAGTATGAGGCATTGATACTGGGGCTAAGGATAGAAAAGGACCTAGAGATAAGGATGTCGCATATATTCGATGATTCCCAATTAGTGATTTTCCATGTGAGGAAAGAGTACCATGCTGGGGTGTGAGACTTGATCCTTACCCGGCAATGACACTGGAACTGTTGATGATATTAAGCACTGTACAATTATGCACATCCTAGAGAGGGGAAAGTAAAAGGCTGATTCATTGGCCAAATTCGATAGTTTTGATGAAGCATAAATGAGGGGTTTGGTTCCAACAGAAGTGTCGACGACTCCAACTATCGACCAGATCGATGTTGAGTGGAGTTTGGAGGCCACAAAGGAAGAGGAGTGGCGGATGACTCTAATTAAGGAATATTTACTTAAGGGGACTTTACCAAGAGAAAGAAATGAATGGAAAACTCCTTTAGAAAGCATCTCGGTTCATGATGCAAGAAGTAGTGTTGTACAAAAGGAATTTCTCTGCCCCTTGCTTTGATGTGTAACTAAGGATAAGGCTAGGAAAATACTTATGGAAATACATGAGAGTAGCTATGGTGACCACATTGGGGGGCAGACTTGGCAAAAAAGGTACTTAATTAAGGATATTTCTGACCAATGATAAAATAGGATATAGTCAGTTACACCAAACGATGCGACCGTTGCCAAAGATTTGCAACGATTCAACAAGCCCCATCAATAGATTTTACGCAAATTTTTAGCCCATGGTCATTTGCAGTTTGGGGAATTAATATTATTGGATTACTATCGATAAAAAAAGAGAGGAGCTAAGTATGCAATAACTGTAGTGGATTACTTTATGATATGGGATGAAGCGGAACCTCTTGCCATAATCACAACAGAAATGGTAATCAATCCTTGACGAAGAACATTATCTGCAAGTTCAGAGTTCCCAAGAAGACCATAATGGACAATGGAACTCGGTTCGAATGTACCAAATTCAAATATTTCTACCGCCGGTACAAGATGAAGAAAAGCATTTCGGCAGTAGCATATCCGCAGGCGAACGGACAAGTGGAGGCGGTTAATAAAATCATCAAATCCACCTTGAAGAAATGGTTAACTAGAGCCGAAGGCAACTGAGTTGGTGAGCTTTCATTAGCATTGTAGACTTATAGGATGACCCACGAGTTTGTGACTCGACGTATGTCATTCACTTTGGCATACAGATCAGAGGCTATGATCTTGATAGAACTAAAAGTCCCTTCTCTTCATAAAAGGCACTACGATCCAAAGGTAAACAAGAAACTCATACTTGAGACCCTCGATTTGGTTGATGAGAAAAGGAAGAAGGCAGAATTAAGGGTAACTGCTCACCAAAAAAGGGTAGCTGACACTTTAACACCAATGTCTCGAACCATACTTTTGACGTACTCGTTCTGAAACGAGTTCCACCGGGTACATGGGCATTTGGTCCAAAATTAGAAGGTTCTTATGCAATCGAATGAAAGCTTGGAGATGAAACATTCACGTTGGCAATAGTTGATGGAATCCTAATCCCACTAACATGGAACAACGACTTGCTACGAGACCACTATACTTAGTTTATTTTTGCAAATATGCCACCTAAGAATTATGGGGGCAATGTAATAAGCCCGGACTTGCCTTAATTTTGATTTATAATTACAATTTTCTTCTTGAACCAATGGAACTATGTTTTTGTAAGAGAAAATTTTTTGTTCAGTGATTAGTAGCATGGTTAAGAAAAAACTTTTTCGGTCTGGGATTAGGACTGAGAAAGGTAATCGTCAGGGTCGATCAGATAATTCGACCCTATCATTCTAACCTGGAAGTAGTTTTAACTCTCTTGGCTTAAGATTAAGGCCAAGAAGTATTATTTAAGCGGTCGATTGGATAATTTGACCCCGACGTTTAGGAATTTGCCATTGCTTGGAGATAGGCAATGTCAAGATGGAAAGACCACATAGGGGTCGATGGATAATTCGACCCCAACCTTTAGGTATTAGTTGTTGCTCGAAATTAGGCGACGTCAAGAAGGAATGCTCGGAATTGGACAGTTAAGGAGCCAGTTTCTAAAGTCAGAAACTGGTGCGTGGTTAAAACCCCAAAGGTCACACTTGCAGCCTTTGTAGGATATGCTAGGCTAAATTTAGGCAAGAATGGTAAGCATTTACTTTCGATCAACATTCGAAGTCAGATGAGACTAGGAGAGGATTCCTGAAGGTAGGCATTAAAAAACACAGATTCTTGGATATTTGAACCAGTGTATGGTAAAATCCTCTATGACTGTGCTTACAGCTTAGCGAGACCTGAGGATAAGTAAGGACGGTCAACGAAGGATGAAAAACGGTACTACAGAATTTCTCCGATCCAGGATTAGGGCTGTAGAAGTACAATCAGATTGGGGGCAAATGAATAATTTTCCCTATATGATCAAAACACTAATCACACATGTTACCATCAAAATTAAGGACGTCTAGATTTCTATGTTCAAGCTGCTATTCGTCAAAAATCGAGCATAGCAGGGAACTTGAATTATTCATAACTAGTTGTGGTCAAAGGAAACTCGATCTAACACGAACAAGAATAATCACGGAGTTTGTTAAAAGTTATAGTTCATGTTCATTCACTTTGGCAGCTCTAAATGTGGCTAATCAATGGAATTTGATCAAAGCAATTGCAGAAATGTTATTTATATGCATAGATTTGTAATAAATAAAAGCCTTTTACGGACATAAGCATGTATTATATAGGTAACTTACGACTAAGGCAATTATGTTATATGTATAGCCAATTATATTGTACATGCAGGCAGTTGTATATAAGCAGATACATAATATAAAAGCACATATAAGAAAAAGAAACAAAGAATATGGTAAGAAAAGTAGTTTTTCATTACTAAAGCTTTTATATAAAATAGTAGCAGGAACCACTCCCGCACAAGCACGGCCTATTACAACAAAAGGACAAAACACAACTAAAAGAGCCATTACGTTCACAAGCTTTAAAAATCTCCTCATTGTGCTTCCCTCTCTTGTTTCCCTTGCAACTAGGATAAACAGTTACCCTCTTATGCTTTAATCCACCCTTGGAATGATGACCCGGAGTTTTTGACTGGTCCAAAATCATCGAAAACCCATTCGTTGAAAGCAGACAAATGATATCTACCACTTTTAAATATTATCATCAATTTTATAAATATACAACACTAAACAAAATGTATATGGTGAAATTTCAATAATACACTTACTAGAGAAATCTTATATCTATTAGATGTGCTTTAATACAAACCATTCTCAAGTTGCTATAAATCTTCCGCTGCACAACTCTGATGAGAGAGGCATCAACAGACTTTCTTGCGAAATCAATAAACACGTCAATATGGAATAATATTGTAAGCAAGAAAGAGATCTCAACACATGATGAATAAAAAAAATTGAGTAATAAAATGTTAATACAAGATATGGAAAAATTAATATATTTATTGGATTGGATCACCAGTGAAGTGACTACCTGCGTACCCACCCAAATTTGGTGCACCTAATTTGAAATAGGATCAAATCCAAACATAGTTATTCAAGCTAAACAATAAAGCTGATAAACTCCAAGGGAGTATACAATTACATCTAACAAATATGCGATAAACAACATTACAAGTATATAGTAAATAGGCGAGAAGAACAGACATAAATAAATAACAAGCATAACAAATATATAAAAGTGCAAGTAAAGATATACAGAGATATCAACAAAACAACCTATAACCTATAAAACAAAGGTTCTGAAAATACAAGGGAAGATTAACATCGAGGAGAGCCTAAGACACTTCTCAATGTAATAACAATGAATCAACTTAAATGGTCGAATCGAAATACAAAGAAAGAATTTCCAGCAATGACTAGGAGAGTGTGCCTCCTTACCGGAAGTATACCTATAGAAATTATAAGTAAGAACAATGATGGCTATCGGAAACCTCCAAGCCAGACCTTGCCAACCTTACCAAGTATCCAAGTATTTCACATCTCTGCGGGCATACAACCGAATCCAATCTAGAACCGATGTGAAGATACCCTAATGGGATCAACCCCATACAGCTTGGCACACACTCGCTCTTTATTTAGTCATTTCCGACAAAGGATAACAATGCTCAAAATGAGCAACAAATCATCTTAGATTGAAGAAATAAAAAGATGAAGAGATATGGTTAAACATAGGTGTGATACCCTTATCTCCCAAAGAGAAACCAAGAGGGTAAAGTTCCCTCTTAATCAAATGAGATGGCTAAAAGGGATGTTATTTCCATTTAACCAAAAATTTACTAAATGGCAACCTCAGTTAAATGGTGGTGTAAGTTCCTTTTAACGGAATATCAAGGTTAAAGGTGCCATTTCCCTTTAACCAATAGGTATCAAATATGTACTCAAATTTTTCTAAGAGTATTTCAATTAATAAAGTGATTTGAGACGACCCGACTTTCATTCCACAGAAAGACGCATCATCTTTAAGAAAGAAAGAGGTAGAAATAGAATAGATAGAAGAAAAGAACTTAACAAAATCAGAATCTCACAGCAGAATGAAAAAATATACATAACATAACTATTACATAGTCTATTACATATCAGAGTTACATAGATACGACAACACAAGATAGACAGTTATAAAAGTCTGTCTATTATACAACTCAAGTACAACACATATATCACAGAGATACATCACAGAGGAAAACACCATATAACTACAAATGCTGAAGCCTCCTGCTCCATAACTCCTCCGGTATTTGTCAAAGCAAACCTGAATCCCTTGGCTACTCGTAAAAATTTGAGTACCCAAGAGTTTAAAAAAACAGAATAAACTCCGGGTCAGACATGGGTCTGGTGTGAGTAAACGGGTTAAAGTTGCTTAACTTTTAAAACCATTGAAAACAAAAGGTATCATGCAAGACTCCCCACAAATAAACATGGGTAAGTTTTTACCTTACGCTAACCAAAACATTTGATAGGAAATCCAGTGATATTATAATAGTGTCTAGGGTTTTCAAGTAAATAGAAAATAGCCAAAATTGTTACATCTATTAAATTCCAGCTACTAGCCACAAAAGTGGGTAATACAATCAAAACTGTAGGGGCACGTAGGAAGAATGGGTTTGCATCAATGGTAGGGCTACTGGGATATCGCCCGTCACAGTACGTGGCCTAGATCACCATACCAAGGATCACTCCCGACCCCCTGCAACACAAAGCCGAAACCATTCCTTACTGAACAGTTCCGAACAAGACCACCCCGGCGATTCTAGCTAGCAATCGCCCCACACAGCCGAAATAAAAAGGGACATCTAGACAGGGGTATATCTCGTCCTACTTGGGCACGACCACTTAGCCTTGCTGCACCTCCCCTGTTTTAGCCATTCCCGGTTGATGAGGCTTGAGGATGCGATTACCTTTATAGAACACATCTATCTTAGAATGCTCATCGTCCACCTGACGATGTTCTGAAAGCATTCAATCCATACAAGTTCGTTTCGGGTTCGAACGAGACCGAAGGCATTATCTCGTTACACTCATTTTGGAATCACCCTCAGAGTTAACGACAATAACCCTTGCACTCTAAAAACTCCTTCTCGAACCTGAAAGTACTATCTCCGTTATACTCATATTGGAATCACCCTCAGAGTTTTTAACGACAAATAGTTCTTACACTTCGAGTTTTCAACTCGATCTTCACTTGAATTCATGACCTAACGTTTAACTTGGATCGATGTGGTTTTCTGATAATCAAATTTGATACCTGATCCCGGTCTCATCGAACCAACGTGTCTTACAGGCCAAGTTGTTTAAAGGTTTAAACAATTCAATTCAACTCAATACAATTCAATGCTTTGAAATCGCACAGCATTAACATAGATAAATATCACACATTTATCTTTGATATAACTAATATCATATCACAGAATTTCACAACACATATCATCAATAGATATCAATCCAAAGATATCATCCAATTCAGACATTCAACAACCAATCATCCATAAGCAAGCATTATCAATTTATATCATAATTAATTTAATTACTTAAATTAAATTAAACCCTTAAGAATCAATCACTAGATCTTTCTCATACAATTACTAACCTTAATTAATAAATCACTTCTTGATTAAATTAATTAATTAATCAATGAATTCCCAATCTAGATCAATTATCCTTTAATCATCAATTAATAATCCTCAATTATTAACCGATCTCCTTTAATACAAAGTAATTAATCCTTAATTACTTCCATAATCAATTAATTAATTGATTAATTATCCATCAGCTATCGATTAATAACCTTAATTATTAATCAATATCTCTATACAAATTAATTAATCCATAATTAATTTTATAATTAATTAATTAATTTATTATTAATTAACTAATTAATTATCTCTTAATTATTGATTAATAAACCTAATTATAAATTATTAATTAAGAACTTAATTACAGATTACTTACTTCATAATCACCAGTTAATTAATCATTTAATTAATCCTTAATTAACCGTTAACTCATCCATAATTAACAGATAATCAATCCTTAATTACCATTTGATTAATCCTTAATCACAATTGATTAATCAATTAATTACCATTTAATAACTTCTTAATCAATCCTTAATTACGGATTAATTATTCTTTAATTATTAATTAATAAAACCTTAATTATTAATTAATAAAATTTAATTACAAATTAAGCACTCCTTATTTACTAATTAAGTAACCTTTATTACTTAATTAACAACTCATTAATTACTTGATTAATAAATCTTAACCACTTAATTAATTAAGTTTAATTTCACTTAATTACTTGATTAATGAATCCCTAATCATTAATTAATAATCTAGTTAATTATCTTTTAATTACAATCTAATTATCTTAAATTAATTAACCTTAATCCTTAACCATTTGTTAATTAAGTAAATTATTTCCCTTAATTAATTTCTTAATTAATTCTTTATATTTAACTAATTAATTAAACTTAACTTCTTTAAATTAACTCAATCAAAATTAAGATATTAAAACGTTAATTAAGATAAAACATTTACCCTATAAATGCTTTAATTGACTTAACATATTACAATTATTATTTTATAACTATCCTTACTTTAATTAAATTATTAATTAATTTTTAAGTTAAAACAATCATTTAACTTGATAAATTAAAGTTACCAAAACACAACTTAAATTAACTTAAATATTTATCAATTTATAGTTTTAAAACTAATTTCAATTTGAATTTAAAACTTGTCTTTTTATAAACCTTTAAAATTACTTTCAAAACTCGTTTTCAAAGTCATTTTAAAATTTCTTAATAATGTTTAAATTTAACAAACTTCAAAACTTCTTAAAATATGTTTAATAAAAACATTTATTAAAACATCAAGTAATTTATATAAGGTTTATACTAATTTAAATTTTAAAATTTCGAAAACAAGTTTTAAAACATTTTTAAAATCTTCTTAGAACTATTTAAGTGCTACTGCTTCGGGTCAAAGCCGTTGCTTACTCGGGTCAAAACCCGAGTTCCTTTCTTCCATCCCTTTTTTTTCAAAACTTTAATTAAATACAGTTTAACAAAAACTACAAGTTTCCCTACCCAACATACTCGAGAACATCTCGAGTTTGCCCATGCCAAACTCGAACGCGACTTCGAGATTTTCCCATGCCAAACTCGCTGACACCCAACCACCATCTCGTGCACATGCACGTCACCGTTGGTCACCTCTGACCAACGTCATCACCTACGGCAACTCTCTCAACACCACAGCATCCCAAATCGACCACTCAATCATACATACTCACCACAAATCGAAATTGGGTATTACTGTAGAACCCAAACCCAAACGACCCCATACAATCTCCCTTCAACCACCAAGCTCCCTTGCCAAGCTGATATGCTACCCCCAGCCAAAATCCCAAAGCACTCAATCCAACAGTGCTTACGAAAAAAACAAAATCCAACCTATACAAAAACTAGGGTTAAAATCTAATTCCGGTCATCGCCGTCGCCGTCGTCCCCTATAACCGCAACCACTATTTTTCCCTGAACCACCATGGCCTCCTCCACCTCTAGTAGCAATTCCGATCCACCAAATTGCACCAGCCTCTAGAAATTACCCAAAATCAAATTTCTAGAAAACCTAAAATTCCATATTCAAACCCATTTTAAAAAATCAGGATTTTTGTGTTAAAAATCATAATTTTGAATGATGATTTAATACATAAATATGAATTGATCAAATTCAAAATTTTACTTATTTCATTATATAAGTATTCACTGCAAACTTCTTGTTTACAGTAAAACTCTAAACTTATTTTTCTTAAACATATTTTCATAAGCTAGATGAATTTAAAACTTAACTAGTTTGTTTTAAATCCAAAGCTTCAAAGTTTTTATATGAAAAGTTTGAATTTTGTTTATTTATAAAAACTCTGTAAACATGAATGAATAGAGGAAAACCAATTTATAGGCATGTAGAAAATAAATACAACCATATTTATAGAATTATATACACTATCAACACATGCAGATATCAAAGTCTCAGCAATCACTTAAGCAACCATTATTATCCTACTTAAGTTTTAAAACTAGATGTTTACTCACCTTAAATTAGCACAGTTTTGGAAACTAAAATGTAATCCCCCTTTTAAAAATTTGAAAACTGTTGTTGCTGATACTAGATTTCTTTAAAACTGGAAATGATCAAGGCTTTTGAAAATGGGTTGTTTTCCAGATTGCATTTGAAGCTTTAAAACTGGGTTGACAGGTTACATTTTGAAGCTTGACCTCAGGCATACAATTGAAACATGTTATAAGTCTTTGATTTATGCTTGATAAAAAATATTATAGAGTTGATTAATTTATTTAAGGAATGAACTTTAGATTGAAGATTATCAGGCTTGATAAAAACATCACAGGGTTTGGAAATGTTTTTTTAGTGGAGATATACATTCCTGGTTTCAGTTGTAGGTTTGAGGAGATCAGTATTTTGAAAAAAAACTACAGATTTTTGAACTTGGATTTGAATAGGGTTTTCAGTTTTGAGAATATGATTTCAGGTTTCAGATTGAACTTGAGGAATTGAGTATGGGTTCAGACTTTTGATAAAACAACATTACAGGGTTTGGTTTCTTTTTGAGGATTTGGGATGAAAATTTACTACAGGTTTTTGTTTCTATTTTTCATATGAAAATACTTTGGTTTTGTGGCCATGGATTCTTGTTTGAACTCAAAGAAAAAGAAGGAAGAAGATAATGGGATTTTATAAAAATGAATTTTAAGCTTTAATAAAATTTAAAGAAAAGAAAATTAAGAAAAAAAACACTTGTCATCTTTGATTACATTTGTCATAACCCAAGCTTATTTTCCTAACACATGTATTCTATTATGTTTAAAAATGAACACATGTCACACATTATTTTTAAATTATTTTAAAAAAGATTTTTTTAAAACCCTTGTTATCAATTTGCTTAATTTGTAAATACTTTACTAATTTATGAATGCTTTTATAAATTTATAAATCCTTTTTCTTTTCTTATAGAAATAAAACTTTCAAAATAAAATAATATATAAACTAATTAGATTCCAAATAAAATAATATAAAATTATTTAATCCATTTTACATGCTAATTTAAATGCTCTTTCCATTTATTTACTACAAAACAAACATTTTCCAAATTTATATAAATAAAATTCTTTTTGTTTTAAATTAATATAAAAACAAATCTTATTTTTAAAAATAAGAGCTTTATTCATAAATCTTTTATATACAAATGTATTTCAAGATACACATTCTTTTTAAATTACAAATTCCAATTCAAATTTAAAAATTTAAAAATTCAATTTAAACTTCAATTTCAAATTAAATATATCGTTATTAAATTAAACACACTATTAAATTAAGAAATATTAAATTCCAATTTTAAAGTTAATTTTTAAATAAACATGTATTTAAACAACACTTACTAAATTAAAATGTTAAGCTTATCAAAAATCAAATTTATAAAATGACACAAATAAATTAATTCTTTCATTTAAAATCAATTAATTTCTAAATTTAAAAACATCACATAAATTTCATTTTGGTTTTTTATATTTGAAGATACAGTTTTTATCAATTTTATATGATTTAATTAAGAGATTATGTCCTTTTAAATTCTCCGAAATTCTGGGATATTACATTCCTTCCCCTTTAAAAGAATTTCATCCTCGAAATCTAAAATAGAGATAATCCAAAATCTTTTTATTTCGTTTAAACCATTCAAGCATTCCTATCAACCAAACATTATCAACCAACAACAATCCATCCAAACAAACAGTTTTTTTTTAAACAACCAATTCATTCAATCAAGCAATCCTAATAATCCGGACATAGATCAAGATAAGTCTCCCTAAACTATTCAGAGTTTCCCAAGATAAACTCTGAAATCCTAACTCCACAACAAAAGATAGATCGTTCATGTATTTCCTCAGATGAGATATGTGAAAAACTATGTGAATTCCAGTCATCCCAACTGGCAATTCAATCCTGAAGACTACAACACTAATCTTCTCCTAATAAACTCCACCATCGCAGATACCTCACAGACCATAACTTGGACCAAAATCCAGACGATCTTTTGACTCTACTCCATAGAACGGAATTCTACAAGGTCTTCTAAACAAAGCTTCACAGGGTGGCATCCAAATACTCGTCTGATAACTTATATGAGAATTCCAATAAATGCAGATGATCCTCCTAACATCCACAAAAATCCAAAACACAAGCTCTCTCAAATCTCTAAGATTTGATTCAGCCTTTCCGTTGGTTTGGGAATGATAGGCTATACCCAAATTTTAATCTCGAACCCCAAGCTGATCACAAAGCCTTCCAAAACTAGCTGGAGAAGATAAGATCACAATTGCTAACAATGCTGACTAAAACACCAAACAGTCAGATAAACCCTCAAGAAAAACATAGCCAACAGATGCTATAGAACGGATTGCCTCAACCAGAATAAAATGGGCGTTCTTTGTTAACCAATTCACAATCACCCATATTCCTTTAATTCCCTCTTGGTCCTTGGCAAACCTTCGAAGAAATCCAAAGAAATCACTTCCCACTGGAACTTCCACTTCGGAACCTCCAAAGACTACAACAAATCGGCGGTCTTCTGCTGATCACCAACACTTGCTAACAGATCGCACATCCAAAGATGAAAGCATCTACATCCTACTTCATGCTTGACCACTAGAAGACTATCTTCATATCCATATATATGAACGCCCTGGGCTGGGCACTCAACTTGGAGCGTTGACTCCTCACCAAAACTTCTTGCTTCAAAATCAAAGAATTCGAAACACAAATCCTTCCGATGATCCTCAATGTTCCCTTGACCAATCCATCTCAAAACATGGAACACTGATCATCATTGGCTCACCTCATCTGTCTCAGACACACTAAATGTCCAAGCAGATCTCAAATTTATTCCTGCCATCCGAGATAGCTAGAACAGGCACACTAGTCAGCCTTGCCTTCAAATCTGAGAAAATCTCTTCACTCGGGTCCACTTCTATTCCTGTAGAACTCTGCCAAATCAAAAAACTTCGGTTGCTTCTACTCTTGAATAGTAGCTATCCAGTCTGGATCTACAGAAATACCATCATCAAAACAAAATGCTTCCTCAAAGCCTCTAACACTAACTCCAAATGTCGCTAGCTCTCCTCTTCGGACTTGGAGTAGACAAGAAAACATCGATGAACACGAGAATAACTTATACCAGACATCACAAATCTCGATTCATCAAACTCACACAGAATCTCAAAAGACTCATCCGTCCAGGCCACAAAGAAAACAGCTGAACTCCCATGGGGAAAACAAGGCTGAACAACAGGCACTACTTCCGAAATTAAAAACGATCCAAAACTCTATCTCTTGATGAGGAAAAACTTTTGCTCCCTTGGAACATTCGAAAAATCACTGACCACCTCGATGGACTCTACACCTCTTAGAGATACCTCACTCCATGCAGAAGATGACTCAAAAGAACTCTGGCATCATCGCAAGTCACTTGCGATTCTTCTCAACCTAGCTTCCAAAGATACAATCCTTGCTTACTTACATCAACAGCCCAATACCATCCAACCAATCCAAATCCATACAAGATCAAAACCCTTTAGATCGAATAAAAGGTTTCTAGAAAAACTATGGGAAGATAAGAAACTCTTAAGCTTCTACAGATCTGATCTATCTTGGTTATCCATTTTTAGGGCTTGGTTCAAAGGTAGGAGGGCTAAGCAATCAAAGATAGAGAGATAAAATTCCTCTAGAACTCATGTTGGAAATCCGAACAGATACCCAACAAATTTATATAAGTATATATTTAAAAATTACAAATGCGCGCTCTCAAGATAGGCACCACTCAAGAGCCTAGGTATTATCTCAACCTATGCTTTGATACCAAGTGAGACGACTCGACTTTCATTCCACAGAAAGACGCATCATTTTTAAGAAAGAAAGAGGTAGAAATAGAATAGATAGAAGAAAAGAACTCAACAAAATCAGAATCTCACAGCGGAATGAAACAAAATATAATATATAACATAACTATGACATAGTCTATTCATATCAGAGTTACATAAATACAACAACACAAGATAGACAGTTATAAAAGTATGTCTATTATACAACTCAAGTACAACACATATATCACAGAGATACATCACAGCGGAAAACACCATATAACTACAAACGCTGAAGCCTCCTGCTCCATAACTCCTCCAGTATTCGTCAAAGCAAACCTGAATCCCTTGGCTACTCGTAAAAATTTGAGTACCCAAGAGTTTAAGAAACAGAATAAACTCAGGGCCAAACATGGGTCTGGTGTGAGTAAACGGGTTAAAGTTGCTTAACTTTTAAAAACCATTGAAAACAAAAGGTATCACGTAAGACTCCCCACAAATAAACATGGGTAAGTTTTTACCTTATGCTAGCTATAACATTTGATAGGAAATCTAGTGAAATTATAATAGTGTCTAGGGTTTTCAAGTAAATAGAAAATAGCCGAAATTGTTACATCTATTAAATTCCAGCTACTAGCCACAAAAGTGGGTAATACAATCAAAACCGTAGGGGCACGTAGGAAGAATGGGTTTCCATCAATGGCAGGGTTACTGGGGTACCGCCCGTCACAGTACGTGGCCTAGATTACCGTACGAGGATCACTCCTGACCCCCTGCAACACAAAGCCGGAACCATTCCTTACTAAACAGTTCCGAACAAGGCCACCCCGGCGATTCTAGCTAGCAATCGCCCTACACAACCGAAATAAAAAGGGACATCTAGACCGGGGTAAATCTCGTCCTACTTGGGCATGACCCACTTAGCCTTGCTGCACCTCCCCTGTTTTAGCCATTCTCGGTTAATGAGGCTTGACGCAGCGATTACCTTTATAGAACACATCTATCTTAGAATGCTCGTCATCCTCCTGACGATGTTCTGAAAGCATTCAATCCATACAAGTTCGTTCCGGGTTCGAGCGAAACTGAAGGCATTATCTCGTTACACTCATTTTGGAATCACCCTCAGAGTTAAGGACAATAACCCTTGCACTCTAAAAACTCCTTCTCGAACCTGAAAGTACTATCTCCGTAATACTCATATTGGAATCACCCTCAGAGTTTTTAACGACAAATAGTTCTTACACTTCGAGTCTTCAACTCGATCTTCATTTGAATTCACGACCTAACGTTTAACTTGGATCAATGTGGTTTTCGGATAATCAAATTTGATACCCGATCCCGGTCTCATCGAACCAACGTGTCTTACAGGCCAAGCTGTTTAAAGGTTTAAACAATTCAATTCAATTCAATACAATTCAATGCTTTGAAATCGCACAACATTAACATAGATAAATATCACACATTTATCTTTGATATAACCAATATCATATCACAGAATGTCACAACACATATCATCAATAGATATCAATCCAATAGATATCATCCAATTCAGACATTCAACAACCTATCATCCATAAGCAAGCATTATCAATTTATATCATAATTAATTTAATTACTTAAATTAAATTAAACCCTTAAGAATCAATTACTAAATTTTGCTCATACAATTACTAACCTTAATTAATAAATCACTTCTTGATTAACTTAATTAATCAATCAATCAATTCCCAATCCAGATCAATTATCCTTTAATCATCAATTAATAATCCTCAATTATTAATCAATCTCCTTTAATACAAAGTAATTAATCCTTAATTACTTCCATAATCAATTAATTAATTGATTAATTATCCATCAACTATCGATTAATAACCTTGATTATTAATCAATATCTCTATACAAATTAATTAATCCATAATTACTTTTATAATTAATTAATTAATTTATTATTAATTAACTAATTAATTATCTCTTACTTATTAATTAATAAACCTAATTATCAAATATTAATTAAGAACTTACTTATAGATTACTTACTCTTTAATCACCAGTTAATTAATCATTTAATTAATCCTTAATTAACTGTTAACTCATCCATAATTAACAGATAATCAATCCTTAATTACCATTTGATTAATCCTTAATCACAATTGATTAATCAATTAATTACCATTTAATAACTTCTTAATTAATCCTTAATTACGAATTAATTATTCTTTAATTATTAATTAATAAAACCTTAATTATTAATTAATAAAATTTAATTACAAATTAAGCACTCCTTAATTACTAATTAGGTAACCTTTATTACTTAATTAACAACTTATTAATTAATTAATTAATTAATTAATCTTAACCACTTAATTAATTAAGTTTAATTTCACTTAATTACTTGATTAATGAATCCTAATCATTAATTAATAATCTAGTTAATTATCTTTCAATTACAACCTAATTAATCTTAAATTAATTAACCTTAATCCTTAACCATTTGTTAATCAAGTAAATTATTTCCCTTAATTAATTTCTTAATTAATCCTTTATATTTAACTAATTAATTAAACTTAACTTCTTTAAATTAACTCAATCAAAATTAAGATATTAAAACCTTAATTAAGATAAAACATTTACCCTATAAATGCTTTAATTGACTTAACATATTACAATTATCATTTTATAACTATCCTTACTTTAATTAAATTATTAATTAATTTTTGAGTTAAAGCAATCATTTAACTTGATAAATTAAAGTTACCAAAACACAACATAAATTAACTTAAATATTTATCAATTTATAGTTTTAAAACTAATTTCAATTTGAATTTAAAACTTGTCTTTTTATAAACCTTTAAAATTACTTTCAAAACTCATTTTCAAAGTCATTTTAAATTTTTTTAACAATGTTTAAATTTAACAAACTTCAAAACTTCTTAAAGTATGTTTAATAAAAACATTTATTAAAACATCAAGTAATTTATACAAGGTTTAAACTAATTTAAATTTTAAAATTTCAAAAATAAGTTTTAAAACCTTTTTAAAATCTTCTTAGAACTGTTTAAGTGCTACTGCTTCGGGTCAAACCCGTTGCTTACTCGGGTCAAAACCCGAGTTCCCTTCTTCCATCTCTTTTTGTTTCAAAACTTTAATTAAATACAGTTTAACAAAAATTACAAGTTTCCCAACCCAACATACTCGAGAATATCTCGAGTTTCCCCATGCCAAACTCGAACGCGACTTCGAGATTTTCCCATGCCAAACTCGTTGACACCCAACCACCATCTCGTGCACATGCACGCCACCGTTGGTCACCTCCGACCAACGTCATCATCTTCGGCAACTCTCTCAACACCACAGCATCCCAAATCGACCACTCAATCATAATTAGGAATTACTGCAGAACCCAAACCCAAACGATTCCACACAATCTCCCTTCGACCACTAAGCTCCGGTCACCAGAGGCCGCGCGGTGCTGACCATCCCTTGCCAAGCCGATACGCTACCCCCAGCCAAAATCCCAAAGCACTCGATCCAACAGTGCTTATGAAAAAAACAAAATCCAACCCATACAAAAACTAGGGTTAAAATCTAATTCCATTCACCGCCGTCGCCACCATCCCCTATAACCACAACCACTATTTTTCCCTGAACTACCATGGCCTCCTCCACCTCCAGTAGCAAATCCGACCCACCAAATTGCACCTGCCTCCAAAAATTACCCAAAATCAAATTTCCAGAAAACCCAAAATTCCATATTCAAACCCATTTTAAAAGATCTGGATTTTTGTGTTAAAAATCATAAATTTGAATGATGATTCAATACATAAACATTAATCGATAAAATTCAAAATTTTATTTATTTCATTATATAATTTTTCACTGCAAACTTCTTGTTTACAGCAAAACTCTAAACTTATTTTGCTTAAACATATTTTCATAAGCTAGATGAATTTAAAACTTAACTAGTTTGTTTTAAATCCAAAGCTTCAAAGTTTTTACATGAAAAGTTTGAATTTTGTTTATTTGTAAAAGCTCTGTAAACATGAATGAACAGAGGAAAACCAATTTACAGGCATGTAGAAAATAAATACAACCATATTTACAGCATTATATACACTATCAACACAAGCAGATATCATAGTCTCAGCATTCACTTAAGCAACCACTATTATCCTACTTAAGTTTTAAAACTAGATGTTTACTCACCTTGAATTAGCACAGTTTTGGAAATTGAAATGGAATCTCCCTTTTAAAAATTTGAAAACTATTGTTGTTGATACTAGGTTTCTTTAAAACTGGAACCATGATGATGATCAAGGCTTTTGAAAATGGGTCGTTTTCCAGATTGCATTTGAAGCTTTAAAACTGGGTTGACAGGTTGCATTTTGAAGCCTGATCTCAGGCATGCAGTTGAAACATGCTATAAGTCTTTGATTTATGCTTGATAAAAAATATTACAGAGTTGATTAATTTGTTTGAGGAATGAACTTCAGATTGAATATTATCAGGCTTGATAAAAACATCACAGGGTTTGGAAATGTTCTTTTAGAGGAGATATACATGCCTGGTTTCAATTTTATGGTTTGAGGAGATCAGTATTTTGAAAAAAAAACTACAGATTGTTGAACTTGGATTTGAATAGGGTTTTCAGTTTTGATAATATGATTTCAGGTTTCAAATTGAACTTGTGGAATTGAGTATGGGTTCGGACTTTTGATAAAACAACATTACAGGGTTTGGTTTCTTTTTGAGGATTTGGGATGAAAATTTACTACAGATTTTTGTTTCTGTTTTGCATATTAAAATACTTCAGTTTTGTGGCCAAGGATTCTTGTTTGAACTCAAAGAAAAAGAAGGAAGAAGATAATGGGATTTTATAAAAATGAATTTTAAGATTTAATAAAATTTAAAGAAAAGAAAATTAAGAAAGAAAAAAACACTTGTTATCTTTGATTACATTTGTCATAACCCAAGCTTATTTTCCTAACAAATGTATTCTATGATGTTTAAAAATGAACACATGTCACTCATTATTTTTAAACTATTTTAAAAATGATTTTTTTAAAACCCTTATTATCAATTTTCTTAGTTTGTAAATACTTTACTAATTTATGAATGCTTTTATAAATTTATAAATCCTTTTACTTTTCTTATAAAAATAAAAATTTCAAAAGAAAATAATATATAAACTAATTAGATTCCAAATAAAATAATATAAAATTATTTAATCCATTTTACATGCTAATTTAAATGCTCTTTCCCTTTATTTACTACTAAACAAACATTTTCCAAATTTATATAAATAAAATTCTTTTTATTAAAATTAATATAAAAGAAAATCTTATTTTTAAAAGTAAGAGCTTTATTCATAAATCTTTTATATACAAATGTATTTCACGAATACATTCTTTTTCAATTACAAATTCCAATTCAAATTTTCAAATTTAAAAATTCAATTTAAACTTCAATTTCAAATTGAATATATCTTTATTAAATTAAACACACTAATAAATTAAGAAATATTAAATTCTAATTTTAAAGTTAATTTTTAAATAAACATATATTTAGACAACACTTATTAAATTAAAATGTTAAGCTTATCAAAAATCAAATTTATAAAATAACACAAATAAAATAATTCTTTCATTTAAAATCAATTAATTTATAAATCTAAAAACATCACATAAATTTTATTTTGGTTATTTATATCTGAAGATACAGTTTTATCAATTTTAAATGATTTAATTAAGAGATTATCTCCTTTAAATTCTTCGAAATTCTGGGATATTACATGATTTAACCCTCATTAAAACCTTTTTGAAATAATTTAACTACCCTTTCCAAATTACAACTTTTACAAATTTATTTGAAAAGATGATCTTTGGTTTAAACATCATTCATAAGGATATTATAAACAAGAGCTTATAAAGCAAATGTTACAATGAACCTCCTTATTAAACTAACCAACATTCACTAATGATTTTCATATTAAAAATAATTTTAGATTATATTTAAATAAGTATAAGTACTTCCTAAAATTAGTATGTGAAAGTTATCCACTTAGATAAAATTTTAACTCTTTATATTTAAACGACAATAATTATTCATGACTACCCATTTATAAATTTAAAATAGCATTTATTATCCCAAAAGACAATAAATTAATTTAAAATACTTTTATAAATTTAATATAATGTTCATCATTCTGAAAAATATTAATATAACTCTCTTTTATAAATTTAAAACCATATTTATTATCCTAAAAGATAATTAATCAATTTCATAATCTTTCTGTAAATTTAAAACAACATTAATTATCCTAGAAGCTAATTAGTATGACTCTTTTATAAATTTAAAATCATATTGATTATCTCGAAAGATAATTAATCAAATTTATAACTCCCTTTACAAATTTTAAACAACATTTTATGTAAATTAACTCAATTTCCAAAATTGGAATATTTACAAATATTTTGTAAATAGTTTCTTTTATGAAAAATAACCTTTTAAACAACTTCATTAAATTTAAATATTAAACTATTATAACTAATTATAATTTAATAAACCAATATTATCACTAAACACCTTATAGTCAAATTGTTAAATTAATCACAAGGTGTTGGCTTACAACTATTTTATGCCCGACTCATGCCAAATAAAATAGATAATTGCTCGTAAACTGATCGAGAACAATTAATAAATAATGATGAACACATTATTGTTGGTAATTATAAATGGACAATAACATATCAATCGAAATTAACTGGCATATAAATAAAGATCCAAATTAGTATAAGAGCAGAATGAAGATTTACTGTACTAAATAGATGTCCATAATAATCTATTAAATTTAAAATAGCAAAAAGAGAATTTATTTTACTTGAGAGATGCCCAAAATAATCTATGCAATTTAATTATGGGAGAACAATGTTTTATTTTGCTAAAAAAATATCATAAACGAAGTATAATTTATTTTACTATGTTATCAACTAAATACTTTCCAATTACTATTATTTTATCACTAATTTATACATCATTAAAAATGTCAACTATTTATACCACAATGTTGTACTCATCAATGCGAGTCCAATGTCAGAAATCGGAGATCAATTGAATTTAAAATGAGTGAGTTATCTCCTTTAAAAGTTAATCATTCAATTAACTATTTTAATTAAATAAATTAAATCTCATCCTAACCTAAACTTGTAAACCTAAGGCCCAACATGACTTCCTTCTTCCCAAATCAACATATCCATCCCTGTACACGCACAAGTGCATAATCCCATAATAACCGTTTATGTTTCCTCCTCTAACTCAAGCAATACTCCATGAAACCATGCACCGATAATTGCAATGAGCTTCTCTTCATACGCCAAACCCAACCACACCCTCAATGTTAAGCTCGGCTCCACCACGTTCCATTCGATTTGAAGCCTCCTCCCTCTGCCTACCAATGTCGCGTCCAACCATCCATAGCTGCACGCTTCCAAACTTCCCCCATCGACCTCTCTTATCACCACGAGTTCAATGCCACACATAGATTCGCCAATCGCCGCTTAAATCTCCACCAAAAGCTAACCCTAGTTTTCAAACATCGCCAATGACCATCACCAAAAGTTCGATCATCATGCCACGGAGTCAATACAACAAACGTCGTTTTTTGCTTTTAAGCGGATCGAGAGAATTGATTTTTCAAAGTTTAGGACAAAATTTCCCTACCTACTAATATTGAGCAACTATGGCTGCTCCAACCATCGAAACTCAAAGCGACTATTTTTATAAAATACTAAAGACGATAATAAACAACTTTCATGTTGGATGTTTTGGCTAGATTTTGATGCATTAAAAGGAGATGGCTTTTGAAGCTGGATGGAACATGGAAGTTGGTTTAATTCAATTTATAGGCAAACAAAGAAGGGAAAAGAAAATGAACTTGCATGCTTCTTGGTTGCGCCATTGTTATCCTCTTTCATTTCTGAGTTTGGGTAAACTTATAGACTAACAAAGCTTCCTTAGCCATAGAGTAATGGGAGACAACATCCCATGAATTAAGGCCAGAACAAAGAAAAGACATGGGCAAGCATATTATGTGCGTGTGTGCGGTTTGTTTTGAATTTTTTTTGCAGTACTCCGCTAAACAATATCACATTTATGTACGAGCCACGAACGATTGAAACAAAAAAAAAACAATCGCACACAAAAATGCACATGACATAAAACAACATAAAAATACATAAGTTATTTTGTTATGTAAAGTTTCAAAAATATCAACGTTTTCCGCAAAATGCATCAAAAGAAAATTTCATTATTTTTCAAATAAAAAATTATGGAAAAAATCATATAAATTCATTTTTAAACACGCCACTAAAAATAGGGCAGTTATTTGAAACATAGATTTTGTTATATTTTAATTCAAATTCGAATATTTAAATAAATTAAATATTCCAATTTGATTTTTTTATATTTTAATTCAGATTCGAATATTTAAATAAATTAAATATTCAAATTTGAAGACTTCAAAATTATGGATTGTTATACTTGGTTTTCCCCTCTTTAGGAGTGTCGCCCTCAGACTGGGTAGTCTCTCCCTCGATTATAACATGAGGCTAATCAGCTTTTCAAGCAGGTATATTTAAGGATTTTATTTGAAAGGGATTCAAATTGATATAAGGAAGTTTAATAGTAAGGCTTGCTAGTGCAGAACTGATGGGTTTTTCAGTTCCAAACTCGGTCTTGATCTTGACCTTAGAATGGTCAATCTTTTATCTCTATGCCTAGGCAATTTGATCGATCGGATCTATGGCACTTGTCATAGAAACGTCTTCCTCCAAGGACAAGGATACATCCTCCAGGTTCTAAAGAGCTGCTATTTTCTTGGAATTAGGTTATGGGTTAAAACTAGGGGTGTAACAGAAGTAATAAGTCCCATGGAGACAGAGGTCCATGCGCTGAAGATTGCCATAGGACCCATGCCTTGAGAGACCGACGACAGAGTAGGAAGATGCGGATGACCTATAAGTTGGCAAAATAATGGTAAATGTTAGAAATGGACTTGGTTGAGAATTGAAGTTTCTCGATAACTAGAGAAACAACCAATATACCTTTACTTGGACTTTAGTGCACGGGAGATTTAGAAAATTCACCTTCTTAAGGTGAGTGCTGGATAGGTTGATCGATCGGGAGGGGAATGTAAACCTCAACAAAAGTGGTCGCTATAGATACCAGAATGATCTGGATGGCTTTAGTGCTATCCCTCATGGTAATAGAAATATCTGCTGAAGGCTCCCATAATATTTGAGTTGGAGATTTACTCCAACCTGATGCACTTTGGCCATCGGAAGCGTCGGTAGCATCAACATCAACGGTGGTGTTTTCTTCATCCAAAATGGCATTTCCCTCCTCAATTTAGGCTATATCATCCACGTTGGGACTTGGCTATTAGTTCTTCTTTGGTAAGGCCTTCATCGGCTGCTTTCGAATGACGTAGTACCTCTTCCAACGCATCAACAAGGGTGATATCCTCAGTTATTTCAGATTCTTATATTGAATCATGTTAGCGAAAAACTATTAGAGAGAATTATTCAGTTCTTCCCTTTCTTTTACCTTTCTCTCTTTGAGGTCTTTCAGTTTATGCATGGAAGAGGAATAACCAACTTCCATATCAAAATATTTAGTCTTCACCAATAACATGCTCTCCTTAAGCTTATTTTTCCGTGCAAAGCCTTTTGATCTCGGTTGTTGTGACGACCCAGAATTTTGAACATTTGAAAATGAAATATTTAATTAATTTTAAATATTGAAAGTTATTTTAAACTTGAATTTCAATTATAGCTATGAATTTAGCAATTAAATTATTGAATTTAATTTATTGAAGTTGGGTAAAAATTTGAATCTTCAATTTTAAGCTGACTAAAAATGTTTTAAAAGCTTAGGAAATTTATATTGATAATGTTGAAGATAATGAAAGCTTCAGAATTGAATTTGGAAATGCTTTGTTTAGTTTTGGAAATTTATCATTTAAATCGATATTTAAAAATAGCTTTCCGAGGCGCAGTCTTGGAATTCGATGAAACCAGTTCTGTTAGATCCGTAATATTGTATTATTGTAGGATTTCAGTTTTCATAATGTTTGAAGTGATCGTTTGGGAGTACGATAAGCAAACGCGTTGAAATGTATATTGAAATTTAAATTTATAGCTGGGTCCAAAAAGCTATCTTCTCTACACGATTGAATTTGGACTCGAAACCTTTTCCATTGCGTTCGGAATAGGCGTATAACATTATAATTGCCTAGCAGCATGCTTCGGTTGGAGATCGAAATTTTGAGTCGTGCAAATCGAATTGTATTTAAATTAAATATATACATATATAAATTTAATAATATTTTCATAAGACAATTCTACATGTATCTTTCCTTCTAACATTTGTCATACTCTTGGACACACGTTCATTTTAAAATCTAAGCCAGATAAAGGAAGAAAATAAAATAAAATGAAAATATTATTCTAGTTCAGAATAAAAAAAATAAAAATAGTAACAGCAAGTCGATTTCCTCTTCCTAAAATAAAAAAAAATCGAAACAATTCTTTCAAAAATAAATGGCTTCAAATCGAATAAGATAGGGATAAATATTTGTTTTCAATCTGAATTGGATCTCGATCGTGCTAGGGCTTGTGAGCACGAATTCTGGAGGCGTGCACGCACGACGCTCGCAAGGAGGAGGGGTGGCGATTGCTCGGCATTGTGAAGCTAGGCGATTCGCGTTGACCTGGTGGTTGCGGCAGTACCATGGAAGGGCCTGTCAAATCAAGTTGTTTCAACGTCACGCTAACTTAGGGCTTGCTTGGGGTTTTCAATCGGTAAAGGTTGTGGCGACAAAGGTGATTCGTCGCCTGTGGAGTCGCGATGCTAGGAGCTTTAGGCAAGGTGATGGATGAAGGCACAATCAGTGGGGTAGCCATCGACGAGGAAGTGGGACAGTGGTAAGGCGGCTGTTGAGGACAGGAGCAAGGACGTTTTCCAGTTCAAGTGGGATGTTGGTAGTTAGGTATTAACATTTGTTTTAAATTATTGATTTCTAAAATAGTAAATTTTAAAGGTTCCCTAAGTTTTAAACTCGTAAATTAATTTTGATTCTTATTCCACCAATTTGGAATTAACATTAAGGATTAAAACTGTTTTTTTTAAATTGAATCAACCACATATATATATTTATATATAAGATTTTGGAAATGTAGAGTTTTAAAAATTATACAGTAAGATATGTAAAGCAATTTTAAAAGTTTTGAATTGGAAAGTTATATAAAATTTAGACTTTGGAAATTATATAGATTATTTTATATAACGTATGTAGTTTTAAAGGAAAAACAAATTGAAAATGATATTATTAGTTTGAAATTTTTAAAAATATTTGTTAAGTAATTTATTAAATGGAGATTGATTGTCTTCAAATATTAGTAAATTGTATAAATGTTATACGAGGTCTAAAAACTGTGAAGAAACAAGTCGAGAATGGAAATGGGTTGCATGCGTAAGCAAAAGGTGAGATATTCTCACTCAAATTAAAATAATTGAAATTTCACTTATTGATTGATTGTCTAATTGTGGTAGTATATGTAGTGTGTGTATATATATTTTGGAGTGATTGATTTCCAGCATTATATAGCGGATAAGACCCCATGCGCTGCATAATAGCGGATGATTTTATATAATCCCATACGCCGTCATATTCCACCTTGAAGTGGAATTGGTATTTAATTATTGTGCTAACATCTGTGGATGCGGGGAAACAGGTTAGAGGGATCCAACTGGATTTCTCAAATATTTGAATTTGTTTCAATGTTGTGGGTGATTTATTTATAACCTGTGTATGATTATATTTGTGATTGAAATCATACAAGGCTATGGTTTAGACGAATATATTTTCGGTATCGTAGGATACCGGAAATAAAAATTGGATTTTTGGAAATTAAAGTATAAAACTTCAAGTAAATGCATTTTAAAGAATTGGATGAATTTAAAAGAAGGAATTCAAATGGGTAAATATTGAATTTTGAAAACTTATCGAATTAATTCCAAAATATCGAAAAAGTTTTTAATAAATGGATTTCGAGTAATATTGTTTAAAAGTTGGAGAATTTATTTAAAATTCTGATTTTAAATAGTTTGGGAGAAATAGAGGAAATTATTTTAAAATGAATTTTTTTTTGAAATTTATTTGGAAAGTGATTTGGTGTTGAAAAAATAAATCTTTGGGAAATTGGTTTGGAAAGTGATTTGGTGTTTGAAAATAAATCTTTGGGAAATCAATTTGGAAAGTGATTTGGTGATTGAAAATAAATCTTTGGGAAAAATCGATTTGGAAATTAATTCGATGTTTGGGAATAAATTTGGAAATCAATCTGGAATTTGATTTGGTGTTTGAAAATAATTTTGAAATCAATTTGGAAATGGATTTGGTGTGTGAAAGTGAATATTTGGAAATTCGATTTGAAAATCCTATTTAGTGGATATTTGGAAATTTAAATTCGCAATGGGTATTTAAAAAGGGAAATTTATTTTAAAAATAAAATATTGGTTTATTTTTAAGTGTGGAAAGAAATTTATGGATTTGGAATGTAAATTTAAAATAAATCGTAAAGGATTTACTAATTGATTTAAAATGACCATTTTGAAATGGAAAGTGTATTTTCCCCGGAAAGCCGAGTATGTTTTCAAAGTAGCTTTCGAATATAAATTAAAAGTTCTAGAGTTGGTTTTAAAATAAATGTTTTCAAGAAATTATTTTCTTAAGTTATTTTGAAAATCTTTAAAGTAAAGATTTATTTAATTAATTAGAGAAGTGAATATTTAAAGATTTAAATTGGTATTTGATTCAGAAAATGGATATTTTAATAATTACATTCTATCTAATAATTTTATTTTTAAATTAGTTTGGACTTGAGTTTTTATATGAGATATCAGTACAATATTTTCATAACTAATGTTTTAAATAAAGTGTTTTAAAATAGTTTTTTTATTCTGAATGTTTCCAAGTATATATTTTGGATAAGTGATTTGAATTATTTTAAATTATTCGGACTCGGCATATTTTCAGTGGATATATATATTTGAAAATTTATTCCACATGAGGAAAGTAATTTGAAATTTGTTTTCAAAGGGTTGAAGTGTAAAAATATATCTTGCGAAGATATTTTGAAAATAAATAATTAGGGGAAAATTGTTTAAATCTTGGTGATTGTTGTGAATATTGTTTGATAGTTAAATAACCGACTATCAACATTGGCCTTTAAATGGCATTTGAATTTCGATGCAGCTGGGGGTTGATTCCAAACAATTATCCAAAATCCACAACGAATCTTTGTGATGGATCTTTTAAAAGAATAAAGTGGAAATTGTTGTGATTTAATTTAAATTTGAATGTAACACTTATTTTTAAAATAAGCACTCATTATTCGGATTAGCTGGTAGAGGACTTTGTGTCATAAAACCCATTCCGATTAATGATACGACGAAATGGGATTGCGTTTGAAGACATTGTTGAAGACTGAGTATTTTCGAAAACGAAAGGATTACTGTCGAATGTCTCTTCACCGAGTTGCTCCGTATAGAGATTTTATCATCCTTTGTGATGGTGAGTCCGGGCGTGATTAGTGAATATCTGGAATGCAAGGGCTTCTTTGAAGTGCCTTCGGTTCCGTTCGATCCCAGAATGGGCTTGTATAGATGTGTGTCTGACATTACACTTTGAGATATAAAGCTGGTTTATATAAATACATTTCCATTGGTCGCGAAGAATTTATTCTCTTAGCTTAACACCCTTCTCTAAGACATATGAGCTGAGAGGTTATGTAGTTGATGGTTACTAGAGATATACTCCTAATTTTGTAGTGTGGCATACGAAGTGCTGCTGATCTACTGTTGATCGAAGCATAGCTTTCGTGAAAAGCATAGCTTTGTGGATGAGACCTCGTCGGACCTCACAACCCGAAAATGGTCGAAACAGGAAGGATGCAGTAAGACAATTTAGGGGTAGTGCCCTCAGGGTATGTCCATTTCCTTCTAGAAAAAGGTGGTATCATGGTATGGAGCCCAGATACTTAACTTATGTGGTTACTGCAAATTTATTTATTCGTGGTTGTTGCTTTATGGTTGTTGCTTTGTGGTCAAGGATCCTCGGATAAAGGTCGGTAACGACCGGGGATGACATACTTGTGGTAGTTACCTTGTTCCAGCTATAATTACATCGTGAGGTAACTCGGCCTTGTATTGGTAGAGAGCTAGTTAAGTTCTTAGGGGCATCCCTCTAGAGGCGCCCCCATTCGGTGTAGGAAATTACTTTGCCTGGCCATTTGTTGGGAATCCAAAGAAACAATACGCGCCCTGTACGGTTTTTGTCCTATAACCTGCTATGGAATGTGGCAGTAACCGGCTGTTGAACGTGGTAGCTATAGTAGGCATACAATAATGGTTGTATGCTCGCTAAGATTAATATTATATTTGCAAATGTTTTTCCATTATGCACTAATGATAACTTTAAAAAGGATTTTTGCGTATCAAGCATGTTGGACTATCATAAGGAGAATCTCCTTCAATTCTGCGTTTGCATTGTGTGTGTGGCGGGAGGCCTTATGGTAGTTTCATTTTCCAAAAGCATAGTGGATTTCTTTTCCTTTCTTTGTGAAAATAACTGTTTTTAAGATCTCACACCAGTGCCGTAACTGACCTAAAGTTTATTCTTCCCTTTGTAAACTCTGAGTGCCCATAATTTTCCACACGAGCAGCATAGAGTCAGGTTATCATTGTTCTGGAGCGAAGTCAGAGAAGTATGATGTGGAGATCTGGAGTTCAAGCTGGATGGCAACGCATATCACTAGTATATAATATTTCTTTTACGCTGTTTTTTGTTGTAAGAACTCTGATAATGTGATGTATAAACTGATATAAGGCTTTTGTTTAAAAGATTATTCATTTATCTATCGAATTTGTTTTGTTGTGAAATGTAAGATTCTGTTATTGTTTATGTTTCTTCTTCTATCTTCTTCTTCTTTAACCCTAACGGTTTAGTTTTCCGACATTCGATTGTGCGGCATTTGATACAGTGGGCGTATTGATGTCGACTTTCGAAACTCGAAAAATTGGGTCTTTACAGAGTGGTATCAGAACATTTGGTTAAGCGACAACCCTGGCTCTGGTGGGGATTACTCATTAGAGATAAAGTCAGTAGTACTCTAGAATGAGTTTGAGTGTAATAATAGATATGAGCCGCGTATTTGTTAGTCAATATAAAATTGTTTTATATTGTTTTGACTTATCGGTTGATTATTTATAGATTCTGGTCGGTATAGTATGTACAACTCTATCGATAAGGATTTCTAAACTCTTAAACTAGGCAAACCGAAACAGTATTGTTTTAAAATGGGGTAAATGAAATAATTTTACCCAAATTATTTTTGTATATATAAGGAATAATTTTCCAAAAATTATTATAGTATATGGTTGCTTGGATGTTAGGAAGCGATAACATTCATCATTGATTATTGAATAAAAAATTGAAATCTTAATCAAAAGCTGAGAAATAAATTCATATACAAGCATGATTTGTAAATTGAAATAGAATTCCAGAGAAATATTTGAAAATATTTTTGAGAGGATTGAAATTCGAAAATTTGGAAATTAAATTCCTTTGAATTGAAAATGGTTTTCAAAGGTTTTCGAAAAAAATGTTTTGCTGGAATGAAAGCAATAAACTCTTTTCGGTCGTAGGAAAATAATTCTGATGATGATTGCGACATCATCGGTGTTCATTTTCAAGTTTCCAAGAGGGGAATTGCTGCCAACTTATTTAAATGGAAGTTGTTTGGAAAACTGGGGTTGGTTTTGGAGATTCAAAAGATAATTTGAATTGATTTCAAAAATGATTTTGAAATGTGGAAAGACTCCAGAATCTTATTAAAACATTTATGGAACAATAAATAAGTTTGGAGACTTAGAAAAATTCAAATTGAAACTAAATTCAACTTGGATTAATTTGAATGAAGGAAGATTTGAGTCAAATAAAATGATGATATGGATTCAAATGAAATTAAAATGAAATTAGTAAGTGAAACTAATTGAAGGAATGACAAATTAAATATGGGTTGAAATGAAGTGAATCCAATATTTATAAATAAAAAGTATAGATAAAACCAAAGTGGTGAATTGAAAATAAATATAAGAAGTATATAGAATATTTATATTGAACTTACGGAATAAATGGAAAAATTCTTAAGTAAAATTTAGAGTTGAGAAAATATTCTAAATTAATAAGTGAATGAAGATTAAACTGGAAAAATTGTGAATAAGTGAATGGAAATCAATGTGAATAAAAGAAAAGGAAATTGATATAGCCAATAATCAATTTGAAATAAATATGTGGGATGTACGTATACTACTTTACTCGCATAGTCATTTGATCTAGAATTCAAGCACCGAATTTTGAGGTATTTATATCGATCCGAATTGGAATTTTTTACTCGATTTTCGATGGCGAACCTGGATATGGGTTTTTGGTTGACTCTGGAAATTCTCTATCATAGTTTGCGGCTATGCAAGGAGAATGACGGTTTCTGATCAAGAAACCAGATCTGCGTCCGCACTAGGAAGTCGGGTGGACGATACTAGTTCGGAAGTGAAATTGTGTGATCGAGTGAGCGATCAAATTTGATATTGCATACGAATGACATAAGTATATCATATGGATTTGAATGAATTAAATGTTGAAACTTTGTAAAGTAATGTGAAAAAAATGATTTTTGAATGTTGAAATTGGACACTATGGATAGTACGATATACGGGTGTTATAAAGGAAAAAGAAATTGGGATTTTTGATTTGAAAGTTAAATTTAAATTGCTCGACAAAATGTATGTATTTAAATTTCAGTATGAAGTTTGATGATTTTCTTGTCTAGCCACTTGGCTTTTGGTTTTCTTTTGAAATCTGAGGGCCCATTGTGGCATTTTGTAGTCGTACCGAGCTAGCTATGCAAAGGAGACCTGGTGAAATTTTTTGAAAATTTTGGGTGCTACAAAAATTTTGATAAAATTTTGATAATTTAAAATTTGAATTTAAGTTTAAATTTAAATTGTTAGGAAAACAATGTTGTTTGGAAACTATGGAAGATTTTGGAAAGTTAGTTGAAGTGAATGGGTCTTTAATAAAAAAAGATTTGTTTTGACAAGTTGATAAAATTGTTTGGTTTTGCGAAAATGATAAACGGGTTAAGGACCATTCTCTTTAACTAGTAATTTCGAGACGAAATTCTTTTAAGGGGGAAGGATGTGACGGCCCAAAATTTTGAACATTTGAAAACGAAATATTTTGATTGATTTTAAATATTGGAAGTTATTTTAAACTTGAATTTCAATTATAACTATGAATTTAGCAATTAAATTATTGAATTTAATTTATTGTAGTTGGGTAAAAATTTGGATTTTCAATTTTAAGCTGATTAAAAAAGTTTTAAAAGCTTAGGAAATTTATATTGATAATGAAAGCTTCAGAATTGAATTTGGAAATGCTTTGTTCAGTTTTGGAAATTTATCATTTAAATCGATATTTAAAAATAGCTTTCCGAGACACAGTCTTGAAATTCGACGAAACCAGTTCCGTTAGATCCGTAATATTGTGTTATTATCAGATTTCAGTGTTCATAATGTTTGGAGTGATCGTTTGGCCGTACGATAAGCAAACGCGCTGAAATTTATATTGAAATTTAAATTTATAGCTAGGTCCAAAAAGCTGTCTTCTCCATACGATCGAATTTGGACTCAAAAACTTTTCCATTGCGTTAGAAATAGGAGTATAACATTATAAATGCCCGGCAGCACGCCTCAATTGGAGATCGAAATTTTGAGTTGCGGAAATCGAAACGATTTGAATTTGTATTTAAATTAAATATATACATATATAAATTTAATAATACTTTCATAAGACAATTCTACATGTATCTTTCCTTCTAACATTTGTCATACTCCTGGAGATGCATTCGTTTTAAAATCGAAGCTAAATGAAAAAAAGGAAAAAAAACAAAAATATTATTCTCGTTCAAAATAAAAATAGCACCAGCAAGTCGATTTCCTCTTCCTAAAAAAAACCGAAACAACTCTTTCAAAATTAAATGGCTTCAAATCGAATAAGAGAGGGAGAAGTATTTGTTTTCAATTTGGATTGGATCTCAATCGAGCTAGGGCTTGTGAGCATGAATTCTGGAGACGCGCGCGGGGCGCTCGCAAGAAAAAGGGGTGGCGATTGCTCTGCATCGTGAAGCTAGGCGATTCGCGTTGACCTTGTGGTTGCGGCAGTATCGAGGAAGGGCCTGTTAAATCAAGCTATGTCAAAGACACACTAACTTAGGGCTTGCTTGGGGTTTTCGGTCGGCAAAGGTTATGGCGACAAAGGTGATTCATCGCTTGTGGAGTCACGATGCAGGGAGCTTCAGGCGAGGTGATGGATGAAGGCGTAATCGGTGGGGTGGCCATCGACGAGGAAGTGGGACTGTGATTAGGCGGCTGTTGAGGACAGGAGCAAGGACGTTTTCCGGTTCGAGTGGGCAATTGGCGGTGAGGTATTTACGTTTGCTTTAAATTATTGATTTCTAAAACAGTAAATTTTAAAGGTTCCCTACTTTTTAAACTCGTAAATGAATTTTGATTCTTATTCCACTGATTTGGAATTAACAGCAAGGATTAAAACTGTTGTTTTAGAAAATTGAATCAACCATATATATATATATATATATATAAGTTTTTGGAAATGTAGAAATTTAAAAATTATACAGTAAGATATGTAAAGCAATTATAAAAGTTGTGAATTGGAAAGTTATATAAAATTTAGACTTTGGAAATTATATAGATTATTTTATATAACGTATGTAGTTTTAAAAGAAAACTAATTTAAAATCAAATTATTAATTTAAAAATTTAACAATCATTTATTAAGTAATTTATTAAATGGAGATTGATTGTCCAATTATTCAAATATTAATAAATTGTATAAATGTTATACAAGGTCTAAAAACGATGAAGAAACAAGTCGGGAATGAAGATGGGTTTGGTGAGATCTTCTCACTCAAAGTAAAATAAATGAAATTTCAGTTATTGATTGATTGTCTGATTGTGGTAGAATATATAGTGTGTGTATATATATTTTTGGAGTGATTGATTTCCTGCATTATATAGCGGATGAGACCCTATCCGCCGCATAATAGCGGATGATTTTATATAATCCCAAATACCACGATACTTCACCTCGAAGTGGAATTGGTATTTAATTTTTGTGCTAACATATGTGGACGTACGGAAAAAGGTTGGAGGGATCCAACTGCATTCCTCAAATATTTGAATTTGTTTCAATGTTGTGTGTTGATTTATTTATAACATTTGTATGATTATATTTGCGATTAAAATCGTTGAAGGCTATGGTTTAGCCAATATATTTTTGGTACCGTAGGACACCAGAAATAAAAGATTGGATTTTTGGAAATTAAAGTAGAAAAGGTAAATTCATTTTAAAGAATTGGGTGAATTTAAAAGAAGGAATTTAAAAGGGTAAAGATTGAATTTTGAAAACTTATCGAATTAATTCCAAAATATGGGAAAAGTTTTTAATAAATAGTTTCGAGTAATATTATTTAAAAGTTGGAGAATTTATTTAAAATTTAGAATTTAAATAGTTTGGATGAAATAAAGGAATTTATTTTAAAATGAATTATTTTTTAAATCAATTTGGAAAGTGATTTGGTGTTAAAAAAATAAATCTTTGGGAAATCAATTTGGAAAGTGATTTGGTGTTTAAAAATAAATCTTTGCAAAATCGATTTGGAAAGTGATTTGGTGTTTAAAAATAAATCTTTGGGAAATTGACCTGAAAATTGATTTGTTGTTTGGAAATAAATTTGGAAATCAATCTGGAATTTGATTTGGTGTTTGAAAATAATTTTGGAAATCAATTTGGAAATGAATTTGGTGTTTGAAAGCGAATATTTGGAAATTCGATTTGATAATCCTATTTTGGTGGATATTTGGAAATTTAAATTCGTAATGGGAATTTATAAACGGAAATTTGTTTTAAAAATAAAATATTGGTTTATTTTTAAATGTGGAAAGAAATTTACAGACTTAGAATGTAAATTTAAAATAAATAGGAAAGGATTTACTAATTGATTTAAAATGACCATTTTGAAATGGAAAGTGTATTTTCCCTGGAAAGTCGTGTATGTTTTCAAAGTAGCTTTCGAATACAAATTAAAAGTTCTAGAGTTGGTTTTTTAAAATGTTTTGGAGAAATTATTTTCTTAAGTTATTTTGAAAATCTTTAAAGTAAAGATTTAATTAATTAATTATAGAAGTGATTATTTAAAGATTTAAATTGGCATTTGATTTAGAAAATGGATATTTTAATAATTACATTCTATCTAATAATTTTATTTTTAAATTAGTTTGGACTTGAATTTCTATATGAGATATCAGTATAATATTTTTATAACTAATGTTTTAAATAAAGTGTTTAAAATAGTTTTTTATTCTGAATGTTTCCGAGTATATATTTTTGGATAAGTGATTTGAATTATTTTTATAGTATTCGGGCTCGACATATTTTCAGTGGAAATAAATATTTGAAAATTTATTCCACATGAGGAAAGTAATTTGAAATTTGTTTTCAAAGGGTTGAAGTGTAAAAATATATCTTGCGAAGATATTTTGGAAATAAATAATTGGGGGAAATTTATTTAAATCTTGGTGTTTGTTGTGAATATTGTTTGATAGTTAAATAACCGACTATCAACATTGGCCTTTAAATGACAGTTGAATTTCGATGCGATCGGGGGTCGGATTCCAAATGGTTATCCGAAATCCACATCGAATCTTTGTGATGGATCTTTTAAAAGATCAAAGTGGAAATTTGTTGTGATTTATTTGAAATCTGAATGTAACACTTATTTTTAAATAAGCGCTCATTATTCAGATTAGTCGGGAGAGGACTTTGTGTCATAAAACCCATTCCAAATAATGATACGACGAAATAGGATTGCATTTGAAGACGGTGTTGAAGACCAGGATTTTTCGAAAATGAAAGGATTACCTGTCGAATGTCTCTGCATCGAGTTGCTCCATATAGAGATTTTATCGCCCTTTGTGATGGGGAGTCCGGATGTGATTAGTGAATATCCGAATTGCAAGGGCTTCTTTGAAGTGCGTTCGGTTCCATTTGATCCCGTAAAGGACTTGTATGGATGTGTGTCTGACATTACACTTTGAGATATAAAGCTGGTTTCAATTAAATACATTTCTGTTGGTGGCGGAGAATTTAGTCTCTTAGTTTAACACCCTTTTCTGAGATGTAGGAGTTCAGAGGTTATGTAGTTGACGGTTACTAGTGATATACTCCCAATTTGGTAGTATGGCATACGAAGTGCTTCCGATCATTTGTTGATCGAAGCATGGCTTTTGTGAAATGCATAGCTTTATGGACGGGACCTCGTCGACCTCACAACCCGGAAATGGTCGAAATAGGAAGGATACATCAGACAATTTGGGGTTAGTGCTCTCAGGATATGTCCATTTCCTTCTGAAAAAAGGTGGTATCATGGTATGGAGCCCAGATACTTAACTTAGGTGGTTACTGCAAATTTATTTGTTTGTGGTTGTTGCTTTGTGGTTAAGGATCCTTAGATAAAGGTCGGTAACGACTGGGGATGGCATACTTGTGGTAGTTACCTTGTTTCAGCTGTAATTACAGCGTGAGGTAACTCGGTCTTGTACTGGCAGAGAGCTGGTTAAGTTCTTGGGGACGTCCCTCCAGAGGCATCCCATTTGGTGTAAGAAGTTCCTTTGCCTGACCATTTGTTGAAATCCAAAGAAACAATACGCGCCCTGTACGGTTTTAGTTGTATAACCTGCCATGGAATATGGCGATAACTGCTATTGAACATGGTAGCTGTAGTAGGCGTAAATAATGATTGTATGCTGGCTAAGATTAATATTATACTTGCAAATGCTTTCCACTATGCACAAAAATAATATTAAAAAGGATTTTTATGTATCAAGCATGTTTGACTATCATAAGGAGATATCTCCTCCAATTCTGCATTTGCATTGTGCGTGTGGCGGGAGGTCTTATGGTAATTTTATTTTCCAAAAGCATAGCGGATTTCTATTCCTTTCTTAGTGAAAATAAATGTTTTTAAGATCTCACAACTGTCCCATGACCGACCTGGAGTTTATTATTCCCTTTCTAAACTCTGGATACCCATAATATTCTGCAGGGGCATGCCTAGAGTCAGTTTATCATTATTCTGGAGCGAAGTTAGAGAAGTATGTTGTGGAGATCTAGAGTTCAAGATAGATGGTGAGGCGTATCACTTGTACGTACTATTTCTTTTCCGCTGTTTGTTATTGTAAAAACTATGATAATGTGATGTATAAACTGATATAGTGCTTTTGTTTAAAAGATTATTCATTTATCTATTATATTTGTTCCGTTGCGAAATGTGATATTTTATTATTGTTTCTGTGTCTTCTTCAATCTTCTTTTTTAACACCAACAGTTCGGTTTTTCGGCATTCGATTGTGCGGCATTTGATACAGTGAACGTATTGATGTCGACTTTCTAAAGTCGAAAAATTGGGTCGTTACAATTGCCTTCCCATTAATAGTTTTGTCCCTGGTTCGGATGGTTTCATTCTTTGCAGTATGGGCTAGGCCTTGCTCGATAATTTGCATTTTCAAAGTACCGTTGTCTCCCTATGCAGTTTTTAGTCGATCTTTTAGCACAAGCTCTACGTTGTTATGGGCTTTCCATCTCATTCATCAGTTTTTTTGTCGTAGACTTGAATTTTAAGGCGGCATCCCATGCCGCCTTCATCTTCTCTAAGTCTCCTTTATGACCCTCAATGAAGCCATCATAGGTCATTTTCTTAGATTCAAAGGATTATATATTCATGTGGTTGATACAGTAGACTTTCGAAAGGACGTAGCAAAGTTTCTTCTACTCATAACCATGATCGATAAGCATCTGAATACGCTGAATGTCTTGGCTTGCTTCTTACTATGGAATATCCTTGATGCCATAGTCAAACATGACAACTAATGAAAAGATCAAGAAATGTAGCATGCATTAGGAATGATAGGGCTGGGATAAAAGTTGGATTGATAATGACCTCAATGGAGTAAGGGGAACGACAATAGTTAGAGAGCAAGAAGTTAAAGTTTGCTCCTATATAGGAATTTGAGGACCGGAATGGGGCAAAGGAGCATTAGAAGAGGAGCCATGGTAATCATGCAAATCCTTATGCTGCTAGCTTTCTTTAGAAGGTAGCTTTTCTTCAACTTTCCTTTTCTTCTTCTCTTTTTCAACATGGGGGTTTCCATCCGCCTTTCTCTCTTCTCATCAGAATATCTCCTATCAGTCCCTTGACAACCTTGATAGCTAGAATAAGGAGGATACGTTAGGATTCCACCCTCTTGATTCCCCAATGCCATATTGAAGATTTCTGTGTCTATCTTTTTCCATGGTACTTGGAATAAGAAGAAAGACTGTATAAGTTTTGGAACTTTAGGATTCAAACGATGCAGGGATGTGTGTTCATGGTCCTAGTGTAGTGTAAAGTGGCAATGACTCCCTGTAAGTACTCTATGGTCCATTTTCAGAAGCAAGTAACAATGGAGTCTCACCAACTTCAGCGTGATAGCCCTAGGTAGGAAGCTAAAGCTTAGAGATCCATCCTTGAGAAGATTAGCGAATGAAATATTGAAGTCCCTCAACGAAGTGAAGTTATTGTCGAAATAACTTGCAATAGGAGTCACCTCAACTAATGCCAAGCGCTTGTTTCTGCTGATTTCTTGGAAGATTTGATGATTATATGCTTGGGACGAGGTGATGCAGGAAGCTCAGTGCATTCAGGGGACATCTCACCAAACGTTTCGTCTTCCTCAAGGCTAGCGTCATAGTAGTTGTCGCCTTCCTCGGCTTTTCTTATTCTCCTCCTCCTCCCCATCCTCCTTCCTCTTATTCTTTTACTTACCTCATCACTTCTTTTCATTCACTCCTTTCCTCTCCTCATTTTGCTTTGGGAATATTTGCATCTCGGCACCTTCACGCTATTCTATTGGAATATCACTAGCAACAAGTTCTTCTACAACCTTATCAGCTAGCTCATTGATGTTTTCCATACTCGATGGATCTTTAACTTCCCCTTGAAGATTATCAGTTGAGCTGCGAGTGAGGGCAGAAAATCGTGTAGGAATTCTCAAGCTACTTGGATGAGTGGTCATGTGATGGCGACACATATCGAATGCAATAAATTACACCATGGGAGGTTCTCATTTGTTAAAAAATACATGGCTGCACGACACTAGAAACTAATTCTGTAACAGCCCGCAAATCCGTACCCCTTGAGTCAACACTATTCAACATCAATTTACTCAAGTGGAACAGAAATACGAACCATTATGGTTAAAGAAGAAGAGGTAGAAGAAGAAGGAACTAGACAATATCATAATCTCACAGTCGCAGCAGAATAAAATATAATAAATAATATCATATCTTTACACAAAATGAAATCTATATCTGTTTATACAATACATCATCAGAGTATCTCAACAACAACATTTACCAGACAGACAATCATACGATCATAGCAGCGGATAAATATACTAATACGGATTATACGTCTCGGACTCCAGCTCCTCTCCTGCTCCAAAGCATCCTGTCCTAAACATATAATACTCGGTCTGGCCCGAGCATTATAACGAAATAGCACCCGAGTCAGTCTGGAATACCAGCTGATAATAATGCATCAAAATTGATTATTAAAGTTTCAAAAATCCTTTAAAAACAAAAGCATCCCGTAAGACCACGCCACAAATAAACATGTCGGGGATTTTACCATACTATAGCAAAAACAATTTTATAGAAATCCTTTGATATTATAATAGGGTCAATATATAAATACCTATAAAATAGCCGAAATTGTTATTTGATTAAATTCCAGCTACTAGCCACAATGTGAATAATACAATCAAAACTCGTAAAAGGCTCGTAGGGAGAATGGATTTCCAACAATGATTAAGCACTGGGGTACCACCTGTCACAGTACCTAGTCTAGATCAGTGTACGGAGGACCGCGCTCGATCCCCTGTGACACAAGGCCCGGACTACCCCTTATTGGATATTCCCGAATAAGATCACCCCGCGGTTGGGCTCAGCAACCGTACCACTACGCCGAAATAAAAGGGACATCTAGACAGGAATGACCTTACCCGGAAATGGGTGCTGCCCACCAAGCCTTGCTGCATATCCCCTGATTTTCAGTCATTCCTGGTTGATGAGGCTTGAGGCTAAGCGTTACCTTTTATAATGTTTCACTTAGAATGCCCATCGCCCACCTGACGATGTTCCTAAAGCATTCGTTCATATAAGTCCGCCCAAGGTTCGAACGGAACCGAAGGCACTACTCCTACTACATCTATTTTGGAAATATCCTCAGGATTAGTAGCGACTAGCCCTTGCACTTCATTGCTCCATCTTCGAATCCGAACACATTTTTCCACGAAACGTACAAACCGGATCGAAGTGGTTTTCGAGAAATGAATCTCGATCCCGGTCTCTTCGAAACGATCAACGCATTTGTCCAATATTGATAGTCGGTGATTTAACTATCAATTAACATCCATAAGCATCCATCACACAATAAATAATTTCCCCATTATTTATTTCCCAAAAATATCTTTACGAGATGTAATTCCAATTTCAAAATCCCTTTGAAACACTTTTCAAACCAATTTTCTCATGGAATAGATTCTCAAATCTTTATTTCCTCTGAAACATCCAAGTATCCATATTTAAGGTTGAAAATAATTTAAATACTTTATTTTTGAAAATACATCAAATCATTTATATTAACACTACTTACATACTTAATTTAAAATATATATACCTTTAAAAATGTTTCGAATAAAACTACTTTATAAAATATAAACTATTATCTTTAAAATAAGTTAAGTTATACTAGATTTAAAAAATAAAGTTATGAATCCTTGTACAATTTCAAATAAAGCTTTAATTGATTTTCTTTAAAATAGAACCATTTATAGAATATAAAGAATAATAATATTCTTTAAAACGTAATTCTAATAACCCTTTAAAAATAGTTACTTCTATAACCACTTTAATACATGTTCACTTTAAAAATTCTTACAACTTAAATAATTTTGTAGAAATCATTCTTTAATATAACTTCAAACTAACGTTTCAAAAATCTATTTTAAAAACGTACTTGGCTTTCCAAGAAGTACACTTCCATCTTAGAATAACCAGAGAATTATTTTTATCAATCCAACACGATTTATCCCAATTAAATTTACGTTCATCCCGTAAAATCATTTCCATACTTTAAAAATAGCTCCATTTATTTTAAGCACATTGCTATTTCCTAGAAATCACTTTCAAACATACGTTTAAAATATTTGAAATAAGCTCTAGAAATTATTTAATTGAAAATAATACTTAAGGAAATATATAGGGGTTTCCTAAGTATTTTCAATAAAATTTAACTTTAAAAATAAGGTTATTAAATCAAATATTCATATTAAAATTTCCTTTTTAAAACTTAATACTACTTTACCTTTTTTTTAAAATAATTAAATACCATAATTACTTAATCAAATATTTGCTCTCACTTAAAAACATTCTAAAATAATATTTCTTTCTAAAATTATTCTAAACATATTTAAACTGCAATTTATAATTTGAAAGCTTTCTTAAAAACAAAATAAAATTTCCAAGAGAAAGCACACTTCACATTCTTTAAAATAAATCTAGCTATTATTTTAAACCATTCTCAATTCCCTTTTTAAACCACAAATTTAAACACTTCATATTATCAACCCATCACATGTATTTAATTCCTTTTAAATTCGTTATTTAAGGATTTCTTTCATTTTCCTTAAAACCCAATTTATTTATATTTAAATTTTCAGGTTGTATTCACTAAATCAGAGCACAACACAATTAAATGTCCAATTTATCTACCACAGTAAAAAAATAGAGCATAGCATAACAAGATCTAAAACAATTATTACAGAATCTAAATTTGATATATTATAGAATATAAATAAATTTCTGTTTGTGAGGGATCCAGTTGGATCCCTCCGACCTGTTTTCCCTACATCCACAGATATTAGCACAACAACATATATCGATTTAATTTGATAATAATTATCATATTCAACCAATCAAGCAATCATTCAATTATTGACTATTTAAATTAACCAATTTTCCAGATGTGAGTGAGTTAAACTCCCTTGAGTTTTCGGCAAGCGTCCAAATTTAAATTAAATCGAACGGCGTTCGATTTAACCTAAATTTTTACTTGCTCGAAATGATTCCAGAACTGCACTACCGCGTAGATCGCGGCGCTGCGATTCCGACACTCCTGGTTTCGTCGAAATCTGATAACAAATGCATTAGATATGAATTTTGTAAGTTCCAATTTCAAATTTAAACAATTTTTTTTAATCCATTACCAAACACGGCCGCATCTTCTTCTCCCTCTCACGCACGCTTGTTCCAGTAAGAAACGAACCCATCACGCAAAACTAGGGTTAACAACCGCGACCCCCAATCTCCACTAGAAACTGATCAACATAGCCTAAGTCGAAGCCTCAACTGACGCACACCCATGGCCCAAAGCACGATGAACTCGGCGCCACCCTCTCGACGAACAACACGTGCGAATGGCCGACGTTCAAGGACGAAAATTCGTCGATACACTCCACTAAACACGATCTCTACCGTTGAATGTGTAGATCCCTTCATGATCTATAACTTTCATTTAGAAAATTCTTTGAATTAAAGCATGGATAAGGAGATTATGGAGGAAGAAGCACGATTGGTTTCGGCCATTAATTTTGAAGTGGCTGCCGAAGACGAAGGATTAGGTTTTCTTTGGGTGAACGTGAATATATATATAACCCTATATTAATTATTAAATTCATATTAAAGCAACTTATTCTAACGATCTCCAAATCTCACTTGCCGCCTGGCATTTCTAAGGTTTAACCCACGTTCCGAACACAATGGAATGTGTTTAGGAAGCTAATTCGATCGTATACGCGAGTTACGGAAATAAATGATCAATTTTAAATTAAATCGATTAAAGTATTTTCTATGCATTTTAAGCTGCCGGGGTCAAATGGCAACTCTGATTGCTACGAAAATTGAAATCCGGTAATACTAACTATTACGGATCCAATGAAACTGGTTTCGTCGAATTCCAAGACTGTGCCCCGGAAGGCTATTTTAACTCGTTGATAAATTCGAGCGATTTTCAAAATCGTCGAAATCATCTAAAATTTCATTTTTAAAACTTTACTGACTTAATAATAAATCATATTGGATTTATATTCATATTAGAGATCATTCTGATTCATTTTAAATCAAAATTTGAATATTTGCATTATTGTACTATTAAATTCCATTATTAAATTAATATAAAATTCCAAATTTAATCTATCAACTTTTAATTCCATCCAATGGTCCAATATTGCTATTTAAATCAAAATAAACTTAAATAATTTTTTAGAAACCATTTTTATATTTATTTACACTCAGGTTCACCCATTTATCCCTATTCTAATATTAAGCTATTATTATTCAAATTCCAATTTCATTTCCCGTATTTGAAATTTAACTAATACTATCAACTTAACCAAAATCTTTTTATTTCAAAATCAAATAATAATACATATTCAATATTTAAAATGAATTAAATTTTTAAATTTGGCGACCCAAAATTCTGGGTCGTTACATTCCTCCCCCCTTTTAAAAATTTCGTCCACGAAATTTGCTATGGTAGAAGAATGATCCAAACCCAAAAGCAAAACTTACTTAGTGAAAATCTCAATTTCACTTTGTCCAAATTCTTTAGTTACAAATCAAAACTGCTAGTTTCGATTTCTATCCCAAAATTTTTTTTATTTGATTTTAATGCGAAAACAATTTGTCGCTAACGAAACATTTCAAAATTTTCAAAAATTTTCTAACTCCCAAAATTTCCTTTTTTTTTGGCAAAGTCACCCTTGTGCGGAGAAGCTTTGCAATATCATAATAGCTATAAATATATATACATCGACCCACACAGTCGGAAAAACTAAAAACAGTTCATATTTCCTATTTTTATTGCATAGGCGTACCTTTTATTAGCATTTTTAAAGCAAGCAGCTAAATAGTATCGCATATACGCACTCCAACTCTAACCATTGCCTCCCATACATGTACTTACTTAAACAAACACGTCAATTTCCAATAATATGGGCATATAACAACATTCTTTATATTAAACTAGCCAAACTCTTCAATTTCATAGTTTAAACAAGCAAACTTCATAATTTATCAATGTTAACCATATTTTATCTGCAATTCAAAGATTTCAATCACCTTTTTAAATTTCTTATACAAGTCCGAACTTTATTTTATATCACTTGAATGTTTTACATTCAAGTTCACTATATATAATTCATATTTATTACAACCAATTGATTGTTGTACCAAATAAGCACATATCCACATCATTTTGGTTTAACATGTGTATTACTAACATCAATTTACTTCAATTCAATTCCAAATTGATTCATAACCAAATTTTACTTTCAAATTGAAGTATTTGTATTTCTTTTATGATCCAGTTTCATTCATATGCAAAAATCACTTAATAAAATTTCAATCCATTCCAATTGATTCAAATACCAATTTTATTTGCTTCTTTAAACTAGCTCAATTTCGAATACAACAAAACAACCAATTCTCATGCAAATTTTCATGTCATTCAAGCCAATAATCATCACTTAAGCTTACAACCATTTAAAATTAATTCCAACTTAGATTTATATTGATTCTATTCAATTCTACATGGCTCGTAATCCAAGCATTCTTATTCCACTTCAATTATTAAACCAATCCTTATTCTCACTTCAAATTCACCATTCTACTTAAGTTTTAAATTAATAACATCCCATTCTATATTATTTACAGTTCACACATCTATAATTCATACATTCTTATTTCATCACAATAATTAATTAAAACCATTTCACTTGCAATTCAATTTCACTATCTAAACAAATTTATCCATGACCACATTATAAGTTCGATCATAAATATTTTTTCAATTTGCTTAAGTTCTTCCACAACATTTTCATTATCTTCTTATATCAATTTTATTTTATTTTCATTTGATTCTCATTCAATCAAATTTCAATTCATTTACAAATTTTAATTCAATTTTGTTTATTTATTCAATCCATTTTAAATTTATTTTATTGACAAATGAGACCACTTTAACTTATTTCACTCATTTGAATTTATTTATAATTCAAACTATCACTATTACAATCTATTTCCATTATTCATTCGCAGTCTCAGCTTTTTATTGCCAAAATTAAATCCCATACTAGAACTGGGTATTCTTAAATTTTTCTTTCAAAAATTTCTTAACAAACCACCAAAATTTCATCCATGCCAATACAAATTTCATTTAATTTAGTTTACACTAAATTCATTTTCCAACTTCTTTTTATTTAATGTAGCTTACGCTAAATTCATTCTCAAATAATTTCCTTGAATTTAGTGGAGTTAAAATTTTCTTCACACAATATCCTTCAATTCAATTCTTTTCTAAATTTAATTCAAGTTTAACTAAATTTATTTAGCCAACTTAAGTTCATGCTATTTCTTTTACCATTTAAATAAGAATTTAATTCTATTCAAAATTATTTGTAACACAATTGAATTTTGATTTTAAATTCATTCCAAATTCAACTCAATTCCATTTAATCGGAGTTAAATCCAATTCACTCCAATTTTAATTTTTCATATACAAGTTCAAACCTTATTTACTAACTTAACTTCATTTACCTTTTTATCTTTTATATTTTTCTTCACCTTATTTCAATTCACATTTCATTCAGGATTAGATTTGAATCCACCTTACCATTCAACTATTTCCTATTTGTGATTATAATTCCATTTTACTTGGTTTTACAATCTAATTTTCTATTCTTAGTTCACCGGCTTATTCACTTGAAAGCTTATATAGCTCGTTTTAATCCATTTACACCTTGTAATCACAATTCCAAATTTTCTATATATATGTATCACTGAATTCTTAAAGATACAAATTTTCTTTCACCTTAATTCTTTGCACAATTTTATATTACAATTTCAAATTATAAGTATAACACTTACTAGCTTATGAGTACAATTTATTTCACAATGACCCACAAATACAAAGTCATTTTACATTTTAATTTAATCCAAATTAATTTAATTCTAAGTCTAATTAATTTAACTTATCTAAGTTAAATTCAAATTTTCTATTCACTTCATTATGCTTCATTCACTTCCATTTACTCAAGTTAAATTTTAATTCCAAGGTTAAAATTTTCATTTCCTTTTTATTAATATCAACTTCACTAAATAAGTCCAATAGTTGATTCAATTTAACTTTACACATTATTTAAATAGAATTTTCCAGAATTCAATTACCCGGTTTTATTCCAAAACCATTTTGAAATATATATCAAATATATACCCATTTGGTATATCAATCAAATCTCCAGATTTCCAAAATAACTTGGTTGTACCAAAACAATTTCCTCCTTTTAAACTTCTGAAATCACTTGTATCCCAAACAAGTCCAACAAATATCATACCCAACCATTTTGGTAGCAATCCATCACTTTAGAAACTCGAAAATGAATTCTAATGATGTGGCCAGCATCATCAGGATTATTTTCCAGGGACTAAAGTGAGTTCAGTGCTTCCTTACTTTCACAAATTCATTTCAAAACAGTTTCCATTCAGACATATTACCCAAAACAATATTCCATCATTGTCTTCAAACACCGTTGGACAACATTCCCAAACATTTCCAAGATTTTAAATTTCCAAACTTTGTTTTCAATACATTTAAAATCCTTTTCAAAACTTCCAGGATATAAATTCTAGTTTAATTCAAATTTAGTTATTCTTCTTTTGTATAATTTATACTTATAGAATTTCGTTTGGTTATAACCATTCCAAATTTTAGATCAAATTTTAGATTCTTAGTTGATTAAGATATCCACATCCAAATAATCAAATATATATACAATAATTTCAGAAAATTATTTCTTTTATATCAAAATATAATTTTGGATAAAATTATTTCCTTTACCCACTTTAAAAAACAATACTATTCGGTTTATCTTGTTTAAGAGTTTAGAAACCCATATCGATACGGTTGTACTTCCTGTACCGACCAGAATTCATAAACAATTAACCGATAAGTCAACATAGTGTAAAAACAATTTTTATATTCACTAACAAGTACGCTCTCATATCTATTATTACATTCAACTCGTTATACAGTACTACTGATTCAGGTTAATGAGTAATTTCCCCACCAAAGCCTAGGTTGTCGCCAACCTAAGCTCTGATACCAATTGTAACAGCTCGCAAATCCGTACCTCTTGAGTCAACACTATTCAACATCAATTTACTCAAGTGGAACAGAAATACGAACCATTATGGTTAAAGAAGAAGAGATAGAAGAAGAAGGAACTAAACAATATCAGAATCTCATAGTCGCAGCGGAATAAAATATAATATATAATATCATATCTTTACACAAAATGAAATCTATATCTGTTTATACAATACATCATCAGAGTATCTCAACAACAACATTTACCAGACAGACAATCATATGATCATAGCAGCGGATAAATATACTAATACGGATAATATGTCTCGGACTCCAGCTCCTCTCCTGCTCCAAAGCATCCTGTCCTGAACATATAATACTTGGTCTGACCCGAGCATTATAATGAAATAACACCCGAGTCAGTCTGGAATACCAGCTGATAATAATGCATCCAAATTGATTATTAAAGTTTCAAAAATCCTTTGAAAACAAAAGCATCTCGTAAGACCACGCCACAAGTAAACATGTCGGGGTTTTTACCTTACTATAGAAAAAACAATTTTATAGAAATCCTATGATATTATAATAGGGTCTATATATAAATACTTATAAAATAGCCGAAATTGTTACTTGATTAAATTCCAGCTACTAGCCACAGTGTGAGTAATACAAACAAAACTCGTAAAAGGCTCGTAGGGAGAATGGATTTCCAACAATGATTAAGCACTGGGGTACCACCTGTCACAGTACCTGGTCTAGATCAGTGTACGGAGGACCGCGCCCGATCCCCTGCGACACAAGGCCCGGACTACCCCTTATTGGATAGTCCCGAATAAGATCACCCCGTGGTTGGGCTCAGCAACCGTACCACTACGCCGAAATAAAAGGGACATCTAGACAGGAATGACCTTACCGGAAATGGGTGCTGCCCACCAAGCCTTGCTGCATATCCCCTGATTTTCAGTCATTCCTGGTTGATGAGGCTTGAGGCTAAGCGTTACCTTTTATAACGTTTCACTTAGAATGCCCATCGCCCACCTGACGATGTTCCTAAAGCATTCGTCCATATAAGTCAGCCCAGGGTTCGAACGGAACCGAAGGCACTACTCCTAGCGAGTAGCCCTTGCACTTCATTGCTCCATCTTCGACTCCGAACACGTTTTTCCACGAAACGTACAAAGCGGATCGAAGTGGTTTTCGAGAAATGAATCTCGATCCCGGTCTCTTCGAAATGATTAATGCATTTGTCCAATATTGATAGTCAGTGATTTAACTATCAATTAACATCCATAAGCATCCATCACACAATAAATAATTTCCCAATTATTTATTTCCCAAAAATATCTTTACGATATGTAATTCCAATTTCAAAATCCCTTTGAAACACTTTTCAAACCAATTTTCTCATGGCATAGATTCTCAAATCTTTATTTCCTCTGAAACATCCAAGTACCCATATTTAGGGTTGAAAATAATTTAAATACTTTATTTTTGAAAATATATTAAAACATTTATATTAACACTACTTATATACTTAATTTAAAATATATATATATACCTTTAAAAATGTTTCGAGTAAAACTACTTTATAAAATATAAACTATTATCTTTAAAATAAGTTAAGTCATACTAGATTTAAAAAATAAAGTTATGAATCCTTATACAATTTCAAATAAGCTTTAATTGATTTTCTTTAAAACAGAACCATTTATAAAATATAAAGAATAATAATATTCTTTAAAACGTAACTCTAATTACCCTTTAAAAATAGTTACTTCTATAACCACTTTAATACATGTTCACTTTAAAAATTCTTACAACTTAAATAATTTTCTTAAAATCATTCTTTAATATAACTTCAAACTAACATTTCAAAAATCTATTTAAAAACGTACTTGGCTTTCCGGGAAATACACTTCCATCTTAGAATAACCAGAGAATTCTTTTTATCAATCCAACACGATTTATCCCAATTAAATTTACGTTCATCCCATAAAATCCTTTCCATACTTTGACAATAGTTCATTTTATTTTAAACACGTTGCTATTTCTTGGAAATCACTTTCAAACATATGTTTAAAATACTTAAAATAAGCTCTAGAAATTATTTAATTGAAAATAATACTTAAGGAAATATATAGAGGTTTTCTATGTATTTTCAATAAAATTTAACTTTAAAAATAAGGTTATTAAATCAAATATTCATATTAAAATTTCCTTTTTTAAACTTAATACTACTTTACCTTTTTTAAAAATAATTAAATACCATAATTACTTAATCAAATATTTGCTTTCACTTAAAAACATTTTGAAATAATATTTCTTTGTAAAAATATTCTAAACATGTTTAAACTGTAATTTATAATTTGAAAGCTTTCTTAAAAAAACAATTTCTAGGAGAAAGCACACTTCACATTCTTTAAAATAAATCTCGCTATTATTTTAAACCATTCTCAATTCCCTTTTTAAACCACAAATTCAAACACTTCATATTATCAACCCATCACATGTATTTAATTCCTTTTAAATTCTTTATTTAGGAATTTCTTTAATTTTCCTCAAAACCCAATTTATTTATATTTAAATTTTCAGGTTGTATTCACTAAATCAGAGAACAACACAATTAAATGTCCAATTTATCTACCACAGTAAATAAACAGAGCATAGCATAACAGGATCTAAAACAATTATCATTGAATATAAATGTGATATATTACAGAATATAAATAAATTCTATTTGTGAGGGATCCAGTTGGATCCCTCCAACCTGTTTTCCCTTCATCCACAAATATCAGCACAACAATATATATCGATTCAATTTGATAATAATTATCATATTCAACCAATCAAGCAATCATTTAATTATTGACTATTTAAATTAACCAGTATTCCAGATGTGAGTGAGTTAAACTCACATTGGGTTTTCGGCGAGCGTTCAAATTTAAATTAAATCGAGCGGCGTTCGATTTAACCTAAATTTTTACTTGCTCGGAATGATTCCAGAACTGCACCACCGCGTAGATCGCGTCGCTGCGATTCCGGCTCTCCTCGTTTCGTCGAAATCTGATAAAAAACGCATTAGATATGAATTTTATAAGTTCCAATTTCAAATTTAAACAAATTTATTTTTTTAATACATTACCAAACACGACCGCGTCTTCTTCTCCTTCTCATGCACGCTTGCTCCAGTAAGAAACGAACCCATCACGTAAAACTAGGGTTAACAACCGTGACCCACAACCTCCACTAGAAACCGATCAACATAGCCTAAGTGGAAGCCTCAAGTGACGCACACCTACGACCTAAAGCACGATGAACTCGGCGCCACCCTCTCGACGAATAACACGTGCGAACGCCGGCCTTCAAGAACGAAAATTCGTCGATACACTCCACTAAACACGATCTCTACTGTTGGATGTGTAGATCCCTTCATGATCTACAACTTTCATTTAGAAAATTCTTTGAATTAAAGCATGGATAAGGAGATTATGAAGGAAGAAGCACGATTGGTTTCGGCCATTAATTTTGAAGTGGCGGCCGAAGGCGAAGGATTAGGGTTTCTTTGGGTGAACGTGAATATATATAACCCAATATTATATTATTAAACTCATATTAAGGCAACTTATTCTAACGATCTCCAAATCTCACTTGCCGCCTGGCGTTTCTAAGGTTTTACCCACATTTCGAACACAATGGAACGTGTTTAGGAAGCTAATTCAATCGTACACGCGAGTTACGGAAATAAATGATCAATTTTAAATTAAATCGATTAAAGTATTTTCTATGTGTTTTAAGCTGCCGGGGTCAAATGACAACTCCAATTGCTACAAAAATTGAAATCCGATAATAACTAACTATTACGGATCCAATGGAACTGGTTTCGTCGAATTCCGAAACTATGCCCCGGAAGGCTATTTTAACTCGTCGATAAATTCGAGCGATTTTCAAAATCGTCGAAATCATCTAAAATTTCATTTTTAAAACTTTACTGACTTAATAATAAATCATATAGGATTTATATTCACATTAGAGATCATTCTGATTCATTTTAAATCAAAATTTGAATATTTGCATTATTATATTATTAAATTCCATTATTAAATTAATATAAAATTCCAAATTTAATCTATCGACTTTTAATTCCATCCAATGGTCCAATATTACTATTTAAATCAAAATAAACTTAAATAACTTTTTAGAAACCATTTTTATATTTATTTACACCCAGATTCACCCATTTATCCCTATTCTAATATTAAGCTATAATTATTCAAATTCCAATTTCATTTTCCGTATTTGAAATTTAACTAATTCTATTAACTTAACCAAAATATTTTTATTTCAAAATCAAATAATAATACATATTCAACATTTAAAATGAATTAAATGATCAAATTTGGCGATCCGAAATTCCGGGTCGTTACAAATTCCCTTTATATTTTTCAATGTTTCAATTACTGTAGGCATGCGTGACGACCCGCCTTTCATTCCATAGAAAGACGCATCATCATTAAGAAAGAATAGGTAGAAATAGAATATATAGAAGAAAGAACTAAATAACATCAGAATCTCACAGCGGAAATGTAACAAAATATAATATATCACATAATTATTACATAGTCTTTACATATCAGAGTTACACAATTACAACAGCATCATCATGTTAGACTGTTATAAGGACCTGCCTATCCATTACAACCAAAATACAACAGTCAAAAGAGTTCAACACAGCGGAAATAGATATATATAGCTACGCCAAGCTCCTGCTCCAAGCTATCCAAAATTCATCAAGCAAAACCTGATCACTTGGCTACTCATAAAAATTTGAGTACCCAAGAGTTTAAGAAAAACAGAATAAACTCCAGGTCAAACATGAGACTGGTGTGAGTAAACGGTTTAGTTGTTTAACTTGAAAAACCTTTGAAAGAAAAGGCATCACGTAAGACTCTCCACCAATAAATACGGTCAAGTTTTACCCTTACGATAACTAAAACTTTTGATAGGTAATTTGGTTATATTATAATAAAGTCTAGAATTTTAAAATAAATATTCAAATAGCCGAAATTGTTACATTCATTAAATTCTAGCATACTAGCCACAAAGTGGGTTATACAATCAACACCAAGATCACTTATTGGAGAGTGAATTCCATACAATGGCAGGGCTACTGGGTACCGCCCGTCATAGTACTCAACGTACCGAGGATCGCTCCCAATCCTCTACAACACAAAGCCAGAGCTACCCCTTACTAGATAGTCCGAATAAGACAACCCCACGGTCGTAGCTAGCAACCGCACACACAACCGAATAAAGGGACTCCAGACAGGGGAAAATCTTATCCTACTTGGGTGCTCCATACATAGCTTTGCCGCACCTCCTCTGTTTTAGGCATTCCCGGTTGATGAGGCTTAAGGCTACGATTTCCTTTAAAGAACACATCTTGGAATGCTCATCGTCCTCCATTGACGATGGTCTGATAGCATTCATCTATACAAGTTCGTTCCGGGTTCGAACGAAACTGAAGGCAGTATCTCGTTACACTCTTTTTGGAATCACCCTCAGCTTGCACTTTGAAATTCCATCTCGATATTCACTTTGAGATTTCACGACTTATCGTTTAACTTGAATCAATGTGGTTTTTGGATAATCAAATCTGAAATCCGATCCCGGTCTCATCGAAATCCAAATGTTTCGTAAAGGTCAAGCTTTTTAAGGTTTAAACAATCCAATTCAATACTTGAATTCACACAGCATTCATCACAGATAAATAACATACATTTATCACAGATATATCCAATATCACATCATAGAATATCACAGATTATCATTCAATAGATATCAATCAATCCAAACATTCTATTCAAACAATCATCCACAAGCACGGATTTTTAATCCACATTATAATTAATTTAATTAACTTAAATCAAATTAGTTATGTAAGAATCAATCACCTAATCATGCTTAATCAATCATTAATTAATTACAAACCATTTAATTAATTAATCATTCCTTAATTACGTTACAAACCAATTAATTAATCTTTAATTACAGATTAATTATTCTTTAACTATTAATTAATAAACCTTAATTATTAATTAATTTTTCTTAATAACAAAGCAATTAATCCTTAATTACCAGTTGACTAATCAATTAATTAATCTTTAATTATAGATTGTTTATCCTTTAATTATTAATTAGTAAACCTAATTACTAATGAATAAAACTTAATTACAAATTATGTACTTCTTAATTACCAGTTAATCAATCCTCAATTAACAGTTAATTAATCCTTAATTACTTAATTAATAAATTCTTAATTATTAATTAATTAACCTCTAATTACTTAATTAATAATTCTTAATTATAACTTAATTATTTGATTAATTAATCTCTAATCATAAATTAAAAATCTTCAGTTATCTAATTAATAATCCTTAATTACAAATTAATTAACCTCTAATTAATCAACTTATAACCCTTGATTATTTAATTTTATTAATCCTTAATCATTAATTAATTAAGTTTATTAATTATACTTAAATTTCTTTATTAACTTAATTTACCTCAAATCATTAAAACCTTAATTAACTTTAAGATAAAACATTATCCTTATTAATGACTTAATTATCATTTACATATTTAAAACATTTTATCTTTAATTAACACTTAGTTTTATTTAAAAATTAAGTTTTGAAAATACTTAAGCATTTAACAAATTTAAGTTAACAATTTATATAGCTTCTTTAATTTAAAAAACATTTCATCATAAAATAGGTTAAACTAGATTTAAAAACATCTTATCTTGTTTAACACTTAATTATATTACTAAATTTAGTTCAAAATAACATAAAAATAATTTTAACTTAACAAATTTAAGTTAACCAATTATATAACTCCTTAAATCAAATGTTATAGATAACATTTATAAAAGAATTTTATTTAAGAAAAGTTTTAAACTAAATTTATTTAAATTTCAAAACTTTGTTTTAATTTTTTTTAAAGCTGTTTTTAAATCTGCTTCGGGTCGAACCCGAACCCCACCCGAGATCAATCCCGAGTTTCCCTTCTTCTTTTCCATTTTTAAAGAACTTGGTTTCTATTTAAGTTAAATAAAACCTGTAGCATGCTTTCACTCACGATCTACTCGAGTTTTTACTCGAGTCACCTTACCCAAATACCCGAGCTTCCCTTCGAGTCAGACCCACAACCAAACCCACTGACACAACCAACCACTCCGTGCACATGCACAGATGATCACGACGATGATGACCACTGTCGACATCTTCGACCCAATGACGATCACCAAGTCCTTCAATCCCGACCCCCAAATCACTAGCATAAGCCCACGATCAAAATCAAGATAATAGATAGAATTGGAACAGGGAGACTTCAACCGCGAATCCACCTCCTCCTAGCGATTCCGACCACCAGAGGTTACCAGCCTCTGACCACACCTCCACCGAAGCCTGACGCTTCCATTCCCCATCCTGTGATCAAACTTCATGCTATAGAGATGATGTAATGATCCAGTTTCCAAACTCGACTCAAATTAGGGTTTAAAACCCATTTGGAGCCACCGTTGACGCCCCGGTTGTCAATAAGACCATCCACCATTATTCCTGGCCTCGACAACTCCCCAGCCACCACTAAACGAAACCACGATCACCCTAGAACCTTCGGCCGTCAGAATCTGCTCAAAACCATATTTTGGTCATCACCAAAATGCACATTCGATAAAAATCTAAAAATTGTGATTTCACTCTTAAAAATCATGATTTTAAATAATGATTCAGATTATATACCTAAATCGAAGAATTAAGATATTTGAATTTTAACATATCTTAAGTTTCTACTGTTCTTCTTGGATTTTCCAGATACAAATTTAATTTTCTTAAATAAAATTTTAAAACTTAATCTATGTTTAAACAAACAGATTTTGTTTGAAACCTAAGTCCTAACAGTGATTAAATAAAAAGATATTGAATTTTGGTTTTATTTTAAACTCTGTAACCTGAAAGTAGAGAAGCACAGACATGCACAGTTCAAACATAAACAACATACAGAATTCATTCTTGTATATACACATGCAAAAACAATCTTCATTATGGAAATTCACGTGCAACAAACATTTATCTACTTAAGCTTTTTAAATAAAGATTTACTCACCCATTTAAAAGACAGAGAGCTTGAAAAACTGGGATTTGATAAAAATGCTTGAAGGCTTGTTTTACTGGAAACTTTGAATTGCTGCGATCTTCTTAGAAACTGAAATGCCTAGTTGTTGCTTCCATTATGAACTGGTATCACTTGAAATCTGAAGCTTAGTTTTTGTTTGAGAAGGTTGCTTGATATTCCAGGTTTGAAAAAAGTTATAGGCTTTTATTTGAGTTTGAGAATTGGTTACAGGTTTGTAAAGAATGTTTTACAGATTTTTGATTTGATCTATTTCGAGAATGTTTACAGGTTTTTTTCTTTGTTTAGAAATGAATTACAGGCTTATGTTTACTTTCTTTTGAAAATGAGAAGATAGGAAAACAAATAGAAGAGAGTAGATAAGAATTTATATAGTGTTAATTAGGATTTATTTAAAATCAAAGAAAATAAAAACAAATTTGTGACACTTGTTAATTTCCTTAACATTTGTCATTTACACCATTAGTTCATATTACACATGTTATTAACATGATCTCACCATTTTACACTTGTAATCATTCATTTTTATATTATTTTAAAAAGTTAATATAAAGCCTTTGTATTTATTTTTCGATTAAATAAGTACTTTTGTAAGTAAAATCTCTTCAAAGAAAATAATATAAAACAAATTACATACTAATAAAAATCTTATACATATATTTTTAAGTCCAAAATATTTTAAAATATTTATCTTCTGAAATTTTCAAATTTAAATCCAAATTTAAATTCAAATTCAATTTAAAATCTAATTTAAAGCCAACTCAAGTATATATATTTAAACAAACACAAATTAAATTTGTAAATAATTATTCTATTTAAATTCTCTTTGTATCTATATATATAAACAACACATTATTATTATTGTTGTTTGAAAATAACAATTTTTCCAATTTTAAATAATTAATAAAGGGGATTATTACATTTTAAATTGTTTGAAATTCCGGGACATCACATTCCTCCCCCTTAAAAAATTTCATCCCCGAAATTTAAAACAAAAGATAATCCAAAAGCTTTTATTTTATTTCAACAATCCAAGCATACATGTCAATCATACAGTATCAACCAAAAAACAATTCATCCAAACAAACAATTTCATTCAACAAACAATTTATTCAAACAAACATCATTAGCTACCCGGACATAATTTCGGGTAAGCTTCCTAACATTATCCAAAGTTTCCCAAGCATAGTCTTTGGGATCCTCGCTCCACTGCACCTTAACTAGCTTCACCACTTTACTTCTGAGTTGCCTCTCATCTGGATCAACAATCTGGACCGGAAGCCTAAGAACAGATAAGTCCAGTTCAATCATTAAATCTTCCTGCACTGTTGGCTCCACAACAAGAGATAGATCGTGCATGTATTTCCTCAGATGAGATACGTGAAAAACATTGTGAATTCCATCCATTCAGACTGGCAATTTAATCCTATAGGCCACAATACCAATCCTTTAAAGCACTCGGAACAAACCAATACACCTTGGAGCAAGTTTTCCCATCTTTCCAAATCTGATCGCTCTTTTAATCAGGAAACTTTGACAAAGACTGAATCTCCGATCTCAAATCACAATTGTCTTCGTCTCTTGTCCGCATATTTTCTGACGATCATACGCTGCTCTTATTCTCTTCTTGATAAGTTCCACTTTCGCAGATGCCTCTCGAATCAAATATGGACCAAGAACAAGACGATCTCTCGACTCTACCCAACAGGATGGGGATCTATAAGGTTCTCCATATAAAGCTTCATAGGGTGCCATCTTGATACTTGCCCGAGAATTGTTATTGTACGAGAACTCCATTAAATGCAGATAGTCTTCCCAAGATCCACCAAAATCCAAAACACAAAGCCTAGACATATCCTCTAGAATTCTATTCAGCCTTTCTGTGTGATCGTCGGTTTGGGGGTGATAGGCTATACTCAAACTCAATCTCGTACCCAAAGTTGTTTGCAAAGTCTCCTAAAACTTGCTGGTGAAGATAGGATTACAATCATTAGAAAAGTCCTTCAAGAAAATCTCAGCCAAAGATGTTGCAGTACTGGTTGCCTTAACTGGAATAAAATAGGCGCTCTTGGTTAGTCAGTCCACAATTACCCATACTCTTTCGTCCCTTTTTGGTCCTTGGTAAATCGTCGACGAAATCCATAGAAATCATTCCCCACCTCCACTTCAGAACTTCCAAAGGCTGCCACAAACCCCACGGTCTTCTGTTGATCACCTTTCATATGTTGACAGATCGCACATCCATTGACGAAAGCAGTTATATCCTTCTTCATACCCTTCCACCAAAAGACTCTCTTCATATCCTTATACATCTTTGAAATCCCTAGGTGGATACTCATCCTAGAGCGATGACTCTCTGACATAACTTCTTGCTTCAAATCCTTGAAATTTGAAACACAAATCCTTCCATTGATCCTCAATATTCCTTGACCATCAATCTCAATAGTAGAATACTGACCATTCTTGACTCTCCGGATATTCTATCTGATCTCTGCTTACCAAAATACTTTCTAGAAGAGATGGAACAACTTCCAAAAAAGAAGAACTACATTCCTATTCAGAGCATCCGTGTAGACCTCAAACTTACTCTTACCATCAGGAATAGCTAGAACAGGCGCACTGGTCAGCCTTGCCTTCGAATCCAAGAAAGCCTTTTCACACTCGGGGATCCACTTAAACTTTTCTCCTTTTCGAGTTAACTTGGTTAGGTGTGAAGAAATCTTAGAGTAGTCCTTGATAAACTTCCTAGTACCCTGCCAAACCCAAAAAACTATGGACATTTGTCGAAGTCTGCGTTTGCTTCCATTCCTGAACAGTAGCTACCTTGGCTGGATTTACAGAATTAACTTTACTAGAAACAATATGCCCTAAAAATCTAACTTCCGACTTTCAAAAATGACACTTCAAAAACTTAGCCTTCAAAACATATCTCCTCAAAGTCTCTAACACTATCCCCAAATGCCGCTTGTGCTCCTCTTTAGACTTACAATAGATAAGAATATCATCAATGAACACAATAACAAATTATTCAACACATCCCAAAAAAAATCTGTTCATCAGATCCATAAAATAGGCAGGAGCATTGGTTAGCCCTAGAGGCGTATCTAACCACTCATAAAAAAATAACGGGGTCCCCTAAACGCAGCCCAGGGGATACTGTCCTCAGCTACCCTTAACTGATGGAAACCCGAAGCTAAATCTAACTGGGACAAAACAGAAGCTCCATGGAGTTGATCAAAAAGATCGTATATACCTGCAACGGATTTCTAATAGTAACCTTATTCAACTCTCGGAAATCCACACAGAATCTCAAAGACCCATCCGACTTGGTCACAAAGACTACTGCAGAACCCCAACTGGAAAAACTAAACCGAATCAAACATTTTTCTAAGAAATCCAATAAAAAAACATCACAAGAAAAACTATGAGACAGTTAAGAAAGCCTTAGGTCTTTACAGATCTTATCTAACTTAGTTACTCTGCTATAGGATTGGATACAAAGATAGCATGGTCAACCAAACAAAGGGAAAAAAATTAAACTTCTCTAGAACTCATGTTGGCAACCCGAACAGGTAACCCAACAAATTTAGATAGGTATATAGTTATATAAAAATTACAAATACGCTCTCTCAAGATAGACACTAGAAATACCAAATCCTCGGTATTATCTGAACCTATGCTCTGATACTAAATGTGATGACCCGCTTTTCATTCCATAGAAATACGCATCATCAACAAGAAAGAAACAGGTAGAAATAGAATAGACAGAAGAAAGAACTAAACAACATTAGAATTTCACTGCGGAAACAGAACAAAATATAATATATCACATAATTATTACATAGTCTTTACATATCAGAGTTACACAGTTACAATAACATCATCATATTAGATAGTTATAAAGACCTGTCTATTCATTACAACCAAAATACAACAGTCAAACGGGTTCAACACAGCGGAAATAGATATATATAGCTACGCTAAGCTCCTGCTCCAATCTATCCAAAATTCGTCAAGCAAAACCTGATCACTTGGCTACTCATAAAAATTTGAGTATCTAAGAGTTTAAGAAAAATAGAATAAACTTCGGGTCAGACATGGGTCTGGTGTGAGTAAACGGTTAAGTTGTTTAACATGAAAAACCTTTGAAAGAAAAGCTATCTCGTAAGACTCTCCACCAATAAATACGGACAAGTTTTTCCCTTACGATAACCAAAAATTTTAATAGGAGATCTGGTTATATTATAATAGGGTCTAGGGTTTTCAAATGAGTATTCACATAGCCTACATTGTTACATTCATTAAATTCTAGCATACTAGCCACAAAGTGGGTTATATAATCAAGTCCGAGATCACTTATTAGAGATTAGATTCCATACAATGGTAGGGCTACTAGGGTACCGCCCATCACAATATGTGGCCTAGATCAAGGTACCAAGGATCCCTCCCGATCCCCTGCAACACAAAGCCAGAGCTACCCCTTACTGGATAGTCCGAATAAGATAACCCCACGGTTGTAGCTAACAACCGCCCACACAGCCGAATAAAGGGACTCTAGACAGGGGAAAATCTTATCCTACTTTGGTGCCACCCACTTAGCTTTGCTGCACCTCCCGTGTTTTAGCCATTCTTGGTTGAAAGGCTTGAGGCTATTATTACCTTTAAAGAATACATCTTAGAATGCTCATTGTCCTCCATTGACGAAGGTCTGATAGCATTCATCCATACAAGTTCGTTCCGGGTTCGAATGAAACCGAATGCATTATCTCATTACACTCATTTTGGAATCACCCTCAGAGTTAAAAAAAATAACCCTTGCACTTTGAAACTCCATCTCGATCTTCACATTGAGATTTCATGACCTATCATTTAACTTGGATCGATGTGATTTCCGGATAATCAAATCTGAAATCCAATCCCGGTCTCATCGAAATCCAAACGTTTCTTAAAGGTCAAGTTGTTTAAGGTTTAAACAATTCAATTCAATACTTGAATTCACACAGCATTCATCACAGATAAATAACATACATTTATCACAGATATATCCAATATCACATCAGAAAATATCACAGATTATCATTCAATAGATATCAATCGATCCAGACATTTTATTCAAACAATCATCCACAAGAAAGAATTTTTAATCCATATTATAATTAATTTAATTAACTTAAATCAAATTAATTACTTAAGAATTAATCACATAATCCTTCTTAATCAATCATTAATTAATCACAAACCATTTAATTAATTAATCATTCCTTAATTACCTTATAAACCAATTAATTAATCTTTAATTACAAATGAATTATTCTTTAACTATTAATTAATAAACCTTAACTATTAATTAATATTTCTTAATAACAAATCAATTAATCCTTATTACTAGTTGATTAATCAATTAATTAATCTTTAATTACATATTATTTATCCTTTAATTATTAATTAATAAACCATAATTACTAATTAATAAAACTTAATTACAAATTAAGTACTTCTTAATTACCAATTAATCAATCCTTAATTAATAGTTAATTAATCCTTAATTGCTTAACTAATAAATTCTTAATTATCAATTAATTAACCTCTAATTACTTAATTAATAATTCTTAATTAACTTAATCACTTAATTAATCTCTAATCATAAATTAGAAATGTTTAATTATCTAATTAATAGTCCTTAATGACAAATTAATTAACCTCTAATAATTAACTTATAACCCTTGATTATTTAATTTTATTAATCCTTAATCATTAATTAATTATGTTAATTAATTATACTTAAATTTCTTTATTAACTTAATTTATCCCAAATCATTAAAACCTTAATTAACTTTAAGATAAAACATTATCCTTATTAATGACTTAATAATCATTTACATATTTAAAACATTTTATCTTTAATCAACAATTAATTTTATTTAAAAATTATGTTTTAAAAATACTTAGCATTTACAAATTTAAGTTAACAATTCATATAACTTCTTTAATTTAAAAAACTTTTCATCATAAAATAGTTTAAACTAGTTTAAAAACATCTTATGTTGATTAACACTTAATTATATTACTAAATTTTGTTTAAAATAACATACAAATAAATTTAACTTAACAAATTTTAGTTGACCAATTATATAACCCCCTAAACCAATTTTAAAGAAAACATTTATAAATGAAATTTATTTAAGAAAAGTTTTAAACTAAATTTATTTAAATTTCAAAACTTTGGTTTAAAAAAAAATTAATTTTTTTTTTCTAAATGTGCTTCGGGTCGAACCCAAACCCCACCCAAGATCAATCCCTAGTTTCCCTTCTTCTTTTCCATTTTTAAAAAACTTAGTTTTTATTTAAGTCAAAAAAACCTATAGTATGCTTTCACTCACAATCTACTCGAGTTTTTACTCGGGCCACCTTACCAAAAAACCTGAGCTTTCCTTTGAGTCAAACCCGCAACCCAACGCACTGACACAACCAACCCCTCCATGCACATGCACAGATGATCGCGACGACGATGACCAACGTTGACATCTTCGACCCAATGACGATCACCAAATCCTTCGATCTCGACTCCCAAATCACTTGCACAAGCCCATGATCAAAATCAAGATGACATATAGAACTGGAACAGGAAAACTTCAACCACGAATCCACCTCGTCCTAGCGATTCCGACCACTAGAATTTACCAGCCTCTGACCACAACTCCACCGAAGCTTGACGCTTCCATTCCCCATACTTTGATCAAACTTGATGCTACAGAGATGATGCAACGATCCAGTTTCCAGACTCGACTCAAATTAGGGTTTAAACCCATTTCGACCCACCGCTGACGCCCCGGTGGTCAATAAGACCAGCCATGTAACGACCCTGAATTTTAAACAATTTAAATTAGGAATATTTAATTTATTTTAAATATTTGAATAATGGTTTGGATTGAATTTTCAATATAACTTTGAATATGACGATTAAATTATAGAATTTAATCTATTGAGAATTGAATAAAAATTTGAATCTTCAATTTTAAGCCAATTAAAAATATTTCAAAGGCTTGTAAATTTCATATTGATAGTACTGAAGATTATAGAAGCTTCAGAATTGAATTTAGAAGTTAATTGTTCAGTTTTGAAACTTAATCGTTCGAATCGATATTTAAAATAGCCGTCCGAGGCACAGTCTCGGAATTCGACGAAACCAGTTCCATTGGGTCCGTAATATTGAATTATTGCCGGATTTCAAATTTCGTATTTTTCGGAGTTAATATGTGAGCACACGACACATAAACGCGTCGAAATTTTCAACGATTAAATTTAAATTTAAATTTAAGTTTAAATTTTTGGTCAAACTTCATCACGTTCTTTTCCCTAAAGTTATGCCCAATATCACGATGAAGATCGTGTAGAGCATGCTGCATTCGATTTTAAGTATCTTCCCTCTCGTTCAAAAATAAAAATCACGCAGAAACAAAAAAAATAATGGCCGAACGAGATTTGCCTCGACTTCATCTCCTATTTCCTTTCTCTCCCCCCCAAATCAACAGCTAAACCGATTATAAAAAAAAAAAAAAAAGAATGAAAAGGCCGAAGCCCTAGATTGAATCACGCGCGCGCGATGGTGGCGCAGTTGGCTAGCGCGATGGTGGCGACTCGTGGAGGGGCTCGCGCAAGTGGGGAAGCGGCGTACGCACGCGATTCGAGGCAAGGCGGCAACGGCGGCGCAAGTGGCGACGATGTCGCGTGAAGATGAGGCAGTGGTTCGTCGAGGGTTTTGGTGGCACGACAATCGCGATGAGGTTGGAGGGAAGTCGCGTACGCGGTGATGATTTTTGGGCGAGGCGATGATGAGCATCGAAGGAGGCGGCGTCGACGTTGGGGCGATGCTCGGTGAGGCTCGCGATTGGTTTGGGGTTGGGCGACGAAGTCGTGGGGCCGCGTGTAGCTAGGTTTTGGATCTGCAGTTAGGTAAAAATTCCATTTTTGTTTGTATTTAATTTAGTTAATTTTTACAGTAAGTTAAAAAAAAAAAAAAAAAAATTCATCATAATTTGGAATTAGGAAATTAGTTTAAAACAAAATCATTGGTTTATTTAAATATCAAATAGAAGTTTGTTTAAATGTTAAGAAGTTATTTAAAAAAAAAAAAATTTAGATTTTTGAAATATATAAATTATTTTAGTTAAAATAATTTATTAAAAAGGAAATTTATAAAAGGAAGTTGATTTTTGAATTTGTTAAAGATTTAAACATAGAAGGGGAATTTATTTGTAAATCAAATAGTTACTATGAATGGAAATTCAATTTATTAAGTGAAATGATTTATAAAAGGAAATATATTTTTATTTAAAAAAAAAAAATTAGTTGATTTAAAATTTATAAAAAAGGAAATTAAGTTCAATTGGAAATTTCTAGTTAGAATCATTTTAAAAGTAAAATATTAAGTTAAAATAAATTTATTTAAGAAGTGATTGGTTTAAATAAAACTATTGATTAATTAAACAATCAAGAACGAAAATTGAATAGTTCGATTTAATTCGAATATTAATAAAATCATTGGCTAATTTAATTTACCTAATAGGAATTTAATTTATTGGATAAATAAATTAAAGGAATTCTAGTTTAAGATTTAATTCTTCGATTAGATAATTTTATTGAAAGTGAGTTTGGTCAATTAAATTAAATTTTTAGTTAAAATAATTTATTAACAAAGGAATTTTAAAAGATTGAAGAAATTTATATAAGCAAAATGTTAGAATTATTTTAAAAAGAAAATCACCGATGAATCAAAATTATCAAATGAAAATTCGTTATTCGATTTATTTCGAATATTAATTGAATTGTGTAAATATTTATACAAGGTATAAATGAAGAAAACAAGTTGAATTGGAAGTGGATGGCAAACGGGAATAAAGGTGAGAACTTCTCACTCAAAAGGAATTTCTGTTGTTTATTTAAATTTTAAATAGTTAGATTTAAAATTGATTGACTATGTTGATTGAATGATTGAATGATGATTGTTATATATATATTGGATGTGAATAGACCCTATACGCCGTTAGTAAGCGGAGGTTATTTATTACACACATATACTGCGATATTCCACCTCGAAGTGGGATTGGTATTATATTATATATATAGCAATATATATATATTGGCATATGTATATATTGCAGTTGATTGATTTCCCGCATTTCTTTTTAGCGGATGAGACCCTATTGCGCCGTTAGTAAGCGGATATATATTTATAAAATCCCATATACCGCGATATTCCGTCTTGAAACGGAATGGTATTGTGCTAATGTCTGTGGATGCAGGGAAACAGGTTGGAGGGATCCAACTGGATTCCTCACAAATATTTATTGATTTTAAATATTGTGATGTTTGATTGTTTATCATATCGATATATGATATTGGAAAAGTCGTGATTGACTAATTGATGTGTTGCATCATCGGATCCAATTTTTGAAATTTAAAAACAACGATTTTAATTTCTAAAGTGATTTTTGAAAATATACGTTTATATAATATTTTTTTGGAATTGATTTATTATAAATAAATAAACGTTATAATTTTTATGTTATAAAAAATTATATTTTTGAGAAATATAGTTAAAGGTTGATTTTTGAAAATATGAGATTAACGACTTTATAAAATTGGGATTTTTGAATAAATTATAAAAAGGTTTAAAAATAGGATTTATGAAATTGGATTATTTCTAAATCAAAAGATGGATTTATAAAAGAGTAAAAGGCATTTTAAAAATAGTAAAATAAATTGATTTATATTAAAGGATTTACAAATGGATATTTGTAAATTAAAATATTGGAATTATAAAACGAAGTTTTTATAAGAGTTAGGATGAATTGTGAATGAATTTCACAAATGAATGAATTTATAGAATTATGAACGGTGAAGTTATAATTGGAATTTTATAAACAGTAGGTTTATAAAATTTGTGAAGTTATTTAAAAGAATAAGATTTTGGATAAATAGATGAATCTTATAAGTTATAAGATTTATAGAAATTGTGAAGATTAAAGGAATGATTTTTTTAAACAAATAAATTATAAGTATTTAACTTATAATATGAATTTTAGTATATCATTGTGATATGAATTGAGATAAGTTAATAAAGGAAATTTATAAAAGGAAGTTATGATAAAAGAAATAGAAATAGAATTTATAAACATTGTTTTATAAATCGGCAACGACTTATTTTGATAAGTGGATTGTTGTAATTTATTTATAGGGTTATATTCATGTTTAGACAGTGAATAATTCCTTAAACTAAAATGAATAGAAGTGATGAAATTTATTAACATAGTATATTCACGTTTTTGAATAGTGAATAATATGTTAAAGAAATTATTTAGACTGTGATGTTTTAAATAAAATTAAAACGATCTAACGATGTTTTAAAATATGTTGAGATTCGAAGCCATAGATTTCAACATTTATTGTTGAAATAGATGTTTTTCGAGAAATAAAAGGAAATAGTAGATTATAACACTGTTGTTATAATAGATGATTTCCGAAAGGAAATGTTTTGTATAGTATTGGGATTTATATATCTATTTTATTTCGAATCCCTATACTAGTGATTTTGGGTTGTCGTAACGATGTCTTACGCAACATTCGTTTTAGCCCAAATAAATATGGTTAAGTGAATGATTTCCTTAAAGAATAAAATATATACTTAATTTCGATTAGAGTATATGGAATATTTTCAGAAGGTTGAAAATAAATAAATTTGTGGATTACTTATAAAATAAATAAGTATGAGAATGTTTTTCCAATATGAAATAAATATTTTGGAGAATTTATCTTTTTGAAGATAAATTGAAATGGAAAGTTAGAGAATTTATCTTTTTGAAGATAAATTGAAAAATGAATATTTGAAATCGTATATTCATAAATATTTTGGAATATAAATTCGATATGGAATTTATAAATGGAATTGGGAAAATGGGTTTAAAAATAAATATCGATTTATTTTTGAAGTATGGAAAGTTTATATCTTCTAAAGATATTTTTGGAAAATAAATAATTTGGAAAATTATTTGGAATCTGGTGATGTTGGCATATCCATTGATAGTTCAATAACCGACTATCGATATTTACCTTGAATGGTATATGTTGTGATTTGTTTGAAATTGAATGCCACACTTATTTTTTTCAAAATAAGCGCTCACTATTCGGGTTAACCGGGAAAGGACCATGGGGTCGTATAACCCATTCCGAATACGTGATACGTCGTTATGAATTGCATTCGAAGACCGGTGTTGAAGACCGGATATTTTCGAAAACGAAAGGGTTTCTTGTCGAATGTCTTTGCATCGACTGGTCCCCGGTATAGAGACTCCATATGTGATGGGAAATCCGATCAGGATTGTGAATATCCGGATTTCAAGGACTTCTTTGTAAGTGCCTTCGGTTCTGTTCGGATCCCGGAACAGACTTGTATGGATTGTATGTCTGACATTACAATTTGAGATATAAAGCCGATTTCTTTCAAATATATTTCTGTTGGTGGCGGAGAATTTATTCTTTGCTTAACACCCTTCTTTGAGACGTATGTGCTCAGAGGTTATATAGTTGAAGTTATCAGCAATATATTCCCAATTTGGTAATGTGACATGCTGAGTGATGCTGAAATGATCATTGTGTTGATTATTTGTGATAGGATCGTTTATTTGATCGTCTATCCTGGTGATCATTGTGTTGATCATTTGTTGACCCAAAGCATGGCTTTTGTATAAAGTATGTTTTTGTGGACGTGACTTCGTCGAGCCTCACATCCCGGAATGGTCAAAACAGGAAAGATGCGGCAAGGTTATGAGGGGTAGCGCCCTTTAGGATATGTGCATTTCCTTCTGGAAAAGGGTGGTATCATGGTATGGAGCCCAGATACTTACTCATGTTGAAAACACTTTATGATTGTGTGAATTGATTACGAGCGCTCGGTTGATAAAGGTCCCAAAGGACCGGGGGATGGCATATTCGGTCAGTTGTTACTCAGTTAGGGGTAACCCGGCCTTGTGTTGGTAGAGATCCGGTTTGGTTCTCGGGGATGTCCATCCAGAGGCATTCTCATGTGGCAATGGGAAGTTCCTTGGCCTGACCATTTGTTGGAAATCCAATTCCCAATACGAAACTTGTACGGTATTAGTTGTAGAACCTGCTATTCACTTATGGTGGTCACCACTGTTTGGATGGTAGCTATAGTAAGCATAGTTCGAAATGTCTATGTTGGCTAAGATTTATATTCTACTTTTGAAATATTTCCTACACTATGCACTAATAATAATATGAAATGTTCTTTTAATGCGTATCAAGCATCTTTGACTATCATAAGGAGAAATCTCCTCCGATTCTGCGTTTGCATGTGTGTGTGTGTGCGGGAGGCCTTATGGTAGTCTCATTTTTAAAAGCATTGCGAATTAATTTAAAAATATTCCTCTATTTTGATTTTAAAGTTAAATAAACTGTTTTGAGTTCTCACACCAGTCACATGACTGACTCGGAGTTTATTGTTTTCCTTCCTAAACTCCGGGTGCCCACCAATTTCCACACGGGCAGTTAAGAGTTAGGTTTATCAGGATATTCTGGATATTCTGGAGTTGCTGGAGGCAAGCTGGATGGCATGGCATATTACTTATATAGTATTTCTTTTTCCGCTGCACTGTTTGTTGATGTATGTTGTTGTACACTCTGATGATATGATGTAATAAAATGTGATGTAATGTAATAACTGATATAGTTCTTTGTTTAAAGATTATTCATTTATTATTATATGTTGTTCCGCTGCGAATTGTGAGATTCTGATGTGTTCTATTGTTTTCTTTCTGTTCTGTTTTTCTTTCTTTCTTCTTCTACCTCTTTCTCTTCTTTCTTAAAAAAAAACCCCCTCAGTGTTCGGTTTTTCGGCAACGAAAAATCGTGTCCTGACAATGTGGTATCAGAGCTGTTGGTTAAGCGAAAACCATGGTTCTGTAGGGTATTACTCGTTAGAGATAGAGTCAGCAGTACTCTAGAATGAGTTTGACTGTAATAATAGATATGAGCGCGTATTTGTTAGTGAATATAAAATTGTTTTTGAATAGGGTAAATAAAATAAATTTGCCCAAAACTATTTTTGGTATAGAAAAGAAATGATTTTCTATGAATTATTATAGTATATGGTTGCATGATTGTTAAGAAGTGATAATATTGAATTATTATCATTAGCATATGGAATGAATATGAATATGGAATGTGAATAAAATTGAATTAGGTAATTAAGTGAAATTCGAGATGAATTGAATATGGAAATTGAAAATTGAAATGAATTAGTGAATGAAACTAATTTAAGGTAGTAATATGAATTACTAAATGAAAGTTAATCGATAGAATTCAATATTTAGTATTGAGAATTGAATTCGAATGAAATTTAAATTGTGAATTGAATTCAAATAAAATTGAATGAGAATGAATGTATAACTTCAATAATGAAGCAAAAATGTATAAGAAACATATGTTAAAAATTTTGTAATAGAATTGGAAAAATGGTTTGAATCTTGGAATTGGATGCTACTATTAGCAGGTTATACAGGTATATAAAGGAATGGAAATTTTGATTTCAAAGATGAAAATTGAATTGCTCGACAAAAAGGTACGTATTTCAATTTTAGTATGAGATTTGATGACTTTTTTCTCTAGCCACTTGGCTTTTCTCTTTTCTTTTTGATTCTGAGGGGCCGTGGTGCCATTTTGTAGTCGTACCAATCGAGCCGCGCAAAGGAAACGCTGGCGAAATTTTTCGAAAATTTAGGGTGTTAGAAAATTTTTGAGAAAAATTTGAAAGTTTGAAATTTGAATTTGAATTTAAATTTAAATTTGAATGGTTAGTAAAACAATGTTGTTTGGAACCTATAAATGAAGTTGGAAAGCTAGTTGAAAAGATAATGAATCTCTAGTAAAAGATTTAGGTTGGTAAGTTGATAAAACTATTTGGATTGTGAAAAATAATGGACGGGATAAGGGCATTCTTCTTAACTTGTAATTTCGGGACGAAATTCTTTTAAGGAGAGAAGATTGTAACGACCCTGAATTTTAAACAATTTAAATTAGGAATATTTAATTTATTTTAAATATTTGAATAATGGTTTGGATTGAATTTTCAATATAACTTTGAATATGACGATTAAATTATAGAATTTAATCTATTGAGAATTGAATAAAAATTTGAATCTTCAATTTTAAGCCAATTAAAAATATTTCAAAGGCTTGTAAATTTCATATTGATAGTACTGAAGATTATAGAAGCTTCAGAATTGAATTTAGAAGTTAATTGTTCAGTTTTGAAACTTAATCGTTCGAATCGATATTTAAAATAGCCGTCCGAGGCACAGTCTCGGAATTCGACGAAACCAGTTCCATTGGGTCCGTAATATTGAATTATTGCCGGATTTCAAATTTCGTATTTTTCGGAGTTAATATGTGAGCACACGACACATAAACGCGTCGAAATTTTCAACGATTAAATTTAAATTTAAATTTAAGTTTAAATTTTTGGTCAAACTTCATCACGTTCTTTTCCCTAAAGTTATGCCCAATATCACGATGAAGATCGTGTAGAGCATGCTGCATTCGATTTTAAGTATCTTCCCTCTCGTTCAAAAATAAAAATCACGCAGAAACAAAAAAAATAATGGCCGAACGAGATTTGCCTCGACTTCATCTCCTATTTCCTTTCTCTCCCCCCCCAAATCAACAGCTAAACCGATTATAAAAAAAAAAAAAAAGAATGAAAAGGCCGAAGCCCTAGATTGAATCGCGCGCGCGATGGTGGCGCAGTTGGCTAGCGCGATGGTGGCGACTCGTGGAGGGGCTCGCGCAAGTGGGGAAGCGGCGTACGCACGCGATTCGAGGCAAGGCGGCAACGGCGGCGCAAGTGGCGACGATGTCGCGTGAAGATGAGGCAGTGGTTCGTCGAGGGTTTTGGTGGCACGGCAATCGCGATGAGGTTGGAGGGAAGTCGCGTACGCGGTGATGATTTTTGGGCGAGGCGATGATGAGCATCGAAGGAGGCGGCGTCGACGTTGGGGCGATGCTCGGTGAGGCTCGCGATTGGTTTGGGGTTGGGCGACGAAGTCGTGGGGCCGCGTGTAGCTAGGTTTTGGATCTGCAGTTAGGTAAAAATTCCATTTTTGTTTGTATTTAATTTAGTTAATTTTTACAGTAAGTTAAAAAAAAAAAAAAAAAAAAAAAAAATTCATCATAATTTGGAATTAGGAAATTAGTTTAAAACAAAATCATTGGTTTATTTAAATATCAAATAGAAGTTTGTTTAAATGTTAAGAAGTTATTTAAAAAAAAAAATTTAGATTTTTGAAATATATAAATTATTTTAGTTAAAATAATTTATTAAAAAGGAAATTTATAAAAGGAAGTTGATTTTTGAATTTGTTAAAGATTTAAACATAGAAGGGGAATTTATTTGTAAATCAAATAGTTACTATGAATGGAAATTCAATTTATTAAGTGAAATGATTTATAAAAGGAAATATATTTTTATTTAAGAAAAAAAAATTAGTTGATTTAAAATTTATAAAAAAGGAAATTAAGTTCAATTGGAAATTTCTAGTTAGAATCATTTTAAAAGTAAAATATTAAGTTAAAATAAATTTATTTAAGAAGTGATTGGTTTAAATAAAACTATTGATTAATTAAACAATCAAGAACGAAAATTGAATAGTTCGATTTAATTCGAATATTAATAAAATCATTGGCTAATTTAATTTACCTAATAGGAATTTAATTTATTGGATAAATAAATTAAAGGAATTCTAGTTTAAGATTTAATTCTTCGATTAGATAATTTTATTGAAAGTGAGTTTGGTCAATTAAATTAAATTTTTAGTTAAAATAATTTATTAACAAAGGAATTTTAAAAGATTGAAGAAATTTATATAAGCAAAATGTTAGAATTATTTTAAAAAGAAAATCACCGATGAATCAAAATTATCAAATGAAAATTCGTTATTCGATTTATTTCGAATATTAATTGAATTGTGTAAATATTTATACAAGGTATAAATGAAGAAAACAAGTTGAATTGGAAGTGGATGGCAAACGGGAATAAAGGTGAGAACTTCTCACTCAAAAGGAATTTCTGTTGTTTATTTAAATTTTAAATAGTTAGATTTAAAATTGATTGACTATGTTGATTGAATGATTGAATGATGATTGTTATATATATATTGGATGTGAATAGACCCTATACGCCGTTAGTAAGCGGAGGTTATTTATTACACACATATACTGCGATATTCCACCTCGAAGTGGGATTGGTATTATATTATATATATAGCAATATATATATATTGGCATATGTATATATTGCAGTTGATTGATTTCCCGCATTTCTTTTTAGCGGATGAGACCCTATTGCGCCGTTAGTAAGCGGATATATATTTATAAAATCCCATATACCGCGATATTCCGTCTTGAAACGGAATGGTATTGTGCTAATGTCTGTGGATGCAGGGAAACAGGTTGGAGGGATCCAACTGGATTCCTCACAAATATTTATTGATTTTAAATATTGTGATGTTTGATTGTTTATCATATCGATATATGATATTGGAAAAGTCGTGATTGACTAATTGATGTGTTGCATCATCGGATCCAATTTTTGAAATTTAAAAACAACGATTTTAATTTCTAAAGTGATTTTTGAAAATATACGTTTATATAATATTTTTTTGGAATTGATTTATTATAAATAAATAAACGTTATAATTTTTATGTTATAAAAAATTATATTTTTGAGAAATATAGTTAAAGGTTGATTTTTGAAAATATGAGATTAACGACTTTATAAAATTGGGATTTTTGAATAAATTATAAAAAGGTTTAAAAATAGGATTTATGAAATTGGATTATTTCTAAATCAAAAGATGGATTTATAAAAGAGTAAAAGGCATTTTAAAAATAGTAAAATAAATTGATTTATATTAAAGGATTTACAAATGGATATTTGTAAATTAAAATATTGGAATTATAAAACGAAGTTTTTATAAGAGTTAGGATGAATTGTGAATGAATTTCACAAATGAATGAATTTATAGAATTATGAACGGTGAAGTTATAATTGGAATTTTATAAACAGTAGGTTTATAAAATTTGTGAAGTTATTTAAAAGAATAAGATTTTGGATAAATAGATGAATCTTATAAGTTATAAGATTTATAGAAATTGTGAAGATTAAAGGAATGATTTTTTTAAACAAATAAATTATAAGTATTTAACTTATAATATGAATTTTAGTATATCATTGTGATATGAATTGAGATAAGTTAATAAAGGAAATTTATAAAAGGAAGTTATGATAAAAGAAATAGAAATAGAATTTATAAACATTGTTTTATAAATCGGCAACGACTTATTTTGATAAGTGGATTGTTGTAATTTATTTATAGGGTTATATTCATGTTTAGACAGTGAATAATTCCTTAAACTAAAATGAATAGAAGTGATGAAATTTATTAACATAGTATATTCACGTTTTTGAATAGTGAATAATATGTTAAAGAAATTATTTAGACTGTGATGTTTTAAATAAAATTAAAACGATCTAACGATGTTTTAAAATATGTTGAGATTCGAAGCCATAGATTTCAACATTTATTGTTGAAATAGATGTTTTTCGAGAAATAAAAGGAAATAGTAGATTATAACACTGTTGTTATAATAGATGATTTCCGAAAGGAAATGTTTTGTATAGTATTGGGATTTATATATCTATTTTATTTCGAATCCCTATACTAGTGATTTTGGGTTGTCGTAACGATGTCTTACGCAACATTCGTTTTAGCCCAAATAAATATGGTTAAGTGAATGATTTCCTTAAAGAATAAAATATATACTTAATTTCGATTAGAGTATATGGAATATTTTCAGAAGGTTGAAAATAAATAAATTTGTGGATTACTTATAAAATAAATAAGTATGAGAATGTTTTTCCAATATGAAATAAATATTTTGGAGAATTTATCTTTTTGAAGATAAATTGAAATGGAAAGTTAGAGAATTTATCTTTTTGAAGATAAATTGAAAAATGAATATTTGAAATCGTATATTCATAAATATTTTGGAATATAAATTCGATGTGGAATTTATAAATGGAATTGGGAAAATGGGTTTAAAAATAAATATCGATTTATTTTTGAAGTATGGAAAGTTTATATCTTCTAAAGATATTTTTGGAAAATAAATAATTTGGAAAATTATTTGGAATCTGGTGATGTTGGCATATCCATTGATAGTTCAATAACCGACTATCGATATTTACCTTGAATGGTATATGTTGTGATTTGTTTGAAATTGAATGCCACACTTATTTTTTTCAAAATAAGCGCTCACTATTCGGGTTAACCGGGAAAGGACCATGGGGTCGTATAACCCATTCCGAATACGTGATACGTCGTTATGAATTGCATTCGAAGACCGGTGTTGAAGACCGGATATTTTCGAAAACGAAAGGGTTTCTTGTCGAATGTCTTTGCATCGACTGGTCCCCGGTATAGAGACTCCATATGTGATGGGAAATCCGATCAGGATTGTGAATATCCGGATTTCAAGGACTTCTTTGTAAGTGCCTTCGGTTCTGTTCGGATCCCGGAACAGACTTGTATGGATTGTATGTCAGACATTACAATTTGAGATATAAAGCCGATTTCTTTCAAATATATTTCTTTTGGTGGCGGAGAATTTATTCTTTGCTTAACACCCTTCTTTGAGACGTATGTGCTCAGAGGTTATATAGTTGAAGTTATCAGCAATATATTCCCAATTTGGTAATGTGACATGCTGAGTGATGCTGAAATGATCATTGTGTTGATTATTTGTGATAGGATCGTTTATTTGATCGTCTATCCTGGTGATCATTGTGTTGATCATTTGTTGACCCAAAGCATGGCTTTTGTATAAAGTATGTTTTTGTGGACGTGACTTCGTCGAGCCTCACATCCCGGAATGGTCAAAACAGGAAAGATGCGGCAAGGTTATGAGGGGTAGCGCCCTTTAGGATATGTGCATTTCCTTCTGGAAAAGGGTGGTATCATGGTATGGAGCCCAGATACTTACTCATGTTGAAAACACTTTATGATTGTGTGAATTGATTACGAGCGCTCGGTTGATAAAGGTCCCAAAGGACCGGGGGATGGCATATTCGGTCAGTTGTTACTCAGTTAGGGGTAACCCGGCCTTGTGTTGGTAGAGATCTGGTTTGGTTCTCGGGGATGTCCATCCAGAGGCATTCTCATGTGGCAATGGGAAGTTCCTTGGCCTGACCATTTGTTGGAAATCCAATTCCCAATACGAAACTTGTACGGTATTAGTTGTAGAACCTGCTATTCACTTATGGTGGTCACCACTGTTTGGATGGTAGCTATAGTAGGCATAGTTCGAAATGTCTATGTTGGCTAAGATTTATATTCTACTTTTGAAATATTTCCTACACTATGCACTAATAATAATATGAAATGTTCTTTTAATGCGTATCAAGCATCTTTGACTATCATAAGGAGAAATCTCCTCCGATTCTGCGTTTGCATGTGTGTGTGTGCGGGAGGCCTTATGGTAGTCTCATTTTTAAAAGCATTGCGAATTAATTTAAAAATATTCCTCTATTTTGATTTTAAAGTTAAATAAACTGTTTTGAGTTCTCACACCAGTCACATGACTGACTCGGAGTTTATTGTTTTCCTTCCTAAACTCCGGGTGCCCACCAATTTCCACACGGGCAGTTAAGAGTTAGGTTTATCAGGATATTCTGGATATTCTGGAGTTGCTGGAGGCAAGCTGGATGGCATGGCATATTACTTATATAGTATTTCTTTTTCCGCTGCACTGTTTGTTGATGTATGTTGTTGTACACTCTGATGATATGATGTAATAAAATGTGATGTAATGTAATAACTGATATAGTTCTTTGTTTAAAGATTATTCATTTATTATTATATGTTGTTCCGCTGCGAATTGTGAGATTCTGATGTGTTCTATTGTTTTCTTTCTGTTCTGTTTTTCTTTCTTTCTTCTTCTACCTCTTTCTCTTCTTTCTTAAAAAAAAAACCCCCTCAGTGTTCGGTTTTTCGGCAACGAAAAATCGTGTCCTGACAAGCCACCATTTTTCCTGGCCTCAACAACTCCCCAGTCACCACCAAACGAAAGCCCGATCACCCTAGAACCTCCGGCCATAACCAAAATGCACACTAGATACAAATCTAAAAATTGTGATTTCACTTTTAAAAATCATGATTTTAAATAATGATTCAGATTATATACCTAAATCGAAGAATTAAGATATTTCAATTTTAACATATCTTAAGTTTCCACTGTTCTTCTCGGATTTTCTAGAAAATTATAAATTTAATTTACTTAAATAAAATTTTAAACCTTAATCTATGTTTAAAAAAACAGATTTTGTTTGAAACCCAAGTCCTAACAGTGATTAAATAAAAAGATATTGAATTTTGATTTTATTTTAAACTTTGTAACTTGAAAGCAGAGAAGCATAGACATGCACAGTTCAAACATAAACAACATACAAAATTCACATTTGTATATACACATGCAAAAACATTCTTCATCGTAGAAATTCACATGCAACAAACATTTATCTACTTAAGCTTTTTAAACAAATGTTTGCTCACGTGTTTGAAAGACAGAGAGCTTGAAAAAATGGGATTTGATAAAAATGCTTGAAGGCTTGTTTTACAGGAAACTTTGAATTGTTGTGATCTTCTTAGAAACTGAAATGCCTAGTTGTTGCTTTCATTATGAACTGGAATCACTTGAAACTGAAGCTTAGTTGTTGTTTGAGAAGGTTGCTTGATATTCCAGGTTTAAAAAATGTTACAGGCTTTTATTTGAGTTTGAGAATTGGTTACAGGTTTGTGAAGAATGTTTTACAGATTTTTGGTTTGAACTGTTTTGAGGATGTTTGCAGGTTTGTTTCTTTGTTTAGAAATGAATTACAGGCTTATGTTTACTTGCTTTTGAAAATGAGAAAATAGGAAAAGAAATAGAAGAGAGTAGATAGGAGTTTATATAGTGTTAATTAGGATTTGTTTAAAATAAAGGAAAATAAAAACAAATTTATGACACTTGTTAATTTCCTTAACATTTGTCATTTACACCATTTAGTAATATTACACATGTTATTAACATGATCTCACCATTTTACACTTGTAATTATTAATTTTTATATTATTTTAAAAAGTTAACATAAAGCCTTTATATTTATTTTCCTATTAAATAAGTACTTTTGTAAATAAAATCTCTTTAAAGAAAATAATATAAAAGAAATAACATACTAATAAACATCTTATATACATAGTTTTAAATCCAAATATTTTAAAATATTTATCTTTTGAAATTTTCAAATTTAAATCCAAATTCAAATTCAAGTCAAAATCTAATTTAAAACGAACTCAAATATGTATATATATATATATAAACAAAACAAATTAAATTTGTAAATAATTATTCTATTTAAAATTTATTTATATCTATATATATAAACAACATGTTATTATTATTGTTGTTTGAAAATAACAATTTTGCAAATTTTAAATAATTATTAAAGGGGACTATTGCATTTTAAATTGTTTGAAATTCCAGGATATCACAGCATGGATATCTACAAAGGAATTAGATTAAAAGTTAGACATTTAGAAGGTTAAAATTCAAGTGCGAGAGGAGATAGGGGAAGGATCCTACTGCCAGAAAGCCAACATCTTTTAAAGCCATATAGGCATCAAACGAAGAAGTACTATTCTTTAAATACGAGTATCCGTTGTGAAGCTTTTCGATGAATTTACATTGACACCAAGCTTTGATGATCATGGGAGATGGTGAGTTATGCTAGTGTTCAAAAATAAAGACGTAGGTTCCCCCTTTGATGTTTGGAGGTCGCTAGAATCGATTCATGAACCACACGTATAAGAAGCTCAAGTAGCATACCCATTGGGATGAACTTAAGATGGAGCTAACCCAAGTTCTTGAAAAACCATATGGAGGAACGGATTAAACGAGGGATAGACACCGCCTAAGCATATATATTGGTTGCATGCTATATAGCCCACATGAGGGTTGTGCGCCTGTTGGATTTCCGTCAGGAGAAGCATACATCTTTAGGAATTATGTATTGTTGGCAGATGTTTTGGAGCATTTTGAATGTAAGTATTGTTAGAACTTATTCTGGAAGATCATCCTGAACTCTTAAGAGAATATATTATTTCAAAGGGGGAGGTTGATTGTGCATAGGTTCCATTGAAACATAATCTCTTGCAATTTGGTAGTGATAGAGGGCCTAAGACCAGCATGTATGGGTTGGTGACACTGAGCTATAGAGGACCCATCTTCAGGAGGAGTAGATGTCCCAACATCGGTCTGGGTGTGAGGAGATTGACGAGTTATTCTAGACAAGAAAAATCCGCGTTCAACCCTATCGGGTATGTTTTATTTAAATTTAAACCGTATGTCGAACACCAAAATCAAGTGGATGTTTATGTGTGTTGACCAATCAGATTCTAAACGTTGATCGAGGTGGTTGAAAGTTTAACCCATGTAGTATGAGCCTATGTTTTGTACGCGAAAAACAAACAATCCAATGTAGATAGCCAGCTCGTGCTAAAAAAATAAGCCATGTCGCACGATGGAACTGTGCATCGGATCCTATCCATCATCGTCGGATAATCGATATTAGAACCGTTGTTTGGAGCGATGTGGAAGCTTTTCTTTTATAAGAGGACTGGAAGTCCAATGGTGGAGAATGCTATGCAATGAGACTGTTTAGGTGTTCAAAATGTCGGGTGATGGAGTTGTTTGGATTTTGGAGCCCATCCATTACGATCATTTTTGGAAAAGAACTGTCCTATCGGTATTCGAACAACGGTACACAATCGTTGAGTTTTTGATAGGAGTCAATCAAAGCACCCTAGAATTCAAGGGCTAGAAGGCGGAGAAGCTGAGCATTATATTGGAGTAAACCAAACATGCCACTGGCTGAGCTCGGGGTCATCCTAGGTTGGACTCGTTTAAAAACCCGAGGAATGCCTAGCCCTAACTTTGACCAACCTCTGTCAACACCCTCCGAGCCATCGTCTCAAACATCAATCACCAATGTGTAGAAGTCCCACCGATCTTATATTAGGTCAAGATTTGGATTTTGATTAGAAGGAGGTTTGTGGCAAGTTCTATAAAATAAGCGGTGGTGGTTGAGACAATGGCTTGGTGGCGGTGATGACTTCGAACGATCGGCCATGGCCTTGGATGAGTGATTTGAATGGTCTACAGTGAGGATTGGCTTTGGAAGAAGGTCAGTAGCAAGTTGGAGAAGAAAGGATGTTAATAGGAATAGAAGTACTCGGCAATGAAAAGGAAAAGTTGAAGAAATTCTCTCAAGTACCAAGTACTTGGTATGTGAAGGAAGTGCTCGATACCGAGATGATCTACTCGGTACCTAGATGATGTACTCAGTATCGAGAGAAAATTATGGATCAAAATATGGAGAAAATATAGGGGAATGGAAAGCATGTCGGGCTAAATCCTGGGATGATTTCTAGAGTATAAATCTTGTCCTTGGCATGGAGAATGGAATTTCAACTATATAAAGCGATTGAATGGATATCCACGAAATAGAGGCAATGATTTGAAGCGGCTCTTAGATAGCTTGTGGACATTAAATAAATAGCATTAAATGGTTGTCTCGTTCCAAAGCATGCTTCGTTTCCAACAGAAGCATACTCCGGGAGGAAAGTGTATCTGGCTTTTTAACTAAGTAAATTTTAGATGAATCTAGACGTCATGATGAAGACGAAATAGTTCACGGACTTGGGAACATGCTTGGAAGGACTATAGGGAGAAGCACTAGAAGTTACAAGACAATAGGAGTTAAGTGGACCATTCATTATCTTGCAATTTCATTCAATAGTGACTAATATTTTAACCCCCTGTGGTGTCCCAAAGCTCATGCATATGGAATAATGACTTGTGCGATCGTCATGAAGTGTTTTTCTCAAGGAATAGACAGAGTATTTGATTAAGGAAAGTAGACAAGTGAAGATAGTATCAAAATCTCTTCAAAACAACATGAACTCTAAGAAAAATGCTTGGAACGCAATGTGTTGGGAATAGAAGACCAATGGAGGAAAGAAGCAAAAGTCCCCCCTCCAAAATCCATATCAGTACCAACCACTTTTGATCGGTCTGGAGTGAAATTTATGGCTCAGGGGCCTCCATTTCCCCCTTCGTGCTCTTGAATCTAGACTTGGTATCTCATGGGCCTTTCGTTCTGCTAGATGATTTCCCAACAAATGCAGATCCTATGGCAACTAGAGAAGGACTTTTTTTAGCTCGTTAGCTTCTCTATCTTCTATCTCTTCTCACCATAGTTGCTAAGACAGACACTACTGGTTATTCAAGGCTGTAAGAACTTGTCAATCCCTTGTACCAGTAACTCTAAACGAAAGAAAGCAATAAATTACCGAACCACTTTTAAAACAATGTTGTTCTCTTTGCTTCTCATATTTTCTACTAGATCTTCATTATTCTCTAGGACATTGGGTGTTGTGCTGCAACATAAATAATTCTCTATTATTCCCTAATAATCTTAGCTAAAATTTAATGATATTAAATCAGTTTTCATATTCACTTAATGCATCAAATACATAAGCAATTAGAATATTGTGTAATTATAATAGATAACTCCTATTGCCAATGCAAAGGAATCAATTTCATATGCTCTATATTATACATTTCAATATGGTGTCTACATATATCATTCAGGATAATCCAACATCTTTATTCACAGTTTTGAAATATTCTATTACCCGTAATATTCTTTCTTACAAACATACGTTTCTCCGCATTTTGACTGAAAATCAAACTAAATGATTTCTTCATCAAATTATTTTCTTAACTCCGACACTTGTCAAATGATACTATCGTATTAGTTCTTAGATTATATCCAACACTAACAGACTCAATTATTACTCCTACCGACGTTGTTACATATTGGTCGTAATGTGTAAAACGTATACTCTAAATCATTATTCAGGACTCCTGTTCCACCCAAGATGTACCAAAATTCAAGGTCATATTAAGCAATAATTTTGCAAGCAGAATCCTTATTTACTTAAGTACGTTGACTAACGAATTCGTTATGCTACTTTCAATAATCAAAATTTCTTAAATTGTTGTCATCGATGTTGCTTTCTACATTTCAACTGCATCGGTCTTCCATTCAAAGACACACTCATGGCCGATGGATCATATCCCTCTTGGTATGACTATCAAAATCGTATTTCGATAATCAACTTGGAATCCCTTTCGGATTTAAGCATCTTACCATATGGTAGAGTCTATATTCTTTATGATTTGTTAGAAATTAAGGAATTTGTTATTACCGATAATTTTTTTCTAAACATTGATAAGAAACTCTTGGTTTCTCTTTTAAGTGTGAGAATTCTTATAAGATTTCTAACGAGTTGTGCCCGTTTTAAGATTAGTTCTTTTCATTTCAGCTTGTATTATCAATTTCTATGTTGGAGTCATTGAATCATATCCAATACTTACATAAAATTGATTCAATTTTGAGTTTACAAAACTTATGTTCGTAACAAAAGTTAGTCGACTATTGTCGGCCAGTCATGAACTCCTTTAGCGTGGTCTTTACATGATCCTTCATGAGCTCATTTTAAGTGCAGCCTCTCCACTCGCTCAACCTGTTAACTCCATGCCTTAGAACATGTAGTGGCTTTTTATCAACTGATATCTTATATAATTTTGTAAACCTCACTTTAGATGAAACTATATTTAAAATATTTACATACTGTTACATACATATCCTTATGTAAATAAATAGTCTCAACTTCACTCATCATTATTGGTACTCTATCCAAAAAAATTTGATCAGTCCTTATCAATACATCATTATCTATTATTGCGAGGAGGGCATGAGATTGAATCTTATTCATTGTTAGGTACTTTTGGAACTCTTTTCCAATACGCTCATCTATTTGATAAAATCAAAACATTTTATTTCCTTTACACGTTATGCTTTCTACTACCATCTTATATTCAATGAAATTATCAAAGAGATACTACATATGTATTAAATACACAAGTTCATGTCTATGATATTCATCTATAAATTGAATGAAGCAAGTGGATCCATTTTGGTAGGCCTTGGATTGCATACACTTATATGTATCAATCCAAAGAGTTCATTAACTCTTTTGTCACTCCTTAAATGTTAACTATTCAGACTGCATAGACCATTTCGAGTTTAATACAATTAAAGGACTGCGGTTCATTTCATAGCTCGTGAAATGAGGAAATTTCAAAAAATTCCCTAATTTCACTTAGTGGGCCTATGAAACTGAAAGTTTAATACCAGATCTAATCTAGTTGTTTTAATAAAATCTTATTTTATTTGGAATATTTTGCTTTAACTAATTAATTCAATTAATTAAATATAATAAAAAGAGGTAGAGAAGGGAGTGGTCAACCATAGTTGAAAGAATAAATTTAATCAAATTTAATCAAATGAAAGGAATGTTTGGTTTCATTTAGAGAATGAAACCTTTTCGTTTCTCTCTTTTAAACTTTCCCTTAATTTTAGACTAGCAATTACATTATATTCTTCCATGTATGGCCAAGTAAATAATGAAATATATATATAGACTCCTACATCTAGTATGTATACACATAATACTAATAACACATATATGGTATGGCATGATGATATGACAAACAATGACAAAGCTAATATATACATGTGTAGATATTGAGATTTATATTTACCATGTATATATTTTCCATTTATATATATATATATTGCCTCAATTTAATTCTTTAGAGATGAGATATATTTTCCATTTATATATGTATGTATATATTCACTCATGTTAGGACTCTCCACAAACCTGTACTATTTCAATAATTGACATAAGACATGAAGTTGAGGTTAAGTTAAAATATGCAAGAACTGATGTTTGAATTATTTTCACTAGGGTGCTCCAATGCTTTTCTTAATTACTTTTTTTGTTGTCTAGTGCTTGCCGTACTCTGTAATGGACTCATGGCCACATGGATCGAAAATGGATATTCAACAAACTGGAACCGATGAGTAATGCATGTATGTTGTATGGGTGGAGAAAGTGTTTGATCCAGAAGCACCTATTTATGAAGCACCACAAAATGGTAATTACAAGCTATTTGATATAATTGATTGAGGTTTTGTTATTTGGCCTGAGTGTCGTGTTCATTGTTTTTAGGATCCAGAATTTATTTTGAAGTAATGCCAAAACTTGTAATATTTTGATTTCATACTCTTTAGTTATGTATGATGTACTTGTGAAATTTCGTATCTTCCTTTAATTTGTTGTCAAATATTTGTGCAATTTAAGTTGTATGTTTGGATGCGTAATTTCTTATTGTTATCGAAATTCTGTAATTTTTGATATGTATGTACCTACTGCATTATAATAGACAATTCTGTAGTGTAAATGCTAGCAAAAATGCAGCTCTACATGGTTTGGTAGCTGTAACGAACATATTCGTTACTAGAGACGAAATTTATAACGAGCATAGTCGTTACTATTGATGAAATTTGTAACGAACAAGTGCGTTAGTAATGATGAAATTTGTAACGGACAAGGTCGTGATAATTTAGAATGACAACCCCTTATTTTACCATGAAAGGGGAAACTAAGTAACGGAAATTACCCGTTACAAACCGATGCAACTAGTAACAAACTTTTTCGTTACAAAAGTTTAGATTTCTAACGACAAAGTCCGTTGGTAAGTGATATATCTAATAACGGGTAGAGGCTGTTATAAATATTTGTAACGACATTCCTCACGCCTGTACCGCTCACGACTATATCTGTTATAAATTTCATTTGTAATGACTATATTCGTTACAAATACACCTTTTTGGTGTAGTGTCACTTAGCCACTAGTTTTCATCAGTTAAGAGTGGCAAGTGATAGTGTTGCTTAGACTGCTTATGTACACCGGATGAACTATTTAAGTGGTTAATCATGCCCTTTGGACTAACTGATGCTCCATCCTATTCTGTTCATTTGATTATTAGAGTATTTAAGGAGATGATAAATAAGTTTATGGTATCCTTCGTTAATGATATCCATATTTATTCAAAAAGCAAAAAGGAGCATATAAAGCACTTAAAGATTGTTCTTAATGTACTGAGGAAGTGTCAACTAAAAGAAAAATTCTCCAAGTGCCATTTCTAATGGAGATAAGTTCACCTTTTAGGTCATGTTGTTTTTTAGCATAGTATATCTATAAGTCCAAGAAAAATAGTTGTAGTTCAGGATTGGGGAATTCCAAAGAATGCTATAAAAGTTCGAAGTTTTCTTGGTTTAGAATATTATTATGGAAATTTCATTAAGGACTTTGCTAAAATCTCAGTCCATTGAATAAGCTTGCTAAGAAGAATCAAACCTTCTCATGAATGTGGAATATGAACGTGCGTTTTTCAAGTTGAAGGAAATGTTGACTAGTGCATATGTGTTGAGTATTTCAGATGGCACTAAGCCTTTTACCATGTATAACAATGCTTGCATTACAGAGCTTGAGGTGGTGTTAATGCGAGAATGAAGGATAGTGGCATATGCTAATAGGAAGTTGAAGACTCATGAGAGGAATTACCTTACCCATGATCTTGAATTGACAACAATTGTTTTTGAATTTAAGGCTTAGAGACATAACCTTCTAAGGGAGAGATTTGAGTTGTATATGGATCATAAATCTCTCAAGTACCTATTTTTGTAGGACCTACATCTAAGGTAACAAAGGTGGATCAGGCTTCTAGCTTCATATGATTTAGGATTGTGTATACTATCGAAAAAGGGATGCAGTGGCAGATGCTTTGAGTAGGAAGCATGCTACATTAAATTCAGTGCCACTGTAGTGGAGAGTGTTGGATTTTAGCTTTGAATTTGATTTTAGACAATTATTGGAATTAGTTCTTGGATTGTTGGCGATCTTAGAGGTTTGACTAGCACTTATGGAATACAGTGGTTTTATCAGAGGATGGATGGGACGTTGGCGGACATTATACATCAGCTGGAGAGAGGAGAAAGATCTTCTCATTTAAACAGATACTCTGTTGACACAAGAGGGTATTTGAGAAGAGATGGTAGATGTGTGTACCAGTGACTAGACAACAGATTGGTGAAGTTTTAATCAGAATCACCATTCTAGTATTACTATTCATCCAGTTTAGGCAAGATGTATAAGGATCTAAAGAGAGTAATTTATTTGATAAGGATAAAGGGGCAAGTGGAAAAATTCGTTGTCAGACATTTGACTTGTCAAAAAGTCAAAGGTTAGTAGACAATGGAAAGTGGACTATATTTCATCCAAAAGTTCCATTAAGGAAATGAAAGCATGTACCAATGGACTTTGTTAATGTCAGGCCTAGAAGTAGGAAATGGAATAAGAGGATTTGGGTCATCGTCGTCGATTGACCAAATGCACTCTTTTTATTTCGATAAAAAGTAAGTGGATGGCAGTGACTTTAGCTACTTTGTATGTTAAGGAATTAATCTGATTACATGGGATTCTTATCGGAATAGTTACTAAATGAAACCCACCTTTACAAGTGAGTTTTGAAGGGGTCTTCGGGATGCTTCATGGTATGAACTAAACCTTAGCACTGAATATCACACATAGATGTATGGAAAAATAAAAAGGGTGAATAGAGTATTGGAGAACATAACGTGGGCATGTATTTTGGATTTTGGTGGAGCTTGGGAAGATCATATACCACTAGTGGAGTTTAATTACAATAACAACTATTAAGGAAGCATGGGCATGACACTCTTCGAAGTCTTGTACGAACATCCATGTAATAATCCTTCTTGTTAATGGGAGACGACTGATAGAATTATACACGGACTTGACATAGTTAGAGACACTTCTACAAAGATAGAATTGGCATATAAGGATGAAGATTCTCAGGATAGATAGAAATCGTATGTGATAGGAGGCATACTGATCTAGATTTTGGAGTGGACAACCTGGTGTTTGTAAAGGTGTAACACCCCTAATTTCAATAACATTATTCAGGATAATTAGATAATTAAATAGAATAATGTAAATTTTAAGTGATAAGGAGATTGAGATTTGACTAAATTTAAGTGGTCGTGCTTATTAATAAAAATTGGCTTAAAGAATGGTTTATAGACTAAATAAATTATATAAGGGCATAATAAAATTGGCCTACCATGACTCTCACCCTTATACACCCTTATATATGTGTGTGTGTGTGTGTGTTTGTGTCCCTCAGATTCATTATAGCTTTTTCACAAATAATAAACGTAAGCAAAAGAAAGAAGGTCAGCCACTAATTGGAAGAAAAGAAGAAGATATTCAAGGAAAAAGTTAAAGAATTAAAGAGGGGAATCAAACTCATCTTAATCCACTTTCCTCATCAAAGATTAATGTGAATAATAATTTCCATCTCTATTTACCGAATATATGATGTTTGATGATGATATGCTTGAATTATGGTTTCTTTAAATTTAAACAAGATTGTTTAAATAATGGTTCGTATGGTTTTAGACCAAAACTCATGTGATATTAATGTTTAAATGTTATGGAAAAATTATATGCCATGCAAAACATAATTTTAGAATTGGGTTTTAAGTTTGATAATTTTCCAAGCTTTGGAAAGGTTTTTATGAATTTTTGAATGAAAATATAACACGTTGGGTATATAAATTTATTTTAGAAAATATATTAAGAATTTGGGTTTGAAATATTGATATGCTATATAACATAATCAAAGTAAATTTCTATGATTTTGGGGGTTTTACTTAAGTGATTTGATATATAACTAAATTATTTTTTAGAAGAGGATCAAATGATTTAATTGTATTTGAAATGGAAGGTTTTGTTTGTAAAATTCTAAGCTTGATACTTATCCAAAATAATAAGGCGGTTAGTTTTGAAAAGCATGGGAAAAGTTAAGGCAACTAATAAGAAGTTTACATGTAGGCAGGTTAGTTGATATAAGTTGCTTAATTTGACATTTAACCCAGAAAAATGGGATCTTCCTCTATTATGTGTACCTTTCGTCCCTTACCTTTTGCCATCGATAAATTCAAAACCCCATTAAGCCATAACTAATACACAGGGTATCATCTAGGTGGTACATAGTGGATTTGAGAAAGGCGGAAGGTATGGTGTCGAAAGCATGCTTCTGGTAGAGCCGAAACCTTAGTTTGTTTTAAAAAGTTAAGCGCCTATCTTTGTTTTATTAAGATTTCGACTTAGTCGACACATATGTTTTTGGAAGGAGTTTGTAATGGCTTTTGAAGGGGATGCCATGTTGTTCTAAAAGAAAAAGGGCTTTCAAAGGAGTTCCTTTAATTATAAATCAATGCTTTCGAAAGAGGGGGTTCCAACACAATCAAAGCCCTACCACTGATTCTTTTTCCTTTCGAGTGTACTGAAGTCATCAATGCTGTCGAAAGGATGTGAAGTTCATTTGGTCGGGCAAATGCGAGGAAGCTTTCCTTGAATTCATTTGTTGACCAATGCACCAGTGCAAGTAGTTCCAGATGGAAACCAAGGGTTGGTGGTGTACACTAATGCATGTGGATCGAGATTTGGAGCTGTATTAATGTAGAAGGTTAAAGTCGTTGCCTACACTTCTCAACAACTTAGACCGCATGAGGTGAGATACCTTACTTTTGATTTAGAATTAGCTGTGGTGATCTTGGCATTGAATATTTGGAGACACTATCTCTTAAGGGAGATATTTGAGCTATATACTGATTATAAATCCTTAAGATATTTATTCTCTCAAAAGGAGTTAAATATGCGACAGCAGAGGTGGCTAAAGTCTTTGGCAGCTTATGATTTTGGTATAGAATATACTCACACGAAAGGAAATAAGGTAGAGGAAGCTCTTAGCAGGAAACAACAGAATATGGTATTAGCTACGTTGGCAGAATGGAAAGATTTAGAAGCTTTGACTACCTGTAGTATAAAGTCAAGATCAAATGCTAGTTCTTGTCAGAGTACCACTATGTTGGTCTGTATAGAAGTGCAACCAGTGCTGATCGAAAGGATAGCTTTTAAACCGAAAGAGGACGTAACAACCTTGGTTTTTGGATTACCGACGAAATAAAAATTTAAAATAGAAATTTTAAATTGAGAATTGAAAAAAAAATTGCAAATCATTTACAAAGTCAGTTGAAAATAACCAAGTTAAGTTATACTTTCTTTTTGCCTTCACGTGTGAAAATAGGTCCATTCAAAAACAAAAAGTGAACACCTTTGTTATCACCACTTAGATATTAAAGCAAAGTTCTAACACACTTTGCTGCCATCACTATCTTTAATGCAAGTTGTGTCCTTTCTTCCATTGGTGCACGTATCACTTTAAATGCAATTGTACAAAAGTCTGCCAGCACATCTTTTTCTTTGACTTGTTCACATATTGGAAACGAAAGGTAGCCTTCATCAATATTTCGTTTTGAATTTCTAGTAGCACAGCAACAGCTTTAATAGCAGTTCCAAATTTCTTGCTCCATTCAGATCTCGGTTGCTAATTGATTCTGAAACAAATTAGAGGTGAGTGCAAACTCACACATCTAATTAAAACTATGCTGCTTGTTTTTTTGATATGCTGTTTTTTTGTTTATAATGGTTTGAAACTTTTCGTTGTTAAGTTGTTTATATATTTTTATGCGTGCACTTGCAATGCACTGGATATAAAAGTAGCATGCATAAAACACAGTTACACCAAAGTTTTGAAATGCTATCAGGTCATTTATTTTGCCTTTCTCCTTTCATATGTGTATGAAGTACGCACGTTACACATAGCATAAAACATAGTCCAGACCATTCCCTGCGTGCAAAAATTATAGTGCCTAGGCCTTCGTCATTTTCATTTTTATATTTCACGTTTGCAAACATGGGTAACACGAAGTCAAGTCTAAGCCTTTTAATTTTTGTTACGTGTATGGGTAAGTTGCATTTCAAAAAAAAAGAGTGCTAGTCATTTTTCTTACTTCATTACTGTGTGCAAATATGCATGCACCAAAACTGAGTTCAAGCACCATATGCATTTCATTCCATGTGTGCACTTGTGTCGTATTACCCTGGCCACCTTCCTTTTTCATTTTATATTCGTGTGTACAAATAGCTTTGCTAGGTCATTTTCTAATCTATTTTGGTGCATGCAAATGCGTGGCACGAAATCAGGTCCAGACTATTTTTCATTTCATGTGTGCAAGCATGTTGCGCACAACCTGGCATTTGATTTTATATTTTTGTTTTACTTGCATGCAAAGTGGTATAGCACAAAACTATGCCCAGGCCTTTCTTTATATTTTAGCATGTACGTGAAAATAGCATTGCCCAGGTCATTTTATAATTCTATCCATTTTGTTACGTGAGTGCAAAAAGTGCATGCACAAATATGTTAGTCCAGATCAAATATTTTCGTGCAAGTGTGTAGTGCAAGTTTGTATTGCATAGAAAAATCAGGTCCAGTTTATTTTAAAAATTTTGTGTCTATTTCATTTTGTGTGCAAGAATGTTTTGAAATATTATATTACGTATCAGCATGTTGTAGTGTGCGTGCATAAAGTATATTGCCCAGGCATTGCTACATTTGATGCATATATAAGTAGTGTAGACCAATGTTTATTTTAATTTGAACCGGTGTTTATTTTTGAAACTTAATTTGTTGTCGTTATTTTTATAAAGGATTTTTACCCCGGTGTTTATATTTGAAGCGTGTTATTTTGATGAGATTTTTGATGAATAAAATTACTGTAGTTTTGACTTCAGTAACCGCCAATTTAAAGTGAAATTTCAAGCGGTTATCTTGCAACCAAGAAAACTCGCAAAGCTGATTTTTATATCCGTTTTTACGGTGTTTTGTGAAGTGCAATTTTCTTGTCGAAATTGTTATAGAAGTTGCTGTTTTAATTACATGTTTCTAATTCGTTTTAAAATATAATTGTTTCTAAAATATTCACAATTTACGCTTTCAAAAGAATGAGGAATCAATTTAAACATTTCAGCAAAATTAAAGGCTGTGAACCCTTACTTTCACAGATTCGATTAATTTCGGACTTGTCCTTTTGAGAACGTAAAAATTATTTATATAAAATACACAGTTTTGCACTTTCAAGGAAACGATGATGAGATTTAAACGACTTAGGAAAAGGCAGAAATGGAACCATGCTTTTACTAATTCGGTTAATTCCAGACTCGTTAATTGAAATATTTGTCATGGAGTTTCTGTTTGAAAATTTTGATGATTTTGTTTGGCTTTCGAGCCTCTATGCTGGACCTTCGGGTCAATTACCAGTAGTAGGCCTTCGGGTCATTTGTTGGACCTTCGGGTCATTCGTTGGGTGCCAAATATTATGCTGACAGTACTTGGTAGGCTTCGGCCATTTGAGATGCACGTGCGGCGACTCGCCATATGCTGGGATCGATCCTTTTATGCTAATTTTTTTCTAGTTATCTTATTTTGATTTCTAGGTTTTTGTGTATTGATGATTTGAATTCAATTCTGAAGTTGGCAGTTGAATTTGATAGAGTTAATGAGATTTCTTCATTTAAACTATGTTTATTACTTATGCTGAATAGTCTCATTCGAGATTTGATTAACATGCTTTAGTGTTGTTTATAATGCATTCATTTCTGAGTTTAAATTAGACTGATCCGTTTATTTTTTCTGTTAAATAATACTCGGGGTCAGACCGAGCTATTTCAGGATAATCGATATCTCTGATTCAGTTGCTGCTTCAGCTTTTGGGATTTCACCTCATCTTTTGTTTTGGCTTTAGGGTATTACTTTTGGTTTAGTGACTCTCATCTCATGTATGTTATGATGACTATGTATATGTACATTTGGTTCATGTGAACCATCGAGTGTTGTAGCATGTATCCAGACTTACCTTCCGCTATATATGATATTTCTGTTCTATGATTATACTTATCTGTGTTGTTGCTATTATGAGTTGTTCTAAATTTTTAATATGCCACCGTGATTTCATTTTAGATTTGAGTTGAGTATATCGTTAGGAGTAATTTAATAAATGATTTTTTTTTACACAACTCCTATCGATGTAATCAATACTCGTCTAAGGCATAACTTATGGATGGTCGCTTTTAACAAGCCTTATTCTTCGCAATAGCAGACGTTATTACCGTATAATAACCTTTGTTATGGTGAGCATAGAGATGGGACGTCATAGCTTGGTATCAGAGCTGAGATTCAGAACAAATTATAATAAACACGGAACAGAAGCAAAGTGGAACATGTGTTACAACTATTCGAGGGTTTTATTCGTTCCTTTCTAATCTATTCCTTTGTTGTTATTAAACTTTTATCCACTCTAACATGTTGGAATATGTCTAGGAATATGTCTCATATTTTCGTTGTATTCCATTTGTTAAATTCCTTATCAATCTTGTATTGTTTTAACTAATCCTTATCTTCTCTTATTCTCTCAGTATATGGTTGGAAGAGGTAGAGGGAAGCATTCTACTATGGGTCTATCTAGTGGTTCTCATCTGGACGGAGTCTATGTGTTAGCTGATCAGTTTATGGAGCTACTTCGGGGTACTCAGCCTTCTGTTGCTACTCCCGCAGTTCCCACTCACAAGTCTGCCTTCGCCCGCATGTGTAGCGACTACTCCCACCTTGGAGGCAAGCCTTTCAAGGAATCGCAAAGCGTATTGGAGGTTCAGACTTGGTTGCACACTCGTGAGCGCATATTTTCTCGGATGGATCTTTCAGATCATCATCGCGTTCTCATGGCATCTAGCATGTTGCAAGAACGTGTGCTTGATTGGTATGAGCTTTTGATTGCGGAAGTTGATGAGTCCTCTCTCGTGGAATCAGTTTAAGGGACGAATCGAACTTAAGTTCGTTCTTGAATCAGAAAAGGCCAATCTTTCTTGTAGTTTCCTTGAGTTAAAACAAGGAAAGTCCTCTGTTTCTGATTATGTTGCATCTTTCGAGGCCTTTCCAAATATGGAGTTGAGTTCATTAACACTTCGCGTAAGAAGAATCTTAGATTTGTAGAAGGTTTGAAGAAGTATTTGAAGAAAGTCCTTTTGCTTCAGCTTAAGCTTCCTTCTGAGGAACTTGATGATTCGACACTTTGCCTTGAAGCTGTCAAAATGGAACGTGATAATAGTGATGAGGCTGAAGTTTCTAAGAACCCCAACAAGAAGAGGTTTCCATTTCATAAGCCTAATTCTTCTTACAATAAGAAGAAGAAGAAGCAAGCTACCTCTAGTTCTCAGCCTAGTAGTGCACTTTTAATCAGAGGGCATGCTATAATTGTGGTTCTCTAGATCATCTTCTCCGTTGCTGTCCTAAGCCTCTTAATTGCCGTTGTTGCAAGAAAGGTCATTAGTTTTCTGATTGTCCTACTCCTCCTAAGGGTTTCAAATCTGGGAAGCTTAATGTTGCTAAAGTTTCTGGTGATTCTTCTCAGCCCAAAGGTATTCCTCCTTCTGTTTTGGAAGGTTTTATTTTGTTTCATGGCCATTCTATTAGAGTCCTTTTCGATATGGGTGCATCACATTCATTCATGTTAAAGGAGCTTGTTGATGTTATTCCTTTGGATGTTGTTAGTCTTTGCGACCCTTTAAGGATTGTGAATCCTATTTGAGGATCCGCCACTCTTGCTTTGTTATGTGTTGATGTTGAGATTATTCTTTGTGGTTTTTCCTTTCATGCAAATATGCATGTTATGGATCATCTTGATTTTGATATGATTTTAGGAATGGATTGGCTCGTCCGTTATGAAGTTCAAATCCTATGTCCTGAAAGAACTTTATACCTCAGGCATCCCAATGCTATTGAGCAGTTATCTATTATGTTTCAAGACATGGACCATGCTTTGAATGCTCTCATTTTTTCCTTCGAATCGGAGAATGTCATAGCTAATATTCTGGTTGTTTGCGATTTTTCTGATGTCTTCGAGCCTATTTCGTGTTTGCCGCTGAAGAGGGCAATCGAGTTCCGTATTGATCTTATCTCCGGTGCTCATCCTGTCAGTCGTCCTCCCACGAGGATGTCTGCTAAGGAAAATGAGGAACTCAAGCAACAACTATCTGAATTGGAAGCCAAGCAATTTATTCGTTCTAGCTCATCTCCTTGGGACGCCACTGTTGTCTTCGTTAAGAAACCAGATGGTACTCTTAGGCTTTGCGTTGATTATCGCAAGCTTAACGAGCTTATTATCAAATATGTATCTATTACCTAGGATCGACGACGTATTCAATCAATTAAGTGGCGCTAAGCTTTTCTCCCAACTCGATCTTGCTATCGGTTTTCATCAGTTATGAGTTGTGGAAGATAGCATCCCTCTTATCGTATTCCGCACTCGTTATGGTTCTTACAAATGGCTTGTTATGCCGTTCAGTTTGACGAACGCTCCAGTGTATTTTGTTGATCTTATGAATCGGCTATTCCGAGAACATCTCGATAAGTTCGTCTTGGTTATCATAGATGATATTCTTATTTATTCCAAATCTGAAGCTGATTATATTCAGCATTTGGAGATTGTTTTGAGCACTCTTCGTCAGCATCAGCTTTATGCCAAATTCTCCAAGTGTCACTTCTGGGAGAATAAGGTGAAGTTTCTCGATTATATTGTTCCTTCCGGTGGTATCTCTGTCGATCCTTCCAAGATCGAATCTATTCAGAATTGGGAGAGACCCAAGACCGTTACTGAGATCTGTAGTTTCCTTGGATTTGCAGGATATTATCGCTGTTTCATTGAGGACTTTTATCGTATTGCTTTACCGCTTACCACTCTCACGAGAAAAGCTGTTGCTTTTATTTGGTCGGATAAGTGTGAGATTTCTTTCATGAAGTTAAAAGATCTCCTTACTCATGTTCCTGCCTTAGTGGTTCCCGAAGGGAATCATGATCTTGTTGTTTATACCGATGCCAGTGGTTATGGACTCAGTGTTGTTCTCATGCAAAAGGATAGAGTAGTTGCCCATGCTTCTAGACAACTAAAGCCTAACGAGATTCGTTGTGCTACCCATGATTTGGAGTTAGCCGCTGCTCTAAAGATTTGGCGACATTATTTTTTGGGCGAGCATTTTGTTCTTTTCACTAACCACAAGTCTCTGAAATACCTCTTCACTCAGAAGGAACTTGATATGAGGCAACAACATTGACTCGAATTTCTTGCTTCATATGAATTCAATATTCAGTATACTCCTGGTAAGGGTAATCAAGTTGTTGATGCGCTTAGTTGCAAGCAGCAAGTTGTTGTTTCCATGATGCTACCAGAGTGGAATATATTAGAAGCTTGATCTCATTGTGATATTAGAGACTGTCCTTCAGTTTCTGATTCTCCTATACTTTTATTTAGCATGGGAGCTCATCCTAGTTTGTTGGATCGAATTGCCGATGCCCAGAAGTAAGATCCAGATCTCACTTATCTTATTCAGAGTTGCAAATCGGAACCCCGTAGTGATAATCTAAAGGATTTCGATATTGATATTCATGGTTGTATTAGGAAGAAGGGAAGGTTGATCGTGCCTAATGTCCCTAATCTTAGAATTGACATTTTTGAGGACTATCATCGTTCTAAGTATACTATCCATCCGGGTAGTAGTAAGATGTATGCCGACATGAAACGCTTATACTTTTGGGAGGGTATGAAGCATGATGTTGCAAGTTATGTGAGTCGTTGCATGACTTGTCAACTTATTAAAGTGGAATACCGACGTCCTATTGGTCTTTTGCAGCCTCTTGAGATTCCATTATGGAAATGGGATCAAATTTCTGTGGACTTCATTGATGGTCTTCCTCGTTCGAGGTCGGCCATACTACTGTTTGGGTGATTGTTGACCGATTGACCAAATCAGCCCATTTTTTTCCTATAAAGTCCAATCGGCCTGCTCCGTTGTTGGCTAAGCTTTTTATTAAAGAAGTCGTTTGACTTCATGGAGTTCCTAGTTCCATTGTTAGTGACATAGATCCGCTTTTTACTAGTGGTTTCTGGCAGAGCCTTCAGAAAGCTTTGGGTACTAAGCTCAATCTTAATACAGCTTATCATCCACGGTCTGATGGTCAGACTGAAAGGGTGAATCAAGTCTTAGAAGATCTCCTTCACGCTTGTATTCTTGACTTTGGAGGTAGTTGGGAAGACCACTTATCTCTTGTTGAATTTTCTTGTGACAACAGTTTCCAATCCAGTACCGGTATGGCTCCTTTCGAAGCCCTTTACGGAAGGCCGTGTCGATCACCTTCTTATTGGTTGGAATCCAGGGAAAAGTCTGTTCTCGTCCCCAACTATATTCGTGAATCTTCTGAGAAGATTGATATTATTAGACAGAGAATGAAAGAGGCTCAGAATAGGCAGAAATCTTATGCCGATCATCGTAGGAAGCCTTTGGAATTTTTTATTGGTGATCGCGTGTTCATTCGTGTTTCTTCGATGAAGGGAGTGGCGTGTTCTAGTAGTTCCGAGAAATTAGCTCCTCGATATGTTGGACCATTTCCTATTACGGAACGCATTGGCCCTGTTGCTTATCGTGTATCGCTACCATTTAGTTTTCGGGAATTCATGACGTATTTCATGTATCCTAGCTTCGTCGATTCCTTCGAGATTTGGATTCTATTATTGATCCTCATGTGTTGCAAGATCTTGAGATCTCACCCAACTTGTCTATGGTGCAAAATCCTATTCGTGCGCTAGTTTCGGACGTTAAACGCCTTCGAAATAAAGAAGTCCTACTTGTGGAAATTCAATGGTCCGCAAACCCCAAAGATTGCACCTAGGAAACCAAAGAATTCATCGAGCGTTCTTATCCCAGTTTTCTCTCCTCTTTGGGTGGGGGTAAGCATTCTTAATTCATCTTTTCTGTTTAATCTTTGTTGTGCTGAATAATTTGTATTATAAACAACTTCTAGTATGAAAATTGAGGGGACGCAATTTTTATAAGGGGGAGTTTGTAATAACCTTGGTTTTTGGAATACCAATGAAATAAAAATTTAAAATAGAAATTTTAAATTGAGAATTGAAAAAAAAATTGCAAATTATTTACAAAGTCAGTTGAAAATAACTAAGTTAAGTTATACTTTCTTTTTTCCTTCACGTGTGAAAATAGGTCCATTCCAAAACAAAAAGTGAACACTTTTGCTGTCACCACTTAGATTATTAAAGAAAAGTTTGAACACACTTTGCTGCCATCGCTATCTTTAATGCAAGTTGTGTCCTTTCTTCCACTGTTGCATGTATCACCTTATATGCAATTGTACAAAAGCCTGCCAGCACATCTTTTTCTTTGACTTGTTCACATATTGGAAAAGAAAAGTAGCCTTCATCAATCTTTCGTTTTGAATTTCCAGTAGCACTGCAAAAGCTTTAACGGCAGTTCCAAATTTCTTGCTCCATTCAGATCTCGGTTGCTAATTGATTCTAAAACAAATTAGAGGTGAGTGCAAACTCACACATCTAGTTAAAACTACGCTGCTTGTTTTTTTTGATATGATGTTTTGTTGTTTATAATGGTTTGAAACTTTTCGTTGTTAAGTTGTTTATATATTTTTATGCATGCACTGGATATAAAAGTAAGTAGCATGCATAAAACACAGTTACACCAAAGTTTTGAAATGCTATCAGGTCATTTATTTTTCCTTTCTCCTTTCGTATGTGTATGAAGTACGCACGTTACACGTAGCATAAATCATAGTCCAGACCTTTCCCTGCGTGCAAAAATTATAGTGCCCGAGTCTTTGTCATTTTCATTTTTATATTTCGTGTTTGCAAACAGGGTAACACAAAGTCAAGTCTAAGCCTTTTAATTTTTGTTACGTGTATAGGTAAGTTGCATTTCAAAAAAAAAAAAGAGTGCTAGTCATTTTTTTACTTCATTACTGTGTGCATATATGCGTGCACTAAAACTAAGTTCAGGCACCATATGCATTTCATTCCGTGTGTGCACTTGTGTCGTATTACCCTGGCCACCTTCCTTTTTCACTTTATATTCGTGTGCACAAATAGCTTTGCCAGGTCATTTTCTAATCTATTTTGGTGCATGCAAATGTGTGGCACGAAATCAGGTCCAGACTATTTTTCATTTAATGTGTGCAAGCATGTTGCGCACGACCTGCCATTTGATTTTATTTTATTTTTACATACGTACAAAGTGGTATAGCACAAAACCAAGCCCAGAACATTCTTTATATTTTAGCACATACGTGAAAATAGCATTGCCCAGGTCATTTTATAATTCAATCCATTTTTTACGTGAGTGCAAAAAGTGCACGCACAAATATGTTAGTCGAGACCAAATTTTTTCGTGCAAGCGTGAAGTGCAAGTTTGTATTGCATAGAAAAATCAGGTCCAGTTTATTTTAAAAAATTTGTGTCTATTTCATTTTGTGTGCAAAAATGTTTTGAAATATTATATTAAGTATCAGCATGTTGTAGTGTGCGTATATTGCCCAGGCAGTGCTATATGCATATATAAGTAATGTTGACCCATGTTTAATTTAATTTGAACAGGTGTTTTGTTTTGGAACGTATTTTGTTGTCCTTATTTTTATAACGGATTTTTACCCCGGTGTTTATATTTGAAGCGTGTTATTTTGATGAGATTTTTGATGAATAAAATTACTGTTGTTTTGACTTCAGTAACCGCCAATTTAAAGTGAAATTTCAAGCAGTTATCTTGCAACTAAGAAAACCCGCAACACTGATTTTTATATCTGTTTTTACGGTGTTTTGTGAAGCGCAATTTCCCTGTCGAAATTGCTATAGAAGATGCTGTTTTAATTACGTGTTTTTAAATCGTTTTAAAATATAATTGTTTCCAAAAAATTTACAGTTTACACTTTCAAAAGAATGAGGAATCGATTTAAACGCTTCAGCAAAATTAAGACTATGAACCCTTACTTTTACCGATTCGATTAATTCCGGACTTATCCATTTGAGAACGTAAAAATTATTTATATAAAATACACAATTTTGCACTTTCAAGGAAACGATGATGAGATTTAAACGATTTAGCAAAAGTGCGGAATATGGAACCACGCTTTTACTAATTCGGTTAATTCCGGACTCGTTAATTGAAATATTTATGGAGTTGCTGTTTGAAAATTTTGATGATTTTGTTTGGCTTTCAAGCCTCTATGCTGGACCTTCGGGTCAATTATCAGTACTAGGCCTTCGGTTCATTTGTTGGACCTTCGGATCATTCGTCGGACGCCAAAATATTATGCTGACAGTACTTGGTAGGCTTCGGCCATTTGAGATGCACGTGCGGCGTGGCTTGGACTCGCCATATGCCGGGGTCGATCCATTTTATGCTGATTTTTTTCTAGTTATCTTATTTTGATTTCTAGATTTTTGTGTATTGCTGCTCTGAATTCAATTTTGAATTTGGGAGTTGATTTTGATGGAGTTAATGAGATTTCTTCATTTAAACTATGTTGATTATTTATGCTGAATAGTCTCATTTAAGATTTGATTAACTTGCTTTAGTGTTGTTTATAATACATTCATTTCTGAGTTTAAATTAGAGTGATCCATTTATTGTTTTCTTTCCAATAATACTCGGGTCAGACCGAGCTATTTCAGGATAATCTCTATCTCTGATTCCGTTGCTGCTTCAACTTTTGGGATTTTCACCTCATCTTTTGTTTAGGCTTCGGGGTGTTACTTTTGGTGTATTGACCCTCATCTCATGTATGTTATGATGACTATGTATATGTACATTTGGTTCATGTGAACCATCGAGTGTTGTAGCATGTATCCAGACTTACCTTCCGCTATATATGATATTTCTGTTCTATGATTATACTTATCTGTTTTGTTGCTATTATGAGTTGTTCTGAACTTTTAACTTACCACCTTGGTTTCGTTTTAGATTTGAATTGGATATATCATTAGGAGTAATTTAATAAACGAAAAAAAATACACAACTCCTATCAATGTAATCAATACTCGTCTAAGGAATAACTTACGGATGGTCGCTTTTAACAAGCCTTATTCTTCGCAATAGCAGACGTTATTACCGTATAATAACATTTTTTATTGTGAGCATAGAGGTGGGGCATCACAGAGGATCTAGAATTAGCCGAGAAGATTAGAAGACTCGAGGTGGGATCCAAGATCATCTATCTTATAGATTTTGGCATCGATCAGAGAGGATAGTTGGGGAACAAGGGACGCCTATGTGTTTCAAATGTAGAGAACTTGAAAAGAGAAGTTCTAAAAGAATGTCATCGATCCAAGTTTATGATTCATCGTTGGGGGATCAAGATGTATCAAGATATGAAGAGACGCTTCTATTAGGAAGGCATAAAGAGAGATGTTTCCTTATGGATTAGGCAGTGTGTTAACTGTCAATAAGTGAAAGCCGAAGACCAGAAGCCGAGCGGGTTGCTTCAGCCTTTAGAGATTCTAGATTGAAAGTGGGATTTTATATCCATGAATTTCAATGATGGGTTGCCAAGGTCGAACAGGGGAAATGAAAGCATATGGATCATAGTGGATAGATTGACCAAGAGCGCCCATTTCATTCCAGTCAAGTCAACCAGAACGACACCTATTTTAGCAAAGCTGTTCATGAAGAACATAGTTAGACTTCATGAGATTCTAGTAGCCTAGTCAGCAATAGAGATGCATTATTTACTAGAGAATTTTTGAGAAGTCTACAAAGAGTATTAGGTATCAAGCTCAAGATGAGTACAGCATATTACCCACAGATGGATGGCTAAACTGAGAGAGTCAATAAAGTACTCAAAGATTTATTGAGAGCTTGCGCATTATATTTGGGTGGATCTTGGGAGGATCACCTACATTTGATTGAATTTTCCTATACTAATAGTTATCAAATTAGTATAAGAATGGTGCCTTTTAAAGTTTTGTATGGAAGGCCATGCAAATCACCATCATGTTGGTTAGAGACTGAAGATAGATTAGTCTTAGAACCAAATTGGGTTAGAGAGGTGTCAGAGAAGATTGAGTTGTTCTAAGAACGGGTGAAGGAAGTTCAATCCAGACAGAAGAGTTAAGCAGATAAAAGGCGTAAAGACCTAGAGTTCTTAGTTGGAGACAGGGCTTTTATTAAGGTGTGATCGATGAAGGAAGCGATACAATTGGGTAAGTCAGGGAAGCTGGCACCGAAATATGTTGGTCCATTCCAGATTATAGAGAGGATTGGAAAGCTCACATACAGAGTAGAGTTGCTGAGTAATATAGCATGTTTCCATAATGTATTCCATGTATCTCATCTTCGTAAGTATGTGCATGACCCAGGAACTAGTATTCCTCCAACAGAGTTGGATGAGTTGGTAGCAGAGCCTAATTTGACAGTTGTTAGACAACCAGTTCGGGTTGTGGCGAAGGAAGAGAAAAGATTGAGATCCAAGACAGTCAAGTTGGTGAAAGTTCGATGGAGTGACAACGAGAAATACCGTACTTGGGAGACAGAGGACATGATTCGAGATATATATCTTGATCTGCTTTGAGGGTATGTCTGTATTAGATTTATATAGATGATCCCCTAGTCGGATAGACTAGTATGGTTATTAGGAGTGTTTTTACATGATTACTTTGATTAGTATTTGGTCCTTATTGAATTTCGAGGATGAAATTCTTTAAGGGGGGAGCCTGCAACACCCTTAATTTCAATAACATTTTTCAGGATATTTAATTAGATAAATTAAATGGAATAATGTAAATGTTAAGTGATAAGGGTTTGAGATTTGAATAAATTTAAGTGGTCGTGCTTATTAATAAAAGTGGGCTTAAAGTTTTAGAGTAAATAAATTATGTAAGGGCATAATAGATATTCATCTCCCATGACTCTCACTCTTTATATATATATGTGTGTGTGTGTGTGTGTGTGTGTGTGTACGCCCTAAGCCATTCACATTCGTTATCACTTTTTCACAAATAATAAACGTAAGCAAAAGGAAGAAGCCCAGCCATTAATCGGAAGAAAAGAAGAAGATATTCAAGGAAAAGGTTAAAGAATTAAAGAGAGGAATCAAACTCATCTTAATCCACTTTCCTTATCAAAGATTAAGGTGAATAATAATTTCCATCTCTATTTGTTGAATATATGATGTTTTATGATGATATGCTTGAATTATGGTTTGTTTAAATTTAAACAAGATTGTTTAAATAATGATTCATACGGTTTTAGACCAAAAACCATGTGATATTAATGTTTAAATGTTATAGAAAAATTATATGTCATACTAAACATAATTTTAGAGTTGGTTTTTAGGTTTGATAATTTTCCAAGTTTTGGAAAGATTATTATGAATTTTTGAAAGAAAATATAGCACGTTGGGCTTATAAATTTATTTCAGAAAATATATTGAGAATTTGGATTTGAAATTTTGATATGTTATATAACATGATCAAAGTAAATTTCAGAGATTTTTGGAGATTTTTCTTAAGTGATTTGATATACAAATTAAATTATTTTGAGAAGAGGATCTAAGTTATTCAATTGTATTTGCAATAGATGGTTTTATCTGTAAAATTCTAAGCTTGATACTTATCCAAAATAATAAGGCATTTAGTTTTGAAAAGCATGGGAAAAGTTAAGGTAGCTAATAAGAAGTTTACACGTAGTCAGGTTAGTTGATATAAGTTGCTTGATTTGACATTTAACCCAGAAAAACGGGTTCCGCCTCTACTAAGTGTACCTTTCGACACTTACCTTTTCTTTCGACAAAGTTGAAACCCTATTATTCCCTGACCAATACATAGGGTATCCTCTAGGTGGTACGTAGTGGATTGGAGAAGGCGGAAGGTACAGTGTCGAAAGCATGCTTCTGATGGAGTCGATGCCTTAGTTTGTTTTAAAAAGTTAAGCACCTGCCTTTGTTTTACTATGCTTTCAAATTAGTCGATACATATGATTTCGAAAGGAGTTTTATAAAGGCTTTCGAAGTGGTTTCCATATTATTTTAAAAGAAAAAGGGCTTTCGAAGGAACTCCTTTAATTATAAATCAATGCTTTCGAAAGAGGGGGTTCCGACACAGTCGAAGCCCTATCGTCGATTCTTTTGCCCTTCGAGTGTATTGAAGTCATCAATGCTGTCGAAAGGTAGTGTTGTTTTAAAGATGTATTAAGCCGCTTCCTAAATGCTTTCAAAAGGGTTATAGGTCTCGAAGGCAATGGCTTCGGTAGGGGTTTCGAAGTTATCCTTTAGAATTTTTAATATATGCTTTCAACTCTATCGAAAGGGATGATTTCGACACCTTCATAAATTCCCTAATATTTTTATATGGCAAAATAGTTTTGAAAGAGATACTTTCATGCATATTTACTTCGGTCCAAATGATATTGTTAAAGGTAAACCCCATTATTTCGAAAAGGAAACTTTCAATAGTTTAGGAAGACATACTTCCATTGGTTTCGAAGCAATGATTCTAATAATTAATAACTAACACTTTATTATATTCAAAAGTTTTTGAAAGAAGGATTTTAAACTATTTTAAAAGGCAGGAGTCTAATATTTTGAAAGAAGGATTTCAATAGTTTATAGTCTAATGCTTTTGAAGCAGGCTATACAGTGAGGTCGAAAGCAAGGCTTCGACGATTTCAAAGGTACAGTTTTCAAAAAAATAACCCAATCTCTTTTAAAAGAAAAACCATGGCATATTAACGAACAAAGTATTTTGAAATGGAATTTTAAAGAAGCCTTAATAGGTTAAAAGAATAAACGAAGTTATATTGTTTGCTTCTCCATATATATATATATATATATATATATATATATATTCACATTGTAATGAAGCCAAAATGGTACTTTGAGAAAAGGTAGAATAACCAGTTAGATTGACCCAGTTTTGAATATAAATTAAAGATATTGGTAAGGGCCAATAGATTCACATTTAACCCATGAAAACTGTGTAAGGGAATATTGGCAAGGGCCAATAGGTTCATAGTTAGCCTATTAAGACTATGTATAATTGAAAATGTCAGTTAGATAAGTTTATAGTTAGCCCATGAAAAATTATATCCGGATAAGAAAATGAAATATTAATAGATAGTCAATAGGTTCCTAGTTAGCCCATGAAAACTAGGGTAAAAGAAAGATATTGACAGCTAGTCAATAGGTTCCTAGTCGGCCCATGAAAACTAAGGTAAAAGAAACGATATTGGAGTTACCAATAGCTTCATGGTGATCCCATGAAAACTATATAAGTGGACAAGGAGTCCATAAATGTTTAACTAGTTATTAGTCAGCCCATGAAAACAATTAGGTTAATAGCAATCCTAGAAACTATAACTATGTCAGATAGCCAAAATGAATGGGGATGGGTAATCCAAAATTGATTTATTTGTTTTGCATATCATCACATAATATTGTTTTGAATAGATTTATCAAATGTGGATGCAGGAGCAAAGAAAATGGTTTATAAAGGTTTTTAAGATACCAGGGGAAACCCGTTCTGCTAAGCGGTGTGGTCTCACTAGATATCTAAATGATTTAAGATGGTAAATTATTATTCATACCAAGCTTTATGTTTGACTCGAAGTTTATGTTTTCCCCTTAAACTCTCAGTTACTCAATTGATTTTGAGTAGTTTGAGATTTGAGGTTTTCAGGTACCTCTTAAGACGAATAAGTTTACGAAGTCTTGCAGGAGGCATGTAGTTATTTGAGTTCTCTCTCACATGGTTCGGCTGTGTTGTTTCCTTATGGCAAAGTTGTTTATTGCCTATTATATACTCTTATCACCTACGGGCATCTTCATATGTCGTAATTATAATCTTCATATGTCGTAATTATATTGTAATAATTGTATTTTTTCTGAATGTGGTTAATGTTGTAGGATTATGTAAAGAATGTTGAAATGATTTTTTGTAATGGAATATGAAAGTTGTTTTGAAAATTTTAAACCTTTTCCATATCCATATGTTTCTGGTAGGCCTATCAATGGGTTGGGTTGGGTTGGGTCAGGTTTGGGTGGGGTCAACTCGGGTGTGGGTTAATTTTTAAACGGGTCGCGTCAACCCATTTATTAAACGAACGAGTTCGAGTTGGCCTGATTATATATCGTGTGGCTTCCGGGTTGATTCATGTAATCCGTTAAGAAATATATTTGTATAAAGATGGAAATGGGCATGAAAATGTGCAAAGTTATTAAATGTGAATGTGTAGGAATAAGTGAATGACAACAATACCCTTCTTTTGCAAGCTATAAGGAGAATTTTAAAGCAAAAGAAGGGTATTGTTGTAATTCCTTTATTGCAAGCTAAGATGGTATGAAAATTTGGGTAGTTGTTACATGGGAATGGGCATGAAAACGTGGAAATAGGCATGAAAATGTACGAATTTGTTATGTGCAAATGTGTACGAATAAGTGAATAACAAAATACCATTCTTGTGCAAGCTAAAATGAGAATTGTACAAAAATACCGAGCCATAAATGGGTTGGTCGTGTCAAATTCGGGTTCACAGTCAACCCTAAACCCACCCGTATATTAAAAAGGTTCTAATGGGTTGACCAAAAATGACCCACCCATTTAAACGTGTCAGGTTAACCCACTACTTTCCATGAGGGTTTCGGGTCGTGCTGGAAATTAACAGCCCTAGACTTTCTTCTATATCAATTTATCTAACATTATCGTATTTGGTCGCCAAGGATTAATAACTATGGATGTTTGTGGCATCCGTAGCCGTTAGTTTTTGGCCTCTAAGTTGGGGATGTTACAAAAGGTATCGCTACTTAAGCACGTTATGAGAATTGGAAAGTCGGGAATGTTAGCGCCATGTTTTGTCAGGTCTTTTCCAATACTAGAAAGAGTGGGGAATTTAGCCTATAAAATCAAACATCTAGAGAAGTTGGAGGAGTTCATGATGTCCTTCATGCTTCGTATCTATGGAAGTATGTTCATGATTAAGCAACTGTGGTGGAGCCGGACTAATTAAAAGGGGTGGAAGTGAAACTGAAGTATATCACACCCTATGGTCCTAAATGTATAGTAGAGCAAGAAGTAAAGAGGCTTTATAACAAAGTAATACAATTGGTCCGAGAAGAATGGGGAATAGATCCAAAATAAAGTACTTGGGAGCCTAATGAGTGAATCCGAGCTACCGTGCAGAACTCTTTTTAAGTTTCTAATTAAGTTCATATGATTTCTTAAATGCATAGTACATAGCTTAGAAAATTACATGGGTAAGTGTTTATGGATGCGAGGCATGAATGAGAACGTCATTAGGACATGTTTTGTATGATGGTTTCTAATGGATGCATTTTTATTGTTAGTATTGGGCTAAGATGTTCTTGTTAGCCTACGACGTGCACCACATGCTTTACTTTATTATATCAGTTTAGTTACATAATTGTTTTTGCATTTTGCATATGTATTGACGGTTGCTTATCTATATAGAATTTCAAGTATATATAGATCATTGCATACATTTTGGACACGTGGTATAAGCACTTGGATTTCAGGAGGTCGGCTAATTCAGGAGACCTCCTACTTTTGTATCAAATTTATGTTTCATATGCATTGCATACCAATATGTATAAGCTGCATTTGAAAATCTAAACTTAAGGACAATGTTTACAAGTGGTTATGATTGAGTAGATGGTTGTAGATTTTGATTTCTACGAGCGAGTTGCATTTTTCTGTCAGGGATGAAATCGATTAAAAGAGGGGAGAATTTAACACATCATAAAATTTAAACAATGACTTAAAATAATAAAAAGATAAAATGGGAATTTTACATAACAGAACAAAATAGTAAATTTAGTAAATGGTGGAATTAGGCAAAATATCCTATTTCATTATGTTCGAAATGCCATTTATAGTTAAAAACATACATGAATTGTTGAATTTAGCAACAGGGGCTAGAATCTATGAAAATTATAACCATCGGCATTTTGATAAATAATTAGTGCGGCCCATACTTAAGAAAAAAATATTTTTTTCCCCTACAAATATATGGTTAAGGCCTGGGCTTCTCCTTAGAAATCGTTGCCACCATTTTTCTTTCATAAACCTATATCTAAACATTGTTTTTTAATCTCCTCTAAATATTTCTAAATCAGAATATAAATTAATAAAAAGAGAAAGAGGAAGAAGAGCAACAAATTAAGGAGATAGAACTCTAGAGACTGAGACTGTAAAGAGGATTTTCAAGGCTAAAAAGAAGAAACCTAGTCCATGAGTGGGAATTTATCTTCTTTCTATATGAATCATCTATGCCCTTACCTTATCTTTATAGACTATATTAGATTAAATTGAAGAAACATAGGTTGAATATACTATTTAAAATAAATAATTGAATCTGAATTTATTTATTGACCGTGGTGGTTGAAACGATTACTTAATTTGTAATTAGGCCAATGATGAAATGTTTGATGGTTAAAATGACGATCCGTTTTTAAGAATAATTCATAAGTTTATTAATTTATACCTAAAATATTGGATGAATCACATAAGCATAAATTGAATTCGGTATAAAATGAATAGTTATTAATTGAATTGATTTTTGGTCGTTTGGAGTTGATATAACACTCTAGTTTCCTATATACCAATCAATTAACTATAAAAACATAATTACAAAATATATACAAGTTAAATATGTTTATAATTGGATTGCTTAAATTGACTGTTTGGTGTTAAGACGACACTCCAATGGTTAATATCACTCAGTTACCTCATTGAAATAATTATAAACCGAAACAGATTACCTAATGATATATAAAAAATTATATAAATAGATGTTATAAATTGGTTAGGATATAAACTGAAATAGATCGCACTGTAACTGCCATTTTACCTTCAAATGAAAAAACCCTAGAACGGTTGGCTAAGGCTTATTCGTCATTTTTTGGTCACTTTGAACTCCATTGTAACATACCGGAATTTTCTTCCAACGCTTCTCCACAGGCACCACTGTCTTTCTATCCCTTACCGCATACCCCAAACTTCCTCTAGACGATGCAGTTTACCTATGTCTGACCACCCCAAGAACCTTCCTTAAACCCTAATCCATCTACGACAACCACCACACGCACTAAAAAAATCAAGCTAATTTTTCCCATGCGCGCCTTTCCTTGCTCCTCCTCCTTTCCCAGCCTCGAGTCATGAAGTCGAACTAACGAACGGAATTTAGACGAAAGCCCAATTCTGTTCAACTCAAATTTCCCAACTCAATACCCCATTAAAAATTTCGAAAACACCTTCAAAATCATCATTTGAGATGATGAATCTAATAGTATAAGAAAAATCATAGACTATGATATTCGAAATTTTGCAATATTAGGTTGCTTAGAGTAAAGTATTCCTTTCACCCTCTATACTTTGAGATAGCTAATGGAATGATTCTAAAAATAAACTACACTGAAAATCGAACAATTTTTCTTTGGAAATAATAATCTAAATTGCCTAGATCAAGAGATATATATTTTATTTTTAAGGTTGCAAAGCTGTCAGAGGACTTAGGAAGAAGAACAGAATACTTTGGGTGCAAGTACAAATAGCTATGTTAACACACATCTACTCACATATACACCTAACAAATACAATTATGCTTGACATCAGATCCAATGATTCGCTCAAAATCACATTTACTTGTCTGTATATAATATACAGTAACAAAAAGAGGCTTTGATTTACTCACCTTCCTCCTTCGAACGGAGCAACTAGATGTTGAAATTATGAAAACTGCACTGATACAGATCTTTGAAACCGCGTGTGATTTGAAAAATGGAACTTGCTTTTTTCTTCTTGAATTTGAAATAGCAACTTGAAGTTTTGAGATTACTACAGATCTTCTGGTTATAGATTCAACAAGGAGAGTTTATCATTTAAAACAAATATATATATGTATATACACATATAACTTTTATTATGCCAAATCAAATATTCAAGTTTGATTTCTTTTATAAAGATACTTACTACCTTACTTACTTTGTATAAAATAAGTTTTAGTTATAGTGACATCCAATTTCCACTCTTATATATTTCTCAAAATATACTTTTCTATTTCAAAAATCATTTTTACTTTCCTTTTCAAAATTTTCAATATCTATTTCATTCAAGCACGTACGATGTACAAATACCATCCATATGCAATATCAAATCCGATCACTCACTCCATCATAATATTTCACTTCCGAACTAGTATCGTCCACCCGACTTCCCAATGCGGACTCAGATCTGTTTTCTTGATCAGAAGCCGTCAATCTCCTTGCACAGCCATAACTATGATAGAGAATTTACAGAATCAATCAAAAATCCATATCCTCTGTTCGCCATCGAAAATCGAGTGAAAAATTCCAACTTGGATCGATATAATACCTCGAAATTCTGTGCTCGAATTTGGATCAAATCGTTATGCGAATAGAACAATATATGTACATCCTACGTATTTATCTTCATTTTGATTATTAATTAAATCAATTTTGTTTTTACTTCACATCCACTTGATTTCTATTCACTTATTCACAATTGCTTCAATTTCCATTTGGGTTATCACTTCAATTCTTATCTCAATTGGTATTTGATTATAAAAAGTTTGCACTCTGACCAGCTTGAATTTAGAAAATATCTTGAAAAGTTTAAAATAGATAAGTAGTTGTAAAGTAGTTATTAGTTGTAAATAGCAGTAGAATAGTTAAGTAATTATAATATAGTTGTAAAATAGTTGAATCTTGCAAAATAATTATAAAATAGTAATTAGTTTATAAAAAAGATGAATTTTTTTGTAAAATAGAAATTAGTTTCAAAGTAGTTGAAAAATAAGTATAAGATAGTTTGGGTTTTAAAAAGAAGGGTTGTATAGTAAATAACTAGGAAAATAGATTTTAAACAGTTTAAATCAAAATAATTCATTTGAAAATAGTTTCAAAGGCAAACTATTCAATCTCCCAATCTCTCATTCCAATCAGTTTCCAATTTCCAGTTTCATTGAAATTGATTCAATTCAAATTCAATTTGAATTAACTTCAATTCCTTTCCCAAATTCAAATCAATTCCCATTTGAATTAAACTTATTCAACTTCATAATTCCAAATTAATTTAAATCAAATTCAATTTGAACTAATTTCAATTCAATCTCAACTTTAAACCATCTCGATTTATATAAATTCGAGTTAAATTGTTGATTTAATCCCTTAAATCAAATTCACCTTTACTTCTATTAACAACCTAGGTTTTTAAACAATTTAATTTTGAGTCCAAATTTTAACATTTAAATCTTAAGTTCAAAGTGATTCCATTTTCATAAGTTCAACCTTTATCTCAAAAAATCAAAATCAATTAAATGCTTTCAAAATGAAGTTTAATTCCATTTAATTTCAGTAATGGATATACATTATCTCAATCTACTTCTTAATTTATTCAAAATAATTCAATTCATAGTCTCGTAGAATATTAATAGCAATAGGACGATATCAGGATAAGTCAAAGTAAATAAACATCCAAATTATCCAAAACGCCAATCAATCGCATCCATTACCAATTTCCTAATCTCAAACTTGTTTGGAGATCACACATAACTTCCTTTTCAATTCAACCCATTTAAATTCCCCAACTTACATTTAATCCAGTCAACCTTACTCAATTTGAATTCTCTATTTCAAATTTTAAACTTCTTATCAATAACCTTTCTCACTTAGAAGTTAAAAACTTATTTTTCTTTGGGTTTTACAGCACATTTTAGGGGAAAATTTTTTAAAACTCAACACTTAGTGTTTACCTCAAATCAACATTGGTATTATGTATATCTACTTATATATACATATTTATTTCATTTACACACTAAGTCATATTTTAAATTTTAAAACATTCTTTTATTTCATTTACACACTAAGTCATATTTTAAATTTTAAAACATTCTTCGTTTTTAATTTTAAAACAAATTCCTTTTAAAATTTTAAAACAACTCTTGTTTTAAAATAAGATTCCTACATTTAAAGATATTATTCATTATATCTTTTAATATTTTGAAACAATTTAAATTTTCTGGACTTAGATTTCAAAACTTCACAATTTGAATCCCTTCCAATTTACAAGCCATACTTACCTAAATTGTTACATCCTTAAAACATTCCATTTTTGCTTTATCATTAATTATTATTAGAAAACAAACATCCCATTATTATACACAACAACCATTTTATGATGATAACCAAGATTATCATATCTGGAAACCAATTCATGTATATCATCTCATAATTTATTGGAAAATAAAATAAGGTTAACTTAATTCAACATTCTGGAGACACTTCTACAAATTTTAGGAGTTTATTTTCTGATTTGAATCCATTTCAAGCTTATCTTATTTTTATAGTTCATATTAACCAATTCCTATTTGGTTGTATTTCAATTACCACTTAATTCTTATTGTTATATTTAATTCTGATAATTCAACAACTAATTATCTTAATATATAATAATTAGAAAAATTATTGCTTTATGTATAAAAATATAGGCTTATACATTTTTAAAATCATTTTAAAATTTTTATGTAAGAAAATAACAAGTACGCCCTCATATGTATGTATATATATATATATATATATATATATATATATATATATATATATATATATATATATATATATATTACACTCAACTCATTCTAGGGTACTATTGACCCTTATTCAAATGAGCAACCCCCACCAGAGCTAAGGTTCTCGCTTGATCTTCAACTCTGATACCAAAAATGTAACATCCCAGAGTTTTCGACCCTGAAAATTCAACACTAATATGTTCACTGTAGAAGAGCCGAGCAATCGAACGCCAGAAATTCCAGATTGTTAGGGTAAAGAAGAAAAGAGGTAGAAGAAGAAAAAGAATCAACTGCACAGAATCTCACAATCGCAGCGGAACAAAATATAGTATCAAATAATAGCATTTATGCAAAGAAAAAGCTATAATTGTCAATTTTCAAACAATATATCAGAGTACAACCATTCATAAATAAACTGGACAGTTGTATTAACTTGTCCCAAACTACTATCAATACATACTCAAATACACAGCGGAATATACTCCATGCGTTCTTGCCATCCAACTCGTCTCCCGAGCTCCAGACCGTCCTAACCTGAAAAGCTATAATACTTGGTCTGACTTGAGCATTACATTAAAGTAACACCCGAGTCAGGCTGGAAACCAGCGTGAGTAAACCCATATAATGTGAAATACTAAGTTATAAAACTTATTTGAATACCAGGGTAACTCGTACCTCACTACGAGTTCTTAACATGTTATAGTCAATCATTTATTACAAAACAATATTTAAGAACCGTTACTCAGTTTAGATGGGCCGGTTTATTTAATTTATTCCATTCCAGCCTATTTGATTCTATAATCAAATCTATAGAGAATTATGGTGTTTATTAAATCGAAGAGGTTCTGGATATCGCTGATATCCGATCCCGATCTCTTCGAATTCAATGCCATTTATTTCCAAGTTGTTTAGGTAAAAACAACAATTCAGTTTAAATTTTAGAATATCATATTCGCATAAGAAAATTCTATCATAGATATCTATTTAATAAAAGTCTCACATTTATCTTCAGTTAAATCCAGGGCATTTCATCGCAGAATAACTAGAGATATTAAAGCAATCCAAGCATTCAATCCAATTTTTAACCATTCATAGGCAAGATTAACTAGTTACACAAATTTATAATCAATTTAAACAGAATAAATTAATAACTTTATAATCCTACTTAATTGAAATTAACTAATTACAAGCCTTTATTTTATTTTAATTAAATATTTGAAATTAATTAATTATTATCCTGTATGAGAACTTAAGGGTTTAAATTAATTAATCCTTCAACAACTTATTTACTATAAATAAAACTTTTATTTATTCTTTATAAGAGAAGATATTTAATAAAACTAATTTTATAGCAACCTTCATTCAAAATTAAACGAGTTCCCTTTTGGAACCCAAATTTAAATCCAAGTAGACAATAAGATTTGAATTTTTGAAACCCAGAGTGTTATCTTTTCCAATAACAGAGGTAATAAATTTCCTTTTTAATCACATGATGTTAACTCGATCATCACATTTATATAAGCATCAGATGTCTTAATACATGCATAAATATCAAAACACTAGCATTTATCCAAGTTCACAGATATGCATAAGATTTTAGGTGAGTAAAACAAAAAATTTACTTACCAAAAATTTTTTGCATATGCATGAACTTAGATAAATTCTACTGTATTGATATTTATGATTGTATTAAGACATCTGATGCTTATATAAATGTGATGATCAAGCTAACATCCTGTGATTAAAAAGGAAATATATTACCTCTGTTATTGGAAAAGCTAACACTCTGGGTTTTAAAAATTCAAATCTTATTATCTACTTGGTTTTAGATTTTGGTTCAAAAGGGAAATCATTCAATTTTGAATGAAGGTTACTAAATTAGTTTTATTTCTCGTATAAAGAATATAAAAAATTATTTACAGTAAATAATTTGTTGAAGTATTAATTAATTTAAACCCTTAAGTTCTTATAAAGGATAATAATTAATTTCAAATATTTAATTAAAATAAAAAAAAGGCTTGTAATTAGTTAACGTCAATTAAGTAGGATTAATGAGTTACTAATTTATTCTGTTTAAATTGATTAGAAATTTGTGTAACTAGTAAATCTTGCTGATGAATGGTCAAAAATTGGATTGAATGCTTGGATTGCTTTAATATCTCTAGTTATTCTACGATGAAATACCCTTGATTTAACTAAAGATAAATGTGAGACTATTATTAAATAGATATCTGTGATGGAATTTTTCTATGCGAATATAACATTCTAAAATTTAAATTGATTTTTTTTTACATAAACAACTTGGAAAAAAATGGCATTGACTTCGAAGAGATCGGGGTCGGATATCAGCGATATCCGGAACCTCTTCGATTTAATAAGAACCATAAGTCTCTGTAGATTTGATTACAGAATCAAATAGGCTGGAATGGAATAAATTAAATGAACCGGCCCATCTAAACTGAGTAACAGTTCCTAAATATTGTTTTATAATAAATGATTGACTATAACATATTAAGAACTCGTAGTGAGGTACGAGTTACCCTGGTTTTCAAATAAGTTTTATAACTTAGTATTTCACATTATATGGGTTTACTCGCGCTGATTTCCAGCCTGACTCGGGTGTTACTTTAATGTTATGCTCGGGCCAGACCGAGTATTACAGATTTTCAAGTTAGGACGATCTGTAGCTCAGAAGATGAGCTGGATGGCAGGAACGCACAGAGTATATTCCGTTGTGTATTTGAGTTATTCCGTTGTGTATTTGAGTTTGTATTGATAGTAGTCTGAGCCAATTTGATACAACTGTCCAGTTTATTTGTGAATGATTGTACTTTGATATATTGTCTATAGATTGACAATTACAGCCTTTTCTTTGTATAAATGCTATTATTTGATATTATATTTTGTTCCGCTGCGAATACGAGGTTCTATGTTGTTGATTCTTTTTCTTCTTCTACCTACTTTTCTTGTTTACCCTAACAATCTAGAATTTTCAGCGTTCGGTTACTCGGCACTTCAACAGTGAACGTATTAGTGTCGAATTTCAGGGTCGAAAATTCTGGGATGTTACATCCATCCCCAAAAAAGGACACTAGATGCCTCTTCTACTCATTGAGAGCTTCAAATCCATATATAATTCGATAGAGTATGGACACTCTAAATTTTTAATCAATTTTTGATTAATTTATTACTAACCCTTAGAGGAGAATTATTATGATTTCAGGATTAGAGAGGAAAAACTAATGTAACGACTCTTCTTTACAGTTTGTAAGTGTTACTTACATAGACAATGAGGCAGATTCAGTTGTATATAGTTGTTTGGCCCAAAAGTGGTTGTATTTATGCACCGTACTACATGTACTTCATAAACTGTGGCTTCAAATCCATTAAAATTATATATCAAACTGATCGGCTTAGAAGGACCTTTGTAAAGGTTATACGGTATTGAATTCACCTCTTAATTAAAAATTCATTTATAATTAATCTAGTATAAACAATGTCAAATTTTTGAGTTCCTACGGCTGGAGTGCCTAGGGGTTATCAAAAATGACCACTCTTGGTAGACTAATGTCTGGGGCGATGTCAACATGAGGCTCCCTTATATTCACAAATAAGGTGATATATATATATATATATATTGTTTGGTTTAGCACTAAGGTTGCCTAACTCTGGATGGTGTTGAAGTGGAGGCTAGGAAAGAAGAAGAACCTGTAGCCGGAGGGGTAAAAGGACCCACCATGGCGGAGAAATGCCATGAATGTCTAAGAGATTCTGTTATATACTGAAAGCTTGAGATACAAGCATGGCTAGGTATGAATTAAATTCAATCTTATTTTGATTAAGTATATGTAGTTATTTAAATAATCCAATGTGTGACGACCCGGAATTTTGAGCAATATCAATTAAATAATTTTTGATAATGATTAAATTTATTTGATCATTTTACAATTATAAATTGTCAAGTTAAAATTATTTCAAAGGTTAATAATAATTTGTTAATATCTATCAACAATTTTCTTAACAATATAAAATTAGAAAAATTTAATTCTTTTGAAAATTTATGATATTTTAATTTAGAAATATTTATTTTAGCAATTTAAAATTTGGTAAAGATTATTTTTTCAGAAGCTAATCAAAAACATTTTCTATTTATAATATATATGTATTAATATATCTTGTAAATAGGAAGTTTTTAGTATAATAAAGGCTTTATATTCAAATTTGTAATATATATGAATATATATATATATATATATATATATTATGATTTGGAAATGGGAAAATTTTATTGATTTGAATTTAATAAGTATTTTCAAACTTTAATATATATATATATATATAATTTGTAATTTAAAATGTTAATTTGATTTAATGCTTTTGAAAATAATATTTGAGATTTAAAATAACAAAGTTAATTTCTTATTTAATATAGATACATATATATTTTGTACTTAAGTTCTAAATAAGATTTAAATTAAAAGTTCAATCGTTTTTAATATCTTTCATTTTAAATTTTAACACAAGATAAATTTGCTTTAAAATTTTAAAAGTTAAATTAAAATAGATATTTTAAACATATAAACATTAAATTGAATCAAAATAGAAGTTACTTGAGTTCATATGAATATTTATTAAAAGATAAGTATACACATTTTATAATTATATGAATATTACATAAATACATGCATATAGCTTAAATAAATTATTAAAAAGAAAATAACATTTAAAAAATTAATAAAACGTAAGAAAATAATTTTTGCAAATATGAATTAAACATAAAATAACACTTGTAAAACATTTAGTGTACATGTTAAGACACTTGTAAATCATATGCATATGTGTAAGATCCTTAAGGCATTAATATGACAAATGTCTTCCTCTTTAATAATTAAATTTAAAATTAATTGTAAAATAAAAAGAAGAATTGTAACCTTCAGCTAATTCTTTTCTTCATTCTGAACCAAAACACAAATCGAATACAAATCAAAAACAAAGATCTAAAGGAAAAATGAAATCTGGAAAATCTGGAAAAAATCTGGAAGCAAGAAGAAGTAAGCTGGAAATTTCAAATGCAAGATTTTTCAAATGTTATGAGGCAAGAAGATTAATCAATCAATTCAAATGGTCAACAGCAACTAGAATGTTTTCAACATGCATAACTGAAATCAAACAATTCAAGAACATGCAAATGAATTTAAAAGCCTGGAAAGCGAAATATACAGTTCTAATCCTCTGCAAAATAAAGGTGAGTAAATGATTTCTTTTAGAAACAGTTTTAAAACTTGGTTTCAACTTGTTATTGTGATGGATATTATGATGATTTCTGAAATATTTAAATTCAATTGGATGCATGTCTGAATATTTGTTGTTGAATACCTGTATAGTTTAAAATTGTTGCTGTGTGTTATAAACAGGTTTCATCTTCCCATTAAAATTCAATAATTCTATTTTTAATCCAAACTAGCTTATGATTTATAAACAAAGATTGTTTGAAATCATGTAATCTTCCTTCTAAAAATAATTATAGATTTTTAGAATGGATATTTAGTTCAAATTTTAAAATTTACAGTAAAAATCTTAATATGGGTCAAATTTTAATCGTATCTGTTTTGAGTTTGAATAACATAATTGAATTCATAATGCCAAATCATGATTTTTGAGATCTGTATCATGATTTTTAGATTAGTAATCGAAGAGAATTTTTGGGTTGACTATTTTGGGCAATTTGGTCGATTCATGGCGAATGACGGCAAATTGGTCGACGTGGTTGAGCATGAAGGTGGAGGGGGCGACGGAGATCATGGGAAAAATAAATTTGGAATTTATTGATGATTGTGGTGGCCGATATTCGTTCGAATAGGGTTTTATACCTAGTTTATGCCGACGTTGTTCTGGTCGGTTTTGCGGCGACGAGACGCTTCAGGGGATGATCGCACTTGGTGCCGGGGGTACTGGGAAGTGAGGCGGAGCATCAGGAAGGATCAGGTGGCTTATCGATTCAAGGATCTTTGGTGGTGAATGAATTTTGATGGTGTGAGGTTCAGGCAGTTGGCTCTGATGATCGAAATTTTGGAGTTCGATTGAATTGAGTTTTCTAGGTTTCGATTGAAGTTGTAGGGGTCGAGTGTGACTTGGTGGAGGCCGGAGAGGAGTTCAACGTTGACCGACGTGGTCGTGCACGTTGATGTGCATTGCGTGCATCAGGAGGTAATGGGTTCTGGGGAAAAGAGAGGAGCTCGAAGTTCTCTTCGGGTTTGCAGGGTTATTTCTCGAAGCAGGGGATAGGTATGGGGTAATGTTCGTCGACAAAATTTCTATTGATTTAGAAATTTGCCGAAAAATTTCAAATTAAAATATAACCGCAAGCGCATGGCGTACACTTGAAGTACGTGGCGAATACGGGTCGATCCACAGGGAATTGATGATTTTAAAAAAAATCTATTCAATCAAATTATACCAAAGTCGAAGAGGATTTGTTAACTAGAAATAAAATGAGGCTAACACTAGAAAATGCGATTCAAAAATTATTAGACTAAAGAACAATTTAGAGGCAAATCCACTCTCAAATTTTTGTAAATCAACACACATAATTTATGATCTCTAACTTTGATATTAAGTGAAATAATCATTGCATTTATCATAAGTATGGTTTGTTTATGTTATTAGTTAACATAACTCAAACCATCAAACTATAATACAACAATTATACCACATACAATTCTCATGAAAAAGAAGCCAAAGCAAAAACTATTTTAAGTATGATCTGTTTACTATTGTAACTAGTAACATAGATCATCAAATTTCATTTTTACTTTCATTTCATAATCAAAAATTAATTAGCAAATGTTGATGTAAATTGTGTTTATGTTAACTAAGAATAGCTCATTTGCATAAGCAATATAAGCTATCAAACCCACTTGTATAAACTTACATCAAAATTCACATTCATGAAGCATAAACAAAGAGACCATAAATCATAAAAAATGTTGAAATTACATAAAGTTAGAGAGCTTCATCACCCCTAAATTGAAGGGGTTTAGCTACTCATTTGTGGCATTGAAGCAACACAAATAAATTTCAACATTGAAAAGAAAAGAGAATAAAAATAAGCAAAGAAAGCAAAAGAGATTAGCTACTAACTACTTGCATAAATGTAAATCTAAGCTATGAACATAAAGAAGAAGAGAGCATAGAAATAAACATTAACAATAAAACAAAGAAAAACATGTAGAAAAGAGAGAAGAAAGAGGCTTGGAAGCCATTTTTATTTCATAGAACATTGAGCTTACACTTTGATTTCTTAATTTCCTAAGTAAAATGAAAGAGTAGATGATGATCTTCATGTACATAAGAGGGCTATTTATACATGCATAAAACCCTAATTCTCTTTTTAGGGAGCTTCCCAAAATACCCTTGAGGTGGTGTAGCCTCCAAGTAATCATTAACATTCACTAATACCCCACTTAATATGTACATGAAGCATTAAGTCCTTTTAGCATGTGCTTAGCTTCTAATTGGAAGTTAGGTAAGTGGGTGGGGTCCTCCATGATCTTGAACTTGAATTATTTCCTCTTCATTCCTTTGTATTTCCTTGTGCATGCATGTATCTTCATATAAGCCTCTTCCATATGCATCCAAATTCCTATAAAAATAATCAAAAAATGTCCAAGTAAAAATTCTTAAATTGACATATGCACAAAAATGACCGTTTTGCCCCTGAATGATGATGAAAATATGATGGTTTGGAAATAATTGAATTTTGGTTTTAAACATGTTAAAATGCCCAAATATGATGATTATTTAAATAAAAAGAGATAAAATATGGATGTAAATATATGCACAATTACGTGCACATCAGGTAACTCAGGGTTTTGGTTGATTTTCTCGAGATCGACTCGGGTATTAGTTGAGTTGGCTCGGGTTTTAGGTCGAGTAGGTTTTGGGTATTTGACAGCAATGTTTTTTAAAGGCTTGAAACAAAGAAATTTGATTTTTGTAAATAATTAAATTTTTAAACAAAAGTTAAACAAGTTTTAACCAATAAAACTAATTTGTTTCAAGTTAAAGTTTTAAACAAATTTATATATATTAAATTATGGAAGTTTTAAAATAAAATAAGTGGATTTTGAAATTAGGTTTATATTAAATTTTTATTAAAGAACTTTGGAAAGGTTTTAAAGATTCAAAAGTTCAATTTAAAATGTGTTTAATTATAATTGATTTCTAAATGTTATATTTTATTTAAAAAAAGTTTAATGATTAAGAATTTAATAATCAATTATAATAAAGATTTATCTTATGTAAATTGGATTTTTGATTTAATTAAAGATAATTAAAATTGTAAAGATAATTAAGATAATTAAATTATCAACCATTGAAAAGTTATTGGTTATTATACTTGATTTGATTTAGATAATGGTTTCCTTAATTAAGAATTTTTTTAAAATAAGAAGTTAAAGGATTATTTAATTTAATTTAAATGATTAGTTAAATAATTAATTAGGTAGTTAATTAGTGATTAATTAAAGATAATCACTTTGGAGTTAATTAAGTATAATTACTGGGTGAAGTAATTAAGTAATTAATTACAGGAGGTAATTAAGTAAGAGATAATTACTTTATGAAAGTAATTAAGTGGAAGTGGTTAGGAGTTAATCACTTGTGTTATTAATTAAAGAATTAATTAATAAAATTAATTAAAGGTTTAAATTATTTAATTAATGGTTAATTAATAAAAGGATTAAGAGTGATTAATTAAGTGATTAATTACTTGTTAAAGTAATTAATTAAGAAAGAAAATTTAATTAAAGAAAGAAATCATTAATTAATGGAAATAATTAATTAATTGTTAATTAATAATTTAAGGATAATTAATTTATAATTAAGTTTTAATTACTAAATGTGATTAAGTAAAAGTAATTAATTAAGAGTGTTTAATTAAACGTAATTAATCAAGTGTGATTAATTAAAGGTGATTAATCAGGTGTAATTAAAGGATAATTATGAAATAATTATCAAGCTAATTAAATAATAATTAATCAAATGTGATAAATTTAAAAAGGGTAATTAAGAGATAATTACTTGGTATAATTAAGAAGTAATTAATCAAGATGATTAATTAAAATTGTAATTTAGGGATAATTACTTAAAGTAATTAAGTAATAATTAATCAAGCTTGATTAATTAAAGTGAATAATTAAGTGATGTTAGTTAATTAATTTGTAATTAATTAATGAATTGTAAGCTGGATTATTGATAATCCAAGTGATTAAGTATGGAATTAATTTAATTAAGGATTAATTAAATTAATTAACTTTGGATCAAACTTGTTTATGGTTGGTTAATGATTGATTGATAAGTGTTATTGGATGAGTGTTGTCTATCTTGAGAGAGCGTACTTGTAATATATATATATATATATATACATATATATATCTACCTAATCTGTTGGGTTACCTGTTTGGATTTTCCAACATAGGTTATAGAGGTAGATAAGGTAGGAGTGTGTGGAACACGACTACCACTAATGGTAGAGGCTCATATGTTGTGGTTGGAGGTGTGTCTGTCGAGATTGTACATCTAATACCATCTCAAATAAGTTTTGTGGATTGGTGGAAGGATTTCATGGATTCCAGAGGAATTCTTTGCAAGAATTGGAGTATATTCTTGGAGTGTGAGGTTGATTTGCTCTCGAGTGAGAGGGATTTCCAAGAGTTGAATCTGTCAGCTAAGTAGAAGCAGGTAATGGTATCTCGGTAACTTCAGGAGGGATAGCTGTGTGATGGGATGCAGTATCCATAGATGGTTCTGAAGATGTTCTTTTGGAGTAAGATTTAGATGGAGTTGAAGGAGCTGTGATGCCTACTGCAGTGAAGATTCGGATGTTTAGAGATTTTCTGGATCTTTAAAAGGGTTGTCTTATCTATATTGAAATATGAGGCTAAGGTCGATGAGTTACCTCATTTCAGACATAGTCTCAATTGTTTTCCTTAAGAAGATAAATGGTTGGTGTTTGGTTTGGAGCCGAGTTTCTTGAGAAGATGTCTACCCGTCTCAAGGATTTTTAGTGGATTGGATGATAGTTTTGAGTTTCAGAAGCTTGCGGTTAAGGATGTTCTTTTGGCTTAGTTGTATCATTGAAGTGAAGTTTGGAAGCAACAGCGTGGATCCGTTTCTTTGTTGATTCGAAAATCTTTGGGATTCTACTATCAGCAGACCAGGCAGATAGTGAAGGCTTATCCATCTCTCCGGAAGGCTCAGTAGAGCAGGATATTGGTTGGGAGTAATCTATCAGCTTTTCTGGTAGATAAGCCATTCTAGAAGATTGATCTTGATTAGGAAAGCTGTTCTAGTGGGTGAAGGGAAAATAGTTCTTTGGAATCTGAACTGGGTGATATCGCAAAAGTGACTTGCGATTAGTTTGGGAATCTTTGAGTATTCTTAGGTTTGAGGAATCTTATATGGAGGTAAAAGGTAACTTAAGCAGTCAGAGATTATCCAGACGTTTTTGAGGAAATCAGAAGTTTACCGAATCGGAGATTGAGTTTTCTTATCAACTTGGAATCCCGAAGTAATTTTGATGGTTCAACCATATAGTGGGATGACTCTTAGAGCGAGAAGAGTTTGGTGAGGCAGCTCAGAATTCTTTGGAGAGAGATTGATCATCTCATTTTAAGTTGAGATTCTGCTGAGATGTTTTGACCAAATAGAATGGTCACTAAGGTTTTATGGATTGGATGAATAGTGTATGGAGAAGGTTTATGCTCGTGTTCTTTGGTGGTATTCTCATCTGCTCTAGATCAGAGTTGTGCAGCAGATGCGAGATAGCGGTTATTCTAGAATGGAAGCAACCGGGAGTTGCAGTTTTCTTGGATTAGAAGATTTCTATAGGAAATTCAAGTATGAAGAATTTTTTTATGGATTTGGAAGGTAAGATTGTCAAGTACAACTGTTTGGCTATTCCAGATAAGAGACGTAGGTTTGAAGTCCACTGATGTTTGTGGAATAGAATTGTATTTTGGGATTTCAGCAAATTTTTGGAGAGCCATTTTGTTGAGTAGGACCTGGAGATTGGTTTGATTTTTGGATCTAGTTTGTTTCATGAAGTAATCAGTAAGGGTTAAGCTGATCAGGGAAGTTGAAGGTGACTCAGAATCATCTGAAGAGTTATGCTGTTAGAATTGAGAAGATTTAGGATGTGAAATTGGATTTTGGATATTGCTTTAGATTTATCCAATCAAAGGAGATATAAGATTTGGTAAAACTGGAGAGCTAGCTCCGGAGGTATTTTGAGATTTTCCTGTGTTCTTTAGAGATTAGATTTTGATCTACAGGATTGAATTGTCAGTTCGGATAACTGGAATTCATTGTATTTCACATATCTCTTAGGAATATGTGTATGATTCATCGAGTGATAGAATCAGCAGTTCTAAAGGAATTGGCAGTTGAGCTGGACTTGAGTTTAGTCTGATATCTTGTTCAGATTTGTGTAGATCAGATGAGGGAGTTCTTGGTTATAGTAATATAGTTAATTAAGATTCTGTAGAGCGAGTTTTCCAGAATAGGTACGTGGGAAACTCTAGATCATATTAGGAAGTTCTATTCAGAATTTTTCTGGATAGATAAAATGGTTTGTTTGAATTAGTTGCTAAGATTGATTGTGTGATTGCTGTTTGGAATTTAAATTCTTTTGCGGGGTAATTAAATTAACTTTTCTTTTAAATTTCGAGGACGAAATTCTTTTAAGGGGGAAGGAATGTGACGACCCGGAATTTTGAGCAATATCAATTTAATAATTTTTGATAATGACTAAATTGATTTGATCATTTTACAATTATAAATTGTCAAGTTAAAATTATTTCAAAGGCTAATAATAATTTGTTAATATCTATCAACAATTTTCTTAATAATATAAAATTTGACAAGTTTAATTCTTTTGAAAATTTATGATATTTTAATTTGGAAATATTTATTTTAGCAATTTAAAATTTGGTAAAGATTATTTTTTCAGAAGCTAATCAAAAACATTTTCTATTTATAATATATATGTATTGATATATCTTGTAAATAGGAAGTTTTCAGTATAATAAAGGCTTTGTATTCAAATTTGTAACATATATGAATATATATATATATATATATGTATGTATATATATTATGATTTGGAAATGGGAAATTTTATTTGATTTAAATTTAATAAGTATTTTCAAACTTTAATTTATATATATAATTTGTAATTTAAAGTGTTAATTTGATTTAATGCTTTTGAAAATAATATTTGAGATTTAAAATAACAAAGTTAATTTATTATTTAATATAGATACATATATATTTTGTACTTAAGTTATAAATAAGATTTAAATTAAAAGTTTAATTGTTTTTAATATCTTTCATTTTAAATTTTAACACAAGATAAATTTGCTTTCAAATTTTAAGAGTTAAATCAAAATAGATATTTTAAACATATAAACATTAAATTGAATCAAAATAGAAGTTACTTGAATTCATATGAATATTTATTAAAAATAAGTACACACATTTTATAATTATATGAATATTACATAAATACATGTATATAGCTTAAATAGATTATTAAAAAGAAAATAACATTTAAAACATTAATAAAACATAAGAAAATAATTTTTGTAAATATGAATTAAACATAAAATAACACTTGTAAAACATTTAGTATACATGTTAAGACACTGGTAAATCATATGTATATGTGTAAGATCCTTAAGGCATTAATATGACAAATGTCTTCCTCTTTAATAATTAAATTTAAAATTAATTGTAAAATAAAAAGAAGAATTGTATCTTCAGCTAATTCTTTTCTTCATTCTGAACCAAAACACAAATGGAATACAAATCAAAAACAAAGATCTGAAGAAAAAAATGAAATCTGAAAAATCTGAAAAAAATCTGGAAGCAAGAAGAAGTAAGCTGGAAATTTCAAATGCAAGATTTTTCAAATGCTATGAGGCAAGAAGATTAATCAATCAATTCAAATGCTCAACAGCAACTAGAATGTTTTCAACATGCAGAACTGGAATCAAACAATTCAAGAACATGCAAATGAATTTAAAAGCCTGGAAAGCAAAATATACAGTTCTACTCCTCTGTAAAATAAAGGTGAGTAAATTTCTTTTAAAAACAGTTTTAAAACTTGGTTTCAACTTGTTATTGTGATGGATATTATGATGATTTCTGAAATATTTAAATTTAATTGGATGCATGTCTGAATGTTTGTTGTTGAATACCTGTATAGTTTAAAATTGTTACTATGTGTTATAAACAGGTTTCATCTTCCCAATAAAATTCAATAATTCTATTTTTAATCCAAACTAGCTTATGATTTATAAACAAAGATTGTTTGAAATCATGTAATCTTCCTTCTAAAAATAATTATAGATTTTTAGAATGGATATTTAGTTCAAATTTTAAAATTTACAGTAAAAATCTTAATATGGGTCAAATTTTAATCGAATCTGTTTTGAGTTTGAATTACATTATTGAATTCATAATGCCAAATCATGACTTTTGAGATCTGTATCATGATTTTTAGATTAGTAACGGAAGAGAATTTTTGGGTTGACTGTTTTGGGCAATTTGGTTGATTCATGGCGAATGGCAGCAAATTGGTCGACCTGGTTGAGCATGAAGGTGGAGGGGGTGACGGAGATCATGGGAAAAATAAATTTGGAATTTATTGATGATTGTGGTGGTCGATATTCGTTCGAATAGGGTTTTATATCTAGTTTATGCCGACGTTGTTCTGATGGGTTTTGCGGCGTCGAGAGGCTTTAGGGGATGATCGCACTTGGTGTCGGAGGTACTGGGAAGTGAGGCGGAGCTTCGGGAAGGATCGCGTGGCTTATCGATTCAAGGATCTTTCGTGGTGAATGAATTTCGATGGTGTGAGGTTCAGGCAGTTGGGTCTGATGATCGAAATTTTGGAGTTCGATTGAATTGAGTTTTCTAGGTTTCGATTGAAGTTGTGGGGGTCGAGTGTGACTTGGTGGAGGCCGGAGAGGAGTTCAACGTTGACCGACGTGGTCGTGCACGTTGATGTGCACAGTTGCATGCATCAGGAGGTAATGGGTTCTAGGGAGAAGAGGGGAGCTCGAAGTTCTCTTCGGGTTTGCAGGGTTATTTCTTGAAGCAGGGGATAGGTTTGGGGTAACTCGGGGTTTTGGTTGATTTTCTCGAGATCGACTCGGGTATTAGTTGAGTTGGCTCGGGTTTTAGGTCGAGCAGGTTTTGGGTATTTGACAGCAATGTTTTTTAAAGGCTTGAAACAAAGAAATTTGATTTTTGTAAATAATTAAAGTTTTAAACAAAAGTTAAACAAGTTTTAACCAATAAAACTAATTTGTTTCAAGTTAAAGTTTTAAACAAATTTATATATATTAAATTATGGAAGTTTTAAAATAAAATAAGTGGAATTTGAAATTAGGGTATTAAATTTTTATTAAAGAACTTTGGAAAGGTTTTAAAGGTTTAAAAGTTCAATTTAAAATGTGTTTAATTATAATTGATTTCTAAATGTTATATTTTATTTAAAAAAAGTTTAATGATTAAGAATTTAATAATCAATTATAATAACGATTTATCTTATGTAAATTGGAATTTTGATTTAATTAAAGATAATTTAATTCGTAAAGATAATTAAAATAATTAAATTATCAACCATTGAAAAGCTATTGGTTTTTATAAATGATTTGATTTAGACGATGGTTTCATTAATTAAGAATTTTTTTAAAATAAGAAGTTAAAGGATTATTTAATTTAATTTAAATGATTAGTTAAATAATTAATTAAGTAATTAATTAGTGATTAATTAAAGATAATCACTTTGGAGTTAATTAAGTATAATTACTGGGTGAAGTAATTAAGTAATTAATTATAAGAGGTAATTAAGTAAGAGATAATTACTTTATGAAAGTAATTAAGTGGAAGTGGTTAGGAGTTAATCACTTGTGTTATTAATTAAAGAATTAATTAACAAAATTAATTAAAGGTTTAAATTATTTAACTAAGGTTAATTAATAAAAGGATTAAGAGTAATTAATTAAGTGATTAATTACTTGTTAAAGTAATTAATTAAGAATGAAATTTAATTAATGAAAGAAATCATTAATTAATGGAAATAATTAATTAATCGTTAATTAATAATTTAAGGATAATTAATTTATAATTAAGTTTTAATTACTAAATGTGATTAATTAAAAGTAATTAATTAAGAGTGTTTAATTAAAAGTAATTAATCAAGTGTGATTAATTAAAGGTGATTAATCAGGTGTAATTAAAGGATAATTATGAAATAATTAACAAGCTAATTAAATAATAATTAATCAAATGTGATTAATTTAAAAAGGGTAATTAAGAGATAATTACTTGGTATAATTAAGAAGTAATTAATCAAGATGATTAATTAAAATTGTAATTTAGGGATAATTACTTAAAGTAATTAAGTAATAATTAATCAAGGTTGATTAATTAAAGTGAATAATTAAGTGATGTTAGTTAATTAATTTGTAATTAATTAATGAATTGTAAGCTAGATTGCTGATAATCCAAGTGATTAAGTATGGAATTAATTTAATTAAGGATTAATTAAATTAATTAACTTTGGATCAAACTTGTTTATGGTTGGTTAATGATTGATTGATAAGTATCATTGGATGAGTTAATGATATTGGATGATACTGTATGTCATTGGTTGATATGTGATGATATGAATGTCATATATATGAGATGTGATATATATGCTGCTTTGTGATATGTATGGATGAATGTGATAATAGTGGATTATCTATCTGTGTAATGTGAATCATCCATTTATGTTTAAGTGATATTCTGAATATATACTATTTAAAACCCTTAAGTACAACTTGGACATTAAAATGGCGTTTGGATTCTGTGAGACCGGGATCGGGTTTCCATATTTGGATATCCGAAAACCACACCGATCCAAAATAAACGTTAGGTCGTGAATCCAAGTGGAGCAAGTGAAGACTCGAGGTGTAAGAACTATACGTCAGTATAACTCTATGGGTGATTTCGTAATGAGTTTGATGGAATAGTGCTTATAGGTTCGAGATGGTGATTCAGAGTGCAAGGGCTATGGCCGTTGACTCTGAGGGTGATTCCAAAATGAGTGCAACGAGATAGTGCCTTCAGTTCCGTTCGAACCCGGAACGGACTTGTAAGGATTGAATGCTTTTAGAACATCATCAGGCGGACGATGAGCATTCTAAGATAAATGTGTCCTATAAAGATAATCACAGCTTCAAGCCTCATCAACTGGGAATGGCTAAAATAGGGGAGGTGCAGCAAGGTTAAGTGGGTCATGCCCAAGTAGGACGAGATTTATCCCTGTCTAGATGTCCCTTTTTATTTCGGCTTTGTGGGCGGTTGGATCTGCAGCCAACTGCGGGGTGGTCTTGTTCGGGACTGTTCAGTAAGGAATAGTCCCGGCCTTGTGTTGCTGGGGAGCGGGCGTACTCCTCGGTACAGTGATCTACGCCACGTACTGTGACGGGCGGTACCCCAGTTGTCCTGCCATCGCATGGAATCCAAACTCCAATAAGTGCTTGTACGGTTTTGATTGTGCCTAACTATGTTGGAACGTGAGATGTAAGCATTCCAGCTATTTCTGTTTTTTATTTTGAAAACCCTAGACACTATTATAATATCACTGGATTTCCTATCAAATGTTTTGTTTAGCGTAAGGTAAAAACTTTTCCATGTTTATGTGTGGGAAGTCTTACGTGATACCTTTTCTTTTCAAAAGGATTTTCTAAAGTTAAGCAATTTTAAACCGTTTACTCACACCAGACCCCTATCTGACCCGAGTGTTCATTTTATTTTTTATTAAACTCTTGGGTACTCATATTATTTATGAGTAGTCAAGTGATTCAGGTTATCTCTTGATGAATTCTGGAGGAGCTTTGGAGCAGGAGGCTTCAGCGTGTAGATATATAGTCAGAGTTTCCGCTGTGTTGTTACTCTGTGTGATGTCTTGAATTGTATTAGACAGAGATGTTATAACTGACTAAATTGAGATGTATAGTTGTGTACTCTGATGTATATGATACTATGTATATGTTCTATATTATATTTAAATCGTTCCGCTGTGAGATTCTGATGTGTTGTTGTTCTTTCTTCTCTTTCTTTTCTTCTTCTATCTCTTTCTTTCTTAATTAGTGATGCGATTTCTGGTAATAGAAAGTTGGGTCGCTACACAACGGATATCAGCTTGTGTTGACTTACCAGATTCTATACATCAATAGGGCTCGTGCTTTATGACTCAGCCTATGCATTTTGAGTCCTACGTCTGTGGCATAATGAATAGATGCACTCTGTGTAGATATCTCGCTCATTCTGGCAAACGAGCTTCGACATGGCATGGAACATTATGTTGGATGTTACCCGTTAACCTAGGATTTGAGTTAGGAAAACCTCTATCCAAGATGGTGCAAAGTTTCTTTTTACAGGATGGTAGACATGTAACATTTGATTTTAAGTGTCGATGGGACAAAAATCCTATAATGTATCAACACCGGAGATTGCTGAATGCCAGAATGCATTTGATGAGTAGACTTTGTTAATCGACTTGATTGACCACTCTATCCCAACCCACCTCCATAATCAACCCAAGAGTATTCTTATTCTTTCTCCACTATCTACACCCTTAGAATTCTTGTTACTCTTAAAATTCAGGCTAGGGGCAGTGGCGTTAGAGATGACTTGGGCATGGAAACAGATCAATGGTAGTAAGTGGTTAAGGTAATGAGGGAGTCAAAGTTGAGGTGAAGCCCAGATAGCCAAGAATCACCATGGCATCCACCTTGTCGGCTTCAAGGTCAAGATATGAAAAGAGGAGCGATGACATTGGAGCTTGATTATGATTCGAGATCTACAGTCATACCCATTTATGTCGGTATCGTTAGTATTCGCTCATGTAATCTTACTTGATCATTTAAGAATTCCATATATAAATATTTTATAGTCATTGATTTCTCATAATATGCACACACAGTTCAGTGTTTGAAAGGGTTATAGAAAATCATGCACTTGATTTGATAAATCAGTATATTGGAGGCACAACATGTTCTCGCAAAAATATATTTTAAGATTTTTGCTGAATTCATGTTTAGTAATCTTAGGAGGAAGTGATAAAGTCCTATGGTTCATCTTTAGACTAGTTTGGTATGTCCTATCTAGGAGCCCCAGTTTCGCATAATCCTATTCCTCCTTTCAAAGAGGATTATGTATAATGAAATTCCAAAGGGGATCTTTTAGACAAGACATAGGATGGATGGCCTGAACAAGTACAGAAATAGGTTATGCACTTGTTTGCTTACTAGCGTTATTGAGTTTCCATCTCGTTTTACTTCATATATACACATATATTTCTATTTTTGGAGAATTATCAATACATACGACATATGTAACAACCTTATTCATTATTATTTAATTAATAAATGATAACAAATCAAAAAAGAATTTAATAATTTAATTGAGGAACTAGTTTTAATTTAGGTAAGTGATTTTAAATTTATTAATATTAAAAAGCAAAGTTTATTTTAAGTTCAGATATTTTATAATATCAATTAAAAGTCAAATTTAAAAATATGAAATAAAATATACTTTGGAAATTTGAGTAAACCCAATTTTGGTCGACAACTTTTTTATCTTCAGTAGATTTGCCTTATGGGTTTTTGAGCTTATTCTTGGCTATATTGACTTCCGATTTCACTAGCAATTGACATTTAGGCATTTCAATTCTTTTGATGATTATTCTAAAAGAAAATATATCTACTTGTATACATAAAACTTTGTTTTGAAATAATTTAAAGTAAGGTTTCCAAATTGATGAATAATTATGAAAAAAATATATCTATATAGTCGTATGAATTATAAAATATAGCAAGCTATTCAAAAAAATATAAAATCTTTAACTCTTATATTTTCAAGCAAACAATCTTGAATTGAATTTCTATTGAATATCTTGATATTCTATGAACCAAAGAATTTTAATAAACGACTGAACTATCGGTTTGGTATAGGACAATTTGTACGATTATTTCGATTATTATTATTATTATTATTATTTGTTAAATAGAGTTCGAGTAGAATTTACTACTTTTAGTAAATATTTGAGTTTATTATCTAGTATGGGACAGTTAGTTAAATTCTTGTGATTACTTAAGTGATGGTGATCTACACATAAAGTTGTATTATCTTAGCGTGTTGGGATTTTTGGCCGATATATCCCCGAGAGATAATAACTCGGTTCTCATCGATCTGCAAATTGATCCATTCTTAGATTTAGGGAGGCAGATCTTTTTTGGAGGATTAGGTTTGTTATGGTATAATACGGCTGCCATTCCGACCCTTGAACATGTATTATATGCAGACCTAACAGTTGTTTTTTGTATAGTAGACTAGTTTGTCTATCTTATGGAATAAAGTAAATTGGCATAGTAGTCTATTTTGTGGGATTACATTATTACCTCATATGACAGAGTCTTTTGGTTTATTAGACTGTTATCAGTTTATTTTTATTTGTTAGACTCCGTGTTGCTGTTTTTATACTGATAGTTGACTACCATTATTATTTCATTAGTGGCGGTTATTTCTTCAAAGATTTTGGGATAGATATTTAGCATCTTTTGGGCTCTGGAGAAGTTTGAATTGTTATCACCATATTTTAGTAGCAGTCCATTTAAGACTTGATATGGATTTGTGAAATGGTGATTTTGGATTTGTATGCCTTGTAATGTTGATTTGGTTTTAGGTGTATATTTATTATGGCTTATTTTACTGTTAAGTAATATAATTAAGATATTAATATCTCATCTCTTTATTAGATATAGTCGGACCCATCTATTTAAAATCTTCGAGTCAAGCCTAGACTCTATAGGTACAGAGACTCGTTGACTTCTAGATTTTTGGCTAGAATTGAAGTAGACTAGTTTGACCATTTTAGTTTACTTCACACTTTTGTATATTGACATTTAGGAGTTATGTCATGTATATTATCTAGTGTTAGTTATGTACCTAATACAGCTATTTGGATATGATGTGTATATTATGTGGGTCTAGTTTTGACATTTGTAGACTTACATTTTTTTATGTATATGATGTATATTATTACGCTGTGACTTATGATTATGATTTTGATTTATTTGTATATATACTGGGTATAGTTTGTATATGATGTACATGTCATAAATTTTTAGTTCAGATCCTCAAAAGGTAATAAAGACGTATTAGAGTTAGTATAAAGATATACACACATTCGATCGCCCTTAACCAGCCGTATTCTTTGTAATATTAGAAAATATTACTTGTAATATTCTTTCATAATATTGGAACAGTGGTGGAGTCGTTGCAGCTTGGTATTAGAGCCGTATTAAAAACATTATAGAACATAAATCACATAGAGTTGAGATCTAATCCTAGATGACCTAGAGTCCCATCCCTTATGTGAGTGGTAGTTAGAAATTAAATTAACTATTAGGGATAAGAATATAAAATGATTACTGTGTAATCATTGGGTCGTATTTGAAAATTTCTTTGAGTATGCTTGTCTTATATATATTATACAGGAGTGAATCTTTAATCTAGAAATTGAATGTGCAGTTTTGAGTCATGGCTGGTGGTAGACCTCCTAGAGCTACTAAATGATCGACTAGTGGTTCTAATATAGGAGGTATGATTTTGACTCCTGAACATATCACTAAGATGGTTTGGACTGCCCAGACTTAGGCACTTGGTGCTCAGCTAGCTCATTCCGGTTTTGCCCATCTCTATAGTGATTTTGGATGGTTGAGGGGTAAACCATTCAAGCGCATATAATCGATTGGAGAGGTTCAGGCATGGTTGAAGACGTGCGAGCATATTTTCACTAGGATTGAGCTCGAGGATGTGTAGAGAGTTCGAGTGCTTGCTAATTAGTTGCAGGAGAGGGCCTCAGACTAGTATGATTTATTAGAGGCAGATGTTGTGGACGAAGAAATTACTTGGACTTTGTTTGGCAGTGATTTGAGCTGAAGTTTCTTCCGAAAACTAAGCGAGAGGAGATGGTTAGGAGATTTATCGATCTCAGGCAGGAATAGATATCTGCCACAGAGTTTGTGGCAACATTTGAAGCGTTGTCCAAATATGTCTTAGAATTTTTCAGAACTCTAAGGAAGAAGAATCAGAAATTTATTTATGGATTAAGTAAGCTGTTGAGGAAAGCTTTATTGCTTAAGTTAGATGTATACTTTGAGTCTCTTGTCAATTTATCATTTCATTATGAAGAGGTAGAAAAGGATAGTGATGGAAATAAAGCTGCTCGGACTCAACCCAGTTCTTCTCTGAAGGGGAAGTCACCTTAATAAATGCAAGAAGGTATTTCAGGGCAAGAAAGGCAAGGATGGTTCAGGTTTCGATGTTCCTTCAGGTGCATGCTATAACTGTAGTGAGCAAAGTCATTTTTCCAGAGACTGCACCAAACCTCACCTAACACCTCCAACACCTACATCTTCTATACCTTCTGGTATAACCTGCAATTATTGTAGGAAGCCAGAGCATAAGGTCTTATCTTGTATCAAGCTGCTTAAAAGAATCAAGGTCAGATGAATGTAGTTAGTTCAGCGGGAGGTTCGACTCTACAACAACAGCGAGGTATATCTCTTTTTATTTTAAAGGGTATGATTTTATTTAGAGAGTTGCAAATATAGGTTCTCTTCGATAAGAGCACCTCACAATAGTTTGTATCGAAGGATTTCATAGATTCCACTTCATTGGATTTTATTTGTCTTGTTACTTTTCTGAAGATTGCAATCCTATTGGGGGATCTGCAACACTTAGTTTACTTTGTGAGCATTTAGAAATTATCTTAAGTGGCATATCTTTCTTTGTCAATCTTTGTGTTGTTTAGTACTTAAGTTTCGATGTGATATTGGCAATGGATTGGTTATATTTTTATGAGGTTGATATTTTATGTCATATGAGGACCATACTTCTTACCATAGCTTTCGACGAAGTTATTCCAACTCCATATGTTTCTTTGTATGCCTTAGAATCTTCAATTGAGGAAGAGAGCCCTCGTATTCTAGTTGTTTCAACTTTTCCCAACGTCTTTAAGTCTAAATCAAGATTGCTACCAAAAAGGCTATCGAGTTTAGGATTGATCTTGTTCTAGGGGCTCGACCTTTTAGTCATTCTCCTACCAAAATGTTAGCAAAGAAGAATGAAGAGGTGATTAAGCAGTTGATTGAGTTATAATCCAAGCAATTGATTCAGTCTAGTAGTTCTTCGTGGGGTACCACTATAGTATTTGTAAAGAAGGTGAATGGTACTCTTCGGCTTTGTATTAATTATTGGAAATTACATGAGCTTACCATTGAAAATCATTATCCACTACCCAAGATTGACAATATGTTCAAATAGTTAAGCGGTGCTAAGGTCTTTTCTCAGCTTAACCTAACTACTTGTTTTCATCAGCTCAGAGTGGCAGAGGACAACATTCCTCTTAAAACTTTTTGAACTACAGATCTTATAAATGGGTAGTGATGCCTTTTGGGTTGATGAATGTGCATGCGTGTTTCGTTGACCTAGTGAGTCGAGACTTTCGATAATATCTTTATAAATCCATTCCAGTATTTATTGATGATATTCTAGTATATTCCAAATCCTAGGAGGAGCATGTTGAACACCTTAGAATTGTTCTAGTGACATTGCAAGAGAACGAGTTGTAGGAAAAATTTTCAAAATAACATTTTTGGTAGCAGCAAGTGACGGTTTTAGGACACATAATTTTTTAGTGAAGGAATTTCAGTCGATCCCTCTATGATTGGAGCAACCCAATACTAGAAGGGACCAGAGAACATATGAGATTAGGAGTTTCCTAGGTTTAGCTAGTTATTACCGGCGTTTCATTAAAGATTTCTCGAATGTAGGGTTGTATATAGGACATGACAATCAGTTGTCCGACTCGATCCGAGGCTGCAAGACGTCTAGTCCATGTCCGTACAATTCTCATTTAGGACACGAATTAGGACAAGAAAAAACGTACGAAAAAATGTCCATCGGAAAATGTGTGATGTTTTTCTATTGTCTGAACATTGTCCGTCCGTTGTCCGACTTGTACGAACAATGTTCGAAGTTAAAGTTTGTCTGGTCCGGGTCCGTTTGAATCTCTTATAGGATATGACTAGGACACACCTTCATCCGGTCTGGTCCGACCCGTTTACACCCCTACTCGAAAGTGGTTCTCCCTCTTAATACCTTGAATAAGAAAAACATGAAATTCCAATGGACAGATAAGTGTGATTCAAATTTTCAGAAGCTAAAGGATCTTCTCTCTCATGCACCTATTCTTATTGTACCAGATGGGAATCAGGATTTGGTGGTTTATACTAATGCTCGTGGATTCGGACTTAGAGCTGTTCTTATGTAGAGAGATAGAGTAGTTACTTATGGTTCTAGATAGCTTAGACCGAATAAAATTCAGTATGCTACCCACGATATGGAGCTGGAAGCTATAGCTTTTACACTTAAGATCTACAATAACTATCTTTTGGGAGAGAAGTCCATTTTATATACAGATCGTAAATCATTAAAATATTTGTCTTCTCAGAAATGTATGAATATGGGACAATATAGGTAGCTATATTTTTTAGCTGCATATGATGTGGAAATTCAGTATGCTATTAGGAAGAGGAATCAAGTGGTTGATGCTCTAAGCCGTAAGCATCTTGAAGTTGTTTCTATGATGATGCAAGAGTGGAAGAATATAGAGGATTTATCTATATGTGGTATCTAAGATAGAAATCTAAATTTGAGATCAGATTTAATACTCACTAGTTTAGAAGCACGCCTGTTAGCATCAAAATTGGTCTCTAACACCCTAGATTAGAGTTATGTAGAGAGAATAATGAAGAGAGTAAATTAAAGCAGAGAAATAACACAGTCGAATACAAAAAGGACAATAAAAACAAGAACACCGGATTTATAGTGGTTCAGCATAATTGCCCACGTCCACTTTGAATATAATCTTCGTTACTTTTCCAATCACTAGTACAGATACAATCCGTAAACGAACAACTTTAGTACAAGTTTTAGCAGAAAAGAAGCGAGTACAAAAAACGGAAAAGTATCCTTGGTGTTCTCCAAAGAAGGCCCCCTCAACTGGACCCCTGCCCCTCTATTTATAGACGAGGATAAGCCGGATCCCCCATGCAGGTCCATGATCAAGATATCTCGACCCATTGCTGGTAGGTTAGGTAGACCGAACCAGGCATGTCGACCCACTACCACCGATCCATGCATGTCGAACAACCAAGGCCGAACCACAATAGCCGAACCACCTTGACCGACCCATTTCGAGCTTCCATCCTCGACCGAGCCACCTATGTCGACCCATACATGTCGAACTGTATACATAGGCCTGACTGCACATGAATGCCAATCCACATATACCAATCTTCCTGAGGCCGATCCACATCTACACCGAGCCACCCAGGCCGAACTACTACGTGTCGACCCTCATTGTCTTGTCTCCCCTAACTGAACAATACGTGCCGACCCTTCAAGGGTGACCCATCTATGACCTTCTATAAGAGTTATACTACTCCAACCAAATCACTATCGAACACTGATCCACATAGACATGCCGAACCACACAGGTTGCATCAATCCCTTATATCTCCAATCTTCTCTTAGTTCGAGTCTTGTCTAGTTCCAACCATATCTTCAGCAACTATCGCTTTGTAGTCGGGACAAGTAGCCGAGTAACATTTGCCCCCCAAAGTACGTCTGGTTGCATACATGATGTGCTTTGAATCGAAGTAAGTTAGAGTCCCCAGAAAGAAATCCATAATTTTTCCTAAATAGTCATTATCCTTCAATTTTATCCTCCCAAAGTGCCGTATCCTTCTTTGGTCATCATAACACTTGGTCGATTCCCCATAGCATAAATTTAGGATTGTAGTTCATCAGTGGCCATCTGTGTTTGGTTCTACAGGGCTAGTAAGCTTCGGCTATCTGATCCAGTCTTTTCTTAACAACCCTAAGTGAAAATTCAATTTCTATTGATTTCAAGAAGTTGAATTTTTTCGAATATACACATGCATGCTCGGGTACACGTTCTTGCCATTAGCTCTCGGATGCGTTTTATACGCTCATTAGTTGTCATCAATTCCATCTAGTTTAATTGCAATTCGATTATAGTTCCTTGTTTATATTTTTTATGAAATAAGGGTTGTAGTCAGTCACTCAATGAGAGGGGACTTTAAGTTCTACATGGATGACAACCACGGAGCGGTAAGCAAGGGTGAATGGAGTACAGCCAATCACGACTCATGGGTAGTTCTATAATCCCATAATGCTATTGGGAGTTCATCCATCCACTCACTTCTAGCCTTTCCAAACCGCTCTTTAGAATGGACTTTATGATTTTGTTCACAGCTTCAACCAGTCCATTTGCATTTATAGTGGGTCATGGAAGGTCATGAGGACAGATGACGTTATGGAGAATGAAGTTGATTATTTTCTTTATCTTGGTTATGGTTAAAAGTTCTTCATCTGCCCAAGTAGTGAAGTAATCAACTGCTACGATGGCGTATTTTGCACCACCTTTAGGATTGACAAGAAGACGATGATGTCAATGCCCACAAGTGGCAAACAACTATGGACTAGGCATTTGAGTAATTTCCACCTGCGAGGCTCCCTAATTTTTTGCAAACATCTTGCACTTGTCGTAATCAATCACATCTTGATTGATAGTTGTCCAGTAATGCCCATAGCAGAGTACTTTATTTGTCAAGGTTTGCCCTCTGATGTAATCACTGCATTCTTCTTCATAGACTTCACTCAAGACTCATTTGATATCATCATAGGTGATACACCGAAGTATGGGAATCGATAAACTCCTATCTACACATGACTTCTTCTTGGATGATTTGGCATGAAGCTTTGAGGAGGATCTGTCATTTTTCATTCCTCCATTCAGTAAGAATTCCTCATTGTAGATAGTCTTTGATAGGGATCAACCATGACCCCTTTTATGGCTCTGTCTCCAAGATCTAGCCGATCTTCATCCGTCAATGCTTGGAATATTAAGTATTTCAGCCAAAACAAAGTATGTCCATTGCACGTCTCTGAAACTGGCCAGCTTGGCCAGTGACTTGACTCTTTTCATTTTGTTCGCTAAGGATGTGTGTAACGATGTAATACATGAAGTCGGCTAGTACCTCTTGGACCCGGCTGAGATAAGGAGCAAGACAATGCCCCCTGCAAAGATTACTTCCCTAACTTTGCATACTATCAATCAGGAACCACCAAAGATATGTAAAGTTTCCACTCAAAGTTCTCTAGCAAGTTTGAGGCTGGCAGTCGAGGCTTCATACTAAGCATCGTTGTTTGTTACAAGGAAATTGAGTTTCAGGACGGAGCAGATCGATCGTTCCTCAGGAGTCATTAGCATGACTCCTGCGTCATAACACTGATCATTATGTGCTCCATCCGTGTACATTTTCCATCTGTTGGTTGGTTCTCCACTACTTTTTGAGTAGTCATCTGATGTAGTGAATTCAGATATGAGGTCTTCTGATTTCCGTCCTTGGATGGACCTTCGAGGGAAATAAGTGATATCAAATTGGCTTAGGTCGATATTCTATTTAAGTAGTCTTTCATACATCTCAAGTCATTATATGATTCTATCTTTTGTAGCTTTGGATCGATATTCAATGCATGGCTCGTGATAGTCGGTGAAATCACACATGCATGTCCAAGGGAACAGATCATCATTTATTAAGAGAAATCCAACTAATTCTTCTATCATCATTGCACTGAGATATTATCTGATCTTCAGCACTCGTTAATGATCACCATGGCTGACTTTAACGTCGATTGTCAGCTTAACGGGTGCAATCTCCAATTCTTTGATTTAAGATGTAACTATTTGGCATAACATTCAATGTGAAATATGATTGGGACGATCAATATTGATGGTTGCTCTGGTCGAATCCTAGAGTCTTGTCATGAGTTATTAAGTCTAATAGTGAAGGGCTCTGAATGCTCTGATTGATTATCTGCAAATGGCCAAAGATCAGGCTTAGAAACACATTGAAGAAAATGTCGAGTAGGGGTCAGCCTCGAGTTGTGTGAAGCTGCATAGATGGATCTTCCATTGAGCTTGAATTTTTTGGTACATTCGAGTAATGCGCTTTCCATTCGATGCATTCATGATCCTTTACCCATCCTTTGGGTTGGAGTGATAGTAAACTACCCATGAGCTTAGGCATGCATTTAATGATTGTATCTCTGGGCATTCTTTCGATCGCTGCCTTGAATAGTTGTAAACACTATATATAAGTTTCAATATTGAGCTATCGTAGCCAGTCTTTGGATGATCATGCTTCTGCTCCCAATCTCGGGTTGATAAATGTCCTGTGTGGATGGTTGAGTCTCGTCCTAGCTATGTTTATACTCCCACCTAAACTTCAAAGAAATACAGTTGATTAGTGAACAGTCGGTTCTTGTTCATTTTGATTCTCGCTTGTGCCCTCAAGTTTGGGCGATATACCGATAAGTAGAAAGGCCAGCCTTGCCCACTTTAGCTTTACTCTCTTTCCCGTTGAATCGTGGGATCAGGTCAGTTGATGGGAGGTTGAGTTTCTCCTATCCTGGGTTGTATTGTGTTTTTCATTCCAAGGGGAATACTCCGATGCCTCGTCAGTTTATAGGCGCAAGTTGGGTATTGGAAGGTCAGCTATGTCCACTTTGGTTCATGTTTTGTAATGAAATCTAAGGTAAAGTTTGCTCAAGAGCAATCGGGTCGTGCTCATCCAGTTTCATACTCCTCCTGACGGATCGAAGGAGGGTGCTGGAGAATTAATGACCAAGTCTTCGTGGTTTACTCTCCTTTCCACACTCTGTGGTCATAGTTTTTCAAGGTACATTTGGGTCAAACTCGTATGTGCTTGGTGTGGATCGATATTGACCCTCAATCTGATGTATGATATATCAGTTTCCCGTAGCTTTGGATGCCGTTTCGATTGGTTCTGTATTGAGGCCTCCTTGTAGTCATTGCCTTAATTTGTAAAGAAAGCCATGCTAGAGAAAAAATTAGCTGTCGTATTCAGCTTTTAGTGATTTGTACTCTTTCTCCCAGCATTGATTTGGCTGGCCACAAGTCGGATAGTAGAACTCCTTCCTTAGCGAGTAAATACTCCTCCTGTCGATTTCAGGCCGAAGCTTATGGAATAGAGAATGGTCAAAATCCACTCATCTATTTATCGATGTTTATATGCCACTCTATATTCTATTGAGTTAGAGTTATTCTTCACTCGGTCGACTCGCGCCTAATTTGTGTTCATGCTTCAGTCTACACTCCGGGAACTTAGAGATTTGTCGAACGGCTTATGCTCTAGCCATAGTTTGGGATGCAGGGATTTTTTTTCATGTTTTTTATAATCTAATACGCGCTCTGGGGACTCAGAGTACACTAGTTCGCTTCGGGGACTTAGAGTTTTTTCTCAAGTCATTTATACTCTAGTTCGCGCTCTAGGGACTCAGAGTACTCTAGTCCGCTACAGGGACTTACAGATTTTTCTCAAGACGTTTATACTCTAGTCCGCGCTCTAGGGACTCAGAGTACTCTAGTCCGCTTCAGGGGCTCAAAGATTTTTCTCATGTCGTTTATACTCTTGTCCGCACTCTGGGGACTCAGAGTACTCTAGTTCGCTTTAGGGGCTTAGAGATTTTTCTCATGTTGTTTATACTCTCGTCCGCCTCTAGGGACTCAGAGTACTCTAGTCCGCTTCAGGGACTTAGAGATTTTTCTCAAGTCATTTATACCCTGGTACATGCTCTGGGGACCCAGAGTACTCTAATCCGCTTCACGGAGTTAGAGATTTTTCTCATTACATTTATACTCTAGTCCATGATCTGGGGACTCAGAGTACTCTAGTCTGCTTCAAGGACTTAGAGATTTTTCTCAAGTCATTTATACTCTAGTTAGTGCTCTGGGGACTCAAAGTACTCCAGTCTGCTTTGGGGACTTGGAGATTTTTCTCAAGTCATTTATACTCTGGTCCGCGCTCTGGGGATTCAGAGTACTCTAATCCGCTTCAGGGACTTAGAGATCATTCTCATGTCATCTATACTCTAGTCCACGCTTTGGGGACTCAGAGTACTCTAGTCCGCTTCAGGGAGTTAGAGATTTTTCTCAAGTCATTTATACTTTGGTCCTCAGAGTACTCTAGTTCGCTTTCGGGACTTAGAGATCTTTCTCATGTCGTCTATACTCTAGACCACGCTTTGGGGACTCAGAGTACTCTAGTCCGCTTCAGGGAGTTAGAGATTTTTCTCAAGTCATTTATACTCTGGTCCGCACTCTGGGGACTTAGAGTACTCTAGTCTGCTTTAGGGACTTAGAGATTTTTCTCATGTCATTTATACTCTGGTCCGCGCTATAGGGACTTAGATTACTCTAATCCACTTCAAGAACTTAGAGGTTTTTATCAAGTCATTTATACTCCATTCCATACTCTAGGGACTCAGAGTACTCTATTTCGCTTCAGGGACTTAGAGATTTTTCTCAAGTCGTTTATACTCTGGTCCGTGCTCTGCAGACTCAGAGTACTCTAGTCCGCTTCAAGGACTTTGAGATTTTTCTCAAGTCATTTATACTCTGGTCTGCGCTCTGGGGACTCAGAGTACTCTAGTCCGCCTCAGGGACTTAAAGATTTTTCTCACGTCGTTTATACTCTAGTCTGCGCTCTGGGGACTTAAAATACTCTAGTCCGCTTCAAGGACTTAGATATTTTTCTCAAGTCGTTTATACTCTAGTCCGCGCTCTATGGACTTAGAGTACTTTAGTCCACTTTAGGGACTTAGAGATTTTTATCAAGTCGTTTATACTCTGGGCCGTGCTCTAAGGACTCAGAGTACTCTAGTCTGCTTTAGGGACTTAGAGATTTTTCTCATGACATCTATATTTAGCTCGCACTCTATGTACTCAGAGTACTCTAGTACGCTTCAGGGACATAAAGATTTTTCTCAAGTCGTTTATACTCTGGTCTATGCTCTAGGGACTCAGAGTACTCTAGTCTGCTTCAGGGACATAGAGATTTTTCTCATGTCGTTTATACTCTAGTCCACGCTCTGGGGACTCAGAGTACTCTAGTCCACTTCAAGGACTTATAGATTTTTCTCAAGTTCTTTATACTCTAATCTATGCTCTAGGGACTCAGAGTACTCTAGTCCGCTTCAAGGACTTAGAGATTTTCATCAATTCATTTATCCTCTAGTCCGTGCTCTGGAAACTCAGAGTACTCTAGTTCGCTTCAAGGAATTAGAAATTTTTCTCATGTCGTTTATACTCTGGTCCATGCCCTGGGGACTTAGAGTACTCAAGTTCGCTTTAGGGAATTAGAAAGTTTTCTCATGTCGTTTATAATCTAGTCCGCGATCTAGGGACTTAAAGTACTTTAGTCCGCTTTAAGGACTTAGAGATTTTTCTCAAGTCGTTTATAATCTAGTCCGCGCTCTGGGGACTCGGAGTACTCTAGTTCGCTTCAGGGACTTAGAGATTTTCATCAATTCATTTATCCTCTAGTCGGCGCTCTAGGGACTCAAAGTACTCTTGTCTGCTTCAGGGACTTAGAGATTTTTCTCAAGTCGTTTATACTCTAGTCCACGCCGTGGGGACTCAGAGTACTCTAGTCCACTTCAGGGACTTAGAGATTTTTGTTGAGAGTAGTCGTATTTCTACCCGTTTGATTTGTATTTCATTTACCGTATCAAGGCTAACGTTGTGGATGGGTTTTCTTATGCAATGGGACTCTTCCCCCAACATCAAGGACGAAACTTGAAAATGGAGGGTCGATTCTCATTCGCTTAGTGATTGTAGCTCTTCCAATCAAGTCAACAAAGGAGGTATATGATAGATGGTTGGATCACATCCATGCTGGGGTTGGATAATTAAGTCTTGCACAATTTTCTTCATATCTCTTTCTAGAAAATGAGGATAATGGACTATTGAGTAGAAAAAGTAAGTTGTAAAAGTTTTAAAGTGTAGTCGTGCCATATATTGGGAGGGATGGTTAACGAGTAGGCAGTCCATCATAGCTACTTCAAATCGGGATTTCGAACTGCCTTTTGTGTTCAGGGTAGGATTTGATGTGTAGATGATCAAATCATGTTCACTCTAGATAGATCCCGGCATCACTAAGCTTCAGAAGAGGCATTTGTATTTTGTCGAACTTCGTTATATGACTTGATTTGAGTGGATGATCAAACCATATTCATTCCATGCCTTGCTTAAGTCTCCAAGTCAAATGTTGAGGTCGATGGATGAATGGTCGGTCATGTTCGCTTTGTATTGGGCTCTGGCTGTGACGAACTTTTCAATCTCTAGTCCTTGGCCCTAAATCAAAGGCACATGGTTGATGATGAGCGATCGAATCATGCTCGTCTTGATGAAACTCCACAAGTCCAATCAAGGCCTGCGTGGATTGACTGGCGGCCAACTCTGAGTACTTGGTCACCTGCATCGTTTTTGAAGAAGTTTAGTTCAAGTCGGTCGTAATTCAAAGCATAATAGAAATTGAAATAATCCAAAGAAGATTGGTATAAATCTCATTGATAAGTGGAGAAGCATCGTGTGCTCGCTATTCAACTCTGCCCCTAGCCCCTCCTAGTGGGTTGTCGACTGCTAATTGTCCAATTGATAATTAGAGTTCTTTATTGATGGGAATCTGAAGTTCATGGCTCGCCATTCTATAAGGCTTGCATGTACTATTGAAGCTTTCCTTTTCGAATCAGCTTTTCGATCACACCTCAGAGTTGTTTGTATTCGTCGGTGTTAGGATCAGTGTGCATCTTGGAATATAAAACATTCCCCTGATTTTCTCTGGACTTTGGTATCGCGAGTGTCCAAGTAGAAGCTATCGATTGAATCTTCCAAAGAGAATATGATTCGAATTTTGAGATCTTGTTTTGTCTCCTGGAATCAGAGTCCTTAGCTAATGGGCCTGCATTGCTATTTTTCCTAGTCTGCTACACTCCTCCTCACTTTGGTTCTGATTCATTTTGTAACAGAAACGATCCATAGTCGTAGGAGGCTCTCTAGATGACTAGCTGCAAAAAAATATCTGTAGGTCGACTCCCCTCAAACGCGGTCAATATGATATCCTTGTTATAATTTGGAACAAATTGCTTAGAGTCAAACATTGGTTTGCTTGGAGTCACTAAATTCGAAGTGCTGGGTCAGTGAAGAATGGTGGTTGGAGTCATCTTAGCGTTTTCCCAAAGTCATATTATCTATGTTCTCTAACCTTTGGGAGTATCATTTGAGTAGCGGTTGCTTGTTTGTTCCCTTGTTGCCATTCAGAAACTACTACCTGATCCTATATGCACTGGTCGGTTGTAAGGGAAGTGGATAGAATATTCCTTCATTAAGTTGAATTTTGAATTCACTACGTGGAAGAACTCGACACTCAGTTACAACAGTACGATATGTAATCATCGAAAAATAGCAATCCAGTATTTATATTACTAGCAATCCATCAAAAGGCCACGCACTTGACATAAAGGAAAGCAACTATTCAGCAAATCGGATAAAACTTTACATAATGAAGATGGCAGCTTTTCAAAGCACGTCATGTTCACACAAGTCGTACCTTGGGGGCAAATGTTATCCTGCCTATTGGCAAGGCTGTAACACCAAGGAATCGATTGGAAACTGGAGACAGTTCTTCTCTAATGCCAGTTATATACAGGTTAATTATGGATATCGATAAATTTTGCTCGAGTTTGGACCGAGATACAATTGACACGACATGACAAGTAAAGCTATGAAAGCCAACGTTCTAAATTTCAAGCCAATTGGAGTTTGTATGCTCAAGATATGATCGATGCAAACCAAGGAAGCCAACCCATTCGAATCTATCCATCCAGCCCCTTCGCATCGCTCTCGCTTCGTATCCACCAATATGCACTACAATTCGCATCCATCAACTATATCGCTTCGTATCCATCAATATGCACCACAATTCGTATCCATCAACTGTATTGCTTCGTATCCATCAACATGCTATGTTTCATATCGGTCACCATCCGACATTATTTCATATCGGTTGGCTAAAACAATCGATGAAAAGAGCAACATTCAAGGTGGTCGATACGAAGCACCTTTAAGCTATCGATATGAATTAGCACCTCCCGGATCGTTGCGAATGGAGCCATACTTATAGATATGAAGCAATGAGTAGAAAGAAGCGATACGAAGCATTGTTTAAAGCAGCAATGCGAAGCTATGAGCACATGAATCGAAGGAGCGGTACGAACGAGGCGCAATCAAGGAGGAGATTCGGTCATATTGTATGGAAAGTGGATCTCCACTGGATTTTCAAGACACGTCATCAATGCGAAAGACATGGATATGAACTAGACCACGCATGATCGATACGAAATAGTATCAATACGAAGGTAATAATGTCATACAAATCCAAATTGCATCGATCATAACTCACAATCTACTAGTCCAAGTGCTACGAAATTATCACAGGAGCTTGTGTACAACCTAAAGAATGTTCATGATCGATCTTGCCTTGATTGGACAAAATATTGATCGATATGAAATTCATTCATATCGATCACGGACTGAATGCAAATGACATGGAATCGATCTTGTGGGCCTACCCACATGAGAGTAGAGGTCTTCGGGATATGGGCGAGATATTTGCAGCTTACGCCTATAAATAGTGACCCTAGACCTACAAAAAATGGACTTTTGGCTCTTCTACCACCAGACTCTACCGAAATCACTGTTGTACTTGAGTTTTACTGTTGTAATCCATTGTAACCAGCAAGCAAAAGTTAATAAAAGTCAATCATTTCATAGAGGACGTAGGCCATACGCCGAACTACTCTAAATCTGCATGTTTCTGTGTGTTTACTTGTTCGTTAATTATTGTTTTTGTTAGAACTTCCTCATTTTCAATTTATATTCTTCATTTTATCTCTTCAAACATATCCGAAGAGTGTTGTGCCCAATTTCAGTACAAACACTTTGGTGCTTTCACTGAGAAAACTCAGTTTTTCTCCCGCTCGTTGGATCTACTATCGTTATCAGATTGCATAAATCTAAGAAGAAGATCCAGATTTCAAGTCTAAAGTTCTTCCATCCTATTCAGATTTACATCAAGTCTAGGAATGAGCTTCGCTATCCATCATGGTTAACATTAGGATTACTTCAACTGCCGTAGATCCAGAAGTAAGGGACAAACAGAACCCCGTACAACTGCCTTCGACTGATCAGAATGTTGTGGACCATCAGATCCACAAGGCCCTGTCCCGAGGGAAGAGATTTAACTATTAATGCAAGAGTTGACACAGAGCCAATAGCAGCTTACTCAACAACTGCATGCCAAAGCGGAATTGACCAATCAGCTGAATCATCAAAGACGTTGGAGATCCAGAAGAGATCAAACTTCCTATTCATCCACTGATAGTTTAGCCTCTTCTAACTACCATCATAGATTCATGCGCCCACGGCTAGATGGAAGTTATACTCAAGCTACTAGACATCAACATACATTGAATCTTAGGCAACCGAGAGTTGGGCCATCGACCAGCCATCAGACTGGACCCTCCTCATGAGGAGGTACTATTCCTTATCATATTACAAACAAACGCATTGCCACTACTGCTACCGAATTGGGAGTTGATGCCCAAAATTGAACAGATCTGAACCGTCGCCAACATGAACATACTCCTAAATAGTATGTCCCCAAGAACCTAGAACCAAGGAGGCGAGATGTGGACCGTCGACCGCGACCGACCCATCCTCGCATTGTGGAACCCGACCACAACTTGGCCTAGCATGCTCAAAATGTACAGATGTTGAACATCCCAACGATGATCCGTCAGATAATCCGATGACGAATGGGAACCTCCCGGAGTCATACTCCCTTTACTGATGACATACTCTATGTTGAACCACCTCGACAATTGAGGATGCCGACTTTACCCTTTTATGAAGGGAGCTCTGATCCTAATCAGCATATCTTAAAACACGAATGATTGATGAATGCTGCACGAGCCGATGATGTAGTTAAGTGCCAAAGTTTCCCAATCTCTCCGGGGCATAGCGACAATGTGGTTTACTCGTTTACCACCACAATCTATCTCGTGTTTTGATCAGTTGGCAACAAAGCTCGTTGAGCAGTTCCACATGCATGCCGCAAGGCCGAAAGATGTTAATACTTTGTCTAATGTCACTCAAGCTCCTAGAGAAACACTTGGACGTTATTTGGAGATATCTCATGCTGCATGCGCTGAGCAATCCTAATGATAACTCAATTCTGATGGCACTAACTAAGGGGATTGATCCCTATTCTGAATTCGGCAACTAGTTGGCCAGAAAACCCCTGCGTCATTGGACCGTTTCTATTCCAACGCAATCCAATTCTTGAAAAGGGAGGATGCAAAATTGTTAGTAAAAAGGATGATGCATGGTCTAGTATGGAAGGAATCAAGAGTAATGTAGTTGTTAAACAAACCGAGGAGAGTTTCGAAAAAGTGCAATTAAACATACAGAATAAACATAACGAACAGAAAGGCAATGAAAATCCGAACAGGAAACATGATCAAAATCGTGGGCCATGACGTAGGGACTCTATGTTTGATAATTATACTCCTTTGAATACATCGTTGGAAAATGCGTACCAGCAGATTTGCAATACCATCAAATATAAGAAACCTGCTCTGAAGCAGTCATCGAAAAAACAGATTCAGATAGGAAAGTTCTGCATATTCCACGATAGCTACGGCCATAACACAAACGAGTGCCGTCATTTACAGGATATCATTAAGAAGTTGATACGTGAGAGAAAGTTGGAGCAGTTTGTGCGGGCGCCGCAGTCTAGAGGTGCAGGCCCATCAAATTAGAACCATGTATCAAATCAGGCAAGGCAGGAGGAACCCGCTCATACCGATGGGAGGTCGGTGATAAATACTGTTAGTGGTGGTCCTTATCCAGTAGACCGAAGCTGGAAGGAAATGGAGTCGTATGCCAGTTCTATTAGGCATGCGAGCTTTGAGTGTTGTAGTAGTTTGGAAGACGGGGTTCCGGCCAAGAAATTGAAAACGATGACTGATGACATCGTATTTCGAGACAGATATGCTAATAGGGTCGAAGACCCAACCATTGGTCCACTTGTCATATCAGCTCAAGTAGGTCTTGCTTCGATAAAGAATATCTTAGTAGACAGTGGAAGTTCAGTGAACATGTTATTCAAGCAAGCCTATGATCAGATGAAAATGGAAGTAAAGGATTTAAAGCCTTGTCATTCCTGTATTCATGGCTTCAATGGGAGTGCAACCATACCCACTGGAGTGGTGGAACTGCCAGTGGAATTAGGAATCAGAGAACACCGAAGAGTCTGGATATTACAGTTTGTTGTATTGGACACAGATTCGCTGTACAATGCTTTCTTAGGCCCACCGGCCCTAGCTGAATTCAGGTCTGCCATTGCCCCTTGGTGTCCAACTCTAAAATTCCCTAACAATAATGGAGTTGGAGTCGTTCAAGGAGACCAGGTTGCTGGACGAGCCTATTATGTTGCTGAGTTGTGCAAGATGCAACGAAAGGAAAAGGGAAAAGGCATAGAGGAATCCCTCTGCGTCCGTTTTGTGGAAAATTAACAGCCAATGCCTAGGCCTAGGCCCGGGCACCACAACCAATTCCCGAGTGATCTTGATCTGAGAGATACCGAAGGTGAAGACGAAAGAAAAGATAGTCAAGCTTCCTAGGCCGAACTGACGATTAATGTTCTGATCGATAATAGCGGTGAGTCTAAAATGATAAATATTGGATCTCAGTTAAGCCAACAAATGCAAGAGGAATTGGTTGAATTTCTCCGGGGGAAACCTTTAAGTGTTTGCCTAGACACATTCTGAGATGTGTGGAATCTCCTCGGACATCGCGAGCCATACATTGAATATTGACCAGCGGGATGTCCCGGTCAAGCAAAAAAACCACGGTATGGATCCAGAGAGATTTGCCGCCCTTAAGGAAGAGGTAGATAAGCTTAAATCGAATAGATTTATTCGAGATGCATTATATCTGGAATGAGTATCTAATCATGTACTTGTCCGAAAGCCAAACAGGAAATGGAGAACATGTATTGACTACTCAGACTTGAATAAAGCTTGCCCCAAAGTCAGTTTTCCACTTCCTCAAATCGACCAGCTCGTGGATTCAATGGCTGGACATGAATTCTTATCCTTCATTGATGCATATTATGGCTACAACCAGATACCCATGCACTTACCTGACCAGGAGCACATCAGCTTCGTGACCGATCAGGGACTTTACTGCCACACAGTTATGCCTTTCAGACTCAAGAACGCCGGAGCAACTTACTAACGATTACTTAACCAAATGTTCGCTAACCGAATCAGGAAAACCATATAGGTATATGTGGATGACATGCTAGTGAATTCACGATTCTCCACTGATCACATCAAAGATTTGGAATCAATGTTTAACATCCTTCGAAAATATAGAATGAAGCTCAATCCGTTGAAGTGCCACTTTGGGGTCGCAGCTGGAAAATTCCTTGGGTTTATCGCCAACGCTCGAGGAATTGAAGCCAATCCAAAAAAGATTTCAGCGATTAAAATCTTGAGAGTCTAAGAACTATAAAGCAAGTCCAGAGCCTCAATGGGAAAGTAGCTGTACTGAGCAGGTTCATTTCAAAATCCATTGAAAAATGCGTTCCCTTCTTCGATCTGATCAGAAAAGGGATACAGAACTTTGCATGGACTACGGAATGCGACGTTGTGCTCCGAGCACCGGTTCAACATCTCTCCATACCAACCATTATGCCAAAGCCTATAGATCATGAGAGATCGTACATCTATTTGGCGGTTTTTGAAAACGCAATCACTGCTGCCCTAATTCGGGAGCAAGATTGAATACAACGCCTGGTATATTACATTAGCAAATGACTGATCGGAGCTATATCCAAAGCTAGAAAATTTGGCTTATTGTTTTGTTATTGCCTCAAGGAAGCTTCTTCCGTATTTCATGGCTTATCCTATCACCGTTTACGCCGACCAACCGTTACGATAGGTCCTTACATAGCCTGAGACGTCTGGAAGGTTACTCTAGTAGAATATCGAACTAAGTCAGTTTGACATTACTTATACTCCAAGGCGAGCTATTCAAGGATAAGTCCTAGCAGATTTCATAGTCGAGTTTACTATACCGGAGGACTTGTCCAAAACCAGTGAGTCTCGCAAGTATATCTGGAAGCTGGATATTGATTGTGCATCAAATGACCATTGCTCAAGTGCCGGGGTTGTACTTGAAACTCCTGAAGATCGATCTATATGCTATGATTTAAAGTTTGATTTTAATGCGACCAGCACAGAAGCTGAGTGTTAATCCCTGCTTGTAGGATTGAGACTTGCTAGAGATTTAAAAATCATTGCTATGGAGATTTATTGTGATTCACAATTGGTCATGTGCCAAGTTCAGGGGGAATACCAGGACAAAGACCGAAGACTGGCAATTTACCTTGCTCGGGTTCAAGAGCTATTAAATCAGTTTGATTGTTATGTCATCTTCTGCATACCCCAAGAATGTAATCAGAAGGCCGACTCATTAGCAAATCTAGCTAGTACAGGTGAGGCACAACAAATGGGACTCATTCCCATGGAAATGTTATCTTTTCCAAGCATCAACCACATAGAGACAGATTGGGTATTTGAGGTCATTCCCAACAAGGAGTCATGCCTGACTCCGTTTAGAAACGATCTCGAGCATGGAACATTATCGGAGCACAGGACTGAAAAAAGACAAGTTCTTCGAAAGGCTTCGCGTTCACTATTCAGAATGGAGTTACATATAGAAGACGGTACTCTGTTCCTTTACTTTGGTGTATCGCTTACGATGAAATTAAACGAGTATTACATTATGTACATGAAGGAGAATGTAGAGATCACACCGGGGGGCAAGCTTTAGACAAGAAAGTGCTTCGATATGGATATTATTGGCCGACCGTAAATTTTGATGCATCGAACTATGCCAGAAAATGTGACAGATGTCAAAAACAGGCTCGGATTCCTAGAGCCTTGCCTACCGAAATATCTTAGATGGTTAGTCCATGGCCGTTTGCCATATAGAGCATTGACATTATTGGTTCTCTACCACTAGCCAAAGGTGGTACGAAGTACGCCATCATTATAGTTACTTTACCAAGTGGGCGGAATCTGAGCCCCTTGATATAATCGCTATGAAGAAAGTGATCAACTTTGTAGTACGCAACATTATTTTTCGATTTGGTCTCCCACATACTATCATCGCCGATAACGGGACTCAATTCGACAGTATTGAATTCAAGAATATCTACCAACGATTCCACATCCAGAAGAAATTCTTGGCAGCTGCGCACCCTCAAAAGAATGGACAGGTTGAAGCTCTTAATACAGTTATAAAGTCTATTCTAAAGAAACGACCGGAAAAAGCCGGAGGCAAGTGGGTCGATGAACTTCCTATAGCTCTATGGGCTTACCGAATAACCCACAAGTCTGCGACCATCCACACTCCGTTCTCTCTTTCTTATGGTTCAGAAGGTGTTATTCCAGTTGAATTAGAAATGCCTTCTCATCGCGTGACATATTATGATCCGAAGACCAATGCTATATTACTTGTTGAATCCTTGGATTTACTGGATGAGAATCAAGAAGAGGCTGACTTGAGGGCAGCCACATACTGAAGTCGAGTCGCTCGATTGTAAAATGCCAAGGTCCGACCCCGAACCTTTGAACTCAGCGATCTCGTCCTCAAAAGAATCTACCTGATTCCTTCGAACATGAAACCAACATAGGAAGGGCCGTATGTGATATAACAAAAGCTCGGAGATGGCACATTTAAATTATTGACATTGACGGTCTTACTCTGCCAAGAGCCTGGAACAGCGAGAGTCTTCGCCGCTACTACACATGACAGGCTTTATTTATCCAGTCTACTTTTCATTTGCAATTTGTTTCTGCATTTCAAAATTTGAATTTGTAATAAGGCAACTGACTTTGCCATATTTTCTTATTTAGCAATAAAATGTAATCTCTTTAAGCCAGAGCTGTGATTTATTGAATATGTCATACAACCATCATGATGCATGAAGAGCTAAGTTCCATCATACGGTGGAATTTACCCAAATGAGGAGTGACTGTGATACGACCGGTTAATCGCTAAGTGAAACCCGAGCTCAAGGGCAAGCCATCACACTAAAAACAAGAAAGGATTGATACGTGAAATCCTCTAACTAACTCCAGATTCCTAGAGTGCGAACTAGAGTATAAACCTACAAATATGGTTTTGAGGAGGGTGGATCCGTCTACCTAATGACCTCGCCTGTATCCAGACCAAGTTTGAGGAGGATGGATCCGTCCATGTTATGACCTTGCTTGTTAACTCAGGGTGGATGTGAATCGACCGTTCACGATCCTGATAGATCCATCATTTCCAAAGTGCGAATGAAATCTTAAAGCCTAAACAGATGCGACTGACCGTTTGTCGGCCAACTCCAAATTCCCAAATTGCGAATTGGAGTATAAACATCTACTAACTCTAAGTCCTAGAGCATGGAATGGAGTATAACATTGACTAACTATAAATCCCAAGAGAGTGGATTGGAGTTTAAACACAAACCGGACATGAATCGACCATTCGTAAGACAACACTGAGTCCCTAGAGTGCGGTCAAAGTATAAACATAAAATGGGTGTGACTAACCACCCACTAATTAATCTAAACTCCCCCGAGTGTGGACGTAGTTATAAATATTAAACATGTGTGACTAACCACCCGTGAAAATAACTTAAATCCCCAGAGTGTGGATATGATCGCCAATTGATAAGCAAGTGTGGTTCGACTACTCGAATTCGCCATATTTCAGCTTCGTTCATAAAGATCAAGATCGATGTGTTAAAGGCAACCAATGATTGCTGATCGATCTTTCCAATGCACCCTCGAATATAGGGGCAGAACTTAAGTATCGGCCACTGATTAGGACAGTGCGGCATCGGAATTCGACTTAACACTCGATCGTGACCTCAAAACCATAGCTCTGGAACTTTGCAATTAAATCCGGGTCCGAACTAAAAGCTTCACAAGTGTATCAAATGTAAGTTCAAGTGCTGAAACACTTAAGCAAATTAACACAAGTTGTATGGAAGATAAAATGGGATTTTATTTCAAATATTCTTTGGGAAAAAAGGATAAGTACAAAATTATACCAAAAACTCCTATTAGCAGGGGTCGAACCCGCATCTATAGAAAACCTACAAAAAGAAAGCAAAAGTAGATTCTGATCTATCTACCAAAAATGAGACGAAAAGACGTATCTATTCTTTCTTTTTTCTCGGCTTCTTCTTCGGCGTTGACCCGCTAGAGCTTCCACTTATATTCCTCTATGAGCCCTTGCCTTTCGGCGGCTTATCTCCAATCGGGGGCATTATATCAACTTCCTCCTCTGAACTCACGTATATAGGTATGCTTCCTGAAGGTGGAGTCGGAGGGACCGGATCAACTGTAGGAGGCGAGATAGGCACGCTGGTGTCGACAACCATACCACCAGGGGAAAACATTCATAGCGGAGCTAGATCGGGACCCTTCATCCCACCTCCAAAGCTACTATCCCGAGCAGCTGCCTCCATCTCGACGTTAATATCGGCTACAATCTCCTCTTCATGAAGTGTTTGTGCGTCGCCGGGAACGCCCGTAGTTGGGCCCGAAGAGCTAGTCACTGGTGCACTTCCACCTATAACAAACGGAAAATCAGCGATGGGGTCACTGTGATGACCGAGAAGTTCCTCCATCATCTGTTCATTAAAGAAAAGTGTGCTCCCCTGCGCTCCATCCATAGGTGCCATGGTTATGGTGGTCGCTTCTGTTATAATAGCCTCCTACACATGATGTGATTCTTGAGTTGCAGGAGGCACGACCAATGTGGTTCCAATCACTGGATAAACACAAAGGAAAAACTATTAGTAATTACTTCAAGTAGTTTTTCCACTTTTGAATAAGAACGAGCAATTTTCAGATTACCTTCCTTAGTTTGGCTCGCGGGTGGCGGAGCAGCTTCAGAGACTTGCTCGCGAGCTGGAGATAACTACGGTTTATCAGGGTTCTAAGTAGGAACAGGTTGAGGATCAACCGTAGATGTGGATTTAGGCTGGGTTGGCGTGAGAGTTTTAGAACTTATATCATGGTGCTCAACACCAGAACCTTATCCAACCTCTGTGTGTTGGGTGACGAGTTTCTCCTTTTCATATGCAATCATGATATCATGGAGAAGCTTTCTTTCATCTTCGTTCAGCACTCGGTTATCAAGCTCAAACTCATCAACTGATTCACCCTGATGCTCAGCCTTTTTCTCTTCTACTAATCGGCCCAAGCGTTGTACAAATATGTTGGATAATTATTGAGCCAGGCTAGATTCTATGCTTCAAGACATTAGCAGTGTAAGTGATGACGAGGTCTTCAATATCAGCTTCTAGCATGGACTCCGCCATTTTAACTTCATCCTCAACCTTGGCCTCCACCTTTCGGATTTTAAGTGACGCCGCATCTCGTTCGCCCCAAAGAACCACAGCTTGCTCGCATGCCTCCTGGGCTGCTTTTTTGGCATCATCCTTTTCTTTAGTGATTTCAAAAAGTTTAGCTTTGAGGTCATCAAGTTACTTCAACGCAGCATCCCTTTTAGTTGTAATTGTGGTATTTCGGCAGCCCATCTCCTCGACCAAACCATAATGCGTCTATCACATCCTCTCCATAGCCAGATTCACCTCGTTGGCCTTCTGGATGACCTCTATTTTAGATTTTCAGGAAGATTCGGCTTCACCATTCAACACTTGAATTATGCGGTCTTTTTAAGTGAGGTCGATCTCTAATTTCTCAATCATTTTCGCTCGCTCAAAAGCCACTGTCGATGCTTTTTCCACAGTCTTTATCCACTCATTGTATTGACTATAAAAATCGTGGATATAATCATGTATGGTTTGCTCTACCTTAGCTAGAATTTTCTTTTAGTGAGGAGGGAAGATGAAGCCGTCAAAACATATATTTGAGAAATCTTTTCTCAATTGGGCGATCCTGATCGCTCCTTCCCCAGTTGGCTCAGTGGCCGCTTGTTCAAAAATAGTGGGAGGTTTGGCCTCGTTTCTACGGCATTGTGAATCAGGCCTAGGGGCCTGAGAAGATGGTTTTTGACCTGGAGGCTCTAATGGTTGTCTATTATGGCCGGAGGTCTGTGTTGGGGCTCGAAGGGGTCGAGAGAGTGATCGATGTCTATATTCCCTATCTCCATCCCTCTCCCTCTCATAGCGCTCTTGGCTTGAATAACCGCGATCGCGGTCTCTTTCAGCTTTCCTTCTGTAGGACTCATGGTACGAACTCGATGACTGGCAAGCGGAATGGAGGCTTCCAAGCAAAGAATCTCGCATAGTCATCGTATTTGTAAAGAAGAAAGAAAAGTAGAATCAGTAATCTACTGAAATGGATAGCTTAAGATTGAAAATTGTGTAGTGTCATGAAGTGTATATGTATGTGCAACCCCCCGACCAACCAGTAATGTTAGCGATGCTTGTGGGAAGAGACTCACTTAAATCTAGAGCGCTTCGAAGCTTCTCCAATCCAATGTCATGTTGAAGTGACACATAATACGGAATTGGGATATCGGCAAATCCTTCGAAAGAATTATCTATTTGTGAGGGAGGAGTCTCCATGATTCTAACACCAGAGACTGGTAGAGACATAACTACAGATTTCCATCTCGAAGACTTATGATGCTTATGAGCGACTACCTTGCCTTTTCTCCTTTCCTCTAAATCCTGAAAACTGTCTGGAGGCCCAACTATGGGATCATCGTCAGTGGGCATATCCTCTCTATCGCCTTCCTCAACTATTACAATCCCGAGCGCTCTATTCTTGGCCTGTTTTGTCGGAACTGCCCCGATTGACCCTTTGGGTCTAATACTCTGATTTTGATCGATTAACCTAACAATCCTCAAATTTTTGTCTATGAGCACCGAATCGATTTCTCTCATTTCACTCGGCACCTCCTAAAGAATTCGTATTATATCTTTCAAATGGGTGCCTTTGGGTCATGGAATTGTGGCTGTAAAGGAAAGAAAATATTAGACTCAGCATCCGTTACAACAAACTCGTAAGCTACTGGAGAAATTTTGTCACTTACGTCTGACTAACCATCGCCTAGCAAACCCTAGCGGACATGGAACATAAAACCATTCCGTTTTGAAGTAACTGAGCCTGGTCCAGGACCCTGTCACCACTTGAAAATTCTTGACTTCCTCTAGAAATGTGAATGAAGGGTTGTATCCCTGACTCTTAACATTAAACAAGTATCGGATTTCTTTCGAGGACGGAGGTCGAAAGAGATGTTCCATGAAAACGATGAATAGACTATTCATCAGTGCATACCAGTTCGAATGCAATTGCGACAGAGCAATTTCTAAGAAAGCCAACACTTCTTGAATGTACTGGTTAAATGGAGGAAGTGTCCCGGCTATGAACAAGTGTCGATTAAAAGAAGTACACCCTTCTGGGGGAGCATATGGCCTATCATTTGGCCCTGGAAGTAGAACGTCATTTGGTGACAGCCCATGACGTAGATAAATTCTTCCTAGCATGAATTCAGAAACGTTAGATGGAACCGAATCTTGTGGTTTTAGAATTACATTTACTCCAAGAAGCTCATCCGGAGCTGGACTAATGATTTCGGCTTCAATTTCTGGCAATACAACTAAAGAAGTTGGATTTTGAGTCTCCGGCTGTTGTGAACTTCCGATTTCCATAACTAATCAACTCATCAAAAATCATCATTAAACGACAATAATACCGTGTGCGCCCCAGCGTGAAGTGCATTGTGCAATGAGATATTTTATGGTACATAATAATGTTCTACAAATATTAGCAAGGTGTTTAGACGACAAGACTTCTAAATTCAATCGGAATGACCGTCATCGCTGACCGTCACAACAGCCCCATCCTGACTTTAGAGATTATGTTCGAGTTAAAGTGACTTGGTTAAGTTATAGTTTTATCGACAAGCTTCAAAAGGCAGTTAAATGTTTAGCGAAATGGTTGAGTCCAAAATATGCAAGGAAGAAGCTCGTTGGAGTCAAGTGTTGGAACATGCATAAAAGTCCATATCCACCAAATTCAAAACCTAGATCATTCATGGCGACTTTAATTTCATATCGATCGAAGCTAACCACTTCGCATCGATCCAAGCCGATCATTTCGTGTCGATGAGGAGATGCCAATTTTGTATAGATTATTTGACATACAATTCATATCGATCGAAAGACATCAATTTTGTATCGATCGAGCGACTTAGTTTCGTATTGATCAAGGAGGCAACAACTTCATATCGATCGAAGTATGTTGGCTTCGTATCCATATTAATTCAAAGTGATCAATGCATAATTTAAGACCTCTCTATTGATAAGAAATCAGAGGTTGGAGATCGATGCGAAACTTCAAGTTATAACCTATACGAAACCAAAACATCTTCTTCTCCAATCCATCGATACGAAATGATGGCTGAACCACCATCTATCAAATCTTTCATAACCCTCCTTACTCCTTCCTTCTCCTATCGATGCGAGGTGAAAGAGAAGTTCTTTCGCATCCATCCAAACAGTTTCTTCTCGAATCAACATGATGATATCCCTGGCTTTCCTCAAGGTTGCATTCAACCATCTCCTCTACATAACGGTCAGCCATGAATTTGAATGGAATGGCATGAGATTTCGAGTTTCGTCATCTTAAGTTTAAATGCGGTCAGTTTTTTGCCCATTTCTATAAATTAATTCAATGGGACGGGTATTGTTCGTTTCGATTCAAAGGACTGAATAAGGTTTTCTTCCTTTCTTTACTTAGCAAACGATGCGAAGGCAAAGATATTAAAATAAGGCAAGTGAATGGATACGACCAAATACGAAGTTATTTATGTGAGCATGGACACGAAAACAAAAGACGAACAAGCCCTTATGTTATGCAAAATAGTTAAAAAAGGCTGAGCTCCTAACTGAACTGATGCGAAGAACATGCTTTGTACCCATTCCTCTAAAGTTGCAGCTGCCTATGTGAACCAATACGAAGGACCGCTTTACTTCCATCCAATTTTCACTTGCTACCAACAAAACATATCCAATAATGGACCAAAATAGTAGCCACTATCATGGATACGAAATCAAAGAACTGCAGTCCACACCTCAAGCATGTCAAACATTTCGTATCCCTCGGATCTTATCGATACGAACTAAGTTCATATCCATCAACATGAATGATATCAAAGCTTTCTAACTTTTCACATCGATCCAGGAGAGGATCGATATGGACCCATATTGCAGAACAACCATCCCACGTTGTTTTAGCTCGAACGTCAATTCAGGAGAGGATCGATGCAAGATTCGATCCACGAAAACCAGCAATGACTGGTGAACGAAAAAACGTGGACGAGAGCCAAGTTTATATATGTCCTATTTGTTGTGAATCAACATTTAATTCTTAATCTTTGCAGGAATTAAAGTGCTTACCTGGCAACAATTACGACGACGAACAACATGCTTCCGACACTCAACACTCAGTTACAGCCGTACACTATGCAATCATCGACAAATAGCAATCCAGTATTTATATTACTAGAAAGCCATCAAAAGGCCGTGTCACTTGACATAAAGGACATCAACTATTCAGAAAATCGGATCAAACTTTTCAGAATGAAGATGGAAGCTTTTGAAAGCATGACATGTTCACACAAGTTGTACTTTGGGGGGCAAATGTTATCATGCCTTTTAGCAAGGCCGTGACACCAAGGAATCGACCGAAAACTAGAGAAAGTTCTTCTCCAATGCTAATTATATACAGGTCAACTATGGATATCAGTAAATTTTGTCCGAGTCCGAACCGAGCTACAATTGATATGACACGACAAGCAAATCTATAAAAGTCAACGTTTCAAATTTCAAGCCAATTGGAGTTCGTATGCTCAAGATATGAACGATGCAAGCAATGGAAGCCAACCCATTCGAATCCATCCATTCAGCCCCTTCACATCGCTCTCACTTCGTATCCATCAACTATATCGCTTCGTATCCATCAACATGCACCACAATTCATATCCATCAACTATATTGCTTCGTATCCATCAACATGATATGTTTCGTATCGATCACCATCCGGCATTCTTTCATATCGGTTGGCTGAAACAATCGACGCAAAGAGCAACATTCAAGTTGGTCGATACGAAGCATCTTTAAGCTATCGATACGAATTAGCACCTCCCGGATCAATGCGAATGGCGCCATACCTATGGATACGAAGCAATGAGTAGAAAGAAGCGATATGAAGCATTGTTTAAAGGAGCGATGCAAAGCTACGAGCACATGAAACGAAGGAGCGATACGAATGAGGCGCAATCAAAGGGGAGCCTCGGTCGTATGGAATGGAAAGTGGATCTCCCTAGATTTTTGAGACATGTCATCAATGCGAAAGGCATGGATACGAACTGAGCCACGCATGATCGATATGAAATAATATCGATACGAAGGCAATAATGTAATACAAATCCAACTTGCATCGATCATAACTCATAATCTAGAAGTCCAAATGCTACCAAATTTTCAAAGGAGCTTGCGTACAACCTAAAAAATGTTCATAATCGATCTCGACTCGATTGGACAAAACATTGATCAATATGAAATTCATTCATATCGATCACGGATCGAATGCAAATGGTCTGGGATCAATCGTGTAGGCCCACCCACGTAAGAGAAAAGGTCTATAGAAAATGGACTTTTGGATCTCCTACGTCCAAACTCTACCGAAATCACTGTTGTACTCGAGTTTTACTATTGTAATTCATTGTAACCAGCAAGAAAAAGTTAATGAAAGTCAATCATTTCATAGTGGATGTAGGCCATACGTCGAACCACTCTAAATCTGCGTGTTTCTGTGTGTTTACTTGTTCATTAATTGGTGTGTTTGTTAGGTCTTCCTCATTTCAATTTATATTCTTTATCGCTTCAAACACATCCGAAGAGCATTGTGCCCAATTTTTGTACAAACATTAATGAAGAGAGTAAATTAAAGAAGAAAAATAACACAATTGAATGCAAAAAGAACAACTAAAACAAGGACACCAGATTTATAGTGGTTCAACATAATTTCCTACGTCCACTTTAGATATAATCTTCATTACTTTTCCAGTCACATGAGTACGGATACAATCCATAAATGAACAACTTGAGTATAAGTTTTAATAGAAAAGAAGTGAGTACAGAAAATGACAGAGTATCCTTGGAGTTCTCTAAAGAAGGCCCTCTCAACTGGACCCCTGCCCCTCTATTTATAGACGAGGATAAGCAGGATTCCCTGTGCAGGCCCATGACCAAGATAGCTCGGCCCATAGTTGGTAGGTTAAGTAGACCAAACTAGGTATGTCGACCCACTACCATGGATCCACATGTGTCGAACAACCATGGCCGATTCACAATGGCCGAGCCACCTTGACCAACCCACTTCGAGCTTCCTTCCTTGACCGAGTCACCCATGTCGACCCGTACATGCGAAACCATATACAAAGGCCAGACCACAACATGAATGCCGACCCACATATACCAGTCTTCTTGAGGCCGATCCACATCTACATCGAGCCATCCAGGTCGAACCACTATGTGCCGACCCATGTTGGCTTGTCTACCCTAACCAAACAACACGTGCCGACCCACCAAGGCCGGCCCATCTATGACCTACTATAAGAGCTATCCTGCTCCAACCAAATCACCATCGAACACCGATCCACATAGGTATGCCGAACCAAACAGGTTGCATCAATCCCTTATATCTCCAATCTCCTCTTGGTTCGAGTCATATCTAGTTTCAACCATATCTTCTGCAACTATTACTTTGTAGCCGCGCCAAGTAGCCGAGTAACAATGTCCATCTATATTAGACCGTATAGCAAATGCTCAGAAGCAGGATTGTTCTCTGATTGATATTTTCCAGTTGTGTTATAGTGGCAGTCATGAAGTGACTGAGTATGCAGTTAATATCAAAGGTTGTCTTCAGAGATGTGGTAGGCTAGTAGTGCTAGACAATTATACATTCCATAAGGATATCAGGGAGGATTGTCATAGATCTAAATATATTATCCAACTAGGAAGCAACAAGATGTATCTTGATATGAAAAGGTAGTATTTTTGAAAAGGGATGAAGTAGGATGTGGGGAATTTGTAAAGAATTAAAGGTCGTGTCAGCCTATAAAAGCTTAGCATCAAAGGCCTAGTTGAATTATACAGCCATTAGAGGTTATATTATGGAAGTAAGATTAGGTAAATGTGGACTTAGAATCAAATTGAGTTCATATTTATCTCGAATATAAATTGATTTATTAATGATCAAATAATTTTCAATTGTAAATATCCATGAATTTTGTGGATGGATTACCTCATTCGAGGAGCGAACATGATAGTCTATAGGTTAATGTTAATAGGTTGACTATATTAACACATTTTATTCTGGTAAACTCAACCTGAACAGCTCATTATCTGGCGATTCTATATATTAAAGAAGTGGTCAGACTGCATGTCATTCCCAGTACCGTTGTGAGGGATCAGGATTTGTTATTCACTAGCGGATTTTGGAGTTGTCTTCAGATTGCATTGGGTATGAAGCTGAATCTTAGTACTGCCTATCATCCATAAACGGATGGTCAAACAGAGCGAGTTAATGAAGTTGATGAGGACTTTATTCATGCTTGTATATTAAATTCTAGAGGTAATTAGGTTGATCATACCTATTTAGCAGAATTTGCCTACAATAATAGCTTTCAATCGAGTATCGGTATGGCTCCTTTTGAAGAATTATATGAAAGATCGTGCCATTCTCCATCTTGTTAGTTAGAGGCAGAAGATAGACATGTGATTGGAACAGATTCTTTTCGAGAAGCTTTAGAGAAAATAGAAATTATCAGCCAAAGGATGAAGAAAGCCCAGAACAGACAAAAGTCCTATGCGGATCAAACGAGAAAGGATTTGGAATTTGTTGTCGGAGATCTTGTTTTTGCGCGAGTATCTCCTTTAAAAGGAGAAACGTGATTCATTTGTTCAAGGAAATTAGCTCCACGGTTCATTAGATCGCATCCTATTACTAAGCGCTTTTGTGCCGTGGCATATCGTGTTGTTCTACCTGATCATCTATCTAGAATACACGATGTGTTCCATGTATCTCAGCTCTGTAAATATCTTAAAGATTCCGAGTTAGTTTTAGAGCCTCCATAGATTGAGGAACTTAAGACTTCTCCTGACTTGACTTATGCTCAAATGCCAGTACAAATAGTGGCAATAGAGATTAGGCGGCTTCGAAATAAAGACGTTCTGCTAGTAAAAGTGCGTGATCCGGGAATCCCAAGGATTATACGTAGGAGACTCGCGAGTATATGCAGGGGATCCATCCTAAGTTATTTTTAGAGGCATGAGTTTAGTAAATTCATTTCTTTCTTTGATAATTTAATAAATTTTAATCTGATTAACTATTTATGTTAGAGATTCCTTCTAAATAAGAATTGCGATGATGCAATTTTCTTAAAGAGGGGAGTCTGTAACGACATTGTTAATAATTATCAAATTAATAAATGATTAGTAAATCAAATTGTGAATTTAAGTATTTAATTGAGAAATTAAATTTTAATTTGGGTAAGTGATTTTGAATTTATTAATATTAAAAGGAAAGTTTATTTCAAATTTAGATATTTTATAATATCTATAAAAGCCAAATTTAAAAATATTGAATAACATATACTTTGGAAATTTGAATAATTAAAATTTTGATTTCTTATTTAAAATTTAGTTGATTTGGATTTTTTTCAAAGTGTGATAAAGAATTTATTTTTATTTGGTTTAGGATTCTTTTATTGAAAAGCTTAGTTAGCTAAAATTTAAATTAAAAAAGTTTGTAAATTAAAGAATTAATTAACATTTCTATATTGAATTTTGGCTTTAGTAATTCAAGCCTATTTGCCAATTACTTAACTAAATACCTTAATTTCTTAACCAATTTCTAATCTAACTACTGGTTATCATTTACGTATCTTCTCCAGGAAACTAAGAAAATGAAAGAGGCAAGCAAACCAAATTTTCAGCCCTAGTTTCAATTTTAGAAAATCAAAGGAAATTCTACATACTATAAGAATATAAGTATCAGCTTCTTAACCACTTGTCTATCTTCTTATACAATCAAGTTAGGATTTTGAGTTAGTATTAATCTCTAAAATATGAACTAAGGGTTGTATAAAGTTGTTTTGGAGTTGTAAATAATTAAAGGGTTTTGAAGATGGAGGAGTTAGTAGGAGTTAGATTAACCAATTTCAGTTCATCTCTTCATTTTTTGGATTCAAGGTGAGATTTTTATCTCACACAAATGTACCTATAATATCTGATGATTTACTATATTGTGATGACTGCAAACATGCATAATAAGATCAATTTAAATAAATTGGTTGAGTTTAACCTCTAAAAACTATATAATATCATTTGAAATGAGCACAAACACAAGCAAAGAGCACCTAAATGTATAATTATGGTTTTCAGAGTATTAGTAGGACCCGATATAGTCATTACTACATTATGCAACTTGCAAGAATCTATGAACGTTGATTGTTCGGTTGGAATAAATGATCAGTTGGAAATCTACTGCCCAGGAAATCATCGATCAATTGACTGAATTGCTTATTCAGTCGACTGAACCAGAAGCAAAATTGCACCAGGAATTCATAGCCAGTCGACTAGAACCTGGAACATCATTATTGTTCCAGGAATACCTGAACTAGCAGACTAAGATCCATTTCAGTCGATTGGAAATGTAAACCTCGAACGGTAAACTCCCGGTTATATCCAATTTTGGTTGACAACTTATCTTATCTTTGTAGCTTTGCCTTGTGGGATTTTGAGCTTATTCTTGGCTATATCGACTTTTGATTTTCAGTGCCAATTTACTATTATGAGTTTCTATTGTTTTAATGAGTATTTTAAAAGAAAATGTATCTACTAATATACATAAAACTTTGCTTAAAAATAATTTAAAGTAAGATTTCCAAGTTGATGAATAATTAAGTTATATATATATATATATATGGTTATATGAATTACAAAATATAGTAAGTTATATCTTAAATGAAAAGAATTGATTTTATTTGAAAAATAATAATAATAAATAAATAAAATCATTTAACTTTTAAGCTTGAATTGAAATTCTATTGAATTTCGTGATGTTCTTTGTGAATTTTAATAAACAATCGAATTTTAGATTAGTATAGGTAAATTTATACAATTCATTTGATTATTATTATAATTTTTTTAATAGAGTTTGAGTGGAATTTACTAACCTTTGGTATATATTTGATTTTACTACCTTGTATGCGACAGTTAGTTAAATTCTTGTGATTACTTGAGTGATAGTGATCTACACTTAGAGTTGTATTATCTTAGGGTGTTTAGATTTTTGGCCGATAGATCCTCAAGAGATGATAACTAAATTTTCATCGATCTGCAAACCGTTTATTCTTAAATTTGGGTAGGCAGACCTATTTTGGAGGATTAGTTTTGTTATGGAATGACATGGCTACCCTTTCGAGCCTTGGACAGGTGTTATATGCAGACCTTGGTTGTTTTGTGTACAGTAGACAATGTTCGCCTACTTTGTGGAATTAGGTAAATTTGCATGGTAGTCTATTTTGTGGGATTAGAGGCTATTACAATATGTGGCGGAGTCTTTCTTGTTTATTAGCTTGTTATTGTTTATTTTGTATTGTTAAACTTTATGTCATTGTTTTTAGACTGATAGTAGACTACCATTATTATTTCGTTAGTGATGATTATTTCTTCATATATTTTAGGATAGATATTTAGTATCTTTTGGGCTCTGGAGAATTTTGAATTGTTATCACTGTACTTTTTATAATAGTACATTTGAGACTTGATATAAATTTGTGAAATAGTGATTCTGGATTTAATATGCCTTTTTATGTTGATCTGGTTTTAAGCATATAATTATTATGGCATATTTTGCCGTTAAGTCTTATAGTTACAATATCATTATCTTATCTCTTTATTAGATGTAGTCTGACCAGTTTATTTTAATATACTTGAGTCATGCTAAGACCTTATAGGTACGAGGACTCGTTGACTTTTGAATTTTTGGCTAGCATTGAAGTAGACTAGTTTGACCATTTTAGTTTACTTCATACTTGTGTATATTGACATGTAAGAGTTATGTCATGTATATTATCTAGTATTCGTTATGTACCTGATAAGTAGTTTGGATATGATGTATATATTATATTGTCTAGTTCTGGCATTTTATAGGCTCATATTTTATTATATATATTATGTATATTATTCTGCTATGATCTGTGATCTGTGATGCTGGATCTAATTTATTTATATTATATACTATGCTGAATATTTTAATTGTGTATTTATTTCTTTGTATTAACACTGTACAAATTAAAATATTTTAGTTTAGATCCTCAAAAGTTAATATAGACGTGTCAATGCTAGTATAAAGATATATTCACATTTGATTGCCTTTAACTAGCCATATTCTCCGTGTTATTAGACAACATTACTTGTAATTTTCTTTAATAATATGGGTATAGTGATGGGGTTGTTACAATATAAGTAGACTATTCAGTCATTGTTATCCAGCATTTTGAACCGGCTATATTCTAACTGATTGGACAAGTTAAACTCGACTGTCATCAAGGACAATTCCCATAGTGATGATTGTATGGTCCAAAAATCAAGCATAGATGATAATATGAAGCAGAAGCATGAAAGCTCATTGCTCCTCGAAGGTGGATCAGGTACGATCCATGTTCAACACTATGTATCGTATCGTCTCGATTCCACCACTCGATTTTACAACGATGATCGATAAATAACTCAAAATCTATACATGCTATCAATATGAAACTTAGAGTACAAGCTTATTGCAACATGTGGAGTACCTTTTGGAGATTTCATTCCAATTGGAGGAAGTTTGAGGGATCGGCATAACTCCTTTAGGAGAGGTTGGCAGAAATCAGAATTCAAGCAACACTACTTCACGGAAAATGCGACATCTCACAAACCTTACATCAGAATTGCATGAAATTTGGGGAGCATGGAGCTAACATCATAGGGCATCCCACATAGGGATTGCAATGCACTAATGTAGACCCCGATGGGCCCGCAAATTTTTGGGTAGCCTCATCTTGGACTCTTGAACCTTCTGCCAAAATTTCAGTCCGATCCATGCACGTCTTCCCCTATAAATACAATAGGCATGGCATCAGAAAAAGAATCATGCTTTCTCTGCCAAGGCTTTGCAATTTTATTCTTCACTTTTATGCTTATGGATCCCAACTGATCCAAACATTCTTGATATCATAATCAAGTGGAAGATCAATAAAAATATGAAGTAGATGTAGGCCAAGATTGCCGAACCACTATAAAAATCTATGTCTTCCTTTATGATTTTTTCTATTTTTTAATTTCATTCTTCATTTAATCTCTACCAAATTTTATTGGGTGTTGATGCCTATTTTTAGCATCAACATTTTATTGCTTTTGTTGAGAAATGAATTCTCAGCTTGATTGGATCTCATCATCCACTTGTGGATTCTCATATTTGCGAGATAGATCCAGTTATTTACCGACAAACTTTCTATTCTATCAGATTTTTAATGGAAAACTATAGGAAGCTGATAGCCATGGTTAGAAGAATTAAATCAACTTCGCGTGGAGCTGAAAGGAATGATGATTCTAGTGTTCTTGTTTGGAGTTGTTCATGTGTTCTGTGTTCATGTCTATTTGAAAGGGATAAGATTCATTTGTGTATGAATGTTCTTGTTATTGGATGTTTAAATTTGAAATCAAGGTAGTGAAGGGCCGATCCCTCTCTCAATGCCATGATGACCGATCCCACTCACAAGGTCATAATAGCCAATCCCTCTTTCAAGACCAAGATGGTTGATCCTTTCCAATCTCATAAATATCAATCCCCCTCCAATCTCACTAATACAGGTCCCTCCAATTTTATCATTACCGATCCCTCTGAAAGGTACCAATACCGATACCTCTACATATACCGTATGTCGATCCCTCCATACTCCATATGCCCGATCCCTCCATACTTCGCATGCCGATCCCCCAATACTCCTTTTGTCGTTCCCTCCATACTTCATATGATCCCTCCACGTACTCCGTATGGCCAATCCCTCCATACCGCTTATGTCGATCCCTCAATACTCTATATACTGATCCCTCTATACTTCATATGGTCCCTCTACATACTCCGTAAGCCAATCCCTCCATACTCCGTATGCTGATCCCTCAATACTCTGCATGCTGACCCCTAAATACTTCATACGATCCCTTTACATACTTCGTATGGTCGATCCCTCCATACTTCATATGTTGATCCCTCTATAGTATATCGATCCCTCCATATAACTGACCCCTATATTACCAATCCTTCTCTCAAAGCCCACATGATTGATCCCTATACTATCGATCCCTATATCAAAAAAATATGGATTGGTTATGATCCATTTCAAAAAAAAATTATGAATTGGATACGATCCATTTTTTTTAAAATAGCCCTGAATTCTAGATTCAGAACTCAACTTAAAGGTTTTACATTATACCCACTTCACTTACGTCCTGTGACTGGTCGGGGCATAGAGGATCAAGCGACGGTTGCTGAATTGTAGCCAAGGAATGAACAAGGAACTACTACTCAAACAATACACCCATAGGCTGGAGAACCAAGATGATATGGCATGGACTGGGGTCAGTTACTGGATCAGGCTTCCAAGGTATATTACGACTACTCTCAACGGACTAGCTTCCAAATGCCTGACTTGCCAGCTATGATACGATAGCTTGTGTGGCGACCACCCTACACCGCTTATTATTCCATCTCTAAGTACAACTATCCATCGTCGAAGGTAGTCACCCATTCCACTCAAAGAAAACCTAGGAAGTTCTGCTCTAAGCTTAAACTCGGGTAAGAATAATATTTTCACTGAGCAAACACCAGTATGACTCCAAGCAACATCTGTCACCAACCCAGCACTTCAAATTCAACTACTCCAAGCGAATTAGAGGCTAACTCCAAGAAAATAGCAAAATTTTTTGGGTCGGACTCTAAGTAAATTATCACAAATCTATCACATGCTGGACAATCATGCACGCCACATTCACAAGCATTACAAACAGTCATAACTTGAAAACGGACCGGATTAACGATGACTAGAGTATTTCCCCCACTTGAAGCCCATTTACTAAAGCCATTCAATATACAAAATATCCTAAGAGATTCAATATGCCAACTATGCCGGCATATTCTGGAAACACAGACCCTCAAGAGCATCTCATGAAATATGAAGGGCACATGAATTCCACCAGAGTGATGAACGAAATTAAATGCTGATTCTTTCCCATATTCCATGAGGAAGTAGCGATCTACGTAGGATTTAAGCTATTACCGCCCAGGCCCATCTCCACGTTTAGTCAACTTGCTAAGGAATCCACCAAGCAATTTAGAATGCATGCGACTCTCACCAAGGATGCAATGTCATTATCAAACTTATCCCAAGCATGGGGTGAGCCGCTCAAAGACTTTTATCAAATATTCAATGTCATCATCAGAAAGTGAGCAATCCAAGCGAAAATATCATGTTGGTGGCGTTGATAAGGGGAATCAACCCCAAGACAAACTTTGGCAACAAGTAAGCTGGAGAACCTCCATCAACCTTGGATAATTTCTTTTATAAAGTGAACCAAAACCTACGCATGGAAGAGGTAGAGCATACTAGAAGAAAGAATGATTCAGGCCCGTTGGTTGAAGAAATTTAGTGTAAGGGCAACATTGAGAACTAAGATGAGGACTCAGATTCCAGGAGACAACCTAGAATCCCGAAATTCGACTCATATACTCTATTAAACGATTTAGTTGAAAAAATATACTTAGAGACTTATGACTCGGAGCAATACTGGAAACCAACCTCGAGAAAGTCCATCGAAACCCACAAGATGTCCAGAAAATGTTGTATATTTCAAGATACACATGGCCATAGCACCGGCAATCGTAGACACCTGTGAGATGTGATCAAAAAGATGACCTGGAAAGGAAAGCTTCAATAATATTTGCAATCCCTGTAGAATAACAGGTAGGGAATATTTGATGCCTATCAATAAAGAACTTTGATTATTAATTGGACCATTTACAGTCGACATCCCGCTGAAAGGAGCCAGGGAAAGAGTGGAATAGCGAGCACATGATGCTGCTTCACTTAGGAATGAGATTTATTTTGATATTCTTCGAATTATTTTATTTCAATTTCAATTATGTTGTGAACTACGGCCAATTTGAATTTAACTACTTACATACGATGAAGTAACCAAGTACCTAGAGTTAGGCACTAACCAACCTCCATGGACCATGATCGGACCTTCGAAGCATCACAATGCGAGCATGACTCGATCGCTCATCAACTACCATATGCCCCTGACTTGGGGCTAAGGACTCGAAGTGGAAAGTGTGTGACTTAACCATCCACTTGCTACTTCGTGTTTTAATTCTGTAGAACATCTATGCCTTACTCAGAGCCCAACAAGGTCAGAATCTAATACAAAATGGACATGACTAATCGTCCACTCATCAACCTCCACACTTGACTTGGAGACCAAACAAAGACTTGAAGCGGATGTGACCTGGTCATCTACTCCTCATATCACATTTGAAGTCTTCCAAAATGCATATGCCTCTCCTGAAGCTCAGCGATGTCGGAATCCAACTAAAGTGGACGTGATTTGAACGTCTACACACTACTCCTACCCTGGACACAGAGGGTAGTTCAGAAGCTTGACTTAAAGTAGGCATGACTAACTACCTACACATCAACCACCACCCTCAATACGTGGACATGACTACAGCTTATGGTGGATGTGACTTGATCCTCCACCCGACAACTCTCTCTCTCGACTTGCTAGGCGGAGTACTAAGCAAATTGGACGAGACCCGACCGTTCAACACAAGCATGGATGTAATCTAGTCATCCATAACTTACTTCCTCGACTTGACTGGAGGAGATACAATCACCAAGTGGACGTGAATTGACCGTCTATTTGTCAAATTCTGTCCTTGATGTTGGGGGCAGAATCCCATTCCATGGATGAACGTGGTCTGACCGTTCATTCGACAACTTTTACCTCGACTTGACAACTGAAGCATAGATTAAAAATGGGTGCAACCGACCACCCATTGACTAATTCTAGTCCCCAGAGTGCACAAAAAGTACAAACACCAAAAAGATGGATGTGATACGACCTTCAATCGACCAACATTGGTCCCTAGAGCGCAGACTAGAGCATAAACACCAAATGATGTGACTGGCCACCTATCGAACAACTCTGGTCCCCATAGGATGGACTGGAGTATAAACACTAGATGTTTGTGACTAACCACCCATCGAACAACTCTGGTCTCCATAGTACGGACACTAGTATAAACACCAAATGGGTGTGACTGACCATCCATCGACCAACTTTGGTCTCCAGAACGCAGACTGGAGTATAAACACCAAATGGGTGTGATTGAGCACCCAGTGACCAACTCTGGTCTCCAGAGCGCAGACTAGAGTATAAACACTAAATGAGTGTGATTGACCACCCATCGACCAACTCTGGTCCCTAGAGCGTGGACTAGACTATAAATATAAATCGGGTGTGAACCGACCACCGGTGAAGTAACTCTAAGTCCTAGAGTGCGACTTGTAGTATAAAAGTAAATCAGGTGTGAATTATCCACTCACAAAACAACTTTGAGTCCCAGAGTGTGGATTAGGGTATAAATATAAATTGGGTGTGATCTAACCACCCATCAACTAAATATTATCCCAGAGTGTGGATACAAACATGAATGAATAGATGAGTGGAGTTCGACCGTTCTATTCCACAAACTCTAGCCTAAAACCAACGGGAGGAGTATAAACTCACTATTGATGGAACTCGACCATCCACAAACTAACTTCGCTAATCCAAGACTGTAGGCAAGAGTACAAACCAGTAAAAGCTGAGTACGAGAGCTTACTGTAGCTCTGGCTTGGTGTTTTTTACAACTTAAAGCAACGAAAGCAAGGAGGCCTTAATACACAAACAATCAAAATGATGTTCGAAGTTACGAGTGATTGACTATTTTGTACCAACGGGTCGATAGGCAATGTCGATCCAAGCTTTCCATATCATGCCGCTGGGTCGACAGTCAATATCAATCCACACCAAACATAAACGGATGTTACACGGATATCCTTCAAAAAACATTGGTCACCGAGGTGCAGATAGAAGAATAAACCACGAATGAGTGTGAGTAGATCATTAATTCTCTAACACCTTCCTTTGATTCGTCGAGAGGAGTATGAAACCGGATGAGCATGACCCGACTGCACTGAGCCAACTCTACCTTTAGATTTAATGGAAGAATGTGAATCAAAATGGATGCAAGTGACCGTCCGACTTCAAATAAATGCAATGCAGCAGTTCACTTGTTGACTCTTACCATGATCCGACTAGAAGAGCAATACAAAATAGATGTGACTCGACCATTCGCACACTGATCCTTACCCTTGGTCTGGTAAAGAGAGCATCAACCACTGATTGGATGTGACTTAACCATTTATTTTTTAGGTCCTCGCCCAGTGCATGGTGACATTTTCACCCAAAGCTGACATGATTGACCATCCAGTACCTAACTCATGCTCGAAATCTGACGGAGGATCGAAGTATTCCCCTTGGAAGGAAAAACTAGAATACAATCCAAGATAGGCCAGATTCAACCTTCCATCAACTAACTTGATCCCGTGATTCAACGGGAAAGAGTATAAAGCTAAAGTGGACATGGCTTGCCTTCCTACTTATCGATGTATACCCCAGACTTGGGGCACAAGCTAGAAACAAGATGAATGTGAACCGACCATTCATCGATCAACTCTATTTCTCTGGAGCTTAGATGGGAGTATAAGCATAGCTAGGACAAGACTGGACCGTCCATGCAGTACATTTATCAACCTGAGACTGGCAGCAGAAGTGTGATTATTTGAAGACTGGCTGCGATAGCTTAAAATTGTGACTTATATATAGCATTTACAACGACTCGAGGCTATGACCAAAAGATGCCTAGAGATAGAATCATTGAATTGATCCCCCAGCTCATAGGCAACTGACTATCATTTCAACCTAAATGACGAGCAACAAATCATGAGTACATTGAATGAAAAGCATGTTACTAGAATACACAAGTAGATTCAAACTCAAACCAAGAGCAAGCTATGCAACAACACACAACTCGAGGTTGAACCATACTCGACATTTGATTTGATGTGTTTCTAAGCATGATCTTCGGCCACTTATAGGTAATTTCTTAGACCATCTAAAGCCTTTCACTATCGGACTCATCAGCTTATGATGAGATTTGGAAGTTTGATTGGAGCGATCGCCATCATCTGCCGTCCCGACTGGTTTCCATGTCATTGGCTATGCATTAGAGAAATGCCCGAACATAGGGATTCCAAGTGTTGAAATTATAAGACTTTCCTAGGCAAGGGGTCGGTACTAATCCCATCACCTATGCGACTTTGCCAGCCTAAGTCATATATCCCACGTGCTAAGTACAAGTTAGTGCAGTGTTGTGCTGCTCCGTACAAGTAACAATATGCTAATCTATTCAAGCCTGAAGTGGTAAACATCTGATTCAAGGCCATGCACTAGTTAAGAATGCTAGTCATATATGGCATTTCCCATTGTTCAATTTCAAGTTCACATGATCTAATATGTTCATGTTACACCAATAACTGCTTAAGTCCCACTAATACAAAGGATCAGAACCGATCTCGTTGCTTGGGCAACTTCACTTAAACATTTCTCAGCTCAAAACATAAAGCTAATATCAAGAAATAACACGACGGTAGGTTTTATAAAGATATAGACCTGAGATATGAAGAAGAGGATCCCAAAGAATCCAAACCTGCTAAACTAACGATTGACATTATGGTCAGTCACGACGACCCATCACGGGTCCTATAGATTGGATCACAGCACAATGCAACGATGATGAAGGAATTATCTGCCTTTCTTCAATGTAGAATCTTGACGTGTTCACTTAGACCCATTTAACATGTGTGGGATCTCACCATTTATCAGGAGCCATGCATTGAATATGGACCAAAGGCATATCCCGGTGAAACAAAAACAACGCGACATGGATCCAAAGAGATCTGCTGCACTTAAAGAGGAGGTGGATAAACTCAAAATTATGGGTTTGCCCACGACGCCTACTAGAAATGGGTATCGAATCTAGTTCTTATGAGAAAAGCTAACGGAAACTGGTAGGCATGCGTCGACAACTCAGACTGAACAAAGTGAACTCGTATGACAACTTTCCACTTACATAGATCAGCCAGCTAGTAGATTCAACCACTGGACATGAACTCTTTCATTCATGGATGGGTACTTCGGATGCAAACAGATCCTGGTGCACATCCCTGACCTAGAACACACCAACTTCATTACTAACCTAGGGCTATATTGCTACATTGTTATGCCATTTGGGTTCAGACTGATGGACACTAGTGCTACATATAGAGATTGGTCAACTAGATGTTCAAAGACTAGATCGGGTGATCAATGGCAGTATATGTGGATAATATGCTTGTGAAGTCATAGAAATCAAACAACCACATCGATGACTTAGTATAAATATTCAGTTTTGTCCAAAGATATGGAATGAAACTCAATCCCTTGAAATGCACTTTCTGCATTGTGTCACTGAAGTTCCAAGATTTAATGCTCAACTCTTGCAGAATTAAAGGCAATCCCAATAAGTTTTGGGCAATCATAGACATCTAGGTACCGAAGATAATCAAGCAAGTATAGAGCCTTAATGGAAAGGTCATCGCCCTAAGTCATTTCATCTCCAAGGCCATCGCTAAATGTACTTTCTTCTTTGACCTAATCAGGAGATGGAAAAGAAAACTTTGAATAGATGTAGGGCTGCATTGATGCATTTCAAGCTTTGGTCGATCGCTTAAAAAAACCTCTTATCTTATCAAAGTCGGTGGATCGCAAAGATTTATACATCTATTTAGCTATGTTGGTACACACCATAAGCACTATAATGCTATGCGAAGAGAACAAAATCCAAAGGCTGGTATACTATGTAACCAAGTGATTGATAGGTACTAAGAGAAAACTAACCAAAGCTACAAAATCTCGCATAACGCCTATTGATTTCATCATGAAAGCTTCGCTCTTACTTTTAGGTTCACTCCATTAACGTCTACGTCGACTGGCCGTCACGGCAGGTCCTACAACATCTGAAAGGTTGCTTAAATGGAATATCGATCTAAGCCAATTCAATATCACTTATCTCCCTCGGAGAGTTACCCAGGGACAAACATTTGTAGAATTCATCTCTGAATTCACCACATCAGATGACGATCTGAAGCAATGGAGAACCGACCAATCGACGAAAAATGTACATGGATAGAGCATCCAATAATCAGTGTTCTAGCTCCAGAGTTGTGTTGATGACTCCCGAGGAATGATCGATCAGCTATGCCCTGAAACTCGACTTCTCTGCAACAAATAACGAAGCTAAGTATGAAGTCTTAATCACCAGGCTCAAACTTTCCAAAGAACTGGGAGTGGAAACTTTACATATCTTTTGTGATTCCTGGTTAGTGGTATGCCAAGTTAGGAAAGATTACCTTGATACTGTGAGAAATTGCGGATTACGGATCTTAAGGCTAGGATTAACACTAGAGGGAGCGGGGGTAAATAGTGTTAATAAAGAATTACTAAATCTTTTTGATTTTATGTTAATTTAGACACCAATGTATGCAATATAGAGACACGGATATAATCACAGAAATAAATACAGATGCAGAAATAAATAGAGATGCAGAAATAAAATAAAAGCAATAAAGGAAAGAACACGGCGGATTTTATACTAGTTCGGAGTTACCCTACATCCAGTCCCGCAACACAAGCACAGATTTCCTTTCAAAAGCAATTGTACAATTGCACCCTCGGTTTCAAGGCTACGAGGTACACTCTCTAGAATTTCTATCTTCTGGGTAGATATAATTGATTTCCAGGCCACAAGTTCACCCAATTGCTTTACCAAGGCTACAATCACATCTTTTCTCTTTTGATTGATTTTCAAGGCTATAATCACACCTTTTCTCTTTTTATAGATTACAAAAACTCTATAACTCTGAATAGCACTGAGAACCTTGTAGAGATAGTGATAGAGAATCAAACTAAAAGTTATTGAGTTCGATTCAATGTTGATTTCGGCAGAGTAATGGTAAGAATATGTATTAAGAAATGTGGAAGAAGAAGAGGAGTGAAAAACCAAAAAATCTGATATAAAATTTGTTGAAACTAATCTCTATTTATAGAAGAACAACAGCCATGTCCATTCATGAAGAGTTATGGCGAATAGACACTTCTTTTGAAATTTAAATTTTGAACTCAACTGACACCATGTCGACATAGGGTACTTGGGGATGTCGACATCCCAAAGGATTTTTTTGGTGTTTTGTTTTTCTTTGAAAATAACTTTTATTTTATACTAAAACTATTTTAAACTTTATAAATATACTTGACTATAGTTAAAATTCATAAGTAAATATAGAGAATAATATATAGAATTTAACTATAATTTTATATTTAAATCTAAGTATAAATATTCAAAAGTTAAATATATATTATATTTAAAAGATAGTTTAAAATCAGGAGTAATTTTGACTTTGAAATTAAAGATAATTTTGAGGCTAAAATTATTTAAAATCAGGATAGAGGGTTTTGATGTTTTTAAAAGGAAAGTTTTGAAATCATTTTGAAAACAAGATAATTTTGTAAAATCATTTTGAATAAAAAGTTAGCGGATACAAAACAATGTTCCACTAGATTTTTCGTAGGTTCCATCCTACTTAGGTTTCCATCCCTTTAACAGGCTCGAAGTGGATTTCATTCCACGAATAAATTGGATTTTAAGATACCAGTGCTTTTCTATGACTTTTAACAAAATTCCTAATAAAAATACTTAACATTGAAATCTTGAACTCTTGATAATCTTGATACTCATGAGTCTTCTATTTCGATATCTTGAACCTCTATACTGTACAATCTTCATTCTTGGTACCTGCATGGTTAAATCCTGCATATACATATATATCTAAACTTATAATGTCAGTATTTATATTTTATAATATATTCTAAGGTTGTCGTCATCAAAACCATCATCTCACGAACTAACAGATACATCGTCTTGCTCCTTATCTCAGCTTGGTCCAAGAGCTAATGGTCGGCTTCGAGTATTACACCATTACACACATCCTCGGTGAATAAAATGAAAAAGCCGAGTCACTAACTAAGATGGCCATGGATACACAACAAATAGACTTATATCAGTTGAAGTAATTAACATTCCAAGCATTAACAGATGGAGATCGACTAGATCTAAGATATGGAGCTAGAAAAGGAGTCATGGATGACTCCTGTCAAAGACTATCTGCAATAAGGAATTATTCATGAACGGAGAAATGAAAAGGGATAGATCCTCTTCAAAGCTACATGCTGCATTATCCAAGAAGGAGTCATGTATAGAAAGGGATTTCTCTATTCCCTTGCTTCGGTATATCGCCCATGATGATATCAAACAAGTCTTGAGAGAAGTCCATGAAGAAGAATGCGGCGATTACACCAGGAGGCAAACCTCGATAAAGAAAATGCTCTGCTATAGGTATTACTAGTCAACAGTCAATCGAGATATAGCCGATCATGCAAGAAAATGCGACCAATGCGAGATGTTTGCAAAAATTCCAAGGGCCACCGCTGATGGAAATTACTTAAATGATCACTCCATAGCCGCTTGCCACTTGGTGTATTGACATCATCAGCTCCTTGTCGATTTCTAAAGGTGGTGCGAAATATGCCATCATAGAAGTGAATTACTTCACCAAATCGGTTAAAGCTAAACCTTTAGCCCCGATCACAAAAAAAAGTAATCAACTTCATTGTCTGGAACATCATATGTCATTTTGGCCTTCCACGAACCATTGTAATTGATAATGAAACCTAATTGATAGCGGTAAAACCAAAGACTTCTGCCGACGACATCATATTAAAAAGAGATTTGTAGCAGTTGCTCACCCTCAAACAAATGGACAAGTCAAAGCTGTTAAAAAATCATATAGTCCATTTGAAGAAGCATTTGGAGAAAGCTAGAGGAAAGCGGATCGATGAACACTCAACGGCATTATGAGCATACAGAACCATCCACATGTTAACAACTGGCTATACTCCATTCACCCTTGCTTACGGCTTCGAGGCCGCCAGCACTATAGAACTTGAAGTCCCCTCTCATCAAGTGACTTTTACAACCCTATTTCATTATAAAATAAAATATAAACAAGGAATTACAATCGAATTGCAATTAAACTAGTTTGAATTGGTGATGACTTGTGAATGTATAAACACCACCGGGAGCCAATAGCAAGAACTTATACCTGAATGTGCACGTGCATATTCAAAAAATTCAATTTCATGAAATCGACAGAAATTGAATTTTCACTGGAGTTATTAAATAAAAGACTGGATCAGATAGCCAGAGCATAAAAGCTCCATAGAACCGGACACAGATAACAACTGATAGAATACAGCCTAGAATTTATACTATTGGAAATCGGCCAAGCATCAAGATGATCAAAGAGAGATACACATTTTGGGAAGATAATTCAACGGAAGGATGGAAATTATTCAGGAAACTGGATGGATTTCTTTCTGACAACTCTAACTTGCTTCGATTCAAAGCACGTCATGTACGCAACAAGACGTACTTTGATGGGCAAATGTTATTCGGTATTTTGACCCAACTATATCCAAACTAACTAGACAAGTTAGACTCGACTGCCATCAAGGCCAATAGCCTAGAGCGATGATTGTGGGGTCTAAATATCAAGCATAGATGATAATATGAAGCAGAAACATGAAATCTCATTACTCTCCGAAGATGGATCAGGTACGATCCATGTTCAACACTATGGATCGTATCATATCAATTCCACCACTCAATTTTGCAGCTATGATTGGTAAATAACTCAAAATCTAAACATGCTATCAACATGAAACTTGGAGTACAAGCTTACTACAACATGTGGAGCACCATCTAAGGATCTCATTCAATTGGATGAAGTTGGAGGGATCGGCATAACTCCCTTTGGAGGAGTCGGCATAAATCAGAATTTAAGCGAGGCTACTTCACGAAAAATGCGATATCTCACAAACCTTATGTCGGAATTACGCGGAATTTGGGAAGCAAGTAGGTAACATCATGGGGCATCCCTCATAGGGATCCCATCATATTTGGATGCACCAACAGGGATCCGTATTGATCCATATTGTGGGCCTCGATGGGCCTACAAATTTTTTGGTAGCCTCGTCTTGGTCTCCCGAACATTCTGCAAAATTTCAGTCCGATCCATACACGTCTTCCATTATAAATACAGCAGGTACGGTGTCCAAAAATGGATCCTGCTTTCTTTGCCGAGGCTCTGCCAATTTTATTCTTCACTTTTGTACTAATGGATCCAGCGGATCCAAGCATTCTTGTAATCATAATCAAGTGGAAGATTAACAAAAATTTGAAGGGGATGTAGGCCAAAATTATCGAACCACTACAAAAATATATGTGTTCCTTTATGATTTCATTCTTTATTTAATCTATACTAGATTCTATTGGGTGTTGATTCCCATTTTTGGCATCAACAGTCATATTTGATCTTTAATCACTATTATCTTGTAGTATAGCTTAAATACCTGACCTATCAACGACAACCTCGTCCCTCTAGCGGTATTGAAGCAAGTTCTTTCAAAACTCATAACAAGCTTTTGCAAAACGTTAAATATTTAAAATATATCATTATTTACTAAGGTACAATCTACTGTTAAACCTCCATTATTTCTAGTAGTAATTATTCATTGCAGCATTATAATGGTAACTAATATGCAAGTAGAAGGAATCAAGATATGAAACATGACTCAAGTCAAGTATGTCGACTGACTACTAACCATAGTATGTGATCTAATGATCGGAAGACATTGAAAAGCAATAATTATAGGGCCATGGTATCTTATTTTATGTAATGGATAGAAATGAGTTTAATAGAGTAAGATTTTGCACTTCGATGATTGAAATCTAAACAACTTTACAAGTTACTTAACGAAGGAACTTCTAAGGTAAAGCTATGACACCCTACCTCTATACCCATACTATCCAAGTGTATTACATAGTAGTACCGTCAGATAATATGGAGAATGATGTTATATGGGGTACACATAATCCTTTGGGTTAACACTAGTACGTATTAAAACATCAAATATAACTCATGAAATCATATACATTGTCAACACAAAGCAATAAATATGTATGCCTTTAGGGTAGAACAACGTACAATGTATAGTAAATAACTGAGAACACAAAGTCAATCGCAGCGATAACATATAGTAAAACTTACATAATATAATAATATTTAAATTATTTCAAATGTCAATCACTTAAATAAAACTCAATAAGTAAACAATATACAACTCAATAAAATATAAGTACAATGGATCGATATCATGATAATGTGACACCGCATTGTATCGGCTCATATTAATGATTAATGATTACAATGCATTATAGTATAATATAAAAAAGAAGATGTATGAACAATTTTTAATTATAACAACTTAAAGTCATCAAAATATCTCATAATTTAAACATCACCAATACTAGGTAGGAAGATGTCATCTCCCATATAAAATAATTCAATAGAAATCAAGAATACTATATTTAAATGGGTGAATCATCCATATAATAAAGCATCATCATAGAAAATGAAATTATCAAAAGAATTGGGCTTACATGCAACAATGCCCAAATACAATATCATAAAATAATATAATCAATAGATAATGTGAGATAGCTCATCAAATCATTCGAATGATATCCAGTATCATATAAATCACAAAGATAATCTATCACAATCAAAATCACAATCAATAAACAAAGGTTATCTCTAGAATATCAAATTTAAAGGGTATGGATATACGAGGACTGACTACACTTTAGACATACGATCTCTAGTATAGCCAACTCATTAGATAGTGAATACTATATATAAATCCACAAAACACACATAAACCCAAACCACAAAGGGAGGATAATAGCACACATCACGCTCTAGGAACCCATGGTCTGCTATCCTCCTTCTAATAGCTGAATCGGTTCCTGCAGTCTTCAGTTACCTCGACGAACATCATGACCCACATCCACCTATGATTCATCAATGCATAGCCTCGGTCATGACCTTGCATTAGCCCCTACATTAACAGATTGCTGGCCTATGCGATACAAGGGGCAACTACCTACCAATCCTGTTATGCGAATAAAATATCATAACAATAATGGTGTCGCGGATTTGGGGCCTGATCGCACGATCAGGCCACCAGGGTAGATATGAGCCAAATTGGTTCACTCATAAACCAAAAAGGGAGCTAGACACAAGTGGACGACATATAGTACTCATATCTTATATCAACATATAGCTCTAGACGTAAGCCAACACATGGCTCCAAATAAGTCAACAATTAACTGTAATATACTAGAGCACTGATCCATCGCTGACATATGGCTCTACTCATAAGCCAACACATGGCTACAATATACTCTCCATAGCGAGTATCATCATCTACACATGATTGATCTCCTTTTGAGTGACATTTACTTACAAAAAATAATCAAACAAATAACGTAACTGCGTTCCATACAACCACTTATTGTTCGAATAATTATTCAATACTCATGAACTACACTCGAACCAAACTATGTATCTTTATATGATAGGTCAAATGAATAACCGAAAAGTGTTACTGAAAATCTCATACCAGATGGTATCACTAAACCATTTATTCAAATTTCTCATCATATAGAAATAAGAAATACTCAAATATGATAATAATAAAGGTAACCATATATATGTTAACATACACACACACACACCATATTATAAATCTCATATAATGGTATATATAAGACATATGATACAGAAGTAATATCTAAGTAAATATATAAACATCATTAGTCAAAAATATTCAAAAGGATGTCATTACTGTATTATCGCAAATCATCCACTAAATCAGTATCAATGTTGAATCACTTATATCCTCAAAATCAATATAAGACGATAGCAAATCAGAAAATAGAAACTAATAAAAATAGATTATTCAAATAAATATAAATAAAAAAATCAATACATAATAATGAAATATTAAAAACATATGATTTCATATAAAATAAATAAATACTAAGAGCTGGTTAATAAATACGTATTCCACAATTAATCACAGAATTACAAATATCTTAATCTTTTATAACATTGGACAGTATTTTAATATCTACTAATAATATTGAAAACTCATTATAAACTCCCAAAATGACTTATATAGCTAAATGTCACATTTAGGAATTATTTTTTAATTTAATATGGTTAAATACAAGAATTTGTACACAAAATGCATGCACGTATGGTTTGCACGCGAATAAATAATTACTTCCAAAATATTGCTATGCGAAGGCTCAAATGTAATATAGGGGGACACGTCAACAAACACATAAAACAAAGAAAAGAAAAATTAAAACATGAAAGCATGCACTAGATTTTTTTTGAAACACGCAAGCATGTGCATAATGCTAGCACGTTATTCATGAATGCAACTTAACTGTTCGTGTGCAAGAAGACCCTAAATCGTGTGTGTATGTATATACTAATGTTTATGTATATTTGATTTAGATTAATGTAAAAGCGGTTCTGTAACAGCAAAAATGTCGACATAACCAGATCCAGAAGTATAAAAATACACACCGCAAAGCAAGTAAAATAACAACTGAAATAGAAAGATAACTGTAAACATCTTTCTCTTACCAAATAGCTACAACAGTTGCTTATTATAAAAGAACCGGCATTGCTTTCCATATGACCTTAAAGTAAAAAAATAGCAACAATGGAAGAAAATGATGAAGATGGAAAAGGAAAACAAAAAAAATCAAACCACTGTCACTCGGCTTTGCATACAAATACACAACACAGCCTGTACCCAATATGGTTCTCACGCACAACAAATACACTTGTACATGCACCCTGATACGCACATACAACACACATATATAAGCACACACAACCTCATAACACATTACTCACACAAACACAGCAAACAACCCGCACAAACACTATCGCATACACAAATACACAGCCATATACTCTAATGCTCACGCACACCCATATATTACACACACACGACCTGCACATCCATGAACACGCTGATTCTAACATTAACAGCAGCAAACGCATGTATATCCACCGTACACATGGAACTCAACACAGCCTTGCACCCAGAACACTCACTCTCACAAACACATATATACATAGTGATGAAACACACACCTCGACTCGCGACGACTCGGTCTCCATCCACGACCCACGACACCACGACCCACGACTCAGTCTCCATCCACGACGCACGACTCACCTACATCCCCGACTCAACTACATCCCCGACTCAACTACATCCCCGACCCACGACTCAATTACATCCCCGGCCAAAACCCTAAGTCGCGAACGACTTACTTCTTTTTTTTTCCCCTCCATATGCCGCACGCGAGCTACCCAGGAAGCGGCCGACCTATTGATGAATCGCGAACAACCCTAAGTCGCAAATCCATCATTGAAACGTTTTTCCCCAATTTGCAGCGACTTTCCATATGTCGCGAACTACCTTATTTAGGTAGCGATCCTTGTTGCCGTGCTAGCTGTTAAGTCGCGAAGAAGCTCCATTAAGTCGCTGCCGAGTCTCTTCCATCCTAAGTCGTTACCGGGCTATCTTAAGTCGCGTGAAGCAGATTTTAGGTCGTTACTTTCTTAAGTTTCAGTCGTGTACTATTGTATAGGTCGTATTTCTTATGTCGTGTGCTGTTTGTCAAGTCGTGTACTGTTTTGTGTTGTAATTTTCTTAAGTCATTTGTGTTGTGTCATAAACCCTATAAGTAGGAATATAATGTCATTGAAATAGGTGGTTGATTATTTTTGAATAAAAATTCTCTTTTATTAGCTTTGTGCTTTCAATTTAAATCGGTAGTTGAGTGTAATCTCCTATCTCCACATACGTCATTCGAGTGCGCTCGAATCTTCGTTTGTGAAGCCGATTCACGGAATCTTGTGCGCAAGATCAACGTCGAAGAATCGTAGATCCTTCATCACGGTATCGTGCACGATCAACGTGTTAAGGATAGCTAGAATTCGGTATCTTCGGATCAACGAATTTGGGCATATCAGTATTTCTCAATCCACCGATTTCTACTTTCATCGTGATATTAATTTTCTGTTAATCCGCTGCGTCACATAGCATACACATACCAGTTGTAACAACCCAGGTTTGAGATATACATGAAATTAAAAATAAAATAAATTTAAAGTTGATTTTTAAATGAGATTTGGGATTTTATTTTATTTCTTTCTCAAATTTATAAGAAATAGGGGTTTTTCATTTATTATAGAAAAGAAATAAATCGTTTAAAATATTTTAGTTGAAGATGTTGGAACCAAAGTTGAATAAAAACATTTATTTGGTTTAAATCTTTTATTTTTAAATAATAATAAAATTTGGACTTTAGTAGACTTCTCTTAAAAATAAAAATTCATTGTTAAAAAATTATTCAAGAAGTCATTTTATTTATTTTTTGGATATGTTTTAAACACTTAGGTATTTTATTTCTTAAAGCCTATTAGTTAAATAAATAAATAAAAGAGAGTATTTGATTCTTGTTGGGTTGGAAAATTATATCCTAAAGCCCAAGTAAAATATGAGATTTCTGACCAAGGAGAATTTCCTAAGTCAAGTTAGCTGTCTCATTTCATTTTACAGTTAACAAAAGAAAGACAATATTTTCCCCATTTTGTGACCTAGGAACTAATATCCAATTTCTTTACTTCTCTTGTAAATTAAACCAACTTTTGAAGCTAAATTTTCAAGTAATCATCTCAAACTAGAATACATCTTATTAGAACTTTAGATTTCAGTTTATTATATGTTAAATTTGGATTTTTGGATGTATTTTGGTTGATTGCTATTTAGGGTTTGCTAGTTGCTAATTTTGAGCTACTGTAGAAGTAGCTGCTCATTTGCAAGGAGGAAAAATTGAGCAAGTCTCACATCTATCTCTAATTGCTTTCCATGATTGAAATTGTTGGGTTGTTGGTGATTTTGTTTGGATGATCTTTGGTAGTTTGATTGGCTGTATAGATTATTGTAAACTAAGTTAGAAAACCTATAGAGCATCTTAGTGTAAACTCGGTTCCTATCTCTTTTCTAAACCACAGTGATATGAAGTCACATAAGTACATGCATTAGGAATTTTGAGTTCATAGCTGCAAGTTCAGTTGCTGGAATGCATGTTGCCAATATCAGAGACGAAGCCTGGAGTTTTCATGCTCCAGGCAACATCACCGGTCGACCGGTAGCTTGCACCAGTCGATCGTTGGGGGTACCGTGGTCGATCAGTCAGGTATTTCTAGACTTACTTCTTTGCGAGTTTTAGCATATTTCCCTATTTCTTCTATTTTTCTTCTGGCTTTCTTATGCTTGCTTGATTTCTGCAATTTCTGGAATTTTGGTAGTTTCATATTTTTAGAGACATTTCATAATTCTAATTTATTTAGGATAATATATATTAAATATATTATATATATAAAAAAATCTTCTTTAAACTAGTTATATTAAATATATTCTTTAGAAATCACTTTTAGAATTTATATTAATATATTATTGATTTAAAAATTCGGATTTCGAAATATAGATTTGAATCTCATATTTAAAAGTATTTTATAAAGGAATATCAAAATTATATATATCAAATTTCTATATGTATGTAGTAGCAAATTTTATAAACACGGCTATTTCACGGTCATTTGACCAATATTTGAATGTTTCAAAAGAAGTAATTTTAATATAAAAATATTATTTCCATTAAATAGAACTCTAATTAAACGTTTTTGTAGTATAAGTGGTATGAGACACTTGTATCACTTTATCGCTTAATTCTTTGACTCGTTTAATAGACTATTTTCTTTTGTAAAATCTACAACCTTTAAGTAAAGATTCAAGTATCGTGAGGTTATAGGACATTAGGATGATAATCATTTGATTGCTAATTAAAAATATTTAACACTTTAATCAGAAATGATCACTTCGACATGCTGTTAGGCTCGTCTTTCATGTTGACTTGCGATATGCTTGTCTTTTTTATCGACTTGCGCTATGCTTGTCTTTTATATTGACTTGTGATATGCTCATATTTTGTATTGACTTGCAATGTGTTCGTCTATTTTGTTGACTTGTGATGTGCTCATCTTTTGTGTTGGCTTGTGATGTGCTAATCTTTTGTATTGACTTGTGATGTGCTCGTCTATTATGTTGACTTGTGATGTGCTTGTCTATTGTTGTAGCTTGCGATGTCTTGCCTATTTTACTGACTTGCGATGGCTCGTCTTTAGTTGTTGACTTACGATCTGCTTGTCTATGACTCGCTTTCATGCTTGTTAATTGATATAATTTTGATGTGGTTGTTATTATGATTTGGATGATTGCCGATGATGGGCATAGTTTTGTTGAACAGCTTAGGGTAACATAAGACTAATCACTCCAAGGTACGAAATAATCGTTGTTTTTCAAGAATGTTTTTCCCTTCTTTATCACAGCGGGTTGTATGAAAACTTTTTTCAAGATACAATGGAGATTTATCTGTGCAAGTTGTGATTACTTGCTCAGATCAGAAGTAGCACTCAGAAGTTAATAATGCTATCGATTTTAGATTTAGAGGAAAATAGAAGTGTTTTCTACGTTGATGGAGTGCACTGTTATATAGAGAAGCGTTTTCTGCGTTGCCCATACACCCCCACCTTGGGGGGGTTGCCACCCTCTGGACCCCCCTCCGTAGGGGATCTTATTTGAAAAAACATTCAACAAGTTTAACTTTATGATATGAAAAGATTATAATGAAGCCTTATTATGTGTAGTGTAGCATACTATATGGGTATTTTTATATCATTAATATTTATACATGCTCATGACATAATGTCACCTTTTTTGATATTTAGAGATAGTCTGGCCTTTTATTATTTTTATAATAGTTGGATTAGACTAAGACTTGACAGGTACAAGGACACAGTGACCTTGGTCTAGCTTAAGAAGTTATATACTATATTACTTGAATGTTAGGAACATCATTTGTTTCTAGCCTATATACTTGTTGTATATTTGTATTTGATGTAGACTTATGTTGTCGTGTATATTTTGAGACCTATCATAGTCTATATGTATAAGTATGTATATGTGGGTCCAGTAATTTCTTTTTGTAGGCTCACACTATAGTGTGATGTTTGATTTGTATTATATTTTGTTGCGATCTATGATTCTATGTTGTATATTATGTGATGTATTGTTCCAATTTATATTAGTCAATGTATTTATTGCTTTGAGAATATCACATCTTTATATTGTGTAATGAGATAAAAGATGACATGATAGTGTTAGCCGAAGGGAATAAACACGGATGGTCGCACCCATCCAGCTTTATTCTCTATATTACTCGACAATATTACTTATAATATTCTTGGACTATATGGGTATAAAGGTGGCGCGATACAGCTTGGCATTAGGACAAAGGTTCAGAATAATAAAGAATGTAAGAGATACGAATCTTGGCTTAGATAGACTTAGAGTCCCGTCCTTTACAGTGCAGGGTAAAACTTAGAATTTATTCCTATTTAGGTTAAAAATATGCATGATTATTAGGAATAATCACCACGACGTATTTGTAAAATTTTGGAAGTACTATACAAATTATAGTTATGAAATGATTTTTAAAGTTTGGAACTCACTTCCATAAAGAGTGAGATTTAATGGATAATATAGATTAAACCTTAAAAGACTTAAAAATTGAATGGTTGTGTCTTGATCCATTACTGATCAGAGTTGGGCAACGTAAGCTGATTGATTGCTTTCCACTGAGCGCATTAATTAGTTATATTATATATGATTGATTGATGCATTTTTGGTTTTTTTTTTAAATTCTTAACAATAATTTAAAATTTATATTGAGTAGGAATCATCCTATGAGAGTTGAAACCTACTCGATATTAATAATGAAACTTGCGGTGTCATTAGTGGCGTAGTTATCTCAAGGAATATTTGAAGTTTGACTTTTGTTTAAAATGCGATGTTAATCCATATGCATGATTAATTAAATATCAAGATGGAATTAAAATCTGATGGTTGCATAACGTTTGCATGGACGAATGGATGTATTATTGAATTGTTAGTAGTGAATTATTATTTTTATAAAGAGATAAAGATTTATTGAAAGTAATTTAATAAATGCAAGCATCTATTTAGATTAAAATCTCTTTGAGTGAAGAGATATACTTTATGTTAAATTTCCTGTTGGATACTTTAAGAATTCTAATCGAGGCATTTGACTAACTTCATCAATACGAATTTCTAAACACTAGGACGAGGCAGTCAGACATAGAATTTTGAGTTGCAATATTCTAAAAGTCATATGATGTTTTTGAAAGAGTTATAAGTAATATTTAAATGAGGAAATAAAGTTTTTAAGGGAGTAAAATATTATTTAGAAATGAAATGATATTTTGGAAAAGGTTATACACATATATAGTGATTTTTTATGAAGAAAATATCTTGAAGATAATAGTATTTTAACAAAATACTATGAGCTGTATATTTTACTTTTGAAAGAAAATGGCATATAGAATTTTGATAATAATATTAAGTGATTGATTTGGGATTGAAAAATATTATTTAAAAACGTAGAATATTATCTAAAAAGATATTTTTGTACACAAATTGTGAAGATAAATTCATCTACTATGAAAATAGTTATACATACATATCTATGTGTTTTAAAAATTTAAATGTTAAAAAAAAATTAAATTGAAAACAATAAGGATATAGTATATGTATTAATTTTAGATCATGTTGCAACTACCGAGCATTAGCGATAACAGAAGACAGTGGTGATGCGATGTTGATTTCACTATTAACATTGCAGTCATTTGACAAAGCAATTCGCTATGAATTGATGGCAATGCAACGTCGTTATATTATTTGATGTATATAAATTTGTGTATGATCATTTATAAGATATATGTTAAAATGAATTATGTGTGATGCTTTTAATTGGTTGTATAAGAAATACTTTGATTTAAATGAATTCTAAAATTTTACGTATAAGTCCTTAATTAAAGGAAGTTAAATAAAAGAATATCGTATTATAAAAGATGTAAGATAATTGTGTAAGAAAATTTTGGAAATTTCAAAATAAGAAAATAATCGAAGAAAATGAAATTTTGTATTATGATGTCTTGAAATCAAAATATTTTAAATCATGAATCAATAAGATTGGTAGAAATAAATAATTTAAGAAGCAATTGTAGTGTTTGTAAAATGCAAAGTTTAGAAATTTATTGCTGAGAAAGGAATTTATCAAGAATAAGATATTTAGAATTTTAAAAGTAATTTTGTGATTTTTTTGAAAGTAGAAGTTATGTTAAACGAATCTTGTAGACAAATTAAAATGGCAGAAATTCATTTAGCTATATGATTGTCTTTTCATTAAAAGGTTAAACTTTACAATTAACTTTGTATGATTTAATTAAGTTGTTAAATTTTTTTGAATAATCTAATTGTAGTAAATAAAAAATGTTTTAATTTCTTATAGATTTTTTCAAAGCAAAGAAGGGAGATTTGTGAAATGGGTTTTAAATTTTGGTATAAAATATGTTATTTACTAAAATAAGTTTTATAATTGTGAAAGGAAGTCTTCAAAATGTAAATAAGATGAATTTTGATAAGGTAAATATTTTAGTAAGAGAAAAGAAAATCATTTTAGATTGATATAGACAATTCCTTATCAGAAGTTGTTTTTCCCAATTATGAATTAGAAATATAGAAATTTAGGTTGAAAAAATATGTTAGAAAGTTGAGCAAGGATTGGATTTTTTTTTAATTTTTCATTTTTATGGAAGATGATTATTTGAGGAATGAACTTTTGCAATAAAAATGAATTATACTATGAAGTTTACAATAATTAAATAAGGAAGATCTTTAAATTATTTCATATCCTTATTCTAAGAGATTAATTGAGTTGGATGTCTTTTTACTGCCTAAAGTGTTTAATATTCTAAACCATAAGAGATGTTATATTTTTAAAGGGTAAAAAATAAGTGGGTGCACTAATTTTCAAAATTGTGAATAAAAAGTGTTAAAGGAAGTTAATTCTATAAATGAATGTGCTTAGGTGAAAGAATGTTTTATATCCGTAAAATTTATTTAAAAATAAAGAGTGAGAAATGATTTGGAAAATGAATTTTTGGAAATGAATATATAAGGAATAATGGAAAATTAAATGATGGAATTACATAATAAATAATTTCTTGAAACAGAGAATATTTGCATCATTTGTAAAAGTACAAATTTGTGAGAAAATAATTCTTGAAAGAAGAACTTGAAATATTTCTAGAATGAGTTAATTATTTCTCAATATTAAGATTTTAAGATTAGAGGTTGGTTGAAAAATCAAGTTCTTGGAAAATAATTTGGAAGGAAAGAGGATAAACAAATTATTATAGATACATATTTTATAGGAATGAGATATAAGAAAGATGTCTTAATCTTTTGAAAAGTAAATCAAAGATTTTATAAGTACAAATGCTAAAGTTTATTAAGAATAATTGTATTGTTTTATGTTTGGATGCTTGATTATGGTGTTGCTAAGGCATACTTTGGAAAATAAAAGTACTACTTATAAGTAACCTATATCTATTATTGACTTCTCTCTGCAATGGAGTTGCGAAGATGTAATTTTCTTAAGGTGGAGTTTATAACAACCTTAGTTTTAGATATACCTGAAATTAAAAATAAAATATATTTAAAGTTCTGTTTTAAATGAGATTTGGAATTTTATTTTATTTATTTATCAAATTTATAATAAACATGGGTTTCTTTAAATTATTATAGGAAAGGTAATCAATCATTTTAAAAAATTTAATTGAAGATGTTAGAACCAAAGTTGAATAAACCATTTATTTGGTTTAAATCTTTTATTTAAATGAAGGAAAACTTGGAGATTAGAAAACTTCTCTTAAAAATAAAGATTCATTATTAATTTTTTTTCAAGAAGTCGTTTTATTTATTGTTGGGATATGGTTTAAACATTTAGGCATTTTATTTCTTGAAGCCCATTAAATAAATAAATAAATAGGGTATTTGTAATGACCTGTAATTTTTTCACTTTAATCTGGAATATTAAATTAATTTTAAATATTCAAATATAATTTTATTAAACATAAATAATCATGTTTTATGTGATAAATAATATTGATGATTTTTTTGGAAAAATATTTATAAAAATACATTCTTGGAAGATATCGATAATATGATCGAAAATCGTTTTAACGATAAACAACTTTCTAACCATCAACAGTCGTGCATGATTTTTTCTACACACACTTATTTGACTATTTAAAAAAATAAGGATTAATAACATTTTTCATTTTTGAAAATAACAATAGTTATGTTGTCATTAATGATGTCATCATTTTCGTAAATGAGCATATAACGAAGGTTTTAGTATTTCGGGTATTCAAATATCCAAATAATTTTTTAAATGATGAATAATCCATTTTAATAATTATATAGTGATAAAAATTGATGTATAATAGTTTTATAAATGTATAAACTTGTTTTATAAAAATATGCAAATTTCTTCGCACTTTGCCAGTTTAACCGCTTAATTTTGCAACACTTGTTTAAATATTGATTTATATGGTTTTGTAATTTAAATGTGCAAGTTCTTATTATTCTAAGATGATAAGAAATATATTTCTTGTTAGTTCCTGAGATAATGGTCTTGATGACAACTACCTCTAGACTAGTTAGAAAATATAAATACTAATATTCTTGTCTAGATATATATATGTATATGTAGGATATATATGCATGTACTGAAGAATGAAGACTGTACAATATAAAGATTCAAGATTAAGTATAGAGATTCAAGACTAACGAATTCAAGGTTGAAGAAACCAAGATGGAAGAATCATTAGTATCAAGAGTTCAAGAGTTTAAGAGTTCAAGGTATCAAGATAAGTAATATGTCTAGATTTATGTCAAAACTTCATAATAGCACTAAAGTATTTATTAAGATTTTAATTATGGAATGGAATCCACCTTCTTGCTTTAATAACACGACCTCTTTAGTTGGATGGAACCCACGACTATCTCCATGGAATGGAATCCACGAAATTTTCAAAATGATTTATTTTAAATATTTTTCCTAAAACTTTTTAAAGTCATCTCTCTCAGTTTAAATATTTTAGCCTAAAATTATTTTTATTATCTTTCATATTTTGATTTCAAAATCATCTCTTGTTTTTAAACTATCTCGTGGTTTTAATATTGCAGCTTTTAAATCTCAAAAATGTATTCTATACTTCGTTTTTAATATTACTTTTATATTATAGATTATATTTTTTTAAGATTTCTTTTTAATCTCTTCTATAAGTTTAAACTATATTTAAAATGGTTTATAAACTTCAGAAATTATTTTGACAAGTTTTAGAAAGGAAATCTCTTTTAAAAATAAAAATCAATTTTCAAAATTAACTAGGGCATGTCGACATACCCTATCCCCCCATGTCGTCATGGTAGCCGTAGAAATTCAAATTTCAAATTTTTAAGTGAAGTGTCTATTCGTCATAATCTTTCTTAAATGGACATGACTATTGTTCTTCTATAAACACCAGCTGTTTTCAACAAATTTTAAGTTAATTTTTCTTTATTTCTTCACTCCTTCTTATCCACTCAAGTATTCACTTATATTTTAACAAAACTCTGCCAAAATCCTAAGTGAATCAAACTTGAACATCTCTAGTTTGATTCTTTGCCACTCTCTCTCAAAAAACTCGGTTCTATTCAGAATTATAGGATCATTTTTAATCAAAGATCAAAAGATCAAAGTGTATTGAGTCTCTCTCTATCAAAGTGTGATTGGAAACGGTGTGATTCTGGCCTATAAATCAATTGGGTCTGATTGTAGCTGTGACGATCCTGTTTTTAAATCAAATTTAATTTAATAATTTACACAGAAATTTTTTAAGTTAATTTGAATTAATTTTAAATATTCAAAAAAACAAATGAACATTGTATGAGTGATGTATCTGTGTTGTGATTAATGGAATCAACTTTTGTTTCCTCTGTTTATTTTCATATAATGTTGTTATAAGCTCCATCTGAACTGGAATTCGATGTTTGAATTTTCGGCAGTCGAATACAAGTGAGGTATTTGATGTCGATTTTCGAACGCTGGATTTCGGGTCGTGACAAGTGGTATCAGAGCCAAAGGTTGAGTAAGAACTTTTGCTACGGAGTATAACATATTAGGTGGCTCATTAGAGATAGGGTGAAGAATACCCTAAAATGAGTACAAACTAAGAGTCGAAACCTTAAAATTTCTTGGTCTATATCTTTTAAATGTTGATATTCCTTGAGATATCTCGTCTGTATAACTAAATCAGGTTTTCTGACTATTACAGATAGTGAGAATGAGTGGCCGAAGAGGACGAGCGAGGGGATGGGGAAATGCCACTACAGCTGGTCAAGTCCCTGCAACAGTAGAAGCAGCTATATCTACTCAACCTCGGCCGAATCTGGCTGATTTATATAAAAGTTTCTCAAGGCTGGTGGAAAGTCGTTCACATGCAAGTAGTCTATTATCGAATCACAAGCCTGGATCCGATCATGTGAAAGAATTTTTAGAGGGCTGAAGTTAGAAGACGATCAAATGCAATTATTAGCTTCTTGGCAACTCCAAGTAGAAGCTCTAGCCTTGTGGGAAACAGTTACTGTGGATGAACCAGAAGATGAGTTTACTTGGAGTCGATTTAAAGAGGTGTTTGAGCAGCGGTACATGCCGTCTGCTGGTATCTCCCGAATGTACTAGGAATTCACGGATTTGAAGCAAGGAAGTTTATCGTTTGAAGAAAACTTGAACAAGTTCAGTGCATTATCTCGGTTTGGTCCAGAGCTGGTGAACACCCCCTAAAGAAAAATGAAAGGTTTATTCGAGGAATGAATAAGAAGTACCACAAGAGGATGACAGCTCATGTCAAAGAATATTTTTCTGAATTGATCGATATGGGTTATAGATACGCTACTCTAGATATGCAAGAAGTTCCGAAGGTAAAAGGGAATGCGAGTAATCCGAATTGGAAGAAAAGGAAATTCGAAGGGAAGAAACCATATCAAGGAAAAGAGAAGAAGAACAATCAAGAGAACCAGGCCCAGGGCGTTATTTGTTTTAATTGTTTTGAGAAGGGCCATTATTCAATCAGCTGAAAAACCCGAAGAAACAAATAAAGAAAGAGCAACCTGTGAAGACTAGTCAGGGAGTTAGAGAATGCTTTTATTGTGACAAGCCGGGCCATGTAGTTAAAAATTGCCCGTAAATGAAGCAAGCTTAAGTGGAGAATGTGTACGCGATAAAGGGTGACCCCTCAACTTCAAAAGCGAACAAAGGAAAAGGAGTTCTAGAAGGTAACCTTATTATTTATGATAAAATTGTTAGGATTTTGTTCGATATGGGAGCTTCACATAGCTTTATCTCCCAATAAACAGTAAATGAATTAAAAATTAAACCCGAATTTGTCGACGAACCCATTTGTGTGAAGAATCCAGTTGGTAGTCCTGCAAATCTTTGTCTATATTCTAGGAAAGTCCCTATCTCATATTATTGCCATCAATTTCCTATCAACCTCTATGTTCTCGTCTTTAACGAATTTGAAATCTTACTCGGAATGAATTGGTTAACCAAATATGAAGCTAAACTAGACAGTAACAATCGGACAATTTTGGTTAAAAGAAGTTTGGAAATTTTATTGAAATCTCTTGTGAGGATCCGAGTCCTAAGAGAGATAAACTGATGCATACTTTGGGATATTCCGAACCTAGTCTAGAATCTATATCTATTGTCTGGGAATTTCCCGATGTATTCGAAGAGGTCAAATCTTTACCCCCGCACAGAGAAATTGAATCCAGAATTGACTTAGTACCCAATGCTCATCCTGATGTCCATGCAAGCCACAGGATGACACCCAGGGAAAGAACAGAACTAGTCAATCAAACCCGATATTTGCTAGTAAAAGGATTAATACGTCCTAGTGTTTCCGATTAGGTTTCAGCTGTGGTATTCATCGCTGAGTCTGACGGATCCTTGAGATTCTGCGTAGACTACCGCGATCTCAATAAGCTAACTCTCAAAAACAAATTTCTGTTACCCAGGATCGACGACTTATTCGATCAACTGCACGGCGCACAATTCTTTTCAAAGATGGATCTAGCCCAAGGATTCCATCAACTGCTTGTTGCTGAAGATTGTGTTCAATTAACTACTTTCAGAGGTCTAAGCACATTCTACGAATGGTTAGTCATGTCTTTCGGACTAACCAATGCTCCCGCATACTTCGTAGACTTAATGACCCGTGTATTCCTAGGAGTATTGAATAAATTTGTTTTGGTGTTTATTGACGATATTCTAATCTATTCCAAAACGGAAGAGGAGCATGCTGAACATTTAAGAATTGTTTTGGAGATATTAAGGAAGAATATTCTATTTGCCAAATATTCTAAGTGTCGTTTTTAGGTCAAAGAAGTTAGATTTCTCGGTCACATTGTTAACGAAGAGGGAATCTCTGTTGACCCGGGCAAGATTTCAGCTATTCTATACTGGAAACAACCCACTACTCCGAAAGAAGTTAGAAGTTTTCTAGGTTCAGCGGGATATTACAGAAAATTTGTCCAAGATTTCTCCAAGTTAGCTAGTCCATTAATTAAGCTAACAATGAAAAATGCAAAGTTCGATTGGACTCCAAAGTGTGATGAAGCTTTCCAAGAGTTAAAGAGGAGATTAACTACCACTCCCGTTCTTGCTATCATTAATGGGAATCAAGGCTTATCTGTTTATACAAATGCTTGTGTTGATGGTGTGTGTGTTGTGCTAATGCAGAATGGGAAAGTAATTGCCTACGCGAGTAGACAATTGCATTCGCATGAGAAAAACTACCCAACACACGATCTCGAACTTCTGGCAATTATTCTTGCTTTAAAGATATGGCTCACTATCTTCTGGGTAAGAACCTCTTTCAGCTTTTCTAAAGAAAATTTAAAAGTTCAACTTAACTTAATATTTGTACTTAATAAACCCTTATTGTTTTAGGTAAAAAATTCGAATTATTCACCGATCACAAATCTCTGAAATATCTCTTCACCCAGAAAGATTTAAATTTGAGGCAAGAATGATGGTTAGAATTTCTAGCGTCATATGACCTAGATATTATGTATACGCCTGGAAAAGCCAACGTCGTGGACGATGCTTTGAGTAGAAGGCATGCTATTCTTTCTCATCTTGTTGTCGCTCCTACTCTTCTTAAGAAGATCGCAAGTAAGTAAAAAGAAGATAATTTTCTTTAAGAAATATACAGAAGAATTCGTCGTGGTGAAAATTCCAGTTTTGAGGTCGATAAGAATAGAATTGTAAGACTGAAAGGCAGAATGTGTGTACTAGATATCCTGATCTGAAACGCGAAGTTTTGGACGAATGTCACAAGTCTAAACTTAGTATCCATCCAGGAGTTAAGAAGATGTATAGAGACATTAAAAGAACTTTCTGGTGGAAAACAATAAAGAGGGATATATCCATACATGTGAGTCATTGTTCTACTTGTCAACAAATTAAAAGCGATCAGAAGAAGATGGCAGGTTTACTCCAACCATTGGAGGTACCTAAGTGGAAGTGGGATCAAGTATCGATGGATTTTATCGATGGGTTGTCACGTACTCGAAAGGGGAATGAAGCAATTTGGGTTATTGTGGACTGTTTGACTTAGACAGCCCACTTTATCCCAGTAAAATCTACCCAGACAGCAACAAGTTTGGCCGAATTGTATGTAAAAGAAATTGTTTGTCTTCATGGTATACCAAGAAATATAGTGAGTGATCGTGATCCGATCTTCACTGGTAGATTTTGGGAGGCTTTCCAAGCCGCATTGGGAACCAAACTTAACTTCAACACTACTTATCACCCGTAGTCTGATGGGTAGACTGAAAGAATAAATCGAATCTTAGAAGACCTATTGTGTGCTTGTATACTTGACTTTGGTGGTTCATGGGAGGACTATTTACGTCTAGTTGAATTCTCATATAACAATAACTATCAAGCCCGTATTGAGATGGCTCCTTTCGATGCTTTATATGGTCATCCGTGTCGATCACCTAAATGCTGGATTGAGTCATGTGATAGACTCATTCTTGGACCAGATATGATTAAAGAAGCCACAGAAAAAGTTGATTTTATTTGAAAGAAATTGATAACTGCTCAAAGTCATCAGAAGAGTTATTACGACTGCAGGAGAAGAGCTTTAGAATTCTATGTAGGAGATTCTATATTCCTAGAAGTGTCTCCAATGCGTGGTGTGTTGAGGTTTGGAAAGACTGGCAAGCTAGCACCATGATATATTGGTCCTTTTCCTATATTGGAAAGGATCGGTCCTTTAGCATATCAAGTGCAGCTACCCGACTGGTTATCTGGCGTACACGATGTATTTCACGTTTCACATCTTCGAAAATATGTGCATGATCTAGATAGTATTATCGAAGAGGCAGCTCAGCAGGATCTTGAAATCACTCCTAACTTAGCAGTTAAAAGGGAACCGTTAAAAATCATTGATCGGGATGAAAAGAAGCTAAGGAATAAAGTTGTAAAACTGGTTAAAGTACAATGGAGTGGTGATCCAAACGACTGTACTTGGGAAAAAGAGGATAGCATGCTGAAGTCCTATCCTAATTGTAGAGTGGATATTTCGGCTTAAACTGGTAAGCCATTTCTCCATCTTTTTCTGTGTTCTTATATTATTTGTTTGTCTCTCTCTTTCTTTCAATTTTCGAGGACGAAATTTTCTTAAGGGGTAATCTGTAAAGATCCTGTTTTTAAATCAAATTTAATTTAATAATTTATATAAAAAAATTGAGTTAATTTGAATTAATTTTAAATATTCAAAAAAAAACAAATGAATATTGTATCAGTGATGTAAGTGTATTGTGATTAATGGAATTAACTTTTGTTTCCACTATTTGTTTGCATCTAATGTTGTTATAAGCTCCATCCGAACTGGAGTTCGACGTTGAATCTTCGGCGGTCGAATACAAGTGAGGTATTTGATGTCGATTTTTGATTGCTGTATTTCGGGTCATGACAGTAGCTCATAAATCTATTAGGTGATCTTGTAGCCTGGTTAAATCAAGAAAGTTTACTATGGACTCGAAGAAAGAGGGTGTATCTCGTGGCCTTAAAATCGAGGTTGCAATATCGACATTATATTTGGAAAAAAAATCTGCACAAGAAATTGTATGGGACTGGATGTAGGGTAAAACTGAACCCGTATAAAATTCTGGTGTGTTATTCCCTTTACTGATTTTTATTTACTATTTGCATCTATGTCTGATTCTGTGATTGTCTCTATGTTTGTGAATTGCATCTATCTGCGTTTGATTTCAAAAGATTTCAAAAATTCCATAAAATCCATTAAACGCTATTCAACCCTCCTCTGGTGTTAATCCAGCCTTAAGATCCAAATCTGCATTTCCAATATTTGGTATCAGATGATTGGTTTTCAAAATTTTCATAATCTAATTTTTGAAAAGTTTTCAAATAGCTGCCAACAATGGTAATGTCAACATTATCACTAGTTCATTTATAGAAGGTCAGTCTACTACCAGACCACCACTTTTTAATGGCAGTAACCATGCATATTGAGCATGTAGAATGAAAATCTATTTACGATCAATAGGATTAGACACTTGGAATATCACATAAACTGAGTACATTGAACCCACAACAAATTTTGCATAGTGGACGTCTTTAGGTCTGCATATGAAATCTGGAAAACTTTGCAAGTTATCATGAAGGATCAAGCAAAGTTAAACAGACCAAAATATCTATCTTGACCAATCAATTTCAATTATTTAAGATGAATCCCTATGAGTCCATTTCAGACATGTACAGTAGGTTTCAAGACATTGTGCACTCACTAATTGCATTGGGAAAAAACTTTACCAAAGAAGATCAGGTTAGAAAAATTCTGAATTCACTCACTCCGGAGTAGGATCAGAAGACTCTAGCAATTGAAGAGGCTAATGTTATTAGTACTTTGAAAATTGAAGAATTAATTGGGAATTTGATGTCCTTTGTAGTACAAATGCAAGGGAGAAGAGAAAGCAATGCCTTAGAAAAGAAGTCGATAGCATTCAATGCCATAACAGTTAGCTCAGACTCAAATAGTGACGGCGATGAAGAAATAGCCTTGATGATAAGAAATTTTAAAAAGATTCTGAAATAAAGAAAGATGAACAACTACAAGAGAAATAATTACAAGAATTCTGGAAATAATAATGAGACTCTCAACAACGTCAGATTCTATAATTGTGATGAGCTAGGCCACTTAAAAAGAGAATGTCCACTCCGGATAAGCAAAAATTTCGTCCAAGTAATGATTCGTCAAAGAAAAGGAAGAGAGCGTATAGTACTATACTAGACGATTCAGATCATCCTCTATTAATGAAGATCAGAAGACAGAAAATTCAAATATGTGCTTTACAGCTATTCATGAATCTGATCATCTTGTCAATATGGATCTAAAAATAGGTACGCATTTTAATTATATTGGTTGAAATTGTTTGCTTAAATTTTGAATGTTTGCATGTTTTGAAATTGCTTATTGTTTGAATTTAAAATTTTAATTTTCTAATAATATTATTTTAATAATATTTTTAATATTAATATATTAATATTAAAGTGTTATTATATTTATATTATTTCAAATAAAATATAATTAGAATATAAGATATACATATATATATATATATATATATTAATCAAAAAAAATCAGTCACATGTATTATAGGACCCATGTCGACATGGCCCAACCCACTATATCGACATCCATATTAGAATTTTGAAATTCAAATTTGAATTCAATACTTTGAATTTCCCTCCACCTTTTCACCAACTTCAAAGCTCTTAAAAGGTGTCTCTTGACTAGAGAACATGACTATTGAATATCTATTTATCCCCTTAACTTTATCCTATCTTTTCACTTTCATTTCAAAATTCAAACTCTCTTTATACTCTCAAGCTCTCTACTCTCATCAAAAATGGCTTCTTCAAGCCTCCACCATTAGGTTTTCCAAAGCCATCAAAGTATTCCTCTATAATGACCCGGAAGCTATCAAAAGTTACATAAGCTATGCAAATTTTGGAAAAGTACATACGGAATATTTGCTATCTTTAGTGATTTTCCTTCATATAAACTCAATGTTCTTTTCAGAAAGAATCAAATTCTCAGTTTAGTTAATGATTCTCAAAATAATTTTGTTTATTATCCAAATCTTGTTAAAATATATTATGCTAATTTGAATCATGTTTTTTATGATGGTAATGAAGGGGAAGTTTGGAGTAGTGTTAAAGGAACACAAATTGTTTTAAATAGTGAGATATTGGGAAATATTTTGGGTTGTAAGTATGTGAGAATGAATCTTTCAGATTTTCAAATTGATGAACACAACCGTGAGACATTTCATCACATTTCTGAAGGAGATGATAACTTCTAATTTATAAATCAAAATTTCCGTCTGAAAGCAAGAATTTTAAACCTTCTTTTGCAATATACCATGACTCCAAGATCGGGAAATTTCAATCATCCGACCTTAAAAGTTTGTAAGGCTCTTTTTGCTATTGATGGGCACTATGATATTAATTGTGCATAAGTACTTTTGGATGAACTTCTTCATAAAAATTATACTTAAGGAGAAAACACTTTGTATCATGGGATTTATCTTACTTGGATTTTTAACTATTTTGGAGTTGATTACAAGAGAGAGGAGTTTGTTTCTCGAAAAGTGTTTAACCATGCAAATATCTCTCTTATGAAAATCTCACTTGTGTTTCAACCATATGAAACACTTACCGAAAAAGATGAAAGTTTGGCTCATGAAGAAATGGATGAAGAAGAAGAGGAGGCAGAAGGGGAGGAGATGGAGATTGAAGAAGAAGGAGAGGAGGAGGAAGAGACATCATTGGAAAGTATTGAATACCCTATCTCTCTAACAATCCTTCTAATAGGGCACTTCTCAAAAACCAAAAGACAATAGTGGAAAACCAACGGATTCTCAAAACACCCCTTAGTAAAAAGTAGGATAAAATTTCCACCAAAATAAACAAGTTCCTTTGGAAAGTGAGTCGCAAACTTGGATTATCATCTTCATCATCCTCTATCAAATTCTAGTTTTCATTTCATGTTGTATTGTTTTGATTAGTTAATGTTATGTATTGTTTATGTCATGTTAACTAAAATTTATCAATGAAAATCATTTATTTCTGTTTATTAGCTTTAAAATTTCTCTAGAATGCTTGCTTTTATATTAAAAGTTATATATAGACTTGTACATAATATAAAGAAACAAAGCATATTGCCAAAATTAACAGGGGCATGTCGACACCCCCTACCCATTATCTCAACGTGTAACGACTAGAAAGTAATATTGTTCTGAATTTGGAATTGACATAACTACCTTGTGTCTTTTCATTACACACGACTTTATAACCCTATAAATACCCGTTTCTTCCAAAAAATGCATATTTTTATTTCTCCTTATTTTCTATTGAATTCTTTATGTTTTATCAAATAACGGCCTCTCATATTCATAATCTAAGTGAGAATCTTGAAGAAAATCCCAATTCCTTCAAGAACATACTTGCTTTTATTCTTCGCAATCAATATCACATAGAATTATGCCAAATACAGAAGATAAAGGAACATGAAAGGCGCTTCAATGCCATTCGATGGATGGTTTCAGCCCTCAACAAAGAAGAACTCGAAGCAAATCCATAAGGAACTCTAGAAAAGGATAATGAAGAATGGGATGCTATAAAGTCAGATCCTATCTCCGGTGAAGAAGGATAGGTTGAAGTTCCAAGAAATGTTTGATTTGACTTGTATGGTTTGATTTACTTTGATTTGGTTTGATGTCGTTTGAATTGTTTGGTTTGATTTGACTTAATTGGAATTGTTTAAATTGATTTAAACACGGTATGCAATATATGATTGAAATGGTGTGGCTTGATAAATATGCTGATTGATTATGTTTGAAGTTTTCATATCTCTCATATTTACCTTACTATATTTTACTCATATTATTATATGTCTTAATTGTATTATACTATTCTGTATTATTATCGTATATAGTGCTACAGTATTAGTTTGAGGGGGAATTACATATGTAGGATATATATGTTGGTACTGAAGAATGAAGACGGTATAATATAAAGATTCAAGACTGAGCATAAAAGATTCAATTCTGAGTATAAAGATTCAAGACCGACGAATTCAACGTTGAAGAAACCAAGACTAAAGATTCGTGAGTATCAAGAGTTCAAGGGGTTCAAGAGTTCGAGATATCAAGATAAGTAATAGTGTCTAGATTTATGTTAAAACTTCATAATAGCACTAAAATCTTTATTTGGATTTTAATTATGGAATGGAATCCACCTTCTCGCTTTAATAGTGGGTTGGAACGCATGACCTCTTTAGTGGGATGGAACCCACGACCTTCTCTAATGGAATGGAATCCATGAAAGTTTCAAAATTATTTATTTTAAATATTTTTCTCGAAACTTTTTTAAAGTCATCTCTCCCAATTTAAATATTTTAGCCTTAAATTTTTTTTATTATCTTTTATATTTTGATTTCATAATCATCTCTTATTCTTAAACTATCTCCTAGTTTTAATATTATAGCCTTTAAATCTCAAAAATATATTCTATAATTAGTTTTTAATATTACTTTTATATTGTAGATTTCTTTTTTTAAAAGATTACTTTTTAGTCTCTTTTATAAGTTTAAATTATATTCAAAATGGTTTATAAACTTCAGAAATTGTTTTGAAAAGTTTTAGAAATAAAATCTCTTTCAAAAAAAATCAATTTTCAAAATTAACTAGGGCATGTCGACATACCTCATCCCTCCATGTCGACATGGTAGTCTTAGAAATTCAAATTTCAAATTTTCAAATGAAGTGTATTCATCATAACCTTTCACGAATGGACATGACTGTTGTTCTTCTATAAATACAAGTTGCTTTCAACGAATTTTAAGTTAGTTTTTCTTCATTTCTTCACTACTTCTTCTCCACTCAATTATTCTCTTATATTTTAACAAAACTCTATCAAAATCCTAAGTGAATCAAACTTGATCATCTCTAGTTTTATTCTCTACCACTGTCTCTCAAAGATCTTAGTGCAATTCATAGTTATAGGATCATTTATAATCAAAGATCAAAAGATCGAAGTGTATCGAGTCTCTCTCTATCAAAGTGTGATTTGAAATAGTGTGATGGTGGCCTGCAAATCAATTGGGTGTGATTTTAGCCCGTAAATCAATTAAGTGATCATGTAGTCTGGTTAAGTCAAGAGAGTTTGCCCTGGACTCGAAGATAGGATGGTGCTCGTAGCCTTGAAATCGAGATTGTAATACCTACATCATATTTGAAATAAATTGGTATAAGAATGGAATTAATGATGACTTCCAAGGTGCAGGTGACTTTCTTTTCTCCTCCCCAATTCCCTTTCTTCGCCTCGTCTCAGTCCATTCCGCTCCTTCTCCCCCCTATCGCCTCTCCTATGCCATTTTCTCCTCCTCATTCCCTATTATCACTCCTTCTTTCTCCCTCATCGACCAAATCTGGTCGCGTCTACAAGGTCATGTCGACTGGGGTCGAGTCTACAATTCCAATTCTCCACTCGGTCTCTGATTTTCCTCAGTTGCTTAGTAAAAATTTGTCTAAGCTAGATGCTGTTGCTCACCAATGCTCGAGTTCTATGGCTACGAATGTTGTCTGTCCTAATGCTACAATTATCACGAATTATGTCTGTGATTCTCCTATTGTCGCGAATGCTTCTTTTATCGTGAATGCCGACCTTGAACCTCCTAATGTTTCGAATGCTATCTGTGATTCGCCATCGTCTCCGACTGGTGAGCAGCTTTTTCCTATTACATTCGGCGGTAATATGTGTTTTCTTGAGAATACTGATTGTGTTTTGGGGAAGCATGTATCGAACGCTGTGTTCAATGATCGTGGTATTGGTTGTATGTCTAGTTGTGAAGTGGGATCAAGATCGGCTGTGAACTCCAGTTTTAATCAATGCACTTATGATGCTTGTGCTAATGCCTCTGCGAATATTGTTCCTAAAAACTGTGAAAAATGTTCGAGTGCTTCCAGGTCGCTCTTCTAGTTTGCCCATTGTTGAGGAACGTCCTGGTCTTTCTGCTCCGTCGCTGGCAGTCCCTAAATCTTGGTCATCACTTTTCAATTCTCTGCCACGTAATGTGGGTGTCTACATACCAATTGATTCTGATATTGTCGAAGAAAATGGAGTGATGATCCCTCCTCCAATTGTTATGCAAGCCGGAGTGGAATATTGGTCTGAATATTTGGTTGGATTCTTTTTGAAACCAAATCACCGTCTTCGTGATCCGTCTTTTGTTTGTCGAAGGGCTTGGAAACTGCATGGTAATCTGCATGTGAAGCCGATTGACTCCATGTATTATCACAAGTTTTCCTCTTCCGAGGAATGTCGGCTTGTTCTTGAGGCTGAGCCTTCTTTTTTTGATGAAAAGCCTTTTATTATTACTCCTTGGTCTCCAACTTTGGCGAGTGCTCGTGAACAAGTTCAATCTATCCCTGTTTGGGTTTACATTTCGCAAATTCCATCTGCGCTTCAGCCTTTGCTTGGGTTGAATTGGCTAGCCTGTAACGTTGGTAAATTGAAATGCTTTGATACTAATACGGTCGCGCATGACAAATTGGTGTATGCTAAGGCTCTTATTGATATTTCTTCCTCTAAGCCTCTCCCCGCTTCTATTCCTATTCAGCTTGCTGTTGGGGCACATAGCGAAGTCCGTGTTCGATATGGTTGGGTTCCAGATATTTGCTCCTCCTGTCACTCTTTTGGTCATCTAGCTATCTCCTGCCTTCATTCCAAAGCCTCTGCGGCTGCTCCAAAGATCCCTCTGCCTCGTCCCCTACTCAGGAAATGGATTCCTAAGGTTTCTTCCCCTCAGATTGCCCCCTCTCCTATTGTTCCTTTATCTGATCAAGGTCCCCCTCCATTTTCTGTTCCTAGGAATGCCTCTCCTACTATTTCTGTTGTCCCTTGTGATGCCTCTGCAATTCCCTTAGCTACTCCTGAGTCTGCTCTGCCGCTTTTGCCTATTGTTTGGGATGAGTCCGAGCGGTGTTGGGTTGATCACAATCTGATATGCGATTTAACCCAGTGGATGATTCCTATTTCATATTTGTTTTTGATGATCAAAAGGATCTTAGATGCCTTTATTACAAACCGTCTGGGGATTCCTTTGTTCTTGATTTGGAAGGTTTATATGCGAGTTCGAATTCTGTCATGCTAACTGATACTACTTGGGATCGATCTTTTATTTACCCTTCTGATGTTATGTGTTATGATCCTTGTCTTTCTATCCATTTCCACCCCTTTGCTGGTCTTCGTGGGATTGTTCCTTTGGTTTCTTTCCAGGTGCCTGTGGAAGATGGTGATTCTTCCTCTTTGGAAGAAACCTAGTCTTGGTGATTTATATAGTTACTGTGGCATGTCTGTCACATACCTGCGCTGCATTTTCTTTTTTTCTTAGTAGTTAAGGTACTTTTACCTTACTCCTATACTTCAATTTTATTACGTTCGTAATAAAAGTGGACGGTCCACTATAAAACCGGCTGGCCTTGCCAAAAAATCTACATAAGAAATTGTGTGGGACTGGATGTAGAGTAACTCCGAACAGTATAAAATTGCGGTATGTTCTTTCCTTTACTTCTTTTTATTTACTATTTGCATCTATGTCTGATTCTATGATTGTCTCTGTGTTTGTGAATTGCATCGGTCTGTGTTTAATCTCAAAAGATTTCAAAAATTCCATAAAATCTATTAAACACCATTCACCCCTCGGCCCTCTAGTGTTAGTCCAGCCTTAAGATCTATAATCTACATGTCCAAGTTTTTTTTACAAATATATATAGTTCAACAAAGAAGTAAAAAATATGACTAGAAATCGGATTCTGTATTCACAACCATTTAATGAATAAAAGTTATTTAAAATCATTGCAACCTTGTTTTGTGTCTTTTACACATGTATACACGTCATACATGCACATGTGCATGCACATGCATACACATACATTTACATATATAACTACCATTCACATTTACAAATTTACTTATAGTAAATAAATAAAAATCAAGATATTTTCATAAGAAAATAAAAACAAACTTACTTATCATGATAAAAGGGGACAAAGTCCATAAAGGTAGTGAGGGTTCGACTGAAGTAATGAATGGGGGTGCACATGGGTGAGTTGGTGGCTCATAATGTGTTGGTAGATAGTTTGTTAAATTTTCCTATAAATACCCACCCTACAGCTTCGTTATTCTCACACCAAAACTCTTCTTAATCTTTTTGAGCTCCTTAATTCTCTTTAATGGATTCCTTATCTTAGGGAAGTAATGAAGGAAAATAATGGAAAAATGAAAGTAAAATAGTTCTATATGTAAACAAAGTCAATCCACCTCAAAAGCAAGTTCATTCTCCTCCTTTGCCCATCATAAACCCATGGCTAACCTTACCACCATGCTTGGTCAAGCAAGCCACCTCCCAAGATCATGCCGAGCATTCAAGGAAGAAATGAGGGTGTTTGAAAAGCTTCCGAGTAGAGATAGTGAAGTGAAATGCTATCGGAATATCGCTAAAATAATTTCAAGGAGCTGCAAGGAGGAGTGGATATGCTAGCAAGTACTTGATTTACGTACACCTTTAAATGTTTACAAAATAATGATACACATATTAATTAGTAAATTAATATGCTTGTATGATTAATATGTTTGAATATTACTTCATTAAGTGGTTGATAACTTGGTTGTGATAAATAATAACAAATAATGAAAAAAAATCATATTTATCAAAACTGAAATGGTTAACTAATTAACCATAGTTAATTCATGGAAAAATAAATATATATTAATATGTGTATGATGTTTATTAAGCATATGGTTTTGAATTTGAAAAGAAAAGTATTTGGATGGTTTAAAATAGAAAAGATATCACTTTGAAATTTATTTAAAAAAGGAGTTTTGATTTATTTTGGAAAATAAATTACAATGTTTGATTTGGAAAATGAAAATTGAAAAGTTGAATTTTTTTTATAAGATATCATATGAGAATTTTATAAAAGGATTTTCAAATAAAAAGATAGTAAATTGAGTATTATAATAATATATATTATAATATGGAATAAAAACGAATGTGAGCTTTAATATGAAAATATTATCCAAAAATAGTTTATAGTGGTTTAAAATAATTTATTATGATTTGAAAATAGTTTAAAAGTGTTTCGGACAATTTTCATAAAATTTAACTAAAGTGGTAAAAATAAGCTATCGCATTTCGGCAATTCGCAATTTCACGACCCAAAAAGTTAAAGGAATGTGCATAGTGAATTATAAGTCGGAATTCTTTGAAATAAGAACTTTTTAGACCCTTAGGGTTATAGTTTTTAAATGAAAAGGGAAAATTGAGATTTCATTTAGCAGAGTTTGAGATATGTCCAAATCAAGTTTTCAAAAATGTCGCGTTGTGGCAGTTCGAAAACCAAAGAGGTTAATTCTTTAAAATGGATATTTCTAAACTTTAAAAATATGAAATAAATTCCATAAATGTGTTAAAATATTTTAAAAGGAATTTAAGGTATGAAAATAGACTTATATGAAGTGGAAAAAGTGGTTTGATCAAAGAAGCTTTAAAAACACAATTCACAGCAATTTTTGCGACGATTTTGGTAACTTTTGAAAATCAGGGTTTTAGCTTAATTATTCTTCCCCGGTCTTTTAATAATCTTTTAAAATGAATAAATGAGTATTTTGAAGGTGATTAGAAGTTGTACAATTATTTTGAAGGAGTTTAAAATAAATGGTTAAAAGGAAATTATTTATAAAACTTGTGTTTTTCTTCCCAAATCTTTTGCGAATGTTTTTCAAATAATTAATCAAGTATTCTAAAGAAAGTTAAGAAGTTTGAAAAATATTAAGGTTTAAGTAGATCAAATAACTTGACCGCCTTTTGGATGACAAAGAGATGGTCTCTAGGCTTGGGTTTGGAAAACCAGTTTTCTGCTTTGCTTAGGTATCTAGACTGGCCAAACGGAAGGGATAGCTAATTTGATTTACTCAGACCGCATCTTCCTAAGATAAGAGAAAAATAGATTTGGATTATTCTAAAGGATAAAGAAGATTTTAAAATAATAAAGGTTTTGGAAGCATCAAAAACATTCTAGTTAAATTCTTTGTTAAATTCCGAGGAGAGATCTCCTACTACCATATGAATTTAAAAGGTGATTTCACCGTTATTCGATGAATAGTATAGATTGAATACAAAAATTATTATTAAGTATTATTACTCTAATTTCTACGGATACCTTTTTACTCAACTAACTGGTTTGGACTTACAGTGAATGATGTATTAAATAACATTGTTTTTGAACCATTGAAAATATGTTTTGAGAATATGAAATCTATATTAAAATTTGAATTATACTAATAATAGAATATGGAAATATTTTTCCTATGTAATTAAAGAAAAATGATTTGGTATTTCCAAAGATGAAAAGGGGTTTTAATTTACCAAAAGATTTGATAAAAGAAACTAAATAATTTTATATACACCTGAAAAGATAAAGGAATAATATAGAAGAATATATCTCTGAAATATATTTGATTTGATAGAAAGGTAAATTGATTGGATGTTGTTTGATAAACACCTATATGCTTGGCACCTTTTTATCGTTGATTGGTTCGAAGAGGTGAGGATAAGATTTGGATGATTCCTATCCGAAAATCACTTTGAACCAACAAATGCATTCGAAAGTAAAGACATGTTGAAGATGATTATTTTTGAAGATGGAGATCTTCATAATGTTGGGTTGATTACCACTAACCTCTGGGGTAATTCCCATATTATATATATAGTGGCAATAGTGCCTTCGTTCTGAAAATCTTTGTTTGCAAGGACTACTTACTACTAATCCTAGGGGTAATTCCCAAATAGGATTGACTAGAAGGAATGCTTTCAGTTTGTCCTTCACCTAGATAAATTGTATGGATAAATGTCTATACATTGCATTTCTAAGACAACGTACAATGGTTTCTAAAAACGTACATCTGTTTAGTGGTGCAGAAGGTAACCCCTCTTATACTTAACACCCTTCCCTGAGGCGTATGAGCTTGGGGTTTTTAATTAATGGAAACCAATAGTGTGTTGTTAGAAATTGCAATGTGGCATTCTTAGTGGAATTTCCTTTGTGAAAACAAAAGCATGGCTTTGCAGAAGGCAAAGCACAGCTTTGTGGAAAATAGAGTGCAACCTCATAAGCCTCCCATCCCAAAGATGATATAGGTAATTATGTTGTCACCAGGACATATTGCGGGCTACCGGTTTTATTGTGGATAGAGAAGTCTCGTATCTGGACCCTCAATGGTTTTAACGGACATGTATTTGAGGCTCAACTGAGACAGAACAAAGCCACTGTGATACGCTGTTCCATAATAGTTTTTGATTATTGTTGGATTGGTAAATTTCCCAAAGCCCCAAGTAGAATATGAGATTTTTGAAAAGGGAGAATTTCCTAAGTTAAGCTAGCTGTACATTTGTTTTCATTTCATTTTACAGTAAACAAAAGAAAGACAATATTTTCCTGTTTTGTAACCTAGAAACCAATACCAATTTTTTTAGTTCTCTTGCAAATTAAACCAACTTTTGAAGCCAATTTTCATGTGATCATCTCAAACTAGAATACATCTTATTAGAGCTTTAGATTTCATCTTATAGAATATATTTGAGTTTTTAATGTATTTTGGTTGATTGCTATTTAAGGTTTTCTAGTTGCTAATTTTGAGCTGCTGTAGAAGCTATAGTTGCTTATGTGGAAGGAGAAAAAAATGTTAGTAAACCTCACATCTATCTCTAATTGATTTTCATGGCTAAAATTATTAGGTTGGTTGTGATTTTCTTTGGATTATCTTTGGTGGTTTGATTGACTATATAGATTACAGTAAACTAAGTTATAAAATCTATAGTATCTTAGTGTAAACTCAAATCCTATCTCTTTTCTAAACTATGGTGATATGAAGTTACACAAGCATATCCATAAGTAAATTTGAGTATATAGTTGCAAGTTCAGTTGCCAGAAGCATGTAGGCATCATCGAACACAAAGCCTGGAGTTTTCATGCCTTACACAACGTCGTCGATCGACCAGTAGTTTCCACTGGTCAATGCTAGTGTCCGATCGATGAGAGGCCACGATCGATCGGTCAGGTATTTGTATTTCCAAGCTTACTTCTATGTAAGTTCTATCCTATTTCCTTATTTCCTTATGCTTTTCTTCTGGTTTTCTTATGCTTTCTTGATTTCTACGATTTCTAAGATTTTGACGGTTTTATATTTTTGGAAAAATTTCATTATTCTAATTTATTTAGGATAATATATATATATTAAATATATTATACATAAAAGAGATCATCTTTAAACTAGTTATATTGAATATACTCTTTAGAAATCGTTTTTAGAGTTTACATTAAATATATTATTGATCTCAAAATTCATGTTTCAAAATATAGATTTGAATCTGATATTTAAAAGTATTTTGATGAAGGAAAATTATTACAAAGTTTTTAGTAATAATAATGTTTTATAAGATGATAACAAGACTATATACATATATATTAGATTTCTATATGTACGTATTAGCATATTTTATAAACATAGCTATTTCACGGTCATTAGATCAATATTTGCATGTTTCAAAAGAAGTAATTTCAATATAAAAATATTACTTCTACTAGATGTGAATTTTAATTAAATGGATTAGTAGTACAAGTGGTACGGAACACCTGTATCACTTTATCGCTTAATTTTTTGACTCGGTTGATTGACTATTTTTCTTGAGTAGAATCTACGATGTTTTAGTAAAAATTCAAATATCCCCGAGTGGTTATGGGACATTAGGGCGATACTCATTTGATTACTAATTTAAAGCACTTCTATCAGAAATGCTCACTTCGGCATGCTTTTAGGCTCGCTTTCACGTTGACTTGCGATGTGCTTATCTTTTGTATTGACTTGCGATATGCTTATCTTTTGTGTTAACTTGCAATGTTGTCATCTTTTTTATTGGCTTACAATGTGCTCGTCTATTTGTTTGACTTTCGATGTGTTCATCTTTTGTGTTGACTTGCGATGTGTTCATCTTTTGTATTGAATTGTGAGGTGCTCGTCCATTGACTTGCAATGTTGTCTATTATTGTAGCTTGCGATGTGCTTGCCCTTTTTACTAACTTTCGATGTGTTCTCTTTACTTATTGACTTGCAATGTGCTCGTCTATGGCCCGATTTCATGCTTGTTAATTGATATGATTTTGATGTGGTTGTCATTATGATTTGGATGATTGTCGATGATGGGCACGGTTTAACTTTATGATGTGAAAAGTTCTAAGGAAGCTTTATTATGTGTGATGTAACATGCTATATGGACATTTCTATATCTTTGATGTTTATGCATTCTCATTACATGATCTCACCTCTTATGATATATAGGGATAGTATGACCCATTTATTATTTTCGTAATACTTGAGTCAGACCGAGACTTGATAGGTATAGGGACTTGATGACCTTGGATGTGGTCTAGCTTAAGTTATGCACTATATTACTTGTTTGTTTGGAACATCATTTGATTCTAGCATATATATATATATTTGTTGTATATCAGTATGTGATGTAGACCTATGTTGTCATGTATATTTTTAGACCTGTCGTAGTCTATATTTATAAGTATGTATATGTGAGTCTAGTAATTCCTTTTTGTAGACTCACACTATAGAGTGATATTTGTTCTTATTATATTTCCATTGCGATCTATGATTCTGTGTAACATATTATGTGATATATTGTTCTGATTTATATTAGCCAATGTATTTATTGCTTTTTGTCAAGGATGTTTACATCTTTATATTGTGTAATGAGGTAAAAGGTAATGTGATCGTGTTAGCCTAAGGGAATAGACAATGATGATCACTCCTACCCAGCCTTATTCTCGGTATTGCTCGACAGTATTACTTATAATTGGGAAATATGCGTATAAAGGTCAGGTGTTACACCAGTTCACGCACATAGTCACAAAAAATACGCTAATATACACACTCACACACCCTGCCGTGTACACACACATACACAAAAATTTACATGCACAACAACACGACACATTAGTGCATGAACAGGTCAACAAACATATATGTTCTCACACAACTACACATGCTCAAAGCCACACACACTGAAGACAAAAAGAAGTAGGTCTAGAACAAACATACCGAAAACAAACACAGGGAGGTCGAACCTGGAACCAATTTTCATTTTCAGAAGATCGATTTTCAATTGTTTCTAAGCTAATTTGCTGCAATTCATTGCAAATATCATTCACAGCAGCAAAAAAAAATCAAATATTATAAATAATATGTATGATAATTTAAGGATTTCGACATAGGCTGATGAGTTTATACTGACCTGAGAATGATTTCCTTACTTCCTTCTCTTGAACACACGAATGCCACAACTAAAATTTTAGCATCACATAATAGAGGCACTAGTATATTGAGATGTACATATTGAAATTTCAAGGATTTAAATAATTTATACAATTTATTCTCGAATTTAGAGGTGAAGGGAATTTACTATTTTTTGTATTTCATGTGTACTGGAAGGGATAGAAGATAGTAATGCCCTCTCTCTTTTTGTGTATATGTGCATAAATATTTTTAGTAAAGGAGAGAATAATTTTGGAAATGAAAATTCTGGAATTTGGATTTGGTTATTAGCTCTTGGGCTTGGACTTTAGGATATTGAATTTGGGCCAATGGATTAAAAACAAGTGAACGTGTGTGTGTATATATATGTGTGTATATATATATATGTCTTTCTTTTCTTTCATTCATAATGTAAAGGATATTGTGACAACCAGCCTTTTCGACCCTCAAAAATCGACAATAATACATCCATGGTATTCACGTATCACAGACTCAAGTGCCGGACAAGCGAATGATCAAGGGTAAAAGAAATAAAGATAGAAAATAGAAACATGGATTCTTTCATTGCATTTAACAACTTAAATATTTTACATGTAAATAGTACATAAAATCACTCTCAAAATGATGTATCAGAGTTATGGCTAGTGCTAACCCAGCTATGGATAGTTATAATTTCCTATCCCTATACAGGTTCTGGTATATACTTACACAAAATACAGCGGAAATATAAATGAATAACCATCTACAGAGGAATCTTTTGCTCCATGCTCGAAGCACCTTCACAATGATCCAAGCTAAACCTGATTACTTGGCTGCCTAAAAAATATTAGGGCATTTAAGATTTAAGGGAAAAGAAAATTAACTTTGGGTTAGTTATAGGACTGGTGTGAGAAAACTCAAAACATAAATATTTTTAAAAATAAAGATATCTCATAAGATCTTGCATCACATAAACATGAACAGGTTTTTACCTTATGATAACCAATTTTTTTTACATAAAATCTTGTGATATTATAATAGTGTCTAGATTACAAATACATACTAATCATAGCCAAAATTGTTGCATTGATTATATTCCAACGTAATAGGTAAAAACTAAGTCTAAAGGCGCTTATTGGAGAATGAATTCCATACAATGACAGCTAAGGGGATACCTTTCGTACAGTGCATCTCTAGACGATGTACCGAGGACCCACAGACAATCCTCTACATCTGGCAAGACCGGCCTACTCCTTTTTGGTGATCAATAAAATGATCATGAATAGTACCGAATATAAAATCACACTGGTTGTTACCAACCTTTACGGGGATCCTATAGCATACACCACTTACTCGACATATAGAGAGCAATCTAGAAAGGCGATGATCATATCATAATGGATTCGACCCACAGAGCCTTGTAGCATACCCTGTTTCAGCCATTTTTGAATGTAAGGCCTGAGGTAACATATTATCTTTTACAAACAAACCCCATTTTGAATTCCACATTGCTATTCTTAATAATACACTATTTATTTCTATAGAAGTACAACCCCTAAGTTTATATGCCTTAGGGAAGGGTGTTGAGTATAAGAGGAGTTACCTCCTACACCACCAAATAGAGGTTGGTTCGTAAGAATCATTGTATGTTGTCTTAGAAATGCAATATCAGACACTCGTCCATACATGTTATCTAGGAACAAGACAAACCGAAGGCAATTCTTATAATAACCCCAGTTTGGTGATTACTTGGAATTTAATTATAACAGTGGATACAATTTAATAATGGAGAAATAAAAAAATTAGAGATTTAAAATTGTTTATTTTGAATAAACAATGAATTTGGAAAGAATAAAATGGAGTTAATATGATAATGTTGGTAATAAATGGTGAAAAATGGAAATATGGTAATTTGGTGATTTATTGAATTAAATAAAAGATTAAAAAAGAATTAATTCTATAATAATTTGTTGAAATAAGTGTAAAATATTGAAAATAAAGTTTTAAAAACTCTGTTGTGTTATTTTGGAAGAAAATGAGCATTGTATAATTTTAATTTGATAAATGCCATAACTTTTGCAAATTATTGCCAAATATTGATTTTTGTAAATTTTAGTGAAGAATTAAAATTTAATATGTGTATATTAAAAATAAAAAGATGGAATTTTGTTTAAAAAATAATATTTGAAGGTAAAATTGATGTTAATACGGTTATTTGTATTTAATTATGCAAGAAAATAAATTGTGTGTAATTTTTGGTGTTAAAAATATTATTTTGTGTAAATTGTGTGTTTAGTTAAAATGAGTGTTTTAATAATTAAAAATAATCTTTATACATAAAATTATCTTTTGTTTGTTGTAAAATATTTTATTTAACATGGAAATATGATTGTATAATTTTATTGTGTTGAAATCTTGTTAATATATGTTGTTTGGTTCGTTGATGCAAGTGTACATGTGTTTAAGTGAAAATTAGAATTAAAAAATTCTTTTAATTATTGGGTTTAAGCCCATTTACCTAAAGCCTGAATAAGAACGTTTTTCTTCTCAAAACAATGTACATACAGTACATTCCCATTCCTAGAAAACCAAAAGAAAAAAGAAAACAGGAAAACATTTTTCCTCTTTCAAACCTAGGTGCTCAAATCCACCAAATTCTTCAATTATTTGCTGAAATTAATCAAACTAAGGCACTATATTCATGTAATCACTACAAAAACCCATCTCTAATTCATCAAATTTTAATTTAGCAAAAGTTGAGTGTCTGTAATTGGTTTTTTCTTGGTTGCATGTTTTTATTCTATTATTATATGGGTTCCCGAAGCTTGTTCTAACTAAAAGCCTTCAACTTTCTTCAACTTTGCTCAAATTTGCTCTTCTATTTGCAAAGGTGAGTTTGTTAACTCACATTTCTAGCTGAATCTTGACTGTAACTGCAAAGATAAGGAAGAAATATTTGCTGTAACTATACCAAAGGCTTAATTTGGATGACTGCTGAAATATAATAGAATGCGCTGAAGTAAAACAACCATATCATTCGCGTTTATTATTCGTTTGAGGTCGATCTTTTTTCATTAGAAACTATATTCAATAAGGAACAGTTTCTATTTCGATCATTTCTCAATATTTCACAATTTTGTTGACCTAAAATAGAATTGAAAATAAAGGTACAATTCTGTCTTTACTAAATTTCCTGAGTTTGAATCTGAAATTGATTTACCCGTATCTTTTCAGTTTTTGATCAGAATTCAATAATTTTTAATGTTTTAGAAATCCTGCTTTATATATGACAACTTTCATGTTGAACATATTTGAAAATTTTTAGCATAGGTTTACTGAAATTCTACCACAAACTCCCAGCTGCTGTCACTTTGATATTTACACTGTCTAAACTAAATACAGTTAGTAAATTAGATGTGTCTTTCTCGTTTTCAGTCGGATTTGGATAATTCTTGATGTCCTGGAGATCTTAAATTATTTTCTAAAACTTTCTTCTTTTAATTTTTGCAAAATTTTATGGTTAAGATAGTCGAAACCTTATTTCTTTGCTGCTGTCCTGAGAATAAACGACAACGACATTGAATTTAAAATCCGAAAATTATATTGGCCATATCTTTCACATTTCTTATCCAAATTCAATAATTTTAGATGTTTTTGAAAGCTTTGAATTTTTTCTAAAAGTTTACTGTTTTGAGTTTTCCGAAATTTTGAAGTTAACTTGCCCAAAACTACGTTTGTTTGTCGCTGTCCCGAGAGCAAAACGACAACAATAACAATCATTGACCTAAGGTTGTAGTAGCCTATTTTTGCTCCCATTCTTGTTGGATTTTAATGTTGATTTGGAGATATCTTGAGAGCTGTGATGCCTATCAATAGGCTAGCTATATTTGGAGAATTTGAAAATCAAATTTAAATATAATTTGAATTGATTTTGGGTTAAATTTGAATTGAATTCATATTGAATTCAAGTTATCGATCTTGAGTTATCTTTCTTGTTTTTCATTTTTTTTCGAACATGGTTTTCACTAAACCATTTTGAAGTGATTTTTAAAATAAAAGAACATTTCAAATTATTATTATATGGTATTTTATAATTATTTTTTAATATAAAATCTATTTATTACCTAAAGTAAAGGAAGTTCAAATATAGGTTTTATTTAGATTTTCGGGAAAAGTTTTAAAAGCTTGTTTTCTCTAGTAAACTATTTTGAATATAAAACACACTTTTGCAATATTCGAGTGTATGAGAAATAAAATTAAATGATTTAGTAAAACACTTGGTATAGGACATGTGCTTTTGCTATTTCGGTTAATTCCGGACTTATACGACCGAAGCTATTTGAGATTATTGATTCTAAGATGTTTTGGATTTTATGACGTATTTTGAGTTTTTCAATTCCTACTTATTGGAATTATTTAAGATGGTCAACTATTTGGCAAGTATTATGGTTGGAGATCTGCTATGTAGGAGTATGGTCGATGAGAACCATCACGATGTTTTATTTACTTTCCAATGATATAAGGCAAGTCTTGAGTATGTGATTTCATATTTTGATATTTATGGTTTATGAGGAACCATCACGATGTTTTCATTTGTCGCTGAGACGAGACAAGTTACGATGCCATTTAATACTTGTCGATGAGACGAGACGAGTATGGTATCTCTTTATCACTCGCTATTGAGATGAGGCAAGATGCGATTTTTTGAGTTTTATGATGTTCCTAGTGTGGCATCGACTAACGGCTAGTAAACCGCTAAGTGCGAATATGTGGTATGGGACGCATGTTAACATTTTTCGGGTTCCTATCCGTGAGTTTGTAACACATTCACAATATTTACCTAACAGAACTACTTGGAGAGGTGTCGGCGACCTTGTCATGAGGACGATCTACTTTATGAGGAGTTAGCGACCTTGCTAGGGTTGACACAACGGCTTGGAGAGGTGTCAGTGACCTTGTCATGAGGATGAACTGCTCTGGGAGGTGCTAGCGACCTTGTCAGAGGCTTCGACCATCTGAGTTTAGCACGTGCGGCATTGCTTCGACATTGCAATCGGGGATCTGGCCAATCGGGTTTTGTGAGTTTTTCTGAGTTTTCTGCTTTGTTGTGATTTCATCATTTTACGATGTTTTGTTACATTGATAACCTAGCGCTATATAAGATGTTATACATATGGTGATTTCATTTATGATGTTTTGAACTCTTGTTGAGTTTTTCGAACTATGAGATATCATTTAGATTCCGCCGATGATATGAGGCGAATATGACATTTAGATGGATTTTATCTTTAGGATCTCATTTTTGATGGCTCATATACTTAAGTGTTATTATGTCTCTTATGTTATGGCTACACTCTTGTTACCTCTTCTTCTTAATAAGAGGAGTATCATCCTTTCCTTATGATGGTAATATAATGCTTATGGATATGGTATCTCTTGTATTAGAGGATATCATATCTTTCATATGCTTTACCTTATCTATTATTGTTGTTCACTGTTTGGTTTAGCTAGACCGACCCGTGTGTTTTACACTCGGGTCAGACTAAGTATTTTTCAGGTTAAGCATTTCTTTTGGATATAACTATTACATGATGCTTTCATATGGATGTTGGGTTATCTTCTTTAGCTGTTATTGTCCTTATGAGTTGTATTGTATATTTTTTTGACTCATGTATATAGAGTGGTTGTCATACCACTTTGATGCATCACTGGTATTGTATTAAGATGTATCATTGTATATATGAGTGTGTGTGTGTGTGTGTGTGTGTTGTTCTGTGATGAGTTATTCTTTTAGTTATGGCATTTTGTTCTAATAAATCCATTGGCCACCTATAGTCTTATATTAAGTATTTATTGGATATGTCGATCCACTTGAGTAGGAAAAACAATAGATAGAAATTATCGACGTATTCAATAGATATTTAAGACAAGGCTATAGATAGTCGCCCTTAACCAGCCCTATTCTCCACATTAGTAGACATGATAACCTTGTAATTCTCATTGTTAATGTGGGTCATGGGGTAGGGCATCACAATTCTCCTACAAAATCTTGTTTGGGAATCACCCCTAGGATTAATAGTGAGCATTCCTCAAATTAAAGATATCAAAATGAGGATACCACTATGACCATATATATGATATGGGAATTAACACAGAGGTTAATGACAAGCATCGCTACAATATGAAGTTCTACCTCTTCAAAATCATTGTCTTCAACATATCTTCACTTTCGTACGCGTATATTAATTCAAAGTTGTTTTTGGATGGGAATAGCCCAAATCCGACCCTGGTTTCTTCGAACCAATTATCAATAAATGATGCCAAGTATGTGGGCGATTTTATTCAATTTATCAATATCTTTTGTCCAAGTAAAATATCTTCTTAGAAGTATATGTCTTTAAACCATTTTTTTTTGCATATAAGGGATTATTAAACCACTTTTACCAAATCCTTTGATTAATTTATATCCCATTTATCTTTGGAAGTACCAAATCATTTCTCTTTAATTACTTAGGAAAAATATTTCCATATTATATTATTTGTATAATCTTAGTGATGATTTCACATTTCTAAAACATATCTTTAATGGGACAAAAACAATGTTTTTTAGGACATCATTTATTGTAAACTCAATCAGTTAGTATTGAATAAAAGGGATCCATAAATTTTAGATCAATCATACTCAATACTAATTCCATATTCAACTTTTACTATTCGTCAAATAATGGCGAAATCACCTTTTAACAGCGTTTCCCTGGTGTCATGAATCTTTTAACAACGTTCGGTTGGATGCAGTTATAAATCTTTATTAGTGTTTGTTTCATGCTAAGATAAGATTTTATAGGGTTTTTTCAATGCCGTGATATTTATTTACAGCATTTCGTTGTTGCAATAAATCGTGCTTTATGTTTTTAGATACAATTTAATGACATTTTTAAAACGCTGTTAAAACTTTCAACATCATTTTAAATGTTAAACTTTCAACAGCGTTTTAAAAACACCGTGTAACGTTTTAACTACTTTTAAAAAGCTATGAATTTTTTAACTGCGTTTAAAAAACGTTGTGGAATGTTTTAATAGGATTTTAAAAACGCTATGGAATTTTTTAATTGCATTTCTGCAAAGATCCACCATAATGTCCATATATACCACATTTCTAAATTAGCATATTATATCAATATCACATTTCAAAATCAACATATTATATCAATACCACATTTTGGACACATATATGATAACCAACGTATGAAATTTCATAATCAAAATACATAATATTCTTACACCAAACATAAATAGTTTGTCATCAATAGTTCAAAAACAAAATACACAACAAGTAGCAATAGAAAAGCAAAAGCAATTAGTACATACATTAAAACCAAAAAGTAGTTCTAGCAGCAAAAATAACTTTGATCCATAACTCGTTGCAACCTTTTTTTGCGTCACAGTCATCTATCTACCTGTAAAGAAAAAGTAATGTTTGAGAATCAATTCATCAAAAGTGTACATCAAGTTAAATCGGATTCATAATGTAAACACTAAGTATTCATCATACTATTTCATTAGGCGATTGACTAATGCGTACCTAAGATTACAAATAGCAAGCATAGAATAAACTTAGGTTACATATGAAAATCAATGGCAGGTTATTTTGATTGCTAAAATATGCTAGTTGATATACATGGTGTCTGATGATGATACAGCTTAAGGGTGCAGTCTACTGGATTAAGAGGCAATAATTAATATCTTTAAATTGTACTAATACATGTATAATGTCATTAAACAAAGTTTCATGGCATTGAGTTAAGAAAGGAAGCTTTTACTTACTGAAAATCATCAGCTTCTTGCTTTTTATTCTTTGAACCAAACTTCATAGTAGCCTTTCCTACATTCAGAATAAAATTAAAAAAAATTGCCATAATATTTTAGCACTGTAATGTAGGAAGAATATTAGCAGGACAAGGCAATAAGTGTAAATCATATGTTCTGTCAGTAGCACTTGCTCTTAGACCATCAACAGCAGTTTGAACCTAACCAAAATGAATTTGGTTATCAGTATACAAATATCATACATGTGAGTGCTACCTCTAATTCATTTCATAAGTCTGTTCATTAAATATTCATTTCAAAATATAGTCATTTCATATGATAACTATACAACTACAGCTAACTAATTCTATTATGTGGAAGTTGCAGAAAATACCTGATATATTTGAGCAATATTATTGTTTGAATGGGTTTTTAGACAAAGAGGAATAAGAAGCCACATAATTGTCCCATGGTAGATTTTGAATCAAAATATTTTGTTGATCCCAGATGTTACAAGCATTGAGCTCAAAACTAAGGAAATTGAATGGAAGAAAACGTAGTATAAATTATGAATACATAAGTTGCAACATAACAATATTATTATGAAAGCACTCACTACCCGATATCAGGTACATACAGTGTGCAATTATGCCAATATGGTAATGTATGGAATTTCACAGTAGATTCTTTACAAAACCAAATATTGTTTCAAACATGTTAACCATCGTGTATGCATAATTGCAGATTACCTTAGATTTGGCAAGGCAGCAGCTAAGCCTTACAGATGGACATATAATTTTGTTGCATATATGTGTTAGCTTTTAAATGCAAGTAAAAAATATACTAACCAAGGTAGTATAAAAATTAGAAATATATTGCTGATGTTTTATCAGTAATTGTATCAAAGGAATAAAACTGAATTTCAAACAAGTAGTCTAGAATCAACCTCACGTAGCTGGTTTGCAAATGAAGTCAGTTTATCCCTTTGGTTGAAGAGACTTCTTTGCAGATCACTAAGCAAATGATAAGCCACTAATGCAATTGATTTAAAACGCTCTGATGGAAAAGAAAGTAAAATTAACACCAATACTCAAAATCGTATCAAATAAATTTTTTCCATATATGGTACACTACATCATGCAATGAAATAATTAGTTAGGGTCTTCCAACGTTGCATAACTGCATCACATAACTAATAGACAAATAGAATCATACTGCTAAGACTACTAAGATGTAACTCACATCCTCAAGCGTAGCATTGAATTTTTGTTAGAAACAACTACTCTGTTTCTTTGTTTTGCTTCTTTAGTTTTCCCTTTTTCCTTTCCTTTTCTTCTTGAATTTTTTTATATCTATTTTTTAGATATTACAAAACTTTTTTGAGCCGTATGAAAGTGACATACGCTAAGTTTTAGTTTAGCACAGAAACAATGATCCATTATAGCAAATTAATTAAGCCTAAGCTCTTGCAAATAATTAAGTTATATTTTCTTGGTTGATTCTTAATATCGTATAGCTATTTGAAGTGTAGCCACTAAGTTGACACTACTTACTTCATTAAATTCACTCAAGTAAAGCCAACAAAAGAAGAAGAAAAAAACGTCTTTGATTTATTTTTAAGGTTTTTGCATAATTTGAAATTGGTTTTGATGTTTTGACATTACAACTAAATTTAGAAATTAATTTTTCTCTCTTATTTCATTTTTATTTCATAGTTTACTTTATACACCATAATATGAGATTATAAATTGGACTCATTATACAAACATTAAACTAAATTGTGTATACTATCTTGAATGCCAATGGTCATTATCCTCAGTACCTCGCTAATTTTAAAATTAAACATTGAACTTAGCAAGAAAAATTTATGACACTTGGCTGTGACCGAGACAATGCATGATTTATGTAATATATTCTGTAGTAAGCAAAGCTCAATCCATCAAAACCATTTCATTTTCTCAAAATCTATACTTTATGCTTTTATAGATTAGTAGTAGTGGCAAGTATAGTTCATGTGCTTGCAATATTATTTGAAATGTCAGTAGGAAGCATGTTCACATAATTCAATATTATTTGAAATAAAAGTCTCAGCTGATTTATAAATTATGGTACCTCATTATTCAACGGTGCTCATATGGATCAACTATTCCAGTAATACATTTGATTTTTCTAGCTCGAGCAATCTTGTGCAAGCACTTTTGAATCCACTGATCTCCAAATTTCTATTGGAAGAAAATGAAATTTTACTTTATTTAGCTCAGAATATTTACTGAGTATTTAAAAATTTAAATAAGAGTTATCCTATTTAACTTGGGTATTTTTGTGAAAGCGGTGGCAAAAACTATACATGTATCTGAATAAAGCTACTACATCTTGAAATCCCTCATCATAAGATGGTCTCTATAGGAAAAAAATTACTCAAATGATTTATGATTTAGATAGAGAATTGTATCAACCTATAAACCATTGCTAATACAGAAAATATCATATATTAACTATAAAATTTCTAACGGAAATAATGAATAGCAGTATTACCTAACAACACCAAAACGAGTCGAATTGTGTTCCTCATCCATGCTTACTGCGAGCCTTCGACATTCCAGGTCCTTGTGGAAGCATATAGATCATAATACTAGGCTCAGCTCCTCTTTGAATGCTACAAATACTATTAATAACGACTAGCTCATAATGATCAGCATAACCCATTCCTTTACTCCGTTTAAACAAGTTACGAGGAATCTATGTAAATTAACATGAACGCTAGTTAATCAAAGGATTTGTATTGCCAAGTCAGTACCAAATGAATGTAGAGGCTTGCTTTATTATATATTTGCATTGCAAGTTTTGTTGAACTAATTTAACAAGGTTAAGAATGAATGTCTCTTAATACTGTGATGCAGTTCTTATATATATATTTCAGATTGACAAGAGGTTCGCCAAATATATGTTGAAGACCATGAATGCCTTAACATGAACAAAGCCCAATTGGTTCATAGTTGGATCATAAAATAAAAGTGAATTACCTTAAGCTTGAAGAAGGCAACTTGATAAATCAATAATGAAGAGTGCTGAAGTGTTTTTTACCTAGACATTTTCATGAAGGAAAAGGTATGATATTAATATTGCCAAATTTACATTTCAGATGTTGAATATGCGTATGCTACACTAGATAATAAGAACATGAAATATTCAAACTTTGTGAAGAACATTCAAATAAGCAACCAAAGCTTGTGCATCGCCATTTGGAATTTCAGGTAACATGCTTGTTGAACTCTGACACGATTGTACGAACCTATGGATTTGCAGTCAAATAAAGTACTCCATCCAATTGATTAAACCATTTTACCTTGGAGTAACTCAATAACATTTAAGACACCCTCTATGGTAGATACCTAAAGAGTTCATAAAATTAAATCTTAACATATTACAAAATTCAAAATAATAATAGAAAACTGATAAAAGAAACCATAGCAATAACTCTTGTAGTTGTTTTATGGATAAGGAAAAGATGACGATTGTAGAAGGATCCTTTTAGTATTTCTTTTTTGGTCATTTCTGATTCTATCTTTATAAAAAGAAATTTTTTGTTATATAAGAATCAAAAGCACCCTTACCATAGTATGAACTCTTCCATATGAAGCAAAGAGTAATTGGACAGGTTAAGGTTCTATTCTTGCTATAAAATTTGTTAAAGCCTTACGTAAAAATGAACAAAATAAAAGAATTATATCCCAAACAAAGACTAAAATGGAGGGAGTAATTAACATGATAATACTATAGGTGATTTGAGCTTACCAATGTTTTAAGCAGCTCAAGAAACTAACAACTAAATCAAAACCACTGATAATATTAATTGATCCACCTTCATTCGGTTCTATTTTCTCCTTATTAGCAACACCCTAGTCTACATCTACAGGAAAATATGAAGTCAAAAAATCAACTTACAGCAAAATAAAAAAAATCATATGAGTAATTGAATACCAATATGTCGAGAAAGTGAAGGTAATATTAAATCTATCGAAGAATATATATATATATATATATATATATATATATATATCATAAACTATCACATTCAATATGTACAAACAACTACCTTGGGCTAAAGAACATGCAAGGTAAGGACAGAAGATTAAAAATGATGGTTATAATGCAAGTAAGATCATACCCTTGTATGACTTCCATTACTGAATATTAATGGTTGACTTTTGACTATGAAAGGGTTGATCAACATTCAGTTAAATAACAATCTTTGTCATGTACGTTTCTTCGCCTCAAACATAAAGTAGAATTTTCACTAAAATCTGTAGTCCTACCAATTAACAAAGTGTATCCAGGAACCTTAATGTTAATGTGTTATCAAAAACTTTCTTATCATTAACTTGCAAGTTATTTTCAGGCATGGATGTATTTCAGTAGTTTAAAAAAGAGATAAAAACAACAGATGGATGCACAAAATATCATGAATCACCTCAAGATGCCACTGCCCTGCATATACCCCATGGATCAGTAGCTTGCTCTGCTTCAAAAAAGGTTGTTTGTAGCTTTGAAGTTATACTGTTTAAGGAGGTGCCGCTGTAACAGAACAGTAATTTATGAGAAAAAATAAATTAAATATAGTTAAAACATACTGCTTATCTCACTGACAGACTTGCTAGCCCATGGACCAGTACTGCCTTTGTCTGTTAAAGTAAAAGAAAAAGATTATTAGACAAGGCGTGTCGTTTGGTATCAAACTGACAAACAATAGTACATTACTATTTAAGGATGATAATACTTTCATATCATTATATAGTGTGACACTAACAAGTATGCAATATAATTAACTAAAAGGCCCATTAAGAGGCAGGCAATTGCTATATGTAACTTGAACTATTTCTTTTTTATGTTATAACTCATAGATATTTCAAATATATACCTGCATATAATAGTGTGGTTTTTATATTTAAGATAGTCGTTTTTATTTTCATACGCAAATCACATAATAATGTGAAGTGTATACCTAATTGACCAAGCTGCTCTGATATTTTGACAAGATCAGAACCATCAACTACGCCAATCGTTACCACCTGCATGAAAGGAATCATCATGTAAACTCTCTATTGAATTAGGTCTGAGAGATGTCTTAACTTATGTAACTATCTCTTCACCTTTCTAAGTTCTTTCATGAATTCAAGCATTTTTTAGCAAGCTAGAAAAAATATGGTACAAAAAATACATTAGGATTTCAAAAAATAACTAACTACAGTTATTAGGATGCAATAGTTGTCGATTCATTCAAGTCTATCCACAAATACAAGTTCTTTTCAACTCCCAAACTAAGACTACATATGCATGCATAAATTCTAAAGCATAAACACTACTGCAGTTTGCTAAAAAAACTTAAACCAAATAGCTAAGGCCTAAACCTAAGGTTAGCAACCAATCGAAACAAGATGAAACACCCATCAGACCATATATTGTCATCACTATAACCCATACATAATATGTAAAAGGGTTGCACAAATTTCAAGGGATTAGATACTACTACGGTTACACAATTACTGCGATTACTCAAGCATATTGCAATAGAGTTTCAGTTCAGTTCAAAACCAAATATGAAGCACAATAAAAGGTGTAAGAAATGAAACTATATATTAAAGTCACATAATGAAAAGAAGATAGGATAAGTTTCGTGGGATACATACAATCAAGGATGGACCACAAAATCTACAGAAGCCTCCCAAATCAGTCGCAACCACCATCAAATCAACCACCACCACCTAAAATCGATCATCCTATCACCAAATCTATGATTTTTGCTACCCTCTCCATCATTTTAGCAAAAGAGATAGTGCTGCCATTAACATATAATCTATTTAGGGTTAGATGATGGATGTAAAAAAGAAATCGAAAAGAAAAGGAATGTTTAGCATGAAGGCTAAGGATGAATATTGCTTTGAAGAGACGAAAAAAGGAGGAGAAATTGTTTTAGGTTTATTTCCTTTTTCTCTGGGGAGGGTATAGACAAATGGAAAAAGAGCAGCCACCAAAATAAAATTTGGGCTTTCCCGTCAAAAAAATTGGCAATGGTAAAAACAGCATTTTTAGATTCTTTTTAATTGCTTAACCGATAGAAGGACTGCACAGCTATGGAAAACGCTGTATAAATTTGCGGTCAAAACTAACTTTTCTGGTAGTGACACATCTAAAACATGATGATCAAACATATTAAACAAGCAAGGCAAAACAAATCATATCATCTATTGTTTAACAAAATAAACTAGCGGAGTAATTATCACATATATAGCTATCCTTTTCTCAGCGTTATGAAACTGACTATAGCTTCGCTATTCCAGCACCATAGCTTATGAATCCTAGGTTGGGACCCTTGGGTATATTCAGCCTTGTACTTGTGAGGGTGGAGAGGTGGTGGTGGCTCTTGATGAGCTCTACCAAGGAAGGAGAAAAAAGAGGAGATGATTGCTTACTTTGATTTTAAACTAAGGTGGTATGTCTTTCTATATGGAAGTGCATTTCTCAGTAGAGCTTTTCTATGATTATGGAATAATTTACAAAGACATTGATGTCATTATTGGTCTTATGAAGAAGGAGAAGAACTTAAGAAATTAGAGAAAGAAAGTGTGAATAAATAAGAGAGCCGATGTGCTATTTACAAGCAAAATTTGCAAAATATCTGAAAGCATCATCATTAATCATCACCTCACCCATGTGCTACACCCACACCCCTTGAGCTGTCGAACCACCATCCTCTTATGTGCCACCCATATGCCACCCCATGTGCTTTTAAGTGACGATGAATTTTGTTTTGCTCAGATAATAGCTAGATTCTTAGGTATTTACCTTAAGTAAGTAAATGTTAGCGGTAAATATATATGTAGATATATGTATGTTTGTATTTCTATATATATAAATGTATGCATGTTCATGTGCATGTGTACGGGTGCTTTTATGTTTATTTTTGACAAATCAAGTTACAATGTTTGGATATATCTTTTATTCATTAAACCTTGGTGAACCTGGAACTCTAATTCTAATCATATTTTTACTTTTTAGTTAAATAAATATATGTGTGTAAACAAAATTTGAAAATGAAATTTCTATTATTATTTAATAATTAAAAGGGCCTTGTTTAATATTTGAAATAAATACTAAATCATTTAAACTCAATTTAAATTCAAAACTTAATTGTTTAAAGATAATGACTTTATTGATGATGTCATAAAGACATTTCATTTTCAAAAATAAAATTAATAATTTTATTACATATTCTTGCTTAAATGGAGAATAAGTGTATGTATGCAGTTTCATATCCTCTAATATTCAGAAATCTCAATATTACCAAAAACTAATTTTCATCAGTTTTCTAATGGAAATCTCAAATATCTATATTTGTTAACATAATTTTAAAACAAGATTAACATCTTTACTATTCTTCAAAACATTATAATTTGTGTTACATATTTGAATAATTTAAAATTATATATACATTTTCCAAAGTGATAAATTTACGAACCGTTACATTCTCTCCTCTTTAAGAGAATTTCGTCCTAAAAAATTAAAATAAGAAGAAGACAATAACTTAAAAAGGAATATATTAGATATGATGAAATATATACAAAGATATGATTAGTGACTACACCACAGGCGGTGAGTGCACTACATCAATATAGTATATATATAGACTATCCCTCCATCCTAAATTCGGATATGCCCTTCTCGTTCTATCCTCAGTTTTCCAATTATAATCATGAGCATCACCACTCCACTGGACTTTAACTAATCTCACTACCTTTCTTATAATGACACGTATTTTTTATTTAATTTTAAATCATTAAATTTAACATGATTTTTGAATAAAAATGGTTGGAAATAAAAATTTAATGTTTTATTTATGTTAATCATTGAATATGAACTTTATTAAAATTTTGAAATAAACAATTTCAGAGATTTTTGAAGTAATAAGTATTGAAATGAATGTATTGGAAGTGTATACAATCAACGATAAGAATTGGATAATAAATGTTGAATTATTCAGATGAAAATAAAATAGTTGTTGATAACTATAATACATTTGAAACAAATGGTTATTAATATAATTCGCCGAATAATTAAATTGTTTAAATTTAATATTGGAAATTGTTTAAATAATTGAATTCAAAATTTATATGAATACAAATAATATCGAAAGTTGATTTAAATTTTATTTAAAAATGAATGAAGATTGTTAACTTTTAAAATTGAATTTAAAGTGATTAAATTAAATTTTGGAAATTACTTGTTTTAATTGACGAGTGAAAATAGCCATTTTGATCACTATCTCAGATTTTGATGAAACCAGTTTCATTTGATCCGTAATAGTGAATTATTCTAGGATTTTAAGTTTCATAGCGATCGGACTTGTCATTTGGCCATGCGAGCTTGAAACGCTTAGAAATTAATTTAAGAAATTCGATTAAAATTAATTGATTTTGAAAATCTATCTTTTGAATAAAATCGAATTATGCCTCAAACTAGTTCCATTGTGTTTGGAATGATGGTAAAACATTATGAATGCCAGGCGATATGCTTTCACGGGGTGATCGGGCGAGATATTTTTATATTATAATATATATATATTTTCTTCCTTCCTCGACAATCCAAGGCCACTTACCTAAATGCTTACCCCGTAACCCCTTAATATCTCTTCCACTTCGAATAAGCTGCTATTCGATTGAAAAAAAGAAAGAAAAAAAGCAAATCGAATCGCGCGTTTAACGATGGCCTAGGGGAGACATGTTTGTGCAAGGCGCGTGTATGCGCTAGTGGGCAAGGTCGACTGCGAATTTTAGGGTTTCATGGCGCGTGGTGGCAGCAGCAGCAATGTAGGGTGGTCGCAACTGAAGGTGGCAGGCGAGACTTCGACGGTGGTGATGGCTGACGCGATTGAAGTCATAAAAAATGAAGAGTGACAGTCGCAATTTTGGCTAAGGAAGAAAGTCAAGCGCGATTTGGGTCTTCGTACATGCGTGTTGGAAGAAGAGAGGAGCAGTGAAGTTAACTAGGTTTGTTAATTATTTTAATATCTTAATTAATAGGTTAATTATAAAATTGTTATATTAATAAAATAGTTACTCTTGCATATGAGGTTCGTTTCGAACAAAAGGAATTGCGCTAGAGTCGCATTGACGATGGCTACGGCTTAGAGCGGAAGTTGAATTTTTGAAGCTGAAATATTTCAGCTTCAAATGAAATGTGAGTTTTTTATATGCTCGATTGAGTAAAAAAAATTATGTTAGTTAAATGTATATCGTGAAGTAATTTAAATTTATAAACTATCGTTGGTAAATTTAACTGACATTTAAACTAATATGAATTAAAATGGTGGGAATTTGAATTGACGGTTGAAATTTGAAATGCAAATTAAATTGCTAATTAAATTCCCGATTATTGATAACTAATAAATTGATATGATATTTTGACTGATTTGGATGTTGATTGTGATGGATGCTACTGATTGATGTTTTGGATGATTTGGATGTTTATTTATCTTGATATATCTTGTTATCATCTTGTTTATTATTTACAGCATATAAAACTGTGAATCGAATTATTTTGAATAAATTAAGAAATAGGTTGAAATGATATATACCTATGACATTTATTTCAGATTGAAATGATAGATATCCATCCTTGAATTAAATTGACATAATTGATTCACTTGACCATAGGATAGAGAATTATATACGGACATGGATTAGTTAAATTAAATGTTTTAAAAAAAATTGATTTGAAATTACTGAAATGATTTGATTTAAAGGAGTTAAAAACCAAATTTATAGGAATCTAATTATTTCGGACTTGACCTCAAAATGTTGAAATTACATTTGGTAACAGGGATTGTTTAAATAATCAAAGTTGAGGTTTTGAAATTATAACTGAAATATGATTTGAATTTTGGAAATTGATTTGTATTAAAAGATTGGACATTTATCCGAACTTCGAATATTGCTAAGTAGAAGTAATTTAAATTGATATTTCAAAGCGTAAGCTCAGAATTGAAATATTTAAAGATTTGGACAATGGCTTGAACATCGAAGTTAAATTCGATTTAAATGATTTAGATCTATACTTTGAAAATCAAGCTCGAAATCGATATAAATTGAAATGGTTTGAAATTGAGAATTGAGTTTAAATTTAACCATTGAATCAAATAGTCGAATTTGAAATTAAAATTAAATTGGAATTGAAATTGATTTGAATTAAAATTGGAGTCGAAGTTAATTCAAATTGAAATCGGAATGGAATCGAATAAATTGAAATGGAAATTGTATTTTGAATTGGAAAATTTAGAAATGCATCGGTTTGACTTTGAAACTATTTTCAAATAAATTATTTTAATATAAATAATTAAAATCTACCTTTTTTAATATTCAAATTATTTTGATTTTCCAAGCTATTTTATTATATAAACCATTTTCAATACTTAAACTACTTTATGTCGAACTATTTGAATGATTAAAAAAAATTTCAAACTATTTTGGAAAAAGTTTAAACTGGTCAGAGCGGGAATCGGTTATATTTAAGTCATGGATTTAAATAAGAATTGGGTTAAAATAAAGTTATAACCTAATTTTTTTTTTCGAATCGAATTTTGGAGTGAAACTGGCACGTCGAACTAAATTAACATATTTTGAGTAAATATGATGATTTCGAAATGAATTTAATTTTGAAGCAGATATGATATTTTGATATCAAGTACGAATTTTTTTTGAAATGTAAAAGAACCAACCGATGTGTAAAACGATGTAACATTGTCAAAGAGACCGAGGCCTCTTATTGGCATATTAGGGCATTGTATGCAAACTGTATGCCGATGCTTAAAATCGCGTTAAGTGGGATTATCGTAGAGTCTTAATGCTAAGAAAAATATTTATTTTACCGATTATACATTATATATAGCGTATTCTACTACTTATAAATAATTTAATGGACTCTTAAGAGATGAGAAATCCCGTAATATCTCTTGAGTTATTGCACACACGTTATACATTTGATAGGAGATGTGAAATCCCGTAAACATCTCTGATGTTGATGTTGTTACACTCATGTTATGCGATACCGATTTGACTCACAAAAGGATATTTTAGTCCTGGCTCGAGTGTTTTGTCTTTTCATTACGCTTGGGTCGGCCCTGAGTTTTTCAACGCATTGAAGATCATTTTTTGGAGGACGAAGATGAAGGTATATCAATATTATTATTATCCATGCATCATGTTGTCTGTTACATTATTTTATTTATCCTTGTTATATATATAACTCTAAAAAATGTTTTATGAATTATAATCAAATGTATAATATAAACAGGTTCATGAATTGTTTATTTGATTATTATATTTTATCGTTCCGCTGCGAGATTCTGTGTTTTTTTTCTTCTTTTCTTATTTCTCATAACTAAACCAAATTGGTTATCTATATTTCGAATTGTCTGGATTAGACATGTGTGATTATTATCGATTTAAACCTCTGGAAATATGGGTCGTCAAATTTAGTATCAGAGCTTTGGTTTAGCGATAACCATAGCTTTGTGGGATTAGACTCATTAAAGTTAGGGTAATAATACCCTAGAACAAGTCTGTTGAGTTTATATATATGAGAGATTGTACTTTTTAGTGTTCTAAAATGTTTTATATTGTGTTTACTTATCCATTGAGTTGTTTATAAATTCAGGCCTATGCGTGAGACGACATGATATCGATAGGAGTCTAAACACTTAAACGAGACAAGCCAACATAATATAATTTTAAAATCAGGTAAATGAAATATTTTACCTAAATTATATATATATATATATATATATATATATATATATATATGTGTGTGTGTGTGTGTGTGTGTGTGTGTGTGTGTAATATTGATTATTAATGAATGTTTGTTGTTAGGAGATGATAATATTTAATTATCATCGATTATTAATTGAATTAAATATAAAAATGAATATCTTATGAACTCCATTTCATGAAATGTTCGATAATTAAATTGAATTGAAATCTAATTACAATAAAAATTATTTGGAATAACAAATACGTAAATTAATGAAATATTTTCATAATAAAGAAATGGAATTGTATAAACTATATTATAAATAGAAGGATATAAAAATTGAGAATTATAGAATTTAAATCCCTTTGTTTACAAAATTGTTTTCAAAGCAATCAAAATTAATAATGATATTATTTGAAAGTTTTTTGACAAGAAATATATTTTGAAAAGATATTTGAAAGAAATAAAATCATTGAACTCACTTTAGTCATTGGAAAGTTATTCTTGGGATGACTGCAGTATCGTCAGTATTTATTTTTCAGTTTCTGAGTGAGAATTGCGACCAAAAGAAATTTAATTTCGATCAAAACAATTTACTATTGTGAAAAATATTCTAAATATGATTTAATAAATATATGAATATTGTATTGAACTTATAATTGACAATAGTTTATATAAAAATACCTCTATAAGTTATAGATTTGAACGGGGAAGTAAAATTAAATTTTAAAACCGTTAAATATTTTGGTTAAATAAACAAAAGAAGATTCTAATTTGAGATAGGAAATAAAAGAACTAACCTAAAAGATGTTAAACAAATTGAGTTAGTGAAATGAAGTAAATAAAATGATGTATAACTCAAGAAAGCTTAATAAAAGTGAATTGTATTAGAAATAAACTAAATAAAATAACGAAATGAAATTTTAAGTGAATCAAGTTGTGTAACTTATAGATTTGGGTAATATTAAGCTAAAACAAAATTTAAATTTGTTGAATGTGAATGATAAGAAATAATGGTTTAACTTAAATAAAGTTGAATAAAACGAGAAATTGATTAAATGAAATAAATTAATTTAATGAAGATTAAATGAATTGAATTGGATTTGAAAATAACTAAATAAATTAGTAAAGTGGATTAACTCCACTTAGTCTATAAAATGAATTAATATAAGGAATAAGAACTTGAATTATAGAAGAAAATGAAATTTTGGATGTGAAAGAAATTGTATGAGAATAAATGAGTGTAAGAAAATTAATATAAGTAATCGAATTTAATTTAAATTAGATGTAAATAAATTAAATGCAAATGGAATGAGTTTCAACAATATTGAATGTTAACTAATTTAATATGGAATAAGTTAAAAAAATGAATTATAAGATGAAGTTAACTTTATAAGTTGAATGAAATTGATTGTGGGAAAAAGAAAAAGTTTATTAGTATGAATTGGAGTTATAAAATAAAATTTACTAAAATAAAAATATTAAAATGAATTTGAATCAATGAATAGACTAATGAAGTGAATCAATGAATTAATATGAGCTTAAGTTGTGAAGTTAAAATAAACACGATTTACATTTTTATAAAATGTTTATAATAACTTAAATGGTTTTATAAAATTGGTTATAAATCATACTAGTATTAAAGAAAATATATTAAGTGATCATGAAATAAAATTTTACTTAAATAAGGTTAAATGGAATAATTTTATAAAATTGTTTATAAATGATGCTGATGTGAAAAAGAAATATGAACATTATTTCTAAATGTTTTGCAAAGCATAAAAGCTAAAGTTTTATAACTTATAGATTTGATAAATATGAATGATATGAAAAGAAAATATGGAATGCGGTATGGAATAAAAAATTTCTTAAGTGTATTTAATGATATGAGTTATTGAAAAGAAATGGGAATGAAAAATGAATGTAACTATGAATCGAATGTAAATTAATTGAATGTGAATTAATTGATGTCGATAAGCGCATGTCAATCAATAGAAAGTAAATAAACCGACAATTGAATGTGAATCAAATTAAATATTAGTTGGTTGAATGCAAATAAATTGAAATGAGCCAACCGAATGTTAATAAAAATTGAATGTTAATAAAAATAAAGTGTATAAATTAGCTATGGACATTGGAAAATATAGATTAACATGGTGATGGATTAATTTGATTAATTGGAAGAATATTAGTGGTTGGATGGTTTCTTTTGTTACAAACCATAATTATAACTATTTTGATTACATATGATTTGTTTATTGTGCATTCGTGCTTATGTTTATGGTTCTGATTCACAATTCATTCTATGTAATTCTATTTAACTCAATATGCTTTCTATATCTTCATAAGTGACTAATATTCTAAATTGATTTGAGATAGGCACATACGAAGATCGTTTGGATGTATACGCAGATTATATTTTGCTTTTGCTTGCTTAATACGAGCAAACTCGCTCATATTAATAATAACAAGGTACATATCTAGGATTACATACCGCACTTTTTTATTTTTCCATGTGGGATGCCTCATCATTGAGATGAGATGTATATTTGAAATACATTTGGGTTATATATTGTACTGTAAATTTTTTTCGATCAAGCCGCACGAAGGAGACGCTACCGAAATTTTCCATAAATCCGAATGATAGGAAAAAAAATTGAGGTTTTAAAATTTTTATAACTCGTTTTTTTATATAAAATATAATTTTCGTAAAACCGATATCGAAGTGGCGTAGCGAGAGTGTATTAAAAGTTTTGTAATAATATTATAAAGTTTCATATGTTGATTATTTTGATAAAACTTATCATGTGTTAAATTCCGTACATAACCTCTTTTCGGGGACGAAAAGTTTTGAGTAATGGAGAATGTAAGATCTGTATTTTTACAAATTATTAACTTTAATATGTTTTTTGAATAAAAGTGGTTGGAAATAAAAATTCAATATTTATTTATGTAATTTTGAATATGAACCCTAATAAATTTTTTAAATAATTTTGGAGATTTGGCAATAATAAGTATTGTAATGAAATTCTGTGTATTGGAAGTGTATATAATCAATAACAATATTGGATAATAAGCGTTGAATTATTTAGATGAATATAAAATAATTGTTGATAACTAAAATTCATTTGTAATAAATGGTTATTAATGTAATTAATTGAATAATTAAATTGTTTAAATTTAATATTGAAAATTGTTTAAATAATTGAATTTTGAATTTAATATGAATCAAAATGATATCGAAAGTTGATTAATAGGAATGAAGATTGTTAACTTTTAAAATTGAATTTAAAGTGATTAAATTAAATTTTGGAAATTACTTGTTTTAATTGACAAGTGAAAATAGCCATTTTAGTCATTGTCTCGAATTTCGACGAAACTAGTTTTATTGGATCTGTAATAGTGAATTACTGTTGGATTTCAAGTTGCATAGCGATTCGAATTGTCATTTGGACATGCGAGCTCGAAACGATTTAATTTAAGGAATTCGATTAAAATTAATTGATTATGAAAAGCTATCTTTTGAATTGAATTAGACCTCGAAACTTGTTCCATTGTGTTCGAAATGGAGGTAAAACATTATGAACGCCAGGCAGCACGCTTCGTTTGGAGTATAGAATTTCATGGGGCGATTGAGCGAGATATTTTCAGATTTTATATATATATATATATATATATATATATATATATATATATATATATATATATCCTCGACAAACCAAGGCCGCTTACCTATATGCCTACCTTATACTCCCACCCTCAGTCTCTCTTCCACTTCGAATAAGCTGTTGTTTAATCAGAAAAAGAAAAAGAAAATCAAATCGCGTGTTTAGCGATGGCCTAGGGGTGACCGGATGGTGTGAGGCGTGCATATGCGCTGCTGGGCGAGGCCGACTGTGCGTTTTAGGGTTTCATGGTGTGTGGTGGTGGCGGCAGCAATGGAGGTTGGTCGCAACTAAAGGTGGTAGGCGCGGCTGTAGGCTAGGCTTCGGTGGTGGTGATGGCTGGCGCGATCGAAGTCATAAAAAAAATGAAGAGTGACGGTCGCGATTTTGGCTGAGGAAGAAGGTGGAGCGCGATTTGGGTCTTCATGCATGTGTGTTGGGAGAAGAGAGGAGCAGTGAAGTTAACTAGGTTTGTTAATATTTTATTATGTTAATTAACAGGTTAATTATAAAATCGGTATATTAATAAAATAGTTGCTCTTGCATACGAGGTTCGTTTCGAACGAAATGAATTGCACTAGAATCATGTCGAGGAAGGCTACAGCTTGGAGTGGAAGTCAAATTTATTTGAAGATGAAGTATTTTCAATTTCAAATGAAATGTGAGTGTTTTATACACTCATGATTGACTAATTTTTTTTATGTTAGTTAAATTTATATCGTGAAGCGATTTAAATTTACTAACCGTTATTGGTAATTTAACTGACATTTAAATTGATATAAATTAAAATTATAGGAATTGAATAGACAGTTCAAATTTGAAATGGAAATTGAATTGCTAATTAAATTTTCGATTATTGATAACTAGTAAATTTTTATGATGTTTTGACTGATTTGGATGTTGATTGTGATGAATGCTATTGATTGATATTTTGGATGATTGGATGTTTATTTTTTTCATATATCCTTTTATCATCCTGTATATTATTAACAGTGTATAAAACTGTAAATAAATTATTTCGAATAAATTAAGAAATAGGTTGAAATGATATATACCTGTGACATTTATTTTGGATTGAAATAACAAATATTCATTCCTAAATTAAATTTAAATAATTGATTCACTTGGTCATAGAATAGAGAATTATATGCGGACATCGAATTGGTCAAATTAAATGATTTTAAAATTTTTGATTTCAAATTATTTAAATAATTTGTTTTAAAGGAGTAAAACATCGAATTTATGGAAATCAAATTATTTTCAAACTTGAGCTCAAAATGTTGAAATTTAAATTTGGTAATGGGAATAGTTTAAATAATCAAAATTGAGATTTTGAAGTTATAATCGAAATGTGATTTGAATATCAGAATAGTTTTGTTTTAAAAGAATGGAATTTTATTCGAGCTTTGAATATTACTAAGTAAAAGTAATTTAAAAGATATTTCAAAACATAAGCTCGGAACTGAAATATTTCATGATTTGGACACTGAATTGAACATTAAAGTTAAATTTGATTTAAATGATTTAAATTGATACTTTGAAAATCGAGCTCAAAATTGATGTAAATTGAAATGGTTTAAAATTGAGAATTGAGTTAAAATTTAACCACTGAATCAAATAATTGAAGTTGAAATCGATTTGGAACTGAAATTAAATTGGAACTGAAATTGATTTGAACTGAAATTGGAGTCGAAGTTAATATGAATTGAAATCGAAATGGAATCGAGTAATTGAAATGGAAATTGTATTAATTTGAATTGGAAAATTTGGAATTGGATCAGTTTGACTTTGATATTACTTTTAAATAAATTATTTTGGTATAACCTATTTAAAAACTATTTTTTTTATATTCAAATTATTTTGATTTTCCAAGCTATTTTATTATATAAACCATTTTCAATACTTAACTATTTTATATCAAACTATTTTAACTTTTTGAACCATTTTAAAAAAATCAAACTGTTTTGAAAAAAATTCAAACTGGTCGAGGTAGGAATTATTTATATTTAAATCATGGATTTAAATATGAATTGGCTTAAAATGATGTTATAACCTAATTTTTATTTCAAATTGAATTTTGAAGTGAAATTGACACATCGAACTAAATTAGTATATTTTGAGTAAGTATAATGACTTCGAAATGAATTTGATTTTGAAGCGAATATGATATTTTGATATCAAGTACGAATTGTTTTTGAAATGCCAAAGAACCAACCGATGTGTAAAATGACGTGTGGTTGTTAAAGAGACCGAGGCCTCTTATTGGCATACTCTCTGTCAATATTGGAACCATTTTAATAGCTGTGTATATGGAGGAGACTCCAGAACGAAGTGGTTGGATTTTGCCTCATTTTCTGGATTTAAAGAAAGAGGATGATGAAGGATAGACCTCGGCACTTGTACCAATTTGAAATGACTAAAACAGGACGGCTTTGTTAGTTCCTTTGATGATGGTTTTAACGGCAACAACCTTAGGACTTATTATAAAATATAAATACTAATATCTTGCCTTAAGACTTGTTATAAAATATAACTACTGATATCTTTGCCTATAAATATGTGTAGGATATATATATATATATATGCAGGTACTGAGAATGAAGACTGTACAGTATAGAAATTCAAGACAGACGAATTCAAGATTGTAGAAATCAAGACTAAAGACTCATGAGAATCAACATTATCAGGAGTTCAAGATATCAAGATAAGTAATGGAGTCCAGATTTATGTTAAAACTTCCCAATAGCACTAAAATCTTTTTTCGAATTTTCATTGTGGAATGGAATCCACCTTCTCGCTTTAATACTGTGATGGAACCTACGACCTCTTTAGGGGGTTGGAACCCGCAACCTTCTCTAGTGGAATAGAATCCACGAAATTTTGAAATGACTTCTTTTTAGATATTTTCCAAACTATCTTTTTAAAAATCCTTCTCTCTCTCGGTCTAAATATTTTAGCCTTAATTCAAAAAAAATTAATCATATTAATTTCAAAATCATTTTTTGTTTTTAAACTATCTTCTGGTTTTAATGTTCTAGCTTTAATCGTAAAATATTTATATATTTAGTTTTTATTACTTTAATATTTTGTAAGGTCACTTTCCAAAGGTTTTTATAATCATAAAATATATTCAAAATAGTTTGCAAAATTCCAAGATTGTTTCGAAAAACTTTAGATAGAAAATCTCATTTAAAACAAAAATCAATTTTCAAAAAATACTAGGGGATGTCGACATGCATATACCCCCCATGTCGACATGGTAGCCATAGAGGGATTCCCATCAACTCCTGGGGAGCTATCTATTTCAAAATTCAAATTTTCAAAAGAAGTGTCTATTCATCACAACCTTTCACGAATGGACATGACTGTTATTCTCCTATATATATCAGTAGTTTTCAATGAATTTTCACTTAAGATTTCTTTGTTTTCTCTCCTCTTTCTCTTCCATTCTTATTTTCAATCATTCTTAACAAAACTCTACCAAAATCCTAAGTGAATCAAACTCAGTCTTCTCTTGTTTAATTCTCTACCACTCTCTCTCAAAGATCTCAGTGCTATGGAGAGTTATAGGATCATTTGTAATCAAAGATCGAATGATTGAAGTGTATCGAGTCTCTCTATATCCAAGTGTGATTGAAAATAGCGTGATTGTGGCCCATAAATCAATTGGGAGTGGCCCGTAAATCAATTAGGTAATCTTGTAGGCTGGTTAAATCAAGAGAGTTTTACCTAGACTCAGAGACAGGAAGGTGTATCTCGTGGCCTTGAAATCGAGGTTGTAATATCGATATTATATTTGAAAAGAAATCTGCATAAGAAATTGTGTTAGATGTAGGATAACTCCGAACCAGTATAAAATTCTGGTATGTTCATTCCTTTACTATTTTGATTTACTATTTGCATCTATGTCTGGTTCATGATTGCCTCTGAGCTTGTGAATTGCATCTGTTTTGGTTTAATTTGAAAAGATTTCAAAACGATTCATAAAATTAATTAAACAGTATTCACCTCCTATCTACTCTTAATTCTACCTCAGAATCCGTAATCTACATTTCCTATATTTGGTATCTGGGCATTGGTTTTCAAAGTTATCATAATCTGGATTTTAAAAAAGTTTAAAATGGCAGTTATTGGATAACTGTTAACACTAGTTCAAAACTGTCCAAATCATCATTGTCTTATAAGTTTGCATATTGTTAATCAAGTTATCTACCGAATTGGTGTGTTGTGTAGGAACAGATGGGTTATATGATCAACACCCAATGGACAAATGGTGGAAATCAAGAAAAATAAATGGATACTTGATAGCGGATGTTCAAGACATATGAATGGTAATTCGGAGATAGCGAGTGACATAATTTAGGAAGATGGAGGACTGGTCAACTTTGGAGACAATTCAAAGGATATATGATTGACATTGGCAATGTTGGTAACTCTAAAACTCCTGCTATTTCTGTTGTTCTACTAGTTAGGAATCTAAAACACAATTTACTTAGCATAAGTCAACTATGTGACAAAGGCAACACAATTAAATTTGAAAAGGATAAGTGTCATGTCGAAGATAATAAATCAAATATTATTTTTGAAGGAATTAGGAAGAAAAATATTTATTTCTCAATATGAAATCCCAAATGATAACCTATGTCTTTTGGCTAATACAAGTGACCCTTGGATTTGACGTAAAAGGTTTGGGCATTTGAACTTCAAATTCTTATCTAGACTTTCAAAGCTTGATCTAGTAAGAGGTGTTTCTAAAATGGATTTTAAAATAGATAATACATGTGATGTTTTCCAATTAGGAAAACTTAGGAAGAGTTCATTCGAATTGAAAGATATGATTTCAACTTCAAAAGCTCTTGAGTTACTTCATTTATCTCTGTTTGGTCCATTTCAAATTCAGTCAATAAATAATAGTAAATATGTTTTTGCAATTGCAGATGATTATTCTAGATTTACATTTTCTGAAGCATAAAAGTAATGCTTTTGATTTATTTAAAACTTTTGCAAAAAGAATTCAAAATCAACTTTCTTTAAAAACCAAAACTATTAGTAGTGATCACGGTGGAGAATTTGAAAATGAAAATTTTGATAATTTCTGTAATAAAAAGGAATAACTCATAATTTTTCTTTTCCAAGAACTCCACAACAAAAAGGAATGGTAGATTGAAAAAATAGGACGATTCAAGAGTGTGCAAGAACTATGCTTTCAGATAGTAAATTACCAAGAAATTTTTAGACTGAAGTGGTCGCTATAGCTTGTTACATTTTGAATAGGATTTTAGTTGGACCTCTAACCAATAAAACACAGTATGAACTCTTTTTCAATAAGAAACCAAAGGTATCTTATTTTAAAAAAAATTGGAAGTAAATGTTTTATTCTAAATATAAAGGACAATTTGGATAAATTTGATCCTAAATCCGACAAAAGAATCTTTATCAGATATTCTAATAGAAGTAAAGCATACAAAGTTTTCAATTCAAAAACTAACACCATTGAAGAAACAATGCATGTAACTTTTGTTGAAAATTTCAATGATTTTGTTCAATTAAATGATGAAGATGATTTTATTACTTTGTAAAATGAATCAAATGAAACAAATTGTGAAACTGTTCATCCTAATAAATGGATCATGCTTTTAAAAGATCATCCTATAGAGAATATACTAGGAAATATTGAATCCGTTGTTAGAACTAGAAATCAACTAAACAAGATGAGTAATATAGCTTTTATATCAACTATTGAACCAAAAATCCAAAGGAAGCATCATCTAATGATTCATGGATTCTTGTTATGCAAGAAGAACTGAATCAGTTTAGTAGAAATGATGTATGGAAACTTATTCCTAGACCCGAGGGCAAAATTATAATAGAAACTAGATGGGTTTGTAAAAATAAAATGAATGAACAAGGTGAGGTCGTTAGAAATAAAGCTCGGTTAGTCGTGCATGATTATTATCAAGAGGAAGGAAAAGACTTTGATGAAACCTTTGCACCCATAGCAAGATTAGAAGCCATTAGAATTCTACTTGCTTTCGTAAACCACGACAATTTCAAATTATTTCAATTGGATGTCAAAAGTGCCTTTTTAAATGGTTTTGTTAAAGAAGATATTTATGTTGAACAACCTCCATTTTTTGAAGAAAAAAAGTTTTCAAATCATGTTTGTAATTAAAGAAAGCTTTATACGGTTTGAAATAAGCTCCTAGAGCCTGGTATGACAGATTAAGATCTTATTTATTACAATCAAATTTTGAAATTAATAGAGTAGATAATACTCTTTTTATTAAAAGAAACAAAAATGATATAGATTTATGTAGATGATATCATTTTTGGATCAACAAACAATGAAACGAACAAAGAGTTTTCTGAAATAATGAAAAAGACTTTGAGATGAGTCATATGGGTGAACATACTTTCTATTTATGATTGAAAATAAAATAATTAGATGGTGGTATTTTCATTATCAAGAAAATTATGCTAGGGATCTAGCTAATAAGATTTGTATGACCACTGAGAGTGGAAAACCCATTTCTATGGCAACCAGTGAAGCCTTGAATAAAGAAGACATGTCAAAATATGTTGTTCAAAAACTATACAGGAGAATGATTGGATCGCTACTCTATATAACTGTAAGTGGGCCTGATATCATGCATAGTGTTTGTCTCTGTGCAAGATACCAATCTCAACCCAAATAAACCCATTTAAAAGCTGTTAAACATATCCTAAGATATGTTAAAAACATTTTAGACTATGGCCTATTTTACCCTAAAAATGATTCATTTGATTTAATCTCATATTGTTATGCTGATTATGCTAGTTGTAAATCAGATCAAAAAAGTACAAGTGGAATTTGTCACTTTTTAGGACATTCTCTGGTTTCCAAGTTTAGTAAAAAGCAAAATACTGCCTCATTATCAACAACTTAATACATCTCTGTTGCTTTGGCTTATTGTCAAGTTATCTATATGAAATAGACACTAAACGGTTTTGGATTAAATATTTCAAAATCACCAATTTATTGTGACAATACAAGTCCAATAAATTTATCCAAAAATCCTACCTATCCTGCCAGAACCAAACATATTGATGTCAGACATCATTTTCTCAATGATAATATAAGTAAAGAGATTATTTCTCTCGAATTTATCGACATTGAGAATCAAATAGCCGATATTCTAACCAAACCCTTGAATCAATCAACCTTTACTAAATTAAGAAGTGAACTAGGTATTTGTTCTATAATTGAAATATAGAATATAGATATAGTAGCATATATATTTAAATAAATATAGAAAAATAAATTTTTTAAAATTTTCCAAGGGATGTCGACATGCCCCTACCCACCATGTTGACATACAATGGTCAGATTTGAAATTTTGATTTTCCCTCTAAAATCAGTTTGGTGGTTATATAACCATAATATTTCGAATTCATCTGTCTTCTTACTTCATTTCTCTGTAATAAACTTCTGAAAATACAAAGTAATGGCCTCCTCTTCTAAATCAAACCAATAAGAAACCATTTCCTTCTCTTCTCCTAATTCTGGTGCATTCCAACATACTACATTGCCTCGACTAATAAAGATCGAGGAAATTATGAAGGATTCTCTGCAAATGCTGACTGAATTACAGGCCATGCAAATAAGGATGGCAAAGGAACAAGAGAAACAAGGCAAGATTCTTAGAAATTTGCAAAAAATTCTGATGGATAATCATGTAGACCCTACTGTGATTGAAGATGATTCCTCTAATATACTATTCATAATCCATAAGAGGACGACGAAGAAAAAAAAGCACAAACGAACGAGGATGATAATGTTGTTTGCGTTGGAGAAGTCAATTTTGACAAAAATGGTAATTTGGTCGAACCACATGGAAACTTTTGTCTTTGTTACCCAAATTGTTCAATTCACAAGTCACTATTGTCAAGGACTCTCGTTAGATTGTTATTACGTTAATGTTTTTATATTTTGTGTACTTGTATATTTTGTGTGCTTGTATATCTTTGTGTCTGTGTTTCATATATATGTGCAACGTAACATCATATGTAATAAAATTACATTTATATTTCGCTTATTATACTTTGTTATTAGCATTTAGTTCCATAGTATTAGTTCAAGGGGAGTTATGTAGTTTTGGCTTAGTTTTTATTGATGATAAAGGGGGAGAATTATAAATTTGGATAGTTAGGTTGTAGTTAGGCTTAGATTAAAGGGGAGTTAGTAAATTAAGGGGGAGTTATTGGTATAAGGGGGAGTCAGAGTAGAATCAGATTTTGATGGAGTATATTTTATAAACATAGGTTGTCATCATCAAAATAGGGGAGACTGTTAGTTCCTAGGGTGATGGTTTTGATGACAACAACCTTAGGACTTGTTATAAAACATAAATACTAATATCTTTGTCTAGATATATATATATATATGTGTGTGTGTGTGTGTGTGTGTGTGTAGGATTTATGTATGTATGTATGTATGAATGTATGTATGTATATATGTATGTAAGTATTGAGAATGAAGATTGTACAATATAGAGATTCAAGACTGATGAATTCAAGATTGTAGAAATTAAGACTGAAGATTCATGAGTATCAAGATTATCAAGAGTTCAAGATAACAAGATAAGTAATAAAGTCTAGATTTATGTTAAAACTTCATGATAGCACTAAAATCTTTATTCTATTTTAATTGTGGAAAGGAATCCACCTTCTCGCTTTAATATTGGGATGGAACCACGACCTCTTTAGTGGGATGGAACCCATGACCTTTTTTAGTGGAATGGAATCCACGAAATTTTCAAAATGACTTATTTTTAGATTTTTTTCAAAATAATTTTTTAAAAATACATCTCTCTCTCTCGGTTTAAATATTTTAGCCTTAATTCAAAAATTATATTTAATCATATTAATTTCAAAATCATTTCTAGTTTTAAAACTATTTCTTGGTTTTAAGGCTTTAGCTTTAGTCTCAAAATATTTATGTATTTAGTTCTTATTACTTTTATATTTTATAAGATCACTTTCCAAAGGTTTTTATAATCGTAAAGTATATTCAAAATAGTTTACAAAATTCTAAGATTGTTTCGACAAACTTTAGAAAGAAAATATCTTTCAAAACAAAAATCAATTTTCAAAAAATACTTGGGGATGTCAACATGCCTGTACCCCCCATGTCGACATGGTAGTCGTAGATTTTAAAATTCGAATTTTCAAAAGAAGTGTCTATTCGTCATACCCTCCCATGAATGGACATGACCGTCATTCTCCTATATATACCAGTAGTTTTTAATGAATTTTCACTTAAGATTTCTTTGGTTTCTCTCCTCTTTCTCTTCCATTCTTATTTTCAAACATTCTTAACAAAACTCTGCCAAAATCTTAGGTAAACCAAACTCGATCGTCTTTATGATTCTCTGCCACTCTCTCTTAAAGATCATAGTGCTATTCAGAGTTATAGGATTATTTGTAACCAAAGATTGAAAGATCGAAGTGTATCGAGCTTCTATCTATCATAGTGTGATTGGAAATGGTGTGATTGTGGCCGTAAATCAACTGGGTGAGACTGTAACCCGTAAATCAATTATGTGATCTTATAGCTTGGTTAAATCAAAAAGTTTGCCCTGGACTCGGAGACATGAGGGTGTATCTCGAAGCCTGAAGTCGAGGTTGTAATATCAACATTATATTTGAAAAGAAATTTGCATAATAAATTGTGTGGATTGGATGTAGGATAACTCCAAACTAGTATAAACTTCCGGTGTGTTCTTTCTTTTACTGCTTTTATTTACTATTTGCATCTGTGTTTGGTTTCGTGGTTGTCTCTGTTTTTGTGAATTGCATCTGTTTGGGTTTTATTTGAAATGATTTCAAAAAGTTTTATAAAATTAATGAAAAGATGTTCATCCCCCCTCTAGTGTTAATTCTGCCTTAAGATCTGTAATCTGCATTTCCTATAGGCTTGACAGGGCCAAGTGGGCTAATTACCCTAAGCGGACATCCGTTCTTCAACTTTCTTGGACTCGGTCTGTATTATTACTCTTGTTGTTGATTTCGATTGGTGCACCTTTATTGTGGGTTATCTTCCATGATTTTATATGGGATGGATGGACGCGGTGGACGGTCGTGGCTATGATGCCTTACCACCAGCCCTGCGACCTAAACTGGTAGTATCCTACCTTGGGCATTGCCTCACGTGCCTTGTCATAATTTTATCCCTATACGAGATCTCTACGATTTTGATTTAGTGTTGTCGTATCACAGCGCATCCCTATCCCTGACGTGCTACTGGGCGTTATATGCAAACTGTGTGCCAATGCTTAAAAATACGTTAACGGGGATTAATGTAAAGCCTTAATTCTAAGAAAAATATTACTTTTACTTATTAGACATTATACACGTAGCGAATTTTTACTACATATAAATAATTTGACGGATCCTTAAGAGATGGAAAATCTCATAACATCACTTTAGTTATTGCACGCACGTTATACATTGGATAGGAGTTGTGAAATTCCATAAACATCTCTGATGCTGTTACACTCATATTATGTGAGATCGATTTGGCTCACATAAGGATATTTTAGTCCTAACTCGAGTGTTTTGTCTTTTCATTACGTTCGGGTCAGCCTTGGGTTTTTTAGCGCATCGAAGATTGTTTTCTGGAGGACAAAGACGAAGATTTGGTATATCATTACTATTATTAACCCTACATCATGTTGTCTGATGCATTATTTTATTTATCCCTATTGTATATATAACTTTGATAAATGTTGTATGAATTATAAATAATATAAATACCTTCATGAACTGTTTATATGATTATTATATTTTATCGTTCCACTATGAGATTTTGTGTTTATTTCTTCTTCTTTTCTTAATTAACCCCATTGATTATCTATTTTCCGGATTATTTGGGTTGGACATGTGTGGATTATTATCGATTTAAAACTCCCAAAACGTGGGTCATCACATTTCTCCTTATTCGCTTCTCATCCTGATCAACGATTTGAATAGGCTGCTTGATAACAGCCAAGTTTAGCTCTACCTCTAAATCTTCTTAGGTAACTGCCTCAATAATTTGTTCCGGGTCATACACGTATTTTCGCAAATGAGATACATGAAAAACAATTTATACACTCGATAACCTTTCTAATAATTCTACTCGACAGGCTAATGGGCCAATCCATTCAAGAATGGGAAAAGGTCTAATATATCGAGGTGCTAACATCCCACTCCTTCCAAATCTTACTACTCCCCTCGTCATATCGACTTTCAAAAATCCAAAATCTCCAATCGAGAATTCTAAAATCCTACGCCTCTGATCAATATAACTTTTCTACTTGCTTGAGCTTCTTTCAGCTTCTTTCTGATCATACCTACCTTCTCCAAGGCTTCTCGAATCATATCAGGATAAGCATTAGTCGATCTTCGATTTCAATCTAACATGATGGTGATCTACATGGAAAACTATATATTGATTTATCCGGTGCCATGTTAATACTTTTCTGGTAGCTTTTATTATAAGAGAACTCTACCAAATGAAGATAATTCTCCCACGAACCTCCGAAGTCTAATATGAAAGCTCCCAAAAGATCTTCCAACACTCAGTTCACCCTTTCTATTTGCCCATCAATTTGGGGATGATATGCGGTGCTTATACTTAGCTTCATTTCGAAAGATGTCTTTAATGCTTCCAGGAACTGATTGGTCTAAGATTGGATCCCAATCACTTACGATGCTGGTCGTAACTCCATGTAATCGAATAATTTCTTTCATGTATATATCTGCAAGATTGGAAGTCATTCTCGTTGGATTTACTAGAATAAAGTGTGCGCTTTTAGTCAATCGATCTATGATAACCCAAATGCCTTCATTTCCCTTCCTTATCCGAGCAAGCCATCAATGCAATCCATTGATATTTCATCCTACTTCCAAGTTGGAATCTTGAGAGGTTGAACTAATCCAGCAATTTTTTGCTGATCGCTTTTGATTTGCTGAAAATTTATACATCTGCTAACATGAATGGAGTTGTCCCTTTTCATATTTTTTCACCAAAATGTTCGCTTCATGTCTTTGTACATCTTATGAATTCCAGAATGAATATTAAGCTTGTATTAATGGAATTAGTTAATACTTTCTGCCTAAGACTGTCAATATTTGAAACAAAAATTCTTCCATTTAACTATAATACCCTTTGGTTATCTTTTTTCAAGCTTGAGTCCCACCCTTCACTAGTTCCTTAACAATCTTCATTAGATGACAATCTTCTCTTTTCTTGCTGCCAATTCTTTCAAAAAGAGTCGGGGTCACTACTGATAAGCTACAATGGCATGCCTTCTGCTTAGCGCATCTGCTACCACGTCGGCTTTTCCAGGTGTATACAAAATGTCAAGATCATATGACGCGAGGAATTCTAACCAGCGTTGCTATTTTATATTTAAATCCTTCTAAGTGAAAAGATATTTCCAGGATTAGTGATCTGTGAAGAGATCAAACTTTTCACCTAGTAAATAATGCACCCATATTTTTAATGCAAACACAACAGCTAATAGTTCTCATCGTGCATTGTAGAATTTCGCTCCTGGGGCTTTAGTTTCCTACTTGCATAAGCGATTACTTTTCTATGCTGCATTAGTACCACACCCACTTCTTCTCCACTAGCATCAGTATATATAGTTAAACCGCCGCTTTCATCAACAATAGCTACGATTGGAGTGGTAGTTAACCTTCTCTTGAGCTCCTTGAAAGCATCTTTACATTTTGATGTCCATTCAAATTTAACATTTTTCATCATCAACTTTGTTAGACAAGAGGAAATTTTTAAGAATCCCTTAATGAACCTTTGGTAATATCCTGCAAATCCTTAAAAGCTACGAAGGTCCTTTGGAGTTTGTAGTTGTTTCCTATCTAGAATTGACTTGTAATATTCCCTAGATCAATTAAAATTCCATTCCTTGACACAACATATCGAAAGAACCTTACCTCTTTCTCCCAAAAGTGGCATTTTGAGAATTTAGCTTTAAGCACATTCTTCCTCGATATTTCTAATACAATCGCTAGATGCCTTCGTTTTCTTCCTTAGTCCTTGAGTAAATTAGAATATCGTCAATGAAAACCAGCATGAATTTGTTGAGCACATCTCTAAATACTCTACTCATAAGGTCTACAAAATAAAAGGGCGCATTTGTCAGCCAAAAGGCATAACCAACCACTCGAAGAAATCATTTAGCGCTCTGTATGCAGTTAAAGGAATGTAATCTTCTGCTATCCTTAGTTGATGGAATCCTATAGCTAGGTCCATTTTTGAGAAGAATTGAGCACCATGAATTTGATCAAACAAGTCATCAATACGGGGTAGAGGATACTTGTTTTTAATCTTCTACTTATTCAGGTCTCGATAGTCTACACAAAGCCATAGGGAGCCATCTGATTTTGCAACGAAAATTATCTATGCTCCCCAACTTGAGCGACTCGATTTGATCAGCCATTTTTTTAACAACTCATTAGTTTAATCCTTTAACTCACCCTTATTTTGGTTCCATTTTTGTTGGAATCTCGATTTTGATTGTGATAACCAATATAAAATGTGATGTGTATACTAACCATCTTTGTAGGAGATTTATTGCAAATTTCTTTTCATATGTTTAAAGCTGTATATTGTGTGTTTAGAGTCTGTACTTTACTTAGAAATTTGTTAAAATCTCTCTTGAAATGATATATATATATAAATATATGCACACACATGCTCATATATGCACAAAAGTTCAAACTCAGACGTCTGAAACTGTGATAACCCGGAATTCTAGACATATGTAATGGATAAAATAATTGGGTTAATTAATATAATACTGAATTGTAGATTAAAAAAATGAATATAATCAATGAAATATTTATATTTGTAATTATGTTGTATATATATACATAGATTTTAAATACTGATTACAAATTTAATTTGTGTTGCTTAATACATACATATATTTGAACCGATTTCAAAATAGGACTTTAAATTGAAAATGAATTTGAATTTGGGTTAAAATTTGAATCTAAAAGATAATATCTCAAAATAAATTGGATTTACAATAATGTTTCTTATATATATATATATATATATATATATATATATATGTAAATTGTGAATAGGAAGCTTGGTTTGAATTTAATCTAATGATTTTCAAAAAGGGTATTTAAAATATAAATGGAGCTAAGTGAGGTTTAATAGGGGTTCGTACCTAATTTAAATATATAAGTTGTATATATATAAAGGTGTTAAGCATAAAAGAAATACAAGTACAATAGAAATTATATATAAGTGTAAAAGTAATATTAATAAAGGTTTTCTTTTACACTTTTAAGGTGATAAAACACATAGATAGACATGTGTAAGTTAAATTAGTATGCAAAGAACAAATGGCAACATTTGTTTTCTTAAAAGATTTTTTTTTGTGTAAGTGAGTGTTTTAATAAAAAAATCTGAAACTAATCCAAGCCTGTAAGAAACTAGGGAACAAATCAAGAAGAAATAAATTTCAAAAAAAAAAAACTGCAATCATTTTCAATCTTCAATCTGAAGCTCAGATTCAAGCTAGCAACTAAATCAACTTAAACCATAGTGCATTCAAACTTCAGCAATTAAATAAGGCACAACCTTCTCTGTTCTTTTCTCTTACAAGAACAGGTGAGTAAACTGCTGCCATTTTAATGTTTAAACCTATTGACAATGATGCTGTGATAAATTGTTGAAATATCTTGCATGCAATAATTGATCATATGATTAACTCAAACAAGCCTGGAAGCAAGAACATGCTCTCTGTTCTCTGCTTCAAAACTGTGAGTAAACATTTTCTATTAAAAACAGTTTAATTTTGATTTATATCAAATGCATGTGATGATATTGTTTTGAATGGAAATTCTTCTGCTTGATTCTATTTGAATTGTTACATGTTAGCAAATCTGTGGATATATATATATACAGATGTCTGATCTTTGTGTTTCATAAAATTTTTTGCTTCTAAAATTCAAATCTCCCAACAGAATCAATATAAGACATTGATGTTTAAACGGAAGTTGTTTGATATTGTATGATGATGATTTAAAAAATAGAATCAGTATTTTAAATTCAGTAATTAATTTTAAAAATGGAAATCACAATGGAATTCATATTTATGATAAAAATCAACAATCTTAATCTCTGATTTGGATTGCATGAATACGTTTGTGATTGGGAATCATGAATTTTAACATATATTTCATGATTTTTAAATTGATATTTGGTTAGAATTCTTGAGTTGATTGTTTTCGACATTTCGGCCGACCGTCGTTGATTGGCAAGGTGGATAAAGGCGAGGTTGTAGTCGAAGTCGCTCTGAGACATGGGGGCTTTATGAAAAATGTTGGAAGTTTTTATCGATGATCGAGGCGATGGGATTTGGACGAAATAGGGTTTGCTATTTTGTTTGGACGATGGGGGCTTCGTGCGGCGTCAATCGATCACCGGAGGTGATCGCGTTACGGAATTTAGATGCAAGACGACGAGATGCAGGTCCGGTGATGTTGGCGAGTAACCTCGAGGATGCGATTGATGGCAACGAGAGTTTGTTCGATGGTGTTGTGGGTTCTGGATTGCTTGTTACTGTTCGATTTTGACTCAAAGTGAGATCGACAAAGCTAGATGGTTGCAACAATGGCAGAGATCATGGGTGACTTGTAGGCATCTTCAGAGGTGATCAGAGTGCGGTGGGGGCATGTGCACGTGCACGTGCACGCGAGCATTGCTGTCTTGATTTTTGACAAGCTTTGGGGAAGAAAGCTTCGACTCGGGTTCTGTTTCGTGCGAGAGAAGTAATGACTCAAAGCAGATGTGTTTTGATGGTTGTCTTTGGATACGCTCGGGTTTACAGGGGGAAAGATCATGTTTGGCTCGAGTTTTCAAAGTGTTGGTTACCTGGTTTATAAGTATTAAGTGCACTAGGTATATTTTATGTAAAGATTATTTCCAAGGTTTAAAGCAAACAAGAAAATCAAGTTTTTAAGCTTAATATTATTAAAATTCCAAGTAAAGTGGTTAAAACAAATTTTAAGGTTTTAAAGCTATTAAATAACTAGTTTCAAAGAAGTTTTAAACAAGTTAAAAGGTTGAAGAGTATGAAGTAAATTAGTTTAAATTTTTCCTTATACAAGTTTTTTTATATGTGATAAATGTTTCTTTACATTTGTTTAAGAGGTTTGTAAATTGATTTTAAATTTTGAAAGGTTAAATCATTTTTAATCTTAATTAAAAATGGTATCTAAAAGTAGATTTAAAGGCGTAAATTGTTTTAAATACTTATGTTAAAAATAATTAAATCATTAATAAAGGAAATGATTTATCTTAAAATAATTAAAATTTTAATGATTAATAAGTTAATAGGGTAATTAAGAAGTAATTAATTTAATTAATTAATTAATTAATGATTTAGATTAATCTAAAATTAGAGATTAATAAATTAAGGAAAATCGTTTGTGGAATTGGATTAGATATGATTGTTTAATGAAGTAATTAAAGAAATTAATTACTAAATGTAATTAATTTAGTTAATGTAATTAATTTAAGTTAATTAATTGGTTTAATTAATTTAAAATAATCACTGGATGATGGGTTAAGTATAACTACTTAATGTAATTTATAAATTGCAATTAATTAGCGAAGTAATTAGTAATAGTAATTACAGAATGTAATTAATTGAAATTTGAGAGTAGTTTTGGGTTCAATCACCTTGTGTAATTAATATGAAGGATAATTATTTAGTGAAAGTAATTAATAATTAATTACTTAGTGTAATTAATTTAAGAATTGAATTTGAAGATAATTAAGCGTTGTATTTAATTAAGGATCAATGTAATTAATTAATTAATTAAGTCATTAAAGGTTAATTACTATAAATGGTTAAGGATAATTAATTTGTGAAATTAATTTTAAGCTAATTACTTAAAGTAATTAGAGAAAATTAATCAAGAATGATTAATTAAGATGGATAATTCGAGGGTGATTAATTAATTGGTTTGTAATTAATTAATGATTAAGTAAGTAAGATTTATGTAATAAAAGTAATTAATTTAATTTAGTTAAATTAATTAGAGATGAAGTAATTAATTTAATTCATTTTAAATTAATTATAGATGATGTGTTTAATAGATCTATGTTTATGGATGGCTGAATTATATTGAATGCCTTAGATTAGTTAACATCCACAATATGTGATTTGTGATGCTGTGTGATGTGATATGTTGGTCTTAAACTAAGAAAATGAGGTTATCATCGATGATGAATTTCTATGTATAGGTGAAACCTTGTATTTGAAGTCTGAATTGTGTTTCACTTGAATTACTCGGGTTAAGATGGTATAGATTTCGAAGAGACCGGTGTCGGGTATTAGTAAATACCCAAACCCACTTCGATTTGTATTCTACCATAATTCTTTAGAGACTTGATATGTACGCTGGAATGAAATAGTCTAAACGTATTATTGAAACTAAGTATGGGTACTTAGAGATGGATTTGTGAAATAAGTGTTGACTAATAACGAGTTAAGAACATGGAGAAGTACGAGATACACCAAAAATTTAATTATGATTATAACTTAGTATTTCATATTTTATGAGTTTACTCACGCTGGTTTCTAGCCTGACCCGGGTGTTACTTTGATGTAATGCTCGGGTCAGACCGTGTATTACAGCTTTTCAGGTAAGGACGTTCTGGAGTTCAGGAGGCGAGCTGGATGGTAGAAACGTACGGAGTGATTTCCGCTGTGTATATTATTGCTGATTAGCTGGGACATGTTTTCAAATTTGTCCTGTGTTATGTAATAGTTTTAACTCTGACGTATAAATGTATAAGTGTATTGGTACAGTTCATCTTTGTAAACCTGACATTATTTATATTATATTTTGATCCGCTGCGAATGTAAGGTTTTCTGTGTTTTGGTGATACTGTTTCTTCTTCTTCTTTTTTTTCTCTTTCTTCTTTTCACTAACTATCTGGAATTTTTCAGGATCGAAAATTTCGGGTCGTTACATTTGGTATCAGAGCTGAAGGTTAAGCGAGAACCTTGGCTCTGGTGGGATTACTCATTAAGGATAGGGTAAGTGGTACCCTAGAATGAGTTGAGTGTGTATATATATGAGAGAGCGTACTTGTTATTTTCTTATATAAAGATTTTAAATGGTTTTATATAAGAATATATTTTGATATATATAATGCAATATTTCTTTCTAATAAATAGTAAGGGAATTGGTTGTTAAATTATTGAATTAAATTACAACCAACTGAAATTCAATCTCGAATTTGGAAAAGGTTTTAGGATAAGGATAATCAATTAATTTATGTAATTAATTAAACTTTATTTAATGAGATTAATTAATGGACAATAATTGGAAATGATAAATTAAGAAGAAGTTACTTAATGAAGTAACTAGAGGTAAGTAATTTAAGGGACAATTACTTAATGAAGGTAATTAAGAAATAAGTTAATTACCGAATGTGATTAAATGGAATTAATCAATGACGTAATTAATTTAAAGAAACAATAAATAATATTATGTAATGCAATTGAATGAAATGATCCTATTACAAATAAGAGTCGTTTGAAAATTTAAAAGAAATTTGTTTTGGATTAAAAACCAAAGGTGGTTTAAAATTTTAAAGTATGACTTGGTATGTAAAAGAAATTAATATGTATATATGTGGATATACATAATATCAAAGGCGGTTTGAAATAAACTCTAAATGGTGAATTTTAAATTTGGAATAAGATATGAAACCCAAAGTGATAAGTTTTTTTTTGAACTCATAAGTGGGAAGATTATTTATGAGAAGTTCAAATTTTGAAATGGAAGTTCAAATTGGGTAGGGTTGACTGGATTAAGTGAATTGAGTTAACTGGGAAAAAGTTAAATAAGTTGGAATGATCAACCTGATTTGGAAATATGAAGATGAAATTAAAATTTAACTTGGAGAGTAAATGGTTGATTTGAATTAGGAAGTTTGAGTGATCTCAAAATGAATTCGAAATCCGAAATTGGAAATGGATGGATGTTTTAAAAATGAAGGCTAATTTGATTTATGGTATAATATGTTAGGTCTGAACTATGAGTTGAATTGTTTAAAACTTTAAAGGTAAATGATTTAAAGGAATTAAATCAACATTTGAAGTATTAACTCGAATTTATATAATTCGAGATGATTTAAATTTGAAATTTGAATTAGTGCAAATTGAGTTTGATTTGAATTAATTGAAATGGTGATTGAAGATGTATGAGTATAAAATTCAAATGGAAATTTTGAATTGGATTAATTTGAAACAATTTGAAATTGAGGTGGGTTCAATTTGAAATTAGTCCAAATTGATTTGAATAATTTGGAATTGTAATTAAAGTTGAATAGTTTTAAATTCAAATGGAATTTGAATGGAATTTGGAAGGAAATCAAGAATAATCCAACTTGATTTGGAAATGGAGTTTGGAATTGGGATTAATTCAAACTGGAGATTGAAATGAATTGAAATTGGAGCTAGTTCAATTGAAATTTATTTCAATTAGTAGAATTTGAGATCAAGATTTAATAAAGTTAAGTTTGGAAAGAAACTGAGGATAATTCAACTTAAATTGGGGTTAAATCAATTTCAATGGAAATTGAAGTTATTTAAATTGGAATTGGGTCAATTTAAATGGAAAAGAAAATTTAAATTGAATTGATGAGAATGGAGATTGGGCAGTGAACAGTTTTGACTCTGGACTATTTTTAATATAAATTGTTTTAATATAAACCTATTTTTCCAAGCTATTCATTATATATACAACCTTTCTTTTAAAAGCCAAACTATCTTATACTTGTTTTACAATTATTTTTGAAACCGTTTAACGATTTTCCAACTGTTTTATAAAATTACTATCCGACTATTATTTTGCAATTATCTAAAATTTCTATAATTATTTTAACTATTTTCTAACTATTTTACACCTATTTTACAAACTAGTAATTATCTTCCAACTACTTATCTATTTTAAAATATTTCAAGCTATTTTCTAAATAAACTGGTCGGAGTTCAAACTGTTATTGGTTAAATACCCAATCGAAATAAAAATAGAGGTGATAATCCAAATGGATTGAAGCAATTGTGAGTTAGTGAATGAAAATCAAAGTGAATGTGAATAGAAATAGAATTGATTTGGCTAATAACCAATAAAGATAAATACGTAGGGTATACGTATGTTATTCTATTCGCATAGTGATTTGATCCAGATTCGAGCACAGAATTTCGAGATAGTTATATCGATCCGAGTGGGATTTTTCACTCGATTTTCGACGACGAACCTGTATATGGATTGTTGATTAGCTCTGGATATTCTCTATCATAGTTATGACTATGCAAGGAGAATGACGGTTTCTGATCAAGAAACCAGATCTGTGTCCGCGCTAGGAAGTCGGGTGGACGATACTAGTTCGGAAGTGAAATTGTGTGGTCAAGTGAGCGATCAAATTGGTATAGTGTATGAATGATAGGTGTACATCGTACGGATTTAAATGAAAATGATATTGAAAGAAGTAATCAAATTTGAATATTTGATTTTGAGTAAACAAAGTTAAATATCTTTGTTTTATAAAATGAAACTTCCCTTGTTGAATATTTGTAACGACCCAGAATTTTTAGTAATTAAAATTTGAATATTTAATTAATTTTAAATATTAATAAGTGAATTTATAAGTAAAATAAATTTTATTTTGAATAATTGGATTTAATTGAATAATTAAATCGATAATTTAATATGTTGAATTATGGAAATAATTGAAAATTGAGTTGAATATGATTGAAAATGATTTGTAAAATTTTATTTTATCATATTGAAGTTAGAACGATATTTTAGAACTTTTAAAATCGAATTAAAAGTTAATTTGTGAAAATTGAATATTTTAATATTTAAATCGACTAGTGAAAATAGTCAATTTTTGAACAGTCTCAGAATTGGACGAAACCAGTTCCATTGGATCCGTAATAGATAGTTATTACAGGATTTCAATTTTCGTAGCAATCGGAGTTATCGTTTGATCGTGGCAGCTCGAAACGCATCGAATTATTTTTAATATTAATTTGGCGAGTTAAAATAGCCATTTTTCAAAAAGTCTCGGATTTCGACGAAACCAGTTTCATCAGATCCGTAATGTGTATTATTGTAAGGTTTCAAATTTCGTATCAATTGGATTTACCGTTTGTCCGGTACAAATTAAAACGCTTAGAAAATCGTTTAAATCGGTTTAATTTAAATTGAACGTTTATTGCCATAACTCGCACAGATGTCCGAATTAGCTTCCGAAACCTGTTCCATTGTGTCCAGAATGCAGGGTAAACCCTAGAAACGCTGGTTACGGCGCGTAAATCGGAGTTCGGAATTTCCGGAATGAATAGTGTTTCGTTCGTTTCCCATAAATAGACCACCTCCCTTCATAAATTAAAAAAAAATAAACAAACTAAAACCCTAGCCGCCACTACCATGTTCAACGGCCAGAAAACTCTCCTCTTCCCCTTCATTTATCTTTCAATCCTTCAATCGTTTCAAGAAACTTACAACTAGAAATTGGTAGAGCTACGCGAGATCTTGAAGTTCAACGGGTATGATCGAGATTGGAGCTGTATTTTGGGAAATAATGGCCTGCGTTCGGCTATGATTGCGCACACAATTCGAGAACAATGGTGAGGCCGAGCTCTATGCCATCTTGGCCGAGTATTGTGCTTGTCGTGCTCTTCAAAATGCAAGTCCCTGATCGGAATTTCGTCGAGTGTTGATGGCGAAAATTTAAACCCTAAATAATCAAAAATGGGTTCGGCTAAAACGTGATTATCTGGAGATGTTGCGCGTGGAAGATGGAGTAGCAGTGCACGGCCCTGATGTGTTCAAAGAAGGATCTCACGGCTATGGATGAGTTGTGGTTTAAAAAAAAATTATATATTTAGGTTGTAATTTATATATAGTTTAAATTCGTGTAACTTCATAAATCCATAACTTTTTCATACGAGGTCGAAAACGCACGAAACAAGTTGCGTTGGAATCGTATGGACGAGCACTACGCGATGGAATTGGATTGGAGTCGTTTGGAGTTAGTGAGAATTTTGGGTAAAATTAAACGTCCGTTTAATTTTATTCGAAATAAATCGCTAAAACGAAATTGAAATCAAGGTGAGAACTTCTCACTCAATTGAATCAGTTTCGATTTTATTTTAAATAGTTAGATTTAAAATATTTGAATGCATGTTTGAATGATGATTGTTATCTATTGATTGTTAAAATAGACATTATGCGCCGTTAGTAAGCGGATGTTATTTATTAAAAACATATACCGCGAATATTTCATAAACAGTGAAATTGGTATTATATAATAGCAATATATATATATTAGCATATGTATATATTGGAGTTATTGATTTCCCACATTTTTTTTAGCGGATGAGACCCTATTGTGCCGTCTATTAAGCGGATAATATTTTAAATCCCATGTACCGCGATAATTCCGTACTGGAGCGGAATTGGTATTGTGCTAATGTTTGTGGATGCAGGAAAACAGGTTGGAGGGATCCAACTGGATTCCTCAACAGTATTTATTTGAATTCAGATATTTTGATATTTGATGGATTATCATATCGATATATGATATCGTTGTTGTCGTGATTGACTATTTGGTATGTAGCATCATTGGACCAAATTTCGGAATTTTAAAATGTTTTTAAAGAGATTTTTGAAAGTGTAAGTTATAAGATATTTTTGGAATTGATCCATTATAAAAAAAAACGATATAATTTTTAATGTTATAAAAATTATGATTTTTGAGAAATATAGTTAAAAACTGATTTTTGAGAATATGATGCTAATAATTTTATAAAATAGTTAAATCGGAATTTTTGAATTTATTATAAAAAGTTGAAAATATAGGATTTATAAAATTTAATTATTTTATAAATCAAAATGGTGAAATTATAAAGGACTTTGAAGACGTTTTGAAATAATAATATAAATTGATTTATATAAGAGTTTTATAAATGGATATTTATAAATTGAAATATTGAGATTATAAAACGAGTTTTTATAAGTGTTAGAATGAATTGTGAATGAATTTCATAAATGAATGAAATTCATAGAATTATAAACGGTGAAGTTAGGAATGGAATTTTATAAGCAGTAGGTTTATAAAATTTATAAAGTTATTGAAAGAATATATTTGGATAAATAATTGAATCTTATAAGTTATAAGATTTATAATTATGAAGTTTAAAGGAACGATTTTGTAAACAAATAAATTATAAGTGTTTAACTTATAACATGAACTTTTGGTTTATAATTGAGTTATAAATCGAATAGGTTAATAAAGGAATTTATAAAAGGAAGTTGTTATAAAATAAATAATAAAGGAATTTATAAACGTTGTTTTATAAATTCGCAAACGACTTATCTGATAAGTAAATTGTTGTAACCTATAAATGGAGTTATATTCACGTTTTTGACAGTGAATAATCCTTTAAAATAAAATGAATAAAAGGATGAAATTTGTTAACGTAGTATATTCACGTTTTTGAATAGTGAATAATATGTTAAAGAAATTGTTTTGAATGTGATGTTTTAAATTGAATTAAAACGATCTAACGATGTTTTAAATGTGTTGAGATTCGAAACCATAGATTTCAATATTCATTGTTGAAATAGACGTTTTCGAGAGATAGAAGGAAATAGTGGACTATAACACTGTTATTATAGTAAATAATTTCCGAAAGGAAATGTTTTGTATAGTATTGGGATTTATATATCTATTTTAATTTCGAATCCCTATACTAGTGATTTTGGGTTTTCGTAACGATGTTTTACGCAACATTCGTTTTGGCCCAAATAAATATGTTTAAGAGAATGATTTCCTTAAAGAATGAAATATATACTTAATTTCGATTTAAGTATATTGAATATTTTCCAAGTGTTGAAAATAAATAAAATTTGAGAATTACTTAATAAGTAAGTATGGAAATGTTTTTCCAATATAAAGTGAATATTTTGAGAATTTATCTTTTTGAAGATAAATTGAAATGAATAATTGAAATCGTATATTCATAGATATTTTGAAATATACATTCACTATGGAATTTATGAATAGAAAGGGAAGTTGTTTAAAAATAAATATTGATTTATTTTTGAAGTGTGAAATTATATATCTTGTAAAGATATTTTGGAAAATAAATAATTTGGAAAATTATTTGGAAACTTGTGATGTGTGCATATCCATTGATAGTTCAATAACCGGCTATCAATATTTCCCTTTGAAGGGTATTTGTTGTGATTTGTTGAATTTGAATGCCACACTTATTTTTGAATAAGCGCTCACTATTCGGGTTAACCAGGAAAGGACCATGGGGTCATATAACCCATTCCGAATATGTGATACGTCGTTATGAATTGCATTTGAAGACCGGTGTTGAAGACCGGATCTTTTTGAAAGCGAAAGGACAACTCGTCGATTGTCTTTGCACCGAGTAGCTACGGTATAGAGACTCCCTATGTGATGGGAAGTCCGGACGTGATTAGAGATTATCCGGATTGCAAGGACTTCTTTGTAAGTGCCTTCGGTTCTGTTCGATCCCGGAACAGACTTGTATGGATTGTATGTCTGACATTACAAATTGAGATATAAAGCCGATTTCTTTCAAATATATTTCTGTTGGTGGCGGAGAATTTATTCTTTTAGCTTAACACCCTTCTCTGAGATGTACGAGCTCAGAGGTTATGTAGTTGAAGGTTTTTAGCAATATATTCCCAATTTGGTAATGTGACATGCTGAGTGTTGCTGTTAAATGATCATTGTGTTGATTATTTGTGATAGGATCGTTTATTTGATCGTCTATCTTGGTGATCATTTCTATGATCATTTGTTGACCCAAAGCATGGCTTTTGTATAAAGTATGTTTTTGTGGACGTGACTTCGTCGAGCCTCACACCTCGGGAATGGTCAAAACAGGAAAGATGCGGCAAGGTTATGAGGGGTAGCGCCCTTTAGGATATGTGCATTTCCTTCTAGAAAAGGGTGGTATCATGGTATGGAGCCCAGATACTTACTCATGTTGAAAACACTTTATGATTGTGTGAATTGATTGCGAGCGCTCGGGTGAAAGGTCCCAAAGGACCGGGGGATGGCATATTCGGTCAGTTGTTACTCAGTTAGGGGTAACCCGGCCTTGTGTTGGTAGAGATCCGGTTTGGTTCTCGGGGATGTCCATCCAGAGGCATTCTCATGTGGCAATGGGAAGTTCCTTGGCCTGATCATTCGTTGGAAATCCAATTCCCAATACGAAACTTTGTACCGTATTAGTTGTAGAACCTGCCATTCACTTATGGTGGTCACCACTGTTTGGATGGTAGCTATAGTAGGCATACGATAATGGTCGTATGTTGGCTAAGATTTATATTCTACTTTCGAAATGAATTTTTTCTACACTATGCACTAATAATAATATCAAATGTTCTTTTTAATACGTATCAAGCATCTTTGACTATCATAAGGAGAAATCTCCTCCGATTCTGCGTTTGCATTGTGTGTGTGTGCGGGAGGCCTTATGGTAGTCTCATTTTTAAAAGCATTGCGAATTGACTTTAAAAAATATTCTTCTATTTTGATTTTAAAGATAAATAAACTGTTTTGAGTTCTCACACCAGTCATATGACTGACTCGGAGTTTATTGTTTTCCTTCCTAAACTCTGGGTGCCCACCAATTTCCACACGGGCAGTTAAGAGTTAGGTTTATCAGGATATTCTGGATATTCTGGAGTTGCAGGAGGCAAGCTGGATGGCATGGCGTATTACTAGTTTATATAGTATTTTTTTTCCGCTGCACTGTTTGTTGTTGTATATTGTTGTACACTCTGATGATATGATGTAATGAAATGTGATGTAATGTAATAACTGATATAGTTCTTTGTTTAAAAGATTATTCATTTATCTATTATATGTTGTTCCGCTGCGAATTGTGAGATTCTGATGTTGTTCTGTTGTTTTCTGTTCCGTTCTATCTTTTATCTCCTCTCTCTATTTTTCTATCTTTTTCTCTCTTCTTAAACCATAACATTTCGGGTTTCCGGCCTTCGATTTCTCGGCAGTCGATAAAGTGAGTATCGATGTTGAATTTTCGAAAGTCGAAAATTTCTGGGACGTTACATTTGGTATCAGAGCATATGGTTCAGCGACAACCATGGTTCTGTTGGGTATTTTCATTAGAGATAGAGTCAGTAGTACTCTAGAATGAGTTTGAGTGTAATAATAGCTATGAGAGCGTATTTGTTAGTGAATATAAAATTGTTTTATATTGTGATGATTGGTTTATTGAGTGGTATATGAACTTTCGTCAGCGTGGTCTGCAAAACTATGCCGAAGGAGTTTCTAAACACTTGAATAGAACAATTCGACATAATATTGTTTTAAAATTAGGTAAATGAAATAATTTTACATTGATTATATTTTATATATAAAGAAATAATTTTTCAGAATTGTTAGAGAGTATATAAGTGGATTGTTTAGTTGTTTGAATAATCTAAATAAAAGAATAATTGTATAAGTAAAGAATTATAAGAATTGAATTATAATTAATGTGATTTACAATTGTGAAATAAACTTATATATATAAGAAGTGAAACTATATGAATATATTTATGAATATGAGTTGTAAATAAAAATGAATTCAAAGTTAAATGGAAATTTACTTTAGAATTGGAAGCTAAAGTAATTAAAATCCAATTGGAAGTTAAGTGAATCTTGAATAGAATTGAATTTTAATTGGAAGTGAACCAACTTGAATATAAATGAATGTTGATAAAATCCAGTGTAAATAAATTAAATGTGATTAGATTGAAACCCTATTTCATTGAATATTATGAGAATATGAATGAATATTTATTGGTTATGGATGTTAGTTGGATGATAGTTGGTTGATGGTTGAATATATTGCTTTTACTGCATTTGCTATGTTGACATATATAGTTATTATGTTGCTATATGTTGTATATCGATACTATTGTCTATATACATGTTCTCATGTTGTTTGTTGAGTGATTAGTAGGTGCGGATTGCGTTTGCTTTGCATTTAGAGCTCGCTATCGCGCTATATTAGTCGTATATGCTTGCTAATAAAATATAAGGTACATATCTCGGATTACATACCGTACTTTTATACTTTTTCCCTGCGGGATGCCTCATTACTTGATGAGATGTATATTTGTGATATATATACTGTCATTTTTTTTTCGGATCGAGCCGCGCAAAGGAGACTATGGCGAATTTTTCCGAAAATTTAAGGCGTTAGAAAAAATTTGAGAAAATTGGAAAATTTTGAAAAATTTAACTTTGATTTGGAATTGAAAGTTAAACAATAGTAGTTGTTTTTGAAAAGATAACCAAGTATGATTTGAAAACTTAGTAAAGCTATTGTAAGAAGTTTGACTATGGATTTTGGAAAGTTAATAAATTCTGTAACTTTTCTTATTTGTTAATTTCGAGGATGAAATTCTTTTAAGGGGGGAAGATTGTAACGACCCAGAATTTTTAGTAATTAAAATTTGAATATTTAATTAATTTTAAATATTAATAAGTGAATTTATAAGTCAAATAAATTTTATTTTGAATAATTGGATTTAATTGAATAATTAAATCGATAATTTAATATGTTGAATTATGGAAATAATTGAAAATTGAGTTGAATATGATTGAAAATGATTTATAAAATTTTATTTTATCATATTGAAGTTAGAACGATATTTTAGAACTTTTAAAGTCGAATTAAAAGTTAATTTGTGAAAATTGAATATTTTAATATTTAAATCGACTAGTGAAAATAGTCAATTTTTGAACAGTCTCAGAATTGGACGAAACCAGTTCCATTGGATCCGTAATAGTTAGTTATTACCGGATTTCAATTTTCATAGCAATCGGAGTTATCGTTTGATCGTGGCAGCTCGAAACGCATCGAATTATTTTTAATATTAATTTGGCGAGTTAAAATAGCCATTTTTCAAAAAGTCTCGGATTTCGACGAAACCAGTTTCATCGGATCCGTAATGTGATATTATTGTAAGGTTTCAAATTTCGTATCAATTGGATTTACCGTTTGTCCGGTACAAATTAAAACGCCTAGAAAATCGTTTAAATCGGTTTAATTTAAATTGAACGTTTATTGCCATAACTCACACAGATGTCCGAATTAGCTTCTGAAACCTGTTCTATTGTGTCCGGAACGCGGGGTAAACCCTAGAAACGCTAGTTACGGCGCGTAAATCGGAGTTCGGAATTTCCGGAATGAATAGTGTTTCGTTCGTTTCCTATAAATAGACCACCTCCCTTCATAAATTAAAAAAAAAATAAACAAACTAAAACCCTAGCCGCCACTACCATGTTCAATGGCCAGAAAACTCTCCTCTTCCCCTTTATTTATCTTTCAATCCTTCAATCGTTTCAAGAAACTTACAACTAGAAAGTGGTAGAGCTACGCGAGATCTTGAATGATCGAGATTGGAGCTATATTTTGGGAGATAATGGCCTGCGTTCGGCTATGATTGCACACGCAATTCGAGAACAATGGTGAGGCCGAGCTCTATGCCATCTTGGCCGAGTATTGTGCTTGTCGTGCTCTTCAAAATGCAAGTCCTTGATCGGAATTTCGTCGAGTGTTGATGGCGAAAATTTAAACCCTAAATGATCAAAAATGGGTTCGGCTAAAACGTGATTATCTGGAGATGTTGCGTGTGGAAGATGGAGTAGCAGTGCACGGCCCTGATGTGTTCAAAGAAGGATCTCACGGCTATGGATGAGTTGTGGTTTAAAAAAAATTATATATTTAGGTTGTAATTTATATATAGTTTAAATTCGTGTAACTTCATAAATCCATAACTTTTTCATACGAGGTCGAAAACGCGCGAAACAAGTTGCGTTGGAATCGTATGGACGAGCACTACGCGATGGAATTGGATTGGAGTCGTTTGGAGTTAGTGAGAATTTTGGGTAAAATTAAACGCCCGTTTAATTTTATTCGAAATAAATCGCTAAAACGAAATTGAAATCAAGGTGAGAACTTCTCACTCAATCGAATCAGTTTCGATTTTATTTTAAATAGTTAGATTTAAAATATTTGAATGCATGTTTGAATGATGATTGTTATCTATTGATTGTTAAAATAGACATTATGCGCCGTTAGTAAGCGGATGTTATTTATTAAAAACATATACCGCGAATATTTCATAAACAGTGAAATTGGTATTATATATAATAGTAATATATATATATTGGCATATGTATATATTGGAGTTATTGATTTCCCGCATTTTTTTTAGCGGATGAGACCCTATTGCGCCGTCTATTAAGCGGATAATATTTTAAATCCCATGTACCGCGATAATTCCGTACTGGAGCGGAATTGGTATTGTGCTAATGTTTGTGGATGCAGGAAAGCAGGTTGGAGGGATCCAACTGGATTCCTCAACAGTATTTATTTGAATTCAGATATTTTGATATTTGATGGATTATCATATCGATATATGATATCGTTGTTGTCGTGATTGACTATTTGGTATGTAGCATCATTGGACCAAATTTTGGAATTTTAAAATGTTTTTAAAGAGATTTTTGAAAGTGTAAGTTATAAGATATTTTTGGAATTGATCCATTATAAATAAATAAACGATATAATTTTTAATGTTATAAAAATTATGATTTTTGAGAAATATAGTTAAAAACTGATTTTTGAGAATATGATGCTAATGAATTTATAAAATAGTTAAATCGGAATTTTTGAATTTATTATAAAAAGTTGAAAATATAGGATTTATAAAATTTAATTATTTTATAAATCAAAATGTTGAAATTATAAAGGACTTTGAAGACGTTTTGAAATAATAATATAAATTGATTTATATAAGAGTTTTATAAATGGATATTTATAAATTGAAATATTGAGATTATAAAACGAGTTTTTATAAGTGTTAGAATGAATTGTGAATGAATTTCATAAATGAATGAAATTCATAGAATTATAAACGGTGAAGTTAGGAATGGAATTTTATAAGCAGTAGGTTTATAAAATTTATAAAGTTATTGAAAGAATATATTTGGATAAATAATTGAATCTTATAAGTTATAAGATTTATAATTATGAAGTTTAAAGGAACGACTTTGTAAACAAATAAATTATAAGTGTTTAACTTATAACATGAACTTTTGGTTTATAATTGAGTTATAAATCGAATAGGTTAATAAAGGAATTTATAAAAGGAAGTTGTTATAAAATAAATAATAAAGGAATTTATAAACGTTGTTTTATAAATTCGCAAACGACTTATTTGATAAGTAAATTGTTGTAACCTATAAATGGAGTTATATTCACGTTTTTGACAGTGAATAATCCTTTAAAATAAAATGAATAAAAGGATGAAATTTGTTAATGTAGTATATTCACGTTTTTGAATAGTGAATAATATGTTAAAGAAATTGTTTTGAATGTGATGTTTTAAATTGAATTAAAACGATCTAACGATGTTTTAAATGTGTTGAGATTCGAAACCATAGATTTCAATATTCATTGTTGAAATAGACGTTTTCGAGAGATAGAAGGAAATAGTGGACTATAACACTGTTGTTATAGTAAATAATTTCCGAAAGTAAATGTTTTGTATAGTATTGGGATTTATATATCTATTTTAATTTCGAATCCCTATACTAGTGATTTTGGGTTGTCGTAACGATGTTTTAAGCAACATTCGTTTTGGCCCAAATAAATATGTTTAAGAGAATGATTTCCTTAAAGAATGAAATATATACTTAATTTCGATTTAAGTATATTGAATATTTTCCAAGTGTTGAAAATAAATAAAATTTGAGAATTACTTAATAAGTAAGTATGGAAATGTTTTTCCAATATAAAGTGAATATTTTGAGAATTTATCTTTTTGAAGATAAATTGAAATGAATAATTGAAATCGTATATTCATAGATATTTTGAAATATACATTCACTATGGAATTTATGAATAGAAAGGGAAGTTGTTTAAAAATAAATATTGATTTATTTTTGAAGTGTGAAATTATATATCTTGTAAAGATATTTTGGAAAATAAATAATTTGGAAAATTATTTGGAAACTTGTGATGTGTGCATATCCATTGATAGTTCAATAACCGACTATCAATATTTCCCTTTGAAGGGTATTTGTTGTGATTTGTTGAATTTGAATGCCACACTTATTTTTGAATAAGCGCTCACTATTCGGGTTAACCAGGAAAGGACCATGGGGTCATATAACCCATTCCGAATATGTGATACGTCGTTATGAATTGCATTTGAAGACCGGTGTTGATGACCGGATCCTTTTGAAAGCGAAAGGACAACTCGTCGATTGTCTTTGCACCGAGTAGCTACGGTATAGAGACTCCCTATGTGATGGGAAGTCCGGACGTGATTAGAGATTATCCGGATTGCAAGGACTTCTTTGTAAGTGCCTTCGGTTCTGTTCGATCCCGGAACAGACTTGTATGGATTGTATGTCTGACATTACAAATTGAGATATAAAGCCGATTTCTTTCAAATATATTTCTGTTGGTGGCGGAGAATTTATTCTTTTATCTCAACACCCTTCTCTGAGATGTACGAGCTCAGAGGTTATGTAGTTGAAGGTTTTTAGCAATATATTCCCAATTTGGTAATGTGACATGCTGAGTGTTGCTGTTAAATGATCATTGTGTTGATTATTTGTGATAGGATCGTTTATTTGATCGTCTATCTTGGTGATCATTTCTATGATCATTTGTTGACCCAAAGCATGGCTTTTGTATAAAGTATGTTTTTGTGGACGTGACTTCGTCGAGCCTCACACCTCGGGAATGGTCAAAATAGGAAAGATGCGGCAAGGTTATGAGGGGTAGCGCCCTTTAGGATATGTGCATTTCCTTCTGGAAAAGGGTGGTATCATGGTATGGAGCCCAGATACTTACTCATGTTGAAAACACTTTATGATTGTGTGAATTGATTGCGAGCGCTCGGGTGAAAGGTCCCAAAGGACCGGGGGATGGCATATTCGGTCAGTTGTTACTCAGTTAGGGGTAACCCGGCCTTGTGTTGGTAGAGATCCGGTTTGGTTCTCGGGGATATCCATCCAGAGGCATTCTCATGTGGCAATGGGAAGTTCCTTGGCCTGATCATTCGTTGGAAATCCAATTCCCAATACGAATCTTTGTACCGTATTAGTTGTAGAACCTGCCATTCACTTATGGTGGTCACCACTGTTTGGATGGTAGCTATAATAGGCATACGATAATGGTCGTATGTTGGCTAAGATTTATATTCTACTTTCGAAATGAATTTTTTCTACACTATGCACTAATAATAATATCAAATGTTCTTTTTAATACGTATCAAGCATCTTTGACTATCATAAGGAGAAATCTCCTCCGATTCTACGTTTGCATTGTGTGTGTGTGCGGGAGGCCTTATGGTAGTCTCATTTTTAAAAGCATTGCGAATTGACTTTAAAAAATATTCTTCTATTTTGATTTTAAAGATAAATAAACTGTTTTGAGTTCTCACACCAGTCACATGACTGACTCGGAGTTTGTTGTTTTCCTTCCTAAACTCTGAGTGCCCACCAATTTCCACACGGGTAGTTAAGAGTTAGGTTTATCAGGATATTCTGGATATTCTGGAGTTGCAGGAGGCAAGCTGGATGGCATGGCGTATTACTAGTTTATATAGTATTTTTTTTCCGCTGCACTGTTTGTTGTTGTATATTGTTGTACACTCTGATGATATGATGTAATGAAATGTGATGTAATGTAATAACTGATATAGTTCTTTGTTTAAAAGATTATTCATTTATCTATTATATGTTGTTCCGCTGCGAATTGTGAGATTCTGATGTTGTTCTGTTGTTTTCTGTTCCGTTCTATCTTTTATCTCCTCTCTCTATTTTTCTATCTTTTTCTCTCTTCTTAAACCATAACATTTCGGGTTTCCGGCCTTCGATTTCTCGGTAGTCGATAAAGTGAGTATCGATGTTGAATTTTCGAAAGTCGAAAATTTCCGGGACTTTACAATATTTTGCTAGAAGAAAAGGGTTTTTGAAAATGTTTGAAGTATAAAAGGAGTTTTATACAGGTTTGAAATGATCCAAAGTTTAATTTTTTTTTATATATATCTGTATATATATGTACAAAGGATCTTATGAGGATTTTGGAAAAAGGTTTTGGGAACCTATGCATTTGGAAAGGCTTTTGATTTTTGGGTAAAATCAATATTGAATTTGGAAAGCCTAGTTTGAGAATTATCGATTTTGGGATAATAGATTTTGTGTAAAGGAGCTTTGTGTGAGATCATACTAGGTGTATGATTTGAAGATACTATATGTGTATAGTATAAAATGTTTTGATAATGGCTCTGGGGAAAAAGGCGCTCCCTTGTCACTGGGTGGTGCTGCCTTGAGCCCCAAGGGGGGTTTCTAAAGTTGATTCTGTGCGGAGTCCATAGAAAACTTGTTCCTGGGGATTATGAGTAGAGTATAGCATAACGAAAGTCGTGTGTGTCGCTGAGAGCAAATAGTCTGCGTTTGATTTTATATCGGTAGACTGTGACCTATGGTATAACATAGCGAAAGTCGTGTGTGCCGCTGAAAGCCAACAATCTGCTTTTGATTTTATATTGGCAGACTGCGACCTATGTAGGAGTGGAGAAGTTTTATTTTGACAGTGAAAATCAGAGGCTGCTGAGAGCCTGCAGTTACATGGACTTTTGCTATGATGGCAACGTAACCCTGGATGTAACTGTGATCTGTTGTGTGGGATCTATGGCGTAATCGAGAGGCCGCGGAGAGCCTGCAATTAGATGGACTTTTGCTGCGATGGCAACGTAACCCTGGATGTAACTGTGATCTGTTGTGTGGGATCTATGGCGTAATCGAGAGGCCGCGGAGAGCCTACAGTTACATGGACTTTTGCTGTGACGGCAACGTAACCCTAGAATGTAACTGCGACCATGGATGGGGGTGATGATTTCCAGAGCATTCTCACCAAAGATATATCCTCTATTTTCAAAAACTGTTTTCTATATTTTCAATAAAATTATCTTCCAAGTATTTTCTCTAGGTGTTGAAAATGGGTTTGCTAAGTACTTATAGATTTTCAGTCCTACGCCTGATCAACGTATGACCGAATTTATGTGAGAACAAAAATGGACTTGTTGAAACATCAAGTTATAGAATGATATTTGTATAAAACTACTTTGCTAATAATACATATTGATTAAGTATTTTAAAAATGATCAAATAATATTTTAACTGGTTTTAAAATATTTAATAAATTATGGCTTCATTCCTTTTCGAGGACGAAAATATTTAAAGGAGGGAGGAATGTGATAACCCGGAATTCTAGACATCTGTAATGGATAAAATAATTGGGTTAATTAATAGAATACTGAATTGTAGATTAAAAAAATGAATCTAATCAAGGAAATATTTATATTTGTAATTATGTTGTATATATATACATAGATTTTAAATACAGATTACAAATTTAATTTGTGTTGCTTAATACATACATATATTTGAGCTGATTTCAAAATAGGACTTTAAATTGAAAATGAATTTGAATTTGGGTTAAAATTTAAATCTAAAAGATAATATCTCAAAATAAATTGGATTTAAGATAATGTTTCTAATTTTTATATATATATATATATATATATATATATATATATGTGTGTGTGTGTGTGTGTGTGTGTGTGTGTGTGTGTGTGTGTAAATTGTGAATAGGAAGCTTGGTTTGAATTTAGTCTAATGATTTTCAAAAAGGGTATTTAAAATATAAATGGAGCTACGTGAGGTTTAATAGGGGTTCATAACTTATTTAAATATATAAGTTGTGTGTGTATATATATATATAAAGGTGTTAAGCATAAAAGAAATACAAGTACAATAGAAATTATATATAAGCGTAAAAGTAATATTAATAAAGGTTTACTTTTACACTTGTAAGGTGATAAAACACATAGATAGACATGTGTAAGTTAAATTAGTTTGCAAAGAACAAATGGCAACATTTGTTTTCTGAAAAGAATTTTTTTTTGTGTAAGTGAGTGTTTTAATAAAAAAAAATCTGAAACTAATCCAAGCCTGTAAGAAACCAGGGAACAAATAAAGAAGAAATAAATTTAAAAAAAAAACTGCAATCATTTTCAATCTTCAACCTGAAGCTCAGATTCAAGCTAGCAACTAAATCAACTTTAAACCATAGTGCATTCAAACTTCAGCAATTAACTAAGGCACAACCTTCTCTGTTCATTGCTCTTACAAGAAAAGGTGAGTAAACTGTTGCCATTTTAATGTTTAAACCTGTTGACAATGATGCTGTGATAAATTGTTGAAATATCTTGCATGCAATAATTGATCATATGATTAACTCAAACAAGCCTGGAAGCAAGAACATGCTCTCTGTTCTCTGCTTCAAAACTGTGATTAAACATTTTCTATTAAAAACAGTTTGATTTTGATTTATATCAAATGCATGTGATGATATTGTTTTGAGTGGAAATTCTTCTGCTTGATTCTATTTGAATTGTTACATGTTAGCAAGTCTGTGGATATATATATACAGATGTCTGATATCTGTGTTTTATAATTTTATTTGCTACAAAAATTCAAATCTCCCAAAAGAATCAATATAAGACTTTGATGTTTAAACGGAAGTTGTTTGATATTTTATGATGATGATTTAAAAAATAGAATCAGTATTTTAAATTCAGTAATTAATTTTTAAAAATGGAAATCACAGTAGAATTCATATTTGTGATAAAAATCAACAATCTTAATCTTTGATTTGGATTGCATGAATACGTTTGTGATTGGGAATCATGAATTTTAACATATATTTCATGATTTTTAAATTGATATTTGGTTAGGATTCTTGAGTTGATTATTTTCGACATTTCGGTCGATCGCCATTGATCGGCAAGGTGGATAAAGGTGAGGTTGTAGTCGAAGTCCCTTTGAGACATGGGGGTTTTATGAAAAATGTTGGAAGTTTTTATCGATGATCGAGGCGATGGGATTTGGACGAAATAGGGTTTGCTGTTTTGTTTTGACGAGAGGGTTTGGGAGCTTCGTGCGACGTCAATCGATCACCAAAGGTGATCGCGTTAGGGAATTTAGATGGAAGACGACGAGATGCAGGTCCGGTGATGTCGGCGAGTAACCTCGTGGATGAGATTGATGGCAACGAGAGTTTTTCCGATGGTGTTGTGGGTTCTGGATTGATTGTTACCGTTCGATTTTGACTCAGAGTGAGATCGACAAAGCTAGATGGTTGGAACAGTGGTAGAGGTCGTGGGTGACATGTAGGCATCATCAGAGGTGATCAGAGTGGTGGTGGGGGCGTGTGCACGTGCACGCGAGCATTGCTGTCTGGATTTTTGACAAGCTTTGGGGAAGAACGCTTCGGCTCGGGTTGGATTTAGTGCGAGAGAAGTAATGACTCGAAGCAGATGTGCTTTGATGGTTGTCTTTGAATACGCTCGGGTTTACAAGGGGAAAGATCATGTTTGGCTCGAGTTTTCAGAGAGTTGGTTACCTGGTTTATAAGTATTAAGTGCACCAGGTGTATTTAATGTACAGAATATTTCCAAGGTTTAAAGCAAACAAGAAAATCATGTTTTCAAGCTTAATATTATTAAAATTCCAAGTAAAGTGGTTAAAACAAATTTTAAGGTTTTAAAGTTATTAAATAACTAGTTTCAAAGAAGTTTTAAACAAGTTAAAAGGTTGAAGAGTATAAAGTAAATTAGTTTAAATTTTTCCTTATAAAAGTTTCTTTTATATGTGATAAATGTTTCTTTACATTTGTTTAAGAGGTTTGTAAATTGATTTTAAATTTTGATAAGTTAAATCATTTTTAATCTTAATTAAAAATGGAATCTAAAAGTAGATTTAAAGGCGTAAATTGTTTTAAATACTTATGTTAAAGATAATTAAGTCGTTAATAAAGGAAATGATTTACCTTAAAAATAATTAAATTTTTAATGATTAATTAAGTTAATAGGGTAATTAAGAAGTAATAAATTAAATTAATTAATTAATTAATTAATGATTTAGATTAATCTAAAATTAGAGATTAATAAATTAAGGAAAATCATTTGTGGAATTAGATTAGATATGATTATTTAATGAGGTAATTAAAAAAATTAATTACTAAATGTAATTAATTTAGTTAATGTAATTAATTTAGTTAATGTAATTAATTTAAGTCAATTAATTGGTTTAATTAATTTAAAATAAACATTGGATGATGGGTTAAGTATAATTACTTAATGCAATTTATAAATTGCAATTACTTAGTGAAGTAATTAGTAATGGTAATTACAGAATGTAATTAATTGAAATTTGAGAGTAGTTTTGGGTTCAATAACCTTATGTAATTAATATGAAGGATAATTATTTAGTGAAAGTAATTAATAATTAATTACTTAGTGTAATTAATTTAAGAATTGAATTTGAAGATAATTAAGCGATGTATTTAATTAAGGATTAATGTAATTAATTAATTAATTAAGCAATTAAAGGTTAATTACTATAAATGGTAAGGGATAATTAATTTGTGAAATTAATTTTAAGCTAATTACTTAAAGTAATTAGAGAAAATTAATCAAGAATGATTAATTAAGATGGATAATTCGAGGGTGATTAATTAATTGGTTTGTAATTAATTAATGATTAAGTAAGTAAGATTTATGTGATAAAAGTAATTAATTTAATTTAGTTAAATTAATTAGAGATGAAGTAATTAATTTAATTCATTTTAAATTAATTATAGAAGACTTGTTTAATAGATCTATGTTTATGGATGGCTGAATTATATTGAATGCCTTAGATTAGTTAATATCCCGGATATGTGATTTGTGATGCTGTGTGATGTGATATGTTGGTTTTAAACCAAGACAATGAGGTTATCTATCGATGATGAATTTCTGTGTATAGGTGACACCTGTATTTGGAGTCTGAATTGTGTTTCACTTGAATTACTCGGGTTAAGGTGGTATACATTTCGAAGAGACCGGAGTCGAGTATTAGTAAATACCCGAACCCACTTCGATTTGTATTATACCATAATTCTTTAGAGACTTGATATGTAGGCTGGTATGAAATAGTCTAAACGTATTATTGAGACTAAGTATGGGTACTTAGAGATGGATTTGTGAAATAAGTGTTGACTAATAACGAGTTAAGAACTTGTAGAGAAGTACGAGATACACCAAAAATTTAAGTATGATTATAACTTAGTATTTCATATTTTATGAGTTTACTCACGCTGGTTTCCAGCCTGACCCGGGTGTTACTTTGATGTAATGCTCGGGTCAGACCGAGTATTACAGCTTTTCAGGTAAGGACGTTCTGGAGTTCAGGAGGCGAGCTGGATGGCAGAAACGTATGGAGTGATTTCCGCTGTGTATATTATTGCTGATTAGCTGGGACATGTTTTCAAATTTTTCATGTGTTGTGTAATAGTTGTAACTCTGACATATAAATGTATAAGTGTATTGATACAGTTCATCTTTGTAAAACTAGTATTATTTATTATTATATTTTTATCCGCTGCGAACGTGAGGTTTTCTGTGTTTTGGTGACACTGTTTCTTCTTCTTCTTTTTTTCTCTTTCTTCTTTTCACTAACTATCTGGAATTTTTCTGGATCGAAAATTTCGGGTCGTTACAGAAACCATTCATTTAGATGTCTGAATGCTGAAAGATGAATATTGTTTTCACAATATTCAGACGTCCGAATGAAAGTATTCAGATGTTTGAAAAAGGTCAAAAATTGCCTAATAACTTGCTGTTTGAATTTTCATCCAATTCAGAAGTCTGAATTATTTTATTCAGACGTCTGAATATTTCTAACAGCTGTTTTCTTGAAAGGTCACTTATTTTCACCGAAGAGAAACGTTTTCAAAATCAATGGTTGCAACTGTTCTTTTCAATATAACTTTCATCTATAGTTGCAACTCTTTGTATACTATAAATAGATTATAGAATCCAATAAATAATTCAACGAATTTACATGTAGCACTCTTGAATTCTCATCTATTCTGAAACTTTCAAATTGCACTCAAATTGCTTACATACTTTGATCATTGACCACTTTATCTTCCACAATTCTCAAAGCACATCACTATATATCATAAAGGAGAAGATTATATGAAGATTGTACTCAATTGACTTATCAGTGTTATTCAAGAACACACTACAGTCAGATACATTTGTTATTTGTATTGAAGTCCTATTCGGTTGCTTAGGCGGGTGAAGTCCTGTTTGGTTGCTCTGGCAGTGTAAACCTATTCCTCCGAGTTAAGTGAGGGTTATTGTAGTTGAAATTCCAGAAGGAGTCTGGGACTGGACGTAGAACGGGAAGTTCGAACCAGTATAGAAATTCATGGTGTGCCTTTTCTATTTTACATATTCATTACTTTAGTAACTTAGTTTATTTCTGCACTAGTTTAATATAATTCCATATAGCACGATCCACACTGCATTTACATTTGGTATCAAAGCATAGCTTTCTTTTCAATTGGTATCAAAGCGAGGCATCTTATAACCGTTACATAGTTATCTGATATCTTGCTAGTATGGAAAACAACACCAGCACTACCACTAACAGTAGTTTTATTGAAGGTCAATCCACTGCACGACCTCCATTTTTCAATAGTTTGAACTATAATTATTGGGCTACTCATATAAGAATTATATGCAATCAAATAGTTTTGAATCATGGAATATCGCACAAAATGAATTCACTCTTCCTACTGGAGAATACTCCACATGGACAAATGCACAAAAATTAGATGATACTGCCAATGCAAAAGCTATGAACGTGTTATTTTGTGCACTAGATAGAAATGAATTTAATCGTGTCAGCATATGTCAAACTGCTTATGAAATATGGAGAACGCTTAAAATCACCCATGAAGGAACTAACAAAGTCAAACAAAGAAAAATCTCCATGCTCAAAAATCAGTTTCAAAAATTTAGAATGAAACAAGATGAATCCATCAATGATATGTACTCTAGATTTCAAGATATCTGTCATTCACTATTAGGATTAGGAGAAAAGTACACTGGTTTTGATATTGTATCAAAAATCCTAAACTCTTTAACGGATGAATGGGAAAGAAAATTCTTGGCCAATGAAGAAGCTAATGATCTCTCTACCATAAAACCTGAAGAGTTAATAGAAAATATAATGTCCTATGAAGTGAATTTGCGGGCAAAACGAATACAAGCACAAAACAACAGAAACAATGGAAAACAGAACTTTCAAAGCAAACTATCATCTTCAGTTCTAGAGTGTTTTAATTGTCATAAGAAAGGACATATGCAGAAAGAATGTCCAAAACTAAAGAAAAAAATACTTCAACAAGGGCATAAAAGATAACAAAAAAAGCATTCTTTGTTACATGGGATGATTCAAATACCTCTTCATCCGATAGCAGCAGTGACAGTGAAAACGAGCAAGCTAATGTTTGCTTTATGGCTAATGAAAATGAGGTTAGTGATTTTACCTTTGATGATATGATAGGGATAAACTCAGAGCTAGTTGACACTCTAAAAAACTCAAAAGAAAACATAAGGAGACTCGTGAACATCAAAACAAAGCAGAATTTGAAAGAGGTATGCTTAAAGATGAGAAGAAAATATTAGTGAAAGAACTTGAAAAATTACAAGAATCATTCTCTAATATTAATTCTCAACTCACTCCTTTGAGTCAAGAAATTGAAACTCAAAAAGAAAAGAATGACGCTCTAATTCAATATGATAAGCACACTGTTTAACAAAGTTGGTATTACGAGCTATGATGGCAATTCTACAACTAATTGGAATGAACTGAAGAATGTGACAAGGAATAGGCATGGCAATAGGGATATTATTTTCTTTGTTCTTAAAATCTACATCAGAACAGTTTGGATCGAAAGAAATTCTCGGTGCTTTAAACTTGTAGCTGCTGCTGCTCCTCAACTCCGGGACACAATTATGTCAAAAATTGAATCTGGGATTAGATTCTCATGCCATGGTTTCTCTCCACATAGTCATGGGTTTTGGAATTGAATTGCCTTTGCATTTGGATTAACTTGGTTCATGTTTCTGCATGTGCATTCTTTTGTGCATGTTGCCGTTTCATGTCTCGCTTGTTCGATGCTGCATTGGTAGTTTTTTCTCTTCTTTTTGGTCCATTTAGGTTGTTATCTCATGCTTGTTTTTCCATCTTATCGTTTGTTTTGTGACAAAAGCATGTTTTTGTCATGGGTTTCTTTTTTCATTTTTCAATAAACACTGGTAGGGGACCAGCCAACCCCGCTTGCCTTTCAAAAAAAAAATATCACAAATTAAAGTCAAAAGTAAAATTGATAGAATTAGATAATACTAGTCTCAAAACAAAGTTAGATAGCATCACCAAAAATGTTTCAAACTTTAATAAAGGAAGTGAAACCCTATCTAAAATTATTGATAGTTCTCAATCTGTTTCAAGTAGGAAAGGATTATGGTATGTTAACAAAACAAAAGCTCCACCTAAAAAGAAAATTGGGAGAAATGTTAATCCTACTGTAAAACAGTTAAAAAGGAATACTTACTCGAAAAGCATAAAAGTTTGGGTTCCTAAAACAAACAACAGTTTGATTAGGAAGAAATATATATACACCTTGTTAGCAACTGTTCATAAAAATAAAAGTTTTCATTTTTAAATGGGATACTGAACCCTCTTGGGTTTGGTTTCCTAAGACTTAACTCTTACGACCCTATTAAAAAGGTAGGTATCAATGTTATCTTATATTTTTTTATAGGTCCCACTCGAGAAAAGATGAAAATGGATACTCGACAGTGGTTGCTCAAAACATACGACAGGAGACAAAGATATGCTATCAAAAATTACTTATTTAGATGGAGGCTCCGTCACATTTGGAGACAACTCCAAAGGCTATATCATCGGCAAAGGCGATGAGAGCAACAATGGTATTTCAAATTTACCTCTTATTTCAAATGTGTTACTAGTCAAAAATTTAAAACATAATTTACTTGGTATCAACCAATTATGTGACAAAGGGTTCAAAAATACATTTTCTGAAAACAAATGTAGTATTTTTGATCAAAGTCAAAATCTTATTTTTGAAGGAAATAGAGATAGAAATATCTATGTTTTGAATATGAAAATAAATCATAATTCGGATATGTGTTTAATAGCCAAAGAAAATGATCCTTGGTTATGGCATAAACGATTATGTCACATTAACTTCAAAACTATAAACAAGCTTTCTAAAAATGATTTAGTAAAAGGTTCACCAAAAATGAATTTTAAAATAGATCATATTTGTGATGCATGTCAATTAGGAAAATTAGCTAAGTCATCTTTTACATGTAAAATGGTTATTTCAACTTTACAGCCACTTGAATTACTACATATGGATTTATTTGGACCAACACAAGTACATTCCATTAGTCATTGTAGATATGTTTGTAATTGCAGATATTTTTCTAGATATACTTGGACTATTTTATGAAAAATAAAAGTGATACTTTTGATAAGTTCAAAACTTTTGTCAAAAGAATTCAAAATTTTAAAGGATTGAAAATAAAAAACATAAGAAGTGATCATGGAGGTGAATTCGAAAACGAAGCCTTTGAACATTTTTGTAAGAACAAAGGAATATTCCATTCGTTCATAGAACTTCAAAACAAAATGGAGTTGTAGAACTTAAAAATAGAACTTTACAAGAATGTGCAAGGACGTTGTTAAATGGAAGTACATTACCAAAACATTTCTGGGCTGAAGCAGTTGCAACAGCTTGTTATGTTTTGAATGTGTTTCTATTCGACCACTAACTAAGAATACTCCTTATGAACTTGTTAATGGTCGAAAACTAAATATTTCATATTTTAAATTTTTTTGGTTCAAAATGCTTCATTTTAAATACAAAAGATCAGCTAGGCAAATTCGATCCAAAATCCGATGAAGGAATCTTTGAAGGATATTCAGATCGAAACAAAACTTATCGAATTTATAATAAAAGAACCAATATCATCAAAGAAACACTTCATGTATCCTTCGATGAAAACTTTAAACAAATTCCAAGTATAAGAGATGATGAAGAATTCTTTGATAATAACACAACTGCAGAAATTTCACATTTTGAAAATAATGAAAACATGGTTAACAATAACAATGAATTAAGATCTCCACCTAGATTATTAAGGGATCATCCTTCTGATAATGTCATTGGAGAACTCAATTCATCTGTTAGAACAAGAAGTCAATTAAATCAAATAGGTCATGTAGCTTTCCTTCTCATATTGAACCTAAAAATATTAAAGAAGCATCCACCGGTGAAAATTGGCTAATTTCTATGCAAGAAGAGCTAAACCAATTCGAAAGAAATGATGTTTTGGATTTAGTTCTAAGGCCTAGTGATCAATCAGTTATTGGTACAAAGTGGGTCTTCAAAAATAAAGAAGATGAACTAGGAAATATTACGAGGAATAAAGCTAGATTAGTTGCACAGGGATATAATCCAGAAGAAGGAATTGACTATGAATAAACGTTTGCTCTAGTCGCTAGACTAGAAGCAATACGAATCTTACTAGCATATGCATTTTTTCATAATTTTAAATTATGTCAAATGGATGTCAAAAGTGATTTTTTAAATGGTTTTATAAAAGAAAAAGTTTATGTTGAACAACTTACTTTATTCATAAATGAACAATTTCCTGACCATGTCTATAAACTTAAATGGCCTTATACGGTTTAAAACAAGCACCCTGTGCTTGGTACGATCGTCTTAAAAGATATTTAATAGATTCTGGTTTCGAAATTGGGAAGGTTGATCAAACTCTTTTTATTAAAAGGAACAAGCAAGACATTTTAATTATTCAAATTTATATTGATGATATTATTTTTGGATCTACAAACGAAAAATATTATCAAGAATTTTCTAATATAATGACCAAAGAATTTGAAATGTCACATATGGATGAGTTAAATTATTTTCTTGGTTTACAAATAAAACAATTAGAAAATGGTATTTTTATAAATCAAGAAAAATATTGTAACAATCTAATTAATGCTTTGGTATGTTACTTCTACCAAACCAACTCCTATGAGTACAACTATACATCTTGATAAAGATGAAAGTGGCAAAAGTATTGACCAAAAATTATATCAAAGTATGATTGGATCGTTACTATATTTAACAGCTAGTAGACCTAACATAATGATGAATGTTTGCTTGTGTGCACGATTTCAAGTAGATCCTAAAGAATCACGTTTACGAGCAATGAAACTGATACTACGGTATCTTAATAAAACCAAGGACTTTGGACCATTCTATCCAAAGGAAGGTCCTTTTGAATTAGTATCCTATAGTGACGCTGATTTTGGAGGAAGCCGGACAGATAGAAAAAGTATAAGTTGGACTTGTCACTTCATTGGACGATCTCTTGTATCTTAGTTTGGTAAGAAAAAAATTGTGTTTCATTATCGACATGTGAAGCAGAGTATATTTCTGCAGCTTTGGCATGTGCTCAAGTTATCTATATGCAGCAAACAATACAAGATTTTGGTTTTAATTTATGTAAATCAACTATTTATTGTGATAATTCCAGTGCTATAAATTTATCTAAAAATCCTGTTAATCATTCATGCACAAAACATATTGACGTTCATCATCATTTTCTTCGTGATAATATTGAAAAAGATTTACTAAATCTAGAATTTGTGTCCTTTGACAAACAATTGGCAGATATCTTTACAAAATCTTTAAATGAAAATACTTTCATCAATTTAACATGTGAAATTGGAATCGTCTCTTTTAAAGATTTATTAGTTCGAATATTTAAATATATATATATATGTGTGTGTGTGTGTGTGTGTGTGATTTTTACAACTTCTTTTAAAATTAAAATAAAAGTGTTTCTTAGCACTCGAACTCAGGATCTCATACTCGGCAGTCTTCCACTCTACCACATCACTCTCTATTTTTTTCTGAAACATAAGGTTGTTATTGAATTCTTATTTACATTTCATTCTCACCTCTTTTTCCTATGGCCATTATTCTTCTAACCATATAAGGTTTCTCTATTTTGATCTAACTTCTAACTATATATTCTCTGCATTTCTTAATTATTTTCACTAAGAATTCATTCAATTTTTTTTTCATATTACTGTTTCAACATGTCATCTCAATACAACTCTAAATCATCTGAACTATCTTACACCTCACCTTCCTTGGGATCAGAAAATCTGTCAACTCCTACACCAATATATGATCCGATTCCAATTGTTCCACCCTCAACTCATATTAAATATACTCCACCAACTAAAAGAACAAGACGGTCTCTCTTTTTTGGATCATCATCCATAAAATAGAAAATTATGATATTCATCACCATCAGAGAGAATCATTAGAATTACAATGTGAATTATACTATGAACAAAAAGTTAATACCAAACGGCTTAGCTTTTTGGAACAAATAGCGTTAAAGTTCTATGGTTCTTCATCAAAAGACACTGTTCATCAACCATCTGCGGCACGTTCTTCAACTCGTCGTAATCCTTGGGAACCATCACAACAACGTCCACCGACATCTCCAAATTCCTGGGAATGTGGTAACAGATAGTCTCCACTTCGACCATTTGTAGAGAACACTAAAGTTGAAGAAGAGTCATATCATACTCCATCCTCTTCTTCAAAATCTCTTTAATCATTTCTTATTGTTTATATATTATTGTTCATTTGTCATTTCATTCTGTTTATTCTGAAAATTGTAATATTTAAAATTATTTAATAATATGTATTGTTTTGAAGTCTATATGTGCTTCTGTACAAAATTCAGACGGCTGATCTATTTGAAACAGACGTCTGAATCTTCATAGCAGAAAATTTTTGCCCCAGATTCAGACATCTGAATCAAATATAACAGACATCTGAATAAGACCAATTTTGAACTAATTCCTTGTGGATTGCATTGCAACTCAATTCAGATGACTGAGTTTTTTCTGAGCCTATTTTTTTACTATTCTTCTTTATTTTCTTTACCATTATACCCCTGCCTTTTCACCCTCTATATAATGACCTTTTCACTTCATTTCTACTTGCTTCAAAACCATAACCCCCATTTTTATCTCTCTCAAAGCTTTTAACTTTCCTCTAATTCTCTAATGGCACCAAGATCAAAGAGAACTAGAGAATCAACTTCCGGACCATTCGAAGACAAAATCCGAAAATGGCTATGGAACGATGTTGCTGTTTTTCAATTTAATTCTATGAAGAACTCCAACATCTTCGAAGGAGCATTCATGAAATTCTCGGATTTCACAGCATATCATATTATAGAGTTAGCGGAGCAATTCCACTTCGACGGCTTGATTGGGTATACTCTTAACAATGTTAAGATTAATCATCTCATGATTAAACTTTTTCTTGCAAACTTAAATTCGGATCATCAACATCCTCAAAACCGACAAGATTGTGTTTGGTCGTTAGTTTGTGGCATAAGAATCTTCTTACCTTTATAAATACTAGGTCATATTTTAAATTGCCCTTATCAAGGAATTGATATTAATGAAATTGAAGTTGATATGGATCATTGGGATGAAGTTTCACATCAATTTTTGTCTGATCAACTTATAAATTTGGGCAATTTAAAATCTTCCTTCTTAAGGCCACAAGCTAGGCTCATTCACCATTCACTTATTCGTTCTCTTCAACCAAGGACGTGAAGTTATGAAAAAGTGTATAAAGAAAACTTTCAAGCACTTTATTCTATCTACTCTAATCAATAAGTGAATCGGGAAAAAATTATTTTGGATGAATTTCAAGACGTCACAGTCCAGAGAAAAAATAGAACCATTCATTATGGTGCCTATATTATGCGCATCCTCTTAAATATCGGTGTACCAATGCTATACTCTGATTTCACAACTATTAGTGAGTTAGGCGCTAAAACTCTAGGATTGATGGGTCTTCCTACGCAGCCTCCTCCTCAGCAAATTATTTCCTTCCACCAATGGTTGCAAAATGTTAAACAAGGTGTTCCTCAACCTTGAGACTCTAGTATTGCTTCTTCTTCTTCTCATACTCAACATGAAGAAGAAGAGAAGGACGATGACCCCATCCAAGAAATTGGCCCGGACACTTCTTCAAGACAAGCCATCATCACTCTCCCCCGAAATCAATCAAAGATTCATCAGGACTTAAAGGCACTTGAGAAGAAGACGGAAAGAAAATTCAACTCTACCAAAGGCTTTCTCAATAAAAATATGGGATCGAACTTGTTCCGGATCTACATCCACTCAAGCTTACAATCTGCCTCCATTTGAATGGTCTTCCTCAAGCTCGAGTTCTAATCACAATGATCTGTCTCTTTCAAGCCAATTTTAGTTATCTTTGTCTATTTTAGTTGTTATCTTATGTTTTGCTTGTAACTTTGATTGACTAGTTATATGAGAAATTTCTGAAATATTCACTTTTCATGTATTATTGTCCACTACTTTGTTTGCTTTAATGAAATGAACTATCTATTATTATCCATGCTCTTTCTTTTTGTTGATGACAAAGGGGGAGAAATTTAAAATTGTGCATATTGATAGGGGGAGTAACCATACTTTAAATGTTTATTATTAATTTTATATAGTTGTCATCATCAAAAAGGGAGAGAATGTTGGAATCTCGATTTTGATTGTGACAACATATATAAAATGTGATGTGTATACTAACCATCTTTGCAGGAGATTTATTGCAGATTCCTTTTTAGATGTTTAAAGTTGTATATTGTGTGTCTAGAGTCTATACATTATTTAGAAATTTGTTAAAATCTCTCCTGAAACGATATATATATATATATAAATATAAATATAAATATGTGCACACACATACTCATACATGCACAAAAATTCAAACTCAGACGTCTGAAACCATTCATTCAGACATCTGAATGCTGAAACATGAATATTGTTTTCACAATATTCAGACGTCTGAATGAAAATATTCAAACATTTGAAAAAGGTCAAAAATTGCCTAATAGCTTGTTGTTTGCGTTTTAAGCCAATTCAGAAGTCTGCATTATTTTATTCAGACGTCTGGATATTTCTAATAGCTATTTTCTTGAAAAGTCACTTCTCTTCACCGAAGAGAAACGTTTTCAAAATCAATGGTTGCAACTGTTCTTTTTAATATAACTTTTCATCTATAGTTGCAACTCTTTGTATACTATAAATAGATTATAAAATTCAACAAACAATTCGCCGAATTTACTTTTAGCACCCTTGATTTATCATCTATTCTCAAACTTTCAAATTGCACTCAAATTGCTTACATACTTTGATCATCGATCACTTTATCTTCCATAATTCTCAAAGCACATCACTATATATCATAAAGGAGAAGATTATAGGAAGATTGTACTCAATTGACTTATTAGTGTTATTCAAGAACACACTACATTCAGATACATTTGTTATTTATATTGAAGTCCTATTCGGTTTCTTAGGCAGGTGAAGTCCTGTTTGATTGATTAGGCAATGTAAACATGTTCCTCCGGGTTATGTAAGGGTCGTTGTAGTTGAAATTCCAGAAGGAGTCTGGGACTGGACGTAAAACGGGAAGTTCGAACCAGTATAAAAATTCCTGATGTGCTTGTTTTATTTTACTTATTCATTACATTAATAACTTAGTTTATTTCTGCACTAGTTTAATATAATTCCATATAGCACGATCCACGCTGCATTTACATTTGGTATCAAAGCATAGCTTTTTTTTCAATTTTATGTATACATGAATGATAGGCCTTGCACTAGGAATTAAGTCAATTTGGAACTTAATTTCCCGATGTGAGTGTGACGATCCATAATTTTGGACATTTGAAATGACAATGTTTAATTGATTTTAAATATTTGGAAGTTGATTTAATCTCGAGTTTCAAAAATATCTGTTTATTTGGTAATTAAATTATTGAATTTAATTGTTGAAATTGGATAAAATGCAGTTTTGGGTTAAAAATAATTTGAAGCCTTGAAAAATTTATTTTGATAATACTGGGGGTAATAAAACTTTTCAAACTGAATTTAAAATTGTTTTGTTCAGTTTTGAAATTTTATCGTTTAAATCAATATTTAAAAATAGCCTTCCGAGGCACAATCTCGAAATTCAACGAAACATAGTTCCGTTGGATCTGTAATATTGTATTATTATCGATTTTCAATTTCCATAGCATTCGGAGTTGTCATGTCGCCGTACAATTGATAAATGCGCTGAAATTAAATTGAAAATTCAATATAAAAGCTGGGTCCAAAATGCTATCCTCTCCATATGATCGAATTTGGACTCGAAACTTTTCCATTGCGTTTGGAATAGGGTTCTAACATTATGAACGTCTAGAGGCATGCCTCCATTGAAGATCGAGATTTTAGGTTATGGAAATCGAGACGATTTAAAATTTGAATTAAATTCACAAAAACAAAAAGAAAAAAAGAAATAAACAATTAAACATGTATTGAGATTTCCAGCACGTGTCTACTCTTTTCTGTCAAAATGAAACACGCGTCATTTATAAAAAATTTAAACACTCGTCCAAAAAAAATCGAGCCTGTGAATAAATAAAAAAATTGATACAAATGAAAAAAATGGCTGATACTCTCTTTAATTCGTTCATTTATCATTCCTCTTATTCTTCATCGAAATCGAGTTCAAATTTAAGGCTGAGCGAAATAATTAAATGAAGCTTAGATAAAAAAAATGTGTGTGGAAACCAAGTTAAGAACGAATCGAATGAGAGCACCTTTCAAAACTAAAGCATAGTGGGATTCTCGTAGATTCAAAATTGACTTTCATTCAATAACATAAGGGGTCGAAAACGTTGTTTGGTGAGGAAGGGTGTAGCGTGTTTCTGGCATGCACATGGTGGTCGCGAGTGGCTGCTGGGGACGTGCGTGAGTTTGTGGGCCAGAGGCGAGCTTGATTCAAGACGGATGAATCCTCCTCTGGTCAAAGCACGGAGGTACGGCAGGAATTGGGGATCACGATCTGGGATGTGGCAAGGTCGATAGGTAGGTGTCATGACGTGGGTAAAGGCAAGGAGCAGAGCTCGGTGATTGTGGATTCCTGTTCATGTTGAGGTAGTTATTCCGAACATTTTAATTCAAGTATTAACTAGGTTTAAAACTTATCAATGAATGGTTGATTACTATTTCACTCATCAGGACATTAACAACTACGTATTTACATTTTTGTTTAATTTAATATATATATAGGTTGCAGAAAATATATATATATATATAAGATTTTGAGATAAAAATTTTAATATTGAAGAGTTCGTATAAGATTGGGTTTTGTAATCTGTATAGATATTTTATAAATATAAGTGTAGTTTCAAAATGAAAATAATAATGATAATAAATATACATCTTTTAACTTGCTTGTTATTTCGAAAATATGTATTTAGGATGATTAATTTATTTCATAAGCTTATTTAGCTATTTAGTTACTAAAAATAATTTATTGAGTGGAAAATTTGTTTAACAACAAATTATTAGTTTAGATTAAATAAATAAATAGTAATTAATTGTTTGATCAATTTAAAAATTAATAAACTGTATAATGTTTATACAAGATCGAAATTGTCAAGAAAATCAAGCCGGAATGGGAATGGATTGCAAAATGATAAAATTAAAGGTGAGATCTTCTCAATCAATTGAAAAATTAGAATTTCAGTTATTGACTGATTGTTTGGTTGTGATAGCATATATGATAGTGTGCATATATATATATATATATATATATATATATATATATATATTTGGAGAGATTGATTTCCCGCATTATATAGCAGATGATATGATATAAATCCCATATACCATGATATTCCACCTCGTAGTGGAATTGGTATTTAATTATTGTGCAAACATGTGTGGATGCAAGGAAACAGGTTAGAGGGATCCAAATGGATTCCTCATATTGTTGAATTTATTTGTATATGTTGTGATATGATAATCTACGAATGATTATGTTGGTGTGAATGATTATATTGGTGGTTGAAATTTATTGAACGCAATGGCTTAGCCGAATATATTTTTGGTATCGTAGGACACCAGAAATAAAAATTTATATTTTTGGAAAATAAAGTAGAAACTTTTAAATAAATTCATTTTAGAGAATTAAATAAATTTAAAAGATGGAATTAAAAGTATAAAAGTTGATTTTTGTAATCCTATTGAATTAATTCCAAAAGATGGAAAAAGGATTTTAATAAATGGAAATAAATGGATTTCAAGTAATATTGTTTAAAAGTTGGAGAATTTATTTAAAATTCATATTTTTAAGTAGTTTGGGAGAAATAAAGAGATTTATTTTTAAGGCAATGAATTTTGGAAATCAATTTGGAATTTGATTTAGTGTTTGACATACATTTTGGAAATCAATTTGGAATTTGATTTAGTGTTTGAAATAAATTTTGAAAATCAATTTGAAATTTAATTTGGTGTTTGAAAATAAATTTGGAAATAAATTTGGAATTTGCTTTGATATTTAAAAGTGAATATTTGATAATCAATTTGAAAATCATAAACTAGTGGATATTTGAAAATTTAAATTCACAATGGGAATTTATAAAGGAAAGGGAAATTTGTTTTAAAAATAAATATTGGATTATTTTAAAGGTGTGGAAAGAAATTTACCGATTTGGAACGTAGATTTAAAATAAATCAAGAAGGATTTATTAATTGATTTAAATGGACCATTTTGAAATGGAAAGAGTATTCTTCCCTGAAAAGCCGAGTATGTTTCCAAAGTAGCTTATAAATATAAATTGAAAGCTTTTAAGGATGGTTTTAAAAAAATGATTTGGAGAAATTATTTTCTTAAGCTGTTTTTAAATCTTTAAAGCAAAGATTTATTAAGTTAATTATTGGAGTGATTATTTTAAAGATTTAATTGATGATTGATTTAGAAAATGGTTATTTAAATAATTACACTTTATTTAATAATTTATTTTCAAAATCATTTGGGCTTAAGTTTTATATGAGATATTGGTATAAAATCTCATAATCAGTATTTTAAATAAAGTGTTTAAAAGTAGCTTTTATTTTAAGTGTTTCCAAAAAAAATTTTGGGTAAGTGATTTAAATTATTTTGAATTATTTGGGTTCGGCAAAAAATTTCAGTTGAAATAAATAAATATTTGTAAATTCACACATGAGGAAAGTGATTTGAAATTTGTTTCCAAAAGGTTAAAGTGTTAAAATATATCTTGCGAAGATATTTTGAAAATAAATAATTGGAAAAAAAATTATTTAAATTTGGTGATTGTTGGGAATATTGATTGATAGTTAAATAATCGTCTATCAATATTGTCCTTTAAATGGCAATTAAATGTCGATGCGACCGGGGGTCGGATTCCAAACGGTTGTCCAAAACCCACATCGAATCTTTCTGATGGATCTTTTGTTTAAAAATACTAAAGTGGAAATTGTTGTGATTTACTTGAAATCTGAATGTAACACTTATTTTTAAAATAAGCTCTCATTATTCGGATTAGCCGGGAGGGGACTTTGTGTCATAAAACCTATTTCAAATAATGATACGATGAAATGGGATTCCATTTGAAGTCGGTGGTTGAAGACCTAGTATTTTCGAAAACGAAAGGATTACTTGTCGAATGTCTCTACACCGAGTTGATCCGATATAGAGATTTTATCACCCTTTATGATGGGGAGTCCAAACATGATTAAATATCCGTATTTGCAAGGGCTTCTTTCCTTAATTGGAGGAAGTGCCTTTGGTTCCGTTCGAACCCAGAACGGACTTGTATGGATGTTTGTCTGACACTACATTTTGAGATGTAAAGCTGATTTCTATCAAATACTGGTGGAGGAGAATTTAATCTCTTAGCTTAACACCCATATCTGAGACATATGAGCTTAGAGGTTATGTAATTGATGGTTACTAGTGATACATTCTGAAATTGGTAATGTGGCATGCTAAGTGTTGCTGATCATTTGTTGATCGAAGCATGGCTTTTGTGAAAAGCGTAGCTTTGTGGACGAGACTTCGTCGGACCTCACACCCCGAAAATGGTCGAAACAGGAAGGATGCGGCAAGCTTATAGGGGTCGCGCCCCTCAGGGTAAGTACATTTCCTTCTAGATAAAAAGTGGTAACTGTATGTAGCCCAGATGTTTAACTTGTGTGGATTTTATAGTGGTATTCTGGTATGGAGCCCAGATTATTTACGTTGTGTTTGTTGGTTGAGAGGCGCCTCGGATAAAGGTCGGTCTAGACCGAGGGGTGTCATACTCGTGACAGTTAGTTACGTAGTTAGAGAGGTAATCCGACCTTGTGTTCGCAGAGAACCGGTTAAGATCTCGGGGCGTCCCTACAGAGGCGTACCCATTCGATGAGGAAGTTCTTTGCCTGTCCATTTGTTGGAAATCCAAACAAAACAATATGAGCCCTTTGCGATTGCAGTTGTATAACCTGCCTCCTCAGAAGGTAGCTATAGCAGGCATAATATGATGGTACCTATGCTGGCTAAGATTAATATTATACTTTCGAAATGTTGTCCACATTATGCACTAATGATAATATAAAAAGATTTTGCATATCAAGCATGTTTGACTAACATAAGGAGAAATCTCCTCCAATTGTGCGCTTGCATTGTGTATGTGCGGGGAGGCCTTATGGTAGTTTCATTTTCCATAAGCATAGCGGATTTATTTTCCCTTTCTTTGTGCAAGTAACTGTTTTTAAGGTCACACACCACTCCGATGAATGACCTGGAGTTTATTGTTCCCTTCTAAACTTTGGGTGCCCATAATTTTCCACACGGGCAGCCTAGATCAGGTTATAAGTTGTTCCGAAGCGAAGTTAGAAAAGTATCTTGTGGAGATCAGGAGGCAAGCTGGATGGCGAGGCTATCACTAATATGTTATTTCTTGTCAGAACCCGTAAATCCGTACTCCTTGAATAAACACTAATCTCCATTGATTAACTCAAGGTGAACGAAAATACGAACACTGAGGGTTTTAAAGAAAAAGAAAGAGGTAGAAGAAGAGAAAGAAAACAAAGAACAGAAAGAACAACAACAGAATCTCATAATTCGCAGCGGAACAACATATAATAATAAATGAATAATCTTTAAATAAAGAACTATATCAGTTATTACATCACATTATATTACATTACATCAAATCATCAGAGTGTGCAACAACAACAATAAACAGCGGAAAAGAGATACTATATACTAATAATATGCTACGCCATCCAGCTTGCCACCTGCAACTCCAGAATATCCAGAATATCCTGATAAACCTAACTCTTGACTGCCCGTGTGGAAAATTGGTGGGCACCCAGAGTTTAGGAAGGAAAACAATAAACTCCGAGTCAGTCATGTGACTGGTGTGAGAACTCAAAACAGTTTATTAACTTTAAAATCAAAAATAGAGGAACATTTTTAAATTCAATTCGCAATGCTTTTAAAAATGAGACTACCATAAGGCCTCCCGCACACACACACATGCAAACGCAGAATCGGAGGAGATTTCTCCTTATAATAGTCAAAGATGCTTGATACGCATTTAAAAGACATTTAATATTATTATTAGTGTACAGTGTAGGAAAAATTCATTTCGAAAGTAAAGATATAAATCTTAGCCAACATACGACCATTATCGTATGCCTACTATAGCTACTATCCAAACAGTGGTGACCACCATAAGTGAATAGCAGGTTCTACAACTAATACCGTACAAGTTTCGTATTGGGAATTGGATTTCCAACAAATGGTCAGGCCAAGGAACTTCCCATTGCCACATGAGAATGCCTCTGGATGGACATCCCCGAGAACCAAACCGGATCTCTACCAACACAAGGCCGGGTTACCCCTAACTGGGTAACAACTGACCGAATATGCCATCCCCCGGTCCTTTGGGACCTTTATCCGAGAGCTCTCTAATCAATTCACACAATCATAAAAACAAAGTGTTTCAACATGAGTAAGTATCTGGGCTCCATACCATGATACCACCCTTTTCCAGAAGGAAATGCACATATCCTAAAGGGCGCTACCCCTCATAACCTTGCTGCATCTTTCCTGTTTTGACCATTTCCGGGATGTGAGGCTCGACGAATTCACGTCCACAAAAACATACTTTATACAAAAGCCATGCTTTGGGTCAACAAATGATCAACACAATGATCATTAAGATAGACGATCAAATAAATGATCCTATCACAAATAATCAACACAATGATCATTTCAGCATCACTCAGCATGTCACATTACCAAACTGGGAATATATCGTTGATAACTTCAACTATATAACCTCTGAACTCGTACGTCTCAGAGAAGGGTGTTAAGCTAAAAGAATAAATTCTCCGCCACCTCAGAAATATATTTGAAAGAAATCGGCTTTATATCTCAACTTGTAATGTCAGACATACAATCCATACAAGTCTGTTCCGGGCTCGAACAGAACCGAAGGCACTTACAAAGAAGTCCTTGCAATCCGAATAATCTCTAATCACGTTCGGATTTCCCATCACTTATGGAGATCTCTATACCGGGGATCAGCCAGTGCAGAGACAATCAACAAGAAACCCTCTCGTTTTCGAAAATATCTGGTCTTCAACACCGGTCTTCGAATGCAATTCATAACGACGTATCACATATTCGGAATGGGTTATACGACCCCATGGTCCTTTCCCGGTTAACCCGAATAGTGAGCGCTTATTTTTTTAAAAAATAAGTGTGGCATTCAATTTCAAACAAATCACAACAAATACCATTCATAAGGTAAATATCGATGGTCGGTTATTAAACTATCAATGGATATGCCAACATCACCAGAATCCAAATAATTTTCCAAATTATTTAATTCCAAAAATATCTTTAGAAGATATAACTTTCCATATTTCAAAAATAAATCAATATTTATTTTTAAACCTATTTTCCAAATTTCCTTTATAAATTCCATATTGAATTTATATTTCCAAAATATTTATGAATATACGATTTCAAATATTCATTTTCAATTTATCTTTAAAAAGATAAATTCTTTAAACTTTCCATTTCTCATTGGAAAAACAATTTCCAATATTCATTTATTTTATAAGTAATCCACAAATTTTATTTATTTTCAACCTTGGAAAATATTCCATATACTCTAATCGAAATTAAGTATATATTTCATTCTTTAAGGAAATCATTCACTTAACCATATTTATTTGGGCTAAAACGAATGTTGCGTAAAACATCGTTACGACAACCCAAAATCACTAGTATAGGGATTCGAAATAAAATAGATATATAAATCCCAATACTATACAAAACATTTCCTTTCGGAAATTATCTATTATAACAACAGTGTTATAATCTATTATTTCCTTCTATTTCTCGAAAACATCTATTTCAACAATAAATGTTGAAATCTATGATTTCAAATCTCAACATATTGTAAAACATCGTTAGATCGTTTTAATTCTATTTCAAACATCACTACCAAATAATTTCTTTAACATAATATTCACTATTCAAAAACGTGAATATACCTTGTTAATAAATTTCATCACTTCTATTCATTTTAGTTTAAGGAATTATTCACTGTTTAAAACATGAATATAACTCCATTAATAAATTACAACAATTCACTTATCAAAATAAGTCGTTGCGGATTTATAAAACAATGTTTATAAATTCTATTTCTATTTATTTTATAACAACTTCCTTTTTTTTTTTTATTCCCTTTATTAACCTATCTCAATTTATATCTTAATGATATACTAAATTTCATATTATAAGTCAAATACTTATAATTTATTTATTTACAAAATCCATTCCTTCAAACTTCCTAAATCTATAAATCTTATAACCTTTAAGATTCATTTATTTATCCACATCTATTTCCTAAATAACTTTATAAATTTTATTTATAAAATTCTATTTAGAACTTCACCGTTATAATTCTATAAGTTTCATTCATTTGTGAAATTCATTCACAATTCTTTCTAATACTTATAAAAGCTTATTTTATAATTCCAATATTTTTAATTTATAATTATCAATTTATAAATCTTTTTAATATAGAACAATTTATATTATTACCTTAAACATCCTTAAACTCTTTCATAGTTTCATCATTCTGATTTATAAAATATTTTTGAACTTCTTATAATAATTTCAGAAATCCCAGTTTAAACTATTTTATAAAATCATCAATCCCATATTTTCAAAAATCAATTTTTTAACTATATTTCTCAAAAATATAATTTTTTTTTATAACATTAAAAATTATAACGTTTATTTATTTATAATGGATCAATTCAAAAAATATTTAATAAACGTATATTTCCAAAAATCCTTTTAGAAATTAAAATCGTTGTTTTTAAATTTCAAAATTTGGATCCGATGATGCAACACATCAAATAGTCAATCACGATTTTCCAATATCATATATCGATATGATAAACAATCAAACATCACAATATTTAAAATCAATAAATATTTGTGAGGAATCCAGTTGGATCCCTCCAACCTGTTTCCCTGCATCCACAGACATTAGCACAATACCATTCCGTTTCAAGACGGAATATCGTGGTATATGGGATTTTATAAATATATATCCGCTTACTAACGGCGCATAGGGTCTCATCCGCTAAAAGAAAATGCGGGAAATCAATCAACTGCAATATATACATATGCCAATATATATATATTGCTATATATATAATATAATACCAATTCCACTTCGAGGTGGAATATCGCGGTATATGTGTGTAATAAATAACCTCCGCTTACTAACGGCGTATAGGGTCTATTCACATCCAATATATATATAACAATCATCATTCAAGCATTCAATCAACATAGTCAATCAATTTTAAATCTAACTATTTAAAATTTAAATAAACAACAAAAATTTCCTTTTGAGTGAGAAGTTCTCACCTTTGCTTTTATTAGCAATCCATTATCCATCTTGACTTGTTTTCTTCATTTATACCTTGTATAAATATTATACAAAATTTATTAATATTCGAACAGATCGAATAATAAATTTTTCATTTTATAATTTAATTCATCGGTTTTGTTCTAAACCAATTCCTTTAATAATTTTATTCAACTAATTATTTCATCTCAAGTTAGTGATTTTTATTTTAAGCTAAAAATTAAAGATTCAAACTGATCTTCTTTTTAAAATAATTCTAACATTTTGCTTATATAAATTTCTTCAATCTTTTGAAATTCCTTTATTTAATAAATTATTTTAACTAAAATTTAATTTAATTAACCAAACTCCCTTTCAATAAAATTATCTAATCGAAGAATTAAATCTTAAACTAGAATTCCTTTAATTTATTTATCCAATAAATTAAATTCCTATTAGGTAAATTAAATTAGCCAATGATTTTATTAATATTCGAATTAAATCGAACTATTCAATCTTCGTTCTTGATTGTTTAATTAATCAATTGTTTTATTTAAACCAGTTTCTTCTTTAAATAAATTTATTAAAACTAATTTTCCTTTAAAAATAATTCTAACTATTTTAATTTACAATTAAACTAAATTTCCTTTTAATAAATTTGTTTAACTAGAAATTAGTTTTAAACTAATTCTTTTCTTTTAAAAATCTAGTCTTTATAAACTCGATATTGTTTTAAAAATTTCTATACTTTAAAAATAAATCTTATATACATATGTTTACTGTAAAAACTTTTCTATATGTATATATATCCAAAAATATCTTACTGCATTTAAAATTAAATTTTTTACACTAATTTTTTTTTTATTTCCTTCTTTACTGTAAAATGTTTTTTTTTTCTTTTTTTTTTCATCAATACATATATATATATATAAATTCAGAAATCAAATAAAAAAAAAATATTACCTCACTGCCTCTTCTCGTGCGAGCACCACCTCGCTGTCGCCACCTCGTCGACGCCGCCGCTTCACCATCGCCTCCATCTCCAAATCGACCTCGCGCTGCCTCCAATCATCGCGACTGCCCAGCACTCCCACTGCCTCGCGACCACGCGTGCCACCAATACACGAAACTCACGCCTCCAAATCGCCGCGCACGCGTACGCCCATTCTCCCCAAATCGACACAGCGCCGCCACCACGCGTTCGAGCCTTCCATCACCTCGCGCCTCTCGAATTCCAAGTGCCGTGCCACCACTGTCGCCGCGCGACTTGAAGCCCACGCGCGCGATGACAATCGCGATCGACTTCGCGAGGTGCCCCCCTCGATCGCCACTTGCCCGCCGCGACTTCGATTGGATCTTCGGCCACCATTTTTTTCTTTTTTTTTTTCTTTTCTTTCGTATGAATGAAGATAGTGGAGAGAGGGGTCGGGTATAAGATAGAAGAAAAGAACGTGATTTTGGCGTGAAAAAGGCATGGAACACGGCGTGTTTTTGGCTGATGTAAGTAAGGTAACGTTTACTTGTTATTTTATTTTTATTTATTTACTTTTTTTATTTTGATTTATTATTATACAATTATATATCATTTCATGTTCAATTGTTTGGTATAATTCATTTTCTTTATTTTGTTTTTGTTTAATCTAGTTGTTAAAATTTTAACTAAATATATATTCTTTATTTATTTTATTATATATATATATTTTTATTTTCTTATTTATTCTCATATTTTAAATCCAAATTATTTTTCTAAATCATTAATCCAAATTTAAAATATAAGTTCAATATTAAATTTCAACTTCAAAGTCAAAATTTAAATTTCCATTCAACTTCGATAGATTAAATTCTAAAATCTAATCGCTAAATTCAAAGTTATATCGAAAGTTCAATCCAAACCATCATTTAAATATTTAAAATTAATTAAATATTCTCGTATTTAAATTGTTTAAAATTCTGGGTCGTTACATTTCTTTTCCGCTGTTGTGTTGTATATGACTCTGATGTTGTAATGTATAAACAGATATAGTTCTTTTGTTTTAAAGATTATTCATTTATCTATGATATATTCTTCCGCTGCGAAATGTGAGATTCTGTTATTGTTTCTGTTTCTTCTTCTATCTTTTTCTTCTTTAACCCTAATGGTTCGGTTTTTCGGCCTTCGATTGTTCGGCATTTGATACAGTGGATGTATTAATGTCGACTTTCGGGCATAGAAAAAAATCGGGTCATTACATAGTGGTATCAGATCAATTGGTTAAGCGATAACCTTGGCTCTGGTGGGGATTAATCATTAGAGATAGAGTTAGTAGTACTCTAGAATGAGTTTGAGTGTATTAATAGATATGAGTGTGTATTTGTTAGTGAATATAAAATTGTTTTATATTATGTTGATTGGTTTGTTGAGTGGTATATGGATTTCGATCAGTACGGGTAATTAACGTTATTGATAGGGATCTTTAAACACTTGTACAGAACAATTCGACACGATAATGTTTTAAAATAGGGTAAATTAAATAATTTTACCCAAACTATTTTTTCTATATAAAAGAAATAATTTTTCGTAAATTATTATAGTTATATATGATTGTTTGGTTGTTTAGAAGTGATAATATTAAATTATTATCATTGACTATTGAATAAGAAATTGAAATTATAACTAAAAGCTAAGAAAATAAATGTAAATTATAAATGTAATTTATAATTTAAAATAGAATTCCAGAGAAATATTTGAAAATAAATTGAAAGAATTTGAAATTGAAATTTTGGTGAAAAGTTTAAATCCCTTTTGATTTGAAAATGGTTTTCAAAGGGTTTGGAAAAATATGGTGATATTATTTTGGGAAATATTTCTGAATTGAATTTGAAATCTGGTTAAATTTGGAATTAAAAAAAATATGGAGAATGTTTTTAAAGGAGTAAAAGCACTAAACTATTTTCAAACGCTGGAAAATAATTCCATGATGATTGCGACATCATTGGTGTTCATTTTCGAGTTTCCAGGAGAGGAATTGCTGCCAAAATATTTTAAATTGGAATTATTTACAAAAGTTAAGTTTGATTTTAGAAATGTAAAGTATTTTGGATAAAATTGATTTCAAAATGATTTTTGAAATGCTAAGAAATTTTTTAAAGACTCTGGAATCTTATTAAAAATGGTTATGAAATAATAATTAAGTTTGGAAATTTTGGAAAAATTCAAATTGAAACTGAATCTAACTTGGATTAATTTGAATAAAAGAAGATTTAAGTCAAATAAAACGATGATATGAATTCAAATGAAATTGAAAATTAAATGTTGAAATTCATTTTGAATTTGTAAGTAAATGGAAATTAGTCAAGCGGACTAAACAAAATAAAATAATTGATTTAAATGAGCAAGCAAATGAATTTAAATTGAATTCATATGGAATTAGATATTCAGTTTAAATATAAGTAGATTAAACCAATGTGTTGAATTGAAAATAAATATAAGAAGTATATAGAATATTTATATTGGACTTAAGAAATAAATGGAAAATTTCTTAAGTAAAATCTAGAAGTTGTGAAATGGTAATTGTGAATAAGTGAATGAAAAATCAGTGTGAATGAAAGAAAAGAAAATTGATATAGCTTATAATCAATAGAAATAAATACGTGGGATGTACGTATATTATTTTATTTGCATAATGATTTGAACTAGAATTCGAGCATAGAATTTTGGGGTATTTATATCGATCCGAGTTGGGATTTCTCACTCGATTTTCGACGAAGGACGTGGATATGGATTTTCGATCGATTTTGGAAATTCTCTATCGTAATTTACTGCTATGCAAGGAGAATGACGGTTTTTAATCAAGAAACTAGATCTGAGTCTGCACTAGGAGTCAGGTGAACGATACTAGTTCGAAAATGAAAATGTGTGATTAAGTGAGCAATTGAATATGGTATTGCATACGGATGATATACGTATATCGTACGGATTTAAATGAAATAAATATTGGAACTGTTATAAAGACATGTATAAAATGATTTTGAAAGCTATGGTTGGATATTTTTGTTAAGAAGGATGTACAGGTGTTATCAAGGAAATTGGATCTTTGATTTCAAAGATGAACTTAATTGCTCGACAAAAGGCTTGTATTTGAATTTCAGTATGAAGTTTGATGATTTTCTCGTCTAGCCGCTTGGTCTTTTATTTTCTTTTGAAATCTGGGACCCATTATGGCATTTGGTAGTTGTATCGAGCTAGCTACACATAGGAGTCGCTGGCGAAATATTTCGAAAATTTAGGGAGTTAGAATTTTTTTTGATAAATTTGGAAAATTTAAAATTTGAATTTAAATTTAAATTTGAATTGCTGAGGAAAACAATATTGTTTGGAACTTTTGGTTGAGGTTGGAAAGTTATTTGGAGTAATAATGGGTCTTTAATAAAAAGATTTGTTTTGACAAGTTGATAAAATTATTTAGATTGGGAAAATAGTGAACAGGTTAAGGATCATTGTTCTTAACTAGCAATTTCGGGATGAAATCTTTTAAAGGGGGAGAATGTGATGGCCTAGAATTTTGGACATTTAAAATGAAATATTTTAATTGATTTTAAATATTTAGAAGTTGATTTAAACTTGAATTTCAAAAATATCTGTTTATTTGGCAATTAAATTATTGAATTTAATTGTTGAAATTAGGTAAAATGTTGCATCTTCAGTTCTGGGCTTGTTAAAAATAATTTGAAGTTTTGAAAAATTTATTTTGATAATACTAGGGGTAATAAAACTTTTAAAAGTGAATTTAAAACTGTTTTGTTCAATTTTGAAATTTTATCGTATAAATCGATATTTAAAAATAGCCTTCCGAGGCACAGTCTCGAAATCAAACGAAACCCAGTTCCGTTGGATCCGTAACATTATATTATTATCGGATTTCAATTTCTGTAGCATTCAGATTTGTCGTGTGGTCATACTGTTGATAAACGCGCTGAAATTATATCGAAAATTCAATATAAAAGCTGGGTCCAAAAAGCTATCTTCTCCATACGATCGAATTTGGACTCAGAACCTTTTCCATTGCGTTCGAAATAGGGGTTTAACATTATGAAAGCCTAGCGGCATGCCTCGATTGGAGATCGAGATTTTGGGTTGTGGAAATCGAGATGATTTAAAATTTGAATTTGAATTAAATTCACAAAAAAAAAAGGAAAAAATATAATAAACAAACAATTAAACACGTATTGAGATTTTGCAGCACGTGTCTGCTCTTTTCTGTCAAAATGAAACACGCGTCATTTATAAAAAATTTGAACATCTCGTTCAAATAAAAATCGAGCCCGTGAATAAATAATATAAAAAAAATATGAACGAAAAAAATGGCCGATACTCTCTTCAATTCGTTCATTTATCTTTCCTCTTATTCTTCATCAAAATCGAGTTCAAATTTATGGCCGAGCGAAACATTTAAATGAAGCTCAGATAAAAGTGGCAGATCGATTTTTAAAAAATAATGTGTGGCGACCAAGTTAAGAACGAATCGAATGAGAGCACCTCTCAAAGCTAAGGCATAGCGGGATTCTCGTAGATTCAAAATCGACTACGTTTCAATAGCATAAGGGACCGAACGCGTTGTTTGGTGAGGAAAGGTATAGCATGTTTTTGGCATGGGCATGGTGGTCGCGAGTGGCTGCTGGGGACGCGCACGAGTTCGTGGTCCAGAGGTGAGCTTGATTCGAGAGGGATGAATCCTCATCTGGTCGAAGCATGGAGGTACGACAGGAATTGAGGATCGCGATCTGGGATGTGGCAAGGTCGATGGGTAGGTGTCGCGACGCGGGCAAGGTCAAGGAGTAGAGCTCGGTGCTTGTGGGTTCCTGTTCATGTTGAGGTAGTTATTCCAAACATTTTAATTCAAGTATTAACTAGGTTTAAAACTTATCAATGAATGGTTGATTATTATTTCACTTGTCAGGACATTAACATCTATGTATTTACAGTTTTGTTTAATTTAATAAATAAATATATATATGTAGGTTGCAGAAATTATATATGTATAAGATTTTGAGATAAATTTTTTAATATTGAAGAGTTTGTATAAGATTGAATTTTGTAATTTGTATAGATATTTTATAAATATAGGTGTATTTTCAAAATGAAAAAAGAGTAATAAATATACATCTTTTAACTTACTAGTTATTCCAAAAAAAAAATTTAGGATGATTAATTTATTTAATAAGCTTATGTAGCTATTTAGTTACTAAAAATAATATATTAGGTGGAAATTTTTTTAAACACAAATTATTAGTTTAGATTAAATAAATAAATAGTAATCAATTGTTCGATCAATTCAAAAACTATTAAACTGTATAGTGTTTATACAAGGTCGAAATTGTAAAGAAAATCAAGCCAGAATGGGTACGGATTGCAAAACGATAAAATTAAAGGTGAGATCTTCTCACTCAATTGAAAAATTAGAATTTCACTTATTGATTGGTTGTCTGATTGTGAAAGTATATATGATAGTGTGTGTGTGTGTGTGTGTATTTGGAGCGATTGATTTCCCGTATTATATACCGGATGAGACCCTTTTGCCCCGCATAATAGAGGATGATATGATATAAATCCCATATACTATGGTATTCCACCTCGAAGTGGAATTGTATTTAATTGTTGTGATAAATCTATGGATGCAGGAAAACAGGTTGGAGGGATCCAACGAGATTCCTCGCATTCTTGAATTTATTTGTATATGTTGTGATGTGATAATCTACGAATGATTGTATTGGTGTGAATGATTATATTGGCGCTTGAAATTTATTGAAGGCTATGACTTAGCCGAATATATTTTTGGTATCGTAGGATACCAGAAATAAAAATTTAGATTTTTGGAAAATAAAGTAGAAACTTTTAAGTAAATTCATTTTAGAGAATTGAATAAATTTAAAAGCAGGAATTGAAAGTATAAAAGTTGATTTTTGTAATCCTATTGAATTAATTTCACAATATGGAAAAAGGATTTTAAAAAATGGAAATAAATGAATTTCGAGTAATAATGTTTAAAGTTGGAGAATTTATTTAAAATTCATATTTTTAAATAGTTTGGAAGAAATAAAGGAATTTATTTTTAAGTAATAAATTTTGGAAATTAATTTGGAATTTGATTAGGTGTTTGAAATAAATTTTGGAAATCAATTTGGAATTTGATTTTGTGTTTGAAATAAATTTTGGAAATAAATTTGGAATTTAATTTGGTGTTTGAAAAAAATTGGAAATAAATTTGGAATTTGATTTGATATTTAAAAGTGAATATTTGGAAATTGATTTGAAAATCATATACCAGTGGATATTTGGAAATTTAAATTCACAATGGAAATTTATGAAGGAAAGGGAAATTTGTTTTAAAATATTGGATTATTTTTAGAGGCACGGAAAGAAATTTATGGATTTGGAACGTAGATTTAAAATAAATCAAGAAGGATTTATTAATTGATGTAAGTGGACCATTTTGAAATGGAAAGAGAATTCCTCCATGGAAAGCCGAGTATGTTTTCAAAGTAGCTTATAAATATAAATTGAAAGTTTTTAAGGATGATTTTAAAAAAAATGATTTGGAGAAATTATTTTCTTAAGCTATTTTTAAATCTTTAAACTAAAGATTATTTAGTTAATTATTGGAGTGATTATTTTAAAGATTTAATTGATGATTGATTTATAAAATGGTTATTTAAATAATTACACTTTACTAATTTTATTTTTAAAATTGTTTAGGATTAAGTTTTATATGAGATATTAGTATAAAATCTCATAATCAATATTTTAAATAAGGTGTTTAAAGTAGCTTTTATTTTAAATGTTTCCAAATATAGTTTTGGATAAGTGATTTAAATTATTTTGAATTATTTGGACTCGGCAAAAAATTTCAATGGAAATAAATAAATATTTGAAAATTTAATCCACGTGAGGAAAGTGATTTGAAATTTGTTTTCAAAAGGTTGAATTTTTAAAATATATCTTGCGAAGATATTTTGAAAATAAATAATTGAAAAAATATTATTTAAATCTGGTGATTATTGGGAATTTTGATTGTAACCGACTATAAATATTAACCTGTAAATGGCAATTGAATGTCGATGTGTCCGGGGGTCGGATTCCAAACGGTTATCCGAAACCCATACTGAATCTTGGTGATGGATCTTCTGTTTAAAAAGATTAAAGTGGAAATTTTTGTGATTTACTTGAAATTTGAATGTAACACTTATTTTTAAAATAAATGCTCATTATTCGGATTAGCCAGGAGAGGACTTTGTGTCATTAAACCTATTCCGAATAATGATATGATGAAACGGGATTGCATTTGAAGATGATGGTTGAAGACCGGGTATTTTCAAAAATGAAAGGATTGCTTGTCGAATGTCTCTGCACCGAGTTGCTCCGGTATAGAGATTTTATCACCCTTTGTGATGGGGAGTTCGGATGTGATTAGTGAATATCCACACTTACAAGGGCTTCTTTCCTTAATTGGAGGAAGTGCCTTCAGTTCCGTTCGAACCCGGAACAGACTTATATGGATGTGTGTCAGACATTATACATTGAGATGTAAAGCTGGTTTCTATCAAATACATTTCTGGTGGTGGCGGAGAATTTATTCTCTTAGCTGAACACCCTTCTCCGAGACATACGGGCTTAGAGGTTATGTAGTTGATGGTTACTAGTGATATATTCACAAATTGGTAATGTGGCATGCTTAGTGTTGCTGATCATTTGTTGATTGAAGCATGGCTTTTGTAAAAAGCTTAGCTTTGTGGACGAAACTTCATCGGACCTCACACCCCGAAAATGGTCAAAACAGGAAGGATGCGCAAGGTTATGGGGGTCATGCCCCTCAGGTTACGTACATTTCCTTCTGGAGAAAAAGTGGTATCTGGTATGGAGCCCAGATATTTAACTTGTGTGGATTTAATAGTGGTATTCTGGTATGATGCCCAGATTATTTACTTTGTGGTCGTTGGTTGAGAGGCGCCTCGGATAAAGGTCGGTCTAGACCGGGGGGTGGCATACTCGTGACAGTCAGTTACCTAGTTATAAAGGTAAGCCGACCTTGTGTTGGCAGAGAGCTGGCTAATATCTTGAGGAGTCCCTCCCGAGGTGTGCCCATTTGGTGAAGAAGTTCGTTAGCCTGACCATTTGTTGGAAATCCAAACAAAACAATACGAGCCTTTTACGATTGCAATTGTACAACCTGCCTCCTCAAGAGGTAGCTATAGTAGGCATAATATAATGGTACCTATGCTGGCTAAGATTAATATTATACTATTGAAATGTTTCCACACTATGCACTAATGATAATGTATATATAAAAATATTTTGTGTATCAAGCATGTTTGACTATCATAATGAGAAATCTCCTCCAATTGTGCGCTTGCATTGTGTATGTGCGGAGACCCTTATGGTAGTTTCATTTTCCGAAAGCATGGTGGATTTCTTTTCCCTTTCTTTGTGCAAATAACTGTTTTTAAGATCTCACACCAGTCCCATGACTGATCTGGAGTTTATTGTTCCCTTTCTAAACTCTGGGTGCCCATTATTTTCCATACGGGCATCCTAGAGTCAGGTTATCAGTTGTTTCGGAGCGAAGTCAAAAAAGTATGCTGTGGAGATCGGGAGGCAAGCTGGATGGCGAGGCATATCACTAATATATGTTATTTCTTTTCCGCTGTTGTGTTGTATATGACTCTGATGTTGTAATGTATAAACAGGTATAGTTCTTTTGTTTTAAAGATTATTCGTTTATCTATTATATATGGTTCCGCTGCGAAATGTGAGATTTTGTTATTGTTTCTATTTCTTCTTCTATATTTTTCTTTTTTAACCCTAGCGGTTCGGTTTTCCGGTATTCGATTGTTCGGTATTTGATATAGTGGACGTATTGATGTCGACTTTCGGGCGTCGAAAAGAAAATCGGGTCCTTACAGTGAGGGTAAACTTTTCACTTCTTCAAAAACATTCAAAATTCCTTAATAATCGGTATTTCTTCTAGACGTTTTTGTAACAAATTAAGGGTATACATGAAACTATCCCTCACCGAACTAGGTTTTTCACATGTTATTTTAGAATGTTTGCGTCTTTTATTAACAACACTATCCTTTTAACACAATCAAGAATAGCTTTATACTTAGACAACCAATCCATATCGAGTAAAATCTAAAATCCAATAACATAAGGATAGTAAGGTCTGATGAAAGATTTTGGAATAGGTAGGTAACTTAGGCTTTTTCACAAACCATATAGAGACTAGTTATACCCCCTATTGGATTAGACACACAAATAGGGGTATCTACTACTTTTATGTTCAGCTTTAATCTATTAACCAATCCATTAGAAGTAAAACTATAAGAATCCCCGATATCAAGTAGTATCCTAACTGAATCTTCATTAATGTAAATATTACCTTCCATAACCCTCTTACCTTTCATAACTGTTGAGGTTGATGGTTCATCCCTTATAGCAAAAACTCTAACCTACTCCAACCTCTTTATTAGCGGTCAATCCTTTATCATGTGCCCTAGTTGGTAACAATTGCAACAAGTTCTTTTCTAATTCTTAAGATTCTTACAGGTGGTGGAAAGATGGCCCTTCTGGTTTCAATTGTAACATGGCACATATTTAAACTGATTCCTTTGAGATCCTCTTCCCAACTTACAGTGCCAGGACTTCTTCCCTTGGTGATTGAATTTTCTCTTCCTCCAATTGTTGTTGGTGCTTAGAGCTGTGCGCAGATTCTTCTTGTCCAAAGTTTCAAACCGAAAACCTATATCTACCATATCTACAAAGGTTCCCCGCACATGCACGATCATCATATCATGATAATGCTCCTTCATCCCATAAATAAACATCTCGTTTTTTATTAGGGGAGTGTCCATCAATCTAGGCCCAAATCGAGATAATTCATTAGACTTTCTTGAATATTCTTCCACGATCATTTCTCTTTGCTTTAGATCTATAAAAATTCTTTAAAGGTAGGACTTTCTAGTAGTGGGCATGTATTGTTCTTTAAAAACTTCTTTAAACCTTACCTAAGAGAAATTATCTTCTGATTCATTAAGAGTAATGGACTGCGACCAAGCTAAAGCCATATCCTTTAAATGTCAAGAGGCTAAGAACCTTTTTCGATAATCATCAATGCTTAATCCTTTAAAGATTTTTTCACATGATGGGGCCAAGCTCGAACTTCAATAATAGATTCAATGCCTTTAAATGGCTTTTTCCCCAAGATGGTATAATCTTTGCATTGTGCGGCAAAGTTAACTTGAGGTTTCAAGGGAATTCTTCAATTACCGTAGCATTTGGAGTTTTCCATTGGTGGTAATTATGCTATTAATTCCCTCTTTACGTCCTCTTAAGTTACTCAATTCCTACTATATGCATATAGTAAGGAAACAATTTTAGATCCATAGACGTGATTATATTAGGAAATGGGTATAAAATAACTCGAATATATTTATTCGAATAAAAATTTCGAATATGCACTCTCATTGACTAAACTCATTCCTGGGCATTACTAACCCTACCTCTAATGAGTCGACCCCATCCAAGCTTAGGTGTTCGCTCAACCTAATTTCTGATACCAAGTGTCGTCTTTTCGACCATCAAAAATCGACACTAATACATCTATGGTATTCACATGACGCAGATTCAAGTGCTGAAGTGGCAGATGATCAGGGATAAAATAAAATAAATATAGAAGATAGAAACCAGACTCTTTCATCGCATTTAACAACTTAAATATTTTGCATATAAATAGTACGTATAATCACTCTCAAAATGATGTATCAAAGTTATGGAAAGTACTAATCCAGCAAGGGACAGTTATAACTGCCTATCCCTACATAGGTGCTGGTATATACTTAAATCAAATACAGCAGAAATAGAAATGTATAACCATCTGTGGAAAAAAATTCTGCTCCATGTTCCAAACTCCTCCAAAATGCTCCAAGCTACACCTGATTAGTTGGTTATCCAAAGAAAATATAGCACCTAAAGTTTAAGGGAATAGAAGACAAACTCAGGGTCAGTCATGAGACTGGTGTGCGAAACAGGAATATTTTTGAAAACAAAGGGTATCTCATAAGACTACACCGCATATAAACACGGATGGATTTTTACCTTATGATAACCAAAATATGCCCATGTAAAATCTAGTGATATTATAATATTGTCTAAATGACAAATACATATTAATCCTAGCCGAAATTGTTACATTATTTAAATTCCAGCGTAATAGGTATATGACTAAGTCCGAAGGAGCTTATTAGAGAATGGATTCCATACAATGATTGGTAAGGGACCACGTTCCATACTGTATATCTTTAAAGGAACGTACCGAGGACCCATAGACAGTCCTCTGCATCTGGAAAGACTGGCCTACTCCTTTCCGATGATCAACACAATGATCCTGAATAGTACCGAATATGACATCACCTAGGTTATTGCCAACCTTCCCAAAGCATACACCATATACTCAACATATAGAGAGTAATCTAGAAAGGTGATGACCATACACTAATAGATGTGGGTTGCAACTCACATAGCCTTACCACAAAACCTGTATCATCCATTTCTGAGTGTGAGGCCTGAGGTAATGTATTATCTTTTACAAACAAATCCTACTTTGAATGCCACATTGATATTCCTAATAACACACTATTGAGTTACACAAAAGTACAACCCCCCGAGTTCATACACCTCAGGAATAGGTGTTAAGTGTAAGAGGGGTTACCTCCTGTACCACTAAACAGAGGTACGTTTGTTGGAAGCAATGTACGTGGTCTTAGAAATGCAATGGCAAACACTCATCCACAAAAGTTGTCCAGGAGTGGGACAAACTAAAGGCACTTCTCCTACTACTTCATTTTTGGAAATTACTCCTAGTATGTAGCAAGCAGTCCTCATATTGATGATTTCAAAATGAAGATACTACTGCCACCATATATACAATATAGGAATTACCTTAGATGTTAGTGGCAAGCCGCCCTACAGTATGAAGATCTCCAACTTCGTAATCATTTTCTTCAACATATCTTTACTTTCGAACGCATATACTAGTCCGAAGTGGTTTTCGGATAGATATCACTCAAATCTGACCTCGATTTCTCCGAACCAATTATCGATAAAAGATGTCAAGTATATGGGTAACTGCTATACAATTAATCAATATTTTTATCCAAGTAAAATATCTTCTTAGGGATATATGTCTTTAAAGATTTTCTTTTTCAACATGTATGGGATTATTAAACCTCTTTTATCAAATCCTTCAGTTAATTAACATCCCCTTCTACCTCTAGAAATACCAAATCATTTTTCTTTAACTACTTATAAAATATATTTCCATATTCCACTATTACATAATTCCATTCTTCATGAAGAGTTCACATTTTCAAAACATATCTTTAATGGGTCAAAGACAATGTTTTTTATGACATTTTTTACTGTAAACCCAAACCAATTAGTATTAAATAAAAAGGATCCATAAATTTTAGACTAATCATACTCCATACTAATTTTTGTATTCATCTAGTACTACTCGTCAAATAATAGTGGAATCGGCTTCTAAATTCATACGAATACTACGATTTCCTTCCTCGGAAACTAACATAGAGTTTAACTAGAATGTTTCCTTGGCTTCTTAAAATCTTTTTTACCATTGGAAAACTCTAAATATCTTTTTCTCTTACCTTAGTAGATGTAGTCTGAGTAATTCAAATTAGCTATCCCTACATCGGGCCAGTCCGAATAGCTAGGGAGAGAAGAAAACAGGTTTTCCAAACTCAAGCTATAGACTATCTCTCTATCACCAATAAGGCAGTCAAGTTATTTGATAAACTCAAAACCCTTTAAAATACTTGATTTATTATTTGGAAAATATTTATAAAGGATTCAGGAAGAAAATCAAAGTTTAAATCTTATTTAAGAAATTTTCAAATTCCTTTGTTAAATTGCGTGTGAATGGTGCCTTTATGGGTCTCGTATCACATATCCCATTTTAAACTTTTTATATGTCCAATTTTTTCATTTATAAATCTTTAAAATATTTTTACATATGTTTAGAATTTATCTCATATTTTCAATGATTTAAAATATCAACTTTTAAAAGTTGAAATCCATATTTTATGAACTGCCAAAACGCGATGATTTTAAAAACTTGATTTGGACATATCTTAAAATTTATGGAATGAAATCTTCACTTTTCTTCTTTATTTGGAAACTATAGTTATAAGAGTCTGGATAATTCGCATTTCGAATAATTCCGAGATATATTCCACACTACACTTTGATTTAACTTTTATGGCACGAAATCGTGAACCATTACACCATGTGCCTATTTTTGACTTATTTTTCAAATCCTTTAAAACTTTGCTGAAATGAGTTTTAATGTTTTTAAAACATTCATAAACCATTTTTATTCATGTTTAAAGAGGTTTAACTATGCCGTAATGCTTTTATAATTCATAAGAGAAATTGTTTTCTATGTGTAAATTCGACGTGTACTTACCGTGAATTATTTCTACAACCAACCAAACATATTGTCGCATTCATAACATGGTGAGCAAACATTGAAAACAAGTATGGCAAAATATTTCATATCATGATAAATTTTACCAAAATAAACTAGCGAAGTAATTATCACATATATTGCTATCCTTGTCTTAGCCTTACAAAATTGACTATAGCTTTGCAATTCCGGCATCGTTGCTTACGAATCCAAGCCTAGGCCATTGGATATGTTTGGCAGTGTACTTAAGAGGGTAGAGAAATGGTGTTGGCTCTTGATCAGCTCGGCCAAGGAAGGAGAACAAAGAGGAGATGTTTGCTTAATTTGATTTCAAATTAAGGTGATATATCTTTCTATATGGAAGTGTATTTCTTAGTAGTGCTTCACCATGACTGTGGAATAATTTATGAAGACATGGAAGCTATTAATGGTCTTATAAAGATGGAGGATAACTTATAGAGAAAGAATGTGTAAATAAATGAGAGAGTGGAAGGTGCTATTTATAGGAAAAATTTGCAAAATATCTATAAAACATCATCATTAACCATTACCTCACCCATGTGCTACCCCCACACCCCCTTGCTCGGTCGAACCACCCTCCTCTCATGTGCCACCCCAAATGCCACCTAATATGCTTGTAGGTGATGGTGAGTTTTGTTTTGCTTTGCTTACGAAATATCTAGATTCTTGTACATTTACCTTAAGTAAGTTAGTAAGTGTTAATGGTAAATATATATGTAAATGTTTGTGTGTTCATGTGCATGCGTATGGGTGCTTTATGTTCATTTTTGACAAATCAGTTGTAACACTTCGATACAACTTTTATTCGTCAAACTGTGGTGAATCCAGGATTCGTATTATGGTCATATTTTTACTTTTTAGTTAATATATATATATATATATATATATATATATATGTAAAAAAAATGAAAATGAAATTTCTACTATTATATAATAATGATTAAAAGCGCCTCATTTATTAAAAATAATTATTGAATCATTTAAACTCAATTTAAATTCAAAAATTAATTATTTAAAGACGATGACATTATTGATGATTTCATAAAGATATTTTATTTCCAAAAATAAAAATAATTTTATTACATATTCTTGTTTAAATGGAGAAATATGTGTATATGTCTAGTTCTGTATCTTCTAATGTTGAGAAAATATCAATATTACTAAAAACTAATTTTCATCACTTTTTTGATAGAAGTCCCAAATACCTATATTCGTTAATATAATTCTAAAACAAGTTTACCATCATTTAATATTGTTCAAAGTGTTATAATTTGTGTTATAAAATATCATATTTTAATAATTTAAAATTATATAAATATATAGTTTGGAAAGTTGTATAGATTGTGAACAAAAGTTGGGAAAGTTAGAACTAAAAGGTAGTCATAAATACACTTTGTAAATATAACATGTTTTTGGGAATTTTTATAAATAAATGGGATGATATTCTTGGGGGTTTCTTTCCATTGTTTTTATGTACCCTAAAGGCGGTACTTATTATAAAAAATTTAAGTCCTAAATCATATGATAAAGTGGTTAAAATTAGTCACGGAGATTGTGCTCTTCAATGTTGTTCTTAGCAAGGACTTTTAACAACATTTATAAATGTTATATTAAGTCGCTTATGGTTTTAAATGTTTAAAAGTGATACTTAAATTTGATATTTTTCTCTAATATTTTTAGAAATGTTTCAAACCTATTTTAAGGTATTCTAAAGTTGGTTTGAAGTATAAACATATTTTAATAATATATATGTGTGTGTGTGTGTGTGAAAAGTAAAGAAGAGGTTTAACACTAAAAGTTAATGAAGTAGGCTTATCTATTTATGAGAGTTAAGATTGATAGTGAGAGGGGATATGACCAGTAGAGCTCTAACCTACAGGTTTTCCTCTTGGTTGAGAAATAGTTAAGTTAAGAATGTCGAAAAATATGTTAATCATATTATTTTCTAACTTTTTTATGAAATTCATTAATACTATATCTAACACTAAAGCCGTCAAGGTAGATTTATCTATTTTGAGATTCAAGAATGAAGTGTCGAGGCAAGGCTTTGATGCAACTAGTGCTCTAACTTACCCGGCTTCACTTTTGAATGAGAATAATTAAGTTGAAATGTTGAAAACAAGTTAAGTTTCCAAGCATTGATTTAAATAAGCAATTTTTTTGACAAGATAATCGACTAGTTGATTATCAAATTTAAATAAATATTATTTTAGATTAAAATAATGTTTTAAGATATATACATACATACATACATATATATATAAGTAAGTAAAATGGACTTGGTTTTGTTATGACAATGTGTTTTATAACACTTATACTTAACCCTTTTTTATTATACTCATGAGTGTAAATAGTTCTTTAAAAGAATGTTTTAAGGATTAGTATAAGTGAAATGGTTTTCGATTTGTAGTGACAACGTTTTAGTAATATTGGCCCTAAACTTTTTGAACGGATTTGTGAAAGTACTTAGATATTTAAAATGGATAATTTGAAGGACATTATAAGTAACGGATCTTTTGAAAAAAGATAGAAAAAGCAAAGATTTAAAGTATGAAATCATGTTAATGATTTGTAAATATACTTATACCATTTGAGATAAGTATATGAATACTTTTTGAAGTATTGAAAGAGTACGGATAAATAGTAAAATTGTAAAACGATGTCTTGTTAGATAAAAGAAGTTTTACTAATAAAGATGTTTTAATTGATAAAAGATTAATTAAGCAAAGAAGGGATTAGGAGTCGCTTATATGGCTTAATCGTGCTTTATGACTTTATCGTGCTATGTATATTTACTCATTTATGCAAAACATGTAATCGTATACATAGTACTAAAATTCGATGAAGTAGGCTTGTTTATCTGTGGTAATTAAGGCTGATGTCCGTGTAGGGATATGAGAAATAGAGCTCTAAATTACCAGCTTCACTCTTGATCAAGGGATAATATGAGATGAAAATATCGAAACATGATAAGTATACAAGACTTGGTTTCTATATGCGATCAACCTTATTCTTGTTGAATATGACTAAATTTATCGATTCAGTCTTGAAGATACCAGGATAGGTAAGTGTTCTACTTAACGAAAATAACTTAAAGGTTGAGATACATGTTCTATCTCTTAGAAGTGGATCTGTTCGAGATATTGGAATCCATGTGTGGTTTGAGATCTATTCGAGATGTAGGATTCCAATTGAGGATTCGTGCTTTATTCAGGTGATGAAAACTCATGTGAAAGATGTCGAACGTAATCTCGACATCAGAAATAGCTAAGATAGAGTAGAGTGCACAACCAGGGGTTTATCTAACCCGCATTAGGGTATTATCAACTCCTTTTCCAGAGATACTAATCGATTGTTGGCCGACGGGAGTTGATGATACTTGGTTCTACATGGTTCATATTTATGTTCGAGCATAGGTCGCTTGTGTTTACCATATTATATATTTTATCTAGAGATATACAACACTCAGTAGGTATTTTTTTAATCCTGGTGCATGGACATCCGTTTAAGTTTGTTGGAGGCGTCTCCATGAAAAATCCAACATGTAAATGTTCCTTATCGGATTTGATTGTACTCTTAATATGCTATTGAATGTAACCAATGTAACCATTCCAGTTATGTTATATTTTTATATTCTTCACTCTAGACATTATCTATTATATCTCCTTATGTACTTATTAGATGGCGGTCCTTTTAGAGGGATAACCGTTATGGCAATCCATGCGATCTCAAAATTACTGTTATATGTTGATTACATATTATTTGAGTTTCTCATACCAGACTTATGTCTGACGCTTGTTTTTCATTTTACCTAAATTCCTTATGTACTCTTTCGAGTAGTTTGAGAAATGTAGATTTTTGTTGATGTTCTTTGGAACTAGAGAAGACAAGTTGGATGTTTCTCCTACTGTAGTATTCTTATTTCTGCTGCATTACTATATTGTACATATCTGCATTTGTGAGGACAAGTTGTTATAACTGTCTACGCCGATGATAGTACTTAGGCTTTATAACTCTAAAAATTTTGTATCAAAGTAACCCTTTATACCGTTCTTTTGAAATTATCTATTACTGTTCCACTACTGATACTCCGATATTGTGTTCCTTCTTCCTTGTTCTGCCCTTTTTCTTTTTATTTACCCTAATTTATCACCTTTTCGACACTCAAGTACTCGGCTCGTAAATACAATAGATGTATTAGTGTTGACATTCAAAGATCAAAAGGATGGCGCATACATTAACAAGCACATAAAAATGGAAAAGAAAAATTAAAACATGGAAGCATGCACTAGACATTTTTCTTGAAATAAGCAAGCATATGCACAATGTTAACACATTATTCATAAAGGCAACTTAACCGTTCATTTCTTAGATGATCCTAAAGTGTGTGTTTATGTATATATTGATGTTTAGGTATATTTGATTTTGATTAACGTAAAAGATGTTCTGTAATAGAAAAAATGTCAATATAACAAGATCTAAAAGTACAAAATATACACAGCAAAATAAAGTAAAATAACAGCTGAAAGAGAAAGACAACTGTAAACATCTTTTTCTCAACATATAGCCGCAATACTTGCTTATTATAAAAGAACGACTAACATTGCTTTCCATATAACCTTAAAGTAAAAACTAAAAAAAAAAATAGTAACAACAGAAGCCAATGATAAAGAGGAAAAGAAAACAAAAAACTAAACCTTTGTCACTCGGCCTTGCATGCAAATACAGAACATAGCTTGTACCCAATATGGTTCTCACACAAAACAAATACACTAGTGCATACACCCCGACACTCACATATAACACACATATATAAACACAAACACACAAGCTCATAACACACTACTCACATAAACACAGCAAATAACCCACACAAACACTGCCACACACACAAATACACAAATATACACTCTCATACTCATGCACATCTAGACGCTGCACAAAAAAACTTGTATAGCCATGAACATGCTGACTCTAACATTAACAGTAGCTAACACATGTATATACAGTAATACTATAACGACTGCCTTTCTTGCACCAAAAGACAACCATTAAGGGTAGAAGAAAAGGAAAGGTAAGAAGAAACTACACATTCATAGAATCTAACCATGAATCAGAACAACATATAATTGATAACATGAGATATTACATAGTCATTTCCATAATATTTAACGCACCAGGGTAATTACATTATAACTTCAACTAGACAATTATAACTACCTACCCATATAAAAACATAAGTCATATACAAAACACAGCGGAATAAGATAACAATTAGCTAACGATGAAGCCACCCGCTCCAGCTCCTTAAACATGCTTCCATAAGAAACCTGGATCACTTGGCTACTCATACAAATTTGAGTACCCAAGAGTTTTACGAAAAGAAAATAAAACTCCGAGTTAGACGTGAGTTTGGTGTGAGTAAACTCAAACAACTTAATTCGTTCTATTATATAACAATTTGAAAATCAAAGGTATCTCGTAAGACCATGCCGCACATAAACATAGACATGATTTTACCATATGAAACCAAAACACTTTATATAGAAATCCAGTGATATTATTAAAATGTCTAGGGTTTTCAAATAGATAGTTCACATCGTCGAAATTTCTACATTATTTAAATTCCAGCATAATATGTATACAACTAGGTCCGAAGGTACATATTGGAAAATGGATTGCATACAATGACTAGGCTATTGCGGTACCACTCGTCATGGTGCATTTCTTGATAAAATAACATCGAGGTCGAACCTATTAAACCCTGTTGACACAAGAGTGGCTTACCCTTTACTAGATGGTACCGAATAAGATCACCACTCGGTTGCGGTCAACAACCTTATCGATGACTAAATGAGTTAATAGTAGGGAATCTAGATGGGGATGACCTCACCCTCATGGGAGAGACCCACCGAGCATTGCTGCATCTTCCTTGTTTTAGTCATTCTCGGTTGATGAGGCCCGAGGTAACGTTTACCTTTATTATAGCATTGCCACTTGGAATGCTAACATTGCCTTCCATATGTTGACACAATGTCAGCACTCATCATATAAGTCATTCAGGAGATGAATGAACCGAAGGCTCTATTTCCACTACAACTATTTTTGAATCACCCCCAGGCTTAGTAGCAAAAATCCCTTACACTTCAACGTCTTCATCTTGGACATTTGCCTTACTATTTCCAATTTGAACATTTACATTGGTTCGAAGTGGTTTTTGGATAACAATAACATTCGATCACGATCTCTCCAAACCAACATTCGATAATTTTAAATTCTCAAGTTGTTTATAGTGGACTATCCCACTGTCAGGATGTAAAGATTCACATATGAACATATGTTCCATATGCTTAGATTATCATGACCTGCTTATCGAACTTAACCCCCTTTAGGGCTGTCAACAGATGCAAACGGATGTGGATATGATTGTATTCGCATCCGCATTCAAATATCCACATCCGAATTTGAATAAGATTTTTATTATACTAATATTTTTAAACTAAAACAATCACTTTCTCAAATGGCAATACACACTACAATACAAATCAGTTTTTAAAATGGAAAAATGGCAACACATTGTATCAAACAAGTTTACACGATATTACATCAATTCAAATGATAAAGTAGCAACATACATAATGACAAAATGGCAAGACATATTCAGATTGGACGGATATTTTTCGGATACGGGAATGCCCATATCCGCATCCGCATCCGATTTTATTTTTGGACATCGAATATACATGTAACGACTCGGAATTTTCAACCCTAAAAATTCCAGATAGTTAGGGAAAAGAAGAAAGGAGATAGAAGAAGAAGACGAAACAGAAACATCAGAATACAGATTCTCACGTTCGCAGCGGATCAAAATATAATATCAAATAAAATAGCAGTTATAAAAGGATAACTGTATCGGTTAATTTACACATATAGTACATACAACATTTTCACAAACACAGTACAGTTAAAGCAACATGTTCCAGATACAAATCAATAATACTCAGCGGTTTACACTCCATACGTTCCTGCTATCCAGCTCGCCTCCTGAGCTCCAGAACGTTCTTACCTGAAAATCTATAATACTCCGTCTGAACTTTCGTCTGAGGTCTACACTCCCCTTTCCCTTTCCCAGAGCCAACTCGAAACATTGCGGTGTGCTCGGCCCTTCTAAAACAACGACGACCAGAAACTATACTATAAACCCTAAATCAACACCAAACGTCCACCACGAAGGTCTAAAAATCCAGAGACCATTTTTCTCACATGCTACGTCCCCCAAGCTTGCCTCAACAATGACCTCAATCACCATAAAATTCGCTGATCATCAAAAAATACACAAATCCCAATTTTCGTTCAAAAAGAGATTCCTCTTGAAATACAAGCTTAAAAATCCCAAAACTATTAACTTAAAATCATCATTCGCATGACGATTTTAATTATACAAATAAAACTTGGATTGGGCTTTTACTGTAAATTAAATCTTTTCCAATGTATCCTTAAATATTGTAACTTGAAATTATTTTTAGAAGTTAAATCTGGAAAATACAAACAAATTTCCTTTAATACTCCTAGTCTAAAATTGTTTAGTTGCAGAGATATTTTCTTTAAAAAAAAATCCTTGAGCCTGTAAGCCAAATAGAGACATGCATACCCAAACCCAGACATCCTTTGCTTCCAGCAACACAATTTATATTTCAAGTAAAATTCATTTATATATCCATGCAAAATGTTTCCAATCAACACTACTATTATTCATCATGTGAATCCCAAAATTTAAACTAAAGAATTCAGATCTGCTCACCTGCTTTTTTAAGAATACAGAGGAACAGGCTTCCCTGATTTTAAATCTGGAAACTTTGAATTGCAATGATCTTCTTAAAGAATGCTGTGTTGATGAGATGCTTCAAGCTTTGAAACTGAGGTGTTCTTGCTTGCTTAGTTGATTTGAGGTTGCTGATTACTGAATTGAAATTCTCTGGCTAGAAATATTTGTGTTTATAGGCTTTTGTTTAGTTTGAGAGTTGATTTCAGGTATGTAGAAAAAAAATTTACATGAGTTTTGAGTTTTGATCAGGTGATTTTTTTTTACAGTTTAGATTTTTAGTTTTTCTTTGTTTAGAAAAGAGAGAGGGAAAAAGAAATGAAGAGGGAAGATGGGAGTTTATATAGATTAATTTATGATTTATTTAAAATTAAAGAAAATGAAAATAAAATGGTGACACATGTTAATTTACTTAACATTTGTCAATTACACCATTTAATTACATTACACATGTCACTAATATAATTTATAAACGAACACTTGTAATTATGCAAATTTAATTAACTTTTAAATGTTAAATAAAAGCTTTTGTATTTATTTAGTAATTAATAAGTACTTTTCTAAATATATATAAATAAAATTCTTTTAAAGAAAATAAAATAAAAACCAATTATATTCAAAATAAAATCATATATATATTTTTAAACCCAAAAATATATTTAAGATATACTTCTTTTAAATTTTCAAATTTAAATTCAAATTCAAATCCAAATTAAAAATCCAATTTAAAAACCAATTCAAACAATATATATATTTTTTAAAAACCCAAATTCAATTTTAATTAATAAACTAAAAAATTATTTATCTATATTAAAAAACAACCCATCATCATTATTGTTTGAAATAAAAAGGTTTACAAAAACAATCAATTAACTCATGTCCTCTCCCGCAGTCCCTCATGTCCTTATCCCTCTCGTCAACTCAGTAGTATCAACCCTCACCATCACTGACAGCTCTGTTGTCCCTCCCCTATCCACCGCTGTCGTGTCTGTCTTGTCTCCAAGCTCCTCTTCACCATCGCCCCGGTTTCCCAATTCTGTCCCTATAATCACCAACACTGTCCTTAACCAACCTTGCCTTCTTCCCTTTACTGCTCCTCCAGACATCACCCCGCATGTTCCCCCTGACCCTTTCCCACCTCAACCTCCTTACAAAACTCCATTATCCCAAATCGACCTACCTCCTTCTTCACCACTGGGTGAACGAAAATGGACTTCGCTCTTTAAGCACAAACCAAAAAATGTTGGGAAGTACATACCCGTTGACCTGAATCCAGTGTATGAAGATGATGTTTTAGTACCAACTCAAGCTGTTCTTGAAGCTGGAGAAGTGATATGGAACGAAACACTGGTAGGCTTTTTCTTAGATAAGCCTCTGTCATACACAGCAGTAATAACAAAGCTCAAAAAGATATGGAAATTAAAAGGCTCTGTTACGGTAAAGTCAGATGGTATCATTTTCTTATTTAACTTCACGTGTTCTGAAGACAGAGTTAAAATTCTTCAAAGTGACCCTATAATAATGAACAATAAGTTGTTCATAGTCAAACCATACGATGCAGCTATAAGTAATGTATCTGGCTCAATCTGTGCTGTTCCAGTATGGGTTCATATGTACAACCTTCCAATATACGCTTGGTCGCCTCTTGGGATCAACTGGCTTAGTAGTCATTTGGGGAGGATGTTGTGTATGGATGAAATGACGGAAAAGCAAGAAAGACTGAGCTTTGCGAAGTGCTTAGTTGAAGTTAAACCAGACAAGGAGCTTCCTAATGAGTTTATGGTTAAATTGGTGGAAGGAGGATATCAGAAAATTTATGTTCAGTACTTGTGGAAACCAGATATTTGTGCATTATGCAAAAAAATTGGGCATAGAACTGATAGTTGTGATAGTAAGGAAAAGAATCTAATTGACGAAGATAAGGAAACAAGAAAAATTGCCAACAAAGCAAACACGGTTGAGACAACTGTGTTGGTCCGGGATAATAGAAATGTCAAAACATTCCAGAAGCGAAATATCAGAACATGGCAGCATGTGAGCAAGAAAAAGGCAGAGATAGTTGTTAAGGAAAATAAATTGGATCAAAATAGAGGAAGCAACGAGGAAAGAAAGAATGATGAAGAAAGAAAGAGTGAGGGGCATGATAATGAACTATGTGGTGATAAAGAAAATAAAGATGATGATATAGAAGAAGGTGTTGCTGCCAACAATCGTATATTAATAGATAATGTGACTAAGGATAAAAGTCCAGAAAAAGAGGGGAAAATTGATGATAATGATGCACCTGGAAAACTCTTAGTATATAACAAATTTGATGCTCTCCTCAATCTGGTAGAGGAGGAAAACATGTCTGAAGTGTTAGACGAAAATATGAAAGATGTAATGCAAGGTCAATCAGTAAATGAAAGCATTGAGGCAGAGGTATTTGAGAATCATTTAATCCAAAAAGAAGACAGTGAAAAGAAAAATACTATATAGAGGAAATGTATGGTGGAACAAACAGTTAATGAATTACAGCGAACTGTTAATAGCGATGTAGGAAACAGTAAAGATGAATTAAATAGTGATAGTAAGAAAGGAGAAGTAACTAGCTCTAGTGGTAGAAAAAACACAAAAAGAGGAAACAAAATTTCCAAGCTCAGGAATATTGCGCAGAAGAAAGAAACATGCACAGAGAACATGACACATGCACAGCGTATCAGACCGATACTCAATCTACTAATCCCCCGCCCCTAGGTAACGTCACTTATCCCAGCCTTACTTCTCAACACATATACTCCAAAATCACACCTCCTTCATCTTTTAAGGCCCCACCAGCTATGGCTTGCTCTCCTCTTCAAACTCTATGCAATCCATCCCTCAAGACCCATTACTTGCTACTGAGAACTCCTCTCCTTTACCTGAGGAAACAACAAATCATGAAGTTACTCCACTTTCTGCTACAATTCCTAACTACCTGTCCTCGAATCAAGCAATAACTAGGCGAATGAAGATTGAAATTCTCAATGCATGTGTTTTCCAATGATGTCATGCATTGGAGCATGGAACATACGTGGTGGTCACCATGTTATCAAGCAAGATCAGTGTATCCAGCTTATCAAAATTCATCACCTGTCAACCTTAGCAATACTTGAAACAAAGTTAAACCTTCCCATGTCTATCAAGGCAGCGGCATATATTAACCCTAACTGGAAATACATCCATAATTTGAACGAGGCACCGTATGGTAGGATATTGATTCTTTTCAATCCTAGTCAAATTCAACTGACTCCCATCCTATCAACTACCCAGATGATACACTGCCATGCAATTGATCTTTCAGATAAAACATCCTTCTATGTTACTTTTGTTTATGCATTCAACTCGGCGGCATCTAGAACATCATTAATTTCTGTCATTCCTTCCCTCAGACAGTCCACCCACCCGTGGATTATTCTTGGAGACTTCAATTGTAGTATCCCTCTTTCAGATAGAGTGGGTGGAAATCCCCTCTCACTTAATGAAATTAAACCACTTGCTGAAACCCTGAATAATGCGGATCTTGTTATGGTCAGAACAGTTGGCATGCAGTACTCGTGGAACAATAAGAGGAGACATGGACGCAGAACCTTTTCTAGGATAGATCACACTTTCACCAACCAATCCGCTCTTACCAGATGGCCTCTCCTCTATAACCATCTTCCACCACCTCTCCTTTCTGATCACTCACCACAAATTATTCACCTGCGTGGAGCGGACAAGAGGGGAACTTCAAATTTTAAATTTTTTAACTCTTGGGTCTCTGAACCAGACTTCAAATCTGCTGTGCTCACAACATGGAACAAGTCTAAAAACGGTAATCATTTGTTTGTTTTGTAGGAAAAAATTAAAGAGATGAAGGACGTATTGAAGCAATGGGCTTTTAAAAGATATGGTAATGATGATAAATTGAGCTCTTTGATAAAGGAAAAGCTTATCGAAGTCCAAATAGCAATGATGTATGATGTGAATAACTCGGCTCTCGCAGCTACTGAAAGTACCTTGTCATAGCAATACTACAAAGCTTTAGATAAAAAGAATGAGATGATTAGACAGAAGTCGAGAATAAAATGGCGGGAAAAGGGAGATAGGAATAGTGCATACTTCCATGCAAGTCTCAAGAATAACCAGAGGAGAGAAAACATTACTTCTATCTATGATATGAATGGTGACCTTCTATCGACTCCAGATGAAGTCCAGGACGCTTTCATTAAACATTATTCTGCACTGTATAACAACAATAACGCCTTCAAACCGAGTATTGAACAGATCCCTAATGACATCCTGCCTAGACTTAGTCCTGCTGAACATACTCTCCTTTGCAATGAAGTCACATCTGAAGAGATTAAACAAGCTATGTTCTCTCTCAACTCTAATTCGTGTGGTGGCCCTGATGGGTTGAATGCTCAGTTCTATACTTCTTGTTGGTCTATTGTCTCAGCTGATGTATGCAATGTCGTACTCCTCTTCTTCAGGAAATGTAAAATCTTCCGATCGTTTAATTATACAAATATAGCTCTTATACCCAAGCTCAAGAACGCCCACTGTGTTAATGAATTCTGCCCTATCTCGTGTTGTAACACTATCTATAAATGCATCTCTAAAGTGATTGCAACTAGACTGATGCAAGTCCTACCTAATATCATCTCCAAAAATCAAGCTGCCTACCTACCTGGGAGGAACATTCTGGATCACGTCCTTCTCACGCATGAACTTATCAAAGGATATAAACGCAAAAACGCACCGCCTAAAGCGATGATGAAGCTCGACATTATGAAAGCCTTTGACATGCTGCAATGGGATAGCATTGTTCGAATTATGGGGTACATGAATTTCCCACCTCATTTTATATCTTGGATATATGAATGCATCTCCTCCCTTACCTTTTCTGTTAATGTCAATGGTACGAATGCAGGTTTTTTTCGTAGTAAGCAAGGAATTAGGCAAGGAGATCCGCTATCTGCTTATGTTTTTATTCTGGTCATGGAGCTTCTAACGAGAATGTTTGATAAGCTTATAGACCAAGGTAGATTTAAGCTTCATCCAGCTTGCAAAGAACCTCGGATCCTGCACTGATGTTTGCGGATGATTTAATCATGTTCTGTACTCCTGTTATCAGCACCGTCACGAGTATAATCCTTGTTCTTGATCAATTTTATATTATGACGGGCTTAAAAGTAAATATCGACAAATTGAACATCATTATGGTTGGCGTTAATAATGAACAGTGCACTCAAATATTGCAAATCACTGGGTTGGCTATTAGCTCTAATACTGTTTCTTACCTAGGTCTCCCTCTCCCAACATCTAAAATCACTACATCTCATTGTCTACCGCTTTATGACAAGATAACTGTGAAGCTAGAATGCTGGACCACCAAGTCTCTTAGTCAAGCAGGTAGACTGACCACGATTAAGTCAGTTATTTTTTCCATGCAAGTGTACTGGGCTAGAACGTTCATTCTCCCCTTTAAGTTGATGAATATGATCAGAAGTGCTTTTATGAAATTCCTATGGAAAGGTAGAACAACGGGCAGATACTTAGCTCCGATTAAATTTAGCAAAGTTGAGAGGCCAATGAACAAAGGGGGTCTTGGTATTCTCAACATAAAACAATGGAACAAAGAGGCCTTTGCGAAACACATAGACACCTTCTATAACTTTTCTGAAAGCCTTTGGGCAATGTGGTCAGTCAAAAACGTGATAAAGGGAAGGAGTTTGTGGAACCTGTCAAAGCCCCAAAACTTGAGCTGGACTTGGCAGAGTATTTTCAAGAGTAAGGAGTTGTTTCTTCCGCTTATACAAATGAACTCGAACACTATGCACTATGTGAGTTTTTGGGATGATCCTTGGTTAGACAAGGGATTCATCCAACGTCGCCACCTGACGTACAACGAGATTCGGCAAACTGGGATTCATATGGCAACTAAGGTCAGAGATGTTCTCTTCAATACTCAATCTACACGTACTTTCTCATCCAATTACCGGATCCAGAATATTTGGAACAAGATAAGAACGTTTACTTTAATGTCCTCAACTTCTGCTCGTTTGGTTTGGGGAGACAAAAAGGCAATATTCAAAACTGGAGAAGCTTATGAATCTATAATGCAGAATGGTGCATGCCCAACTTGGAGATGGTGGAAGCGTACTTGGAACAAAGACAGTAGAACGAGAGAAAATTTCTTGCTTTGGAAAGTTCATAACCGTGCGATAATGTCCAGAGAAAAAATTGCATTCATGGGTATGAGTGTTAATATTTTCTGTACTTACTGTCGTGTGCATCCTGAGACGGTGGAACATTTATACTCCGAGTGCCCATATATTAATCAAATCTGGATTAATGTCATGGTGAGGCTTCAGCGTACTGATGTGTCTAATGATAACCAGTTGGAGTAGGAAAGAATCTATGCGGCTTCAGGTATAAAACAAGAACGCAAGCGTATTTTTAACTCGGTGTTGAAGAGCTTCGTTAGCTCGGTTTGGAAAGAGCGTAACATGAGATTGTTCGATGCTATCAATGCTAAATCTGATGTTGCCTTTAAGCAGTGGATAATACAAGAAATCAAAAATGCAATTAGTATGCTCTCTTTCTCGTTCAATCCGGGGATAAATGCCGCATTTCAGCATTATTGACTATGTTGCTTTTTTCCTTTTTCTATTTTTCTTCCTGTTTTTGTTTCCCTAGTTCTTGTTGCACCTTGTATCCCCTTGTGTTCTTAGAGTTTATGTTGTATGTGTAATGTTCTGATTGGTGCAGCAATAAAATGGTCGGGGTCCATTTCACCCCGTCGGCCTTGCCAAATTTTTTTTTTATCAATTTAAAATAATTTATAATGGGGATTATCACATTTAATTTTGGTTGAAATTTTCAGGATATCACAATACGCATCCGCTTTTCGAATATCGGATAATATCCATTTTTTTGGATATGGATCCGGACGGATTTCAGATTTTTCAGGTATCCATTGACAGGCCTAGCCCCCTTGCATTCATCCGTTTCTGAAATGCGGTATTTCTAATAGGTACAAGTTTAGACTTACTTTCAATAAATGTGTCAACATTTTATTACAAATACTTTAATTCATTCGGCGACTTAACATTATGGACAAGAGATCTTTGGGTTAAAACAATTCACTTAAAAAACAAACTTGGTTAAAATAAATAACCGATAGGGTTTTAAAAGAAACTTTAAAACAAACAAACTTTAGTTAGATCATAAGTTTAAAACTCAATTAAACTTTAATTTATCTTAATTGAATAAAAATTAAATCAATAAAATCTTAATTTTATTTGTAATTAAACCTTAATTATACTTTAGTTAAATAACATTTATTCAAGAAATTAAACCCTAATTGAGTGGATAACTAACCTTTAATTAAACATTAATTAATTAATTAACTCTAACTAAATAATTAATTAGGGAAAGTAAATTTGATTAAGTAAAAATTAATTTTCTTTTACCTTAATTAGTCATTATTTAAAACTTAATTAAAAATAATTTACTTAGTTAATAATTTCTTAAACTCTAATTACTTAACCTAATTACTTACCTAATTAATTAAATAATAATTATCTTAATAAATAAATAAAATAAATAAATTATTAAATAATTAAAACTTTGGCTTTTGACTTACTTAATTGATTTGAAATGAGTTTTCAAAGACAATCCAAAAGAAATCACGTTAAAACTTGAAATTGTGAAATTTCCTGAATTGCATTCTTAGCGACATCGTTATAAGCATAGTTCGCTAGAATTGATTTCTAGGAGAAAACTTCATTTTAAATCTAGCTATAACACACTTGAAAACACAATTGTAAGTGTTTTGAAAACTTAAACAAAAGATAAAAACTTGGAAAACATTTTCAAAACTCCAAAGCTAGAAAAAAAGACTTTGTTTTCAAATCGGATCTCAAGTCCTTTGCGACTTTTTAAGGCACTAGTTTTCATAACCATTTCTCAACATACTTGGTTTTGTTTCACAAACCATATTACCATTATATCATAAACTGATCTTACATATCTATATCCATATACATATCCAAACAAATCAACATATTATCCAAATATCAAATCTATACCAAACAACCAACTTGCAATCATATATTATCCAAACAACATGATGATTCAACACCACAAACACTATATTCTTAAAACATATAGAACATTAAAAAAAAAATTTTCTTTTCCAAAAATATTACTTTTACTCACAGAAAATTTTTCTAAATCAAAGCAAACTTTTGCCGGAACTTGAAAACACTTTTGAAACTTGCAAAACTTGAACTTTTGGACCCTTGAGCGCTTGAAATGGGCTTGGCCAAGTGGTCTTTTGTCTTGGCCTAGGCCTAGTAGGGTATGTCCATCATGGTTTTTGGCTTGGTTATGGTGTGCTTTGGGTGGGTGGAGTGTTGTATTTTGGAAGAGGAGAAGTTGAATGGTTTGTAGAAATGACTTTATGAATTAAAGAACAGATTTTAGCAAAAAGAAGTTGTTTTCTCACTTTGGAAATTACAAAGAGGAATCTATGACAAATATTACTTAAGCTCTTAGGAATTTAAAAGGAAGAAGAGGGTTGCAAAAATGAAAACATGAAGATAAATGGGTACATATAGGCTTAGGGTTTAATTAAAATAATAATAAGTGTTTTATATTTAAATGTACAAATGCATGCATATCCATACTTCCTCCCTCCCCTCAAATCCTTCCTCAACATCCCTCCTTACTTTCCATTATTCATGCCATTCCATGAGTATTTGGGTTAAAAAATGTGTATTTTTATATGTATGTGTGTGTGTATATATACACACACACTTTCCTTCAAAAAATAATTCTTTTATTCTTACTAGAATTGGCCCATGCTTCACACACGGGCTATTTATATTATTGTAAACGGAAAGCAAGGGCATTTTCGGAATTTCAAAAAGACGCCGAGTAAATTAGATCAATGAATTTTCTTTATTAGTAATAGAGATATATTTTTATGCTTAAGGAGGAAACATGTACATGCATACGCACATGCACACAACATGTTTAAGATAGTTTGTAATGTGTGCATGTGTGTTTAACATAGTGTTATGACATGTATAACAACTTTTAACGAATGAAAAATTGATATTTCGAAAAATAACTTTCGGTCACATTTTCTATTTTCCTATGAACTATATGCTTGGGTAAACAAATTTTGAAAGTGATTTTATTGTCATTAGTTATTATTTAAAATAGTTTAATTTGTTAATAAAAATCCATTTATTAATTTAATAAAATATAACTAATTATTCATTTAAATAGCGATTAAATTTCGGGTCATTACACTCTCCCCCTTAAAAGAATTTTGTCATGAAATTAGCAAATAAGGAAATAATTCAAAGTATGCTAAAAGCTATTTATTCATAGCATACACATACAAAGACAAAGACAAGCACTAAACATCCATAGCAAACAAACATACACTTTACATACAACCTCCGACTAGCTATCCTAACATCAACTCGGGATAGCTTCTCTCGTACGATCCACTGTCTCCCTAGTGCAACCTCTAAGATCCTCGCTCCACTGAATTTTAACTAGTCACGCCGCCTTGTAACGCAACCTCTTTTCATCCTGATCCACAACATATATTGGATGTCTAACCACTGTCAAGTTTGGTTCTATTTCTAATTCCTCTTGAACTGATGGCTCCATAATTAATTGGTCATTAATATATTTCCTTGAATGAGACACATGGAACACATTATGAACACCTGCCGATCTCTCTGGTAACTTGACCTTATAAGGAAGCGATATGATTCTCTTAAGAATACGGAAGGGTCAACATACCTTGGAGCTAACTTCCCAGCTTTTTCAAATCTAACCACTCCTCTTATAGCTGAGATTTTTACGAACACCAATTTTCTAACCATAAATTCCAAATCCTTTCGCCTCATATCCGCATAATTCTTTTGGCAATCTTGGGCTTCCTTCATCATTTTCTTAATCATTACAACTTTCTCTTTAGCCTCTTGGATCATGTCTAGGACAAGAACTAATATGTCTCCCATCTTAACCCAACATGCTTGTGACTTGAACAGTCTTCCATACAGGGCTCCATAAGGTACCATTTCAATGCTTGCATGGAAACTATTGTTGTAGGAGAACTCAACCAAATGTAAACGATCCTCCCATGATCCATCAAAATGCAGAATACACGCCCTCAAGAAATCTACTAGAATCTGATTCACTAGTCCCTTCTATCCGTTAGTTTAAGGGTGATATGTTGTGCTTAAGCTTATCCTTGTTCCAAGGGTTTTTGTAATGATTTCCAAATATGACTAGTAAATATGGGATCTCTATCACTTACAATACTCATAGGAACTCTATGCTACCTGACTATCTGCTTCATAAAAAATTTCGCTAATGAAGTAGCGGTCCTTGTTGGTTTCATTGGAATAAAGTGTGCGCTCTTTGTTAGCCGATCCACGATAACCTAAACTCCTTCATTTCCTTTTCTGGTTCTGGGTAAACCATCGATAGAATCTATTGATATTATTTCCTATTTCCAATTGAGTGTTTCCAAAGTTTATATAATCTTGATGTATAATGATGGCCATCTTTGATTTGTTGACAGCACGAACACCTACTAACAAAGATGGAGATATCTCTTTAAATTCCCTTCCACCAAAACATCCGCTTCATATCCCTAGGCATCTTTGAGACACCTGGATGGATACTCAACTTAGAACGATGGTATTCTTACAAAACTTCCTGCCTAAGACCGTTGACATTTGGTACACAGATCCATATAGTCATCCTAAAAACTCTATGGTTATTAATCTTAAAACTTATAAATTGCCCCTCCTCAACCTTCCTTACGATCGCCACAAAGCTTTTGTCCTCCCTTTGCTTGCTCACTATTCTTTTTAGGAGAGTCTGGGTAACCTCCGAAAGAATAAAAACGACATTCTTGCTCAAGGCATCCACCACCACATTAGCCTTCATTGGCATATTAGAATGTCCAAGTCATATGCCACTATAGACTCTAATCATCTCTGTTTCCTAAGATTTAGATCCTTCTGAGTAAAAAGATACTACCAGGATTTATGATATGTGAAGAGCTTAAAATTTTCACTTAATTAAAGAAAGAAAATTATTCCTAAAGTCTCTTAAGATTTGAAAGAAACTGAGAGGAATAGAAGAATCCTTACCCAGCAAGTAGTGTCTCCACATGTTTAATGCAAAGATAACTACAAGCAACTCCAGGTCATGTGTAGCATAGTTCTTCTTGTGAGGCTTCAACTGCGTGCTTGCATACGCAATCACTCTACCATGCTGCATCAGAATAGCACCATGTCATAATCCACATGCATCGGTGTAAACCATGAACCCACTATTTCCATCTGGAATGGCCAAAACTGGTGCACCGGTCAATTTCTTCTTCAATTCGAAAAATTCCTCTTCGCACTTAGCGGTTCACACAAACTTCTCCTCCTTCTTCGTCAGCTTAGTCAAATGGGAGAAAATCTTAGAATAATCTTTAATAAACCTTCTACAGTATTCAGCTAAACCTCAGAAATTGCGAACCTCGGTAGGATCCCACGATCGTTTCCATCCCTGAACAGCTTCCACCCTCATTGGATCCACTAAAATACCTTCTCCTATCATAATATGTCCTAAGAATCATATTTCTGATTTCCAAAAACGGCATTTAGAAAATTTCTCCTTCAGGACATGTCTCCGCAATGTTTTCAGTACCACTTCCAAATGATGTTTACCTTCCTCGGATTTGGAGTAGATAAGGATGTCATCGATGAAAACTAACACAACCTTATTAAGAACATGTTTGAAAACACAATTCATGAGATCTACAAAATATTCAGGAGCACTAGTCAGCCCGAAAGGCATAACCAACCACTCAAAGAAACAACGAGAGTCTTTAAAAGCAGTTAATGGTATACTATCTTTAGCAACCCTCAATTGATGGAATCCAGTAGCTAGATCCATTCGAGAAAATATCATAGCTCCATGCAGTTAATCAAAAAGATCATCGATGCTGGGTAAGGGATACTTGTTCCTAATGGTCAACTTATTCAATTCCCTATCATCCATGTATAACCTTAAAGATCCATAAAACTTTTCCGCAAACACCACAGTGGGCCCCTAACTCGAGTGACTGTGTCTAATCAATCCTATCAAGCTGATCTATCTAACAGATATACAAATATATGAATAAAAATTACAAATACACAATCTAGAAGTTGACATTCAACCCAAAGCCTAAGCGTGCGTTCAACCTAGGCTCTGATACCTAAATGTAAGGACTGCCTTTTTTGCATCGAAATACAAGCCATTAAGGGTATAAGAAAATGAAAGATAAGAAGAAACTACACAATCACAGATTCTCATCACGAATCAGAACAACATATAATAGATAACATAGGATATTACATAGTCATTTCCATAACATTTAGTACATCAGAGTCAATACATTATAACTTCAACTGGACAGTTATAACTACTTGCCCATACAAAAACATAAGTCGTACACAAAACACAGCAGAATAAGATAACAATTAGCTAATGGTAAAGCCACCTGCTCCGGCTCCTTAAGATGCGTCCATAGCAAACCTAGATCACTTGGCTACTCATACAAATTTGAGTACCCAAGAGTTTTAGGAAAAGAAAATAAAACTCCATCTTAGACATGGGTCTGGTGTGAGTAAACTCAAACAACTTAATTCTTAATATTATAAAACAATTTGAAAATCAAAGGTATCTTGCAAGACCATGCCGCACATAAACATGGATGGATTTTTATCTTACGATAACCAATATAGAAATCCAATGATATTATCATAATGTTTAGGGTTTTCAAATAAACAGTTCACATAGTCGAAGTTGTTACACTAATTAATTTCTAGCATAATAGTTATACAACTAAGACCGAAGGCAGTTATTGGAAAATGAATTCCATACAATGATAGGGATATCGGGGTAACTCCCATCATGGTGCATAGCTACATAAAATAACACCGAGGTCGAACCTATCGACCCTTGCCAACACAAGACCGTCCTACCCTTTACTAGATAGTATCAAATAAGATCACCCCTCTGTTAAGATCAGCAACCATAATAAAGCATAAATGAGTTAATAGTTGGGTCTCTAGATAGGGATGACCTTACCATTATAGGAGCGACCTACCTAGCCTTGCTGCATCTTCCCTATTTTAGTCATTCCTCGTTGATAAGGCTTGAGGGTAAGTTTACCTTTATTATAGCATTGCCACTTGGAATGCTAACATTGCCTTCTATATATGTTAACATAATGTCAGCACTGATCCATAATAGTGTTCGGGAGATGAACGAACCAAAGGTATTATTTCCACTACATCCGTTTTGGAATCACCCTCAGGGTTAGTAGAAAACGACCATTGCACTTCAAATTCTTCATCTTGGACATTTTCCTTACTATTTCCAATTCGAATATTTATGTTGGTTCGAAGCAGTTTTCGGATAACAACTAGTAATTGATCCTCGTCTCTCGAAACCAACGTTCGATAATTTTAAATGATCGAGCTGTTTCTAGTGGACTATCCCACAATCGGGGTGTAAAGATTTACATATATGTTCCATAGCTTAGATTATCATTACCTGCTTATCGAAATTAACCCCTAGTATTCATCAAGTTCTCGAAGAGAGGTATTTATGATAAGTACAAGTAGACTTACTTTAAACAAAATGTCTTAACATTTTATTACAACAACTTTAATTCATTTGGATACTTAACATGATGGATAAGAAATCCTTGGGTTAAAATAATTAACTTAAAGAAGAAACTTGTTTAAAATAAATAACTGATAGGGTTTTAAAAGAAACATTGAAATAAAGAAACTTTTTTTTTGGCAAAGCCAGCGGGGTTGAATGGACCCCTACCATTATTATTAAACACCAAAATAAGTTACAAAAGATTACAACAAGAAAACCTCCAAAGATTAGAGGTCAGCACATAAGAGAGGGAGAAGTTACATTGATCTAATAATGGAAAGGACCAGTACGTGTTTAGAGGAAGATTGCCCTTTAAAAACCCTAATGTTCCTCTCCATCCAAATGAAGTACAAAACCTTCTTTAAGATTCTTAGCATCAATCTACCTCTATCATTCTTCCACCTAGTAGCCTTGAAAATATTGTACCATTCCATAAGAGAAATTCGCATAGGACTATGATAACCGTAGTGATGCATAATCTTATTCCATATATGGAATGTAAAATCACATTCAAAGAACAAATGCGCCACAGTCTCTACACCGGTACCACATAAAGAATAGGTATCACTTTGAATAATTCCATAATTTTTAAGCTTATGAAGCAAAAGAATACCATTCTTCAAAACCTTCCACATGAATAGATTTTCCTTAGGGATAGAATGAGGATCCCAGATTCTAGTAAACAAAAGAATAGTAGGATAATCATTGGAGGGATCAAGAGCATTATAAACAAATTTAATTGAATGCACCTTATCATTCCAAGTAACATGAATATTGCTAAGGCTATATGACTTATTATGAATAGCAGTCCACTCAGCTCTTATCACAGCAGAACTACAGTAAGGAAGGGAAACTCTACCATCAGCTCAATATCTTTCAACAGAGGCATTACATCTAATACCAGAGATACTTCTTGTGTCATAATCAATAATATTTGCTAGAATAACACCTTTAGCCGGCCATGGATCATACCACAATGAAATCTTGGCAATGTCTTTCATTCTCAACTGAACCAGAGGTAGAAAAGTATATCTACCTCTCAAGATATTCCTCCAGGACCAGCTGCAGTCAGATGGAGGAGTAATACACCAGAAGTTACTATCTCGAATGAGATAGTATCTGCACCATGAAGCCCATAAATTATTGTCATGCCTCAATAACTTGTCAATTCTAGATGATAGCATAGCAAAATTCCATCTCTTAATATTTATAATTCCAAAACCACCTTTTTCATAAGAACAACATATATGACTAAAAGCAATAGGAATCATTTTCTTAGAGAAAGGGTTAGCATGCCATAGAAAATGATTCAATGCAGAGTTGATCATGCTAATAAGTTTGGCTGGAAGGATGAAGATTCTGGCATAATAAACTCACATGGATATAGCAATAGATTTAACAATTACAAGCCTACCTGCCATAGAAAATTTAGAACAATTCCAACTAGATAACTTAGCAGTAATTTTTTCAAACAGTTGTAAGCATTGGAAAGTCCTTATTCTAGAAGTACAAAGAGGAACACCAAGATAGGATTCATTATCACTGAAAGGGGACAGGCCTATCAAAGTATACATCATCTCTTTTCAAAATCAGGGAGGCCAGCAATGTACATTCTAGACTTACTTCTGTTAATGGATAGACCAGTCAATTCGTGAAAGGTAGCTAGAACATTTAAGACCCCACTAATAGATTTATAATTAGGCTTAGTAAAAAGAAGCAGGTCATAAGCAAATAGGAGAGTGGAAATACCATTCTTCCTACATAAGGGATGATAATCAAATAGCTTATTAACCATAGCAGTAGAAGATAGAGAAGTGAGAAGTTCCATGACACAGATGAAGAGGTATGGATAGACAGGGTCACCCTATCTAATCCCCTGAGTAGCACCAAAATAGCCAAAGTTGTAACCATTAATACTAAGGGAGTAATTGATAGTAGATATACAAGTATATATCCAACATAGGAAGGGGACAAGGTAGTTCATCTTATGTAGAATGTAAATGACAGATTTCCACTGCACAAAATCATATGCCTTCTGAATGTCAAGTTTAAGGACACATCTAGGAGATATGAGATTCCTGTTGTAACCCTTCATAAGTTCAGAAGCAAGAAGGATGTTATCAGTGATGTCTCTACCAGGGAGAAATGCACTTTGATTAGAAGAGATCAAACCATCCAAGGAAATGTTCAGTCTAGCAGCCAAAATCCTAGATATGCATTTGTAAATCACATTGCAACAAGCAATGGGTCTAAACTGATTAACAGACATAGGATGGATAGTTTTAGGAATCAAAGCAACAACCAATTATATCCCATGAAACTTTGAAGAAGTGAGCATTAAAACCATCAGGACCAGAAGAGCTATTAGAGTTCATTCCAAAGATAGCCTGTTTAATTTCATTTCCGGAAATTTCCTTGATTAAGTCAGACACCATGTCTTCAGAAATTGAAGGAAAATGGTGCTGGGAGAATTGTTCCAGTGTGATTGATGGAATTTGAGAATTCCAAAGATTAAGATGAAAGTACTCCAGAAAAGCTTCTTGAATGGAATCTTGGGAATCGCACGGCATACCACGCATATTAAGGATGGAAGATATATTTTCAGAAGACTATTGAATCTTTAAAGTTTTATGGAAGGTGGATGTATTATTATCACCATTCAGTTGCCAATCATGTTTAGATTTTTGCTTTGCCATTATATTTTCTTCAACAAGAGCTTTGGAGAGGTCCTTTAATAGAGAAGTTTCAATAGCAGACAGCTGAGGCTGATCATGACACCTTTGGATATCAAGTTGAACTTGAAATAATTTTTCACGAATTGCAGAAGACATACTATTCCCATTACCAAAAGTTTGCTGAGCCCATTCCTTTAGATGAGCCTTCAGATGCTTGAGTTTTGCCTACAAAATAAACATAGGGTTGCCAAAAGTATGAAATTTCCAGTTATCTTTAATAAGTTTTAAGAAATTAGGGTGCTTAGACCAATTATTAAAAAATGAAAAGGAGGAGCGTCTTCTCACAGAGTCCTTGCCCCAGTCAATAATAAGAGGGGAATGGTCAGATAACGATGGAGGAGGGATATTGGTGGTGAGATTAAGCCATTTGAGTATGGAGGTGTAGTTCATATAAGCTCTATCAAGTTTACAGTAGGTTCTCTTTCCAGTTTTACCGGAGTTATTCCATGTGAAGAAGGCACCTTTAACAGAGGTAGGAATAAGGTAAGCAACATAAATAGCTTTGTTGAGGGGACGTGTCTGATTGTAAGTTAGGGGAGCTCCACCACTTTTATCAGTAGATAATTGCATGCAGTTCCAATCACCAAGACAGAGCCATGGTAGACTGGACAAGAAAAATTTGCCTCTGAGCAGCATTATTATCTACATAAACAGTGGAAAGGTAGAAGGAGGTAGATGAGGGGATGTGTAAGATCTCAGTGTGAATGTACTGCCTATGGACAGTGATTGGGGAGAGGGAGAAGATTGAGGGATTCCATAAAACTAACAATCTACCAAAAGGAGCTTGGGAAAGATCGTGGATAAAGCTCCAGTCATGTCTAATAATGGAGGCAGCATTGATAGTAGTAGCATGATTGAGTTTAGTTTCTGCAATAGCCATGAGATCGATTTTGTGAGAAGAAATAAGGTTAGAAATTTCTAATTGCTTATTAATGGAGTTAGCTTCCTAACATTCCAAAAGCCTATATTTCCATTCATTATGATAATAATGTAAAGGAAGCTCTGGTTTGTACACCAGAAGAAGGATTTGCCATGTTATTATGAGACAAAATAGCCAAACCAATTTGATCTATGGAATAATTGATCCTATTGTCCAAGTCAATTGTGGAGTTATTTGTGGATTTCTTAGGATGACCTTTCTTCTTTTTAGCAGAGGAGTCTGGAATTAATGATTGAGAAGGTTGGTGTAGATTTGGTTTTGCTGAAGAAGCAGAGTTGAGTAAGTCATTGAATATTTGATTTGGAAGAGAAAGGAAGGAGTATGGAGATGCTTGCAATTCAGAAGAAATGGTTGTTGATTAGGAGGAGAGTTAGGAGAAGGAAGGATTTTATCTGTTGATAAGTTGTGCATGTCAGAGCAAAGGCTATCATTGTGCATGTCTGAAGTGTGATTAATGAGATGTTGCATAGAATCATCATCCTCATTAATATCCTGAAGCACTGAGAAAGCATTGTGAGTAGGCACCACCTCACATTCAGTTTGCATTGCAGAAGCATTACCAAGCATAACTTCATCATTATCAGGACACATAATTTCCTTCTGAACATTATTGCACATATCAGACTCAGAGGCATTGACAACATCCTCTTGAACAACCAATTGCTGACTCGAAAAGGCATTATCGGTATCTTTATTTTCGCTCCTATTAGTTTCCAACACAGTCTCATTCATTAATTCATTTTGATCCAAAACAATTGGGACAGTATCATCTTCATTTCTTTTGCTTAATTGAGTCTCATCTGAAGGTCTTTCTTCTTGAGTTTCTTTCATCTCATTATTGTTACTTACCCCCCTATTTACTTTTCTCCAAACCTTTTGCCCAGTTTTAATTCTCTTTTTACCTCTGACATAAAATCCCCTTTTATCTTTATCATCTTGAATTTCTTTATCATCCATGTATATCCCATCAGCTATTTCATTTTTATTATTCGAGTTCTCAAGTATTTCTCCATCATGCAAACCCTTATTCCTCTCACACTGGTCAGTGGCATGACCAAAAACTTCACAGGTAACACATATAAGAGGTTTCCATGAGTATTCAATCAAAATATTAGGGCAAGACTCATCACCAACTGCTAGGAATTCAGGCAGTTCTTTGTTAGGGGAAACTTCAATTAAACATTTTGCATATTCAAATCTCTTCATCCTTTCAGTGTTCTCATCATAGCAAACAAGCCTTCCAAGGTGACAAGCTATCCAATCAATGCCTAGCAAAGACCATAACATTATTGGAATTCTGTAGAAATGAATCCAAATAGGTACAGACCTAACAGCCGCCTAAGCTGAAGAGAGGGTCGAGTTCCATTTAGAAATGATAAACATTTGACCCCTAATAAACATGGGATCTCTTCGAAGAATATTGTTTTTGTCTTCCTCAGAGGCAAATTTAAAAAATAGTTTTGATTATCAAAAAAATATCATAAGATCCTTTAAGCTTCCACACTTTTTGAAGATGGGATTTAACGGCCATATAGTTCACATTACCAGCCAAAAAGGATCCCACCAAGCAATCTGACCAAGCTTTAATTCCTTTATTCAACACTTCCTGAGGAGGAACTATGGGGGAACCAGTGTAAGCTATATCAAAATGAGTAGGAACATATGAACCGGCATTCCTAGGTTTCGAATTGAAAAGAGAAGACCATGAAGTAGAAGGAGAAGAAGAAGAGGTAACCCTAAGGGAAGGGAAGTGATCAAGAGAGAGAGAGAGGAGGAGGAAGAAGGATTAGGCAAGACAAAGTTTAGAGGAGAAGGAGGAGGGTCATCTGGAGGAGGAGGTAAAGGAGGAGGAGGGGCGGCTGAAGGTTAACTGAAGGACAGATAGGGATGGGGATGGCAGGATCAGGAGGTAAGGTAAAAGAAGAAAACGATACGGGAAGAGAAGACTGAAGGACACCATGAGAGGACACCATGAAAGGACACCATGAGAGTATGTAAATAAAGAAACTTTGAAATAAACAAAGTTTAACTAAATCATAATTTTAAAAATCAATTAAACCTTAATCAATCTTAATTAAATCAAACTTGAATCATTAAAATCCTAATTTAATTTATAATTAAACCTTAATTATACTTTAATTAAACAACATTTATTTAAGAAATTAAACCTTAATTAAGTGGATAATTAACCATTAATTAAATAATAATTAATTAAATAGTTAACTCTAATTAAATAATTAATTGAGGAAAAAAACTAGTTAAGTAAAAATTGATTTTCTTTTATCTCAATTTATCCTTATTTAAACTTACTTAATTCAAAATAATTTATTTAGTTAATAATTTCTTGAACTCTAGTTACTTAACCTAATCACGTAATTAATTAAATAATAATTACCCGAATTAATAAATTTAATAAATTTAATAAATAAATTTATTAAATAATTAAAAGTTAAGCTTTTGACTTAATTGATTTCAAATCAGTTTTCGAAAAAAATCCAAAAGAAACCGCATTAAATCTTGGATTCACGAAATTTCCCGAACTGCATCCACAACGACTTTTGCTATAAGCGCAGTTTGCTAGAATTGATTTCTTGGTGAAAACTTCACTTTAACTCTATGTAAGTGTGTTGAAAAATTAAACAAAAGGTAGAAACTTGGAAAACATTTTTAAAAATCCAAAGCTAGAAAAAGAAACTTTCGTTTTCAAATCAAATCTCAAGTCCTTTGCGACTTTTTAAGGCACTAGTTTTCACAATCATTTCATAACATACGTGGTTTTGTTTCATGAACCATACCATCATCATATCAAAAACCAATCTTACATATCCATATTGATATACATATCCAAACATATCAACATATTATCCAGATCACAAGTCGATACCAAACAACCAACTTGCAATCATATATTATCCAAACGACATGACAATTCAACACCACAAATATTATATTCTCACAGCATTTTGATCATTAAAATAAATTATTTTCTTTTCTAAAAAATTTAGTTTTACTAGTCAAAAAATTTCTAAATTAGCAAACTTTTGCTGGAACTTGAGAACACTTTCGAAACTTGCAAAAATAGAACTTTTGGACCCTTGAACACTTAAAATAGGCTCAGCCAAATGGGTTTAGGCTCGGCCTAGGCCTAGTAGGGTATGGCCATCATGGGTTTTTTTCTTGGCCATGGTGTGTTTTGGGTGGGTGGAGTATTGTATTTTGGAAGAGGAGATGTTGAATGGTTTGCAAAAACGACTTTGTGAATTAAAAAGGTATTTTAGCAAAAGAAGTTGGTTTTCTCACTTTAGAATTTATGAAAAGGAAGCCATGACTAATATTACTTATGCTATTAGGAATTTGAAATGAAGAAAAGGGTTGCAAAAATGAAAATACAAAGATGAAGGAGTATATATAGGTATGAGATATAATTAAAATAATAACAAGTGTTTTATATTTAGGTATACATTTGCACGCACACCCATACTTCCTCCCTGCCCTCAAATCCATACTTTGCATCCCACATTGCTTTCCACTATTCATGCCATTCCATGAGTAGTTGGGTTGAAAAATATGTGTTTTTATATTGTGTGTGTATATATAGTTTCCTTTATAAAATAATTACTTTTATTCTTATATACTTATATGCTTAAGGCGGAAACATGTACATGCATATGTACATGTACACAACATATTTAGGATAGTTTTTAATGTGTGCATGTATGTTTAACATAGTGTTATGACATTTAAAACAAATTTTAACGAATGAAAAATCGATATTTCAGAAAATAATTTCTGGTCACAGTTTTTATTTTCCGAAGAACTATATATTTTGGTAAACAAATTTTGAATGTGATTTTATTATCATTAGTTATTATTTAAATTATTTTTATTTGTTATTAAAAATCTATTTATTAATTATTTAAAATATAATTAAACATTCATTTAAATAGCGATTAAATTTCAGGTCGTTACAAATACACACACAACTCAACATAGCTTTGCACCCAAAACAGTCACTCTCACAAATGCAAATATATACAGCATGCACACACCATGCAGACTCACAGTCAAATAACACACACTCACACACATTGTTGTGTACACACATATACACATAAATATACACACACATAAGAATATGAACACTAATGCATAAACAGGTGGACATACATACATGTTCTCACACAACTACACATACTTAAAGCCACGCACATCGAATACCCAAAGCAGTAGATTAATAACACTCACACTGGAAACAAACATAGGAAGGTCGATCATGGAACCATTTTACATTTTCTGAAGATTGGTTTTCAATTGTTTCTACAATTCAACGCAAACATCATTCACGGTAGCAAAAACAATTCAAACATTATAAATATATTTGAGAATTAAAGGACTTTGACATAGGTTTGTAAGGTTATACTCACTTGAGAATGATTTTCTCACTTCCTACTCTTGTATGCACGCGTAAAATTCACCAATGCCATAACTAAAATTGCTTTGCATCACACAGTAGAGTCACTAGTATATTGAGATGTACATATTGAAATTTCATAGATTTTAGATCATTTATTCAATTTGTTCTTGAATTCAAGGGTGAAGGGAATTCACTGGTTTTAGTATTTCGTGTGTGTTGGAAGAGATGGAAGGTAGTAATCCTTTTTGTGTGCATGTGTAAATATTTCTGTGAAGGAGAGGGTAATTCTAGAAATGGAAAATTATGGAATTAGGATTTGGTTATTAGCTTTTGGGTTTAGACTTTAAGATATTAGGTTTGGGTGAAGGGAATAAAATGAGTGAATATGTGTGTGTGTCCTTATTTTCTTTTATTCACAATCTAAAGGATACTTAACTTAATAAATACAGACTTCCATTTCGAAATAACTTCTTTTACATATTAATATTATATTTCAATTACATTACTTTTATAAAACATTACTTACATTTTTTTAACTTGTTCAAATTTAAATATCTTTTTTTTCAAAATCAAATCTTTATTTATTAGATAATTTCAAAAACTATTTTCCAAATAAATATCCAAATTAAAAAATTAATTAGCTAAATTACCATAACTAACATATATGTATTATTGCTCAAAAATTGGATAGATATAAAAGCAGACTAAGATTTCAGTGTCGAATAATCTGTTTAAAATATTCAAAATGAAATCAAGTGACTCTATTTTTGAAATTATTCAAAATCATAAGACATTCAAAACTAAGTTGCATCATTAGAATTAAAATTTAGAGACTTCGTGCAACGACCCGCCTTTTCAAACTCCAAATGTCGGCACTTAATGCATCCTCGTTATCCATAAGCCGAATATTTAGGTGTCCGGAAGATAGGTCGTCGGGGGAAAGAAGAAGATAGAATAAAGAAGAAAGGAGAAATTAAATAATCACAGAATCTCACAACGCAATGGAATAACATATACTAATCGACATAATTCTTTACAAAGCCATTTCCAAAATGATACATCAGAGTTATGCTAACACAGTTCTACCCTAGGACAGTTATAACAACTTGTACCTACCTAACAAATACAATATACATATAATACAACAGAAACAAGATAATAACTAGCTATCGATGAAGCCTCTAGCTCCAGCTCCTCCAAAATGTATCTGTAGAAAACCTAGACTACTTGGCTGCTCATAAAAACTTAAGCACCCTAGAGTTTTAGGGAAAGAAAATAAAACTCTAGGTCAGACATGGGTCTAGTGTGAGTAAACTTAAAACAACTAAATTATTACTTTTAAAACTCTTTTAAAATCAAGGGTATCTCGTAAGACCACGCCACATATAAACACGAATGGGTTTTGACCTTACGATAACCAAAACACTTTTGTTATAAAAATCCGGTGATATTATAATAATGTCTAGGGTTTAAAGTATTTAATAACCAAGTAGCCATGATGTGTGTATATGACAGTAATAATAGATGCACAATCAAAAATAGTAGGCTCATATTGGAGAAGGGATTTCCAACAAATGGCAAGATGAAGGACTACCTTCTAAAAATCTGCACACCTCTAGGTAAAATGTACCATGGAATCGAAAACCTTTTGACCCCCGTATGAGATGGAGCGATATGCTAACTCTTTAAGACATGCGGGGTATGAGTGTTGTTCGAATGTGGAGGATGGGACTCCTGCAAAGCAACAGCGCACGATGAATGATGACATCGTATTCAGGAGCCGAGATGCGGACAGATAGAAGCCCCTACCATTGACGCAATGGTCATATCTGTGACAATCGGGCCGACGTATGTGACGAGAATTCTAATTGATTGTGGAAGTTCCGTTAACATCATCTTCAATAAGGCATATGACCAAATGAAACTGGAAGCTAAGGATTTGAAACCATCCAATGTCGAATCCATGGCTTTAACGACGCAGCAACAGATGCAGTGGGATATGTGGAGTTACCAGTTGAACTGGGGCAGGGCGAGCGTAGGAGGGTGCGAACCCTACCATTCATAGTGTTGGACGTTGACTCTCCATATAACTTATTTCTTGGACGTCCCGCCTTGGCAGAATTTAGGGCAGCATTGGCACCTTGGTGTCTGACATTAAAATTTCCCACAGACAGCAGTGTTGGAGTGGTGCACGGAGATCAGGCGACCGGACGTGTCTGTTATGTGGCTGAGCCGAGAGAGGCTAAGCGTAGAGAGAAAGGAAAGGTTGCGGACCGCTCCGTCCGCAGCCGAAATGCTGATGATTGACAAGTAGCGCCCGAGCCCTGGCTCGGGCAACATTCTCGGATCTATAGGGACATGGATCCGAGAGACGTTGATGGGGAACCCTGGGAAACCAATGCAGCACCGGCTGAACTCACAATTGACATCGCAGTTAGCCGGAGCGACCCATCACGAGTTCTTAAAATTGGGTCGCAACTCGACCCTTTAGCCGCTGAGAACCTTACTAATTTCCTCCGAGCGAATCTTGATGTTTTCTCCTGGACACATTTTGATATGTGCGGGATTTCTCCTACGATCGCAAGTCATATGTTGAACATAGACCCGAAACATGTACCTGTGAAACAAAAAGGAGAGGCATGGACCCGGAAAGGTCTGCGGCTCCCAAAGGGGAGGTGGACAAACTCAAAGCCAACGGGTTCGTCCGCGACGCCCTCTACCCTGAATGGGTGTCTAACCCGGTGCTAGTGAAGAAGGCAAATGGAAAATGGAGGACCTGTGTTGATTATTCTGATTTAACCAAAGCATGTCCTAAGGATAGTTTCCCGTTGCCTAGGATTGACCAGCTGGTCGACTCAACTGTCGGGCATGAGTTATTATCATTTATGGATGCGTACTCTGGATATAATCAAATTCCAATGCACCTCCCAGATCAAGAACACACCAGTTTTGTTACGAACATAGGATTGTATTGCTATGTAGTAATGCCATTTGGATTGAAGAACGCAGGAGCGACTTATCAACGCCTGGTGAATCGAATGTTCAAAGATCAAATTGGTAAAACAATGGAAGTCTATGTGGATGACATGCTCATGAAGTCATGGCAGTCAAACGACCACACCCGAGACTTAGCATAGATGTTTGACATACTCAGGCATTATGGAATGAAGATCAATCCGTTGAAGTGTTCATTCGGCGTAGCATCATGAAAGTTTTTGGGATTCATTGTGAATGCCCGGGGAATCGAGGCTAACCCAGAGAAGATCTAGGCTATCCGAGATATACAAGTACCTAAAACCATAAAGCAGGTGCAAAGCCTGAATGGAAAAGTGGCTGCGCTAAGTCGATTCATATCCAGAGCTACAGACAAGTGTATTCCCTTCTTCAACACTATAAAGAAAGGAAAGAGAAACTTCGAATGGACATTCGACTGTGAGGAAGCATTTCAGGCTTTGATAAGGCGCGTGGAAAGTCCCCCTGTACTGTCCAAGCCAATAGACCATGAAATGTTGTATGTATACTTGGCGGTATCCTAGCATGCTATCACTACGGCTTTGGTTCGCGAGAAAGACCGAATTCAAAAGCCAATTTACTATGTTAGTAAACGCTTGATAGGGGCGGAAAGAAATTATCCAAAGATTGAAAAACTAGCCAATTGCTTGGTGATCGCATCACGCAAGCTTCGCCCCTACTTTCAGGCACACTCAATCGGTGTCCACACTGACCAACCCTTGGGACAGGTACTCCAACGACCGGAAACTTCCAGAAGGATGCTGAAATGGAATATTGAGTTAAGTCAGTTCGATATTACCTATCTGCCGCGGAGGGCCATACATGGACAAGCACTAGATGGCTTTATTGCTGAATTCATTGTGCCAGATGAACCGAGCAATCACAGTGTCATACCTCCCGTTCGGTGGAAGATGTACACCAATGGTGCATCTAACGACCGTCGCACGGGGTCTGGTGTAGTCCTTGTGACTCCGGAAGACCGATCAATTTGCTAAGCTTTGAAGCTTGAATTTGTAGCGACAAATAACGAAGTCGAGTATGAAGCATTGATTGCTGGTTGAGACTTGTTAACGAACTGGGAGTGAAGTCAATCGAAATCTTCTATGACTCGCAACTATAGTATATCAGGTGCGGGGAGACTATCAAGTGAAGGGGCAGAGACTGGCTCCCTACCTTGCCCGTGTTCAAGGGCTGCTGGCGAATCTGGAATATTACGACATCTCGCATGTCCTGCGCGAACAAAATAGAGAAGCGGATTCGTTGGCAAAATTCGCAAGCACTGCGATGCACAGCAAATGGGATTATTCCCTGTTGAGACCCTCCATGCCCCGAGTATAGAGATGATAGAGATAGATCTCGTTTTAGAAACCGAACCTGAGAAGGAATCATGGTTGACCCCGATCAGACAGTACTTGCTACAAGGGGATTTACCTGAAAAGAGGAACGAAAGACGCCAAGTCCTTCGTAAGGCTTCGCGTTATGTAATACATGACGGTATATTGTGTTGAAGGGGATTCTCAACCCCATTACTCCGGTGTGTGGCCCATGATGAGATAAAACGAGTATTAAAGGAAGTCCATGAGGGAGAGTGCGGTGACCACACTGGTGGGCAAACGTTAGCAAAGAAAATCCTCCGTTACAGATACTATTGGCCGACTATCAATCGGGATGCTGTAGACTATGTGAGAAAATGTGACAAATGCCAGATATATGCAAAAATCCCGAGAGCTCCGCCAACGGAACTCACACAAATGGTTAGTCCCTGGCCATTTGCGATGTGGGGGATCGACCTAGTAGGCTCCTTACCCTTAGCCAAAGGCGGAGCGAAATATGCAATAGTTGCAGTCGACTACTTTACCAAATGGGAAGAAGCAGAGCCTCTGGCTAAGATAACTGCCAAGAAGGTTACTAATTTCGTCGTACGAAATATCATATGCCGTTTTGTCCTTCCACGGACCATTGTCACGGACAATGGAACTCAATTCGAGAGCAAGGAGTACAAAGAATTTTGCTAGAAATATGGCATTGAGAAGAAATTTGCAGCAGTTGCTCATCCAAAGGCAAATGGACAAGTAGAAGACGTAAACAAAATAATCAAGTTCATATTGAAAAAACGTCTGGAAAAGGCTAGAGGCAGGTGGGTGGATGAACTTCCAACAGCACTTTGGGCCTACAGGACCACCTACAAAACCGCGACTGGCCACACTCCATTCGCATTGGCATATGGCATGGAAGCTGTCATACCCGTGGAACTTAAGGTCCCATCACATCGGGTAACTTATTACGACCCCGAGTCGAACCAGAATCTCTTATTGGAAACGTTGGACCTCATTGATGAAAAACGCGAAGAAGCCAATTTGAGAGTGGATGCATACAGACATAGAGTCGCTAAATATTATAATGAGAAGGTCCGACCAAGAACTTTTATTATGGAAGACCTCGTTTTGAAATGAGTTTTCTCGATCCCGTCTCATATGAATCCCGCATGGGAAGGTCCATATGTCATCGAACGGAAGCTTGGAGAAGGAACTTTCAAGCTAGCGACGATCGATGGTGCGACGCTCCCACGAGCATGGAACAACGAGCACTTGCAGCGTTATTATACTTAGTCTATTTCATCCATGTATTAGTCGCACTCATTTCTAGTATGCTTTTATTTCTAATTCTTGGCATGTAATAAGGCAATTTAGCTTCCTCTCATTAATAAAGGCTTGAAGCTATCTTTTCCATGAACTACTAATGTCTCTACAAATGATGACCCTGTGACAGGCAAATAGAATTATGTTATTCCGGCTAATGTGCGAACGCGCACGGACATTTTAAAATCTCCAAGTCCCCGGAGTGTGGACTGGAGTTCTCTAAGTCCCCGGAGCGTGGGCTCGAGTATAAACGATTTAAAATCTCCAAGTCCCCGGAGTGTGGACTGGAGTACTCTAAGTCCTCGGAGCGCGGACTCGAGTATAAACAATTTAAAATCTCCAAATCTCCGGAGTGTGGACTGGAGTACTCTAACTCCCCGGAGCACAGACTTGAGTATAAACGACTTAAAATCTCCAAGTCCTCGGAGTGCGTACTGGAGTACTCTAAGTCCCCGAGCGCGAACTCGAGTATAAACGACTTAAAATCTCCAAGTCCCTGGAGTGCGGACTGGAATACTCTAAATCCATGGGGCGCAGACTCGAGTATAAACGACTTAAAATCTCCAAGTCCCCGGAGTGCGGACTGAAGTACTCTAAGTCCCCGGAGCACGGACTCGAGTATAAACAATTTAAAATCTCCAAGTCCCCGGAGTGCGGACTGGAGTACTCTAAGTCCCCGGAGCGCAGACTCGAGTATAAACGATTTAAAATCTCCAAGTCCCCGGAGTGCAGACTGGAGTACTCTAAGTCCCCGGAGCGCGGACTCAAGTATAAACGATTTATAATCTACAAGTCCTCGAAGTGCGGTCTGGAGTACTCTAAGTCCCCAGAGCGCGGACTCGGGTATAAATGATTTAAAATCTCCAAGTCCTCGAAGGGCGAGCTGGAGTACTCTAAGTCCCCGGAGCGTGGACTCGAGTATAAACGACTTAAAATCTCCAAGTCCCCGGAGTGCGGACTGGAGTACTCTAAGTCACCGGAGCGTGGACTCGAGTATAAACGATTTAAAATCTCCGAGTCCCCGGAGTGTGGACTGGAATACTCAAAGTCCCCGGAGCGCGGACTCGAATATAAACAATTTAAATGACCAGATCCGCTGAAGACGGACTAGATATAAATGACTTGAAGACATCGAGCCTTTAGCGTGCGTACTAGAAAATGTTCTAAGTGCTTATGGCGCGGAAGAGAAAACAGATGGTTCTCAAAAAATTTCTAAGCTATATGAAGATGAACCAAGAAATCCATGTTATTCACAACAACTCGGATTCAAATCACAATCACATAGAAAACTAAATAATAAGAATCTTTTGAAAAGATAGAAAAGGAAACTAATCTTTATTTAGGAAAAGTTTTCTACTACAAACACTCTAAATTTCGGAATCGACGGTCTATCTTCAAAAATTACAAAAAATTATTGCATGACTTAGATTAAATCTCGTTGGACGGGGATAGTTATCACTTCTTGTGCTTCTTCTTCTTCTTCCCAGACGACTCCTCCCTAGAGCGTTTACCCTTGGGATCCTTCCTTGATGGAGGGGTAACGACTGAAGAAGCAATGGGGACATCCACGGGCTTGGACCCGCCGGGGAGAATGATCTTCAACGGTTTGGTCAAGGGATCGTCCGGATCCTCAGTTTGAGGCTCGACCTTGATCTTGGTCATCTCTTCCATTTCTTTCTCAAGCCTCTCCTTCATGCAAAGCTCAGATGTGTGCTCGAAGACGCCTGTAATTTCAACTTCATAACTCCCGTCGATGGGAGAAGAAGCCTTAGATTTATCTTCATCAAGCGCTCTGATCACTTGGGCATCTGGACTGGGAGCCTCTCTAGCATGAGGGGCCTCACTAGTTTCTTTCTCCGCCTCCTTGGCGACATTGTTCCTAGGAGTGGGTTCAGGATTGGAACAACCTACACAAAATCGCGAAAAGAAAGTATTAGAATGCAACAGCTTTCAAGGAAAAACTTGGGATGTTAAAGAAAAAGAATTGCCTACCAGAGTCTGGTTGATTTCCAGCCGTCACGGGGGTCTCACCCTCCAGGATGGGAGACAAAACATGAATGCCCAGGCCGGAAGCTTCTGGATCATAGCCAATGTGCTGTACAAAAGGATCAAGTATCGACCGATCGGCCGACCGAATAGGCACATGAGCTGGAGGCGCGGCCCCGGATGGGCCAGTATTAACTTCTTTCCCTTTCCTTGAATGGGAACCTTTGTCATATATAGTTTTAGCTGCAGACAAGTCCAAAGGCTCATTTCCCTTGAGATATTCTTTTATCAATTCTCCCTCATCGATATCTTCGGCACCGTGCTCGGCCTTCCTAATTTCTATCAATGCCTCCCATGCCTCGTCTAAAGATTCAAGATAACCCTCGCCCAAGAAAGTCAAGTCATGATGCATGAGAACGCGGGCGTTGAATTCAGCAATTAGTGGGTCAAACATGCTCTTGACCTCCTCCCTGCCTTCTTCTCTAGCCGCCTCAAGACGCGAGTCAGTATCGATGGACGCAATCCTTTCACCCTCTTCACGGGCCTCCCTCTTTGACGCCTCAACCCTGGAAAGCTCATCCTTAGTTTTTTCTTCCAAAAGCCGAGTGGCAACGATCTCGTCATAGTATCGTTGTGATCCTCTTGGGCGGCCATTTTCTCTTCGCTCTCCCTGCGAAGCTGCTCCTCAAGCTCCTTGACTCGGAGGCTGAGCGTGTCCCTCTCCTTTTGAACGGAGTCCTTCTCTAGATCCAAAGCCCCACACCGTTGAACCGCCTCGTCAAGTTCTCTCTTATGAGTTGACTCCAGACGAGTAACGGCCTCAGGAGTGTCCTTAGCTCTCTGACGGGCAACCTCGAGCTCAGACCTGTAAGTGGCCATTTCTTCGTCCTGAGCTTTAATGATATCCTTGTCGTGGATAGCCTCAAGCTTCAGGCGGTCGATTTCATGCTGGCGCTCCATGGAAACTTCAGAAAGTTTTTCGGCTAGGTGAACGAACGCGTCATGTTGAACGTAGACGTCGTTCGTACAGGCAAGGGCGCTCTGCTTAGCATGTCTAGGAATAGGATGAATAGCCGGAAGGAATTTCAGGCCATCGAAGCAGATCTTCAGGAATTTATCTTTAAGCTCGGCCAGCCTCTCCGGCACTGATGGGTCCGTTGTAGGAGCGGGAGGAGACGGCTTTGAAAGTTCGCCCCTCCTGTAGGAATCTCGGGACCGACGAGTGGAAGAAGAATCAGAGTGTTAGTCCCAAGAAGCATCAGGTTGCGACCTCTTGTGGCCGTGCTTGTCTCTGCTTTGCTCCACATGAGAAGATGTGTCCTGGTGGTATTTTGGTTGGTAATGAGTTTTCCTCCGAGATGACGAATCCCGGGAATGAACGTCTTTGTCGCCGTCACCTTCCCTATCTCGGCGTCTTATGGAACCTGAGTCCCATCCGAAATGATGAAGAACTGACGAACCGCGAAGGCGATCGAATCCATGTGAATGCCCCATACAACCTGTACAGAATTCAAATAACAACAAATTAGAAAAATGTAGTGTGACGACAAAAATCCAAGCGAAAATTGGAGTGCAAGCGTTCGTGTGTGTCCTAGTGTTTCCCCCCAACGGACCAGTCGCTTTGCTAATAGGAGTTTTCTCTCCCTGACTCTGGGTCGGAGCACCCGCGTCATCTCTGATGGGCAAATAAGTTTGAATGCCTCCGGATCGTCAAAGTCATAATTGAGCAGATCGTCCGGAATGGAGAGGTTCAATAAGCCCTTTAAAGAACTCTCTACGTGTTGTGAAGAAGCCTCTCTCTCCGTCGGGATAAGTGTAACCTTCGAAGTTCCGCCAACCTTCTCCTTTCTGATTTTGTGCGTCAATCCCTTTTTCCTCTGTGAAGGAGAAGATGACGTTTCGATATTGTGCACTTCAACTATAGGATCTTGGGCTGGACCCAAATTCTCACCTTGTGCTTCGGGTGCTTCACCCTCCTTGATTTCCCCCTCTTCTTGTACCTCAAGGGTGTGGCATGTTGACAATTTAGCTAATTTTTTCCCTTTGCCGGAGACTGGCCTCGGTGCAGTAATGCCTTCAGGAAGACCTACCCGGCGACCTTCTGCTAGCAAACCGAACCTCGATAACGACTCATTTGAGATAAGAGTTCAAATGTCTCGTTCTTCGGCAGGAAGAGCTCTAATAGCTTCAATAGCCTCAGAATACTCGCGGCTGTCGGGACGTGGATTGATACCTGAAAAGACGAATCAAGAATTAGAAAAGGCATAGCCTCGATCGAAACATGACCATCGTTCTAGGAGAAAGACTTACTTCCTTCAACCCATCTCCTCGCGAAACCGGGGGCAATGCACATAGAACCATATATGTTTGTACAGGGCAAATTTGCTGCATGCCCCGGTTAAAATTTGGCATTTGTGGTACGGCTCGAGGAACACAAAAGAGAGGCTATCTCTCTGTCTCTTGATCATATAAATATATCTGATGTCGCTGAGAGTTGGAGGCCTGGAAAAGATGGTCATGAAGAGAAGGTATGTGCCATAAATGAATTCGTGGCCACTCGGGTGCAGCTGCGAAGCGGAGATGTCCATGTATTGCAACACGTCCCGAAGAAATAAATTGAATGGAGGCATGCTGCCCACCCAGCACATAAACTTATTACAGGTGGTATATCCAACTAGGGGCAGGTGTGGGCGATTATGCCCTCACGGAACCAACACATCGGCGAAAGGGATCCCGTGGATAGAGCATATTCGGCGGAGCGCGACTTCGTTAATCTTCGAAGCCTGTGAATCGATCGGAATATCCACAAGAATCGATGCCTCCTGGGCATCAGGGGCTAAATCATGAGCGGAGGAAGTCGACGGGTAAGGAGAATGTGCAACCCTTTGTTTAGAAGACGACCCGGGTCTATCAGAAAGCATGGTGGAGCTAGATCTTTTAGACATCTCCGATAAATATTGAGTTTGACGGAAGCACATGTGAGAGCTATACTTGAAAAATGTTCAACGTTAGAATTAACAACACGAGTATTCCCCCCACGTAGTGTGTGAACTAGTGCGATCAATCATGTGTAAGCATTAGAAAATTGAAAGTCACATGATTACTGATATAAAACTAAGTTACGAATCATCGACTTCGAAGACCGTCATCGCTGACCATCTCCAAAAAGTCTGTCTTACGGTGATTACGGTTTTGAATTCAGAAAACATTAGAAGAAGTTATCCGGTTATGTCGACTTGAGTTCAAATTTGTGTCTACTAAAACTAGGTAGTTGTTAGTTCAGACCGGTTCGATATGCTGGTATGATGGAGTTCATGTCCTTGTTATGTTATGAGATTAGGCAAGGCAATTGTTTGTTCGGCCTTATATGGTTCGGCATTTATGTTGTTCAGCCTTAACATGGTTCGGCACCTCTGATCGTTCGGCCAGGCTGTTGTTCGGCCAAGCTCTCGGTCGGCCTAACCACCGTTCGAATTAGTTAGCGCTTGGCAAAGTGTCGATCGCCAAAATTCCATTCGGCCGAGACAACACTCAGCATCCTCCCCGCTAACTCATGCTTCCTCCCAAACCTTCCATCCCACCGTTCGGCATGTGGTGAGTCACACTGAACCAGAATTATGCAGAGCTCCAACGCTCGACACTCAACCCTTAATCCTTTCCTCTCTTCCACCATCCACACCGAACGATGAGGGCCAGGCAACTTAGGACTCGGCCTCCCATCGTTCGGCATCACGTTACAACCGGCATCTAAGAAGCACTCGGCGTCCAAGCTCGTTCGGCGTCTATGGAAAGTTCGGCATCAATGAACGTTCAGCATGTTAAGACCGTTCGGCATGTCACAGCGCTCGGCATCTAGGAGCATCCGGCATTAAGAGACGTTCGGCATCCATGAACGTTCGGCCTACAAATACTATCCGGCATCGTTGGGCGTTCGGCATGGTAGGATCATCTGACATTTTGGATTGTTCGGCATCCGCATCATGTTCGGCATTAGGTTGTGTCCGGCACTAAGAGCATTCGGCCTCATCTCGTTCGGCCTAACCATCATTCGGCCGAGTTACTGATTCATATTCTAGTATCGTTCGGCACAAGTGCCCCCTACGGCATTGAAGGTGTTCGGCCTCATCTCGTTCGGCATGGAGGGGTACGTTCGGCATAAGGGGACTGTTCAGCATTCATTGTGTCTGGCCTCAATTCGTTCGGCATAGAGGGATACGTTCGGCATAGAGGGGTACGACCGGCATTTGGACGTTCGACATTTGATCGTCCGGCCTCTCTGGTTCGACGCGCATAGACCACCCCATTCTGGCCAGGAGATTCAGCTACCGGCCCACCAGGGGAGTCCAACCCACCTTCATCTATAAATAGTGGGGCAGGGTCACGGAAAAAAGTGGGAGATTTTAGAGAACACTGGGGAAACTCTACCATTTTCAAGACTCATTCCGGACCTTATTTCTTTGTATCTTGCAATTGTATTCAAGTACTTAGAACGGATTGTATCTGTAACTAAGCATCAATGAAAAGAATAAAGATCAACTTCAAAGTGGACGTAGGCTACTACGCCGAACCACTATAAATTTGGTGTTCTTACTTCCTGCATTTGAATTTAGATTATGTTCTCTGTTTTAATTTACTTCCTTCATTAATCTCTCTACACAATCTTTCTAAGGGTGTTAGTAACCAATTTTGGTGCTAACAGTTTACTTGAATATATTTCGGTACACTGAGTTATCAAAATATATAGAATTGGATTTCTGAAAAGAAAATAAAAGGAAGAGAATTTGTATGTGAAATAATTTTAGAGAATTTAAATGAATTAAAGAATGAATTGGGAATGAATAAAAGTGATTATAAAATTTTAATAATTAAATTCCATGTATGAAAAGGGGATTTTGAATAAATAGGAAGATAATGAATTTCAAACTTAAGTGTTATTATTCTAAAGAACAAAGCATTTATTTTAAATTTAAGATTTAAATTATTGAAAAATAAATAAAGAAGGAATTTGGAAAAAATTTGAAATCGGTGTTTTCAGTTAAAAGATTTTAAATCATAATTAAGGAATAAAGTATATAATTAATGGATTTTGAAATGAATTGAGAAAGTAAAGAAATTTATTTCAAATGGAGTAAATTGGGAATCAATTTGGAAATTGATCTAAGTGTTTGGAATCGGAATTTTAAAAGGGGAGTTGAGACTAAGAAATTTATAAACTGGGTTTATAAAAGTGAAGTAATATATCAGTGGATATTTGAAGAATAAATTCGCGATGGGAATTTATTAAAGGAATGAGAAATTTTGTTTAAAAATAAATAGTGATTTATTTTTAAAGGATGTGAAGAGAAGTATATTTCCTTGGATAACCAAGTACGTTTTCAATTAAATTTTTAAATATAAGCTAAAGGCTTTAATGTAGTATAAAAAAGCATGTTTTAGAAGATTTATTATTTCTAAATGTTTAAATTCTGAAGTAAATATTTTTCAAATCTATTATCGTAGTAATTATTTTAAAGGTGACTGGGTATTTTGGTTTAAAAAGAGAAAATCTAGTTTATATTTTATAAAATAGCCCCATTTTAAATGTTCCTATAATACATATTTTTAATAAAGTATTAAAGTAATTTTTAATTTAAATGTTTAAAGTATATATTATAATAAAGTGTTTCAAATTATTTTAAAATCTAAAGTGTTTGTACTTGGTGATTTCAGTGGAAATAGAAAATATTTGGGAAATTTTATTCTGTAAAAGGGAGATGGTTTGAAAACTGTTTTCAAAAAGGGTTGAAAATGGAAATATATCATGCGAAGATATTTTGAGGTTAATAAATAATTCAGGAGAAATTATTTATGTTTGATGGTTGTTTGTGAATGTTAATTGATAGTTAAATAACCGAATATCAATATTTGACAGTGCGCTGATCGTTTCGAAGAGACCGGGATCGGGATTAATTTCTCGAAAACCACTACGATCCGGTTTCTACATTTTCGTGAGGAAGACGAGTTTGGATTCGAAGATGGAGCAATGAAGTGCAAGGGCTAGCCGCTACTAATCCTGAGGTGATTCTAAATGGATGTAGTAGGAGTAGTGCCTTCGGTTCCGTTCGAACCCGGGACAGACTTGTATGGATGAATGCTTTCAGAACATCGTCAGGTGGAAGATGCGCATTCTAAGGGATATGTTCTAGAAAAGCTAACGCTTAGCCTCAAGCCTCATCAACTGGGAATGACTGAAAATCAGAGGTTATGCAGCAAGGCTAGGTGGGTAGCGCCCATTAGGGTGAGGTCATCCCTGTCTAGATTTTCCTTTTTTTCGGCTTAGTGGTGCGGTTGCTGATCCCATCCGTGGGGTGATCTTACTCGGGATTATCCAGTAAGGGGTAGTCCCGGTATTGTGTTGTAGGGGGTCGGGAGTGATCCTTGGTATGTTGATCTAGACCAAGTACCGTGACAAGTGGTACCCCAGTGCCTAGTCATTAGTTGGAAATTCATTTTCCTTACGCGCCCGTGCGGTTTGGATTGTGCCCAACTATTGTTGAAACGTGATATGCAAGCATTTCAGCTAGATTCTATTTTACTTTCTATTGACACTATTATAATATCAGAGAATTTTGATAAAAATTGTTTTAGCTGTCGTAAGGTAAAAACCCGACATGTTTATTTGTCGCGTGGTCTTACGAGATGCTTTTGATTTCAAAAGAATTTTGAAACTTTAATAATCAATTTGAGTGTGGTTTTCACACGCTGGTATTCCAGACTGACTTAGGTGTTATTTAACTATAATGCTCGGGTCAGACCGAGTATTATAGGATACAGGAAAGGATGTTGTGGAGCTCAGGAGACGAGCTGGATGGCGATACGTAATTCCGCACTTGATTATTGTTCCGTTGCGTTTTCAGTTTTGAGGAGAAGTTTATATGACTGTCCGGTTGTATGTTATTGGTATTGTTGAGCTCTGATGATGTATTCTGATGTGTATATATATAAAACAGATATAGTTTTCTTTTGTGTAATGGTTTGTTATTATCTATTATATTTTATTCCGCCGCAATGGTTAGATTCTGATGTTGTTTTCTATTTTCTTTTTCTACCTCTTCTTCTTTGACCCTCATGGTTCGGTTTTTCGGGCATTGAAAAATCGGGTTGTGACATTGTGGTATCAAAGCTTAGGTTGGTGATAACCTTGGCTCTAGTGGGGATTACTCATTGAAAATAGAGTTCGTGGTACTCTAGAATGAGTTTGAGCGTATTAATAGATATGAGCGCGTATTTTAGTGAATATAAATTGTTTTAATATTGTGTTGACTTATTGGTTGGGTGGGATATGAATTCTGGTCGAGTAGGTTGGTCGCTATTCGAGAAGAGTTTATAAACACCTAACAAGATAAACTGACATAGTATTGTTTTAAAAGTGGGTGAATCAAATAATTTTGCCCAAAATTATATTTTGATATAAAAGAAATATCTTCTTAAATTGTTATATAACTTGGATGTTTGGATGATAATATTTTAAACAAACAATTTTTTTTTAAAAAAGGGGGTATAAGCATAAATTATACAAATGAATTATAGCTAAAATTTGATTTAAGTCAAAATTTGAAAATTTAAAACCCCGGAGATTTTGGAAGTGTTTTTGAAGTGTTTTGAGGATAAATAATAGAATTATTGTTTTAAAAGTATTTCTGAAAGGTGTTTCAAATAAATTTTAGGAAGGGATATAGCATTGAACTCACTTCAGTCGCTGGAAAATAAGTTCGGTGATGACTACAGCATCTTCGATGTTCATTTTCGAGTTTCTAAGTGAAGGATTGTTGCCAAATCAATTTGTTCAGAAGAACTAGTTTTGCTTTGAAATTTCAAGTAAATTTGTTGGGAAAAAACTAGGATTGGTTTAAAATTTTGAGAAGGGTGATTTTGAGATAATAGTCACTTCAAATGATTTGAAACCAAAAGCCGGGTGTTTAAAAATCCTGATGAGATAGGTTATAAGCTTATAAATTGAGATGAATTTTAAATCAGGAAGGAAAATATGAGCTTTGGATGTTGGAATTTAAATTTAAAGTGAAAAGTTAAAAATGAAATTAACTTGGGTTGATGAAGAAAATTGAATCGAATTGAATTAAATAAATCTGAGGTAAAATAGAATTGAATTAGCATAAAAATTCAGTTGAGTTATAGGTGATATTGAATGGATTAGATCCTTACTTAAATAAATGGAAGTAAGTTGGATAAGAAATAAGTTGGATAAGAATTGGGTTGGGATAAATGAATTAGAATAACTTACAAAAGAATTAAAGAAATCCATGGAAAAAAAATATGTTTGGGTTATAAATAAGCGTAAATCTCGAGTTAAAAATAAAAGATGAATATATTCAAGCCTAGAATGAATGAAAATGTGTAAAATAATAAGTTGTGACTTATAAATTGAAAAATGGAATAGAAAACCCAAAATAAATATTGTTTGATGTTTTGGAAAATGAAACAAAAATCCAAACTTGAATTATAAAATAAATTGAACTTAAGAAAATTAAATGAAGTGATTTTTGAGATTAAAAGTAAAGTATTGAATTATAAATAAGGGGAGAACTAATTAGATAATAAATTACTTAATGAAATATGTAAATGGAACCTAATGTAGATAAATAGAAGCTGAATTTGTGAGTTAATATTGAAGTTTGAAAATAAAACTCAAGTTATAAATCAAATTCGACTTGAATTGTTGGTGAAGTAAATATAATTGAATTTTTTTCCAAATAAAATGAAATTAGATTAAAATAGGAATGGTTTTAGTTGCAATAAAACCCAGATGAGTGGGAATAAATTGAAAATGGCCTTGTAGATTAAATGAATTGAGAATGAATTGAATCTGGAAATTTAAAATTTATACAAAACAGATGAACTAATCAAAAAAATTTGTAGTTTGAAATGAAATTTGATTGAAATAGAATCAAGTTAAATTGAAAAGGAAGATTTATTTGCAAAATGAAAATGAGCTTAACTATGAAATTTGAATAATTTAAAGTAAATTAATTTAAGTTTAAAATTAGTGGAAGCTTGGCTTCGAGTAAGGGTAAAAGTCCATTAAATAAAAGCTTGGGTAAATTTAAATTGGGAAATGGTTATAAATATATAGGCATGGAATGGTTCAAGCTTAATAAAATGGTCTCAAATGAAATGAAGACAATTATGGAATGAAATGCAAAAATATGGTTGGTGAATAAAACTATAAATGGGATGAAATTTAAAATAAATTGAGTCGGAATCAATTTAAATGGTTATAAAACTTAAGTAATTATTTATTCGTATGGATATCATCGAATTGCATAGAATGAATTGTCGTTTGACGTAAACGAAGGAAATTAAAATTCTATGAGTTGATAGAGATTTAATAAATTGATTTTAAGATCATTTGAAGAGAATATGAGTTTGTTTTACTTAAAAATAATTGAATGTATGCAATTGAGCTTTAAACCATTTAAATTGAATGAAATTGTATACGAATTGGTTGTAAACAATTAAAATTAATATCAAAACCCTATAAGTTGCTTATAAATATTGTTTAACCAGCATTGCTTGTAGAAACTCATATGTTTACTTGTTAAATATGTAATGTCGTTGAGTTACATGATTTTGGCACTTACATATTTAAATTGAGTAAGTACAGGTACCGGGAAGCCGTTTGGCTGGATTTGGACGCGCTAATTGCTAAAATAATAAGCATCTTGCTTAAAATGCTAAATAAAAGGTACGCCTACGCAATAAAAATAGAAAATATGAATTGTTTTTCTTTTTCCGACCACGTGGGTCGATGTATATATATTTATATCTCTTGTCAAATTGCAAAAGCTCCTCCGTACAAAGGAGACTGCCAAAAAATTTCAAAAATTTTGGGAGTTAGAAAAATTTTTGTTAGCGACAAAATGATTTCAAATTGGAAATTGAAATAAATTAGTGAATGAAACTAATTTAAAATAATGCTATGCATCAGTATAAATCAAAGATAAAATTCAATATTTAGAGTTGAAGATAAATTGAATTCATATGGAAATGGGAAAACTAATTTGAATAGAAGTAAATATGAAAACTTCTATAAGGAAATGTATAAAATGATTATAAAAGATATGATTGGATATTATTGCTAAATAGGATATGCATGTATTGTAAAGGGAAAGGAAAATTGGTTTTGATTTTAGAAGATAAATTTGAATTGCTCGACAAAAAGGTATGTGTTTAAAATTTCTGTATGAAATTTGATTTGGATTTTGATCTAGCCATTTGGCTTTTGTTTTCTTTGGGAATTTGGGAGCCTGTAGAGGTATTTTGTAGTTGTACCGAGCTAGCCACACAAAGAAGACGCTGGCGAAATTTTTCAAAAATTTAGGGAGTTCGAAATTTTTTTGAGAAATTTTGAAAATTTAAAACCTGGATTTGAATTATAATTTGAATGGTTGAATAAGTAAAGTTGTTTGAGAACAATGGAAAAGTTTGGAAAGTTAGTTAAATGGATAGGGTGTCTTTAATAAAGATTGTTTGGTTATTATTAAAAACTGTTTGGTTTTGAGAAAATAGTAAATGGGTATTGGACCATTCCTCCTACCTAGTAATTTCGGGGACGAAATTCTTTTAAGGGGGAGGAATGTAACGATCCGGATTTTTCATCGTTGAGTTTGGAATATTTAAATTTGTTTAATATTTAATTTGGATTATAAATTGATTATGGATGTGAAAAGTTTGGTTTTTATTCAATAAAATAGATTCAGAATTTAATATAGCGGTTTGTTGAATGATATAACTATTTAATTTAATAATTGGGAATTGGGTAAAATATAAAATCTGGAGTTTCGAGCTTGTTAAATATATTTTAAAGGCTTGTAAAATTTATATTGATAATACTGAAGATAGTAAAAGTGTTAAAATTGAATTTAAGGGTGATTTGTTCAGTTTTTAAAATATATCGTTTAAATCGATATTTAAAAATGGCCTTCGGAGGCGCAGTCTCAGAATTCGACGAAACTAGTGCCATTAGATCCGTAATATTGAATTATTATCGGATTTCAATTTTCGTAATGTTTGGAGTTGTTGTGTGATCATATGACATGTAAACACGTTGAAATTTATATCGAAAATTTAATATAATAACTGGGTCCAAAAAGCTATCTTCCCTATACGATCGAATTAGGACTCGAAAACGTTTTCCATTGCGTTTGAAATAGGGGTATAACCTTATAAACGCCTAGCGGCACACCTTGATAGGAATTCGCAATTTTAAGCTACGTAAATCGAGACAATTTGAATTTAAAATAATATATATAATTTATACCTTCATCGGCAGCTGAAATTCCTTCCCACCGGTCTACTTTCTTTCACCATCACGCCTTTTTCATTTCTTCTTCAAAACACTATTGCTTCCCTTCTTCAATACGCCAACATCTCATCTTTTCTTCTTAATAAGCAGGGCATGACATTCCCTTTCTCCTTCAAAGCAGCTCGAAGCCGAAGAAATAAATAAATTATTATATACACGTTCCTCTTCACATCGACTTCTTCTTTTCCTAATCCAAATCGTTTCCCCCAATTCGAAATCATTATAAAAAAAGAGGCAGCGAGCATGAAGTGGAATGGTGCATGCGAAGCATGGGAGCTCGGGCTCGCGAGCACGAGCCGTGGAAGGGAAAGTGAAGCCCGAAATTGGTCGCGACATCTAGGTCGCGAGGCAGTGAGGTTGGGCGTCGTTCGATCTGGGATTGTCACAATCGCTGGAGTGTTCGTGCGAGGTCCTGAGGCGGAGCGTGGGCATGTGCGATGAGATGGAGGTTCGGCAAGAGTAGGGTTGGCGAGATGCCTGGTGAGTACGGTCGTGATGGTGGCGGCGTATCGATGTAGTGCTCACGATTTCAAGGGTTTGGGGCCGGAGCAGTATGCGTTGCCGATGGGAGGTGCTGAGCTAGGGTTTCGCGATGTCGAGCCTAGGTTTGATCGCTAACAATAAGGTATCTTCTATGACTTAATTTAAATTATTTAAATTTTTTCAACAGAGGTCGATGATAGAAATTTGTTAATAGTAAGGTATATGCAATTTTTTCAATTTAATTTAAATTCGAAAATGAATTTTAAAAATGTACAAAACAATCAAGGAAAAGTTATTTTTCTATTTACTGAAATTTTATATTTATATATTTAGTTATAAACGGTTAAAAGAATTTCTAAAATAAAGAATATAGTAATAAGAATTTTGAAAAAGCATTTAGAAGTTTAGACAAAATCGGATTTTTAGGAAATCTATATAGGTTATATTTATAATTATATACGTAGTTCGTAAAGAAATAAATAAACATTTACATATTTTAATTTTTCTATTTTATCATTACATTAAGGGTTTGGTGATTAATTTATTCTATTAAAACTATTAAAATTATTTTTGTTACTAAGAGAATTGTTTAAAAGAAAATTTGTTTAAAATTTAGTCATCAATTTAAACCTAAATTATTAGCTGAACTTAAAATTTTAAAATGGTGGATTGAATTATTCGAATTTATATCGAATATTAATAAAATTATATAATTGTTTGGCAAGGTCTAGAATCACAAATAAAACTAGTCCGGAATGGAAATGGATTGCAAACATCAACAAACAAGAAGGTGAGTTAATCCTACTCATCTAGTTATAATTTAAATTTAAATGGTTAAATTTAAACAATTGGTTGATTGATTGATTTGATTGGATGTGCTATGTTATATATTTAGTAGTATATAGTATATATTGGAATGATTGATTTCCCGCATTATATAGCGGATGAGACTCTATGCGCCGCATAATATCGGATGATTTTATATTTAAAACCCATATACCGCGATATTCTACCTCGAAGTGGAATTGGTATTTTATATTGTGCTAACGTCTGTGGATGTAGGGAAACATGTTGGAGGGATCAAACTGGATTCCTCAAATTATTTATATTGTTCAATATTCTCTGTTATGAATATTCGATATTCTATGATGAATATTATTGATAATTGGAATATTGAATGCTATGGTTTACTTGAATATATTTCGGTACACTGAGTTATCAAAATATATAGAACTGGATTTTTGAAAAGAAAATAAAAGGAAGAGAATTTGTAAGTGAAATAATTTTAGAGAATTTAAATGAATTGAAGAATGAATTGGGAAAGAATAAAAGTGATTATAAAATTTTAATAATTAAATTTCGTGTATAAAAAGGGGATTTTGAATAAACAGGAAGATAATGAATTTCAAACTTAAGTGTTATTATTTTAAAGAATAAAGCATTTATTTGAAATTTAAGATTTAAATTATTGAAAAATAAATAAAGAAGGAATTTGGAAAAAAATTGAAATCGGTGTTTTCAGTTAAAAGATTTTAAATCATAATTAAGGAATAAAGTCTATAATTAATGGATTTTGAAATGAATTGAGTAGGCGAAGAAATTTATTTCAAATGGAGTAAATTGGGAATCAATTTGGAAATTGATCTAAGTGTTTGGAATCAGAATTTTAAAAGGGGAGTTAAGACTAAGAAATTTATAAACTGGGTTTATAAAAGTGAAGTAATATATTAGTGGATATTTGAAGAATAAATTCACAATGGGAATTTATTAAAGGAATGAGAATTTTTTTAAAAAATAAATAGTAATTTATTTTTAGAGGATATGAAGAGAAGTATATTTCCTTGGATAGCCAAGTACGTTTTCACGTAAATTTTTAAATATAAGCTAAAGGCTTTAATGTTGTTTAAAAAAGCATGTTTTAGAAAATTTATTATTCCTAAATGTTTAAATTCTGAAGTAAATATTTTTCAAATCTATTATCATAGTAATTATTTTAAAGGTGACTGGGTATTTTAGTTTAAAAAGAGAAAATCTAGTTTATATTTTATAAAGTAGCCTCATATTAAATATTCCTATAGTATATATTTTTAATAAAGTATTAAAGTAATTTTTAATTTAATTCTTTAAAGTATATTTTATAATAAAGTTTTTTAAATTATTTTAAAATCTAAAGTGTTTGTACTTGGTGATTTCAGTGGAAATAGAAAATATTTGGGAAATTTATTCGGTAAAAGGGAGATGGTTTGAAAACCGTTTTCAAAAAGTTTCCATATCTTGCGAAGATATTTTGAGGTTAATAAATAATTCAGCAGAAATTATTTATGTTGATGGTTGTTTGTGAATGTTAATTGATAGTTAAATAACCGACTATCAATATTGGACAATGCGCTGATCGTTTCGAAGAGACCAGGATCGGGATTAATTTCTCGAAAACCACATCGATCCAATTTGTACATTTTTGTGAGGAAGGCGAGTTTGGATTCGAAGATGGAGCAATGAAGTGCAAGGGCTAGTCGCTACTAATCCTGAGGTGATTCCAAATGGATGTAGTAAGAGTAGTGCCTTCGGTTCCATCCGAACCCGGGACGGACTTGTATGGATGAATGCTTTCAGAACATCGTCAGGCGGACGATGAGCATTCTAAGGGATATGTTCTAAAAAAGATAACACTTAGCCTCAAGCCTCATCAACTGGGAATGACTGAAAATCAGGGGTTATGCAGCAAGGCTAAGTGGGTAGCGCCCATTAAGGTGAGGTCATCCCTATCTTGATGTCCCTTTTTTCAGCTTAGTGGTGCGGTTGTTGATCCCAACCGTGAGGTGATCTTACTCGGGATTATCCAGTAATGGGTAGTCTCGGTCTTGTGTTGCAGGAGGTCGGGAGTGATCCTCGGTATGCTGTTCTAGACCAGGTACCGTGACAGGTGGTACCCCAGTGCCTAGTCATTAGTTGGAAATCCATTTTCCCTACGCGTCCGTATGGTTTTGATTGTGCCCAACTATTGCTGACACGTGGATGTAAGCATTTCAACTAGATTCTATTTTACTTTCTATAGACACTATTGTAACATCAGAGAATTTTGATAAAAAGTGTTTTAGCTATCGTAAGGTAAAACCCGACATGTTTATTTGTGGTGTGGTCTTACGAGATGATTTTGATTTTAAAAGAATTTTGAAACTTTATTAATCAAATTGACTGTGGTTTTACACGCTGGTATTCCAAACTGACTCGGGTGTTATTTAACTATAATGCTCGGGTCAGACCAAGTATTATAGGATACAGGAAAGGATGCTATGGAGCTTAATAGATGAGCTGGATGGCGATACGTACTTCCGTACTTGATTATTGTTCCGCTGTGTATTCTGTTTTTAGGATAAGTTTATATGACTATCCATTTGTATGTTATAGATGTTGTTGAGCTCTGATGATGTATTCTGATATATATGTAAAACAGATATACTTTTCTTTTGTGTAAAGGTATGTTATTATCTATTATATTTTATTCCGCTGCGATAGTCGGGTTCTGATGTTGTTTTCTATTTTATTCTTCTACCTCTTCTTCTTTAACCCTCATGGTTCGGTTTTTCGGGCATTGAAAAATCGGGTTGTGACACAACCTTATAGACCCTAAGTACAAGCACATGGTGGTGTTCGGCCGTGGATATGAGGTAGAGGAGTGAGTGGTGGTGAGGCAATGGTGATGAAATGGCAAGCAAAAATCATGATATTTTTATTCACATTTTTTTCCTATAAATACCACCATCGATCTTTACTTCATGCTTTCATAAATTCCTAAGCCTTCTTCACTTCTTATACTCATTTTAGTGGCCTCTTGCTTAAAGAAAAAAATGGAAAAAATGATGATAAAAAGGTAATTTAATTTATATAGTAAGTATATATTATCAAAACTCTTCAAAACTAAAGAAAATCCACTCCTTTCCCCTTCTACAATGCACGGCAACACCCTTACCACTAAAGTCCTATCCTTCCCCCTCTTCTAAGTAAGGCTGTGAGCATGCTACCACCAAAGACTAAGGCCAAGCCTATTTAGGAGCTTCAGTGCAAGCTTAGTAAGCTAAAATTTTCAAATAGCGGAGCTATAGTCATTTAGATTTAGTTCGATTAAATCCAAGGTGAGAAACTCTATTTATATTATGCTATTTTGGATGATATATATGTTGGCTTATGCTTGGTTGTGATGATTATGAACCATGTTTGGATAAGATAATTTGGTTGTTTGGATGTGTAAACAATTCACGTTTAATACACGCCAAATATCACAAAAGAAATTACTTTTTTTAATAAATGAAATGGTATATATGAGATTTTTAATCCTCTTTAAAATGATTTAAAACGGTTTATAAATGTTTTATAAACACTAAAATCCAATTTGGTGAAGTTTGGACAAGTTATGAAAGTTGAGTCAAAAATAGACACGCCGCGTAATGGTAGTCCCGATTTCGCACCGTAGAAAGTTAGATCCATTTATATAATGGATTCGGAGTCAGGATTCTTTGGAATAAAAAATTTCATAACTCCTATAATAATAATTTTCAAACAAAAAAAATGATCAAAATTTCATTTAATCTATTTTGAAATATGAGCAAAACAAGTTCCAAAATAGTCGCGCTTTTGCAATTCTTAAACTAAAGTGATAATTTCATTAAGTTGCTATTTTTAATTCTTTAAAAATATAAAATAAATATATAAATATTTTAAAAAAAAATTAAAAGATATTTGAGTTGTAAAAATGGATTTCTAAATGATAGTAAAGTTGTTTTGATCAAATATGTTTTGAAAACACTATTCGCAGCACTTTTTGCAACACTTTTAATAACTTTTGAAATATGGGTATAAACTTAAGTATTCTTTCCCAAATCTCTTATAAATTATTAAGTATATTAAAGAATATTTGGAGGTTTTAAAATTTGTTTTAAAGCGTTTATATAAACGATTTAAAGAAATGTTACAATTAAGTGACTTAATCTTGGCTCTAAAAGCTAATGAGTAGGCTAGACTTTTTCTATTTGTAAGAACCGAATGTGGAGGTGCTTAAACTAAGGAGATGTTCAGGAGCAACCAATACACCGACTTATTTGGCATCTTTCTTGGGCATGGAATAAACAAGGTCAAAATGTCAAAAACGAAGAACGTATTGTTACAGCCCAATATTTTCAACCATTCGCATCCGCACATGTCGAACTTGAATTGCTCAATATATCCATTTGTAAAATAAAATTGGCAAACTCAGAATGTTCAACAAATAAATAAATCACAGAATCACAGACACAGTGATATAATGCAGTGGAGTAAAAAAGATAGTAGTCCATGAAGCTAAACTATTTACTATGTAGTAATATTTCGCTATTAATAATGTCTATAATAAAATAAACTTGCTTTTAAAAAGCGTTAAGGCTTTACATTTTCCACCTTAATACGTAACAGTGCCAGGAGTCTATACAGTACCGTAATACCTCCTGATCGAGAAGTTACCAGAGGATACCCCATAGGTACGACACAAATCAAACTCATATAAGGCGCGCTAGGGTAGGTGACACGGCACAACAAGGCAATGCCAGGGTAGATATACCAATTACTATCCGAACTGGTGGTAATGCATAGCAGCTACTACCGTCCACCTTGAGCGACACCTCCAAAATAAAAAAATCAAAAGTGGCCACCAAATCAATCTCAAAGTCAGAATATAATATCGAATGAGTGTGTCCGATCAGAGGAGCGACCTCATTGGCCAGGAATCGCTCCTGTTTTAGCCACCTTATGCCAACTCACGGGAGTCGGGTCCACGTATATACCTCAAAGGAACGTCGCCACCATCCTACTTCATTCTGAAATCTCCACTGCGTACACAGTTATAAAAGTGGTTTTCGGTATTGACAGAGAGCATGCCCCTATCCGATCCCGGTCTCTTTAACGTTATTATAACCCATGGATATTTATTTCAAAATTATTTATACTCTAAAACCAAAATATCATATCCATTTCAAAACCAAAGTAATAATATATCATTTAAATTGCAAAACCAAATCAATATATCGTTTTAAATAAAACCCAAATTTCAAAATCATTGAATATTCCTTCAATTTATCAAACTTGAAATATTCCTTTAAATCATCTTAACCAAACCACTTTATAAAGTCATATTCTTAAATCTTCAATTTCAATAAGTTCAAATTAATATATTTGAAGACAATTCTTAAATAAATATAATTTCCAATAATTCCATTTCCAAAGCCATATTACTTTCAAGTTATAACAACTCTGAAACCAAACACTTTGAAACATATTTATTTAAACTATTTAAATTCAGTGCCAAATAATATTCATTTTAAATCATAATTTATTTTACAAAATATAATATTTCACAAAAGAGCATTTATCATAGTTAATATAACAATCAAATTTCCTTTATAGATGTATTCATTTAGACATCAATTAACTATGATTTTCTAGTTAATTAAATTTTATTACACAATGTCCAATTAAATTGTATTCCATTTTTTCAGTTCAAAATACATTATTTATTATTCAAACATACCCATTTCATAAATTAAAATCTATTACAATCACTAGGGTAGATTTAAAATCCCTCATTAAATCAAATAAATATATTAAGTTATTTATCGTCAATAAAGATCTTTAAATTACAACTTTAATACTAAATAATGATTTTGATTTACACTTTAACCCAATTATCAACTTATAAATTTTTAACTTATTGAAAATCAATATCTCTTTATATTAAAGCCATTGAATCAAACTTTTAAGTTAAAATTTCATATATTCAAAATACTTAATAAATTTTTAGATAAATTTTACTTTAAAATATTAACCGTGGACCTGTATAATATTTCTAATCTAAGCAAGTGATACAGATGTGTATCATTTCAATCATTAATTTAAAAGAAAATCCGTGTTCTATCATTTAAAACCCACAATCCCAAGTAAAATAAATATAATAAAAATCATTCGAGCCTATCATTTTAGCTCATAATGATTTTTCCTTATTCTAATATCCGTTCAGGTATGTATTATTTCAACCCGTAGTGATAGGGAACTTGCAGTATGATAAACAGGAAATAAAATAACAGCATAGCATATAATATCATAAGTGATGATGTAGCAGGTTGTGAACAACATTTAACATCATATAAATATATCACAGGCACGTATGAACAACATATCAGTTTATACAGATCCACTTGTCATCATTTCACAATAATATAAGTACATATGTCTAGAGTGATGAAACTCACTTTTTAAAGCTAGAATTGAAATTCAAACCCAAACCTAAACTCTACAAAGCACGAGAAGGCACGACAAAGCACGACTATATTTTTTGAGTGGATGAAGAGTCAGATCCAACTCTTGCATGTAAACAAATATACATATATAAGAATGTAATTCTCAACACAAAGATTAGAATTTAAACACTGGAAAAATATGAAATATAATGACATAACCTTTGATCTAACCCACAAGTGGGCTTAACCACACCACACATAGGCTCGGCCATGGCTTCAATGGCTTTGCATTATGAGTTTAGATCTGATCATGTCATCATAGGCATGGCATGAGGTAGAGTTTGTTCAAGGTAAGGCAAGGCATGGTGGAGTTTTGGTTGTGGCCGAGCTACATGAAGAGGAGGTGAAGGAAAATAGGAGTTTGTCTAGGTTGGTTCAACATTTGTGATGGTTTGGCTCATATGGTGGCCACGGCAAGGCTTTGGTGGTAGTGATGGTTGATGGAGGTGGTCATGGTGGTGGCTAGAGGCAAGAGGCCAAGCCTAGCTTTGGAGCAAAACAAAGAAAGATGAAAAGAGAAGAGAAAAGAAATGGAAAAAGAAGAGAAGCCATGACTTTAGAGCTTGACTATCCATTTTTCTTCATGCAAATGATAATGGGGAGTTTTGAGAATTGTTTGCGCATCAGTTATCAAAAGAAATACACGGCGAATGATGGAAGCAAAAAAGAAACGGCTAAGGAGGAGTAAATGATAGGAAACAAAATGGCATAAACTAAGGAGAAATAAACTTGCAAATATTTTATTCATAAATGCAAATGAATATGAGAAGTGGGAAATAAATCTTTGTACGTGAATTGATATGTTTACCATGGCTAATAGATGGAGTGGTTTGAAAGGCAAGCAAAGAAGTAAATGCTAGAAAACGGAAAAGGCATAAGTTAAAGAGAAAGAAACGTATATATTTATTCTTAATTGCAAATGAAAATAAGGAGTTTGAAATGAGAAATGAATCTTCTCGTACGTGATTTGTGGAATGATTCTCATGGCTAGGGAAAAAATGTACACGACTATGGTAGGTAATTAAATAGATAGGTAAATAAAAAGGCACAAATGTAACCTATGCCTAATTAAACAAAGTAACGTATGTTTAATTGATTTGTTTACAAGCCATTAAATAAAAGAAATATACCCAAATAAACTCCAATAAATAAATAAAGTCTAGAGGAAACAAAATAGAAAATAAAATAAACAACGGACATAGGAAAAATGTAAAGTAAACACAGAAATTAATTGTTTGTAAAACGCTGTATTTTATTCAATTTTAAAAGTATAAAATCAGAATTAAATGAAACATAAAGTAGAACAATGATTAGAATTTAAAATTTAATTTTTTTTTTAAACTTTTCAAATAAAAGTCAAAGTTTGACCACAAATATAAACTTTTCAGAAAATGTTTAATTTATTGAGTGTGGAAAATAAATTTCAAACAAATTCAAAAACTTACATTGGAAAAGTTCCAGAAATTCAATTTTAAATGAGTTGAAGATCAAAATTTTCAAATAAAATTAAATTAAAAATAATAACAAAATTATGGGTTGTTACACTCTCCCCCACTCAAAACTTTTCATCCCTGAAAAGGAAAGGAAGTAGGAGAATAGAAACATCCCGAAAGAAAAGGGATTGGAAAACAAGATAAGATAATAAACTTTAAACCATGAAAATTCCAACTTAATTTAATACTTGATTTCACCTAAGTTAAATAAATCTTAACTATTTTTGGTTTCATGATCTTGTCATCCAATTATCTGAAATTAATAATTTCTAAAATCATGAATCTTAAAATCATTTATTATACTCATATTTATTCAATAAATTTTAAATTTCCTTTATTCTAAATTATTATATTCTCTACTTAATATATCTCATCACATATATTAAGTATATTTACTTCTATTATAACTACTCCAATTTATTTATAAATTCCTTTAACACCATTGTAAATTATTCAATTAACTCTTATTCCATTCACCTTTATTAATCTTTTATAACTAAAACCTTAGTGTATAACATTTATTATGAACACTCAAATTTTATTTATAAAATCCTTTTTATATTGTATATTATCCAATTACATTGTTAACTTTTAATAATTAAGGTAAGTCAAATTGAAATGCAAAAGAATATTATACAAATAAAATTTTCTTAATTCAATTATCCAAGCTTAAATATTTACTCAAAATTTTAGTTTCATTTTATAATTGAAATCATCCTTTAAGTTAAAATTTAAGGAATTAAATTTCCAATCAACTTCAAACTATTTTAGAGATAATAAATGTACACGATATATATCAAATCAAATTTAAATCATATATCAATGTATGTTATAAATCACGTCATGTTTTAGAAATCTAACTCAACTTAAATTCTCCAAAGCAAGAGTGCAGCAAAACTACAAAATGGTCTCTTTACTTCGAAACACGAAAATGAATGTCAATGATGCTGCAGTCATCATCGAAATTATTTTCCAGCGACAAAGATAAGAGCACTCATTTACAACTTTTAAAAAAAATTGAAAATGATTTCTATTCGAAAATACTTTTAATAATATATCCTTTAAACTTTAAAAACCAAGTTCGAAATCATCGAAAATTTAAATTCATTTTTAATTTCCAAATTAATTTAATCATGCTTTATAGTTCAATTATTTATATATGAGACAAAAGCCAATGGTTTACAAGCTATATATTAATCAATTATTATTTCTTAACATCCAAATTTAATTATCAAAATTTCATAAGATTATACTTAAATATATCATACAATTATACAAAATTTATTCATTTACTAAGTTTGAAAACAATATGGTGTCAGTTTGCTCTGTTCAAGCGTTTTGGAGATCCTATCGATAGTGTTGATCAGACGAATCGATCAGAAACCCAAATCAACATCAATAACTCAAACAACACCATATATAAAACATCTTAAATATTAGTTTACAAATATACTTCAAGAATGATTTGAAGACAAATTCGAAACAAGAGATGTGATGATTGAATAACAGAATAGAGAGATGGATAAGCTTATATAAATCGCGGGCAATCATAACCGGGTCAACCGTGACTTCAAGAATTAGATCGATGCAGAATTCTAAAGCAAAACTACATTCGATCTCAAGAGATAGAATTGGGGATAACAAGAGATACTAGCATCTAAACTGAGGATCCAATAATCTTCGATGAATCAATGCCATTGTAAAGGAGTTTCACCCTTTACAAATCATTCGAGGATTGGCGAGACCTGCCAACTCATTATAAAGATTATTCGAAGTGGAGTTATGGGGTACTCCAGAATCAAAAGAAGACTAATACGGAGAGATAAAAATGTATTTTGGAACCGCAGGGGACGTTCCACAATTCAAAGGACATCGAGTCAAAAAGAAGAGATTCAAGCTCGAATGAAAGTGATTCTGTAATTAAATTTACCATATACGCTAAGTTTCCTATAGCCAAAGCTCTAATACCGGATGTAACGGACCACCTAATAGTAGGGTAGCGCCCACCGTAGCATACAACTGTACCTATGTTCTTCCTTTACGGCCAGCCTCTCGACTGCACCAACCCCCACAGGGACATGTAGGAGTAAGAGTCATCCGCTTGCTACCAAACCAAATGCGAGAACCCCTATCATGCTGCACCCACCAAGTGCATAGGCAGACACATATGTCGGACTTGAATTGCTTAAAATACCGAATTGTAAAATAAATTTGGAAAATCTCAGAATATACAGCAAATAAATAAATCACAGAATCACAGACAAAGTAATATAATGCAGCAGAAGTAAAAAAATAGTAGTTCATGAAGCTACTATACACACACACACACACATCAGAGTTAAACAAGATACAACAGAAGTAACAAGATGATAATCAAGCACAAAACTAAATACATCCCTGGAATCAACTGAATAACTGGAAGTGAAATAGATGGCTGGATCTTCAAGCAAAGCTTCAACTCCAAAGGCGAGTCTCTAATGCTGTATCACTCAGTCTGACCCGAGCGTAAAGAAAAACACAAAACACTCGAGTCAGGACATACATACTAATATAATGTAAACTAACTCAAGTGAACTGTAATATAAAGTACAAGTAACTCAAAGGATGTTTGGGACCTCCCATCCTCTAAGGATCCGCTAAACTATTTACTATGTAGTAATATTTCGCTATTAATAATGTCTATAGTAAAATAAACTTACTTTTAAATAGCGATAAGGCTTTACATTTTCCACCTTAACACATAATAGTGCCAGTAGTCTATACAGTACCGTAATACCTCCAGATCAGGAGGCTACCAGAAGATACTCCATAGGTACGACACAAATCGTACTCATATAAGGCGCGCTAGGGTAGGTGACACGACACAACAAGGCAATGCCAGGGTCGATATACCAATTACTATCTGGACTGGTGGTAACGCATAGCAGCTACTACCGCCCACCTCGAGCCACATCTCCAAAATCAAAGAATCCAAAGTGGCCACCAAATCAATCTCAATGTTAGAATATAATATCGAAGGAGTGTGTCCGATCAGAGAAGCGACCTTATTGGCCCGGAATCGCTCCAGTTTTAGCCACCTTATGCCAACTCACGGGAGTCGGGTCCATGTATATACCTTAAAGGAACATCGCCACCATTCTACGTCATTCTAGAATATCCACCGCGTACATGGTTGTTTTTTCGGTATTGACAGAGAGTATACCCATAACCGATCCCGGTCTCTTTAACAATCAAATGTTATTATAACCCATGGATATTTATTTCAAAATTATTTATACTTTGAAACCAAAATATCATATCCATTTCAAAATCAAAGTAATAATATATCATTTAAATTCCAAAACCAAATCAATATATCCTTTTAAATAAAACCCAAATTTCCAAATCATTGAATATTCCTTCAAATTATCAAACTTGAAATATTCCTTTAAATCATCTTAACCAAACCAGTTTATAAAGTCATATTCTTAAATCTTCAATTTCAATAAGTTCAAATTAATATATTTGAAGATAATTCTTAATTAAATTCAATTTCCAATAATTCCATTTCCAAAGCCATATTACTTTCAAGTTATAACAACTCTGGAACCAAACACTTTGAAATATATTTATTTAACCTATTTAAATTCAATGTCAAATAATATTCATTTTAAATCATAATTATTTATTTTACAAAACATAATATTTCACAAAAGAGCATTTATCATACTTAGTATAGAAATCAAATTTCCTTTGATCTATTCATTTAGACATCAATTAACTATGATTTTCTAGTTAATTAAATTTTATTACAAAATGTCTAATTAAACTATATTCCATTTTATCAATTCAAAATGCATTATTTATTATTCAAACATACTCATTTCATAAATTAAAATCTATTACAATCACTAGGTTAGATTTAAAATCCCTTATTAAATCAAATAAATTTATTAAGTTATTTATCGTCAATAAAGATCTTTAAATTACAATTTAATACTAAATAAAGATTTTGATTTGTACTTTAACCCAATTATCAACTTATAAAATTTAACTTATTGAAAATCAATATCTCTTTAGATTAAAGCCATTAAATCAAATTTTTAAATTAAAATTTCATATATTCATAATACTTAATAAATTTTTAGGAAAATATTATTTTAAAAATAGTCACCATAGGCCTGTATAATATTTTCTAACCTAGGCCAAGTGATACGGATGTATATCATTTCAATCCGTAATTTAAAAGAAAATCCAGATTCTATCAGTTTAAACCCGCAATCCTAAGTAAAATAAATACAATAAAAATCACTCAAGCCTATCATTTCAGCTCATAATGATTTTTCCTTATTCTAATGTTCAGGTATGTATCATTTTAACCAATAGTTATAGGGAACTTGTAGTGTGATAAACAGAATATAAAATAACAGCATAGCATATAATATCATAACGGATGATGTAACAGATATGTGAACATCATTTAACATCATATAAAAATATCACAGGCATGTATGAATAACATATCAATTTATACAGATCCACTTGTCATCATTTCACAATAATATAAGTATAATATGTCTAGAGTGATGAAATTCACATTTTTAAAGCTAGGATTGAAAAAACCCAAACCTAAACTCCTCAAAGCATGAAAAGGCACGATAAAGCCCGACTATATTTTTTGAGTGGATAAAGAGTCAGATCCAACTCTTGTATGCAAAAAATACACATATATAAGAATATAATTCTCGACACAAAGATTAGAATTTAAACAATGGAAAAATATGAAATATAGTGACATAACCTTTGCTCTAACCCACAAATGGGCTTGACCACACCACACATAGGCTCGGCCATGGCTTCAATGGCTCGGCATTATGAGTTCAGATCTGGTCATGTCATCATAGGCATGGCATGAGGTAGAGTTTTGGTCAAGGTAAGGCAAGGCATGGTGGAGTTTTGGTTGTGGTCGAGCTACATGAAGAGGAGGTGAAGGAAAATAGGAGTTCGGCTAGGTTAGTCCAAGGTTTATGATGGTTTGGCTTATATGGTGGTCAAGGCAAGGCTTTGGGTGGTGGTGATGGTTGATGGAGGTGGTCATAGTGGTGGCTAGAGGCAAGAGGCCAAGCCTAGTTTTGAAGCAAAACAAAGAAAGAGGAAAAGAGAAGAGAAAAGAATTGGAAAAAGAAGAGAAACCATGACTTTAGAGCTTGAACGTATATTTTTCTGTACACAAATGATAATGAGGAGTTTTGAGAATTGTTTGTGCATGAGTTATCAAAATAAATACATGGCTAAAGATGGAAAGAAAAAAGAAACGGCTAAGGAGGAGTAAATGATAGGAAACAAAAAGGCATAAACTAAAGAGAAATAAACTTGCATATCTTTTTTTATTAAATGCAATTGAATATGAGAAGTGGGAAATAAATCTTTGTACGTGAATTGATAAAGTTTCTCATGGCTAATAGATGGAGTGGTTTGGAAGACAAGCAAAGAAGTAAATGCTATGAAATGGAAAAGGCATAAGTTAAGGAGAAAGAAACGTATATATTTATTCTTAATTGCAAATGGAAAAGAGGAGTTTGAAATGAGAAATAAATCTTCTTGTATGTGATTTGTGGAATGATTTCTCACGGCAAGGAAGAAAAATATACATGGCTATGGTAGGTAATTAAATAGATAGGTAAATAAAAAGGCAAGAAATAAAGAAAATGTAACCTATGCCTAATTAAACAAAGTAACGTATGTCTAATTGATTTGTTTCCAAGCCATTAAATAAAAGAATATACCCAAATAAACTCCAATAAATAAATAAAGTCTAGAGGAAACAAAATAGAAAATAAAATAAAAGATGTACATAGGAAAAATATAAAGTAAACACAGAAATTAATTGTTTGTAAAACGCTGTACTTTATTCGATTTTAAAAGTATAAATCAGAATTAAATGAAAAAAAAGAAGAACAGATATTATGATTATATCCAACTTCAAATAAAAGATTAGAATTTAAATTTTAAATTAATCTTTTCAAATAAAAGTCAAAGTTTGACCAAAAATATAAATTTTTTAGAAAATGTTTAATTTGTTGAATATGGAAAATAAATTTTAAACAAATTCCAAACTTACATTGGAAAAGTTCCAGAAATTCAATTGTAAATGATTTGAAGATCAAAGTTTTCATATAAAATCTAAATAAAATGATAACAAAATTATGGGTTGTTAAAGGTAATAAAAGATCCAAATTTAATTTAATATACTTGGATTGTATGGAAATAATCTTCTTATACTTGGTATTAAATTTCTAAGTGTGAACCTGTACTATCCATGTGAATTTAAAAGTTCATTCGTTGTTATTCGACGCATGGTAAAGGTTGAATACGGAAATAGACGTTGCATGGAATTAGTATAATTTCTATCGGCTCTTTTTACTCAATAAGGTTTTATAATGTGGTTTATGAGAAATAATTTTGATTTAGCATTCTAAAGTTAAAGAGAGGTTTAGTGATTCTGTATATACTAGAAAAGAATATGATTTAAAGATTTATATCTATAAAAGAGATATTTTATTTGACAAAAGATATTAATGAATAAATGATAATCACCCTCGAATTTAACATGTTTTTGTCGATGATTAGTTCAAAGCAATCGGGGTCAAATTTGGGTGATCCCTATTCGAAAACCGCTTTGAACTAATATACATTTGAAAGCAAAGACATGGAACGATATTAACTGGAATGAAGGTCTGCTTTTCACTGACCCTCGAGGGAAATTTTCCATATCATATATATGTGGCAATGGTATCTTCGTTTGATCTTCGATGCAAGGGTTGCTCGCTACTAATCCTAAGGGTGATTCCCGACAGGATGTAGTAGGAGATTTCCTTTGGTTTTTCATGTTCCTGCACAACTTGTATGGACGAATGTCTGTAATTGCGTTTCTAAAATGAACATACATTGATTTTAACAAACATTCATCTGTTTGGTGGTGCAGGAGGTAACTCTTCTATATTCAACACCCTTCTCTGAGATGTACGAGCTTATAGGTGGCACATTTGTAGAAATCGATAGTGTGTGATGGTATTGGCAATGTGGCATTCAAAGTGTAATATGTTATGTGAAAGGTAATCGTTATCTGGAGCTTCATCACCCGAGAATGAAAAAAACAAGGTAGATGTGGTAGGGCTATGTGGGTCACACCCATTAGGATATAGTCATCACCTTTCTAGATTAGCCTATTTCGGGTGTGTTGTGTATGCTTTGGGATCCCAGACAGGTTAGGAACGATGGGGTGATGTCATATTTTGTACTATCTGCGGTAAAGGTAGGCCGGTTCTATGTTGGTAGAGGACCATCTATTAGTGCCTTGGTGCATTTTTCTAGAGATGTACTGTTGAAAGATAGTCCCTTACCTTGTCATTATATGGAATCGGTTCACCAAAAAGTGCCTTTGAACTTGATTATAAAGCCTAGTATGCTGGAATTTAATAATGTAACAATTTTGGCTAAGAATATATAAGTCTACGTGAAAAGTGTTTTCAAAGAATGTCATTAAAAATAATATTCCTAGATTTCGCGTAGCAAATGTTTTGGTTATTATAAGGTAAAAGTCTATTTCATGTTTATGTGCAGCGTGGTCTTATGAGGTATTTTTTGTTTCAAAATATCTGTATTTGAGTTTCTCATACCACTCACATGACTGACCCAAAGTTTATTTTCTTTTTCCCTTAAACTCTGGGTATCCTATTTTTCAGGCAGCGAAATAGTTTGGCAACTTGGTGCATTCTGGATATAACATGAAACATGGAGCTGGATGGTCCTATGTAGATAGTTATTTTTTAATTCCTTTGTATTTTGTATGATGTATCTACCAACACTTGTGAGGATAGACAGTTATAACTATCCTAGTTAGATTAGTACTTACTAGAACTCTTATGGAGCAATTTGGAGCAATTTCATGTACTACTCATATATATAATTAAATGTTGAATATGATGTGAGATTCTGTTTTGTTCTATCTTCTATCTTTATTTCTTTAAAAAACCCCAATAATCAACCTCTTTGGCACTTGGGTTTGTGGCACGTGAATACCGAGGTTGTATTAGTTTCGATTTCTAAGGGTCGAGGAGGTGGGTCGTCACATACTTCTTGCTATAAATGCAGCAAACAGGAAGGAGTGTCTCAAGTTAAGAAATTGTACCAAATTTGACAAAAATAGAAGGAATGCATTCAAAATAAAGTAAGTCTATTCCAAGTCATTAAATGAAGAGAGCGATGATTAACAAGAAATTTTTTGTTATATGGCACATGATGTATGCTAATTTACTTATGATTAATTATTTCAAATAAATGTTGAGTTTCTAACTAATTATAAGTCTTATAGAGAACCTTTAAAGATAATATCAATAAAATAAATCAAGCTAAATTAGAAGTAGGAAGGCTTAGAGATGAAAAATGTTCTTAGCAGTTTGTCATCTCAACTCTCCATGGTTAAAAATGATTTAATTATTTATGGAGAAGAGAGTGACAAATTAAATAAGAAGAATCCTAATTTAAAGTTGTCTATAAAATCACTTAATAGCGATATACTTGATCTTAAAAGTTAATAGCAATTTACTTATCTCAATCATATAAGTATATTAGCAAATCAATTTCAAAGGGCTTAAGACAAATGTTACTAAAACACTGTCGTTACAAATCCAAAATCACTTCACTTTTTATTATCTTTAAAACATTCTTTTTAAAGATTCATTTATGTTCACACGTATAATCAAAATGGCATAAAGATGAATGTTACTAACACATTGCCACAACAAATGCAAAACCAAATCATACTTATTATTAAAAATTCCATTAATTAAAGATCTAAGTATTTTATGAACTCATTTAACAATATTTTAACACTTTAAAATATCATCCAAGCGTTTAAAAACAAATGTTGCTAAAACAATGTTTACGACAAACCCCAAAACACTTTACTGTTCCATTTCCTAAATCCATTTTGAAGATCTAATTACTTTTCAAAAGTATAGTTGAATGGATCAAAATGGATGTTGTACAAACATTGATACTATAAACACAAAATCCACTTTAATACTTGCTATGTATGTTAAAATATCCATTTAAAGTTCCATGTACTTCTCCGTTTTATTAAACAAGATTACATACCATTTAGTGGATTCATAAAACAATTCATAACATAAGTGTTCTAATCTAAAAACTCCTTTTAAACCCCTTTACTAATACTGAACTTCCTTTTCTACAAATAACTTCCTTTTCATAACTTCTATATATTTAAATACTTTTAAAAAGATAGATATTTACATATATTAATTTATTTATAAAACAAAGATATTTAATAAAATACTATAAACCATTTGCAAAACATTATACTATAAAATCCTTTTATAAATATTAATTGAAATCTTTAATAACTTTGGAAACCATATATATACACTACAACAAAAACAAAGCTTTCGCAGCGTTTTATTTCTGCTACCATAATCACTTGCAGCATTTTGAAGAACGCCGCCTAAAGTCATGCTGTAGTAGAGTCAAGGAAAACTGCAGATTTTCTAAAATGTTGCTAAAAGAGGCTACCAAAGCTTTTATAAAAACGCTGCAGTAAATTAATTTCACAGCGTTTATTAAACAATGCAAACTCATTCAGCAACGGTTTGAGAATGAAGTCAAACAGCCTGTTTCAAGTAGACTAGTAATATACTGTAGGTTTGAAACGCTGCAAAAAATATTCAGCAGCGGTTTCATTTTGGTCGGTTTAATATCTGCAGCGTTTTGTTACTTTTAGTGTTGCAGCTATTTTGAAACGCTACTATACATCAACAATTTTTCTGCATTTTAGAATTACTGCACCAATTTTAAAACAATTATAAAAGCCATGAATAATGTATTCAAAAACAAACTACTCAATTTATAGAACACTAATAGATATAATATGCTATTATAAGTAGTTATAAAGATTAAACATAATCAAAGCTACATCAATTTCATATACCATAAAATTTAGTCAGATACAACATTTTATATGTTTTAAGCACAAATGTTAGCGACATAAAATCTAAAAAAGGAGCTTGCTAAAAGAGAAAATATAAATCGTGGAAAGTCAAAATTCGTCGCCATCAAAAGCCTAATATGCCTATAAGAAAAAAATGCAATTAAAGATTATTGATAGAAGATAAGAAATATGAGTTTATTAACCATCAAATACGAAAAGTTCAAGTTAATTTGACATGGATACTACATGGATTAAGATCAAGAAACTAAACATTTAAAGCACAAAAAAATGTATGCCAAGAATATCCAAAAGACAAACATATATAAAGTTCATACTACACAACCTTAAATGAACCACCCATGGAATGTTTGACCAAGTTTACGTATATTTTCAAGATATTACACAATCGGTTATTAAAAAAATTACTACATATACAATACAAATTTATCTAAAAATTAGATGTCCAGTAAAGTTATACTAAAACTAGGAAATATAGTATACAATTTTAGTTTCCAAAATAAAGTCTTTCATGTTTGATATTTACTAACCCAGTATATTGTCCGATAGTGAACTGATGATATCAGATATTGAATTTTGTATTCCATTAGCAAAGCTTATCGATAATAATTGGAGTATGTCATCCCAACGTCAACCAAGAATAAATTAAATGCTTTTGATACTCGGAACTAGAAGTAATAATATCAGTGTCTCTTATGCTGCTGAGATCTTTGCAAATCCTAGCGAATTCTAAAGATGGCATTCTTACGATAGCTTGATATTCAGATTCTGGAATGCCAAGACGCTCACTATCAATATCCATAAGCTTCATCTCAAAGTCAGCAATCTTGCCTTGTCCTATTTCAGAGTGGAATTAGAAAAGAATCATCAGACCCAAATAATCAAGATTCATTTCAAATTAAAGACAAAAGAACAATTAAGGGCTTCGCTCAATCAACAAAGTCTATGTAAGAATTAAACATTCATGACACCAATGTATTATACAAAACATACAAACTGGTTGCATTAGTCAATTATAAGTACAAGTAAAAGACAATCAAGCCATCTATTTGCAATTGTATTATTTACTACGCATTAGTTTACATGAGTCTAGTGAAATATACCATGCATAGATTCAATTAGTCATAGGCTGCTGTCCTTTGAGCTTAGCTAGCATAACCAAGTAGGAAAACAAAGACAAACAGAAGTTATAGAAAGATAACTCAGTGCTACCACTAACCATAAGGAATAAGGTAAAATTTAAAAAGATTAAACATCGTGCGAAAAATATCATCGGAGTGTACAATAAAGTCTATATTGCAGCATAATCTCAAGATTTAGTTACCAGTGGCTAAGCCTCTATCATGAAATTTAAGGTCATGAGCTCATCTGGAATTTGGGCACGTTGAGGGGTAGCATATATAAATTTATCCAATAAGCAGAAAAATAAAAAACTTCTTTCTAAAACAAATTTTGACCTTCTTACTTGTGCTATCTAGTGTAATATTGGCCTAACTACATTTTTACATACTGATTGTGACCGATTTATTTACCAGTTTGAACGTCAATTATCTTAAATATTAATGCTAAAGATTGTAAAGGAAACTTGTAACTCTATTATTGAACTTTATTTTCTGAAGCTAACTCATTTGACCAGAACTATTCAGTAGTAGTTTCAGATGATAGTTCAATATTACTAATCATCATTATCGTCCTAGCCTTTTCCCCAGATGAATAGGGAGCTAAACTACATGTACCTAATACATCCCAATAAATTAATTACGATCTTATAATTGATCAAAATGTAGATACTAAACATTTGCATTCTTTTCGCTACACACAAAGTGTTTTTACACCTACTCGCCAAGGTTATATAGTGTAACGACCCTGACTCGGCCTTCGAAAAATCGACACCGAATACATTACCCGTATTTGAATGCCATAGATCCAAACGTCGAATCTGGTTCGCCGAAGCTTATAACACATTAAGTACAACAACACATCAGAAGGAAAATGAACACCACTGATATAAAATATTCGATACAACAATTTGATACAAATGATATCAATATCAGAGATACAATAGCAGAAAGATAATACCATAGCGGAACAATATCACTTAAAGACCGAAGGGACTCCAAAAGAATCCAACTCCATATCCAATGCTCCAAACTCCAAATCGAAAGCTCGAACCACCAACATACTTTCCAAACACGAACCGAGAAACCCCATCACGTTGTATTAAGCAAGGTCAGCCATCCAAAGACTGAAGAAAATTTCCAAAGACTAAAGGCTACCGAGCTACACCTACTATTCAATTATATGAAAAATCCAACTCTAGACTGCCAGTGTGGAAAATTATGGGCACCCAGAGTTTAGATAGGGGACAATAAACTCTAGGTCAGTCTTGGGACTGGTGTGAGCAAACAAAAACAGTTTGTCTTTAACAAAAGCAAAAGAAAAGACTTTTAAAGAAATCTGCAATGCTTTTTGGAAAATAAAACTGCCATAAGGCCTCCCGACACACACATAATGCAATTGCACACTTGGGAGAGTTTTCTCCTTATGATAGTCAAACATGCTTACTATGCAAAATCCTTTTTGATATTATTATTAGTGCATAGTGGAAAATATTTCGAAAGTATAATATTAATCTTAGCCAGCATACGTACCATTATAGTATGCCTATTATAGCTACCATGTTAAATGGCAGGTTCTACAACTAAAATCGTACAAGGCGTGTATTGGATGATTGGATTCCTAACAGATGGTCAGGCTAAGGAACTTCCTTATCAAATAGGACGCCTCTAGAGGGACGCCCCTAAGAACCAAATCGGTTCCCCACCAACACAAGGCCGGGTTACCCCTGCCCGGAAGTAACACCTACAAGTAAGCCATCTCCGGTCGTTACCGACCTTTGTCTCGAGATTCACCAACTAATAGCAACAACCACGCAGTTAAATATCTGGGCTCCATACCATGATACCACTTTTTATCCAGAAGGAAATCGACATAGCCTAGGGGAACGACCCCTAAAAACCTTGCCGCAACATTCCTGTTTCGACCATTTCCGGGTTATGAGGTTCGTCGAAGTCTCGTCCACAAAGCTACACTTTTCACAAAGCCATGCTTTGAACAACAAATGATCAATAGCACTTCGTATGCCACATTACCAAATTGGGAATGTATCACTAGTAACCATCAAATACATAACCTCTGAGCTCATACGTCTCGGAAAAGGGTGTTAAGCTAAGAGAATAAACACCCCACCACCAAATAGAAATGTATTTGATAGAAACCAGCTTTACATCTCAAAGTACAATCTCAGACACACATCCATACAAGTCTGTTCCGGGTTCGAACAGAACCGAATGCACTTACAAAGAAGCCCTTGCCATATGGGTATTCACTATTCCGATCGGACCCCCCATCGCATATGGAGATCTCTATACCAACGCGACTCAATGCAGAGACATTCGATGGGTTATCCTTTCATTCTCGAAAATACCCGGTCTTCAACGCTGGTCTTCAAATTCTATCCATATCGTCGTATCATTATTCAAAATGGGTTATATGACACAAGGTCCTTTCCCGGCTAAACCGAATAATGAGCTTAATATTTAAAACATATGGATACTGGGATGTCAGTTAAGTCACAACTTAAAGCCCAAAACCTTTCTTTAAATGGTTTGAACAAATTACCATTTTAATCTTTAAACAAAAAGATTCACTTCACAAAGTTCACCTATCTTCCACAAAGATTCATTCACAATATTTAAACAAAAGATCTATCTTTAAGATCCTCTTTTGTTTGAAAATAAAATTCACCAAATACTTCACAAAGATTCCTTCATAGCTTTCGAAGCAATTCTATTTCAAACTTGATTTTTTCAATACAAATTGGAAATACTTTCTTTAAATGAAAGCTATTATTATTTTGAAAACAAATAGATTTCATTTTCAAAAAAAAATCCGATTTTATTTGCACAAGTTAAAGCCCTTCACGTATAGAACCTGGATTAAATTCAAATTCCCAAAACAATACATTTTAAAATAGTTTAAAACCCGAATAAACAAATTTATAACTTGTATAACCTTTTTAAAGCATAATTTCCAATATAGAATTCAATTCAAATCTTGAATTCAAATTCAAATCGAATTACTTTAGTTTCCAAAACTTTATCAAGTTATTCAAAATAACTTTTATCTTTAAAACTCCTTTTCAAGAACTTTCCATATTCAACCCACTTACATTTCCAAAACCATTTGGATTCAAAATTTGACTTTTTAAAAATAATATTTATATTTCAAAACATATGTGACTTATCTGATTTCCTCGTGCAATCCATATTGGTGTGTGTATGGTGCAGTCCAAGGGTTTTACACAATAGTTCAACATCACCAATCATCACAGATTCAAGTACATCAATATCGATAAGCGGTATAATCTATAACGTTTATCTCCATTCACAGATTTACAGATAAATAGTATAAATTTATCACAGATAAATAAATTACTTTCATCACAGATCGCACCAAAACAATTCATAGCACAAAGCATAACATATCAGGTATATCAAACAATTCAACAATCAATAGAGTTCAAACATCCAAAAGTAAGATCAATTAATTATCTCATTAATTTAAATCAGACTAATCACTTATGATTAAATTATTAATCCTGGTTAATTAATATTAATTAATTACAAATCATTCGACTAATTATCCTTTAATCATTCATTAATTAACCTTTAATAATAAATTAATTATCCTTTTATAACAAATTAATCAACCCTTTAATTATAAATAAATCAACCTTAATAAATCAATTAACCTTCAATCATTTGATAATTAACCCCTAATTACTTACCCTTAATTACATTTATTAATTAACCCTTAATTAATTATCATTAAATTAATTATCCTTAATTAATTACAATAACTAATTATCTTTAAGTAATTAATTACCCTTAATTACTTTCATTAATTAACCTAAATTAATTGTCCCTTAAATTATTAATTAATTAATCCTTAATCATAAATTTATTTAACTTTTTAACCAATATTAATTAACCTTAATTATTAATTAATTAACCTTAATCATTAAGTTAATTAACCTTAATTAATAAGTCCATCAACCTTTAATCATTAATTTATTAATCTTAAATTATTAAGTAATTAATCTTTAATTACAAATTAATTAATTAATTAATTCTTAATTAATTTCATTAACAAATGAACCCTTTAATTACTCTTTAACTAATTATCCTCAAATTTCCTTCCTAATTTAATCATTATGAAATTACATATGAACACACTTAGAAATTAATTATAAAATTAACCATATCTATATATTTAACTTTTACCTTTAAAACATTGAAACTTGCTTGAAAATCTTGTTAAACACTATCACTTTGAAAACTTGTTTATTTTAACTAACTTTGAAAATTTTTGTTTAGAATTTTGTTTTGATTTACATTTCTTTTAAAACTTGCTATTACTTTATTTCAATCCGAGACCAAACCTCGTCTTCCCGAGAAACAACCTGATCCAGAACGCTTCATCCCCGAGCTTATACCCGAGTCTCCCCTTCTATATTTTTCTTAAAACTTGTTTTTGATTCAAACTTTAAAACCTGGTTTATAATAAAAGCAACCCGAGTTACTTCACTAAATTCTTCGAGATGTTCCCGCAACCAACTCGAGTTCAACCCGAGCTAGAACCCTTCTTCCCCTAAGTCTAAACAAACCCAGACTTCAACGTGAATGTGCACGTGCACACGCAATCGGAGCAACTTCGATCATCAACGCCGACGCCTACAGTCACTGATCATCTGCTCACCTCACCTGAGCGTCCAAATTCCTCAAACACGACGTTGATCGAAATCGAGCTTTTCAACTCAACTCGGACCAAAACTTGCTGACGAAAATCCTCTTCGCCCCGCCTCATGACTACGCCAGAATCCACACGACACTAATCACTATGAGAAATGCGGATTATGAATCTTAAGGCTAGAGTTAACACTAGAGGGGGGTGAATAGTGTTTATAAAGAGTTACTAAATCTTTTTGAGTTTATGTTGATTTATACACAGATGCATGCAATATACAGATATAGATATAATCACAGAAACTAACACGGATGCAGAAATAAAATAAAAAGCAGTAAAGGAAATAACACACCGGATTTTATACTGGTTCGGAGTTACCTTACTGTAACAGCCCAAATTTAACAAGTATTTTTCATTTTATTTTTAGAACTTTGGGATTTATTATATAAAAATTTAAATTTTAAATTTATCAAATCATTGCCCAAATTTCTAAATAAAAGATAACATTTCTAAAATTTTGCCTTTAGTTAAAGATTAACTCTAATTAGAATTTATATAAATTCTAAAATTTTAATCTTTTAAACTCTAATTTCCAGTTCTTTTAATATATTTGTAACAGCATTCTATAACTTCACTTTTGTCCTTTTCAAAATTTGGTTATATACCTTTAATATAAGTAATTTATATTGGGTGAAAGAAATATAATTTTACGCATATACATTAGTTCTTAATAAATGGTAAATAAATCAAAGGTCAATTAAGTAATAAACAAATTTATAGGGTAAATAATCTATTTAATTACACCTTTAAGTTGTATGTTTATATCCATTTTGATAAAATTTGGTTGACGTAAATGATACGTATTTATATTAAATATTCTTAAAACGTATAAAAATTTAAGCGTTATTTTTGTTATAAATATGAGCGTAATTTTTGAGTTGGTTATTGCGTCTATAGTGCGCATTCCAAAAATATATACCTTAACTGAAAATGGTTAAATAAATCAGTAAACGTGCATTTTTGAGTAGGAGAGAAGCATATCTGTTTCAATTTTTCCTTTGACCGTGACTGGACATTTACCTTTTTAAAGATATTCCACTTCCCTTTTTGCTGCAACTATTTTTATTTAGTATAAAATCTTTGAATAAAGTAACGTTCAAATCTAATATTATTGTCGTTTCCTCCGGTATCAACGCTAGTTTCTTCTCATTATTAAGCACGTTCGCAAATTGTTCAAATTCCATAATCGTTCACATTTTATTCTTGCCATGGTTACCTAAAAATCAACGCAAGATATTCTCTTTAATATTTACACGTTCGCACAAATTATTCTTTTGGTCAATTTTCCATTTCCGTTTTGAAGCAAATTGATTGCTTTCCGTTTTATGTTCTCCTTAATTACGAAATCCATGGCATAATTCCATCACACAACAGATTTCCTACCTATTGCTTATAATAGGAATAGAACCAAGTGGCCGTGTATAACAAGGAATAAATATGTGCTCAATCAACTCATGGGCCTTTTTAAAATATTTATATTCTTCTTGCCCAAAACTTTATTTCTTGCCTAAATCAACGCATAGCTCATTGATAAATACAAGTCACGAACACTTTTTCTTTACCTCTTCTTTTGGACTTCGTCTCCCAGCTTGTGTGGAGCTTTAGGTAATGGCAGTTATTTTCTTTCTTCTCCCTTTTATTTTCTTTTTCTTTGTTTTCTTTTACTTCACTTTGCTGCTCCACCTGAAGCTTTGAAATTCCATTTTCATTCTCCACCTTTTGCAAACTTTATGCCTAAGAGTATCTTACTGTGTGAAATCGTGTGCATACAAAAAATAATAATAATAATAATAATAAAGGAAATCAATTTTCATAAGCACGGTAAAAAATGTAGGTGGGTTATAGGCTGGATTTCGTAAATTTTCAACGTGAATACGTTGCATGTGAATAGGATATAGGCATGAGCCACCTAAGTTTAGCTTATTGTTTCTTTTTTTTATCTAGCACGTTATAATATTTGGTTCTAATTTAAGAAAGAAAAATAATAACAACGTGCATAAATGGCCGAGAATAGTAGTTGCGTGTCCAAATTTTAAACCAAAGTTTCATCACCTTTTGCATTATTGGAAAAAATAAGTGTGCGTGCACCACTTTTTGATCACGGACTTTATAACTAAATTTCCCACTGTTCATTCTATAGCATTCATATAATTCAAATAGAAATTTGGGTCGAGCTTTGAAAATGGGGTCAAGTCTTGGTTGGAGTGGTCGAGAAATTGTGGCAATCATCCTTTTATTTTAATCTCGTTCCAATTGTTATTTAAAATTTTGATCTTTTTGAATTTCGCGTAATTAATTATTCATTTATCTTGTTCAAGATATGAAACGGATTGGCTCATCTTCCAATCATTGAGCGTTCCTTCTGTACGCTGATCTGTTGTGGTTACCGTAGTTTTGAATCAAAATCTTCAGCTTCGTAAAGGTGAGTATTCTCACCTGACAAACATACTTATATATCTGTAAATTTAATAACAAGTGTAATTGTAAAATAATTATATTTAATTTTATTTGTCTGTGATATAAACTTATGATGTTAAAACCCATTATTGAATTGACACATCATCAGTTATATTATCTACTGTTAAAGGCATACGGTTATTTATTTATTTATTGTTAAATGCATGTTGTTATTTTTTTATTTAGTTATTTACTTTTACCACACTGCAAGTTCCCTGTAGAATAGAATCGTTACGGGATGAAATGATAGGCTTGAGCGATATTTATTTATTTATTTATTATTTAACTTGGGAATGCGGGTTTGAAATATAGAACCCGATTTTTCTTTATAAATTACGGATTGAAATGATATATTCTACGTATCATTTGACTTAGGTTAGAAAATATTATACAGACCCATGGATATATATATTTATATATATATATATATTGAAAATATTAAATGTTTTAAATGTTATAATTCTTTGTTTAAAATTTGATAAAAAAAATGATTTTATATGTATAGTGATATTATACTAGTTAAATATGTAAATAAATGTTAGAAATTTAAAGTATAAATTTATCTTGAAAATTTGGATTTGTAAAGCAAATGGAATTTAAGTTAAGAAATAAAATATGAAATTTGGCATAACATGAATATAAAGCGAATTAATAAAGGTTAAGTTTTCTATGAATTAAATAGTTAAATTAATGGAAAATATGGAAGTTGAAATATAACTTGATTTAGAAATGGGAGGCTGGTTTTGAAACAAAGGCAAGTTAAGAAAATAATTGAAAATTTATTTTATTATGGAAATGGTAATTTAACTTAATTGTTAAGTAAAATTCATAGAAATTTTGCACTTAATTTTAATAAGTAAAAATAAAGAAGTTAGATATATATTTGCAAACTTTACTTTATAAAAATCATAAATTATTGAGTAATTTAAATGATTATTTAAGATTATGATTTTATAAGTCAAATTTGTTTAAATAAAAGCTTATTTCTTGCTAAAATTATATTTAATTTACTCAAATCTATTGTAAAGGATATTTCCGCACTTTGCAAGTGTTGAAATTGATACAAATGAGCTAAGGCTAAACCTTTGGGATTTATATGGGATTTTGTAAGAATTATACTTCTCCTTTAAATATTTTTATATATAGTATTTTATTGAAATAGAAAACTATTTTGGATTTTTATAACCATGGGTAATAATAACGTTGGTTGTTAAAGAGACCGGGATCGGATATGGGCATACTCTCTGTCGATATCGAAAACCACTTTAACAACCCTGTACGCAGTGGAGATTCCAGAATGAAGTAGGATGGTGGTGACGTTTCCTTTGAGATAAATACGTGGACCCGACTCCCATGAGTTGGCATAAGGTGGCTAAACAAGTGCGATTCTCGGATTAATGAGGTAGCACCTCTGATCGGACGCACTTCTTCATATGCCATTCTATTACTCTGTGGTTGTTTGGTGCGCACCTTTGATTTGGGAGTGTTGTTCGAGGTGGGCGGTAGTAGCAGCTACGTGTTTCCACTGGTCCGGATGCGTAATTGGTATATCTACCATGACATTGCCTAGTTGTGCTGTGTCACCTACCCTAGCGAGCCCCGTACGAGTTTGATTTGTGTCGTACCTATGGAGTATCCTCTGGTAGCCTCCCGATCAGGAGGTATTACGGTACTGTATAGACTATTGACACTATTACGTGTTATGGGCTATATGGGTAACCCCTTAACGCTATTTTAAAGTAAGCTTATTTTACTAATAGACACTATTATAACAGCAAAATATTACTACATAGTAAATAGTTTAATGGATCCTTAGAGGATGAGCGGTCCCAAGCATCCTTTAAGTTACTTGCTCTATATTATAGTTCACTTGAATTAGCTTACACTGTATAAGTATGTATGTCCTGACTCGAGTGTTTATGTTTTATTTTACGCTCGGGTCAGCCTGAGTTTCAGTTCAGACTTCACCTCCGGAGCTAGGACTTCAGCAGATCATCTCTTTTCAAGCTACCGTCAAGTTTTGTTCAGTTCTTATTTTAGCCGTTGTAATAAAGACAATTTAATATTGAGAGTTTCTGTGGAGACTTCAACCTATATTTGATTTAAGACTATGTAGTTTATATTTATTTTGAGACTATTGATAGTGGCTTCATGAACCACTATGTTATTTTTTATTTCTGCTGTGAGTATTCTGATTTCTGTGTCTGTGGTTTTGTGGTTTGATTTCATTTGCTCCTAATTTATTTACAATCTACTGTTTTGAACTATTCAAGCTTGACATATTTTAATGTATTGTCGAATTTGAATGGTGCAAAATAGTGGGTCGTTACACCTACATCCAGTCCCGCACACAAGTATGGATTTCTTTTCAAAAGCAATCTTTTACAATTACACCCTCGATTTCAAGGCTACGAGGTACGCCCTCCAGAATCACAATCATCTGGGTAGAGATATTTGATTATCCTGGCCACAAGTTCATCCACTTGATTTTATGGGCAACAAGTTCACCCAATTGATTTCCCAAGGCTACAATCACACCTTATCTCGCTTGATTGATTTTCAAGGCTACAATCACACCTTTTCTCGCTAAGTTGATTACAAAAAGCCTATAACTCTGAATAGCACTGAGGATCTTGTTGAGAGAGTGATAGAGAATTAAACTACGAATGATCGAGTTCGATTCAATGTTGATTTCGGCAGAGTAATGGTAAGAATATGTATTAAGAAAAGTGGAAGAAGAAGAGGAGTGAAAAACCAGAAAATCTGATGTAAAATTCGTTGAAACTGTCCCCTATTAATAGAAGAACAACAGTCACGCCCATTCGTGATAAGTTATGACGAATAGACACTTCTTTTGAAATTTAAATTTTAAACTCAACTGACACCATGTCGACATGGTCACCATGAGTATGTCGACATCCCAAAGCATTTTTTGATAATTTGATTTTCTTTGAAAATAACATTTATCTTATATTAAAACTATTTTAAACCTTATAAATATACTTGATTATAGTTAAGATTCATAAGTAAATATAAAAAATAATATATGTAGAATTTAACTACAATTTTATATTTAAAGGTTAAATATATTATATTAAAAGATAGTTTAAAATCAGGAGTAATTTGACTTTGAAATTAAAGATGATTTTGAGGCTAAAATTATTTAAAATCAGGATAGAGGTTTTTGATGTTTTTAAAAGGAAGGTTTTGAAATTATTTTGAAAACAAGATATAAGTTTGAAAAATCATTTTGAATAAAAAGTTAGCAGATACAAAATAATGTTCCACTAGATTTTTCGTAGGTTCCATCCTACTTAGGGTTCCATCCCTTTAACTGGCTCGAAGTCGATTTCATTCCACGAATAAATTGGATTTTAAGATGCCAGTGCTTTTCTATGAGTTTTAACAAAATTTCTAACTAAAGAATAAATTACTTGAATTCTTGAACTCTTGATAATCTTGATACTCATGAGTCTTCAATCTTGATATCTTGAATCTCTATGCTGTACAGTCTTCATTCTTGTTACCTGCATGGTTAAATCCTGCATATACATATACATCTAAACTTATAATGTTAGTGTTTATATTATACATATATATCTAAACTTATAATGTTAGTATTTATATTTTATGTTTTATTCTAAGGTTGATGTCATCAAAACCATCATCTCACGGACTAACAATCTCCTCCTTTTTGATGATGACAACCTTTGTTTATAAAATATTACTTTTATCCTAATAACTCCCCTAAAACTAATAACTCCCCCTTAATCCATGCCTAATTACCCTATTTTATACTTCTCCCCCTTTGTTATCAATAGAAACAAACTCTAAACTTTGTGACTCCAAACTATATAACTCTCCCTAAATTTAATATTCTATGCGATTATAATGATAGTGTTATCATAAATAATCAACACTTAGATCTAATAATAAATCTAATCCTAAACTACTAACTATCTTAAGTACATAATAACCGTATAGTTATATGTATTAATAGGAAGAACACACACGTAAGAACACAATTAATTTATTAATCATATAGTTATATGTACATTTTCGTTGTAAACGCAAGAAGGAATAAAAAACAATGGTAAAGAAAGAGAAGAAACTAATGTGTGTTTTTGAACATAGGAGATCTATGAATCGAACATTTTGGATAGTAGAAACAGAAACTCCCACGTTATTCGACAAGATTCCCATTCTTGTCAAAACACACTTCTCCAACACACACGACTTGGTCATCATCCTCCGCGTGCACTTCTTCCATGGGTTCTCCTTCCTCTTCTTCTTCGTTGGCCTCTTGTTCTTGATTGAGTAAAGAATCTTCAACAATCAAGATAGGGTTGGCTTGATTATCCATTATAAATTTTTGCAAATTTCTAAGAATCTTGCCTTGCCTTTCTTGTTCCTTTGCTATATGGAGTTGAATCACTTGAATTTCAGTCATCATCTGAAGTGCATCCTTCAAAGGGTCCTCTATTTTAGTCACACGAGCGAGAGTAGTACGTTGAAATGGACCAGATGTACGAGAGGGGAACGAAAAGGTTGATTTTATTTTGGATTTGGAAGAGGAGGCCATTGATTATTTGATTTCAGAGATAAGAATAGAGAGATAACAGAAAAGATGAATAAAATTTCGAAAATGTTAAGAATATATAAACAATTATTTTGAATTTTGGTGGAAATTTCAAAATTTAAAAACATTGTATGTCAACATAGGGTAGAGGAGTATGTCAACATAGTCTTTGAATTTTTTCCTATTTAAGTTATTTTGAATTAGTTTTAATTATACTTTTGTTTATTTATATTTTATATTTCAATTATTGTACAAATACCTAATTCTCTTCTTAATTTAGTAAATATAGATTCATTTAATGGTTTTGTTAAGATATCAGCAATTTGATTCTCAGAATTGATATAATCTAGAGTGATTACTTCCTTACTTATATTATCTCTGAGAAAATGATGTCTGATATCAATATGTTTAGTTCGAGCATGTTGAGTAGTATTTTTGGATAAATTTATCGCACTCGTATTATCATAATAAATTGGTGATTTTGAAAATTTTAAACCATAATCTTTTAAAGTTTGTTGCATATATATTACTTGAGAACAAGCCAAGCAGCAGAAATATACTTTGCTTCAGTTGTTGATAAAGAAACTGTCTTTTGCTTTTTACTAAGCAAAGAAACTAGAGAATGCCCCAAAAAGTGACAAGTCCCACTTGTACCTTTTCGGTCTGATTTACAACCGGCATAGTCAACATCACAGTAAGATATTAAGTCAAAAGAATCATTTTTAGGGTAAAATAAACAATAATCAGATGTGTATTTAACATATCTTATGATTCGTTCTACGGCTTTTAAGTGGGTCTCTTTAGGTTGATATTGATATCTGGCACAGAGACAAACACTATGCATGATATCAGGTCTACTAGCAGTAATATAGAGTAGTGATCCAATCATTCCTCTATATAAATTTTGATCTACATCTTTCGAGAGATCTTCTTTACTAAGGTACTCATTGGTTGCCATGGGAGTGGGTTTTCCACTCGCAGTAGTCAAACCAAATTTACTAATTAGGTCTTTAGCATATTTTTCTTGACTAATAAAGATACCATTATCTAATTGTTTTATTTGTAATCCTAAAAAGAAATTTAATTCACCCATATGACTATCTCAACCTCTTTTGTCATTAATTCAGAAAATTCTTTATTCATTTCAAAATTAGTTGATCCAAAAATGATATCATCTACGTAAACTTGTACTAGTTGAATATCATCTTTATTTCTTTTAATAAAAAGAGTATTATCTACTTTACCAATTTCAAAATTTGATTGTAATAGATAAAATTTTAGTCTATCATACCAGGCTCTAGGAGCTTGTTTTAGACCATATAAAGCTTTCTTAAGTTTGTAAACATGACTTGGTAATTTATCATTTTCAAAAAGTGGTGGTTGTTCAACATATACTTCTTATTTTACAAATCCATTTAAAAAGGCATTTTTAACATCCATTTGAAATAATTTGAAATTATTATGATTTGCGAAAGCAAGTAGAATCCTGATGGCTTCCAATCTTGCTACGGGAGCAAAGGTTTCATCAAAATATATTCATTATTCTTGACAATAATCTTGAGCGACTAATCGAGCTTTATTTCTAACTATCTCTCCTTGTTCATTCATTTTATTTTTATAAACCCATTTGGTTCCAATTATAGTTTTATTTTCAAGTCTAGGAACAAGTTCCCAAACATTATTTCTAGTAAATTTATTTAATTCTTCTTGCATAGCCAAAATCCATGAATCATCAGTTGATGCTTCTTTTGGATTTTTGGATTCAATAGTTGATATAAAAGCTACAATACTCATTTGATTTAGTTGATTTCTAGTTTTAACAACAGATTGCATATCTCTCAATATATTTTCTATAGGATGATCTTTTAAAAGTTTAGTCCTTATTCTATTTAAAATATAACAGGCGGTAGCAACTGCTTCTGCCCAAAAATTCTTTGGTAAATTACTATCTGAAAGCATAGTTCTCGCACACTCTTAAATCGTCCTATTTTTATGTTCTACTACTCTGTTATGTTGTTGAGTTCTTGGAAATGAAAATTTGTGAGTTATTCCCTTTTTATTGCAGAACTTCTCAAACTTTTCATTTTCAAATTCACCACCGTGATCACTTCGAATCGTTATAATTTTTAGAGAAAATTGATTTTGAATTCTTTTTGAAAAGTTCTTAAAACATTCAAAAGTATCACTTTTATGTTTCAAAAATATTTTCCATGTAAATCTAAAATAATTATTTACAATTAAAAAAACATATTCACTATGATTTATTGACAGAGTTTGAGATGGACCAAATAAATCAAGATGAAGTAATTCAAGAGGTTTTGAAGTTGAAATCATATCTTTTAATTTAAAGGAACTTTTTCTAAGTTTTCCTAATTGATATGCATCACATAAACTATCTACTTTAAAATTCATTTTAGGGAGATCTCTTACTATATCATGTTTTGACAGTCTAGTTAAGAGTTTGAAATTCAAATTCCCAAATATCTTATGCCAAATCCAAAGGTCACTTGTATTTTCCAATAGACACGGGTTATCATTTGAAAATTTCATACTAAGAATATAAATATTCTTTTTCCTGACTCCCTCAAATATTATGGTTGCGTATCTTCGATGTGACATTTATCTTTTCCAAATTTAATTTTATATCCTTTATCGCAGAGTTGACTTATACTTAGCAGATTATGTTTTAGATTATTAACTAGTAAACATTAGTAACAGTACGAGTTTCAGAATTACCGACTTTGCCGATGTCAATCACATATCCTTTTGAATTGTCTCCAAAGTTAACCAGTCCTCCATTTATGTATATAATATCATTCAGTATATCTGGATTGCCAGTCTTGTGTCTAGAACATCCACTATCAAGTACCCATTTGTTCTTTCTGATCTGCACAATTTGTTCATTGTGGATTGATTCCTTAACAGCCATAAAGCATGATTCCTGAACAACAAACAATTTTGGTAGATAACTTGAATTTGAATATTGATTATATGCAGACTCATGAAACAATGATGATTTGAATATTTCTAAACTAGTATTAACAAATATAGCCATTTTGAAAAAAATTCAAAAATCAGATTATGAAACTTTGAAAACCTTGCTCTGATACCAATTGTGAGAAATGCGGATTACGGATCTTAAGGCTAGAGTTAACACTAGAGGAGGGTTATAAAGAGTTACTAAATCTTTTTGTGTTTATGTTAATTTATACGCAGATGTGTGCAATATATAGATATAGATATGATCACAGAAACAAACACAAATACAGAAATAAAATAAAAAGCGGTAAAGAAAAGACCACACCGGATTTTATACTAGTTCAGAGTTAGCCTACATCCAGTCCCACGCACAAGTACGGATTTCTTTTCAAAAGAAATCTTTTACAATCACACCCTCAATTTCAAGGCTATGAGATACACCCTCCAGAATCACAATCCTCTGGGTAGAGATACATGATTTTCCGGGCCACAAGTTCACCCACTTGATTTTACGGGCAACAAGTTCACCTAATAAATTTCCCAAGGCTACAATCACACCTTACCTCGCTTGATTGATTTTCAAGGCTACAATCACACCTTTTCTCGCTAAGTTGATTACAAAAAGGCTATAACTCTGAATAGCACTGAGGATCTTGTTGAGAGAGTGATAGTGAATCAAACTACGAATGATCTAGTTCGATTCAATGTTGATTTCGGTAGAGTAATGGTAAGAATATGTATTAAGAAAAGTGGGAGAAGAAGAGGAGTGAAAAACCAGAAAATCTGATGTAAAATTCGTTGATACTGACCCCTATTTATAGAAGAATAACAGTCATGTCCATTCATGAAGATTTATGACGAATAGACACTTCTTTTTAAATTTAAATTTTAAACTCAACTGACACCATGTCGACATGGTCACCATGAGTATGTCGACATCCCAAAGCATTTTTTGATAATTTGATTTTCTTTGAAAATAACCTTTATCTTAAATTAAAACTATTTTAAACCTTATAAATATACTTGATTATAGTTAAAATTCATAAGTAAATATAGAAAATAATATATGTAGAATTTAAACATAATTTTATATTTAAAAGTTAAATATATTACATTAAAGATAGTTTAAAATCAGGAGTAATTTGACTTTGAAATTAAAGATGATTTTGAGGCTAAAATTATTTAAAATTAGGATAGAGGTTTTTGATGTTTTTAAAAGGAAGGTTTTGGAATCATTTTGAAAACAAGATATAATTTTGAAAAATAATTTTGAAAAAAAAGTTAGCGGATACAAAACATTGTTCCACTAGATTTTTCGTAGGTTCCATCCTACTTAGGGTCCATCCCTTTAACAGGCTCGAAGTGGATTCCATTCCATGAATAAATTGGATTTTAAGATGCCAATGCTTTTCTATGATTGTTAACAAAATTTCTAATTAAAGAATAAATTACTTGAATTCTTGAACTCTTGATAATCTTGATACTCATGAGTCTTCAATCTTGATATCTTGAATCTCTATACTGTACAGTCTTCATTCTTGTTACCTATATGGTTAAATCCTGCATATACATATATATCTAAACTTATAATGTTAGTATTCATATTATACATATATATCTAAACTTATAATGTTAGTATTTATATTTTATTCTAAGGTTGTTGTCATCAAAACCATCATCTCACGGACTAACAATCACAATGCTCCGATGATCCACGAACCTTTTCCCTTAGAAGCGATCGCCTCTGATCCACCGTGGTTGACAAAAACATCTCGTTTTCCTCATCGAACAAAACTGAGTAATAAGCCCTAATTCTTCATCGAACCGTCAACTTGATCTTTCATAAATTTAATCTGTATTTTTTCGACACTTCCCAACATACAAGCTATCTTCGACATAAATCTCGAAACCCAATATTTCCCCGATCATCAGAAATTGATGAATTTGCGGTTTCTGTTCATCTTAAAATACCTCACCATATACCTATTTAAAAATTATGATTACTTTACCTAAATTTATCATTTTGCAATACGAATCACGTTATAAAATCCAATCTCGAAATCTTTAAAATTGATTTTCCAGATTTAAAAAGGTTTACTGTAATTTTCTTCCTTTCCAGTAGAATAATTTACGTATTTTTCTTATAAATATTTTTAAAAATAGCATTAGATTAATATAAACAAAACTACTTTAAGGATTGTAGCTTAACATCAATTATAGGAAGAGATGTTGAATTTTTAATCTTGTTTCCGAATCCTGTAAACTAAGAACAGAGCCACTCATACATATGCACTCGGATATTTGCATATGTACAAACATGCAGGAAAATCTACACATCATTCAAACACATTGCATATCCTTATTCACAAATGATTAAGATATATATCAGGTTGAGTTTTCTCACCTGTAGATGGGAAGAACAGAGAAGCTTTTATATTTTGAAAACTGAAAACTGGGATACAACTTGAGTCAATCTGATCTAATGAATTTGATATGCCAATGACTTGGTTTGATCTGAAACTTGCCTTTGCTTTGATCTGGAATTGAGTTTACTTTGATCTTTGATTTGTTGAGTTGGATTATTGCTTCATCTATGAGTTGCTTAGGTTTGATTTTGAATTGCCTGGTTTTAGTTTTCTGGTTTTCATTTTGTTTTGTAGGTTTGATTATTCTGCTCGATTTTCATTACCAGGTTTTGTTTGCATTTTCCTTTCCTAGATTTTACTTTTGAACTTTGCTTTGATATGCAATTTTATTTTGTAGATTTCCTTTTTCTTTTCCGATTTTGGATTAGCTTGAGATGATTTTGTTTTCTAATTTGAATCCGAAGTTTGATTTATTTTCAGATTTGAGAAGTTTAAACTGATTTCTTTTCTTATGCATGTTATTCTAAAATTTAATTTAGAAGAAAAAAAAATTAAATGCTACTTGTTACTTTCTACTAACACTTGTAAATACATGTTTAAAATTTTCTTACAAATGTCCAATGTGATTTAAATTGTGTTTAAACCCTTAACTTAATTTATAAATTTTGATCCTTGATTTATCAATTTGTATAAATTATGTAATACAATTTCCATTTATTTTTTAAATGTATACAAAACTAAATTTTATTTCAAGTATAAAGAAAGTGTTTTAAAGATTAACTAACTTAATTACGTATAATTTTTAAATAAACATATATACTTTCAAATGTATATATATACATACAAATTACATTTAGTTATATATAAATTAAAAATTAAACTTAAGTTATTATACTTAAATTTATATAAAAAATATTAGTGTTAAAAATATTCAAATTTAACTTTTAGAAAATTATTATATTAATTTCAAAATATAACTTCCAAATAATTATATTATAACTAGAAAACAAATCTTATTAATAGTATTTTCAAATCCAATTTATTTTTAAAAATATTTACAAGTGAATTCACAAATTAAATTCAGTTTATCTTCAAAAATATTTATTTTAGAGTTTCAAATTCAAAATTCAATTCAAAATCAATCTATATACATATATTTATCCGAATTTTCAATTTAATCCATGACTAAATTTATAATCAATATATTATTCAAAATATTTATTTCTGAATTCCAATTAGAAATTCTATTTAAAAATCATATTTACATACATTTATATTAATAAACAAATAAATAATTACTTGAATTTAGAAAATACCAAATTAATTCACAATTAATTCCAAAATTTAAATTAATTACCAATTTAAATTTGATTTAAAAATCGAGATCGTTACATACAGTCTCACGACCGAGTTGTATAAATTATATTTGTATTATTGTAAGCAAATTATCACAGTTCATCAAATACCTAACTCTGATGTAATTTATTACCACAAATTGGCATCCCACTCAACGAAGCAAATAATCAAATAGTTTAAATGCAACAGGAGTCACAAAAATATTGATAACTTCAAGCTGTTGATAACGAGTTCGGGCAGGTATAACAGGATTACTTGCTATCTAAAAATTTCAGTGCTAATATTTAATAGTAACCGACATTAACGTACAAAATCAACAAAAAATATTGATCGTTTTCCAAAAAATAAAAAAGATACTTACAGATAAAAAAGAAACTTACGAGGACTTTTAAACATGAAAGTGACAGTACGTCCACCATCATCGACCTTAAGAGTAATAATATCATCATTTCCAGCACATTTAAGCATCTTTGCCATATTATTCAGATTCATCCCCATAGAAATATTACGATCGCATCTGTAATGCTTGAAACTTTCAGATCCAAGTAGGAAAGCAATAAGCGCGACGTGGCTCGAATCCATGGCTTGGAGAGAAATACCTGATGATCAGCGGTCGAAGTTATAATAATTTTTTCTTTCAAACTAGACTAATATTTTCTAAGTTACTTTGGAGACATATGTGTTGGATAATCAATTTGTGTAATGACAAATCTTACATAGGACATAAAATAATGAATATAAAGGTGTCTTGTAAATGAAATTATAATAATATTTATACCTAAATCAAATAATCAAGCAACTAAGTAGGTTAAACCCACAAAACATGTGTACTCTAACACTAGAAATTGAGCATCAGCTTTCATAAAATCACAGTGCTCCAAAAAATTATGTTTGTGTTATGCTGTATGCATTACATGCAACTATTTATGAGCACAGTGCACATACCAATGCTACTTTTTTATAATAAAATTATAAAATCGCGAAGTTACATATAAAGAGGAAAGCCGTCGTCCCAAACACTTAGCGTAGAAGTTTAACAATTACCTACATGAAAAAAACGATAATTAATTGAAAAACAATGTGCGCATTTATTTATGATTATTTATTTTAATGAAATGTAAGAAAGAAAAAAAATGAAATATGATCCTTCTGATGCAGGAATAAGCATAATAAATTATATCTAAAAATAATAAATCATGCTTACTAGAAGTTGAATCTGCTATAACTTTTGCAGAAGGCCAAGCTATAGTACAATCAAATGCGTCTTCGATAATTTCAAAACCTAGAATGAAGGTCCCATGTATTCAATAGGATGCACAGATGTTGAACTACAATGTACAAAGCTAATAAAATCAAACTAAAAATGCAATAAATTTTTACAGCAAAATTGGACTAAATATTAGTTGATTAAAAATAGCATCTGGATAAATACTTGTAAATGAAGCCAGGTGGAATGCTTATTCAGAAGAGAATAAATAAAGGCGATGAGCAAAAAGAGGTGATTACAATAAGAGTTTCTACTGGTTGGAAATAGCATGATATTTGAATTTGAGCTACTTCTACCTTTGGTAAGTTTCCATTCCACTCACAGCAAGAACGACACCTGATAGCGACGGCTTTTAGCCATCGCCGGCCGTCGCTAGCCATCCTTAGCCGACGCTAAATGCCGTCGCTATTTACCTCGTCGCCCAATAGAATCACGACGGCTCCGTCACATAAATAGCGACGGCTCGCGACTGCATATGTGCCACGTGGAAATTTTCCAACGTCTAATTGGCGTCGCTAACCGTCGCTAATCTGAACAAAATGGCCGTCGCCAGCCGTCGCTATACTAAACAAAATTCTATGCACTTGCACAGCCCATGTACACTTCAAACAATAACTATCAAATACCATCATCACAGCCACTATACACTATATTCATCAACTATAAGCATCATATATCCATCATATAACATCACTATACATTCAAACAATATAAAATCCAACAAAACCAAACAAAATCATATACTAACCCAACAACAATACATATCATGTCAGCTAATACAAGTCATCAAAATATGTACATAGTTTCCCAACCAAAATGTGTGCATAGTTCTCCAACCACAACTACAAACCGTTAACCCAAACAAACCGTTAATACAACTACAAGTCATCAAAATATGTACATAATATCCTGAAATATATATACACCAAACCAACCAAAATGTGTATATACCAAACTGAAATATGAGCAAACAAGCATACCTACTCCTCACCATCGCTGCCATCCTCTCCAAGCATCCTCTCATGCTGTTGCAAATAATCTGCAATGCGTTTATCCAGCTGTTGCTTGAAGAAACTCTTCCTCCAATCATTTATTTCATGCACTGTTTTCTTCAACTGAGCAATCTCCTTTTCTTGCTGGAACCTCCTGTATGCACTCTGCAATCTCATCGCCTATAAAATAGTTCATAATTATTTATATATTAGTGTATATATATAATATTATTAAAATTATTTAACTATTCATATGCATGTGTAAATTAATATATTAGTACATGTCAAAATTTACCTCCAAATTTTCATAGCTATGCCGCACATTGGTCCGAGAAGGCGGGTCAATAGTAGCATCCTAGATATTGTTCGCCTCCTCTAGCATAAGCTCTTCCGGACCAGTGGACTGTGCTACCCGAGCCCGCTCAGCTTCGTACCTCTCCTGCGATTACAAACAACTGTTTTACACAATAAAAACCGAATTTCAAGTTTTTGAAAATAAAATAAGACAAAATATTGTTATTAACAATAAATTAGTTTACCATTACGGATTGGGATTTGTCATTCGTCCACTTGTACGAAACATTGCCTTCTTCATCAGTCCTCTCCAAGGCATGCGTCACCTTAAAAAACTCGGTCATAATGGGCTCGCGGTTGTATCTCGCGGCCTTAAAATATATAAATATTATTGCTAATCTGATTATAAAATATTTTAATAAAATGTAAACAAAGTTTATAAATTTAATTACTAGCTCTCTCTTCTGGAAGGATTTGGAGCCACCACGGTGCAATGCAGGATTTTTATTCCTGTTAGCCCGGTTCCGCGCAGATAATTCCTACAAATTAAGATAAATTATCACGTATATATCTTGCGAGATTTATATTAGATTTAAATAACAAATCAAACATATATTACGTACTTTTGCTGCCGGAGTGTCCCAAAGCCGAAGAAAATCAGCCCATACGCCGTCACCCATCCAGTTCGGCTATTTGCCTGAATTCTTAGCCTTGAACAATGTATCCCTGTAATTTTTCCTCATTCTTTTGTTCCAGTGATTTAAGAAAACGTCCATGTCGTCAGGGTCAACGCGGACTGCAGCCTGTAAATTAAAATTATTTTAAGTTATATAGATTATATTAATTTACAATTGAAATTCAAACTACTACTTACAAGTAAATCAGCTTGTATTGCGTTCTTGACATGAAGGGGGATGTCATCCCAGCGAGGCCAACAACCATCCATCCGGCTCTGAAAAGCCTTCCTCGAAACCTATAGAACATAATCTGATGGCTCCACCTCAAAGCCCCTGCAAAAGTTATGATATACATGTTTAGTGGATTTTAAAACTTATACTTTAAATAAAATTGATACTTACCCGGCACTTTTCGGAATAACTTCTGCCATCGGCCGGAAGTCCGGTGCAGTGCCACTACCACCTGCACCGGAAGATGGGGATGGCATGCCTGTCATACTTCGTCTCCTGCCAGACATATCTACTATAGAAAAACAATATCATCACAGAACAATTATAGAAATTCACTACTACATAGCATGTTTCAATCACTTTCACAGAAACAATTATAAAAATTTACTAGTACAAAATATGGATAAAAATTAAATAAATGATCACCACAGAACAATAATAGAAATTCACTACTACATAGCATGTTTCAATCACTTTCACAGAACAATTATAAAAATTTACTAGTACAAAACATGGATAAAAATTAACTAAATGATCATCACCGAACAATTACAGAAATTTACTATTACATAGCATGTTTCAATCACTATCACATAACAATTATATCAATAACGATCAGTCTTCATCGTTTTCTGATTCAGACCCAGTCTCGTATTCTATCTCATTTTCTTCGGTACTTTCGAATGCATCAAATAAGACGTTCGATTCATCATTCAAAGGCCCTACATCAATAATATCAGTTATTATTATTTCTGTATTTGATTTAAGATCGGCTTGATATGTTGTTTCATCTGGAATATTATTTCCATCAAACGTAAACCTTGGTTTTGTTTTGAAAACAACAGACTAATCCGCTTCATCTCTTTTCAAAGATGGATACGGAACAAAATAAACTTGTAACGCTTGCTTGGCTAATACAAAAGGATCGTACTTATAGTAGTGTGATGTATGCTTTATTTCAATAAGTTTATACTCTTTATGCACGTTGATTCCGGAACCAGGAACGTTACTGAACCAGTTGCACTTAAATAAAAAAACCTTTTCTAAAGGTTCAACATAATATGTCAACTCCAGAATCTGTGTTAAGACGCCATAAAAATCTTTTAAATGCTCATCTGGATCATCACTGCCTTTGACAAATACCCCGCCGTTATATGTTAATTTTTCAGCCCCGTAATCTTTCGTGTTGAACTTAAACCCATTGACGAAGAATATTGGATAAGTCTTCACATTTCTTTTCGGTCCAATCGCAAGATGTCTTAAGCCATCGTCAACGACACAGTTTCTTGGCTCATAAACATAGTTCAAAAACCATTTGGCAAATTCTTTACTGAGATCGCCATATGGATACTGTGATTCGTAGATACTGCATATATGTAATATGTGTTATAATTATTATGTACGTACAAGTAAATTACAAGTGAATTAATTATTACCTGACAAATGGTGCGACTTCGACACAATTTAGAAGAACATACGTGTGTGCTACATGGTGGTCTCTATCGTCCAACCATATTTCCACACATTTTCCACCAGGTCTACCATGTTGTTTAAAAACGGATAACATTGTTTGAGAAGAATTTTGTTCAACGACTTCTTCATTTCGAGGAACAGTTACAAACGATAAGTTCACATCGTCCTTGAAGTAGTGAGAGAAAAAAATGAGGCTTCTTCTTCAAGATACGATTTGCATATCGAACCCTCAACTAGGGCTTTTTGTCGAATCTTCTTCTTCAGATGATTCAAGTACCTATTAAGATATTTAATACATATTTAGATATACAAATTTGAATTTGAAATTGACTTGAACATTGCACATGTTAATTTACCTCTCAAGCGGATATATCCTTCCATATTGCACAGGACCTCGAAGAAGTGCTTCAGATGGAAGATGAATAGGTAAATGCTCCATTACGTTAAAGAAACCAGACGGAAGTATTTTCTCCAGTTTGCATAGCAATATGGGCATTTCTACTTCAAGTTTACGTATACGATCCACCTTTAATGTTGTCGAACAAAGCTGTTTATAAAACAAACATAACTCTGTTATAACGTTCCATACTTTTACGGGCAACAGTTCTTTGAAAGCCACGGGTAGTAAATATTCCATCATGATATGACAATCGTGACTTTTTATCACATTCAATTTACTATTTTTGAAGCCAACACATCTACGAAGATTGGAAGAAATCACATCGGGAAATCTTAATTCTTCCACCCACTTTAGCAGGAGTTTTACTTGCTTATTGTCTAGCTCATAGCATGCTATCGGTTTTTATTGTCATTAGGCTTCATATGAAGTTCCGGGCGCTTACAATAGTTTGCTATATCAAGCCTTGAATTCAAATCGTTCTTGGTTTTGCCCTTTACATTCAAAATTGTATTAAACAGATTATCAAACGCGTTCTTTTCGTTGTGCATCACGTCAATATTATGTCGGAGTAAGAGATCTTTCCAATATGGTAACTACCAAAATATACTTTGTTTGCACCAATTATGAATGTCTGACTTTCCTGAGATTTCAGTCTGGACTCCAGTTTCATGTATCTTTGGATAGTCTCTTACAATTTTGTATATTTCCTCGCCTGACCAAACCTTAGGTGGTTTCAAATTCTCTTATCTGTTAGCTATGAAAATTTTCTTATCTTTTCTAAAAGTATGATTGGGATGAAGAAAACACCGATGACAATCAAACCACGAAACTTTCTTCTCATATCATAACGAAAATGCTCATGTTTCTTCCATACAATAAGGGCATGCTAGACGACCGGCCGCACTCCAACCAGAAAGCATCCCATATGCAGGAAAATCATTAATAGTCCATAACAAAGAAGCGAATAACCGGAAAAAAAAATTCGTTGATACATCGTAAGTTTCGACTCCTTCATTCCACAGTTTCTTCAACTCTTCGATCAATGGTTGTAAATAAGCATTAATTCCTTGGGTTGATTCATGAGGGCCGGGAACGACGGTGGTGAGAAACATATATGGTGTCTTCATACACATCCATGGAGGTAAATTATACGGAGTAACGATAATTGGACAGGATGAATATTTACTACCAAATTGTGAAAATGGTGAAAATCCATCCGTACATAAACCAAGTCTGACATTACGGCTTTCCGCAGCAAATGCGAGATAAGTCTTATCAAAATGTTTCCATGCTTCTCCGTCGGATGGATGTACCAAAGCTCCTTCTTCCGCTGTTCTCGCACTATGCCATCGCATATGACAGGCCGTAGCAGAAGATGCATATAATCTTTGAAGTCTAGGAGTGATGGGTAAATAATGCATTCTCTTGTACGGGACTTCTTTCCCTTTCTTCTTTCTTGATTTGTATCTTTCTTCGTTACATATTTTGCATTTTCTGAGATCAGCGTCGTCTTTCCAATACAACATGCAACCTTTCACACATGCATCTATCTTCTCGTACGGTAGACCAAAAGCGGACATCAATTTTTTTACTTTATAATGACTATCGCACATCAGATTATTGGGTGGCATGTGTCGTTTTGCAGCTTGTACAACTGCTGTAAATGCAGCTTCCGTAAGGTTGAATTTTGATTTCATAGTTATGTATTCGGCGGTTATTGAAAGTTCGGTTCCGCTTTTACATCCGTCTCACAACGGCCTCTTAGCATAATCCAACAAATCGTATATTTTCTTTAGCTCCCGCAGTCGGTTCTTCTTTGACATTTTCGTCTTCATCGACAGCTTCAGTTGTAGGAAATATTGATCGTGCTGCATCTTCCACCATATTTTCTATCGGATTCGTCATCATATTACCGTACTCTAACACTTCAGTATTAGGTGTAGGTTCAACAAGTTCTACATGACGATCCTAGAAATAATAATCAGACACGAAACCATATTGATACAAATGTATTTCAACTATATCTGGTTTCCAATGCTTCAAATGTTGGCACTTACTACACGGGCAATGAATTTTTGTGTTGTTCCGATTATTAGATTTAACAAATCTAATAAATTCGTGTACACCGTTGTAGAAATGTTGCTTTATTGATCCCTTCTTTCCAGTTCTGACTTCATACATCCAAGTACGGTCGAGAAAATAATTGAACATTTTTCCTGATTTGAAAATGTATGTTAGACAATTTAAATCATTAATTTTCAACCATTCTCCATTGTAAACAGTTCATCGTTGCAGAAAATTCAAAATAAAAACTTTACTTTATTTTTTTTATTTTTTGGTATTTTGGTTTTCACTTCGGTGGTCAGTCATCTTACTTCCCATTATAAACACAATAATGTAATTACATTTTATAAATCATTTCAGATTAAACGGTTCAACAAAGTTTCGACAGCACTTCCCTTCTTTTCCCTGTATCGTACATAAATGTGTGTACACAAGGAACGTAAAGGAAGTGCTGTCGAAATTTTGTAACCGTTTAAAATGAAATAATTTATAATATGTAATTACTTTATTGTGTTTGTAACTTGTCCAATACAAGAACAAATCCGACAAATATTGTATCAGATGAATATAAATGTTCGTTCCGTTACAAAACGAACATCCATATAACGATCATATACAACACTTGGCAGACGGGGCCAAAGCCAATCTAAGGGATAAAAAAATTTCTTTAAATTTTATCAAATATTATTGTTCTTTTCAAATTTTGACAATGTTTCAACTATTTAAATTTTATTTCATAAATTTGTGTATTTAAATTTTAGTTCAACCTTCAATTAACAATTTTAGTTCAATATTCATTTCTTTATTTTTTTACGACATAGATTTTAGCGGAATATTTGTTGTTGTTATATTCATTTCTTAATTTCTTTACAAAATCGATTTTAATACAATATCAGTTGTTTTTAAAGTCATTTCCTAATTTTTTTAAAAAAATTAGATATTTGCAGAATTTTTAATGTTCTCATATTCATTTTTTAATTTTTTTTATAAACTTTATTTTTATACAATATATACAACCTTTTGCATTTTGGCCGTCGCTAGCCGTCGCTAAAATTATTAAATGGTCGTCGCTAGCCCTCGCTAAATCAACAAGATAAATAGAAGAATTATCAATGAAGATAACTATAAAACAACAAAATCTAATTATCAAATAGATAATTAGAAAACAATAAAAATCTAATTATTAAATAAAAATTTGTCAATTTAAATTCACTTAACAACTTAAATTTGTAATTTATCAATTTCATAAACTATGAAATACTTTCATGTAAATTTATCAATAACCAAGTTAATCATTAATATACACTAATTTTTCATCTAACACAACTAACCATGTTAATCGCCAACACTAATTATCTACATCAACCATTTATTCAACTTCATGATAAACTAATTAATCTAATACCTAATTTAACTTCATGATAATAAACTAATTAATCTACCAAATCAACATACAACACTACTAATACCTAATTTAACAACAAATCCTAATTTAACAACAAATCCTAATTTAATTAGGGTTTAAACTAAACCTAAAAAACATCGAATTTACATTCAAAATAGAGATTAGAAGCATACCTAGGCGAATTTGGGTGATTTGGAGACGGCGGAAGGCGGGGCGGCGGCTGCGGTGACGGGGGCGGCGGATTGGGTAAGGAGGGTTTAATTTTGGTGGGAAAGGAGTGAAAGTTCTGCTCGCGGGAAGCACCTGCGTATTGCGTATAGCGACGGCTATCGACGGCCGCATTTTTTAGCCGTCGCCAGCCGTCGCAAAAGCCCGTCGCTATAGAAACCGTTCTAGCAGCGACTTCATCTACGGATTTTGTCTGACATTTTTCCGCTTAATCTCATTATTTGATTTAATTAATGTCGGAGAGCTGAAGGTACTAGTGTCAATAGTGACAGGATTAAAACTAAGAGAGTAGCGACTATTGTTCAAAGCAAAAGAAAGAGAAGATGAAGACCACTTGCATATGATCAGAGTTAATGATTCGGACAAAGTTTTGCTACTAGAAGATCTTGCATTCAAAGAAAAAAACTGAAGGTTTTACCAAACTAAGTTTTACGAAATACAGCTTACCTCACCATAATTGTGTGACAGTTTCAAATATTAAAATTCTGTTTATTCGATAAAAAATTTACCCTTGTTTTGTAAATCATAAGCAGAATAAGGTGAACCATCTTAATGCCTAATCCAAGGTGTACCCCATGCTTTAACGAATTAGAACCTTGGATTAGTTGAATTTTTATAATACTTAGTTATTTTTAGTAAAATTTTATAATCTCTACGAAATAGAACATTAGATATGGTAAACATGTATGTTTGTCAAAACCCAGCCAATCCATGGCTTTATACACATCAATAAACTATATATATCAACTTCGCCTGATATAGTACATACATGAACCATCTTAGTCTACAACTCTTCCCTACATACAGCAAATTGTTAATTTCTTTTTTTCCTTTTTTAGAAAAATTAGAAAAAAGAGAAAAATATCTAATTCATAGATGAAGAAACGTATATAGGTAACAAATACCTGATCATCCCTCAAGTATTTCAGCAATGAGATTCCAGTTTTGAGGGCCATAAAGAGTAACAAGTTCTTTGAGTTTAGAGTCTTTAGCGGTCTCCAATGTCCTCTTGAGGATAGTTTTGACTGAACATCATTCATAGTTCCGTTGTTTTCGCCTTCTTTCTAGTAGTGGTTGTTGTAGCAGGAACGTTGTTTGGAATATGTTGCTTTTCTCTGGCATCATTATCATCAGCTTGAACTTTAGTGGCAGCAGTTGTATTTGAATAGCTGTTGTCAACAAAAGAAGAAGAGTTTGATGAATTAAGTGAGAGAGCACACATTTGAACAAACACATTTTTTGAAGAGGAAAAAGAAGATGTAGAATATTTGCTCATTGTGTGATTTTGTGTAGAATATTTGATATGTCTATTTGTCATGGCTTTGATGCAATAATGTTTTGAAAGAAAGGATGGTAAAATATATCGTTTAGCAACTTATGTGCTTTTCTTTACTCATATCAATAAAGAAATAGAATAAAATAAACCGTAGTACTGCACACGCGTGGATGACATTTACCACACTTGTGTGAGATGTAACTCTTTACTGTTTGTCTGTGTCTGTTAGTGTAGAGCCTTATCAAGTGTCATAGCAAATATATGAGTATCTCTTCCAACTTTCAAAACTACATCCAAATTATCCCATCAAATCTGCATAAAATTCTTACTGTATAATGTTGTTATGATGGATTGCATATAAAAAGAGAAAGGAAAAAGAAAGAGAAAAAAACATCTTCTATGGCAATACAACAAAAAACTCTCCAGCGTAGTATACAATTAAGCTTAGCCACGGTTTCATTACAACCAGCCCAGGAAAATGGATGAAATAAAGTTTAAACCAAATCCGACAAAGAAAAACAAAAGCCCATAACGAGAATGACATGAGCATGTCATTGACTAAGGGAATGATCCAAAAAAGCACATCAACATGTTCATTATTCCCTGATCACACACAAGAAACCATTTTCAAGAAATTTATCTATAAATTTCCACTGAGTTTTTGCTGCTTAAGTTTATACTCCACTTCCTCCTCCAATGCAGCATCGAAATCCACACAATAACAAGTAAGCTCAAATTTCGCAAATATGTTTTTGTTATTTAGGTCATCTTTAAAATAACTGAAACCATTCAAAAAAATTAAACAACTTAGAATATAATTTAACATGGACCACTGGAGTAAAGTCATACTAACCATTGGTTTGAATTACTAATTTGAGGAGTTGGTTTTCTTTTTAGATGATTTCAGTTTTTCTAGAAATGATTCACCTAACACGACATACTACAAAACTGAAGCGCATTTCAGGTTATATAGATGATTATAAGTCCAAGGTGATGTTGGAGCATAACAACTTGAAGAAGTGAAAATTCAAAATTCTTTTAATCAGTTTGAGCTGCTTTTAAAAATTATTTACAGCTCATTTTCGTAATTAATTAAACTTTGCCACTGTCTATCGCAATGACATCGAATCATTATTTTTTACTGATGCAATCTTGAATTGCACCAACATAGTTTCACTATATTTTCTATTTTTATTTTACATAGACACAATATCAAATTAATATTTTGCAAAATTTCAAGAATACATGCATGATTTGAGATTGCATTAGTACAAAATGCTACTCTAATGTCGAAACTAAGTGCATAATCAGTTTTGAAAGTGATTTATTTGTGCAACTAGTTTAAAGAAGTGAAAGTGAAAAATCATCCAAAAATTTATGGTACCCTGCTCTCAAAATGATATCGGTTTGTCAATCAGTTCAAATAAAAAATAAAGTTCCAGTTTACTATCATTTACGCATTGCTATTATAATGATACGGCTAACCTACATGATATTAAAGACATCAGTACCGAAAGAACAGGAAAGCAACAACATAAACAGAGTTCATTAAATTTATTCATAATTTGGGAGTTAATTTTGTAGAACATGATAGGAAATGAGGCTACCGTATATCTCTAAAGCTTTTTGTATCATAGTATCAGTATGCGGGTTTCAGCACTTAAGCCCAATTGTATAATTCTCGGCCCAAACGTATATCAAAACTGTATATATATACAATGCAGTGCATATGTATCTGTAACATCAATTTTACTTCAATAAAAAGAATTCAGATTATCATTTTACATTTCTCTCATTTCTGCACTCAATATCAATTCAATCAATACATATAACAGATCAAAATCTGCATCAAATTCTCACATGGTATCAGATCAAAACGCCTAACGGCAGCTTCATCGGAAAAGATATCATCATTTGAAAGCTTTAACCCATCAGGTGAAATCTCATCATTTGGATTAGTTATAGAATTTGCTGTCTTATTTGAAAAGCAGGTACCATACCAAAAAATCAGATAGATTTCTGATTGCAACAAGTTTTTCATCAAAGAGTGAAAATTCATAGCAAGAAAATCAAAAGATCAGAAAACCAATTCAAGAAAACAGTCAAACACAAAAGAAAGTAATTGCCTCGCGAAGAATCATCAAAAACATATTCATCACTTGAATCTTGGCTGCAACTAACCTGTTTTTGCTATTGATGGTGTAATCTTGGATTGGTAACTTTTCTGAATCTTCAGGCTAGATTCATCTGATCAGTATTCTGCAATCATGGCCGAAGGGGATAATGCCTCAGCTATGTCAGATAATACTAATACCCACTGCAACAAACTCTCACTGATGCAACAGAGAGATTAATCAAAACCGTCATCAGTCATCAAAGTCAGCTAATCACTATGCATCTTGAAGAGGACAACTATCTCTTATGGAAGTTATAAGTTAAAACAGCAATGCAAGGATATGGACTAGAAGGTGTCATTCTTGGGTCAATCCCAATTCCTCCAACATTCATCACTGATTCACAAAACAAAATGATTAGCAATGAGGAATACACAAAATTCTGCAGGCAAGACAGATTAATAAGTTCTTGGTTATCTTCAATAGATACAAAATTGCTATCACAAGTTATAGGGTGCAAGTCAGCAAATGACATATGGATTATTGTTGAAAGAATATTCAACACTCAGTCTGCTACCAAAGTTATACACTATAAACGACAGTTGCAAAATATTACTAAAGGGAATCAACCAATGAGAGATTATTTGTCACAAATGAATAATATCTGCAATATGTTAGATGCAACAGGACACAAAGTGTCTGAAACAGAGCAAGTACTGAGCATCTTGAATGGACTCAGTGAAGAATATGAAGCAGTTGTTGCAGTTGTGTCATCTCAACCAAGCTTGCCATCTGTACAGTTTGTTCATGCAACACTTCTTGCACATGAGGCAAGAATAGATCACAAGAAACCTCCAGATACAGATATGTCAGTCAATTATATCGATAACTCCAGAAACAATGGACAGAATCAAAATAAACAAAGTCAAACACATCAAAGAGGAGGCAGTTCAAACAGATCTAGATGCAGAGGCAGGTGGAACAACAACAACAGACTCAAGTGTCAAATTTGTGAAAAAGTTGGTCATACAGCAGTGAAGTGTTATTTCATATTCAATGCTAACTATGTGCCAAACCAGAATCAAAGCAATCAAGGAAATGGAAAAGCCAGTGCAAATAGTTCAAATACAATCTGACAACAATAGTAATGGTGAAGTCAACCAAAGCACCATAACAACATCAAAACACATACATGATGAAAGCTGGTACCCAGATTCAGTAGCAACCAATCACATAACAAATAATTTTGACAACTTAAATCTTGACAATAAGGAATATAGAGGTAAACAGTCAATATGCATGGGGAATGGTGAGTCAGTCAATATTACTCATACTGGCAAAACCAGTATTAATAGCAAAAGACAATTATATTTGAATAATTTATTGAGAGTCCCCAAAATAGAGAAAAATCTCATTAGTGTGTCACAGTTTGCAAAAAATAGCAATGTATACTTTGAATTTTATCCAGATTACTGCTTAGTTAAAGACATACTGACTAATGAAAATCTCTTGCAGGTGAAGCAGTGAAGGGATTGTACAGATTCAATCTTAAAAACAGTAGCAAACTTGAGAGAAATCAAAAGTGTTGTAACTTAGGTGAAATTGGTCAGACAGAAGAGAATAGAAGTGTGTTTGATTTGTGGCACTATAAACTTGGTCATCCAAACACAAATGTCGTAAAACAAGTACTTGAGAAAAATAAAATCATGTTTGATCATATTTCTTTACATATGTGTGTACATATTGTCAAATGGGTAAAAGTCATAAATTACTCTTTAATGATTCTTTAAACAAGTATTCAAAACCTTTAGAATTGGTTGCAACTGACTTATAGGGACCTGCCCCAATTTATTCAGATTATGGCTATAGATATTATATATCTTTCATTGATGCATATTCTAGATATACTTGGATATATTTTCTGAAAGCCAAATCAGAAACTTATAATGCAGTGATACATTTTATACTATTAGCTGAGAAACAGACAGACAATCAAGTCAAAATCATGCAGTCAGATGGTGGTACTGAGTACAAAACACTTAGCAATTACTTTGCTAAGAAAGGAATTGTACACAGAATTACATGCCCTTATACATCAGAACAAAATGGTTTAATAGAGAGAAACCACAGATACATTGTTGAAACTGGACTAACACTACTTGCTCAAGCATCACTGCCATTAAAATTCTGGCCTGATTCCTTTAAAACTGCTGTCTATTTAATTAATAGACTTCCACAAAGATCCATAAAGGAATCAGTCCAGTGGAGAAACTATTAGGTGTTAAGCCAGATTATCAAAGTTTGAAAATGTTTGGATGTTTGTGCTTTCCTCATATAAGACCATACAATAACAAGTTGTGTTTCAGGGAAAAATCACGTACTTTTATAGGGTATGGAACAAATAAAAAAAGATACAAATGTCTTGATGAAAATGGAAAAATCATAGTTAGTAGATATGTTGTATTTAATGAACATGTTTTTCCTTTTAGCGACAGGGGCGTTAAAACAACTCAAAAGGTATATAATCCAAGGAGTTCTATCCCCAATATATCTGTTTGCAGTGATGTTCTTTATCCTGAGATGATTGAAATGACCGTTGATGCCCATGATCCACAACTCACAGTGTCAAATCAACCAGGTCATGAATCACTGAGCTCATCTAGCTATCTCAGTCAAACACATGTACAATCAAAACATTCAACACAGTCAGTCAATGAAGGAGAGTCAACAAATTCACAACTGCATTCAGAAAATGACAATGATCAAACAAGTGTAGAAAAAACACCACAGGCAAGAACTGGACATCCAATGACTACAAGATCAAAAAGTGGAATCTTCAAACCAAAATTATATACAGCTGTATCGAATTTAGAGGAACCAGAAACCTTTGAGCAAGCTGCAATGGACAAGAACTGGAAGACATCAATGGATGAGGAGTACAATGCTTTAATGAAGAACAATACATGGGATCTCGTACATCCACCAGATAATAAGAATATCATAGGATGCAGGTGGACATACAGAATAAAAAAAATTCAGATGGAACAGTATCTAGATACAAAGCAAGACTTATAGCAAAAGGCTACACAGCAATATGGGTTTGACTTTAGTGAAACCTTTTCTCCAGTGGTTAAACCAACTACTATAAGAATTATTTTAAGTATTGCTTTGTATAATCAATGGAATATCAGACAATATGATGTCAATAATGCTTTCCTGAATGGAACATTACAAGAAGAAATATATATGGAGCAACCACCAGGTTACAGGGAGGATTCAAGTCAAGTGTGCAAACTTAAAAAGGCTATATATGGCCTTAAACAGGCTCCAAGAGTCTGGTTTGACAAACTAAAAGCCACATTGACTCAACTTGGCTATCAGTCTGATGCAGCACAATTACCTTCCTTAGGTCGCTCACGAGCTAACGAGTCACGAGATAAGAAGTTACGACCTAACCGGGAACAAAAGAAGGAAGATGCAACGAGTTCACGACCTAATATCTTACAACCTAATACGAGTTCGCGACCTAATGTCTTACGACCTAATACTTGGGTCGCTCACGACCTAAAGACCATATTCCTTACATCGCTTTCAGTTCTGTCGCATTCTATCTCCTTATGTCGCTAAAGCTTAGGTCGCTTCGGAAGCTTGGGTCGCAAAGTCGCTTATGTTAAGTCGCCATCACATGCACTTTCTATAGGTCGTTCATATCCTTAAATCGCTCCAGTGTTATGTCGCTCGAGTTCTGAAGCTATGCATTGAGGTCAAGTCGCTGAAGCTTTTGTTCTTAGGTCGTGTACATTGTTGATGTTGTATATATCGTTGGGTCGTTTGTTTTTAAGTCGTTTTGTGTTGTAAGGGCTGTTAAGCCGTGGTTTTGTACTGAACTCTTATGTCGCTTGAAGTATTGTAATGTTGTATATGTTAAGTCGTTTACCATATGTTGTGAGGTTATTAGGTCGTTAACGACCTATGTAAGGTCGTAGGTCGCATATGTTAGGTCATGAGTATTGTGCTGTGCTGTAGTGATGTAGCCTATAAATAGGCATGTTGGGTATTTGTAAAGTGGTTGATTTTGAATGAAACTTGTTTGAGTGCTTTGTGCCTCTTTTGAAATTGAAAGTTGAGTCTGAGCTCCTTTCTCCATTCGGTTATTCGAGTGCACTCGAATCAAAGGATTTGAAGCCGAGTCATGGAATCTCGTGCGCGAGATCAACGTAGAAGAGTCGTAAATCTTTTAACACGGTATCGTGCGCGATCAACGTGTTGGAGATAGCTAGAATTCGGTATCTCTTGAGATCAACGAATTTGGGCATTCGATATTTTCAATCCATCGACTTATCTTGTTTCATCTAATCGTTTCATCGATTAGTTTGACACGAAATCTTCATTTCGTCGTCATTCGTCATAATCCGCTGCGTCGGTTTGGTATCAGAGCTAGACTTAGCCAATCATAGCTAAGCCGAGTCTTTGGAACCAAGGAGAAGAGTTTGAAGAGTCAAGGCCGAGCTAAATCAAGCAAAGCCGAGCTAAGTGAAGTGTTGTCCAGTTTCAAGCCGAGCCGAGAGTAGGTTTAGTGAAGAAGCCGAGTTGTGAAGATTGTTTGATTCGACAATGCCGCCGAGAAGAGCTAATCGTCATCAAAATGTTGAAGCGTTGTATAGAAGAGAAGAAGCTGAGCAAATGGAACAATGCATCAATGAAAAGTTTGATGAAGGTATTGGGAAGTTAGAGAAATTGATGATTGATATGAATCAAGGTCAAAGGAGAAGGTCGCCAGTCTCGAACCATGGAGGAAACAGAGTTTCGCCATCGATTACGGAAGCGAGGAGGGTGTCGCCGCAATCCTATCGAGAAAGAAGAGAATCATCAGTTTCATTGAGACGAGAAACCCATGAGTATAGAAATGAAGAGAGAAGAACTCCACGTGAGTTTGGAGATGAGCCATATCGTGATGCTTAAAGACATAATAGAAGAGATATGCGTGATCATAGAGATGTTGATGGTCGAGATCGATATCGAAGTACATTTGATTATGATGAAGATGGTGATAGATGTAGTGTTCATTATCGAGATCGAGACCAAGTACGAAATCGCCATCGGGAGGTAGAAGATGATCGTAAATGGGAGTCAGGGATGAAGATGGAAATTCCATAATTCAAGGGTGGTATGGTAGCTGAAGAATTCTTGGATTGGTTATCAAATGTTGAAGAAATTTTTGACTTCAAGGAAGTTCCTGAGCATCGAAGAGTTAAGTTGCTTGCTACTCGTTTGAAAGGAAAAGCTATGGCATGGTGGCAGCAAACTAAACTTACACGAGAAAGAATGGGAAAGTCAAAGATTGAGTCATGGGAGAAGATAAAGAAATTGATGAAGGCTACTTTCTTGCCTTATAATTATGAATCTCTTATGTATCAGCGATTGCAGAACTTGAGACAGGGAACGAAGTCGGTGAATGATTATGCAGATGAATTTTATCAACTTATTGCCAGAAACGATATCATGGAGACGGAAGAGCAATTGACAGCTAGATTTGTTGGAGGGTTGAGAATGCAGATCCAGGACATGGTAAATATGTTTGATCTGAGATCTGTTGTAGAAGCACACCAGAAGGCGTTAGCTTGGGAGAAGCAAGGCAGAAGAGATGGTGGTGTGTTTACGAATTCCAACAATCAAGCGAAAGGGGCATGTAGCAATACGAATGTTTTCAAGGCTGTTGGAAAACCAGTTGTCAATGAAGTTGCTAAGACCGAGGCCAGTAGTGGTATCAAATGCTTTAATTGCCAGGAGTTTGGTCACAAGAGCAATGAATGTCCGAAGCCTAAGAAACGAGTGATGGTTGCTGAGATTGAGGATGAAGATGCTGAAGTAGAATATTCCAGTTCACCACGTGTTGAGGAGGAAGAAGAGTTATTGTCAGGAGACGAAGGGCGTAATTTGATGATGAGGAGATCTTGTTTGACGCCAAAGCAAGAGGATGAATCTAGTTGGTTGAGGAGCAATATTTTTCAGTCAACGTGCACTATCTTGGGAAGGGTTTGTAAATTTGTTATCGATGCTGGAAGTTGTGATAACAATATCTCTTCAAAAGCTGTAAAGAAGTTGGCATTGAAAACTGAGAAGCATCCTAAACCTTACAAATTAGCTTGGTTGAGGAAAGGTGGGGAAGTGAAGGTTAGTCGAAGAGCTCGTGTAATTTTTTCGATTGGGAAGAAATATAAAGATGAAATTTGGTGTGATGTTGCGGATATGGATGTATGTCATCTATTGTTGGGAAGACCGTGGCAGTATGATAGAGCTGTACAACATGATGGTCATACCAATAGCTATAGTTTCATGTTCAAAGGCACAAAAATCACTTTAATTCCCAAGAAGCGACAACAGGAAGAAAGCAAGTTGGAGGAGATTGAAAAGCTGAAAACTTTGCTATCTTTGAAGGAGTTTGTTAAGGAAATGGAAGATGAGCCTGAAGTTTTTTTGTTGATCGGACGTGAAAGTAGTGAGGAGGTTGAAATTCCAGAGGAAGTCAAACCAGTATTGGAAGAATTTGAAGATGTATTTCCTGAAGAATTGCCAAAGGAATTACCACCGTTGAGAGACATACAACATCAGATTGATCTTATTCCAGAAGCAGTGTTACCACATAGACCACATTACAGGATGAGTCCAAAAGAACACGATGAGTTGAGAAGGCGGGTGGAAGAGTTGCTTGAACAAGGGCGTGTACAGGAAAGTTTAAGTCCTTGTGCAGTACCAGCCTTGTTAGTACCGAAGAAGGATGGAACTTGGAGAATGTGTACAGATAGTCGAGCATTGAACAAGATTACTGTGAGGTATAGATTTCCGATGCCTAGATTGGATGATTTGTTAGACCAGTTGAATGGAGCTGCTATATTTTCCAAGATTGATCTGAAGAGCGTATATCATCGAATTCGAATTCGACCAGGAGATGAATGGAAGACAGCATTCAAGACTAGAGAAGGGTTGTATGAATGGCTGGTTATGTCGTTTGGTCTTTCGAATGCACCTAGTACGTTTATGCGGGTGATGAATCAGATCTTTAGACCATTTATTGGGAAGTTTGTGGTGGTGTATTTTGATGCTATACTGATATATAGTGGAAGCCCAGAAGAACACTTGCATCATTTGAGAGAAGTGTTGATGATACTTCGACAAGAGCAATTCTATGCTGCAACAAAGAAATGCGTGTTCATGCCGCATAGTGTTTTTTTTTTGGGGTATGTATTATCCAAGGAAGGTATCCAGGTGGACCAAAGTAAAGTTGAAGCAATCAGAAATTGGCCACAGCCCAGGACCATAACTGAAGTGAGAAGTTTTCATGGGCTAGCATCATTCTATCGAAGGTTTATTCCACATTTCAGTAGCGTGATGGCACCAGTTACTGATTGTATGAAGGGAAAGCAATTTTCATGGACAGAGGAAGCAGGATTTGCTTTTGAGCGGATCAAGGAACTTTTGACGTCGGCACCAATTCTAGTATTACCAGACTTTCAGTTGTTGTTTGAGCTACATACAGACACATCTAAAGTTGGAATTGGAGGGGTGTTAAGTCAGAAAGGCCGTCCAATTGCTTATTTCAGTGAGAAGCTTGCGGGAGCCAAAATGAGATATAATACTTATGATGTAGAATTTTACGTTGTTGTGCAAGCTGTGAAACATTGGATCCACTATTTGTTCCATAAAGAATTTGTTTTATGTACTGATCATGAAGCGTTGAAACATTTGCAAGGGCAGGACAAGATTGCAGCTAGGCATGCCTCGTGGATTGCATACTTACAACAGTTTACATTTGTTGTGAAACACAAATCGGGAGTTACAAACCGTGTGGCAGATGCATTGAGTAGAAGGAATCATTTGTTGACTACAATGAGGGTTGAAGTGACAGGTTTGATGTATTGCCAGAATTATTTGTTGATGATCCTTACTTTGCTAAGGTTGTAGATAAAGTCGAGAAGAGAAAGACGGATGAGTACGTGTTAGTGGATGGTTTTCTTTTCAAAGAAAATCTATTATATATTCCAGATTGTAGTTTGCGAATGAAGATTGTGAAGGAGTTACATAAAGAAGGTCATATGGGTAGAGATCGTACTTTGCAGTTGATTTCTCAATCATATTTTTGGCCTTCCATGAGAAAAGAAGTTGAAAGATTTGTGGAGAGATGTCACATCTGTCAAGTTTCCAAAGGGACGGCTACGAACGCTGGATTGTATATGCCATTACCTGTACCTACTAGACCATGGGTTGATATTAGCATGGACTTTGTTTTGGGTTTGCCAAGAACTCAACGTGGAAATGATTCCATATATGTGGTGGTAGATACATTTTCGAAAATGTCACATTTCATAGCTTGTAAAAAGACCGCTGATGCAGTCCGTGTTGCTCAATTGTTCTTTAAGGAAGTGTATCGACTACATGGGCTACCTGAATCCATTGTTTCTGACCGGGATACGCGATTTTTAAGTCATTTTTGGTTGAGTCTGTGGAAGATGGTTGGAACGAAACTGAATTTTAGTAGCGCTTATCATCCGCAAACAGATGGGCAAACGGAGGTGGTGAATAGATCATTGGGAAACTTGTTGAGATGTCTTGTGAAAGATAATTTGAAGAGCTGGGATATGAAGTTATGTCAGGCAGAATTTGCACATAATCACGCTGTTAACCGAAGTACTGGATTCAGTCCATTTCAAATTGTATATTCAGCAATTCCGAAGGGACCGTTGGATTTGACGACAGTGCCAATTCAGAAAAGAGTTATTAAACGAGCTAGTGATTTTGTGAATGAGTTGCAAGAATGCCACAAAGTTGTACATGAACGATTGCTTAAGGCAAATGAGAAATATAAGCAATCAACAGATGTTAAACGACGAAGTATTGAATTCAAAGAAGGAGATTTTGTGTATGCAGTGTTGACTAAGGATCGATTTCCTGTTGGTACTTACAACAAACTAGCTGCTAGAAAAATTGGTCCTTTGGAAATCTTAAAGAAAATCAATGATAATGCATATCAGTTAAAGTTGTCAGATCATGTTTGTACTGCAGACGTTTTTAACGTCAAACATTTAATTCCGTTTCATGGGAATGAGCCTGTCAAGGAAGATGAAGGTGCAAATTCGAGGTCGAATTCCTTTCAACCGGGGGAGGATGATGCAGCGCAATTACCTTCCTTAGATCGCTCACGAGCTAACGAGTCACGAGATAAGGAGTTACGACCTAACCGGAAACAAAAGAAGGAAGATGCAACGAGTTCGCGACCTAATATCTTACAACCTAATACGAGTTCGCGACCTAATGTCTTACGACCTAATACTTAGGTCGCTCACGACCTAAAGACCATATTCCTTACATCGCTTTCAGTTCTGCCGCATTTTATCTCCTTATGTCGCTTCGGAAGCTTGGGTCGCAAGGTCTCTTATGTTAAGTTGCCATCACATGTCACTTTCTATAGGTCGTTCATATCCTTAAATCGCTTCAGTGTTATGTCGCTTGAGTTCTGAAGCTATGCATTGAGGTCAAGTCGCTGAAGCTTTTGTTCTTAGGTCGTGTACATTGTTGATGTTGTATATATCGTTGGGTCGTTTGTTTTTAAGTCGTTTTGTGTTGTAAGGGCTGTTAAGCCATGGTTTTGTACTGAACTCTTATGTCGCGTGAAGTATTGTAATGTTGTATATATTAAGTCGTTTACCATATGTTGTGAGGTTGTTAGGTCGTTAACGACCTATGTAAGGTCGTAGATCGCATATGTTAGGTCATGAGTAATGTGCTGTGCTGTAGTGATATAGCCTATAAATAGGCATGTTGGGTCATTTGTAAAGTGGTTGATTTTGAATGAAACTTGTTTGAGTGCTTTGTACCTTTTTTGAAATTGGAAGTTGAGTGTGAGCTCCTTTCCCCATTTTCGGTTATTCGAGTGCGCTCGAATCAACGGATTTGAAGCCGATTCATGGAATCTCGTGCGCGAGATCAACGTAGAAGAATCGTAGATCTTTTAACACAGTATCATGCGTGATCAACGTGTTGGAGATAGCTAGAATTCGGTATCTATTGAGATCAACGAATTTGGGCATTCGGTATTTTCAATCCATCGACTTATCTTGTTTCATCTAATCGTTTCATCGATTAGTTTGACACGAAATCTTCATTTCGTCGTCATTCGTCATAATCCGCTGCGTCACAGTCTACCAAATCAGACAACTCCTTATTCATTAAAGTTAATAATAAAACAACTATTTACATTTTAATATATGTCGATGATCTTATTATTACAGGAAATGATGGGGATGAAATTAAAAGTCTTGCTCAATATCTAGACAAGAAATTCTCCATCAAAGATTTGGGCTCACTGAACTACTTCTTGGGGATAGAAGTAAAAAGAAAGTCAAAGTCGGAAATTTTTCTTTGTCAAAAGAAATACATTCCGGAGCTACTGACTAAAACTAAAATGGACAGTGCCAAGCTCCAGCCTACTCCAATGATAAGCCATCAATACTTATCTAAAAACAGGGAAGAATACATAACAAACACCAAACAATATAGAAGTGTTGTTGGTGCTTTATAATATTTAACTATTACAAGACCGGACATCTCTTTTAGCGTTAATAAAGTTTGTCAATTTATGCAGGAACCAAGGGATGATCATTGGAAAGCAGTAAATAGAATTTTGAGATGCTTAAAAGGAACAATCAACTATGGACTGCATATGAAGAAAAGTGAACATCTAAATATAACAGGATACACTGATGCTGACTGGGGAACAGACCCGGATGATAGAAGATCAACTACAGGGTACTGCATATATATAAGAGAAAACCCAGTGTCATGGTGTTCAAAGAAACAATCTGTCATCTCCAGATCCAGCACAGAGGCTGAATACCGAAGTGTTGCAAGTGCAACTGCGAAAATCATGTGGATACAATATTTGCTACATGAATTAAATGTCAAACAACATGTCAAACCAACGTTATGGTGCGACAATCAAACCACAGTGTACATGTTGGCTAATCCAGTTCTACATTCGAGAACCAAACATATAGAAATATATCTGTACTTTGTCAGAGAACAAGTTCAGAAAGGAAATCTACACATTAATCACTTACCATGTGCTTACCAAAGAGCCGACACACTTACCAAGGCTTTATCAAAGCAAAACTTCATCAGATTCAAAAGTGAACTAGCAATTGTTGCAATTCATGCTGATTTAAATGAATCTGAAGAAACCTCAGAGACACAGTGCAGTAAAGTTGAGAGCTTTAGCACAGAAAGCAACAGATCTGCCAACAAAATCAACACCATGGCTGACAACGAAAGAATCTCTTTTGACAAGAGAATCAGTAGAAAGTCTACTTCAGAGCCTCACTTGAGGAAAATTAGCAACTTTGATAAAGAGTAACAGATCTGCCAACAAAGTTGACACAAGGAGAGACGAAAGAATGAAACAAGCCTCGCATGACGAAAGCATCAGAGTAAACACATCATGATAGTGAAATCTCTCAGATCTGAATGAGTTTTGCTCTAAATCGGAGTAAATCTCACAAATTTCGTATGGCGGCGCAAGAGAATGAAGAAGACATGAAAACCCTAACATTGGTTTGAGATGGAGCAATAGGAAATGAGGTTACCGTATATCTCTAAAGCTTTTGTATAATAGTATCAGTATGCGGGTTTCAGCACTTAAGCCCAATTGTATAATTCTCGGCCCAAACGTATATCAAAACTGTATATATATACAATGCAGTGCATATGTATCTGTAACATCAATTTTACTTCAATAAAAAGAATTCAGATTATCATTTTACATTTCTCTCATTTCTGCACTCAATATCAATTCAATCAATACATACAACAGATCGAAATATGCACCAAATTCTCACAGAACAGGTGGCTTACAACTCATGAGCGAAAATGTGAAAGGGAAAAAAAATCAAGGAACAGCATACTAAACACTATGCCAAACAAAAAAGAAATGGAAAATGTTATAAATTTTTGCTATAAGAGGAATGTCCTGGTCCAGATTTTTATTTCCATGAAAGGCTCGATCATGTACATGTACTATATATGTACACAATTTTATTGTGTTTCAATTTTTTGCTAAAATAATTACTATTCATTTTGATGTATATGTAGGTAAGCCAAGCATCAGAAGTAGAATTGAATGAAAAATGCATTCCCTATTGAAGAGAGAGAACTCAAAAGAAGAAAAATAATAAAAACTTGCTCAATTCTTGATTCCGGCATCTAGAAGCTTGTTTTAAACCATAAATGGATTTTTTTAATCTGCAAACCTGACCTGAGATTGCCTTCTTATACCTGCAGGAGGAGACATATACACTTCTTCCTGAAGATACCTATGTAAAAAAAGCATTATTAGTATCTAATTGTTGAATATCCCAATTCTTTGCAGCAGCTAAAACCATAACAATCCTTACTGTAGTAAGTTTAGCAACGGGACTAAAAGTGTATTTATAATCTTTACCAGAAATTTGCTTCTCCTCTTGCAACAACACGAGCTTTACATCTATCTACTTCTCCATTAGGTTTGAAATTTGTTTTAAAAACTCATTTAGAAGCTATGGGTTTCTTGTCAATGGGTAGTTGAACTAATTCTCAAGTATCATTGTCTTCTAGAGCAGTTAATTCTTTATCCATAGCTTGAATCCATTAAGGATGTTGTTTAGCTTGATGATAAGAAGATGGTTCAAAAGAGGAAAGGACATTTGCAAGACTATGTAAATCATTAGCATTCAAATGAGCAAGAGATGGTTCAGCAAATATATTGTAAGAAACAGCATCTTCGATTTATGAATTGTTAAATTGTCTTGAAGGCAGTTTTCCAATGACAAAATCATTGTATTTCTTTGGCACTTAACAAATTCTAGAAGAAGTTCTTGTAGGCATAACTGGAGGAGAATTCGAAATATCATTTGAAGTTGAAGGTAATGATAGATTTTGAGGAGAAAAGGAAGACTGATCATTAGAAGCTGAAGTTCTAAAAGGCATATTTTGTTGAGGACTATTAGAAGAATCATGATGATTAATTTGAGGAGATTGTAACAATTGATTTGAAGAAGGTATTTGAGGAAAACTCTGATCTAAAGCTGGATTAACAAGCATAGTTTCTTTATGAGAATGAATATCAGTGGGAAGAACAACCGATTTTAGTTTGAAAGGAAACACATTTTCTATAAAATGAATGTCTCTGCTAAAAACAACTTTATGTGTATCTAAATCATAAAGTTTGTAACCTTTTTTATCATGAGGATAACCAATTAAAACACACCTTTTTGCTCTTTCAGCAAATTTATCATGCAATTTTTGGAAAGGAAAACATAAACATCCTATAACCCGAAGATGTTCATAATCAGGAGCTTTGCTCATTAACAATTCATATGGTGTTTTCCAATGTAAAATTGAACTTGGCATGACATTAATGAGATGAGTAGCAACAAGGAGACAATCAACCCAGAATTTGTAAGGCAAGCCTGAATGAATTCGAATTGTTCTTGCAGTCTCCAACAAATGTCTATGCTTTCTTTCAACTCTACCATTTTGTTGAGGATTACCAGGTATAGATTTTTGGTGAATTATTCCTTTTGATGCAAACAATTGTCTACATGAATCTTGAATGATTTCAGTTCCATTATCAGATCTGATAACTTTAATCTTCTTGTCAAACTGAGTTAACACATATTCAACAAATGCAGCAATTATATAAACAACTTGAACTTTAGAATAAAGTAAATATGTCCAAGTATTTCTAGTATGATCATCAAGAACAGTTAGGAAATAAGTCTCACCACAGAGAGCTAGTCTATGATATTTGCCCCACAAATCAATATGAATTAAATCAAATGAAGATTCAGCATAATAGTCAGAATGAGAGAATGGCAATTTATGATGTTTTCCTAACACACATGCTTCACAAGAAAAATCTTTATTAAGTATTCTGCCTGATACAAAGTTTTGAATATGTTTCATTTTGCTAAAAGAAGTATGTCCTAATCTAGCATGTAAAATATCAATGCTAGGTTTGTTACAAGATGTTATAGTATTATTGATAGAAGCAAGAAAACAATTATTCATAGGTATTAAAGAAGAAGCTAGAACATTATTCAACTTGGGTGAAAAAGAAAGTTTATAAAGACCAGAGATCCTTGATCCAACAGCTTGAAGTTGCTTTGATTCAAGGTCCTGAAAATAACAAGAAGAATGTGTAAAATTTGCAACAATATTATTTTGATCAAGGAATTTTCCTGCTGATAGGAGATTATTTTGAAATGTAGGAATGTGTAAAACATTTTGTAGTTGCAAATTTGGATTCAAATTCACAGTTCCAACATGATTAACATCAATTTTAGAACCAGCAGGCAGAGAAACTTTTATAGGATTTTTAACTTTTTGAAGTGTAGCAAATAGTGTTAAATTAGAAGTCATGTGATCGGTAGCTCCACTATCAACTATCCAGGAATTTTGATCATAAGGTTTAAGAGACTTGTCTTTACCTGCATAATTGATTGAGAATGCAAGTGGATTATCTTCCATATTATAAGAAAATTTTGAGTTCTGCACCATCTTCGTAACTTCATATACAGATTAGAAACCAGCACTGGATCAAACTGACCATTTTGAGAAATAACAGAATTCATAGCAGCAGTTGAATCATCAGCAGATTGTGGTTTATTTCCAAAAATTCCTTGACTTGCAGAAGCTTGAGCCATATTAGTATTTCTCTGAGCTGATTTTGTTTTTCCAATTCCTTCCTTGTTCCACCAATCACGATATCCAATTATCTTAAAGCATTGCTCGGTTGAATGTCCTTTTCTTTTGCAAAGTTCACAAAAATATTCACTCTTCTATTTCTTACTTTCTTTTTTTGTGCTTTGAAAATTTGGCTTAGGAAAAGTTTTCATAGCATTAAAAGCATTCATCTCTGGTTGACTAGTACTCTTATCATCAAGTTTGTTTTGACGTTCAACTTGTTGTAAAGTATAATATGCTTTATGAACTGAAGAAAGTGGATCAGAACTTACAATATTTGTTTTGACTTGATCATACTCCTTTGTAAGTCCAGAAAGTAGCTGCATCAATTTGTTTCTCTGATCATTTTCAAGTATTTTCTTAAGAATTCCACATGAACAATTCCTTAAAGCTCCACAAGTAAAATCTGGAAACCCTTCAAGCATTTGCAATTTGTCCCATACAGCCTTCAATCGAGAATAGTATTTAGCAATACTAAGCTCATTTTGATGTGTAGAAGTCAAATTCTGATGCAACTCAAATATTCTTGGGGCTGTTGTTTGACCAAATCTTTCTCCCAACTCTTTCCACAATTGTGCAGATGAATCAACAAACATAAAACTCTCGGATAACACTTTATCCATAGAATTTAAAATCCAAGACATCACCATATAATCGTTTCTAATCCATTTTTGATAATCAGGTGAAGTAATAGAGGGCAAAGGTAGGGTTCCATCAACAAATTGTAACTTATTTCAAGCAATCAATGTCATCTTAACAGTTCTACACCAATTAATATAATTCGATCCAGATAAAATATGATTTCAGAGTTGCATACCTGGATGATCTGAATTTGAAAGATAATATGGATCATTGAAATTCACTCCTTGATTGATTTGAGAAGGAATCTCGGTTCCAGATGAATCAGAAGTATTATTCGTCATTCCAGATCTAGTGAATCGGAAGACTTGAAGAAGAATTAGGGCATGAAAATTTTCGATCGCAGAATCGCCTGCTCTGATACCATGAAGAGAGAGATCTCAAAAGAAGAAAAATAAAAAATACTCTTTCTGTTTAGACCTGTTCGAAAATACAAGTAACAAATGCAAAATACAAGTAAACCAACTGGGCTTAGTAAAACAGCCCAATAAGAAATATAGCAAGACTATATACAACTCTACACCTATCAATTCAGTCTGCATTGCAGTAGCGCAGTAGAAAAATTGCTGGTGGGGTGGTTCAGGCAAAATTCAAACAAAACCAATATAGAATAAACTTAAGCATAGTACCATTCACTCCTGACTTTGAGAAAGAAAATAAACATACCTTGTAATGTGCTTCTGCTTCATGTACACTATAAGTTAATTAGTGCAAAATGAACACGGGCATGGAAACCATGCTCTTAAAAATCTTGTTAGCCTTAAGCAAACAAAAAAAAAAGGTTGTGAGAGTAAATAAGAAGGCAAGAAAGTTGTTATATGGCATCCTTAGTTAAACATAGTTCATGACATAATAATGAGCAAGACCGCTAAATTTGATGCCTCGTGTTACTTTAAAAGAGTAAAAGGAAACTTTGGACAAAAAATTCTGATGGAAAATAGCAGATTTGACAAAGAAATCAATGAGTTATACATAATAAATAAGGGAGACTCGGTTCAATTAATTAATGAAAACTAGTTCACATGGGCTTAGTCATGTATTGTCCCAGCCCTTAGTTTACCAATGCATAAATTCATTCAATGAGCAAATAGCAAATTAACATTATATGTATTTTTAATATAAACAAGCATTACCAGACACAAAACCTGAGCTTATAAGTTATAAACATGTGACATTACAAAGACATTAGAAACTATTTGGCACTTGGAAGTATATGATATAAATTTAAAAAATGCATAAAATGAAAAGAACATTCTATGCCTATATATCTGGTCCAAAAAGCAGAGTGCCTGATATATAGTATTAGTTTCAACTGTCATCTTGCTTGCTTGCATGCAACTACTGGTCTTAGTCATGAAATGTAATAAAATGCAGGCCCACTTTCTTAGCCTTAACCTTAAATGTTATCTTTAATACTATTAATTATTCAATGAATATCACCTAACTTTTGTGCATCTGAACAGAATTGAAGGTGGTTGTAAAATGCTGTACAGTTGCAAATGTTCCCCTAAGATATATAGTTATTTTGACAAAGTGTCACTGTGGCAGAAATAATGTTCTTTATTTGTGGAATACTTTTTAAGTTCATTCTTCTCTAGTGTGAGATCACGCTAATGGAAATTTATCAAAACAGAATATATATATTTTTTGATTTGACTACTTCTAACGCTACAAATACATATATGTCTACATCGGTGCTAATAAAATAAAATTAACAGATATTTGCTGTATTGTTCGTCATAACTAGGAAGAATTAACAGATATTTGTTTTCGCCCCTAACATTCAAACCTGAAACACTTGTAGACTCAAACATGATTTTTTTTTATAATTTAGACCATTACCAAAACACTTGTGTTCCTCCAATAAAAATAATATATACTACAGATGGCGGATTAAGGGACACATGACGCTGGCTCCATTGCATTCCTATGCTATTAGCAATCCATACATTGTGTACACTGTCTGCTAAAATAAGGCCAAAGAGACTTTTCTGTAGAGTTGATCAGTCATGTCACACCATCCTATAATATAATTCAATATTTACTGATTATCCTATAATTTACGATTAAGATTGTATAAGAAACATCCATATGTTAAATCAATTGCATTGTGTTGGTTTAGATTAGAAAATGATAAGTCAGAATTTTGAGTTCCATAAATAAAAGTTGCTGCATATTTAGTTACATGATAGCTTTGTACATATTATGTTTGCTACAAGTCCAGAACTATGAAAAACATCGATGAGTTGAATGCTTATTTATGTGTTGCATATCTGGCTTAAAGAGTAAATAGCATTATGTAAATATCTTCTAGCTTGTGGATATTAATGGTCTTGTAAAAAAATGTCTGGAGGCCTTACTATACTTAAGATTTTTTTCATAGCTTCTCAATTAAAAAAATTTCTTGTCAAAATAACCAATCAAGCAAATAAAAAAGCATAGCCACTAGATTTACAGCCTGTAACACAAGGCTTCTGTTAACATGCTCTATTGTCCAATGGAATTTTTTTGAAATTTCCACAAAGATAGAATTGGGAGGTATACACATCTATTTTATCTTACCTAAATTTGTCCAAGTAATAACAAACTATTTCCCACAACCCACACAAAAGTAGCATGTACATAGCAATTATATATTTTAAGCATGCCACTAAGAAATACACAACATGCCAATTTTAAACCAGCTGAATGAGTTCGATTCTAGCGATTACTGACTTAATTGGAAGTCAACGGTCCAAAGTAGGAGGTTGAAATTAGAAATTGGCATTGTATTTTATTATATTGTACTACATTTTTTTTGCTTTCTATGCTATATCTTTTTTAGCACCTGAAGACCGCAATCGTAATTTAGACAAAACTAAAAGCCAGACCGAAATTTTTAACAATAATATAATCTGTAAATGATTCGTTTATCTTGATAATAAGATACCTCGAATAAATAAAGATGACCCATGTCCCGGGCTTGATCAATATCACAATCTTAATCCAGAAATGTTGCCTCTGTGATAAGAACTATTCCTCTTAAGTTCCAATATAAAATCTAATGTAGTATCTCCTGTATAAGCTACTTTGGGAGATGTACTGTGTCCAATTGAAGTGGTAAAATGTAGTGCTTATATCAGAAAGTTAATACTGACCAGTACTATTGGTGCTGCCTCGCTTGGCACGTTGTGACTGTGCCCTTGCCCTTCTAAACTCCTCCTTTTGCATAGTCTTTTCTATTGATAAAATGAATCTGACCTGTTTGTTGGTGCTGCCTTGCTTGGCAGGTTATGATTGCTCCATTAATCATATTGTGAGAGTAAGAGATGAGTGGTGGGAGCTGATAACTGGCTATAACACTTATATTATCAAATCAAAGTGCAGTTCATAATTTCAAATTCATATAAGAAATTTTTTTTATCATTACAAGGCAATAAAAGTGCAATTTAAACTAAAGAGCAAACATGAAACAAACACCAATCAATTTAATTAAAATATTAAAATCAAGTTAATTGGCATAAACAATAACTGAAATATAAAAAATAACTTGAATTTATGATTTACCTAGATCTTGGATTCTTCATTAGGAACGTTAATTTGATTACATGGACAGAATGGATGCAGCACTGGAGGAAAAAGCTGTGAAAAGGAGGACCCAAATTGTGAAAAGAAGGAACTAGACTAGTAACTCAGATCAAAGAAGAGGGGAGGGGAGTAGCGTTCGCTAGAGAGGAAAATGACCTGTAGCGTTGATCGATAAGTTCCGGGAAAAGTAATTAGGATGTTCGAGAGGGAAAAAAGAACAGAGGAAAAGTGGGAAAGTAACTAGGGTCTTCAAGAGGGAAAGGGATTTGCGTATTTAGAGCGAGGGCGGCCTAGAAGGAAACATACCCGCGTGAAAATATTTTGCACAGGCAGCGTTTTGTTAATAATACTTAATACGTTTTAAGATGTAAGAACAACATTTTGTATTACACGCTGCGGTGTAGTGCTGTCAAAAATGAACTTTCTTGTAGTGATATACTAAAAATATACTTTTAAAATACTTATGCTACATTTTAAAACCATTATTTAAAAACCATGTTTTATAATTTAAAACCATTAGTTTATAAATCCATAAATGATTTTCAAAAAAATATTATAACCTTGTTATTTTTCGATTGCAAGTACACTAACAGTACTTACTACAAATACGAATAAGCCATAGGATGACTTCCAATGTTAACTTTAAAATCGCAAATCACAGCGATTTCAAGGTGCATCCATCGTGATCGTTTCGCTTCTAATATTTATAACTTCCATTGTCAGTTTACCACAAATGTCCAAACCAATTCAATTTTTGTCAAGCACACTTAAACATGTGTAGAACAGCCCAACATATATGTACATATATACTTCCACAATTTACCCAAATTATTCAATTTAACATATGCCAAAATATCAGGGATTTCAAAGCACATTTATAACGACTATATCGTTTCTAACATTCATAACATATTATCACTTTTCACAAAGCAATACCAAACATGTAAATAAGTAGTATGGGTCATAATACATGTTATAGATGATCCAATAGGGATTTTATACTCGATAATAATGTTCTCACTTGTTTTACAAAGCAAAGCAGGGTCCAAAAGTAATAACTTGCATTGTTTGTTATGCAGTTTATATTTTCAATACAACAACAATTATACATACGGTAATATATAATAATTAGTGAGTAAAACTCACCCAAACTCCGGTTAACTCTTTCACGTTTTTGAATAGTCCAGAATCGAATGCCGGTTGATTTTGACTAAAATTTCAACAAGCTCCAACATTCAAAAATCCAACTCCATTGCGTAGATAATCCCATACGAACGCAACGGCAAAGACGGTGCCTCGATCAGACCTCGTACAAGCAAGATACGGTCGTTAGAACTTAGAGATAATTAAATTATAATAAACATTAATTAATTAAGGTAATTAACTAAATTACCTTCCTCTATCTCGCATGACAAACCTAGCCGAAGAAAACCCACCCCACATCGCGACTTCACCATTAATGCGTTGCCACTTCAGATGATTGAACACCGCCGCAACCTCACCAACGTAAGTCCTCGCCATCCTCTACCCAACGCTACCTGAGCCACCACTCCTCGTCGCCTCTAGCTCAAGCTAGAACCCACGGCAGCCGCTGACGTTCATCTCTCGATTGTCGCCGCCATAGGCAACGCTAGCACCCCAAACTCCACCAAAACCAAGCCCACGTCATCCTCTCCAACTTCCCTTCAACGCCATCGCCTATAGATCAACATCGATGAAGAAAAGTCAAACCCTAGTCATGCCTTCGTGGCCAATTTTCGACCGTCATGCCTCGATCCACAATAATCCAACCTTTCACAAAATTCAATGAACCATGCTAAACATTTTCCTAGTTGGGACCATCACTGAAACGGCCCCTAGAGGTGCCGATTATGTACGACCATCAAATGAGGCTAGGGTTAGGGTTATATTTTTAGAAAACAAAGAAAGTGATGTCCTTATATAGAAGATTTTCAAACATTATTCACCCTCTAAAATCTCAAACTCCAAATGAGGCATGCTCACTAGCGTTCCTAGCTTATTAGCTCCATTCTAAACACAATGGAGCTACTATCAGGACTCGATTCCATCATATATAAAAGTTAACTTTTAAAGTAAAATTTATTATATTTAATTCATAAAATCAATTGTTATGCATTTCAAGCTCGCACGATCACATAGTACATCCGATCGCCATAAAACTCGACGGCGTATAAAATTTTATTATTCCAGATCAGATGGCATTAGTTTAATAAAAATTCAAGACAGTGCCCTGGAAGGATAATTTTACAAGTTAATTAAAATGAATCACTATTAGAACCAATTTAATCACATTAATTCAAATTAAAGTTTACACTAACCATTTATTAATTAAAAAAAAATTAAATATGCTTTCAAAATCATTTTTAATCGAATTAGATCCAAGATTCAATTATTTAAATAATTTCAATATTTTATTATAGACTTTTTAAAAATCTGAATTATTATATTCTTCACCTTTAAAAGAATTTCGCCCCCAAAATTCCAACATAAGCAACAAAACAACCATCACACATCAATATTGTAACGACCCACCTTTTTGGACGATTTAAACGACAATAAATCACAGATGTCGAATCCAAACCATTTCAAATGGAGGATTGTTATAGGGTAAATAAGAAAATAAGGAAAAAGAAAAAAAGGCAGAATCTCATAGCGAAATGAAAAAAATATAATAATCAAATAAACAGTAATGAAGCTGTTTTACAAATAACATTTGTTTACACTTTACAATACAATTTGAGTTTTACATACAGCAGGAATAAATAAATAATGCAGCAGAACAACATGATGCAGTTGAATATATATAAAATAGATAGTAGACTAGTCTCCGTCTTCATCCTCCATATAAAAATGGTCTTCAGTAAACCGAAGAGCTCAGACTTACCCAAGCGTAATGAAAAGACAAAATACTCAAGTCAGAACTAAAAGATCTTATGTAAGTTAAATCAACAGTAAATAAATATAAGTGTAACGACTTTAGAGATGTTTATGGGATTTTATGTCTCATATCCAGTGTATAACGTGCATGCAATAACTTAAGAGATGTTCGAGATTCCATCTCTTAAGGATCCGTTAAACTATCTACATACATAGTATAATACGCTATTACAATACGTCTACAGTAAAGTAAAGTATTAAAATAGTGTCAATGCATTACCCATATCTCCCTTAACATATTTTTATATAATTTTCATAGTCTTTACACATACTGTGAGCTCCACCAAACCGATGGGATAGTCAGGGAGCACTCCATAAGAACGGTACAAACCAAATTCGTAGCGGGCACGATAAGGCATATGACAAGGCACGTGAGGCAATGCCCAAGGTAGGGCACAACCGTTTTGCGAATCCGGACTAGTGGTAACGCATAGCAGCTACTACTGCCTACCTCACGACAAACTCCCATAATCAAAATCGAACGGTGGCCACCAAATCAATCACAGAGTAATTAATATGGTATCGAAGAAGCATACTCGATCAAAAGTCCGGCCTCACTTAGCCCAGCTTCTTTTTTAGTCATATCATGCTGACCCGAGGGGGTCAGGGTTGCGTTCATACCTCATACAGATTGATCGCCAACCATCCTACTTCATTCTAGATTCTCCACCACGTGTACATTTGTTAAAGTGGTTTTCGGTATTGGCAGAAAGTATGATAATATCTGATTTCGGTCTCTTTAAAAACCAAACGCTTATTTCACACTGGATGGTTCTTTTATATTTTCAAAACCGATTCATAATTGATATCGAAATATCATATTTACTTCAAAAAGCATATCACTTTCGAAATCATATTCACTTTCGAAATCATATTCACTTTTGAAATATATTCAATTCAAAACATCCCCTATTTCAAACCATCATATTTACTCAAAATATGTCATGTCACTAGAAAATATCATTTCAAATTCCATCGTAGGTTATAACATCATTTAACCATATTCGCCTTTAAATCAAGGATTTAAATATAAACAATTCAACCTTGCACAGTTTAAATTTTAGAAAATGGTTAGGTAGTCATAAATAATTTAAACAGTTTAAAATAATTTAAGTAGTTTGAATAGTTTAATAATTTAAAATAGTTTTTAATAGTTTAAAATATTTTTTTAATAGTTTAAAATAGTTTAATAATTTAAAAGATAAAATTAGTTTAAAATAGATAAAGTAGTTTAAAAATAGATTAAAATAGTTTAAATATATTAAAATAGTTTAAATAGTTTAAGGATTTTTAAAATAGTTAAAATGGTTTAAGACAAAATGGTGAATATTGGAAATGGTCGTATATAATAAATAGTTTTTTTTAAATGGTTTATATTAAAATAATTAATTTGAAATAATAATATCAATATAAACTGTTTCTTATTTCAACAAATCTGGACCATATCCAGATTTTAAATCAACAAAACTCAATTTAAATCTTTCAAATTCAAATTCTCGTTAAAACCATTTCAATTTATATTGATTTCAAATCTATGTTTGAACCACAAATTAAAACCATTCAAATTCAATAAATTTCAAACTTTAAATACTCAAACGTTCACAATAACTCAATTTTGATAAATTTCATTTATATTTCAAAATTCATGCGACGACCTGCAAATCCATACCCTTTGAATCGACAATAAGCCACACATGTACGACCCAAAAAGCACAGACTGACGGAAAGTCAAGGGAAAGAAAAGAAGAGAGAAGAAGAGAAGAGAAGAAAGAGAGAAGGTAGAACCAAATAGAACAATACAGTATCTCACATCGCAGCGCAAAACATATAATATCATATCAATAATCTTTTATAACAGAAACTGTATGTACATACATCAATCAGAGTCAACAATTAATCAATAATTATCAGCCTGAACAGTTATAATAACATGTTTCCACAATTGCCGATAATATGAACAACTAAGCACAGCGGATAATCAAAACAGACACGTGTATACGAAAATGAAGATCTCCAGCTCTCCTACCGAAGCTCCAAAACACCAAATCTGAACCTACAAATATACTCGATCTGACCCGAGCATTGAAAGGGAAGAACGCCCGGATCAGTCTGGTAAACCAACGTGAGAAACACACTCAACTGGATTTACTAAATTACCAAACTTTTCTTTTATCAAAACAAAAGTATCTCGTAAGACACGTCCACACATAAACACAGACATGTTTTTACCTTACGATAACTAAAACATTTCATATCAATTCCTCTTATATTATACTAGTGTCTAGTGTGAGAAATGCGGATTAAGGATCTTAAGGCTAAAGACAAACACTAGAGGGGGGTGAATAGTGTTTTAGACAATTATTAAATCTTTTTGAGTTTTTGTTAATTTAAACACAAATGTATGCAATATTCAGACACAGATATGATCACAGAATCAAACACAAATGCAAATATAAAGTAAAAGCTGTAAAGAAAGAACACACCGGATTTTATACTAGTTTGGAGTTACCCTACATCCAGTCTCGCATACAAGTATGGATTTCCTTTCAAAAACAATCTTTACAATTACACCCTCGATTTCAAGGCTACGAGGTACACCCTCCAGAATCACAATCCTCTGGGTAGAGATACTTAATTTCCCGGGTAACAAGTTCACCCATTTGATTTCCAAGGCTACAATCACACCTTTTACACTTGATTGATTTTCAAGGCTACAATCACACCTTTTACCGCTAAGTTGATTACAAAAGCCTATAACTCTGAATAGCACTGAGGATCTTATTGAGATAGTGATAGAGAACCAAACCAGAGATAATCTAGTTAGATTCAATGTTGATTTCGACAGAGTAATGATAAGAATTTTTATATAGAAATGTGGAAGAAGAAGACGGGTGAAAAACTAGAAAAACTATCCTAAAATTCGTTGAAACTAACCCTATTTATAGAGGAACAACAGTCATATCCATTCGTGAAGAGTTATGACGAACAGACACTTCTTTTGAAATTTAAATTTTGAACTCAACTGACACCATGTCGACATAGGGTACATGAGTATGTCGACATTTCAAAGGGATTTTTGGTGTTTTGAGTTTCTTTGAAAATAACCTTTATTTTACATTGAAACTATTTTAAACTTCATAAATATACTTGACTATATTTAAAATACATAAGTAAGTATAAAGAATAATATATACAAAATTTTACTATAATTTTATATTTAAAATCTAAGTATAAATATTTAAAAGTTAAATATATTATATTTAAAAGATAGTTTAAAAAACAAAGGTAATTTGATTTTGAAATTAAAGATTATTTTGAGGCTAAAAGTATTTGAAATCAGGATAGATGTTTTTGATGCTTTTAAAAGGAAGGTTTTGAAATCATTTTGAAAACAAGATATAATTTTGAAAAATTATTTTGAATAAAAGGTTAGCGGATACAAAACAGTGTTCCACTAGATTTTTCGTAGGTTCCATCCTATTTAGGGTTCCATCCCTTTAACAGGCTCGAAGTGGATTCCATTCCACGAATAAATTGGATTTTAAGAAGCCAGCGCTTTTCTAGAAGTTTTAACAAAATTTCTAATTAAAGAATAAATTACTTGAATTCTTGAACTCTTGATAATCTTGATACTCATGAGTCTTCAATCTTGATATCTTGAATCTCTATACTGTACAGTCTTCATTCTTGGCACCTGCATGGTTAAATCCTGCATATACATATATATCTAAAATTATAATGTTAGTGTTTATATTTTATAATCTATTCCAAGGTTGTCGTCGTCAAAACCATCATCTCACGGACTAGCATCTAGTATATACAAATAATATTAATCATAGCTGAAATTGTTATATTGATTAAATTCCAGCATATAGCCCAATTGTATAATACAATCAAAATGGCAGGTACGTAGCAGAGTTTGGATTTCCATAGAAATGACCAAGTGAAGGGATAACCTTCCGAAGGGGTACACCTTTAGATGGATGTACCGAGGCACAGAACATCTGCCCTCCACCAACACAAGACCAGCCCACCTCTATAACTAGATGGTACCGAATATGTCATCCTTCAGTTGTTACCGACCTTTACTAAGGGCCCTCTAAGCATACAAACCACAATAATCAGATACATGACATCATAGCGTGTAAAGATATATCTTCAAGAGGATGATGGTAACCTGATGGGAGCAACCCACTTAGTCTTGCTGCATCTAACCCTGTTTTGGTCATTTTCGGTTGATGAGGCCTGAGGTAACGATTACCTTTCACAATCACATATCACATCACTTTGAATGCCACACGGCCATTTCTGTTGACTACTACTTGCCTTCCACAAAAGTACCACCCTTAAGCTCGTATGTCTCAAGGAGAGTGTTAAGCTAAGTTAAGTTACCTTCTCCACCACCACTGATGTACGTTTGTAAAAACCAATGTACGTAATCTATAGAAATGCAATGTCAGACAAACATCCATACAAGTTGTCCAGGAACAGGGTAAACCGAAGGTACTTTCCTACCACATCCTGTCGGGAAATCCCTACGATTAGTAGTAAATAGTCCTCGCATTGGATATTTCATAATGAAGAGACCGCTGCTACTAGATGTATATTGGGATTTTAACCCCAAATGATCAAAAAGCAGTCCCCCACTATGAAAATCCGAAATATCAATTTCATTACAAGCAACCTACACAATCGTTGCATATACGTTGGTCTGAAGTGGTTTTCAGATAAATCTGATCCCGATCTCTTCGCACCAACAACGCAAAAGCGTTTCTCAACCTCACACGGAAACTAAGTCTTGTAGACTTATCATGTCTCCAACTTCCTACTTGCTATCCTTCGGCCAAGAAGAAAACTCGATAGATTGGAGTAATACTCTACACCATGTGAATCAACACCCTCAACATAAACGATAATCAAGCCTACACAGAAGGCTACGTACTAAGTGTACGACTAAATAGTTCCCACATCAAGTCGAGGAACTAAAATGGCCAAATTTTGATAGTCGGTTATTTAACTATCAAAGCAAACAAACAAATATTTAGCACTATAACAATCACTAGGCCCTTTTAATTAATCTTTTATTAATTAAATAACTTGCTAAATATTCACTTCAAATTATCTTTAAAAAATATAATCTCAAAATCATTTCACTATTTCAACATTGGAAAACATTTTCATATACTTATTTAATAATAAGTAATTCACAATTCTATTTATTTTCAATGCGAAGAAAATATTTCATATACTTAAATCAAGATTAAGTATATATTTTATTCTTTAAGGAAAACATTCTTTTTTGACACATTTATTTGGGTCAAAACGAATGTTGCGTAAAATATCGTTACGACAACCCAAAATCACTAGTATAAGGATTCGAAAATAAGATAGATATATAAATCCTAGATACTATAAAAACATATTCTTTCAAAATCATTTACTATAACAAGAGTGTTATAGTCTATCATTTTCTTATTTCTCGAAAACATCTATTTCAACAATGAATGTTGAAATCTATGATTCGATACTTAACATATTTTAAAAACATCTTTAAACCATTTAACTCCATTCACAATATCACTTTCAAAAAATTTATTTAATTTAAAATATTATTCACTGTCCAAAACCGTGAATACAAATCGTTTACCAAATTAAACATTTCTACACATTTATTAAAGGATTATCTACTGTCCAAAATCGTGGATATAATTCTCTAACCAAATTCAACACTTCTACATATTTAATTAAAAGATTATCCACTGTCCAAAATTGTGGATGAAATTCCTTTAATAAACTTCCATATTTAACTTATCGAAATAAGTTGATTGTGGATTTATAAAACAATATTTATAAATTCCATTTATATATTTAAAAACTTCAATATATAAAATTCCTTTATTTAACATTTCCATATAAATCTCATTAATACACCAAAAATCCAAATTGTAAGTAAATTACTTATAAATAATTTATTTGCAATTCATTATTTTTATAACTTCATCAATTCTATAAATCTATAATCTTATTTACTAATAAAGTCCATTTATAACTTATAAGACTCGTTTATAATTTCATCACTTTGATTTATAAAAATATCAATTTTATAAATCTTATATATAAACCATTTATAATTATTCAAAAATCTCAGCTTATACTATTTTATAATAGTTAACTTCATATTTTAAAAATCATATTCTGATTATATTTCATAAAAATCATAACTTTTATAACATAAAAATTATAACTTTTATTTATTTAAAATAAATCCATTCCTTTAAAGATTTAAAATTCAATAGAACATCTGTCTTCAAAATCACTTTAAAATGCTTTTAATTTGGAACCATCACTTCAATATTTTTGTTCTTCCCAAAATAGGCCCAATGCTGCAACAGCACTAAATACATCAAATCACAACATCCAAACATCATATATCACATGATAATAGTATATATCACAATATCTGTAAATAAAATCAATACTGGTGAGGAATCTAGTTGGATCCCTCCCACATGCAACAAATATACATATTAGAAATATATGTACAATGTCCGCTTCGAGGCAGACGCGCGTACAAAGGTTCATCCGCTCATACACGGGAATATATAGGGTCATCTGCTCCACTAGGTAGGAATATATCCAAATACCAACCAATATATAGATAATATATCATATATCATCCAAATAATCATCAATTATCATAAATAATATTTATTCTCGCTTATATAAAAAGATCAGTGAGTCAGAAAGAGTGCGCTGTACTCACATTGGTTCTAAAAGCAGTTGTAGTGTTTTATTCTGAATAAAATTAAACAAGCGTTTAATTTTATCCAAAATTTACACTATCTTCAATCAACTCCAACCAGCTTTAAAATGTAGTGCTCATCAATACGGACCCAACGCAGCTCGTTTCGTCAAAACGGACCTTGTATGACAAAGTTATGGTATTTTAAAGTTTGTACGAATATATATATATATATATAAATCAATTTCCTTTTATATTATATTTTTTAAACCTTGAGTAAATTGGGCCGTTGTTTTTGCTCATACCAGTTTGCATTCGTGATTTCCATCCTCCTCCATTCATTCGTTTCACATTCGAATGTAAACCCACCGCTCGTTCGTTTTTCTTGATGGCGCTCCAACCACAATCATCGAGACGATGATCAGACACCACCAATTCATGCGCCATGCTCCTCTGTGCCAACACCCTACATCTGGCCTCGCCTACTGTCGCTAATGATGAGAAAAATGCCTCTAAATTCGCGACGTTCACGGCCAGATCCAGGACATCCACCATGAAATTTTTGATCATAACCATTGGATTTGTAGATCTTGACATGCTCTACAATGTTGCAGTTGAAAGTTTTTGCTAATTGTTTGTGGATTGAGAGATAATTGAAGAAGAAGATCAATAATCTATGGCCGTTCAAAATATAAGTAGCGGCTGACCTAATTTTGACCAGGGTTTTGGTGAATGAACGTCTTTATATAGATAATTACAAAACACTATTCATCCGAAATATTTTCGAACTCCAATCGAAGCGTGCCACCTGGTGTTTATAATGTTTTACCTTTATTCCAAACACAATAGAATATATATATTGAGAGATAATTCGATCATATTTGGAAGATAGGTTTTCGAATCGACTTATTTAAATTTAAAATTTACCTAAACCGATTTCTACGTGTTTTAGCTTGCCCCGGACAAACCGTAAATCTTCTTACTTGTATAATTTCTCTATTTCACTTTACTTAAATAAGATTCATTCCAAATTTATTTATCTTATGTATACTTATAATTTATAATATAATCTCTTTAACTTTGAAAAAAATAACTATCAAAATAAACGGTATTCAAATTTCCAAATTCTTAATTTAAATCCATTTTTATTTATAACCCATATTTATGATCATATTCGTATAGTTTCACTTCTTATATATAAGATTATTTCACAATTGTATATCATATTAATTATAATTCCATATTTTATAATTCATTTGCTTATACAATTTATTCTGTAACAATTGTTGCTTTATTTATTCAAATAGCTTTGATTAACTTATATATATTTACATTTTCAACAACCAAACAATTAATTTATATACACTTTAATAATTCTAAAAAATTATTTCCTTTATATATAAAATATAATCGAGGTAAAATTATTTCATTTACCCAATTTAAAATAATACTATGTCGACTTGCCTCGTTTAAGTGTTTAGAAATCCCATTCGATAATATGGCATCCCACATACCGATCAGAACTCACAACCAACTCAACGGATAAGCAAACACAATATAAAACATTTTTATATCACTAACAAACGTGCGCTCATATATATAATACACTCAAACTCAATCTACGGTGCTACTGTCCCTATCTATACTGAGTACACATCAAAGCTTAGGAATATACAAAATATAAGTTCACATTTATAAATCTTCTTACTTATATAAGTTAATAAAAGATGTTTGAATAATCTAAATAAAAATAACATTTGTAAAATAAATAAATTATATAAGTAAGAAGATTTATGAATGTGATTTGTAAATATAAAAAGGGATTTTGAAAGAATATAAAGCACTGAATTCACTATCGTTACTGGGAAATAATAAGGGTGATGACTGCAGCATCATCGGTATCATTTTTGAGTTTCTGTGTGATGGATTTGCTAACAATAGTAAATTGAAAACTGAAGTTTTGTTTTGATAAACAAATTTGATTTAAAATCAAAGCTGAAACTGATAAATATAAGTGAAATGAGTTTTGAACTTATAATATGAAATAAAAGTTTAATTTTAGCAAAGTTGAAATTAATTTGAGTTAGCTTAATAAGTATATGGTTTGAAATTTTACTAAGGGAAAGTAAAATGAAGTGAATTGGATTTGAACTAGATTTGATAAGTTATTGGAATCAAAACTAAGCTTAAGATAGTAAGTGATTATATAATATGAATTTGGAAGTTTGGATTTATAAGTTGTATAACTTATAAAATGGGAAAATGTAAGTAAAACCAATTGTTAAAATGGATAAACAATTTTGGTTAAGCAAAACAAAATCTGAATTTTGAATTAGTGATAGGAAATTTAATTTAAGTAAAGATTGAATAAAATGATGGGTTAACTCGCAACATTGAGGCCATAATCGAGCCACATAGGGTTTACAGCTGTTCACGTTTTTTGAGAAGGAGGAGCCACCGAGTTTTACCAGACTGTGGGCGGTGGTACACGGCGCTGCAGCGTTTCGAACGGTGGTCCTTGATTGTCGTCAAAACAAGAAATGGTGGACGCGTCGTTTGAATTTGTGTGCGTGCTATGGGTTTGTTTCGTGCGTCATTCACCTAGGAAAAAAAAGATGGCCGGCCGCGATGCAAGTAATGAAAACATACAGCTGCGATCAAAAGGTTTAAAAAAATTAAAAAGAAAATAGTATGTATATATATTAATTCATGTAATGTTTAAAATGTTATAACTTCTTCATACGAGGTCCGTTTTTGACGAAACAAGTTGCGTTAGGTTCGTTTTGACGAGCATTACATTTTAGAGATGGTTTGGAGTTGATTGGAACTAGTTTAAATTTTAGGTAAAATTAAATGGCTGTTTAATTTTATTCGAAATTAAACACTGCAACTGCTATTGGAACCAAAATGAGTATAACCCACTCTTTCTGACTCGCTGATATTTTTATATAAGTGAGAATAAATATTGTTTATGATGATTGATGATTGTTTGGATGATATATGATATATTGATTGGTATTTGGATATATACCTGCCTAGTGGAGCAGATGACCCTATACGTTCCTGTGTATGAGCGGATGACCCTTTTATGCGCGTCTGCCTTGAAGCGGACATTATACATATATTTCTAATATGTATATTTGTTGCAGGTGACAAGTTAGAGGGATCCAACTGGATTCCTCACCAGTATTGGTTTATTTACAGATATTGTGATATATGTTGTTATCATATGATATATGATATTTTGGTTGTTGTGATTGATGTTTTGGTGCTATTGCAACATTAGGCCTATTTTTGGTAAATTAAATATGTTTTGTATAGTTATGGGATTTATATATCTATCTTATTTTCTAATCCCTATACTAATGATTTTGGGTCGTCGTAATGATGTTTTACACAACATTCGTTTTGACCCAAATAAATATGTTAAGAGAATGTTTTCCTTAAAGAATAAAATATATACTTAATCGTGATTTAAGTATATGTAATATTTTCCAAGTGTTGAAAATAAACTGATTTGTGAATTACCTATTTCAAAATAAGTATATGGAAATGTTTTCCAATATTGAAAAGTTAAAATGGGTTGGAATTATATCTTTTTAAAGATAACTTGACGTGAATATTTCGCAAGTGATTTAATTAATAAAAGATTAATTAAAAGGGCCTAGTGATTGCTTATGGTGTTAAATATTTGTTTGTTTGCTTTGATAGTTAAATAACCGACTATCAAACTTGGCCAAATTTTAGTTCCTCGACTTGATGTGGGAACTATTTATTCGTACACTTAGTACGTAGCCTTTTGTGTAGGCTTGATTATCATTTGTGTTGAGGATGTTGATTCGTATAGTGCGGATTATTACTCCAATCTATCAAGCTTCTTTCTTGTCCTGAAGGATAGCAAGTTGAAAGTTGGAGATGTGATAAGTCTATGAGAATTAGTTGCTGTATGAGGTTTAGAAACACTTTTGCGTTGTTGGTGCGAAGAGACCGGGATCAGATTTATCTGAAAACCACTTCGGACCAACGTATATGCGACGATTGTGCAGGTTGCTTATGATGATATTGATATTCAGGATTTTCATAGTGGGGGACAGCTTGTTGATTGTTTGGGGTTAAAATCCCAATATACATCCAGTGGCAGTGGTTTCTCCCATATGAAATATCCAATGCAATGACTATTCGCTACTAATCCTAGGAATTTCACGACAGGATGTGGTAGGAAAGCACCTCCGGTTTATCCTGTTCCTGGATAACTTGGATGGATGTTTGTCTGACATTGCATTTCTACATATTATATACATTGGTTTTTACAAACGTACATTAGTGCTGGCGAAGAAGGCAACTTCTCTTAGCTTAACACCCTCCTTGAGACATACGAGCTTAAGGGTTGTACTTTTATGGAAGGCAATTAGTAGTCAACAGAAAGGGCCGTGCGGCATTCAAAGTGATGTGATTGTGATTTGTGAAAGGTAATCGTTACCTCAGGCCTCATCAACCAGAAATGACCAAAACAGGGTTAAATGCAGCAGGTCTAAGTGGGTCACTCCCATTAGGGTATGATCATCCTCTTCTAGATATATCTTTACACGCTATGACGTCACGTATCTGATTATTGTGGTTTGTTTTCTAGAGGGCCCTCGGTTAAAGGTCAGTAACGACCGGATGATGACATATTCGGTACCATCTAGTTATAGAGGTGGGCCGGTCTTATATTGGTAGAGGGTAGATGTTCTATGCCTCGGGACATCCACCTAGAGGTGTACCCCTTCGGAAGGTAGTCCCTTCACCTAGTCATTTGTATGGAAATCCAAACTCCACCACGTACCTGCCATTTTGATTGCATTTCCCATTTTGGGCTATATGCTGGAATTTAATCAATGTAACAATTTCGGCTATGATTAATATATTATTTGTATACCAGACACTAGTATAATATAAGAGGATTTGATATGAAAGAAATGTTTTAGTTATCGAAAGGTAAAAACATGCCCGTGTTTATGTGTGGACTTGTCTTACGAGATACTTTTGTTTTTATAAAGGAAAAGTTTGGTAATTTAATAAATTCAGTTGAGTGTGTTTCTCATGCTGGTTTACCAGACTAATCCGAGCGTTCATCCCTTTCAATGCTCGGGTCAGACCGAGTATATTTACAGGTTCAGATTTGGTACTTTTGGAGCTTCAGCGGGAGAGTTAGAGATCTTCATTTCATATACACGTATCTGTTTTGCTTATTGATGTTCTTACATGATAGGGGGTTCTCGCTTCTTGGTAGGTAGTGAACGGATCAGCAATTGTGAGGACCTATTATTATAACTATTCAGGTTGATAACTATTTATTGATTGTTGAACTCTGATTGATGTATGTATATACAGTTTCTGTTTTGTAAAGATCATTGATATGATATTATATGTTTTTCGCTGCGATGTGAGATTCTGTATTGTTCTGTTTGGTTCTGTCTTCTCTTTTTCTTCTCTTCTCTTCTTCTCTCTTCTTTTCTTTCTCTTGACGAACTGCATATTCGCACCCTTTGAATCAATATAATTAACACATGTCCATTGATCGTGCATCTAAGATTTATTTTAGGGTAAAATAAAAAAAATTGTATATTAATTTATATTTAAATTCATTTAAACTTTAAAATGTCATATCTTTGTCATACGAGGTCCATTTTTGACGAAACGAATTGCATTGGGTCCGTATTAACGAGCACTGCATTTTAGAGCTCGTTTGGATTTGATTGGAGCTAGTATAAATTTTGGGTATAATTAAACGCTCGTTTAATTTTATTCAGAATAAAACACTACATCTGCTATTGGAACATTGTGAGTATAACTCACTCTTTCTAACTCACTGATATTTTTATATAGGTGAAAATAATTTTATTTATGATGATTGATGATTGTTTGGATGATATATGATATATTGATTGGTATTTGGATATATACCTGCCTAGTGGAGTAGATGACCATATACGTTCCTGTGTATGAGCGGATGACCTTTTGTACGCGCGTCTGTCTTGAAACGAACATTGTACATGTATTTCTAATATGTATAATTATTGCAGGTGACAGATTGGAGGGATCCAACTGGATTCCTCACCACTATTGGTTTATTTACAGATATTGTGATATATATTCTATTATTTTGTGATATATGATGTTTTGGATGTTGTGATTGATGTATTTTGTGCTGTTGGGCCTATTTTGGTAATTTAAAAACATTAAAGTGATGATTTCAAATGTAAAAAGGTTTTCAAGCGAGTTTGGTAATCGATGTTTTGTTTATTTTGAATTGTTAAAGGGATGGATTTATTTTGAATAAATAGAAGTTATAATTTTTATGTTATAAAAATTATGATTTTTAGGAAATATAATCGAATTGTGATTTTTGAAATGTTAAGTTAACTATTTTGTGAAATAGTATAAATGGAGACTTTTGGAATCATTATAATTATTTATATATAAGATTTATTAAATTGAATTTTTATAAACCAAAAGGATGGAATTATAAAGAAGCTTTATAAATGTTAAAATGAGGTTATAAATGGATTTTGTAAGTGTATAAGATTAATAGATTTGTGAAGTTATAAAAGAATGATTTGGGAAATAAATGATTTATAAGTAATTAACTTATAAATTGGATTTTTAGCATATAAATAAGAGATAAATGAAATCAGTTAATTAAGGGATTTTATAAGTGGAAGTTTTTTTATAAATATAAATGGAATTTATAAACATTGTTTTATAAATCCGAAATAAATTGAGTTTGATGAGTTAAGTATAGAAGTTTATTAAAGGAATTGTATTCACGATTTTTGATAGTGAATTATCCTTTAATAAATATGTAGAAGTAATGATTTGGTTAAAGGAATTTCATCCACGATTTTGGACAGTGGATAATCTTTAATGAATATATAGAAGTAATTAATTTGGTAAAGGAAACATACCTACAATTTTGGACAGTGGACAATTCTTAAATAAATTTGTAGAACTATTGAATTTGGATAAGGGAATTATATTCACGATTTTGGACAATGAATAATATATTTAATTAAAAAATGTTTTGGAAAATGATATTTAAATGGAGTTAAAATGTTTTAAAAATATTTAAAATGTGTTAAATATCGAATACATAGATTTCAACATTCATTGTTGAAATAGACGTTTTTGAGAAATAAGGAAATGATGGACTATAACACTGTTGTTATAGTAAATGATTTTCGAAAGGAAATATTTTGTATAGTATATAGGATCTATATATCTGTCTTATCTTCGAATCTCTATACTAGTGATTTTGGGTTGTCGTAATGATGTTTTATGCAACATTCGTTTTAACCCAAATAAAAGATATTTAAAGAGAATGTTTTCCTTTTAGAATAAAATATATACTTAATCATGATTTAAGTATATTGAATATTTTCTAAATGTTGAAAATAAATAGAATTGTGAATTAATTATTTTTAAATAAGTATATGCAAATGTTTTCCAATATACAAATATTGAAATGATTTTGGAATTATATCTTTTTAGAAGATAATTTGAAGTGAATATTTGGCAAGTTATTTAATTAATAAAAGATTAATTAAATGGGCCTGGTGATTGTTTATGGTGCTAAATATTTGTTTGCTTGCTTTGATAGTCAAATAACCGACTATCAGAATTTAGTCATTTTAGTTCCTCGACTTGATGTGGGAACTATGTAGTCGTACACTTAGTACGTAGCCTTCTGTGTAGGCTTGATTATCATTTGTGTTGAGGATGTTAATTCGTATAGTGCGGAGTATTACTCCAACCTATCCTTCTTGGCCCGAAGGATAGCAAGTTGAAAGTTGGAGACGTGATAAGTCTACGAGACTTAGTTTCTCTGTGAGGTTGAGAAACGCTTTTGTGTTGTTGGTGCGAAGAGACCGGGATCAATTTTATCTGAAAACCACTTCGGACCAATGTATATGTGACGATTGTGTAGGTTGCTTGCGATGCTATTGATATTCCGGATTTTCATAGTGGGGGACTGCTTATTGATTGTTTGGGGTTAAAATCCCAACATACATCCAGTAGTAGTGGTTTTTTCATTATGAAATATCCAATGCAATGGCTATTTGCTACTAATCCTATGGATTTCCCGACAAGATATGGTAGGAAAGTACCTTCGGTTTGTCCTATTCTTGGACAACTTGTATGAATGTTTGTCTGACATTGCATTCTACATATTATGTACATTGGTTTTTACAAACGTACATCAGTGTTGGCGGAGAAAGAAACTTCTCTCAGCTTAACACCCTCCTTGAGGCATACGAGCTTAATGGTTGTAATTTTGTGGAAGGCAACTAGTAGTTAATGAAAATGGCCGTGTGGCATTCAAAGTGATGTGATTGTGATTTGTGAAAGGTAATCGTTACCTTTGGCCTCATCAATCGGAAATGACCAAAACAGGGTTAGATGCAGCAGGGCTAAGTGGGTCGCTCCTATTAGGGTATGATCATCCTCTTCTAGATATATCTTTACACGCTATGACGTCGCGTATCTGATTATTGTGGTTTGTATGCTAGAGGGCCCTCGGTAAAGGTCGGTAACGACCGGAGGATGACATATTCGGTACCATCTAGTTATAGAGGTGGGCCGGTCTTGTGTTGGTAGAGGGCAGATGTTCTGTGCCTCGGGACATCCATCTAGAGGTGTACCTCTTCGGAAGGTAGTCCCTTCACCTGGTCATTTGTATGGAAATCCAAACTCCACTATGTACTTGCCATTTTGATTGTATTACCCATTTTGGGCTATATGCTGGAATTTAATCAATGTAACAATTTCGGCTATGATTAATATTAGGGGCATTTCACCATGAGGACAAACTTCGCAGTCCAATTAGTTTCTAGGACACACATTCAAAGAAATTACTTTCAATGCCAAAATCAGCAAAATAATTACTTTCAAGGACAAAATCGGTAGTCCATTTACTTTCAAGGGCATAATTTCATAGGTTTTTAGGCCCTAGAAACTAATTATTTTACGTTTTGTCCTTGAAAGTAATTATTTTGGTTGTGTGTCATAGAAACTAATTCCACTTGCTAAAGAGGCCATTGTGGCTAATTTCCACTTAATATTATTTGTATATAATAGACACTACTATAATATAAGATGAATATGATATGAGATGTTTTAGTTATCGTAAGGTAAAAACAGTCCGTGTTTATGTGTGGACGTGTCTTACGAGGTACTTTTGTTTTGATAAAGGAAAAGTTTTGGTAAATTTAATAAATTCAGTTAAGTGTGTTTCTCACGCTGGGTTACCAGACTGATCTGGGTGTTCTTCCCTTTCAATGCTTGGGTCGGACTGAGTATATTTACAGGTTCAGATTTGGTGCTTTTGGAGCTTCAAAAGAGAGCTGGAGATCTTCATTTTCGTATTGAAGTATCTGTTTTGATTATCTGCTGCATTTTTGCTTAGTTGTTGTTTATATTATCGACAATTGTGAGGACAGGGTATTATAACTGTTCAGGTTGATAACTTGATTGATTATTGAACTTTGATTGATGTGTGTGTGTGTCTATATATATACAGCTTCGGTTTTGTAAAGATAATTGATATGATATTATATGTTTTCCACTGCAATGTGAGATTCTGTATGGTTTTGTTTTGTTCTATCGTCCCTCTTTCTTCTCTCCTCTTCTTCTCTCTTCTTTTCTTTCTCCTCGCTTTCCGTCAGTCTGTGCTTTTTGGGTCTGACATGTGTGGATTATTATCGATACAAAGGGTACGGATTTGCACGTCGTCACAGCTGGTATCAAAGCTTAGATTTTGTATATACCTAGGCTTTGATGTGTACTCAGTATAGATAGGGACAATAGCACCCTAAATTGAGTTGAATGTATTATATATATGAGCACATATTTTTTAGTGATATAAAATGTTTTATATTGTCTTTGCTTATCCGTTGAGCTGTTTGTGAATTCTGGTCATGGTATGGGGTGCCATGTTATCGATAGGGATTTCTAAACACTTAAACAAGGCAAGTCAACATAGTATTATTTTGAATTGGGTAAATGAAATAATTTTTACCTCAATTATATTTCACATATAAAGGAATAAATTTTTTCAAAATTATTAAAGTGTATATAAATAAGTTGTTGGTTGTTTGAAAATGTAAACATATATAAGTTAATAAAAGTTGTTTGAATAATCTAAACAAAAACAACAGTTGTAAAAGAAATAAATTATATAAGAAAATGAATTATTAAGTATGGAATTGTAATTAATATTATTTACGATTGTGAAATAATCTTATATATAAGAAATGAAACAACATGAATATATCTATAAATATGAGCTGTAAATGAAAGTGGATTTAAACTAAAGAATTTGAGAAATTTGAATCCCGTTTATTTTGGAAGTTGTATTTCAAAGTTAAAGTGGTTATATTATTATAACTCTAAATAAGATAAATAAATTTGGAATAAATCTCATATAAGATAAAGTAAAATAGTGAAATTATATAAGTATAGATTTATAAATATTAAATAAAGAATTTTTGAAAGAATATAAACACTGAATTCACTATCGTTGTTGGAAAATAATAAGGGTGATGACTACAGCATCATCAGTATCATTTTCGGGTTTCTGTGTGATGGATTTGCTACCAATAATGAATTAAAATTGAAGTATTGTTGTGATAAACGAACTTGAATTTAAAATCCATGTTGAAATTGATAAATATAAGTGAAACGAGTTTTGTACTTATAATATGAAACCAGACTTTACTTAGTAAAGATTGAAATAAAATTGAGTTAGCGTATAAACATATGATTTGAAATTTAACTAAAGGGAGGTTAAATAATTTGAACTAGATTAGATGAGTTATTGAAATGGAAATGAAGTTTAAATGGTTAGTGTTTATATAATATGAATTTGGGAGTTCAGATAACTAAGTTGTATAACTTATAAAGGAGAAAATGTAAGTAAAACCAATTATTAAAATGGTTAAACAATTTTGTTAAGCCAAAGAAAATCTGAATTTGAGTAGGTGATAGGAGATTTAGCTTAAGTAAAGGTTAAATAAAATGATGAGTTAGAAGAAAATTTAGATTTGTTGATTATGAAATGTTAAGAAATAGAATTTCAATTAAATTAAAGTGAACTTAAGTTGTGTAGTGAAAGTAAGTGCAAGCGAGAACAAAATGAAAAAAAACTTAAGTTATGTTGAATGAAGTTGATTTTGGTTTCAAAGTAAATTAATAAAACGAATTAATGAAATAAAGTCATTAAATGAATATGAATTTGAGTTATATAATAAATTAATATGGAATTAATGGATGCTAGTGTTAATTCATTTAAAACTAATTGAAATTAAAAGAGTGAACCAAATTGAGTGTAAGTAAATTAAATTAATTTGGCAATTTTGGATATACATTGGTTGTTAGATAAATATTAGTTGATAGTATAAAAATTCATTACGTGTTAATGAAATTGAATTAGTAAAACGGAAAGATAAATAATTGAATCCAAATTAAAGTGAAGTAAATTTGAATGGAATAGAATTTGATTTAAATTGGAAGTGAACCAACTTGAATGTAAATTAGTGAACGTAAACTGATTGAATTTGAATAAATGAATGAATGAATATTAGCAAAATTCAATGTTAATGAATCAAATGTAATAAATTGAAAATCAATTCAATTAATATTAATGTGAATTGAATTTATATTGATTTGGTTATGGATTGATTGGATAGTTTTTGAATGTTAGTTGGATGATAGTGGAGGATGATTGGATTTGTTGCTTTTGTTGCATTTGCTATATTGGCATATTTATAGTTGTTGTATTGGTATATGTTGTATATCGATATTACTTTCAAATGTACATGTTTCTCATTTGTTTGTTGGGTATTTAGTAGGTGCGGATGGTGCTTGCTTCGCATTTGGAGCTCGCTTTCATGTTATATTAGCCGTATATGCTCGCTAATAATATATAAGGTACATATCTCGGATTACATATCGTACTTTTATATTTTTTCCCTACGGGATGCCTCATCACTGAGATGAGATATATATTTGTGATATATATATACGTATATATATATATATATGTTTTGATCCTACTACGATCGAACCGCGCAAAGGATACTATGGAATTTTTTTAAAAAAAATCTAAGGTGTTAGAAATTTTTTGAGGTTTTAGAAAAATTTTGATAACTAAAGTTTTGATTTTTGTGTTAAAGGTTAGATGATCTTAGTTAATTTTGAAAAGATAAACATGAATGGATTTGAAAACTTAAAAAAAATTTGTAAAAGGTTTAACGAATGGATTTTCGAAATGCTAAAATGTTTAAATGGATTTGAAATCCAATTTGAACGATTTGTTTGAAAAGTTAATGGATTTTGTGACTTTTTCTTACTTGGTAATTTCGAGGATGAAATTATTTTAAGTTGGGGAGAATGTAACAACCTAAAATTTGAGTCATTCGAAATTCGGATATTTAATTGATTTTAAATGTCCAGATGTAAATTTTATAAGCTGAATAATTATATTTAGAATATAAGGATTTAATTGGATAATTAAATCGTTAGTTTAATATTTGAAATTGCTTAAATAATTGGAAATTGAATTTAATGTGAATGAAAATGATTTACAAAGTTGAATAAACTCTATTTGAATTAGAATGATGTTGGTAAACTTTTAAAATTGAATTGAAAGATAATTTACGAAAATTGAAGATTTTAATATTTAATTAATGTGTAAAAATAGCCATTTTTCATACAGTCTCGTATTTCGACGAAACTAGTTTAATCGGATCCGTAATGTTATATTATTGAAATATTTCAAATTTTGTGTCAATCAGATTTACGGTTTATCGGAGGCAAGCTAAAACGCATAGAAAGCTGTTCAAGTGAATTTTAAATTAAATAGTCGATTTGAAAACCTATCTTTCAAATACGATCTAATTGGCTCTCGATATATATTCCATTGTGTTCGGAATAGAGGTAAAACATTATAAACTCCAGGCTGCACACTTCGCTTGGCGTTCGGAAAGATTTCGGATGAATAGTGTCGTAGAATTTTCTATAAAAGGACTTGATTATTTTCATTTTACACTAAACCCTAGTCTCAAAGCCCTAGCCCCTATTATCTATTCAATGGCCAGAAAATCAACATCTTCCCCCCTCGATTTCTTCCAATCCATCAACCTATTTGAAAATCTTCCAACTAACAAACTCTAGAGCGCGACGAGATCTATCGATCCAACGATCATGATCGAATATAGGCGAGTAAATCAATGGAAAACCTCGTCCAAATGTCATGCATTCGTGCGTATTTTCCCATGTAAGGGTGCACCTAAGCTCAGCCATTCTCCTGGGGGTGGCGTGTCTCGTAGCGAGCTTCGCGGCGATGGTGGTTGATCGTCGTTAAGTGGGTCGTAGGGTTCACGAAAATTCAAAGAAAAAGGGCGGCTTTGCGTTTTCTTCATGCGCATATGACTATGGGGAAGAAGTTGCTAGTCACGACCCTGATTGAAGAAGCCAGATCGTGCGTCCATGATTTGTTTTAGGGTAAAATAAAAATAATCAAGTCCTTTTATAGAAAATTCTATAAAAATATTCATCTGAAATCTTTCCGAACTCTAAACGAAGCGTGCCGCCTGGCATTTATAATATTTTACCACTATTCCGAACAAAATGGAATATGTATCAAGAGCCAATTCAATCATATTTGAAAGATAGCTTTTTGAATCGACTATTTAAATTTAAAATTCACTTAAACAGTTTTCTACGCATTTTAGCTTGCCTCGGACAAACCGTAAATCTGATTGATACGAAATTTGAAATCTTACAATAATATAACATTGCAGGTCCGATGAAACTAGTTTCGTCGAAATTTGAGGCTGTATGAAAAATGACTATTTTTACACGTTAATTAAATATTAAAATTTTCATTTTCTATAAATTATCTTTCAATTCAATTTTAAAAGTTTACCAACATCATTCTAATACAAATAGAGTTTAATTCAACTTTATGAATCATTTTCATTCACATTAAATTCAATTTCCAATTATTTCAGCAATTTCAAATATTAAACCAACGATTTAATCATCCAATTAAATCCTTATATTCGAAATATAATTTATTCAGCTTATAAAATTTACATCTGAATATTTAAAATTAATTAAATGTCCAAATTTCGAATGAATGAAATACTGGGTCGTTACATTCTCCTCTACATAAAAGAATTTCGTCCTCGAAATTATCAAGTTAGAAAAAGTCACAAAATCCATTAACTTTTCAAAACAAATCGTTCAAATTAAATTTCAAATCCATTTAAATCTTTTAACATTTCGAAAATCCATTCGTTAAACTTCTTACTAAAACTTTTCTAAGTTTTCAAATCCATTCATCATAATCTTTTCAAAACCAACTAATATCATCTAACCTTTAACTCAAAAATCAAAACTTTAGTTATCAAATTTTTTCTAAAATCTCAAAAAATTTCTAATACCTTATATTTTCAAAAATTTCGCCGAAGTTTCCTTTGCGCGGTACGATCGTAATAGGATCACAATATATATGTGTGTGTGTGTGTGTGTGTGTGTGTGTGTGTGTGTATCACAAATATACATCTCATCTCAGTGATGGGGCATCCCATAGGGAAAAAATGTAAAAGTACGATATGTAATCCGAGATATGTACTTTATATATTATTAGCGAGCATATACAACTAATATAGCACGAAAGCGAACTCCAAATGCGAAGCAAGCGCCATCCTTCGCCTATTAAATACTCAACAAACAAACGAGAAACATGTATATTTGAAAGTAATATCAATATACAACATATACCAATACAACAACTATAAATATGCCAATATAGCAAATGCAACAAACGCAACAAATCCAATCATCATCAACTATCATCCAACTAACATCCAACAAGTATCAAATCAATCCATAACCCATAACACATAGGTCCCAGGATCGAAACCTAGCTCTGATACCATGTGTGACGACCCATAAATTCATACCCTTTGAATCGACAATAATCCACGAATGTATGACCCAAAAAGCACAGACTGACGGAAATTCAAGGGAAAGAAAAGAAGAGAGGAGAGGAGAGGAGAAGAGAAGAAAGATAGAAGGTAGAACCAAACAGAATAATACAAAATCTCACATCACAGTGGAAAACATATAATATCATATCAATGATCTTTACAAAACATAAATTGTATGTACATACATCAATCAGAGTCCAGCTCTCATACTGAACTCCAAAGCACCAAATCTGAACCTGTAAATATACTCGGGTCTGACCCGAGCATTGAAAAGGAAGAACGTCTGGATCAGTCTGGTAAACCAGCATGAGAAACACACTCAACTGAATTTATTTAATTACCGAACTTTTCCTTTATCAAAACAAAAGTGTCTCGTAAGACACGCCCACACATAAACACGGATATGTTTTTACCTTACGATAACTAAAACATTTCATATCAATTACTCTTATATTATACTAGTGTCTAGCATATACAAATAATATTAATCATAGCCGAAATTGTTACATTGATTAAATCCCAGCATATAGCCCAATCGGGTAATGCAATCAAAATGGCAGGTACGTAGCAGAGTTTGGATTTCCATACAAATGACTAGGTGAATGGACTACCTTCTGAAGGGGTACACCTCTAGATGGATGTCCTGAGGCACAAAACATCTGCCCTCTACCAACAGAAGACCGGCCCACCTCTATAACTAGATGGTACCGAATATGTCATCCTTCGTTCGTTACCGACCTTTACCGAGGGTCCTCTAAGCATACAAACCACAATAATCAGATTCACGACATCATAGCATGTAAAGATATATGAGGATGATCATATCCTGATGGGAGAGACCCACTTAGCCCTGCTACATCTAACCCTGTTTTGGTCATTTTCAGTTGATGAGGCCTGAGGTAATGATTACCTTTCACAATCACATATCACATCACTTTGAATGCCACACGACCATTTTCGTTGACTACTAATTGCGTTCCATATAAGTACAACCACTAAGCTCGTATGTCTCAAGGAGGGTGTTAAGCTAACAGAAGTTGCCTTCTCCGCTACCACTGATGTACGTTTCTAAAAACCAATGTACGTAATCTGTAGAAATGCAATGTCAGACAAACATTCATACAAGTTGTCTAGGAACAGGACAAACCGAAGGTACTTTCCTACCTCATCCTGTTGGGAAATCCCTAGGATTAGTAGTGAATAGTACTCCTATTGAATATTTCATAATGAAGAGACCATTACTAATGGATGTATATTGGGATTTTAACCCCAAACGATCAACAAGCAGTCCCCCACTATGAAAATCCAAAATATCAATATCATCACAAGCAACCTGTACAATCGTCGCATATACGTTGGTCCAAAGTGGTTTTCAGGTAAATCTGATCCCGGTCTCTTCGCACCAACAACGTAAAAGCGTTCCTCAGCCTCACAAAGAAATTAAGTCTCGTAGACTTATCACGTCTCTAACTTTCCACTTGCTATCCTTCGGCCAAGAAGGAAGCTCGATATATTGGAGTAATACTCTGCACTATATGAATCAACATCCTCAACATAAACAATAATCAAGCCTACACAAAAGGCTACGTACTAAGTGTACGACTAAATAGTTCCCACATCAAGTCGAGGAACTAAAATGGCCAAATTTTGATAGTCGTTTATTTAACTATCAGAGCAAACAAACAAATATTTAGCACCATAAAAATCACTAGGCCCTTTTAATTAATCCTTTATTAATTAAATCACTTGCTAAATATTCACTTCAAATTATCTTTAAAAAATATATAATCTCAAAACTATTTCAGTATTTCAACATTGGAAAACATTTTCATATACTTATTTAATAATAAGTAATTCACAATTCTATTTATTTTCAACACGTAGAAAATATTCCATATACCTAAATCAGGATTAAGTATATATTTTATTCTTTAAGGAAAACATTTTTTTAAACAGATTTATTTGGGTCAAAATGAATGTTGTGTATCCCAAAATCACTAGTATAGGGATTCGAAAATAAGATAGATATATAAATCCCAGATACTATATTAAACGTTTCCTTTCGGGAATCATTTACTATAACAACAGTGTTATAGCCCATCATTTCCTTATTTCTCGAAAACGTCTATTTCAACAATGAATGTCGAAATCTATGTATTCGATACTCAAAACATTTTAGAAACATCTTTAAACCATTTAACTCCATTTACAATATCACTTTCAAAACATTTATATAATTAAAAAATTATTCGCTGCCCAAAACCGTGAATATAAATCGTTTACCAAATTAAATGTTTCTACACATTTATTAAAGGATTATCCACTATCCAAAATCTTAGATATAATTCTCTAACCAAATTCAACACTTCTACATATTTAATTAAAGGATTATCCACTGTCCAAAATCGTGGATGAAATCCTTTAATAAACTTCCATATTTAACTCATCAAAATAAGTTGAATATGGATTTGTAAAACAATGTTTATAAATTCCATTTATATATTTTAAAAACTTCAGTATATAAAATTCCTTTATTTAACAATTCCATATAAATCTCATTTATATACCGAAAATCCAAATTATAAGTAAATTACTTATAAATAATTTATTTGCATATTCGTTCTTTTTATAACTACATCAATTCTATAAATCTATAATCTTATTTACTAATAAAATCCATTTATAACTTATAAAACTCGTTTATAAATTCATCACTTTGATTTATAAAAATATCAATTTTATAAATCTTATACATAAATCATTTATAATTATTCAAAAATCTCAGTTTATACTATTTCACAAAATAGTTAACTTCACATTTCAAAAATCATATTCTGATTCCATTTCACAAAAATCATAACTTTTATAACATAAAAGTAATAACTTTTATTTATTTAAAATAAACCATTCCTTTAACGATTTAAAATTCAATAGAACAGCTATCTTCAAAATCACTTTAAAATCCTTTTTAATTTGTAACCATCACTTTAACATTTTTATTCTTCCAAAAATAGGCCCAATGCTACAACAGCATTAAATACATCAAATCACAACGTTCAAACATCATATATCACATGATAACAGTATATATCATGATATCTGTAAATAAAATAAATACTAATGAGGAATCCAGTTGAATCCCTCCAACCTGTCACCTGCAACAAATATACATAATAAAAATATATGTACAATGTCCGTTTCGAGGCAGACTCGCATACAAATGGTCATTCGCTCATACACGGGAACGTATAGGGTCATTTTCTCCACTAGACAGAAATATATCCAAATACCAAACAATATATAGATAATATATCATATGTAATCCAAACAATCATCAATCATCATAAATAATATTTATTCTCACTTATATAAAAATACCAGTGAGTCGGAAAGAGTGAGTTGTACTCACATTGGTTCCAAAAGCAATTGCAGTGTTTTATTTCGAATAAAATTAAACAAGTGTTTAATTTTACTCAAAATTTACACTAGCTCTAATCAACTCCAATCCAGCTCTAAAATGTAGTTCTCATTAATCCGGACCCAACGCAACTCGTTGGTCAAAAACAGACCTCATATGACAAATTTATGGTATTTTAAAGTTTGTACGAATATATATATATATATATATATATATATATATATATATATATATATATATATCAATTTCATTTTATATTATATTTTTTAAACCTTGAGTAAATCGGGCCATTGTTTTTGCTCACACCAGATCGCAACCGTGATTTCCATCCTCCTCCATTCGTTCTTTTCACGTTCAAATGAAAACGCACCGCTAGTTCGTTTTTCTTGATGGCTACTCCAACCACGATCATCGAGACAATGATCAAACACCACCAATTCATGCATTGTGCTCCCCTATGCCAATGCCCTAGATCCAGCCTCGCCTACTGCCGCCAACGAGGAGAAAAATGCCTCCAAAGTCACGACGTTCACGGACAGATCCACAATAATCCACCATGAAATTTTTGATCACAACCGTTGGATTTGTAGATCTTGACGTGCTCTACAATGTTGCAGTTGAAAGTTTTTGCTAATTATTTGTGGATTGAGAGATAATTGAAGAAGAAGATCGACAATCTATGGCCGTTCAAATATAAGTGGTGGCTGGCCTAATTTTGACTACGGTTTTGGTGAATGAACGTCTTTATATAGATAAAATAAAACACTATTCACCCGAAATATTTTCGAACTCCAATCGAAGCGTGCTGCCTGACATTTATAATGTTTTATCCCTATTCCGAACATAATGGACTATATATCGAGAGCCAATTCGATCGTATTTGGAAGATGGGTTTCTGAATCGACTTATTTAAATTTAAAATTTACTTAAACCGATTTATACGCGTTTTAGCTTGCCCCGGACAAACTGTAAATTCAATTGACATGAAATTTTAAATCTTACAATAATATAACATTACGGATCCAATGAAAGCAGTTTCGTCGAAATCCGAGACTGTTTGAAAAATGGCTATTTTTACACGTCAATTAAATATTAAGATATTCAATTTCTGTAAATTAACTTTTAAATCAATTTTAAAAGTTCTCTACCATCATTCTAATTCAAATAGAATTTAATACAGCTTTATAAATCATTTTTATTTTTATTAAATCCATATTTCAATTATTTGCACAATTTCAAATATTAAATTAACAATTTAATTATCCTATTAAATATAGATATTCCAATATATAAGTTATTTAGCTTATAAAATTTACTTTTGAATATAATGAATCAACTAAATATACGAATTTCAAATGACAGAAATTCTGGGTCGTTACAATTCAACTTTAAGGTTTAAATTTAAATCCTTTTAAACCATTTATTTGCACCACTTTTAGTTTCAACATTTAAAGCTTGGATTTCGAAAATAATTCAGTTTGTTTAAATAAAATTTTATTTCATAATATTATTTAATTTGATTCAAAGATTAAGGATTTAAATCATTTAATTTAACCAATCCACTGTCCGTATATAATTTTCTACCCTATGATCAAGTGGTACGGATATATATCATTTAAATCCGCAATAATTTAAATTTACGGGTATATATCATTTCAACCCGTAATTCAGAATAAAATTCAAAATCCATACAATCATGCGAGTTTATTATTTCAAACCATAACGATTTTTCCCTAATCTGTAAGATCGTTCGAATATGTATCATTTCAACCCATAGTGATTTTCCTATTGATAACTAATGGAACTTGCCGTGTGATAACATCATATAAAATAAATATAATATCCAATCATCCAAATATAAACAATTAAACAACCATCACATCCATCATTCATATCAACCAATGAATCACAACAAATAAACTAGTTATCATTATCGGGTATTTAACAGGCAATTAAATTCAATAAAATTTAGATTTAACTAGAATGACAATTTAAATATACCAAACAACAATCAATCAACTTCTAATCACATCATAAATCTAGTTTACCCAACAAAAGATGGTTTAGTGTTAGTGAGTGGATTAAAACACTCACCTTTGATTTATCGACAATTTAAAAATCCAAAAATAGCGCAAAATCTAACAGTCTTAGAATGCAGCCAAACAAGTTCCAGAATTTATGAAATTTCTATACGATCTTAACGCGTGCGATGCTCCCAGACACACGCATCAACGTGCCATACATCGTTCGCTTATCATGAATTTTTGGCGATTCCTATCGCCAATTACAAGTAACCACCATATGGATCGAAAGCCTTGGTCATCATCTATGCAGCAGCACCTCCCGATCAAACCATCATCGAAGATCCACCATCCAATAGGAAACCCCAGCAACTGACAGCCGAGGATAAATCAACGATTTTTTGCCAAACAATGCATTAAATCGGAAAACGAACTATTGTAGTAAATTGCCTCATCGAGAGCTTTCCAATGATACATAATTTGATATAGTTTGGAGAGGTTGAAATTTTGAAATTGATTTTGATTTGAAAATTAGGGTTTTCTGCCATTGGAATGAAGAAACAGATAAGAAGTTGATGTACGTATAGAATAAACTGAAAGACCGCTAGGATTTGTGTAACGACCCGTAATTTTTGATAATTTAAAAGATTAAATTAAATAAGTTTTGGAGTTTGATGTTGTGAAAATTAAAAATCTAAGCTTTAATAATAAGAATTTAACAAGAATAAAATGTAACAATATTAATATAAGGAAATTGATAACTGCTTTAAATGAAATGATTAAAAATTTATAATTGGTTACAGATTGTAAATTAATTATAATAATATGTATTAATTGATAATTGAATTAAAGGAGTAATTGATAACTTAAATGTTGTATTAATTAATGAAATAATATGTAATTAATTATGATTGAATAAAAATAGTGTTGTGTAAGCAATTATAACATTTGTGCGTAGATAATAAATTTATAAATGTGATTAAATTAAGTCAAAGGTGACAATTGTAATATGCTATATATTTATTTAATCTGTTGAATTAAATTGGAAATCAATTGTAACTAAATGTAATTAAATATTACGTTAATGTAAATTAAGATAAATTGGAGAATAAGGTATAAACCAATATAACTATATACATAGAGTAATGAATTAATGAATATAAATGATTGAAATCAAGTTTAATTAAGTTACTAGAGTTTAATTTATAATTAATGAATTTATTGCAAATGAAATGAAACACTGAAATTAGTGTAATATGTAACACTGAATTGATATGTAAATTTGTTTTAAATTATTGTATATGTCTAAGTAATCAAAAAAATGACAAAATTTGTTGGTTATTAAATTAAATTTAAAAAGTGATTTAATCAAATTATATTAATTTATTTAATTAACGTGAAATTAGCCATTTTAGAAACTGTCTTGGATTTCAAGGAAACTAGTTTCATCGGATCCATAATGGTGAATATTATCGAATGTCAAGTTTCATAGTGATTGGAGTTGTTGTTTGATCTTACGAACTCGAAACGCGTAGAAATCAATTTAATTGAGATCAATTTGAAATAAGCTGATTTTAGAGCTAACTTCTTCATATAATGGAATTAGGACTTGAAACCTGTTCCATTGAGTTTAGAAATATCCAAAACATCTATTTTGATATATAGGATGACCCGCTTTCGTTTCGGAAGCGAAATGGGTTTTTCAGGTCCTTATTGTCAATTCAAATCAATTTAGTGTTATTCATTCTTAATGGGCTTTGGTTATATAAATAAACTTTGTTTCTCAAACCCTAGCTGTCTTTCAGTCTATTCTATACGTACATCAACTTCTGTCTGTTCCTTTCTTCAATGTCAGAAACCAATTTCAAATTGCAAAACTTAAATCCAACTTCAAAACCAATTTCAAAATTCAAACTCTTCAAACCCTATCATATTTTATAACGATTCGAAGCTCTCGAATAACGCAAGCTAGATCTTCTGTTTTTTTTTATTTTGGTCTCTGGCTGCGCAAAATTTGATGAATAATCTCGGCCGTTCATTGTGTTGTGATCAACTTCGACCAATTGTCAAATTGATGGTACAGATTTGTGGAGATAAACGAGCAGAGTCTATCGGTGTAGTTAGTTTGGTCAATTAATATTTGGATCGTTGCTAAAAATTTGACTTGTGAGGTTATTTTCACAGCGGCGGCTGCCCTTTCCGGTCGCGATAGTCGAACTGAGGTGAGCATGGAGGGAAGTCGATGATGCTTGGGGATAAGCGGAGCTTTTTTGGTGAATGGCGTGTGGCCATTGATGGCGTTGGATGAGGGGTTTCTGGCGTCTGAAGGAGGCTAGAACGCGATGTACAGTAGATTGTGTGAATTAGGGTTAGAATGGAGCTGGAGGAGCAGTGACGTGTAAATTCTGACTACTTCTACTTATTTAATAAAATTTTTAATTGTTCAATCGTTCTAATGTCATAAATTTTGCACAAGATCGGATTCACACGCGGATTGTTCCGCTGGGATCGTATTGAAATTTTGAACATTTTGGTATTAGTTTGGACAAATTATAAGACTATTGAATTTTAGGCCTTATTTTGGATTTCAATTCGATTTGCAATCAAAAGGTGAGTGTTTTTACCCACTAACAATTACAAAATTATCTTATGTTTGTTAAATTGAATTTATGATGCAATTAGAAGTTGATCGGTTGATGTTTGGAATAGTTAAATTGTCACTCCAGTTAAATCTAACTTTTATTGAATTTAATCGTCATTAACTTAATACTAAATTATAATTTGCTAGTTTATACATGTTATTGATGATCATTTTTCTATTGATTTTATTGGTTGATTTGTATGATGATTCTGATGGATGTTTGGTTGTTGATATAGGATGACTGGATGTTATACTTTTACAACACTTGTGACGACCCAGAATTTCTGGATATTTCAAATTGGAATATTTAATTGATTCTAAATATTTGAAAGTTAGTTTAACTTTAATTTCAAATATCACTATTTATTTAGATAATTGAATTTTGAATTAAACAATTGAAACTGGGAAAATTAAGGAATCTGGAATTTAAAGGCTTGTTAAAATATTTCAATGGCTTATAGAATTTATATTTATAATACCAGAGATGATAGAAGTTTTAAAATATGAATTTAGGAATGTTTTTTTCAGTTTTAAAAATATATAGTTTAAATTGAATTTAAAAATAGCATTCCAAGGCACAGTCTCGGAATTCGACGAAACTAGTTCCGTTGGATCCATAATAGTTTATTATTATTATCGGTTTTTAATTGTCGGAGAGATTGGAGTGATCGTTTGGCCGTATGGTAGACAAAAGATCTTCTTTCTAAAAGAGATTCAATTCGGAACTATTATATGTCCAAGGTCCAATATTGAAATCATTTCAGATATTTTCCCTTCGGCAAATATTTTATAATAGAAAGTCAATGAATCTAACCAATTACTCCTAAGGGTTCATATCATAATAGTTTTAGTTGATGAAAGTTACTTTGGCATGTTGCGGGTCGAGGGCCCCTTCCCCTTCTTCAAACTCCGATTCGTATTTTTCATAGAAAAATCTCTGATCAACGATAGAAAAAGATCTATTTTGCATCATAATTAACTAGGGTTATAGGTGTGGTTCTGGCTGTATTGACTGCATCTTTTGGTGTCGTTGAAATCTATATCGAAAATTTAATGTAATAACTGGGTTCAAAAGCTATCTTCTCCATACGATCGAATTAGGACTCGAAACTTTTTCCATTGTGTTCGAAATAGGGGTTTAACATTATAAACACCTAGCGGCACGCCTCAATAGGAGTTTAGAATTTTGAATTGCAAACTTTAGACGATTTACATTTGAATTTGAATTTGAATTTGAAAATGAATTTGAAAATGAATAATATAATCGAACACTATACTAAGCTTTGACACGTTAAGAAAAATAAATACATGTTTTCTTTCTTCTGTAATTTTCGTACGCATTGTTTCTCTTATTTATTTGTATCATAGCCGAGCGTTTTTTTTGAAATCAAATTCATTTGCAAAAAAAAAAAAAAAAAATCTCGTTCAAGAGAAATAATGGCCGTCACTTTCCAGTTTTAATTCACGAATTCCTCTTCTTCAATTTATCTGGATAAAATCGTTCGTGTACAAAAATGGGCACTGTTCTTTGGGTTCGAATTCCACCTCCCTTTTGTATAAATCCTCAACTCGACCAAAACCTTTCCTTCAATTTAAGATTCAAATTTGAAAGAGAGATTGTCGACTCGAATGCATCAAATCAATCAACGATTCGCATTCTTCCTTCATGAATCGAAGTGCATGGAAAACGGGGAGTCAACATTGATGCGATCCAACTGAGTCACCTGAAGGGGAGGAGCCGCTCACCTGCTTTCTCATTCAAGTTCGAGGGGTGGCGATGGAAATTGGGAGGCTCAGCGATCTGGGTTTGGGTATACCTTCTGTTGGTTTTTATTTTATTTTATTCGAACTTATTTTCCAGATAAAATTGATTTAATTTAGATATATATATATACACATATGTACAGAATTTTTTTATAGTAAAAAAATTTCTATTTTTGTTTTTTCAGAAGAAAAATTATATTATAGTATAGAATAAAAAACATTTATGTTTTTAATTTAATATCTATATATAAGAAAATAGAGAAATTATTTTAAAATAGATAAAGTTTTGGAAAATATAGGGATTCATAGAAAGATTTGATTTTTTTTAAATCTACATGGGATATTTTTATAAAAAATACTTATATAGTTTCTAAATGGAAAATAAAATATATACTTATATTCATTTTAAATCTACAAGTTTATTTTTTTAAATAAGGTATATTAGTGATTAACTTGTTTAATAAACTTAATTTTTTTAGTCACTAAAAGATTTTTAAAAAGAGAAAATTAGTTAAAGATTTAATTATTAGTTCAAATTTAATCATTAGTTAAAATCAAAGTATTAGTTTAAATTAAATTTTTTAAAATGGTATTGGTTTGTTCGATTTGTTTCGAATATTAATAAACAACATAATTAGTTATACAAGGTCAAAAGTCATGAAAACAAGTCGAGACGAGATTGAAGTGGAATGCAAACTTAAAATCAAAGGTGAGTTAATCTCACTCATCTGGATTGTTATTTAAATTTAAGTAGTTAAATTTAAATATTTGCTTGAATGATTGAATTGATTGGATGTAATATATTATATATAGTAGTATATATATATTGGAGCGATTGATTTCCCGCATTATATAGCAGATGAGACCCTATGTGCCGCATAATCGCAAATGAGATGATATAACCCCATATACCACGATATTCAACCTCAAAGTGGAATTGGTATTTTATATTGTGCTAACATCTATGGATGTAGGGAAACAGGTAGGAGGGATCTAACTGGATTCCTCAAAATTATTTTGATTGTTTTAATATTTTATGATATGGTATATTTGATAATCTATGGTAAATTATATTGGTAATTAAAATATTTGGATGCTATGGATTGATTGAATATATTTGGGTATACTGAGTTATCAAAGATAAAGATTTAATTTTTTTAAGGGAAATAAAATAGGAATTTTTAAGTAAAATAATTATCGAGAATATGGATAAATTAAAGAATGAATTGGAAAAGGATAAAGGTTGTTTTTAAATTCTAATAAATGAGTTCCAAGTGTGGAAAGGGAGATTTTTGAATAAATAGGAATAAATGAATTCTTAAACTTAAGTAATAATAAAGATTTATTTTTAAATTCAGAATTTAAATGGTTTAGAAAGGAATAAAAGAAGAATTCTGAAATAAATATAAAATTGGTATTTTCAGTTAAAATAAAATTTTAAATCATAATTAAGAAGTAAAATCTGAAGTTACTGGGTTTTAAATAAAATCGAGTAAGTAAAGGAATTTATTTCTAAATGGAGTAAATTCTGAAAATCGATTTGGAAATTGATTTAGTGTTTGAAATTGTGTTTTAAAAAGCGGATGAGAATATGGAATTTATAAACTGGGTTTATAACGTGAAATAAGATATCTGTGGATATTTGGAAGTATAAATTTCACGATGGAAATTTATAAAGGAACGGGTATTTTTTTAAAAAAATAATGGTTTATTTTTAAAGATGTGAAATAAAAGTGTATTTCCTTGAAAAGCCAAGTACATTTTCAAAACAGATTTTATAAGTTGAAGTTTTAAAGTTGTTTAAAGGAATGTTTTAAGAAATTATTATTTAAGTTGTTAAAATTTTCAAAAGGTAAATATTTATTAAATTAGTTATAGTGGTGATTATTTTAAAAAGTAAATTGGTATTATGTTTTAAAAGATAATTATTAATATTTATATTTTATAAAGTATGTTTATTTAAAGATAGTTTGGTTAAAGTTTTATCTGAAAACTTGTATAGAATTTCGTAGCACTTATTTTAAAATTTAGTTGGCTTAACTTTTATTTTTTAAAATAAGTTTTATATTTTATAAAGTAGTTTTATTTTAAATATTTTTTTAAAGTATATTTTTGAATGAAATGTTTTAAGTATTTTTAATTTAAATGTTTTAAAGTATAATTTAGAATAAAGTGGTTTAAATTATTTTAAAATCTAAAGTATTTGGACTTGGTGATTTTCAGTGGAAATAAACAATATTTGGGAAATTTATTCGGTGAGAGAAAGGTAGCTTGAAACTGTTTTCAAAGGGTTGAAGTATGGAAAATAAATTGCGAAGTTATTTTGAAATAAATAATTTGGAAAATTATCTAAAGTTTGATGGTTGATTGTGAATGCTATTTGATAGTTAAATAACCGACTATCAATATTGGCCAATTGCGCTGATCGTTTCGAAGTGACCGGGATCGGGATTAATTTTCCGAAAACCACTTCGATCCGGTTTGAACGTTTTCGTGAGGAAGACAAGAGTTTGGAGTCGAAGATGGAGTAGTGAAGCGCAAGGGCTAGTGCTACTAATCCTGAGGGTGATTCCAAAATGGATGTGGTAGGAGTAGTGCCTTCGGTTTCGTTCGAACCTGGAACGGACTTGTATGGACGAATGCTTTCAGAACATCATCAGGAGGACGATGAACATTCTAAGTGAATGTGTGCTAAAAGGAACCGCATACCCTCGAGCCTCATCAATTGAGAATGGCTAAAACAGGGGAGGTGCATGCAAGGCTAAGTGGCTAGTAACCAATTAAGGTAAGGTCACCCCTGTCTAGATGTCCCTTTATTTCGGCTGTGTGGGCGGTTGCTGATCCCAACCGTGGGGTGAACTTATTCGGACTATCCAGTAAGGAGTAGCTCCGGTCTTGTAATGCAGGGAATCAGTATGGATCCTCTGTACGGCGATCTAGACCACGTACTATGACGGGCGATACCCTAGTAGCCCTGCCATTGATGGAAATCCATTCTCCCAATGTGCCTTTATGGTTTTGTTTGTAGAACCCACTTTGTGGCTAGTAGCTGGATTTTAGTGAATGTAACAATTTCGGCTACCTAGATAAATATTTGTATTTAGACACTACTATAATATCAGAGGATTTTATAAGAAATGCTTTGGTTATCGTAAGGTAAAAACCCGACATGTTTATTTTTGGCGTGGTCTTACGAGATACGTTTTTTTTTCAAAGGATTTTCGAAAACTTTAATAATCAAATTGAGTGTGTTTTCTCACGCTGGTTTTCCAGACTGACTCGGGTGTTATTTAAATATAATGCTGGGGTCATACCGAGTATTATAGAGTACAGATTTTGGATGGATTGCTATGGAGCTCAGGAGATGAGCTGGATGGCGAGACATATCACACGTATTTGATGAATATTCCACTGTGTTTTATTAACTGTGTAGTCAGTGTTGTGAGGTTGAGTAAATATATCTGTCTAGTAATTGTTTGATTCTGATGTACTCTGATGATGTAATGTATAAAAGAGATATAGTTTCTTTTTGTGTAAAGATCAGATATTATCCATTATATTGCGATGGTAAGATTCTATTGTTGTTTTCTATTTCCTCTTCTACCTTCTTCTTCTTTAACCCCTAATGTTTTGGTTTTTCGATATTTGATTGTTCGACATTTGATACAATGGACGTATTGATGTCGATTTTCGGACGTCGAAAAATCGGGTTGTTACACTTGGTATCAGAGCTGAAGGTTAAATGAGAACCTTGGCTCTGGTGGGGATTACTCATTAGCATAGAGTCCTTAGTACTCTAGAATGAGTTTGAGCGTATTAATAGTGTGAGCGCGTATTTGTTAGTGAATATAAAAATTGTTTTTATATTGTGTTGACTTATCAGTTGAGTGTTATAAATTCTGGTCGATATGTGGGACGCCATGTCATCGATAGGGGTTTCTAAACTCTTAAACAAGATAACCGACACAGTATTGTTTTAAAATAGGGTAAATGAAATAATTTTACCCAAATTATTTTTGTATATAAAAGAAATAATTTTCCGTAAATTATTATAACTATATATGATCGCTTGGTTGCTAGGAAGTGATAATATTAAATTATTATTGTTGTTGTGTAAAAATTAAATAAGAAATTGAAATCATAACTTAAAACTAACAAATAAAATTCATATACAAATGGGATTTGTAAATGTAAATTGTAAATATGATTTATAATTTGAAATAGAATTCCAGAGAAATATTTGAAAATAGCTTGAAAGGAATTGAAATTTGAAAATTTAGAAATTTAATTTCCTTCGAATTTGAAAATGATTTTCAAAAGTTTTGGAGAAATAATAGTGGAATTATTCGGAAATATTTTTGAATTGGATTTGAAATCTGGTGAGATTTGGAATTTAAAAATATTTGGGGGATGTTTTGAAGTGGTAGAAGCAATGAACTCTTTTCGGTTGTTGGAAAATAACTTCGATGATGACTGTAGCATCATCGATGTTCATTTTCGAGTTTGCAAGAGAGGAATTGCTACTAAATTGTTTTAAATTAGAGTTGTTTGCAAAATTGGGTTTGGTTTTGAGATTCAAGAAATAACGGATTTCAAAGGTAATTTTGAAATATTGTAAAAAATTAAATTTCTGGAAGTAAATTGGAATTTTTTATGGAATTATAAATAGGTTTGATAACCTATAAATTGGAAGTTGTTAGAAAAAAATTAACTTGAAGAAGAGTTAAAATGACGTAAATGTGAAAACAAAATAAGCTGAATGGTAAGCTAATTAATTGAAGTGAATTAAAAAAAGTTGCCAATAGAAGGTAAATAAATTGGAGAACTTATAGAAGCTTGAAAGTTGAATTAAATTAGAATGTAAATAAACCAAGTTAAATAAAAAGTGAATATTGAGGAAATAAATCTAAGTAGCCAAAATAAAATAAGTTATTGAAAATAAAATTTATTAGTTGGAAATAAATTTGTGAACGAATAGATGAATTTATATTTGTAAGTAAATGAAATTGGAAATTGGATGTTGGAATTATAATTGAATGGAGTTAAATGAAGTAAAATGGAAAATATAGTTGAGTTGGACTAAGTAAAACTAAAGATTGAGAATAAAAAAATAATAAGTAAACTAATTGATCAAGTGGGTTAGTAAATGAATTGAAATTGAAAATCAAGATTGTGTAAAGTAAAGTGAAGTTGTAGAACTAGTTCAAAGTAAACTAAAATAATAAAGGTTTGGAAGTAAAAGTGGTTGAGATATAAATAAATTAGTTAGTGGAACTAATTAAAGAATGGTTAGTTAAATATGGTTTGGAACAAGGTGAATAGAATTCAATATTAAAATTTGACAGTAAATTGAATTCAAATGGAATTGGAAATGGAAAGTTGAATGGAAATGGATATAAACTCTAGTAGTGAAGTAAAAATAAATATAAGAAGTGAATAAAATACTTAAATTGAACTTTGAAGATAGATAGGGAAATTTTCAAGTAAAATTGGTATAGGAAATACTAGGTTAAAAATGGATGAAGGTTTAACAAGGTGTGTGAGGTGATAAGTGGATAGAAATCAAAATGAATATGAATAAAAGAGAATTGATGTAACTAATAATCAATCGGAAATAAGTACATAGTATGTATGTATATTATTTAATTCGCACAGTGATTTGATCCAGATTCGAGTAAAGAATTTCGAGGTAGTTATATCAATCCGAGTTGGGATTTTTCACTCGATTTTCAACGGCGAATCCTGGATATGGATTTTGATTGATTATGGAAATTCTCTATCATAGTTTAGGACCATGCAAGGAGAATGACAGTTTCTTATCAAGAAAACAGATCTGAGTCCGCACTACGAAGTCGGGTGGACAATATTAGTTTGGAAAATAAAATTGTGTGATCGAGCGAGCGATCGAATTTGGTATTGCGTACGGATGATATATGTGCATCGTTTGGGCTTAAGTGAGGCAAATGTTGAAAATTTCGAAAAGAAATGAATAAAATGAATTTTGATTCTATGATTTGGTATGATTACTAAGTAGGATACAGGTGTTTTTAAGGCAAGGGATAAATTAGGGTATTTGATTTCAGAAGATAAACTAAATTGCTCCAAAAAAAGGTATGTGTTTAAATTTCTGTATGAAATTTGATGGTCTTCTGATCCAGTCGCTTGGCATTTTTGTTTTCTTTTGAAATCTGAGGGCCCGTAGAGGCATTTTATAGTAGTACCGAGCTAGCCGTGCAAAGGAGACGCTGGTGAAATTTTTTGAAAATTTCGGGAGTTAGAAAATTTTGAGAAATTTTGAAAATTTAGAATGTGGTTTTAAATTTAAATTTGAATTGTTGAGAAAGTAATTTTGGTTGGAACCTTTGGTAGAAGTTTGGAAAGTTAGTAAGGATGATAAGGTCTTTATTAAAAAGATAGTTTTGGGTACTTTTATAAACTATTTGGTTTTGGGGAGTTGTTAAAACTAGTTGTTTGGAGAAATAGTGAACGGGTTGTGGACCATTCCTCTTAATTAGAAATTTCGGGGATGAAATTCTTTTAAAGGGAAAGGAATGTGACGACCCAGAATTTCTGGATATTTAAAATTGGAATATTTAATCGATTCTAAATATTTGAAAGTTAGTTTAACTTGAATTTCAAATATCACTATTTATTTGGGTAATTGAATTTTGAATTAAACAACTGAAACTAGGTAAATTAAGGAATCTGAAATTTAAAGGCTTGGTAAAATATTTCAATGGCTTATAGAATTTATATTTATAATACTAGAGAAATTAGAAGTTTTAAAATATGAATTTGGGAATCTTTTGTTCAGTTTTAAAAATATATAGTTTAAATTGAATTTAAAAATAGCCTTCCGATGCACAGTCTTGGAATTCGACGAAACCTGATCCATTGGATTCGTAATAGTGTATTGTTATCGAATTTCAATTTTCAAAGTGATTAGAATGATCGTTTGGCCATTAAGTAAACGCGCTAAAATCTATATAGAAAATTTAATGCAATAACTGGGTTCAAAAGCTATCTTCTCCATACGATCAAATTAGGACTCGAAACCTTTTCCATTGTGTTCGAAATAGGGGTTTAACATTATAAACGCCTAGCGACACGCCTCGATAGGAGTTCAAAATTTTGAGTTGCAATTTTTAGACGATTTAAATTTGAATTGGATTTGAAAATAAATAATATAATCGAACACTATACTAAGCTTTGACACGTTGAGAAATATAAATATGTGTTCTCTTTCTTCTGTAATTTTCACACGCGTTGTTTTTTTTTTTTTTGTATCATAGCCGAGCATTTTTTTTTGAAATCAAATTCATTTGCAAAAAAATAAGATAATCTCGTTCAAAAGAAATAATGGCCGACACTTTCCAGTTTTAATTTATGAATTCCTCTTCTTTAATTTATCTGGATCAAATCGTTCGTGTACGAAAATGGGCACTGTTCTTTGGGTTTGAATTCCACTCCCCTTTTGTATAAATCCTCAACTCGACCAAAACCATTCCCTCAATTTAAGATTCAAATTCGAATGAGAGATCGTTGGCTCGAATGCATCAAATCGATAAATGAATCGCATGCTTCCTTCATGAATCGAAGCGCATGGAAAACGGGGAGTCAACATCAATGCGATCCAAGCGAATAGCCTTAAGGGGAGGAGCCGCTCGCCTGCTTTCTCGTTCAAGTTCGAGGGGTGGCGATGGAAATTGGGAGGCTCGATGATCTGGGTTTCGGTATACCTTCTGTTGGTTTTTATTTTATTTTGTTTGAATTTATTTTTCAGATAAATTTGATTTATACACACACACACACACACACACACACACATATGTACAGAAATTTTTTACATTAAAGAAATTTCTATTTTTGTTTTTTCAGAAGAAAAATTATATTACAGTATAGAATAAAAACCATTTATGTTTTAATTTATTATATATATAGGAAAATAGAAAAATTATTTTAAAATAGATAAAGTTTTGGAAAATATAGGTGTGACAACCCGGAATTTTTGAATTTTTGAAATTGAAATATTTAATTGATTTTAAATGTTTAAAAGTTAATTTTTAACTTGAATTCAAATATCACCATTTATTGGGTAATTTAATTATTAAATAATTTGAAGTTGGGTAAAATGTTGAATCTAGAGTTTTAAGCCTGTTAAAAATAATTTGAAGGCTTATGAAATTTTTATTGATAATACTGAAGATAGTAAAAGTGTTAAAATTGAATTTAAGGGTGATTTTTTCAGTTTTGAAAATATATCGTTTGAATCGATATTTAAAACTAGCCTTCCGAGGCACAGTCTTGGAATTCGACGAAACCAGTTCCATTAGATCCGTAATATTGTATTATTATCGGATTTCAATTTTCGTGGTGTTTGGAGTTGTCGTGTGAGCGTACGGTAGATAAACGCGCTTAAATCTTTATCGAAAATTCAATTTTATAATTAAATTCATAAAGCTGTCTTCTCCATACGATCGAATTAGGACTCGAAACCTTTTCCATTATGCTCAGAATAGGGGTATAACATTATAAACGCCTAGCGCACAACTCGATAGGAGGCTGAGATTTTGAGTTGCAGATTTTGAGACAATTTGAATTTAATTTAAAAGTATATTTGTTGTCATCTTTAGTTGAAATTATTTCACTTCATAACATTTTCCCATCATCTCGAAATCACTATAGCCATCAACCCTCACGCCAACGTCGTTTCTTGTCTCTCTTTTTCATTTTAAAAACCACGCATCTTATTTTTGTTTTCCCCTCAATCAGCTGTGAAAGAAAATCAAGATAATGGCCGAGCGTGGTTCCTTCTCTCAATCTCGATTTCCTTTCCTTCCTCATTTTCCATGCCGACCAATTCTCTTTTCAGATTCACTTCCCCTCCAGATTTCCCTCGTCATGAAATTCCCTCGTACTCTCGGGCCTCCACACTCCTCAACTTCGTATCCTCGAGCGATGATCGAATTGGAGTCGGTGACCAAATGAACGCTCGAAATTCTGATGCTCAAGGTGAAGCAGGTAAATGAGATTTATTTTCACTCGGATATGGTTTGATTCGCGATTGTTAATCTCTGTTATTCGAATGGTAATTGATCGGCTTGGTGTCGAAGCATGGCAGGTTATTGGCATTGTTTTGTTTCAACCATTCGCCGAAGCATTTGGTTGTCGGGGGAAGCGGAGCCAACGAACTGTGCGTGGGGTCGTATCATTCGTTCGACCAGGGTTAGCGTGGCAAGGGAGTCTTCGGTGGTCTCTGGGTATAGCTCAGCTTCGGGAGACCGATGGGTTGCCTTGTTTCGCTGTAGAAGGGCAGGGGCTTCCGAAAGTAGTGGTGAGGAGTTAGTTCTTACTTCTTTTCTTTAAGTTGGGTGGAAATAAATAATCATTCTTGGATAAGTGATAATTAAGATTCTATTGATTTTGCTATATAAATAAGATTTTGTGAAGAAATAATATAGGAATCTTAAATATATGAGGAATTTATATAAGATTAAATTTGTACATCTACTAGTTTATTTTAAATAATGTATTATAGTGATTTACTTATTTAACCAACTTATTTAATTATTATAGTTACAAAACGATTTGTAAAAGGGAAACTATCAGTTTAAATTAAATTGTTAGTTAACTAAATTAATAAATAGTAATTTTTCTTGATTATTTCAAACACTAATAAATCATACAATGTTTGTTCAAGGACCAAAAGCATGAAGAAAATAACTGCTTTGAATCGGATTGCAAAACAAAAATCAAAGGTGAGTAAATCTCACTCAAATTGGATTACTGTTTAATTTAATTATTTGATTGATTTCTTGAATTGATAATTTATTATCAGTCTGAATGTGATATTATATATAGTAGTACATATATATATATATATATATATATATATATATATATATATATATATATATATTGGAGTGATTGATATTCCCGCATTATACAGCGGATGAGACCCTATGCGCCGCATAATAGCGGATGATATTATATTAATCCCATATACCGCGATATTCCACATCGATGTAGAATTGGTATTGTGCTAACATCTGTGGATGCAGGGAAACTGGTTGGAAGGATCCAACTGGATTCCTCAAAATTATTTAGATTGTTTAATATTCTGTGTTATGAATATTTGATATTCTATGATGAATTATATTGATAATTGGAATATTGAATGCTATGGTTTGCTTGAATATATTTCAGTACACTGAGTTATCAAAATATATATAGAATTGGGTTTTTGAAAAAGAAAATAAAAGAGTGAATTTTTAAGTAAAATAATCATAGAGAGTTTAAATAAATTTAAGAATGAACTGGATAAGAATAAAAGTGATCTTAAAATCCTAATAAATAGTTCCGAGTATGGAAAAAGGGGATTTTGAATAAACAGAAAATAACGAATTGTAAAACTTAAGTGATATTATTTTAAGGAATAAAGAATTTTCTTTAAAATTCAAGATTTAAATTTATCTAAAAGGATAAAGAAGGAATTTTGGGAATATGAAATTGGTATTTTTCAGTTAAAAGATTTTAAATCACAATAAAGAAATAAAATCTGAAGTTAATGGATTTTGGAATAAATGGAGTAAGCAAGGAAATTTATTTAAAAGTGAAGTAAATTGGAGATCAATTTGGGGATTGATTTAAGTGTGTAAAACCGGTATTTTTAAAGGGGAAGAAGTGACTTTGAAATTTATAAACTGGGTTTATGAAGGTGAAGTAATATATCAGTGGATCTTTGAAAGAATAAATTCACGGTGGGAATTTATTAAGGGAATGAGTAAATTTGTTTAAAAATAAATCGTGATTTATTTTTAAAAGATGTGAAAGAGAAGCGTATTTCCCTAGATGGCGAAGTACGTTTTCAAAGCAAATTTTTAAAAATAAGTTAAAGGTTTTAATGTTGTTTTAAAAAGCATGTTTTGGAAACTTTATTATTTTTAAATGTTTAAATTCTAAAGTAATTATTTTTCAAATCTATTTTCGTAGTAATTATTTAAAGGTGACATGGTATTTTGTTTTAAAGGAAAAATCTAGTTTTATATTTTATAAAGTAACCTCATTTAAAATATTCTTAAAGTATATAGTTTGAATAAGTATTAAAGCAATTTTTAATTTAAATGTTTTAAAGGATTTTATAATAAAGAGTTTTAAATTATTTTAAAAATCTAAAGTTTCTGTGCTTAGTGTTTTCAGTGGAAATAAATATTTGGGAATTTACTCCATGAGAAGAGTGTGGTTGGAAAACTATTTTCAAAAAAGGTTTGAAAATGGAATTATATCTTGTGAAGATATTTTGAGATTAATAAATAATTTGGTGAAATTATTTATGTTTGATGGATGTTGTGAATGTTAATTAATAGTTAAATAACCGACTATCAATATTGGCCAATGCGCTGATCGTTTCGAAGAGACCGAGATTAATTTCTCGAAAACCACTTTGATCCGTTTGTACATTTTCGTGAGGAAGACGAGTTTGGATTCGAAGATGGAGTAGTGAAGTGCAAGGGCTAGTCGCTACTAATCCTGAGGATGATTCCAAAATGGATGTAGTAGGAGTAGTGCCTTCGGTTCCGTTCGAACCCAGGACGGATTTGTATGGATGAATGCTTTCAGAACATCGTCAGGTGGACGATGGGCATTCTAAGTGAAACAATCTAAAAAGGTAACGCTTAGCCTCAAGCCTCATCAACCGGGAATGACTGAAAATCAGGGGTTATGCAGCAAGGCTAGGTGGGTAGGCCCATTAGGGTGAGGTCATCCCTGTCTAGATGTCCCTTTTTTTCGGCTTAGTGGTGCGGTTGCCGATCCCAACCGTAGGGTGATCTTACTCGGGATTATCTAGTAAGGGGTAGTCCCGGTCTTGTGTTGTAGGGGGTCGGGAGTGATCCTTGGTATGCTAATCTAGACCAGGTACCGTGACAGGTGGTACCCCGGTGCCTAGTCATTAGTTGGAAATCCATTTTCCCTACGCGCCCGTATGGTTTTGATTGTGCCCAACTATTGCTGAAACGTGAGATGCAAGCATTTCAACTAGATTCTATTTTACTTTATATAGACACTATTATAATAACAGAGAATTTTAATAAAAAGTGTTTTAGCTATCGTAACGTAAAAACCCGACATGTTTATTTGTGGCGTGGTCTTACGAGATGCTTTTGATTTTCAAAGGATTTTTGAAACTTAAATGATCAATTTGAGTGTGATTTCTCACGCTGGTTTTCCAGACTATCTCGGGTGTTATTTAACTATAATGCTAAGGTCAGACTGAGTATTATAGATTACAGGAAATGATGTTGTGGAGCTGGATGGCAATACGTACTTCCGTATTTGTTTAAATATTCTGTTGTGTATTCAGATTGTGACGACAGGTTATGGTTACTGTCCAGTTGTATGTTATTGACGTTGTTGAACTCTGATGATGTATTCTTGTGATGTATGTATAAAACAGATATAGTTTTCTTTTGTGTAAAGATTTGTTATAATCTATTGTATTTTATTTCGCTGCGATGGTTAGATTCTGATGTTGTTTCCTAATTTCTTCTTCTACCTCTTCTTCTTTAACCCAAATGGTTTGTATTTCTATTCATCTTGAGTTGATTAATGAAGAATAGTGTTGACTCAAGGGATACGGATTTGCGGATCATCGCAATAGGGATTCATAGAAGGATTTTATTTTTTTAAAATCTATGTGGGATATTTTTATAAAAATACTTATATAGTTTCTAAATGGAAAATAAAATATATACTTATATTCATTTTAAATCTGCTAGTTTATTTTTTTTAAATAAGGTATATTAGTGATTAATTTGTTTAATAAAATTATTTAATTTTTTTAGTCACTAAAAGTTTTTTAAAAAGAGAAAATTAGTTAAAGATTTAATTATTAGTTCAAATTTAATCATTAGTTAAAATCAAATTATTAGTTTAAATTAAAAATGGTAATTGGTTTGTTTGATTTGTTTCGAATATTAATAAACACTATAATTGGTTACACAAGGTCAAAAGTCATGAAAAAAAGTCGAGACGAGATTGAAGTGGAATGCAAACTTAAAATCATAGGTGAGTTAATCTCACTACAACAAAACAACCATATTACAACTATTGATTTACAACTAGCATAAGCTGACGGTTGTAATAGGTATTTTACAATAACTGTTTATTTTTAATAATTGTAATAAGGTTACCTCTAACAACTTTGTTCGTATGCTACTTGTAATATGCACATCTTACAACCGCTTCATTTTTTACAGTTGTAATATCGTTTTCCAAGGACTCTTTTCACCCTTCTCCAACAGCCGCTTCGTGAAAATTTCATTTCCCTCCCAACATTTCAATAGCCGCTCTTTTCTTAAATTCCTAAAAATAAACATCATCATCAAAATTTCTAAACCTAAAACAGCGATTCCATCCCACATTGTTCTCGCCGCCTTGCCATCATCGAAGCTAAACCCTGCCGAGAGCCTTTCGACGAATTGCCAAACCATACACCAGTGTTGTTTTCTACATTGACTAATCTTCCAAATAGAATTTGAGTTTCTCTTCACCTTTCGAATCAGTTTAGCAGTAGATTTGTTATACTTATTCATTTATGTGTATAGAGCGAAAGTTAAACAACGTCAATAGTGTTGCTTGATTTTATTTGCTCATTGTTGTTAGTGTTTGATTGATAATTGGAGTTGTTTGTAGTAAAATTGAATTGAAATCATTATGTTTGTGTTGGATGTAATAAACAAGATTATTCATTTATTTTCATTATTTTTATCATTTTTATTTACCAAAATATTATTATTATTTGGTATTGTGTAAATGAAACATATGTAACAGCTTCAAAGGAATGTTGTACGATGTTGAAAATCCCAGTTGAACTTAGCAATTAAAAATGATGGAATGCCCATCTGATTCTATTCAAATAAAAAGCAGAAAGATACGATTATATAACTCTATGAAACTCTGTCCTCCAAGTAGTGGAACATAATCCCTTTTATATATTATATATATTAGAGATTTTAAATTAGTTATAGTTTCTAAACGTCATGGTCGTCTTAAAAAGGGAATGAATGGATGGGTCATCAGTTTAAGCTCATGGCCAACTTATGGTGAGAGTCTTGTTGGGGAATTTGTTAACAAATTACAGTTTATAAGCTGTCATCTATTTTTTTATATGTGTATAGGATTACAAAATTGCTTATGTTTTTGTTGCACATCATATGAAATGAAAGAAAGGTCTATCATATAATTTATTTCTTTAGCAATATATTGATTTGTTACCTCCATGAATTAAACAAAGAGTGAAAAAATAAAGCTGTGTGACCCTGTAGTACAGTACCACTTGCATCGGCATCTAGAACAAAGAATTAGATCGTTTCAGAATCGTGTAGACATTGGTGACTTGTTGGATCTCTTTTTCCCTTATCAACCATAAGTAGGGTATGAGTGAGATAATTATATAAAAAATATAATACAGTAGTTAGTTGTTCCATGCTTAGATCGACAAATTGCATGACCATTCGATCAGATCACAATAAGATCTGCAGCGTATAACTAATATTTTAGGGAGAAATCGGCTGCTCATGTCAACGATAGGATAATAATACTTCTTTATAAAATAATAAAACGTTTATGAGACGAAATCACACAATTAAGTGCAAAACAAAAACTTCTTTAAATGTGATTAAAATTGTGTAAAAACAAATGAATATTAAATAAGCACAGAAAAATAGAAGAGAATAAGCTATCAACTTACCATATTTCCAACTTCCATCCCAATTATCAATATTTTTCCCATTCACGGAGATACTAAATCTATTTTATTTTTTTGAGAGAAATGAATGATTCTCGGTGAGAAGAAGAGCACTCATGTGATACTAAATCTATTATTATATGCTCCACTAGTATTCTAACTGATGTCGTATCCTAAAAGAATATGCAGTGTTCAGCCAACTTTTATCACCAAGTATAAAATGATGAAGATGAATCTTTAAAGATCAGCGTGCAATTTTCAAACACGAACGGTAAAGTTAAAATTAAAATATACCTATTTCATGAATTTGATGTTAGCGTCGCTGATTGTGTTTGGAATCTTTGTGCATAGAAATTATTTTACTTTAATTAATTTATTTATTTATTATTATTATTGAACGAACACCAAATATGTTGCACAAGTTTCTTTATTACTATCACATAGCCGCATAACGAAAAGGCACACCGAGTAGTGTTATTCTATACTCACTCCAAAACGAGAATGCATATGTTTATGTTGTATCTTTTAATGCGTAATATGGTTGGAAAAATGGTTCTAGTTTTTAAAGATACGTAGTTTTGTCTCTGAACAAGTTATATCCATTTTTCCACTTTTCCTTCTTATAAACATAACATTAAGACATAGAGAACACATGCATGTTACCAACTCAAATAAGAGTTTATGCAGCCAAATGTTTATGGCGTTCATATTCTTCCCCCAGGCTTTGGCCAGCTTCTTTTTCCTCGAATTATTTCGATCCTGTACTGGTTGAACGTCTTTCCTAATCTGAGTTAATTTGCAGTTGAATTCATTTTTTTTATTGATGGGTGATTTTTGGTGAATAGTTTTAGCAAATGTGAATTTTATCCACTTTTGGATTTTTGGTAGAATTTCCTTTGAAAATATTATTGAATCATATTGAATAATTAACTCATTTTGAATTCCAATTCTATTTCAAGCTTGTAAAATGTTCCCTGTCGCTTTTTGATATCTATGAAGTAAATAGCAAATCAGAGTTCATTAGTAAAAACGAATCTAAGTTTTGTTCATTTTATTTTTTTCATTCATCTTGGTTCTAAGGCACCAATAATGAGTAATTCACTATCTAGGAATTTGCCTTCTTCAGTTTTTCATTCAAAGGAAATTCAAGTTCTAGAATATATTCGCTCCATAAAATATCATTAATCAAATGAAGATGTTATTGGTTTTGCTTATATGCACTTGGATGCACTGTCAAATGAAAAAAAAATCTTTTTAGTATTCTGGTACAAGTTTAAACTTATAGTATGTGTGTGTATATTCTTTAGTACCATACTTTGTTTTTGCTTGTTATTCAACGTCATGCATACTGATCTCCTTTGACATGAAAAAGAGATTCCAATTTGGTTAAATCTTTAAATAATATATGCACACCTATACAGAGTTTTGGTTTCATGGAATCCAAATTAATGGATTTCAATATTCCTTGGTTTGGCCACTGCTCTTTACCTTTAGGCTCACTCGGATTTATAGTATCCTGCATATCAAAAGTGTTATCCAATATGGATTTCTAGATTTTCATAGAGAAAGTTGTTATTTCAATGAAGTTCTATTTTAAAAAATAAAACATTTTATTCTTTTTATTATTTTGCAAATGAATCAAATTTGATTTTTATTTCAATTGAGTTTCATAATAAGTGTAATTCCAATCCTCTCCTTTAATTGTATGGACTTGTAGTAAATGATTTGTAGTGAGTTAAACCTTTTTGTTTTCATACAATACAAATTGTTTATGGATTATTGGATTTTCGATATGGTTTATACAAGCTAAATTTTGGTTATGCAGTAATGAAAGTCTGCAATTTGATTGTTAACAAAGTTATAATGAAGTTGTTATGGCTGTGTTCTGTTGTATTCATATCAAAGAAAACAGTGCTCATATGAATCAACAAACAAGTGAGCAAAATCATGTTAATTTTAATCAATATATATTGGCATGTAAACTTCTAATCAGGTTAACATTAATATAAATTAACAGTTGTTTAATAATACATTACAGTGAGTATAATTAACCTTTTATTGCTTATTGTTATGAATTCTAGCTTTGTAACTGGGTTTGTGAAATAATAGCATGTACAAATTGTCTTGCTTTAAACAATAGCATGTTGCCTTGCTTCAAATAGCTGCTTGTTGTCTTGAATTGAACAGCAGCACGTGTTTGCTTTCTTATATATGCCTGTACGTGTTTCTTGCTTTTAAGTATATAACATATTGAATTTGTTGCACGGTAGCATATTTTCTGCTAAAAATCATATAACAGATCGAAATCAGTGTTTTAAATGGTTTGTTTGATATGAATTGGGATAATATATAGTATATTTATAAATATATTATTGATACAAATTGCTCATACAACATGCTTGATTAGGAAGTAGCTTGCAGCTTGAATAAGATTTCCAAATTTTGCAAGAATGAGTAAATACCCTATAACTCACTTTGTATTTCACATTTTGTAATATGAAAGTTATTTTGGGAAGTCAACACGATACACAACTAATCACCTTTTGAAACCATTAATTGATTTTATGGTTTTGATCATTAAAATTTTGTTCAAAAATTGTTTACTGAAGTTGAACGTATGTCATGCTATCAAACTTTGTATACATGCGAAACTTATCTTTTGATTTGAGTTAAGCATAGGTACATAAAGGCTATTTCGACCGGACCATGGCGCAAACTCGCTTATGCATGCTAATAGCTAAGTAAATTGCTTTAAGTTGCTAAAATAAAGGTACACTTCCGGATTAAATACAGAATTATTAGAAATTTTAATATATATTGTGTTTCCAACCATGTGGTCGATGTATATCGTATATATTATATTTGTGAAATTGCAAACGGGTCTCCATACAAAGGAGACTCTGCCGAAATTTTAAAGGCAGCGCGTGCACTGCCATTCCAAGGCAGCGCGTGCACTGCCATTCCAAGGCAGTGCTGTAGTTTGCACTACCTTTAGAGGTAGTATACCTTTGAAGGCAGTGCGTTACATTGCAACAACGAATATATATGTTGTACAATCTAGGATTTGCATTATAGTTTACTTGCAATACAGTTGTCTTGGAAGTTGATAATGTCCACTGAATCATTACAGCTCACAGTGTCATTTGGTAGAAGTGGTCCTTATTTAAACTAACAAATCTGTAGTTGTAAGAGAAAAAATAAGTTGTTTATTTGTTGTAATAGAGAATGCATGAATATTCATTAAAAGCATTTTGACGAATGGTATCGGTTTAGGAGTAAAGAAAGAAACAATCTGATTTGACGAAAGGTATTGGTTTATTCATAAAAATAAGCTGTTTATTTGTTGTAATAGAGAATGCATGTTTATAGAAAATTTCATACTATCTGATTTGTAAAGAAAGAAACAATCTCTAGGTTTTGGACTCTGTTTTTATCTTTTCTTTCTACATTTCATTTCCTTAATTTTGTATATTCATTATTTCTTACTAAAATAAGCACATCATTTTACATTTTTTCTCACCTTAAGTTTGTTGACTCGTATGTCAGGCAATTTTCTCACCTGGTTGTGCACTTGACCACGTTGGTCTTGTCTTTAGTTAGCTGAGTCCTTATATCTATACTTGCTCATCTTTCTTTTCTCTGCTCATGTTCAGTTTCAAAGTATATTTGTGCGTTACCTTTGTTTTTAATGTGCAATTCTATTATTTCACTATTCCAAATCTTGGTAATGTATTATATCTTACTGGGATTTCGGTATTATCAACTTTTTTGGTATTTGTGTACATCCACATGTGCATGTAAGCTTTACTATAATTGAATATATATAATATATTTATATTTATACAGGTGAAACCACTACATATAAATTGTGATATTTACTTATGTGGTATCATAAATATGTGTGTAATAATAATAAACATAAAATAAAGAATGACTATAAAATTGTTCATATGTGTAGCTGCTGTTTATTTTGGCATGCTTGGATAACCAAATAAACGAAGTCAGGAAATTTTATATATCGGTGCTCCATTTAATGGCATATTTTTTATAATTATAAATAAGACAGCCATTCGAATATTAAAATGGTGATAAATCTAATATTTGCTTGGCAAAATTAGGAATTAAACAATACAACCATTTAAGTTTTCTCCTTGTATCAATTGACCTAGCTGTTTCATGATGGCAGAGTTGGCAACTTATGATGCTATGCAGTATATTCAGTCTCCACTCTTTATGTTTGCCAGGTGAATATTTGTTCCTGTTTTTTTTTAGATTTTGGAAAATCTTTGAAAGGATTTACATTTTGATAAATAGGCATACATGTTTTTGTTGATTGGTACGTATAGTAATATTCTTGTTCAATGCAAGTTGCCTCTTTGACATCCTTTCGGCTTAATTATATGAGTACTGCTGTTATAATTAGCTCTTGATTATAATTCGTTTACCATTTGAGTATACTTTGCAGGATCTTATGCTTGAAAGAACTCAACTAGATTGCACTCATATGCTAATTCATATTGCATCATACGTCTGTACTATTGGACTCAGCTGGATTCTTAAGCACTCAACTAGATTGCACTCAACTGGATTCTTAACCTAATGCATATAAGCCAACTTCATTCATTTGTACTATTGGACAAGCGGTCGGGAGGATTGCTGCTTGGCATGGGGAATTGATCTCTTTTGATTAGTACGTATCGGTATTTATATTGACGTATGTTAAGGATTTGGTTATGTTTTGTAATAGAATTATGAATTCAAAAATGGTGTAAAATTGAATTGTTTTAGCTTTTATTAAATATGAATGGTTCATGTTGTTTCAAGTAATGTTAACGATTGTAGTTATTATTAGTGAAATATCGGTTTTAATTATATTGTGAAATTTATGGTTAATAGCAGTTGTCGGAAGATGAATTGCAATTGTTGGTAGCAGTTGTAAAAAGATTTACTGCAACTATCAGTAACAGTTGTAAATGAATCTATTACAATTGCCAAAAGCAGTTGCAAAAGGTATTATTGCAACTGCTATTAGCAGTTGCAAAAGGGACCTTTTACAACTGTCAATGCAACAGTTATGATAGACTTTACCACAACTGTCAAAAGCAGTTGTAAAAAGGTTTTTTACAACTGCTCGTGCAACTGTCAGCGATAGTTGTAAAAATCTCCAACTCTATTACAACTCCCGATATTAAGATTGGCGGCCGCCCGTTGTAGTAGACCTATTACAACTGTTTTTGGCAATTGCGAAAAGATATTTTTGTTGTAGGGTCTCACTCATCTGTTGTTATTTAAATTTAAATAGTTAAATTTAAATATTTGGTTGAATGATTGAATTGGTTGGACGTGATATATTATATATAGTAGTGTATATATTGGAGTGATTGATTTCCCGCATTATATAGCGGAGGAGACCCTATGCGCCGCATTATAGCGGATGAGACCCTATGCGCCTCATAATAGTGGATGAGATGATATAACCCTATATACCGCGATATTCCACCTCGAAGTGGAATTGGTATTTTATATTGTGCTAACAATGTGGATGCAGGGGAACAGGTTGGAGGGATCCAACTGGATTCCTCAAAATTATTTAGACTGTTTTAATATTCTGTGATATGGTAAATTTGATAATCTATGATAAATTATATTAGCAATTGAAACATTTGGATGCTATGGATTGATTGAATATATTTAGGTATACTGAGTTATCAAAGATAAAGATTGATTTTTTTAGAGGAAATAAAATAGAAATTTTTAAGTAAAATAATTATAGGGAATATTGATAAATTAAAGAATGAATTGGAAAAGGATAAAAGTTGTTTTTAAATTCTAATAAATGAATTCCAAGTGTGGAAAGGGAGATTTTTGAATAAATAGCAATAAATGAATTCTTAAACTTAAGTAATAATAAAGATTTATTTTTTAAATTTAGAATTTAAATGGTTTAGAAAGGAATAAAAGAAGAATTTTGAAATTGGTATTTTCAGTTTAAATAAGATTTTAAATCATAATTAAGAAGTAAAATCTGAAGTTAATGGGTTTTAAAATAAAATTGAGTAAGTAAAGAAATTTATTTTTAAATGGAGTAAATTTTGAAAATCGATTTGGAAATTGATTTAGTGTTTGAAATTGTGTTTTAAAAAGAGGATGAGACTATGGAATTTATAAATTGGGTTTATAATGTGAAATAAGATGTCTGTGGATATTTGGAAGTATAAATTTCACAATGAAAATTTATAAAGGAATGGGTAATTTGTATTAAAAATAAATAGTTGTTTATTTTTAAAGGTGTGAAAGAAATGTTTACTTCCCTCAAGAGCCAAGTACGTTTTCAAAACAGATTTTAAGTATAAGTTGAAGTTTTAAAGTTGTTTAAAGGAATGTTTTAAGAAATTATTATTTAAGTTGTTAAAATTTTTAAAAGGTAAAGATTTATTAAATTAGATATAGTGGTGATTATTTTAAAAGGTAAATTGTTATTATGTTTTAAACCATAATTATTAATATTTATATTTTATAAAGTAGTTTTATTTAAAGATAGTTTGGTTAAAGTTTTATTTGAAAACTTGTATAGAATTTCGTAACTCTTATTTTAAAATTTAGTTGGCTTAACTTTTATTTTTTAAAATTAGTTTTATATTTTATAAAGTAGTTTTATTTTAAATATTTTCTTAAATTATATATTTTTGAATAAAGTGTTTTAAGTAGTTTTAATTTAAATGTTTTAAAGTATAATTTAGAATAAAGTGATTTAAATTATTTCAAAATCTAAAGTATTTGGACTTGGTGATTTTTAGTGGAAATAAACAATATTTTGGAAATTTATTCCACGAGAGAAAGGTGGTTTGAAACTGTTTTCAAACGGTGAAGTATGGAAAATAACTTGCAAAGTTATTTTGAAATAAATAATTTGGAAAATTATTTAAAGTTTGATGGTTGATTTGAATGCTATTTGATAGTTAAATAACTGACTATTAATATTGGCCAATTGCGCTGATCGTTTCGAAGAGACTGGGATCGAGATTAATTTTTCGAAAAACACTTCGATCCGGTTTGAACATTTTCATGAGGAAGACAAGATTTTGGAGTCGAAGATGGAGCAGTGAAGTGCAAGGCTAGTCGCTACTAATCCTGAGGGTGATTTCAAAATGGATGTAGTAGGAGTAGTGCCTCCGGTTCCGTCCCAATACGGAACGGACTTGTATGAACGAATGCTTTCAGAACATCGCCAGGAGGACGATGAGCATTCTAAGTGAATGTGTGCTAAAAAGGTAACGCATAGCCTCGAGCCTCATCAACCGGGAATGGCTAAAACACGGGAGGTGCACACAAGGCTAAGTGGCTAGTAACCAATAAGGGTAAGGTCACCCCTGTTTAGATGTCCCTTTTTTCGGCTGTGTGGGCGGTTGCTGATCCCAACCGTGGGGTGAAACTTATTTGGACTATCCAGTAAGGGGTAGATCCGATCTTGTGATGCAGGGGATCAAGGTGGGTCCTGGATATGGTGATCTAGACCACGTACTGTGACGGGCGATACCCCAGTAGTTCTGCCATTGATGGAAATCCATTATCCCTGCGTGCCTTTACGGTTTTGTTTATAGAGCCCACTTTGTGGCTAGTAGTTGGAATTTAATGAATGCAACAATTTCGGCTATTTGAATCGGTATTTGTATTTAGACACTACTAGAATATCAGAGGATTTTGTAAGAAATGTTTTGGTTATCATAAGGTAAAAACCCAGCATGTTTATTTGTGGCGTGGTCTTACGAGATACCTTTGTTTTTCAAAGGATTTTCGAAAACTTTAATAATCCAATTGAGTGTGTTTTCTGACACTGGTTTTCCAGACTAACTCGGGTGTTATTTCACTATAATGCTCGGGTCAGACCGAGTATTATAGAGTAGGTTCAGAGCGAGTATTATAGAGTACAGATTTTGGATGGACTGCTATGGAGCTCAGGAGACGAGCTGGATGGCGAGACGTATCACACGTATTTCAAGCTTTAGATGTTAAAATTGGAGTTGGTTTAATGAATTGGTTATCGAATAAAAATAAAAATTTCAAGGTTGAAATTTTAAATATAAATGAAATTTATCAAAATTGAGTTAATGAAAATGTTTGAATATTTAAACTTTGAAATCTATGAAATTGGAGTGTTTTAAAATTGTAGTTCAAACATGAGTTTGAAATCGATATAAATTGAAATGTTTTTTATTGGGATTTGAATTTAAAGAAAATTAGATTTATCGAAATTTGACGGTCCAGATTTATTGAAATGGAAGAAACAGTTTAAATTTGATATTAATTTCAAATTAATTATTTTAAGATAAAGTATTTAGAAGTATATTATTTTAAATTCGGATTTATTTAGGTTTTCAAACCATTTTATATTAAAGTATATTAAACCTACTTAACTATATTAAATCATTTAAGCTATTTAATCTATTTTAAGCTACTTAATCTACTTTTAAACTAATTTAAAGTATTTAAACTATTTTATTCTACTTTAAAATATTAAAACCATTTAAAACTATTTTAAAGTATTTTAAGCAATTTTTACTATTAAAAACTATTTGTAACGACTTGGATTTTTAGCCATCTGACATAGGGATAATTAGCCAATTTTAATTTTTAAAATATTAATTTTATAAGTCGAATAGATGAATTTTTTTATGTTTAAAATACCTGAATATATAAACTGATAAAAACCATATTAAATATAGAATTATAAATTTCTAGATATGAAAAATTTGATAGAAATATGTATATAAACACCACCATTTAAATTTAAGATAAAATATCCATATATATATATATATACAAGCTTTATGATGTTTATATATATATATGTATGTATGTATGTATCTATGTATATAAGTTGTAATGACCAGTTATTTTGGACCATTCAAATCGACAATAAACCGCACGTGTCGGACTTGAATAATTCAAAATACCAGATTGTTAATTTAAATTTGGCAAAACTCAGTAAATAAACAAATCACTAATCACAGGCACAGAGTAATATAATGCAGCGGAAGCAAAGAGATAGTAGTTCATGAAGCTACTATATATACACATCAGAGTTAAATAAGCTACAACAGAAGTAACAAGATACAACAGAAGTCTCAATTTGATAATCAAGTACCAATCTGAATACATCATTGGAATCAACAGAATAAATGAAAGCGGAATCAATAGATGGATCCAAGCTAAGCTCCAACTCCGAAGGTGAGTCTCAAATGCTGTATCACTCAGTCTGACTCGAGCGTAAGGCATAACACAAAACATTCGAGTCAGGACATACATACTTATACGATGTAAACCAACTCAAGTGAATTGTAATATAAATGCACAAGTAACTTAAAGGATGATTGGGACCGTCCATCCTCCAAGGATCCGTTAAACTATCTACTATGTAGTTACATACGCTATTATAATAATGTCTAGAAGTAAAGTAAACATACTTAAAAATAGCGTTAAGGCTTTACATTTTCCACCATAGCACATACATAGTCCCAGTAGTATATCCAGTGTCATAGTCTCTCCTGATCGGGAAGCCACCAGAGGATACTCCATAGGCTATGGCACAAAACCAAAATCGTACAAGGCGTGCTAGGGTAGGTGACATGGCACAACTAGGCAATGCCTGGGTAGATATGCCAATTGCACTTCCGGACCGGTGGTAATGCGTAGCAGCTACTACCGCCCACCTCGAGCCACATTCCCAAAAATCAAAGGTGTGCACCAATCAATCACAAAGTAATAGAATAGCATACGAAGAAGTGTGTCCGATAAGAGGAGTGACCTCATTAGCACGTCGATTGCTCCTGTTTTAGCCACCTTATGCCAATTTATGGGAGTCAGGTCCATGTTCATACCTCAAAGGACGTTGCCACCATCCTACTTCATTCTGGAATCTCCACCCCATACACGGTTGTTAAAGTGGTTTTCGATATCGACAGAGAGTGTGCCCATATCTAATCCCGGACTCTTTAACTATAACGACCCAATTTTCCGATGCCCAAAAAATCGAACCATTAGGGCTAAAGAAGAAGGAGGTAAAAGAAGAAATAGAAACAATATCAGAATATCACAAATGCAGCGGAATAAAATGTAATAGATAATAATTGATCTTTACACAAAAGAAAACTATAACTGTTTTATATATTACATCATCGGAGTACAATACAAACAAACAACACAATTCAGGATAGTTATAATATCTCGTCCTTTCAAAACTGAATACACAGCGGAATGTACTTCAAATACGTCTGATACGTCTCGCCACCCGATGCTCGTCTCCTGATCTCCATAGCAGTCCATCCAAAATCTGTACTCTATAATATTCGGTCTAACCCGAGCATCATAGTTAAATAATACCCGAGTTAGTCTGGAAAACGAGCGTGAGAAATCACACTCAATTTAATTATTAAATTTTCAAAAATCCTTTGAAAATCAAAAGCATCTCGTAAGACCACGTCACAAATAAACATGTCGGGCTTTTACCTTACGATAGCTAAAACATTTCTTATAAAATCCTCTGATATTATAATAGGGTCTATATACAAATACTTATTCAAATAGCTAAAATTGTTACATGATTAAATCATAGCATACTAGCCATAAAGTGGGTTCTACAAACAAAAATCGTAAAGGCACGTAGGGAGAATGGATTTCCATCTAATGACTAGGTTTTGGGGTACCACCTATCGCAGTACGTAGCCTAGATCACCATACCGAGGATCCCACTCGATCCCCTGCAACACAAGATCGAGACTACCCCTTACTGGATAATCCCGAGTAAGATCACCCCACGGTTGGGATCAACAACCACACCACACAGCCGAAATAGAAAGGGACATCTAGACATGGATGACCTTACCCTAATGGGTGCGACCCACTTAGCCTTGCTGCATAACCCCTAATTTTCAGTCATTTTCGGTTGATGAGGCTCGAGTCTAAGCATTACATTTTTAGAACACATCTCTTAGAATTCTCATCGTCCTCCTAACGATGTACTGAAAGCATTCATCCATACAAGTCCGTCCCGGTTTCGAACGGAACCGAAGGCACTACTCCTACTACATCCATTTTGGAATCACCCTCACAATTAGTAGCGACTAGCCCTTGCACTTCACTGCTCCATCTTCGTCTCCCAGCTCTTGTCGTCCTCACGAAAACATTCAAACCGGATCGAAGTGGTTTTCGAAAAATTAATCCCAATCCCGTCTCTTTGAAATGATCAACGCATTTGGCTAATATTGATAGTCAATTATTTAACTATCAAATAACATTACAATCATCAAGCCATAATAATTTCTTCCAAATTATTTATTAACCTCAAAATATCTTCATGTAAAACCCAATATTTTTGAAATTAATTTTAATTGAATTTTTTCACTTTGAAAATGTTTTAGAACTTATTTTACTTAAAATTTTGTTTAAATTATTTTTAAAGTGAAGTAGAAATTTTGCTAGAGTTAATGGAATTTTTTTGTAATTTTCATCCCCTGTTTTCAATTTTTTTAAACAATTTCTTTAGTTTATTTTCTATTTTTCTCCAATTTAATTATTTATTTTTATTTTAGAAGTGATAAATAGAATATTTTATTTCAAATTTTTGCTTTATAATATTTTTAAAATGAAGTGGATATATTTCCAAGGCTGGTAATGATTTATTTGTAATTTTTGAACACTGTTTTGGATTTTTAAGTAATTTCTTTTATTCTTTTCAATTTTTCTTTAAATTTAACTATTTGTTTTCATATTATTTCACTTGGTTTCGGTTTCTAAAAGTATTTGCTCAATTTTTTTTGTTTTATTTGTTTTAAAAGAAATAGAAATTTGAAGAGGCAAAGACTCTTACTTTTCTTTTGACTTTTCAATTTCTAGACTTTTCAAATTTCATAACTCTTCATTAATTTTTTGTTTGGCCGTGCAAATTTTGTTTCTTAGTCATGTATTCATTTACTTTTCATGCAAAAAAATATTACCTTCATTCTTATTCATGGCTTGAGTTGAGAGAAACTTGGTAATGGCTTCACCTTGTTTTATTCTTTTTTTTCTTATTTTTCTAAGTGTTTTGCCTTGTCTTCTGTGCTAGTTTTGCTCGGCCTCTCCTCCATAGACACGGCCACCACCTCCTACACCTCTTCCCTTCCATCACCACAAGCAACTTCTCCGGTCTTGACCAAGGCCGAGCCCTCCATGGTGATCAAACCCCTCAAAAATGCAACCTAAAGCTAAAAACCATGCTAGTTGACCACCACTTGCCTCATCTACTTCAGCCACCACCACTCCACTAACCTGACCACCACACACCCCTCTAACCACTGTCCAGTTATGGTGCACCCATAGGCCGAGCCCACTCCTCCATGGCCGAAACACTTGACCAAAACCACTATTTTGCATAACCTCTTCACCTTCTCATGTTACAAACTCCACCTTATTCATGCCTTAAACCCGAGCCATGCTAGCCCAAAACCGAGCCAAAACTTGACCAAAACCTGACCATATGAACCCCTAGGCCGTGCATAGCATATGAGAAAGCAAGGCAAAAGATTTGACATTCAAATCTCTTTTCATTTAAAAGTTATCTCATTTCAAAATGGTATTGAATTTTAATTTGTTTTGATTTTTTTGTTTTGGGTTGTAACACAAGATTTGTAGCTTGGATTTGCTCTCCACTCAAGTCCGTAGTCTTGTCATCGTGCTTTTGATTCCGTTGAGTCATTGTTTTTGTTATCTCCAGCATTTAGAGGTGAGTAAATCTCACACGACAATATATACTTATGCAATTGTGAAGCAACAACATTTGAATGTGTAGAATTACAAATGATGCTATAACTTCCTTTGATTATTTACATATGATATTAAACCTGTTAAATTACATGTCATATCACCTGTTACTGTTGTATAATGTTAAACTGTTTATTTATATCTGTTTATCACACTGCAAGTTTCCTGTTAGATTAGAAATTCACTATGGGTTGAAATGATACATACCCGAACATATTTTAGAATAGGGAAAAATCATTATGGGCTGAAATAATATGCCTAAACGGTTTTTAATTATTTATTTTGACTTGGCACTGTGGGTTTGAAATGATAGAACCCGGATTTTTATTTGTAAACTGCGGATTGAAATGATATATATCTGTATCACTTGACCTAGGTTAGAAAACTATATACAGGCCCGTGTTTATTTTTATAAAATTTTCTAGAATTTTAAGTAATTTTAAAAGTGTATATATATATATATATATATATGAAAATTTGATTTAAATTGGATTTCTAAATATTTAATATATAAATTTGGAATTTTCTATAAGTTAAAAATGTTGAAAAATGAATAGTTACATTGAATTTTGAAAATATAACTTAAGTGGAAAATTGGAATTTGGTTAAATAAAAATTTAGTTATATAAATAAAAATGGAAATTAAATTTTGTTTGAGAAAAAAAGGGAGAAAATTTAAGTGTTAAGTTGTTTATTTAAAAATGTGAAGAATTGAAAACTTTTACACTTGAATTTATTAAGTAATTTGTTGAAATTGGATTTAATTATAAGAAATTTATTTTATAAAAATAATATGTTAAATGATATGTTAATGAACATTTTTAATGTTAAAATATGATTTTTGACAATGTTTAAAAAGTTTGAAATGAAGCTTATTAATTGCTGGAAATACATTAAAATCTGGAAATAACTTTTAATAGCATTTAGAAGTGCTATGGTTTTTGGAAATGAAATAAAGGAGCTATTACAGCAGTTCTGAAATGCTGTAGTAGTTGTAGTTTAACTAATAGGCTAAAATTTAACTCAGGTCTATTATAGCATTTCTGTAAATGCTGTAGTGGTCTGCTGTCTTTGTAGAAATGAATTAAAACCCTTGTTTTGAAACCTGAGCAATTACAGCATTTCTGGAAATGCCGTCTTTTCTATTTTGAACTAAAATTTAACTAAAACATAGTTTAGCAGTAGTTTTTAAGTGTTGTCTTTGCTGAATTAAAATGTTTTCAAGTATAACTTATAATAATTTTTTGCTTAATGCTGCGAAAGGCTGAAATTTTAATAATTATGAGTTTTGATTTAGTAAATGAGCTCAGAATGACTTGAAACTTTGAAATTTGAATACTTGACTTAAAAGAATAGTAACTTTACTTTAAAATGATTTAAATGAATAAATTTAATTGGAAAATGAATCATTTTAAAAGATGATTTGAATTGAAATAAATGAATGCTATCTTTGAATTTTAATAGGGTATTTAAATTGGATATTTGGATTTGAATTCAAATAATGATTTGAAAAGGGAGTTTTGATAGATATGATATTTTGATGTTGAAATGTTTTGGAAATGATTTGATCTTTATTTCGATAAAGATTTGGATTTGAATTGATATTTATTTTGAAGTATAAAATATTGTTTTGAAAGTTATAACCACGGTTTATAATAATGATTGGTTGGCAAAGAGACCGTGATCAGATATGGACATACTCTCTGTCTATACCAAAAACCACTTTGACAACTGTGTACACGGTGGAGATTCTAGAATGAAGTAGGATGGTGGCGACATTCTTATGGTATGTTACGTGGATCCAACTCCCGTGAGTTGGCTTAAGGTGGCTAAAACAGGAGCGATCTTAGGCCAAAAGGGGTAGCTCCTCTGGTCGGACGCATTTCTTCGATATCATTCTATTACTTTGTGATTGTTTGGTGGCACCCTCCCATTTAGGAATGTGTTCCGAGGTGGGCGTATGTGGCTGCTGCGTTACCACCAGCCCGTGTGCGTAATTGGTATATCTACCCTGGCATTGCCTCGTTGTGCCATATCACCTACCATATCGAGCCTTTACTACGAGTTTGGTTTTCTCCCGTAGCCCATGCGTATCTTCTCGTAGTCTCCCGATTAGGAGATATGCAGATATTAGATGGACTATTGGGACTATTACGTGTCTGGGCTATATGGGTAACCCCGTGATGCTATTTTAAAGTATGTTTATTTTACCGATAGACACTATTATAATAGCGCAATATTACTATATAGTAAATAGTTTAACGTATCCTTAGAGGATGGTCGGTCCCAAGCATCTTCTAAGTTACTTGTACCTTTACTATAGTTTACTTGAGTTGGTTTAAATTGGATAAGTATGTATGTCCTAACTCGAGTATTTGTGTTTTATTTACGCTCGGGTTGGCCTGAGTTATTCACAGATTTGGATTTCCACTCTCTGGAGGTCTGGAATCACTGGAGATTATCAGCTTATCTAGTTATCCTATTTCAGTTCTATTGTTCTATTTCAGTACTGTTGTTCTATTGTCAGCTTTGTATTAGTGGACTTCTTTGTATTTGGGATTTTATGTTGTATCTGTTTTCAGCTTGATATTATGTATTTGGTTTTGAGACTTTGTAATAGTAGCTTCATGAACTACTATGGTATTTTGTTTTCCGCTATGAGATATTCTGATGTTCTGTGTCTGTGATTCTGTGATTTGATTTTATTTGCTCCGAATTTTTATTATAATATGTTATTTTGTGCTACTGAAGTCCGGCATGTGTGGATTATTTTCGATTTGAATGGTGGAAAATATCAGGTCGTTACAGTTGGTATCAGAGCTTTGGTTTTTAGGCAAACCTTAGTCTGCGGAGCAAAAACTCATTAGAGATAGCGTAGAAATACCCTAGAATGAGTGAAATCAATTTCAGAATCATTTCTTTGTGAGAGAACGTATTTTCAAAGTATGAAATGATTTTCAAAGGATTTTTCAAAGATTATTTTGATATAAAAAATTTCTTGTTTTAAAATCAAATTTTCTAACATCATTCCTTTCGTATCTACCTTGTTAGGAATTTCTGTAATTAGGATGTTCATCCAAGTGGATTTATCTTGTCTTGTCTTATCTTTATCTTATATCTACCTTTGTCCTAATATTCATTCTTTAATTTTCAGGATGAATCATAGAAATGCTAGAGGTCAGGGTCATGGTGTTGCCCCAGTTCCAGCCCCAGCTCCTGTCCGTTTCACTGTTCTTTGCAAAGAATTTACTCAGCTTGGTGGAACCAAGTTCACTGGTTCTGAGTCTATCATTGAGGCTCATCAATGGATGAGGAGCATCGAGAGGATATTTACTGGTCTTGAGATTACTGATGCACAGAAGCGTCAGTTAGCCGCATGGCAGTTGCAGTAGGCTGCCCAGTAGGGTTTTGGAAGGTAGGGTTTGCAAAATAGAAGTGGACAAGTCCTTTTATAGAAAATTCGCCAAAAACACTATTCATCGTATTTTCCGAACTCCAAATCTCACGCGGTGACCGGCGTTTCTAGGGTTTACCCTGTGTTCCGGACATAATGGAATAGATATCGAGAGCCAATTCGATCATATGTGCGAGTTACGGAAATAAACGATCAAATTTAATTAAATCGATTAAACAAATTTCTATGCGTTTTGGCTTGCCCCGGACAAACCATAAATCTGATTGACACAAAATTTGAAATCTTACAATAATATAACATTACGGATTCGATGAAATTGGTTTCGTCGAAATCCGAGACTATTTGAAAAATGACTATTTTCAGTCGTCAATTAAATATTAAAATATTCAATTTCTGCAGTTTAACTTTTAATTCAATTTTAAAAGTTCACAAACATTGTTCTAACTCCAATATGATTTAATATAACTTTATAAATCATTTTTATTCACATTAAACCCAATTCCCAATTATTTACGCAATTTCAAGTATTAAATTATCGATTTAATTATCCAATTAAATCTAGATATTTGAAAAATAAATTATTTGACTTACAAATTTTACTTGTTGATATTTAAAATCAATTAAATATCTAAATTTCAAATGACAGAAATTCTGGGTCGTTACAATCTTCCCCCCTTAAAAGAATTTCGTCCTCGAAATTACCAAGCAAGAAAAATTCCCCAAATTCATTAATTTTTTTCAAAACAATTCATTCAGATTAAGTTTCAAATTCATTTAAATGTTTAACTTTTCCAAAATCCATAGTTAAACCTCTTACAAAACTTCACTAATATTTTCAAATCCATATATAGTTATCTTTTCAAAACCAACTATATCGTTTAACCCTTTACTTCAAATCAAAACTTAGTTTTCACAAAAAATTTCCCAAAATTTCCCGAAAATTTTCTAACGCCTTAAATGTTCAGAAAATTTCGCCATAACCTCCTTTGTATGGAGGAGCTTTTACAATATCACAATAGATATAAATATATATACATCGACCCACACGGTCGGAAAACAGAAAAACAGTTCATATTTCCTATTTTTATTGCGTAGGCGTACCTTTTTAACATTTTTAAGCAAAGCAGTTATTTATTTAGCATTTTGCACAACCAAAACCAGCCAAACATTAGCCCTGGTACCTGTACTTACTCAATTTAAATATGTAAGTGACATATATAGGAAATTATTAACATTTTACCCTTTTTAAACAACTACAAACTACGCATATTAAAAGAAACGCATACTAAGCAAGGTTTATAAGCAACTTATATGATTTCAACATTACTTGTAATTGTTTACAACCAATTCATGTACAACGACATTCAATTATTCATTTCCAATTAGTTTACATTCACTAATTTACATTCACATTTGTTCACTTTCAATTCAAATCAATTTCTATTCAATTTTAAATTTACTTAACTTTTAATTTGAATTTAATTGCTTTCGCTTTCAATTTTATTCATTCAATTGCATATGAATTTCTATTCAATCAATTAACAATAATCTAACAACCAATGTATATCCAATACGACCGAATTTATTCACTTTACATTCAACATTCATATTCACTTTGTTTACCTTCAATTTTGGTTTAACATTCAATTAGCCTTAAATGAATTTACATTTATATCCATTATTCTATATCAATTCATTACATTCGATTGATTAATATTCAATTCATTAGTTCAATTACTAATTTATTTTACAAATAAAGTTGAATCTCCTTTATATAATTCAAGTTCACATCCATTTAATGACTTCATTTCATAATTCATTTTGATACCAAAATCAACCTTATTCAACATTACTTAAGTTATACTCCTTTTCAAGTTTCCACCTATAAATCCAATTCAGATTCCAACTCTAAAGTAAATTCCATTTAACTTTTACCAAAGTCAATTTTATCACTTATTCAGATTCATACCTCGTTTTGCTTAACAAAGTTGTTTAACCATTTTAATAATTGGTTTTACTTACGTCTTCACATTTAATAAGTTATACAACTTATTATTCAACTTTCGAATCTGATTTAATTATTTAACTTCCTTTAGTTAAATTTCACATCATATATTTTATCATACTAATTCAAATTTATTTCAACTTTACTAAAGTTAAATCTTTATTATCTCATATTATAAGTTCAAAACTTGATAACTTATATTCATCAATTTCAACTTGGATTTTAATTTCAAATTTGTTTATCACAAAAAAATTCAATTTCAATTTACTATGGTAGCAAATTCATCACACAGAAACTCGAAAATGATACTGATGATGCTGCAGTCATCACCCTTATTATTCCCCCGCCATAGTAGTGAATTCAGTGCTTTAAATTCTTTTAAAATTTTCTTTTATTTATAAATCACATTTATAAATCTTGCTTATATAATTTCACCTTTTTCCCTTTACTTATACAAGATTATTCCACAATTGTAAATCATTTCAATTATAATTCTATACTAATACAATTGTTACTTTTATATAATTTATTCTTTCACAATTGTTGTTTTTATTCAGATTATTCGAACAACTTTGATTCACTTATATATTTTCTTGCATTTTCAACAATCAAACAATTCAATTTTACATACACTTTGATAATTCTGAAAAATTATTCCTTTATATATATAAAATATAATCGAGGTAAAATTATTTCATTTACCCAATTTAAAACCATACTATGTCGGTTTATCTCGTTTAAGAGTTTAGAAACCCCTATCGATACAGTTAGCTAGACTGCACCGACCAGAATCTATAAACAATCAACTGATAAGTCAACACAATACAAAACAATTTCATATTCACTAACAAATACGCTCTCATATCTATTATTACACTTAACTCATTCTAGAGTACTGCTGACTCTATCTCTAATGAGTAATCCCCAACAGAACCAAGGTTGTCGCTTAACCATATGCTCTGATACCACATGTAACGATTTCGATTTTCGACCCATGAAAGTCGACATTAATACGTCCACTGTATCAACTGCCGGACAATCAAATGCCGGAAAACCGTACCGTTAGGGTTAAAGAAGAGGTAGAAGAAAAAGATAGAAGTAGGAAAACAGAAACAGAAACAATATCAGAATCTCACAATTGCAGCGGAACAACATATAATAGATAAATGATAATCTTTAAATCAAAGAACTGTACATTTTATACATTACCTCATCAGAGTCAATATACAACACAACAAAACTGAACAATCATATAAACTTGTCCTTACAAGTGAATTTACAGCGGAAAGATAATATCATATACAAGTAATACATCTCGCCATCCAGCTCGCCACTTGAGTTCCATAGCACTCCTAAATCCAGAATAACCTGATAACCTGTCACTAGGCTGCCCGTGTGGAAATTGATGGGCACCCAGAGTTTAGGAAGGGAACAATAAACTCCTGGTCAGTCATGGGACTGGTGTGAGAACTAAAGCAGTTATTTAGATTTAAAACAACAACAACATCAGAAGAAGTTGAAAAAATATCTGCAATGCTTTTGGAAAATGAAACTACCATAAGGCCACCCGCCACACACACAATGCAAACGCAGAATTGGAGGAGATTTCTCCTTATGATAGTCAAAGATGCTGGATACGCAAATTTCTTTGATATTATTATTATAAGTGCACAGTGGAAAATCTTTTGAAAGTATGATATAAATCTTGGTCAACATACGACCATTATCGTATGCCTACTATAGCTACCATGTTTTGTGGCAGGTTACCGCCACGCTGCATGGCAGGTTATACAATAAAACCGTACAGAGCTCATATTGGATGAATGGATTTCCAAAAAATGGTCGGGCAAAGGATCTTCCCATATAAAATGGAACGCCTCTGGAAGGACGTCCCCGGATCCTAACCGGATCTCGGCTACACAAGGTTGGGTTACCTCTATATCTAGGTAACAACTGACACGAATATGCCACTTCCCGGTCGTTACCAACCTTTATCCGAACGCTTCTCAACCAACAACCACAAAGTAGTAAGTTTGTAGCAACCACAAAATAAGTATCTGGGCTCCATACCATGATACCACTCATAATCCAGAAGAAAATGGACATACCCTCAGGGGAAGCTATCCCCAAATAACCTTGCTGCCACGGTTCCTGTTTTGACCATAACCGGGGTGTGAGGTCCGACAAAGTCTCGTCCACAAAGCTAGGCACAAAGCCATGCTTTGATCAACAAATGATCAATAAATAATCATCACACAGCAACACTCAGCATGCCACATTACCAAATTAGGAGTATATCGTTGATAACCTTCAACTACAAAACCTCTGAGCTCGTACGTCTCAGAGAAGGGTGTTAAGCTAAGAGAATAAATTCTCCGCCACCAACAGAAATGTATTTGAAAGAAATCTGCTTTATATCTCAAAATGTAATGTCAGACACGTAACCATACAAGTTTGTTCCGGGTTCGAACAGAACCGAAGGCACTTCCAAAGAAGCCCTTGCAATCCGGATATTCACAATCCCGATCGAATTTCCCATCACAAAGGAAATCACCATACCGTAGCTAACGGTGCAGAGACAATCGGTAGGTCATCCTATCGTTTTCACAAATACCCGATCTTCACCACCGTTCTCCAATGCTATCCATTACGTTGTCTCACTTATTCGGAATGGATTATATACACAAAGGTCCTCTCCCGGCTAATCCGAATAGTGAACGCAATATTTTTAAAACATATATTGGGATTTCAATTAAGTCACAACTTATTACCCAAACCCTTTCTTTCAAATGGTTTAAACAAATTACCATTTTAAATCTTTAAACAAAAAGATTTACTTCACAAAGTTTACCTAGTTTCACAAAGATTTATTCCCAAATTCCCAGATAAATTTCCATTTCAATTGGATTAACTCATTAAATCTTAAATCAAGATTTAACTTATAGCTTTCAAAACTATTCACAATTCAAGTCTTTTATAATATAAAAGATACATCATTTGAAATACTCTTTTATTTCAAGTCAAATTCAACAACCTTTCACAAAGATTAATTCATAGCCTTCAAAATGGTTTAATTTCAAATTTACATTCTTTTAACACAAATGGGAATTTCTTTCCTTATGTGAATCCTATTATTATTTGAAAACAGATAGTTTTCGTTTTGGGAAAAACTGATTACAATTTTTCATGAGTTAAAGCCACTCAAGTATAAACTTGGATTTAAATTTAAATTTTCCAAAACTATATTTTAAATGGTTAAACACCTATATAAACACCTTTTATAACTTGTACAATCTTTTAGACCATAGTACCCAAATCATTGAATTCAATTTCAAACATTGAATTCAAAATTTAAATCAAGTGATTTAATTTCCAATTTTTATTAAGTTATTTAAAATAACTCTTATTTTTGAAATTCATTTTCAAAAACTTTCAATCCCAATTCCAAAACTAATTTGGATTCAAAAATTCAATCTTTAGAATTGTCAAAAATCTGTGACTTAACTGATTTCCACGTGAAATCCACTTTTTGTGTGTATATCATGTAGTCCAAGGGTTTAACACAATAGTGCAATAACATTCAACCATCACAGATCAAAATATAGCAATATATTTGATAAGCGGTATAAACTATAATGCTTACCTTTCATTCACAGATCACAGATATATATATATATATCACAGATAAACAAATTACAGATCACAACACACATCAGGATATATCACAAAGCATCACATATCAAAGATATCAAACAATTCAACATCCAATATAATTCAAACATCCATAAGTAGGTTAAATTTAATCATCTGATTAATTTAAATCAAATAAATTTCTATGAATAAAATTTGCTAGTTATGGTAAATTAATAGCCAATTTATTATAAAATCATTTAATAAATTATCCTTTCATTGATCATTAATTAACTCTTAATTAATAGTTAATACTTGATTAATTATTCTTAATTAGTTATCAAAACCAATTAATTTCTGCTTAATAAATTTCCAATGAATTTACAAAATCATTTCTTTTTAAAATAAATTTCTTCAACTTATAATAATATAAATTGAAATCCATTTACTTAGCCCCTTTTTTTTCCGTAATTTGGAATTTTATTCAATATGGTTTCAAAAATAACTTTGTCTTTTTAAAACCCCTTTTTAACTTATCCAATTCTCAAAAATAATTTTTACTATAAACTTTCAACTTGAAATTTCAAAAATCCAATTTTTTTATCTATTTTCGGTATCCAATGATACCAAAAATATATTCGGCTAACCCATAGCCTTCAACAATCTCAATCACAAAGATAATCACACGGATTATAAATCAACCAACACACAACATATGAAATAAATTCAAATGTTTGAGGAATCCAGCTGGATCCGTCCAACCTGTTTCCCTGCATCCAAAGTTGTTAGCACAATACCAATTCCACTTCGAGGTGAAATATCACGGTATATGGGATTTATAAAATATTATCCGCTATTATGCGGCGCAATAGGGTCTCATCCACTATATAATGCGGAAAATCAACTCCAAGTACATATATAATACCAATTCCACATCAAGAGGGAATTATCGTGGTATATGTGTTTAATAAATAACATCCGCTTAATATACGGCGTATAGGGTCTATTTCAAAACAATAGATATAATTATCATCCATGCATACAATCAAGCAATTTTAAATCTAACTATTTAAAATTTAAATCGAAACAATTCGATTGAGTGAGAAGTTCTCACCTTGAGTTTCCGATAACAGTTGTAGCGTTTTATTTCGAATAAAATTAAACGTGCGTTTAATTTTACCCGAAATTATCACTAGCTCCAAATGACTCCAAACCAGTTCCATTGCGTAGTGCTCATCAAAACGAACCCGACGCAATTTGTTTCGTCCCATTCTGACCTCGTATGAAAGAGTTATGTTATTACAAAGTTTATACGAATTTAAATAAAATTCAATTCACAAATTTTCTTTTATTATCTAAACCTAATCTCGGCCGTTGGTTTTTAATACTGCAGATCACAGCCCTTGCCCCTTTCTTCCATCCTCCAGTCAATTTTTGAATGCAAAACCCATCTTACACGAACATGAATCGAACGACGCGGCCACCTCAGGTCGATTTCAGGTTGATCGAAGACCACCATTCTAAAGCCCCATCATGTCTCCACCCTCGGCACGAACGCCGATGAACTCGGTTGCACGAATCTCGAGAAAAATGTAAATGAACGCGTGGCGTTCAAATGCAAATCATGGTCGATTTACTCCATTAAACCCGATCATCACCGTTGGAATTAAAGATCTCTTCGTCCTCTACAATACTGTAGTTGATAGTTTTTCAAAACGATGAGTGGATTGGAAGAAAATCGAAGAGGAACGAAATGAATTTTCGGCCATTGGAATTGCTTCGTCGGCGGCTAGGGTTTTGGAAGGTAGGGTTTGTAAAATAGAAGTGGACAAGTCCTTTATAGAAAATTCGCCAAAAATACTATTCATCGTATTTTCTGAACTCCAAATCTCGCACGTTGACCGGCGTTTCTAGGGTTTACCCACGTTCCAGACACAATGGAATAGGTATCGAGAGCCAATTAGATCATATGTTCGAGTTACGGAAATAAACGATCAAATTTAAATTAAATCGATTAAACAAATTTCTATGCGTTTTGGCTTGCCCCAGACAAACCGTAAATACGATTGACACGAAATTTGAAATCTACAATAATATAACATTACCGATCCGATGAAACTGATTTCATCGAAATCCGAGACTGTTTGAAAAATGACTATTTTCAGTCCTCAATTAAATATTAAAATATTCAATTTCTGCAATTTAACTTTTAATTCAATTTTAAATGTTCACAAACATTGTTCTAACTCCAATATGATTTAATATAACTTTATAAATCATTTTTATTCACATTAAACCCAATTCCCAATTATTTACGCAATTTCAAATATTAAATTATCGATTTAATTATCCAATTAAATCTAGATATTCGAAAAATAAATTATTCGACTTACAAATTTTACTTATTGATATTTAAAATCAATTAAATATCTGAATTTCAAATGACAGAAATTCTGGGTCGTTACAAAAAGGGACACTATGCGAATAGTTGTCCTACTATTGTTGGTGCTGCCATTCCTCCCCCTGCTCAGCCAGCTAGGCGTGATCTTTGCCACATCTGTCTCCAGCCTGGCCATTTCAGGAAGGATTGCCCAACCCAGCAGAAGGGTAAGCCTTCTGGTACCTTTGCTGTCACCTCTGCCTCTTCTCCAGCTCCTCCAACTCCTAGTGATGACCAAGGTACTCTCCAGGGTTCTTTTTCTTTATTTCAGCATCCTATCTGTGTTCTGTTTGATACCGGTGCATCCCACAGTTTTATATCTGTTGATTTGTGTGATAAGTTTGAGCATCTCCTTTCTCATGTGTACGTTTCTGAATCCTTATGTGTTTCAAATCCAATTGGGGGTCCCGCAAACCTTAATAGGATTTATAAACAAGTGAAGCTTCTCTATTCTGATCATCACTTTAGTGGTAATTTTTATGTTTTGGGCTTTGATGCTTTTGATTTGCTGCTTGGAAGTGATTGGCTTGGTAGGCATAATGCTCATATCTCTTATAATGCCCGGTCTGTTTATCTTGAGGATGATCTGGGTACTTCCTTTGTTATTCAGTGCCGCATGCCTTAGGATTTTGCAGGCAGTTTTATTTATTCTCTGGATTCTGCTTCTGGTGATTTTCATTCGACCCGTGTGGTCAAACTCTTTCCTGATGTTTTTGGTGCAGTCACTGCTTTGCCTCCTAAGCGGGAGATAGATTTCCACATTGATCTTATTCCTGGTGCTTGACCCGTTATTCTTCCTCCTAGAAGAATGGCACCTCGTGAGAACGTTGAGTTAGGAAAGCAGATTGAGGACTTGTCTTCCAAAGGTCTGATCAGACCTAGGCATTCCGATGGGGAGCTGCGGTGGTCTTTGTCACTAAGTCGGATGGTTCTCTGAGGATGTGTGTTGATTATAGGGATCTGAACAAGCTCACTATAAAAAACAGATATCCAATGCCTCGCATCAATGATATGTTTGATCAGCTTTATGGTGCTACTTGTTTCTCTTAGCTTGAGCTTGCCTCGGGTTTTCACCAGCTCAGAGTTGCTGAGGAAAGCATTCTTAAGATAGCTTTCCGAACCGAGAATGGGTTTTATGAATGATTAGTCATGCCTTTTGGTTTGACTAATGCTCTTGCTTTCTTTATGGATCTTATGAATCGTGTTTTTCGTGATGTGCTTAATAAATTTGTTTTAGTCTTTGTTGATGATATCTTGGTCTTCTCTAAGTCTGAGAGTGAGCATAAGTCACATTTGCAGTATGTTCTAGAGACTCTCAAAAATAATCGGTTGAAGGCTAAATTTTTTTAATTCCATTTCTGGAAGGATGAAGTCCGATTCCTTGGGTATATTGTTTCTGGTAATGGAATTTCTGTTGATCCAGTCAAGATCGCTGTGATCAATGTAAGTCTTTCATTCTTTCTTTTTCCTTTATCATTTAATTATTCTATCTCTTCTGTGGTTCTTATTTTCCCTATTTCTGTTACAGGATTAGGAAACTCCTAAGACTCCTTCTGAGATTCGTAGTTTTTTGGGCCTTGCCAGTTACTATCGGAGATTTACTGAGAATTTTGCTCGGATTGCTGCACCTCTCACTGCTTTGACTCGTAAGAATGTTAAGTTTATCTGGGATGAGAAGTGTAAAGCTATATTCAATGAGTTAAAGAGCAAGCTAACTTCTGCACCAGTTCTTACCATTCCGAATGGAAGTGAGGGATTGACGGTATATACTAATGATAGTCGTGAGGGATTAGGTGCTGTTCTTATGCAGGATAGTAGGGTCATTGCCTATGCCAGCCGTTAGTTGAAAACCCATGAAGCTAATTATGCTGCCTATGATTTAGAGTTTCTTTCTGTTGTCTTTGCTTTGAAGCTTTGGAGGCATCATCTGCTAGGAACCAAGTTTGAGCTTTTCACCGATCATGAATCTCTGAAATATATCTTCTCCCAGAAGGATTTAAACCAGAGGCAAGTCCGTTGGCTTGAGTTTTTGGCTTCTTACGACCTCGATATTAGCTATACTCCCGGTAAAGCTAATGTTGTGGCCGATGCTCTGAGTCAGAAGAAGGCTTTGTTGTATCAGATGGTTGTTTCTTCTTCTCCTCTTTTGGAGCGCATCATAGCTAAGCAAGATGAGGACGAGATGCTTAGGTTGATGAAGGAGAGTGTTCGGAGCAGAGTTGGTGGCAGTAGTAGTGGTAGTAGTGGAGCTCAGATCGATGATAGAGGGATTTTGAGGATTAATGGCAAGATTTGTGTCTCGAATGTAGATGATTTGAGGCAAGAGTTACTTTGGGAGAATCATCAATCTAGACTTTCTATCCATCCTGGTGTGTCGAAGATGTATCAAGATATGAAGAGGCTTTATTGGTGGAAGAGTATGAAGCGGGATGTCTCTATCTTTGTTAGTAGATGTGCAACTTGTCAGCAGGTCAAGGCCGATCATTAGAAGACCCCTGGTTTGTTACAGCCCCTTGAGATTCCCAACTGGAAGTGGGAACAGGTTTCCATGGATTTCATTGATGGATTGCCGAGGTCTAGGAGAGGCAATGAGAGTATCTGGGTTATTGTGGATAGGCTGACCAAATCTGCTCATTTCATTCCGGTCAAGTCTACCCGTTCTGCTTCTAGCTTGTCTGGGATCTACATGAGGAAGATTGTTCGTCTCCATGCTGTTCCTCTCGATATTGTTTGTGATCGTGATCATATCTTTACCAGTCATCTCTGGAAAGCTTTTCAGGAATCTTTAGGTACTCATCTGAATATGAGCACTGCTTATCATCCGTAGACCGACGGTCAAACGGAAAGAGTGAATCAGATACTCGAAGACCTTCTTCTTGCTTGTGTGCTTGATTATGGTGGATCTTGGAAAGATCATCTTCATCTTGTCGAGTTCACCTACAATAATAGTTATCAGGTATAATCTTATCTTTTATTTTAAGCTTACCTTAATCTTTTATCTATCTCTTTCTATCTTTGAATTTAGGCCAGTATCAAGACGTCTGCATTTGCTACTCTATATGGACGACCTTGTCGATCTCCATCTTGCTGGATTGAATCCGGTAATCGTCTGGTTTTTGGTCTTGATATGATTTTGGAAGCTTCAGAGAGAGTTGAGGAGATTAAGAGAAGGTTGAGGGATGCTCAGGATAGGCAGAAGAAGTATGCTGATAGGCGGAAGCTTGAGTTTGCTGTTGGTGATCTGGTTTTCCTTAAGGTCTCTCCCTTAAGGAATATTCTTCGCTTTGGTCGTAGAGGGAAACTTTCTTCCAGATTCATTGGTCCTTTCCACCTTGTGGAAAGAGTTGGTTCCTTGGCTTATCGTCTGGAGTTACCCGAGAAGCTTTCTTGAGTGCATGATGTATTGCACGTCTCACATCTTCACCGGTATCTCCATGACCCATCTTTGTTTGTTCAGCCTTCTGCTCTTGACAGCTTGGATATTGAGCCTAATCTGACTATCGAGAGGAAGCCACTTCGTATTGTCGATAGAGGTACGAAGCAACTAAGAAGGAAATCTGTTAGTCTGGTCAAAGTACAGTGGAATACTGATAATCGTGATTGTACTTACGAGGCGGAGGAGGGCATTCGTGCTTCAAATCTGGAATTGTTTATTCTAGGTACTATTTTGTTTTTCTATCTTGTTTTCCTTATTTCCTTGTTTTCGTTCTTTTCGAGGATGAAAAGGTTTGAGTGGGGGAGAGTGTAACAACCCAACATTTTTGAAATTAATTTTAACTGAATTTTTTTCACTTTGAAAATGTTTTAGAACTTATTTTACTTAAAATTTTGTTTAAATTATTTTTAAAGTGAAGTAGAAAATTTTCTAGTGTTAATGATATTTTTTTGTAATTTTCATGCCCTGTTTTCAATTTTTTTAAACAATTTCTTTAGTTCATTTCTATTTTTCTCTAATTTAATTATATTTTTTATTTTAGAAGTGATAAATAAATTATTTTATTTCAAATTTTTTCTTTATAATATTTTTAAAATGAAGTTGATATTTTTCCAAGGCTAGTAATGATTTATTTGTAATTTTTGAACATTGTTTTGGATTTTTAAGCAATTTCTTTTATTCTTTTCTATTTTTCTTTAAATTTAACTATTTATTTTCATATTATTTCACTTGTATTCGGTTTTTAAAAGTATTTGCTGAATTTTTTTTTGTTTTATTTGTTTTAAAAGAAATAGAAATTTGAAGAGGCAAAGACTCTTCCTTTTCTTTTGACTTTTCAATTTCTAGACTTTTCAAATTTCATAACTCTTCATTAATTTTTTGTTTGGCTGTGCAAATTTTGTTTCTTAGCCATGTATTCATTTACTTTTCATGGAAAAAAATATTACCTTCTGTCTTATTCGCGGCTTGAGAGAAACTTGTTAATGGCTTCACCTCATTTTTTTCTATTTTTTTTCTAAGTGCTTTGCCTTGTCTTCTTTGCTAGTTTTGCTCGGCCTCTCCTCCATAGCCATGACCACCACCTCCCACACCTCTTTCCTGCCATCGCCACTAGCTACTTCTCTGGTCTTGACTAAGGCCAAGCCCTCCATGGTGATTAAACCCCTCAAAAATGCAACCTAAAGCCAAAAACCATGCTAGTTGACCACCACTTGCCTCATCTACTTCAACCACCATCATAGCCACCACCATAGCCGCCACCACTCTACTGATCTGACCACCACACACCCCTCCAGCCACTATCCAGTCATGGTGCAACCACAGGCCGAGCCCACTCTTCCATGGCCGAAACACTTTGATGACCAAAACCACTATTTTGCATAACCTCTTCACTTTCTCATGTTCAAACTCCACCTTGTTCATGCCTTAAACCCAAGCCATGCTAGCCCAAAACCGAGCCAAAACTTGACCAAAACCTGACCATATGAGCCCCTAGGCCATGCATAGCATATGAGAAAGCAAGGCAAAAGATTTGACATTCAAATCTCTTTTTATTTAAAAGTTATTTCATTTCAAAATGGTATTGAATTTTAATTTGTTTTGATTTTTGTTTTTGTTTTGGGTTGTAACACAAGATTTGTAGCTTGGACTTGCTCCCCACTCAATTCTGTAGCCTTGTCATCGTGCTTTTGATTCCGTTGCGTCATTGGTTTTGTTATGTCCAGCATTTAGAGGTGAGTAAATCTCACACGGCAATATATACTTATGCAATTGTGAAGCAACAACATTTGAATGTGTAGAATTATAAATAATGCTATAACTGCCTGTGATTATTTATATATGATCTTAAACCTGTTAAATTACATGTCATATCACCTATTACTGTTGTATAATGTTAAACTGTTCATTTATATAAGTTTATCACACTGCAAGTTCCCTGTTAGATTAGAAATCACTATGTGTTGAAATGATACATACCCTTTAGAATAGGAAAAAATCGTTATGGGCTAAAATGATAGGCCTAAACGGTTTTTAATTATTTATTTTGACTTAGAACTACGGGTTTGAAATGATAGAACCCGGATTTTTATTTGTAAACTGCGGATTGAAATGATATATATCCGTATCACTTGACCTAGGTTAGAAAACTATATATAGGCCCGTGGTTATTTTTATCAAATTTTCTGGAATTTTAAGTAATTTTAAAAGTGTATATATATATATATGAAAATTTGATTTAAATTGGATTTCTAAATATTTAATATAGAAATTTAGAATTTTCTATAAGTTAAAAATGTTGAAAAATGAATAGATACATTGAATTTTGAAAATATAACTTAAGTGGAAAATTGGAGTTTGGTTAAATAAAAATTTAGTTATATAAATAAAAATGGAAATTAAATTTTATTTGAAAAAAAAATGGAGAAAATTTAAGTGTTAAGTTGTTTATTTTAAAATGTGAAGAATTGAAAACTTTTACACTTGAATTTATTAAGTAATTTGTTGAAATTGGATTTAATTATAGGAAATTTATTTTATAAAAATAATATGTTAAATGATATGTTAATGAACATTTTTAATGTTAAAATATGATTTTTGACAATGTTTAAAAGGTTTTAAATAAAGTTTATTAATTGCTGGAAATACACTAAAATCTGGAAATCACTTTTAAAAGCATTCAGAAGTGCTATGGTTTCTGGAAATGAACTATAGGAGCTATTACAGCAGTTCTGAAATGCTGTAGTTGCTGTAGTTGAACTAATAGGCAAAAACTTAACTCAGGTCTATTATAGCATTTCTGTAAATGCTGTAGTGGTCTGCTGTCTTTGCAGAAACGAATTAAAACCCTTATTTTGAAACCTGAGCTATTACAACATTTCTGGAAATGCTGTCTTTGCTGTTTTGAACTAAAATAACTAAAACTGAGTTTTAACAGCAGTTTTTAAGTGCTTTCTTTGCTGAACTAAAATGTTTTCAAGTGTAACTTATAACAGTTTTTTTTTCTAAATGCTGCGAAAGGCTGAAATTTTAATAATTATGGGTTTTGACTTAGTAAATGAGCTCAGAATGACTTGAAACTTTGAAATTTGAATACTTGACCTGAAAGAATAATAACTTCACTTTAAAATGATTTAAATGAATAAAATTAATTGGAAAATGAATCATTTTAAAAGATGATTTGAATTGAAAATGAATGTTATCTTTGAATTTTAAAAGGGTATCTAAATTGGATATTTGGATTTGAATTCAAATAATGATTTGAAAAGGGAGTTTTGAAAGATATGATATTTTGATATTGAAATGTTTTGGAAATGATTTGATCTTTCTTTTGATAAAGATTTGGATTTGAATTGATATTTATTTTGAAGTATAAAATATTGTTTTGAAAGTTATAACCACGGGTTATAATAACATTTGGTTGGCAAAGATCCGGGATCGGATATTGACATATTCTCTGTCGATACCGAAAACCACTGACAACTGTATACGCGGTGGAGATTCCGGAATGAAGTAGGATGGTGGCGACGTTCTTGTGGTATGTTACGTGGACCCAACTCCCGTGAGTTGGCTTAAGGTGGCTAAAACAGGAGCGATCTCGGGCCAAAAGGGATAGCTCCTTTGGTCGGACGCATTTCTTCGATACCATTCTATTACTTTGTGATTGTTTGGTGGCCACCTTCCGATTTGGGAATGTGTTTCAAGGTGGGCGTATGTGGCTGCTGTGTTACCACCAGCCCGTGTGCGTAATTGGTATATCTACCCTGGCATTGCCTCGTTGTGCCTTGTCACCTACCATATCGAGCCTTTACTACGAGTTTGGTTTTCTCCCGTAGCCCATGCGTATCTTCTTGTAGTCTCCCGATTAGGAGATATGCAGATATTGGATGGACTACTGAGACTATTACGTGTCTGGGGATATATGGGTAACCCCGTGATGCTATTTTAAAGTATGTTTATTTTACTGATAGACACTATTATAATAGCGCATTATTACTATATAGTAAATAGTTTAACGGATCCTTAGAGGATGGGCGGTCCCAAGCATCTTCTAAGTTACTTATATCTTTACTACAGTTCACTTGAGTTAGTTTACATTGGATAAGTATGTATGTCCTGACTCGGGTGTTTGTGTTTTATTTATGCTCGGGTCAGCCTGAGTTATTCACAGATTTGGATTTCCACTCTCTGGAGGTCTGGAATCACTGGAGATGATCAGCTTATCTAGTTATCTTATTTCAGTACTGTTGTTCAGTTGTCAGCTTTGTATTAGTGGACTTCTTTGTATTTAGGATTTTATGTTGTATCTGTTTTCAAACTGATATTATGTATTTGGTTTTGAGACTTTGTGATAGTAGCTTCATGAACTACTATGGTATTTTGTTTTCCGCTGCGAGATATTTGATGTTCTGTGTCCGTGATTTGATTTTATTTGCTTTGAATTTTTATTACAATCTGTTATTTTATACTATTCAAGTCTGGCATGTGTGGATTATTGTCGATTTGAATAGTGGAAAATATCAGGTCGTTACACTTCGCAAGATATATTTCCACTTTTCAACCCTTTGAAAACAGTTTCAAACCATCCTTTCCTCATGGAATAAATTTTCCACTTATTTTCTATTTCCACTGAAATCACCAAGTACCAATACTTTAGATTTAAAACACTTTGTTTTAAAATATACTTTAAAACATTTAAATTAAAAACTGCCTAAACACTTTATTTGAAAAAATATTTAAAATAAAACTACTTTATAAAATATAAGACTAATTTTTAGAATAAAAATTAAGCCAAACCAAATTTAAAATAAGAGTTACAAAATTATATAAAAGTTTTTAAATATAACTTTAACCAAACTATCTTTTAAAATAAAACTATTTTATAAAATATAAATATTAATAATTATCTTTTTAAAACATAATACCAATTAACCTTTAAATGCTTACTATAAAATAAATTTAAAAAATATTCACTTTAAAATTTTAAAACATTAAAAAATAAAAAAATTCTAAAACATTTCTTTAGAACAAATTTTCAAATTCTTTAACTTATAAAAAGTCTCCTTTTAAAATATACTTGGCTTTCCAGGGAAATACACTTCCAATTTCCATACTTTAAAAAAAAATCACTGTTTATTTTTAAAACAAATCCACATTCCTTTATAGATTTCTATCGTGAATTTATACTTCCAAATATCCACTGATATCCATTTCACTTTATAAACCCAGTTTATAAATTCCATAGTCTCATCCTTGTTTCAAAACACAGTTTCAAAAACAAAATCAATTTCCAAATTTTACTCCATTAAAATAAATTCCTTGTCTAAATTTATTTCAAAACGCATAAATTTTAGATTTAATTTCTTTATTATAATCTAAAATCTTATTTAAACTGAATACCAATTTCATTCTTTTCCAAATCTTTTTTTGTCTTTCTATACAAATTTTAAATCTTGAATTTAAAATAAATTCTTTATTCCCTTAAATAATATCACTTAAGTTTAAAATTCATTTATTCCCATTTATCCATATATCTCCTTTTCCATACCGGAATTATTTATTTGAATTTAAAATCAACTTTTATCTTTTTCCTAATTCATTCTTTAATTATCCCAATTCTCCAAAATTATTTTACTTACAAATTCGCTCTCTTTTTATTTTATTTTCAAAAATCCAATCTATATATTTTGGGTAACTCAGTATACCCAAATATATTCAATCAAACCATGACATCCATTATTTCAAATTACCAATGTAATTTATCACAGATTTATCCAATAAATCATAACATCCAATAAATCATAACACTGAATATTTAAACAAATCTAACTATTTTGAGGAATCCAGTTGGATCTCTCCAACCTGTTTCCCTGCATCCACAGATGTTAGCACAATATAAAAATACCAATTCCACTTCGAGGTGGAATATCGCGGTATATGGGATTAATATAATATCATCCGCTATTATACGGCGCATAGGGTCTCATCCGGTATATAATATGGGAAATCAATCACTCCAAATATATATACTATATATACTACTATATATATACTATCACATCCAGTCTATCCAATCTATCAACCAATAATTTAAATTAACTATTTAAATTAACCAAAAATCCAAGGTCAGTGAGATTAACTCACCTTTCCTTTTATTTGCAATCCACTTCAATATTGCCTTGGTTTCCTCGACTTTTGACCTTGTATAAACATTATACAATTTATTAATATTTCAAATAATCGGACAATTGGTTGCGATTTAAATAAATTTAATTTAACTAATAATTTTCCTTCTTTTTAAAAAAAAATCTTTTAGTAACTAAAATAAATAAGTTTTGTTAGACAAATTAACCTCCTTATTGTAAAATTAAACTAGTGAATGAAAATAGGTATATATGTATTTTTATTCTCCTTTGAAACTACATGTATATACTTATAAAAATAATTTATAGATTTCAAAATTTTAATTTTATATAAACCTTCATCATTTTTTTTAAGTTCCTATGTTTATCCTTTTCAAGCTTATCTATATAAAAAAATATAATTTGTACATTTACATATGTATATATATTTATATTTCCTTCTGTAAATACAAATACACACATATATATGTTGACTTAAAATTAAAAACTTCTATCTTACCGTCAAGATTTATTTTCTGTTTACTTACTATATATATGCTAACTGTAAATGAAAATCCATTTTTATATCTTACTGTTATATTCTTCTTCTTTTTTCTACTCATATGTATATTTTTTTTCTTCCATTCTGTATATATACTTGTTTACATAAAAATTTAAATTGATAAAATAAATCAGAAGATATACCTCACTGCAGGGCATCGTCACAGTCTCAAACAAACACTCGAGTCCCAAACCAACGCAAGTGTCTGCCTTCCCTCTGAGTCGCCTAGCCCCGTCCAGAACCCTAGTCGAGTGCTTTGCCCTAGAACTTTCTTCGAGCTTGAGCTCGAGCTCATAAGCTTGCGACCCAGCATACTCAAACATCCATCTCGCGATGAGGCACTTGCGTGAACCCTCGAGCTTGATTTCGAACACGAAAATGTTATAACGCTTGACTTGGGAAGATATCGAATGATCTTAGGGGAGGGGCCATGAGAGGAGATATGCTCGTGATTTCCCCCATTTTTTTCTCTGGTACGAAATGATTTCGACTCTGAATTTCGAGAGAGGGAGGCCTGATTAGGCATGAGTTTGAATGGGAAAAAAAATTGAAAGAGGGAAGACGGTTTAAAAACGCTCGGCCATTTCTTCTTCAATCTGATTTTCTTTTTCTTAAGTTTTCTTTTCTTTTTTGATTTTCTAAGACCGATTACATATTTTGGAAGATGAAGAAAACACATATACGCAATCTAAAATAGTAGGGGAACACGTGTTTATCAGGTGAACACGTGTAGAGAATTGTAAAAATATTATTCAATTTATAAAATATATCAAATTTTGAATCGACTTGATATATGCAATTCGAAATTCCGAACTCCAATCGAGGCGTGCCGCTAGGTGTTTATAATGTTAAACCCTTATTCCGAACGCACTGGAAAGTGTTCGAGTCCTAACTCGATCGTATCGAGAAGATAGCTTTTTGAACCCAGTCATTACATTGAAATTTCGATATAGTTTTCAGCGCGTTTATCTATCGTACGGCCACACGGCAACTCTAAACGCTACGAAAATTGGAATCCGATAACAATACACTATTACGGATCCAATGGAACTTGTTTCGTCGATTTCTGAGACTGTGCCTTGGAAGGCTATTTTTAAATATCAATTTAAACGATATATTTTTAAAACTGAACAAATTACTTTCAAATTCAATTTTAACACATCTATTATCTCTAGTATCACTATTATAAATTTTATAAGCTTTAAATTTATTTTTAACAAGCCTGTAATTCCAGGTTCAACAAATTTTCCCAATTTTCAACAATTAAATTCAATAGTTTAATTGCCAAAATAAGTAGTGATATTTTGAAATTCAAGTTAAACCAACTTCTAAATATTTAAAATCAATTAAATATTCCAATTTTCAAATATCAAAAATTTTGGGTCGTCACATTCCTCCCCCCTTAAAAGAATTTCTCCCCCGAAATTACTTGTTAAGAAGAATGATTCATAACTCGATTTCTATTTTCCCAAAATTAATCAGTTTTAACAACTTGCCAACACAAATCTTTTTATCAAATACCCACTATCACTTCTACTAATTTCCCGAAACCTTCCATAGTTTCCAACCAATATTACTTACCTAATCATTCAAATTTAAATTTAAAACCAAATTTTAAATTATCAAAATTTTCTCAACATTTTTCTAACTCTCTAAATTTTTGAAAAATTTCGCCAGCGTCTCCTTTGCGCAGCAAGCTCGGTACAACAACAAAATGTCTCTACGGGCCCCCAAATTCCAAAAGAAAACAAAAGGCCAAGTGGCTAGACTAGAAATCATCAAATTTTATACAGAAATTTAAATACATACCTTTACCAAGAAAATTTTCAATTTATCTTCAAAATCAAAAATCCTAATTTATCCCTTTGCCTTTAAAACACCTGTATCATACTTAGCCATAACATCCAATCATAGAATCCCAAAATCATTTTATACATTTTTTTTCAAAAGTTTCATATCTATTTCATTCAATCCCGTACGATGTACATATATCATCCGTACGCAATATCAAATTCGATCACTCACTCGACCATAAAATTTCATTTTCGAACTAGTATCGTCCACCCGACTTCCTAGTGCGGACTCAGATCTGGTTTTTTGATCAAAAACCATCATCCTCCTTGCATAGCCACAAAATATGATAGAGAATTTCTAGAATCAATCAAAAATCCATATCCAGATTCGCCATCGAAAACCGAGTGAAAAATCCCAATTTGGATCGGTATAACTACCTCGAAATTCTATGCTTGAATCTGGATCAAATCACTATGCGAATATATAATATACGTACGTCTTACGTATTTATATCCATTGATTATTAACTATATCATTTCTCTTTTATTCACATTATTTTGATTTCTATTCACTTATCCACAATTATCCCATTTCACAACTTCACTTAATCTCCATTCCGAAATTACTTACTACATTCCCAATATCAAACTTACTCAAGAATTCCACCATTCATTTCTTAAGTTTTAATATAAGCATTTTATATACTCTTATATTAACTTTAGCCTTAATATCCACTTATTTTTAAACTAGATCTCCAAATCCATATGAATTCAATTTACATTTATCTCAAATCTCAATCCTATTTCCAAATTTTCATTCCAGATTTTCATTTCCAATTCTATTTGAATTCAATTCATCTTCAAACTTTGAATATTGAATTTTATCAACAATCTTCCATTCACAACTGGTTCATATCATTATTTAAATTATTCCACTTACTAATTTATTTTAAATCTTAAACAATTTCTTATTTTCAAACTTTTATAATTTTAGTTCACTTTGAATTAATTCTATAACTTCACTTTACTTTACACATTTTAAATTAAATGACATCCCATTTTACAATTCCAATTCATTTGCTTACCCACTTGAATTAGTTAGTTTACTCACCAATTTTATTTCAGTCCTTTATTTTATATAGCCAAATCTTGACCAACTTCCATTTCACATGATTCGAATTAATTCCCAATATTTAGTTTAAATCCTATTTACTTACAAATGCAAATTCATTTGTCTATCCACAATTTTATTTCCCTTCCATTTACCAACTGGCTTTAATTTGTTTATCTTTCTAACTTTATTCTCTAGTCACCTTACCTTTATTTGACCCTTTTCAAGTTGAATCTTATTCCACAAATTTCAATAAAAAGTTTATTTCTAAACTTTTACTTCTTTTAGTTCTCTCGAACAAATTCTATAATTTTAATTTACCTAAGACAATTTAAATTGATTCCATTATTCAACTTTAATTCTAGTTCTATTACTTAAAAATTTAAATAAATTTTTTCTCCCATAAATTTACTTCCAATAAAATTATTTTTTACTTTTATTTACTAGATTCCGTTACATTCCATTTTAATTCGAATTTTTAACTTTTATAAGTTTTCCAGCTTATTTATATTCCGATTACGTTTTTAATAAGATTTCAGAGTCTTTTTTAAACAATTACTCAATATTTCAAAATCATCTTTGAAATCAATTATATCCAAAATTCTTTGGTAACAAATTATCCTTTGAATTTTAAAATCAAAAGGTTTTACCAAACCAAAACTTCAACATTTCAAAAACCATTTTTGAAATCCATAATTCAATTGCATATCCAATTATTCCTTGAATTTTAAAAACCAATCCAATTTTGCAAACAACTCTAAATTAAATCATTCGATAGCAATTCCTCTCTTGGAAACTCGAAAATGAACATCGATGATGCTGTAGTCATCACCGAAGTTGTTTTCCAGCGACCGAAAAGAGTTCAATGCTTTACCTCTTTAAAACCCCTCAAATATTTTTAAATTTCAAATCTCACCAGATTTCAAATCCAATTCAAAAATATTTCCTAAATAATATCACTATTATTTCTCCAAAACCTTTGAAAACCATTTACAAACTCAAAGGAATTCAATTTTCAAAATTTCAGTTCCAAATTCTTTTAATTCATATTCAAATACTACTCTAGAATTTTATTTTATTGTAAATCACATTTACGAATTCCATTATATTATCTGAATTTATTTCCTTAACTTTGGTTATAATTTCGATTTCTTATTTCAATTTCCACATATCAATTTTAATATTATCACTTCCAAATAACCAAGAAACCATATATAACTATAATAATTTACAGAAAATTATTTCTTTTATATACAAAAATAATTTGGATAAAATTATTTTATTTACCCTATTTTTAAAACCATACCATGTCAGTTTATCTTGTTTAAGAGTTTAGAAATCCCTATCGATAACATGGCGTCCCGCATATCAACCGGAATCTATAAACACTCAACCAATAAGTCAACACAATATAAAAACCATTTTTATATTCACTAACAAATACGCTTTCATGCTATTAATACACTCAAACTCATTATGAGTACTTACAGACTCTATTTCTATTGAGTAACCCCCACCAGAGCCAAGGTTCTCGCTAAACCTTCAGCTCTGATACCACTATAACGACCCGATTTTTCGATGCCCAAAAAATCGAACCATTAGGGCTAAAGAAGAAGGAGGTAGAATAAGAAATAGAAACAATATCAGAATCTCACAAACGCAACGGAATAAAATATAATAGATAATAACTGATCTTTATACAAAAGAAAACTATATCTGTTTTATACATTACATCATCAGAGTATAATACAAACAAACAACACAATTAATGACATTTATAATATCTCGTCCTTTCAAACCTGAATACACAGCGGAATGTACTTCAAATACGTCTGGTACGTCTCGCCACCCGATGCTCGTCTCCTGAGCTCCATAGCAGTCCATCCAGAATCTGTACTCTTTAATACTCGGTCTGACCCGAGCATCATAGTTAATTAATACCCGAGTCAGTCTGGAAAACCAGCATGAGAAATCACACTCAAATTGATTATTAAAGTTTCAAAAATCCTTTGAAAATCAAAAGCATCTCGTAAGACCACGTCACAAATAAACATGTCGAGTTTTTACCTTACGATAGCTAAAACATTTCTTATAAAATCCTCTGATATTATAATAGGGTCTATATACAAATACTTATTCAAATAGCTGAAATTGTTACATGATTAAATTCCATCATACTAGCCACAAAGTGGGTTCTACAAACAAAAATCATAAAGGCACGTTGGGAGAATGGATTTCCATCTAATGACTAGGTACTGGGGTACCACCTATCACAGTACGTGGCCTAGATCACCGTACCGAGGATCCCTCCGGATCCCCTGCAACACAAGACCGGGATTACCCCTTACTAGATAATCCCGAGTAAGATCACGCCACGGTTGGGATCAGCAACCGCACCACACAGCCGAAATAAAAAGGGACATCTAGACAAGGATGACCTTACCCTAATGGGTGCGACGCACTTAGCCTTGCTGCATAACCCCTGATTTTCAGTCATTCCCGGTTGATAAGGCTCGAGGCTAAGAGTTACCTTTTTAGAACACATCTCTTAGAATGCTCATCGTCCTCCTGATGATGTACTGAAAGCATTCATCCATACAAGTTCATCCCGGTTTCGAACGGAACCGAAGGCACTACTCCTACTACATCCATTTTGGAATCACCCTCAGGATTAGTAGCGACTAGCCCTTGCACTTCACTGCTCCATCTTCGACTCCCAGCTCTTGTCTTCCTCATGAAAACGTTCAAACCGGATTAAAGTGGTTTTCGGGAAATTAATCCCAATCCCAGTCTCTTTGAAACGATCAGCGTATTGGGCCAACATTGATAGTCAGTTATTTAACTATCAAATAACATTCACAAATAATCATCAAGCCATAATAATTTCTCCCAAATTATTTATTAACCTCAAAATATCTTCGCAAGATATATTTCCACTTTTCTACCCTTTGAAAACAGTTTCAAACCATCCTTTCCTCACGGAATAAATTTCCCAAATATTTTCTATTTCCACTGAAATCACCAAGTACCAATACTTTATATTTTAAAACAATTTAAAACACTTTGTTTTAAAATATACTTTAAAAACATTTAAATTAAAAACTACTTAAACACTTTATTCGAAAAAATATTTAAAATAAAACTACTTTATAAAATATAAGACTAATTTTTAAAATAAAAATTAAGCCAAACTAAATTTAAAATAGGAGTTACGAAATTCTATACAAGTTTTTAAATATAACTTTAACCAAACTATCTTTTAAAATAAAACTATTTTATAAAATATAAATATTAATAATTATCTTTTTAAAACATAATGCCAATTAACCTTTAAATACTTACTACTAAAATAAATTTGAAAAATATTTACTTTGAAATTTTAAAACATTTAAAAATAATAAATATTCTAAAACATTTCTTTAAAACAAAATTTTAAATTCTTTAACTTATAAAAAGTCTCCTTTTAAAATATACTTGGCTTTCTAGGGAAATACACTTCCAATTTCCATACTTTGTAAAAAAAAAATAAACCACTGTTTATTTTTAAAACAAATCCACATTCCTTTATAAATTCGTATCGTGAATTTATACTTCCAAATACCACTGATATCCATTTCACTTTATAAACCCAGTTTATAAATTCCATAGTCTCATCCTCTTTCAAAACACAGTTTCAAAATCAAAATCAATTTCCAAATTGATTTCCAAATTTTACTCCATTAAAATAAATTCCTTATCCAAATTTATTTCAAAACCCATAAATTTCAGATTTAATTTCTTTATTATAACCTAAAATCTTATTTAAACTGAATACCAATTTCATTCTTTTCCAAATCTCTTCTTTATTTTTCTATACAAATTTTAAACCCTGAATTTAAAATAAATTCTTTATTCCCTTAAATAATATCACTTAAGTTTAAAATTCATTTATTCCCATTTATCTATATATCTCCTTTTCCATACCGGAATTATTTATTTGAATTTAAAATCAACTTTTATCTTTTTCCCATTTCATTTTTTAATTATCCCAATTCTCCAAAATTATTTTACTTACAAATTCGCTCTCCTTTTATTTTCTTTTCAAAAATCCAATCTATATATTTTTGGTAACTCAGTATACCCAAATATATTCAATCAAACCATGGCATCCATTATTTCAAATTATCAATGTAATTTGTCACAGATTTATCCAATAAATCATAACATCCAATAAACCATAACACAAAATATTTAAACAAATCTAACTATTTTGAGTAACCCAGTTGGATCCCTCCAACCTGTTTCCCTGCATCCACGGATGTTAGCACAATATAAAATACCAATTCCACTTCGAGGTGGAATATCGCGGTATATGGGATTAATATAATATCATCCGCTATTATGCGGCGCATAGGGTCTCGTCTGCTATATAATGCGGGAAATTAATCACTCCAAGTATATATACTATATATACTACTATATATATTATAACATCCATTCTATCCAATCCATCAACCAATAATTTAAATTAACTATTTAAATTAACCAGAAATCCGAGGTAAGTGAGACTAACTCACCTCTGCTTTTATTTTTAATCCACTTCAATATTGCCTTGGTTTCCTTGACTTTTGATCTTGTATAAACATTATACAATTTATTAATATTTCAAATAATCAGATAATTGGTTGCCATTTAAATAAATTTAATTTAACTAATAATTTTCCTTCTTTTTTTAAAAATCTTTTAGTAACTAAAATAAATAAGTTTTATTAGACAAATTAATCTCCATTATTTTAAAATTAAACTAGTGAATGAAAATAGGTATATATGTATTTTTATTCTCTTTTGAAACTACATGTATACTTATAAAAATAATTTATAGATTTAAAAAATCTAATTTTATATACACCTTCAACATTTTTTTAAGTTCCTATATTTTCCCTTTTCAAGCTCATATATATAAAAAAAAAATTTGTATATTTACATATGTATATATATTTATATTTCCTTCGTAAATACACACACACACACACACACACAAACACACATATATGCTGACTTAAAATTAAAAACTTCTATCTTACCGTCAAGATTTATTTTCTGTTTACTTACTATATATATGCTAACAGTAAATGAAAATCCATTTTTATATCTTACTGTTATATTCTTCTTTTTTTGCTCATATGTATGTATTTTTTTTCTTCCATTCTGTATATATACTTGTTTACATAAAAATTTAAAATGAAAAAGATAAATCAGAAGATATACCTTACCGCAAGCCATCATCACAGCCTCAAACAAACGCTCGAGTCCCAAACCAACGCAAGTGCCTGCCTTCCCTCTGAGCCGCCTAGCCCCTTCCAAAACCCTAGTCGAGTGCTTTGCCCTATAACTGTCTCCACCAAATACTCGCGCGCGCTTGGGAGCACTTGCCATGCTCACGCATTTTGAGCTCGAACTTGAGCTCATAAGCTTGCGACCTAGCCTACTCGAACATCCATCTCGTGATGAGGCACATGCCTGAACCCTCGAGCTTGATTTCGAACACAAAAAGGTTATCACGCTCGACTTGGGAAGATATCGAATAATCTTAGGGGAGCGGCCATAAGAGGAGATAGGCTCGCGATTTTCCCTATTTTTTCGCTAGTACGAAATGATTTCGGCTCTGAATTTCAAGAGAGGGAGGCCTGATTAGGTATGAGTTCGAATGGGAAAAAAATTGAAAGAGGGGAAGATGGTTTAAAAATGCCCGGCTATTTCTTCTTCGATCTGATTTTCTTTTTCTTAAGTTTTCTTTTTTTTTATTTTCTAAGACCGATTATATATTTTGGAAGATGAAGAAAACACACGTTCGCGATCTAAAATAGCAGGGGAACACGTGTTTATCAGGTGAACACGTGTAGAGAATTGTAAAAACATTATTCAATTTATAAAATATATCAAATTTTAAATTCAAATTTTGAATCGACTTGATATATGCAATCCGAAATTCTAAACTCCTATCAAGGCGTACCGCTAGGCATTTATAATGTTAAACCCCTATTCCGAACGCACGAGAAAAGTTTCGAGTCCTAACTCGATTGTATGAAGAAGATAGCTTTTTGAACCCAGTCATTACATTGAAATTTCGATATAGATTTCAGCGCGTTTATCTATCGTACAGCCACACGGCAACTCCAAACACTACGAAAATTGAAATCTAATAACAATACACTATTTCGGATCCAATGGAACTTGTTTCGTCGAATTCCGAGACTGTGTCTCCGAAGGCTATTTTTAAATATTAATTTAAACGATATATTTTTAAAACCGAACAAATTACTTTCAAATTCAATTTTAACACATCTGTTAGCTCTAGTGTCACTATTATAAATTTTATAAACTTTCAATTTATTTTTAACAAGCTTGTAATTCCAGATTCAAAAAATTTCCCAATTTTCAACAATTAAATTCAATAATTTAATTGCCAAAATAAGTAGTGATATTTGAAATTCAAGTTAAACCAACTTCCAAATATTTAAAATCAATTAAGTATTCCAATTTTCAAATATCAAAATTTTCGGGTTGTCACATTAACAACCAAACGTTATTATAACCCATGGATATTTATTTCAAAATCATTTATACTCCAAAAACCAAATATCATATCCATTTCAAAACTATGTCAATATGATATCATTTCCATTTCAAAAACCAACAAAAATATGATATCGTTTCCATTTCAAAAAACCAAATCAATATGATATCATTTAAAATAAACCCAAATTTCCAAATCACTGAATATTTCCTTCAATTTATTTAAACTTGAAATATTCCTTTTTAAATCATCTTAAACAAAACAGCATTATAATGTCATATTCTTAAATCTTCAATTTCAATAAGTTCAAATCGATATATTTCAAGACAATTCTTAATTAAATACCATTCCAAATAAATTCATTTCCAAAATCGTAGTAATTTCAAAGTTATAACAACTTTGAAACCATAACACTTGGAAACGTTATCCTTTGAAAATCATAATATTTAGAAAATCATAGCACCATAAAAATACTATTCATTGCCAAAGTTGTAGCATTTCTAAGTTCATTCGTTCAATTATACAATTTCCATAACATTGTATTTATCAGCAGCACCTGTACTTATAAAATGTTACGGTGGATATAGTAATATTTCAAAACATTGTCATTTTCAGAAACAGTACCACTTATAAAGTGCTACAGTAGGTATTAGTATTTCAAAACAGTTCAGTTTCAGAAACAGCAGCACTTACAAAGTGTTACAGTAGTTATCAGTATTTCAAAACATAGCTTAATTTCAGAAACAACAGCATTTATAAAGTGTTACAGTAGGTATTAGTATTTCAAAAAATAGCTTAATTTTCGAAACAACAGCACATATGAAGTGTCACAGTAGGTATTAGTATTTCAAAACATAGCTTAATTTCAGCAACAACAGCACTTATACAGTGTTACAATAGGTATTAGAATTTCAAAACAGTTCAGTTTCAGAAACAACAACACTTATGAAGTGTTACAGTAGGTATTAATATTTCAAAACATAGCTTAATTTCAGAAATAGCAGCACATATAAAGTGCCGCAGTAGGTATTAGTATTTAAAAACAGTTCAGTTTCAGAAACAGCAGCACTTATGAAGTGTTACAGTAGGTATTAGTATTCCAAAACATAGCTTAATTTCAGAAACAGCAACACTTATAAATGCTACCTTAAAACCACAGCATTTTGGAAATGCTACCAAAACAAATTCCAGATTTATTATAACATTTCAGAAACATTAAATTCTCATATTTAGCTATTTTTGACTTATAAAAACATATCTCACGCTTCAGAAAATATTCATTTGGATATCATTTAGTTGATGATTAAATAAAATAAAATGCTCATAAATAAATATCCAAATTAAGCATAATATTTTTATTAAGTCAAAAGTACATTATTTCACTTAACTTTTTATTTTTAACAAATAACTTAACACTTTATTTTAAAATACCCATTTCATAAATAAAATATTCTTTTGATAAGTCAAACTTTATATTTCCATTTGAAAACCAAATTTCCAACTATCAGGTTAAGTCAAAATTTGAGATACAATCCACCATCTAAATCATAATTATTTATTTTACATAACATATCCATTTCATAAAATAAAATCTATTACAATCACTAGGTTAGATTTAAAATTCCATATTAAACCATATTTAATTATTAAGTTATTTATCATCAATAAAGATCTTTAAATTCAATTCAAAACCAATAATTAACTTATAAAATTTAACATATAGAAAACCAATATCTCTTTATACTTTAAATCATTAAATCAAACCTTTAAGCTAAAATCTCATATATTTTTAAAACTCAAAATACTTAATAATTTTTTTGGAAAATATTATTTAAAAATTAACCATGGGCCTGTATAATATTTTCTAACCTAGGATAAGTGATACGGATATGTATTATTTCAATCCGTAATTTAAAAAGAAAAATCCGGGATCTATCATTTCAAACCCGCAATCCTAAGTCAAATCAAATATAACAAAAATCACTCAATCCTATCATTTCAGCTCATAATGATTTTTTCTTATTCTAATGTCCGTTCGGGTATGTATCATTTCAATCCATAGTGAAAAGGAAACTTGTAGTGTGAGCTATAGAAAATAAAATAAACTGTACATCATAGCATATCATATCAGGATGTAACAAATATATAAGCAGAATTTTACATCATAAATCATATCACAGGCATATATGAACTTATCAACATAGCATATAAATTTCTACGTATCCACTTGTCATCATTTCATAATTATATAAGTACGAATGTCAAGAGTGATAAACTCGCCTTCTTGAAGCTTGAATTGAAAATTCAAGACACATATCCAAACTCCGCAAAGCATGAAAAGGCACGACTAGATTTTGAGTGGATGAAGAGTCAAGATCCAAATCTTGTACATAAACAAATACACAAACATAAGTATATGATTCAATACAAAAGAATATAAATCAAAAGAATGAAAATAATATGAATCAAATGACATAACTTTGCCTTAACTCATCAAGTGGGCTCGGCCACTACACCATAGGCTCGACCATGATTGGATTCAGGGTAAGTTGTCTCGGCCATGATGGTCTTTGGGTCAAGCAATGCACGACTAGGTAAGTTGATGAAGAGGAATGGCAAGTTACAAATGATCGGAAGGCAAAAGGTCAAGCACTTGTGTACTAATGGTTCGGCCCTATGTCTACATGGCTCGGCCATGGTTGGATCTTAGGTCAAGGCAACATAATTGGTACGGCTTGAAAGTTGTGGTGGTCATGGCAAGTGATAAAGGAGGTGCGGAATTGTGTTGGTGGCCGAGGCAAAATAGGAGGAGGTGGTGAACATATAGACTCGGCTAGGTTTGTATGCATAGTTTGGTGATGTATTTGCATCATGGTGGTCATGGCCTTGGGATAGGTGGTGTTAAAGAGGGGGATGTGGTCGATCACAGGTGATGGTGGAGTGGTGAGGTCGGCTAGAGGCTTGATGGCCGAGCAAACTTGAGCAAAGCAAAAGAGAAAAGGAAAAAAATGAAAAGGAGGAAGAGAAGGAAGCCATGAAATCACTTGTGTGTATATATATATATATATATATATATATATATATATATATATATATATATATATTGTTGAACACAAATGAGAATGAGAAGTGAGATGTGGAGTTTGTACATGAATGGAAAGAAGTTTTTACATGGCTAATAGATGTGTAATGAACGGCTAAGGCAAATGGAAAGGCTAGAAAATGAAAAGGCATGAACTAAAACATGCAACCTATGTCTCTTTGATTTTCCAAGCCATTTATCAAAAATAAACAGTTAAAATTTTATAAATAAAAATCAAAGTCTAAACAAAATAAAATAGAAAATAAAATAGAGAAATGAACACAGAAACATAGAAAATAAAATACAGAAAATAATTGCATGTAAAACACTGAATTTTATCAAATTTAAAGAGTACAAAACGGAATTTGACAAAACGAAAAGTAGAACGAATATTAGAATTAATATTCTGCTTCAAAGAAAAAGAAAAAATTCAAATTCAAATATAAAAATTTCAAATGAAAGTCAAAGTTTGACCCTAGTTGACCAAAATATAAATTTTTTAGAAATGTTTATTTTATTGTATTTGGGAAATAAATTACAAACAAATTCCAAACTTACATTGGAAAATTCTAAAACTTCACTTTTAAATGATTCAAAGTCAAAGTTTTCAAATAAAAATTTAATTAAAATATTTACAAAATTATGGGTTGTTACATAAGTCTAGATATATCAACTTCAAGCACAAAATAAATCCATTCGTACACAAAATATCACATCTCTTATTAAATTAAATCGGCCTTCATATGAAATCAAATCAAGAAAATAAAATAAAATACAAAGTGAAAATGAAAAAAGTGAAAAAAGCCTGTACACAGCCCCATTCTCTTCTATATATACACGGCCAACTTTGTTCACTTGTTCATATAAAAAAAGAGAAGAACAAGATGCTATTAAAGCCTTATAAACATAATACTCAAGTTCCAGGAAGGAAGAGCATAAATAAAAAGCAGTGTTCATTTTTTTTAAAACTGTGAGTAAAATACAAACCTTTGCTTACTGTAACTCGTGTATGTACTATATACTTTGGAATTTGTATGAACTGATGTATTTTGTCAAGTATATGTGTGTTAATTAGTTTCTATGCTGTATATATGTGGGTTTAGTCATGGTTGGATACTTGTAAACTCACAGTAAAAGTTTTAGCTCCTCTGTTCTTTAAAAAGTTGATATTTTGCAACCTTTAAAAATCATTATCCATTTACCCATTAAATTTTAGACTCTGGTTCCAAAAAGAAACTTGTTTGTTTTTGAATGAAGTTCTTTCTTAAATTTATTTCATTAAGTATAGTGAATCACAGGAGGAGAAAATTATTATTTATAGTAAAACAACTTAGAGATGACCAAAACTCAAACATAGCAATTTAATCAATTGATTATATGGGTGTAATTGTTACTAGAAATCATGATTTTTTGTGGTGGTTTTGGAGATTTTTAGTTGGGAATTGAATGAGGTAAGGGGATTTGATCAAGAAATGGGTTTGGCTCGATTTCGGGCGGCCGAGCGATGGGGCGACTTGGCGTTGGTTGTGGAGGAGGCGTGAATGATGAGGAAGCTAGGAAAAATGCTACGACACTTTATAATGGTGTATGGCATCGTGTGGGAGGTGATTTAGGGTTTTAGGTTTGTTCTTGGAGGTGTTCGGTTTTGGTTGAACTGAGGCGGCGTGGGGCAGCGGAGGGGTGCGCGCCTGGGGGAATAATTTGAGATTGACATGGAGAGTCTTTTGGTGGATTTTTGTGGTGATGGTGGCGTACGGTGGTGGCATAGGGTGTTTGTGTGGAGTTTTTCTTTTCGAACATGGTTTGGTCTGAGTTCGAATTTGAGGAGGGGGTTCAGTTGCATGCTCTAGGAGTTTGGGTGGTGTAATATGGTCGTAGGTAATAGGATGAGAGGATCGGGGATGCGGTGGATCGTCTAGAGGGAGTGTGCATGTGCACACTTGGATGCACGCCTGAGTGTCGAACGGAATAAAGAAAAGAGGAAGAGTAGAGAGGAGCATATAAGGGAAAGAGGGAAGAAGGGCGATCTGGTTCTCGCGTGGGCTAAGCGGGCCATGTGGGCTTCGTTTAAAAAAATAGTGTGAAGGGAAGTCTGGGCATGGGCCGAACTTGTTGGAAATTGTTTTAGAAAAGAAAGTAATCTAATCGTTCCTCTCCTTCTAAGTCATCTTGATTGGTTCCACCTCGTAATGCCTTAATGCTGCTAGCAGCATACAATAAGAGTAGGGGAGTTGGAGAAGATTGAAAGGCCAAGCTTTGACTTTTGTTAAGAAAATGCTTTCATTTAAGTTTTATGTTATTAATCTTTCAATCTTTTAAAACATAATTTCCTTTATTTTAAAATCTAATCAACATGAGTTCTTTTGTATGGTAATTCTACCGCCTAATATTTTAAGCTTAATTTATTTTGTTAATTTTGTGTAAAATAAAGTGTAATTATTTTATAATTGTTAAAGTGAGTTATTAATTAAAATCTTAGTTGATTAAATATTACGATAATTAATAAATAATTAAAGTCTTGTTTGGCTAAAATCTTATGTTAATTAATAAATTAGTTTCGAGTGGATAATTAATTAAAGACTTAATTGATTTAACCTCTTGTTGATAAATAAATTGGTTACTGATTTGGTTGTTTAATTCTAATTAACTAATAATAAATAGTTTATAATTTCTTTTAATCTATATTTAATTTGGATTAATAATATAAATGGATTCAGTAATTAAAGTTAATTAAACCTAATCTGTGAATCGGTTAAATATTGGTTATTAATCGTTAAGTTTGTTAATGATCCATGCCTTGGTTTGATTACTATTGAATATTTATTTCATTTGTCATTTGTCTATACCAGCCAAATGAACTTAAAATAGTTAGGATAAAATGTTGACACGTTTTATTGAAAGTAAATATATGTAATAAACTCCCATTTGTGAATATTGACACTCCGAATATGAATTGTTTATTTTAAACAATTTGACCTTTAAAAAATTATGGCGTGGATTCAAATAATCCGGGATCGAATATCAGAATTATTCGGAACTACTTCAATCCAATATCCACTAAAAACCTTTACGGTTTTGACTATAGAATCTTACATGCCGGAATTGGATTAATTTAACAAATTTGACATTTTTACTAAGCAATTGTACTAAGACATTATTTTAATATCTTCGAATTTTATGAAAAAGTATTTTGGTTATCGTAAGATAAAAGCCCGTCGTGTTATATGTGATGTGGTCTTACGGGATACCTTTGTTTTTCGAAAGATTTTGATAATTTAATTAATTCAAATCAAGTGTGTTTACTCACGTTGATTTTCCAGCCTGACTCGGGTGTTACTTTATTATAATGCTTGGGTCAGACCGAGTATTACAAATTCAGGTTAGGTTGCTTTGGAGTTCAGAAGATGAGCTGGATGGCAGAGACGTATTACACGTATTTGGTTATATTCCACTGTGTATTGTAGGCTGTACATTTAGCATTTGTGAAGACAAGTTATTATAACTGCCCAGATTTATATGTTGATAATTGTACCGTAACAACCATGTATTTTCTGATTATTGTAATTGTATATTTTAATTATTTTAATTTAAATTCCTAATTTAAAAAATTTATTTTATTTATTAAAATTAATATATTTTGTTAATTTAAATATAAATGTTGATTTTGATGTGGATTAGAATTTCAAACATGCATAAATTGAATATTTCCAGAAAATGTTGATTTTGGTCAAAATAGTCAAACTTTGACTTTTAACTTAAAAATTTAAAAGTTTGAAATTTTAAATTTTATCTTTTATTATGAAAATAGATTTAATAACTTGAACATTGCTTTTTGTTTCGTGGAAAACGGAGTTAAACTGCAAAAGATATGTACATTTCAATTTTGAGTATAAATTGTTTATTTTGCAATTTTGTTATTTTAAATTGTATAAATTTTATTTTTCTTTGTCATATTTTATTTTAATATGTTTTAATATGTTATATTATGTATATTTTGACTTTTAAATATTTTTGAAATGATAATAGAATTTTTCTAAAATTTACTATGATGATTTCCTATTTTTAAAAGGCTGTTTTCCTTTTTCTGCTATTTTCTTCATCTAAACTATATTTAAATTAAAATTTATTTGTTTATTTTTGTGATTTCCTTTTTATTTTGTGTTCTTATATTTATTTATAAATATTTTTAAGTACATAAAAATTTTCCCAAGTTCATTGCACTTATTTTTCATATTTTCAAGACTAGTTGCAAATTTTGCTGTTTTATTTAATTAAACTATATATAATTAATAATTAATTGATTAATTATTTTTTATATACTAAATTTTCGTATTTTATCTGAATTTATATATATTTTAAAGTTATATAAAATTTAAAAAGAAATATTGAAAATTTGAAGAGTTTAGTGACCTTTTATTTGCTTAAGCCTTTTTGTATTCTGTCTTTTCGTTTTCTTGCCTTTTCACTTCATTGCTTTAACCGTTCACATCTCTTGCTTTAGCCATGAATTTCTTTCAGCATTCACGTGAAATATTCTCCTCTTCCTCAAACAAAACTCACGGCATGAGAAGAAACAAATAAAATTGCAAATGGCTTCCTTTATCTCTTCTCTTCTTCACAATTTCATTGATTTTGCTTCCTCCTTTGCAAAACTTTGCTTGGCCCCACTCTCCACCATCATCACCGACCATCACCTCCTCCATCTCCAGCTGCAACATCAGCCTCTCCTCTGTCCATGTCAGGTCGTGATCATTAGATGATGCAAGCACCTTAAATTTGCACAAAAACTCCTTGAAACTATGCTAGCCTATCCATAAAACATCACCTACCTCTTCCTATACACTTTGGCCACCCCTAGAACCACCACCACCAGCAACTATATGAATTTTTGGTGCTGCTATACCATCACTCCCCACTGTCCAGACCTGTACTTTCCTTTGGCCGAGCCTCACTTGCTTTTGGTCAAGCCAAAAATGCACCAAAACCATACCTATTGTTGCCTTGACCCTTAGTATGCTTCATGTTGTAACTCCTCCATCTTCATCCACTTGTTGCTATGTGTTTTGATGCTAAACCCAAGTTATTTTGACACCTATGCCGAGCCTAGCGTCATGAGAACAAGCCCATTTGATCATGTGACAAGCCATGTTGTCGTGGTCAGGCACTTTCGTGTTAAACCTGGGTAATGTTCTTTGTTGATTTAAAATTTCCATTTCGTTTAAATTCATATTTGTATTGTATGCATATGTTTATATGGTCTTGTTTATTTGTTGCATACAAGATCATTATCAAGGCTTTCCATTCATTCAATTCAAATCGTGTTCATCGTGCTTTTGGAATCGCTCTTGTGTTTGTTGTTTTGGTCTCTAGCTTCGAAAAGGTGAGTCTTTCTCACTCTGACATTTATACTTATGAAATAGTGAATTGATGACAAGTGTTTAGTAATATAAAATGTTATGCAAGTTAATGATGATCATATGATATGCTATGCCATGTTATTACCATGTTAAAACTGTTAATTATCACATGACATGTGATATATGACATTATATTGTGACACTGACATTGTTTATATTGTTTATGCATATATTCACACTGCAAGTTCCCTGTTAGAATAGAATCACTATGGGTTGAAATGATACATACCCAAACGGACTTTAGATTAGGGAAAAATCATTATGGGCTGAAATGATAGGCCTGAGCGATTCTTATTGTATTTTATTTGACTTGGGATTGCGGGTTTGAAATGATAGAACCCGGGTTTTCTTTGTAAACTGCGGATTGTAATGATATATATCCGTATCACTTGACCTAGGTTAGAAAATTATATACAGACCCCGTGGTATATTTTTAAATGATATTTATTAAAATATGTATTTTTAAAAGTATGAAATTTTGATTTAAAAATATATATTTTATGGTTTTAAGAAAATTAAATATTAAGTCTTGAAATTGTGAATTTGAGTACGTAAATGTGAAATAATTGAGATTTTAGACTTTAAATTTTATTTTAAAATGTAAATAAATAATGGAAATTAAATTTAAAGTTTTAAAATTATATATGAAGTAAAATTTTAAGTTTTATTTAATTTATATGTTAATAAACAGTGAATTTTGACTTAATAAATTAATGGAGTTTTTAAATTGAATATTTGATCTAAAAATTTTGTTGTGTTAAATCATATGTTAAAATGATTTTAAATGTGAAATTTTGAAGTCTAGAAATATGATTTTTAAGTTATAATAAGAATTTGGAGTTTTATTATTTTTTTGAAAAGCAAAAATGAAATCTGGAATTCATAGCATTTTCAAAATGTTGTAGTCTTTTGACAGCATTTTTAAATGCTATTGTTTTGAATCTAACAATGTTTGAAATAACTAAATATCTATTACGACATTTTATAAATGCCGTTATTCTTGAACTAAACCATTTTTGGAAGCTATAAGCTACGATAGCACTTTATAAATGCTGTCGTTGCTATAATTTGACAATGTTTGAAATGTTATAGTTTTTAACACTGTTTGAGATATATTTTAAAGTGTTAAATGATTTAAATTTTGGAAATTGATTAATTGTGAAATTTAAGAAGTTTTGAATATATTTTAATATTTAAATTTGAATTTCTAAGGAATTTAAATTTGAATTTGAATTTAAGTAAGGTTTACTTGGTTATGTATTAAATGGAATGAAATGTAATGAGATAAATGAATTTTGAATGGAATTTTTAATGTATTTTGTAATGATACTTGAAATAACAAATGAATGACTTATTTGATTTAAAAATGATATTTAAATTTGAGTATTTGAATTTGAATTCAAATAATGATTTGATAATAAGGTTTGGAAATGATTTGATCTTTATTTTGATAAAGAATATGAATTAGAATGATATGTACTTTTGATAAATGAATATTTGAAGTTTATATTGGTATGAAAGGATATTTAGTTTAATTGTAAATTGAGTTTATTTAAATAGTATTGGATTTATGAAATGAATATTTTAAAACTAAGTAATAATGAAACTAGATTTGAGATATATGAAATTATAAAATTTAGTTTTGAAATGCGGGATATTAAAGCTTTGAAATTTATTAAAAATTGAATAGTTTAATTTGTGGATCAAATCTATATTTGAAAATGATATGATTTGAAATGGTTATTGGGAAATTTAATTGAAACTGATGGTTTGAATTGAATTAAGTTGGAAATTGAAAATTTGGGATTAATTGAATGAATTGTAAAATGTAAAGAATTAAATGAATATCCGATGATTTCAAATGTATGATTTTGAAATGTTATGATTTTCAAAGTGTAATTGTTTCAAGTATTTTTGGTTTCGAAAGAGTTATACTTTGAAAATATTATGATTTTGAAATGAATATATGTTTGAAATGTTTTTGGTTTTGAAGTATAAACTATTTTGATTGAATAAATAGTTTTGAAATAAAAATGGTTTTGGTTTCGAAGTATAAACTATTTTGAAAGAAATATAGTTTGAAATGAAATGATTTGATCTTTTTAAAGTATAAACTATTTTGAAATGGCCACGGCGTTATAATAACGTTTGGTTGTTAAAGAGACCGGGATCAGAAGTTGTCATACTCTCTGCCAACTCCGAAAACCACTTTAACAACCGTGTACGCGGTGGAGATTCCAGAATGAAGTAGGATGGTGGCGACGTCCTTGAGGTATATTACGTGGACCTAACTCCCGTGAGTTGGCATAAGGTGGCTAAAACAGGAGCGATCTCGGGCCAAGTGAGGTCATTCCTCCGATCGGACACATTCCTTCGATACTATACTCTTACTGGTGATTGATTAGATGGCCATCCTCCGATTTTGATATGGGAGTGTGTTCCGAGGTAGGCGTATGTGGCTGCTGCGTTACCACCAGCCCGTGTGCGTAATTGGTATATCTACCCTGGCATTGCCTTGTGTGCCGTGTCACCTACCATACCGAGCCTTTACTACGAGTTTGTTTTTCTCCCGTAGCCCGTGTGGTATCCTCTGACAGTCACCCGGAGTGGAGATGGCATGATATTGGATGGACTACTGGGACTATTATATGAGAAGGGTGATATGGGTAGCCCGGAACGCTATTTAAAAGTATGTTTATTTTACTGTAGACATTATCATAGTAGCGCAATATTACTACATAGTAAATAGTTTAACGGATCCTTAAAGGATGGGCGATCCCAAGCATCCTTTAAGTTACTGATGCATTTTTGTTACTGTTCACTTGAGTTTATTTACAGTTCATAAGTATTTATGTCCTAACTCGAGTGTTTTGTATTTTGCTTTACGCTCGAGTCAGATTGAGTGAGTTAGCATTCAAGATTCACCTTCGGAGTTGGAGCTTTCCTTGAAGATCCAGCCATCTATTTTGCTTTCTGTATCCAGTGATTTCAGTGATGTATTCTGATTTGTACCTGATGTATCTTGTTACTTTTTGTTGTATCATGTTTAACTCTGATGTATCTTATTTTTATATAGTAGCTTCATGAACTACTATTTCTTTTAAATTCCGCTGCATTATTAAATACTCTGTGTCTGTGATCTGTGATTATGTATTTACTGTATATTCTGAGATTTGCCAAATTTTATTTACAACACGGTATTTTGAGCAATTCAAGTCCGACATGTGCGGATGCGAATGGTTGAAAATATCGGGTCGTTACAGTTGGTATCAGAGCTTTGGTAGCTCTAGGCAAAACTCAGTATATAGGGTAAATGTATTTACAGAATCACTTTCATTCGAGTTTAAATCTCTTCCTTTTTGACTCGATTCCTTTGAATTTTGGAACATTCCCTGTGGTTCCAAAATCCATTCGTTTCCCTCACTATTTATCTTCTTTTGTTTTTGGAATATCCCATAACTCCACTTCAAATGATCTTTATAATGAGTCGGCGGTCTCGCCAACCTCAAATTTATTTGTAAAGGGGGAAACTCCTTTACAACAGCATCGATTCACCAGAGATTCTATATCCTCGATTTAGGTGCTAGTACCTCTTATAATCCCGAACTCTATCTCTTGAGACCGAATGTTGATTTACCCAAGAAATCCACATCGATCTTATTCTTTAAGTCACGGTTGACCCGGTTAAGGTTGCCCGCGATTTATATAAACTCATCCATCTCCCTATTCTGTTATTTAATCATCTCATCTTTGTTTCCAACTTATATTCAAATTATTCTTGAAGTGTATTTGTAAACTAATATTTAAAATGTTTTATATATTGTGTTGTTTGAGTTGTTGATGTTGATTTGGGTTTCTAATCGATTCGTCTGATCAACGCTATCGATAAGATTTCCAAAACACTTGAACAGAGCAAACTGACACAATATGTTTTTAAAATTTAGTAAGGAAATAAATTTTGTGAAATAAATTTTGTAACTATATTATAAATCTTTATCTGGATTTTATTTGAATTGGTTGTTAAGAAATAATATTTGATTTTATATATCATTTTCTATTGTTTCATATATCTAATTGAACTATAAAACATGGTTATAAATTTATTTGGAAATTTAAAATGAATGTAAAACAAGAATTTGAGAATTTAATTTCCGACGGATTTCAAACTTGGTGTTTAAAGTTTTAAAGGATATATTATTTAAAGTATTTTGGAATAGAAATTTGTTTCCAAAGAATTTTAAAGTTTAAAACTAGTGCTCTTCTCTTTGTCGCTGGAAAATAACTTCGGTGATGACTGCAGCATCACCGACATTCATTTTCGAGTTTCGAAGTGAAGTGACCATTCTGTAGTCTTGCTACAGTTTTGATTTGGGAAAATTTAGTTGATTTTAATTTCTAAAATAAGACTGGATTTATAACATATGCTGATATATGATTCGAATTTGAATGGATATATATATATATATATAGAGTATATGAGCATTTATTTATCTCTAAATAGTTTGGAATTTATCGGAAATTTAATTCCTAAATTTTATCTTCAAGGATAATTTCTAAGTATAATTTCAAGATTTGGATAAATATTCAAGCTTGAAATAATTGAATTAGAAAGTTTTATTTGTATAATACACAATTTCATTCCAATATAACTTACCTTAATTTTCAGAAGTTGAATATGTAATTGGATAATGTACAATAAAAAAAAAGATTTTATAAATAAAATTTGAGTGGTTATTATAAATGTTATATACTTAAATTTTAGTTATAAAAGAGATTGACAGAGGTAAATAAAGAAAAGGGTAATGGAATAATTTACAATATAAAATGATGTTAAAGAAACTGAGAATAAATTAAAGCAGTTATAATTAGTATAAATATATTTAACATGGGTGATAAGATATATTGAGAGAAATAAACTTAATTTTAATTAGAAATGAAGAAGAATTAAATTTTATTTGGCACATTTTGAGTATAATAAAAGATTTTTTTCAAATACATGATTTTAGGGATTTGTTAATTTAAGATAATTGGATGATAAGATAATGAAATTAGAGATGCTTAAGATTTATTTGACTTATGTAAAATTAATTTTCAGTTTAAGTTGAAATTTTATGGTTTCAAATTTATCATTTTATTTTGTTTTTCAAACTATCTTTTGGTTGTCCTAATTTCCCTTATCTTGCTACAGAATGGGAGGCTATTGCATATACCAGTCTGTTTATAAATCTTTCTATAATCTTTAATAATCTTTGGTACTCATCTTTGAATCTAAGCACTTCTTGCCATCCACAGACCGTCGGTCAAACGGGAAGAGTGAATCAGATTCTAATTTTTTTTTTCATGCTTGTGTGCTTGAACTCTGGAAGATCTTGGAAAGATCATCTCCACATTGTTAAACTTACCTATAGCAACAGTTATAAGGTATAATTTTAATCTTCTTGTCATCTTATCTTAATACTATTTCATTCTATCTTTTGCTATGCTTTCCCATACCTCATTCCTTTTCAGGGACGAAAAGTTTTGAGTGGGGGAGAGTGTAACAACCCTGTATTTTCTGATTATTGTAATTGTATATTTTAATTATTTTAATTTAAATTCCTAATTTAAAAACTTTATTTTATTTATTAAAATTAATATATTTTGTTAATTTAAATATAAATGTTGATTTTGATGTGGATTAGAATTTCAAACATGCATAAATTGAATATTTCCAAAAAATGTTGATTTTGGTCAAAATAGTCAAACTTTGACTTTTAACTTAAAAATTTAAAAGTTTGAAATTTTAAATTTTATCTTTTATTATGAAAATAGATTTAATAACTTGAACATTGCTTTTTGTTTCGTGGAAAACGGAGTTAAACTGCAAAAGATATGTACATTTCAATTTTGAGTATAAATTGTTTATTTTGCAATTTTGTTATTTTAAATTGTATAAATTTTATTTTTCTTTGTCATATTTCATTTTAATATGTTATATTATGTATATTTTGACTTTTAAATATTTTTGAAATGATAATAGAATTTTTCTAAAATTTACTATGATGATTTCCTATTTTTAAAAGGCTGTTTTCCTTTTTCTGCTATTTTCTTCATCTAAACTATATTTAAATTAAAATTTATTTATTTATTTTTGTGATTTCCTTTTTATTTTGTGTTCTTATCTTTATTTATAAATATTTTTAAGTACATAAAAATTTTCACAAGTTCATTGCACTTATTTTTCATATTTTCAAGACTAGTTGCAAATTTTGCTGTTTTATTTAATTAAACTATATATAATTAATAATTAATTAATTTTTTTTTTACTAAATTTTCGTATTTTATCTGAATTTATATACATTTTAAAGTTATATAAAATTTAAAAAGAAATATTGGAAATTTGAAGAGTTTAGTGACCTTATATTTGCTTAAGCCTTTTTGTATTCTGTCTTTTCGTTTTCTTGCCTTTTCACTTCATTGCTTTAACCATTCACATCTCTTGCTTTAGCCATGAATTTCTTTCAGCATTCACGTGAAATATTCTCCTCTTCCTCAAACAAAACTCACGGCATGAAAAGAAACAAATAAAATTGCAAATGGCTTCCTTTATCTCTTCTCTTCTTCACAATTTCAATGATTTTGCTTCCTCCTTTGCAAAACTTTGCTTGGCCCCACTCTCCACCATCATCACCGACCATCACCTCCTCCATCTCCAGCTGCAACATCAGCCTCTCCTCTATCCATGTCAGGTCGTGATCATTAGATGATGCAAGCACCTTAAATTTGCACAAAAACTCCTTGAAACTATGCTAGCCTAGCCATAAAACATCACCTACCTCTTCCTATACACTTTGGCCACCCCTAGAACCACCACCACCAGCAACTACATGACTTTTTGGTGCTGCTATACCATCACTCCCCACTGTCCAACCCTGTACTTTCCTTTGGCCGAGCCTCACTTGCTTTTGGTCGAGCCAAAAATGCACCAAAACCCTACCTATTGTTGCCTTGACCCTTAGTATGCTTCATGTTGTAACTCCTCCATCTTTATCCACTTGTTGCTATGTGTTTTGATGCTAAACCCAAGTCATGTTGACACCTATGCCGAGCCTAGCGTCATGAGAACAAGCCCATTTGATCATGTGACAAGCCATGTTGTCGTGGTCAGGCACTTTCGTGTTAAAGCTGGGTAATGTTCTTTGTTGATTTAAAATTTCCATTTCGTTTAAATTCATATTTGTATTGTATGCATATTTTTATATGGTCTTGTTTATTTGTTGTATACAAGATCATTATCAAGGCTCTTGTGTTTGTTGTTTTGGTCTCTAGCTTCGAAAAGGTGAGTCTTTCTCACTCTGACATTTATACTTATGAAATAGTGAATTGATGACAAGTGTTTAGTAATATAAAATGTTATGCAAGTTAATGATGATCATATGATATGCTATGCCATGTTATTACCATGTTAAAACTGTTAATTATCACCTGACATGTGATATATGACATTATATTGTGACACTGACATTGTTTATATTGTTTATGCATATATTCACACTGCAAGTTCACTGTTAGAATAGAATCACTATGGGTTGAAATGATACATACCCAAACGGACTTTAGATTAGGGAAAAATCGTTATGGGCTGAAATGATAGGCCTGAGCGATTTTTATTGTATTTTATTTGACTTGGGATTGCGGGTTTGAAATGATAGATCCCGGGTTTTCTTTGTAAACTGCGGATTGAAATGATATATATCCGTATCACTTGACCTAGGTTAGAAAATTATATACAGACCCCGTGGTATATTTTTAAATGATATTTATTAAAATATGTATTTTTAAAAGTATGAAATTTTGATTTAAAAATATATATTTTATGGTTTTAAGAAAATTAAATATTAAGTCTTGAAATTGTGAATTTGAGTACGTAAATGTGAAATAATTGAGATTTTAGACTTTAAATTTTATTTTAAAATGTAAATAAATAATGGAAATTAAATTTAAAGTTTTAAAATTGTATATGAAGTAAAATATTAAGTTTTATTTAATTTATATGTTAATAAACAGTGAATTTTGACTTAATAAATGAATGGAGTTTTTAAATTGAATATTTGATCTAAAAATTTTGTTGTGTTAAATCATATGTTAAAATGATTTTAAATGTGAAATTTTGAAGTCTAGAAATATGATTTTTAAGTTATAATAAGAATTTGGAGTTTTATTATTTTTTTGAAAAGCAAAAATGAAATCTGGAATTCATAGCATTTTCAAAATGTTGTAGTCTTTTGACAGCATTTTTAAATGCTATTGTTTTGAATCTAACAATGTTTGAAATAACTAAATATCTATTACGAAATTTTATAAATGCCGTTATTCTTGAACTAAACCATTTTTGGAAGCTATAAGCTACGATAGCACTTTATAAATGCTGTCGTTGCTATAATTTGACAATGTTTGAAATGTTATAGTTTTTAACACTGTTTGAGTTATATTTTAAAGTGTTAAATGAGTTAAATTTTGGAAATTGATTAATTGTGAAATTTAAGAAGTTTTGAATATATTTTAATATTTAAATTTGAATTTTTAAGGAATTTAAATTTGAATTTGAATTTAAGTAAGGTTTACTTGGTTATGTGTTAAATGGAATGAAATGTAATGAGATAAATGAATTTTGAATGGAATTTTTAATGTATTTTGTAATGATACTTGAAATAACAAATGAATGACTTATTTGATTTAAAAATGATATTTAAATTTGAGTATTTGAATTTGAATTCAAATAATGATTTGATAATAAGGTTTGGAAATGATTTGATCTTTATTTTGATAAAGAATATGAATTAGAATGATATGTACTTTTGATAAATGAATATTTGAAGTTTATATTGGTATGAAAGGATATTTAGTTTAATTGTAAATTGAGTTTATTTAAATAGTATTGGATTTATGAAATGAATATTTCAAAACTAAGTAATAATGAAACTATATTTGAGATATATGAAATTATAAAATTTAGTTTTGAAATGCGGGATATTAAAGCTTTGAAATTTATTAAAAATTGAATAGTTTAATTTGTGGATCAAATCTATATTTGAAAATGATATGATTTGAAATGGTTATTGGGAAATTTAATTGAAACTGATGGTTTGAATTGAATTAAGTTGGAAATTGAAAATTTGGGATTAATTGAATGAATTGTAAAATGTAAAGAATTAAATGAATATCCGATGATTTCAAATGTATGATTTTGAAATGTTATGATTTTCAAAGTGTAATTGTTTCAAGTATTTTTTGTTTCGAAAGAGTTATACTTTGAAAATATTATGATTTTGAAATGAATATATGTTTGAAATGTTTTTGGTTTTGAAGTATAAACTATTTTGATTGAATAAATAGTTTTGAAATAAAAATGGTTTTGGTTTCGAAGTATAAACTATTTTGAAAGAAATATAGTTTGAAATGAAATGATTTGATCTTTTTAAAGTATAAACTATTTTGAAATGACCACGGCGTTATAATAACGTTTGGTTGTTAAAGAGACCGGGATCAGAAGTTGTCATACTCTCTGCCAACTCCGAAAACCACTTTAACAACCGTGTACGCGGTGGAGATTCCAGAATGAAGTAGGATGGTGGCGACGTTCTTGAGGTATATTATGTGGACCCAACTCCCGTGAGTTGGCATAAGGTGGCTAAAACAGGAGCGATCTCGGGCCAAGTGTAACGACCCGCCTTTTTGGACAGTTTAAACCGACGATCAAATACACATGCCAGTTCCAAACCATTAAAAAAAGGCAGATGGTTATTGGGGTAATTAAGAAAATAAAAGAAATAAAGGAAATGAAACAACACAGAATCTCGCAGCGGAACGATAAAATATAATAGTCAAATAAACAGTTCATGAAGCTGTTTACTATACTTAGACAATTATTTATGCAACATTTATCAGAGTTATACATATACAACAGAACAAATAAATAATGCAGCAGACAACATGATGCACAAATAATAATAGTAATAGTATACCAAATCTTCGTCTTCGTCCTCCAGAATAGATCTTCAAAAATCTGAAAACTCAGGACTGACCCGAGCGTAATGAAAAGACAAAACACTCGAGTCAGGACTAAAATATCCATATGAAAGTTAAATCAATCGTAAATAAATATGAGTGTGACGGCGTCAGAGATGTTTACGGGGTTTGACATCTCATATCCAGTGTCAACGTGCGTGCAATAACTTAAGAGATGTTACGGGATTTTCCACCTTTCAAGGATCCGTTAAACTATCTACTAGGTAGTAATGTACGCTAAGTAGATAATGTCTATCAGTAATATAAAGTATCAAAATAGCGTTAAGGCGTTACCATAATCCCCCTTAACACATTTTATATTCCCAAAAGCATATACAAGACCGTAGTTTCCCCAAAACCGGAAGTCGCCAGAGGGCAATCCATATACTCAAGGTACAAACCAAAACGTAGTGGTCGCGAATAGGATAATCAGTATGACAAGGTACATGAGGCGATACAAACTAGGATACTAGTAGTTGCGTGATCCGGACTGATGTTGAGCATAGCAGCTACTACCTCAACACCGCGAAACAACACTCCCAAATCAAGGGGTGCACCCAAATCAAATCACAAATGTAACAGATATGGTATCGAAGGAGTGTGTCCGCTAGAGGTGGCGAACCTCAATGGCCCGGCACGGCTCCTGTTTTAGTCATGTCAGGGGTCATCCAATATCGTTCTCTTTCTTCAGTCAACGCGTTCACCAAACCATCCACTTCATTCTGGATCAACACTCCGCGTATAATAGTTATTAAAGTGGTTTTCGGTATCGACAGAGAGTATGTCCATATCTGATCCCGGTCTCTTTAATAACTACGTATTATTACACTGATGGCTCTTTTATATTTCAAATTGATTCATGATTGATAACAAAATATCATATTCGCTTTAAAATCAAATCCATTTCAAAATCATCATATATTCAAAATTATCAATTTTGTCCGATAAATCAATTTCACTTCAAAATTTGATTCGAATTCAATTTAGGTTATAATCTCTACTTTAACCTAGTTCGTATTTAAACCAAAGGTTTAAATATAAACATTTCCGTCTCTTTAACCAGTTTGAATTTAAGAAAATAGTTTACATAGTTTAAAATAGTTAAATAATTCAAAATAGTTTAATAGAAAATATTTAAATAGTTTAATCGAAAATAATTTGAATATAAAATGGTTTATATATAAAATAGTTTGGAAAAAATCAAAAATTATTTGATAAATAATTCCAAAGTCAAACCGGTCAACTTCCCAAATTTCCTATCCAAATCAAATCCAAATTCCATTTCGATTTAATCGATTTATTCCAATTTCAACTTGAATAAATTTCTATTCCACGTAAATTTCGATTTCAATTCACAAATTTCTTTAAATTTCAATTCAATTCCAAATTAATCTAAATCTAAATTTCAAATAAATTTTCAATTCCAAACTCAAACTTGAAATATCATTTCATATCAATTTTCTTAGAAATATTCAGAGTTCGATTAAAAGTCCAATCTTTTAAAACAAATCAACTTTCAAAAATTTACACCGTATTTCAATTTTCAATTTAAATCTAAACTTCGATTTTATTTAATAATTTCGTTTACCAAGTTTAAATTCTAACATTTCGAGCTCCAATTCAAAATAATTCAATTTCCATAAATTGGATTTTATTCTTAAAATCAATTCATTTAAATAATTTCAAAACAACTTTTAAAATCATTTAATTTATCCAACTCGGTGTCCGTATATAATTTTCTAACCTATGGCCAAGTGATTAGTTATTACAATTAAATGTCAGGGATGAATATATCATTTAAATCAATCACAGTGTCATATGTATGCATAGCAGGATATATATAAACAAATAAACATCCAAACATTTAAATATCAACCAATAACATCCATCGAAATACATCATCCAATAGGCAATACAATTCACGGCAATTTCATATTTATCAATGTCAGGTAATTTAATCGCAATTCAATTTTAATTTAAATTTAACTGTCAATTTAATTTTTTTAACGGTGAATTCAAATGACAATCAATATGATAATTAAATTTTATCAAACAACAACAAATAAAAATCATAACTATGCATAATGTCAAATTTAACTAGCATAAAGATATTCAGTACGTTGTGAGCGTTATAAAACACTCACCTTGATTTTACGATTTTAAATCAAATCGAACGACGTTCGATTTAACATAAAATTTTAATGAGCTCCAAACACTTTCGGATCTGCACTGCAGCGCAGCTCTCATCTCCGTGATTCCGGCGCTTCTTCCCCAACGTGAAATTCACGTATGCAACCCATTAGCCGCCGATCTTCAAGCAATTTTCATGACCACCTCGTCGACTTCCAGAACGATCAGCTAGCGCCACCACGAAGCCCTTCACCAGAGTCACCTACGCGCCAAGTTTCATCCCGTCATTCGCCGTCGTTTGCACGCAATCCAAGGAAATACGTACACACTTCCAAGTCAGATCTGGACGAATCCATGAAAAATTAGCATACATCAATTGTATGAATTTGAAGAGCTTGTCGAGATTTACACTTTTGCTTTTGGAATTTTTCGATTTCGTCGAACGGATTGAGAGATATTAAGGAAAGAAGATCGGCAATTTCTGGCCATGGAATAGGTGGCGGCCATGATTTAGAATTAGGGTTTCTGAATTAAAATAATAATAAAACTGTCTCGGTTTGCGTGCGTATTTATATAGGTAGGTCCAAAATCATCCGAACTCCAATCGAGACGTGCCGCCAGGCGTTTATAAGGTTTTACCCCCATTCCGGACGCAATGGAACTAGTTTCAAGGCCTAATTCGATCATATCTGGAAGATAGCTTTTCGAAGTCGATTATTTTAATTAAATTCGAAATTAAATTTCTACGCGTTTCAAGCTCGCACGCCAAACGACAAGTCCAATTGCTACGAAAATTGAAATCCTACCATAATTTACTATTACGGATCCGATGAAACAAGTTTCGTCGAAATCCGAGACTGTTTGAAAAATGGCTATTTTAACTCGTCAATTAAATATTAAAATATTCAATTTTCACAAATTTACTTTTAATTCGATTTTAAAAGTTCTACAACATCATTCTAACTTTAATATGATAAAATAGAATTTTACAAATCATTTTTAATCATATTAAACCCGTTATCCAATTATTCAAATAATTTCAAATATTAAATTATTCAACAAATTACATTAATAATCATTTTCCTTCAATAATCACCTTAAATTTTCTAATTAAAATAGCTAAAAATACTGGTCGTTAAACTCTCCCCCACTCAAAACTTTTCGTCCCCGAAAAGGAAAAGAAGGGAAAAGGAACTAAGTATAGAATTCAACATTAGATATATTTTATTCAAAGTTACCAACTTATAAAACAATGAAATTCCATTTATAAAGTCATAACTACGCTTCCACAATGTTACTCCGAACGGCTTTCTAAATTTAAAAGTTAGTTATCAAAACAAGTTATAAAATTTAAAAACTTGAAAAATTTTCTAACACCCGGATTCACGGAAAATTTCGGCAGGGTCTCCTTTGCGCGGCTCGATCGAAATTTTTTACAATTCAATATATAACACAAATATAACCAATATATATCAAATATACATCTCATCTCAATGATGAGGCATCCCATATCTGGGGAAACAACATATATATATCACCAATACCATATAAAACCATAAGCGTACCTTTTATTTAGCATTTATTAGCAGTTTACTTATATTTTGTATTTAGCACAGAAGCGAGCTCTACAACGAAGCGCAACCCCTTTGCTACCTACTAAAATGCTCAATAACTAAGTTAGAACCATGCATATAAAGATAGATCGATATATTTAGCCTACACAACATATATATAACCTATTTAGCTTCAAAACTGAGATTCTAATTTCAGGACAGCAAACAAATCTCAGTTTTAGGTCACCTAAACTACAAAATTTGGCAACAGAATCTAAACAAAAGTTGTTGTATTCATTTCAAGCTTTCCGGAATGTCCAAAATCATCGAATTCGGACCATACATTCAAAAGTTACGGCCGTTTTACTTAGAGGATACGCCTCGGCCTGGGCAATGAATTGCGCAGGTCAGCGACGTTCACCCACGTTTTCGACCTTCTAAACTATATCAAAACACAAAACACTTAAAACAAAAGTTTTAGCTTAAGTTCTTAGCTTTGCAGAAAGTGCAAGATCATCAAAATCTGATAAACCAGTCAAAAGATATGGCGAAAATACTAAGGGTGTATACTACTGATTTTACTTATTTTTACACAGGACAGCGAGTAACATTCAAGTTTTTAACCAAGCAGACGAAGGAATTTTCTCAAGTTATCTAAACAAAAGTTGTGCTATAGTTTCTAATCTTTCCGAAAAGTCCAAAATCGTTGAATTCCGTTCAGCCGTTTAAAAGTTATGGTTATTTTTGTTTCAGCATATATTGGACAATGTTGGATTTTTTTTTTTTCAAAAATTTGCTTTTATTATTTCAAAGTACAAAACATCAAAACTTCAAATTTTCTAAAGAACAATCATAAACACAAAGTCATCTATTTTCTTATTCATCCATGCAATAGGTTTACATTCAATTTGTTTCCGATTTATTCAAGTTTGTTTCATTCACATTTTTAATTCAAGTCAATTTGCTCCCAATTTGAATTTAATTATTTAAAATTTTATTCCGTTTATTCAATTCCATTAACACTAATGAATTCTACTTAATCAATTATCATCCATCTAACAACCAATGCATATCAAACATTAACATCCATCCAAAATCTACACTAAATCAATTATGCATTTCCAAGTCAATTTTAATTTCATACACTTCCAAGTTTATTGACATTTAGTTATATTCAAATTTAATTAGTTTCCATTTACCAATTTTATATTTCATTAAGTTTAAATTTTATTCATTCACTTATACATGTATCATTCATTTTACAGCTTAAATTTCTTTTATATTTACAACTATCAATAGATCTTTACATTTTATTTTTCACTCTCACACTGGTATATTATTTCTCTACTTATCCTTATTAGCATTTTAAACCCTTTAAGTATTTGGTAAGTTATAGTTATGCAAATAGAATGTAGTTAAACAACATACAACTTCTTTTCATTTAAAGTTGAATTTTCAATTTATCAATTCTTAAGTCATTACTTAAATTTCACTATAATTTAATTTCACATTTACATTCACATATAGAATTTTCATTTTATATTAACATAATTATGAATCACCTTTAAATGTTAATTTAAATTCCAATTATTTACTAACAATTTTATTTATATTTGCAAATCATTAATTAAATGCATATTTCATTATTCAAACCTATACTTGTATATTATCCAATTAACAATTCATATAACATTTTTGAACTTCTTAAGTATTTTGGTAAGTTATATCTAAGCTATAGAATGAAATTTAATACTATGCGAGTTTTACAGTTTCAATTTTATTTTAAGTTCATAATTTCCTAATTCTAAGGATTTCTACTTCAATTGATATTTTCACTTAGCTCTTAGGTTCATTTCTCATTTCACAATTCAGAAGTTCCTTAATGATTCAAGTCTAAATTCATTTCAATCATAAAAAAAAAATCATTAATTATTAAAGAACTTAAGAATTCCAATCCCGGTTTCATTTCAAATCAAGGTTTGAAATAATATATACTTATATAATTTATATATCAAATCATACTATAGAGAATGCAAAACAAAATAAAATTTGAGTCAAAACAAGGTTTAGACAAGCTATTAAGTGGTCTCCCCCACTCGGACTCTCGAAAATAAACGCCAATGATGCGTGCACACATCATCGAAATCATTTTCTAGCGTCAAGAGAAGGGAATATAACACTTATCATAAAAAAATCCTTCGAAAACAATTTCAACTCAATTATACTATCATATAATGCTCATATTATATTTTTCAAATTCTTGTAAGTCAATCTCAAACACCGGAATTTAAATTCCCAAATCCAAGTTAAAATTCATTTATATTCATTATCACTTGTGTTTACAAGATTTCATTTTCCTAAATCCATTGTTATTTAATCAATTGTTGTAAATATTGACTGATCAAACAATAACGATAATAATCTAATATTATCATCTCCTAACAATCAATTCAATCAAAATGAATAAATATTCAAATAATTCTTTTATAGAAAATATATTCCAAAATGATATTGTGTTGGTTTGTCCTATTCGAGTGTTTAGAAATTTCTATCGACGCCTTGGCGTCCCAAGTATCGACCAGAATTCATAAATACTCAACGGAACAAATTAACACAATATAAAACCATTTTATATCAAATAACAAGTACGCTCTCTCATATACACTCAACTCATTCATATAGTTTACCTCTATTTCAATGAGTTATTCCCCACTAGAGCCAAGGTTTATCGCTAAACCAAAGCTCTGATACCAACTGTAACGACCCGCCTTTTTGGACAGTTTAAACCGACGATCAAATACACATGCCGGTTCCAAACCATTAAAAAAAGGCAGATGGTTATTGGGGTAATTAAGAAAAGAAAAGAAATAAAGGAAATGAAACAACACAGAATCTCGCAGCGGAACGATAAAATATAATAGTCAAATAAACAGTTCATGAAGCTGTTTACTATACTTAGACAATTATTTATACAACATTTATCAGAGTTATACATATACAACAGAACAAATAAATAATGCAGCAGACAACATGATGCACAGATAATAATAGTAATAGTATACCAAATCTTCGTCTTCGTCCTCCAGAATAGATCTTCAAAAATCTGAAAACTCAGGACTGACCCGAGCGTAATGAAAAGACAAAACACTCGAGTCAGGACTAAAATATCCATATGAAAGTTAAATCAATCGTAAATAAATATGAGTGTGACGGCGTCAGAGATGTTTACGGGGTTTGACATCTCATATCCAGTGTCAACGTGCGTGCAATAACTTAAGAGATGTTACGGGATTTTCCACCTTTCAAGGATCCGTTAAACTATCTACTAGGTAGTAATGTATGCTAAGTAGATAATGTCTATCAGTAATATAAAGTATCAAAATAGCGTTAAGGCGTTACCATAATCCCCCTTAACACATTTTATATTCCCAAAAGCATATACAAGACCGTAGTTTCCCCAAAACCGGAAGTCACCAGAGGACAATCCATATACTCAAGGTACAAACCAAAACGTAGTGGTCGCGAATAGGATAATCAGTATGACAAGGTACATGAGGCGATACCAACTAGGATACTAGTAGTTGCGTGATCCGGACTGATGTTGAGCATAGCAGCTACTACCTCAACACCGCGAAACAACACTCCCAAATCAAGGGGTGCACCCAAATCAAATCACAAATGTAACAGATATGGTATCGAAGGAGTGTGTCCGCTAGAGGTGGCGAACCTCAATGGCCCGGCGCGGCTCCTGTTTTAGTCATGTCAGGGGTCATCCAATATCGTTCTCTTTCTTCAGTCAACGCGTTCACCAAACCATCCACTTCATTCTGGATCAACACTCCGCGTATAATAGTTATTAAAGTGGTTTTCGGTATCGACAGAGAGTATGTCCATATCCGATCCCGGTCTCTTTAATAACTACGTATTATTACACTGATGGCTCTTTTATATTTCAAATTGATTCATGATTGATAACAAAATATCATATTCGCTTTAAAATCAAATCCATTTCAAAATCATCATATATTCAAAATTATCAATTTTGTCCGATAAATCAATTTCACTTCAAAATTTGATTCGAATTCAATTTAGGTTATAATCTCTACTTTAGCCTAGTTCGTATTTAAACCAAAGGTTTAAATATAAACATTTCCGTCTCTTTAACCAGTTTGAATTTAAGAAAATAGTTTAAAATAGTTAAATAATTCAAAATAGTTTAATAGAAAATATTTAAATAGTTTAATCGAAAATAATTTGAATATAAAATGGTTTATATATAAAATAGTTTGGAAAAAATCAAAAATTATTTGATAAATAATTCCAAAGTCAAACCGGTCAACTTCCCAAATTTCCTATCCAAATCAAATCCAAATTCCATTTCGATTTAATCGATTTATTCCAATTTCAACTTGAATAAATTTCTATTCCACGTAAATTTCGATTTCAATTCACAAATTTCTTTAAATTTCAATTCAATTCCAAATTAATCTAATTCTAAATTTCAAATAAATTTTCAATTCCAAACTCAAACTTGAAATATCATTTCATATCAATTTTCTTAGAAATATTCAGAGTTCGATTAAAAGTCCAATCTTTTAAAACAAATCAACTTTCAAAAATTTACACCGTTTTTCAATTTTCAATTTAAATCTAAACTTCGATTTTATTTAATAATTTCGTTTACCAAGTTTAAATTCTAACATTTCGAGCTCCAATTCAAAATAATTCAATTTCCATAAATTGGATTTTATTCTTAAAATCAATTCATTTAAATAATTTCAAAACAACTTTTAAAATCATTTAACTTATCCAACTCGGTGTCCGTATATAATTTTCTAACCTATGGCCAAGTGATTAGTTATTACAATTAAATGTCAGGGATGAATATATCATTTAAATCAATCACAGTGTCATATGTATGCATAGCAGGATATATATAAACAAATAAACATCCAAACATTTAAATATCAACCAATAACATCCATCGAAATACATCATCCAATAGGCAATACAATTCATGGCAATTTCATATTTACCAATGTCAGGTAATTTAATCGCAATTCAATTTTAATTTAAATTTAACTGTCAATTTAATTTTTTTAACGGTGAATTCAAATGACAATCAATATGATAATTAAATTTTATCAAACAACAACAAATAAAAATCATAACTATGCATAATGTCAAATTAAACTAGCATAAAGATATTCAGTACGTTGTGAGCGTTATAAAACACTCACCTTGATTTTACGATTTAAAATCAAATCGAACGACGTTCGATTTAACATAAAATTTTAATGAGCTCCAAACACTTTCGGATCTGCACTGTAGCGCAGCTCTCATCTCCGTGATTCCGGCACTTCTTCCCTAACGTGAAATTCACGTATGCAACCCATTAGCCGCCGATCTTCAAGCAATTTTCATGACCACCTCGTCGACTTCCAGAACGATCAGCTAGCGTCACCACGAAGCCCTTCACCAGAGCCACCTACGCGCCAAGTTTCATCCCGTCATTCGTCGTCGTTTGCATGCAATCCAAGAAAATACGTACAAACTTCCAAGTCAGATCTGGACGAATCCATGAAAAATTAGCATACATCAACGTATGGATTTGAAGAGCTCGTCGAGATTTACACTTTTGCTTTTGGAATTTTTCGATTTCGTCGAACGGATTGAGAGATATTAAGGAAAGAAGATCGGCAATTTCTGGCCATGGAATAGGTGGCGGCCATGATTTAGAATTAGGGTTTCTGGATTAAAATAATAATAAAACTGTCTCGGTTTGCGTGCGTATTTATATAGGTAGGTCCAAAATCATCCGAACTCCAATCGAGACGTGCCGTCAGGCGTTTATAAGGTTTTACCCCCATTCCGGACGCAATGGAACTAGTTTCAAGGCCTAATTCGATCATATCTGGAAGATAGCTTTTCGAAGTCGATTATTTTAATTAAATTCGAAATTAAATTTCTACGCGTTTCAAGCTCGCACGGCCAAACGACAAGTCCAATTGCTACGAAAATTGAAATCCTACCATAATTTACTATTACAGATCCGATGAAACAAGTTTCGTCGAAATCCGAGACTGTTTGAAAAATGGCTATTTTAACTCGTCAATTAAATATTAAAATATTCAATTTTCACAAATTTACTTTTAATTCGATTTTAAAAGTTCTACAACATCATTCTAACTTTAATATGATAAAATAGAATTTTACAAATCAGTTTTAATCATATTAAACCCGTTATCCAATTATTCAAATAATTTCAAATATTAAATTATTCAACAAATTACATTAATAATCATTTTCCTTCAATAATCACCTTAAATTTTCTAATTAAAATAGCTAAAAATACGGGTCGTTACACCAAGTGAGGTCATTCCTCCGATCGGACACATTCCTTCGATACTATACTCTTACTGGTGATTGATTAGATGGCCATCCTCCGATTTTGATATGGGAGTGTGTTCCGAGGTGGGCGTATGTGGCTGCTGCGTTACCACCAGCCCGTGTGCATAATTGGTATATCTACCCTGGCATTGCCTTGTGTGCCGTGTCACCTACCATACCGAGCCTTTACTACGAGTTTGTTTTTCTCCCGTAGCCCGTGTGGTATCCTCTGACAGTCACCCGGAGTGGAGATGGCATGATATTGGATGGACTACTGGGACTATTATGTGTGAAGGGTGATATGGGTAGCCCGGAACGCTATTTAAAAGTATGTTTATTTTACTGTAGACATTATTATAGTAGCGCAATATTACTACATAGTAAATAGTTTAACAGATCCTTAAAGGATGGGCGATCCCAAGCATCCTTTAAGTTACTGATGCATTTTTGTTACTGTTCACTTGAGTTTATTTACAGTTCATAAGTATTTATGTCCTAACTCGAGTGTTTTATATTTTGCTTTACGCTCGAGTCAGATTGAGTGAGTTAGCATTCAAGATTCACCTTCGGAGTTGGAGCTTTCCTTAAAGATCCAGCCATCTATTTTGCTTTCTGTATCTAGTGATTTCAGTGATGTATTCTGATTTGTACCTGATGTATCTTGTTACTTTTTGTTGTATCATGTTTAACTCTGATGTATCTTATTTTTATATAATAGCTTCATGAACTACTATTTCTTTTAAATTCCGCTGCATTATTAAATACTCTGTGTCTGTGATCTGTGATTATGCATTTACTGTATATTCTGAGATTTGCCAAATTTTATTTACAACGCCGTATTTTGAGCAATTCAAGTCCGACATGTGCGGATGCGAATGGTTGAAAATATCGGGTCGTTACATGTACTCTGGTAATTTGTATGTAAATTAACAGTTACAGTTCTTTGTTTAAAAAAATCTGTTATTATATTATATTATATTATGTTCCGCTGCGATTGTGAGATTCCGTGTTGTTGTTTTTGTCTCTATTTCTTCTATCTTTGCTTCTTTAACCCTAACAACCTGGTATTTTCGGCACTCGATTGCTCGGCACTAATATAGTAAACGTATTGGTGTCGATTTTCGAGGATCAAAAATTCGCCCGGTCGTTACACGTGGTATCAAGCCGAAGGTTAAGCGAGAACCTTGGCTCTAGTGGGGATTACACATTAAAGATAGGGTTTGTAGTACCCTAGAATGAGTTGAGTGTATTATATATGAGTGCGTACATGTTATTTTCTTATATAATGATTTCAAAAATGTTTAATTTTTTTTATAAGATTATATTTTAATATAAAAGAAATAATATTTCTGAATTATTATATTATATTGAGGAGATTGGTTAATATTATGCTAATCAAATAAGATTATAAAAATTAAGTGGTTATATATATAACCAAATAGAAATTGATGAGAATGAACTATACAAATTGGTTAAGCTAAAACTAGACTCAAACTAGAATTTAAGTCCTGCAAATTTCGAAAGTGTTTCGAAATGAAATAAGCATACCCTGATTATATTTTTAAGAAAATAATTTTTCAAAATTATTGTGGAATATATAGTGTGTTTGGTTTCTAGGTATGATAATATTGATTATTATCATAAATTGGGTATTGGTCTTAATAAAAGGATGTCATTACAAAATAAACAATGATAAGATATAGTGGGATGTGTAAGGAAGTGGAATTATATAAGCGTAAATTATAAACGTGACTTATAAATTAAAATAGATCAAAATTGAGGAAGTTTTGAATCTAAGTCCTGAGAATTTTTTTTTTTAAATTTGTTTTAAGGTGTTTGAAGAAATAATAAGTAAGATTATTTATAATATTTTTGATATGGAAATTTTTGAAAACAAGAGTTGTTTTGAAAATTCCGAAGGAATTCGTTTTGAATAGAAACCAAGTTTGGTTTAAATTTAAAAGTGTGATTTGGTATATTAATGAGGTAGATGTATACACACACACACACATAAATTAGTTCAAGGCGATTTGATATAAATACAAGTGTTTGAATTTAGAGATTCCCATTAAATTGAGAAGTAGAACCAAAGGAAAAATAAGATTTTGGATTTATAAACGGGAAGCGATATTAATAAGGATTGAATCTTTGAATGTAAAATTTAAATCGAGTAAGGTTAAAAAAAGGGTTGAACGAATTTGAAAATAACTCAGGCCAAGTTAAATAAGTTTTGAACTTATTACTTGAAATTGGAAATTTCAAGGTGAAAATAAATTTAACTTATGGAAGTTAAATGAATTAAATTATAAAAGAAAAGGCATGGATTTGATAGAGGTGTAAAAGAAGTTATGTATAAATGATTTCAAAATGATTTTTGAAATAAAAGGGGTTTCGAATTAATTAAAATGAACCAGATTATCAAAATAGAGGATTAAATAATAAAATTTAACCTTGAATATCGAAATTTTAACTTATGCTACATGGATAAGGAAGTTGAAGGAAATAAAATTATTTGTAGTAAATAAAAATGAACAAGAACAAATAAAAGAAAATTTAGAAGCAAGAATAAAAGCTGAAAATTCGACTAATCGAGGTTTTAATTATAGGTTAGAAAGTCCTACTAGAATCTAGTCCAAGTTGTAAAAGATGGCAAAAGGAGAAGAATGGAAGGCAAGGCGAAGGGAGCGGAGAGCAGCTGCACGTAAGGCATGGGAAGAAGAAATAATGGAATATGAGAACGGATTAGTGAAAGGGCTGGACCAGGTCCTTATGATAATGTCATATGTTATAGGTGTCACAATAAAGGACATCACGCAGCTAAGTGAAGTAAACCAAGAAAGGGAAAGAGTGAGGAAGTCAAACAGTTTCGCTCTGAGATTTTATGTTTTAAGTGTCGTGAGAAATGACATTTTCTAAACCATTGGCCTAAGGTGAGGAAGATGAAAAATAAACCCATGGTACCAGTTGATGGATCAACCATTTGCTATTATTGTAAAATAATGGGACACATAACTAGGGATTGTCCCAAGAGACGGAATAAAGAGCAAGTTGTGGAACGCCCTGCGGAAGGCGTGAAAGTCATCCATGAAGATGGGAGTATATAGTTCTTTTGTGGCAAATGCATGAAGTGAGGACACCTTGTTACAGATTGCACGGACGGTTTTGGAAAGTTGTTAGGAAATACTTAAGAAAGTTTTTATGAAGGACGCGGAGTTGTGAGAGATGGCGGGTAAGGTTGCTGTAATATAAGTAGGGCTTTGTTCTTCTCTAAACCCCTAGGTTGTTGCTAAGGCGTCAAGATTTATGACCATTTGTAAGGCTTTTTATATTGATAAATGGATGCAATGTTGAACTTACTAGTGTTGTAATCTATCAATGTTGTGAAATATTTTGTAGGAATAAGATCTTATATAAAATCACTTTTTATAATGATTTGGACGTAAATTTATAATTACTAATGTGAAAATTGAAATTGATTTGAATTGAAAGATTGGTAATTGAATTAGTTTGATTTTGAAATTATTTTCAAATAAATTATTTTTATATAAACTGTTAAAAATCTATCTTCTTAAATATTCAAATTATTTTGGTTTTCCAAACTATTTTACTATGTAAGCCATTTTTTTAATACTCAATCTATCTTACATTGACTATTTAACTATTTTAAAATTATTCAAGCTATTTTCTAAATTCAAACCGGTCAGAGTGGAAATTTTTTATGGATTTAAATACAAATTAGGCTAAATTGAAGTTATAACCCAAATGGAAATTCGAAGCAATTTTGAATTGGAACCGAAATCGAGATATTAAGGCAAAAATGATTTGGAAGTGAAATGATATATTTAAGTAAAAATGATGATTTTAAAATAAATATTTAGTATTTACTATAACTGAAACTTACTTTGTAATAAGTAAGAAATATTACCAACAACTTTGAAGAATAACCGAACTTGGAGGTTTTTTTGAAAAAAATTTGCGATCCTCTATAAAAAGAGGAGACCACGCATGCAATTATATATATCACAAAAATAAGGCGCTGCCAATATGCCTAGAAGGTAACAAAACTAGATACAAGTATCTTAAAAACTCAGGTACCCCTAAGATGAGTTCCGGCAAGGCCACCACCCATTACACCCCAATGTCGAGCTCCAGCATGGCCACCATCCATTATTAAGGTGTTAGAAGTACCTGAAAAACTAAAGAAAGGCCAATAATACTGGATGTCATCACAAACTAAGAAGGAAGCTCCATGCATCTGGATCGGAAGGAATGGAGAAGCATCTACTCTGAAGTGGAACTGAATAAGATGCTGAATGGAAAATATGCTCTGGAGACTCTATACAAAGGAATAAGTGTCAAGCAGAAGAGTAGACCCTCCTGAAAATAGTATGCCATAATAGAGATGAAAGTATCATGTATCTGTTATGAAACTGCTAGTAATCCTGAGTGGAAATCTCTACTCTGATGACCTCTCTACAATCCGAAATCCTTCAATCTGAAGACACGAGAACCTACAAAATGAACCTGACACCCTATCACCCATACCCGTGTCTGAAAGATGACTAAGTAAAAAGTTAGAATGATACATATATATGTATATTTATGTTATTTATATACATATGTATGTATAGATGAGGTAGGAAATAAAAACCTAAATAAGACTAATTGGTCAAATAAAAAAGAATTAAATTACTTATAAACTAATACCAACAATGACAAGAACAATAATTGAAACAAATCTAAAAAGATTCTTGTGAACCTTTAATCATAAGTAAGTTATGATTAACAGTGAGATCATTATATGAATTTGAAAAAATATTAATACTATTATTACTAATGTTAAATATATTATTATTGTGTTTAAATAAGTTAATATTATAGCTAACCTTATTAAGATACCCATTAAATAGATTATTTTTAGGTAATTTATATTTGGTATTAGAAATCAAATTAAAACAAAATAAAGAAATTGTAAAAATCAATTTGTTAAAATGACTATTATTATTATTAAAAATTCTTTGATTTCTTTCAAACCATATATACCAACAAATAATAATGAATAAAGTGTCTAGTAAAAATCTAATATTCTTTTTGAATCTAAATCTAAAATTATTCTAGTAGAGGTCGCAAATCCGAAATTTTAGTTATTATATTAAAGTTAAAAATTTTAAGAATACTATTTAGAATGTAATAAGAATCCATGCAATCATAATATATATGTTTAATATCTTCAAGATGCAGATTACAAAAATAACATTTATTATCATTTTGAATGTTTTTCCTCTTTAAGAATTCTATTGTATTAAGTTTTCCATGCAATATTAACCACATGTGAATTTTAGATTTAGGAGGAGCATTAGATTTCGAAATAAATTTAAAAGAGTTGTTTATTGTACCCGAAAAATTAATAAATCTATAAAAGAATTAGAAATATATTTCTTACTCTTATCTCATTCCCAACTGATAATATTATTATCATTATCAATATTAAAAAGATTTAATATAGCATAAAGCAAAGAAAGTTGCCTAAGGGTTGAACCTACTAAAATTCTGTTAAAACTAAAATTCTAAGGAGGATCATTTTCAAGAGAATAAACTTCATTAATTAAAGCAAACTTAAAATTACAGATTTCATAAGGGTCTTTAAATTCCAACTTAAGAGGTAAGGCCGAAATCCAATGGTCATGCCAGAAAGAAGTACAATTACCAGAGTGAACTATCGTATTAATACCTAATTTAAAAATCTGATGACATTTTAAAATGTTTTTTTCAAAAATTAGACATATTTTGAGTGACTAGAGTAGTAATTTGATATAATTGCTGTTACCATTATGATAATATATTTATTAACGATCTCTTTTCAAATAGCGTTATCATTTATGTCCTTGAACTTCCATAACCATTTACCTAGTAAGGACAAATTCATATTATGCAAATTAATAACTCCTAAGCCACCTTCCTTTTTAGCTTTACAAACTGTATCCCAATTACTAAACATTTTATGCTATTATTAGAATTTTCCCCACTCCATAAGAAATCTCTTCTAGTTTTATCTATTTTTTCGATAACCCAATCTGGAAAAAGATGCATGGACTTCCAATAAATTGGAAGGGCTGATAAAACTGAATTTATTAAGACTAATCTACCTGCTCTAGATAAAAATCTTCCATTCCAGTTAGATATCTTGTTTTTGATTTTATCAATTGTAACAACCCGATATTTTCAGCCATTCATATCCATTTTAAGTGCATAGGTAGACACACACGCCGGACTTGAATTGCTCAAAATACCGCATTGTAAATAAATTTGGAGCAAATGAAATACAATCACAGAATCACAGACACAAAAACATCAGAATAACTCGCAACGGAATATAAAATACATAATAGTTCATGAAGCTACTACGGCAGAGTCTCAAGCCAAATACATAATACAGTCTAAAAACAACATAATAGAAATCCCAAATACATAGAAGTTCACTAATACATGAGATAAACTAGAATTGCTGAAAAAGAAAGTAGATATAAATATAGATAAGCAGAAACTCCAGCAAAGACCAGCTCCAGAAAGAGAATCCAAAGGTGTGAATACTCAGGCTGACCCGAGCGTAAAGTAAAACACAAAACACTCGAGTCAGGACAATATATACTTATATAATGTAAACCAACTCAAGTGAACTATAGTAGAAATGCGCAATAACTTAAAGGATGCTTGGGATTGCCCATCCTTTAAGAATCAGTTAAACTATAAATTAAATACATCCCTTGGTTAAAATTTCAAAATGGTATTTTATACTTCAAAATCAAATATCATTTCAAAATTCATTATCATTCAAAATCCATTTCAAAATATCAAAATATCATATCTTCCAAACCACATTCATTTTTATTTAATTTAAATACCATTACAAAACACATTTCAAAATAGTTTATATTTCGAGACAAATTACTTCATTTTAAATCATAAAATGAAGTTATTACATTTAATAATTAAATTATTAAATTTCCAAAATTTTAGTCTTTCAAAATTCATTTATTCACCTAATTTATTGAAACAGATGAAAATTCAACTTTCGCAGCAATTAGAAATTGCTACAGAAAGTTACATTCAAAACAGTTCAATTTAACAAAAGATAGCATTTAAAAATGCTGTAATAGGGTTACATTAGTTTCAAATAAAACTTAGTTAAATTCAACAATTATAACATTTAAAAAAATGTTACAATAGCCTTTAATTAAACTTAGCCATTAGGTTCATTATTATCAACTACAGCATTTACAAATGCTGTATTATCATTTACATTATAATTAATAGCATTTCACAAATGCAGTTAATTAACTTCAAATATTCAGTATAATTTCACAAACGATTATATTTTTATTTAAATCCTTTTTCACTTATAAAATCATATAATTTCACTTTTAAAACAATCATTCAAATACCCTTATATTCATGATTTTATAAAGTTAAATCTCCATTCAAAATCAAAATTTAATAATAATTCACTTATTAAATTCCAACATTAAATTTTAAATTCATCAAATTAAATTTAACTTAACATTTAAGTTTAAAATTTTCAAATATAACTTAATTTCATTTTTATTTACTTAACTTAAAATTCACTTTTAAGCCAAATTCACAAATTCCTATTTTGGTTATATTTCAAAATTTCAACTTAAATAATCACTCATTTCACATTTTAACTTTATTCAAAAATCATTAATATATTATAAAATCACTTTAAATTCATTTTAAATTCAAATTATCATAAATTTATCATAATTTCATATTTAATTTAATTTCCATTTATCACCAAATTATAATTTCCAAAATAACTTACATTTTAGATTTTCTAACTTTACCATTTATTTATTTCATTTATAAATTTTCAAAAAATCAATAATGCTTTACAAAAATCATTTTTAATCAAATTTAAATCAAAATATTATAATATTTACATTTCTAAAATATTTTAAAATTTTTAGAAAAACATATTTTAACAACGGGTCTGTATTTCATTTTCTAGCCCAGGTAAAGTGATACGGGTAATAATCATTTCAACCCGCACTTTACAAAGAAAACCCGGGTTTGATTATTTCAAACCCGCAATCCCAAGTAAATGAAAATAATTGAAAATCATTCAGGCCTATCATTTCATCCCATAATGATTTTCTCCTATTCTAAAGTCCGTGTATGTATGTATCATTTCAACCCATAGTGATTCTAATCTAAAGGGAACTTGCAGCGTGATAAACTGATAAAAATAATAGAACAACATAATATAACAGTAACAGATGTTATAACAGGTGTTTAAGCATGGGTGAACATAATATAATCATAATATAGCAAATGTAACATGATAATGCATTTTACAGATTCAAAAGGGGTCAATTTACTAGTGATATATGTACATATTGTCTGGTGAGAATAACTCACTTGTCAAAAGCTAGAGATAGCCACTAAAGCACACACACTGAAACTACGAAGGCACGATAACACAAAAATGACTTGAGAGTGGAGAGCCAAAGCTAATTGCCTTGATAACATTTAAACAAAACAATACAACAACATAAGTTCAAAACAATGTACACTCGAACAACACTAGAAATCAAAGCCCAAACAACTTCAAATGGTTTGCACTTGTTCTCAACTTCACATGGATCAGTTAGTGATGGAATAAGCTCAGCTAAGGCAGGGACTAAGGGCTGGGTTTGGGTCCAAACAGATCGGCCTAGCTAGGGTTTAAAGATGCATAGATATATAGGTGCACAAAACTGCACTACAAGGCAAACAAATCATCCTTTCTATGCTCCTATTATGCTCGGCCAGAGGCTAGATGGGCCCAGCCAGTGGCTCAGGTGGTGGAGGGTGATGTGGCAGAGGGTGGAGGTCAGGTCAGAGGTGGTGGTGGTGGAGGAAGTGGCGGCTAGAGGGGTAGAAGGTGGTGCTAGCAAACTAGGCTCGGTTTGTGTGAATAGGTGATGTATTTGTGTATTTTGGTGGATGTTCAAGCCTTGGTTGTGGTCGGCCTGGTCATGGTGATGGACTAGGGGTGGTTGATCAGAGAAGGAGGAAGTGGAGGTCGGCCTATGGTTGGAGGAGAGGTGGCCGATCCAATCTAGTTGAGAAACAAATGCAAACTCAATAAGAAAATAGAAAAAACAAAGGAAATGAAGGAGATTTTACCCAAACTTTCAAGCAATGGCCGTGAATTATATTTTGGATGAGAGAGTGGTTTTAGTTCACGTGAAAAATGAGAAAATGCAGCTGATAAAAGAAATGCAAAGCACGGTCAAAAATTAGTAAGATGTAAGTTGAGAAAATGAAAAGGCGGAAGATAAAAGGACTTTGGAAGATTAAGAGTTTAAACCTTTCAAATTACCATTAATTTATTTATATAAGTTTATATTACTGAAAATAATAATAATTTCAGTCACAAATTCGAAAATATAACAAAATATAAAATATATATAAATATTTATTAGTTATATAAGGTTAAAACAAGAAAATAGCACAAAATTGCAAACTAGTCTAGAAAAATGGAAAATAAACAGAATGAACTTTGGAAAATTTATATAGACTTGTAAAAATATTCATAAAAAAGATAGTAACATAAAATAAAAGTGCATTCACAAAAAAATATAAATTTTAATTAAATATAATTTAAATGAAGAAAATAGCAGAAAAAAAATAGAAAACAACCTTTAAAAATAGAAAATAAATGCAATAAATTTTGGAAAAGTTTTATTACCACTTCAAAAATATTAAAGACAAAAATATACATAAAATAACATAATGACACATTTTAAAATAAAACATGACAAAGAAAATATAATTTATATAATTTAAAATAGACAAAATTGCTAAATAAAACAAATTGTACTCAATATTGAAATATACATAACTTTCACAATTTAAATCCGTTTTCAACGAAACGAAAAGCGGTATTCAAGTTATTAAATATATTTTCATAATAAAAGATAAAATTTAAGAATTTAAATATTTAAATTTGAAATTTAAAAGTCAAAGTTTGACCTGTTAGACCAGAGATCCGCTTTTTAGTAAAATATTCAATTTATACCAGTTGGAATTATAATTCACATAATAATCAAAGTTTATATATAAAAATGAAATGTTTTAAATGAAACAAGTTTAAAATAATTTCAAAATGAAATAAATTCAAAATTAAAATATACATAAAAATCTAGGGTTGTTACACTCTCCCCCACTCAAATCATTTCGTCCTCGAAAAGGAAGGAAGCGGAGAAACAACTAGAAAGAACAATAGGTTGGAAGACACCCCGAAGGAAGGCAGGGAGAAAGTAGCTAGGAGAGAAAGTAGGTTGAAAGACAAGGATGAACCATTATTTAAACCATTATACATTTCAATTTAAATTTTATATTTACAACATTTTAAACATTTTATAATATGATAAATAGTTATTTGATTCAAATTTGGTAGTTCGAAGTAAACAATATTTAAAACATTTTACATAAATGATCAAAATATCCTTTATATAATACTTTACCAAAATACTTTTATAACTCGATGTCTTAACAAGTTTACTTTCGTTCCTGCAGACTCTGGCCATATGTTGATCAGGCGCAAAGTTAGAATTCTCCAGGTACTTGGTAGACTTGTTTCAACACCCAGTGAAAATACTGGAAAACACTTTTAAAACAGATATGGAAAGTACAATCCAAACAAATCAACCATTCTAACCATGGATCGCAGATACACAATGGTTACGCCTGCATCCCCCAGGAAACAATCTGTATCCATAAGCTTTCTCAGCCCTGCGAGTTACGCCATGATGACTAGTAGAATGCAGGATACACAATGGTTACGCCTGGATCCCCCAGGTAACAATCCATACCCCTAGGTCGTCTCAGCCAGGCAGTTTCGCTACTAATGCGACCTACATAGAGTGCAGGATACACAATGGTTACGCCTGGATCCCCTAGGAAACAATCTGTACCCCTAGGCCAGCTCAGCCAGGCAGTTGCGCTATGCAGTCATGCTCGTAAGACCACAGAGATCGCCGTGGAATTCGATGGACACTCGAGTATCATATCCGAAAAACCCAAATCAAAGAGAGAATAATATCGATAGAATGAATCCACAGTGTGGCCACAAAGCGGATATCAAGCAGAAGACACTTTCCATATCTTTACTTCGAAAATATGTATCATATAGTACCTTTCAAAATCACTTTCAAATATCATACTTATATAAAGTCCATTATATATAAGATTCCATTTTCAAGTCAAATACTTTCCAAAATCAATAATATATCAAATCATACTTATATTGACTTCGATTATATAAGATTTCAATTTACAAGTTGAGTACCTTTACAAATCAATAGTTTTCAAATCACTTCATACTTATACAAATCAATTTTTTATATAAGTTCGATAACTCCCAAATCAAGTATTTAGTAAATCAAGGTTCTCAATTTCAAACCATTTCAATATCAATTCAGCTTCAAAATCATATATGATTTCACCAAATCATTTCTTCCAAATTACATAAATTTAGTTTCAAAGTTTCTCAAGCAATAGATTTATAAAATAATCCAAATTTCCAAATCAACAAAATTTAGGTCAACCAAATTCATTTCCATTTCAAACATATATTCACCTTCAAAAATCATAATACTTCCAAAGTTATAAATCTTTCGAAACCAAAATACTTGAAATCATTACACTTTGAAAATCATAACATTTCGAAATCATACATTTGAAATCATAAAACATTCCTTTAGTTCTTTACATTTCACATATTTATTCAGTTAAACCCAAATCTAAAATTTCCAATTTTAATTCAGTTCAAACAATCAGTTTCATTTCAATTTAGTTTTCAAACAAAACCATTTCAAATATTATCAAATTTTAAATATAGATTTGATTTACAAAATAAACTATTCAATCTTAAATATGTTTCAAGACTTAAATATACCATATTTCAAAACTAAATTTTATAATTTCATATATCTCAAATTTTACTTCATTATTACTTACATATGTCATCATTTTGCAACATTACATTCGATCGCTCGCTTGGTCGCACAAGTTCGTTTTGAACTAGTATTGTCCATTCGACTTCCCTAATGCGGACTTCGATATTGTTTCTCGACTAGAAGCCATCATTCTTCTTGCATACCCATATACTATGATAGAGAATTCTAGAATCAAGCCTAAAATCCATATCAAATATTTGCCATCAAGAATCAAATGAAAAATCCTAACACGAAATGGTGTAATTCGCCTCGAACTTGTGTACTCAAACTTGAATCAAATTAATTATGCGAATAAAAAAGCATACGTACAACTTATATATCTACTTGTTAAATAAATAGTATCATAAATATGTTACTAAGTTAAAACATTTAAAACCAAATTTTTCTCAAACATTTGAAGACTAATTTTTATCCAAAACATTTCAAAACTAAATTTCATATTAGTATAGTTCAAAATAGTCTTATTTATTTACTTAACAAAACAGTTTCAAATTTATATAAATCATATTACTTCATACTTGAAACCTACAAACTAAACTTGATTCTTTATCAAATACCTTATACCTTTCAAAATTTCTTAGCTTTGAAAAGTTAACCTTGATTTGGAAGTGCTCGAACCTTCAAAATAGTCGGAAAAAAATCATGTTTTCAATCCAAGAGTTGGAAATCACCAACAAATCAGTAAATCAATTCCAATAGATAAGGTTATACCGAAACAAATTTGAATCTCGAGGATTGAACACCGGCTTAATTTAAATCATTTCAAATATATATACACATATATCTTTCGAATATCATACCATTCTTCAAAATCTGAAATCGAAACTGGTTTCACAAAATCACTCGCATAGCAAAGCTACTAGAGTGGCCTCTCCCCCACTCAGAAACTCGAAAATCAATGTCGATGATGCATGCATTCATCACCGAAATTATTTTTCAGCGACATAAGTGAGTTCTGGACTTCAATTAACTTTGAAAAACTTCTTTAAAATCTCTTCGAAATCATTGGAATTCATTTGAATACATTTGAAACATTACTTATTCGGAAAATATCTTTAAATCATATTATTATTATATATTTCAAAATCTTAAAACCGATTTCAAAACACCGGAGTTCGTTTCCTTGAAATTCAAATTCAAAACCATTTAGTTATAAATCATTTTTATATAAATCAAATTTCTTATAAATTTTCAAAATTTCAAATCCTTTTGAAACTTTAAATTTTTATTTTTAAAGGATATATAATCTTTATCGAAAACATTTCACTTTTAAATACAAAATAGGTCATCCTTATCAAGATAATAATTTCAATGTATGCACAATTTCAAAATACAATCAAACACAAATTTCCAAGGGATTATTCAAGGATGGATTTCAAACAAAACAGAGATTCACATTTAGAGGAACTATGATCAAATAGAATTCTGATTCGAAGATAAGCTCGAACGAAGATGAGATAATTAATTACCAAACAGAAGATGGATAAGCCTTTATGAATCGCGGGTGACCTTAACTGGGTCAACCGTGACTTCAGGAATATAACCAATGCGGAAATCTAAGGCAAATCAACATTCGATCGCCAGAGAGAGAATCTGAGTAGAGCAGGAGATAAATAGCATCGTAAACCGAGGATATAAAAATCTCTGGTGAATCAATGCTAATTGTAAAGGAGTTTCACCCCTTTACAAATCATTCGAAGATTTACCGAATCACCGATCTTGAGAGAGGTCATTCCTAAGTGGAGTTATGGAATGCTCCAAAATCAAAATGGATAAAATAAGGAAGACAAGACTGGATTTCAGAACAAGTGGAAGCGTTCCAAAGTTCAAGGAATCCAAACCGATAAGAATCCTAACCAAAAGATTTCTAACAAGGTGGCTACAGAAGGAATAAAGTTTAGAAAATCTTGGTTTCAAAATAAGAATTTTTTTTATACCAAAATAAACTTTGAAAATACTTTAAAAATCATTTGGAAATCATTTATACTTTGAAAATACGTTCTCTCACAAAGAAAGGATCCTGAGATTGATTTCACTCATTCTAGGGTATTTCTACCTTATCTCTAATGAGTTTTTACTCCGCGGGCTAAGGTTTGCCTAAAACCAAAGCTCTGATACCAACTGTAACAACCCGATATTTTCAGCCATTCGTATCCATTGTAAGTGCATAGGTAGACACACACGCCAGATTACTCAAAATACATCATTGTAAATAAATTTGGAGCAAATGAAATACAATCACAGAATCACAGACACAGAAATATTAGAATAACTCGCAGCGGAATATAAAATACATAGTAGTTCATAAAGCTACTACGGCAGAGTCTCAAGCCAAATACATAATACAGTCTGAAAACAACATAATAGAAATCCTAAATACATAGAAGTTCACGAATACATGAGATAAACTAGAACAGCTGAAACAGAAAGTAGATATAAATGTAGATAAGCAGAACTCCAGCAAAGACCAGCTCTAGAAAGAGAATCCAAAGCTGTGAATACTCAGGCTGACCCGAGCGTAAACTAAAATACAAAACATTTGAGTCAGGACAATATATACTTACATAATGTAAACCAACTCAAGTGAACTGTAGTAGAAATTCACAATAACTTAAAGGATGCTTGGGATCTCTCATCCTTTAAGAATCGGTTAAACTATAAATTAAATACATCCCGCGGTTAAAATTTCAAAATGGTATTTTATACTTTAAAATCAAATATCATTTCAAAATTCAATATCATTCAAAATCCATTTCAAAATATCAAAATATCATTTCTTCCAAACCACATTCATTTTTATTTAATTTAAATACCATTACAAAACACATTTCAAAATAGTTTATATTTCGAAACAAATTACTTCATTTTAAATCATAAAATGAAGTTGTTACATTTAATAATTAAATTATTAAATTTCCAAAATTTTAGTCTTTCAAAATTCATTTATTCACTTAATTTATTGAAACAGATGAAAATTCCACTTTCGCAGCATTTAGAAATTGCTACAGAAAGTTACATTCAAAACAGTTCAATTTAACAAAGATAGCATTTAAAAATGCTGTAATAGGGTTACATTAGTTTCAAATAAAATTTAGTTAAATTCAACAATTATAACATTTACAAAAATGCTATAATAGCCTTTAATTAAACTTAGCCATTTGGTTCATTATTATCAACAACAACATTTACAAATGCTGTACTATCATTTACATTAGAATTAATAGCATTTCAGAAATGCAGTTAATTAACTTCAAATATTCAGTATAATTTCACAAACAATTATATTTTTATTTAAATCCTTTTTAACTTATAAAATCATATAATTTCATTTTTAAAACAATCATTCAAATACCCTTATATTCATAATTTTATAAAGTTAAATCTCCATTCAAAATCAAAATTTAATAATGATTCACTTATTAAATTCCAACATTAAATTTTAAAATCATTAAATTAAATTTAACTTAACACTTAATTTTAAAATTTTCAAATATAACTTAATTTCATTTTTATTTACTTAACTTAAAATTCACTTTTAAGCCAATTTCACAAATTCCTATTTTGGTTATATTTCAAAATTTCAACTTAAATAGTCACTCATTTCACATTTTAAATTTATTCAAAAATCATTAATATATTATAAAATCACTTTAAATTCATTTTAAATTCAAATTATCATAAGTTTATCATAATTTCATATTTAATTTAATTTCCATTTATCACCAAATTATAATTTTCAAAATAACTTACATTTTAGATTTTCTAACTTTACCATTTATTTATTTCACTTATAAATTTTCAGAAAATCAGCAGTGCTTTACTAAAATCATTTTTAATCAAATTTAAATCAAAATATTATAATATTTACATTTCTAAAATATTTTAAATTTTTTAGAAAAACGTATTTTAACAACGGGTCTGTATTTCATTTTCTAGCCTAGGTAAAGTGATACGGGTAATATATCATTTCAACCCGCACTTTACAGAGAAAATCCGGGTTTGATCATTTCAAACCCGCAATCCCAAGTAAATGAAAATAATTTAAAATCATTCAGGCCTATCATTTATGCCCATAATTATTTTCTCCTATTCTAAAGTCCGTTCGGGTATGTATCATTTCAACCCATAGTGATTCTAATATAAAGGGAACTTGCAGTGTGATAAACTGGTAAAAATAACAGAACAGCATAATAAATAGTAACAGATGTTATAATAGGTGTTTAAGCATGGGTAAACATCATATAATCATAATATAGCAGGTGTAACATGATAATGCATTTTACAGATTCAAAAGGGGTTAATTTACTAGTTATATATGTACATATTGTCTGTTGAGAATAACTCACTTGTCAAAAGCTGGAGATAGCCACTAAAGCACACACACTGAAACTACGAAGGCACGATAACACGGAAACGACTTGAGAGTGGAGAGCCAAAGCTAATTTCCTTGATAACATTTAAACAAAACAATACAACAACATAAGTTCAAAACAATTTACACTCGAACAACACTAGAAATCAAAGCCCAAACAACTTCAAATGGTTTGCACTTGTTCTCAACTTCATATGGATCAGTTAGTGATGGAATAAGCTCAGCTAAGGCATGGACTAAGGGCTTGGTTTGGGTCCAAACAGATCGGCCTAGCTAGGGTTTAAAGATACATAGATATATAGGTGCACAAAATTGCACTACAAGGCAAACAAATCATCCTTTCTATGCTCCTATTGTGCTCGGCCAGAGGCTAGATGGGCCCAGCCAGTAGCTCAGGTGGTGGTGGGTGATGTGGCAGAGGGTGGAGGTCAGGTCAGAGGTGGTGGTGGTGGAGGAAGTGGCGGCTAGAGGGGGTAGAAGGTGGTGCTGGCAAACTAGGCTCGGTTTGTGTGAATAGGTGATATATTTGTGGATTTTGGTGGATGTTCAAGCCTTGGTTGTGGTCGGCCTGGTCATGGTGATAGACTAGGGGGTGGTTGATCAGAGAAGGAGGAGGTGGAGGTCGGCCTATGGCTGGAGAAGAGGTGGCCGATCCAATCTAGTTGAGAAACAAATGCAAATTCAATAAGAAAATAGAAAAAACAAAGGAAAGGAAGGAGATTTTACCCAAACTTTCAAGCAATGGCCGTGAATTATATTTTGGATGAGAGAGTGGTTTTAGTTCACATGAAAAATGAGGAAATGCAGCTGAGGAAATAAATGAAAAGCACGACCAAAAATTAATAAGATGTAAGTTGAGAAAATGAAAAGGCGGAAGATAAAAGGACTTTGGAAGATTAAGAGTTTAAACCTTTCAAATTATCTTTAATTTATTTATATCAGTTTATATTACTGAAAATAATAATAATTTCAGTCACAAATTAGAAAATATAACAAAATATAAAATATATATAAATATTTATTAATTATATAAGGTTAAAACAAGAAAATAGCACAAAATTGCAAACTAGTCTAGAAAAATGAAAAATAAACAGAATGAACTTTGGAAAATTTATGTGGACTTGTAAAAATATTTAAAAAAAAGATAGTAACATAAAATAAAAATTCATTCACAAAAAGATATATAAATTTTAATCAAATATAATTTAAATGAAGAAAATAGCAAAAAAAAAATAGAAAACAACCTTTAAAAATAAAAAATAAATGCAATAAATTTTGGAAAAGTTTTACTATCACTTCAAAAATATTAAAAGACAAAAATATACATAAAATAATACAATGACACATTTTAAAATAAAATCTGACAAAAAAATATAATTTATATAATTTAAAATAGACAAAATTGCTAAATAAAACAAATTGCACTCAATATTGAAATATACATAACTTTCACAATATAAATCCATTTTCAACGAACCAAAAAGCAGTATTCAAGTTATTAAATCTGTTTTCATAATAAAATATAAAATTTAAGAATTTAAATATTTAAATTTGAAATTAAAAGTCAAAGTTTGACCAGTTTGACTAGAAATCCGCTTTTTAGTAAAATATTCAATTTATACCAGTTGGAATTATAATTCACATAATAATCAAAGTTTATATATAACAATGAAATGTTTGAAATGAAACAAGTTTAAAATAATTTCAAAATGAAATAAAGTCAAAATTAAAATATACATACAAATCTAGGGTTGTTACATCAATGATAATAAGCCAATCATCATGTTTAAGTTTAGCAGGTCTAATCACAAAACCTAGACAGTCAAAAGGAAAGTTCATGGTTTTGCAATTCAGAGTATTAACGACTAAATTTTCAAATTTTTCAAAATCATTTAAAACTAAAACAGAACTTTTGTCAAAATATATTTTCAAACCTGATAGAAGTTCAAAACTATATAAGATAAACTTAAGGGTAATAATGTGTCTAAGTAAACGAGAAGAAAAAAGCAAGGTATCATCGGCAAATGGGAGAACCGAAATACCATTACGCAATATGTCATTACCTACATATCCTAGTGATCCATTATCCTCTACTCTTTTAATAATCTTAGCAAAAACATCAACAGCTACGTTAAATAATAAAGGCAATAAAGGATCCCCTTACCTTAAACCTCTTTTAGATTTAATTTTATTACCTAATATACCATTTACCATAATTCTAGAGTTACCAGTTCTAAGCAAATTCATAATCCAGCTGATCCATCTATGATCAAAACCTCTAGCATGAAAGATATCTACAAGAAAATCCCAATCTACAGAATCAAAAGTTTTTGCAAAATCCAGTTTTAAAATCGCACAAGTTATATTATTCTTACAATAGTGCTTAATATATTCTTGAACAACAGCCACACCATCGGTGATGTTTCTCCCTTTAATAAAAGCCGATTGTGAACAATCAATTAAATCATTCATTCTTGAACTAAGTCTATTAGCTAGAACTTTAGAAATGATTTTAACTAAACAATTAATCAAAGATATAGGTCTAAAATCTTTTAAGTTTTTGGCTCCTACTTTTTTGTGTAGTAAAATAACATTTGCATAATTAAATCTCCCTAATTGCAAATTACAATTATAAAAATCATTAAACATATTAACTAAATCAAGTTTTAAAACATCCTAAAAAGTTTTATAAAATAAAAATGGAAACCCATTAGGTCCCGAGGATATTTCACTTGGCAAGTCATTAATAGCTTTTTTAATTTCCTCTTCAGTAAAAGGATTATCTAGCTCTGATAAATCAACAATAGAATCAGATGGATACAGATCTTTCCATCTAACATTGATTCTATGTTTAATTTTAGTACCAAAAATATCCTTATAATAGTCTATAAAAGCCTTGTTAAGATCTCTTTAATCAACTCAATCTTCATTATTAATAATAATAGAATTAATTGTATTACTACATTTTCTACCATTAGCTATGTTGTGAAAAAATTTAGTATTATTATCTCCTTCGTTGATCCATTGAATTCTGGATCTCTGCTTCCACATAACCTTCTCCTTTTCTAAAATAGAATTTAGTTCATCTTCTAAATTGGCAAGAACGTTACATTCCCCTAAATTTAGTTATCTAGATTCTTCTATCTTATTAATTTTAAGCATCTCATTAAGAATATTATCTTTTTTGGTTTTTATATTGCCAAAAACATTTTTGTTCCAATTTTTAAGAAAAATCCTAAGATCCCTAATTGAAACAAAAGATTTTGCAGAATTTTCCTTATTTCTAAAGAAATCCATTTACCTTTAATTAAGTCCATGAAGTTAGATTCCAAAAACCACATCTTTTCAAATTTAAAATTATTAATAGTAACTTTATGATGCTCGCATGTGAGGATAATAGGACAATGATCAAAGTACGTGTAATGTAAACTAGAGACTCTACAGATTGAAAATTTATCTTCAATCTCATCACTAACAAAAAATCTATCAAGAAGAGCCATAGATGGGAACTCCCTTGCTTTACTCCATGTAATCTCTCTATTAGAAAGGGGGATCTCAATCAAACTAGAATTAATAATAAATTGATCGAATTTCTCCATAGCAGAGTAATCCCCTACCCTAGGAAAACGCTCTCCTATAAAGCGCATAACATTAAAATCACCCCCCAATATCCAAGAATCTGGAGCTAAGGATCTAAATTCTAGGCATTCTTTCCATAAAATTCTCCGATTGATTTTTGAATTAGGCCCATATACATTAGAAATATTTAAAAAAGAATTATCAGAAAGATTAATAAGAATAATTTGAAGAGAATGCTGCTTAGTAATATATTGTAGCAACATAAAATAATTATCACGCCACCCTATCATTAATCTCCCTGAAGTACCCATTGTAGGTAGAAAAACCCATTTTCTAAAATAATACCCGCCTAATCTTCTAAAGAAACGAATGTCGGGACTGTTAATTTTAGTTTGCTGAAGTAAAGCAATGTCAATAGAATAATCTTTAAAAAACACTCTAACCTTATCACACTTGTTCAAATCATTCAAACCTCTAATATCCAACTAATGATCCTCATAAACCAACTGTACTAGCCTTTTCTAATTCCTTACATCTAATATACTTCCGATTAATCTCAACTTCAGAAAAAATAAAAGATGTATCACAAGCTAACTGACTAAACTCAGCAGATGAATGACTGCCTAATACATAAATAGAATACATACTACCCAAAATAGAACTTATACCTGAGCCTGGATCCATACTCGTGGCACTCGAATCAGGTAACTCACCCATAGACTGTGATTGACAGTTGCGAATCCTAGCACTTCAACGAACAGATCCACTAGAAACTACTGATTTCTTACTCCTTCCTATCTTTGACTTATGAACAGAACTGCTGCCACTTTCCATCCTTTTTGACTCCAAAATATTGACTATTTTAGTCACTATCACCGCACCATTACTCAAAATATCTCCACTATTTCTAGTACAAGACCCGAGCCATCATCTACCAATCTATTTGAAGCACAACCCAAAGTCATAAAATCTTTTTCTGCCACTAGACTCAAAGGAGTTTCTTTGTTTAGTTCTGCTTCCCCTAAAATATCACTCAAATTCTTACCAACCTTTATACCTACTTTCCCCATAAAAGCTTTTGAAGCGATAGAATTATCCACCCCTTCCTCTATGTTTTGGAATTTAAACTTGTTTATACCAATATAATCAACCATCTCCCTATTTATAAACTCTTCCTCTTCCAATCTGCTCATCCCCACCATAGACAATAACTCAATATCAACACCATTATCTGGACAAACAGAGCTATATCTGATTCTATCAACATCAAACACAGCTGAGAAATCACCAATGTGAACTAAGTTTTGCGTATTAATCTCACCATGTACACTGGTGTCATAGTGTACATCAACAGAATCAGAATCAAAACAACATTCCAAATTCAAACTAATATCAATCTCCATAATCTCCTCTAATTTAACTACTGATGTCGATGGCCATAATCCATCGAAAACCTCTCCCATATGAAACTCTACCACTTCATTTAAATTTTTTAGAAATTCCATCTTTTGGGTATAATCCAACAGAACGCGCAAAACATTAAAATTTTCATAAGTATCTGAGTTGTGATGTATTTCCTCATCACAAAATTTCGATTTCTTAACAAAGCTATTAGCTAAACCATCATCTATAACCTCTTCTACCAGATTAATCCTTTTAGAGCTTTTAAAACCATATGTTTGTGTATCTGTTGCACTGGTGTCATAGTGTACAACAACAGAAACAGGCTCAAAACAGCATTTCAAGTTCTTGTGCCCAAACTTTTATCGAAAAAGAAAACTTCTTGTGCCCAAACTTTCCACAAGCAAAACATCGGATGGAGTCTCTACATTGGACAGCAAAATGGTCTCGATCCCCACATCTAAAGCAAATATTATTACCTTTCTTGATAACCCATTTTTTGAGACGTTGACGATTCCAAGAATAAGAGAACGAAGATGATAATCCCTCTTAACAGTTTGGGCATAAGAACAGTGGAGAGGAACGCTATCAGGATTGAAAACTGGAATAGTCGAGTGCGATTTGGATTTAGAGTTCGATAAAGAAAAGTTCGATTGAAGACAAGAAGCTAAAGACAGTGTCACCATTTTTTCAAGTTTGTTTTCGCTTTCAAAGATAACTTGGAGTTTTTTGATTTGGCATTAATGAGATTATATATATTAATTATATATTGAAACTCCCCTTATGGAATTTATAACTAGAAAGAAATGACCTTTGAAAAATATTTGAAATACTAAATGGAATATATATAAGTATAAAGCGTATCCAAAAATTATCAATTTGAAAATTATTCGAGTTTAAAAGAATGATCCTATATGTATATGGGAATGAAATTGAGATAGTTTTTGAACCTATTGATTTTTAAAGACATTTGATTTTGGCAAATAGTCGACTTTGGAAATTGGGTAAACCGAATTCAAAAACTATCGATTTTGAAGATATCAATTTTATATTGATAAAATTTATACGTGATACATATAAAATGCATGATTTGAAAGGTACTATATATATAGTATGATATGTTTTCAAACAAAAAGTATGGAAAGGCACCCCCACAAAAGTCGAAACTTTGAGTAGGAGATCCACTGGGTGGTTCTATCTAGGAATCCACTGGGTGGATTCAGTGAGAACTGGGATCCTTGAGGATGTTCGGACAAAACTCACGAGTTCCTGGTGATCATTTGTTTGTATAGGGTAAATCAATGGGTATTATACCTACAGTTACATTTGGTTTTGTTGTGATAGCAATGTAGCCTTTGTGTAACTGTGATCTATCGTGGTTCCACATCATAATTTGGGAGGCAGTGATTACCTAGAGTCTACGTTTGATTTTGCTGTAATAGCGGCGTAACATCGATAGATTGTGATCTATGTGGTTTGCTTCTATAGCGTAAGTCGGGAGGCAGAGATTGCCTACAGTCTACGTTTGGTTTCACTGGAATAGTGACACGTGTAGCATATGATCTATGTGGTTTAGTTTCATTTGATAGTGTAATTTGAGGGCAGAGATTGCCTACAGACTACTTATGGTTTTGCTGTGATAGCAACACAACCTCTGTGTAGCTGCTGACTATTGTGTTCCCGTGGCGTAAGTCAAGAGGTGTTGATGTCTACAGTTTAGTTATGCTTTCATCGGGATGGCGACGCAATCATTGTATTAACTACGATCCATGGTGGTAAGAGGAGGGTGATACTTTCCATATCATTTTTGAAAAGGATTTTCAAGTATTTTCACTGGATGTTGAAATGGGTCTACAAAGTACTTATAGATTTTCAATCCTACGCCTGATTAATATATGACTAAATTTCTATAAGAACAAGGATGACTTGTTAAGACATCGAGTTATGACAAATGTTTGGATATAGCTTGGTAATACTATGTATTTAAAGAGTTTGTATCTTAAAATGTATAGTAAAGGAGTAAGAGGTTTAAATGTTATAAAGAATGATTAATTTAGTAATATACATCAAAATTCTAGTTCTTGTTTCGTTTCTTTTTAGGGATGAAAGTTCTAAGGAGGGAGGAATGTAACAACCTGGATTTTTGGCCATCTGATGTTGGGATAATTAGCCAATTTTAATTTTTAAAATATTACTTTTTATATGTCGAATAGATAAAAAAAAATTTGTTTAAAATACCTGAATATATAAAGTGATGAAAACCATATTAAATATTGAATTACAAATTTCTGGATATGATAAATTTTATAGAAATATGTACATAAACTCCATTATTTAAATTTAAGATAAAATATCAATAAATGTGTGTGTGTGTGTATATTTAAATATATACAAGCTTTATGATGCTTAAATATATATATAAGTTTAGATATATATGGTCATAAAAATATAGTATATGAAAATAAATATATACACGTGAATGTATAAACTCCAAAATGGCGAAATTCAAACTTATAAACATATATATATATATATGTTTATAAAATACAGTGCATATGGAAACACACACACACACACATATACACACATCTATATATGTAAGTTTGATAGGGTAAATATGTATATGTGAATGTATGCATATCCATATGTGTATATGTGTGTGTGTTTATAAAATAGTATATATCTAAATGTAAGTAGTGTATATGTAATATGTAAATGCGTATATGATGAGGAGATGTGTTTTTAAAAGCTAATTTCTATATACAATGGAGTTGGAACTTGAAATTAGTTCCATTGAGTTTATAAATATTGAAAACATCTATTTTGATATATGGGATGACCTACTTTTGTTTCGGGAACGAAACCGGATTTTCGGGTCGTTGATATCATTTCGATCCAATTCGATATGTTATTCATTCTTATCTAGCCTTGTCCATATAAATAGGATTTTTTTCTGAAACCGTGACAACCACCTTTTTGGATAGTTTAAATCGATAATAAACCAGATATGTCAGACTCAAACCATTCAAAGGGGAGGATTGTTATGGGGTAAATAAGAAAAAAACAGAGAAAGAAAGAAAAACAAAAATAAAGTCTTCAATAAAATAAAATAAATAATAATAGAAACAGTATACAACCTTCGTCTTCATCCTTTAGGAATAAGGTCTTCGATATAGTATAAAGCTCAAACTGGCCCAAGTGTGATGAAAAGGCAAAATAGTCGAGTCAGACTAAAATATCTTATGTAAGTTAAATCAATAGTAAATAAATATGAGTGTAACGGCTTCAGAGATGTTTACGGAATTTTACATCTCATATCCAATGTATAACATGCGTGCAATAACTTAAGAGATGTCTAGGATTCCATCTTCTAAGGATCCGTTAAATTATCCACATATATAGTACAATACACTATTATAATATGTTTACAGTAAAGTAAAGTATTGAAATAGCGTTAAGGCGTTACCCATATCCCCCTTAACATATTGTTATATAATTCCCATAGTCAATACAGATACTGTAAGCTCCACCAAACCGGTGGGATACTCAAGGAGCACTCCATAGGTACGGTACAAACAAAACTCGTAGTGGACGCGATAGGGCATATCACAAGGCACACAGGGAAATGCCTAAGGTAGGATAGTACCGTTTTGTGGATCTGGACTGGTGATAACACGTAGCAGCTACTACCTCCCACCTCGAGACAAACTCCCATAATCAAATCGAAAGGTGGCCACAAAATCAATCACAGAGTAATTAGTATGATATCGAAGAAGCATGCTTAATCGGGGGTGCGACCTCACTTGGCTCGGCATGGCTCCTGTTTTAGTTATATCAAGCTGACTCTAAGGGGTCAGGGCTGTGTTCATACCTCATACAGATCGATCACCAACCATCCTACTTTGTTTTAGATTCTCCACCACATGCACAGTTGTTAAAGTGGTTTTCGGTATTGGTAGAGAATATGACAATATCCGATCTCGGCCTCTTTAACAAACAAACGCTTATTCCACACCGGATGGTTCTTTTACATTTTCAAAACCGACTCATAATTGATATCATATTCACTTCAAATATCATATCATTTTCGAAATTATGTTCACTTTCTAAATCATGTTCACTTTTTCCCTTATTTCAAACCAACATATTTACTCAAAATATGTCATTTCACTAGAAAATATCATTTCAAATTCCAACGTAGGTTATAACATGATTTAACCATATTCGACTTTAAATCAAGCATTTAAATATAAATAATTCGACCTTGTATAGTTTAAATTTTAGAAAATAGTTGGATAGGCATAAATAATTTACATAGTTTAAAGTAGTTTAAGTAGTTTAAATAGTTTAATCGTTTAAATCAGTTTTAATAGTTTAAAATAGTTTTTAATAGTTTAAATAGTTTTTAATAGTTTAATAATTTAAAATAGATAAAAACTGTTTAAAATAGATAAATATTTTAAAAATAGATTAAATAGTTTAAATAGTTTAAGGATTTAAAATAATTTAAGACAAAATGGTTTGAATATTGAAAATGGTCTTATACAGTAAATAGTTTTGAAAATCTAAATAACCTAAATTTAAAATAATAGATTTTAACGGTTTATACTAAAATAATTAATTTGAAATAATAATATCGAATCAAACCATTTCTTTCATTTTAACAAATCTCGACCATATCCAGATTTCAAATCAACAAAACTCAATTTAAATCTTTCAAATTCAAATTCTCGTAAAACCATTTCAATTTATATCGATTTCAAATCCAAGTTTGAACCACAAATTCAAACCATTCAGATTCAATAGATTTCAAAGTTTAAATATTCAAATGTTTATAATAACTCAATTTTGATAAATTTCATTTATATTTCAAAATTTCAACTTTGAGATTTAAATTTAAATCCTTTTAAACCGTTCATTTAAACCACTTTCAATTTCAACATTTAAACCTTGGATTTTGAAAATAATTTAATTTATATAAATAAAGTTTTATTTCATATAACTGGATTCAAAGATTAAGGATTTGAATCATTTAATTTAACTAATCAGGTGTCGTATATAATTTTCTATCCTATGGTCAAGTAATACGGATATATATTATTTCAATGCGCAATAATTTAAAGTTACGGGTAAATATCATTTCAACCCACAACCCCGCATATAATTTAAAATCCATAAAATCGCCAGAGTTTATCATTTCAACCCATAACAATTTTCCCTAATCTATAAGATCGTTCGGATATGTTTCATTTCAACCCATAGTGATTTTTTGATTAATAACTAAGGAAACTTACAGTGTGATAACAACATATAGAACAACTATAATATCCAGTCATCCAAATATCAACAATTAATCATCCATCACAATCATCATTCAAATCAACCAACGAATCACAGTGAATAAACTGATTATCATTATCGGGTATAAACTGACAATTAAGTTCAATATTAATTTAAATGGTATTAAATTCAATAAAATTCAGATTTAACTGGAATGACAATTTAAATATACCAAACAACAATCAATCAAATTCTAATCACATCACAAATTTAATTTAACTAACATAAGATGGTTCAGTGTTAGCGAGTGGTTAAAACACTCACCTTTGATTTTTCGACGATTTAAAAATCCAAAAATACCCAAAATCTAACAGTGTCAGAGTGCAACCAAACTAGTTCCATAATGTTCGAAATTTAGATACGATCCCAAAAGAACAAACCATACATGAATTCGAGCTCGTATGTAAAACATATGCTAATAGAAGTTTTGAAAAATAAAATTAACATAGGGGTAATAACATAATTATACCTTCCCTTACCCTAGCTTTCTATCGTGATCGAACATCTACCGTGATAGGCCATCGCCACCTTCAACACACGAATGCTGCCTCTACGCTCACATCCACTAAGATCCCCAGTCGCTGCCGCATGCTCGACCACAGCCGCGCATGGCCATGGTGGTGCGATCGCATGCGATGCTCCCAGGCACACACACCACCATGCCACTCGTCATTTGCTTATCATCAATCTCTAGCAATACCTATTGCCAATAACATGAAACCACCATATGAATCGAAAGCCCTGGTCATCACCTATGCTGCAGCACCTCCCGATCGAACCATCGTCGAAGATCAACCGTCTAATAGGAAATCCTTGCAAAGGACGGCCGAGGATAAATCGACAATTTCTGGCCAAATAATGCATAAAATAGAAAACAAATTGCTGTAGTAGATTACGCTTGTCGAGAGCTTTCCAACGATATATAATTTGATATAGTTTGGAGAGGTTGAAATTTTGAAATTGATTTTGATTTGAAAATTAGGGTTTTCGGCCATTGAAACGAAGAAAATGAAAAGAAGTTGATGTACGTATAGAATAAACTAAAAGACTGCTAAGGCTTGAGAAACCAAATCTATTTATATGGACAAAACTAGATAAGGATGAATAACATATTGAATTGGGTCGAAACGATAACAAAGACCTGAGAAGCCCGTTTCATTCCTGAAACGAAAGTAGGTCATCCCATATATCAAAATAGATGTTTTCGATATTTTTAAACTCAATGGAACTAGTTTCAAATCCCAATTCCATTGTATATAGAAGTTAGCTTTTAAATTCAGCTTATTTTAAATTGAATTCATTAAATTGATTTGCACGCTTTTAGAGCCCGTGCGATCAAACAAGTCCGATCGCTATGAAATTGGAAACCTACAATAATTTACTGTTACGGATCCGATGAAACTAGTTTTATCGAAATCCAAGACAATGGCTAAAATGGCTATTTTCACGTTAATTAAATAAATTATTATTAAGTTGATTAAATCACTTTTCAAATTCAAATTAAATACTAAACAATTTTCATCATTTTTGATTACCTGGAAATTTAAAATCTTTTAAAAAAAATTCCCATGTCAAATTCAATATTAAATATTGCACTAATTACAACATTCAATTTCAATTGAAATGAATTCATTGATTAGAATTTAAATTCCTATAAATTCGGTTATTTTGATTTATATCTTATTTTTCCATCATCTAATACCATTATGAACTCATTTAATACTAGTTCACTTTTATTACCTCAATGTTCTACAGTTATCATCTTAATTCAATTTAACACAATATTTAATTATGCTTAATTTTACTAATCTCGAAATTAATTTCAAATGATTAAATGATAAGACGATAAATAGGAAATTGTTAATTTTTATATAATTTAACTACATTTATAAGTTTATTTTTTACAAAAGGATTACAAGTTTACGTACAAAAAATTGATTTCATATTATATACTAAAACCAATTAAATAAAATAACATACAGTTTCATTATTAATACAACATTGAATTTATTCCTTATTTACAATCCTACCCAAATTAACTTTACAATTATTTCAATTGATTGAAACTACATTAAATCAATATTATTCGATTACATTCTAATTGTTTCCTCATTAATAATCATAAATTTTGATTTCTTACAATATTAAATTGCAAAATCTTAATTAATATAATATTTCTAATTATCGAAAATTACGGGTCGTTACAAATATCTAACGATATTGCAATCATTGTTAACCATAGAAATAATCGCATAACAATACTATATGGTACTGCAATAACCAATAATCAAAACTCATGGTTTGCCCAGGTTTGGAAACCATCTCATCGCATAAGGATGACAACCAATCCACTAAGCATTACATCACGCTCAACGACCTCAGATATTACTCAGTTGATCACTCATAGTACCTTAAGCAATTCGAAGCCCAAACTCTCCATAAGCCAACACACGTAGCATATAAAATATATTAAAGCCTATACGATATACATATATCATCCGTATGGAAAATCAACTTTGATCGCTAACTCGATCACAAAAATTCCACTCCGAACTAGTATAGATTACATGACCACTATTGTGCGAACTCTGATCTGGTTTCCTGATTAAAAACCTCCCTTTTCCTTACATAGCCATTTATTATGATAGAAAACTTCAGGTTCATATCAAAAATCCATATCAAGTGTTCGCCGTCGAGAATCGAATGAAAAATCCTAACTCGGGCCGGTGTAAATCACTTCGAAATCCATGTACTCAAATCTCGCATCAAGAACTACCAAGCGAATAAAATGATGTATGTACAACTTACATGCTCTATTCAATTGGATTCTTTAATTACACTGATTATTATTCACTTCAATTCTCATAAATTTGTTACTTAGTCTTCCACAGCTAATACTAAATTCACTTATGAATCATTTCATAAAATTTTACTTCAAGTTATTAAGTATTTTATAGCTTAAGTTCTTCTTCTATAATATTCCACTATATTCTCATAGTATATAGAAAAATATCAGATTCATTTTACTTAACATGAATATGCAATCAATTTAAAACTTGTTTAACTTCGCTATCTCTCTAAATCAAGCATTACATAAAACTAACTTTTATAAACATTTAGCTTCAAATTCTATTATCTACTAAATTCAAGTGTTATATAAACTTATCTTTGTATTTTCACAAAACGTTTAGATTTATTTTCTAACATGAATTCCAAAGTTTTGACTATCCAAAATTATCGAAAATTCCAATTTCATTTTAACAAATGAAAACTACTGATCAACGGATCAAACGAGATGCACAACCAAACTTACCCAAATGCATAAGCTATATGTGTCTATAATTATCTTAATTGAAAACTTGAGGATCAAATGGTTGATTTTTACTTCAAACCATTTTCAAATAATATGTACTTAGAACTTTTGTACAATCGCACTTTCGATAGTTAAATCAAAATTTGTTTTATCAAATCACTTTATAGAAAATTGGTGCTATAGTATCCCCCACTTTGAGACCCGAAAGTTAACGCTGACAATGTTGCAATCATCATCAGAATTATTTTCTAGCGACAGAAGTGAGTTCAGTACATCCGAACCATACCTTTTGGAGTTAATGAAATTCGTTTACAAAACTGTATCAAATACTTCATAAATATTACAAAGCACTTTGATGTCAATTCCTTAAACTAATTCCTAAATATTTACTTCCCAATAATACAAGTATTATTTTCCAAAAGCTTAGAAAAACAATTTTTAAAACATAGGGATTTAAGTTCTCAAACTCTCAGTTTAAATCCTTTTCATATTTAAAAACTATACTTCATAAACCATATTTATATAATTCATTTATTATAAAAAATCATTTCATGAATATCTATTCAAAAGTATCCTTGTTTAGATTATAATAAACAACTCTTGTTAAAATTCAATCATAATCCAAAATTACCACGGATTGCCCTATCGTCAAACTATGAAACTTAATTCATAAGGTGTTCCCACAGGTTATTATCAACCCAACCCATGTAGTGAAAAAATAAAACTGCTCATAAACTGGTCGAGCGCAACAAATCAAACAACAAATGATAATAATATAATATTATCATTTCCTAACAAACAATCACATCATAAATAACTATATTGATTTGCTAAAATTATTCTTTTATATATAAAAAATAATCTTAGGTAAAACTACCTCATTTACCAATTTTAGAAACAATACCGTGTCGGTTTGCCCTGCCCAACTGTTTGGAGAACCCTGTCAATAATGATAGCAACTTGTATTGATCAGAATCCATAAGCTACTCAACACAATACAATTTTCTTCTATAAAAATAACATATACATACTCTCGTATATATACACTCAACTCATAATAAGACATTCCATTACCCCATCTCTTAATGAGTTATACTCACCAAAGCCAAGGTTCTCATTTAACCTTCAGCTCTGAAACTAAATGGAACGATCCGACTTTTCGAGCCTTAGATATCGACACTAACACATCTTGTAACAATCCGTAAATTTCGACAATTAAACTTATTAATTAAATAAATTTAGAATCTAATGCTGTGAAAAATTAAAATTTTATGATTTATTAATGAGAAATTAAATAGAATGAAATGTAATAATATAATTTAAGGCAATTGATGACTATTTTAATGTACTTCCAATTAATTAAAATGATTGTAAGGTCATAATTGGTTATAGGTTGTAAATAAGGAAATAAAATTTAGTATTGGATTCAATGTTGAAATTATATGTAATCAATTGGAATTGGCCAATATTGAATATGAAATCAGTAATGGGTAAGTTGTTATAATATTTATTTGTAGATAATAATCTTATAAATATGATTAAGTAAAAGGTAACAGTTGTTATTTATCACCTATTTATTTAATTCGTTGAAATAAAGTGGAAATCAATTGTAATCAATCTATTGAAATATTGCAGTATGTAAATTAAAATGATTACTATAGAATATTGATGTAATAAATGGTAAACCAATGTTAATTTAATCCATAGAGTAGTAATGGAGTGAATGATCAGATGAAAAATCAAATAAATGAATTTATTGGAATTTAAATTAAAATTATGGATTTATTTCAACTGAAATTAAGCGATGGAATTTGCACAACATTTAAATATTAAATTTGACATGGGAGTTTGTTTTAAAAGGATGATAATCTCTGTGTAATTAGAAAACGATGAAATTGTTAGTTATAAAATTTGGATTGAAAAGTGATTTAATTAATTTAATAATAATTTATTTAAATTAACATGAAAATAGCCATTTTGGTCACTGTCTCGATTTTGAAAAAACCAGTTTCATTGGATCCAAAATGGTGAATTAGTATAGGATTTCAAGTTTCGTGGTGATCAGACTTGTCCTTTGATCGTGCTGGCTCGAAACGCATAGAAATCAATTTGAGATAAGCCGATTTTAAAAGCTAACTTCTTCATACAATGGAATTAGGACTTGAAACCTGTTCCATTGAATTTAAGAACATCGAAAACATCTATTTTGATATATGGGATGACCTACTTTCATTTCGGAGACAGAATGGGCTTTTCGGGTTGTCATTGTCGTTGCAGACCAATTTGATATGTTGTTTATTCTTATCGGGCCCTGTCCATATAAATAGATTTTCTAAACCCTAGCAGCCTTTTTATTTCTTATTTCTATACATATCAGTCTGTTCCATCTATCTGCTTCTTCTTCCTTTCAATGGATGTAGATCCAAACCTTAATTCAATATCAAATCCAATTTCAAAAATCAAACTCCTCAAAACTATGTCATATTATATACCGTTAGGAAGCTCCCGTTGAGGCAATCCACTATAACGGTTCGTTTTTCGATTCGAATCACCATGTGGCCAAAAATAGGCAATATACCTGACCATTCATATTTGGGTTTGAGATTGGACGGTGGATCTTCATCCTGGGAGCGATCGGAAGGTGGCGTTGGGAAGGGGTTGTCGTGCAGGTCACATCCATACGGTTCGTTCGTGCTAGAAATTAATGATTTTGCTAGATCTAGGCTTCAAAGATAGGAGGCGGTGGTTGAGCAAAGGTGAGCCAGAGGAGCTCTCATGTGCAAGGGAGGTGCGGCCTGGAGGGAGAAGCTCGGCGCTTGTGTTCGATCGTGGTCGAGATGCAAGAGGAAGCGGCGATCTAACCATGGAAGGTAGTGACGGTCAGCATATTCGAACGAGAGATATTGCGTGTTAGGGTTTCACGAGGCATGGTGTTGACGTGGTGACCACTTTTCTTTTTTTGGTTTAAATTGATTTATTTATTTCATATTGAGTTTCAAATGTTTTAACAATCATAACTTTTACATGTATGCATGGATTTCTGCGTGGTTTATTTTATTGGGATCGTATCGAAATTCTGAATATTATGAAACTGGTTTGGACAAATTCTGAGAATATTGAAATTTAGGCCTTCATTTAGATTTTAAATCGATTTGAAACCAAAGGTCATGTTTTGACCCACTCATAACTACTAGATTATCTTATGTTAGTAAATTGAATTTATGATGTGATTAGAATTTGATTGGTTGACGTTTAGTATATTCAAATTGTCATTCCTGTAAAATCCGACTTCTATTAAATTTAATCACCATTAATTTAATATTGAATTTTAAATTGCTCGTTAATACCTGTTATTGACAATCAGTCAATTGCTTTTACTTATTTGTTGATTTGAATAGTGATTGTAATAGATGTTTGATTGTTGATATTGGACGACTAGATATTGTATTTATATTGTTATAACACTATAGGTTCCCTTAGTTGTTGTTAGAAAATCCCTGTGGGTTGAAATGATACATAACCGAATGATCTGATAGATTAGGAAGAAATCATTATGGGTTGAAATGATAGGCTCGAGCGATTTCATGGATTGAAATTAAATTCAGGATTGCAGGTTGAAAAAATATATACCCATAAATTTAAATTATTGCTGGTTGAAATGATATATATTCGTATCACTTGGCCATACGGTAGAAAATTATATATGGACAGCAGATTGGTCAAATTAAATGATTTTAAAACCTTAAAATTTTGAATCCATTTAAATGATATTTTGAATTAAAATTTGATTTATATAAATAGAATTATTGTCGAAAATCCAAGCTTTAAATGTTGAATATGGAATTGGTTTAAAATGATTTGTTTAAAGGATTTAAGTTGAAATTTTAAAGTTGGATTTGAAGTATAAATAGCATTCATCGAAATTGAGTTATTGAAATATTTGAATATTTAAACTTTGAAATCTACAAAATTAAAATAGTTTAAATTTATAGTTCGAACATGGATTTGAAATCAGTATTGATTAAATGGTTTTAAATGAGAATCTTAATTTAAAGACAAAATTTACTTTGTAGATTTGAAAGTTGGACATGGACCAGATGTGTTGAAATGAAAGAAATAGTTTAATTGATATAAATTTAAAATTTATTATTTTAATATAAGCTGTTTAAAGAAATATTATTTTAAAAATCTTGTTTATTAAGATTTTCAAACTATTAAACTATTTTAACCTATTTTAAAGCTATTAAACTATTTTAAACTATATTAAACTAGTTTAATCTATTTAAACTATGTAAATCTATTTTATTCTCTAGTTAACTATTTTAATCTGTTTTAAGTATTCTAATCTATTTTAAACCATTTAAACTATTTAAATTTAATTAAGGTTATTTTAAAATAATTTAAACTAATTTGAACCATAAGACTATTTTAAAGTATTTAAACTATTTTTAACTATTTAAACTATTTTTAAACTATTTAAAATATTTATGAATATCTAAACTATTTTCTGAATTTCAGACTGTGTAAAGTTGAAGTGTTCATCATTCAATCTTTGATTTAAAAGCGAATATGGTTAAATGATGTCATAACCTAAGTTGGGATTTGAAATGATATTTTCTAGTAAAAGGATATATATACAAGGGAATATGATGATTTTGAAACGAGGATTTAATTTATTTTGTCGATATGATTTCGAAAGTGATATGGTTTGAATTGGATACGATTTTTTGATATAAATTATGAATCGGTTTTGGAAATGTAAAAGAACCATCCGGTGTGAAATAAGCGTTTGGTTGTTAAACAGACCTTGATCGAATATTGTCATACTCTCTATTAATACCAAAAACCACTTTAACAACTGTGTACGTGGTGGAGACTCTAGAAAGAAGTAGTTTGGTTTGTCAAACGATTAAGTATGAGGTATTTACATAGCGTTGACTCCCATGAGTCAGTTTGATGTGGTTAAAACAGGAGCTATACCGGGCCAAATAAGGTCGCTTCTCCTATCGGGCACATTTCTTCGATAACATATTATGACGTTGTGATTGATTTAGTGGCCACCCCTCGATTTGATCATGGAAGTGTGTTCCGAGGTGGGCGGTAGTAGCTGTTATGCATTACCACCAGTCTGGAAGCGCAAATGGTAGAATCCTACTTTAGCATTGCATCGCGAGCCTTGTCACATGCCTTATCGCGCCCACTACAAGTTTTTGGGTATCATGGAATGCTCCATGAGTATCCCATCAATTTTATGGGGCTTACAATATCTGTATAGACTGCATGAATAAATAAAAATGTGTTAAGTGGGATATATGTAACGCCTTAACACTATTTTAATATTTTACTTTACTATAGACATTATTATTACAGTGTATTGTACTGTGTATGTAGATATTTTAATGGATCCTTAGGCGATGGAATCTCGAACATCTCTTAAGTTATTGCACTCACGTTAGACACCGGATAGGAGATGTCAAACCCCGTAAACATCTCTGATGTCATTACACTCATTTTTATTTACTTTTGATTTAGCTTACATAATATATTTTAGTTCTGACTCAAATGTTTTATCTTTTCATTGCGTACGGGTTAGTCTGAGCTTTTCAGTCTATTGGAGACCTTATTTCTAGAGGATGAAGACGAAGATTTAGTACTATTATTATTTATTATATTTATCCCACTACATTATGTTGTTACACTACATTATTTATTTATTCTTACAGTATGTACTCTGATTTTGTATTGTAAAAGCATTAATCAAATATTATTTGTAAAACAAATTCATGAACTCACTATTTGATTATTATATTTTATCATTCCGCTGTGAGATCCTGTGTTTTATTTTTCTTTCTTTCTTTACTTTTTCTTATTTACCCCATAACAGTCCTCCCTTTTGAATGGTTTGAGTTTGACATGTGTGGGTTATTATCGATTTAAACCATCCAAAAAGGTGGGTTGTTACATTTGGTATCAGAGCTTTAGTTTAGCAATAACCTTATCTTTATAGGGTACGACTCATTTGAGATAGGATAGTAATACCCTAGAATGAGTCATTGGGTGTATGCGTGTGTGTGTCTATATATATATATATATATATATATATATATATATATGAGAGAGTGTATTTGTTAATGTTATAAAAGTTTTTGTATTGTGTAGTTTGTTCTGTTTAGTATTTATAAATTCCGGTCGTTAAACAAGATGATATGGCATCGATAAGGATTTCTAAACACTTAATAGGGAAGACCGACACAATATTATTTTGAGATATAGATAAATGAAATAATTTTACCTATTATTATATTATGTATATAAGAATAATTTTTATAAATGATATAGTTGGTTGTGATATATTTGTTTATTAGAAAGTGAAATTTATAAATATTGATTGCATAATAGGATTTACAAATGAAATGAATATAAATTGAAAATTTTAAGAACTTAAATTGTGGCTTTTGAAATTTGTTTTCAATATATTTTGGATATAACATTAGTATTATTTGGATGTATTTTCGGATACAAATATTTCAATGCGATTTAAAAAGAAATGTTTTAAATGAAGTTTAAAGAAAATAAGTTTTGGTACACCCATCTCTATCGTTGGAAAATAATTTCGGTGATGAGTGCATGCATCATCGACGTTCATTTTCAAGTTTGAAAGTGGGAAGACCGATGTAGTAGTTTTACTGCATATTCGTTTTGATAACGAATCTAAATATTAATTTTTAAATATGATTGGATATATATAAGTTATGAGTGCATATATGAATATTATTTCGAATAATTTGAAATGCAACTTGGAGTTTAGTTCTTAAATTTTTTTGATAATTTGTAGCTTTCAATTATTTTAATGTATAAAATCTTAACTATATTAATAACTAGAAACTACTGAAATGAGAAAAATAAGAATTTGAGCCTAAGCGATTAAAGAAATATAAATAAGAAATAGGAAATTTATAACTTGTAAATCAAAGATAATGAAATTTAGAAGATGTAATTATTGACCATTTTGTTAACAAAATGAATAAGATAAACTTGTGTAACATTCAATTACATTCGATAAAAAATATATATAACTTACCTAAATATTAAAAATTGAAATGTTAACATGAATATGTAATAGAATATTATACAAGTAAAACTTAGGAAATAAAAGTGTTCAATGGAATTATGTTTATAAATGAAGAATTGAGATGTATAAGAATATTATAAACTTTTGTTAATAATGTGAAATGCTAGTAATTGAATTTAATAGGAATGCTGTAAGTAAATGATTATAAACTTAAGTAATGTTTTAAGCTAATTATAATTAAAGTAAACAGTAAAAGTGAATACCATATATGAAAGAGATAAATGTGAAGGGAAAAAGAATTAAAATTTAAGTATGAGTTGCTTCACAAATGAATGTTTATATAAAAAGGGAAATCAAAGTAAATAATAAATGTGAAGTAAACTGAAGTCAAATGTATGTAATCCTTCAATAAAGAAATTCATTGATTATTTTAGATAATTGAATGGAAATAAGTTATGTAAGCAAATGAATGCAAATTTAATGGAAATTTGCATTGTATAAATGAACGAGAAATGAATTTTGAAAGTAATAAAGTTAAATTAATAAAATAATCATTACATGAATGAATGAAACTTAAGAACAATAAATAATGTGAAAGGATATTTATAAGAATAAACCTAAACGATATTTGGATTTATTATTTGTTTTGGCTTATGGGATGGTTGGGAAACTGTATAAAGGTGTATAAATAATCTATTAGGTCTTACTTAAGACTATTGAGTGTATGGTACACTTAGTGATTTATTTATCATTTTATACCATGAAAAGTCTTTGAACCCGAACAAATCATTTGTTTCGTTGTATGGATGAATGGCTGATTTCTTTGATTGCATGTAATGATTGTATTGTTTTGTTTGCAAGTGATATTGTTATGTTGCGTTGATTTTTTTATTAACCGAATCAACCTAAATATCTCCCTTATACATAATTCTAGCTCTTTTAGATTTTATAAGTGAAATATAGGTTATGGAAGCAATAGTTACTACTTTTGGTTTTCATAAATAAAGCAGTGTTTGCCCGACAAATAGGTACATTTTTGGTAGTGATATTTTATTTGTTTTCCTATTGTTTGGATATTTTATTTTAAGATATGATATATACATATATGATTATTTTTTATATTATTATTTCTCCCGGACCTCTCTGCATAGAGGAGACTCTCGAATATGAAAGGATTTAGTGGTTCATAAACCGATTTTTTTTAAATTATTTAATTATGTAAATTAATTGTTTATAAATTGAATACTTTGGATAAAATATATTAATTTCTTAATTTCTCCTTTTCCCTTTTAGATGACGGAAAGTTTTGAGTGGGGGAGATTGTAACGACCCATAATTTTTGATAATAAATAAATTTTTGAATTTAATGTTGTGAAAAATTAAAAATTTAAGGTTTATTAACGAGAAAATATCTAAATGAAATGTAATAATATAATTTAAGACAATTGATGACTATTTTAATGTAATTTCAATTAATTGAAATGATTGTAAGGTCATAATTGGTTATAGATAGAAAAATAAGGAAATAAAATTTAGTATTGGATTCAATGTTGAAATTATATGTAATCAATTGGAATCGGCCAATATTGAATATGAAATCAGCAATGGGTAAGTAGTTATAATATTTGTTTGTAGATAATAAACTTATATATGTAATTAAATTAAGTAAAAGGTAACAATTGTTATTTATCATCTGTTTATTTAGTTCATTGAAATAAAGTGGAAATCAATTGTAATTAATCTATTAGAATATTGCAGCTAATGTGAATTAAAATGACAACTGTAGAATATTGATGTGATAAATGGTAAACCAATGTTAATTTTATCAATAGAGTAATAATGGAGTGAATGATAAGATGAAAAATCAAATAAATGAATTTATTGGAATTTCAATTAAAATTTATGGATTTATTTCAATTGAAATTAAATGCTGTAATTTACACAACATTTAAATATTGAATTTAACATGGGAGTTTGTTTTAAAAGGATGATAATCTCTGTGTAATGAGAAAAGGATGAAATTGTTAATTATAAAATTTGGATTGAAAAGTGATTTAATTAATTTAATAACAATGTAACAACCTGGATTTGTTGTCATTTGATTTTGGATATTTAAATGGTTTTAAATATTTGATTTGGAGTTATGATTGAGTTAGAAAGTTTTTAAAACTGAAAATTTAAGCGATTTCGTAAAATTTTGGAAATCGTCGATTTAATCGACTCGTTAAACAATGATCCAGGGCATATTCTCAGAATTCGACAAAACCAATTCCATTGAATACGTAATAATGTATTATTATCAGTTTTTAAAATTTCGTAGCGTTTGGATTTATCGTTTGGTCGTACGATCTGAAAATGCTTAGAAATGATTTAATTGAATTAAACTTAAACAATCGGTTTAAAAGCTATCTTCCATATACAATCGAATTAGGACTTGAAACATTTTTCGTTGCATTTTGAATAGGGGTATAACATTATAAACGCCCAGCGGTATGCCTTGATAGGATATCGAAATTTTAAGTCGCATTAAAATGATATATTTTCAATTTTTAAATTTATAAATCAAATCAAAGTAAAAATCGTAGCCACCTCCCTTCCTTCTAAATCACGTTTCCTTTCACTTCAAATCAGCACAAGTCCAAAATCAATTCAAATTTAATGGCGAGCCTATCTTCTCGTTCACGCCTTATACATCTAGTATAAATCGCGTCTCCCCTTCTCTTCCTTCTCCAATTCGAACACGAGAAACCAAAATCGAAAAAAAAAGCAGAGGAAAAACCGCATCTCCCTCTTCAAATTGAGCAAAACTAATCAAAGAAAAGAAATGATCGGAGCTCATTAAAATATTGGTCACGTTCATGGGGTCGCGATGTCAAGAGGTGATGCACGGCGAAGAGGGAAACCGGGGTCGAACTACATCGACATTCGTGAGCAACCGCGATGGTTTAAGGGCATCGCGCGAGCACTGAAGCGAGGCAGGCGAGAGAAGGGTCGGGGCTGTGGCGATTTCGATTATCATGAGTTGCAATGGTCTTGGGTGCGTATGAGTGGAGGTTGGGAGGTCCTGCGAACGACAACGGTGTGTGGAGTCGGAGGCCGGGGTGTTCGATATTGTTTGTTGCGATCTGGAAGACATGGATGCAAGGATGGGCGTAGCTTGGGAGGTGTACGGCACGGGTTCAGGCGATCTGGGAAAAAGACTGTGATGGATTGTTCGCACAGGGAGCTCGGTCCGAGGAAGATTAAGGTGAGGTAATTGATTTTAATTAAGTTAAATTATATTGTTGGTTATTTAAAAACTTAAAATTTGATATTGTGATAATTAATAAAAATTTATAAAGGAATATATAGGTTAGGAAAAAAATTAAATGATGAATTAGTTATTCAAATCAAAAGTTTAAAATCGAATGACTTTTTTAATGCAAAGTCCAAATCAGGGAACAAATCATGATGGACTCGTAGTTGTAAACTCTATACGATGTAATTAAGAATTGAAATAGGTTGCAAATTAAATCAAGGTGAGAAAATTCTCACTCATTTGGATTGCCAATTTGATTTTAAATGGTTAAAACTAATTGTTGGTTGCTTGGTTGAAGTTAGAAATTATTATCTGTTGAATGATATATTATATATATATATATAGGAGTATATGTATTAGTAGTTAAATTGTTCTTGCCGTGTATTTCAGCGGATGAGATCCTATGTAACGATCCGTAATTTTCGATAATTGATTTAAATAAGATTTTGTGATTTAATATTGAAGGAAATAAAAAAAATTGTAATTTAATAATGAGATAATAGCAAAATGAAATATAACAATGTTAATTATAGTTATTCATTAACAATTTAAATGAAATTCCAATTAATGGAACTGATTTAGATATTATACTTGGTTATAAATTGAATATAAGAAAAACCAATGTAAATATTGAATTAATTAATGAAATAGTATATAATGAATGGAATTGAATAAAATCAGTATTATATAAGTAATTATAATATTTTTTTACAATAATAAACGTAAATGTGTTATAAATGTGATCTAAGGTAAATGGTGACAATTATTATTATAAATTACCTATTTATTTAGTCTATTAAACTAAATTGGAAATCAATTGCAATAAATTTAATTAAACATTATATTAATGTAAATTAAGGTAATGGGTGGAAATGATGTTAATTTTATACATAATATGACAGTTGGTCGAATGGAAATGAAGATTTATCAATTTATTGGAATTTAAACTTTAATAATTGAATTTAGTGCAATAGATCTGGTCCATTCTTTTCCATTTCAGCTATGCCTATTTCCATTTCAGCTATACCTATAAATAGGCTGTTATAAACCCTAGTTATTTCTTATTCCTTTTGTCTGTACGTACATTTCCCTTTCAATTCCACATTCCAATCGCAGACAAATCAAAACCAAAAACCCTCAATTCAATAACAAAATTTAAACTCCTCGAAATAATTCGAATTATATATCGATTTGAAGCTCTCGACGAGCATATATCAAATCTGCAGTCTATTTTTCAATTTTGATTTCTATGTGGCAAGAAAGGGACGATTTTGTGATGACCCGGAATTTTAGGCAATATCAATTTAATAATCTGTATTAAAAATTTAATTGATTTGATAATCTTTGTTAATAAAATTTGAATTGATTTAATAATCTAATTAAAAAAAATATTTAATTTGGTGAATTTTATCTTTCTAAAGCTAATAAAATGCTTTCTTTTATAATGTAAATATATTTTTATATATATTGTAAATAGATAAGCTTTGGTTTGAATTTAATAAATAAAGCATATTTTCAAATTCTAATATATTTTGGTAATTTGAAAATTTTAATTTAATTTTATATAAAGCTTTTCAAAAGTTATCTAAATAAATAACTATATGGTTTTAAATACTTAAGGTAAATGTTTAATAGTTTAAAATAGATTTTTGCCTAAGTTTAAACTTAAATAAAATTAACAAAAAGGTTTGTTTCCTTTTCTTTTTAAATATTGCTTAATAAATATGATTTGTAATTGTATATGAAAGTTTAAAATATAATTAACACATGATATATTAATTCATTTAGAAAGATAAGTAATTTATTAATAATAAGGTAATCTCTTTTATAAATTATTTCAAATTGATAAACGTGTTATTTTCAAATGATATTAATAAATGTATAGATGTAGATAGGTTTTGAAGACAATAGAATTTGTTATTTTCAAAATTAAAATGTGTAGTTATATATGTATATACATATAACTTGATTTTTAAATTGGATTTTAGAATTTAATTTGAATTTAAAATTTTAAGACTCAAAAGATAGATATTTAAAATATTTTGGATTGTAAAGATATTTGTATAAGCTTTTATTTATGAATATAATTGGTTTTATTTCTTTAAAGTTATATATATATAAATAAGTATTTGTAAAGTAATAAATTAAGTTAAAAAGCTTTTATTAACATTTAAAATAAAAAAGAAAATACTTAAAGGGCAAGTGTTATTATATTAAAGCTTAATATAATATGTGTAAATTAAATAAAAAGAGTAATAATAAGTGTTTAGTAATTAATAATACTAATGACAAGTGTCACATTTAATTTAATTTTTCTTTTGTTTTTTTCAAATCAATTCAGCCTATATATAAAACATTGCTCCTTCTCTTCTATTTTCTTTTCTATCTTCATTCTAAAATCAAGAAAACTCAAAAAAAATTCTCAAAGTAAAACCAGAAATCAAAAAATCTGAGAAACATCTTCCTCAAACCTGTAATCCACTATCAAAATCAAAAGCATGCAAACCATTTTCATTTTCAAATCCTGTAATTTCATTTTCAAACAACTCATAAGCCTGTGCATTTTCTTCAAAACTAAGATCTGTTCCAAGGCAAACCTGAGATGAACAAATGCCTGCATCTTTTCAAAACTAAAGCAAGTCCAAAGTAAGCATGCAGTTTCAAATCAAAGAAAACACTTTTCCAGCAACTCAAATTCAAAAGTTTTTCAAAATATTGGTTCAGAAGCTCTGTTCTTCATTTTCAAACAGTGAGTAACATTTTTTTTTGAAAAATTACTTAAGTATCAATATGGTTGCATGTTGATCCCTGTAATAATTATGATTTGTGTGAATATAGATGAGTAAGTTTTTGTGTGTGTGTCTATATATATATATATATATATATATATATATATATATATATATATATATATGAATGTATGGTATGTGCATGCGTGCTAATGTCCGTAACATCTCTGTTTCCCAGTTTAAGCTCAGTTTTAATTTAAATCCTATATCTCTTGACCTAGTCATTGTTATGATTTAAGTTACAAACAAAAATTGTTTTTTTGATCATAGAGTAGGTTTTAAAATTTTGTGCAAGTTAAAATAAATTTAAAATTTGCTCTGGAAAACCATAAGAACAGTAAAGCTTGAGTTAAGTGAAAATTTAAATATCCCGATTCTCTAATTCATGAATATAAATCGAATACTTAAACTTAAACTTGATTTTTGAAACTAAAATCACGATTTTTAGTTATGGGATATGGGTGCAGTTCTGGTTTGATCAGAATTGATATTTTTGGTAGGTTCTGGCGATCTCAGTGATCTGGAAGGTTGTAATTTTCAGCGATGGTAGTGGGATGATCGGGGAGTAAAGGAAAAATATCAAGAAGGCAATCAAGGGACGGTTGCAATGGTGGTTGATCTCTGAAGTCGGTAACCCTAATTTGGATAGGTTGGACATTTTTGATTGGGGCAATGTCTCTGGTGGACCGAATGTCGCCATATTTTGGAAATTGGAAGAATGGGTGTTGGCGAAGGTGTTGCTGGAATTTCAGATGCTTCGGTGGTTGGAGACTCGAGTCCAAGATGATTCCAGGTTTCAATGGTTGTTCCAATTTTGGGCTTTAAGACTCGATTTGGATTTCGAGTTGTTCTTTGAGTTCCGATGATCGGGGTCGTAAGGTTGGATGAACGTCGACTTGAGGAAGTTTTCAAAGACGATCGAAGGAGGCTGGATGGTCCGTGCATGTGCATGGTGCACTTCTGTTCAGGGTGAAGTTTTGGTTGTAGCAGAGAGAAAGTGTACTCGAGTTTTCTCGGGTCATACACGTGAGTTGCTCGAAGTTTTGAGTGCTTTGACTCGAAGCTTTTGAAGGGTGGGCTCGGATATATGGATAATTACAGGTTTTTAAACCTGTCAGTGATTTAAATTTTAAAATAAATTTAAAAAGAATGTAAAGCAAGTTTTAAACAAAGTTTTAAATAAAGTTTTAAACAAAGTTTTGAAGCAAATTTTAAAGTATGGATTCAAATTGAATTTGTATCCTAGTTTTAAAATAAATAAAGTTTAAGAAAATTTAAATATTTTAACAACTTTAAATGTTAAAGTATAATTTAAATGATTTGAATTTAAAATGAGTTTGTTTCAAACTCTTTTAAATTTCTTTATAAGATAAGTATTTCATTAACATGTGATTAAAAGTTTTTTTTAAATTGTTTTTAAACTTTGTTAAAGTTAAATTTGTATTCATTTTAAATGTTGAATTTGGAATGAAATTTAAAAGCAAATTTGAAAGTAAAATGTTTTCAAATGCTTTTGTTAATGACAATTTAGTCATAAATAAGAAAAATGTTTTATCTTAAAGTTAATTAAGATATAATGATTGGAAATTAATTAAATTAGTAAGATAATTTAAAAGTAATTAATTAATTTGATTAATCTATGGTTAGAATTAATTAATTAGAGGTTGTTAGTTAATTAATTAGGGTTAATTAATTTGAAATAAAGATCGTTAATAGATATGTTAAGTTTTTAAATTAATGATTGGAAATTAATTAATCAAGTAATTAAGGATTAATTAAGTTACAGTTAAGCACTTAATTAATTAAATAATTAAAGATTAATTAATTGTTTAATAAAGATTAATTAATTTGTAATTAATAATGATTAATCTAAGTTTAATTTCTTAAGAGAAGTAATTAAAGAATTGTTAATAGTTTATGAAGATCATTAACTTGAAATTATTAAATAATTAATTAATGTGATCAATTTTAATAATTAATTATATTAATTAATTAAGGATAATCATTTATGGAATTGTTTAAGTATAATTACTTAATGAAAGTAATTAAAGGAATTAATTACTCAATGTAATTAATTAAAGTAATGTGATTAGTTTAAGTTAATTAATTATGTTTAATTAATTTAAGATAATCACTAGATTATTTGTTAGTATAATTACTTAATGTAATTAATGAAGAATAATTACTTAGTGAAGTGATTAAGATGGGTAATTACTGGATGTAATTAATTGAAGTATGGAAGTAATTTGGGTTAATTACTTTGTGTAACTAATTGAAGGACAATTAATTAACGGAAGAGATTTGGGATTAATTACCTTGTGTAATTAATATGAAGGATAATTACTTAGTGGAAGTAATTAATAATTAATTAATTAGTATAATTAATTTAAGAATTGATTAATAAAGTTATTTGAAGATAGTTAAGTGATGTAATTAGTTAAGGGTAAGTAATTACTGGATGAGATTAATTAAGGGTGATTAATAAATATAATTAATTAAAGATTAATTATTAAATGTAATTGACTAAGGAGTAATTAATTTATTTAATGAAGTAATTAAGGATAATTAATTACTAATTATGATTAATCAAGGTTGATTAATGAATAAAGATTAATTAAAGATTAATTATTAAATATTATTAATAATTAATTAGAGAAGTAATTAAGGGATCATTAATTAATATAATTAATGATGTAATTAAGGGTTGATTAGTTAAGGAATAATTAATCAATGAAGTAATAATTAAGGATTAATGTAATTAATTATAGTTAATTAATTAATAAAGTAATTAAAGGTTAATTACTGTAAATGATTAAGGATAATTAATTTGTGAAATTAAGTAAAGGCTAATTACTTAAAGTAATTAGAGAGTAATTAATCAAGGATGATTAATTAAAATAAACAATTAGATGATGATTAATTAATTGATTTGTAATTAATTAATGGTTATGTAAACAAGATTTATGTGATGAAAGTAATTAATTTAATTTATTTTACATTAATTAGAGATGAAGTAATTAATTTAATTCATTTTAAATTAATTATAGATGGTTATTAATAAATCATTGTTTATGGATGTTGAATGATATTGATTGCCTAGAATGATTTGAGATCTCAGATATGAGATAAGTGATGCTATGTGGTATTGGGTGCTTTGGTTGAATTGTGATGATAATGTGGATTATCTATTGTAAAGTTGTGAATTATCTATCTGTGTGAATATAGATAATAGAATTTAGTTGTTTAACTTTAAAACAACTTGGACCTAAAAGATGGCGTTTTGGATTTCGACGAGACTGGGATCGGGTGATTCCAAAATGTGTGTAACGAGATAATGCCTTCGGTTTCGTTCGAATCCAGAACGAACTTGTATGGATTTAATCCTTTCAGCACATCGTCAGGTGGACGATGAGCATTCTAAGAGATTTTTTCTCTAAAGGTAATTGTAGCCTCAAGCCTCATCAACCGGGAATGGCTAAAACAGGGGAGGTGCAGCAAGGCTAAGTGGGTAGCACCCAAACAGGACAAGATCTTCCCCTGTCTAAAAGTCCCTTTATATTCGGCTGTGTGGGGCAGTTGATTGCTGCAACTGATGAGGTTGTCTTGTTCAGGACTGTCCAGTAAGGGATGGTTCGGCCTTGTGTTGTAAGGGATTTAGGGTGGATCCTCGGTACGATAATCTAGGCCACGTACGGTGACGGGCGGTACCCCAGCATCCCTGCCATTGATGGAAACTCATTCTTCCTACGTGCCCTTACGGTTTTGATTGTATTACCCACTTTGTGGCTAGTATGCTGGAATTTAATGAATGTAACAATTTCGGCTATTTCTTATTTACTTGAAAACCCTAAACCCTATTATAATATCACTGGATTTCCTGTCAAATGTTTTGGTTAGCATAAGGTAAAAAATTACCCATGTTTATGTGTGGGGAGTCTTACGTGATACCTTTTCTTTGCAAAGGTTTTCAAAGTTAAGAAATCTTAACCTGTTACTCACACCAGACCCATGTCTGACCCGAAGTTTATCTTCTATTTTCTTAAACTTTTGGGTATTCAAATTTTTACGAGTAGCCAAGGGATTCAGGTTAGCTTTGATGAATTCTGGAAGAGCAATGGAGCAGGAAGCTTCAGCGTTTGTGTGTGTGTGTGTGTGTGTGTGTATAGTGTTCCGCTGTGTGTTTTCTGAGTCGTTTGTTTAAGTTGTATCATGTGTTGTAATAACTATACATGTGTTTATAACCGTTTAGTATGTGATGTATAATCCGTGTAACTCTGATAGATGTTGTATACTATGTACTATTTTATGTGACTAATATAATTTATTCGTTCCGTTGTTGAGATTTTGATGTTGTTTCTTTTCTTTATTCTCTATCTTTCTCTTTTCTATCCCTTTCTTTCTTAAAGATGATGCGTCTTTCTGTGGAGAGAAAGACGGGTCGTCACAGTTGGTATCAGAGAACTAGGTTGAGTGAATACCTAGGCTTTGGAGTGTTTTCTTCCTTGAGAGAGCGTACTTGTGTGTGTGTGTGTGTGTGTATATATATATATATATATATATATATTATTTCACCCTATTTGTTGGGTAACCTGTTCGGGTTTTCCAATATAAGTTATAGAGGTTGGAAAGGTAGTGGTGTGTGTAACATGACTACCAATGGTAATAGTCCAAGTGTTGAGGTTGGAAGTGTATCTGTCAAGACTGTAGACCCAATACCGTCTCGAGTAAGCTTTGCTGTGGTGAAGGATTTCACCAATCACTGAAGGAAACTTTAAAAGGTTCGGAGTCTATCTTTGAAGTAGAGTTTCGATCTGTCGGTTAAGTAGAATCGAGTAATGGTATCTTGGTAACTCAGGAAGTACTAACTGTGTGATGAGATGCAGTGACTACGGATGTTTCCAAAGATGTTTCTTTTGGAACAAGTTTAACGAAGAGTGTCTGCATCGGTGTAGAGGCTGGGTTCAACAGGGTGTTTATGTATGGCTTTGAGGCCGAGTTTCTTGAGGAGCTTCTGGATAAGGAAGTCTTTGGCATTAGTGGCAGCGTTGCAGCTCAGATTGTTCTGTGTGCCGGCAGGAAGGTTATCTGGCTAAGCAGTTTTCTAGAGGTGAAGTTCAGAAGTAGCTGAGTGGATCCATTTCTTCGATGGATTGGCTAGATAAGCATAAGCTGTTCTGATTGGTAAAGAAAGAACAGTTTCTTTGAATATTAGTCTGGGTTGATCGTAAAAGTGACTTGTGATAGTTGAGTGTTCTCTTGGGTCATTTTTTTCTTGGGATCGAGGCATTCCCAGGGATTGGAAGTTGTCAGAAATTTTTTTCGGATGTTTTCATAGAGGTCAGTGGTCTACCATAGTATCTGGAGATTGAGTTTTCGTATCGATTAGGATTCCTGGAGTAGTACCGGTGGATCGGCTTAGTAGAGAGATGACTTCTAGAGAGAGGGTTTGGTGAAGTAGCTCAGGATTTGGTGGAACTTCTGAGTTTTCTTTATGGATCCAATGAACTGTGTCTTTTAGGATGTGTCAGACAAGTTTGTGATTGTGTTCATCATCAGCATTCTCATCTACTTCAGATCAAAGTTGTGTAGTGGAAGCGAGGTAGCAGCTGTTCTAGGGTGGAAGTTTTCAGGATCTGTGGCAAGTTTGGCAAGTGCTCCTGTTTTGTCTTTTCCGGATAGGAGAAGTTAGTTTTCTACTGATGATAGTAGAGTTGATCTTGATTTTGGGTTGATCTTGAGAGGATCATTCCGTTGGGTTGTTACTGGTCCAGTTTGTTTCGAGAGGCATCAGTGAAGGTTGAGCCGATCAGAAAGGATGTAGGCAGCCCTAGATCGTTAGAAGAGTTTTGTGGATAAGAGGTGAAGGAATTTGGATTTCGAAGTCGGAAATATGATTTTGGATAAGTTTTCTCCGACCAAAGGAGCTATAAGATTTGGTAAGACTAGGAAACTAGCTCCAAGGTGTATTGGATCTTTCTATGTTCTGATATGGATAAGTGCTTGGGTCTTCTGGGTTGAATTCCCAGTTTGGAAAACTGGGATTCATTGTATTTCACGTATCTTTGAGGGAGTACATGTATGATCCATATCTGGTTTTGGGATTTGCAGTTCATAAGGATTTGGTAGTTGATTCAAACTTGTCTATGGTCTGATATCCTGTTCAGCTTTGTAGATCTAGATGAGTAGGAGCTTTGTAGCTAGAAGTGTAGACTGTTTGGATGCTGTAGAGCGAGTATTCCAGTATTTATACCGGGAAAACTCTAGGAAGTTCTATCCAGAATTTTGTCTGGATAGTTAGATTTGTTTGTTTGAGTGAATTGGTTGCTATGGTTGTTAGCATATGGTAGATAACATATGCTTATGGTTTAAAATTAAAATATTTGAAGGATTATTAAATTACCTTTGCTTTTAGATTTCGGGGACGAAATTTTTTTAAGGGGGGAGGAATGTGATGACCCGGAATTCTGGGCAGTATCAATTTAATAATCTGCATTAACAATTTAATTGTAACGACCCGATATTTTCAACCATTCGCATCCATTTTAAGTGTATAGGTAGACACTCATGCCGGAATTGAATTGCTCAAAATATCGCGTTGTAAATAAAATTTGGCAAATCTCAGAATATACAGTAAACAAAACTAACAGATCACAGACACAGAGTATTAATAATGCAGCGGAAGTAAAAGAGATAGTAGTTCATGAAGCTACTATATAAATATATCAGAGTTACATAAGATACAATAGAAGAAATAAAGTACAACAGAAGTTTAAATATGATAACCAAGTACAAGCTGAATAGAACAACCGAACTGAAAAGATAAAACTTGACAAGTAGATAATCTCCAACGATTCCAATCTCCAGAAAGTGGAAATCCAAATCTGTGAATAACTCAGGCTGACCCGAGCGTAAATAAAAATACAAACACTCGAGTCAGGACATACATACTTATACAATGTAAACCAACTCAAGTGAACTGTAGCAAAGGTACAAGTAACTTAGAAGATGCTTGGGACCGCCCATCCTCTGAGGATCCGTTAAACTATTTACTATGTAGTAATATACGCTATATATAGTAGTGTCTAATCAGTAAAGTATAATCATATAGAAAATAACGTTAAGGGGATGGTGAACCTTAACGCGGTCGGATCTTTAAAACCAAAATCGTAGTGGGCTCGCTATAAGGAGATGACACGGCACGCGAGGCAATGCCAGGGTGGATACACCGTTTGCACTCCTGGACCGGTGGTGACGGCAAGCCAGCAGCTTCCGCCCACCTCGAACAATACCTCCGAATCAAAGTGGCGCCACATATCGAATCACAAAAGTAATAGAATGGTTTCCGATGGAGCATGCTCGATGAAAGGGTGCGACCCTTTGTGTAGCCCGGTATAGCTCCTGTTTTAGTCATTTATGCCAACTCACGGGAGTTGGGTCCACGTAGTATACCTCGAGAACGTCGCCACCATCCTACTTCATTCTGGAATCTCCACCGCGTACATAGTTGTTAAAGTGGTTTTCGGTATTGGCCGGCTATAAGACAATATCCGATCCCGGTCTCTTTAACAACCAATCGTTATTATAACCCGTAGTTATAACTTTTAAACAAATATTTTATACTTCAAAATAAAATATCATTTCAACCCAAATCTTTATCAAAATAAAGATTAAATCATTTCCAAACCATTTCAATATATCATCATACCATATCTTTCAATTCAAATATTTATCAAAATAAATATCAAGTCATTTCTAACCATTTCAATATATTAAATTATCATATCCTTTCAAAACTTCCTTTCAAATCATTTTAATATATCAAAATATCATAACCTTTCAAAGCTTCATTTCCAAAATATCATATCTTTCAGAACTTCTTTTCAAATCATTTAATATCAAAATATCATATCTTTCAAAACTTTGTTTCAAATCATTTTAATATATCAAAATATCGTATCTTTTCAAAACCACATTTCAAATCATTTTAATATATCAAAATAGCTATATTTTTCAAAACCACATTTCGAATCATTTCAATATACCAAAATATCATATCTTTCAGTACCACATTTCAAATTATTTCAATATATCAAAATATCATATCTTTTCGAAACCACATTTCAATCATTTTAATATATCAAATAGTTATATTTCAAAGCAAATTACTTCATTTTAAATCATAAAAATGAAGTTATTACATTTAATAATTAAATTATTAAATTCAAAAAATATAAACTTTTCAATGTTCATTTATGCACTTAAATTTATTAAACAATGAAAATTCAAGTTTCGCAGCATTTGGAAAATGCTGCAGAAAGTTACATTCAAAACAATCCAATTTAACAAAGGACAGCATTTAAAAATGCTGTTAATTAACTTCAAATATTCAATAGAATTTCACAAACACTTATTTTTTTATTTAAATCATTTTTACCTTACAAAATCATACATTTTCACATTTATAAGCATCATTTAATTTTCCTTAAATTCATGATTTTATAAAGTTAAGTTTCATTTCAAAAATCAATATTTATTAATAATTCGCTTATTAAATTTCAACATTCAAATTTAAATTCATTACATTAAATTTCAACTTAACACTTAAGTTTAAAATTTCAAATATAACTTAATTCCATTTTTTTTAACTTAACTTAAAATTACACTTTTAAACCAAATTCATAAATTCCAATTTAAGTTATATTTCCAAATTCAACTCAATATTCACTCATTAACAATTTAACTTTATTTAAAAATCATTTATATGTTATAAAAATCATTTTAAATTAATTTAAATTCAAAATATCATAAATTTATCATATTTTCAAAGTTAATTTAAATTCCATTAAAAATTAAATCAAAATTTCCAAAATAACTTACATTCAGATTTTCTAACTTTTCCATAATTTATTTAACTTATAGATTTCTTGAAAATCAATAATGCTTTACAAAATTTATATTTTTATTTAATTTTAAATCAAAATATTATAATAATTAAATTTCTAAAATATTTTAAAATATTTAGAAAACATATTTTAACTACGGGCCTGTATATAATTTTCTACGCTAGGTAAAGTGATACGGGTAATATATCACTTCAACCCATAATTTACAAAGAAAAATCCGGGTTTTATCATTTCAAACCCGTAGTCCCAAATAAATGAAATAAATTAAAAATTGTTCAGGCCTATCATTTCAGCCCATAACGATTTTCCCTATTCTAAAGTCCGTTCGGGTATGTATCATTTCAACCCATAGTGATTCTAATTTACAGGGAACTTGCAGTGTGATAAACTGATAAAATATACAGAATAGCATGAAATAACAGTAACATATGATATAACAGGTGTTTAACAGGTGTGAACATCATATGATAATAATATAAGCAGTTATAACATGTTAATATAGTTCTACAGATTCGCAGGGTGTCAATTTACTACTTATATAAGTACATAATGTCTGGTGAGAAATACTCACTTTTTTTTATGCTGGAGATATTATTTTGAATGACACAACGGATCCAGAAGGCACGATCTTTGATTTTGAGTGGAGAGAAATAGCCAAGATACCATCTTGTAAACAACCCCAAAACAAGACAATATAACTTATGAATATTTAACCAAAATATATTGAAATAAATTGAAATTGAAAGGCAATAAAGACAAGATAACTTGACCTTGCTACAACCATTCAAAAGCTCGACTAAGAAGTTTGTTTTCTTATCCATGATGATGATATGAGTGTGGAGAGACAAGGCTAATAGCCTTGCAAACATTCAAACAAAACAAACAAATAACATAAGTTTTCAAACCCAAATTCAATAAAACAATGTTAGAATTAAATGCATAAAACAAAGCCAAAGTTTTTGCACTTGCTTTCTACCGCCTATACTTCAGCAATAGATCTAAAATACATGTCTAAGGAGTGGGTTAGGATCATGTCTTGGGCTCATAAGGGTCAGCCATAGCTTGGAAGTAATGGTGCAAAGGTGGATGGACATAGGTGCAACAAAACAACAACTACAAGGCAAATTCATCACTTCTGTGCTATAAATGGGTTCGGCCATAGGCTCTAGGGGCATGGCCAGTGGGTCCAGGTGGTGGTGGGTGATGTGGCAGAGGGTGGAGGTCAGGTCAGAGATGGTGGTGGTGGTGGAAGTGGTGGCAAAAGGTGGATGAAGGTGATGGTACCAAAACTAGGTCAGCTTGAGTGCATAGGTGATGGATTTGTGGATTTTGGTGGTGGTGTTTGCCTTGGGGTTGCTTGGCCTGCCATGGTGGTGATCTAGGGTGGATGATGATCAGAGAATAAAGTGGTGGAGGTTGGCCTAGATCTGGTTGAGGAGGAGTGGAGCCATGAAGTTGAGAACAAGTTGCAAAATCACATAGAAAAATTAGAAAACAAAAGAAGAGAAGAAGATTTTACCAAATTTTTGCAAGATGGAGACCATGATTTTTTTTTTAGGGTTGAGAAGCTTTGAAAATACATGAAAAAAAATGAGAGAATGCAGCTGAAAAGAATAGAGAAGCGACCAAAATAAATGGTGTATTGATTGAAAAAGAAACGGTAAAACGACTTTACGTTTCTTAGCTTTTAAAACCTTCCATACTTCCTTTTCTTTTAAATCAAGTAAAAAAAATAAACTTCAGCAAGTACATATAAAACCGAAACAAAGTGAAAAAAAATAAAAATATATAATTAAATTTAAAGAAAATATAAAAAAAATTAAGGAAATTGCTTAAAAATTGAAAATAGGGTTCAAAAATTACAATTAAAACATCAATGGCTTTGGAAAAATATCTACTTCATTTTAAAAATATTCTAAAGCAAAATTTTGAAATAAAATAATCTATTTATCATTTCTAAAATACAATAAATAATTAAATTGGATAAAAATAGAAAAGAACTAAAGAAAATGTTTAAAAATTGAAAACAGGGCATGGAAATTACAAGAAAAATACTACTAGCTCTAGAAAAATTCCTACCTCACTTCAAAAATATTAAAAGACAAAAACATACATAAAATAACATATCAATACATATTACAATAAAATATGACAAAGAAAAATAAAATTTATACTATTTAAAATAACAAAATTGCAGAATAAACAAATTGCACTCAATATTGAAATATACATAACTTTCACAATTTAAATCCGTTTCCAACGAAACAAAAAGCAGTGTTCCTAAAATTTTATGTACTTTAAAAATAAGAGAAAAAATTTAAATTTTCAAACTTTTAAAATTTTAAAATAAAATTCAAAGTTTGACTATTTTGACCAAAAATTCACTTTTTGGAAAATATTCTTTTTAGTCATGCTTTGGAATGATAATTCATATCAAAACTAAAGTTTATCATTCAAAATAAATAAAATAAGTTTTTTTTAAAATCAAAATTCAATTAAAATAATTAAAATATACAAAAATAAATCACAAAATACAGGGTTGTTACATTAATTGATTTGTTAATCTTTGTTAATAAAATTTGAATTGATTTAATAATCTAATTTAAAAAAAAAATTGGTGAATTTTATCTTTTTAAAGCTAATAAAATGTTTTCTATTTATAATGCAAATGTATTTATATTTTATACTCGGGTCAGATCGAGGTGTTTCAGGTTAGGTACATTTGGACTTAGCCTATTCTTCTTTCGCATGGACTACACTGCTAGCCCCTTTTGTTATAGCTTTTTGTGCTGTACTATTTGGTTGTAACTTTGATATGTATATTCTTTTGACCTGCTTGTATTTTATGGTTGCTACACCACTTGACATGTATCATTTTGTATACTCTGTGATGTGTCTGTATATGTGTATATGTATGTGATGATCTACTGTTCTGTGATGTGTTTTACATTTGAGTTGTTATATTTTGTTCTGTTAGATTTTATAGCCATTATAGTTTTGTATTAAATATATATTGGATATGTCGATGCACCTAAAAAAATGCTACATTTATCAACGTATTCAGTAGATAGTTAGGACAAGGCTATAGATGGTTGCTCCTATCTAGCTCTATTCTCCGTATTAGCAGACGGTATTACCTTGTAATGCTCTTTGCTAATGTGGGTCTCGAAGTGGGGCGTCACGTATATTGTAAATAGATAAGCTTTGGTTTGAATTTAACAAATAAAGCATATTTTCAAATTCTAATGTATTTTGGTAATTTAGAAATTTAATTTAATTTTATAAAAGCTTTTCAAAAGTTATCTAAATAAATAACCATATGGTTTTAAATACTTAACGTAAATGTTTAATAGTTTAAAATAGATTTTAGCCTAAGTTTAAATTTAAATAAAATTAGCAAAAAGGTTTGTTTCTTTTTCTTTTAAATATTACTTAATAAATTTGATTTGTAATTATATATGAAAGTGTAAAATACAATTAACACATGATATATTAATTCTTTTAGAAAGATAAGTAATTTATTAATAATAAGGTAATCTCTTTTATAAATTATTTCAAATTGATAAATGTGTTATTTTCAAATGATATTAATAAATATAAGATATAGATAGGTTTTAAAGACAATAGAATTTGTTATTTTCAAAATTAAAATGTGTAGTTATATATGTACATATATAACTTGATTTTTAAATTGGATTTTAGAATTTAATTCGAATTTGAATTTATAATTTTGAAATTCAAAAGATAGATATTTAAAATATTTTGGATTTTAAAGATATTTCTTTAAACTTTTATTTATGAATATAATTGGTTTTATTTCTTTAAAGTTATTTATATACATAAATAAGTATTTGTAAAGTTATAAATTAAGTTAAAAAAGCTTTTATTAACATTTAAAAAAAGAAGAAGAAAATACTTAAAGGACAAGTGTTATTATATTAAAGCTAAATATAACATGTGTAAATAATACTAATGACAAGTGTTAAGTAATTAATAATACTAATGCAAGTGTCACATTTAATTTAATCTATTTTTTTAGACCAATTCAGCCTATATGCAAAATATTGCTCCTTCTCTTCTATTTTCTTTTCTATCTTCATTCTAAAATCAAGAAAACTCAAAAAAAATTCTCAAAGTAAAGCCAGAAATCAAAAAATATGAGTAACATTTTCCTAAAGCCTGTAATCCACTATCAAAATCAAAAGCATGCAAACCATTTTCAGTTTCAAATCATGTAATTTCATTTTCAAACAACTCAAAAGCCTGTGCATTTTCTTTGAAACTAAGATCTGCTCCAAGGCAAACTCGAGATGAACAAATGCCTGCATCTTTTCAAAACTAAAGCAAGTCCAAAGCAAACATGCAGTTTCAAATCGAAGAAAACACTTTTCCAGCAACTCAAGTTCAAAAGTTTTTTCAAAATATTGGTTCAGAAGCTCTGTTCTTCATTTTCAAACGGTGAGTAACATTTTTTTTTAAAATCACTTAAGTATCAATACGGTTGCATGTTGATCCCTGTAATAATTATGATTTGTGTGAATATAGATGAGTAAGTCTTTGTGTGTGTGTGTGTGTGTGTGTGTGTGTATGAATGTATGATGTGTGCATGTGTGCATGTCTGCTAATGTCTGTAACATCTCTGTTTCCCGGTTTAAGCTCAGTTTTAATTTAAATCCTATATCTCTTAATTTAATCATTGTTATGGTTTAAGTTACAAAAAAAACATGTTTGTTTGATCATAGAGTAGTTTTAAAATTTTGTGCAAGTTTAAATAAATTTAAAATTTGCTCTGGAAAACCATTAGAACAGTAAAGCTTAAGTTAAGTGAAAATTTAAATATCCCGATTCTCTAATTCAGGAATATAAATCGAATACTTAAACTTAAACTTGATTTTTGAAACTGAAATCACGATTTTTAGTTATGGGATATGGGTGCAGTTTTGGTTCGATCAGAATTGGTAATTTTTGGTGGGTTATGGCGATCTCAGTGATTTGGAAGATTGTAATTTTTAGTGATGGCAGTGGGATGATCGGGGAGTAAAGGAAAAATATCAGGAAGGCGATCAAGGGACGGTGGCGATGGTGGTTGATCTTTGAAGTCTGTAACCCTAGTTTGGATAGGTTGGACATTTTTGATTGGGGCGACGTCTCTGGTGGACCGAGTGTCACCATATTTTGGAAATTGGAAGATTGGGTGTTGGCGAAGGTGTTGCTGGAATTTCAGATGCTCCGGTGGTCAGAGACTCGAGTACGAGATGATTCTAGGTTTCAATGGTTGTTCCAGTTTGGGCTTTAAGACTCGATTTTGATATTGAGTTGTTCTTTGAGTTCTGATGATCAGGGTCGTAAGGTTGGATGAACGTCGACTTGAGGAAGTCGTCGTAGATAATCGGAGGAGGCTGGTTGGTCTGTGCATGTGCACGGTGCACTTCTATTCAGGGTGAAGTTTTGGTTATAGTAGAGAGAAAGTGTATCCGAGTTTTCTCAGGTCATACGCGCGAGTTCCTCGAAGTTTTGAGTGTTTTGACTCGAAGCTTTTGAAGGGTGGGCTCGGGTATATGGGTAGATACAGATTTTTAAACCTGTCAATGATTTAAATTTTAAAATGAATTTAAAAAAAATGTAAAGCAAGTTTTTAACAATGTTTTGAAGCAAATTTTAAAGTATGGATTCAAATTGAATTTGTATCCTAGTTTTAAAATAAATAAAGTTTAAGAAAATTTAGATGTTTTAACAACTTTAAATGTTAAAGTATAATTTAAATGATTTGAATTTAAAATGAATTTGTTTTAAACTCTTTTAAATTTCTTTATAAGATAAGTATTTCTTTAACATGTGATTTAAAAGTTTTTTTTTTAAAATTGTTTTTAAACATTGTTAAAGTTAGATTTGTATTCATTTTAAATCTTAAATTTCGAATGAAATTTAAAAGCAAATTTGAAAGTAAAATGTTTTCAAATGCTTTTGTTAATGACAATTTAGTCATAAATAAGGAAAATGTTTTATCTTAAAGTTAATTAAGATACAATGATTGGAAATTAATTAAATTAGTAAGATAATTTAAGATTAATTAATTAATTTGATTAATCCATGGTTAGAATTAATTAATTAAAGGTTGTTAGTTAATTCATTAGGGTTAATTAATTTGAAATAAAGATCATTAATTAGATAAATTAAGTTTTTAAATTAAGGATTAGAAATTAATTAATCAAGTAATCAAGGACTAATTAAGTTATAGTTAAGCACTTAATTAATTAAAAAATTAGAGAATAATTAACTGGTTATTAATGATTAATTAATTTGTAATTCATAATGATTAATCTAAGTTTAATTACTTAAGAGAAGTAATTAAAGAATTGTTAATAGTTAATGAAGATCATTAACTTGGAATTATTAAATAATTAATTAATATGATTAATTTTAATAACTAATTATATTAATTAATTAAGGATAATCATTTATGGAATTGTCTAAGTATAATTACTTAACGAAAGTAATTAAAGGAATTAATTGCTCAATGTAATTAATTAAAGTAATGTGATTAGTTAAGTTAATTAATTAAGTTTAATTAATTTAAGATAATCACTGGATTATTTGTTAGTATAATTACTTAATGTAATTAATGAAGAATAATTACTTAGTGAATTATTTAAGATGGGTAATTACTTGATGTAATTAATTGAAGTATGGAAGTAATTTGGTTAATTACTTTGTGTAATTAATTGAAGGATAATTAATTAATGAAAGAGATTTGGAATTAATTACCTTGTTTAATTAATATGGAGGATAATTACTTAGTGAAAGTAATTAATAATTAATTACTTAGTATAATTAATTTAAGAATTGACTAATAAAGTTATTTGAAGATAGTTAAGTAATGTAATTAATTAAGGGTAATTAATTGCTGGATGAGATTAATTGAGGGTGATTAATAAATAAAATTAATTAAAGAATAATTATTAAATGTAATTGATTAAGGAGTAATTAATTTATTTAATGAAGTAATTAAGGATAATTAATTACTGATTATGATTAATCAAGGTTGATTAATGAATAAAGATTTATTAAAGATTAATTATTAAATATGATTAATAATTAATTAGAGAAGTAATTAAGGGATCGTTAATTAATATAATTAATGATGTAATTAAGAGTTGATTAATTAAGGAATAATTAACCAATGAAGTAATTAATTAATGTAATTAATTAAGGGTTAATGTAATTAATTATAGTTAATTAATTATTAAAGTAATTAAAGGTTAATTACTGTAAACGGTTAAGGATAATTAATTAAAGGCAATTACTTAAAGTAATTAGAGAGTAATTAATCAAGGATGATTAATTAAAATGAATAATTAGAGGATGATTAATTAATTGATTTATAATCAATTAATGGTTATGTAAGCAAGATTTATGTATGAGAGTAATTAATTTAATTTATTTTAAATTAACTAAAGATGAAGTAATTAATTTAATTCATTTTAAATTAATTATAGATGGTGATTAATAAATCATTGCTTATGGATGTTGAATGATATTGATTGCCTTGAATGATTTGAGATCTCAGATATGAGATAAGTGATACTATGTGATATTGGGTGCTTCGGTTGAATTGTGATGATTGTGGGGATAATCTATTTGTGATGATAATGTGGATTATCCATTTGTGGTGATAATATGGATTATCTATTGTAAAGTTGTGAATTATCTATCTGTGTGAATATAGATAATAGAATTTAGTTGTTCTAACTCTAAAACAACTTGGACCTAAAAGATGGCATTTTAGATTTCGATGAGACCGGGATTGGGTTTTCAGATTTGGATATTCGAAAACCACATCGATCCAAATTAACGATAGGTCATGAATTTCAAGTGAAGATGAAGATTCAGAGTGAAAGGGTTATTGTCGTTAACTTTGAGGGTGATTCCAAAATGAGTGTAATGAGATAATGCTTTCGGTTTCGTTTGAACCTGGAACGAACTTTGTGACGACCGCCCATGACTCCTTCACTAAACAAGGAGATGGTGCGCTGAAAGGTGTGCCAGGCAGCCATGGATGATCGTCAGGGTAAGGTAAAAACAGCGGAGTCTATCGTATTACTCACAGCGCATGGGTAAAATACAATAGAAAATATACATACATACATACATACATACATACATACATACATACATACATACATACATACATACATACATACATATATATATATATATATATATATATATATATAGTGAAGCTCCACAAAACAGAATCTCGTCAAATAAGCCTCATAGTAGTTTGGTACAAAAATCTGAATAGTCAATACATCAAGCCTCACTACATATCACTCAGAGAATATACAAGCAGCGGATCATTCAGTACATATAGTAAGAAATAATACGCAAGCCTCCAGCTCGTCTTCGTCATCAACGTCGTTGGTCACTAAGAACGGCACCTATCACCTGCTACCTAGTCTTCCCATCCCAAAACGGATGAACAGCCCAAGGTAATAAGAGTTGAACATAAAACCTTGAGTCAGACAACAGTCTTAGTGAGCGGTAAATTAACTAACAACATACCAAAAGAGCATAAAGGTAAAAGGAAAAGGAACCCAACCCTCCCGCTCCACCTCTTTCTACAGTGATGCCCCCAGACACACTAAGCAGAAATAAACATAGCAAATCAGACATTTAAAGTAAAGCAATTATCACTCGAGTCAAGGTCGATGTTTTCCAAGTACAAACCCCCAAGGCCTAAACCAAGATCAGATAAGCACCCAGAAAGCACCGCTTTTGAGACCGAATGATGATACAACCAAACATCCATGACTCTGGCTATCACTGTTGTCATTGCTTCGATACCACCGTTAACTGAATGACCGGCACATTCTTTCAGCCGTTCGTCAAGGGCTAATGGTAACCCCAGTTCTAGACAGAACTCCGCACGTCGTCGCAGCCCGTGCCTAGGACTATCGAATCTGCCCAGAGTACTCGACCACCAACTGTAGTCTTTTGGGACTATCGAATCTGTCCAGCGTACTCTTTCTTTGAGTTTGCTAGAACCTTTAATAACGATGAAATCTCAGCCTTCTAGTCATCCTCCTCGACGACTATTCTCATACTAGCTCAAGCGCCTCTCGAGCCAACCATTATCCACAAACTCGAACCATCCCTCGAGTTATCAACATGCTTGGAATGATCCCGTCTGGATTATACCAAGACTACTTCACATCATGCCTTGCTTTATCTCATCATAGCAAAGTCCCATCTCAACATCATCATCAAATCCGTCCATATGAGCTTTATCATCCGCCACATATGCCGTGAGCAGCTTTTTCCTATTAAAGAGCCTTTCCCTTAGCTTTTGAATCATCTTGGACCAACTTGTCCAAATCCAACCTCTAATCAACTAATTTATAATAATCAATCAAATCAATCATTAATCCAAGTAATTAAGCATTCAAACATAATCTAAAAGCAATTATAACTAAAATGGCAATCTTGTAAATAAAGAGTCCAAATCTAACAAGCATGAATCATAAGTATTATCTCTACAACTTGATGGATGAACTTGCATAGGTTAACATGTATAACAATGGATGCCAAATCTTCATGAACAATGGATCTACACTTATGTTTAAGAAAATGCATGGAAATCACTATTTTAACACAAAATCAAACCACCAATCCAATATGCTCCTTTGGGTCCGTGTGAGAGATAACCACCACTCACCGAATCACCTAAACACCTCAAAAACAACACACTTCAGATCTGGACAGCGAAGGATCTAGCTTGATCCGCCAAAATTCCGCTTCTAACGATGAAATCCCTCTTCGATGGATGTAGATCTTCAATCTAAGCTCTTGGATCTTCGATTTGATCTTCAATTTGGGTGGAAGGAATCACTAGATTAAAGAAGAGAAAAGAGGTGAAGAAGTGTAGTACTCGAGCTCTAAAAATGGCAGCACTTCGTCGCTCCAAAACCCGGATCCCAAAAAGTGTAGAAGAACCGTGTATTTATAGGCAGAACCATAAGTCATTCGCCCCCTTAAGTCGCTCGTGACTTAACAAACCCTACGACCTAACAAACACGACTTATCCCAACATAGCCGCGTTCCTACTTAGGTCGTTTGGTCGACTTAACGACCTAACATAGGCGCGACTTAGCGATACTCACAATCTAACGGCTTAAGTTCTCACACGACCTAACTAAACACGGCTTAGCGACTTAACAGCATTGCCGACCTAGCGACTTTACCCTTAAGCCCTTACACGACCTAACTACATACACGGTCTAAAACGTGCACGACCTATAGAGACACGCGACTTAACTAAACACAGGGTCTCTCGACCAAACACCTAAGACGTTTGGACGACCTAACTACTCATAGTTACTAAACTTAGGTCGCTTACAACCTAACTATACACAGAACCTATCTTAGGTCGTTAACTCGCTCAACCATCCTATCTCCTTAGGTCGTAAACTCCTTAAGCCGCCTAAGCCCTTAAGTCGTCTAAACCCTAAGCTGCTAACTTCCATAGGTCGCTATCTCCCTTACTAATGCTACAAACTTCCCTAGGTCGCTCGTCCGACCTAAACTATAACACGATCTAACTGTCACACGACCTAACTCCTTAGGTCGTTCAAATCTTTAGGTCGCTCACTCTCCTTAGGTCGCTCCTCTTCACTAAGTCGCTCAACCGACCCAGACTTCTACACAACCTAAGCTACTACAGTTCTACGATCCTTCGATACATAGAAATATGGGTCGTTACATTCTCTCCCCCTTAGGAATTTCGCCCCCGAAATTCCAAACAAACCAGAGCAACCAAAAACTATTCTGCATGCCTACCATCCATAGCAATCAACAAACCATGTATCCAATTCCTAGCCTACCATGCAGAATTCTAAGACTAGAACAAGTTACATTTTCATGAGATGACACGACACCTCATGATCATTCCTTGAAGAGTTCAGGATGAGCTGCCTTTATCCTCTCTTCCACTTCCCATGTACAGTCGTTAACATCATCACTTCATTGTATCTTGAGCAACTTGACTACCTTCCTCCTAAGCTGTTTCGTGTCAGTTCCCACAACACGAAGCGGCTTACAAGGTCTCTTAATAACTGGATCAACTTCAAAATCTTCACAGCTATCAACAGAAACCACTGTATTCGAGTTGTGCACATACTTCCGTAGATACGATACACGAAAAAAATTGTGCACACCCGACACCTTTTCTGGTAACTCCAATTTATATGCGAGCTTTCCAATTCGCTCGATTATCGGGAATGGTCCAACAAATCTCGGAGTCAATTTTCCTTTTCTCCCGAATCGAATAACATTCTTTACTGGAGAAATCCTAACAAAAACCATATCACCTACGTTGAATTCCAAATCTTTACGACGCTTATCGGCATAACTTTTCTGACGGTCTTGGGCTGCCTTCATTCGTTGCCGATTGATCTCTATGCAATCCGAAGTTTGTCGAATCATTTCTGGCCCAAGTATCAACTTTTCTCCTGTTTCCAACCAACATGTCGGAGAGTTACACGGTCTTCCGTACAATGCTTCATACAGCGCCATACCAATGCTTGACTGGTAACTGTTATTATATGAAAATTCCACCAAATGAAGATGATCTTCCCACGATCCTCCGAAATCCAAAACACATGCTCTGAGGAGATCTTTCAAAACTCGGTTGACTCTCTCAGTCTGACCATCTGTTTGGGGGTGATAAGCTGTACTCAAACACAACTCGGTTCCCAAAACTTCCTGGAAGCTCTTCTAAAATCTACTAGTGAACAATGGATCTCGATCGTTTACTATACTTTTCGGAATACCATGAAATCGAACTATCCACTTAACATACAGCTCAGCCAACTTCGATGCAGTCCTGGTTGATTGAACAGGAATGAATCTTGCACTCTTAGTCAAACGATCTACGATGACCCAAATACCTTCATTTCCCGCTCTTTTTCTAGGTAGCCCATCGATAAAATACATCGATATTTGCTCCCACTTCCATGTAGGAACTTCTAATGGCTGAAGCAATCCACTTGGCTTCTTCTGCTCGGCTTTTACCAACTGGCAGTTCATACATTTGGAAATAAAATTTCCAACATCCTTCTTCATACCTTCCCAGTAATAGGTTCTCTTCATATCCCGATACATCTTATTTCCACCTGGATGAATTGTCATCTTCGAGTGATGACTTTCCTTCAGAACTTCATCTCTCAATTCATCTATATCAGGAACAACTAGTCGTCCTTGCTTCCGAAGCCAACCCTCTCGATCGACCTCGAATTCTTTATCCTTTTCTGGGTCAAATCCAGATTCCAAATCACGGATAATCTTGACAAGCTTATTATCTCGCTTTTGGCTCTCACCAATTCTTTCCACAAGAGTAGGTCTTATCGATAAGTTTGCCAACATCTCAGGTTCCAATTCGCATCTGGGCCTAAAGTCAAATCCAGCCAAATACTCGAGACTCTTCCATTCTGAAAACATGGCCCCCAATCCTGCATGTCTTCGACTTAACGCGTCTGCCACTGCGTTACCCTTTCCTGGAGTATAGGCTATACCAATATCATATGATGCTAAAAACTCTAGTTATCGTTGCTGTCGAAGATTCAAATCCTTTTGGGAGAAAAGATACTTCAACGACTTATGATCTGTAAATAGCTCGAATCGAACTCCCAATAGGTAATGTCTCCACATCTTCAAAGCAAATACAATTGCCGCTAGCTCCAAATCATGAGTCAGATAATTCCTTTCATGCGGCTTCAGTTGTCGACTTCCATACGCAACAACTTTACCCTTTTGCATCAGCACTGCTCCAAGTCCAGTACCACATGCATCGGTGTAAACCACCATCTCATCATTTCCACTTGGAATAGTCAAAACAGGAGCACTTGTTAGTCGCTCTTTCAGGATTCCGAAAGCTTGCTCACACTTAGCATCCCATCTGAATACTTGGTTCTTTTTCGTCAATCCTGTTAATGGTGCAGCTACCTTGGAAAAGACTTTGATAAATCGACGATAGTATCCTGCTAATCCAAGAAAACTTCTCACATCAGATGCATTCTTAGGTCTAACCCAATCCTGGATTGCAGCCATCTTGGCGGGATCAACCGCTATTCCATTACCAGAGATAATATGGCCTAAGAACCTCACTTCACTCTTCCGGAAGTGACACTACGAAAACTTAGCCTTCAGCTGATGTTTCCGCAAGGTCTCCAAAACAATGTGCAAGTGCATCTTGTGCTCTTCTTCAGTTCTGGAATAAATCAAAATGTCATCCACGAACACTAGTACGAACTTGTTCAACTGATCCCTGAACACTGTATTCATAAGATCCACAAAATATGCTGGTGCATTGGTCAATCCAAACGGCATTACCATCCACTCAAAGAAACCAGATGGTGTCCTAAAAGAAGTCTTCGGCACACTATCCTTTGCCACTCTTAATTGGTGAAATCCGGTTGCCAAATCTATCTGGGAAAACACCTTGGCTTCGTGAAGCTGATCGAACAAGTCATCTATTCTCGGCAATGGATACTTGTTCTTCTTAGTTACTTTATTCAGTTCACGATAATCCACACACAACCTCAACGATCCATCCGCTTTGGTTGCAAACACAACTGGTGCACCCCATTCGGACACACTACGCCGAATGAATCCTTTCTGTAGAAGATCATCAACTTGCACCTTCAACTCTTGCTATTCCCTAGGCGCCATCCACCTAAGAGGCATTACAACAGGCCTGGCTCCTTCAACTAGATCGATGCGAAACTCGATCTCTCTATGCGGCGGTAACCCTTTGACCTCATCAAAGACATCATCAAATCCATTTGCGATCGGTACCGATGACAGTCCATCCCGTGGAACAACCAGCGAATACATGAAGCTCATGAAGACGCCTTCCTCATGCTTACATCGTATCACAACCTTTCGCCCTTCCACATTCTCGACTGTCACCTCCAGCCTTTCACAATCAACCTTTGCCGCATACTTCCTAAGCCAGTCCATACCCAAAATAATTCCAAACCCCACAAAGTTCAAAACAAAACAATCACAAACAAAAGAGCAATCATGACTCGATACAACCAGACCACGGCATATCATACACAAACAAGACGAACCCCCAACTAGATTAGTCACAACCAATGGTCTATCAACAATATCCGGTTCCAAACCCAACCGGCCTACAAGTTCATTACAAACAAAAGAATGCGACGCCCCAGTATCGAACAACACTCTAACTAGAACGTCACAAATGGAAAGAGTACCTTGTACCACCACACTCTTTCCTTTCTCTTCTGCAGTAGGAGCTTTTGAAGATGATGGAACAGCCCCCAAAGCATAAGCTTGCACAATCTGCTTGTCCTTTCGCGGTTCTGGACAATTCCTCTTGATATTCCCCGGCTTGTCACAGTTGTGGCACTTTATCGGCACCTTTGGATTCTTGCAATCTCTGGAGAAATGGCCCTTCTGCTGACAATTGTAGCAGGTCACTTCACCCTTCGGCTTCTTCTGGCCATCCTTACCCTTCTGCTGCTGCTGCTTCCTCTCCTTGTTTCCACCTTGCCGTGGTTTAGACTCTTCCTTGGTCACAGCAACAACAGATCCTTCTTTAGGAAACAGGTTCTCATGCCTGAGAGCCTTCTCCACAAGCTTCTCAAATGGATCATCCAGATGATCCACCAACTGCCTCCCAAGATAAATGTCCAAGCCTGTCACAAACTTCTCGTTCTTCTGATATGGAGATTCAATATAAGACCGAGCATACTTGGACAAGGCTTCAAACTCAGAAACATACACAAGAACTGGTCTTCCACCTTGCTTGATCTCCACAAACTTCTTGAACAAGACAGATTTCTGAGCTGTAGAAATGAACTTAGCTTCAAATCTGGCTTGGAATTGCACCCAAGTAATTTCTTCCTCCGGAGTATCAATGGTGATAGAGTTCCACCAATCAGAAGCTCTTCCCTGAAGTTGTCTTGATGCGAGCTTCCTTTTGGTTGCATCCTCGATTCCCAAGTCACCAAAGATTCTTCTACAAGCATCTATTCATCTCTGGACTTCAATGGTTGACTCTGTTCCCAAGAAAACTTTCCCTCCAAGAGCAGTATAGTCTTTACACAACTTAGCAAAATCCACCGGTCTTGGAGCTTGAACTTGAACCCCAACATCTACTGCTGGCCCCGGAGCTGGCATCCTCCTCATGATCGAAGTCATCATAGCCTCGAACATAGCAGCATACTCAGCAGCCCCCTCAGCAGCACGGCCTTCCCTAGCAGCTGGTCTCCCTCTTCGACTCATTCTTAACATCTATAAAAAAATGATTAGTGCACCTTGAGAAACAACTGCATAAGAGGTTCAAATCCTTCTAAGCCACTGTATTATATATAGTAATCATCCATAAAAATACAATTACGTCTCTCATACTTAGTTACGTCAGCGAGCGTTGGATAAAATCGATTAACCAAAGCTCTGATACCAAATGTGACGACAACCCATGACTCCTGCACTAAACAAGGAGATGGCGCGCTGAAAGGTGTGCCAGGAAGCCATGGATGATCGTCAGGGTAAGGTAAAAACAGCGGAGTCTATCGTATTACTCACAGCGCATGGGTAAAATACAATAGAAAATATATATATATATATATATATATATATATATATAGTGAAGCTCCACAAAACAGAATCTCGTCAAATAATCCTCATAGTAGTTTGGTACAAAAATCTGAATAGTCAATACATCAAGCCTCACTACATATCACTCAGAGAATATACAAGCAGCGGAACATTCAGTACATATAGTAAGAAATAATACGCAAGCCTCTAGCTCGTCTTCGTCGTCAACATCGCTGGTCACTAAGAACGGCACCTGTCACCTGCTACCTAGTCTGCCCATCCCAAAACGGATGAACAGCCCAAGGTAATAGAGTTGAACATAAAACCTTGAGTCAGACAGCGGTCTTAGTGAGCGGTAAATTAACTAACAACATACCAAAAGAGCATAAAGGTAAAAGGAATAAGAACCCAACCCTCCCACTCCACCTCTTTCTACAGTGATAGCCCCCAGACACACTAAGCAGAAATAAACATAGCAAATCAGACATTTAAAGTAAAGCAATTATCACTCGAGTCAAGGTCGATGTTTTCCAAGTACAAACCCCCAAGGCCTAAACCAAGATCAGATAAGCACCCAGAAAGCACCGCTCTTGCGACCGAATGATGATACAACCAAACATCCATGACTCTGGCTATCACTATTGTCATTGCTTCGATACCACCGTTAACTGAATGACCGGCACATTCTTTTAGCCGTTCGTCAAGGGCTAATGGTAACCCCGGTTCTAGACAGAACTCCGCACGTCGTCGCAGCCCGTGCCTAGGGCTAAGTGGGTAGCACCCAAGTAGGACAAGATCTTCCCCTGTCTAGAAGTCCCTTTATATTCGGCTGTGTGGGACAGTTGATTGCAACAACTGCCAGGGTTGTCTTGTTCGGGACTGACCAGTAAGGGATGGTTTCGGCCTTGTGTTGCAGGGGATTTAGGGTGGATCCTCGATACGGTGATCTAGGTCACGTAAGGGCGGTACCTCAATTACCCTGCCATTGATGGAAACCCATTCTTCCTACATGCCCTTACGGTTTTGATTGTATTACCCACTTTGTGGCTAGTATGCTGGAATTTAATGAATGTAACAATTTCGGCTATTTCTTATTTACTTGAAAACCCTAGACCCTATTATAATATCACTGGATTTCCTATCAAATGTTTTGGTTAGCGTAAGGTAAAAACTTACCCATATTTATGTGTGGGGAGTCTTATGTGATACCTTTTCTTTTCAAAGGTTTTCAAAGTTAAGAAACCTTAACCTGTTACTCCCACCAGACACATGTCTGACCTGGAGTTTATCTTCCGTTTTCTTAAACTCTTGGGTACTCAAATTTTTACGAGTAGCCAAGGGATTCATGTTAGCTTTGACGAATTCTAGAAGAGCAATGGAGCAGGAGGCTTCAGCATTTGTAGATATATATATATATATAGTGTTCCGTTGTGTGTTCTCTGATTCGTTTGTTTGAGTTGTATCTTGTGTTGTAATAACTAGACAGGTGTTTATAACTGTCTATTATGTGATGTATAATCCGTGTAACTATGATAGATGTTGTATACAATGTACTATTTTATGTGATTAATATAATTTATTCATTCCGCTGTTGAGTTTCTGATGTTGTTTCTTTTCTTTCTTCTCTATCTTTCTCTTTTCTATCCCTTTCTTTCTTAAAGATGATATGTCTTTCCATGGAGAGAAAGATGGGTCGTCACAGATTTATTCTGGGCCATTCGCTGGGCTGCGATCCACTTCAATCGACCGTCGATTCACTGGTACTGCTGTGTAGAGAGTTACGTGCGTAGTCCATCGGCGCAGTTCGCTGAGTGGTTTAACGGTCAGATCGTCAGGAAAAATTCGATTAGGGCTTGGGTTTTTACCGTCGGTGTTTCGTCGTCGTCCGACGAGGTGATGGGCTTCGAGGGTTTGGCGCTTCTCGTGGAGGGCGCGCAGGCCATGGCTGGCCGTGGGATGTGGCGTAGTGATGGCTCTGGCCGCGGCTAGGGCACAATAGGGTCGAGTGAACGATAATGGTGCTTATGTGCAAGCTGATGTGGGTATGTGATGTGTTTTCTTTTATTATTTCATTTATTTCATATTTTCGAATTTAAATCGTTCTAATATCAATAACTTTCGCATACGAGGTCCAATTCATGCGCAGTTTCTTGCATTGGGATCGTATTGAACTTTCGGACATTATAACGCAGGTTTAGTCGAATTATAAGATCATTTGAATTTGAGCCATAAATTGGATTTAAATTCAGAGGTGAGTGATTTGACCCACTTACTACTTCTAAAATTTCTTATGTTAGATAAATTTTATTTATGATGTGGTTAGGAACTTATTTATGGTTGTTTGGTATATTTAAATTGCTATTCCTATTAATTTGAATTATATTGAATTAGATTGTCATTTAAATTATGATTTAATTTAGAATTTCAAGTTAATTACCTATGAATAATAATCTGTTAATTGTTGATATTCATTGTTTGAAATGGATGATGATTATGATGGATGCTTGATTTTTTTCATGTTGGATGATTGGATGATATGTTTGATTTATATATTGTGGTCACTCTACAAGTTCCCTTAGTTAATGTTTAGGAAAATCACTATGGGTTGAAATGATATATACCCGAACAATCTATAGATTAAGAAAAAATCGTTATGTGTTGGAATTATAAATTCGAGTGATTTTATGGACTTTTACAAAATTTGGGATTGCGATTTGAAATGATATATAACCATAAAATTTTAAATTGCAGATTGAAATGGTAAATATCCATGTCACTTGACCCTAGGGTATAGAATTATATACGGACACTGGATTGGTTAAATTAAATGATTTTAATCCTTAAGTTTTGAATTTAATTGAATGATATTTTTCAATAAGAATTGATTTATGTAAATTGAATTATTATTGAAAGTCAAGTTTATGTTGAAATTTGAATTGGTTTAAAGGAATTGTTTAAAGAATTTAACTAAAATGTTAAGTTGAATTTTTGAAGTTTAATGGAAATTTATCGGAATTGAGTTATTAAATTTGTTTGAAATATAACTTTGAAATATTTTGGAATTTGAGTAATTTAAATTGATATTTCAAACATGTTTTGAAAGAAACGAAGAATTTAATAATTTATTGAGAGTTTGAATTGAAAGATTGAAATTGGGTTTGTTGATTTGGAAATTTAAATGGTTTAGATGTATTGAAAAGAAATAAATAGTTTAAATTAACGTTAACTTCAAATTCATATTTTAATGTAAACTGTTAAAAATATACTATTTTAAGATTTCTAATTATTAAGATTTTCAAATTTTTAAACATTTTAACCTATATTAACTATATCTATTATTTTAACCTATTTAAACCAATGTAATTTATTTTTAACTAACCAAACCATTTAATTTTTTTTAAATCTAATTAATCTATTTGAAGTTATTTAATCTATTTTAATCTATTTTCAATCTATTTAACTATCTTAAATCAATTTAAAGCCATCTTTAATATATTTTTAATATTTTAGAGTATTTTAACTAATCTAAATTTATATTATTATGTTAAACTATTTATAACTATTTAAAGTATTTTCTAAATTTTCAGACTAAGTAAAGGGGAAGTATTTATATTCAAATTCATTGGTTTAAAAGCAAATATGATGAAATAACCTAAGTTGGAATTTATAACATATTTTGAGTAAATATGATGATTTTGAAATGAGGGCTTAGCCTATTTTGAAAATATGATTTCGAAAGTGATATGCTTTGAATTGAATACAATATTTTGATATCAACTATGAATTGATTTTGGAAATTTAAAAGAGCCATCTAGTGTGTAATAAGCGATTGGTTGTTAAAAAGACCGATATTGGATATTGTCATACTCTTTGCCAATAACGAAAACCACTTTAACAACTGTGTACGTGGTGGAGATTCCAAAAATGAAGTAGGATGGTTTGGTGAACGATTCTGCATGAGGTATTTATATGACCCTGATTCCCATGAGTCAGCTTGATGTGGCTAAAACAGGAGCTATACGAGGCCAAGTGGGGTCATTCCCTCTATTGGGCACATTTCTTCGATATTATATTTTGAATTTGTGATTGATTTGGTGGCCACCCCTTGATTTAGATTATGGGAGTGTGTCCTAGGTGGGCATTAGCAACTGCCTTGCGTTACCACCAGTCCGCGAGTGCAATTGATATATCTACCCTGGCATTGCCTTGAGTGTCATGTTCACATGCCCTAGCATGCCTTCTACAAGTTTGTTTTATACTATATCTATGGAGTGCCCTCTGTTAGCCCTCTAGTTTACGGGAGGAGTTATTGAACTGTATAGACCATGGGAATATATAAAATGTGTTAAGGGAGATCTGGGTAATGTCGTAACGCTATTTTAATACTTTTACTTTACTGTAGACATATTATAATAGCGTATTTACTACATAGTAGATAATTTAACGGATCCTTAGGAGATGTGAATCTTGAACATCTCTTAAGTTACCGCGTTCACGTTATACATTAGATAGGAGACGTCAAACCCCGTAAACATCTCTCATGCCGCCACACTCATATTTGCCGTTGATTTAACTTACATAAGATCTTTTAGTTCTGACTCGAGTGTTTTGTCTTTTCTATTCGCTCAGGTTAGACTAAGCATTTTAGGGTTGAAGACCTTATTTCTGAAGGACGAAGGCGAAGATTTGTACTATTACTATTTATGATATTTATTCTGCTGCATCATGTTGTTCCGCTGCATTTATTTATTTATTTATTTATTTATTCTTGTTGTCTGTGACTCTGATTCTGTATTGTATAAGTACAATCAAATTTATTCGTAAAACAAGTTCATGAACTGTTAATTGATTATTATATTTTGTCATTCTGCTGTGAGATTCTGTATTTTGTTTTATTTCTTTCTCTTTTTCTTATTTACCCCATAACAATATGCCCTTTAGAATGGTTTGAGTCCGGCATGTGTGTCTGCTTAAAACGTCCAAAAAGGCAGGTAGTTACAGCTGGTGTCAGAGCTTCGATTTAGCGATAACCTTAGCTTTGTGGGGTCTGACTCATATTAAAAAGGGCAGTAATACCTAGAATGAGTCATTAGTGTATATATACGAGAGAGCGTATAAGGTTTTTATATTATGTTAATTTGTTCCGTTTTGTATTTATAAATTCTGGTTGGTGCATAGGACGCTATGACATCGATAAGGATTTCTAAACACTTAACAGGACAGACCGACATAATATTATTTTGACATATAGGTGAATGAAATAATTCTACCTATTATATATTTTGTATATAAAGTAGTAAATTTTATAAATGATATATTTGGTTGTAATATATTTGTTTGTTAGGTAGTGGTATTTATATATATATTGTTTGAAAATAAAGATTTACAAATAAAACAAGCATAAACTGAAAATTTGAGAACTAAATTTCCAGGATTTTTTGAAAATTTCTTTCAGAAGATCTTAGAATATAGTATTAATATTATTTGGAAGTATTTTCTGATATAAATATGTCAATATAATTTGAAGGAAATTTTTTAAAGAAATTTTGGAAAGAAATAAGATCTGTACTCCACTCTCTGCCACTGGAAAATAATTTCGGTGATGAGTGCACGCATCATCGACGTTCATTTTCTAGTTTCAAAGTGGGAAGGCGATTATAGTAGTTTTACTGCAGTTTTGTTTTGATAAACAAATATAAATTTAAAATTGTTTTAAATCTAATTGGATATATAGGTTGTAAGTATATACATCTATCTATTATTTTTAAATGATTTGAAATAGAACCCGGCATTTAGTTCTTAAATTTCTATGAATTGGAGATTTCAATTATTGAAATGAAATGAAATTTAACTATTTAATAATTGAAACTTCTAAATGAAAATAAGAAATTAAATGCTAAGTCATAAATGTAGAATATAAGAAATTTGAAATTTGTAACCTGTAAATAAAAAGGATATGAAAATAAGAAATGGTAATTATTGAACATTTATTTACTAAAACGAAATAAGATAAACTTGTGCAACTTTCAATTGCATTCTGAAAAACATCTATATAACTTACCAATATTAAAAGTTGTAACATTAAATAGGAATATGTAATGGAATATTATATAAGTAAAACTTAAGTAATGGAAATGCTCATTGGAATTATTATTTTTTATAAATAAGAACTTGATATTATAGTTATTATAAACTTAAGTTATAATTAAAATACTACTAGTTAAATGTAGTAGATAGATGAGTACTGCATGTAAAGGATTATGAACTTAAGATTTGTTTGAAGCTATTGATAATGAAAGTAAATAATAAATTGAATACTATATTTAATTTAATGGTTATGATTTCGGGAAAGTTAAAATGATTTAGAAAATGGATTCAATAGTCAATAACACTATATAAGGAAATTAATGTAAATTAAAAAAGTAAGAAACATAAGGATGGACTTATGCATAAATGAGTAAGATTATCCTATGGAAATTAGGTATCTAAATTTATAAATGTAAACTAAACCGTAATAAAATGTATGCAATACTTAAATCATGAAATCATAGATTATTATAAACAATTGAGTGGACATAACTTATGTGAATATGAATGTAAAGTAATGCAAAGAAATTTCCACTAAATGAATAAATGAAAAATGAATTTTGTAAGTAATGAAATGGAGATAAATATATAAGTACTGAATGAATGAATGTGAAATTAGTTACAAAGAAGCATATATAGTACTTTAAGAATTGATTTACATATGTTTAAAATTTTGTATATGAGTAACATATGTAATAAAAGGTAAATAACATATGTAAATAAATGAATGTAAATAAATAGAATTTAAGTATTATATGAATGAATGGAAATTGAATTTTGTAAGAAATCAAATTAAAGAAGTTAATCATGGAATGGATGAAAAATTAAGAACAATAGATGTTGAAAAGCAAATTTATAAGAGCAACTTAAATTACATTGGAAATTATTGTTTGTTTTGGTTTACGGATTGTTTGGGAAAGGATACTTCTAATTGTCTTGATGTATGAATAACCTGTTGAGTTTTATCTAAGACTGTTGAGTGTATGGTATACTTAGTAGTTTATTTGTCATCCTATATGATTAAAGTATCCAAACCCGAACAAACCATTTGTTTAGCTTGATTTGGGTGAATGGTTGATTTGTTTGATTTCATGTGATGATTTTATGCTTGGTTGCGAGTGATTGTTGTTACGTTGCTTTGATTTGTTTTGCTTTTAGTTGAAACAACCAAATTACTTCACCTTTATATAATTATTAACTTATTTGGATTATATAAGTGTAATACAGGTTATAGAAGCAATTGCTACTGCTTTTGATTTCATAAAATAAGCGTTATTTGCCCGACAAATAGGTACATTCTTGGATTACAGTTTTATAGCGATATTATATTGTTTTTCCCACTGTTGGGATATACTATTTTGAAAAATTATGATATATATTACTTTTATTGATATTATGATTTCTCTCGAGACTCGTACAAAGTAGACTCTGTCGAAATTTTCCGAAAATTTTGGACTTAGAAAATTTTGTGAAATGTATTTCAAACTTTTATTTACTTAAATATGAAAGGATTTATTTGTTATAAATTTATATTTTATTTAAATTATTTATTTATGTAAATTAATTGTTTATAAAATTTAGTATTTTGAATAAGAGAAATATTAATTTCTTAATTCCTCTTTTCCCTTTTTTCCTTTTCGAGGACGAAAAGTTTTGAGTGGGGGAGAGTGTAATGACCGAAATTTTCGATAGTTGATTTAAACAAGATTTTGTGATTTAATATTGAAGGAAATAAAAAATTTGTAATTTAATGATGCCCCACCTCTATACTCACGCTAGCCAAGGACACTACGGGGTAATGCCGTCAACTAGCACGAAGAATAAAGCTGTCGAGGAGCGACCATCCGTGTAATTGCTTTGTGCGAGCACCGATATGTCAGATAGTATAACATGCATTTCATTTCAAGAGGAAATCCGACACATCGATACAGACTCAAAGCTACTACATAGTGGCTATGTGGTCTTCGAAAACAAATATAGAAATAAACATAACATAAATCAGTCACAGATGTTCATATCTCAAAGGCGGAAACAGATATGAATATAACACATAGAAGTGTTCATCAGAGTAGTGGTCAAACAAGATCCACAATATCACAAAAGAATAGATACAAGTGCTAGACAAAAGAATAAGTATACATTAAGGAGTCTTTATCTCGAATGTATAAAACAAAAACTAATAATCTAAAGTAGTTAGCCAAAAAATCAGGCGACAGTCCCTGATAAAAGGTCAAGTAGAAGCACCTGTAATAACTCGGTCTGACCCGAGTATTATTTAATAGGAAAATAATAAACGGATCAGTCTAGCTATAAATATCAAATAAAAATGAGATAGGATAAGAGATACGATAAAAACGTACGATAACAAAAATGTCATACTGCGACATGCATACCTTAAATATCAACAAAAATCATACAATATCTCAAGAAATCTCGAAGCACTAAAAAGAATGCCATATTCTTTGTTTTGTTCACCAAACCACAAATATTGACAAACATATCAATGCCAATCGTAAAAGTTGGTGAAATACAAATTCTAGAAATCATCAATTAGAAATCCAGAAATCACAAAAGGGGAAGGCCTATCACAAAACGAGAGCATAAAAACTCACCAACACGTGTATCACAAACGGAATGCTATTCCATGGTCGCTAACCATAAAATTTGAGCCAAAGCCCATGGATCGCTACCCCCACAAAATTGAGCCGAAACTCCACCAAAGGATCTTCATAGATCCACAAGTGTAAATCACAACAGGCTAGTAAATGAATGAGTTAGGCTTCATGTCCCATAACCACTGGCTTAACTTAATTATTTGCGAACAAATTGAAGACTTCCACTCGAAAATAAGTGTAAATTACACTAAGCTAGTAATTATATGAGTTTAGCTTCATGTCCCATAACCGCTGGCTTAACTTAAATATTTACGTACAGATTGTAGATTTCCACTCGAAAGTTGTCACAAGAGTTCAATCGAACAAGTCCAAGAATTAGCCGACAAAGTAAACGCAAGCGTTTCATACCACTTGTTTTGCTAAGCCGTTTAATTAGATTTCTCATACGAATGAGGTAAAGGTTTGTATATACTAATAGGTTGGAAAACGATTTTATACACGAGCTTTATATTGAAAATAGTGTTGAAATCGTTTTGATGAAAGAGTTTTAATATTTTCGACTACTATAGAAACCTTTGTATTTTAAAGTGACAAACCACAAAAATGATTGTAAAAACAACCAATCATCAAAGAATTCACATATGAAGACATGAATCAAAATCCATAGAAATCGATACCGAATCCATCAAATTGGATATTCTCAAAAAAAAATCCCAAAGAAGAAGTAATCAAAGTCGATAATAAATGATAATAACAAATCGGATAATCACGAATCGATAAAAATTGGAATCTCAAGCAAAATAGGCAAATTGGGATGAAGCAAGCAGGTCAGTCAACTGGACACCGAGTTCAGTCGACTGGCCTAATGCCTGGAAAACTCTCGGGTTCCAAGTCAGTCGATTGGACCCTGTTTTCCTGTATTTCCAGCCTAGCCTCCAACGGGAAAAATCCCAAACAATTTGTGATCGGTCGAGCGATGGGCGCTAGGGGTTTACGCCAATCGGCAACCCAGCCCTATAGGCTCTTCGATACGCCACCAAAAGCATGATCAAACATCAAAGCTAAGATTTTTAAAGATTTAACTTCAAAACACCAAAATTTGGAATATTCATAAAACCAGTTCAATCCAAAGCAAATGAACATGAATAGATATTAGGAATTCATACCTAACAACAAAGATAGATATAGACAAAGATGTGAGATAAAAATCTCACCTTTTACTCAAAAACAAGGAAGGAGAAGCTTGAAAACAAAGGAAGATCAACCACTCTTCAATCTCAACTCTAATAGCTTTCAATCTATGCTCATAAGAAAATATTTCCTAAGTTAGGGTTTAGGAATTTCTGAAAATGGAAGAGGGATTGAGATGGAGAAGATGCTTACCTAAGCTTCTCTTTGAATTTGGAGCTAAAACTTGGATTTGCAAATGAAGCTAGGGCTTAGGAATTTCCATTTCTAATCACTTCCCCTATTTTTCTAAAGCTTGAAGTGTTAGGAATTATTATGAAGGAATGAAGAGGAGTGGAGTGGAGTTGGGTTGATAAGTTGGGGTTAATGGGCTGATACCCAAACCCAAACCCAAAGCCCTAAATGAAAATGCCAAAATCCTAGCTAACTCCAAACATATTGATGTTTATGCTCAAAAAGGTCGCAAATGATATTTTGGACTCAATGGAAGTGGTCTCGAGTCCTAATTCGGCTGTTTGCAAAAAGTAGCTTTTCGGACCTAAATCCGACTAACGATGCTATATTTAAATCAAATATTTAAATATACAATCATAAAATACGCGGGTTGTTACATTTAATAATGAGATAATAACAAAATGAAATATAACAATGTTAATTATAGTTGATCAGTAACAATTGTAACAATTTAAATGAAATTATAATTAATCGAAGTGATTTAGATATTATTCTTGGTTATAAATTGAATATAAGAAAAACCAATGTAAGTATTGAATTAATTAATGAAATAGTATATAATGAATGGAATTGAATAAAACCAGCATTATATAAGTAATTATAATATTTGTTTGCAATAATAAACTTCAAATTGTTATAAATGTAACCTATGGTAAATGGTGAGAATTTATTACTATACGTTACCTTTTTATTTATTCTATTAAATTAAATTGGAAATCAATTGCAATAAATTTAATTAAATATTATGTTAATGTAAATTAAGGTAATGGTTGGAAATAATGTTAATTTTATTCATAATATGGTAATTAGTTGAATGAAAAGAATGGAAGTGAATATTAATCAATTTATTGGAATTTAAATTGTAATGATTGAATTTAGTACAATTAAAGGAAATTAAATATTATGTTAATCGGAATTAAGATGAAATTGGAGAATATTGGTGCACTAAGATATAAACCAATATTAATTTAACCCATAAGATGATAATTGATGGAATACCAAGATTTAAAACCAAATAAATGGACTTATTAAGATTTAATTTATAATTACTGAACTTGTTAAAAATTGAAACTAAAAACAGAAATTTTGCAATATTCAATATTAAATTGATATGGAAATTTGTTTAAAGGGGATTATAAATTACTAAGCCATCCAAAATGATAGAAATTGTAAATTATTAAATTTGGATAGAAAAAGTGATTAAATTAATTTAATATTAATTTATTTAATTAACATGAAAATACCCATTTTGGCCACTAACTCAGATTTCAACGAAACCTGTTTCATCGTATCCTTAACAGTAAATTATTGTAAGGTTTCAAGTTTCGTAGCGATCGGACTTGACATTTGATCGTACGGACTCGAAATGCTTAGAAATCAATTTAGTTGAAATCAATTTGGAATAAGCTGATTTTAACATAACTTCTTCATACGATGGAACAAGGACTTGAAACCTATTCCATTGAGTTTAAAAGTATTGAAAACATCTATTTTAATATATGGGATGAACCATTTCGTTTCGGGAATGAAACGTGCTTTTCGGGTCGTTAACTGTCCAACTTCCAATGGATCTGGTCCTTTCTTTTCCATTTCAGCTATACCTATAAAAAGCCTGTTATAAACCCTAGTTATTTCTTATTCCTTTTGTCTGTATGTACATTTCCTTCTCAATTCCTTATTCCAATCGCAGATAAACCAAAACCAAAACCCTCAATTCAATTTCAAATTCAATTCCAAAATTTAAACGCCCCAAAATATATCGAATTATATACCGATTTGAAGCTCTCGACGAGTGCAAATCAAATCTGCGGTCTATTTTTCAATTTGGATTTCTATGTCGCAAGAAAGGGATGATTTATTCCTGGCTGTTCGTTGGGCTGCGATCGACTTCGACCGATCGTCGATTCATTGGTACTGCTGTATAGAGAGTTAAGTGCATAGTCCATCGGTGCAGTTCGTTGGGGGTTTAACGGTCAGATCGTCGGGAAAAATTCGATTAGGGCTTGGGTTTTTAGCGGTGGCCGGCGGTGTTTCGTCATCGTCCGACGAGGTGATGGGCTTGGGGGGGTTCGGTGCTTCGTCTAGAGGGTGCGCAGGCCGTGATATGTGGCGCAGTGATGGCTCCTGCGGCGGCTAGGGCACAGTAGGCTCGAGCAAACGATAGTGGTGCTCGCATGTAAGCTGACGCGGGTAATGTGTTTTCATTTATTACTTCATTTATTTCATATTTTTGAATTTAAATCGTTCTAACGTCAATAATATTCGTATAAGAGGTCCAATTCATGCGTGGTTTCTTGCATTGGGATCGCCACGAAATTCCAGACATTCTGACGCTGGTTTGGTCGAACTCTGAGATCGTTTGAATTTGACCCATAAATTGGATTTAAATTCAGTTTAAATCTAGAGGTGAGTGATTTTACCCACACGCTACTTCTAAAATTTCTTATATTAGTTAGATTTAATTATGATATGGTCAGAAATTTATTTATGGTTGTTTGATATATTGTTATTCCTGTTAATTTGAATTATATTTAATTAGATTGTCAATTAAATTATGATTTAATTTAAAATTGCCAGTTAATTACCTATGAATAATAATATGTTAATTGTTGATATTCATTATTTAAAGCGGATGGTAATTATGATGGATGCTTGATTTTTTTTTTCATATTGGATGAGTGGATGATATGTTTCATTTATATATTGTGATCACTCTGTAAGTTCCCTTAGTTATTGTTTAGGAAAATCACTATGGGTTGAAATTATATATACCCGAACGATCTATAGATTAAGAAAAAACCATTATAGGTTGAAATGATATACTAGAGCAATTTTATGGATTTATATTAAATTCGGGATTGCGGTTTGAAATGATATATAACCGTAAAATTTTAAATTGCAGATTGAAATATAAATATCCGTATCACTTGACCCTAGGGTAGAGAGTTATAAATGGATACTGTATTGGTTAAATTAAATGATTTTTGAATCCTTAAGTTTTGAATTTAATTGAATGATATTTTGCAATAAGAATTGATTTACATAAATTGAACTATTATTGAAAGTCAAGTTTATGTTGAAATTTAAATTGGTTTAAAAGAATTGTTTAAAGAAATATAATTAAAATGTTAAGTTGAATTTTTGAAATATAATGGAAATTTATCAGAATTGAGTTATTAAATTTGTTTGAAATATAACTTTGAAATATATTAGAATTTGAGTAATTTAAATTGATATTTCAAGCGGGTTTGAAAGCAATATAGAATTTAATAATTTATTGATAGTTTGAACTGAAAGATTGAAATTGGGTTTGTTGATTTGGAAATTTAAATGGTTTAGATGTAATGAAAAGAAAGTTTAAATTGATGTTAACTTCAAATTCATATTTTGATGTAAACTATTAAAAATATACTATTTTAAGATTTCTAATTATTAAGATTTTCAAAATTTTAAACTTTTTAACTTATATTAACTATATCAATTATTTTAACGTATTTAAACCAATGTAGTTTATTTTTAACTAATTAAACCATTTAATTTATTTTAAATCTAATTAATCTATTTTATGCTATTTAATCTATTTTAATTAGATTTAATATATTTTAAATCTATTTAACTATCCTAAATCAATTTAAAGCTATTTTTAATCTGTTTTTAATATTTTAGATTATTTTAGCTATTCTAAAAATTATTTTATTATGTCAAACTATTTATAACTATTCAAACTAGTTTCTAAATTTTCAGACTAAGTAAAGGGGAAGTGTTTATATTCAAATTCATTGGTTTAAAAGCAAATATGACGAAATAATCTAAATTGGGATTTATATAACATATTTTAGGTAAATATGATGATTTTGAAATAAGGGTTTAACCTATTTTGAAAATATGATTTCAAAAGTGAATATGATTTTGAAAGTGATATGGTTTGAATTGAATACGATATTTTGATATTAACTATTAATTGATTTTGGAAATTTAAAAGAGCCATCCAGTGTATACTAAGCGATTGGTTATTAAAGAGACCGAGATCAGATATTATCATACTCCCTGCCAGTATTGAAAACAAGTTTAACAACTGTGTACGTGGTGGAGATTCCAAAAATGAAGTGGGATGGTTTGGTGAACGATTCTATGTGAGGTATTTACGTGACCCTGACTCCTGTGAATCAGCTTGAGGTGACAAAAATAGGAGCTATACCGGGCCAAGCGGGGCCAATCCCCATATCGGGCACATTTCTTCGATACTATAGTTTGACTTTGTGATTGATTTGGTGGCCATCCCTTGATTTTGATTATGGGAGTGTGTCATAGGCGTGATGTAGTAGCTGCTATGCGTTACCACCACTCCGGGAGTGCAATTGGTATATCTACCCTGACATTGCCTTGAGTCCCGTGTTCACATGCCCTAGCGTGCCTTCTACGAGTTTGTTTTGTACTATACCTATGAAGTGCCCTCTGTTAGCCCTCCTGTTTACGAGGGGAGTTACGGTACTGTATAGACTACGGGAATATATAAAATGCGTTAAGGGGGATATGGGTAACGCCCTTAATGCTATTTTAATACTTTTACTTTACTGTAGACATATTATAATAGCGTATTGTATTACATAGTAGATAGTTTAACGGATCCTTAGGAGATGTGAATCTCGGACATCTCTTAAGTTACTGCACTCACGTTAGACACTGGATAGGAAATGTCAAACCCCGTAAACATCTTCGATGCCGTCACACTCATATTTATCGTTGATTTAACTTACACAAAATCTTTTAGTTCCGACTCAAGTGTTTTGTCTTTTCAATTCGCTCAGGTCAGCCTGAGCATTTCAGGGTTGAAGACCTTATTTCTAGAGGATGAAGGCGAAGATTTTACTAATACTATTTATGATATTTATTCCGCTGCATCATGTTGTTCCACTGCATTTAGTTATTCTTGTTATTTGTAACTCTGATTCTGTATTGTATAAGTATAATCAAATTTATTTGTAAAACAGCTTCATGAACTGTATTTGATTATTATATTTTATCATTCCGCTGTGAGATTCTGTATTTGTTTTATTTCCTTCTCTTTTTCTTATTTACCCCCATAACAATTTGCCTTTTTGAATGGTTTGAGTCCGACATGTATATCTTCTTAAAACATCCAAAAAGGCAGGTCATTACACCTTATGCGCCCGCATAATTGCAGATAATCCCTTTATTCCGCGATATCTCCCTCGAAGTGGGATTGGTATTTTTAAGTTGTATTAACATCTATGGATGCAGGGAAACAGATTGGAGGGATCCAACTGGATTCCTCAAATATATCATTTATTTTTCATATATAGTGATATATAATGTGTGTAGATAATCTGTTATAGATTATTGTTGTAATTTGAATTATTGGATGTTATAATAGCACTGGCTTTAATTTTGGAATTTTTAAATATCTTAAATATTATTTTTGAATTCGAAGGAATAAAAAGGAATTTTGGATATAAAAATATTTATATTGGAATTTGGGTTATTTTAAAGGAAATTGAGTTGAAAATAATAATAATAAATGTTTGTTTTATTTGTACTTAACTGTTCATAAATTGTTTAAGGTAGAGATATTTAAAGATGAATTATATAAAAGAATTCATAAAGGATATTCTGAAATTATGAAAAGGAGTTGATGTCAATATTAAAAATAGATACGAAAAAACAAATGGAATTATTAAAGTAATGGATTCATAAAAAATGAAATTTTATAAGCGAGATTATTTTTATAAAAAATGCAACTCAAAGGAGTTATAAAATTTATAAACAATGTTTATAAATAAGGGATATCGATATCGGATGATAGATTGGGAATATAAATTTATAGGGAGGATTTATATTAGAATATGGAAATAGGGTGAGAAAAATAGTGGACACTATTTTTGAAAGTGAAAATGGTTAAGGAGATTGGAATGGAAGTGATGTGATGTGATTCGAGAGGAATTTAAATATTAAATTGGTTATTGAGGTTAAAATATATTTTTAATTCTAAGAAGTTAAGTTTGTTTTTAAAAGGAAAATTTTGTTATTTAAAACTATGAAATTTTAAACTAGTTAGGATTGAAATACTTCGGTAAGTAGATTTTTAAATATTAAGTACATATTTTAGTTAATTCTAACTTTTAAAATCAGCTTTAAAAATTTATTTGTTATCTAAAAATGAGTTATTGATGTTTGTAAAAGTGTTTTCGATATTTTAAATAATTACTTGAACATGTTTTAAAAATAATTTTTTAACTACTTATTATATATATATATAGAGTTTTGAAGTGATTGAAAATTTTATTTATAAATCTCTCGAGATTCATAAATAAGGCTTATAAATGGATATGATTTTGAGGAGAGGAATTTTATAAGGGATTTGGAGGAAATGAAATTTCAAAAAGTTGAATATGAGAATTTTTAAAATGAAATCCGAATTCATAATTTTTTTTATAAATTGTTGGATGGGGTTATAAATATGTATACTGGGTTTTGAAAATGGAAAAAGGGAATTTATTAGTGATTCCGAAGACTTATGAGATAAGTTATGAAATATTCACTTTAGTATTGATATTTGAAAATATTTTGGAAAATAAGACTTATAATATTTTCCTAAATATAAAAATGGAAATTTGGGAATTTTGCTAAGTGTTGAGATGGTTTGAAAATACCATGTTATGGATTTAAGTATTTGAAATTGTTTTCAAATATTGCAATACGGAAAGTGATTTGAATATATATCTTAGTAAAGATATTTTGAAATAAATGTTTGAAGAATTATAAAACAAGGCCTAGTGGTTGCTTCTGGATGTTTTATTGATAGTTAAATAACCGACTATCAATATTGGCCAATTTCGTTTATCGTTTCGAAGAGACTAGAATCAGATTTAATTATCTGAAAACCACTTCGATCCAGTTTGAACGTTACGAATGAATATCGTGAAGATGGTGAAGACGATGATTTGGTTTGTCAAGACCCAGGACAACTTGTATGGATGAATGCTATCAGAACATCGTCATTGGAGGGCGATGAGCATTCTAACCGGAATTGTTCTTGAAAGGTAATCATTAGCCTAAAGCCTCATCAACCGGGATTGACTAAAACATGGGAGATGCAGCAAGGTTAAGTGGGTCGCAGCCGATTAGGGTATGTTATCACTTTTCTAGGTATCCTTAGAAATATATAAATGATGGATATGGTTGTGCATGAAAAAGGGAGCACTCGATTTTTAAGGGTTGGAACACCCGAGGTGATAACATATTCGGTCTATCCAAGTTAGGGGGTAAGTCGGTCTTATGTAGCAGGGGATCCTGGCGAGGTCCTCAGTAAATTTTTCTGGAGGTGTACTGCGATGGGCGGTACCCCAGTGGCCCAGTCATTGTATGGGTTCCTTTCTCCAGTACGAGCCTTTACGGTTTTGTTTGGAGAGCCTAGAATGTTGGAATTTAATTAATGTAATAATTTTGGCTATTTGAATAAGTATATGTACTTAGACACTATTATAATATCAGATGATTTTGATATAAAATGTTTTGGTTATTGTAAGGTAAAAACTTGTCATGTTTATTGTGATGCGGTCTTACGAGATGCCTTTGTTTTTCACAGGACTTTTATAACTCTAATAATTCAAATTTAGTGTGTTTTCTCACCCTGGTTTTCTAGACTGACTCGAGTGTTATTTTATTATAATACTCCGGTCAGACTGAGTATTACAGATTTAAGTTGAAATGCTATGAAGCCCAGGAGACGAGCTGGATGACAGAGATGTTTCTCCATACTTGATTATATTTTGCTGTGTCTAAACTATATAGTCAACGCCGGTGTGGAAAAGTTGTAGATATCTGTCCATATTGGTGTAATAATTGTTGTACTCTGATAATTGTATGTATATTAACAGTTACATATTCTTTTGTACAAAAATATATTATTATATATTATATTTTGTTCCGCTGCATTTGTGAGATTCTGTGTTGTTGGTCTATTTTCTTCTATCTTTTTTTTCTTTACCCCTAATGAATTGGTGTTTCCGACACTTGAATATTCGGCATGTTATACGGTGAACGTATTGATGTCGATTTTCGAGGGTCAAAAATCCCGGTTTGTTACAAATAATTTATTTAAATTAACGTGAAAATAGCCATTTTGGCCACTGCCTCAGATTTCAGTGAAACCAGTTTCATCGAATCCGTAATGGTGAACTATTGTAGGATTTCAAGTTTTGTAGCAATTAGACTTGTCGTTTGATAGTGCGGGCTCGAAACGCGTAGAAATCAATTTAATGAAATCAGTTTGAAATAAGTTGATTTTAAAAGCTAACTTCTTCATACAATGGAATTAGCACTTGAAACTATTCCATTGAATTTAAAAATATCGAAAACATCCATTTAGATATGTGGGATGACCTACTTTGGTTTCGGAGACGTAACGGGATTTTCGGGTCATTATTGTCATTTCAGACCAGTTTGATATGCTGTTTATTCTTATCAAGTTTTGCCCGTATAAATAGATTTTAGCCATTTTATTTCTTATCTTTGTACATATCTGTCTATTCCACCTATCTACTTCTTCTACCTTCCAATGGCTGCAGATCCAAACCCTAATTCAATTTCAGATCCAATTTCAAAAATCAAACTCCTCAAAAGCATGTCATATTATATACCATTGGGAAGATCCCGACGAGCGCAATCCACTGTAGCGATTCATTTTTCGATTCAAATCACCGTTTAGCCAGAAATGGGTGATTTATTCTCGGCTGTTCATATTTGGGTTTTAGATTGGACGGTGGATTTTCGTCTTGGGAGCGATCGGTAGGTGGTGTTGGGAAGGTTTTGTCTAGCAGGTTGCATCTATATGGTTTGTTCATGCTAGAAGTCAATGATTTCGCCTAATTTGGGCTTCAAAGATAGGCAACAGTGGTCGAGCAAAGGTGAGCCGGAGGAGCTCACACGTGCAAGGGAGGTGCGGCCTGGAAGGAGAAGCTCGGCGCCTGTGTCAGATCGTGGTCGAAACGCGTGGGGAAGCGGCGATCTGAGCATGGAAGGTGGCGGTGGTCAGTGTATTCAAACGAGAGATATTGCATGTTAGGGTTTCACGAGGCTGTGTGTTGACGTGGTGACGTGATGACCTTTTTTCTTTTTTTTGTTTAAATTGATTTATTTATTTATTTCATATTAAGATTCAAATGTTCTAACAATCATAACATTTGCATACATGCTCGGATATATGCGCGGTTTGTTTCGTTGGGATTGTATCGAAATTTCGTACATTATGAAACTAGCTTGGATGAATTATGAGATTGTTGAAATTTGGGCCTTCATTTGAATTTTAAATCGTCTTGAAACCAAAGGTGAGTGTTTTGACCAACTCACAACCATTAGATTATCTTATGTTAGTTAAATTAAATTTATGATGTGATTAGAATTTGATTGGTTGATGTTTGGTATATTTATGTTTGTACCAAAAATGGACACAACACTTTTCGAAAGTTTTTGAAGAATGAAGATTATCTAACAAAAACTCCAACAAACAGAAATGTAAATGCACAGACAAGCAATTTAGAGTGGTTCGGCGTGTTGCCTACGTCCACTATGAAATTTTTATGACTTTATTGATTCTCTTTCAATGATTACACTTGATTACAGCGAACAACAATGGATTACAACTAGAAATTCGAGTAGAACAGCAAGATTAGGATGTAAAGCTTGATCCGGCAGAGTCTGGGAGCTTGAGAATCAAAAGATCCCTTTTCTGTAGATTCTGGGGATTTATTTATAGGCGTGGGAGGCTGATATTTCGCTCAAACTTGGGAAGACTCCTTTTGGCACGTGAGTGGGCCCACGCAATCGATCCCGAAGAGTTTCGACTCGATATGTGATCGATACGAAATCAATTGGTATCGATCAGGATCGTGTCCAATGGAGCTGAAACTTGGTGGGAGCAATTTTTGGCTTGTACGCAATATCCTGTGAAAATTTCATAGTATTTAGATCGGTGGATCTTGGGTTATGATTAATACGAGTTCAAGTTTCTCGGATGGCTGTCTGGTTCGAATCCATGGCTTCGAGTCGATTAGCTTCGAATCGATCGTGCACGTGATGACATGGTGACGTGTGGTACATTCCTCGCATCGATCCACTCTTTGCTCCAAGTTGACCGTGTCACATCCATGAATCTCGCCTCGTTTGCATCGATGACCGTTGTATGTATTGCATCGATGAAGTTTCTCTAGTTCAAACCGAATCAGGTAGCCTTGTTCGCATCCATTGACTCAGTCCTTGTTCGTACCAATCAAAGTTACCACAACTTGATGGATACGAACAAGCGGCATTATGATAGATTCGAATAGATGACAATGTGGCTTGGTTCGATGGATACGAGCAATGATTAATCAATGGTACAAAGTATGGCCACCTTATGGATACGAACTAGGTATAACCGAGGGATTCGAACATGTCTCCAGCCGATGGATACGAAGTGGGTGATGGATGATTGATGCAAAGTGCACTGATGGATATGAAACCAAGGTTATTTCTTCCCACTTGCATCGATCTTAAGTTGAACATACGAACTCGGATTGACCTGAAATTTGGAACGCTGGTTTCATGGCTTCGCTTGTCGTGTCTTACTGATTGTAGCCTGATCCAGACACAGACAAAATTCATCGACATCCATAGCGAACCTGTGCATGCTCGATACCCATGACGAATGATCCTTGGTTTTCAACCATTGCCTTGATATCTCGGCCTTGCCAAAAGGCGGGATAACATTTGCCCCCCAAAGTACGTCTCGTGGAAACATGACGTGCTTTGAAAAGTTGTCGTCTTCACTCTGAACAGTTATTGCTTTTTCGTTGAGAGTTGTAACCTTGAGTTGCTGTACGATAATGCTTAGCTGTTTGTCGCCGTAATCGCTATTAGATAAACATCCAATTCCTGTTAATGCTGAAAATTGAATATTAACTTGTCATACATGTATATATGTTAACCCGACTCTTGTTAACGTTACTCGTTCACGAGTCGTTGTCAGTTTTCTCATATCAAATTCCGTATCGATCCTCTCCTGAACCGATGTGAAACTCGCGTTGTGATAACGCTTAATGCTTGTTTTTGGATCCTCCTTCGTATCGATCCTCCTCTGAATCGATATAGAAGTTTGAAAGGTTTCTCTCGCATTGATGGACTTTGCATTTGGTGGATGTGATATGGATACTTCGCATCGATGTGTACGTGCTTTGATGGATTCGACATTGACGTTCGTATCGATGGAACCAATGGATTCGAACAGAACAGTTCACAACAATGGACCGTGACTGTGAACTCATCGATGCGAATAAAGATTTCGAATCGATGAAACTCAATTGTCTCCAGAGCTATCTTCATCGTGCAGTTCGCATCGATGGATCTATTGACCATTTTGAATCGATGGGAGCTTGGGCAGGTGGATTCGAACTCGCCGTTCGACTCGATCTGAGGGTTGACCTGTAGTGAAAGGTCATGTTGACTGGAAGGTGAATCGCCCCTCTTTCTCCCACGGATCTATATAAATATTTTGGACTTCGGGCATTTTTCACTTTTCACTTTTTACTGTTGCCTTCCAAGCCTTCTACTTTTGCATCGATCCAATAGCTTATTGTTTTCGTCTTCGAATCGATTCATTACAACCATTTAATCCTTCGAATTCCAATTTCAATTTAGGTAGTCAATCAATCACGACTAGATTTAAGCGACAAAATTTGAATCTCAGATCCATTCCACCCTTGTTGATCATCCATTCTGACAATATCATGGCCAGATCTGGGCCAAAGTTCGGTCGAGGATCGCCATGGCGACGCTCGCATTGATTGGAGAAGAAGGGATTAAGGATATGGAGCAATCGATTGATGGTTGCTCGGCCTCCATTTTGTATTGATGAAAAGAAAGATCGTGGCTTGACTTCGTATCGATGACCAGATGTGGGGTTCGCATCGATGTAGTGTTGATTGAGGAATGATGGGGTCCTTATCGATCCTGAGTGAACGCACTTCGTATCGATTTGAAGCATTTAATATGAATTCGTAAGAAGCATGATCGATACGAAGTTCTGAGCAAGAGATCGATACGTACTCCATCATTTTTGATAGTTGTGAATATGATCGATGTGAAGTTTCCGAGTAGTAATCGATACAAAGTTGGCACAACTTAATCGATACGAAGTGTATCGATTCGAACTTGAATGATACGGGACGTACTGATTCGAACCGAGGCGATACAAAACACTTCGATACGAATTTGATCGATACGCTTCGTATTGATTCAAATTCGATCGATACGAAACGTATTATTTCGAACGCAATCCATACGAAAAGGAGGCCCCTGACTCATCACTAATTTGAGCTGTGGCGATCGATCCCAAGTCGGAGTTTGATAAATCTAGAGAACTCTTGCACATTTGAACATTCGACTCCAACAAGCTTCTGCCTTGCATAATCGGACTTGACCATAGAACTGTACATTTGACTGCCTTTCGAAGCTCGTTAATGGAACTATAACTTAACAACATGATAAGAAGTTTTAATTCGTATTGACTGCCAACATCCCGATGGTTTGGTTGTGACGGTCAGCGATGACGGTCATTCCAACTGGATTCTGAAGTCTTCGTCGTTTGCATTCTTCCATTATCTGTTGAATGTTTTCAAGTACTGCACAGCACTGCATCGCACAACACATTCACAAACTTTACACGGCGGAACGCACGGGCTCTCTATCGTCTAATGATGATTTTTCATGAGTTAATTAGTTATGGAAACTTCGAGCTCGCAGCCACAAGAAATTCAGAGTTTTGCTCCTCCAGCACTCGAAATACCAAACACTGAGGCCGAAATCATTAGCCCTGCCCCGGACGAAGCTCCTGACGCATCTCTCATCAATAGTCCACCAGACTCGGTTCCGTCCAATATTTCAGAAGACATGCTAGGGAGAATATGCCTAAGACACGGTCTGTCGATGGATGATGTACTATTGCCAGGACCAAACTACAGACCGCACAATCCACCGGAGGGGTATACTACATTCAATCGCCATGCGTACGCAGCGGGGACGCTCCCCCCGTTCAATCAGTATATAAGAGAAGTGCTGTCTTTTCTGGGGATCGCTCCATCTCAGCTACACCCTAACAGATATGCTTTGTTGAACAGCTTATTCATTGCATTCATGGAGTATCTCTATCGACCACCTCTACCAACCGAGATAAGATACTTGTTCAACTTCAAGAGTCGAATAGATACCCCATCCTTCACATTCCTGGAGGCAGTAAGAAATTTCCAAGTAGTCACGGGAGCTTAGACCAGGCTGAGCTACTTCAAGACAGAGTGGTTCTATGTTAGATGCCCCCTAGGATTTGCCAGTCGATGGCTATTCAGACGTGAGTATTATTACCTTTTCGAACAGCTGATAAGACAGTTATAGTTGAAGTCAAACTCATATCTCTTTTTCTTTACAGCCATAAATCAGCGATCCGAAGGTGCTCGTTATAAGGAGATAGTCCGGGTTCTCCAGGAGATCCCAAGCGAAGAGAGGAACATCGACTTGGTGTTGACGGATAGGAACCTTCTAGGGCTGATCGAGCGAAGGCAAAGTGTAAGGCTCGAAGGTGCATTAAGGACTATCTCGAGGGAACGAGTTAAGCGCAAGAAGCCCAGAGTTGTCATAGTTGAGGAAGTTGATTCCGAAAGAACCCTTACCGATGACGAACCTTTGGACGGTCCTGCGGATGCAATCCAGGATTCGGAAGAAAAGAGAAAAGGCAAGGCAGCCGTTTTTAAGCAATCCAAATCGGGGAGATGGAAATCTATGATCATATCCCGGCTCGCTTTCGAAATTAGAATTTCGAAGGCGTCTCCCCCACGAACCAAAGATCTCTACGAAGGGCTCGCCGATCTCCTAATTTCGGACGACTTTTCAATGCAACATGATGCCGGATTGGATGAATTCCAACACGCCTTAGTTTTAAGGGAGTCTCTTACCACTAGAGCAGTCGACACATCTGGTTGGTCAGGGGGTTGCACATACGTACACACTTCATGGCACCACATGATTTCTGACCGTAAGTTGCCTTTTTCGGAAGATTACTAAAACCATTCTTGTCTTACTTGGCAGATACGATGTCTGGCCACGGTTTCATGCTTGGTAGTCTACGCAATACACGCAGATCTTCATCATACTATGAGCGGCGCAGGAGAGAAGGGGATAGGGATTATGATCAAGGTTACTCCAGCCAGGAGTGGTCTTACAAAGATAGGGGGTATGTACGCCAATCTCGATCTCGCTCACCCCTCCTAGAGCTCCTGCACCGCCTCTAGTCCATGTTTCGAGGCCTTTTGAAACTTTATGGCACAAGCCGTCCTCTCACACTCCACGGTCCGACTCTCATCGCAGAACTGAAGTAGCGGACCCTTCTACTACTGCACAGGCCCTCGTCGAGCCTACCGGGGAAGGAGCGAAGGCTTGCTCAATTGAAAAAGAATTTTCCGGACATCCGCTTCGATGGCTATGTCTTTCCCCCGCGCCTGAAAAGAATTTCGACGTCGGCCGAACACACAGTGCACGATTATGTGGTGGATATATTTTTTCAGTATACGGAGTGGTCAAAAGCTGCGCAAAAAGCGTCGAAGGTGGCGTTTGAGCGGGCAGCTACCATCGAGAGGTTGGAGAAAGAGCTTTCTCATAAAGACCGGATCATCCAAGTACTTAACACCGAGGTTGAGTTTTCTCGTAAATCCAAGATAGAGGCTCTTAAGAAGGCAGACGAGGCCCATTTGGCCATGGATAGGATGAAACGGAAACATTACGCTATGGTGGAGGATATGGGTCACAGGAACACCATTGTGATCGCCGAGCGGGATGCAGTCCTGAAAGAGATGAACGAGCTTAAGGCCAAAGTCTCTGAAATCATGAAAGAGAAATATGCTGCCAATGTTTCAGCATAAGAAGCGTGCGATCAAGCGGTAGCGCTTCAGAAGGAGAGAGATGTGGCTATGGAAAAAGTCCATAAGGTAGAGGCCGATGTCGATGAGAAGGTCCGATTGGCGGAAACCAGGCTCAAGGCAGATATAGAGGAGCTTCTCGTCACTTATAACACCAATGTGTTGAGACATAGAAATCTGGCATGGCTTGACGATTACTCAACTCATCTCTATAACGCTTGGAATTTGTTCATTGAGGAAGAGAAAGCGGTGCAGTTGGATGGAGCTTTCAACGAGTTTGAGCTGGAGAACCGCATACTAAATGATGATGGGAAGAAGGTTCTTCATGACACTATGATTTCTCACGCAAGAGAAAGACTCGGCATCCAGCACCCAGCACCAAGAAATTGGGGAACGCTCCGGAGTTGAGCATCATGCTACAAGCTCTAAAATTATTACTTCATCTTGATCCGAGCCCGCTCCAGTGACTGAGCCCTCGCCCGTTACAGCCTACGACCCAGAATAGCCACGTCTATCTCCTATAAAGGAGCACTCTCATGAAGCCGTTCAACCAACTGCGGGTCAAACTGAGGAAGGTACTCTGAAAGAATCTCATGTGTATTTGAAATGAGAGACTTGTTTTTGAAGTGTGTTCTAACAACTTCTTTTCTTCCTTGTCCAGTGACCGAAGTTACATTGACAGCGCCTCCTGCAATCCAGGAATCTCATCAAGTCCAGGAGGCCATCATTACCGAGGCGATTACCACGACTGCGGCCGTGCCTATTGAAGTGACACAGGGGAGCTCTCTTTCTTTCGATGAGCAGATAATGAATGAACTCCTTGGCCGACATAGCGGCCCTTTTGCGGACTTACCGTTCATCCTTAGTGGGCTTCCACCTGCTTCTAACGCTTCGACACAGTCCACTGCTGCCCCAGCAAAGCTCGATCCTCTCGCGAGGAATAGATATTGGCTGAAATTAATGCCGAGTTGGAGGCAGTGGCACATGGCGGTGGTTCTGGGAGTGGAACGATGGCGGTTGGCCCAACTCCACTTAGGGTGATATCTCTTGGGGGCACACTCATCGATACTAGCATGCCCATTCCGCCCATGGTTATAGACCCGACTCCTCCGACTCCTCCTGCTGGGAGCATCCCATTAGATTCAAGTTCGGAGGAGTACGTCGATATCATGCCTTCGTCAGGGGATGATCCACCAAAGGGTAAAGGCTCGAAGCAAAAAACCGTTAGCAGTTCCGGTGGTTCCGCATTGAAGAAAAAGCCGAAGAAGAAAAAGTAGATAAGTCCCTCTGGCGCATTTTTGGTAGTTAGAAATTTGCTTTCCCTTTGTAGGCCGTGTATAGATGCGGGTCCATCCCCGCTAGTAGGAATTTTTTGGAAAAACTTGTATAAGAATCTTCACATACAATTAGTTGAAATGAAATTTTGTTTCTTGGCTTTAACTTTCATTTCTTTTATGCTTAAGTATTGCAGTATTTGAATTTCAGTTCGATGTACTTGTGGAGTTTCAGCCTTTGAGTTGAGTTCGTTTTATTTGCCAAGTCTGAAAATCGTGAACACAAGTCGTAATTGGGGATCGAGTTGGACTTGGACGTTGTACTGCTTCGGTCAACGATTAACACCTGGGCTTTGCCCCCAACCTAGGGGATGAGTTATAAAGATCGGCTAGCGATCGCAAAATTGTTTCTACCCCTTTGGGTTCAGCGTTGTTGGACCGATGCTAAAATAAGTGAGAGTTGAGCTGTTGAATCATGCTTGTTTATTTATAAATAATCACATCCATACTCTGAGGATCAGCACTTGTATTTCGGTGATCAGTCGTGCATGTCGAAGTTTTTAAGCACATGTCCACACTCTGGAGACTTAGGTTAACTTATGAGTGGTCGTTTGCACTCTCGTTATACTTATACTCTGACCGCACTCTGAGGGACTCAGGGTTATTTGTAATCGATAATCTGATTCGCACTCTGGGAATCCGTGAACTATCGATGTTTGTGACACGGTCCGCATTTCGGGAATTTTGACTTAGTATTTATACTCCAATTCACACTCTGGGAATTTGGAGTTAGCATTTATGCTTCGGTTCGCACTCCGGGAACCTAGGGTTGATGTTTATACTATAGTTCACACTCTGGGAATTTGGTGTTAGCCGATAGATGGTCAGTCACATCTGTTTAGGCTTTTTAGGAATTCGTTCACACTCTAGGAACGATGGATTTATCGGGATCGTGAATGGTCGGATCACATCCACCCCGAGTTAACAAGCGAGGTTGTTAGATGGATGGATCCATTCTCCTCGAACTTGTTTATGATACGGTCGAAGTCGTTAGGTGGACGGGTCCGCCCTCTTCGAAGCCGCATTTATAAGTTTTATACTCCAACTCGCACTCTGGGAGTTTGAAGTTAGTGTTTATACTCCGGTTCGCACTCTGGGAACATAGAGTTGATGTTTATACTCTAATTCATGCTCTGGGAATTTGGAGTTAGTTATAGGACTATCATGTGTCGGTCCAGTTCATCCTTTAATGTGATGGCTTGCCCCCGAGCTTGGGTTTCACTTAGTGAGTGGCCGGTCGTATCGCAGTTACTCGCTATTTGAATAAATTCCATCGTATGATAGAACTTAGCTCTTCGTGCGTCATGATAGTTGAATGTCGCATTCAGTGAATCACAACTCTAGCTTGAAGAGAAGACAATTTATTGCTGGAACGGAAAAACATGGCAAAGTCAGTGCCTTATTACAAATTCGAACTCCAAAATGCAAAAACAAATTGCAAGAGATTTGTAGGCTAAATAGATAAAGCCTGTCATGTGTAGCAGTGATGAAGATCTTCGTCGTTCCAGGCTCTGGACAGAGCGGGACCGCCACTAACAGCATTTATTACTAATCTCCTGCCGGTACGGGCGGCTTCCTCCTGTCTCATCCGATCGGGCGTATTAATCTGATTTGATGGGCCCGCTCCTCCAGGCTATGGTGCCCGTACAAATTGTTCTAGATTCCTCTCTCTAATCAACTTCTCCACGAGATCTTGCAAATGGCGACATTCATTCGTATTGTGGCTGTAGCTTTCGTGGAACCTACAAAATTTTCCCCTCTGGAATTGCCTTTCCGACGACGGTTTTGGTACAGGTTTCTTATACTGAATGGTATTGCGGGTTTGAAAATACACGTTCTACAGTGATGTATTCAAAGGAGTGTAGTTGTCAAACATAGGATTTTTTCGCTGCGGGCCATGATTCTGATCTCGCTTTCTATTTTGATTCACGTTCTGAGTTTGTTTGTTTTGAATATTTAGCTGAACTTTTCTGGAGCTCTCATCGGACTGTTTGACCACAACATTTCTTTGGATCCCTTCCATGTCGGTCCTGCACCATCTTGCTTCCTAGACTGTTTCACATCTTCCCTTCTTAGGAATTAAGCCGCCTTGGCATGGAAACGGTCTAATGGTGCAGGTGGTTTTCTGGCCAACCAGTTGCCGAATTCAGAATCGGGGTCAATCCCCTTAGTCAAAGCCATAAGAATGGAGTTATCGTTTGGGTTGGTAATCTCAGCACAAGTAGCATGGAATCTTTCTAGATAACACCGGAGTGTCTCTCCAGGAGTTTGAGCAACATTGGACAGGGTGTTAACATCCTTCGGCCTCGCGACGTGCATGCGGAATTGCTCAACAAAATTTATGGCCAACTGTCAAAGGAAGAGATGGACCGAGGCGGCAATCGGGTGAACCACATAGTAGCGATGCCCCCCAAGGAAATCGAGAAGCTTCGGCATTTTACTGCATCATCTACTCTAGCAACACTCATTGACCATTCATATTTCAGAATATGTTGATTACGGTCAGAGTTCCCTTCATACACTAGTAGAGTCGGCGTTCTGAATCGCCGAGGGGGTTCAGCGTATAATATTTCATCCGTAAAGGGAGTGTGACTTCGGGAGATTCCCCAGTCGTCATTCGTGAGACCCTGGCTCTCGCGGATCATCTGACGTATCATGGTCGGAAGATCCGACATTTGGACGTCCTGCATGCGTTGAGCTATAGTGTTGTTGGGTTCCACATTGCGAGGCGGGACTGGACTCTGATGGCGGTCCATGTCCCGTTTTTTCGTCCCAAAGTCTTCTGGGACATATGGTTCAGGAGTACGTCCGTGCTAATGATGGTCCAATTCTGGTTAGTTGCGGGCATCAACCCCCGGTTCTACAGCGATGGTCATAGCGCGGTTGCCAGTGGGGTATCGAGGAACGGTTCCCCCTCGGTAGGAGGGCCCGGTTTGGAATCTGGCCGATGGATCAACTCTCAGCTGTCCAACAGTTAGTGCAGGTTGATGTCCAGTGGCTTGTGCGTGACTCCCGTCCAGTCGGGGTCGTGGAGATCGATGATGATAGTCAGAAGAGGCAGAACTTTCTATGGAGGAATGAGAAGCATAATCTCTCCTAGGTCTTCCACGATTCTGGCGATTTAGCTGACTAGCCAGCTCAGCGTTGGCGCGCAGCTGTTATGTTAGTTGTCGATGACTCTGGGTCAATTCTTATAGCAACATCTGAAATTCTTGTCTGCTAACCGGGCCCGACGACTCTGAGGGTCCGATAGCGTCTTGGTGGGATGGAGGTAACTGCGCGGGATTCTGCCTATCCCGGCCTTCTTGATCGACGGCATTGGAGGTGGTCCTTGTGCCAACCATTGCGAATTATGAAGTCCTTTCCTAGATTTTATGCAAATCTGAATAGGATGGAAGGATTTTGAATCAAAGATCTGGATAATAACACAATGAATAAATGAGATAAATAAATAAAATTTGTTCAGAAGGAATCTTTTGTTATCAAATATTAATAAATTGAATTGAAATCAACTTATTTATATTCAAATTTATATGGTTTGAATTAATTGTTTTACTCTGTTTTCAATCTATTTTCTTTCTGTTTGTTTCTATTCTTCTACTTTCTTCCTTTTCGGGGACGAAAAGTTTTGAGTGGGGGAGATTGTAATGACCTGTTTTTTTACGCTTTTAAATTACTAAATTAAATAAAATTTTAATTAAAAATCCGATAGAAATAAAATTTTACGATTATTAAATGGAAATCTCTTTGTATATATGTTACAAATCCAAACAAAAAACAAATTCGTAGACGACCAATTTCGATAAGACCAATAATGTAATACATATTAAAACGTAATGTAATAATATGAAATAGTCGTAACCAATAACAGAAACCAAACTAATAATTTTAACGTAAGAAACGCGCGTTTTGCGTTAAATGAAAATTACGTTAAATAAAAATAAACAATAAAATTTCGCAACGGAAACTTGATATTTGGAATGCGTATAGTTAAACATAGCAACTGGTAAATTTTCGTCCGAAAATATGAAAGTTTATTTCGCGCGTAAATTTACTTCAATTTAATCAGTTAAAAAGCGATGAAAATAAAACATTTTCAAAACCAAAATATTTTTACATAGAAAAATTCTAAACCATCTTTTGAGCAAGTTGGCAGTTTGTCGCTTTTCCAAATTCGAACATCTTTGGCTCCGTCGATCTTAATTTTCTGCGATTTTCTTGCATTTTCCGTAGTAGAAAATTTCGAATTTTTATAATTCAATTGAACCACTGATATCTGTATACTGTTGGGTTCGTCTCGTCGTGCTGATCTCTGCGGTATATTCAACTCTGTGTTTAAGGTCCGGTACCCGGCGGAAACGAAGATAACGTTCCGTTGTAACGGTACCAAATTTATGACTTCCACTTTCATCTGCTTTTCAAACCAACGTGCAGCTCAAGCAGCGTACTAAATTGCTTTAATAACTTTTGTAGAATCAATGGGTATCAGCTTTTATTTTTATTATTAGCCTTGTATTAAGCGTTCCACTTTTCCAACGTCTGATTTATATTCCCTAATTCATTCCAGCCTCTGTCTCTTCCCATTGCCTGTAATTTATTTTGGTACATTTCCCTACATAATTCTCTTCCCTTCCCAGATTTAATATGTATGTAACATTATGTTCCTATTCATGCGGCTGTTGGTATGTATTACATTTATACATGTGTCTGTATATGGGTTTGTGAAGCCATTCTTCTTCATTCATTTTGCTTGGCCTCATCCATTCCTCTAACCCACCAGATCCATCCACTTAAACCAAAATCACCTCCAAAAAAAAAAGTGCAGAGTATATTATGTTACGTATGCAACATTTATGCATGCAACTCAAAGGTTCTTCCACCAAGACCAATGCCACTGCCGCCACTTCCACTAACAGCGCCTCCGACTCCATGCATAGCACATCCCGCCGCCCTCTTCCCTTGCCTCTCCACTCGGAGTCGCCTGCGTCATCACTTTCCCTACTCTCCGCAATAGCCAAGCTCTACTATCCCCGTCGTTCGTTCCAGCCCGCTTTTTTTTTTCTTCCCTCGCTTCCCACGCGCAAGAACGCGGTGCACGACCTGCTCTTCCTCTCCGACCGAGCACTGACTTCATTGGTTCGCCTTCCGTTGGCCATGCCCATTCACCGACCTCCAGCCATCCACCTGCTCTTCCACTTCTTACCGTCGCAGTCTCGTGCCAAGCAACCTCAATCCCACCTTCCTCCGCGTTCTAGCCCTCTTCGCTTTCTTTTGTCGAGCCGTTCTTTAAATCTGTTATGAGCAGGTCAGTATATACTGTAGTGAGTATATAAATCGAGATTTATATATTTACAAATATGGCACAGCAGTTACTATGTATCATACGTGTTCATGTTATTTATGTAATTTTAAATTACTTGTATTTTGTTCAAATCTGTTTTGTAGTTTATTTTTACCTAATTATATTATACGTACAATTAATAAAAAATATACACGCTTGTATAATTTAACGTGTTAGGCAAATGGGTTATAAACAGTCAATTTATATAGTATTATAGTTGTATGAGTTTAGACTTTAGTACAGTGTTGGATATTTATGCATATTTTGATTTTGATTTGTGGTTTACACTAAAGGAAGTATTGCATGTGACAGTATTGATATGGTCACAGTATACATATTAAGGTAAGCAGTCTGTAAGCTATTATGTTACTTATGTTATGACAAAACATTTTGGAACTATTTGTATAATAGAAAAGTAAGTTGCCCAGGAAATTTTGAAACGCATATGTATATATTTATAAATTTAAGTATATTAAGTGATAAGTTAGTATATAATACAAGTAATGCTGCAATTCTCAAATGATGTGTTCAAACTTGCATATAACTGTACTAAATTTTAGGTATATGTATTAGTTTATTATGTCGATTTTTAATAAAAGGTTTTTAAAGTAAGCTACATTGTTTTATGCTAATTATTGTAAATATAAAAAAAAATGTAAGTTTAGGTGCAGCCTATAGATATATATAATGTGATTTTGATATGCATTATGATTTGAAATATTATATGTAATTTAAATTTAATATCGGTTTTAAGAAAATAATAATATAATATACTTTTGTTCCAATTTTATCTGCTTCGATGTAGTTTTGATTAGATTTCGTCTATTTTTTTATCTATCAGCTTGTTCGTCAAATTTGAGCCGACTTTGTTTGCTTGGATTCGCAATTCAAATTCAATATCCGTATCAATGTGCGTATCAGTGTCATCTTCTCGTTCATCTATCTTAGCCTCGTAAGGTGAGCAATCACTCACGATTAATATTCTTTTATTTATTAAATTTGAATTCAATTGAAACGACAATTGAAATATGCTGCTGTTAGTTATTTACACTGTTATATATGCTATTACCTCTATCTGTTCACCTATGACATCTGACACCATTATCTGTTAATTATTTATGCGACGATAATACAGTTTGGTTGATAATTGATTGATTGATTGTTGTATATATTGGATGCTAAATTGTAATGAATAAGTGATAAATATTATGAAATTGGATTTGACGTAGGATAGTTTAAATTTGAGAACCGACATATGTGTTGAAATTGATTAGTAAATTGGAATAATATGACCCCTTTTAATTGTTAAGTTAATTGACACGTAGAATTTGATAAATTATACTTTGAACTTTTGAACGTATATTGGATAAATTGTTGTAGTATTAAATTTGAAATTGAAATTGAACGACGAGTGGAAAAACCGTAATGTAATAATCTTTAATCTACATGAAATGATAGTGTAGATTCTAGAAATAATTATATTAATTCACACAAACAACATGTGAATTAGTACGATTATTTCGGGATTATTTGAATTGATTAATTGGATTGTGTTTGATTGTTGTTATGGCTTGTTTATTTACTTTGACACCATCCCAGTTATCACACTGCAAGTTCCCTTTCTTATGTTTTGATTTGGAATTGGAATCGGGTTGAAATGATAAATACCCAAATGAATTTGACCTAGGATAGAGAATTAAATAAAATCCGATTGGTAAATAAATTGATTCAAAAATAAAAATAATGATTTTATTCGAGCGAAGAATAAGTTTTGAAATGAATTTGGAATTTGAAATTTTTGAAAGGAAATTGTAAAGATTTAAATCTGAAATGAATATTAGCATAGTAATTGATGAAAGAACGTTGTTTGAAATTTGATTATCTGATAATTAAATTTGGAATTATAAATAAAAATTTGGAATTAGTAATAATTGAGTTTTGAAGTTATTAAGTTTGAAATCATTTAATAATAAAATTTGAAATTATAATTAAGTTTGAAATTATAATTAAGTTTGAAATTATTAAGTTGAATTTATAATTACGTTGAAATGATTTGATGATTAAGTTTGAATTCATAATTAAGTGGAAGTGATCTAATAATTAAGTTTGAATTGATAATCAAGTTTGTAATTATTAATTTTTGAAATTATTAATAATTGAGATTGAAATTATTTAATAATTGAATAAGATTGAATTATTTGATAATTGAATAAAAATTTGACCCTGATAAGAGAAATTGAACTTTTGAATAAGTAAATTCGAACTTCGTTAATAAATGAAATAGGGTTTCTTTATTTATTAAGTTTTGAAAATTTATTTACGGAAATTAATAAGTGAAATTGAACTTCCTGAATAAGTGAAATTTAGTTTCTTTATTTATTGAGTTGAAACTTGTAAATATGTAAATAAATAAGTGTAATTGAGTTTCTTTAACAAGAAATAAAATGTGATTTATTCGAATTAATGTAAGACTTGTAATTTTGAGAATTTGATTTGACGAATTTAATATATTTCAATTTGAAGTTTTGATATAATGAAGTTGAACGTAAGTAATCGATTTAAATGAATTGGAATTTAAATAGAAGTTGTTTTGAAGGATAAATTTACTTAACGGATATTGAATGAAATCGATAAATGAAGTTGAATTGATTAAAGGTTAAATTAAGTTAATTTAAATGATTTCGGAAGGAAACTTATAAACGAACTTGAATCAATATTTGTTTTGTTTAAATAAAAGTTGAAATCGAATTATAAGATTTTGAAATGGTAATTTGGAAGCTTTGAAACGGAAATTTTGGAATTGATTTAGAAAGACCAATGAAATGTGGGTTTACGAATTGAAATTGAAATTGAATTTGATTTGGTTTTTGAAATTTGTTAAATGACCAATCGTTGTAATAATTACGAAAATTATTAAAGAGACCGGAATCAGTTATGGATATACTCTCTATCTAAACCGAAAACCACTTTAATAACTATACGCGGAGTGGTGATCCAGAATGAAGTGGTTGGAATGATGTACGTGTTGACTGAAGAAAGAGAACGATAATGGATAGCCTTGACACTTGTGTCAAATTGGAAATGACCAAAATCAGGAGCCGTGCCGGACCAAATGGGGTTAGCCACCTCGAGCGAACACACTTCTTTGCAACTACTACTCATTACTTGTGATTGATTGGTGCACCCTCGGAATTTCAGGAGTATTGTTTCGCGGTGTTGCGATCGCTGCGGCGATGCGTTCTCACCAGTCCGGATCAGGAAAACGGTAGTTTCACTACCTTGGGTATTGCCTCATGTGCCTTGTCATACTTGTATTCCCGTATACGCGACCACTACGAATTTGTTTTGTGTTATACCTATGGAGTACTCCCTGATATCCCACCAGTTTACGGTGGAGTTTACAGTGCTGTATAGACTATGACACTTATATAAAAATGTGTTAAGGGGGATAATGGTAACGCCTTAACACTATTTTGATACTTTATATTACTGATAGACATTATCTATTTAGCGTACACTACTACATAGTAGATAGTTTAACGGATCCTTAGAGGATGGTGATTCCAACATCCTTTGAGTTACTTGTATTTCGATTGCTATTTCACTTGAGTTGGATTTATTGATATGAGAATATTAATCCTGACTCGAGTGTTTTGTGTTTTGCTTTACGCTCGGGTCAGACTAAGAGTACCAGCTTTCGAGGCTCATCTTTGGAGTTGGAGCTTTGCTTGAAGATCCAGCCATCTATTCTGCTTTTAGTATTCGATGATTCCAGTGATGTATTCTTATTGTATCTGATGTATCGTATTACTCTTCTGTTGTAAACTCTGATGTATCTTATATATTTATACAGTAGCTTCATGAACTACTATCTCTTTTATTTCCGCTGCATATTATTACTCTGTGTCTGTGATTCTGTGATTATTTATTTACTGTATATCTGAGCTTTGCCAAATTTAAATTAACAATTCGGTATTTTGAATTATTCAAGTCCGACATGTGCGGATGCGAATAGTCCAAAATAGCGGGTCGTTACAGTTGGTATCAGAGCTTTTGGTAGCTCTAGGCAGAACTCAGCATATAGGGTAAATGTATTTACAGAATCACTCCCACTCGAGTTTCAATCTCTTCCTTTGGACTCAATTCTTTTGAATTTTGGAACGTTCCCTCGGTTCCGAAATTCATTCATATCCCTCACTATTTTTCTTCTTTTGATTCTGGGGTACTCCATAACTCCACTTCGAATGATCTTTATAGTGAGTCGGTGGTCTCACCAATCCCAAATTTATTTGTAACAGGTGAAACTCCTTTACAATAAACATCGATTTACCGGAGATTTCTGTATCCTCGGTTTACGATACTATCTATTCCCTGCTATACCTGAATTCCATCTCTTGAGATCGAATGTTGATTTACCTTGGAATTCGGCATCAATCTTATTCTTGAAGTTATGGTCGACCCGGTTAAGGTTGCCCGTGAATTAAATAAGTTGTCCATCTCCCGGTTCTGTTAATTGAATTATCTTATCTTCTGTCTCGAATTTATTATCAAATCAAAATTCTCTTTAATTTGATTTCCATCAAATTTGAATCGCTATACTTATTTTGAAATCCATACTTGTATCGTCGAACGAGGAAGTGAATTTGTAAATTAATGTTAAATGGTTTATATATGTGTTGTTTGAGTTGTTGATGCTGATTTGGATTTTCGATCGATTCGTCTGATCAACGCTATCGATAGGATTTCCAAAACACTTGAACAGAACAAACTGACACAATATTGTTTTCAAATTTGGTAAACTAAAATTTGGTATGATTATAAGTAAATTTTCTGATAATTGTTAAATGAATTGGTTAACTAAATGATGTTATTCGATTTTCATTTATTGTTTTGTAAACCATGGATTTACAAACATATAAATAAACGGAATTATAAAACTTGATTTGTAAATTGATTTGGAAATTTAAATGAATGTAAATCAGGAATTTAAGAATTTCATTTCCGGTGATTTCAAAACTTTGGGTTTAAATTTTAAAATACATAAGTAATTTCGAATAGAAACCATTTTCAAAGAATTTAAAAGTTTAAATCAGTAGTCTCCTCTTGGTCGCTGGAAAATAATTCCGGTGATGACGGCCGCATCATCGACATTCATTTTCGGGTTTCGAAGTGGAGAGACTATTCGTAGCCTTGCTACACTTTGATTTGAAAATTTTAAATAGATTTGAATTTCTAAACTATGGATTGATTTATAAATATTGGTAAATGATTATTGATTTGATGTGATTTATTAGATGTGTATATATTTATTTCAAAATTGTTTGAAGTAAATTGAAAAGAAAATTCTTAAAAATTTATGTTAAGAATGATTTCAATTTTAAAGCGAAGCCAAAATTTGAATGAATATTGAAACTTAACAAATTGGATTAGAAAAATTACTTGCATAATACCCAATTACATTACAATACGACTTACCAAAACCATCCAAATGTTGAATATGTAATTGAATAATTTACAATGCGAAATAATGTTAAAAGAAATTTAAAATTGGAATAGAACCCTCTTCCTTTCACTCTGCGGATAGTTCTAATGAGAACCCATATCTTTCTGCTTTTCGTTCATTTCTCTCTTCTCCAGAGTTTATATCTTGTTGTGTAAATGTTTGTTTAGCTGTTGTCGCTCTAACTTCTACTGAGGTAGCTCCTATGCCGGATCCAGCAGACACAATACCTCATGTTATAATTAATAATAACCTCCGATAACTATAAATATGCTTGTAGGATATATTAGGTGGAAGTAATTTAATAGTAATTTAAAATTAAGAAGAATTGAATTTGTTGAATAAAATATGATTAATTATTAATAGGGTATAATTGGATAATAACACAATGAATAAATGAGATAAATAAATAAAATTTGTTCAGAAGGAATCTTTTGTTATCAAATATTAATAAATTGAATTGAAATCAACTTATTTATATTCAAATTTATATGGTTTGAATTAATTGTTTTACTCTGTTTTCAATCTATTTTCTTTCTGTTTGTTTCTATTCTTCTACTTTCTTCCTTTTCGGGGACGAAAAGTTTTGAGTGGGGGAGATTGTAATGACCTGTTTTTTTACGCTTTTAAATTACTAAATTAAATAAAATTTTAATTAAAAATCCGATAGAAATAAAATTTTACGATTATTAAATGGAAATCTCTTTGTATATATGTTACAAATCCAAACAAAAAACAAATTCGTAGACGACCAATTTCGATAAGACCAATAATGTAATACATATTAAAACGTAATGTAATAATATGAAATAGTCGTAACCAATAACAGAAACCAAACTAATAATTTTAACGTAAGAAACGCGCGTTTTGCGTTAAATGAAAATTACGTTAAATAAAAATAAACAATAAAATTTCGCAACGGAAACTTGATATTTGGAATGCGTATAGTTAAACATAGCAACTGGTAAATTTTCGTCCGAAAATATGAAAGTTTATTTCGCGCGTAAATTTACTTCAATTTAATCAGTTAAAAAGCGATGAAAATAAAACATTTTCAAAACCAAAATATTTTTACATAGAAAAATTCTAAACCATCTTTTGAGCAAGTTGGCAGTTTGTCGCTTTTCCAAATTCGAACATCTTTGGCTCCGTCGATCTTAATTTTCTGCGATTTTCTTGCATTTTCCGTAGTAGAAAATTTCGAATTTTTATAATTCAATTGAACCACTGATATCTGTATACTGTTGGGTTCGTCTCGTCGTGCTGATCTCTGCGGTATATTCAACTCTGTGTTTAAGGTCCGGTACCCGGCGGAAACGAAGATAACGTTCCGTTGTAACGGTACCGAATTTATGACTTCCACTTTCATCTGCTTTTCAAACCAACGTGCAGCTCAAGCAGCGTACTAAGTTGCTTTAATGACTTTTGTAGAATCAATGGGTATCAGCTTTTATTTTTATTATTAGCCTTGTATTAAGCGTTCCACTTTTCCAACGTCTGATTTATATTCCCTAATTCATTCCAGCCTCTGTCTCTTCCCATTGCCTGTAATTTATTTTGGTACATTTCCCTACATAATTCTCTTCCCTTACCAGATTTAATATGTATGTAACATTATGTTCCTATTCATGCGGCTGTTGGTATGTATTACATTTATACATGTGTCTGTATATGGGTTTGTGAAGCCATTCTTCTTCATTCATTTTGCTTGGCCTCATCCATTCCTCTAACCCACCAGATCCATCCACTTAAACCAAAATCACCTCCAAAAAAAAAGTGCAGAGTATATTATGTTACGTATGCAACATTTATGCATGCAACTCAAAGGTTCTTCCACCAAGACCAATGCCACTGCCGCCACTTCCACTAACAGCGCCTCCGACTCCATGCATAGCACATCCCGCTGCCCTCTTCCCTTGCCTCTCCACTCGGAGTCGCCTGCGTCATCACTTTCCCTACTCTCCGCAATAGCCAAGCTCTACTATCCCCGTCGTTCGTTCCAGCCCGCTTTTTTTTTCTTCCCTCGCTTCCCACGCGCAAGAACGCGGTGCACGACCTGCTCTTCCTCTCCGACCGAGCACTGACTTCATTGGTTCGCCTTCCGTTGGCCATGCCCATTCACCGACCTCCAGCCATCCACCTGCTCTTCCACTTCTTACCGTCGCAGTCTCGTGCCAAGCAACCTCAATCCCACCTTCCTCCGCGTTCTAGCCCTCTTCGCTTTCTTTTGTCGAGCCGTTCTTTAAATCTGTTATGAGCAGGTCAGTATATACTGTAGTGAGTATATAAATCGAGATTTATATATTTACAAATATGGCACAGCAGTTACTATGTATCATACGTGTTCATGTTATTTATGTAATTTTAAATTACTTGTATTTTGTTCAAATCTGTTTTGTAGTTTATTTTTACCTAATTATATTATACGTACAATTAATAAAAAATATACACACTTGTATAATTTAACGTGTTAGGCAAATGGGTTATAAACAGTCAATTTATATAGTATTATAGTTGTATGAGTTTAGACTTTAGTACAGTGTTGGATATTTATGCATATTTTGATTTTGATTTGTGGTTTACACTAAAGGAAGTATTGCATGTGACAGTATTGATATGGTCACAGTATACATATTAAGGTAAGCAGTCTGTAAGCTATTATGTTACTTATGTTATGACAAAACATTTTGGAACTATTTGTATAATAGAAAAGTAAGTTGCCCAGGAAATTTTGAAACGCATATGTATATATTTATAAATTTAAGTATATTAAGTGATAAGTTAGTATATAATACAAGTAATGCTGCAATTCTCAAATGATGTGTTCAAACTTGCATATAACTGTACTAAATTTTAGGTATATGTATTAGTTTATTATGTCGATTTTTAATAAAAGGTTTTTAAAGTAAGCTACATTGTTTTATGCTAATTATTGTAAATATAAAAAAAAATGTAAGTTTAGGTGCAGCCTATAGATATATATAATGTGATTTTGATATGCATTATGATTTGAAATATTATATGTAATTTAAATTTAATATCGGTTTTAAGAAAATAATAATATAATATACTTTTGTTCCAATTTTATCTGCTTCGATGTAGTTTTGATTAGATTTCGTCTATTTTTTTATCTATCAGCTTGTTCGTCAAATTTGAGCCGACTTTGTTTGCTTGGATTCGCAATTCAAATTCAATATCCGTATCAATGTGCGTATCAGTGTCATCTTCTCGTTCATCTATCTTAGCCTCGTAAGGTGAGCAATCACTCACGATTAATATTCTTTTATTTATTAAATTTGAATTCAATTGAAACGACAATTGAAATATGCTGCTGTTAGTTATTTACACTGTTATATATGCTATTACCTCTATCTGTTCACCTATGACATCTGACACCATTATCTGTTAATTATTTATGCGACGATAATACAGTTTGGTTGATAATTGATTGATTGATTGTTGTATATATTGGATGCTAAATTGTAATGAATAAGTGATAAATATTATGAAATTGGATTTGACGTAGGATAGTTTAAATTTGAGAACCGACATATGTGTTGAAATTGATTAGTAAATTGGAATAATATGACCCCTTTTAATTGTTAAGTTAATTGACACGTAGAATTTGATAAATTATACTTTGAACTTTTGAACGTATATTGGATAAATTGTTGTAGTATTAAATTTGAAATTGAAATTGAACGACGAGTGGAAAAACCGTAATGTAATAATCTTTAATCTACATGAAATGATAGTGTAGATTCTAGAAATAATTATATTAATTCACACAAACAACATGTGAATTAGTACGATTATTTCGGGATTATTTGAATTGATTAATTGGATTGTGTTTGATTGTTGTTATGGCTTGTTTATTTACTTTGACACCATCCCAGTTATCACACTGCAAGTTCCCTTTCTTATGTTTTGATTTGGAATTGGAATCGGGTTGAAATGATAAATACCCAAATGAATTTGACCTAGGATAGAGAATTAAATAAAATCCGATTGGTAAATAAATTGATTCAAAAATAAAAATAATGATTTTATTCGAGCGAAGAATAAGTTTTGAAATGAATTTGGAATTTGAAATTTTTGAAAGGAAATTGTAAAGATTTAAATCTGAAATGAATATTAGCATAGTAATTGATGAAAGAACGTTGTTTGAAATTTGATTATCTGATAATTAAATTTGGAATTATAAATAAAAATTTGGAATTAGTAATAATTGAGTTTTGAAGTTATTAAGTTTGAAATCATTTAATAATAAAATTTGAAATTATAATTAAGTTTGAAATTATAATTAAGTTTGAAATTATTAAGTTGAATTTATAATTACGTTGAAATGATTTGATGATTAAGTTTGAATTCATAATTAAGTGGAAGTGATCTAATAATTAAGTTTGAATTGATAATCAAGTTTGTAATTATTAATTTTTGAAATTATTAATAATTGAGATTGAAATTATTTAATAATTGAATAAGATTGAATTATTTGATAATTGAATAAAAATTTGACCCTGATAAGAGAAATTGAACTTTTGAATAAGTAAATTCGAACTTCGTTAATAAATGAAATAGGGTTTCTTTATTTATTAAGTTTTGAAAATTTATTTACGGAAATTAATAAGTGAAATTGAACTTCCTGAATAAGTGAAATTTAGTTTCTTTATTTATTGAGTTGAAACTTGTAAATATGTAAATAAATAAGTGTAATTGAGTTTCTTTAACAAGAAATAAAATGTGATTTATTCGAATTAATGTAAGACTTGTAATTTTGAGAATTTGATTTGACGAATTTAATATATTTCAATTTGAAGTTTTGATATAATGAAGTTGAACGTAAGTAATCGATTTAAATTAATTGGAATTTAAATAGAAGTTGTTTTGAAGGATAAATTTACTTAACGGATATTGAATGAAATCGATAAATGAAGTTGAATTGATTAAAGGTTAAATTAAGTTAATTTAAATGATTTCGGAAGGAAACTTATAAACGAACTTGAATCAATATTTGTTTTGTTTAAATAAAAGTTGAAATCGAATTATAAGATTTTGAAATGGTAATTTGGAAGCTTTGAAACGGAAATTTTGGAATTGATTTAGAAAGACCAATGAAATGTGGGTTTACGAATTGAAATTGAAATTGAATTTGATTTGGTTTTTGAAATTTGTTAAATGACCAATCGTTGTAATAATTACGAAAGTTATTAAAGAGACCGGAATCAGTTATGGATATACTCTCTATCTAAACCGAAAACCACTTTAATAACTATACGCGGAGTGGTGATCCAGAATGAAGTGGTTGGAATGATGTACGTGTTGACTGAAGAAAGAGAACGATAATGGATAGCCTTGACACTTGTGTCAAATTGGAAATGACCAAAATCAGGAGCCGTGCCGGACCAAATGGGGTTAGCCACCTCGAGCGAACACACTTCTTCGTAACTACTACTCATTACTTGTGATTGATTGGTGCACCCTCGGAATTTCAGGAGTATTGTTTCGCGGTGTTGCGATCGCTGCGGCGATGCGTTCTCACCAGTCCGGATCAGGCAAACGGTAGTTTCACTACCTTGGGTATTGCCTCATGTGCCTTGTCATACTTGTATTCCCGTATACGCGACCACTACGAATTTGTTTTGTGTTATACCTATGGAGTACTCCCTGATATCCCACCAGTTTACGGTGGAGTTTACAGTGCTGTATAGACTATGACACTTATATAAAAATGTGTTAAGGGGGATAATGGTAACGCCTTAACACTATTTTGATACTTTATATTACTGATAGACATTATCTATTTAGCGTACACTACTACATAGTAGATAGTTTAACGGATCCTTAGAGGATGGTGATTCCAACATCCTTTGAGTTACTTGTATTTCGATTGCTATTTCACTTGAGTTGGATTTATTGATATGAGAATATTAATCCTGACTCGAGTGTTTTGTGTTTTGCTTTACGCTCGGGTCAGACTAAGAGTACCAGCTTTCGAGGCTCATCTTTGGAGTTGGAGCTTTGCTTGAAGATCCAGCCATCTATTCTGCTTTTAGTATTCGATGATTCCAGTGATGTATTCTTATTGTATCTGATGTATCGTATTACTCTTCTGTTGTAAACTCTGATGTATCTTATATATTTATACAGTAGCTTCATGAACTACTATCTCTTTTATTTCCGCTGCATATTATTACTCTGTGTCTGTGATTCTGTGATTATTTATTTACTGTATATCTGAGCTTTGCCAAATTTAAATTAACAATTCGGTATTTTGAATTATTCAAGTCCGACATGTGCGGATGCGAATAGTCCAAAATAGCGGGTCGTTACAGTTATGTTAGTTGTCGATGACTCTGGGTCAATTCTTATAGCAACATCTGAAATTCTTGTCTGCTAACCGGGCCCGACGACTCTGAGGGTCCGATAGCGTCTTGGTGGGATGGAGGTAACTGCGCGGGATTCTGCCTATCCCGGCCTTCTTGATCGACGGCATTGGAGGTGGTCCTTGTGCCAACCATTGCGAATTATGAAGTCCTTTCCTAGATTTTATGCAAATCTGAATAGGATGGAAGGATTTTGAATCAAAGATCTGGATCTTCTTCTTAGATTTACGCAATCCGGTATCGAAAGTAGATCCAATGAGCAGGATAAAATCTAGGTTCTCTCAGTGAAAGCACCAAAGTGTTTGTACCAAAAATGGGCATAACACTCTTCGGAAGTTTTTGAAGAGATAAAAGTGAAGAATGTAAATTTTAAATGAAGATAATCTAACAAAAACTCCAACAGACAGAGATGTAAATGCACAGACAAGCAATTTAGAGTGGTTCGGCATGTTGCCTACGTCCACTATGAAATTTTTATGACAATATTGATTATCTTTCAATGATTACACTTGATTACAGCGAACAACAGTGAATTACAACTAGAAATTCGAGTAGAACAGCAAGATTAGGATGTAGAGCTTGATCCGGCAGAGTCTGGACGCTTGAGAATCAAAAGATCCCTTTTCTATAGGTTCTGGGGCTCTATTTATAGGTGTGGGAGGCTGATATTTCGCTCAAATTTTTGGAGACTCCTTTTGGTACGTGAGTGAGCCCACGCGATTGATCCCGGGGAGTTTCAACTCGATTTGTGATCGATATGAAATAAATTCGTATCGATCAAGATCATTTCCAATGGAGCTGAAACTTGGTGGGAGCAATCTTTGGCTTGTACGTAATCTCCTGTGAAAATTTCATAGTATTTGGATCGGTGGTCTTGAGTTATGATCGATATGAGTTCAAGTTTCTCGGATGGCTGTCTGGCTCGAACCCATGGCTTCGAGTCGATTAGCTTCGAATCGATCGTGCACGTAATGACGCGGTGACGTGGGGCACATTCCTTACATCAATCCACTCTTTGCTCCGAGTTGACCATGTCGCATCCATGAATCTCGCCTCGTTTGCATCGATGACCGTTGTATGTGTTGCATCGATGGAGTTACTCTAGTTTGAACCGATTCAGGTAGCCTTGTTCGCATCCCATGACTCGGTCCTTGTTCATACCGATCAAGGTTACCACAACTTGATGGATACTAATAAGCGGAATAATGATGGATTCGAATAGATGACATTGTGGCTTGGTTCGATGGATACGAGCAATGATTAATCAATGGTACGAAGTGTGGCCACCTTATGGATACGAACTAGGTATAACCGAGGGATTCGAACATGTCTCCAGCCGATGGATACGAACCAAAGTGCACTGATGGATACGAAACCAAGTTTATTTCTTCCTACTTGCATCGATCCTAACTTGAACATACGAACTTGGATTGACTTGAAATTTGGAACGCTGGCTTTCATGGCTTCGCTTGTCGTGTCTTGCTGATTGTAGCCTGATCCGGACACGGACAAAATTCATCGACATCCATAGCGAACCTGTGCATGTTAGATACCCAGGACGAATGATTCTTGGTTTTCAACCATTGCCTTGATATCTCGGCCTTACCAAAAGGGGGGATAACAATTTAAATTGTCATTCCAGTACAATCTGACTTTTATTAAATTTAATCGCCATTAATTTAATATTGAATTTTAAATTTCCTATTAATACCTGTTATTGATAACCAGTCAATTATTGTTATTTATTTGTTAATTTGAATGATGATTGTGATGGATGTTTGATTGTTGATATTGGATGATTGGATGTTATATTTATATTATTATAACACTACATGTTCCCTCGGTTGTTGTTAGAAAATCCCTATGGGTTGAAATGTACATACCCGAATGATCTGATAGATTAGGGAGAAATCATTGTGGGTTGAAATGATAGACTCGAGTGATTTCATGGATTTGAAATTAAATTCAGGATTGCGGGGTTGAAATGATATATACCCGTAAATCTAAATAATTGTAGGTTGAAATGATATGTAATCGTACCACATGACCATATGGTAAAAACTTATATACGAACACCTGATTGGTTAAATTAAATGATTTTAAAACTTAAATTTTTAAATCCAGTTAAATGATATTTTGAAATAAAATTTGATTTATATAAACTGAATTATTGTTGAAAATCCAAGCTTTAATTGTTGAAATTGGAATTAGTTTAAAATGATTTGTTTAAAGGATTTAAATTGAAATTTTAAAGTTAGATTTGAAGTATAAATGGAATTTATCGAAATTGAGTTATCGAAATATTTGAATATTTAAACTTTGAAATCTACAAACTTGAAATAGTTTAAGTTTATAGTTCGAACATGGATTTGAAATCGATATTGATTAAATGGTTTTAAATGAGAATCTGAATTGAAAGAAAAAATTAGTTTGTTGATTTCAAGCTTGAAGTGGCCCAGATATGTTGAGATGAAAGAAATAGTTCAGTTGATATATATTTCAAATTTATTATTTGAATATAAACTGTTTAAATGTATACTATTTTATAAATCCTCATTATTAAGATTTTCAAACTATTAAACTATTTTAAACTATTTTAACCTACTTTAAAGCTATTTAACTATTGTAAACTATTTTAATCTACTTTAAACTGTGTAAATCTTTTTTATTCTATTTTAACTATTTTAACCATTTTAATCTATTGTAAACTATTTAAATTTGATTTAAGCTATTTTAAGATAGTTTAAACTAATTTAAACCATAAAACTATATTAAATTATTTAAACTTTTTTTAACTATTTAAACTATTTATGAATATCTAAACTATTTTCTGAATTTCAGACTATGTCCTTGATTTAAAAGCGAGTATGGTCAAATGATGTCATAACCTAAGTTGGGATTTGAAATGATATTTCCTAGTGACAGGACATATATGAGGGAATATGATGATTTTGAAATGAGGATTTAAACTATTTTGTCGATTTGATTTTCAAAGTGAATATGATTCCAAAAGTGATATGTTTTGAATTGGATATGATATTTTGATATAAATTATGAATCGGTTCTGGAAACGCAAATGAACCATCCAGTGTGAAATAAGCGTTTGATTGTTAAAGAGGACGGGATCAGATATTGTCATACTATCTGCCAATACCAAAAACCACTTTAACAACTGTGTACACGGTGAAGACTATATAATGAAGTAGGATGGTTTGGCAAACGATTCTGTATAAGGTATTTACATAGCCCTGACTGCATCGAGTCAGCTTGATGTGGCTAAAACAGGAGCTATACTGGGTCAAGTGAGGTCGCTCCTCCTATTGGACACATTTCTTCGATATCGTATTATGACTTGTGATTGATTTGGTGGCCGCCTCTCGATTTGATTGTGGGAGTGTGTTCCAAGGTGGGCGGTAGTAGCTGCTATGCGTTACCACCAGTTTGGGAGTGCAAATGGTAGAATCCTACCCTGGCATTGCCTCGTGTGCCTTGTCACATGCCGTATCACGCCCACTACGAGTTTATTTCGTACCGTACCTATGGAGTGCCCCCAGAGCAACCCAGGTTGGTGGGGCTTACAGTATCTATATAGGCTATAGAAATATAAAAACATGTAAAGTGGGATATGGGTAATGCCTTAACCCTATTTTAATATTTTACTTTACTGCAGACACTATTATAATAGCGTGTTGTACTACGTATTTAGATAGTTTAACAGATCCTTAGGAGATAGAATCTCGAACATCCCTTAAGTTATTGCACTCACATTAGACACTGGATAGGAGATGTCAAACCCCGTAAACATCTCTGACGCTGTTACATTCATATTTGTTTACTGTTGATTTAACTTACATAAGATCTTTTAGTTCTAACTCGAGTGTTTTATCTTTTCATTACGCACGGCTTAGTCTGAGCTTTTTATTGCATTGAAGACCTTATTTCTAGAGGATGAAGACAAAGATTTAGTACTATTATTATTTATTACATATATCCCACTAGATCATGTTGTTCCCCTGCATTATTTATTTATTCCTACTGTATGCACTCTGATTTTGTATTGTAAAAGTGTAATCAAATGTTATTTGTAAAGTAGCTTCATGAACTGTTTATTTGATTATTATATTTTATCATTCTGCTGTGACATTCTGTGTTTTGTTTTTCGTTCTTTTTCTACTTTTTCTTATTTACTCCATAACAATCCTCCCTTTTGAATGGTTTGAATTCGACATGTGTGGTTTATTGTCGATTTAAACCGTCTAAAAAGTGTTGAATATGCGCTTATATGTTTTTGTTTGATGATAATAAACATATATATATATATATATATATATATATTCATTTATATGTATTTGGTAACGTACTATTTTGTTTTACAAAGATTAAATAAATATTTGTTGAATAAAATAAATTACACAGAAATTGAATTTGAATTCAAATGGAAATTTTATTCAAACAAATATTTATTACAATCTTGAATAGTACAAATTCAAGCTCTCACTATACATATACAATTTTGATTACATCACAATTACATCACAATTCAGTTTACATTAATAACCTCACTACATATCACTCACACTCGTATTTTGTCTTCAACTGCATTCCAGTTTGAATCCAGCATCTGAGCAATCTGCAAAAATATTCACTAACGCAGTAAAATTGAAAAAGAAATATTTTTGCAATATAAAATAAAATATGGATTTTGAAAATATTATTTGCCTCAGTTATTTAGGTTGTTCGTCATCATTTAAATTTGAATTCATCATACACGAACAGCTTGTGACATACACAGTGTATCACTGTATATGCCACAAGGCCGTGCACACCGAAATATACACTTGATCAATTTACAGGGACAAGTGAGCATAGGTCAAACCCAAATACAGGATTCAACTCAGGTGCAACATAAATAAAATATCGACTTCAGCACAAGGTCAAACCCGAGTTGTAAAACTGGATTCAACTCAAGTGTAATGCACATTCTACACAAATTCAAGAAGGCACCAAATAACAAACAAAGTGCAAAGGTCAAGCCATCACTGCAAACTCGACTCAACTCAATGCAATTCAAATTGCAAGTCCAAAACAAGTGCACATATGTCAAGTAAAGACTCAAGACCACATAAGTCGACAGTGCAAACAAATAGCATAAGAAAATGACTCAGTAATGCAATGCGACAGCAAATAAATGCCAGGTCGAACAATTATATACATCAACTACAAACATCAAGTGTCGACCAGGAAGCAATTCAGGCCAACACAGCAATGCATGAAAGCAAAGCATATACAGGAATGCACCAGAGTGTAGGCAACAGGTTCAAAGCAACTGACCGAAGTAAACAAACCAGAAGAAAACCATACAAGACCAACTCAATGCGACTCAAGAGTACACATGAATACATGAAGTAAGGCAATGCATCAGTGAATCAACTGAAGAATGAATTCGAATAGTACCATGGACAGAAGACCACTTTGCAGTGCAACAAAGAGCAACTGCGTCAAGACCAAACTGCAATATCAAAGCAACAACATGGACTACAACAAACATATATGCACAGGTACAAACAACAGTGAGCACATTCATATGTACAAATGCAAAGAACAGTGGTGAAGCAGTGCAACATCTACGACAGCAAGTACATGAATGCAAACTACAGGAATGAATATCAAGCGATACAACTGCAAGTATCAAAACCAAGTTGAACAAATCAAGCCCAAGTCAAGATGGAGCTACAGGAATGTACCAAGCTAACTACACTGAAGAATGCAAATAAACTCGACCAAGTACACATTACAACAGACTCAAGGAAACAAAAACTGAACCAGTCAGCAAGGATGTGAATGACAAGAAACCAATGTCATAGTAAAATCAACATCATCAGAGAAGATGGCCAGAGACGAAGATCACAATGATGGCCGAAGCCATGTCAAGAGCATATGTTAACCAAGTCAGAATTCAACTCAAATTCGTATTCTTTTAAAAAGTCAAAGCAAAGTAGAATAGGAAAGCTTTTGCAGTGATATTCAAGAAAAATCGTACGCGTAAAAATCAAAGCCATGAGCATCAAGACAGAAAAAATATCAGGAAAGTCGTGTGCATCAGGAAAGTGAATTTCAGGAAAGTATCGAGTTAATTAGTGTATTCGAATTCATATAAATACGAGTACCAAAGTATCATCATCGGCATGAATGAAAAAAACTAATCCATCGATCATGTTCAAGCTGTAAAACCCAAATCATCATCATCGGCAATTGAAAAAGCATCGGAGTTCAAGCAAGCATCAAATCAGAAAACAAGAGGAGAAAAGTACATATCGAAATCAAATAAGAACTCGATGCAGTTGAAGCGCCGTGAAGAAACAAGTGATCGACAAGGCAACCAACCAGCAATCAAGAGCGGCGGCTTAAATTGAAGAGCCCTAATTTCCACAAGGGAACGAAGCCCTAATTCATCGAACAAAGAAAGCAACGGTCGGCATTTTCTCAAAGGAACAGGGAAAAGGAATGGGTCTAAATAGTAAAAGGGGCCGGCCTTTTAAATTTGGGTTTTTGTTTTAAATAAGGGCTTTAGTTTTTATAAATAAGGGCTTTATCTTATTTTTAGTTTTGAATTTGTTTTGAATTTTTAAATCTCTTTTCAAACCGTTGTATTTGCTAGTCGTGTGACTAGGGGACAAGCTACGTGGCGTAGCTTGAGAATTCGCAACTCAGTGGCTGAGTTGTGGCAGGGTTTTGAGCGTAGAGTTAGGTTAGTCAGTAGCGGGTGTCGCGAGTTTAAGTGTGTAAGCGTGTGACTATCTAATTTCTAATAGAAACCTTAGGGGCAGCACGTAGGCAGGTTTTTGTCGAAGCTGGGTAAATTCTGTGTCGTTCTATATCTGCATTTATTATTCTGCTTTTATCTATGCTGCTACTATTCTGTTATCTGTGCTGAAATTATTTTATAAGCTTCCGCAATTAATTTTTATAATTTATATTATCACCCTATTCACCCCCCTCTAGGGTGAAATCGATCCTACAAGTGGTATCAGAGCAAGGAATAGAAGTCAACTTCTGTTTTAAAGAACTCGCTTTTCAAAAACCAATTTTTATTTTAAAAGTTTGAATTTTTAAAATGGCTTCTTTTAATAATGCTTTTGCTGAGGGTCAGTCCATAGTTAGACCACCAATGTTCAATGGTGAATATGCTTATTGGAAAAATAGAATGAAAATTTTTCTGAAAACCATTGACACTTCGAACATTGTTGAGACAGGTTATAGAGCACCAACTATAATTGTAGATAATCAGGAAATAGATAAACCGATGGATCAATGGACAGAACTACAAAATAAATTACAAAATGCTAATGCTAGAGCTATGAATTCTATTATCTGTTCATTGGATCAATTTGAATTTAATCGTGTCTCACATTGTCTAACTGCACAGGAAATATGGCACACACTAGAAGTGACTCACGAAGGAACATCTCAAGTCAAAGAATCTGACCTTGCCATGCTAAGCAGCGAATACGAGAATTTCACAATGGCAAAAGAAGAAAATGTCAAAGAGATGCATGGACGACTTTCCAATATCATATAAAAATCAAAAGCCCTTGGAAAACCATATACAGAGTTGGAGATAGTCCGAAAAATCCTCAGAGTCCTTCCATGAAGTTTTGAAGCCAAAGTGACTGCCATTCAAGAATCAAAAGATTTGAAACAAATGAAAGTCGAAGAACTCATCGGAAATCTCACTGCTTATAAGCTAGAAATGAAATTCAAGGAAGAACGTGAAGGAGGTGATAGTCGAAAGAAATCAATAGCTCTTAAAGGAACAACTGAAAGTGATAGTGATGATAATGATGATGGAGCAGCGGAATTGGAGCTGATAATAAAGAAAGTCAAAAGGTGGAATTACAAATATGGAAATTCAGCTCTAAATCGAAAATTGAAAAGCAGAATAAATAAAATATTGAACAATCCAGAAGAACAAAAGGTCATCTGTCATAGGTGCAACCAACCTGGACACATCAAGCCCAATTGTCCTCAAAATCGACGCGACTTTGAAAAGAAATCAAAAAGAAGAAGTTTTGCTGCCACGTGGAATACAAGTGATGAAGATAATCAAAGTGCTAACAGTGAGGATGAAAAAGCAGACTTGTGTCTTCATGGTGAAATAACTGACAGTGATGATGACGAGCCAAGTGAGGTATCAAAACTTTCTCATTCGGAAATACTTATATATTTCCACGAGGTGAATGGTTGTTTTGAACGACTTAGGGAGAAGTATGCCAAACTTGAATCATAAAAAGATACTTTGATAGATTTAAACAAACAACTTGACCAATTAGTTAAAACCTATCAAGTAGGATCCCTAAGTGTGATAAGTGTCCAACATTCGAAGAAGAAATCAAAAAATCAGAAACTAATATAAAATCACTTGAAAATGAAATTTTGATTTTGAAAGAAAGTGAAAAAACGAGGAGAGAGAACTCTATTAAAAAGTGCACACAATTGTTAAACGAAAATGAATCTCTCAAAACACGAGTCCAACAATTGTCGACAACCTTAGATAAATTTTCAAAAGGTGAAAAATCGTTGAATATGCTATTAGGAAAGCAAACTGGTAATACGATTAGACAAGGACTTGGATATAGTCAATCTGAAAATGTTGAAAGCGATATTAATCAAGAAAATTCCATGTGCACAATTTGTAGAAAATATGGACACGATCACAATAATTGTTGGCATAGACCCAAACATGTGAAAAACATACCAATTTGGGTTCCAAAAGGCACAAATATAAAATCTCTCAAAGTTAAACAAATTTGGGTGCCTAAAGGAACATATATAAACAGTTTTGGGTCCCTACAAAATTATTTTTCTAAATATTCTGCCACTAACAACCATGGACCTATAAAAATAAATAAGTCACATAAATCTTTTCCCGTGTAGGTGTGGTGGCAGGCTAAGGAACAACAACAGTGTTTTCTGGATTTTTGGCTGTTCCAGAAAAACAACGGGCGACAAAGCAAAGTTCCTTAGCCTATTATAAAGGTGACAGAATCACAATGGATAAACAACGAAAAATATCGTAAAGGTAAAACAGGTAATGGTATATTTATTTGAACAATATATTAAATGTGATAATCTGCACCATATTCTAAATCAGCCAATATCGAGATGATGAAAAGATGATGACTTTGATTCTGACTTATTCAAAATAGTTGGCCAATTACATTTATGCCAAAAACACTAATCTTTGAATTACTTCATACATATTTGTTTGGATTAAATATTGTGTTTTTGTTGGATGATAATGCATTTGGTTATAATTCGGCTAACTCTATATTCACAGTTTTTTTTTACACGGCTTCAATCCAAATTCAAGAGAATGCCATTTAGAATGCATTTTGAGTTTTCATACACACTTTATGATCTGGTCTATCAAATATAGTTAGTGATATTTTGGAGTGAAAGAAAAATTCAGATGCAGATTACACTGGTAATCTAGTTGATAGAAAAATTACTGGTTGAACATGATTTATGGTGAGACATTTAGTAACTGCATCGTTTTTCAAAGAAAATATCTGCATATTTTTCATTACAAATAATTTTTAATTAGCAGATTTTTTTTCCATATAAACCCTTCGAGATGATAATTGTTTGACCATATTTTTAGATTAGTCATTTTTATTTGATTTTAAATGACAAATTTTGACTAATCCGACTCCCTACTAATTATCAAAAAGATAAATAGTGATTGAAAAGGTGATAAGTGTTGATATTTAACATGCATTACTCAAGAGAGTATATTTGGAAAATTTCTTTAGGAATTCAAACAAGAGTTATAAAACTTTTTGTTGGGTAAAGATTCCATGACCATTTCTATATCTATCATATTTCTATCGACCATGGTTTATCAAAACTTATATATAGTTGGTCGATACGTGGTACTATAATCAGGGAACATTTGTTTTTCATTTCATATATATTTTTTAAAAATAAAATAAAATAAATATCCAAAGTATTCACTCTCATTTAAAAGTCCTTACAGTTATGCATGGGTGAATTACTTGGATTTTTGATTATGTGCTTCCATGCTCATTTAAAAGTCCTGATGGTTATGCATGTATGGAACGCATATCAAAATTAATTGATTTAAAAGACAAGTTGATTCTAATCCCATTTAAAAGTCCTCACGGTCATGTGTGGTTAGAAGATACTTGATTTCATTTTTGAAATTAAATTGGAATACTACTAATCTCATTTAAAAGTCCTAACGGTTATGCATGATTAGTAGGTATTCAAATTCCTGATATAAATGTACCACAAGTTGATACAATTGTATGATTTTATATTAGAACATCATTTCCATCATTCATTCTAAAAGTGGAAAATGCGCCTAACAAGGGTAGTTATGGTTTTTGTTTGATTCTTATTGGAGTTTAATATTTATATTCAGTTTGAGTTTAATGTTGGATTAATATTGATCACTTTATCTCTATTTTTCTCTAACACTATTATTCTTTTGCTGATAACAAAAGGGGGAGAGAAAAGTTAAGATTTTGTCAAATAAAATCAAGCAAAGGTCAAATTATTTTCCATTTGCATCTAGGCTTATTTGAATATTTCTATTTGTATGCATATATGTAGGGGGAGCATCATGTAGAGAGGAAGCATTTAAATAGGGGGAGCAATTAGAGTATAAAATTGGTCAAATACATTTAACACGGTCAAAATCTTAAATATATGTTTGTTATCATCAAAAGGGGGAGAATGTTGAATATGCGCTTATATGTTTTTGTTTGATGATAATAAACATATATATATTCATTTAAATGTATTTGGTAACGTACTATTTTGTTTTTCATAGATTAAATAAATATTTGCTGAATAAAATAAATTACACAGAAATTGAATTTGAATTCAAACGGAAATTTTATTCAAACAAATATTTATTACAATCTTGAATAGTACAAATTCAAGCTCTCACTATACATATACAATTTTGATTACATCACAATTACATCACAATTCAGTTTACATTAATAACCTCACTACATATCACTCACACTCGTATTTTGTCTTCAACTGCATTCCAGTTTGAATCCAGCATCTGAGCAATCTGCAAAAATATTCACTAACGCAGTAAAATTGAAAAAGAAATATTTTTGCAATATAAAATAAAATATGGATTTTGAAAATATTATTTGCCTCAGTTATTTGGGTTGTTCGTCATCATTTAAATTTGAATTCATCGTACACGAACAGCTTGTGACATACACAGTGTATCACTGTATATGCCACAAGGCCGTGCACACCGAAATATACACTTGATCGATTTACAGGGACAAGTGAGCACAGGTCAAACCCAAATACATGATTCAACTCAGGTGCAACATAAATAAAATATCGACTTCAGCACAAGGTCAAACCCGAGTTGTAAAACTGGATTCAACTCAAGTGTAATGCACATTCTACACAAATTCAAGAAGGCACCAAATAACAAACAAAGTGCAAAGGTCAAGCCATCACTGCAAACTCGACTCAACTCAATGCAATTCAAATTGCAAGTCCAAAACAAGTGCACATATGTCAAGTAAAGACTCAAGACCACATAAGTCGACAGTGCAAACAAATAGCATAAGAAAATGACTCAGTAATGCAATGCCACAGCAAACAAATGCCAGGTCGAACAATTATATACATCAACTACAAACATCAAGTGTCGACCAGGAAGCAATTCAGGCTAACACAGCAATGCATGAAAGCAAAGCATATACAGGAATGCACCAGAGTGTAGGCAACAGGTTCAAAGCAACTGACCGAAGTAAAAAAACTAGAAGAAAACCATACAAGACCAACTCAATGAGACTCAAGAGTACACATGAATACATGAAGTAAGGCAATGCATCAGTGAATCAACTGAAGAATGAATTCGAATAGTACCATGGACAGAAGACCACTATGCAGTGCAACAAAGAGCAACTGCGTCAAGACCAAACTGCAATATCAAAGCAACAACATGGACTACAGCAAACATATATGCACAGGTACAAACAACAGTGAGCACATTCATATGTACAAATGCAAAGAACAGTGGTGAAGCAGTGCAACATCTACGACAGCAAGTACATGAATGCAAACTACAGGAATGAATATCAAGCGATACAACTGCAAGTATCAAAACCAAGTTGAACAAATCAAGCCCAAGTCAAGATGGAGCTACAGGAATGTACCAAGCTAACTACACTGAAGAATGCAAATAAACTCGACCAAGTACACATTACAACAAACTCAAGGCAACAAAAACTGAACCATTCAGCAAGGATGTGAATGACAAGAAACCAATGTCATAGTAAAATCAACATCATCAGAGAAGATGGCCAGAGACGAAGATCACAATGATGGCCGAAGCCATGTCAAGAGCATATGTTAACCAAGTCAGAATTCAACTCAAATTCGTATTCTTTGAAAAAGTCAAAGCAAAGTAGAATAGGAAAGTTTCTGTAGTGATATTCAAGAAAAATCGTACGCGTAAAAATCAAAGCCGTCAGCATCAAGACAGAAAAAATATCAGGAAAGTCGTGTGCATCAGGAAAGTGAATTTCAGGAAAGTATCGAGTTAATTAGTGTATTCGAATTCATATAAATACGAGTACCAAAGTATCATCATCGGCATGAATGAAAAAAACTAATCCATCGATCATGTTCAAGCTGTAAAACCCAAATCATCATCATCGGCAATTGAAAAAGCATCGGAGTTCAAGCAAGCATCAAATCAGAAAACAAGAGGAGAAAAGTACATACCGAAATCAAATAAGAACTCGATGCAGTTGAAGCGCCGTGAAGAAACAAGTGATCGACAAGGCAACCAACCAGCAATCAAGAGCGGCGGCTTAAATTGAAGAGCCCTAATTTCCACAAGGGAACGAAGCCCTAATTCATCGAACAAAGAAAGCAACGGTCGGCATTTTCTCAAAGGAACAGGGAAAAGGAATGGGTCTAAATAATAAAAGGGGCCGGCCTTTTGAACTAGGGTTTTTGTTTTAAATAAGGGCTTTAGTTTTTATAAATAAGGGCTTTATCTTATTTTTAGTTTTGAATTTGTTTTGAATTTTTAAATCTCTTTTCAAACCGTTGTATTTGCTAGTCGTGTGACTAGGGGACAAGCTACGTGGCGTAGCTTGAGAATTCGCAACTCAGTGGCTGAGTTGTGGCAGGGTTTTGAGCGTAGAGTTAGGTTAGTCAGTAGCGGGTGTCGCGAGTTTACGTGTGTAAGCGTGTGACTATCTAATTTCTAATAGAAACCTTGGGGGCAGCACGTAGGCGGGTTTTTGCCAAGCTGGGTAAATTCTGTGTCGTTCTATATCTGCATTTATTATTCTGCTTTTATCTGTGCTGCTACTATTCTGTGATCTGTGTTGAAATTATTTTATAAGCTTTCGCAATTAATTTTTATAATTTATACTATCACCCTATTCACCCCCCCCCCCCTCTAGGGTGAAATCGATCCTACAAAAAGGTGGGTCATTGCACATCTACAATATTCACTTTCGAGCAACCAAATGTTAGAAAGACAAATAGTTAGGGTAAAATAAAAGGAAGGAAATAGAACAAGAAAAAAGAGAACATAATATTAGAATCTCACAAGTGGAATAATAATATATAATATCTCAAAGGTCTTTACCAAAAAGAAAATCTTTATAAGCATACATCAATCAGAGAAAACTAACTTATCATCTGCTTGGATAGTTATAGCAACATGTCCTCACAGATGCTGATAGATACAATCAAATAATGCATTAGAAAATAAATACGGTGGGAAATTTTCCTACTCCTCTCCAAGAGCTCCAATGAACAACGGTTAAATCTGGAAACATACTCGAGCTGACCCAAGCATTATAAGAGATTAACATCTAGATCAGTATGGTAAACCATCATGAGAAACTCAAATCAGATAGAATTTATTATATCTTTAAACCTTTCAAAACACCGGTATATTGTAAGACCAGGTCACTAATAAACATGGAAGGCTTTTTCCCTTACGATAACCAAGACATTCTATTAAAAAATCTAGAGATAATATAAAATGTCTAAGGTATGGAATAAAAATAATCACATAGCTACGATGAAAGTGAGTGTATATCATAATAGTAATAGGTACACAATCATAACCGCTAAGGTGTGTTCGCAATGTAGGGTTTCCATATAGATCTCTTTGGGGAAGCTGAATCCAAACTAATGCATCGCTCCCGCATTTATATTCCAATAAATATCTCTAAAAATGGAGTCACATGCACCCTATGGGTTTGCCAACCATACTGGCTATGTCTTCTATCTTTGGTTTTAGTCATACCTGCTGATGAGGCTATGTCCGGCATTCCAATCCATGAGTCACCATCTGAACAAATCTTCCATACGAGCTCTAATTTGAACAGATCTTAGAACCACTCATGGATTCCTATATCTCAATAGATATCGAAACCATACATGGATTCCTCAGCAGATCTCGAGATCACACATGAATTACCATACCTCAATAGGTCTTGGAATCTTACATAAATCCCCATATCCTGAATAGATCACGAACCACTACATGTGGTCGAGCATCTCAAACAGATCTTGAATCTCCACATAGAATCCAACATCACAAAGCCATCATGAAGGAATCACGAACCTATTCCAAAGCATTGAAAACATATATTGTTTGGAATGGTTACGGTTTCAAGTCATCTCATATAAGTACACTCCCCGCTTACCTGGTGCCCCAAAACAAATCGATTGATATCCTAGGAATTTCAACCTCGGTTTTGTGGGAAATAAACAAACATATATAAGAGCGGAGATCACCTCATAATTGTTTAAGCAGATGGATTTCCTTACCATTGTCCTAGAAGAGCAAAACAAGTTTATACATACAGTATAGTATCACCGAAGATAACTGTACCATATAATCCTCGTGTTTCTTCTAGATATTTCTAGAGTATATTCTGGCCAAGATTTGGTAGTCGATTATTTAACTATCAAATAAACAAATAATCCAATACAATAAGAATAATCACATATGAGGAACCAAGCCCCAGATACCATCCATAAGCAAGTAACACACGAAGCACGATCGAAACAACAAGCACGATCAAGTCATTTATATGACTTCTGATCCCCTTTTTAATTAATTTTCCTTTATTAGTTAAAAACCTCTTTTATTAATAAATTAATTTTTATCAATAAACCCTTTATAAATGAAACTCCATTTATTAATTAAATTTCATTATTTAATTAAATCATCACTACTTATTTTCAGCACATTTCAACACTTCCCAAAATATTCATATACTGTCTTAATCGTATAAGTATACTCACAAATCAATTCAAAGGGCTTAAGAAAAATGTTACTCAAACACTGTCACTACAAACCCAAAAATCACTTACTTATGATTATCTTTAAAACATTCTTTTTAATTAAAGATTCATTTATATTCACACGTATAATCAAAATGGGTTAAAGGCGAATGTTACTAACATATTTCCACAACAAGCCCAAAACAAAATCTTGTTATTATCTTTAAAATTCCATTAATTAAAGTTCCAAACTCATTTAAAAATTTATTAACACTTTAAAATATAGTCTAAGGGTTTAAAAACAAATGTTGCTAAAACAATGTATACAATAAACTCCGATACACTTTGCTATTCCATTATCCTTAAAGCTCCATTTTAAAGACCTGATTACTTTTCGAAAGTATAGTTAAATGATAAAAAAAGGATGTTGCGCAAACATCGATACTATAAACACAAAATCCACTTTAATACTTGCCATTTACTTTAAAATATCTTTTTAAAGTTTTAAGTATTTCTCCATTTTATTAAAAAAGGTTATATACCTTTTAATAGATTCATAAAAAAATCCATTACCACCTAAGTGTTATAATCTAGAAAATTCTAATAAATCCCTTTACAAATACTAAACTTTCTTTCCACAATTAACTTCCTTTTCGCAACTTCTATATATTAAAATACTTTTAAAAAGATAGATATTTATATATGCTAATTTATTTATAAAACAAAGATATTAAATAAAATACTATAAACCATTCATAAAATATTATAATATATAATCCTTTTAAAAATATTTATTAAAATCGTTAACAATTTTTGAAACCATATATATACTAAAAATATAATTTAAATACTTGTACTATATTTTAAAACCTTTATTTAAAAACCCTGTTTTCTAAACGAAAACCATTACTTTATAAATCCATAAATGATTTTCAAAAATATATTTAAACCTTGTTATTTTCTAATAGTAAGTACGCTAACAATACCTATTACAAGTACGAATAAGCCGTAGGATGTCTTCCAAAGAACTTTAAAATCGCACATCATAGAGATTTCAAAATGCATCCATCACGACCGTTTCGCTTTTAATATTTATAACTTCCATTTCCAATTTACTACAAATGTCCAAACCAATTCCATTTGTGTCAAACAACCTATATGTGTATAGAACATATGTACATATATATTCTTGCAACTTACCCAAATTATCCATTTCTACGTTTGTCCAAATATCAAGGATTTCAAAGCATGTTTATAACGAATAAATCATTTCTAACATTCATAACATACTATAAATTTTCATAAAGCAATACCAAATATGTAAAAAGTAGTTTGGGCGACGATACATGTTACAGACGATCAAATAGATATTATTATACTCAATAATAATATTCTCACTTGTCTTACAAAGCAAGGCAGAGTCCAAAAGTAATAACTTGCATTGTTCATTATATAATTTATATTTTCAATATAATAACAATTATATATACAATAATATATAATTAATTGGTGAGTAACACTCACCCAAGCTCCGGTTAATGCTTTCACGTTTTCGAATAGTCTTTGATTTTGACTAAGATTTCAACTAACTTCAAACTCGACGAATCCAACTCTATTGTGTAGATAACCCCGATATAAACACAACGGCGAAGACGATGCCTAGATCGAATCTCATACAAGCAAGATATGGTTGTTAGAACTTAGAGATAATTAAATTATAGTTACCATTAATCAAGGTAATTAACGAAATTACCTTCCTCTATCTCGTGTAACAAACGCAGCTGCGAGAAAACTCATACCATGTCATGACTTCACCGTCACCGCGATGCCGCTTCAAATGGTTGAATGCCCCCAGCAACCCCACCCAAGCAAGCCCTCACCATCCTCTACCCAATGCCTCCTGAGCCACCCATACCCGTCGCCTCTTGCTCATGCTAGAAACCACGACAGTCGTTGACGTTCATCCCTCAATTGTCGCCGCCATAGGCAACACCAGCACTACAAACTCCACCAAACCAAGCCCACGTCCCCCTCTCCAACTTTCCTTCAGCGCCACCACCTATAGATCAATGTCAGCGAAGAAAAGTCAAAAAATAGCCGCACCGTCGTGGCTAATTTTTGGCCGCCACGCGTCGATCCACAATAATCCAACCATTCACAACACTCAACGCACCATGCCAAACATTTTCCTAGTTGGGACCATCACCTGAACCACTCCTAGATGCTTCGATCAACTATATGAATAGGATGAGGCTAGGGTTGGGGTTATATGTTTAGAATACAAATAAAGTGAGGTCCTTATATAGAAAATTTTCAAAAACTATTCACCCTCCAAAAACTCAAACTCCAAACGAGGAATGCCCACTAAAATTCCTAGTTAACAGCCCCCATTCCGAACACAATGGAACTAGTATCAAGACCCAATTTCATTATATACAGAAGTTAGGTTCTAAAATCAAATTATATTACATTTAATTCCTAAAACCAGTTACTATGCATTTCGAGCTCGCATGACCATACAGTATGTCTGATTGCCATGAAACGATGGCCTATAATAATTCATTATTCTGAATTTGATGGCACTAGTTTCATTAAAATCTAAGATAGTGCCCTAAATGATAATTTCACACGTTAATTAAAACGAATTATTATTAAAACCAATTTAGTCACTTTAATTCTAAATTAAAGTTTACACTAACCATTTATTATTTAAAAAGAAGCTTTCAAAAAAAATTGTATTTGAATTAGAATCCAAGATTCAATTATTTAAATAATTTCAATATTTAAACCGTTAAAAAATCTGGGTCGTTACATAATATATTGAATGGATAATAATAAAAAGATTTTAACTACACTAGTAGTCAAGTATTGTTACCTATTATTATCTCTTTGTTTGTGTCCACCTTGTGTACCATTAGTTAGCATGATACTTGCATGGGTATTTACTGTATGTGGGTATATACCATTTTATGTACCATGTGGGGGCTATTACTATTTTTCGGTGGTGGTTACTATTTGTCTATACTTGCTAGTTGTTGGTAATATTTTTGTTAGTATTTACCATTTGTTAGCATGTATACCTATTGGTTTTCGCTTGAAGTTGATTTACTATAATTTGATGTACAACTATTTTTGCTCATTTTTCTTGAAAATTACAAACCCAGCCCATCACCTCTGAAGCCTAACCTCAAAGGCTTTCTTAACAAGTGATGACCAAGATCTTATGCAACATGGTTGTTTGTTTGTCCAAATGTGCACCCTTAAGGCTGGCCCAATACACGATCCCTATCTGAAACCCTATTTGCATCTTCCTCAAAAATGATGGTTTCCCACAAGCCTTGTCGAGCAACACCTACTGATCAACCTATAGACACATCCCCACCTCGTTCGTTGGTAAAGAAGCTATCCAAACGGTGCTAACTGCAAACCCACTTGTATGGCTACAAGGAACAAGGAACAAGGAACAAGGAACTATATGAACGATGCATGTAGCCAGACATACGTACGACGACGTGAGATCTTAGTCGTATGTAGTAGTTATATTATATAATACGATGTTCATTTAGTTTCTCATTAGGCAACAACACTATATTATATTGTACGAACAATATAATAAAAGCTCCATTAGGCAACAACACCATACATACGATGACTCTGTATTATTTCCTTAACGAAAGCACAAAATGACTATATTGTTCATATAGTAAAAGATCCATTAGGAAACAAAACCGTACACATTATCAATCATTTGAAAAAAAACATGTTGAGGTATGGCTCTCCATCTAACGCACATCTAAAACAATCCACCCACAAAGCGTCCAAGCTAGCCGCATATGTACTGCATATTGGAATCAACGGCTACAGAGAAACTTAGCATTCGAGAAATTAATCCAAGCCCTTCAAAGTATGATCTACCAAGTTATATGTATAAGAACCCATGCACTTGTATAAAGATAGAATTTAGAAGCACAACATCTAAAATATCTTCATTCTTATGACTTAAAAACTCTAAAGAGATAAGTAAGAAGTCATGGTGGATATAGATCTTTTTTAGATCAAATCTCTATAGATTATGTTCTATTTACTGCCTTCTATCACATTTTCACATGTATTTACTCCTCCTTTTACATTTTAACACCCTTTTTAGTGAGTAACCTTTCTTAATCGCTATTTCAAGGTTGATTAGAAATCTAGTAATTGTTTTAGCACTAGAAGGAGGCACTTTGCCTTGAAGTTGTTCATTTTTCATAACTTATCTCCCTTCAAAAAACTAATTCTCTTCAAAAACATCCATCATGCAATCTAATAACACTGAAGCTAAGGTCAGTAATTGGAATGGCCAAAACACCATGATGGCACTAGTGCCAGTGACATCATCCTAATTCCAAGTGTATGTAGTAACATATGACTAAACTTGGTTAATGGAATCGTTAACATCAGGCAGTTGGATCATGATTTGAATGAGTTTTGTTCTCGTGTGGAAGATCGGGAGGACATAAATATGGCTAGAGAATCCCAGCTACAATGGTTAGAATTCCTCTTCTGCCTACCATTCAAACACTTTCTATATCATGCACGATGCCAGAAAGAGAGATGTAACAACCTGCTCGAAACATGCCTAAATTCCAACCCAGAAAAGACCAACCAAAATATAAATTCATTAAAAAGATGGTTGCTGGTGGGTGTAAAGAGAAATACACAGTCCTATTATCTTGGCATTCATAACGCACAACAGAATGATAAAATATAATATCGAAATAGTACTTATTTTATTTAAAATTCAAATGTCATAAAAACATAGCACAATATGATAAACAAATGTCAACTATCTATAGTACAATATTCCAAAGTTACAACTTCATTTAATGGGTACATCATAAGTAAAGGATATAACCTAAGTAGATAAATAAGTAACTTCCACAAATTCCCTCATCGCCTTCGCCCTCTCAATCAGCATCTTCTTCTCTAACTATATAGTAATAAGGAGAGAGTCGGAACAAATATGTCTGGTGATTAAAAATTTCGAGACTTATCATAATAGTATTTGGGCAATATAATTTAAATAAGAATATGTTTTTCATATCTTAACTACATAATAAGTCTTTCCAACTATAAGCCCTAAGGCTTTCCCCTTCCAATTCCATATGTATTACTTTTTCAACCCAATAACACATATCTATCGTCAATAATCTCCTATCATATAAGAGATAGTACTGAAGGTAGGCTTTGACCATTTAATACCTCATTTAAGGAAGGTCCTCATCATTTAATACATATCTCAAGGCGTACTCCTCATCGGTACTTATCTAGCTGACATTGCATAAAATCTCTTCGAGCCGCTTAATACTTCATATCAAAGCGGACTCTTTTTGAGATATCATCTACTATGCCTAACTAATAACCTTGACCATTTACTATTTCCTATATAAGGATGAGGCGGGCCCACACAATCACTTTATAGCTTCAATCCTTGAAGCAAGTCCTCTGTATTATGACCCATACCCCACAGTGACGTCTCATTTAGGTGTTGGTAGCCAGATGAGCTAGGTGTGTTTACCCTATAGAATTTAGGACTAACCTTGCGTCTTTCTTGGTTACTCATTGTAGGCGCTCTCATCAGCCCCAAAGTCACAATGATGGTAGCCAGATTAGCTGGGCAGTCTTTCGTGTGCTTTTGACTAACCTCGCATCTCTATAACTTAGTCATAATTTACATTCTCTTAACATACCATCACACATCTCACCGCATACATTATCAAGGCCTTCTAAGAAACTTTTTATTTAGCATTTTCAATTAATTACCTTCCTAAAGGGGATTTAAAAATAATTAATAACCTATTAAATACGCAGTTAATACGTTATAATTATACGATATTTGCGCATTATGTATATGTATACAAATATGCACAACATTCAAAGATTGCACCATAGACTAACATTTAACTGTCAAAACTTCATATTTATACAAGTCCAATACCCTATCAACAAATGTACAATAAATCCAATATCCATAATTCAATCAACAGACTTGTATAAAATAGAATCCATACCCAATTTATTTTATACTAGAATAGCAGAATCAATTAATAATAGAATTTATGATTCAAATATTTTCACGCTCTATTCAACTTTATTTTGCACGAAATTAGAAAAAGGAAATTTCTTGTTAAATTGCGGAAATAAGCAGGGCAAACTACGAATCAAAGAATTCGCACCTTACATACCATTTCCTAATCTATTCTTTTTATAACCCTTAATCAGATCCAAAGAAAAAGATTAGAAGTGGAATAGAATGTAAAACATCAAAACTGCAAAATTTATACAAGTTCAATTATTTTAATATAAAATATTTGAGATTCTAACATTAGAATTGACATATCGCTTTGGTGGAATTTTGCGGGTTTTAATGTTATGTTTTCTAAATAAAAATTCCCCAATGTATATATCAAATCCGAGTTGTACTATACAATTACAAAAATAAGAAAAACTTAGATTTCCACTCACTATGGGTCCTTGGCTCTTCCTCTTTTCGAATTTGTCATGCCTTCTATAATCTCTTTCGGATATCCCCTTTTAGAGATATACAACAAGGGATTTGTATATGGATTAGATTTGAAAAAAATTAGGGGTTTTTGGAGAATAGAATAAGAAACTACATAATTAAAACCTAAAATTTATTACCTAAAACCCTTGGGAATTTTCTGAATCTTTGAGGAGAGAGACTGATAAAGCATCACTTTGTTTTCAAAATAATTTATGAATAAAAGTGAAGGGGCTAGGATGTTATTTATAATGATTAAAAATCTCCAGAACCATTGGATTTAAGTCGGCTAAAATTAATGAAACCTGAGCCATTCAAAATATTGAGAATTCTAAACACCGTCATGAAGGACCAATCGATCGTTCTTGCCCCACCAATCGAGTGGTAGTATTATTTTAGGAAAGTTTTGATTCTGTCATTGATTGTTTTATTTAATACCTTAATTAATCTTTAACGTTAACGTTAATTTTGACGTTTACTAAGCTCTCAAGTCTAATTGCTGCTACTTTTTTAGTTTTAAATTTAGGAATTAATTATTTATTTGAATTTGAATTCCATTTAAATTATTTTGAACTCGAAAAATTCAAATATCCATAACTTTTTCGTTTGCTCCATTTTCAAAATATTATATATGCTAATTAATTAATCTATTTATTTATTTCTTATTGGTTTTTACGGGGTGTTACATCCCCTTTCCCCTTTTAAAAAAGATTTCGCCCCTGAAATCTTTCTAAGGGGCGGACAGCGTAACGTGCAATAACATCCATATTATATAACCAAGTTATCTATGCATCCATCTACTCAACCAAACATGCAGTGTGATTATGTATGCAAACATAATATAGGTGAGCTCAATTCTAGGGTTAGTGTATGATCATGACATATAGGTATGCATGAGAAACATCCTAAACATGCACAAAATTTCTATATGAGTGCAAAAAGTGATAGTGAAGAGTATAGCAACCATCTCCTACCATCCAATCTAACAACCATGATGCAACCAAAAACTAAATTTAGGAGAGAAAAGTTTACTAGCGAAAAGCTCAGGATGAGAAGCCCACATCCTCTCTTCGGTTTCCCATGTGCTTTCCGTCAGGTTATCTCCCCATTATACTCGAACCAGCTTAATTTCTTTGTTGCAGAGCTTCTTAGTTACATGCTCCACAATGAATGCGATGGCATGAGATGCTATCGGCTCTATCTCAACATCTCTCAATTGATCAAGCTCTACCATAGTGGCAGTGTTATGAAGGCATTTTCTTAAGTGCAAAACATGAAAGCTTCATGAACTCCTGCGAACTTATCTGGTATCTCCTTATGATAAGCAAGTCTTCCTATTCTTTCTAAAATGGGTAAGGCCAATAAGTGTTGGTACCAATTTTCCCAAACCCCAAAATCTCATGAATTTCTTAAGAGGGGAAATTCCAACTTTTTTCTTCGCCTGACCACATAGAATTTCTTGCGATCTTATACCATCTTCATTTGTTACCTAATCAATTCTACCTTTCTCGAAGTCTCGCAAATTAAATCTAGTCTAAATAGGATTTTATCGGTGGTTCCTCACCATAAGTTGACGATTTGCATCGCCTTCATAAAACAATTTATAGGGTGACATGCCAATCGTCACTTGGTGACTATTATTGTAAACGAATTCGACTAAAGGCAGGTGCTTCTCCTAACGTCCTCTAAAGTCCATGATGCAAGCTCTTAACAAGTTTTTAGAGATCCTATTCACCCCTCCAGTTTTACCGTTGGTCTATGGGTGGTAAGCAGTGCTAAGATTCAACAAAGTCCCTAAATTTGCCTGCAAACTCCTTCAAAATTTGCTAGCAAATAAGGGGTCCCTATCACTAACAATGCTTACCAGAATTCCATGAAATCGAACTAGCTTCTCAATATAAATTTTACCCTAAAGATGCTGCAGTCCCGTCACTTCTAACGACAACAAAATGAGCACTTTTTAGCGAGTCTATCCACTATGACCAAAATTTCTTCATTGCCTCTTTGGTTCCTAGGGAACTCATCTATAAAGCTCACTGATATATGCTCCCATATCTAAGTTGAAATCTCCAATAGTAATAACAATCCTCTGAGCTTTCGTTGTTTGAAATTTATCCTTTAGGAAGTAAAACATTCTGAAACAAATTTAGCTACCATCTTTTTTATCCTCAGCAAATAGGAAGCTCTCTTCATATCCATATACATCTTATCTTCTCTAGGGTGAATGGTAGTTCATAAACAGTGACACTGAATTTATTTTTTCCAAAATCCTAAAGCTGATTCAAGCATTCTTTATTCCTAGTTACTAACCTAATTTCCTCATTAAATTCTAGTCTTATCTATAGTTTATCGCTAGTTAAGTGTCCCTATGAAATTTCCTTATTTATGATGTTTCTCAATATGTATATATTTATCTACCGGTCTAATCCCATCTATAAAATCAACATAGTAATAAAATATAGTGGAAATTAGGGAGGCATCCCTATCATACTTTCATATTGTAAAGCAGGTCCCTGTCAAAGTTTCATTGTAAATCGGGTCCTTGATTTCTGGAAACGAAGAAAATTATTGCTGAAATGTCAGCAACTTTTATAAATAAGTGCTGATATTTCAGCAACTTTCCCTGTCAAAGTTTCATTGTAAATCGGGTCCCTGTTTTCTAGAAACGAAGAAAATTATTGCTGAAATGTCAGCAACTTTTATAAATAAGTGCTGATATTTAGCAACTTTCATAAACTGTGTTCACAGTGTACATAAATGTTGTTGAAATGTCAACAACTTTTATAAATAAGTGCTGATATTTCAGCAACTTTCATACACTATGTTCACAGTGTACAGAAAAGTTGCGAAAATGTCAGCAACTTTTATGAATAGTTGCATCATGCTATGCAATAATCGTGAATAAAAAAATAGGGACCTAATTTACACTGAAATTTAGTGAAGAACTTTTAATGAATTTTGAAACTTAATAAGGACCTGTGCCAAAAGTACCCTAAAATATAAACATACCTTATACCTATGGTATGCTTTTCCAATAATCTAAGGGAGACAACTAGTGATAACAATCCCAAAAACTCAAAAAAAATTGCTGGAAGCTTCCATTTATTATCAATTGGTGTTAATGATGTTGGGGTTCTAATACTCCTTACTAAATTAAGATGGACATTCCTAGAATGTCATTCCACCATTACCCACCTTCCTCAATTCTCCTTCTTAATTTCTACTAAATGTCTATAACTCGAAATAATCGGTCATTAATGTCAAATTTGGAAGATCTTTAATTAGTCCTCATTTAACCACTTTATTCTATTTACCAGTTTTAGAATCCTTATTATGCCTATTTAATTCCTACATAAATACAATATTAAATTCCTTAATTAGTCCCGATTTATTTTCTTTTAATCTCTATTCATTACAAATTTATTGTCCATTAAATCTATAATTGATGTCCATAAATCCAAGTCCTATAATTACAATGATGTTAATAACTAATACGAATACTGTTGTAATTATGCTATTTATATATTTTTATTTTTGCACATTAAACGCGGTTGCACATGTATGTATATATCTTATTTCTAGTTACTAATTTCTAAACTAGAACATTTCTTTCCACATTTTGCATTTATCAAGGCTATCTTTCCAAGACGGATTAACGTTGTAATTTTCCATGAATTAACCAAAAATGAGATCATTACTTCATTTGAAATTACAAGGATTTATTTCTTTTCTTTTATTGAAATAGGCAGCGTAAACTACGGAAAAGAATATCCATATCTTACACATCTCTTTCCCTTTTTGGCGTTTCCCTTGGTAATTCAAACGACATGCTTTTATACATATTTTGGAATTAGATAATTTATGGAAATTACACGAAACCAGCTCCAAATAAATAAAAATGAAGAAATTCACATCCCAAGTCAACTAGGGTAACCTAATTTACAACTAATAGATCTGGAATATCTTTACAACTTTACCATCATTCTAAAAATAAATATTTGGGACTGATTTCAAATTTCCACATCGGGTTATACGTATTATTCCTATTTTATCCATATCCTAAAACATTTAACTTGTCTTACCTAGGTAGTGATCCATATCTACTCCATATATATATATATATATATTTGGTTTTATCTTCACCATTCTTTAAATAAATTTCATAATTACAAACCACCATATCAAAAACCTCTATCTTTGAAAATATAAACTTAGAAACCCATATCATCAAATTTTGAAAATTGCTTAGTCCTAAAAAGAAGCCACAAAAAATTTTCTTTCTCCAACCAACTTTACATTTTTAAGGACTTTCTATAACAAACATTATTTCTTTAAAAAGAAGGTTTTTAACTCAAAACATTTATAACTCAATTATTAAACCAAACCATTATTAAATCAAAAATTCAAAAATTTCTTAATTTCATAAAGGAGCAAAATAGTTTTCCTTCTAAAACTTTCTACATCAAATATTTATTACCTTAAAACTTGGATTTTTATTTCAAAACATTCAAAAACACAATTGTCATACTAATTAATCTTTTTTTCAGAAACACCTTAATAACTTTAAACAACGAAAGTGGTATAAACATGGTAAACTTCTATCCAATCATTTTCCTATCATATTCCTATTATTTCTCTCATATATTATCTCTTATTGGATTACTAATCCTATTTTATACAAGTTGCTAATGTTATTTCTGTCCATATCTCCCAACATTCCATATTTTCTTTTTACGGGAATGTTCCTCCAATCTACATTATTGGGCATTCTTACCCTTCTATTCTCTCTACCTTATTTTAGTTAAGTCCCATTTCCATTTATTCCCCTTTTTGAAAGAATTTTTTAAGAAAGGGCATCTAAATTTATAAAACAAGAAAAATCATCGAGTCCAATCTACGCTTTATTTTACATTTATTTCAAAAACAAAAAAACCTTTTATTGAAAATCCTTAAACTGAAAACTTTTCGACTCAACCAACTTTAAGCTAATAATTCTAAAAATGAAAAACCCATTTTACCAAAAACCTTTTAATCGTAACCTTTTTAAACAAAAAATTATCAATTAGGAAATTCTAAATTTCCATGCTTTTTCAAGAAACAACTTCCAAACAAATCCTGTGAAAAACTCATCAAAGCATTTCAAGGAATTTTCCAAAAACCTTCTATTAAATTCTTTCCCAGTAGGTTGGATTTAAGAATTGACCTTAGTTATCCTTTCTATTGAACTTTCCTCAATCTTCTCCATCTAATCTTTATAAAAATCCTATTATCTCCTTGTGGTGATTGATGTACACCTTCTTAAGGGAACTTGCTTCGCTCCTTCTACACATCATGCTTTACTCCTATCATTCCTTATTTCCGGATGATTACAATAGACAAGTTTTTATCCCCCATCTATTTAGATGAAATGCATATCTTTAATTAGAAATATGTCAAGTCTGTAATCATGAGGCATTCTAAGTCCAACAAAGGAGTTAAGTATCATTTAGTTTCTAGGTTGCTTCTATATGTTGCGATCATGTTTTTGATCCAATCCTTATGATATGACCTCTGTCTCATGGGAAAATCAAGGCAAGAGTATAAATTTAATTCTATTTATTGGTCTAACTCATAGCTACCTCACCCTTTTTTTTGGAATATAGTGGCAATCACATCTACAGTCGAAATTTATAGAGTTAAGTGTGTATCCAAAATAAGTGTATATATATAGTGGGGGTTTTGAAAAAAAATTCCAAAAATACAATTACACCGCTCATACATATACCTGTCCCCATTGATTAAGTAACCTAAGCTCTAATATCAAATGTAACAAATTGCCTCGAAATAGGCCTAAATTTCAATCCATAAAAGACCCATCGAAAGTAGATCCATTTCAAAGCTGGCTATTGGTTGGTATAAATAAAAATACATAGAATTATTTATCTACACATTTAGAACTCACAACAATGATAAAATATAATATCAGAACAGTACACATTCTATTTAAAAATTCAAATGCCAGAAAAACATAACACAATACCATAAAAAACTGTCAACTATCCGTAATACAATATTCCAAAGTTATAACATCATTTAATAGGTACATCATACATAAAGGAAATAACACAAGTAGATAAATAAGTAATTGCTACAATTCCCTCATCACCTTCGTCCTCTTAATTAGCATCTTCTTCTCTAACCTGCGTTGTACTGAGGAGGGAGTTAGAGCAACAATATCTAGTGAATAAAAATCTTAAGCCTTATCATAATAGTACTTAGGTAGTAGAATTTAAATAATAATATGTCTTTCATATCTTATAACTATACAATAAGTCTTTCCAACTATAAGCTTTAAGGCATTCCCGGTCCAATTCCATATCCATTACTCTTTCAACCCAATAACCCATACCTATCATCAACAATATCTTATCAATATAACAGATAGTATTCAAGCAAATTAACACATTTTCTATGGGAACAAAGCAGACTCTGACCATTTAATACCTCATTTAAGGCAGGACTCCACATTTAATACTTATCCCAAGGAAGACCCCTCATTGGTACTTATCTAGCTGACATTATGCGGAATCTCTTTGGGCCACTCAATACTTCATATCGAAGTGGACCCTTTTCGAGATATCCTCTACCGTGCCTAAGCGTTAACCCCGAACATTTACTACTTCCTATATAAGGAAGAGGCAGGCCCTCACACAGCTACGTAATACCTAAAATCCCTAAAGTAGGTCCTCTATATTATAACATGTACCAAACAATGATGTCTCACATTAGTCCGACTATTTGTAGGTACTATAGCCTGGGAAACCGGGCAAGTTTACATTATAGAATTTGGGATTAATCTCGTGTACTCTATGGTTACTTATTGTAGATGATGTCTCACATCAGCTCCAAAGTCGCGCTTCTGATAGTCAGATTAGCTAGGCAAACTTCTGTGTGCTTTTGACTGACCTCGCTTCCCTATAACATAGTTATAATTTACGCTCTCTTAAGGTACTATACTATCACACATCTTACCACATACATCATTAAGGCCTTATAAGAAAATTCTTATTTTTCCTCTATAATTAATAACCTTCCTAAAAGGAATTTAATAATAATTAATAACCTATTAACTATGCAATTAATAAGTTCTAATTATATATTATTTATGCTAATACACACACATGTCTAATACATTTCTAGGTGTGAAGATTGTCCCTAACTAACATTTAATTGTCAAGACATCAAATATATACAAGTCCAATTCCATATCAACAAATATACCATAAATCCTATATCTGCAATTCAATCAACAGACTTGTATAAAATGGAATCGATACCCAACTTATTTTATACTGAAATAGCAGAATGAATCAATAATAGAAACTTTTCAAATATTTTTATGCTCTATTTAACTTCGCTTTGTATGAAATTAGTAAAAGGGAATTTCTATTTCAATTGTGGAAATAAATGTTGCAAACTACGAATAAATTTTGTACCTAATAAACCATTTCCTAATCTAATTTTTTTAAACCCTTAACCAGATCCAAAGAAAACGATATGAAGTTGAATAGAATGTAAAACTTTAAAACTGAAACATTTACACAAAATCCATTATTTTAATAAAATATTTGAGATTTAACATAAGAATTGACATTTCACATTGGGGAAATTTTAAGGTTGTTAATGTGATGTTTTTATAAATCGAAATTCCTTAAAGCATATATCAAATCCAAATTATACCATATAATTATTAAAATAAGAAAGACTAAGATATCCACTCATAACAGGTCCTTAGCTCTTCCTCTTTTTAGATTTGTCACATCTTCTATAATCTCTTTCAGATCTTCCCTTTTAGAAATATTGTAACATCTCGCCTTTTTGTACGCTTTAAATCGACGATAAACCATACACGTCAGACTCAAACCATACAGAAGAGCGGATTGTTATTGGGGTGAAAAGAAAACGCAGGGAAAGAAGAAAAAAACAGAATCTTGCAACGGAACAACAAAATATAATAATCAAATAACAGTTCATGAAGTTGTTTTACAAAAACATTCGATTATACTTATACAATACATATCAGATTTACACGTACCAGAGAATAATAAATGACAATGCAGCGGAACAATGTGATGTAATGGAATATAATAAATAATAGTAATACAAATCTTCATCTTCGTCCTCCAGAGATAAAGTCTTCGAATCCTGAAATGCACAGGCTGACCTGAGCAATTGAAAAGACAAAACACTCAAGTCAGAACTAAAAGATCTTATATAAGTTAAATCAATGGTAAAATATAAGTGGAACGGCGTCAGAGATGTTTACAGGATTTGACATCTCCTATCTAGTGTCTAATGTGAGTGCGGTAACTCAAGAGATGCTCGGGATTCAGATCCCCTAAGGATCCGTTAAACCATTTACTTTGTAGTAATATTTCGGTATTATAATAATGTCTATAGTAAAATAAACTTACTTTTAAATAGCATTAAGGGGTTACCCATATAGCCCTTAACACATAATAGTGCCAATAATCTATACAGTACTGTAATACCTCCTGATCGGGAGGCTACCAGAGGATACTCCATAGGTACGACACAAATCAAACTCGTACAAGGCACGCTAGGGTAGGTGACACGACACACATGGCAATGTCAGGGTAGATACACCAATTACTAACCAAATTGGTGGTGACAAATAGCACGCAGCTACCGCACACCTCGAGCCACACCCCTAAAATCAAAAATTAAAAGTGGCCACTAAATCAGTGTCAAAGTCAGAATATAATGGAATGATATCGAAGGAGTGTGTTCGATAAGAGGAGCTACCTCACTGGCCCGGAATCGCTCATGTTTTAGCCATCTTATGCCAACTCATGGGAGTCGGGTCCACGTATATACCTCAAAGGAACGCCGCCGCCATGTGCACGATTGTCAGTGGTTTTTGGTATTGACAGGGAGTATGCCCATATCTGATCCCGGTCTCTTTGCCAACCAATCATTATTATAACACCGTGGTCATTTAAAAATAGTTTATACTTCAAAACCAAAATATCGTTGCCATTTCAAAACCAAATACGATGTCATTTCTATTTCAAAACCAATAAAAATATGATATCGTGTCCACTTCAAACCACATCAATAATATATCGTTCCCTTAAAAATCAAATCAATAATATGTCATTTCTTTTCAAACTATGTCAATAATATATCATTTTCACTTCAAAAACCGCATTAATATTATATCATTTAAATAAATCCAAACGTCCAAATTACTGAATATTTGCTTTAATTCCTTTAAACTTGAGATATTCCCTCTTGACATCATCTTAAACCAAAACCTTATTATAAAGTCAGATTCTTACAATCTTTATTTTTCAATAAGTTCCAAATCAATATATATTTAAAGACAAATCTTAATTAAATGCAATTTCAAATAAAATTCATTTCAAAAATCACGTTATTTCAATTTGTAACACTATGAAACAAAATACTTCGAAACCATAATACTTTGAAATTCATAACTTTGAAACACTTTAATTTCGATAAAACATTTCAATTTAGATATATTTCAAGGCTTTAAATATTCCATAATTTCAAACTAAATCTGATAATTTCATATATATCTTAATTCAATTTACTATTATTTAGTTTTAAAAATTTATTTAATAAATTCAATACTATTTAAATAGAACCCAAACTTGAAATATTCGTTCACCTTAAACCATCATCAAGTTATAAAATCATGCCCTTTAAAATCTCAAATTCAATAAGTTCCAGATTGCTTTAATTAAATGACATTCTTAATTAAAAGCAAATTTAAACCGATTTTAAATCTATCTTCTCATCCTTAATTTACCAATATCATTATATACTATATATATATATATATATTAAAATATAATTTAAATAAATACTTACCCATATTATATTTTAAAAAAATCAAACTTTATTATTACTCTCATTATATTATGAACAAAATTATACATATCTTAAATTTAAGAATTTAACTATATATAAAAAATATTTATATAATATCAAAATCAATATTTATATAAACCCATATATTTCTTTCCAAAACCATAGAAACCGCTTTAAAATATTTTTATATATAAACCACGTTGTCTGTATAAAATTTTCTATCCTATGGTCAAGTGATACAGATACTTATCATTTCAATCCGTAATTTAAAATATAAATACGGTTATATATCATTTCAAACCGCAATCCCGAATGAAATAAATCTATAACAACTGCAGTTTATAGCAATATAAAATACAACATCCATTCATCTAATATCAATCATCAAACATTTATCACAATCATCATAAAATTAGATTAATAACATCAATATAGAAAAGAAAACAATTAACAGGCATTTACTGGCAGTTTATATTCGATAATAAATTAGATAACAATTTAGCTGGCAGTTTATATGCAATAATAAATTAAATAACAATTCAACTTGGTAGTTTATATGCAATAATAAATTAAATAACAATTTAATTCAATAAATTCAATTTAACTAAGATGATGATTAAAAATGTGCCAAATAGCCATAAATAAATTTCAAATCACATCATAAATCAATTTAACAAACATAATTTTTTTTAGAAGTTGTGAGTGGGTTAAAACACTCACTTTTTGAATTTAAATTGAATTCAAATCCAATTTAAATCCAAAATTTCAATAGTCTTAGAATTCATCCAAACTAGCATCATGATCTCCAGAATTTCGATAGGATTGCAGTGGAGAAAATGGTGCGTGAATTGGACCTCGTATGTGAAAGTTATACGCATTATAAGATTTGAAATCAAAATTAAAAAAACAAACAAGCAAGCAAGCAAGCCACGTCACCTCAAGCTCGTACGAAACCCTAACACGCCTTCACAAGGATTCCACGCGACTTTCGCAGTTAAGCCGCCGATCAAAGATTGCCAACCGCACCACCTACAAGGCGCTGCACCTCGATCGTGCCCTACCAGCACTCTCCCCATGCCCAGGTGCTCACGTAAGTGGGTTGCGACCCCCCTCCGGTCGTACGACCGACGTTCCCCACCGCAGGCATTCAAACGCCAAATTTGGTGATTTCATTGACCATCTCGACAAACGAACCCTAGATCCGTGACCTACTTTCCACCCTCTTCCCAACGCCACCTCCCGATCGTCGATCGGGCAAAGATCCACCGTTGGATCGTCCAAAACCTATAATGAACGGCTGAGATTCCTTCTCGATTTTTGGAAAAACAGTGAACACGATTGAAAAACAAATTGCAGATCCGAGTTACGCTCTTCGAGAGCATCGAATTGATATAAAATTCGATAGGGTTTGTGGAGTTTAAATTTTTGAAGTTGGATTTTGAATTGATATTGGGTTGAGGAGTTTTAGGGTTTCAGCCATTGAGGAAGAGGAGCAACAGAAGTTTATATACATACAGAAATGAGAAATAGAAAGGCTGCTAGGGTTCATAACGACATGTATATAGGCAGAACAAAATAGAACGGATGGGTTCGATCGAATTTGGGTTTTGAAAGATAATTGACGCGGAAAGCCCATTTCGACTCCGGAACGAAAATGTGTCAACCCATATATCAAAATAGATGTTTTTAAATATTTTAAACGCAATGGAATAGGTTTCAAGTCCAAATTCCATCATATGAAGAAGTTATGCTAAAATCAAGTTATTTCGAATTGATTTCAATTGATTTCAATTAAATCGATTTCAAGGCGTTTCGGTCCGTACGATCAAATGACAAGCCCGATCGTCATGAAACTTGAAATCCTATAATAATTCACCGTTAAGGATCTGGTGAAACTAATTTCGTGGAAATCCTAGTCAATGGCCGAAATGGCTATTTTCCAATTAATTAAATAATTAATAATTAATTAATTAAATCACTTTTTCAATTTCAATTACATAATTAACAAATCTTATCATTTTTGATTTCTTAAACAATTACAGTAATTTAAACAAATTTAGATGTCAATTTAAAGTTGATTAATCCATCAATTGCAATGTCTAATTTCAATTTCATTAAATTCAGAAATTAAAAATTAAAAGTTAAAAATTCCAAAATCAATTTGTTAACCTATAAACCTTGTTATTCAAGTCTTTCATTACAATAAGGGTATAATTAACATTGGTTTATCTTTTAGCACATTAATGTTTCCCAGTTTCATCTAAATTTCCATTCACGTAATATTTAAATATTTAATTTCATTTAATTTCAATTAATCCAATTATTAAAAATTAAATTCCAATAAATTATTTTATTTGATTTCAATCTTTATATCCCATCCACTAATTTCAAATAACGTAGTTAATGTTGGTTTTACATTACATTACTTCAATATACTCAACTTTCTTTCTTTATTGTATATTAACTATAATTTCCACTAGTATTGAAATTTTGCCAAATAACATTTGCATTACTTCCTTTATTGGGTTTTCATTCAATTTGTTTATAATCAACTTATATTAACATCACTACATTTAATTGTATTTATCGTTTGTTTCATAAACCATTAACAATATATTATTACTAAATACTACCTTAATTCACACTAATGTAATATTTAATTTCATTTATCGCAATTGGTTTCAATTAATTGGGATTGCACTAAATTAGTGATTTATTAACTTGCATTAACATTATTACCTTTATTTTAGTGATTTCATTTAAATTACAGATATTTTTATTTTCTTTCCGAATTAAATTACTAAAACTTACTAAATTAACAAAATTTAATTATCGAAAATTATGGGTCGTTACACTATCCCTCACTCAAAACTTTTCGTCCCCGAAAAGGAAAAAGAAGGGAAAAGAAAGAATTGACTAGACAATACATCTTATTCAAAAATATTAACTTTATAAACAAATGAATTTACAAATTAATTATTTTAAATAAAATATACCATTTTACAATCATTATACAGAATCAACACCATTCAATTATCCATCCATATCAAACAAACAAATAGTTGTTCAGGTTCAAAACTTTAAATTGTATAGAATGAAAGATAAACTACTAAGTGCACCATTTACTCAATGGTCTTAGATGAAACTAAATAGATTATTCATACATCCAAACAAATTTAAAGTATTCTTGCCCAAACAACCATAAACCAAACAAACAATAATTTCAAACAATAGATCAATTTCATTCTTATAATTTCATTTCATACATTTGTTGTTTCATTTCTTTTTCATTCATATAATGATTTATCTTCTTAATTTACAAAAATTTCTTGCAGATTTTCATTTCCATCCATTCATTCGGTGTTCATTTCATTTATTTATAATACTTACCTTTCTATTATATTTAATTAGTGGCCTTTCATTTACACATCAAATTCTTATTTATTAAAGGATCTCATTGAATATTTTCATTACTTCAAGTTTTACTTGTATAATATCCACTACATTTTCTTATTGACATTTCAACCTTTTTACATATTTTGGTAAGTTATATATATGCCTTTAAGAATGTAATTGAATGTTATACAAGTTTTTCTCATTTCTTTTAACTAAATTAATGTTCACTAATCCTATCCTTTGTTTTATAGGTTACAATTTCAACTTTCTTGAAATTTCATTTATAACCTAGCATTTAATCTCTTGTTTTAATTAGAGGTTCCAGTTATTAATTAGTTACATTCCATTTCACTACAGTAATTTAAACTATTGATTAACGGAAATTTAAGAATTAAAATGCCGGGTTAAATTTCAAATCATTTTAAAATAATAGATAAATATACACTTGCAACTTATATATCGTATTATATTTAAAACAATTTAAAATTTATATTTGTTTATCCAAAATAAATCTGCAGTAAAACTACTACAGTGGCATTCCCACTTCGAAAATCGAAAATGAATGTCGATGATGCGTGCACTCATCACCGAAATTATTTTCCAGCGACAGAGAGGGGAGTACATAACTTATTTCTTTCCAAAGTTTCTTTAAAGTAATTCTTTCAAATTATATTGTAATATTTATATCAGAAAATACTTATAAACAATATTATTATATTCCAAATCTTTTAAAAAAAATTCTCAAAATCCCGGAATTTAAGTTCTAAAATTTCCAAATTTCATTTATTTTATTTTCTTCAAATTTTGTTTTCAATCAATATATATAAATTTTACAACCTAACAACCAATATATTACAACCAAATATAACTTTTATAAATTTATTTCTTTATATATACAGAAAATATAATAGGCAAAATTATTTCATTTATCTATATTTCAAAACAAATATTGTCTCAGTCTGTCCTATTAAGTGTTTAGAAAACCCTATTGATGTCATAGCGTCCTATGCACCAACCAGAATTTATTAATACAAAATGGAACAAATTAACACAATATCAAAACCTTTTTATAACACTAACAAATACGCTCTCTCATATATATACACTCAGCGACTCGTCATAAGGTATTACTACTTTATTAATAAAGAGTCTGTAATGACCCGGAATTTTCGATCCCGAAAACTCCAGATAGTTATGAAAAAGAAGAAAGAGATAGAAGGGAAAGAAGGAAACAGAAACATCAAAACGCAGATTCTCACATTCACAGCGGATAAAAATATAATATAAATAAAATAGCAGTTATACAAAGGAAAACTGTACTGTCAAATTACACTTTAATATATCAAAGTTACAACACTGAGCAATTTAATTCAACATGCCCCAAAAAAGTTACAATAAAAACACAACGAAATACTCTACATACTTTCCTGCCATCCAGCTCGTCTCCTGAGCTCCAAAACGTCCTTACTTGAAAATCTGTAATACTCGGTCTGACCCGAGCATTACATCAAAGTAACACCCGGGTCAGGCTGGAAACCAGTGTGAGTAAACCCATCCAAACATGGAATACAAAAGTTTAAAGCTTATATAAATTCCGGGGTAACTCATATCAATTTACAATTTCATAATTGTTATAGACATCACTTATTTTACTCACAAATTTCTAAGAACCAGAACAGAGACTAAATAGTCCAATTCATTTAAATCATTCCATTCCAGCCTATTGATTTCACATATCAATTTATAACGAATCAAAGTGGTTTCGGGTATTGCCGATATCCGACTCCGTCTTCTTCGAATCTCATGTCATCTTAACCCAAATTATTTAAATGAAAAACAATTCCATCCTTAAATATAGGATGTCTCCTTTTTATCACAGCAATTCATCATTGATAGATAAACACATTTATTACTATCCATTCAAACATATCATATAACAAAACATTTCATCTCAGAGATACCAACCAATTCAAGGCATTGAAACAACATTCAATTATTCACAGGCTATTGATCACTCCCAAAATTAATTTAATTTATCTCTAATTAAATTAATTACTAATCACTTGGATAACCTTTACTTAACATTAATTAATTACAAATCAATTAATTAATCACTTTTTAAATATCCATCTTAATTAATTATTCTTAATAAATTAACCTTTAATTACAATAAGTAATTAATTCTTAATTACTTTCACAAATTAATCCGCCTTTCCTCGTCAAATTAAATAATCCCTTAATTACTCTTATAAAATAATTAACAATGATTTATTACATTTAACCTAAATTAATTTCTCAAAATAATTATTCTATAATCACTTACATTGACTAATTATCCTTTAATTAATGACAAAACATTATTCCTCAATTAAATTACACTATAGATTAAAACTTAATTAAACTTCAAGGATTATTGAGTTAAAATAAATTTACAACAACTAAATAGAACAAACTCTTACATATAAAACACTTATTGCTTTAAATAAGAAAGAAGGTTAAAACTTGCTTTAACTTAAATTCAGAACTCGATAATTCCCTGTTATACTGACCCAAGTTAATTTCCAAAGCAAATTCATGCTTTTTCCCGAGCCAGTTCTTCCTCTTTATTTTCTGTTTAAACCTTTTTAATCAGTTTTAATTAAAACACTCATGTACCAATATCATAACCCAAGCCAAAAGTTTGCCTACTTCGAGTTCGTCACGAAGAATCCTCATCCACCCAAAACTAAACCCATCACATACACACTAGTGCACACGTGCACATGCACTGCCCCTACGATCACCGCTGATCATCGCCGAGATCACCAACAAGTCATCGACACCCATGACAATCCACTCGACCACCCTGAAACGTGACTTCGCCAAAAACTCGAATTTAAGACATTCGATCCACTGTAACACCCAAACCCGATTTACAAATTACCACCGTCCACGATCATCTTAGGCTTCGCCCTCACAAATCCAACTTCGTAACTCGTCCATACTCCTAATCCCCTAGTCGCGATTAAGCACAAAACACCCTAGGCAGAACCATTGATTCGAGAACGAAGACGAAATCCAACTGCCTTAAACCCTAATTCAAACTATTCTGGCCACCGTGGCCATTTGAAAAATAGGAGGCTATTTTTCTCATCATCGTTGATACTCCAGCAAGCTTGAACCGAAAATTCGACCTCCACCTCCATGCCAATCAACGACAATTACCCAAAATACCAAAATCGTTCATTACTGGGATTCTAATCGAATATCGATTTAAAAATCATGAAAGGTATGTTAAAAATCATGATTTTCAGACTCGAATTCATTCATGCAATTCAAATCAGGAATTGAATTAGTCGATTTTCGAACAGATTTGATTTCCACAGTAATTTTTCCCAAAATTTAGTTAATCCCTAATTATAAAATCCTAAAACTATTTTTAGAATTAACATCTTTCTATAATGATTATTTTTCATTCATAGATCAGAACTAAATTTTGATTTCAAGAACAAAATATGAATTTTAAAAAAAAGGTAACTCAAGTCTGAGAAAAATAACAGAAATAGTTTTTGCATATAAACAAAACAAAACCATCACCTATTCCAGATAAAATAAATCAATGCAAACCAAAAAAAAAATTCTGTACTAATTCATCACATGCATCCATAAAATCACAGAGTATAATATGTTATTAAAAGAGAATTTTACTCACCTGTCTTTGAGTTGAGCAGTAAACAAAGCTTTTGAATTTGATGCTTAAAATACTTCAAAGTTTGCTGTTTGATTGCAAATGAGTTGATGTTATTGATAAGTTGATTCTTCTTGTTAACTTGTTTTCAGATCAGGTTGTAATAGCAGTTAATGTTGTTGCAAGCTTATCTTCTTCCATTTATGATTGTTTGAAGCTTTAGCTTGTCTCAGATTGCTTCTAAATTTTGAAGCTGAAAAGAAGCTAAGTTTTTGAGATAGTTTAAACTGAGGAAAATTGGGTCAGGTTCCTCTAAAACTATTTTTTTTATTTTTTTATTTTTCCTTTTTCCCTTTTTTTTATATCTTAAGTTGAAAGAAGAATGCCACTTGTACTAGTGTATGATATTTAGGTTACAATTGTATTTACATGTGTTCATTTATTTACAAATGTCCAACTTGTTTTATATGCTTACAAATTTCCTAAAGAAATAAATGCTACTTGGCCTTACATGTAGTCTTTATCTTACAAATGCTTAATGCCTATTTTAAATGTTTACATTTGTAAATTTTGCATAAATTTATGTTTTCATTCATTTTTTTTTTATATTCTTAAGTTTAATACTTTTATACAAATACAATTTGTGCCTATATTTAAAGAAAGTATGAATCTTATTAATTTTTATTTTAAACTTGAGCTTTAATATTTAACAAGAAAATATATACATATACTATTTTGATTATTGCAAAAATATAGAATTTATTTTTAATAACTTGAAAATAAATTTTGAATTCAAACCATAGCTAACCATTTACAATACATATATATACATTATAAAGAAAATCATTAAACAAGTATCATCAAATTTCAATAGTTATATCAGGAGATTATCAAATAAATAATTATCTAGGTATTTATAATTCAGCTTCTATTAAAATTTCAAATTCATATATATATCTAGAAATCTTTTATTATCAGAACTTTATCTGTCTAATCTATAAATCACTATTTTTAATAGTTTAATCAGATAATTATCCAATTATCTGATATCCAAAATCTAGGTTATCACATTCATCCCTCCTTAAAATCTTTTCGTCCCCGAAAAGGAACGAAGCCTGAATTTATTAAAATACTTAATATTAGTCAGATAATTTTTGATCTTTTTTAGAGTACTTTAAAATCTATATAATATTATCAAAATAGTTTTTATAAAAGTACTTTTACAGCCTGATGTTTCAACAAATCCATCCTTGTTCCCATAGAAATTCGGTTATACGTTGATCAGGCGTAGGACTGAAAATCTATAAGTACTTAGCAGACCCATTATCAACACCCAGTGAAAATACTTGGAAAATAATTTTATTGAAAATGTAGAAAACATTTTTGAAATCGAGGAAATATCTTTAGTGAGAATGCTCTGGAAATCATCACCCCCATCGATGGTCGCAGTTACATCCTGAGTTACGTTGCCATCGCAGCAAAAGTCCATGTTACTGCAGGCTCTCCGCGGCCTCTCAATTACGCGATGGAACCCACGACAGATCGCAGTTACATTTCAGGGTTACGTTGCTATCACAGCAAAAGTCCATGTAACTACAGGCTCTCTACGACCTCTGATTTTTGCTGTCGAAATAAAACCTCTCTACTCCTACACAGGTCGCAGTCTACCGATATAAAATCAAACGCAGACTGTTGGCTCTCAGCGGCACACACGACTTTCGCTATGTTACCATAGGTCGCAGTCTACCGATATAAAATCAAACGCAGACTGTTGGCTCTCAGCGGCACACACGACTTTCGCTATGGTACACACTACTCATAATCCTCAGAAACTAGTTTTGTCCGGACTCCTCACAGGATCAACTTTAGAAACCCCCTTGGGGCACAAGGCAGCACCACCCGATGGCACTCCTGAGAAGTTTATTTCAAGGGAGCGCCTTTTTCCCCAGAGTCATCATCAAAACATTTTATACTATACACATATAGTATCTTCAAATCATACACCTAGTATGATCTCATACAAAGCTCCTTTACACAAAATCGATTATTCCAAAACCGATAATTCTCAAACTAGGCTTTCCAAATTCTCATATTGATTTTACCCAAAAATCAAGAGCCTTTCCAAATCCAAAGGTTCCTAAAACCTTTTTCCAAAATCCTCATAAGATCCTCTAGATATATATATATATATATATATATATTTAGATATATATAATCTTTAAAACTTTGGATCATTTCAAACTTGTATAAAATTCCTTTTATACTTCAAACACTTTCAAAATCCTTTCCTTCTAGCAATAGATTTATCAAGGAGAGATTTATCTTATATATAACAAAGGTATATGACATCGTTTATCCCAATCAAATATTAAAATTTGATTTCTCACTTCCTTTGTTTATAAAGTGAACCTTTAATCATGGAAATATCTGATTTCCATTCTACTTCATTGTATATTTCACAAAATATACCTTCCATTTTAAAAACCATTTCACATTTCTTATCCTCAAATTCCCAGTATTAATTTCATTCAAATTCGTACGATGCACACATATCATCCGTACGCTATACCAATCTGATCGCTCATCCGACCACACAATTTCACTTCCGAACTAGTATCGTCCACCCGACTTCCTAGTGCGGACACAGATCTGGTTTCTTGATCAGAAACCATCATTCTTCTTGCATAGTCATAACTATGATAGAGAATATCCAAAACCAATCAACAATCCATATCCAGATTCGCCGTCGAAAATCGAGTGAAAAATCCCAACTCGGATTGACGTACTATCTTGAGATTCTGTGCTCGAATCTGGATCAAATCACTATGCGAATAGAATAATATACGTACATCCTACGTATTTATCTTCATTGTTTATCAACTAAATCAATTTCTCTTTCTATTCACATTTCCTTTAATTCCTATTCACCTAATCACAATTGTTTCAATTCCATAGGATGATTACTTTAATCCTTATCTCAAATGGATATTCCATCATAAACAGTTCGGACTCTGTTCAGCTTAAATTTAGAAAATAATTTGAAAAGTTTAAAAATAGATAAGTAGTTTGAAAAATAATTATTTGTTTGTAAAATATATCTGTAAAATAGTTAAGTAATTGTAAAATAGTTATAGAATTTTTAAATAATTGCAAAATAGTTTGTAAAATAGAAATCAGTTATAAAGTAGTTGAGAAATAGTAATTAGTTTATAAAACAGTTGTAAAATAGTTAAATAGCTTCAAAAATAATTGTGAAATAAGTATATAATAGTCTTGGGTTTTTTAAAAAAGAAAAGTTGTATAGTAAATAGTTAGGAAAATACATTTAGAACAGTTTATATTAAAATAATTTATTTGAAAATAGACCAGAGCCAAACTGCTTAATTTCCAATCTCCATTCCCATTTAAATTGACTCGGCTCCAGTTTAAATAACTTCAATTTCCCTTGAACTTGATTTATCCCCAATTCAAGTTGAATTAATCTCAATTTCCTTCTAAATTCAAATCAAATTCCATTTTATTTTAAACCTATTGAACTTTAATTACAATTCCAAATTATTCAAATCAATTCGGACTAATTTCAAATTGAACCCACTTCAATATCAAATCTTTTCAAATTAATCCAATTCAAATTTTCCATTTGAATTTTATACTTATACATCTTCAATCACAATTTCAATTAATTCAAATCAAATTCAATTTGAACTAATTTCAATTCAAATTCCAAATTTAAACCATCTCGAATTTTATAAATTCGAGTTAAATTTTCAAATGTTTTTTTTGAGTCCACATTCCAGAATTTCATTTTAAATCAATTTAATCTTTCAAAAACCAATTTATTAACCAAATTCAACCTTAAAACCAATTTTCAACAATTTCAGTTGAAATTCTATTTTAAACTCCCAAATCTCAAGTCCAAAGTGATTCCATACATTAATTTACTACATATTAGTAGTTCTTACATTACATACATTAATCCAAAATAAGAGTCTTACAAAAGTCATAAATCTAGATGTCTTCCAATTACCTAGAGGTTTGAAAAGAACAGAGCCCTAATATTCCTACAAGTATTCTTCCTATGGACTTCCTTCCAAAGGGCAGAGCCCGAACATACACTTCTTAATACGGTGTCCCCACTTATAACATTTACCACAAAATGTTTCTACCCTGTCATCAATCTGGATAACCTTCACGCCTCCCACAGTACGTTCTACAGCCTTACTCCTCTTCTGCCTCTCGGAACAATTCCTAGCAATGTGTCCTGTCTTCTTACAATGATAGCAGATAGTCGACTAATTGACCGGTTCCGCAGGTTTACGCTTTGCCTTTCTCACTTCAGGGCAATGATTTAGAAAATGTCCTTTCTTATGACACTTGAAGCACAAGATTTCAGAGCAAAACCGATGGGATGTACCCTTTAATTCCTCCCTTGCTTTACTGCACTTGGCTGCGTAATGTCCCTTACTGAAACATCTATAGCAGGTAACATTATCATAAGGTCCTGGTTTAGCCTTTTCCTTAACCTGTTTCTCATACTCTCGAATTCCTTCTTCTCGATCCCTACATGCAGCTGCTCTTTGCTCTTTGCGCCTAACCTTCTCTTCTTCACTCTTAGTCATCTCTCTCAAGGACTGAATTCTAGAGGAGCTTCCTAACCTATAAATTAGATTTAATTAAATTACTAAGTTATACCTTATGTTTTAACATCTTTGGTTTTTAATTCAAGTCCAATTTCCAAACAACCCATTTTTTGCAACAAGTCTCTTTTATTCAAATAATACTTATTTATTCTTTTAGCACTTTGAAACAATTTTTCAAATTTATGGACCTAGATTTAAAATTTCACAATTTAGGTGTTTTCAATTTCAATTTATAAGTCATACTTTACTTAAATATTAACTTCTTTAGAACATTTCATATTGCTTACTCATTAATACACATCTTATAAAATCATTTAAAATCTTTATATAAGAAAATAACAAGTACGCTCTTATATATATATATATATATATATATATATATTCACTCAACTCATTCTAGGGTACCATCGACCCTATCCTTAATGAGTAATCCCACCAGAGCCAAGGTTCTCGCTTAACCTGGCTCTGATACCAAATGTAATGACCCGGAATTTTTGATCCCGAAAACTCCAGATAGTTATGAAAAAGAAGAAAGAGATAGAAGGGAAAGAAGGAAACATAAACATCAAAACACAGATTCTCACATTCGCAGCGGATAAAATATAATATAAAATAAATGGCAGTTATACAAAGGAAAACTGTACTGTCAAATTACACTTTAATATATCAGAGTTACAACACTGAGCAGTTTAATTCAACATGCCCCAAATAAGTTACAATAAAAACACAGCGAAATACTCTACATACGTTCCTGCCATCCAGCTCGTCTCCTGAGCTCCAGAACGTCCTTACCTGAAAATCTGTAATACTCGGTCTGACCCGAGCATTACATCAAAGTAACACCTGGGTCAGGCTGGAAACCAGCGTGAGTAAATCCATCCAAACATGGAATACAAAAGTTTAAAGCTTATATAAATTCCAGGGTAACTCATATCAATTTACAATTTCACAATTATTATAGACATCACTTATTTTACTCACAAATTTCTAAGAACCAGAACTGAGACTAAATATTCCAATTCATTTAAATCATTCCATTCCAGCCTATTGATTTCACATATCAATTTATAAAGACTCGAAGTGGTTTCGGGTATTGCTGATACCCGACTCCGTCTTCTTCGAATCTCATGTCATCTTAACCCAAATTATTCAAATGAAAAACAATTCCATCCTTCAATATAGGATGTCTCCTTTTTATCACAGCAATTCATCATTTAAAGATAAACACATTTATTACTATCCATTCAAACATATCATATCACAAAACATTTCATCTCAGAGATACCAACCAATTCAAGGCATTGAAACAACATTCAATTATTCATAGGCAATTAATCACTCCCAAAATTAATTTAATTTATCTCTAATTAAATTAATTACTAATCACTTGGATAACCTTTACTTAACATTAATTAATTACAAATCAATTAATTAATCACTTTTTAAATATCCATCTTAATTAATTATTCTTAATAAATTAACCTTTAATTACAATAAGTAATTAATTCTTAATTACTTTCACAAATTAATCTGCCTTTCCTCATCACATTAAATAATCCCTTTATTAGTCTTATAAAATAATTAACAATGATTTATTACATTTAACCTAAATTAATTTCTCAAATTAATTATTCTATAATCACTTACATTGACTAATTATCCTTTAATTAATCACACCTATTAACTAACTAACCCTTAGTTAATTTCCTTAATTAATCCTTAATTTTCTTCCCTTAAGAAATTTAGCTTCAATTATTTTCATCAAGTGATTATTCCATTGGTCAATTACCCTCAGTTAATCAACCCTTAATTATTAATTAATTTTCTTTAATCACCTATGATACTTAATCTCTATTTAAATAATAAATCTTAATTACCCAAATCTTGATTAAATAAAAATAAGTTATTTATCTCGATTTAATTTCTAATTAATTGTTTTAAAAAAAACTTATCAAATAGACCTTGAATCAAATTATCATTAATCCATAATTTAACTTAAGACCCTTAAGTTAATTAATGATAAAACATTTATTCCTCAATTAAATTACATTATAGATTAAAACTTAATTAAACTTCAAGGATTATTTAGTTAAAATAAATTTACAACAACTAAATAGAACAAACTCTTACATATAAAACACTTATTGCTTTAAATAAGGAAGAAGGTTAAAACTTGCTTTAACTTAAATTCCGAACTCGATAATTCCCTGTTATACTGACCCGTGTTAATTTTCAAAGCAAATTCATACTTTTTCCTGAGCCAGTTCTTCCTCTTTATTTTCTGTTTAAACCTTTTAAATCAGTTTTAATTAAAACACTCATGTACCAACATCATAACCCGAGCCAAAAGTTTGCCTACTTCGAGTTCGTCACGAAGAATCCTCATCCACCCAAAACCAAACCCATCACAGACACGCTAGTGCACGCGTGCACATGCACTGCCCCTACGATCACCACTAATCATCGTCGATATCACCAACAACTCGTCGAAACCCACGACAATCCACTCGACCACCCTGAAACGTGACTTCGCCAAAAATTCGAATTTAAGACATTTGATCCACTGGAACACCCAAACCCGATTTACAAATTACCACCGTCCACGATCATCTGAGGCTTCACCGTCACAAATCCAACTTCGTAACTCGTCCATACTCCTAATCCACTACTCGTGATTAAGCCCGAAACACCCTAGGCAGAACCATTGATTCGAGAACGAAGACGAAATCCAACTTCCTTAAACCCTAATTCAACCTATTCTGGCCACCGTGGCCATTTGAAAAATAGGAGGCTATTTTTCTCATCATCGTTGATACTCCAGCAAGCTTGGACCGAAAATTCGACCTCCAACTCCGTGCCAATCAACGGCACTTACCCAAAATACCAAAATCGTTCATTACAGGGATTCTAATCGAATATCGATTTAAAAATCATGAAAGGTATGTTAAAAATCATGATTTTCAGACTCGAATTCATTCATGCAATTCAAATCAGGAATTGAATTAGTCGATTTTCGAACAGATTTGATTTCCACAGTAATTTTTCCCAAAATTTAGTTAATCCCTAATTATAAAATCCTAAAACTATTTTTAGAATTAACATCTTTCTATAATGATTATTTTTCATTCATAGATCAGGACTAAATTCTGATTTCAAGAACAAAATATGAATTTTAAAAAAAAGGTAGCTCAAGTCTGAGAAAAATAACAGAAATAGTTTTTGCATATAAACAAACATTCACACATATAAACAAAACAAAACCATCACCTATTCCAGATAAAATAAATCAATGCAAACCAAAAAAAAAAATTCTGTACTAATTCATCACATGCATCCATAAAATCACAGAGTATAATCTGTTTTTAAAAGAGAATTTTACTCACCTGTCTTTGAGTTGAGCAGTAAATAAAGCTTTTGAATTTGATGCTTAAACTACTTCAAAGTTTGCTGTTTGATTGCAAATGAGTTGATGTTATTGATAAGTTGATTCTTCTTGTTAACTTGTTTTCAGATCAGGTTGTAATAGCGGTTAATGTTGTTGCAAGCTTATCTTCTTCCATTTGTGATTGTTTGAAGCTTTTGCTTGTCTCGGATTGCTTCTAAATTTTGAAGGTGAAAAGAAACTAAGTTTTTGAGATAGTTTAAACTGAGGAAAATTGGGTCAGGTTCGTCTAAAACTATTTTTTTTCCTTTATCCCTTTTTTATATCTTAAGTTGAAAGAAGAATGCCACTTGTACTAGTGTATGATATTTAGGTGACAATTGTATTTACATGTATTCATTTATTTACAAATGTCCAACTTGTTTTATATGCTTACAAATTTCCTAAATAAATAAATGCTACTTGGCCTTACATGTAGTCTTTATCTTACAAATTCTTAGTACCTATTTTAAATGTTTACATTTGTAAATTTTGCATAAATTTATGTTTTCATTCATTTTTTTTTATATTCTTAAGTTTAATACTTTTATACAAATACAATTTGTGCCTATATTTAAAGAAAGTATGAATTTTATTAAGTTTTATTTTAAACTTGAGCTTTAATATTTAACAAGAAAATATATACATATACTATTTTGATTATTGTAAAAATAACTTGAAAATAAATTTTGAATTCAAACAATAGCTAACCATTTACAGTATACATATATATATACATTATAAAGAAAATCATTAAACTAGTATCATCAAATTTCAATAGTTATATCAGGAGATTATCAAGTAATAATTATCTAGGTATTTATAATTCAGCTTCTATTAAAATTTCTAATTCATATATATATCTAGAAATCTTTTATTATCAGAACTTTATCTGTCCAATCCATAAATCACTATTTTTAATAGTTTAATCATATAATTATCCAATTATCTGATATCCAAAATCCAGGTTATCACAGAGTCAGACCCCACAAAGCTAAGGTTTATCGCTAAACCAAAGCTCTGATACCAGATGTAACATTTCGCCTTTTTGTACGCTTTAAATTGACGATAAACCACACATGTCAGACTCAAACCATATAGAAGGGCAGATTGTTATTGGGGTGAATAAGAAAAAGCAGGGAAAGAAGAAAAACAAAACAGAATCTTGCAGCGGAACGACAAAATATAATAATCAAATAAAAGTTCATGAAGTTGTTTTACAAAAACATTCGATTATACTTATACAATACATATCAGAATTACACATACTAGAGAATAATAAATAACAATGCAGGGGAACAATTTGATGTAGTGGAATATAATAAATAATGGTAATACTAATCTTCATCTTCGTCCTCCAGAGATAAAGTCTTCGAATATTGAAATGCTCAGACTGACCCGAGCGAATTAAGAAGACAAAACACTCGAGTCAGAACTAAAAGATCTTATGTAAGTTAAATAAACGGTAAAATATGAGTGGAACGGCGTCAGACAAGTTTAAGGGATTTGAAATCTCATATCCAGTGTCTAACGTGAGTGAGGTAACTCAAAAGATGCTCGGTATTCACATCTCATAAGGATCCGTTATACTATTTACTATGTAGTAATATTTCGCCATTATAATAATGCCTATAGCAAAATAAACTTACTTTTAAATAGCGTTAAGGGGATGCCCATATAGCTCTTAACACGTAATAGTGCCAATAGTGTATACAGTACCGTAATTCCTTCTGATGAAGAGGCTACCAGAGGATACTCCATAGGTACGACACAAATTAAACTCGTACAAAGCGTGCTAGGGTAGGTGACACGACACAAAGGCAATGCCAAGGTAGATATACCAATTACTATCCGGACTGGTGGTGACGCATAGCGCGCAGCTACCACCCACCTCGAGCCACACCCCCAAAATCAAAAATCAAAAGTGGCCACCGAATCCATATCAAAGTCAGAATATAATGGAATGATATCGAAGGAGTGTGTCCGGTAAGAGAAGCTACCTCACTAGCCTGGAATCGCTCCTGTTTTAGCCACCTTATGCTAACTCACGGGAGTCTGGTCCATGTATATACCTCAAAGGAAAGCCGTCATCCTACTTCATTCTGGAATCTCCACCGTGCGCACGGTTGTCAAAGTGGTTTTCGGTATCGACAGAGAGTATGCCCATATCTGATCCCGGTCTCTTCGCCAGCCAATCGTTTTTATAACACCGTGGTCATTTAAAAATAGTTTATACATCAAAACCAAAATATCATTGCCATTTCAAAACCAAATACGATGTCATTTCTATTTCAAAACCAATAAAAATATGATATCGTTTCCACTTCAAACCACATCAATAATATATTGTTGCCCTTAAAACCAAATCAATAATATGTCATTTCTTTTCAAACCATGTCAATAATATATCATTTTCATTTCAAAAACCACATTAATATTATATCATTTAAATAAATCCAAACTTTCAAATTACTGAATATTTCCTTCAGTTCCTTTAAACTTGAGATATTCCCTCTTGACATCATCTTAAACCAAAACCTTATTATAAAGTCAGATTCTTACATTCTTTAATTTTCAGTAAGTTCCAAATCAATATATATTTAAAGATAAATCTTAATTAAATGCAATTTCAAATAAAGTTCATTTCAAAAATCATGGTATTTCAAAGTTGTAACACTACGAAACAAAACACTTTGAAACCATAATACTTTGAAATTCATAACTTCGAAAACTTCAATTTCGATAAAACATTTCAATTTAGATATATTTCAAGGCTTTAAATGTTCTATAATTTCAAACTAAATCTGATAATTTCATACATATCTTAATTCAATTTACTATTATTTAGTTTTAAAACATTTATTTAATAAATTCAATATTATTTAAATAAAACCTAAACTTGAAATATTTGTTAATCACCTTAAACCTCATCAAGTTATAAAATCATGCCCTTTAAAATCTCAAAATCAATAAGTTCCAGATTGCTTTAATTAAATCACATTCTTAATTGAAAACAAATTTAAACCAATTTCAAATCCATCTTCTCAACTTTAATTTATCAAAATCATTATAAACTCTATATATATTAAAATATAACTTAAATAAATACTTACCCATATTAATTTTAATAAAATCAAACTTTATTATTACTCTCATTATATAATGAACAAAATTATGCATAGCTTAAATTTAAGAATTTAACTATATATATATATATATAAATATAATATCAAAATCAATATTTATATAAACCCATATATTTATTTCCAAAACCATAGAAATCACTTCAAAATATTTTTATATACAGACCACAGTGTCTGTATAAAATTTTCTATCCTATGGTCAAGTGATATAGATATTTATCCGTAATTCAAAATATAAATACGGTTATATATCATTTCAAACCGCAATCTCGAACGAAATAAATGCATAACAACTTGCAGTTTATAACAATATAAAATACAACATCCATTCATCCAATATCAATCATCAACATTTATCACAATCATCATACAATTAAATCAATAACATTAACATAGAACAGAAAATAATTAACAGGCATTTACTGGCAGTTTATATGCAATAATAAATTGAATAACAATTTAACTAGAGTTTATATGCAATAATAAATTAAATAACAATTTAATTCATTAAATTTAATTTAACTGAGATGATAATTAAAAATGTGTCAAATAGCCATAAATAAATTTCAAATCACATCATAAATCAATTTAAAAAACAAAAGAAATTTTAGAAGTTGTGAGTGGATTAAAACACTCACCTTTTGAATTTAAATACAATTTAAACCCAAAATTTCAACAGTCTCAGAATTCATCCAAATAAGCGTCAAAATCTTTGGAATTTCGATAGGATCGCAGCGGAGAAAACCGCGCATGAATAGGACCTCGTATGTGAAAGTTATATGCATTATAAGATTTGAAATCAAAATTAAAAAAAAAACAAAAAAACAAACAAGCAAGCCACGTCACCTCAAGCTCGTACAAAACCCTAACCCACCTTCACAAGGATTCCTCGCGACTTTCATAGTTCAGCCGCCGATCAAAGATTGCCAGCCGCACCACCTACAAGATGCTGTAGCTCGATTGCGCCCCACCAGCACTCTCCCCATGCCCAGGCGCTCACGTCAGTGGGTTGCGACCCCCCTCCGGTTGTATGACCGACGCTCACCGCCACTGGCATTCAAATGCCAAATTTGGTGATTTCATTGACCATCTCAACAAATGAACCCTAGATCCGTGATCTACTCTCCACCCTCTTCCCAACGCCACCGCCCGATCGTCGATCGGGCAAATATCCACTGTTGGATCGTCTAAAACCTAGAATGAACGGCTGAGGTTCCTTCTCGATTTCTAGAAAAATGGTGAAACCTATTGAAAAATGAATTGTAGATTGAGTTACGCTCTTCGAGAGCTTCAAATTGATATAAAATTTAATAGGGTTTGTGGAGTGTAAATTTTTAAAGTTGGATTTTGAATTGATATTGGGTTGAGGAGTTTTAGGGTTTCAGCCATTGAGGAAGAGGAGCAACAGAAGTTTCTACACATACAAAAATGAGAAATAGAAAGGCTACAAGGGTTTATAATGACATATATATGGTGTTAGCACAAAAATTGGTCACTAAAACCCTTGAGTAGAGTTATGTAGAGAGATTAATGAAGATAGTAAATTAGAACTGAAAAATAATGTAATTCAATGCAAAAAGAACAGCAAAAACAAGAACACCAGATTTATAGTGGTTCTGCGTAATTGCCTACATCCACTTTGAGTTTAATCTTTATTGCTTTCTCAGTTACTTGAATACAGATACAATCCGTAAATCAATGACTTGAGTACAAGTTTGAATTAAAAAGAGGAGAGTATAAAAAATAACGGAGTCTCCCCAGTGTTCCCGGAAAAAGTTCCCTTTTCAGTGTGACCCTGCCCTTCTATTTATAGACGAAGATGGATTGGACTTCCCTGATGGGCCTGGTGACTGAATATCTTGGTCCAAATGGAATAAGCCCTGTGTGCTGACCCAAACATGTTGAACAGCCAAATGCCGAACCTCCATCTTTATGCCGAACGAAGTGAGGCCGGACGCTCTACATGCCGACCACCCATTGGTGCCGAACGACTCTGAACGACGAACGATAGGTGATGGCCGAACGAGATTTGTGCCGGACGAGGTGAGGTGTTGAGTGAGGGGTGCAGGCCGAACGAGGCTGGAATGCCGAACAGTCCAGGAATGCCGAGTGAAGCATGAATGCCGAGCGTTCCAGAAGCCGAACGCTCTTTAATACCAGTTGACCGAGTCATGCCGAATGTACCTTGTGGTGCCGAACGTCCATGGATGCCGAACGTTCCTTGTACGCCGAACAGCAAAAATAATGTAATTCAATGCAAAAAGAACAGCAAAAACGAGAACACCAGATTTATAGTGGCTCGGCGTAATTTCCTATATCCACTTTGAGTTTGATCTTTATTGCTTTCTCAAGTACTTGAATACAGATACAATCCGTAGATCAATGACTTGAATACAAGTTTGAATTAAAAAGAGGAGAGTATAAAAAATGGCGGAGTCTCCCCAGTGTTCCCGGAAAAAGGTCCCTTTTCAGTGTGACCCTGCCCTTCTATTTATAGACGAAGATGGGTTGAACTTCCCTGGTGGGCCTGGTGGCTGAATATCTCGGTCCAAATGGAATAAGCCCTGTGTGCCGACCCAAACATGTCGAACAGCCAAATGCCAAACCTCCATCTTTATGCCGAACGAAGTGAGGCCGGACGCTCTACATGCCGACCACCCATTGGTGCCGAACAACTCTGGACGACTAACGATAGGTGATGGACGAATGCGATTTGTGTCGGACGAGGTGAAGTGTTGAGTGAGGGGTGCAGGCCGAACGAGGATGGAATACCGAACAGTCCAGGAATGCCGAGTGAAGCATGAATGCCGAGCGTTCCAGAAGACGAACGCTCTTTAATACCAGTTGACCCAATCATGCCGAACGTACCTTGTGGTGCCGAACGTCCATGGATGTCGAACGTTCCTTGTACGCCGAACGTTCTTGGTGCCGAGTGCTCCTATATGTCGAGCATTCCATAGATGCCGAACGATATACAATATCGAACGTTTCTCAATGCCGAGCATCCTTCTAACGCCGAACGCTCTTGATTGCCAAAACATGTCGACTGCATCAAACCCGTATATCCTCAGGCTCTTCTTGGTCAGAATCTTATCTAGTGCTAATGATAATTTCTTCAACTGTCGTCTTATAGCCGGGCCAAGGTGCCGGTTACCATATGGGCAGAACAAAATAGAACAGATGTGTTCGATCGAATTTGGGTTTTGAACGATAATTGACCCGAAAAGCCCATTTCGACTACGGAACGAAAATGGGTCAACCCATATATCAAAACAGATGTTTTTAAATATTTTAAACACAATAGAACAGGTTTTAAGTCCAAATTCCATCGTATGAAGAATTTATGCTAAAATCAAGTTATTTCAAATTGATTTCAATTGATTTCAATTAAATCGATTTCAAGGCGTTTCGGGTCCGTACGATCAAACGACAAGCCCGATCGTCATGAAACTTGAAATCCTATAAAAATTCACCATTACGGATTCGATGAAACTGGTTTTTTCGAAATCCAAGTCAGTGGCCACAATGGCTATTTTCCAGTTAATTAAATATATTATTAATTAGTTAATTAAATCACTTTTTCAATTCCATATCTAACAAATCTTATCATTTTGATTTTTTAAACAATTACAGTAATTTAAACAAAATTAGATATCAATTTAAAGTTGATTAATCCATCAATTGTAGTTTTTAATTTCAATTTCATTAAATTCAGAAATTATAAATTAAAAATCCCAAAATCAATTTATTCACCTTTAAACCTTGTTATTCAAGTCTTTCATTACAATAAGGTTATAACTAACATTGGTTTATCTTTTAGCACATTAATGTTTCCTAGTTTCATCTAAATTTCCATTCACACAATTTAAATATTTAATTTCATTTAATTTCAATTAATCCAATTATTAAAATTTAAATTCCAATAAATTGTTTTATTTGATTTCAATCTTTATATCCCATCCACTAATTTCAAATAATAAGTTAATTGGTTTTACATTACATACTTCAATATACTCAACTTTCTTTCTTTATTGTGTATTAACTATAATTTCCTCTAGTATTGAAATTTTGCCAAATATAACATTTGCTTTACTTCCTTTATTGGGATTTCATTCAACTTGTTTATAGTCAACTTATTTTAACATCACTACCTTTAATTTTATTTATCGTTTCATTCATAAACCACTAACAATACATTATTACTAAACACTATCTTAATTCACACTAACGTAATATTTAATTTCATTTATTACAATTGGTTTCAATTAATTGGGATTGCACTAAATTAGTCATTTATTAACTTGCATTAACAATATTACCTTTATTTTAGTGATTTCATTATTAAATTACATATTTTTTATTTTCTTTCCGAATTAAATTATTAAAACTTATTAAACTTACAAAATTTAATTATCGAAAATTACGGGTAGTTACAAATATACAACAACGATCTGTATATAGATTAGATTTATAAAATCAGGGGTTGAAGGATAATAGAATCTGAAATTAAATAATAAACGCTTAAAATTTCTTACCTAAAATCTTAGGGAATTTACTAAATCTTTGAGGGGAGAAACTGACAAAGCTTTGCTTAGTTCCCAAATAATTTGTAAATAAAAGTGGAGGGCCTAGCCTCTTACTTATAGTGGTTAGAAATCACTAGAATAGTCGAATTCAAGTGATGGAGTAGCCTCTTATTTCATTTTTGCATATGTTGTAAAAAACATAATTTTGGAAATGGATTTTTAATTTCAAAATTTTTCACGATAATATGAATATTTTGTGAATTTCCTAAGGATAAATGGGCATTTATTTTGGGTTTTAATTAATAAAAAAATAAATAAGTATTTTGACCTTGAAATTTTTATATGATAAAGAATATGTTATTTTTGATTTTTGTGAATTTATGGGATTTTTACCAAGGGCTTTCGATTTATTATGAATTTAATAAGTTATAAAAGCTTATGGTTATACTAAATGATTAATAATTATGAAATGGGTGCAAATATGATTTTTGAGAAAATATAAGGTGCATCAGATTTTTCTAAAAAGAATTTGCTAAAGGTGTTTGCAACCAATAAGAAATTGAAAAAGACTAAGAGTTGGTGAAAAGTATAGGCTTTATATAAAAATAAATCCTTTTTACTAATAATTACAAGAATGCCATGGTCAATGACGAGCCCTTCTGTATTGAAGCCACTAATGTCGCCGACGATCTTAAGGGAAGCACATGATATCAACGATGTCAGTATGAAGTGCTTCCTATAGGGTCGAAGCACATAGGCATGGTATTTAGCATTGAGATTGACATCGACATAGCTCTTTGTGAATATACCTATACCGCCTTTCATCAAGCTGCCGGCCTTTGTCTTGATTTAGAGGGAAGTGACATCGCATGTTTTCATCAAGGCTTAAATAGTGACGCCGCATGTTATTTTAGAAGTCAAACTATATTATGGCATTAATGCCGCTAGTGATCACTTTCGAAGAAAAATGAGACATTGATGTCGATAGTCATCAATGCCAACCTAATTGTTTTAAGAGCGCCCAGTATTGTTGATGTACAATGATGTCGTCGATCATTATCGACATCGATGTCCATCCGTTTTAAACATTGAAGGCTATTTTGAATTGGGGCGGCGACCCCACTTCTACGTTATGCAACATGGTTATTATCAACACTATAGCCCTATGTATTTATAAAATCATAATATGGTTATAAAAAGGGCGACATCAAGAAATGCGACGGTCTATATCGACCTTATTGATGCCTCGTATTTTTAAAGATAAACATATTCTTACTTATTTGGTGATATGTGTATGAGGATGAGGTACAATGTCCTCACACCTTCATCGAAATTCTAAATGGTTCTACAAAATGTTATAAGAAATTGGTAATATAAAGGACTATGTTTTTCTTTGTTTTAAGTATTAATTAAATGCATTAATCATATATTGTGAAAATGGTTTTAAGGAATAAAATAATGGTTTAGCCCAAGTTTTGAGTCAAAATTACCTAAGAGAATACTACTTAAGATTAAGTAATTATAAAATATATAATTATTGTTGGATGATTGATGCTATAGGTTTTAATATTATTGATCGGTTATTACTGTATGAATATTATTGTTATGCTCACATAATCATGACCCATCAATACATTTTAGGATAATCAAAGGCAGACTAACTGGCTAGGTTGAACCATAAGTAAGTAGAGCAATGTTTAATTCCTGAGTGAGTAGAATTCCATCAGGAGTTGGGTAGATCAAAAGTGTTAGGATACCCAGAACTGATCAAAGACTATTGAATGAGAAGATGTATTAAAAGGATCCAATATGTTCATAGTGATCCCATGAAAACTATGGCTTAAATAATGTTATCGAAGATGTCCAACAGGTTCTTAATAACCCTATGAAAACTATGATTGGAATTACTCTATTGGGGAACCCTGATAGGGTCATAATGATCCCATAAAAAGTATGATTTGATAAATATTATTGGAGGGCTCCAATAGCTTCATAGTCATTCCATGAAAAGTATGGATGGAGAGTTTTATTGGTAGAAGCCTATAGGTTCTTAGTGATCCTATGAAAACTATGATTGGATTGGAAGTCCATGAGAACTTGATAGGTTATTAGTTAGCCTATGAAAACTATTAGGTTCATAGCGACCCTACGAAAACTATGACTTGAGATAGATAGCCTAATAACATAGGATGGGTAACCCGGTGTGTATTTCATATTTGTATATCATTATGCTATTATTATGTTTAACCATTGTGGTTGCAGGAGCATAATATATGGTTAATATGTTTTGGTAAACATATTAGCGAGGAAAAACCCATTCCACTTAGCAGCATGGTCTCACTGGGTATCTATTGGTTCGAGATGGTAGGTTACTATTCACACCAGACTTTTTGTTTGGCCTGAAATATTTATTTTTCCCCTAAAACTCTCAGGTGCTTAAAAATTAATTTAAGTAGGTCAAGAGTAAGGGTTTTAGGTTTCTAGTAGGACGAGTAAGCTTCTAGAGACATGCAGGAGGCAATCCAACTACGTAGGAGTTCTATTTTCATATACTGTGTTGTTTAGGTTTGTCTATGTGGATGCAATGGCAAGTTATATAATTGCCAGGTGTTAGACTCTGGCCAACTAATGGGGCATCTTCATACATTACTCTTGAAGTATTTGTAATAATTTTATTTTCTCTGAATGTGGGTTTGCGAATGAGGTCATGTAATGAATATGAAATATCAATTGTGAAATGAAATGTGAAAATTTTCTATTAAATTATGTTTAAAAAATTTCATATTTATGTGCCTCTGATTATTGATACGCTTAACATAGTCGTATTTTGTCACAGGCTATGGATGACTGCGGCATCCATACCAGTTAGTTTTGGGCCTCAAAATGGGGGATGTTACAAGTTGGTATCAGTGCATGAGTTTATGATAAAACTTAAAAAGATAAAAGGTTTTTAAAAACATAATCCTAATAAATCAGAGAATAAGTTTGGGGTTTGGGATAACGTTATAGTAATATACTTGTATTTGCTATGTATAAGTATGTCTTCTTCCCTCTCTCTTAGACCATTCTTCTATATCTTACTAAGGTTCGTATGCAGATTATAAGAAAGAAAGATATGGAAGCAGGAAACGGAAGAGAGAATCGAGGTGGCCGAAGTACCACAACTAATGGAACTGCTCGGGCCAACTCTAGGAGGAACCAGGGTTGATAGGTGAATGCTAACCAAAATGCATGCCAACATAGGTGCTAGAACCACACTAGTAGATATGGGGACTATGTATCAATTCTCCGTTAACATAATGTAAGCTGAAGAAGCTGCAGAAGTTGTTGTAGGAAATGATGCTAATGCGGAAGGAGCAAATTTTATGGTGCCTATTCGCAATAATTATGCCAAGCTATGCTAAGATTACACCAATTTAGATGGGAAGCCTTTTCTAGAACCATGGATGCAATTGAAGTGGAGAACTGGCTGTTGCATCGTGAGAGAATCTTTATAGATTTATGCTTGAATGATGAGCAGAAAAGGAGATTGGCTTCCAACTAACTACAAGGTGCTGCACTATATTGGTGGAATGGAGTGATGTTGGTATGCCAGAAGAGGTATTGACTTGAGCTGAATTTCAAAGAAGATTTGAGAAAAGATTTTTATCTGATGTAGCTAAGTCTGCCTTGCTTAGGAAGTTATGGAGCGGGGAAAATTTCAGTGTTAGAATACTCTGCTAAGTTTGATGAGTTATATAGGTATGGATATGCCACTGTTGATACTGTCATCAAGAGGAATGAGAAGTTTATCTTGGGGTTGAGGCCTAAGACTGTTAGGGCAACCATGCCACTTCTTAGCGATCCAAGTAATGTGGTGGTAGAGATGGTTATCACGAATGAAGAAATGCTTTCAACTTTTGGGAAGAAGTCGATGGAGAGCCACAATTCTCAGAATAAGAAGAGAAAATTCTTTAAGAAGAAGGGGGCTCAAAAGGGTGGAGCTGTTAAGAATGTGAAAGCTGATCTTGTCTGCTTCAAGTGTGACAAGAAGGGACATTTTTCCCATAAGTGCCGAACCAGCAAGGGGAATAAGATTACGGAGAAGAAAGGTGTAAAGTATTTCAACTGCAACCAGATAAGGCACTATAAGAATTAGTGTCCAAAGCCATTCGAAGCAGATAAAGGAGAGGTTTTTACTTTGGAACCATCATCTTCTAGGCTAATTGCTACTGAGCAAGGAAAGTCTGTGATGGAAGGTATGCTTTTGATTCATAACATACCAGTTAGATTATAGTTTGACACGGAAGCATCGCATTCTTTTATATCTCAGTATTTGGTAGATAAGTTAGAATTAGAACCATCATACCTTGTTACTTCCTTAAGGGTTAGAATCCAATGGAAGGGTACGACTCTAGGGATGAGATACGAGTGGCTAGAACTTGAGTTGTTAGGTTATGCTTTTGCCTACAGTTTATATGTATTTAATTTTGTGCGCATTGGGATAATTTTGGGTATAGATTGGTTATACAGATATGATGTTAGGATATTTTTCTAGGATAGAAAAATATCATTGAGACACCCTAATAGTAGTGATCAAATCGTGTACTCTATTGAGAATTTAAGTTTAGAAGTTGGTGCATTATTGGGTGCCATTGAGGTAGAAGATGAGATAAATTGGGTTTTGATTGTGAGAGAATTCGCAGATGTGTTTGAGCCTGTTGCAGGACTATCACCAAAATGAGCTATTGAGTTTTGCATAGATCTTGTACAGGAAGCTGAACCCATAAGTAGCCTCCTAGTAGGATGACTCCTATCGAGATTAAGGAATTAAAGGTGCATTTGGTGGACTTGGAAGGAAAGATTTTTACTAGACCAAGCAATTTGCTTTGGGAAGCGGCTGTAGTATTCATGAAGAAACCAGATTGATCATTAAGATTATGTATCGACTATCGCAAGATAAACAAAAGGACGATAAAGAATAGGCATCCTTTGCCGAGAATCGATGGTCTATTTGATCAGTTGAGTGGAGCCAAAGTATTTTCCTAACTAGATTTGGCAAAAAGATTCCATCAATTGAGAGCGGCAGAGGACAGTACTCCTTTGACAACATTTCAAAACAGATACAGTTCATATGAGTGGTTAATGTCGCCATTTGGATTGATTAATACGCATGCTTTCTTTGTGGACTTGATGAACAAGGTATTCATAAAGCACTTGGATAAGTTCATGTTGGTATTATTCAATGACATCTTGATATATTCTAAGGATGAAAGAGATCGTGAGATTCATCTTAGAATAGTGCTTGAGATGTTGCGGCAGCATCAAGTTAAAGAAATGTTTTCAAAGTGTCGTTTTTGGAAAAGAGAAGTAAAGTTTCTTGGTCATATAGTTTTCAGAGAAAGGGTTGTTCGTGGATGCGGCCAAGATTGAGGCTGTAAATGATTGAAAGAGACACAACACGGTGGCCGAGATAAAGAGTTTTCTGAGATTAGCCGGCTATTGCTGAAGATTCATCAAGGATTTCTCACGGATGGCAGCACCCTGACTAAACTAACCAGAAAAGACGTAAAGTTTATTTGATCTGGTAAATGTGAGGAAGCATTAATTAAGTTAAAGAATTTTTTGACCAATGCGCCTGCGTTGTTCTAGATGGGAATCAGGATTTAGTGGTGTATATAGATGTAAGTGGAACTGGGTTCAAAGCTGTGTTGATGTAGAGGGACAAAGTAAATACCTACACTTCTCGATAGCTCAGACCGTATGAAGTAAGATATTTGACTCATGACTTGGAGTTGGTAGCAATGATTTTTGCACACACTAACTCTTGGGAGAAATATTCGAGTTATACACGAACATAAATCTTTGAGGTATATATTCTTTCAGAAAGAGTTGAATATGGGATAGCAGAGGTGGTCGGAGTTCTTAGCATCTTATGATTTCGGTATTGAGTATACACCAGGGAATGGAAATAAAGTTATGGATGCACCTAGCAGGAAACATCAGAATGTGGTGTTAACTATGTCGGCAGAATGGAAGAATCTTGAGGCATTGAATACTTGTAGAGTGCAGTTAAAATCGACTGCTAGTTCTAATCGAAGTACCGCCATATTATCTTGTTTAGAAGTTCAACCAGTGTTGATCGAAAGAACTACTTCTAAACAAAGGGATGATACAATGGTCGCTGAACGGATTAAAGCGCTGGAAAATGGAAATGAAATCGATGATCTGAAAGATTCTAGTCTTGACTAAAGAGAATGGCCAAGGAAGAATGGACAACTATGTGTTTCGGATGTTGGTGACCTAAGGAGAGAAATTCTTATGGAATGTCGTTGATCAAAGTTTACGATTCATCTTGGAGGAACCAAGAAGTATCAGGATAAAAAGAGGAGTTTCTTTTGGAAAGGTATGAAAAGGGATGTAAGCTTATGGGTAAAGCAGTGTGCAAATTGCTAGCAAGTGTAAGTCGAGCATTAGAAGCCTAGTGGGTTGCTTCAGCCTTTAGATATACTAGTTTGGAAATAGGGTTCAGTATCCATAGATTTTGTTAATGGGTTGCCAAGGTCAAGTAGGGGAAATGAAAGTATTTGGGTCATAGTAGATAAACTGACTAAGAGCGCACATTTCATTATCGTTAGGTCAACCAGGACAACACCTGTATTAGCTAAGTTACTCAAGATGAATATTGTTAGGCTGCATGTGATTCCTAGTAGTATAGTCAGCGATACAGATGCCTTATTCACCAGTGAATTCTAGAAGAGTCTACAGGAAGTGCTAGGTACCAAACTTAAGTTGAGTACCAGTTATCAACCATTTATGGATGGGTAGACGGAGAGAGTCAATAAGGTACTTAAAGATTTCTTATAGCTTGTATTCTAGATTTTGGTGGGTTAGGAAGACAATTTGCTCTTAGTTGAGTTTCTCTATAATAATAGTTATCATACTAGTATGGGAATGACACCTTTCGAAGCTTTGTATGGAAGGCCTGAAATCACAAGCATGTTTGTTAGAGACTGGAGGCAGATTGGTCCTTGGTCTAGGTATAGCGAGAGAAGTCATGGAAAAGATTAAGTTAATCCAGGCTGGCATGAAAGAAGCTCGGTCTAGGCAGAAAAGTTACGTAGATAAGAGGTGTAAATATTTAGAATTCTCAGTTGGAGATCGTGTTCTTATTAAAATAATACTAATGAAGGGTGTGATACATTTTGGGAAGTCAGAGAAATTGGCACTAAGATATGTGGACCCTTCCCTATTATAGAGAGGATTGGGAAACTCATGTACTAAGTTGAGCTACTAAGTGGTTTGGCAGGAGTCCATAATGTGTTCCATGTTTCTCATCTTAGAATGTATGTGTATGATCCAGAGACTACTACTGCTCCGACTGCTTTGGAAGATTTAGTACTAAAGTCGGATTTGACTATTATGAGACAACCAGTTCATATTTTGGCCAGAGAAGAGAAGAGGTCAAGGAACAAGACAGTCATGTTAGTAGAAGTCAAGTGGAGCTAAAATGGAAAAGACTATACTTGGGAGACAAAGGATGGGAATAAAGAGACTTATCCTGCACTGTTTTGAGGGAATGTTCTTTTTTTTTGTATATAGACTGGTTATTTACAGTTAGGCTAGTATTAATATTATGTAATGTTATAGATGTTTGCATGTTTGATATGCTTATTATATAGTCCTTATAGAATTCAGCATGAAATTCTTTGAGGAGGGGAGCCTATAACACCCCTAATTTTGGATAATATTATTCAAGAGATTTAATTAGATAAATTAAATAGAATAATGTAAAGCATAGTAAGATAAGAAGATTGATATTTTATGATCAACAAGGTCTAGCCTTAACTAACTAATTAATAAGATTGTTTTAATAATTCAAAACATAAAAGAATATATAGAGAGGTAAAATAGGACTAGATAAACCTTTCAACCTTAAAATCCTTACCTCCCATATCATTCACATTTTCAATGAAAATAATCGAAGGGAAAGAAAACCAAAACAAGGATTAACAAGAAAAAAGAAGGAAACCTAGGAGATCAAGCTAAACCTAAAGGGAATCAAATCGATACATTCAAATCTCATACCAAACTAAGGTGAATAATAATAGTCCTTCTCAATTCTCTATTTGCTTTCAAATCTTGGTTAGATTGATTCGTTTATGATGATATGTTGTGTCATGTTGGTTTTATCATTGTTTGGATAGAATAATGAATTATGGAAATTCTTATACAATTATTTTAATTCACTTTGAGGGTAAAATCTAAGCATTTGATCTCGAGACAAGTTGATTTTTGGATATGTTGTGAAAAACGTAATTTTAGAAATGGGTTTTTAATTTCATAATTTTCCAAGATAAAAGAATATTTTATGAATTTCTGAAGAATAAATGGGCATTTATTTCGGGTTTGGATTATTAAAATAATCAAATAAGTATTTTGACCTCGAATTTTTATATGATAAAGAATATGTTATTTGTAATTTTTGGTGAATTTATAAGATTTTTCTCGAGGGTTTTTGATTTATTGTGAATTTAGAAAAGCTTATGGTTATATTAAATGATTAATTATTAAATAGGTGCAAATGTGATTTTTGAGTAAAAATATGGCGCAGTAGATTTTTCTAAACGAATATGTTAAAGGTGTTTTAACCAATAAGAAGTTGGCAAAGATTAAGAGTTAGTGAACAGTATATGCTTTATATAGAAATAAACCTATTTTACTAACAATGACAAGAATGCCACGTTCAGTGTCGACGTTTTTCTATGTTGAAGCCATTAATGTCGCTGACCATTTGAAGGGAAGCACATGATATCAACGATGTTGGTATGGAGTGGTTTTTATAAGGTTGAAGCACATAGGTATGGTATTCAGCACTTAGATTGATGTCGACATAACTCTTGAATATACCTGCCTTTCATCAAGCTCACCACTTTGTCTTGTTTTAGATGGTAGTGACACCGCTGTTTTCATCAAGGCTTAAATAGTGCCGCCACCCATTAAATTTGAAGTCAAACTATATTATGGCATTGATGCCACCAGTGATCACTTTCGAATTAAAATGAGGCATTAATGTCGGTAGTCATCAATGTCGACCTAATTTTTTTAAAAGCACCTAATATTATTGTGTATGTGGCATTTTCGATCATTATCAATGTCGAAATCCATCTATTTTAAACGTTGAAGACTATTTTAAATTGGGCTGGCGACCCATACTTCTATGTCATGCGACATGGTTATTATCGGCACTATAACCCTATGTTTTTATAAAATCATAATATGGTTATAAAAAGGGCAACACCAAGAGAGGCGACGACCCACATCGACCTTATTGATGGTGCATGTTTTAAAGATAAACATATTCTTACTTTTTTTGGTGATATGCCCATAAGATAAGGTGTGACGTCCTCATACCTTCATTGAAATTCTAAATTGTTCTATAAACTGGCTTAAGAAATTGGTAATATAAAGGGATTAATCATGTATTATGAAAATGGATTCAAGGAATTAAAAAATGGATTATCCTAAGTTTTGAGTTAAAATTACCTAAGAGAATACTACTTAAGGTCGATTAAGTAATTATGAAATATATAATTATTGTTGGATGATTGATGCTATAAGTTTTAATATTATTGATTAGTTATTACTGTATGAATACTATTGTTATTCTCAAATAATCATGACCCATAAATACATTATGAAAACTATGATTTGATAAATGTTATTGGTGGGCTCTAATAGGATCATAGTGATCTCATGAAAACTGTGGATAAAGAGTGTTATTAGCTGAAGCCAATAGTTCTTGGTGATCCAATGAATTCTATAATTAGGACAGCGAGTCCATAATAACTTGATAGGTTATTAGTTAACCCATGAAAAATATCAGGTTCATAGTGACCCTAGGAAAACTATGACTTGAGACAGATAGCCAAATCACTTTGGATGGGTAACACAGTGTGTATTGCATATTTGTATATCATTATATTATTGTATATTTTAATCTTTGTGGATGTAGGAGCGTATTATATGGTTATTATATTTGTAAAAATAATACTGAGAGGAAAAGCCCATTCCGCTTTGTGACGTGGTCTCACTAGATATCCATTGGATCAAGATGGTAGGTTATTACTCACACCAGACTTATTATTTGACCTAAAGTTTTTGTTTTCCCTACAAAAATCTCGGGCACTCAAAAATTAGTTTGAGTAGGTCGGGAGTAAGGGTTTTTAGGTTTCCTACTAGGATGAATAAGCTTCTAAAGATGTGCAGAAGGCAATCTAGCTATGTAGGAGTTCTATTTTAGTCCGCCATGTTGTTTAGGTTTGTCTGTATGGATGTAATGACAAGTTATATGTAACATTCCTGATTTTTAAGTCAAATTTATTTGATAATTAATATAAAATTTTGGTTAAATTATGAATTTATTGAAAATAAATTTGAATATTTGGTAATGAAATATAAATTGTGTTTGATTTTTTTCCAAATTTAAATAAGATGTATGTTTATTTATTAATTATAATTTGAAATGTGATTTTGAAATATATAAAATAGGAAATAAATAAGTTAAGTACAGTTTGTATATACATACAAAATTAAATATGTAAGATATAATTCATAAATCAATAGGACATAAGTAATTTATAAAATGAAAGGGTTCAAATTCAAAAAAAAGAACTGAGAAATAAATTGAATTTAAGAATTTTATAAAACTAATAGAAATTTGTTTCCTATTACACACACACACACACACACACACACACACATACATTGTGATTTAAAAGTCATGATTTGAATTTAGTATACTAAATTTGGAAAGGGTATTTTAAGTTAAATTCTTATGTGTATGAAAACAATGTGATTACTTATTAATATAAAATTAGTTTTTAAATCATTTTCTTAAGGTTGTATAACTAATTATCAAAGTAAATGTATATAGGTAGATATTTCTAATTATAATAAGATTTAATATAAAGGTTCGCATTCAAAAGTATATAACATTAAGACCTATGGTAATGTAAAAAGAAATGTATTGTAAATGTACAATTAAAAAGGGTTTTAAACATAATTTAAAATTTAATTGAAGTAAGGATATAAACATAATTTGGATTGTTTTAACAAGTGTAAGTATTTAAAAATGTATTGAAACATTTGTAATCAATTTAACATACAAAGTTAACAAATGGAAAAAACAATATTTTCTCTTGAAATTTAAAATATACAAAAAGGAATTAGAGAAACACTGCATATTTTCTCAGATTTCAAACCTGAGAAACTAATTTAAAACAAATAACAAAAACAAAGTTTCAGATCAGATTAAACTTCTCAGAAAAAAAATTAAAACAAATTTAGAAGAAATCACAAAGCCTGTTTTGAAAGCAACCAGATCAACAGTTTAAAACCTGAAACAAACACCAATTTTCAAAGATCAAAACCAGAAGCAATTCAAGAATAATTCAAAGTCTGGAACAATGCAAAGCAGATATAAAGATCCATTCATCAAACTAAAAATCCAAGATCAGACCATCAAAAATAAATCCAGATCAAAGCATCAAGTTTTAGATTTTCTTCCAGTTTTTCAAATTTAATCAACTTCCAGCTTTACTTCCAACTGAACTGAAGGTTACTTAAAAACCCGAAGCATGAAAAATTCAATTTGGTTTAAATAGCAAGCATGCAAGTTCCAAGCAAACTCTCTGCTTTCAAACCATTCAAGGTTAGCAAACCCACCTACTTAAACTTAAACCTGGATTTACACTGTGATTTATGTGTTAATTCTTTGAAGTATAGGGGTTATAATTGTTTGCATAGGTTGAATATGTTGTGTGTGTGTGTCTATATATATATATATATATATATATATATATATATTGTATATATATATATATTGTATATATGCATGTCTATATACAGGTTCATCTACCTCTGTTCTGGTTTACAGGGTCTTAAACAAGTTTTTAAAAAATCATATCACCCAAACAAATTAGTATTAGGCTTGGACTTCTGAAAGAAAAATGTTTATAACATTGTAAAGTTATTTTAAAAAATAATATAGAGTAAAAATATATGATAAATAATTTAAAAATGTAAAATTTACAGAGAAAATACCCAAAACATAAAATTCAAATAATTTAATTCTAAATTATGATCATTATATCAGATTCGTTTTGCTACATACTGATTTTTAAAAGAAATTTCATGATTTGTAAGGATGGGAATATGGAGTTTTCTTGAATTGAACAGTTTTGGTTTTTTTGTCAAAATTTGATGATCAATGAAGTGGTGGTCTCGAATTCATTGCCGGAGGAAGGTTGTGGAGGGTGATCGTAGGAAAGATGCTCAGGTCATTTATCGATGGTCGGGGTGGTTGATTGATGATGGTTTAGGGTTTAAGGATAGGGTTGTAAGGGTTAGGTTCTCGTGATCGCTGCATCACTGTGGGTTGATCGGAGTCGTTCGGTCCGGTGCAGACCGAAGGTGAGGAGTGTGACGAAGTTCTAGACGAAGTCGCAGGGTTATCGGAGGTCGATGATGTTGGTTCGAGGCGATTTAACCAAGAGTGTTGTTTCTAGGCAAGAGTTTGATCAGCTCGATTTTGATTCAAGTCGATTTCGTCAGAATGTGGTGGTCGGGGAATTTCAGTAGATCGTCAACGACTTGTTGGTGGGCTCGGCAAGGATCGGAGGTGGTTAGGGCTCCGGTGCACGTGCACGGTGTCGCGTTCGTTTCAGTGAGTTTGGGTTTTAAGGAAGGACGACATCGACATGGGGTTGAACTCGAAGTAAACATATGTTTTCTCGAAGAAAATATGAAGATGGGTGCACGGGAATAAGCTCGGGGAAATATTGTTTGTCACCAAGTGTTGGTAATGATGGTTTAAAAATTTAAACGAATTAAGTTTTTGAAGTTTATTTGAATAAATAAGTTTTCAAAGGATTGTAAACAAGGTTTTCCCAAAGTAAGATTATTTTATAAGAATCTTAAACATGTTTCAAATTTTAATTATTGAAACTAAATGTTTTTTTAGAATAAATTATTTTAAAGGTTTATCAAATATTTAAAAGATAATCAAGTAATTGATTAAAGTAATAATTTATCTTTAAAAATTTAGGTGATTAAAGTTTGATAAATTAATTAATAGTGAAAAGTTGACTAATTTATTATTAAAGGTTAGTTTTTTTAATTAAGGTGATTAATTTAATTATGTGATTAATTAAAGGTAAATTAATTAAGGAAGGTGATTAAGGAATAATAATTAATTAAGGACTAACTAATTTATGTGATAAATTAAGGATAATTAATTAATTAAGTTAATTAATAAAAGATAATTAATTAAGAGTTAATTAATTTATGGAAATTAATTAAAGATAATTACTTAAATTAAAAGTAATTGATTAGTGATTAAAGTGGATTAATCAAATGGTTAAAGAATAATTAAATAATTAGAGGTTAATTATTAAATGATTAAACGTTGATTTATTTATTAATTAAGATTGATTAATTAATAATTAAAGGTTGATAAATTTATTATTAAAGGATAATTAAATCAAAATGGTTTGTAATTCCTTAATATTAATTAACCGAGATTAGTAGTTTATTAATAAGTAATTAATCTGATTTAACTCAATCAGATCATTAATTGACCTTACTTATGGATGTTGAATGGTATTGAATGCTTGTATTGTTTGATATTCCTGATGTGTGATGTTGTGTGTTATGAATTATTTTGATTCGAGCTGTGATGAATGTAATTATCTGTGATGAATGTAATTTATTTATCTGTAATAAATTTATCTTATCCGTGAATCTGTGAATGAAGATAAGCGTTATAGGAATATACCACTTATCGATATTAATGTGCTTGAATCTGTGATTATTGATGTTGTTGCATTATTGTGTAAAACCCCTGGACTACACTATACACACACAAATATGGATTGCACGAGGAAATTAGTCAAGTCACAGATTTTTGAAATAGTTTTAAAATTGAATTTTTAATCCAAAAGGTTTTGCAAATGGAATTGGGTTAAAGGTGAAAAGCTTTTGAAAAGTTGTTTTGAAAATAATAGTTATTTTGAATAACTTGATAAAGTTTTGAAATTTAAATATTTGATTTGAATTTGAATTCAAAATTTGAATTTGAATTCAATGTTTAGAAATTATGGTTTAAAAATGTTATACAAGTTATAAATGGGTTTATATGGGTTTAAACCATTTTAAAAGCATTATTTTGGGAATGTGAATTTAACCCAAGTTTTATATTTAAAGGGATTTAACTCGTGCAAATGTAATCGGATTTTTCCAAAACGAAAACTATTTGTTTTCAAATAATAAAAGCTTTCATATAAGGAAAGGATTTCCATTTTGTGTTAAAAAGTTTCAAGTTTAAAAAGAATTGTGAATTGTTTTGAAAACTATGAATGAACCTTTGTGAAAGATTATTAAACCTTGTTTTGAAATCAAAGAAGATCTAAATGGTGTAACTTTTATATAAAAGATTTGAATTGGAAATGGTTTTGAAAGCTATGAATTGAATCTTTGATTAAATGACTGGAAGAGAGTATCAAATTTTGAAATGGAAATTGTTTTGAAACCTGTGAATGAATCTTTGTGAAAGAATAGTGAACTTTGTGAAGTAAATCTTTTTGTTTAAAAGATTTAAAATGGTAATTATTTTAACCATTTGAAAGAAAATTTTTGGGTAATAAGTTATGACTTAACTGAAATCACATATCCATATGTTTTTAAAACATTGCGCTCATTATTCGGTTAAGCCGGGAGAGGACATTGTGTCATATAACCCATTCCGAATAATCATACGACGATATGGAAAACATTTGAAGACCGGTGGTGAAGACCGGGTATTTACGAGAATGAAAGGATAACCCGTCGATTGTCTCTGCACTGAGTCGCTCCGGTATAGAGATCTCTATATGTGATGGGGAGTCCGATCGGGATTGTGAATAACCGGATTTGCAAGGGTTTCTTGGAAGTGCCTTCGGTTCTGTTCGAACCCGGAACAGACTTGTATGGATGTGTGTCTGACATTACACCTTGAGATGTAAAACCAGTTTCTATCAAATACATTTCTGTTTGGTGGCGGAGATCTATTCTCTTAGCTTAACACCCTTCTTTGAGACGTATGAGCTCAGAGGATATGTAGTTAATGGTTACTAGTGATACATTCCCAATTTGGTAATGTGGCATACGAAGTGTTGCTGATCATTTGTTGATCAAATCATGACTTTGTGAAAAAGTGTAGCTTTGTGGACGTGACTTCGTCGAGCCTCACAACCCGGTAATGGTCGAAACAGGAATCGTGGCAGCAAGGTTATTTGGGGGTAGCTCCCCCTAAGGGTATGACCGTTTCCTTCTTGATAAAAAGTAGTATCATGGTATGGAGCCCATATATTTACTTATGTCGATTTTGAAAGTGGTATTATGGTATGGAGCCCAAATACTTTACTGTGTGGTTGTTGGTGTTGAGGCCTCAGATAAAGGTCGGTAACGACCAGGGGATGACATACTCGTGTCAGTAGTTACTTCGGGGCAGGGGTCACCCGGCCTTGTGTAGCAGAGATCCGGTTAGGTTCTCGGGGGCGTCCCTCCAGAGGCGTTCCATTTTGTGTGAAAAGTTCCTTCGCCTGTCCATTTGTTGGAAATCCAATCATCCAATACGCGCCCTTTACGATTGCAGTTGTATAACCTGCCACCTCAGATGGTAGCTATAGTAGGCATAGTATAATGGTACCTATGCTGGCTAAGATTAATATTATACTCTCGAAATGTTTTCTGCACTATGGACTAATAATAATATCAAAATGATTTTCGCGTATCAAGCATTTTTTACTGTCATAAGTAGAAATCTCCTCCAAGTGTGCGCTTGCATTGTGTGTGTGGCGGGAGGCCTTATGGCAGTTTCATTTTCCTAAAAGCATTGCGGATTTCAATGTTTTAAAATCTTTTGTTGTTTGTTTAAAGATAAAACTGTTTTGTTTGCTCATACCAGTCCCATGACTGACCCGGAGTTTATTGTTCCCTTCCTAAACTCTAGGTGCCCACAATTTTCCACACGTATAGTCTAGAGTTGGGTTTTCAGATAATCAAATAATAGGTGTAGATTCGATAGCCTTCGAAGTCTTTGGTTTGGTAGCTTCCATTCTTTAGGAATCTTCTTCAGTCTTTGGATGACTGACCTTTCTTAGTACAACTTGATGGGGGTTCGAGCTAGCTTTGGATTGGAGATGGAGTTTTTGGAGTTTGACATTAAAGACATTATCTTTCCGCTGCTATTGTCTCCGTTATTGTCTAGTATCTATCTTTGATATATTGATAATCCGTTGTATCAAATGTGTTGTATCAAATACTGTTGTATATAAATGATATATTCATTCATTCATTTCTTCTGATATGTGTTGTTGTACTTAATGTGTTATAAGCTCCGGCGAGCCAGATTCGACATTTGAATCTGCGGCATTCGAGTACAAGTGAAGTACGGGTGCCGATTTTCGAAGGTCGAGTTAGGGTCGTTATATTATATAATTGCCAAGTGTTAGATTTCGGTCAACCAAGGGGGCATCATCACATGTCGCACTTGAAGTATTTTTTCATAATTATATTTCCTCTGAACATGGATTTGGGAATGAGATTATGTAATGGAAATGAAATATCACTTGTGAAATGAAATGTGAAAGTTTTCCATTAAATTGTGTTCAAAAAAATTCATATTCATGTGCCTCTGATTATTCATATGATTAACATAATCGCATTTTTTCACCGGGAATTAATATCTATAGATGATTATAGCATCCGTAGCGCTTAGTTTCAGGCCTAAAATGAAGATGTTACAAAAAGGTTACCATACCTTATCCAATGTCGACGTTTACCAACTCCTCCCTACCAATGCCACATATATCCTTCCCCGCAAGGCACCTAAGATCCACTTTTCCAGAAAAGGTCACATCCAACCTTCAACGGAAAGGGTCAAGAGTATGGAAGAGATGGAATTGCTAAGGTACAAGTTCTTATCATGCAAACCCAAAACCATAAAGGTGAGGGCTTCTCCGAGAACGAGAAAGACAAACCATCCTCAAAGGAAACACTAAGCGCTAACATGCATTAGAGGTTTGCATTGCCTCCAATTAAAAAGTACGATAGGAGCTATGACCTGTCTGATCACACATGACCTTCAACTCAATTACTAAAACCAACCAACTGTGAGACAATGCTAAATGCATATTGTACTCGTCCACCCTAATTGACAAGGTTTTCATTGGTTCTTACATCTATAAGCAGGAAACATCTACTTTTGGAGAAAGCTATGTAATGAGTTTCAAGCCCACCTATTTGCTCCCAAGACGCAAACAATAATGGCCAAAACACCAAAGTGTACTGAGCCTTTATAGATGGAGGAACCTTAATAAATGCTATGTTCAAAATGTCTTTGATGAAATGAAGTTTCCATAATCCAGTCTGGCTTTCTATTTATGTCATCTACTTCCTTCGACAGAGTGCTAGAGCTCCAAGAAGCTCCCATTCATGTTGGAGTAGAACCATCGCTTCTTTAAGAGAGTGTAAAAGCTCTCCGAAGCTTTTCCTCGTGCTGAAGATAAGCCATCAACTCCCTCTAAGAGAATGCGAGCGACCTTGGGAGCTACCACTCATGTTGAAGATGAGAAATCAGTTTCCTCTACGAGGATAGTCAGTGTTCCATCCATATTGAAGGAATTAATTAGGTTGAAGCGGACCTATTGCATCCCAATGTCAATCCCACTCTTGAGAGAACACGAGAGTTAGTCAACTCTAATGTTTATGCCGAGGCCTTGGCCAGAAATATTGAAGATCCAATCACCTTCGCTGACTGTGCTCGAAATCAGTCATTGTGATTTGGAACAAACATGCAAACCCTTACTAGAAGGTGGAACCAGTGGTACTACTAAACCCACTCTCTCAATGCTAATAAACTTATTGTGACGACCCAAAATTTCAAACACTTCGTATTTAAATATCTGAATTATTTAAATATTTGAATATGAGATTTAATATGATTAAATATGATTTTATAACCTAATTAATCACTTTTTAATTAATAACGATTGTTAGAAAAATTATGTTTGAAATGTCTTTACAGAAATATACACTTTGGATAAATACTAAAAATGTGATGGGAAAATGTTTTGGTAAAAATCAACTTTTCTAAAAGAGAAGTTGTAGGAATATTTGTGTACTTTAGGCTATCATATGAACACTTAAATAAGGCTTAAAATCATCTTATAACTAATGGTAATTAATTTACTAAAGAGCTTCTGGAAGTAAAGGACCCTTGATTTAGGGAGTAAAAGGTGGAGAAAATAATGGAAGTTATGGTGTGTTAAAGAATGTTGTCCCATGACTCCTTAGCTGCCCATTTAAGGGTAAGATTAGTCTTTTAGCAACTTCCTAAAGCCTGTAAATAAGTACCCCTGGTCTCCTTATACATTCACAAACTCACTTGAAAAGCTCCACTTAAATTCACTTCTTTCTCTTCTCGAAAACTCTCTAAATAAGAGCAACTCTATCCAGCACTTCCCACACTTCCCCAAACTCACACTATCATCCAAATATAGCATATAACATCACTCCATAAACTCAAATCCCAAAGTAGTGAAGCCTATCTCCAAAAACCATTCAAGGTTGTGAGCATTATAGGCCTATAGTGCCTTGGATTTGCACTTTCTATCCTCCATTATATCTTGTAATGGGGTTTGTTTGAATGCTGGTAGGAAGTTTATTTAAGAAAAGGTGAGTTTATCTCACTCGAATCAAGTTATTAACTTGATAATATTGCTTGTTAAATTGCTTGTTATATCACTTGGTAATTGCTTGTTAATCACATGTTAATATGTTTGCTATTATAGAATAATAGACACTAATTACTTAAATTTATAACCTTTTATTGTATGTTTCCAAAAGCATATGATTTGTTAAAATAGTTGCCTTAAGGAGAATGGAATTACATTGTTTAAACTAAGAACATTTAAACATCTAAAAGGACATGATTATTAGTACATATGTTAACACATGTTTAATAGTGATATGGTTTGAATATGGAATCATATATGTGTATAAATGTGAATGACGCCAAACATTGGATATTGAATTGAAAATGGAATTGTCCGTATAGCGATAGTCGATATAAACGTAGTTTGAATCCCTTAAACTATAACTTATAGAAACAGTGATTTAATGTCATAACTTGATAATAACTTTTTTGGTTATTTTCTACACTTCTCTAAGTGTTTTAAAAAGCAAAGACTGTGTTTTGAAAGTCATAGAAAAGGTAAATCAAAGTTGAGAAAGATTGAAGTAAAAAGGTTTCTATGGTAACACATTTAAAATAACCTGTTTTGAAAATAATGCGTACTTTTGTGGAAACTTTCTTAGGGGTATCTTTAACAATTAATCAAATAAATAATATATTATTCTTATTAGAAAAGTTTTGAAGCTAATTCATTTGATAGCTAGTTGAATGAAGGACAAAAAGTTATAGCGATAGAGCCGCTATAAGTGTAGTTCGATAAAATGCCATGTTTTCAAGAAATTTTCTAAAATAATTAATTGAGATTCTTTGAGATTGTTCTTCATGGAATTCAAGTACCTAAAGTATAGTAAGTATTGTAAAAAAATTGGATTAAAAATCATTGGTTAAGATATTGAAATCGAGGCGCAAAGTTGTAGTAAATTCACCTTAAACAACAGTCAAGGACTTTTGGTAGCGCTTCTACGTGTGCTTTTGAAACACTATTGAGCGGTTGCGAATTATTTTGGTAGCACTTGCAGAAGTGCTGTCTTTTCTATTCAAAACTATAAATTGTTTAAAAATGATATTTAGATTTTCTATTTTTCTCTAATCTTTCTAGGATTGTTTTCTAACTTATAAAAGAGAGTTTTAAAATTGGTTTCAAAATTACATATATTTTTAACAATTAATTTCGAATTTCTAAATTAAGTAGCTTTTAAATATATGTAACGGTCCGAGAATTTTCAATGATTTGATAACATAAATAACAAAAAAAATTCTTGAAAATATAAATAAGAATTTGGAATGCGTCTATTAATTATAGCAATTGGAAAATTTTTATTGAAAAATATTAAAGTCAATTTAATTGTGAAAGTTAAATTATAAATTTAATCAGTTTAATTGGTGAAATTTAAAAATTGAAAATTGAATATTTTTATATAATAAAGTGTGTAATTCATTTTCTGAGAAAGACGTCAAAATTCGCTTTGGAAAATTTGGACCTATATGGCTCCGTTTATCTTATTTTCAGCGTTTTGGCAGCACATTTCGATAGCGAAAATTTGAGTTTTTGTAATTTGATTGTATCATTAATATCTATGTACCATTCTAGTCGTCTCGTCATGTTGATCTCCACGGTATATTTATTTCTGTATTTTGAGGTTCGGTACGCGACGGAAGCAAGAAATTGTTCGTTGTAACAATATCGTAAACTGTGACTTTACTCTTTCCTTCGGTTTCAAAATATGAAACGTGCTATCCAAACAAGCAATAAATGGTTTTAATTATTTCAGCTGAGTCATAGCTTGTGACCGTTGCTCTTAATTTTACTTTTATATATATTCACTCGTCATTTTCCACTCTTGTGAATCTATTCATTGTATAGAAGGTACGTTTCATTTCTTTCGCTCTGCTTTCTTCTGTGCAGTCTATATGTTTTTTTCCTCTCTATATTTTTCCTTTTCTTTCTCTTGTCCAAACCAAAACCGGCCCATTTTTTTAATATTTCCTTCCATTCTCAGGCAAACACGACAAAACTTTTTTTCTCCAAGCAAAACCTATGTTCGCCCCTATCTTCAGCAAAGCAAATGTGTTTTTTCCTCCTTTCTTCAAGCCCGCCGTCCCTTCTCCATTCAAACCCAAAGCCAGCCTGCAACCACCTTCCTTTTTCTCGAGCATGACCCCAGGCCTCCACCGGGTCCATGCCTCCAACCCTCACCCAAAGCACCACTTTCCTTGACCGCAAGTGAACGACCACCCCTACTCGGCATGTCTAGTGTCGAAGCCGAACTCATGATGCCCCTGCCTTCTTTATTCATGTGAACTTTCTTTGCATTCTCTTACAAATATATACAGTATATATATGGTCAGGCTGTTACTTGTTGCCTTTGAATGTTTCCTCATCGAAATTATGTAACGCAATTTTATTCTACTTCTTTTTTCTCCCGTCCTCTATTTTTTTGTAGCATTCAATTGTAGTATATATATTGGGTGAGCTATGCTTCTGGATTCCCAATTTGCTTGTCTCGTGGCTGATGTATTTCGTGTGAGGCTGCAGTTCATTCTATATGTACGTTTATGTATTGCACGCAAGCTGCTTGAAAAGTACATATATATCTTGTGCACATTTTATTTGCTGAAGTATATATATCGCAAATTTGAGCATAGGTCAGGTCGTGTATAAAGTATATACATGTGTACTGTCAACAAAAATCATATTGGTCACCTTCAAGCTTATCAACGGCAATGTTAGGTGTTGTTTGTACATGGTTTCTTCTTTGCTTTTTGACTTTGTCCCCATGCCTAAAACTTTCTTTTCTTTGCCGATATAGTGTACATTCATATGCTGTTGCTTCGTGCGTATATATATATATATATATATATATATGTACTTTATTATATGGATTATTAATCTCCGTCCCAGCAAATATATAAATGACAACTCATTATCTTCTAGTTGTTGCTGTGTATATGCTAGTGACAGAAAGCATGTTCATATATTTCATGCATATATATACATTTCGTTGATATATGTTCAAAAAGAAAGAAATCGTATATATATAATATATATATTATAATATACGTATATATTACATATGTACATATATTTGTTTTCGTCAAGTTATCGTGCTTTATTTATTCTGTGTTTGTCGCAGTTATTTGAAGTGTCGTCCTGTGTCTCTATCAATGTCAGTCGCTTTCGATTTCCATCATTCTCTAGCCACCAAAGGTGAGCAATCACTCACGATTAATATTATTATGCTTATTAAATTGATTTCAAAGGCAATGGCTGTTTAAATGTACGGTCCAAACTAAATTGCTAGCTATTAACTGTTAAATATGATAAGTTATTTTGATCACTTTCGAAAAATTAACACTGTTATATGTTAGTTTACCAGTAATTGTTACGTTATGCTATGCAATTTATTGTTCTCACTCTGCAAGTTCCTTTAGTTTAGAAATCACTATGGGTTGAAATGATACATACCCGAATGGACTTTAGAATAGGAGAACATTGTTATGGGTTGAAATGATTAACTCAAGCAATTTTCAGCCATTGTTGAAATTTTAGGATTGCGGATTAATAATATAAAACCCATTAAATTAAGCTATTACGGATTGAAATAACAAATATCTATATCACCTGACCATAGGATAGAAAATTATATATGGACACCGTTGTTCTATTTTTGAAAAATGATTCCCAAATATTTGAATGTAGATACGTGAGTTTGATTTTGAAATGCAATAAGTATTCTATTTTATTTTGGAGGTATTAAAGTATAAGTTTAATTTAAAGGTAATTTGTAAGTTTTACTTATAGTTTTATTTCCTAAAATATATATAAAATAAGATTTAAATAGACAAATAAAAAGTTTAATTTATTTTAAATTTTATAAATTAGTTTATTCAATATATAATATTTTAACAGAGTTCATTTAATTTATATTTAAATAGATTTTATAGTTTTAATAAATAAAAGGTTGGAAAGGTACATTGGAAATTGATGAATAGCTTAAACAGGTTATTAATTTTATTTAAATAAAGATTCATTCAGTACGTGATAATTTTGGAAATGATTATGACTTGTTTTAATAAAAAAATGAATAAATGAATACTTTAAATTTTAAATAGAATTAAATTTGAATATTCGTCTTTACTCAAAAAATTAATCGAGATTTTATTTACATATTGTAACGTCCCACCTTTTCGCACGATTTAAATCGACACACGTGCCAATTCAAACCATACAGAAGGGAGGATTGTTATGGGGTAAATAAGAAAAACAAGAAAGAAATAAAAGAAAACAAAATCTCGCAGCTGAAGGATAAAATATAATAATAAAATATACAGTTTATAAATCTGTTTACAAAACATTTATATAAAACATATCAGAGTTACTCATACCAATAACAATGCAGCGGAACAGTGTGTAGTGCACTAGTATAAATAATAATAATATACATCTTCGTCTTCGTCCTCCAGAGCTAAATCTTCAAATCCTGAAACGCTCGGACTGACCCGAGCGAATTTGAAAAGACAAAACACTCGAGTCGGAACTAAAAGATCTTATGTGAGTTAAATTAACAGAAATAAATATGAGTGCAGTAACTCAAGAGATGCTCGGGATTTACATCTCCTCAGGATCCGTTAAACTATTTACTATGTAGTATATTGCGCTATTATAATAGTGTCTATTTGTAAAATAAACTTACTTTTAAATAGCATTAAGGCTTTACATTTTCCACCTTAACACGTAATAGTTCCAGTAGTCCATCCAATATCATGGTCCCTCCTAATCGGGAAGCCACCAGAGGATACCACACGGGCTATGAGAGAAATTCAAACTCGTACAAGGCGCGAAAGGGTAGGTGACACGGCGCAACTAGGCAATGCCAGGGTAGATATACCAATTGCTATCCGGGCTTGTGGTAACGCGTAGCCGCAGCTACCGCCCACCTCGAACTAACACCCCCAAATCAAAGAAATCAATAGTGGCCACCAAATCAATCCAAAGTCAGAGTATAGTATCGAAGGAGTGCGTTCGATCAGAGGAATGACCTCATTGGCCCGAGAATCGCTCCTGTTTTAGCCACCTTATGCCAACTCACGGGAATCGGGTCCACGTATTTACCTTGCAGGAAATGCCTCCACCAACCTACTTCATTCTGGAATCTTCACCGCGTACATGGTTGTTAAAGTGGTTTTCGGAGTTGGCAGAGAGTATGACAACTTCCGATCCCGGTCTCTTCAACAACCAAACGTTATTATAACACCGCGGTCATTTAAAATAATTGTACTTTAAAACCAGAATAAAATATCCATTTAAACCCATATAAATACGATATCGTTTATATCTTAAAACCCCAAATCAATACGATATCATTTAGGCCCAAACCAATATAATGTCATTTTATTTTCCAATATATATTCTTTCCAAACTCATAGGGTTTTCAAAGTAAAATATTTAGAAATCAAAACTCTTGAATATAATATTTTCAAATCATACTACCTTGAAAATCATAACTTCGAAACAAATTTCCATCTCTCAAATGGTTAAATATTAAATTACTTTTATAAAACAAAATAGCTTCTTTACATTTCACAAATCAATTCCAAATATCGATTTAAACTTCCAAATACCATTTTAAATTTTTACGTTTCAAAGCTTTAAATATTACACCATTTCAAAAACAAACTCATTTGACCATCCCATATATATCAAATTCAATTACTTATTATTTAGACTTGAAATGTTTACTTAATGAATTCAATATACTTTAAGTAAAACTTATAACTTCAAACAATTGGATAATCTTTCAATTTATTAAACTTGATATATTCATTTAAATCAACCTGATATTCATTCAAATCACTTTACCCAAAAATCAAGTTACAAAAATCATATCCTTTAAAAATTTATAACTTTTCATTTAGTTTCAATTTAACTTAATATTCATCTTCCAACCTTACTCTCTTTTTTTTAAGTCATTAAAACTCCAGAAATTTAATTTTAAATAGATTCTTAATCGTATTTGATCTCGAAAAATTAATTAAATTAAGAATTAGTAAATAAATCCAAATTTTTATATTTCGGTTTTAGAATTGGAAAATTTTTATCACTTAATAATCTTTTGTTGTTTATCCAAATTTAGACAGTTTAAGAGGTTTCTTAAATGCTGATTAAATTATTAACTTCAGCGTAAAATTTCAATTTCATTATATCTACAAATTATAAATTAATTTTGCAATAATCCCTTAGCTGACCTTTCATTCAATTATCCTATCTATTGGTACCCAATAGATGGGAATTTCTTTGGATTTATACTCTATTACTAAAACATCTCCAAATTCCAACTTTAATTTAAATCAACATAAAATGTTCTATTCAATGTCAAATAAATTCAATAGATTCAAACTATCATATTCTAAATCCAAATGAATAAATAAAGCTTAATTTCCGTTTAAGCATTTATCATTTGATTGCAATTAGCCTTTTATCAAAATTAAATTCCGATATATTAATAAACTTTATTTCCATCTTTATATTCACAAATCATCATTTAATGAAGAATTTATATACGTTATTTCCCATTATTACCTAAATTTATTTAACGTGACATTTAATTTATTTTTATTGCAATGATTTCCAAATCAATTGAATGAATTAAATATGTATGTATCACTCATAATAACTGGTGGTCACAACTCTTGATCACCTCAAATAAGTTTATTATTTACAATCCAAAAATCACCATTTACTATATATATACGGATTAATTAATTCAATATTTCCATTTCGTTTTCCTATACTAAATTTATTACTAAGTGTATTTACTCCATTCCAACAAGTTGGAATTCCATTCTTACTATAACAATCATTTCCCTATTCACTTTTATTAATAACCCACCATCATTACATTTATTGTCTTTTATTGATTTAATCAAATTAACCCATTTTCCTTTAAATTCATACTAACGAAATATTCAATTCCATTTATTTCATAAACTCCATTTCATAAATCTACCTGCAATTTCTACCTAGAAATAAGGTTACGCTTCCATTGTAATTTACATTTACACCTTACGTTACTACATTAATTATCCTTAATGTAACGTTTTTATTAATGACAATATTAACTTACTTAACATTTTATATGGTTGCTATCCTTTATTTCATAAATTAATCCATTCCATCTAAATCCTTATCTATATAATATTTCAACATTTAATATCAACCCACAATTATTGCAATTCATTATCTTATTTTGATTTTATACAATTACCATTAACTTATATTCAGTTACTATTTAATGCATATTTATTCATCAATCAATTTGATATTTACTTTTCTTTCTAATTGATAAATAACCTAGTATACACTTACATACATTCATTTCATTCCATTCATTTATGGGTATTGCATTGAAATTTAATTTATTAACTAATACCAACGTCATTATCATTAATTACAATTGGATTCCAAATTTTTATTCAATACGCTGAACAAATAACATATATATTAATCAAATCCTTACACTCGTTTTTCTCATGTTCCATAAAAAATCAAATCATAACATTTAAATGATTTATTTGAATTGGAATCTCATTCAAGTCATAAATTATTAACTTGCAATAATATGATTTCTTAATTTATTCCAATTACCGTTTACAATCTTTTATTGCATTAAATCAAATTAATACTTTCATAAATTTCTCATATCAAATCTTATATCCAGGTAAGAATCTTTTTCCTACCTAATTCATTTGGATTTTATAGGTTTTAAGTCACCATTTACAAAATTTATTTTAGCCTTCATTTTAATATTTATATCCAAATGCGACAATTTCCACTATTACAATTAATTGCAATATATAATTAAATTTGTAAATTTTTAATTACCTTTGATACATCAAATTTCAACATTCTTTTTCATATAAATAAATAAGATTTTTATTCCTTTCTAAATTTAAATAAAAATCTTATTAATCTAATTCATTTAAACATCGAATTTATACGGGTCGTTACACTCTCCCCCACTCAAAACTTTTCGTCCCCGAAAAGGAAAAAGAAGGTAAAAGAAGAACTAAATAACAATACATCTTATTCAAAATATTTAGCTTATAAACAATAATTTACAAAATTTATTACTTTAAATAAAATATACCCATTTTATAATCATTATATCTTTTTACACTTAAATTACTAAAGTTTGGTAAACATTTCAAAATATTCTAAGTCCAAATTTTACGGAAAATTTTGGCAGAGTCTCCTTTGTATGGAGAGGCTCAGAAGAAATATAATATAAATATAACAATATACACAAATATTTTCCAAAATAATATATATCCCTACACGGGAAAATATATAAAATAGCGCTATAAACCATAATCCGAAAACATACCTATTTCTCGGGCAATTTACGCTGAATTTATGGAACCAAAAGCAGCAACAATTGCTTCCATAACCTGCATTTCACTTATAAAATCTAAAGAGTTAGCAATTTATATAAAGTGAAATATTTAAATGATTTTAATCACCAATCACAAATCAATACAACAACCATCAATTTTAAAACAACATACACAACAAATTCAAAGCAACCATTCAACCAAACAAACAAATAGTTGTTCGGGTTCAAAACTTTTAAATTGTACGGAATGAAGAATAAACTACTAGCGCATCATTTATTCAACAGTCTTAGATAAACTAAATAGATTATTCATTCTCCCAAACCCAATTTTTAAAGTATCTTACCCAAACAACCATAACCATACAAAAACCAATTTGAATAATAAATTTTGTTTATCCTTATTAGTTTCATTCATACATTTGTTGTTAAATTTCTCTTTTTATTCATACTATATAAATTTTCCTTTTATAATTTGCATTTATTTCTAACAAACTTTTAATTTCATTTACTCATTCAATGTTTGTTTCACTTAATTTCACTTATTACTTACAATTATTCATTTCCATTAACTCAGGTCATGCCAGTTCTTTTTATTTCATTATAATTATTCATTTATTGCATGCTGTAACGACCCTGAATTTTGAATAATTTAAATTGAGAATATTTAATTTATTTTAAATATTTAAATGATGGTTTGGATTGAATTTTCAATATAACTTTGAATTTGACGATTAAATTATAGAATTTAATCTATTGAGAGCTGAATAAAAATTTGAATCTTCAATTTTAAGCCGATTAAAAATATTTCAAAGGCTTGTAAAATTCATATTGATAGTACTGAAGATTTTAGAAGCTTCAGAATTGAAATTGAAAGTGAATTGTTCAGTTTTGAAATTTAATCGTTCGAATCGATATTTAAAATAGCCGTCCGAGGCACAGTCTCGGAATTCGACGAAACCAGTTCCATTGGGTCCGTAATATTGAATTGTTATCGGATTTCAAATTTTGTATTTTTCGGAGTTGATATGTGAGCACACGACACATAAACGCGTTGAAGATTTTAAAACGAATTTAAATTTAAATTTAAATTTAAAACAAACACAACATGCTATCTCCCTAATATCACGCCTACAAACATGCCTTTCATCACGCCATAACTCACGCACCCTTCCTTTCATAAGCATGGCCGAAGTCTTCTTCAAATAATCAGAAAAAAAAAAATTCGAACGAAATAAAAACGATAATGGCCGAAGCCCACCTTTTTCTCTTCTCAGATTTATAAAAAAAAATATATAAATGAAGGCCGAAGCGACAAATCGAAGTCGCGATTTGTGGGAAGTCGAGCATGGCAGGGGGGAAGGCGACGGCGCGCGCTCGCGCGAGGCAAATCGCGATGGAGTGAGGCACGCGGCAGCGACGATGTGGCGCGCGATTGAAGATTGGTGCGGCGGCGTTCGTGATGGGAACGCGGCACGAGGTGGTAATGGGAAATTGAAGCAACGGCGACGCGATTCGTGGATGAGGAGGCGGCGCGATAAGATGGCTGCAGTGGGTCAAGCACGCGATTCAAGGGCGACGGCTAGGCGAGGTGGTGCTCACGTGGGGGTAGCGCGTGCAGTGGTAGGATCGAGGTGTGATGGAGGCGATGCGCCTGGAGGCAGCCGCGATCTCCTGAGTCAGTAAGGTATAAAAAAAAATCATTTTGTTTTAATTTTTAGTTAATTTGATATATATGCTTATATGCAGTAAGTAAGAAAAATAAAATAAAATTAAAGTATAGATTTGAAATTAATTATTTACAGTAAAAATATATATATATATATATATATATATATTTATTATTAGTGTAAAAATTTAATTATTTGAGTTAAATCAAATCGGTATAAATAAAGAAAATGCAGTTCGAATTTTAAATAAATGTATATAGATTTGAAATAAATAATAATAAGAATTTTAAAACTTGAAGAAAATTTAGTTTAAAACTAAATTATTAGTTGAATAGAAAATTTTAGTTTCAAATGGAAAATATTTTGTAAAACAAAATGTGTTAGAGATTTAATTTATTTAATAAAATGATTTATCAAAAGAAATATTATTATTTTTGGAAAAATGGGTTAAGAATAATTTATTAAAAGAAGAGAATTTAGTTTTAAAATTTAATTGTAGTTAAATAAATTTATTTAAGTAAATTTAGTTGAAATTTAAATTTTATTAAATAAATTTGTTAAGAGTAATCTGTGTAAAATTAAAAAGAAAAATTTGTTAAGAATTCAAATTCATTTGATAAAATGAATTAGTTAAGGAAATTTGATCTTTAAATTAAATAAAGAAATAAATTAATTAAGTTATTAAAGGGTAAGTGATTTTTCACTTAGTTCAAATATTCTATTTAAAAGGAAAATTTATTTATAACAAATTTAATAGTTAAAACCAAAATTTGTTAGTTGATTTAAATTTATAGAAAGGAAATTTAGTTTAATTGAAAATTTCTAGTTAAAATTATTTTAAAAGTAAAATAATTAGTTAAAATAAATTATTAAACAAGAAATTGGTTAATTTAACTATTAAAGGAGAAAAACCGATGAATTAAAAATATCAGATGAAAATTTATTCAATCTGTTTGAACATTAATAAATTGTGTAAATATTTATACAAGGTATAAATGAAGAAAACAAGTTGAATTGGAAGTGGATGGCAAACGGGAATAAAGGTGAGAATTTCTCACTCAAAAGGATTTATTTAAATTTTAAATAGTTAGATTTAAAATTTGTTGATTGAATGATTGAATGATGATTGATATATATATATATTGGATGTGAATAGACCCTATACGCCGTTAGTAAGCGGAGGTTATTTATTACACACATATACCGCGATATTCCACCTTGAAGTGGAATTGGTATTATATTATATATATAGCAATATATATATATATTGGCATATGTATATATTGCAGTTGATTGATTTCCCGCATTTTCTTTTAGCGGATGAGACCCTATGCGCCGTTAGTAAGCGGATATATATTTATAAAATCCCATATACCGCGATATTCCGTCTTGAAACGGAATTGGTATTGTGCTAATGTCTGTGGATGCAGGGAAACAGGTTGGAGGGATCCAACTGGATTCCTCACAAATATTTATTTGATTTCATATATTGTGATATTTGATTGTTTATCATGAATGATATATGATGTTTGAAAGTCGTGATTGACTATTGATGTGTTGCATCATCAAATCCAATTTTTAGATGTTTTAAAAAAAAAAATTTGATTTTTAAGGAATTTCTAAAGTGATTTTTGGAAATATACGTTTATAAAATATTTTTGGAATTGATCCATTATAAATAAATAAACGTTATAAATCTTAATGTTATAAAAATTTTATTTTTGAGAAATATAGTTAAAGGTTGATTTTAGAAAATATGGGATTTATGATTTTATAAAATAGCTTAAACTAGGATTTTTGAATCTATTATAAAAAGTTTAAAATAGGATTTATAAAATTGGATTATTTTATAAATCAAAGGATGAAATTATAAAAGAGTTTAAAGATGTTTTAAAAATAGTAATATAAATTATTTTATATTAAAAGATTTATAAATTGATATTTATTAATTAAAAATATTAGAAGTGTAAACCGAACTTTTCTAAGTGTTAGAAAGAATTGTAAATGAATTTCATAAATTGGAATTATATAATTATAACGGTGAAGTTATAAATAGAATTTTATAAACAGTAGGTTTATAAAATTTGTAAAGTTATTTAAAGAAATGGGTTTGGATAAATGAATGAATCTTATAAGTTATAAGATTTATAAAAATTATGAAGTTTAAAGGAATGATTTTTGTAAATAAATAAATTATAAGTATTTGACTTATAATATGAATTTTTAATATATCATTGTGATATGAATTGAGATAGGTTAATAAAGGAATATAAAAAAAAAGGGAGTTGATATAAAATAAATAAAAATAGAATTTATAAACATTGTTTTATAAATCCGCAAAGACTTATCTTGATAAGTAAATTGTTGAAATTTGTTAATGGAGTTATATTCATGTTTTAGACAATGAATAATTCCTTAAAATAAAATGAATAGAAGTGATGAAATTTATTAACAAGGTATATTCACATTTTTGAACAGTGAATAATATGTTAAAGAAATTATTTTGAAAAGTGATGTTTGAAATAGAATTAAAACGATCTAACGATGTTTTAAAATATGTTGAGATTCGAAACCATAGATTTCAACATTTATTGTTGAAATAGATGTTTTCGAGAAATAGAAGGAAATAATAGATTATAACACTGTTGTTATAATAGATGATTTCCGAAAGGAAATGTTTTATATAGTATTGGGATTTATATATCTATTTTAATTTCGAATCCCTATACTAGTGATTTTGGGTTGTCGTAACGATGTTTTACGCAACATTCGTTTTGGCCTAAATAAATATGTTTAAGAGAATGATTTCCTTAAAGAATGAAATATATACTTAATTTCGATTAGAGTATATTAAATATTTTCTAAGCGTAGAAAATAAAAAGACTTGTGAATTACTTATTTAATAAGTATGGAAATGTTTTCCAATATAAAGTGAATATGTTGAGAATTTATCTTTTTGAAGATAAATTGAAAATGAATATTTGAAATCATATATTCATAAATATTTTGGAAATATAAATTCAATATGGAATTTATAAATGAAATTGGGAAATGGGTTTAAAAATAAATATTGATTTATTTTTGAAGTATGGAAAGTTTATATCTTCTAAAGATATTTTTGGGAAATAAATTATTTGGAAAATTATTTGGATTCTGGTGATGTTGTGCATATCTATTGATAGTTCAATAATCGACTATCGATATTTACCTTTGAATAGGTATTTGTTGTGAATTTGTTTGAAATTGAATGCCACACTTATTTTTTTAAAATAAGCGCTCACTATTCGGGTTAACCGGGAAAGGACCTTAGGGTCGTATAACCCATTCCGAATATGTGATACGTCGTTATGAATTGCATTCGAAGACCGGTGTTGAAGACCGGATATTTTCGAAAACGAAAGGGTTTCTTGTTGATTGTCTCTTCACTGGCTGATCCCCGGTATAGAGATCTCCATAAGTGATGGGAAATCCGAACGTGATTAGAGATTATTCGGATTGCAAGGACTTCTTTGTAAGTGCCTTCGGTTCTGTTCGAGCCCGGAACAGACTTGTATGGATAGTATGCCTGACATTACAAGTTGAGATATAAAGCTGATTTCTTTCAAATATATTTCTGTTAGTGGCGGAGAATTTATTCTTTTAGCTTAACACCCTTCTCTGAGACGTACGAGCTCGGAGGTTATGTAGTTGAATGTTATCAGCGATATATTCCCAATTTGGTAATGTGACATACTGAGTGTTGCTGTGAAATGATCATTGTGTTGATTATTTGTGATAGGATCGTTTATTTGATCGTCTATCTTTGTGATCATCTCTATGATCATTTGTGACCCAAAGCATGGCTTTTGTATAAAGTATGTTTTTGTGGACGTGACTTCGTCGAGCCTCACACCCCGGAAATGGTCAAAACAGGAAAGAAGCAGCAAGGTTATGAGGGGTAGCGCCCTTCTGGATATGTGCATTTCCTTCTGGAAAAGGGTGGTATCATGGTATGGAGCCCAGATACTTACTCATGTTGAAAACACTTTGTTATGATTGTGTGAATTGATTACGAGCGCTCGGTGAAAGGTCCCAAAGGACCGGGGGATGGCATATTCGGTCAGTTGTTACTCAGTTAGGGTTAACCCGGCCTTGTGTTGGTAGAGATCCGGTTTGGTTCTCGGGGATGTCCATCCAGAGGCATTCTCATGTGGCAATGGGAAGTTCCTTGGCCTGATCATTCGTTGGAAATCCAAAGAAACAATACGATCTTGTACGGTTTTAGTTGTAGGACCTATCATTCACTTATGGTGTCGCAACACTGTTTGGATGGTAGCTATAGTAGGCATAGTTCGAAATGTCTATGCTGGCTAATATTTATATTCTACTTTCGAAATGAATTTTTCCTACACTATACACTAATAATAATATCAAATGTTATTTTAAATGCGTATCAAGCATCTTTGACTATCATAAGGAGAAATCTCCTCCGATTCTGCGTTTGCATTGTGTGTGTGTGCGGGAGGCCTTATGGTAGTCTCATTTTTAAAAGCATTGCGAATTGATTTTAAAAATATTCTTCTATTTTATTTTTAAAGAAAAAATAAACTGTTTTAAGTTCTCGCACCAGTCACAGGACTGACTCGGAGTTTATTGTTTTCCTTCCTAAACTCTGGGTGCTCACCAATTTCCACACGGGCAGTCAAGAGTTAAGGTTTATCAGGATATTCTGGATATTCAGGAGTTGCTGGAGGCAAGCTGGATGGCATGGCGTATTACTAGTATATAGTATTTCTTTTCCGCTGTTTATTGTATGTTGTTGTACACTCTGATGATTTGATGTAATGTAATATAATGTGATGTAATAACTGATATAGTTCTTTGTTTAAAGATTATTCATTTATTATTATATGTTGTTCCGCTGCGAATTGTGAGATTCTGATGTTGTTTTCTTTCTGTACCGTTCTATTTTAAAATTTTCTATTTTTCCCTCTATTTTCTATCTTCTCTCCTCCCTATTTTCTATCTTTTTCTCTTCTCTTTTCTTAAATTCTTTTTCTTAAAACCATAACATTTCGGGTTTTTGGCCTTCGATTTCTCGGCAGTCGATAAAGTGAGTATCGATGTTGAATTTTCGAAAGTCGAAAATTTCTCGTCTGTTACATTTGGTATCAGAGCTATTGGTTAAGCGACAACCATGGTTCTGTATGGTGTTACTCATTAGAGATAGAGTCAGCAGTACTCTAGAATGAGTTTGAGTGTAATAATAGATATGAGCGCGTATTTGTTAGTGAATATAAAATTTGTTTTTGAATCGGGTAAATAAAATAATCTTTCCCAAAACTATTTTCGTATAGGAAAAAAATGATTTTTCTATGAATTATTATAGTATATGGTTGCATGATTGTTAAGAAGTGATAATATAGAATTATTATCATTAGTATATGGAATTAAAAGAAATTAAATAAAATGGATTGGATTCAAGTAAATTAACTTGATGATTTATTCATTTGTGAAATAATTTCAATTGGAATGAATATGAATATGGAATGTGAAAAAAAAATTTGAATAAAGATGGTATGTGAATTGGTAGTAAGCAATAAAAATTGAATTGAGTAATTAAGTGAAATTGAGATGAATGAAATTGAAAATTAAAATGAATTAATGAATGAAACTAATTTAAGGTAGTAATATGAATTAGTAAATGAAAGTTAATCGATAGAATTCAATATTTAGAATTGAGAATTTAATTCAAATAGATTTGAAATTGTGAATTGAATTCGAATGAAATTTAAAATTGTGAATTAAATTGAAATGAAAATGAATGAGAATGAATGTATAACTTCAATAGTGAAGTGAAAATGTATAAGAAGCATAATAGGAAATTTTGTAATAGAATTAGCAAAATAGTTTGAATGTTGGATTTGGATGCTACTGTTAGCAGGATATACAGGTATATAAAGGAATTGAGATTTTGATTTCAAAGATAAAATTGAATTGCTCGACAAAAAGGTACGTATTTCAATTTCAGTATGAGATTTGATGACTTTCTTCTCTAGCCACTTGGCTTTTCTCTTTTCTTTTTGATTCTGAGGGGCCGTGGTGCCATTTTGTAGTCGTACCGATCGAGCCGCGCAAAGGAAACGCTGGCGAAATTTTTCGAAAATTTAGGGTGTTAGAAAATTTTTGAGAAAAATTTGAAAGTTTGAAATTTAAATTTGAATTTGAATTTGAATTGGAAGTAAACAATGTTGTTTGAAACCTATAATTGAAGTTAGAAAGCTAGTTGAAATGATAGTGAATCTCTAGTAAAAAGATTTAGGCTAGTAAGTTGATAAAACTATTTGGATTGTGAAAAATAATAGTCGGGATAAGGGCATTCTTCTTAACTTGTAATTTCGGGACGAAATTCTTTTAAGGGGGAAAGATTGTAACGACCCTGAATTTTGAATAATTTAAATTGAGAATATTTAATTTATTTTAAATATTTAAATGATGGTTTGGATTGAATTTTCAATATAACTTTGAATTTGACGATTAAATTATAGAATTTAATCTATTGAGAGCTGAATAAAAATTTAAATCTTCAATTTTAAGCCGATTAAAAATATTTCAAAGGCTTGTAAAATTCATATTGATAGTACTGAAGATTTTAGAAGCTTCAGAATTGAAATTGAAAGTGAATTGTTCAGTTTTGAAATTTAATCGTTCGAATCGATATTTAAAATAGCCGTCTGAGGCACAGTCTCGGAATTCGACGAAACCAGTTCCATTGGGTCCGTAATATTGAATTGTTATCGGATTTCAAATTTCATATTTTTCGGAGTCGATATGTGAGCACACGACACATAAACGCGTTGAAGATTTTAAAACGAATTTAAATTTAAATTTAAATTTAAAACAAACACAGCATGCTATCTCCCTAATATCACGCCTACAAACACGCCTTTCATCACGCCATAACTCACGCACCCTTCCTTTCATAAGCACGGCCGAAGTCTTCTTCAAATAATCGGAAAAAAAAAAAATTCGAACGAAATAAAAACGATAATGGCCGAAGCCCACCTTTTTCTCTTCTCAGATTTATAAAAAATATATATATATAAATGAAGGCCGAAGCGACAAATCGAAGTCGCGAATTGTGGGAAGTCGAGCATGGCAGGGGGGAAGGCGACGGCGCGCGCTCGCGCGAGGCAAATCGCGATGGAGTGAGGCGCACGGCAGCGACGATGTGGCGCGCGATTGAAGATTGGTGCGGCGGCGTTCGTGATGGGAACGCGGCACGAGGTGGTAATGGGAAATTGAAGCAACGGCGACGCGATTCGTGGATGAGGAGGCGGCGCGATAAGATGGCTGTAGTGGGTCAAGCACGCGATTCAAGGGCGACGGCTAGGCGAGGTGGTGCTCACGTGGGGGTAGCGCGTGCAGTGGTAGGATCGAGGTGTGATGGAGGCGATGCGCCTGGAGGCAGCCGCGATCTCCTGAGTCAGTAAGGTATAAAAAAAAAATTCATTTTGTTTTAATTTTTAGTTAATTTGATATATATGCCTATATGCAGTAAGTAAGAAAAAAAAAATTAAAGTATAGATTTGAAATTAATTATTTACAGTAAAAAATATATATATATATATATATATATATATTAGTGTAAAAATTTAATTATTTGAGTTAAATCAAATCGGTATAAATAAAGAAAATGCAGTTCGAATTTTAAATAAATGTATATAGATTTGAAATAAATAATAATAAGAATTTTAAAACTTGAAGAAAATTTAGTTTAAAACTAAATTATTAGTTGAATAGAAAATTTTAGTTTCAAATGGAAAATATTTTGTAAAACAAAATGTGTTAGAGATTTAATTTATTTAATAAAATGATTTATCAAAAGAAATATTATTATTTTTGGAAAAATGGGTTAAGAATAATTTATTAAAAGAAGAGAATTTAGTTTTAAAATTTAATTGTAGTTAAATAAATTTATTTAAGTAAATTTAGTTGAAATTTAAAATTTATTAAATAAATTTGTTAAGAGTAATCTGTGTAAAATTAAAAAGAAAAATTTGTTAAGAATTCAAATTCATTTGATAAAGTGAATTATTTAAGGAAATTTGATCTTTAAATTAAATAAAGAAATAAATTAATTAAGTTATTAAAGGGTAAGTGATTTTTCACTTAGTTCAAATATTCTATTTAAAAGGAAAATTTATTTATAACAAATTTAATAGTTAAAACCAAAATTTGTTAGTTGATTTAAATTTATAAAAAGGAAATTTAGTTTAATTGAAAATTTCTAGTTAAAATTATTTTAAAAGTAAAATAATTAGTTAAAATAAATTATTAAACAAGAAATTGGTTAATTTAACTATTAAAGGAGAAAAACCGATGAATTAAAAATATCAGATGAAAATTTATTCAATCTGTTTGAACATTAATAAATTGTGTAAATATTTATACAAGGTATAAATGAAGAAAACAAGTTGAATTGGAAGTGGATGGCAAACGGGAATAAAGGTGAGAATTTCTCACTCAAAAGGATTTATTTAAATTTTAAATAGTTAGATTTAAAATTTGTTGATTGAATGATTGAATGATGATTGATATATATATATTGGATGTGAATAGACCCTATACGCCGTTAGTAAGCGGAGGTTATTTATTACACACATATACCGCGATATTCCACCTTGAAGTGGAATTGGTATTATATTATATATATAGCAATATATATATATATATATATATATATTAGCATATGTATATATTGCAGTTGATTGATTTCCCGCATTTTCTTTTAGCGGATGAGACCCTATGCGCCGTTAGTAAGCGGATATATATTTATAAAATCCCATATACCGCGATATTCCGTCTTGAAACGGAATTGGTATTGTGCTAATGTCTGTGGATGCAGGGAAACAGGTTGGAGGGATCCAACTGGATTCCTCACAAATATTTATTTGATTTCATATATTGTGATATTTGATTGTTTATCATGAATGATATATGATGTTTGAAAGTCGTGATTGACTATTGATGTGTTGCATCATCAGATCCAATTTTTAGATGTTTTAAAAAAAAAAATTTGATTTTTAAGGAATTTCTAAAGTGATTTTTGGAAATATACGTTTATAAAATATTTTTGGAATTGATCCATTATAAATAAATAAACGTTATAAATCTTAATGTTATAAAAATTTTATTTTTGAGAAATATAGTTAAAGGTTGATTTTAGAAAATATGGGATTTATGATTTTATAAAATAGCTTAAACTAGGATTTTTGAATCTATTATAAAAAGTTTAAAATAGGATTTATAAAATTGGATTATTTTATAAATCAAAGGATGAAATTATAAAAGAGTTTAAAGATGTTTTAAAAATAGTAATATAAATTATTTTATATTAAAAGATTTATAAATTGATATTTATTAATTAAAAATATTAGAAGTGTAAACCGAACTTTTCTAAGTGTTAGAAAGAATTGTAAATGAAATTCATAAATTGGAATTATAGAATTATAACGGTGAAGTTATAAATAGAATTTTATAAACAGTAGGTTTATAAAATTTGTAAAGTTATTTAAAGAAATGGGTTTGGATAAATGAATGAATCTTATAAGTTATAAGATTTATAAAAATTATGAAGTTTAAAGGAATGATTTTTGTAAATAAATAAATTATAAGTATTTGACTTATAATATGAATTTTTAATATATCATTGTGATATGAATTGAGATAGGTTAATAAAGGAATATAAAAAAAAAGGGAGTTGATATAAAATAAATAAAAATAGAATTTATAAACATTGTTTTATAAATCCGCAAAGACTTATCTTGATAAGTAAATTGTTGAAATTTGTTAATGGAGTTATATTCATGTTTTAGACAATGAATAATTCCTTAAAATAAAATGAATAGAAGTGATGAAATTTATTAACAAGGTATATTCACGTTTTTGAACAGTGAATAATATGTTAAAGAAATTATTTTGAAAAGTGATGTTTGAAATAGAATTAAAACGATCTAACGATGTTTTAAAATATGTTGAGATTCGAAACCATAGATTTCAACATTTATTGTTGAAATAGATGTTTTCGAGAAATAGAAGGAAATAATAGATTATAACACTGTTGTTATAATAGATGATTTCCGAAAGGAAATGTTTTATATAGTATTGGGATTTATATATCTATTTTAATTTCGAATCCCTATACTAGTGATTTTGGGTTGTCGTAACGATGTTTTTCGCAACATTCGTTTTGGCCCAAATAAATATGTTTACGAGAATGATTTCCTTAAAGAATGAAATATATACTTAATTTCGATTAGAGTATATTAAATATTTTCTAAGCGTAGAAAATAAAAAGACTTGTGAATTACTTATTTAATAAGTATGGAAATGTTTTCCAATATAAAGTGAATATGTTGAGAATTTATCTTTTTGAAGATAAATTGAAAATGAATATTTGAAATCATATATTCATAAATATTTTGGAAATATAAATTCAATATGGAATTTATAAATGAAATTGGGAAATGGTTTTAAAAATAAATATTGATTTATTTTTGAAGTATGGAAAGTTTATATCTTCTAAAGATATTTTTGGGAAATAAATAATTTGGAAAATTATTTGGATTCTGGTGATGTTGTGCATATCTATTGATAGTTCAATAATCGACTATCGATATTTACCTTTGAATAGGTATTTGTTGTGAATTTGTTTGAAATTGAATGCCACACTTATTTTTTTAAAATAAGCGCTCACTATTCGGGTTAACCGGGAAAGGACCTTGGGGTCGTATAACCCATTCCAAATATGTGATACGTCGTTATGAATTGCATTCGAAGACCGGTGTTGAAGACCGGATATTTTTGGAAACGAAAGGGTTTCTTGTTGATTGTCTCTGCACTGGCTGATCCCCGGTATAGAGATCTCCATAAGTGATGGGAAATCTGAACGTGATTAGAGATTATTCGGATTGCAAGGACTTCTTTGTAAGTGCCTTCGGTTCTGTTCGAGCCCGGAACAGACTTGTATGGATAGTATGCCTGACATTACAAGTTGAGATATAAAGCTGATTTCTTTCAAATATATTTCTGTTGGTGGCGGAGAATTTATTCTTTTAGCTTAACACCCTTCTCTGAGACGTACGAGCTCGGAGGTTATGTAGTTGAATGTTATCAGCGATATATTCCCAATTTGGTAATGTGACATACTGAGTGTTGCTGTGAAATGATCATTGTGTTGATTATTTGTGATAGGATCGTTTATTTGATCGTCTATCTTTGTGATCATCTCTATGATCATTTGTGACCCAAAGCATGGCTTTTGTATAAAGTATGTTTTTGTGGACGTGACTTCGTCGAGCCTCACACCCCGGAAATGGTCAAAACAGGAAAGAAGCAGCAAGGTTATGAGGGGTAGCGCCCTTCTGGATATGTGCATTTCCTTCTGGAAAAGGGTGGTATCATGGTATGGAGCCCAGATACTTACTCATGTTGAAAACACTTTGTTATGATTGTGTGAATTGATTACGAGCGCTCGGTGAAAGGTCCCAAAGGACCGGGGGATGGCATATTCGGTCAGTTGTTACTCAGTTAGGGTTAACCCGGCCTTGTGTTGGTAGAGATCCGGTTTGGTTCTCGGGGATGTCCATCCAGAGGCATTCTCATGTGGCAATGGGAAGTTCCTTGGCCTGATCATTCGTTGGAAATCCAAAGAAACAATACGATCTTGTACGGTTTTAGTTGTAGGACCTATCATTCACTTATGGTGTCGCAACACTGTTTGGATGGTAGCTATAGTAGGCATAGTTCGAAATGTCTATGCTGGCTAATATTTATATTCTACTTTCGAAATGAATTTTTCCTACACTATACACTAATAATAATATCAAATGTTATTTTAAATGCGTATCAAGCATCTTTGACTATCATAAGGAGAAATCTCCTCCGATTCTGCGTTTGCATTGTGTGTGTGTGCGGGAGGCCTTATGGTAGTCTCATTTTTAAAAGCATTGCGAATTGATTTTAAAAATATTCTTCTATTTTGTTTTTAAAGAAAAAATAAACTATTTTAAGTTCTCGCACCAGTCACATGACTGACTCGGAGTTTATTGTTTTCCTTCCTAAACTCTGGGTGCCCACCAATTTCCACACGGGCAGTCAAGAGTTAAGGTTTATCAGGATATTCTGGATATTCAGGAGTTGCTGGAGGCAAGCTGGATGGCATGGCGTATTACTAGTATATAGTATTTCTTTTCCGCTGTTTATTGTATGTTGTTGTACACTCTGATGATTTGATGTAATGTAATATAATGTGATGTAATAACTGATATAGTTCTTTGTTTAAAGATTATTCATTTATTATTATATGTTGTTCCGCTGCGAATTGTGAGATTCTGATGTTGTTTTCTTTCTGTACCGTTCTATTTTAAAATTTTCTATTTTTCCCTCTATTTTCTATCTTCTCTCCTCCCTATTTTCTATCTTTTTCTCTTCTCTTTTCTTAAATTCTTTTTCTTAAAACCATAACATTTCGGGTTTTTGGCCTTCGATTTCTCGGCAGTCGATAAAGTGAGTATCGATGTTGAATTTTCGAAAGTCGAAAATTTGCGTTTGTTACACATGCCCTCGTTTATTTTCATTTGTTTATCAATAGTATTCATGTCCCATTTATTTCTTAGCATTTCCATTTTATTTACTTAAGTTGATATTCATCTATCTGAATTACTTACCTTTAATTATATTCACTTATAGTAAAATTTCAATTGTAACTTAAGTTGATAACATTAAATTCTCATTTATAATAGCAAATTCATTGAATATTTCATTACCTACTTTTACTTGTACAATTTTCATTACATTTCCTATTAAACATTTCAACTTTTAATATTTGGTAAGTTACATATGTTTTTAAAGAATGTACTTGAAAGTTATACAAGTTTTCTCATTACCTATGATTAATTTAACGTTCAATAATAATATTCTTCATTTCATAGGTTATAATTTCAAATTTCATTTAATAACATTTATAACCTATCATTAAATCTCTTATTTCCTTTAGAGGTTTTAATTTATTAATTACCTACGTTTCAATTCACTACAATAATTGAAACAATTTATTAATGGAATTTAAGAATTTAATACCGGGTTAAATTTCAAATTATTTTAAAACAATAGATAAATATATTCTTATAATGTATATATTTCTAATTATATTAAAACAATTCAAAATTTATATATTTTCAAAAATTGAATCTGCAGTAGAACTACTACAGTGGCATTTCCCCTTCGAAACTCGAAAACGAAAGTCGATGATGCGGCCGCCATCACCGAAATTATTTTCCAGCGATAGAGAGGAAAGTACAAAACTTATTTTCTCCAAAATCCTCTTTAAAACAATTTTTTTTCGAATTATATTAAATATTTATATCAGAAAATACTTATAACCAATATTATTATATTCCAAAATTTATTCGAGAAAATTTTAAAACCCTGGATTTAAGTTCTAAATATCCAAATTTCATTTATTTTATTTTCAATCTTATTTCTATTATTATTTATACACTTTATTACCTAACAACCAATCTATTTCAGCCAAATATAGATATCATTTGAAAATCTTTATTTTATATAGAAAATATAATAGGCAAAATTATTTCATTCAGCTATATTAAAAACAAATATTATGTTGGTCTGTCCTATTAAGTGTTTAGAAATCTCTATTGATGTCATAGCGTCCCATGCACCAACCAGAATTTATAAATACAAAACGGAACAGATTAACACAATATAAAAACCTTTTTATAACATTAACAAATACGCTCTCTCATATATATACCCTCAGCGACTCCCATAGGGTATTGCTACCCTATTAACAAAGAGTCAAACCCTCATAAAGCCAAGGTTTATCGCTAAACCAAAGCTCTGATACCAACTATAACGTCCCGCCTTTTCGCACGATTTAAATCGACACACGTGCCAATTCAAACCATACGGAAGGGCGGATTGTTATGGGGTAAATAAGAAAAACAAGAAAGAAATAAAAGAAAACAAAATCTCGCAGCTGAAGGATAAAATATAATAATAAAATATACAGTTTATAAATCTGTTTACAAAACATTTATATAATACATATCAGAGTTACACATACCAATAACAATGCAGCGGAACAGTGTGTAGTGCACTAGTATAAATAATAATAATATACATCTTCGTCTTCGTCCTCCAGAGCTAAATCTTCAAATCCTGAAACGCTCAGATTGACCCGAGCGAATTTGAAAAGATAAAACACTCGAGTCAGAACTAAAAGATCTTATGTGAGTTAAATTAACAGAAATAAATATGAGTGCAGTAACTCAAGAGATGCTCGGGATTTACATCTCCTAAGGATCCGTTAAACTATTTACTATGTAGTATATTGCGCTATTATAATAGTGTCTATTTGTAAAATAAACTTACTTTTAAATAGCATTAAGGCTTTACATTTTCCACCTTAACACATAATAGTCCCAGTAGTCCATCCAATATCATGGTCCCTCCTGATCGGGAAGCCACCAGAGGATACCACACGGGCTACGGGAGAAATCCAAACTCGTACAAGGCGCGATAGGGTAGGTGAAACGGCACAACTAGGCAATGCCAGGGTAGATATATCAATTGCTATCCGGGCTGGTGGTAACGCGTAGCCGCAGCTACCGCCCACCTCAAACTAACACCCCTAAATCAAAGAAATCAATAGTGGCCACCGAATCAATCTAAAGTCAGAGTATAGTATCGAAGGAGTGCGTTCGATCAGAGGAATGACCTCATTGGCTCGAGAATCGCTCCTGTTTTAGCCACCTTATGCCAACTCACGGGAATCGGGTCCACGTATTTACCTTGCAGGAAACGCCTCCACCAACCTACTTCATTCTGGAATCTTCATAGCGTACACGGTTGTTAAAGTGGTTTTCGGAGTTGGCAGAGAGTATGACAACTTCCGATCCTGGTCTCTTCAACAACCAAACGTTATTATAACACCGCGGTCATTTAAAATAATTATACTTTAAAACCAGAATAAAATATCCATTTAAACCCATATAAATACGATATCGTTTATATCTTAAAACCCCAAATCAATACGATATCATTTAGGCCCAAACCAATATAATGTCATTTTATTTTCCAATATATATTCTTTCCAAAATCATAGGTTTTCAAAGTAAAATATTTAGAAATCAAAACTCTTGAATATAATATTTTCAAATCATACTACCTTGAAAATCATAACTTCGAAACAAATTTCCATCTCTCAAATGGTTAAATATTAAAATACTTTTATAAAACAAAATAGCTTCTTTACATTTCACAAATCAATTCCAAATATCGATTTAAACTTCCAAATACCATTTTAAATTTTTACGTTTCAAAGCTTTAAATATTACACCATTTCAAAAACAAACTCATTTGACCATCCCATATATATCAAATTCAATTACATATTATTTAGACTTGAAATGTTTACTTAATGAATTCAATATACTTTAAGTAAAACTTATAACTTCACATAATTGGATAATCTTTCAATTTATTAAACTTGATATATTCATTTAAATCAACCTGATATTCATTCAAATCACTTTACCCAAAAATCAAGTTACAAAAATCATATCCTTTAAAAATTTCTAACTTTTCATTTAGTTTCAATTTAACTTAATATTCATCTTCCAACCTTACTCTCTTTTTTTTAAGTCATTAAAACTCCAGAAATTTAATTTTAAATAAATTCTTAATCGTATTTGATCTCGAAAATCAAACTTTATTTTATACTTCAAATCAAATTTATACAAAGCTTAAAAACCGAAAATTTACTATATATATATATATAAATAACCAAATCAATATCCCATAAACCATATATATAGCTTTACAAAACCATAGTAAAACATTTCCAAAATAATTTTATATATTTACCGCGGTGCCCGTATAAAATTTTCTACCCTATGGTCAAGTGATACGGATGTTTATCATTTCAATCTGTAATTTAAAATAAAAATGCGGTTGTATATCATTTCAAACCGCAATCCCGAATGAATGAAATGCACGATAACTTGAAATTTATACGATATAAAATACAACATCCATTCATCCAGATATCAATCATCAACCATTTTATTACAACCATCATCCAATTTAAACAACATCAATATACATATTATACAGGTAATAAATAACATGTATTAACTAAAAGTTTAGATAAATTTAACTACTGTTAAACTAGCAGTTTATGTGCAAAATAAATGTAAATTTAATTGGCAGTAAATGCGAAATAAAAATAAATATAACTATGACAGGCAGTTAATATGCAAATAAATAAATTCTAATTGTCAAATTATATGCAATAAATAAAATTAATTAACAGTTAAATTAAATAAATGCGATTTAACTGAGATGACGAATAAATCATGCCAAACAGTCATAAATAAATTTCTACTCATATCTAAAATTAATTTAACAAACACAAGAAATTTTAGAAGTTGTGAGTGGGTTAAAACACTCACCTTTTGAATTTAAATCGAATTTAAATCCGATTTAAACCCAAAAATTTGACGGTCTCCAAATCTGTCCAAACCAGCGTCAACGCGTCTAGAATTTTATTACGATCCTAACAAAAAAATGGCGCGTGAAACGGAGTTCGTATGCAATAATTATCATTGTAAATCGATTTGGAAATTAAATTTAGATTAAAAAAAAAGATACCAATTAACACGTTGCCACGTCATAAGCTTCTTCTATACGCACGGCTACAGGATAAATGCGGCACTCACGTAAAATTCGAACCCAAAACTGAGCTCCTGACCGTCCTTTGACCGCCGACCTCTCACAACTCCGGCCACCTCAGACGACCGCTCCACCACCCACGCGAAGTACGTGCCTAGCCGCCTCCATCCTAGGTGTCGCGGCCACCAAAAATGCCCAAAACAGCCGGCCGCCGCCTACCATTTGTAACCCTAATCGCAAAATTTCTCCGCATCCAACCGTCGATTCGACCCACAAACCATATAGATCTACTCCCCTTAGCTTCCTCTCCAAAACCCAGAAACCATTTCCCGATCTGACGAATTTTTGTGACGACGTGATGAACGGCCGATACTTCATTGATTTCTTCTGGTCAAATGACAAACCAAAATGAGAAATGAGTTGTACCAGCAGATCACGTATTTCGAGAGCTTTAACATATAATTTTTAGAAATTTTTCTGAGATGTTTGAATTTTTGACTTTTGATTTGAATTGAAACTAGATCTAGGTTTGCAGCCATTGGAAAGGAGGAGTTGAGGGAAATGAACGCACAAAGAAATGAAGATAATGGAGGCTAGGGTTTATAATTGGGTTTATATAGGTAGGTTAGAGATTTGAATAGATGGATCGGATAAACAAACGTGTTAATGCTAACGTGGCCTAAAAAGCCCGTTCTGACCCCGGAATGAAATTTGGTAAACCCATATATCAAAATAGGTATTTTAAAATATTCTGAACGAGATGGAAAAAGTTTCACGTCCAAATTCGATCGTATGAAGAAGTTATGCTCAATTCAATATTTCCAAATTGATTTCAAATTGATTTCAATTAAATCGATTTCAAGGCGTTTCGCGTTCGTACGATCAAACGACAAGTCCGATCGCTACGAAACTTGAAAGCCTACAATAATTCACTGTTACGAATCCGATGAAACTAGTTTCGTCGAAATCCGAGTCCGTGACAAAAATGGCTATTTTATACTAATTAATTAAATTAAGAATTAGTAAATAAATCCAAATTTTTATATTTCGGTTTTAGTATTGGAAATTTTTTATCACTTAATAATCTTTCGTTGTTTATCCAAGTTTAGACAGTTTAAGAGGTTTCTTAAATGCTGATTAAATTATTAACTTCAGCGTAAAATTTCAATTTTATTATATCTACAAATTATAAATTAATTTTGCAATAATCCCTTAGTTGACCTTTCATTCAATTATCCTATCTATTGGTACCCAATAGGTGGGAATTCCTTTGGATTTATACTCTATTACTAAAACATCTCCAAATTCCAACTTTAATTTAAATCAACATAAAATGTTCTATTCAATGTCAAATAAATTCAATAGATTCAAACTATCATATTCTACATCCAAATGAATAAATAAAGCTTAATTTCCGTTTAAGCATTTATCATTTGATTGCAATTAGCCTTTTATCAAAATTAAGTTTTGATATATTAATAAACTTTATTTCCATCTTTATATTCACAAATCATCATTTAATGAAGAATTTATATACGTTATTTCCCATTATTACCTAAATTTATTTAACGTGACATTTAATTTATTTTTATTGCAATGATTTTCAAATCAATTGAATGAATTAAATATGTATGTATCACTCATAATAACTGGTGGTCACAACTCTTGATCACCTCAAATAAGTTTATTATTTACAATCCAAAAATCACCATTTAGTATATATATACGGATTAATTAATTCAATATTTTCATTTCGTTTTCCTATACTAAATTTATTACTAAGTGTATTTACTCCATTCCAACAAGTTGGAATTCCATTCTTACTATAACAATCATTTCCCTATTCACTTTTATTAATAACCCACCATCATTGCATTTGTTGTCTTTTATTGATTTAATCAAATAAACCCATTTTCCTTTAAATTCATACTAACGAAATATTCAATTCCATTTATTTCATAAACTCCATTTCATAAATCTACCTGCAATTTCTACCTAGAAATAAGGTTACGCTTCCATTGTAATTTACATTTACACTTTACGTTACTACATTAGTTATCCTTAAAGTAACGTTTTTATTAATGACAATATTAACTTACTTAACATTTTATATGGTTGCTATCCTTTATTTCATAAATTAATCCATTCCATCTAAATCCTTATCTATATAATATTTCAACATTTAATATCAACCCACAATTATTGCAATTCATTATCTTATTTTGATTTTTTACAATTACCATTAACTTATATTCAGTTACTATTCAATGCATATTTATTCATCAATCAATTTGATATTTACTTTTCTTTCTAATTGATAAATAACCTAGTATACACTTACATACATTCATTTCATTCCATTCATTTATGGGTATTGCATTGAAATTTAATTTATTAACTAATACCAATGTCATTATCATTAATTACAAATGGATTCCAAATTTTTATTCAATACCCTGAACAAATAACATATATATTAATCAAATCCTTACACTTGTTTTTCTCATGTTCCATAAAAAATCAAATCATAACATTTAAATGATTTATTTGAATTGGAATCTCATTCAAGTCATAAATTATTAACTTGCACTAATATGATTTCTTAATTTATTCCAATTACCGTTTACAATCTTTTATTGCATTAAATCAAATTAATACTTTCATAAATTTCTCATATCAAATCTTATATCCAGGTAAGAATATTTTTCCTACCTAATTCATTTGGATTTTATAGGTTTTAAGTCACCATTTACAAAATTTATTTTAGCCTTCATTTTAATATTTATATCCAAATGCGACAATTTTCACTATTACAATTAATTGCAATATATAATTAAATTTGTAAATTTTTAATCACCTTTGATACATCAAATTTCAACATTCTCTTTCATATAAATAAATAAGATTTTTATTCCTTTCTAACTTTAAATAAAAATCTTATTAATCTAATTCATTTAAACATCGAATTTATACGGGTCGTTACACATATTTATAAAGTAACTTTACAAATGACCATGGTGTGAAATAAGTGTTGGGTTGTTAAAGAGACCGGGATCGGATATTATCAAACTCTCTTCCAATACCGAAAACCACCTAACAACTATGTATATGGTGGAGATTCCAGAATGAAGTAGGGTGGTTTGGCGAACGATCTTGTATGGTATTTACGTAGCCTGACACCCATGAGTCAGCTTGATGTGGCTAAAACAGGAGCCATGTCGAGCCAAGTGAGGTCATTTGTCCTATCGGACGCATTTCTTTGAAACCATATCTATTGTTTTTGTGATTTGATTTGGTATGCACACCTTTGATTTGGGAGTGTGTCACAAGGTGGGTGGTAGTAGCTGCTCTACGTTACCACCAATCTGGATCCGCAAACGGTATATCTACCTTGGCATTGCCTCGCGTGCCTTATCACATGCCCTACCGCGCCTTCTAGGAGTTTGTTTTATACCGTACCTATGGAGTGCTCCCTGGGTATCCCATAGTTTGGTGGGGCTTACAGTATCTGTATAGACTACGGAAATATATAAAGTGTGTTAAGGGGTATATGGGTAACGCCTTAATGCTATTTTAATATTTTTGCTTTACTGCAGACATTACATATGTAGCGTATTGTACTATGTATGTAGATAGTTTATCGAATCCTTAAAAGGATAGAATCCTAGCATGCCTTTAAGTCATATTACATTTACTTGACATTTCACTTGAACCTAATTTATCTGCATAAGAATGTTAATCCTGATTCGAGTGCTTTGTTTTATCTTGCGCTCGAGTCAGCTTGAGTGTCACATTTTGAGATTCATTCTTTGGAGCTGGAGTTCGTTGGAAGATCTAGCTTATCTATTTCAGCTTTCAGTTTATTTATTTTATTCCTAGTTGTATGTTCAGACGTGTCATCTACTTTTTACTAAAAATTCTATGTGCTGGGATTTCTGATGTATTCTGCTTTGGACCATGTTATTTCTGTAGTAAATTCATGAACTACTATTTATCTTTTTGCTATTTGTTGCAAACTTTATGGCCATTATTCTATGATTGATCCATTTGCTGTATGCTAAGTTATGCCAAATAAATATATTACCAATCTGTTATTCGAAGCAGTTCAAGTCTAACATTGTCGATTTGAATGGTTCGAAATGGCGGGCCGTTACAGTTGATATCAGAGCTCTGGTATTGGATAATTTAGCATATGGAGTAAAAGCTCATTATAGATAAGGTGGTAATACCCTAGAATTAGTTCAATTGATTGCTGAATCATATCCATTCATGCTTGAATTTCTAAATTAGAGTTCTCCTTAATTAGGATTTCTTTTGAATTTCTATCTGCATCCTTGTTCTGAAATCTAATTCATGTTTCTCCAGATGAGTAACCGTAGGAATGTCCGTGGTATGGATTGTGGGAATGCACCTGCACCACCAGTTGCCCTTGCTCCACCTATTGTTGCTCATGTTCTACCTGTTCAGCCTGTAAGGTTCACTCAGCTTTGTAAGGAGTATTCTCAGCTTGGAGGCACTAAGTTCACTGGAGCAGAGAGTACTATTGAGGCCTAGCAATGGCTGAAAAGCCTTGAGTGGATTTTCACCGGACTTGAGATCACCTATGCCTAGATGCGTCGTCTAGCTACTTGGTAGTTACAAGAGTCCCTCTAAGATTGGTGGGAATCTGTTAACGCTCAGACTTTTGAGGCTAATATCACTTGGCAACGTTTCAATTAAGATCCCTAGTTGTCCTTTCTAGCTTCTTTCTTTTGAATTTATCTCTTCGAAGTGTATTTCTTTGAGCCTTATCCCTGTCTTATTTTGAAGCCATTCTTTTCAAATAAGCTTATGTAGAAAAATGGATGCTTGAAGCTGGGAAATCCCAGTTGTATAGGGCATTAATGGATCTTGATCAAGGTGATATGACTTTTGCTGAGTATGAGTGGAAGTTCAACGAGCTTTCCAAGTTTGGTCCCAGTTTGATTGACACTCAGCTCAAGTAAAATGAGAAGTTTATTCATGGTGCTCTCCTAGAGTATTATGACCGCTTGATTAGTCATGTTTATGGTACCTTCACTTCTCTTACGGATATGGTCATAGATTCGAGAAACCTACTTCCAAGGGTAAGCAAGCAATTTCAGCATCTTAGGGTACTTCCAGTGGTTCTAAGAAAAGGAAGTTCAACTTCCAGCAGCAGAAGAAGAATTGGCAAAATGCTCATTATTGGATCTAAGAAGCGATCTCTTGACCTTTCCTCTATCACTTGTTTCAAGTGCTATCAGAAGGGTCACTATGCCAACAGTTGTCCATCTCCTGCCAGTGCCGCTATCCCTCCGCCTCAGACCACCAGAAACTACCTTTTCCACTTGTGTCTTCAGCCTGGTCATTTCAAGAATAACTGCCCCACACAACAAAGAGGCAAGACATCTGGAGTCCTTGTCATGACTTCTTCCACTCCTCTACCGCCTGCCAGTGATAACCAAGGTACCCTTTGGAGCTCATTCTCTTTTCATGGTTTTCCTGTTAAATTTTTATTTGACATTGGTGCATCCAATAGTTTTATATTTGTCGATCTTTGTAATAAATTCAAGCATATTTTACAACCTCAATTGTCGGCTTCATCATTATGTGTGATTAATCCAATTGGTGGTCCCGCCAATCTTAGTATGATTTGCAAAGGGGTGAAACTCCTTTACAAGAAGCATCTATTCACCAAAGATGTCTATGTTTAGATTCCCATGCTTTAGATATCTTGCTCGGAGGTGATTGGTTAAAGCATTATGATGTGGTCATTTCTTATAAGACCCGAACTGTTTCCGTAGTTGACGATGAGGGCAATCCTCTCGTAATCGAGTGTCGAATGCCTCGGGATGTTGCCGGTAGCTTTATTTTTTCGCTTGATGCCCAGTCCTGTGATCTTGACTCCACCCCTATTATCAAGGACTTTCCCGGTTTATTTGGCGAAGTCACTTCTCTTCCTTCTAAGAGGAAAATTGAATTCTACATTGATCTTATTCCCGGTGCTTGACCAATTGTTCTCCATCCCCGACGAATGGCACTGAAAGAGAAGACTGAGTTGAAGAAGCAGATTGAGTATTTGTTCTCCAAAGGTTCGCAGAGTTTTTCTGAATGGGGTGATGCTGTGGTCTTTGTCACAAAATCTAATGGTTAGTCATGCCTTTTGGATTAACCAATGCTCCTACCTTCTTTGTCGACTTTATGAATCGCATTTTCCGCAATGTTCTCAACAAGTTTGTTCTGGATTTCGTTGATGATATGCTCGTTTTTTCTAAATCCGAGAAGGAGCATGAATCTCATTCAAGCTATGTCCTCCAAACTCATAGGAGCCACTAGTTGAAAGCAAAATTTTCTAAATGCCATTTTTGGAGAAACAAAGTCCGATTCCTTGGGCACATCATTTCAGAGAATGGAGTCTTGTTTGACCCGGTTAAAGTCATCGCGATTAATGATTGGAAGACACCTAAGACCCCGACTGATATCCATAGCTTTTTGGGCCTTGCCGTGTATTATCGGAGATTTATTGAGAACTTTTCCCATATAGCTGCACTTCACACTTCTTTGACTCGTAAGAAGGCTAAGTTTAATTGGAATGAGAAGTATGAAGCCACATTTGATGAGTTGAAGCAAAAGCTTACCTCTGCTCCTGTTCTCACCGTTCCGAATGGGGATGAAGGAATTTCGGTTTATATCAATGCTAGTAAAGAAATTTTAGGTGCTGTGTTAGTGCAAGAAAGGGGGGGGTCATAGCTTATGCTGGTCATCAGTTGAAGCCCTACGAAGCTAACTATGCCACCCATGATTTAGAATTGCTTCTTGTTGTGTCTGCTTTAAAGTTGTGGAGGCACCACCTTTTGGGAACCAAGTTTGAGCTTTTCATCGATCACCAATCTCTTAAGCATATCTTCAACCAGAAGGATTTAAACCATATGCAAGTTCGATGGCTCGAGTTCTTAGCATCCTATGATCTCAACATCAACTATACCCTGGGAAAGCCAATGTTGTGGCCGATGCTTTGAGTCGGAAGAAAGCCCTGATGTGTCAGATTTTGGTTACTCCATCTCTTATGAATCGGATTTCTGCAAAGCAGGATGAAGATGCAATGCTTAGGTTTATGAAGGAGAATATTCATAATAGAGAAGGTGAGAACAAGAATGAGTTAGGAGCACAGATTGATCAAAATGGAGTTTTGAGGATAAATGGGCGGATTTGTGTTCCGAATGTTGATGGTTTGAGGTGGGAAGTTTTTAGGGAGAATCATCAGTCTAGGCTCTCCATTCGTCCAGATATTACGAAGATGTTTCAGGATATGAAGAGATTGTATTGGTGGAATGGTATGAAGCGAGACATTTCTATCTTTGTCAGTAGATGTTCCACTTGTCAGCCGGTTAAGGCTGATCATCAAAAGACCACTAGATTGCTGCAACCCCTTGAGATTCCTATTTGGAAGTGGGATCAAGTTTCTATGGATTTTATCGATGGTCTACCAAGGACTAGAAGGGTTAATGTGAGTATTTGGGTAGTTGTTGATCGATTGACCAAGTCCTCCCATTTTATTCCGGTCAAGTCAAATCGGACCGCTTCGAGCTTAGCTAAGATCTATATGAGGGAGATTGTCCGTCTCTATGGTGTTCCTTCTAGCATTGTTTGTGATCGTGACCCTATCTTCACCAGCAAATTCTGGAAAGCTTTTCAGGAAGCTTTGGGCACTCATTTGAACGTTGGTACAACTTATCATCCCCAGATTGATGGTCAGACGTAAAGGGTGAATCAGATTTTAGAAGATCTTCTTCGTGCTTGTGTTCTTGACTATGGAGGATCTTTGGAAGATCATCTCAATCTCGTTGATTTCACATATAATAACAGTTATTAGGTGTAACAATATCTTTGAATCCGAATCTTTTAAGCTTAATCCATCTATCAATCCCAATCCTTTGAATTCAGGCAAGTATCGAGATGTCTCCATTTGCCACTCGTTACGAACGATCCTGCATATCTCCATCTTGTTGGATTGTGTCCAGTGATTGCTTGGTTCTTGGGCCTGATATAATCTTGGAAGCATTTGAGAAGGTAGAGGAGCTTAGGGTTGCTCGAATAGGCAGAAGAAGTATGCAGATAGGCGTAGAAGAAGATTTAAAATTTTCAGTGGGTGATCAGCTCTTTCATAAGATCTCGCCGCTGAAGAATGTAGTTCGGTGTGGACGGAGAGGGAAGCTTGCTTCCAGATTCATTGGTCCTTTCCGCATTCTTAAAAGAGTTGGTCCTTTAGCTTATAAAGTTGATCTACCGGAGAAATTGGCGGATGTGCACAATGTGTTTCACGTATCTCACCTTCGCAAATATCTCCATGATCCATCCTTGATTATTCAGAAAGCTTTATTCTAGAATTTGGACGTTGAGCCAAATCTCACTATCGAAAGGACCCACTTCATATTGTCGATAGAGATACGAAGCAGCTTCGAAGGAAATCTGTAAGTCTAGTTAAGGTGCATTGGAGTACGGACGATCAGGATTGCACTTGGGAAACCGAGGAATCCATACGTGCTACAAGTCCTGAAATATTTGACTTAGGTAATATTCATCGCCTTCTTTTATCTTTTCGGTTATTTCTATTCTCCTATCTCCTTCCTTTTTAGGGACGAAAAGTTTTGAGTGGAGGAGAGTGTAACGGTCCAAGAATTTTCAACGATTTTATAACATAAATAATGAAAAATTTTCTTGAAAATATAAATAATAAAATTTTGAAGTAATAATTTTATATTTGGAATGCTTTTATTTAATTGTAGCAATTGGTAAATTTTTATTGAAAAATATTAAAGTTAATTTAATTGTGAAAGTTAAATTATAAATTTAATCAGTTTAATTTGTGAAATTTAAATATTTTCAAAAACCAAATATTTTTATATAATAAAAGTGATTCTTTTTTTGAGAAAGCCATCGAAATTCATTTTGGCAAATTTGGACCTTTATGGCTCCGTTTATCTTATTTTCTGCATTTTGGCAGCACATTTCGGTAGCGAAAATTCAGGTTTTTATAATTTGATCGTATCATTGATATCTGTGTACCATTCTATTCTCCTTGTCGTGTTGATCTCCGTGGTATATTTATTTCTGTATTGTAAGATCCGGTTCACGACGGAAGCGAGAAAACTGATCGGTACCGTAAATTGTGACTTTACTCTTTCCTTCCGTTTTAAAATCTGAAACGTGTTATCCAAACAAGCAATAAATGGTTTTAATTATTTCAGCTAGTTATAGGTTGTGACTGTTGCTCTTACTTTTACTTTTATGTATATTCACCCCTCATCTTCCACTCTTGTGAATCTATTCATTGCGTAGAAGGTACGTTTCATTTCTTTGGCTCTACTTTCTTCTCTATAGCCTATCTTTTTTCCTCTCTATATTTTCACTTTTCTTTCTCTTATCTAAACCAAAACCAGCCCCTTTTTTTTAATATTTCCTTTCATTCTCGGGCAGACACGAGAAAACTTTTTTGTCCCAAAGCAATACCCACATTCGCTCCTTTCTTCAGCAAATAAAATGTGTTTTTTCTGCTTTCTTCAAGCCCGTCGTGCCTTCTCCATTCAAACCCAAAGCCAGCCTACAGCCACCTTCCTTTTTCCCGAGCATGACCCCAGGCCTCCTCCGGATCCACGCCTCCAACCTGCACCCGAAGCACCACCTTCCCTGACCGCAAGTGAAAGGCCACCCCTCCTCGGTCTGTCTAGTGTCAAATCCGAACTCTTGATGCCCCTGCCTTCCTTATTCATGTGAACTTGCTTTGCATCCTATTACACATGTCTACAGTACATATATGGTCAGGCTGTAACTTGTTGCCTATGAATGTTTCCACGTAGAAATTGTGTCACGCATTATTATTTTATTATCTTTTATCCTGTCCTCTATTTTTGTAGCATTCAATTGTAGTATATATATTGGGTGAGCTATGCTTCTAGATTTGCCATTTGCTTGTCTCATGGCTGATGTATTTCATGTGAGGCTGCAGTTCGTTCTATATATACATTTATGTATTGCACGCAAACTGCTTGTTGAAATGTACATATATATATCCTGTGCACATGTTTTTTGATGAAGTATATATATCGCAAATTTGAGCATAGGTCAGATCGTGAATAAAGTATATACATGTGTACTATCGATAAAAATCATATTGGTCACCTTCAAGCTTGTCAATAGCAATATTAGGTGTTGTTTGTACATAGTTTCTTCTTTGCTTTTTGACCCTGTCCTCATGCTTGAAACTTTCTTTTCTTTGCCGATATAGTCTACATTCATATGTTGTTGCTTCATGTTTATATATATATGTACTTTATTATATGGATTGTTAATCTCATCCTAGCAAATATATAAATGACAACTCATTCTTTTCTAGTTGTTATGTATATACTAGTGACAGAAAGCATGTCCATATATTTCGCGTATATATATACATTTCTTTGATATATGTTCAAAAAGAAAGAAATCGTATAATATATATATTAATATATGTATATATTGCATATCTACATATATTTGTTTTCGTCAAGTTATCGTGTTAAATTTATTCTGTGTTTGTCACAACTATTTGATGTGTCACCCCGTGTCTTTATCCGTGTCAGTCGCTTTCAATTTTCATTGTTCTCTAGTCATGAAAGGTGAGCGATCACTCATGATTAATATTCTTATGCTTATTAAATTGATTTCATAGGAAATGGCCATTTAAATGTACTATCAAAACTGAATTGCTAGCTATTAACTATTAAATATGGTAAGTTATTTTGATCACTTCTGAAAAATTGACACTGTTATATTTAATTTACAAGTAATAGTTACGTTATGCTGTGTTATTTATTGTTCTAACTCTGCAACTTCCCTTAGTTTAGAAATCACTATGGGTTGAAATGATACATACCCGAACGGACTTTAGAATAGGAGAACTTCGTTATGGGTCGAAATGATAAACTCAAGCGATTCTCAACTATTATTGAAATTTTGGGATTGCGTGTTAATAATATAAAACCCGTAAAATTAAACTATTATGGATTGAAGTAACAAATATCCATATCACTTGACCATAGGATAGAATATTACATACGACACCGTTGGTCTATTTTTGAAAAATGATTCCCAAATATTTAAAAGGAAATATGTGAGTTTGATTTTGAAATGCAATAAATATTCTATTTTATTTTGGAGGTATAAAATTATTAGTTTAATTTAAAGGTAATTTGTAAATTTTATTTATAGTTTTATTTCCTAAAATATATATAAAATAAGATTTTAAATAGAAAAATAAAAAGTTTAACTTATTTTAAATTGTATAAAATTAGTTTATTTAATATATAATATTTTAAAAGAATTCATATAATTTATATTTAAATAGATTTTATAATTTTAATAAATAAAAGATTGGAAAGGTATATTGGAATTTGATTAATAGCATAAATGGGTTATTAATTTAATTTAAATAAAGATTCATTCAGAACGTAATGATTTTGGAAATGATTATGACTTGTTTTAATAAAAAGTGACTAAATGAATACTTTAAAATTTAAATAGAATAAAATTTGAATATTCGTCTTTACTCAAAAAAAATTGTTTGAGATTTTATTTACATATTTATAAAGCAATTTTACAAATGACCACGGTGTGGAATAAGCGTTGGGTTGTTAAAAAGGGCAGGATCGAGTATTGTCATACTCTCTGCCAATACCGACAACCACTTTAACAACCGTGTATGTGGTGGAGATTCCAGAATGAAGTAGGATGGTTTGGTGAACGATCCTGTATGGTATTTACGTATCCTTGACTCCCATCAGCTAGCTTGATGTGGTTAAAACAGGAGCTATGCCGGGCCAAGTGAGGTCATTCCTCCTATCGGACACATTTCTTCGAAACCATATCTATTGCTTTTATAATTTGATTTTGGTGTGCATACCTTTGATTTGGGAGTGTGTCACGAGGTTGGCGGTAGTAGCTGCTATGCGTTACCACCAGTTGGATGCGCAAAAGGTATATCTACCCTAGCATTGCCTCGCATGCCTTGTCACATACCCCATCGCGCTTTCTACGAGTTTGTTTTGTACCGTACATATAGAGTGCTCCGTGAGTATCCCATCAGTTTGGAGGGGCTTATAGTATCTGTATAGACTACGAGAATATATTAAGTGTGTTAAGGTGGATATGGGTTACGCCATAACGCTATTTTAATAATTTTACTTTAGTGTAGACATTATATATGTAGCGTATTATACTATGTATGTTGATAGTTTATCGGATCCTTAAAGGATGGAAACCCAACATCCCTTTTGAGTTATATTGCATTTACTTGATATTTCACTTGAACCTAATTTATTTGCATAAGAATGTTAATCCTGATTCGATTGATTTGTTTTGCCTTACGCTCGAGTTAGCTTGAGTGTCACAGTTTGAGATTCATCCTTTGGAGCTGGAGTTCGTTGGAAGATCTAGCTCATCTATTTCAGTTTTCAGTTTATTTCTGTTATTTCCATTTGTATGTTCAGACATGTCATCTGCTTTGTACTAACTGTGTACTGGAATTTCAGATGTATTCTGTTTTGGATTATGTTATCTCTATAGTAGATTCATGAACTACTATTTATCTTTCCGATGTTTGTTGTAAACTCTGTGTCTGTGATTCCATGATTGATCCATTTACTGTATATGCTAAGTTATGCCAAATAAATATATTAACAATATGTTATTTGGAGCAATTTAAGTCTGACATTGTCGATTTGAATGGTTCGAAATGGCGGGCCGTTACAACATAAAACTTGTCTATTTTTATTTTTATTTTAATTTCAAAATTCCTTATTTTTACATAATATTCTACATAAATAATTATCAAATATTTTATGTAGTTTCAAAGGTATTTTAACATGTTAGTAAGTATTTTAAAGATATTTCCATATATATAAGTTTTAAATATTAAACTACGTATTTTATAAATATAATAAGGGAGTTTGGATTTAACATTTGGGTTAAAATAAATTGTTTTATGGAATCAACTAAAAGTATATTGCCTTAATTAATAAGTGTGGATATGATTTGATCTTTAAATAAATGTTTAAAGTTACTAATCGATAATTAAATAGTTTTTATGTTATTGTAAACAGTGTTTTTAGCAACATTTTTTTAACCTTATTATTAATTATACTTGAAAATATGATTAGATATTTTTAATGGATATTTAGTAAAACAACACAGTTAATGGTTTGGGTTTGTTGGGACAAATGTTTTGATCAAAATTTGTCTTTAACCATTAAATACAAATAAATCTTTAAGAAGAGAGTTTAAAGAGGAAAGTTTTCAAAGTGTAAAATATTTGGGTTTGTTGTGACAAATGTTTTGAGCAACGCTTGTCTTTAACCCTTAAATGTAATTAAACATTTAAAAGGAGAGTTTTAAAGATAATGATTTAATGGAGTGGTTTTGGGTTCAAATGTTTTAGCAACATTTGTTTTTAAACCCTTGAATTATATTTTAGAATATATATTATAAATCTTTAATAATGGAATTTTAAAGATAATAACAATTATTGAAATCTTTTGAAAAGAGATTGAAAATGTTATATGTTTAATTTATAAAAGAAAAGGAGTTTATAACAACAATATTTTGTTAGTAATTATTTTAATCTCTTTGATTATATTTCTAGTAAACCTTGTTAAAGGTTTATGAATACACTTATTCCATTGGAATAAGTATATGAATATTTTTTAAGTATTAAAAGAATAAATGAATAGTTAATTTATAAAGGAAAGTATATATCTTTTATAAAGAGAAATCTAATATTTTATACAAGTATATAAAGGAAGTTTTACTTAATAAAAGAGTGTTAATTAATGAAGGAAGTCTTGATTTATAAAAGAAGTTGGCTTAGATAAAAAGATGTTTTACTAATCAAAATGGTTTTAATTAATAAAGGATAAATTAAATATAAAGGGATTGAAAGCCGTTTATGTGACTTGATTATACTTGGATGATAAGTAACAACTATGTAATGACCTTAGTTTGATTATTTATGGGATGTTAGTACTAATATGCTTAAGACTAAAAGTTGAATAAGTAAGCTTCTCTATTTGTGAGAGTCGGGACTAATGTTTAGGTAGGGATGGCGCAATAGAGCTCTAACCTATTAGCATTCTTCTTAGCAGAGGAATAGTTAAGCAGAAAGATCGAAAATGGGTATAGTGTGGAACCTTGATTCCCATAAGCAAGCGTTCAAGATTAGATAGTCGATTAGTCGACTATTGATCTTGGCCAAACTTAACTTAGGAAGTATTGGTACGAAACACCTCTAACTTTCGATTACTTCTAAAAGAACCAAAATTGAGTTAACTGGAAATTCATCGATTAGTTTTAAAGAGTTTGGGATCGATAAGTGTTTTACTTACCGAAGACCACACCAAAACTATCATATGGGTTCTATGATTTGGAAGTGGAATGATGTAAACTATGCGTGGTTTCGAAAATCTATTAAAATGATGGAATCCATGTGGGATTCATTATTTGATTGATTTTTGTAGAAAACTAGTGTGAAGATGCCGAACGTAGCCTCGACATCGGGAAATGACAAGAGACAGAGTAGGATGCATGATCCTGGTTTCAGCTAACTTAGAGATATACAACCCTCGGAAGGTAATTTCTAATCCTTTTCATAGGTGATCGATCCCAGTATGGCATACAATTATACTGGGGTGGTCTCCATGGAAAATCCATTCATAAGAACATACCTTAGCAGGTTTGTTTGTATACATAAATATATTGTCAAATGTAAACAATGTAACCATTTCTGTTATGATTTATATTTATATTGAACACCCTAGACATTATTATAATATCACTAAATTTTCTTATAAAGTGGTTCGGTTATCCTATGGTAAAAACCCATCCGTGTTTATTTGCGGCATGGTCTAACGAGATACATTTATTCTTTAAAGGGTTTTACAAATAAAATAATTCAACTTGTGTTTTCTCACGCTGGTTTACCAGACTGATCCAAACATTATTCATCTTATAATACTCAAGTCAGCCCTGTGTATATTTCCAGATTTCATTGATGAGCATTGGAGCTCTTGGAGAGAGGAGATGGATCATTCCCTATTGTCGATTTTATTTCTACTGCATTACTTTGTTTATTATTATATCAGCAATTGTGAGGACAGGTTGCCATAACTGCCCAGGCCGATGATAGGTTAGTTTGCTCTGATTATTGTATCTATACAATTTTCCTTTGTAAAAAGTATCATTTTGATATTATATGTTATCGTCCCGTTATGAGTTTTAGATATTTTGTTCTCTTCTTTCTTGTTCGTTTTCTTTTCTACTTTTGTTTAACCCTAAGGTTCTCCCCTTCCAGCACTTGCATACTCGACATGTGAATATCGTAGATGTATTAGTATCGACATTTGAGGATCGAAAAGGTGGTTCGTTACACTTACCTATGAGAACCAAGGGGGATCAAGCCCTTTAAGCTCATGTATGGATGTCCATTCCGACAGTGGATTTCATAGAATACTTTATCAATATACATGATTAAAGCAAGCTAGATTCAACGCAAGGACTACTAATGATGATCATTTAGATACCTGCATGGGCCACATCAACCCAGATGGCAGTTTAACCATAAAACATGAAACCATGGTCTTAGACAATAATGACTAAAGTCGAATGATCTAGACTGGTACATAATTGGATCTGATAGTAAGAATAAAGTTGACAGACTTCATTAAGGAAAGCAAAAAAGTGTTCTCCTGGAGCATGTAAACATAATTGGTCATACTCTTAACATTTACCGTAAAGCTCACCTAGCCTGCCAAAAAAGAAGACTGCATACCCCAAGTGTACAAAGAACTGAAAGAAAAGGTTGAAGGTCCTCAACTATGGGTTTATTAGAGAGCTGAAGTTTCAAATATGGGTAGCTAACCCTATCCTAGTTTGAAAACCCAATGGTACACCAAGGACATGCATTGACTTCTTCGACCTCAAAAAAACCCGATGAAGGGCCATTTCCTTCTACCTTACATTATTCTCAACTCATGGATGCAACCAATGGACATGAGCTGTTGCCTTCATGTAATCATATGCAGGGCATGATAAGATTAATATGCACGGTTCAATTAGGAGCATATTTCCTTCATCACCAACATCAGACTCTATGCTATAAAGTCATGCCTTTGGTCTTAAAAATGTGGGGTCAACTTATCAAGGCTCATGAATAAGATGTTTGCCAAACAAATTGTGAGGATAATGGAAGTCTGCATCGAAGATATGTTAGTGAAATTCGAAATAGTTGGGGGGCATGTATAGAACCTGGCTGTGACCTTCAACATCCTCTAAAAATATAATATGAGGATGAACCTATAGAAGTGCTCCTCTTTCATTTGCTCTAAAAAATTCTTGAGGTATGTAGTGAGTGAAAAGGTGATCAAAAAAGACCATGATAAAATCAAAGTGATAAAGGATATGATAACCCTCACACTTGCAAACAAGTCTAAAGCCTCATTGAAATTATTGTTGTCCTTATCCTTTCATCTTCTAAGTAACAAAAAAGTGCATTCCTTTCTTCAACATGCTCCCTTATAAGAGATGATTGCACCAAGGCATATAAGAAGCTAAAACATCATTTAACCATCCTTTTAGTCCTCTACAAGCTTGTTGATAGGGAAGACCTCTACCTCGTAATAACTATTAGTCAATCAATGCTACTTTGGTAAGAGATGAAGAATGTATACAATGACCATTCTATTATATCAATAGTAGGCTGATAGGGACAGAAACAAGGTACTCCAAGCTTGAGAAGTTGGCATAGTGCCTTTTCATTATTGCTTACATACTCCACCTACACTTCTAGTCTCGCTTAGTTAAAGCCCTCACTAACCAACCACTAAAGAAAATCTTTAGCTGGCCTAACATACTGGGATGCCTTTTAAAATAGGCAGTAAACTCAGCCAACGTCACATCACCTTCTACCTCCTCGTTTCCATTAAAATATAGGCTCTAACCAACTTTATTACTGAATGTTCTAGCCTAGACAATGTAAAGAAGAAACATCATCCAAGCAGTTCTCCTAGCGATCGATGTTGATAGGACATCAAACAAGAAAGGAGCAAGGGCTAACATTGTCTTAGTTACACCCGTGGACATGAAATTTGCTTCATTGTGAGATTGGACTCCAAAGCAACTAACAACGGAGATGAATATGAGGCTATATTTGCTAGCCTCTAGATAGCAAAAAAGCACAAGATTGAGTCCATCAAGGTCTACAATGACTCCTCAATCGTGGTCAACTAGATTGGCAAATGCTTCCAAGTAAAGGAAAAGACCCTGGCTTAGTATAATGCTTTGTCCAAGAAACTAATTGGTACCTTCTTCGACTTCAAGCTTAAGAAAATGCCAAGGGAGAAGAAAGCAAGGTACGGCCATTTGGCCAAAACAACAACGAACCACATGGAGACCAATGCAGTTCGGTTAGGAAAATGTGTTGAATATGCGCTTATATGATTTTTGTTTGATGATAATAAACATATATACATTCGTTTAAATGTATTTGATAATATACTATTTTATTTTTCACAGATTAAATGAATATTTGCTGAATAAAATAAATAACACGGAATTTGAATTCAAACAAATATTTTATTCAAACAAATATTTATTACATCTTTGAATAGTACAATTTCAAGCTCTCACTATTCACTATACAACTTTGATACAAATTCAATTACATCACTATTTTACATATCATCACCTCACTACATATCACTCACACTCATATTTATCTTCAACTTCATTCCAGTTTGAATCCAGCATCTGAGAAATCTGCAAAAATATTCACTAACGCAGTAAAATTGAAAAAGAAATATTTTTGCAATATAAAATAAAATATGATTTTTGAAAATAATATTTGCCTCAGTTATTTGGATTGTTCGTCATAATTTAAATTTGAATTCATCATACACGAACAACTTGTGACATACACAGTGTATTACTGTATATGTCACAAGGCCGTGCACGCCGATATATACACTTGATTGATTTACAGGGACAGGCGAGCACAGGTCAAACCCAAATGAAAAACCGGGTTCAACTCACGTGCAATAACATTGAAAATCACGACACGAGCACAAGGTCAAACCCGAGTTTTGAAACTGGATTCAACTCAAGTGAAATTTCAAAAATCAACATGATGTGAACCAAGTTCAGAAGCAACAATGAAACTAACTCAAAGCACAAAACTGCACAGCACAAGTAAATGCACAAATGCACCTAGAAAGTGACACAGTCAACTGCAAGTGTCAACCAGTCACAAATGAAGACTAGCTGCTGAATTCCGAGAATGTAAACAAGTCGCAACCACTACAACAGGCCATCAGTGAAACCAAGATGCTACAGATTTCAGCAACATCAAGTGAAATAACCAGAGCCAAGAATACATGTACTCAAGCTCGACTAACAGTGCAGACAAATGCGCATATGAATATGAAATAACCAGAGCCAAGAATACATGTACTCGAGACAATATGCACAAATGTAAGACCAAAGTGCAACAGACCAATTCCAAATGCATCAGAGAAGTAGTAATGAAACTGCAGTATGGTCAGAGTGAAGATTACAAGACTGCAATGGATACAACAATGCCCAAGATAACTCAAACAAAGACTACAGCAAAAACTGAACCAATGACATGGCAATGCTCAAGACCAAAGCAAACTATTTAACAATGCACAAGTGAAGTTAAGGTCTGATCACACATCAAATTTGCTATCAAGTACGCAGAAGCAAAGAAGTACTGATCAATGAATGCAACACACATGCACGACTTATGGCAGTGAAACTCAAACAAAGTGCAGAAGTAAACAAATGCAACAATCAACTCAACTGAATCAAGTAGCCAACAGCTAGTGCTATCAAATGAACCAGTGACAGTTCAAGTGAATCAAGTTCAAGTCAGACCAACACTGCAACTCAAAAAATAACATGAATGCAACATGGCCGAGCATTGATCAAGACCAGTAACATGTGGACAGTAAAAATCAAACAACCAAACCAACATGAAGCAATGTACATGCATCAGTGATGAAAGCTACAAGAGAGGCACAACAACTACAAAGTATCCAAACCAGTACAAACATGAACATGTGCAGATCACAGAACACAATGCCCAAGTATACAATAAAACGAGGCTCAAACCAAAAGTGCACAAGTATTTTCAAACAGCAACAATGCAGACTCGAGCACACAAACAAAAGACTACAAGTTCGCGTCCAGTCACAACAAAGAAAATGTCAAGTCACGTTCATGTTAAAATCGACCAGAGAAGATGGCCAGAGACGAAGACTACGAGATGGACGAAATCAATTTCAAAAATCAAGTGCATATCATTATTCTTTGAAATAGTCAAAGTCAGAAACAATCAAGTCGTGGTCATCACGAAAATGAATTAAAGCCGTGACCACCAAGCAATGAATATACAGGAATTGAAAAGGTCAGAAAACATCTCAATCATCGAAACGAATTCAAGTGGCCGAGGTGAATAATATGACGAATTCAAACAAAATTGATACGAACGCAATTATAGGAACTGGAATCCTATAAATTACCACAAATCATCATCGGTAAATCATTGAGTTCGAACAAGCCAAAATCAGAAAAGCAAAAGGATAAAATACATACCGAAATCACAAAACGAACTCGATCCAAATTGAAGAGCCGTGGGCAAAGCAAAAAGCATCGAAGCATACAATCAAACTGTATCAAGCGGCGAACATCAATTTGAACAACCCTAGTTTGAATCGCAAGGAACAAACGCACAAAATTTGCAAAAGCCCTAATTGAGTTGAGGAACGGCGGCCATTTTTTCACACGCCAAACAAAGAAGGAAATAACGAACGGGTTAAAGAAAAAGCGTGGGCCGGCCTTTTGTTTTAGATTAGGGGTTTTAAAATATAATAAGGGTTTTATTTTAAATTAGGGTTATTTTAATTTTGAATTGTTTTTAATTGTATTTTCCTTTTTCAAACCGTTTATTTTTCTAGTCGTGTGACTAGGGGACAAGCTACGTGGCGTAGCTTGAGAATTCGCAACTCGGTAGTTGAGTTGTGGCAGGGTTTTGAGCGTAGAGTTAGATTAGTCAATAGAGGGTATAGCGAGTTTACGTGTGTAAGCGAGGGACTATCTAATTTCTAGTAGAAACCTTGGGGGCAGCACGTAGGCAGGGTTTTGCCGAAGCTGGGTAAATTCTGTGTTGTTCTGTTTTATTCTGTTATTTATATTCTGCGATATCTGTGCTGCTATTCTGTGATCTGAATTGAAATTAATTAATAAGCTTCCGCGATTAATTTTTATAATTTATACCATCACCCTATTCACCCCCCCTCTAGGGTGAAATCGATCCTACAAAATGAAATTCCAAATCTTTTGAACATAGGGAGAAGACCATAGAGAGATAGTTGGGTTACTCTGCTCTTTAAATAGTAATGAGCGTAGAAACTCTCGTATATTGCATGGGAGACAGGAAAATCCACTACTAGACACCTAGCCACATAATCATGGATAAAAAACTATACTTCCTGGTGTAACGCTTGCGGATTTTCGTTGCCGAAAAACCGAAATGTTATGGGTTTTAAAAAAAATTTAAGAAAAGAAAACGAAAGAAGAAGAGACAGAAGGAATAAGAAGGTAGAAAATGGAGAGAGAGAAAAGAAAATAGAAAAAAATAGGACGAAGAGAAAATAGAAAAGAGAACAGAAAATTTTAAAATAGAAGAAAAAGAGAATAGAACGGAACAGAACAGCAGAATAACAGAACAATCTCACAATTCGCAGCGGAACAACATATAATAGATAAATGAATAATCTTTAAACAAAGAACTATATCAGTTATTACATTACATCACATTTCATTACATCATATCATCAGAGTGTACAACAACAACAAACAACAACAAACAGTGCAGCGGAAAAAGAAATACTATATAATTAGTAATACGCCATGCCATCCATCTTGCCTCCAGCAACTCCAGAATATCCAGAATATCCTGATAAACCTAACTCTTAATTGCCCTTGTGGAAATTGGTGGGCACCCAGAGTTTAGGAAGGAAAACAATAAACTCCAAGTCAGTCATGTGACTGGTGTGGGAACTCAAAACAGTTTATTTATCTTTAAAAATCAAAATAAAAGAATATTTTTAAAGTCAATTCGCAATGCTTTTAAAAATGAGACTACCATAAGGCCTCCCGCACACACACACATGCAAACGCAGAATCGGAGGAGATTTCTCCTTATGATAGTCAAAGATGCTTGATACGCATTTAAAAGAACATTTCATATTATTACTAGTGCCTAGTGTAGGGAAAAATTCATTTCGAAAGTAGAATATAAATCTTAGCCAACATACGACCATTATCGTATGCCTACTATAGCTACCATCCAAACAGTGGTGACCACCATAAGTGAATAGCAGGTTCTACAACTAATACCGTACAAGTTTCGTATTGGGAATTGGATTTCCAACGAATGATCAGGCCAAGGAACTTCCCATTGCCACATGAGAATGCCTCTGGATGGACATCCCCGAGAACCAAACCGGATCTCTACCAACACAAGGCCGGGTTACCCCTAACTGAGTAACAACTGACCGAATATGCCATCCCCCGGTCCTTTGGGACCTTTTCACCGAGCGCTCGTAATCAATTCACACAATCATAACAAAGTGTTTTCAACATGAGTAAGCATCTGGGCTCCATACCATGATACCACCCTTTTCCAGAAGGAAATGCACACATCCTAAAGGGCGCTACCCCTCATAACCTTGCTGCTTCTTTCCTGTTTTGACCATTCACGGGGTGTGAGGCTCGACGAAGTCACGTCCACAAAAACATACTTTATAAAAAAGCCATGCTTTGGGTCAACAAATGATCATAGAAATGATCACCAGGATAGACGATCAAATAAACGATCCTATCACAAATAATCAACACAATGATCATTTCAGCAACACTCAGCATATCACATTACCAAATTGGGAATATATCGCTGATAACATTCAACTACATAACCTCTGAGCTCGTACGTCTCAGAGAAGGGTGTTAAGCTAAAAGAATAAATTCTCCGCCACCAACAGAAATATATTTGAAAGAAATCTGCTTTATATCTCAACTTGTAATGTCAGACATACAATCCATACAAGTCTGTTCCGGGCTCGAACAAAACCGAAGGCACTTCTTACGAAGCCCTTGCAATCCGGGTATTCACAATCCCGATCGAATTTCCCATCACTTAAGGAATCTCTATACCAGGAGCTACCCAGTGCAGAAACAATCGATAGGTCATCCTATCGCTTTTGCAAATACTCGGTCTTCAACACCGATCTTCAATGCAATTCACAACGACGTATCACATATTCGGAATGGGTTATACGACCCCATGGTCCTTTCCCGGTTAACCCGAATAGTGAGCGCTTATTCAAAAATAAGTGCGCATTCACATTCAATCAAATCACATCAAATACCCATTCAAAAGGAAATATTGATAGTGGGCTATTGAACTATCAATGGATATGCACAACATCACCAGATTCCAAATAATTTCTCAAATTATTTATTTTTCCAAAATATCTTTACAAGATATCTAATTTCAACACTTCAAAAAAATAAATCAATATTTATTTTTTTCTAAACCAATCCCACTTTCTTTTATAAATTCCTTAGTGAATTTATATTCCAAAATATTCATGCATATACGATTTCAATTTATCATTTCAATTTATCTTCAAAAAGATAAATTCTAATTATTCACTTCATATTGGAAAAACATTTCCATACTTATTTATTCATAAGTAATTCACAATTCTTTTCATTTTCAACCTTGGAAAATATTCAATATACTTAAATCGAATTAAGTATATAATTCATTCTTTAAGGAAATCATTCTCTTAAACATATTTATTTGGGCCAAAACGAATGTTACGTAAAACATCGTTACGACAACCCAAAATCACTAGTATAGGGATTCGAAATTAAAATAGATATATAAATCCCAATACTATACAAAACATTTCCTTTCGGAAATCATTTACTATAACAACAGTGTTATAGTCCACTATTTCCTTTTATTTCTCGAAAACGTCTATTTCAACAATGAATGTTGAAATCTGTGGTTTCGAATCTTAACATATTTTAAAACATCGTTAGATCGTTTTAATTCAATTTAAAAATCTCATTCAAAACAATTTTCTTTAACATATTATTCACTATTCAAAAACGTGAATATACTTCAATTAACAATTTCATCATTTCTATTCATTTTATTTTAAAGTATTATTCACAGTCAAAGATGTGAATATAACTCCATTAATAGGTTTCAACAATTTACTTATCAAAATAAGCTGTTTGCGAATTTATAAAACAACGTTTATAAATTCCATTTCTATTTATTTATAAAAGCTTCCTTTTTATAAATTCTTTTATTAACCTATTCGATTTATAACTCACTTATAAAGCAAAGGTTCATATTATAAGTTAAATACCTATAATTTATTCGTTCACAAAAATCGTTCCTTTGAACTTCATAATTTTAAATCCTATAACTTATAGGATTCAATTATTTATCCAAATATATTCTTTAATAATTTCACAAAAATTATAAATCTTACTATTTATAAATTTCATTTATAACTTCACCATTTATAATTTTATAAATTCCATTCACTTATGCAATCCATTTTCACTTCATTCAAATACTTATAAAAACTTGTTTTATAATGTCAATATTTCAATTTATAAATATCCATTTATAAATCTCTAAATATAATTCAATTTATATTATTCTTTTAAAACGTCTTTAATCTCCTTTATTATTTCACCATTTTTATTTATAAAATAATCAAATTTTATAAATCCTATATTTAAACTTTTAATAATATATTCAAAAATCCAATTTAAACTATTTTATAAAATCATTAATCCATATTTCTCAAAAATCAATCTTTTAACTATATTTCTCAAAAACATAATTTTATAACTTTTAAAAGTATAACGTTTATTTATTTAAAATAAATAAATTTCCAAAAATAGTTTATAACGTATACTTTTCAAAAATCACCTTTAAAAATCATTTTAAAATTCCAAAATTTGGGTCCAATGATGCTACACACCAAATAGTCAATCACGACAAACAACGATATCATATATCGATATGATAATCTATCAAATATCAAAATATCTGAAATCAAATAAAAACTGTTGAGGAATCCTGTTGGATCCCTCCAACCTGTTTTCCTGCATCCACAAACATTAGCACAATACCAATTTCGCTCCAGTACGAAATTATCGCGGTATATGTTCTTATTAAATATTATCCGCTTAATAACGGCGTAATAGGGTCTCATCCGCTAAACAAAAAAATGCGGGAAATCAATAACTCCAATATATACATATGCCAATATATATATATTTTGATATTATATATAATACCAATTTCACTGTTTATGAAATATTCGCGGTATATGTTTTTAATAAATAACATCCGCTTACTAACGGCGTATAATGTCTATTTTAACAATCAATAGATATCAATCATCATTCAAACATGCATTCAAATATTTTAAATCTAACTATTTAAAATAAAATCGAAACCGATTCGATTGAGTGAGAAATTCTCACCTTGATTTAAATTTCCGTTTTAGCGATTTATTTCGAATAAAATTAAACGCGTGTTTAATTTTACCCGAAATTCTCACTAACTCCAAACGACTCCAAACCAACTCCATCGCGTAGTGCTCGTCCATACGATTTCAACGCAACTGGTTTCGCGCGTTTTCGACCTCGTATGAAAAAGTTATGTATTTTCAAAGTTTACACGAATTTAAATTAACTAAATTACAACATAAACTTTATATTTTAAACCTAAATCATCAACAGCCCTTGATTCCTGTCCCATGCAAATCTGGCCGTGCTTTAAGCTTCTTCATCATCACGAAATCCCTACAGAACAACAACCCAAAACCGAACCCATTATCCTAGATTAGGGTTTGAAAATTCGACCATCACAATCCACTTCACATCGATCAGCAACTCCCATACGAAGCACCATCTCGTGCTCGACGCTCGGCCAGAGCAAGGTGGCACTCGGCCCCACCTAGGCACGGAAAAAACGTGCGCAACCGCAGCCAAATACGAGCAGATTTTGGCCTCCACATGACTCCGTTTCAGATCTCCACCGTTGGATACATTCGTCTCGACGAGATCTACAAGTTTCTAGTTGAAATCGAAGTCTATCGGGGAGTGGATGAGGAGATAATCGAGGAGAAACGAGAATGTTTTCTGGCCGTTCATGCTTGAACTGGCGGCTAGGGTTTTAGTTTTTTTTTTTTTTTTTTTTTTTTTTTTTATGAAGGGTGTGGGTGTGTATTTATAGAGAAACGATCGACACTATTCATCCGGAAATTCCGAACTCCGATTTACGCGCCGAAACTGACGTACCTAGGGTTTACCCCGCGTTCCGGACACAATGGAACAGGTTTCGGAAGCTAATTCGGACATCTGTGCGAGATATGGCTGTAAACGCTCAATTTGAATTAAACCGATTTAAGCGATTTTCTAGGCGTTTTAATTTGTACCGGACAAACGGTAAATCCAATCCACTTGAAATTTGAAACCTTACAATAATATCACATTACGGATCCGATGAAACTGGTTTCGTCGAAATCCGAGACTTTTTGAAAAATGGCTATTTTTACTCGCCAAATTAAAATTAAAAATAAATCGATGCGTTTCGAGCTGCCACGATCAAACGATAGCTCCGATTGACACGAAATTTGAAATCCGGTAATAACTAACTATTACGGATCCAATGGAACTGGTTTCGTTCAATTCTGAGACTGTTCAAAAATTGACTATTTTCACTAGTCGATTTAAATATTAAAATATTCAATTTTCACAAATTAACTTTTAATTCGATTTTAAAAGTTCTAAAATATCATTCTAACTTTAATATGATAAAATAAAATTTTACAAATCATTTTCAATCATATTTAACCCAATTTTCAATTATTTCATAATTTAACCTATTAAATTATCGATTTAATAATCCAATTAAATCCAATAATTCAAATAAAAATTTATTTGAATTATAAATTCACTTATTTATATTTAAAATTATTTAAATATTCAAATTTTAATTTCTAAAAATTCTGGGTCGTTACAATCTTCCCCACTTAAAAGAATTTCGTCCTCGAAATTATTAAGTAAGAAAAGTTACAGAATTTATTAATTTTCCAAAATCCATAGTCAAACTTCTTACAATAACTTTACTAAGTTTTCCAAATCATACTTAGTTATATTTTCAAAAACAACTACTATTGTTTAACTTTCCATTCTAAATCAAAGTTAAAGTTTTCAAAATTTTCCAATTTTCTCAAATTTTTCTAACGCTTTAAATTTTCGGAAAAATTCGCCATAGTCTCCTTTGCGCGGCTCGATCTGAAAAAAAAATGACAGTATATATATCACAAATATACATCTCATCAAGTAATGAGGCATCCCGCAGGGAAAAAAGTGTAAAAGTACGATATTTAATCCGAGATATGTACCTTATATTTTATTAGCAAGCATATACGGCTAATATAGCACGAAAGCGAGCTCCAAATGCGAAGCAAACGCGATCCGCACCTACTAAACACTCAACAAACATCATGAGAACATGCATATAGACAATAATCTCAATATACAACATATAGCAACATAATAACTATATATGCTAACATAGCAAATGTAAACAAACAACAAATGCAAACATCAACCAACTATCATTCATAACCAATAATATTCATTCATATTCTCACTCATATACAATGAATTGGTTTTCACTTTAAATCACATTTGATTCATTTACATTGGGTTTACTAACATTCATTTTTCAACTTGCTTATATTCACTAATTCATATTCAAGTTGGTTCACTTCCAATTCAAATTCAATTCTATTTAAGATTCATTTAACTTCCAATTGAATTTCAATTACTTTAGCTTCCAATTTCATTAATTTAATTTCATTAACACTTAATGAATTATATACAATCAATCAACTAACAATCAAATATCAATCAATGTATATTTATTACAACCAAATTCCTTTGCTTTTATTCATTTTCATTCAATTTTATTCAACTTCTAATAACATTAGAGTTTAATGAATTAATACTTATATTCATTATTCCATATCAACTTAATTTAATATCTCTTAAGTTATATTCCATTTAACTTGAAATTCACCTTTATTTACAACTCATATTTATATAGTTTCACTTCTTATATATATAAGTTTATTTCACAATTGTAATTCACTTTAATTATAATTCAATTCTTATAATTCTTTTTCTTATACAATTATTCTTTTATTTAGATTATTCAAACAATCAAACAATCAACTTATATACACTTTAATAATTTTGAAAAATTATCCCTTTATATATAAAAATATAAATCAAGGTAAAATTATTTCATTTACCCAATTTAAAACAATATCGTGTTGAATTGTTTTATTCAAGTGTTTAGAAACCCCTTCGGCATAGTTTGACAGACCGTGCTGACGAAGGTTCATATGCCACTCAATAAACCAATCATCACAATATAAAACAATTTTATATTCACTAACAAATACGCTCTCATAGCTATTATTACACTCAAATTCATTCTAGAGTACTGCTGACTCTATCTCTAATGAGTAACACCCAACAGAACCATGGTTGTCGCTTAACCATAAGCTCTGATACCAACTGTAACGCTTGCGGATTTTCGTTGCCGGAAAACCGAAATGTTATGGGTTTTAAAAAAAATTTAAGAAAAGAAAAAGAAAGAAGAAGAGACAGAAGGAATAAGAAGGTAGAAAATGGAGAGAGAGAAAAGAAAATAGAAAAAAATAGGACGAAGAGAAAATAGAAAAGAGAACAGAAAATTTTAAAATAGAAGAAAACGAGAATAGAACGGAACAGAACAGCAGAATAACAGAACAATCTCACAATTCGCAGCGGAACAACATATAATAGATAAATGAATAATCTTTAAACAAAGAACTATATCAGTTATTACATTACATCACATTTCATTACATCATATCATCAGAGTGTACAACAACAACAAACAACAACAAACAGTGCAGCGGAAAAAGAAATACTATATAATTAGTAATACGCCATGCCATCCATCTTGCCTCCAGCAACTCCAGAATATCCAGAATATCCTGATAAACCTAACTCTTAACTGCCCGTGTGGAAATTGGTGGGCACCCAGAGTTTAGGAAGGAAAACAATAAACTCCAAGTCAGTCATGTGACTGGTGTGGGAACTCAAAACAGTTTATTTATCTTTAAAAATCAAAATAGAAGAATATTTTTAAAGTCAATTCGCAATGCTTTTAAAAATGAGACTACCATAAGGCCTCCCGCACACACACACACATGCAAACGCAGAATCGGAGGAGATTTCTCCTTATGATAGTCAAAGATGTTTGATACGCATTTAAAAGAACATTTCATATTATTACTAGTGCCTAGTGTAGGGAAAAATTCATTTCGAAAGTAGAATATAAATCTTAGCCAACATACGACCATTATCGTATGCCTACTATAGCTACCATCCAAACAGTGGTGACCACCATAAGTGAATAGCAGGTTCTACAACTAATACCGTACAAGTTTCGTATTGGGAATTGGATTTCCAACGAATGATCAGGCCAAGGAACTTCCCATTGCCACATGAGAATGCCTCTGGATGGACATCCCCGAGAACCAAACCGGATCTCTACCAACACAAGGCCGGGTTACCCCTAACTGAGTAACAACTGACCGAATATGCCATCCCTCGGTCCTTTGGGACCTTTTCACCGAGCGCTCGTAATCAATTCACACAATCATAACAAAGTGTTTTCAACATGAGTAAGCATCTTGGCTCCATACCATGATACCACCCTTTTCCAGAAGGAAATGCACACATCCTAAAGGGCGCTACCCCTCATAACCTTGCTGCTTCTTTCCTGTTTTGACCATTCACGGGGTGTGAGGCTCGACGAAGTCACGTCCACAAAAACATACTTTATAAAAAAGCCATGCTTTGGGTCAACAAATGATCATAGAAATGATCACCAGGATAGACGATCAAATAAACGATCCTATCACAAATAATCAACACAATGATCATTTCAGCAACACTCAGCATATCACATTACCAAATTGGGAATATATCGCTGATAACATTCAACTACATAACCTCTGAGCTCGTACGTCTCAGAGAAGGGTGTTAAGCTAAAAGAATAAATTCTCCGCCACCAACAGAAATATATTTGAAAGAAATCTGCTTTATATCTCAACTTGTAATGTCAGACATACAATCCATACAAGTCTGTTCCGGGCTCGAACAAAACCGAAGGCACTTCTTACGAAGCCCTTGCAATCCGGGTATTCACAATCCCGATCGAATTTCCCATCACTTAAGGAATCTCTATACCAGGAGCTACCCAGTGCAGAAACAATCGATAGGTCATCCTATCGCTTTTGCAAATACTCGGTCTTCAACACCGATCTTCAATGCAATTCACAACGACGTATCACATATTCGGAATGGGTTATACGACCCCATGGTCCTTTCCTGGTTAACCCGAATAGTGAGCGCTTATTCAAAAATAAGTGCGCATTCACATTCAATCAAATCACATCAAATACCCATTCAAAAGGAAATATTGATAGTCGGCTATTGAACTATCAATGGATATGCACAACATCACCAGATTCCAAATAATTTCTCAAATTATTTATTTTTCCAAAATATCTTTACAAGATATCTAATTTCAACACTTCAAAAAAATAAATCAACATTTATTTTTTTCTAAACCAATCCCACTTTCTTTTATAAATTCCTTAGTGAATTTATATTCCAAAATATTCATGCATATACGATTTCAATTTATCATTTCAATTTATCTTCAAAAAGATAAATTCTAATTATTCACTTCATATTGGAAAAACATTTCCATACTTATTTATTCATAAGTAATTCACAAATCTTTTCATTTTCAACCTTGGAAAATATTCAATATACTTAAATCGAATTAAGTATATAATTCATTCTTTAAGGAAATCATTCTCTTAAACATATTTATTTGGGCCAAAACGAATGTTACGTAAAACATCGTTACGACAACCCAAAATCACTAGTATAGGGATTCGAAATTAAAATAGATATATAAATCCCAATACTATACAAAACATTTCCTTTCGGAAATCATTTACTATAACAACAGTGTTATAGTCCACTATTTCCTTTTATTTCTCGAAAACGTCTATTTCAATAATGAATGTTGAAATCTGTGGTTTCGAATCTTAACATATTTTAAAACATCGTTAGATCGTTTTAATTCAATTTAAAAATCTCATTCAAAACAATTTTCTTTAACATATTATTCACTATTCAAAAACGTGAATATACTTCAATTAATAATTTCATCATTTCTATTCATTTTATTTTAAAGTATTATTCACAGTCAAAGATGTGAATATAACTCCATTAATAGGTTTCAACAATTTACTTATCAAAATAAGCTGTTTGCGAATTTATAAAACAACGTTTATAAATTCCATTTCTATTTATTTATAAAAGCTTCCTTTTTATAAATTCTTTTATTAACCTATTCGATTTATAACTCACTTATAAAGCAAAGGTTCATATTATAAGTTAAATACCTATAATTTATTCGTTCACAAAAATCGTTCCTTTGAACTTCATAATTTTAAATCCTATAACTTATAGGATTCAATTATTTATCCAAATATATTCTTTAATAATTTCACAAAAATTATAAATCTTACTATTTATAAATTTCATTTATAACTTCACCATTTATAATTTTATAAATTCCATTCACTTATGCAATCCATTTTCACTTCATTCAAATACTTATAAAAACTTGTTTTATAATGTCAATATTTCAATTTATAAATATCCATTTATAAATCTCTAAATATAATTCAATTTATATTATTCTTTTAAAACGTCTTTAATCTCCTTTATTATTTCACCATTTTTATTTATAAAATAATCAAATTTTATAAATCCTATATTTAAACTTTTAATAATATATTCAAAAATCCAATTTAAACTATTTTATAAAATCATTAATCCATATTTCTCAAAAATCAATCTTTTAACTATATTTCTCAAAAACATAATTTTATAACTTTTAAAAGTATAACGTTTATTTATTTAAAATAAATAAATTTCCAAAAATAGTTTATAACGTATACTTTTCAAAAATCACCTTTAAAAATCATTTTAAAATTCCAAAATTTGGGTCCAATGATGCTATACACCAAATAGTCAATCACGACAAACAACGATATCATATATCGATATGATAATCTATCAAATATCAAAATATCTGAAATCAAATAAAAACTGTTGAGGAATCCTGTTGGATCCCTCCAACCTGTTTTCCTGCATCCACAAACATTAGCACAATACCAATTTCGCTCCAGTACGAAATTATCGCGGTATATGTTCTTATTAAATATTATCCGCTTAATAACGGCGTAATAGGGTCTCATCCGCTAAACAAAAAAATGCGGGAAATCAATAACTCCAATATATACATATGCCAATATATATATATTGATATTATATATAATACCAATTTCACTGTTTATGAAATATTCGCGGTATATGTTTTTAATAAATAACATCCGATTACTAACGGCGTATAATGTCTATTTTAACAATCAATAGATATCAATCATCATTCAAACATGCATTCAAATATTTTAAATCTAACTATTTAAAATAAAATCGAAACCGATTCGATTGAGTGAGAAATTCTCACCTTGATTTAAATTTCCGTTTTAGCGATTTATTTCGAATAAAATTAAACGCGTGTTTAATTTTACCCGAAATTCTCACTAACTCCAAACGACTCCAAACCAACTCCATCGCGTAGTGCTCGTCCATACGATTCCAACGCAACTGGTTTCGCGCGTTTTCGACCTCGTATGAAAAAGTTATGTATTTTCAAAGTTTACACGAATTTAAATTAACTAAATTACAACATAAACTTTATATTTTAAACCTAAATCATCAACAGCCCTTGATTCCTGTCCCATGCAAATCTGGCCGTGCTTTAAGCTTCTTCATCATCACGAAATCCCTACAGAACAACAACCCAAAACCGAACCCATTATCCTAGATTAGGGTTTGAAAATTCGACCATCACAATCCACTTCACATCGATCAGCAACTCCCATACGAAGCACCATCTCGTGCTCGACGCTCGGCCAGAGCAAGGTGGCACTCGGCCCCACCTAGGCACGGAAAAAACGTGCGCAACCACAGCCAAATACGAGCAGATTTTGGCCTCCACATGACTCCGTTTCAGATCTCCACCGTTGGATACATTCGTCTCGACGAGATCTACAAGTTTCTAGTTGAAGTCGAAGTCTATCGGGGAGTGGATGAGGAGATAATCGAGGAGAAACGAGAATGTTTTCTGGCCGTTCATGCTTGAACTGGCGGCTAGGGTTTTAGTGTTTTTTTTTTTTTTTATGAAGGGTGTGGGTGTGTATTTATAGAGAAACGATCGACACTATTCATCCGGAAATTCCGAACTCCGATTTACGCGCCGAAACTGACGTACCTAGGGTTTACCCCGCGTTCCGGACACAATGGAACAGGTTTCGGAAGCTAATTCGGACATCTGTGCGAGATATGGCTGTAAACGCTCAATTTGAATTAAACCGATTTAAGCGATTTTCTAGGCGTTTTAATTTGTACCGGACAAACGGTAAATCCAATCCACTTGAAATTTGAAACCTTACAATAATATCACATTACGGATCCGATGAAACTGGTTTCGTCGAAATCCAAGACTTTTTGAAAAATGGCTATTTTTACTCGCCAAATTAAAATTAAAAATAAATCGATGCGTTTCGAGCTGCCACGATCAAACTATAGCTCCGATTGACACGAAATTTGAAATCCGGTAATAACTAACTATTACGGATCCAATGGAACTGGTTTCGTTCAATTCTGAGACTGTTCAAAAATTGACTATTTTCACTAGTCGATTTAAATATTAAAATATTCAATTTTCACAAATTAACTTTTAATTCGATTTTAAAAGTTCTAAACTATCATTCTAACTTTAATATGATAAAATAAAATTTTACAAATCATTTTCAATCATATTTAACCCAATTTTCAATTATTTCCATAATTTAACCTATTAAATTATCGATTTAATAATCCAATTAAATCCAATAATTCAAATAAAAATTTATTTGACTTATAAATTCACTTATTTATATTTAAAATTATTTAAATATTCAAATTTTAATTTCTAAAAATTCTGGGTCGTTACACCTGGCCTCGATTCCATTAACCATGCTGCATCCCCAATTTATTCATTTGTGATGCTTAATGTTCACTAAGAGCACAATAAGGCACCGGTGCAAAGATAGGCAAGACTCCCTATGTGTAATCTTGATTCGTCCAACCTTAATGTTTCCCTCTCCACAAAGTTAGACTGACTGCACCATGATGAGGCTGAAATAAAGAAGAAACTACTTATTCTACCAAGTCAAAGTGCCCCTACCATGATGGGACTTGGCCACAGAAGAACCTTCCCTCTCCCCTAAGACAAAGTGGCCCTACCATGTTGGGGCTCGACCAAAGAAAAACTTACTTGCTCCACCAAGTCGAGTGGCCCCATCATGATAGACTTAGCCAAAGAAGAACTCGAATGCTCTTCTAAGACCTAAGTGGCCCTACCATGATAAGCTGAGCCAAAGAAGTAATAGTGTTAGGGATATGCCCTAGGGGAAATTATGTAATTAGTTTCATATATCTAACTTGATAATCGATCTTGTTTAAACTAAAGGTGTTTTCTTTCTATTATATACTTGTTATATTGTGATAAAATTATTCAGGTTATCAATTTATACTATATTAAAAGAAAATTCTTAAATGATATGTTATGCGATAGTAATTTCAATGTGTTGTAATCATGAGAAATTTATCACATTAAAGTGACATATTATTTTAAATATTCCTAATCAAGATATTTCAAGATGGGATAATGATACATTTGTTAATACTAGAGTGTGTAAGGCTCTTCACACGTTGGGTAGTGTATTACTTAGGGATGATAGCAGTACCAAGAGATTACATACTGATAGTTTTTGGATAACATTGGAATGATTCACTCTAAAGTTCTCTGTTGGTTAATATAAAAAAGGTCAAATAGAGAATCTCGAAGTGATGATGTTACGCAGTTGTCTTAACTTGAGAATATTGTTGAACTTTAATATTGACACTCCACATTGATTATAGTTAAATCATGGCATGGCATCCATCGAACGATTATAGTTGGGTTTGAGTTGAAGCATTAGATGTGAAACACAATTCAATTGAGAAATCATCTCCTCGGTTATATGGGGTTAGTATCACAGTCAACTGTAGTCAACTTAAAGTCAAAGTATCCAACTAAAGCAGTATGTTTAATAATAATTGTTATTATTGAACCAAAGATTTTGTGTTTGGATTTACAAATTTGAATATGGATGATATTATAATTTTGAGCAAAATCAAATTCAAGAAGACCCAATACGATATAGTGTTGACTAAAAGAATTTTTGTAAATAATATTGCTACCAGGTACCGCTTATACTAAGCAAAACATGATTTTACCAAGCAATAAATTCAACCAAAATGTCACACCACCAGCTAAGGTAATGCGTGAACATTAAAATTTGAATTCTTCGATATTAATCGCTGACCGAATTTACAGCTTTGTGTCGCACAACCTTAATGATGAATACTGTGAAAAACACACGATTTAATTAGTTAGTAACCATTGTAAATTGATTAAATTAATTAATATTTATGAAATATTATTTATTAAATTTTATTTAACTTATTTGAATACCATTATTTTTTTGATAAAGTGCATATATAAAATTTATAAATGAACATATCAATATACTATATCGATAGAATATTTTAATTGGATTTAAATAGATTAAATTCTCAATGAACTAGGAAAATTTACAGGGCCATGCGGCATCTTTTATGGCCAACCATACATAATAAAAAAGGACAGTTTGACACAGGTCTCTAATAAGTTTCAAACTACACAAAAACCCCAGTAAAACTTGTAAATTAGGTCCCTAAAATTAAGTTATTGAATAATGACATAAACTTATGCAATTATTCAGTTAATAATTGCGGACATTTATGCAATTATATCAAAAAATTACAAACATTTACACAATTAAAAATTGTGGAAATTTCCGTAATTTTTTCAAAAAATGGCAGAAAATTCCGCAATTATTCACCAAAAAATTGCGGAAATTTCCGCAATTCACTGAAAAATTGCATAAATTTATGCAACTTTTGGATATGATTGCATAAATATCTGCAATTATTCAGTGAATGATTGCATAACTATATGCAATTACTTAGTAAGTTAATTCTTGGGACCTAATTTACATACTTTTTTTACTGGGGTTTTTGTGTATTTTGAAACTTATTAGGGACCAGAGCCTAATATTCACTAATAAAAATGGGAAAAAATTCGATGAGAAATTAAATATGGAATGTTTTAAAGGAGAGAAATAAAAGGTTTTAATGTTTCCTATAAAACAAATTTCCTATTATTCGTTTCTTTCTTAGTACAAACCATTCACCTTTTTTTCTCCTCTCTCTTTCATGTCATAGCCAAAACTTATGGCCTACATGGCTTAGAAAAATTCTAAAATTAAGTTAAAATCAAATAATAAAGATGGTTGATACCTCTTAATCTTAGCAAAATCTGAAGGTTGATTCAGGAATCTAGGAGCTTTTTATTCGTTATTCAAGCTACGTTCTTTTGGCTACATCTTAAGGAAAAACTCTAGTTTTATCTATTCTTATATTCATCTTGTTCATATAATTTAGAACTTTTGCACACCACATCTGAACTAAATTCCCTTTTGTCACATCTCTTTTAATAATATATATATATATATATATATATATAATGTTAATTTGATTTAAATCCATTTTGTGTTATACCTCTTTTGATTACATGTTCTTCTTCTTAACAATAGAGCTATGACATATTATATCTCATTTAATTAGTTGTTCATATGGTTCATATAGTTTAGATGTGAAATTTTTACCACGAATATATGTGCCTAAGTGGTCTCTTTTGTTCTTGTTTTGGAAACTGTTATTATAAAAAACAACTATTTTAATTGAAACCTAATTTTAAATTAATTGATATGATTTTCTTTTTTTAACTTGAATAAATTACACATGTTATCTATTTGAAATCATTTGCAAATTAAATACAAGTTATATATGATTGTTGTTTGAATATAATTCTTTAGATTATCGTACACAATTGTTTGAAAGTTGTTCAAGAAACCAAATGTGGACATTTGTGTAAAATAGCATAACTTTTAAATCCTTCCTAATTTAATGTTGGCCTTTTAATTTGTTAACTTTAAATCCTAAAACATATGCTAAATTACAAATTATGTATATACATATGTTATTTTAATTCGCATAATTTGCTATTAAGCACATATTTACGTGCGTGTTGTTTTAATTCAAAGTTTATAAAATATACTTTTCATGAAATCACAAATTTAACTTTAAAATCCTTTCTAAGTTTCATACTTGTTAAATATAGATTTCATAATACGAAAATGGTTAAAATTAATGTTATATGTGTGTACGTTTAAGATTTTAATTGCTGATTTGAAATGGCATTGAATGAATGAGTAAAAGGAGGAAAGTCCTCCACCTTTCCTTTTTCATAAATGCTTACTTTAATTAATTAATTATCTTCTTATAAATATAAGTTATCTTTCGTCTATTAATAAAATACTTTTCAACATATTATGTATAAGCGTAATTAAACTTTTTTCTTGAAATGATAGTTGATACTTTATTGTAAAGTGTGAAAATGTTTACAAAGAGTTATTTACAAATGGGCTAACCATGCTTCTTAGCCCAATAACATAGCACAATATGATAAAAGGTATAAGAGATTTAGCCTATCACATAATCAACTCAGAAGAAAGAAGGAAGCATCCAATTGCTTTGAAATATCATTTCGTTCATTCATTATTCTTCCACTTTTCATTTAGTATGAACAATGGCGACATGCATAAAGTTCTATGTTGGAAAAAATTTCATTTTTTTGTTGAAAAAATATAGATTATCTCTTATGATAACTCTATTTGCTTCTAACATCATACTCTATAATGTTGTCTGATTTTAGATGAGCGTTACTTTCCATCTTTAACATAACAGCCAACCAGTTTTCATTATTTTCCAAAACTACTCGGATCTGTTAAGATTGGAGTAGATTTAACGAAAATAGTGCATGCACCTTCATTTTGGAAAATTTGAGCTTTCATGCCTAATGCGATAGATAAGATGTCTAATCTTTCGAAAAATTTGTCATTTGATTGTTTAGTATTTGTCTAGAAGATAAACTTATATACTTAGATAGTTTCATGGAAGCATGATGTTAAATTAAACTTAAGTGTAAGTAAACATTTTATATACATGTATTACTATTATTTACTTGTACTTAAAATAATAGAATGGATGACAAAGGCATATATAATGAGTGAATTTGTCCATTGGGGTGTAAATCCTAGCATATGTGTGTGTGTGTGTGTACACACACATACATTATCTATGGATACTGCTTATGTATTGCACTTACATTTCACACATATGAATTTATTTGATTCATCCAATATTATATATTTCAAATTAAATTAAAATAAAATTTCCTTTTTAACCAAATTAAATAAAAAGATTTTATTTAAAACTTCATTAGATTGGATTAATAATCTTTTAGGCATTATAAGCCCAATAGATCCAAAAAAGGATTATGTTTTTCTGAAATCTACATATTTTACCTACTGCCAACTAGTCATGTTCCTTCATTAGTACCAGAGCCCAATTTTCTATATACTCTAAAATCAGTAATGTTAGGGTTAACTGAATAAAGCCTACTCATTTGGTAGGGTGTTTAGAAAGGTTATGTCGAAGGTTTGGTTTAAGTAATCAAGTACTATGACCTTCCTAGCTATTGGTTTGCTCTGGAGGACGAAGTAAGCCCAAAGGTTATCCCCAATATAAACGCCCGTGTGCATTTTAGGATTTGGGCTAATTTTCAAAGTCTATTTGAAAATTTAAAGATATTTTGAATTTAAAAGTTAATTTTAAAATATAAAAGGAGAGTTTTATAAAAGTTATAAAATGCATTAAAAATTTTCAAAATTATTTTAGGAAACTGAATAATTAATTTTTAAAATTTAAAATTTAATTAATATGATTAATTAAGTTAAATTAAATAGTTAATTAAAATTTAGTTGATTATAACATATATATTGATATATCTATAATAACTATAGTTGTTGTAGTTATTTATTTATCTTAAAATTGCCTGTGATAATATAAATTGAAATTTCAAATTAAGTAAAATACTTAATTAAATTATTTAATAAATTAAAATTAATTAAAAGCTAATTAATTTCAAAGTATACATATATGTTACACATAAGCAAACTATAAACGTTATAGTTGATTGACTATCTTAAATAGTTTTAAATGAGTAATATAATATTTTAGACATTTTATATACAATGAATTAAACTAATTAAATATGATTTAATTAATAAGAAGTAAAATGAGTTGAATAATATATAATTGGTAAGATATACGTGTGTGTGTACATAAATTGAATTATAAAATTTGTAAATAACTTAATACTTATATAACTATATATGTTTAAAATCAAGTAGAACTAGAAAGAAACACAAATTATATTTAAGGAATAAATACATATGTATAGTCACTCCTCCCTATGACACATAATGATGTATCAATAAGGAGTAATTAGACTTTGTCATACATAGTAGGACTATTGATGAGCGAAGTTGAGATAACATCTTTCTATAGGTCATATACCTATGAATAAGTACATAAGGTTAAAAATAATATCAACCAAGGAAAAGTTTACGAGATCATAAAAGATAAATGTTTATAAGAAACCCTACATACCCTAGGTTAAAGAGTTGATAGGTTATATAAATCATGAGATTGCACATAATACTTGTTTATGAGGGATCTTGTGTGGAATACTCAAAGGAGTTTGAGACTGATCAATAGTAATTGACTAATTTATATTATGAGCATATGTTTCAAAGGCTAAAAACCAAATCGGTTTTCTACATATGTATGGCAATTCATAAATGTTATGAATACATATTTTATTGCACCAAGAAACAATTGCTGTTTCCAGAAATGCCAACTTCATAATGAAGAAATTTCAACTAGAAATTATTAGTAATAAAATGAATTTGGATACAATCCAAAGATAAAAATTATAATGAAGGATGGAATGAAATTAACCAAACTAGATTGGCATGACATATTAGAATGTCTGCAAATAAGCCTCACACATTATAGAGAAATTATGAATTTAATTAATGTCAAGAAAAGAAATTCATCGGTTTTAAATAATCCATCAAGAATATTAACTCTACTAAGTGGAACAATGCGCAAATCCAAAATGGATTCCATGTGCAGTATCAAAATATGATTTTGACAGTGGTACATAAAAGGATATGATCGATCGACTGCAAAAGTATCATCAAGAAGAAGTTCAGTGTAACTAATATAAACCACAATAAGAATAGCACTGTAAATTTCAATTATTGAAACTTGTTAGAACCTCTGGTTTATGTTTCAATGACAACAAATGTACAATCATATATATATATATATATATATACACATATTTTAAGATTACAGTTATATACTAGAAGAAGACATCATGCTTGAAGATACTAAGACTCGAAGACAAACAACGATCTATCGACCATACTATACTTAGTAGGGTATTCTGCTGTAAAACAGTCTTAGAAAAAATATTGTTAAGATCTCCTTGAGTATATATGCATACACAATCACACACGATTTCATACACACTAAAATTAGTTAGAAAAACTATTTTTACTACTCATAGACGTTTGAGGTAAAACCACAAACATTTGAGGAAGTACTCGGAAAAATAAAATTCTGAAGCCATAGACGTCTGAGGTAAAACCATAGACGTCTATGACAATCCTCAGGTAATTATTGGCTAAAGTCATATACATCTGAGGTTTTACCACAGACGTCTTCCATTTGAAAAACTGCAAATTTTTGGACACTTCTGTTGAACAAAAAGAAATTACCCTTCATCGAAAGGTTCCAGCCATTAAAATGAATAGAACTTATCTAATAGTAATAACTCTTCATCTGCATCCTTTTGAATCTAATTTAACTGAATTAAATTAATTAAGTATATTCTCTCTTGATTTCTGGTCACTCTCTTGTGCATACATTCCTTACATACTCTCAATCGATTATAACCAAAATATAAATTTGGTTAAACCATTTCCTGCAACTCAAAGCATTCACATTCACATACTCAAAGGAGATCATAGAAAGATTTATACTATATGTCAAAAACCGTGTTATTTGGAACACAAGTTTGTCAGAGATATAATTTTGTATTAGTCTATTCCATTGGGCGAAGCGAGGGCTAGTTGGTTAATGGAAATACCGAAGGGGAGCTTTGGGACTGGATATAAGATGGGAGGTCTGAACCAGTATAAACATTTGGTGTGATCGTTTTTATTATTTATCTTACATTCAGTGATTGTTCTCTGCTTAACATAGTTAGTAATATACACTCACACATGTATATATGAGTTGCATTGTTTATGAAGATCCTATAGACTTTCAAAACTAACATAATGGATTCATTATTCAATGTCCTTTAGTTAATTCTGATTTTACTCACAAAATTTTTCGTTTGGTATGACTTTGAGTTTTGGTACATATATGTTGAAAAGGAAATTCTAAATGATGATTTAGGATAGATTTTTTGCATATAACAATCAAAATATCTCGAAGTCAGTGAGAGCGATGACTGAATTTGTGAGTATTGGATATGATCTGACAGATGATATGAAAGAATTATTCGGTAGGCATTATAGTTAAGCAAGTATTTTTGACAAAGAAATAAAATAGTTTGAATTTTAGTCAAAATGCAGAGAGAGCCTATGGCTATAAGAAAGGACGTTAAGGGTACCAAAATATTTCTTGATGCAAACAACAAATTGTTAATGGTGTACTCATGTTAAAATCATTTTGATTTGGCTATTAAATTTTCAATATAGGATTTGAAAAGACGTCTATTATAATCAGTATAAAAGGGTGTTGGGAATGTTCTAAATGATATACATACACGCTATGTTAATTTTTTCGATATGGAACATGTAAGATGAATTTCTTATGCATTAGCAATATGAGTCATCATACATGTATATTATTTGCAATATCACACTTCTCTTATGTATTTGATATATAAAGCAAGTAACAAATTTGAATTAATATTATTGTATTAAATTTGAGAGTATCATCGAGTATTTGCGAAATACTAGGGAATTGTTTATAGAAACAATGAACTCCTTATGGAGGAGTGTACATACTCGGACTTCGTAAGTGATATTGAGTATACTTTGTCAATCCTAAGATCATGTTCAATCTTAAGTTAAGAGTTTTAAACTGGAAGTGCTCCAAACAATAAGTGGTGCTGATTTAACCAAAGGTTAAGTTCATCACCTTGAATAATCAACGTGATAATAGAAGAACAAATAAATGCACCAATTTATAGCCAAGCTAAGGGTGATTTCAAGTGTTGAGAATCTCATGACATTGTTATATGATGATGCAGCGATACTGTTTATAGTAGAACCAAATGCTCACTAAAAGTTGAAAGACATATTTCGAATAGTTCCATATGATAAAGGCAGTTTATCAGCATCGAAAAGAGTTGTTTGACATAGTAGATAATTAAAACGAAAAACCATACCTGATTAGTTTATGAAAAATTGATGAAAATAGCCCTACCTCTATTTTAACACCTTGTAAAATTTAATAAGAAATTACAAAGATAGGTTACAATCAAAAATTTTGTAAATGTTGGAATTTAGTCAAGGAAGTTGCACTATTGCATCCATGGTGATTTTTTGATCAATTTTCATATATAATATGTCGAAATTTGAGTTCAAATTGAGAAATTATGGACGTTTGAAGTTTTCAAATTTCAAATTTAATATTTGAATTTTAAATTAAAAGTATAAATTTGAATTTAAATAATTAACATTAAAGAGTACTTAACATTTAAGTAAATGTTAAATACAACATTTAATGTCTAAAATTAATTAAGTAATAAATAATAATAAAATGGAAACAATGGAAATGCTCTAAAATAAAGGGAAGTGGTCGACCTTTGAGTCTTGAACAGTCGACCCTAGCAGTTGACCAGTGCAGTGTGGCAGTCGACCACTTATTGACATTGACGGCTAGAGTTTTGGCATTTTTAACATTCAAGATTTGTTTAATTCAAATCTAACGGTTCTCATCCCCTCTCACCACTATAAACAAACCATTAGACCTCCACTTTTCATTTATAAAATTCTATAGTAATAGAAAAAGCTCTATCATTTCTTTCTATAACAGCCCGCAAATCCGTACCCCTTGAGTCAACACTATTCTCCATCGATCAACTCAAGATGATCGGAAATATGAACCATTTGGATTAAAGAAGAAGAGGTAGAAGAAGAGAAAACAGAAAACAACAACAGAATCTTACCATCGCAGAGGAATAAAATATAATAAATATTTAATGATCTTTACACAAAAGAAACTATATCTATTTTATACATACATCACCAGATTACATCATCAGAGTTCAACAACATCAACAACATACAACTGGACAACCACATAAATCTGCCCTCAAGACTGAATACACAGCAAAATAATTATAGCAAGTACGGAAGTACGTATCGCCATCCAACTCGTCTCCTGAACTCCGCAGCATCCTTTCCTGTATCCTATAATACTCGGTCTGACCCGAGCATTATAGTTAAATAACACTCGAGTCAGTCTGGAGTACCAGCGTGAGAAATCACACTCAAATTGATTATTAAAGTTTCAAAATCTTTTTGAAAACAAAATCATCTCGTAAGACCACGCCATAAATAAACATGTTGGGTTTTTACCTTACGATAACTAAAACACTTTTTATTAAAATCCTCTGATATTATAATATGGTCTATTTACAAATACTTATTAAAATAGCCGAAATTGTTACATTATTAAATTCCAGCTACTAGCTACAGAGTGGGTAATACAAACAAAACTCGTAAAAGGCGCGTAGGGAGAATGGATTTTCAACTAATGACTAGGCACTGGGGTACCACCTATCACGGTACGTGGCTTAGATCACGTACCGAGGATCACTCCCGACCCCCTACAACACAAGACCAGAACTACCCCTTACTGGATAATCCCGAGTAAGATCACCCCACGGTTGTGATCAGCAACCGCACCACTAAGCTGAAATAAGAGGGACATCTAGACAGGGATGACCTTACCGTGAAGTGGGTGCTACCCACCTAGCCTTGCTACATAACCCCTGATTTTCAGTCATTCTCGGTTGACAAGGCTTGAGGCTAAGAGTTACCTTTTAGAATGTTTCACTTAGAATGCCCATCATGCACGTGACGATGTTCCGAAAGCATTCATCCATACAAGTCCGCCCTAGGTTCGAACGGAACCGAAGGCACTACTCCTACTACATCCATTTTGAAAATATCCTCAGGACTAGTAGCGACTAGCTCTTGTACTTCACTGCTCCATCTTCGACTCCGAACTCGTCTTCCTCACGAAAATGTACAAACCGGATCAAAGTGGTTTTCGAGAAATAAATCCCGATCCCGGTCTCTTCGAAACGATCAATGCATTGGCCAATATTGATAGTCGGTGATTCAACTATCAATTAACATTCACAAACAACCATCACAAAATAAATAATTTCCCAAATTATTTATTTATCTCAAAGTATCTTCGCAAGATATATTTCCACTTTTCAAACCTTTTTGAAAACAGTTTCAAACTATCTTCCTTTTACAAAATAAATTTCCCAATATTTTCTATTTCCACTCAAATCACCAAGTACAACACTTCGATTTTAGAAAAATTAAAAAGACACTATATTATAAAATATACTTTGAAATATTCAAATTAAAAACTACTTTAATACTTTATTAAAAATATATATATATACTTTAAGAATATTTAAAATAAGGCTGCTTTATAGAATATAAAACCAAAATTTTCTATTTTAAAAAAATACCAAGTCACCTTAAATAATTACTACGATAATAGATTTGAAAAATACCTACTTCAGAATTTAAACATTTAGAAATAATAAATTTTCTAAAACATGCTTTTTAAAACAACATTAAAACTCTTATCTTATATTTAAAAATTTACTTTGAAAACGTACTTGGCTATCCAGGGAAATATACTTGTCTTCACATTCTTTAAAAATAAATCACTATTTACTTTTAAACAAATGTTCCCATTCCTTTAATAAATTCCCATCGTGAATTTATTCTTCCAAATATCCACTGATATATTACTTTGCTTTTATAAACCCAGTTTATAAATTTCATAGCCACATTCTTCTTTAAAAATCCCGGTTTTACACACTTAAATCAATTCCCAAATTGATTTCCAATTTACTCCATTTATTGCAAAATACATTAACTTCAGATTTTATTCCTTAATTATGATTTAAAATACTTTTAACTGAAAATACCAATTTTAGATTTTCCAAATTACTTCTTTATCCTTTTAAATAAATTTAAACTTTGAATTTTAAAATAATTCTTTATGCCTTGAAATAATATCACTTGAGTTTAAAATTCATTAGATATATTTTACTTTACTTTCATAAACCCAATTCTATATATTTTGATAACTCAGTGTACCGAAATATATTCAAACAAATTATAGCATTCAACATTTCCAATTATCAATGTAATTCATCACAGGATATCAAATTATCATAAGAGAGGATATTAAACAATCTAAATAAATTTTGAGGAATCCAGTTGGATCCCTCCAACCTGTTTCCCTGCATCCACAGATGTTAGCACAACATAAAATACCAATTCCATTTCGAGGTGGAATATCGCGGTATATGGGTTTTATATAATATCATCCGCTGTTATGCGGCGCATAGGGTCTCATCCGCTATATGATGCGGGAAATCAATCACTCCAATATATACTATATATACTAATATATATAATATAGTACATCAAATCAATTCAATCACCCAACCAATTATTCAAATTTGACCATTTAAATTTAAATTAAAACCCAGATGAGTGAGATTAACTCACCTTATATTATTGTTTGCAATCTGATCCTGACTGGCTTGTTTTCTTCACGGTTTTGGACCTTGTACAAACATTGTACGATTTGTTAATATTTGAAGTGATCTAAAAATTTTCTTCCTTTTTATAATTAAATTTTAAACTAATTCTTCTTTTTTTTAACGAAATATTTCCTTTTCTTTTTCTTCGAAACCCTCACTTATAAAAATTAATTTATATAGATTCAAAAATCAAATTTTCTATAAAATCTTTCAAACATTTCAAACTCCCATTTTTTTGTTTTAAACTAGAGCATGCATGTGTATATATATATTTACTAACTAAAAACAAGATTATTTTATACCTTACTAAAATAAAATTTCTGTTTGCATAAAGATTACCACAGGTAAATATTTATATAAATTCCTATATATATTTTCCTGGAAAAAAGGTTTTCTGCTAACAATTCCATATATTTTGTTCTGTATATATATATATATATATATATATATAACCATTATAAATTTAATTTTAAAAGAACAAATCAATACCTCTGCTGATCGAACTACGAAGAACTCTCTTCTGCCACCGCCTCTTCCACCACCATCTCAGCTTGGACGTCGCTCGACCTTCCCACCTGACTGCTGCTCCTTTCTTCCAAAATCGAAAGCGAGCTACCCAAAATATTGCTCATCTCACCATGAAAACCAACCCCTTTTCATGCCTTCGTGTGCGACTCCACAAGCAATCGACTTTGACTTGCAAGATTCAACCTCCCTCACCCTCGATCCCAAAGCCCTAGGTCAAAGGAACGAGCCCACCCACTGAAAAATCATCGCGAGTGCCATCCAGTCTGAGGTCGAAGAATCATGAATCGCGAGTCGAAATGATTTTAGGGAAAGGAAGAAATGCGGTGCGATTCCCTGCCATGATGAGTTTGATTCAAGAAGAAATGCATCTCGATTTTGATTTTAATTTGATTCCATCCTTCGTATTATTATTATTTTTTGATGCCTGCCATTCGAACAGCATAAAAGAAAAGGGATGAGGAAGAAAATGAAGACCGCGATTCATATATGTAAAATTTCTTTTCCCTGATATCTTGAAAAGGTCGGCTTTGAAATTAAATTAAATGAAAGGGGAAAAGTGATATTCGTAAGGAAGTTTGCGTGTGGAACTATACTTGCTATAGTGATTCGAAATGAGGTGAAAGGATAACGCTGATGTGAAGTTCATTGACTGGTCAAACAAAGTGTAGATTATATTTAAATTTAAATTTAAATCGACTTGAATTCGTAGCTTAAAATCTTGACATACTATCGAGGCGTGCTACTAGGCGTTCATAATGATATACCCATATTTCGAACGCAATGGAGAAGGTTTTGAGTCCTAATTCGATCGTATGGAGAAGATAGCTTTTTAGATCTAGTTATTATATTAAATTTTCGATATAGATTTTAGCGAGTTTATATATCGTACGCTCACACAACAACACCAAATGCTACGAAAATTGAACTTCGATAATAATAGACTATTACGTATCTAATGGAACTGGTTTCGTCGAATTCCGAGACTATGCCTTGGAAGGCTATTTTTAAATTCAATTTAAACGATATATTTTAAAACCGAACAAATCACTGTTAAATTCAATTTTAAAACTTCTATTATCCTCAGCACTATCAATATAAATTTTGCAAGTCTTCAAATTATTTTTAACAGGCTTAAAACTCCAGATTGAACATTTTACCCAACTTCAAATTATTTAATTCAATAAATTCAATCGCCAAAATTCAAACTGATATTTGAAATCCAAGTTAAAATAACTTGCAAATATTTAAAATTAATTAAATATTCCGATTTCAAATATCTAAAAATTCCGGGTCGTTACATTCCTCCCCCTTAAAAGAATTTTGTCCCCGAAATTACTTATTAGGAAGAATGATCCAATACCCATTACTATTTTCCAAAACCAAACAGTTTTATCAACTTGCCATAACATATCTTTTATTAAAGACCCACTATTTCTTCAACCAACTTTGCAAAACCTTCCATAGTTTCCAACAACATTATTTACTCCACTTACTCAAATTTCACTTTAAAACCAAATTTTCATTTTTCAATATTTCTCAAAAATTTTCTAACTCCCTAAAATTTCGCCAGCGTCTCCTTTACGCGGCTAGCTCGGTACAACTACAAAATGCCTCTACGGGCCCCTAGATTTCAAAAGGAAACAAAAGCCAACCTACTAGAACAAAAACCCAATCAAATTTCATACAGAAATTTAAAAACATACATTTTTGTCGAGCAATTCAAATTTATCTTCTGAAATCAAAACCAGATTCCCTTTCCCTTTATAATACCTGCATATCCTACTTAGTAATAATATCCAATCACAACATTCAAAATTATTTTATTGACTTCTTTACAGAATTTCAATATCTATTCATTCAAGCCGTATGATATACGTATATTTTTATTAAATTTTCACTCAAATGCTTATTCAATATATTTTTCCGATCCCCATATTACTAAAGAATTTCACAATTTCTTCTTAAGTTCAATATAAGTATTTTATACGCTTCTTATATTTATTTCCACTTCACCACTAAGTTTATTTCTATTTCTATTCAAATTGGTTCTTCCATTTTTATATGAATTCAATTTACCTTCACTCTGAATATTAAATTTTATCTTCGATTTATACTGATTCATATCATTATTTTAAATTACTTTCATTCACTAATTTATTTCAATTTTCAATTTGAAATCGTTTTGTCGTTAACAAAATATTTCCCCAAAAATTTTCAAAAAATTTTCAAACTCCCAAAATTTTCGAAAATTTTTGGCAGAGTCCCCTTTGTACGAAGGAGCTTTTGCAATTTGAAAAAAGATATAAATATATATACATTGACCCACCCGGTCGGAAAAACAAAGACAGTTCATATTTCCTATTTTTATTGCATAGGCGTACCTTTATTTAGCATTTTAAGCAAGCGGCTTATTATTTTAGCATTTTGCGCGATCAAATCCAACCAAACGGCTTCCCGGTACATGTACTTACTCGATTTAAATAGGTAAGTGCCAAAATCATGCAATTTAACAACATTTAACATATTTAACCAGCAAACATATATGTTTCTACAAGCAAATGCATGTTAAACAAAATTTATAAGCCACTTATAGGGTTCTGACATTAGTTTTAATTGTTTACAACCAATTCGTATACAACTTTATTCAATTTAAATGGTTTATAACTCAATTGCTTACATTCAATTCATTTTTAAGCAAAACAAACTTATATTCATTCCAATTGATTTCGAAATCATCCTATTTCACTTCTAATAACTCATAGAATTTTATCTAATCCCATTTACAACTCACACCAAATCTATTTTAATCTAATTCAGTTTCATTCGACTACACTTTTAATTTATAATCCCGTAATTTTTTTTTCATTTATCTTCAAAACCATTTTATTAAATTTTCTTGAGTTCAATCTTACTTAATATCACAAGTTTGGTTTTTTTTTCTTTTTATTTATTTCATTTCCAGAATACCAATACTTTTATTCCGACTTATTTATTTCCTTTTTAAATTTTTATAAGCTACTCACTTATTAATATTCATGCACAAATTCATTTTCAACCAATAAATTTTATTTCCAAACATTAATTATTTTTAGTCCATTTGAACTAATTCTGCAAATTATTTTACACAATTTTAAATCAAACATTATCCAATATTCAAATTTCATTTTAGTTGCATACCATATAAATCAATCAATTACTTACTAATTTTAATCTCAAAACTTTGTTTTATTTAGTCCAACTTGACTAATTTTTAATAAAAAAAATTTTCCATTCAAACTTAAATTCAACATTCAGTTTCAATTCCCTTTTCGCTTACAAGTTTAAACTCATTTATTCATTCCTAACTAATAAATTTATTTCATTAACTTATTTCATTCAGCCTGCTTAGATTTATTTCCTCAACATTCTCTTTTTATTTAACTTGGTTTTGTTACATTCTAATTTAATTCAAATTTTAAGTCTCTATAAGTTCTCCAATTTACTTACCTTATGTTGTTAACTTCCCTTAATTCACTTAAACTAATTGACTTACATTCTAACTTACTTTCGTTTTCTTACTTACTAAATTTTTTTAATTTTTTTTCAAGTTAACATTTTCTATTCTAAACAAATCTTCAGATTTTATAAGTTTCCAAATTCATTCATTATTCCAGAACATTTTTAATAAGATTCTAGATTTTTTGCTTAAACATACCAAAATATTTCAAACCAACTCCAGAGTTTAAACCACTACTAAAATGTCCAAAATTAAATTTTAAAAATGTATATCTAAACCAAACTATTCCTTCTCACTCCAAAATCAAACTCAATTTCTCAAACAAACATTAATCCAAAACATCCAGGTAGCAATTCTCCCTTTTGGAAACTCAAAAATGAACACCGATGATGTCGCGATCATCGTTGAAATTATTTTCCAGCGACCGAAAAGAGTTCAATGCTTTTATCACTTTAAAATCCTTTCCAATATTTGTAAATTTCAAATCTCTCTAGATTTTCAAATCCCATTCAAAAATATTACTCAAATATATATTATCTTCCTAACTTTTTGAGAATCATTTTCAAATTCAAAGGAATTTAAATTTTCAAATTCAAAATCCTTTAAATTTGTATTCAAACATTACTTTGGAATTTTACCTTATTTTAATTATTAATCACACTATAATTAACATTTATAGTTTACATTTACAAATCTCATTTGTATATGAATTTGTTTCTTAGTTTTTAATTATGATTTCAATTCCTTATTCAATTATAAATCACATTTACAAATCCAATTTATTTTATTAATTTATTCCTAAATCTTTGGTTATTATCTTCAATTTCTTATTCAATTCTCATACAACAATGATAATAATTTAATATTATCACTTTCTAACAACCAAGCATCTGTATATAACTATAATAATTTACAAAAAATCATTTCTTTTATATACAAAAATAAATTTGGGTAAAATTATTTCATTTACCCTATTTAAAACAATACTATGTCGGTTTATCTTGTTTAAGAGTTTAGAAACCCCTATCGATGACATGGCGTCCCACACATTGACCAGAATCCATAAACACTCAACCGACAAATCAATACAATATAAAACAATTTTATATTCACTAACAAATACGCGCTCATATCTATTAATACACTCAAGCTCATTCTAGAGTACTACGAACTCTATTTCAGTGAGTAATTCCCACCAGAGCCAATGTTCTCGCTTAACCTTCAGCTCTGATACCAACTGTAACAACCCGCAAATCCGTACCCCTTGAGTCAACACTATTCTCCATCGATCAACTTAAGATGATCGGAAATACGAACCATTTGGGTTAAAGAAGAAGAGGTAGAAGAAGATAAAACAGAAAACAACAACAGAATCTTACCATCGCAGTGGAATAAAATATAATAAATATTTAATGATGTTTACACAAAAGAAACTATATCTATTTTATACATACATCACCAGATTACATCATTAGAGTTCAACAACATCAATAACATACAACTAGACAACCATATAAATCTGCCCTCAAGACTGAATACACAACAGAATAATAATAGCAAGTACGGAAGTATGTATCGCCATCCAACTCGTCTCCTGAGCTCCGCGGCATCCTTTCTTGTATCCTATAATACTCGGTCTGACCCGAGCATTATAGTTAAATAACACCCGAGTCAGTCTGGAATACCAGCGTGAGAAATCACACTCAAATTGATTATTAAAGTTTCAAAATCTTTTTGAAAACAAAAGCATCTCGTAAGACCACGCCATAAATAAACATGTCAGGTTTTTACCTTACGATAGCTAAAACACTTTTTTATTAAAATCCTCTGATATTATAATGGGGTCCATTTACAAATACTTATTAAAATAGCCAAAATTGTTATGTTATTAAATTCCAGCTACTAGCCATAGAGTGGGTAATACAAACAAAACTCGTAAAAGGCGCGTAGGGAGAATGGATTTCCAACTAATGACTAGGCACTGGGGTACCACCTGTCACGGTACGTGGCCTAGATCACTGTACCGAGGATCACTCCCGACCCCCTGCAATAAAAGACCGGAACTACCCCTTACTGGATAATCCCAAGTAAGATCACCCAGGGTTGTGATCAGCAACCGCACCACTAAGACGAAATAAGAAGGACATCTAGACAGGGATGACCTTACCCTGAAGTGGGTGCTACCCACCTAGCCTTGCTGCATAACTCCTGATTTTCAGTCATTCTCGGTTGATGAGGCTTGAGGCTAAGCGTTACCTTTTAGAAGGTTTCACTTAGAATGCCCATCGTCCACCTGACGATGTTCCGAAAGCATTCATCCATACAAGTACGCCCCGGGTTCGAACGGAATCGAAGGCACTACTCCTACTACATCCATTTTGGAAATATCCTCAGGATTAGTAGCGACTAGCCCTTGCACTTCACTGCTCCATCTTCAACTCCGAACTCATCTTCCTCACAAAAATGAACAAACCAGATCAAAGTGGTTTTCGAGAAATAAATCCCGATTCCGGTCTCTTCGAAACGATCAGCGCATTGGCCAATATTGGTAGTCGGTGATTTAACTATCAATTAACATTCACAAACATCCATCACAAAATAAATAATTTCCCAAATTATTTATTTATCTCAAAATATCTTCGCAAGATATATTTCCACTTTTCAAACCTTTTTGAAAACAGTTTCAAACTATCTTCCTTTTACAAAATAAATTTCCCAATATTTCTATTTCCACTGAAATCACCAAGTACAACACTTCGATTTTAGAACAATTAAAAAGACACTCTATTATAAAATATACTTTAAAATATTTAAATTAGAAAACTACTTTAATACTTTATTAAAAATATACATATATACTTTAAGAATATTTAAAATAAGGCTGCTTTATAGAATATAAAACCAAATTTCTCTTTTTAAAACAAAATACCAAGCCACCTTAAATAATTACTACGATAATAGATTTGAAAAATACCTACTTTAGAATTTAAACATTTAGAAATAATAATTTTTCTAAAACATGCTTTTTAAAACAACATTAAAACTCTTATCTTATATTTAAAAATTTACTTTGAAAACGTACTTGGCTATCCAGGGAAATATACTTCGCCTCACATTCTTTAAAAATAAATCACTATTTATTTTTAAACAAATGTTCTCATTCCTTTAATAAATTCCCATTGTGAATTTATTCTTCCAAATATCCACTGATATATTACTTTTCTTTTATAAACCCAGTTTATAAATTTCATAGCCACATTCTTCTTTAAAAATCTCGGTTTTACACACTTAAATCAATTCCCAAATTTATTTCCAATTTACTCCATTTATTGCAAAATACATTAACTTCAGATTTTATTCCTTAATTATGATTTAAAATACTTTTAACTGATAATACCAATTTTAGATTTTCCAAATTACTTCTTTATCCTTTTAAATAAATTTAAACTTTGAATTTTAAAATAATTCTTTATGCCTTGAAATAATATCATTTGAGTTTAAAATTCATTAGATATATTTTACTTTACTTTCATAAACCTAATTCTATATATTTTGATAACTCAGTGTATCGAAATATATTCAAACAAACTATAGCATTCAACATTTCCAATTATCAATATAATTCATCACAGGATATCAAATTATCATAACAGAGGACATTAAACAATCTAAATAAATTTTTAGGAATCCAGTTGGATCCCTCCAACCTATTTCCCTACATCCACAGATGTTAGCACAATATAAAACACCAATTCCACTTCGAGACAGAATATCGCGGTATATGGATTTTATTTAATATCATCCGCTATTATGCGGCGCATAGGGTCTCATCCGCTATATAATGTGCGAAATCAATCACTCCAATATATACTATATATACTACTATATATAATATAGTACATCAAATCAATTCAATCATCCAACCAATTATTTAAATTTAACTATTTAAATTTAAATTAAAACCCAGATGAGTGAGATTAACCCACCTTATATTATTGTTTGCAATCTGATCCAGACAGGCTTGTTTTCTTCACGGTTTTGGACCTTCTACAAATATTGTACGATTTGTTAATATTTGAAGTGATCTAAACATTTTCTTCCTTTTTATATTTAAATTTTAACCTAATTAATCTTTTTTTTAGCAAAATATTTTCTTTTCTTTTTCTTCGAAACCCTCACTTATAAAAATTAATTTATATAGATTCAAAAATCAAATTTTATATAAAATCTTTCAAACATTTCAAACTCCCATTTTTCTGTTTTAAACTAGAGCATGCATGTGTATATATATTTACTAAATAAAAACAAGATTATTTTATACCTTACTAAAATAAAATTTCTATTTACATAAAGATTACCATAGGTAAATATTTATATAAATTCCTATATATATTTTCTTGGAAAAAAGGTTTTATGCTAACAATTCCATATATTTTGTTCTGTATATATATATATATAACCATTATAAATTTAATTTTAAAAGAACAAATCAATACCTCTGCTGATCGAACTACGAAGAACTCTCTTCTGCCACTGCCTCTTCCATCACCATCTCAGCTTGGACGTCGCTCGACCTTTCCACCTGACTGCTGCTCCTTTCCACCAAAATCGAAAGCGAACTACCCAAACGTCACTCATCTCACCATGAAAACCAACCCCTTTCCATGCCTCCGCGTGCGACTCCACAAGCAGTCGACTTTGACTTGCAAGCTTCAACCTCCCTCACCCTCGATCCCAAAGCCATAGGTCAAAGGAATGAGCCCACCCACTGAAAAATCATCGCGAGTGCCATCCAGTCTAAGGTCGAAGATTCGTGAATCGTGAGTAGAAATGATTTCAGGGAAAGGAAGAAATGCGATGCGGTTCCCTGCCACAATGAGTTTGATTCAAGAAGAAATGCATCTCGATTTTGATTTTAATTTGACTCCATCCTTTGTATTATTATATATATATTTTTTGATGCCGATCAATTTGGTTTTGAAAATCTTTCTGCTCTGCCATTCGAACAGCATAAAAGAAAAGGGATGAGGAAGAAAATGAAGACCGCGATACATATATGTAAAATTTCTTTTCCCTGATATCTTGAAAAGGTCGGCTTTGAAATGAAATGAAATGAAAGGGAAAAAGCGATATTCGAAAGGTAGTTTGCGTGTGGAAATATACTTGCTACAGTGATTCGAAATGAGGGGAAAGGATAACACTGATGTGAAGTTCATTGACTGGTCAAACAAAGTGTAGATTATATTTAAATTTAAATTGAAATCGACTTGAATTCGTGGCTTAAAATCTTGACATCCTATCGAGGCGTGCTCCTAGGCATTCATAATGTTATACCCCTTTTTCGAACGCATTGGAGAAGGTTTCGAGTCCAAATTCGATCATATGGAGAAGATAGCTTTTTGGATCCAGTTATTATATTAAATTTTTGATATAGATTTCAGCGCGTTTATATATCGTACGCTCACATAACAACACCAAATGTTATGAAAATTGAAATTCGATAATAATACACTATTATGTATCCAATGGAACTAGTTTCGTCGAATTCCGACTATGCCTCGGAAGGCTATTTTTAAATTCAATTTAAACGGTATATTTTAAAACTGAACAAATCATTGTTAAATTCAATTTTAAAACTTCTATTATCCTCAGCACTATCAATATAAATTTTACAAGTCTTCAAATTATTTGGCTTAAAACTTCAGATTCAACATTTTACCCAACTTCAAATTATTTAATTCAATAAACTCAATCACCAAAATTCAAACTGATATTTGAAATCCAAGTTAAACTAACTTGAAAATATTTAAAATTAATTAAATATTCCGATTTCAAACATCCAAAAATTCCGGGTCGTCACACTTTCCCTCGAAGGTTACAAAAATAATGAACTTTCTGGTAAGTAATTCTAATCTCAAATTTAAATTAAATTCTCAATCTTTCTCCTCTCTATCTTCTAATTTCTGAAATCTAACCTATATATACAATTCACTTTGTTGTATATTCAAAAAGGTGAAGTTCCAACAGAGAATTAGGAGCGATATATATGAGGTCCCATCTTCTTCTTCTTTCTCCTTAGATTCCAGAATCAGTTACAATTTTCAAATAAGAGGTTTAGATGTTTGTTTCTTTCTAATTATACTCCTCTCTCTAGTTTTTGATTCCAAAATCTAATTCTATATGCAATTCACTTTGTTGTATATTCCAGAAGAGGAAGATCTGAAAGGGTATAAGGCATGGTTAAATCAAATATCAAATACAGTTAGGAAGCAAACAATTCTCTATGAATGGAAATATCAATTTTTTCATATTTTTGTAATTGAATAGTATTCTTTGGATTTGATGTTAAGTCTGCCTATGTTCCTAGGAAAGAAATGTTAAGTGGTTTGGAGGTTCTCACTTTTGCATCGTTAACAATAGTTCCGTTAAAATTTGGAAATGTTTAGGTATTAAGTGATGGAGACTTGCCTATTTTATAAGTATTAAATGGTTAGAGTCTAGCTAATATCCAATAAAGGGTATTTATTAGTTTGGGTGCTTTCCCTTACATCATTGATGTTAGTTGCGTTGGAGTTTTGGAATCGGACTGGAAAGGCCATTAGGCTTACAGTTAAAGTTATTAGTATGGGATAGTTTTAAATGTGTAAGACTTATTTCTTATCTAGATAATACAGCGCAATTACAATTATTGTAAAACTCGATACTTTCATTTCACAAGACATTTGTTGTTATGACCAACTCCTTATTACAACATACATGTTAGAGGAGACAATGCCGATTTAGAAGACGAAGGTCGAATTGAAGACTTACGGCATTTTCCATCTAATTATGCTTTTAAAGTATTTTTATTTTACCCAATTCAAACAGTTATGGTATTTTGAATATTGTACTATGGAGGTATTATGTCGATATGTTGTAATATTTAACATGTTATGGTTTTGAAATGGTTTTCTTTTATGAAACGGTTACTTGTTTCTAATATTTTATTTTATCCATTCCACTATGAGATTCTGAAAGTATAGACATCTCTGTGTATTGTGTATTTGTTTAAAATTTATCAACTTAACAATTCGCCTTGAAATGGGCCTTCGACAGGCTTTTGTTTGGTCAAAAATTAGGACCGTTTCGGGGAAAGTTAATACATTTGATATCAGAGCTTAGGTTACCCAATCAACGGAGATAGATATACGTATCAACGGCTTATTTATTATTTTGGAAAGTATTTAAAAAACCTAATATATAAATACACACACTTAATTTGAACTTACTCTATAAACTCGAACTATAGAAGTAGTCGCGACCATATTCCAAAAGGATAGGTGAGGAACTATGGGTTGGGAAAATAAATAGAGTAAGGAAAGTGCAATGGTGATCGTATCGTAAGGAATGTTTTAGGAGCATATTGTAACTCAAAAATTACTAGGGCAATAAGTGTACAATAAATAGGGAGCTACATGAATTTAATAAGGATATAAATGGACCTATTAAAAAGATAATTAGGGTTACTATGGAAAGGTAAATAACTTATAATAGGAATAGTTGGATGAACAAACAATTGTCATTAGAAATTATCTGATTAGAACAATAATCGTTTATAACGAACAATCAACGTCTATAGAAATAGTAAATAAGCAAATTAGGTAATAATTAAGTACTACAAGGTGTTATAGTTGTAAACATTCAAAAGTAACGGATGATAGAAAAAGAACATGCAATGTAGAGGACAATTAAAGTCAAAATCTAAAAATCCAAACTCATGTGAAAAGAATTTGGTAAAAGATTTTTCGAGAAACTTCCTTGAGATGTTTTGAATAGATTTTTCAAAAGGTTTATTAAAAGTTGCTGTATTGAAAAAGCAAGTAAACTTGAAAAATCATATTTACAAAAAAGTTATGGAGTCAAAAGTTCTAATTAAAAGGTATTTGGTAAAAAGAGGTTTCTTTATTTTTGAAACTCTTAGCTTAAAAATTAGTTGGGTTAAAAAGTTTTCGATTAAATAAATTTCGATAAAAGGATTTTTCATTTTGAAATAAATGTAAAATAGACTGTAGGTTGGACTTGATTATTTTTCCTATTTTTCCTAAGTTTAAAAGTTCTTTAAAATTCTTCTTCTTAAAAAGGAAATGGAACTTGATAAAATTGATGTAGAAGCCATTTATATAGGAGAAATATAAATTGCAACAATATTGAGAGATTTGGAGAGGAATAGCGTTAGGAACTTATAAAATAGGATTGGCGATCCTGTTAGAGATAATATAGAAGACAAATGTTGAGAATGGAATAGAAAAATGTTAGGATAGGAGTTTACCTTATCTACCCCACTTTTCATTGTTTAACGTTACAGAAGATATTTTGGAATGTTTTGAATTAAAAAAAATGAACTTTAAAGGAGTAAAATCTTTGATGTGGAAAGTTTTTGAAAAAGGAAAGTTATTTTGCCTCTTTTTCGGTTTGAGCAATCCTTTTTTAAATTTTGATAGCTTGGTTTAATGATTGGGCTTTTTAATGTTTTGGGGTTAAAGACCCTACCTTTAAAGAAGTAAGTTTTTGAAGTAAAAGTAATAAAAAAGGGAAATTATTTTAGTAAGCAATTTTAGAATCTTTTGAATTTAGGGTTAATGATAAAGTGGTAAACGTTTTGAAATTTTTAAAAAGTTAGGTTCTAACTTTTTAGAAGGTTTTGTATGGAGTAAAATAAAGTATGGTGTTTAGATGTTTTTAAGGATTCAATTCCCCAAACTATTTTTGGAAAGTTTGAAATTCCTTTGAAAAGTATGCTTAGACGTTTTCTTTTGAGATGTGGAAGTTCTTTTGCAAGTTTGAATTCATATGTTGCATACTAGTGCAATATGGGTTTCTAAGTTTATATTTTATGGAGTAGATAGGGATCACTATATAGGTAAGAAAGGTTAAATGTTTCAGAATGTGAATAAAATAATAATAGTATGCACAACCTAATCTAGAAATGTGAAATTAGTCTCAAGCATTTATTTGTAGAATGTTGGTAATGTTGTAAGGGTATTTAAGATCTATAACTGGGTTGTAAGTTAGGTTGCCAATTGTAACGGACCGCCTTTTTGTACATTTTAAATCGACGATAAACCACACACGTCAGACTCAAACCATATAAAAGAGCGGATTGTTATTGGGGTGAATAAGAGAAGCAGAGAAAGAAATAAAACAAAATAGAATCTCACAGCGGAATGAAAAAATATAATAATCCAATAACAGTTCATGAAGCTGTTTTACAAAACATTTGATTATACTTATACAACACAGATCAGAGTTACACATGCCAGAGAATAATAAATAATGCAGCGGAATACATGATGCAGTGAAATATAATAAATAATAATAATAAAATCTCCGTCTTCGTACTCCCGCAATAAGGTCTTCAAATCCTGAAATGCTCAGGCTGACCTGAGCGAATTGAAAAGACAAAACACTCGAGTCGGAACTAAAAGATCTTATGTAAGTTAAATCAACGGTAAAATATGAGTGGAACGGCGTCAAAGATGTTTACAGGGTTTGACATCTCCTATCTAGTGTCTAACGTGAGTGCAGTAATTTAAGAGATGTTCGGGATTTACATGTCCTAAGGATCCGTTAAACTATCCACTATGTAGTAATATACGCTATTATAATAATGTCTAAAGTAAAGTATAATATATTTAAAAATAGCGTTAAGGCGTTACCCATATCCCCCTTAACACATTCTATAGTGCCAATAGTCTATACAGTACCGTAATACCTTCTGATATGGAGGCTACCAAAGGATACTCCATAGGTACGACACAAATCAAACTCGTATAAGGTGTGCTAGGGTAGGTGACACGGCACAACTAGGCAATGTCTGGGTAGGTATACCAATTATGCTTCCAGACCGGTGGTAACACGTAGCAGCTACTACCGCCTACCTCGAGCCATACCCCCAAAATCAAAAGGGCCTAATAAATCACAAAGTAATAGAATGGTATCGAAGGAGTGTGTCTAATAAGAGGAGCTACCTCCTTAGCCTGTCAATCGCTCCTATTTTAGCCACCTTATGCCAACTCACGGGAGTCGGGTCCATGTATATACCTCAATAGAATGTCACCACCATCCTACTTCATTCTGGAATCTCCACCGCGTACACGGTTGTTAAAGTGGTTTTTGGAGTTGGCAGAGAGTATGACAACTTCCGATCCCGGTCTATTTAACCAATAAACGTTATTATAACACCGCGGTCATTTTCAAAATAGTTTATACTTAAAACCAAATATCATTGTCTTTTAAAAAAAAAATCAATACAATATCATTTTCATTTCAAATATATCATTTTCCACAATCATAGCACTTTCAAAGTTATAGCACTGCGAAATCAAAACACTTGAAATATAATACTTTCAAATCGTAATATCTTGAAACTCATAACTTTGAAACATAACTTCCACCACCTAAATGGTTTAAGTATTAAAATACTTTATATAATAAAATAGCTTCTTCAATTTCACAAATCAATTCCAAAACAACTCCAATTTCTAAATTTTAAATTTGACCAAATCCCAAATCATAAATTTCAATTCAATTCAGTTTCCAAATAAACTATTCCAAATTATATCGATTTCAAAACAGATATGATCAACAGAATAAACCATTTCAAAATCAATATATTTCAAACTTTAAGTATTCAACAATTTCAAAACCAAGTTTGGTAATTTAATATATATATATATATATATATATATATATCAAATTCAACTTCCCATTATTTAGTTTTGAAATATTTTACTTAATAAATCCATTATCATTTAAAGAAAACCCAAATTACAAATGAATAAGATTTCCTTAAATTTATTTATACTTATAATATTCATTTAATTCAGTAACGACCCGGAATTTTCGATCCCGAAAATTCCAGATTGTTAGGTAAAGAAGAAAGAGATAGAAGAAGATCAGAAAACAAGTCACAGAATCTCACATTCGCAGCGGATCAAAATATAATATAAAATAATAACAGTTATACAAAAGAAAACTGTATCTGTCAATTAACATTTATTTACATCAGAGTTACAACATTTACACAAAACACTGGACAGATAAAATCTACATGCCCCAGATAAACTACAATATATCACAGCGGAATAATCTCCATACGCTCCTGCCATCCATCTCGCCTCCTGAGCTTCAGAACATCCTTATCTGAAAATCAATAATACTCGGTCTGACCCGAGCATTACATCAAAGTAATACACGAATTAGGCTGGAAACTGGCGTCACTAAACCCATCTAACAAGAAATACCAAAGCATACAATTTTTTAAAACCTGGGTGACTCGAACCTTATTATGAGTTCTTAACTTTCCAAAATCAAATTCACATCTTACAATCATATCTAAGCATTACTACTCAGATTAAATGGCCAAGTTTTCATCATTTGTTTCATTCCAGCCTATATATTCCGAAATCCAAACCATAAAGGATTATTGCAGATTACAAATCGAAGTGGTTTCGGGTATTTTGCTGATACCCGACCTCGGTCTCTTCGAATCCATTGTCAACTTAACCCAAGCTATCAAGTCGATACAATTCAATTTTAAATTTAGGATGTCACTTTTACACAATGATTCATCATCGATAAATAACCACATTATTACCGTTCAAACCAAACATTTCATATTAGAAATATCAACCAATCATTCATAAGCAAGATGAATTAGTCACACCATCTCTAATTAATTATAAATAAAATAAATTAATTACTTCAATCATCTTTAATCCTGCTTACTTACATTAATTAATTTCAAACGAATTAATTAATCCTCCTTTAATTATCATCTTTAATTATATTAAGTAATTGGCCTTTAATTAATTACACAAATTAATTAACCTTCACCCATTCACATTAATTACGTTTATCCTTAATTAATTACTCAAATTAATTATTCTATAATTACTTACATTGATTAATTAACCTCTAATTAATCACATTTATTAATTAACTAATCCTTTAATTAATTCCTTAATCAATCAATACTTTAACTAATTACATTAAGTAATTATCATTTAGTAATTTTTAGTTAATTACCCTCCCTAATTAATGACATTAAGAAATTATCCTTTAATACTTTCATTAATTAATTATCATTAATTAATTCCATTAAGTGATTAACCTTTAATAAATTAAACTAATTAATTGCTTTAAACTAATTACATTAGCTAATTATCTTAAATTAATTAAGTAATTATACCTTAATTACTTTTATTGATAAGAATTAAATTTAATTAAGATAAACCATTTATCTTGATTATTCTTAACATTTATATTTTCTTAAGTAGATGCTTGAAATTAATCACTTGAGAACTTTTAATTGATAATTTAATACACTATTGTTAAACACTTACTTAATTAAGTTATATTTGAAAATACTTAGGAGTTTAATTTAATCAATTAAACCAATATAATTATTCAAAACCAACCAAATTAAATTCAAAAACATTCTATTTAAAAATTTAAATTTAAAACTTGTTTAAGAAAGTTAGCGTTAAACGTGTCACTAAAACTTGTTTTTTTAAAACAGATAGACAAATTAATTTTCTTTAAAACCTGATCACCTCCTTCTTTTATTTATTATATATATATATATATATATATATATATATATATATATATATATTAGCTTGAAGACCTGATACGAAATTACCTCATGTATTTAAAATATGGTTAAAACAAAGCAACCCGAGCCACCCTTCCTTCTGCCAATACTCAACCCCGAGATCAATCCTCCTTCTACTTCCTATCGAAAAACTCGAGTATGACTTCGATCAGAACCCTATTTTTTCCGAAGCTCTCCTCTCCTTCCCTGATGCTACACCAACAAGCAAAACAGCAGAAACGCAAGGCCACCTGTGCACGTGCACACAAGTTCTAGCCAACTCCGATCCATGCTTCGTCTACTATCAAGTCGGCGACACTTCCCAAAGATGACTCGACCACCCAGCACGGTCATTCGCACCAGAAAAAGCAATCGAGCAAGTCGATTCAACTAAACCCAGACATTGCTCGACGAAGACCACACCTCGCCACCACCTCAGGTTGTTAGAAACCCGACTCTCCGCCCAAACCTACGTCGTAGGCTCATGCACCAATCTTACCTACTCCGACCAAGTCCGGTTCAACTTCTCCGTCACGATGATCCCGATTACATCTTCGAACCCATCAGGCTATAAAACCCTACAACTCCGTCATGTCGCCGCCCCGATGATCATTGAACCCACCAATAATTTTTGCCTACATCGCCTACCTCCAGGCTTGCTTCACCCATGAACTCACGACCCCAAATTTTCCCGATCATCGAAAAACGTTTAAAACCCACTTACCGATCAACATGCAATTCCTCTCGAATTAGAAGCCTAAAAATCTTGATTTTATTTTTAAAAAATCCTAGTTTTCGATTACAAATCGAATTATAAACCTGAAACAAGAAACCATTCGAGTTGAAATTTGATAAGATTGGGATTTCGCTGTACTTCTTCCTCTCCGTAAAAATCTAGCTACTGATTTAGATTAAAAATATTTTTAAAATCGACATCATGGTATAACAAACAAGCTTTGTTCATACATTATGTCCTCAAGAAGATCAGGGAAGGAGAACATGATTTTCTTTTATCAAATCTTAAACCTGAACAACAAGCACAGAACAAATGTTCTGTAAACAGACATACACACCTATTCAATTCATATATATATATATATATATAAATATATATATATATAATTCATATTAAACAATCATATGAACATTTATCACACTTCACTTCAAATTACTGCATGCAACAAAGTTTTTAAAATGGATTAGAAATTTGTTTATTCACAAATTTTAAACAGAGAGACCACAGAACTTAAGACTGGAAACTTGATTTAATTCTTTGAACTAAAACTGGAGTAGATCTGAGATGAAATGATTTGCCTACTGATCTTGTTGATCTTGGATTTGAAAAGCTTGCTTTTGTTTTCAGATTGGAGAAGATTTCCTTTTAGCTTCATCTTGAATTTATTTTCAAATTTGAATTTGAGAAAAAGTTTTCTTTTGCTGTTATTTTTACTGAACTTTTGTTACAGACTTTTTCTTTTCATTGTTTTTGAATATGTAGATAGGAAAAAAAAAGAAATGAAGAGGAAAGATATATGTTTTTATAGACTTAAATTAAGGTTTATTAAAAATAAAAGAAAATGAAAAATAATAGTGACCCTTGTCTCAAAATCTAACACTTGTTATTTTTATTAATTAATCACCTTACACTTGTAATTAAAAAGATTTATATATAAACACTTGTAATTTTGCATGAATATATTAATTTTTAAATGGTTTAAAAAGCTTTTAAAATTAATTTCCCAAATTAATAAATAAATACCTTAATTTATATAAATGAAATCCCTTAGAAGAAAATAATATAAAATAACCACCTTCTAAATAAAATCATATATAACACATTTTTAAATCCGAAATAAAATTAAGATATATATACATATATATCTGTCTTTTGAATTTAAAATTTAAATCCAAATTCAAAATCAATTTAAAAATCAAATTTAAAATCAACTCAAATTTATATATATATATATATATATATATAAACAAACACAAATTAAATTTGTAAATAATAATTTAACATCTATTTATATCTATATTTAAAAACAATACATTATTATTTTTGTTTGAAAATAACAGTTTTATCAATTTTTAAATAATAAATAAAGGAGATTATCACATTTTAAATTGTTTGAATTACATTAATATGTTTATTATTTCAGAATGAATTTATATATGTATACAACTTAAGATTTCCAACATTATGGAATTTTGAATACATCTATTATATATATATATATATATTAATTTACTGTAAAATTTATTATTTCTAGAAATTTATATTTCAATATTTATTATAGATTCAAATTTATTTATATTTCCAGATATTGGAATTTTATCTGTTCAACGGAATAAACCAGTTAATTATCCACTTATCAGATGTCCAAAGTCCGGGTTATCACTTTCCTCCCCCCTTAGAATCTTTTCGTCCTCGAAAAGGAACGAAACTAGAATTTATTAAAATACTTAATATCTGTTAAATTTTCTCTTTGAACAATTTTCTAAAACACTTTAAAATCTATATAATATAGCCAAAATAGTTTTATAAAAATACCATTTTATAACTCGATGTTTCAACAAGTCCGTCCTTGTTCTCACTGAAATTCAGTCATACGTTGATCAGTCATAGGACTGAAAATCTATAAGAACTTGGTAAACTCGTTTTCAACACCCAGTGAAAATTCTTGGACAATAATTTTATTTAAAATATAGAAAACATTTTTGAAAATAGAGGAAACATCTTTAGTGAGAATGCTCTGGAAATCATCACCCTCATCCATGGTCGCAGTTAACCCGATGGTTACATTGCCATCCCAGCAAAATCCATAGATAACTGTAGGCACTCCGCACCCCTCGATTACGCCATGGAACCCGCTACAGATCGTAGCTACATCTGGGGCTACGTTGTTATCACAGCAAAAACCCATATAACTGTAGGCATCAGCGCCCTCGAATTTCGCTGCCAAAAGAACGAAACTTCTCCCCTCAACCATAGATCACAGTCAACCGATGTTACGTTGCCTTCCCAGCATAATCAAACGTAGACCGTTGACACTCACCTCTACACGATTTCCACTATGGTCCCCAGTAGATCGCAGTGACATCGAGTTACACTATCGTCACAGTATAACCCAAATGCCTCTGTAGGCATCAACATCCTCGACTTCCGCTACCCAATAATCTTCAGGAACTTCAGTTTGTCTGGACTTCCTCATAGGATCCACTTTAGAGCCTCACCCTTGGGGCTCAAGGCAGTATCAACCTATGGTACTCTTGAGAAGTTCATTTCAAGGCAGCGCCTTTTTCTCCAGAACCATTTTCAAAACACTTTATACTATACACATATAGTATCTTTCAAATCATACACCTAGTATGAATCCTATATAAATCCCCTTTTCTCAAAATAGATTATTCCAAAATCGATTATTCTCAAACTAGGCTTTCCAATTTTCCAAAATTGATTTTCTTCCCAAAAATCAAAAGCCTTTCCAAAATCCATAGGTTCCAAAAACCTTTTCTCAGAATCATTCTCATAAGATCCTTTATATATATATATATATATATATATATATATATATATATATATATATATATATATATAACTTTAGAATTCTTTGGATCCCTTCAAACTTGTATAAATTCCCTTTTTATACTTCAAATACTTTCAAAAACCCTTTTCTTCTGGCAATAGATTCAACAAGGGGAGTTTATCAATCATATATACATAACTTTATTTACGCAAAACAATATTCAAGCTTGATTACTCTATAAAGTCACTTACCATATTACTTACTTCCATAAAACAAATTTCTACCATAAAAATATCCAATTTCCACTTTATTTCATCATATATTTCACAAAATATATTTTTCATTTCAAAAACCATTTTACAGTTCTTATCCACAAATTTTCAATGTCAATTTCATTCAAATCCGTACGATGTACACATATCATCCGTACGCTATACCAATCAGATCGCTCACTCGATCACACAATTTCACTTCCGAACTAGTATTGTCCATCAATCTTCCTAGTGCGGACTTAGATATGGTTTCTTGATCATAAACCATCATTCTCCTTGCATAGTCACAACTATAATAGAGAATTCCCAAAACCAATCAAAAATCCATATCCATGTTCGCCATCGAAAATCGAGTGAAAAATCCCAACTCGGATCGACATACTATCTCGAAATTCTATGCTCGAATTTGGGTCAAATCACTATGCGAATAGAATAAATACGTACATCCTACATATTTATCTTCATTGATTATTAGCTAAATCAATCCTCCTTTTTCTATTCACATTCATCTTGATTTTCATTCATTTAATCACAATTGCTTCAATCCCCATTTGGATTGTTACCTCAATTCTTATCTCAATTGGGTACTTAATTATAAACAGTTTGAACTCTGCCCAGCTTAAATTTAGAAAATAGCTTGAAAATAAAAAATAGATAAGCAGTTGAAAAATAATAATTAGTTTGTAAAATAGCTGTAAAATAGTTAAGTAGTTATAAAATAATTGTAAAGTAATTAGATAATTGAAAAATAGTTGTAAAATAGTAGTTAGTTACAAGATAGTTATAAAATAGAAATTAGTTTATAAAACAGTTGTAAAATTGTTAACTAGTTCCAAAATAATTGTGAAATAGGTAAGATGGTTTGGATTTTTAAAAAGAATTTTTTTATAGTAAATGGCTTGAAAAAAAATAGATTTAAGAAAGCTTATATAAAAATAATTTATCTTGAAAATAGTCCAGAGCCAAACTGTACCATTTCCTAATTTCCATTTCCATTAATTTCCCATCCATTAAATTGATTCAATCCCAATTCAAGTTGAATTAACCTCAATTTCTTTCCAAATTCAAATCAAATTCCATTTGAATTTACTTATTCAACTCTAATATTCCAAATCATTCAAATCAAATTTCAATTTGAACTAACTTCAAATTCCATTTTCACTTTAAACCATCTCGAATTATATATATTCGAGTTAAATTTCAAATGTTGATTTAATTTCTTTAAATCAAATTAAACTTTACTTTTAAATTAACAACTTATATTTTTAAACCATTTAATTCTGAGTCCAATTTTAAAATTCCATTTTAAATTATCTTACTTAACTTATTTTCAAAGTTCAAATAAGAGTTCAAAAATAATTTACTTTTCAGATTCTAATTTATTACCCAATTTTATCTTCGAACTTTGAAACCGATTCTTAAACAATTTTAATTTACAAATTCAATTCTTAACATTCAAATCTTAAGTTCAAAGTAATTCCATATCCTTAATTTCAAACTAAAGTTTAATTTCCCTTTTATCTCAATAATGGATATATTACCACAATCCATTTCTTCATTCATTTAAACAAATCCAATTCACAGTTTACAGAATAACAATAGGATAATATTATCCTAATTATTTTAAAACATCCATCTATTTCGAATTAGCAGATCTCAAACCCATTTTGAGATCACACAAACTCTCAATTCAAATCTGTTAGGAAATCAACTCTATGGTTTCGATGGTAACAACTATACAATGGAAATCGAATGTGTGTGTGTGTGTGTGTGTATCTATCTATATTTATAGGTAGATGATAGAGTAACATCACCAAAGAGACGAAAACAAGACTCAAGAGAAGTATCAAAAGACGTCAAATCGGTAGAAGGTGAAAAGAAATGGCACAGACACAAATAAAGCATCATATACATTTTCAGACGTCTGAGTGCAATAGCTAGACGTCTGAATGTTTTCTCTGGTTTGCAAATCAGAGAAAATCAGCCGTCTGGTACATATGCTCAGACATCTAGATAAATTTTCTGGTTCACAATTCAGAAGGAAACAGATGTCTAGAAATAAGCTCAGACGTCTGGCTAAACTCTCTGGTTCACAATTCAGAAGGAACCAGACGTCTGATAATAAACTCAGACGTCTAAATAGCAACCAGACACAAAAAACATATGAAGACCAGACGTCTGAAACATTCCTCCAGACGTCTGAATTTGAACTCGACTGAGCAATTTCAAGAGCAACTGTCACATTCGAAAGGACACATCTGCTTCTCTTTATCGCAACCCTTCATTACCAACAGAAGCGACTCTAGGAAGATTACAACAGATGCAACTATACAAGAAAACCCTTCATCATTATAAATAGCATCAGGAATGCAAAGAGTTTTCTCACCTTGCTTACTTATGCTCTTATTTCCTATACTCTGACTTATACCTGTTCTCTAGCAATCAACTACTTGTATTTAACACTTCCATATATTTAGAATTCATCATTCAATATCCTCTAGATAGATATATATATATATATATATATATATATTGGAAGCGCTTGTACTCAATAGTCAACATCAGTGTTATAGAACACATTCTTGACAAAGAAACTCTGCTATTATAAACCTGTTCCTCCGGGTCAAGTGAGAGTTAGTTGAAAGGAAAATCCGAAGAGGAGCTTCGGGACTGGACGTAGGACGGGAGGTCCGAACCAGTATAAAATCTTGGTGTGATTATTTTAATTCTCGTTGCTATTATTATCTATCTAGTTATATTATATAGTTAGCTGTTCATACTTGCATATATATCATATACGACACACTCATATAGACTTTAAATTGGTAAATTAAATCAATTTGAACGTAATAACATATGGGAATTAGTACCAAGACCTGAAGATCAATCGGTAATAGGAACAAAATAGGTATTTAAAAACAAAGCAAACGAGAATGGAAATATTGTTAGAAATAAATCACGTTCGGTTGCTCAAGGCTATAATCAAGAAGAAGGCATAGATTACGATGAAACGATTACTCCAGTGGCAAGATCAGAAGCCATTCGTACATTACTTGCCTTTGCAACTCATAACAATTTTAAACTATTTCAAATGGATGTCAAAAGTGACTTTTTGAATGGTTTTATTAAGGAAAATGTATACGTCGAACAACCACCACTATTTGTTCACAAAAAATATCCTGATCATGTTTTTAAATTACATACAGCATTATATGCTATATTTAGTAGGACAAGAGTAAATTGGGCAAAATTTATCTTCGACGAGCTCAAACACTTTTGGACTCGATCAAGGCCGTTGATCATCTATCCTACTTATATTATGAGACTTCTTCGTTCACATTATATTCCTTCTTATCTCTCGACGTTCGAAGAAATTTTGCCAAAATACGCTTCCACAAAATTCTTTTCCTTGATGCACTTACCTGAAATTCCTCAGGAATTCATGTCCTTTGAAGATTGGACGCATCATTGACAATCTAGAAGAGTTGAAAATCCTCCTCAACCACCCATTGTTCCATCTCAACAAGAAGAGGAACAATGAGAAATTACTCCTCCTCCTCCTAAACCTTTTGATTATCCGAGACAAGAAGAAATTTTAGAAACTCGACTAGAAACAAATCCAAATGAAAATATTCGAGATCTCACACTCCGGAACCAACATATACTATCTCTAAATCAAAAGTATTTGGCTAACCGAATTGAGAGCTTTGAAACTTCGTTCGCTACACGACTAGCCACAGTTGAATATTCTCTTTCAACTGTTCTATCGGTTCTTAAAGAAGTGTTACAAAGGATTCGTGGTCCAACTCCACCTTCTGACGATTGTGCAACTCCTGTACCTTCTCCTCATGCAAAACATTCTAAATTATTTGAGGACGAACCTCCAAAGGAAGCTTTAACATCTCCTTCAAAAGCTAGCACTTCTACCAAAGAAGAACCAAAGGAAGATGATACAAATCAAGCTTCACCAAAGGAGGGTGATACAATCAAGCTTCACCAAAGGAGGATGATCCAAATCAATCTTCTCCAAAGAAACTCTAAAAATTAGGAATCGTAGTTGTTTATGTTTTTGTACACATCCTTGAATTTAACTCCTTTATGCTATTAATGAAAATTTTCTTTCTTTACGATTAGCTTAATTATTACGAATTCTTTTTGATAATGTCAAAGGGGGAGAAATTTAAATATAAGCATAAAACAATAAAAATAAGCACATATTCAGGGGGAGATTTTTAGTCTATATATAAGTACATTAAATAGTTGTCATCATCAAAAAGGAGGAGATTGTTAGGAAATCAACTCTATGGTTTCGATGATAACAACCATACAATGGAAATCGAATGTGTGTATGTATATATATAGCTAGATGATAGAGTAACATCACCAAAGAGACAAAAACAAGACTCGAGAGAAGTATCAAAAGACGTCAAATCGGTAGAAGTTGAAAAGAAATGGCACAGACACAAATAAAGCATCATATACATTTTCAGACGTCTGAGTGCAATAGCCAGACGTCTGAATGTTTTCTCTGGTTTGCAAATCAGAGAAAATCAGACGTCTGGTACATATGCTCAGACGTCTGGATAAATTTTCTGGTTCACAATTCAGAAGGAAACAGACATCTGGAAATAAGCTCAGACGTTTGGTTAAACTCTCTGGTTCACAATTCAGAAGGAACTAGACGTCTGATAATAAACTCAGACGTCTGAATAGCAACCAGACACAAAAAAACATATGAAGACCAGACGTCTGAAACATTCCTCCAGACGTCTGAATTTGAACACGACTGAGCAATTTCAAGAGCAACTGTCACATTCGAAAGGACACATCTGCTTCTCTTTATCGCAACCCTTCATCACCAACAGAAGTAACTGTAGGAAGATTACAACAGATGCAACTATACAAAAAAACTCTTCATCGTTATAAATAGCATCAGGAATGCAAAGAGTTTTCTCACCTTGCTTACTTATGCTCTTATTTCCTATACTCTGACTTATACCTATTCTTTAGCAATCAACTACTTGTATTTAACACTTCCCTATATTCAGAATTCATCATTCAATATCCTCTAGATAGATATATATATATTGGAAGCACTTGTACTCAATAGTCAACATCAGTGTTATAGAACATATTCTTGACAAAGAAACTCTGCTATTGTAAACCTGTTCCTCCGCGTCAAGTGAGGGTTAGTTGAAAGGAAAATCCGAAGAGGAGCTTTGGGACTAGACGTAGGACGGGAGGTCCGAACCAGTATAAAATCCTGGTGTGATTATTTTAATTTTCGTTGCTATTATTATCTATCTGGTTATATTATATAGTTAGTTGTTCATACTTGCATATATATCATATACGACCCACTCATATAGACTTTCAAAATCTAACATTTAAGTTCCCAAGTTAAATCTCAATTTCATCTTGAAATTTTCAATTCAGATTGTTTGTTCTAAACTTATTTAGTTTTTCCCAAAATTTAATTTACTTTAATTTAATCCAGACAACTTTACCCAAATCTGAATTCCCGTTTCAAATTTTAAACTTCATATTAATAATCTTATCACCTAAGTTTAAAAACTTATTTCACTTTTGGTTTTAATATCACATTCCAAGGAAAATTCAAAACTCAACCTTAGCGTTTATTTTAAATATACATATTTATTTCCTTTACACACCATGTTACTTTAAATTTTAAACCACCTTTGGTTTTAAATTCAAAACAAATTCCTTTAAATTTTTAAACAACTCTTGTTTGAAATAGGACCCTTTCATTCAAATACATTAAATAATATTATTTATTATTTCTTTATCACTTTGAAATAATTTTCAAATTCTGGAACTATATTTAAACTTCACAACTTAAATTATCTTCAATTCCAATTTTTAAGTCATACTCACCTATTTGTTTAATTCCTTAAAACATTTCATTTTGTTTTATCATTAACAAACATTTCATTACTAAACACAACAACCATTTATGATAATAACCAAGATTATCATATCTGGAAACCAATCCATTATTATCTTATTCTGAAAATACTTCTACAAATTCAAGATTTTAATTTCAGCTTCGATCCATTTCAAACTTATCCTTATTCAATTTAAATTTGGTTGTATTACTATTACCACTTAATTCTCATTATTTTATTTTATTCCAATAATCAACAACCAATTTCTTTAATATATTTATAATTAGAAAATTTTACTTATATAAAAATGATTCAATTTTAAAGCCAATTTTAAAATCTTTATATAAGAAAATAACAAGTATGCAATCATATATATACACACACTACTCATTCTAGGGCACCACCGACCCTATCCTTATTGAGTAAACCCACCAGAGCCAAGGTTCTCGCTTAACCTTCTACTCTGATATCAAAAGTAACGACCTGGAATTTTCGATCTCAAAAATTCCAGATTGTTAGGGTAAAGAAGAAAGAGATAGAAGAAGATCATAAAACAAGTCACAGAATCTCATATTTGTAGCGGATTAAGATATAATATCAAATAATAACAGTTATACAAAAGAAAACTGTATCTGTCAATTTACATTTATTTACATCAGAGTTACAATATTTAACAAAACACCAGACAGATTAAATCTACATGCAACGGATAAAATACAATATATCACAGCGGAATACTTTCCATACGTTCCTACCATCCAGCTTGCCTCCTGAGCTTCAGAACGTCCTCATCTAAAAATCTGTAGTACTCGGTCTGAACCGAGAATTACATCAAAGTAACACCCGGGTCAGGCTGGAAACCAGCATGAGTAAACCCATCAAACAAGAAATACCAAAGCATACAACTTTTTAAAACCCGGGTAACTCATACCTTATTATGAGTTCTTAACTTGCCAAAATCAAATTCACATCTTACAATCATATCTAAGCATTACTACTCAGATTAAATGACCAATTTTTCATCATTTATTCCATCCAGCCTATATATTCCAAATCCAAACCATAAAGAATTATTGCAGATTACAAATCGAAGTGGTTTCGGGTATTTTGCTGATACCCGACCCCGGTCTCTTCGAATCCATTATCATCTTAACCCAAGTTATAAAGTGGATACAATTCAATTTTAAATTTAGGATGTCACTTTTACACAGTAATTCATCATTAATATATAACCACATTATTACTGTTCAAACCAAACATTTCATATTAGAAATATCAATCAATCATTCATAAGCAAGATGAATTAGTCACACCATCTCTAATTAATTAAATTAAATTAATTATTTCAATCATCTTTAATCCTGCTTACTTACATTAATTAATTTCAAACCAATTAATTAATCCTCCTTTAATTATCATCTTTAATTACATTAAGTAATTGGCCTTTAATAAATTACACAAATTAATTAACCTTCACCCATTCGCATTAATTACATTTATCCTTAATTAAATAATCAAATTAATTATTCTATAATTACTTACATTAATTAATTAACCTCTAATTAATCACATTTATTAATTAACTAATTCTTTAATTAATTCCTTAATTAATCAATACTTTAACTAATTACACTAAGTAATTAATCCTCAATTACATCCGTTAAGTAATTATCATTTAGTAATTTCCAGTTAATTACCCTCCCTAATTAATGACATTAAGCAATTATCCTTTAATTACTTTCATTAAGTAATTATCATTAATTAATTCCATTAAGTGATTAACCTTTAATAAATTAAACTAATTAATTGCTTTAAACTAATTACATTAGTTAATTATCTTAAATTAATTAAGTAATTATACCTTAATTACTTTTATTAATAAGATTTAAATTTAATTAAGATAAACCATTTATCTTGATTGTTCTTAACATTTATATTTTCTTAAAGTAGATGCTTGAAATTAATCACTTGAGAACTTTTAATTGATAATTTAATATACTATTCTTAAACACTTACTTAATTAAGTTATATTTGAAAATACTTAGGGGTTTAATTTAATCAATTAAACCAATATAATTAATCAAAACCAACCAAATTAAATTTAAAAACATTCTATTTAAAAATTTAAATTTAAAACTTGTTTAAGACAGTTAGCTTTAAACGTGTTTCAAAAACTTGTTATTTTAAAACAGATAGACAAATTAATTTGCTTTAAAACCTGGCCACCTCCTTCTTTTATATATATATATATATATATATATATATATATATATATATAGCTTGAAGACCTGATACGAAATTACCCCATATATTTAAAATCTGGTTAAAACAAAGCAACCCGAGCCACCCTTCCTTCTACCCATACTTTAACGACCCAGAATTTTTATTATTTAAAATTTGAATATTTAATTAATTTTAAATATTAATAAGTGAATTTATAAGTCGAATAAAATTTATTTCGAATATTGGATTTAATTGAATAATTAAATCGATAATTTAATATGTGAAATATGGAAATAATTGAAAATTGGGTTAAATATGATTGAAAATGATTTGTAAAATTTTATTTTATTATATGGGAGTTAGAATGATATTTTATAACTTTTAAAATCGAATTAAAAGTTTATTTGTGAAAATTGAATATTTTAATATTAAAATCGACTAGTGAAAATAGTCAATTTTTGAACAGTCTCAGAATTGGACGAAACCAGTTCCATTGGATCCGTAATAGTTAGTTATTACCGGATTTCAATTTTCGTGTCAATCGGAGTTATCGTTTGATCGTGGCAGCTCGAAACGCATCGAATTATTTTTAATATTAATTTGGCGAGTTAAAATAGCCATTTTTCAAAAAGCCTTGGATTTCGACGAAACTAGTTTCATCGGATCCGTAATGTGATATTATTGTAAGGTTTCAAATTTCGTGTCAATTGGATTTACCGTTTGTCCGATACAAATTAAAACGCCTTGAAAATCGTTTAAATCGGTTTAATTTAAATTGAACGTTTATAGCCATAACTCGCACAGATGTTCGAAATAGCTTTCGAAACCTGTTCCATTGTGTCCGGAACACGGGGTAAACCCTAGAAACGCTGGTTACGGCGCGTGAATCGGAGTTCGGAATTCCCGGATGAATAGTGATTGAAAAATTCCCTATAAATACACCTAAATTCTCACAAAAAAAAAATGAAACCCTAATCTATACGCAGGCCGCCACCAACAGAAATGAAGGGCCGAAATCTTTCCGTCTTCTTCCCCAAATCTCTTCAAATCCATGAAGTATTACAACAAACTTCCTAAACGAATATTATAGAGCATGAAGAGATCTACAACTTCAACGGTCGAGATCGTATAAGGAGCTATAGATTTGTCGATAGGGGGCCACGTTCGTCGTGCAGTCGCGCACGCATTTCTTGACATAGGGGAGGCCGAGCTTGCTTAGGTTGGGGCCGAGCGTAGAGGGGATGGAGGCGAGTTGAATGTAAGTTGTTGATCGATGCGGAAGGCGTTGTGGTGGCCGTGGTTTCGAACCCTAATATCATGCTTTGGGTTCGGCTTTACCTGAGACGTGAACGAGATGGAAGAAGATGAAACATACGGCCTTGATCTCGTGTAGAAGTTTGAACGGCCCAGATTGATTTTGGTTAGAAAAAAATAATATAAATGTTGTAAAGTTATATTATAAATTCGTTTAACTTTAAATATTTGTAACTTTTTCATACGAGGTCGAAAACGCGCGAAACCAGTTGCGTTCGAATCGTATGGACGAGCACTACGCGATGAAATTGGATTGGAGTCGTTTGGAGTTAGTGAGAATTTTGGGTAAAATTAAACGTCTGTTTAATTTTATTCGAAATAAATCGCTAAAACGAAATTGAAAATCAAGGTGAGAACTTCTCACTCAATCGAATCAGTTTCGATTTTATTTTAAATAGTTAGATTTAAAATATTTGAATGCATGTTTGAATGATGATTGTTATCTATTGATTGTTAAAATAGACATTATGCGCCGTTAGTAAGCGGATGTTATTTATTAAAAACATATACCGCGAATATTTCATAAACAGTGAAATTGGTATTATATATAATAGCAATATATATATATATATATATATATATATTGGCATATGTATATATTGGAGTTATTGATTTCCCGCATTTGTATAGCGGATGAGACCCTATTGCGCCGTCTATTAAGCGGACAATATTTTAAATCCCATATACCGCGATAATTCCGTACTGGAGCGGAATTGGTATTGTGCTAATGTTTGTGTATGCAGGAAAACAGGTTGGAGGGATCCAACTGGATTCCTCAACAGTTTTTATTTGATTTCAGATATTTTGATATTTGATGGATTATCATATCGATATATGATATCGTTGTTGTCGTGATTGACTATTTGGTATGTAGCATCATTGGACTAGATTTTGGAATTTTAAAAGGATTTCAAAGTGATTTTTGAAAGAAAACGTTTATAAAATATTTTGAATTGATCCATTTTAAATAAATAAACGTTATAATTGTAAAGTTATAAAAATTATGATTTTTGAGAAATATAGTAAAAAAACTGATTTTTGAGAATATGATGCTAATGATTTTATAAAATAGTTTAATCGGGATTTTTGAATTTATTGTGAAAAGTTTAAATATAGGATTTATAAAATTTAATTATTTTATAAATCAAAAGGATGAAATTATAAAGAAGTTTAAATACGTTTTAGAATAATAATACAAATTGATTTATATAAGATTTATAAATGGATATTTATAAATTAGAATATTTTGGATTATAAAACGAGTTTTTGTAAGTGTTTGAATGAAGTGAAAATGAATTGCATAAGTGAATGGAATTTATAAAATTATAAATGGTAAAGTTATTAAGGAATATATTTGGATAAATAAATGAATCTTATAAGTTATAAGATTTATAATTATGAAGTTCAAAGGAACGATTTTTGCAAACAAATAAATTATAAGTATTTAACTTATAATATGAACCTTTGGTATATAATTGGGGTATGAATTGAATATAGGAAAATAAAGGAATTTATAAACGTTGTTTTATAAATTCGCAAATGACTTATTTTGATAAGAAAATTGTTATAACCTATTAATGGAGTTATATTCACATTTTTGACTGTGAATAATCCTTTGAAACAAAATGAATGGAAATGATGAAATTGTTAACGTAGTATATTCACGTTTTTGAATAGTGAATAGTATGTTAAAAAAATTGTTTTGAATGTGATGTTTTAAATAGAATTAAAACAAGTTAACGATGTTTTAATTGGGTTGAGATTCGAAACCATAGATTTCAACATTGATTGTTGAAATAAACGTTTTCGAGAAATAGAAGGAAATGGTGGACTATAACACTGTTGTTATAGTAAATGATTTACGAAAGGAAATGTTTTGTATAGTATTGGGATTTATATATCTATTTTAATTTCGAATCCCTATACTAGTGATTTTGGGTTGTCGTAACGATGTTTTACGTAACATCGTTTTGGCCCAAATAAATATGATTAAGAGAATGATTTCCTTAAAGAATGAAATATATACTTAATTTCGATTAAAGTATATTGAATATTTTCCAAGTATAGAAAATAAATGGATTAAGAATTACTTATTAAATAAGTATGGGAATGTTTTCCAATATAAAGTGAATATTTAGAGAATTTATCTTTTTGAAGATAAATTGAAATGAATAATTGAAATCGTATATGCATGGATATTGTGAAATATAAATTCACTATGGAATTTATGAATGGAAAGGGAAGTTGTTTAAAAATAAATATTGATTTATTTTTGAAGTGTGAAAATTATATATCTAGTAAAGATATTTTTGGGAAATAAATAATTTGGAAAATTATTTGAAATCTGGTGATGTTGTGCATATCCATTGATAGTTCAATAACTGACTACCAATATTTACCTTTGAATGGGTAGTTGATGTGAATTGTTTGAATTTGAATGTCACACTTATTTTTGAATAAGCGCTCACTATTCGGGTTAACCGGGAAAGGACCATGGGGTCGTATAACCCATTTCGAATATGTGATACGTCGTTATGAATTGCATTTGATGACCGGTGTTGAAGACCGGATATTTGCGAAAGCGATAGGATGACCTATCGATTGTCTCTGCACTGGGTAGCTCCTGGTATAGAAATTCCCTAAGTGATGGGAAATTCGATCGGGATTGTGAATACCCGGATTGCAAGGGCTTCGTGAGAAGTGCCTTCGGTTTTGTTCGAGCCCGGAACAGACTTGTATGGATTGTATGTCTGACATTACAAATTGAGATATAAAGCCGATTTCTTTCAAATATATTTCTGTTGGTGGCGGAGAATTTATTCTCTTTGCTTAACACCCTTCTCTGAGACGTACGAGCTCAGAGGTTATGTAGTTGAAGGTTATCAGCGATATATTCCCAATTTGGTAATGTGACATGCTGAGTGTTGCTGTGAAATGATCATTGTGTTGATTATTTGTGATAGGATCGTTTATTTGATCATCTATCTTGGTGATCATCTTTATGATCATTTGTTGACCCAAAGCATGGCTTTTGTATAAAGTATGTTTTTGTGGACGTGACTTCGTCGAGCCTCACACCCCGTGAATGGTCAAAACAGGAAAGATGCAGCAAGGTTATGAGGGGTAGCGCCCTTTAGGATATGTGCATTTCCTTCTGGAAAAGGGTGGTATCATGGTATGGAGCCCAGATACTTACTCATGTTGAAAACACTTTATGATTGTGTGAATTGATTGCGAGCGCTCGGTTGAAAGGTCCCAAAGGACCGGGGGATGGCATATTCGGTCAGTTGTTACTCAGTTAGGGGTAACCCGGCCTTGTGTTGGTAGAGATCCGGTTTGGTTCTCGGGGATGTCCATCCAGAGGCATTCTCATGTGGCAATGGGAAGTTCCTTGGCCTGATCATTCGTTGGAAATCCAAAGAAACAATACGATCTTGTACGGTATTAGTTGTAGAACCTATCATTCACTTATGGTGGCGCCCCACTGTTTGGATGGTAGCTATAGTAGGCATAGTTCGGAATGTCTATGCTGGCTAAGATTTATATTCTACTTTCGAAATAAATTTTTCCTACACTATGCACTAGTAATAATATAAAATGTTCTTTTTAATGCGTATCAAGCATCTTTGACTATCATAAGGAGAAATCTCCTCTGATTCTGCGTTTGCATTGTGTGTGTGTGCGGGAGGCCTTATGGTAGTCTCATTTTAAAAGCATTGCGAATTGACTTTAAAAATATTCCTCTATTTTGATTTTTAAAGATAAATAAACTGTTTTGAGTTCTCACACCAGTCACATGACTGACTCGGAGTTTATTGTTTTCCTTCCTAAACTCTGGGTGCCCACCAATTTCCACACGGGCAGTCAAGAGTTAAGGTTTATCAGGATATTCTGGATATTCTGGAGTTGCTGGAGGCAAGCTGGATGGCATGGCGTATTACTTATATAGTATTTTTTTTTCCGCTGCACTGTTTGTTGTTGTTGTCGTACACTCTGATGATATGATGTAATGAAATGTAATGTATGAAATGTAGTAACTGATATAGTTTTTTGTTTAAAGATTATTCATTTATTATTATATGTTGTTCCGCTGCGATTGTGAGATTCTGTTGTTGTTCTGTTGTTTTCTTCTATTCCGTTCTATTCTCTTTTCTCTCCTCTCTCTATTTTTCTATCTTCTTCTCTCTTTTTCTCTCTTTCTTTTTCTTAAAACCCTAAGTGTTCGGTTTTCCGTCGTTCGATTGCTCGGCAGTCGATAAAGTGAGTATCGATGTTGAATTTTCGAAAGTCGAAGATCTGGGTCCTTACAGTTGGTATCAGAGCATATGGTTAAGCGACAACCATGGTTCTGTTGGGTATTACTCATTAGAGATAGAGTCAGTAGTACTCTAGAATGAGTTGAGTGTAATAATAGCTATGAGAGCGTATTTGTTAGTGAATATAAAATTGTTTTGTATTGTGTTGACTTATCGGTTGATTGTTTATAGATTCCAGTCGATGTAGTCTATCTAACTATCGTAGAAAGGGGTTTCTAAACTCTTAAACAAGATAAACCGACACGATATTGTTTTAAAATTGGGTAAATGAAATAATTTTACCTTGATTATATTTTATATATAAAGGAATAATTTTTCAGAATTATTAAAGTGTATATAAGTTGATTGTTTAGTTGTTTGAATAATCTAAATTAAAGAGTAATTGTATAAGCAAATGAATTATAAGAATTGAATTATAATTAAAATGAATTACAATTGTGAAATAAACTTATATATAAGAAGTGAAACTATATGAATATTTATGAATATGAGTTATAAATAAAAAAATGAATTTAAAGTTAAATGAAAATTTACTTTAGAATTGGAAGCTGAATTGATTTATAAGTTGGAATTTAAGTAAAAACAAGTGATGTTTATAAATGGAATATAACTTAAGTGATATTGAATGAAATTGATATTGGTATCAAAATAAATTAATAAAGTTAAGTGATAAATGTGAACTTAAGTTATGTAAATGAAATTCAACTTTAGTAATTGCATTGAATGAATGGATTGAATGTTAATCAATTGAATGTGAATTAAGTTGATATGAAATGATGAATATAAGTGTTAATTCATTAAAATCTAATGTTATTAGAAGTTGAATAGTTGAATAAAAATCAATTAATTTAACCAAATTGAATGAATATAAGCAAAGGAATTTGGTTGAATTAATATACATTGGTTGTTATATGATTGTTAGTTGATTGATTGTATATAATTCATTAAGTATTAATGAAATTGGAAGTTAAGTGAATCTTGAGTAAAATTGAATTTGATTTGGAAGTGAACCAACTTGAATATGAATTAGTGAATATAAACTAATTGAAATTGAATGTTAGTAAGAACATCCACTATTAATGAATCAAATGTGATTAAATTGAAAACCTATTTCATTGAATATTAATGAGAATATAAATGAATATTTATTGGTTATGAATGATAGTTGGTTGATGTTTGCAATTGTTGCCTTCACTACATTTGCTATGTTGGCATATATAGTTATTATGTTGCTATATGATGTATATCGATACTATTATCTATATACATGTTCTCATGTTGTTTGTTGAGTGTTTAGTAGGTGCGGATCGCGTTTGCTTCGCATTTGGAGCTCGCTTTCGCACTATATTAGCCGTATATGCTCGCTAATAAAATATAAGGTACATATCTCGGATTACATGCCGTACTTTTATACTTTTTTCCCTGCGGGATGCCTCATTACTTGATGAGATGTATATTTGTGATATATATACTGTCATTTTTTTTTCGGATCGAGCCGCGCAAAGGAGACTATGGCGAATTTTTCCGGAAATTTAAGGCGTTAGAAAAATTTGAGAAAAATTGGAAAATTCTGAAAACTTTAACTTTGATTTAGAATTGAAAGTTAAACAATAATAATTGTTTTTGAAAGATAACTAAGTATGATTTGAAACTTAGTAAAGTATTATGAGAAGTTTGACTATGAATTTTGGAAAATTAATAGATTCTATAACCTTTCTTACTTGTTAATTTCGAGGACGAAATTCTTTTAAGGGGGGAAGATTGTAACGACCCAGAATTTTTATTATTTAAAATTTGAATATTTAATTAATTTTAAATATTAATAAGTGAATTTATAAGTCGAATAAATTTTATTTCAAATATTGGATTTAATTGAATAATTAAATCGATAATTTAATATGTGAAATATGGAAATAATTGAAAATTGGGTTAAATATGATTGAAAATGATTTGTAAAATTTTATTTTATCATATGGGAGTTAGAATGATATTTTAGAACTTTTGAAATCGAATTAAAAGTTTATTTGTGAAAATTGAATATTTTAATATTAAAATCGACTAGTGAAAATAGTCAATTTTTGAACAGTCTTAGAATTGGACGAAACCAGTTCCATTGGATCCGTAATAGTTAGTTATTATCGGATTTCAATTTTCGTGTCAATCAGAGTTATCATTTGATCGTGGCAGCTCGAAACGCATCGAATTATTTTTAATATTAATTTGGCGAGTTAAAATAGCCATTTTTCAAAAAGTCTCGGATTTCGACGAAACCAGTTTCATCGGATCCGTAATGTGATATTATTGTAAGGTTTCAAATTTCGTGTCAATTGGATTTACCGTTTGTCCGATACAAATTAAAACGCCTAGAAAATCGTTTAAATCGGTTTAATTTAAATTGAACGTTTATAGCCATAACTCGCACAGATGTCCGAATTAGCTTTCGAAACCTGTTCCATTGTGTCCGGAACGCGGGGTAAACCCTAGAAACGCTGGTTACGGCGCGTGAATCGGAGTTTGGAATTCCCGGATGAATAGTGATTGAAAAATTCCCTATAAATACACCTAAATTCTCACAAAAAATAAATAAAATGAAACCCTAATCTATACGCAGGCCGCCACCAACAGAAATGAAGGGCCGAAATCTTTCCATCTTCTTCCCCAAATCTCTTCAAATCCATGAAGTATTACAACAAACTTCCTAAACGAATATTGTAGAGCATGAAGAGATCTACAACTTCAACGGTCGAGATCGTATAAGGAGCTATAGATTTGTCGATAGGGGGCCGCGTTCGTCGTGCAGTCGCGCACGCATTTCTTGACATAGGGGAGGCCGAGCTTGCTTAGGTTGGGGCCGAGCGTAGAGGGGATGGAGGCGAGTTGAATGGAAGTTGTTGATCGATGCGGAAGGCGTTGTGGTGGCCGTGGTTTCGAACCCTAATATCATGCTTTGGGTTCGGCTTTAACTGAGACGTGAACGAGATGGAAGAAGATGAAACATACAGCCTTGATCTCGTGTAGAAGTTTGAACGGCCCAGATTGATTTTGGTTAGAAAAAAATAATATAAATGTTGTAAAGTTATATTATAAATTCGTTTAACTTTAAATATTTGTAACTTTTTCATACGAGGTCGAAAACGCGCGAAACCAGTTGCGTTCGAATCGTATGGACGAGCACTACGCGATGAAATTGGATTGGAGTCGTTTGGAGTTAGTGAGAATTTTGGGTAAAATTAAACGTATTCGAAATAAATCGCTAAAACGAAATTGAAAATCAAGGTGAGAACTTCTCACTCAATCGAATCAGTTTCGATTTTATTTTAAATAGTTAGATTTAAAATATTTGAATGCATGTTTGAATGATGATTGTTATCTATTGATTGTTAAAATAGACATTATGCGCCGTTAGTAAGCGGATGTTATTTATTAAAAACATATACCGCGAATATTTCATAAACAGTGAAATTGGTATTATATATAATAGCAATGTATATATATTGGCATATGTATATATTGGAGTTATTGATTTCCCGCATTTGTATAGCGGATGAGACCCTATTGCGCCGTCTATTACGGATAATATTTTAAATCCCATATACCGCGATAATTCCGTACTGGAGCGGAATTGGTATTGTGCTAATGTTTGTGTATGCAGGAAAACAGGTTGGAGGAATCCAACTGGATTCCTCAACAGTTTTTATTTGATTTCAGATATTTTGATATTTGATGGATTATCATATCGATATATGATATCGTTGTTGTCGTGATTGACTATTTGGTATGTAGCATTATTGGACTAGATTTTGGAATTTTAAAAGGATTTCAAAGTGATTTTTGAAAGAAAACGTTTATAAAATATTTTGAATTGATCCATTTTAAATAAATAAACGTTATAATTGTAAAGTTATAAAAATTATGATTTTTGAGAAATATAGTAAAAAACTGATTTTTGAGAATATGATGCTAATGATTTTATAAAATAGTTTAATCGGGATTTTTGAATTTATTGTGAAAAGTTTAAATATAGGATTTATAAAACTTAATTATTTTATAAATCAAAAGGATGAAATTATAAAGAAGTTTAAAGACGTTTTAGAATAATAATAAAAATTGATTTATATAAGATTTATAAATGGATATTTATAAATTAGAATATTTTGGATTATAAAACGAGTTTTTATAAGTGTTTGAATGAAGTGAAAATGAATTGCATAAGTGAATGGAATTTATAAAATTATAAATGGTAAAGTTATTAAGGAATATATTTGGATAAATAAATGAATCTTATAAGTTATAAGATTTATAATTATGAAGTTCAAAGGAACGATTTTTGCAAACAAATAAATTATAAGTATTTAACTTATAATATGAACCTTTGGTATATAATTGGGGTATGAATTGAATATAGGAAAATAAAGGAATTTATAAACGTTGTTTTATAAATTCGCAAATGACTTATTTTGATAAGAAAATTGTTATAACCTATTAATGGAGTTATATTCACATTTTTGACTGTGAATAATCCTTTGAAACAAAATGAATGGAAATGATGAAATTGTTAACGTAGTATATTCACGTTTTTGAATAGTGAATAGTATGTTAAAAAAATTGTTTTGAATGTGATGTTTTAAATAGAATTAAAACAAGTTAACGATGTTTTAATTGGGTTGAGATTCGAAACCATAGATTTCAACATTGATTGTTGAAATAAACGTTCTCGAGAAATAGAAGGAAATGGTGGACTATAACACTGTTGTTATAGTAAATGATTTACGAAAGGAAATGTTTTGTATAGTATTGGGATTTATATATCTATTTTAATTTCGAATCCCTATACTAGTGATTTTGGGTTGTCGTAACGATGTTTTACGTAACATTCGTTTTGGCCCAAATAAATATGTTTAAGAGAATGATTTCCTTAAAGAATGAAATATATACTTAATTTCGATTAAAGTATATTGAATATTTTCCAAGTGTAGAAAATAAATGGATTAAGAATTACTTATTAAATAAGTATGGGAATGTTTTCCAATATAAAGTGAATATTTAGAGAATTTATCTTTTTGAAGATAAATTGAAATGAATAATTGAAATCGTATATGCATGGATATTGTGAAATATAAATTCACTATGGAATTTATGAATGGAAAGGGAAGTTGTTTAAAAATAAATATTGATTTATTTTTGAAGTGTGAAGATTATATATCTAGTAAAGGTATTTTTGGGAAATAAATAATTTGGAAAATTATTTGGAATCTGGTGATGTTGTGCATATCCATTGATAGTTCAATAACCGACTATCAACATTTACCTTTGAATGGGTAATTGATGTGAATTGTTTGAATTTGAATGCCACACTTATTTTTGAATAAGCGCTCACTATTCGGGTTAACCGGGAAAGGACCATGGGGTCGTATAACCCATTCTGAATATGTGATACGTCGTTATGAATTGCATTTGATGACCGGTGTTGAAGACCGGATATTTGCGAAAGCAATAGGATGACCTATCGATTGTCTCTGCACTGGGTAGCTCCTGGTATAGAGATTCCCTAAGTGATGGGAAATTCGATCGGGATTGTAAATACCCGGATTGCAAGGGCTTCGTGAGAAGTGCCTTCGGTTTTGTTCGAGCCCGGAACAGACTTGTATGGATTGTATGTCTGACATTACAAATTGAGATATAAAGCCGATTTCTTTCAGATATATTTCTGTTGGTGGCGGAGAATTTATTCTCTTTGCTTAACACCCTTCTCTGAGACGTACGAGCTCAGAGGTTATGTAGTTGAAGGTTATCAGCGATATATTCCCAATTTGGTAATGTGACATGCTGAGTGTTGCTGTGAAATGATCATTGTGTTGATTATTTGTGATAGGATCGTTTATTTGATCGTCTATCTTGGTGATCATCTTTATGATCATTTGTTGACCCAAAGCATGGCTTTTGTATAAAGTATGTTTTTATGGGCGTGACTTCGTCGAGCCTCACACCCCGTGAATGGTCAAAACAGGAAAGATGCAGCAAGGTTATGAGGGGTAGCGCCCTTTAGGATATGTGCATTTCCTTCTGGAAAAGGGTGGTATCATGGTATGGAGCCCAGATACTTACTCATGTTGAAAACACTTTATGATTGTGTGAATTGATTGCGAGCGCTCGGTTGAAAGGTCCCAAAGGACCGGGGGATGGCATATTCGGTCAGTTGTTACTCAGTTAGGGGTAACCCGGCCTTGTGTTGGTAGAGATCCGGTTTGGTTCTCGGGGATGTCCATCCAGAGGCATTCTCATGTGGCAATGGGAAGTTCCTTGGCCTGATCATTCGTTGGAAATCCAAAGAAACAATACGATCTTGTACGGTATTAGTTGTAGAACCTATCATTCACTTATGGTGGCGCCCCACTGTTTGGATGGTGGCTATAGTAGGCATAGTTCGGAATGTCTATGCTGGCTAAGATTTATATTCTACTTTCGAAATAAATTTTTCCTACACTATGCACTAGTAATAATATAAAATGTTCTTTTTAATGCGTATCAAGCATCTTTGACTATCATAAGGAGAAATCTCCTCCGATTCTGCGTTTGCATTGTGTGTGTGTGTGCGGGAGGCCTTATGGTAGTGTCATTTTTAAAAGCATTGCGAATTGACTTTAAAAATATTCCTCTATTTTGATTTTTAAAGATAAATAAACTGTTTTGAGTTCTCACACCAGTCACATGACTGACTCGGAGTTTTTTGTTTTCCTTCCTAAACTTTGGGTGCCCACCAATTTCCACACGGGCAGTCAAGAGTTAAGGTTTATCAGGATATTCTGGATATTCTGGAGTTGCTGGAGGCAAGCTGGATGGCATGGCGTATTACTTATATAGTATTTTTTTTTCCGCTGCACTGTTTGTTGTTGTTGTCGTACACTCTGATGATATGATGTAATGAAATGTAATGTATGAAATGTAATAACTGATATAGTTCTTTGTTTAAAGATTATTCATTTATTATTATATGTTGTTCCGCTGCGATTGTGAGATTATGTTGTTGTTCTGTTGTTTTCTTCTATTCCGTTCTATTCTCTTTTCTCTCCTCTCTCTATTTTTCTATCTTCTTCTCTCTTTTTCTCTCTTTCTTTTTCTTAAAACCCTAAGTGTTCGGTTTTCCGTCGTTCGATTGCTCGGCAGTCGATAAAGTGAGTATCGATGTTGAATTTTCGAAAGTCGAAGATCCGGGTCCTTACACATACTCAACCCCGAGATCAATCCTCCTTCTACTTCCTATCGAAAAACTCAATTTTTTTTCAAAGCTCTCCTCTTCTTCCCTGACGCTACACCAACAAGCAAAACGACAGAAATGCAAGGCCACCTGTGCACGTGCATACACGTTCCTGCCAATTTCGATCCATGCTCCGACCACTATCAAGTCGGTGACACTTCCTAAAGACAATCGACCACCCAGCACGGTCATTCGCACCAGAAAACGCAATCGAGAAAGTCGATTCAACTGAACCCAGACATTGCTCGACGAAGACCACACTGTGCCACCACCTCAGGTCGTCGGAAACCCCGACTCTCCGCCCAAACCTACGTCGTAGGCTCATGCACTGATCTCACCTACTCCGACCAAGTCCGATTCAACTTCGTCGTCGCGATGATCCCGATTACATCTTCAAAGCCATCAGGCTATAAAACCCTACAATTCTATCGTGTTGTCTCCCCGATGATCATTGAACCCTCCAACCATTTTTGCCGACATCGCCTACCTCCAGGCTTGCTTCACCCAAGAACTCGCGACTCTAAATTTTCCTGATCATCGGAAAACGTTTAAAACCCACTTTCCAATCAACATGCAATTCCTTTCGAATTAAAAACCTAAAAATCTTGCTTTTAGTTTTAAAAAAATCCTAGTTTTCGATTACAAATCGAATTATAAACCTGAAATAAGAAATCATTCGAGTCAAAATTTGATAAGATTGGGATTTCACTGTACTTCTTACTCTCTATAAAAATCTAGTTACTGATTTAGCTTAAAAATATTTTTAAAATTGGCATCATGGTATAACAAAATAAGCTTTGTTCATACATTATGTCCTCAAGAAGATCAGGGAAGGAGAACATTTTATCAAATCTTAAACCTGAACAACAAACACAGAACAAATATTCTATAAATAGACATACAAACCCATTCAATTCATATATATATATATATATATATATATATATATAATTCATATTAAACAATCATATGAACATTTATCACACTTCACTTCAAATTACTACATGCGACAAGATTTTTAAATCAGGTTAGAAATTTGTTTACTCACATGTTTTAAACAGAGAAACCAGAGAACTTAAGACTGGAAACTTGATTTAATTCTTTGAACTGAAACTGGAGTTGATCAGAGATGAAATGATTTGCCTACTGATGTTGTTGATCTTGGATTTGAAAAGCTTGCTTTTGTTTTCAGATTGGAGAAGATTGCCTTTTAGCTTCAACTTGAATTTGTTTTTAGATTTGAATTTGAGAAAAAGTTTTCTTTTGCTGGTTATTTTATCTGAACTATTGTTACAGACTTTTTCTTTTCTTTGTTTTTGAATATTTAGATAGGAAAAAAAAGAAGAAATGAAGAGGAATGATATATGTTTTTATAGACTTAAATTAGGATTTATTAAAAATAAAAGAAAATGAAAAATAATAGTGACACTTGTCTTAAAATCTAACACTTGTCATTTTTATTAATTAATCACCTTACACTTGTAGTCAAAAAGATTTATATATAAACATTTGTAATTTTGCATGAATATATTAGTTTTTAAATGGTTTAAAAATCTTTTAAAATTAATTTCCTAAATTAGTAAATACATATCTTAATTTATATAAATGAAATCCCTTAGAAGAAAATAGTATAAAACAACCACCTTCTAAATAAAATCATATATAACATATTTCTAAATCTAAAATAAAATTAAGATATATATATATCTTTTGAATTTAAAATTCAAATCCAAATTCAAATTCAATTTAAAAATCAAATTTAAAATAAACTCAAATTTATATATATTTAAACAAACACAAATTAAATTTGTAAATAATAATTTAAAATCTGTTTATATCTATATTTAAAAACAACACATTATTATTTTTGTTTGAAAATAACAATTTTACTAATTTTTAAATAATAAATAAAGAAGATTATCACATTTTAAATTGTTTGAATTACATCAATATCTTTACTATTTCACAATGAATTTATATATGTATACACTTAAGATTTCCAACATTATGGAATTTTGAATATATCTATTATATATATACGTTAATTTACTGCAAAATTTATTATTTCTAGAAATTTATATTTCAATATTTATTATAGATTCAAATTTATTTATATTTCCAGATATCAGAATTTTATCTGTTCAACTGAATAAACCGGTTAATTATCCACTTATCGGATGTCCAAAATCCGGGTTATCACAAATTCACCTTAAACCCAAATCAAGTTATAAAAATCATATATTTTAAAATTTCAAATTTAATAAATTTCAAATAAAACTTATTTAAGTTTAATTCTTAAATAAATTCAATTTCAAATAAATTTCAAATTTGTCTTCCAACCATAATTTATTTAAATCATTATAAACTATATATTAAAATATAATTTAAATAAATACTTAACCATATTATCTTTAATAAAATCAAACTTTATTATCAACTTATTCTATATTAAAGCAAATTTATACATAGCTTAAAATCAAGAATAAATTAACATTTATATAATCTCTAAGATCAATATTCATATAAAACCATATATTTCTTTACAGAAACATAGAAATCATTTCAAAATATTTTTATATAGAGATAGCGCTGTTTGTATATCCTATGGTCAAGTGATACGGATATTTATCATTTCAATCCGCAATTTAATATTTTACGGTTGTATATCATTTCAAATTGCAATCCCGAATTAATGATTATCCATAACGAACTTGCATTTTATAACGATATAAACTAAACATCCATTCAACCAATATCAACAATATACATCCATCACAATCATAAATATCAATATAGAAACTGATAATAAATAATAGGTATTTAACTTGCGGTTTATATGCAATAACAAATTAAATAACAATTTAATTCAAATGAATTCAATTTAACTGAGATGATGATTAAAATATACCAAACAATCATAAATAAATTCCTAATCACATCATGAATTAAATTTAACAAACATAAGAAATTTTAGAAGTTGTGAGTGGGTTAAAACACTCACCTTTGAATTTAAATTAAATTTAAATCCAATTCAAACCCAAAATTTGAACAGTCTTAGAATTTTTCGAAACCAGCATCAAAATACCTGGAATTTCGATACGATCCTAGCGGAAGAAACCACACGTAAATCAGACCTCGTACGAAGAAGTTACGTACGTTAGAACACTATACGATTTATGATTAAATTTAAATAACAGGAAAATAGATACAGGGAAGAACTTGCAAAAAAAATTAGTCTCAAAGACAAAAAGTTTGTTTTTTAGTCTGAAAGATACTTTTAGTGCAAACAAAAAATGATAGTTATAACTATCATTCTGTGATTTACACTAAAAAGTGTCCTTCAACCTAAAAAACAAACTTGTTGTCCCTGAGACTAAATTTTTTTGCAACTTTTTCCTTGAGCCTAAAAACCCCTTTAAATAAACAGATTAAATAAATTTATACCACTAGTTCACATGTCAGTGTCTCCTTAAAGAAAGCTACAGGAGCCCTACCACCGATGAACAAAAAACGCACGGCCTCACCCAAATTCAACGTCGCCTCCTGGACTCTGATCAGCCGTGCCATTGGAGGCTGGCTCCGCCTTCGATGTTGTTCCCCCTAAGCCTCACAGATCGCATGACAAGCCAGCCGCCGCCGCTGTCTCTATAAACTCTAATGGATTTAATTTGGCCGATCTAGCCGTCAACACATCAAGCAACCCACTCTGATGGACAACGCTTGACTCTCTCCATAGCCCGGTATCGTCGATTTGACGATCTGTTGCAGTTGATCACGACGAAATTGAAAGGCCAAGATTTGTTCTTCAATTTGTGGACAAACAGTGGTTCAAATTGGAAAATGAATTACATATCTGAGATGCGGTCGTCGAGAGCTTCAAATCGATATATAATTCGATATAGTTTGAGGAGATTTAATTTTCGATTTGATTTTCGATTTGAATTTGCAGTTTGGGATATAGGGTTTTGTCTGCCATTGAAAGAGGAGAATCAAGTAGAATTGTACATACATTACTGAGGAGTTAAGAAATAGGCTAGGGTTTATAGCCGGATATTTATAGGTAGGTTAGAAAATAGAAATAATGGATCGGATTTGATTTGGGTTGGAACGATAAACGACCCAAAAAGTCGTTCTGCCTCCGAAACGAAAGAGGGTCAACCCATATATATCGAAAGAGATGTTTTTAAATATTTTAAATAAAATGGAAATGGTTTCAAGTTCAAATTCCATCGTATGAAGAAGTTATGCTAAAATCAAGTTATTTCAAATTGATTTGAATTGATTTCAATTAAATTGATTTCAAGGCGTTTCGAGGCTGTACGATCAAACGACAAGTCCGATTTCTATGAAACTTGAAATTCTATAATAATTTACTGTTACGGATCCGATGAAAATAGTTTCGTCAAAATCTGAGTCAGTGGCCAAAATGGATATATTTCAGTTAGTTAAATAAGTAAATATTAAATCAATTAAATCAAAATTTTCAAATTCCAATTCCATAATTAACAAAACTTATCATTTTTTATTTCTTAAACAATTACCATACTTTGAACAATTTAGATATCAATTCAAAGTTAATTACTTTTCCCATTTTCATATCTAATTTCAATTTTAATAAATCATTAATTATGAATTGAAATTCCAATAAAAATCCATTTATTTGATTTCTCAACCTAGTTATGAAATCCATTATTGACTTATAATCTCATAGCTAATATTAACATTGGTTTGTATACAAGTACATCAATAATTTCCCAATTCATCCAAATATCAATTGTCATAGTATTTAACTTCATTTATTGTGAATTGAATTCCATTTAATTATAATTAATTCCAAATAACTGATTTGATTCAATTCTAATCCTTTTTATTAAGTCTTTTATTACTCTATACCTAGTTGATATTTGTTTGTCTTTCATTACATTAATATTTTTAAATTCCCATCTTTCCTTTGTATTAAATGTTATTTTCAATTATATTGAATTTGTCCAATATATACATTTATTATAATTAAAACCTTAATCAATTTATTCAACTTAGTTTCATTCTTTTATTTTTATTTATGAATAAAATATACATTCTCATTTATGTCATTACATTCACACTTTACAATCACAGTCCTATCTTGCATTAATGAACATTTACTTACATTCAAATGTAATTGATTTCCTACTTTGAATTTAGCAGCCTAAATAAAAGGGTAACTTGCATAAATGTTATCACTTCTTTATATTACACTCAAGTTTATTATTTCCACTAATTATCAGAATTGCTTACATAATGTTGAATTCATTCAATTACCATTAGTTTTACAAATTCATTTATTCATACATTTATTTACTTATATTAAATTTTATACCCAAATGTAATCGTTACAACTAAATTAATAGACCAATTAAATAGTAACTTACAACTGTTACTATAACCTTAATTTACATTTATGAATTCAGTATTTCCACACAAATATTACAATTTCTTGCATAACTCAAATTTTATTCAATGATCATTTATTTCATACTATTTCATTTTATTAAACCAATGTTTACATTGGTTTTCTTATATAAATTCTATAACCAATCATAACAATTTACATTATTTTATCATTAGAAGTCTACTTCAATAGTTAATAATTAGTTTTACTTACCATTGTTACATTTCATTTTAGCATTCATTTCATTATTAAATTACAAAGATTTTATTTCTTTTCAAAATAAATTACCAAAACTCATAAAATAATCAAATAAAATAGTTGAAAATTTAGGGTCGTTACACTCTCCTCCACTCAAAATTTTCGTCCCCGAAAAGGAAAAAGAAGGTCAAAGAAAGAATTAAGTAAATAATACATCTTATTCAAAAATACTAACTTTATAAACAAATAAATTTACAAAATAAATTAATTTGAATAAAATATATCAGTTAAAAACCATAAAATCTTTTTATACTCAAATTAATAAAGGTTTGGAAGACATTTTTCAAAATTTTCTAAGTCCAAAGTTTACGGAAAATTTCGACAGAGTCTCCTTTGTACAGAGAGGCTCGGGAGAAAATATAATATCCATTTTAACAATATATATCACAATATCTCAAAATAATATCTTCCAACAACGGGAAAAACAATATAATAACGCTATAAAACCATAATCTGACAATGTACCTATTTGTCGGGCAATTAACGCTTATTTATGAAACCAAAAGCAGTAGCAATTACTTCCATAACATGTATCTCGCTTATATAATCCCAAAAAGACTTAATAATTATATAGAATGAAATATTAAAGTTGTTTTATCCACTAACAAACAAGTCAATGTCAAACAAAAATAATCACTTACAACCACAGCATACAATCATCGTACAAAATCAATATAAATCAATTATCCATCCAAAGCAAACAAAACAAATGGTTTGTTTGGGTTTTTTAGACATTATAAATTGCATAGCATGACAAATAAGCTACTAAGCATATCCTCTGCTCAACAGTCTTAGATAAAGCTCAACAAATTATTCATACATCGAAACAATTAGAAATATCATTTTCCAAACAATCCATAAACCAAAAACGAACAACAGATTCCAACATTATTTGTGTTTGTTCATATTAATTTCTTTTCACATTTGTATCTTCCTTCAATTTCATTCATACAATGACTATTTCATTCAAATATATTCATGTAATACTTATTTCCATTTGCTTATATCCCTGACTTACAAAAATTCATTTATCCATACAATGCAAATTTCTTTTATTTGCATTACATTCATTACTTAATTTCATGTATTTACAGTATTCATCATTTCTACTTATTTTATTTATAAATAACTTCAACCATTTACTTAAGTTTACTATCATTTATTTATAATACTTACATTTCTATTACATTAAATTAATAGCATTTCAGTCATAACTTAAGTTTATAACCATTATAACATCAAATTCTTATTTATAAAAGTAATTCATTGAATCTTTCTACTACATAAGTTTTAATTGTAAATTTTCCATTACATTTTCTTATTAGACATTTCAACTTTAAATATTTTGGTAAGTTATATGTATGTTTTTAACAATGTAATTAAAAGTTACACAAATTTATCTTATTCCATTTTGGTAAATAAATATTCAATATTACCTTTTCTTATATTTCATTTCCTTTGTTTTATGGTTGCAAATTTCAACTTTCTTATATTCTTCAATTATAATTTAGCATTTTAATTTCTTATTTTCATTTAGAAGTTTCAATTATTAAATAGTTAAATTTCATTTCAATAATTAAAATCTCTAATTTACAGAAATTTAAGAACCAAATGCCGGGTTTCACTCCAAATCGTTTAAAAATAATAGGATGATGTATATACTTATAATATATATATCTGATTATATTTAAAGCAATTTGAAATCTACATTTGTTCATCGAAATAAATCTGTAGTAAAACTACTACAGTGGTCTTCCCACTTCGAAACTCGAAAATGAAAGTCGATTATGCGTGCACTCATCACCGAAATTATTTTTCAGTGACAGAGAGGGAGTACAGAACTTATTTCTTTCCAAAATTTCTTTAAAACAGTTCTTTCAAATTATACTGAAATATTTATATCGGAAAATACTTCTATCAATATTATTATATCCCGAAATTATTTGAAAGAAAGTTTCAAAACCTTGGAACTTAAGTTCTAAATTTCCAATTTTACTATTTTTATTTGTAAATTTTATTTTACAACCAATATTTATAATTTTCACTACCTACCAACAAATATATATTATGGCCAAATATGTCATTTATAAAATTACTATTTTATATATAAAAATATACAAGAGGCAAAATTATTTCATTTACCTACATTTCCAAACAAATATTGTGTTGGTCTTTGCTATTAAGTGTTTAGAAATCCCTAATGATGTTATAGCGTACTATGCACCAAAAAGAATTAATAAATACAAAACGAAACAAATTAACACAACATCAAAACCTTTTATAACACTAACAAATATGCTCTCTCATATATATACACTCGGCGACCCATCATAGGGTATTACTACCCTATTAATAAAGAGTCAGACCCCACAAAGCTAAGATTTTCGCTAAACCAAAGCTCTGATACCAATTGTAAAGGATCGCCTTTTCGTAAACCTTAAATCGACGATAAACCACACACGTCAGACTCAAATAATATAAAAGAGCATATTGTTATTGGGGTGAATAAGAAAAGCAGAGAAAGAAATAAAAAAAATAGAATCTCACATCGGAATGACAAAATATAATAATCAAATAACAGTTCGTGAAGCTGTTTTACAAAACATTTCATTATATTTATACAACATATATCAGAGTTACACATGCCAGAGAATAATAAATAATGCAGTGGAATACATGATGCAGCGAAATATAATGAATAATAAAAAAAAAAATCTTCGTCTTCGTCCTCCAGCAATAAGGTCTTCAAATCCTGAAATGCTCAAGCAGACCCGAGCGAATTGAAAAGACTAAACACTCGAGTCAGAACTAAAAGATCTTATGTAAGTTAAATCAATGGTAAAATATGAGCGGAACGGCGTTAGAGATGTTTACGGGGTTTGAAATCTCCTATCCAGTGTCTAACGTGAGTGCAGTAACTTAAGAGATGTTCAGGATTTACATCTCATAAGGATCCGTTAAACTATCTACTATTTAGTAATATACGTTATTATAATAATGTCTAAAGTAAAGTATACAATATTTAAAAATAGCGTTAAGGTGTTACCCATATCCCTCTTAACACATTTTATAGTGCCAATAGTCTATAAAGTACCGTAATACCTCCTGATCGGGAGGCTACCAAAGGATATCCTATAGGTACAACACAAATCAAACTCGTACAAGGCGTGCTAGGGTAGATGACATGGAACAACTAGGAAATGCCAGGGTAGATAAACCAATTACGCTTTCGGACCGGTGGTAACACGTAGCAGCTACTACCGCCCACCTCGAGCCACATCCCTAAATCAAAAGGGCCCCAGTCAATCACAAAGTAATAGAATGGAATCGAAGGAGTGTGTCCGATAAGAGGAGCTACCTCCATAGCCCGTCAATCACTCCTGTTTTAGCCACCTTATGCCAACTCATGGGAGTCGGGTCCACGTACATACCTCAATAGAATGTTGCCACCATCCTACTTAATTCTGCAATCTCTAATGCATACACAGTTGTTAAAGAGGTTTTCGAAGTTAGCAGAGAGTATGACAACTTATGATGCCGGTCTCTTTAACCACCAAACGTTATTATAACACCGCGGTCATTTTCAAAATAGTTTATACTTAAAACCAAATATCATTTTTTTTTCAAAACTAATCAATACGATATCATTTTCATTTCAAATATATCCTTTTCCAAAATCATAGCACTTTCAAAGTTATAATGCAGTACGAAATCAAAACAGTTGAAATGTAATACTTTCAAATCATAATACCTTGAAACTCATAACTTTGAAACATAACTTCCACCATTTAAATGGTTTAAATATTAAAATACTTTGTATAATAAAATAGCTTCTTCAATTTCACAAATCAATTCCAAAACAACTCGAATTTCTAAATTTTAAATTTAACCAAATCCCAAATCATAAATTTTAATTCAATTCAGTTTCCAAATAAACTATTCCAAATTATATCGATTTCAAAAAAGATTTGATCCACAGAATAAATCATTTAAAATTCAATATATTTCAAACTTTAATTATTCAACAATTTCAAAACTAAGTTTGGTAATTTCATATAAATATATATATAGATATATATACATATACATATATCAAATTCAATTTCCTATTATTTAGTTTTGAAATATTTTACTTAATAAATCCATTATCATTTAAATAAAACCCAAATTACATATAACTAAATATTTCCTTAAATTTATTTTTACTTAAAATATTCATTTAATTCACTTTAAACCAAAATCAAGTTATAAAAATCATACCTTTTAAAATTTCAAACTTAATAAATTTCAAATCAAACTTATTTGAGCTTAATTCTTAAATAAATTCAATTTCAAATAAATTTCAAATTTATTTTCCAACCTTAATTTATTAAAATCATTATAAACTCTATATTAAAATATAATTTAAATAAATACTTAACCATATTATCTTTAATAAAATCAAACTTTATTTTGAATTTTTTTCTATATTAAAACAAATTTATACATAACTTAAAATCAAGAATAATTAACATTTATATAGTCTCTAAGATCAATATTTATTTAAAAACATATATTTCTTTACAGAACCATAGAAACCATTTCAAAATATTTTTATACATAGACCACGATGTCTGTATATAATTTTCTATCCTATGGTCAAATGATACGGATATTTATCATTTCAATCCGCAATTTAATATTTTACGGTTGTATATCATTTCGAACCGCAATCTCGAATTAATAATAATCCATAATGAACTTGCAGTTTATAATGATATAAACTAAACATCCATTCAACCAATATCAACAATCAACATCCATCACAATCGTCATCCAAAATAGTCCATAAATATCAATATAGAAACTGATAATAAATAACAGGTATTTAACTGGCAGTTTATATGCAATAATAAATTAAATAACAATTTAATTCAAATAAATTCAATTTAACTGAGATGATGATTAAAATATACTAAACAATCATAAATAAATTCCTAATCACATCATGAATTAAATTTAACAAACATAAAAAAATTTAGAAGTTGTGAGTGGGTTAAAACACTCACCTATGAATTTAGATCGAATTAAATCCAATTTAAACCCAAAATTTGAACAGTCTCAGAATTTTTCCGAACAAGCATCAAAATGTTCGGAATTTCGATATGATCCTTGCGGAAGACCACACAAAAATCGGACCTCGTGTGAAGAAGTTACATACGTTAGAACACTATATGATTTATAATTAAATTTAAGTAAACAAGATTAAATAAATTTATACCACTAGCTCACACGTCAGCGTCTCCTTAAAGCAAGCTACAGGAGCCCTACCACTAATCAACAGAAAATGCATGGCCTCACCCAAATTCAACGTCACCTCCTGGACTCTGACACGCTGCGCCATTGGAGGCTGGCTCCACCTTCTATGCTGTTCCCCCTGACCCTCACAGATCGCGCGACAAGCCAGCCGCCGCTGCCTCTATAAACCCTAATTGATTTAATCTAGCCCATCTAGCCGTCAACACATTAAGCAACCCACTCTGATGGACAACGCTTGGCTCTCTCCATAACCCGGTATCTTCGATTTGACGATCTGTTGCGGTTGATCACGATGAAATTTAAAGGCCAAGATTTGTTCTTCAGTTTGTGAACAAATAGTGGTTCAAATTGGAAAATGAATTACAGATCTGAGATGCGCTCGTCGAGAGCTTTAAATCGATATATAATTCGATATAGTTTGAGGAGATTTAATTTTCGATTTGAATTTGCAGTTTGGGATATAGGGTTTTGTCTGCCATTGAAAGAGGAAAAGAAAATTGAATTGTACGTACAAAAATGAGGAATTAAGAAATAGGCTAGGGTTTATAACCAGATATTTATAGGTAGGTTAGAAAATAAAAATAACGGATCGGATTTGATTTGGGTTGGAATGATAAACAACCCGAAAAGCCCGTTCTGCCTCCGGAACGAAAATGGGTCAACCCATATATCGAAATAGATGTTTTTAAATATTTTAAACGCAATGGAACAGGTTTCAAGTTCAAATTCCATCGTATGAAGAAGTTATGCTAAGATCAAGTTATTTCAAATTGATTTCAATTGATTTCAATTAAATTGATTTCAATTAAATTGATTTCAAGGCGTTTCGAGTCCGTACAATCGAACGAAAAGTCCGATTGCTACGAAACTTGAAATCCTATAATAAGTTGCTGTTACGGATCCCATGAAACTGCTTTCGTCGAAATCCGTGTCAGTAGCCAAAATGGCTATATTTCAGTTAATTAAATAAATAAATATTAAATCAATTAAATCTAAGTTTTCAAATTCCAATTCCATAATTAACAAATCTTATCATTTTTTATTTCTTAAACAATTACCATACATTGAACAATTTAGATATCAATTCAAAGTTAATTAATTTTCCCATTTCCATGTCTAATTTCAATTTTAATAAATTCATTAATTATCAATTAAAATTCTAATAAAAATCCATTTATTTGATTTCTCAACTAGTTATGAAATACATTATTAACTTATAATCTCATAGGTAATATTAACATTGGTTTATATACTAGTACATCAATAATTTCCCAATTCATCCAAATATCAATTGTCACAGTATTTAACTTCATTTATTGTGAATTGAATTCTGTTTAATTATAATTAATTCCAAATAACTGATTTGATTCAATTATAATCCTTTTTATTTAGTCATTTATTACTTTATACCTAGTTAATATTTGTTTGTCTTTCGTCATATTAATATTTTTAAATTCCCATCTTTCCTTTGTATTAACTGTTATTTTCAATTATATTAAATTTGTCCAGTATATACATATATTATAATTAAAACCTTAATCAATTTATTCAACTTAGTTTCCTTCTTTTATTTGTCTCTATTAATAAAATATACATTCCCATTTATGTCATTACATTCACACTTTACAATTACAGTCCTATCTTGCATTAATGAACATTTACTTACATTTAAATGTAATTGATTTCCTACTTTGAATTTAGCAGCCTAAATAAAAGGGTAAGTTGCATAAATGTTATCACTCTCTTTATATTACAATCAAGTTTATTATTTCCACTAATTATCAGAATTGCTTACATAATGTTGAATTCATTCAATTACCATTAGTTATAAAATTCATTTATTCATACATTTATTTACTTATATTAATTTTTATATCCAAATGTAACCGTTACAAATAAATTAATAGACCAATTAAACAGTAACTTACAACTGTTACTATAACCTTTAATTTACATTTATGAATTCATTATTTCCACACAAATGTTATAATTTCTTACATAACTCAAATTTTATTCAATGGTCATTTATTTCATACTATTTCATTTTATTAAACCAATGTTTACATTGGTTTTCTTATATAAATTCTATAACCAAGCATAACAATTTACATTATTTTATCATTAGAATTCCACTTCAATGGTTAATAATTAGAATTACCATTGTTACATTTCATTTTAGTATTCATTTCATTATTAAATTACAAAGTTTTTATTTCTTTCCATATTAAATTATCAAAACTCATAAATTAAACAAATAAAATGGTTGTAAATTTACTGGTCGGTACACCAATTGAATGTGAATTTCCATATTTTGATTTATTGAGAGAACATTCTGTGTAATTTCCATAAGGTATCTAATTCCTTAAATGCATAAAAGTGCGGCGTTTGAATTGACAAGGGATGTATCAAAAAAGGAAAGAGATGTGTAAGATACGGGTATTCTTTTCCATAGTTTACACTCTTTTGCAATAAAATAAAATGAAATAATCCCTTATAATTTCAAATGAAATAGAAATATCACTTGATTGATTTATGAATTTTTTTTAATGGTAATCCTACTTGGAAGGATGGCTCTGATAAAATGAAGTATGGAAAGAAATTTCTACTTTATAAATTAATGATATGAATTAGAAATATATAAATAGCATAATATACAATGGTATTCGTAGTAATTATAAACAAAGTAGTTGTTATAGGACTAGGATTTATGGACAAAAATTACAGATTTAATGGACAATAAATTTGTTGTAATAAAGAAAAAAAGGACAATTGGATAAGAGGATGATTAAGGAAGCTAATATTGTATCTATAGAGGAATTGAATACTCATAATAAGTAATTTTTAAACTATCCAGAGACTAAATAGGGATTTATTAGAGATTGTCAATTTTGACATTAATGACCAATTATTATGGGTAATGTGTATTTATTAGAACAAAAAAATAAATTTAGAAAGGCAGGTAATGGTGGAATGACATTCTAGGATTGTCCATCATAAATTTGTAAGAAGCATTAGGACCCCAACATTATTAATACTGGTTAATGATTAAGCGCAGCTTCCAGCAAAAATTTCTATTGTAGTTTCTGGGTTGAAATCTCTAGTTGTCTCCTTTAGAAAATGTGTTTGATATGGTATAAGGCATGTTCATGTTTTATCGTTCTGTTGATTTTAGGGATAGGATTAGACTTTCAAATATATATAAATGTATACTGAGGAACACCGTGAATAAGGAAATTTCATAAGGATGCCTAATTAGTGATCAACCGAGGATAAGACTAGAAGGTAGTAAGGAAATTAAGTTAGAATGCTTCAACCCAAAGCTTGTGGAGTGTCATCATTAACCTCAAGTGTGATAAGGTGTATAAGGATATGAACAGAATTTTCGAATTGGTCAAGGATAGAGGGAGTCACTGAATTTGTCTCCAGATATTTAACATGCCAAAGGATTAAAGCTAAGGAAGGCAAGCCCGGAGGATTGTCACTACCATTGGAGGTTCCGACTTGGAACTGGGAGTATGAATTGACAAACTTTATAGATAGTTATCCTAGGAGTCAAAAGGGAAATGATGCTATTTAGGTTGACTCGTTTTATTCCTGTTAAGGGTAGCAGGATTGCAGCATCTCTAGCATAGAGTTATATCAAGGAAGTTATGTGACCACATGGGGTTCGAGTTAGCATTCTTGTGATAGAGACCCTTTGTTCACTAGTGAATTTTGAAGGGGTTTGTGATCTTCGGAAATGACTTTGAATATAGAAGATTTGCTGAGGGCTTGCATCATGGACTTTGGAGGACCTTGGAAAAGGTAGAAATGTTGGGCGGCTAATAAAGACTGCACAAGACCATTAAGAGTCTTATGCTGACAGGCAAAGAAAGGGATTTGAGTTTTTAATCGGGGACATGGTATTCCTTATGGTTTTCTCTCTTATAAAGGTTATAAGGTTTAGTATTTCTAGGAAGTTGGTACCAAGGTTCATTGGGCCTTTCTCGATTTTAGAGAGGGTGGGGAGAAAATTAGGTGGAGCTTCCGAACTAATTAGCGGAAGTCCATGACTTCATTCATGTTCCATACTTGAGGAAATGTTTGCACGACATTACCTCCATAATAGAGCCCGATCAGCTAATTAATGTTGAGTAGGATCCCATCACCTCCCCTCTGTGCCACCACATGCATTATCGAGCTCGGTAGTAAGGGGCTTCCTAATAAAGGTATTAGGTTAGTTTTAGTTCAATTGGGAGATAACCCAACGAAAAGCACATGTGAAACCAAAGAAAAGGTGATCTTGAGCTTTTCTCTTGTAAACTTTTCTCTCCAAAAATATAGGTGTTTGGTTGCATCATGGTTGTTAAATTGGATGGTAAGAGATGGTTGCCACACTTTTTAGTATTATTTTTCCACTCGTATAGAATTTCATGTATATTTATGATATTTGCATACATGTCTATAAGTCACAATCTTGCATTCACGCTAAGATTGAGCTTACCTATAGTATGTGCATACATAATCACATTGCATTTTTGGTTGAGTAGATGGTTATGTAGATAAATTGGATGTATAACATGGTTGTTGAGTGCGCGTTACACCATCTTCACTTGGTAATTTCGAGGGCGAAATCCTTTTAATGGAGGTAGAATGCAATATCTAGTAAAATTTAATAAGAAATTAAATAACTAAAATAAGTTAAAATGGAGATTTTTTTCAATATTGGAATTTAGTCATAGAAGTTACATTATTGTGTTCGTGGCGATTTTCTGATTAATTCTCATATAAAATTCGCTGAAATTGGAATTCAAATGGAGAAGTTATGGATGATTGAAATTCTTTGAATTTGAAATTTAGAGTTTAAATTTTGAATTTAAATAATTAAGGTTAAGAGGTAGTTAACGTTTAAGTAAACATTAAATATAACATTTAACATATAAGATTAATTAAGTATTAAATAATAAGAAAGTGGAGACCATGGAAACACTCCAAAATAAGAGGGGAACAATCGACCTCTGGGCCTTGACCAGCCGACCTCTAGCGGACGGCCGGTGGAGGGTGAAAATCGACCGCTCATTGATAGTAGTGGCTAGGGCTTTGGAATTTTGAACATTCTAGATTTGTTATTTCAAATCTAAGGATTCTCATTCCTTCTCACATCTATAAATAAACTAATGGACACCCACTTTTCCTTCCTAAAATTCAGTAGCAACAGCAAAGCTCTATTACATTATTTCCTCTTAGGGTTTTAGAAACAATATACTTTCTAGTAAGTAATTCTAATCTCTAGTTTAAATTAAATTCCCTGTCTTTCTTCTCTCTATCTTCTGATTTCTGAAATCTAACTATATATACAATTCATGTTGTTGTGTATTCAAAAAGGAAATATTTAACAGAGAATTAAGAGTAGTATAAATCAGATCCCATCTTCTCTTCTTCTTTTTCCTTAGATTGCAGAATCGGTTAGGATTTTCAAGCAGGAAGTTTAGATGTTTAATTCTTTTGATTTTTGATTCTATTCCTCCCAAGTTTCTGATTCTAAAATCTAATTCTATATACAATTCACTTTATTGTATATTCCAAAAGAGGGAGATCTGGAAGGGAATTAGGCATGGTGAAATCAAATACAGTTAGGAAGCAAACAATTCTCAGTGAGCGGAAATATCAAATTTTCCACATTTTTAATAAAATATTTTTTATTTGGATTTGAAGTATGCCTTAGGGAAATTTGGTAAACATAAACATAACATTTAAAACCCTCAAAATTTCCCAAAATAAATGTCAATCAACGAATACATTGGAATTTCAATTGTTTGTATCAATATAGTAGTACCAGATTTATGGTGAGATTTAATCACTTTATAATCTATTCCACTTCATCTCTTTTGATCTCTCTTGTAGTGTTAAAGGATTCAAAAAATAAATAAAATTAGAAATGATGTGAAAAGTATGATTTTTGATTATTTATAGTTTGCACCGCCTATTTCTGTAAATTTAAATAAATATGAATCCCTTTTTCACTCCATTTCGGTAATTGCAAAAGTTGGATAGAATACAAAAAGATTAAATTGTAAAGTTTGTTCCTTAAATAGAGGAGTTAATTCTATTATATTAATATGAGATAAGTTTAGTATTGTTCCTTTTTGTTCTCAAGTCAAGTTATTGGCTAAGGATATTAGCTATTCTTTTGTTTGCAGATTGGGACTTGTATGAGTTTGATAATTGAATTAATAAGTGTTTTCTTTACATGTGAATGGAAATATTTTATTTGAATCATGTTCTTATATATATATACAATATTAATTTATTGATTATTAAAGTTAATAATAACGTAATGATTATAGTGTATTAGACGTACTGATTAGAATTAATAAAGTAATAAATAGCATTGATTTCTTTAGGAGGTAGTTAATCATAATTATGGGAATTAATTCATTATTAAAGGTACAATAAAGGGATGTCGTATATCGCCTTAATTACTAATTCTGCAGGATGGTATATATACAATGGTTATATTATGAAGTATGACTAAGTTATAGGGAAGCGTTAGTCTAAAGTTACATAGAAGTCTACCCAGTTTAATTTGGCGACCAGAGTTGTGGCTTTGCAGACTGATATGGGACATCAACTATAAAAAATAACCGTAGTGGACGCGAGGTTAGTCCCAATTATGTACGATCAATCTACCCAATCAATCTTGCTACTAGTACCTACGAATTGTCGGATTAATCTAAGATGTCATGGTTGTATGGGTCATAAGTTACGCTATTGATATAGTAAGTGAAATCTTTAGAAGGGGTTCTCTTTACGATAGAGGTATCAAGTGGCTATAGTATGGTCCACCTCTTTCTTAGGAGAAGTATTAAGTGATGTAACGAGATTTTTTACGATGTCAGTTAGTGAGAACTATGTATGGACCCTCTTTGGGTTAGGTCATCAATGATGGAGATCTGCCTATTTATAGGTCTTAAATGGTTAGAGTCTGCCTAATTCCCAGGAAAGAGCTATTAAGTGGTTTAGAGGTTTTTTCTCTCACGATGTTAACGATAGTTGCGTTAGAATTTGGAAATGGGTTAGGTAGTAAGTGATTGGGACACGTTTAATTTATAGGTGTTAGATGGTTAGAATCTGTCTAATCTCCAATAAAGAGTATTTATTGGTTTGGATGCTTTCTCTGGCATAATTGATGTTAGCTGCGTTGGAGTTTTGAAATTGGACTAAAATATCCTTTGGGCTTACAGTTAAAGTTATTAGTATGGTATAGTTTTAAATATGTAAGACATATTTCTTATCTAAGTATTACTGCCAAGGTACAATTATGGTAAAACTTGAGACTTTCATTTCATCAGTCATTTATTGTTCTAATCCACTCCTTATTACAACACACAGGTTAGAGGAGACAATGCAAATTCGAAGGTGGAGATGAAAACTTGTGGCAGTTATCTATCTATATATGCTTTTAAAATATTTTTATTGTACCCAGTTCAAAAGATTATGTTATTTTGAATATTGTACTATAGAGGTTTTATGTAGACATGTTGTATATTTAATATGTTATATTTCTAAAATGGTTTTCTTTTATGAAATGGTAGTTGTTTCTGATATTATATCTTATCCATTCCGCTGTGAGATTCAAAAAAAAAAATAGATAGATAGCTCTATGTATTGTGTATTGTTTTAAAATTTATCAACTTAACAACTCACTTGATATGGGCCTAAGGTTCGACGAGCTTTTGTTGGGTCGAAAATTATATCTGTTTCAGGGCTTGTTGTTACATCTATACATATACCATTCAAGAGCATTACCGAGCAATACTATCAGATAATACCGAGAATGAGGCGATATAAGGTACACACATGAATATTCCCTTGAGCTAACACTAATTCGTATTTAAACATCAAATAAATAACTCACTTATACACACATAGAGTATCGGCACAAGGCAATAAACAGGTGTGCCTCCAAGATAGAATTATACATAATATATAGTAAATATCATAGATTACAAGCCCAGAATTGCAACGATACTATATAATACTAAATACACACGCACACATAAGACATTTCTAATATACAAGAGAAGGGTCAACATACATAAGACTATATAAAACCAAAATGATAGACAACAATACGATATTGTGACGCCCCACCTCTATACCCACGCTAGCCAAGAACACTACGGTGTAGTGCTGTCAACTAGCACGGAGAATAAGGCTGTTGAGGAGCGGCCATCAATAGTTGGCCTTACACTAGTATTGGTTATCTCGATGGGAGTGATATAAATATATATATTCTTTCATTTTTCATCTCTGATTTATTTTCTCCCATCAACATACCCCAATTCCAGTATAAAACGAACTACGATGGTTCGTAATAGTTTAGAACAGTAAATATAAAATAACAACACAGATAATATAAATGCGGAACACAGATGAAACAGAAAGTCTCATATATATATAATAACTGATGTCAGTTACAATACATTCACACGGTACATATGATACAACTACAACAGTCGACTCAGAAAGTTACATATACAAGTACATTAACGTATTTAATATACATGAACACATATCTTCCAATACAATTTTACAGACTACTACAAATAACGACGACTACTCCAAAAGATATGAAAGAACTTCATAGCTCTAGCAGCAACCCAAAGCAGAATATCTACAACCTGAAATACTCGGTCTGACCCGAGCGTTAATTGCAAACACAAAAACACTCGAGTCAGGATTAATCTTAACTCAAGTAAATAAGTTTGCAATGAACTAAAAAAAATGGATCACATGAATCAATTCAAAATCTATTATGGATTTTCATTATTAACAACTTCAAATTTTTAATTTCTGTCAATCCCGTGTGGCTGCAGTACACACGTATACTTTGCACACATGTGCACTGACTCGCCAACACTCGTGCGAGCGCAAATCAGACAAATCACTGCAAACTCGACTCAACTCAATGAAATCCAAACTGTAAGTCCAAAACAGATGCACAATGCACTAAGCATTGAATTAGTGCACAAATGAAAACACATCAGATACGACACAGTAGCAAACAAACATGCAGCAGCAAGTGCAACACGGATCGTGTACAGGGCAGTGAACAAGTACAGTGAAACAAATGCAGCCGACACAGTAGCTCAAAGGCAGAGCATATGCAAATTAAGATCACAAATGTACATAAGAGAAGAACATCAACAATGACAAATGTGCATAGGTCAGAAACCACAAATGGTCAAGTGTCACAAAAGTTCAAGTGACAAAATGCATAGAGCAAGCATGAAATCCAGACCGTGTACAGGGCAGTGAAGCAAGTACAGTTTTCAGTGAAACAAGTGCATGGAGCAAATGATACAAGCTACATGAAAACAACAAATATTAGCAGATGGAATGTGCCACTTAAATCCCAAACTGAAATCATTGGGGATGAACATATAAAAAAATTAATATGGCAAGGCAGCAGCGCTCCTGCAACTGTTGGTTCTGACTAAAATTGTGTTACTTCTTTCAGTTATTTGTTAAGTCTATAAAATGAGGCGATAATGATTTGCCTGTAGAAACATAAAATTACTTCGTGCATGCTAGCACAGACCTTTTGGTTTTGGACTTCAAGTTTTGTGTTTTGCATTTTCAGTATGTATTTTAAAAAAAGCATGGAAGAGGAGCAGAAAGTGGAAAAATCATAGCCATTACAACAAAAGGGGAAAATAGTAAAGGGGAGAGATCTTTATGTTTCCAAAAATGCAGAAAATAAAAATAAGTGATATTCAATTCTATATGTTAAAATCATTTTCTAAATCGGTTCTTTTTTTTTCAAAATTTTCAGAAATAATTAACTGAATGCATTGCGGTTGTTACGAAAATCCAAAAATGAAAACCGCAAACCAACAAGGCCTTATACTTTCCTGAAAATACTTTCTGGCCCACGTCAATGGTGTGGTAGTTTGAAATACAAAGTGTTCAAATGAACACAGTAAGCTACATGATGATCAAACAATATGCAAGCCAAACTACAGTGCAACTGAGAAGCACACAACTGTATGCATACAAATGATCAGTGAGAAAACCCAGGCACAACAATGAGTTAACACAGCAGCTCACGGCAGAGCATATGGAAATGCATCAGTGACCAAACACTACAAACTGCAACATGCTTGAAGACTGAAACATATCAGGTATGCAAACAACAATGGATATGAAGACTGATGAACAATATAAGCTTGCCCAGGAACTATTTTTATTCATTAATTTTCACTTTTCTAAACTAATTATTAACTCAAGTGCAAAATAACAAATGGTCTAATGGTTACCAGGCATGGGACAAACATGCAAGTTTAAATTCAAAATGCAATTGTTTGCAAACAGTTTCCAAGCAAGATATTTAGTAGCATCTGTACTTAACAGTTTTTAAAAACAAAACTAATAGCATCTGTTCTTATTAGTTTTAATTCAAGCAATCGAGCAAGAGATAGCAATTAGCCCCAAATCATAGCATGCAAATTAACCGAGCCGATGATAACAGATAACACCCAAAAACATAGTATGCAACCAACATTCAAATTCAACAAATTTAAATACTTGCATTAAAATAAATCGTGAGCCAAAAGACTCACCTTTCACCGAATCAAAATGGAGCGCACGCGAGTCGAAACAAAAATGAAGCCGAAGCCCTAATTTCCTGAAGGTGCCGCGAGCGAGTTGAAGCTGAAGCAAGGGAAAGTCGAGCAAATTGAAGTTGTCGCTTTCGATTTTGAAAAACCCTAACTTGAAACGAAGACGAAGAGGAACGCGGCCGCCATTTTTCACAAGCAAAAGAAAAGGGGACGGGCCGAAGGAATGAAAAGTGAAAATAAAAAGGGGAAAGGGGAACGGGTTTCCTTTATTTTTTTTGCAAATTATTTTCCACGCTTCAAACATTTAAATGTGGGCCGAGAATTTATTTTAAAGCCCGATAAAATTTTACTTAAAATTTGTAAAAGAATTTTAAATCCAAATTTAAAACTTCAATTGGAAATTTGTGTCAATATTAATCGTTTAAATTGTCGATTATAATTCGACACGAATATCGGGTTGTTACAGACTCCCCTCCTTAAAGAAATTGCGTCCTCGCAATCTTAAGGAATATATGGACAAAAGGTAACAACCAAAAGAGCATATCATCACAAGATGAAGAAATTCGAAATATGAAGTTCACCATAAAGAGCATGAAGGAGCAAGCCAGAACGTGTTTGCTCAAAGTCAAATCTAGTGAAACTTCAATTTCTTCAATAATACCGGGCTCAAGAATAAAGATCGAAAATCCCAAAGGCATTTCCGTAATTGGAAGACGTGGAAAACGTCATGAATAGCAGAAAATTGAGCTGGTACACTGGCGTAGTACAATATAAACGCCAAAGAAATCTTTTAATTTCATAAAGGAAGTTCACAAATTATCAACAAAATCTAATTATCAATAGATAATTCAGAAATCTCAAATTACAAATATTCGATTATCAAAAACGATAATCAAATCAACAAGTATTCGATTATCAAAATCGAAAATCAATCTTAAATCACAAATATTTAATTATCACAAACGACAATTAAATCTCAAATATCTAATTATCAATAGATAATTAGAAACAATAAATATCTGATTATCAAAAACGATAAATCAGAAATCACGAATCAACGATTATTTAATTATCACAATTGATAATCAAATCACAAATATCTAATTATCACAAACGATAATTAGATCTCAAATATCTGATTATCACAAGCGATAATCAGAAACAATAAATATCTGATTATCAAAAACGATAAATCAGAAATCATAAACATCCAATTATCAAAACGATAATCAGAAATTACCACAACGGTAATCAAATTTCAAATTACAAATTTTTCAATTAATGAGTCCGAAATTAACCGAAATAGCAAACGCACATGACTCATAACCACGAGTTTTACTAAATCGTTTAATTCACTTCATCGTTTCCTTGAAAGTGTTAAATTGTGTATTTTAAATAAATAACATTTTACGTTCTCAAACGGACAAGTCCGGAATTAAGCGAATCAGCAAAAGAAAGGGATCATAGTCCTCGATTTTACTGAAACGTTTAATTCGCTTCCTCATTTTTTTGAAAGCGCAAATCGTAAAAATTTTGAAAACAATTTTGATTTATATTTTGAAACAATTTTTAAAATATGTGATTAAAACAACGACATCAGAAGCAACTTCGATAAGTGGATTTTCATTCATCCAAAGAGTCACAAGAATCTTCTCAAAGATAGAAAGGGGTATCATACCCTAAACTTGTATTCATAACAAGTCAATAACACACGAATTCACCAATGCACAAGAATTGATAAAACTTATCAATAGAAATCACGAAAATTGGTGAAGCACAAATTCTAGAAATCCTCACAAGAAATCCAGAAAACACAAGCTAAGAGTATGAGAACTCGAACGCGAGTATGAGAACTCGAACGCGAGTATGAAAACTCGAACCGGAGTATGAAAACTCGAACGCGAGTATGAAAACTCGAACGGAGTATGAAAACTCGAACGGAGTATGAAAACTCGAACGGAGTATGAAAACTCGAACGGAGTATGAAAACTCGAACGGAGTATGAAAACTCGAACGGAGTATGAAAACTCGAACGGAGTATGAAAACTCGAACGGAGTATGAAAACTCGAACGGAGTATGAAAACTCGAACGGAGTATGAAAACTCGAACAGAGTATGAAAACTCAAAGGAGAGTATGGAAACTCACCAACACGCGAGCATGAAAATTCATCAACACATGTAACGCAAAGCGAGAACGGGAGCACGGAATCTCACCTACACGTGAGCATGAAAATCACCAACACGGGCAACGCAAAGCGAGAACGGGAGCACGGAATCTCACCTACACGCGAGCATGAAAAATCATCAATCACGTGCAACGCAAAGCGAGAACGGGAGCACGGAATCTCACCTACCCGCGAGCATGAAAAATCATCAACACGTGCAACGCATAACGAGAACGGGAGCACGAAAACTCACCTACATGCGAGCATGAAAACTCACCAACACGTGCAATGCAAAGCGAGAACGGGAGCACAGAATCTCACCTACACGTGAGCATGAAAATCACCAACACGGGCAACGCAAAGCGAGAACGGGAGCACGGAATCTCACCTACACGCGAGCATGAAAAATCATCAACACGTGCAACGCAAAGCGAGAACGGGAGCACGGAATCTCACCTACCCGCGAGCATGAAAAATCATCAACACGTGCAACGCATAACGAGACGCTATCTCATGGTTGCAAGCCATTAATTTTGACACACGAATGGCCCGAAGACCGTGGGGCGCTACCCCACATGTGTGAGTCGAAATCACACAGATTGAGGTCCAGACTAACCAAAAAATCAAAAGAGGTATGTGTGAGTGGAATCACACAAGTAGTGTCTAGTCTAACCTCACAATCAAAAGAAAAGTATGTGTGAATGAAATCACACAAGTGGTGTCTAGACAATCCTCAAAGCCCAAGAGATATGTGTGAGACGAAATCACACCGATGAGGCCTAGTCTAACCGTAAAAATGATCGTCATGATCAACGAGAAGTGTCAATTACACTAAGTCAGTAAATGTAAAAGTTTAGCATCATGTCCCATAACCACTTACATAACTTAAATATTTACGAACAAACTGTAAATCTTCACTAATAAAATTTGTCACTAGAGGTTCAATCGAACAAGTCCAACAATTAACCGACGAAGTAAACGCAAGCGTTTCATACCACTTGTTTTACTAAGCCGTTTAATTAGATTTCTCATACGAGTGAAATAAAGATTTGTATATACTTAATAGATTGGAAAACAGTTTCAAAAACGAGTTTGGTATTGAAAATAGAGTTGAAAACATTTTGATAAAAGAGTTTTTGATATTTACTACCAGTATTGAAACCTTTATATTTTTAAAGTGACAAATCACAAAAATGATTGTAGAAACAATCAATCACAAGAATTCACATACGAAGACGTGAATAAAATACAAAGAATTCGATTCCAAATCCATCAAAGTAGGAATACCCAAAATTCCTGAAATAGAAGTTATCAAAGTCGACAAAGGTGATAACAACTAACCGGAAAAGAAGAACCGATCAACAATTGGAAAAACAAAGCAGAACGAGTATAAATGCTTGAATGACTTTAGCAAAAGTAAAGGTCAAGTCAACGTCGATATCGACAAGGCAAAGACCAAGACAATTTCTTTTATACCAAAGAAATTTTAAAACTATCAGAGAGAGGCACATGAAAACCAACAAACCATGGATAAACAGACAGAGTCGACAATTGGAATACAATTTGTCTCAAAGATTGATACCCAAAACCCAATTGTATGGAAACTGCATTAAGTACACGAATCAGAGATAAGAATGCATATATATAGCAGTTCGAATAAACAATGCGAGTTCAAATCGAAGTGGGTACTAGTTGCAGCAATATGCAACTTGATAGAGCATATATACACTGATACTTAGAAGTGTAAACTCAAGTGAGCAAGTGCGATAGAGAATAGCAGCAATGCTCACGAATAAGCGTTAGGAATTCATTCCTAACAATCAAAGATGATCTTAAGACAAAGATGTGAAATAAAACATCGACAAATAGTTGTAACACATGTACTATCTAAGTTATGTTTTATATTTGTTCTAAACCCCAGGCTCTGATACCAAGCTGTGACGCCCCACCTCTATACCCACGCTAGCCAAGAACACTACGGTGTAGTGCTGTCAACTAGCACGGAGAATAAGGCTGTTGAGGAGCGGCCATCAATAGTTGGCCTTACACTAGTATTGGTTATCTCGATGGGAGTGATATAAATATATATATTCTTTCATTTTTCATCTCTGATTTATTTTCTCCCATCAACATGCCCCAATTCCAGTATAAAACGAACTACGATGGTTCGTAATAGTTTAGAACAGTAAATATAAAATAACAACACAGATAATATAAATGCGGAACACAGATGAAACAAAAAGTCTCATATATATATAATAACTGATGTCAGTTACAATACATTCACACGGTACATATGATACAACTACAACAGTCGACTCAGGAAGTTACATATACAAGTACATTAACGTATTTAATATACATGAACACATATCTTCCAATACAATTTTACAGACTACTACAAATAACGACGACTACTCCAAAAGATATGAAAGAACTTCATAGCTCTAGCAGCAACCCAAAGCAGAATATCTACAACCTGAAATACTCGGTCTGACCCGAGCGTTAATTGCAAACACAAAAACACTCGAGTCAGGATTAATCTTAACTCAAGTAAATAAGTTTGCAATGAACTAAAAAAATGGATCACATGAATCAATTCAAAATCTATTATGGATTTTCATTATTAACAACTTCAAATTTTTAATTTCTGTCAATCCCGTGTGGCTGCAGTACACACGTATACTTTGCACACATGTGCACTGACTCGCCAACACTCGTGCGAGCGCAAATCAGACAAATCACTGCAAACTCGACTCAACTCAATGAAATCCAAACTGTAAGTCCAAAACAGATGCACAATGCACTAAGCATTGAATTAGTGCACAAATGAAAACACATCAGATACGACACAGTAGCAAACAAACATGCAGCAGCAAGTGCAACACGGATCGTGTACAGGGCAGTGAACAAGTACAGTGAAACAAATGCAGCCGACACAGTAGCTCAAAGGCAGAGCATATGCAAATTAAGATCACAAATGTACATAAGAGAAGAACATCAACAATGACAAATGTGCATAGGTCAGAAACCACAAATGGTCAAGTGTCACAAAAGTTCAAGTGACAAAATGCATAGAGCAAGCATGAAATCCAGACCGTGTACAGGGCAGTGAAGCAAGTACAGTTTTCAGTGAAACAAGTGCATGGAGCAAATGATACAAGCTACATGAAAACAACAAATATTAGCAGATGGAATGTGCCACTTAAATCCCAAACTGAAATCATTGGGGATGAACATATAAAAAAATTAATATGGCAAGGCAGCAGCGCTCCTGCAACTGTTGGTTCTGACTAAAATTGTGTTACTTCTTTCAGTTATTTGTTAAGTCTATAAAATGAGGCGATAATGATTTGCCTGTAGAAACATAAAATTACTTCGTGCATGCTAGCACAGACCTTTTGGTTTTGGACTTCAAGTTTTGTGTTTTGCATTTTCAGTATGTATTTTAAAAAAAGCATGGAAGAGGAGCAGAAAGTGGAAAAATCATAGCCATTACAACAAAAGGGGAAAATAGTAAAGGGGAGAGATCTTTATGTTTCCAAAAATGCAGAAAATAAAAATAAGTGATATTCAATTCTATATGTTAAAATCATTTTCTAAATCGGTTTTTTTTTTCAAAATTTTCAGAAATAATTAACTGAATGCATTGCGGTTGTTACGAAAATCCAAAACTGAAAACCGCAAACCAACTAGGCCTTATACTTTCCTGAAAATACTTTCTGGCCCACGTCAATGGTGTGGTAGTTTGAAATACAAAGTGTTCAAATGAACACAGTAAGCTACATGATGATCAAACAATATGCAAGCCAAACTACAGTGCAACTGAGAAGCACACAACTGTATGCATACAAATGATCAGTGAGAAAACCCAGGCACAACAATGCAGTTAACACAGCAGCTCATGGCAGAGCATATGGAAATGCATCAGTGACCAAACACTACAAACTGCAACATGCTTGAAGACTGAAACATATCAGGTATGCAAACAACAATGGATATGAAGACTGATGAACAATATAAGCTTGCCCAGGAACTATTTTTATTCATTAATTTTCACTTTTCTAAACTAATTATTAACTCAAGTGCAAAATAACAAATGGTCTAATGGTTACCAGGCATGGGACAAACATGCAAGTTTAAATTCAAAATGCAATTGTTTGCAAACAGTTTCCAAGCAAGATATTTAGTAGCATCTGTACTTAACAGTTTTTAAAAACAAAACTAATAGCATCTGTTCTTATTAGTTTTAATTCAAGCAATCGAGCAAGAGATAGCAATTAGCCCCAAATCATAGCATGCAAATTAACCGAGCCGATGATAACAGATAACACCCAAAAACATAGTATACAACCAACATTCAAATTCAACAAATTTAAATACTTGCATTAAAATAAATCGTGAGCCAAAAGACTCACCTTTCACCGAATCAAAATGGAGCGCACGCGAGTCGAAACAAAAATGAAGCCAAAGTCCTAATTTCCTGAAGGTGCCGCGAGCGAGTTGAAGCTGAAGCAAGGGAAAGTCGAGCAAATTGAAGTTGTCGCTTTCGATTTTGAAAAGCCCTAACTTGAAACGAAGACGAAGAGGAACGCGGCCGCCATTTTTCACAAGCAAAAGAAAAGGGACGGGCCGAAGGAATGAAAAGTGAAAATAAAAAGGGGAAAGGGGAACGGGTTTCCTTTATTTTTTTTGCAAATTATTTTCCACGCTTCAAACATTTAAATGTGGGCCGAGAATTTATTTTAAAGCCCGATAAAATTTTACTTAAAATTTGTAAAAGAATTTTAAATCCAAATTTAAAACTTCAATTGGAAATTTGTGTCAATATTAATCGTTTAAATTGTCGATTATAATTCGACACGAATATCGGGTTGTTACAGATATCCTATCCTCCTCTAAGCCTAGATAACAACCCGGTCTCATCGTCCTTGTACCTAAAAAGTCTTGAACTGACCGCGAGTATTAAGTAAATGACACACAGGTTAGACTACATCTAAATTTAGAGATCAACACATATATTGATATAGAATATGCGAGGAATAATAGTGATGACATACAAACAATAGTATAATAAAATAATAACAACTGTAAAACCAAGCATAAAAATATCATCACCCATATAAAATTACGTCAAATATTATCCAATCGAAACAATATCAAATGAGTGAATCATCCATATTTAGAATCATCATCAATGTACGTAAATCATCAAATATGAAATATCATCAAATATAATTAGGCTAGCAAACAGCGTTGCCTAAGTATATCTCTCAATCTTGAGTGATTGAATACCAACATCAATATAGAATATAGGTCGCTATCACAAAAAACAAATATAATAAAAGATATGAGATTCCATTGCAGTCTGCACACATATCCAAATATAATCTCATTTCCTCGTATACGAATAAATCAGAATATATCATGATAGAGAATGACTGTACAACAAACATGAAGTTCCAAGTAGATTCATATATACATTAATATGTGGTTCACCTAACTCTAAGTGAGATCTATCAATAATATATGTCAATCTACCACTCCCTTAGAACGAAAAGGGAGACTGATAGTTGTATGCCTACTCGAGGAACCCAGGGTCACCTAACTGAATCTGCTCTTTAGTCTTCAGTTACATCGACGGATATCGTGACACATATCGACCAGTGGCTCGTCAACACGTAGCCTCGATCACGACCCTACTTTCCCCCTATAGGTAACAGACTGTTGGCCTATGCGACATAATGGACTATAAGGAACCTAACCTATGGGTTACCTAACCCAATTCACGTAATGCACATCAAATATAATATCCAATAAAAGGTGTTGCAGATCTAGAGTTCGACTCGGCAATCAGGGTGTTAGGGTGGATTACAGTCATCTGGTCTTCTCCAATGCCAATAAAAGGAGTACATCATGATAGTGAGACCTAGTACTAATAAATATGAGGGCACTGCCCCGCTTACCCCATAATCCTCACCACACGTAAGTACAATCTCCTTATATAATTCTCGTCATGTGAATAACATCTACTTGAACTAAATAATCAAATAATATCACAACAGCATCCCATACTATTGCGTGATAATCAAACGTTTATTCACTGCTCCTAAATTACACCTCAATCTTCGTAATATTTACTATAACATTCTAAAGAATAAATAAGATATATTATCGAATTCCTCATCCCAAATGGTATTATAAATTTGTTTATTTAGATTTCTCGTCATATCGAATTAAATAATGCAAAATCTACAAAGGATGTCATCACCATATCATATTAAAATCATAATTCAAATCAATGTCAATGTGAATCTATCATGATATCGAAATTAGTATAAGAATATTGAGAAATCAAAAAATGAAGAAGTCACACCTAAAAATCCTAATTTAATTCAGAAATGAAATAATAATAAAGTTTAATAAAAAAATTCTTTAAACACTCGTTTTCTTTTCTTTGAATGGTTCATAAGCCGACACGTGATTAGCTATGTGTCTATATATTGGTTTCATGAAATGCCCTTAGAGACATAAGCCATAGTCTCACAGAAGACGGAAACACCTTCGTGCATTCATATAGGTAGTTTTATTTACAAGTGTCCTATAACTATACCTTCAATGATACTTCCGTTACAAACCTATTAAGTGTTGGGTAGTACAACCTCCACCATATCATTATAGGTACCAAGCACTATTCTTGGAATGGATATAATATTAGTTGTTCAGACTAATATTATAGTGCTTCAAATCACATCATATATTGTGTTTTTTTCTCACTGAACTCAAGATAATGAATTTCACTATTACGAGTTGAGTTTCCGTCATAGATGATTTTTATGTTGACTATAAACCAATTCGTTTGATGCTTTCAACAAATCTCTTGCAAGTCCTTTTCTAATGGATCGGCTAAGTTTTGGCTAGATCTCACGAAATACATGGTAACTACCCCACCAGTGAGCATTTTCCTCACTCACTGTGACTTAGGCCAATATGCCTAGACTTGCCATTATATACATGACTACATGCTCTTGATAGTGTTGTTTGACTATCACAATGCACAAATATCAGGGGCATAGGTTTTGGCCATATGGGAATTTCTAATAATAGATTTCTTAACCATTCTGCTTCTTTACTACAAGAAGCCAATGCTATAAATTCAATAGCCATTGTAGAATCTACAATACACATTTGTTTCTTTAAGGCCCGGGATATCGCTCCCTCCATTAAGGGCTAATACCGATCCACTAGTTGATTTATTTTTATCCTCTCTTCCAGTGTTCCAATTGGCATTTGTGCATCCTTCAATTACACTTGGATACCCATTTCACAATATAGCATAGACCATGGTTCCTTTTAAATATTTTAAAATTCTTTGTATAGCTAGCCAATAATATGGCAAGGCTTACTTGTATGTCTACTTATTTTACCAATAGCGTAGGCAATATCAGATCTTGTGCATGTCATGGCATACATTAGACTATCAATAACTTTAAAATTTTCTAACTGACTTATTGGTCTACCAATATTAGAGTATAATTGCATATTAAGATCAAATGTGGGTGCTTACCAATTTGCAATCAAATTAATTAAATCTTTTAGAATCTTCCCTATGTAATGAGATTGGGTATTGACCAACCCTTCTGCTATTTTTATGATTCTTATTCTTAGAATCACTACAAATTCCCTCATATCTTTCATGTCAAAAGAATAAAGATAAAAATCTTTTTGTTTCTTTAATATTCGAGTTATTGGTCCCAAATATTAACTATTTGTTCCCCCACCTTTTGGTCAAAGCCGGGATATCGACAAATTGGCTAAAAAGATGGATATCAAGATTGAAGATCAATTAGAAACAAGGCTGTGATCGATACCGTTAAAATTGGACCAAGCTCCAATCAAGGTATCAAGAATGATAAACAAGACACGGTGAGGTTACACTTCGAATTTCATGTCAATCGGAATTCATACGCTCAAGCTATGGATGGATCAATATTTTGAAAAATGGTTTCGTATCGATACTTTCATGCCAATCATTATGGCGTTTAGTTTGGATCGATCAACATTCGTATCGATACATCTCATATCGATACAATTCATATCGATTAGGCAGCTCCAGGATGGGTACAGGTTGATGGATGCGGACTTCGTATCGATACATGCGTATCGATTAGATGGATATGAGGCAATGGTTATGGAGGTTTGGAAGTGCATTTCTTATCGATCACTTATTGATCGATACGAAGGACACACGGAGGAATGATGCTAGATGGATACAAAAAGCATTCAGGAGCCATTTTGTATCGATTGCGTTCGTATCGATCGATACGAAGGTACCGATCAAGGATAGGAGCGCTTAACATGGGTCATGGTATAGGACTCGGATCGATGCAAAAGAGATGGATACATAGTTGATGGATATGTAATTGATGGACATGAGCTATGGATAAGAAATCCATCGATACGAAGACTCCAGCCTATATTTGCAAAGGAAAACTTAGATCAATCATATCTTAAAAACTATGCACTGAAATTTAATGAAATTTGGAGAGCAAGGACTTTGCACTATCATCTTTCACCGTTGTCGATCTCAGCTTGATTGGATCGATTCCTGATCGATACGAAATCGATACGGATCGATCAGGGATCGATCCCAAACCACCTTGGATCGGATCGATTATTTGGGCCCACCTACGCATGAGAAAGGGTATTCCAGGATTCAAGGCAGATATTTCTAGATCTTCACCTATAAATAGCGCCTCTATTGCAACTATAAAGTGATCTTCTTCTCTTTTAGCTAAAATATGCCATTTAGGTTATTTATATTCAAAGGATTATAAGTGTAATCATAGTACAAAACGAATAAAAGGATCAATTCAAAGTGACATAGGCCGGAGATAGCAAACCACAATAAATCTTGTGTCTTCTCTAACTTTCTTTCATTTGAATCTTGTTATTTCTTCATTTTTACTCTCTACATCATATGGATCTAAGATCTGTGACTAGATATTAAGGATTTGTGTGTAAACACTGGTGCTATCATTACATTCGGAGTTTGTGACCAATTTTGTTTCACCGAGAAGGATAGCATCTGCTATATTGGATTTGGAGTTCAGATCTGCAAAGAAAAAGGATCGGATCTAGGAGAAAACAATGGTTAGGGAATCAGATAAAAGGACATTATCAGAAAGGAGCCATCAAAAGGGAAGTCAAGAGGCTTCCTTCAGAGCTGGAGCAGATCAAGCATCCATCTACATCACGAGGTATGAGATGCAGGCTATGATGGGTTCCATGCAGGAACGGTTGCTGAGAAGGTAGGAGGAGATGATACAGAACTTTCTCAGATAGTTTGGATTGGCAGGAGCAGCAGGAGCTTTCAGAGCACAGATCCATGAAGCTGGATCAGGGGGATTCAACAGGCAACCAGATAGAGCAGGTCAACAGGGGGAAGCCCCCAACCAGAACACAAATACCAATCTGGATTGACCTAGACTCAAGGACACACCCCCTTGTAATGCTGGACCAATTCATGACAGAATGTCAGGAGACGATACACAGCCTGCCGCCAATAGGAATATAGGAGTGTGACAAGGAATGCGTACCAGAGTTCCCCCCAAAGACTTTAAGGGCAGTTAGGAAATGAAGACGAAGGCATCGAAGAAGGTTATGGCTCAATGTTTCCCCCTGTACTTGACAGATATAGCTGCTATGTGGTTCAAGCAGTTGGAAAGTGGATTTGTTAGGACATGGACAGAATTGTTGGACAGGTTTCTATAGCAGTTTCGGGTTCATATAAAGAGGCCGAAGACCGTGATGACACTGATGTCGATGAAACAGAGGACAGGAGAGTCGCTCTAGACTTTATTAACAAGGTTTAATGCGGCGGTTGTTTCTGTGGATCGGTCGTATCCATCAATGGTTCTACTGGCAACGGTGTCAAAAGTTAGGGGCAACTCGAATTTCAAAATGTCATTGATACGGGATCCACCAATTGATTCAGAAAATTATTTTACGAAGCCGAGAGATTTCTTCGATGGGAGGATGCAAGTTCAAATATGAAACTAAAGGAAGTAAACGTGGTCAAGGATGGATCCATCTAGTGAAAGCTCGGGTAAGGATAAGGATAAAGGGAACGAAGTCGTATGACGATTCTGGCAGAGCAAGGAAGTGCTGGGGAGAACCAAAATTCTCCACTTACACAGGACTAAATGAGACATTGGAATGGATATACATGGAAATTCAGGATTGCCTTCCTTATCGAAGGCCAGCAAGGAGGGAAACCTTCGAATGCGAGAGGGCATCAGGAATGCACTGTCTCTTTCATGACCTGGATGGGCATGATACTAACAGCTGCAGGCATCTAAAGGATATAATCGAGGAGCATGTAAGGAGCGGTCAGTTGTGCCAATATGTCGGGATCGAAATGCGACGGTGGAATAGGAGCAACCAACGTCTACCTCAAACAACGATGGCGCGAGGTCCAGGAATGATGGTCGGTTGGTCATCGACTGATCGGGGTGGTATGGAATAAGTAGCAAACTCTGGGCAGACGGCTAAGTCACTTACTCATATACGGGGACAGAGATATCCCCTAGGCATGCTCTGAGATGATGATAAACCGTGATGCTCTAGTTTGTGAAATCAGTTTTTTCTTTCCTGTTTAGACATTTGCTTTTTTCTAGTTTGTTTTAAAGTTAAGTCTGGACTCTTGGTTTTGTTGATTTTTTGGTTTGGATTTTGGTTTGGATGCTTGTCTTTTGGTTTGGATCTTGGTTTGGATTTTTGATATAGATTTCTAGTTTTCTGATTTGATCTGGATTTCGAATTAAATTTTGATTGGATTTTTATTTGGTTTTTGGTAAAAAGGTCATCGGATATGGATTATGCCTGGCAAGGAGTAAATTGCTTCGTCCGAATGTGGCGAATCGGGTTATTCAGGTCGTCGAGTATGAACTATGCTCGGCAAAGGTCCAGAGAGACCGGGATTCGGCTTAGGACTTAAGCCACGGCATTATTCAGCATTCATGGACACTTAACCAGGATTATCATCGATCTAGGACTTATGCCAAGGCATTGCTTAATACAAGTTATCGAGTGTGGATTACGCTTGGCAAGAATACAAAGAGGTTATGGATTCGAAAATTGGCTATGAACAGCCAAGGATTTAGACATGAACTTGAAGCGGTCCCGGATTCAGATATCCACCCGGAGAGGTCATGGATTTGGTTATTGGTTGCTGGATATGGATGGATATAGAATTGGCTAAGGATTCGGTTACTGGATTCGGAATCGGATATCGACTCGGAGCAGTCATGGATTTGGATAAGGATATGATTAAGGCACTTGGATATAATTGGATTACGGATTGGATGATATGGCTATGGATGGAATATGGACTTTAGATGTCGGATTTAAAGCTATTCAAAACACGCCTTCTAGTTGCAAGGATTATTTTGGAGGGCAAATGTTACCCCACCTTTTAGTCAAGGCCGGGATATTGACAAATTGGATAAAAATGATGGATATCAGATTGAAGATCGAATGAAAACAGGGCTATGATCGATACCGTCAAAATTGGACCAAACTCCAATCAAGGTAGGATCGATCAGGAATGATACACAAGGAACAGTGAGGCTACACTTTGAATTTTAGGTCAATCGGAGTTCATACTCTCAAGTTATGGATGGATAAATGTTGGTGAAAAATGGTTTCGTATGGATACTTTCGTACCGATCATTGTGTCGTTTAGTTTGGATCGATCGATGTTCGTATCAGTACATCTTATATCGATACAATTCATATCGATTAGGCGGCTCCAGGATGGGTACAGGTTGATGGGTATGGACTTCGTATCGGTACATGTGTATCGATTTGATGGATAAGAGGCAACGGTTATGGAGGTTTGGAAGCGCATTTCATATTGATCAATACGACACATGGAGGAAGGATGTTGGATGGATACAAAAAGCATTTAGGATCCATTTTGTATCGATCGATACGAAGGAACCGGCAAAGGATGGGAACACTTAGCATGGATCATGGCACAGGACTCATATTGATGCAAAAGAGATGGATAAGTAGTTGATGGCTACGTAATTGATGGAAACGAGCTAAATGATACGAAATTCATTGATACGAAGACTCTAGCCTACATTTACAAAGGAAAACTTGGATTGATCATATCTAGAAAACTATGCATTGGAATTTCATGAAATCTGGAGAGCAAGGACTTTGCACTATCATTTTCACCATTATCGATCTCAGCTCGATTGGATCGATTCCTGATTGATAAGAAATCGATATGGATCGATTAGGGATCGATCCCGAACCACCTTGGATCAATTATGTGGGCCCACCTACGCATTAGAAAGGGTATTACAAGATTCAAGGAAGACATTTCCAGCTCTACCGTGACGACTCAGAATTTTGGACATTTGAAATTGGAATATTTAATTGATTTTAAATATTTGGGAGTTAATTTAAACTTGAATTTCAAATATTGCTATGAATTTGGCAATTAAATTATTGAATTTAATTTATTGAACGGGGTAAAAATTTGAATCTTTAGTTTTAAGCTGATTAAAAAATATTTCAAAGGTTTGGAAAATTTATGTTGTTGACACTGAAGAGAATGGAAGCTTCAGAGTTGAATTTGAAACTATTTTGTACAGTATTGAAATTTATATCGTTTAAATCGATATTTAAAAATAGCCTTCCGAGGCACAGTCTTGGAATTCAACGAAACCAGTTCCATTGGATCCGTAATATTGTATTATTATCGGATTTTAATTTTTGTAGTATTTGGAGTTGTCGTGTGAACGGTAGATAAACGCGCTGAAAATTTTATCGAAATTCAATATTATAGCTGGTTCAAAAAGCTATCTTCTCCATACAATCGAATTTGGACCCGAAACCTTTTCCATTGTGTTCGGAATAGACGCACAACATTATAAACGCCTGGCTGCACGCTTCGATTGGAAATCAAATTTTTGAGCTGCGAAATCGAGACAATTTAAATTTAAATTTAAATATAAAAAAAATATGTATATCTCCCTTTAAATTTTTAGACCGCATTTAAACACTTGGCATTCGATTTACAACACGTGTCTCCTGCCTTTTTTATTTTGCATACAAATGTCCATTTCGGTTCCTTTAAAAAAAATTAAGCGAACAAGAGCATCTGAATTTTCTTCTGTTTCCACTCAAATTAAAATTGCGACCCTCCTTTTTCTCTTATTTCTAAATTCACGGTCGAATCAGCAAGAAAAAAGGTCAAATTAGCGAAATTAAAATCGAGCTCATTCAAATACAGTTCGATTCAGGAATATAGGCGCAGGCCATCGCGACTCGAAGATGCGTGAAGCAATGTGCACGCAAAACCGAAGTGGTAGCAACGAGATGCGTGTGGAATCACGGGATGATGTCGCGATTTGAGGAGGCGATTTCAAGGCAGCAGTAAAGGGGGTGTGCGATTGGAAGGGTCGGCGAATTGGGCTGAGCGCAGCAGGTTCGTAGGCGACGCTCGCGGTTCATGGACGACGAAGTCGATTGGGCTCGAAGCTAGGATTTTGCGAGCTCGCGATGGAGGTTAAAGCGATTTGCGATCGTGTCTGGGTGGTCATCTGGAAATCGTTGAGGTACATCATTTTCATTACAAAAAAAAGGTTAAGTATGCTGAAGAAAATAAATACAGTAGTTGAAAGGAAAATAATAATGTTTGGGAAAATTTTACAGTAAAATTGATTTAATTATTTGTTTAAAAATAAATGTTTGGTGGTTAATTTATTTTGTCAATCAATTCAATCATTTTAACTACTAAAATAATTTACTAAAGGAAATTTAGTTTTTAATTTAATTTTTAGTTAAATAAATTTATTAAAAAGGAATTTGTTTAAAATTAAAAGTATTAGTTTAAAATGAAATAGTTGGTTAATTAAATTATCAAATGGAATTTAATTATTCGATTTATTTCAAATATTAATCAACTGTATAAAATTGTCTATACAAGGTCTAATACTATGAAGAAGACAAGTCGGAATTGGAAACGGATTGCAAATAAAAAGGTGAGATTTTCTCACTCAATCGGATTTTTCGATTTAATTTTAAATAATTAAATTTATAATCGTTGATTGTGTGATTGGATGATAAATTATTATCAGTTGTATTCCGCATAATAGCGGAGGATATTATATAAACCCATAAACCGCGATATTCCACCTCGAAGTGGAATTGGTATTATATATGTATTTGGAGTGATTGACTTCCCGCATTATATAGCGAATGAGACCCTATGCACCGCATAATAGCTGATGATATTATATAATCCCATATACCGCGATATTCCACCTCGAAGTGGAATTAGTATTTAATTGTTATGCTAACATTTGTGGATGCAGGGAAACAGGTTGGAGGATCCAACTGGATACCTTAAATATTTGAATTTGTTTCATATGTTATGTGTTGATTTATCTATAATCTATGTATGGCCATATTTGTGATCGAAATTGTTGATGGCTATAGTTTAGCCAAATATATTTCTGGTATCGTCGGATACTAAAAATAAATAAAATTGGATCTTTTGGAAATTAAAGTAGAATTTTTTTAAGTAAATTAATTTTTGAGAATTGGATAAATTTAAAAGGAATTTAAAAGTATAAAAGTTGAATTTTGAAATCTTATCGAATTAATTCCAAAACATGGGAAAAGATTTTAATAAATAGACGAGTGATATTATTTAATAGATGAAGAATTTATTTAAAATACGGATTTTAAATAGTCTGGAAGAGATAAAGGAATTTATTTTCAAGGGAAACAAATTTAGAAATCAAGTTTGGAATTTAATTTGGTGTTTGAAATCATTTTTTGAAATCAATTTGAAATTGATTGGTGGTTAAAAATAAATTATTTGTAAATCAATTTGGAAATTGATTTGGTGTTTTGAAATAAATTTGAAATCAATTTGAAAATTGATTTGGTGATTGAAAATAAATATTTGGAAATCGATTTGAATATCGTATTTTAGTGGATATTTGAAAATTTAAATTCACAATGGGAATTTATATAGGAAAGGGAAATTTGTTTTAAAATAAAACATTGGTTTATTTTATAAAAAAATGGTGGAAAGAAATTTATGGATTTGCAATGTAAATTAAAAATAAATCAAGAAGGATTTATCGACTGATTTAAGTGGATCGTTTTGAAATGGAAAGTATATTTTCCCTGGAAAGCCGAGTATGTTTTCAAAGTAGCTTTCAAATATAAATTAAAAGTTTTAAAGTTGGTTTTAAAAAGGATGTTTGTGGAGAAATTATTTTCTTAAGTTATTTTGAAAATCTTTAAAGTAAAGATTTATTTAATTAATTATAGAAGTGATTATTTAAAGATTTAATTGATATTTAATTTAGAAAATGGTTATTCAAATAGTAATACTCTATCTAATATTTTATTTTAAAAATTATTTTGGACTTAAGTTTATATGAGATAATAGTACAATATTTTCATAACTAATATTTAAGCAAGTGTTTTAAAATAGTTTTATTTTAAATACTTCCAAGTATATATGTTTGGATAAGTAATTTAGATTATTTTTAAAGTATTTGAACTCGGCAGATTTTCAGTGGAAATGAACAAATATTTGAAAATATATTCCGTGTAAGGAAAATATGATTTGAAATTTGTTTTCAAAGGAGTGAAATGTGAAAAGTGATTTGAAATTTGTTTTCAACGGGTTGAAGTATGAAAATATATCTTACAAAGATATTTTGAAAGTAAATAATTGGGGGGAAATTATTTAAATCTTGGTGATCGTTGTGAATATTGATTGATAGTTAAATAATCGACTATCAATATTGGCCTTTAAACAGTATTTGAATTTCGATGCGACCGGGGGTCGGATTCCAAATGAATATTCGAAAACCACATCGAATCTTTGTAATGGATCTTTTGTTTAAAAGATCAAAGTGGAAATTTGTTGTGATTTGTTTGAAATCTGAATGTAACACTTATTTTTAAAATATGCGCTTGTTATTCGGATTAGCCAGGAGAGGACTTTGTGTCATAAAACCCATTCCGAATAATGATACGATGAAATGGGATTACATTTGAAGATGGTGTTGAAGACCGGGTATTTTTCGAAAGCGAAAGGATTTCCTATGGAATGTCTCTTCATTGAATTGCTCCGGTATAGAGATTTGATCACCCATTGTGATGGGGATTCCGGACGTGATTAGTGAATATCCGGATTGCAAGGGTTTCTTTGAAGTGCCTCCGGTTTCGTTCGATCCCGGAATAGACTTGTATGGATGTGCGTCTGACGTTACACTTTGAGATGTAAAGCTGGTTTCTATCAAATGCAGTTCTGTTTGTGGCGGAGAATTTGTTCTCTTAGCTTAACACCCTTCTCTGAGACGTACGAGCTCAGAGGTTAAGTAGTTGATGGTTACTAGTGATACATTCCCAATCTGGTAATGTGGCATAGAAGTGCTACTGATCATTTCTTGATCGAAGCATGGCTTTGTGAAAAACATAGATTCGTGGACGAGACTTCGTCGGACCTCACAACCCGAAAATGGTCGAAACGGGAATGATGCGGCGAGGTTATTTGGGGGTAGCGCCCCCTGAGGGTATGTCATTTCCTTTTGGAAAAGGGTGGTATCATGGTATGGAGCCCAAATACTTAACCTATGTGGTTGTTGCAAATTTATTACTTTATGGTTGTTGCTTTGTGGTTGAGGATCCTTGGATAAAGATCGCTAATGACCGGGGGATGGCATACTCATGTAGTAGTTACCTAGTTATAGAGGTAACCCGACCTTGTATTGGTAGAGAGTTGGTTAAGTTCTCGGAGCGTCCCTCCAGAGGCGTACCTACATGGACTAGGAAGTTCCTTAGCCTGACCATTTGTTGGAAATCCAATCACCAATACGCGCCTTGTACGGTTTTAGTTGTAGAACCTACCATTTAACATGGTAGCTATAGTAGGCATACTATAATGGTACGTATACTGGCTAAGATTAATATTATACTTGCAAATGTTTTCCACTATGCATTAATGATAATATTAAAAAGAATTTTGCGTATCAAGCATGTTTGACTATCATAAGGAGAAATCTCCTCCAATTATGCGCTTGCATTGTGTGTGTGCGGGGAGGTCGTATGGTAGTTTTATTTTCCAAAAGCATAGCGGATTTCTTTTCCTTTCTTTGTGAAAATAACTATTTTTAAGATCTCACACCGGTCCCACGACTGGTCTGGAGTTTATTGTTACCTTTCTAAATTCTGGGTGTTCATAATTTTCCACACGGGCAGTTTAGAGTCAGGTTATCAGTTATTTTGGAGCGAAGTCAAGAAGTTGCTGTGGAAATTCGGAGTTCAAGCTGGATGGCGAGGCGTATCGGTTTCATATGTTATATTCTTTTCCGCTGTTTGTTGACGATGTATGTATAAACTGATATAGTGCTTTTGTTTTAAAAAATTATTCATTTATCTACTATATGTTGTTCCGCTATGAAATGAGTGATTATGTTACTGTTTCTGTTTCTTCTTCTATCTTCTTCTTCTTTAACCCTAACGGTTCGGTTTTCCGGCATTCGATTGTTGGTCATTTGACACAGTGGACGTATTGATGTCGACTTTCGAAAGTTGAAAAAATTGGGTCTTTACATCTACACCTATAAATAGTGCCTCCATTGCAACTAAAAGGGGATCTTCTTCTCTTTTGGCAAAACTCTGCCATTTTGGTTATTGATATTCAAAGGATTGTAACTGTAATCATACTATAAAAGGAATAAAAGTACCAATTCAAAGTGGATGTAGGCCGGAGATAGCTGGATCACTGTAAACCATGTTTCTTCTCTTACTTTCTTTCATTTGAATTTTATTATTTTTCATTTTTACTCTCTACATCATCTCGATCTGAGATCTGTGACTGGATACTAAGGATTTATGTGTAAACGTTGATGCTTTCATTACATTAGGGGTTTGTGACCAATTTTGGTACAAACACATCATCAACATAAAGGCATATAATTACACGTTTACTAGCACAAAATTTGCTATAGATGCATTTGTATGATTCGCAAATCCTAAAACCAATTGATAGTATGGTTTTATCAAATTTCTCATGCCTTGTTTTGGTGCTTGTTTAAGACTATAAAGGGACTTAATTAGTTTACGTACTTTACATTCTTTGCCAAGCATCACAAAACCTTCAGGTTGAGACATATATATCTCCTCATCTTATTCTTCAGAATGCAGTCTTGATGTCCATTTGATGAATTTCAAATTTGTGAATAGATGTTAATGCAATATATGTCCTAATAGTCGAAATTCTAGCTACAGGTGCATGGGTATCAAAATAATCGTTTCCTTCTTTTTGGGTAAATTCCTTTGCAATTAATCTAGCCTTAAAATTTTCTATTGTGCCATCTGCTTTTAGTTTCTTTTTAAATATTCACTTACATCTTATTGGTTTAGAACCAGGAGGTAAGTCTATTAGTTTCCACATTTGATTTCCCATGATAGAATCCATTTCATCATTTATGGCTTCTTGCTAAATCTTGAGATTTTATGTCCCCGGTATATTTTAAAGGATCCATATCTACGGCTTTAGAAACCGTGACTTGATGTCTAATACCATCTCTTGATCCTTTAGCTAAATTAGTGATAAAATCTAGTCCAAATGACTTTTCATTTTTCACTCTTTTACTTCTCCTAAGAGTTTCACCAGTTTCATCGTTATTTTTTTGAGTGTTCTCAAATTCATGAATATATTCAGTGACCTCCACCATTTCATGAATACGTGTATTAACCTCCACTATTTCACTAATAGATGGATTGAATCTATTTTCATAGAAAACTGCATCTCAAGATTCTATTATTGTGATTACCTCAATCGAATTATTAGGTTCTATTACTAGAAACCTATAACCCTTACTATGTCGAGAGTATCCTAAGAAAATGCACTTAATGCCCTTTTTCATAATTTCCTAATTTTTGGTTTAGGTAATCAAACAATGGCTCTACAGCCTCAAACTTGATAATAATCAAGTTTTGGTTTGCGTTTCTTCCGAAGTTCATAAGGTGTGGCTTTGTTTTTCTTACGAGGTATTCTATTTAATGAAAATGGCGGTAAGTAGTGCCTCACCTCAGAAGCTAGTATTAAGACCATAATAACATACCATTAACCATTTCAGTGAGGGTCATGTTTTTACGTTTCGCTACTCCATTTTGTTGTGGAGTATATGCTACAAATGTCTTATGTATAATTTCTACAAATTCACTAATTCCCTGTCAGATCTAAGGATCTTAATTTTAACATCACATTAGTTTTCTACTTTGGACATATAGATCATAAATGAATGTAATACTTCATCTTTAATATGCATTAAATAAACATAACAGTATTTTGAATAGTCATATATAAATGTGGTAATATTTCTTTCTTCCTCTAGTAGGAGTACTATGCATACCACAAACATCACTACGAATCAATTGTAACATATTCGTGTTACTAACAGAATTCAATGGAAAAGATTTTCTAATTATTTTGGTTAATGAGCATATTCTGCATCTATCATGAAATTTATTGTCATGTTTAGGGATCATATTTAATGAAATGATATAATCCATACTTCTAGTATTAACATGTCTTAATCTATTATGTCATAAAGAAAATTAATCAACAATATAAGTAAAAGCAACTTTTTTATTAATATTTAATTTGAACATTCCACCACACATGCATCATTTTCTAATAAACATTCTGCCTTTGGTCAATACATATTTATCTAACTTAAGGACCTATTTGAAGTCAAACTTTTTTAATATACTATCAGAAACAAGGTTCTTTCTAAGCCTAGGTGCATAATATACATCATTTAATCTTAGAATTTTTTCGAATGTGAACTCCAAGTCTATTATCCCCTTCCCTTTGACCGCTGCTTTCACTGAATTTCCTATATAGAGATAATTTGCATCCTCAGACGGTTCGACTTTCTTGAATAGACTCTTGTCATTGCAAATATGCTTAGTAGCACCATAGCCGATCCACCAAGAATCCTCTCTTTTAATCATGTTGATTTCAGATATTACGGCTATCATGTTTTCTTTTGTCGATTGAGATTTCTTTTTAAAAAAATGACAATCTCTTTTAAAGTGACCATGTTTTCCACAATTATAACAAGTTTTTCTTATTTTGAAATTTCCTCTTTTAATAAAAGAGTTCCCAGATATTATATTTTTCTCGTTTTCCTCCATCTATGTTATATGTTCTAAATATAGTACAAATAAAAAATTTCATGGTTAAGATTATAGCGGTTATTTCAAAGCAAATCATTCGGGTAGTTTTTTCACGTTAGTAATTTCTTATTCACAATAATCTCAGTTGGACTTGGTCACAGACGTAACAAAATATTTATATTGGCTTCGCGAATGCAGAGAGGATAAAGATACTGGCAAAAGATTTATTGCTATCGACTTTGAAAAGAGTTCTTGATACCAAACCATGTACTGGAATAGAAGATTAGTTGCCCATGTATTGCTTATGCCATCGCTTTGGGCAATTTTGTTCAATGGGGATAGATGTAGCTGATCATTTCTGGCCAATTATATATAGCTTTTTTTAGTTGGTTGGATTGTTAATGTGGTTTAAGCATGTTCTTATTTACGTGTTTATTAGCAAACATTAAAATATTTATGCTACTGATATCCTTTTTTTTTTGCAGTTACATGTGTTACGATTGTTATATTTATCTTCCAGCAATTAGATACTAATTTACTTTTACCAAACCATAGTATATGTAGTTGAATCTAGAAAATGAACAATTACAGCTTAGGTTTGCACGTCTTATTGGCAGCTAGAGCATCACAGGTAGAACACTTGTCCAGTGAACATAGTAGAGATATGACAAATAAATTTTCATCTCATATCTAAGCTCACAGATCCAATATTCTATTTTAAGGTAAACTAACTGCTTCTGTGTTATCTTTCATAACACTAAGTATATAAGGAAGGAAGTTTTTAGTATTACATACTAGGAGTATTCTGTGAAATGGTTTAATGTCAAATGCCTGTGAATTTTGAATAAAGTTGAAACAGTTCTTAGTCTTAATCACACCCGATTTATATCCAAAATAGTGAAAGGAAAGAGATGTAATTAATCATCCTTGTATATCCAATATGTCCAAGCATGCTTCTAAAAAAGAAAGTAGGCTATAATACAAAAAAGAAAGTAGGCTATGGTACAAAAAAATAGTAAATACAATTTTAAGCCATACACATCGTCCATACGACCACAGGAATAAAAAATAATCAGGAAATGTTGGTTTTATTTTTGTGCTGGTTTTTACCGTTGTCTGCAACTACACCAGCATTTCAAATTCAACCATTCATGGACGTGGGTCGCATCATAGTCACACACAGCTGAAATGGATGGTACTGACAGGGGGCTTAAGGAAACAAAGCATGGCATGAAATGTTGAGACTTGGGCAACAATAATGAACTTGTCTGTCCTTGGTACGATCCATCTCCATGCTCAAAAACATCTGTAAGCTCTGTTCCATTCGAACATGGAACTCCATTCATTCTTTTTGTGTCATGTGGTCTCATCCATGATTTTTATAATTAGCATTAATGAATACTAAACAAATAGCCAACTCTTCTCTCTGTATTCACAAAATAATAAAGGAAAATTTTATTCTTTTCCACCATTTTTATTAGTTGATCCATACTTTAGTTTATCCACAACTAATTTGTCAGTTTATCCATGTGTGGATGAATTAACTAATTTATTAGTTTATCCACGTGTGTATAAATTTATCAACTATTTTATTATAATTTTGAGTGGGCACTATATATTTTGTGAAATGCATTTATTGAACTAAAATCAATTGAAATAGTTTGTAACACATGTTTAAGATTAGTGAAAAGACTCCATATCTGTTTATTTAATAGCTTTTTTTCCTAGCTCAATATGCTGGCATATAACTATATCATAAGTTTTTCAACTATTTTCAGTATATATAAACCTCCAATTATGTTATAACAGTTTGAAATCAGTAGTACAAACAAAGATGGTGCTATTACTTAGTACATGTAAGCATTTAAAGACCTATCAATACACACCTTGGATACATTTCATAGAGCAAATTATTTATGTGGACATGTAAATTATGAGAAGGTTGATAACGTAAGGAATGCTGACATAAATGTTCATGCGTGCAGCAATGTTGTGGTAACTAATAATACATGATGCAAACAGTATATCAAGAGGTGAAGCAAAAAAATAAGTAACATGGTTCCAACCCTGCCTACACTATAAATACATTGAATAACAATCAATCACTGTTATGACCTCAACGCAATTTTATATCTGACCAAGCCATCAAATGACATGAAATCAGACGGGTGAAAATGAGAAACTTTGAAAAAAATTAGCTACATCTTTTAACGTATAGGTACTGTATACAGAGAAGATAATAAAAAATTGATTCTAGCAAAACAAATATATAAATAACCAATGGCGTTTAAAGAAAAAAGGAGTTCACATTACAACCAGAACAAATACAAACTACTAGAAACTGAATTCAAATTGCATGAAGATTGCTAAAAAACAAACAAACAATAGACTAACAATTCACGTAAATCAAAAAAATATAGTCATAATGCATGAAGTAGTTCATCAAACCTATTATTATCATCAAAAATCACTCTAGCTTTGTCGAAACATTAAAGAATACAGAGGAAGGATTCATGAAGAATAATAACAATAGCAAGGTCTTTCAAAAAAGTCAAAGGGATGCTTCTACAAAACGTTGGATGAGCGATGAACTTTCGAAGAGTTCGAAAGGGGACAAGGTTACCATTTTGCTTCAGATAACCCGTTTTGAGACAATTGGTCCCGCGTGCATAAAGGAGATTCGTATAAGTTAAAAGCCCCTTTCGAAAGTATCAAATAATAAGCTTCCATATATGCACCAAACTTTTCAAAATAGTTAGTTTCTCCATCGTAAACCTTCCGTAGAAGAACAATTGGCTAAAGTGACCCATCGAAAGCATATATCAGCCTTTCGAATCGGTTGAAACCATCCACGAATATGAAGGAGATCTCGCATATGACCAATATTGCTTCCTTAAACACTAAAAGATGGAGGTTCCGCATTAATTAACGGGAATTCTTTTGAAAGCTACCTTCTGCAACTAAGCCTTCTACCATGCTTCAAGTTATTCGAAGCCTCCAAAATACGCCTTTCGACGGTGTTGAAAGCTAACATCCTTTTTTATACTTACATAGCACATCAAAAACAAGATAAAGGATGTTTTATACCATTTGATGGAGTCAAAAGCGCCTAAGTTCCATTCAAAAGTGGAGTTAAAAGGGCATCTTGAATTCAGCAGCGATGAAAGGTCCTCAAGGCACCTTATCGACTAAGTCGAAAGGATTGATACGAATGGGTCCAACCTGCGCCTATAGATAAGACCATAGGGGTATGCTTTTAGGGATCCAAATTTGTAAATTTGTAAACCTTAAATTCTTAAGTCGAATTAAGGATTTACTTCTTTGTAATACTTAAACCTCTTATGTTCATGAAAAATTATTAATAAAGCAAGGAATGGTATATTCAAATACATAGAACCTAATTCAATGTTCATATATTGGATTCAATTATTGAGTGCTTACATCAAAGCTTATCGAAGAGATACCTTTCGAAGGAATAAAACCTTACCGACACAGTTAAAAACCTTAGACACTATTAGGCCACAACCTTAAATTACCTCAACCATTTTGTTTGACAGGTGGTTTCAAAGGAGTCTTAGATCAGCCTAACTAATTCAAATGGTCGTTTCAAAAGGGTCCTTGTTTACTATAACTATTTTAAAATGGTGGTTTCGAAAGAGTCATGGATCACCCCAACTGATTTGAAAGGTGGTTTCAAAGGAGTCTTAGATTACCTAAACTAATTCGAAAGGTGGATTGGAAAAGGTTACTCGCGCTTCTATTTTTACTTTGAGGCGTTGACAAGATTAACAAGATTTCTTGTAAATATCTTTGGTGCTAGAAGGAAGGCCGAAACCTCTGACTTTATTTAATTCTTAACCTTACTTCATCTATCCCTATTCCATTACAAGTTAACCTTAGATCTTAAAACATGATGCTTAGCAAAGACAAAAAACTGAGCAAGGATCTTCAAAACCATGCGTAGCTAGGTCTTCTAATAAAATTATTGAAGATTAAAGGTTATATGAAGAACAAATGTTAAGATTGGAAGCTTTAAAAGTCATGAAAAAGAAGAGAGATGAATCTTATGATCCAAACAATTAGATCCTAAACCCTTTCCACATAGGCCCTACACCCATATTTGCTTTAGGAGAAGCAAGATGTAAAGGTGATAATTTGTTTATTCAAATGAAGAAGGTTATCCAGTGCTATGTAAAAGGGACTATCTTTGAAGAAAGAATGACGGCTGATTATTACACCTTTGCTTAAAAAGGGCATTCAGTGATAAATGGACCATTACATACATACAAGCTTTGAAAGGTTTTAAAAAGGAAGTTGGTCATTAAGAATGAAGTTCCCGAATCAAGCAATAAGAAAGCTAGAAATCAACCTCAAAGGACAAGCTTCAAGTCAAGATTTCCTAAAGAGTGTAACTCGACTACATCAATCGAGAATATCTACGTATTAACAAGGAAGGAATTCAATAATTGGTCATCTAAAAAGAAAATGCCCAAATATGAAAGGAATATGGAAGGATCTTACTATCACTACGATATGGTGAATGGGAACGAAACCAATCAATGTAGAGCTCTCAAAAAAATGGTCATTGACTTTTTTAGACAAGGAAAAATCAATAGATTTGTAAAGAAATCTTAGTCGAATTCAATAAAACACCTCTTTTCTAAGAAAAATCTACATGGTCGAGAGTAGAATTCTCCTAAAACTTGGAAACTACCTTAAACGGTTATAAGCATTTGCCTCCGCCGAGATGGCCGAATTAGACTAAACCTTTATCCATGACATGCTGTGGCTAGGTTAAAATATTTATAAGCCCTTGATCGCCTTATGCTATGGCCAAATCAAGGAGTCCCTTGGAGGAAGGACGGAGTAAGCCCTTGAACGCGCCATGCTATGGCTAAGTCAAGGCACTGATCAGCCTTCAGTCCGCCTATAAGACCTAGCTGGAGCACCTCCTCAAGGGAGGATGGAGTAAGCCCTTGATCTCACCACGCTATGGCCTGGTCAAGGCATTGAACAAGCCTTCAGTCCCGCCTATAAGGCATCGCTAGAATGACTTATGGATGAATGTCGGAAAAGTCTTTGGATCCTGCTTGTGGATAAGCTAACTAAGTGCACTGGACAACGACAGGCTAAGACGTTTGAGCCTGAGAAGTGGTACACAAAACAGCAACAACAATAGAAAGCCTAAAGGATGGCACTTATCGAAAGAATCAGAAAGCAAAAAGGGCGTATAAAGAAAAAGATTCGAACAATTATTGTTCAAAGAGAGAAACAGATTCCTAGTAGACGATACTTCCCGGACTATGAATTTATGGCCTTTGGCTAATTTCTAAGATATAATTTCTAGAGTTCACTCACTAATACCTGAATCTGGATTTTGGGTCTCATGTTATTTCAAGTCTTCTGTTATGGACTTTTGGTCTAGGTCTCGAGTCTATAACTATTACATTCTGGACTTCACTTATCGAATCATTACATAAACCTGAGTTTTAGATCTTCTATTATTATTTCCAGAAGTGGATTCATGAAGTTCTATGATTAGTTCCAGATCTAAATTTTTGGTCCTCTATTATTTTCGTAATCAAATTCCTGGTCTTCTATTAATACAGCCAGAGCTAAAATTCTGAACTTCTCCCATATTTATCAAAGCCGGATATGGGAACTTATATTATTGTCGGACAAGAATTTCTGGTCCAATATTATTCCCAACTGTGCATTTCTTGCCACTTATTATCTAAATAATAATATGTTAATTTCCATTATTCCCAAAATTAGAATTCTAAAATTTTATTATCAGAAATTTTAATATTATCTCCAATAATGTTATGAACAAACTGTTGGACATGTTTTTGCATAAACTTCAAATGATGATAAGGAATGTTGCATGCTTTATACTTTGTAGGAAAACAAGATTGATGACGAAGACCGAATGATTCAACAAACACAAAAGAAAACCGTAGTCAAAGCTATCAAGAGGAAAATTCAGATCAAGAGGCAAATTCAGAAACAACATTACAAGTACAGGAAAGGACAACGAACCATGTGAAATTTACAAAATTATTTACAAGAATATTATATGACATTATTGTGTACATCAAAGATCCTAAACAACTTATCTAATTTCTCAATAATTAAAGGATCGACAATATGGTGCATCGTTATGCAAAGAATTTCTTTGAGATTCTTTTCCTCCTTCTTAATTTCGTCAGTATTATCAATAGATTCAATATGAGTCTTCAATGCATGATTGAAAATGTGGTTAGTGCCTTTAAGGGTCTTTTTTTTTCTTTCTAAATCGGCGATACGCTTTTAAAGAAGATATTTTTCATATTCAAGCCTTTGAATTTTGGCTGCATATTCATTGATGCGTTGCAAGTACCTCACTTTCTGTTGATCGTCAAAATGTCTCATCATTTCAAATTTAACCTTTCTACACCATTACCTACTGCCTTCTCGTCTATTCCTATGGGAGGGTTTTTTGTAGCAAGGAATTTTTTAATAGCTAAAGATGAAGACCTTATCGATTTTACAACATATGAGGTGATTGGAGAAGTTGGTAAATTAATACTCGGAATGTCGCTTCCCATGATAAATTGATACTCTGAATGAACGTGTATTCCAATACACGGTCAAAGTTTGGAGGATATAGGAATGACATCTTTTCTATTTTACCCCTCCTCTATTTCAATTTAACTCTTATTTTATTCATTGTTAAATGGCATGGCTACAGCTTAACTAAATTAGATCTCAATCCTATAATCAATACATTATTTTATTTAATTTAGCTAATTAAATATCCTAAATAATGTTACCAAAAATATGAGGTGTTACACACAATATCTCATTTAGATATACATCTTCAAGTTATCATTAACTTAGTTTAGTGATTACCTTCTTAGGCTCGTCTATCACTAATTATATTTTTTCCTGAACAACGTCATCTGATTAAATGACCACTCATTCCATCAATGGAAGCCACCCTGGCTCTCCTAAGAAGTTGAATGTAATTACCATGAATACAGTCCAGTATGCATCTTTAGTGAGCATCAATAGTCCCTCTTAATCCTTAAACCGCTATAGTTCATGTTGCCTTTTTATTCATAACACCACCCTGATGTTTTGACATCCTAACATGACACCCTGCCATAACTCCCCTTTATAGTTCATAAATATTTTAGGATTGAACCCTATCGTGACACCCTGCCATATTTAAACTAATAGTCAAGGCATCCTGCCATCCAATAACTCCATGATTCGTTAAATCTTTAAAATTATGGTTCAACCCATTTCTCTAATTAATTTATAGTTTATCATACACTTTCTTCAAATAAAACATCATTATCTTTGATTAACTGATACCATATTATTTATTAGCTTCTCTAAGCTTTTTTCCATTTCAAATATAAGTTAACACGATTTTAACTTATAAAATTCTTTCTTTATTTCATCCCTGTAAATAGTCAATAAACATTTGGAAATTGTCTTCCGAAGTGCACCAAGTATTTCTTTTTTTACATAGAAAATTTTATCTTTCCAAGCTATTGCAATTTGGATTTAGCTGTCGCATATTGACTATCCTATACCCATTGTAGGTTAAGCCTAGCTATCACATTTTGGCTATTCCATGGCCTTCACATGTTGATTCTCCTAGGCCATCACTAGTTGACCCTTAACTAGCCATCACATGTTGATAGTTTATTTTAGCTATTGGAAGTTGAGCTTATGTATAAGCTATCACAAGTGGATCCTTCTCCTAGCTTGCGCATGTTGACAACTCCATTAGCTATCATGCATTGATGCCCTCTTAGACATTGCAAGTTGACTTCCCAGGCCATCGCAAATCGATCTTCTCTAATCTATCGCAAGTTGGCTTCTATCAAGCCATCACAAGTTGATTCCCAAGGCTATCGCTAGTTGATCCTCAACTAGCTAGCTATCGCAAGTTGGTTAACGTGCACCATCACAATTGATAACTATAGTGCTACTGTATGTTGGTTGAATATTAGGGGTTATTGGAGGTTGGCGTTGCATTATCATAATTAACTTGAAAACCGTTTTATTATCTTACTAAGTAACCACTTTACACCAAATCTTATATGGTGTCGAATTCTTATTGGTCGGCATATCTCTTTTCATTTTTCATTTTAGAGGTTGTTAATTATATGTTCATATAATTAATTAATTATGTTGAATCGACTAATCCTTTCATTCGCCAAATAATTCATATAAAATCGAAAATAAATGGGAAAAATATCAGAAATTCATTGAAAATCCATAATTTATTTCATCTTATATCAAAATTTCAAATCAAAATAATTATTTTTATTATTTTTAATAAATGATTTTTATAAAATTATCCATTTTCTCAAGTTAGAAAATTCATATAATTTCTAAATAAATTTCATAAATCATGAAATTATAAATGCATCATTGATTTATCATTATAAACATCATAATAAATTTTCATTGCATTTACATATGATTAGATCATCTTTTACTCTAAAACATGAAAAAATTCCTTTTATTTAAATTTCAAAACACATTTAAAGCTATGTTTAATCATCCTAGCACATTCATCATCATAAAAAACATACATTCACAATCAAATCCGAACCCAAATGGGTTAGGAAGGATTTTAAGGAAAAAATTATGCACGTCAATTTAGAAAACCTTGATTAAAACCTTGCTTTAATCCTCTCTCTTCTTAAAGTTGAAAGCATGAATTCTTCTAGTTTTTATTTCCTTTTCCTTGGATTGAAAATGGAGGCTGGCCTTGGTGTAGGTTTGCAAATCATTTTGTAAATGAAATGAAGTGGAATGAGAGAATATAGTGAAGGGAAATAGGTTAGTGATTTTCGCTTCGGCTAATATCCCTTCTCGCCTATTCTTACTAATATATCTCCCCTAACATAATCCTTCTTAATCTGAAACATAATTTATATATCTTCATTAACAAGGCCATCTTTAATTGCTCTAATTATCCTTGGTCCATTCAATTAACTTTTTAAAGTCTCCTGCAGTTAATTAACCGAATTTACCTTTGCCAATTCTTGCAATTAAATTTATCTTATTTACGCTATTAATAATATCCTCTTATTATCAATTTGAATTAATTTTACATATTAATGACCCTCCAAAATATGGAGTGTTATATCCCCCTTCATAAAAAAATTCTCTGAACTCTGATAAAGAAGAGTGCACCAATGCCCTGAAAGTTTAAATTCGTCATCATGTGCATACACATAAGTATAGAATATTACACTAGTACCCTACTAATTTAAACAATCAATCATCAAACATAAATGCATCGGTGTAATTAGAAACACAAAATCATATCACACCTGAATAAATTAGCACCCTACTAGTACATACAATAGACCAACAAAGCACCTTCTCATACACATGAATGTTTAAATCAAATCAGGATAGATATTCATATCTACTACCTTCTAGGAACAAGTTTCTTTATCGTCACTCCATTGGACAAATCAGGATTTTAATTTTATTAAAATGTAAGGTGAAAGATGAAATCATTGTAAATTTATTATAAGTGTTTTTAAACTGTTAATTTCTCTTTTGTTCATTTTTGAATTTTATTCATATTGAATAAATGAGAATTTAAGAAGAGTTGAATTAGCTTTTGAAACTAAAAGGAGTGCATTTTGAAAATATGTAGAGTTGGATTTTTATTCCTAAATTAGTAACTAGTTAGAGTTTCAAACATGTAAAAGAAATAAAAGGATTTGGTTAATAACTAAAAAAGGAATTGCTTTGTTTTAAAATGAGATGTTACAGCTTGGTATGCGAACAAGTCTAATGATAGTACTTAGGATTGTAACTTTAAATTGTATGTATCTTAGGGTAGCTCTTTGTATTGTCTGTTTTTACCCCAATAATCTTTCTTTCCGACACTTGAATATTTGGCATTGAATACCGTGGATGTATTAGTGTCAACATTTAAGGGTCAAAAAGGTGGGTCGTCACAATATATTTTGTTGAAACTTGGCTCCTATCATACTAGTCCTTAGTCAATTCCAACTATGCATTTTTGTTGATGCCTCTAATGCTTAATCAAACCCACTCCTAAATAAAAAGCGATTGTGGTGGACGGACATACACACACACACATACATACATACACACACATATATATAACGCATAACAAATAAAAAGTACGCTCTCTCTTTTTCTATACTAAACCTACTCTAAGGCGCCTTTACTCTATCTCCAATGGGTAAAACAAACCCACTGACCAAGTACTTGCTAAACCTAAGCTTTACCACAAAATGCTATTGTTAAACCAAAATCTAGTATAACACCCATTATGCTAATTATGATAAGCTAACTCTTGATTTGAACACATATGATTACATGATCAAGCATGTCCTATTCGATGTTGACCAAATAGTGCTATCAAGAACAAGTTTATCATTCAAGACTCAATGCAAGAGGATATCACTAAGGGATGGAACTATGATGTGAATGGGTTTTTGATATTGTATATCCAAAAGTTTGTATATCATCTGGGAATGTGATATTTGAGATCTCTTAAGTTCATTTGAAGTAAAATGTTCAAGAGCCCATAAGATCACATGGAATACATATTCGAGAATACATACGGTCTTTTGGCATAAAATTATCAAAGGCCCATGCTATATATCCAAAGTGTGAGAAATGCGGATTACGGATCTTAAGGTTGGAGTTAACACTAGAGGGGGGTGAATAGTGTTTATAAAGAATTACTAAATCTTTTTGAGTTTATGTTGATTTGTACACAGATGTATGCAATATACAGATATAGATATGATCACAGAAACAGACACAGATGCATAAATAAAATAAAAAGCAGTAAAGGAAAGAACACACCGGATTTTATACTGGTTCGGAGTTACCCTACATCCAGTCCCGCACGCAAGTTCGGATATCCTTTCAAAAGTAATCTTTTACAATTACACCCTCAATTTCAAAGCTACGAGGTACACCCTCCAGAATCACAATCCTCTGGTAGAGATACTTGATTTTCCGGGCCACAAGTTCACCTACTTGATTTTACGGGCAACAAGTTCACCAAATTGATTTCCCAAGGCTACAATCACACCTTATCTCGCTTGATTGACTTTAAAGGTTACAATCACACCTTTTCTCACTAAGTTGATTACAAAAAGCCTATAACTCTGAATAGCACTGAGGATCTTGTTGAGAGAGTGATAGAGAATCAAACTACAAATGATCAAGTTTGATTTAATGTTGATTTCGGCAGAGTAATGGTAAGAATGTGTATTAAGAAAAGTGGGAGAAGAAGAGGAGTGAAAAACTAGAAAATCTGATGATAAATTCGTTGAAACTGACCCCTATTTATAGAAGAACAACAGTCATGTCCATTGGTGAAGAGTGATGGCGAATAGACACTTCTTTTGAAATTTAAATTTTAAACTCGACTGACACCACGTCGACATGGTCACCATGAGTGTGTCGACATCCCAAAGCATTTTTTGATGATTTGATTGTCTTTGAAAATAACCTTTATCTTATATTAAAACTATTTTAAACCTTATAAATATACTTGATTATAGTTAAAATTCATAAATAAATATAGAAAATAATATATGTAGAATTTAACTATAATTTTATATTTAAATCTAAGTATAAATATTAAAAGTTAAATATATTATATTAAAAGATAGTTTAAAATCAGGAGTAATTTTGACTTTGAAATTAAAGATGATTTTGAGGCTAAAATTATTTAAAATCAGGATAGAGGTTTTTGATGCTTTTAAAAGGAAGGTTTTGAAAACATTTTGAAAACAGGATAAAATTTTGAAAAATCATTTTGAATAAAAAGTTAGCGGATAGAAAACAGTGTTCCATTAGATTTTTTGTAGGTTCCATCCTACTTAGGGTTCCATCCCTTTAACAGGCTCGAAGTGGATTCCATTCCACGAATAAATTGGATTTTAAGATGCCAGTGTTTTTCTATGAGTTTTAACAAAATTTCTAATTAAAGAATAAATTACTTGAACTCTTGATAATCTTGATACTCATGAGTCTTCAATCTTGATAACTTGAATCTCTATACTGTACAGTCTTCATTCTTGTTACCTGCATGGTTAAATCATGCATAGACATATATATATATCTAAACTTATAATATTAGTATTTATATTTTATAATCTATTCTAAGGTTTTTGTCATCAAAACCATCGTCTCATGGACTAACAATCTCCCCCTTTGTTATGATGACAACCTTTGTTTATAAAATATTACTTCTATCCTAATAATTCCTCCTAAAACTAGTAACTCCCCCATAATCTATGCCTAATTACCCTATTTTATACTTCTCCCCCTTTGTTATCAACAAAAAATAACTCCCCCTTATTCTTGGACTAAAGTACCTGCATTGATAAACTATACAAAGAAATATATAATAGATAGATTATGGAATAATTATATTTATGATAATTTAATCAAAGGCTATATACATTTCAATGTATATTTACATGTTGTAGGTAGAAAAAATTAAACCAATCAATCCACACGAGTATCAATCCAAACCAAATCAAATTAATTCAAACAGACAATTCAAACAAAGCAAACAAATAAAATCAAACGTTACGTGGAACTTCCACTCATCCTTCTTCTCCAAAGATTGGGTCTTCCTTAGTAGCATCCCAATTATCATTGTCGTTGGTGAGAGAGACTGGAGGATATGCTTCGTTATCATCCTTATGTAGGAAGGAAATCATCCATCGTATTGCATCAAAATGTCTTTCTTACTCCTTGATCATCTGCATTTGACTCAATTCTAAGTGTCGCTTGTTACGAAGAATGAACGAGAGAATACTCTTGAATGAATTAAGATTTTCAGATAAACTGTGAATTGGATTAGCCATAGTTGAATTTGTGAAAGAAATGAAGAATTAGAAGATAGGAAATAATTTTTGGTGAAGAACTCTGGAAGAAATAGGTATATATAGGTGTAGAAATTCATTTGAAATGAATAGACATAGAGTTGTTATTCAAATTTCAAATTCAAAATGAATTGTCATTTCTGACCAGTACATGTCGACATGGTCATATGGGGTATGTCGACATGGGTTAGTGAAAAAATATGACTAGTTAGATTTTGTGAATAATTGTGTATATATATATATATATATATATAATATACTAACATTTATTCTGGAGATAGGATAAACTAGATAAAGGAAATTTCATTTCATTGCATACTAAGATGATATAATGATTAAACATATGAAACTACATGAACTTTCAAATTAAAACAAGCTAAAACACATACAACAAGAAACGAAAAGATAAAACTAGTTAGAGGATGATGATGATGAAGAAAGTCCAAGTTTCTTGCTGACTTTGGAAATGAACTTGTTCATCTTGGATGAAATTTTGTCCAACTTCTTACTAACGGATCATTTAAGAATCCATTGATTCTCAACAATCGTTTTTTGGTTTTTGAGAAGGGTTTTGGTGGATGGATTAGGAGGATAGTCGATGCTTTCCAAAGAGGTTTCACCTTCTTCTTCTTCAATTTCCATTTCATCCCCTTCTTCTTCTTCCTCTTCCTCTTCTTCCATTTCCTCATGAGCCAAACGCTCTTCCTTTTCGGCAAGGGTCTCATAAGGTTGAATAACAAATGGAATTTTCATAAGCGAAATGTTGGAATGATTGAAAACTTTTCTAGAAACAAATTCTGCGCCTTTGAAATCCACTCCAAAATAGTTAAAAACCCGAGTGAGATAAATTCCATGATACAAAGTATTCTCACCCATTTCAATATTTTTAGGACGAAGTTCATCCAAAATAACTTGCGCACAATTCATGTCATAATTTCCAAAAATAGCAACAAGTGCTTTGCATACTTTTGAAGTAGTATTGTTAAAATTCCCCGATCTTGGGGTCAAAGTATGTTGCAAAAAAAGATTGACAATTCTTGCCTTTGGTCGAAAATTTTGATTTTTGAATTCAAAATTATTATTCCCTTCGAAAATGTGATGAAATGTCTCACGATCATTTTCATCGATTTTAAAATTAAAAAGATCCATTCCCGTACACTTGCAATTGAGAATGGTACCCAAAAGATCACAATTCAAAACAATTCTAGTGCCTTTGACACTACTCCAAATTTCATCCTCATTTCTATGATAAAATCCACGATTAAATTAGCATAGAAAATTTTGACAAGATTTGGATAGCAAACAAAATCATTTTGAGAAGCATCAATAAGACCAAGAACACCATTGTTTGCAAAAAGAGAATCAAGTTCATAAAAGAGAAATCTTGAAAAATAGAAAACTTTTCGGGATGGACTTTGGCATAATTAGCATAATTGAGGTATGCTTTTATTGCCTCCGGATCATTGAATAGTTGCTCTTTTATTTTTCTGAAAATTCTCATGGTGGAGGGGTTGCTTGAAGAAGCCATTAAAGTAGAGAGTAGAGAGCTTGAAGTTATGAAGAGAGAGTTTGAATTTGAAAATGAGAGTGAAAAGATATGATAAAGGATAATGAATAAATAGATTCTCAAAGGACATATTCTCTGGTCAAAAGATAGCTTTTCAGATAATTGAATGAAGTGAAAAGATGGAGGGAAATTCAAACATTTGAATTCAAATTTTGAAATTCAAATTTTGGTACCCACGTCGACATCATTGTAAGGACCATGTCAACATGTGCCAGTGAATTTTTATGAATTATTTTTCCTATGTTCTCTAATAAATATATATACTTTATTATATATTTTTGAAATATTATTGGACTAATAATATATTTCAGAAAGTATTATTATACTATTAAAATATATATATATAATAAATAAAAAATAATGAAAAATAATAAAATAATAATAAAAAATAGAAAATAAATTTTTAAAATTCAAACAACACACAAATTCAAAATCAATCAATCAAGCAATCAAACATCTAATTCTAAGCAAGCAATTTCAACCAATTATATTGTAAATGTGTACCGTTTTCTGAGTCCGTTTTTCTGAAATCGTCGGAGTCGTGAATTGCTGTGAAACACAAATTCGAATTATCTGTCTTCTAATCATCATCACTTGAGGACGAGTCTGAGTCATCTAGAGTAGCAGTAAATGCACGCTTTCATTTCTTTGCTGGATCATTGTTCATAGGAGGATTTTGCCTATCTAGATACGGACATTCTCTTTTGATGTGGCCTGATTCATCACAGTTGAAACATTTGACATTGTTTGGCACTATATTCTGATTTCCAGTGTTCTTATAGTTGTTTCTCTTGCGATTATTCATCTTTCTGTATTTCAGGAATTTCCTAAAATTTCTGGTCATCAAGGCTATCTCTTCATCATTATCGCTGTTTGAATCTGATCCATCAGTCAATGCATTGAATGCCATTGATTTCTTTTCAGATGTTTTGCTTTCTCTTCTCCCGATCATTTGAACTTCATACGACATTAGATTTCCAATTAATTCTTCTATCTCTAAAGTACTGATGTCATTTGTCTCTTCGATAGCAAGTGTCTTTTGATCCCATTCTAGAGTAAGAGAATTTAAAATCTTTCTGACTTGATCTTCTTTAGAAAATTCCTTTCCCAAAGATATTAGAGAATGGACAATATCCTGAAATCTACTATACATATCTGAAATAGACTCATTAGGATTCATTTTAAATAATTGAAACTAATTTGTGAGCATGGAAATTTTGGTCTGTTTAACTTTGCTTGTTCCTTCGTGAGTAACTTGCAAAGTTTTCCATATTTCATATGCAGACTTACAAACTGACACTCTATTGAATTCATTTCTATCCAGTGAACAAAACAAAATATTCATTGCATTAGAAATATTTTATGCAACAGTCTTTTGCTCAGTAGTCCGTTGTGCAAAATCAGTTGTGGGTTCAGAATATTCAGTTTGTGTAATATTCCAAGTATCCAATCTATAGATTGTAAATATATTTTCATCCTACATGCCCAATATGCATAGTTACTACCATTAAAAAGTGGTGGTCTGACAGTAGACTGACCTTCGACAAATGAACTAGTGACAGGAATACTAGTGTTAGTAATAGTACCAGTGTTGGTAGCCATTTTGAAAACTTTTCAAAAATCAGATTATGAAACTTTGAAAACCTTGCTCTGATACCAATTGTGAGAAATGCGGATTACGGATCTTAAGGCTAGAGTTAACACTAGAGGGGGGTGAATAGTGTTTATAAAAATTACTAAATCTTTTTGAGTTTATGTTGATTTATACACAGATGTATGCAATATACAGATATAGATATGATCACAAAAACAAACATAGATGCAAAAATAATATAAAAAGCAGTAAAGGAAAGAACACACCGGATTTTATACTGGTTCGGAGTTACCCTACATCCAGTCCCGCACACAAGTACGGATTTCCTTTCAAAAGTAATATTTTACAATTACACCCTCGATATCAAGGCTATGAGTTACACCCTCCAGAATCACAATCCTCTGGGTAAAGATACTTGATTTTCCGGGCCACAAGTTCACCCACTTGATTTTACGGGAAACAAGTTCACCCAATTGATTTCCTAAGGATACAATCACACCTTATCTCGCTTGATTGATTTCCAAGGCTACAATCACACCTTTTCTCGCTAAGTTGATTACAAAAAACCGATAACTCTGAATAGCACTAAGGATCTTATTAAGAGAGTGATAGAGAATCAAACTACGAATGATCGAGTTTGATTCAATGTTGATTTCGGCAGAGTAATGGTAAGAATGTGTATTAAGAAAAGTGAAAGAAGAAGAAGAGTGAAAAACCAGAAAATTTGTTGATAAATTCGTTGAAACTGACCCCTATTTATAGAAGAACAACAATCATGTCCACCGGTGAAGAGTTATGGCGAATAGACACTTCTTTTGAAATTTAAATTTTAAACTCAACTAACACCATGACGACATGGACACCATGAGTATGTCGGCATCCCAAAGCATTTTTGATGATTTGATTATCTTTGAAAATGACCTTTATCTTATATTAAAACTATTTTAAACCTTTTAAATATACTTGATTATAGTTAAAATTCATAAGTAAATATAGAGAATAATATATATAGAATTTAACTATAATTTTATATTTAAATCTAAGTATAAATAGTAAAAGTTAAATATATTATATTAAAAGATAGTTTAAAATCAGGAATAATTTTGACATTGAAATTAAAGATGATTTTGAGGCTAAAATTATTTAAAATCAGGACAGAGGTTTTCGATGCTTTTAAAAGGAAGGTTTTGAAAACATTTTGAAAACAAGATATAATTTTGAAAAATCATTTTGAATAAAAAGTTAACGGATACAAAACAATGTTCCACTAGATTTTTCATAGGTTCCATCCTACTTAGGGTTCCATCCCTTTAACAGGCTCGAAGTGGATTCCATTCCATGAATAAATTGAATTTTAAGATGTCAGTACTTTTCTATGAGTTTTAACAAAATTTCTAATTAAAGAATAAATTACTTGAATTCTTGAACTCTTGATAATCTTGATACTCATGAGTCTTCAATCTTGATAACTTGAATCTCTATACTGTACAGTCTTTATTCTTGTTACTTGCATGGTTAAATCCTGCTTATACATATATATCTAAACTTATATTGTTAGAATTTATATTTTATAATCTATTCTAAGGTTGTTGTCATCAAAACCATCTTCTCATGGGCTAACACAAAGGAGGAAGAGAATACGAGTAGAAAAGCAATAACCCATCAAGCGTGTTAATGAACTAGGTAACCGACCCTTATATTCTGAGTCCAATGTCCATATGCGGTAGGCAAAAATAGTAAATATGCATATAAACTCTTACTTAGACCGAAGCCCCTCTGAAATTATTCATATCGGACTTTGGTCCTAAAGAGCTTTTTATATGCATGTTCATGTCCAAGTCGATAACATCCAAAGTACATCGTCAAGAAAATAGGCATGTCCAAGTCCTTGTTAATATAAATTATGCATGACTACAGTCCAATAGGTTTTTATCCCCAATTCGATTTAGGGTTTCTAAAAAATTAATTTTAAGAGTTGAGAGAAGAAATGATCGCCCCTTCCAACCCTGCCCATAAGTCTGTATTTATAGGGGTAGTAGGGATCGTCATAGCAGCTCGATGCCATGCTTGGCATGCTTAATTGTTACCTTGCATAACCTTCGACATTGCCATCGACGTTGATAGAGTTTGGGGTATACACTACGAGCAATCATGTAATTTGATACATATATCTAACTTGATAACTAATCTTGTTCAAACTTAAAGGTGTTTTTTCTATTATTTATTTGACATAATATGTTATATTAGTTAATTAATTAATTTAATCACAAGTATATTTAATAGAAAATCCATAAATGGTATATTTTGTGACAGTTGTTACAAAATGTTGTAACCGTGAGTAATTTATCACAACGAAAGTAAACATGAAAAGACAGTGCAGATCATGCTATATGGAATTATATTATACTAGTGCAGAAATAAACTAAGTTACTATAGCAATGTGAATAAGTAAAATAAAACAAGCACATCAGGAATTTTTATACTGGTTCGAACTTCCTGTTCTACGTCCAGTCCCAGACTCATTTTGGAATTTCAACTACAACAACCCTCACTTAACCCGAAGGAACAGGTTTACACTGCTTGAGCAACCAAACAGGACTTCACCCGCCTAAGCAACCGAATAGGACTTCAACCTGCCTGAGCAACCGAATAGGACTTTCTTTACAAATAACAAATGAATCTGACTGTAGTATGTTCTTAAATAACACTGATAAGTCAGTTAAGTACAATCTTCCTATAATCTTCTTCTTTATGATATATAGTGTGATGTGCTTTGAGAAATGTGGAAGATAAAGTGATTAATGATCAAAGTATGTAAGCAATTTGAGTGCAATTTCAAAGCTTGAGAATAAATGAGAATTCAAGAATGCTAAAAGTAAATTCAGTTTTGGTTACTTGTTTGTTGAATTCTGTAATCTGTTTATAGTGTATAAAGAGTTACAACTATAGATGAAAAGTTATATTGAAAAGAACAGGTGCAACCATTGATTTTGAAAATGTTTCTCTTCGATGAAGAGAAGCGTCTATTCATGAAAAAGATGTTAAGAAATATTCAGAAGTCTGAATAAAATAATTCAGACTTCTGAATTAAGTTGAAACGCAAACAGCAAAGATATAGGCTATTTTAGGCCTAATTCAACCGTCTGAATAATTTCATTCAAACGTCTGAATATTGTGGAACAATAATTTTGTTTCAGCATTCAGACGTCTGAATGAAGTTATTTATACGCCTGAATTTAGCTTATAACAAAGATTATCATAGCTCATTTGGTTGGAGCACTTGCCTTCTAAACTAGTGACCTGGGTTCGAGCCTTGCTCCATGCAATTTTTTGAAAACTTGAATTTTCATTTAAAATATGAATGTATATGTCTATATACCATTTGGAGAAGATTTTCATATTTGTAAACTCTGGACATGACACTATATGACTAATAATACTTCGTTTGTCACCTTCATCTTGTCTCTATCATATATATCTCTTCTTGTATCTCCATATACATTCTTTCATCCTTTTGTACTATGTATCTTCAATTTGAACGTATTTGATTATCTCTTTTTTATGCTCATGTACCTGCAAATTAGGTTAGAGATTCGTTGGCATAATTATATAGTTGTTATCATTAAAATCTAACAATTGAGGTTCTAACAAAACATACCGTTTTAAATATTCCTAGTCAAAATGTATCAAGATTGGATATCGGTACATCTGTTGAGACTAGAGTACATAATGCTCTTCAAATATTGAGCAGTGTATTACTCATGGTTGTTAGAGGCACCAAGGATTTATGTATTGATAGTAATTGGATAATTATGGCATGACTCATTCGATAGTTTTCTATTGATTAATACAACTAAGATCAAGTAGAAAATATTGATGTGACTAATTTATACAGTTCTCTCGACTTGAGAATACTGTTAATCTTTAATGTAGAAGCTCTGCTTTGATTATAGTTAAATCACGGCACGACGTTTATCAAACTACTACAGTTGGATCAAGTGAAAATATTGGAAGAGAAACATTATTCAAGAGAGGATTTGTCTTCTTAGTTATATGAGGTTAATATCACAGTCAACTTATGTCAACTCAAAGTTAAGTCTTTGGCCAGTGCGGCTGGCTAATAATAATTGTTATCATTGAACAAAGGACTTTGTATTTGGACTATAAAGTTGAATGTGGATGATATTGGAATTTTTAACCATTACCAAATTTCATAAGTCCTAATGCAATATAGTTTTAATAAAGAGAATTGGTGTAAATAATTTTCATTATCAGGTACCGCTTATATAAGTAAAACTGAATTTTACCTAAAGATGTGTAAGCGATAAATTTAGCCAAATTGGCATACCACCTGCTAAGTGACATGTGAATGTTAATATTCAAATAGTTTGATATTGGTCGCTAATTGAATCTACACATTTAAGTCGTACAACCGTAATAATGAATTCTTTGGAAAAAATACATGATCTAATTAATTTATAAATTGTCATAAATTGATTAAATTAATTGATATTTAAGAAATATTAATTATTATTTATTTGATGTTTGGAAGTTGTTTGAAATTATTTTAATGCACTTATAAAAGTTATATTTGTGTGCATTGATATACAATGTTGATGTAATTTAAAGATAATTTCAAGAAATGATTTATGAAAATTTAATGTTATTTGATGACATGATTTGTGGAAATTTTATGTCATTTGATGACATATCATATGAAAGAAAGGATTTATTTTCTAATAAAACATATTTTCTAATTCATTCTGTACGTACAATTCATTCCTTCTCATTCATTCTTTTTCTTTCTCTCTTCCTAACTTTTCATGGTAGAAAACAAAAAAAAAATTAAATTTCCAAAATATTTCAACTCTAAATAAAATCATCAAGTAAAATAATCCATCTTTTGTAAGGATAGGATATGGATCTTGAAGATCTGAGGAGATATCATTATTCAAAGTGTGATTCTAGGCAACATCTTATGGTGGTCCTCTGATTTATTTATTTATATGTTTTATCCTTCATATGTTTGGATATGAATGGTTCATTGCATGTTTAATAGATTAATTTTAAACTTGTGAATCAATACTCCTTTTATCTGAATTAATAACATGTTTATTATTTGATTCAACTCAGATCTGCACATATTTTTCAATTTTTGTTATTTATGTTAATCATTGTCAATATTGTTTATGATTTAATTCCCTTTTTATCACATCTTCTTTAATAATATATGTTTATAATATCAATTGATTTACATCTATTTTGTGTTAATCTATTTTTTATTGCATGTCCATATTCTTAGCATTCGAGTTGTGAAATATTACATCTCATCTAATTTGTTGTTCACGTTGTTTTTATAGTTCAGATTTGAAAATTTACTATGAATTTACATGTGTCTAAGTTGTCCCCTTTATTACCGTTTGAAATCATTTATTTATATGATTTAATTTTGTTTCAACTTATATAAATTACATATCTTGCCTGTTTTAAATCATCTGACAATTGAATATGATTTTATATGATTTGTGTTTGATTTTTTTTATGTTATTACGTTCTATTATTAAAAAACATAATCAGAATTTTGTGTAAATTTGTTAACACTTAATTGTAACACATACTAAATCAAAAACTTCACATATTTGTTTGTTATTTTAAATTTTTAACAAGCTTGCAATTAATTACATATATGTGTAAAGGTGTTGTTTTAATTCAAGGTTTAAAATTTTACTTTTATGTACAATCACAATTTTAATCTTAAAAATCTTCCTAAATTAAAGCTTGATTATATTTGTTAATTCAAAAATTTCAAATTAGGATAATATATGTTTTAGCGTTTAATTACTAATTTGAATTGACATTGATTGAATGAGTAAAGAAAGGAGGAAAATGCTTCATCTTTCCTTTTTTATAAATGTCTACCTTAATTTCTTAACTGTTCTTTTTGTTAATATAAGTTAACTTTTATCTGATAATAAAATATTTTTCAATATATTACGCATTAGTGTAAATTGAATTAACACACACACACACATTTTACTATCACTTGCATTTTTAAAATAAAATTCAGACAACAAAGGCAAGTATTGATTATATAGTTAATGTCATTAATTTGTCACTTAACCTAATTAAAGAGAAAGAGAAATGGAAGGTTTTTCCATCTGAGCTTATAGTCCATCTTTCCCTAATTAATTATTTATGTTAAGAAAAAGAAAGAAAAGGTTTTTTCCTTTAACTTTTACTTGTTTATGTACGTATTTATGTGCTACTCATATGTTGATTCAAACACATGAATGTATTTTATACATTCATCATATTGCATATTTATTTGAATTGAATTTAAGTTTCCTTTAATTACCAAATTAAATAAAATATTGATTTTATTTAAAAGAGAATTTAGATAAGACCTATATGTATTGAGACTTCATGGGCCCACTAATGATCCAAAATGGTAAATTTTTTGAAATTCACTCATTTCTTCCACTGTGGGCTGGCCCAGTTCCAATAGACGTTAGGTTCCTTTGCTACATCTTGGATAATATTTGACATGCTTTATCAATAAGAGGTATCATCAATATGTAGTGGTTCGTCATACAACAGCGTTAGTTAGCTTTCGTATGGATATTGATGATACTCGTCATCAACATCGCATTGGTAATCTTCGATGACAATCTCCAAGATGTTGCGTTGACATAAAGTGATATTAAAGACGAGATAGAATTGATGATGTGCGACATGGCCTATCAGCAATACTGATGTAGCATAGAGTGGTATCCCTTGATGGTTTATGAAGTGCAACATTAATAGATCACACTGTTGATAACACGAGGCATAGAGAAAAGAGCCTCATTACATGAAACATGATATGCAGTATTACTTAATATTGAGAAAATGTGACATTTGTTAGGGACGACAATGATCAATGGCCAAATTAAGGAAGCGACATTAATGAAAGTCGGCATGGATGGTAAGCGACATTGAAGTGATACAGTATTGATGATAAGCAACATTTCCTAGTAACAATGTTGTTCCTTGACATTGATGAGAAGTGACACTAACGGAAGGCGATATTGATTAAGCGCGATATACATCCCGGCTTCATTGACATGCAGTATTATTTGAGTGGTCTGTTAAAGAGTAACGATACAGAAGAGGTGCGACATTGAGAAAGTTTGGCATCCATCACCATATGACTTTGATGACGGGTGGTGTGAAATCCGTGCGGCATCGATTAAGTACGATATTCACTTTTTCTTATTGGTGGAATGTGACATAGACAGCATACAACAAGGACGTAGTATGGTTTCACTTGAGGCTCGATATTGAAAGGAAGCGTCATCGATGTTGAATGAAAGCGGCATGACGAAGAGGCAGTGTAGATGAGAGACGACATTGTTTATTAACCTTTATAGACGAGGAGAAATAACGTAGTTTATTGTCATTGATTCTACTCTATTATTCTTTTCTTTCAACATAAATGTCTCTGCTCCCACCATGTGGAAATTACGTGGATAGAAGCTATGCTTCACTATCATTAATGCCAGACATGGTATCTTTTTGCTTATGTGTCAATCTAAAACAATAAAAACTATGGTTCATCGATGATGGACATTAACAAACATATTATATCACAATGAAATGAACATCACTAGAATATCAACTGCACATAGTGCATAATACAAAGCTAACAATATGAACTAAATAGACCTTTTTTGTACGATCCTTTCAAATGAAAGTATACATGACGGTGTTCTTATCCAGCAGCCACAATGGTTATACATTGGTATAATAAAATACATAACATAATATCATGCTAACCACAATCTGGAAATGTCACAATATGGTAATACTATATCAGTATATATGCGTACACACACAGGCAATTGTTACTCACTCCTTAAATCTACTCGATGTCAACCCCAAACACAGAACCAACTCTACGGCCACTATATCAGTATAAGTGTATTAACCATAAACATTAATTGCACAACTGCAAATACATAAGTGTACTAATTCAATGTTGGAAATTTCCAAAATTATTTTTGGTTTGGGTTTATTTTTGAAGAGGGAATAAGAGTGAAGAAGAAGGAAGAAGAGGGATGAATAGTCTCACATCTAGGAAATTAAGAGAATATATGGATTTCTCTAAGGAAGGTTGAGCCCTTTGGGCATCCAAAGCTTTGTTTTGATGTGAAGAGGGAAGTTATGCATCGCCAACACACGCGCGCGCCGCCGCCGCCGTCCGTCCGACCGGGTCGGGTCTAAAATGACGAATTAATTTTTGTTAACATGCCAGATCCAGAACTTGAATTTGAAAGGATAGTTTTGGTGGGTCATTTGAATGAAGGGATGCAACCGTTTAGTAACAGTTTTAAACTGTTACGAATAGACGCGACTGTTTGTAGTGGTTTTGAACTGTTGAAAAGGATGCGACACTTAATGAATGGGAACTTCCTCATTGTTATAATAGTGACGTCCAGGAACCATCATAGAACAACAATCTCTTTTCTTTGAACTTTCTTCTTCTTCCTCCAGATCTGCGACGCCTAGAGAGTGTTGCAGAACACTGCCTTACCATCACAGTTTGCGACGCTTGAAAGGTGTTACAAATGCAGAAACGTTGCAGATCAATTCTCTTCTTCTTCATTCTATAATCTACTAAGATTGCATCATCATAGAAAAAATTTGAGTGTTTTTGGTCGGATCAAAATCGTACAAGTTTTGAATCCGATTATGCTATTTCAAGACTTTATTGAATCCTGAAGTCAATAGTTCGATAACTCGTATGTACCTGTTGGGTTGAACTATTGTCTAAAAGAATCTACGCAATAGATCCTTAAAATAAGAAGTACAGTGGTTATAATCTTCATCTTTCTCGAATCATCGTTACAATTCCAATAATTTTTAGACAATAGCTTCAACCATGGATGGTTCAAGTTCAATCAATCTCAATGCTCTTCAAGTTATGAATCAGCATTTAACGCGATTGGAGCAGCTTGATGGTGAAAACTTCACTCGTTGGCAAGAGATAATGAAATTCTTTTTTACCACGGTCAAATTGTTCTATATTCTTGAAGATAACTTGGAGGAAATACCAGAGGAAACTGATAAAGATACCGACGAATTAAAAGCAAAACGTGCAAAGCGCGAAGAGAAGATTTTCTATGTAGAGGGCACATTTTGAGTGCATTGTCTACTCCTGTCTACAATGCACATAGGACTTTGGAAACTGCAAAGGCACTTTCGGCTGCACTAGAAAGCAAATATCGCATATCTAAGGCAAGTAATAAAAAATTTCTTATTTGCAATTTTATGGATTTCAAAATGAATGCCAATAAGTCAATAATTGGACAAGTAAGCGAAATTCTAATTTTAGTGAATCAACTTAAGGATGCTAGAATAAATCTCCCCGGATCTTTTGTTATTGAAGTTATAATTTCAAGACTTTGTAATACTTAGAATGATTATAAGAAAAAAAAAAAAACATGCGGAAATGGATTATAATTTCGACGATTTACAGGTATTGAAGAGGACTCTCGTAAACGTGAACTAGAAGATAATCCACGAACTGAGTCCCATTCTAAGGCAAATAATGTTCAAATTACTGACAAGCTGAAGCCTAAGAATGAGACACAGTTTAAGAAGAAAAATTCCAACAACAAAAAGAAAGGTTCTTATTACTACTGTAACAAGCCCGACCGCTAAGCTCGAGACTGCCATCAACGGAAGAAACAACAAAAGGTGAATGTGGTCGAAGACTCGCTTGTGGCTTTAATGCAAGAGGCGAACTCCAAACCGATAATGATTGGTGGATTTATACTCAAGCAACCATTCATATTTACAAAGACCGTAATATGTTTAAGACTTATGAAGAAAATAATGGTGAAGCCGACAAGGTTACTCGAACAAATAAGATTCCAAGCAAAGTTTTGGAAAAAGGCACCATAGAACTTGCATTTACTTCTGGAAAAGTTGTTACATTAATTAACGTATTTTATGTAACTGATATATGTAAGAATTTTGTCTCTCGATACCTTCTTAACAAAGGAGGATTCAAAATGGTGTATGGGTCTGATAAGTTAGTGTTGTCCAAGAACGGCAAATTCATTGGACTAGTATACTCTTGTAATGGCATGGTTAAGTTGAATCTAATAAAGAAATCTTCTATTTATATTGTTAACTCTGTTAATTTATGGCATGGTAGACTAAGACATGTTAATTATAGTTCCCTTAAAAATATGCATAAACTAGGATTAATTTTTGATTGTGATTTTGATACTATCTCTAAATGTGAAATATGTGTTCAAGCAAAAATACACCAAAAATCCTTTAAATCTATAGAGAAGAAAACTGGCTTGCTTGATTTAGTATATAGTGATGTGGGTGACTTATAAAATCATATCACATATGGTGGTAGCCAATCCAATATAACATTTTTTCATGATTATACTAGATATGCATATGTGTATCTAATGAAAACTTAAGATGAGACCTTCGATAAATTTAAAATCTACAAAGGTCAAAACATAATTAGGATTTAAAATAAAAGTATTACATTCAGATCGAGGTGGTGAATATTTCTCAAATGAATTCACTTATTTTGTAAACAACACGGTTCAGTTCACCAATGCACTATCCCATATACACCACACAAAAATGATGTTGTTGAAAGAAAAAATAGAACTTTAGTAGAAATGGTTAATGCCATGCTCAAAAGTTCAAACTTACCTTGTGACCTATGGGGTGATGCAGTGTTATCTGCATGTTATATCTTAAATAGAGTATCACCTAAAAAGAATAATGTTTCCCCTTATGAATTATGGTTTAATAGGAAACCTAATCCGTTTGGGGTTGTTTAGCATATGTTAGAAAACCAGACCCTAAACGACCAAAACTAGGAAATAGGGCATTTAAATGTGTTTTCATAGTATACTCACTTAATAATATAACCTATAGATTCCTAATTCTTAACATCTTAGTAGTTATAGAATCCATAGATATAGAATTCTTTGAAAATCAAACTATTGAGATTCCATTGAGATCATCTAGTCCAAAACCTAATACGATTGATGATATCAATGACAATTACTATGCTCCTGCTCAAAGCAGCAAGGAAATATCAGTACCAAATAATAGTACTGAACAAAGGAGAAGTAAAAGAGCAAGAGTAGAGAAGGATTATGGTCCTGACTTCATTACATATCTTATAGAAGGCAGTAAGGACGAAGTTCTTAATGTGACTAGATATGTCATGAACGTCGATGATGACCTAAAACTTATTCTGAGGCTATGAGTTCCAAAGATTCAATATTTTGGAAAGAATTTATTAATGATGAAATGAATTCCATATCGTTAAACCAAACTTGGGTTTTAATTAATTTACCTCCTAGTGCTAAACCTATCGGATGTAAATGGATATTTAAGAAAAAATTGAATACAAATGGGTCCATTGATAAGTTTAAAGCCAGATTAATTGCTAAAGGATATAAGAAAAGACATGGAGTATATTATTTTGATACATATGCTCCAGTTGCTCGCATATCTTCTATACATTGTTTAATAGCACTTGCAACAATTCATAAATTGGTTATACATCAAATGGATGTAAAGACTGCATTTGTAATTGGAGATTTAGAAGAAGAGATGTATATGCAACAACCTGAAGGTTTCGAAACCCCAGGCCAAGAAAAGAAAGTTTGCAAATTAGTAAATTCACTTTATGGCCTGAAGCAAGCTTCCATGCAATGACATGAGAAGTTTGATAAAATAGCATTGTCATATGGATTTATTGTTAATGATGCTGATAAATGTATTTATTGCAAATTGGACAACAATGATTATGTTATAATATGTTTATATGTTGATGACATCCTGTGTGAATGAAACTAAGAAGTTTCTATCTTCTAAATTTGATATAAAAGATCTAGGAGAAGCTGACGTAATTCAGGGAATTAAAATTATTAGGAAAGAGGGGGAGTTGTTGCTAACACAATCTCATTACATTGAGAAGTTCCTCCAAAAGTATGGTCATTATAATGACAAACCAACACCTACTCCTTTAGATCCTAGTATTAATTAGAAAAGAATATTGGACATACCATTTCTCAACTTGAGTATTCCAGTATATTGGAAGTCTTATATATGCTATGCATTGCACTAGACCAGACATAGCACACGCTATAAGCATGTTATATCGATTTATGAGTAATCCAGGTTTCGAACATTGGAAAACTATTTTCAGAGTTTTATCTTATTTAAAAGGAACCGTTACCTATGGTTTATCTTATAAAGGATATCATGTTGTAATAGAAGGATATAATGATGAAACCTGGAATAATGTAGAACCCAAATCCAAGTCTACGACTGGATGGATCTTTACATTAGGTGGTGCTGCTGTGTCTTGGGTTTCCAAGAAAAAGACCAGTATATCTGACTCAACAATGTTGTCAGAGTTGATTGCATTAGCAGATGCTTGTAAGGAAGCAAAATGACTTAGGAATTTATTAATAGAAATAACATTATGGAAAAAGCCATCTCCAGCAGTCTTGATTAATTGTGATAATCATGCTACAATATACAATGTCTCTAATAAGACATATAATGGGGAGTCTAGACATGTGAGTCTAAGACATCAAATAATAAGACAGTTACTCAAAAGTGGAGTAATAACTGTTGATTACATAGAAACAAAGAAAAACTTGGCTAACCCACTCACAAAGAGTCTTCCAAAGGCAATGGTTTCTATAAAATCAAAGGAAATGGGACTAAGGTCTATGAATGAAGGTTGATCATCCTTAACAGAAACCCAACTTATGTTTTGAAAAGGATAGAAAAAGTTCAATGGGTACCAACAAGTTAAGAGAATGATTATGGAACACTAAATCAATAATCTTCATAATATTTAGTGTTGGATTCTACCAGAACAAAGGATGGATAATATATCCTTAATAAGTCTAGTTACCTTAAAAAGGTGTATCGTAGAAACACCTTAAGAGACTTACCTACATGAGTATGGAAATCAGTTCGTTTCCTAAGAAAGTAAGACCGCTTTCTAAAGTAGACTTATGAACTCAGGATTTAAGCACATGGTCATTAATGTGTTGAGCATACAAAACACTCTATATACGAAAATCAGTATGTGTGACTGTTTCGGTACTATCACTAAGGGTACTTGGTTCAAGATATGTTCACCATAGACCTCGGTAGAACTTTGAATGGTTTACACTAAGTGAAGGTTCAAATCCGAAAGATACTTATCATTTATGTATTGGTTTTCACGATGATACAAAAATTGATCTTGGAACTATATTGGCTTGATCCCAATTGGGTATGTAGGTAGCACTCTAGTGATGTAGCCGTCTTTTTTATTTATTTTACTTATTTTGAAAATGGAAGAAATTGTTGGAAATTTTCAAAATTAGTTTTGGGTTTGGATTTGTTTTTGAAGAGGCAAGAAGAGAGAAGAAGAAGTAAGAAGAGAGGATGAATAGTCCCACATCTAGGAAATTAAGAGAATATATTGATTTATATATGGATTTCTCTAAGGAAGGTTGGGCCCTTTGGACACCAAAAACTTTGCTTTAATGTGAAGAGGAAAGTTATGCATCACCACCACACGCACGTGCCGCCTCCGTCCGTCGAGTCGGGTACGGGTCTAAAATGAAGAATTAATTTTTGTTAACAGGCCGGATTCAGAATTCGAATTTTAACGGATAGTTTTGACTAGTCATTTGAATGAAGGGACGCAACCGTTTAGTAACAGTTTTAAACTATTACGAATAGACGCGACCTTTTGTAGCGGTTTTGAACTGTTGGAAAGGATGCAATACTTGACGAATGGGCACTTCCTCACTACTTTAAATAGTGACGTCCAGGAACCATCACAAAACAACAATCTCTTTTCTTTGAACCTTCTTCTTCTTCCTCCAGATCTGCGACGCCCAGAGAGTGTTGCAGAACACTGCCTTATCACCACAGTTTGCGATGCCTGAAAGGTGTTACAAATGCAAAAACATTGCAGATCAATTCTCTTCTTCTTCTTCATTCTATTCTCTATTAAAATTGCATCATCAGAGATAAAATTTGAGTATTCTTGGTTGGATCAAAATCGTATAAGTTTTGAATCCGATTACATTGTTTCGAGGCTTCATTGAATCCTGAAGTCAATAGTTCGATAACCCGTTTGTACATGCTGGGTTGAACTATTGTCTAAAAGAATCTACGTAGTAGATCCTTGAAGTCAGAAGTACAGCGTTACAATCTTCATCTTTCTCGAATCATCGTTACAATTCCAACATTAAAGTATTAGCTACACTCCAAACGAGCATCATACATGTACTTAATAATTGTACCAGTTTTGCATCCAATAACAACACACACACACACACTTATATCTACATTGGCTACACAACTACCAATGACATATATATGTACTAATATCTATATTAGCTACACGAATGGTATATAATCAAGCCACATATAACACAGAATAAGGGTATGAAGTAAGCATGTATAATAAATCTTTTCAACTGTCTAATAGGATATGAAAAAGAATCCAATAAATCATATCGATGTTCCTAAAACTAAACATACAATATGCGTCAATAAGAAATTTCCATCAAGCAATAGGTATCGACAAACAATATACCCAAATAAGAACACTAACAAAATAGCATGGATATATACAATAATGACCAATACGGCTCAATCATATCGACCAAGAGAATATTTAGACTATATGTCTAATTTTGTTGTCCAACTACTATTTATGATGTCAATTATCAGTGTCGGATACCATACTTATTATTGGTGTCAATAAAATATCAATTTATTAGTATCAAATACAATGATACATATCAAAGTCTCAAATATATATGTCTTAAATATATCTATACAATCAACAATATTGAATATTAATATCATTTCGCAGTCTTAAATATCATGGGGTGTTGTTATGTATGATAAAGACACAAGTAATATCAATAACAATGTTAATACAACCAATTTGCATCTCATTTTCTTCAACTAGTCACTTTCAGTCAAAATATTAGAATTTGATGGAAGCGCCAAAATAAAACACGCTCCGTAGAATTTGATGGAAGCATTAAAATACATCAAACTCCATTAGAAATCCAACATCACGTGTTTTGTGAAAAGAAAACATTGTATGCAAAGGTTATACACATTAAAATTCAAAAGGTTTATTACATAAATAAAATAAACATTCTTCTAAAAATATAAACATAGGGGAACCGACAATATTTCCCTTACCTCCATTCAATCTCTAAATCAGCTATGACCCCGATGCCAATCGAGATATCGACAGTCCAACAACATGCTTCCGACCACCTAAGACTGAACATCCACTCCCCTTAGCCTATGCATCATCCCCTACATAGATTGGCCTTAGTGTGGTCACCTCTGCCCTCATCGTTAAAGAGCCGCCGCCTAAGATTTTGTGATAACCCAGATTTTTGGACATCTAGTAATTGATCTAAACTATTGAAAACATTGATTTATAAGTTGAATAAATAATTCTGAAAATAAATATTTATATCTGGAGAAATATCTATTGTATAATCTCCTGATAATTATTCAAATTGGTAAAATTTATCTTTTCAAAAACAAATAAAAATATTTATTTGTTTATATACAGTGTGAACAGAACTTGGGTCTAAAATTCAAAGTAATATCTTAAAAATAAATTTTACAACTAGTATATATATATGGTTATCAATTAGTGTATAATTAGGTTTTATATCATTTCATCTTTAAAAAGTTATAAGTATAAGTAAAGAGGAAATGTGTTAAGGGAAATATAAAAACAAAATAAAGCATGCATTTGACATTTGTAGGCCAAGTATAACATGCAAAATACAAGTGTCATATTTAAATTTGTTTCTTCATTTTTAAAATAAAAAATTAAACATGAACTAAGTTTAGTTTGTATATATATAAAATTTAAATAAACATAATACTTAAATTAATATAAAAAAACATGGGAAAATTTATGAATATAAGCATAAAGACATTTATAATTTAAGATAGCATGCAAATTAACATGTGGCATGCTTCATTTTCTTTTAAATTGTATATTAAATAACAAAGTGTTAAGAAAACTGGCTGGTTCAGTTCAAAATATTTTCATTTTTCTTTTCTAAATCTTTCATTCATCTTTTAAACTAAACTAAAAAGAAAAGAAAAAACCTATTTCAAGCTTTCAAACTGAACAACTCTTTCAACAACAACTTCAACTGGAGTTAGCAAAGCAAATTCAAGATCAATTCAACATAAAGAAAATCAACATCAAATTAATAGATGTGATCAAATCAAGTGCAGTCCTGTCCCCTGTTTTCAAACTAGTGAGTAAACATCTATTTCAATCTGTATATTTACTGATGCATGTGAATATTCTTGAGGTAATTTTATGAATAATGTTGCATGGATGTAATTTGTTGAAGTATAGCTAATTACTACGTATATATTTATTTATGTGCATGTCAGTGCATAAATGAATTGGCCTCTTTCGATTTTAATCAACTAAATCAAGTTCATAAATTCATATCTCTTCATATAAACAATTTTAGGTTGAGATTTTTAAAGGGAATTTTTTTTTATAACTAACTTTAATTTCTAAAAATATTTTTAAGTGAAATTAACAAAAAGGATTACTAGAAGGAAGAAGAACTGTGTAAAAATCAAATTGTGTCAGAAATTAGTTGTCTAAATCTTGGTTCACGTTTATATCGTCTGATTGTAGTAGAAAACTAAGATTTTTAAAGATAAGATCAATATTTTTAAGTTTATAAATCAAGAGAATTTTTGAGTTGACCTAATCGAATGTTTGCTCGATTTCTGGCGATCAGCGATGGAAGGAGGGTCGAGGTTTTGGCTGGGGGAAGCTTGGAGGTCAGGGCACTTAGGAAAAATGGTGGTGCGATTTATAGATCGCCGTGGTGGCGAGATGGCGATGAAGTAGGGTTTTGGGAACTTGTTTGGTCGCTGTCGAATTCGAGGCTAGTTCGTCGTCGAGGGTACACCTGAAGGGATCGGAGTGGGGGAATAAGTTGTCGAGGGACTGGCGTAGCTCCAGGCATGAGCACGTGGTTTCAGGTGATTTAGAGCAGTGGAGCATGCAAGTTTGTGGTGATCGTTTCGTTCCAGGAAGTGTTCGACATGTTCAATTTTGATTCCGACGAAGATCGTTTATCCTGGGTGGTTGAGTCGTTTGAATGGAACTCGTCGACATGTCGGTGGTCAGAACGATGGTCGGAGGGAGGTCGATCATCTGTGCACGTGCACGCATTAACGATAGTATCTGTTGATTGCTTTGTGGTGATGCATCGGGGATGGAGTAGTTCGCTTTGGGTCAGGCTCGAAGTTGTTCACGAGTTGTCTCAAGGAAAGAGAGAGAAGAGTGGGCACGAGTGTTGGCTTGGGAAAATTGATCTTGGGCTCGGGTTCCTAATTTCCTAATGGAAGTAAACTTTGTGAACAAGTTATTAAACAAGTTTTAAAGATAGAAAGGAAGGATGAACAAGTTTTAAAAAGCAAAAGTAGATTTTGAAACAAAATTTCAAAGTAATAAACAAGTTTTAAAGTAAATAGTGTGATTAAGTTTTCAAATATAAATATAAATTTAAGTCAAATATGTTTTGAATTTAGGTTGATTTAATTTGGAAATATAATAGGATAATAAATTTATTCCTAAGTATTTTTTTAAATGGAATTTAATAATGATGTAATTAAGTAGATGATTAAGATAAGTATATTAAACTTTAATCAATAAAAAGGTCTTAAGTGATTTATATAAATCAATTTCAAGCTTTAATTAAATAATATTTAAATAATAATTGATTAAGATAATTGGTTTATCATAATTAATATAGGGACTTATTAAATTAAAGGCTACTTACTTAATGTAAATAATTAAGGATAATTACTTAGTGAAATTAATTAAAGGATAATTCATTAATTAATGTAAGTAAAGGATCATTAATTAGTGTGACTAATTAATGTAAGTAATTAAAGGTTAATTAATGTGAATGATTAAAATGATTAAAGAACAATTAGTTAATTTCAATAATTAATTAAATGGTTTAATTAATGATTAAGAGGTAATTAATTTATTAAATTCATTAGATTGGATGACAAGTTAATCTTGCTTGTGGATGATTAAATTGTATGGAATGTTTGGATTAATGTCCCTAGTCTGATATATCGTGATGATCTATGATATGATATGTTGCGCTGAACTGTGATATTGAGAGTTATCTATTGATAATGAATTGCTGTGTAAATGTGACATCCTGTATTTAAAATCGAATTGTATTCACTTAAACAACTTGGATTTAAAGATGACATTGGATTTGAAGAGACCGGGGTTGGGTATCAGCAAATGCCCTAAACCACTTCGATTAGTAATCTATTTTTTTTATAGATTTGATATGTGAAATCAATAGGCTGGAATAGAAAAAATTAAGTAAAATTGGCCATTTAATCTGAGTAACAATGCTTAAATATGATTTGTGAAATGTGTATTTGACTATAACAAGATAAGAACTTGTAGTGATGTGCGAGTTACCCAGGTTTACCAAAAAAAATTATAACTTAGTATTTCAAGTTATATAGGTTTACTCACGGTGGTTTCCAGCCTGACCTGGGTGTTACTTTGTTGTGATGCTTGGGTCAAACCAAGTATTTTTTTCAGGTTAGGACATTCTGGAGCTCAGGAGGCGAGCTAGATGGCAGGAACATATGAAGTGTGTTCCGCTGTGTAATAGAGTTTGTATTAATAATAGTCTGGGACCAGTTGTTACAACTGTCCAGTTTATTTGTGATGATTGTACTCTGATATATTGAATGTAAATTGAAAGTTGAGTGTATTGGCTCTGGTGGGTTTACTCATTAAGGATAGGGTCAGAGGTACCCTAGAATGAGTTGAGTGTAATATATATAAGAGAGCGTACTTGTTGTTTTCTTATATAAAGGTTTTCAAATAGTTTTAAAAATAAATGATTTTTATATAAGTTATATTTTGATATACAAAGAAATAATTTTTCTAATTATTATATATATTAATAAATTGGTTCTTGGTTATTGAAATTCAATAAGAATTTAAGTGGTGTGTATATATATATATATATATATATCCAAATAAGAATTGAATAATATGAACTAAATAAATAAGATAAGTTTGAAATGGATTCAAACCAGAGAATAAAATCCTGAAATTTGTAGAAGTGTTTTTCAGAATGCTGAATTAAGTTACCCTGACTTTATTTTCTAACAAATTACGATATAATATATAATGGTTTCCAGATATGATAATCTTGGAATGGTTGTTGGATGTTGTTTTTTAATATTAGTTAATGATAAAGAAAAATGAAATGTTTTAAGGAAGTAACTTTTAGATAAATTGTGAGGTTTTAAAATCTAAATCCTGAAAATTTGAAATTTGTTTCAAAATGTTAAAAGGAATAATAAATATTTTTGAATATAGGAATCTAATTTTAAAACAAGAGATGTTTTAAAGAAATTTGTTTAAATTTAAAAACCAGAATGGTTTAAAAATTAAATTATGACTTAGTGTGCAAAGGAAATAAATATGTATATATTTGGGATATGCATAATATCAAAGATGATTTGAAAGAAACTCTAAGTGTTGAAGTTTTGAATTTTTCCTTGAAATATGATGTGAAAACCCAAAGTGAAATAAGTTTTTGAACTTATAAGTGGGAAGATTTTTAATAAGAAGTTTAAAATTTGTAATGGGAATTCAAATTGGGTAAAGTTGACTGGATTAAATGAATTGAATTTAGCTTAGGGGAAGTTAAACGAGTTTAGAATGAACAACCTGAATTGGAAATTTCAAAATGAAATTGAGATTTAACTTAGGAAGTTAAATGGGTTGATTTGAAATGGGAGTTATGTGTGATCTCAAAACGGGTTTGAGATCTGAAAATGGGTAATGGATGCTATGGATGGATATTTTAAATAATTTGGATGTTTATTTATTTTGACTTATCCTGATATCATCCTGTTGTTATTAATAATCTATAAAACTAAAAATTGGATTATTTTAAATGAATTAAGAAATGGATTGAGGTAATATACATCCATTACTGAAATAAAATGAAAATAAAACCTTATTTTATAACTATTTTGATTTTTGAAGTGAAATTGTAATTATGAAAAGGGAATCACTTTAAACTTAAGGTTTAAAAGTTTAAAAAGGAACTTGTAAACTGAAATTGTTAAGAATTGGTTTCAAACTTAAAATTGGATTCTGAAGATTAAATTGTTTAAAAACCTTGGTTGTTAAATTAAAGGTAAAGTTTAATTTGATTTAAGTAATTAAATCAACATTGTGAAAATTTAACTCGAATTTATATAATTCGAGATGGTTTAAAATTGAGATTGAAATTGAAATTAGCTGTAACGACCCGCTATTTTGGACCATTCAAATCGACAATAAAACCATACATGTCCGACTTGAATAATTCAAAATACCGAATTGTTAATTAAAATTTGGCAAAACTTAACATATATAGTAAATAAATCATCACAAATCACAGACACAGAGTAATATAATGCAGCGGAATAGATAAAGAATAGTAGTTCATGAAGCTACTACATACATTGGAGTTAGAAATAAAATACAACTGAATATCTTAGATGTAGTGAAGTCTCCAGTATGCGCAGGTGACTTCTCTGAACAAATCAACAGGACGACTGAAAGGATAGATAGCTGGATCTTCAAGCAAGGCTCCAACTTCGAATGTGAGTCTCAAATGCTGTATCACTCAGTCTAACCCGAGCGTAAAGCAAAACACAAAACACTCGAGTCAGGATTAACATTCTTATATCAATAAATCCAACTCAAGTGAAATATCAACTGAAATGCAAATAACTTGGATGTTTGGGATAATCATCCTCTAAGGGTCCATGGAACTTTCTACAAGGTAGAAATATACACTATAACACCGTGGTCATTTTAGCTTAATTTATACTTCAAAACCAAATCTCATTTTCACTTCAAATATCTCTATATTTCCCAAAATAGTATTTATATATATTAAATAATTTATACAGTAAAGTATTTTCAATTTCCTCAACTTAACAAAACGTTCCAACATCCACCCGACCTTCCCATTCAAATTAAATTCAATCTCAATTTTATCAATTTAAATTCAACTCAATTCCTAAAATAACCACTTAAATTTTATCGATCTCAAATTCGAATTTATAATCACAAATACCCCTTTATATTTCCATATATTTCAAAACTTTAAGTATTCAACGTTTCATCTAAAATTTCATTCAATTTAGTTTTCTAAATAATAAATTCAAATTTAGTTCAACCTAAATTTTCATTTTAATTCAATTTATTTGCTAAATAACAAATTCAACTACGTTGATTTCAAATACAGATCCGAATCTCAACATAAACCATTTAAATTCCAATATAGTTCAAGGCTTTAATATTTAAATGTTCTATACAACAGTTTCATATAGATCTCGATTTAACCTCATTATTATTTAGTCTTGAAATACTCCCTTATTAGATTCAATATCATTTTAGTAACCTTAAATTACATTTTACTCAATATTTTCTTTAATTTATTTAAACGTGAAATAATCATTAAATCACTTAAATAAAAAATCCAGTCAAAAAATCATACCCTTTAAATTTCCCATTCAAAAATTTCAAATCGATTTAATTAAATAAATCCTTATTTAAATACCATTTTTATAAACCTAAACTTATCTCCCAATCTTAATTATTCAATTATTTACAAGAGAATCTATTTGAAATATAGATTTACATAAATACTTAACCATATTATATGTATTAAATCAATCTAATTTAAATCAAATATCACTACTAAATCTATATATACAATTTTCATTTATATAATATCTTAAGAATCAAATTTTATTAAACCATATATTTCTTTCCAAAATTATAGAAATTATTTTTAAAATATTTATATGGACCAACGGTGTCTGTATATATTTCCTATCATATAGTCAAGTGCTAGGATATTTATTATTTCAATCCGTATACTAAATATATACGGATGGATATCATTTCAACCCGTAATCCCAAATTCAATTAAATGAAAATCGCTTGGGTTTATCATTTCAACCCATAACGATTTTCTTCTATTCTAAAGTCTGTTCGGGTATGTATCATTTCAACCCATAGTGATTTCTAAACTACAGGGAACTTGCAGAGTGATAACAGATAAAATAATAATATAACGGACATATATCATCAATAACAGTATAAATAAACAGTAGGATATGGTGTCATATCCCACAAGTGAACAATTTGCAGATAACAACATATAAAGCAATGTAAATAACTAACAGCAGCATATTTCAATTGTCGTTTCAATTGAAATCAAATTTAATAAATAAAAGAACATTAATCATGAGTGATTACTCACCTTTCGAGGCTAGAAAGATTTGACAAAGAGATTGAGTTACGAATCCAGGCACACACATTCAAAACGAAGCAAGATTGACAAGCATTCGACGGACAAGCTGATGACAAAGATTAGATGAAGTCAAATCAGAATTGGATCGATGACGATAAATGGGCATAAGTGAACTCATATATATCCAATGAAATGTATAGTCGTATGCCTAAATATACTAATATATATATAAACTAAGTTTAATAATATGCACTAAAAAAATGAGTTTAAATGGACCCAGACTAATATATCTACATATGCAGACTTGACTATATATACTGCCTTTGCAAATCAATATATACCGAAACCCAACAGATTTTTTTTTTAAATGTAGTAACATATATATATGTATTAGAAGTTTCCAAATCCAATAAGTTTCCAATAGATTTAATAAAATAAAATCCTCAATTATAACTTTAAATCAAAATGCATATATATTATGTTGTACAAAATTTAAAATAATACGTTTAAACTTTTTCATATTTTTAACACAAAGCAGGAAAAATCAACTTATATAAACCACGTGCCTATACTAAACATACAAAATATATTATTAATCAATATGCAAACCGCTGTATCAATTATATATAACTTTTATATTACATATACTTATAGTATAAATGACTAATATACATACTGTGTAAACTTAAAAAAAACTACTAGTATATATGTGTATACAATTTGAACACGCGGTTTGAAACAAAATAGCTTGCGTACTTAAAACATATTGTATTAATACAGCAACCTATTTGCACAAAACGAACAGAGTATCTCATATTATTATAACTTATACTAATAGAACAAATAACTAAAATCTCGAAATATAAACTCTAATGTATATTATAACTAAATATACACAGATGTATCCGAAAGTATTATATAAATATAAACACTTCTTTTATAATAAAATATATATACTAAAATCATTATGTAAGGTTCTGGAAAACAATATATACGTATAGCTACAGGAAAATAAACTCATGTGCTAATGTTATATAATCAACTGTAAAATATATATATGTACATACAGGTTAAAAACATATGAACTATTCTAAATTTAAACTAATATATTCTAACCCATACACATGCATCGACCTAGTAAGTAAAACGTGCAGACTACAACATACGAGATATATATATAACATCCATATACTAGTGTGTGTGTATATATATGAAATCAAAACAACAAGGTACAAAACATGAAAGCCATTATATACAAACTGTATATGAAGAGAAAGAATAAGGTTACTAGTTCAAGCATACGAGATGGAGGACCTGAAGGCAGTCCTAGCTCGGTTGGCGGTGGCGCTCGAGTATCTGTAGAAGTTGACGAGCTCATTATTGTCGGAGGTGGCCGTGAGCTTGGGTGCAAGGGTGGAAGGAGGCGCGGTCTGAGGTGGGTCAAGGCAGCGAAGATGGGTGCGGTGGTTGGCTGGGTTGAGCTCGGCTTGGTGAAGGTTCAAGCAAAGGGTCGGCTTCGACCAACATGGGTTCGGGCCGAGAAGAAGTGCGGAGTGGATAGTGATGTGGACGTACTTGGTGGCGTGCGGGTTTTCACGGCTACAAGGTGAGGCTTGGCGGTGGTTTGTGGTTCGGTGAACTGGGCGAGGGCGTGGGTAGAGGGCAGCTCGGCCTGGGTAGATGATTGGGGAAGCGGCTTCGTTTGTTGCAGTGGGTCGGTTGATGGTGCTTGGGTAGTAGTGACGTGCTCAGATAGGTTACAGAGGAAATAAAGAAGAGGAGGGGGAAGAAAATAAAAGAGAAAAGGAGATGTAGGGTAGACACGTTTCAAGAATGAAAAATATAAAGTAAAGAACCCAATAAATGTTAGCAGAGAGAAACGCAATTTTCAATCAGAGAGGAAAAAAAATATCTAGCTTTGTCTATTTTGTAACCGATCCCATAGAAAAGGAAACGATAGGGACAAATAAAGCCAGATGAAATTTTTTCCTTTTTGAACGGACAATAAATTTAAAAGAAATTGTAACAGTCAAATGCATTGATTCCGGAAAATTTATTGAATCAGTCAATAGATTGATTAGACGGTACGTTTCAAATTTTTGAAACTGAAGAAAAGAAATAAAGTCACAAATAAATGAAATTGTAACAGTCTCCCAAAATTCAGCTGACAAATAATAAAGCAAATGATAATAGATGCGCGTTTAAAATTTGAAACGCCAAAAGAAATCAAATGGTAACGGATCTGGTATCGATACGGTTACCGGTTTCGTGGGTTCCACTGTGTATCGGACTTCAAAACACAGAAATAAATATACCGTAGAGATCAGCGCGATGAGACGATCAAAATGGTATACAGATATCAGTGATATGATTGAATTATAAAAATTAAATTTTAGCCAGCGGAAAAATGCAGCTAAAACGCAGAAAATAAGATCGATGGAGCTTAAAAGGTCCGAATTTAGAAAAACAAAAAATGACTTCTCACTCAGAAGAAGATTTAGAAATTTTCTAAAGAAAAATATTCAGCTTGAAAATAAACTTATTATCAGCAATTATTAGCTAGCTTGAATTTAATAGAATTTTACAATGAAATAAACTTTGATAAAATAAATTGAAAATTTGAAATCTACTATGTTTAATTGGATGAAATTCAAATACTAAATTTTTATTTCAAAATTATTATCATTAAAATTTCTCAAAAATCCAATTAAATATGTTATAAAACCAATTAAAAATTAATAAAATTTTATGGGCCGTTACACTAGCTCAAATTGAATTTGATTTAAATTAATTGAAACTGTGATTGAAGATGAATAAGTTTAAATTCAAATGGGAATTGATTTGAATTTGGGATAGGAAATGAAGTTAATTCAAGTTAATCTGAAATTGAATTGTGACGCCCCGCCTCTATTCCCACAATAACAAAGAGTATTAAAAGAAATAATGTCTGTTATTATAAAGAATAAGGCTGGATAGGAGCAGCCATCCGTAGTTGGGCCTTACACTAGTATTGGTTATCTCGATAGGAGTGGTATATATTTTTAATTTTTCATCTCTTATTTATTTATTCCCATCGGCATACCCAATTCCAGTATAAAACGAACTACGATGTTCATAATAGTTTAGGACAATATATATAATAATAACACAGATAACTAAATGCGGAACACCGATAACAAAAGTCTCATATATATATATATATATATATATATATATATATATATATATAAAACTGATGTCAGTTACAATACATGTGATACAGTACATATGATATAACTACAACTGTCGACTCTGGAAGTTACATATACAAGTACATTATCGTATATAATATACATGAATACATATCTTCCTATACAAATACACTGACTACTATAAAATGACGACGACTACTCCAAATAATATGAAAAGACTTCATAGCTCAAGCAGCAACCCTAAGCAAGATATATATAACCTGTAATAACTCGGTCTCACCCGAGTATTAAATTCAAAAGAAAATAATACACGGGTCAGTCTAATTCAAACTCAGTTATTAGTACGCAGAAGCAATAATAATTAAATAACAATTAGACGACAGTCAAAATAAATTCACCTATCCAATCCTTAATATAAGGAAATCGGATTACGGTAAATATAACACGTAACAGTGTTAAACAACAAACCAATAAATTTAATTTTATCAATGAAGATAAATAAAAGGGTTATCAGTGAAGATAATTTAGAAAACAACTGAATTGCCTAAACGACAATTACGTCAATATCTAATTATTAAATAAATAATTAGAAACTCATAATCTAATTATCAAAAACATAATTAGATGCCAACCAAATCATCAAATTAAACCAAATCAAAATACGATTCAAAATATATTGAATTTGACACATGAAACAATTCAAACAATTGAACTATCAATTAAAATGTCACTTCGGGTAGGGCTGCAGTACACGCATGCGTGTACTGGTGCGTGTACTGCCTCGCCACTACGGCATATGGAATACGCAAAAGATCAATAAATCAAAAGTAAAATAGAATATCAATAAAAGCCATACCGTGTGGCTGCAGTACACGCTTGCATGCACTGCCTTGCCACTACAGTGATGATGTACCCAAAAGATCAACGAACCAAAATCAATGAAGATTCAAATATCAATGCCACGGCCTCAATGGTCAAAGCAGACAGACATGGACAATGTGCACGTATGTACACAATGAAAATTCAAAAACGAACACAAGGTCAAACCCGAATTACTGGATTCAACTCAAGTACAGTTAGAAAAACAAATCCAATTGCATCAACGCAAACCAACAAGGTCAAGACTGCATGAAAAAAACTCAAGCCTGGTTACATGATGTTGCAACTACACATACACAGCAAGTGTACATGAAGGCCGGAGTGTACACTATACATGACTACAAAATCCAATACATGTGAGCAACAAGATGAACTTATATGCAGTGACCAGTGAACAACTATATGAAACTGGACCAAGTTCAACTCAAATGCAAACTTTATCATACATGATACAGTGACAACATGGATGCAAGAAAATACATCTGATTCAATTAAATGACAAGACTAAAGTCGAGACCAATGTCAATGTCATGGAATTGCATAAACAAGTTCAAGTGTGCTACAGAGAAAATACAACATGAATCTGGACAATGCGAATATCAGGCTCTACTGGACAGCCTCAACATTGAAATGGATACGTTCATAATTTGATACAAGGAACTTCATGCTGAACAAGTATGCAAGTGAATGCAACGTGAACCAAACAGTGCACTAGTAAGGTTAACAGGACTTGGCATGTTCATGAAGGCAACAAAACTGGTGCAATGTAACGCAACAGGGGACAGGGTCAACAAATGCAAACTAGTGCCAACAATGTCACAATATCAAAGAAGCAACACCGGCCTCGATAATGAAGAAATCAAAACCATAATTCAAGTGGATGAACAGAGGGCAACAACAAGTTATGCAATATCACACAATACAGCAAGCTACCAGGATAAATGAATCTACAAGACAGCAAGTGTGCAACTACATAGATATATGCAGTGAAGCCAATATGGAAAATGATGATGAATTATATAAGTGCAGACACATTACATGAGTACCAAGCTTCGAGTCAAGCAACAGAAATGCAGGCTCAAATATTAAACTGCACTAATCCAAAACATCAAGGAGCAACAATTGATGAAGCTCCAAATCAACATAAGTTCAAAGAAATGTATATGGTCAAGCAACAGTGAAATGAAGTGGGTAGTGTACTCAAGGCAACATGAAGCAGTGATAGTGCCGAAGTCACAGGGACAAAATAACGCAAAGTACAGTTTCAAACGCAACAATATAGTGAACAAAATCAAGCAACTATTGGTTACAATTTCAACGAAGTCAAGGTCGAAATCAACCAGAGCATATAAACGGTTCGATATGTCAAGGCTTAAGTCGAACTAAACAGTGGTAATACTCAAGTCATCAAACTATATGCATTTGATTAAGTCAAAGAAAGCATCGACATCAAAGCAACAGAGAGTGGCCCAGATAAATCAATAAGTGAATTCAAATGATTTTATACGAACTCAATTAACATCGTCTCCAAATCGAAACCAAAGCCGATGATACAAGAACGAGAACGAAATCAACATCAGCAAAAATCCAAACAAACCAGGCCAGAGTCAAGGTCAACATTTTTAAACATTAGAAGTTTCAAAGTAATCAAGCAGTGGGTTTCACAAAAAAATGGCCGAAGACCAAATAAATCAACTCGAAGGCCAGAGAATTCAAAGCAGCAATTTCCAACCAAAATCAAAACTCATGGAAATCAAGAAGTAAAAGATCATATGACTTTGAATTAGATGTGAGTAATAAAAATTACTCACCTTTTCTTTTGATGCGTGCAGATCCATCGATCGGCAAGCAAAGACGAACGAACATCGGAATCGGAACCTCAATTTGAAACAAAGGAACGAAGCCCTAATTTTGATCGAACGAAGAAAGAACAGAGCCGCTATTTTTCATTCTTTTCGTATGCTTTAATTAGGTTTTCGAATGAACGAAAAATGAAAAGGGGACGGGTATTTTATTTTTAGGGTTTAGGGTATTCGAAAATGAATAAAGGGGGATCGGTTACAAGCTTTTGATGATCATCTCAAGCCCTAAGCAAAGATACGTGGGCCAAGATACAATTGAAAGCTCGAATAACTTTAACAATTCTTTAAAAGAATTCCAACTCGATTTAAAAAACTCCCAAAAGTAATTAGCTTACCAATTTAATCGTCTAATGACGATAACCAATCGATACGAAACCCCGGGTTGTTACGAAATTGAATCAATTTAAATGGAAGTGGAAATTAGAAATTGATTGAAAATGGAGATTGCGAAGTTGAACAGTTTGGCCCTAAACTATTTTTTTTGAAATAAATTATTATAATATAAACTGTTTAAATCTATTTTTCCCAGCTATTTACTATACAACCTCCTTTTAAACCTAAAATATCTTACTTAATTTACAACTATTTTGACACTAATTACTGTATTACATCTGTTTTACAAATTAATTTCTGTTTTACAAATATTTTTGCAACTATCTAACTGTTCTACAACTATTTAACTACTTTACAACTATTTATAACTACTTAACTATTTTACAGCAATTTTACAACTAATTATTATTATACAACCACTTAACTATTTAAAAAAATTTCAAGCTATTTTCAAAATTCAAGTTGGTCAGAGTGCAAACTGTTTAGAATTGAAGTGATAACTCAAATAGGAATTGAGCAATTGTGAATAAGTAAATAAAAATCTAAATGAATGTGAAGTAAAATAAAATTGATTTAGCTGATAATCAATGAAGGTAAATACATAGGATGTACGTATATTATTCCATTCGCATAATGATTTGATCCAGATTCGAACACAGAATTTCGAGATAGTATATCGATCTAAGTTAGGATTTTTCACTTGATTTTCGGCTGCGAACCCTGGATATGGATTTTTGATTGATTCTGAAAATTCTCTATCATAGTTATGGCTATGCAAGGAGAATGACAGTTTCTGATCAAGAAACCGATATGAGTCCGCATTAGGAAGTCGGGTGGACGATGCTAATTCGAAAATGAAATTGTGTGATCGAGCGAGCGATCAGATTTGATATTGCGTACGAATGGTATATATACATCATACATGCTTGAATGAAATAGATATTGGAGATTTTGAAAGAAAAGTAAAAATGATTTTGGAATGGAAAGCATATTTTGAAAAATATATGATGAATAAAAGCGGAAGCTTGGATATCACTATAATTGAAACTCATTTTATAAAAAGTAGTAATGTGGCAAATAATCGTATTTAAATGTTAATTTGGCATAAGTAAAGTTAGATATATATATATATATATATACACACATATATATATGATAACTACACTTATTGAATCTATAGCAAGAAGAAAAGATTTTTGAAAAGATTTGAAGTATAAAAGAGAATTTATATAAGTATGAAGTGGTCCAAGATTTTTCAAGATTATATATATCTTTATATATATAAATGATTTTATTAGAATGATTTTGAAAAATGGTTTTGGAACCTATGGATTTTGGAAAGACTTTTGATTTTTGAGAAAAATCAATTTTGGGGATTTGGAAAGCCAAGTTTGGAACTATCAATTTGAGATATCGATTTTGTGTAAAGGAGATTTTTATGTGAATCATAAAGAGTATGATTTGAAAGATACTATATGTGTATAGCGTAAAATGTTTTAAGATTGGCTCTGGGGAAAAAGGCACTCCCATGAAATAAACTTCATAGGAGATCCATGGGGTGGTTCTGCCTTGAGACCTAAGAGGGGTTCTAAATTGGATCCTCTGAGGAAGTCCGGACAAACTAAAGTTCTTGAGGATCGTGTGTGGGTAGCGAAAGTCGAGGGTGCTGATGCCTATAGAGACATTTGGGTTATGCTATGACGGTGGTGTAACACGATGACACTGCGATCTACTGCGGACCATAGCGGAAGTCGTGTGGCAATGAGAGCCAACAGTCTACGATTGATTTTGCCGTGATGGCAATGTAACATCGGTAGACTGAGATCTATGAAGACATAGCGAAAGTCGTGTGGCAGTGAGTGCCTACAGACTATATTGGGACTCAAATGATGTAATCTGCGATCTATGTAGGAATGGTGAAGTTTCATTTGGCAGCGAAATTCGAGGGCGCTGATGCCTACAGTTATATGTTTTTTTACCGTAATGGCGACGTAAAACCTGGGTGTAGCTGCGATCTGTAATGGGTTCCATAACGTAACCGAGGGGCGTGGAGTGCCTACAGTTTTCTATGGTTTTGCCGGGATGGCGACGTAATCATCGGGTTAACTGCGACCATAGAGGGGGTGATGATTTCCAGAGCATTCTCACAAAAAAGGTTTTCTATATTTTCAAAAACGTTGTCTATATTTTCAAAAAGGTTTTCTAAGTATTTTCAGTGAGTGTTGAAAACGGGATTACCAAGTACTTATAGATTTTTAGTCCTGCGGCTGATCAACGTATGACCGAATTTCTGTGAGAACAAGGTTGGACTTGTTGAGACATTGGGTTATAAAGAGTATTTTTATAAAAAAAATATTTTGGCAATATTATGTAGATTTTTAAAGTGTTTTAAAAAATTTAAATAAAAAGAGTTTATAGTTAAAAATGTTCAACAAGTAATTTAACTAATAATAGCACTGTAATTAAAATTATGGCTTCGTTCCTTTTCGAGGACGAAAAGATTTAAAGGGGGAAGGAATGTGATAACTCGGATTTTTGGACATCTGGTAATTGAAAAATTAACAGATCTTCACTATTGAAAACACTAATTTATAAGTTGAACAAATAATTCTGAAAATAATTATTTATATCTGGATAAATATCTATTTAATAATCTCCTGATACTTATTTAAATTGGTAAAATTTATCTTTTCAAAAACAAATAAAAATATGTATTTTATTATATATAAGTGGATTGTAAATAGAACTTGGGTTTGAAATTCAAAGTAATATCTTAAAAATAAATTTTACAGCTAGTGTGTGTGTGTATATATATATATATATCTATATATATATGGTTATTAATTAGTGTATAATTAGGTTTCATATCATTTTATCTTTAAAAAGTTATAAGTATAAGTAAAGAGGAAATGTGTTAAGGGAAATATAAAAACAAAAATAAATATTAAAGCATGCATTTGACATTTTTAGGCCAAGTATAAGATGCAAAGTACAAGTGTTATATTTAAATTTGTTTCTTCATTTTTAAAATAATAAATTAAACATGAACTAAGTATAGTTTGTATATATATAAAATTTAAACAAACATAATACTTAAATTAATAAAAAAAACCATGGGAAAATTTATGAATATATGCATAAAGACATTTGTAACTTAAGATAACATGCAAATTAACATGTGGCATACTTCATTTTCTTTTAAATTGTATATTAAATAACAAAGTGTTAAGAAAACTGGTTGGTTCAGTTCAAAACATTTTCCTTTTTTTATAAATCCTTCATTCATCTTTTAAACTTAAACTAAAAAGAAAAAGAAAAAACCTATTTCAAGCTTTCAAACTAAACAACTCTTTCAACAACAAATTCAACAACTTCAACTAGAGTTAGCACAGCAAATTCAAGATCAATTCAACATAAAGAAGATCGACATCAAATTAACAGATCTGATCAAATCAAGTGCAGTCATGTCCTCTGTTTTCAAACCAGTGAGTAAACATCTATTTTAATCTGTATATTTACTGATGCATGTGAAGATTCTTGAGGTAATTTTATGAATAATGTTGCATGGATGTAATTTGTTGAAGCATAGCGAATTACTATGTATATATTTATTTATGTGCATGTCTGTGCATAAATGAGTTAGCCTCTGTTTGATTTTAATCAACTAAATCAAGTTCACAAATTTATATCGCTTCATATAAACAATTTTAGGTCGAGAGTTTTAAAGGGAATTTGTTTGTTATAACTAACTTTGCTTTCTAAAAATATTTTTAAGTGAAATTAACAAAAAGGATTACTGGAAGGAAGATGAACAGTGTAAAAATCAAATTGTGTCAGAAATTAGTTGTCTAAATCTTGGTTCATGTTTATATCATCTGATTCATAGTAGAAAACTAGGATTTTTAAAGATAAGATCAATATTTTTAAGTTTATAAATCAAGAGAATTTTTAATTTAACCAAAATCGAATGTTTGCGTGATTGATGGTGATCGACGATGGAAGGAGGGTCGAGGTTTTGGCTGGGGGAAGCTTGGAGGTCGAGGCACTTAGGAAAAATGGTGGTGCGATTTATAGATCGCCGTGGTGATGAGACGGTGATGAAGTAGGGTTTTGGGAACCGTTTGGTCGCTGTCGAATTCGAGGCTAGTCCGCCTCGAGGGTACACCAGAAGGGATCGGAGATGGGGGAATAAGTTTTCAAGGGACTAGCGCAGCTCCAGGAACGATCACGTGGTTTCAAGTGATCTAGAGCGATGGAGTGTGCAAGTTTTTGGTGATCGTTTCATTCTAGGAAGTGTTCGACATGTTCGGTTTTGATTCCGGCGAAGATCGGTTTTCCTTGGTGGTTGAGTCGTTTGAGTGGAACATCGTCGACATGTCAGTGGTCAGAACGATGATCGGAGGGAGGTCAATCATCTGTGCACGTGCATGCATTAATGATTGTATCTGTTGATTGCTTTGTGGTGATGCATCAGGGATAGAGTAGTTCGCTTCAGGTCAGGCTCGAAGTTGTACACGAGTTGTCTCGAGGAAAGAGAGGGAAGAGTGGGCACGAGTGTTGGATTGGGAAAACTAATCTTAGGCTCGGGTTCCTAATTTTCTAATGGAAGTAAACTTTATGAATAAGTTATTAACCAAGTTTTAAAGATAAAAAGGAAGCATGAACAAGTTTTAAAAAGCAAGAGTAAATTTTGTAACAAAATTTCAAAGTAATAAACAAGTTTTAAAGGAAATAGTGTGATCAAGTTTTCAAATATAAATTTAAGTCAAATATGTTTTGAATTTAGGTTGATTTAATTTAGAAATATAATAGGATATTAAATTTATTCCTAAGTATATTTTTAAATGGAATTTAATAATGATGTAATTAAGTAGATGATTAAGATAAGTGTATTAAACTTTAATCAATAAAAAGGTTTCAAGTGATTTATATAAATCAATTTCAAGCATTAAATAAATAAGATTTAAATAATAATTTATTAAGATAATTGGTTTATCATAATTAACTTAGGGTCTTATTAAATTAAAGGCTAATTACTTAATGTAAATAATTAAGGATAAGTACTTAGTGAAATTAATTAAAGGATAATTCATTAATTAATGTAATTAAAGGATCATTAATTAATGTGATTAATTAATGTAAGTAATTAAAGGTTAATTAATGTGAATGATTAAATTGATTAAAGAACAATTAATTAATTTCAATAATTAATTAAATGGTTTAATTAATGATTTAAAGGTAATTAATTCATTAAATTCATTAGATTGGATAATAAGTTAATCTTGCATATGGATGATTAAATTGTATGGAATGTTTGGATTAATATCTCTAGTCTGATATATCGTGATGATCTGTGATATGATATGTTGTATTTAACTGTGATATTGAGGGTTATCTACTGAGGATGAATTGCTGTATAAATGTGACATCCTGTATTAAAAATTGAATTGTATTTACTTAAACAACTTGGATTTAAAGATGAAATTTGATTCGAAGAGATCGGGGTCGGGTATCAGCAAATACTCGAAACCACTTCGATTAGTAATCTAAAAAATTGTGGATTTATATGTGAAATCAATAGGCTAGAATGGAATAAATTAAGTAAACTTGGCCATTTAATCTGAGTAACAATGCTTAGATATGATTTGTGAAATGTGTATTTGACTATAACAAGATAAGAACACGTAGTGATGTGCGAGTTACCCTGGTTTACAAAAAAAGTTTTGTAACTTAGTATGTCAAGTTATATGGGTTTACTCACACTGGTTTCCAGCCTGACCCAGATGTTACTTTGTTGTAATGCTCGGATCAGACCGAGTATTACAGATTTTCAGGTTAGGACGTTCTAGAGCTCAGGAGGCGAGCTGGATGGCAGGACCGTATGGAGTATGTTCTGTTGTGTAATAGAGTTTGTATTGATAATAGTCTGGGGCAAGTTGTTACAAATGTCCAGTTTATTTGTGATGATTGTACTCTAATATATTGAATGTAAATTGACAGTTACAGCTTTCTTTGTAAATGTTAGTATTTGATATTATATTTTTATTCGCTGCGAATGTGAGATTCTGTGTTTTGTTTCTATATCTTCATCTACCTCTTTTCTTCTTTACCCTAACAGTCTGGAATTTCTGGCGTTCGATTGCTCGGCATTTCTATAGTAAACGTATTAATGTCGAATTTTCGGTGTCGAAAATTTCGATCATTACAGATTTCATCCACTGAAACCCTTATTTAATAATTGACTCGTCGTCGACCTCTATTCACCTACAAACCGCTAATGTTTGACTCCCAAACAATTTTGCATGTAGTTATACCAACTACCTTCCAGTTTGTTGTTTCTTGCACTACTAAAACTAAGACATCCTTAGTTTGAGTGTGATTTCCAATCGCCTTGTTCGTCCAAATAAAGGCTCTCATCAATTCCATTTAAGGAAACAAATGATTTGGAATACCAATCGCAATGATTTGACGGACGCAATTGATTAATTTGACATGATTAAGGGATTAAGATTTGCTACTCACCTTTAACAAGATGATTTGTGCTATCATGGCTAAAAAAGGAATTCGAGAAGTGAGGAATTAAAAAATGAAGTGGCAAAGGCTAGGGTTTCATTCGATACATATTTATAAGCATGTTAGGGTTGTCAATAGAACAAATATTAGTCACTACACTGTTTAAACTTTTTTCTGATATACATAGTTAGATCAATGGTTAACTACATTATAAACACTTGCAAATTACGTAAAGAATGATATATAGAGTGCGTTCCTCTATACATAGATGAGATAACTAATATGTTGTGTTTTATTCGTGTTGTTTTATGTATGATGTTTTGCTTCATATGACGTGTTATATATTCTTTGTTAAATGTCTTATGCTTCATGATACATGTTTTATGTTCAATGTTCTAGCTAAATTTCTTGATATATTGCAAATAATAAATTCAAGAAGATCAAACTACGTATAATATTCATACACACGCTCTAGCCACTCAGAAATGAGCGATTCTGTTTTTCAACTTCGTAATAATGAACCTCCATTGTCGTTACCAAAATTTGAGGGAATTAATCGCTTTACGTAATTTTTAAGTGAAAATAAGGGACACATCCCTAAATCCAAACTTAATACACAAAACATCGTTCCCATAAAAAAGATATAAATTACATCCATGTTTTCAAATATTACAATTTTCTCCTCTACAATATCTCTCTTCTCCATTGCAGCAATGTTGATTTCTTCAATATAGATATTATTCTCACATCCATACTTAAAATTTGCACCCCGTTAATTATCAATCTTTAAAACTCAATAACTTCTTGTAGAAACAACGGATTAACAAACTATTTTCATCATTAAATCAAAAAAATTATTATCTTTCTAACGAGTGGCATTACGCATATGTAAAAACAACGGCATTGTGCAGTCATTTCTGCAACTATATGCAATAATCGCAGATATGTCTGTAATTATATACAATAGTTACAAACATTTCTATAATTATATGCAATAATTGCAGACATATTCGTAATTATACCATATAATTGCAGAAAGATTTGAAACTATATGCAATAGTTGCATATTTGAAGAATGAAGACGTTCAAAATTTTCAGAATTGTCTACAAATATATGGAATAATTGCAATTATACTGAAAATATGATTTTTTTTTTTTTTTGGTATCAACAATGGATCTCATCTTAATGATCATAAATTTTTTGATTTTTTGGTGAAAACGGTATGCTGATATGATATTTCTACAGAAAGTTATATGCATTTGAAATGTTAAAAATGTAAAGAGTATTTGGGTCTTTGTGCATGCATGAATTTGAAAACAGAGACCAGAAACTTATTAAAAAACAGAGGGATGTTTTGTATATTATCAAACCTTACCAGGGACGTATGCCAAACTCACCCTAATTTTAAAGCGTATTCAGCAACTCTGTGAGAAAGTGTTTGTAACGTCCCGCCTTTTCGCACGATTTAAACGGACACACGTGCCAATTCAAACCATACATAAGGGCGGATTGTTATGGGATAAATAAGAAAAACAGAGAAAGAAAAAAAACTAAACAGAATCTCACAGCGGAAGAATAAAATATAATAATCAAATATACAGTTCATGAAGCTGTTTTCCAAAACCTTTGATTTTATTTATACAATACATATCAGAGTACACATACCATACGACAAAGCAGCGGAACAATATGAGTGTAGTGGAATATAATTAATATTAATAATAGAAATCTCCGTCTTCATCCTCTAGAGCTAAAGTCTTCGATCCTGAAACGCTCGGACTGACCCGAGCGAATTGAAAAGACAAAACACTCGAGTCAGAACTAAAAGATCTTATGTAAGTTAAATTAACAGAAATAAATATGAGTGCAGTAACTCAAGAGATGCTCGGGATTTACATCTCCTAAGGATCCATTAAACTATTTACTATATAGTATATTGCGCTATTATAATAGTGTCTATTTGTAAAATAAACTTACTTTTTAATAGCGTTAAGGGGTTACCCATATAGCCCTTAACACAAATAATGCCAATAGTCTATACGGTACCGTAATACCTCCTGATCGGGAGGCTACCAGAGGATACTCCATAGGTACGACACAAATAGAAACTCGTAGTAAAGGCTCGGTAGGGTAGGTGACACGGCACAACTGGGCAATGCCAGGGTAGATATACCAATTACGCTTCCGGGCCGATGGAAACGCGCAGCGCGCAGCTGCCGCCCACCTCGAATAAACTCCCCACATCAAAGAAATCAAAAATGAAGGTGGCCACCGAATCAATCCAAAATCAGAGTATAGTATCGAAGGGAAGTGTCCGATCAGAGGTGCTACCTCATTAACCCGTCAATCGCTCCTGTTTTAGCCACCTTATGCCAACTCACGGGAGTTGGGTCCACGTATTTACCTTATAGGAAACGTCGCCACCAACCTACTTCATTCTGGAATCTCCACCGCATACACGGTTAGTCAAAGTGGTTTTCGGTATCGACAGAGAGTATGTCCATATCCGATCCTGGTCTCTTTGCCAACCAATCGTTATTATAACACCGCGGTTATTAAAAAAAACTTTTAAAACCATAATAAATTATCCATCTCTTAAATGGTTAAATACTAAATTACTTTTATAAACAAAATAGCTTCTTTAGATTTCACAAATCAATTTCAAATATCGATTTAAACTTCCAAATACCATTTCAATCCTTATGTTTCAAGGCTTTAAATATTTCACCATTTCAAACAGACTCATTTGACAATTCCATATATATATATATATATATATATATATATATATATATATATCAAATTCAGTTACTTATTATTTAGACTTGAAATGTTTACTTAATGAATTCAATATAATTTAAGTAAAACCTTTAACTTCACATGACTGGATAATCTTTCAATTTATTAAACTTGATATGTTCATTTAAATCACTCTACACAAAAATCAAGTTATAAAAATCACACCCTTTCAAAATTAATAACCTTTTTATTTAATTCCAAATTTTACTCAATATTCATCTTCCGACCTTATTCTCATTTAAGTCAATAAAACTCCAGAACTTAAATTTTAAATAAATGCTTAATCGTATTTGATCTTAAAAATCAAACTTATTTAATACTTCAAAACAATTTATACAAAGCTTAAAACCGGAAATTACTATATATGAATAACCTTTATTAATAACCAAATCAAAAACCCATAAACCATATATATATAGCTTTGCAAAAACCATAGAAAAACATTTCAAAAAAAATAATTTTATATATATACCGCGGTGCCTGTATAAAATTTTCTACCCTATGGCCAAGTGATACGGATGTTACCATTTCAATCCGCAATTTAAAATAAAATGCAGTTGTATATCATTTCAAACCGCAATCCCGAATGAATGAAATGCATAGCAACTTGTAATTAATAAAATAAATCATCCATTCATCCATCAAATCATACATCCATTTATCACAGTCATCATCCAATTTCAAACAATCATCAATATATAACAGGTGATAAATAATGGTATCAATTATCAGTTTATACTCAAAATAAATTTAATAACTGTTAATTGGCAGTTTATATGCAAAAATAAACGTAAACTTAACTGGCAGTTAATATGAAATAAAATTTAACATAACTATGCCTGGCAGTTAATATGAAATAAATAAATTCTAACTGTCAAATTTATATGTAATAAATAAATAAATTTATAGTTATATTAAATAAATGCGTTTAAACAGAAATAGTGAATAAAACATGTCAAACAGTCATAAAAAAATTTCTACCCATATCTAAAATTAATTTAACAAATAAAAGAAATTTTAGAAATTATGAGTGGGTTAAAACACTCACCTTTTGAATTTAAATCGAATTTAAATCCGATTTAAACCCAAAAATTGGACGGTCTCCAAATCTGTCTAAACCAGCGTCAAAAAATCTGGAATTTAATTACGATCCTAACAAAAAAATTCGCGCGTGAAACGGAGTTCGTATGTGGAAGTTAAATGTATTAACGCGTTTGAAAAATCAAAATTAAATTAAATTCAAACAAAATAAACCTACCTATTACCACTTGCCACGTCAGCGTTTCCTGCGCACCCCTAGTGACTAATCTCACCAAACCCATGTTCCAATTTCGCAAATAGATGAAGAAATCAAAAAGGCCCAATTCAACCTTTTGGGTTTCGAATTTTACACGTTTGACCGTGATTTCTGGTTGTCTCAAGCGACTATTGCAAAAACAGAGACTGCGCTTAGATCCGTAGATGAAAACTACAACATAATTTTTTTTTTTGAGAACTTTGATTTTATTTTATTTTTTGATTTTTGGATAGAATTGGATCTGAAATTTGCATCCATTTAGGAAGAGAAAGAATTGAAGAAAATGAACGCACAAATAAAAGAGAATAGATGGAGGCTAGGGTTTATAATTGGGTTTATATAGATAGGTTAGAATTAGAGTAGATGGATCTAATAAACAAACGCGCTAAACGATAATTTAAATTAACGTAATAATTACAAATCACCATACTATGAAGACATTTACATTATTTCCCATTTATTACTTTATTTAACACAACCCTTAATTTACATCTATTTCAATGTTTTCAAATTTAATTGAATGAACTAATTATATCACTCCTAATAATTGTTGTAAGACTCTAAATCCCACATTTGTAAGTATATATTATTTCCACTCAAATATTATAGATATATACAGAGCATATGTTTCCATTAAATCATTATTTATTATATATATTCAAATTAACTAAATTCACTATTGAAGTCCGTTTATATTTATTACCAAATATCCATTTACCTTTCCCAATAAATTTGAATCCCATTCATTTAATATAACAAATCAAATTTCCATTCACACCTTATTATCAACCCACAATTTATTGCAATTCATTATCTTAGATAGATTTTATACAATTAATATCAACTTTACATTAAATTTCTATCCAATGAATACTTATTCATTAATCAATTCAATATTTACTTTTCTTTCCCTCTATTTGATACTTAACCTAGTATACATTTAATGGGTAAACATAACATTGAATTATAATGCATTTCTCATGCATGCTTCATTTCATATAAATTCCTCTTTATTAACCAAGTCACATTAACAAAACAAAATAATTTTTTTTTATTTCAATCGATTACCAGTCTAGACTTAATATATTAAATAAACGGTTAACCTAAAACGATTGTTACCCCTTTAGCATTCAAATTCACTTACGACTATTATTAACACAATGTTGCCATTTGATTTATATATATTTAAATAAATTATATGAATGGGTAAAACTTTAAAAATTATCTTACCTGCAAATTTACTCACAAACATCCTAAATTACCAACTTGCAATTTATTTTTAATTACTATATTTGCATTGATTATATCAAGTTGAGATTTAATACGTATTATTTCCTCAAATAAATAAATCTTTGGATTTAAATTCCTAAAACCATAAATTATGTCCTACCATAAATCTATGCTTTTATTATTTTACGTTCACACTCCCGTTACTCTATAATAAATCACCAAGTAACGATATCCTAAACCAACATTAATTTATATATCAATCCTTATAACTCAATAAATTTGTCAAATATGAATAACCTTAACAATACTTACACATATTATCTTACTTACAATAATGTAATATTAAACGTTGAATTTCATTTATTTTTCAATACTTCAATTTAATTAATAAATACTGCTCCTATACTTAAATCTATATTAACAAATCGTTAGATTTGGATCGATAGAAATCGGTTTACCAAAGCTTACGTACACATTACGTAAATAAACAACTATATAAATTTGCCACCTATTAGCACTAAATTTTATTCTTAAGTTTGTTACCTATCAATTTAGATTATACTTCCATCTATAATGCAAATCCAAATCTCCTCTAACTGCATAAATTAGGGCAATTTATTGCAATTGATTTCCCATTAAACTTCATAAATTAACAAATTGAAACCTAAATAAAAATGTTTATTTATTTAAAAATCTTGTTGTTTAATTGAATTGACCATTCACGGATATAATTTACATTGTTCTCCAATTATTACTTAAATACATCACCCAACGTTAAATTTATATTCAATACAATTTGTTACCAAAATTAATTTAACGAAAACAATTACGCCCTTAAAATTTCTCTTCATTCATAAATCGTTAATTGTTATTCAATTAAACCAATTCATTTGATTTCCCTATTATGCATCAATTATAAACCCATCATCTTAAAGGTGATGTCTACATTTTATACTATAAATTTACCCTTTTATATTCCAATATCAATGAATACTCACATACAAATTTAGATCTTAACTCCAATTAATTATTCCATTTAATCCATTGATTTATTAACTTTAATTACTGCAATTCATTGTCTAACATAAATTTGAATCTATTTCCAAATTTTCACTATTCCAATTAATTGAAATATAAAATTAAATTTGTAAAAATTTAATTACCCTTGATCCATCAAATTTCAACATTCTCTTTCATGTAAACAAATAAGATTTCTGTTTCTTCCTAAATTTAAATTAGAAATCATATAATTTAATTCATTTTAAACATCGAATTTACAGGGGTCGTTATAGTGTTCATCGATCCCTTCTTTGAATAAATAACCATTCAGATGCCTGCGCATTTGGAAAAAAAATGTCGATTAGCATTGTCAACGATTTCAACAACTTGTACCTAATCTATAAGACCACACTGACAGTAAAAAATTGGACTCGACCGTTTGTTCTTGCTTTGGTTTCGACTCTCTAGTTATTATTTTAGTTTTTGGTATATACTAAATTTTTGTTGTTAATTAGTAGATTTTGGGTATATAATGTATAAGTTTTCTAAACTGTGTAAATGTTAGACTTACTCTAGTTCTATGTAAATAATATCGGATAATACAGTTGAGATATCATCGATATATCACATATCACTTCTAAGCCTACATTTTTTCAAAATATCTCTTAAAGTATCATTAGTGATATATCGTCCAATATTTGCCGACATATCGCTCTGATATTTAGTGTAAAATATGAAAATACCCGATATATTTTAAGAATATCATTCATTATTATACGCATTGGAGAAGATGTATTTACGAATAAATATTTCACGTTTTTAATATTATTTTTTTGTATATGGTGAATGAAAATATCAAGACAATATTAGAAATCCCACAATATTAATTTTTCCGTTTTAACCATATAGTTGTTAAACACTAATGCTACAAAGTTGTTACGAAACTATTTGCAACGATTGTTAACAGCAACGTTACAAAGGTGTTAAGAAACTGTTATAACTATGTTGCAAATTGCAACAACAAAGTTGTCACAACTATGTCGCAAAAACTGTTACGAATAGAACTGTGCAATTAACAAATAAAGCAGTAAATATAATACCGATTAGATTGTCCAAGTCCAATGAAAAGATATTTCCTTGAAAAAATATCGCTCCCTCTATGTCACATAAGGATATCGAGCAATTGTTTCTCAAGATGAAACAGCATGTAACACCTCGTGCTTTAATAACAAATAAAATCAATTGAATTGACATAATTGCAAAACAGTGAAAAATATAAATGTCAAATATATGCATTTAAAAAAAAAAAGAGATTACGTGGATATATGCAACCAAGGAGTGCGGTATTAGTTGACGATCAATCAATTGAAAGCGGAATTGATTAAGAGACGTAGAGGCTTTAATTAGTCAGAGAATATGTCACTTTTATAATAATTAATTAAGGGATCTTCTAATAAAGGAAAATGTGTGTGAGGAATAAATTAAATGATAACATACACATATTATTTTATAATTGACGCAATCAATTAATAGAGAAATTAATTAAAAACGTTAAGTAAGCATCAAATAATAAAAGAAGAAAAACTTATATGTTGATTAATTGGGTAATGAATTGGCGGTTTAAATATGTACAACTAATAAATGTGTGATTGAGTGACACATATGAATTAATTTGGACGTGTCAATTAATTAATTGGCAATTAGTTGAGCGTTTTAAAAAGGATGCCACTTAATCAAAGAATATGCCATTTTACAATAGCTAATAATGTAAACTGATTAGCAAGAAGAAAACGCCAATTACAGGATTATTTGTTTCCATGTTAAAAAAATTGGAATGCACACAAAAATCAAACAAAGTAATTATGTTTATGATGAAGGTAAATTAATAAGAATAAATTAAAAGGTATAACTTTTATATGCATTCAATTAATAGAGATATTAACTGACGTGTTCAAATAGGTAAGAAAGTTATAACGTATAAGAATCAATTAATATTAGATGTGTGTGTGTACGTACGTACGTACGTATGTATGTAGGTATGTATGTATGTATGTATGTATGATCTAATTAATTGGATAATTAATGGGAGAATCTTATTTAGAAGGAAACGTGAATTAATAGGGTCGTATAACAAAGGAACAAATGAATAACATTGGAGAGTTATACATTATAAGCTAACGTAAACAAATCAAGTTCTGATGGTGAAGATTGTTTTTAAGGTTAATCGGATGGTTCCTAGTTGTTCAATACACCTATAAATTGAACGTAACTTAACCCTATCCCATACTATTTTCTCTGGCAAACCCCTCTTCTCTTCTTCCTCTTTCTTTCTCCTCTGTTAATCAAATCTTTCCACAAACTAAAAATAAAATTAAGCAAAGAAATACATACAAATAAATCATAAAATTACGCAAGCAAATCAAGGAATTTACAGCAAATCAAAAAGTGGAAAAAGCGAAGAAAAGCATAGCAAATTAAAAGGGATAGTGATTCAAGCTAAGGACGACATGTGAGTGAGTTTAAATTATATATCTTTTACGTTTATGATACATTATCATTAAATTTCCTTTTACATTTTAATTCAGCATTTATCTCGGTAATTAGTTCTGTTGAAACTGTAAATTGTATAACAAAGCTTATATTTAATTATTATTTATATGAAAAAAGTAGATAGTAATCCAATTAAATATGAATAATATTAGGCTTGACAGTTAAAGAAAGGAGTAAGCCTAAAAGTAAGAAATTTGCAGTTATTTACATCTATTTTAAAGCTGAAACTTAGCCTGTAAATGTTAGCTTCTTTTTATTTATTTTTATGCGAATGAAATAGTTAAAGAGAAGAATTCGCAAATATGGACTAAAATAGAAAAACACTAGATTTACAGAAATTAGATGTAAAATAAGAAAAACTGAAATAAAACGAGAAAAGGAGAAATTTACAGTAACTTGATCGGGAAGTTAGTGATCTATTAGTTGCTTGGTTTAAAAAAGAGAATATGTTTCCATAGTTTAATATTTAAAGGATAATGAAAATGTAATTGCAAGAATAAAAGAAAGAAAAGAGGAATTAGTGTAAAATAGAGACATTACTGTATTTTGCACTATCCAAAAAGTAAAGAAATAATTAAAAAATATCTTGCAGTTACAGATTATCGTTTATAGCATTGTTTAGTATTAAAACATGAAAATGGAATTTTAGCACATTTTTTATAACCAACCAAATAAAATAGAACTATTTTCTAGAATATAAGAAAAAAAAGTGAAGAATTAAAGGAAGTAAAGAAGAAATCAAGTTAATAATTAAGACAAGACGAGAAGAAATTAACAAAAATGTATCTAGGTCTGCAATTACTACGCAGATAATAGAATAAAGGCAAAGTAGTTATTACGATAAGTAAACTTGTGATGGTCGGACGTAGTCCTAAGCTAAGATTGTCATATAGTAAAAGAATTCAATATCATAATGAAGGAAGAAAGACTAGAATAGAAAAGAAACACTTGTAATTATATTTATAATATCTAGATTATAAAAGATTATAGAAGTGACAATTACAAGTAAAATTATAACATGGGTTATAATTAAGTAGAAAGAACAGAAAAGGCTTATTCTAATAATTAAATTAAGCTAATAAGAAAATATAGCAGAAATAACAGAAGAGGCTTATTTTAATAAACTTAGACCGTGGATTAAGTTAATAAGCAAGATAATAGAAGTGGCACATACCAACAGCATTCCTTTACAGCCAGGAACTGATGGTCTCACAATAGTTAGGTGAGGCTGGGATAAGATTAGTTATTTATGGTAAATAAGTAGCCAACAGAATAAGAAAAGTAAACTAAACAGAAGATAAAAGATTAGACTTAGGATCTAATAAAAGAGTAAGATGCGTTTGGAGCAGCTAGAGGATGAAGAGCCTAACGAAGCAGTCATCACAGATTTTAGCACAGAAAAAGCATGTCCAACTTAGTTACTTTGAGCTAGAAGGAAGTATGAGACTTCAATAGGACGTGAGGGTACTCTATGATAGCCCTCTAGGGTAGGCATAACGGAGCAGTCCCCCAGAGGCAAGTTTGTAGGTGTTTCATCAAAAGTTAATTGCTTTTTGCATGGCAGGGCCACAGTAGGCATTCAAAAGGGGTTGATGTTTGAAGTATGATATTCGTATGTTCCAGTACTCGAGATTGCGCAATTGGCAGGACCCAAAAGGATAGTTGCATGCAGATATCATGCCAGCATCCAAACCAAGATGCAAGTTCGGGAAAGACTGGAGTTAAACCTAGAGTCCAACGATTCTTTCACTATCGAGACATTGGATGAGGGGCGCAGCCAATTGGATTTTTAGATTGTTTGCAGTAGGACACAGCCACTTAGCTCTTTATAGGTCTTTCAATTAGTTGAGGGTAAGCTGCGTGGGGCGATAGCCATGATAAGAAAAGGGACAGACCTAGTAGAATATATGTATTGTAGGTCTAACAGGGCAGTCCTTTGCAGAAATAGAAAATCTCGAACCGAGTTTCGTACAAGGTAGACCTTGTTAAGCGAGATTCAGGGAGTAGATAGAACGATTGCCTATAGTCCTCAAGGTACGCACTGGGTGGTATATTATGGATGTCCGAGCATTAGTATAGGTTAGTGCAGACGGAATTTTATTTTTTCATAGTAGATGACGGAACATTTGTATTGTAAGCCTTACGAGGTAGTCCTTTACGATGTAGTCGTAGAACACTATAGGAGCAAGATGATGGAGTCCTTTGCGAGGAGAATACGGAAGGTACTATGGGTAGTACCTAGAACCGATGCGGTCATTGGGCATATATATATATACACACACACACACACACACACATACACACACATATACATATTAGGTTTTGATCTACTAGGGAGTAGATGGGCATGACTCACGCATAGGAGCAAGAGTATTATAAACCCAATAAATCTAATATAACAGTAACGAAAATAAAACGATATATGTAGAATTAAACTTAGAAGTGTATAATTTTTCCATTCACGAGAACTTTAGTTCCGACCCCCTCCTCATAACACCCTACAGGTTAGATAGATGGCAAAGACTTTCCAACTGTGGGACACTTGTTTAGAAAGTGTTATTATATTAGTGAGTATTTATTTACTATTATATTTTAGTCAATTCCGTTATGAGATATTTATTTGAGCTCTGTTATATTTGTCTTTGTCTATTTGCAGGATACCAGATACCCAACTCGGGCTTCGGTGGGCTTGGGTTTTAGCAATTTTTCGAAAAAACCGGACCCACTAGAATTTGGGTTGTTACACGGACCTTCTCTGTGATGTTGCGCAACAAGCATAGAGCAACGACGAACTTAAAAGAGTGTTTATTTAAGAATGGAGTGTTGTGGAGAAAGAAAATGCAGAAAAACTTAAGTGAGTATTATGTATTTTCTTCTACCTATATATAGGCGCGGGGAGGTGTACATATTCAGTAATATGTGCCTGTACGAATGGTTGCGACTATTGTAAAGGTTGCGACCCTTTACCAGGCGATGCGACCGTTTGAGTTTGAACGGATAAAAAAAACTATTCAGTCTGAACAGCCACGCCAAGCCAACTGCCAACTGCAAAACGCCTCTAATATGCCTCAAACGTCCATTCGCTCGCGCTACGGATGCTGGTGCGGGCTCGGGCTCGGGCACGGAAGCGGGCGCGCACGTGCGAGGTGGTGCGTTGCACCACCCGTTATGGCTTGTGTCTCTCTTTGTCTCATAGAAATTATAATAGTATCCACATCTTTGTATATAAATACAAATTATTTTATTCTAAGATGTGAGAATATTCATTTCTCAATGCATTAAATGTCTTCACATTCCCCAATGCTCGTTCATTTCTAGCAATAGTTTTAGTCTTCTTCATTGGCCTTTCAATGGTAGAAACTTCACTTATTTCATCATTTTACATGTTTTATTTCTCGTGAAGACTTTACCTTTAAAAACAAGATCATGAAAGAGCTACTTCTCTTTTTAGTTACTTTTTCATTCATCATTTCTAATTGATATGTTAGCTTATGAAAATTCATTTTATTAGTTATCATCATGTACCAAGAACCAACAACTGAAGAACGGTAAAGTTATATATTTAACATATCGATAAGGAATAAGCTAAATTAGTAACTGATATCAAATCAACAATGCTTATTTAAAAACGAAAATGATAAAACCATAAATATGTAAATTTTGGAAAAGCAACATAGATGATTAGATGACATAAGAAACAATAAATAAAATATATAAAAATAAAGAAAATAATAAAGACGTATGGTATACGATTTTTTCGGTTTTTATGAGCCTATATTATGATTGTATTTAATAGAATATCTCAGTAAACGAATTGTAAGTTGTAAACTATATCAATCAGTCTTTGATGGTAGTTCGACATTATTTATCCAATTATTTAATATATCATCAATATAACATTATAACATAGTACAAGATTATTTGTAACGTGTTCTACGCATGTTCGATATTTTACCAATATTTTCCAATATTATCATGATATTTTAAAATATCTCATATCAGTACGTGATCGATACGTAGCCAATTAGACAACTAGATAAGTACTCACCTAAGTTTAAAAAATTCGAGTAAAAGCGGAATAACTGTCTTTTGAGGTTAAAAGCCTAAAAGTGGATAGTTGATTGCAACAACGAGGTAGCTGTTTTTTGAGGTTAAAACCCTAAAATTGGATGATATCTATAAGGATATCAATGGATACTCGAAAAATCCGAAATCCGTCTACATCCATATCCGAAAAGCGGATACATATCCAATATTTGAAAAACAGATGCGGATGAGGATACGAAGACATCTGCATCCGAAAATTATTCGTTCGGTTTATGTCAAGATTATAGTTTAAATTATGTGTATTTTAATGCAGTAAATGATATTCGTTTATTATTTTATTAAGTTAGTAGTTTATATCATATGCATTTAATGTTTATTAACTGCTCGAAACTATTTAATATCATCATATTTGTTAATTTTTAACACTTCTGTAATCAATGAGATTGAAAAATATTTATGTTCAACTAAAAATTTTCTTTTGTAATTCTCGATTTATCGGTCGTTAGTATAAAGGATTATTATCCGATATACATCCGTATCCGCAGACGTGGATATCCAATATCCAAAAATAATTTCGGATGCGGATACGAATATGAATTTTCCGCATCCGAAGGCATCCGTTGACAAGTCTAGACATCTAAGTAGATATACTCAAAATATTTACTTGTTGAAATGCTTTGGAAAAAGTGATTCAACAACCCAAACGTTAATCAAGGTATTTCACCAAGGTTTTGTCGATGTTTACATTCAAAAAAGACCATTGACATGCAAACTAGACCATAATACTACACTTAATCAAAACAATCAGATGTTCCGCTCTTTCCTTAGATTTTCTCACAATCGATTTTCCTCGCAGGCAATATTAACAGCAAACAGAAAATAATATCATAGACCGACTTATTTAACGATATATGGCCAGCATCGTATGCCTTCACATATGTACATCAATATGTTATAACCAACATATTTAACAATGGATGGCCAGTATGTCGTATGCCTTCACAGATGTACATCAATATGTTATAACCAACATATTTAACAATGGATGGCCAGTATGTCGTATGCCTTCACAGATGTACATCAATATGTTATAACCAACATATTTAACAATGGATGGCCAGTATGTCGTATGCCTTCACAGATGTACATCAATATGTTATAACCAACATATTTAACAATGGATGGCCAGTATGTCGTATGCCTTTGCATATATAAATACGTTTGCATGCCTCGCAAAACAAATAAATTCTACTACATCCTTCCTGCTGCATTAAATCAACGCGTATATCATGCAGAAATACTTGATCAATACCATAGCTTCTAGCACAAAATAACTCATTCAAGCACTAAGCAACTTGATGATCCAATACACAGTAACAACCACTAAAAACTAAATACATTAAACGATGCTTGAGATGTCAAAAGCTGCATAAGCATTGATCCAAAATACACTACCAAGACAGCTCCAAGTGTACAAGCAAACGGCAAACTGTTAAGCGTACAAATCTTTTGTATCCTCTGGTCAGCAAATTAAGATTACAACATAATAAGCTCTGCAACAAATAACATAAGAGCATGATATCTAATTTAATATTATACAACCATTGTTATCTATCGATTTCACTACTCAAAAATCCACAAACCCCAAAATCTCTTCCTTCCACATCAACATCCCCACCAAAAGCAGCACGACTATCATAATCATTACCGTCATAAAGATGACATAGTTAAATGTCACTGGACGTTTTATTTCTTCTTTCTCCTTCACTGAATATTTGCATTCCTCATTTAGGTTGATCTCAACTGAGGTTTTTGCTCTGAGTCTCAAATTGGGTTCAGATTCTTTTAGGCTTAAAGGTGCGACATTGATGTCACCGTGATCTTCATCCTCCCCATTATTCTCAACCTGAAAGAAACATTAAACTATATGAGTTTACAAATTGACACATGATTAGTTATTATTTGCTTATTGTGATAAGCAGACATAGATTTGATAAAGAAAGGTATGACATTATGCACAAGTAATAAAAAATTACCATACTACCGTAGATAATTTACAAACATTATTATTTTTACTATGAGAAAAATGAATCTTATCAACCACAATAACTTTTGATACAGATTCATTGTCATCTGCCAACCATGCACACACCCAACAACTCCCCCCCCCCCCCCCCCCCCCCCAAAAAAAAAACCCAAAGGTTTAGAAAAAACATTCATTTAAAACAAAACGAAAAAACACTATTTAAAGGGAAAGATGATATGCCTAAACCAACACTAAAATAAAGTTTAATCCGGAATATTGGCAAAAGCCACAAGGAAAATGTTTAACCTGTTCAGTTTCACAAATCTCTTCATTATCTTCTAGCTTGAGCTTCCGTTCAGCATCATCAGTAGAAACTTGCAAACGGATTCTTCTTATTGCAAAACCCTGTTGCGCAGGCATATTATTTGGAATTACACTTCGAGGTTGTCTTGACCTGATTTTGATTCCAGTACTTCCACTTTCCTCGAGATTATTTTCATGGTTGGACAAGTTAAACTGAGCATTAGATTCATCCATGTTGTTGAACAAATCATGTAGAGATTCAGATCCAGAATCCAGGGAATAATCGTCGTGCGCTGATTGAAATTGGAGGAATGCGTTTTCAGGGAATGTTCTTTCTGAATAATCATTTGAAGCATCCATGTAGAACCATTCAGGATCGCTATAACCAACTCCCTGCATAACAGAATGATGATATGCCAAATAATCACAAATTCAGCTCATAACAAAATAAGTTAGTCCTACAACGTCTATGCACTTTTATATGTTTACTATAACATGAAGAATGCAAAGATCAGGATACTATTAACACAAAGAATGCATGTCGATGTCAATGCCAGTGCAATACAAATAAATTTAGCTCATGGCATATGAGCTTGGAATGGGTGTTGAAGAGCAGGTCGTGGGGGTTCAACAACTTTGAAACTGAATATAGGAATGTAGCAGTGAGATTTATAGATCTAATCAACTGTCAAGCTTATACAATAATAAACTAGTTTATCTTATTTTCTGTAATGGCAAGTAATTCTTTGCTATTAATAAAGAAAACTACTTTCGTATGTTTCAACCGTGTCTATTTGAAACGACAAAGTCGCTCTTTTTAACTTAAACCAGTCCTGCTGCATATCTCTTTATGTTTATTACACCAAATACCTGAAGGTCCAACATTATAATCAAGCAATCTGCATCTCACCCATTATTGTTTTAAATAAGTTAAATTTATTTATTTTCTTTGTGTATATGTACACTGTATGTTCTAACAAATAATTATTTCCTACTCACAAAATTTATTACCATTTTCTGTGCAAGTTAAATATTTGAAATATTACTGAAATTATATAAAGTAATGTATAAATTTTAGATATTTTTTGAGTGCCTGTTTTATACTTTGACGTTGAATAAATTTGATTTAAATAACAAACCATAAAGGCACAAATTATACATACGCAAATCATGTGTGTCGGTCAACTAAATTGAAGAACTCTATCAACAAAATAGTTGCCAGTGTGTTGTTCTAACCTAAGCTTTCAAACAATGCTTCAGTTCACTATCATTCTAAAAGAACGTCAAGTTGATATGCTACCAAATTTACTTTCAGTACAGATAGTTGTAACGGTGTTCCATTTGCTGGTCAGTTGCTATGAACCATTTTAAAATAGATAAACAAATAATAAGGAATTAAATAAGACAAAATAATAATTTTATCAAAATTTAGATAATTAAAATTACTAGATAAATATATATAAATAAGGATAAGCATACATCCTATTTCAAAAAATAAGTATATTTAGTTAAATAGACAAATATGATTCATATGTTCAAATAATAAAACGTATATGCATGACGTGACATTATGTTTTAGTAATTATGAAAGTCATAATAATACCAATACCGAAAATAATATTAAAAAATCATCAAAAATGTATACATGTGTAAAGAATATAATTTTGATATACGTAACAAACACAATGCAAATGCACCTACAACAAAAACACCGCTAATACAAATTATTACTAAACACTAACGATTAGTTAACCAAAATCGTTTAGCTAAAACAAAATTGAGTTTTGATTAGGCTTGGTTTGGCCCTTTTAGTTTTGGATTTCCGTCCAAACAAAAATTTGCATGGCACATGTAATTTTGAGACAACCAATTTAGAAAATGAAATCAACTTACGAAATCAAAAACAAAATTATTTATTTTTCGCATTCCAAAAATTACAAAAGCATAGAAAACATACACTCAACACTCAACTAAAATTGAATGAACAGACGAGAGATTTGACAGAGTGTTTATAGATAGAATGAACTAGTTGATTGGTTGACGAAGGTTGATTAGAATCACTAATTTACTAATTTAATTCGTAAATCACTTTGATCAGGATCAAGGTTTCAAATCTTGGATTTGGATGAAATCTTGAGCTGATATCTAGGCCGAAATGAAAAAGATTTAAAACAAATAGCTAACCAAGCTGTCAAATCTCAGATTTCGAAGAAAATCTCTGACTGATATCTCGGGTGAGATGAACGAGATTTAAAATTTTGATCGGTATCACTAATTTAAATACCTAATTTGATTGGTAATATGGTTTTGGTTTATTACTAAAATTGATCTATTGTTTACTAGTTATTAGTCTAAGTGTTGTGTTTGCCTTAGGCACATTTATGTTTTACATATACTAAATTATATTATTTATAATTTAATTTTTATTATCATTTTCATTATACTACATTGTTAATTAATACCATTTTTATTATTACAAGAATTTTTGGCACATTCGATGCATGTGTATATAGAAATACCTTTATGAAACGGTCTAATATTATTAAATTTAATTTTTTTATACATAGTTCTAATGAACATTTGAAACATATAAATATTTCATTGAGAATGAAATTTGAACTTATGATCATATTTATATATCAAATTTTCCACTTAAAGTAAATGCTAATTTTTATCCAAAGTGTAATTCGAACTTCTAACCTCTGCCTTGCACATAACGGTACTTGAAAATTTTACGATTAACCAAAAATTTATAAATATATTCCGACTATTAATAAAGAAGATTATTGTTAAAACGAAATATCACATCATGCATAGATACGTGTTTTATCATCTAAACATATGTGTTACAGAAAATATATTAATATTCATTATTTAATATTTATCCATTTAACTAAGGAGAATGATCCGTAGCCCTCTCTATTCAGCTTCCTCCCCGGCCTTTTATTTTTAACCACATTCCAATTTAAATAATAATGCTTTCTCTCTCCAGTCACGGAATATTATTATTTAAATTGGAATGTGTGATTGAAATATAAGTAAATGTCATTGTTTATTTGTGTATATAAATCTATTAATTTTAATCATCTAAATTTTGATGAAAATTATTAATTTATTGTATTTAATTATTTATCTATCTGAAAATGAGTTGGAACGAAAGAGTTCTTGTCATCATCATCATCTGCCATTTGAACATTAAACATGGCATCTACATATTTATTAGCAGTAGACATACGATATCCATATATAGCAAGGAAAGCAAAACCATGGTTTAATTCTAGCCGGCAAGCCAAAATTCCGCAATTTCGGTTCAATTCCACGATGATTGTGGAATTCACCCAAAAATCGGGTTCCGGATTCGAATGAGGAAAAAAACAAATGAAACATGTAAGACGGAGGACTTATGGATTCACAAGGACTTTAGAGATAAGAAGACAACAAGAATTTGATTAAGAAGAATATACTTTAGTAAAAACAATAAAAAAAAGTTCTATCTATAATTACATGAACATGAAAATCGAGCAGTTTTCGAGTTCATGTTGGACGAAGTGGAGCATGAAAATCAAAGTTTAAGATGAGCATTTTTTTTGGGCCTTCATGTTGGAAGTTGGGGTGGCTTCCAGTTCAGGAAGATGACTTCTACGGTTTAGGAGACTGGTTGATAGGCCTAGTATTATACGGGCTTGCATTCTAATGATAAAGATTTTAGACTTGATATCCATTTAGTGTCACTTGCTTGATATCCAAAATGGAATTGTTTTTACAACAAAAGGATTGGGGCTTTATTTTATTAATTTATGGGTAGAATTTAAAATATTTTGAAGGATCAAAGCAATTATTCATTTAAAATACAAATTTGTAGTGTTTATTGATCTATTTATATAAAATTGTTTCAAAAAAGCAATGAAATTCGAAACTAGAACTAAAGCGGAATCTTTGAAATTTTCAAAATGGAACTAAACTTTTTGCAATTTTCAAATGAACGCAACAAAATCGAAAACTGAAATTTTAAACCTTGAGCAAAACACATCTGAGGATCTATATGTATATAATAAAATGATCTAAAATCAATAAATTTCAATTTTATACATAGTTTTAATAAATATTTGAAAAATATAAAGAAAAAAATATAAATATTTTGCTAAGATTGAGAATTGAACTTGTGATCATGTTTATATATCAAATTTTCCATTTGAAAATAAATGTTAATTTTTACTCGGAGCGGAATTTGGACTTCTAACCCCAGCTTTGCATATAAGAGCACTTAAAAAAATTTACGATTAAAAATGTGTGAACCTATTCCGATTATTAATAAAAAAGATTATAGTTAAACCAAAATATCACATCATGCATTGGTATATGTGTGTTTTATCATCCAAACATATACTTCATTGAAAATATATTAATTATTTAATATTTATTACATATTTCTACAAATAAAGTTATTGTTTATTTGTATATTAATCTATTAATTTTAATTATTTAAATTTTGATGAAAATTATTAATTCGTTGTATTTAATTATTTATTGACTTGTCTTAAAATGAGTCGGAATGAAAGAATTCTTGTCACTACCTATCATTTGAACCTTTAACATTGCATCTACATATTTATAATAGTAGATATTAGATCTCTATACATAGCCAAGGAAAGCAAAATACATCTGAGGACCCATGTTATTATACTTCTGACACGAGACGCCATGTATGGGGTGTATCTGTCTGTTCAATATAGGTTACATGTCGAAATTTCCTATTGAGAAATGAAACAACAGGTTTTCTCCTCACACCTACTATTCTCATCTCCCATGTACATATAAACTTGAGCGCTATTCTCAAGTTAAGATGTAACTGGCACAACAGATTGAGTTTTCATATTTGCTGTACTAGGATTAACTGTTTTGATGAAATTGCAACATGCAGTATGGACATACGAGTATCAATAGTGACCTGCAAATAACACAATACCACTATCAATTGTACTGCTTGACCTGGCTTTCTAATCCAGGCCCTAGAAGAAGAGCATGAGAACTAAGCAACAAAATGGATTGGGATGGAAAAAAAAATTCAAATGCAGTATATAATGACAGAAATTATGCAATTATGGTATTGGTTATTGTTTGTAGTACAATTTACTGTTTGTAGGTCGGTAGGCTACACTGACTAAGCTTATCTGAAGCACCCATGTTTAAGCTCCCCTTGCATACTCTTTAACAAAATAATTTCGAACGCTACTCTTTTAAAAATGTTTTTTTTCATACTATTTACAAATTGATTTTGTTCACACCGATTTTTCATATAACTATCAAATATTAATTTAGCAAAAGAGAGACAAAATCCCACTTGAATGAACATTTTAGTGGGAAAAAAAAAACACACACACACACACAAATAACCCCCCCTTGAATGAATATTTTTGAAAACAAGGAACTTTTTTTGACTCTTTTCCAATGGTGATACTAGTTATAAAACACAAAAATGAAATTTCTTTTTAATTGCTATTTAATCACTTATTTCGTATATAATGTATGACATTTATTTCATTCCAATGTATATAAATAATATTTATGCTTTAATTTCCTACACTAAAAATTCCTAGGCAACTCAAACTTATTAAAATCCTATGCCAGCTCTGGTCTTACCTCATGTCCACTAGGGGAATCGACTTCATTACTAAAAAATGAGTTCAACAAATCATCCATTGGATCGGGTTCATTGAAGTTAGTTTGAAACAGCCCGGTGTTTGATTCTTGATTGCCATTACAGAGGAATGAGTTGTCAACATAAGTGCACAGAGGAGAAGGGATATTAGGGATCCCATTCGAATCCGCTTGACCCAAAGCTTCCAGTAAAGGATCAACCTAAAAAGACAATATGATGGCATCAGTACAAGAATAATAAACATAATAAAGCGCAAGTAATAACAAGAAAGGTAAAAAAATACTACATGAAGCATGTTAGTTAGACAAGGAACAATAATCAGAACACCAGGCATTTATTTTTCAAAAATAAATAAATAAATACTTACCAACTCTCGTTGTTCAAGGTTATTGTTATATCCATCTTTTAGATTCAAGGAATTGTTATTGTCATACTTATTGACGGCAACCTGAAATTTTGTATTTTCTTGTATATCGGACACAGGGGATACTTGGTTCCATTGTAGCATTACAGGAGTTTGAAGTTCTTCAAATACATCTACTTCATTCTGTATTTCGCTTGGGGATGATTTGGATGGCGTTATAGACAAATCACTTCTGTCCATTTCATCAACATTGTAAAGTGGAGCAGATTCTTCCGGTTTTCTGAATAAACGGTAAAGAACATAGCCTCCCTGTAATGATATAGCAGCGTGTTAACTAAAATTTTGATATTGCATGTTCATGGACCAAAAACAACATGCACAAATAAGAAATAGTGTGTTGGTTAACATTTTGTTGTTACGTGTTTGTGGACCAAGAAGAACATGCACAAATGAGCAACATAAGAATTCACAGGTATGCCACCTTAAAGGCGATGAACCATAAGGTCAGCTAATCTATGCTTCTAAAAGTTTAGTCAAATTGCAACAAATGATGCAGTATGCAATAGCAAGCATACCAACATCAGCAATAATTTATCAGGTATATGAAATAGTACTGCCCCTACTGATCCTGATCATGCCAGCATAATTGGGGTTATCGTCCATATAACAGTCATGTAAGCACAAGAAAACCACCTATGCTAGTCGAACTTCTCGCGTTTCGCTTTTTTCTATTAACTTTTGATTAGATCATCGGGATTAAGTTTTCTCTTTGACTCAAAAATATATTCAATCCTAGTGATTTGTCTTATAGTCACCGTTGATTGTCTGAGTTCAAAAATGAAGAACAAAATGGATTAATATCTCAAGCCACAATAGCAAAATTAACCAAACCACTATCGTTAAGGTAAGCATAGTTTTTGTGCCGCATATCAACATGTGATGTACCAGAGTCGTTTGAAAACTAAAAACTAAGCTACAACTTTGCTTCACGACAAAGAAGTAATTTCATCTAATATACCAAGAATGATGGAAAAGTTAAGCAATCAGTTGATCGTACACCGAACCATCGCGACAGCTTGTCGCACCCTTAGCCCACTGCCATCCATCACTGACCTAAACCACAGCCGCCATCTACCATCGGCCCAAAGGTACCAAATCCTAGCTGCCACCCCTGATTATCCCAGCCAGCATGTACAGCTCTCAACCCTATCAACCATACCCAACGTCGTTTGAAAGGTAAAAAAAAACTAAGATCTGTTTGGTTTGCCGTTTTTGGTTTCCGCCCAAATAAAGATGTGCACTGTGTTACTTTCTGAAAGACAATCAGCTTGAAAAATGAAATTAACATACTATTCGCGCCAGAAATGACACACACCCAAAGAGAAGTTAAATATGAAGATTAGATAAGAAAAGAAGATAAAAGTTTAAAAAAAAAAAAAAAAAAAAAAAACATGTAATTTTATAGTGGTTCGGCGAGTACCCCGACCGACATCCACTTGGTTGACTTTTATTGATTTTTCTCTGTTTTTACAAAGCTGTTTTTTACAACTTGATAGTCACAACTCGATAACTTTTTAGAGTTATGATTTTACAACTCGTAGGTGTCCGAAGTTCAAAATGAAGGAGAAGTGAAAGATGTCTCATTTCAAGTGTTTTCCATCTCTATTTACAGGCGAAAACCTCTAACATAATCTTCAAAATTTGTTTCACACATTCTTCATGTCGTGCACGCCATCCCACAAACGTCGCACGGCGATCCCTGGCCCAAGTTTCTTGGATCAGTGACAAACCATGGCACATGGATAGATGCCAAACTCGCTTGGAGTCCGATCTGAGTTTTTTGTGTGTTTGCTTTTTTCTTGAAGTTGTGATCCGAGTTTTCCTTTGCTTGTTTCGAGTCCGACCTGAAAATTTTGCCCATTTGCTCCGAACCAACTCACTACCGATCTGGCATAGCCTAGTTGTAAAACTCAAGTCAACTTTTTTCGTTCGTTTTTTTATACTTCTTTTATCTTGTCTTTTTAGGACGTTTCACAAGTTCTCGTGTCATTTCTTCGTCGTTTGTTCATCGAATTCGATCGTTCAAATCATTCGAAGACTGCGGAACATTCGACCGTAAAACATACAAAATAGAGAAAAAAAATCTTTTCTTTGTTCTAGAAAATAACAAAATCACAAAAAAAACATCCCCTTGTTGTCCTAGAAGAGAATGATTGAATTACAACTATACTCTACCAGCAAATCCAATTATTACATTTACAACTGTTAAATTATATATCTACAATTATACAAATATGCATTATTCAACTATTTATAAATATATTTACACAAAAGAATGTTTGAAAAATTAACAAAATCTAAAGCCAGAAATGGAACGAATTCTGCGAAATTTCTAAAACATAACCGGCATTCAAAAAATTCAAATGATTGAAACTGAATCGAAAACCAAAATTTTAAACCTTTGTTATTATGGGATGTGATATAGACAAAAAAAAAAAAGATAGTGCATTATCACAGTATAAACATTGGTGAAGTAGAATGCATACTTCTAGTATAGTATGTCAATCACATGTACTTTAATTGGTTTGGACGAGGATTTTCAAATTTGGATGTATTTCGTATCTAATCTTGATTGCTTGCCCAGTTGGATTATATTTGAATATTCGAAATGAAATCTTGACAGAGTGATACACGATGCACGTCTTGGATCAATAAGTTTTGTCCATTGTTTATATCAATTGAAGTTGAATACATACATATGCATACATCCTTATGTATATACAGTGTACAAGTGTATGTATTAGGACCCAATGAATTGTTAAAAAAAAATGGCTTTCTTAAAGTCAAAGTAGTTAAGGCACTAAGGTGCAAAAAAAATGCAAACCTTGAGTCTTGGGCTTTTTGAGCCTTGGGCTTTTTTACGTGTCTTTCCTACAAATTTGATCTACTATTTTACTAACTATAAATAGAATTTTAGATCATATTTTATAATACATTCAACTATTTAAAATTTTATTAACTAAATTTTGAAATTTAAAATATATTTTGACATTCATTTAACTATTTACATTTTTTACTTAACTACTTTGTAAACTTAAATTTGAATTTTGCGAAAAGACGCCTCAAACTGCAAAAGAAGCACAATGTGCGTTCGAGCCTTTTTTTAAGCCTAAGCCGCGTGCCTTATAACACTGGTTAGTGTACAAATTATTTAAATTCTCAACCTCAAGTATTAAATATGAGAACCCAATAGTCAATCGTAATTGGATTACAAACTTACCCATAAATGTTCCAACTCAATGTGTGAGGATATTGATACATCCATTGATACTAGTGTACATAATATTCTCCGTACGATGAACAGTGAATTACTCATGGTTAAATTGTGGTCACGGCTCAAAATATAGGCAAAAAGCCCAGGATGGTGTGGCAAAAATAGCTTTGAATGGACAAACGGATTATCCAAACAAAATCTTGTGTGTCTATAATGGAAAAACATTAGAATGAAATTTTTAAATTTTACTAAAATAACACTATCCAATATCTTGTCCTTTTTCATTTTTTATGCCACATACTTTTCCATTATCCACGTCTCTACAAATCGGCTCCTTTTGCCTATTCCTGTTTTCTCTTTTCATTCAGAAATCCACATCATCATTCAATGCTAACTTCATTTGATTTTTGTAAATTTTTCAAAAGCTTATATTTAATCACTAATATTAACTGTTTGTAATAATACACAAACTTAATGGATGACGAATCCGGATTGGAATCATGATCAAGATCCAAAAACGAAGCAATCATGGATGGCAACGTGATTAGAAAGTTAGATGACATCTTCTAAAGAGGTTTTTCATCTTTCATTAAGAGCCTTGCAAGTTAACAGCTTGTGATTCAAATTTTCCCAAATAATTTAAAATTTTGACTTCAATCATATGGAGATTTATGCTGAGAATAGAGTTTTGATGTACAGTTTTCTAAGTAATTTAGATTTTTGACCACAATGATGTGGAAGTTTATGTTGAAAACGATATGGAGATCTATAGTTGTGATTCAAAGGTTTTTTTAATGTTTAACATATGAGTTGTACTCTCTTAACAGCATTCTCCACCATGTATTTTGTAACCATGACTATTTGCAATACTAAAAGAAAAATATTCATTGTTGTGCATTCAATTAAGGAGGTATTGCTCTGGCCTCCTTACCAGTAGGCAAGATCGTTTTTAGGTTTCACTTTGCTTAGAGATTTCAATTTATATAATATTTAATATATATTGAATGGATCAATGTTGTTAAATGCTTTATTGAGTTTTGGACTGATGTTAATGCATATCATCGTTGAAAAAAAAATACAGTATGGCAGGTTGATTTTAAATATTTATGTGACAATTTTGCTTGCTCAGTTACTGTTCTTTCAGTGAAAAAGAAAAAAAAAATGCAGCCACAGTCTACCACCTGTCTTCTAACCTTTTTTAGACATTGTGGACCTTCATGGCCGAAATGTGTGAGACTGTGAGTAGCTCAATGTTGTTTCCAGGTATAGGTGAATTTTAAAAGTCTTTTCTGAGTTTTATTTTTCTATTAACATTTTTCTCCTGCCATACTGAAACTTAATGGTCTCTTAACATTGAACTTTTTTGGAGACGATCTTTCGAACCCAGTACTGAATCTCATTGTTGAAATTAATGGATCAAAGTATTTATTTTGTATTTCATATTTAGAAATTGAAGCAGGTCATCAAGATTCTTGTCTAATGTATTTCATTTTCTTTTGAGATATACAGCCATGTAAAAAACAAATTATCAACCATAGAGATCAATATTTCAGAAAATGATCCTTTGCAACTGCTTTTTCTCACCAATAATGAAGGTTTGGTTACGAACAAACTCTTAATAAAAAGTAATGTGTAACAAGAGAAGTGGCAATGTAGAGTCATATTTATTATTATAGGAAGTATGCTCTGATACCAAAGATAAAATACACTAAATAAATAATGATGATAAAATAATAATAGGAAGAAACCTTAGTGGCAGTTTTTTACCCAAGGGTGCACTAAGTAAATTATAAGTCGAGAATTAGAAACTCTAAATCGTATGTCTGGAAGCCTTCTAATTTGTGACTTATAATTTTGTTTCTTTACCAATCTCCGTATAAATACATATCTAAGTAGTGTAAGTCTCCATGTTCTTCAACTTGTTGTTTAAGTATTTGTCTATGTCTCGCAAAATTTTAAAAATATTCTATCTATTATGGGTTTTTTAATTTCTTTAGAATTAGTTAAAACCGTATTTTTGTTTATACTGCAAACAATATATTATAAGTCTAATTTTGGGTCGTCTTTTAATTCTATTATCTCACTCGTATATTTATGTTTAAAGATATTTACTATCTCATATTGATGTTTCTGAGATAGGTTTAGTCCTTTCATTCTCGACTTATAATTTACTTAGTGCACCCTTGGGTAAAAAACTTACAAGCTGCCATTAAGGTTTCTTATTATTATTTATTTTATCGTCATTTTATCATTTAGTGTATTTTACCTTTGGCATCGAAAAAATCCATTGTAAGAAAACCATTGTAATATTAAGAGTGATAATAAAAGCTTTTTTATTTTTTTAATGACGTTCATGTTCTTCGATATGATCGGCAACTAACTTCCGTTAAGCATAAGTCTCATAAGAAACATGAAGAAGACTTTCAGGCATGTAACTTTTTCTCTGCTTTTATTATCACTCTTAATATTACTGATACCAAAGATAAGATACACTAAATAAATAAATAAAATGATGATAAAATAATAAGAAGAAGAAACCTTAGTGGTAGCTAGTAAGCTTTTTACCCAAGGGTGCACTAAGTAAATTATAAGTCAAGAATTAGGAACTCTAAATTGTATCTCTGGAAGCCATTCACCAAAGCAAAAGGAGCATGTACTCTGCACATCTGAGTGGCATGTGCATGTATATTGCTAGTAACTAACATATATTTGACACCAACCAGCAATACAAATATGAATCATGCATTAATCTAAACGGATTGTCTGTAACTTAAATGCAGATCTTGAATGAGGAAGAGGAACCGGTGGAGAAGCGCATAATAGTAAATAACTACTTTAAATGGAACAGTAAATTAACAGAAGCACAATTTGAAAACATTAATATTTCTGCAAAAAGAATTGTATCTGCTTGATGATGCAAATCACCAATATCATTGTTCGGCGGTTCCACGATATGATAATGCATGCCATGGGTTGCACGTATGTACGGAATACTAAATGAACACGCTACAGATGTTCAAATATTTCTCTTAGAAAACAAACAGAATACCTGCTCTCCTGAGTCAAACTCCGGTTCAGTGGTTCTATATTCGTGCATAATCCAGTTAGTGCGAACACCTTTTGGAGCTCTACCTCTATGGAAAACTAGTGTTTTCTTCATACCGATAATTGCTGATGGAGCTTTTGATCGAATATATCGGTCTTTTCCTGTTGCTTTCCAGTAACCTGCCTCTGTTGCACGGTTCGACCTGTGTCCGTTCGGATATTTTCGATCTTTTGGTGAGAAAAAGAACCATTCTGGATCATCGGATTCTATCAAAGCTCTACCTGAAATATCAGATTAAACATGAGGAAATTAGTACTTTAATATGCATGCCATACCAGGTAAACATTAAAAAGATTCATGATTAATAATGACGTCCAACAATTTATTTCAATACATCAATATTCAAATTGATATACCTAATTATTTCAAACTACTTAACAGATATACCTAATTATTTTAAGCTAATCAATAGATATACCACATCGGAACTTCTACAGATGTAAATTTTACACCAACCTTGGATCAGTTAGTACTAGACCTCAAATTATATTTCTGTTGCCAACCTAAAAATCATGTTATCAAAGTCAAATCTATAGCAGAGTGTACTATAAGAGGATACTAGGAAGATTTTACCTTGTGTTGACTGATGAGAAAACGGTATTCAAGACATAGAAATATATTCGAGACATAGAAGCACAATTTTAAACCATAATTGATAAACTCAAACAAATTGAAACTGTCTAAAATGCTGAGAGAGAGTATGCAATTTGTTATAAAGGTGTAGATCATAAAGTTCAATAAAACAGTCTTCATTGATCTTATTATATATATATATATATATATATATATATATATATATATATATGGTATTCTTTATTAGCAACCTCAACATGATCGGATAAAGATTGTTGATCCTAACACCGGAATAGCTGATATTGTACCCAAATAAAAAGATTCGCCATTATTTCAAACTAAGCTTGTTAGCAATAGACACGCGTATGGGACAAGAAATGGAGAAAATGCAGATCCTATTAAGCATAGTGTTGATGAACAATTTCCATGCAAGTTTTTCTTTATTACCTCATTATATTCACTCTTCTAGATATATGATTTTTCAATTTCTATTTAACTTTACATTGTTCGTCAACATCTTTCTTGACTTGAAAAAATTAGGCCCTGTTTTGCTTGCCGATTTTAGTTTTTGGTTTCCGTCCAAATAAAATTGTACAGGACACATGTAATTTTGAAAGACAAACAATTTTGAAAATAAATCCAACAAACAAAATAGAAAACAAATTTATTTTGTTTTTCGTATTTTGAAAAATAACAAAAGCACGAAAAACAATCCATCTCCTCCATTGTCCTCCATCCTCACCGTCTCTCCATTGTCGTAATAACATAGAATTCTATATCTTCCACTCTGCTTTCTTCGTATTAAGTGATGAATGTTGAAAACGCAAAATATAAAATGAAACCAAATTGGTCCTAACTGTTTTTGAGAATAGAAAGCTGATGAAATTCAGTATAGAAATTTAGTTGTTTGAAACATGAAATGCGCTTAACCCTAAAAGATATGAGATGGTTATATTCATACTTGTTCCTGATTGTGATATATTTGATTTTTCAATGTGTCTTATGCCAATTGACTGTATTTTCACAGAGGATGACTAATGCATTACATAGATGGGAAGTAAGATCGAGACATCGGCATTTATTTTTAAATCAGCTCAACACAAAAAGATCTGTAGGATCGTTATTTGAATCAAATATTTATATTTCAAGCCACAGCAAATTCAACTTATTTTAGTTTCAGTTCAGTATTTTAAGCTATTATTATTGTGATTTGACCCATAATAAAACCTTAAACATAAAATATGCTAATCATAAGCTTCTTCATCAACCTAATAAAATCTTGTATGTCATTGAACAGTTCAAGTGATGAGTGACCAAAATAAATAAAAAAATCTTTTCTTCGTTATATTTACTCTCTGCTACTTTCTCTTTTGTTCTGAACAACTATAAGAGATTGTACCTAAGGTTTACACAAACATGCATGATGTGTTATCGCTGTAGCTAAGTTAACTGCAGAACTGCAAAGAAAAGTAAAATCAATACCAGGAAGATCCCAGGGCTCGCACTTGCAGACATCGATTTCAGGGATAACCTCCATTTCAGATCGAATCCTTCCATTAATCTTCCTCTTCAAGTAATGATTCACCAATTCTTCGTCGGTCGGATGAAATCGGAACCCTAACGGCAAGGATTTGATTGGAACAACAGTCATGTTTACCTATCTTCCGATTAATTAGAGATTGTGCGGAATTCAGAACCCTGGATCATAAAATTGATGATTTTCCTTTTACTGAATTATAGCCTTTGTTTAGTTCTTGGGGAGTTCAGCAGCTTTGGATCAAATAATTAGTGTGGTAATGCATGTATCCGTACGGTCAAAAAGACCGCGTATACCGCGTGCGTTAATTACGAAGCTGCCCCTCCAATTAGATAAACATTTACCTAGATATTTGCGCAGATGAAAAAAAAGCAAGAAGAGGGGCAATTCGGAAACTTAACCGAAAAAGGGGCACTGTAGGAAAAAGATAGAAAGCAGCAGTGGAAAAAAAGTACTAAGCAGAAAAATTGTAGATGCACCCAAGCAGTAAAAGCACCGACCATGCTTTGACACGTGTTTTCCGATGATTGATTGGAAGTTACCAGACTCTCAGGAAATGGATTTCATTATTTCGACCGGCACAGTAGCACAAGTTGCTAGCATTGCTTCAGGGTTACGTTTTAGCCCATGTTTATAACCCCACTTTATCCGAAAATTATCCGTCCGGCTTATGTCAAAATTATAGTTCAAATTATGTGTATTTTAAAACAGTAAATAATATTCATTTATTATTTTGTTAAGTTGATAGTTTATATTATATGTATTTAATGCTTATCCACGGCTCGAAACTATTTATTATCATCATATTTGCTAATTTTTAACGCTTTTATAATCAATGGCATTGAAAAATATTTATGTTAAACTAAAATTTTCTTTTTGTAATTCTTGATTGATCGATTATTAGCGAATAAGATAATTATCCGATATCCGTCCGTATCTGCGGATGCGGATATCCGATATTCGAAAATGACTTCGGATACGGATGCGGATATGGCACTATCTGCATACAAAAGCATCCGTTGACAGACCTAACTTTCATCAACCATGGATCTTATTTTGTTTACCCACTATTACATGTGGACATTAAGGGAGCGTTCGAGGGCAAAAAATTGATCGGTTGTCGTTGACGTTACATCTAACTAGCGTGGGATTCACACATTTATTCCATTCAAGCGAACCGTTAGAGTTGAAAGATTAGCATTTGATGCGTCAGATGTCGTCGCATTCACCAACGGCCGCCTCCTCTTCTTTTTTATATTCTTTTCCTCCCTTCGTTTTTTCTTGACCAAAACTCATACGCCTTCACGCAAACCTGAAATTTCGTCAACTTTTTGTCGCTTCTTCTAGTTCGTTTTTTCTGAAGTAAATTTCTTTGAATTTTTGTTTTCATGCTTATATCTGTGTCATATATTTTTTTACAAAATTTTTTCAGCGTGTCCATCCATTAATCATCAGGTTCATTTGTCCGCCACATTGTAGACTGGACTAAGGATAAGACATTGGTTTTGATCAACGTTTTCCTCGCCAATATTGGATCCTGTAAAGGTCGGGTTGGTTATTTGTAAGATGAAGTAACCAGCGCCTTTAACACCCAAATGAGTATGGAATACAACGCCAGTCAAATAAGGAACAAATTCGACAATTTGAAGCGGGACTAGAGGCCCTAGAAATAAGCTGCTGCGGATAAAAGAGAGATATTAGAATATAGAGAAGGACATGGTCGGAGGAAACAACAAAAGGGTAGGACATCGCAACTAGAAAGTATAAGAAATTCAAGCTTTGCTCGCCTCAGAGTTTTAGGGAGTTAAATGTCACATTCGAAGGCTGTATCAGAACTCCTGCCTGTAAATTCATAAATCCAAAGGCTCCACCTACTGACGTGCAATTCGACACTGATTTGTTCGCCCAGTTTTTCTAGGGCGATGCTACGGAGTTCAGCTCCCGCGCTCCCAAGCTTCATCGCACCCTCATCGCTCTACTGTTGTTTTCGCTACTCGTAGACATCGATCAAGCGGAGCTTCTTTGTAGGAGTCGGGGGTGACATAGACCATTGCTAGATGTATGGTTGTACGGAAGGAGGACAATCCATTTGAGGAAAGGGAAGTCTCGTGCATTTTGAATAATATGGAGACAGATTGTAGAGTTGTCCATTGTGTGATGGACAAAACCCAAGAGCTAAGCGACTTATCATTTATCTACTAGGAAAATTTGAATGAGATATGTAGCTGGTATTTGTATTCCAAACTGGCAGTGTGTAATATATATTGTCTTTCATATTGCCTTTTTTAGCATTTCGTAATTCATAAATAATATAAATTCATAAATCTGTATAATTTACAAATAATAAAACAAAATAAAAAAATAATTATTCATAATAAAAAATAAAATGCCTTATTCGCAAGACAAGAATGCATTCTTCTTTCGTTCAACATCTTCTTCCATATCCCTTTCAAATGCCCGTTTCTCATGCTCCTTTTATCCAATGCAAGAACGCACCCTAAAATAGGGTGGCGGATCTTGGAATCTGGGAAAGGAGATATGTTATATACTTTCTTAGTTTACGAGGTAATAAAAAAGTATTGTAGACATATATTCGAGAGATGCAATTGAAAAATGGACAAATACTAAATGGCACCAAGAAATCATCACATAAACGATCAAATTTGAGTGTAGAAAGGTTCACAATGGACCCCCAATAAAGATGGTCAAAATCAAGACATAATTGGCCGAAATCGGGACATGGACGAACGGAATAAAAAAGTATTGAAGGCGGTCGGGATACGAAAGGAAATCGATCTGAGGGGGTTGAATTCGACCCTTAACCATTTCTTGATCATGTCAAAACTCGACCTAAACTTATCAAAAAAAAGTGAAATTTTGTGAAAACTTATTGAGCATCAAGATTTGATATTTAAGGAGATAGTTCATCTAGCTCTTTTATGTTATACCTAGTCAAATGACAAAGAAATGATCCAATTTTTATTTTACAAAAGTTAGGTAAACCCTAACATTTCGAAAGTAAAATCGCACTAACTAGTTGTAATAGAAATCTTCAATAAAATAGCAAGAAAGGCATCATCAAACCACTATAGAATTTTATCATCTTTCATTTTATTTATATATTTTTATTTCCTAAACTGATTTTATTGTCTTTTATCTAGTTTAATTTGAAATCCTTGTTATATTATGTACAATCCGATATTAAATCGCCAAAGACACAGCTTTAGATCATATTCTGTGACAAAAGATCTTTTAAACAGATGCATTGATGTTTGTGGTCAAAAACACCATAAACAAATTTGTGGTTTCATTGAGAAGGATCAAATCCTCTCAATGTTTTCTCAAAAGTTACTATTGGACTAGAATATTGTTATCTAAATCCCACTATGCATGCAATACATCTTGTTATTCAAAGAGCATCCAACAAAGATAAACAATCCTTTGTACGGAGGTGACTTTGTCAAATTTGAAAGGAGCTTTAAATTCTTTGGCCAAAAAGCAAATCGTTTGAAGGGTGACCTTACTGGCACTTTCGGATGATTTCCAACCATGCAACTCTAGACATGGATGATGAACCAACAAGAAAACTATGAGAGATTTTGGAAAGTGAAGTTGGCAAAATGATCGAGTTTCTTAGAATGACCAAGGTGGTCGAAATGAATCATCTCGAGCTCTAAAAGCCAAACTCGAACCTCGTAACATCAAATGAAAGCGCTTAAATATCATATAAAGTGGAAAGTTGAAATGTGATAGAGTCAAGCGTGTGGTCAAGAGAAAATTCGTGACTTGATTACATAACTAAACTCTTACAGCGAATCTTGCTCAAAATAAATTAAGTTGTTGGTTTTATTTCAATTATCTATTTTGCTAAATCGGGATAAAAGTGATGTTTTGAATACATCAAATATATACTAGTGGAAATTCTTCAAGAAAAATATTTAATTGATTGTAGCTATGAATGTGTGCATAACCATGTTGAATTCATGTCAAATAAGTACTTGTCCCTAAATGTTTATTGTCAAGATGTGCAAAAAAAAGGGATATCGATACATTCCTCGAGAATAGTGTCGTAATGCTCTTTATACAATGGATGGTGGATTACTTATAACGGTTGAGACACTAAGCAGTTACGTACTTGTAGTTATTTAAAACAGTTACATAATGAATCATGGAGAATCTTTTATAGATTAATTATAGAATCAAATAGAAAATCTCATGTGATGGTATGCAATTTTCTTTTAACTTGAGAATATGTAAACCTTAAGGTCTTAATTGTACTCTGACTATTTAATCACATGGAAACTATTGACTAAAAGTTTATAGTTTAGAATGACTATTAGCAAAGGTTGCTCATTGATAATTTGGTTTTAAAAGGTAAAATGATGAAAATAAAGCGTAGCAAGTAAATAGGCACAAGATTTAGAGTGCTCGACCAAAGTTGATCTACGTCCACTACGATGATTTTCTTATTACTTTTTGATCTTACAATAATTTGGACTGCAGGAGATATAAGTGCTCGAGAGCTTGACATGTTCAACCTCCATAGAAGTGCATGTTTGATATATCCATAGCTGCTAGAATGTGTAATGAACTACAAAGATTATATGGAAAATTCTACGAATCACTCTCCGTTGTTGATCGGCTAAGATGCATACTGGATAGGATGCTAGTTGGTTTGTATGGCACAGATGACACCAACCGGTGGTCCATACTCAAGCATCCCCTAGTCAAGGATATGCAGTATAAGATTAGGGAGTGGTTATGCAGAGGCATTCTGTCATGGTGGTAGTAAGGGACAAGAAGTGCCTATCACAGTGCCACTTTTTTCAGATAAAATGTCATACATATCAGGCCCGTCAAACGCAGTCGTACCTTCCTTCTGCAGCATTGGTCAAGTGCGACTATGGTCAAAGTTGACCATACCAAGATAAAAGAGCTTCATAAGGAGCGGGCGATTGGGGTGGAAGACGAGCGGGGAACCTTGTTGAAGAAAGGATGATAAAACCATCCATGTTGATCAATGTATGGACGAGGCACGCTGCTTGGGCTTCTCGCTCATGGACAGTCACACACATGTAGAGCCGTGATTTGTCCTAATATGTTGACGACATCAGGGGTTTTTGTTCACACATGTACCGGCGTCGGGCTGTTGTTTTTGAATCAGAGGCCTTATGCGTTGAGTAAGATGCGGGCTTAATGAGAAAAGGGAATGGTGCTAATAGCTAGAACCATGCAGGCCAAGACACTAATAGATGAAACCATGCAGACTAGGCAGCTGGTAGATGGAACCATATGAGCCAAGACGTGGGCCGACCTTTGTTACTTGCGAGAAAATTAAGCAATATTATCCCCCAAGCTTGTGCCTACGAGTATGGATGGACATGTCATCCATGTATTTAATGCTATTAATACCTGTTTTTGTACAACTGGAGATGGCGATTACTTTCTCAATACACTCCAGAAATGATTTAGTGGTTGGTCTAAAAGATTAATATTGACACTTGTGTAAGATTTAGGTGAACCAGGTGCGAGCAGACTTAGAGGCCATCGCGAGGAGGCCAATGAGATGAGGGGTCCCTTCAGCAACATTGGGCATGTGTGACCCAAGAGCCATCGGTGGCGGTGACAGCCCTATATGGTAGAGTGGAACAACAGATTGACGAACATTCTGAACATAATTCTTGATGATAACTTTCATCTTCCTTTGTTTGAGAGCTTTCTCCCCTTGAAGGACTACAATGAAGTCCGTCGACAAGTAGTGGTTGAGATGGTCGCTGCTGGACGGAACCTCCTTCCCCTGCGGATACTGACTCTAAAGACGATCGCCTCTCTAACAAACGTCCATAGCAGGTCACCCACTGATGATGCCCTATTGATGGAGAAGTGGATAACCTGCCTTTTACTTTCATTATAAGTCTATAGGTAGGGCGCGACCCTAAACTTTTATAAACAACTTTCATTTAATGAATCTTCGTAATTTTAACTTGTCTATTTTTCAAGATTTCGTGTTCTATTTATTGTTTTCTATTGATATTTAACACGTGCCTCTTTTCCATGGCCATTTTTATCTATGTTCATTTATTTTTTGCTTCGGTAGGCTCGAGTGATCCCGGCTTTACTAAGAGAACACGCAGACTTAGGCATTTATGCACCATTTAATAAATAAGTAATAGAAAGATGTAACATCCTTCATTTTGAGATTTGAAATTAAATGTTATGGATGTTATAGTCATTTGTAGTATTAATTTCCAATGGAAAAATGAGATCAATTAACTGTATCTACAAAATCAAGAGCACATGAATATGAAAATTTTATAAACACATTTCATTAATAATTTTCATATTCATTACATCCCACGACATAATCACATCGATTCCACGTTTAGGGAAAATATAATAATTATTATAATTATATTCCCAGAGCGACATTTGAGGATGCCCACTTGGATGATCAGAGTCTAACTACTTGACCGTTATAAATTTTGTCATTACATCCATTAAAACGGAATAAAACTTTAACCAACACAGCGGAAATAAGCTCCTAATATTAGCTTTGCCTTCTGCACGTCTTCGGAACCTTATTAGACTAACCTAAAAACCTTACTCCCGAACTACTCAAATGAGTCCCTGAAAGTTTAAAAGAGAAAAAAAAAATTGGATCAGATATAAAGCCTGGTGTGAACAATAATATACAATCTCGAACCAAAATAATGAGACCACGCCATAGAATGGAATAGTTTTTCCCCTCACTGTTATCTTTTCAAATATGTCAATCTCAATATAAATCATGTACCTACAACCAAAATGGTTAAAACAAAATTTAGGCAGAAGGCAAAGAAGGCCTCCTTCAGAGGGGCGAGCCATCAGTGAGATACTACTCTGGAAGATCTAGAAGTCTAACCTTGTGTCAGGACCTACCATTATATGATTATATGCATGCATGTTAGACGGGTAGCTTCGACTAATCCGTCATTGTAGGGTTATGCATTCCCAAAGTTTACCCATCCCATAAAATTGGACCATCTATCTCGACTCACAGTTTTCCTAGGGTCATTTAAACCTAATAGTTTTGCAGACCAAGCAATAATTTATCTAGCTGACTCGGGCCGAAACTTAACCAAATATATCAAAATCTCCAAATAAAATTAGTATTAAAACTACTTAAATAATCCAGTGAGCATATATGACTACGAGTTCCTTTCTGTGCGTACACATCTTTTAGTCTCGCAACGGATAAAGCCCTATACACCTGTCGCACCTACAATCTTATCTAGTTTTAAATTCAAGAGTTGTATCTTTTGATCAGTTCAGGGCATCCTAATATAATCGATTTATATAATCTTATGGATGCAAATCTACTCACTCAGGAGTTTAATCCAAGCATACTCACCACTATAACAACCTAACTAGTAATTCTGCTCCTAAATCCCAAGATGCATCGTTGGGTAATGCAAATGTGAGTATGGCAATGATAAATATGCAAATCTAACTGACTAAATGATAACAAGAACAAATAACATCAGCCACCAAAATATGTTCAATCAGTAATTATAGACATCCGAAAATTACTTAATTTTAAGTAATAATTTCCTTTGGCAAAAATTTGTATAAAATTAGGTTATAACATAATTCTATTTCTTTGAAAACATTTATCTTAGGAAATGATTAACCACTTAAAACCATTCGTTACAACAAGGAAAACATAGCTCAAACACTTAGCCAAAATCTTGTGCCATTTATTTTCTTTGTACCTGCCGAACACACACCTTAATAGGCATAAATTTTGACTAAAATTGAAACCCAAGCCATCAAAGCACAGCATGAGATTTGGTACCTGCAAATAAGCATGAGCATTATCAAAGACTGATAAAATCTAAACTCACAGCAGAAACAATAATAGGATAAGAATACCGACCGTGACTAATACATTGGTACTAAGGGTATTTCTTGGATAGCAGATTGTCACATCAGCATCAAGCATGAGAGAAATAAGACTCTCCACTAACAAAGCGCATCTAGCTCCAGTGACCTATTTCTCTAAATTCTATCATGTGGGTTGTAATGAGGAGGGAGGTCAGAAGTCAGAATAATGTTCCAGTGACTAGAAAAAATATAAACTGTCCATAACATAAACTTATATTGATAGGTTACCATTTAATTGCTATGTCCATTAACGTTAGCAATTCCAATCTAACCTTGTATTGCACACATGATTACTTACTTATCCCTTCCTAAGATACGAAATACTGATAAAGCCATATCAACCATCCAATACTTCAAAACCCATTAGCCACTTAGTACTTCTAAATATGAAGCAGACATCTATAATGCTTTTAAAAGGGAAATAGGCAGATTCCGTCATTTATGACCTTAATTGACGTAGACCCCTCATTTAAGACCTATTCCTAAGGTGGTTTCCTATCAATGTTGTCAATGGTCATAAGGTCCTAGCTGCAAAACCTCTAACCACTATTTAAGGCTTTCGATGTTTAATGTCCATTATTATCGCATCTATCATAGATAAAATCGTAATTAGTACCCAAGCCACTTAATACCTTTTATTAGAAAACAGGCAGATTCTGGTCATTTAACACCTTCATTAAGGCAGACCCCATCATTTAAGACTTATCCTCAATGCGTGCTCCTAAATGATACTATTATTATTATGGCCTTAGCAATGTAAGAGACTGTACCCAAGCCACTTAATACTTTCCAATGGAAATAGACCTCGTCATTTAAGACCTGCTTCCAATAGCATGCTCCTCAATGGTCTATCTAGCTATCATTGCTTGGAAATCTCATTAGGCCTACTTATTTTATAGGAAAGAAGAGGACTTTATAGTCACTTAAGAGCCCCAAACTTGAAGCGAACCCTTCCCGAGATATCCACTCTTACTCTTTAATCATAAATATGGCATCTCGTTAGGTTACTTTTTTCGGTAGGGAGGCGGACCCTTCAGCCACTTATGACCTCAACACTGAAGTAAATTTTTTTAGAGGTATCCTTATTTATTTATTTGGAATCTCACTAAAATTATTTCATACTTTTATTTAGAAGAGAGGCGATCCTTCAGCCACTTAATACCTCAACCAGAAGCGAAACCCTATAGAGATTTCCCTCACTGTTCTTAATCCCAAATTTGGACTACTAGTACTTTCCAATTGAGAAAGCAAGACCAATCTCTCACGTCATCACGGAGTTCTAAGATTAGTGATGTCTCATATCTATAGTAAGTACACCTGATTGTTGGTAGCCTCAAAGTGAAGGGCAGTCTTCCGTCGAATGACTTTACTAACCTCACTTCACTAACCTACTAAGTCTAATTAACCATCCTAAGTTTTTATTTATATTATCTTATATAGACATTGGACTTAGCTTACTAATTCACTTTTTATTTAAGGAAATAAAATTTACCTTGAATATTTGTCACCTATAAATCCCCGTTTAATGCTCATAAATGTTAGTTTGTCTATAAAATCCTAAAGGACATTTACGTATAATTACTAATTTCAAATTACTAATCGTTTATATCTATTTCATTTTTATCATTCCCATAATCCATTTACCCAAAAGATTTATTGCATCTCCCATATTTGTTACCATTTATTGTAGTTACAACCTATTAAATTCTATTCCCTTTAGTTAATTATCACAAACGTGAATATTACGTGCAGCGTCGTTATTAATTTTTTATTTAATTATTATAAGTGCAGTAACTACGTACAAATACTTACTTTTATCAAATATGTTCCAGTTATATATCTTCACTAGAATATACATTTCCATGTTAAATTGTTGGAATCATATCTAAAAAATTATCCACTGTAATTTCATAAATTAGACCAAAAACAAAAGATTTAACTTTAAAATATAAAAAATTATATCATTTGAAATTAAAAGGAATAATCATTTCTTTTTATTACTGAAATAAACAATGTAAAATACAATGAATTCATACTTTACACATCTCTTTCTCTTTCTATTTGCATCTATTCCTTCTTAGATCAAACGATGTATCTTTCTAAAAGGAAAAGAAACCAAACTGATTTCAAATATTAAACGGATCTAAATTCCAATAATTCCAAACGCAGTAAAGTTTATATTCTAACAAGATTAGGGTAATAATCCAAATTTATTATATTATTATGCAACCTATTTCAGATCTGGAATAAATTTAATTTAAATCAATATTCTAAATTCATATTTTTGGGACTGATTTCCATATCTAGTTGTATACAATGCTAAATCAATTTATAAACAAAAATATGTAGGCAATATTTATTATATTCAAATTGTATTTAATTCGTTGCCTAAAAGTCATATACAATTATCCAGCTAGGCATAAAAATCAAATAAACACCAATGAGATAATTTTCGTACTATAACAATCTATAAAAATTCTCACTCACCTTTTAAAAGCGATCCAAATCTCCAGATCTGAAGTACAACCCTTGATTCATCTCCAATTATTTTTTATCCAAGAGATATGTATAAAAAAGGTATATACATATATTAGAGTTACAGATCTGAGAAGAGATTTGGGATTGAGAGAGAAAATAGATACAAATATATAAATTACCTCAAAAACGTATATGGTTGATTCTTTTTCTTCTCCTTTTTGTTAGAGTTCTAATCTTCTCCGATTTGTATGAATATATATACAAATATCATATTTTTATAATTTAGAAAGAAAGTATAGAAGAAGAAATAGCAAAGCTTCGCTATTGCCTCCATAAAAATATGAGAAGAGAATGGAGGACTAGGCCTGAATTTATAGACGCTAGAATTAAGCAGAACCATTATATCGAAATATATTAAATCAAGGCCATTGCGGCCTAGATTTATTGGAGCCGCTAAGTCACCACTGGTCGACCGTCCTTGAATCACCGGTCGAGCGCTGGAGGTCGACCGTTCCCAATGACGGGTCGACCTATGGGCCTATGTAATTAATATTAAAATGTTAATTTCTTCTTATTTAATTATTTTCATTTTGAATTCTTTTTTGCTCGTAACTTCTTTGTTTGGGCTCCGATCGTAAAACTCAAAATAGAAATTTGCTCAAAATTTTACCACGGAAGCAATGATGCAAGTTTCATAATCAAATTTCATTTTTGGAGCCTAATCAATTAACCAACTAATTAAATAACTAACGATAAATTACGAAGTTTTACATTCTTTCCCCCTAAAAAAGAATTTCGTCCCTGAAATTTCACCAAAGATTAAGTCATGGTTTTGGCTTATAATTATCCCAAACTATACAACCAATGAGTGTACAACCAATTTTCAACCAAACGTGTATAGCGTATAGTTGTATCACTGCATAGAACATATGTATGCAGAATGATTCTAAATCGGATCCACCTATATGAATGCATTTCTTTTGAAAATATTTTTGAAAAATATGATGCAGACAACCTACGTATATAATGGCAATTCTACATGTATGTAGCTTTTTGAAAAATCTTTTCAACCAAAATCCTTATACATCTACAAATAGAAGCATGAAGCAACCATTTTGCATCCACTTTCTACCATCCAATTATCTAACGCATCGAAAATCGCTTCATAAACTTTACTCCTATACTGGAAAAAGAAATCGAGGCGGAGAATTCAATATTCTTACCACACTATAATATTCATATTCCTGTAGTACAGTGGAAATTTCTTTGCTGTCCCGGATTCACTCCAAAATTTCCACGTACAAAATGCATAAGGAGGCTTATAATCAAGCATTAAAATGATATCAAGTCCAAATATAGACTTGCGCGCGTCGTTGACAAGGTATGGAAATAGAAATTACAAGGCTAAAACAGCTTTTCCTTTGTTATTACTTGTTTTTATCGTATATTCGACCCTAATGCACCACTAAATTTGAAAATTCTAACTCTATTTGTCTTCCCTATGCCTAATATGTGGCCTACAACATCAAAGCTTTCACAAAAAATCTTTCTCACTTTTCAAATTTATACGTCATTTGAAAAATAAAATCCCAAAATATTCGGACGCACATTTTCCCTTGATATAAAATTTTGAACAAAAACTCTAAAAATAATTTAAGAGTCAAAAATAACTTAAACATAAAACACTCTTTTTTTTCAAAAGGGAATTTTTCAAGGGGAAATTTTTTGAAATGTTTCCTACTCAAATATTTTGATAAATCAAGCCACACTTTTGGCATAGTCAGAAGTCTGTTATGCGCTAGGCGGATAAACAAAATTCCAAAATTCTACAACTAACCTCTACCCAAAAATTTGATATTTTATTTATAGATGTCAATGCATCTATTATTCAGAAAATTTAGCTCTTAAGGAACATGAGCAATTACCCGTGGTATCGAAATAACTTTGTCTAGTCCTTCGCTAAAATTTTCAACTATTCTAAACTTCCAACCTTATATTTATTTTACTATTAGTTAAGTATCTTTATGAGATTTCCATATTTATATTGTTTCTCTACTATGCATATATATATATATATATATATATATATATGTATATGAACGATTCGCATGTCTAGAAATGATAACATGGAAAATGAATAGAAACTCATAATATCGTGCGTATATTTTATAAGAGACAAATAACAGTTTTACAACCTAATAACCCAAAAGAAAAGAACAAATGTCGGAAATAAAAGATACAACAATCCTAAAAAAACACCGCCTAAGAATGTGAGAAGGTCTCGCACAGCGGTTGGAGCTCGAGCCATTGTCATGACCACGGAATGGTCGAAACATAACGGCTATGCATCCAATCTCACGCCTTTAGCGCTGCTGCTCCGTCCTAATCTCTCGAAGCTCTACCTAGACTTGATGGATAGTAGCAAGCTCAAGACTTATGTATCCCTTGGCGCCCTATGTTATCCCCTACTATTGTACTATGGCTCTGGTGCTGATACTGGAAGTGCGACAGATGATAAAGAAATATCCATCCTCTTAATGGTGGTCCGGTCAATGATGGGTGGGACCTTCCTCACTACTGGCTCTCTACTAAAATTTACCCTGTAATGCCTGAACACTCAAATGAGCAAGTCGCAACTTATAGATTGGTAGAAATCTCAACTCATAATAGAAACAATAATAGGATACAAACACTAGCTATGACTTGTACCTTTGAAGTAAGGGTATTCCTTGGATAGAAGATTATCACATCAGCATCGAGCATGAGAGAAAGAAGACTCTCTGCTAACAAAGCACATCCAGCTCCAGTGACCTGTTTCTCTAAATTCTATCATATGGGTTGTAATGAGGATGGGTTAGAAAAACATTATGGTGACTGGAAAAAAATATAGATCGTCCATAACATAAACATGCTGATAGGTTTCCATTTAATTGTCATGTTCATTAAGTTAAGCAATTCTAATCTAACCTTATATTGCATGCACAACTACTCACTTACCCCTTCCCAAGGTATGAAATACTAATGAAGCTGTATCAACCTCCTAATACTTCCAAACCCATTAGCCACTTAGAACTTGTAAATATGAAGCGGGCTTCTATAATGCTTTTAAAAGTTGTTATCCAAGTTTTTCACCCAACAGGATCCAGCAGAAAATAAATGAATTCCGTGACATCGGAATGGTTGAGAACTTAACCAAAAAGACTAAGGCAAGGAGTTAATGAGAGCCAATCTATATTATTAAGGCAACGACTAAGATCGACTAAACAAAGAGACCAGCATTCTTTCAGCGCAGTCGATAATCAAAGCACAATCAGCTGGTAGATCGTCATCAAGACGGAGCAACGTGCAACAAGACTACGCAAACAACAACGTTGTAAGGTCACGAAACGCCCAAACTTCAAACTCTAAAAATAGCCTAATTACTTGGATTGACAGCGATCCATACCCTATAGATCACTAGCGATCTATGCAAGATAGTGGATAGCTATGGCACAAAAGAAGCAGAAGGGACCTGAAAGATAGAGCATAAAAATGTTAAGTGTATGGATTGCTAGTGATCCATACACAATCGATAGCTAGCGATCCATATAGAATAATGTTTTTAACGACTTAGCATGATGAAGCAATTGTAGGAGAGCAACCAAGTATTTAGCTCGCGAATGATCCAAATCTACCATGGATCGCTAGCGATCCATGGTTTTGATTGGATCGCGAGTTAAACCCCCTAGGTTGTTCTATACCTTCCTGCAAGCGGTTGATGAAGTGGCCTGGTCCAAAAGCTCCTCGATCTCTATAAATACTGACCTACCTTCAACATAGGGGGATCTTCTCCGGACTTGTTGCTGAAGCTCTGATGGAAACATTCTTCCACCTTTACCTCCCAACAATTTCCAAAGGTATTTACTATGATTCTCCAGTGAATTCCAACTCTGGAGATTCAATCTTCTTAAGGATAATCAAAGCCTTGTAATCAAACACTTTTTGTAACAACAATCAGTCTGTAATAAAACTATAAAGTGGATGTAAGCTTCTTTAACAGCCAAACCACTATAAAAATTCTTCGTCTTCTTTCTTTTACTGTTCTTTTTCTATATATGTGATCTGTTATATTGCTCTGTCATAACAAGACTGGTGCTTTTAATCTCTAAACAGGGTGTTGATACATTTTTTGGGTTAACATTTTGGTGCTTTCACCGAGAACCCCAACTTAAAATCCAGTTTAGCTATCTACTTTGGATCATATAGGTCCAAAAGTTAGATCATCAATCTTTTCTTGAAGAATTCACTGTTTGGAATCAATGGCCTTGAAAGAAGAAGAACTGCCTCTGGAAGATCCATAGGGGCAGAGTAGCTGGAGAAGATGTTAATTCCCAACAAACCAAAATAAATTGTGCAAATTTAGGAAATCAAGCGCCAGCATCCTCCAGTCAGCACAAAGTTGTCACCAGGGGTGAGTTAAATAAAATGGTTGATGAGATCAACCAAAAAATGGAAAGTGGCCAAAAGGCTCCAATGGATAAGCTTAATGCTTTCCTAACCCTACAATCAAATCCTGCTCCAAGGACTATGCATGAACCCGTGGCTGTAGTAGAACAGGATAATTCCTCCGTTTTTGGTCTACATAGAAGAAACGGGAAGCAGCCACAAAAAAGGGTGACAATAGGACTTATCATGGATGGAAATGCAAATACTCCATTCGCCACAAGGAAAACTATTCTAAACTTGAATCAAGAGGCAAAGACCCCATTGGAAGACATAGCTATGCATCTCTTCGATTCAGAAGATGTAGAGCAAGACAACCAAATGGAAGAAAATGCCAACGCGTTCGATGATGCTAGAAACGTCCAAACTGTCTCAGTCAAGCCAATTGCGAGCCTACGGACTCCCTCAGGAGTGGCACTCTCGAAGACGGGAGATCCTAGGCTTCAAACTACATGCCAAGACCATTTGCAGAGCCAAAAAAATGGCGTAGTGACTAATTGCTGTCCTTAGGACTACTGGACGTCTGAGGCATACATAGAAGATATGGTCAAACGGTTGGTGGATGAGAGTAAAAGTGAAAATATGATGAATAGGGATATAAGCCAAGTCGGACCCCCTTTACTAATGAAATCTTGAATGAAAGGTATCTAGACAAATTCACTATGCCAGCTATCCCCTCTTACGATGAGATGAAGGACCCAAAACCCCATCTATACAAGTATAGCTGGTATATGTACGGAGTCAATGCTCTAGAGGCTGTTCGCTGTCGATGTTTTCCTATCTTTATAGAAGGAGTTGCATCTATGTGGTTCACCATACTTCCCTTGAGATCTATATCTACCTTTGACCAACTTGCGATAAAATTCCTTGACTAGTTCAGGCTCCATACCGCACAATCGAAGGATGTCATGTCCCTATCCAGTTTGTTCCAGGGACGTAATGAGTCGCTGAAATCTTTCATGAACCGGTTCAATACCGTGGTGATATAAGTAAGCAACCCTTATAAGGATATGGTTTTTATGGCATTAGTCCATATCATTCACTCGGAAACTGAATTCGAAAAATGGATAAAGGTGAAGCAACCTACCACCAGAAATGACTTCAATCGTAAAGCAAGCCAGTATTTAAGATTAGAGGAAGCACATGAGCTAGAAAGAAAGTCTGCTGATGTACAACAGATGAACGTCGGGTAGAGCGATGTGGCGACGAATCAAAACACGCACGATTCTGGAACTATTAAGGAGCCACGGGAAAAATGGGAATTAAAAGAGAAGAAATCGGAACTCTGATAAAAGAAATAACAGTGGCCACAACAAAATATTTGAGGAGTTTAGACGGGAAGATTACACCCCACTAAATGACACTTCGAAGAATATTTATCTTGTAACATAAGAAATCGAAGAATACAAGAAATCACTTAGAAAAGAGGCAACCGAGTAGCAGAAGCGCTCAGGGAAATTCTGCCGCTTCAACGAGACGTATGGCCACAATACAAATGAATGCCACCACCTAGAGGAACTCATTGAAGGGTTGATCGGAGACAATAAGCTTCAATAGTATGTGAAAAGCCACAAAAATCTAATCAACCTGCAACACCTCAGCCTCCTAGAGAACAAATAAATCAAGCCGGAACTAGTGACGAAGGGGCGAAACGAACTGACCAGAGGCTTATTATTGAATGATATCTGGGGGACCATATCCCATGCAAAAAATTTAGGGGGAAATGGAGCAATATGCAAGTTCGTTGAAGCGCGCTCCGAAGGAATCATGTTTAGCTGTAGAAGACAAAACTGTAGCCAAGCTGCAAAGGGTTTTGAGTGACAACATGGTGTTTCAAAACCAGGACACTGAAGCGATCGAAGCTCCGACTCTTGATCTGATGGTGATGACGGTAGGGATCGGACCTACTGTGGTCCGACAGGTTTTGATTGATAGCGAAAGTTCGGTAAATATACTTTTTAAATGTACTTTCGATCTAATGAAGATTGGTATAAAAGGCGTATCCACGTGCCAAATTAAGATTCAAGGGTTTACCAGTGAGCCCAAACAACCGGTGGGAACAATCGACCTACTTATGGAGCTTGGCGAGGGTGAGTGAAGGGTTACCCATATTCAGACTTTTTGTGATTGTGGATGAAATGTCAGTATACAATGCCTTCTTAGGACAGCCCTCACTAGCCGACTTCGTAATAGCATTTGCCAAGTGGTGCCTTATAATGAAGTTCCCTATAGGGCACGGCGTCGGAATTGTAAAGGGAGACCAATGTACCGCCCGAGAATTCTATATCGCAGAACTGCAAGAGTCAAGAAGAAGAGAAAAAGGGAAGGACGTTGGAAGAACTAGCCACATTTGTGAACCCTTCGTATAGCAACTATAGAGCCTCCCCTGGCTTGGGGACTATAGCCGATTTGACAAGGCTTTGGATCCTGGAAAGATGAGCTCAGGGGAGGAACGGACGGCACCGACGGAACTGATGGTGTCTATCCCATTCTATATGCACGACCCAACTCGGGTCTTGAAAATCGGATCACAACTTGAGAACAGGATGCGGTCAGAACTAACTAAATTCCTCCATGCCAATTTGGACGTATTTGCTTGGAAACACTCTAATATGTGCAGGGTATCACCTAAAATCAACTGCCACGCGCTCAATATTGACCCCAAATTTACAACAGTGAAGCAAAAATGGAGCAGCTTGGGCCTTGAATGGTCCAAGGCACTATGAGAAGAGGTAGATAAATTAATGGCCAACGGCTTCATCAGAGATGCAACTTTCCATGAATGTGTATTGAACCCGGTCTTAGTTAAGCAATCTAATGGAAAATGCCAAACTTCTATTGATTTCTCGAACTTAAAAAAAGCTTGCCCAAAGGATAACTTCCCTCTCCCCGGTATCGACCAACTCGTGGATGGAACGGTGGGACATGATCTACTGTCATTTATGGATGCATACTCGGGCTACAACCAGATCCTAATGCACGATACAAACCAAGAGAACACTGGATTCATCACCGATTTGGGACTGATGCCATTTGGCATAAAAATGCCGAGGAAACATACCAAAGGCTAGTGAGTAATATGTTCAAACGCCAAATCAGAAAGACCATGAAAGTATACGTGGATAACATGTTGATCAAATCTCGAGTACCTACCAACCATCTATAAAATATCGTTGAAATGTTTGAAATACTCCGAAAGTATGGAATGAAGCTTAACCCACTCAAATGCACTTCGGAGTAGCCTTTGAGAAATTCTTGGGGTTTATAGTAAGTGCCCGACACATTGAAGCGAATCCAGAGCAAATAACGACGCTATGAGAAGTCCAAGCTTCGAGAAACAAGAAGGAACTTCAAAGCTTGAATGGGAAGGTCGTAGCACTAAGCCGATTTGTCTCAAAAGCTACAAACAAGTGCATACAATTCTTCGATGCACTGAAGAAGGGGAAGAAAAACTTCAAACGGACTGAAGCTTGTCAAACGTCCTACGAAGAACTGCTATGAGATATAGAGGCTCCTCCAATCCTATCAAAATCCGTGGACGGAGAAGACTTGTTTATTTACTTAGCAGTCTCACCCCATGCATTGAGCGCCACTCTGGTGCATAAAGAAGTAAAAATCCAGTGACATGTGTATTACATTAGCAAGCAGTTTACTAGAGCAGAGAGGAAAACTATCCGCATCTTGGAAATTACGACTATACTTTCAGGCCTATCCAATTAAAGTGTTGACTAACCAGCCCTGAAGCAGGTGCTATACTGACCAGAAACTTTCGGATGACTACTCAAGTGGAATATAGAGTTGAGTTAATATGATATCACATACCACCCAAGGAAAGCCATCAATGGGCAAGCGTTAGCAGACTTCATTGTCGGTTTACCATACAGGACGACGACTAAAGGAACACCAATGGAGGGAGAGACTCGATGGAAGCTCTTTGTCGATTGCGCATCTAACAACCTCTGTTCGTGGGCAGGAGTAGTGCTCAAAACCCCTGAAGGGTGAACCGTTAGCTATGTTTTGCACCTAGAATTTCCTGCCACAAATAACGAAGCAGAGTATGAAGCACTTATCGTAGAACTAAAATTTGTAAGAGAACTCAAGATAAAATCAATTCACATATACAATGACTCCCAGCTGGTCATCTATCAAGTAAAGGGTGAATACCAGGCTCGGGAGGATAATCTAGCCTCGTACATGTCCAAAGTACGAGAAATACTCAGCGACATTGAACACTACACTATAACTCACATTCCGTGGGAGCAAAACACCAAGGCATATTATTTTGCTAAAGTGGCAAGTTTCGGAGAAGCTTAGTCATTGGGACTAGTCCCAGTTGAAACTATAACCAACCCCAGCATAGATGAAATGGATGTTGATTGGATTTTTGAAATCACCGTCGAACCAGAAATGTGGATGACACCAATAAAAGAATATTTACTCGCAGGGACTCTTCCACCTGACCGGAATCAACGAAAGAAGCTTCTTTGAAAAGCATCCTGGTTCATGATACAAGATGGAATACAGTACCCGAAGAGGGTTCTCGACCCCTCTCCTAAGGTGCATGTACGATGATGAATCCTAAAGGAAGTGCATGAAGGCAAATGCGGAGACAATATTGGGGGACAAACCCTTGCAAAGAAAGTCCTTTGGTATGGATACTTCTAGCCAATAATAAATTACGACGCTACAGATTATGCCAGGTGATGTGATTTCTGTTAGAGATTCGGCAAAGTTAAAAGAAAACCGTCAATAGAGTTAATGCAGATGGTCAGCTCATGGCTGTTCACAAGATGGGGGATAGACTTGATTGGCGTCCTAACGATAGCAAAAGGAGGAGCCAAATATGCCATAGTTTCTGTAGATTATTTCACAAAATAGGCTGAAGCGAAACCGTTGGCCATAATAATCACAAAGAAAGTCATTAATGTTGTTACTAAAAACATTATTTGTGGGTTTGGTGTGCCACAAAAAATCGTCACTGACAATGGAACCCAATTTGAAAGCGCTAAGTTCAAGGGCTTTTGCAAACGCTTTTGATGAACGTATTTCTCTGCAATTTAAACCGTTTATTTCATATATTTTTATTTTAATAAAGCGGTATTATACGGGTATTTTGTTGTGGTTTTGCAGATTATTGATTCCAAAGCGCAACGTTGAAATTAATCGGTTATGCCGTCCATTGGTTCAAAAATCACGCAGCAAAGAGTGCAACATTTTGAGCATTGAAATAAATCAAACAAAATAGGACACATTCAAAAGTAGCTCATGTGGGAATTTGGACCAATTCACATATAAAAGCATGATCACCTTTTTAAGCAACAGAGGACTTGGTCAAAGGAGCAGCTAACAGGGATGCCAAACACTCAGCATATATGTTTCAAGCATTGATATGGCAACTGACTCTTCACTAATTCAACAAATGGACCAGTCAATACATATATCTCGTCAGCTACTATGAAGAGGACCAGTTCTATTGCTAAAATTATGGACTGATTTTAGGGGTTGAAAGCCTATATATACAGCATTATACAACACCTTGAAATCATCTCTTACATCATCACTTTTCTTCAAGTTTAGATTTAAATTCAGCACTGTTTTTATTTTCGAACAGAATACGTAGGATTGTTGATTAGATTTAGCAATTTATTTATTCTTGTTCTTAGTTATTTTCTGCACTCTTTTCAGTTAGTTAATAATTATTTCAGTGGTTTGCTCCGTTATCTTCTTTTCCGCAATTTCAATTTATGTTCTGATTTTTTTTACAATTCTATATTTTGGTTGCAATTTCGATTAGTTTCGAAATCGATTCGGAGTATATTGTTGTTTTTATTTTCTGTTCAAAATTCACCGTCGAATTCGTTTAACACGCCTAAGATTTAACTATGGATTTTAATTGTTTTAAAATACAATTCCCTGTGTTCGACCTGCATACTACACGCCTGTGCGCTTGCAGAATTTATTAAAATTTGTGCTTTTCTAATCAATAGAAAAGTCGCAACAAGTTTTTGGCGCCGTTGCCGGGGAGTTGCTATTTTGAGATTTTCGATTTTTCGTTTTTAAGTCTATTCGTGTTAATTTATTTTATTTTATTTTTTTGCATTAGTTTTCAAAAAAAAATCGTTTTTTTTTTCGTTTTTCTGTTCCTTTCGCCAAAGTAGCGTTTTACTTAAAAAAAAAAAAATCTGCATATTTTCGCATACCTTACATAATCTGCATCTCACGCATACCTCACATAATCTTCAATCACGAATCACGTTTCTGCATATTTTCACGCATACCTCACATAATCTTGCTTTTACGTTTCTGCATATTTTTTAAAAAAATCATTCCTTCACAACATCTTGCTTTCACGTTTGCATAATCCCCACGTCTTCACAATTATTCACGTGTGCCAGTACACATTTTTAGTTGCACTTTCACTTTCACATTTTCACGTTAGTTTGCATAAATTAATTAAAAAAAATATTCACTGCATTGTTTTCACGTACGTTAGTTTGGTTACTTGAAGTTCCACTTTCACATTCTTGCATGCATTAGTTTGTTTAGTTTTCATATTCACGTAACTATCTCCTACACAGGAGCTTGCATACATTCGTTTACTCACGTAACATAGCAGTGTCATAGCAGTTTCATTTTGCATTCAACACATTCATTCTACTTAAGTTTATTTTATTGGGCATGTTTTAAATTTTCTGCATGTGACTGTTTTCATATATTTTCTGTCAGCAGCTTAGTTTTGTGCCTTTCACGAGATTCACCTGCACGGAGAAAACTTCAACTCAGATAGCAAACATTTATTTCAACACAGATAGCTCCAACTCGGTAAATCTCAACCATTCACTAGCGCTACTCAGTTGCACTGGACGGACTGCTATACCCCTCTGTGAGTAATTTTCTACTCTACACGTGCCCAACTGAAAACTGTTTAAATTTACTTTGGGCTATTACACCTTGTTTTGTTTATGCGCGTTTGGGAAAGAAATAATTTTAATCGTTTAGAAAGCCAAAATATTTCATTAAACAAATCAACGGAAATTTCAAATCAAACAAATATGAGCAATCACGGTTCACAACACGGTTCACAACACAGTTCACACCACAATTCACCGAAATTATCACCTAAATCACATGTTGGAAATAATGAATTTCATGAGAACCGACCATTATCCCTTAGAGACCGATGCTATCCAACACGGACTGTTCAACCTTCGGTTATTTCATTTCCACCCGCCGAAGGAAATAATTTTGAGCTAAAACATTCTTTTATCCAAGGGGTACCAAAATTCACTGGGTCTGAAAATGCATATGAATTTCTTAGTGAATTTGAGTTATATGCTTCTACAACTAAAATGCAACAACTTTCTAATGAATCCATCAAGCTAAGACTTATTCCATTCGCATTTCTAGAAAGTGCGAAAAGATGGCTTAATTCTCTTCCTAAAAATTCAATTAAGAGTTGGGACAATTTCGTTATTATATTTTTGAAAAAGTTTTTTCCTTTCCACAAAACTCTTAAAATTCGAGCTGAAATCAACCAATTCTCTCAGAATGAAGGAGAAACTTTTTCAAAATATTTTAAAAGGTTCAATCAATTGTTATATAGTTGCCCACATCATGCAATCCCTAAACACGTTTTGTGCCAAATCGTTTATGAAGGGCTTAACTATCAAACAAGATCCCAACTCGAATCAATGTGCAGAGGAGAATTCATGGCAAAAACAGACGAGGAAGCTTGGGAATTTTTAGAAGAGTATTCGGAAAAGGATATGCAATGGGAAACAATTCGTGTTCCAATTAGTGCTCCAAATAGAGGAGTACATGCCATTGACCCATCACATCTTCCTATAGATACCCAAACTCCTTAAGAAGGAGAAGGACTACCTCATTACTACACACAAGACCAAATCAATGCTATAGGTCAAAACAGTCCTTATTCGTCCACATATAATCCTAACTAGAAGCATCATCCCAATTTTTCATGGTCAAATCCTAACAACGTGGCTAATCCATCACATATGTATCCAATGATACCAAATCCGAATTATCGAGCCCCAACCTCTAATGCTCAAAATTCTCAACCCGCTCCTCAAACGAAACCTTCGAATCAACCATACAGGCATCCTAATTTCAATCCATCAACCCAACCTTCTCAACCTTCACAAGAAATTGCTCGACTGGAAAAACAACTCTCTAAACAAAATGAACAAATCACTAACCATGATGCAAGAATTGAGCAAATTACCAAACAAAATGAACAAATGTTGATAATGATGAAGGATCTCATGAAAATCAATGAGAAAGGTAAATTGCCTAGTCAAACCGAAGTGAATCCAAAGTATAACTCTCGAGGAGTAAATATTTGTGAGGACGAAAATGTAAATCCGGTTAATGCTGTCACCACATTAAGGTCTGGAAAGAAGGTAGACAACAACGTTGGCAACCCCGACATCCTTCTTAAATCTTCCCATGTTCCAAATTCTGAAACTCAGTCGACAACCACGGTTGTCAATCAAAACGATTCTAATTCTTCATCTAAGGTTGGCAATCCCGACCACTCTTCACCTTCTGATGTTGGCAACCCCAACCTTCCAGCTCCCTTATTTTCACCCTCTAATATAACACCTTCTTCTTCGAATGAAAAAACTTCTGAACGAGTCTATAAACCCATTGCTCCATTTCCCCATAGACTCAACAAAAAGAAGAAGCCCGCTAATTTTGACCAAATTCTTGAAATCTTCAAACAAGTTCGAGTCAATATTCCACTTTGATACCATCGAGCAAATTCCTCAATATGCCAAATGTCTGAAAGAGCTATGTACTTAAAAACGTGCCACTAATGTTCCTAAGACTGCATTTCTAACTGTAAACACTAGCTCTGTTCTTTCAAATCCCTCCCCAATCAAGTATAAGGACCCCGGTTGTCCTACGATCGGTTGTAAAATCGGTAGCACTCACATTAGTCATGCCTTACTCGATCTTGGAGCGAGTGTGAATCTTTTGCCTTATACTGTGTACTGTCAACTTGGACTAGGGGAATTAAAACCTACAAACATCACAATTCAACTAGCTGATCGATCTGTCAAAAAACCATTGGGCACGGTTGAAGATGTTTTGATACAAATCGAGCAATTCTATTTCCCAGTCGATTTCATAGTCCTAGAGACTGCACCTGTCTCAAATCCCAATAGTCAGATTTCTTTGATATTAGGTCGTCCGTTTTTAGAAACATCAAATGCTATCATAAACTGTAGGAATGGTCAACTCCGACTTTCCTTTGGGCACCTAACCATTGAACTAAATATCTTCAATCTTAACAGACAACCAAGGGATTTTGAAACAGAAGAAGTTGACATGATCCAAACAATTGTAGAAAATGATTTTAGTGATATTACGGAGTCTCTTAACATGTGCCTAGATCATTTTAATTCCAATTTAAATGAAGATGAATACATTTATGAATTAAATGATATGCTATGCTCTTTTCATAATTCACTAGAATTCAATCAGTTGATGTCTACTGAAGCCTCAAAAGAAGTACGCCCTAAATTAGACCTCAAACCTCTTCCAAACGATCTTAAGTACGCATACTTAGATTCTTCGAAAAATTTCCCCGTAATCTTGGCATCCGATCTCATTAAGGACCAAGAAGAACAACTTTTGAAAATTTTAAGGGAAAATAAAGAGGCAATAGGATGGGTAATCGCTGACATTAAGGGAATTAGTCCATCAATTATTGAACATCGAATACATTTAGTCGACGAGGCTAAACCCACTCGCGAAGCTCAAAGGCGATTAAACCCTAATATGATAGAAGTGGTAAAGGAAGAAATTATCAAATGTTTAGACAATAACATTATCTACCCTATCTCTGACAGTACTTGGGTAAGTCCGGTACAAGTTGTACCAAAGAAGTCTGGAATCACTGTGACAACAAATGAGAATAACGAACTTGTTCCGACAAAGGTCAAAACAAAATGGCGCGTTTGCATCGACTATCGAAAACTCAATGCAGCAACAAGAAAAGATCATTTTCCCCTCCCTTTCATTGATCAAATGCTCGAACGCTTAGCCGGTCATGAATATTATTGTTTCCTTGATGGTTACTCTGGCTATAATCAAATTCCCATTGCGTTAGAGGACCAACATAAAACAACGTTCACATGTCCCTTCAGAACTTTCGCTTATCGTCGCATGCCCTTCGGTCTTTGTAATGCTCCTGCTACCTTTCAAAGATGTATGATGAGTATATTTTCTGATATGGTGGAGGATTTCTTAGAAATATTCATGGACGATTTTTCAATCTATGGGTCATCTTTTGATCAATGCCTCCTTCGTTTAGAACGTGTCTTAAAGCGATGTAAGGAGAAATCACTTGTTCTTAATTGGGAAAAATGTCATTTTATGGTTAAGCGAGGAATAGTCTTAGGTCATGTTGTCTCTAAAAATGGCCTAGAAGTTGACAAATCTAAAGTTGATCTTATTGTTGACCTTCCTCCTCCAAGGTCCGTAAAGGACATTTGCTCGTTTCTCGGCCACGCAGGATTTTATAGGAGGTTCATTAAAGATTTTTCAAAAATTTCAAAACCTCTTTCAAATCTTCTGGCTAAAGACGTCAAATTTGAATTTTCCAATGAATGTAAAACGTCTTTTGAAACCCTCAAATCGATCTTGACCACTGCACCTATCATCCAACCTCCAAATTGGACCTTGCCTTTCGAATTAATGTGTGACGCTTCTGATTATGCCATCGGAGCCATGTTAGGTCAACGAATCGATAAACTTCCTCGAGTCATCTATTATGCTAGCAAAACTCTTAATGAAGCTCAATTGAATTACTCAACCACAGAAAAAGAGTTTTTAGCAGTTACCTTTGCCCTCGATAAGTTTAGATCATATCTCGTAGGTTCTAAGGTCATAGTTTACACCGATCATGCCGCCTTGCGGTATTTACTCACGAAAAAGGATACCAAACCCCGCTTAATCCGTTGGATTCTCCTTCTTCAAGAGTTTGACCTAGAAATACGAGATAAAAAGGTTTCTGAAAATGTCGTAGCTGACCATCTTTCTCGTATAGTGCATGAAAACTATGATAACTCTCAAATCAACGATCATTTTCCCGATGAACAAATTCTTTCACTCTCTAGTGCACCATGGTACGCGGACATCGTAAATTATCTTGTCACAAATGAAACACCTTCCCATTGGTCAAAACAAGATAAACAAAAATTTCTCTCCAACGTTTGAAACTTTTACTGGGACGACCCTTATCTTTTCAAATATTGTACCGATCAAATCATTCGCAGATGTGTCCCAGAACATGAATTCCATAGCATCCTCTCTTTTTCACATAATCAAGCATGTGGAGGACATTTTGGAGCAAAGAAAACTGCTGCTAAGGTGTTACAGTGCGGTTTTTATTGGCCTTCTCTTTTTCGTGATGCCCACGAATTTTGCTCCAAATGCGCTAGATGTCAACAAACAGGTCGTATTTCCAAACGTGACATGATGCCCCTAAATCCGATCCTTGTCATCGAAATTTTTGATGTTTGGGGCATCGATTTCATGGGTCCTATTCCTAATTCTTTTGGAAATCTCTACATTTTACTCGCAGTAGATTACGTGTCTAAATGGGTTGAGGCCATTCCCACCAGAACGAATGGCAATAAAGTTATTGTCAAATTTTTGAAAGAAAACATATTTTCCCGTTTTGGGACACCTCGAGCCATTATAAGTGACAACGGTTCTCATTTTTGTAATCATGCTTTTGAATCTCTTCTTAAGAAATATTCTATCACTCATAAACTATCTACTCCATATCATCCACAGACCAACGGTCAAGTCGAGATTTCCAATAGACAAATTAAACAAATTCTTGAAAAGACGGTTAAGTCCAACAGAAAAGATTGGTCATCTAAATTGATAGACACCCTTTGGGCATTTCGCACAGCTTATAAAACCAATCTAGGGATGTCACCATACCGATTGGTCTTTAGAAAAGCATGCCATTTACCTGTTGAGCTCGAGCACCGCGCACTTTGGGCAATCAAATACCTTAATTTTGACATAGGAAAAGCCGGATTGCATCGTAAATTACAATTGTCAGAATTAGAAGAACTAAGAAATGAAGCGTATGAAAATGCAAAGATTTATAAAGAGAAAACTAAAATCTATCATGATAAATCCATACTTCGTAAGACATTCGAAGTAGGTCAGAAAGTTCTCTTATATAATTCCAGACTTCATTTATTTCCGGGAAAATTGAGATCTCGATGGACAGGTCCATATATTGTGAAAACAGTATACCCTTATGGTGCAGTTGAAATTGAAAATCCTAGGGACAGTTCCATTTCAAAGGTCAATGGACAACGCTTGAAGCAATTTCTAGAGTTTGAACAGCACGAGGACGATGAGTTCGTGGATCTTCACGAACCTAGCTATTCGGCATGAGCCGCTCACTATCTTGCACATATCAGGTTGTATTTTTTAGTTTTTTTTCTATTTTGCATTTGCATTCTATTTGACAGTTGGGACACTGTCTCATTCCAGTGTGGGGGAGACGCATATCTCATTCTGTTTGTTCATATTTCATAGTATAGCATCATTTTTATAAAAAAAAATCATCTCATTATTTGTTTTCAAATTTCCTTTCAATTTTTTTTTCATTTCCCAATATTTTTAGGACTTCGATTTATTTTTAATTAGTCAAGACAAAGGTAAGCAGTTGTAGTCAATTGATGAAATTTTTTGTGAATCACTAATTTCAAATGTAAAATATAATGAAAAGTTGAATTACAAGCGATAATAGTGAGGTTAGTATATAGGGGAATTCGTAGGTGATGGTTATGAAATCCTTTCTAAACTGTAGTCATTGTTTTTTTTTTTAAAATGGCAGATTTAAAGTACATGCGTTGACATTTCAAATCATTGAAGTTAAGTGGTGCTAAGTTGATTTGCATTACTCTCTTTAGTTAATTTCAAAAAAAAAAAAAGAATAATAATAAGATACACCTAGAGTCGATAGGTGTGCACACTTGTGAAAGTGTGTGCACTCGCCACGCTCTGTACTCTTCTCACGTAAGCCCGAAAGGCAGTGCATGGATGGTATATCTGGCCTCAGCATTCTGAGTTAGGTGTATAAATAATTAAATAAATAATCACCTAAGGATTACCGACCTTTTCTGATATAGTCAGCGTCAGTTTGCACAATCCGCCAAGCTCTGTCCCAACTCTCACGTAAGCCCGCGAGGCAGTGCATGGGTGGTATACCTTGGTCCAAAAGTTAGGTGTAAAAAAAAAGACTAAGCTTTGAAACCGAAACACTTCTTGAATTTGTTGATTTGGCTTGTCATACAAATGGAAATGGAAAATGCCATTTTGAAAAAAAAAACTGCGATTAACAGTCAAGAATTTATTTCATGGCTGCACTATGTTATCAACCGAAACAACTGGCCAAACTAGAATCTAATGTATGAAAACTTGAGTTATATTGAAATTTGTGTTTAGTGAGGAACGAAAAATTTCTAGAAGTTGACTAAAACTGATATACATTATTTTGTTGCAATTATTCTAAAGTAAATCGAGTCTCTGTTTGTTTAAAATTTTGCATTCATGTAGTACATTAGAATCATCACATACTGCATTTGGATTTTGTGGGTAGTATCCGCTGAAAACCCTCACGAGACACCACTCGTCCTACTAGGGACACCTAGAGGTTTAACGGCTTGTTGCATACGCTCAATGCAATCGTGTTTCCTACGAAAAAGGATTTAGTTAGTTTTATTTTCTTGCTTATTCGAGGACGAATAAAGTTCTAGTGTGGGGGTATTTGATGAACGTATTTCTCTGCAATTTAAACCGTTTATTTCATATATTTTTATTTTAATAAAGCGGTATTATACGGGTATTTTGTTGTGGTTTTGCAGATTATTGATTCCAAAGTGCAACGTTGAAATTAATCGGTTATGTCGTCCATTGGTTCAAAAATCACGCAGCAAAGAGTGCAACATTTTGAGCATTGAAATAAATCAAACAAAATAGGACACATTCAAAAGTAGCTCATGTGAGAATTTGGACCAATTCACATATAAAAGCATGATCACCTTTTTAAGCAACAGAGGACTTGGTCAAAGGAGCAGCTAACAGGGATGCCAAACACTCAGCATATATGTTTCAAGCATTGATATGCAACTGACTCTTCACTAATTCAACAAATGGACCCAGTCAATACATATATCTCGTCAGCTACTATGAAGAGGACCAGTTCTATTGCTAAAATTATGGACTGATTTTAGGGGTTGAAAGCCTATATATACAGCATTATACAACACCTTGAAATCATCTCTTACCTCATCACTTTTCTTCAAGTTTAGATTTAAATTCAGCACTGTTTTTATTTTCGAACAGAATACGTAGGATTGTTGATTAGATTTAGCAATTTATTTATTCTTGTTCTTAGTTATTTTCTGCACTCTTTTCAGTTAGTTAATAATTATTTCAGTTGTTTGCTCTGTTATCTTCTTTTTCGCAATTTCAATTTCTATTCTGTTTTTTTTTACAATTATATATTTTGGTTGCAATTTCGATTAGTTTCGAAATCGATTTGGAGTATATTGTTGTTTTTATTTTCTGTTCAAAATTCACCGTCGAATTCGTTTAACACGCCTAAGATTTAACTATGGATTTTAATTGTTTTAAAATACAATTCCCAGTGTTCGACCTGCATACTACACGCCTGTGTGCTTGCAGAATTTATTAAAATTTGTGCTTTTCTAATCAATAGAAAAGTCGCAACTGCTTTCGATTGAAAAGAACTTCTCAGTAGTAGCTCATCCGCAACCAAACAGGCAAGTGGAAGCAATAAACAAGATCATCAAATCTACCATCAAGAAGCGACTAACTAAAGCCAAAGGAAACTGGGTCGATGAACTTCCACTAGCACTATAGGCGAACCACCCACAAAGCGACAACTGGTCACACTCCATTCGCTCTAGCATACGGTTTAGAAGCAATGATGCCCATTGAGTTAGAAGTCCCCTCGCACCGAAGGCAAAATTTCAACTGAAACCAAAACGAGTATCTCCTACTCGAATCGCTAGATATGGTCGATGAAAAAAGAGAAGAAGCTGAGTTGAGAACTGCCACCTACTAAAAACGGGTAGCGTGGTACTTCAACTCCAAAGTCCACAACCAAACTTTTGAGGTGGGAGATCTTGTGCTCAAGCGAGTTTACCTTATTCCAGGCGCCTTCAGACCGAACTGGGAAGGACCGTACATCATAAATCAGAAGCTCAAAGACGGGACTTTCATGCTAACAACCATCGATAGAATTCAGATTCCCTAAGCCTGGAATAGCAAATCACTCCGCCGTTACTTCATTTGAAAACTACTTTATATATTCTCTATTTTTTAGCAAATAAGCCATCCTGGATATGCCGAGGGCATTGTATATAGGCAAAGAATCTGTCCTACTTTCCTTTTTAAAATTTGATTCGCTCTTTCGAACCAACAAAATTGTGTCCATAATAAATGCTCGTCGGGTCGACGGAAGCAAATCGACTCAAATCATTGGATCGACGGAACCCGATCCTTGCCTTCTAAAAACCGGCATGGCCCCCGGCAACTTCGGGAAGCCCAAAAACTTATGCTACCGGCGTTGCCCGAAGATAGGCAACGCCGAGGAGCACCAAAAACTAAATCCTCACATTATCCAGAAATAGGCAACGTCTCCGGGCAACGTCGAGGAGCGTCAAAAAACTAACTCCCCGCGTAGCCCGAAGATAGGCAAAACCGAGGAGCATCAAAAAAACATACTCCTCATGTTGCCCGAAGATAGGAAACACCAAGGAGCATCAAAAAACTAACCCCTCACGTTACTCGTAGATAGGCAATGTCGAGGCTCACCCAAAAACTAATTCCTCACATTGCCTGGAGATAGGCAACACCAGAAGAACCAAAAACTAACTCCTCGCATTGTCCGGAGATAGGTAACGCCGATGAGCATAAAAAAACTAACTCCCTGCGCTGCCCGGAGATAGGTAACGCCGAGGAGCATCAAAAACTAACTCTCCATGTTGCTCGGAGATAGGTAACGCCGAGGAGCATCAAAAACTAACTCCCTACGTTGCTTGGAGATAGGAAACGTAGAGAAGCATCAAAAACGAATTCCCTATGTTGCCCGAAGATAGGCAACGCCGAGGATCTTCAAAAAACTAATTCCTCGCATAGCCCGGAGATAGGCAATATCAAGAAGCATCAAAAACTAACTCACAACGTTGCTCGAAGATAGGCAACACAGAGGAGCATCAAAAACTAACTCCCCGCATTGCCCGGAGATAGACAACACCGAGGAGCATTAGAAAACTAACTCCTCACGTTTCCAGAGATAGGCAATGCTAAGAAGCATAAAAAAAATAACTCCTCACGTTGCTCGAAGATAGGCAGTGTCAAGAGCACCAAAACTAACTCCTTGCATTGTCCGGAGATGGGCAATGCCAAGGAACAACAAAAGCCATGCATTTCCTAAGCCGCCCATCAACTTCCAAAACTTACGCTCCTTGTGTTGCTCAAAGATAGGCAATACCAAGGAGCACTAGAAGCCATGCATTTTGTTAGCCACGCCAAAACTAACGCTCCTTACATTGCCTAAAGATAGACAACACCGAGTAGCACGAAAAGCCATGCACTAAATTCCAAAATGCTAACCTCTCACGTAGCCCAAAGATAGGCAACACCGAGAGGCATGAGAGACCGTACATATCACAACCAGCACCAAATACTTCTACAATCAAGAATAATGAGCACAACTCAAACAAAATTGGTGCTAGAAGAAAGGCACTAAATGGTTAAAACTTACTCATGCAGTGTGGACCCCTCAAACACGCATAAATTGCATACTTACCAGAATATCACCAAAAAATTTGAGTACATGCTAAAGTCGCAAAAATTCTTAAAAAAAGGAAAATCAAGCTTTGACTTAGCCAAATTTCAAGTTTAATACGAGAATTATCTAAACCCGAATTTACCGGTCATTTGAAAATTGTATGAAATAAACAGTCCTATGAACTGAGGGGCATACACCGGTACTTGAATAAGAAAAATGTGAAATTAATAAGTTCACAAGTTCTGTCACTCCAAACAAAGAATTCTTAAACAAAGAATTCTTAAGTTCTACTACTTTAAACAAAGGATTTTGGTAGTAATCATAGAATTGGACAAGTATAAAATAGAAACAAGCACAAGTGCATAGAACATATATGAGCAGACAAATGTGAATACAGTAAAAATATTAATATATTGCCTATAATTTTCTTTACACAGGGTGAAAATGTGGGGGTCATACCCATACAACATCGACCAACAAAATAAAAATACAGACTCCACAGCAAGAGTACTAAGTGCAGACTTTGCACTTGAACAAAATGACTCAAAAAAGCTCAAAATCAAGTCAGTCTTCATGCAAGCTGCTCAATGCTTCGTTCCACCGCTCTCCTTTCCGCCCTTGGTTGGCAGCTTCTACTTCATCTCAGGAGTGGTCTCACTGCCAGTAATGTTAACGAACACCTCAGTGGCAATTTCCTCCTCTTCCTCTAAAGCCTTTTCAAAGGAGTCTACTTTCGTATTTCGTTTCCGTGATTTGTGGAAACTCTTTGAGGCTTTGATTGCTTCAACCTTTTCCTTCTTAATAGTAACCAGTTTGTGATGTGACTTGTAGGGCTGTGCTGTTTGAACTTCCTGCCCCTTAGTCTCTGTCGTTGTTACATCACCTTCCAAAGACATAGAAGGGTCATCCAGATCGTGAAGCGCGACTATCTATATGGACTCCGACCCTGTTGTGAGCCAGACTCGTACGTAGAAACAGGAACATGAACAAAGATGACCATAAAAGCTGTTGAGACAGCCGCGGGCCAGGGCACCGAACAAACTGACACTTCCTATAAGATCAAAAATGAAAGCATAAATTCTTCTTGCTCTTGCGGCGTAAGCTAGAAGCTCTCGAATTCGGAGGAAGCAAGAACATTACCTGTACCAGAGGAATGGTCGAGAATGTCAACTTCAAACTCACCACATTTGCCTTCTTTCGATGGCTCCACTACCCGAGGAAGAACCTCAAGCTTTGAACCTACTGGAAAGTTGTTAGGTTGCCCCGATGATTCGCCAGCGCCAGAAATAAGAGGCTTGGTGAGCGCTTTGGTGCCAGTTGTCAAGGCAGCATCAGTGGCTTATTTTTCTCTCTTGCCCATAAGATTTCCTGGCCCTCGAGCAATACTTCCTTTGACTCTTCATTCTGGTAAGCATCCTCCAACTCATGCTTAGTGTAGAAATCACTGTTATCTAAAAAGCGAGACATGACTTCTTCCCATAACAAAGAAAGAGTGCGTGGGAACTTCTGGCCCAGATAACTGACTCCCTGGTGCAATAGGGAGTTAACATAAAAATTCAAAATGGTCACGTCTAGATTCTCCATTTTTCTTTCGAAGGCATTTTGGAGTTCCAATTAATCCGCTCTCACGGCGGCTTTCTCAACTTCAATAGCCGACTTGTCAGCTCTGAGTTGCACGACCTGAACTTGTAGCCTAGCAATCGTCTTGGCTTGGTCATAAATAGTTTTGTTATTCCCCTCAACGATGAGGTCGTGGTCAGTAATAGTTTTTCGATGAGCCTCAACCGTTATGTTGCAGGCAATCACTTCTTGTTTCAATTTCTCTTCTTCTGCATGAGCCTTTTTTAATCTCATCTCCATAGACGATATCTATTTGGGCATGAGCCTCTTTCACCTCTTTTAACAAGTCAACTCTCCTCTTGCTCTCTTACAATGCCGCTACTTTCTCCTCCAGCAATTTGATTTTAGCATCATGTTCTAACAACGCTTTCTTGAAATCATCCTTCTCCGACTCGGAAGAGATGATTTCATGGTAGTTATTACGGTTGGTTTCCGTCAGCTACTTGCACAACTTTTCCCATCCTATAGCTTGGTCTAAACCATGTTGAATAGCCTGGAGGTGCGACATATACGAATCTGTACGAACTGGATGATGATCGTGGTCGAACTTAACCCCTTTCAAGAACTATCCAGGGAGCACTGCCTCATGTTTAGAAGGGCCCGAAGGAAGGATATTGGCAGGTCTCTAGTGGGGGCGAGAAGCACCGGGGGCAGTAACAATAAAATATGATGAGATATGATTTGAAGGCGGAATCGGGGTAGAAGTGATGGGAACTTGGCTCGCCGAAGAATGTGTTGGAGCAAGTTCTGAAGAATGGGGACGATGTTCAAACTTTGACCTTTTCGATGGTTCCTCTCTTTCCTCAAAAGTTCTCCTTTTCTCGCTCCTGCCTTTATATGACCAGCCTCAATCTCATTCATCTTGATAGTGGGCTTCAACTTCTTGTTCTTTTCTCCGTCTATATTCTTCCTCCATTTCTCAAGGTTGGTGGTGGTCAGAGGTATGCTTGGAATACCGCTATGAGTCAGTAAATTCTTCGAAGTCATCATAGAAACCTCGCCCTCTCATCATACTTAGCATGAAGCATAAATAAAGAATTTTAGAAACAAAAAAAGGCATGGAAAGAGTATAAGAAAGTGAGTGTAATCCTAATGAGATGTGTAATGTGTTTCTGGGATAGGCCTAAAATATCATCATAAATCAGATCAGATGACCGTCATAGGTGGAATTGAACTAACTTCTGCTTTCGTAGGCGGTACCAGGCTAACTTCTGGTGCAGTTTCGCTCAAGCAGGGGTGGGCGGGACCTTATTGAATTTAAAATCTTCTCTCATAAGCACCTCAAAGCCAACATAAACGCCACTTAAATCCCCAAACTATGCTCTGGAGTCTTTACTTGGAGAATCTCGAGGCCCTTCGGTCTTTGTGGATTTGTCTTTATCACTTATATCAGGGATAGGCAAGCTCAGAAGGACGGAACTCATGCTCGGAGTTTCGTCACAGGATTCCGAGTCCTCATCATCGAATCATGCGTAAATGTCGTCACTTGCAGTAGACTCATCGCTACCACTCTCAAACTCCCCCTCTTCCTTTTCTAAGTCCAATGCGGCCTTGCCTTCTCTTAGCTTGAACTCTTCTTCTCCTTCCTCAGGAATTGAAGGTATTCTAAACGGGCCTCTAAATCCAATCGCAATAACATATCCTCCCTCACGGGCCTTATTGGTTGATCCTTCGGGTAGGCTCTCTCTCTCTCTTGGGAAGCGCCTTTCTTTGGAGCTATGGAAAGAAGAAGTAGATCTTGTGTAACTCTGGATCGAGTAGGAGAGGGGACGTCAACTTGAACAACGGATCAACCCGGATATAGTAATCCATATCAGTGCAAGTTTTCATCAGTAAGCAACATTTTAACGCATCTATCCTCGGCATCGATAGCCTTTAGAGTCTTAAAAACTTCATTAAGAGATAATTCTCTATTTGGCCTTGGAATAACTACAAGAGATATATGGTTAGTTAGAAACTCCATTACAATGCATCAAAGCTCGATGGATGGCCCCTGTCATCCACCGACGATTGAACCCCTCAGGGCATCTAACGAAAAAATATCGCGTCTTGAATTGCGACAAGTTGCTCTATAGGCGCAAAAGGATTTTTCAGTTTCTTTGGGATTCGATTATGATCAAGGAGAGGTAGTCATCTCTCCTTTTGGATGACAGAAAGTACCGCAACTCATCAAAGCTTGGAGCACGGTCGAACGTCCACATGAAAAAACATGTGGGCAAGTCAAAATAGCATAACCATTAGGATGAATCTAGAATAGGGCAATACCCAAGTTCAAAAGAGTCTCACGTAGAAAGTCGTTAGAGGGAGGCACGACTCCGTTCAAACACATATACCGGTGGCAAGCATTGTACCCCGGGGGAGGCATATGAGCGAACTCGTCCTTCTCTGGCAGACGCACATCCTCTTTTGGAATCTCGTTTTGCATACAGATGTTATGAAAAGCTTTAGTAGAAACCTTCGAAGAAGCCCTCTCGGGCGAATTTAGTAGAACTCTAAAGTTGGGAGGTGCTCGATCCATGATTGGTCGGGACCATCTGACCATGTTCCACTTGTGAAGAGGTAGGAGAAAGAGCGATGGACGACGACTCGACCGCAGAGAGTTTCGGGCTTCCTCCACTCGATTTACAGTGCAAAGATGGTTGCTTCATTCTAAAACAACGGAAATTGTATTCAAAATGATCAGATGATTTTATTCCAAATTAGTAATCCCCCTACAACACTTGAATTCGAAGAGATGTCAACCCTTTCCCATGCAACGGACTTTAAGTGTGATTCACGACAAGTTCGACATGATATCTACAAGAGGTGAGCTTTGTGTCCGAAACACTGCAAACACTCTATCCCGTGCAGATAGTTCGTCCGTAGTGGAAATGGAAAAGAAGTTCCTACATCGTTCCCATTTTTCCACTTCCTGTACACTTACCCGTTATCGATCAATGATCGATACAGATCCGTTATCCGAAGCAATGTGGAAAAATCTCTCACTACAGGGACACCGAGCATGCAACAAGCAAGCAGGATAAGTTCGAATTCTATGGAAGAATTGGAATTGAATAGTGATGTGAGGTGCAGCAAAAGCTACGAAACTGGGCACATGTCTATTCTGGTTTAATGGAAAAGGATAGCAAAATGCGTCAAGCATTGGGCCAAATCCCGATGTCATTCTAGGAGAAAACTCAAGACTCTATTTACTATTTTCCTCCATTAGACCGCAATCAACTTGGACTCCTCATGACCAACATTGCAAATGCAAACTCCCCATCAAATTGCTATACAAACGCCGTAATTATCAGGCTAATTAACAAACCCACCTTGGAATAAACCTTAAACGCAAAACTGGCCGAAGACTTGAATCAACCATTCAAAGATCAAGTGTATGGATCAGCAGCAAAAGGATGGATCGACTAGAGTTTCACGAGAAAAGATCAAAGAATCATAGCGTGGAAATTGGACAAAATGGATCTAAGGAGGCAATGGATTGGGTCGAACAAGTTGTTTAATCGCCTAGAATTGGATCGCACAAAGATTAGAATGCGTGAAGGAACAAGAATGGCTCAGTTCGAATGAGCTATTGGGTCAGCATGAACACATATATAGGCAAACAAAAAAATGAAGTAAAATTTTTGCTAAGGCATTAGGTCGCCAGCGAACATGGATCACTAGCGAACCATCTTTTTGAAAGAAGATTTTATGTAGATCAAGTCGCTAGCGACCCATGGATTGCTAGTGGCCCACTTTGTAGGGGCAAATTTTTCTCTAATTCGTCCGCCGACATTTATCCATCATTTCGAGGCATACCAGGAAGCTATAAGAAGAAATTTAAACCTCTACGACAAACAACATCAGTCAAGAACAAAGCTAGGTAATCAACAACATGTCCTACCACATATTCGTAAAACTCTAATGCAATCACTTGGAGTTCGATGAACAGTTATTGAAAACGATAACTTCCAGAGCATGTCTTGTTTACAACGAAGAGTATCTAGGGGGCAAATGTTATCCGGGTTTTTTAGCGAAAAATAAAAGAATTTGTGACATCAAGATGGCTTAGTACTTAAACAGAAAGACTAAGGCAAGGAGTTGACAAGAGCCAAGCTATACTATTAAGGCAACGACTGAGATCGACCAAACCAAGAGACCAGCATTCTTTTGACCCAGTCGACAGTCAGAGCACAATTAGCCAGTAGATCGTCATCAAGACGGAGCAACATGCAACGAGACTACGCAAACAACAACGATACAAGGCAATGAAGGCGTTCCAAACTCCAAAAATAGCCTAAGTGCTTAGATCGCCAACGATCCATACCTTATGGATTACTAGCGATCCATGCAAGACAATGGGATAGCTATGACACAAAAGAAGCGAAGGAGACCTGAAAGACATTGCACAAAAATGAAAGTGTATGGATCGCTATCGATCCATATTGAATGATGTTTTTGGTGACCTAGCATGATGAAGCAATTGAGGGAGAGTAACCAAGTAATTAGCTTGCGAACGATCCAAATTTATGGATTGCTAGCGATCCATAGACCATGGATCGTTCGCGGTCCATGGTTTTGGCTCGAATCATGAGCCAAACCCCCCAAGTAATTCTGTACCTTCCTGCAAGCAGTTGATGAAGTGGTCTGGCCAAGAAGCTCTCCGATCTCTATAAATACCATCCTACCTACAGCATAAGGGGGATCTTCTTCGGACTGGTTGCGGATGCTCTACTGAAAACATTCTTCACTCTCTATCTCCCTCACAATAATCTCTAAAGGGATTCACCGTGATTCTCCAATGAATTACAACCCTTGGGATTCAATCTACTAAAGGATAATCAAAACCTTGTAATCAAACACTTTTTGTAACAGCAGTCAATCTACAATAAAACTATAAAGTGGACATAGGCTTCTTTAACAGCCGAACTACTATAAAAATTCTTTGTCATCTTTCTTTTACCGTTCTTTTTCTATATCCGTGATCTGTGAAATTATTCTATCAGAACAAGGCTGGTGCTTTCAAACTCAAACCAGGGTGTTAATCCATTTTTTGGGTTAACAAAAGGGAAATCGGCAAAATCTAACATTTATGACCTTAATTGAGGTAGACCCCATCATTTAAGACTATTCCTAAGGTCGTTTCCTACCAATGTTGTCAATGGTCGGTGGGTCCTAGCTACAAAACCTCTAACCACTATTTAAGGCTTCCGACGTTTAATGTCCAACTATTACCGCATCCATCGCCGATAAAATCATAGTCAGTACCCAAGCTACTTAATACCTTTTATTAGAAAATAGGTAGACTCTAGTCATTTAAGACCTGTACTAAGGCAGACCGCATTATTTTAGACATATTCTCAAGGCATGCTCCTAAATGATACTATTATTACGGCCTTAGCAATGTAAGAGATTGCACCCAAGCCACTTAATACTTCCAAGTGGAAAATAGGTAGACCCCATCATTTAAGACCTACTTCTAGAAGCATATCGTCAATGGTACCATCTAGCTGTCATTGCTTGAAAATCTCATTAGGCTACTTAATACTTCTTTTATAGGAAAGAGGAGGACTTTATAGTCACTTAAGACTCCAAACCTAAAGTTAACCCTTCCCGAGATATCCACTCTCACTCTTTAATTATAAATATGACATCTTATTAGGTTACTTTCAGTAGGAAGGCGAACCCTTCAGCCATTTAAGATCTCAACGCTGAAGTAAACCCTTTTTAGAGATATCCTTATTTCCTTGGAATCATGCTAGGTTACTTAATACTTTCATTTAGTAGAGATGCAGACCCTTTATAACAACCCTGGTTTTGTGATTACCCGTTAATAATAATTATTATAATAAAAATTATGATGAGATTATAATTTACTAATCAAGAGATAAAAATAGTTTAGGACAAATAATTTAAATAAATTATCTAGGTACAATTTAAATTTTGATTTTTCAATTTACTTGGGGAAAAATTGAGAAAAAGGATGTTAGATTATTGAAAATGATTAAATATGGAGTTTTAAGGGAAAATACATCTAGTTTGGAGAAAACTTGAGGAAAATAGATTTAAACTATGAGTTGGGTTGAATTTGAATTAAAATAAAATAAATTGGAGATAGAAATTTTTTAAAATTGTTTACTCTAAATAAATAGTGTGTTTGGAATAAATAAAATATAATTATCGTAGTTTGGATGGTAATAAATTGTGAATAATGGTAATAAGTTAATTTGGGGATTAATTGAATTAATTAAGTGTAATAAAGAATTAATTCAGTAATAATTTGTTAAAATAAATGAACAATGTTGGAAATAAAGTTTTAAAAACTTTATTATGTTAGCTTGTGATAAAAATGTGCATTACATGGTTTTAATTTGGTAAAATGCAATAATTTTGCACATTATTTCCAAATGTTGAGTTTTGTTAATTTTAATGAAGTATCAAAATTTAATATAATAAATATTAAAAAAAAAGTTGGGATTTTGTTCTAAAATAATTTTTGGATGTAAAAATTTTGTTAATAAGGTTTATTGTATTTAATTGGGTAGGAAAATAAATTTTGTGTAAATTTTGATGTTCAAAATAGTGTTTCATGTAATTAATAGTGCAAATTGAAGTATTTAATCAAAAAAGGAGTTTGAATAATAGAAATTGGTTTTTATGGCTAAAATAATTTTTATTTATGTTATAAAACATTTTGGTAAACATAAACATAAGTTGTGTAAATTAAATTAATCAAAATATGTGAAAATGTAATGAATCAAAATGAAAACATAGAATAATTTAGTTCATTTTTAGGTAAGTATTAACACTTGAGCTATTGGGTATTGGGTTCATGCCCGAACCCATTCTTGGAATTATCTGAAAGGAGGAAATTAGTTCGTACAGTTTCTCATTTCCTCCTCCCTTCTAACTGAAGCTTGAGAAATTCAATAATGGCTTCCTTCTCAAACTCTCCAAACCAAAACCTCTTCAAATTTAAGTTAATCAAAGAATGAAATTAGTTAAATCCTAATCTAATATAGGTAATCTCACCAAAATCCTTGCTCTATTCTTTGTTTGTTTTATTTTGAGAGAAATCCATTTATTGTAACTATCTTTTCCGCCTACATGTCCTTCTTCAAGCTTCTACAGGTTAGTGAAGCTTATCCAAGCTAAAAAGAATCAAGCTTGCAAGTCTAATTCGTTGAAAAAGATATAAGGCGAGTAAAAACTCACATCTCTAGCAAAAATAAGCTGTTTGATTGCAAATTACGTTGTTATTTAGTTTACTGTAAACAATATATCTCAATTTCTATTTTACAATGAAAACTATGTCTGGGTTCAACTTTGAGAACCTATGGCTCTTGGATTTCAAGTTGGATTTGAGTGAAATATTTCTCGGATCATTGTTTATGTTTTTATGTTTATGCATGTCAAATTTCATGTTGTATTTCATCTTGGTTGTGCTTGAATCTGTGCTCAAAATCTAGTTAGAAGCAGAGGAAAATAGCTGTAAGAATCGTGTATTAGAGGTTGACCAAGCAATCTTATGAGTCGACCTAAGGGTCGACCCAGGCACTTGATAGGTCGACCTGTCCACTAAGAAGGTCGATCTTAGTCTGCCTATTTTTGCAATTTTGTTTCCTTTTGTTCAGTGTCTTCTTTTGCTTGTACCAACGACGTTTGCAACCTTTTTGTAATATGGTTGAGATGTTTTGATGGGATCTAACCTTTCAATAGGTAAGCCAATATTTTAGTTGATCCGTACTCCAGATTGATGAGTTTTCAAGACATTTTCATATGTTGATTTTCAGCGTTTTCGATGATTTCTGTTATTTTCGAGCATGGGTTTTCTAAACGATTTCTGAATGATTTTTATAATAAAATGGCTTTCAAATTAAATATTTTATAATATTTATAATTATTTTTAAAGTTATGGAAAATTTATAATCTCTTTTACAAAGAGAATTTCAAAGCCAATAATTTGCAAAACGTTTTCAAAAATTGTTTTAAAACTAGTTTTCAAAAAACAAGTTATTTTGTATATAAAATACACTATTTTTGCATTCTTCAAATGTATGAGAAAGTGAATTAAACGATTTCATGTGGTATGGGACACATGTGTAACTTTTTCGGTTAATTGTGGACTTGTTCGTTTGAAGCTATGGATCTTTGGATTGTCATTGCCAGTACTTGGACTATTGGGTCCTATTCATTACATTGTTTCTTTCTAGATTTCTTTACACTGATTTCTAGAATTTAGATGATTTGTGAATGTTTTCACCATGGTTGCCCTGGTCGGGATATTTATAAAGCCTGAGCGCTATCATGTTGTTTACTACATAGTGATTACATTTTTGAGTTTTGAACTCTTAATTGAGTTCCACAAGTTATGAGATTTCTGAGTTTTTAACTCTTAATTGAGTTCCACGAGTTATAAGGTTTCTGAGATTTGTGATTTAAATGATTTTGTTTTCTAGTGTGACATTTATTAACTGCTAGTAAACCGTTAAGTGAGAACGTGCGATATGGGACACACCGTTACCACTTTTCGGGTTTCTATCTGAGAGTTTGTGGCACATTCACGAGTTATTGCCAGTACTAGACATTCGGGTCATCATGAGGAAATTGTGACTTCGGTCACCATGAGGTACGTGTGACTTCGATCACGACGAGGCATATGTGACTTCGGTCACGACGAGGCATATGTGACTTCGGTCACCACGAGATGGGTACCTATACATATATTAGTATTGGACACGAGGTTTGTTTGTGCAGCATAGTTTCGGCTTGCAATCGAGGATTTGGATCCAATTCGAGCATTTTTTTTGAGTTATGAGCTTTATTTATGATTTCACCATTTCTAGATAATTGTTTTATATATTTTATAGCTTGGAGATATATGAGAATTTATACATATATGGTGATTTCATTTCTGAGTTTTGAACTCTTAATTGAGTTCCATGAGTTATTTATGATTGCTATCTTTTGGCGTATTTCTAAAATTTGTAACTTTCTATTTTAGGAATTTGTTGTGATTGCCATCCTTTGGGGATTTTGAGTCTTGTGATCTCCTATTTAGGAGTTATGGTTAATGAAAACAATTATATTGGATTTTGCATATGCCATGATATGAGGAAAATATTCGGGATTATTTGATTATTATTGAATTTGACTCTTTTAAGAAACTTCTATAAGAAGTGTTTTGGTGGTATTAACTCTTATATGATAGTTGACATATATTTGTGTTACTTCTTCTCTTTCGAGAAGAAATAATATCCCTTATCTTTACATTTCATCTATCATAATCAGTTTATTTAAGCTAGACTGGCCTGTGTATTTTTATATACTTGGGGCAGACCGAGTTATTTTAGGTTAGTCACCAGCTGTTGATTTCTTCTATGATGCTTTCGCATTGGATTATCTATTAGTTATCTTCTGTATAGTCTTGTAGTCATTTTGTAAACTCTGATTTGTACTTATTCATTTGAGTCGATGTATATATAGTGGTTTATGTACCACTAGTGTTGTATCACATTGTATTGTACTACGATGTATTCGTGTACATGTATATATATGTTTGACCACTATTCTATGATCTATTGTGTTTGTTGTTATATTTTATTCTGCTACATCCGTTAGCCACCGTAGTTTTGTACTAAGCATTTATTGAGTATGTCGATCCACTTGAGAAAGATAAAAAGAAAAAAAAATTAAAGCACTCAATTTACGTATTTAATAGACGTTTAACACAAAGCTATGGATGGTTGCTCATATCCAGCCATATTCTCCTCATTATCAAATAGTACTACTCAGTAATACTCTTTGTTAATTTGGGTCTCTGGGTGGGGCATCATAGCCTAGTATCAGAGCTGAGTTCGGAAAAAAAAATGATAAACATATAACATATATTACGGTACATCAAGGTACAGTATTAGTGTTACATATTCCTTAATCACCGTGTCCTTAACCTTTTCGTGTCCATTGGGGTAGTCATAAGTTGGGAATACCTCTAGGAATGCATTTTAATTCCATAGTATTCCATAATTATATTAATGATATCTTACCCTATGAGTAATCCTAATCGTGATTGTTCTATTCGAGTTCTCTTCAATATGGGTGCTTGACACTCATTCGTATTGAAGGAATTTGTTGATGTTGTTAAATGTTTCTTGTCTTGTCACTTCTTTGAGGATTGCAAATCCTATTTAAGGATCCACAACACTTTGCTTATTGTGAGTGAAAGTTGAGATTACTCTTTGTATTTTTTCTTTCCGTGCAAATCTGAATGTTATTAACTACTTCGGGATTTGATATGATTTTGGGGATGGGTTGGCTTATATATTATCGAGCCCGGATTCTGTGCTCTAAAAGGATCCTATATATATCTTAGGTATCCTGATTCGATCGATCTGTTATCTCTTGTTCTTCGGAATATTGATGGTAATCCCGAAGTAACTTTCTTTGCTCTTGAGTCTCGGGATGATAATGAGGTATCTCGAATTCCAGTTGGTTGTGATTTTGCTGATGTATTTGAGTCCATTTCAGGTTTGTCACCCAAACGGGCAATTGTGTTCCGTTTTGACCTCATTCCTGGTGCTCAGCCTGTTAGTCGTCCTCCCATGAGGATGTCCACTAAGGAAAATGAGGAACTTAAAAAAAGATTGTTGGGGCTTGAGGTCAAGCAAAATATGCAGTCCATTTTTCATCATGGGGTGCCACAGTCATCTTTGTTAAGAAATCTAATGGTACTCTTAGGCTTTGCATTGATTTTCGCAAGCTTAATGAGTTAACCATTTAGAATGAGTATCCATTGTCTAAGATCGATGACATGTTCGATCAATTGTGTGGTGCTAGGGTCTTTCTTTAGCTTGACCTTGCATCGGTTTTCTTCAGCCACGAGTTGCGGAGGATAGTGTTCCTCTTATCGCATTCCGCACTCGTTTGTATTCTTGTAAGTGGATCGTTGTACCGTTCGGTTTAAAAAACGCTCCAGCTTATTTCGTCAATTGTATGAATCAAGCATTCTGGGAATATCTCGATAAGTTCGTCCTTATATTCATTGATGATGAGTGAAAGCAATAATTTAAATTACAAATAATCATTCTAATAAAAGATATACTTTTGAGTATAATTGGATTCTTTTTATTGAGACAAGCAAAGAATAATTTAAAAAAAATATAAAAGGCATGTTTATTATATAGAAAAATGATTTTGTGTTGGATTGTCCATCGAGTGCTTTAAGAATTCTGGTCAATGCGCCCGATCAACATTATTGATTGGAATTTCCTAAACGCTATAATGAGACGGTCACACACGAGTAATAAATAAAAGTTTGAAAACAAATTAAAATGGGTTTGAGTATTAATTTTTAGATGTCTAATGCAGTCATCAAACCATAGAGATTATGGGATAAATGGCAAGGCGGTTTTTTGATCATTTGATCAACTCTGCAACCAACTGATTGGGTCTTTCACTAAAAATCAATGGCGAGGCAATGCCATTATATTATTAGAAATTTGTGGAATTAAATATGGTTATGTATTGATTAGTTATGTAAGAATAACCTATATGAATCTAAATAATAATATCATATGAAAATTTGAGTAAGTAAATTAAATTAGTCTAATTAAGGAAATGTTCTAATTGGAAGGAAATATCATTTGATGCTTTGATTAATAAAATGATGTATTCAAGATAAGAAAATACTTTGGTTAGAAAATTGAAATACTAATTAAATATATTTTTACAAAGTTATAAATGATGACTTTAAAAATTTGTTTTGACACTTGGTTGTTTGAGTAATAATAGAGGATAAAATATAAAATTCTATCTTAAAAGAAAATAAAGAATTGCTAATTTTAAATTTTAGCATGAATTTGTGAGCAAGCTTTTGTTTTAAATTTTGGTGGTATTAAAGATTTATTGGTAAGAATTTTTAAAATTCTTTGAAAGCAAGTTTAAGTTGATATCAACTTTAACTAGTTTTATGTTGATAATAAGATGGAAATTGTTTTTTTAATAAAAGAAAATATGAGTTTAAATTGTTCATTTATTATAAAATGCTATATTAAGAAATGCAAGGTATGATAAATGAATCAGTCATGAGATTCAATCATTTTAAATTGTGAGTGCTATTTAAAAAATAATAATTAATTGTTTAAAATTTAATTGTGAAAGGTAATGAAAATATTTCCAATTGGTGAATTGATTCATTTAAAAGATAATTTCATGAAGCTAATTATAATTATTAAATGTCTTAGCTTTTCGAGAAAGAGGTTCGTGAAATAAATAATTTAGCATAAAAAGTTTGTTTTGAAAATGTTGTTGAAATTAAAATGGTTTGAGAATTTCAAATTTCAAATTGATTTCAAAAGCTGAAATTTTATTCGAAAAGTGTTGTACTAAAATAGCGATAACTTGAGATTCATAACTCCAATTGAGTTCAATCATTTTGTAAGTGGAAGAGCTTTCAGTAAGTTATAAATTTTCCTTTTACCACTTTGAAAGATTTTGCCTTTTATTCTATCTAAAATGGGTTTGAAAGTGGATAGACATCTCTGTCCTATTTTATATTTTCTAAGATTTAAGATGAAAGTAAATTTAGCATAACTTTCGAACTATGAGTCCAATTTTTATGATCATTAAATTTCTGGAAAGCTTAGGCTTGGTATAACAACTTTCATTTTATAAAAGTTCTCAGATTTTATTATTTTCTATGTCAAAACTTGAGTTCTTTACAGCGGGTCTGAAATTGAAAATGATTTGTTTCCTTTAATGATCAAATGTATTTCTACCTATTTTGTGGATGTAACTGAATTGATTGTTAGTATGGGAAAATATGTTTCAAACTATATATATATATATATATATATATATATATTTGTGGTAGGATTAGAAGATGGAACAACTCAAATTTTATTTTACTTTAAATAAAGAGTAATTAGCTTAAATTAAATTTAAATAAAAAGCTTTGAAAAATGTCAAGTGTTGAAATTAGAGAATTTGATTATGAAGATAATGGGTTTGAAAACTCTAAGAATATTTAATCAGTAAAAGAGAGTATAAAATCTATTCCCGTGTTTAGCTTGCCTTTGTGAAATTATTTTACGACTTGCATTTATGTAGTCGTATAAGCTTGGTGGGATTGGGAGAGACCACCTACCTCTAGTTGAGTTTTCTTTCCATAATTGTTGTCAGTATAATATCAGTATGGCTTCTGTCGTAACATTATACAGAAAGTCATATCGATTGCCATCTTGTTGGTAGGAGTCCGGGATAAAGTTGTGCTAAGTCCCGACTCTATTCGAGAAGCTTCTGAGGAATCGATCTCACCCGACTTATCTATTGGGTAACATCCTATCGGTATTTTGTTTCAAAGGTAAAACACATCTGAAATAGGGATGTTCTACTCGTAAAGATCCAATGGTCCGCTAATCCCAATGACTACACTTGGAAAACCATAGAATTCATCGAGCAATCTTATCTTGGTTATCTATCCTTAAGAGTGAAAATTTTAAACTCAAGCTTATCTATTTTCTTTCGCTTGATGAAATAAATCGTGTTGGATACAGCTCTTCTCTAGAAATTGCGAGGATGCAATTTTTATAAAGAGGGAGCTTGCAACAACCCTGGTTTTGTGATTACCTGTTAATAATAATTATAATAATAATAAATTATGATGAGATTATAATTTATTAATCAAGAGATAAATATAATTTGGGATAGATAATTTAAATAAATTATCCAAGTAAAATCTAAAATTTGGGTTTTGGAATTTACTTGGGGAAAATTTAAGAAAAAGGATGTTAGACTATTGAAAATGATTAATTATGGAGTTTTGAGGGAAAATACATTTAGTTTGGAGAAAACTTGAGGTAAATAGATTTAAACTATGAGTTGGGTTGAATTTGAATTAAAATAAAATAATTTAGAGATAGAATTTTTTTTAAATTGTTTATTTTAAACAAACAATGGGTTTTGAATAAAAAAATAGTATTATCATAGTTTGGATGGTAATAAATTGTGAAATACGGTAATATGTTAATTGGGGATTAATTAAATTAATTAAGTGAGATAAAAGAATTAATTCAATAATAATTTTTTGAAATAAATAAATAATGTTGGAAATAAACATAAAATGTTGGAAATAAAGTTTTAGAAACTTTGTTATGTTAGCTTGTGTCAAAAATGTGCATTACATGGTTTTATTTGGTAAAATGCAATAATTTTGCAAATTATTGCCAAATGTTGAGTTTTGTTAATTTTAATGAAGTATTAAAATTTAATATGATAAATATTGAAAATAAAAAGGTGGGATTTTGTTATAAAATAATTTTTGGATGTAAAAATGTTGTTAATAAGATTTGTTGTATTTAATTGGACAAGAAAATGATTTTGGTGTAAATTTTGATGTTAAAAATAGTGTTTTCTATAATTAATAATGCAAATTGAAGTATTTAATTAAAAATGGAGTTTTAATAGTAGAAATTGATTTTTATGGCTAAAATAATTTTTATTTATGTTGTAAAACATTTTTGGTAAACATAAGGTGTGTAAATTAAATTAATCAAAATATGTGAAAATGTAATGAATTAAATGAAAATATAGAATAATTTGGTTCATTTTTAGATAAGTATTAACACTTGAGCTATTGGGTATTGGGTTCATGCCCAAACCCATTTCTGGAATTATCTGAAAGGAAGAAATTAGATCGTACAGTTTCTTATTTCCTCCTCCTTCCTAATAGAAGCTTGAGAAATTTAGTGGTGGTTTCCTTCTCAGACTCTCCAAACCAAAACCTCTTCAAATTTAAGTTAACCAAAGAATGAAATTAGTTAAATCCTAATCTAATACATGTAATCTCACCAAAATCCTTGCTATATTCTCTGTTTGTTTTATTTTGAGAGAAGTCCATTTACTGTAACTATCTTTTCTGCCTGCATGTCCTTCTTCAAGCTTCTATGGGTTGGTGAAGCTTCTCCAAGCCAAAAAGATTCAAGCTTGCAAGCCTAATTCGCTGAAAAACATATATGTTGAGTAAAAACTCGTATCTTTAGCAGAAATAAGCTGTATGACTGCAAATTACATTGTTGTTTAGTTTACTGTAAATAATATATCTCAATTTGTAGTTTACAGTGAAAACTATGTTCGGGTTCAACTTTGAGAAACCAGGCTCATTGATTTCATGCCTAATTTTGGTGAAATCTTTTTCGGATCATTGTTTGTGTTTTGATGTATATGCATATCAAATTTCAAGTTGTATTTCATCTTGGTTGTGCTTGAATCTATGCTTAAAATCTAATTCGAAGCAGGGAAAAATAGCCGTAGAAATTGCGTATTAGAGGTCGACCAAGCAACCTTGGGTTGACCCAGGCACTTGATAGGTCGACCTTAGGGTCGACCTATCCACTAAGAAGGTCGACCTATAGGTCAACCTTAATCTGCCTATTATTGCAATTGTTTCCTTTTGTTCTGTGTCTTCTTTTGCTTGTACTAGCGATGTTTGCAACCTTTTTTGTGATATTATTGAGATATTTTGATAGGTTCTAACCTATTAATAGGTAAGCCAATATTTTAGTTGATCCGTACTCTAGACTGATGAGTTTTTGAGACAATTTCATATGCTGATTTTCTGATTTTTCAATGATTTCTGTTGTTTTCGAGCATGGGTTTTCTAAACGATTTCTGCAATGATTTTTATAATAAAATGAATTTCAAATTAAATATTTTATAATATTTATAATTATTTTTAAAGCTATAGAAAATTTATAATCTCTTTTATAAAGTGAAAATGTTTTCAAAAATTTGCAAAACGTTTTCAAAAATTGTTATAAAACTAATTTTCACAAAACAAGTTATTTTCTATATAAAATACACTATTTTTGCACTCTTCAAATACATGGGAAAGAGAATTAAATGATTTTGTAAAACATGTGGTATGTGATACATGCGTTACTTTTTTGGTTAATTTCGGACTTGTTCGTTTGAAGCTATGGATTTTTGGATTGTTATTGCATGTACTTGGACTGTTGGGTCCTATTCATTACATTATTTCTTTTCTATATTTCTTTACATTGATTTCTAGAATTTAGATGATTTTTGAATGTTTTCACCATGGTTGCCTTGATGGGGATATTTATATAGCCTAAGCGCTATCATGTTGTTTACTACATGGTGGTTACATTTTTGAGTTTTGAACTCTTAATTGAGTTCCACGAGTTATGAGATTTCTGAGTTTTGAACTCTTAATTAAGTTCCACGAGTTATGAGATTTCTAAGATTTGTTATTTTAATGATTTTGTTTTCTGGTGTGACATTGACTAACCGCTAGTAAACCGTTAAGTGAGAACATGCGGCATGTGATGCATCGTTACCACTTTTCGGGTTCCTATCTGAGAGTTTGTTGCACATTCATGAGTTAATGCCAGTACTAGACCTTTGAGTCATCATGAGGAATTTGTGACTTTGGTCACCACGAGGTATTTGTGACTTCGGTCACCACAAGGTATTTGTTACTTCGGTCACGACGAGGCATTTGTGACTTCGGTCACCGTGAGATGGGTATATATACAAATATTAGTACTGGACATGAGGTTTGCACGTGCAGCATAGCTTCGGCTTGCAATCAGGGATTTTGATCCAATCGAGCATTTTTTGAGTTATAAGTTTTATTTATGATTTCACCATTTCTAGATGATTGTTTTATATATTCTATAGCTTGGAGCTATATGATAATTTATACATATATGGTGATTTCATTTCTGAGTTTTGAACTCTTAATTGAGTTCTATGAGTTATTTGTGATTGCCATCTTTTGGCGTTTTTCTAAAATTTGTAATTTCTATTTTAGGAATTTGTTGAGATTGCCATCCTTTGGCGGATTTTGAGTCTTGTGATAGGAGTTATGGTTAATGAAAACCATTATATTGGATTTTGTATATGCCGATGATATGAGGCAAATATTCGGGATTTGATTATTGTTGAATTTGACTCTTTCAATAAACTTTTATATGAAGTATTTTAGCGGTATTATCTCTTGTATAATAGTTGACATATATTTGTGTTACTTCTACTCTTTCGTGAAGAAATAATATCCCTTATCCTTACATTTCATCTATCAAATGCTAATCAGTTTATTTAAGCTAGACTGACCCGTGTATTTTTGTATACTCTGGCCAGATCAAGTTATTTCTGGTTAGTCACCTGCTGTTGATTTATTCCATGCTGCTTTCGCATTGGATTATCTGTTAGTTATCTTCAGTATAGTCTTGTAGTCATTTTGTAAAATTTGATTTGTACTTATTCATTGGACTCAATGTATATATGGTGGTTTATGTACCACTAGTGTTGTATCACATTGTATTGTACTACGATGTATCTATGTATATATGTTTGACTATTATTCTGTAATATATTGTGTTTGTTGTTATATTTTATTCTGCTAGAACCGTTAGCCACCGTAGTTTTGTATTAAGCATTTATTGAGTATGTCGATCCACTTGAGAGAGATAAAAAGAAAAAAATTAGAGCACTCAATCAACGTTAAATAGACGTTTAAGACAAGCTATGGATGGTCGCTTCTATCCAGCCCTATTCTTCGCATTATCAGACAGTATTACTCAATAATACTCTTTGTTAATATGGGTCTCGGGGTAGGGCGTCATACCCTTCAGCCACTTAAGACCTCAAACCAGAAGCGAACCCCTATGGAGAGATCCCTCACTACTCCTAATTTAAAATTTAGATCATTTAATACTTTCCAATTAAGAAAGCAAGCCCATTCTCTCACGTCGTCATGGGTTCTATGATTAATGATATCTCACATCAGTAGTAAGTACACCCAACTGCTGGTAGCCTCAAAGTAAAGGGCAGTCTTCCATCGAGTGACTCTACAGACCTCGTATCATTAACCTACTAAGTCCAATAAACCATCCTAAGTCTTTATTTATGTTATCTTACTTAGACATTGGACTTAGCTTGCTAATTCCCTTTTTATTTAAGGTAATAAGATTTACTTTAAATATTTATCTACCCATAAATCCATGTTTAGTGCTCATAAATGTCGATTTTTCCATAAAATCCTAACCAACATTTCCTAAAACATTTATATATGATTACCAATTTCGAATTAGTAACCTTTTATATCTATTCCATTTTTGTCAGTCTCATAAATTCATTTACCCTAACAATTTATTGCAACTTCCATATTTATTATAATATATTGGAGTTGCAACCTTTTAAATTCTATTTCATTAGTTAATTATCCTAAACTCGAATATTACATGCAAGTGTCTATTAGTTTTTTATTTAATTATCAAAGCACAGTAACTACGTACAAATACTTATTTTTATCAAATATGTTCTAGTTATATATCTTCGCTATAATATACTTTTCCATGTTAAATTTTTGGAATCGTATCTAGAAAGATTATCCGTTCCATAAATTAGTCCAAAACAAAAGATTTAACTTTAAAATATAAAATATTACATTCATTTGAAATTACAAGGAAAAATAATTTCTTTTTATTACTAAAATAGACAGCGTAAAATACAATAGATTCATACTTTATACATCTCTTTCTATTTGCATCTATTCCTTGCTACATTGAATGCTGTATCTTTCTAAAAGGGAAAGAAATACAACTAATTTACAAATATTAAATTGATCTAAATTTCAACAATTCCATGCATAGAAAATTTTATATTCTAACAAGATTAGGGTGATAATCCAAATTTATAACATTATTATACAACCTATTTCAGATCTGGAATAAATTTCATTTAAATTAATATTCTAAATTCATACATTTGGGGCTAATTTTCAGATCAGGTTATATACAATGCTAAATTAATTTATAAACAAGAATATGTAGATGATGTTTATTATATTTAGATCGTGTTCAATTCGTTGCTTATAACTCATATACAATTATCCAATTAGGCATACAAATCAAATAAACACCAACTGGATAATTTTCATATTATAACAATCTATAAAAAATTTCCATTCACCTTTTAAAAGCTATCCAAATCTCTAGATCTGAAGCAGAACCTTTGATTCATCTCCAAATCCTTTTTAACCCAAGTGATATGTATAAAAAGGGTATATACATACATTAGAATTACATATCTGAGAAGAGATTTGGGATTGAAAGTGAAAATAGATACAAATATATATAAATATATAAATTACCTAAAACATGCATATGTCTGATTCTCTTCTCTTCTCCTTTTTATCAGAATTCTACTATTCTCTTATTTGTATGAATATAGATACAAATATCTTATCTTAATAATTTAGAAAGAAAGTATAGAAGAAGAAATGGCAGAGCTTCGCTGCCGCCTCCATAAAAATATGAGAAGAGAAGGGAGGCCTAGACATGAATTTATAGGCGCTAGAATCAATCAAAATCGTTAGATTGAAATATATTAAATTCAGGTTGTTGTAGCCCAAGTTTATTGGAGCTGCCAGGTCGCCACTGGTCGACCACACTTGGATCACCGATTGGCCGCTGGGGTTCGACCGTCCCTAATGATAGGTCAGCCTATTGGCCTGGGTAATTAATATTAAAACATTAATTTCTTCTTATTTAATTATTTTCGTTCTGAATTCGTCCATAACTTCTTCGTTTGGGCTCCGATCGCAAAACTCCAAATTTGAAAGTTGCTCAGAATTTCTCCACGAACACAATGGTTCAAGTTTTTTTTGCACAAATTCCATTTTTGGAGCCCTATTAATTAATTAAATAATTAAATAACCAACGCCAAATTACAGGGCTCATCACATTTTTTACATAGCTTACTAAAACATTTTCTATCAAAACATGGATGTCAAACCTTTAGAAAACACAGTCTTTCGAGCCTTTAAACATTGATTTTAGATTTTCAAAACATAAGGTCGCCGAGATTATAAATATAGCAGTTGGATTCATAAAACATAAGGCTATTGTGCTTATAGAAAACATAGATTTTAAATTTTTAGACATAAGGTTATCGAGCCTTTAAAACATAGTTATTGAGTTTGTAAAACAAACGGCCATCAAGCCACTAAAAACATAGTTATTGAGTATCCATACTAAAGATTAAGTTTCTACAATACTTGGGGTGTCGAGTTCTTAAAATATTTGACGTGTCGAGCCTCTGAAACACTTAGGGTTATCAGACCACTTTACGTGAAGGAGCTTAACCCATAAAACTTGAAGATGTCAAGTTTTAACAATAAAGAAGATACCAAGTCTTAAACCATGAGGTTTCCGAACCTCATCAAAACAGTAGGCCTAGTTTGGTTTGTTGTTTTTAGTTTTATAATTTCATTCAGAAAAGTACACACTACGTATGTATTTTTGAAAAAAAAAACCAACTTGGAAAATGCTGCCAACATATAAAATAGAAAACAAATTTATTTTGTTTTTCATGTCTTAAGAAATAACAAAATAGTGGAAAACGATTAATCCTCTCTGTTGTCGCTTCATCCCCTTCGTCGTCTATCCATCATCGTCATAATGACCTGATATTTTTAAATTTCCCTTCTATCACCCTCATATTTTGATTATGAATATTGAAAAATGGGAAACAGAAATCACAAAATGAAATCAATCAGGCCCTTAGATTTCGAATTTCAAAAATACAAGGTATCAAACCCCTAAGACAGTATGTACATCACATAGTGATTTGGTCACTGTCACATGTATCAGCCCTATAATTATCGAAACTCTATATTTATGCCGATGGCATATCTATAAATAATTTAAAAATTGATTTATTTATTTTTAAAGTTAAAACTTTTCACTAACTCTTTCCCTATTTCAAATTAATATTGGATAAAAAATAACTTCACATTCTTTTCAAAAATTGCCACTAATAAGGTTCTACCTTCACAAATAACTTTACAAACCCTTGTGATTAGTATATTTAACTTATAGTAAGTAAATACTTTTCTAGAATGAAAAATTCATAAAAAATCATAACCGCTAGGGAAAAATCCCCAAAAGTAACCAAAAATCCGAATTTCCATCTTCTTCTATATATAATAATTTTGGGACTAAAATATTATTTTAATTATATTTAGTAATTAAAACCTAAAATAAACACATTTCTCTCTTAGGAAATTCACAAAATTCTCACATGAACTTGAAAAATTAGGAAATTGAAAACTCATCTACGAAATAATGTTTTACATAATATATTCAAGATTCAAGTCAATAGGAGATCAAAAACTTAGTTTTTCTTTCAAAACCCAGTAGAACATTTTCATAAAATTCCAACAAATCATCATTCAATCCCATAATAATATTATCAATCAAAACATGACATATTATCACAATTAATTTGGAAATCAATCATAAACCCGAGAATAACCATTAGCAAATGAGATGGTAACTATTATTCACCTTAAGTTGGAAGGGAGAATGAGATTTGATATCGATTAGTTTCCCTGAGCTTTTCCTTTTGATTTAGTTTTCCTTATCTTTTCTTCTATGTAATGGTCGGCCTCTCTTTTAGTTTTATTTTGGTTTAGGAAATGAAATGAAAATGAATGAGAGAGGAAGGGTTTATGGAATGAAGTAAGGAATTATTCTTATTATTCCCCTCTCATTATTTATATTCTATTCTATGTTTGAAACAATCTTTGTAATTGATTACTTAAGGCATGACTTAATCATTAACAAGTCTCAGTCTCCTTATCACATCATATCATATCATATTATTCTACTTAATTTATCTAATTAAATTTTCTGACTAATATTAAATAAAAATGAGAGGTGTTACAAAAAAACCAAGTAAAAGTTACCAAACAATAGACCTATACCTGTTAGTATGTACAAGCAGGCATGAGTTGATGACATGGCTCCCCCGATGGTTGCTGGTGTAATGACTTGTATTTTACATTTCGAAGGATCATAAAATATTCTTATTTAATTCATTTGAGGTCGTACAACTCTGATATTTTGGAAAATGACTCCTAGCGACATTTTCCACACCTATGATTTTTATCAAATTTACATACCATTTTGATCCTAAAAATCTTATATGGACTATAACTTTTGAAATCACATACATTGCTTTAGGATGATGGTTTCTTGTCCCGTATGGTGGTCATACTAGTAAAACATACTTACCGTTGAAAGTTATGGTTATTTTAAGTTTTGGCTCCTGCTAGCCATTATTTTGGGCGATTAGATTAGCCCTCACGCAGGCCCACTAACCTATTTCAGGATTGGAGCCTAAGAGGGACTGATAGGACTATTCTAACTCGTTACTATCCTCTCCAAAATAGTTCTAAGCTCTTATTAATCCTTATCTCTTTAAAAATCACCTCTTTTCCTTACTAATCTTAGTCAAATCCATCATTATAAGAGTAATCCACAAAAAGGATCATAAGTTCATCATTTTGGTACTTTGATTTTGGATTAGCTGCTGTTCACATCAAATTTAGGCGTTTAAAGTGGTAATTTGGGTATTATGCGAGTGATTCTTGAACTCTCACAATTCTATGTTTGTTCACAAAATTAAATTAGATGTCTTAACATGATTTTGATGCTAAAATGTTTTATAACTTTTAAGCATACTTTTGTACATGTTTATGGTTAATATTAAAATGATTTAAAATGGTTTTACAATACCTTTTGATCAATTGACATGCTAGTGTAAAAGCTAAATATAAATTAGAATTTGTATGATTACCATGTTTTGATGAATCACATGTAAACATGTATATGGATGATTATTTAGTTTGGTATGTTGTGCTTTGATATGGTTTATTAGTGCTTTTAGGTGATTAGGAAAGAGGTTGTCGAATTAGCAAATCGAAGGCAGAAGTGGCTAGAATTTGATGAAACTTGGAGGAGGGGCTCCGGAATAAGGGAGAAACATACGGTTCAAGTCGCATCAAAATTGGGTTGGTGGGACAATCTAATTCAGACCGATGGAACTCACTCGTTGGCGTTTCACTCAGAATGTACTTTGGGCTTGCTAAGTGAAAAACATAAAGATGCTTCAGGTCGAGCTCTGGATTGGCAAAGGAGAGGAGTTTCAGGAGCCAAAAGCCAAAATTTGACAAAGTCTCGAACTCGGTACCAACCACTTAGGTCGGTACCGAGCACTTTTATAGAGGATGGAGTTTGGGTATTAAAAGAAATGGGCTTTATATAAGTAGATTGACCCAAATTTGGTGAAGATTTCATCATGTCACCTAGTACTTGAGGTTAGTACTGACTTGTGTATTTTGCTCAAGTCAACATGGAACTTCGAGGAGATGAAGTATGCGGTCTATCGGTCATGCTGGAGGTGTTTGTTCGTTCATTGTTCGATGGCGATGTGATAATATGATAAAGACTGATGGTTGAGAAATGAATCGATATTGGAGTGCTTCGATGAGATGGCTTCAGGACTTTAAGATATGGATTCTACGACTAATGAGGAGGTCTAGAAGTGTTTTGATGATGACGACTCTAGGACGGGAGTCGTGATAGTAGCCTATAAGGACAAGTTCTTGGACGCGAACATGTGAAATTGAGCTTTGAAGTGCTCTATTCTGGGAAGATATGATGAGATAAGTTCTAGGACACAAGTCTGTGAAGTTGAGCTAGGATGTGCTCTATAATGGAAATGGAAGTAGGACGAGGATGGGTCCTATGATGGTGATGGAATGAATCGAAGGGATCGTTGATATTCAGAGTATTCCTGTAACACCTCGTAAAAAATTAATAAGAAAATAAATAAATAATAATAAGGGTAAAAACAGAAATTTCGCAAATGTTGAAATTCAGCCATGGAAGATACACTATTACATTCATGGCGATTTTCTAATCAATTTTCATATATAACGTTTGGTAATCAGAGCTCAAATGGAAAAGTTAATGACGTTTGAAGTTTCGAATTCAGTATAATTCAAATGGAATTCAAATTTGAATTTATAATTAAGGTTGAGAATTTGAAATTTGAAAATTAACATTAATTAGAAACGGAGTTAGGGAAATGTTAAAATAAACTTTAATGTAAAATTAATTAAGGAATTAAAGAAAACAGAAAAAAATAACTAATACATTCCCAAATATAATCAACCGGTCGAATGCCCAGGTAGGAGCAGCAGACCTGTGGGTATTGTGGCCACGGCCTGGATTTTATTATTTTAAACCGACTTAAATCTGATGGTCCTACTAACCACTATAAATAAGAGCCTGGCCTTCTCACTCTTATTCACAAAATGTTTGGGAATGTAAGCGGAGCTCTATCAGACTCTTTCTTCCATACAATTCAAAATTTTCTTAAGGCTTTTAGGTAAGGGATTCTAGTTGTTAATATTCAGTTCCTAATTCTATTCTCCTCTAATCCCCAAAATTTTGAATTTAATTAATATACAATCCAATTATTGTATATTTCAAAAGGAAGGGGTTTGAGAAGAGAAAAGAGAAGTAGGTGTATTCAAATTCAAAAGGGAGAAAGCTGGGAATCATCTGTGAATGGAGATCTTCGTTTTTATCAATTTAGTGATTATATAGTATATGTTAGATTCTATATATACCTTGGTAAATTTTGGCTTATGAAAACCTCAAAGCTAAATCCCCAAAAATTCCCCAAAAAGAAATGTCAATTCTTATGTTATTGGAATCTCAATTATTCTATATTAAAATAGTAGAATTGGTATAGTTAATGCAATTTTAATTTTTTACACTCTATTTCACTTCTCATTTTTCTCTTTCGATATGATTATGGGTTCTAAAAGCTAGGAAATGGTGTGTAAAGTTAGATTATCCTATTCGTAGTTTGCACTATCTATTTCTGTAATTTAAATACAAATACCTTTTCCATTTTATATGTGAAAGTTAAATAGAGAGTAAATGGATTGAATTGTAAATTCTACTAATGTTGGTCATACCATTTTAATATAAAATAAGTTTTGTGATTGATTCCTTTTTCTTATACGAGTCTATTATTGGGATAAGGATATTAGCTAAATTTTATGTTATGGTATAGAGTTAGACTTGCATAAATTGAAAGTTTTGACAATTAACGATTAGTATAGGGGCGCAATCTTAGCACGCTTAGGAATGTTTTAGTTGCTTGTTTATATATATCAGTGTATAAATAATGTATGATTAATTATGTATTAATCGCATAATAAATAGGCTATTAATTAGCATTAAAACTCCATAAGATAGAAATTAAGGATGACTATGATTAGTGATCAAATAAAGAGTCTTTCTATATAGCCTTAGTAGAACGCGGTGAGGTATATGGTAGTATGTTAGGGGAGTGTAAATTATGACTAAGTTATAGTGATGCGAGGTCAGTCAAAAGCACACAGAAGCCTACCCGGCTAATTTGGCTATCGAAAATATGACTTTAGGGCTAATGTGAGACCTCACCTATAATAAGTACCCATGGAGGATGTGAGGTTAGTCCCAATTCTGTAAGGTAAGTCTGATCAGCTAATTTGGCTACTAGATCTTACGAATAGTCAGACTAATGTGAGACGTCACTACTTGGGTTGCGGGTCACACTCTGTAGGACCTACTACGGGGATCGAGGGTAATAAATGGCTGTTGTATGGTCCACCTCCTCCTGAATTAGAAAGTATTAAATGGTCAGGGTTAGCATTTAGACATGACAATAAGAAATCTCGTGAAGCACCCATGTCGGATTTGAGGTATTAAGTGGCTACTGTAAGGTCCGTCTCTTCCATAAAGAAGTATTAAGTGGTCTGATGAGATTCCACGGATGTCAGCTAGATAGTACCAGAGAGGAGTCCTAGTTGTGTTAGGTATTAAATGACAGGGACATCTCTAAGATATAGGTATTAAATGCTCAAAGTCTATCTAATTTCCATTGAAAAGGTATTAAGTGGCTTGGGTACTTTCTTTCATATTGTTAGGACATGATTGACAGTAGATGCATGAGACTGGAAAAGGCCTTTGGCCTACAGTGAAGGTTAGTTATAGAGTTGGATCGAAAGAGCGTGGATTATAGATTTAGACGGGAGAGCCTTCGAGCTTACAGTTGGAGAAATTATATTTAGTTAGTATGCATAAGACATATTCTTATCTAAATTATACTACCCAAGTACTATTATGGAAAGAATCGCGATTTCATTCAGCAGACATTGTTGTTATGTTTCCTTTTTTATTATGAAACAAATTAGATGAGACGATGTAGACTTAGGAGATGAAGGCGGAGACGAAGTCTTGTGGTGGTTATCTATCTACTGATGTTTTTATATATTTTGAGGTACCTATTTTAGGTATGATGTTTTTGTATTTTTTAAATATTATACTATGGATATTGAGATGTTACGTTTTATTATGAGACTTGAATTTTAATAAGATGGGTATTGTTTTTGATACTATATTTTATCCTTTAATAAGATAGATAGCTCTGTGTATTGTTCATTATATCAAATTTTACCAACCTACAACCAACTTTGGAATGCGTTTAATGATCGATCGACCTTTCTGGGTCAAAAATTAACCCTTTCGAGGTGGGCTGTTACATTTGGTATCAAAGCTTAGGTTGTCCGATCAATGGGTATAGGTACACCTATGAGTGCATACTTATTATTTTGGAAAGTATTTGTCAAAAACCCTTATATATATGTATGTATGTGTTGAACATATGCAAACACAATAGGCAAATCTTTCATTTCAGCAAATAACACTATCTTAAGAAATTCTAACTAAAAGTTTAAATGTACAGATAGTTGATAATGACTGAATTTTTTTCCATTGAGGCTAGTAACCCCCTCTATCCAAGAGATATCCACTATTTGATGGATGCCTGAATGGTTTAAGTAATACTTGAGGCATGTGGGAAAGTTCACATTCCTCAATAAGCTACATCAATGGCACCTGCTACCCTGCTTATTGATGTAGCACCCCATCCGGTAGACTTTCCCAAGATATGCAAGGACTTCCAGAATATATTTACCTTCTCAAAGTTTTTTATTTTATTTTATATGTATTTATGCATATATTTACCTTCATATATGAAGTAAGACCTTTATGGTTCATGAATTATAGCAGCATACACGCAAGTTAAATAAAGAGCTGTGCATGGTCTTCTTTAAAACCTATATCAGATATGAAAGTTTAATTAAACAACACTATCAGACTATGAAATGTATTATAGGTAAGCATTTGAAACAAGTTCCATATACATACATACACACACATATATGTAAGACTGAAATACATCATAATACAGACAATATATCAGAACTACTAAAATAGTGATGGAATTATTTTTAACAGTTCGCTATCTAAAATAAATAATAAAATAAAAATGAATGATACATTGATACTTGTACAATTTGTCAGTTTAGTCCTACTACAAACAATGCAATTATAACAATAGACATCTTAACAGCTACTTGATTAAGTACTAAACAGCCCTTATTCAACATTAAGTACCAATCAGACCAAGTTTACCAAAATGCCCATAACCCATACCATATCTCAGTAATAAATCAAAATATTAATTAATGTACTAAATTGTTATATAATAAGGTAAAGCTATTTAAAAGAGTCCACAAAAACCAAAGAACTCATTTCAATTTTTCATCGTCAATTCATTGAGAAGCTATGTAGAAGTACATTAAATTCATTAATAGAAGAGCAAAATTATAAATAAACTAAAAAAGTCCTGAATATAGGAAAGTAAAGGAGAAACAAAATACTGAATTCAAAGCATTCGAGCTTCCCAAAACATAATTTTTTTTACAAACAATTCAAACTTCAATAAGAATTAAAATCCAATCCAAATTCCAGAAAACTACGGTCAATATATACGGAAAGGGATTTTATATTGCATATTGATACCGTGTTCTAAATGCAAATGACATTATTTTGCATGTCACACCTCCTTATATTTGATAATTACGAGCACATGTTGCGTTTCAACTTTTAGATCTTCCTTTTTTTGTTTACAAAGAATGGATGTTTCGAATACAAACGATATGATTGATGCTATTATATGACATGTGCCAAAATGCATAATACATATTTAAATGCAGAAACAAATAAGGGGCGAAGAAGATAGCTTAAGAGATGCAAATATAAAAAACAAAAACAAAAAATAAGATGGATACTGCATCTGAATCTTAGCAACTTCCTCTGAATCTTGGCATCCTAGCAACTCCCTCTGAATCTATGTCGCTCATCGGAGTTTGGAGTGCTATGCGGCTGTGCCACGCCATATGTTGGGCCTCAGAGTGTTATATCTCAGCATCGCTCCCCAACTTGCCGTTAATAGTTTATTGTTGTGGCTCGACTTTGGCACGCTGCTGTTCTTGGGAACCACGAATCCAAATCGATTCGTGAAATCGGTCGCCATTTTTTTTCTTTTTACTATGCTGTAGAATTGGACTTCTGAAATCAATCGCCGTCGATAGTTTGATATAGAAGCTGAAGATGGCTGCGGTGCCCTAGAAATTACGTGCCCTGGTTGCTGCTTCGCCTATCTTCTTCCCTCATATGTCAAACACAATTTTTTACTGTCCTGATTGAATCACGGGCACTGTGAGTGGTAAGTTGAAATGATTTGGGAATTAGGGCTTTGGATTGAAGAGGCAAGCTTGTAAAGCAAAAAAGTTTTCGCGCGGAATGAAAATTATAAAGGCAAGGTTACGCGGGTTTCCAAATTTTATTAAAGTGGCTCCATTTTAATTTCGAAAATTATTAATGATTGAATATAAAATATAGTATATCATTATCCAAAAATTATTAACTATATATCATTAATTAGAATAAATGATTAATTTTAGATTATTAACCATTAGTCATAATTATTATCCATGAATAGTTAATTGTAAATTATTTCCATATTTTAAATGCTAGTCAAATTGTAGGAATTTTCTTTTTCTCACTTTTATGTTTATTCAATTTTTTGCATGATTCGTAACGGTGAAGATTAAAATATCCGAGCGGAAATCTTTGTGCCAATTCATATTTTCGTTTATTGTTAACAATGTTTGTGTCAATTCAGTTTTTCTTTTGTTGTTAACAGTGTTTACTTAGACATATTACTTCTAAATTATTAATTATTAATCATTAGGTATTAGTTATTAAATATGTATATTATAAAATCCATGATAGTTAAATTTTCCTATAATTTTATATACATCCCGTGCAAATTAATTGTTAATTACTAAATATTGGTCTTTTTTTGGAAAGGTCAGCGGGGTTAGAAATGGACCCCTACCATTTTATTGATATACCAAGAGAGATGTACAACGATGAGGAAACAAAGCCACCTAAAACAAAATAGGCAGGCAAGCGACAGAGGAACGAGAATACAAAGAAGAACATGCATATCAAAAACAACAAAAAAAATTAAAAAAAAACATAACAGAGGCACACAAAGACTAGCCAAAATCAGGAGAGGCCGGACAGAAAATGAGGTTCAAACTCATGGCTAGAAGCAGCAATATCAAATCTCAATTCCTTCACAATGCTAACTTTCATTTGCATGAAAGTTTTCCTTTTTCCACTGAAAATAATAGCATTTCTCTCGTCCCAGATCATCAATATGAAAATTTTCAGGGTGAATAGCATAACATAGGTAGATTCACCTTTCCATCTTGTTGCCTTGAAAATGAGATCCCATTCTGTCTCACTAACTAAATTAACACTCCTGCTAGTGGTGATAGAATTTGTCAAGCACCATAACATGTTGACATATGGACAGCTAAAGAACAGATGAAGCGTATCCTCTTCCGTAGCATGGCAAAAACTACACGTAGTATCAATATTAAGGCCTCTCTGTCTCAGTTTAGTTTTCGTTTTCAAAGTATTACTAAAAATCTTCCAAAGTAAAAGATTTTGCCTCTCAGTGTTATGATTAAGCCAAATACGTTTATGCCAGCTGAGAGTAACACTATTAATCTGGCATACAAGATGCTTGTACATGCTTCCAATCCTATACCTGTCTTTACTACAGGACCAAGATATACCATCATCAGGAGAAACCAGAACATGACAGCCACGCAAAACATTCCAGTGTTGTTGGACAATCTGATTACTAGAGTAAGGAAGGACAATACAACCATCAGAAATAAAATTATAAGCATGAGCATCATTACTATTACCAGTTTGCACTTGCTGGTTGAAAGAAAGAAGGTGACACAGAATCATTCCTTCCTTCACCCACGGGTCATGCCAGAATGAAATACGACCATTGATACCAATTCTAGTTTTAGCATAAGGAAGGATTTCAGATCCGAGTTTGAGAATACAACGCCACGTCCAACTACATGACTGAGGGATAGCCATTGTCCAGAAATTTTTATTGCGAACGATATACTTGTATGACCATTTCACCCATATGCTGTCTTTATGAGTCAAGAAGTTGTCAATGTGATACACCACGGCAGCACGATTCCACAGAAGCATATTTTTAATTCCTAGTCCACTCTAGATTTTGGCATCTCAAGCTTGGAGAATGCACAAGGAGTTAGCTTTTTTAAGTTAATTGATCCATGCCAGAAAAAATTTGGCATAGCACTCCTAATCATTTTGATCAGCTTGATAGGAAGAATGAAAGATCTTGACCCGTATACAGTCATGGAGAAGATAATGGAGTTGATTAGAGTAAGTCTGCCTGCCTGACTAAGTATCCTATTCGTCCACAAAGAAAGTCTAGCAGTTATCCTCTCATACAAAGGAATACATTGAGCAAACGAAATTCTCGAAGTAGCCAATGGTATACCTAAGTACATGGAAGTATCAACTCTATGATTGATGGATGAGAAGTTAGAGATTTGGGAGATCAATTCATTACTCACACCAGCTATCATTAAATCAGATTTAGCTAAGTTAATAGACAAGCCAGTAATTTTGTAAAATTTATTGAGACCATAATAGATCTAACAGTCATCATAGTTGGCTTGAAAAAAATAACCAAGTCATCAGCAAACATTAAAGAAGTGATGAGTGGATTCCTACATTTCGGGTGAACCTTGAAACTACCATCATGAACATGCTGGATCAGAATTTGTGTTAGTACTTCCATAACAAGAATGAATAAATAGGCAGACATAGGGTCACCCTGGCTAATACCCTGTTTACTTTGAAAATATCCCTCATTACAGTTATTGACCATAATGGAGAACCAAGGAGTAGAGATGCAAGATTCAATCCAGGCCACAAAATGTTTGGGGAAATTCATCAGCCCCGTTATTCTAACAACTGAGTCCCGTTGCAATGAGTCGAAGGCTTTAGAGATGTCAAGCTTGAACATAGCTCTGGGAGAAACATGAGAGGTGTTGTATCCCTTCAGCAATTCATGAGACATCATAACATTATCAAGGATGCTTCTGCCAGAAAGAAAGGCAACTTGATTGGAAAAAATGACCTTAGAAAGAACCATCTTGAGCCTATTGGCTATAACCTTAGAGATGCACTTGTAAATGGTATTACATCATGATATAGGCCTAAAATCAGAGACACATCATGCATTTTTCACTTTAGGAATTAGGGCTATGTTAGTAGCATTGATAGAACCAAACATTTTGCATTTGTTGAAGAAGTTATGAACAGACTTCAAAAAAGATGGGCCAACAATTTCCCAGCATGATGTAAAAAAACAGGCATTGAAGCCATCTGGACCTCCAGTGGAATTAGAATTAAGAGAGAAAATGGCCACTTTAATTTCAGAGTCAGTAATGGCAGAACATAGTAAGTCATTGTCTTCAGAGGATATTCTGGGAATATTAATCGAGTCAAGATACTCAAGCGATGGAGTGAACTGATTACTGTTACCAGGCAACTTGCTGAAATAATCAAGAAACATGTTAGCAATAAGGGGATGGTCAGAGATGTACTCACCATTATCATCAATGAGAGTACTAATTAACTCTCCTGACTGCTTGGCTTTTAGAGAGGAATGGTAGAAATAAGTGTTTCTATCACCATCCTTGAACCACTGCAACCTCGTCTTCTGCTTAATCATTGTGCCTTCAAGCTTTAAGGCCTCAAAGAGTTGGGAAGATAAGTTAGCTTCTTGAGAAGCCAAATCACAGTTTAACGTGTCAGTCATCATGTACTCCTGAACCTGTTGGAGTTTGTGCGAGAGGCAGGAGGACGTCAAGTTGCCATTACCAAATTTGCTGAACGACCACACTTTCAATTCAGATCTGACTGCTCTAAGCTTACACTGTAAGATATACATAGGATTACCAAAGAAAATTGTGGACCAAGCCTTGTTAACAATATGTAAAAATTCAGGATGAAAAACCCAGGCATTAAAAAAATTAAAATTTGATTTCCTTTTTCTCAAGGCAGCACCAAAAGATAAAATTTGGGGAGAGTGATCAGATAGGCCAGGCATTGGAAGAAGATTAAACATATTAGGCCATTTGGAAAGAGCATTATGATTAGAAAAGGAGAAATCAATTTTGGAGAAAGTGCGCGGAGAAGATCTTCTAGAGTTGTTCCAAGTGAATGGGGCACCCGCAGCAGTAATCTCAATAAGATTTGAATGGGAGATTGAACAGCTAAGGGGACTAATTTGTCGAAGGGACAAGGGATTGCCACCAAGTCTATGAGATTGAAGGAAGGAGCAGTTGAAGTCTCCAATTACTAACCAAGGATGAGATTCTTGTCTGAACGATGGGAGGAGATTAAAAGAGGATTGTCTTGCTGAAACAGAGTTAAGACCATAAATAACAGTAAGGTAAAGGGAAGTGGATGATGATATATGGATATAGTGAAAGTGTATAAGTTGAGAAGTTGAAATGATGGGAGTTAGTAAAAAGATAGAGGGGTTAAATAAAACAAAAATTCTTCTGTAAGGAGCTTCAGAAAGGTTATTAATCATCTTCCAAGTGGGGTTAATGAAGAAGGCTGCCTTGGAAGAGAGAGAAGCATTAAGCTTCGTTTCTAGAATAGTAAGAAGACTCGGCGAATGAGTAGTAATGATTTTTTTACATTGGTTTAATATAATTTCCAAGTGGTCACCTCTAATATTCCATGCACCAATGTTGTTCAACATTGATCAACAAATTGTTTATTAAGGAGTTTCTTTTTGTTACCCCTGGTTAGAGGAGTGGATTGGACATTCAATTCTGCATACGAAGAAGAAGAAGTTGTGCCAACACATGGATTGAGGTCCAAGTTAGAAGGTAGTTTATATTTGGATGCCTTACTATTTCTAGCTGGAGAATGACTAGCTTGTTGCAACACAACCTGGTTTGCATTACTGGATGAAGGACTTGAAGTGGGGAGGAATAGAGAAGGGGGAGGGGGTTCCCAAGCATGGGGGGCAGGAATATGAGAATAAGGATGTTCAGATTCCTGGTGATTTACAGAATCTTTTATAGTAGCAGATATAGTAGAAACAGTACTACAATTGGTATCTTTAATGTTGTGTACGTGCACAGAGGATACGTGCACAGTCTTGATTTGAGAAGTTGAAAGATTCAAATTATCATCGCAAGACATTTCTTTGTTGATGTTAGATGGAGACGAAGACAGTGTAGAAAAGGAAGGGGGAAGAACATCAGCAGATTTGCTTTTGCAAGGAGGAGCAGGAAAAATGTTGTTATCAGTGTTTTTGCATGCAACTGGGATGGAAGCACTAATATGTTCACTTTCTGTAACTTGATTATCTGTGTCACACATTTTATTGACAATAGTTGGACCAAGATTACCAGAACTATTGGTAACATCACTTGTATCCTTCCCAATATCTTTAATTTCGTGAGCATTCACTTCTGTATCAATTTCACACAACTCAGCTAGAACATGAAAACCATTATTACACAGCAAACTAGAGTTATCAATCACAATTAACTCTCCATCATGTGCAATAATAGCAGGCGTAACATCTTCTATTTCTCCTTCCTCAAGTTCAACATTACATGTCTTCTTATTTTTATCATAGTTGTTAACTTCATGATCATCCATCAGATGGCCTTTCATGATGGCAGAATTAATCTTCTATCTTCTAGTTTTATTCACAACTCGCCATTTTTGTTTCCTCTGCCTAAAAATTTTACCATCTTCTTTAATATTTTCCTTCAACTCATTAACATTGGTTTCGACAGATTTATTTTTCATTTCATTCTCTCAATAACCACAGAATAAATAATCTTATCACAATTCGTCACAGAATGACCAAAAACACAACAACTTGTACAAATATCAGGCTTCCAATGATATTCAATATGAATATATTGGGTTCCACCATCAAGAAGCTGAATTGGAAAAGAATCTACAAGTCCACGATCTGGTTTAATTTCAACTAAACACTTTGCAAAGGATAGCCTCTCCAACTTCTCCGTTGACTCATCCATACAAACTAGTTTACCCAATCTGCTAGCTAACCAGTTAATCCCTATACGAGTCCATGAAAACATTAGAATATTCAAAAATTTCACCCACACTGGCACAGAAGATACGCTTTCACAAGCATTTCCAACATATGGATCCCACTGCTTAACTATAAATAGTTTGTTTCGCATAATTATGGGATCACCTTGCAATATTCTGTTCCTGTCATCATCACATGCCAGATGAAATAAGAACAGGTAACCATTAGAACGGACTTTGATAGATCCTTTCAGCTTCCAATATTTCTTCAGAAAATTAGTTACCGTTGAGTAAGACAGGGGCTTATCAAGGAAAAATACGACCAGGTAGTTGCTCCATTCTTGAGCTCCAACATCATAACACCGGATGGTGGAAACATAATCTCATTCAAGAACTCGGGGGACATCTCAACTGGAATGTACTTCCCTGCGTTACTCGGTTTATGCTTGAAAAGGGAAGTCCATGGCAGTTGAGGAGGATGAGGAAGAATAGGGGGGAGAGGAGAGGAGGAAGGAGTTGGAACAGAAGATGATGATGGGTCGAAGAGAGATGGCACTTATGATAGAGGCGGAGGAGGAGGGTTAGGAGCAGGACGATGGTAACTAGATGGAGAAGACAGATGAGGTAAGGGGGTGGATGCAGGAAGTACGGGAGAGTATGGTGAAAGGACAGGAGGGATGGTGATACCTGCCATGAAAAAAGGTTGACTAAATATTGTTCTTAGTTATATATTAATCACTAATTATATAATAAAAATTATTTTATAGTAATTTCTAATTATTAAAAATTATATTCTATTTGTTAGTTATTAAATTTTCAGTTGTTACCTATTACTTCTTAATTATAATTAAATATTAATAATTGAAAATTTACTAAATATTAAATATTAATACCTGAATATTAATTATTAATTATAATTATTAATTTGTTATTACCAATTATTATTTATTAAATAATATATATGAAATATTATTGATTAATTATTTAACAGTAACTGTTATAAATTATTATTTGTTAATTATTAATTATTTTTTAATAGTAGTTATTATAAAAATTAACTATGATTAATAAGTTTATTCAACAATAGCTATTTAATATTAATTATTGATTATATTTATTTTATTATTATTATCGTGGCTTATATTATCGTTGTTGTTATTGTTACTTTTAAATTGACGTTGTCATTTTGTTTTGGGTTCCATCTCTAGCCGACTACCCTAACTTGTTTGGGAATAGTGGTTTAGTTGTTATTGCTGTTGTATTGAATATAAAATAATTATTGAGTATAGATAATAATTAGTAATTTTAAATTATTTATTAATAATCATTAGTTGTAAATTATAAATTAATAACGTTTTTATAATCTTTTATCACAACTAATAAATTAAAAGTTGTAATATGTATCTATTACAACTAGCCAAAAAACAAAGAGTTGTGAAAATTGACACCTATTGCAAAGGGCAAAAGAAAATGGTTGTAATAGGCATCTATTGCAATAGGAAAATAGAGATGAAAACTAATATATAGAATAACGGGCCGAAAACCATTGTAATAGAACTATATTACAAACCGTTGTAATAGGACTATATTCCAATGGGTCGAAAACCATTGTAATATAACTATATTACAATAGGCCAAAACCGTTGTAATAGAGCTGAAAATTAGTATCTATTACAACGGGCTGAAACCCATTGTAATAGGACCATATTACAGTAGATAAGTTAACAACGTTGTAATAGGTGTACTAGATGATGAAAAGTTGCACCTATTACCACGAGCTTAAGAAAATCATTGTAGAAGGCTTCCATTACAATGGTTGTTTATGACTCGTTGTAAAACATGCATCGTAAAAGAATAGTTTTGTTGTAGTGCTTCAAGAATTGGTGTCCAAAGCTTATGAAGGAAGAGTAGAGTGGGAAAGCCTATGCCATTGAGGCTATTCATATCTTGAGTAGACCTCCCCTTAGAGATGAAGGAAAAGCTGCTATGGAAGGTACAACTTTTATTTCTAAAAATACCATTCGTACCCTATTTGACTCGGGATCATCACTTTCATTCATAGCTATGAATGTAGTTAACTCCTTGATTTTAAAAACCCAAGTTGTCACCAACTCACTATCAAATTCTATTGGGGGTTCAACACATCTTTCCTTAGTTTGCAAAGATTTAATTTTGGATATATGTAATGTCGATTTTACATGTATGCATATGTTCTTAGTTTAGAGGGGTGTGGAATTATCGTAGTGATATCTTACTATAGGGATGTCTTAGACTGCGATAAGAGGATTGTTTGGTTAAGATGTTGTAAGGAGTGGGATGTAGATGTTCATTGTAGACTCCAAAACATGGTTGAATTAAGCTATTTAAATTCGCTGAGCCTATCTCAAGATGAGCTCTCATCCATACATATAGTTGAGAATTCCCTCACATTTTTGATGAAGTCTCGGGTCTTCCACCCCAAAGGGAGATGGAGTTTAGGATCAATTTAGAGAAGGATGCTAGACCTATCGCTCTGCCATTAAGCACATTGCCCCTAAAGAAAGGCGAGAGTTGGCTAAGCAGTTTTCGGAGCTATTGTAGAATAGATTCATTCCTTGAAGTAATTCTGAATGGCGAGCACCTATTATCTTTGCCATTAAGGCAGACAGATCATTAAGGATAAGCATCAACTATAGAGAACTCAATAAGTTGACGAGAAAAAATAGGTACCCTTTACCTAGAATAGATGACTTATTTGATCAGCTTGTAGGAGCCAAAAAAAATTCCCAATTGGACTTAGCCACTGGATTTATCAATTGAGGATAGTTAAGGATAGTAAGCAGGAGACTGCATTTTGAACTTTGGATGGATTGCGTGAATGGAAAGTGATGCCTTTTGGATTGATGGATGCCCCCGCACACTTTGCAGATTTAATGAGTAGAGTTTTTAAGGGGCAACCGAATAAATTCGTCTTAATGTTCGTGGATGATATCATAGTATTCTCTAAGAATGAAGGCGAGCATGAGAATCACTTAACAGAGGTATTAGGGACTATGAGAAGGCACCAACTCAAAGCCAAGTCTCAAAATGTCACTTTTGGAAGAAGGAGGTGAGATTTCTTGGAATATTGTTTTCGAGAAGGGAATTTCTATAGACCCTGCAAAAGGAATCAATTCAAGGTTGGAAGATTTTGAAGAATGCCACGGAGGTCAGAAGTTTTCTTCGGGTGGCGGGTTATTACAGAAAATTGATCTAGAACTTTACAAAGGTAGCAATCCCATTAAGTTGCTTAGGAAGAATCTAGTTTTTGCATGGAACGAGAAATGCACAAAAAATTTTGAGAAGCTGAAGGATTTATTAACTAGTGCTCCAGTATTAACTATTCTCGATGGGATGAAGCATTTCATAGTTACACTGATGTATGTGGCATAGGATTAGAAGTTGTTCTTATGCAAGAAGGAAGGGTGATAGCTTATGTTAGTAGACAATTGAAGGACCATGAGAAGAGATACCCAACCCATGACTTGGAATTTGTAGCCATGGTTTTTGCCTTGAAGATTTGGAGACACTATCTCTTGGGGGAAAGGTTTGAGTTGTTCATCAACTACAAATCACTCAAATACCTATTTTTCTAAAATGGTTTGAATCTTATAATGCAAAGATAGATGGAGTTTATAACACCATATGACTTTGGGATACAAATAAAGTATACCCTCGAAAAAGGGAATGTCGTCGTCGATACCCTTGGCCGGAAGTATGCTACTCTAGGTGCGATATATGAGTGAAGACGGTTGGAGTTCCTCTCGAATTTTGATTTCCAACCGCCGACAGAATTGCGCACTAGGCTATTTGGCAGCAAAGGAGGTTATGTCGGCATTAACATGCTGCGTTGGACCAGAATAGAAAAAGGATGATGCGACAATGGATATTTTATACAAGTTAAAGAGAGGGGAACACTTTGCCCATGGTAGTAGGTATGCAGTTGATGAAAAAGGATGCTTGAGAAGAGATGGATGTCTTTGTGTTCCAATGGTTGATGACGTTTTAAAGGAAGTTCATGCAGAGTGTCACTATTCAAGGATAATCATTCACCTTGGAGGTGATAGGATGTATAGGGATATGAAGAGAATTTTCTATTGGTCGGGGCTGAAGAAGATGGTAGCTGAATTTGTTGCTAGATGTTTGACTTGCCAAAGGACAAAGGCAGAACAAGGGAAGCCTGGAGGATTGTTATTGTCGTTAGAGGTGCCGACTTGGAAGTGAAATCGTATATCGATGGACTTTTGTAACAACACGAGTTTTGAAGGGTAATTAATAAAAGATAATTATTATTTAATTGATAAAAATAGATTTTGTAAATTAAATCTAGATAATTTGGATTTGTTTTGAAATATTAGAATTTTATAACAAAGAATTAAAGATAAAAACTTAATTGTTTTTGGAATTTAGAACTTTAGGAATTATAAACTATTTAAGTAATGGGCTTAGAATATAAATGCGTGATATTTTAATTTTAATTAGATTAAAAAATATCAGAAATAATATTTTAATTTTTTATAGAAATAAGTAATCACATAAGAAATTTTGTATAATGATTTTTGTTTTTATACACATGAGCTTGAATATATATTGTTTGATGAAATTAAAGAAATGGGAAAGGAAGAAGAATATGTATATTTACTTATTGGCTTATGTTTACTAAAGCCCAAGCCAAGCAACCCAAGCCCAATAACCCAAACCTTAAAAAATAATTCATGTTCAATGATTTATCCACTCCAGAGACTTTAATCTCCCGATTTCTCTTTCTCATTTATAAATACATCACCAACTACTTTATTTAGGGGGAGAAAATCAACTTCATTCCAAAGTCTTCCCGCTCTAATAAATTAGATTCAAACATAAATATATAAATCCCCAGATCCCATTTTATGCTTCTTGATGTCGATATATACTTACGCCTAGAGGCGATTAAGAGCTCACACTACTACGAAACATGTATTTGTTTCGGCTGTTTATCCCCTATTACTTTGGTTCAACAACCGAAGCAAATGAAGACAACCTAATAGGCCAAAATTCGTTGTTTTGGTTGTTAAACCAAAGCAAAAGAAGTCATTTTCTTAGGTTGTTTAACCAAAGCAACAAGAGGTAAACAACCGAAGAAAAAGAGGTCATTTGCTTCGGTTTTTTCTTAACAACCAAAGAAAATGACCATTGATTTGCTTCAGTTGTTAATGGCAACTCAAGCAAATGACCGCTCATATGCTTCGGTTGTTATAAACAACCGACGCAAATGTCAGCTATAACGTGAAAAAATAATACCGTTTCAGGTTTTAAAAGACGAAACAATATTAAATCACAGTGACGTTTTCATGTTAAATAGTTGTAATATAACCAGAAAAAAATTAATACGTTAGCACACTAAATGTTCATACTTTAAATTATAATAATTCATACTCTTAAATACCAAATATTTATAGTGAGCACACCGGAATCAATGTTCATAGTTCATAACATTATAATCCAAATAATATGCACACCAATACAAGTACGCAGCAGTACAAGTGTACAACATAGTAGCACACTCATAGTTTTATACTTCAAGACTCCAAGTCGTTTGCTGGTAACCAAGCTCTAAATATTACACTCCAAGTCAAATGCAACAAGCATATGATATGTTTAATGAATCAATGAATCAATTATCAGTAAATATTAGTAAATGACATGACTATAATTGAAATTCAACTGTTATAAACTTGATTAACTAACTTATTTATCACCTTGTTAAACAAATAAATATTGAATGGAGATGTAATCAAAGGCACAAATTTTCATATATATATATTTAACACCTGGATGATTGAATTGAAAGTAAAGCGCATTTATATATGTATGTATGTATCTACATACACACACATATATGTACGTATATGTATATATATGTATGTATATATGTATATCATATATGTACATGTATATATATGTACGTAAATGTATGTACATGTATGTATGTATCTATATATGTATGTATATGTACGTTACTTATATAATACATGCAAATTGTTCAATAGCCTTATATATAGCCAACATATATCTCAACGCATAAACCACAAAAGGGACAACAAAATGAATTGAAAGTAGGCATACAAAGGCTAGTTGCATGCCAGGACATGAAGCAAATATGTATATGTAGTGTGCATGGAATGTGAAAAATAAATATATACTCTACCATATGAAACCAATTTGAAATCAAGTATGGTAGGCTAGGTAAACAATTGCTCATGAAAGTGCATTGCTACATTCTAATGTTCCATTTGAAATACTTTGTAACTGCTCAAATTTCTTAAAACTACTAAAGATGCTCTAATTCCTACAAAACTCATGATAAAAAAAATTATACTGAAAGTAACACTAAAGTACTATTGTTGGAGATTCTTTAAGTACAACATACTTACGCAAGATTTTTTTTTGTCTAAAAAAAGAAAAAAAGTTGCACGTTGGCTTTTAAAAATTAGAGTCATCAATGAACAATTCAAGCTTATATTACAAACCATAATAGAATTTACTTACAGAATTTCTTTTTCTTTCTTTCCCATATCCCTCTTATTTATGTCACCTCTCTTATCTTATTTTGTATGCCTCCTAGAATAAGGAATAGAGAAGTAACTTCCATATTATATATGAACTAGTGCGGACCCGTGCTTCGCATACGAGTTGAAGCTAATGTTTATCTAATTAATAGAGAATTTTATTTTAGCTTATTTTTTTTACTATGATGGTATTAAATAGTACTATGTTTACACGCTTACCTTCTTGACTAACATAGTGAATATCGTAGATATAGATGCTATAAGAATACAATCTATGCTACCCATACAGCTGGAGTAAAATATTTCTGAAGATATGCATTTAAATAAATTTCAATAAATCATTGCTTGATCGGATGCTAGCTCATAGCCATGAAAATGATTGACATTCATAGGTATTTTAAAATCTCAAGTTGTCAAAACAATGGTAACATGTTGGTACACATCAAATTTCGATGAATTCAGAGCTAAGCAGTAGTATTTATTGACAATTGTACAAAAAATTAACAAACTCTTGTTATTGAGGGCACTGTAGAAAAATATGCACTGCTTTTATTATGACATTATTAGAAAGTGTCTTCCAAGCAACATTTATGGCATGTAGCAATTTTTACCAAACATGCCCAGTTATCAAATATGGCAATATCACTCATTTATCAAACATGCTCAGATATCAAAGATGTAATATCCATTACACACGACAATATATTACATACAACAGTATGATTTATAGAAGACAATATTTCATCCCAAGTTTTAAATAGCAATAGCTACTAATCACTACTTATGAATACTGATTAAAATTAGAGATTTAGTCCATGGCAATGCAAAAATGGTTTTGCTGTAACAGCAAAAGTAAACCAAGCACCATTATCCCAGTGGTTAAGTGATTCAACTTTGGTACGAGAGGTCACAAGTTCAAAACTTGCGTAGCTTGATTCGAACATTTATTGACATGTGAGTTGTGATATGTTGTCCCAGTGACATGTTGTATCTAAGTACCATTTCAAAAAAAGAAGTAAACCAAGCATTTCCTTCAAGAGTTCCAGTTCGGTAGAAGTTTTGCTTATGCGACCCAAGCATTTTACTTCAAAAGACACAAAACAAAACATCTACCTGACTCACATCTCTACTGAAAGTTTCTCCATTCTTCTTGAAAGTTGTCTCTGCTGTATAAATTAGTATAGGGATCAAAGTTAGGAATTCTTACATATTGTATATTTAGGTTAAAAGTGCGAAAGGTTGTTGTCGAACATAACTAAAAATACTGATGTTAAGTATAATAAATACATGATTATTACTAACTGTATTAGAAATATGTTTAATTAGTTGAATTTGATCCTTTAATTTTCCTAATGACCGAGCAGACTATAACTACTACTTGATGATACTTTATAAATTTCAACGGTAGTTAGCGGTAAAATTATGTGCATGTTCAGAAATGTAATATTCTATAATTGTGCACATACGTAGAGGTACCAATTTTTAAAACTCCCTGCGATTCATAGGAACCCTATTCCACAACCAATAATTTACTGATCTCAATTATGACAATATGTGAACCAAGTATATTTCTTTGCCAAAAATCACTATAGATGTTCAATTTATACAACAATAACCATAGATCTCTTTTGCCACATATTTATGTCGATTAGTGGATCCTTGTTAATGCAAACATACAAATCAGGTAATTCTATTTATACATGCACAAAAATCAAAGTTAACATATACACATGGAGCATGTCTTGACTCCTAAATAATCAGTATATCCAAATCAGTTACTACTTTGGAATTGTATTTATTATACGCACATATGCAAAACATTATAAATGACGAGTTGTACAATAGTTGCAGGGTAAATTAACAAAATTTAAAGCATGAAAACAATTTATGTGATAAGTAAAGACATAGTAGCAAAGCAGTCTATTGAAAGCAACATACATAATATATTTCTAACAAATGCAAAGATGTGCATGAGAATTTTTCAATGAAAGTGGTCGTATAATCGAAATTACATGCATGAACATGGAAAATTATAACATATAATGGTCACCCTTAGTGATTCCAGGTTATAATAAAACCTAATAACAGTGAAATTTTTGTAGTTCAAAATTGCAAAAAGGTGAAATTAACGTGAAATTTAGGTAGTTCAAAAATGCGAAAGATTTATGCTGGAAGGCAAAATGTCATCATTATACGAATGATTCTAGGTAGAAACAAATTATTCAAAGCACATTAGTGTGTTATTAATAGAGCAATGTTCTAACTTTGTTCGTATGGATTGAAGTAAAGCACGATATGGACATAATCCAAAGTGAAAATAAAATAAAATAAATAGCATGAAGATATTCATTTCAATATATTTGTACTTAAAGAGCTTCATCTTCTAAAAAAGTTTAAGTATAACAAATCGTACCATCTTAATTTTAATATTGATACATCGTGTTATCGTATATTTTAATGCGGTATGTTAAACAATAAAAAAATCCCTATGAAAAGGGTATTTATTTGCAACTTTATGCTTGAAATACATTATTTTAGATATGATGCATCAAAGGTTAAAAAACATAACCGAATAGATTAACGAACTTTTGACAATGATAAATATTTGTACATAACCTAATAACCTCTACTCTAGCCATCCAAATTGGAAATAATTTAACATCCAAAATTTTGTTACATATTAATATTAAAATGCGTGCATGTTCTTAGTGTAAAGAAAATGTGGAATTTGAGCTCCCGTTTTTCCATTGATCCATTTGGGGGCATTGACAACCCAACTCAAAAGACCATTTTTTTTGTCATGATATGCTCCACAACAAAACTAATAAAAATAATGGTTGCACAATTAAATGACGAATAAAACTAATGGTATAAAGTATTCATGGATTTTTTTTCTCCTTTTGGCATTGCATTTATGAATGATCGAAACGATTAATTGAGAAAATAATAACAAATAACGATCAATATAAAAATTTATGGTGCCAAGATCATAATCAAGTCATATTTTACGACTTTAAGATAAAAGAACCAATAACCAATCCATCGTGCAAGTTAAGGAGAGAGTGAGGTTAAAAAAGGTTATAAAAAATAGTAATACAACAATGAATGCATAATCAAAATCTTACAGATGTACAATCATATTCACATGTAGTTACAGGGTGCAAGTAAAGAGTGTTATATTAATAAAATACGCACCATGTACATAGAGACACACACATCCATATTCCTGAAGGGACATAGTGAGATGGGTACAACTTCTATGAATATTAAAGAAACTCAAGCATAAAATGACCAAAAAAACCAAAGGGCGCAAGCGTAAAATTTACTACATTCAAAAAAGAATAAATAGAAAATAAAATAAAAGTTTGCATCGGTACTCACAAAAAAACTTGGATGCAAAGGGAGGAGATAGGGTTGAAGATTTCTAGCAAACTGAAAAAGGAGCCAAGAAGGAACAAATCAGAAAAAAAAGTCTAATATTAAATTAAGAACCTAAAAGAATGAACATAACATCAAATAAGCACTGAGATCCAAGTTAAAAAAACAATTTTCAATGATACCTTTTCGATTACCTTTTTCAAACATATTAAGTTTACCTTTCTCGAAACTCGAGCTAAACTAATAATACTAATTCAACCTTAAAATAAAAAATAAAAAAATGTTTCTATTATAAACCTGTCTTCAACTCGCCTAATATTAGGTCCACTGTTGTTGCTATGTTTGAAAGAAGTGAACCAGAACAATGAATAGTTAATTTGGAAATTCTAAAATTAGAGTAATATTAGTAAATAACAGCAAGAAATCTGGTATTTATACAACTAACCTTATCATTTCATTTCAAAGCGAAGAAAGAAGTAAAAATAAATAAATAAATGGGCTTTCAAATTAGCAATTTAAGAAAACACTATCCAATCAAATTTAATAACTATAACATCGAACAACACTTATTAAAATTAATTAAATACTCGAATCTAAAAACCATTTTGGAGAAGAAAAAATGATCTCTTGTAACCATGCAATGACCACCATCAACCAAATCTAGAATTAGTTATCCTACCAAAAATTATTTTCTTAACTTAATTACGTTTAATGCATAAAATAATAAGGAAAATGCAGGATCGATTTCACCCTAGAGGGGGTGAATAGGGTGAAACTAATAATTATAAAAATTTAATACGGAACTATATAAAATAATCGCAGCACTGATAATAGTAGAACAATAGCAACACAGATAATAGTAGAATATAAAAAGCAGAAATAGAACAACGTAGATTTACCCAGCTTCGGCAAAACCCTGCCTATGTGCTGCCCTCAAGGTTTCTACTAGAAATTAAGTCGTCAGACACTTACACACGTAAACTCGTGACATCCGCTATCGACTAACCTAACTCTACGCTCAAAACCCTACCATAACCCAGCCACACTGAGTTGCGAATTCTCGAACTGCACCACCGTAGTTAGTCCCCTAGTCACACGGCTAGAATTTACAAAAGTTTAAAAGAAAAATACAAATTAAAAACAACTTAAAACAATAAAACCCTAATTTAAATAATTTAAAGCCCAAAGGAGATTTTATGCTGGCCCAAAAACTAAATAGTGATAAATACTATCTCATCTTTTCCTTTTATATTATATCGGCCTATATCTCTTTCGTTTGTAAGAAAAAATGTCTGCCTCGTTCACTCGTTCGTTCCTTTTTAAGAAAATTAGGGCTTCCTTAAATTTGAAGGCGCCGACTTCAGTTGCTCGATCGAATAGATGATTTATTTTTCCTTGCATTGTCAATCAATTGTTTCTTTAAATTGCAAATGGCTACTTCAAATTTGGCAAGTTCTATAAATCTGATATGTTGTTTCCTTTGATAATCTCGTTGATATGCTTCGAACTCAATTGCTATAAGCCGATGATGTTAATGGTATTTATAGGGTTTAATTCCCTATGTTTTCGTTCTAATACATTATTTGTATTCGCCTGAAACTTTAGCTTGGCCATTTGATTACGCTTGAGTGCATACGATTTGATTAGACTAGTTCAATTCGTATATCCCTTTGCTTGATAATCATGGCTTCGATTTTGGCTTATTCGATTTTTTCTTGTTCATCACGGCTTTCATTTTGATCTCTGGCATTTAAACTTGACTTTGGTTCTGCTCGTTATTCCCTTTGACATCAACATTAATTTTTGACAATATTCATATGTGTTATCATCTAGCTTTGACTTGTTCGACGTGTGTGCTCATGCCTGTAGCATTTTTGACCTGATGCTTGTAGTTGTTGTGTGATTGTACTTTGGTATTCCAGTCTTATTCACCACTGCATATATGCTGTTTCCTTGCTCATCTCTATTTCATGTCTGAACTTGTATCGTACTGTCCACTGTTTCATCGATATATATATATATATATATATATATATATATATATATGCATGTCTGGTTTTGTTTGAAGCTTCATGAAGTAACTTGTTCCACCTGTGTCTGGTTCCGTATGAAATCTTTTCGTGCATAGCATATATATGTCAGTGTTGCTCCTCTGTCTTGCATTCCACTCTATTTCAGTCATGCCTCTAATTGTTGTGCTGTTTCACTTGATCTGGTCTCTTTTGCTATATTGTACTAACCTGGTTGAAGTTGTTTCATGACTACATCATGCACATTTGAGCATGTTGAACTATTTCAATTGTTTACTTAAGTGTGGTCTGTGCCTTTCTGTCATGCTGTACATTTGAACTGGACTGGGTTGTGGCCTCTATTGCATGTCACCATGTGTACACATGCATATGCATGTGTGTGTATATGTTTTTGAGACTTTACCATGATCCAGTTTCCTTTGATTTTGTTCCAGAGCTTTACTACATTGTGTTATTCATCTATACATTACCCTAGTCTGTATTGAGTTGCATCCCATGTAGTTTATTTGAAGTTGTAGCCTTACTTGCATTGTTTGTGATCTGGTTTCACTTGCTGTTTTCTTGTGTCTGGTCTTCGAGCCAGTTTTCATTTGCTTCCATGTTGTCAGGCTTGCTTTGTTGTGGTTGGAGTCTTCTACACCTCTGCTGTCTTCCTTGGTTCAACTGTTGTTGGTGCACTTGATACTCTTCTGTCACCTCTGTTGCATTTTCTGAATGCTGGTCACGGCAATTTGATTCATAGTGTATATATCTATTCATGTATGTTTGTTGCACTATTAGTTGAACCTAGCGTTTACTCGGGTTTGACTTGTGCACGTATCATGACTTTATTTGTACTTGAGTTGAATCTAGCTTTTTAGTTGGGTGTGACCTTGTGCTCACCTGTCCCTGCAGTTTTGTCAAATGCAAATCGGTGTGCATGGCCTTGTGGCATGTACGTGATACATTGTGCATGTCACAAGCTATTTGTGTATGATGAATTCAAAAATGAATATGATGACGAACAACCCAAATAACTGAGGCAAATAACATTTTCGAAATACACATTTTATTTTACACTGCACATATTGTTTTTCAATTTTACTACTAAGTGTGTATTTTATAGATAACTCAGATGCTGGATTCAATCTGGAATAGAGTTGAAGAGTAATACGAGTGAATGAGTAAAATGTAGCGAGGCGAACATTTTAAATGGAAAATTGTGATGTAATCGAAATTGTATTGTAATTGAGATTGTGAATATATAGTGAGATCTCAAATTTGTACTATTCAAAATTGTAATAAAATATTTGTTTGAATAAAATATCCGTTTGAATTTAAATTCGGTGTTATTTATTTTATTCATCAAATATCTATTTAATTATGTGAGAATAAAATATTACATTAACAAATACATTCAAATGAATATATATATATATATATATATGTGTGTGTTTATTATCATCAAACAAGAATCATATACTACTATATTCAACAATCTCCCCCTTTTGATGATAACAAACATATATTTAAGATTTTGAATTTATTATATGTATTTGATCATTCAATTTCTCCTCCTATTTGAATGCTCCCTCTCTACAACAAATCTCCCCATTCATATATGCATTAGAATAAAAATATGCAAATGAACCTAGATGCAATACAATATTTGACCTTTATTTGCCGAAATCTTAACTTTTATCTCCCCCTTTTGTTATTATCAAAAGAGTAATAGTGTTAGAAAAATAGAGATAAAGTGATAGATATTAATACAATATTAATACCCAATCGACTATAAACATTCAATTTCAATAAAAAAATCGAACAAAAATCATAAATACTCTTTTAGGCACATATTCCACTTTAGAATGACGGGGATGATATCGTTACATAAAACCATATAGTTGTGTCTATTTGTGGTATATTTATATGAAGAATTTGAATATCTACTAACCATACATAACAGTTAGGACTTTTAAATGAGATTAGTAGTATTCCTAATTTTTATAAAAAATTAATTTCAAACATCTTCTAACCACTCATAATCGCGAGGACTTTTAAATGAGATGAGAATCAACTTGACTATTTACTCATCAATTTTGATATATGTTCCATACATGCATAACCGTGAGGACTTTTGAATGAGCATGAAATCACATAATAAAAAATTCCAAGTAAATCAACCATGCATAACCATGAGGACTTTTAAACGAAAGTGAATACTTTGGATGTTTTTATTGCTAAAAAATAAAAAGAAATGATAAATGAATAATTTCCTGTTTAATATACCACATATTAACATACTATATTGGATTTTGATGAGTAATGGTCGTTAGAATTAAGATAGAAATAGAGATGCTCACGGAATTTTTACACATCAAAAGTTATTATAAATCTTGTTTAAATTTCTAAAGAAATTTACTAAATATACTGTCTCAAGTTATAATATATGATTAATATCAACACTCATCACTTTTTCAATCACTATTTATCTTTTCGATAATTGGTAAGGAGTCGGATTAGCTAATCTAGTCATTTAAGATCAAATCCAAAAGTAATTATAAAATCAAAATTTCTAAAATGACTAATCTAAAAAAAGGTCAACAAAAATTTCTAGAAGGGGTTTTATAAGAAAAGTATTTGCTATTGAAAATCATTTGAAATAAAAAATATGTAGATATCTTCTCTGAAAATGTGATGCAGCTAATGAATGTCTCTGCATAAAACACGTTCCACCAGTAATTTTTCCATCAACTAGATTACTAGTGTAATCTGCATCTGAATTTTCTTTTGACCCAAAATTAACATTAGTTGGATATGATAGATCAGACCGTGAAGTTGCAATAAATTCCTTAAAATCCTTTTTAACAACTTTTAAATGAAATTCTTTTGAATTTGAATTGAAACCGTGCATATAACAAAGAATGAACATAGTGTCAGAATGTGAAAAACAAATATATCCACGTGTATCTTGAGTAATCATTAACCAACATTGTTAATCCAAGCAAATCTATATGAAATAGTTCAAAAATGATTGGTCAACAATTTTTAAAATCAAAAGCAACATTTATTTCATTAGCACATAACTGGCTAAATTAAATCAGGTTATGGTGCAGATTTTCACATTTAATATATTGTTCAAGATAAATGCACCATTACCTATTTTACCTTTACGATAATTTTTCATTTTTGCCCATTGTGATTATGTCACCTTTATACTAGACTAAGGAACTTTGATTTGTCGCCCGTCGTATACTTGGAACAGCCAGAATTCAGGTAACACTTTTGAACTGTTCCTTAGCCTGCCACCATACCTACACGAGAAAAGACTTTTGCGACCTATTTGTTTTTATAGGTCCATGGTTGTTAGTGGCAAATGATTTTGAAAAATACATTTGAGCAGACCCAAGACTATTTATATTCGTTCCTTTCGGCATCCAGATTTATTCGACTTTAAGGGATTTTACATTCGTGCCTTTGGAAACCCAAACTGGAATGGTTTTCACGTGTTTGGGTCTATGCCAGCAAATATTGTGATTGTGTCCAGTCTTTCCACAAATTGTGCACTTGGAATTGACTTGATTAATTTTACTTCTAACACGTTTAGATTGATTATACCCAAGTCCTTGTCTAATAGTATTAACAGTTTGTTTCCCTAATAGCATATTTAATGATTTTTCTCCTTTGGAAAATTTTCTTAATGTTGAGGACAATTGTTGGACTTATGTTTTGAGAGTTCCATTTTCATTCAATAATTATGTGCACTTTTTAATGGAATTTTCCCTTCTAGCGTTTTCACTCTCTTTCAAAATCAGAATTTCATTTTCAAGTGATTCTATATTAATTTCTGATTTTTTTATTTCTTCTTCAAGTGATGGACACTTATCACACTTAAGCCTCTTGGTTTGATAGTTTTAACCAATTGATCAAGCTGTTTATTTAAATCTATCAAAGAATCTCTTTGTGATCCAATTTTAGCGTATTTTTTCCTATGTCGTTCAAAACAGCCATTTACTTCGTGGAAATATATAAGTAATTCTGAATGAGTGAGTTTTGATACCTCGCTTGGCTCATCATCGTCGCTATCAGTTATAACACCTCGAAGGCACAGATCTGCTTTTTCACTCTCACTGCTGGTGCTTTTATAATAATCATCACTTTTATTCCACGTGGCTGCAAAATTTCTCCTTTTTGATTTCTTTCTTGGTCGAGTCGATTTTGAGGACGATTGGGCTTGATGTGACTAGATTTATTGCACTTGTGACAGATGATTTCCCGCTCTTTTGGGTTGTCTAGAACTTTGACTATTTTGCTTTTCAATTGTTGATTTAGAGCTAGATTTACGTATCTGCGATTCCACTTCTTGAATCTCTTTATTAGTAACGCCAGCTCAGCTGCTCCATCATCATCATCACTTTCTGTTGTTCCTTTAAGAGCTATTGACTTCTTTCGATTATCATCTCCTTCACGTTCTTCTTTGAATTTCATTTCTAGCTCATAAGTGGTGAGAATTTCGATGAGTTCTTCAACTTCGATTTGTTCCAAATCTTTTAATTCTTGAATGACAGTAACTTTTGCTTCAAAATTCCATGGAAGGACTCTGAGGATTTTTCGGACTATTTCCAACTCTGTGTATGATTTTCCGTGAGCTTTTGATTTGTATACGAGACTAGAAAGTTGTCCGTACATCTCTTTGACATTTTCTTCCTTGGCCATTGTGAAATTCTCGTATTCTCTACTAAGCATAGCAAGGCGAGATTTCTTGACTTGAGATGTTCCTTCGTGAGGCACTTCAAGTGTGTGGCATATTTCCTGCGTAGTTAAACAATGCGAGACACGATTAAATTCTATTTGATCCAATGAACAAATATAGAACTCATAGCTTTAGCATTAGCATTCTTGTTATTTATTTTCTAGATCTGTCCATTGATCCATTGGTTTATCTACTTCCTGATTATCTACCACTATAGTTGGTGTTCTGCACCCTGTCTCAACAATATTCCAAGCATCAATGGCTTTTAGAAAAAATTTCATTCTATTTTTCCAACAAGCATATTCACCATTGAATATTGGTGGTCTAACTATGGACTGACCCTCATCAAAAGCATTATTAAAGAAGTCATTTTAAAAATTCAAATTTTTAAAACAAAAATTAGTTTTCGAAAAATCAAATTTTTAAAAACAAAACGGGTTTTTGTTCCTAGCTCTGATACCACATGTTGTATCGATTTCACCCTATCGGGGGGTGAATATGGTGATACTAATAATTATAAAAATTTAATGCGAAAGTATATAAAATAATCGCGGTACTAATAATAGTGGAACAATAGCAACACAGATAATAGCAGAATATAAAAAGCAGAAATAGAACAACACAGATTTCCCAGGTTCGAGAAAACCCTACCTACGTGCTGCCCCTAAGGTTTCTACTGGAAATTAAGTAGTCAAACGCTTACACACGTAAACTCGCGACACCCGCTATTGACTAACTTAACTCTACGCTCAAAACTCTGCCACAACTCAGCCATTGAGTTGCAAATTCTCGAACTACACCACTGTAGTTCGTCCCCTAGCCACACGACTAGAATTTACAAAAGTTAAAAAGAAAAATACAAATTAAAACAACTTAGAACAATAAAACCCTAATTTAAATAATTTAAAGCCCAAAGGAGATTTTATGCTGGCCCAAAAATTAAATAGTGATAAACACTATCTCTTCTTTTCCTTTTATATTATATCAGCATGTATCTCTTTCGTTTGTGAGAAAAAAAATGTCTGCCACGTTTTCTCGTTCATACCTCTTTAAGAAAATTAGGGCTTCCTAAAATTTGAAGGCGTCGACTTTAGTTGCTCGATCGAATAGATGATTTATTGTTCCTTACTTTGTGGATCGATTTTTTTTTTGAATTGTAAATGGCTGCTTCAAATTTGGCGAGTTCTATAAATTTGGTATGTGGTTTCCTTTAATACTCTCGTTGATATGCTTTTAACTCGATTGCTATAAGCCGATGATGTTAATAGTATTTATAGGGTTTAATCCTATGTTTTCATCCGAATACATTATTTGAATTCGTCTGAAACTTTAGCTCGGCCATTCGATTTTGCTTGATTGCATACTATTTGATTAGACTAGTTTGATTCATATATCCCTTTTCTTGATAATTACATCTTCGATTTTGGCTAGTTTGATTTTTTCATGGTCATCACGACTTTCATTTTGATTCTCTAGCATTTAGCTTGACGTTGGTTCCGTTCGTTATTCCCTTTGACTTCAGCATTAATTTTTGATAATATTCATATGTGTTATCATCTGGCTTTGACTTGTTCGACGTGTGTGCTTATGCCTGTAGCATTTTTGACCTGATGCTTGTAGTTATTGTGTGACTGTACTTTGGTATTGCAGTCTTATTCACCACTGCATATATGTTGTTTCCTTGCTCATCTTTGTGTCATGTCTGAACTTATTTGCATCGCACTATCCATTGCTTCATCAATATACATACACACACACACACTTAAGTATATATGCATGTCTGGTTTTGTTTGAAGCTTCATGAAGTCACTTGTTCCACATGAGTCTGGTTCCATATGAAATCCTTTTGTGAATAGCATATATATGTCAGTGTTGCTCCTCTGTCTTGCATTCCACTCTATTTCAATCATACCTCTGATTGCTGTGCTGTTTCACTTGATCTGGTCTCTATTGCAATATTGTACTAACCTGGTTGAAAATGTTTCATGACTCCACTGTGTACATTTGAGCATGTTGAACTGTTTCCATTGTTTACTTGAGTGTGATCTGTGCCTTTGTGTCATGCTATACATTTGGACTGGACTGGGTTGTGGCCTCTATTGCATGTCACCATGTGTAGACATGCATATGCATGTGTGTGTGTATGTTGTTGAGAATTTTCCCTGATCTAATTGCCGTTGATTTTGTTCCAGAGCTTTATTGCATTGTGTTATTCATATATACATTGCTCTGGTCTGAGTTGAGTTGCATCCCATGTAGTCTACTTGAAGTTGTAGCCTTGCTTGCATTGTTTGTGATCTGGTTGCACTTGTTGTTTTCTTGTGTCTGGTCTTCGAGCCAGTTCGCATTTGCTTCCATGTTGCCAAGCTTGCTTTGTTCTGGTTGGAGTCTTCATGTATCTGCACCTCTATTGTCTTCACTGATTCATTGTTGAACTGTTATTGGTGCACTTGATACTCTGTTGTCACCTCTGTTGCATTTTTTGAATGCTGGTCATGGCCAATTGATTCATAGTGTATATGTATGTATTAATGTATGTTTGTTGCACCATGAGTTGAACCTAGCATTGACTCAGGTTTGACCTTGTGCACGAATCATGATTTTATTTGTACTTGAGTTGAATCCAGCATTTTAGTTGGGTTTGACCTTGTGCTCACCTGTCCCTGCAGTTTTGTCAAGTGTATATTGATGTGCACGGCCTTGTGGCATGTACAGCGATACACTGTGTATGTCACAACATGTTCATGTATGATGAATTCAAAAATGAATATGATGATAAACAACCCAAATAACCGAGGCAAATAACATTTTCGAAATACACATTTTATTTTACACTACACAAATATTTCTTTTTCAATTTTACTACGTCAATGTGTATTTTGCAGATAACTCAGATGCTAGATTCAATCTGGAATAGAGTTGAAGTGTAATACGAGTGAATGAGTGAAATGTAGTGAGGTGAATATTGTAAATGGAAAATTGTGATGTACTCGAAATTGTATTGTAATTGAGATTGTGTATCTATAGTTAGAGCTCAAATTTGTACTAATCAAAATTGTAATAAAATATTTTTTGAATAAAATATCTGTTTGAATTTAAATTCGGTGTTATTTTTTTTGTTCAGTATATTCAATAGAAAAACCAATGAATAAATGAACAGAAAATTGAGCGCTTCACACATAGTTTCAACCTAAAACAACACTTGATCAATTGAACATTGATATAGCGTTGAGTGGATGAAGTAGTTTTTCTAAAACTCGACGGAATCGATTCAAATTTCATGCACTAATAGGCATGAATTATTCTGTCAATAAATTACTATTTGAAAGAAAAATATCAATTTTAAATAAGATAAATTGTGTATGCTTACAATAGTTGACATACAGTTATCTGAAATAAAAAAGAATTTATAATTTCTAATAAATAACATACTGATGTTAGCATACACTTACATACACTTGTCAATAATTCATATCAATTTGTACTGAACAAATAATTATGACATACACAACAGTACTGGAAAACTTATTGGCTTATATGAACAAATTAGCAGAAACTTATTTGAGTAAATTAGGACAAACAACATATAAATAATGAAAAGGATAAAAGAAATAATGCATTCATATCGTGATAAGATGCAAGTAAATCAATTGAAATGAAAACAACAAAAAACAAAGAAGCAAAACACATCAAACCTGTATCTTTTTTATTTCGTGGTTCAGGTTTTCCTGTTGCATGCACTTGACATTTCTATATTTTCGTAAACATTGATAGGATCAACATAACATCAAATAAAATCTGAAATTCAAGTTTCAAAAAACAAATATCAACAATTACAGTTTCATTTCTTATCATTTATCGACAACATATTCAGATAATCTCCATTAAAACTCAAGCTGATATAATTAAATCTATTCAATTAACATCTCCAAAACTAAATATAGCAAATGAAAAGTAGAAAATTTGAAGACATTAACCAAGTCACAGTGTAAAAATTCAATACCTAGCTACATGCATCTTATGCACCTTTGGTGAAAAAATATCTAGTGATTACACAAACAATGTATACGCAATATGGGTTGCCCAACTTTCTACTGAAAACAATAGAGAGAAATTGGTAGAAATAAAACAACAATAAACTATAAAATCTTTTTTCCAAGCCGTTGATAAAAGTATAAAATCAACTTGTTAGAGGTTGCCTCCAACATCATACTAATATATATATATATATATATATATATATATATATATATATATATATATATAAAATTAATATTGAACTAAAAGAAACTAAATATCATATTCCTATTATTGATTAGCCATAAAAGTAACGATAGCTCCAAACATTGCCATAGGTAGTGAATGTTGAATCGTTAGATTAGTCGGCACTGTTGACAAACTTTAATATAAGATAAAACGAATATGAAATGATTATACAACTATATCAAATGACAGTTATAGTAATTGCTAGAAATAAGTTGAGAGTGATAACATTTCAGTACTTAGAATAATTGAAAACATTTGTCCAATAATCAACTAATTAAGGATCAGCAAAATCATTAAACCTAATAGCAAATTACATTATAATAGCACATTGCATTCTAGTTTCTATGTTTCACATATAATCTACAAATAAATTACCATCTTTGCTTCAACCTCTCCAACTATCCCAAATTCAATTTTGTCCACCCTGAAACCAAGCTACTTTTGATCATCAGAACGCAATGAATTAGAATACAAAATAGTCATCACGTAAATTCAATTACATAGTTTGGAAATGAAGAATTTGTTCTAAAATTTACGAAATCCAGTGTTAGTCTAACATAAAAATAGCAAATAATTTACCTCGTCACTTTGAAATTATGAAGCAGATCTAGGGCGGAAAGGCGGACACTTTCTAATTCATCATCGAATTAAGCAAGCGATAGATTTTGGTCGCTTCTTGGAGGAAGGTAGGTAGGGTTTGGGGAGGAGACTTTTGGATCTCTGAACGAAAAAGATTTGGATTCATTGCATGAAAATAAACTGCAAAAAGTAAAGAGGAGGGAGATCGCTGGATAGAAGAAGGGAAAAGGCAAAAAAAAAAAAAACCGTAACCATTCATTTCGCAAAATACCAAGGGGCTTCTGAGCCCTTAAAATGCAACAGTAATAATATAGGTTATTATATTATAATGACATTCATACTATAACTATGCAGCTGAGCTGTCCACCATAAATATAGAATTGCTACGATTTGCCGTAAAAATCCAAAATTATTATAATGTACGAGTATATATGCACGTCCAGGTGGACTTGCATTTAATCACAATGTCCATGCATTTATGGTTACACCTATGGAATTATATTTGACAATACCATTGCTAGCATAAAATGAATCTGAAGCACAACTGAGAGGACCTAGACAACTAAAGAACATTCATAGAGCCAATAACTTATAAGCTTTCATGGTTTCTTTTGTTTTGACTTATTTTTCATTACCGAAAATGGAAATAATACTTGTGCTTCTATATTTATATACTCGTTTAGCTCATGTAGGCGTGAGCAAAAATGTATCTGAATACATCATCTTTTCAAATTCTATTAATAGTGAGAATTTAATGACATGATTTCCATCGTGGCATTTTGAAATTTTAAATTTGAAAGGTAATTCTGATATATGACCATGTTTATATTTTGAAATTTAAATGGTGGCTTCCAATAATTATTACTATGGCCTATTTGGGATGCATCATTTAAACTTAAAGATCCCATCAAAGTCGATGGCAGTTTTTATGACTGCCATTGTCTATGAAAGGTCAAGTTGTCACTCCTTAAATAATGAAACCGTTCATGATTTACTTTGACACTGTTTCCATCAGGAATTTTAGTTTCTTTGACCATGTAAATCAATGGTACTGCTTTTGTTTTGTGCTAAGTTATTAATCATTATACGTTTACCTTTTTTGCAGGCTTTGGGTTCATTATCTTGCATTTTTTATAATTTCATTTTCAACGTGTGTTCTTTTGTTGACCATACTTTCCAACATTACTTAGTTCAACAGATCAACGACTAAGAAAAGATAGAAAAAATGCATGCATGCATGATTGCCATGTCGTTCCAATTTATACCAGCATATTGTTAGACATAAGTATCAAGTGTCATCAATAAGGATAATTATTAGAAATAATTGCATTTTTTTAGTTTCAATTTGCACTCCGATAGCTTAAGGCTTCAAATATTTATGTTGGCTGAAACTAACCACAAATTTATAATTATCCTGGTAGCCAAATTATAAATCCAACATTATGATTACTAAATATAATTCAAAAACATCTATGTATGCTATATGAATTGGGAAAGTAAAGTTTAATTCGAACTGTTGAATAATTAGGATAGTTATAATCAATTCATTAAAAACAAAATGATTCAATTCAAAATAGGAGACTAACCACTTAAACTTGCGGCTCTTTTAGATAGTTACCCTTCTTAAACATTATAAAAATATTATATTGGCTTATTCTTCTATTCAGTACATTTTATCAAAATATTAGAATTTTTACCTTCACGTTGTATCTGCATAGGGTAATTGGAATGAAAGAATAATTGCTTTAACAAAATGAATATATAAACGCTCAACCTTTAGGTTGAAAGCAGTAATGTAAGATTAATGGTTAAAATGTATCAAAGATAAAAAAACTAACCTAACTAACTTTATATTACTTATTGTTCATGCAAATTGTTAGACATAAGTATCAAGTTTTCTTTGAATTTATACCATGGGGTCATGACTCATAATAAAGAATTATAACTGAAATAAATTTTGAATAGATAAATATGTACAAATTACACAAAATTTAGACTTTATAAACTTTGAGTACATTTCAATAAAACATTATCCAAGCAAATAAACAATATATAACTTAGTAAAATTTATTTGGCAAACAATTACGTACTCTAACTTGAACTTAAATAAGCTTTATTGCAATTCCTAATGCAACTTCAGCTGAATATACACTATCAATCTTCCTAAAACAAACAAAAACTATGCCTTCTAAGCGTACGCACCTTACCAAATTCATATTTCTATACAAATGATGTGACAGCCCATTCATAACAAAATCACTGTTGTGCATATTCAAAATAGCATATTCATTTCTTCAAAAAGACAGTCAGGTTAGTTGAATATGTATATATAAAGAATAACTGGAAATCCTAAAAGCAAGAGCTCAAAATTCTGACAATTTAAAACTGACATCAGAAGCAGCCACAGCTTGATATCATCAATAATTTTTTGCAACAATTGTCGGTGAAGACGATAAATAGGAAGCTTGTCTTGAACCAAAGAGAGAGATTCCGAAGATTGTAAACTTGATCGGTACTAATAAGTACTTCATCATTACTGTAAAATATTTATAAATAGAAAATGAATCAAATAATCACACAAACATATGAATCAAATAAATGAGTCGCCATTTTTATATTTTTTAACATTAAAAATAATAGCTACTTCCAATATATATATGTATATATAGCACTCATGTAAATGAATCACAAAATAAAAACAGAAGAGGTTTAACTACATAAATTTTATTGATGTTTCTAATTTGGATGATGTTGATGATAAATTTTTGACAGCAAAAAGGAAAACCTAAATATAAATAAATAAACGATTTCAAAATCTTATTTATTTTTAGCCAGTTTGATTTTGATATGGCCATGTAATGCCAATGCCGTGTGGACTTTCCCAACCGCACATGAAGAATTTCCATTGAGCTACAAATATGGTCATCTTAATCGGCTCAGTAAATCCATTAAAAAAGACAACAAATATAAAGTATTCACTATTTAGGCATATTAAAATATTATAGCAAAGGTAGTTTCATGGAAGTACGAACTATTGCCAAACTTTTATACATTAACAATGCTATACGAACTATTCAAGCCACTAAAAGGCTTCATTGATAGACCATAATTCTGCACATCTGCTACTACACAAAATATATTCTTGCCGCGTTAAAGAATCATAACAACTTCTGTATTCAGGAATGGATGAAATCCAACTCTTTGTTCATTATAACTCAATTCCAAATGCCTTTTCTGCATTTCCTCGAATCGAATCAGAAAAATCTTTCCCTCATTTCTTCACCAAGCCTTAGGTCGTAGTCGACCTACTCAGAATGTTATCAGAGCTTCTGTATTCAACAAATGTCTGCAGTCTCAAACAGAATGATGCCCAATACATTCCTTATACCATTAATGTTCCCATAGTCATAGATCGGCAAGTAAGTCCTCAAGCTTCAAATTATTTAACTGCTTAAATAAATGCCAATTGTATGCATGAAGAAAAGATAAAAACAATTTCAACATCATACCCTTGTTTCAGTTTCCAACTTAGCATCCAAAACTTTTACCATCAACTTATGGTATTGATTTTAACTACAGTGCCTCCCATTCCAATATTACTAATATTGAGCTCTTAAATAATATGATAAGAAACAAAAAAATATGCTAAGCACTGATTGTTTGTAGGTTAGATATTAGCTAAAGCATTTGTAGCAATTTCAAATTCTTTTTAAAGTATGAATGTCCCGTTATCATATAAGAGAAATAATCGATGTATCTTACAGCAGCAACCTGATGTCCAATTGTCTATAAGTCTATCTTCCTAGCAACTTCAAGTATGCTTCGTTTCGAGACCATTCACAAAACTGATGTTTCTGCACAAATATAAAAGCTAATTATTTCAAAATTTCAATATTTGAATCACTGTGTAATAAATAAACTTAACATTACCATAAGCTTCCAAACAAAAGGTGATATGAATTCATACTTGTGAATTTTATGCATATTATCCTTCCAGTAAAATGTTCACCATCATGAAAACCATATTTCAGTCATAAACTAAATCATTATCACAAAGTAATTTCAAATTAACCAAACACTTGTGGAACATAGTTATAGCAGCATCAAAAAAGTTGGCGAACTACTCTTATATGATAATTTTGAATTGAAACCGAGTATCAATAATTGTTGGTAGGATTCACCAAAATATTCACTTGCTTCGCATAACTCTTCAGAGCTAGAACACTCATTTACATCTTCAAATAGTCTTCCTGTCCTGCTCCGAGCCTTCATGTCCAGGTCCTTTCACATGTTGAGAGTTAGGCACTTTGTTATTGAAATTTTGCTCTGAAAGTCCAATGTTATATTTTCCCATTGTAGGTGGGTCTATATATCCAGTTGACATAAGTGCTTGTTGTAGCTTTGGTTCACCTTGTTGTTTCTCTATATGTATAGCAGCGGAGTTCCCACATGTATGAAGTGAGTTACTTGTAGTCTGCTTCCTTTTGGCCTCTGCATTCTCGCCAGACACCTCTGTTTGCTGTGTATCCAAAGGATGTGTACATCTTGCATTTGTATGCAATTGTTTAGTCTAATGAACTTTATGTGGTGGTGCAATGGAAGTTGAAGCATAATCTTCCTTCTGTAGGCATTCAAAAAGGTCATGTAGTGGAATTTCCTTTCCTATAGTCATAAATGGTTTCCATTGAGGAACTCGTTTGGCACCCACATACGCCATATTATCATGTTGTGCATCTTGTTGCCTATTGGGTGCATTTTTGGAATCTGCTCCAGTCCTTGTCCTTTGTGCCTGGTCAGAGGTTGATTTGGTTTGTTTAGTGCACATCTCCAAGCATGTCCAACTTTGTAGGATGACTTCTCTTGTTGGTTTTCTATATCAGATTTATCCATATTTTAATCATCCTTATGTATAAAAGGATCAGTGTTACCCTCTCTATCTTTATCTTGTGCTGGAGCTTTTTTTGATGTAGGGTGAGTTTGCTTTCCACCTTTAGGTTGCCATGATGATTTAACATTATTTACACAGTTTCTAGCGGAATGTCCAAATACGTTACAATTTGGGCAAGGTTCACCCTTATATTTATATCCTATTTGAATCTCAATTTACGGACCATCATAGTTCATTCCATGTACCGTATGAGGATAATCAAATGTAGAGTCTACTTCGACCAACATGAGCATAGTAAAGCCTAGGTTGTTTCGCTGTATTATTATCCATGAGCAGGATTCTGCCTACTTTTACCGAGAAAAACCGTCCATTTATTGAGAAAAACAATCCTAGATGGACCACGTATCTGATAGAAAAGATTATCAATAGTACAGAAAACAATAAATCTGCATAGAAAAAGTATTAACCAAGTTATATCAAAATTATTGCATGAAAAAATTAATGCAATAAAAGGTCAACTATTAATTTGTGTTGTAACTTAGAAGTGATAATATATTGCCTTAGTATTTTGTGTTGTAACTTAGACCGACTATTAATTTGTGAAAGTACATTTTTTACATCCGTGATTTCATCAGTAGTAGTTTCTGATTGCAACTGATAGGTAAACAGGCACACATAAGCTAGCATATTAAATATGAGGTAAAATATAAATATGGATACAAATGGTATACGCATCACCTGATATGAGGTAGTATTGATATTATTGTATTTTAATGCCTGACATCTGCACTACATCTCATTCACATTGCCTTTTCTATCCCTTAATCATCTTTTTTTTCATATGCAAACCACTTCTGTATATTTGTATGTCGCTTTTTATGTATCAAACTATGTGACTCTTCTTTGTACATGATTGGATGTTTTAATGTCCATACCTTTTTAGCTACCATTATTTTTAATGTCAGTAAACCCATGATATTAACATTATGATGTACTGTATGTTTGTTGAAATCTGCTGATATGTTGAAATTTGCACTTGTGGTGGTATTTATAAAAAATGCAGTGGTTTAAAAAAAAATATCTAAAAGTAGTCTACTGTAAACATCGCAGTAATAAATGGTGCAATACAATATCTAAGACTGCCTCTGTCTACCTGCAAATGCAAATGAAGAGTTAGTCAGGTCAAAAATACCATGTATCACCAATATTTATCTTAAATTTACTAAATCCAAATACTGACTAATATGGTGTAATTATTATCTTACACATACACTGCATAAGTATAACCAATCGATGTACAAACATTTAACACAATAGCTGATTGAATTGGACCAATAAATAAAATAGTAAAATCACTTAACAACGCTAGTATTATGTCGGTTCTCTATGGTTGTAAAATCATTAAATTTAAAACCGGTAGTAAATGATTTTACGAAACTTTTATTCTGATCTAAATTCAACAACTTAGTAAAATCCTAGCAATAGACAGACATAAATCATTGATGTAAATGCATTCAACATGTACACTACATATATTATGCACAAATTTAGTGTCAGCGATACTAAATTCAAATCATTATTAATTGATCATTATGAATACCTCAAAATCAATTTGGTTTGTAGTATTATCTTTGTATGACAACTGAACAGTTGTACCACTGATGACCGTATCAGCTCTTTATATCACAATTGTATCAGTTCAGTTGAAAAAAGCAACAGATGAAGGAAAACCGAAACAAAATAAGAAAAATGTCCAAAACCGTTAGTGAAGCGATTAAGAACTAACATTGAATTTAAATTTATCATATAGGGTTTTAAAATCCGTTGAGGCTAATTTCAACATATGTACATGAAATTACCTATGGTCGTCATTGAGATTAATCGTCGTTAATTCCACTGGCTCATTAATCGCTAACCGTCCCCAATTGCCAATCATGTTGCTGCTGCGCATGGTGACAGAGCTAGGAAAATGCTCAAAATCGTATGTAATTTGAGCCATTGATTCAACACATTATTATTAGTAATTAACGGTGTAAAGTGCAAATGAGAATAGGTAAATTTGGTAATTGTTGTTTTTCTTTAATAGAACAAACTTGAAAAAGAAAATAATATGATTTGCATAAACTTTTTCTAAGAGAAATAAATTAAATAACAACCAAGTATAAATAAATATTAATCAACTATGTAATTTCTTAAATTCATTGAGTCATATATCTTGATCGATTGAGCAAATACTACATGATCATGTAGTTTTAATGATTAATTACTATAATTTGGTAAAAATATGAACAACAAATTGATAATTATATGCATAAACCGTTCAAAAAATATATGAAGTTACTATATTACATAATTGCAAACTTGAAAACAAAATTGTATGCTTCAAACTTATACCCAAGGATATCATAAATAAAGCTCTCTTTGTATGTATAATAAAATGACCATAAAGATATATTTACATCTATATTTTCAGTTCGTTTATACCCAAATTTTATAGAAGGGAAATAGAAGTTTTAACGACATTTGTTAATTAAAATTTACAGTATCCAAGCATGCATTCAAAACGAACTTTGCTTGGGAGTGTTGGATCTGTGCAGAACTCACCCAATCATGCATCAATTAATGAAAGATAACAATTCAAGCATTTTTTTTTTCCAAAAGCAGCGACTTGAATGAATCAACTATATTCCCTTCTAAAATGAATGGAACAAACTAAAATAATCAATGATTTTCTAAAATTATAACGTATGTAGCTGAACTGTTAAATTCAATTTTGATTGAGCAAATCATTTGTCCATAAATCAAGTAATAAATTGGGAATCATATTAGCCTCAGCCTAAGATTTGGATACTATGAACCAAGTATAAATAAATCTATTGTTCTATAACTTGAAGATTAATAAAAGAAATTTGTCGTTCAAATTCCAGTTTCTTTACCTTGGTCTTTAAAATATCAGCTGAGTGGAGTTGGCATTTATTTTAACAGCAACCAATAATACTGCCGAACCGAAAGAAGATATTATAAATAGAGAAGTTGTTCAATTAATACCTAGTTAATCCAAAAGTTAAAAAGCGTAGCAAACCACAAATAAATAACGCATGAATTCTTGTTGGAAAATAACAAACTAAGAAGTAACAGATTCGTTCAGGTAAAGTTTAACAGATTCAAAATATATCAGTAGAAAACTTAAACTTAACAGAGGGTACTTCAAGTGTTTAGGAGATCAAAACCAATTCTGTGTACATCTTTTCGTTATCTACAGACAGTTCCACATGTTTTCAGATATTTATTAAATCTGCTCAGGAGTTGATTTACTGCATTGGAGTTGATTTTTGATTACTGTCGCTTACTGGAAGTATTGGTTATATTACGCTTTTGTTAACTTTTTTAAACTCCATTATCAACCTTAGCTATTGGGTTATTGAAGTAATCAAACTAAACACAATCAGTTTTAATTCGATTTCTTAGTCTTTGACATGGATCATATTAACATTTTCAATTTCTACAGTGAAGAGAATGTGTAAAACAAAATAATGAATGGCCTACTCTTCTCATGAATAATTAAGGAACCCAATAATACTCAAAATCCAAGTACTTAATGAGAAGTGATGAATAGTTACATGTGATTCAAGTCTAATGGATATAAGATCTATGATGATTGAGATAAATTGTTTATTTTCAGTAAAACCGACAAATTCAAGTTAATTTCTAGCCTAATCGATAACTGCCTTTGCAGATACGACTCAAAATCCTAAGCAATTCCTGCTTAATTGATAATCATCATTGTAGACACTGATCAAAATTTTCAACGATTCGTGCTTAATCGATAATAGAAACCAGTTACTGAAAATCTGCAAAAAATTACCTGAGTCTAAAATCGTAAAGATCAATGATGCTTGAGCTTATCTGCTTAGTGTTAATCGATAATTTCCATTAGAAGTGAGAGAGCCGATTTAGGTTTTTTTTCCTACAGTAAGCGAGAAGGGAGAGAATGTAGATGCAGAACGTCAAAGAGATACTAATCAAATCGTAAGCAACTAATGAAATTCAATGAATAATTACCTAAGTTTGATATTGTATGGCTATCGATGCTTAAGTGATGAACGATAATTGCCATTAGAGATTGGAGATGAGAGAGCCGATTAGTTTTTTCTTGTAGCAAGGGGAAGAAAGAACACGTAGAAACCGAACGTAAAAGAAAAGGGCATCTGGATGTAAAATAAAAGAAAGACAAAGGGTATTCTAGGTATTTTAAAAAGACACGAAGTAAATCAATGTAATGAATTCTCTTTATTAGTAGTAGAGATGAAAAGTTGCTACGAGACAGAAACAAGGCTAGAAGTGATGGCAGAGTTGTGGTAGGTAGATGACTGTAGCCATACCTAACGGTGTAGAGCAGAAACTGTGTATAATATAATGCTGAAGGGTGACAGAGCCGGGCAACAACATAGTAGAGAAACTGGAGCAAGGCAGACCACTTGCAGCACAAGTGGTTGATAAATGCAGCAGCCAAAAGAACAGTGCCGAAGATTTTCTACATATCTCTGAGTTGTAGTGCAGGAATATTGCTTGATTCTAAAAATCAAAATCCATGCATGGTTTCTGCCTTATAGAAATATATAGGCATGTTGGAAAAATGAATATACATCAGCGATTAATTTGGAAAGACAACAAAGCTGGAAGCACAAGAGGGGGAGGAGATAAGTCTAAGCCTAGGTCTGAGTAGTGAGCATGACAAAACTTGTTGATACACTGAAAAAAGTTGATAGGAACATGCAGGGAAGTAGCAGAGTGGCATGGTGATGCCAAACCAATTTAACAAACTTATATAACTTTGATACACATACTTGTGTGTGTGCACGCATGCACGCCCGCATGTATAAATTCTACAAATTTAGTAAGGATAATTAGATTAGAAGCAGCAAACCATTTATTAAATCATGCATCTGCCCTTGACAGAATTTGTATGCTAATCCAAAAACCATTATGAAAAAAACATACCTTGCATTCGAAGAATGAGGAGGCTCATAGTTTCTTCTGTTAACAAAAAGTCACACTCAAACAACATGAGAGTGAATAACATAGGAATCGTATCCCGCACCTTGGCATAAAGCTAGGGAAGAGTATATTCTACAGGATAAAGATTTTCTTTAAATGTTAAGCAATAAATAACTAGAATGATATAGCTATGAGAAAAATAATGTGATAATGTGATGATCTCAGCAAAAATATGCATCCTCTTTATAATGCAGTGTTTATGTTCTGTACAAGTTGTAAGCAACCAGAAAATTAAGATAGCCGCATGATATCCTCTTAATTGTATCTATATCTGCTAATCAATTGAGATACTTCAACAATAATACTATATGAACTTTGTTTATCTGAGTGCACATAACAAACCATATCCACAAACTTAACAGTATGCCAGTGTACATATACGACCAAACCAGTATATTATCAATATACACCATCAGCTCAAATAATCTCCTGAACTTAACAGTCAATATAGTACAGTTTGTTTATCTTTAACATTGTGTATGATAAAAATATTTTATTTATTTACTGATATTTTTATTACACTTAATTGATACATATTGTGCTGCTTTATATAGAGATAACAAACAAAGCATACAATATTTATATTGGGCTTTGAGCCTTGGGCTGTATGATATCTTTATACCCATATTTGCATAGTTATATTGCTTCAGAAGAAACCCGTGGTAAATATGTATTCCACCACTTCAGTATCTTTTAATACCCCTGCTCAAATTTAGCTAGGTTTTCTACTTCTCTTCCTCTTTTCCACCGCCATCATCTGCAATTAATTCTGACTTTAATTTGAGGAATTTTTTTTTACTGAGGGAGCCTTGGTTAATACATCTGCTCTCTGATGGATGGTGTAGAGAACCAGCATTTTCGACCCTCGAAAATAGACATCAATGCGTTCACCAATAGAATGTTGAACAATCGAGTGCCGGAAATATCAGATCGCTAGGGGAGAAGAAGAAAGTAGAACAACAATCACAGAATCTCACAAACGCAGCGGAAGAAAATATAATATATAATAACAAATTTTTATACAAAAAGAATCTGCAACTGTTTATACTTACAATCATCAAAGTACAAAAAAATCAATACATCAATCCAGACAGTTATAATCACCGGTCTTGATATACATAACTCACACAGCGGAAATACCCAAGTACGTGATATACGTCTGAACTCCTCCAGCTCATCTTCTGAGTTCTATAGTATTCTAGCCAAAATCTGTAATACTCGGGTCTGACCCGAGCATTATAATAAAATCACACCCGAGTCAGTCTGAAAAACCAGAGTGAGAAAACACGCCCAATTTGAGTTATTAACTTTTCTCAAAATCTTTTAAAACAGAGGTATCTCGTAAGACCACGTCACACATAAACACGATTGTTTTTTGCCTTACGATAACCAAAACGATTTTTATCAAAATCATCCGATCTTATAATAGTGTCTATAGAAAATATATAGAAAATACCTGAAATGCTTGCATCTCACGTTTTAGCATAGTTGGGCACAATCAAAACCATACGATGCTTATTGGAGAATGGATCACATATAATGACTGGGCCACTGGAGTATCGCCCATCACATTACACCTCCAGAAAAAGGTACGGATGATCTCGCTGAGACCCCCTGCTACACAAGACCGGCCTACCCTTAACCTGGATAGACCGATTATGTTATCACCTCGGGCGTTCCCACCCTTAAAAATCGAGTGCTAGTTTTCTCATGCATAACCATATCCATAATATATATGTTTTTTAAGATATCTAGAAAAGTGATAACATACTCTAATTGGGTGCGACCCACTTATCCTTGCTGCATCTCCGCTGTTTTAGTCATTCCCGGTTGATGAGGCTAGAGGCTTAGCGTTACCTTTTAAGAAACAATTCTACTTAGAGTGCTCATCGTGCTCCAATGACGATGTTTTAATAGCATTCGTCCATATAAGTTGTCCTAGGTCTGGACAAACCGAATCACCGTCTTCATTATCTCCACGGTATTCATTCGTAATGTTCAAACCAGATCGAAGTGGTTTTGAGATAATTGAATCTGATTTCGATCTCTTTGAAACGATTCACGAAATTAGCTAATATAGATAGTCGGTTATTTAACTATCAATAAAACATCCATATGCAGTCACTAGGCCTTATTATAAATTTTTTCCAAATATTTATTTTCAAAATATCTATATTAGATATATCAAACCCTTCCAACATTTGAAAACCATTTCAAATATTTAAATCCGTTATAGGATATCTCCAAACCATCTCAACACTTGGAATATTACCAAATTTCCATTTTTATTCTTAGAAAAAATATTATAAGACTTATTTTCCAAAATCCTTTCAAATATTAACACTTAAGAGAATATTTTATGACTTATCTCATAAGTCTTTGGAATTTACATTAATTCCTTTTCCTTTTCAAAACTGGTTATATCCACTTAAATCTCTTATATCTATTTATAACTTCTCCACGACTTTAGATTCAACCCCGAAATTCTTATTCCTAATATTACAGAACCTCCCTTAGGTTCCAGAATTTTATTATAAGATTTTCCTTTTATAAAATCATATCCGTTAAATAAACTTCGTTCTCAAATCTTGAGTGAATTTGTTAATAAATTCCAATCATTCCAGATCTATATACATATGATAAGTATTTAAAAGAATAACAATTTATTTGTAAAAAATGTTTACGTAATTATTTAAAATATCGAAACTCTTTTTATAAAACATCAATAACTCAATTTTAGATAAACAAATCAATTTTCAAAGCTGATTTTAAAAGTTAGAATATACTAAATAAATACTTAATATTTGAAAATCTACTTACCGATGTATTTCAAAACTACTAGTTCAAATTACATAGTTTAATAAATAAAACTTCCCTTTTTAAAAACAAATTAACTTCTTGAAAATAAAGATATATTTCCCAAGCCTCAATAAAAAATTAATTTATAACTTCCTCTTGATTTTCATCACATAGCTTCCATTCCGATCTCCTTAACCATTTCCGTTTTCAAAAATAGTATCCACTATTTTTTCCTTGCATATTCTCATATTCAAATATAAATTCACCCAATGAATTTTATGTTCCCAAATTTTCATCTGTTATTGATTTTCCTTTATTTATAAACATCATTTATAATTTTATAACTCCGTTGATTTTTAACTTATTTATAAAACAATCTTATTTATAAAATTTTATTCCATAAATCAATTTCCTTATGAATTTCATTTATTGCGCTGACAAAATTTTTAATATCGATTTTCAATTTCTTCTTATATTTTTTCTCTCGGATACATTTTAAAAATCTTTCATTTAAAAATCTTTTATAAATTATTTTAGAATCTCTATTTAAAATATATTTTCTTGAATTTTTAATTACAACCCAAAAATTAATTTTATTATTTTATCCAAATCAATTTCTTTAAAAATAATCCAAACTTCGATATAAATATCTTTACATCAGAAATCCCCTTTTAATTCCTTCAAATTAAAAAAAATTATGGTATTTAAAATACCAAAATTCAGGCCAATGCTACTATAATATCCAATAATTCACATCACAACAATAATCTATAAAAATTATTCTATCACATCATATATCATTATATATGAAATTTAAAATCAACATTTTTGAGGTATCCAGTTGGATCCCTCCAACCTGTTTCCCTACATCCACAGATGTTAATACAACATAAAAATACCAATCCTACTTCGAGAGGAATATCGTGGTATAAATGGTCATCCGCTATTTTGCGAGGAGCACAGGGTCTCATCCGCTATAATGTGTGGGAATATCATTCCAAATACTAGTATATACATATACACCACTATATATATAATATAATATCATTCAACTGATAATCAATTCAACCAAACATCTAGAATTAATTTTAATATTTAAAATTAAAATCTAGCAGTCCAAAAAGAGTGAGATCTACTCACAATGATTTTCGAAATTGCTAATCATTCCAATTCCAAATTATAGTGTTTTCCATAATGATTCCGACACACTTATTTCATGATTTTTGGACCTTGCACGATAAGATATTCACAATAAAATAGTTTGATTTTAAATTAAAATTTCATTATACTAATTATAGTAATTAAATTAATCATTCATGTTTACCTTCTTCATCCCGTTCGAACCCAACTTCATGCTCGCCGCTGTTTCCAGCATAAACCCATGCCTTTGCCTTCACTCCTACCATTATCGTTCTTCCCCTCCTATCGAACACACGCAGCACCGAACCACCCACCTCCAGTATGCGTGCCCTACCCTCCACTGTGCCACCAAAGTCGCCTACACTCCCACGCAACCCCACTATCGTACGCCCCGATCGAGCTCGCCATGGCCACTAGAACCATCGCCTATAACTTTCGCCCCTAACATCCTACGTATGCATGAATCCCTAATAACATGAACCCCTCCCCACGCTCGAATGTGACACCCACCGTCTCTCCTTTAGGCACTCGAGTTAATGCCAGGACAATTCACGACAATTGAATTCAAATTTGGCCCAAGCCTCGTGTGAATTAGCTCGATTGAGAATTTTTTTTATTGGAATGATATTTCATTCTCGGTTCCCTTTTTTCCTGTGATCTTTTTTTGCGTTCGATTTCGATTTGAAGACTGAAAGAGGAGAACAAATTTTAAATCGGGGAAAGTTTCGTGAGTACGAGGTATATGGCGAATCTAGTACGATTATAAGGTAGCTTTGATGTGAGTCAGGTCGGCTGAGAATTTGACATGGTTAATTTTATAATTTTTAATATTGAATTTATCTCGTTGCGTACCTCGCAAATTCGAACCCCTATTTAGATGTGCCACCTAGCGTTTATAATGTCATACCACTATTTTGAATGCCATGGAAAAGGTTTCGAGATCTAATTCGATCGTATGGAGAAGATAGCTGTTTGAATCCAATTATTATATTGAATTTTTCGATATTAAATTCAACGCGTTTATATCCCGTACGACCAAACGATAATTCCAAATGCTAAGTAATTTGAAATCTGGTAATAATACACTATTATGGATCCAAATGCTATTTTTAATCATCGATTGAATCGACATTTCCAAAACTTACGAAATCTCTTGAAATTTTCGGTTTTAAAACTAATAAACTCAATTCTGATTCAAATAGAATTTATACAAACATTGGAAATTGTTTCGATTCATAAACAACTCCAATTTTCAATTATTTGACGATTTTCAACAATTAAGTTTATTCAGTAAATCGCTATATTTGGAATTCAAATTCATTTTAAAATTTTCAATCGACATATACATATTCAAAAATTAAATTATGTTCCAAAGCAATATTTAAAACCACTTAAATACTCAAAATCAAACAACGAAAAATTCGGGTCGTTACGTTCCTCCCCCCTTAAAAGATTTTCGATCCCGAAATTGCTAAAGCAGGAAAAACACTCCAAACCAATTAACTTATCAAAACCCACTTGTTAAAATTTGGTATTCACTTTTCTAATCTTTTAGTTCAAACTAAACATTTAGTTTTCATCTCTGATTCAAAATCCATTCTTCCAATTTCAATTTAAAAATCAGCCTTTTTAAGTTAACAATTTTTTAAAAAATCCCAAAAATTTTCTAACCTAAATTCCCAAAAAAAATTTGACAGAGTCTCCTTTGTACGAAGTACCTTTTGCAATATGATGAGAGAGATAAGTATATATACATCGACCCACCCGGTCGAAAAACAAGATATATATCAATATGTTATTATTTTGTGATATTTAATCCGAAAACGTTCCTTTTTAGGGTTTTTTTTAAGCATTATTAAGCATTAAGCATTATTAAGCAAGCATTTACATCAAAAGCAATTTCACAACCCAAATCTAGCGAAATAGTCCCTCCGTGCCTGTACTTACTCAATTTCAAACACATAAGTGCCAAAACATGAAATTCTAATACGTTTCATTTATTCACCTAGTTAACACATGAATTTCCAGTGCATTCTAAACATATATTTAAAAGCAATTATGAGGTTCCAACACCAGTTTAATTACTTTCAATCGATCCATATATCATTTCATTCAATTTGAAATGATTTACAACCAAATTCGTCTACATCTAATTCATTTTATATCAACAAACCCATATCTATTCCAAATTGATTAAAAATCAATTTATTAACATTCTATTCATCCATAGAATTTTATTTACTTTCGTTTGTGTCCAACAATAATTTTTCTCTGCAAATCCAGCGTTATTTTTTTTGGCAAGGCCAGCCGGTTTTATATTGTGCCGTCCACTTTTTATTACGAACATAATAAAAATTGAAGTACAGGAGTAAGGTTGAGGCACCTTAACTACTAAAAAGAAAGAAGAGAATACAACACAGGAGTGTGATAGCACGTCACAACTACTAAAAGTAACTAACAAGACCGGGACTCCTCCGAAGAGGAAGAGACACCAGCAGCATCATCCACCTGGGAAGGAACATTCCCAAGTAAACCAAAGAAAGGGCGAAACAGGACTGCAAGAGAAGGATCATAAATCACAGCATCATAAGAGTAAATAAAAGATTGATCCCAGGAAGTATCAGCTAACACGATGGAATTTACCATAACATACGAACCATCCAAGTCAAGAACCAAGGAATCACCAGATGGACTGTAATAAAGGCATCGAAGGTCCGGTAGATTGTCGGAAACAAATCTAAAATAGGAATTATCCACCGGGTTGAATCGCATGTCAGATTGGAGATCAACCCAACAACGCTCAGACTCAGCCCAAACAACTTGTGGCAGAGACTTAGAAGGATCCGGATCATCAAGGGCAACTGTAGAAATATCACCAGAAACAATGGAAGAAGGGCGAGCAAGAGAAGGCGGCGGATCGGGGTCAGATAAAGGATCAGCTGGTGGGGGAGCGACCTGAACTTTGGGAACCCATTTCTTGAGCGGAGGCCGAGGAAGTGGGATCTTAGGTGGTGCAGGGGTAACAGCATAATGCGAGCAGGAAGTATCTAAGTGGCCAAATGAGTGCAGGTGGAACAAATGTCAGGGACCCATCCATAACGAACACGAACATCCACCACGTGGCCAACAACAAGTTGAACAGGAATGGAGGATGGGAGAGGCTTAAAGGGAGAAATCTCAATCAGTGCTTTAGCGTACACCAGCTTATCACGCGCAACGGTATTAGAATCAAAATTAATTTACCAACATTGCAAGCGAGCCAGTTCAAACCAAGCAGCGGTTGAAGAGCAGATGGAATTTGAGAAAAATACACCCAAACAGGGATAGAGAACTTGCTCACGAGCACTTGCAACCGTTGGAGTCTAGGGAGTAACAATAAATAGTTTCCCATCGAAAAAGGAAGGCTCAGCCTCAAGAACACGACTGCGATCCTCAGGGGAGGAGAACAATAAGAAGTACATGGAGTCAACCAACTTAATACGTAGGTTACCACGCAGCCTCCAGCCCTACGACAAACAGCAGATGTATCAAGAAGGCGATGCTTAGGGTCCAAAAAGAAACCAACCAAATATTCAAAATAAAAGTCAATACCAGCTTGCATAACATTTGAAGGAGGGATCATAACTCCATTTTCCTCAATGATATCAAACTCAATTGGTTCATAAACTCCAGCATTACGGGGTAACGATGTAAAAAGTGAAGACCAAGATTTGGAACCAATTGTGGCAGGAGCAGCAGGACATTCCTCATAACCATCAGAGGTTGAAAGAATTGGACCAGGATGGGGAGAGGCTGCTATCAAAGAACCACCAGAACTCAAAATAGTGAGATTGGGAGCAACTTTCTCAGGAGCAATCGGTCGAACAACTAATGTGCAACGAGCACAACATGAAATTTCAGCAGAAGTTTGATGCATTAACTCACAACCCAACACAGCAGAATCACCACCATTTGCAACAGAAACAATTCCTAAGACAACATTCTTAGCGCTACAAACAGCAGCAACATCAATCACACCCGAAGGCACTGAAACGCAAGATTCAAGACCATCAAAAGTTCTCAACTCATCAGTTCGCAAGCCGTGACTTACAACAGGAGCAAAGTTCAAAGTCTTAACTGAAGGCAGAGGAGGGAACTCAGCATCAGAAAGCGAGGGTGGCATCATACATGTGGACACAGATTGCTTGAATCTTCTTCCAGATCTAGTAGATGAGGGCGAAGAGGGAGGAGCATAGGCGAGGATAGGAAGACGAGGGGGAGGGATATGCATAGGAAAGGAAAGAGTGGCGGGAGAAGAGGGCGATGGAAGAGACGAACGGGGTAGAAGGAACTACCGAGAAGAGGAAGACGGAATCATGCAAAGGAACGAACAGTGGAACGCCAGTAAAGTCAATTTTGAAATCATTAATCAGCGTTATTCATTCAATAGAATAATCATTTAAGCTTATAACTATTTTAAATTGATTCCAAATCAATTTATATCCAATTTTATTCCATTTCAAATTTATTTTCAATCAATTCAATTGCATTCCATTCATATCCACTTTCATTATCCAAATCCTTTTATTTAAGTTGATTCCATGCTAATTTATTAAATAGCCATTCCATAAATTTATTTAAGCCAAAATATTCACTTAAGTTATTCCGTTATTTTTAAATTATTTCCACCTTATAACTTAAGTTTATTTTCTTTTCAACCAACTTCCATTCCGTTTACTGATTAATAGTTAGTTCATTCATTTTATTCACTTTAATTTCGATTCCATACTCAAATTCATTTTTGAATTTATTTGAATGATACCAAGGCCACATTCAATTTATTTATACTCAAATTGGATTTATTTATAACTCAAGTCATTACTATTTCAATTCAATTTTTTTTTGAGAAAAACGTGTGATCCTCTACTAATAGAGGAGAGCACATATGTGAATATATATATATATATATATATATATATATATATATATATATATATATATATCATGGATATAAGGTGCTACCAACATGCCTGGCATGTAACAAAAAACTAATATACATATATCAAAACTCAAATACTCCTAAGATGAGTTCCGGCAAGGCCGCCACCCACCGCACCTAAATATTGAGCTCCGACATGCCCACCGCCCGATGTTAAGATGTTGGAAGTACCAAAAAAGACTAAAGAAAAAACAGAACTACCGGATGACGTCGCAACTAATAAGAAATCTCCAAACATCTGATGCAAAAGGGGTGGAGAAGCAACTACTCTGAAGTGGATCTGCTGAGTAGAGAGACCAATCTGAAGACTCTGAATAAGAAGAAGGAATGATGAACTGAAGAATAGATCCTCCTAAAAAAATTACTCCATAATGAAGGTAGCAGTATCCTATATCTGAGGAGATAACTACTAGTAGTCCTGGATGAAGAAACTCTGCTCTGAGGACCTCTCCGCAAAATGATATCCAACAATCTGAAAACAAGAGTGCCTGTAAAATGAACCTGATATCCTATCTCCCATACCTATATCTGAAACATGACTAAGGAAAAAAATAGAATGATTCATATTTATATATATATACACATTTATATAATAAATATACATATATATGTATTTATAAGGAAGGAAAAAAACCTAAAAAAGACTGTCTGGATAATATAAAAGAAATGAATATCCCGAAAACTAAAACCAAATAGAGACTAGAACAAAAATAGAGACAGGTCTATCTTATGTACCTTTAATCATAAGTAAGCTATGATTAAAAGTAAAATCATCATATAAATTCGAGAAATTATAAATAATACTATTATTAATGTTAAAAAAAATCATCATATAAAAAATTATTATATAAATTTTATTTTATTTAATTCCACAACATTTCAAAATATATTTATTTCGCTTACACCTAAGTCGAATTTTATTTCTAACTCAAGTTCCAATTCTCATACTCACTTTTAATCCACAATCCAACTTACTTAACCCGGTTAAGCTCCATTTTTGTATTCAATTAACTAATTAATTTATCTAATTAGTTCTCTTACATTTTATAACTCAATCTGATTTTTACTTCAAAACTCACTTCATTTAATTTTTCTCGAGCCCAATTTCATTTTATAATTAAAGTTTGGATTTTTATTCCCTCACCCAAAAATATCAAATCATTTTTATTTTGATTTTACTATTTATAAATTTTACAAACTTTTTCTCATTCCCATAAATTTTATACTCGAATATATTCACATTTTATTATTTACTCAAAATTTACATCACTTATAACTCAAAATTTACATTACTTATAACTGAAAATTTACATCGCTTATATAACTTAAACATATTTTTATTTCGTTAATTTCATTTTTATTAGACGTATAAACTCATTTATTCACATTTCCAACAACTTTTACTTATATTTAATTCCATTCAAAATTTATAACTTATGGTTATATACTTATTTCACAATTCAGAATTTATATTTACTTCAATTCAATACTATTACTAATCCAATTCAAATTTTATAATTTATAATTATATAGTCACTTTATAATTCATATGTACATATTTATTCAATTCAATATTGCTCAAATCCAATTCACTTTTTATTCAAATTTAAACTCCTTTTAACTAACATTTCAAAACCAAATTCGAGTTATTCATACTTAAGTTAAATTTCACTCCAAACAAATTTATTTTAAATTCATTCAATTTCATATGTATTCCAATTACTTTGCTTAAGTTAACTCCTATTTCATTAATACTCTGTATTAACTCAATTTCAAATTCAATCAATCAAATTTTTACAATTTAGTTTATCCAACTTAACTTAAGTTGAATTTCATTTTAACTTTCTCACTTTAAATTTTATTCCAACTTCAGTTTTTCACGCTTCCCTCCTTATAAATATCATCTTCCATATGATTCTAATTTTTTTTTAAGAACTTGGTATTTATTTCAAATCCCTTTGAAATCAAATACACACACACACACACACACACTCTCTTTTTGGTTTAACAAACCACTTCCTTGGACTTTCAAAATTCACTTGGTTCCATTTCAAAATAATTTCCCTTCGAAAATTCCCAAAACAACACTTGTTTTCACCAAAAATATCCATATTAGTTTACTATGTTAGAAATCGATCACTTACAAGCTCGAAAATGAATACTAATGATGTTGCACAATCATCATCATGATTATTTTCCAACGACCGAAGTGAGTTCAGTGCTTTTGTCGCTTCCAAATCCGTTTAAAACCATTTTATATTCAAAAATATTTCCAAAATAATGTTACTACTATTTATTTCAAAATACCTTGGAAAACATTTACAAAAATCTCAAGGATTTAATTTTCTAAATTCTGGTTTGAATCCATTTTTTGTTTTTAACTCATTTGTGTAATTCACACTTATATAATTTTAATTTTGGTTTCTATAAACCAATTTCAATTTTTTATAATCTTGTTTTGATTATAATATTATTATCTAAACACTCCAAATACACCATAATAATTTCTTAAAATTATTTCTTTGATACAAAAATATAATTGGGGTAAAATTATTTCATTTACCCACTTCAAATCCATACCGTGTCAGTTTATCGTGTTTAGAAACTCATATCGATTTAGTGGCGTTACACTATTCGATCATAATTTATATGCCACTCAACAGATTATCAACACAGTATAAAACCATTTTATACTCACTAACAAATACTTGCTCATATCTATTAATACTCTCAACTCATTCGAGAGTACTACCAACTCGATATCCAATAAGTAATCCTCACCAAAGCCAAGGTTCTCGCTTAACCTTCAGCTCAGATACCAAATATAGCGAACTCGGAATTTCGACCCTCGAAAATCGACATCAATACGTTCATCAGTAGAGTGCCGAGCAAACGAGTGTCGGAAATACCAGATCCTTAAGGGACAAGAAGAAAAAGGTAGAAGAAAATTGTACAACAAATACATAATCTCACAAACGCAGCGGAACAAAATATAATATATAATAACAGATTTTTGTATAAAAATAATCTTTAACTATTTGTACTTACAATCATCACAGTACAAAAAATCAATACATCAATCTGGGCAGTTGTAATCACTGTCCTGATATACATAACTCACATAACAGAAATACCCAAGTACGTGATGTACGTTTGAACTCCTCCAGCTTGTCTCCTGAGCTCCATAGCATTCTAGCCAAAATCTGTAATACTCGATATAGCTCGAGCATTATAATAAAATAACATCCGAGTCAGTCTAGAAAACCAACGTGAGAAAACACACTCAATTTGAATTATTAACTTTTCTCAAAATCCTTTTTAAAAAAAAAGGTATCTCGTAAGACCATGTTACACATAAACACGATGGGTTTTTACCTCATGATAACCAAAATGATTTTTATCAAAACATCTAATATTATAATAGTGTCTATAGAAAGTAAATAGAAAAAGCTGAACTGCTTGCATCTCACGTTTCATCATAGTTGGGCACAATCAAAACCATACGACACTTATTAGAGAATGGATCCTATACAATGACTAGGCCACTGGGGTACCACCCATCACAGTACACCTCTAGAAAAATATACCGAGGATCTCACAGGGATCCCCTGCTACACAAGACCGGCCTGGCCCTAACCTGGATAGACCGAATATGTTATCGCCCAGGATGTTCCCACCCTTAAAACTCGAGCGCTCGCTTTCTCATGCACAACCATATCCATAATATATATGTTTCTGAGGATATCTAGAAAAGTGATACCATACCCTAATTGGGTGCGGCCCATTTAGCCTTGCTGCATCTTCTCTATTTTAGTCATTCCCGGTTGATGAGGCTTGAGGCTAAGCATTATCTTTCAGGAAACAATTCTACTTAGAATGATCATCGTCCTCCAATAACGATGTTCTGATAGCATTCGTCCATACAAGTTGTCCGGGGTCTGGACAAATCGAATCACCGTCATCATCATCTTCACAGTATTTATTCGTAATGTTCAAACTGGATCGAATCCGATAATTAAATCTAATCCCTGTCTCTTCGAAACGATTAACGAAATTGGCCAATATTGATAATCGGTTATTTAACTATCAATAAAACATCCATAAGTAGTCATAAGACCTTATTATAAATTTCTGAGAATTATTTATTTTCAAAATATCTTTATAAGATATATCAATCCCTTCCAACATTTGTAAACAATTTCAAATACTTAAATCGGTAATAGGATATTTCCAAACCATCTCAATAGTTAGAATATTTCCAAACCATCTCAATAGTTAGAATATTTCCAAATTTCCATTTTTATACTTAGGATAAATATTATAAGTCTTATTTTCCAAAATCCTTTCAAATATCAACACTTAAGAGAATATTTCGCGACTTATCTCATAAGTCTTTGGAATTTACGTTGATTCCTTTTCCTTTTCAAAAACGATTATATCCACTTAAATCTCTTATATGTTTTTATAACTTCTCTTTGATTTCAGATTCAACCCTAAAGTTCTTATTCTTAATATTACGAAACGTCCCTTAAGTTCCAAAAATTTAGTTATAAGATTTTCCTTTTATAAAATCCTATCCGTTAAATAAACTCCGTTCGCAAATCTCGAGTGAATTTATAAATAAATTCCTATCATTCCAAATCTATATACATATAATAAGTATTTAAAAGAATAATAATTTATTTGTAAAACATGTTTATGTAATTATTTTAAATATCAAAACTCTTTTTGTAAAACATCAATAACTCATTTTTAGATAAACAAATCAATTTTCAAAGCTAATTTTAAAATCTAGAATTTACTAAAATAAGTATTTAATATTGAAAATCTACTTACTGATGTATTTTAAAACTACTAGTTCAAAATTACATAGTTTAACAAATAAAACTTCCCTTTTTAAAAATAACTTAACTTCTTAAAAATAAAAATATAGTTCCAAAACTTCAATAACCAATAAATTTATAACTTCCTCTTGATTTCCATCACATTACTTCCATTTCGATCTCCTTAACCATTTTCGCTTTCAAAATAATATCCACTATTTTTTCCTCACCTATTCCTATATTCTAATATAAATTCACCTTATGAATTTTATATTCCCAAACTTTCACATGTTATCGATTTTCCTTTATTTATAAACATCATTTATAATTTTATAACTCCTCTGAGTTTTAACTTGTTTATAAAACAATCTTATATATAAAAATTTATTCTATAAACCTATTTCCCTATGAATTCCATTTCCTTCCAATAAAATTTTTAATATCGATTTTCAATTTCTTCTTATATTTTTTCTCTGGGATATCATTTAAAAGTCTTTCATTTAAAAATCTTCTATACAAATTAAATCTCCAATTAAAATATATTTTCCCGAATTGTTAAGTACAACCCAAACATTAATTCTATCGTTTTATCCAAATCAGTTTCTTTAAAAATATTCCAAACTTCGATATAAATATCTTTTCATCCAAAATCCCCTTTTAATTCTTTCAAATTAAACAAAATATTTATGGTATTTAAAATACTAAAATTCAAGCCAGTGCTACTATAGTATCCAATAATTTACATCACAATGATAATCTAAAACATATTATTCTATCACATCATGTATCATTATATATGAAATTTAAAATGAACATTTTTGAGGAATCCAGTTGGATCTCTCCAACCTATTTCCCTACATCCACAGATGTTAATACAACATAAAAATGCCGATCTCACTTCGAGAGGGGTATCATGGTATAAAGGGTCATCCGCTATTATGTGGGGCTCATAGGGTCTTATCCACTATAATGTGTGGGTATATCACTCCAAATACTAGCATGTGTATATATACACACACTACTATATATAATATAATATCATTCAACATATAATCAATTCAACCAAACATCCAGAGTTTATTTTAACTATTTAAAATTAAAATCCAGTAGTCCAAAAAGAGTGAGATCTACTCACATTGATTTTAAAAATTGCTAATCATTCCAATTCCAAATTGTAGTGTTTCCCATAATGATTCCGACACACCCGTTTCATGATTTTTGGACCTCGCACGACAGATATTCACAATATAATAATTTTATTTTAAATTAAAATTTCATTTTTACTAATTAAAATAATTAAATTAATTACCCATGTTTAACTTCTTAATCCTGATCGAACCTAACTTCATGCTCGCCGATGTTTTCGGCATAAACCCATTCCTGCGCATTCACTCCTACCGCTATTGTTTTTCCCCTCCTCTCGAACACACGCAGCACCGAACCACCCACCTCCAGTTCGTGTGCCCACCCCTTCACTGCGCCACCAAAGTCACCTACACTCCCATGCAACCCCACTATAATACGCCTTGACCGAGGTCGCCATGGCCACCAAAACCATCGCCTGAAACCTCGCCTCCAACATCCTACGTATGCGCGAATCCCTAACATCGCGAACCCCTCCCTATGCTCGAACACGATGCCCATTGTCTCTCCTTGCCGCACTCGAGTTAATGCCAGAACAATTCGCAACAATCAAATCCGAATTCGACCCAAGCCTCGTGTGAATTAACTCGATCGAGTATCTTTTTTCTGGAACGAGATTTCATTCTCGTTTCTCGTTTTATTTTCTATGATCTTTTCTTATGTTCGATTTCGATTTGAATACTAAAGTGGAGAACAAATTTTAAATCGGGGAAAGCTTCATGAGTACGAGGCATAGGGCGGCTCTAGTACAAATATAGGGCTGTTTTGCATGAGTCAGGTCGGATGAAAATTTGACTTGATTAGATTTTATAATTTTTAATAATGAATTTATCCCATTACGTACCTCACAAATTCAAACCCCTATTTAGACATGCCGCCTGGCATTTATAACGACATACCGCTATTTCGAACGCAATGGTAAAGGTTACGAGGCCTGATTCAATCGTATGGAGAAGATAGCTTTTTGAATCCAATTATTACATTGAATTTTTCGATATTAAATTTAACGTGTTTATATCCCGTACGACAAAACAATAATTCCAAATGCTACAAATTTAAAATTCGATTATAATACACTATTATAGATCCAATGAAACTCATTTCGTCGAATTCAGAGACTGTGCCCTGCATCGCTATTTTTAACCGTCGATTAAATCGACGATTTCCAAAATTTACGAAATCGCTTAAAAATTTCAATTTTAAAACTATCTAACTCAATTCTGATTCAAATAGAATTTATATCAACATTGGAAATAATTTCAATTCATAAACAACTCCAACTTCCAATTATTTAACGATTTTCAACAATTAAATTTATCTGGTAAATCGCTATATTTGGAATTTAAATTTACTTTAAAATTTTCAACCAACATCTTCATATTCAAAAATAAAATTATATTCCAAATCAATACTTAAAACCACTTAAATGTTCACAATCAAACAATTAAAAATGCAGGTCGTTACAGATGGCTAGAACATGATTAACGTCCCGCTTTCCCTTGATAATCTATTCGTGTACAAAATATAGATCTATCTCGGTGTGTTTTGTACGTGAATGGAGGATTAGATTAGTTGATAAAGAGACTATGCTACGGTTTTCACACCAAATAGTTGGTTTTCTAGTGGATTTGATTGCTTGTTCGTGAAGAATCGAATCGATCCACATGATTTGAGCAGTGATGCTTGCTATAGATCTATACTCTACTTGAGTGCTTGATCGAGAGATCGTTGATTGCTTTTTAGAGCACCAGGATATGGGATTCGTCCCTACTTAAATATAGTACCCTGATGTCGATCTACGATCATTTGGGTCTGTAGATCAATTGGCATCAGAGTAAGCTTGTATATTTAGCTCTTTAGATGTTTTAAGAGCAGTCAATGATTTTGTGTGCGTTTTAGATATCTCAGTATACATTTGACAGCCTTCCAATGTTTATCTAGAGGCTTCTGCATATATTGACATACTTTATTGACGCTGAAGCATATTTCTGGCCTTGTTATAGGTACATATTGAAATGCACTTACCACACTTCTGTACAATTTGGTATTACTAATAGATTATCCTTTGTCTTATGAAAGTCGTAGATTGTTGATCATAAGAGTTGATAATGGCTTGGCTAAGTGTATGTTTGCTTTAATTAGAATTTCTGATATGTATTTCTTTTGGCTCATGAATAATTCTGTCTTTGATTTTATGATGACTTCAGTCCCCAAGAAGTAATTTAGATCCCCAAGATCCTTGGTTGAGAAGATCCGTTTTGAATGTTGGATGGTACTGTTAATTTCTTTATTGTTGTTTCCTGTTAATATCATCCACATATACAAGTATGTATGTTATTTTGTATTTATTTATTTTTGTATATGGTTAATTGTTAGATCTAGTAGAATAGTATCCCAATTTGGCTTGTATTTGCTTGAGTTTTTCATACCATACTCTCAATGCTTGCTTAAGTCCATAATGGCTTTGTGAAGTTTGCATAATAGTTCTATTTCTTTGCCTTGTTTGTATCCTTTTGGCTATCCCACATACACCTCTCCTTGTAATTCACCATGTAAGAATGCATTGTTTGCATCCAATTATTTTATCCTCCAGTGTTTGTGTAATGCTATGGACAGCATAATTCTTATTCTAGTTGATTTTACAACAGGAGAGAACGTCTAATTGAAATAAATTCCATATTATTGAGTATAACCTTTTGCAACAAGCCTTGCTTTGTACCTTGATATAGTTCCATTTGAATTTCTTTTGATTTTGTAAGTCCATTTGCATCAAATGATGTTTTGATGACTTGTAGGGATATTAGACTCCAAGTTCTATTTCTCATTAATGTATTGTATTCCTCATCCATAGCTTGTTTCCGTTCATTATTTTTGACTTCTTCTTCATAATGCTTGGTTCAGATTGTCTTAATAATGCAGTATATAATTTTAGTTTGAAAAGTCCACTTTTGGCTCTTGTAATCATGTGGTGTTCCGCTCTTGTAGGTGTCATGTCTTAATTTCTGGCAGTATTGTTGAATGGTTGAGAACATAATGATTGGCTTTCATCATGTTCTGGACCTCTTTCATGATTCAAATTGCTTTGAGTTGGTTGGATAAAGTGATCAAGGATGTCTATTGCACTATGACCTGATCAAGCGCCAAATACTATGAGTTATTCTCCTGACGTTTCTTTAGTGCTTTATCCTTCACCCCAGTGATCCAATCTGAGAGTACAGGTATAGATAGGATTGATATTCTTGGGTTATATATCTTTTGATTAGTTTTGATTTCCTTATCTGCCAAAGGAATTTTTTTTCATTAAGCACAACGTGTCTAGATATAAATTACTTGCCTTTATTACTAAGACATTCATAGCCTTTTTTATTATTAGCATAGCCTAGAAAAGTAAAAGAAGCAGACTAGAGACTCGGTTTATGAATATTGTCGGGTCTAACTGTGACGCCCCACCTCTATGCTCACAACAACAAAGAGTATTATAAGAAATACCGTCTGTTATTACGAAGAATAAGGCTGGATAGGAGCGGCCATCCATAGTCAGGCCTTACACTAGTATTGGTTACCTCGATAGGAGTGGTATATATTTTTATTTTTCATTTCTTATTTATTTACTCCCATCGACGTATCCAATTCCAGTATAAAACGAACTACGATGGTTCATAATAGTTTAGGACAATATATATAATAATAACATAGATCAGCTAAATGCGGAACACAGATAATAAAAAATCTCATATATATATATATATATATATATATATATATATATATATATAACTGAAGCCGGTTACAATACATGTGATACCATACATATGATACAACTACAACTGTCGACTCTAGAAGTTACATATACAAGTACATTATCGTGAATAAAATACACGCATACATATCACCCTATACAAATACACTGACTACTATAAAATGACGATGATTACTCCAAAAGATATAAAAAGACTTCATAGCTCAAGCAGCAACCCAAAGCAAGATATCTACAACCTGTAATAACTCGGTTTGACCCGAGTATTAAATTCAAAAGAAAATAATACACGGGTCGGTCTAATTCAAACTCAGTTATTAATGCACGGAAGCAATAATAATTAAATAACAATTAGAAGACAGTCAAAATAATCTCACCTATCCAATCCTTTAATAAGGAAATCGGATAACGATAAATGTAACACATAACAGTGTTAAACAACAAATCAGCAAATTCCAATTATCAACGAAGATAAATGGAAGTATTATCAATGAAGATCATTTAGAAAACATAAGAATTGCCTAAACAGAAATTAACAACAAAATCTAATTATTAAATAAATAATTACAAACTCATAATCTATTTATCAAATAGATAATTAGGCAACAACAAAATGATCTATCAAACCAAATCATAATACAACTTCAAAATATTGAATTGGACAAAACAATTCAAGTAATTGAAACAACACTTAAAAACATCAATGCTGGTAGGGCTACAGCACACGCACACGTGTACTGCCTCGCCACTACAGCATGAAATACACAAAAGATCACTGCATCAAAAGCAAAAGAAATACTAATAAGATCAATACGGTGTGGCTGCAGTACACGCTCGCATGCACTGCCTCGATACTACAGTGATGAATCACATAAAAGCTCAGTGAATCAAAAACAAATAGCACCAACTCAGATCAAACTGAATCAGAGGGAACTGTACTAGCAAGCACAACATCCATCGAGTAACCATCACATGAACAAAGTGCACGTGAATGCACAATGAAATCTTAAGAATGAGCACAAGGTCAAACCCGAGCTCTACAGCTGGGTTTAACACAGGTGCATATAAAAACATCATAAAACTGTCGAGCTTAAAATTCAATTACAACCAAACAGTGCAGTGATGGATATATCACCCAATGCCATCAAATGAATATGATAGTACACAAGCTCGAATGACCAAGTACACAACGCAGTGGTACAACATAAAGACACAACAGAATGAAGGTGAGAGCACCAACAATATGGCACCACAGCACACAACAGAAGAAAACACAGAGCAGTTTCAAATGAGAATAATGTCACCAGTGAAATACAGTGACCAAATGCAAATGAATACAATGCATCAATGCAATTTATCAGTTTCTAACAAGGACCAAATGCAACTGCAATATGGACTAGACAGTATGCAAGTGAACGAAGTGCGTATGAATTCATGGTGCAAACTATTGCACCCAATAAATGGCAACATGTACAATAGTGAAATGTAGTGAATGGATGTCTCAAGCAACAGTAAAGTATACATGTTCGATCAAAGCAAAGAAATGTTAAAGTTTATCATTATGTCAGAGCCAAAGTGGTCAAGGCTAAAAATTAAACAACAAAGTCATGCAGCAGTTTCAATTCAACGAAACAGACTACAGGGATCAAAGTCCTAAGCCTCATATGAAAATGAGACGAGTTTACAAACCAAGCATCAAACAAATGCAATAAATAGCTATGGATACAAATGCATCACAATTCAAAGCAGCAGGGACAAGCAAGCACAGGTTACGCAAACAGTGAAACCACACTGTCCCAAAGCCACTCGGCTAGAACAGTGGATAGAACAAGGCTACAACCCAAATCCACAAGCAAATTGAAACAGGCGGTGGCAACACAATGATGAGGTATATAAGTGCAGATGCATAGTGCAACAGATATGAATGTTCATATTCATGTGCAACAAGAAAACAACCTGAAATCAATGCATATGAAGCACCCAGATTTCGAGTCGAGTAGTAGACATGGAAACCAAGTGTATACAACCAGTGTACAAGTCAACCAAGATTGAGTGAAGCCAAAAGCAACAGAGAATTCAAAGAAGCAATTTCCAATTAGAATCAAAGTGACCAAGACTATCAAGTGTGTATATATAAACAGTAAAGCAATGTCAATATGACAGTGTTTCAATTTTTTTTAACAAAATCACGTGTATCTAGACCACCAAGCAATCAGGTACAAGGCACAGTAAAACACAGTGACTAAGTGAAAGTGAGAATATCATGTTTTATAAAAACAGCGAAACATAAAGCAGTTCAATATCACTACACATAACAGATACAACATGAAGTGCCATCATGATATTCAGGCTACATGTCAAAGGCAAGGTCAATTCGAAGGCATATACAACGACCAGCGACAATTTAAAGTAATGCCGAAGTCAATGAATCAAAACGAGTTCAAAATCATGAAACAACAGTCTCAAGTCAAGACAGTGCCAAACCCAATTTATTTTCGCAAAATCAAGTTTGCAATCAAATCCAAAAACAACTGCAGTTTGAATCAAAGTATGCCGAAGTCACCAAAAATCCACTAAACCAAAACTGTGAAACTTATAATCATAAACATATACGAATTCGAGCAAAGTACAAATAAACAACTTAGAACAAGTCATAAATCATCAAATGAATGAATTCAAACAAACAAAAATCAATGATCTCGAATCAACCAGAAATAATAGCCTGAATTAGTTGTGAGTGAAGAAATCACTCACCTTTGACATCGAAGCGAAGGAAATCGAACATTTGAAGCCGCCGACCACGAATTACTCGAAAACCCTAATTCCAGAATGAGCGAACGAAGAAAATTTAAAGCCGCCATTTTTTTTCTTTCGTATGTTTTTGATTAGGTTTTCGAACGAACGCAAATGAAAAAGGAACGAGTCGGATTTTTTATAAGAAGGGAACGGTATTGAATATTATCACAGCGCCACAAACATGAACGTGGGCCTATATTAATTTTTAAAGCCCAAACAACACTTAACCAATTTTTAAATGAATTTACAACTGATTAAAACACTTAACAGTAATTAACAACCAATTTAATCGTCATTTGACGATAATTAATTGTTACAAAACCCCGGGTTGTTATAGACTCCCTTCCTTATAAAAACTGCGTCCCCGCAATTTTCATAATTAAGGTCGTCAATAACAATTATTTTTCTAACACAAACAGGTTAAGCTAGAAAAATAAAGGTCAAAAACATAAACGCCAAAGAAATCTTTTAATTTCATAAAAGAAATTCACAAATTCTCAACAAAATCTAACTATCAAATAGATAATCAGAAAACAACAAAACTAAATAAATGCAATTATTAGCAATATTCAATTATCAATTAGATAATTAGAATACAAAAATCACAAAACAGCAACATCTAATTATCGGTACGATAATTAGAAAACAGCAAAACCTAATTATCAACAAAGACAATTAGAAAACACAAAACACAAATCATAAATCACAAATCGCAAAACTGTAAATATCTAGTTATCCATCAGATAATTAGAAAACACGAACTCCATAATCATCAAAATCTAACTATCAACAGAGATAGATAGAAAACAACAATTCAATATAATCAACATAATCTAGAATTAATTAGAGACTAGAAAATCCTATAATCAGCAAAATTAGCAATTTACTAATTATCAAAAACGATAGTCGGACATCTCAAATCAACAAATATCCAATTATCAAAAACGATAATCAGAAATCTCAAATCAATAAATATCTAATTATCAAAAACGATAATCAGAAATCTCAAATCAACAAATATCTAATTATCACAAACGATAATCAGAAATCTCAAATCAACAAATATCTAATTATCACAAACAATAATCAGAAATCTCAAATCAACAAATATCTAATTATCAGAAAACGATAATCAAAAATCTCAAATCAACAAATATCTAATTATCACAAACGATAATCAGAAATCTCAAATCAACAAATATCTAATTATCACAAACGATAATCAGACATCTCAAATCAATAAATATCTAATTATCAAAAACAATAATCAGAAATCTCAAATCAAAAAATATCTAATTATCACAAACGATAATCAGAAATCTCAAATCAACAAATATTTAATTGTCAAAAAACGATAAACAGAAATCTCAAATCAAAAAATATTTAATTATCACAAACAATAATCAGAAATCTCAAATCAACAAATATCTAATTATCACAAACGATAATCAGAAATCTCAAATCAATAAATATCTAATTATCAAAAACGATAATCAGAAACAACAAATATCCAATTATCAAAAACAATAATCAGAAACAACAAATATCTGATTATCAAAAACGATAATCAGAATCAACAAATATTTAACTATCAACAAAGATAATTAGAACTCATATCAACAAATATCCAATTACCTGCAGATAATTGGAAACAACAAATATCTAGAAATCAATTAAGATAATCTAGAAAATCAACATAAAAGGATGGATCGATCCCATCAGATGGCGAGTTTTTAAGCTACGCCGCACGTGCATCAACAAATGACCGAAGCCTACCAAGTACTATATTTTTGGCGCCCAACAAATGACCCGGAGGTTCAACAAATGACCCGAAGGTCCGACAAATGACCCAAAGGTCTAGTACTGGTATTGACCCGAAGGTCCAATATAGTGGCTCGAAAGCACACAAAATCATCAGATATTTCAATTAACGAGTCCGGAATTAACCAAAATAGTAAACGCACATGTCCCATACCACGAGTTTTACTAAATCATTTAATTCTCTTCATCGTTTCCTTGAAAGTGCAAAATCATCAAACATCAATTATTTCAATTAACGAGTCCGGAATTAACCAAAATAGCAAACGCACATGTCCCATACCACGTGTTTTACTAAATCGTTTAATTCTCTTCATCGTTTCCTTGAAAGTGCAAAATCATCAAACATCAATTATTTCAATTAACGAGTCCAGAATTAACCAAAATAGCAAACGCACATGTCACATACCACGTGTTTTACTAAATCGTTTAATTCTCTTCATCGTTTCCTTGAAAGTGCAAAATTGTGTATTTTAGATCAATAACATTTCACGTTCTCAAATGGATAAAGTCCGAAATTAAGCGAATCAGTAAAAGTGAGGGTTTATAGTCCTCGATTTTGCTGAAACGTTTAAATCGCTTCCTCATTCCTTTGAAAGCGCAAACTGTAAAAAAAAATTTGAAAACAATTTTATTTTAAAACTTTTAAAATACGTGATTAAAACATCAACATCTATAGCAAATTCGATAAGGAAATTGCACTTCTCAAAATACTGTGAAAACGGACAGCAAAATCAGCATTGCGGGATAACCGCTTGAAAATCCACTTTAAAATTTGACGGTTACTGAAGTCAAAATGACAGTAATTTATATATACGTCAAAATCTCATCAAAATACAATACCAGTGAATTTTCATTCATTAAAAATGTTAACAAAACACCACGCTTCAAAAATTTAGCAACGGCTTAAAAATCCCGTTATAAAAATAACGGCAACAAAATACGTTTAAAACCAAACACCGGTTCAATATAAAATTAATGCAGTAATGTGCAACTTAAATCTGCACGTACTACAAAATGAACAAAGAAATCATTCAAATATACCTTCAATGAAGATAATTCAAAACATCAAAAATCTCAACAAAATCACATAACTGCAATCGCTTCGGATCCTCAAATCGGATTTGAAATTTTCAAAGAAAACAAATTAAATAGAACTATGTGAACAATAAATGAAATTTATTTCAATTTCATATTTTGATTTTTAAATCAAAAAGGTTATCAGCTGTACTCAGCGAAGACAGTCTCACTGTTTCCGCTGTGCACTCTGATAAACAAAACATGAATTACTTAATCATCAAACACAATTTCACTTTTATTTTTAAATAAAGATATTTAAAATTTTCATCATAATTTGAAAACTTTAGTTTTGACTCAAGCACAATAAGACATTGACAAATAGTTGTAACACATGTTCCACCCAAGTTATGTTTTATATTATGTCCATAAACCCCAAGCTCTGATACCCACTGCGACGCCCCACCTCCATGCTCACAATAACAAAGATTATTATAAGAAATACCGTCTGTTATTACGAAGAATAAGGCTGGATATGAGCGGCCATCCGTAGTTAGGCCTAACACTAGTATTGGTTACCTCGATAGGAGTGGTATATATTTTTTTTTTTCATTTCTTATTTATTTACTCCCATCGACATATCCAATTCCAGTATAAAACGAACTACGATGGTTCATAATAGTTTAGGACAGTATATATAATAATAACACAGATCAGCTAAATGCGGAACACGGATAATAAAAAATCTCATATATATATAACTGAAGTTAGTTACAATACATGTGATACCATACACATGATACAACTACAACCGTCGACTCTAGAAGTTACATATACGAGTACATTATCGTGAATAATATACATGCATACATATCATCCTATACAAATACACTGATAACTATAAAATGACGACGACTACTCCAAAAGATATGAAAAGACTTCATAGCTCAAGCAGCAACCCAAAGCAACATATCTACAACCTGTAATAACTCGGTCTGACCCGAGTATTAAATTCAAAAGAAAATAATACATGGGTCAGTCTAATTCAAACTCAGTTATTAATGCACGGAAGCAATAATAATTAAATAACAATTAGACGACAGTCAAAATAATCTCACCTATCCAATCCTTTAATACGGAAATCTGATAACGGTATATATAACACATAACAGTGTTAAACAACAAATCAGCAAATTCCAATTATCAACGAAGATAAATGAAAGTATTATCAATGAAGATAATTTAGAAAACATAAGAATTGCCTAAACGGCAATTAACAACAAAATCTAATTATTAAATAAATAATTAGAAACTCATAATCTAATTATCAAATAGATAATTAGACAACAACAAAATGATCTATCAAACCAAATCATAATACAACTTCAAAATATTGATTTGGACAAAACAATTCAAGTAATTGAAACATCACTTAAAAACATCAATTCTGGTAGGGCTGCAGCACACGCACGCGTGTACTACCTCGCCACTACAGCATGAAATACATAAAAGATCAACGCATCAAAAGCAAAAGAAATACCAATAAGATCAATACGATGTGGCTGCAGTACACGCTCACGTGCACTGCCTCGCCACTACAGTGATCAATCACATAAAAGCTCAGTGAATCAAAAACAAATAGCACCAACTCAGATCAAGCTGAATCAGAGGGAACTGCAACAGCAAGCACAACATCCATCCAGTAACCATCACATGAACAAAGTGCACGTGAATGCACAATGAAAGCTCATGAACGAGCACAAGGTCAAACTCGAGCTCTACAGCTGGGTTCAACCCAGGTGCACATAAAAACATCATAAAACTGTCGAGCATAAAATTCAATTGCAACCAAACAGTGCAGTGATGGATATACCACCCAATGCCATCAAATGAATATGATAGTACACAGGCTCGAATGACAAAGTACACAAGGCAGTGGTACAACATAAAGACACAACAGAATGAAGGTGAGAGCACCAACAATATGGCACCACAGCACGCAACAGAAGAAAATACAGAGCAGTTTCAAATGAGAATAATATCACCAGCGAAATACAGTGACCAAATGCAAATGAATACAATGCATCAATGCAATGTATCAGTTTCTAACAAGTGACCAAATGCAATTGCAATATGGACCAGACAATATGTAAGTGAACGAAGTGCGTATCAATGCATGGTGCAAACTACTGCACCCAATAAATGGCAACATGTACAACAGTGAAATGTAGTGAATGGCTGTCTCAAGAAAAAGCAAGTATACATGTTCGATCAAAGCAAAGAAATGCCAAAGTTTAGCATCATGTCAGAGCCAAAGTGATCAAGGCTAAAAATTGAACAACAAAGTCATGCAGCAGTTTCAATTCAACGAAACGGACTAGAGGGATCAAAGTCCTAAGCCTCATATGAAAATGAGATGAGTTTGCAAACCAAGCATCATACAAATGCAAGAAATAGCCGTGGATACAAATGCGTCACAATTCAAAGCAGCAGGGACAAGAAAGCACAGGTTACCCAAACAGTGAAACAACACTGTCCCAAAGCCACTCGGCTGGAACAGTGGATAGAACAAGGCTACAACCCAAATCCACAAGCAAATTGAAACAGGCGGTGGCAACACAATGATGAGGTACATAAGTGCAGATGCACAGTGCAGCAAATATGAATGTTCATATTCATGTGCAACAAGAAAACAACCCTAAATCAACGCATATGAAGCACCCAGATTTCGAGTCGAGTAGTAGACAAAGAAACCAAGTGTATACAACCAGTGTACAAGTCAACCAAGATTTAGTGAAGCCAAAAGCAACAGAGAATTCAAAGAAGCAATTTCCAATTAGAATCAAAGTGTCCGAGACTATCAAGTGTGTATATATAAACAGTAAAGCAATGTCAATATGACAGTGTTTCAATTTTTTTTTAACAAAATCACGTGTATCTAGACCACCAAGCAATCAGGTACAAGGCACAGTAAAACGCAGTGACTAAGTGAAAGTGAGAATATCATGTTTTAACAAAACAGTGAAACATGAAGCAGTTCAGTATCACTGCACATAACAGATACAACATGAAGTGCCATCATGATATTCAAGCTACAGGTCAAAGGCTAGGTCAACTCAAAGGCATATACAATGACCAGCGACAATTTAAAGTAATGCCGAAGTCAATGAATCAAAACGAGTTCAAAATCATGAAACAACAGTCTCAAGTGAAGACAGTGCCAAACCCAATTTATTTTTGCAAAATCAAGTTTGCAATCAAGTCCAAAAACAACTGCAGTTTGAATCAAAGTATGTCGAAGTCACCAAAAATCCACTAAACTAAAACTGTGAAACTTATAATCATAAACATATACGAATTCAAGCAAAGTACAAATAAACAACTTGGAACAAGTCAGAATTCATCAAATGAACGAATTCAGACAAACAAAAATCAAGGATCTCGAATCAACCGGAAACAATAGCCTGAATTAGATGTGAGTGAAGAAATCACTCACCTTTGACATCAAAGCGAAGGAAATCAAGCATTTGAAGCCGCCGACCACGAATTACTCGAAAACCCTAATTCCAGAACGAGCGAACGAAGAAAATTTGAAGGCGCCATTTTATTTCTTTCGTATGTTTTTGATTAGGTTTTCGAACGAATTCAAATGAAAAAGGAACGGTTCGAATTTTTTATAAGAAGGGAACGATATTGAATATTATCACAGCGCCACAAAGATGAACATGGGCCTATATTAATTTTTAAAGCCCAAACAACACTTAACCAATTTTTAAACGAATTTACAACTGATTAAAACACTTAACAGTAATTAACAACCAATTTAATCGTCATTTGACGATAATTAATTGTTACAAAACCCCGGGTTGTTACACTAAGATAAGGGAAGCATAAACATTCGAATGTCTTTAGACATCTGTAATCTCGTTTTACATTAAAGAGTACCCAAGTTGAACTTTGTTCTTTAAAACCTTGGCTGGTAATCTATTAATGAGATACGCTGATGTTGTAAAAGCATCTGGCCAAAATTTCATAGGCGAGGACCCCTATGCCAGTAAAGTTAAACCAATTTCAACAATGTGTCTGTGCTTTATTTCTACTATTCCATTCTGCTCAGAGGTGTGTGGGAAAGTTGTTATGTGTATGATTCCTTTCCCTGAAAAATAATCTTTTAGATATTTAAACTCTTGTAAAGACCTGCACATCCGTACCCCTTTGAGTCAACAATAATTCACATCAGTTCAACTCAAATTGGACGGAAATACAAATCCTTAGGAGTTAGAAGAAGAAAGGTAAGAGAAGAAAATAGAAGACAACAACATCAGAGTCTCACAATCGCAGCGGATAATTGTTTTATACTTACAACCATCAGAGTACAATAGACAACAATCAATCTGGACAGTTTAATAACTTGTCCTTACACAGCGGAATAATAATCAAGTACAAAAGTACGCCTTTTGCCATCCAGCTCGTCTCTTGAGCTCTATAGCATCCTATCCTGAATCTGTAACTACTCGGTCTCACCCGAGCATTATAATAAAATAACACCCGAGTCAGTCTGGAAAACCAGCGTGAGAAAACATACTCAATTTGAATTATTAAAGTTATCAAAATCCTTTGAAAAACAAAGGTATCTCGTAAGACCATGTCATACATAAATACGACGGGTTTTTACTTTACGACAACCAAAACATTTTACAAAAAATTCAGTGATATTATAATTGTGTCTAAATACAAAAACTTATCCAAATAGTTGAAATTGTTACATTAATTAAATTCTAGCGTACTGGACTCTACAAACAAAACTGTAAGCTCGTATTGGAGAATTAATTCCAACAAATGACTAGGCCACAAGGGTACCTCCCATCACAGTACACCTCTAGAACAATGTACTGAGGACCATGCCGGGATCCCCTGCTACACAAGACCGGCCTAACTCTAACCGGGGTAGACCGAATATGTTATCACCTCGGGTGTTCCCACCTTTACTATCGAGCGCTCCTTCCATGCACAACCATATCCATAAATAATAGGTTTTCGAGGACATATAGAAAGGTGATAACATACCCTACTTGCAACCTACTTAGCCTTGCTGCATCTTCCCTATTTTAGTCATTCCTGGTTGATGTGCTTCGAGGCTAAGCGTTACCTTTCAAGAACAATTTTACTTAGAATGCTCATCATCCACTAATGACGATGTTCTGATAGCATTCGTCCATACAAGTTGTTTAGGTCAGGAAAAACCGAATCACCGTCTTCATCATCTTTATGGTATTCATGCATAACATTCAAACGGATCGAAGTGGTTTTTAAATAATTAAATCTGATCCTGGTCTTTTCGAAACGATTAACGAAATTGAAAAATTTTATAGTCGGTTATTTAGCCATCAATTAAACATCCATAAGCAACCATCTGGCTTTATTATAAATTTTCTTAAAATATTTACTCTCAAATATCTTAAAAGATATATCAATTCCTTCCGACATTTGAGAACATTTTTTCAAATACTTAAATCTGTAACATGATACTTCCAAACATCCCGACACTTAGGACTATTCCCAAATTCCTATCTTCTATATTTAGGAAAATATTACAAGTCTTATTTTCCAAAATCCTTTCAATACTAACATTTTTGAGAATTATTCCGTAACTTATTCCAAAGATCTCCGAAATCACAAATAAATTTCCTCCCCTCAAAATCATCTCTTTTTATAAGCCCCTTTTCGAATGTCGAGAGAATTTATAAATTTATTTTTTTTCCAATTTCGTTAAAACTCTATATATATAATAAGTGTTTAAAAGATTAATAATTTATTTTTAGAATATGTTCAAGTAATTATTTAAAATATCGAAAACACTTTTATAACATTAATAACTCATCTTTAGTTGGACAAATAATTTTCAAAGCTGGTTTTAAAAGTTAGAATTTACCCAATAAATATTTAATGTTTAAAAATCTATTTACCAAAGTATTTCAATCCTAGCTAGTTTATGTAGATACGCGAAGATTTTGATCAATGACAACGTGCTTCAATAAACAAGGAAGAAAGATATGCAACGCTTAAGGAAGACCATTGAAGACCAAACAAACATAAGTATGATTTTTATATAGGTCTTGGTCTAGATTTATTGTTAAAATCTATCCTCAAGAGGCTTGCACGAACACTAGAAAATATTTTATAAACTTCATTTTACTAAAGTTTTCACTGTGCATATTTTATAAGTTCAGTCAACTGAACAGGAACAGCCAGTCAACTGAAACTGGAACAAATATATAAACATGCACAGTTTCATTCGATTGAATTTCCTGCACAGTCGACTGAATTTGCTCCCGAAAATTTTACTTCATATTTTCAGTTGACTGAATTCCCTGCTCAGTTGACTGAATTTGAACCTGCGAATTTTCTCTGAAAAGACACCTTCTTCCTTCCAAGAGTTGCAACCATTCATCAATGGAAATGGAAGCATCTCTTGTTTGCAACCTTTGACAACAAATGCACCTCTTCTACAAGTATATATACATGATTCTAACATCATTTAACTCACCGAATTCTCTTGCTTTAATCTTACTATTCTCTTGTTCATATTCTCTAGATATTCTCAAAACAATCACCAATCTATTGCTTGAATCACTGTTTTTTTATAACATTATTTTGATGCATAGCAATTCACATTTCCTAAATCTTCACAAACACATTGCATACTCTCGAGGATCAAATTATAGGAATATTGTACTACATTAGACTCATTAATGTTGACAAGAACACAACAAGTCGAATATTGTATTTTAGTAATTGAGTTGAAGTCCTCTTTGGTAGTTGAGGCAAGAAATCCCGTTCGGTTGTTCGGGTAAGTTGTAAACGTATTCCTCCGGGTGAAATGAGGGTGTTAGTTAGTGAAATTCCTAAGTGAAGCTTAGGGACTGGACGTAGGACTAGTGTCCGAACCAGTATAAAATCCTGGTGTCTCCTTGCATTTACCTACTTTATCTACCTAGACTATTCCGTTATTCCATATTACACGATCCTACCGCATAGCCTCTTTCAATTGGTATCAGAGCGTGACCATCCTATAACCATAACACCGTTATTAGACATATTGATAATATGGAAAATAACGCAAGTACAAGCACAACATCTGCCTATAGTACTACATTTGCGGAAGGACAATCTACCCAAAGACCCCCCTATTCAATGGACTAAACTACAACTATTGGGCTATAAGGATGAGGATTTATATGCAAGCAACAAGTTTCGAAGCCTGGAATGCTACTCAAGCAGAGTTTGTTGTACCCACGACCGATTATCCTACATGGACACAAACTCAAAAGAATGAAGCTAGTGCAAATGCCAAAGCTATGAATATGCTATTTTGCGCCCTGGATAGAAATGAATTCAACCGTGTTAGCATATGTAGTACTGCTTATCAGATATGGGAAACACTTAAAGTCATACATAAAGGCACAAAAAAGGTTAAACAAACAAAGATATCCATGCTAAAGAATCAATTCCAAAACTTTAGAATGCGACAAAATGAATCCATCAATGACATGTACTCAAGATTTCAAGACATTCATCATGCTCTAATCGGACTAGAAGAAAGATACATGGACTTTGACATTGTGTCTAAAGTTCTAAATTCACTCACTGATGAATGGGAGAGAAAAGTACTAGCAATCGAGGAAGAAAATGATCTATCTACAATGAAACCGGAAGAATTGATTGGAAATCTTATGTCGTATGAAGTAAATATGCAAGCTAAGAAAGATCAAGCTCAAGAAAGAAAGAATGTTGCTTTTCATGCGAAAAAGGAAGACTCAGAGTCTGAAGATGAGGATCTAGCATTTATAGCCAAAAATTTCAAGAAATTCTTAAAGTATAGAAAAGGAAACAAAAACGGATTCAAAAAGAATTTCTTGAACAAACCTTCATCCTCAAATATAGAATGCTTCAATTGTCATAATAAAGGACATATGCAAAAAGATTGTCAAGAACAAATGAAGGAAAATCAGAAAAGCTTCAACAACAAAAACAAGAAGGATAAATTCAAAAAGAAGGCATTTTCTGTAACATGGGGCGATTCAGATTCATCTCCATCCGAAAATGATAGTGATAGCGACAATGAACAGGAAAATGTATGCTTCATGGCTCAAGATTCTGATGTAAGTAATTTAACTTTCGATGATTTAATTGAAGTAAACACTGAACTTTTAAGCACAATAAAACTCTTAAAAAGAAACTCAAAGAAACTCGTGAAAATCAAAACAAAGATGAATTTGAAAGGGATATGTTAAAAGATGAAAAGAAAATTTTTAGAAGAAGAACTTGAAAAAGTTCAAGAATCTCATTCAAATTCGGAAACTCAATTATCACTTTTAAGTCAAGAAATTGAAACTCAAAAAACAAAGAATGATATAATTGTTTCTGAAAATCATGATTTAAAAACTAAGATTAGACAAGCTGAGTTAGAAAATAATAGTCTTCAAGCTAGATTAGATAACATCACTAAAAATGTTTCTAACTTTAACAAAGGAAGAGAAAATTTATCTAAGATTTTAGAAAATTCTCAATCCTCTTCAAGTAAACATGGATTAGGATATAAAAAGGAGTCAAAAATTCGTAAAAAGAAAAATACAAATTTTAAGAGGAATATGGATTCAAAACAACAAATATTGCTAAAGAAACCTGTTTAAACAAAAGTAGAAAACAAGGTAGTTAAAATTTGGGTACCAAAAATTAACAATGTATTAATAAGAAATAAATATATTAAAACATTTATGGATAATGTTCATCATAATGAAAACTATATTTATAAAAAGGATACTAAACCAAATTGGGTTTGGTTTCCTAAACTCTAACTTTTTAGGACCCTATTAAAAGGTGGGTACCAATAATTTTATATTTATTTTCAGGTCCCAGTCAAAAAGAAGAAATGGATATTAGACAGTGGTTGTTCAAAACACACGACCGGAGACAATGATATGCTTACAAACATCACATACTTTGATGGTGGCTCGGTTACCTTCGGAGACAATTCAAAAGGCTATATCATTGGCAAAGGAGATGTGAACAATTACGGTACATCAAATTTACCTTTTATAACAAATGTTTCATTAGTTGAAAATTTAAAACATAATCTACTTAGCATAAGTCAACTGTGTGACAAAGGATTTAAAATAACTTTCTCGGATAATAAATGTGGTATTTTTGATCAAAACCAAAATCTTATTTTTGAAGGAAATAGAGATAGAAATATTTATGTTCTAAATATGAATATTAATCATAATACAAGTATGTGTTTACTTGCCAAAGATAATGATCCTTGGTTATGGCACAAAATATTTTGTCATATAAATTTTAAAACTATTAGAAAACTTTCTAAAAATGAATTAGTAAGAGGTTTACCCAAAATAAACTTTAAAATAAATAATCTTTGTGATGATTGTCAAAAAAGAAAATTAACGAAATCAGCTTTCAAATCTATGAAAAATATTTCGACTTTACAACCATTAGAATTACTACATATGGATTTATTTGGACCAACACAAGTTCAATCCATTAATCATAATCGATATGTATTTGTAATAGTTGTGATTTTTCAAGATATACATGGACTATTTTTATGAAAAATAAAGTGACACTTCTGAGCATTTTAAAACATTTGTCAAAAGAATTCAAAACACTAAAGATTTGAAAATTAAAAATATTCGAAGCGATCATGGAGGCGAATTCGAAAATTAAGCTTTTGAAACTTTTTGTAAAAAGAAAGGAATAAATCATAACTTTTCATTTCCTAGAACTCCTCAACAAAATGGAGTTGTAGAAACATTATTAAATGGATGTTCTCTACCAAAACATTTTTGGGCAAAAGCCGTTGCTACTGCATGTTATGTATTAAATAGAATATCAATTAGTCCATTAACTAAAAATACTTCTTATGAACTATTTAATAATAAAAAGCCAAATATATCTTATTTTAAAATATTTGGATGAAAATGTTTCATTTTAAATACAAAAGATCAACTAGGAAAATTTGATTCAAAAGCTGACGAAGGAATTTTCGTAGGATACTCAGGACGAAGTAAAGCATATCGAGTTTTTAAATAAACGAACAAACTTAATTGAAGAAACTTTGCATATTTCTTTTGATGAAAATTTTAATAAAAAATTAAATATAAAGGATGATGAAGAATTGGTAAATATAGAAGAAACAAACCTTGAAAATAATCATAATGAACTAAGATCTCCTCCTAGAATATTATGAGATCATCCAACTCAAAATATAATAGGAGAAATAAATTCTCAGGTTAGGACTAGAAATCAACTAAATCAAATGGGTCATGTAGTTTTCATTTCATCAATAGAACCTAAAAATCCTAAAGAAGCATCAACAGATGATTATTGGATTATCGCAATGCAAGAAGAATTAAATCAATTTAAACGTAACGATGTTTGGGAATTAGTTCCCCGTCCTAATAATCAATCAGTAATTGGAAAAAAAATGGATTTACAAAAATAAAGTAGACGAACAAGGTAATATAACAAGGAATAAAGCAAGACTAGTAGCGCAAGGGTATAATCAAGAAGAAGGTATTGATTTTGAAGAAACCTTTGCTCCCGTTGCAAGACTTGAAGCAATACGTATACTATTAGCCTTTGCATGTTTTCACAATTTTAAACTTTATCAGATGGATGTTAAAAGTGCATTTTTAAATGGTTTTATTAAAGAAAATGTATATGTTGAACAACCTCCTTTATTTATACATGAAAAATATCCGGATCATGTATTTAAATTAAAGAAAGCACTATATGGCTTAAACAAGCACCTCGTGCTTGGTATGAAAGACTTAAAAGTTATTTATTAAACTCAGGATTCAAAATTGGAAAAGTAGATCAAACGCTTTTTATTAAAAATACTACCAAAGATATTTTAATAATTCAAATATACGTAGACGATATTATTTTTGGTTCAACAAATGAAAATTTATGTAAAGAATTTTCAAATATAATGACTAATGAGCTCGAAATGTCTCATATGGGAGAATTATCATTTTTTCTTGGATTTCAAATCAAATAATTAACAAATGGAATCTTTATAAACCAAGAAAAATATTGTGCTAATTTAATTAAACGATTCGGAATGGAAAACACTTCTGCTAAACCTACTCCTATGAGTACCACTACACATCTCGATCGAGATGAAAATGGCAAAAGTGTAGATCAAAAATTGCTTAGAAGTATGATAGGTTCCTTACTTTACTTAACAGCTAGTAGACCTGACATAATGATGAGTGTTTGTTTATGTGCACGTTTTCAATCCGATCCTAAAGATTCACACTTAAGAGCGGTAAAACGAATAATGCGATATCTTAACAAAACTAAAGATTTCGGTCTTTTCTATCCAAAGGAGTGTCCATTTGAGTTAGTATCATTCAGTGATGCTGATTTTGGTGGAACTCGAACAGATAGAAAAAGTACAAGTGGTACTTGCCATTTCATTGGAAAATCACTAGTATCTTAGTTTAGTAAGAAACAAAATTGTGTCTCGCTTTCCACCTGCGAAGCAGAGTATATATCAGCTGCTTTAGCTTGCACTCAAGTTATATACATGCAACAAACACTTAAAGATTTTAATATAAATTTAACAAATTCTACAATATACTGTGATAATACAACTACAATAAACTTATCTAAAAATCCGGTTAATCACTCTCGTACAAAACATATAGATATTCGTCACCATTTTCTACGTGACAATATCGAAAAAGGAATAGTTAATTTAGAACATATTTCTACCGAAAATCAAATTGTCGATATATTTACTAAACCTCTATTAGAAAACTCCTTCATAAAATTACGACGAGATTTAGGAATAATGTCTTTTAAAGATATCATATAGATAAAAATCTACACAATTCAGTCGACTAACACTATCTGTTCAGTCGACTGAATAAAGAAAAAATGGGATTTTCAATTTAGTTTTCAAATATGTTGCATAATATATTATAAAATAATAGTCATTTATAAACCTTACATTTTTAACTGAATTATGGTAACCATTAAATTATTAAGTGGATGAAAAACTTTAAAAAATTATAACCACTATATATTTAGAAAATTCCTACTATAAATATATCTTAAAAATATTATTTTTTCACGACCCATTCTCACAAATAAAAGCTTGAAAAATTCATTATAAAAATGTCGTCCAATAACTCTCTTTCCCCGATCAACATCACTTCTTCTGTCGATAACACTCCAACATCTCCAAAACTTCCCACTCCAACACCGACACATGAACCAGTTTACAAATGGAACAATTATCGTACCGGCTACACACCAGAATCCAAGAAAGCGAAACGCGGACTCTTTATTTCTCTAGACACAAAAAAAAAGATTGATGAAATTCATCACTTTCAACAACAACAAATAGATCTTCAACGAGAATTATACTTCGAACAAAAGGTTACGGCTAGACGATTAAGCTTCCTTGAGCAAATCGGTTTACGCTTTTGTGGATCGAAAAAGAACAAAGTGGCTGAACCCCTACCTCGCCCCATTAGCTCACTTGATCCGTCTTCATCTTATCATACACCAGTCGATCCTGTGAATCCTTAGGTATCTCCTAAGATTCCTCAATATAGTCCAAATTTATGGGATATCAATTATATGAAGAATGAAGGGAAAAAGAATCCAAGTCCATACCCTAAGAAATAGTTAGTGTTGAAATCTATTCATGATATTACATCTATATAATTGTAATTATTTGCTTAAATAAAGAGTTTGCCTTCAAAATTAACAAAGAACAACAAAATACATAAGTCAGTCGACTGAAACCCCTTGTTCAGTCGACTGAAACTCAGGGCAGAAAGCAAATTTTTATACAATTCAGTCGACTGAATACTCTGCGCAGTCGACTGAAATACTAACAGAAACTTTTAGGCAAACATTCAGTCGACTGAATTTAGCCCAGAAAATTTTCGGCCTTCAATTCAGTCGACTGAACAGTGAATTCAGTCGACTGAACGCCAATTCCCAGGCAACTTTCCCCTTTTAACCATCAATTTTTACCCTATCAATTCACTTTTTACTTCCTACAAACTTTCTTCCCCAATTAATTTCGAAACCCTAGCCCCCAATTCCTCAAAATCCATTCAAATTTCACACAAATGGCACCAAAGAGATCACGAGCTTCATCTTCTTCATCCTCTGAGCCAATTGATGCTCAAATAGCGTAATGGCTTTACGGTGGAACCGCTGTCACTAGATGGAATAAGATGAAGAATTCGTGAATTTTCGAGCATTCTTTCGTTGATTTCCAAAGCTTTCAAACCTACAACATCCAAGCGTTAACCGATCCAGCAGCTTTAACTTCTCTTTTAGATTTGAAAAGAAATGACCATGCCATAAATAATGTAATGGTCAAATTATTTTATGCTAACCTTAATCTTGGACACCAAACTCCAAGAAATCCAAACAATAGTGTTTGGAGTATGGTATGTGGAAAGAAAGTTTGGTTTTCCTTGGATAGAATAGCACACATTTTAGAATCACCAAATGTCGGGAGAAAGCTAGAGGAGATAGAATTCAATCCACATATTCGCGACAACATAAACCATCGATTTATGGATGATAATATAAACTTTAGAGATTTTAAGTCCACCTCCCTTCGACCTATGGAAAGAATCCTCCACAAAGCCCTAATGAGAACAAATACTACTCGCACGGGCTCGTACAGAATTGTCTACCCAAATAACTATCGAGCTCTATATGCTATTTTTGGCAATATACAAGTCAATTGGGTACAGCTTATTCTTGATGAGTTTCTCACTTTCAATAATGGCAAAATGCACACTATCTACTTTGGAGAGTACATCATGCGACTTCTCCTCAATGTCGATACGCCATTACCTGAGTCGAAGAATACAATGGTCCATCAAATTAATCACCGGACCATAAGCCTAATGCAACTCCCATCTCGACCTCCTCGCATAATATCACTCGCCGAATGGGAAGCAAGGCATCAAGAACAACTACAACAACAACAATCTCCTAAACCTCACCACGAAGAACATCTCGAGCAAGATGATGAAATTCGTCTTGTTGACCCAAGATTCACTACCAACCAATCTTTGGGGATATTGTCAAGAAATCAACAAATTCTTGACACTCGACTTAAAAAGGTAGATCACAAGCTTAACAAATCAAAGGATTCTTCAACAAGCTATGGGATGCAATCTCGTGCTCAAGCACCACTACTGCTTCGACATCTCGCGGCAAACGTCCAGCACCTACGTTTACATGGACGACATTCGAAGAGCATACAAGTAGCAGCGCAAGCGGAGCTAGTTGTGGCCAAGGAGGAAGAGCGCACAGACCACCAACAGGAGGACCCGTCATACGTGAACCAACAGGAAGAGAAGGATCATATGACTGGGATGGAGATGAGTAATTTTTATGGTTTGATGTGTATTTCTAACTTTCTATTGGCTTGTATAAATAGCCATTTTATGCTTGTTTGTCGCAACATTTTTTACTTTTCTTAAGCCATGATTATGCAAATATTCTCTATGCTTCAGCGTAACAACTCTGTATTTTGTGATTTATTTTTTTGTATATTTTAATTATTTTAATTGAATTTTTGATTTAAAAACTTATTTTATTTATTTTGAATGATAAACTTTAGTTTTGATATGAATTATCATTCCAAAGCATGACTAAAAAGAATACTTTCCAAAAAGTGAATTTTGGTCAAAATAATCAAACTTTGACTTTAATTTAAAATTTTAAAATTTTGAAAATTTAAATTTTATCTTTTATTATGAAAGTACATAAAATTTTAAGAACACTGCTTTTCGTTCCGTTGAAAACGGATTTAAATTGCAAAAGTTACACTGTTTTCAATATTGTGTGTATATTGGGTTATTCAGCAATAGTCTTTATTTTCATTTATATAAATGACATTTTTATTTGATATATCTTATTCTAACTTGTATGTTTAGGTTATATTATGTATATTTTGACTTTTAACTATTTTTAAAATGATAATAGAATTTTTCCGAAATATACTGTATTTATTTCCTATTTTTAAAGGCTGTTATTATTTTTCTGCTATTTTCTTCATCTAAACAATATTTAAATAATTTTTTCTATTTTGTGAATGTATTTTTTTTGTTATTATCTTTATTTATAAATATTTTTCAAGTATATAAAATTTTTCCAAAGTCCGTTGCATTTATTTTCAAATTTTCTAGCCTAGTTTCTGTTTTCTTTGCTATTTCCTAAATTTAATTATATATAATTAAAATTTAGTAATTTATTTTATACAATCACTTTTATTTGCTGTGTTTTACTTTATTAATATTCATTTTTCATGTATTTAAATTTGAATAGATTTTTCCAAAGATTATTTGAGTTGTTTTCAATTTTAAAGCCTAGTTTGCAATTTTAAGTCATTTTCTTAATTTAAATTCTATTTAATTAGAATTTAATTATTTATTTTAGATATTTATTCTTATTTCTGATTTGTTATCTTTATTTCTCAGTTTATATGTATTTATAAAATTACAAGTTATATATATGAAATTTGAAAGGTTTAAAGGCTAAGAAACGTAATGTCGTTTCACGTTTCTTTTACAGTTTCTTTTGTCATCAATACATCCGTTATTTTAGCCACTCCTTACTCTATCTCCAGCCGACTTCCCTTTCTTATTTTTCACGAAATTTTATCTTTCTCAAACCCTAAAAAACTCATGGCCTCCATCTTGCAAGTTTTGGTAATGGCTTCCCTTTCTCTTTCTTATTTTTCTTCTTATTTTCTATGAATTATGCCTTGTTTTCTCATGCTTTCTGCTAGGCTTCTCCTCCATAGCCGTAGCCACAAACTCCTACACCTCTTCCCTGCCATCACCACCACCTATGCTTCTAGCCATGACCAAGGCCGAGCCATCCATGGTGGTCAAACCCTTCAAAATTGCAACCTACATGCCAAAAACAATGTTTGTTGACCATTTTGACCTCATCCCCTTCAACCACCACCCTAACCACCACCATAGCAGCAACCACCACCTCTGACCTGATCACCACACACCCCTCCAACCTCTGTCCAGTCATGGTGCACCCACAGGCCGAGAACACTTCCATGGCCGAGCCCTCTAGCCAACCAAAACTCCATTTGTTTGCCTAAGACCCTTCACCTCTTCATGTATGAAACTCCACCTTGCTCATGACATGAACCCGACCCATGCTAGCCTAGACCTGAGCCAAAACTTAACCAAATCTGAACCAAACTATACCCTAGGCCATGACAAAGGTTTGAGGATGCAAGGCAAAAAGTTTGGCAATTCGTTTCTCTTTTATTTCAAAGTTATTGCATTTTAAAGTCGTATTGAATTGTGTTGTTTTGATTGTTTGTTTTGGGTTGTACACAAGAGTTGTAGCTTGGATTCGCTCTCCACTCAAGTCCGTAATTGTGTCATCGTGCTTTGTTTTCTGTTGTGCCTTTGGTTTTGACATCTTCAGCAATTAGAGGCGAGTAAAACTCACACGACATTTATACTTATGCAGTTGTGAAACAACAACAACTGAATGTGGAGAATTAAATATGATGTTATAACAACCATGTGATTATTTATATATGATGTTAAACCTGTTAAATTTCATGTCATATCATCTGTTATTATATATATGTTGTTACTGTTCATTTTTATATATGTTTATCACACTGCAAGTTCCCTGTAGATTAGAAATCACTATGGGTTGAAATGATACATACCAGAACGAACTTTAGAATAGGGGAAAATCGTTATGGGATGAAACGATAGGCCTGAACGATTTTCAACTTATTTTATTTACTTGGGACTGCAGGTTTGAAATGATAAAACCCGGATTTTATTTGTAAATTACGGGTTGAAATGATATATTACCCGTGTCACTTTACCTAGCGTAGAAAATTATATACATGCCCGTAGTTAAAATATGTTTTTCTAAAAATTTTAAAATATTTTAGAAATTTAATTATTATAATATTTTGATTTAAAATTAAATAAAAATAAAAATTTTGTAAAGTATTATTGATTTTCTGGAAATCTATAAGTTAAATAAATTATGGAAAAGTTAGAAAATCTGAAATGCAAGTTATTTTGGAAATTTTGATTTAATTTTTAATGGAATTTAAATTAACTTTGAAAATATGATAAATTTATGATATTTTGAATTTAAATTAATTTAAAATGATTTTATAACATATTAATGATTTTTGATATAGTTAAAATGTTAATGAGTGAATATTGAGTTGAATTTGGAAATATAACTTAAATTGGAATTTATGAATTTGGTTTAAAAGTGAAATTTTAAGTTAAGTTAAATAAAATGGAATTAAGTTATATTTGAAATTTTAAACTTAAGTGTTAAGTTGAAATTAATGTAATGAATTTAAATTTGAATGTTGAAATTTAATAAATGAATTATTAATAAATATTGATTTTTGATAGAAAACTTAACTTTATAAAATCATGAATTTAAGTAAAATTAAATGATGCTTATAAATGTGAAAATGTATGATTTTATAAGTTAAAAATGATTTAAATCAAAATATAAGTGTTTGTGAAATTCTATTGAATATTTGAAGTTAATTAACAGCATTTTAAATGCTGTCTTTTGTTAAATTGAATTGTTTTGAATGTAACTTTCTGTAGCATTTTCCAAATGCTGCGAATCTTGAATTTTCATTATGTTAATAAATTTAAGTGCATAAATGAACACTGAAAAGTTTAAATTTTTGGAATTTAATAATTTAATTATTAAATGTAATGACTTTATTTTTATGATTTAAAATGAAGTAATTTGTTTTGAAATATAACTATTTGATATATTAAAATGATTGAAATGTGATTTCGAAAAGATATGATATTTTGATATATTAAAATGATTTGAAATGTGGTACTGAAAGATATGATATTTTGGTATACTGAAATGATTTGAAATGTGGTTTTGAAAAAAATATAGCTGTTTTGATATATTAAAATGATTTGAAATGTGGTTTTGAAAAGAGATGATATTTTGATATATTAAATGATTGAAATGTGGTTTTGAAAGGATATGATATTTTGATATACTAAAATGATTTGAAAATGGAGTTTTGAAAGATATGACATTTTGATATTAAAATAATTTGAAAGGAAGTGTTGAACGATAAGATATTTTGAACGAAGTTTTGAAAGGTTATGATATTTTGATATATTAAAATGGTTTGAAAGAAAGTCTTGAAAGGATATGATAATTTAATATATTGAAATGGTTAGAAATGACTTGATATTTATTTTGATAAATATTTGAATCGAAAGATACGGTATGATGATATGTTGAAATGGTTTGGAAATAATTTAATCTTTATTTTGATAAAGATTTGGGTTGAAATGATATTTTATTTTGAAGTATAAAATATTTTTTGAAAGTTATAAATACGGGTTATAATAACGATTGGTTGTTAAAGAGACCGGGATCGGATATTGTCTTATAGCCGGCCAATACCGAAAACCACTTTAACAACTGTGTATGCGGTGGAGATTCCAGAATGAAGTAGGATGGTGGCGACGTTCTCGAGGTATATTACGTGGACCCAACTCCCGTGAGTTGGCATAAATGACTAAAACAGGAGCAATACCGGGCTACACAAAGGGTCGCACCCTTTCATCGAGCATGCTCCATTGGAAACCATTCTACTACTTTTGTGATTCGACATGTGGCGCCACTTTGATTCGGGGGTATTGTTCGAGGTGGGCGGAAGCTGCTGGCTTGCCGTCACCACCGGTCCGGGAGTGCAAACGGTGTATCCACCCTGGCATTGCCTCGCGTGCCGTGTCATCTCCTTATATCGAGCCCACTACGATTTTGGTTTTAAAGATCCGACCGCGTTAAGGTTCACCATCCCCTTAACGCTATTTTCTATATGATTATACTTTACTGATTAGACATTACTGTATATAGCTTATATTACTACATAGTAAATAGTTTAATGGATCCTTAGAGGATGGGCGGTCCCAAGCATCTTCTAAGTTACTTGTACCTTTGCTACAGTTCAGTTGAGTTGGTTTACATTGTATAACTATGTATGTCCTGACTTGAGTGTTTGTATTTTTATTTACGCTCGGGTCAGCCTGAGTTATTCACAGATTTGGATTTCCACTTTCTGGAGATTGGAATCGCTGGAGATTATCTACTTGTCAAGTTTCATCTTTTCAGTTCGGTTGTTCTATTCAGTTTGTACTTGGTTATCATATTTAAACTTCTGTTGTACTTTATTTCTTCTATTGTATCTTATGTAACTCCGATAAATTTATATAGTACCTTTATGAACTACTATCTCTTTTACTTCTGCTGCATTTTTATTACTCTGTGTCTGTGATCTGTGATTTTTATTTACTGCATATTCTGAGATTTGCCAAATTTTTATTTACAACGCGGTATTTTAAGCAGTTCAATTCCGGCATGAGTGTCTACCTATACACTTATAATGGATACGAATGGTTGAAAATACCTGGTTGTTACAGTTGGTATCAAAGCTTTGGTAGCTCTAGGCAAAACTCAGCATATGGAGTGAATGTATTTACAGAACCACTTTCATTCGAGTTTGAATCTCTTCCTTTTTGACTCAATTCCTTTGAATTTTGGAACATTCCCTACGGTTCCAAAATCCATTCGTATCCCTCACTATTCACCTTCTTTTGACTCTGGAGTATTCCATAACTCCGCTTCGGATGATCTTTTTAGTGAGTCGGCGGTCACGCCAATTTCAAATTGAATTGAAAAAAGGGGGAAAACTCCCTTACAATTAGCATCGATTCATCAGAGATTTATATCTATCCTTGGTTTAGATGCTAATACCTTTTGTTATCCAAAACTCTAACTCTTGAGATCAATGTAGATTTACCCCAGAAAATCCACACTGATCTTATTCTTTAAGTCACGGTTGACCTGGTAAATGTTGCCCGTGATTTATTTAAGCTTATCCACCTCCCTATTTTGTTATTTAATCATCTTGTCTTTGCTTTCCAACCTATCTTCAAACATTTTGAATTGTACTTGTAAAACTATGTTTTGTTTATATATTGTGTTGTTTGAGTTGTTGATGTTGATTTGGGTTTCCGATCGATTCGTCTGATCAACACTATCGATAAGATTTCCAAAACACTTTGACAGAACAAACTGACACAATATTATTTTAAAATTTGGTTAATGAAATAAATTTTGATATATAAGCAAATTTATGGAACTTAATAAATTGATTTAAAATTGATCATTTGAAATGATAATACTTGACTTATCATTTATTGTTCTATAAATGAATTTATATGTAACTGTTTATAAATTTATTTGTGAACTGAAATGAATTTAAAACAAGAAATTTGAGAATTTAATTTTCGATGGTTTCAAACCTTGTGTCTAAGTTTTAAAGTATATTATTTAAAGTACTTTCGAATAAGAATATGTTTCCAAAGAATATTAAGTTTAAAATTAGCGCTCTTCTCATTGTCGCTGGGAAATAACTTCGGTGATGACGGCAGCATCATCGACATTCATTTTCGAGTTTCGAAGTGAAGAGACCGCTCTGTAGTCTTGCTACAGCTTTGTTTTGAAAATCAATTTGATTTGAATTTTCTAAAATATGACTTGATTTATAATATATAATATAGATATATGATTTAAAAATTTGATTCGATAAGTTATGTACATACATTTATTTATCTCTAAATGGTTTGAAGAAATTGGAAATTTAATTCTTAAATTTTATTTTTAAAGAATAATTTCAATTATAAAAAAGAAAATCAAAAATTTTGAATAAATCATTTAAGCTTGAAATGATTGAATTGAAAAGTTTTATTTGTATAATACAATTGCATTCAAATATAACTTACCTTGACTTCAGAAGTTAACAATGTAATTTGGTTAATATACAATATAAAAGATATTATAAATAAAATTGAGTGGTTATAATAAATGTTATACACTTAAATTTTAAATTATAAAATGATTAACATAGGTAAATATAATAAAGGGTAATTGAATAACTTACAATAAAATAATGTTAAAAGAACTAAGAATAAAAGAAGCAGTTATAATAAGTGTAAGTATGTCTAACATAAGCGATAAATATAATGAGAGGAATAAAGAGAATTAAATTTATTAAGTACATTGTGAGTGCAATAAATGATTATTTTTATGGGTTTTAAAAAATTGTTAATTTTAGATGATTGGATAATAAGATAATGAAATTTGGGATAGTTAAGATTTATTTAACTTGTGTAAAAAAATTATTTTCTATTTAAGTTGAAATTTCCATTGTTTCAAACTTATTTCCTTATTTCGTTTTTTTTTCAAACTATCTTTTGGTTGTCCTTATCATCCTTATCTTGCTATAGACTGGTATAGGCATCTTTCTATAAATTTTTTCTGTTTAGAAATCTTTCTATAATCTGCACCTTGTTAAACTTACCTATAACAATAGTCATCACGTATAATTTCATTCTCCTTGTCATCTTGTCCTAATCTTGTTTCACTCTTATCTTTTTCTGTTTTTTCGTACCTCATTCCTTTTCGGAGACGAAAAGTTTTGAGTGGGGGAGAGTGTAACAACCCTGTATTTTGTGATTTATTTTTTTGTATATTTTAATTATTTTAATTTAATTTTTGATTTAAAAACTTATTTTATTTATTTTGAATGATAAACTTTAGTTTTGATATGAATTATCATTCCAAAGCATGACTAAAAAGAATACTTTCCAAAAAGTGAATTTTGGTCAAAATAATCAAACTTTGACTTTTAATTTAAATTTTTAAAAGTTTGAAAATTTAAATTTTATCTTTTATTATGAAAGTACATAAAATTTTAAGAACACTGCTTTTCGTTTCCTTGAAAACGGATTTAAATTGCAAAAGTTACACTGTTTTCAATATTGTGTGTATATTGGGTTATTCAGCAATAGTATTTATTTTAAATTATATAAATGACATTTTTATTTGATATATCTTATTCTAACTTGTATATTTAGGTTATATTATGTATATTTTGACTTTTAATTATTTTTAAAATGATAATAGAATTTTTCCGAAATTTACTGTATTTATTTCCTATTTTCAAAGGCTGTTTATATTTTTCTGCTATTTTCTTCATCTAAACTATATTTAAATAAATTTTTTATTTATTTTGTGAATGTATTTTTTTTGTTATTATCTTTATTTATAAATATTTTTCAAGTGTATAAAATTTTTCCAAAGTCCATTGCATTTATTTTCAAATTTTCTAGCCTAGTTTCTGTTTTCTTTGCTATTTCCTTAATTTAATTATATATAATTAAAATTTAGTAATTTATTTTATACATTCACTTTTATTTGCTGTGTTTTACTTTATTAATATTCATTTTTCATTTATTTAAATTTGAATAGATTTTTCCAAAGATTATTTGAGTTGTTTCCAATTTTAAAGCCTAGTTTGCAATTTTAAGCCATTTTCTTAATTTAAATTCTATTTAATTAAAATTTAATTATTTATTTTAGATATTTATTCTTATTTCTGATTTGTTATCTTTATTTCTCAATTTATATGTATTTATAAAATTACAAATTATATATATGGAATTTGAAAGGTTTAAAAGCTAAGAAACGTAATGTCGTTTCACGTTTCTTTTACAGTTTCTTTTGTCATCAATACATCCGTTATTTTAGCCACTCCTTACTCTATCTCCAGCCAACTTCCCTTTCTTATTTTTCACGAAATTTTGTCTTTCTCAAACCCTAAAAAACTCATGGCCTCCATATTGCAAGTTTTGGTAATGACTTCCCTTTATTTTTCTTATTTTTCTTCTTATTTTCTATGAATTATGCCTTGTTTTCTCATGCTTTCTGCTAGGCTTCTCCTCCATAGCCGCAGCCACAAACTCCTACACCTCTTCCCTGCCATCACCACCACCTATGCTTCCAGCCATGACCAAGGCCGAGCCATCCATGGTGGTCAAACTCTTCAAAATTGCAACCTACATGCCAAAAACAATGTTTGTTGACCATTTTGGCCTCATCCCCTTCAACCACCACCCTAACCACCACCATAGCAGCAACCACCACCTCTGACCTGATCACCACACACCCCTCCAACCTCTGTCCAGTCATGGTGCACCCACAGGCCGAGAACACTTCCATGGCCGAGCCCTCTAGCCAACCAAAACTCCATTTGTTTGCCTAAGACCCTTCACCTCTTCATGTATGAAACTCCACCTTGCTCATGACATGAACCCGACCCATGCTAGCCTAGACCTGAGCCAAAACTTAACCAAATCTGAACCAAACTATACCCTAGGCCATGACAAAGGTTTGAGGACGCAAGGCAAAAAGTTTGGCAATTCGTTTCTCTTTTATTTCAAAGTTATTGCATTTTAAAGTCGTATTGAATTGTGTTGTTTTGATTGTTTGTTTTGGGTTGTACACAAGAGTTGTAGCTTGGATTCGCTCTCCACTCAAGTCCGTAATTGTGTCATCGTGCTTTGTTTTCTGTTGTGCCTTTGGTTTTGACATCTTCAGCAATTAGAGGCGAGTAAAGCTCACACGACATTTATACTTATGCAGTTGTGAAACAACAACAACTGAATGTGGAGAATTAAATATGATGTTATAACAACCATGTGATTATTTATATATGATGTTAAACCTGTTAAATTTCATGTCATATCATCTGTTATTATATATATGTTGTTACTGTTCATTTTTATATATGTTTATCACACTGCAAGTTCCCTGTAGATTAGAAATCACTATGGGTTGAAATGATACATACCAGAACGAACTTTAGAATAGGGGAAAATCGTTATGGGATGAAACGATAGGCCTGAACGATTTTCAACTTATTTTATTTACTTGGGACTGCAGGTTTGAAATGATAAAACCCGGATTTTATTTGTAAATTACGGGTTGAAATGATATATTACCCGTGTCACTTTACCTAGCGTAGAAAATTATATACATGCCCGTAGTTAAAATATGTTTTTCTAAAAATTTTAAAATATTTTAGAAATTTAATTATTATAATATTTTGATTTAAAATTAAATAAAAATAAAAATTTTGTAAAGTATTATTGATTTTCTGGAAATCTATAAGTTAAATAAATTATGGAAAAGTTAGAAAATCTGAAATGCAAGTTATTTTGGAAATTTTGATTTAATTTTTAATGGAATTTAAATTAACTTTGAAAATATGATAAATTTATGATATTTTGAATTTAAATTAATTTAAAATGATTTTATAACATATTAATGATTTTTGAATATAGTTAAAATGTTAATGAGTGAATATTGAGTTGAATTTGGAAATATAACTTAAATTGGAATTTATGAATTTGGTTTAAAAGTGAAATTTTAAGTTAAGTTAAATAAAATGGAATTAAGTTATATTTGAAATTTTAAACTTAAGTGTTAAGTTGAAATTAATGTGATGAATTTAAATTTGAATGTTGAAATTTAATAAATGAATTATTAATAAATATTGATTTTTGATAGAAAACTTAACTTTATAAAATCATGAATTTAAGTAAAATTAAATGATGCTTATAAATGTGAAAATGTATGATTTTATAAGTTAAAAATGATTTAAATCAAAATATAAGTGTTTGTGAAATTCTATTGAATATTTGAAGTTAATTAACAGCATTTTAAATGCTGTCTTTTGTTAAATTGAATTGTTTTGAATGTAACTTTCTGTAGCATTTTCCAAATGCTGCGAATCTTGAATTTTCATTATGTTAATAAATTTAAGTGCATAAATGAACACTGAAAAGTTTAAATTTTTGGAATTTAATAATTTAATTATTAAATGTAATGACTTTATTTTTATGATTTAAAATGAAGTAATTTGTTTTGAAATATAACTATTTGATATATTAAAATGATTGAAATGTGATTTCGAAAAGATATGATATTTTGATATATTAAAATGATTTGAAATGTGGTACTGAAAGATATGATATTTTGGTATACTGAAATGATTTGAAATGTGGTTTTGAAAAAAATATAGCTGTTTTGATATATTAAAATGATTTGAAATGTGGTTTTGAAAAGAGATGATATTTTGATATATTAAATGATTGAAATGTGGTTTTGAAAGGATATGATATTTTGATATACTAAAATGATTTGAAAATGGAGTTTTGAAAGATATGACATTTTGATATTAAAATAATTTGAAAGGAAGTGTTGAACGATAAGATATTTTGAACGAAGTTTTGAAAGGTTATGATATTTTGATATATTAAAATGGTTTGAAAGAAAGTCTTGAAAGGATATGATAATTTAATATATTGAAATGGTTAGAAATGACTTGATATTTATTTTGATAAATATTTGAATCGAAAGATACGGTATGATGATATGTTGAAATGGTTTGGAAATAATTTAATCTTTATTTTGATAAAGATTTGGGTTGAAATGATATTTTATTTTGAAGTATAAAATATTTTTTGAAAGTTATAAATACGGGTTATAATAACGATTGGTTGTTAAAGAGACCGGGATCGGATATTGTCTTATAGCCGGCCAATACCGAAAACCACTTTAACAACTGTGTATGCGGTGGAGATTCCAGAATGAAGTAGGATGGTGGCGACGTTCTCGAGGTATATTACGTGGACCCAACTCCCGTGAGTTGGCATAAATGACTAAAACAGGAGCAATACCGGGCTACACAAAGGGTCGCACCCTTTCATCGAGCATGCTCCATTGGAAACCATTCTACTACTTTTGTGATTCGACATGTGGCGCCACTTTGATTCGGGGGTATTGTTCGAGGTGGGCGGAAGCTGCTGGCTTGCCGTCACCACCGGTCCGGGAGTGCAAACGGTGTATCCACCCTGGCATTGCCTCGCGTGCCGTGTCATCTCCTTATATCGAGCCCACTACGATTTTGGTTTTAAAGATCCGACCGCGTTAAGGTTCACCATCCCTTTAACGCTATTTTCTATATGATTATACTTTACTGATTAGACATTACTGTATATAGCTTATATTACTACATAGTAAATAGTTTAATGGATCCTTAGAGGATGGGCGGTCCCAAGCATCTTCTAAGTTACTTGTACCTTTGCTACAGTTCAGTTGAGTTGGTTTACATTGTATAACTATGTATGTCCTGACTTGAGTGTTTGTATTTTTATTTACGCTCGGGTCAGCCTGAGTTATTCACAGATTTGGATTTCCACTTTCTGGAGATTGGAATCGCTGGAGATTATCTACTTGTCAAGTTTCATCTTTTCAGTTCGGTTGTTCTATTCAGTTTGTACTTGGTTATCATATTTAAACTTCTGTTGTACTTTATTTCTTCTATTGTATCTTATGTAACTCCGATAAATTTATATAGTACCTTTATGAACTACTATCTCTTTTACTTCTGCTGCATTTTTATTACTCTGTGTCTGTGATCTGTGATTTTTATTTACTGCATATTCTGAGATTTGCCAAATTTTTATTTACAACGCGGTATTTTAAGCAGTTCAATTCCGGCATGAGTGTCTACCTATACACTTATAATGGATACGAATGGTTGAAAATACCTGGTTGTTACAGTTGGTATCAAAGCTTTGGTAGCTCTAGGCAAAACTCAGCATATGGAGTGAATGTATTTACAGAACCACTTTCATTCGAGTTTGAATCTCTTCCTTTTTGACTCAATTCCTTTGAATTTTGGAACATTCCCTACGGTTCCAAAATCCATTCGTATCCCTCACTATTCACCTTCTTTTGACTCTGGAGTATTCCATAACTCCGCTTCGGATGATCTTTTTAGTGAGTCGGCGGTCACGCCAATTTCAAATTGAATTGAAAAAAGGGGGAAAACTCCCTTACAATTAGCATCGATTCATCAGAGATTTATATCTATCCTTGGTTTAGATGCTAATACCTTTTGTTATCCAAAACTCTAACTCTTGAGATCAATGTAGATTTACCCCAGAAAATCCACACTGATCTTATTCTTTAAGTCACGGTTGACCTGGTAAATGTTGCCCGTGATTTATTTAAGCTTATCCACCTCCCTATTTTGTTATTTAATCATCTTGTCTTTGCTTTCCAACCTATCTTCAAACATTTTGAATTGTACTTGTAAAACTATGTTTTGTTTATATATTGTGTTGTTTGAGTTGTTGATGTTGATTTGGGTTTCCGATCGATTCGTCTGATCAACACTATCGATAAGATTTCCAAAACACTTTGACAGAACAAACTGACACAATATTATTTTAAAATTTGGTTAATGAAATAAATTTTGATATATAAGCAAATTTATGGAACTTAATAAATTGATTTAAAATTGATCATTTGAAATGATAATACTTGACTTATCATTTATTGTTCTATAAATGAATTTATATATAACTGTTTATAAATTTATTTGTGAACTGAAATGAATTTAAAACAAGAAATTTGAGAATTTAATTTTCGATGGTTTCAAACCTTGTGTCTAAGTTTTAAAGTATATTATTTAAAGTACTTTCGAATAAGAATATGTTTCCAAAGAATATTAAGTTTAAAATTAGCGCTCTTCTCATTGTCGCTGGGAAATAACTTCGGTGATGACGGCAGCATCATCGACATTCATTTTCGAGTTTCGAAGTGAAGAGACCGCTCTGTAGTCTTGCTACAGCTTTGTTTTGAAAATCAATTTGATTTGAATTTTCTAAAATATGACTTGATTTATAATATATAATATAGATATATGATTTAAAAATTTGATTCGATAAGTTATGTACATACATTTATTTATCTCTAAATGGTTTGAAGAAATTGGAAATTTAATTCTTAAATTTTATTTTTAAAGAATAATTTCAATTATAAAAAAGAAAATCAAAAATTTTGAATAAATCATTTAAGCTTGAAATGATTGAATTGAAAAGTTTTATTTGTATAATACAATTGCATTCAAATATAACTTACCTTGACTTCAGAAGTTAACAATGTAATTTGGTTAATATACAATATAAAAGATATTATAAATAAAATTGAGTGGTTATAATAAATGTTATACACTTAAATTTTAAATTATAAAATGATTAACATAGGTAAATATAATAAAGGGTAATTGAATAACTTACAATAAAATAATGTTAAAAGAACTAAGAATAAAAGAAGCAGTTATAATAAGTGTAAGTATGTCTAACATAAGCGATAAATATAATGAGAGGAATAAAGAGAATTAAATTTATTAAGTACATTGTGAGTGCAATAAATGATTATTTTTATGGGTTTTAAAAAATTGTTAATTTTAGATGATTGGATAATAAGATAATGAAATTTGGGATAGTTAAGATTTATTTAACTTGTGTAAAAAAATTATTTTCTATTTAAGTTGAAATTTCCATTGTTTCAAACTTATTTCCTTATTTCGTTTTTTTTTCAAACTATCTTTTGGTTGTCCTTATCATCCTTATCTTGCTATAGACTGGTATAGGCATCTTTCTATAAATTTTTTCTGTTTAGAAATCTTTCTATAATCTGCACCTTGTTAAACTTACCTATAACAATAGTCATCACGTATAATTTCATTCTCCTTGTCATCTTGTCCTAATCTTGTTTCACTCTTATCTTTTTCTGTTTTTTCGTACCTCATTCCTTTTCGGAGACGAAAAGTTTTGAGTGGGGGAGAGTGTAACAACCCTGTATTTTGTGATTTATTTTTTTGTATATTTTAATTATTTTAATTTAATTTTTGATTTAAAAACTTATTTTATTTATTTTGAATGATAAACTTTAGTTTTGATATGAATTATCATTCCAAAGCATGACTAAAAAGAATACTTTCCAAAAAGTGAATTTTGGTCAAAATAATCAAACTTTGACTTTTAATTTAAATTTTTAAAAGTTTGAAAATTTAAATTTTATCTTTTATTATGAAAGTACATAAAATTTTAAGAACACTGCTTTTCGTTTCCTTGAAAACGGATTTAAATTGCAAAAGTTACACTGTTTTCAATATTGTGTGTATATTGGGTTATTCAGCAATAGTATTTATTTTAAATTATATAAATGACATTTTTATTTGATATATCTTATTCTAACTTGTATATTTAGGTTATATTATGTATATTTTGACTTTTAATTATTTTTAAAATGATAATAGAATTTTTCCGAAATTTACTGTATTTATTTCCTATTTTCAAAGGCTGTTTATATTTTTCTGCTATTTTCTTCATCTAAACTATATTTAAATAAATTTTTTATTTATTTTGTGAATGTATTTTTTTTGTTATTATCTTTATTTATAAATATTTTTCAAGTGTATAAAATTTTTCCAAAGTCCATTGCATTTATTTTCAAATTTTCTAGCCTAGTTTCTGTTTTCTTTGCTATTTCCTTAATTTAATTATATATAATTAAAATTTAGTAATTTATTTTATACATTCACTTTTATTTGCTGTGTTTTACTTTATTAATATTCATTTTTCATTTATTTAAATTTGAATAGATTTTTCCAAAGATTATTTGAGTTGTTTCCAATTTTAAAGCCTAGTTTGCAATTTTAAGCCATTTTCTTAATTTAAATTCTATTTAATTAAAATTTAATTATTTATTTCAGATATTTATTCTTATTTCTGATTTGTTATCTTTATTTCTCAATTTATATGTATTTATAAAATTACAAATTATATATATGGAATTTGAAAGGTTTAAAAGCTAAGAAACGTAATGTCGTTTCACGTTTCTTTTACAGTTTCTTTTGTCATCAATACATCCGTTATTTTAGCCACTCCTTACTCTATCTCCAGCCAACTTCCCTTTCTTATTTTTCACGAAATTTTCTCTTTCTCAAACCCTAAAAAACTCATGGCCTCCATATTGCAAGTTTTGGTAATGACTTCCCTTTATTTTTCTTATTTTTCTTCTTATTTTCTATGAATTATGCCTTGTTTTCTCATGCTTTCTGCTAGGCTTCTCCTCCATAGCCGCAGCCACAAACTCCTACACCTCTTCCCTGCCATCACCACCACCTATGCTTCCAGCCATGACCAAGGCCGAGCCATCCATGGTGGTCAAACTCTTCAAAATTGCAACCTACATGCCAAAAACAATGTTTGTTGACCATTTTGGCCTCATCCCCTTCAACCACCACCCTAACCACCACCATAGCAGCAACCACCACCTCTGACCTGATCACCACACACCCCTCCAACCTCTGTCCAGTCATGGTGCACCCACAGGCCGAGAACACTTCCATGGCCGAGCCCTCTAGCCAACCAAAACTCCATTTGTTTGCCTAAGACCCTTCACCTCTTCATGTATGAAACTCCACCTTGCTCATGACATGAACCCGACCCATGCTAGCCTAGACCTGAGCCAAAACTTAACCAAATCTGAACCAAACTATACCCTAGGCCATGACAAAGGTTTGAGGACGCAAGGCAAAAAGTTTGGCAATTCGTTTCTCTTTTATTTCAAAGTTATTGCATTTTAAAGTCGTATTGAATTGTGTTGTTTTGATTGTTTGTTTTGGGTTGTACACAAGAGTTGTAGCTTGGATTCGCTCTCCACTCAAGTCCGTAATTGTGTCATCGTGCTTTGTTTTCTGTTGTGCCTTTGGTTTTGACATCTTCAGCAATTAGAGGCGAGTAAAGCTCACACGACATTTATACTTATGCAGTTGTGAAACAACAACAACTGAATGTGGAGAATTAAATATGATGTTATAACAACCATGTGATTATTTATATATGATGTTAAACCTGTTAAATTTCATGTCATATCATCTGTTATTATATATATGTTGTTACTGTTCATTTTTATATATGTTTATCACACTGCAAGTTCCCTGTAGATTAGAAATCACTATGGGTTGAAATGATACATACCAGAACGAACTTTAGAATAGGGGAAAATCGTTATGGGATGAAACGATAGGCCTGAACGATTTTCAACTTATTTTATTTACTTGGGACTGCAGGTTTGAAATGATAAAACCCGGATTTTATTTGTAAATTACGGGTTGAAATGATATATTACCCGTGTCACTTTACCTAGCGTAGAAAATTATATACATGCCCGTAGTTAAAATATGTTTTTCTAAAAATTTTAAAATATTTTAGAAATTTAATTATTATAATATTTTGATTTAAAATTAAATAAAAATAAAAATTTTGTAAAGTATTATTGATTTTCTGGAAATCTATAAGTTAAATAAATTATGGAAAAGTTAGAAAATCTGAAATGCAAGTTATTTTGGAAATTTTGATTTAATTTTTAATGGAATTTAAATTAACTTTGAAAATATGATAAATTTATGATATTTTGAATTTAAATTAATTTAAAATGATTTTATAACATATTAATGATTTTTGAATATAGTTAAAATGTTAATGAGTGAATATTGAGTTGAATTTGGAAATATAACTTAAATTGGAATTTATGAATTTGGTTTAAAAGTGAAATTTTAAGTTAAGTTAAATAAAATGGAATTAAGTTATATTTGAAATTTTAAACTTAAGTGTTAAGTTGAAATTAATGTAATGAATTTAAATTTGAATGTTGAAATTTAATAAATGAATTATTAATAAATATTGATTTTTGATAGAAAACTTAACTTTATAAAATCATGAATTTAAGTAAAATTAAATGATGCTTATAAATGTGAAAATGTATGATTTTATAAGTTAAAAATGATTTAAATCAAAATATAAGTGTTTGTGAAATTCTATTGAATATTTGAAGTTAATTAACAGCATTTTAAATGCTGTCTTTTGTTAAATTGAATTGTTTTGAATGTAACTTTCTGTAGCATTTTCCAAATGCTGCGAATCTTGAATTTTCATTATGTTAATAAATTTAAGTGCATAAATGAACACTGAAAAGTTTAAATTTTTGGAATTTAATAATTTAATTATTAAATGTAATGACTTTATTTTTATGATTTAAAATGAAGTAATTTGTTTTGAAATATAACTATTTGATATATTAAAATGATTGAAATGTGATTTCGAAAAGATATGATATTTTGATATATTAAAATGATTTGAAATGTGGTACTGAAAGATATGATATTTTGGTATACTGAAATGATTTGAAATGTGGTTTTGAAAAAAATATAGCTGTTTTGATATATTAAAATGATTTGAAATGTGGTTTTGAAAAGAGATGATATTTTGATATATTAAATGATTGAAATGTGGTTTTGAAAGGATATGATATTTTGATATACTAAAATGATTTGAAAATGGAGTTTTGAAAGATATGACATTTTGATATTAAAATAATTTGAAAGGAAGTGTTGAACGATAAGATATTTTGAACGAAGTTTTGAAAGGTTATGATATTTTGATATATTAAAATGGTTTGAAAGAAAGTCTTAAAAGGATATGATAATTTAATATATTGAAATGGTTAGAAATGACTTGATATTTATTTTGATAAATATTTGAATCGAAAGATACGGTATGATGATATGTTGAAATGGTTTGGAAATAATTTAATCTTTATTTTGATAAAGATTTGGGTTGAAATGATATTTTATTTTGAAGTATAAAATATTTTTTGAAAGTTATAAATACGGGTTATAATAACGATTGGTTGTTAAAGAGACCGGGATCAGATATTGTCTTATAGCCGGCCAATACCGAAAACCACTTTAACAACTGTGTATGCGGTGGAGATTCCAGAATGAAGTAGGATGGTGGCGACGTTCTCGAGGTATATTACGTGGACCCAACTCCCGTGAGTTGGCATAAATGACTAAAACAGGAGCAATACCGGGCTACACAAAGGGTCGCACCCTTTCATCGAGCATGCTCCATTGGAAACCATTCTACTACTTTTGTGATTCGACATGTGGCGCCACTTTGATTCGGGGGTATTGTTCGAGGTGGGCGGAAGCTGCTGGCTTGCCGTCACCACCGGTCCGGGAGTGCAAACGGTGTATCCACCTTGGCATTGCCTCGCGTGCCGTGTCATCTCCTTATATCGAGCCCACTACGATTTTGGTTTTAAAGATCCGACCGCGTTAAGGTTCACCATCCCCTTAACGCTATTTTCTATATGATTATACTTTACTGATTAGACATTACTGTATATAGCTTATATTACTACATAGTAAATAGTTTAATGGATCCTTAGAGGATGGGCGGTCCCAAGCATCTTCTAAGTTACTTGTACCTTTGCTACAGTTCAGTTGAGTTGGTTTACATTGTATAACTATGTATGTCCTGACTTGAGTGTTTGTATTTTTATTTACGCTCGGGTCAGCCTGAGTTATTCACAGATTTGGATTTCCACTTTCTGGAGATTGGAATCGCTGGAGATTATCTACTTGTCAAGTTTCATCTTTTCAGTTCGGTTGTTCTATTCAGTTTGTACTTGGTTATCATATTTAAACTTCTGTTGTACTTTATTTCTTCTATTGTATCTTATGTAACTCCGATAAATTTATATAGTAGCTTTATGAACTACTATCTCTTTTACTTCTGCTGCATTTTTATTACTCTGTGTCTGTGATCTGTGATTTTTATTTACTGCATATTCTGAGATTTGCCAAATTTTTATTTACAACGCGGTATTTTAAGCAGTTCAATTCCGGCATGAGTGTCTACCTATACACTTATAATGGATACGAATGGTTGAAAATACCTGGTTGTTACAGTTGGTATCAAAGCTTTGGTAGCTCTAGGCAAAACTCAGCATATGGAGTGAATGTATTTACAGAACCACTTTCATTCGAGTTTGAATCTCTTCCTTTTTGACTCAATTCCTTTGAATTTTGGAACATTCCCTACGGTTCCAAAATCCATTCGTATCCCTCACTATTCACCTTCTTTTGACTCTGGAGTATTCCATAACTCCGCTTCGGATGATCTTTTTAGTGAGTCGGCGGTCACGCCAATTTCAAATTGAATTGAAAAAAGGGGGAAAACTCCCTTACAATTAGCATCGATTCATCAGAGATTTATATCTATCCTTGGTTTAGATGCTAATACCTTTTGTTATCCAAAACTCTAACTCTTGAGATCAATGTAGATTTACCCCAGAAAATCCACACCGATCTTATTCTTTAAGTCACGGTTGACCTGGTAAATGTTGCCCGTGATTTATTTAAGCTTATCCACCTCCCTATTTTGTTATTTAATCATCTTGTCTTTGCTTTCCAACCTATCTTCAAACATTTTGAATTGTACTTGTAAAACTATGTTTTGTTTATATATTGTGTTGTTTGAGTTGTTGATGTTGATTTGGGTTTCCGATCGATTCGTCTGATCAACACTATCGATAAGATTTCCAAAACACTTTGACAGAACAAACTGACACAATATTATTTTAAAATTTGGTTAATGAAATAAAATTTGATATATAAGCAAATTTATGGAACTTAATAAATTGATTTAAAATTGATCATTTGAAATGATAATACTTGACTTATCATTTATTGTTCTATAAATGAATTTATATATAACTGTTTATAAATTTATTTGTGAACTGAAATGAATTTAAAACAAGAAATTTGAGAATTTAATTTTCGATGGTTTCAAACCTTGTGTCTAAGTTTTAAAGTATATTATTTAAAGTACTTTCGAATAAGAATATGTTTCCAAAGAATATTAAGTTTAAAATTAGCGCTCTTCTCATTGTCGCTGGGAAATAACTTCGGTGATGACGGCAGCATCATCGACATTCATTTTCGAGTTTCGAAGTGAAGAGGCCGCTCTGTAGTCTTGCTACAGCTTTGTTTTGAAAATCAATTTGATTTGAATTTTCTAAAATATGACTTGATTTATAATATATAATATAGATATATGATTTAAAAATTTGATTCGATAAGTTATGTACATACATTTATTTATCTCTAAATGGTTTGAAGAAATTGGAAATTTAATTCTTAAATTTTATTTTTAAAGAATAATTTCAATTATAAAAAAGAAAATCAAAAATTTTGAATAAATCATTTAAGCTTGAAATGATTGAATTGAAAAGTTTTATTTGTATAATACAATTGCATTCAAATATAACTTACCTTGACTTCAGAAGTTAACAATGTAATTTGGTTAATATACAATATAAAAGATATTATAAATAAAATTGAGTGGTTATAATAAATGTTATACACTTAAATTTTAAATTATAAAATGATTAACATAGGTAAATATAATAAAGGGTAATTGAATAACTTACAATAAAATAATGTTAAAAGAACTAAGAATAAAAGAAGCAGTTATAATAAGTGTAAGTATGTCTAACATAAGCGATAAATATAATGAGAGGAATAAAGAGAATTAAATTTATTAAGTACATTGTGAGTGCAATAAATGATTATTTTTATGGGTTTTAAAAAATTGTTAATTTTAGATGATTGGATAATAAGATAATGAAATTTGGGATAGTTAAGATTTATTTAACTTGTGTAAAAAAATTATTTTCTATTTAAGTTGAAATTTCCATTGTTTCAAACTTATTTCCTTATTTCGTTTTTTTTTTCAAACTATCTTTTGGTTGTCCTTATCATCCTTATCTTGCTATAGACTGGTATAGGCATCTTTCTATAAATTTTTTCTGTTTAGAAATCTTTCTATAATCTGCACCTTGTTAAACTTACCTATAACAATAGTCATCACGTATAATTTCATTCTCCTTGTCATCTTGTCCTAATCTTGTTTCACTCTTATCTTTTTCTGTTTTTTCGTACCTCATTCCTTTTCGGAGACGAAAAGTTTTGAGTGGGGGAGAGTGTAACAACCCTGTATTTTGTGATTTATTTTTTTGTATATTTTAATTATTTTAATTTAATTTTTGATTTAAAAACTTATTTTATTTATTTTGAATGATAAACTTTAGTTTTGATATGAATTATCATTCCAAAGCATGACTAAAAAGAATACTTTCCAAAAAGTGAATTTTGGTCAAAATAATCAAACTTTAACTTTTAATTTAAATTTTTAAAAGTTTGAAAATTTAAATTTTATCTTTTATTATTAAAGTACATAAAATTTTAAGAACACTGCTTTTCGTTTCCTTGAAAACGGATTTAAATTGCAAAAGTTACACTGTTTTCAATATTGTGTGTATATTGGGTTATTCAGCAATAGTATTTATTTTAAATTATATAAATGACATTTTTATTTGATATATCTTATTCTAACTTGTATATTTAGGTTATATTATGTATATTTTGACTTTTAGTTATTTTTAAAATGATAATAGAATTTTTTCGAAATTTACTGTATTTATTTCCTATTTTCAAAGGCTGTTTATATTTTTCTGCTATTTTCTTCATCTAAACTATATTTAAATAAATTTTTTATTTATTTTGTGAATGTATTTTTTTTGTTATTATCTTTATTTATAAATATTTTTCAAGTGTATAAAATTTTTCCAAAGTCCATTGCATTTATTTTCAAATTTTCTAGCCTAGTTTCTGTTTTCTTTGCTATTTCCTTAATTTAATTATATATAATTAAAATTTAGTAATTTATTTTATACATTCACTTTTATTTGCTGTGTTTTACTTTATTAATATTCATTTTTCATTTATTTAAATTTGAATAGATTTTTCCAAAGATTATTTGAGTTGTTTCCAATTTTAAAGCCTAGTTTGCAATTTTAAGCCATTTTCTTAATTTAAATTCTATTTAATTAAAATTTAATTATTTATTTTAGATATTTATTCTTATTTCTGATTTGTTATCTTTATTTCTCAATTTATATGTATTTATAAAATTACAAATTATATATATGGAATTTGAAAGGTTTAAAGGCTAAGAAACGTAATGTCGTTTCACGTTTCTTTTACAGTTTCTTTTGTCATCAATACATCCGTTATTTTAGCCACTCCTTACTCTATCTCCAGCCAACTTCCCTTTCTTATTTTTCACGAAATTTTCTCTTTCTCAAACCCTAAAAAACTCATGGCCTCCATATTGCAAGTTTTGGTAATGACTTCCCTTTATTTTTCTTATTTTTCTTCTTATTTTCTATGAATTATGCCTTGTTTTCTCATGCTTTCTGCTAGGCTTCTCCTCCATAGCCGCAGCCACAAACTCCTACACCTCTTCCCTGCCATCACCACCACCTATGCTTCTAGCCATGACCAAGGCCGAGCCATCCATGGTGGTCAAACTCTTCAAAATTGCAACCTACATGCCAAAAACAATGTTTGTTGACCATTTTGGCCTCATCCCCTTCAACCACCACCATAGCAGCAACCACCACCTCTGACCTGATCACCACACACCCCTCCAACCTCTGTCCAGTCATGGTGCACCCACAGGCCGAGAACACTTCCATGGCCGAGCCCTCTAGCCAACCAAAACTCCATTTGTTTGCCTAAGACCCTTCACCTCTTCATGTATGAAACTCCACCTTGCTCATGACATGAACCCGACCCATGCTAGCCTAGACCTGAGCCAAAACTTAACCAAATCTGAACCAAACTATACCCTAGGCCATGACAAAGGTTTGAGGACGCAAGGCAAAAAGTTTGGCAATTCGTTTCTCTTTTATTTCAAAGTTATTGCATTTTAAAGTCGTATTGAATTGTGTTGTTTTGATTGTTTGTTTTGGGTTGTACACAAGAGTTGTAGCTTGGATTCGCTCTCCACTCAAGTCCGTAATTGTGTCATCGTGCTTTGTTTTCTGTTGTGCCTTTGGTTTTGACATCTTCAGCAATTAGAGGCGAGTAAAGCTCACACGACATTTATACTTATGCAGTTGTGAAACAACAACAACTGAATGTGGAGAATTAAATATGATGTTATAACAACCATGTGATTATTTATATATGATGTTAAACCTGTTAAATTTCATGTCATATCATCTGTTATTATATATATGTTGTTACTGTTCATTTTTATATATGTTTATCACACTGCAAGTTCCCTGTAGATTAGAAATCACTATGGGTTGAAATGATACATACCAGAACGAACTTTAGAATAGGGGAAAATCGTTATGGGATGAAACGATAGGCCTGAACGATTTTCAACTTATTTTATTTACTTGGGACTGCAGGTTTGAAATGATAAAACCCGGATTTTATTTGTAAATTACGGGTTGAAATGATATATTACCCGTGTCACTTTACCTAGCGTAGAAAATTATATACATGCCCGTAGTTAAAATATGTTTTTCTAAAAATTTTAAAATATTTTAGAAATTTAATTATTATAATATTTTGATTTAAAATTAAATAAAAATAAAATTTTTGTAAAGTATTATTGATTTTCTGGAAATCTATAAGTTAAATAAATTATGGAAAAGTTAGAAAATCTGAAATGCAAGTTATTTTGGAAATTTTGATTTAATTTTTAATGGAATTTAAATTAACTTTGAAAATATGATAAATTTATGATATTTTGAATTTAAATTAATTTAAAATGATTTTATAACATATTAATGATTTTTGAATATAGTTAAAATGTTAATGAGTGAATATTGAGTTGAATTTGAAAATATAACTTAAATTGGAATTTATGAATTTGGTTTAAAAGTGAAATTTTAAGTTAAATTAAATAAAATGGAATTAAGTTATATTTGAAATTTTAAACTTAAGTGTTAAGTTGAAATTAATGTAATGAATTTAAATTTGAATGTTGAAATTTAATAAATGAATATTGATTTTTGAAAGGAAACTTAACTTTATAAAATCATGAATTTAAGGAAAATTAATTGATGCTTATAAATGTGAAAATGTATGATTTTATAAGTTAAAAATAATTTAAATAAAAATATAAGTGTTTGTGAAATTCTATTGAACATTTGAAGTTAATTAACAACATTTTAAATGCTGTCTTTTGTTAAATTGAATTGTTTTGAATGTAATTTTCTGTAGCATTTTCCAAATACCGCGAAACTTGAATTTTCATTATTTTAATAAATTTAAGTGCATAAATGAACACCGAAAAGTTTAAATTTTTGGAATTTAATAATTTAATTATTAAATGTAATGACTTTATTTTTATGATTTAAAATGAAGTAATTTGTTTTGAAATATAGCTATTTGATATATTAAAATGATTGAAATGTGATTTCGAAAAGATACGATATTTTGATATATTAAAATGATTTGAAATGTGGTGCTGAAAGATATGATATTTTGGTATATTGAAATGATTTGAAATGTGGTTTTGAAAAATATATAGCTGTTTTGATATAGTAAAATGATTTGAAATGTGGTTTTGAAAAGAGATGATATTTTGATATATTAAATGATTGAAATGTGGTTTTGAAAGGATATGATATTTTGATATACTAAAATGATTTGAAAATGGAGTTTTGAAAGATATGACATTTTGATATTAAAATAATTTGAAAGGAAGTGCTGAAAGATAAGATATTTTGAACGAAGTTTTGAAAGGTTATGATATTTTGATATATTAAAATGATTTGAAAGGAAGTTTTGAAAGGATATGATAATTTAATATATTGAAATGGTTAGAAATGACTTGATATTTATTTTGATAAATATTTGAATCGAAAGATATGGTATGATGATATGTTGAAATGGTTTGGAAATAATTTAATCTATTTTGATAAAGATTTGGGTTGAAATGATATTTTATTTTGAAGTATAAAATATTTTTTTGAAAGTTATAACTACGGGTTATAATAACGATTGGTTGTTAAAGAGACCGGGATCGGATATTGTCTTATAGCCGGCCAATACCGAAAACCACTTTAACAACTGTGTACGCGGTGGAGATTCCAGAATGAAGTAGGATGGTGGCGACGTTCTCGAGGTATATTACGTGGACCCAACTCTCGTGAGTTGGCATAAATGACTTAAACAGGAGCTATACTGGGCTACACAAAGGGTCGCACCCTTCCATCGAGCATGCTCCATCGGAAACCATTCTATTACTTTTGTGATTCGATATGTGGCGCCACTTTGATTCGGGGGTATTGTTCGAGGTGGACGGAAGCTGCTGGCTTGCTGTCACCACCGGTCTGGGAGTGCAAACGGTGTGTCCACCCTGGCATTGCCTCGCGTGCCGTGTCATCTCCTTATATCGAGCCCACTACGATTTTGGTTTTAAAGATCCGACCGCGTTAAAGTTCACCATCCCCTTAACGCTATTTTCTATATGATTATACTTTACTGATTAGATACTACTGTATATAGCGTATATTACTACATAGTAAATAGTTTAACGGATCCTTAGAGGATGGGCGGTCCCAAGCATCTTCTAAGTTACTTGTACATTTGCTACAGTTCACTTGAGTTGGTTTACATTGTATAAGTATGTATGTCTGACTAGAGTGTTTGTATTTTTATTTACGCCTGGGTCAGCCTGAGTTATTCACAGATTTGGATTTCCACTTTCTGGAGATTGGAATCGCTGGAGATTATCTACTTGTCAAGTTTCATCTTTTCAGTTCAGTTGTTCTATTCAGCTTGTACTTGGTTATCATATTTAAACTTCTGTTGTACTTTATTTCTTCTATTGTATCTTATGTAACTCTGATATATTTATACAGTAGCTTCATGAACTACTATCTCTTTTACTTCTGCTGCATTTTTATTACTCTGTGTCTGTGATCTGTGATTTTTATTTACTGCATATTCTGAGATTTGCCAAATTTTTATTTACAACGCAGTATTTTAAGCAATTCAATTCCGGCATGAGTGTCTACCTATACACTTATAATGGATGTGAATGGTTGAAAATACCTGGTTGTTACATTCAGTGATTGTTTTGATAAATTATTACTACTGTTAGTTCTTTCTTTTTGTCGATGACAAAGGGGGAGAAAATCTATGGTACTAACTTTGTTTTGTTAGAAAGATAGCACATACATTCAGGGGGAGCAAATAAGTAAATACATCTCTAGAATAAATCAGTATTGTTATCAATCAAAAAGGGGGAGAATGTTGATACGTGAAGATTTTGGTTAATGACAATGTGCTTCAACAAATAAGGAAGAAAGATATGCAACGCTTAAGGAAGATCATTGAAGACCAAACAAACATAAGTATGATTTTTATATAGGTCTTGATCTAGATTTATTGTTAAAATATATCCTCAATAGGCTTGCACGAACACTAGAAAACATTTCATAAACTTCATTTTTACTTAAAGTTTTCACTGCGATTATTTTATAAGTTCAGTCGACTGAACAGGAACAGCCAGTCGACTGAAACTGGAACAAATATATAAACATGCACAGTTTCAGTCGACTGAATTTCCTGCACAGTCGACTGAATTTGCTCCCGAAAATTTTACTTCATATTTTCAGTTGACTGAATTCCCTGCTCAGTCGATTGAATTTGAACCTGCGAATTTTCTCTGAAAAGACACCATCTTCCTCCCAAGAGTTGCAACCATTCATCAATGGAAATGGAAGCATCTCTTGTTTGCAACATTTGACAACAAATGCACCTCTTCTACAAGTATATATACATGATTCTAGCATCATTTAACTCACCGATTGCTCTTGCTTTAATCTTACTATTCTCTTGTTCATATTCTCTAGATATTCTCAAAGCAATCACCAATCTATTACTTGAATCACTGTTTTGTTTATAATATTATTTTGATTCATAGCAATTCACATTTCCTAAATCTTCACAAACACATTGCATACTCTCGAGGATAAGATTATAGGAATATTGTACTACATTAGACTCATTAGTGTTGACAAGAACACAACAAGTCGAATATTGTATTTTAGTAATTGAGTTGAAGTCCTCTTCGGTAGTTGAGGCAAGAAATTCCGTTCGGTTGTTCGGGTAAGTTGTAAACCTATTCCTCCGGATGAAGTGAGGGTGTTAGTTAGTGAAATTCCTAAGTGAAGCTTAGGGACTGGACGTAGGACTAGAGGTCTGAACCAGTATAAAATCCTGGCGTCTCCTTGCACTTACCTACTTTATCTACCTAGACTATTCCGTTATTCCATATTACACGATCCTACCGCATAGCCTCTTTCAGTTTAAAATTTCATAGTTTTAAAAATAATAAAATTTTCCTTTTAAAAGCAAAATTTACTTCTTAGAATTTAAGATATATTTTTAAAATCTCACTAACCAATTCAATTTATACATCCCTCTCGAATCACAATATATCACATCCATTTAGATGTCCTTAACCATCTTCGCTTTCAAAAATAGTTCCACTATTTTTCTCACCCTATTCCCATATTCTAATATAAATTCCTTCTGTAAATTTATATTTCCAACCTATCATATGATATCAAATTCCTTTATTTATAAACATCGTTTATAAATTTTATAACCCCTTTGGTTTTACCTTTTAACAAAACAAATCTTATTTTTAAATACCATTATATAATTTCATTTCTTATCACTACCATTTATACCTCTAGTCTATTTTTAATATTGATTTTAACTCTTTTTCATATTTCAGAATACCATTTACAAACTCCTTTATATAATTAATCTTTAAAGTCTCTATTTAATTCATTCATGAATAGTTACTTACAATCCAAAGTTAATATATATTATCCCCAATCCCAATTTCTTAAAAATAATTCGATTTCCAATGTAAATATTTTTATGTCACAAATTCCTTTAATTCCTTAATTTTTTTAAAAATATGTTTATGGTATTATAAAAATATTAAAAATTTAGGCCAGTGCTACAATAGCACCAATAATTCCAATCACAATAATCGATAATAAATTATTCTACACAAATCGTATATCGCTATATGTTAAAAATAAACAGTAAATTGGAGGAATCCAGTTGGATCCCTCGAACCTGTTTCCCTGTATCCACAGATGTTAATACAGCATAAAATAAATAACAATCCCACTTCATAGGGATATCCCGGTATATATAGTCATTCGCTATTATACGGGGCGCATAGGGTCTCATCCGCTATAATATGCGGGAATATTACTCCAAATACTATGTATATATACTACTATATATTATATAATCATTCAACAGATAATTAAAATTTTCCAATCCAATCAAGCATCCAATAATTAAATTTAACATATATATTTAAATTTTGGGAATCCTAATGAGTGAGAAATTCTCGCCTTGATTTTTATTTGCAATCCGTTCCAATTTAATTTTGTATCCTACATCATCACGAATCCAATGCAAAACACACACTCGAATTCGGCCTTGTATGAATTTTGATATTTCACTCATAAATATTCAAAAGTTAAGTAATTAAATTATTCACTCGAAATGATTAAGCATTGCGAATTACCTTACTTAAGCTCCTTTAACCCACGTTCGACTTGTTCCTGCCTCACTAACTTAGGAACAGGAATTTATTTTCATTAAGAGAATTTAATCCAAAAACCAGTTCTTTGTTAAAATCTTTGAGGAACTTGTAGTGAACAGTGTCCAAGTAGATGGAAAAATAAAATGTAAATGAGCCTGCTTTTTTTCTTCATAAATCCAGATTATCCAAAAATTCAGGCATGAGACTCTAGCATCACCGCCGCTCGCCTCCAATGTCAACGCCAACCCTAGCTTCGATCACGAGCGCCACCCTTCCCAATCCGATGCCACAGTCACCCATCCTCCCTGTGCCCAATCGCGGCTCCACGTTTCCCCTTCTAACATTGTCGCACTCAAGAACGAACCCTTCCAGTCGTTCGCGATCGAACCCCCTCCAACATCGAACGCAAACCTTTAATGCGAACGCCACCTGCCCCTTCTCTTCCCTACGCCTTCGCTGTCGCCATCCCCTGTAGTCGCAATCGCGAATACGATTCACAATACCTTATTATATTTTTTTTCTTTCTTGATTTTCGTTTGAACTGATCGATTCAATATGAAAGAAGTAAATGGAAAGGGACATATGCGACTTTTGTTTCGTGCCTTCTTCCTTCATTTATATATATATATATATATATATATATTTGATTTCGGCTTTTATTTTAAAAGGATGAAGTTGCGTGTTCAACATTTTTGCGTGTTTGAATATGTAAGGGTAAGGGATTGAGTGAAAGAAAGGATGGTTGATGTGAATATGTCAAATATATATATATATATATATATATATATATATATATATATAATCGCAAACCATCACATTTACGTAACTTAAAATCTCGAAACCCTATCGAGGCATGCTATTAGGTGTTTATAATGTTATATCCCGATTCCGAACGCAATGGAGAAGGTTTCGAGTCCTAATTCGATCATATGGAAAAGATAGCCTTTTGGATCCAATTATTATATTAAATTTCGATAGTATTTTCAACGCGTTTCTATTCCATACGATCAAATGATAATTCCAAATACTACAAATTTTGAAATCTGATAACAATACAATATTACGGATCCAATAGAACTAATTTCATTGAATTCCGAGACTGTGCTTCAGATCGCTATTTTAAATGTCAATATGAAAAACTATTTTTTTTAAATTGAACAGATCACTCTTAAATTCAATCTTAAAACTTTTATTATCTTCATTATTATGAATTTAAATTTACAAGCCTTTAAATTATTTTTATCGAGCTTAAAACTCAAGATACAATAATTTACTCAGTATTCAATTGTAAAATTCAATAATTAATTTATCCGATAAATCGCTATATTTAAATTCTGAATTTTAAAAAAACCTTCCCATATTCAAAATCAATCTATAATTCAAATTCAATATTTGAAACCATTTAAATATTCCAAATCAAACGTCGAAAAATTCGGGTCGTTACGTTCCTCCCCCCTTAAAAGAATTTCATCCCGGAAATTGCTAGCCTTTCCAAATCCTACTTAGTTAAAACTCAATATTCACTTTTTTAATCCTTTAATCTTTACCTAAACAGTTAGTTTTCAACTCTAATTCCATAACCCTTATTTCAATTTCCATTTTGAAATCAATTTGTCAATAACAATTTTTTTTAACACCCTAAATTTTTGAATTTTTTTGGTAGAGTCTCCTTTGTACGGAGGACCTTTCGCAATATGACAAGAGATATACATATATATACATCGACCCGCACGGTCGAAAATCAAAATATATAACAATATTTTACATTTTCGCAGTATTTTATTCGAAAACGTACCTTATTTTATCATTTTTCAGCAAGCAGCTTATTTTATTTTGCAGTTCGCGCAATCAAGTCAAGCAAACAGCTACATGTACCTGTACTTACTCAGTTTGGACACATAAGTACCAAATATATGAATTTTGGCAACATTTCATTTATTTAACTAGTTAAACACCAAAATTTCATAAACCGAATGCAAAAATATATTTGTAAGCTATTGTAAGGTTCCAATATTCGATTATCATCTTCAAGTTGATTTATACATCAATTCATATTAAATTCGTATGATTTACGACTTAATTTCCTTACATTCAATTTATTCTATGCCAAACAAATTCTTATCTATTCCAAAATTGGGTTTAAAATCAATTTGTTCACTTCTATTAATTCGTAGAATTCCATGCACTTCCGTTTACGTCAAACGATAAACTTTTCTATGCAAATTCAACGATATTCGCTTAATAAAATAATCATTTTAGTTTGTCGCAATTTTAAATTGATTCCAACTCAATTTATATTCAATTCTATTCCATTTCTAGTTTATTCTAAATTAATTAATTTTGTATTCCATTCAAATTCACTTTTACTATTCTTAAATCCATTTAAATTTAGCTTGAAACATTTCATGTTGTTATATTAAATAACCATTTCACAAATTAATTTAAACCAAGCTTCCATTTTAAAATATTTACTTTAGTTGATTTATTTTCTTCAAATTATTTCAACTCCATGACTTAAGTTTATTTTTCTGGTAAAAAAATTCCAATTCAAATTACTATTTTGATTTTTTATATTTAATCAATTTTCATTCCGTTTACTAATTAATTTAATTAGTTTCGTTTATCCAATCCACTTCAATTTTAATTCCGAACCCAAATCATTAAAATAATATCCAAGCCCGATTTAATTCATTCATATTCAAATTGGATTTATTTGTAACTGAAACCATTTCTATTTTAATCCAATTTCATTTCATTTGATAATATTTCAATTATATTTCATTTTCGTACAATCTAAGTCGAATATTATTCATTACTCAAGTTTAACTTCAAAATCCATTTTTAATCCACAATCCAACTTTTATTCCACCAAGTTAAGTCCCATTACAATATTCCGTTAACTATTTAATCGTCTAATCAGTTCGCTTTCATTCTATAATTCAATACTTGATTTTTACTTCAAAAATCACTTCAACTAAATTTTCTTGAGTTCATCCCATTTTTATAATTCAAGTTGAAATTTATTTCCCTTACCAAATATCAAACAATTTTTTCTTTGGGTTTTTTGTTTCACTTTTAACTTTTTATAAGTCACCACTCATTTTCACTTTTCCATCCATTTGTGCTCGAGTGCATTCACATTTTATTTTTAACTCGAGATTATATATTTATTTATAGCCCAAGTATATTTTTATTCAATCCATTAAAATTTCGTAAGTTATTCCAAATTTATTTAACTTAAGTCAAATTCAAACTTCATCCATTTCTTTTAATTTATTTAATTAAGAATTCAATTCTATTCAGTATCATCTATAATTAAATTCAATTTTATTTTCAATTCAATTCAAATTCAACTCAATTTCATTTAACTTAGCTTAAGTTAAATTTCATCCATACTATTTTCTTTTACCAATTAAATTTGTTTAACTTACACAGTTAAGTTTTAATTTCATCCTGAAATTCACATTTTCCTCTTCCTTACTTATATTTAATTAACTTCATTATGTATTATTCATTTTAACTTTGCTCAAGTTAAAATTTGTTTCCAAAATTCAGTTCCCATATTTTTCTTTAAAATCATTCCCAATTTTATAAGTTCATAACTTATTCCTGATATTTTCTGAACATTTTAATAAGAATTTTAAAATTTCAAATATGCGGTATTTATTTACAATCACTTTGAAATCAATTATATACATATATATAATCCTTTGTTTCTACAAATCATTCCATTGGAATTTTTTAAAATCCACTTGGTTCCATCCAAAACAATTCCCCTTCGGAATTTTGAAACAACTTGTTTTTCCTCAAAACAATTTATAAACAACCACCACGACAACAATCCATCACTTAGAAACTCGAAAATGAACACAGATGATGCTGCAGTCATCATCGGGATTATTTTCTAACGACTGAAGTGAGTCAGTGCTATTATCACTTCTAAAATCCATTTAAAACCAATTTTCTATTCAAATCTTTCAAAAATAATATTACTATTATTTATTTTCAAATACTTTGGAAAACTTCATCAAAAATCTCCGGGATTTAATATTTCAAATTCCGGCTTGAATTCATTTTTAGTTTTATTCATTTATATAATTCATTCTTATACCGTTTTATACTTTGGTTTTTATAAACCATTTCTATTTTTTATAATTGTAATATTATTAACCAAACATTCTAATATGCTATTATAATTTATAGAAAATTATTTCCTTATATCAAAATATAATTTTGGGTAAAATTATTTCATTTACCCGCTTCAAAACAATAGTCAGTTTATCGTGTTCAAGTGTTTAGAAACTCCTATCGAATTAGTGGCATCCCACAACATGAACAGAATTTATAAGCCTCTCAACCAATAAGTCAAGACAATATAAATGGTATATTCACTAACAAATACGCGCTCATACCTATTCATATGCTAAAACTCATTTTAGAGTACTATGACTCTATCTCTAATGAGTAATTCCCAATAAAGCTAAGGTTCTTACTTAATCTTCAGCTTTGTTTCCAAGTGTAAAGATCTAGGCTTTTCAACCATCGACATCGGCCACTTTCTGCCGTAGCTTACACTGGTACCTCGAATTTGCTTTTATAGTCAGCCTCTCGACCACAACCAACCACTCAGGAACATATAGGGGTAAGATTCATCCATCCGCTACCTAACAAGAAGTGAGAACCCCCCATCATGCAGCAAGCAAAACCGATCTCGGTGTCTTCGAAAAGATTAACGAAATTGGCCAAAATTGATAGTCGGTTATTTAACCATTAATTAAACATCCATAAGCACCCATCTGGCCTTATTATAAATTTTCCCAAAATATTTACTTTAAAATATCTTAAAAGATATATCAATTCATTCCAAAAATTTGAGAACATTTTTTTCAAATACTTAAATCAGTAGCAGGATACTTCCAAACATCTCGACACTTAGGACTATTCCCAAATTCCTATCTTCTACATTTAGGAAAATATTAAAAGTCTTATTTTTCAAAATCCTTTCAATATTAACGTTTCAAAAAAATTTCCGTAACTTATTCCAAAGGTCCCTGGAATCACAAATAAATTTCCTCATCTTAAAATCATATCTTTTTATATGCCCCTTTTTGGATCTCGAGAGAATTTATAAAATAATTTTTTTCCAATTTCTTTAAAACTCTCTTTATATATAATAAGTGTTTAAAGGATAAATAATTTATTTTTAAAATAAGTTCAAGAAATTATTTAAATTATTGAAAACATTTTTATACCATTAATAACTCATTTAGAGTTAAACAAATAATTTTCAAAGCTGATTTTAAAAGTTGGAAATTATTAAATAAATACTTAATATTTAAAAATTATTTACTAAAGTATTTCAATCTTAACTAGTTTAAAATTCCATAGTTTCAAAAATAAATAAAATTTCCCTTTTAAAAGCAAAATTAACTTCTTAGAATTTAAGATATATTTTTAAAATCTCACTAACCAATTCAATTTATACATCCCTTTCGAATCACAATATATCACTTCCATTCAGATCTCCTTAACCATCTTCACTTTCAAAAATAGTTCTACTATTTTTCTCACTCTATTCCCATATTCTAATATGAATTCCTGTAAATTTATGTTTCCAACCTATCATTTGATGTCAAATACCTTTATTTATAAACACCGTTTATATATTTTATAACCCCTTTGGTTTTACCTTTTAATAAAACAAATCTTATTTTTAAAATCCCATTATATAATTTCATTTCTTATCACTTCCATTTATACTTCCAGTCTATTTTTAATACTGATTTTAACACTTTTTCATATTTTAGAATACCATTTACAAACTCCTTTATATAATTAATTTTTAAAGTCTCTATTCAACCCATTCATGAATAGTTACGTACAATCTAAAGTTAATATTTATTATCCCTAACTCCATTTTCTTAAAAATAATTCAATTTCCAGTGTAAATATTTTTATATCACAAATTCCCTTGGATTCCTTAAAAAAAATTCAAAATATTTTTTTGGTATTTTAAAAATATTAAAAATTCAGGCCAGTGCTACAATAGCATCCAATAATTCAAATCACTACAATGATCTATAATAGATTATTCTATACAAATCATATATCACTATGTATGAAAAATGAATGACAAATTTAAGGAATCTAGTTGGATCCCTCTAACATGTTTCTCTGTATCCACAAATATTAATACAACATAAAATAAAAACCAATCCCACTTCGAGTGAGATATCGCGGTATATAAGGTCATTCGCTATTATGTAGGGTGTACAGGGTCTCATCCACTATAATATGCCAGAATATCACTCCAAATACTATATGTATATACTATTATATATATTATATAATCATTCAATAGATAATTAAAATTTATTAATCCAATCAAGCATCCAATAATTGAATTTATCATTTGAATTTAAATTTTGAGAATCCAAATGAGTGAGAAATTCTCACTTTGATTTTTATTTGCAATCCGTTCCAATTTAATTACGTATCCAACATCATCATGAATCCAATGCAAAACCCACACTCAAATTCGACCTCGTATGAATTTTCATATTGTATTCATAAATATTCATAAATTAAGCAATTATATTATTCGCTCGAAATAGTTAAGCATTGCGAATTACCTTACTTAAGCTCCCTTATCCCATGTTCGACTCATTCCAGACTCACTAACTTAGGAGCAAAAATTTATTTTCATCAAGAGAATTTTATCTAAAAACCAGCTCTTTGTTAAAATCTTTGAGGAACTTGCAGTGAGCAGTGTCCAAGTAGATGGAAAAAGAAAATGTAAATGAGCCTGCTTTTTTTCATGAATCCAGATTATCCAAGAGTTCAGGCATGAGACTCCAGCATCACCGTCGCTTGCCCCAATGTCAACGCCAACCCTAGCTTCGATCATGAGCGGCGCCCTTCCTAATCTCACGCCGCAGTCACACATCCTCCATGTACCCAATCGCGGCTCCACCTTTCCCCTTCTAACGTTGCCGCACTCGAGAACGAACCCTTCCAGTCATTCGTGACCGAACTCCCCTCCAACATCGAATGTAGACATTCAATGCAAACCCCGCTTGCCTCCTTTTCTTCCCCACGCCTTCGTTGTTGCCCTCCCCTTTAGCCGCGAGCACGAATACGATTTGCGATACCTTATTATATTGTTTTTTTGTTTCTTGATTTTCGTTCGAACTGACCGATTCAATTTGAAAGAAGGAAATGGAAGGGGACATACACAAATTTAATTTTGTGCCTTCTTCCTTCATATATATATATGTGTGTGTGTGTGTGTGTGTATATATATATATATATATTGATTTCAGCTGTTGTTTTTAAAGGAAGAAGTTACGTGTTCAATATGTTGTGTGTTTTTGAATATGTAAGGGTAAGGTGATTAAGTGAAAGAAAGGATGGCTGATGTGATTATGTCAAATATATATATATATATATATATATATATATATATATATATATATATATAGACACACACACATATATATAATTTCAAACCATCACATTTATGTAACTTGAAATCTCGAACTCCTATCGAGACATGCCGCTAGGCATTTATAATGTTATATCCTTATTTCGAACACAATGGAGAAGGTTTCGAGTCCTAATTCGATCGTATGGAGATGATAGCTTTTTGGATCCAATTATTATATTAAATTTCGATATTATTTTCAACGCGTTTCTATTTCTTATGATCAAACGATAACTTCAAATACTATGAATTTTGGAATCCGATAATAATATAATATTACGGATCCAATGGAACTGGTTTCGTTGAATTCCGAGACTGTGCCTCAGATCGCTATTTTAAATGTCAATTGAACAAACTATTTTTAAAAAATTGAACATATCACTCTTAAATTCAATTTTTTTTATTATCTTCATTATTATAAATATAAATTTTATAAGACTTTAAATTATTTTTATCGAGCTTAAAACTCAAGATAAAATAATTTACCCAATATTCAATTATAAAATTCAATAATTATTTTATCCGATAAATCGCTATATTTAAATTCTGAATTTTAAAAAAACCAAATTCCCATATTCAAAATCAAACTATAATTAACATTCAGTATTTAAAACCATTTAAATCTTCCAAATCAAACATTCCAGGTCATTACAACTCCACAACTCCATCTGTTAATTAATCTTTAGACTACTTCTGGTTTTCTTTTCTTCTAATGTGACAAACTGGATTACTGCATTATGTGTTTCTGACTTTGTTTTGAGAAAGTATATCTAGGTGACTCTGGGGTATACACCTACAAATAAAAGATAATATTTAAACCCATAATCGGTATTTATTGGAGCAGGTCCCCATAGATCTGCTGCTGTAAGTTCAAGAGTCTATTATAATTGGTAAAAGAATTAGAAAATGGTAACTTATGACTTTTGCCAAGTTGACAATGTGTGCATACATAAGGAGTAGGTAAATTCTCAAAAGAAATTTTATTATCTTTCAATATTTTTTACAACATTAACACTGGGATGTCCCAGTTTACACTGCCATAGATCAAATACATTTTAGCTATTTACTGCTATAGATTTTGTGTTATTGCACCATTTTCTCCTATCAGTTCTACCTCTTGATCTGTCAAAATTGAATTTGTATAGCCCATTGTCCAATCTACCCTGTAATAGTACATCTCGGTTTAGCAAATCACTGGCTAGGCAAAATTTGGGGTGAAACTCAAAGTATAAATTTTTGTCACTAGAGAATTGTGATACACTTATCAAATTCTTTTTAATTTTTGGAACTCTTAATATATTATTAATATAGAGTTTCCTTTTACCATTAATGCCGCCATTTCCAACATGTGTAATACTTAATGCTTTACCATCACCCATATGTACAGTTTGCATACCTGTGTAGCCTCTATTGCCAATATTAAGATTTTGGATGTTGCTAGTAATATGATTAGTAGCACCTGAGTCTGGATACCACTCTTCACCACTTACCTCTTCTGTCCTGGTGAGATTATCTGAATTAGTCCATCCAATTCTTGAATTTTCAGTTTGACCTCTTAGTTGTTAATCCTACTGAGTAGTATTTATGTTTGGATTGTAGTTTCTTTGTCCATTTTGACGTTGTTGATTCACGTTGAAGTCTGAGTTGAATCTGAAGTAGCATCTACTTGTAATGTGTCCAACTTTCTCATAGATTTGACATTTTACTCTTTATTATTGTTCCATTTTCCACTTCTGCCACTGCATCTTTGAGTTTGATTCCTTCTCTGGTTTTTTCTTTCTTGATTTTCTTGGTTCCTACTTTTGGAGGCTTGATTGTATTTTCTCCACTCTTCCTTCATGGGCTAGTAGTGTGGAGTAAGTATACAACATGTTTGGTAGTGTCTCTTTTGATGATATGACAGTCACCACAGACTCATGTTCTTGATTTAAACTATTCAAAATGGTTAAGATTTGTTCTGCTTTAGATATTTTGTGCCCAACAGTATCAAAAAGGTCACAGTATGTTTTTATCTTTGATATGTAGTCTCTCATAGACATATTCTCCTTTCTCAAATTTTGTAATTGCCTTTTATAATGTATGATTCTTGCTGAAGATTGTGAATTAAAGATTTTCTCAATAGTTGTCCATATTTCATATGATAAATTACAGCTAACTATTTGAGACAATAAATTTTTACTGATTGATGACAGTAACCATGATGATAATAGACTATCTTGCCTTTGATATATGATATACTCTTTGTTGCTTATTGATTTCCCTTCACTGTCTGTAGTCACCTTTGCTGGAATTGAGATTGTGCTATTGATGAAACTTTCTAGTCCATATCCTTTTACAGCAATTTCCACCTGAACAAACTAAATAATTTTTTTCATCAAGTTGAGTGGTGGCAATTTAGCCTTTGGGGTTTGATCAGTGACATGGTGGCTGATTTAGTTGAAGATGGTGTTGCATTTGCATCAGTCTTGGATGAAGCTGAGGAGGCATCATTTTCCTCAACCATGATGATGATTCACTAAACAGAAAATGGTTCTTTTAGATCTTTTAATATCAAAACAACAAACAGAAATCTTGGCAAGGCAGACAGTTTTACTATGTGCAACCAATGATGATTATAGGTAAATTCAAATGATGAAAAAGCTTCAAGGTTGCTTTTCTGATGATCAGAAGTATGCAGCCAATCCACTAGGATGATGAATTGTTTCTGATTGTGTGTTCTTGGCAGGGTATACAAGAAACGAATCATATTCTTGAATGCAAATTAGATTTCTCAAGTGATGATATGATATACTGGTGAGAATCTCATGTGCAGCCAATCTTCCAATAATGAACGTAGATTCTGAGAAGATTTTGGCATGGTAACGTTGCCATTAGGTGATTTGCTCTGATCCCATGATAGAAATATTGTATATATTTACTGATATTTTTTTTGCACTCAAATTGATACATATAGTGCTGCTTTATATAGAGATAACATCAACGTATACAATATTTATATTGGCCTTGAGCCTTGGGTTATATGACCTCATTGTACCCATATTTGCATAGATGTGTTGCTTTAGAAGAAATTCGGGGTAAATATGTTTCCACTGCTTCAGTATCCTTTAATAGTGCTATGTGCTTTACAGTTCGTGTCTACCTGAATAAATGAGTGAGAAGACTTGATAAGATAAAAATAGAAAATATATAAACAGTTAATATGATTTTTTAGATGCCCAACTAATTGTAAAATCACAAGAAAGTTGATTATCTATTAAAAAATTCACTGACTTATCATATAATCGAGTCTATAAGTCTAAAATAAATGCATATAAGTAGTTTAAAGAAAGAAACATTCTTTGTTGTCATTGTTTTTGGATCTAGATAATAATGGCACCTAGTTTTCATGTTGTGTAGGTTTCTTCTTTGAATTTTGTGAATCATTGCTTCCATCTTGCAGCTCCCCTCTGTTCATCAATAAATTATTCTTGAGATGTCTGAATACCTTTTATCTTAAATAATTAAGAAAATAATGAAACATCGCCAATCCTTAAGATAAATTGTTTCAAAATATTTGTAATTAACAATTGCTCAAGTTTGTTTGTGATTCTCTTTTGTCATCATGCAGACATTAATGAAAGAAAAAAAGGAAAAAAAAAGAAACATGAAAAAAAAGATTTGACATCAATGGATAAGACAATTATATCCTTATGTTATAAACGATCTATGATTACCGGTTGGAATGAAAAAGCTAAGGCATGCTAAGCATCTGAATATTGTTGTCTTATCTTCTTGGTCTACCACTTCAACTGAAGCAGGGTTAACCTCTGGAACATGTTTGTAACATCTCTCATTCTGAGGCCCAAAACTAATTCTACAGATGTTGCAGTCATCCATAGTTATTAATTCTTGGCGACAAAATGTGGCTATGTTAATCATTTCAATAATTAGAAGCACATGAATATGAAAAATTCGCAACATAGTTTAATAACAATTTTTCACATCGCATTTCACCAATGATATTTCATATTCATTGCATAATCCCAATATTAATCCCATGTTCAAAGAAAATAAAATTATTACAAATACTCCGAGAATGACATACGAAGATGTCACCCCTTTGGTTGGTTAGAGTCAAATACTTGGCAATTATATAACATTTCCATTAAATCTAAATAGATAAAACCAAAATGTACAATGGAAATAGATATAGTTCCTAATAGCTAGATTGCCACCTGCATGTTTTTGAAAATTAATTGGCCTAACTGGAACTTGAAAGCCCTTACTTATGACCTACTCAAATGAGTACCCGAGAGTTTAAGGGGAAAAACATAAAATACGGGTCAGATAACAGTCTGGTATAAATAATAACCTACATCTTGAACCAAAACAGGTTCCAGTGAGGCCACACCGTAGAACGGAATAAGGTTTTCCTTCACTGGTATCTTAACCAAAAAATAACAAATATATACTGTGCACCTACAACCACAATGATTATAACATAGAAGACAACATTTATAATCATGCAACATATATTGGACAAACTATCCCCTACCACATTGACTACTCATCACACATGGTTAAATTATTCAAAATTATATGGACTATCCATCATACATATTCCTTTTAACTTAAAATGATGTGGATTCTCCATCACACATCTCATATTTTTCCTACGATGACTACGAACCCTTCGTTATCCTCACAGAGATTATTCATTTCCAGCATGATGTGGGCTATCCATCTCACATCTTATAATTTTCCTAGGATGACTATGAACCCATCATTTCATTCATGTTACCCACATGATTCTAAACTTATTCATGTTATCCACATGATTAACATATGTCTATTGGTATCCCCAATTAGTTTATCCCTGTTAAAGTTATATCAATCCAAGATATCCCCAATTAATCCATGCCAAATAATGGTATCCCCAAAGGTTAAAGTTGAAGTCAATAACTCATTTAGTCTGTTGAAACCAACCTACTTTGGTATCCCCAACGATAGTGTCGACATCTATAATCAAAATACCATTGGTATCCCCAATGTTTAGAATTGAAGTCGTAAAACAATAGGCTCGTTGTCCTTATTAGTTTAATAAAGATCAATGACTAAGTTCATCTATATTGTTGTCCCTAATGACAGTGTCGAAGTTTACAAATTTTTAAAACGATATTGGTGTCCACAATGACTATGTAGAAGTACATGGGTAAGGCTCTTCGCCTTTAATAAAACAAAACATAACACACGCATTATTAAATCACCATCGACCCATATCCACGGTCGAAGACAAAAATTAATTTTTTTAAGTTCAGGAAAAATTCATGCTGAGATTAGTGTTGTCGACCTTCATAAACTATAGGCTATCCACCGATTAAACAAAACTTAAAACCTTCATAAGTTATTTGGCAAACCATTGAACACATAGGGCCGTCGATCCTTATCACCATAGTTCCCACCGCCCCCATAAAACTTAGTTTAATTTACACAAAACAACCCCTTTAGCATTCGAAAGACAAGGTGCAAAGTCGTGGCCAAGCGTCATCGACACTTAAATATCAACCTTGATGCACATCGACCCCTAAGACCCTCAACGACGTTATAAAACTTTCATACTAAACCACTTCGACTATTTTGCCGCTTTTTACATAGAGTCAAAAACATAATAGCGGCGGCATTGCCTTAATTTGGAAAATAAATGAAGAGATGCGAAATCATTTAAAATAGTGATGAAGACATGCGACGTTGTCAACGTCCACAATAGAGCTTTTAAACGTTTAAATGAATCACCATGACACCATGCCGCCAATCTTTATTACCGTTGTTGTCGACTTTGACGTCCAAGAAATCACTCCTTGAATATTTAAGTAGCTATCATGTGCTCCCCCCTTCATCGAGGTCGACCTTTGTCAATATGGCCTCAACTTTAAGCTCGACCACTTATGGTGGCATGGCGTTGTTGTAATTCTTATTAAAACTATTTTATTACTACTTTAAGCTAGAACTTTTCACCAAACCTCATTTATTGTCCAATTTCTATTGGATAAGAAAATTTCCTTACAAATCCTTTTTCAAAATACAGCCGCACTCAGATTCTGAAGTCCCATATACACTTCAAATTAATTAATTAATGTCCTTAATTAATTATTCTTTGAAAGGCATGTCTAACATAATAATTTCATAGTAAAATGAAATCACTCGAGAAAAATCCTAAAAATTCACAAAAATTAGAGAATATACTTCTCTTTACCATATAAAAATTTCAAAACCAAAAACCATATTTAATTATTATAATAACTAAAACCCAAAATTAAGCTATTTTCTACTTAGGAAATTCATAAAATAATCTATATAACTTGAAAAATTATAAAATTAAAAAACATCTCTGAAATAATGTTTTATACAACATATCCGAGAATCAAATCATTTAGAGATTAAAATCTTAGGTTTTTTTCCCTTAAAACCCATTTAAACAATTTTATGGAAATTTTAGTAACCATTATTCTATCCAAACAATGATCAAACAACCATATCTTGGCAAAACAAACATCAATCATTTAGGTATTATCCATAACCAAATTTAAAAGAAAGAATAAGATGGTTTCATTATTATTCACCTTGATTTGATAACGGAGTTGAGATTTGAATGTTGATTAGGTTTCCTTAGCTTTCACTTTTTCCTTAAATCACTTGATTTCGTCTTCTCTATGTTATGGCCGGCCTTCCTCTTCTTTCTTTGATTGTTTTTAGGTTATGAAAAGTGAGAATGACATGAAAGGGAGGGAGTTTAAGAGAAAAGGATAATTTATTTCCTAAATTGCTTCTCTCATATATTCTCTTTATTCTTTAAGTTATAAAACAATCTTATCAATATAATCGGTTAAGGCCTGACCTGAATGTTTATCAAATCTCATTTCCCTTATCTCACTACATAGTACATTATTATATTTAATTTATCTAGTTAACTCTTCAAAATAATATTAATTAAAATTAGGGGTGTTACAGGCTCCTTTTCTTAAAAGAATTTCGTCCTTGAAATTCAATAAAGACCGCAAAACAACATATCTAACATGCAAACAATGCTAAAATATCCTACCAACTACTAAGTCTATATACAACAAATATAGAATATACCATCAGAATAGCTCAGGATAAGTATAACTAATCATGTCCTCTATCTCCCAAGTACAGTCTTTCTCGTTGTCACTACATTTGGACTTTCACCAAACCGACTGTCCTACTCCTTAACTTCTTTTCATCTCTCGCTACAACAGTGGTCTCACAAAAGTTAGAACGGGTTCTGCTACTAAATATTCCAATGCAGTTGGAGCAATAGTAGTCTTTGGATCATGCACATACTTCCTAAGAAGAGAAACATGGAACATGTTATGGACACCTGCCAAACTACTCGGTAATTCTACACGGTGCGCTAGTTTTTCGATCCTCTCTATAACAGGGAACAGTTCAACATATCTCGGTGTCAGTTTCCCTAACTTCCTGAATCCTATCACACTCTTTATCAGTGATACTTTAATAGAACCTTGGTCTCCAACTTAGAACTCAAGATCCTTACGCCTCTTATCTGCTTAAATTTTCTACCTAGATTGAGCTTCTCTCATCCTATCTTGGATTAACTCAATCTTCTCTTTGGCTTCTCTTACCAAATCTACACTAAGGACCGTCTGTCTCTAGTCTCTAGCCAATGTATTGTTTATTTGCATGATCTTCCACACAAAGGTTCGAAAGGCATCATTCCTATACTAGTCTGATAACTATTATTACCGGAAAAATCAACCAAGTGCAAATGGTCTTCCCACGACCCACCAAAATCTAGTACACAAGCCCTCAATAAATCTTCAAGTACCTTATTGACTCTCTCCGTCTATCGGTCCATCTGTAGGTGATAAGCGACATTAATCTTAATCTTGGTACCTAATACTTTCTGTAGACTCCTAAATAATTCACTAGTGAACAAGGCATCCTTGTCACTGACTATACTACTAGGAATCTCATATAGTTTAATTATATTCTTCATAAATAACTTAGCCAATACAGGTGCCGTCCTGGTAGATTTAACAGGAATGGAATGGGCATTCTTGTTCAACCTATCTACCACAACCCATATACTTTCAATTTCCCACTTCGAGCTTGAAAACCTGCCAATAAAATCCATGGATATCAAATCACATTTCCAAACTAGTATATCTAGAGGTAGAAGCAATCCACTTGGCTTTTGATGTTCAGCTTTCACTTACTAGCAGTTTGCATATTGCTTTACCCATAAGCCTACATCCCTCTTCATACCTTTCCAGGGCAAACTTCTCTTCATATCCTCATACATCTTGGATCCCTTAGGAAGAATTGTAAACTTTGATTGATGACATTCCCTAAGAACTTCCCTCCTTAAGTTTCGCACATCTGGAATACATAACCGTCCCTTCTTTCTTAACAATCTCCTCTGGTCAAGATTAAAACCTTTTACATCATCGATCTCATTTCCATTTTCCAGTCTTCTAATCCGTTCAGCTAATACTAGATCATCCCTTTGTTTAGAAACAATCCTTTAAATCAATACTGTTCGGACTTCTAAACAACAAAAAACATGGCAGTACTTTGACTAGAACTAGCAGTCGTCATAAATGTACATTACAAGTTGTCAATGCCTCCAAATCCTTCCATTCTTCTAACATAGTTAACACCACATTCTGATGTTTCTTGTTAAGTGCATCTGCAACTTTATTTCCATTTCCTAGTTTGTATTCAATACCAAAATCATAAGCTGCTAAAAATTCCATCCAACTCTACTGTCTCATATTTAACTCTTTCTGAGAGAATAAATACCTCAAAGACTTATGATCTACAGAAAACTCGAATCAATCTCTTAAGAGGTAGCATCTCCACACTTTCAACGCAAAAATCACTACTGCCACTCCAAATCATGACTCGGATATCTAACTCCATGTGGTCTGAGCTAATCGAGAAGCATAAGCAATTATTTTACTCCTCTACATCAATACAGCTCATAATCATGTTCCATATGCATCCGTATACACCACTAGATCCTGATTCCAAGTTGGAATAACTAACACGGGCTCATTGATCGACAAAATTTTCAACTCAAGGAATGCTTCCTCACATTTGTTAAACCAAATAAACTTTACGTCCTTTCTAGTTAGTTTAGTCAAAGGCGCTGCTACCCGTGAGAAACCCTTGATTAATCTCTAGTAATAGCCAGCTAATCCAAGAAAACTTCTTGTCTCGGTCACCGTCTCGGGTCTTTTCCAATTGTTAATAGCTTCGATCTTAGCTAGATTGACTAGCAACCCTTTCTCTAAAACCACATAACCAAGAAACCTCATTTCTTTCTTCCAGAAATAACACTTTGAAACCTTCGCTTTTAGTTGATGCTGCCACAATGTCTCAAGCACTGTTCTAAGATGAATCTCATGATCTCTTTCATCCTTAGAATATATCAAAATGTCATCATAGAACACCAAGACGAACTATCCAAGTTCTCTTGAAAATTCTAGTTCATCAAATCCATAAAGAAAGCTGATGCCTTAATTAATCCGAATGGCATCAATAACCACTTACACGAACTATACCTCGTTCGAAATGTCATTGTCTGAATACTGTCCTCCACCACTCTCAATTGATGAAAACTTGTCGCCAAATCCAATTGGGAAAATACTTTGGCTCCACCCAACTGATCGAATAAATTAGTAATTATCGACAAAGGATATCGATTCTTTATTGTCTTTTCATTCAATTTATGATAATCGATGCACAATATTAACGACCCATCTGATTTCTTCAAGAACATCATGGACGCTCCCTAAGACTAACTACTTGATCTAATGAAACTCTTTCCTTCTAAGTCTACTAGTTGCACCTTTAACTCCTTCATCTCGGTAGGTGTCATCCTGCTAGGTGATCTACTTATGGGTTCTACACCTAGTACAAGTTCTATTCGAAACTCAATAGCTCGTTTTGGTGGTAGTCCTATAATTTCCTCAAAAACATCTACAAACTCTCTTATAATTAAAACCCGATTCAATTCGTCTTCCACTTTTGTGGCTCCAAATAAAGCATAAATTTCTGGACTCGAGTTCTCAACTAGGTATATTGTTCGGTCACTATTATCAGAGTTCTTAATGCTATTTTCCTATCCTGGCAAAATATCACAGCATTGTATCAGCTCAACCAATCCATACCCAAAATAAACCCAAAACCCGTGAAATCAAATATATGGAAATTGCAGGCAAAAGTACAACCAAGCAACTCAAACTCTAGATGGTCACATCTCATTCCTAGAGTTGCATACCCTCCTACTGGATAAGCTACCTTTAAGGAAGTAACAAGATACGATGGTTCTAAACATAACTTATCTACCAAACACCGAGATATAAATGAATGTGATGCATCGGTATCAAACAGTATCCTAACTGGTATGCTATGAACATAAAGTGTGCCTTTCATCACAAACTTTCCCTTCGTAGCTGATGTTGGTCTTGATGTAGATGGATCCGAAGCAAACACCTTTCCTTTATTAGCCTTGGCCGCTTCTGGACATTTATTCTTATAATTTCCCCATCTGGTCGCAATTGAAGCACTTCACATTCTGCTTCCCTATAACCACCTTACCATCACCAAATCGACACTTATTGGCACAGTGCCCCTTCTTGTCACACTTATAACAAACTATGTCAGCTTTCCCCCTTTTGGCAACCCCACTTTTCTGAGCTCCCTTCTTAAAGAATTTCCTCTTCTTATTATGAGAATTCTGGTTCTCCACCGAATTCTCTTTCCAAAGTCGAAAGCATTTCTTCATACCTGATAGCCATCTCCCCCACTACATTCGATGGATCTCTGAGATGTGGCATAGTTTCCCTAGCAATCGTTGGCCTCAACCCCTGATAAACTTTTCATTCCTCTAGATAACAGTGTGAATAGTGGCATATCCATACCTAGACAACTCATCAAATTTAGTAGAGTACTCCAATACTAACATTTCCCCTTGCTTCAACTCCATAAATTTCCTGAGCAAGGCTAATTTAGCTACTTCAAACAAAAATCTTTCTTCGAATCTCCTTTGAAAACCCTCCAAAGTCAACTCCTCCTCAGGTACTCCTACGGTAACTCTTTTTCACTAGAATAAAGCGGCTCCTTGCAACTGTCTTAAAGCCAATCTCCTTTTCTGCTCATCATTCAAACACAAACCAACAAAAATTCTCTCATAGTGCGACAACTAGTTTTCCACTTCCATTGCATCTTCAGTTCCTAAAAATATTTCCAACCCAAACTGGTGTAATCTTGGCTCAACTTGTCATAGTTATTACCAATTGGGGATAAGGGATTGACTCCTTCTACATCAGTAGCATTTCCTTCAGCTATCCTTGCAGTTGCTCTATCTTGCATCAAATTGATGAAGAACTAATACATAGCCCCCATATCTACCTGTGGAGTCGCGGCACCTAAATTGGCACTTGCATTTTGATTAACATTTACCTACCGACCTTGGTTACTCCTGGTATTGGGCTGAGCATCTCCATTAGACGTGGTGCTTCATACACCTAGATTCACTCTTCCATTTCCTGCCTTCGTATCTTTCTTTCTCGTAAATTTGCATACAAGCCTTAGTAAGATATAGAAAAATGGTCTAAGAGAGGGGAAAATAGAGATGGAATACGTACATACATACACACACACACACACACATATATATATATCAAAAACAAGTATGTTATTATAGCGTTATCTCATACCTTAATCTTATTTTTTGATTCGTTAGCATTATGTTTTCAAAAACTCTTTAAGTTTAAAGTTATTTTAATCATAAACCTATGCTCGATACCAACTTTAACATCCCCATTCTGAGGCCCAAAACTAATTGCAATGGATGCTACGGTCAGCTATAACTATTAATTCATGGCGACAAAATGCAGCTACGTCAATCATATCAATAATCGGAAGCACATGAATATGAATTTTTTTTAACATGGTTTAATAACTAATTTTTACATCTCAATTCCCAAATGATATTTCATATTCATTACATAATCCCAATCGTAATCTCACATTTGGAGAAAATATAATTGTTATAAAATACTCCAAAAGTGACATATGAAGACGCCCCCATCGTCGATCAGAGTCAAATACTTGGCATTATACAAATTTACTATTACACCTAATAGATAAAACCAAACTACACAGTGGAAATAGTTATAGTTCCTAATAGCTAGATTGCCTCCAGCACGTTTCAAGAAGCTTATTCGTCTAACTAGAACCTAAAAGCCCTTACTTCTGACCTACTCAAATGAGTACCCAATAGTTTAAGGGGAGAAACAAAAACTTCAGGTCAGGCAACAACCTAGTGTGAATAATAACCTACCATCGCGAACCAAAATAGATATCTAGTGAGACCACGCCGTAGAGCGAATGGGTTTTCCCTATACTAGTATCTTAACCAAAACATAACACCTTATACTGTGCTCCTGCAACCACAATGGTTAGAACATATATGATAGCATTTACAATCATGAAACATATATTAGATTAACCATCCTCTGCCACGTTGACTACCCATCACATATGGTTTAATTATTCAAAATTATGTTAACTATCCATTACACTATTCCTTTTAATTTTAAATGATGTAAATTATCCATCACATATTTCATAGTTATCCTAGGATGTCTGTGAGCCCTTCATTATCCTTATAGAGTCTATCCATCTCTGGCATGATGTGGACTATCCATCTCACATCTTATAGTTTTCCTAGGATGACTATGAACCCATCATTTGATTCATGTTATCCTCATGTTTCAGTCTTAATCCATGTTACTCACATTATCCTATTCTTATTCATGTTATCCACATGATATACCTATGTCTATTGGTATCCCCAATTAGGTTATCCCCCTTAAAGTTATAACATTTCAAAGTGACATATATTGGCATCCCCATGGTTTAAAGTTGAAGTCATAACTTATTTAGTCTGGCGAAACCAACCTACTTTGGTATCCCAAATGATAGTACCATTGATCCTTATAAACATATACTTCTTCTCCTTTTTAAAACTTAGTTTTAATTTAGATAAAACAAGCCTTTTTAGCATTCAAAAGATATGTACGATGTCATGGCCAAGCAATATCGACTCTAAAACATAAGGTCATCGACTTTGATGCAAATCAACCCCAAGACCCTCGATGATGTTATAAAACTTTCACACTTGAATCACTTGACCTACTATGCTGCTTTTCATATAGAGTCGAAGACATGATAGCGGCGTCCTTACTTGAGTTGGAAAACAAATAAAGAAATGCAACATCATTTTAAATAGTGACGAAGACATGCGATATCATCAATGTTGACATTAAATCTTTTAAATGTTTAAATGGATCATGAGACATCATGCCGTCAATCGTTTATTGTTGTTTTTGTCCACTTCGACGTCGAAAGAATCACTCTATAGATACTTTAGTAGATATCATATGCTTCCTCCTTCGTTGACATCGACCTTCATCAATCTACCCTCATCTTTGAGCTCGCCAACGTTATGGTGGCATGACATTGTCGTAATCCTTATGAAAACTATTTCATTACTACTTCAAGCTTAAACTTTTCAACAAGTCTTATTTCTTTTCCAATTTCTATTGGGTAAGACAATTTCTTTACAAATCCTTTTCATAAATACCGCAACACTCAAGTTTTAAGGTCCCAAATATACTCCAAATTAATTAATTAACATCCTTAATTAATTATTCTTTTAAAAGCTTATCTGGCATAATAATTTCATAGTAAATTGAAATCACTAATTTGAGAATAAACTTCTCATTTACCGTATAAAAATTTCGAAGCCAAAAACCATATTTAATTATTTTAAATAATTAAAACTCGAAATTAAACTATTTCCTCCTTAGGATAAAATAATCTATATAACTTAGAAAATTATAAAATTAGAAACACATATCCGAAATAATATTTTATACAACATGTCCTAAAATCAAAGCATTTGGAGATTAAAATCTTAGGTTTTACCATTAGAACACATTTAAACAATTTCATAGACACTCTAGGTACCATTATTCTATTCAGATAATGATTAAACAACCATACCTTGGCAAAACAAACATCAATCATTCGGGTATTATCCATAAATGAATTTAAAAGCAAAAATAAGATGGTTTGATTATTATTCACCTTAATTTGATAATGAGGTTGAGATTTGAGTTTCGATTAGGTTTCCTTAGCTTTCCCTTTTTTCTTGAATCACTAGATTTCATCCTCTCTAGGTTATGACCGGCCTTTCATTTCTTTCTTCGACTGTTTTTAGTTTATGAGTTTATTGTATTTGATCATCGAGGATTTAATAACTTTGGATGACTACAACATCCGTAGTCGTTAGTTTTGAGCCTCCAAGTAGGGAATATTATAGCTATTTTATATTGGCTTTGGGTGAAAATTTAAATATGTTAGAAAATATATTAAAGTGATTTATGGGATTTTTGGAAAATTTTCCTAAGTGTTTTAATAAGTATATAAAATTATTTAAAGTATGAAACTAAAATGTTTTATATGTTTATAATAGGAGAAGGAGCAATTTGTAAATGTTTTAAATTGTTTATTTCTAAAATTCGACAGCACTTTTAGGAAAAATTTTTGTAAAAGAAACTGGCAAACAATTATATAATCATAAATAAGCAAGTTAATTGGAAGAAATGGGTTTTTAAAGTTAAAATTGTGTTTTAAAAAGGTTTCGCTATTTCACCACATTTGCAGCTACCTTTCAACCATATACTTTCGCCTCCACCTTAGTGAAAACCAACACACATTGTATCAAAGACTTGGCATGTAGTGGGTTAGAGATAGGCGAAGGTTATAAGGTTGAAACATGGCCTTCGAAGAGGTCGAGACCATATTTTTCTTTTAAAAGGAAATGCTGCTTACTTTGATTTTGAAAGGATGGCTTTCGAATGAGATGGCTTTCGACTTGGTCAATTGTTTTAAAGAAAGGTTTCGAAAGGGAGTGCTGCCTTTGTTTCAAATAGAAGCTTTTGAAGGGATCGAAATCATGTGGTCACATTCTACCTTTCAAAGCAGTGCTTTTGAAAGGGTTTCGTTATTTTAAAATTAGCGCCGCTTCTCCAATGCTTTCGAGGGGATTGGTTTCGACACCATCCACTTCTTTTACTTAGGAAATTGCTTTCGAAAGAGTTGCTTTCGACTTAGTTCTTCTAAGACCCTTTTTATATTTTAAAGGTTAAACCCAAAGGAAAGGAAGGTTTTAAATGGTTTCGAAAGGTTGTTCCACATTTTTTCGCTTGAACCCAATGCTTTTGAAAGGTTTGATTTATGGAAAGGACTTAATGCGTTCGAAAAGATATGATAATGGTTTCGAACGGGTGGTTCTCTAATGTTTTCGAAAGGTTTACCTTAGTGTTTAATGGAGGGTTTCCAATATTCTTGATAGGCATGCTTAAAGTGTTTTGAAAAGAGGATGTCTAAGGTTTTACAAAGCTTTTGAAAGAGATGTTTTCAATGTTTTCGAAAGGATTATGGTTAATGGTTTCGAAAGGTATGTTTTGTCCTTTCAGCCTAGGGTTATAAAGTAAAGAAGTATACTTGTATAGAAAGGAGTACTTTCAATGGTTTCGAAATGGGTACTTTCAATGGTTTCGAAAGAAATTGTTTAAAAGTTTAAACAAAGGTTTTGAATGTTTTCATCGACAATGTTTTGTGTAAAGTATATATAACATGGCAAAGTGATTTGAGTAAAGCATAGAGTATATTTTCCTTGTTTAAGTATGATTTAAAGGGTTAAAACAATTTGAAAAGGTTTTCAAGGAAAATTTAAAGGGTAGTTAAACCTAAGCAAATAACTCGGATATTAGAATACCATATGGGACTGGTATAGGGTCGCGACCTATACATTAGATACAACCCCTAGCTAATTTAGTCAAAAAATCTAGTGTGTAGGGCATACTCACAGGCAAGACGTAAATGATGGTTACACACAGAAAGGAATATATACAGAGAAGAAGGGTAGGTTGTTGGTGAGCCCTAAAAACCAGTAGGATCGGGTGACCCTTGGAGAAGTTAAGAGTAAACCGTCTAGAAGTTTTTCTAACAGATGTTAGATTATTTATTTTGTCTAGTAGGCCCAAGTCAGCCAATGGTTAGTAATTAGCCAAATAAAACTATATTTTTTGGATAGATGGTCCATTTGTTACCTGTTTATATGCATATATAATATTTCTATTCTTGTTATAATTAGTTTGATTGCAGGCTTCTGATTTGCAAGAAGATATATTTTAAAGGGATATTAAAGAGGGAAAACCCGTTGCGCTAAGCGGCGTGGCCTCACTTAATATTAGTAAACCGAGATGTATTAGTATTATTCACACCAGGCTTTATGTCTGATTCAAAGTTTATGGCTTTCCCCTTAAACTCTCGGGCACTTAAAATTGATTTGAGTAGATTGAGAGCTAAGGTTTTTCAGGTTTAGTAGGTGGACGAGTAAAGCTTCTGAAGACGTGTATGAGGTAAAGTTAGCTATTTAGGAATTGCTATTTAGTATTATTTCCGCTATGATGTATTAAGACTTATGTGTCTATTTATTAATCTGATCATCTAAGGGGGCATCTTCATATGTCGCTCTTGGTGTATTTTGTAATAATTATATTTGATCAAAACCTAGAAATTGATTACGTGATTATGTAAATTGAATACGAAATATTGCCTTGAAATATAATCAGAAAAGTTGTTTTAATCTGTGATGATTTTATTTCATATTCATGTGCTTCTAATATTATGGATACCATTAAAATTACCACATTTTATCACCGGATGTTAATACTATGGATGATTATGGCATCTGCAGCACTTAGCTTCAGGCCTCAAGATAGGGGATGTTACAACTTGGTATCAGAGCATAGGTTTATGAATAACTTTAAATTTGAAATGATTTTGAAAACACAACCCTAAGGATTTAGAGAAAAGATTGGGGTATGGGATAATGCTATAGTAACATATTTGTATTAGCTACATATAATTATACACTTTATCTCTCTTCTCTCATCTCTCTTATGTTATTCTTCTATATCTTATGAAGAATCGAATGCAGATATGGATCCTAGAAGTGGAAGAGTTAACATTGGTGGGGAAGCACCACTGCTAATGGAAATGTCAAACCAATACCAGAAGGAACCCAGGACTGGCACAAGCTACAAATGTGGGTGCTGGAGTTCCGCAAGTTGACATGGGAGCAAAGTATCAGTTCTTCATAAACATGATGCAAGCGGGAGTTACTGCTGAAGTGGTGGAAGGAAATGCTAAAGAAGGAAATCAAGAAGCTCCGGTGGTGAATAACTATGCCAATTTTAGTAGAGATTATGCACAGCTAGGAGGAAAGCTGTTTATTGGTACTAAAGATGCATTTGAAGTGGAGAATTAGTTACTTCATTGTGAGAGGATTTTTGTTGATTTAGGGCTTAACGACGAGAAAAAAAGACGCTCGCTTCTAGACAGCTACAAAGGGTAGCACTGCATTGGTGGAACAGTGTGACTGTTGGAGTCAATGCGGAGACCATGACCTAGGCTGAGTTCAGGAGAAGGTTCGAAGAAAGTTTTATGCCAGAGATTGCTAAGTACACTTTGCTCAGGAAGTTTGCTGAGTTGGAGCTGGGGGATATGAATGTACTTGAGTATGCAACAAGGTTTGAGGAGCTAGCGAGAAATGGCTACGTTATGGTTGATACTGTTATCAAAAGGAATGAAAATTTCATTCGAGATTGAAGCCTGAGCTTGCTAAGGCCGTGTCATCGCACATTAGAGATCCATGTGATGTTGTTGTTGAGATGGCCTTGAGGCATGAAGAGATGCTTGCTTTTCTTGAAGGAAATAAGGCAAAGGAAGCTCAAGGAGGGCAGAGTCAGAAATGGAATTTTTTTTCATAAAAAAGAAGCTCAGAAGGGTGGAGCTACTAAGAAATGGAAGGCATAAGTTGTTTGTTACAAGTGTCATAAGAAAGGGCACTATGCCCTTGAATGCTGGACAGGCGAAGGAAAGAAAACTGCTGAGAAGAAAGGAGTGAGGTGTTTCAACTGTGAGTAGATTGGACACTATAAGAACCTGTGTAAGGAGCTAGCCAAGGATTGGAAAGGCAAAGTGTTTGCATTGGAGCCATCTACCTCGAGACCAACAACAGAGGAGAGGGGAAAAGGTATGTTGGAAGGTACACTTTTGATTTATGGTGTATTAGTTAGAATTCTATTTGATATCGGTACATCACATTCTTTTATATCTTATTGCTTGGTAGATAAGCTTAACTTAGAACCCTCATGCCTAGTTACTTTCTTAAGGGTTACAAATCCGATAGGAGGGTATGCGACACTTGGGATGAAATGTGGCCACATAGAGTTTGAATTGTTAGGCCACACATTTGTTAGCAGTGCTTGATATAGTTGGGTTACAAATTATTGTGGGTATGGATTGGTTGAATAAATACGATGCTAGGATATTTTGTCTTGATAGGAAGATATCACTTAGACACCCTGAATGTAGAGATCGGATTATATACTCCGTAGAAAACCCTAGTTTAGAGGTTGATGCTTTATTGGGTGTTGTGGAAATAGAAGACGGGATGAACTAAGTTTTCGTTGTTTGAGAATTCGTGGATGTTTATGAACGTACGGTAGGATTGTCACTGAAATGAGCTATCGAGTTTCATATAGATATGGTAACAAGAGCAGAACCGGTGAGTAGATAGCTAAGCAGAATGACACCTACCGAGATGAGGAAGCTCAAGCTGTAGTTGGAGGATTCAAAAAGAAAGAACTTTATTAGACCAAGCAGTTCGCCTTGGGGGAAGCCGTAGTGTTTGCAAGGAAATCGGACGGATCGTTGGGGTTATGCATCGATTATCATAAGTTGAATGAGAAGACGATAAAGAATCGATATCAGTTACCTAGAATTGACGATTTGTTCGACCAGTTGAGTGAAGCTAAAGTATTTTCCTAGTTGGATTTTATGACAGGATTCCATCAGCTTAGAGTTACAGAGGATAGTATTCCTTTGACAGTGTTTAGAACCAGATATAGATCGTACGAATGGTTAGTAATGCCGTTCAAACTAACTAATGTGCCAGCATTCTTTGTAGATTTGATGAACCTAGTTTTCTGAGAGCACTCGGGCAGGTTCGTATTGGTATTCATAGATGACATTTTAATATACTTTAAGGATGAAAAAGAGCAAGAAATTCTTCTTAGAGTAGTGCTTGAGACGCTGAGGCGACATCAACTAAAAGCAAAGTTTTCGAAGTGTCATTTCTAGACGGAAGAAGTGAAATTTCTTGGTCATGTAGTCTCAGAGAAAGGGTTGTTTGTAGATCCAACTAAGATTAAAGCGGTGAATAATTGGAATAACTTGAGACGGTGATTGAGATAAAGAGTTTTTTTTGGATTGGCTGGGTATTTTCAGAGATTCATAAAGGATTTTTCGCGGATAGCAGCACCGATGACCATGCTAAAGCGAAAGGATGTGAAGTACGGTTGGACCGATATGTGTGAGGAGGCATTCCAGAAGCTGAAGCGTTTACTGACTAATGCACTAATGTTAGTTGTTCCAGAAGGGAATCATGATTTAGTGGTATATATAGATGCATGTGGAACATGGTTAAGAGCTGTGTTAATGCAAAAAGGCAAAGTGATTGCTTATGCTTCTCGATAGCTTAGACCGCATAAGGTTAGATATCCAACGTATGATTTGAAATTAGCTGTGCTAATTTTTGCATTGCGAGTGCAGAGACATTAACTTTTGGGAGAGAGATTTGAGCTATATACAGATCAAAAGTCGCTGAAGTATTTATTTTCTCGGAAGGAGTTGAATATAAGACAACAGAGGTGGTTATATTTTTTAGCCGCTTATGATTTGGTATTGAGTACACACCAGGAAAAGGCAACAAGGTTGTAGATGCATTTAGCAGAAAACATCAGAATGTAGTGTTGGCAACGATAGCTGAGTGGAAATATTAAGAAACATTGACGATATGCAAAGTATATGGGAGATCTGAAGCTAGATCTAGTAAGGAAAATGTTATGTTGTCATGCTTAGAAGCTCAACTGGTGATGATAAAAAAGATTGCTTCTAAGCAGAAAGAGGACCCAATATTTGCTGAGAGGGTTAGAAGGCTTGAGGTTGGAACTAAGATCGGTGATCAAAAGGATTTTAGTCATGACCAGAAGCATGGTTGAGAAAGAAGGGACGGTTGTGTGTTTCAAATGTTGAGGACATAAGGAAAGAAGTTCTTGGGGAATGTCATTGATCCAAGTTTACGATTCATTTTGGAGGGATCAAGATGCACCAAGATATAAAGAGAAGCTTCTATTGGGAAGGTATGAAGAGAGATGTAGGCTTATGTGTGAAACAGTGTTTAAACTGTCAATCGGAAAAAACCAAACATTAGAAACCAAGTGAGTTACTTAAGCCTTTAGATGTTCCAGTATGGAAATGGGATTCCATCTTAACGGATTTTATTGACGGGTTGCCTAGAACAAATAGAGGAAATGTAGTATATGGATTATAGCGGACAGGTTAACCAAGAGTTCCCATTTCATTCCAGTTAAGTCAACCAGGATGGCACCTGTTTTGGCTAAGTTATTCATGAGGAATATAGTTAGACTTCATGGAATTTCTAGTAGTATAGTAAGCGATAAAAATTCCATATTCACTAGCGAGTTATGTAAAAGTCTATATAATACATTAGATACCAAGCTCAAGATGAGTGATTACCATCCACAGACAAATGGGTAAACAGAAAGGGTTAACAAAATTTTAGAAGATTTGCTAAGAGCTTGTGTATTAGACTTTGGAGGATCATGGGAAGACTATCTACACTTAGTCGAATTTTCATATAACAACAGTTATCAGGCTAGTATATGGATGATACCATTTGAAGCTTTGTATGGAAGTTCTTGCAAATCTCCAGTTTGTTGGTTAAAGACCGGGGATAGGTTGGTTCTTGTCCAGATTTAATTAGAGTAGCTGCAGAAAAGATTGAGTTCATTCGAGCTAGAATGAAGGAAGCTCAATCTAGGCAGAAGAACTATGCTAATAGGAGACGGAAAGACTTAGAGTTCTCAGTTGGAGATCATGTTCTCATCAAGGTATCACCGACGAAAGGTGTGATCAGGTTTAGGAAATCAGGAAAGTTGACACCGAGGTTCGTTGGACCATTTCCTATTATAGAGAGGATCGAGAAACTCGCATATAGGGTAGAGTTACCGAATAGTTTGGCAGGCGTCCATGGTGTTTTTCATATTTCTCATCTAAGATAATGTATTTGAGATCCGAAGACTACTATTGAACCAACTATGTTAGAGGACTTAGTAGTGGAACTGAAATTGACTATACGTAAAAAGCCAGTTCGTATAGTCGCGAGAGATGAGAAGAGGCTAAGAAACAAGATGGTCAGATTAGTTAAGGTCCAGTGGAGCGACGATGAGAGAGACTGTACTTAGAAAACCGAGAGCAAGATTAGAGATGCTTATCCTGACTTGTTTCATGATATGTTTTTACTTTTGTGATTGATTTTGATGAGTATCTTATCGTAATTTCGAGGAAGAAATTCTTTAAGCAGGTGAGTCTGTAACGATCCTAATTTTGTTTAACATCATTTAGAATATTTAATTAGTTAAATTAAATGAAATATTGTAAATGGCTAAGGGATTGAGATTTGTATATCTAGAGGGTAGCCGTGCCTAGTTAAACATGGGCAATGCGTCATTTTAAGGATCTTGACGCTACTGCTACACATATACTCCATTATACTGTAGGACCCCTACCCATCCCTCCTACTTGTAATCATAAAACCTAATGCAAAAGCAATAAAATCATTCAAGTGGACATAGAGAAAGATCGTTGAAGCACTATAAATTTATATGTGCTCATTTTCTGTTTGATTTCTTCTATTTTTCATACTTTCTTTATTTAATATCTACTTTCACTCTTTTGGGTATTTGTGCCATTTTTTGTTCAAACAGAAACAATACTGATTTGGAATTATTTTCAATACTTATATTATATTTTCTTCCATTGTAAGATCTGAAAGCATAGAATTTATTAAATATATTATTTATTTATGCATCATGTATACCATAAAAGTTAACGATTCATACTTCTTGACACGATGGGAGTTCGAACATAATTTTGGGCTTTGAATCGGTGTGTCCTTAGGTGCACATTGTTTCATTCGATATCGGAGTGAGGTTTAGGATCCCTTAGGGATTAGGCACATATTGAGAGAATGTACATGTATTTTCAAAGTTATTATATATATGTATATAGGTACAACACAAACACACTCACCTATTCCAGTAATTTTTAATATTATTCGAGGAAAGTTGCTAAAAATTCTTATTTACAGATAAGTGGGAATAAGCAATCAAACTCAGAATAGTTCTTATGAAGCAGTTAAGGTTCCAGGTATGAAATTTCTGGTATGGTTCTATGGGTGTCTACAAGTAAGAGGCCATATTGAATTGAACTCCGATGGAGGACCCGCAACACCAGGACATGAGGCACCCATACCTCCTCCACCTACTTTGGATCTTCCCAAGTTATTTCAATATTTCCAAAGTTTGGAAGGAAATAATTACTTTGGGAATGAGTCATTTGTTGAGACGTGGGCATGGCTAAAGAATTCTAATAGGATATTTGCTATATTGGGTGTGAAAAATGTAATGAAGAGACAATTGGCATCCTGGCATTTGCAAGGAGAGGTCTTGAACTGGTGGGAAATTATCATTACTGGGACAGATGAGATTGAGATTACTTGGATTGATTTTAAGAAGCATTTCGAGACTAAGTTTATATTGGAGGCTGAATGGGGAGTGAAGCTAAAGAAGTCCATTCATTTGGAGCAAGGGGATTTCAATGTCAAGAAGTATGTTAATGAGTTTAATCAACTAGCAAGGTATGACCTAGGCTCATTAATACACTAGTGAAGAAGGCAACAAAGTTTGTTAAGGGGTTAAGTCCATCTTTCAGGATATTTCCTTGAGTCATGTAACCACAAGAACTACTTTTAAGGGCTTAAAATGGCACTGCTGAATTCAATTTCTAAGGAGGATCCGAAGAAGATGAAAGAGAATTAGCAAAATCAGTGCAAAGGTGGAATGAGTGCTTAGGGAATGATAAAGAAGCAAGGGCTCAAGTGTAGGAAGTTCAACTTTAAGATGTATTTGGCAAAAGATTGCAAGGTAAAATTTCAGGGATCAAATGCTAAAACTTCCACCAATTTTGATTTATGAAAAGGGAGTGCCCAACCTTGTATAAGGCTTTTACTTAAGTGGTTCCGACTTGTGCATTTGAAGTTGTTCCTAGCTCGAGCGCATCCTCATTTGTGAAAAAAGGGATGAAAGTTGTCATAGAAGGTGCATTAACCATTTTTGATTTATTTATTCGCACCTTATTTGACATAAGAGTTTCTAATTCACTTATTTCAAGTAATTTAATAGCTGAATTACACCTTGAGACTAGTATAGTTATGAATTCTATTATAGTATTGAATCCTATTAGGGGATAGATCCATTTGTCTATGATATGTAAGGATATAAAGATGCATATTTTGTGTGTCGAATTTGATTGCGATGCTTTTGTATTGAGATTTTCTAGATTAATTATAGGGATGGATTGGAAGGTTATGTATTGAGCGATATTAGATTGTGATAGATAAGTGATTTGTTTGGGTACTTAATAGTGGGTGCAGCCTTGAGCTTTACTACAATCCTAAAAGTTATGTTATTTTGAGTTATCTATATTCTCTTGACCTATCACGTGACAAGTTAGCTTCCATACCTATAGTTTGTGATTTCCTAGATGTCTTTAATGTTGTTTCTTGTCTGCCCCCATTAAAAGATAGAATTTTGAATTTATTTAGAGGATAGTACTAGACCTGTTGCCTTCTACTTAGGCATATGGTTCCTAGAGAAAGCGTGAGCTGAATAAGAAGGTGAATGAGTTATTGGAAACAAGTTTCATTTGGTGAAGTATTTCAAAACGGGGAGCACATGTTGTCTTTTTTACCAAAGTAGATAGTTCTTTAAGACTTTGCGTCGATTATTGTGAATTGAATAAGCTAATAAAAAGAATAATTATCCACTACCATGCATAGGAAATCACTTTAATTAATTAGTTGGAGCAAAGGTATTATCCCATCTTGACCTGGCTATTAAATTCCATCAGTTGCGTATGTTTGAGAATGGTATTCAAAAAATTACTTTTCGTATACCTGACAGAGTTTTTGATTGATTAAGCATGCCATTTGGACTGACTAATGCACCAGTATATTTTTTTGATCTCAGAGTTAAGTCTTCAGATTGTTGCTAAATAAGTTCATGGTGATGTTTTTTGATGATATACTTGTCTATTCAAAAAGTGACGAAGAGCATGAGTGGTATTTAGTAGAGATGCTCAAACTCTCTTTATGCATAAGCTGACAGTATAATTTTCCAAATGCGCGAGGAGGTTCACTTTCTAGGACATGTTGTTTCCAAGCATGGACTCTCAGTCAATCATAATAAATTTTCTACAGTACAAGATTGACACTACTGAAAGATGCTATGAAAGTGTTTGACTATGCACCTGTTAATACTCCCCAATGGTTCAAAAGCGTTTATGGCATACTGTTGCTTGTGGTACATGAATATGTATGTTCTAATAGATGGGGGTAGAGTTGTTTGTTATGCTAGTCAACTACTGAAAGTATAGTAGAGAAACTATTAAACCCTTGATCTTAAGATGATAATTATTGTATTTGCCATTAAATTTTGAAGATATTATCTTTTGGGAAGCAATTTGAGTTATTCATGGATCATAAGTCTCTAAAGTATTTTATTCTCCTAAAAAGATTTGAATTTGAGGTAGCAGAGATGGATGAAGTTATCAACGTCATAGGATTTTAGTATATCTCATATACTCCAAGCAAAGGAAATGTGGTAGCCGATGCCTTGAATAGGAAGCACGCGATGCTATGCTCGTTGTTTTTAGAATGGAAGCATTGGGAGTTCATATCTAAATTTGATTTTCAACCTTCATCAAACCTTACAACTGGGTTGTTACTAGCTTTAGATTTTTATTCTTTACTTATGGACTGTATTGGATCAAGTCATAAATAAGATGTAGAGCTAGGTGTTTTTGAGAAGCTGAATGGAGGAGAACATTCGAGTCATTTGGACCATTATTCCATTGATTCTAGGGGATAGCAGTGAAGAGATGGAAGTTTGTGTATTCCTCTTATTAATGAGTTGATTGACTTGGTACCGGAAGAGTCACATCGTTCTAGGATGACCATTCATCCTCGTGGTGATAAAATGTATCATGATATAAAGAGTGTGTTTTACTAGCCAAGTATGAAAAGGCATGTAGCGGAGTTTGTCTCTAAGGTATGACTTGTTAGAGGGTAAAGCCAAAGTAGAAGAAGCCTATGGATTATTACAGTCTTCGAATGTTCCACGATGGAAATGGAAGAGCATCTCCATGGATTTTGTTGATGGGCTATTTAGGGTAGAAAGGGACATGAAATAATTTGGTTCATAGTCCATTGACCGACCAAATATTCTCATTTTATTCCAATTAGGAGTACAAGGATAGTTTTATTTTTGGAAACCCTATACGTGGGGCATATAGTTTGGTTGCATGTAGTTCCTTATAGTATTATCAACGATCGAGATCCACATTTCACTCGTGGATTATGGACAAGTCTTCAGAAGACCTTTGGCATAGAACTAAATTTGAGTGATGCCCATCATCTACAGATGGATGAACTGACCGAGAGGATGAATCGAGTGTTGGAATATTTGCTTCGATGTGTATTTTTTACTTTGGAGGTTCTTAGGAGGATCACTTATGGTTTGCAGAGTTTACATATAATAACAACTTTCATGAAAATATTGTGTAATAACCCTAAATTTTATAATTAATTAAACAAGTTAACTAAAGGAAAAAGGAGGGCTAAATAAGGAAGGTAGAAAGGGACGAATTAATAGAAGTGGGTAGGAGGGCCTAGGCCCAACTTATTGTAGGACAATATATAATACTCATTTCTATTTGTTCATTTCATTTTACTCAAAAGTAAAATAAAAAGATGGATAAATCTTTACTGGTGAAAGCATATGAACGAAAATGAGAAGAAGATACAAAAACATAAGCTAAAAGAAACTAAAGAAGACTAGAAGCTCTATGACTTAAAGATCAAGGTGAGTAATCTCGACCCTTCTAAACTGATTTCCTTATATGTATAGGTCCGGGTCAAATCTAAATGATATATGTACGACAGGGTTCATATGGGTTTACATGTAAAGATCTAAAGGTTAAATGAATGTAGTGGGAAAGGATGAGTGAACATGGGATGTTTATATGTGTTTTTCCTACTTTAATGATTTAAAAACTTAATGGAAATTTTATATATTATTTAAATCATGATTTCTGAAGTGGGTTTTTGGTTTGAGAAATTTCCTAAGCTTATATAATTTTATACTAATTTTTAAAATGGTTTAACTTGGAAATAATACGTGAAATATTCAAAAAAACAGGAAAAATATATGTAAGGACAAATGTTTGGAAATTTTAGAGAACTTTATCTGAATTTTCTATGAGAAAATAAAAGGATTAAATAACCAAGTACCATGCCAGGGTAAGGGGTACTACGGGGGATGAAGGGGAATAAAATTCATGGAAAAATATATTAACATGGGTTAGGAAAAAGGGAGAAAATATCTGAATTATTTGTTGAAAAGAACGCTGCAAATAACAGAAAGTGAAATGAGATCCAATGGGATAATGATACGTGTAAAGGCATTGTTAGGGATGTTAGAGTTATCAGGTAACGACATTGGGGTGGAAGCTCTAGATTTATAAGTAAGAGTTCTACGTTAAATATGAAGGAAACACACTTCTCTAAAATTTAAAGAACAATTAATAAGTAAACTGTAGAGCTTACTGCACGGGTCAAGGGGACTGCGCTAAAGGAAAGAAATGTATAATACTTATATAAAAGATAAGTTGATGGGACTCAGGGAGTGGCCAGGTGAGAATGGAGAAGGCATTCTACATTAAAATGAAAAGGCAGAGTTGGAAGGGTTATTAACGCCGGGTATGGATGCTCACACGAATGCATACTCATGAAAGGTGAGGAAAGGCATTAAACTTCCGGGAACTACGATGGGGAAGACCAAGTAGTTCCAAATTAACAAACATTTAGAGGTTAGTGTGGGTTTCTTTGAGGTAAATTATGGTGGGGTGGTTCCAAGCAATTTGAAAAATAAGTAAATAAATTACTTCGGTGGGTTGACGCCAAGCAGTAAGGAGATTTATAAATAAATATAGGAGGACTATATGTGGTTCTTTCTTTGTAATACCAAGGCTTAATTAAATAGTTAAATACTACGGAGCAAAGATGGGACTACGCTATTCGAACTAGAGAATGAATTTAAAAGGATACTTCAGTTGGCAATTCTGAGTTTGAAAAGCATACTTCTACATAATGAATATAAAAGAGTTATGTAGTGGGTGATTCCAAACAGTACAAGTTAACAGGCAAATCTCAACGAGATGTTAAGTAGGTTATTCATAGAGGCGTGGCACCAAATACTAAAAGCAAGGTATATAAGAATGGCAGTAGGCGTAGCAGCTAATACTTTAAAGGAATGCTCTATATATCAAAGAATAATTTATAAAGGAAGCCAGGTGGTTTTTCGCAAGGAGCGCTATATTTTATACTAAGATTCGAATACAATCTAAACTAGGACTCGGGTGAGGTCAGCGTAGGTTGCACAATAGTAAAGAAAATCCACTTAAGGAAGCATTTAATTGAATATTTAAATAATAAATAATCCACATGAGAAGTTTAAATTCTTTTACTCATGATGTCTAAACAGTGAGGGAAAAACATAATATGTGCAGTGCAGGTTGGACACACTATTTATTCATTATTGGGGACAATATTATTTACACTAGACTTTATGTCCGATCCATGTTTATATTATTATTTTCCCTATAAACTCACAAGTGGTCATTTGAGTAGGCTGAGTTTATGGGCGTAGACGAGTTTGGAATAGTAGCCATAATACAAGTAGTGAAGTTGAAGCATGAGGGCCCTAATTAACAAAGATTTTGTTTCCGCCATATGATGGAGTGCGGGTCACATCTTCGCATGTGGACCTGGCTCTTTATTATGTTATTTTCTAATTATATTCAACCCCAATGTATGCAAGTTTTAGGTTTAATTCTAATCGAAGTACACGAAAAGAATGTTTATGCAAAATTTTGATGTAATGTAAAATACTTAGGTGCTATGTTTACTTATTGTATTTTCATATTATACCGAACTTACTTCAGTCGCCTAAAGATAAATCTGGTGATGCCTGCAACATTATTGGCGTTTATCTTCGGGTTTCAAGTGGGGGACATTACAGTTTGGTATCAGAGCATTGATAGGGATACCTAAATAAAATAGAGCTAATAAGAGATAAAAGCTGTAATCAAATTAAAAATAAAAACTCTAGGAAAGGGATGTTCTAGTATATACGTGTGTGTGTGTGTCGTACTTGTATATTGCTATATATATATATATATATATATATATATATATATATATATATATATATATATATGGAGATATATTTATTCTTCTATTGTGATTTCACTTCCTATCTTTTCATTATGATAATGACTTGATTAACAGAAAAATAAGATGGATTTGAGAAGTGTACGAATAATATATTAGGGGTAAGTGCAAGAAGAGAGAATGAAGAAACACAGACCAATGGAGGAAGGAAAGAATTCCAATAACAGCAAGAGAGGAAGCTGCACAACCAACAAATGAAGCAAGCATGGATGTGAATGTCTTATTTAGACAGTGCCTGACTTAAATGCTAAGTGTAGTTGCACTAAAGGCGGTACAACCATGAGTTGTGGTGGTGAGGGAGAATTTCCTAAGGATGAGTGAAGATTAGAGAAATATGAAAGGAAAGGTGTTTGCAGGGAAAGAGCCTGCAATATAAGTTCTAAATTAGCTGAGACGATGTGATCGTATATTTGGTGACTTAGGACCGAATAATGTGCAAAAGAGAAGACTGGTATCAAGCTAGCTATAGGAGGATGCACTGAATTGGTGAGAGACCGTAATTATAGAAACCCCATAGAGGGAATCGTTTGGAAGTAGTTCAAGGGGAGATTTGAGGCTCAGTTCTATCGGAGTCTCAATTGAGCCTCAACAGTGTGTGTTGTTTAGGGAGTTCATTGACTTGATGCGGGGTGACCTAACAATAGAGGGATACATCTAGAAGTTTAATGCAATGGCTAAGTATGATAAGAAGATCATTAACACTCCTGTGAAGAAAAATAAGAATTTTATTAGATGCTTGAAGCAAGGACTTGATCATAAGGTGATGGATCATTTAGCGTCTCCTTATGAGTTTGTAATGGACATGGCCATAAGATATAATAGAATGTATGAATAGAAGAGAAGGGTGGAGACGAGGACCAAGGCAGAATAGAAGAAGAAGTTCACCCTATACACTAAAGGAAAGAAAGGAGTGCCGAAGCGAAAGGGTGCAATTGCTAATACTAAAGTCGTCGTTGCAGAAGTAGTCCGCTATAACTACGGACCGAAGGGACGCTATGCTTCGAAGTTCCCACATGCCTAAGAATGTTGCGAGGATGAAGTACTTTAAGTGTGATAAGATGGGACATCTGAAGGTGGATTGTCCAAAGCTTAAAGCGTAGGTGTACACTTTTGAGGGACCCAGTGAAGGACTGATTGCAGAAGAGAAAGGCAAGGAGAAAGTCCTAGAAGGTATGACTTTGATTTTTGGTACTTCAGTTGGAGTACCGTTTGATATTGAAGCTATAAATTCATTTATAGCTAAAGACTTAGGTTAAGGGTTACCTAATTAGTCACTTCTATACGTGCAGCTAATCTGATAAGAGGGTATGCTGGTCTTGGATTGAGATGCACTGACCTGGATATTGGGTTGGGTGGGTGTGAGTTTTCATTTGATTCTTATGTGCTTGAGTTCATGGCGTTTGGAGTTATTTTAGGGATGGATTCGAGGGAAAAGAAGCTGGGAGTAGTACGAGTAGTAAAGGAGTCCAGAGAGGTGTTTGAATTGGTTTCGAGGTTGCCAACCCCGAGAGCGATAGAGTTCCGTATTGACTTACTACAAGGACCGAACCATTTAGTCAACCTTCTAGTAGAAATGCCTCTAAGGATGATGGAGGAGCCGAGGAAGAAATTGGTAGTGTTAGGAGGAAAGTTCTTCATAATACTAAGCAGCTCACCGTGGGGAGTAGCGGTAGTGTCTGTGAAGAAGTCCGATGAGCCTTTGAGACTATGTATCGACTATTAGAAGTTGAATGAGAGGTCGGTGAAGAATAGATATCATTTGTTAAGAATAGATGACCTATTTGGTCGCCTTATTGGAGCTAAGGTGTTTTCATAGTTGGAATTGGCTACAGGTTTCCGTCAATAGAGAGTTGCGGAGGAAAATATTCCTATGACTGCATTTGGAACTTGGTATGGCTCTTATGAGTGGTTGGTACTACCATTTGGGCTAACCAATGCCCCGACGTTTTTTGTAGACTTGATGAATAGATCTTTCGAAATAAGCTAGATAGATATGTTTTGGTGTTCGTAGATGATATTTTAGTGCACTTCAAGGATGAGGAGGAGCACGCAGTTCACCTAAGGCTTGTGTTAGAGACATTAAGATAGCATAAATTGGAGGCAAAATTTTCTAAGTGTCATTTCTGGAGAAGGAAAATGAAGTTCCTAGACCATGTAATTTCAGAAGAAGGATTAGCGGTAGATCCCAAAACTGTGGAGATAGTGATTGGGTTGAAGAGACCTGAGACTATAACTGAGGTGCAAAGTTTTCTAGCATTGGTTGGTTATTACCATATATTCATTAAGGATTTCTCTCGTATAGTTGCACCAATGACTAGGCTGACTAGGAGGGGAGAGCAGTTTGTTTGGATGTAGGAGTGTGAGAAGGCATTCCAGGAACTGAAGTATAGATTGACAAACGTGTCTATGTTAGTAATACTTAAAGACAATGATGGTATGACTGCGTACGCGGACGTGCCCGGATTGTAGTTAGCCTCGGCATTGATGCAGAAGGGTAAAGTAATTGCTTATGCATCTAGACAGTGACGATATTATGAAGTTAGGTATCTAACGGATGATTTGTAGTTGGCCAAAGTAGTTTAGTGTTGAAGAATTGAAGACATTATCTCTTGGAGGAGAGGTTTGAGTGGTATATTGACCACAAGTGTATCATCCCCTTTTCTATGCCGTATAAAGTAGATAAAATTAAGTGTTTGAATTCAAATTATAATGATTAAATTTTGAAAGTAAATTGTTAAATATAAGAAATTATTTCATAAATGATTTTGTTGTAATAAACTGAATTAAATTAATAATTTCTTTTTGAATAAAAGGTTGAAATTAAATGTTATAATTGAATATAAAATATTTTGAAGTGTAAATAATTTTAAATATGTTTGGAATAGTACGAAAACAAATTTATTTGGTAGCGGTACGATGAATTAGTAAATATAATTCACTGGACTTCGAATTGAACGAAATTGTCCAACTATTGAAATGTAGTCTATAGAATGACATGTGAACCGATTTATATTAGATAGAAATTTATTTTAAGGACTAAAAATTAAATTCCAATAAAAAGGAAAGTTAATTGAATAAGAATTCGGACCAAAATAAATTGGCTCAAACCCATTTTTCCTTTATCCGCGTTTCTGAAAAATACTTCCTGCTTCTTGACATTAGCCCAAACCCGCACCTTTATCAAGTTAGCCCTAATTCACTACCCAAATAAACACACGTGATAGTTTATTAAAAAAACAATAACCAAATCGCGCGATGCGCTAGAACCTACAACGACGATCGATGTCGAGGGGAAGAGTCTCAAGAACGATGGCCGCCGGTGATCTCGCGACGACCATTATTTAGCGTCGCACCCTGATGTGATCGTGCAACCAAGGTTTTCGCGATTGAAGAGTCGGGTTGAGATATATGCGATCGTTGATGATAGGCGAAGTGACATATGGTGGAGGGCGAGCGTTTTGCTTAACCCGAAGGGGAGGAGAGCGTGGCCAGCCGTGAGTTATGACATGGAGCAGTGGACGAAAGCAACTTGGAATGCTGTGCGTGAGCTTAGCGTTGGAGTGGAGCATGTGATTGCATGGGGTAGCAAGCGGCTATTGACTGCAATGTTATAAGCGATTGGAGGAGCATGTGTTGTGTGTTCTGGGGGTTCAATGTTGGGACTGGAGGTTGTGTTGTGGCTGGCGAAATGGAGCAGCTTTTGATGGTAGAAGCATGTGCAAAATTGAAGGCCGGAGCTCGTGTATCGACAGCAGTCGCTGATTGAATGATTCGAGCATCAAAACAGTCAGTGCTCTCACTCAGATTGTGTCTAAGTCATATAATTTGACACATCTTTCACCTATATATAATTATTTATTTGCTTGGTTGGATCGATGGTTGGTGATTAGATGAGATTGATAGTTTATTAATGATTGTTACTGATATAGTTGAGTTGATTGGTTGGAATTGTGCAGGTTGATGCTAGATTGTTGATTTGTTATGATTGTGTAGTAATGGGATGTTTACAAATAATTGAATGGAATTTAACATTGTTTGGAAAAGAGGTAAATAATTTAAAAGATGTAAATTTGAAATAAAAAAAAATTATTTTTGAGATAAATAGCGAATTCTGGAATGATTTCTTATTTAATAAAAGATGTTGAAATAAATTTGAACAAGGAATGATTTTGAAAATATATAAGTCGAATAATTGTGAAGATTTTGTGAATTAATTTTTTTTTTGTAAATGATAAGTTTTGAAATAAAATAAAGGAACTCTGAATATTTAATTTTATTTGTTGTTGATTATAAAAATAAAGGAAGAGTATTTATGAAATAATGTTTGGAAAATATGTTTTTGAAAGTAACAAGTTATTTAAATTTAATAGACGAGAAGTATATAAAATGATATTTTGAAGTAATTAGATAGATGAATGCAAAAAATTTCTATTATGGGGATTTAGAATATATGATGTAAAGTGAGTTTTGAAAGAATATTTTTTTTATTTTAGAAATTTAGTTTGATGGATTAATAATTTTAAAAGAAGTGTTTGAAGTAAATGAGAATTTTATATATGATTTAGAAGCTGTAGATGCGGATTTGCAAATATTTTTGAATTGAGGATATTTTTGGATTTGAGATTTTAAAGATAATTGGGAAATATAAATTCTTTTGAAGTATTTCTACATTATTAAAGAAGAAATTTGAAGTGAAAGTATTTTTGAGGTTTTAAAACTTTATCGACGAGTTTGAATAAATGTTTCTTTGGAATGGTAGTGGTTGTTTTGAAATATAGATCTGAAATTAGATAAGAGAATCAAAATTATTATTTTTAAAGGCGACGAAAATAAATGAAGAAAATGTTTTGCGTTAAATTAAATTGAAGAGTTTTTATAAAAAGAGGAGGAAAATTGAATGAAATAGATTTAAATAAAACCCTTTATCTCATTAATCATTAATTGAGTAATATATTGATGTGTGTATGAATGATTGTTGGTTGTTTGTTACGAACGAGATGAAGTTATAATTACCCGTTGTGTTGAATTATAAAGTAATAAAAATGAAGAATAATGAATTGGAGAACAATTAAAGAGAGTGTCAATTAATAAGTGAAGTAGAAATTTACTTAATATCGTTTAATTGTGGGTGTTGTATTTATAATTGTATCTCATTAGACATTATGGGACATCCCTGTGAGGTGTATTTATTTACTCAACACTCGTATAATATTGGGTAATTCATGAAGATTGAGTATTTAATATTCGGATATTGGTGAATTATTCTATATTATACACAAATATTAATTGATATCATGTGTTTATGTGTTGTCTGATGTATGAGGTGTGTAATGTGTCTGATATCTACTCTGTGTGATGTGTGTGATGTGCGATATGTGAGTTATGTGATGTGTGCGATGGATGTTTGGTGTATGTTGTGTGTGATAGTGTTTTGATGTTTGATGGATGTTTTGATGTTTGAGGTGTTATGGATGTTGTTTGATGTGTCATGAATGTTTTATTATTCCTTTGGGTCGGTTTCTTATTTATGCTATGTATATTATTCCTTACGGTATCGTTTATATTCTCACTATTGAATCTAGACATAGTCTTGCCTATTTATTGTTTACATAATACTCGGGTTAGTCCGAGACACTTACAGTTTAAGGACGAAGTGATCAGATTTTCTTATTGGGCTTAGTCGGAGGTTGTATTACTAGATGTATTGTATATGTAACGACCATAATTTTTAGTAACATTATTTAGGACATTTAATTAGTTAAATTAAATGAAATAATGTGAATGATTAAGGGATTGAGACTTGTGTAATTAGAAGGTAGTCGTGCCATTTAAAAAATGAATTAAGGAAAAATGAAATAGAATAAGTTAGGGTAGTGATAAGGGCAATATAGAAATAAGTAACATTCTTATACCCTAAACTCTTACTCGCTCTCATTTTACACGTTCATTTCAACACAAAAAACTAAACTTGAGGCCGTCCACCATTAAAGAAGATAAAAGAGAAGATAAGCAAGAATCAAGAGGAAGAAGCTAATCAACTTAATTCAAGAACAAACCTCAACTCCTTAATAACAAAGCTAAGGTGATTAATAGGTTACATCTCATGTTTTTATTATATTCAGTTTTAGTTTAAAATCCGATTTATTTTGCAAATGTTTTTCCATGTTTTGATTGTTAAAATAAGTATATATGCTTGTTGATGATTTATGCCATTTGATATGGATTTTATGAAAAGTCTTAATGTGAAAACCATATTAGATGACATCCAAATGCCTTGGGATTTCGAGATAAGGTCAGAAACAATATATTAGAGATCAGTTTCAAATTTCATAATTTTCCGAATTAACGTGGATATATTATTAATTTTCTAGTGAAGAAAATGGTTAATTGGGTTTAGGATTAATTACGGCTAATTTATGTTGTTTTGGGTCAGAAATTAATATATGTTAGAAAACGTATTAAAAGTGATTTATGGGAATTTTTGTAGAATTTTTCTAAGTGTTTAAATAAGTATTACAAAATTATTTAAGGTATGAGAGTTAAATGTTTTATATATTTATGAAAGGAGAAGGGGCATTTTGTAAATTTTTTAAATTATTTACTTCTGAAATTTCGACAGAACTATCGGAAAAGATTTTTGGAAAAAATATTAGCAACCAATCACATTAAAAAGAAAGATTTGCCACTTTCAGCACCTAACTTTCGACTAAGTACTTCCGCCTTCATCTCCTTCGAAACCAATGCGTTTGGTATCAAAGACTTGATACATAGCGAATTGGACATAGGCGAAAGGTATATAGTCGAAACAAGGGGTTCCGAAGGCGTTAAAGCCTTGCTTTGCTTTCTAAAGGAAACACGCCTGCTTTGCTTTCGAATAAGATGACTTTCGACTTGGTTAAATGGTTTTAAAGAATGGTTTCGAAAGAGATTGCGTTTTTGTTTTATAAAGAAGCTCTCAAAGGGGTCGAAGCCTGTTGCTTCCACCTTCAACCTTTCGAAGCAATGCCTTCGAAAGGGTCCTTCTGCTTTAAAATCTAATCCGCTTCTCCAATGCTTTCGAAGGGGTTGGTTTCGATATCATCCACTTCTTTTACTTGTGAAATTGTTATTGAAAGGGTGCTTTCAACTCAATTGTTTCAAGACCCTTTGTGCTATTGAAAGTTAAACCCAAATGGTTTCAAAAGGAATATGTTTAAATGTTTTCGAAAGGTTGTTTCACATGTTTTACTTGAACTCAATGCTTGCGAAAGGTTTGTTCATAGAAAAGTATTTAAATGCTTTCGAAAGGATTTAAATGAATATCTCGATGGGATGGTTCGCCAATGTTTTCGAAAGGTTTAAGTGGAAGGTTTCTAAAGGTATGTTTTGGCCTTTGGCCTAGGTTATAAAGTTAAGCAGTTTACTTGTAAACTTTCATTAGTTTCGAAAGGGGCACTTTCAAAGGTTTTGAATGTTTTCATCAACAATGTTTTATGTAAAGTGTATATAACAAGGCAAAGTGATTTAAGTAAAGCATAGAACATATTTCATTATTTATGTATGATTTAAAGAGTTAAATCAATTTGAAAGAAGTGTTTTTAAGGAAATTTTTATGGGTAGATGACCTGAAGTAAAATGACTTGAATATTAGAATACGAAATGAGACTGGTATGAGATCGTGCCCTATACTCTAGCTAGAAGCCTCTAGCTAATATAAGTCTAAAATTCCAGTGTGTAGGATTTTGTGACAGGTAAGACGAAAATGATGTTACACACAGAAAGGAATATACAGAGTGAGGATGGGTTATTAGTGAGCCCGCAAAACCATTAGGATCGGTTGACCCTGGGAGGGCTAAGTTAGGGGCAGACTATCCATAAGAGTACATAATAGAAGTTAGATTATTTTTTATATTATTTGGTAGGCCCGAGTCAGCCAAAGATTAGTAGTTAACCAAACAAAACTATAGTGTTCGGACGGATAGTCCATTGATTACCTGATTTATATGCTTACATGATATTGATATTATTGTTTTAACTAGTTTGGTTGTAGGGTTTTGATTTGCAAGAGATATGTTTTTAAAAAGGGTTATGAGTGAGGGGAAACTCATTCCGCTAAGCGGCCTGGTCTCACTTAATTTCATATAACCGACATGTATAGTATTATTCATACCAGGCTTTATGTCTAACTCGAAGCTTATGTTTTTCTCCTTTTACTCTCGGGTGCTCAAAAATTGATTTCAGTAGGCAGAGGGTTGAGGATTTTCAAGTCTTAGTATGTGGACGAATAAAGCTTCTGGAGATGAGGAGGAGGTTGATGCTTGCCATTTAGAAGTTGTTATGTTTTTATTTCCACTTTGTTGCATTAATTCTGTTATGACTGTTTAGTACACTCGTCATCCAAAGGGGCATCTTTATATATCGCTCTTGGCGTATTTATGTAATAATTATATTTAATCTGAACCTGAGAAATGATTGAGATTATGTAATTGGATATGAAACATGTTCTGTGAAATGTAATCAGAAAAATTGTTTTTGAATCTATGATTTTATTTCATATTCATATGCTTTTGATATTATGGATACCATTTGCATTACCGTATTTTATCGCCGGAAGTTAATACCATGAATGACTGCAGCATCTGTAGCGCTTAATTTTTGACCTCAAGATAGGGGATGTAACAACTTGGTATCAGCATAGGTTTATGATAAACTTTAAACTAAAACGATTTTGGAAACATAATCCTAAGGAATTATAGGAAAGATTGGGGTATGGGAAAACGCTATAGTAACGTACTTTAATTTTCTATATATAAGTATACGTCTTAGCTCTGTTCTCCTATCTCTCTTAGGCTATTCTCATGTACCTTATGAAGTGTAATGTTGCGAATTTCGACGCTCGAAAACCGACATCAATAAGTCCACTGTATCAACTGCCGAGCAATCAAATGCTGGAAAACCATACCGTTATGGTTAAAGAAGAAGAAAAGAGTAGAAGAAGAAGAAAGATAGAACAGAACAGAAAGAAACAAAAGAACAAAATCAGAATCTCACAATCGCAGCGAAACAACATATAATAGATAAATGAATAATCTTTAAACAAAGAACTACATCAGTTATTACATTACATCACATTACATTACATTATCAGAGTGTACAACAACAAACAACGGAAAAGAAATACTATATACTAGTGAATACGCCATTCCATCCAGCTTGCCTCCAGCAACTCCTGAATTCCAGAATATCCTGATAACCTGACTCTAGACTGCCCGTGTGGAAACTGGTGGACACCCAGAGTTTAGGAAGGAAAACAATAAACTACAGGTCAGTCATGGGACTAGTGTGAGAACTTAAACAGTTTATCGTTTAAAAACAAAACAGAGGAATATTTTTAAAGTCAATTCGAAATGCTTTTAAAAAATGAAATTACCATAAGGCCTCCCGGCACACACAATGCAAACGTGGACTTGGGGGAGATTTCTTCTCATGATAGTCAAAGATGCTTACGACGTAAAATCAAATCATTTTTGATATTATTATCAGTGCATAGTGTAGGGAAAAACCATTTCGAAAGTAAAGATATAAATCTTAGCCAGCATAGGTACCATTATATTATGCCTACTATAGCTACCATATTAAATGGCAGGTTCTACAAATGAAACCGTACAAGGTTCGTATTGTTTCTTTGGATTTCCAACAAATGGTCAGGCCAAGGAACTTCCCATTGCCACATGGGTGTGCCTCTGGAAAGACGACCCGAGAAGCTAACCGGATCTTCGCCAACACAAGGCCGGGTTACCTCTGCAAAAATAGGTAACTACTGACGCGCGTATGCCATTCCCCGATCGTAACCGATCTATATCCGAGGATCCTCGATTTCCAACAACCACAAAGTAATAAATTTGTAGCACAACATAGGTTAAATATTTGAGCTCCATACCATGATACCACCTCTATCCAGAAGGAATGACATACACTAAGGGGCGCTACTCCCTAGAACCTTGCTGCATTCTTCCTGTTTTGATCATTTCCGGGGTGTGAGGTCCGACGAAGTCTCGTCCACAAAGCCACGCTTTATACAAAAGCTGTGCTTTGTTCAACAAATGCTCAACAACACTTAGCATATCACACTACCAAATTGGGAGTATATCACTAATAACCTTCAACTACATAACATCTGAGCTCGTACGTCTTAGAGAAGGGTGTTAAGCTAAGAGTAAATTCTCCGCCACCAACAGAAATATATTTGAAAGAAATCAGCTTTATATCTCAATTTGTAATGTCAGACATACAATCCATACAAGTCTGTTCCGGGTTTGAACAGAACCGAAGGCACTTCCAAAGAAGTCCTTGCAATCCGGATATTCACTATTCACGTCCGGAATTCCCGTCACTAAGGGTGATAAAACCTCTATATCGGAGATCAGCCGATGCAGAGTCATTCGTCGGTAATCTTTCCGTTTTCAAAAATTTCCGGTCTTCAACACCGGTCATCAAATGCAATCCATAACGACGTATCACATATTCGGAATGGGTTATACGACCCCAAGGGCCTTTCCCGGCTAACCCGAATAGTGAGCGCTTATTTTGAAAATAAGTGTGGCATTCAAATTCAAGCAAATCACAACAAATACCTATTTAAAGGTAAATATTGATAGTCGGTTATTTAACTATCAATAGGCATGCTCATCATCACCAGATTCCAAATAATTTCCTAAATTATTTACTTTCCAAACAATATATATATATATATATGTATGTATGTATGTATGTATATGTATATATATTCCACACTTTAACATTTGAAAACAAATTTCAAATCACTTTTCACCTTTACAACTTTTGAAAACAAATTTCAATCATTTTCCTTACGCGGAAATACTTTCATTTCAAAATGGTTCATTTAAACCAATTTAAATAAATCCTTACCGATTTACTTTATATTTACGTTCCAAATCCGTAAATTTATTCCCACACTTCAAAAATAAATCGACCTTTATTTTTAAACAAATTTCCCTTCCTTTTATAAATTTCATGGTGAATTTACAATTCCAAAATATCTATGAATATACGATTTCCAAATCGATTTCTAATATTCATTTTAAATCTATCTTTAAAACATAAAATCTCAAAACATTCACTTCATATTGGAAAACATTTCCATACTTATTTAATAATAAGTAATTCACAAATCCATTTATTTTCGACACTTCGAAAATATTCAATATACTTAAATCAAAATTAAGTATATATTTCATTCTTTAAGGAAAACATTCCCTTGAACACATTTAGTTGAGCCAAAATGAATGTTGCGTAAAACATCGTTACGACGACCCAAAATCACTAGTATAGGGATTCGAACTTAAAATAGATATATAAATCCCAATACTATATAAAACATTTCCTTTCGGAAATCATTTACTATAACAACAGTGTTATAGTCCACTATTTCCTTCTATTTCTCGAAAACGTCTATTTCAACAATGAATGTTGAAATCTATGGTTTCGATGTTTAACACAATTTAATACATCGTTAAAACAATTAACTACATTTGATAATATTCATTTTCCCAAAACATATCCATTTTATCTAATAATATATTCACTTTCCAAAATCGTGAATATACTTCACTAACCAAATTCAATATTTTCTACACATTTTATTTCAAGGATATTTCGCTATCCGAAATCGCGAATATATCTCATTTAATAACCTTCTATATTAAATTCATCAAATTCAATTGATTTCGGATTTATAAACAATGTTTATAAATTCCATTTCTATTTATAAAAACTTCAATTATAAAATCCCTTTTATAAATCAATTCAATTTATAACTCAACTTTATACCCAAAATCCAATTTATAAGTTAATTATTTATATATCTTTTACTTTACAAAAATCTATTCATTTTATAATTTCACAATTTATACAAATATGAATTTCATTCACTTATGAAATCCAATCATTCTTCATTTTAACACTTACAAAAACTCGTTTTATATTTTTTATATTTTTAATTTGTAAATATCAGTTTTATAAATCTTTTATATAACCCGTTTATAATAATTCAAAAATCTCAATTAAAACCATTTTATAAATTAATTGACTATTTATTTCAAAAATGACATTTCGGTTATATTTCTCAAAAATCATAACTTTTATAACTTTAAATTTTATAACGTTAATTTATTTAAAATGAATCAATTCAAAAATTTAATAAAACGTATAATTTCAAAAATCACTTTAAAAATCCCTTAAAAATCAAAATCGTTATTTTTAAACTTCAAAAATGGATCCGACGATGCAACAACACCAAATAGTCAATCACGACAACAAAGACATCATATATCAGTATATGATAATCAACACATATCAAAATATCTGTAATCAAATAATTACTGGTGAGGAATCCAGTTGTATCCCTCCAACCTGTTTCCCTGCATCCACATACATTAGCACAATACCAATTCCGTTCCAATACGGAATATCGCGGTATATGGGGTTCATAAAATATTATCCGCTATTATACGGCGCAATAGGGTCTCATCTTCTATATAATGCGGGAAAATCAACTCCAAGCACATAAATAATACCAATTTCACTTTGCAGTGAAATATTCGCGGTATATGTTTTTAATAAATAACCTCCGCTTACTAACGGCGTATAATGTCTATTTTAAGAATCAATAGATAACAATCATCATTCAAACATACAATCAAGAAATTTTAAATCTAACTATTTAAAATTTAAATCGAAATAATTCGATTGAGTGAGAAGTGCTCACCTTGGTTCCAATAATAGTTTCAGTGTTTTATTTCGAATAAAATTAAACGTGCGTTTAATTTTACCCAAAATTTTCACTAGATCCAATCGATTCCAATCCAGCTCCATCGCGTAGTACTCGACAGAATGAATCCAACGCAATTCGTTTCGTGCGCTTTTGACCTCGTATGAAAAAGATATCGCGTTTTAAAGATTTGAACGAATTAATATAAACGAATTCAATTAATTTTAAATTTTAAACCTAAACTACCATCTGGCCGCACGTTTTCAAGAGGCAAATCTCGGCCCTTCATCTTTTTCTTCCCTCACGCATAACACTTCCAGGTCGCACATGAATACAACCCACGGCCGCCTCTAGGGTTCGAATTTTCGAGCATCTTCTGTTCAACTTCACTCCGATCGAGTACCACCACTTGAAACGCCTCACCTAGCTCTGCCTTCGGCATAAATTTCATGAAGCTCGACTGCCATCTCCAGGTGATAAACGTGCTTGAACGTCGGCACTTTGAGGAACAACTGTCGTTGATTTTCTTCGTTAAATACGATCTCCACCATTGAGATTGAAGCTCTCGATGAGATCTAGAAGTTTCATGTTGAAAGTTTCTTGAATTGATGCTTGGATTTGAAGAAATTAGGGAAAGAAGGAGATTGATTTTCGGCCGTTGAAAACATAAGTGGTGGCGGCTCTGATAAACCCTTGGGTTTGTTAATTTGTAAAAAATGGTTAATAACACGTCCTTTTATAGAAAAATTCCAAATTACTATTCATCCAAAATTTTCCGAACTCCAAATGAAGCATGCCGGTTGGCGTTTCTAAGGTTTACCCCACGTTCCGGACACAATGGAACGTGTTTTGGAGGCCAATTCGATCATCTGTGTGAGTTTCGGAAATAAACGATCAAATTCAAATTAAATCGATTTAAACTAATTTCTATGCGTTTTGCCTTGCCCCGGACAAACCGGACTGTTTGAAAAATGGCTATTTTAACTCATTAATTAAAATAAAATATTCAATTTTCACAAATTAACTTTAAATTCAATTTTAAAAGTTCTATAACATCATTCTAACTCTAACATGATTAAATAAAATTTTACAAATCATTTTCAATCATATTAAACCCAATTTCTAATTATTTCTGTAATTTCAAATATTAAATTATCGATTTAATTATCCAATTAAATCCAGATATTCGAAAAATAAATTATTCGACTTACAAATCTTACTTGTTAATATTTAAATCCAATTAAATATACAAATTTTAATTAATAGAAATTATGAGTCGTTACAAACTTCCCCCCTTAAAATTTCGTCCTCGAAATTACCAACTAAGAAAAAGTTACAAAATCCATTAACTTTCCAAAACAAACCATTTAAATTGGATTTTACAAATCTCTTAAGTGTTTGACTTTCCCAAAATTCATAGTTAAACTTCTTACAAAATCTTTACTAAGTTTCCAAATCCAAACTTAGTCTACAAAATTTTCAATTCTCTCAAAAATATTCTAACGCCTTAAATTTTCGAAAAAATTCGCCAGAGTCTCCTTTGCGCGGCTCGATCCAAAAAAAATGACAGCATATATATATCACAAATATACATCTCATCAAGTGATGAGGCATCCCGCAGGGAAAAAAGTGTAAAAGTACAATATTTAATCCGAGATATGTACCTTATATTTTTCTTAGCGAGCATATACGGCTAATATAGCGCGAAAACGAGCTCCAAATGCGAAGCAAGCGCAATCCGCACCTACTAAACACTCAACAAACAAATGAGAAACATGCATATACGAAAGTAACATCAATATACAACGTATATCAACAACTATATATGCCAATATAGCAAATGCAACGAAACAACAAGTCCAACCATCATCCAACTATCATCCAACTAACCAACTAAAATATTCATTCATATTCTCATTAATATTCAATGAATTGGTTTTTTTTCATTTAATCATATTTGATTCATTAACATTGGATGTTTTTACTAACATTCACTTATTCATATTCAATTAGTTTACATTCACTAATTTATATTCAAGTTAGTTCACTTCCAAATCAAATTCAATTCTATTTAAGATTCACTTAACTTTCAATTTGATTTCAATGATTTATAGCTTTCCATTTCGTTAATTCATTTTTATTAACACTTAATGAAATATACACAATCAATTAACAATCAAATAACAACCAACGTATATTCAACATAACCAAATTATTTAACTTACATTCAATTTGGTTTAACACTTTTTAACTCCAATAGGATGATATTAAATTGACTTCCATTCAATTGTTCAATTTCTCAACTTCATTAGCTTCTAATGAATTTACACTTACATTCATTATTCCATATCAATTCTTTTACATTCGATTGATTAATATTCCATCCATTTATCAATTCAATTGCTAATTCCTTTAACAATATAAGGTTGAATTTCATTTTTATAACTCAAGTTCATATTCTTAATGACTTCATTCCATTAATTCACTTATTAATTTACTTTGACACCAAAATCAACTTTATTCAACATCACTTAAGTTATATTCCATTTCAAACATCATTTGCTTAGCTTAACTTAAATTTCCACTTATAAATCCAATTCAGACTTCATTTCTATTTAACTTTTTACCAAAGCCAAATTTTCATCACTTATTCAAATTCAGATTTATTTTGCTTAACAAAATTGTTTAACCATTTTTAACAATTTGTTTCTCTATCATTTTCTCATTTTATAAGTTATACAACTTATATTCAACAATTACCACTTGGATCTTTTTTTTTATTGATTCACTTATACCTCCTTTAATTAACTCCATCCTTTAAGTTAAATTTATTCTATCAAAATTCAAATTGTATAGGTTATCAACTCATTTATCATTCCTATAAATATTTAAATAGGATTCCAGAGTGTTTCCAATCTTTCAAAACCATTTTTGAAATCAATTCAAATTATTTTTTGAATTTCCAAAACCAAATCCAAATTTTCCAAACAACCTTCATTTAAAATAATCCGGCAGCAATTCCTCTTTTGGAAACCCGAAAATGAACACCAATGATGTTGCAATCATCATCGGAATTATTTTCCAGCGACCGACAAGAGTTTAGAGCTTTAATTTCTCCAAAACAATTTTCCAAAATATCAAATCCTTTCAAAACACTTCTATGGAATTTTGTTTTTAGATTATAAATCACATTTATAAATCTTTTACTTATATAATTTCATTTCTTATATATAAGATTATTTCACAAGTGTAAATCATTTAATTATAACTTCACACTTATAATTCTTCGCTTATACAATTCATTCTTTCACAGCTGTTGTTTTTATTTAACTTATTCAACAACCAAACAATCAATTCATATACACTTTAATAATTCTGGAAAAAAATTCCTTATATATAAAATATAATCAAGGTAAAATTATTTCATTTACCATATTTTAAATAATATCGTGTCAATTTTTTCTGTACAAGTGTTTAGAGATCCGTATAAACAACGTTAATTACTCGTGTTGACCAGAATCCATATACCACTCAACAAACCAATCTTCACAATATAAAACAATTTCATATTCACTAACGAATACATGCTCGTATCTATTATTACACTCAAAATCATTCTAGAGTACTACTGACTCTATCTCTAATGAGTAATTCCCAATAGAGCCATGGTTGTCGCTTAACCATATGCTCTGATACCAAATGTAACGTCGCGATTTTCGACGCTTGAAAACCGACATCAATACGTCCACTGTATCAACTGCCGAGCAATCGAATGCCGGAAAACCGTACCGTTATGGTTAAAGAAGAATAAAATGGTAGAAGAAGAAGGAAGATAGAACAGAACAGAAAGAAACAACAGAACAACATCAGAATCTCACAATCGCAGCGGAACAACATATAATAGATAAACGGATAATCTTTAAACAAAGAACTATATTCGTTATTACATTACATTATATTATTAGAGTGTACAACAACAAACAACAGAAAAGAAATACTATATACTAGTGAATACGCCATGCCATCCAGCTTGCCTCCAGCAACTCCTGAATTCCAGAATATCCTGATAATCTGACTCTAGACTGCCTGTGTGGAATTTGGTGGGCACGCAGAATTTAGGAAGGAAAACAATAAACTCAGGGTCAGTCATGTGACTGGTGTGAGAACTTAAACAGTTTATCGTTTAAAAACAAAATAGAGGAATAATTTTAAAGTCAATTCGAAATGCTTTTAAAAAATGAAACTACCATAAGGCCTTCCGGCACACACACAATGCAAACGGAGACTTGGGAGAGATTTCTCCTTATGATAGTCAAAGATGCTTACTACGTAAAATCAAATCATTTTTGATATTATTATTAGTTCATAGTGTAGGGAAAAATCATTCCGAAAGTAAAGATATAAATCTTAGCCAGCATAGGTCCCATTATATTATGCCTACTATAGCTACCATATTAAATGGCAGGTTCTACAACTAAAACCGTACAAGGTTCGTATTGTTTCTTTGGATTTCCAACAAATGGTCAGGCCAAGGAACTTCCCATTGCCACATGGGTGTGCCTCTGGAAAGACGACCCGAGAAGCTAACCGGATCTTCGCCAACACAAGGCCGGGTTACCTCTGCAAAAATAGGTAACTACTGACGCACGTATGCCATTCCCCGATCGTAACCGATCTATATCCGAGGATCCTCGATTTCCAACAACCACAAAATAATAAATTTGTAGCACAACATAGGTTAAATATTTGAGCTCCATACCATGATACCACCTCTATCCAGAAGGAATGACATACACTAAGGGGCGCTACTCCCTAGAACCTTGCTGCATTCTTCCTGTTTTGATCATTTCCGGGGTGTGAGGTCCGACGAAGTCTCGTCCACAAAGCCACGCTTTATACAAAAGCTGTGCTTTGTTCAACAAATGCTCAACAACACTTAGCATATCACACTACCAAATTGGGAGTATATCACTAATAACCTTCAACTACATAACATCTGAGCTCGTACGTCTTAGAGAAGGGTGTTAAGCTAAGAGTAAATTCTCCGCCACCAACAGAAATATATTTGAAAGAAATCAGCTTTATATCTCAATTTGTAATGTCAGACATACAATCCATACAAGTCTGTTCCGGGTTTGAACAGAACCGAAGGCACTTCCAAAGAAGTCCTTGCAATCCGGATATTCACTATTCACGTCCGGAATTCCCGTCACTAAGGGTGATAAAACCTCTATATCGGAGATCAGCCGATGCAGAGTCATTCGTCGGTAATCTTTCCGTTTTCAAAAATTTCCGGTCTTCAACACCGGTCATCAAATGCAATCCATAACGACGTATCACATATTCGGAATGGGTTATACGACCCCAAGGGCCTTTCCCGGCTAACCCGAATAGTGAGCGCTTATTTTGAAAATAAGTGTGGCATTCAAATTCAAGCAAATCACAACAAATACCTATTTAAAGGTAAATATTGATAGTCGGTTATTTAACTATCAATAGGCATGCTCATCATCACCAGATTCCAAATAATTTCCTAAATTATTTACTTTCCAAACAATATATATATATATATATATGTATGTATGTATGTATGTATATGTATATATATTCCACACTTTAACATTTGAAAACAAATTTCAAATCACTTTTCACCTTTACAACTTTTGAAAACAAATTTCAATCATTTTCCTTACGCGGAAATACTTTCATTTCAAAATGGTTCATTTAAACCAATTTAAATAAATCCTTACCGATTTACTTTATATTTACGTTCCAAATCCGTAAATTTATTCCCACACTTCAAAAATAAATCGACCTTTATTTTTAAACAAATTTCCCTTCCTTTTATAAATTTCATGGTGAATTTACAATTCCAAAATATCTATGAATATACGATTTCCAAATCGATTTCTAATATTCATTTTAAATCTATCTTTAAAACATAAAATCTCAAAACATTCACTTCATATTGGAAAACATTTCCATACTTATTTAATAATAAGTAATTCACAAATCCATTTATTTTCGACACTTCGAAAATATTCAATATACTTAAATCAAAATTAAGTATATATTTCATTCTTTAAGGAAAACATTCCCTTGAACACATTTAGTTGAGCCAAAATGAATGTTGCGTAAAACATCGTTACGACGACCCAAAATCACTAGTATAGGGATTCGAACTTAAAATAGATATATAAATCCCAATACTATATAAAACATTTCCTTTCGGAAATCATTTACTATAACAACAGTGTTATAGTCCACTATTTCCTTCTATTTCTCGAAAACGTCTATTTCAACAATGAATGTTGAAATCTATGGTTTCGATGTTTAACACAATTTAATACATCGTTAAAATAATTAACTTCATTTGATAATATTCATTTTCTCAAAACATATCCATTTTATTTAATAATATATTCACTGTCCAAAATCGTGAATATACTTCACTAACCAAATTCAATATTTTCTACACATTTTATTTCAAGGATAATTCACTATCCGAAATCGCGAATATATCTCCTTTAATAACCTTCTATATTAAATTTATCAAATTCAATTGATTTCGGATTTATAAACAATGTTTATAAATTCCATTTATATTTATAAAAACTTCAATTATAAAATCCCTTTTATAAATCAATTCAATTTATAACTCAACTTTATACCCAAATCCGATTTATAAGTTAATTATTTATAAATCTTTTACTTTACAAAAATCTATTCATTTTATAATTTCATAATTTATACAACTATGAATTTCATTCACTTATGAAATCCAATCATTCTTCATTTTAACACTTACAAAAACTCGTTTTATAATTTCTATATTTTTAATTTGTAAATATCAGTTTTATAAATCTTTTAGATAACCCGTTTATAATAATTCAAAAATCTCAATTAAAACAATTTTATAAATTAATTGACTATTTATTTCAAAAATGACATTTCAGTTATATTTCTCAAAAATCATAACTTTTATAACTTTAAATTTTATAACGTTAATTTATTTAAAATGAATCAATTCAAAAATTTAATAAAACGTATAATTTCAAAAATCACTTTAAAAATCCCTTAAAAATCAAAATCGTTATTTTTAAACTTCAAAAATGGATCCGATGATGCGACAACTCCAAATAGTCAATCACGACAACAAAGACATCATATATCAGTATATGATAATCAACCCATATCAAAATATCTGTAATCAAATAATTACTGGTGAGGAATCCAGTTGGATCCCTCCAACCTGTTTCCCTGCATCCACAGATATTAGCACAATACCAATTCCGTTCCAATACGGAATATCGCGGTATATGGGGTTCATAAAATATTATCCGCTATTATACGATGCAATAGGGTCTCATCTGCTATATAATGCGGGAAAATCAACTCCAAGCACATGAATAATACCAATTTCACTTTGTAGTGAAATATTCATGGTATATGTTTTTAATAAATAACCTCCGCTTACTAATGGCGTATAACGTCTATTTTAACAATCAATAGATAACAATCATCATTCAAACATACAATCAAGAAATTTCAAATATAACTATTTAAAATTTAAATCGAAACAATTCGATTGAGTGAGAAGTTCTCACCTTGGTTCCAATAATAGTTAGTTTTTTATTTCGAATAAAATTAAACATGCGTTTAATTTTACCCAAAATTTTCACTAGCTCCAATCGATTCCAATCCAACACCATCGCGTAGTACTCGACAGAATGAATCTAACGCAATTCATTTCGTGCGCTTTCGACCTGGTATGAAAAAGATATCGCATATTAAAGATTTGAACGAATTAATATAAACGAATTCAATTAATTTTAAATTTTAAACCTAAACTACCATCTGGCCGCACATTTTCAAGAGGCAAATCTTGGCCCTTCATCTTTTTCTTCCCTCACGCATAACACTTCCAGGTCGCGCATGAATACAACCCACGGCCGCCTCTAGGTTTCGAATTTTTGAGCATCTTCTGTTCAACTTCACTCCGATCGAGTACCACCACTCGAAACGCCTCACCTAGCTCTGCCTTCGGCATAAATTTCATGAAGCTCGGCTGCCATCTCCAGGTGATAAACGTGCTTGAACGTCGGCACTTTGAGGAACAACTGCCGTTGATTTTCTTCATTAAATACGATCTTCATCATTGAGATTGAAGCTCTCGACGAGACCTAGAAGTTTCACGTTGAAAGTTTCTTGAATTGATGCTTGGATTTGAAGAAATTAGGGGAAGAAGGAGATTGATTTTCGAACGTTGAAAACATAAGTGGCGGCGGCTCTGATAAACCCTTGGGTTTGTTAATCTGTGAAAAATGGTGAATAACACGTCCTTTTATAGAAAATTCCAAATTACTATTCATCCAAAATTTTCCGAACTCCAAATGAAGCGTGTTGGCTGGCGTTTCTAAGGTTTACCCTGCGTTCCGGACACAATGGAACGTGTTTTGGAGGCCAATTTGATCATCTGTGCGAGTTTCGGAAATAAACGATCAAATTCAAATCAAATTGATTTAAACTAATTTCTATGCGTTTTGCCTTGCCCCGGACAAACCGTAAATCCGATTGACACGAAATTTGAAACCATATAATAATATCACATTACGGATTCGATGAAGCTAGTTTCGTCAAAATCTGGGACTGTTTGAAAAATGGCTATTTTAACTCGTTAATTAAATATTAAAATATTCAATTTTCACAAATTAACTTTAAATTCAATTTTAATAGTTCTATAACATCATTCTAACTCTAACATGATTAAATAAAATTTTACAAATCATTTTCAATCATATTAAACCCGATTTCCAATTTTTTTTGTAATTTCAAATATTAAATTATCGATTTAATTATCCAATTAAATCTAGATATTCGAAAAATAAATTATTCGACTTTCAAATGTTACTTGTTAATATTTAAATTCAATTAAATATACAAATTCTAATTAATAGAAATTCTGAGTCGTTACATACTTCCCCCCTTAGAATTTCGTCCTCGAATTTACCAAGTAAGAAAAAGTTACAGAATCCATTAACTTTCCAAAACAAACCATTCAAATTAATTTTACAAATCTCTTAAGTGTTTAACTTTCCCAAAATTCACAGTTAAACTTCTTATAAAATCTTTACTAAGTTTCCAAATTCAAACTTAGTTTACAAAATTTTCAATTCTCTCAAAAATATTCTAACGCCTTAAATTTTCGGAAAAATTCGCCAGAGTCTCCTTTGCGCGGCTCGATCCAAAAAAATGACAGTATATATATATCACAAATATACATCTCATCAAGTGATGAGGCATCCCACAGGAAAAAAAGTGTAAAAGTACAATATTTAATCCGAGATATGTACCTTATATTTTTATTAGCGAGCATATACGGCTAATATAGCGCGAAAGCGAGCTCCAAATGTGAAGCAAGCGCAATCCGCACCTACTAAACACTCAACAAACAAATGAGAAATATGCATATATGAAAGTAACATCAATATACAATATATATCAACAACTATATATGCCAATATAGCAAATGCAACGAAACAACAAATCCAACCATCATCCGGCTATCATCCAAATAACCAAATAAATATTCATTCATATTCTCATTAATATTCAATAAATTGGTTTTTTTTCATTTAATCATATTTGATTCATTAACATTGGATGTTTTTACTAACATTCACTTATTCATATTCAATTAGTTTACATTCACTAATTTATATTCAAGTTAGTTCACTTCCAAATCAAATTCAATTCTATTTAAGATTCACTTAACTACCAATTTGATTTCAATGATTTATAGCTTTCCATTTCGTTAATTCATTTTCATTAACACTTAATGAAATATACACAATCAATTAACAATCAAATAACAACCAACGTATATTCAACATAACCAAATTATTTAATTTACATTCAATTTGGTTTAACACTTTTTAACTCCAATTGGTTGATATTAAATTGACTTCCATTCAATTGTTCAGTTTCTCAACTTCATTATCTTCTAATGAATTTACACTTACATTCATTATTCCATATCAATTCTTTTACATTCGATTGATTAATATTCCATCCATTTATCAATTCAATTGCTAATTCCTTTAACAATATAAGGTTGAATTTCATTTTTATAACTCAAGTTCATATTCTTAATGACTTCATTCCATTAATTCACTTATTAATTTACTTTGACACCAAAATCAACTTTATTCAACATCACTTAAGTTATATTCCATTTCAAACATCATTTGCTTAGCTTAACTTAAATTTCCACTTATAAATCCAATTCAGACTTCATTTCTATTTAACTTTTTACCAAAGCAAAATTTTCATCACTTATTCAAATTCAGATTTATTTTGCTTAACAAAATTGTTTAACCATTTTTAACAATTTGTTTCTCTTTCATTTTCTCATTTTATAAGTTATACAACTTATATTCAACAATTACCACTTGGATCTTTTTTTTTATTGATTCACTTACACCTCCTTTAATTTAACTCCATCCTTTAAGTTAAATTTATTCTATCAAAATTCAAATTGTATAAGTTATCAACTCATTTATCATTCCGATAAATATTTAAATAGGATTCCAGAGTGTTTCCAATCTTTCAAAACCATTTTTGAAATCAATTCAAATTATCTTTTAAATTTCCAAAACCAAATCCAAATTTTCCAAACAACCTTCATTTAAAATAATCCGGCAGCAATTCCTCTTTTGGAAACCCGAAAATGAACACCAATGATGTTGCAATCATCATCGGAATTATTTTCCAGCGACCGAAAAGAGTTTAGAGCTTTAATTTCCCCAAAACAATTTTCCAAAATATCAAATCCTTTCAAAACACTTCTATGGAATTTTACTTTTAGATTATAAATCACATTTATAAATCTTTTACTTATATAATTTCATTTCTTATATATAAGATTATTTCACAAGTGTAAATCATTTAATTATAACTTCACACTTATAATTCTTCGCTTATACAATTCATTCTTTCACAGCTGTTGTTTTTATTTAACTTATTCAACAATCAAACAACCAATTCATATACACTTTTATAATTCTGAAAAAAAATTCCTTATATATAAAATATAATCAAGGTAAAATTATTTCATTTACCCTATTTTAAACAATATTGTGTCAATTTTTTCTGTACAAGTGTTTAGAGATCCGTATCAACAACGTTAATTACTCGTGTTGACCAGAATCCATATACCACTCAACAAACCAATCATCACAATATAAAACAATTTCATATTCACTAACAAATACACGTTCGTATCTATTATTACACTCAAAATCATTCTAGAGTACTACTGACTCTATCTCTAATGAGTAATTCCCAACAGAGCCATGGTTGTCGCTTAACCATATGCTCTGATACCAAATGTAACGTTACGATTTTCGACGCTTGAAAACGACATCAATACGTCCACTGTATCAACTGCCGAGCAATCGAATGCCGGAAAACCGTATCCTTATGGTTAAAGAAGAAGAAAATGGTAGAAGAAGAAGGAAGATAGAACAGAACAGAAAGAAACAACAGAACAACATCAGAATCTCACAATCGCAGCGGAACAACATATAATAGATAAATGGATAATCTTTAAACAAAGAACTATATTAGTTATTACATTAAATCACATTACATTACATTATCAGAGTGTACAACAACAAACAACAGAAAAGAAATACTATATACTAGTGAATACGGCATGCCATCCAGCTTGCCTCCAGCAACTCTTGAATTCCAGAATATCCTGATAATCTGACTCTAGACTGCCTGTGTGGAAATTGGTGGGCACCTAGAGTTTAGGAAGGAAAACAATAAACTCCAGGTTAGTCATGTCACTGGTGTGAGAACTTAAACAATTTATCGTTTAAAAACAAAACAGAGGAATAATTTTAAAGTCAATTCGAAATGCTTTTAAAAAATGAAACTACCATAAGGCCTCCCGGCACACACACAATGCAAACGCATACTTGGGGGAGATTTCTCCTTATGATAGTCAAAGATGCTTACTACGTAAAATCAAATCATTTTTGATATTATTATTAGTGCATAGTGTAGGGAAAAATCATTTCGAATGTAAAGATATAAATCTTAGCCAGCATAGGTACCATTATATTATGCCTACTATAGCTACCATATTAAATGGCAGGATCTACAACTAAAACCGTACAAGGTTCGTATTGTTTCTTTGGATTTCCAACAAATGGTCAAGCCAAGGAACTTCCCATTGCCATATGGGTGCGCCTCTGGAAAGACGACCCGAGAAGCTAACCGGATCTCTGCCAACACAAGGCCGGGTTACCTCTGCAAAAATAGGTAACTACTGACGCGCGTATGCCATTCCCCGATCGTAACCGATCTATATCCGAGGATCCTCGATTTCCAACAACCACAAAATAATAAATTTGCAGCACAACATAGGTTAAATATCTGGTCCCCATACCATGATACCACCTCTATCCAGAAGGAATGACATACACTAGGGGGCGCTACTCCCTAGAACCTTGCTCCATTCTTCCTGTTTTGACCATTTTCGGGGTGTGAGGTCCGACGAAGTCTCGTCCACAAAGCCACGCTTTATAAAAAAGCTGTGCTTTGTTCAACAAATGCTTAACAACACTTAGCATATCACACTACCAAATTGGGAGTATATCACTAATAACCTTCAACTACATAACCTTTGAGCTCGTACGCCTCAGAGAAGGGTGTTAAGCTAAGAGAATAAATTCTCCGCCACCAACAGAAATATATTTGAAAGAAATCAGCTTTATATCTCAATTTTTAATGTCAGACATACAATCCATACAAGTCTGTTCCGGGCTTGAACAGAACCGAAGACACTTCCAAAGAAGTCCTTGCAATCTGGATATTCACTAATCAAGTCTGGAATTCCCATCACTAAGGGTGATAAAACCTCTATATCGGAGATCAGCCGATGCAGAGTCATTCGTCGGTAATCTTTCCGTTTTCAAAAATTTTCGGTCTTTAACACCGGTCATCAAATGCAATCCATAACGACGTATCACATATTCAGAATGGGTTATACGACCCCAAGGTCCTTTCCCGGCTAACCCGAATAGTGAGCGCTTATTTTGAAAATAAGTGTGGCATTCAAATTCAAGCAAATCACAACAAATACCTATTTAAAGGTAAATATTGATAGTCGGTTATTTAACTATCAATAGGCATGCTCATCATCACCAGATTCCAAATAATTTCCCAAATTATTTACTTTCCAAACAATATATATATATATATGTATGTATATATATTCCACACTTTAACATTTGAAAACAAATTTCAAATCACTTTTCACCTTTACAACTTTTGAAAACAAATTTCAATCATTTTCCTTACGCGGAAATACTTTCGTTTCAAAATGGTTCATTTAAACCAATTTAAATAAATCCTTACCGATTTACTTTATATTTACGTTCCAAATCCGTAAATTTATTCCCACACTTCAAAAATAAATCGACCTTTATTTTTAAACAAATTTCCCTTTCTTTTATAAATTCCATGGTGAATTTACAATTTCAAAATATCTATGAATATACGATTTCCAAATCGATTTCTAATGTTCATTTTAAATCTATCTTTAAAACATAAAATCTCAAAACATTCACTTCATATTGGAAAACATTTCCATACTTATTTAATAATAAGTAATTCACAAATCCATTTATTTTCGACACTTGGAAAATATTCAATATGCTTAAATCGAAATTAAGTATATATTTCATTCTTTAAGGAAAACATTCTCTTGAACACATTTAGCTGAGCCAAAATGAATGTTGCGTAAAACATCGTTACGACGACCCAAAATCACTAGTATAGGGATTCAAACTTAAAATAGATATATAAATCCCAATACTATATAAAACATTTCCTTTCGAAAATCATTTACTATAACAATAGTGTTATAGTCCACTATTTCCTTCTATTTCTCGAAAACGTCTATTTCAATAATGAATGTTGAAATCTATGGTTTCGATGTTTAACACAATTTAATACATCGTTAAAATAGTTAACTTCATTTGATAATATTCATTTTCTCAAAACATATCCATTTTATTTAATAATATATCCACTGTCCAAAACCGTGAATATACTTCACTAACCAAATTCAATATTTTCTATACATTTTATTTCAAGGATAATTCGCTATCCGAAATCGCGAATATATCTCCTTTAATAACCTTCTATATTAAATTTATCAAATTCAATTGATTTCGGATTTATAAACAATGTTTATAAATTCCATTTATATTTATAAAAACTTCAATTATAAAATCCCTTTTATAAATCAATTCAATTTATAACTCAACTTTATACCCAAAATCCGATTTATAAGTTAATTATTTATAAATCTTTTACTTTACAAAAATCTATTCATTTTATAATTTCACAATTTATACAACTATGAATTTCATTCACTTATGAAATCCAATCATTCTTCATTTTAACACCTACAAAAACTCGTTTTATAATTTCTATATTTTTAATTTGTAAATATCAGTTTTATAAATCTTTTAGATAACCCGTTTATAATAATTCAAAAATCTCAATTAAAACAATTTTATAAATTAATTGACTATTTATTTCAAAAATGACATTTCAGTTATATTTCTCAAAAATCATAACTTTTATAACTTTAAATTTTATAATATTAATTTATTTAAAATGAATCAATTCAAAAATTTAATAAAACGTATAATTTCAAAAATCACTTTAAAAATCCCTTAAAAATCAAAATCGTTATTTTTAAACTTCAAAAATGGATCCGATGATGCGACAGCACCAAATAGTCAATCACGACAACAAAGACATCATATATCAGTATATGATAATCAACACATATCAAAATATCTGTAATCAAATAATTACTGGTGAGGAATCCAGTTGGATCCCTCCAACCTGTTTCTCTGCATCCACATACATTAGCACAATTCCAATTCCATTCCAATACGGAATATCGCGGTATATGGGGTTCATAAAATATTATCCGCTATTATACGGTGCAATAGGGTCTCATCTTCTATATAATGCGGGAAAATCAACTCCAAGCACATAAATAATACCAATTTCACTTTGCAGTGAAATATTCGCGGTATATGTTTTTAATAAATAATCTCCACTTACTAACGGCATATAATGTCTATTTTAACAATCAATAGATAACAATCATCATTCAAACATACAGTCAAGAAATTTTAAATCTAACTATTTAAAATTTAAATCGTAACAATTCGATTGAGTGAGAAGTTCTCACCTTGGTTCCAATAAAAGTTTCAGTGTTTTATTTCGAATAAAATTAAACGTGCGCTTAACTTTACCCAAAATTTTAACTAGCTCCAATTGATTCCAATCCAGCTCCATCGCGTAGTACTCGACAGAATGAATCTAACGCAATTCGTTCTCGTATGAAAAAGATATCGCGTTTTAAAGATTTGAACGAATTAATATAAACGAATTCAATTAATTTTAAATTTTAAACCTAAACTACTATTTGGCTGCACGTTTTCAAGAGGCAAATCTCGGCCCTTCATCTTTTTCTTCCCTCACGCATAACACTTCCAGGTCGCGCATGAATACAACCCACGGCCGCCTCTAGGGTTCGAATTTTCGAGCAACTTCTGTTCAACTTCACTCTGATCGAGTACCACCACTCGAAACGCCTCACCTAGCTCTGCCTTCGGCATAAATTTCATGAAGCTCGGCTGCCATCTCCAGGTGATAAACGTGCTTGAACGTCGGCACTTTGAGGAACAACTGCCGTTGATTTTCTTCGTTAAATACGATCTCCACCATTGAGATTGAAGCTCTCGATGAGATCTAGAAGTTTCATGTTGAAAGTTTCTTGAATTGATGCTTGGATTTGAAGAAATTAGGGAAAGAAGGAGATTGATTTTCGGCCGTTGAAAACATAAGTGGTGGCGGCTCTGATAAACCCTTGGGTTTGTTAATTTGTGAAAAATGGTGAATAACACGTCCTTTTATAGAAAATTCCAAATTACTATTCATCCAAAATTTTCAGAACTCCAAATGAAGCGTGCCGGTTGGCGTTTCTAAGGTTTACCCCGCGTTCCGGACACAATGGAACGTGTTTTGTAGGCCAATTCGATCATCTGTGCGAGTTTCGGAAATAAACGATCAAATTCAAATTAAATCGATTTAAACTAATTTCTATGCGTTTTGCCTTGCCCCGGACAAACCGTAAATCCGATTGACACGAAATTTGAAACCATATAATAATATCACATTACGGATCCGATGAAACTGGTTTCGTCGAAATCCGGGACTGTTTGAAAAATGGCTATTTTAACTCGTTAATTAAATATTAAAATATTCAATTTTCACAAATTAACTTTAAATTCAATTTTAAAAGTTCTATAACATAATTCTAACTCTAACATGATTAAATAAAATTTTACAAATCATTTTCAATCATATTAAACCCAATTTCCAATTATTTCTGTAATTTCAAATATTAAATTATCGATTTAATTATCCAACTAATTCCAGATATTCGAAAAATAAATTATTCGACTTACAAATCTTACTTGTTAATATTTAAATTCAATTAAATATACAAATTTTAATTAATAGAAATTCTGAGTCGTTACAAACTTCACCCCTTAGAATTTCGTCCTCGAAATTACCAAGTAAGAAAAAGTTACAGAATCCATTAACTTTCCAAAACAAACCATTCAAATTGGATTTTACAAATCTCTTAAGTGTTTAACTTTCCCAAAATTCATAGTTAAACTTCTTACAAAATCTTTACTAAGTTTCCAAATCCAAAATTAGTTTACAAAATTTTCAATTCTCTCAAAAATATTCTAACGCCTTAAATTTTCGAAAAAATTCGCCAGAGTCTCCTTTGCGCGGCTCGATCCAAAAAAAATGACAGTATATATATATCACAAATATACATATCATCAAGTGATGAGGCATCCCACAGGGAAAAAAGTGTAAAAGTATAATATTTAATCCGAGATATGTACCTTATATTTTTATTAGCGAGCATATATGGCTAATATAGCGCGAAAGCGAGCTCCAAATGCGAAGCAAGCGCAATCCACACCTACTAAACACTCAACAAACAAATGAGAAACATGCATATATGAAAGTAACATCAATATACAACATATATCAACAACTATATATGCTAATATAGCAAATGCAACGAAACAACAAATCCAACCATCATCCAACTATCATCCAACTAACCAAATAAATATTCATTCATATTCTCATTAATATTCAATGAATTGGTTTTTTTTCATTTAATCATATTCGATTCATTAACATTGGATGTTTTTACTAACATTCACTTATTCATATTCAATTAGTTTACATTCACTAATTTATATTCAAGTTAGTTCACTTCCAAATCAAATTCAATTCTATTTAAGATTCAGTTAACTTCCAATTTGATTTCAATGATTTATAGCTTTCCATTTCTTAATTCATTTTCATTAACACTTAATGAAATATACACAATCAATTAACAATCAAATAACAACCAACGTATATTCAACATAACCAAATTATTTAATTTACATTCAATTTGGTTTAACACTTTTTAACTCCAATTGGTTGATATTAAATTGACTTCCATTCAATTATTCAATTTCTCAACTTCATTAGCTTCTAATGAATTTACACTTACATTCATTATTCCATATCAATTCTTTTACATTCGATTGATTAATATTCCATCCATTTATCAATTCAATTGCTAATTCCTTTAATAATATAAGGTTGAATTTCATTTATATAACTCAAGTTCATATTCTTAATGACTTCATTCCATTAATTCACTTATTAATTTACTTTGACACCAAAATCAACTTTATTCAACATCACTTAAGTTATATTCCATTTCAAACATCATTTGCTTAGCTTAACTTAAATTTCCACTTATAAATCCAATTCAGACTTCATTTCTATTTAACTTTTTACCAAAGCCAAATTTTCATCACTTATTCAAATTTTGATTTATTTTTCTTAACAAAATTGTTTAACCATTTTTAACAATTTGTTTCTCTTTCATTTTCTCATTTTATAAGTTATACAACTTATATTCAACAATTACCACTTGGATCTTTTTTTTTATTGATTCACTTATACCTCCTTTAATTTAACTCCATCCTTTAAGTTAAATTTATTCTATCAAAATTCAAATTGTATAAGTTATCAACTCATTTATCATTCCTATAAATATTTAAATAGGATTCCAGAGTCTTTCCAATCTTTCAAAACCATTTTTGAAATCAATTCAAATTATCTTTTGAATTTCCAAAACCAAATCCAAATTTTCCAAACAACCTTCATTTAAAATAATTCGGTAGCAATTCCTCTTTTGGAAACCCGAAAATGAACACCAATGATGTTGCAATCATCATCGGAATTATTTTCCAGCGACCGAAAAGAGTTTAGAGCTTTAATTTCTCCAAAACAATTTTCCAAAATATCAAATCCTTTCAAAACACTACTATGGAATTTTGTTTTTAGATTATAAATCACATTTATAAATCTTTTACTTATATAATTTCATTTCTTATATATAAGATTATTTCACAAGTGTAAATCATTTAATTATAACTTCACACTTATAATTCTTCGCTTATACAATTCATTCTTTCACAGCTGTTGTTTTTATTTAACTTATTCAACAACCAAACAATCAATTCATATACACTTTAATAATTCTGAAAAAAAATTCCTTATATATAAAATATAATCAAGGTAAAATTATTTCATTTACCCTATTTTAAACAATATCGTGTCAATTTTTTCTGTACAAGTGTTTAGAGATCCGTATCAACAACGTTAATTACTCTTGTTGACCAGAATCCATATACCACTCAACAAACCAATCATCACAATATAAAACAATTTCATATTCACTAACAAATACACGCTCGTATCTATTATTACACTCAAAATCATTCTAGAGTACTACTGACTCTATCTCTAATGAGTAATTCCCAACAGAGCCATGGTTGTCGCTTAACCATATGCTCTGATACCAAATGTACCGTTGCGATTTTCGACGCTTGAAAACCGACATCAATACGTCCACTGTATCAACTGCCGAGCAATCGAATGCCGGAAAACCGTACCGTTATGGTCAAAGAAGAATAAAATGGTAGAAGAGGAAGGAAGATAGAACAGAACAGAAAGAAACAACAGAACAACATCAGAATCTCACAATCGCAGCGGAACAACATGTAATAGATAAATGGATAATATTTAAACAAAGAACTATATTGGCTATTACATTACATCACATTACATTACATTACATTATCAGAGTGTACAACAACAAACAATAGAAAAGAAATACTATATACTAGTGAATACGCCATGCCATCCAGCTTGCCTCCAGCAACTCCTGAATTCCAGAATATCCTGATAATCTGACTCTAGACCGCCTGTGTAGAAATTGGTGGGCACCCAGAGTTTAGGAAGAAAAACAATAAACTCCAGGTCAGTCATGTGACTGGTGTGAGAACTTAAACAGTTTATCATTTAAAAACAAAACAGAGGAATATTTTTAAAGTCAATTCAAAATGCTTTTAAAAAATGAAACTACCATAAGGCCTCCCGGCACATACACAATGCAAACGCAGACTTGGGGGAGATTTCTCTTTATGATAGTCAAAGATGCTTACTACGTAAAATCAAATCATTTTTGATATTATTATTAGTGCATAGTGTAGGGAAAAATCATTTCGAATGTAAAGATATAAATCTTAGCCAGCATAGGTACCATTATATTATGCCTACTATAGCTACCGTATTAAATGGCAGGTTCTACAACTAAAACCGTACAAGGTTCGTATTGTTTCTTTGGATTTCCAACAAATGGTCAGGCCAAGGAACTTCCCATTGCCACATGGGTGCGCTTCTGGAAAGACGACCCGAGAAGCTAACCGGATCTCTGCCAACACAAGGCCGGGTTACCTCTGCAAAAATAGGTAACTACTGACGCGCGTATGCCATTCCCCGATCGTAACCGATCTATATACGAGGATCCTCGATTTCCAACAACCACAAAATAATAAATTTGCAGCACAACATAGGTTAAATATCTCGGCTCCATACCATGATACCACCTCTATCCAAAAGGAATGACATACACTAAGGGGCGCTACTCCCTAGAACCTTGCTGCATTCTTCCTGTTTTGACCATTTCCGGGGTGTGAGGTCCGACGAAGTCTCGTGCACAAAGCCACGCTTTATACAGAAGCTGTGCTTTGTTCAACAAATGCTCAACAACACTTAGCATATCACACTACCAAATTGGGAGTATATCACTAATAACCTTCAACTACATAACCTCTGAGCTCGTACGTCTCAGAGAAGGGTGTTAAGCTAAGAGAATAAATTCTCCGCCACAAACAGAAATATATTTGAAAGAAATCGGCTTTATATCTCAATTTGTAATGTCAGACATACAATCCATACAAGTCTGTTCCGGGCTTGAACAGAACCGAAGGCACTTCCAAAGAAGTCCTTGCAATCCGGATATTCACTAATCACGTCCGGAATTCCCGTCACTAAGGGTGATAAAACCTCTATATCGGAGATCAGCCAAAGCAGAGTCATTCGACCGTAATCCTTCCGTTTTCAAAAATATCCGGTCTTCAACACCGGTCATCAAATGCAATCCATAACAATGTATCACATATTCAGAATGGGTTATACGACCCCAAGGTCCTTTCCCGGCTAACCCGAATAGTGAGCGCTAATTTTGAAAATAAGTGTGGCATTCAAATTCAAGCAAATCACAACAAATACCTATTTAAAGGTAAATATTGATAGTCGGTTATTTAACTATCAATAGGCATGCTCAGCATCACCAGATTCCAAATAATTTTCCAAATTATTTACTTTCCAAACAAGATATATATATATATATATATATATATATATATATATATATATATATATATATATTCCACACTCTAACATTTGAAAATAAATTTCAAATCACTTTTCACCTTTACAACTTTTGAAAACAAATTTCAATCATTTTCCTTACGCGGAAATACTTTCATTTCAAAATGGTTCATTTAAACCAATTTAAATAAATCCTTACCGATTTACTTTATATTTACGTTCCAAATCCGTAAATTTATTCCCACACTTCAAAAATAAATCGACATTTATTTTTAAACAGATTTCCCTTTCTTTTATAAATACCATAGTGAATTTACAATTCCAAAATATCTATGAATATACGATTTCCAAATTGATTTCTAATATTCATTTTAAATCTATCTTCAAAAGATAAAATCTCAAAACATTCACTTCATATTGGAAAACATTTCCATACTTATTTAATAATAAGTAATTCACAAGTTCATTTATTTTCGTCACTTGGAAAATATTCAATATACTTAAATCGAAATTAAGTATATATTTCATTCTTTAAGGAAAACATTCTCTTGAACACATTTATTTGAGCAAAAACGAATGTTGCGTAAAACAGCATTACGACGACCCAAAATCACTAGTATAGGGATTCGAACTTAAAATAGATATATAAATCCCAATACTATATAAAACATTTCCTTCCGGAAATCATTTACTATAACAACAGTGTTATAGTCCACTATTTCCTTCTATTTCTCGAAAACGTCTATTTCAACAATGAATGTTGAAATATATGATTTCGATGTTTAACACAATTTAATACATCGTTAAAACAATTAAATTCATTTGATAATATTCATTTTCCCAAAACATATCCATTTTATTTAATAATATATTCACTGTCCAAAATCGTGAATATACTTCACTAACCAAATTCAATATTTTCTACACATTTTATTTCAAGGATAATTCGCTATCCGAAATCGCGAATATATCTCCTTTAATAACCTTCTATATTAAATTTATCAAATTCAATTGGTTTCGGATTTATAAACAATGTTTATAAATTCCATTTCTATTTATAAAAACTTCAATTATAAAATCCCTTTTATAAATCAATTCAATTTATAACTCAACTTTATACCCAAAATCCGATTTATAAGTTAATTATTTATAAATCTTTTACTTTACAAAAATCTATTCATTTTATAATTTCACAATATATACAACTATGAATTTCATTCACTTATGAAATCCAATCGTTCTTCATTTTAACACTTACAAAAACTCGTTTTATAATTTCTATATTTTTAATTTGTAAATATCAATTTTTTAAATCTTTTATATAACCCGTTTATAATAATTCAAAAATCTCAATTAAAACCATTTTATAAATTAATTGACTATTTATTTCAAAAATCACATTTCGGTTATATTTCTCAAAAATCATAACTTTTATAACTTTAAATTTTATAACGTTAATTTATTTAAAATGAATCAATTCAAAAATTTAATAAAACGTATAATTTCAAAAATCACTTTAAAAATCCCTTAAAAATCAAAATCGTTATTTTTAAACTTCAAAAATGGATCCGATGATGCAACAACACCAAATAGTCAATCACGACAACAAAGACATCATATATCAGTATATGATAATCAACACATATCAAAATATCTGTAATCAAATAATTACTGGTGAGGAATCCAGTTGGATCCCTCCAACCTGTTTCCCTGCATCCACAGACATTAGCACAATACCAATTCCGTTCCAATACGGAATATCACGGTATATGGGATTCATAAAATATTATCCGCTATTATACGGCGCAATAGGGTCTCATCTGCTATATAATGCGGGAAAATCAACTCCAAGCACATAAATAATACCAATTTCACTTTGCAGTGAAATATTCGCGGTATATGTTTTTAATAAATAACCTCCGCTTCCTAACGGCGTATAATGTCTATTTTAACAATCAATAGATAACAATCATCATTCAAACATACAATAAAGAAATTTTAAATCTAACTATTTAAAATTTAAATCGAAACAATTCGATTGAGTGAGAAGTTCTCACCTTGGTTCCAATAATAGTTTCAGTGTTTTATTTCGACTAAAACTAAACGTGCGTTTAATTTTACCCAAAATTTTACTAGCTCCAATAGATTCCTATCCAGCTCCATCGCGTAGTGCTTGACAAAACGAATCCAACGCAATTCGTTTCGTGCGTTTTCGACCTCGTATGAAAAAGATATCGCGTTTTAAAGATTTGAATGAATTAATATAAACGAATTCAATTAATTTTAAATTTTAAACCTAAACTACTATCTGGCCGCACGTTTTCAAGAGGCAAATCTCGGCCCTTCATCTTTTTCTTCCCTCATGCATAACACTTTCAGGTCGCGCATGAATACAACCCACGGCCTTCACTAGGGTTCTAATTTTCGAACATCTTCTGTTCAACTTCACTCCGATTGAGTACCACCACTCGAAACGCCTCACCTAGCTCTGCCTTCAGCATAAATTTCATGAAGCTCGGCTGCCATCTCCAGGTGATAAACGTGCTTGAACGTCGGCACTTTGAGAGACAACTGCCGTTGATTTTCTTCGTTAAATACGATCTCCACTATTGAGATTGAAGCTCTCGACGAGATCTAGAAGTTTCATGTTGAAAGTTTCTTGAATTGATGCTTGGATTTGAAGAAATTAGGGGAAGAAGGAGATTGATTTTCGGACGTTGAAAACATAAGTGGCGGCGGCTTTGATAAACCCTAGGGTTTGTTAATTTGTGAAAAATGGTGAATAACACGTCCTTTTATAGAAAAATTCCAAATTACTATTCTCCAAAATTTTCCGAACTCCAAATGAAGCGTGCCGGTTGGTGTTTCTAAGGTTTACCCTGCGTTCCAGACACAATGGAACGTGTTTCGAAGGCCAATTCGATCATATGTGTGAGTTTTGGAAATAAACGATCAAATTCAAATTAAATCGATTTAAACTAATTTCTATGCGTTTTGCCTTGCCCCGGACAAACCGTAAATCCGATTGACACGAAATTTGAAACCATACAATAATATCACATTACAGATCCGATGAAACTAGTTTCGTCGAAATCCGAGACTGTTTGAAAAATGGCTATTTTAACTTGTCAATTAAATATTAAAATATTCAATTTTCACAAATTAACTTTAAATTCAATTTTAAAAGTTCTATAACATCATTCTAACTCTAACATGATTAAATAAAATTTTACAAATCATTTTCAATCATATTAAACCCAATTTCCAATTATTTCTGTAATTTCAAATATTAAATTATCGATTTAATTATCCAATTAAATCCAGAAATTCGAAAAATAAATTATTCGACTTACAAATATTACGTGTTAATATTTAAATTCAATTAAATATACAAATTTTAATTAATAGAAATTCTGGGTCGTTACATGAAGGTTGAATGCAGATATGGACGCTAGAATTGGAAGAGTTAACCTTGGTGGCACCATAACTAATGGAAATGCCGAACCAAATACTATGAGAAACCAAGGTCAGGCACAAGCTAGAAATGTGGTGTCGGAGTCCCACAAGTTGATATGGGAGCATTGTATCAGTCTTTGTAAACATGATGCAAGCGGGATTTGCTGCTAGAGTAGTTGGAGAAGGAAATCAGGAAGCTCCGGTGGTCAACAACTATGCTGTTTTGAGTAGAGATTATGTTCGACTTGGAGGAAAGCCATTTATTGGTACTGAAAATGCAATCAAGGTGGAGAATTGGTTACTTCATTGCAAGAGGATTTTCACTGATTTAAGGCTCAATGATGAGCAAAAGAGAAGGCTTGCTTCTAGAGAGCTACAAGGAGCAGCGTTTTATTGGTGGAACAGTGTTATGGTCGAAGTTAATGAGGAGACAATGACATAGGCTAAGTTTAAAAGGAGATTTGAGGAGAGGTTTATGTCAGAGACGGCTATGTATACTTTGCTCAGGAAGTTTGCAGAGTTGGAGCAGGTAGACATGACTGAGTTGGAGTATGCAATGAGGTTTGAGGAGCTAGCGTGGCATGGTTATGCTATGTGGATACTATGATTAAGAGGGATGAGAAGTTCATCAGAGGGTTGAAGCTTGAGCTTGCTAAGGCCACACTACCGCTTCTTAGGGATCTATGTGATGTTGTAGTGGAAATGGCTTTGAGACATAAGGAGATGCTTGCTTTTCTAGAAAATAATAAGGTAAAAGAGGTTTAGGTAGTGCAGAGTCCAAAAATGAAGTTTTTCCACAAGCAAGGAGATCAGAAGGGAGGAGCTGTTAAGAAAGGGAAGGCAGAGGTTGTCTGCTATAAATGTGACAGGAAAGGGCATTTTGCAAAAGAATGTCGCTTAGGAGATGGAAAGAAGGTGATCGGGAAGAAGAATATCAGATGCTTCAACTGCGATCAAATTGGACATTATAAGAACCAATGCAAGGAGCCAGCCAAGGATGCAAAGGGCAAAGTGTTTGCATTGGAGCCAGCTACCTCAAAGCCAACAGCAAAGGAAAAGGAAGGGTTTTATAAGGGGGTGCGCTTATGATTCATGGTATGTCGGTTAGTGTTCTATTTGACCGGTGCATCACATTCTTTTATATCTCATTGTTTTGTAGCTAAGCTTAACCTAGAACCCTCATACTTAGTTACTTTCTCAAGGGTTGCAAATCTGATAGGAGGGTATACGACACTTGGGATGAAGTGTCACCACCTAGTGATTGAATTTTTAGGTCATACCTTTGCTTGCAATTTGCATGTGTTCGATTTCATAGGGTGCGAAATTATTTTGTGTATGGATTGGTTAAGTAAATATAATGCTAGGATATTTTGGCATGATAGGAAAATATCACTCTGACACCCTGACTGTACTGATCAGATTATATACTCCATAGGAAACCCTAGTTTTGAGGTTAATGCATTATTGGGTATTGTGGAGGCAGAAGACGAGTTGGGTCACGCTTTCATTGTTAGAGAATTCGCCGATGTCTTTGAACCTGTAGTGGAATTGCCGCCAAAACAAGCCATTGATTTTCAGATGGATCTAGTACCTGGAGCAGAACCAGTAAGTAGACCGCCAAGTAGAATCATACCTAACGAGATGAAGGAGCTGAAGGTGCAATTGGTGGATTTGAAAGGTAAGAATTTTATCAGATCTAGTAGTTCGCCTTGAGAAGCAGCCACAGTGTTCTCAAAGAAACCAGACGGATCGTTAAGGTTATGTATTGATTATCATAAGTTGAATGAGAAAACGATAAATAATCGATATTCATTACCTAAAATTGACGATTTGTTCGACCAGTTGAGTGGAGCCAAAGTATATTCTCAGTTGGATTTAGCAACAGGATTTTGTCAGCTTAGAGTGGCTGAAGTTAGTATTCCTTTAAAGGCATTTACGACTAGATATGGATCGTACGAATGGTTAGTAATGTCATTTGGACTAACTAATGCACCAGCATTCTTTGTAGATTTGGCGAACCAAATTTTCCGAGAGCACTTAGATAGGTTCATGTTGGTTTTCATAGATGTTATTTTGATATACTCTAAGAATGAAAGAGAGCATGAACTTCATCTTAGAGTGATGCTTAAGACATTGAGGCAGCATCAGCTGAAGGCGAAATTTTCGATGTGTCATTTTCGGAAGAAGGAAGTGATATTTCTTGGTCATGTGGTCTCAGAGAAAGGGTTATATGTAGATCCAACTAAGATTGAGGTAGTGAATAATTGGAAGAGATCCGAGACAATGACTGAGATAAAGAGTTTTCTTAGATTACACTACACCAAAGAGGCCATGTTGTAACATTTTTCCTCCTTTAATTCGTAACAGTTATTACCGTGACAAATTAGTCATGGATATTTCTGTGGCAATTAATTACAATGGTTATTACCTTTATAAATTTTAGTAATTTTGTAATGAAGCAAAAGTATTATGGACAAACTTGTAATTTCTTCCATATTCTTACTTATCGCAATCCTAATGCTTGAACGCTTTCATACTTCCTCCTTCCTACTTTCAATCTAGGGTTGCCGCCTTATACACTAATCTGAGCCCTAAGTCTTTAGCAGCCAAAACTACCTCGAATCTTACATCCGCAACCCCGATCTGTTATCAATTTTGTGATTCATAAGATCTAGAGTTTGTGATAAACTTGGACGTCGCTTGAAGAACTTCGATTTGGTCAGCTAAGATCCGTCGGTATGGTTTCCATACGAAATTAGTAATCGCCTTTGCCTATAACCACTTGTCATCAGCTCGTCTAGGGTAACCATCATTGCATCTTCAATCCTTCGGGTATTTTATCATTTTTCTATTTGTAAAGTTGTAATTTTATTTTCGATTTGATTTTCAATTTTGATTCCAGTTCTAATTGAAGGTCAAATTTTATTTTACTATAGCTTTTTATTTTACTGTATATTGTAAAATTTTGTTTTTGATTTTATTTTACTATAGATTTTTAAATTGAAATTTTTTGTTTTGTATTGCTTTGCTAGCCTAGTCAGAGAAGATAAGCTGGAGCTACTTTCATTTCGCATTTTGTTAGCTTACTTGCAGTAAATGTGTTTTTCAGAGGAAACCGTTGTGATTCTTCATCCAGTTTTCAATTCCAAGGCTTCTAAAATCATTTTAAAATGTACAATTACAAATTTTTACGAATGGCCTTTGCCACAACAATCTAGCTTATTTGGTAAAAAAATTCCCTCAGATACTTAGTAGTAAGAATATTTTTTAACTTATTATTACAAGGATATTTTTATATTAGAAAAAGCATAGATAATAAAATAATTGGAAGTGAAAAGAAAAATATCACATTAGACAATTTATTTCGGTAATAGTGTGAATTATTTTACCTTATTATTACAAGGATTTTATTTGCACGAAAAGAGTGAATAAATAAAAACACGAAGTGCAAAGTTTCGTGTTGTACTAGATGATTTTGAGCAATGACTCCTGGAAACTATGTGATTATTTATCTAGATATTAGAACCAAAGCATCTAGCCTCACAAAAAATGGGTATGGCGGTAGATTTGGAGCGAATGACCTTCGGTGCAATAATTTGCAGATTTAGAGAGATGTAATAAAGAAATCTTGGAGATATATGGACTGAAAATTGGTTAGCGGAAATTGACATTGATCTTTCATTATCATTGTTTATGTGAGTTAACATAAATATAAATTGTTTGGCAATATATTTTATTCATTATGAATGACTAATAGCGATAAAGATGTGAATCTAATTTATTTGCCAATGACCTACTTTATTTTATCAAAAAGCCAATAAGATGTACTACTTAATGCAATAATGGTAAAATTGCAATAGCGCTAGTAACTGCAGCCTATGGCTTTCTTGATCTTAAATCGAGTATGTTCATGTTCTATACCACATTTATGTATTTGTCACTGTTTGACTACCTCTCTATAACTATTACTTTTTGCTGGATCATTGAATGGAATTTGAGTTACTGACAGTTTCTTAACATTTCAGACAAGGGATTCAAAGGGAAAAAGAGCAACCTTACCTAAATCAAAAGAATAAACCAAACAACTGTCGTCAGGTGGTGTTCCAACCATGCTAGTCTTCTAATGTTCATCACAGTTTAGTTTAACGAATGTCATTTTGTGCTATATTGATTTTTTTTACTGAAACTCTTTTCTCTTTCTTTTCAGCATGAATTACCTTGCTTCGTACACTGTACAGAATATATAAATAATATCATACTGCCAATCAGATACAGTATCCACATATTTAACAGAAAGAATACAAAAGTATGGCCAGGTTTGTTGTTTTCCTGATCAATTGAATAGGCTCCTGATCAATTTTCCTAACTAACTGATGCGTAGAACAAATATTTTTTGTTCTAACTAAGCTCATGCTACCAGGATGATAACAGCAGTGATATCAATGGCAAACGTAAAACTCAAACTCCGGTAACAAAAGTGTGAAAGGGAGGACGAGATCATTGAAGTAAGTTTATTAACTGACTACCAACTTTTTAGACAACTATCAACTATGAAAAAATTACCGTTACACACTACTCTTGCTCATTTGTTTGATATCTTCTATGCTGACTACCAATTGCAGTAGACATCTTCACACAATATACAGTTATGCTATATGTAAATTACATCTTGTTTTTGTTTTACAAGAACGTGGAGATGTTGCAACAAGCTATGAGTTAAACAATAAGAAGCATGATGACAAACGTCGTACGAATGAGGTTTGAAGTGCTCTAAAATATCATTACCACATTTTAATACATTCCATTCATGCATCTTCACTGCAAACATTATATTAGCTTCGTTACATGTGTTCATTTGTTCTGTTTGCGTATGTGAAAATTGGTTTTTTGTTTCTTTACTGCTTCATGTATTTAGGTTCGAACTTCCCAATATTATGTATGTAGTACTTTATGCGGTTTTGTACGTACTACTTTCTGCAATTATTATTAATAAAATAACCTTATTTTTTATTTCAGTACATAAACTTTGCAATTCCTTTAATGCGAATGTTTTCTTTTTGTAATGTACTATCTTTTCTATTCAATAGATGCTTCTGAAGTTTTTATAATAATATGAGTGTAAGGTGTTATTGGATGGAGAATCATTCATTTCTTTTAGACACAGTCACATACGGATCATCTTTGTCCACTTTCATTTCATTTGATGTTGGTCTTGTGGTCATCAGTAAAATAGGTGTTTGGTGATTGCCTAACTGGTTGTAGGAGGTGAACAACATGCTGGAGAAGGCATTATTGGTACTGGTATTGGTTCAAAACAAACTAATAATTTATTGGTCAGTTTACCTAAGCATCTGAACTATAATGCCAAACCTAGGAAGACAAAGTTTAAGTTTGATTGCATCTTGGATGATTATTGCAAAGTGATTTATTTGTAAAGAACTACATAATTTACCGTTCACATGAATGCCAGACAAAAATCAAGTCCTTTGTCTGTAAATTTTAGTATTTCTTCTGATTTAGTTTGCAATGTAGTAAAATATTCAACTCAAATACAAAAGAAACAACTACTTGTACCAAATGTCATATATGCCTTCTATAGCAATCGCTATGTCATTCTTCCAATCCACAGAACTAGTATCATTTTCCTTGACATTTCATATGTAACATCAAATGTTATCTTTGGATATCACAGTGTCTTCTTATAACATAAGTGTTAGACAGTAAAATGAAGTCATCATTGTTTTCCAGAACTGGGAAGTTCATGTTTGTATAATAGTTGGATGTATTAACAGTCTAAATTGGTTTCTGTAGTAAATGCCTTTTAAGTACTTCGACATTGATAACTTTTCTTCGTTTTTCAATTTTCATTCTTTTATTTAATTTTATTCATCATATGTTAATCTTGTTGATATTTATTCGTCAAATGTTAATTTTACTGAAAAGTAAATGCAGGCGATAGGAACTTTTGAGCTATACAGAAGACCTACTACGGGCATGTGCTTCACAGAAACTTCGGATGAGATGGTTTCTAATGGCATCCTCAGTCCAGATCTTGCTATCAAGTTCTTGACCAATTTAATAAGGTTAGATTTTATATTCCCCATTCATCTTCGGATATTTTAAACAGAGGCACAAATATTTTTTGCCCTCTATAGTCTATGACAGATGCTTTGGAAAATCAAGTGAAGAGCAAAGTTACTGTTAAGGTAATCTATAGTCAACTTGTTTACCTTCGAGTATTTACCCTAGCTATTTTTACTTCCTGTGATATATAATTTGAATTAGTGCCCTAATCAGTAATGAACTATTAGGTAGTACAATGTCTTACTAAACCGTTAACCAACATAAACTAGTTTTTGGCTTGAGATAAAATTTATTAGTACCACTGTGCAATTGTGTGCGCCAACCTTGCAATATTAAGAAAATAAGCATATGCAATTTTATAACAAGTATTGACTTGTTTTATATGTTACCATACTCTGTAACTAATATTGCTAAGTCAATATTTCTATTGAGTATGCAGTAAAAGAATTATAATGCAATTTAGTTTGACGAAAACGAGAGGTACATAAATTATGATTTCCAAATTTTAAGTGATGTTTCATATACAACCACTGAACTAATTATCGTAGATGAAAATAATTGTTTTTTTTAAGATGTGTACTTTTCATATAAATCTCATTCTTCCACAGCACTACATGCAATGATGAAAGAAAATTAACCATCACATAGAAAAGAAATATACTGTTATAATCAACAAAGACAAATATATGTAATGGAGAGATGCATTATACATTGATAGCCACTCTTCACCTTAAAGCACAAAACCAGAGTAGTATTTTTATTATATTTTTATGCTATTAGTTAAAATATAACTAAAGGCAACTCTTTGAATAATGCAAGTGATCAAGATGAAAAGTGTAGAAAATGTATTTGGTAAGATGTGTACGTGAATGATAATGATAGTTGGTAAGGTTTCTTGTTGAATTAATCTAACATGTTACCAACTAAAAGTAGTTTGGCTTAGTATTTTCCAATACCGAACCTCATCATACATACCCATATTTAATTATGCCCATGATAATTTTTAAGTACCGGCTGTATTGAGTATTCTACTCAAAAATATATCCAAACTTCCTACTATATATATATATATATATATACACACACAGAGTCATCGTATTTTTTCTCACAAGTCATAACAAAAGCTTGAATTAAATTTAACATTTCGCACTCCTTTGAATTAATATCTAGAAAATGGAAGGGCTGATCCCATATGTTTACATGGAAATAGTTCAATATATAAGGGAAGTGAAGCTCCTGAAATTGCAAGAAATGCATCCTGGTTCAAAGAGTCTCCTTCAGGACCTAAATTCGCTTACTAGGCGATTCAGGTAGATTTCTTTGGTCGACGTTGAATCGAAACTTACTATCATCACCTCCGACATCGTAGTTAAAAACAACGCTTAGCCTAGCTGATAAACTGAGCAAAAAGCTTGGTTTTTATTTATTATTAGATTTGGTGCAGTTCTATTTTCTAGTACAATGAAGCTTTCCTTCTATTTGATTTATAAATTGAGCATTGTTTCTACATATGCAGGCTTTAGTAGAAGCTGCGGAAGAAAAGAAAAAATTAGAAGGGAGTAATATTTGGCTGAGTTAGTTGATGGAAGGTTTTGTAATTTTATCGGAAAGTCACATTCGTTGTTTATAATCTTTTCGACGTCTTGTATAGTAAAATTCAAAGTTATCATGAACTTTGTAGAAGATATGAAGTATTCAGTATATATGATGTTTGTTTTGAAATTTGGTGCTTCAGATTTGAAATTTGGCTACATGTTTGTCATTGATATATATTTGAATTTATATCATAAACGAAATCTATTTGATGTTTGTTGTTACATGATATGGTTCAACAAAACCAAATTTGCATTTGTCAGGGTTATGAGTGTTAGAGTTTCTTTTTTGGTAATGGATATAAATGTTAGAAACTATTGTTCTGTCACGGTTATAAGTGTGATACTATCTAAATTTCCCATGGTTATAAGCGTTAGTAATAACCATTTTATCACGATTATAACCGTGAGTAAATACTGTTCTGTCACGGTTATAAGTGTGATAATATCTAAATTTATAACGGTTATAAGCGTGAGAAATTACTATTTTTATCACGATTATAACCGTGAGCAAAAGTGTGACTGAATTTGCCCACGGTACCTATTTTCACGGTTATAACCGTAACAAATTAGTTTTGTCATGCTTATAACCACGAGGAAATTGCCTTTCTGGTGTTGTGTTAGCTGGGTATTATCAAACTTTCATTAAGGATTTTTCGCGGATAGCAGCACCGATGTTGTTTGGACTGATAAGTGTGAGGAGGCAATCCAAAAGCTAAAACACTTATTGACTAATGCACCTATGTTAGTTGTGCCAAAAAGGAATTATGATTTAGTGGTATATACAGATGCATGTGGAACATGATTAGGTGATGTGCTAATGCAAAGAGCCAAAGTGATTATCTACACTTCTCGACAACTTAGACCACATGAGTTTAGGTACCCAACTCATAATTTGGGATTAGGTGCGGTGATTTTTGTGTTGAAGAATGGAGACATTATCCTTTGGGAGAAAGATTTAATTTGTACACGGATCATAAGTCACTAAAGTATTTATTCTCTCAGAAGGAGTTGAATATGAGTTAGCAGAGGTGGTTAGAGTTTTTAGTTGCTTACGACTTTGGTGTTGAGTACACACTTGGGAATTGCAACAAGGTGGGGGATGCACATAGCAGAAAACATCAGAATGTCGGGTTGGCGATGATAGCTGGGTGGAAAGACTTAGAAGCATATACGACATTTAGAGTAATATGGAGATCTAAAGCTAGATCTAGTAAGGAAATTGTTATGTTGTCATGTTTTGAAGTTTGACCAGTTATGATCGAAAGGGTTGCTTTTAAGTAAGAAGAGGATCCAGTATTAGCTAAGCAGATTAGATGATTAAAAGATGGAATAGAGGGTGATAACTTGAAAGATTTTAGTCTTGACCCGAATGAGTGGTTAAGGAAGAAAGGAAGGTTATGTGCTCCGAATGTAGGAAGCATTAGGAAGTAAGTTCTTGAAGAATGTCCTTTTTCAAAGTTCACTATTCATCCAGAAGGAACTAAGATGTATCAAAATATGATGAGAAGTTTCTTCTGGGAAGGTATGAAGAGGGATGTAGGCTTATGGGTGAAGTAGTGTCTGCAGTGTCAATAGGTAAAAGCCGAACATCAAAAACCAAGTGGGATACCTCAGCCTTTAGATGTTCCAATATGGAAATGAGATTCTATCTCGACGAATTTCATAAATGGATTGCCAAGATCAAATAGAGAAAATCAAAGTATATGGGTCATAGTGGACAGGTTGACCATGAGTGCCCATTTCACTCCAGTTAAGTCAACCTAGACATAACCTGTTTTAGCTAAATTGTTTATGAAGAATATAGTTGGACCACATGGAATTCCTAGTAGTATAGTAAGCAATAGAGATTCCTTATTCACTAGAGAATTCTTAAAGAGTCTACAGGATACCTTAGGTACCAAGCTTAAGATGAGCACTGCTTACCGTCCGCAGACCGATGGGCAAACAAAAAGAGTTAACAAAGTCCTAGAAGATTTTTTACGGGCTTGCGTGCTAGAATTTGGAGGATCATGGGAAGACCATCTACACTTAGTCGAGTTTTCATATAACAACAATTATTAGGCTAGTATAAGGATGGCACCTTTTGAAGCTTTGTATGGAAAGCTATGCAAACCTCCGATTTTTCGGTTAAAGATCGGAGATAGGTAGGTTCTTGGTCCAGATTTAGTTAGAGAAGCTGCAAGAAGGTTGAGTTGATTCGAGCTAGAGTAAAGAAAGCTTAGTCTAGGAAGAGGAGTTATGCTGACAAAAGATGGAAGGATTTAGAGTTCTTAGTAGGAGATCATGTTTTCGTCAAGGTAACACTGATGAAAGGTGTGATTTGGTTTTGGAGATCAGGGAAATTGGCACCGAAGTTTATTGGACCATTTTGTATTGTGGAGAGGATCGGGAAAATCGCATGTATGACAGAGTTACCAACAGTTTGGCAGGAGTTCATGATGTTTTTCATATTTCTCATCTAAGGAAGTGTATTCGAGATTCATAGACTACTATAACACCGACTATGTTAGAGGATTTAGTAGTAGAACCGAACTTGACTATAGTTAGGAAGACTGTTCGTATAGTCATGAGAGATGAGAAGAGGCTAAGAAACAAGGCAGTCGGATTAGTTAAGGTCTAGTGGAGCGACGATGAGAGAGACTGTACTTAGGAAACTGAGAGGAGGATTAAAGACGTTTATCCTAATTTGTTTCATGGTATGTCCTACCTTTATGATGATTTGTTGTGTATCTTATCCTATTTTCAAGGACGAAATTCTTTTAAGGATAGGAGTCTATAATGACTCTAATTTTTAGTAACATTATTTAGGACATTTAATTAGTTAAATAAAATAAAATAATGTAAATCATTAAGAGATCGAGGCTTGTGTAATTAGAAGTAGTCGTGCCATTTGAACAAATGAACTAAGGGAAAATTAAATAGAATAAGTTAGGGTAGTGATAAGGGCAATATAGGAATAAGTAACATTTTTATGCCCTAAACCCTTACTCACTTTCATTTTACACGTTCATTTCCACAAACTAAAACTAAACTAGGGACAAGCCACCATTAAGGACGATAAAAGGGAAGATAAGCAAGAATCAAGAGGAAGAACTTAACCAACTTAATTCAAGAACAAACCGCAACTCCTTAATCATAAAGCTAAGGTGAATAATAGGTTACGTCTCATGTTTTTATTATTTTCGGTTTTAGATTGAAATCCACATTGTTTTGCAAATGTTTTGCCATGTTTTTTACTGTTAAAATGGGTATACATCTTTGTTGATGATTAATGCTATTTCATTGGATTTTATGATAAGTTTTAATGTGGAAAACCCTACTAGATGACATCCAAATGCCTTACGATTTCGAGATAAGGTCAGAAATAATATTTTAGAGACGGGTTTCAAATTTCATAATTTTCTAAATCAATGTTGATTTATTATTAGTTTCTAGTGAATAAAATAGTTAATTAGGTTTAAAATTAATTACGGCTAATTTACATTATTTTTGGGTCAAAAATTGATATTTGTTAGAAAACATAATAAAAGTGATTTATGAGAATTTTGTAGAATTTTTCTAAGCTTTTTAATAAGCATATAAAATTATTTAAGGTATGGGACTTAAATGTTTAATATATTTATAAAAGGAGAAGGGGCATTTTGTAAATCTTTTAAATTATTTACTTTGAAATTTCAGCAGCACTTTTAGAAAAGATTTTTGGAAAATATATTAGCAACCAATCATATGTTGACAAATCAATAGGTTAGTTGGAAAGAAACTACTATAAAAAGAAAGAAAACTGTTTTTGTATTCTTTTGTTATTTCGCTACTTTCGGCACCTTCCTTTCGACTAAGTACTTCTGCCTCCATCTCCATCGAAACCAATGCACCTGGTATCAAAGACTTGATACGTACCGAATTGGACATAGGCGAAAGGTATAAAGTCGAAATAAGGGGTTCCGAATGGGTCGATGCCTACCTTTGCTTTCTAAAGGAAACACGCCTGCTTTTCTTTTGAATAAGATGGCTTTCAACTTGGTTAAATGGTTTTAAAGAATGGTTTCGAAAGAGGTTGCACTTTTGTTTTATAAAGAAGCTTTCAAAGGGGTTGAACACCCTTGCTGCCGCCTTCAAGCTTTCGAAGCAATGCCTTTGAAAGGGTGCATTGCTTTAAAATCTAAGCCGCTTCTCTAATGCTTTTGAAGGGGTTGGTTTCGACACCATCCACTTCTTTTACTTAGGAAATTGCTTCCGAAAGAGTGCTTTCGACTTGGTTGTTTTAAGACCTTTGCGTTATTGAAAGTTAAACCCAAATGGTTTCGAAAGAAATAGTTTTAAATGTTTTCGAAAGGTTGTTCCACATGTTTTACTTGAACCCAAGGCTTGCGAAAGGTTTTTTATAGAAAAGTATTTAAATGCTTTCGAATGGTTTTAAATAAAGGTTTCGAAGGGGTGGTTGCCCAATGTTTTCGAAAGGTTTTAAGTGGAAGGTTTCCAAAGATTTCGAAAGGTATTTTTCGGCCTTCGGCCTAGGCTATAAAGTTAAGTAGTCTACTTGTATCGGAAGGGGTACTTTCAATGATTTTGAAAGAGCTGCTTTCAACGGTTTTGAATGTTTTCATCAATAATGTTTTATGTAAGTTGTATATAACATGGCAAAGTGATTTGAGTAAAGCTTAAAGTATATTTCCATGTTGAAGTATAATTTAAAGGGTTAAATCAATTTGAAAGAAATGTTTTCAAGGAAAATTTTAAGGGTAGACGACCTTAAGTAAAATGACTCGGATATTAGAATACCAAGTGGGACGGTATGGGTCACACCCTATACTTTAGCTAATAGCTCCTAGCTAATATAAGTCCAAAATTCCAGTGTGTAGGGCTTTGTCATGGGTAAGACTAAAATGATATTACACATAAAAAGGAGTATACAGAGTGAGGATAAGTTAACCATTAGGATCAATTGACTCTGGAAGGAGTAAGTTAGGGATGGATTGTCCAGAAGAGTATCTAACAAAAGTTAGACTATTTGTTTATTTTGTCTAGTAGGCCCGAGTCAGCCAAAGGTTGGTAGTTAGTCAAGAAAAACGTAAGTGTTCGGATGGATAGTCCATTGATTACTTGATTTATATGCTTACATGATATTGATATTATTGTTTTAACCAGTTTGGTTGCAGGGTTTTGACTTGCAAAAGATATGTTTTTAAAAAAGGATTTAGTAAGGGGAAACCCGTTCTGCTAAGTGACGTGGTCCCACTTAATATCATATAACTGAGATATATAGTATTATTCACACCAGGATTTATGTTTGACTCGAAATTTATGTTTTTCCCCTTGAACTCTCGGGTGCTCAAAAATTGACTTGAGCAGGATGTGAGTTTAGGATTTTCCGGTTTTAGTAGATGGACGAATAAAGCTTTTCAAGATGAGCAGGAGGCTGATGCTAGCTATTTAGAAGTTGTTATGTTTTTATTTTCGCTTTGTGGTATTAAGTTTTTTATGACTATTTAGTACTCTGGTCATCTAAGAGGGCGTCTTCATGTGTCGCTCTTGGCGTATTTATGTAATAATTATATTTAATCTAAACCAGGGAAACGATTAGGATTATGTAATTGGATATGAAACATGTTTGGTGAAATGTAAATAGAAAAATTCTTTTTGAATCTGTGATTTTGTTTCATATTTATATGCTTCTGATATATATGGATCTCACTAAAATTACCGTATTTTATCACCGAAAATTAATACTATGAGTGACTGTAGCATCTGTAGCGCTTCGCTTTGAGCCTCAACATAGGGGATGTAACAGTGTATTTGGACTCCTGTATGTATACGATGTTGGGATAGATATATTGGATTTATCATGTATATGATTGAGTTTTGGTGGGAATTTGATTTTTTGTATCCCACTCAGATTTATATGATGTATTATATTTTTATCGCTGCATTGATGATCTGCGTTCTATGTGATTTATTTTATATGGTGTGTTGTTCTATCCTTGGGCACCACACATGTTTATTGCTTTATACCAAGACTTTTTATGTCAAGTTGAGTGATTTTCATATTATGAGACATATTCTGTGTTGGTTTAGAGGAATATTCATGTGTGCCTCATGTACATCGCCTCATTCTCCGTGTTACATGATAGTATTATTCAGTAATACTCTTGGGTAATATGGGCATAGAGGTAGGGTGTTACATTGTTGGTATCAGAGCAAGTTTAGAACAATATAGAGTATAAGAGACATGAGTCCCAACCTTAGATGAGACATAGAATCCCTGTCCCGTAGGAGAGTGGTGGATCATCTTTTATACTTAACTGATAGCTGGAGAATACGATGGTTACGGTGGTAATCATCCGGGGAGATATTTGTACTTTTATTATTATATAATATAATTTTCTACCATTTATCAAGTGTAAATCTCTATATGAGATATAGAGGAATGGATGAAGATTGAAGAGGAAGAATTAGTTGGTCCGGCTAGTAGTATCGGTATTGAAGGTGAAGGTTAGAACTCTATGTGACTCTAAAGTAAGAAGGAAGTTGTTCGCTTAGGGAAGCTGTAAAAGTGCCTAGTTTGAATTTCGTATCAAATACTTCACAATTTTAAATTTGTGATGTGACGAGAAGAGTGAGAAGTTCCAATAGTGATTAAAGTGGCACAACGGAAGTATATATATTAATTTTCGCTAAACATTATGATTGTTTGGCTATTTTGATTGGATGAATGATATTTTAATTTCTTTGCATGGATGTATTGATTGATGGTGTTTGGTTTCAGGATCTGTCTTGAGTGTGATATTCAGAAGAACTAGCACTCAAGTTAGAATCCCATATGAGCTTTGATGTAAACCCACCAGTGTCTTTGGCCGTGAAGTCACTGCAAGAGATAATGATAATACTTTTCACACAAAATAAAATAGTATATTTATTATATAAAATTGAAATGAGATTAAAATGAACAAGAGGATGAAAGTTTGCTTAGTTATTCTTATAGATAGATGATTAATGATGTTTGGGATTTTGTAAGTCAAGTATTTTTTTATTGTACTCGATTTACATTTATAAACCTTTTTTATATAAGAAAGCACATGTAGATTAAAAATGTTGTTGGTTATAGTATATATATGTTTTGAAGAGTGGTTATTAAAAGCTAGCAGATGTTTTTATGAAGATTAAGTTATATTGCAAATAAATACTTAAAATAATTTTTGAAGCAAAATTTCGTGTTAATTTTCCATTGAGTGTTTAAGAATTCTGGCAATGCATCTAGCAAATGTCATCGATGGGGATTTCTAAACACTAGGACGGGATAAATGGACATAAGATTTTGAAGAGAGATGAATTGTTTTGGAGTGAAGTGGCATGTTTTGAGTTATATTATAAATCAATATTTGAAATACTATTTCAAAGGAAGTTATATTAATTTTTTTGAAGAAATTAGAGTGATATGAAGAATATTTAAAGCAAGCAGAAGTTTAAATGAATGAAGAGTTATTGTTTTGGAAGAAATGTTTAATTTGAAGAAAAGTGCAATTAATATTTTGAAAAAGATGATTTGGAAAGAAATTGATATTTTAAAGAAGTACTTGAGATTTGAAAATAATATAGATGAAGGTTTAAGAAAAAAATTGATAAGAATTTTTTTCTTTTGAGATGATGATATAGTAAAGATGAGATATGAAAATTGTATAATACCTTGAAGTATTAATAATTTTAACTTATGTATGGATATAAAGAAAGATGTGTATATGAGAGTGAGTGTTATTATAGTGAGATAACGAATTATTTTGAAAAATAATAAAACTTATTTTTCTATTTTTAGATATTTGATGTGATAATTGTAGTCATCGAGTATTAATGCATAACTAAAGTCGATGGCGAGACAATGTTGATCATACGATCAATACTGCAGCCAATTGGTGAAGTAAACCACTAGAAATTTTTGGCGTGACATTGTGCTAGACAAATAAATATTTGAATTTGAAATTAGTATGGCTGCAATATTTTTCAATTGAATGACTGTTATATTGTATAATGTTTGTTATTTAGATGTGTGTTGTGAAGATATTTATGATGTGATGCATTGTAAAAAATAAAATAAAATGAAATAAAGAGAAGATAGTATTATTTTATTTGAGGAAAAATATATATAGTAGGATTATTTAGAAAATTTCAAGTATTTCTTTAATGGAAGTATTGTTTATATGTTATATAAGTATTATAAGGTAAAAATGAATTCTTGCATTGAAATCGAATATGGTATAAATGTTTTGAAAATCTCTTTGGAAATGAAATGGGAAAAATATGGTTCTAACTAATATAATCGTAACTTGTTATGGTGCAATCTGATTTTGTTGATTCTTCTTGTGTTGGTTAGCCAACTTCGTTTTTAATACCTTTGTTGTCCATCACTTTCCAAAATTTTGAACTTTATGAAGGCTTAAACATGAATTAATGAGTGTAGTGTTCGATGTTCCATAGTGTAAAATAGACTAAAACTGAGCTAAACATGTTTTCTTATAAATTTTGAACCATTCGATCGATTTTGATGATTTTTCCTATTTCGAAAAGCTAAGATATAAGATACAACTTTTATTTTAAGTGTTTCATAAAATTTGGACATTTTCTAGGCCAAAAATATCATTTTATATCGCCGACCTGCTGTGTCTATGGAAAATTGGAAATGATCTCCATTACAAAACTCCATATAACTTGAGTTATAATCCATATTTTTGCAATTCGATAGATGTTTTAGAAAGCTATCACAATATATGACAATTCAACAATTGATTTCATTGTTTAAATTTTGTGTTTTTGAACTATAAAATTTGTCGAAAGAAGCTTATACATAGATGTAGTATTATTTTTATAATAAATGATTTCATACTTATAATATTTATTCTCTATATGAACTAACATTTAAATATAAGTAATGAATAGGGATTTAAGAGGACTAGTTAGGATAATGGACGGCGAAAGCTTGCTTTTTCTAATTCAATTATAATCAAATTTTCTTTAAAATACTAAATAATGCAAGTTTTTATAATATATCGATGTATATTATGATATTTTACTGTTTCGGGATGCTCCGGGTAAGGATGCCTCTTCAAAGATTTATATTATGTAATCATACAGGTTTTTGATTTTTTGGAATGCTCTCGGTACAAAGAGACTCTGTTAAAAAAATTTCCAGAAAATCTGACGCTTAGAATACTTTCACGAAATTTAACGTATGCGAGGAATAGAGAGTCGTTATTTGAACCTATTTAAAATTGTAGCATACGATGAAATGAGTTGAAGAGTGCGAGCCACATTGAGAATCAAGTTTAATAGAAGATCATTGATTACAAAGAAACTCAGGGTACGAGTTGTGTATGTCGACTTCCTTATAAGAAATTATGGGGACATAATTTTCTCAAGAGGGAAGTCTGTAACAGCTCTGCTTTCTATGCCGTATAAATTAAGTAAATTTAATTAAAATGAAAGTGTTTAATTTCGAATTATGATGATTATATTTTGGAAATAAATCATTAGTTAATAAAAATTTATTTAATAGAGGATTTTGATGTAATAAATTGAATTAAATTAATAAATTCTTTTTGAACAACTTTTTTTATCAAATAAAATGTTTTAATTAATACAAAATATTTTAAAGTGTAAATAATTTTAAATATGTTTAGACTAATAGAAAAGTAAATTATTTGGTAATAATACGTTGAATTATTAAATAAAATTGAGCAAACATCAAATTAAACAAAAATTGTGCAAATTTTGAAATGCAATCTATAGAATGAAATGTGAATCAATTTATATTAAATAAAAATTTATTTCAAGGAATAAAAATATAAATATCAAGAAAAATTAATTAAATTAGAATCCGACCAAAAATAAATAGGGCCAAACCCATTTCTCCTTTCTCTACATATTTGGAAAATTCTTCCTGCTTCCTAATGTTGGCCCAAACATGAATCTTTATCAAATTAGCCTTAATTCGCTTTTTCAAATCAACATACGCAATAATTTATCAAAAAAGACAATAATCAAATTGCACGATGCGCTAGAACCTAGAGCGATGGTTGACATTGAGGAGGAGAGGTTCGACGACGATAACATTTGGTGATCTCGTAACGACTACTATTAAGTGTTGTGACCAGGTGCGATCACGCAAGTAGAGTTGTCTCGATTGAAGAATTAGGTTGAGATGCATGTGGTGGTTGATGAAAGGCTAAGTGACGTATGGTGGAGGGCGATCGTTCTGTTTGGTGCGAAGGGGAGGAAAGCATGGTCGGTCATGAGTTGCAACCTGGAGTCGTGAATGAACGCAACCTAGAATGATGTGCATCAGTTTGGTGTTGGAGTGGAGTGTGTGATTGCAAGGAGTGGCAGGTGGCTATTGATGACAATGTTGTAACCGATTGGAAGAGCATGGGTTGTGTGTCTTGGAGGTTCGACATTGCAGCTAAAGATCATGCAGAAGGCTATGTTGTGGCTAGCGAAGTGAAGCGGCTTTCGATGATAAAAGCATGCATAGATTTGAAGATTAAAGATCGTGTCTCGACGACTGTTGCTAACTGGATGCTTCGAGCGTCGAAAAGGCGAGTCATCTCACTCACAACTATGTCTAAATCATATAATTTGACACATCTTTCCCCATATATAATTATTTGATCCCTAGATTGAATCAATGGTTGATTATGGGATGTGGCCAATTGTTTGTTGATGGTTGTTGTTGACATAGTAGAGTTGGTCGGAACTGTGGTGAATTATGCATTATTTGAAACTGTGATGATTGGTGTTAGATTGTTGATTTATGATGACTTTCTAGTAATTTGATATTTGCAAACAATTAAATGGAATTTGAATTTTTTCGAAAAAGAGGTAAATAAATTAGAAGACGTAAATTTAAATAAATAAATTATTTTGGAGATAAACAATGAATTTTGGAATGATTTCTTACTTAATAAAAGACGTTGAAATAAATTTGAAAAAGGAATGATTTTTTAAAACTATATAAATGGAATTATTGTGAAGATTTTGTGAATTAAAATTTATTTGGTAAATGACGAGTTTTGAAATAAAACAAAGGAAGTTTGAATATTTATACTATTTACCGTTGATTATAAAAATAAAGGAAAAGTATTTATGAATTGATGTTTGGAAAATATATTTATGAAAGTAATGAGTTATTTAAATTTAATATATGAGAAGTATATAAAATGATATTTTGAAGTAATAGCAAAGTGAATGCAAATTATTTTCAATTATGGGGATTTCGTATATATAATGTAAAGTGAATTTCAAAAGAATATATTATTTTTCTTTGGAATTTAAGTTTGATGGATTAATAATTGGAAAAGAAGTGTTTAAATTAAATGAGAATTTTAAATAATGATTTTGAAGTTGTAGATATGGATTTGCAAATATTTTTGAATTGAGGATATTTTTGGATTTGAGATTTTAAAGGTAACTGGGAAATATAAATTCTTTTGAAGTATTTCTATATTATAAAAGAGGAAATTTGAAGTGAAAGTATTTTTGAGGTTTTAAAAATTTATCAATGAGTTTAAATAATGTTTCTTTGGAATATAAGTAGTTGTTTTGAAATATGAATCTGAAATTAGATGAAAGAATCAAAATTATTATTTTTAAAAGGTACGAAAATAAATAAAGAAGATGTTTTGCATTAAATTAAATTGAAGAGTATTTATAAAAAGAGGACGAAAATTAAAGTGAAATAGATTTAAATAAAACCTTTTATCTTCTTAATCATTAATTTAGTAATATATTGATGTGTGCATGAATGATTGTTGGTTGTTTATTACGAACGAGATGAAGTTATAATTACCCATTATGTTGAATTAAAATGTAAAAATGAAGAATATTGAGTTGAAGAATGATTAAGGTGAGAGGAACTAATAAGAAAACTATAAATTTATTTAATAATTATTAATTTATAGTTTTGTGTTTATAATTGTATTTCACTAAGCACTATGGGACGTCCATGTGAGGTGTATTTATTTACTCAATACTACTATAATGTTGGATAATTCGCTGAAGACTGAGTATTCAATACTCGGATATTGGTGAATTATTCTATACTACACACAAATATTAATCGATATTATTTAGACTTCTAACTTGTCGTATGAGGTTAATTATGTATTTTCTTATTTTGTTTTAAAGTGGGAATATGATTATCTTTGCATTTTAAGTGGAATGAGGTATGCAACGTCCCTTGTGTAGACGTAATAACCAGAAGTTTTTTGTAGCCCCATCCTAGCTTGACCGACCGTAGAGTAGCTCTCTGATGGTTGCAGCAATATGCCCCCCTTGTCGCATGGTCACAGTCTACTACACATGCCAATGGGGCGAATACAGAACAAGGTGAAGAAGTTGACGATGGGATCGAGGAGCAAGGAGTGAGGAGGCAAGGAAGCGACGTGCGTTTGTTTTGCAGCTAAAGATTAATAAGGATGCTCATAAATATATACGAGTAAGGTCTCCCTTTGCATTTGAGAAGCTACGAGGCTCAGGTGTAGACTTGGCCTCTGGTAATAGCAATAACAATAGCACATGTAATAGCAGTAGAAGTAACGAAAATAAAAATGAAGAATAAAATGAATAAATCTAATATTGCTAAATAAATATGAATGAATTGATGTATGTTATATGCTGTGTGGAGTGTGTGATGTGTGCGATGTTTGCTATGTGTAATGCATGATGTGTATATGTATATGATGTGTGATATGTGAGCTGTGTGATGTGTGTGATTGATGTTTGATGTACGTTGTGTGATGTGTATAGTATTTTGTTGTTTGATGGATGTTTTTTTGTTTGATGTGTTATGGATATTGTTTGATGTGTTGTAGTTGTTTTATTATTCCTTTAGATTGGTTTCCTACTTATGATGTGTATATTATTGCTTAAGATATCGTTTATATTCTCATCATTGAATATAGACATAGTCTGACCCGTTTATTACTTACATAATGCTCGGGGTCAGTCCGAGACTTTTCAAGTTCACGGACGAAATGACCAGATTTGCTTATTAGGATTATTTGGAGACTGTATTACTATATGTATTGTATATTGTGTATTTAGACTCATTTATGTATACGATGTTGGGTTTGATGTATTGGATTTATCAAGTATATAATTGAGATTTAGTGGGAATTTGAATGATTGAATCCCACTCAGACTTATATGATGTATTATATTTTATCACTGCTTTGATGACTCTATGTTCTCTATAATTTATTTTATATTGCGTATTTCTCTATCCTTAAGCGCCAGTTTATTGCTTTGTACCGAAACTGTTTACGTCCAGGTGAGTAATTATTATATTTTGAGATTTATTCTATGTTGATTTAAAGGAATATGCACATGTGCTTCACCTATATTCCCTCATTCTCTGTAACGACCCGTATTTTTACGGATCGAAGGATCGTAGAATTGTTGTTCGAAAGTCTTAACTCGTAAGTCTTAAGTCGTAAGTCTTAAGTCGAAAGTCTTAAGTCGTAAGCCTTAAGTCGTAAGCCTTAAGTCGTAAGCCTTAAGTCGTAAGCCTTAAGTCGTAAGTCTTAAGTCGAAAGTCTTAAGTCGTAAGTCTTAAGTCGTAAGTCTTAAGTCGTAAGTCTTAAGTCGTAAGGCTTAAGTCGTAAGGCTTAAGTCGTAAGCCTTAAGTCGAAAGCCTTAAGTCGAAAGTCTTAAGTCGAAAGTCTTAAGTCGCATGTCTTAAGTCGTAAGTCTTAAGTCGTAAGTCTTAAGTCGTAAGCCTTAAGTCGTAAGCCTTAAGTCGTAAGCCTTAAGTCGTAAGTTTAAGTCGTAAGTTTAAGTCGTAAGTCTTAAGTCGTAAGTCTTAAGTCGTAAGTCTTAAGTCGTAAGTCTTAAGTCGTAAGTCTTAAGTCGTAAGTCTTAAGTCGTAAGTCGTAAGTCTTAAGTCGTAAGTCTTAAGTCGTAAGTCTTAAGTCTTAAGTCTTAAGTCGTAAGTCTTAAGTCGAAAGTCTTAAGTCGTAAGTCTTAAGTCGTAAGTCTTAAGTCGTAAGTCTTAAGTCGTAAGTCTTAAGTCGTAAGTCTTAAGTCGTAAGTCGTGGGTCTTGATGAGTCGTGACCGACTTAAGCGGGCATACAAGTTAAGGATTTCAGCCTATAAATAGGAGTGCCTATCTTCATTTTTGGAATCCGGATTTTGAAGCGACGAAGTGCTGCCATTTTGAGAGCTCGACTACAACACTTGTTCACTTCTTTTCTCCACTTTAATCTTGTGCTTCCATTCATCTAGATTGAAGATCAAATCGAAGATCCAAGAGTCAAAGTTGAAGGTCTACATCCATCGAAGAGAGATTTCATCGTTTGAAGGGAAATCTTATCGGATCAAGCTAGATCCTTTGCTGTCCAGATCTGAAGTTGTTATCTTTTGAGGTGTTTAGGTGATTCGGTGAGTGGTAGTTATCTCTCACACGGACCCAAAGGAGTATATTGGATCGGTGGCTTGTTTATGTGTTAAAGATAGAGATTTCTTGCATTTTCCTTAAGTCTGCATGTAGATCCATTGTCTATGAAGTTTTGGATACCCATTTTGTTACATGTTAACTTATATAAGTTTATTCATCAAGTTTTAGAGATATTTGCTTATAATTCATACTTGTTAGATTTGGACATTTTAATTACGAAATTGCCATTCTTGTATAATTTCTTATTAGATCTTGTTTGAATGTTTGACTGCTTGGATTAATGATTGATTTGATTGATAGATTGTTGCAAATTAGCTAATAGTTGATTTGGACAAGTTGGTCGAAGATGATTCAAAAGCTAAGTGGAGAGGCTCTTGAGTGGTGTAAGTAGCTTGTGGCATATGAAGCGGATGTTAAAGTTCATATGGATAGATTCGATGATGATGGACTTTGCTATGATGCGATGAAGCAAAGCATGATGTGAGATAGCCTTGATTTAATCCAGACGGGATCATCCCAAGCATGTTGATAACTCGATGATGTGGTTCGAGTTGGTTGATAATGGTGGGCTCGAGAGGCGCTTGGGCTAGTATGAGAATAGTCGTTGAGGAGGATGACTAGGAGGCTGAGATTTCATCGTTGTTGAAGGTTCTAGCATGCTCAAAGCAAGAGTACGTTGGGACGGGTCACGATGACGTTCCAAGCACGGGCTGCGACGACGTGCTAGTACTCTGGGTAGTTGCGAAAATTCCTAGGCACGGGTTGCGACGACGTGCGGAGTTATGTCTAGAACCGAGGTTACCATTAGCCCTTGACAGGCGGTCATTCAACTAACGGTGAATTCAAGGCAATGATAACAGTGACAGCCAGAGTCATGGATGTTTGGATGTTTGGTTGTATTGTCATTTGGGTCAGGAGCGATGTTTTTAGGGTGCTTATCTGATCTTGGTTTAGGCCTTGGGGGTTTGCATTTGGAAAACACCGACCTTGACTTGAGTGATATTTACTTTGCTTTAAATGTCTGAATTGCTATGTTTACTTCTGCTTAGTGTGTCTGGGGGCTATCACTGTAGAAAGAGGTGGAGTGGGATGGTTGAGTTCCTATTCCTTTTACCCTTTATGCTCTTTTGGTATGTTTGATAGTTGATTTACTGCTCACTAAGACTGTTGTCTGACTCAAGGTTTTATGTTTAACTCTTATTACCTTGGGCTGTTCATCCATGTTGGGATGGACAGACTAGGTAGCAGGTGACAGGTGTTGTTCTTAGTGGTCAACGCTGTTGATGACGAAGACGAGCTGGAGGCTTTTGCATATTATTTTCTTACTATATGTACTGGGTGTTCCGCTGTTTGTATATTCTCTGAGTGATATGTAGTGAGGCTTGATGTATTGACTTTGCTGATTGCTGTATAAAACTATTATGAGTTTATATGATGAGACTTCTGTTCTATAGAGCTTCACTATGTATACTTTCTATTGTATTTTATCCATGCGCTGTGAGTAATACGATGGACTATTCTGCTTTGTCTTATCCTGACTATCGTCCATGGCTGCCTGACAAACCTTTCAGCGCACCATTCCCTTGTTTTCGTGCGGGAGTCATGGGCGGTCGTCACATTTGGTATCAGAGCTTTGGTTAATCGATTTTAGCCAACGCTCGCTGACGTAACTACGTATGAGAGACGTAATTGTGATTTTGATGGATGATTACTATATATATAATATAGTAGCTTAGAAGGATTTGAACTTCTTATGCAGTTGTTTCTCAGGGTATATTAATCATTTCTTTTCGATATTAGGAATGAGTCGAAGAGGGAGACCAGCTGCTAGGGGAGGCCATGCTGTTGAGGGGGCTGCTGATTATGCTTCTATGTTCGAGGCTATGATGACTTCGATCATGAGAAGGATGCCAGCTCCGGGGCCATCGGTAGATGTTGGAGTTCAGGTTCAAGCCCCAAGACCAGTGGATTTTGCTAAGCTTTGAAAGGACTATACTGCTCTTGGAGGGAAGGTTTTCTTGGGAACAGAATCGACCATAGAAGTCCAGAGATGGATAGATGCTTGTAGAAGGATCTTTGGTGACTTGGGAATTGAGGATGTGACTAAGAGGAAGCTTGCATCAAGACAGCTTCAGGGAAGAGCTTCTAATTGGTGGAACTCTATCACCATTGATACTCCAGAGGAAGAGATCACTTGGGAGCAATTCCAAGTCAGATTTGAAGCTAAGTTCATTTCTACAGCTCAGAAATCTGTTTTGTTTAAGAAGTTTGTGGAGCTCAAGCAAGGTGGAAGACCAGTTCTTGAGTATGTTTCTGAGTTTGAAGCTTTGTCCAAGTATGCTCGGTCATATATTGAATCCCCTTATCAGAAGAATGAGAAGTTTGTGACAGGCCTGGACAGTTATCTTGGGAGGCAGTTGGTGGATCATTTGGACGATCCGTTTGAGAAGCTTGTGGAGAAGGCTCTCAGGCATGAGAATCTGTTTCCTAAGGAAGGATCTGTTGTTGTTGTGACCAAGGAGCAAGGTGGAAACAAGAAGAGGAAGCAGCAGCAGCAGAAGGGTAAGAATGGTCAAAAGAAGCCGAAGGGTGAAGTGACCTGCTATAATTGCCAGCAGAAGGGCCATCTCTCCAGGGATTGTAAGAATCAGAAGGCGCCGGCGAAGTGCCACAACTGTGATAAGCCGGGGCATTTCAGGAAGAATTGTCCGGAACCGAGGAAGGACAAGCAGATTGTGCAAGCTTATGCTTTGGGGGCTGTTCCATCATCTTCGAAAGCTCCTACTGCAGAAGAGAAGGGGAAGAGTGTGGTGGTTCAAGGTACTCTTTCCATTTGTGGTGTTCCAGTTAGAGTGTTGTTTGATACTGGGGCGTCGCATTCCTTTGTTTGTAGTGAACTTGTAGGCCGGTTGGGTTTGGAACCGGATATTGTTGATAGACCATTGGTTGTGACTAATCCAGTTGGGGGTTCGTCATGTTTGTGTATGATATGCCGTGGTCTAGTTGTATCGAGTCATGATTGCTCTTTTGTTTGTGATTGTTTTGTTCTGAACTTTGCGGGGTTCGGAATTATTTTGGGTATGGACTGGCTTAGGAAGTATGCGGCAAGGGTTGATTGCAAGAGGCTGGAGGTGACAGTCGAGAATGTGGAGGGTCGAAAGGTTGTGATACGATGTAAGCATGAAGAAGGCGTCTTCATGAGCTTCATGTATTAGCTGGTTGTTCCACGGGATGGACTGTCATCGGTGCCTATCGTGAATGGATTTGAGGATGTCTTTGACGAGGTCAAAGGGTTACCGCCGCATAGAGAGATCGAGTTTCGTATCGATCTAGTTGAAGGAGCCAGACCTGTTGTGATGCCGCTTAGGCGAATGGCGCCTAGGGAACAGCAAGAGTTGAAGGTGCAAGTTGATGACCTTTTACAGAAAGGATTCATTCAGCGTAGTGTGTCCGAATGGGGTGCACCAGTTGTGCTCGCAACCAAAGTGGATGGATCGTTGAGGTTGTGTGTGGACTATCGTGAGCTAAATAAAGTGACTAAGAAGAACAAGTATCCGTTGCCGAGAATAGATGACTTGTTTGATCAGCTTCACGGAGCTAAGGTGTTTTCTCAGATGGATTTGGCAACGGGATTTCACCAGTTGAGAGTGGCAAAGGATAGTGTGTCGAAGACTGCTTTTAGGACACCATCCGGTTTCTATGAGTGGCTGGTAATGCCGTTTGGATTGACCAATGCACCGGCATATTTTGTGGATCTTATGAATAGAGTGTTCAGGGATCAGTTGAACAAGTTTGTACTTGTGTTTGTGGATGATATTTTGATTTATTCCAAGACTGAAAAAGAGCACAAGACGCATTTGCGTATTGTTTTGGAAATCTTGCGAAAACATCAGCTGAGGGCTAAGTTTTCGAAGTATCACTTCTGGAAGAGTGAAGTGAGGTTCTTAGGCCATGTTATCTCTGGAAATGGAATAGCGGTTGATCCCGCTAAGGTGGCAGCAATCCAGGATTGGGTTAGACCTAAGAATGTATCTGATGTGAGAAGTTTTCTTGGATTAGCAGGATATTATCGTCGGTTTATCAAAGACTTTTCCAAGATAGCTGCACCATTAACAGGGTTGACGAAAAAGAACCAAGTGTTCAGATGGGATGCTAAGTGTGAGCAAGCTTTCGGAATCCTGAAAGAGCGATTGACAAGTGCTCCTGTTTTGGCTATTCCAAGTGGAAATGATGAGCTGGTGGTTTACACCGATGCATGTGGTACTAGACTTGGAGCAGTGCTAATGCAGAAGGATAAAGTTGTTGCATATGCAAGTCGACAACTGAAGCCGCATGAAAGGAATTATCCGACTCATGATTTGGAGTTAGCGGCGATTGTATTTGCTTTGAAGATGTGGAGACATTACCTATTGGGAGTTCGATTTGAGTTGTTTACAGATCATAAGTCATTGAAGTATCTTTTCTCCCAAAAGGATTTGAATCTTCGACAGCAACGATGGTTAGAGTTTTTAGCATCATATGATTTTGGTGTAGCCTATACTCCGGGAAAAGGTAACGCAGTGGCAGATGCGTTAAGTCGAAGACATGCAGGTTTGGGAGCCATGTTTTCGGAATGGAAGAGTCTTGAGTATTTGGCTGGATTTGACTTCAGGCCTAGATGTGAATTGGAACCTGAGATGTTGACAAACTTATCGATAAGACCTACTCTAGTGGAAAGAATTGGCGAGAGCCAAAAGCGAGACGATAAGCTTGTCAAGATTATCCGTGATTTGGAATCTGGATTGGACCCAGAGAAGGATAAAGGATTCGAGGTCGATCAAGAGGGTTGGCTTCGGAAACAAGGACGACTGGTTGTTCCCGATATAGATGAATTGAGAAATGAAGTTTTGAAGGAAAGTCATCACTCAAAGTTGACAATTCATCCAGGTGGAAATAAGATGTATCGGGATATGAAGAGAACCTATTACTGGGAAGGTATGAAGAAGGATGTTGGAAATTTTATTTCCAAGTGTATGAACTGCCAGTTGGTAAAAGCCGAATAGAAGAAGCCAAGTGGATTGCTTCAGCCATTAGAAGTTCCTACATGGAAGTGGGAGCAAATATCGATGGATTTTATCGATGGACTACCTAGAACCAGAGCAGGAAATGAAGGGATTTGGGTCATCGTAGATCGTTTGACTAAGAGTGCAAGATTTATTCCTGTTCGATTAACTAGGACTGTATCGAAATTGGCTGAGTTGTATGTTAAGTGGATAGTTCGATTCCATGGTATTCCAAAGAGTATAGTGAGCGATCGAGACCCATTGTTCACTAGTGGATTCTGGAAGAGCTTCCAGGAAGTTTTGGGAACTGAATTGTGTTTGAGTACAGCTTATCACCCCTAAACAGATGGTCAGACTGAGAGAGTCAACCGAGTTTTGGAAGATCTTCTCCGAGCATGTGTTTTGGACTTCGGAGGATCATGGAAAGATCATCTTCATTTGGTGGAATTTTCATATAATAACAGTTACCAGTCAAGTATTGGTATGGCACCATATGAGGCATTGTATGGAAGACCGTGTAACTCTCCGACATGTTGGTTGGAAACCGGAGAAAAGCTGATAATTGGGCCCGAAATGATTCGACAGACTTCAGATTGTATAGAGACCATTCAGAGACGAATGAAGGAAGCCCAAGATCGTCAGAAAAGTTATGCCGATAAGCGTCGAAAAGATTTGGAATTCGACGTAGGAGATATGGTTTTTGTGAAGATTTCTACACTAAAGAATGTTATTCGATTCGGGAAGAAAGGAAAATTGACTCCGAGATTTGTTGGACCATTCCCGATCGTCGAGCGAATTGGAAAGCTCGCTTATAAGTTGGAGTTACCAGAAAAGATGTCGGACGTGCACAATGTTTTTCACGTGTCGTATCTACGGAAGTATGTGCACGACCCAAATACAGTGGTTGCTGCTGATAGCTGTGAAGATTTGGAAGTTGATCCAGTTATTAGAAGACCACGTAAGCCGCTTCGTGTTGTGGAAACTGACACGAAACAGCTTAGGAGGAAGGTAGTCAAGTTGCTCAAGGTACAATGGAGTGATGATGTTAACGACTGTACATGGGAGGAGGAAGAGAGGATGAAGGCAGCTCATCCTGAACTCTTCGAGGTATGGCCCTAAGGTGTCGTGACATCTCATGAATTTGTAACTTGTTCTAGTCTTAGAATTCTGCATGCTAGGCTAGTAATTGGATGCATGGTTTGTTGATTGCTATGGATGGTAGGCATGCAGAATAGTTTTGATTGCACTTGTTTGTTTGGAATTTCGGGGGCAAAATTCCTAAGGGGGAGAGAATGTAACGGCCCGTATTTTTACGGATCGAAGGATCGTAGAATTGTTGTTCGAATTAAGTCGTAAGTCTTAAGTCGTAAGTCTTAAGTCGAAAGTCTTAAGTCGTAAGCCTTAAGTCGTAAGCCTTAAGTCGTAAGCCTTAAGTCGTAAGCCTTAAGTCGAAAGTCTTAAGTCGAAAGTCTTAAGTCGTATGTCTTAAGTCGTAAGTCTTAAGTCGTAAGTCTTAAGTTGTAAGTCTTAAGTCGTAAGTCTTAAGTCGTAAGCCTTAAGTCGAAAGCCTTAAGTCGTAAGCCTTAAGTCGTAAGTTTAAGTCGTACGTCTTAAGTCGTAAGTCTTAAGTCGTATGTCTTAAGTCGTAAGTCTTAAGTCGTAAGTCTTAAGTCTTAAGTCTTAAGTCGTAAGTCTTAAGTTGTAAGTCTTAAGTCGTAAGTCTTAAGTCGTAAGTCTTAAGTCGTAAGTCGTGGGTCTTGATGAGTCGTGACCGACTTAAGCAGGCATACAAGTTAAGGATTTCAGCCTATAAATAGGAGTTCCTATCTTCATTTTTGGAATCCGGATTTTGAAGCGACGAAGTGCTGCCATTTTGAGAGCTCGACTACATCACTTCTTCACTTCTTTTCTCCACTTTAATCTTGTGCTTCCATTCATCTAGATTGAAGATCAAATCGAAGATCCAAGAATCAAAGTTGAAGGTCTACATCCATCGAAGAGAGATTTCATCGTTTGAAGGGAAATCTTATCGGATCAAGCTAGATCCTTTGCTGTCCAGATCTGAAGTTGTTATCTTTTGAGGTGTTTAGGTGATTCGGTGAGTGGTAGTTATCTCTCACACGGACCCAAAGGAGTATATTGGATCGGTGGCTTGTTTATGTGTTAAAGATAGAGATTTCTTGCATTTTCCTTAAGTCTGCATGTAGATCAATTGTCTATGAAGTTTTGGATACCCATTTTGTTACATGTTAACTTATATAAGTTTATTCATCAAGTTTTAGAGATATTTGCTTATAATTCATACTTGTTAGATTTGGACATTTTAATTACGAAATTGCCATTCTTGTATAATTTCTTATTAGATCTTGTTTGAATGTTTGACTGCTTGGATTAATGATTGATTTGATTGATAGATTGTTGCAAATTAGCTAATAGTTGATTTGGACAAGTTGGTCGAAGATGATTCAAAAGCTAAGTGGAGAGGCTCTTGAGTGGTGAAAGTAGCTTGTGGCATATGAAGCGGATGTTAAAGTTCATATGGATAGATTCGATGATGATGGACTTTGCTATGATGCGATGAAGCAAAGCATGATGTGAGATAGCCTTGATTTAATCCATACGGGATCATCCCAAGCATGTTGATAACTCGATGATGCAGTTCGAGTTGGTTGATAATGGTGGGCTCGAGAGGCGCTTGGGCTAGTATGAGAATAGTCGTTGAGGAGGATGACTAGGAGGCTGAGATTTCATCGTTGTTGAAGGTTCTAGCATGCTCAAAGCAAGAGTACGTTGGGACGGGTCACGATGACGTTCCAAGCACGGGCTGCGACGACGTGCTAATACTCTGGGTAGTTGCGAAAATTCCTAGGCACGGGTTGCGACGACGTGCGGAGTTATGTCTAGAACCGAGGTTACCATTAGCCCTTGACAGGCGGTCATTCAACTAACGGTGAATTCAAGGCAATGATAACAGTGACAGCCAGAGTCATGGATGTTTGGATGTTTGGTTGTATTGTCATTTGGGTCAGGAGCGATGTTTTCAGGGTGCTTATCTGATCTTGGTTTAGGCCTTGGGGGTTTGCATTTGGAAAACACCGACCTTGACTTGAGTGATATTTACTTTGCTTTAAATGTCTGAATTGCTATGTTTACTTCTGCTTAGTGTGTCTGGGGGCTATCACTGTAGAAAGAGGTGGAGTGGGATGGTTGAGTTCCTATTCCTTTTACCCTTTATGCTCTTTTGGTATGTTTGATAGTTGATTTACTGCTCACTAAGACTGTTGTCTGACTCAAGGTTTTATGTTTAACTCTTATTACCTTGGGCTGTTCATCCATGTTGGGATGGACAGACTAGGTAGCAGGTGACAGGTGTTGTTCTTAGTGGTCAACGCTGTTGATGACAAGACGAGCTGGAGGCTTTTGCATATTATTTTCTTACTATATGTACTAGGTGTTCCGCTGTTTGTATATTCTCTAAGTGATATGTAGTGAGGCTTGATGTATTGACTTTGCTGATTGCTGTATCAAACTATTATGAGTTTATATGATGAGACTTCTGTTCTATAGAGCTTCACTATGTATACTTTCTATTGTATTTTATCCATGCGCTGTGAGTAATACGATGGACTATTCTGCTTTGTCTTATCCTAACCATCGTCCATGGCTGCCTGACAAACCTTTCAGCGCACCATTCCCTTGTTTTCGTGCGGGAGTCATGGGCGGTCATCACATTCTCCATGTTACTCGATAATATTATTTAATAATACTCTTGGATAATATGGGTATAGAGGTAGGGTGTTACTACAAGTCCATAAGATATTTGTTCTCTCGGAAGTAGGTGAACATGAGGTAGCAAAGATGGCCAGAATTCCTAGAATCATACGATTTTGGGATAGAGTATATCCCATGAAAAGACAACAAAGTAGCTAATGCCTTAAGCCGAAGATAGCAAAGCCGTGTTTTGGCAACATTAGAAGAATAGACTACTTGTATATGTGTAATGTGCAGTATCAGTCTAGTGCAGGATAAAGCAACATAAACAGGATATTAGCATGCTTAGAAGTTAGGCCTGTGCTGGTAGAAAGGATAATTGTACCGTAATAGAATGATAAGTTATGCGTAGACATTGTAAGGAGTTTGGATTCAGGAGACGAGGCTGTAGAAGACTTGGTTATCAAACCAGATATGACTTATGTATGCAGACCAGTTTGGATAGTGGATCAGAACGAGAAGTGGCTTTAGAACAAGGTAGTGAAGCTAGTATGTGTTAAGTGGAGCGCAGATCGAAGGAATTCACGTGGGAAACGAAGGATAAGGTTAGGTGGACCTACCTAGAGTTGTTTGTCACAGATTAGCGCATATGCTATGTATCGTGTTATGTTAATGTAAATCATATGTGTGTGTACATAGGACACTATGGTTGTTTGTTGTATTAGTAGGTAGCACCGGTACATTTTATGTATGTATGGATTAGGAATTCATGGGGATACCTAGGATAAGCATAAAAGGAGAGGACTAGTCTCTAGTTGACCTTAACTGAATTTTAGGGAGAAATTCCTTTAAGGATGTGAGACTGTAATAACCATACTTTTTATAATTAATTAAACTAGTTAATTAAAGGAAAAATGTGGGCTAGATAAGAAAGGTAGAGAGGAACAAATTAATAGAAACGGGTATGATGGCCCATGCCCAACTTATTATGGGATAATATATAATACTCATTTCCACTCATTTATTTATTTTACTCGAAACTAAAACAAAAGGATAGAGAAACTCTTAATGTGGAAGAGTTAGAAAGCAAATAAGAAGAAAATACAAAAATCCAAGATATAATAAACTAAAGAAGACTAAAAGCTCTACTTCTTAAAGATCTAGGTGAGTAATATTTAAACCTTCTAAACTGATTTCCTTATATATGTGGGTTCAGTTCAGATTCAAACGATTTATGTATAACAGGGTTCCATGTAATGATCTAAAGGTTTAATTAATGTTTTGGGAATGGATGAGTGAACATCAAATGTTTACATGTGTTTTCCTTACGTTAGTGATTTCGAAACTTAATGGAAATTTTATATAATGTTAAATCACCACCTCTGAAGTGGGTTTTAAGTTTGAGGAATTTCCTAAGCTTATATGATTTTATATGAATTTTTAGAGTGGTTTAACTTGAAAATAATAAGTGAAATATTCTTTAAAAAAAGGCAAAATATATGTAACTGTGGAAGAATAGAGGTTTAGGAATTTTAGAAAGTTTTGTTTGACTTTTCTATGAGAAATTAAAAGGATTAAACAACCAAGTACCATGTTGGGGTAAAGGGGTACCATAAGGGATGTCGGGGAATAAAATCCATGGAAAACATACTACTAGGAGTTAGGAAAACGGGAGACAAGATCCGAATTATTTGATGAAATCAACAATGCAAATAATAGAAAGTGAAATAAGATCCAATAGCATAATGACATGTGTAAACGCGTTGTTGGGGATGTCATAGTTGTAGGTAACGAAATTGGGGCGGCGAATCTAGATTTATAGTAAGAGTGCTGCGCTAAATATGAAGGAAACATACTTCATTAAAATTTAAAGTAAAAAACGTAATAAGTAAACTGTAGAGCTTACTACGGGGATCAAGGGGGCTGAACTAAAGGGGAGAAATGCATATTACTTATAAAAGATAAGTAGATGGACTCAGGGAGAGGCTCGGTAGAATAGGGATGGGATCCCGCGTTAAAATGAGAAACAGAGTTAGAAGGACTATTGAAGCTGGGTGGGAAGGCTCATCCGAATGCATAACCAAGAAAGGTGAGGAGAGGCACTCAACTTCTAGGAAATACAGTGGGGAAGGCCAAGAAGTTCCAAATTAAATAAATGTTTAGTGGCTGCATGTGGGTTTCTTTGTTGTTTGCTGCAGTGGGTGGTTCCAAGCAGTTTGAAAAATAAGTTAATAAATTACTATGGTAGGGTGCCTCCAAGCAGTAAGGAGATTTAGTAAATAAATATAGGAGGACTGCGGGGGGCTATTTCTTTGTTGTCCAAGGCTTAACTAACTAAAGCATTAAATACCATGGAGCGAGGATGGGACTACGCAGTTCGAACTAGAGAGTGGATTTAAAAGGATACTACAATGGGTGATTCCGAGCGGTATTAGATAAGAGAAACTACTATAGAATGAATTTAAAAGAGTACTGCCGTGGGCGATTCTAAGTAGTACAAGTTAAGAGACAAACCTTAACGTGAAGCTAAGTAGGTTCTGCACGGGGACGTAGTGCCAAATCTAAAGTAAGGTATATAAGAATTGCATGGGGCCCTGCGTCTAATACTTTAATAACTGCTTTATAGATCAAAGAAGAATTTATAAGGGAAGCCAATTGGGTCTGCATAGAGAGCACAGTAATTTATGCTTAGATTTTAAAGTAATCTAAACTAGGACTTGGATGGGGTTATCGTAGGGTGCGCAGTAGTAAAGAAAATCGACTTAAGGAAGCATTTGATGGAAGATATAACAGGAAATAATTTATATCGAAAGTTTAAAGTGTTTAACTCATAATGTCTGAATAGTGAAGGGAAAACCTCATCAATGTAGTGTAGGTTGGACCCTCTATATGTATGTTTTGGGGGAAAGTATTATTCGCACTAGGCTTTATGTATGACCCATGTTTTTATTATTATTTTCCCTATAAACTCATGGGTTCTCATTTGAATAGGGTGAATTTATGGGCTTAGGTAGATTTGGAATAATGGCCACGGTATGAGGACTGAAGACGAAGTATGTGGCACTTTAGCTAATAAAGCTTTTGTTTCCGCTGTATGATGTGTGGGCTGCATCTTCTTATATGGACCTGGTTCTTTATTATGTTATTTTCTAGTTACATTTGACACCACATGGGCACATTTTGGGTTTAACTCTGACTGAAGTACGTGTAAAGAATTTTTAAGTAAATTTTGATGTAATGAAAAATATTTAGCTGCTTTGTTTACTTATCTATATTTTCATGTTATACTAAACTCACTTTAGTCATTGAAAGATAATTCTGGTGATGACCACAACATCATCGGCATTCTTCTTTGGATTTCAAGTGGGGGAGTCACAAGATAGGATGGCACTATCTGAGGCATTGTAAGGGTGGCCATCTTGGTGTCCATCTTGTTAGTGGGACACCAGTGTAACACCCCACCTCGATACTCATACTAAAAAAGAGAATTACTGTGTAATCACGTTTGGTAATGTAGAGAATGAGGCTTGTTAGGAGTGACCATACATGAATATTCCCTTGAATTAACACCAATACATATTAAAAATCTCAAATAACACTTCCACACGTGGGTTTACCTGGATAGAATAATATATATAAAACAAACACATAGCCACGGATCACAGCCGAAAAATATAATACATACAAACTAAAACCAACTGATATCTGTCTCAATACGGCAATAAATACCAAGTCAGTTTTCACCATTCACGACTCCTGGCCATCACATCAAAATAAATACAAGGAGACGCCTAGTAGACCATATATATAGTCATCATCTTAGAATACAATATAAATAATATGTACTATCTCCTCTAAAGCCTAATCATCCAAATGGCTAACCTGTACTTGAAAAGTCTTGTACTGACCTGAGTATTATATAAATAATAAACGGGTCATACTATATCTAAATCCAAGGTAAGTACACATAAGTAGGCATGGTAAATAATAACCACAGCATGAACACGAAGAAACATCACATCCAATGAAGCACCATACAAATATATTATGCATGCATCCCAAAATATCACCCAAGGAATACATATAAGCAAGTAAGAATTACGACAACAAAAAATTGGATGATAAAAAACAAACACATTGAAATCTATGGATATGCGACGTACCCATAAATTCACAATAAAGGAAAAAATCATGAAATAAACCAAATCCAACGGTCAACAATCCTAAAATATCGGTCTTGACTTGCAATCCTAATGCAAGTGAAAACTTCCGACCATCAAGCCTTGAAAATATAAATCAAGGAGGCATAATCCCAAATAAACAATTAAAGCATCAAATCTCGACTTACAACCCTAATGGAAGTAATAACTTTCGATTGCTAAGCGTAAAGATAAATTGGGAAATATGAAATCTAAATAGAATGAAATCCAAATTAAATATGAAAACCAATATCTTGGAATACTATCTCGACATTCAGTTCTAACGAAATTATGGACTTTCGATTGTTAGTCCTAGGAGATAGCTTGAAACGAAAATCCTATATAACCACTTTTAAACAAAATATTAAAACAGTATCCAATAATTATCTTGACTCACAGTCTTAATAGAAAAGATAACTTTCGGCTGTTAGGTCCTCGAAGATATCAAGAAATATAAACTCAAATCAATATCAAACCAAATCAAAAACTCAATATACAAAATCATATATCTCAACCCCCAATCCTTAAAGAGGTAAAACTCTCGGCTAAATGTTCCTAGGAGGTAGAAATAACAAATAAATGAAAGGGAGATCTCTCAGCCATACACTCTTATGAGAGAATGACAGACAAGCGCACTGCATGCCTATAATGTCATAAATAGACAACATGCAACTGTGTTGGATTAGAGTATCTCAAATGGCAGACGAATACGCAAATAGTCTCTAATGTCAAACAATCATTGTCTTTAATGAAGTGATAATAGCAAATATCTCAAACGTAATGGATCTACCTATGTTATCCAGATGGATGACCGACGTACTATTGCACAGCACTATGAAACACTAATGATTGTATCCTGTTTCTTATAGTATCTAAGTTACTTTCAAAATCTTGACACTCGTATCCACCACATGTCATAAACACACCGTCAGGCTACACCGAGCATTGCCCACTATTTATACTTTCCCTTGGTAATAGACTATTGGTCTTCAAGTAATGTCGGGGTAATATCTCTAATGAGAGATTTAACTCTCAGCCTATAACTCAACAAGATGATATTATGGATCCGGGGCTCGAGACCGCAAGTAGGACCGCTAGGATAGATAACTAGCATATCTAATGGAATCTAATTCACAAGCTCTTCATAGTGGAGTGAACTCTATGACCTAGATTCCCTACAAATACTCTCGACTATATAAGTCCCAATGAGAGTGATAATTAGTACTCTCGATTTTAGGAGTCCTTATGAGACTGACAACAACCGCTCTTGACTAAACTAGTCCTAATGAGAGCATCTCGATATAATATATTCTTGACTACTAGCCCAAAGTGTGGATAATGATACTCGACTTGTTAGCCCTTTAGAGGATAACGAAATATACTCTTGATAAGATGATTCTTAATGAGAGTAATAAGTACTCTCGACTCGACATATCCTAATGAGAGCGTCACTGCACACTAGTTCCTAGACTACTAGTCCTAAGAGTAAATAATGATATACTCGGTTAGTTTCTCCTAAGAGGATAAATCTATAAATCCTAACATATCTCCAGCTTGTAGCCTTCAGAGAGTAATATAACTTTCAACTACTAAGCTCTAAGGAGTCGGTCTAGATAATATCAAAAATGCCTAACCCATTAAGTGACATCTACTCACTAATTATAATTGAACAAATATTACTTGAGCATCCATACCACGTATTACTCGATTATTTACCAGAAGTTAGTAAATTACACTTATCAAATCAGTAACTATTCTATAGTATGAGTCAATAGAATAACCAGAAAAATATTACCGACCGTCTATACCACTGGTACTACTAATCCATTTATTCAACATCCTTATTATATAGAATTAAATCATAACACAAATAAAATATTCTTATTATATAGAATTTCTTGCAAGGTCCAATAAATTAATTTCAAACCATTAAATATATGCGAAAAGAGATTTGTGTTTTAATACTCTTGAAACCATTTTAAAATATATCATAATTGATTTATCTTTTAAATGAACTATGCTTAAAAATCCCTTTTGGAAAATATCTCTGGAATCTTACTTATTAAACACCCACTTTATGAAATAAATTCCTTTCCTAAAATATTATTAAAACCCTTCAGTTATATAAAGTCATTGAATAAACTAATTCCAAAACCAATATATATATATATATATATATATAAGGGAATATAAGACTCTCTAAAAATAGAATTTCATAACTAAAAATCCCATTTTTTAATTCCCTTGTACCCCTTTTAACCAAATATTCAATTGTACTAAGGAATTTCCTTTTGAAATTATTATTAAAAACCTCACAAAATGAAACGACCCGACTTTCTTACCACAGAAAATTGCATCATTTTTAAGAAAGAAAAGGATAGAAAAGAGAATAGAAAGAAGAGAAGAAAGAAACAACATCAGAATCTAAGCGGAACGAATAAATTATATTAATAACATAAATATTTCATATTTTACAACAATCATCAGAGTTACACAGACATACATCATAGACCAGACAATTATAAACACCTGTCTAGTCATACAACTCAGAGACAACACAGAATACACAGCGGAATACTATATGTCTAACACAGAAGCCTCCTGCTCCATTGCTCCTCCACAATTCGTCAAAGCTAACCTGAATCCTAACCTGAATCCTTTGGCTACTCGTAAAAATTTGAGTACCCAAGAGTTTATGAAAAACAAAAGATAAACTCCGGGTCAGACATGGGTCTGGTGTGAGTAACAGGTTAAAGTTGCTTAACTTTTAAAAACCTTTTGAAAAGAAAGGTATCACGTAAGACTTCCCACACATAAACATAGAAAAGTTTTTACCTTACGCTAACCAAAACATTTGATAGGAAATCCGATGATATTATAATAGCGTTTAGGGTTTTCAAATAAATATGAAATAGCCGAAATTGTTACATCTATTAAATTCCAGCTACTAGCCACAAAAGTGGGTAATACAATCAAAACCGTTGGCACTTATTGGATTTTGGATTCCATAAAATGGCAGGGGTACCGCCCGTCATAGTACGTGGCCTAGATCAACGTACCGAGGAGTACGCCCGCTCCCCTGCAACACAAAGCCGAACCCATTCCTTACTGAACAGTTCCGAACAAGACAACCCCGTGGTTGTAGCTAGCAACCACCCACACAGTCGAATATAAAGGGACTTCTAGACAGGGGTAAATCTCGCTCTCCAGTGGGAGCGACCCACGAAGCCTTGCTGCACCTCCCCTGTTTTAGCCATTCCCGGTTGATGAGGCTTGAGGCTACGATTACCTTTATAGGACACATCAATTAGAATGCTCATCGTCCACCTGACCATGTTCTGAAAGCATTCAATCCATACAAGTTCGTTCCGGGTTCGAACGAAACCGAAGGCATTATCTCGTTACACTCATTTTGGAATCACCCTCAGAGTTAACGACAATAACCCTTGCACTCTGAACCAACATCTCGAATCTGAAAGTACTATTCCATCAACTCATTACGGAATCATCCACAGAGTTATACTGACGTATAGTCCTTACACCTCGAGTCTTCACAAAGCTCCACTTTGATTCACGACCTAACGTTATTTGGAATCGATGTGGTTTTCGGATACCTAAATATGGAAACCCGATTCCGGTCTCATCGAAATCCAAAGCGTGTCTTTTAAGTCCAAGTTGTTTTAAAGTTTAAAACAATGCAATACAATATGTATATACATACAGATAGATAACTCACAATCACAGTTGATAATTATCATTATCAAATAACAGGTAATCCATATTATCAATATCATAATAGATAATCCATATATTACCATCACAATAGATAATATCATCACAATACAACCAAGCATCCATACCACACAATAATACTTATCTCATACTTGAGATTACAAAGCATCCAAGACAATCAATGTCATTCATTCATACATAAGCAATGATTTACTCATCACAATATAATTAATTTAAAATGAATTAAATTAACTATCTCTATTACTAATTAATTTAAAATGAATTAAATTAATTACCCATCTTTAATTAATTTAAAATAAATTAAATTAATTACTTCACCTATATAAATTTTGCTTACTTAATCATTTAATTGATTAAAATCAATTAATTAATCATTTAAATTAAATTACCTTAGTTAATCACTCTTGATTAATTATCCTTAATTACACTCATGTAATTATTCTTAGTTAATTTCACAAATTAATTATTCTCAATTAAACAGTAATTAACCTTTAATTACTTTAATTAATTAATTAATCATAATTAATTACATTAATTCTTAATTAATAAATTAATTAATTACCTTTAATTACCTATTATTGATTAATTAATCATAATTAATCAACTTTAATTACTTCATTAATTAAAATAATTAATGATCCCCTTTTATTAATTACCTTAAGTAATTAACTTATAACTATTAATCATCTTCACAGATTAATTACATCTAGTAATTAACTAACTTAATTACTTTATTTAAACCAAATTAATTATCCTTAATTAATTTCTAAATTAATCCCTTGATTAATTAATAAATAATTTAATCCAAATTACTTCATTCTTAACATCTTCATTTAATTACATTCTGTAATTATTAATCAATTACTTAACTAAGAAAATTTCCAAATCATTAATTACATAGAGCAATTATTTATAAAACCCAAGTGTTTAAAATTAATTAAACTTAATTAATTAAATTAAACAATCACATTAAATTAAATTAATTACATTAAGTAATTAATTTCCTAATTACTTTATTAAGTAATTATACTCAAACCATTCACAAATGATATTAAATTAATTAATCTAATTAATTATAAAAATTAACCATATTAATTAATTGTTAAATAATCCTGGTTAATGACCTTCATTAACCAATCATTAATTATTTCATTTAGTAATTAACAAATTAATTACAATTTAAATTATCATTAATCATTCATTAATTAAAGTTAATTATTAAATTAATTAACCTTGATTTAAAACTTAATTACATAATTAATAATTCATAAATCATTAATTAATAATCAAATAAATGATCTTAATTATAGATTGATTGATCATTAATCAATTATTAATTCCAAATTCAATTAATTAATTAAATTAATTAATTAATATTAATTACCTTATTAATTAAATTCTAAAACATAAATCTTAATTTGAACTTCAAGATAAAACATAACTTAATTATGTTAAACAATTTAATTGAAACAAAGTACTTTTTGAACTACTTTTAAATTTTCATTTTAAAATACAAGTTTTAAAATAGAATTTTTTTTAAAACTTATCAAAGTTTAAATAATTTAAAACTTTTTAAATTTCAAATCAAACAAGTGCTATATATAAAATTTTTAAAGTCAAGTTCATTTCAAAATTTTAATAACTTCAATTTTCATTTTGTTTAGAACTTCAAAATTTAAACCTTCTTTAAAATTTAAAACTGAACTTCAAATTTAAATTTCCAGATTTAAATAAAACTTCAATTCTTTTTCATATTAAAAGAAAACTCATATTTAAAAGGTTTAAACTATTAACCAAATAAAATAGTTAATTAAGTCAAATTTTGAAACTTTTATTTTATTTTAAAAACTGGGATTTAAATTTAAATCAGAAATTCAAAATTGAATTGAATTTAAACCTAAACCTTACTTAAACATAAAACTACAGATTTTAAAAATAATTAAAACCCAGATTTTAAAAACGGGTTACAGGTTCAACCCGAGAAAACATAGTACTATTTCGGGTTTAAAGCTTGATTACTCCGAGTTCTCTTCTTACTTACTTCGAGCCATCTCAAAGATTTCCCCTGCAACATCCAAAACCCCAATGTTCACCAGAAAAACTCGTCGCCCTCTCTGATCAGCAGAGACGATCAAACCACAATCAGAAACCCATCAATACCCTAACTACAACACCAGGTTGAACAAAAATCAAAGAATCAAAGTTCAACTCTAAAACCCAAACCTGAAAACATTTTCCAGGTTTTTGACCCAACCTGTCAACGGCAAGAACCCATCGCTCCGACCTCTTGACGATCGACCCCTTTGGCCTCAACTTCAACCACGTACCAATAACCGATTCCCAAAATATCTTATCACTCGATCGCTCCTACATCCCCAAATTGATTGATTCAAAGACACAGTGAAAACTAGGGTTAAATGAAGAAATTCAAAACTGCAATTACTCAAATAAGTTTTAAATCCATCTCTGATTTTTCTGAGCACCTCCTATACCTACTCCATCACTCAGAAGAATTCCAGAATTTCTCAATTCGTAAATCACAAGAAATTGCACAAATTCCATTTTCAGTTCAAGTACTAACTGCTATTAAAACTAAACTCTAAAAATCCTATTTCTTGCTTTAAAAATCAAGTTATAGTTAGTACTTTAATTTATGAACCTGAAGTACAATATCAATATGATTGAGATTTGATAAAGATCAATCATGCAAGGTTTTACCTGTGTTCACAGGGACAATACTGTTTATATCTATTTTCTTTTCTTTTAAACTTACTTAAAACTTTAAAAGTTAACTTAAGATAATTAATAACCTTACTTATAAATCTAATCATACCAGAAATTAAAGTTAAAAGATAAGTTTTAACAAAAATTGCCTAGAAAATCAAGAAAACAGATCAAGTAATAAAACAACAGCATACACACATTACTTTCCATTTATACACAGCAATACTTATATATATCAAACAATCTAGCATGCAATCCTATTTTTAACTTTAAAATTTTAAAGTTACTCACCTTTTTAAAATGCAGACCTCTGTTTTGACCTTTTGAATTTTGCAGAAAGAATGCAGGCTTGATCCTCTGTTTTTTTTTTTAAAATCTAATGCAATTTTGAAAGCTCATGTTTCCATCCTATAATCACTTGCATGCAGATGTATTTGACAAGCTTCAAACTGAGGTTGTGTTGAAAAGATGTAAGCATGATCATTTCCAGGTTTTAAGAACAGGATGCAAGTCCTTTTTTTGATTTGAAGAAATGCAGATTTTTGGATTTGAGGGATTGCAGATTTGAACATGGTTTAGAAAATGCAGGCTTCACTTGAATTTTGCAGACCTCTTTGATTTTGAAATTGTTGAATATGCAGATTGATTTTTAATATGAAGATGGATTTGATTTTAGAAGTTTGAAGATTTCTTTGATTAAGGAAAATGAAAATGCAATATGAATGAAGATGCAAGCTTATACAAATGAAATTTTCAGATTTAATAAAAGAAAAGAAAATTAAAAACTAAATTTAACACTTGTACAAAGGTTATAACACTTATCAATTTAATCCCAAAAAATGCAACACTTGTTTTCTTTTAAAGGTAATTAGTATTTAAATTTACAGAGTAATGCATGTGTTAGCTTAATTTCAATTTTTTAGTTTATTTGAATATGTGTATAAATTTATAAATGAAATAAAAACAAACCATGTTTTACAAATTGAAACTTATACATATTAAAGATTAAAACAATGAAGATTTTATACTTTTGAATTTAAATTCAAACCAAATTCAAAATCAATTATTCTCAAATCAAGTTATGAATATAAATTCAATTTGAAATAAAAATTACAAATTCTAATCAAAACTTATTTCTAAAGACAATACACTATTAATATTGCTTTTATAAATATCTTTTTATTAAATTAAAAATCATTTTACAAGAAATTATATTTTTATTAATAAAATATCCATGTTATTAAGCCATGAAACCATTTTGTTTGTTTATTCTAAATTTAAAACTCAATCCAATTAAATTTAAACATTTCAATATTTTTCTTATCAATTTTAAAATCATATATTTATTTGTGAAATAGTTTTAAAAACTCAATGCTAATTAAAATCAAAATTTCCAATTTATAATGTATATATATTAAAAATTTAAAACATGATTCAATTATTAATTTTAAACCAAAATCATCTACTTAACTTTGAAAAGCTTAAATATTAAATAAAACAAATTTTCAAATTTACTACAAATATTAAAACTAGAAAATATACTTTACTTATTAAAATTAAAACAATACCAATCTATTTAAAATATAAACCATATATTTATTTATAAATAGAAATCAATTTATTATTTTAAAAAGATAAAATAACTAATTTAAACATTTATTGAAGAAGATTATTAAATTCATTTGAATAATTATCAACAAAATATCAATATCAATTTAATTTTAACTGCAGGTTATTAAATTGATATTGTTAAAAAATCCATACTATTTCAATATATTGAAAATTCTCTATTTTTATTTTATAAGCTTTATTTTTTAAAACAATTTCCAGTAACCAATTTATTTCTCGACCACTTTTATTTATTTATAATTATACTTCAAATAGATTTTAAAACACCAAAATTAATGTACTAAAGATTTTAAAAATATTTTTAAAATAGTAAAATCAATAAATCATCTAAATATAAATTATGGAGAAAACTACTCCAAAAACAACTACAAATCATCAATATATATTTTATCGCTTGTCCCGGACCTAATTACATCGAATTCTGATTATCCACAAATGAACATTCAACAAATAAAACTTTAGGATCCATCTGGACCAACAGTACTAATGAGTGGAAGTACTCTAAACTGAATGGCCCTAAGAGATGTAAAATATACAAATCAAAATGCAATTGGACAGTATCTCCTTTGCATTTTGAAAAATCTAACATATGCAAAATATCACTATCAAACCCAATATCATATCAATATCAATATAAAAAACAATCAATACAACCAATATCCCAAGCAACATTTTGTCCAAATAATTCACTCAATATTACCAACCAATTAGACCAATCAATGCAATATAATCAGGATAAGTAAGTATATAAGCTACAACGGGATATAAATATAGATGTGTGAGTATAAAACACACCAAATTGTCGGTTCATCATCGTTACGCTACATTCCACCACCTCATGCCCCTAGCAACAGCCTATGGTTCCTCCAACCAACCGGCACCACCATTCGCGGTCATCAACGACAGCAACTCCACCCAACCCCATATCTTTACCAACCTCATCTCGTGGATCACGCCCTTCATTACTGCTAGAAAACAAGCACCAAAAAATCAACATCGCCACACGTTCGCACACACCTTCCAACACCCCAAGTCGCTCGTGCCCACATAGTCGCATCCAGCCGTTACCACATATAGCGTCCTACCTTTGCCGTTATTGATGTTCGCTCAATAACGCGCATCGATCCCCCCTCTTTTTTTAATTATGAAGTTGCAATTTCTACTGATTTGAGAATCAAGGAAAAATTTCATATAAGGGTTTTGAGATCGAGTTTGAACTATTGGGTTAAACCAGATTGGTGTTAGAAATAAAAGAGAAGGAATTTTTTTAATGGGATTTAAATTGGTTTAGGCCATTATTAACTTGTTTTTTTCTTTTCCTTTATCTTCTTTTAAATAATCTTTTTATCAATTCGTAAAGATATAATCCAATTTAAATTGATTTGGACTTCATTTTACAAGATATATCTGATAACTACACAATTTTTTATCAATTTATTAGTATAAAATCTTTTATTAAATAAAATTTTATTTCTAAAGTGATATTTTATCAAATATCAAATTCAAATATTTTTTAATTAAATTAAATATATTAAATTTACGGTGTGGAAAGCAAGGATGTTACACCACGAATAGGATCATCCTTGAGTTAGACATGACTAAAAAGACTTCAAAGAAAGTAAATTAGATCTAATGGAGGAATAATATTGTACATGTGTAACGACCCGTAAATTTAACCGGTTTTAATAACATTATTAATTGAATTAAATTGAAAATTTTAGCGATAAAATTTTGAAATATAAATTTTATATTTGAAATACGTCTAGTTAAACATAGCAACTGGTAAATTTTCGTCCGAAAATATGAAAGTTTATTTCGTGCGTAAATTTACTTCAATTTAATCAATTAAAAAGCGATGAAAATAAAACATTTTCAAAACCAAAATATTTCTACATAGAAAAATTCTAAACCATCTTTTGAGCAAGTTGTTAGTTTGTCTTTTTTCCAAATTCGGACATATTTGGCTCCGTCGATCTTATTTTTCTGTGTTTTTCATGCATTTTCCGCTAGTATAAAATTCGAATTTTTATAATTCAATCGTTCCACTGATATTTTTATATCGCTTTGATCGTCTCGTCGTGCTGATCTCAACGGTATATCCAATTTTGAATTTCGGAGTCCGGTGCACGGTGCAAATCTGCGGAATGCCCAACGTATCGGTTCCATAACCGAGTCTTTTTGTTTTCCTATCCTTCCACTATCCACCGCGTCATCCAACAAGCTTTGTTAAAAAAATGTCGTTGCCGTCTGGTATTCATACGATTTGATGGGCATTCATATTACTTTGAGAATCTCACTCGTTCAATATCAATTATTACTTGTGCCTCTTGAAAACGGCTACCTTCATATTCTTCTCTGTTCCAAAATAAAAATACATATTTAGATTTCATCTGAAGCCACTATTGAAAGCTCCATCCTCCACTAGTACAACAGCCACCGTGAGCACAACTCATCCCCTCCGAGCCTGCCGCCTCAGCCACCATCACGTCGAACATCACACCCCACTCCTCATACGCCAGCTTCATGCGCATGCTCTGCACTTTGCCGAGCGTCCCACCCTCTATCCACGTCCCAACTGCTCCCCATCTCGCAACCTCCGCCTCTCGTCTTTGCTTGCATCACAGCCGCGCACAAACAGCCATGGTCCGAGCCGCCTCGACAGAAACTCCGGCCATCTCCACTTCCATCAACCACCGCGCAACCCATAGCCATTATCGGCCTTGCTTCCTCTCCTCCAACACCCTCGCCATAGTTCGGCCGAGCAACTCACCCACCGAAGCACCCAACAACCCAAAACCCATCATGCTCCATGCTACTGCTCACCCCTCCATGCTACTCCTCGCCGCCTCCATTTTTTTCTTCTCTCGACAATTAGCTACCGCTTCTATCAGCATGTCTCAGCCTCAACGTCTCTACCTTCGGCCTCCAACCGAGGTAATCTTCTTCCTGCCGTTCAAATTCTTGGCCCAGCTTGTGTAAATGTTAGAATATATTTATATGTACCATCTGCTAATATATACAGCATGGTTTATCTCATATAGCATGTATTATATGTTGTATTTAGATTTATGAACATACATGTTATTATATATCAGGTTATAGTTGTAAAATAATAATAATGTGGGTTCTCTTGTTTACGTTCTGACTTTCAGTTTTATATATATCCTAGATTTTGTAATAAGGTTCATACAAGTGAAAGTGTTTATTAAGTTGTAATATACATTATTCTATCTCACACCTTTTTATTTCGGTTTTCGTGCTTATATTTATACAAATAAGCTATATATGTATATCATAGGTGTATAGGTGTGGATATAGTCTGGTTATTGTATAGAGTTTGGGATATCGTTCAAAATAAATCAAATATAATGTGGGTCAGTATGTTAATATGTGAGTCACGTAGTTGCTTATATGTTTTGGATACAAGGTCATGTCTGCGTGATCTAGTTTTACCTATTACTCTATATTACTTTATAAGCAGTGCATACAAATGATGCTAGTTTTGTATATATATTATTTTCTAGATATACATTAGTAAACAGGAATATTTTAAATGTGAAATATATTTGACATGTTATTGAGTCAATGTATTAGCTTGGAATTGGTGAATACATGTGTTATAGAAGCTCTGGTTAGAGAAGTGTACTGTTTTTATGCTAAATTTTAGCTGCAGTAGATGTATTAGAAAAGAAATAAACTATAGTGTTTATAGTATCGTATTTTGTAAAGGAAGCCTGCATATGTTTGGTAATATGTAACATGATTTGTTTTTTTTTTAAATTACATATACATTTGCTGTAGTGTCTGCATATTCTATTTGGCGGTTAGTAATATGTGAATTTGGTTTTCAATGAGATGAATGCCTTTATGGGTTGGGATTTGATGTTTATTTGAAAATAAATAAATATATTTAGGTTTTTTGGTTTTAATATATGTATTTGATTTAGAAACAAGGAGGTTTTTTTAAATGCATATATATATATATATATATATTAAATTTTTTTTGGTATTTGAGTTTAGACTACGACTCTATATATATGAATAGTTGTATATATAGCTTATACCATATATCCTCATCGACGCAATCCTGATTTAACTTCGTCAATCTCTATTCATCAGCTTTGTTCTTGGAACTCGAGTCCATCGTGCTTTGCTTTGAAATACGTGCTGGATCCATAACTCATTCCGTTGTATCGTATCTAGCCTCGAAAGGTGAGCAATCACTCACGATTAATGTTCTTTTATTTATTAAATTTGATTTCAATTGAAACGAAAATTGAAATATGTTGCTATTATTTATTGCACTGTTATTTATGTATCAGTTCACCTTTGACATCTGACATCGTTATCTGCTATGTATGCAATAATAACCAGTATGGTTGATGCTTGATTGATTGTTTGTTGTTTATATTGGATGTAAATTGAAATGTAAGAAGTGATAAGAATATGAAATTGAATTTGACGTAGGATAGTTAGCGACTTGAAATGGATATATATACATATATGTTGAATTTAATTTGATGAACTTGTAGAATACGACTCCTTTAAATGTTTAAAATAATTGACACGTAGAAATTGGTTAATTACACCCTGAACAATTTAAATGTATGTTGTTTGAATTGATGATGTATGAAACTGTAAATTGATGTCAAGTGTAGAACCGCATAAATTAATAAGATAATAATATTTAATCTACATGAAATGATAGTGTAGATTCTAGAATTAATTATATTAATTTGCACAAATAACAATGTGAATTAATTCGATTATTTTGGGATTATTTGAATTGATTATTGGATTGTTATCGATTGTTGTTGTTGCTTGTTTATTTACTTTGACACCATCCCTGTTATCACACTGCAAGTTCCCTTTGCTATGCTTTGATTTTTTTGAATTGAAATGGAATCCGGTTGAAATGATAAATACCCAAATGAACTTGGCTTAGGATAGAAAATTTAATAAAAACACGATTGGTCAATAATTTGATTTAAAAATAAAATAATGATTTTATTCGAATAAAGGATAAGTTTTGGAATGAAGTTGGAATTTAAATTTTTGAAGGAAAATGTAAAGATTGAAATCTGAAACAAATATTAACGTAGAAATTGATGAAAGAACGTTGTTTGAAATTTAATTATTTAATAATTAAATTTGGAATTACTAATAAATAATTTGGAATTAGTGATAATTGAGTTTTGAAATTATTAAGTTTGAAACCATTTAATAATTAAATTTGGAATTATAATTAAGTTTGAAATTATAATTAAGTTTGAAATTATTAAGTGGAATTAATAATTAAGTTGAAATGATTTGACGATTAAGTTGAATTCATAATCAAGTGGAAATGATTTAATAATTAAGTTTGAATTGATAATCAAGTTGGTAATTATTAAGTTTTGAAATTATTAATAATTAAGATTGAAATTATTTAATAATTGAATAAGATTGAATTAATTGATAATTGAATAAAAATTTGATTTCTTTGATAAGAGAAATTGAACTTTCGTATAAGTGGATTTGAACTTCGTTAATAAATGAAATTGAGTTTCTTTATTCATTAATTAAACTTTGGAAAATTTAAGTAAGTTAATAAGTGAAATAAAACTTCTCGAATATATGAAATTTAGTTTCTTTATTAATTGAGTTTTGGAAATTTGTAACTAAGTAAAGAGATTTGTGAAATTGAATTTCCTTTACAGGAAATATAAATGCATTTTATTAAAACTAATGCAGGACTCGTAATTTAAGAATTTGATTTGACAAATTGAATTTAAGTAAATTTGTAAGTTTGTTATAATAAAATTGAACTTAAGTGATCGATTTAAATGAATTGGAATTTAAATTGTTTAAATGATAAATTAGCTTAGCGAATATTGAATGAAATCGATAAATGAATTGAAATTGATTTTTGAATGAAAATTAAACAATTTAAATGATTTCGGAATGAAACGTATATTCGAGCTTGAATCAATATTTGAATTGTTTAAATGAAAGTTGAAATCGAATTATAAGATTTTCAAATAGTAATTTGGAAGTTTGAACGTAAATTTTGGAAATGGGTTTAGAAAGACAAACGAAACGATGGTTTACGAATTCTAATTGAAATTGAAATTGATTTGGTTTGAAGTATATTAAACGACCAATCGGTGTTAAATTACGAAAGTTATTAAAGAGACCGGAATTGGTTATGGACATACTCTCTGTCTAAACCGAAAACCACTTTAATAACTAAACGCGGAGTGTGATCCAGAATGAAATGGTTGGAATGATGTACGTGTTGACTGAAGAAAGAGAACGATAATGGATAGCCTTGACACTTGTGTCAAATTGGAAATGACTAAAATCAGGAGCCGTGCCGGGCCAAATGGGGTTAGCCACCTCGAGCGGACACACTTCTTCGTAACTACTACTCATTACTTGTGATTGATTGGTGCACCCTCGGAATTTCAGGAGTGTTGTTTCGCGGTGTTGCGATCGCTGCGGCGATGCGTTCTCACCAGTCCGGATCAGGCGAACGGTAGTTTCACTACCTTGGGTATTGCCTCATGTGCCTTGTCATACTTGTATCCCTATATACGCGACCACTACGAAATTGTTTTGTGTTATACCTATGGAGTACTCCCTGATATCCCACTAGTTTACGGTGGAGTTTACAGTGCTGTATAGACTATGACATTTATATAAAATGTGTTAAGGGGGATAATGGTAATGCCTTAACACTATTTTGATATTTTATATTACTGATAGACATTATCTATTTAGCGTACACTACTACATAGTAGATAGTTTAACGGATCCTTAGAGGATGGTGATTCCAACATCCTTTGAGTTACTTGTATTTCGATTGCTATTTCACTTGAGTTGGATTTATTGATATGAGAATATTAATCCTGACTCAAGTGTTTTGTGTTTTGCTTTACGCTCGGGTCAGACCGAGAGTACCAGCTTTCAAGGCTTATCTTTGGAGTTGGAGCTTCGCCTGGAGATCCAGCTATCTATCCAGCTTTCAGATATTCGATGATTCCAGTGATGTATTCTGATTCTTATATTTGACTGTTGTATTCGAGACTTCTGTTGTAACTTATTTAACTCTGATGTATCTTATATATTTATATAGTAGCTTCATGAACTACTATCTCTTTTACTTCCGCTGCATATTATTACTCAGTGTCTGTGTTTCTGTGATTATTTATTTACTGTATATCTCAGTTTTGCCAAATTTAAATTAACAATTCGGTATTTTGAATTATTCAAGTCCGACATGTGCGGATGCGAATAGTCCAAAATAGTGGGTCGTTACAACATGACAGACAAAAATCATATGCTGACAGGAGACGCACATATTTGGAATTCGAAGTAGGCGGCATGGTCTTTGTGAAGGTCTCTTCATTTAGAGATGTTATGAGGTCTGGTAGTTCGAAAAGGCTAGCACCAGGGTTTGTAGGGTATTTTTGGATTTTCTAAAGAGTGGGGAAGTTACCCTATTGAATGGAACTTCTTGAAAAATTAGCAGGAGTTCAAAACGTCTTCAATGCATCACACTTGCAAAAGTTCTTGCATGATTCAGCTGTTGTGGTCGAGTTGAGTTAGTTAGAAGAGGTTGAAGTGGAAAGGTAATCACTTCTCGTGATGCACCTATCCATATTGTTAAGCACGAGATGAAGCGATTTCGAAACAAAGTAATTTGATTGGTTAGAATCTAATGGGGGAGATGATCTAACTAAGAGTACTTGGGAGTCAAAGGAAAAGATTAGATCTTCCCATCCCTTACTCTTCTCCTACATTTTCTCTATTTTGTTTGCTTAGTCAAATTAGAATATTGGATGGTGTTATATGATTTATTGTGCGATTTATGTTACTACATAGCTTAATTACATACATACAGAGGTTTCTAGAATATTCTAGGATGTTTTTTATTCATGCCAATATGTCATGATGCAATATTCGCATGCCATGCTCATGACATATGTTAATTGATGGATGCGCATTATTTCTTGCATTTATCTTACCATTACCATGCATTGTCAATTTACTTTATTATACTTGTATTCAGTCTTTAGTAGTATACCATATCTTGTTCGCTATAAAAGTTAGGAAACAGATTTGTTGTATGTATTGTTTGAATGTTTTGTGTGTTATGGTGTTTAAGTGTCTATACTACAGCCCATCCACATTGATAGAGTTTAATTGAGTATACGAGTTGCATTTTTTGTCTCTGGAAATTCTAGAGACGAAATTATTTTAGGAGGGAATGTAACACCCTGCAAAATTTAATAAAAAATATTAATAAGGAAAAGAACTTAATTTTACATAAAATGGAAAAACAACGAATCTTCACAAAAATTGGATTTGGGCCCGTGGACTCATCCCATTGTGTTTGGAATACCGTTTACACTCAGAAACATATATAGTTTGTTGAATATTATGTAACGGGTCAAAGATTAACAAAAATTAGACCTGTTGGTTTTTTCGCAATTAGAGATTTCATGACTAAACCCTAACATATATAAATAAAACCTACAACATCCAGTCTCTTGACTGAAAATCTTATTTACCACCCTCTTCTTCTTCATATTCTCTTCTTCTTCCTCAAACCTTAAAAATTATTCTCTAAATTAAATTAAAATCCGACTTTGAAAAAAAGAGAAAAAAAGATAGAGAATCCAAACAAAAAGAATTTGAAAAAAAACCAAACAATAATCTAGGCAGGGTAAGAGGAAGGCTAATTCAAATCATATTAAAAGGGAAATCTTTTCAAAAAGCATTCCCAGGTGAGTGGATTTATCAACGACCTAATTATGTTGTAAATAAGCATTAAGTTTCATTTATATGTCTAATTAAAGGTAAATGTATGAACTTTAATTAAATTCACGATTTTAATAGGAAATATATATGAATCAAAATTATTGAAAAACCTTAGGTGGTGATTGATAAGATAATTGTTATAACTTGTGGGAGGTTAAAATAGACTGGATTTGTGTCTTAAAACTTTGTAAACTTGTCGTTGTATGTAAAATAAATTGATTTATGTAAATGAATGTTAACTTAGATAGATGTGTGTATGTATGTGTGTGTATATATATACACAAACACACTCCTTAGAAAGTGCCTGGCCCGATTCAATCAACATTGAATAAAATTCATGTGTAGAAACCACTGTATAATTACATAAAGATTAATGGTGTAAATTTCATAAAAAGTAAAAACGAAGTTGAAACAAAGTATAATGTTAGAAGATGAAAAAAATATGAATTCAAAAGTTGTAATCGAAATAGAAGAGAAGACATAAAGATAAATATTGAAAGAAGACAAATTACAACTAGGTCAGATGTGTGAATTCATAACCAAACATCTGAATTGGTAACAGAATAAAACATAAAGGAACATGTTGTTTTCTAAATAGATTCAAACATCTAAAGCTTTATTCATACATTTGAAATCAAAGTTAGACATCCTAAATTAAGTTCAAACATCAGAAGCCTGTAGCAAATTCTGGTTACAGGGCATTAGATATCTGATCCAAAATTTAGATGCAACAACTCGCATTCGATCATCGCCTAAAGCGAAAACCCAAGTCCATCAAAATACAGATCGTTGGTGTTGGTAACCTGTAATAAACATAAGTATATAAAAGAGCCATCTATACGAACTTACAGTGGAATAACAAAATATAATAAAATATATACACCAACTAAGGCCACCACCTTAGAACTAATATTATTCCTTGGATATCTAGTTGCCTTGTCAGTGCTGAGCATCAGAGAGAAGACCTATCTATCTACCATTCTCAACTTATACCAGTATTTTGTCCCTTTAAATTTATCATGTGGGTTGTAACGAGGAGGGGGTCAAAACAACATTCTGATGATTGGTAAATTTCATGTTTTATTCACAGCACTAGTTTGTGCCGATTGCTTTCCATTCAAGTGTTATGTCTCATATTTATGGATTAAATTTTACAACTCCCTATATGCATACAATATATCTAACCTACTCTAAGGTATTGGTATATATAAACATGTATGTGTGAGAGCTTTGTTGTACTCCCAAAAAAGAAACCTCATAACATAGTCAGTGATCAACAGGCCTTAACTACGAAGGTCGATGACTCCTGGACATGGCCTTGTAATTTAAACTAGTCGCACTACTGATGCATTTCAAATAACTCATCTAAGGGTTAACTACCAACCTTCAACTAAATAAACAACCAAACAACCAAACTTTAAGGTTATTGCATATCCCATACGAACCTATGCCAGTAGGAATTCTGTAATCCATACAGGCTTAACCCAAGCCTTAGTTATCGAACACATGAGACAGATAGAGGCCTCGACCTATGCCTAAGCTTATTCCATAAATATTGATACACAATGCTAACATAGCATCGACCTCTCTATACAATTCCATTTAGATTGCCTAATAAAAATCAAGGAAAATGCGCATTCTTGTTACTTAGTACCTCTATTTTGAATTGAAACGGACCTTTTTTCCAATTTAGTACCATCGTAGGTTATTAAAAAATTCCTAAATAAGTAAGAGGCAGACCCAACGACCATTTAATACCTTCAACCCCAAAGGAAACCCTTGACCACTCCAAATGTACTTTAGCCATTTAATACTTCAATCCATGGTGAACCTTTGGTTTATATTTCCAAACCAATACACGAACGTATATTCCTCCAATGAGCCCTATAGTTGGATATATCTCAGATCAGTAATATATATACACAACTGCTGGTAGCCTTTTGCGGAGGGCAAACTTCTATTGTGTAACTCTACTGACCTTGCATCCCCATCCATATCAAAGATAATTACTGTAAATATTGGCCTATACCCGCTCATACACACTTGTCACAAACGTATTATTGAGGCCATATAATTTCAACTGTGGAAATAAGTACGCCTCCTAAGTTTGTTTATTAGTATTCATTTGTTTATTTTCTATGAATTTATCTTTTATTTTATATGCTTACTATCTTTAACTTCTATTCTTTATTAAAACTACTAAATGTCATTAACTACTTTTACCAACAATAATGTCCTTTATAAATGCCTTTTAAATTCAAATTGGACAAATACTAATGACCATTACTTGTTCATTCCAAATTCAATTTATCATGCTTATTTAACTTCCGTCATTAATACCATATTTGGTCATAGTAATGAAATTTGTTAATTGAGTTAATACATATTTTCACTTAATCACCATAACACTCCTTTACTCTTTAATTTATTACATTATTCGTATTTTAATGTTTCATTTGTAATCAGTATGATAAGAGACGTTTATTAATTTGTTTTGTTTTACTTAGATTCTACTTTACATGTATATATAACTGGTAAATGGGATTATTTATATTTCTATTTGTTGGCTTTTAGTTTATATATTTAGAGATATATGAATATACACTAATGTGTGAATTCCATAAAAATATTTATTTCTATATTTTATTGCATTAGAACTGTATCATTACCAAAAGGAAAATATTACCATTGTCAATCTTCCATAAACTATCAAAAGTGAGATTATGCTACATTTGTAATTACAAGGAGCCATCTCTTTTCATTTCCATGGAAATAGATGATGAAAACTATGGAGAAATCCCTACAATGAAATGCTCTTTCATTTGGATGTGTGAATATGCAACACCCCTAATTTTTGATAACACTATTCAGGAGATTTAATTAGGTAAATTAAATAAAAAATGTAAATGTTAAGTGATAAGGGGATTGAGATTTAAATAAATAACAAAATAGCCATGCCTAAATAAATTAAATGGGCTCAATAATTAATCTACATAGAAGGGTATAATGGAAATTAGCCACACATAACCCTTACCCTTATATATCATCATTCCTTACCATTTCATTTCCCATTCACTTCATTTTGAAAATAAAAACAAAACGCAAACATTAGAGGGGAGCCGGCCATTAATAAGGAAAAGAGAAGAGAAATCAAAGTAAAGCCAGAGATTCAAGCTTAAGGAAAATTATCTCAATCTATTCTCCTTATCTTAATCAATGTGAATAATAATTCTCTATTTTGTTTATAATCATAAGTTTTCGAATTCAAGGGTAAATTCGTTTTTATGATGATTTGGATGATGATATGCTTGAATTATAATTTGTTTGATTTAAACAAGAATACTAAAAAAGATTATATGCGGTTTTAGGGAAAAACTGATTTATGTTGATGTCTAAATGCCATGGAAAAATTTTATATTATGTAAAATATGATTTTGGAGTGAGGTTTTAATTTTGATAATTTTCCAAGTTTTGGAAAGATTACAATGAATTTTCAAAGGGGAATATGGTTAGTTTCGTTTATAAACTTATTTCAAAAAATATTTGAGAATTTGGGTCTGAAATTATGATATGTTGGACAACATGATTATAGTGAATTTTTGAAATTTTTTGGGATTTTTCCTAAATGATTTGCTATGCAAATTAAATTATTTTAAAAGAGGGGCTTCTTTGCAATATTGGTTTTGCTTAATGGAAGGGCTTATTTGCTAACTTAACCGTAGTTTAGATCTGAAATTAATGGTAGTTATTTTAGTAAAGAATTTGAAAAGTTAAGGCAACCAATTATAAGTTACATGTGGCAGGTTAGTCAGAAGTGTTTGGTTTAATTAGTATTAAATCAGGTTTACCTAGAAAAGTTGGTTCCGCTTTCTTTAGAAGTACCTTTCGACTCAAAGCTTCCACCTTCAATAAAGTTAAAACCAATTAAGCTTAAATCAATACACAAGGTATCATTCAGATGGTACGTAGTGGATTGGAGACAAGAGGAAGGCTTGGTGTTGAAAACATGGCTTCTGATGGGGTCAATACCTTTTTGTTTGTTTTAAAAAGAGAAGCACTTGCCTTTGTTTTATTTAAGCCTTCGAAGAAGTCGAAGCATATGTTTTCAAAAGAGGCTTTCCAATTTCTTTTGAAGGGGTTGCCATCAACTTATGTTTTAAAGAATAAGCTTTCGAATGGGTTTCTTTACTTAAAAACTAATGCTTCCGAAAGAAGGGGTTCCGACCTAGTCGAAGCCCTGCTGCCATTCTTTAGCCTTTAGAGTGCATTGCAGTCATCAATACTTTCAAAAGGTAGTGCCTGTTTTAAAGATGTTTTAAGCCACTTCCTAAATGCTTTCGAAAGGGTCTAAGGGTTTCTAAGTCAATGGCTTCTAAAGGGGGTTTTGATGTTATCATTTAGTGTTTTGTTTAAATGGTTTGAAGCTTCCAAAAGGGATGGTGCCGACGCCATCAAGTTTTCCCCAATACTTTATATGATAAAGGATGGTTTCGAAGGAGATACTTTTGTTATATTCGCTTTGACCCAAATGACTTTTTCAAGTATAAACCCAATGGTTTCAAAAGGGAAAATTCCAAAGGTTTCGAAAGGGGTACTTTCAATGGTTTCGGAAGTGATACTTCCAGAGGTTTCGAAAGGGGCACTTTCAATGGTTTCGAAGCTATGCTTCTAAAAGATAATAAATAATACTTTATTACATTCAAAAGGTTTTGAAAGTGAAGTTTTAAAGAATTTTGAAAGGCACATGACTAATGTTATGAAAAGAGATTTATTTGATTTCGAAGGAGGTTATCCAGTGAAGTCGAAATCAAGGTTTTAAAGGTTTCGACAGCCTTAGTTTTCAAAGAAAATAACTCAATCTCATTTTTAAGGAAAATCATGGCATGATTAAATAAAATGTTTTGAAAAAGAGTTTTTGAAGAAGTTTTCTTTGATTAAAAGGTTGAAGGGATTGACCAAGTTATTATGTATACTATTGGATCATTGGTTTTGATTGCTGACAAGACACATCAATTCATGAATCTAAGACTACGACAACATTCGGACTCATCAACTCAAAATATGGTTCGTATTATATATTTTAGAAAAAGTCAATACGTTTATATATAGAGTATATTGTAATGCTTGTTAAAATATTGCCTTAAGAATCTTCACTCACGTGATTCACAATAAAACTTGCATTCATTTTTAATAAAATTCAACACATATATTTCATTGCACTGACAAGCAATATTCAGTCAAGTGACCAAGTCGTACCGGTCGACAGAGTCAGTGTAAAAATATTTATATATTACATGGGCCAGTCGACTGAACACAACTGGTCAGTCGACTGAGTCTGTACATGACTCATGTGCACGTTTTGAAGTCAGTCGACTGACCTTGCATGTTCAGTCGACTAACCTGTAACAGTCAAGTTTTCTGAAAAGACACTTCCAATTATCAAGAGTTATCCCCTTTCTGAAGAGTTACAAACATTAGCTTTTCACAGATAACTTTTCCCAGAAGTTGTAACGCATCATACACTATAAAAGCATTCAAGATTCAATAATCAAATTACCTAATTTTCTATTCTCTCTTGATCTAATGACCATTGCATTCTTGATTCTATTATTTACAAATCTCTATACAATCATTGCTTACAATTCCATTTCCATATTCTTCAACCAATACTAATCTTCCTAGTCTTCATACACATACAATTATACACATTATTCTTGAGGAAAAGATTATAGGAAGGGTGTACTACAAGTGACAAATCTGTGTAATTCTGAACACACAAAGTCAAATTAATCCAGTTTGTAAGAAAGTCCTATTCGGTTTCTCAGGCGGTCAAGTCCTGTTCTATTGCTCAAGCGGTCAAGTCCTATTCGGTTGCTCAGTAGCACCTGTTCCTCCGAGTTAAGTAAGGGTTGCTAGCTTTAATTCCAGAAAGAGTTTGGAACTGGACGTAGAACAGGAGGTTGAACCAGTATAAAAATTCATGGTGTCATTTTACTTTACTGTTATTATTTTCCGCACTAGTTATTTATTATATTCCATATTACTTGATCCTATAACACATACACTTTCGTTTGGTATTAGAGCAAGGTCATCATATAACCGTAACATAGTTATCTGATTTTTTTTAATATGGAAAACCACACCAGCACTACAACTAACACTATCTTTCTTGAAGGTCAATCTACTGCACGACCCCTTTATTTAATGGAATGAACTATAACTATTGGGGTACTAGAATGATAATCTATATACAAGCAAGTAGTTATGAAACCTGAAACATTACGCAATCTAAATATACTATTCCCATCACTGTATATTCAGCATGGTATAACACACAAAAATTGGATGCTACTGCAAATGCTAATGCTATGAATATGTTATATTGTGCATTAGACAAAAATGAGTTTAATAGAATAAGCATGTATAAAAATTCTCACGAAATTTGGCATACACTTAAAGTTACACATGAAGGTACTAACAAAGCGAAACAGAGTAAAATTTCTGTGCTCGAAAATCAGTTCCAGAATTTTAAAATGAAGCAAGATGAGACTATAAATGAAATGTACTCCAGATTTCAAGATATATATCATTCTTTGATAGCATTAGGAGAAACTTGTATAGACTTTGATGTTGTTTCAAAAATTCTCAACCCACTAACGGATGAGTGGTAAAGAAAAGTCTTAGCAATCAAAGAAGCTAATGTCATTTCGACCATAAAACCGGAGGAGTTGATAGGAAATCTAATGTCTTATAAAGTTAAGCTCCAGGCAAAATGGGTATAGGCTCAAGAAAAGAAGAATAGCATACAGGTAGAAAACGATGAATCAGGTTCAAATGAAGAAGATATGGCATTCATTGCTAAGAATTTCAAAAAGTTTTTGAAATTTAGAAAGTGCAACAAATTCAAAATAACAACAACAGCTTCAACAACAATAATAACCACAACAAACCATCATCATATGCTCTAAAATGTTATGAACGTCACAAGAAAGGCCACATCAAGAAAGATTATCCTGAGAAAAAGAAAGACAAACATAAGCATAAGAAAGAAAGATTCAAGAAGAAAGCTTTCTCTGTTACTTGGTACAATTTGGAATCATCTTCATCATCAGATAGTGATTCGGACAGTGATATAGAACATGCCAACATATGTTTTATGGCCACAAAAAATGAGGTGAGTGATCTAACTTTTGATGATCTATTGGAAATAAACTCAGAGTTACTTGATAAATTAAAAGACATCAAAAGAAAGTACAAAGAAATTCTTGAAAAACCGAATAGAGCTGAAATTGAAATAGATATGCTAAGAAATGAGAAGCAGAGCTTAGAAGAACTTGAAGTTACTCAAGAATCTTGTTCTAATATGACATCTCAACTCTCTATGCTAAGTCAAGAGATAGAAACTCAAAAAGAAAAGAATGATGCTCTATAAATTGAAAATCATGATCTTAAATCAAATGTCAAGATTTTGGACGTAGATAACTCCAGCCTTAAAATAAAGTTAGAAGATATTACAAAAAATGTCTCTAATTTTAATAACGACAGAGAAAATCTTTCCAAAATTATAGAAAATTCTCAACTGCTTCAAATAAAAGAGCACTAGGATATAAGCAATCTTCTAAAATTATTCCAAAGAAAAAGAATTCTTCATATAAAAGGAATAATAAAGTTGAGAAACCTAGTTCATAAGTTTCAAATTTTACTAAATCAATTAAATTTGGGTTACTAAAAAAATAACTCTTTGATTAGAAATAAGTATATAAAATCTTTTATAAAAACTGTTCATAAAAACAAAGATTTTATTTTCAAAAGGTATTCTAAGCCCTCTTGGGTTTGGCTTCCTAAGATCTAGCTCTTAGGATCCAAAATAAAATGGTGGTGGTTACCAATGTTAATTCTGTATTTTGCAGGTACCACCTAAAAAGAGAGGAAAATGGATACTAGACAGTGGTTTCTCAAAACACATGATAGGAAACAAAGGGATGCTAACGAATATTATCTACTCAGATGGAGGTTCTGTTACATTTGGAGATAATTCCATAGGATACGTTATCGGCAAAGGCAATGTGAGCAATAACGGTATAACTAATTTACCTCTTATTACAGATGTTTTATTAGCAAAAAATTTAAAGCATAATTTACTTAGTTTCAGCCATTTGTGCGACAAAGGATTCAATACGTCTTTTTTTGAAAATAAGTGTAGTATTTTTTATCAAAATAAAAATCTTATTTTTTGAAGGTTTTAGAGATAAAAATATTTATGTTTTGAATATGAATATAAATTACAATACAAATGTGTTTAATAGCTAAAGAAAATGATTCTTGGTCGTGGCACAAAAGATTTCGTCATATTAATTTCAAAGCTATAAACAAATTATCTAAAAATGATTTAGTAAATGGTTTACTAAAAATGAATTTTAAAGCAAACAACATTTATGCCGTTTGTTAATTTGGAAAATTATCGAAATCATCCTTTAAATCAAAGAAAAATATTTCTGGCGTACAACCATTAGAACTATTGCATCTGGATCTCTTTGGTCCAACTGAAGTTCAATCTATAAACCATATCAAATATGTGTTTGTTATAGTAGATGATTTCTCATGATATACTTGGACTATTTTTTTGAAAAATAAAAGTGATACTTCTGAAAATTTCAAGATTTTTGCAAAGAGAATTCAAAATCTCAAAATTTAAAAATTTAAAAATATTAGAAGTGATCATGGAGGTGAATTTGAAAATGAAGCTTTTGAACATTTTTGTCATAAAAAGGGAATTCATCGTATTTTTCTTTTCCTAAAACACCATAACAAAATGGAGTTGTCAAAAGGAAAGATGGAACGTTACATGAATGTGCAAGAACTTTATTAAATGGAAGCACATTACCAAAACATTTTTAGGCAGAAGCTGTAGCAACTTTTTGCTATGTTCTAAATCGTGTTTCCATTCGAACTCTAACAAAACACACTCCATATGAACTTTTTCATCAAAGAAAACCATACATTTCTTATTTTAAAACTTTTGGTTCAAAATGTTTTATTTTAAACGCAAAAGATCAGCTTGGAAGATTCGATCCAAAATCCGATGAAGAAATCTTCGTAGGGTATTCGGAACGAAGCAAAGCTTATTGAATTTTCAATAAAAGAACAAAAACAATCGAAGAAACACTTCATGTTTTATTGGACGAAAATTTCAAATTTAATAAAAAATTTGAGGATGATGAAATAATACCTAAGATGGTCTCAAAATAATTTTGAATAAGATGAAAACGTTGTTCATAATTTTGAAGGATGAAAACATTGTTCATAATGAAAATGAATTAAGATCTCCTCCTAGGATTTTACGAGGTCACCTAGTAGAAAATGTTATTGGAGAAATTGATTCGCATGTTAGAACTAGAAATCAACTTAATCAAATGGGCCATGCAGCATTTCTTTCTAATATTGAACCAAATAATACAAAAGAAGCCTCTACTGATAACTATTGGATTATAGCTATGCAAGAAGAGCTAAAGTAATTCGGCTGAAACAAAGTTTGGGAACTAGTTCCTAGACCAAGTGATGAAATAGTCATTGGTACTAAATGGATCTTCAAAAATAAGGCAGATGAACATGGTAATATAACTAAGAGTAAAACTAGATTAGTTGCACAAGGAAGTAATCAAGAAGAAGGAATTGACTACGAAGAAACGTTTGCCCCAGTTGCACGACCCGAAGCAACACATATCTTACTAGCCTTTAGATGTTTTTATAATTTCAGACTTTATCAAATGGATGTTAAAAGTGTTTTTTTAAATGGTTAAATAAAAGAAAATGTTTTTATTGAACAACCTCCTTTATTCACACATGAAAATTTTTCAGACCATGTCTGTAAACTTAAGAAAGCCTTATACGGTCTAAAACAAGCACCCCGTGCTTAGTATGAACGTCTTAAAAGCTATCTAATAGATTTCGGTTTTGAAATTGGGAAGGTTGATCAAACTCTTTTATTAAAAGAACTAAAAAGGATATTTTAATTATTCAAATTTATGTAGATGATATTATTTTTGGTTCTACAAATGAAAATTTATGTCAGGAATTCTCAAAAATAATGACCAAAGAATTTGAAAAGTCACATAAGGGAGAATTATCTTATTTTCTGGGTTTAAAGATTAAACAATTAGAAAATGGAATTCTTATTAATGAAGAAAAATATTGTAATAATCTAATTAAACACTTTGGTATAGAAAATACTTCTGCCAAACTAACTCTAGTGAGTACAATGATATATCTCGATAGAGATGAAGATGGCAAAAGTGTCGACAAAAATTATATCAAAGTATAATTGGATCTTTACTTATCTAACTGCTAGTAGACCTGACATAATGATGAATGTTTGTTTATGTGCTCGATTTGAAGCAAATCCTAAAGAATCACATATGCGAGCAGTGAAACGAATATTGCATTATCTAAGCAAAACCAAATATTTCAGACTTTTCTATCTAAAGAATGTCCTTTCGCGTTAGTATCATATAGTGACGCTAACTTTGGAGGATGTTGGACGGATTGAAAAAGTACTAATGGGACTTGTCACTTCATTGGACAATTCTTAGTCTTTTGGTTTAGCAAGAAACAAAATTGTGTTTCACTTTCGACTTATGAGGCAGAATACATTTCTGCTGCTTTAGCATGTGCTCAAGTCATTTACATGAAACAAACACTTTCAGATTTTGGTATAAATTAATCTAAATCAACTATTTTCTATGATAATACAAGTGCTATAAACTTATCTAAAAATCCTGTCAATCACTCACGAACTAAACATATTGACATAGTCATCATTTTCTTCGTGACAATATGGAAAAGGATTTAGTCAGATTAGAATTTGTATCCTCTGAAAATCAACTGGCTGATATATTTACTAAACCTTTGAATGAAAATATTTTTATTAAACTTAGAAGAGAATTAGGAATTATGTCTTTATAAGATTTATAATTTTCACATATTTTCAAAAATAAAATTTATTCTCAAAAAATTGTGCAATTTGACACACTTGAACTCGTGATCTCTAGCATGACAAACTGATGCTTAACCATTCATTTTTACAACCATTTATACTTTAGGATTTTTAGTTTTTTTTTCCTTTAAACAACTGGCCTTAACTTTCAAGAAGATAGCTAATACACATTTTATCTATTTTTACTCACCTTCTTTTTATAAATTCATGATTGTTGTTATAATTTCTCACAATCTTTTATTCAAAGAAGGGAAAAACCTTAATTTTTTTCACAAGTTCTTCCGTCTTTTTATTTCTATAGTATCTTCTCGAAACAACTTGGATTCGTCTTCGCTCTCCTATACATCAATTAGCTCCGACTCGGTGAATCTTCCAACACCAACCCTTATTTATGAGCCCGTTCCAGTTGTTCCCCCTTCCACTCCTACCGGTTATACTCCCCCTGTCAAAAGAGATAAAAGCTCTCTATTCTTTAGATCGTCGTCCACCAAAGGTAAGACAGAATACATTCATCATTATCAATGGGAGACACTAGAATTACAGCAAGAGCTGTATTACGAGCAAAAGGTAAATGTGAAGCTTCTAAGCTTCCTAAAAAAAGTGACTCTGAAATTCTGTGGTTCGTCATCCCACGATATGGTTTACCAACCAAGTTCTCCTTCACGTCTCACCTCAACTTCCCTCAGTCTCTCCAAATTCATGAGAATGCGAAAATGTATGGTCACCACTCGACCACCTTAGGAGAATACCAAAACTGAACTGGATGAATACCACACTCCATCCTCTTCATCTAAGTCTTCTAAATATATATATAATCTTCTGTTTTTTCTTATTTAACTGCTTTTAATATTTGTATGTCATTCTTTTATTAATTCTTGTATCAATATGTTTTGTTTCAAATAATTATTACAAATGCTTGTGTTCTTCAATTTTCAATTTTACCACATTCTATTCAATTGACATAGTCCGAACAGTCGTCTAAACCAGAATTTAAACATTTTTTTATCCTACAGTCAGTCGACTGATTTCACATTTCATTTGATTGAATTTAGCCAATTTAAACTAAAAAGTCTCGGGATGAGTTCAGTCGAATGAACCCCTAAAGTTGTTGATTGCCCCATATTTTTATTTTTAAATTACCCAGTCAGTCGATTGGTTTTGAATACTCAGTCGATTGAAACTGGTGGCCGAGGTTTTCTGGCCAAAAGCCACCTAAAAACAACTGTTCAAACTCTTACCTTTTCACTTTTTAACTTCATTGCTTTTGAATTTCTACCATTATTCCTCACTCCCACTTCAAATTTGTTCAAGTAGCTCTCAATTTTTTCAAATTTTAAATCCTACTCTTCACATTTCAAACCCTAGCTTAACCAGTGGCACCCAAAAGAGCTCGACAATCGCAATCCTCAGCTGGTCCTTCTAGTTCCTAAATTTGAGGGTAGTTACAAAATGAAAAAGCAGCACAACGAATCGATAATATGAAAAATTCTCACTTCTTCGAAGAGTCATTTGTCAAATTTCCTGATTTGCTCCTTATGCAATCCAAGATTTAGCTCATCGCAGCGGACTAGAATCTCTAATCGATTTTGTTGCAAATAACAACAAAATCAACCATCTATTAGTGAAGCTCTTGTATGCCAACCTAAATCTTGACCACCATACCATTTCAAATCCGGACGATGCCATTTGGACTTTCGTATATGGTGTGAAAATTTTCCTTCCTCTTCAATGTCTTGCTAGAATTCTAATTTACTCGGATAAAGGAGAAGAGTTGGGTGAAATATCAGTTAATATGGAAACTCGACGTGTAAGTCATATGTTCCTCTCCGACGACTAAACGGAACTAAAGGCGGTTGCGCTACGACCTAAGGCTCGCATCATGCATCGTGCGTTAACCCATACCAGCAACTCTAGGACTAGAAGTTATGAGAAAGTTTACATAAGGGACTTTTAATCTTTGCATGCTATTTAGGGAGGTCGTCATGTGAATTAGGCTAAAGTCATCTTGGATGAATTTCAAACATTCAACCAAGGTCGCATTAGAACGATACATTAAGGTGCATATATTATGCATATTCTCAAGCACTTTAACATTTCTTCTTCCGCTTCGGTATGCTCAACCATTGGCTCATTAAACACCAAGGCACTTAGCTTAATGAATCTTCTGAAACAATATCTTGACCACGCCATCATTACATATGAGCATTGGCTTGAAAACCAATCCTCCAGTCAAGCTCAACCTTGCTCTTGCCAACAAACTCCTCATATTCAAGCTTCCACTTCGCCTCAACCTCCTCCACCTAAAAGAGAAATCACCGAGATTCAAGAAATTGATACTCAAGCTCGGCCTCAAGAAGCCATAACTCATTTCTCGAAACCAACGACTACTTGATCAACGACTTTCTCGAGTGGAATCAAATGTTTCTTGAGTTGAAAAATCCATCACCAAGGTCAATAAGAAACTCAATCATGTAAAGGGTTTTCTCAACAATATTTGGGAAGTAATCTCATGCTCTCAACCTTCTTCAGCATCCGTTCACATGCCTACTTCACATGGAAAGCGACCTACTTAGCACTTCACATGGTCAAATTCAAATGAGGAACAAGAAGAAGAAGGAGAAGAAGTTGGTGACGAATCTGGTGATGAAAAAACCAAAGGTGATGAAGTAGGAGAAAGCTCTAATGAAGGAAGCGATGCTAAGGTTATTTTATTATGTTCTTATGAACTTCTATGTTATTTCATTTCAAACAAACTCTATGTGGTTATGTGGTGTGTTTATGTGATAGTTTTCTTGTCTAGACTAATTATGTAATATTTACACTAAGTGTTTCTATATTTATGTGTTTCTCAGTGGTTATGTATTCTTTTTTTTTGGAATTATGTTTTTCATATGTATCTTTGTTCTATGTTATGTGTTACTATCATTTTTCATATTATGATATTCTCTACTTTGAGAACTTCCTTTTTGTCGATGATAAAGGGAGAAAAAGATTAATTATTTCTAGGAATATATAACATAGATTCAGGGGGAGAAAACTATAACACAGTTGCAGGAAATATTTTCAGGGGGAGAGATAAATCAATATAGCTTGTCGAAGATTCATTCTTATCAAATGGAGTTGTCATCATCAAAAAGGGGGAGAATGTTGGATCATAGGTTTTGATTACCGACAAGACACAACAATTCACAAATCTACGACTATGAAAACATTCGGACTCATCGACTCAAAATATGGTTTATATGGTTATATATTTTAGCAAAAGTCAACATGGGTATATATAGAGTCTTGTTTAGTGCTTGTTAAAATCTTACCTCAAGAATCATTACTCACGTCATTCATTATAGAACTTGCATTCATATTTAATCAAATTCAACACATATATTTCATTGCACTGACAAGCAGTATTCAGTTGACTGACCAAGTGGTACCAGTCGGCTGAGTCAATGTAAAAAAAATTATATATTACATGGACTAGTCGACTGAATACAACTGGTTAGTCGATCGAGTTTATACATGACTCATGTGCATGTTTTGAAGTCAGTCGACTGACCTTGTATGTTCAGTCGATTGACCTGTAACAGTCAATTTTTTTGAAAAGTCGCTTCCAATTATCAAGAGTTATCTCCTTTCTAAAGAGTTACAACCATTAGCTTTTCACATATAACTTTTCCCAGAAGTTGTAACTCATCATACACTATAAAAGCATTCGTGATTCAATGATCAAATTACCTAATTTTCTATTCTCTCTTGATCTAACGAGCATTGCATTTTTTATTCTATTATTTACAAATCTCTATACAATCATTGCTTACGATTCCATTTCCATATTCTTCGTGCAATACTAATCTTCCTATTCTTCATACACATAAAATTATCCACATCATTCTTTAGGAAAAAATTATAGGAAGGGTGTACTACATGTGACAAATCCGTGTTATTTACAACGCACAAAGTCAAGTTAATCCATTTTGTAAGAAGGTCATGTTCGGTTGCTCAGGCGGTCAAGTCCTATTTTGTTGCTTAGGTGGTCCAGTCCTATTTGGTTGCTCAAGTTATTCAATATCCGTTCCTACGGGTTAAGTGAGGGTTGCTAGCTTTAATTCTAGAAGGAGTATGGGACTGGACGTAGAATGGGAGTTCGAACCAGTATAAAAATTCATGGTGTTATTTTACTTACTGCTATTATTTTCCGCACAAGTTATCTATTATATTCCATTTTTCTCGATCCTATAGCATAGACACTTTCATATGCTTTTTATATATGTATATATTCACTTTGTAATTGACCCATAACTGAATATTCGGGAAGGACAAAATAACCAGCTAGGTTGGCCCACTAGTGATTATAAATTAAGTTAACTCCTGAATGAGTAGAATTGCATCTAGGAGGTCAGGAAGACCAGAATATAGGATACTAAAATATTAAAGAAAGATATTAGCAGGGAGGGACCAATAGGTTTTTGGTAAGCCCATGAAAATTGTGTATAGGAAAAGATATTGGCAGAGGATAATAGGTTCGTAGTAAGCCCATGAAAACTATGTATAAAGGAAGATGTTAGAAAGACGGGTTCATAGTAAGCCCATGAAAACTATGATTTGATACTGGTAGAGGCCAGTAGGTTTGTAATTAGCCCACTGAAACTATATCTGGATTAAGATATTGATAGATGCCAATAGGTTTCTAGTCACTTGGTGAAAACTAGGATAAGAAGAGAGGATATTGGAGTCACCAATAGGTTCCTAGTCAATGCATGAAAAATAGGATAAGAGTAAAGATATTGGAGTTACCAATAGGTTCATAGTGATCCCACGAAAACTATGTAATTGGACGGAGTCCTTAAACATTTTACCGGTTATTAGTCAGCCCATGAAAATTAATAAGTTAATAATAATCCTAAAACTGTAACTGAGACAGATAGTCAGAACGAATCGGGATGGGTAATCCAGAATTGATTCATTTGTTTTGCATATCATCATATCATAATATTTTGAATTGCTTTAACCATTGTGGATGCAGGAGCATAGTATATGGTTTTATAATGGTTTAAAGAACTAGTGAGGGGAAAACCCGTTCCGCTAAGCGGCATGGTCTCACTAGATATCTAAACGGTTTCAGATGGTAAATTATTCTTCATACCAGGCTTTATGTCTGACTCAAAGTTTATGTTTTCCCATTAAACTCTCGAGAAATCAATTGGTTTTGAGTAGTTTGAGAGTTGAGGTTTTTAGGTACCTCATTAGACAAATAAAGCTTTTAGAGACGTGCAGGAGGCATGATATCTACCTAGAGTTCTCTTTATTTTGATTTTGCCGTGTTGTTTGTAATGGAAAAGTTGTTATATTGCCTGTATATGCTCCACTCATCCAATGAGCATCTTCATATGTCGCTCTTGGCATATGTTGTAATAAATATTCTCTAAACGTGGTTAACAATTATAAGATTATGTAACGAATTGAAAATGTTTTGAAATGGAATATGATCTTGTTTGATGTTTTATAATTTTTCCATATTCATGTATTTCTGTGTCACAATGAATCTAACATCACCGTATCTAGTCGTCGAGAATTAATAACAATGGATGACCGCAACATCCATAGCTGTTAGTTTTGGGCCTTTAAGTAAGGGTATGTTACAAGTTGGTATCAGAGCATTAGTTTATGAAACTATAAAACAAAATTTAAACATAAAATCTTTTTGAATCTTTGTAACGGCCGAAGTTCTTTGTAACGAAATGAATTTTGCCCGCTCAAAAACCGACATCCATACTTCAAACCGTATTCGAATGCCGTAGATTCGACCGTTCAAAATCGATTCGCCGGAGCTTATAACAACATTAAGTAAATAACACAGCGGAATAAAAGAATAATACATTGATATACAACACTGATACAACAGAGTGATACAATGAATATCAATATACATCAGAGATACAAGAAAATAGCAGCGGAAAAGAAATATAGATAATGCTAGCAGCGGAACAAATAACTCTAAGATAGACTTCAACGAAGAACTCCAAATCTGAAACTCCATCTCCAAGAACCAATCCAGCAATAGCTCGAACTCCCCATAACGATGCACAAAGATAAGCAAGACTGGCGCGAACCAAAGACTGAACTAACTCCAGATAATCCACTGGACCTAACTATCTGAAAAACCAAACTCTGGACTGCTCGTGTGGAAATTAGTGAGCACCCAGAGTTTAGGAAAGGAACAATAAACTCCAGGTCAGCCATGGGACTGGTGTGAGCAACAAAAACAGTTTATCTTTAAAAACAATCAACAAGAGAATTTTAAAGTAAATTCGCAATGCTTTTTGAAAAATGAGACTACCATAAGACCTCCCACCACACACACATTGCAAACGCAGACTTGGAGGAGATTTCTTCTTATGATAGTCAAAGATGCTTAATACGCAGAAAATTTCTTTGATATTATTATTATAAGTGCACGGTGCAGAAAAGCATTTTCGAAAGTAGAATATAAATCTTAGCCAACATACGACCATTATCGTATGCCCACTATAGCTACCATGTTCAATAGCAGGTTACCGCCACATTCCATGGCAGGTTATACAACTAAAACCGTACAAGGCTCGTATTGTTTCTTTGGATTTCCAACAAATGGTCAGGCCAAGGAACTTCCCATTGCCACATGAGAACGCCTCTGGAAGGACGTCCCCGAGAACCTAACCGGATCTCTGCCAACACAAGGCCGGGTTACCCCTAACTGGGTAACTACTGACACGAGTATGCCATCCCCCGGTCCTTTAGGACCTTTAACCGAGCGCTCGATAACCAACATCACACCATAATAAATAGAGTGTTTTCCACATGAGTAAGTATCTGGGCTCCATACCATGATACCACCCTTTTCCAGAAGGAAATGAACATACCCTAAAGGGGCGCTACCCCCTAATAACCTTGCTGCATCTTTCCTGTTTTGACCATTCCGGGGTGTGAGGTTCGATGAAGTCACGTCCACAAAGCCACGCTTCGGTACAAAGCCATGCTTTGGGTCAACAAATGATCAAAGTAATGATCACAAAGATAAATGATCAAACAAATGATCCTATCACAAATGATCAAACAATGATCATTTCACAGCAACACTCAGCATGTCACATTACCAAATTGGGAATATATTGCTGATAACCTTCAACTACATAACCTCTGAGCTCGTACGTCTCAGAGAAGGGTGTTAAGCTAAAAGAATAAATTCTCCGCCACCAACAGAAATGTATTTGAAAGAAATCTGCTTTATATCTCAAAGTGTAATGTCAGACACACAATCCATACAAGTCTGTTCTGGGTTCGAACAGAACCGAAGGCACTTCTTACGAAGCCCTTGCAATCCGGGTATTCACAATCCCGATCGGACTTCCCATCACTTAGGAAATCTCTATACCGGAGCAACTCAGTGCAGAGACAATCGACAGGTCATCCTATCGTTCTCGCAAATACCCGGTCTTCACCACCGGTCTTCAAATGCTATCCATAACGACGTATCACATATTCGGAATGGGATATATGACATAAAGGTCCTCTCCCGGCTAAACCGAATAGTGAGCTCAACATTTAAAACATATGGATATGGGATTTCAATTAAGTCACAACTTAATAATTCAAAACTTTCTTTCAAATGGTTTAAACCAATTACCATTTCAAATCTTTTAAACAAAAGATTTATTTCACAAAGATCAATTCATAGATTTTCAAAACAATTTCATTTCTATAGGATTAACCCATTAAATCTTTAAATCAAAGATTTAACTTATAGTTTCAAACCGTTTCCAAAACTTGGAAGTCATTTTCATTTTCAACTTGAAATTCTTTTTAACACAAATTGGACGTTCATTTCTTATGTGAATGCTTTTATTATGTGAAAACAAACAGTTTTCGTTTCAGAAAAATCCGATTAATTTACACGAGTTAAAGTTCTCAATTTATGTTCATATTCCCAAACTAATACATTTTAAAATGGTTTAACCCATATATAACTGGTATAACATCTTTAATCCCTAGTTTCAAATTACAGAATTAAATTTCAAATCTTGTATTTAAGTTTAAATCAATTTTATTTAAACTTCAAACCTAATCAAGTTATTCAAAATAATTTCATCTTTGAAATTCCATTTAAAAAGCTTTTCATTTTAAACCCAATCTTATTTTCAAACCATTTGAATTTAAAAATTCAAATTCAAAACTATCTTCAAAAATCTGTGACTCAATCGATTTCCTCGTGAAATCCATGTTCGTGTGTGTATAGGTGTGGTCCAGGGTTTAACACACTAGTGCAACATCATTTCAATCATCACAGATTAAAACATAGAAATATAGTTGATAAGGGATATAAAACTATAACGCATATCGCTCATTCACAGATAATGTATCATTAATAAATAAATAAATACACAGCTCAATTCACAGAACAAAATACCACAGATCAGATAGGACAATCAATTCAAGACATCTCATACAATACAATCATTCATAATCATTAAAGTCAAGCATTCAATAATCATTTATAAGTAGGATTAATTTATTGTTTTAATTCTAATTAATTCAATTTACTTCCAATTAAATAAATTGCTTCTGAGTTAATTATCCAATCTTGATTTATTAATTACAAATCACTTGATATCAATTTATTAATCAATCACCTTATTTAATTAAATTATTCTTGATTAATTCATTACCAACTATTTATTTAAATTTCAAATCCTTATTTAAATAAATGATCTTCATTTACTAATTAACTTATCCTAGATGAATTAGCTAAAACCTTGATTAGTTTATTTGAACTCTTTAATTAATCAATCTCTATTTATTTAAAGATAAAATCTTTTCTTATTAATGAATTAAGTTATCATTAACAAGTCACTTAAACAATTAAATTCCAAATTTTACCTTTAAAATTTCATTTTAAATTTAAGATTAAAAATGAAGACAGTCTAACTTGAACCAGGTTTTAAACAATTTCAAATCCTTTTTATTTTACAAGAAATTTTCTTTCTTTATACTAGAAGTTAAAAGGATTTAAGCCCAATTTCATTTAAATTCAAATCCATTTGATTGATTTACTTTATCATTAAAACTATTTAAACAATTTAAAAAAAAACTTTATTTTTTTTGAAAACTGAGATTCCAAATCTACTTGAACCAGGTTCTCTGTCAAATGTGAAGCCAACCAAAACCACCCGAGACAACATCAACAGCTTCGAGAAAAAAAAACCCAACCCACTTCGAGTAAATATTTCATTTGCACGCAATATACTCCGAGTTTCTTCCTTCTTCTCCAAAATCGTTCGAACTCAGGCTGCTTCGAGTAAGACATTCGAATTACTCGAGTAAATTTCGAGTCTCTCCTCTGCTTCCCAAAAACCAACATCAAAACACTGATACGAAAAGATGCACGTATACGTGCACGGTCGCGATGACCATCACCGATCCACGTTGCTACCTCCAGCACGTCGCCACAGCCTCACTTGATTGCTACAACCACCTAGAATCCACGATTGCGCCGTTGATCAAAATTGAGTTCTTCTCTCAAACCTGGAAACGATCAGGTTTCCCCCTCAACCCTGTCAACGTCATGCGTTCGATGTACGGACCACCGGAGGCCACCAAATTTCGGTCGCCACCTCGTCTACACCCCAGCTTCCTTCAACCAAAGGCGCGAGCAACTCGATCGATCAGAGGGAAAGAACGAATCAAAATTATCCAACCCAGTAAAAACTAGGGTTCTAACCTAGAATCCATCACCGCTCTCTCCACCGTGATTTAAACAACATCCTGCCAATTTTCTACCCATCTCCGGTCACTCCTCCGCCTCCCGCAACAACCCTCGCCTATCCAATCACTGGGATCACCAGAGATCCCCGAAATCCCCAAAACAGTGCAAATCAGAAATGGACTTCCAAACCATTACTAAAATTTATAGTTTTAGTTTTAAAATTCACGATTTCAGATGAGAATTCAGGTTATAAACTTAAATTGATATTTTAAGAAATTTAAAATTTCACTTGTTTTAGACATGAACTGTCTTTATGGTTTTTTTTTTCCAGAGCAAACTCAATTACTTTAAACTTAAATAAATTTTAAACTTTATTCTATCATTTAACAAACATAACTTATTTAAATTTTTAGTTCTCACAAGGCATAGATCAAATGAAAATGATTTTTAACTTAAACTTGAGCTTGAAATTTATAACAGAGATGTCTTACAGGTATTAGCAACATGCATTCAAACATAGATCACAAATACATAGAAATATCGCCAATATATATACCTAAATACATATTTATTTTCAGATATCATTCAAGCAACCAGATATAAATATATACTTAAGCATTTTAAAAAAAAAGTTACTCACCTGGAACAAGATTCAACAGAGCCTTCAATATTAGAACAGGCTTTGAAACTGGAAATGCTTTTGTTTCAGTTTGAATTTTCCTGAGTTGAACTTGTGCTTCATATTTTGAAATAAAGAAAAAGTTTTGAGTTGAAGTTTATTTAAGTTTGAAGTTATATTTACTTCAGATTTTCATAACTTTGAATGAACGAAACAGAGGTAGATGGATTGAGATACAGAAGGAGTTTACATGAGTAATACTTGTACAGGGTATTAATATTGTATAGGATGATATATATATATATATATATATATATATATTTATTTATTTATTTATACAAGGTGAAATATTATTTTATAGTGTTTGTTCATTTGCAGATCTCGGCTGGAAGATCTGTTCATGCTGAAGAATTTGGTATGCACAGTTCATTTTGCTTTGCATAAGTATGTACATAGGTACTTTATGTTTCATATTATATTTTTACATTGTGTCTTGTAAAGAGGGTATGGGTTAAACAAATTGGCAGGTACACTTATTTGTTTTATTTATTTTTTATATGGCAAGATTCCTTGTTGGAGGCTGAAGAGATGTTAAAACAATTCGAATAGACTTGTTTAAGCTTGCATTAAATGCAATGGCACTTCATGCTTCATAATAGAGGTATTATATATTTGCTTCTTGCCTTCATTTCTTGTCTTGGATGATATGTATACTTGCTATTTCGGCTGGCATTTATTATACTTGATTTTCTACAGCCTATCTACTTTGTTTATTTGCACAAAGACATCTTATTTTACTTTGTTTTTCTATAGATAGTTACTTTATACTTTATGCATATGTTAACACTTGGGTTACTTATTATCTTTCACTTGTTTGCTTTGTACATTGCTTCACAAAAAAATGAATTTCTATAAAGCAATTTCTTTTTGTATTAAAGATCTATTGGTAAAAATTTACATTACTAGTATTGTCTAAATATAACTTATTGTTTTTATCAAAATTTTAGCTATGATATTATTTTATATAATTTATTAACATATTGTTTGAATTTGAACTATGTATATTTATTTGACTTATTTGTTTAACTTAATATTTATTGTCTTGTATTTCTTTATACTTATTTATTCGTTTATTTTATTTTAAAGACTTCTTCTCTGAATTTTCAAATCAATAAATTTCACCATTTTTAAATCAAAATTTAACTAAATTGTCAATTAAAATTTATAAAAAAAATCCGGGATCGTTACAATCTGGAGAAGGAGTTAACTTGGGCTAAATTCAGAAAGAGATTTGAATAGAGGTTTTTATTTGAGGTTGCTATGTCATCATTGACGAGAAAGTTTGTGGATCTAGTTTAGGGAGATATGTTGGTTATCGAGTATGCCACTAAATTTGATGAGCTGTCTCGATATAGGTATGCTATTGTTGACATTGACATCAGAAGGAATGAGAGGTTTATGCAGGGTTTGAAACCTAAGATTGCTAGAGCAACCATGACACATATTCGTGATCCTTGTAATGTGGTTGTGGAGATGGCGATTCTCCGTGAAGAGATGCTTCCTATTTATGCTACGGAAAATCCAGTTTAAACTCAAGGTTCTCAGGGAAAGAAGAGAAAGTTCTTTAAGAAGAAGGGAGCCCAGAATGGAGATGCCGCCAAGATGGCAAATGCTGATTTAGTTTGCTACAAGTGTGACAAGAAGGCTCATTACGCAAATGAGTGCTGATTAGGTAAGCGAAAGAAGGCTGCAGACAAGAAGAATGTGAAGTGCTTTCCAGAGCCAATCAGGGAGGACAAGCGAAAGGTCGTCGTTGTTGGATCATCAGTTAAGACAAATGCAGCTGATAAAGGAAAAACTGTGATGAAAGGTACATTTTTGATTTAGAGTATACTAGTTAGGACAATATTTGATACCGATACATCGCACTCATTTATATCTCAGTGTTTGGTTGATAGGTTGTACTTAGAACCCACATACCTTGTTACTTCCTTAAGGGTTGCAAATCCAATGGGAAGATATGCAACTTTGGAGGAGATGTGACCGATTAGAACTTAATTTGTTAGGTCATAAGTTTGCATGCAGCCTGTATGTTTTTGATTTCGTAGATTTCAGAATCATTTTTGTATGGATTAGTTGAGAAGTTATGGGGCCAGGATATTTTTCCAAGATGGAGAGATATCACTAAGACACCCTTATAGTCATAATCAAATTATATTATCAGTAGAGAATTCTGACCAAAGTAATTGTGCTTTGTCAAGTGCAATGGAAGTGGGGGAAGGGCTAAGTCAGGTTTGAGTAGAAAAAGAGTTTGCAGATATTTTTGAGCCAGTCATAGGACTATCACTGTAACGAGCTGTTGAGTTTCGGATAGATCTTGTGCAGGAGCTGTACTTGTGAGTAGACACCTAGCAAGATGACACCGACTGAGATGAAGGGATTAAAGGTGTGGCCAGTGGATCTAGAAGGAAAAAAATTTATTAGACCCAACAGTTCGCTTTTGGGAGCGCTGCGGTGTTCGTGACGAAACTAGATGGGTCATTAAGGATGTGTATTGACTATCGTAAGTAGATTGAAAGGATGATAAAGAGTAAGTATTCTTTGCCGAGAATTGATGATTTATTTGATCAATTAAATGGAGCCAGAGTGCTTTCCCAGTTGGATTTGGCGATAGAGTTCCATCGGTTAAGGGTGGCAGAGGACAACATTCCTTTGACAACATTTCGGACTAGATATGGTTCGTATGAGTGGTTAGTAATGCCATTCGAGTTGACGAATGCACATGCTTTCTTCATAGATTTGATGAACCGAGTCTTCCGAGAGTATTTGTACAGATTTGTGTTGATGTTCATAGATGACATTTTGTTATACTCTAAGGATGAAACAGAGCATGAAGATCATCTTAGGTTGTGTTTGATACACTGAGATGGAATAAGCTAAAGGTGAAGTTTTCCAAGTGTCGTTTTTGGAAGAAAGAGGTTAAGTTTCTTCTCATGTGGTTTTATAGAAAGTATTGCCAATCCATCCAGACAAGATCGAAGCTGTTAATAATTGGAAGAGACCAGAGATAGTAACTAGATTAGAAGTTTTCTTAGACTTGCTAGCTACTACCAGAGATTCATCATGGATTTCTCGCGGATAGCAGCGCCTTTGACTATGCTAACCAGGAATGAGGTGAAGTTTGTTTGGTTCGATAAGTGTGAGGAAGCATTCCTTAAGTTAAATCATTTGTTGACCAATGCACCAGTATTAGAAGTTCCAGACGAAAATCAAGGTTTGGGCTGTATAATGATGCATGTGGAACTGAATTGGGAGCTGTGTTAATGTAGAAGGGTGAAGTGATTTCCTACGCTTCATGACAGCTAAGACAACATGAAGTGAGATATCCTACTCATGATTTGGAGTTGGCTACAGTGATCTTCGCATTGAAGGTTGGAGGCATTATCTCTTAGAGAAGAATTGAGCTATACACAGATCATTTGTCTTTATGATACTTACTCTCTCAGAAAGAGTTAAATATGAGATAGCGGAGGTGGTTGGAGTTTTTGGCTGCTTATGACTTTGGTATAGAGTATACACCAGGAGAAGGTAACAAAGTAGCGGATGCTCTTAACAGAAGACACTAGAATGTAGTGTTGGCTATGTTCGCATAATGGTAGGATTTAGAAGCTTTAGCCATTTATGGTATGCAGTTAAGATTGACTGCTAGTTCTAGTCAGAGTACTACCATGTTGTCCTGTTTAGAAGTTCGACCAATGTTGATCGAGAGAATTGCTTCTAAGCAAAAGAGGGTCCAGTATTAGCCGAGAAGGTCAAAAGGCTTAAAGTTGGAACTAAGATCGATGATCTGAAAGATTTTTATCTTGACCATAGAGGATGGTTGAGAAAGAAGGCATGATTATGTGTTCCAGGTGTTAAGAACTTGAGGAAAGAAGTTCTTGAAGAATGTCATTGATCTAAATTTACGATTCATCATGGAGGTACCAAGATGTATTAAGATATGAAGAGGAGCTTCTATTGGGAAGGTATGAAGAGAGATGTTGGCTTGTGGGTTAGGTAGTGTGCAAACTGTCAACAAGTGAAAGTCGAACATCAGAAGCCGAGTGGGTTGCTTCAGTCTCTAGAGCTACCAGTATGGAAATGGGATTCAATATCCATGGATTTTATAGACGGGCTACCAAGGTCAAATAGAGAAAATGAAAGTATATGGGTCACGGTGGACAGATTCACCAAGAGTGCCCATTTTCCTCCAGTAAAGCCAACAAGGATGGCACCTACATCAGCTAAGTTGTTCGTGAGGAACATAGTTAGACTACATGGAGTTCCTAGTAGCATAGTCAGTGACAGAGATGCTTTGTTCACTATTAAATTCTAAAAGGGCCTATAGGATGTGTTATGCACTAAGCTCGGGATGAGTATTGTGTATCACCCTCAGACAGATAGGTAGAAAGAGGAAGTCAATAAAGTAATCGAGGATTTTTTAAGAGTTTTTGTATTGTACTTTGGTGGATCATAGGAGGATCATCTACATTTGGTTGATTTTTTCTATTAATAGTTATCAGACTAGTATAGGAATGGAGCCTTTAGAAGCTTTGTAAGGAAGGCCATGCAAATCACCAGCATGTTGGTTGGAGACCGAAGAAAGGTTGGTCTTAGGTCCATATTTGGTTAGAGAGACGTCGGAGAAGATTGAGTTGACCCAAAAATGGATGAAGGAAGCTCAATCCGGAAAGAAGAGTTACATAGAAAAAAGGCATGAAGACTTAGAATTATCTTTTGAAGATAGGGTTTTCATTAAGATATTATCATCAGAGTGTACAACATCAAAACAACAACAAACAGCGGAAAAGAAGTACTATATACTAGTGAATACGCCATGTCATCCAGCTTGCCTCCAGCAACTCCTGAATCTAGAATAACCTGATAACCTAAGTCTTGACTGCCCGTGTGGAAATTGTGGGCACCCAGAGTTTAGGAAGGAAACAATAAACTCTGAGTCAGTCATGGGACTGGTGTGAGAACGTAAAACAGTTTATCTTTAAAACAACAACAACAAGGATAATTTTAAAGTCAATTCGCAATGCTTTTGGAAAATGAGACTACCATAAGACCTCCCGCCACACACACAATGCAAACGCAGAATTGGAGGAGATTTCTTCTTATGATAGTCAAAGATGCTTGATATGCATTAAAAAGAAACATTTGATATTATTACTAGTGCATAGTGTAGAAAAAAATTTCGAAAGTAAAGATATAAATCTTAGCCAGCATAGGCATTCTGCACTTATGCCTACTATAGCTACCATCCAAACAGTGGGGCGCCACCATAAGTGAATGATAGGTTGTACAACTAAAACCGTACAAGGTGCGTATTATTTTATTTGGATTTCCAACAAATGGTCAGGCTAAGGAACTTCCTACTGCCACATGGGATCGCCTCTGGTGGGACGTCCCGAGAACTTAACCAGCTCTCTGCCAACACAAGGTCGGGTTACCTTTGTCACTAGGTAACTACTACACGAATATGCCATCCCTCGGTCCCTTTAGACCTTTACCCGAGCGCTCGATAACCAACATCACATAGTAATAAATATAGTGTGTCAACATGAGTAAGCATCTGGGCTCCATACCATGATACCACCCTTTCCAGAAGGAAATGACATACCCTAAAGGGCGCGACCCTCATAACATTGTCGCATATTCATGTTTTGACCATTTCCGGGGAGTGAGGTGTGACGAAGTCTCGTCCACAAAGCTAGGCAAAAAGCCACGCTTTGATCAACAAATGATCAATAAATAATCATCACACAGCAACACTAAGCATGCCACATTACCAAATTGGGAATATATCGCTGATAACCTTCAACTACATAACCTCTAAGCGCGTACGTTTTAGAGAAGGGTGTTAAGCTAAGAGAATAAATTCTCCGCCACCAACGGAAATGTATTTGAAAGAAATCTGCTTTATATCTCAAAATGTAATGTCAGACACGTAACCATACAAGTCTGTTCGGGGTTCGAACAGAACCGAAGGCACTTCAAAAGAAGCCCTTGCAATCCGGGTATTCACAATCCCGATAAAACTTTCCATCACAAAGGAAATCTCCATACCGTAGCTAACGGTGCAGAGACAATCGATAGGTCATCCTATCGTTTTCACAAATACCCGGTCTTCACCACCGGTCTTCAAATGCAATCCATAACGACGTATCACATATTCGAAATGGGTTATACGACCCCAAGGTCCTTTCCCGGCTAACCCGAGTAGTGAGCGCTTATTCAAAAATAAGTGTAGCATTCAAATTTAAGAAAATCACAACAAATACCTATTTAAAGGTAAATATTGATAGTCGGTTATTTAACTATCAATAGGCGTGTTCAACATCACCAAATTCCAAATAATTTCCCAAATTATTTATTTTCCAAAACTATCTTTACTGGATATATATCCCACACTTCAACCATTTGAAAACCAATTTCAAATAAATTTACACCCTTACAACTTTCATTTCAAAATGGTTCATTTAAACCAATGAAATAAATCCTTACCGTTTTATTAAATTTACGTTCCAAATCCGTAAATTAATCTCCACACTTCAAAATAAATCAACGTTTATTTTTAACTAATTTCCCTTTCTTTTATAAATCCCATAGTGAATTTACAATTCCAAAATATCTATGAATATACGATTTTTAAATCGATTTCTAATATTCATTTTCAATTTATCTTTAAAAGATAAAATCTCAAACATTCACTTCAATTGGAAAACATTTCCATACTTATTTAATAATAAGTATTTCACAAATCTATTTATTTTCAACATTTTGAAAGTATTCAATATACTTAAATTCAAATTAAGTATATATTTTATTTTATAAGGAAAACATTCTCTTAAACACATTTATTTGGGTCAAAACGAATGTTACGTAAAACATCGTTACGACAACACAAAATCACTAGTATAGGGATTCGAACTTAAAAATAGATATATAAATCCCAATACAATATAAAACATTTCCTTTCGGAAATCATTTACTATAACAACAGTGTTATAGTCCACCATTTCCTTCTATTCCTCGAAAACGTCTATTTCAACAATAAATGTTGAAATCTATGGTTTCTATACTTTATACATTTTAAAATGTCTTTAAATCGTTTTAATTCTATTTAAAATCACTTTTCCAAAATATTTCTTTAATATATTATTCACTGTCCAAAATCGTGAATATATTTCCTTATCCAAATTCAACATTTCTACATATTTTATTTAAAGGATTATCCACTGTCCAAAATCGTGGATATATTTCCTTTAATAAGCTATAATAGTTAACTTATCAAAATAAGTCGTTTTCGGATTTATAAAACAACGTTTATAAATTCCATTTATATTTTATGGCCACTTCAACTTATAAAATCACTTTATTAACAAATTCTATCCATATTTCATTTACACGCAAAAATCCAATTTATAAGTTAATTACTTATAAATCTTTTATTTTATAAAATCTATTCATTTTATAATTCCACAATTTATAAATATATAGATTTCATTCACTTATAAAATCCATTTATATTCCATTTTAACACTTATAAAAACTTGTTTTATAATTCCAATATTTTTAATTTATAAATATCAATTTTATAAATATTTAATATAAATCGTTTATAATAATTCAAAAATCCCAATTTAAATAAACCAATCCTTTTAATAATTTACAAATCGTTATTAAAGCTTATATAACTCCAAAATCATACTTAAGTATTATTTTCCAAAAATATCATTTTTATAATAATGAAAATTATAACGTTTATTTATTTAAAATGAACAAATTCCAAAATTAAATTTTCTTCTGAATTCTCAACTTAAGTTTTCAAAAATCTAATTTTATTTAATTTCGGCATCTAACGATACCAAAATATATTTGGCTAAAATTTAGCCTTTAGCCATCTCAATCAAAGATAATCACGCAGATTATAAATAGATCAACAAATAGATCAGCACACAACATTGAAACCAATTCAAATGTTTGAGGAATCCAGTTGGATCCCTCCAACCTGTTTCCTGCATCCAAAGATGTTAGCACAATACCAATTGCGCTTCAAGACGAAATATCGCGGTATATGGGATTTATAAAATACTATCCGTTATTATGCGGCGCAATAGGGTCTCATCCGCTATATACTGTGGGAAAATCAACTCCAAGTACATATATAATACCAATTCCATATAAGTTGGAATTATCGCGGTATATGTTTTTAATAAATAACATCCGCTTAATAGACGGCGTATAATGTCTATTTAACACAATAGATAACAAATTATCATCCAATCAAACAATCAACAATTTTAAATCTAACTGTTTAAAATTTAAATCGAAACAATTCGATTGAGTGAGAAGTTCTCACCTTGATTTTCCAATAGCAATTTGTAGCGTTTTATTTCGAATAAAATTAAACGTGCGTTTAATTTTACCCGAAATTCTCACTAGCTCCAAATGACTCCAATCCAGTTCTATAGCTAGTGTTCGTCCATACGAACCCAACGCAACTTGTTTCGTGATTTTTCGACCTCGTTTGAATAAGATATAGCATTTTAAATATTACACGAATTATTATATAATTAAATTCACAATTTTCTTTCTCAATTTCAAACCCTACTTCCATCACAACCGTGCATTTCTTTTGTGACGCCCCACCTCTATACCCACGCTAGCCAAGGACACTACGGAGTAATGCCGTCAACTAACACGGAGAATAAGGCTGATTAGGAGCGACCATCTATAGCCTTGCTCTAACTATCTATTGAATATATCGACAATAGTCATACCAAACAGATCGACATATCTAATGAATACTTAAAACAAAACCATAGGTGGTTGGAGGATCTATCAGAACAGAATATAACAACTCAAATATAATATACATCACAGAACAGTAGATCATCATATACATATATACAGATACATAACAGAGTATACAGACTAATACATGTCAAGTGGTATAGCAAACCACAATACATAGACGAGTCAAAAGAATACATATCAGAGTTACTACAAAATAGGACTACACAAAAGCTATAATAAAAAGGAACAAGCTGAATAGTCCATGCGGAAGCAAAATAGGCTAAGTCCAAAAGCACCTAACCTGAAACAACTCGGTCTGACCCGAGTATGAAATACACGGGTCAGTCTAGCTAAACAAATCAGTTAGATAAGCTGAACAACAATAAACCTGCAAGGTTACAAAGCATAATAGATATCTCTAAAAGAGATAACACAATCATCTAACGAAAGATGAATCATATAGAACAAGCCTCATATCATCGACAACATATAGAAACAAAGGATAAGAATATCCCAAAGCAAGCCAAAAGGCAATAACAAATACCAATAAGGTATACAAGTTCCACAAGGTAAACGCTACGCATCATGCGGCTCATAATGACCAACATCGAAGGGCGATACCTAGGGAATATACATATGAATGAAACATCAGAAAATTTGCTCGAGCTCAGTACTGTACAAACAAGGATCCATGAGCCCGAAGACTCCAAACCCAATATCACCCATGCGGCTCATAACGACCAACATCGGAAGCGATACTAAAGGGCAACCCAATATAACCCATGCGGCTCATAACGACCAACATCGGAAGCGATACTAAAGGGCAACAAACCCGAAGGCACATACCCGAAGGCAACAAACCGTAGTGGTGAAGGTCGAAGACCCAGTACTGGACACCACTAACTGGCGGAATGTGTCATAACTCTCAAAAAGGAATCCGAAAAGTGGTAACGTGAGTCCCATAACCACTCGTTCGCAATAAACGGTTTACTATTCGTTAGTTAATTTCACACTCAAAGCAGTACAAAGTTCACCTCATATCATCGGTAAACCAAACCCGAAGGTCAAAACGATCAATTGAATAGGTCGGGGATTAATCGGAAAGGTAAACGCACAGATTCGTGGTCCGTGTTTTGCCTAACCATTTAATCACCCTTCCACTTCGCTCGAAGTGCGAAATTGTGCGTGTGTTTAAATAGAATTTATAAATTAGAGAAGGGAGCTTTTAATATAATTCAAAAGATTATTTTATAAAAACCCATGAATGAAGTCAAGAGTAAGTTATCAAAGCCAAAGAAGCAATAACAACCACTAAGAACCAACATGAATCGATAAAATTCGGAAAACCAATCAAAACGAGCATAAATAGGCAAAATAGGAAAACAGGAGCAGGTCAGTCGACTGAAATCCCTGTTCAGTCGACTGCAAATTGTCCAGAAAAATTTCGGGCTTCATTTCAGTCGACTGAACAGAGAATCCAGTCGACTGAACCCAATTTCCTGCATTTCCTACTTATTACCAATGAAGTGCAAACTCTCCCAACTTTCAATCGGACGAGCACGGACGCTAGGGATTTACGCCAAGCGGCTACCCGGCCCTATAAGCACTTCGATTCATCACTAAAAACATGATCAAAACATCAAAGTTAGGATTTCAAAGAATTGAACCCAAACACTAAAAATTCGGATATTCACCAATTCAATCCAAACTAAAAGCAAGTGCATATGAACAAGTGCTAGGAATTCATACCCAACATCAATGAAATCAAGAGAAGTAGATGTGAGTTCAAAACTCACCTTTAACCCAAAAACAAGAAGATGGAGCTCAATAACAAGGAGAAGACCAACCAAACACTACTTCAACTCAACAAGCTTCAACTAAGAATAAAACACATATTTCCCAATTTAGGTTTAGGAAATTTTCTGAAATTGAAGAGGAGAAGAGTTGGAGAAGATGAAGAAGAGCTTACCAATGGATTCTCTTTGATTTTGGAGCAAGAATCAAGTTTACAAGAAGAAACTAGGGCTTGCAATTTCTATTTCCTCTTCCCTTCCACCATTTTCAGTTCTAGCTTAAGAAATGAAATGAAATGAGGATGAATGAAGAGAAGGGGTTGGGTTAGGGTATTAGTTAAACTAGTGGGCTGAACCCAAACCCAAAACCCAATAGAAAAAGGGTCAAAATTTCACAAACTCCAAACATATCAAATTATACTCAAAAAGATCGCAAATGCCATTTTGGAACCAATGGAGGTAGTTTCGAGTTCCAATTCGGCCATTTACAGAAAGTAGCTTTTCGGACCCAAAATCCGACTAACGACGTTATATTTAAATTAAACATTTAAATATCAAATCGTTAAATATGCGGGTTGTTACAGATCTCCCCTCCTTACAAAATTGCGTCCCCGCAATTCCTAGAGACGATATTTGTAACAACCACATACATACAATCAATCAAAAGAAAAGGAAATAAGCTCGAGATGAAAAGACATACTCACCGTTTCAAAGTGAAGAAAGAAAACCCGGATAAGATCGCTCGACAAACTCTCTGGTTTCCCAAGTACAGTCATTGGGATTAGCGGACCATTGAACTTTAACGAGCGGCACGTCCTTATTCCAAAGGTGTCGCACCTCTGTGTCAAGTACGCGAATAGGTTGCTGTACAATAGATAAGTCCGATGAGACCTCAAGCTCTTGCAAATCAGGAGAAGCAATAACAGAATCCGACTCCCGAAGACACTTCCGAAGTTGCGAGACGTGAAACACGTCATGAATGCCAGATAAATGAGCTGGAAGTGAAACTCTATAAGCCACAGGGCCAATACGTTCAGTAATAGAAAATGGTCCTATAAAGTGAGGAGCCAATTTCCCAGTCGTACTGAAACGCATAACCCCTTTCAAAGGAGAAACACGAATAAAAACAAGATCACCAATTGAGAATTCGAGTGGCTTCCTACGGTTGTCCGCGTAGGATTTCTGGCGACTTTGTGCCTCTTTCATTCTCAACTGGATAAGATCAATCTTCTCGAAAGAATCACGAACAAAATCCGGACCAAGAATAAGCTTCTCTCCAGATTCCAACCAACAAGAAGGTGATCGACATGGCCTTCCATATAAGGCTTCGAAAGGAGCTATACCGATACTAGATTGAAAACTATTGTTGTAGGAGAACTCTACAAGAGGTAGGTGATCCTCCCAACTTCCACCAAAATCAAAAATACAAATACGGAGAAGATCTTCCAAGATACGATTCACCCATTCAGTCTGTCCATCAGACTGCGGATGATAAGCTGTAGAAAAATTAAGCTTCGTTCCCAAAGCTTGCTGAAGACTCTTCCAAAAATGACTCGTGAATAAAGGATCACGATCACTCACAATAAAACTAGGAACACCGTGAAGTCTCACGATTTCCCTGACATATAACTTAGCCAAATGCGAGGCAGTCCTATTAGACTTAATAGGGACAAAATGAGCAGACTTAGTGAGGCGATCAATAATAACCCAAATACTAGAATGACCCGATCTCGAACGAGGTAGGCCGTCAATGAAATCCACAGAAATCTGATCCCATTTCCACAATGGAATCTCAAGAGGCTGAAGAAGACCCAAAGGACGCTGATGCTCGGCCTTAAAACGCTGACAAGTTATGCAATTGCTCACATAACTCGCCACATCGCGCTTCATGCCTTCCCAATAATAAAGACGACGCATATCGGCATACATCTTGCTACTACCGGGATGAATGGTATACCTAGAACGGTGACAGTCATCAAGAATGTCATGCCTAAGTGCAAGATCAGAAGGCACAAAAGGACGGTTTTTCTTACGAAGACACCCATGAGAATCAGTGCTAAAATCTTGCAACGCCTCATCACAAGATCCAGACTCACAAAGCTGAATAAGATGCAACAAATCAGGATCACGCCGCTGAGCATCGGCAATATGATCCAACAAAATAGGTCGAGCTCCCAAACTAAATAATAGAATAGGAGAATTAAAAGATGAACCTCGATCCCGAATTTCACAAAAAGATAGAGTCTCAAGAATATTCCATTCGGCAAGCATCATAGAAATAACAGCCGAATGTTTGCGACTAAGCGCATCTGCAACACAATTACCCTTACCAGGGGTATACTGGATATCAAAGTCATAGGAAGCAAGAAACTCGGGCCAACATTATTGTCTCATATTGAGTTCCTTCTGAGTGAACAAATACTTCAAAGATTTATGATCGGTATAGAGAATGAAGCGCTCGCCCAATAAATAGTGTCGCCAAATCTTCAAGGCAAAGACAATGGCGGCTAACTCAAGATCATGAGTGCCATAGCGGACTTCATTCCGACGCAGTTGCCTAGAAGCATAAGCAACTACCTGATCCTTCTGCATAAGAACAGCACCGAGACCACTACCACAAGCATCGGTGTAGACAACAAGATCATGATTCCCCTCGGGAACCACAAGAATAGGAGCATAAGTGAGAAGTTCCTTTAATGACAGAAAGGAAGCTTCACACTTGTCGGACCAAATAAAACGAATGCCTTTCCGAGTAAGGCAAGTAAGAGGAAGCACAACACGGGAAAAATCCTTAATGAACCGACGGTAATAACCCGCCAATCCAAGGAAACTACGAATCTCATGTACATTCTCAGGCCTCTTCCAATTCTGGATGGCTTCGATCTTTGAGGGATCGACAGAAATGACATCGGAAGATACAACATGGCCTAAGAACTTAACCCTATTCTCCCAAAAATGGCACTTGGAGAATTTGGCTCTAAGCTGATGATGACGGAGGGTACTCAAGACAATTCTCAAGTGATTAGCATGCTCAGCTTCAGACTTAGAATAAATAAGGATATCATCAATGAACACAAGGACGAACTTATCGAGATATTCCCGGAATATTCGATTCTTGAGATCAATAAAGAAAGCAGGAGCGTTCGTCAAACCGAATGGCATAACGAGCCACTCAAAAGAACCATAACGAGTGCGGAAATCGGTAAGCGGTATGCTATCCTCCGCGACTCGTAATTGATGAAAACCTGTCCCAAGGTCGAGTTGAGAAAAGACCTTAGCACCACTCAATAGATCGAACATATCATCGATTCTAGGCAATGGATACCTATTTCTGATGGTTAACTCGTTAAGCTTGCGATAGTCAATGCAAAGCCTAAGAGTTCCATCGGACTTCTTCACGAAGACGACCGCGGATCCCCGCGGAGAAAAACTGGACTGAATCAACTGCTTGGACTCAAGCTCTAAAAGCTGATTTTTGAGTTCCTCATTTTCCTTTGTAGACATCCTCGTGGGAGGACGACTAACTGGCTGCGCGCCTGGAATGAGATCAATGCGGAACTCAATTGCCCTCTTAGGTGGTAAACCCGAGACAGGCTCAAAAACATTAGAAAAGTCACAAGCAATAGGAATACGAGATATATCATCATCATCTCGCGAGTCAAGAGAATATAAAGCCATTTCGGAATTATCCACATCCCAAAGAACAAGAGATAACTGAGTAGGCAAATCCGGATGTCGAAGATACAAAATTCTCTCCGAACAAATAATCCTGGCATCATATCTCACTAGCCAGTCCATACCCAAAATCAAATCAAATCCCAAACAAGAAATAACGTGCAGATTCGTACGAAAAGAAAAACCACATAAAACAATCTCAACATCATCACACAGCAGGCTAAGGGTCGCGGATCCCCCAATAGGATTCGCAATCCTTAAAGAAGTAACCATACAAGAAACATCCAAAGATAAATCATCAACGAGCTTCTTCGATACGAAAGAATGTGAAGCACCCGTATCGAAAAGAACTCGTATACTATGGTCATAAAATAAAATAGAACCTTCCAAAATGGATGGAGATATACCTTTGGGCTGAGAGGGACCTTTAGAAGCCTTGGTAGCATAAAGATTGCTAGACTTAGCACCAGCCGGAACAGTAGGGCAAGCTGAAACATGATGACCTTCCTTCTTGCAATAATGGCAGAAGAGAGGTTTAGGACATACTTGAATAATATGATCCGGAGAACCACAATTAAAACACTTTCGAACGAAAGGTGTTCCGGAAGACTGAGGCTGAGAACTAGGACCACCAGTCTTCTTCTTCTTAGAAGGAAAAGGCCTGGACTTCTGAATTGGAAACGGCCTCTTGTTGGGGTTCTTGAAAACCTCAACATCAACATCACTATCACACTCCTTCTCGACGGTCTCGAGATGAAGTGCCGAATCAACCAACTCCTCAAAAGAAAGTTTAAGTTGGAGCAACAAAGATTTCTTAAGATATTTCTTAAGACCAGAGACAAACTTCAGATTCTTCTTATAAGAAGTGCTAATGAATTCAAGACCATACTGAGATAAAGCCTCGAATGATGCAACATACTCAGAAACAGAAGATATCCCTTGCTTCAACTCAAGGAAGCGACGGGTCAATAAAACTTTTTCAGATTCAGGAACGAACTTGAGTTCAAATCGTCCCCGAAACTGAGTCCAAGAAAGAGTAGACTCATCAATCTCGGCTACAAGAAGCTCATACCAATCAAGAGCACGCTCTTGTAATAAGCTAGAAGTTACAAGAACTCTATCATGGTCAGAAAGATCCATGCGAGAGAAAATACGCTCGCACGTGCGAAGCCAAGCTTGGACTTCAAGAACAGACTCGGAGCCCTTAAACGGCTTTCCTCCAAGATGAGAAAAATCACCGCACTGACGTGCAAAGGCAGACTTGCGAGGTGGAGATACTCAAGGAGGAACTGGAGGCTGAGTGCTCCTAAACAATTCCAAAAACTGATTAGCAGACATATAAACACCATCCGGATGTGTGCCACTGGATTGCCCAACATCCGAACGTCGTCCCCTGCCTCTTCCAACCATACGCTGAAAGTAAGATAAGAACAAGATTATTCACATGGTAGATACTTCATTACGGTATACTACGGAATAAAATGCATTCCTAGACGTATTCCCCAAATTCTATCTAACCATGATGGAATAAAGAGACACGATGATTCAAAGGTTTGTATCACTTGTATACTTTGATGTACTGTAATATGTGCTCTATTCTGTGTTTGTCATACTTTGTTCTGAACCTCGCTCTGATACCACGCTGTGACGCCCCACCTCTATACCCACGCTAGCCAAGGACACTACAGAGTAATGCCGTCAACTAATACGGAGAATAAGGCTAGTTAGGAGCGACCATCTATAGCCTTGCTCTAACTATCTATTGAATATATCGACAATAGTCATACCAAACAGATCGACATATCCAATGAATACTTAAAACAAAACCATAGGTGGTTGGAGGATCTATCAGAACAGAATATAACAACTCAAATGTAATATACATCACAGAACAGTAGATCATCATATACATATATACAGATACATAACAGAGTATGCAAACTAATACATGTCAAGTGGTATAGCAAACCACAATATACAGACGAGTCAAAAGAATACATATCAGAGTTACAACAAAATAGGACTACACAAAAGCTATAACAAAAAGGAACAAGCTGAATAGTCCATGCGGAAGAAAAATAGGCTAAGTCCAAAAGCACCTAACCTGAAACAACTCGGTCTGACCCGAGTATGAAATACACGGGTCAGTCTAGATAAACAAATCAGTTAGATAAACTGAACAATAATAAACCTGCAAGGTTACAAAGCATAATAGATATCTCTAAAAGAGATAACACAATCATCTAACGAAAGATGAATCATATAGAACAAGCCTCATATCATCGGCAACATATAGAAACAAAGGATAAGAATATCCCAAAGCAAGCCAAAAGGCAATAACAAATACCAATAAGGTATACAAGTTCCACAAGGTAAACGCTACGCATCATGCGGCTCATAATGACCAACGTCGAAGGGCGATACCTAGGGAATATACGTATGAATGAAACATCAGAAAATTTGCTCGAGCTCAGTACTGTACAAACAAGGATCCATGAGCCCGAAGACTCCAAACCCAATATCACCCATGCGGCTCATAATGACCAACATCGGAAGCGATACTAAACGGCAACAAACCCGAAGGCAACAAACCGTAGTGGTGAAGGTCGAAGACCCAGTACTGGACACCACTAACTGGCGGAATGTGTCATAACTCTCAAAAAGGAATCAAAAAGTGGTAACGTGAGTCCCATAACCACTCGTTCGCAATAAACGGTTTACTATCCGTTAGTTAATTTCACACTCAAAGCAGTACAAAGTTCACCTCATATCATCGGTAAACCAAACCCGAAGGTCAAAACGATCAATTGAATAGGTCGGGGATTAATCGGAAAGGTAAACGTACAGATTCGTGGTCCGTGTTTTGCCTAACCATTTAATCACCCTTCCACTTCGCTCGAAGTGCGAAATTGTGCGTGTGTTTAAATAGAATTTATAAATTGGAGAAGGGAGCTTTTAATATAATTCAAAAGATTATTTTATAAAAAACCCGTGAATGAAGTCAAGGGTAAGTTATCAAAGCCAAAGAAGCAATAACAACCACTAAGAACCAACATGAATCGATAAAATCCGGAAAACCAATCAAAACGAGCATAAATAGGCAAAATAGGAAAACAGGAGCAGGTCAGTCGACTGAAATCCCTGTTCAGTCGACTGCAAATTGTCCAGAAAAATTTCGGGCTTCATTTCAGTCGACTGAACAGAGAATCCAGTCGACTGAACCCAATTTCCTGCATTTCCTACTTATTACCAATGAAGTGCAAACTCTCCCAACTTTCAATCGGACGAGCACGGACGCTAGGGATTTACGCCAAGCGGCTACCCGGCCCTATAAGCACTTCGATTCATCACTAAAAACATGATCAAAACATCAAAGTTAGGATTTCAAAGAATTGAACCCAAACATTAAAAATTCGGATATTCACCAATTCAATCCAAACTAAAAGCAAGTGCATATGAACAAGTGCTAGGAATTCATACCCAACATCAATGAAATCAAGAGAAGTAGATGTGAGTTCAAAACTCACCTTTAACCCAAAAACAAGAAGATGGAGCTCAATAACAAGGAGAAGACCAACCAAACACTACTTCAACTCAACAAGCTTCAATCTAAGAATAAAACACATATTTCCCAATTTAGGTTTAGGAAATTTTCTGAAATTGAAGAGGAGAAGAGTTGGAGAAGATGAAGAAGAGCTTACCAATGGATTCTCTTTGATTTTGGAGCAAGAATCAAGTTTACAAGAAGAAATAGGGCTTGCAATTTCTATTTCCTCTTCCCTTCCACCATTTTCAGTTCTAGCTTAAGAAATGAAATGAAATAAGGATGAATGAAGAGAAGGGGTTGGGTTAGGGTATTAGTTAAACTAGTGGGCTGAACCCAAACCCAAAACCCAATAGAAAAAGGGTCAAAATTTCACAAACTTCAAACATATCAAAGATTATACTCAAAAAGATCGCAAACGCCATTTTGGAACCAATGGAGGTAGTTTCGAGTTCCAATTCGGCCATTTGCAGAAAGTAGCTTTTCGGACCCAAAATCCGACTAACGACGTTATATTTAAATTAAACATTTAAATATCAAATCGTTAAAATATGCGGGTTGTTACATCTTTTCCCCAGCATCTTGGCCACACGTATGTGCTTCTTTCCCCACGTTAAAACTCCCAGGTCTTCTTCACGTTAAAACCCATATGGCCGCCATCAATCAATAAATTTTTGCAACCTCCTCGTGTAGTTTGAAGACGATCAACTACCACTATCATGAAGAGCTTCGCGCGAGCCACCTTCGTCTTCAATCTCACAGAGCTCGGCCCCCTCCTTCTCTCGAAAAGCGTGCGTGACCGGCTTCCCTTTGGCTGAGCATTGCCGTTGATTCGTGCATCGAAACTCGATCATAACCGTTCATATCGAAGCTCTCATCGAGCTCTACATCTTTGCAGTTGACAACTTTCACTAAATGTTTGTGGATTGACCAAGAATTGAAGAATAAGATAGCACGTTTTTGGCCGTGCATTTCTATGGTGGCGGCTAGGGTTTAGATGTTAGGGTTTCTAAAATTATGAAGATGATGGGTCCTTTTATAGAAATTCTACCAAAAACACTATTCATTTCTATTTTTTTTTTTGAACTCCGATTTACGTGCGGTGACCGGCGTTTGTAGGGTTTACCCCGCGTTCCAGACACAATGAAATAGGTTTCGGTAGCCAATTCGATAATCTGTGCGAGTTACGGCAATAAACGATCGATTTAAAATTAAATCGGTTAATCAATTTTCTAGGCGCTTTGGCTTGCCCCGGACAAACCGTAAATCCAATTGACACGAAATTTGAAACCATACAATAATATAACATTACGGATTCGATGATACGAGTTTTGTCGAAATCCGAGACTGTTTGAAAAATGGCTATTTTAGCTCATCAATTTAAATATTAAAATATTCAATTTTCACAAATTAACTTTAAATTCGATTTTAAAAGTTCAAAAACATCTTTCTAACTCCAACATGATTAAATAAAATTTTACAAATCAATTTTAATCATATTTGACCCAATTTTCAATTATTTCTGTAATTTCAACTATTAAATTATCGATTTAATTATTCAATAAAATCCAATTATTCGAAATAAAATTTATTCGACTTACAAACCTTACTTGTTAATATTTAAATTCAATTAAATATACAAATTTTAATTAATAGAAATTCTGGGTCGTTACAGACTTCCCCCCTTAAAAGAATTTCGTCCTCGAAATTACCAAGTAAGAAAAAGTTATAGAATCCATTTACTTTTCAAAACAAACCATTCAAATTGGATTTTTTCAAATCTCTTAAGTGTTTAACTTTTCCAAAATTCATAGTTAAACTTATTACAAAATCTTTACTAAGTTTCCAAATCCAAACTTAGTTTCAAAAATTTCCTAATTTTCTCAAAAAAAAATTAACGCCTTAAATTTTCGGAAAAATTCGCCAGAGTCTCCTTTGCGCGGCTCGATCCGAAAAAAATAACAGTATATATATCACAAATATACATCTCATCAAGTGATGAGGCATCCCGTAGGGAAAAAAGTGTATAAGTATGATATTTAATCCGAGATATGTACCTCATTTATTATTAGCGAGCATATGCGGCTCATATAGCGCGAAAGCGAGTTCCAAATGCGAAGCAAGTGCAATCCGCGCCTACTAAACACTCAATCAAACAAATGAGAACGTTTATATGTGAAAATAATATCAATATACAACATATAGCAACATAACAACTACATGCGCCAACATAGCAACGCACTCAAAAGCAACAAATGCAACTATCAAACAACTATCATTCAATAATCATCCAACAAATCAATAACCAAATCAATATTCTTTCATTTCTCATTAACATTCAATGAATTGGTTTTTTTCATTTTAATCACATTTGATTTGTTAACATTGGCCTTTACAAATATTCATTTATTCATTTCCAATTAGTATACATTCACTAATTTACATTTATTTTAGTTCACTTCCAAATCAAATTCAATTCTATTCAAATTCATTTTCTTCCAATTTGAATTCAATTACATAGCTCTCAATTTTGCTAATTTACTTTCATTACACTTAATGGATTTTACACAATCAACTAAAAATCAAATAACAACCAATGTATATTCAACATAATCAAATTATTAAATTTACATTCAACATTCAATTTGGTTCAACACTTTTAATTTCAATTGGTTTAACATTTAATTGATTTTCATTCAATTATTCAACTTCCAATAACATTAGCTTTTAACGAATTAACACTTCATCCATTATTCTATATCAATTCTATTTACATTCGACTGTTTAGCCTTCAATCCATTTATTAATTTAATTACCCATTCCTTTAACAATATAAGGTTGAATTTCAGTTATATAACTCAAGTTCATATTCATCACTTCACTTATTTATAACAATTTCAACTTCACCACTTAAGTTATATTCCATTTCAACTTCATTTACATTTTACTTCCATTATACAACTTAAGTTCACTTCTAATTTATTTCGAATTCTATTTCATTTAACTTTTACTTAAGTCAAATTCATATCAACATTCAAATTCAGATTTTGTTTTGCTTAACAAAATTGTTTAACCATTTTAACTATTGGTTTCACTTACATTTTCTCATTTTCTAAGTTATACAACTTATATATATTTAAACTTCCAAATCCATTTACTTATCCAAAGCTAAATGTTAACCCCGTTCCAGCCTACAAGTTAAGGGGCCCACGAGTTAAAGGAGTCGACGAGTTAAGGCCTGGGATGAGCCACGACTTAAGGTGTTTAACGGCTCAGGAAGGATCTACGACTCAGGAAGCCTCACGACTCATCGAGTCACCGACTCAATAAGTTAATGACCTAAAGCTCAAAGCGACTTAAAGGGTTACGACTCAAGGGGTTAACGGTTCACAAGGCAGGACGGCTCAATAAGTTACCGACTCATCAAGACTATCGTCTCAACGACTTGAAGGAGCAGAGTGGCTTAACTAGTTAACGGCTCACAACACAGACCGACTCAATGCATTACCGACTCATCAAAGGTATTGCCTCAGCGACTCAACAAGTCCACGACTCATCATAAGAAACGACTCAAGAGGATTGACGACCTAAGAAATGACTTGACGACTCATAACTCAGGATGACTCGTCCGCGACATAAAGCCACTGAGTCGTATTCCGTTGCCACAATGCATGTCCCAGTGAGAATTGACTCGCCAACGACTCAGGACTTGGCTTAGAATCCAGCAAGAGAATGAGCTAGTGAGAAGACCAAATGCTTAATCAGATAAGCCGGCCACGACTCAACTTGACTCGGCCACGGCTTAGCCTGAGTCGGTCACGACTCAGGACTTGGGCGAAAAATTTCTATCCAGATTTGCCTATAAATACATGGCCACCCCCAACATTCAGGGGACTTTTGGCTCATTCATTTCAAGCGCCGTTACTCTGCTGCATTCTGAGCTACTTCAACACCTTCAAGGAACTTCACGAAGAAATCAAACATGTCTAACATGTGTTCAAAGATTTGGATCGACATTGAAGTTTAGGCTACTTGTTCTAAGTCACTTGAAACTCAAAGTGTGTTGTAATCAAAGTGTAACTGCATTGACTTGTAATCAAATCGTCAATAAAGATATTCAAAGTGGACGTAGGCTCTCTCTTAAGCCGAACCACTATAAAATTGCTGTTGTTTACTGTTTTTTCACTATTATCTGCTTATAATCTGTTCCCGAGCTGTCGGGTGGTGCTTTCACAATCTCACTTCATACACCGGGGTGTTAGCGTTCAAATTTTAGCGTTAACATTTTTGGTGCTTCCATTAAGAGTTGAACTCAGGAGAACTATCATCATTGCTTCACAGAGGTTTGTAGAGAGAATTTCCTTGAAAACCAGAAGTCTATCCGAGATTATGGCTCCTGGAAGGAAAAGTAGATCTGTCAGATCTGGGAATATTCAAGAGGGAACCTCCGCTTCCCCTATACCAAATCAAGCCACTCCAGCTATCGGGGTTACAAAGGCAGAGCTGGATGCTGCAATCTTAGGGCTGAACCTACAGATCAATGCCCAAAATGCACAATTCGAGGCTCAGAATGCCCAGAATGCCCTAATTCTGAATAGGTTGAACGATTTGCTTGGGGCAAACCGTCGACCGGCAGGTAATGAAAGGAATTTTGCTTGCAACATTCATGAGGCTGAAGAAAGGAATGCTCCTGAAAGGGCTGCTAGTCCCTTTGAACAAACACTTCCTGAGGTTGGTGGATCTAGAACTCGACATGATGAGGAGTATCTTTCTGGAATGGTCCGACAAATCATGAAAGAGAGTATGCAGAGGGTTGAAGACGAGAAAGAATGGGGTTTTGCCCCAAGTAAAACTCCATTTACTGAGAAAATCTTGAAGGCTGAATTCCCAAGAAAGTTTGTCCCTCCAACCATTCCAGCTTACAAAGGAACAAGTGATCCGAACGAATTCTTGTATAAGTATGATTGGCACATGACAGGTGCCAGGGCTTCTGATGAAATAAAGTGCCGATATTTTCCCGTATACCTGGAAGGCGTAGCTCTGCTTTGGTTCACCAAGCTGCCAGTCCGATCTATCGATCAGTTTTCTGACTTAACCCGAAAGTTCAAGGAGCAGTTCAGACTATACGCTTCAAAAGCCAAAGATATTATGTCATTGTCAAGTTTAGAACAGAATCCGGGTGAAACTATCAGATCTTTCTTGAATCGCTTTAATATAGCACTGGCCGAGGTAGACAATGCAGAACCACGGATGATCTTGACCTATCTAATGAGGGCCATCGACAAGTCGAGCGAATTTGGGAAATGGCTAAACATGAAGGAACCAAATTCCCTTGAAAAATTCTATAAAAAAGCAGATGAATTCATGCGCTTGGAAAGCCGTCCCGTACCGGTAAAGGCAGTGCTGGAAAAAGCTGAAGATAACACTGTTGCTCCACGCAAGAATGAATCTGTAGGGCAAAAAAGGGAAAATAACAATGGGAAGAAACAGAGTAATCTGAAGAATCCCCGATCCTTCAAGCCATCAGAATATACTCCTTTATCAGATACGCCAGAGCGTATCTACCTTGCCACTAAAGATTCTATTGACTTTCCTAAACCTCCTCCTCTAAGGACCGGGAAAAAGGCTATACAGAGTGGGAAGTTCTGCCGCTTCCATAATCAACCCGGTCACGAGACCGACGAATGCCGCCAGTTGAAAAATCTGATTGAAGAGTTGCTAAGGGAAAACAAACTGCAGCAATTTGTGAAAAAGAATAGCAACAATCCTGCTTCATCTAGTCAGGGGCAACAGGCTCCTACTCATCAGCCTAGGACGAGTGAGAAGGCTGCAGGGCGTGAATCTGGAAGGCCCATTATCAATGTCATTACAGGAGGACCTCACCCAGCGGGCAGAAGCTGGGGTGAGATGGAAAGGTATACCCGAGCTTTAAAGTATGTACCGACCAAGGAAGATGTATTCGTTTTGGAAGGTGCTACGCCCTTGAAGCAACAAAGAACTTTCGATGATGATATTGTGTTCAAAGCTAGGGATTCCGCAGGTATTGAAGCTCCTACCTTGGATCCCTTAGTCATCTCGGCTGGTATCGGGCCAGCTATTGTCAGAAGAGTTCTCATTGATTGTGGCGCATCCTGCAATATCCTCTTCAAGAAAACATTCGACCAAATGAAGATCCCTATGGCTGATGTGCAAGCCTCATTGTAGAAAATTGCCGGCTTCACTGGGGAGCCAAAGCAGCCGGTAGGAACCATTGATTTGTTTGTGGAACTTGGAGAAGGAGAGAGAAAAATGGTCCGCAAGCAAACTTTTGTGATTGTCGACGAATTTTCTGCTTACAATGCTTTCCTTGGTCGTCCAACTCTGGCAGCGTTCAAAGCTGTTCTTGCCCCGTGGTGCCTCACTATTAAATTCCCTACAGACAATGGAGTAGGAGTTATAAAAGGGGATCAAAATGCTGGGCGAGAGTGTTATCTGACAGAGCTACGAGAAACCAAAAAAAGAGAAATGGGAAAGAATGCGGCAGCCCCAGTCCGCATCAAAGAACCAGCCTTGTAGCAATTACAGGGCGGACCCTGCACTGGCGAGCACAGCGGAGCAAGGAAAGAGATGGACCCTAGAAAAGTCAGTGCAGGGGAAAATAGAGTGGTACCAGTGGAAACGACAATACCAATACCTGTTGACCCAAAGGACCCAAACAAGGTGTTGAATGTGGGTTCACAACTTAATGCGTCAATTCAGAATATCTTAATATCTTTTTTAAAGGCAAATCTGGATGTTTTTGCTTGGACTCATGCCGATATGTGCGGAATATCCCCAGAAGTTGCAGTACACGCTCTAAATATTGATCCAAAATTTACACCTGTGAAACAGAAAAGGAGAACTCAAGGTCCAGAAAGGTCGGCGGCATTAAAAGAAGAAGTTGATCGGCTCATGGAGAATAATTTTATCAAAGAATCTACCTATCCGAATTGGGTTTCAAATCCAGTGCTGGTTAAGAAAGCCAACGGAAAATGGAGAGTATGCATCGATTTTTCAGATCTAAACAAGGCCTGCCCCAAAGACTGCTTCCCATTACCCAGAATCGACCAACTGGTAGACGGAACAGCGGGACACGAATTGTTATCTTTTATGGATGCTTACTCCGGATATAACCAGATCATGATGCATGAGCCAGATCAGGAGGACACGAGCTTTATCACCGACACTGGTCTTTACTGCTACAGAGTTATGCCCTTCGGGTTGAAGAATGCAGGGGCAACATACCAAAGACTTGTTAATGCTATGTTCAAACCGCAACTGGGCAAGACTATGGAATTCTATGTCGATGACATGTTAGTAAAGTCTAAGAAAGCAGTGGATCACATAGAACACTTAGCAGACATGTTTGCAGTCCTCCGAAAATACAGAATGAAGCTCAATCCTTTAAAATGTTCATTTGGAGTGGAATCCGGCAAGTTTTTAGGTTTCATCGTGAGCGCTAGGGGCATTGAGGCCAGTCCAGCTCAAATTACTGCATTAAAAGAAGTCAAAGCCCCTAGAACAAAGAAGGAATTGCAAAGTCTCAATGGAAAAGTCGCCACCTTGAGTCGGTTCATTTCCAAAGCCACAGATAAATGCATCCCATTCTTTGACGCCCTAAAGAAAGGAAAGAAAAACTTCGATTGGACTCCCGAATGCCAAAAAGCCTTTGATGAATTGATTCGCCATATGGAAACGCCTCCAATACTTTCTAGGCCTGGCGATGGCGAGGATCTTCCTATATACTTGGCAGTATCATCTCATGCTTTAAGTGCAGCGTTGATACGAGAAGACAAAAGGATTCAACATCCAGTTTACTATATCAGCAAAAGACTCACTGGGGCAGAGATGAATTACTCTAAGTTGGAAAAACTCGCCTATTGCCTACTAATTGCATCTAGGAAGTTGAGGCAATATTTTCAAGCTCATCCTATCAGAGTCCTCACTAATCAACCTTTAAAGCAAGTCCTGTTTCGCCCTGAGACTTCGGGTCGTCTTCTAAAGTGGAATATTGAACTCAGTCAGTATGACATCACTTATCATCCCCGAAAAGCAATCAATGGACAAGCTTTAGCGGATTTCATCGTAGAATTCACAGATAAGGGTAATAGTGAGGAGGAAACGGTCGACGATTCCCCAATCCAATGGAAGTTATATGTCGATGGTGCGAGAAACGACTCCTGTTCTGGAGCCGGAGTTGTACTTGAGACCCCTGAAGGCCGATCATTATGCTATGCACTAAGATTGGAATTTCCTTCAACAAATAATGAAGCAGAATACGAAGCCCTTATCGCTGGCTTAAGGATTGCTAAAGAATTAAACATCCGAGCGTTACAGATATTCAGTGATTCTCAGCTTATTGTATGCCAAGTCAAAAAGGAATTCCAAGCAAAAGGGGGGAATCTGCCCGCCTACTTGTCAAAGGCTTGGTAACTCCTGGGTGATTTCGATCATTACATGATAAGTCACATTCCTCGAGAAGAAAACATGAAAGCAGATTCTCCCGTAAAGTATTCTAGCACAGGCAAAGCTCAATTTCTGGAGTTAACTCCAGTGGAGGTCCTGTCAACTCCTAGCATTGATGAGATGGACATTGATTGGATCATGAGCATGTCTCAAGAGCAAGAATCATGGATGACTCCGATAACAGAATATCTGCTCAATGGATCCTTACCAGGGAACTCAAAAGAACGACAAAAGCTACTAAGAAAAGCCTCTCGATATATAATCCAGGATGGCCGATTATACAGACGGGGATTCTCAATGCCATTACTTCGATGTGTATCCAGGGAAGAGTCCAAAGCAATCCTAGCGGAGGTACATGGAGGAGAATGTGGTGATCATTCAGGTGGCCAAACATTAGCAAAGAAAATTCTCCGATACGGATATTTTTGGCCAGAAATTAATCGAGATGCAGCAGAGTATTCCCGAAAATGTGACAGATGCCAAAGATTCGCCAAAATTCCTAGAGCTCCTTCCACTGAACTAACACAGATGGTCAGTCCATGGCCGTTTGCAATATGGGGGATAGACCTTGTAGGACCGTTACCAACTGCCAAATCTGGAATTAAATATGCCATTGTTGCTGTAGATTATTTTACTAAGTGGGCAGAAGCTGAACCACTGGCTACTATCACCTCAAAGAAGATGATAAGTTTTGTGACTAAAAACATCATTTGCAGATGCGGTGTGCCTCAAAAAATAATTACAGACAATGGTACTCAGTTTGAAAGTGAAGAATTCCAAGATTTTTGCAAGCGATTCAAAATCCGGAAAAGCTTCTCAGCAGTGGCTCATCCGCAGGCAAATGGGCAAGTGGAAGCCGTGAATAAAATTATTAAGTCAACCATCAAAAAGCAACTTGAAAGAGCAAAAGGTGGTTGGATCGATAAGCTACCACTGGCACTATGGGCATACAGAACCACTCACAAAACTGCGACTGGGCACACCCCGTTTTCATTAGCATACGGGTCAGAGGCAATGATTCCGGTAGAAATAGAGGTCCCTTCACATAGAAGAATCCATTTCAATCAAGCAGAAAACGAAAAGCTACAGCTTGAAGCGCTAGATCTACTTGATGAAAAAAGAGATGAGGCTAATTTCAGAATTGCAGCTCATCAGCAAAGGATAGCCAGACATTTCAATTCCAAAGTTCGCCAACGCAACTTTGAGATTGGAGACCTAGTCCTGAAGAGAATTATGACAGCGACATGTGTGTTTGGGCCAAATTGGGAAGGACCATATGTCATAGGTCAGAAGCTTCTTGACGGCACATTCAAACTCACTACTGTTGAAGGAGATCAAATTCCAAGGGCATGGAACAGCAATCATTTGCGTCCATACTTTACTTGAAAATTTTGTTGAAATATTGTAAAAAGAATTATGAATGTATGATTCTTGTAATTGAAGGCAATTGTAAAACTGATGCAAGTAAATAATGAAAAAATATAAAGTGGATGTAGGCCCAATTTCCTGGCCGAACCACTATAAATCTTGTGTTCCTTATTATTATTACATGTTTGCTTTATTTTCGATATAAAAAGTACATAGAATGTATTGCTGAAATGTCGATTTAAATTTTTGCAGACAATGGAAGTGAAACTTGCACATAATAAGACCAAGTGATTCTCGCCAAATTTCAAGTCACAAAAGCTCCGAATTCAAATCCTAGATAGGAAGTACTTCAATTGAACGGCCTATGATTTCGACAGAAATGGGCCTTTGCTAATAAATTGAGATCGTTTGAACAAACAAACATCCAATTAAGAAGCTGATGCTCGTTCTCACGAACTTGCCTGACATTGAAGTACACTTCCTTGGATTAAACAAGTTACTTGTAAGAAAAGGGAAGGAAAGCTTTAAAAAAAAAAAAAACAGGATCGCTGAAAAGGCATAAGCAAGTGGACAAGGGAACAACCAAAGCCATCACCGGCAGCACAAGTCCTCTTCGGAGGCGCAACTCTTCGGAGGATAAAGACCTCTAATGGGTCATACGCCACAAAAAAGAAAGTTCTCTACTCAACAAAAAAGATTGGAGGAGTCATGACCCTCCAACCATGAGAGAGTAACTTCCAGGCGATGAAAACCCTCTCTGAGGCACATTTCACCAGGAGTTGAAGTGTAACAGCCGCTCTTCGGAATTTCACTTCACCAGAGTTGAAATGCAAACAAAATAAAAGCCCTCCTCGGAGGCCCATTTCACCAGGAGTTGTAGTGTTACGACCTCTCTTCGGAATTTCACTTCACCAGAGTTGAAATGCAAACAAAATAAAGACCTCTTCGGAGGCACATTTCACCAGGAGTTGAAGTGTAACAGCCGCTCTTCGGAATTTCACTTCACCAAAGTTGAAATGCAAAACAAAATAAAGACCTTTCTGGAAGTCCACGTTTCACCGAGATTGAAATAAAACTTCCAAGTGTTGAAACGTGAAAAGGCTTTCTTCGAAGGCACAACTCTTTGGAGGTACACGTTTCACCAAGATTGAAATAAAACTTCCAAGTGTTGAAACGTGAAAAATCCCTCCTCAGAGGTACAACCTCCTCCCGGGGACACAATCAAAAAGAAAGACCTCTTCGAAAGCCCACGTTTCACCGAGATTGAAATAAAACTTCCAACTGTTGAAACGTAAAAAGGCTTTCTTCAAAGGCACAACTCTTTGGAGGTACACGTTTCACCAAGATTGAAATAAAACTTCCAAGTGTTGAAACGTGGAAAATCCCTCCTCAGAGGTACAAATTTCTATTTTAAAAAAAATCCTCATCAAGGGCATACTTTAACTTTCAAAGGAAGAGTGATTTACCTATTCTAGAAAATAACCTTCCTCAAAAAAAAAAGGAAGAAAGTTAAAGTACCCTTCAGAGGCCCGCTTTACCACATAGAAGAATTCACTTGGCAAAATGCGTACATAAGCAAAAGAAAAAAAAGAAAGTGATTTCTTCGAAGGACAAAGCGTAAAAACTTATATGAAGGAAGTTTTACTCTACGAAAAATTTCTTCAAGAATGAAGTAATTATTCTTCAGAAAATAAGAGTGCAAGTCCCCTCAAAGTATAAAATATTGCAGCAAGCTTATGGTATGGGGGCAACATGGTATAGTTACATACAAAATGGTATAGCTACATCGGTAAAGTACGCTCAAACAACATACCACAAGTTCACCGCAATATCATATAAATAAACTTGTGCAAAAATGAATAATAAATGCATTCTCAAATTCAAACAAGAGTCTGTACAAATAAAGGATCATTTTATTCAATTGCAGATACAGGTTTCAAAATAAAAAGCAGGGGCCGGTGCCTGCACAACATCCGACCATTACACAAAAAAGGAATCAAAAAGCCCGAAGCCCGACTCTTCACTTCTTCTTACCACCTTTGGACCCTTTGCCCGGCCGAATGATTAGCTTTTCAGGTCTATCTATAGGCATAAGGGAAGAAGGAGAGGGAGGTGCAACCGGTGCAACTTCCGGTTCTTCTTCAGTAGCAATGATTTTCTTCCCCCTCCTCTTCGATGTTCCGTGCTTCTTTCTTCTCTTCGAAGAAGACTCACTCCCCGGAGTAACAAGAGCGGACAAAACTACGTCATCAGAAGGAGTCCGCTCCGGAGAGATCTCGCCTCCTTCAAGTCCCTCGTCTTTCTGCTCTTGCGAAGCGATAAGGTCATCCAAGCCATGAAGAGCCTCAATTTGCTCCTCTTGTGACCCGGGCTGTGAAGCAGAAGGAGGAGTCACCTGAAGAGACGGAGGAGGGATAACCGGAGGAGGTGAAGTCTGCACAGCACTTGGTGTTTCAACTGCAGAAGAAGAGAAATTAAAAATATTAGTATCTCCCCAAAAGAAGGGAGATATGGGTTCGTCGAGATTCAAGAAGTAATCGAGAAGCTCATCAAACTTTTGAGGAGCAAGCAGGCGATCCACCTGAATCGGACCAATGTCAAAATTACATGAAGATGTTTGCTTCGTTAGTTCAATCTCATAATTTTGAGCCCCGATATCCTCCAAAGCCTCGTCATCAGTAGGGGTAATTACCCCGGTTCTTGTAGGAGGCAGCGAATGAGCATTGGAACCTGTGATGTCAACTTCAGAAGAAACTAAAGGACGTTCAGAAGTGGTAGGTGGTATTTCTTTTTCAGAACGTTCCCCTTCCGCCATTCCAGCCCGCACTCTGGCGAGTTGCTCTTTTCCCTTGGCAAGAGCGGCGCGGGCATCATCATCAAGATAATGCTCTTCAAGAGCTGACTCAGCGTAGCCAGCACCTTTACCACCGAGCATATCGAGTGCTTCCTCCCAAACTTCAGCTAATGTAATTTCATACTTAGGGCCTAGAAAGGCAAGGCTGCCACGCCCCAAAATGCTGTGCAGATAAAAATCAAATAATGTGGAGCCAATGTCAGCTTTGGTTGCTTGATGGGCCTCTTCGGCCGCAAGTTTACCAGCAACAGCCTCGTCACGCTCCTTTTCGGCCATAGCAAGTCGAGCTTTTAACATCTCTATCTCCAAGCTTTGAGAGCCGGTCTGTTCTCGCAGCTGTAAAGTTTCAGCGCGATATTCTTCTATGACCTTCTCCTTGTGTGTAAGCTTATCTTCGACTGCCCTTTGACTGGCATGCGCATCTCGTACTTGTTGCTGAAGCATGCTGTCCTTTTGAGAATAGAAAGTAGATGAAGTAGCTAATTCTTCCTTAAGCTTTTCTACTTCCGCTTCCAGCTTTTCATTATAGGAAGCAATACTTCTCATTTCGGCGTCATGCTGTTCGAAAGTCTTCTGCCACTCAGCCTTATCGTTCTCCATTGTGAGCATGGCCTCGAGATTGGCTCGGTTAACCCTCTGAAGCTCGTCGACAAGTTTTTGCCAGTTCGACATTCTTTCAATATCGGTCCTGACAGTATCAAGATTTCGCAGCATAGCCGATTTGTCGAGAGGAACCAAGTCGAGATCAAATCGAACCCCTCTCAGGCACCATTGAGGGAATCGACTTTGAAGAGTGGGAGGACCTTGCCCAACTTGGTATGCGGGCCGGTTGATGATTGTTTGAATGTCGGAACGAACGGGAGCAGGAGATTGAGCAGGAACATTTTGAGAAACTGTCGGCATTGTTTCTTCAGTAAGTTTAGCCCGCTTGCTAGAAGAATCGTCCATGTGACCTTTACCTCTTTCATCGTGAGTCTTTCTTTTTTGAATATCATCATCTCTGTGGGGAGGGTCGTGTCTTTCTTGTTCTCTTCGGTAACGTTCTTCATATGCTCGTCTCTCGTCTGCTTTCCTGATGGCCCTCTCTTCATCAGATTCTCTATAAGAAGGGAGGAAACGCCTATAATCATATTGGCTACGCCTCCCGTAGCGCTGGAAATCATCGTAGTATGAGCTGCTGCGCCCCATTGGAGAATCTGGAATAAAAATAATAAGCTTTAGAAATCTTCAAAGTATAAGAAGACGAATGCGTAGAAGTACTGAAAAATCCTAAGTGTTGTGTAACGTGTAAACTACACGCATCAAGTTACAGACCACTCTGTGGAGTAGAGGTAGTGATAACTTGAGTAGGAGGAGTTGACGTTTGTTGTAGAGAAGATGTCGCCTCGATTACAGAAGAGATAGTTTTGGAAACATCATCTTTGAAAAGTTCTTGAGAAGTCACAATTAAATCGCTCAACCCCTCGAAAACATCATCACCATCATGTTTTTTGGGACTTGCTTTCTCAACTCCTTCGTTAGCAGATCTTCCGGAAGATCGTGGAGGTTCTTCCTCTTCGATAACTGGGGCAAGTACAGACTTGTCAGACGGCCCCGCAACATCCTTCGGAATTGAACACTTCACTAGTGGAGTTTCTATAGAGGTTCCTCCCTGCATGTGCTCTTTAGCAGAGACCGGGGCATCAGGAGTTTCCGTCGGAGAATCGGGAATTTCAGTTGGGACTTCACGAAGTTGAGTGAAGCGAGAGGAATGAAGAAGCCCATATTGATGTAAAAATCCATCATTTAACAAAAACTTTATACTCCTCTCTTCTGCCGCCACGGCGTTCAATCTCTCAAAAATTTGCTTATAGCATGGATCTCTAGAGGGAGGAGGAAGTGCTAAAACAGGAAAAAAGAAGCAAAGTTAGCATTTAGCAACTCAGATTTCGAAAAGCCCAAGAATGGAGAAATAAAAACAGGAAAATCTTACTTCCTACTCTCCAAATGGCATAAAACCCTGGAGGGCAGCGAACAAAGAAATACTGATTTAGAAATCCATGAACGCTTTCAGGAAGATCGGTGATGAGTTTGCGGTTTCGAGCACTCCTTATAACTACGATAGAGGGATGATCTTTAATTTTTGTGAATGAGCAGAAGTAACAGATTTCCTCAAAGCTCGGTAATCGGTCCAGAACTCTACTAAATAGCACACATAACCCCATCAGAATGGCATGGCCATTGGGGTGCAATTGGAATGGAGAGATAGATAATCGAAGCAGGAACTGCTGAAGGAAGTCATTAAAAGGTGGTATGGCACCGCTCAAGCACATTTGGCGATTGACAGCAATAAAGCCAGAAGGGGGCCTATCTGCAGTATCATTTGGCCCCGGCAGTAAGGCATCAGCTTCGGCAATGCCAAACTGGGTGAGCAATTGGTTAAACACCCGCTGATTCAGAGTTGTGGAAGTTCTCTCCGGAGGGTTATCCAACAGGTTGGCTACTGGGAAGACATCTTCAGCCTGGCCCATCGGTTCATCTTGTTGAGATGTCATTCTACACAAGCAACTGGATGTTCAAATGCGAAGGTGCACGTTTCCTAAAAGTGTGAAGTGTTGTGCAGAACTAATGAAAATAACAAGTAAATATAACTGGAATTAAACTGGTCGACGATTGATCGACTACGGTAATTTCAGAACTTGTTAATTTAAAGTTCAAGCATAATATTAGTGCAGGCTGGTCAGTTTCAATTGACTATTTCAGTGTTGCTTTAATATTCTACTTGAAATCGATAGCACTTCGTTCACACGATTTGTTTAAGTTAACTATTTGTTATTAACTAATCTGTCATTTGATATGGGCGGTCGATGACAGTATATTCGTCCCAATTTTCTGTGAATGTTGTATTGAACAGATTGTTAGCCTGCAAGTCAAAATAACCTGTGAATGAATGCAATAAAATTCGACAGTTCAAAGTTTATGCAATGGTTCAAAGTTCTAGCAGAATTCACGCAAGTCCTAACTCGTCAACGGCTCAAAAAAATTTCCTACGGGTTAAGATAGATCGCTGATTCTATGGCTAGCTCGTCCACGACCTAAGGATTGGGAAGCGAGTTAAGTCAGGTCACTTCGATTTTGAGTTGTTGGTGTTTTGAGTCGGCAGTGCCCTAAGTCGCAAGTCGTAGAAAAAGGGAAAAGCTCTGGTTCAAAGTAATAAGAAAATCTCCAAGTCTTATCTCGGCCACGACTCAAGGCTTAGGTCGTGAAGCATGTTGGGTCGGATCATGGTTAAATCGCAAAGGTTGCTGGATCATACAAAAATGGCCGAGTCATACCTAAGGCAGTATTCGACTCTATCTGGCCAACTCATCACCTAACTCCTAACCAGTTTACCTTCTAACTTTTAACCCATAAACCATTTCACTCCTAACCTGTTAATCTTCCAACTTTTAACCCATTAACTCAATAAAACTCTCAATCAACAACCCTGGTCTTATCACGCCACTAAATCACCTCAAGACGCAAATCATCAGATCAGACAACCCTACATCCATTGATGGTTAGAGTGACCAAACTTGCAAGACTCAAGGGAGTAAATTGGAGGTAAGGACGGAGCGCATAGGTTAATGATGATCGACAATCGGAAGGGAAGCAAGATTGCTTACGTAATGTGGTGTCAGAGATGATCAGAGGAGAATCAAGTTGGAATCGCCTGTGAGAACTTGGAGAGACGTTAATGGCGGATGCGGTTTAGAGGATCGCTGATAAGAAGTGGGAGATAGGAGGAACGAGTCAAGCGTTTTATATCTGGAAGAGCTGGAACTCGAATCGGCACGCCCGAGTTATGATAAGTCGAAGCACACGACTTACGACTTAAGCATGTGCTTCGAGGGGCAAATGTTAACCCCGTTCCAGCCTACAAGTTAAGGGGCCCACGAGTTAAAGGAGTCGACGAGTTAAGGCCTGGGATGAGCCACGACTTAAGGTGTTTAACGGCTCAGGAAGGATCTACGACTCAGGAAGCCTCACGACTCATCGAGTCACCGACTCAATAAGTTAATGACCTAAAGCTCAAAGCGACTTAAAGGGTTACGACTCAAGGGGTTAACGGTTCACAAGGCAGGACGGCTCAATAAGTTACCGACTCATCAAGACTATCGTCTCAACGACTTGAAGGAGCAGAGTGGCTTAACTAGTTAACGGCTCACAAGACAGACCGACTCAATGCATTACCGACTCATCAAAGGTATTGCCTCAGCGACTCAACAAGTCCACGACTCATCATAAGAAACGACTCAAGAGGATTGACGACCTAAGAAATGACTTGACGACTCATAACTCAGGATGACTCGTCCGCGACATAAAGCCACTGAGTCGTATTCCGTTGCCACAATGCATGTCCCAGTGAGAATTGACTCGCCAACGACTTAGGACTTGGCTTAGAATCCAGCAAGAGAATGAGCTAGTGAGAAGACCAAATGCTTAATCAGATAAGCCGGCCACAACTCAACTTGACTCGGCCACGGCTTAGCCTGAGTCGGTCACGACTCAGGACTTGGGCGAAAAATTTCTATCCAGATTTGCCTATAAATACATGGCCACCCCCAACATTCAGGGGACTTTTGGCTCATTCATTTCAAGCGTCGTTACTCTGCTGCATTCTGAACTACTTCAACACCTTCAAGGAACTTCACGAAGAAATCAAACATGTCTAACATGTGTTCAAAGATTTGGATCGACATTGAAGTTTAGGCTACTTGTTCTAAGTCACTTGAAACTCAAAGTGTGTTGTAATCAAAGTGTAACTGCATTGACTTGTAATCAAATCGTCAATAAAGATATTCAAAGTGGACGTAGGCTCTCTCTTAAGCCGAACCACTATAAAATTGCTGTTGTTTACTGTTTTTTCACTATTATCTGCTTATAATCTGTTCCCGAGCTGTCGGGTGGTGCTTTCACAATCTCACTTCTTACACCGGGGTGTTAGCGTTCAAATTTTAGCGTTAACACTAAATTTATTATCTTATACTATAAGTTCTAAATTCATTTCACTTATATTCATCAATTTCAACCTGGATTTTTAAATTTTCAAATTTTTTCATCACAACAAAACTTAAATTTTCAATTTACTATGGTAGCAAATCCATCACACAGAAACTCGAAAATGATACATATGATGTTGCAGTTATCACCCTTATTATTTCCCAGCAACAATAGTGAATTCAGTGCTTTAAATTCTTTCAAAAATATTCCTTTTATTTTATAAATCACATTTATAAATCTTTCCTTATAAAATTTCACTATTTTCCTCTTTACTTTATATAAGATCATTTTACAATTGTAGATCATATTAATTATAATTCCATACTTTATAATTCATTTCCTTATACAATTATTCTTTTACAGCTTTTGTTTTTATTTAACTTATTCAACAACCAATCAATCAATTCATATATACTTTTAATAATTTTTGAAGAATTATTTCCTTTATATAAAAATACAATCGAGGTAAAATTATTTCATTTACCCAATTTTAAAACAATATCGTGTCGAATTGTTTTGTATAAGTGTTTAGAGATCCCTATCGATAGAGTTGTACATACTATACCGACCAAAATCCATATACCACTCAACAAACTAATCATCACAATATAAAATAATTTTATATTCACTAACAAATACGCGCACATCTCTATTATTACACTCAAACTCATTCTAGAGTAGTACTAACTCTATCTCTAATGAGCAACACCCAACAGAGCCATGGTTGTCGCTTAACCATATGCTCTAATACCAGCTGTAACGTTATGATTTTATCGGGATCCGAAGGTCGGCATTCTTACGTCCACGGTATCAAATGCTGCATAATCGAATGCCAGAAAACCGAATTGTTATGGTTAAAAAAGAAGAGGTAGAAGAAAAGGATAGAAGAAATAAGAAAACAGAACAGAAACAATATCAGAATCTCACAGTCGCAGCGGAACAACATATAATAGATAAATGTATAATCTTTAAAACAAAGAACTATATCAGTTATTACATTACATCATATTACATTTTCTTATCATCAGAGTGTACAACATCAAAACAACAAAAAACAACGGAAAAGAAGTACTATATACTAGTGAATACCCCATGCCATCCAGCTTGCCTCCAGCAACTCCTGAATCCAGAATAACCTGATAACCTAACTCTTGACTGCCCGTGTGGAAATTGGTGGGCACCCAGAGTTTACGAAGGAAATAATAAACTCCGAGTCAGTCATGGGACTGGTGTGAGAACTTAAAACGGTTTAACTTTAAATCAAAAACAACAAGGATAATTTTAAAGTCAATTCGCAATGCTTTTGGAAAATGAGACTACCATAAGACCTTCCGCCACACACACAATGCAAACGCAAAATTGGAGGAGATTTCTTCTTATGATAGTCAAAGATGCTTGATACGCATTAAAAAGAAACATTTGATATTATTACTAATGCATAGTGTAGAAAAAAATTTCGAAAGTAAAGATATAAATCTTAGCCAGCATAGGCATTCCACACTTATGCCCACTATAGCTACAATCCAAACAGTGGGGCGCCACCATAAGTGAATGATAGGTTCTACAACTAAAACTGTACAAGGTGCGTATTGCTTTATTTGGATTTCCAACAAATGGTCAGGCTAAGGAACTTCCTACTGCCACATGGGATCGCCTCTGGCGGGACGTCCCGAGAGCTTAACCAGCTCTCTGCCAACACAAGGCCGGGTTACCTTTGTCACTAGGTAACTACTACACGAATATGCCATCCCCCGGTCCCTTTGGACCTTTATCCGAGCGCCCGATAACCAACATCACATAGTAATAAATATAGTGTGTCAACATGAGTAAGCATCTGGGCTCCATACCATGATACCACCCTTTCCAGAAGGAAATGACATACCCAAAAGGGCACGACCCTTATAACCTTGCCGCATATTCCTGTTTTAACCATTTCCAGGGAGTGAGGTCTGACGAAGTCTCGTCCACAAAGCTAGGCACAAAGCCACGCTTGGATCAACAAATGATCAATAAATAATCATCACACGGCAAAACTAAGCATGCCACATTACCAAATTGGGAATATATCGCTGATAACCTTCAACTACATAACCTCTAAGCGTGTATGTCTCAGAGAAGGGTGTTAAGCTAAGAGAATAAATTCTCTGCCACCAACAGAAATGTATTTGAAAGAAATCTGCTTTATATCTCAAAATGTAATGTCAGACACGTAACCATACAAGCCTTTTCCGGGTTCGAACAGAACCGAAGGCACTTCAAAAGAAGTCCTTGCAATCCGGGTATTCACAATCCCGATAAAACTTTCCATCACAAAGGAAATCTCCATACCATAGCTAACGGTGCAGAGACAATCGATAGGTCATCCTATCGTTTTCACAAATACCCGGTCTTCACCACCGGTCTTCAAATGCAATCCATAACGACGTATCACATATTCGAAATGGGTTATACGACCCCAAGGTCCTTTCCCGGCTAACCCGAGTAGTGAGAGCTTATTCAAAAATAAGTGTAGCATTCAAATTTAAGAAAATCACAACAAATACCTATTTAAAGGTAAATATTGATAGTCGGTTATTTAACTATCAATAGGCGTGTTCAACATCACCAAATTCCAAATAATTTCCCAAATTATTTATTTTCCAAAACTATCTTTACTAGATATATATCCCACACTTCAACCATTTGAAAACCAATTTCAAATAAATTTACACCCTTACAACTTTCATTTCAAAATGGTTCATTTAAACCAATGAAATAAATCCTTCCCGATTTATTAAATTTACGTTCCAAATCAGTAAATTAATCTCCACACTTCAAAATAAATCAACGTTTATTTTTAACTAAATTTCCCTTTCTTTTATAAATCCCATAGTGAATTTACAATTCCAAAATATCTATGAATATACGATTTTTAAATCGATTTCTAATATTCATTTTCAATTTATCTTTAAAAGATAAAATCTCAAACATTCACTTCAATTGGAAAACATTTCCATACTTATTTAATAATAAGTATTTCACAAATCTATTTATTTTCAACATTTTGAAAGTATTCAATATACTTAAATTCAAATTAAGTATATATTTTATTTTATAAGGAAAACATTCTCTTAAACACATTTATTTGGGTCAAAACGAATGTTACGTAAAACATCGTTACGACAACACAAAATCACTAGTATAGGGATTCGAACTTAAAAATAGATATATAAATCCCAATACAATATAAAACATTTCCTTTCGGAACATTTACTATAACAACAGTTTATAGTCCACCATTTCCTTCTATTCCTCGAAAACGTCTATTTCAACAATAAATGTTGAAATCTATGGTTTCTATACTTTATACATTTTAAAATGTCTTTAAATCGTTTTAATTCTATTTAAAATCACTTTTCCAAAATATTTCTTTAATATATTATTCACTGTCTAAAATCATGAATATATTTCCTTATCCAAATTCAACATTTCTACATATTTTATTTAAAGGATTATCCGCTGTCCAAAATCGTGGATATATTTCCTTTAATAAGCTATAATAATTAACTTATCGAAATAAGTCGTTTTCGGATTTATAAAACAACGTTTATAAATTCCATTTATATTTTATGGCCACTTCAACTTATAAAATCACTTTATTAACAAATTCTATCCATATTCCATTTACACGCAAAAATCCAATTTATAAGTTAATTACTTATAAATCTTTTATTTTATAAAATCTATTCATTTTATAATTCCACAATTTATAAATATATAGATTTCATTCACTTATAAAATCCATTTATATTCCATTCTAACACTTATAAAAACTTGTTTTATAATTCCAATATTTTTAATTTATAAATATCAATTTTATAAATATTTTATATAAATCATTTATAATAATTCAAAAATCCCAATTTAAATAAACCAATCCTTTTAATAATTTACAAATCGTTATTAAAGCTTATATAACTCCAAAATCATATTTAAGTATTATTTTCCAAAAATATCATTTTTATAATAATGAAAATTATAACGTTTATTTATTTAAAATGAATAAATTCCAAAATTAAATTTTATTCTAAATTCTCAACTTAAGTTTTCAAAAATCCAATTTTATTTAATTTCGGCATCTAACGATACCAAAATATATTCGACTAAAATTTAGCCTTTAACAATCTCAATCACAAAGATAATCACGCAGATTATAAATAGATCATCAAATAGATCAACACACAACATTGAAACCAATTCAAATGTTTGAGGAATCCAGTTGGATCCCTCCAACCTGTTTCCTGCATCCAAAGATGTTAGCACAATACCAATTTCGCTTCAAGACGAAATATCGCGGTACATAGGATTTATAAAATACTATTCGCTATTATGCGGCGCAATATGGTCTCATCCGCTATATACTGCGGAAAAATCAACTCCAAGTACATATATAATACCAATTCCACATAAGTTAGAATTATCGCGGTATATGTTTTTAATAAATAACATCCCCTTAATAGACGGCGTATAATGTCTATTTAACACAATAGATAACAAATTATCATCCAATCAAAAAATCAATAATTTTAAATCTAACTATTTAAAATTTAAATTGAAACAATTCGATTGAGTGAGAAGTTCTCACCTTGATTTTCCAATAGCAATTTGTAGCGTTTTATTTCGAATAAAATTAAACGTGCATTTAATTTTACCTGAAATTCTCACTAGCTCCAAACGACTCCAATCCAGTTCCATAGCGTAGTGTTCGTCCATACTAACCTAACGCAACTTGTTTCGTGATTTTTCGACCTCGTATGAATAAGATATAGCATTTTAAATATTACACGAATTATTATATAATTAAATTCACAATTTTCTTTCTCAATTTCAAACCCTACTTCCATCACAACCGTGCATTTCTTTTCCCCAGCATCTTGGCCGCACGTATGTGCTTCTTCCCCTACGTTAAAACTCCCAGGTCTTCTTCACGTTAAAACCCATATGGCCGCCATCAATCAATAAATTTTTGCAACCTCCTCGTGTAGTTTGAAGACGATCAACTACCACTATCATGAAGAGCTTCGTTCGAGCCACCTTCGACTTCAATCTCATAGAGCTCGGCCCCCTCCTTCTCTCGAAAAGCGTGCACGACCGGCTTCCCTTTGGCTGAGCATTGCCGTTGATTCGTGCATCGAAACCCGATCATAACCGTTCATATCGAAGCTCTCATCGAGCTCTACATCTTTGCAGTTGACAACTTTCACTAAATGTTTGTGGATTGATCAAGAATTGAAGAAGAAGATAGCATGTTTTCGTCCGTGCATTTCTATGGTGGCTGTTAGGGTTTAGATGTTAGGGTTTCTGAAATTATGAAGATGATGGGTCCTTTTATAGAAATACTACCAAAAACACTATTCATTTCTAATTTCTTTTCGAACTCCGATTTACATGCGGTGATCGGCATTTCTACGGTTTACCCCGCGTTCTGGACACAATGAAATAGGTTTCGAGAGCCAATTCGATCATCTGTGCGAGTTACGGCAATAAACGATCGATTTAAAATTAAATCGGTTAATCAATTTTCTAGGCGTTTTGGCTTGCCCCGGACAAACCGTAAATCCAATTGACACGAAATTTGAAACCATGCAATAATATAACATTATGGATCCGATAAAATTGGTTTCGTCGAAATCCGTGAATGTTTGAAAAATGGCTATTTTAGCTCGTCAATTTAAATATTAAAATATTCAATTTTCACAAATTAACTTTAAATTCGATTTTAAAAGTTCACAAACATCTTTCTAACTCCAACATGATTAAATAAAATTTTACAAATCAATTTAATCATATTTGACCCAATTTTCAATTATTTCTGTAATTTCAACTATTAAATTATCGATTTAATTATTTAATAAAATCCAATTATTCGAAATAAAATTTATTCGACTTACAAATCTTACTTGTTAATATTTAAATTCAATTAAATATACAAATTTTAATTAATAGAAATTCTGGGTCGTTACAGTTTTAGAAATTTTAGATATTTGCAAAATAGTTGTAAAATAGTAATTAATTTGTAACATAGTTGAAAAATAGTTATTAATTTAGAAAATAGATGAAAAATGGTCAAATAGCTCCAATAATAATCGTAAAACAAGTATAAAATAATTTAGCTTAAAGAAAGAAAGGTGGTATATATTAAATGGCTTAGTAAAATAAGTTTATGTTAAAATAATTTATATTGAAAATAGTCAAGAGTCAAACTGTTCACTTCCCCAACAATTCAATGTAAATTTACACTTCCATTTAAATTGATCCAATTCTAATTCAAATAACTCCAAATTCCATTGGACTTGATTTATTCCTAATTCAACTTCAATTATAATTAATTCAAACCAAATTCAATTTTGAACTAATTCAATTTCAATCTTGAATTTAAACTATCTCGAATTATATAAATTCGAGTTAAATTCTCAAAGGTTGGTTTAACTCTTTAAATCAAATTAACTTTTATTTAAAGTTTTTAATTGGTTTAATTTCTGAGTCCAATTCTCAAAATTCCATTTTAAATTATCTTAACTTATGTTTTTCGAGGTTCAAATAAGAGTTCAATACAATTTTATTTTAAAATTTTAATTTATTAATAAATTTTATCTTCCAGTTTGAAGCCAGTTCTTACACAATTTTAATTTACAAACTCAATTATTCAAATTTTCAGTTTAAAGTGATTCCATATTCCTAATTTCAAATTAAAGTTAGATTTCACTTTTATCTCAATAATGGATATATTACCACACTTCATTTCTCATTCATTTAAACAAATCCAATTCGCAATATACGGATTTTTAATAACAATAGGATGATATTATCCAATTTATTTTAAAACGTCCATCCATTTTCAATTTTTAAATCTCAAACCCGTTTAAGATTATACAAATTCTCAATTCAAATCAACCATTTGACTTTCCAAGTTAAATTCCAATTTCATCTTGAAATTTCCAATTCAGGTTGCTTTTTCTACACTTATTTAACTTTCCCAAAGTTAAATTCCAATTTACTTAATCCAATCAACCTCACTCAATCCTTAAACTTCACAATAATAATCTTCCCACTTAAAAACTTATCACTTTGGGTATCACATCCCATTCCAAATTTCAAACTCAACATTTAGAGTTTATTCAAACTATTTTTGATTTATGTATATTCCTTAAATTTTAGACCACTTTTGGTCTTTAATTCAAATCAAATTTTCAAACAACCCATTGTTTGCAACAAGTCTCAGTTATCCAAATAATACTTATTTATTATTTTTCAGTACTTACCTATTCTTCAATTTTCGAACCCGAAAATTCCAAATAGTTATGAAAAAGAAGAAAGAGATAGAAGAAGAAGAAAAGAAACACCAAACATCTCACATTCACAGCGGATAAAATATAATAATAAATAATAACAGTTTATAAAAGAATAATATATCTGTCGATTACACTTAGTATACATCAGAGATTCACATTTATACAGTCACTGAATATATACAATTATCATGCCTCAGATTTACAATAATATAAGTACAGCGGAAATACTCTATACGTTCTTGTCATCCAGCTCGTCTCCTGAGCTCCAGAACGTATCTACCTGAAAATATGTAATACTTGGTCTGACCCGAGCATTACGTCCAAGTAACAACCGGGTCAGGCTGAAAACCGGCGTGAGTAAACTCATCCAACATGGAATACTAAGCATATAACTTATATAAAACCCGGAGTAACTCAAACTAATTTTACAAGTCCACAATATGTTATAGGACATAACTTATTTCACACATAAGTTTCCTAAGTGCCAAAATTTAGATCAAATAGTCCGATTCACTTAAAATGTTTCATTCCAACTTATTAATCTCACATATCAATTTATAAGAATTCGAAGTGGTTTCGGGTATTTCCCAATAACCGATCCCGGCCTCTTCGAGTCACATGTCATCCTGACCCAAATTATACAAATGAAATACACAACATCTCATATCAGAGAAATCAACTTATTCAAAGCATCCAATACCATTCAATCATCCATAAGAAAATCTTAATCACATACAATCAATCCAATTAATTCTAATTGAATTTCAAACCTCAGTCACTTAATCCAAATCAATTAATTAATCAACCCTTCCTTATCCATTCATCTTAATTAATCACCCTGGATTAATTATCTTTCAGTTACATTCAAGTAATTATCTTTAATTAATTTCACGATATTAATTTTTCTTAACCAAAATTAGTAAGTAATCTTAATTTCTTCATAAATTAATTAGCTATATTAATTACAATAATTCCTATTTAGTTATATTAACTAATTCCTCATAAGTCGCTTATTATTGATTAATCATATTTTAATTTATCAATGTTTAATTACATCATTAATTATATAAATTAATGTTTTCCAATTGTATTGTAATTTGTTCTAATTTAAGATAATTACTTTAATTTAACCACAATATATATCACCCTCGATAAATCTCAACCTGTAATTAACTATCTTTTAATTTACATCATTAAATAAATAAATTTCTTCTTAATTTACCTCTTGATTAATTTCACTAAGTAATTATATTTTATTAATTATATTAATTAATTACCTATCAACCATCCATCGATTATTTTAAATAAATTAAACTTAATAAATTCACTTAAACTTTAATTAATTGGTTCAAACCCTAAATTACTAAGTTAATCACCCCAAATCATTAATCAATTGAATTAATGATTATCCATTTAAAATTGCCCTACTAATTTGATGAGTCGCAAATCATCAAGCCCTTATCAACATTAGAATGAAAACATTTCCTTATTTATGACTTAAGTTTAAATAAATTTTAAAACCCAAATACTTCGAGTCAAACCACAATTAACTCGAGAACCAACCAAAACTAAAGTCACATCATCATCAGTGCACATCCAATCAATTTAATCATTCAACCAATTATTTAAATGTAACCATTTAAATTTAAATAAAGACTTAGAAGCGTGAAATTTACTCACCTTTGATTTCCTTTAAATTTGCAAATTCGTTCCCCTTTATTTCTTTGAGCCAAACTCGACTTGTTTTCATGCATTTGAACCTCGTATGAATAGTGTAACAACCTTAGATTTTTTGCATATAATTTAAATTTGACTTTATTTTATTTTGAAATTATTTTAAACTTGTTTTATTTCAAACATTTCATTTTTAACTATAAATTTTTATTATTATATGAATTACAATTTCAAACTGGTATAAATTGAAATTTTTTCTGAAAAATGGATTTGTGTCAAAACTGGTCAAACTTTGACTTTTAAATTTTAAATTTAAATGTTATAATTCTTGAATTTTATCTTTTATTATGAAAATAGATTTCATATCATGAATACTGCTTTTCGTTTCGTTGAAATTGGATTTAAATTGTGGAAGTTATACCCTTTACAATATTGTGTGTATATAGGATTATTTAACAATATTCTTTGTTTTAATTTACATAAATGATACTTTTACTTGATATATCTTATTCTAATTTGTATATTTGTGTTATATTATGTATATTTTGACTTTTAAATATTTTTAAAGTGATGTATGAACTTTTCCAAAGCTTATTGAATTTATTTCCAAATTTTAAAACCTAGTTTCCATTTTTCTGCTATTTTCTTTATTTAAATTATATTTAATAAAATTTATTTATTCATTTTGTGAATGCATTTTTATTCTATGTTAAAACACAGATTTTCTTTGTAAATTACGGGTTGAAATGATATATTACCCGTATCACTTTACCTAGCATTGAAAATTATATACAAGCCCGTAGTTAAAATATGTTTTTCTAAAAAATTAAAAATATTTTAGAAATGTAATTATTATAATATTTTGATTTAAAATTTATATAAAAAATATAGTTTGTAAAGTATTATTGATTTTTTGGAAATTTATAAGTTAAATTAATAATGGAAAAGTTAGAAAATTTGAATGTAAGTTTGGAAATTTCGATTTAATTATAATTGGAAATTAAATTAAATATGAAATTATGATAAATTTATGATAATTTGAACTAAAATGAATTTAAAGTGATTTTATAAAATATTAATGATTTTTGAATGAAGTTAAAATGTGAAATGAATGATTATTTAAGTTGAATTTTGAAATATAACCAAAATGGAAATTTGTGAATTTGGCTTAAAAGCGAATTTTAAGTTAAGTAAATAAAATTGAAATTAATTCATATTTTGAAATTTTAACTTAAGTGTTAAGTTGAAATTTAATTTAATGAATTTAAAATTAAATGTTGAGATTTAATAAGTGAATTATTATTAAATCTTGATTTTTGAATGGAAATTTAACTTTATAAAATCATGAACTTAAGGAAAATTAAATGATGTTTATAAATGCGAAAATGTATGATTTTATAAGTTAAAAATGTTTTAAATAAAAATATAGTTGGTTGTGAAATTTTATTGAATATTTGAAGTTAATTAACTGCATTTTTGAAATGCCATTAATTATAATGTAAATGATATACAACATTTGTAATTGCTGTAGTTGATGATAATGAACTAAAAAGCTAAATTGAATCAAAGGCTATTATAGAAATTTATGTAAGTTTTATAATTGTAGAATTTAACTAAGTTTATTTGAAATTTTAGTAAACCCTATTACAGCATCTTAAAATGCTATCTTTTTTTAAATTGAACTTTTTTGAATGTAACTTTCCGTAGCGTTTTCTAAATGCTGCGAAAAGTGAATTTTCACTGTTTTGATAAACTTAAGTGAATAAATGAACTTTGAAAGTTGAAAATTTTGGAAATTTAATAATTTAATTATTAAATATAATAACTTCATTTTAATGATTTAAAATGATTTTTGAAATATAAACTGTTTTGAAATGTGAATTGAAATGGTATTTTAAATTGAATAAAATGAATAATGATTTGAAATGAATGTGGTTTTGAAAAGATATAATATTTTTGATATATTAAAATGATTTGAAATGAAGTTGGAAAGATATGATATTTTGATATATTAAAATGATATGAAATGAAGTTTTGGAAAGATATGATATTTTTGATATAGTAAAATGATTTGAAATGAAGCTTTGGATAGATATGATATTTTGATATATATTAAAATGATTTGAAATGAAGTTTTGGAAAGATATATATTTTGATATATTGAAATGATTTGACAGGAAGTTTTGGAAAGATATGATGTTATTGAAATGGTTTGGAATTAATTTAATCTTTATTTTGATAAAGATTTGGATTTGAAATGATCTTCAGTTTTAAAGTATAAATACCATTTTAAATTATAACTGCGGGTTATAATAACGATTGGTTGGCAAAGAGACCGGGATCAGATATCTGGCATACTATTTATCGATACCGAAAACCACTTTGACAACCATGTACGCGGTGGAGATTCCAGAATGAAGTAGGATGGTGGCGACGTTCTTGAGGTATATTACGTGAACCCAACTCCCGTGAGTTGGCATAAGGTGGCTAAAATAGGAGCGATCTCGGGCTAAGTGTGGTCATTCCTCCGATCGGACACATTCCTTCGATACTATACTCTTACTTGTGATTGATTAGATGGTCATCCTCCGATTTTGATATGGAAGTGTGTTCCGAGGTGGGTGTATGTGGCTGCTGCGTTACCACCAGCCCGTGTGCGTAATTGGTATATCTACCCTGGCATTACCTTGTGTGCCATGTCACCTACCATATCGAGCCTTTACTACGAGTTTATTTTTCTCCTGTAGCCCATGGAGTATTTAGGGTAGTCTCTCGGAGATATGCTGATACTGGATGGACTACTGGGACTATTATGTGTGAAGGGTGATTTGGGTAGCCCGGAACACTATTTAAAAGTATGTTTATTTTACTGTAGACATTATTATAATAGCGAAATATTACTACATAGTAAATAGTTTAACGGATCCTTAGAGGATGGGCGGTCCCAGGCATCCTTTAAGTTACTTGTACTTTATTACAGTTCACTTGAGTTGGTTTACATTATATAAGTATATATTGTCCTGAGTCGAGTGTTTGTATTTTATTTACGCTCGGGTCAGCCTGAGTTATTCACAGATTTGGATTCCACTTTCTGGAGATTGGAATCACTGGAGATCATCTGCTTATCTAGTTTTATCTATTCCAGTTCTGTTGTTCTATTCAGCTTGTACTTGGTTATCACCTTGAGACTTCTGTTGTGCTTTATTTATTCTGTTGTATTTTATTTAACTCTGATATATTTTCATAGTCGCTTCATGAACTACTATCTCTTTTACTTCCGCTGCATTTCTTACTTTGTGTCTGTGTTCTGTGATTTTTATTTACTGTATGTCCTGAGATTTGCCAAATTTTATTTCAACGCGGTATTTTGAGCAATTCAAGTCCGACATGTGCGGATGCGAATGGTTGAAAATATCGGGTTGTTACAAATAGATTATAAGCTTTATTAGCTATCTAAATCTATATATATATATATATATATATATATATATATTCCCAACTACTAATTATAAAATAAATTTTAATTTTCAGAATAATACGTCCACGTCTCGACGAATACACGAACCCCGACATCCACCTCTGGTCGAAATTCTGACGCCCTCCTCTGCTTCATGAGCCACGACCCCTACAGCCCATGCACGATTGAAAACACCCCAAGCTCAACTGCCCTTCCTGCCTCCACCAAGAATGAGGACCTTGGAACCCATTGCTACAAAAAACACAGCTTCGTTTCAACTTCCATCAAGACCAACCCTCCCCAATTCTGCCTCGTGAACTCGAAACACCGCATCGCAATCCCAAAACATCGACGCACTCCAACACCGCCACGATAACCCTTCCTCTACGCGAAATCAGTCGCGGCTTTGTTCGCGAGCTCGACCTGCCTCGGCTCAAAATTCCCAAATTGATTTCACCTCCCCTTCACGCGCATACGTGATTCCATCATCGCGGTCAATTCGAATGGCATGAAATCGATCTTACAGCTGTTGAAGTGAAAAACGAGGTTCGGCAAGAAGACAAACGAGGTGACAACTCTCACCTCGCGGCGGTTATGTTGGCTCGAAAACGAGGTCTCAAACAAGGTGACAGAGCTCAAACGAGGTCTGAGAGTTGACTGATTTGCAAAACACGGTTGTCGATTTTGCGGCCGATGGATAGCGGAGAGGATGTGAAGTTTTGAAGAAATTAGATTGAGGTAGAAGGATGTGAAAGCGGAGAAGATGAGAAAAAGAATTGCAAACGTTTCTTTGTTTTGCCTTTTTTTATAAAAGAAATTGATATTTTCTGTTATTGGATAGAAGGGGCGGTGATAAAAATTGATATGGGGTTAGCTTCTTGAATACGAGTGAAAATTAATTAATTAAATATTGAAAATATATCTTTTCATAACGCGAAATCCCGAACCCCGAATCAGACATGCCGACATCCGTTAACAAGGTTCTACCCGCATTCCGAACACAATGGAACATGTTTCGGAGGCTAATTTGATCGTACGTGCGAGTTACAAAAGAAAACGATCAAATTTCAATTAAATTGATTAAAATATTTTTAAGCGTTTCGTGCTGCCAGGGTCAAACGACAACTCCAATTGCTATAAAAATTAAAATCCGATAATAACTAACTATTACGGATCTAATGCAACTGGTTTCGTCGAATTCCGAGACTGTGCCTCAGAAGGCTATTTTAAAATTTCGATTTAAACGATATATTATTAAAATTAAACAAATCACCTTTAAATTTAATTTCATCCATTCTATTATCTTCAGTATCATCGTTATAAATTTTATAAGCCTTCAAATTATTTTTAACAGGCTTGAAACTGGAAATTTCAATAATTTACCCAATTTCAGTTTATTAAATCCAATAACTTAATTTCTAAATAATAATGATATTTGAATTCAAGTTAAAAATCAACTTTTAAATATTTAAAATCAATTAACTATTCCAATTTAAATTGTTAAAAATTTCGGGTCGTCACAGAAATGATAGGTTGGTACCAACCTATATAGCTCGGTGCCGAGCTATATACTTAGCTCCAATTCAGTTGAAACTTAACTCGGTTATTTTTATTCTTCTTCTTCTGATCGTGTTTCCAAGTTCATGAATAATTTCCTTCTTTTTTGTCTTCTAAGTCTGGTTAAAAGATGCTTGGCTGAAAAGCTGGTTAACACTTGCGCCCCATAAAATTGTTAACCCAGAAATTGGGCCAACATCCAAATATCATATGAAAGCACCAATTTAAAATAAACTAAATATAAAAGTAGTAAAATGAGACATAATTTTTATAGTGGTTCGAGGTAATCTCTGGCCTACGTCCACTTTGATCTTCTTTATTGGTTGTTTTCTCTTTGGATTACAAATATTAATATCAAATCTGACCGTAATTTAGTAGATTTCAGATTTAAAATAGAGTCTCTAGAGTGATTTTATGGTAGGAGATAGAAGTAAAGAAGAAGAAGTTCCAGATCCAAAAGTTAGAGAATTGGAGATCATCTCCTTTTTGTTGTAGGTAGGTTGACATTAATAGAGAAACAAGGGTTTTAGGTTGGAAACATGTTTTCATTGAAGTCTAAGAGATAGCCCGATGCCACATAAAAGTGATCAAAGCCCAACGACCAAACATCATAGGTTGGAACCGATTTAAGCTATCTTAGATCAATACCAATGGTATTGATTTTAGAGAGCTTGGTAGCGATCTAAGATAGCTTGGTACCGATCCAAGATAGCTTGGTATTGAACCATAGATCTTGGAGCAAGTTGAATTATTTTACTTGCTTTGCTCTTCTATCATCTACCCAATGTGTTTAAGCTCTTTCCTATCGTCTTTGGGTTGATTCTACGATCTTTCTTATAGTTGCATTCTCTACTTTCTTCTCATCAATCCTTAGAATTGGTCATCCAAACTCTTGGAAAACCACTTGATCATGAGTTATTGAAGCAGTATAGGAGTTGTGTGGAGTTTATGAAGTGAAATGGGGGGAAATGATATGTTAGTACCAACCTACTGTAACGTTCTGTATTTTTAACAATGGAATATTTAAATTATTTAATTGTTAATTAAATGAAGGCCCAAAAATATGATTTTTTACAAACGGTCGAATTAGGACTCTAGACTACTTCTGTTGAGTTCGGATTGACGTTGCAAATTAAATTGAGTATAAGGATCGCTATATTTGGAGATCGGACGATCTGATGGCTAAAACGATCACAAAATGCATGAAATTAGCATCCAAGGGCACAGTCTTAGATGGCAACAAAATTTATACAATTGGATTCGAAAAAATGAGGTGACGTATGTAGATGAGTTTCATTGCGATTGGACGTTGTGTGGTCGTGTGAGCTCGAAACGAATGACGATTTATTTGAGAAAAATAAATAATGGAATATAATATTATTACAAATATCCTTAAATTAGACCCCTCTCTCATTTGATTTTATTCCACTATTCCATTCTAGAGAATAAATATATGTTGCCTCTTCTTAAATCCACTTCAAAAAAATAAAAATAAAAGATCTGCTCCACTAAAAATTGTGAAACCAGATTCGATGAGTTTGGATCAATGAGAGCTTCACAATGACTGTGGCAGAATATTAATCAACTATGATTGGCGACGTTGACCTCTTCATGGCCGATCCAGGGTTAGATCTAGGCAAAGCTACGGTTGAAGATAGGCGAAACGGAGATCACCATTGGATTTCTTTTCACGAATAGCTCCTACCTACGAAATCTCCCCAAATTTGAGACACTCTTGCAAAACGTGTCCAAAGCTAGGTTGAGACGCATGCACAGATCGCGACTCTAAGAGATAGGCCATGTTTTTATTTCTTCATGTCTGAGGCAGAGAACGTGTAGTAGAGTCCGTTGCAATTGGTGGTGCATCTATTCATCGAGTATTCACCGAGATATGGATAAGAGAAGGAAGTGGATTTTGAGTTTCAGGGTGCATGACATGTATAGGTAATTTAAAATTAGGGAAGAGAGATTAGCTATGGTAATTAGCTTAACTAATTATTTAGTTAAGTAATTTAATAATCAAAATCTTATATAATTCATATCTTTTGCATGCGAGGTCTGTTTTGGATGTGGTTTCTTACATTACACTCATAATGGAGAGTTCTATGCTTTGGCAATAGTTTGGATAGATTTTATAGAGTTGAGTAATATTGTCTCTCACCATACAATGATTGGTTGTATATTATTAGATTGATATTAGGGAATGATTTCTGGTTTTGAAATGTGATTTTCCTATACCTATATACTTATTAGGCTTTTAGAAAAGAAATATAAGTATTTCAAAATGAATTATATTAAATATTACATATTTTCCATCGACATGCCATTGTTTGGGAATTATCAGATTTGAGCAATTTTTGGATATGATTTTCTCATTGATTGATATGGATGTATTGTATATGTTGTACATATGTAATGGATGTCAGTTGCATGGTTGCTTGTTTGGTTGTTTTTTGTTGAAAATGTCGATTAGCGGTGATCGGGTGTTAGGGAAATATCTTGTATATTAGGGTTTCATACTCGTGGAAACCTAACGAATGAGATAAATTGTAAAGTAATGTTATGATATGTGCCGACAGATCTGAATATGAAAGACGAGGCTTCAACCCCTAGGATGGATGCCGGACGTTTTCATTTGCTCTATACTTGTCCGTTTGGTTAAGTACAAGACCAAAGTGGTAGGTATTGACCATTATAAAGTGGTCAATGTCTATCCATCACTGTTGTTGATTAGTGATTTGGTCTATCTTTCGCTTGGACGTTATGGAGATTTTGTGATGCATGATCCGATGGTTATTTGCACGACCGACTTACACTCTTGATGTTGTTGCTGTAAGGCGAGCAGTTTAGATGGTGAGGCGATGTTCTGATGCTTCGACATGAGAATTGGTGCATCAGATATTGTCTTATGCAAGGAGTAGGTTCCGAGATAGATAGTTTCAAGACTCTATAGATCATGCTAGAGGTGTTGGCTCATAAACGTAATGTGGGATGATGATGTACAACATGATGCAAAGTCTTGTATCTTTGGTTTGTGGCTTGTGGGCATAGCAAGTACTGAAGATTAAACACTCTGTATCTTCGTTTTATGGCTCGTGGTGGTAGCTGGTATCGAAGAGGCTCATTTAGGGAGTCGTAGAGTGGAGGAACATGGTTGGTTCTGGATAGTGGAAACTGTATTGAGCTAGTAAGGTTTGGGTGGATATGTATGTGCTAAGGGATCGTTGATGACTCGTAGTGTTTTCTGTTGTATTGAAGTAAAAATATTGTATAGTAGAATTCCCATTGGATTGGTAGTGAGGATTCGTATACCATGGACACTTTGTGTCTAGTGTGCAATTTTAGGATGCGAGACACGTATCCATCTTTGGGCTATGAGATATGAGAGTATAACAAAGAACCATGATTTCCACCAGTATCTGGTATAAAGGAGGCCATATGAGATATCATATATCTAAAGCACACTGGGTGATGGTTAGTATTGTTTGATGGATGTTATGTTTGTTACGGTTGCTTCACTAGCCACCTTTAACCATAAGGATGTCACATGAGGTAGGTATTTCCCATAGGGATGCCTAGGCACCTTGGGCAGTTAGCTTAGTATGGAGTAGGTATTGTAGATAGAGATACCTAGGCACCTCGATAATTTACTTGTGGAGCACCCTTCTATGATGTTATAGAGTAGCATATTATTAATGTTATGAGCTAACTCTTGGGCTCCATGGACAAATTAGGTATGATTCATATACCCTTTGTTCTATATAATATATCGACTTTTATAGTATTTTGAGATCGTTAATCGCTCACACCAGACTGCTGTCAGACCCGAGGTTTTATGTTTTACTTATTACTATCTCGGGTACTCTTAATTGAGTAGTCTAGAGAGTAGGTGTGGATAGCATATGGATTTCTACAGACGGATAGCAGGAGGTGACATTTACTAATACTTATATTTGAGTTTGTTATTGTATATTCTGCTATGTGACACTGTGGAGCCTTGACAGTGTCTGACTTATTATTATTAGAGACATTTTATCAGTTGGGTTTACTTTCCACTTATATAAATTCTGTTACTGTATTCATATCTGATACTATGATGATTAGTTCACATTGTTATTACTGTCTAGACTGTTTTATATTTGTGTTGTCTATTATATTTTATCTGATACAATGTGAGATATATATATATATATATATATATATATATATATATATTATATGATGTTTCCTTTGTCTTCTTTTTCATTCTCTTCTCTTCTATTTTCCTATTTTTTACTTCTTTTCTTTCCTTTGACAACCGTTCTGAACCATTTTTGTAGGGTGGTCATTACATTTGGTATCAAAGCATAGGTTATATGATTAACCTAAGTTGATACCGCAATCTAGTAGAGATTGGGTAGGAGTTATTGCCTTAGACTAGATTCGGAGTGTGTGTGTGTATACGAGAGAGTTTGTATTTATTATATGTTTTGATTTTCAAAACTATATAGTAGTATATAAAATATAGAAGTTGTGTTGATACACGAGCACTATTGATGCAGTTTTCTTTATGAGAGACTGATCGTTCGTATTATAGAGTAGGAATGATAAGGCATAAGAGAAATACTACTACTGACTCTATCTTCAAAGCTGAGGAGTGGGCAGGATCGAGGTCACTAAACCTGATTGATAGGATATATTCGCAGAGATGGTGTGAATCATTTCTTGTAATGCCCAATTTTTTCTAGATGATTATGGTGTTTGAGAGCAAATGGTTAGTGTCGACTTTGCTGAGGTGTATAGGTACTATTGAAGTCTAGGAGGTAAACCGCCCCTTAGAATGAAGTCCGCTATTGAAAAGAAAGATTTGATGGTTAGTTGCAAAAAGATATTCGATGACTTGGAGTTAGATGATGCCATGAGGTAGAAATTAACCTTTGGACAACTTTAGGGGTGAACAATGAACAATGAACAATGAATTAGTGGAGTGCCTTTAAGGCATGATGCCAAAGAGCATAAGAAACTAAAGGTGCAAGCGGATGTCCTATTGAGATGATGGTTCATTTGTAGCGGTATATTGGGGTAGGATGGACATATAGTGTTTGCCACAAGGGTGGATGACTCTTTGGGGTTGTTTGTTGGTTGTCGTGAGCTGAATGAGATGATGAATCGGTATCCACTCATTTTTATTGATGGCTTGTTCGATCAGCTCTGTAGCACGAGGATGTTCTCTTAGGTAGACCTTCTAATTGGGTTTTTGCCAACCAAGAGTAATTAGAGAGAAAGAGCGTGTCGATTATAGCATTTCATACGCTGCTTAGATTTTTGGTTGATTGGTTATGTCGTTCGGGCTAACCAACATGTCGATATGCCTTGTTGACCTCATAGATTGTGTTTCAAGGGGTCACTTGAGTAAATTTATGCTTATATTGTAGGTGTTGGGAAGACACCGATTGATGATGAGATTTTGGTAGCATCACTTCTGAAGGAGGGAAGTGAGATGTTTGGGTCACGTTGTTTCGGAGTAGGACATCGCTATAGATCCCATAGTTATAGCAGTCCAATATTGAATAAACCCAAGGTAGTAGCATCTTTGAGCTATTTGATGAGAGAGGACCAGACTTTTATTTGAGATGCGAGGTGCGGAGATCCATTAGTGAGTTTGATTGAGAGGTAGAAAAGTGCATCATGTTACTCATTTTGAGAGGGAATGAGGAGATGCTAGTATACATATGCTTGTGGTACTAAACTGGGTGCGGTATTGATACTAAAAGGTAAGGTAGTCACATGTTAGTCAACAACCGAGACCGTATGAGAGGAAGTGTTTGACTTTTGATTCGGAGTTAGGGTAATATAGTTGGGTTTGGGGATTAGGAGGCACTATTTATTAGGAAAGGAGTTGGAGCTATTCAGTGATACCACCTCATTAGAGTATCTCTTCTCCGAGAAGTATCTTTACCTTCGCCAGTCGCGATGGATAGAGATCTTTGCCTCCTATGATTTTAACATTTCTAATACGTCGTGAGGGAAATGTGGCTATTGGTGATTTTAGCGGAAGACATACCAGTTTGTGAGCAATATTCCTAGAGTAGGCATTGCTTGAGTTTCGCTGGTTATGACTTCAGAACTCAATGAGTTATGGCCAAGGGTGATGGCTAGTTTAACCATCTGACCTACTTTGATTTAGTAGGAATATATATTTATAGACTGAATCGATGGATTGCCGACGACTAAGGATAGTATGATGGAATTTGAGTCACAATCGATTGGTTGACGAATAATGCTAGAGTTGTATTCCTTAAGTCCAGTAGAATGGCATCTAATTTTTTGAGTTATATACAGGATGGATAGTGCGATGTTGTTGTGTGCCAAGAGCGTTGTAAGTAGCCAAAACCCATTGTTTGATAGTGGGTTTTGGAAGAACTTACAAGAGCCATTTGGGAATTTTGTACCTAATCGATTATATGATATTTGAGATAGAACCAGACAATTCGAGACCTCATAGGCCTATTCGTACCAATAGATGTGTTATGAAACAGGTTTGGAGGTGGGCAGTAGAGTAGTAGAGGTTTAGTTGAGTAAAAGCGAAGGTGATTGCATATGAAAGACTGAGAAGAACATGAGGATCACATATCCAGAGATTTTCACTTGATGAAATTTCATTTTTATCATCGGCTTTCATATAGGATATCGTTTTAGATCTTTTATACTAAATAGTTTAGTATTTTGCATGCTAGGATGGGCATGCATGTTACTTTCTGATGATAAATCTCATGTATGCATGTTTGATATTGGATTTTTAGCATTTGATATAATAGCTTATGCTTAAGTTATTGTTAGGCATGTGCGATAGTTATGGTTGGATACAACGTATTTATTTGAGATTATTGTTATATATGACCTAGTATGTTTAAATATATGATGTACATATATATTTGTTATATTGGGATTTTTCCCGAACCTAGCCGCGCAAAGGAATTTCTGTTGAATTTTTCAGAATCCGAGAAGCTTTTAAGGGATTATGTGTTAGGAGATGTTCGCTCTGCTTTGTGAAGGAGATGTTCTCTCTGCTTTGTGATTTTGGGGATGAAATCCTATACAGAGGGGAGAATGTAACGATCTATATTTTTAACGATGGGATGTTTAAATAATCGATTTAATATTTAATCGTTAATTAAGTAAAGGCCCAAAAATATTATTTTTCAAATACGACCGAATCAAGACTCGAGACCAATTCCACTGAGTTTAGATTGATGTTGTGAATTAAAACGAGTATAGCGATCGCTATATTAGAAGATCAGAAGATTCGATGGTCGAAACGATCGCGAAATAAGTAAAGGGGCGCAGTCTTAGGTGGTGACGAAATTTATATTGTTGGACCCGGAAAAAAGGTGATGTATGCAGACGAGTTTTGTTGCGATCATATGTACTGTGTGGTCGTCTAAGCTCGAAACATACGACCATTTATTGAGAAAAATAAATAAACAGAATATAATATTATTATAAATATCCCCATATTAGACCCCTCTCTCTCATTTGATTTCATTCCACTGTTCCATTCCAGAGAACAAATATTCATGGCCTCTTCTCAAATTCACTTCAAAAAAATAAAATCGAGAGATCCACTCCACTACAAATCGCAAAACCAAATCCGATGAATTTGGATCGATGAGAGCTTTGCAACGATCGTGGAAGAATTTTAATGACTGTGATTGACGATGTTGATCTCTTCACGGCCGATCTAGGGTTAGATCTAAGCGGAGCTACGATTGATAATAAGCGAAAAATGGAGGCCGCCATTGAATTTCTCTTCACGAATAATAGCTTACTACTAAATCTCGTCAAATCCGAGACACTCCGGTAAAATGTGTCCAAAGCTAGGCCGAGATGCACGCGCCTAGTCACGATTTTAAGGCATGGGCAGAGCTTGATTTCTTTATGTTTAGGGCTAAGAGAATGCGTAGTGGAGTCCATTGCAATCGATGGCACATCAATTTGTTGAGTATTAGCCTAGATATGGATGAGAGAAAGAAGTGGATTTTGGGTTTCACTGTGCACGACATGTACTTGCAATTTCAAATAGGAGAAGAGAGATTAGCTAAGGCAATTAGCTTAACTAATTGTTTGTTTAAGTAATTTAATAATCCAAAATTTAATATAATTCATATCCTTTGCATACGAGTTAGTTTTGGAAGTGGTTTCTTCCATTGCGCTCGTGATGGAGAGATCTACGCTTTGGCATTAGTTTGGATAGATTTTATGGAGATAAGTGGTATTATCTCTCACCATACCGGTTGTACAGTTTTAGATTGAAGTTCGGGAATGATTTTGATTTTGAAATGAGATTTTCCTATACTTATATGCCTACTATATTTTTATAAAAGAAAATAAAAGTATTTTAAAATTATTTATATTGAATTTCACATATTTTCCATCGATGTGCCATTGTTAGGGAATAATTAGATTTGGACAATTTTTGCATATGATTTCCCCATTGGTTGATATGGATGTATTATACATGTTGTATGTAGTTGTTTTGGATGTATGTATGGATGTGGGTTGCATGGTTACTTTTTTGGTTGTTGGGCTGTTTTTGGTTAAAAATGCTGATTAGTGGTGATTGGGAGTTAAGGGAATATCTTGTACGTTGGGGTTTCGTACAGGCAGATACCTAACGAACGAGATAAGTTGTAGAGTAGTGTTAGGATACGTGCCAACGAATCTGAAGGTGGAAGATGAGGCTTCGGACTTTAGAATGGATGTCAGATGTTTCCATTTGGTTTGTACTTATCCATTTAGTTAAATACACGGCCAAAGTGGTTGGTATTGACCATTATAGAGTAGTCCATGTCCACTACTATTGTTGATTGGCGATTTGGCCGATCTTTGGCTTAGACGTTATGGAGATTTTATGGTGCTTGATTTGATGGTTTGTTCGTGTGACCGACTTAGAGTTTTGATGTTGTTGCTCTATGGCGAGAGACTTTGATGTTGAGGTGATGATGCAATGCTTAGACGTGAGAGTTGGTATTTCAGATATTAGCTTATGTTGGGAATTGGTTCTAAGGTAGATAATTTTAGGACTCTGTAGACTGTGCTAGAGGTATTGGCTCGTTTACATCATGATACAATGTCTTGTATCTTCGGTTTATGGTTGTGGTGGTAGCAGGTACCGAAGATTAGACACTCTATATCTTCGTTTTGTGGCTTGTGAGGGTAGTAGGTACCGAAAAGGCTCATTTAGGGGTCATGGAGTGGAGGAATATGATGGGTTCCGAATAGTGGAAATTGTATTGAGCTAGTAAGTCTCGGATGGATATGTATATGCTAAGGGATCGTTAATGACATGGAGTGTTTTCTGTTGTACTCGAAGCAAGAATGTTGTATAGTAGGGACGCCCATGGATTGGTAGCGAGGATCCATATGCCCTGGACATTTTGGGTTTAGTGTCCAGCTTGAGGCTAGGAGACACATATCCATCTTTGGGCTGCAAAATACGAGAGTACAAAGGAGAACCAGGATTTCCACTAGTCCCTGGTAGAAAGGAGGCCATACAAGTTATCATATATCTAGAACACAATGGATGATAGTTGGTATTGTTTGATAGATGTTACGTTTGTTATGGTTACTTCACTAGACACATGTCACCATAGGGATGTCACATGAGGTAAGTATTATTTATAGGGATACCTAGACACCTCAGACAGTTTACTTAGTATGGAGTAGGTATTATGGATGGAGATACCTAGGAACCTGAAAGTTTACTGAGAATGGAGTACCCTTCTATGATGTTATAGAGTAGCAAATTATCGATGTTATGTGCTAACTCTTTGGTTGCAGGGACAGGTCAGGTATGATTCGTATACCCTCTATTCCATGTACTATATCGATTTTTATAGTATTCTGAGATCGTTGCTCACTCCAGATTGTTGTTTGACCCGAGGTTTTACGCTTTGATTCTTATTATCTCGGGTTCTCTTAAATGAGTAGGCTTGAGAGCAGGTGTAGATAATATAAGAAATTCTGTTGATGAATTAGCAGGAGATGATGTTTACTCATACCTATATTTGAGATTGTTATTGTATATTACATTGTATAAAAATGTAGAGCCTTGACAGTGTTTGACTTATTATTATTAGAGACGGTTTATTAGTTCAATTTATTTTCCAGTTATACAGACTTTGTTACTGTATTATATAACTCTATGGATCTTATACTCTGATGATTAGTTCACGTTGTTATTACCATCTGACTGTTTTATATCAGTGTTTGCTACCATATTTTATCTAATGCGATGTGAGATATACAACATGTTATATAGTTATTTGATGTTTCCTTTTTCTCCTTTTCCATTCTCTTCTCTTTCATTCTCTTCTTCTTTACTTCTTTTCTTTCCTTTGACAACCGTTCTGCATCGTAGGTATAGGGTGGTCGTTACACCTATATAGCTCGATGCCAAACTATATACTTAACTCCAATTCAATTGAAACTTCTTCAGGTTATTTTTCTTCTTCTTTTGATCATGTTCCAAATTCATGAATCATTTCATACTTGTTATGATCTTCTAAGTCCAGTTAAAAACTACTTGGCCAAAAAGCAAGTTAATAATTCTTCCCTAATCTAAAATATTCTGAGGGTAATACACTTAATTGATTTTATATATTTTATATAAAATAATGAAAATATAATTTAAGGGAGGAACAAGGCGAAGGCGTGGAATCAAATCCATGGGAATTTAAGGGGAGCTATATGTGAGTGGGAATCTTGAATTTTTATTTATAATATTGTTTAGTTTGATATTCTAATTTGTATTGTGCCTTAGGAAATTTTGTGTACAAAAATTTAATAACTCACACCCCAAGATCTTCCCATATTATGTAATTCTTGAATTATTTAAATTTTGGTTGTTTTACATTAATGTAACAGGATTGGATTCTATTAATATCTACACGATAAACATTTTATATTATATTTAATTCCACTTTTCATTTTGTTGTTGTAATTACAAAGAATTCCACAACAAATAGATAGAAATATGTGTGAAAAGTAGGGAAAAGAGGTTTTCACTCTTATCCGTGTTTTACGCCACCTATTTAGAGTAATTGAAATAAGCTCGATTACTTTGTTGTTTCAACGCTATATGTTCGAATTATTGTATGAAATACAAAAGGTTATATTGTAAAATTTCTTCTTTGGAAAAAGAGGTATAGTCCTATTATATTAATATAAAATAAAACTATACATTTGGATTCCATTTATATATATGTATGTATGTACAAGTTTGAATGACGTGTTAAAATACTGATAATATTGGCCCTTATGAAATTACGGTACTGCTTGGACTTGTAAAGAAATTATAGTTGCTAATAATATATCACCTCGAATAGACAATAGACAAATGTAATAAATTAGGCATAAAAATTAGTTAGGTACATTTTAATATTATACTATATATTCCTTTAAACTTTGAAACTTATAGTTATAATAGACTTATAATGTATCTAATAAGATAGTAAATGGCAATTAGTAACCAATAACAAATCTAATAAACAATAAGCTAAAGACAATCATGGGAATTTATCCACAAATTAAGGCGAAATAATGAGTTTCCCTTGCAAGGGCGTTAATGCGTAAATATAGGTGAGGGGGTGTGTGTGTGTATTATACATTTGTGCAAGCATAATATAATGTTGAATGTTGGAACGAGTGAGAATATGGTTAAGTTATAGGGATACTAGGTTAGTTAAAAGCACATAGAAGTCTGCCCAGCAAATTGGGTCACCATCAGTTTGACTTTCGTAACTAATGTAAGACATCACCTATAATAAGTACCTACGATAGAAGCAAGTTTAGTCCCAATTTAATAGGGTAAATCCCTCCAGCTAATCATACCACCAGTACCTACAAACATTCAGATTAATGTAAAACATCACAGTTAGGTTATATGCCATAAAGTAGGGAGTATCTTAGACGTGCGTTAGTGAAAATCTATTAAGGTTTCCGCTTCGGATTAAGGTATTAGATGACCATTGGGAGTCTGCCTGTTTCTTATTCAAGAAGTACTAATTGGCATGTAAGAGGATTGGTACGATGACAGTTAGGGTGTACTAGGATAGGAGAGGCCCGCTTGGGGTTAGGTAGTAAATGACAAGAGGATCTGCCTATTTCCCAATTTAAGGGTATTAAGTAGCCTAGGTACTACCTCTTGCATCATTAGGATATGATTGGATCAGAAGTGGATTATTGAACTCGATATACTCCATAAATGTTTTATACCCACTTTTGTAGCCATCGAATAGGATTTATAGGACTATAAGCATATAGTGAAGATGTGGAAGTGTGTGTGTGTGAATTAACTACGTAAGACGTTATAATTATCTGAACGATTACTACCCATATATTATTATTGTAAAACTTGAGGTTTTCATTCACCAGACATTGTTTTTATAACCTCCTCCTCATTGCAACATATAAGTTATGTTTGATGATGTCGGTGGAGGAGAAGACGGTAAAGTCTTGGTAGCAATATTAGTTATCTATTTATAACTTTATGTCCCCTAAAAACAATGTATTTGACTTGATTATTGTGTTTTGGTATATTGTATTTATGAGACATGGTTTTAGGCAATGAGTACTTGTTTCATTATTATATTTCATTCCTTCCCCTATGAAATATCTAAAAGTATAGCTAGATATCTCTACATATTATTTTATCAATTATACCAACCTGTGAGTTAACGCACGGTGGAGTGCAAAAAGTTATAATGGGGATAAAGTTGGGATATAGCAGAAAATAGAGATGCAAAAAGCTTCAATAAATATAAAACCAAACATTTAAAGTTTATTATCTCTCTTTCTCACATCATTTATGGCAACTACGTTAACCTCTAGTACCTACTATACCTGTACATAGCACTGTGGAGATACATGACCAATAGAGGACTGTAACCAAGGGTGTAAAGTAACAAAAATCTAAATGCATAACCTATAAAACATCTCACGGTGCAGGGATAAAATATGATACAATAACATAGATGTAAAATAGGTGAGACAATGATATAATCAAATGAATCATAAATAAGAACATTAGAGTGCATCAGGTTCACAGACTATAAAAAAACTGAAATAAAGAGTTTATACATATACCAAAATAAACTTTATACTGTCTCTCAAAATACAAGTAATGATTAGCTCAACAGTACTTCATAGCAGAATATAAGCGATAGTAAGCTCCAAAGTATAGGTATATGAAAGCGTAGCCTTCTGTTAGTACTCCATACAGCTCAATGCTCTATCCAGGCCTGTTATCTCTAATCTACTCATTTAAGGGTACCTAATATAATAAGAAGCAAAACATAAAACCTTAAGTCAGACAACAGTCTGCTGTGAGCAATACATCATCTCAAAAATACTATAAAAATCTTGCATATTAAATAAGAGCATATGGTATGAAGAACCATATATAACCTGTCCCTACATACAAAGAGTTACCACATAATAGTCGATATATTCCAATTTATAATCATAGCCATATAAGTCTACTACAATCGAAGCACTATGTCCAGTTTCTAGGTATGCGGCCGAAAATACCTACGTCATGTGACACCCTAGAGTGATAAACAATGGTGACAAGCATAACATCCATCATACAATCCTCACCAATACTCATGTGCGTTGGATATATGATAACTCGTATAGCATAATCACAAAGTAGGACCCTATCAAACTCTCGTTTTCATTGGTACTCGAATCAATGTCACTCCGAAAATGTTAGGAACCAAGCCCACAATTGCAAAGCCTGGGGTAATCTACTACCGCAAGGTTTAGACACAATCACATATCCAGGTGGGCGTCCCCACATACCCCTTCTTTGTGAACACGCTAGAAGCCGTTGATTTATCAATGATTCGTTTGCATATGTCTCTATAATGAAACTCAATTGTTATTCCATCATGGCTATTTCTACAGTAGGATACAGTTGCAAATCCCACTTGTAAGCCCTTATCATTGAACTTGCCCTTGTGGATCACCACCACGACTCCCATCGTTAAGTTGTCATCTTTGGAATGCCTCTAAACACCCATCGTAAGTCGTAGAACCATCATACCAAGGTCCCAAAGTCATTATGTCAAAGCATTATACCATTAGTTCCTCTATTACCGCATATAATCCAAGGTCATCCCGATTCGTTTGGAGTTGTTTATTCACTCCATATTGCCTCCAATAACTCTAGAACGTACAATGAAGAAGATGTTGAAGTATCACCGCACCACAATGAAAATCCATCACTTCTAGCCTCTGTTTGGGTCAATCTATGATCTAACTAAAGCAAGATCCATAGATACCCGAGCCAAATCCAAAGAACTCAAGACCCGAACTGACTTCACTATCCAGATCCAGACTAAAGCCTCACAAAATCCTCCACCGAAGTGACCCGAGCCACCTACGGAACAGGTTCCTCTGTCACTTTCATCGGCCAAAATCGGACCAAGGCAGTATCTCTCCAAACCTGTAGCATGCTTAATGCTGACCAGAGTCACCCACTGAACCAATTTCATGTTGCAACTCCGAGTCTAAATTTTGCATTGGTTCCACTACCAAGCTCCATTCTTCAAACATTGTGCATTCGATATGCAACGATATGACTCCTAACACCCTCGAACCTATTAATCGAAGTTTGGATCTCACAGCTCCTACCTCTGATTCATTCTGAAGAGCGTTTCCACCCATACAAGCATACAAGTAAACACTATACATACATCAAACAACATTTAAACGCGCAATCATGTAACAATTCATGGCAAATAATCCTATAATATGTCTTTAACATAGCCAAACACACATCAAGGAAACTATACGTCAAATTAACTTGATTATAACATTTTAAAATATTTTAAATTCATTTTTACTTTAGTTTTCACTTAAAAATAGTCCCAAGACATTATTTTGAATTTAAAAATGGATTTAAAACATTTCAAAATTTATATATATAGTAAGATGAGAAATGATAAATCACTCGCCAAAACCTCCGAATTCCAAGTTTTGCATGCAAATCGAGGAAAATCTGAAAATCACTAGCCAAGATGTAATTTTTCCACCCCAAAAATGTGGATTTGAAGATCTACAATGAAACTCCTTGCTAATTTACCCTTAATCTATGATTTGGACTTGATTTAGAAGAGAAAAAAGAAGCTTTTGGGTGGAGAATGGGAAAATGGAGGCTTATATCTATTTGGAAAGAGGTAAAAGTGATTTGCGTATGATCAGCCAAAAATAGTCTCCAAACCCGAAGTGGTTTAGTGGACTTGCCCCCAAATTCAATAACTACCTACCAAGCTGTTTGAAAAACTGTCAACCTTCAAAGTGCCATATCTCTTAGCCAAAAATTCTAAATCACTACTATAACCACTCTACGAAAAGAGAAACCATCATATCTTTCAAATGGAAGTATTCTCGAATGCTAACTTGGCTTCTATCTAGAGTTATGGACGTCACAATTTCTTAGGAGTAAAATTGTCTAGAAAAATTCTAAAGATAGGAAATGTCATTGCTTGGCATTTACCAAAGTTATAGAGTCATATGACCTATTATGAATTTAAAAACAAATATTTTACGATCCTTTGATACACAAAATATGGATCATTACACTCTTCCTCTAATTAGGGATTTCGCTTTTGAAATCCCCAACACAATCAAAGTAAAATCAAACATAGCTACCTCGCATGCCTAACATCCACGAGTAACTATATCAAACATTAAACATGCATACAAAAGAAGGTAATGATATCTATGCCTACCCTTGCATGTAGGAAACTAAACGACCCTACATGATATCGAAAGTGAAAATAAATGCAATAAATAGGAGTCTCACCAAATAAAGGTCTCTAAATAAGCAGTCATCATGCTCTCGTCGGTCTTTCAAGTACAATCACCTTTGCTCTCAGTCCACTGAACCTTTACCAGCTCTATCATCTTCCTCCTAAGATGCTTCGTATCACGTCTAAAGATACAAATAGGCCTACGAGGTCTTGATGTTTCTAGTTCAATATCGATGTCATCAAGCTGATTCAGTTCAACTATCATACCCGAGCCATGCATGAACTTCCATAAGTGAGAGATATGGAACACATTGTGCATACCCACCAACTTCTAAGGTAATTTGACTCTGTAAGACAGATTCTCAATCCTCTCAAGTATCGGAGAAGGACCAATGAATCTCGACGCCAACTTCCCCTTAGTACTGAATCGAACAACATTCTTCAGTGGAGAGATTTTGACAAACAATATATCATCGATGGAGAACTCTAAATCACATATTCCCCTATTAGCATAGCTCTTTTGTCTATCCTGAGCAGCTTTCATTTATTGCCAAATGATCTCGGTCTTCTTTGAAGTCTCTCTAATTATATATGTCATAAGCATCAGTTTCTCATCCACTTTCCACCAACATGAAGGAGTATTGCATAGTCGGTAAAATATTACCTCAAATGGTGCCATATCGATGCTCAATCGATAACTGTTGTTGTATACGAACTTGACTAAATGCAAATGATCATCTCACAAGTCATGAAATAAAAATGCAAGCCTGTAAGAGATCCTCCAAAATACGATTCACCCTCTCGATCTGCCTATCCATTAATGGGTGATAAGCTGTATTAAGATGCACCTCCATCCCCAACACCTCTTGTAAGCTCTTTTAAAGCCCGCTGGTGAACAAAAGGTCTCCGTCACTCATAATTCTCTTCGGCACACCACAGAATCGCACAACTCACTTCACATGCAATTCAGCCAATTTGAACGTCGTTCTACTAGTTTAAGAGTCATTAATCGAGCATTCTTCGTCATTCTATCAATCATAACCCAAATGTTATCGTACCCTCCTCTGATCCTTGGCAATCCATCGATGAAATACATTGAAACTAGTTTCCATTTCCACTCGGGAATCTCAAGCAGTTGCAGTAAACCACTTGGTTGCTTCTACTCTTCCTTTACCAACTGATAGTTCATGCATTCCGAGATGAATGCCCCCAACTACTTTCTTTATCACTTTCTAATAAAATTTCTATCTCATATCATGGTATATTTTATTGCCGTCGAGATGTATAGTTAATCGCGGTTGATCCTGTACTTCATCTCCTTGGACTCTTCCCCTTCCTTTATCTTCACCATGATCTCCGCTAGTATAGTGTCTCGCCTCTGACTAGCACTGATCCACTCAATCAAGGAAGGTTTGATTATCAGGTTAGCCAACACTTCTGACTCTAGGTGACATCAAGGTCTAAAGTCATAGCCATCGATAAACTCTGACTAATTCCATTCTAGGAACATCATTCCCAAGCTGGCATGTCTTCTACTCAATTCATTTACGATTTCATTTCCCTTACCTAGGTTATAGGAAATATAAAAGCCATAGGGGGCTAGAAATTCTAGCCATCGCTATTGACGAATGATAAGGTTCTTCTGAGAGAATAAATAATTTAATGACTTGTAGTCCATATACTACTCGAACCTCTCCCTAAGGAAATAACGCCTTCATATCTTCAAAGCAAGTACTATCAGTGCCAACTCCAAATTATGAGTTGGATACTTCTTGTCATCTGGTTTTACTTATCGACTAGCATAACTGAAAACCTTTCTCCACTGCACCAACACCGCACCTAGTCCAATATCACAGGCGTTTGTTTATACTGTCAGCTCCTCATTTTTGCTCGAAATGATTAACACCGGTGCACTCGTCAGCCTCTCCTTTAGACTCATGAACATGTGCTCGTACCTCGCGTTCCAAATAAAAGTTTGGTTCTTCTTCATCAAGTTGGTCAACGACGCTTCTACTTTAAAGAAGTCCTAGGTAAAATGTCTACAATATCCTACCAGTCTAAGGAATCTTCTCACGTCTATAATAGATTTAGGTCGGTCCCAGTCCTATACTTCTTCCACCTTCGTAGGATCTATAGCAATACCCTGCTCAGAAACAATGTGGCCAAAAAAATCACACTTTGCTTGTAACTGCCCGTAAATTAAGAAGAAATAATTTAAATAAGATAAAATAAATTAAATACATAAGATAAAGCTAAAAAGGGAAATTTTGCAAAAGTCAAAATTGGACGATGAAAGTTATGTCATTACATTCGTGGTGATTTTCTGATCAATTTCCATGTATAATATATTGAAAATGCGGATCATAAATGGAAAAGTTATGGACTTTTAAAGTTTTCAGATTCAAAATAATTTAAATAGAATTCAAATTCAAATGATTAAATAATTCTCAAATTTTATGTTTGAAAAGTAATAGTAATTAGACTTGGGGGTTAAGTAATCGTTGAAATTAACGTTAACATTAAAAAGTTAAGTAAGGAATAAATCAACTCGATCAAAGGCATAATAATTAATTCCTGAAATAAACGAACCGGTGAACCATCTACCCAGGGTCGGTCGACTGCAAGTGGTCGACTGGTAGGGTAGGGGTGGTCGACCGATGAGCTTGTGACGGCTAGGGTTTTGTTTGCACGGTGAACGTTCTAGATTTTATTATTTTAAACTGATACAAATTCGATGGTTCTAGTGCATTCCAACCATTATAAATAAGAGCCCAACCCACTCATTTTCACTCACACATTACTTTAAGGAACCTAGTGAAGCTCTATTAGTCTCTTTCTTTAAGGTTGAGAAAAGTTCTTTAGGGTTTCAAGTGATAGATTTATTATTTTATTTCTAATTCTATTCTCCTCCAATCCCTCCATTTTTGAATCTAATCTATATATACAAATCCTTTATGGAAATTTTAGTATTTCTATTTTAGTAATTAAATAGTATGGTTTGGATTTGATATATGCCTGGGGGAATTTTGGTTTACGAAAACATCACACTAAAATCCATTAAAATTGCCCCTAAATGAAATGTCAATTATAGGTTGGGATTTCAATTGTTTTATACTAAAATCATGGAATTTGTGTATATTTTGCAATTTCAAAGTTTTCCCTTCTATTTCAATTCTTATCTTTTTCTTTGGTTCTGATTAAGGGTTTTGATTAGGAAATAGTGTATAAAGTAAGAATTCTTATTCGAACCACCTATTTCCACAATTTGATAGAAATTCCCTTTGTATAGTTTCATGTAAAAAGAAGTTGAACGGGGTGTAAAAGATGTAAATTATAAGTTTCTATTATTGGTTTATTCCATTGTTTTAATGTAAAATAAGTGGGTTTGGATTCTATTTTTATATAAGTTTGTTTTTTGATTTTGGATATTGGATTTATGTTATATTTGTTAATGTGGAAATGAAACTTGTATGGTTTTGAAGATTTGACATGTAAATGTTTGTTTAGGATGTAAACTCCACAAGCTAAGAAATTTACTAAGTGTGTGTATGTGTATTGATGTAAATAACATAATATTATAACGTACTGATAGCGTAATTAATAGGCTGTTAATTATTATTGAATTTCCTTTTGGGAAAGTGAATAATTGTAGAGGAGAAATAAGAAGTTTTCCTATATGGCCTTAATAATGGATACAGTGATATGTGTGATATTATGCTAAGAGATTTTTATAAATGATGACCAAATTATAGGGATGCAAGGTCTGTTAAAAGCACATAGAAATTTTCCCAGCTAATTTGACTATCAATAGTGTGACTTTCAGGCTAATGAAAGACATCACCTATAATAAGTAACTACGGATGAAGTGAGGTACGTCCTAAATTCTATAAGATAAATCTGCCTAGCTAATCTGGCTACCAATACCTATGAATAGTCGAAATAATATGAGATGTCATTGTGGGGTATGGATCATAAGGATCTGCTTTTGGGATTGAAGGTATTAAGTGGCTACGTGACGTCTCGTCTCTTCACTATGTAGGAAGTAGTAAATGGTCGAGGATAATAGTTAGGCATAGTAGTGGATATCTTGAAAAGGGTCCATCTCAATATGAAGTATTAAGTGACCAAAAAGATTTCGTAGAATGTAAGCTAGATAAGTGCCAATAAGGAGTTCGCTTTGGGATAGGTATTAAATGATGGAAAACCTGCCTTAAATAAGGTATGAAACGATCAAAGTATGTCTAATTTCCATTAAAAATGTATTAACTGGCTTAGGTACTATCATTTACATTGATAGGACATTATTGACGATATATATATAGGTTACTAGGTTATAAGAATAATAGTTAGGGAACTGGAATTGGAAAAGCCTTAGAGCTTAAAGTCGGAAAAACTTAAAACAAAGCTAACAAACGGACGACATATTCCTATTTGGATTATGCTGCCCAAGTACACTTATACTAAGGCTTGAGATTTTTTATTGACCAGACATATGTTGTAATAACTACATTCTCATACAACACAGGTTAGAAAAGGCGATGCTAAAGGCGAAGGCGAGGAGGAAACTTGCAGCAGTTTATCTATTTACCTACTGATGTTATTTTCCAATGTACCCATTACAGAATAATGATGTATTTTGAAAATGTTGTATTAAAAATATGTGATGGTTGTTATTGTGTTATGGATTTTATGATATTTGGATTTTAAATGGAATGGGTACTATTTCTGTTATTATATTTTATCATTCTCTATGAGTTCTAAATGTGTAGATAAATAGCTTTGTATTATTCTTTATACTAACCAACAACCAGAATTTGAATGGTTCTATGTTTCGATGGGCGTTTTCTGGGTCAGGATTTAGGTCCATTCTAGAGCGGATCGTTACATTCCTCCTCTAGAAGTGACACTTCAAAAAATTTGCCTTCAATCAATATTTCCTTAATATCTTGAGCATAATCCTCAAACGCACCTTGTGTTTTCAATCCACCCTCAAATAAGCAAGGATATCGTCCATTAACACAAGTGCAAACTTATTTAGCCGATCCCTGAAAATAAGGTTCATAAGATCAACGAAGTATGCTGGTGCGTTGGTTAGCTCGAATGACATAGCCAACCACTCATAAAATCTAGAAGGCTTACCAAATGATGTAATTGACACACTCTCCTTTGCCACTCTCAGTTGATGAAACCCTATCACAAGGTCCAACTAAGAGAACACCCTACCGCCATGGAGCTGATCGAACAAGTCATCAATACGAAGAAGTGGATACTTGTTCTTCTTCATCACATTATTCAGCTCATAATTATTTATATACAATCATAGAGAGCCATCCACATTGGTGCGAATACTACATGTGCGCCCTAACCAAATATGCTCCTATGAATGAACATTCGCCTCAATAGGTCATTCACTTCCGCTATCAACTCCTAATCCTTGAGTACTAAATGCCTTAAAGGTATAATTGTCGGTGTAGCAACCATCACCAAATCTATATGAAACTCTATCTCCCTATGTGGTGGTAATCTGATCACCTCCTCGAATATGGCTAGATACTTCCTCGCTATAGGAATAGATGACAACTCATTGTATAGGATCTCTAGCGAATACAGAAAGCTAACCATCACCTCATCGTTAGGTATGCTCGTAATTTATCCCTATCAACAACGTCCTTTTATGATCCGCCACTACTATATTCTTCTACAGCTAATCATCCCCGGAATAATATCAAACCCTACAAAAACTAAAGCAAAGCAATCACAAGCAAACAAACATACATGATCCGATAAGGTTCAGTCTCAGCAAACCATTCAAAGGCTAGTCGATCCTCCAACAATGTTTTTGACAATCAAATATCGGTCAACTCTCTCCAATTTCAGTCCCAGTTTATCTACCAAATTGGTAGGTGTGAAGGAATGTGAAGCTCCGGTATCGGATAAAAAAACATACATATGTATCAGAAATAGAAGGCATACCATGTATAACGATGCTCTTCCTTTTCTCTTTCACTGATGGAGCACTTGATGAAGCTGGAAAATCATTTAAAGCATAAACAGATACAATCTGCTCATTCCTTGGAAGTTCTGGACAATCCTTCTTGATATGTCCCTAATTTGTTGCAATTATAGCACTACTTACCCTTGCCTTGTAGTCTCTGACAAAATGGCCCTTATCTCCGCAATTATAACAAGTAGGCTTCCACTTGCTCTTCTTCTGACCAGTCTTTTGGAACTGCTTTTTCTCCTTCTTATTGTTGTCCTACTTCCTCTTGCCTCCCTCTCTAACTTGCAGCTTTGGCTTATCCTTGGGAGCAAAAGTGACTTAGGTTCAGGATATAGATTCTCATGTCAAAGAGCCTTCTCCACCAGTCTCTCAAAGGTCTCGTCGATATGATTTACGAGTTCTTCTCTAAGATAATCATCCAAGCCTATAATGAACTTCTCATTCTTTTTGAGCGAAGCATCAATAAAAGGTAGGACGTACTTTGACAGTGTGTCATCCTCAGCCATGTACTTTAAGACAGACATATCCCCATGTCTCAAGTCAGCAAAATTTTGAAAGATCATCGACTTCTGAGCGATCGGTATATACTTCTTTTCAAACCTTGTCTTAAACTGCTCCCAAGTAATTTGGTCCTTAGGTGTAGTAATCTTGATAGCATTCCACTATCCCATAGCTCATCCTTAAAGCTATGTAAAGGCTAGCTTCCTCTTCATTGCATCCTCCAACTCTATAGCCTCAAAGATGCATTCAAATGTAGCTAATCAATCCTGCACTTCGATGGCTGATTCCGTTTAGAGGAACGATATGCATCCCAGAGTAGAATAATCCTTGTTCAGTATGGCAAAGTCGGCTCGTGACACTTGCACTGAAGAACCACCACCAACAGCCGCAGCAGAAGCAACTTGGGCATTTTGCACCATCTCAGCAATCATGTTCTACAAGTCAGGTTAGCAGCCTTTGATCCCACCCTCTCCTCAACTCTAAAGATATAGTTCCTAGCAGCATTTCTCGTTAGTTGTCTCATTCTTTTAAGCTGTAATAAGAATGATCAGTCTCTCTAAAGGACTAAATGGTGTCTATGAATGCAGTGTGACATATACTATATATATACTACTATATAGTTTTAAAATCCAAAATATAATAGGTACGCTCTCTCATATATCACCAAGGTGTAAGCTCCTTTCTTATCTTTAATGAATCCAAGTATCAACTTACGTCGTCTATGCAACAGAAGCTCTGATACCAAATGTGATGATGAGCCTATACCTTCAATACCCAATATACATGTATAGAGTGCTGTGGAGGTACCCAGTCGATGGAGGACGATAGCAAAGGGTGTAAAGTAATAAAAATCCAAGCATAGAACCTATAGAACATCTCACGGTGTAGGGATAATATATATATACACACACACACATACATATATATAAGATGAGTTAGTGGTATGATCAAACAAACCATGAATAAGAACATCAAAGTGTATCAAGTTCACAAACTATATAAAAACCGAAATAAAGAGTTTATACATCCATTAAAATGAACTCTGTAACAATCACTCAAAATACAACTACCGACATAGCTCCACGGTATTGCACAGCGGAATATAAGCGATAGTAAACTCCAAGTCTAAATATATGAAAATGTAGCCTCCTGCTCGTACTCCGTATAGCTCAATGCGCTATCCAAACCTATTATCCATAATCTACTTGTTTAAGAGCGCCTGAGATAGTAAGAAGAAAAGCATAATACCTTGGGTTAGACGACATTCTGGTGTGAGCGATACATCATCTCAAACATACTATAAAAATGGTATATAGTAAATAGAGGCATAGGGTATAAAGAACCATACCAAATCTATCCATGCATTCAAAGAGTTAGCACATAATAGTCGATATATTCTAATATACCATCACTTCCATATAAGTATATTACAATCGAAGTATAATGTCCAGTGTCTTGGTATACAGTCAAAAATACTTGCATCGTGTGACACCCTATAGTGATAAACAATCATGGAAAACATGACGACCATCAAATAATCCTCACAATATGATGTATGCATTGGATATATGATAACTCATATGGCATAATGGCACGATCGCAACTAGGGACCAAATTGAAATCTCGGCTTCCTCGGCGCTCGAATCAATGCCACTCCAAAAGGCTAAGAACAATGCCAACAATTGCAAAATCCGGACACAATCGCAAATCCAGGTGGGCGCCCCCACATACCCCTCCTTTACAAGCAAACTAGAAGCCTTTGAGTTATCAACGATCCCTTTGCATGTGCATCCATAAATGGAACTCAATTGTTATTCTATCACGACTATTTCCGCAGTAGGACATTGTCGGAAATCAGTTACAACAAAATGCACGTATAATAGCGTTTTAAAAACCCTATAAAAAGCTTTATCAGCGTTTTTAACTACGCTGTATATTAGCATGCCATTATAGATCAGACATATACTATAGCAATACAAAAAGCACTGTAGAAATAATATAGTTGCAGCGTTTATTGCATGCCATCAATACAATTTACAGCGTTTTTATGATAAGAAAAATTTCTTTCCATGGCATTTCATCTTTGCCAAGAAATATATTCCATAGTAGTTCTAGTAAGCTGCATTAACTTTTGCTAGCGTTGACTTTCGTTGTCGTGATTTCTTATCACAGCGTTTCCAGGTGTTGCCACGATGAATATTCACAGCTTTTTTTGAACGCTGTTAAAAGTTTCAACAGCGTTTAAAAAACGCAGTTCAACGGCATTTAATAAACACTGTAGAAACTTTTAACAACATTTTGTAAAACATTGTTGTATTTTGCACAGTTCCCATCAATATGCAGATTACATTCGGTATGCAGGCACAATTTATGTATAACATAAATTATATAAACACACATATTTCAAAATGAACATATATATCATACTAATCACGCATTTTATAATCAACATATTATATTAAATCTTTTAATCAAAATGCAACACCACATAACATAACATAAATTATCAAATTCATACAAGTTCATAATGTAGAACAAGCCGCGGAGTGACTAAAAGTAGTAATACATAACAGCATACCAATCAAAATGTAGTTAACATCAAAAGTAACTTCGAACCCATAACTTGTTGTGGCGGATTGCTACTTTTTTCCATCAAAATATATCTATCCACCTGCAAAGTAAAAGTTCGTTAGTTATGTGTACTTGATTAGGCGTAAAAAGACTGAAACATCAAAATATTGTTGATAACTGCACTAATAAAGAGATAGAGATAGAGGCTTTATTGTAATTAATTTGGTTAGTGAGATGAAGAATGTTAAACTTGAGTTGAATGTTGTGTTTTTGGTGGCTGTTTTTTAGTTTCTCAGAGATAGAATGTGATAATGTAATTAATTTAGTCGTCTTTTATTAGGCTGATGTTTGAGAACATTTGATTAACCACTATGTGTTTGTGTTCTTGTATTGTAATTCACTAAGTTGACTGAATGATATATCATGTTTGATTTGTTTTGTGTTATATAGTCATAACTTTGAAGAATATGTGCTATTAGCACTACAAATGCAACTTACACGATTGTCAGTGAAAGCCACAGCTGCCGAATCTTGAGTACATCCTCAAGTATTCTTTTCTTATTTAAGGATGGAGCAAACATGAGAAAAATCATATTTACTTCAATGTCAATTTAATGAAATCATATTTTTGCAGGCAGACAAATATCCTTTTGTCCTTGGTTTAACAATTACTGAATGCTAATTTAAACATAGAAATTTGACATCCGTACATATAATTAAATCATATAATCTACACGTAGAAATCCACATTGTTTATATCTCATTCCATCCAACTTGATGGAAAGAAGCAAACAAATCGATATTATCAAAGTTATCAATTAACATCTATCATTTAAAATTACATGAAACAATGATTCAAGCAACATTTCATGAGCCTTTATGAACATTCACGTCAACATTAAAGGTATTGGTTTAACAATAACCACTCAAAAAAAAAAAATCTTAGTTAATTTTTTTATAGAACTTAGTTAATTTTAAAGGTATTGATTCATGTCAACATTAAAGGTGTTGATTCAACATCCATGTCAACATTAAAGGTATTGTATTGAACTTAGTTAATTTTTATGAGCATTCATGTTAACATTGAAGGTATTGATTCAACATTCATGTCAAAATTAAAGGTATTGTATAGAACTTAATTAATTTTTATAAACTAAATTATCTTAGTTAAATTTTTTAATGCTTAATTTATTTTGTTATATCTTATTTAATTTTTAAAAGACTTAGTTAATTTTTATAAGATTTTTTAATGTTCGATAACTTTATAAACTCTAGTTAATTTTTATAAAACTTAGTTAATTCTTGTAAACTTAATTAATTTTTATAAAACTTTGTTAACTTGGTCAATGTTTACATAATTTAAATAATTTTTATAAACATTCTTCATAAAACTTGGTTAACTATTATAAAATTGGTTAAATTATATAAACTTAGTTAACATGGTTACTTTTTCTAAAACTTAGCCTTCTTGATTTTTTTTTTTATAAAAGATGGTTAATCTTTAAAAACTTAGTTATATTTAAAAATTTAATTAATTTTACGAAACTTATTTAACATGGTTAAATTTGATAAATAAAATATTAATATTTTATAAAACATAGTTAACTTAGTTAATTTATTATTATTGTTATTAGTATTATAATATAGATTTAGTTAGTTTTTATAGAATTTAGCAAACTTGGTTATTATTTTATAATTTATTATTATCAGTATTATTTGTACTATTATTATTCTAAACTTAAACCAACAATTATTATTATTATCGGTATAAAAATAAATATTTTACAAAACATAGTTAACTTAGTTAATTTATTATTATTATACAAAATTTATTTAATTATTATTATATCAATTTAGCTAAATTTCTATAAAACTTAGTTAATTTTTATATACTTATATAAAATTCTAACACCTCCTTTGTGCGGTTAGTGCTTTTTCCGCACACCTTAGTTCAATATATATTTATATTATCAAAATAAGATCGGTTTTGTGATTAGTACTTTTCTGCACACCATAACTTAATATATATTTACACGAATAGAACAAGATCGAATTCATATTATATATGAAAAAATATACACCATATTGCACACATATTTAAATGCATAAAAACATATCTTTTATTAGCAATGTTCCATATAGCAAAGCAATGTTTTTACCTATTTAGAAAAATAAAAGAATAATTAGGGTGCAAATCTATAAAAGAGTTAAATTCTTAGTGTAAAACTTAATTAATTTTTACCAAGACATTGGTAGGTTTGATGGCCACCTGGGACAATTTCTAGCATGTGAGCAGGGAATTTGGAGGTGGGACATTTACAGGCTTGCATCTACCTGCTTAATGAGAAATTATGAGATGGTATGCAAGATTAGTTCAAAAAAACACAAGTTTACTTCAGAAAATCTTAAAAGCTTACTGCCATATTTTGCAAGTGTTCAAACCACTTGTTTGGAACAAAGTTGTAAATAGGATTTATGTACTCATGCAAGGTTGCCTCTGCATTTTCATCTACATTCTGTCAACAAACATTCTGATTGCTTCTAAGAAACCTGATCGTGTTTCAACATAAAGAAACATAATACAATTTTCTAATTTTTAATATATATTCACATAAACCATAAAATAATTACTTATTACAGAAAGCTAAATATATAAAAGTTAGATTTAAATAGAAACATGCATTCTTCATGGTAGCTTTCTGATTGCATATAGTTCCATATATATCTAGAGAATATACGTTACCTGCACAAATGCTTCAGCCAACAGTCTTGGGTTCTGTTATACTAGGTTTAACAAGGATCGGGGACTGCCTGAAATGCTTAAGAAGCATGGCTAGTATGTTATAAAGGGATAGAATGTTCTAAATATTAACTGAAAATTAAATTGAAAAAAAAATCATGTTGTTTAAAATCATCTTTATAACATCTTTTTATTTTTCTAAATCCTTGGATAGAATCACCATGCTGGCACGAAATTTTCAACCAAGTTCCTGGTCAGAAATTCGGAAAATAAAACGGACAGAGACAATCAAATCCAGTTTCATTATTTGTCAGTAAGTAACATAAGGCCAAATTTGATGATTTTATGTAAGATTTGTTCTCGCATCCAACATCATTTTCAATATTTTCCTTGTTAAACTATTTGCAATCAACTTTCATGCATGCACTTACTATGTTTATTAACTGTATATAACTTCACAGAAATCGGCTGCCATGCCACGATTGAGCTTCTACTTCGATAGTTATTTAAGAGTTGGAAGAAAGTGATATCAAATCCACTGGCCTAGACCTAAGTTTTAAGACCTCTATCAGAGGTCTAATCAGAATAGAGTTTTCACTACAGTACATGTTTGTATCTATTCTTCCTGTGTAAGGTTTACTATTATTCACAATCTGACTTTTAAGTTCCAACAAAAATACTAGGGCTCAAATGTCACATGTGCCACATAATTTTTTATTCTATTTGAGCATGCATTCATACTGATTTAGCTATACAACTTAACATTAATAATATAAATTTGATTTATTTCTACAGCTATATTACTAAAAAGCTGCTTATGTGTTGGATCTCACTCCGTGAAGTTATTGCATGGTTAAATATGATATTCTGTAATTATAAATGTCTTGGGATTTTTACTCAAATCTAAACATAAATATTAGAGCTGATTTTCTTTGCATTCAAAAAAACATAGGTTTAACTCAAAACATAAATATTAGTTATGTTGAGCCAAAAAAGTTTAGGGCAAAAAGTTGGGATAAAAACATCGATATGATGGTTGAATATATGTCTTAAAAAATTCATGTGGTGTGCTAGATAAGTGATTATTATAATTATGTATATGTAAACAATATTGAACCGATGATTATTCAAATCAAAATTAAAATCAATCTCTCTTTGTTAATAAACATGAAAATACTACAGCGTTTCCTATTTCAAACTATGCCGACATGCATTTTCATCCCAAATCCAACTTCGTAATTTCCATACAACTAACAAGCTTATTCTCCAGATATATAATCTAAGAAAAATAAACTTCCCTGCTAACATCCTACGTCAAAAATCATAGAAAAAAGAATTATCGAAATTTATTGTATCAACCAAATATATCCTAGACTGTATCATGCACCGGTACATAGTATACATTGACACGCATTGAGCAATGCGTGATATGTAAATACAAGATGTACATGTTAAAAGATATTCATACTTAACAAAGCACAAATGTTATAGAATTTATGTAACCTCATTATAATAAAAATTGTTTCAAGATCTAGAATCCTAGAACCAATTAAATATACTTATGTAATCAATGAAACGCTATAAAAGCTGTGAGACAAGGCAAATTTTGAAGGTTTTTTGTAGGCAGAATTCTACTTTGGAACGAAAAGTGCTTCAAAGTCTGAAACCACTATTATTGTTGTTTCATAACTATCTATAAGTATAAAATAGATGAAAAATCTAATAATGCTAACATAGATAATTATGATAGACGATGATAAGAAACCTTCAAAGCGACTGAAGTAATCATAGATTGAAAGACTTTGCCCATTTTTGCATAACTATTTGGTTTATTTTGTAGAAGCTAGAAAGCAGTAGTTATCATCCACAAGTAGGTCTTAGGGGAAAAAATACGAATGTCAGATGGCAAATTGTATATGTATGGGGGTTTGTTGAATTTTGCAATGCAAATCGGCCTGAATGAACTTACAAAAACAAACTTACAACCGTCCATCTACGCGGTAGGAAGATATCCCTACCTATCTTTTGGGGCATAAAAACTCAACACGGAAATAATGACTTACAAAAATATACTTACAACCATTCATCTATGCAGTAGGACGATATCCTGACCTGTCTTCTTAGGTAGCAAAGTTGCAACCTAAGCATTGTTTGATCATCCCATGTTGAGCTGTGTGCCTAAAATTACCAAAACATGTAGATAATAAACCAAAATTTATGAATTTCTACTGAATAAAAACATTAGAAAGGCTTTCTTAGTACTTTGAATTCCTACTAAATTCAACCACAGGCAAAGCTCATTACATTGTACTTTAAACTCCATCTTTATATTTAATTAATCAAGACGGTGCAAAATAATATAAACTTATTTAATATTTATAACTCATACTTAGTTAAATTTTTATAACACTTAGTTAATTTTTATAAACTTGTTTAACAAGTATAAATCTTAGTTAACTTATTATTATTATTATTATAAATCTTAGTTAATTATTATTATATAAGTCTTAGTTAACTTATTATTATTATCAATCTTAGTTAATCATTATTACTATTATAGAAGACTAAGTTATATTTTATATTTTTATTTATTTAGTTAAATTTTATAAAACTTGGTTAACTTAGCTAATTTTATAATACTTGGTTGATTTTTATAAACTATTTAATATTTATAAATCATAGTTAACTTATTGTTGTTATTATAAATCTTAGTTTCTTATTATTATAGAAGATTTATTTGTATTGTACTTTTATATACTAAACTTGCTAATTTTTATAAAACATGGTTAACTTAGTTAAAATTTATAATATTTAGTTAATTTTATATACTTATTTAATATTTATAAATCTTAATTAACTTATTATTATTGTAAATCTTAGTTAATAATGTTAACACCAAAGTTGGTCACTAACACCCTTAGAATGATTGTGTAGAGAGATTAATGAAGAAGAGAAATTTAAACAGAGAAGAGAACATAAATTTAAATGCAGAAAGTAAGAACACCAAATTTATAGTGGTTCGGCGTAACTGCCTACATCCACTTTGAAGTTGATTTCCATTGATTTCCTTGATAGTTGATTACAGATACAATCCATTTTTTGCTACTTGAATACAATTGCAAAGTAAAAGAAATAGGTTTGGAATGAGTCTTGAAAATGGCAAAGTTTCCCCTGTATTCTGTAGAATCTGATCCTTTTTTCTGTGCCCCTGCCCCTCTATTTATATACGAAGGTGGGTTGGACTTCTCTGGTGGGCCAGGTAGCTGGATAACTCGGTCCAGGTAGGACGTGCCCTGTGCGCCGAACCGAACAGGCCGAACGGTTAAAGGCCGAACCCTTCTTTCCATGCCGAATGACTTCTTCGTTGCGTGGGAGGAATAGGCCGAGCGATAATCGAGGCCGGACGTGCTGGGGAGAAGGCCGAACCACCTTTGATTACCGAACATTCTTGGGAGACCGAACACGCTTTGGTCCGAACGATGCGATGCCGAGCAGTATAAAATGTTGGTTTGCCAGGCCAAACGTTCAGAGATGCCGAACATACTCTACGCCGAGTGTTCCTTGTAGGCCGAACGTTTACTTTGGCCGAACGTTCACTTTGGTCGAAAGTTCACTTTGGCCGAACGTGCTTGTGAGGCCGAGTATCCTTTGGGATGCCGAACGTTTGCTTTGGCCAAACGTTCTGAATGCCGAGTGGAGCAATTGTGCCGAACGTTATCTTTGGTTGATCAATGATGCAGAACCACTTAAAGGCTGAAAGCCCTTGGTATGCCGAGTACTAAGTTGCTTGATCAAATCTCCAGGAAACACTTGCCCCCCAAAGTGTGTTACGTGACCGAACGTGATACGCTTTGGTTTACTCGCCTTCTATGCTTCGCTTCGAACCTTGGTCATCACTCTTGGGGGACGCATGACTCTCCTGGCCGTACGTGGCGTAGATTACGAACGATCCACGTTTGCCGAACGATCCACGTTTGCCGAACGATCCACGTTTGCCGAACGATCCACGTTAGCCGAACGGTATCGCTTTGACTGGTAGAACCGGTCATATTGTCTTCAACTTCTTCTTCTTCCTTATAAAACCCGACCTCTCCTTCTTCCTCCTTTTTCTTTACTTTCACTTCTGCAATTTCGAACTTTTGAACTACCCCTGTCATCAGATTCTAAGGACTTCTCAACCCTTCCTAAAGCTCGATCCACAAACTAGGTAAAATCCCTTTATCCAACTACTTTCCCTGATAAGTTTCGATCAATCGGCTTAGGTCAGAATCGTGGTCGAACGGGCTACGTGGACGGAGGACCCAAACTCCGATTAGGATATCTCCAAGGCCGAGCGAGGTGAGGTAGGGAGAAGTGGTTAGGGACGATCACTCGTAGGGGTTGTCTAGTTGTTTGGGAGAGATGTTGTGGTTCAGCACGACGCCCTTGTATCAAATGAGTTTTGGGAAAGAGAAAAGGTGGAGGAGAGGAAAATTTGAAGGCCGTGCCGAGCGTCGAACCTCGGCCTAACCTAGGTTCGGCATGGCACATCATTGGCCGAACGATGGGATGGAAGGTTGGGGAGTTAGCGTGAGTCGGTGGGGAGGCTGAGTGTTGTTTCGGCCGAATGGTATTTTGGCCGAACGATACCCTGTCGAGCGCTACCCAGTACGAACTGTAGTTAGGCCGAAAGAGAGTTGTAGGCCAGGCGATAACTTCACCGAACAACAGCATAGCCGAACAAACATCAATGCCGAGCCATATCAAGGCCGAACAACCTTACACCGAACGATGCATAAATGTCGAACCAAACACGCCAAACAGTGCATAGACGAACCACACATAAATGTCGAACAGACGTGCCAAACAATGCCTAACCGAACCACACTTAAATGTCGAACAAACGTGCCGAACAATGCCTAACCGAACCACACTTAAATGCCGAACAAACGTGTCGAACAAAGCATGCCGAACGGTCGTAAAACAAGGGCAATGACTCTAACATGCTAGCATATCGAACCGATTTGAACTGATAACTTCCTACTTCGAGTAGCCATAAATCTGAACTTTACTTGACGTAATCGGATAACTTCCTCTAACGCTTCCTAGACTTGAAACTGTAATCGCCGTATGGCGGGCTTTTGGAGACGGTCAGCAATGACGGTCTCCGAAGGCGAGGGTTATAATCTTAGTTTCATATTAGTTACCTTGCGACTTTCAAATTTTCAGTGCTTATACACGATTGATTGCACTAGTTCACACACCACGTGGGGGGATTATTCATGTTGTTAATTCTGACATCGATCATTTTTCAAGTATAGTTCTCACAGGTGTTTTGTCAGATCCGCTATTTCTTGAAGATGTCTAAAAGACCCAGCTCCGCCACCATCTCAGACAGTCCCGGGCCGTCTTCCAAATAAGGGGGCGCAGACACTTCTAATCCGACGACCTCCTCCGCTCATGATTTTGCGCCTGATACCCTGGAGTCAACGATCCTCCTGGATAATCCGATCGATTCACAGGCTTCGAGGATTAACGAAGCCGCGCTCCGGCGGATATGTTCGATTCATGGAATCCCTTTCGCCGACGTGTTGGTTCCGTCGGGCCGTGATCGTCCACACCTGCCCCCAGTCGGATACACCGCCTGCAATAAATTTATGTGCTGGGTGGGCAGCGTGCCTCCGTTCAATTTTTTCCTTCGGGATATGTTGCAATATATCGACGTCGCCCCGTCGCAGCTACACCCCAACGGACGCGCGTTCATATATGGGACTTACCTCCTCTTCATGGTCGTCTTCTCTAGACCTCCAACTCCCAACGACATCAGGTATATTTACATGATCAAGAAGCGGAAGGATAGCCCCTCTTTCGTGTTCCTCGAGCCGTATCACAAGTGCCAAATTCTAACCGAAGCGTGGAGCAAGTTTTCCCTGTACAAACAGGAATTGTTCTATGTGTGCTGCCCTCCCGGCTTTGTGAGGCGATGGGTTGAAGGAAGTAAGTCTTCTTCTTTGAATGGTGATCATGTTTTTATCGATGCTATGCTTTTCCTAACTCTTGTTTTATCTTTCCAAATGTCAGTCCCCGTCCTGAGGACCGTGGTCACTCTAAGGCTGTTGAAGCTATCGGAGCTCTTCCTGCCGAAGAACGAGACATTCAAACTCTAATCTCGAATGAGTCGTTGTCGAGGTTCGGGCTGTTAGCCAAAGGTCGTCGGGTGAGTCTTCCAGAGGGTGTCTCCGCTCCTAAGCCCAAATCCGGTAAAGGGAAAAAGTTGGCTGGATCGTCATCACGCCACACCCCCGGTGCATAGGAGGAGGGGGAGATCAAAGAGGGTGAGCCCCTGAAAAACAAGGTGAGAATGTGGGTCCCACTCCGGATCCACTGGTCGAGGTGCACGATATTGAGACGTCATCTTTCCCTTCGAAGGGAAAAATTAAGTTGATGTATAGGATAAGGAAGGAGAAGTTTGGCGGAACTTCTAAAGTTACGCTCATCCCGGCAGAGAAAGAGGCTTCTTCACAACGAATGGAAAGTTCTTTAAAGGGCCTGTCGAATCTCTCCATCCCCGATGATCTGCTTAACTATGACTTTGGAGATCCGGAGGCATTCAAATTCCATTCGCCGGTCAGAGGCGATGTTGGCATTCCGTCCCAAAGTCAGGGAGAGAAAACCCCTATTAGCAAGGCTACTGGTCCGTCGGGGGAAAACACTAGGACACACACGAACACTTGCACTTCAAGTCTTACTTATATTTTTTTTACATAACTCCCCTTGCTAATTCGCTGTTATTTGAATTTTGTGCAGGCGATATGGGACGCTCGCACGGAATCGATCGCCTCCGGGGCTCTTCTATTTTTCATCCGTCCGGACGGGACTCGGGTCCCGAGAGATGTCGAGATAGAAATGGTGATGGTGGTGGGGACCGTCATTCTCGAGACTCGTCATCTCGGAAGAAATCGTATTACCATCCCAAGCATCACCGACACCCCCCTTCTCATTCGGGGGAAAGTCAGGATCAGCCTGGTTACAAGGGGTCGCAGTCTGATATCCCCCAAGATCAACGCTCTGATTCTTCTTCCACTCGACAGTCCCGAGATTTTCATAGAAGGGGCGAACTTGCAAAGCCGTCTCCTCCTGCTCCTGCACCGGATCCCACAGTATCAGAGAGACTGAGCGAGCTCAAGGATACATTTCCTAAGATCTACTTCGATGGGCTGAAGTTCCTTCCGGTGATTCATCCCATACCGGAGATGTTAAGCAAAACGCCATTGCCTGCACCAACGACGTCTATGTTCAACATGATGCGTTCGTCCACCTAGCTGGGAAACTCTCCGAAGTCTCTATGGAGCGCCAGCATGAAATAGACCGTTTGAAACTTGAGGCTACCCACGATAAAAACATCATTAAGGCCGAGGACGAAGAAATCGCCACTTATAAATCTGAACTCAAGGCCGTGCACCGGAGTGCCAGGGATACTGCCGAGGCCGTCACTCGCTTGGAATCAACTCACAAGAAAGAGTTTGACGAGGCGGTCCAACGATGTGGGGCTTTGGCCTAGGAGAAGGACTCCGTTCAAAAGGAGAGGGATGCGCTCAGCGCTCGGGTCAAGGAACTTGAAGAGCTTCTCCGCAGAGAGAGTGAGGGGAAAACGGCTACCCAGGAAGAGTCACAGCGATACTGTGACAAGATCGTCGCCACCCGACTTTTAAAAGAACAACTCGAGGGTGAGCTCTCCAAGGTTGAGATGTTAAAGAGTGAGGCCCGTGAGAAGGGCAGGAGGACAGCGTTGACGGATATCGATTCCCGCCTTGAGGCTGCCAGGGAGGAAGGTAGAGAGGAGATCAAGACTGCGTTCGACCCACTCATTGCCGAATTCAACGCCCGCGTGCTCATGCACCGTGACCTAACTTTATTAGGCGATGGATATCTTGAATCATTGTTCGAGGCATGGGAAACTTTAATTCAGATCAGGAAGGTCGAGCGCGGTGTCGAGGAGGTCGACGAGGAGGATTTATTAAAGGAATTTTTGAAGGGAAATGAGCCTTCGTACCTATCGGCGGGAAAGTCTCTTTACTGCAAAGGCTCACCCTCGAGGAAAGGGAAAGAAGTTGTCACCGGCCCATCCGGGGCCGAGTCTCCTGTTCACATGCCTTCCCAGCCGGCCGGTCGTCCGACACTTGATCCCTTTGAACAGCACACTGGCTATGATCTGGAAGCCCCCGGCCTGGGCATTCATATTTTGTATCCTATCCCGGAGGGAGAAACTCCTTTGACAGCAGAGAGTTTACCAGGGCCTGGTAGAAAACTTTCCACTTTGAGATTTTGAAAGTCGTCATTCTTTGTGAAGTACTACTGCATTCTAATGCTCATCTTTTCTAATTTTGTGTAGGTCGTTCCGACCCCGATCCCACTCCGAGGAGCGATGTCGCCAAGGAGGTGGAAAAGTCCGGTGGGGGTGCTCATGCTGGTGACGTTCCTGGGCCAGATGCTCAAGTGATCGGGGCGCTTGACGAAGGCAAATCCGATTCCTCCTTTGGGAGTTATGAAGTAGAAGTCACAGGCGCCTCTGAGCATACATCTGAATTAAGCATGAAGGAGCGGCTCAAGAAAGAGAAAGGAGATACAGCCACAGTCAAGATTGAGCCGCGTGAAGTGGACCTAGATGATCCCTTGAACAAGCCATTGAAGGTCATCCTTCCCGGCAGGTCCAAGCCCTTGGATGTTCCCCCTACTTCTTCAGTGGTTACTCCTCCATCAAGGAAAGGTTCCAAGGGTAAACGCTCTGGGGAAGAGTCGTCTGGGAAGAAGCTGAAGAGGCACAAGAAATGACTATTGTCGTCGTTCAACGAGAGCCAGTCTAAGTCACGTAATAATTTTTGTAATTTTTTAGATAGAACGTTGGCTCCGAATTTTGGAGTGCTTGTAGCAGAAAACTTTTCCTTAATAAAGTTTAGTTCCCTTTTCTGTCTTTTCAAAAGATTCTTATTATTCAGTTTTCCTTGTGACTGTGATAAATTCCGGTCCCCATTCTGGGGACTTGAAGAATTTTTACTGTTTATACTCGAGTTCGTGCTTCGGGGACTTAGAATATCCCAGTCCGCACTACGGGGACTTGAAGATTTTGAAGTCGTTTATACTTGAGTCCGCGCTCCGGGGACTTAAAGTACTCTAGTCCGCACTCCAGGGACTTAGGGTTTTTTATTCGCTTATGCTCAAGTCTACACTCCAGGGACTTAAAGTACTCCAGTCCGCACTCCGAGGACTTGGAGATTTTTATTCGTTTATACTCGAGTCCGCATTCCGGGGACTTCGAGTACTCCAGTCCGCACTCCGGGGACTTGGAGATTTTTATTCGTTTATACTCGAGTCCGCACTCCAGGGACTTCGAGTACTCGAGTCCGCACTCCGGGGACTTGGAGATTTTTACTCGTTTATACTCGAGTCCGCACTCCGGGGACTTTAAGTACTCCAGTCCTCACTCCGGGGACTTGGAGATTTTTATTCATTTATACTCGAGTCCGCACTCCGGGGACTTCGAGTACTCCAGTCCGCACTCCGGGGACTTGGAGGTTTTTACTCTTTTATACTCAAGTCCGCACTCCGGGGACTTTGAGTACTCCAGTCCGCACTCTGGGGACTTGGAGATTTTTATTCGTTTATACTCAAGTCTGCACTCCGAGAACTTCGAGTACTCCAGTCCGCACTCCGGGGACTTAGAGGTTTTTAATCGTTTATACTCGAGTCCGCACTCCGGGGACTTTGAGTACTCCAGTCTGCACTCCGGGGACTTGGAGATTTTTATTCGTTTATACTTGAGTCCGCACTCTGGGGACTTCGAGTACTCCAGTCCGCACTCTGGGGACTTTGAGGTTTTTACTCGTTTATACTCGAGTTCGCACTCCGGGGACTTTGAGTACTCCAGTCCGCACTCCGGGGACTTGGAGATTTTTATTCGTTTACTCGAGCCGCACTCTGGGGACTTGGAGGTTTTTACTCGTTTATACTCGAGTCCGCACTCCGGGGACTTTGAATACTCCAGTCTGCACTCCGGGGACTTGGATTTTTATTCGTTTATACTCGAGTCTGCACTCCGGGGACTTCGAGTACTCCAGTCCGCACTCCGGGGACTTGGACGTTTTTACTCGTTTATACTCGAGTCCGCACTCCGGGGACTTTGAGTACCCCAGTCCGCACTCTGGAGACTTGGATATTTTTATTCGTTTATACTCAAGTCCGCACTTCGGGGACTTCGTGTACTCCAGTCCGCACTCCGGGGACTTGGAGATTTTTACTCGTTTATACTCGAGTCCGCACTCCGGGGACTTCGAGTACTCCAGTCTGCACTGCGGGGACTTGGAGTTTTTTACTCGTTTATACTCGAGTCCGCACTCCGGGGACTTCGAGTACTCCAGTCCGCACTCCGGAGACTTGGAGAATTTTTAACTGCTTTAAGCGTTCATACGCCAGCCAGAATAATATAATTGTAATTGCTTGTCACAGGATTATCATACGCAGAAACATTAATCATTCATGAAAAAGATGGCTTCAAGCCTTTATTAATGAAATCACTAGACTGTTTTATTACATGCCAAGAACTAGGAATAAGAACATACTGGAAATAGATGCAATAACTGCATGAAGGGAACAGATTAGGTGTAATAACGCCGCAAATGCTCGTTGTTCCATGCTCGGGGGAGTGTCGCACCATCGACGGTCGCTAGCTTGAAAGGTCCTTCTCCAAGCTTCCGTTCGATGACGTATGGGCCTTCCCATGCGGGATTCATGTGAGATGGAGTTGGAAAGACTCGTTTCAAAACGAGATCTCACACATCAAAGGTTCTTGGTTGGACTTTTTCATTATAATATCTAGCGACTCGGTGTCTGTATGAGGCCGCTCTCAAATCAGTTTCTTCGCATTTTTCATCAATGAAGTCCAATGATTCCAGTAAGAGATCCTGGTTCATTGCAGGGTCGTTATAAGTTACCCGATGTGATGGAACCTCAAGTTCCACGGGTATGACAGCTTCTGTGCCATATGCCAATACGAATGGACTGTGGCCAGTCGCGGTCTTGTGGGTAGTTCTATAAGCCTAAAGCGCCGTCGGGAGTTCATCTACCCACTTGCCTCTAGCCTTTTCCAAACGTTTTTTTAATATGGACTTGATTATTTTGTTTACGGCTTCCACCTGTTCATTCACCTTTGGGTGTGCAACTGCTGCAAACCTTTTCTCGATGCCATATTTCTGACAAAATTCTTTAAACTCCTTGCTTTCGAATTGAGTTCCATTGTCTGCTATGATGGTTCGTTGAAGGCCAAAACGGCATATGATATTTCGTACAACGAAATTAATGACTTTCTTGGTGGTGATCGTGGCCATAGGCTCTGCCTCTGCCCAATTGGTAAAGTAATTGACTGCCACTATTGCATATTTCACGCCTCCTTTGGCTATGGCTAAAGAACCAATCAGGTCAATTCCCCACATTGCAAACGGCCATGGACTAATCATTTGTGTGAGTTCCGTCGGCGGAGCTCTTGGAATTTTCACGTATATCTGGCATTTGTCACATTTCCTCACATAATCTGCAGCGTCACGATTCACGGTTGGCCAAAAGTATCCATAACGGAGGATTTTATTTGCCAATGTTTGCCTTCCGGTATGATCACCACACTCTCCCTCATGGACTTCTTTCAGTACCCGTTTATCTCGTCATGGGCCACGCATCGGAGTAAGGGGTCGAGAATCCCCTCCGATACATTATCCCGTCCTGTATTACATAATGCGAAGCCTTATGAAGGACTTGGCGTCTTCCACTCCTTTTTTCAGGCAAATCCCCTTGTATCAAGTACTGTTTGATCGGGGTCAACCATGATTCCTTTTCGAGTTCGGTTTCCAACACGAAATCTATCTCCATCGTGTCTATACTTGGAGCAAGTAGGGTCTCAACAGGGAACAACCCCATTTGCTATGCATCGCCAGTGCTTGCGAATTTTGCTAACGAATCAGCTTCTTTATTCTGTTCGCGTGGGACATGGGAGATGGCGTAATATTTAAGACTTTCCAGTAACTCTCGAGCCCGAGCGAGGTAAGGATCCAGTCTCTGTCCCTTTGCTTGATAGTCTCTCCGCACCTGGTATACTACCAGCTGTGAATTGTAGAAGATTTCAATCGACTTCACTCCCAGTTCGATAACAAGTCTTAAGCCAGCGATCAATGCTTCATATTCGGCTTCGTTATTTGTTGCTGCAAACCCAAGCTTCAAAGCGTAGCAGATTGATCGGTCTTCCGGAGTTACGATGACTATGCCTGCCCTCGAGCGATGGTCGTTAGATGCCGCATCGGTGTACATCTTCCATCGAACGGGAGGTATGACCCTGTGACTGCTCGGTTCATCTGGTAGAGTGAATTCAGCGATGAAGTCAGCTAGTGCTTGTCCTTATATGGCCCTTCGCGGCAGGTAGGCAATGTCGAACTGGCTCAACTCAATATTCCATTTTAACATCCTTCCGGAAGTTTTCGGTCGTTGGAGTACTTGTCGCAAGGGTTGGTCAGTGTACACACCGATTGAATGTGCTTGAAAGTAGGGACGAAGCTTGAGTGACGCAATCACCAAGCAATATGCGAGTTTCTCAATCTTTGGATAATTCCTTTCCGCCCCCGTCAAGCGTTTACCAACATAGTAAACTGACTTTTGAACTCGGCCTTCCTCGCGGACCAAGGCTGTGCTGATAGCATGCTGGGAGATAGCCAAGTACACGTACAACGTCTTGTGGTCTACTGGTTTCGATAGTACCGGGGACTTTCTAAGTGCCTTACCAGAGTCCGAAATGCTTCCTCACAGTCGGACGTCCATTTGAAGTTTCTCTTTCCATTCTTTATAACGTCGAAGAAGGGAATACACTTATCTGTAGCTCTGGATATGAATCGACTTAGCGCAGCCACTTTTCCATTCAGGTTTTGCACCTGCTTTATGGTTTGGGTACCTGTATATCTCGGATAGCCTGGATCTTCTCCGGTTAGCCTCAATCCTCGCGCGTTCACAATGAAACCCAAGAACTTTCCTGAAGCTACGCCGAATGAACACTTCAGAGGATTGATCTTCATCCCGTAGTGCCTGAGTATATCGAACATCTCTGCTAAGTCTCAGATGTGGTCGTTTGACTGCCGCGACTTCACAAGCATGTCATCCACATAGACTTCCATTATTTTCCCAATCTGATCTTTGAACATTCGATTTACCAGAGTTGATAAGTTGCTCCCGCATTTTTTAATCCGAAGGGCAATACTACATAGCAATACAACCCGATGTTGGTGACGAAGCTGGTGTGTTCTTGGTCCGGGATGTGCATCGGGATTTGATCGTAACCAGAGTATGCGTCCATAAATGATAGTAACTCGTGTCCGGCCGTTGAATCGACCAGTTGGTCAATCCTTGGTAATGGAAAGCTATCCTTCGGGCATGCTTTGTTTAAATCAGAGTAATCGACACAAGTTCTCCATTTCCCATTTGCTTTCTTTACTAACATCGGGTTAGATACCCATTCAGGGTAGAGGGCGTCCCGGATGAAACCGTTGGTTTTTAGTTTGTCCACCTCCTCTTTGAGAGCTGCGGACCTCTCTGGGTCCATGCCCCTCCTTTTCTGTTTCACAGGGACATGTTTTGGGTCTATGTTAAACATATGACTCGCAATTGCAGGAGAAATGCTGCACATATCAGAATGTGTCCAAGCAAAAACATCAAGGTTCGCTCGGAGGAAATCAATGAGGTTTTCAGCTGCTACGGGGTCTAGCTGTGATCCTATTTTAAGAACTCATGATGGGTCACTGCAGCTAACTGAGATGTCAATGGTCAGTTCGGCCGGTACTGCATTTGTTTCCCTGGGTTTCCCATCATCATCTCTCGGGTCCATGTCTCTATGGATCCGAGATTGTCGCCTGAGCCAGGGCTCCGGTGCTAGTTGTCAATCATCAGAGTTTTGGATGCGGACCGAGCTGTCCGCAACCTTTCCTTTCTCCCTACGCTGCGCCTCTCTGAGCTCAGCCATATAGCATGCACGACCGGTTGCCTGATTGCCGTGCACTACTCCTACTCCTTTGTCCGTGGGAAATTTTAACGTCAAATACCATGGGGCCATGGCTGCCCTGAATTCCGCCAGGGCTGGACGTCCTAGGAACACGTTGTATGGGGAATCGACATCCAGCACTATGAATGGTAGGATTCGCACTCTCCTGCGTTCACCTTACCCCAGTTCGACGGGTAATTCCACATATCCCATGGCATCAGTTGCCGTGCCGTTAAAGCCAAGGATCCTGGCTTTGGATGGTTTCAAATCCTTGATTTCCAGTTTCATTTGGTCATATGCCTTCAGGAAGATTACGTTAATGGAACTTCCGCAATCAATTAGAATTCTCTTTACGAATATTGGCCCGATGGTCGCGGATATGACTATTGGGTCGATAGTAGGGGCCTCTATCTTATCTGCATCTCTGCTCCTGAACACGATGTCATCATTCATCGTGCGCTGCTGCTTTGCGGGAGTTCCGTCCTCCACATTCGAACAACACTCGTAATCCGCATATCTCAGAGAGTTAGCATATTGTTCCATCTCCTGCCAATTCTTATCCACAGGGTGAGGTCTGCCAGCAATCGTGTTAATGACCAATCTACCCACGGTCTGAATAGGTTGTTCTGGTTGGTATGGGGCTAGCCCTCTCCCAGGGTCCGATGTCTCTTGCCTTCCGTCCTGTGGGTCTTTTACAAATTCCTGTAGCTTCTTCTGCCTAATCAATTTCTCAATAGCATCATGAAGATGTCTGCACTCCTTTGTGTTGTGCCCATAAGACACGTGAAAGCGGCAATACTTTCCAGTCCGCTTCTACTCCTCTGTTGATTCCTTTGGGCGTGGTTTTCTATATTGAAAAGTGTTGCAGGTTGACAAGTAGATGTTCTCAAGAGATGCATTTAGTGGAGTGTATTCGTTGTAGGTTGGGATTCTTGACTTCCATCTCCCCGTTTCCTTCTTCTTTCCGGGATTTCCACCTCCGGATTCTTTAGACTGCCCGGGTTGTTCTGGACGCTGGCTTGAGTCTTTCCAGAGTTATTGCCAGTTGTCTTCACGGCGACGTTGCTCTTTACAGATTCATGAACGGGCCCTGGTGCCTTGTCTTTCCTTGTCCACCGAGCTTTTTCCCTCCTTATGAACTAATGAGCTTTCGAATAAAAACGCTCCAGTGTGGCTGGGGGCTTTCCCGCCAACCAATCTCCGAATTCAGAATCGGGATCCACTCCACGCATCACTGCCATCAAAATTGCATGGTTGTTAGGATTGCTCACTTCGGTAGCAGCAACGTGAAATCTCTGCAAGTATGCTTTCAGTGACTCTCCTGGAGCTTGGGTCACACTTGATAAGGACATCACGTCCTTTGGACGGGTGGTGTGTATCTGAATTGTTCTATGAATTTCATTGCTAATTCATTGAAGCTGGATATTGATCGTAGGGGAAGTCGAGTAAACCACATGGTGGCAATTCCGGATAGAGTAATCGGGAAGCACCTGCACTTGGTTGCGTCATTGGCTCTTGCTGAATCCATCATCCATCCATACCTCATTACATGCTGTCTAGGGTCAGTTTTCCCTTCATAGGCTGGAATGGTGGGCATGCTGAACTTTCTCGGATATTCAGCCTATAGAATGGGGTCTGTGAAGGGAGTATGGCTTTTCGATACTCCCCAATCTTCATTAGTCAAGCCTTGATTCTCTCTCATCAACCGCCTGATCATAGCCGTCAAGTCCGAGGTTTGTATAGAAGATGGGAAGTGGGGTTCCGTTCCACGAGCTTAATTTCTAGTAGATCGATCAGTGGTACCTGCTTGTGCATTTTCATCCTTGCGGCGTCTACGCTTAGGTGGTTCATCAGCTGAAGTCGAACTATCATCTTCAAAGTAAGTGACAGGGCTACCTCCAGCATTCTGATGCTGCTGCTGAGTAAGATGAGTTATGAGGTCAGCATTGACTTGCATTTGCTCAGCAAACTGCTTTCTACTCTCCTTAAGTTCTCTTATCAAGTCATTGAATTCCGCTCGGGAAACAACTTCTGCTCGGTTTCGGTTGGAAGGTCCTGCACCTTGAGCAGCTTGCTGGTTGCTAGGCCCGAGTTGTTGCACACTAGCAGTTTAGTGGGCATCTGCATTTTGAGAGGTTGATCTTGTCCGTGGTCTTCCCATGGTAGATTTATTGGTAGTAACTCTGAGTTGAATCAACAAATGCCTACGGATGATTATGGATCTCCTTCGGGGGACTTATGCAATCCATTAGCTACAAAGTAGATCCTAATAGCCTGAGAATTCAATTCTCAGTGAAAGCACCAAAATGTTAGCACCAAAATTGGTCACTAACACCCTTAGAATGATTGTGTAGAGAGATTAATGAAGAAGAGAAATTTAAACAGAGAAGAGAAAATAAATTTAAATGCAGAAAGTAAGAACGCCAAATTTATAGTGGCTCGGCGTAACTGCCTACATCCACTTTGAAGTTGATTTCCATTGATTTCCTTGATAGTTGATTACAGGTACAATCCGTTTTTTGCTACTTGAATACAATTGCAAAGTAAAAGAAATAGGTCTAAAATGAGTCTTGAAAATGGCAGAGTTTCCCCAGTATTCTCTAAAATCTGATCCTTTTTTCTGTTCCCCTGCCCCTCTATTTATAGACGAAGGTGGGTTGGACTTCTCTGGTGGGCCAGGTAGCTGGATAACTCGGTCCAGGTAGGACGTGCCCTGTGCGTCGAACCGAATAGGCCGAACGGTTAAAGGCCAAACCCTTCTTTCCATGCCGAACGACTTCTTCGTTGCGTGGGAGGAATAGGCCGAGCGATAATCGAGGCCGGACGTGCTGGGGAGAAGGCCGCACCACCTTTGATTACCGAACATTCTTGGGAGGCCGAACACGCTTTGGTCCGAACGATGCGATGCCGAGTAGTATAAACTGTTGGTTTGCCAGGCCGAACGTTCAGAAATGCCGAACATACTCTACGCCGAGTGTTCCTTGTAGGTCGAACGTTTACTTTGGCCGAACGTTCACTTTGGCCGAACGTGCTTGCGAGGCCGAGTATCCTTTGGGATGCCGAACGTTTACTTTAGCCGAACGTTCTGAATGCCGAGTGGAGCAATTGTGCCGAACGTTATCTTTGGCCGATCAATGGTGCTGAACCACTTAAAGGCCGAATGCCCTTGGTATGCCGGGTACTAAGTTGCCTGGTCAAATCTCCAGGAAACAAATAATAATTACTGTTATTATTATTATAATAGAAGATTTAGCATTATTATATCGTTTTATTACTTAGTTAATTTTTATAAATTAAACTTGTTACTTTTTATAAAACTTAGTTAACTTAGTTAAATTTTTACAATGCTAGTTAATTTTTCTAAACTTATTTATATTTATAAATTTTAATTAACTTATTGTTATTATTATGAATCTTAGTTTATTATTATTATTATAGAAGATTTAGTTATATTTTATATTTTTATATACGTAGTTAATTTTTGTAAATTAAACTTGTTAACTTTTATAAAACTGAGTTAACTTAGTCAAATTTTTATAATACTTGGTTAATTTTTATTAACTCATTTAGTATTTATAAATATTAGTTAATTAGTTTTATTATAAACCTTAGTTAATAATAGTAACAGTAGTTATTATTGTTATTATTATTACAGAAGATTAAGTTATATATATTCTTTATGTATACTTAGTTAATTTTTATAAACTAAACTCGTTAATTTTTATAAAACTTAGTTAACTTAATTAAATTTTATAATACTTGGTTAATATTTATAAACTTATTTAATATTTATAAATCTTAGTTATTTATTATTATTATTATTTTATTATTATGATTATATTATTGTAGAAGATTCTATTAATTTATATTTTTATATACTTAGTCGAGTTTGTTAAATCTTTATAAAATTTAATTAATATTAGAAACTTGGTTTTATAATAAAACTTAGTTAACTTAGTTAAAAATTTATAAAATTTAGTCAATTTTAAAAACTTGTTTAATTTTTATAAAACAAAGTTAACTTATTTAACATAAAACTTATGCCCATGCAACCTACATAAAAAGAAAATGATGCTAACACGCATAAGTAGTGTTATCAAACCTGGTTAAGGAATCCTTGATTAGAAGGAAAAAAATTCACATACTTCCCCGAAAGATTCGAGTGCCTCTGCAACAACAAATACCCACATTTTTTCATAGAAGACAAAGAAATAAGGACTGCAAATGATTGTAAGAAAAAAGCATTCAACTAACAAGCAAAGGACACTATTTCTAACCTTAAAGAGCTTCTTCTTTATTCTCATCAGGGAAGCAATGATGAAATAAGGATTGCAAGAAATACCGAGGCATTTTACTTGCAAACTCTACACAACCCACACGATGAAAAATTGATAAGTGAATACACGTAAAGAGTTGAGCAGTTGTAGGCAATGTCACATACTGAAGCAGTATAAAATATTTAAAAATAAAAAGTTAAATGGCTTACTCAAGGAGATTAACCCATAAAGTTTTATCATGTTATGACGTCAACAAGGAGAAGTAAAACAAACACGAATTTATCTCAGTTTAAAGATTTCTCAGATTTCACCAGAGTAAATAAAGATTTTAAAATTGAATTCTAAGATGCTTTATTAGATTAATACTAATAGAAGTTTGAGATCAATGATCGACTATATTCCTCATACTAAACTTGGACGTTACATGTGCAATACTGAGTTTATCTCAGTTGTCTATACACAATATGCATGTAACATTTAACAACATATATATATATATATATATGTATGTATATGTATATATGTATGTATATGTATGTATATATATATATATATATATATATATGTATATATCTTATATATAAAGCAAATACTTCCCCTGGTGAAGCCTTTTTCGGACTGACGAAACTGCCCTTTAATTAATAGGAAGGCAGTAAAAATGTAGCACGTGGTCACTGGGTATGGTCGTAACTCATAACCCATGTTCGCTAATAACTGAAATACCCATTTATCCGCATTTCCCCATTCCACGATCATCGTTCTTCCGTATAGTGAAAAAACGAATATCGGTACAGACGTCTTCCTCCACAGCGGAAAAAAATTAAGAAAATGGAGGGCAGAAAAAAAAAATCAGAAAATAGGGGAGAAAAATAAATCAAATCGCTTCTGAGTCCTACATTCTTCTATCGAGGTATGCCACTGCCGCTTCTTCTCATTCTTCTTCTTTTTACCCTTTTGATTGCTGAACTTGAATCGTGATGCTGAATTGAATCTCTTTTAGGTTTTTTTTTTCAATTCGAAGGCTTCCTCATAGAGGTGGAATGCTTTCTAGCAATTTTACATGTCTTCAATGGTGAAAGGATTATGGAATCCGACTTTATTTCATAGCAGGTACCTGCGAACTTGATTAAAATTTTAATTTCAGTAATTGCTTCTAATTTATTTTGTTCCACAAATATTACCGTTTATTGGTGAGATATGTGATTTTGAAGTTTGTAATTACTTTGCTTAATGATTATGGAAGATTAATCTACTAATTATAAACTAAATACCTAAACCTTCATCTAAATTATTCAACCGAACAAGCTCCAGCGTCTAATTTTTTTTATATCTGCAGCTTTTAGTTGTTGCAAACATTGACACTGAAACAAGTTTCGTTTTCCAGTTGAATTGAAGTTTGATATTACTCTGCTTAATGATTGTGGAAAATTAAGTGCACCAACTGTAAACTAAATACCTAAACCTTCATCTCGATTGTTCAACTATGCAAGATTTAACGTCGAAATTTTTATATCTGTAGTATTTTATTGTTGCAAACATTAACAATGAAACAGATTTCGTTTTCCAGTTCAAGTATATAAACAAACAAGATATATATGTTTGTTTTCTCTGATTCTCTACGTTTTAGATAGTGCTAAAATTATACACAAACAAAAGGTGATAAATTGAAATAGCTACAATTTTCAGTATTTATTACCCATTCATTTTTTCCAATTTTGTTTTCAGTTGTTCAACTATTTTGAAATATTATACTTAATGACAATTAATTTGACACCAAGGTTTTCATTAAAAATGCAATTGTAAAAGATTGAATTTTTTTAACTGATGGTTACATAAAACTTTAGTCATGTTATTGATATAAAAATAATATATTAATAAATTGGTCAGTAAATCGCTAGCCTTAATAATAATTCCATGGGTGAACTTTTTTTTGCTTTCAATCAATCTGATTATCCAAATTTTCTTATTTATGCTCCTAGAATTTTTATAGCTTACACATTCAATGGGTGTAAACTTCTTAGTCTCGCTAGCCTTAATAATAATTCCATGGGTGAACTTTTTTTTGCTTTCAATCAATCTGATTATCCAAATTTTCTTATTTATGCTCCTAGAATTTTTATAGCTTACACATTCAATGGGTGTAAACTTCTTAGTCCTTCATCTAATAATTGGTGTAGGAGTTTATTAATTGGGTGTTTTCCTCAGTATGAAAAGTATGAAACTTCTCTTCGACGATAAGTTAATTTTTTTCAGTCGTATATGTAACATGGTCAAAATTAATGTCATGTTTTATCTTCCAATTTTTTCTTTTTAACATTTAGGTTATTCATACTAAGGCAATAATGTTTGCTTTGTGTGGACATGGTAACATTGGTTTTTCCATTTTTATCAAACATACTTTATGCAATCTTCATCCCAATATGGTAAATACATATGTACGCACGTATGTAACCCCCTTTGAATAGGGGTGAAGAATGAAGATGCAGTTTCATCTTACAGAAAAACAAATTTGGACCTCAGGATACACATTACAATTGAAATTACGAATATAGGTGTGCATTTTGACATATGATTAAGTCACGCTGCTCCATTAAGATGATAAAATGAAATCAATGATACTAATATACATTCGTGAAGTCAATTTTGATCGTTTTAATTTCCTCCAGGCTTTTCAGCTCAGAAAATTATCACTCCCATGCGTTTCAAGTAAGTATTAATTTAACTGAAATGATCCTTTTGATAACTGCTAATATTATCAATGTGCTAAATGTGGGTTATCAATGTTTATGCACTACTGAAAAAAGTGTTTTTAAATTCCATTATAATTTTGAATAAAGCCTACAAACACACCAAAAAAGCATCAAACAGTGACTTTTACAATTCAAAACAATTTTGTTTTTCTTTTATGATTCTGAATATGAGAATAATGTATGTACAAAAACCAAATACAATTTGCACCCTCTTTGACAAAACTGAGCTTTGTTCAAAAATGAAATCTTGCTCACTTTTGATACACAACTACAGTCAGGGACACTTTTGGTACAAAACTGAGTTTCTTATTATATTACAGTAATTGCCTGCTAGAATCCAAAATGGAAATATTAACTATATGAAAAACTTACAAACAGTCACCTACCTAAATATACTTAACATTTTCACAAATTATGACATTTTCATGTGCCATTGTGCATGCCTACCAAGCATCATCGGTTAACTCCTTTGAAAATACTGTGACCCTAAAAATACTAGATGGAGTTATCATAATGGAGGATCTTAGCCATGCAGTCTCTATTTATACTTCATATACTCTTTATGTTTCAGATATAAACAAAGCACTTTATATCAAACTGTTAGCTGTTTGTGATATTGTCCTCTGTACATACAAGTTGGAACCGTACCAGATGGAATTATCATAATGGAGGATAGCCAGGTTTGCATACTTTCATATATTTGTTTTCATGTTGTGCAGTCTGCATTGAGTACCCGAGAGCTTATTTCCCCCTGTTCTTGCTGTTATTTTGTACAGCTGCTATATAATATTACATGTATCAAGGCTTGCATATTTGTATCAGATCTCTTTCTCTTTTATGTGTGTACTTATATCCCAAAGAAATACGATAAAACTTTGAATCGGTTTGCTGGACTTAAATAACATTGAAATTCATTTGTTATACTAATTTTCCAACTGTGATGATCATTAAAAAAATTTAAGAGCCTCGATAACATATGAGATTCTATCATATAAGAATAATAAAACATATTTTTATAGCACTAAAATAAAACAATTAACAATCTTCTTTTAACATTTTATGAAAAAATATATATGTATAGCACTAAAATAAAACAACTAATAATGTGATATTTTTGCAGAAGTTATGTAATTATGCTATATTTACCTATTCGGTTCATTTCTACAGGTAATATTTAAAAAATACATTTTACCTAAGTTTAATGATAGGAAACGTACTTTTCCATGATTTTGGTTTTATGTTTAGTTTTTGCCTTTATTTGGTCCTGAAGTTGATATTTTCTTATGATTTCTAGCAATTATTATTTAGGAGTTTAATTTACGACATGATTTCGTTGTACTTCAAGTGGTATTGGCCGATTCTATCATGAGTAATGCTGAGACATATTAACAATTATCCACCGGTAGCAAAAAATTTGATGTTTCTGTCAAATATATTTTATTTCTCTTATATATATTATTATGGCTATTAGTTTCTTAAGTCTTTAGTTTTTGAAATTTTTAATTACAAAAGTTCATAGGAAATCATTCATTTTTATTCTAGCATGTCAAATGATGGATCTGTTGCTATATGACTATCTGTACCATTCCTGAAAAAAAAGGTGTTTTATGTTTCTAAGTTCTCACCATTACAGAGCTTGATTTCTCCATGACATTTATGTTTTTTCCAAATCATTCATTATCAAATCCAATTTTTATAGAAAGCTGCTAGAGGGCCCAAATACAAGCAGTATGAAATGTGCAAAGTTTGGATTAAAAGGTGGAATTCAGAGGAAGCCGTGCTATTTGATGATGCAGATCACTATGCATATGTTTCGGGCCTTTATTTTCTATCCTTCAAGTCTTGCTGATTCTTAAATGACATTCTTTGTGCCGGCGAATCGGTTATTTCTACCTATAGTAGCATTTGGACTCATTCTTATTTTGTGGAACTTCATTTGGAAGCAACGGTTATTGGAGAAAGGAATGAATGACTTGCGAATGAGAAATGAATAATTTCAGATATCATGTTTCAGGAAGATGACCATATCACATGTTAGGCAAACCAGGTTAAAAGGAATCGGTTTTTATGAGATTTGGGTATCGTAACTAATGTATGTTATGTCTTATGTGAACATATTTTGCCTTGATCATTTTGTCATTGAGATTATGAAGCTTTGTAACCTGTTTGGAAATTAATTATTATAATGTGATACAAAATACTGATAGGGACTATTAAATTACAAATAGATGTGGATTGGATAATGTGTTTATATAACAAATAAATTACAATATTGCACTACTGTAGGTTGTTTTGATTCACTCTTTCCACTATTGCGAGTGGTTTGTTTTGTAAATATCAAAAGCAAACAAGTCGATATTCAACTGTGTATATATCTGCGCATTGTACGATAGCAAAAGATGCATAGTACAAAATAGCTATGTATATGTATTGTACAGAATAAATAACGTCACCAGTGAGCTTAGCATCTTCATTTTGAGCCTTACTATGTCAGTGTAAATTGTTTTATATATATGGAATAAACATTAAATAAGCCTATGATGTTGACAGTGCATAAGCACTATGTTATGAAGTACGTACTGCATTTTCAAGGCAATAAAAACTTACTGAATGCACATGGCAGTAGCTTCGTTACTTTTTATTTCTTTGCTGCTAAAATACATGAACATTCTACGTACGCAGTTTGAATTGGAAGTACTATATCAAATTTTCCTTACTAATAAAGACTGAACACCACCACTTTGTGTTTTTCCAACCAAACATTGTATGAGTTGTCCGAGCTTAGTGCAAGATGTGATTTGACAATGGATTATTTAATGTTGATGAAAGTTGTTGCGGTACACGTGATCCGCTTTTCCTATGCATGTTTCCTATTACTACTGCTTCAACTTTTCCTGCATACTAGGCTGCTACTTACTTCTCCATCCAAACATTTGAACACTTCCACCGCTACATGTTATATATACATCTTCCTTAACAGCCTCTACACACCACTGTGTATCTCTACAGCTCATCTCCATCAATTCTTCCGCCTACGTGAATTCCATTCCAACTTCCTCAACCTTCACATTACTTTTTATTCAAAATGACAAAGGTACTCCTATGCTTTCTTTCACTCACACACTTACTCTATTCTATCCTATGTCGGATTTGACACGGGTTACTACTTTTTTTTTACTGCAGAACAAATGCGTACAACAAGGCAAAGAGCCTGCATTATCCCCTTCCGTAGACAAATTCAAACGTAAAAGTACACGTTCAACAAAGCACCTACAATCCGCTACCGAAGAAAAAGTTAATGCTTCATCCAACGTCTCACAGATTAATCTTTCCCATATTGAATTGGACAATGTTAACAAACCGACCAACTCTGTTCACCTTCCTCCGGTTACGACAACAATTTTGGAAACCAACGACACCCTCTCAAAATCTTCCAACTGTGAACGACAGACGACACAATCTGATGAACTCCAGTCTTTTCCACAATTTTGTCAGCATGACAATTGGGACGCTTTTTTTACTCCTGAAGTGGTACGCCAAAATTTATTCACTTGACAGACACACGGACACAGACACACATATACGTGTGTGTGTCTACACTATATGCTAATCATCATTTTTTGTTCCTTCTACAGATTGCCCAATGTGATGCAGCTATTGAGCATTTTCTCAACAACCGTACTTAATACAACTTCAACTCTATGACATCCAATAAATTGTTCATTTCGGTGCTTCCGTACTTTTTCCTTCCATCGCAGTTAACGAAAATTTATTTGTTTCCGGTGTATTCGTCCATGTTACATTAAATTTGTCCTGTACTCCATGCTTTCATTGCCTAAATAAATTTCATGTTCTTTTCACGTGCACGTAAGTTCTGTTAAAAAGTTACATGTTGTCTGTATATATTCCGTACACAGATATAAACCTATTAAACTCTCGCCAGTATGAAATAAGTATAAAAAATATTTTCCTTTCTCACGTCATACGCTTATTACATCCATCCCCGTCCGACAATTTAATACTTCCTACAACTAATGATTTACAGATGTCAAGTGTTAAAAAACAAGGGCAATATCACATGGCAGTGGATTTGGCACACGGCATTAAGCATATATACGTTGTCTAAATTGGATCGTGTGGACTAAATATTAGCTTCTGATGGTGAATAAGAATGCCCGTCAGAACAAACGAACTGGGAATATATTATATCTATCAAATGACGGAAACCATGTTGATTGATAATTCAGAATGCTATCTGCAGTCAACCATAGTACTTAAGCGAACGACGTACACTCACGCAATATACAAAGTAGATAAAAGAGCAGACAATTTAATTGAGTGTTTTAATATAATAATACATGAACAGCGCAACATATGGCCTTAGCATAGGATAACAGTAAGACACGAATGCACATACATGCAACATATATCTATGTCTATAATAAATCTTAAGTATGTTTAACTTTATTTGTGTCTATTGTAATAATACATGTACTACACAAATTAATACCGAATACTTTGTTCAACTCTACGTTATTGTATACATTATTAATAAATGAAAAACACGAAGGTAGGAGCAAAGTAAACTGGAAGTACACAACTGAAATCCAAAAAGGGAAATCAGCAAAAATAATCAGCAAGGAACATATTATATTACAGTATACTAGAAAACTAAAGACTCAAAAATATATACACTAATTCTGTTGTGAAAAATGATTTCACCCTACGATTTGCCTACTGCTAACAAAAAAGTCCTGCATATATATATTTGAAAATACAGCCCCATAATATAAAATAGCAAGGCAGCTAAAAATTATAAAACCCATTACTATTGCCAACGTAGCCAATAGTACAACCACTTTCCTGATGTCCTACATTTTGTCCTCAACTGCTATTTTATTTACTACATATTCTATCTTAACGTAAAGTACACTCATTCCACTCTTTAAACGCAACGGTATACAATATACTTCCAACGTCTTACTAAATATACTCATCTCACATCCGCATCTTTACCGCTTCAACAACGGTTATTACTCTTTTTCAGCATCTATAGTAACTTAAGTAACCGTTAGTTTACGTACATATATATACACACCAATAGATTATCCTTCACTTACTACTGTTTCTACTACTGTCATATATCTCTGCAAATCAGTCCTAAATAAAAACCTTTACTTCTACTTATTTCCTCTTCAGTGTATCTTCAACATTTAATGGAACAACAACAAAGAGAAAGACGTAGAATTAGTCAACGTGCTAGACGTGCATTCGCAAGAGACATAGCTATTGCAAATAGACGAACTCGGTTGACTGAAGGATTCCACAGTCCAGCTTTAACAGGTAATTAATTTTTTTTTCCCCTCTCTGAGCTCACGAAAGTCACACCAACTCCACACCTCAGCTCATGTCATGTGTTATTTTGAGGTGTAACAAATTTAAATATTTCATACTTATTTTCCCTACTATGTTTTTTTTTTTTGGTTTCACGACATGACATAAATGATGGATCACACATCAAACCCTTAACACAGTACGCTGCACACATAATATTTTTACCCCGCGATTAAGAAGATACAACTATCTTCAATATTTGTATTCCATACTATTATACATATAAATACAAGGACGTACGGTTCATAAAACTTGGATCCTAAACTTGACTTTTCTCTTGCGTAAACTTTTTTGAATATAATATAGGTTATGTTCACACGCAATTATCAGCAACCACATATTTTTTAGAAATAATACTGTACGTCCTAGCCTAGAAGCCTCCAACGCAATTTATTCACGGTAGTGCTAGAAGCCTGTAGTGTTACATGCTTCAAATCTAAAGTATTCAATAGCCAACGCACACACACCTGTCAGTCACTTATAGTGTCCAAAAAAATAAATGAAGCACTGTCCACCGTACGCATAGCATGCCTACCCATACCTAACAAATTATCAAATATCAAATGTGGAATGTCGAACGTACTACTCTGTTCTGACTTGACTATACACGGTGCATACAAAATGAAATGTCCTTAACCGTGTTTTGCGGTAATGAATAGGAAACTGTGAAATAAAAAAAATGATACAACTGGAATTACATACAACTGTAAAAGTTGATTTTTACATACACTGGGTCAAATTTTGCATCATCTAAGCAGAAACTAATGCTTACTACTTACTGTAGTTTGCTACAGATTTATTCATAATAGTCTATGTAACCAAATGCATTTTTTTACGGTAGAATTGCAATATCAAAATAGTTAAACCTCAACGCTAATTATTCTATGCCGACTTTTTTTATGTATTTGAATTTTGGTAGTAGTACATAAGCTTGAACCATCGACTGATTCTTTTCATTCAATGCATCACCTACTGTATTCCCTTAATTCCGTGCATACTCGATCTTGGAATCAACGCAGCTAACAACCTAAGCCATCTTTGTGGGTGCATGTTTATCTGCTTTCCTAAGCATATGTACATAACACTTGATGTCCATAAAGATCTCTCTAATATACAATGCCTTTGAACTAGGAAGCTAACGGACATTAATTGGGTACTAGAGAAAAACCACATAGATTCTTTACAATTTTTGTTACACGATAAAAGATAAAATTTTGGAAAGTAATTTTCTTTATTTCACTTTCTGCACGGACATTATTTGACTTAAACCGATGATATGTTTACTATAATCAACATTTCAAGTACAATGACAGTGATGTGAAGTTGTAAAAGTATCACTACTACACTGAATAATAACCTTATTTTTTTAGGTTCTTCAACACGGGGTGACGAAGAAACGATATTGCGGACTGTATTAAGCAATAGTCATAACTGTGGTCGAAATTTTAGCGCAACCATTCCCTACGACAAACATCGACTTACTCAGCCAACTTACTGTGATTTCTGCAATGCTAAAATATTTTTCCACGAAAGCTTACATAACTGTTGCTCGGGAGGTTCCATCGACATTCATCGTCCTACCACAACACCACAACAGTTACTGAGCTTATTCCAAGATCAAGGTGAAATGGGTACCCATTTTCGTACAAACATCCGATCTTATAACAATGCATTTTCATTCACGTCTATGGGTGCATCAATTGATAACAACCTGGCCAATGCTAGAGAAGGAGTTTACACATATCGCGCGCAAGGTTCAATATATCATAGTATTGGAAGTCTTTTACCCTTGGCTGGAAGTAGACCAAGATATTTACAACTGTACATATATGACACTGACCATGAGATTGAAAACCGACTTCAAGATAGTGAAGCAATGAGACCGGAGATAATTATGATTTTGAAACAAATTTTAGATACTTATAACCCATATGTCTCCATACTTCGACAGTTGGGGCAACAACCTGACGTGCAAAAATGTAGGATCAAAATCAAAGAGATCACAATAGATCGACATCTTCATGAGCTGCCAACCACATCCCAAGTAGCAGGAATAATAATTGGAGATGAACCAGACAATTTGCAAGGTCGAGATATCATTGTTGAGACAATAAGTGGAAATCTACAAAGAATAGCAGATACTGCAGGTTTTTACGACCCGCTGCAATATCCACTATTGTTGCCTTACGGTCAACATGGATGGGATTTAAGCATCCACGAAAATGGAAATACACCTATTAGTTGTACATCTTACTACTCTCATATTTTACAGGTACGTATAGCCTATTTGATATCCAATATTATCTGTTCGTAAATAGCACAAAATTCATTTATATGAACATCAGTACTAACGTTACTTGCATTTTGTCTATCGCCTACACACAAAGATACGACCAACAGAGACATCACTTATACTGCTTGGTGGTCGTCTACTTCAACAATATGTCGTTGATATGTACGTCAAAATAGAAACAATGCGACTAAGGTTTCTTCGCAACAATCAGACTACTATCAGAGCGGAATTATACCAAGGTTTACAAGATGCCTTAGCCACTGGAGAAACATCTGCCAGTAAGTTTCTTTATCTACTTCAATCAACCATTTGTTGTTCCCAATAATTACTAACCACTTAATTAACTACTACTCAATTCTATGCCTTTTCACACATTAGGAAGTGTTGGTGTCAAGAAGATTCTTCCTTCCTCCTATATTGGTAGTCCACGAGATATGCATCAAAGATACCAAGATGCAATGGCATTAGTGCGAAGGTATGGAAAGCCCGACTTATTTATTACTATGACATGTAATACTAACTGGGTAGAAATTACACAAGAATTGCTTCCCGGTCAACAACCACAAGATAGACCGGATTTAACAACTAGGATTTTTCGATCAAAACTAGAGCAACTTAAAGCTGACCTATTTGACACGTTTGTTTTAGGTAAAGTCATTGCCCATGTCCACGTTATTGAATTCCAAAAAAGAGGACTACCACATTCTCACATTCTACTTATCCTAGATGAAAACGATAAAATTAGCAATCCTGACGATTATGATGCTTTAGTTCGCGCTGAAATCCCATGTACACATTTAGAACCCGAACTACACAACGCTGTAATGAAACATATGATTCATTATCCATGCGGACATTTAAACCCAAGAGCTGTCTGCATGAAAAGTAACCGCTGTAAGAAGGGTTTTCCAAAAGCTTTTTCTCCATTTACTTTACAAGGAACTGACTCTTACCCTATTTATAAAAGACGCGATAACGGAATACAATATCAAATTGGAAGCCACATAATCGATAACCGTTGGATAGTACCATATAATCCTTACTTACTTTTGAAATATGACTGTCATATAAATGTTGAGATTTGTTCAAGTATTAAATCTGTGAAATATCTCTACAAATATGTCTACAAAGGTTCAGACCGCGTTTCTGTAGGATTATCCACTACATCTGACGATAACGATGAGATTTCAAAATTTGTTAATGCTAGATGGATTTGTGCTCCAGAAGCTTTATGGAGAATATTTAAATTTTCCCTAAGTAATATTTTTCCATCTGTTACCGGCTTACAAATACATTTACCAAATAGACAACAATTATTATTTCGTGCAGAAGAGCACATACACACTATTTTGGATGATCAACATAGATGTAAAACAATGCTTACTGAATTTTTTTGTACAAATGTTTTTGATGAACAAGCCCGTCAATATTTATACTATGAGTTTCCTGAAAAATATTGGTGGGATTCTACACGTAAGCAATGGAACCGTAGGCGAAATAACCGTAGGGCAATTGGTAGAATTTACACTGTATCTCCCACTGAAGGAGATCGTTACTATTTGCGCCTACTATTAACACATGTTAGAGGTCCTCTATCTTTTACTGACTTACTAACATTTAATCAAATAGAATATAACACATTTAAAGAAGCAGCTGAACATAGAGGTTTACTTGAAAACGATGATAGTATAAAGGACTGTTTGACAGATGCTTCACACACACATATGCCTAATGCTTTAAGACGATTATTTGTTACAATTTTGGTATACTGCGAACCATGCCATGTGCGTGAATTGTGGGAAGAGTTTTCACCTTTCCTACTTGAAGACTATCCTACTACATCTGCTACTACTGTGACCAATTCATTTTCAGTAACTCAATGTCTGTCTGACCTTGACAACCTTCTCAAACAATATAACAAAACAATTTTTGACTATGACATTCCACATACTAATTTCAACCACTTTACCCACACAAACACATCCACTCTTATTTCAGAAGAGCAATGCATAGAAATACCCAATAATGATATCAATTCTGTAGTTAACTTGAACTCCGAACAAAAGAAGGCATTTGACACGATAATGTCTTCTGTTCAAAGTGGAGCTAATGCTATATATTTCATAGACGGTCCTGGAGGTACAGGAAAAACATATTTATATAGAGCAATCTTAGCACATCTACGAATTCAAGGTCATATTGCAATTGCAGTCGCTACTTCTGGAATTGCTTCTCTTGCTCTTCCAGGAGGTCGAACTGCACATTCTCGATTTAAAATACCAATTAATTTAGACTCTTCCTCTACATGTCATATTCCCAAGCAATCTGAACTCGCACAACTTTTACTGACTGCTACTGTTTTCCTATGGGATGAAGCTACCATGGCTCACCGCCATGCATTTGAGGCCGTAGACAGAACATTACGAGATTTAACTAATTTCGACGCACCATTTGGAGGAAAGATTGTTATCTTAGGCGGTGATTTTCGTCAAGTTCTACCAATAGTCGTAAACGGTACTAGAGCTCAAACCGTCGATGCATGTATAGTACGATCATATTTATGGCAAAAAGTTCACGTAATTCATTTAACAGAAAATATGCGCGCAAAAGATGATCAATCATACGCACAATTTCTATTACGTATTGGAAATGGTGATGAAGTCTATGTTCAAGACGACATTATACAGCTCCCAAATGATATCGTTCAACCTTGGAACAATAGTTCGTCACTCTATGCTCTGATTAATAAAGTTTTTGGTGAACTCAATGACGGATTAGGTGATCCTAATTTTATAATGGATAGAGCAATATTAGCCCCTACAAACGAAACAGTAGATGACATTAATAACAAAGTTATAGAACTATTTCCAGGTACTGAGCGTATTTACTACTCCTTTGACAAAGTCGAAGAAGATACACATAATCTATACCAATATGAATTCTTGAATTCACTTGCTCCGGGAGGTCTACCACCACATAAATTAAGACTAAAAGTAGGTGCACCAATCATGTTGCTTAGAAATATTGATCCACGAATTGGTTTATGTAATGGCACCAGATTACTATGTCGTGTCTTCCACAGAAATGTCATAGATGCAGAAATAACTGTTGGACATTTTCGTGGTACAAGAGTATTTATTCCACGTATACCACTAAAGCCTTCAGAGAATACTAACATGCCTTTCAACCTAATACGTAAACAGTTTCCAATTAAATTAGCTTTTTCCTTAACAATTAACAAATCACAGGGACAAACCATCCCTCATGTTGGTATTTATCTTCCCGAACATGTTTTCAGTCATGGTCAGCTATATGTTGCTTTATCAAGAGGAGTTTCAAGAAAAACAACAAAAGTTTTGGTTAAAAATGGAAAGATTCCGAATAGGACTGGCACACATACTAGAAATGTTGTTTATAAGGATGTGTTGTTACAATGCACACACGAACTTAATTAACAATACTTCATTTTTCCTCTTCACATGCCATACTTTTACTACATTTACTACTGTAAACTAAAGGGTCCAAATATAAGTTCTTCAACATTGTTTTATTACTCTATTTAAATAAATACGGTATTTTACGACCACATATGAGTAGTATCTTCGCTTACAATGTTTTTCTCCATTTTACTGTTTTCCGGTCATATATTCAGCTACAACTTCTACAAAATACAAAACTGGATTAACAAAAATTCCCTCTTTTACTATTCCAACTCACTTTCCACTCACATAAACAAATCCCTTACAAAACGTTTTTAACTCCGCCGTCAGCTTACTGCTGATGCCGGTCTCAAGCCCGGAACAAGGAGGAGGGAAAACAGTTACAACAACTAATCACAACATTACGTACACGTCAAAGTTATTTCCTAACATTCTGAAAAATGTCACAACCACCGATTCTTAACACCATTGCCTCTTGCGCACGTGCATCGCACGTGCCATTGTACTCGTATATATATATCTTATATATAAAGCGAATACTTCTGCAAGTGAAGCCTTTTTTGAACTGTCAAAAATGCCATACTCTGCTTAGAAAACAAATTTGATCCCCACCTTTCAATGAAGGGACTTATTTGTCTTATATCATTCTATCCACCACGTTCACAATTTTCCATCCCATTTACTCCTGTAGCCGGTTTCTCAGCCCCACTTCACTTTCCTCCTTACGTCTTCTTCACAAACCAAAGAAAACAGAAAAAGGCGAAAATTTCACTCCCATAATCTCTAATCCTGAACAGCAATTACATGACGACAGTCAAAGCATTCAAAGGGTTCGACAAAGAAAGCATCTTTGGCTATGTTTGGAAGGTATCTACTGATCTGAAATTATTCTATTTGATTAAACATCAATTTGTTGTGTACTAGACTTAATATTAATCTGAAATCAATATTTTAGGGTTTTATTTTTTATTTTTTTGAAGTACGGTTCAAATGGTCTGTAGCAGATTAAATGTAGGAGATGTTAGGGAACAAACTGGTTAGAGCTGACAAATAGATTGGAGGAACTGTTGGATTGGAAGACGAGGAATTATCAGATTGGAAGATGATTCAGTCACCGTTGAAGGTAAAACGTTTACTTTGTTTTATTGATATTTAAAATTTTATCAGATGCAAAGGAAATATCGATCAACAAATATATATATTGATTATGTATGTCCTGCAACTATTCTCCTTCATTAGATATTTATAATTTTGGGTTCCAGGGTTTTTGAATTTGATTCTCTGAATGATGCTTTAGTGTTATACCTTTGTACAACTTAATTGATATGATATTGTATATCATTTTATGTCTGTGAGGTATTGGCACATTATATATTATTCTTTGAATGATTCTTTGATGTTTTTCAGTAGGTCATAATGCAAGCCATTGCCGACTATCCTTTTTCACATGCGTTTCATTTTCTTTCGTGGGTTTGTTGATTAATATGATAATTAACCTTTTTAGTTCATTGTAGTACAACCTGTTCACTATTATTAATCATACAGTTGTTTTCCTAAATTACCATGTAAATAGCTTTCTCCTTATCATGTTAAACACCTCTTTGTTGCACAAAGAGATAAATAACATTGAACTTTTCTCATCACTTCCCTACTCCATCATGTAATTATAAGCACAGTACTGTGTCCTTCTGTAATGGATTCAAAAGTGTTCATATATACTTTGATGAATCAACAATAGTAGATTTGTATTTTGTGTTTGTTAATCTTTTTTTACTTTATTGATACACTTTCAAATGAGTATTGGATGAATGATTTATATCAACAAGATAGATATTTCCTGATTGATGTTTTTTTTTCCTTTGCACCAAACAGACTTGCAAACTCCAACTACAGTATATCAAGTAAGTATTCTTTCATGAATTCTTTCTCACTGCATCAGTTAAGGACAATATTTGACTTAAATGTATGATGCAATAGCACAGGCATTCCATAAGGAGCCTTTATATGTACATTTATTATCCAATCAACAAGCATCCAATTCATTGGTCGATTTTGTGGTAGCTATTAACTGCTCAACCTTTTCAAAATTGCATGTCTACATCTAATATTTTTAATTATGGTTTTCTTCTTCAGTATCATACTTAAAATATGAAAATGTGACTTCTCATTCAATATTGCATACTGAGTTTACTTTTACTTCATAATTCGAAAGATTGGGTTTATTCCTATTCTTAGGTTCTGCCTATCCATTATGAAATAACTATATTTAAACAGAATAGAAGATATAAGTTTCTTATCAATTTTTTACTTTTCAAATTTTCCATCTCCTAAAATATTTCTCCTAAATTTTTTATCCTTATTTTCATTCCATTGTTAGAAAATATTCATAATTATTTGTAGAGGTTTTGTAACTGGGTTTCTTCAAACTGATATTTTTAGAATTCAACTTTTTTAAATTTCTGCATTCATTCTTTAATTTCAAATTTTGATCTTTTCTAACCGATTGATTTATTTCTTAATTTTGTAACCCTTCTTATTTTACCTTTTATGATTTGAGAATATTCTTTATTCAATTATTCCGACTTTTATTCTGTTTTGCAAAGGTATCGTAATCAGACATTTGACGAATATAATGTTCTGATAAAAAAATGTTTATTTAGAAACTTCTTTGATATTAAAAATTAGAGTATCATTGTGCTTATTACATTTGATATTCAAAGCAGATGATCTTCACTTTTGAATTTTAAAAATGTAAAATTTTGAGTTAACGGTTTTTGTAAATATTTCACTTACTAATTTATCATAACACTTCATTGTCTATCTGTTGGTTCCTAAAATTTGTAAGTTCCTTTTTCCTTAACTAATTTTCTAAATTATACCTTAGAAATCTGGCGTTTTCCTATATTCAACACACTCCTTATTTTAGGTAGTGTTTTTTATGGTTTGAAAAGATCCTTGACTTATGCATCTCATTAGTTATTTTAATTTTGTTTCTGTTATTGATAATTCAAAAATTGCAATTATAATAGATAAATGTACCTTCTTTTCTTGATGAAAGAGTACTAAATGATACTATTGCAATTCGAAAACAGAGACACATAGCTCTTTCATGGATTGCAATTTTTCTGACCATTGTTCATGGTTCAGAGTGACACCAACTATACGTGGAAGAAATATATTACTTTTTTAGGAAGGAGAAGGAAAAAGTATTTTAGTATTTATATATGGTCGGAGTTTATAAAGCTTGGGATTTATAAAGCTGACAGTTAATAGCATAGACCATTGTCAATTATTTATCAGTTGATTCGTATTTATGGTTTGGTATATTGAGTAAACTGAATAAAGAAACTGGTCTTGCTATGATTAGTCACATGTAAAACTTTAAATCATTGCAAAACATATCTCATTTATATCTTAAGTCTTATAGTTTAGGGTGAACTAACCTTTTACAAGTGTTTCATGGTCATAAGACAATCAATTTTGATTATAAATGGCTAGCAAAAGAGCCAAAGAGTCATGATTTAAAGTCCTTTCAAACAAAGAAAATCAATAATTAATCATTCATTTTTGTTTGTGAGAATTAGATGACATTTTTTAGTGACTTATATGTTCAATTTGCCAGAAAGAATAGTTTATTTGCATTACCTTAGCGTTTATATGACAATAAACCCTGACTGGAATTTTATATGTTTAATTAATGAATATATTATCCACAACTGTGATTTTTTTATCTGTACTATTCTCTATTGCTATGTGGATGTGTTTTGGTTACTTGAAATATAAAATCAAAAAAATTTAAACTTAAAAATTGGTATATTTGTGTTTATTTGATACATGAAAGTGGGTATAATTACAGGTGTGATCAATCTTAGTTGGAGCAGGCGAGTGACTCTGTTTTAAATTTCTTTTACAGAGAGAATTTATTGCTAACCATTCAATTACGTCTATGTGAATTAAATGGCATTTATAGTGACTTATAAGTTATTCTTATACCTATTAGTTATTTCCTGGCAAAATTTCTATCAGTTATTTGCTTCAACGAGTACAAATTTTAGAATTACAATTCATTTTACAGAGATTTCAAATGTTAAACCTTATTTAGAAGGGTATTATGGTGAAATTTAATTCTGTCCCTGCATTAAACATACTTTCTTAGGTTCTATTTTTAATGTTTCAATTTGTGCATTTATTTCTTTCACTTTTTCACCATTTACCCATGCATCTCTGTTTTATGCTATATTTCATAAATTTTGTTCATATCTAATAAATATGTTACATTCTATTTGTAGATGGAGATAACAAAATCTTTTCTACATGGCTATTCAAAAAGAATACGCAGTAAGCTTTTTTTTCCCGTTTTAGCTTTCAAAGTTCCATTTGGTTTATATCATATATATACACACCAAATCAAGGGTTTTGAATTACTAGCTAATGACAATTTACTACAGTTGCTCTTACCAATTTTTTCTTTTTTTTAATAAAATTTGTTATCTTATAATAGTCTATAATCGTTTATGCCTTGAATTGAATATACGTGCAGTAATCGGATAGGCTAAAAAGCTAGATGTGCATGTTGTTAAAATATTGAGATTGAATAACTTACCAAGTTTGATAATTGTGAATGCAGTAATTATTGGATAACGGATAATTTCTTCCTTTATATTCAGTTCAATGTTCAATTTTCATATCATAAGACAATTAATAACTGTTATTTTTTCTGCGTTTTCCTATATTCAAAACACTCCTTATTTTAGGTAGTGCTTTTTATGGTTTGAAAAGATCCTTGACTTATGCATCTCATTAGTTATTTTAATTTTGTTTTTGTTATTGATAATTCAAACATTGTAATATAATAGATAAATGTACCTTCTTTTCTTGATGAAAGAGTACTAAATGATACTATTGCAATTCAAAAACAAAGGCGCATAGCTCTTTCATGGATTGCAATTTTTTTGACCTTTGTTCATAGTTCAGAGTGACACCAACTGTATGTGGAAGAAATATATTACTTTTTTAGGAAGGAGAAGAAAAAAGTATTTTAGTATTTATATATGGTCAGAGTTTATAAAGCTTGGGATTTATAAAGCTGACAGTTAATAGCATAGACCATTGTCAATTATTTATCAGTTGATTCGTATTTATGGTTTGGTAGATTGAGTAAACTGAATAAAGAAACTGGTCTTGCTATGATTAGTCACATGTAAAACTTTAAATCATTGTAAAACATATCTCATTTATATCTTAAGTCTTATAGTTTAGGGTGAACTAACCTTTTACAAGTGTTTCATGGTCATAAGACAATCAATTTTGATTATAAATGGCTAGCAAAAGAGCCAAAGAGTTATGATTTAAATTCATTTCAAACACAGAAAATCAATAATTAATCATTCATTTTTGTTTGTGAGAATTAGATGACATTTTTTAGTGACTTATATGTTCAATTTGCCAGAAAGAATAGTTTATTTGCATTACCTTAGCGTTTATATGACAATAAACCCTGACTGGAATTTTATATGTTTACTTAATGAATATATTATCCACAATTGCGATTTTTTTATCTGTACTGTTCTCTATTGCTATGTGGATGTGTTTTGGTTACCTGAAATATAAAATCAAAAACAATTTAAACTTAAAAATTGGTATATTTGTGTTTATTTGGTACATGAAAGTGAGTATAATTACAGGTGTGATCGTTCTTAGTTGGAGCAGGCGAGTGACTCTGTTTTAAATTTCTTTTACAGAGAGAATTTATTGCTAACCATTCAATTACGTTTATGTGAATTGAATGGCATTTATAGTGACTTATAAGTTATTCTTATACCTATTAGTTATTTCCTGGCAAAATTTCTATCAGATATTTGCTTCAACGAGTACAAATTTTAGAATTACAATTCAGAGATTTCAAATGTTAAACCTTATTTAGAAAGGTATTATGGTGAAATTTAATTCTGTACCTGCATTAAACATACTTTCTTAGGTTCTATTTTTAATGTTTCAATTTGTGCATTTATTTCTTTCACTTTTTCACTGTTTACCCATGCATCTCTGTTTTATGCTATATTTCGTAAATTTTGTTCATATCTAATAAATATGTTACATTCTATTTGTAGATGGAGATAACAAAATCTTTTCTGCATGGCTATTCAAAAAGAACACGCAGTAAGCTTTTTTTCCCGTTTTAGCTTTTAAATTTCCATTTGGTTTATATCATATATATACACACACACCAAATCAAGGGTTTTGAATTACTAGCTAATGAAAATTTGCTGCAGTTGCTCTTACCAATTTTTTCTTTTTTTTTTAATAAAATTTGTTATCTTCTAATAGTCTATAATCGTTTATGCCTTGAATTGAATATACGTGCAGTAATCGGATAGGTTAAAAAGCTAGATCTGCATGTTGTTAAAATATTGAGATTGAATGACTTACCAAGTTTGATAATTGTGAATGCAGTAATTATTGGATAACGGATAATTTCTTCCTTTATATTCAGTTCAGTGTTCAATTTTCATATCATAAGACAATTAATAACTGTTATTTTTTCCATATTCCAACACGAATTTCAGTTATGGAAATAAAAAAAATAAGCCCATGTATCTTTGCTAAAACAATTCAAGTTTTATGTAACGACCCACCTTATTTCAAGATCTTATTTAATTTTAATCATCCTTTCCATTTCCAAATCATAAATCTTAATTTTTCACAATATTTAATTACAAGATCTTATTTAATTTAATACTTTTCATTATTGAAAAATACGGGATGTTACATTTAAACCAAAGGAACGAAAATAAGGCAGCAATTGCTTATTATTCAATAGTTTTGATTGATTGATTGATTGATTCATAAATTGTGTTTTTACAGTCAAATTGAATTTGTAATCAATGTATGGAGCAGTGAAGAAATTAACATGCAAGGAGAAACATGTGAAGAAATGGAAAAGATGGTACAAGAGATGAATGTTTTGAAAAATAGAAATGGTATATTAATTCAATGTTAGTTCTACTGTTAGTCTCATACTCATTATTTGGTAATTGCTAATGTATTGAGAATTTGTACGTCTTCAATGTTTTGTTTAAATTTTATTTTGATAATATGGCAATTAGCTCAAAAGGGGAATCAAATGGGACCTAATGACAAGTATGCAATATAATACTGTTGCATTGTTTCATTTCTATTACATAGAATTAAATTATTTTAATTTGATATTAGTTGATTTTTATAGTTTGTTTCTAGAGATTTGGGTAATCAGTTTCTTCTCACTTTCTTCATTATTTTATTATGTTACGCTAAGCAAATAAACCAATGTTTGTTGATTATGTTCAGATTTGTTATGAAAATGTATATATTTCAGTTTTCCATAAATATGAGCCGTGGACTGATTATAGCTCACAAAATCAGCGTATGTCTATATATATTCAGGTGTGTATTAGTGTGTATATGTAGGTGGTGGAGTTCTATGCATATGCAAGTGCGTATATGTGTTGAATGCTATTTTTATGTGCGCATGTGAGTGATTTTTCATGTGTATTGCTTCGTACAGGGGTCAGGTGTGTATGGCAGATGTGTGAGTGTGTTTGCTTGGGTGTGATGTGCTTCTGGGTAATAGGGTTAGTGAGATCATGGGCGTGAATATGATGCATGGGAAGCTGTTACTTTTATAAGGCTATACGTTCTTCCTCTGTGTGTTTTTGAACTTATATGTGTGCGTTGTTATGTGTGCGTGCTGAATTGGAGTGTGTGCATGCATCAAGCCCATTTTAGTTGATCCATATACTAATCTTGCAGTAAATATTAACTTTAACATAGATTTTTTGAAGGCTAAAAACAAAAGTACTTATATACTGACGCTGTGGGACCCTTCAAATTTAGATATGAACTAAACTTTATATGGTACAACCTTCCTGCAGTTCAGATCATCAACCGTGGATTTCTTAATTTTAACATAACTGTAAAGAAAAAATGGACCACATCACTGCCATTTCTACCTTATTTTCCTTAGCACGTGATCCGCTTTTGCTGTTATGATCCACTCACATATTTTAACACTTCCACCGCTACATATTATATATACATCTTCGTTAACAGTCTCCACGCACTACTATGTATCCTCAACAGCTCATCCCCATAAATTCTTCCACCTACGTGAATTCCATTCCAGCTTCCTAAACCTTCACATTACTTTTTATTCAAATGACAAAGGTACTCCTATGCTATCTTTTATTCACACACTTACTCTATTCTATCCTATGTCGGATTTGTCACAAGTTACCTTTTTTTTACTGCAGAACAAATGCATACAACAAGGTAAAGAGCCTGCATTATCCCCTTCCGTAGGCAAATTCAAACGTAAAAGTACACGTTTAACAAAGCACCTTCAATCCGCTATCGAAAAAAAAGTTAATGCTTCATCCAACGTCTCATAGATTAATCTTTCCCATATTGAATTAGACAATGTTAACAAACCAACCAACTCTGTTCACCTTCCTCCGGTTATGACAAATTTTTGGAAACCAACGACACCTTATCAAAATCTTCCAACAGTGAAGGACAGACGACACAATCTGATGAACTCCAGTCTTTTCCACAATTTTGTCAACATGACAAATGGGACAATTTTTTTACTCCTAAAGTGGTATGCCATAATTTATTCATTTGATAGACACACGGACACGCACACACATATACTACAATACATGCTAATCATCAATATGTATTCCTTCTACAAACTGCTACTGTTTTCCTATGGGATGAAGCTACCATGGCTCACCGCCATGCATTTGAGGTCGTAGACAGAACATTACGAGATTTAACTAATTTCGATGCACCATTTGGAGGAAAGATTATTATTTTAGGCGGTGATTTTCGTCAAGTTCTACCAATAGTCTTAAACGGTACTAGAGCTCAAACCGTCGATGCAGGTATAATACGATCATATTTATGGCAAAATGTTCACGTCATTCATTTAACACAAAACATGCGCGCAAAAGATGATCAATCATATGCACAATTTCTTTTACGTATTGGAAATGGAGATGAAGTCTATGTTCAAGACGACATTATACAGCTCCCAAATGACATCGTTGAACCTTGGACCAATAGTTCGTCACTCTATGCTCTGATTAATGAAGTCTTTGCTGACCTCAATGACAGATTACGTGATCCTAATTTTATAATGGATAGAGTAATATTAGCCCCTACAAACGAAACAGTAGATGACATTAATAAAAAAGTTATAGAACTATTTCCAGGTAGTGAGCGCATTTACTATTCCTTTGACAAAGTCGAAGAAGATACACATAATCTATACCAATATGAATTCTTAAACTCACTTGCTCCGGGAGGTCTACCCCTACATAAATTAAGACTAAAAGTAGGTGCACCAATCATGTTGCTTAGAAATATTATTCCACGAATTGGATTATGTAATGGCACCAGATTACTATGTCGTGTCTTCCACAGAAATGTCATCGATGCAGAAATAACTGTTGGACATTTTCGTGGTACAAGAATATTTATTCCACGTATACCACTAAAGCCTTCTGAGAATACTAACATGCCTTTCAACCTAATACGTAAACAATTTCCAATTAAATTAGCTTTTTCCTTAACGATTAATAAATCACAAGGATAAACCATCCCTCGGGTTGGTATTTATCTTCCCGAACATGTTTTCAGTCATGGTCAGCTATATGTTGCTTTATCAAGAGGAGTTTCAATAAAAACAACAAAAGTGTTGGTGAAAAATGGAAAGATTCCGAATAGGACCGGCACACATACTAGAAATGTTGTGTATAAGGATGTATTGTTACAATGCACTCACGAACTTAATTAACAATACTTCATTTTTCCGCTTCACATGCCATACTTTTACTATAATTACTACTCTAAACTAAAGGGTCCAAACATAAGTTCTTCATAATTGTTTTATTACTCTATTTAAATAAATACGGTATTTTACGACCATATATGAGTAATATCTTCACTTACAATATTTTTCTCCATTTTACTGTTTTCGGTCATATATTCAGCTACAACTTCTACAAAATACAAAACTGGATTAACAAAAATTTCCTCTTTTACTACTCCAACTCACTTTCAATTCACATAAATAAATCCCTTATAAAACGTTTTTAACTCCGCCATCAGCTTACTGCTGATGTCGGTCTCAAGCCTGGAATAAGGAGGAGGGAAAACGGTTACGAAAACTACTCACAGCATTACGTACACGTCAAAGTCATTTCATAAAATTCAAAAAACCTCACATCCACCATTTCTTAATACCAGTTCCTCTTGCGCACGTGCATCGCACGTGCCAGTGTACTCGTATATATATAATTTATTTCTACACTTGATATTTATGTAAAGAAATTGATTTCTATATGCATCTAACTTGAGTAGGAATGCCTAATACACATCTTGCCTTCAAAAACAGTCATATACACAACTCATCAAATTGAATTCTTGAGTGCACCAGACCTTATTCAAGCAATATTCAAAGAAAAATCAATTAAGTAAATTAGCAGTCCTTGGTATACCAGCATTAAAGAATTAGCTGCAAGTTGCATTAATATCCAACATTGATTAGAAGCATTTTCTTCACATCATACACACCAAAATGAATATGGTTGAAAACTAAAAATGAACAAATTTTCCTACTGTAGATATAAAAAAATACCCGTTGCATTAAGTTTGAGCCCTAAGTTGACTTCATTTATCCATGTAATGATTTTAACACACCCATAATTCATTTAAATACCATCCAAATTGCTAAGAGAAAAGGTGTGGAAAAAGCACTTTGGATAAGTTCAGTTGTTCAATTTAATGTAACTTGTATAAACGAAAATGAAAAGGATGTAGCATTAAACATCGTTGCAGACTAAAGAGGTCGTATGCATGTAAATTCAACCACATATGTCTTACTGAATATGTAATATTTCACCTACTTTGTTGATGCTATTTGTGGGTAGGAAAAGTCCTAGAAGTAGAAAGAAATATATTATGTGAATAGCAAAAGGGATTTCTAGTATCAATCGTATAATATACTGTTCATGTAAAGAATACTTCACTTAATGATACCTAAGGGTAATATTTTTTCCAAATTTTGCAAGTAATATTTTTCCTAAATTTTGCAGGTATACGAAACATTGAGTCCTTGCTGCTGACAACATTGATTCCCTAATGGAAAAGTGGAGAAATGCAGCATTTGTCAAGTAATTTTATTCTATCCTTTCAATTTAAATATCGATTTTGGATCTAAGATTATACCCTTAATGTGTAGAATGGAAAGGAAACAACATTTCCTTCAATTGAAATTTTTTTCCCTTATCAGCGTTTGTCAAGATTATAGCCAATTAGCTGCGTAAATACCATATGAATTGAAAAGGGGGGAAAAGCTACTTCAGGTAAATTATTTTCCCTGTACACAAAAAAGCTGCAGTACTAAAAATTATTGGAAAGGAAGCTTAATATCTTTCAGATTGAAGTACTTTTTTATCAAACCTTTGTCAAGCAGCAATACACACCAAAAAACACATATTTAAAGAATGCTTCTTTCTTTCTCTTTCCACTAACTTCATTATTTAAATAGGAACTTGGGGTGGAAATCACGAAGTGCTCCATTAATTAAGTTGTCATTGAACTCCTATATATGTGTATGCAAGTAACCAAGGTGTAGCTCCATGTATACTTACAATGTGAATCAGAATCGCAATAACAAAAGGTTATTTTATATTAAATTGTTTCCATGCTCACAAACAAGCAGCGGTAACAAAATTTTATTGAAAAGAAAGCACGTGATACATTGATATCTAAATATTTACCGGTATCAGGGTAGTCAAGGTGAAAAAAGTGCAAAAAAACACATGCTAAAATTGAAGTTGAGATTTCAATTTTGGGTATGTGGAAAGAAAAAAGAAAATATCAAGTCGAGTTTCGTACTAGTTTCTTCTCCTTGAATACGCTGCTACCTAAAAACCATATCTTAGACTTAGTTTGATATCATCTTGAATCGGTGATTAACCAGTACTTAAATTTTTGTATTATTCGGACTTTTTTTTTCTTCTGCTAGTACAAGAAAAGGGTGATTTGAGCTTACAATAAACTCATATGGGAAAGATAACTTACCAAGTAGTACTGGAACATCTTTACTTCATGGATCATATATTATCACTCCTCATTTTTTATCTCACATTATGATTGCTTTGGTGAAATCCATGCAGAAGAATAAGGATGCAAAATTACGTGTAATGTTCCATAAGTGAGCTTGGAAAGCCCATAAACATGTAAATTATCTTCTTTGAAAGTTTGGGCTGCAATTAGTAAGAATGGCTATTTTGTTGTCTTTGTCATTGTCCAAAGACATGGTAAACTACATTGTGTACCCTTGTAAATTTCTCACCAAGGTGAAACTTTTAGTAATCCAAAAGAGAATCAATAATGTCAAGTTTTCCACTAATTTTGCAAAACCTTGAACCCAGTGATCTACAAGATACATGCTCTTTATTCTGTTGCTTGAACCTGCGCACTCTTTAAGTTTATTATTCAAAACATGGAAAGCATGTTATTGTTAGCATATATTTCTAAAGATTATTTACTAGTATGTCTATTAGCTCCTTTTTGCTGTGGTTGCACATCCTCACTTTTTCTGCAGAGTAATGAGTATGCAGCAAAATATGCAAGTACATAAACACCATATTGATACATGTATGATACAGTTTATTCAACTAAAACAAACTGCAAATAAAAGAGAAAAAACAGAATTTTCTCACTTTAGTTTAACTATTTAACCGCATGAAAATTAGTGGTACAAGTCTAACAAATTGTATTCACGTACTCTTACTGATCATCAGAAATATGTACAAATGCACACAAAGAACAACATCATTGAAAATTTGTTTTATGCTTGTTACATCAATGTATGTCTTTGGTCTTATTACAAATAGAGAATAACAAACGAACGTGCCTTTATTAACTAACTAATCCCTCACCGCCATTGTTATTAAAAATCTTAAAACCTTACCATTGCTTCAAATCGAATTTCCTTGGTTACAATTCAATTCTTAAGGTCCAATTCAAAACTGAAGTAACTAGCATGTGATAACCCGGATTTTGGACATCTGTTACTTGGTAATTAATAGGATTAAATTTATTAAAACACTGATTTATAAATGAAACAAATAAATCTGATCATAAATATTTGTATCTGGATAAATATTTATGTGATAATCGCCAAATATAATTAGTTAAAATTGAAAAATTCTTCTTTTAAACACAAATGATAATGGTTGTTTATATATATATATAAATATATATATATATATGGATATAAGAAGATTTTAAATAAAAATATTATTATTTTCAAACAAAGTGAATTTGTGGTTGTTTAAGTAAATTTATTTATATGAGTTGATTTTAAATTGGATTTTGAATTAAATTGAATTTGAATTAGAATTCAAAGGATAAATATCTTAAATATATTTTGGATTTAAAATGTATTTTATATGATTTCATTTAGAATAATTTTTTTTTATTTTCTTTAAAAGATTTTATAAATTAAGATAATGTAATTACTAAATAGAAAACCTAAAATAAAAGTTTTATAAACCATTTAAAATAAATTAACACATGCATAAATACACATGTAAGCTTAAGAACATATCTAAATACATGTGTAGACAAATTATCTAGTAATAATAACAAGTGTAAGTTAATTCATACAAGTGTCTTAATTTTTAATTTTTCTTTTTTGAAAAATGATAAAACTAAGTTATAGGAAAACTCTCTACTTTCTCCTCTCATTTTCTTTAACTATCTTCAAACACAAAACAAAGAAAATTTGGAAAAAAAAATCTAAGAAATCAAAATCTTGTAACACTAAAATCAGAAATAAAAGAAAGCAAACAACATCAAGCTTTACAATCTTCTCCAAAATTTCAAGCTGAAAACAAATTCAAGATTAAAACATCAAGTAAACCAAACAAGCTTCGGTTTAGACAAAGACAGTCCAAATTAAAGTCCTTTTCCTCTTTCTCTATTCTTTTAATCAGGTGAGTAAACTTGGAAAATCTGATATATATTGAACTAGCAGTGTGATGATCTTTTAAGTATGATCTGAATGATGTTGTGCATGATTTTAAGTATATAAATGTGTGTAATATTAATATTCATGACTGGAACATGGAAAGTAAGTTTCTGTTCAAACTGAAAACTATGAGTACACATATACTTTAAAAAAAGTTTAAATCTGGATTCCACTTTGATGCATGTATAAAAATCATGTTGTTAGCTTGAATATTTGGATTGAAAATGAATGCATGTATGTATATAAGTGTTTAATGCTTGTGTATATGCAATATAGTCTCTGTTGTGATTACAGGCTTTTTATTTTTGAATAAATCCAATATCTCATTATTGAATCATTGTTAGCTTTTGATTTGCAAATAAAAAATGATTGAAATCGTGAAACATCGCTACTAAAAATAATTCCTGGAATTTATATTTAATATTTGTCTCGAAATTTTATAAATAACAGTAATATATATATATATATATATATATTTGGGTCAAAAATTTATAAATTCAATTTTAAGATTGGATTGCATGATTGAATTCGCAGTTGAAAATCATGAATTTTAACGTGTTTATCTCGATTTTTAGTTCGTTAATCATTGGGTATTCTCCAGTTGAACAGTGGGACCATTTTGGGTGACTCCCGTCGATTAACGGCGAATTGGGCGGTGTGTTTGGGCCAGAAGGTTAAGGGAGGAACGAGGATCATTAAAAAATGTTGCTCGAATTTTAGGCGGTCGGCGTGGCTATGCGACAACAAAGTAGGACTTTGTTCCAAGTTTTGTCGTCTTGGTTTCAGCATGGATTGCGACAGCGGGACTTGGTTTCCAGGTTATGGGTTTTGAGTGTTTTCGATTCATGATCGAATCGAGGTATTGGGGTGATCGTGTTTGGTTGTGAGGGTCACCAGCAAAGTGTTGAGGTTGGCGTCGATGGTCAGAGTGCCATTGGTCACTGGTGTATGTGCGCGCATGCACAGGCGTATTAGTGAGTGATGGATGAAGGTCGGGCTCGGGATTAAGCTCGTGAACGTTCGAATTTTTCTCGAAGCAGGAGGGTAGTGGATTGTCCCGTGTTTTGATCGGGTTTTGTGGGTTTCTTGATCGGGTTTTCGTGATGAGCAGGTTTAAAGTTTGTACAGGTAGTATTTTAGGTTTAAAAACAAAGAAAGTTTGATTTTTTGAAAATATTTCTAAGTTTTAAAAGCAAAGTAAAAAAAGTTTTTTCTTATGAAAATAATTTGTTTCAAGGATAAATGTTAACAAGTTTTAAATATATTTAAGTAGATAAGTTTTAAAGGGAAGGGATAAGTGGGTTTTCAAAATGGTTTTGTATTAAATAGTTCCCTACACAATTACTTAGTGTAATTAAAGAGTAATTAATCAAGATCTTAATGTAGGTAATTGAAGGGTTAATTCGTTAATGTAATTAATTAATCAAAGGTAAATTAATGTGATTAATTAAGAAATAATTAATTAATTATGGATAATTACTTAAGCTGGATAGTTAAGAATGATTAATTAATTCAAATGGTTGTAGTTAATTAATGATTATTGAGTAGGATTAGGCGATTAGTTCTTCGAAGATTAATTTAATTTGGGTTTATTAAATTAATTATAATATGGTTAATAAGTCTTGCTTATGGATGATTAATTATATCGATTGTTTTGGATTATTTGATATCCATGATATGTGATTTGTGATGTTGTGTGAGACGATATGTTGGGTTGAACTAAGATAATATGGATTTTCTTTCAGTAATAAAATCACCTTGTGAATATGTTACTATAAATACGAATTGAATGGGTTCACTTAAACTTGGGTTAATAATGACATCGGATTCGAAGAGACCGGGGTCAGGTATCAGAAAATACCCGAAACCACTTCGAATAGTAATCTAAAATTCCTTATAAATTGGATATGTGAGATAAATCAGGCTGGAATGAAATAAGTTAAGTAACCTGGACATTTAACTTGAGAACTGTTGTGTGAGACAAATGATTGAAATTGGTTGACTATAATTTGTAAGAACTCGTAAAAGGTACGAGTTACCCTGGTAATTCACATAAGTTATATAGCTTGGTATTTCATATTATATGTGTTTACTCATGCTGGTTTCCAGCCTAATCCGGGTGCTACTTTGATGTAATACTCAGGTCAGACCGAGTATTATAGATATTTAGGTAAGGACATTCTAGAGCTTAGGATGCGAGTTGGATGGCAGGAACGTATGGAGTATATTCCGTTGTGATATATTATAATTTATCTAGGACATGCTGAATTTAACTCTCCAGGGTTTTATGTAAATGTTGTAACTCTGATGTATCGACATAAATTAACTGATATAATTTTCCTTCTTATAACTACTATATTATTTGATATTATATTTGATCCGCTACGAATATGAGAATCTGTGGTATGGTGTTTCTGTTTCTTCTTCTATCTCTTTTCTTCTTTTCCCTAGCTATCTGAAATTTTCGGAATCGAAAAAACCGGGTCATTACATTTTGGCATCAGAGCTGAAGGTTAAGCGAGAACTTTGGCTCTTTTGGGTTTACTCATTAAGGATAGGGTCAATGGTACCCTAGAACGAGTTGAGTATATATAGATATATGAGAGCATACTTATAATTTCCTTATGTAAAGATTTTAAATGGTTTTAAAAATAAATGATTTTATATAAGATTATCTTTTGATATATAAAGAAATAATTTTTCTAATTATTAAATATATTAAAGAAATTGGTTGTTAAATCATTGGAATTAAATAAAATAATGAGAATTAAGTGATACCACTAAATTGAAATTGAAAGAAGATAAGTTTGAAATGGATTCAAACTGAAATTAAAATCTTGAATTTGGAAAAGAGTTTTCAGAATAAGATAGTAGTGAATTGGTTTCCGGTTGAAATAACCTTGGTTATTATCCTAAAATTATGAAAAGTTTAAGGAAGTAAACTTAGTTGAGTATAACTTGTAAATTAAAGTAGGTTTTAAATTGTGAAGTTTTGAATTCTAAGTTTAGAAACATTTGAAATTGTTTTCAAAATGTTAAGAGATAATAATAAATAGTATTATTCAGAATATTTTGAATGTGATCTTATTTTAAAATAAGAATTGTTTGAAAGCTTTAAAGAAAACTGTTTTGAATTAAAACCAAAGATGGTTTAAATTTTAAAATATGGCTTAGTGGGCTAAGAAATAATTATGTATATATGAATGGATATACATGATATCAAAGTTGATTTGAAATAAACTCTAAGGTGTTGAGTTTTGGTTTTCCTTGAAGTGTGATGTAAAACCCAAATGATATAAGTTTTGAACTTATAAGTGGGAAAGAATTTTGAAATTTGAAGTGGGAATCCAAATTTGAGTAAGGTTAACGGGATTAAATTGAATTTAACTTAGAAGAAGTTAAATTCAATTTGAATGAATAACCTGATTTGGAAATTTCAAGATGAAATTAAGATTTAACTTGGAAAGTTAAATGGTTGATTTGAGTTAGGAGTTTGTATGATCTCAAAATGGGTTTGAGAACTGGAAATTGAAAACGGATGGATGTTTTAAATAATTTGGATGATATCATCCTGTTGCTAAAAAAAATCTTTAAACTGTTAATTGGATTTGTTTAAATGAATGAAGAAATGGATTGTGGTAATATATCCATTATAGAGATAAAAGAAAATTTAACTTTAATTTGAAATTAAGGATATGGAATCCCTTTGAACTTAAGATTTGAATGTTAAAGAATTGAACTTGTAAATTTAAATTGTTAAGAATTGGTTTCACAAATTGAAATTGGGTAATAAATTGGATATCAAAGATTAAATTGTTTAAAAAGAATTTGAATTATTATTTGAACCTAGAAATAGGTTTATGGAGAAGTAAAGGTTAATTTGATTTAAGGGAATTAAATCAACATTTAAAATTTAACTCGAATTTATATAATTCGAGATTATTTAAAAAGGTAGAGATTGGAAATGGGATTAATTCAAACAGGAATTGAAATGATTTGAAATTGAAGTGGGTTCAATTTGAAATTAGTCCAAATTGATTCGAATAATTTGAAATTGTGATTAAAATTAAATAGGTCCAATATTCAAATGGGGATTGATTTGAATTTGGGATAGAAATTGAAGTTAATTAAAACTGAATTGGAATTGAATCGATTTAAATAGAAATGGAAATTTAATTTGAATTGATGGGAATGGAAATTGGGAATTGAACAGTTTGGCTCTGGATTATTTTCGAATAAACTATTTTAATATAAACTGTTTTATCTATTTTTCCAAGCTATTTACTATGTACAATCTTTCTTTTTAAAGCCAAACTATTTTATACTTATTTTACAATTATTTTGGAACTATTTAACCATTTTGCAACTATTTTATAAACTAATTACTATTTTTCAACTACTTTATAACTAATTACTATTTTACAACTATTTTGCAATTATCTAACTATTTCATAACTATTTGACTATTTTCCAACTATTTTACAATTACTTAACTATTTTATAATTATTTTACAACTAATAATTATTTTTAATCTACTTTTAACTTTTCAAATTATTTTCTAATTTTCAGATGGTCAAAGCGCAAACTGTTTATGATTAATTACCAATTGAGATAAGAATTGAAGTGATAATCCAAATAAGGATTGAAGCAACCGTGAGTACGTAAATAGAATCATAAATGAATGTGAATAGAAAAGGAGATTGATTTGGCTAATAACCAATAAAGATAAATACGTAGAATGTACGTATATTATTCTATTCGCATAGTGATTTTATCCAGATTCGAGCACAAAATTTCAAGATAGTTATATCGATCCGAGTTGGGATTTTTTCACTCGATTTTCGACGGCAAATCTGGATATGGATTTTTGATTAGTTTTGGAAATTCTCTATCAAAGTTGTGACTATGCAAGGAGAATGACGGTTTCTGATCAAGAAACCAGATCTGAGTCCGCACTAGAAAGTCGGGTGGACGATACTAGTTCAGAAGTGAAATTGTGTGATCGAGTGGGCGATCAGATTGATATAGCATACGGATGATATGTGTACATCGTACGGGTTTGAATGAAATTGATATTGAAAAATTTGTGGATAAGAAATGTAAAATGGTTTTTGAAATGTAAGGTATATTTTGTGAAATATACGATGAAGTAAAATGGAAATTGGAAATTTCTATGATTTAAAGGTTCACTTTATGAAGAAAAGTAATGAGAAATCAAATTTGAGTATTTGATTTGGAATAAACAAAGTTATGTATCTTTGTTATATATATGATAAAACTCCTCTGGTTGAATCTCTAGCCAGAAGAAAAGAGTTTTGAAAGTATTTGAAGTACAAAAGGGAATTTATACAAGTTCGAAGTGATCCAAAGATTTTTTTTAAAGATATATATATATATATATATATATATATATATATAAAGGATCTTATAAGAATGATTTTGAGAAAAGTTTTTTGGAACCTTTGGATTTGGAAAGGCTTTTGATTTTTGGGAAAAATCAATATTGGAATTTGGAAAGCCTAGTTTGAGAATTATCGATTTTGAAATAATTGATTTTGATAAAAGGAGTTTTATATGTATGATTTGGAAGGTACTATAAGAGTATAGTATAATGTGTTTTGAGATTGGCTCTGGGGAAAAAGGCGCTCCCTTAAAATGAACTTCTCAGAAGTGCCATAGGGTGGTATCGCCTTGAGCCTTGGGGGGGTTCTAAAGTTGATCCTATGAGGAGTCCGGATAAACTAGTTCCAAAGGATTATGTGTAGTGGGTAGCGAAAGTCGAGGGCGCTGATGCGTACAGAGACATTGGGTTATGCTGTGACAACAGTATATCTCGATGTCATTGCGATCTACTGCAGACCATAGCCAAAGTCGTGTGTGCTGCTGAGAGCCAACAGTCTACGTTTGGTTTTACATCGGTAGACTGCGACCTATGGTAATATAGCTAAAGTCGTGTGTGTTGTTGAGAGCCAACAGCCTACGTTTGATTTTACATCGGTAGACTGTGACCTATGAAGACATAGCCAAAGTTGAGAGGCCGTGAGAGCCTAAGGCTACATTGGGACTTGACCGATGTAGTCTGCGACGTATGTGGGAGTGGAGAAGTTTCATTCTATTGGCAGTGAAATTCGAGGACGCTGATTCCTACAATTACATGTACTTTTACTACGATGGCAATGTAACCCTGGATGTAACTGCGATCTGTAGCGGGTTCCATGGCGTAATCTAGGGGCGCGGAGGCCTACAGTTATCTATGAATTTTGCTGGGACGGCACCGTAACCATCGGGTTAACTGCGACCATGGATGAGGGTGATGATTTCCAGAGCATTCTCACCAAAGATGTTTCCTCTATTTCAAAAATGATTTCTATATTTTCAATAAATTATTTTCCAAGTATTTTCAATAGGTGTTGAAAATGGGTTTACCAAGTACTTATAAATTTTCAGTCTTACGCCTGATCAACGTATGATCGAATTTCTGTGAGAACTAGGATGGACTTGTTGAAACATCGAGTTATAAAAAGTATTTTTATAGAAACTAATTTAGTAATATTATATAGATTCTAAAGTGTTTTAAAAATGATCAAAAAGTGATTTATCTGATTTTAAGTATTAAATAAATTCTTGTTTCGTTCCTTTTCGAGGAGAAAAAGATTCAAAGGGGGAGGAATGTGATAACTTGGATTTTGGACATCTGTTAATTGGTAATTAGCAGGATTAAATTTATTAAAACACTAATTTATAAATGAAACAAATAAATCTGATCATAAATATTTATATCTGGATAAATATTTATGTGATAATCACCTAATATAATTACTTAAAATTGACAAATTCTTCTTTTAAAAAAAAATCATGGTTATTTATATTTATATATATATATGGATATAAGAAGATTTTAAATAAAAATATTATTATTTTCAAACAAAGTGAATTTGTGTTTGTTTAAGTAAATATATTTATATGAGTTGATTTTAAATTGGATTTTGAATTAAATTGAAATTGAATTGGAATTCAAAGGATAAATATCTTAAATATACTTTGGATTTAAAATGTATTTTATATGATTTTATTTAGAATAATATTTGTTTTATATTATTTTCTTTAAAAGATTTTATAGACTAAGATAATGTAATTACTAAATAGAAATATTAAAATAAAAGTTTTATAAACCATTTAAAATAATTTAACACATGCATAAATACACATGTAAGCTTAAGAACATATCTAAATACATGTGTAAACAAATTATCTAATAATAATGACAAGTGTAAGTTAATTCATACAAGTGTCTTAATTTTTCTTTTTTGAAAAATGGTAAAACTAAGTTATAGGAAAACTGTCTATTTGTCCTCTCATTTTCTTTTTCTATCTTCAAACTCAAAACAAAGAAAATATGGAGAGAAAAAATCTAAGAAATCAAAATCCTGTAACACTAAAATTAGAAATAAAAGAAAGCAAACAACATCAAGCTTTACAATCATCTGCAAGATTTCAAGCTGAAAACAAATTCAAGATCAAAACATCAAGTAAATCAAACAAACTTCAGTTTAGACAAAGACAATCCAGATTAAATTCCTTTTCCTCTATCTATGTTCTTTTAATCAGGTGAGTAAACTTGGAAAATCTGATATATATTGAACTAGCAGTGTGATGATCTTTTAAGTATGATCTGAATGATGTTGTGCATGATTTTAAGTATATAAATGTGTGTAATATTCATGACTGGAACATAGAAAGTAAGTTTCTGTTCAAACTGAAAACTGTGAATAAACATATCTCTACTACTAATAAAGAAAATTCTTTGAATTAATTTACTCGGCGTCTTTTCGAAATTCCAAAAATGCCCTTACTTTCTGTTTACAATAATGTATACAACCCATGTGCGAAGCACGGGCCAATTCTAGTACTTTAAAAAAACAGTTTAAATCTGGATTCCACTTTGATGCATGTATGAAAACCATGTTGTTAGCCTGAATATTTGGATTGAAAATGAATGCATGTATGTATGTAAGTGTTTAATGCCTGTGTATATGCAATATAGTCTCTGTTGTGATTACAGGCTTTTTATTTCTAAATAAATCCAATATCTCATTATTGAATCATTGTTAGCTTTTGATTTGCAAATGAAAAATGATTGAAATCGTGAAACATCACTGCTAAAAATAATTCCAAGAATTTATATTTAATATTTGTCTCGAAATTTTATAAATAACAGTAATATATATATTTGGGTCAAAAATTTATAAATTCAATTTTAAGATTGGATTGCATGATTGAATTCGCAGTTGAAAATCATGAATTTTAATGTGTTTATCTCAATTTTTAGTTTGTTAATCATTGGGTATTCTCGAGTTGAATGGTGGGTTCATTTTGGGTGATACCCATCGATTAACGGTGAATTGGGCGGCGTGTTTGGGCTAGAAGGTTGAGCACGAAACGAGGATCATCAGTGCTCGAATTTTAGACGGTTGGCGTGGCTATACGACAACAAAGTAGGGTTTTGTTCCAAGTTTTGTCATCGAGGTTTCAGCGTTATGTCGGGACTTGATCGGAGGTGATCACGATAGGGAGATTAGGAACTGGAAGTCGAGGTGGAGCTGCAGTGAAGACGGCGAGGTACCTCGAGGCAAGGATCGTCGGAGATGGGAGGATTCCCGATGATGATGGGTTTCCAGGTTGTGGGTTTTGAGTGTTTTCAATTCACGATCGAATCGAGGTATTGGGGTGATCGTGTTTGGTTGCGAGGGTCACCAGCGAAGTGTTGAGGTCGGCATCGATGGTCGGAGCACCGTTGGTCGCTGGTGCCTGTGCACATGTGCACAGGCGTATCAACGAGTGATGGATGAAGGTCGGGCTCAGGTTTAAGCTCGAGAACGTTCGAATTTTTCTCGAAGCAGGAGGGAAGTGGATTGTCCCGTGTTTTGATCGGGTTTTTGTGATGAGCAGGTTTGAAGTTTGTATAGGTAGTATTTAAGGTTTAAAAACAAAGAAATTTTGATTTTTTGCTAATATATCTAAGTTTTAAAAGCAAAGTAAAACAAGTTTTTACTTATGAAAATAATTTGTTTCAAGGTAAAATGTTAACAAGTTTTAAATATATTTAAGTAGATAAGTTTTAAAAGGATGGGATAAGTGGGTTTTCAAAATGGTTTTGTATTAAATAGTTCCCTACACAATTACTTAGTGTAATTAAAGAGTAATTAATCAAGATCTTAATGTAGGTAATTGAAGGGTTAATTCGTTAACGTAATTAATCAAAGGTAAATTAATGTGATTAATTAAGAAATAATTAAGCAATTATGGATATTTACTTAAGCTGGATAGTTAAGAATGATTAATTAATTCAAATGGTTGTAGTTAATTAATGATTACTTAAGCAGGATTAGGTGATTAGTTCTTCAGAGATTAATTTAATTTAAGTTAATTAAATTAATTATAGTATGGATTAATAAGTCTTGCTTATGGATGATTATTATATCGATTGTTTTGGATTATTTGATATCCATGAAATGTGATTTGTGATGCTGTGTGAGACGATATGTTTTGTTGAACTGAGATAATATGGATTTTCTTTCTGTAATAAAATCACCTTGTGAATATGTTACTCTAAATACGAATTGAATGGGTTCACTTAAACTTGGGTAAATAATGATATATGATTCGAAGAGACCGGGGTCGGGTATCAGAAAATACCGAAAACCACTTTGAATTGTGATCTAAAATTCCTTATAAATTGGATATGTGAGATAAATTAGGCTGGAATGAAATAAGTTAAGTAACCTGGACATTTAATCCTGAGAACTGTTGTGTGAGACAAATGATTGAAATTGGTTGACTATAATTTGTAAGAACTCGTAAAAGATACGAGTTACCCTGGTAATTCACATAAGTTATATAGCTTGGTATTTCATATTATACGGGTTTACTCATGCTAGTTTCCAGCTTGACCCGGGTGTTACTTTGATGTAATACTTGGGTCAGACCGAGTATTACAGATTTTCAGGTAAGGAAGTTCTAGAGCTCAGGAGGCGAGCTGGATGGCAGAAACGTATGGAGTGTATTCCGCTGTGATATACTGTAATTTATCTGGGACATGTTGAATTTAACTGTCCAGGGTTTTGTGTAAATATTGTAACTCTGATGTATCGACATAAATTAACCGATATAGTTTTCCTTTGTATAACTGCTATATTATTTGATATTATATTTGATCCGCTGCGAATATGAGAATCTGTGATTTGGTGTTTCTGTTTCTTCTTCTTCTATCTCTTTTGTTCTTTTCCCTAACTATCTGGAATTTTCGGGATCAAAAAATCATGGTCGTTACATTGCAACTGAGAAAAATCATTCAATCCATGCAAAATTGTAGGCTATCTTATTTTTCTATGCAAAATGGAAAGGTTAATAGTTTGTCCTATTTTCATGTTTCAACCCATATTTTAAATCATTTCACTTGGTGTAATATTCGTTACAATAATTTAAACAGACATATCACCTATCCAACTTATTAAATATTCACAAACAAAATTGTAATAGATACTTAAACATACTTCCAAATTAAAACAAACATGTACATGGTTAACTCGATAGCAGATACAATCATCCAAAGAAATATTGAAGCATGCCTACCATAAAAAAGAAATGTAAATTTGATGATTTCTCTAACAATTTTTGTTAATCAAAGTGTTATAGTAAAAAATGAACTCAGGAAACAATGGTTGTTTTATCCGAATGGATAAAAAATGGAGGATGACATCAACAACTTTTTTCCTCTAGCATGTCAATAGTCTAGGATTTTCTTTTTCCTCTTTCCACGGCCATTTAACATGCATAGGTTCATTCCATGGGAAAATCATTATGTAACAGTTGGTAGGTATAATTACATAAATTAAATCACATATCTTAATGAACATCTCAATTTACCTTAGTAGATACCTCAATTACCTAAAATAAATCACTTATCGTGGTAGATATAACAAATACATTGATTGCAATTAAAACACAATGCCTAACATAATAATAACAAAAAATAGCAATTTCAAATGCTACATCTAAAGGTTAAACAAATTACCTCAAATGGGGTTTTTAAAGACAATTGACTAGGAATTCTTCAGTGATTGATGCTCTAAGTTATTGAGTGAATGCGAAACTAGAGTCATGTTCTTTTGTTTTCCAAGGACGAGTTCAAGGGTTAGGGCTCGAGTGAATTGGACACTGTAGGTGAAATTAGGGGACGAAAAAAATTAATGATAGATTCCATGAACATTTTGATGTATATTTCAGATTTTAATTAGGTTTAAATTTAGGCAGGATTGAGGATATGGGATTGCGGGAGAAATTCAGGAGGATTGGGATTTTGCTGATTTCTTACTTTGCGTGAAGGTAAAGAAGAAAGGAAGGGGAAAATTAGCCGCGTAATGAAATAAATCTCAAAATCAAGCTGGTTATTTTACATAGCATTCGAGTTTTCATTTTTCTTTTTTGAAGAACTACTGTCGGCACTTATGGAAGAAACGTTGACAATTATTGCTGAGAAAAGCCCATTTTGTTGTAGTGATCCCACTACAAGCCCCTGTCACTGAACTTGCCCTTACGGATTACCGTCATGACTCATATTTGTTAAGTCATCATCTTTATAACACCTCTAAATACCCATTGTAAGTCATAGAGCCACCGTACCATGGTCTTAAAGTCAATATTTCGAAGCATCACGCCATCACTTCCTATTTTGCTACATAGTATCCAAGGCTATTCCAAGTCGTTTAGAGTTGTCTACTCCACTCTATATTGCCCATAAGAACTCTAGAACACGCCATGAAGAACTTGTCGAAGTACCACCACACCATGACAAAAATTCATCACCTTTAGCCTCTTTTCAGGTCCAATCTACAATCGAACCAAAGCAAGACCCCAAGACAACCGAGCCAAATCCAAAGCACTTGGGACCCCTAGATACCTATAGCCTCTGTTTGGGTCCAATCTATGAATCTCCTTGCTAAACTACACTTAATCTATAATTTAGACTTGATTTGAGGAGAAAAGAGAAGATTTTGGATGAAGAATGAGTTAATAGAGGCATGGATCTATTTTAGAAGAGGTAAAAGTGATTTGGAGATATTGTTTCAGCCAAATATGGTCTCCAACCCGAAATGGGTCAGTGGGCTTACCCATAAATTCACTAATTGTCCATTAAGCTACTCCAAAAACTACAAATCTTCAAACCATCATATCTCTTAGAAAGAAACTCGAAATCGCTATTATGATCACTCTATGGAAAGGGAAACCATAATATTTTTCCAATAGAAATAGCCTTGGACACTAATTTGACCTCTGTAAAAATTTATAGCCGTTACAAGTTCTTAGAGTAAAATCGTCTAGAAAAATTCTAAAGATAGGAAATGTCGCCGTGGGCATTTTCCATAGTTATAGAGTCATACAATCTCATATGAATTTAAAAATAATATTTTACGATCCTCCGATAAGTAAAATACAGGTTATTACATCATTTTGGTAGGAAAAAGAGATATTTTTTAACTTTGTATAAGAAAATCGAAGAACATCATGATTTATGCAGTCCAGATTAAGTGAGTACAATAGGTTTCTAAATTATACTAAGTACTTATGCCTCAAAATTACGTTTTACCCTAACTTTACTGATTTGAATCAAAAGAGAAATAGTCAAATCAACATTTTTATATTATTGTTGCTAAAGTGATGCTAAAAAGCCTTGATTTAGTGGGTTTAGCCGAAAATAGTGGGGCTTAAAGTGGCTAAATTAATAGCGCTATATTAAAAAGGCATTGCGGTCGAAGAGCACTACACACTATTAGCAGGGATTTTGCGGGGCTTTTACTGCAAATATACTAACCAATAGCTAGCTCCAAAATGGACCATGGTTCAATAGGCTTTTATTGGGTCAAGAATTAGGCATATTTCAGAGAGGGTTGTTACAAATACCACTACTTCAAGATTTCATGTTTGACATAGTTGTTACTAATCAATGGAAAACTCTTGATCGAGTCATTCCATAGTTGTCTAATAACTATTAATACGTAACCCCTTGGTGACCCTAACTGTTATGAGTAATACACTACCAAACATTTTAAGAGCGTTGATCTTACTAGATGTGTCAATATCCTTTCCCAAAACATCCCAACCATGAATATTTAAAATAAAATATTATCTTATTTCATGATTAATTACTCATGATTGTAACTATTTGCTACTACGATCACATAATGTTTCATTTATGGATTTTCCTATTTATATATGATTTAATTAAATATATCATAGAATAACAAAGTATATAATGGAAGTTAAATACCTTTAATACGAACGTTCATTATGTTCAAAGGAAAATGGTACATGAATTTTTGGTATGTTTAAAGTACTTTCATTTTGGGACCTACATGTGACCCGCTTCGGCATGTATTTTAAAACTATAGATTTTAAGATAGACTATGAGGGCGTACCGGGGATGTGAGATAACATTTAGTTGATGGTTGAAGATGTATATTTTGATTTGTATGGTACCTTTGTAACACCCTATATTCTAATAAAAATATTTAATTAATTTAAAAATAGTATTTTGATAATTTTACATAAAGCTGAAAAACTGAATTTTTACGAAAGAATGAATTTGGAAAATCTGCCTTTTCCATCGCATCAAGTAGATTTTCTATCCCAGTTCATATAAGGTCCCTTAAGTCACGAGTCCCTCCGTATATATCATCTCCTAAAACACAATTGGGTAGTACATCAAAATGCAGGAAAGACACTGTGAAGATTTATGAGAACATAAGAGTAAGCTACAAGAGTTGAAAATACAAGAAAATAAAATAAAAGAATAACGAAATATCCAACAAAGACGCCCATAAAGACAACATGTACAAAGTAGACAACAGTAGGTCAGAGAATAAGAGGTGAACTCTACTCCAATTTACTGTAGTTATTGAAGGGTGGCTTTAATTGTTGTCATTAGAAACGAAAATAACAATGGCTACCATGATTTTAAATGCTACTTGTTCCCAAATGTATGTAGATTTTGTGAGTGGATTCATCAACCTCACGCTTTGAAACTCAAAACTAAAATAACACACTGCAACATCACCTTAGTTCACTCCATGTTCAAGGTGACTGTAGACACAACCGATGTTTGTGTCAATAATTGCAATTATGTATGTTGGATTATGTAGTTGTGGACCATACGTAGATAAAGTTTTTGATGTACAATTATGGACCATCTTATCAAGTTTTTGAATGTTTAATGTCTATGATTAAATTGGTTGTTAAGTAACACGATGAAAGAGTTAGGGGTATGCCCTAAGGGCAATAATGTAATTTATTGTAAATAAATTCACTCTGTAATCAATTCTCATTTGTAATAAAGGTGTTTTTCTTATTTTTTATAATGTGTGATAAATAATTAAATGCTTAATTAAAATATATTCAATAGAAAATCCATAAACGGTGTGTTTCACTACACCAAACGGTCCATTTTGTAACACTTTTCCGCTTTAAATTTCTAACGGTTATAACCGTTACTAATTTATTATGGTTATTTCTATTATAACCATTTATAACGGTTATTACTGTGGCTAGTGATTTGGTAATAAATTTAAATGATTGGGATAAATTTGAAGTTTACGTACTTTTGCAGAACTTCTATCACGGTTCATTCCCCGTTTTACTTTTCACGTCTCTTTCTCCATGAAGCTAGGGTTTCACCGCTCGCAATCAATATGGTGTCATTCTCCACCTCGATCAATATCAAGGTTTTGGTATTCGCTTCGGTGTCGTTCTCTGCCTCAATCAATAGCTGGGTTTCGCTGTCTGCCTCGATCAATATCTTAGGTAGTTATTTCTTAAATCAAATAATTTTGCAGTAGTTGAATTCGTATGTTGTTTTAAAGAGCGGTTTATGTATGTAAAATTAAAATTGCTCATTTCCTATTTAAATCCGATTTAGGTTTTTTTTCTTCAGATTCGTTTCCAATTTCTAGATTGAATTCGGTTGGAGCTATTTGGATTCAATTTGATTTCAAAACTCATAGGTCTATGCAATTAAGAAAAGAATAGTAAATAATACTAATAGTAGGAGCTCTTTGGTCCGCAAACTAGCTTGTGAAAATGACAGTGTAGGGGATAGTTCCTTAAATTTTGAATGACCCTGACCCGAAGAGGAATTTTTGATAAGCGATAATAACTTGTTAAATTTGGCGAAGATGTACTTGCAGCTGCTGAGTTGCACCAGTTTTTGCTATCAGAAGGGAAGAAAATAGTAAGCTAGAATTAGATTGGGACTGTTTCCAGTTGGTCTAAGGGGGGCCTATTTTTTTCTTTTGTAATGCATTTTAGCTAGTTTAGAAATGCTGTAGAAAACATCAAACCAAACAAAAGTTTTTGTTCTATTAGTGCCTTCCTTTTTTTCCCATAGGTTAAAATGCTTTTCTTTCTAATTAGTTCTTGTTTATGATATTAGTTTCAAAATAATAATGTTAACACTCACATATTCAGCGTTTTCTTGTTGGGCTGCATATTATGTATGCATGCATATATGCCCATAGCTCCTTGCTCAATGCCCGTGAACTTTTAATTTATTGCGTCTCCATAGTCACATCCATCTTAGTTGTTCCAAACCAAAATATATGAATGGTGACCGACAACAGTGTAGTTGCTACTAAAGCACATGCTTGAGTACAAATGTACTTGACTTCACACTCCTATGCAGACAGGCAAGGGCCGGTTATGCATTTTCGTGTTGTGATCACATAATAAATACACAAGGTTATCATTATTATGATTATGATCTGATTTATTCTTATTTGAATCTTATCTTCAAATCATAATGCTAAGACTAGTGGGGTTCACAACACAAGTATTCAGCAGTGTCTAGTAGGGTTTCATACTGTGTAGTTAAAGTCCTTCCCAAAGTCTCGTTAATGCCCTGCTAAAGTGTTTAGCCCACTTTAACCGCTATGCTTTTTTAATTTAGCACCATTAAATAGTAGATTTGTCTAAAACCCCATTATTTTCCACTATACCTGCTAAATCAAGGGTTTTTAACATCCGCTTCAGCAAATTTAATATAAAAATGTAAAATTGACCAATTCTCTTATAAACCAAATCGAAAAATTAAGGCTATGTTTGGTTTGGCCAAAAAAGTGCCGAATGCTTAATGAAATAAATAATAAGAGGCTATTTAAAACTATCTCATCTTGAGTTCCACGACAATAGACTTCTGATGCTAGAACACCTATTTTCTATGACCTAAATAAATGTTCTACGTATAAAAAGTTGTATATTTATATACTTATATATTATATGAAGATGATGCAAAATATAAACAGATCTAACATAAAGGCAGGCAACAAATGGGAAATATTTTGACACAACCTATCAGCAACACTAAATAGTTGAAATGTCAAATAGGTTATTAATGGAACATCCACACATGTATTGTCAGACATCTCATTCCCAAATGTAGCAGATCGTTAAATTACAATGAAAACAATATAGATGGAATAGGAATTATCTTAAGGAAAGAGAAGAATCAAGAAATAAGATCAAAGAAGAAAATGGTGGGACTAGTAAACTTTATTACATTAATTGTTAGGAGCAACTGCAGGGAGAAATTGTTGAAACCACAGATGGAAATAAAGGGAGGAGAAGATGGAGAAAGTTATGGGAAAGGTTATATTGATGCCATTTTTTCCCTGTTAGCAGCTAAAAAAACAACGAGCGTACTGTCAATTTATGGAAACAGATATGTTTATACTGACACAATGAGATCAAGTTATTAACTGAACTCATGAGTTTCTAATATGTATAAGCTTTCGTTTTTGTATTATTCACAGAGTCTGACCCAAGATCAATTGATCATATAATATGCTAGATATGTAACCTGATAGCAAAGTTCATAACAAGTAACAATGAAATAAGACATATATACACCAACAAAGTAATATTAGAAAAGAATAAGATCATTTCTAAACATTGCAATTTTGCTTTCCATGTGATTTTTTTCACAAGGACACGTTTGAAATATGCCTTACGAAGTAAATTTTCTCCTTTAACATCTTATATCCATTTTTTAACTCAAAGAAACTCGTACATTAATCTTTTTTATTGCATCAGTTTTCAATTATTCTCAATCTATCAAAAATGTTTTGTCATAGTAACAAGTATTTGAGACAACCATGTCACTGTATAGCCCAAATAATGATGAAGAAGGAACAATCACTATATTTTTCTATTTACTTAGTTATGAAATGGGTGGTAACGAAAGGGATAAAAGTTCTAAACCCGTGGTGGCACTCCTCCAAAATCTTTCATCGTGTGCACTCGTATAGTCGTATTCTTGTAAAATGAACTGCAAACAAATGTAACCACTCAAATATTTCGCACATTTTAAAATCGTTTGATTAATATCTTTATGAAGCATAGCAATCATATCAGTCATTTGTTAGTTTATGATGTTTTCATTTCTGACTCACATAACACACATAACAATCTGTGTACAATTCAGTATAATCCACGTAATATTGAGAGTGAGAGGTGATTGTGGGTGATCTTGTCATATTTTACATGTAAAACCTCCAATCTCAAATGTCGAATCTATGTAAGATGGTGAAATATCTCGTAAGTTAGACATAATAAAAACATTGAAATACTACTCAACTGCTTAAAAACTCGAATTAACTATACACACACGTAGGTAATTATAGCAAGTGATCATCTCGTGGTTATGTACATGTTGATTAGACATAAACATGACAGTAACTTTCTAAAACATATATTTTCACCCATCTTATCATGTGGTATTGAGTTTTCTTTTTTCATTTTCAGGGGAAGAGATAAAGAGGGTTGTGAGGGAGTCAGAGAAGAAGTTGGGTGGTTGTTACTAGAAGGATTTTGAGGCATCCAAATAAGGGCTTCAAGGTTAGTGTACTATATAAATGTCTGGCATTCTCTACTTGTATATCTCTTTCTTTGTACTGTTCCAGTTGGCTCCATATAGTATTTGGTAACTTCATCTACTATTCAATTTAAGTATCTTACTTGAACTTTTAGCGTTGGGAGTCATATTTAGTTCGGCTAACTTTCTGGGGTTGTAGTAGACATGGTTCAAGTTGGCATTTATACAGTTGTTATTAGAGAGAGCTTTACCAAATTTGAAAATATGCAATGTCTGAATTCTAGATGCCATCTAAACAACATACATAAAATAAAATGTTGCAGCAACCTCTTTCCTTTTTATACTTAGGTTATTTCTTAAGCTTTTGGGATGAGGTGCACTCCAACTCCATATACCATAATTGTTAATTCTAAATTTGAATGTTCATTCTAATAGCAGTGATATTTTGGTTTTGAACTAATCGTAATAATCATTTCTAATTGGCTACTACCATCACATTTCAAAATTAAAATAATACATTATTCAACCAAAAGCTTGCCTTGATTATAACACATTCTAACTAGTTTTTAGTTTTGTTGCCATTTCTTACAAAGAGAAGTCCCAAGCTTTACTATACCCTCCTCGGGAGTTTACCAACCCGCCAAGTTCTCCTGCGTTTTCGAAAAAAAAGTAATGAAGGCAAAGGACACTAAGGCTATATGCTCAATATAGTATGCTTTATTGTTTCAGTTGTTGTTCTTTGTAGTAAATATATAATTGAAATAAAGAAAATTATTCAAAATACTTAAGTTATGGTTGAGGATATACTCACTGACTTATGTAGAGATACTCATCGGATTAAGAGATATCAACCAAAGTTTATAAATTGAATGTGTGTGTGTATAGCTCATGTTTTGAAGGTTATTCTCGAACCTTACTTGGCATTGTTTTTATATTTATACAGATTATCCTTATGTTGATTGTAAACTTTTGCTTACTCTAACTTTAACATGCATTTTAACATTGGACTATTTTTATCGTAGGCTATGATAGATAAGACCAAACTGGATCCAAAAGAAGTTGGTGACATTATAGTTGATTCAGTTTTGGCTCCTGGTTCTGAAAGAGCAAATGAATGTAGAATGGATGCATTCTATGCTGGTTTTCCTGGAAAACTAGTTTAACTATTTGAACAGAGAGCCACTTTTTTTAAAAAAATGATACACTTGCTAACCCGCTGGTAATAAATTTCTACTAACAAGATTTATTTATTTTCTTTTGAGATTTAACTATAAGTACGTGAGTGCGAAGTTTCCCTTAATTCGTGTAATCTCCAATCACTTTTTTTTTACAATGTTACTATTTTCTACGTAGAAACTATTCTGGTTTGAATGGTCAATTGACAGTGTTCATCTGGTCTTCAAGTTGTAGATGATGTTGCTGCCGCTACAAAAGCTAGTTTTTATGATATAGGTAATGATTAATTTACTTAAAGTATCATTTGACTGTATATTCACTGCGTCTCTTCTCTCGTTTTGTGAGTTGTATCTAAGATATTGGTGCTGAGTTGGAATCCATGACTACCAATTCAGTTGCTCTAGAAACATCCATAAATCAAAAGTACATTTTCTATCTGACCTTTAATCTTATTGATGAATATATTCATCTTATACTACTCTAATAAACATAGGAGTATTATCTTTTCGAATGAACAGGTGAAGCAATTCAACAAGCACAAGATTGTCTTTTCCTATAGAATTACATATGAAAATGTTGCCCATCAATTTGGTGCAACCAAACAGGAGAAAAACTAGGCTGCTGTAAGCACTATATATACGCAGATACATGCACTAAATACATACATGCATGCATACACATTGTCCTCAAAGAATTAATAATAAATACTTAGGCTTACTACAAGATTACTGGTAGTTTCCATTTCAAATTATGCATAGGGCCTTTGTAGTTTCTTTTGTGCCTTGATACGTTTACTTCAGGCCTGTTTGTATTTCCTCGCTTATTTACAACCTCACATGCATAGTACCTTTATAGTCACCATTCTTCTTATTATGCATTATTATTATTTGTACTATCAAGTTTGTCCCACCAGATAACTTTAACCTGGTGGTACTTCCATTGGGGTAGGATTACGTTGAAGCAAAGGGTAACAGAACCAAAGAAATGAGTTTCTTTTGTATGAGCAAATGATTTAATTGTATTTTCGTGAGGGTTATTCTAATAGGATGTTTGCATTTCAGATAGATGAAGTTGTTCCTTCTCAATAGCTGAAAGTAAGATCCATAGACCAAGTAAACCTAAGATACTCTTGTTTTTTTAGCCATCGTTGGCTTTTGATGTGCTATAAATCTTTATAAAAACATTAAAAACCTATGTCTATGTCCTTTTGCTGACTTTGGTTACTCGTTTATTTAAAAACAAGCAATTTATTTAGTGATAATTGGTTAAATCAACCGAGTGTCCTAATAAATTTTCTTTGCCAAATTTAACTTGATACAAATAAGTGAAACTCTATGCTAAACGGTAAATAATATTATTCATACGATTTTCTTTATTTGGCTACTTGTTACTCAACACTATTAGCTTTTAGCTATTGATTGATTGATTTTATATGTCGTATCCAATGGGTCCCTGAATTGTGTTGAACGTAGAATAACAACTTTTCAGAAGCTGTGCTTATTTTGGTGGATATTACAGGAAGTGGATCTCCTAGAAATAGAGGAAATGCTATTGCTGCACTTGTTCATTTATGCAGCGGCGAACAACAGCATCAGAGGTGCAAGCACCTGGAGTCATTGAACCCTTAATGGATCTTGCTAACAGTGGTATGGATAGATGAAAAAGAAGGAGGCATTGTTTGCAGTTGATGTTTTTTTTACTAATTGGATGATATGTTAGTTTTGAAATTTAGTCTTATGTTTACTATTGTTGTAAATTCATATAAATATAGTTGAATGAAATACTATTAGATGTTGAATAAGATATGGTTCAGTTATACCAAATTTGTAACACTTATAATTGTTGGTAATTTTGCAATCTACTTAAGCAAGGATTTCTCAACGGTTATAACCGTTGGAAATTAAAATATTTCCAGCGGTTGTAACCGTTGGGAACGTGAAGTAATTCCCAACGGTTATAACCGTTGGGGATTACCAAGATTCCCAACGGTTATAACCGTTGCGAATTACGTTTTTTTCAACGGTTATAACCGTTGGGAATTTTGGTTATTCCCAAAGGTTATAACCGTTGGGAAGTACGAAAATTACCAACAGTTATAACCGTTGGGAATGATTAAAATTCCCAACGGTTATAAACGTTACAAAATATGTGAAAAAAATTATAACGTACCTGCTACCAACGGTTATAACCGTTGGGAATTTGATTACCAACGGCTATAACTGTTACAAAATGTAGTTCTGATGTTATGTTTGTGATAGCAATTACGAACGGTTGTGATCATGAGTATTGTATCATATACTACAAAACACAACATTTAAATATTCATAGTCACGATGCATCAAGAATGGATATCGATGTATCTATTGAGGCTAGAGCATGCAACGTTTTCCTAATGTAAGCAGTGTATTACTCATGACTGCTAAGGGTACCTAAGGGTTACATACTGATAGTTATCAAATATCCATGGAATGGCTCATTCGATAGTTTTCAATTGGTTAATACAGCTAAGATCAAACAAAAATATTGATTGGATTGATTTACACAATTCTCTCGACTTGAGAATACTGTATGTAATGACCCGGAATTTCGGGCACTTCATATTTAATATTTAAATTATTTAATTATTTGAATCTTTGATTAATGATTTAATATCTTATAAACTCCCTTTTAAATCATAACTAATGATGGTAAACTTGTTTCGAGAAAATGTTAACAAAAATTAAATAAATAGTTTGAAGAAATATCGATAATGTGACAGAAAATCATTTTATCGATAAAAAACTTTTTACTTGTCAGAGGTTGTTTAAACTTTTTTTTACATACACTAAAAACTTAGGAAATAATTAATATGAAAATCAAATATTTTACCATTTGTGGAAATAAAATACTTGATGATGTCATTGGAGGATATTTCGAAAATGAGCTCTTATGAAGAGTCTTAAGTGTCAAGTAAAAGATGTAAATGTGCAAAGTAAAATAAGCATACATGACACATGGAAGGGGGTCTTGGTCGTGTAAAGGAGAGGCTATGGCATATGTATCATTCATTAATTCACTAAAGCTCCAAATGTAATAAAAGATCAAAAATGGCGGAAGTGGATTAACACTAATACACTTTGTTCTACACTAGTCTTTCTCTAACTAATTAAAATCACTTCCCAACTCCACCAAACTTTCACCAACGCCTTAGAACTCCTTAGGAACCTTGGATCAAAAGTCAAAAGCGGAAAAAATGAAGAGGAAGGGGTGATTCCATGTGTGGCCGTGAGCACAAGGAATGAGGGTTGATGTTGTTTTGTTGTTTTGGTGCTAAAGGTTAGATCTTTATGCTTTTGGTGATGTAGGAAGTGGTTCTTAGTCCTTGAGTGTTTAACCATGTATTTGGCTTTGATTTGGTACGAGAAAGGCAGGTTTTCATTGATGTTCATTGGAGCTCGAGGAGATGAGTTGGATGTTTCACTTACCGTAATATTCTTATTTCCACGGCATTACTATATTATATATATCAGCACTTTTGAGGACAAGCTATTATAACTGTCTAGGCTGATGATAGCATTTAGAATTGTAACTCTAAAACGATGTATATCTTAGATTGATAGGTTCTACTATCTTATGATATTATATGTAATCATTCCGTTGTGAGATTATGGTGTTATGTTCTCTTCTTTCTTCATTTATTTTCTTTTCCTTTTATTTTTACCCTAGCAGTTCATTTTTTCGGCATTTGAGTACTTAGCATATAAATACCGTGAAAGAATTAGTGTCGACATTCAAGGGTTGAAAGGGCGGATCATCATATCTGGTATTGAAGCTGAAGGTTAAGCGAGAACCTAGGCTTTAGATGGGTATGACTCGTTAAGAGATGGGGTAATGGAATGCCCTAGCATAAGTTGAGTGCATTATACATATGAGAGTGTATTTGTAATTATTATAAATGTATACCTTAAAGGTTATTATAACGGCGAAAATTAAAGATCTTGTATAAGGTAACGTATATAAGCATGAATTAAAGTATGGTTTGATTAATGCAGGGATTAATGATGTTCATTCTTTAACCCTCATTAATTAGCTTAGCCGTTCTCTGCAAGTTTATGAACATTATTTTCATTTGTAGATGTAACGTCCTGCCTTTTTGCACGATTTAAATCGACGATAAACCACACACGTCATACTTAAACCATACAGAAGGGCGGATTGTTATGGGGTAAATAAGAAAAATAGAGAAAGAAAAAAAAACAAAATAGAATCTTGCAGCGGAACGATAAATATAATAATCATATATACAGTTCACGAAGCTGTTTATAAAATATTTGATTATACTTATACAATATATATCAGAGTACACATACCAGAGAATAATAATTAATGCAGCGGAACTAAATGGTGCAGTGGAATAATATAATAGATAATAATAAATCTTTGTCTTCGTACTCCATAAATAAAGTCTTCAATTCCTGAAATGCTCGGACTGACCCGAGCGAATTGAAAGGACAAAACACTCGAGTCAGAACTAAAATATCTTATGTAAGTTAAATCAGCAATAAACAATATGAGTGGAATGGCGTCAGAGATGTTTACGGGATTTGACATCTCCTATCCAGTGTCTAACGTGAGTGCAGTAACTCAAGAGACGCTCGGGTTTCACATCTCCTAAGGATCCGTTAAACTATTTACTATGTAGTAATATTTCGCTATTATAATAGTGTCTATTAGTAAAATAAACTTACTTTTAAATAGCGTCAAGGCTTTTCATTTTCCATCTTAACATGTAATAATGCCAATAGTCTATATAGTACCGTAATACCTCCTGATCGGGAGGCTACCAGAGGATACTCCATAGGTACGACACAAATAGAAACTCGTACAGGGAACGATATGGTAGGTGACACGGCACAACTAGGCAATGCCAGGGTAGATATACCAATTACGCTTCCGAGCCGTTGGTAACGCGTAGCTACCGCCCACCTCGAGCCACACCCGCAAATAAAAAAATCAAAAGTGGCCACCGAATCAATGCAAAAGTCAAAGTATAATATCGAAGGGATGTGTCCGATCAAAGGTGCTACCTCATTAGCCCGTCAACCGCTCATGTTTTAGCCACCTTATGCCAACTCACGAGAGTTGGGTCCACGTATTTACCTCAAAGGAAACGCTGCCACCATCCAACTTCATTCTGGAATCTCCACCGCGTACAAGGTTGTTAAAGTGGTTTTCGGAGTTGACAGAGAGTATGACAACTTCCGATCCCGGTCTCTTTAACACCCAAACGTTATTATAACACCACAGTCTTTTTGAAATAGTTTATACTTTTAAAACCAGAATATAATATCCATTTCAAATCCATATAAATACGATATCATTTCCCCTTTTAAAAACCAAATCAAATTTGATATCGTTTTCAAATATTTCCTTTTCTAAAATGATAACATTTCAAAGTTATAATATTTCGAAACCAAAACTTGAAATATAGCCTTTCAAAACATAAAACTTTGAATTTCATAACTTTGAAACATACTACACCACTTAAATGGTTTAAATATTTAAATTACTTTATAAAATAAAATAGCTTCTTTAATTTCACAAATAAATTCCAAATACTGATTTGAACCTCCAAATAAACCATTTCAAATTCAATATATTTCAAAGCTTAAATATTTAATATTTCAAAACTAAATTTTATAATTCATATATATACACCAATTTCACTTTTTATATTATTTAGTTTTAAGATATTTTCTTGCTAAATCCAATATACTTTAAATAAAACTTCAATTTTCAATAACGAAATATTCCTTAGTTTATTCACTCAAGTCACCTTAAACCCGAATTAAGTTATAAAACCATATTCTTTTAAAATCTCAATTTCAATAAGTTCCAAAAGGATTCTTATTACATATAACTCTTAATTAAATAAAATCTCAAATCAATTTTAAAACTATCTTCTCAACCTTGATAAATAAAATCAATATAAACTCTATAGTAAAAATACAATTTAAGTAAATACTTATCCATATTATATTTTAATAAAATCAAACTTTATTATTAAACTTTTTTTATACTTTAAACAAATTTTATACATAGCTTTAAACCAAAAATTTAACTATATATAAAATAACATTTATAAAATATCCAAATCACTATCTCATAAAACCATATATTTCTTTACAAAGCCATAGAAAATCATTTCAAAATATTTTTATATATAGACCACGGTGTCTGCATATAATTTTCTACCCCATGGTCAAGTGATACGGATATTTATCATTTCAATCTGTAATTTAAATAAAATACGGTTATATATCATTTCAAACCGCAATCCCGAATGAAATAAAGTGCATAACAATTTGCATTTTATAATGATATAAAATACAACATCCATTCATCCAATAACAATCATCAACCATTAATCACAATCATCATCTAATTCAATCAATAGGATCAATATATAACGGATAATAAACAACAAGTATCAACTAGCAGTTTATATTCAATAATAAATTAAATGAAAATTTAACTGGCGGTTTATATGCAATATATAAATTTGATACCAAAATTAATTCAAATAAATGCAATTTAACTGAGATGATGATTAAATATATGCCAAACAGCTATAAATAAATTTCAAATCACATCATAAATTAATTTAACAAACATAAGAAATTTCAGAAGTTGTGAGTGGGTTAAAACACTCACCTTTTGAATTTAAATTGAATTTAAACCCAAAAATTTGACAGTCTCGGAATTGGTCCAAATCAGCGCCAAAATGTTCGGAATTTCAATACGATCCTAACAAAAAACCCGCACGTGAATTGGTGTTCATATGTGAAAGATATAGCGATAATTGTGTTTGAATTTCAATTTAAAAAAAAGAACACATTCACTCACCTTTACTGCCACGTCATCATCTCCTTCACTGCACGCCACAGCACCGAACCCACACGCACGCGTTCATACAAAATCAAGGCACCGCCTCAAAAAACGCGCGTTCCACTGCCGCCTACGCCAGGCCGCGGCCCACCGAACCTCTCCATGCGATCGCCCATGCTTCACCCCTTAGCGACGACATCGTCGAGCTCCAAAAAACACAGCCGCCACCTCTTACATTGAACCCTAGTCGAATTTTGTCATAGATCCAACCGTCATATCGACAAACGAACACCGCCGATGAACTACCCTCCGTTCCCTCTTCAAAACCCAGAAAGGAATTGGCGATCCGACACCGTTCATCAATGCGCGATGAATGGCTGAGAATTGATTGGCGAATTTTGGACAACCGGTGAATCGATTTGAAAAACGAACAGGACCAGAAGATTACTCTCATTGAGAGTTTCAATATATATATTTTTTCAAATTTTTCTGGGGAGTTTGAATTTTGGCTTTGATTTTGAATTGCAATTGAAATTTGGTGTTTGTCTGCCATTGACATGAGGAGGTGAAGAAATTGTACGTATAGGACAAATGAGAAATAGAGAGGCTAGGGTTTATAACAGGGTATTTATAGATAGGGTTGAAATAGAATAGGTGGATCAGATTGGTATACGCTCTAACGACAAAGTGGCCCAAAAAGCCCGTTTCGACTCCGGAACGAAATTGGGTCAACCCGTATATCAAAATAGATGTTTAAAAATATTTTAAACGCAATGGAAAAGGTTTCAAGTCTAAATTCCATTGTATGAAGAAGTTATGCTCAGATCAATATTTTTCAAATTGATTTCAATTTCATTAATTTCAAGGCGTTTCGAGTCCGTACGATCAAACGAAAAGTCTGATCGCTACGAAACTTGAAACCCTACAATAATTCACCGTTACGGATCCGATGAAATTGGTTTCGTGAAATCCGAGTCAGTGGCCAAAATGACTATTTTTCCATTAATTAAATAAATTAATAAATATTAATTAAATCAAATCTTCAATTTTATTTCGATAATTGACAAATTTCAAAATTTTTAACTTTTTAATTATTTACAATGATTTAAACAAATTTAAATGTCAATTTATCGTTGATTGATCTATCAATTGCAGTGTTAAATTTCAATTTCATTATATTCAAATTTATAAATTAAATTTCCAGAAAATCTATTAAATTCACTTTCATTCTATTATTCAATTCATTATTATCAAACGGATAAAATTAACATTGGATTTACAAACTATTACCTTAATATTTTCTCATAATCCATCTAGATTTCAATTCACGTAATATTAAATAGTTAATTTCATTTAATTGCAATCAATTCTATTATCATACATTAGATTCCAATATTTTGACAACTTTATTTTGTATTCCTTTTATTCAACCAACTGTCATTTTATAAACAAAATTAACATTATTTCCGATTATTACTTTCATTTATATTAACAAAACGTTAAATTTAGATTTTATTACAATTGATTACCAAAGTTTATTTAACACATTAAATAAACAAGCAACCTATATTAATTTCCACCTTCTTGCTTTTTAATTGCTCTTATACGTTCGCTACTTATCAATCCAGATTAAAATTCCATATATAACGCTAATTTTATTCCATTTCTATTTTCATCTTTATTTTAATTGCATAATATTTCATTCCACTTTTATTGTATTTGCCAAATATGTACATTAAGTATTATTTATATTTTCCATTAATTATTTACTTAGTTTCATACTTTATAAGTTCTCAATTCGAAACAATATTATAATCACCTACAGGACATTGGTTTTATTTCATTACTATTTATTTTTATGAATTCATTAATTAATTCACTAATTGCCTTTGTTTTCTTATATTCAATTTATTACCAAATACTTAGGGATGGCATGGTGTTGGATAAAATGCTACGAACTCAAGAAAGACTGCAATCCTTAATAGGTGATAATGCATGTGCTGTTGAGTACATTGTTAATGGGATGCTCTGCACTCCTTCCTCCAGTAATCAGCTGGTCAACATGTTATGGTGGAGTTTGCGTGATCATGTTGTGATAATCAAGCACGAGACAGAAATATGCTGGAAGGGAAAGCCACATAGTATTGGTAGGGTGTATGATCTCCTACTTAATTCTGATGCATTTCCATCTTATCCTTGGGCAAATGTAGGTTGGTCTTCTCAGTCACCAGCAAATGAAAACTTGACGTTCTGGCGAATTGTTAACAAAGCAATACTAACAAGGGATAGATTGGTGTATGCTGGTATGTACATTGATCAACTATGCCTATTCTGCAATGTGACCCCAGAATATACTGATCATCTCTTTTTTGAATGTGAATACTTATCAAAAATTATATGTCCCTAATGAATAAAGTTGGGATAACGAGCTTTGAAGGTAACACGGCCACTAAATGGAATGTGTTGATGATGGCTACGAGGTCGTGTCATAACAGACATGATATTATCTTCTTTGTTCTAAAGGTTTATTTCAAAATGGTCTGGATAGAAAGAAATTCTAGGTGCTTCAGAGGTGAAGTCACTATGGCGCAACAATTCTGGGTCAAGATCATGGCGAAGATAGCAACTGGGATAAGATTTTCCAAGCGTGGCTTCTCACCTCATAACCATGATTTCTGGAATTGATTTGGGCTATGTGCTTTTGTCTGTTCGTGCAATCTCTTGTGCATGTCAGGCTTTGCATGTTTATTGTGTTATTCTTGTTCTTCTTCACTTGGTAGGCCTAAGTGTGTGTGTGTTGTGCTATAGTGTGTTATAGTCGTGTTATTTCCTTCTTCTGTGCTATTTTTGTTTGCATGTTTTCTTTTGCGACTATAGTGTGTTATAGTCGTGTTTTTTCCTTCTTTTCTTAATAAAATCTGGTAGGGGACCAGTCAACCCCGCTTGCATTTCAAAAAAAACAAATGTTCCTATTTACAATCAATTATTACCTAAACAGTCGTTTTAATCAATTTGGATTGCATTGAATTAATTACTTATTACCTTACATCATCCTATAACCTAGTTATACCATTTTCCATTATTTCACTTATTGCAATTCCATTCAATTCACACAATTCAGATTTAATTAACTTCGTTGTTATATTCCATCCAAGTTATTATTTCATTATTTATTATAATTGCTTACATCATATGAATTCATCTATTACCCTAAATCAAACATTAATTCATATATTCATACAATACTTACATTTATTTACCTAATTTGCATTAACGTTATTACATAAATCTACATCCAATTACATTTAATATTCCCAATAAATTTACTTACTTGGTCTCATGCTTTTTATTACACCAATTACTACCTTATAATAAGTTTACGTTTCTATTCTATTTACACTCACACTTTCCGTTATTTTATAAATTATTAACCTTAGTTGGCATTGTTACGTTTTAATTTACTTATTATTTCATTAATAAGTTACAAAAATTTATTTCTCCAAATATTAAATCACAAAGTCCTATTTAATTTACCATTGCTACATTTCCATTTTAACGTTTGCTTCATTATAAATTATAATTTTTTTTCTTTCTCGATTTAATTACAAAGATCGAATTAAATTAACCAATTTATTTATTAAAATTTACGGGTCGTTACACTCTCCTCCACTCAAAACTTTTCGTCCCCGAAAAGGAAAAGAAGGGAAAAGAAAAATTAGGAAATCAATAGATCCTAAAATTTTTTTATAACAAATAACTTTTACAAAATTAATTAATTTAAATAAAATATACCAATTTATAACTATTAGATCTTTTTATACTCAAACTAATAAAGTTTGAAAAACATTTTTCAAAATTTTCTAAGTCCAAAATTTACGAAAAATTTCGACAGAGTCTTCTTTGTACGGAGAAGCTCAAGAGAAAATATAATATCAAAATAACAATATACAACATATATTTTCCAAAATAATATATATCCCAAAATGGGAAAAACAATATAATAGCGCTATAAACCGTAATCCGTAAACGTACCTATTTGTCGGGCAAACAACGCTTAATTATGAAACCAAAAGCAGTAGCAATTGCTTCCATAACCTGCATTTCACTTATATAATCCACAATGGTAAACAATTGTATAAAATGAAATATTTAAGGTTGTTTCAACCACAAGCAAATGATCAATACAACAATAGTCAATTGCAACAAACATCATACACATCAAACACAAATCAGCCATCCAAGCAAGACAAACAATAGGTTTGTCCGGGTTAAGACACTTTATATCACATAGAATGACGAATAACTATGAAGTATACCACTTACTCAACAGTCTTAGATAATTAGATAGATTATTCATACATCTAAGCAAATTTAAAGTATCGTTACCCAAACAACCAAAAACCAAAACAAACAATAAATTAAGTTCATCTTTATTAATTTCATTTCATAACCTTTGTTGTTTGATTTCCTTTTTTTCTTCATATAATGATTTCTTTTAATTCACATTTATTTCTTGCAAATTTTCATTTTTATTGCATTACATTCATTCATTTCTCAATTTCTTTTTATTTATTCACTGCTTAATTTCATTTATTTCCAGTATTCATCTTTCTGCTAATTTTCTAAATAAGTAACTTCAACATTTACTTAAGTTTGTAATTACTTACTTACAACATTTACCTTCTATCATATTCTATTATAGTAAGATTTCCATTTTAACTTAAGTTTATAACAATCACGACATCAAATTCTTATTCATTAAAGAATTTCATTAATTACTTTCATTACCTCAAGTTTATTTCTTGTATAATATCTATTTCATTTTCTTATTAACATTTCAACTTTTAATTATTTGGTAAGTTATATATATGCTTTTTAAGAATGTAATTGAAAGTTATACAAGTTTTCTCATTTTTTTAATTAATTTACTGTTCAATAATAATCCTTTGTTTTATATGTTACAAATTTTAAAATTTCTTTTTATTTAACTTATAACTTAGCATTATATCTCTTATTTCCTTTAAAGGTTCCAATTGTCTATTAGTTACCCTCCATTTTACTACAATAATTGAAATTATTGATTAACAAAAGCTAAAGAATGAAAATACCGGGTTTAATTTCAAATCATTTAAAATAATAGATAAATGTATTTATATATCCAATTATATTTAAAACAATTAAAAATTTATATTTGGTTATCGAAATAATCCGTAGTAAACTACTACAGTGGCCTTCCCACTTTGAAACTCGAAAATGAATGTCGATGATGCGTGCACTCATCACCGGAATTATTTTCCAGCGACAGAGAGGGGAGTACAGAATTTATTCCTTCTAAAATTTCTTTAAAACAATTCTTTTCAAATTATATTGAAATATTTATATCAGAAAATACTTCAATTATTATTATTATTATATTCCAAGATCACTCGAAAGAAAGTTTCAAAACCACGGAACTTAAGCTCTAAAATTTCCAAATTTCGTTTTATTTAATTTTCAATCTTATTTCCACCATTATTTAAAATTTCATTACTTAACAACCAATATATTGCAACCAAATATATATCATTTATAAAAATTTATTTTATATATATAGAAAATATAATAGGCAAACTTATTTCATTCACCCATATTAAAGCAAATATTATGTCGGTCTGTCCTATTAAGTGTGTAGAAATCCATGTTGATGTCATAGCGCCCTATGCATCAACCAGAATTTATAAACACAAAATGGAACAAATTAACACAATATTAAAACCTTTTTATAACACTAACAAATACGCTCTCTCATATATATACACACTCAGCGACTCCCATAGGGTATTACTACCCTATTAGTAAAGAGTCAGACCCCACAAAGCTAAGGTTTATCGTTAAACCAAAGCTCTAATACCATATGTAACGTCCCACCTTTTTGCACGATTTAAATCGACGATAAACCACACATGTCAGACTTAAACCATATAGAAGGGCGGATTGTTATGAGGTAAATAAGAAAAATAGAGAAAGAAAAAAAAACAAAATAGAATCTTGGAGTGGAACGATAAAATATAATAATCAAATATACAGTCCACGAAGCTGTTTACAAAATATTCGATTATACTTATACAATACATATCAGAGTACACATACCAGAGAATAATAATTAATGCAGCAGAACTAAACGGTGTGGTGGAATAATATAATAGATAATAATAAATCTTCGTCTTCGTCCTCCAGAAATAAAGTCTTCGATTCCTGAAATGCTCGGATTGACCTGAGCGAATTGAAAGGACAAAACACTCGAGTCAGAACTAAAATATCTTATATAAGTTAAATTAGCAATAAACAATATGAGTGGAACGGCGTCAGATATGTTTATGGGACTTGACATCTCCTATCCAGTGTCTAACGTGAGTGCAGTAACTCAATAGATGCTCAGGATTCACATCTCCTAAAGATCCGTTAAACTATTTACTATGCAGTAATATTTCGCTATTATAATAGTGTCTATTAGTAAAAGAAACTTACTTTTAAATAACGTTAAGGCTTTACATTTTCTACCTTAACACGTAATAATGCCAATAGTCTATACAGTACCGTAATACCTCCTGATCGGGAGGCTACCAGAGGATACTCCATAGGTACGACACAAATAGAAACTCATACAAGGCGCGATAAGGTAGGTGACACGGCACAACTAGGCAATGGCAGGGTAGATATACCAATTACGCTTCCGGGCCGGTGGTAACGCGTAGCGCGCAGCTACCGCCCACCTCGAGCCACACCCTCAAATAAAAAAAATCAAAAGTGTCCACCGAATCAATCCAAAAGTCAAAGTATAATATCAAAGGGATGTGTCCGATCAAAGGTGCTACCTCATTAGCAAGTCAATCGCTCCTGTTTTAGCCACCTTATGCCAACTCACGGGGGTTGGGACCACGTATTTACCTCAAAGGAAACGCCGCCACCATCCTATTTCATTCTGGAATCTCCACCGCATACATGGTTGTTAAAGTGGTTTTCGGAGTTGGCAGAGAGTATGACAACTTCCGATCCTGGTCTCTTTAACACCTAAACGTTATTATAACACCGCGGTCTTTTTGAAATAGTTTATACTTTTAAAACCAGAATATAGTATCCATTTCAAATCCATATAAATACGACATCATTTCCTCTTTTAAAAACCAAATCAAATTTGATATCATTTTCAAATATATCCTTTTCTAAAACCATAACATTTCAAAGTTATAATATTTCGAAACCAAAACTTGAAATATAGCCTTTCAAAACATAAAACTTTGAATTTTATAACTTTGAAACATACTACACCACTTAAATGGTTTAAATATTTAAATTACTTTATAAAATAAAATAGCTTCTTTAATTTCACAAATAAATTTCAAATACCGATTTGAACCTCTAAATAAACCATTTCAAATTCAATATACTTCAAAGCTTAAATATTTAATATTTCAAAACTAAATTTTATAATTCATATATACATATACCAATTTCACTTTTTCTATTATTTAGTTTTAAGGTATTTGCTTGCTAAATCCAATATCCTTTAAATAAAACTTCAATTTTCAATAACGGAATATTCCTCAGTTTATTCACTCAAGTCAGCTTAAACCCGAATTAAGTTATAAAACCATATTCTTTTAAAATATCAATTTCAATAAGTTCCAAAAGGATTCTTATTACATATAACTCTTAATTAAATAAAATCTCAATCAATTTTAAAACTGTCTTCTCAACCTTGATTTATAAAATCAATATAAACTCTATATTAAAAATATAATTTAAGTAAATACTTATCCATATTATATTTGAATAAAATCAAAATTTATTATTAAACTTCTTTTATACTTTAATTTTTTTTTATACATAGCTTAAAACCAAAAATTTAACTATATATAAAATAACATTTATAAAATATTCAAATCACTATCTCATAAAACCTTATATTTCTTTACAAAGCCATAGAAAATCATCTCAAAATATTTTTATATATAGACCACGTGTCTGTATATAATTTTTTACCATATGGTCAAGTGATATAGATATTTATCATTTCAATCCGTAATTTAAAATAAAATACGGTTATATATCATTTCAAACCGTAATCCTGAATGAAATAAAGTGCATAACAATTTGCAGTTTATAACGATATAAAATACAACATCCATTCATCCAATAACAATCATCAACCATTAATCACAATCATCATCCAATTCAATCAATAACATCAATATATAACGCATAATAAACAACAGGTATCAACTAGCAGTTTATATTCAATAATAAATTAGATAAAAATTTAACCGGCAGTTTATATGCAATAAATAAATTTGATACCAAAATTAATTCAAATAAATGCAATTTAACTGAGATGATGATTAAATATATGCCAAACAGCTATAAATAAATTTCAAATAAATGAATTTAACAAACATAAGAAATTTTAGAAGCTGCGAGTGGGCTAAAACACTCACCTTTTGAATTTAAATTGAATTTAAATTCAATTTAAACTCAAAAATTTGACGGTCTCAGAATTCGTCCAAACAAGAGCCAAAATGTTCAGAATTTCAATATGATTCTAACAAAAAAACCACGCATGAATTGGTATTCGTATGTGAAAGATATAGCGATAATTGTGTTTGAATTTCAATTTAAAAAAAAAAAGAACACATTCACTCACCTTTACTGCCACGTCATCATCTCCTTCACTACACGCTACAGCACCGAACCCACACGCACGCATTCATATAAAATCAAGGCGCCGCCTCAAAAAACGCGCGTGCCACTGCCGCATACGCCAGGCCGCGGCCCACCGAACCTCTCCACGCGATCGCCCATGCTTCACCCCTTAGCGACGACATCGTCGAGCTCCAAAAAACACAGCCGCCACCTCTTACATTGAACCCTAGTCGAATTTTGCCATAGATCGAACCGTCAGATCGACAAACGAACACCGCCGATGAACTCCCCTCCGTTCCCTCTTCAAAACCCAGAAAGGAATTGGCGATCCGACACCGTTCATCAACGCGCGATGAATGATGAGAATTGATTGGCAAATTTTGGACAACCGGTGAATCGATTTGAAAAACGAACAGGACCAGAAGATTACTCTCATTGAGGGCTTCAATATATATTTTTTTTTCAAATTTTTCTGGGGAGTTTGAATTTTGGCTTTGATTTTGAATTGCAATTGAAATTTGGTGTTTGTCTGCCATTGAAATGAGGAGGTATGTAACGACCCAGAATTTCTGTCATTTGAAATTCGTATATTTAATTGATTTTAAATATCAACAAGTAAAATTTTTAAGTCGAATAATTTATTTTTCGAATATCTGGATTTAATTGGATAATTAAATCGACAATTTAATATTTGAAATTACTGAAATAATTGGAAATTGGGTTTAATGTGATTAAAATTGATTTACAAAGTTGTATTTAATCATATTGGAGTTAGAATGATGTTGTAGAACTTTTAGAATTGAATTAAAAGTTAAATTGCAGAAATTGAATATTTTAATATTTAATCGACTAGTGAAAATAGTCATTTTTCAAACAGTCTCGGATTTCGACGAAACCAGTTTCATCGGATCCATAATGTTATACTATTGAATGGTTTCAAATTTTGTGTCAATCGGATTTACGGTTTGTCCGGGGTAAGCTAAAACGCATAGAAATTTGTTTAATCGATTTAATTTAAAATTTGATCGTTTATCTTCGTAACTCGCACAAATGATCAAATTAGCCTCCGAAACATGTTCCATTGTGTTCGGAACGTAGGTTAAACCCTAGAAACGCCGGTCACCACGTGAGATTTGGAGTTTGGAAAATTTTAGATGAATAGTGTTTTGTGAAATTTTCTATAAAAGGCCTTGCCTACTTCTATTTTGCAAACCCTACCTTCCAAAACCCTAGCCGCCGGCTAAGCAATTTTAATGGCCAGAAAACACTCTTCTTCTTCCCTCGATTTCTTCTAATCCAAGCATCAATTCAAGAAACTTTCAACATGAAAAATGTAGAGCATCAAGTGATCTCCGTATTCAACGGTTAAGATCGTAATTAACGAAGTAGATTGACGGCAATTCGAGCATGAAGGCACGACAGTTGCGTACATTTTTCGAGAGAGATGGTGGACCGAGCTCGACCGGATTTGGGTCGTGGGTGGAGTAGTGGCGCGCGTGCGTGATGGAGGTAGTTGATCGTCTTCAAAGTCGACGATGGTGGCCAGAAAATTTGGAGATGGAGGCGGCTAATGGGTTAGTTCGGTCGCGATTTGTAACTGATGAAGGAAGAAGGAGAAAAGTAAAGCAACGGCCTGGATCTGAAAGCATTGAAATATACGGCTACGATCAGCTAGGGTATAAAAAAATAAAGAAAAATTGTAGTTTATGTATATTTAAATTCGTGTAAACTTTAAAAATGTGTAACTCTTTCATACGAGATCGAAAACGCACGAAACAAATTGCGATGGGGTCGTATGGATGAGCACTACGCAATGGAGCTGGTTTGGAGTCGTTTGGAGCTAGTGATAATTTCGGGTAAAATTAAACGCACGTTTAATTTTGTTCGAAATAAAACGCTACAACTGTTATCGGAAACTCAAGGTGAGAACTTCTCACTCAATCAAATTGTTTCGATTTAAATTTTTAATAGTTAGATTTAAAATTGCTTGATTTTGTGATTGGATGATAATTATTATCTATTGTTTTGAAATAGACCATATACGCCGTATATTAAACGGATGTTATTTATTAAACACGTATACCGCGATAATTTCAATTTGATGTGGAATTGGTATTATATATGTATTTGGAGTTGATTTCCCGCATTATAAGCGGATGAGACCCTATTGCGCCGCATAATAGCGAATAGTATTTTATAAATCTCATATACCGCGATATTTCACCTCGAAGTGGAATGGGTATTGTGCTAACATCTGTGGATGCAGGTGTTTGCACCAAAATTGGGCACAACACTCTTCGGAAGTTTTTGAAGAGATAATAAATGAAGAAATCAAATTTAAAATGAGGATTATCTAACAAAAACTCCAAGTCACAGAAAAGTAAATTGCACGGAAGACAGTAATTTAGAGTAGTTCGGCGTATTGCCTACGTCCACTATGAAGTTTTGTCACTTTATTGCTCGATACTTGAAGATTACAAGTTTTTTATAGCGAAGTACAGCAGATAGTAAGTCAAAATTCGAAATCAATGGCAGTGATGATGATATGGAGTGATTCTGGCAGCGTCCGGGCGTACTTTTTCTCTAAAAATTCTCCGATCCCCTTTCTGAATGACCAGGGGCTCTATTTATAGGCGTAGGATGCTGATATTTCGCTGAAAATTCGGGAGACCACTTCTGGCACGTGAGGGGGCCCACATGCCCGGCCTCAGGAAATTTGGGCCCACTTCGGGATCGATTCGAAGTACGTTCGAATCGATTAGAAAATCATCCAATCGAGGTGAAATTTTGTGTGGACATTCTTCAACATGTATGCAAGCTTCTGTGAAAATTTCGTGGCATTTGGACTTACGGATCTCGAGATATGGTCGATTCGAAATTGTGTTCTCTGGCCGTTCGTCTCGTTCGAATCGACTCCCTCGTATCGATTCCTTCGAATCGATGGTGGCTTGCGGCTTCATGATGACGTGGAGCGGAACTTTCGCATCGATCCGCTTTCTTCGCCTATTTGATCGAGTCGTCCCGGAGACTTCGCCGCCTTGACCCGATGGATTCGAAGGCTTCAGCCACACCTGGATTCGAGCAATACGTCATTCGTATCGATCGTGTCTTGCTTGGGTCGATCGATACGAAATGACCGCACATGATGGATTCGAAGTGAGGTGCTTTCATGGATTCGAATGACCGTGAGTTTGATGGGTTCGAACCAGATGGAGGCGAGGCTATCTTCCTTTCGACCGTTTTAAGTGTTATGGATTCGAAGGCTGATGTTACTGATGGACTCGAACATCACCCTTTTGATGGATACGAAGGAGATAGCTCTGATGGATACGAAGTAGTACATCCGGACCGATTCGAACGAATGCTCGCTGGTGGTTGCGAACTAGATGGAGTCGAACCAATCGATACGAACAAAACCTCTACCTATGGATTCGAACTAGGGTGTGACCTATGGATTCGAACAAGGGCTATCTCCTTCATCTTGAATCGATCGTAGCTTGAGCATACGAACTCGGATTAACTTGAAATTTGGAACATCGGCTTTCTTAGTTTTGCTTGTCATGTCATATTAGTTGTAGCTCAATCTAGACTCGGATAAAATTCAGCGATATCCATAGTGAAGCGAAGTATGACCAATTTCTGAGACGAACTGTCCTTTGTTTTCGATCGATCTTTTGGTATCACGGCTTTGCCAAAAAGCGGGATAACATTTGCCCCTCAAAGTACGTCTTATGGAAACATGACGTGCTTTGAAAAGCTGCAATTTCTCTCTGAACAATCATTGCTCTTTTGTCGAAGGTTGTAACCTTGCGTTGATATGATTGATTGCTGTAGAGTAGTGCTTAGCTGTTTGTCGTTGTAATCATAATGAGATGTGTATTCGATTCCTGTGAATGTTGAAAATTGAATATTAGTCTGACATATAAATATATCTCTTAATTCGACTCCCGTTGACGCTGCGTGTTCACGAGTCGTCGGGTTTTCTCTTTATTGAATTTTGTATCGATCCTCTCCTGGATCGATGTGAGATTTGAGTTGCAACAACGTTTGACAGTTGTTTTAAGGAGTTTCTTCGCATCGATCCTCTCCTGAATCGATATGGAAGGTCGAAAGATTGACTTTGCATTGATAAATTAAGAATTCGGCGGATGCCAAATGCTTGTTCGAATCGATGCTCATGTATAGGCCATGATGGATATGAAATTGTTTTTCGTATCGATGTGAAGCGGATGGAGTGGTCAACTCGTTGAAACGAACACGAGCTTCGAACCATTGGCACTCATCGTCTTTGGTCATCTTCGTCGCTCGCGTCGAATCGATGGATCCGTTGTCTATTTCGAATCGATAGAAATTTTTGGTGATGGATTCAAAACTACCGTTTGACTCGACGTGATAGTGGACCTGGAATAACCGGTTGTATATGACCGGGATAAGAATCGTCCCTGTTTCTCCTTGGACCCATAAAAATACTTCGGGACTTGGCCATTTTCTCACTTTTTACTTTTTACTTTCTCCTTCATCTTTCGCATCGATCTAGTAACTTGAAAAAGGAGAACTGCGCCATGCCTTCGACTCGATCAAATTCAGCCCTTCAAATTTTTGAATCCCAATTCTAAATTAGGTAAATAATTACGAATCCAAGTGACGGAGTTATCCCATATTCATTTTTTCTTCTTCAATCATCTTTTCTGGTATCATGTGAAACTAGATCTGGGGATGGACCTCGGTCGTAAATGGTCATGGCTGTGTTCGAATCGAATGGCGAAGAAGGAATTAAGGATTTTGAACAATTGATCGAGGGTAGCTCGGCCTCAACTTCGTATCGATGAAAAGAAAAATAGCGTTTGATCTCGTATCGATTACTGGGTTGTGGGTTCGCATCGGTGTCGTGTGGGTTGAAGAATGATGGCTGTTTGCATGTTCGATGCGAAGCTCTCTGATTCGCAATCGATACGAGGTTGGCGCAACTCAACCGATACGAGGGGTATCGATTTAATCCTGAGTGATACGAGGCGTATCAGTTTCGAACCGATGCGGTACAAGGCATATTGACTCGAACTCGATCGATACGAAGTGTATCGATTTGAATTCTAGCGTTACGAAGCGTATCGATTCGAACTTGATCGATACGAAGTGTATTGATTCGAACTCAATCGATACGAAATGGAGGCTTCTGTCCTTTCATTGTTTTGAACTGTGGTGATCGATCCCAAGCCGAGGTTCGATGAATTAGGGAACCTTTTGCATATTTGAACACTTGACTCCAGCGAGCTTCATTCTTGCATATCTGGACTTAACTGCATAACATCGTATTTGACTGCCTTTCGAAGCTCGTCGAAGGAACCAAAATTTAGTAACATGATGAGTAATTTGAGCTGGGATCGATTGCTAACATCTGGACGGTTTGGTGATGACGGTCAGCGATGACGGTTACTCCAACCGGACTCCGACTAACCTTGTTGCTCGCAAGTTTTCTTTAATTCTGCAAAATCTTTTCAAGTAATGCACAGCACTGCACTACACAACACATTCATACACTTTACACTGGGGAATGCACGGGTTCTTTATCTTCTAATGATGATTTCTCGTGAGTTAGCTAGTTATGGAATCTCCGAGCTCCCAACAACAAGAAGTACAGAGTTCGCCCCCTCCTGCGCTTGAAATTCCTGATATTCCTGCCGAAGTAATTGATCCGGCTCCGGATGAATTGCCGGATGCTTTATTTATCGAGAACCCTGTTGACTCCATCCAGTCCAATATCTCCGAATCTTTGTTGGGCCGGATATGTCTGAAACATAACCTATCTCCGGATGATGTGCTGTTACCGGGTGCTGATGACAGACCTCATAATCCGCCCGAAGGGTACACTGCCTTCTACCGTCATGCTTGTGCGGCTGGAACTCTTCCTCCGTTTAATCAGTACAACAGAGAGTTGCTGTCATTTTTAGGAATTTCTCCCTCACAACTTCATCCTAACAGACACGCGTTGCTGAATAGTGCCTTCATCATATTTATGGATTGTTTCTTTCGCCCGCCAAGGCCGTCTGAGATTAGATACATATTTAACTTCAAAAGTAGGGGTGATAGCCTATCTTTTACTTTTCTGGAAGCAGTCATAAACTGCCAGGTTGTGACCGGGGCTTGGACTAGACTTAGCTATTTTAAAGCCGAATGGTTTTTTGTTCGGTGCCCCCCAGGGTTTGCTAGGCGATGGCTGTCTAGACGTAAGTGTCGCAAATATTTCTTGAATGGCTATTCTTAACACTTGTACTAATACTCTGTCCTTCTTATAGCCATCATTTCGAGGACCGACGGTGGATATTATAAAGGCATTGTTCAGAGCTTACAAGAGGTCCCGAGCGACTTAAGGCATATCGACTCGTTGTTAACTGACGACAACTTAGGGATGCTGGGTTTAATCGACATGAACCAGAGCATTGTTATCGAGGGCTTGGCGAAACCGACTTCAAAGAAAAAGAAGAAAACTGTGAAAAGAAAACCCGGCATAGTAATAAGAGAAGCGAGCGACGATGAAAGGACGCCCACAGATACTGAGCTAGCGGCTGATCTTTCCCGAATAGAAGAGAAGCAGAAAGGCAAGGCTGTTGTCCCTAAATTTAAGAGACGGAAGTCTGTAGTTGTATCTCGTTCCATCACCAGAATTACTATCTCTGACGCCGCTTCTTGTAAATCAGGAGATATTTTTAGAGGGCTGGATGACATTCCCATCCCGGAGTACGTATCTCTCCACCACGAGTGTGGGTTGGAAGAACTCCGGGAAGCGTTAGAAATAAGCGAGCCTTTACCCGTTAGTGCAATCGACACTTCTGGTTGGTCGGGGATTTTGCACATTTGCATACACTTTCACGACACTACATGACTTCCACATACATCGTAGTGCCTTCACTTGGTGTTTAATTGAGTTGTTTCTCTTTTGTAGGTGCTATGTCTGGCCGTCCATCTACATTGGATAAACTCCGAAGAGTGCATCATCCTTCGTCCTACTATGAATCTCGTCGTGGGGATTCCGATCGCGATCGCGAACGGAGGTATTATGGGCAAGAATATTATGCGAGGGACTATCCCCGAAGCTACTCTAGTCAGGAACGCTCGGACAAAGATCGGAGATACCGTTCTCCTTCTCGCTCTCCTCCACCACCCAGAAGCCATACACATGTATCTGAGCCTTTGTGACAACAGTCGTCTTCACAGATTTCGTGGCCTGAATCGCATCGTTCTAGGACTGGAGTTGTTACGACCACAGTTGTGGAGGAGGCTTCTATTGAACCAACCGATGAAGGGGCTATCAGAATCGCCCAATTGAAGAAAGACTTTCTGGAAATATGCTTTGACGCTCATATCTTCCCTCCTAACCTTAAAAGAATTCCTGAAGATGCTGTGAACACAGCACTCAGTTATACCCACGACTTTTACGCCCAGTATAAGGAATGGTACAAGGCGGCCGTTAAAGCTTCAAAAGTAGCCTTTGACTGAGCCAAAATCATTGAGAAACTGGAAGCTGACTTGGCCCAGAAGAATCGTATCGTCGAGGTCCTTCAATCTGAGGCGGAATCCTCCCGCAGGGCTGAAGTTGAATCGCTAAAAAAGGTCGATGAGACGCTAGTAGAGATGGAAAAAATGCAACAGGCACATTGCACCTTAGTAGAGGACTTGGCCCATCGATACAAAAACGTTGAGGCCGAGCGGGATGCGGTAGTTAGAGAACTGAAGGAGTTAAAGGCCAAGTTCGTCGACATAAGTAAGAAAAGGGATGATGCCAATACGGCCGCTCAAGAGGCATGTGAGCAAGCCGTGTCTTTTCGGGCCGAGCGCGATGCAGCGGTCGCAAAGGTCAAGGTGATGGAAACGGAAGTGGAGGAGAAAATTCAGGCGGAGCGGTTCAAGATGGAGGCTGAGATTGACGAACTCCTGGACACATATAATGCTAATGTGTTAGAGCACAGAAATCTCGCCTGGCTAGGAGATTACTCTATGCTTCTCTATAGTGCCTGGAAAAAACTAGTGGAGAACAAGAGGCTATCTTGTCCAGATGAAACACTGGACGAGTTTGAACTTGAATCACGTCTGCTCAGTGAGGAAGAGAGAAGAATTCTTCATGAAGCAATAATCTCCGTCGAGAAAGAAAAACTCGGTATTCAGTAGACGGAGATCGGCGAGGGTTCGGGTGTTGCACATCACGACGAGAGTATTGAAATTTCCGTCCCGACTTCATCCGAAGTTACTGCCGTGATTGATCCACAAATCGTTCCTGCCTACAATCCGGATCAACCGGGATTATCTCCCGCTAAGACTGTTGTCTCCGAACCTATCCAAGCTCCGAGGCAAGGCAAGGAAGGTACTTTGAATATTTCCCTCATGTATTAAAACGACGATCTTGAAGTGAATTTGTTGGACTGACTATTTTTTCTCTTCTTTGTTCAGTGACTGAAAGTGCTGCGCCCGTGCCCCCAGTACCTCCGGTCCTATATCCAACGCAGGGAGCTATCGTTACCGAAGCAATCATTAATGCTGCCATGACCGGCGACATTGGAGAGGGGAGCTCGATGTCATTTGATACTCAAATGATTGAGGAGCTTCTTGGTCATTCTTTTGAACCTTTTCCCGATCCTTCATTCGTAATGAGCGGAGTCGCTCCAACTTTTAGTTCTTTCATGCCGACCACCAGTGTATCCAGTGCAGCTCGGGTGTCTTGGGAAGAAGAGATTTTTGCTGAGATAAGCGCTGAGATGGCCGCGGTGACAACGGTCGGTGGTTCTGGAAGCGGCACCGCCCCATCAAGCTTATCTCCTTTGATGGTAATTTCTCCTGGCGGCACGGTGACCATCTCAAATGTTGCTGCTCAGACACCTGTCACAGCTCTTATGCCTTCAGTTCGCCCTTCCAAAAGAATCTCTGTCCCTTCCAGCTCCGAGGAAGATGTCGATATCATGCCAGAATCGGAGATAAACAGAAGAAGGGCAAGAAATCTCGAAGGAAATCTGGTAGTGGTTCCAGTGGCTCGACTCCAAAGAAGAAGCCTCGGAAGAAGAAGGATTGAGCTTCTTGACTTGTAATGTAGTTGTTAATAGCAGTCCTTTTACTTCTTCTTTCGTTCTTTTAGAGCCATGTATAAGTGTGGATTCGGCCTCCACTTAATCGAATTTTTTTTTGGTTTGCCATGTAATCAAACTCCTTTTTGTTAGTTGATGGAATGGGAAATTGTTTTTTTCTTTTGCTTAAGTATTGTATTGACTGACTCATGAACACATATGTCACAAGTCTTGAACACGCGTCCGCATTCCGAGGACTTAGAGCTATTGGCTGCGCTTTAGTTCGTGCTCTGGGAACTTAGAGTTGATAATTATACTCTGATTCACGCTCTAGGAATCTTGATTTAATGTTTATACTCCAATTCGCACTATGGGGATTTGGAGTTAGCCTGTATGTTTCGGTTCGCACTCCGTGAACCTGGAATTGATATTTATACTCCACTTCACGCTCTGGGAATGTGGAGTTAGTGTTTATACTCCGGTTCGCACTCTGGTAACCAAGAGTTGATGTTTATACGCCAATTCGCACTCAGGGAATTTGGAGTTAGTGTGAATGTTTTGGTTCGCACTCCGGGAACCTGGAATTGGTATTTATACTCCACTTCACGCTCTGGGAATGTGGAGTTAGTGTTTATACTCCGGTTCGCACTCTGGTAACCAAGAGTTGATGTTTATACTCCAATTCGCACTTTGGGAATTTGGAGTTAGTGTGAATGTTTTGGTTCGCACTCCGGGAACCTAGAATTGATATTTATACTCCAATTCACACTCTAGGAATGTGGAGTTAGTGTTTATACTCCGGTTCGCACTCTGGGAACTTGGAGTCCGTCCGCGCTCTGGGAACGATTTATTCGACGTTTATACTCCAATTCGCACTTTGGGAATTTGGAGTCCGTTCGCACTCTGGGAACGAGTTATTTGATGTTTATACTCCAATTCGCACTCTGGGAATTTGGAGTCCGTTCGCACTCTGGGAACGAGTTATTTGATGTTTATACTCCGATTCGCACCCTGAGAATTTGGAGATAGTGGAAGGATTGTCGTGTATCAATCCTTGTAAATGCTGATGTAGTGTTCTGCCCCCGAGCTCGGGTTTCACTTAGTGAGTGATCGGTCGTATCACAGTCACTCCCTATTTGAATAAATCCCACCACATGATGGAACTTAGCTCTTCGTGCATCGTGATATTGTTCGTCATATTCAATGAACCACAGCTCTGGCTCGAAGAGATGGCATTTTATTGCTGAAATGAAAGAAGCATGGCAAAATCAGTTGCCTTATTACAAATTCAAACTTCAAAATGCTAAAATAAAATGCAAAGAAAGAAATTGACTAGATAAATAAAGCCTGTCATGTGTAGTAGCGACAAAGACTTTCGCTATTCCAGGCTCTTGGCAAAGTAAGACCGTCAACGGTCAACAACTTGAACGTGCCATCTCCGAGCTTTTGTGAAATCACATACGGCCCTTCCTAATTTGGTTTCATGTGCGAAGGGACCGGATAAATTCTCTTGAGTACGAGATCGCCGAGTTCAAAGGTTTGCGGTCTGACCTTGGCATTGTATATTCAGGCGACTCGACCCCGATATGCGGCTGCCCTCAAGTCAGCCTCTTCACGCTTCTCATCGAGTAGATCCAAAGATTCAGCAAGTAGTATGGCATTCGTTTTCGGATCATAATATGTCACACAATGAGAGTGAACTTCCATTTCGACTAGAATAACGGCTTCAGAACCATAAGATAGAGAAAATGGAGTGTGTCCGGTTGTAGTTTTGTGAGTTGTCCGATAAGCCTATAAAGCCATAGGAAGTTAATCAACCCACTTTCCCCCGGCCTTTTCCAGTCGTTTCTTCAAAATAGATTTGATAACCTTATTAACAGCTTCAACTTGACCATTCGCTTGAGGGTGCGCTACTGCAGAGAATTTCTTATGGATGTGGAATCGTTGACAGAAATTCTTGAATTCAATACTGTCGAATTGGGCTCCATTATCGGTGATAATAGTATGCGGGAGACCAAACCGGCAGATGATGTTGCGTACCACGAAGTTGATTACTTTCTTTGTCGTAATTGTTACAAGAGGTTCAGCTTCAGCCCATTTGGTGAAGTAATCAATTGCGATGATGGCGTACTTCGCGCCACCTTTAGCTAAAAGCAATGCACCAATTATATCAACCCCCCCATATTGCAAATGGCCAAGGACTGACCATTTGGGTTATCTCAGTAGGTGGGGCTCTAGGGATCCGAGCGTGTTTTTGGCATTTATCACATTTTTTAGCATAGTCCGCAACATCGCGATTAACAGTAGGCCAATAATATCCATATCGAAAAAGTGCTTGCCCCCTAGTGTGATCGCCACATTCTCCTTCGTGCACATCGTGTAGCACTCGTTTGACTTCGTCGTGCACGATACACCGGAGGAGAGGAATAGAATACCCCCTTCGATACATAACTCCATTCTGAATGACAAATTGTGAAGCTTTTCGGAGAACTTGTCTTTTCTCGCTCCGACGCTCAGGTAATATACCATGCTCAATGTAATCTCGATAGGGGGTCATCCACGACTCCCTACTGGAAGTAGCTTCAAATATGAAATCATTCTCCATTCGATCAATGCTCGGAGAGGATAGAGTTTCAACAGGAACGAGTCCCAAGTGTTGAGCTTCTCCCGTACTTGCCAACTTTGCCAACGAATCGGCTTTCTGATTGTGCTCTCGGGGTATGTAGAAAATGGTATAGTAATCAAACTGATCAAGCATCTCCCGGACTCGGGTTAGATAAGCAGCTAGTCTTCGATCTTTGGCCTGATATTCACCCGAACTTGGCATACTACCCACTGGGAATCACAGTAAATTTCCACAGCGATAATTCTTAAGTCATGGGCTAACTTCAACCCAGTAAGCAAAGCCTCATATTCAGCTTCATTGTTTGTTGCACGGAAATCAAACTTTAAAGCGTAGCATATGGATCGGCCCTCGGGGGTTTCAAGCACTACCCCTGTGCCTGAGCACCGATCGTTGGATGCACCATCAGTGTACAGCTTCCACATGTATTCGGGAGATTTGCTAGTCTCAGGTAAGTCTTTAGGAACAGCGAATTCGGCAATGAAATCTGCTAGGACTTGACCGTGTATGGCCCTTCTCGGAGTATATGTGATGTCGAATTGACTCAATTCAATGTTCCATTTCAGTAACCTGCCAGACGTCTTAGGACGTGTGAGGACTTGTCGTAATGGCTGATCGGTGTACACAGTGATGGGATGAGCCTGAAAACACGGACGGAGCTTCCTCGAGGCGATGACTAGGCAATATGCCAACTTTTCTAGCCTTGGATAATTTCTCTCGGCTCCGGTTAATCATTTACTAACATAGTAGACCGGTTTCTGCACTTGGTCTTCCTCCCGAACTAACGCAGCACTGATTGCATTTTCAGATACCGCCAGGTAGAGATATAACTGTTCACGGTCAACAGGTTTTGAAAGAATCAGCGGTGTGGAAAGATGTTGAACTAGTGATTGAAATGCGCCCTTGCATTCCGTAGTCCATTCGAAGTTTCGTTTCCCTTTTCGGATCAGATCGAAGAATGGTATGCATTTGTCACTTGATTTCGAGATGAACCTGCTCAATGCTGCAACCTTCCCATTAAGACTCTGAACCTGCTTTATGGTCCTTGGAGTTTGAAGATTCCTGGTAGCCCAGATCTTTTCAGGGTTGGCTTCTATCCCTCTGGCGTTGACGATGAACCCAAGGAATTTTCCGGATGTGACTCCAAAATGACATTTTAGCGGATTAAGCTTCATCCCGTATCTCCGGAGGATATTGAACATTGATTCTAAGTCTTTGATGTGATCAGTGGAGTACCGCGATTTCACCAACATGTCATCTACATAAACTTCCATAGTCTTTCCGATTTGGTCGGCAAACATCCGGTTGACTAAGCGTTGGTAAGTTGCTCCGGCATTCTTTAATCCAAAAGGCATGACCTTGTAGCAGTATAGTCCCAGATCAGTTACAAAGCTCGTATGTTCTTGGTCGGGTACATGCATGGGTATCTGATTGTAACCAGAGTAAGCATCCATGAACGATAGTGATTCGTGTCCGGCCGTGGAATCCACAAGTTGATCAATTCGAGAAAGTGGAAAGCTGTCTTTCGGACAAGCCTTATTTAAGTCAGAATAATCAATGCACGTTCTCCATTTCCCATTTGGTTTTCGGACAAGTACAGGGTTGGATACCCATTTCGGGTACAGAGCATCCTAGATAAACCCATTCGCCTTTAGCTTATCAACTTCTTCTTTGAGGGCGACAGATCTTTCTGGATCCATACCGCGTCTTTTTTGTTTGACCGGGATATACCGTGGGTCAATATTCAAGGTGTATTTCACGATGTCCGGCGAGATTCCACACATATCAGAGTGCGTCCAAGTGAATACGTCTAGATTTGCTTGGAGAAATTCGACCAATTCCTATTATGCTTGAGGGTTCAGCTGAAACCCAATTTTTAACATTTTTAAATCATCATCATCACCGATTGGAACATCAATGGTCAGCTCGGCTGGGGAAGCTTGACTTTCTTTAGATTCATCATTATCTTCATTGTCTCTAGGGTCAAGATCCCACGGGAATTGGTCGTGGTGCCCGGGCCGTGCCCAGGCACTAATTGTCAATCGTCGGCGAAACGGACGCAGAGAGATTCCTCCATGCCCTTTCCTTTTTCCTTTCGTTGCGCTTCTCGCAGCTCAGCAACATACCAGGCTCTCCCAGCAGCCTGATCTCCCTGAATGACTCCAATCCCACGATCAGTGGGGAATTTCAAAGTTAAACACCACGGGGTAATTGCTGCCCTGAATTCGGCAAGGGCCGGTCGACCGAAAAAGGCATTGTATGGAGAGTGGATATCTAAAACAACAAACTGTAACATTCGAACTCTTCGGCGTTCTCCGACTCCTAACTCCACTGGCAACTCCACCACTCCAGTGGGTATATTAGCACTTCCGTCGAAGCCATGGATTCTAGATTGACAAGGCTTTAAATATTTGGATTCCATCTTCATTTGATCATATGCTCTTTTAAACAAATTGTTTACTGAACTCCCACTGTCCACCAGGATCCTCTTCATCCAAGCAGGACCAACCTGGGCAGATATGACTAGTGGGTCTATAGTTGGGGCTTCGACCCTATCTACATCTCGGTTTCTAAATACGATGTCGTCTGCCATCGTTCTCTGTTGTTTGGCCGGGGCCCCTTCATCAAGCATACTGCAACACTCGAAATCTACATGCCTGATCGAATTGGCATATGATTCCATTTCTCTCCAGCTTCGGTCCGCTGGATGGGGACCACCACTAACTGTATTAATAACCAATCTCCCGCCTATACGAACGGGCTCCTCCTGTCTCTCTTGGTTTTGCGCACGGTTTTGGTTTGACGGGCCCACACCACCAGCCTGTGGCGCCCGCACGAATTGATCTAACTTCCTCTCCCTGATCAATTTTTCAATGAGGTCTTGCAAATGTCTACACTCATTGGTATTATGTCAGTAACTCTCGTGGAATCTACAGAACTTTCCTGTTTGAATCTGTCTCTCCGACGATGGCTTCGGAGCAGGCTTTTTATACTGCATCGCATTACAAGTCTGTAGATACACGTTCTCCAGTGACGTGTTCAGTGGTGTATAGCTTTCAAACATTGGTGTCCTACGCCGCGGGCCATGATTCTGATCTTGCTTCTTATTTCTATTATCACCGTTCCTCGGCTGGGTTTGCTTTTTTTGAATATTCAGTTGGACTTTTCCAGAGCTCTCCCCTGACTATTTAACTGCCACATTGCTTTGAATCCCTTCATTGCTGGGTCTCGCATCGTCCTGTTTCCTAGATTGTTTCGCATCCTCACGCCTTAAGAATTGAGCGGCTTTGGAGTAGAAACGATCCAACGATGCAGGAGGCTTCCTAGCTAGCCAACTTCCAAATTCAGAATCGGGGTCAATCCCCTTAGTCAAGGCCATCAAGATTGAAATATCATTGGGGTTAGTGATCTCCGCACAAGCGGCATTGAACCTTTCCAAATATCGTCTGAGTGTCTCTCCAGGAGCTTGAGTGACACTAGATAAAGTATTAACGTCTTTAGGCCTGGCAATGTGCATACGAAACTGTTCGACAAATTTAGTAGCCAACTGATCAAATGAAGAGATAGATCTTGGTGGTATCGTGTAAACCACATCGTCGCAATTCCCCCTAAAGAAATGGAAAAACTACGGCACTTTACTGCATCATCGGCTCTTGCAGCAGTCATCGACCATTCGTATTTCAGAATATGCTGATTAGGGTCGGAACTTCCTTCATACATAGGCATAGTCGGCATCCTGAATCGCCGAGGAGGTTCAGCATATAATATGTCATCAGTGAACGAAGTATGACTTCGGGAGATTCCCCAATCGTCATTTGTTAAGCCCTGACTCTCGCGAATCATTTGGCATTCCATGGCTGAGAGGTCTGGTGTTGCTATATTCTGAGCGTGGTGAGCCAAAGTGTGGTCGGGTTCCACAGTGCGAGGTGGGATCAGGCGCTGTCGACGATCCGTATCTCGCCTCCTTGGCTCGATGTCTTCTGGGACATATGGTTCTGGGGCATGTTCCTACTGGCGATAGTTCTGATTGGAGTGATTTCGGGTATCAACTCCTATGTCAACTACAGTGGCGGTGGCATGGTTATCCGTGTATGCCGTGGAACAGTGCCTCCTCGGGAGGAGGGTCCTGTACGAAAACTGGTAGAAGGGCCAACTCTTATCTGCCCAACAGTTAATGCCTGCTGTTGACCAGCAGCATGTGCATAACTTCCTTCTAGCCTGGGACAAGTTGATCTGCCGCTATAATCAGACGAAGCAGAGCTTTCAGTGGAAGAATGAGGGGCGTGATCCCTTCTGGATCTTCTACGCCTTTGGCGGTTTAGTTGATTAGTCAACTCAGCATTGGCGCGCAACTGTTCAGTCAGCTGTTGCCGACTTTGGGTTAGTTCCTGGCGTAATGTCTGGAACTCTTGTCGAGTGACCGGACCTGATGGATCCGAATGTCCGGTATCATCTTGATTAGGTGGAGGTAGTTGCGCGAGATTCTGTCTATCCCGGCCTTCTTGACCAGCGGCGGTAGAAGCGATTCTCGTGCTAACCATCTTGAGGTGTAGAATCCTTTCCTAGACTTTGGCAAATCTTAATAGTACGGAAGGAATCTGAAATTGAAGTCTGAATCTCTCTCTTAGATTTATTCAATCCGGTATCGATGATAGATCCAAAGAGCAGGAGAAAATCTGGGTTTTCTCAGTGAAAGCACTAAAGTGTTTGCACCAAAATTGGGCACAACACTATTCGGAAGTTTTTGAAGAGATAATAAATGAAGAAATCAAATTTAAAATGAGGATTATCTAACAAAAACTCCAAGTCACGGAAAAGTAAATTGCACGGAAGATAGTAATTTAGAGTGGTTCGTCGTATTGCCTATGTCCACTATGAAGTTTTGTCACTTTATTGCTCGATACTTGAAGATTACAAGTTTTTTATAGCGAAGTACAGCAGATAGTAAGTCAAAATTCGAAATCAATGGCAATGATGATGATATGGAGTGATTCTGGCAGCGTCCGGGCGTACTTTTTGTCTAAAAATTCTCCGATCCCCTTTCTGAATGACCAGGGGCTCTATTTATAGGCGTAGGATGCTGATATTTCGCTGAAAATTCGGGAGACCACTTCTGGCACGTGAGGGGGCCCACCTGCCCGACCTCAGAAAATTTGGGCCCACTTCGGGATCGATTCGAAGTACGTTCGAATCGATCAGAAAATCATCCAATCGAGGTGAAATTTGATGTGGACATTCTTCAACATGTATGCAAGCTTCTGTGAAAATTTCGTGGCATTTGGACTTATGGATCTCGAGATATGGTCGATTCGAAATTGTGTTCTCTGGCCGTTCGTCTCGTTCGAATCGAATCCCTCGTATTGATTCCTTCGAATCGATGGTGGCTTGCGGCTTCATGATGACGTGGAGCAGAACTTTCGCATCGATCCGCTTTCTTCGCCTATTTGATCGAGTCGTCCCGGAGACTTCGCCGCCTTGACCCGATGGATTTGAAGGCTTCAGCCACACCTAGATTCGAGCAATACGTCATTCGTATCGATCGTGTCTTGCTTGGGTCGATCGATACGAAATGACCGCACAGGATGGATTCGAAGTGAGGTGCTTTCACGGATTCGAATGGCCGTGAGTTTGATGGGTTCGAACCAGATGGAGGCGAAGCTATCTTCCTTTTGACCGTTTTAAGTGTTATGGATTCGAAGGCTGATGTTACTGATGGACTCGAACATCACCCTTTTGATGGATACGAAAGAGGAAGCTCTGATGGATACGAAGTAGTACATCCGGACCGATTCGAACGAATGCTCGCTGGTGGTTGCAAACTAGATGGAGTCGAACCGATGGATACGAACAGAAACTCTGCCTATGGATTCGAACTAGGGTGTGACCTATGGATTCGAACAAGGGCTATCTCCTTCATCTTGAATCGATCGTAGCTTGAGCATACGAACTCGGATTGACTTGAAATTTGGAACATCGGCTTTCTTAGTTTTGGTTGTCACGTTATATCAATTGTAGCTTAATCTGGACTCGGACAAAATTCAGCGACATCCATAATGAAGCGAAGTATGACCAATTTCTGAGACGAACCGTCCTTTGTTTTCAATCGATCTTTTGGTATCACGGCTTTGCCAAAAAGCGGGATAACAGCAGGGAAACAGGTTGGAGGGATCCAACTGGATTCCTCAAATGATTGAATTTGTTTCAATGTTGTGGTTGATCTATTTATAATCTGCGTGATTATCTTTGTGATTGAAATCGTTAAAAGCTAAAAATTTAGCCGAATATATTTTTGGTATCGTTAGATGCCGAAAATAAATAAAATCGGATTTTTGAAAATTTAAGTTGAGAATTTATAATAAAATTAATTTTTGGGAATTGGATTAATTCAGATGAAGGAATTTTTAAAATGATAAAGTTTTATTTTTATCTTATTGAATAAAATTCCAAAATATGGTAAAAAGGCTTAATAAATGGATTTTCGATAATATTATTCAAAGGTTGAAAATTTATTCAAAATATGGATTTTAAAGAGTTGGAAAATAAAAGAATTTGTATTCTTTAAAAAGAAATTATTTTGAAAAGAAATAAATTTAGGAATTGATTTTGGTAATTGAAAATAGATCTTTTGGAAATCCCTTTGGAAATTTATTTGGTGTTTTGAAATGAATTTGGAATCAATTTGGAAAATAATTTGAGGTTTAGTAGAAATTGATTTCAATTTTAAATTTGAATGAAATTCACTTAGTTTTTAATTTCTTGGAAAATCAATATGGAATTTGATTTGGTGTTTTTGGAAATAAATTGAAAACTGATTTTAGCGTTGAAACTGAATAATTGAAATCGATTTGAAAAATCGTATAAAAAGTGAATATTTGGAAATGTAAATTCACAATGGAAATTTATAAGGAAATTTGTTTTAAAAATAAACATTGATTTATTTTTAAAAGTGTGGAAATAAATTTACAGATTTGGAATGTAGATTTAATAAATCGGTAAGGATTTATTTAATTGGTTTGAATGAACCATTTTGAAATGAAAGTGTATCCTCCCTGGAAAGCCGAATAAAATTTCTGAATAGCTTTGAAAAAATATATTATTCATATATATATAATTCTAGTATTGGTTTTGAAAGGATACTTTGAAGAAATTTACCTCTTAAATTATTTTAAATCCTTTAAGTAAAGATTTATTAAATTGTCTATAGAAATGATTATTTCTAAAATTTAATCAGTAATTGTTTTAGAAAATAGTTATTTAATAGTTATACTCTATTTACTAATTTATTTTGAAAAATTAGTTTGGGTTTAAGTTTATATAATATAGGTATAATATTTTATAACTAATATTTTAAGTAAAGTGTTTAAAGAAAAATAGTTTTATTTAAAAGTGTTTTCCAGATATATTTTTGCATAAGAAATTTTCAATTATTTTAAAATATTTGAATTCGGCAGATTTCCAGTGAAAATGAATAACTATTTGTAAGTATTTTCCGCTTAAGGAAAATGATTTGAAATTTGATTTCAAAAGTTATAAAGGTGAAAATTGATATGAAATTTGTTTTCAAATGGTTGAAGCGTGCAAATTATATCTTGTAAAGATATTTTTGAAAATAAACAATTTGGAAAATTATTTGAAATCGGTTGATGTTGTGAATATTGATTGATAGTTAAATAACCGACTATCAATATTGACCCTTAAATGGCTATTTGTTGTGAATTGGTTGAAATTGAATGCTACACTTATTTTTAAATTATGCGCTCGTTATTCAAATTACCCATTTCGAATAGTGATACGACGTAATGGATAACATTGAAGACCGGTGTTGAAGACTGGGTATTTGTGAAAACGATAGGACGACCTATCAATTGTCTCTGCACCGTTAACTACGGTATGGAGATTTCCTTTGTGATGGGAAATTCGATCGGGATTGTGAATACCCGGATTGCAAGGGCTTCTTTTGAAGTGCATTCGGTTCTATTCGAATCCGGAACAGACTTGTATGGTTACATGTCTGACATTACATTTTGAGATACAAAGCAGATTTCTTTCAAATACATCTCTGTTGGTGGCGTAGAATTTATTCTCTTAGCTTGACACCCTTCTCTGAGACGTACGAGCTCAGAGGTTTTGTAGTTGAAGGTTATCAGCGATATACTCCCAATTTGGTAATGTGGCATGCTGAGTGTTGATGTGTGATGATTATTTATTGATCATTTGTTGATCAAAGCGTGGCTTTGTGAAAAAGCGTAGCTTTGTGGACGAGACTTCATCAGACCTCACACCCCGGAAATGGTCAAAACAAGAACATGCGGCAAGGTTATGAGGATCGCGCCCTATAGGGTACGTCATTTCCTTCTGGAAAAGGGTGGTGTCAGGTATGGAGCCCTGATGCTTAACCTATGTGGTTGCTCCAATCTCATTTTCTGTGTGGTTGTTGCTTTGTGATCGAGAGCCCTCGGATAAAGGTCCCAAAGTACCGGGGGGTGGCATATTCGTGTAGTTGTTACCTAGTTACAAAGGTAACCCGGCCTTGTGTTGGTAGAGAGCTGATTAAGTTCTCGGGACGTCCCGCCAGTTTGTTGGAAATCCAAAAAAACAATACGAGCCTTGTACGGTTTTAGTTGTAGAACCTGCCATTTACTTATGGTGGCGCCCCACTGTTTAAATGGTAGCTATGGTAGGCATAGTTCGGAATGTTTATGCTGGCTAAGATTAATATTCTATTTTCGAAATGCTTTCATCACTATGCACTAATAATAATATCAAAAATGATTTGTTTTGCGTAGTAAGCATCTTTGACTATCATAAGGAGGAATCACCTCCAATTATGCGTTTGCATTGTGTGTGTGGCGGGAGGCCTTATGGTAGTTTCATTTTCCAAAAGCATTGTGGATATTTTTCACTTCCCTTGTTGTTGTTTTTAAAAAGATAAATAACTGTTTTGAGTTCTCACACCAGTCCCATGACTGACCTGGAGTTTATTGATCCCTTCCTAAACTCTGGGTGCCCATAATTTTCCACACGGGCAGCCTAGAATCAGGTTATCAGGTCATTCTGGATTCAGAAGTGTTTTGGAGCTCAGGAGGCAAGCTGGATGGCGAGACGTATTACTTGTATATGATATTATCTTTCCGCTGTAAATTCACTTGTAAGGACAAGTTTGTATAACTGTCCGTTATTGTGTTGTGCTGTATATTGACTCTGATAATGTAACGTAATAACCGATATAGTTTTTTGTTTTAAAGATTATTCATTTATCTATTATATGTTGTTCCGCTGCGATTGTGAGATTCTGAAATTGTTTCTGTTGTTCTTCTTTCGTTCTATTTTCTTCTTCTTCTACCCTTTTCTTCTTCTTAAATCCTAAGGGTTCGGTTTTCCGGCATTCAATTGTTCGGCAGTTGATACAGTGGACGTATTGATGTCGATTTTCGGAAGTCGAAGAATCGGGTCTTTACAAGGTGAAAGAAATTGTACGTACATGACAAATGAGAAATAGAGAGGCTAGGGTTTATAACAGGGTATTTATAGGTAGGGTCGAAATAGAATAGGTGGATCGGATTGGTATACGCGCTAACGACAAAGTGGCCCAAAAGGCCCGTTTCGACTCCGGAACGAAATTGGGTCAACCCATATATCAAAATAGATGTTTTAAAATATTTTAAACGCAATGAAAAAGGTTTTAAGTCCAAATTCCATCGTATGAAGAAGTTACGCTCGGATCAATATTTTTCAAATTGATTTCAATTGATTTCAATTTCATTAATTTCAAGGCGGTTCGAGTCCGTACGATCAAACGACAAGTCCGATCGCTACGAAACTTGAAACCCTATAATAATTCACCGTTACGGATCCGATGAAACTAGTTTCGTCGAAATCCGAGTTAGTGGCCAAAATGGCTATTTTTCCATTAATTAAATAAATAAATTAAATCAAAATTTCAATTTTATTTCGATAATTGACAAATTTCAACATTTTTAACTTCTTAATCATTTATGATGATTTAAATAAATTTAAATGTCAATTTATCGTTGATTAATTGATAGCAGTGTTAAATTTCAATTTCATTATATTCAAATTTATAAATTAAATTTCCAAAAAATCTATTAAATTCACTTTCATTCTATTATTCAATTCATTATTATAAAACGGATAAAATTAACATTGGATTTACAAACTATTACCTTAATATTTTCTCATAATCCATCTAAATTTCAATTAACGTAATATTAAATAGTTAATTTCATTTAATTGCAATCAATCCTATTATCATACATTAGATTCCAATATTTTGACAACTTTATTTTGTATTCCTTTTATTCAACAAACTGTCATTTTTTTAAACAAAATTGACATTATTTTCGATTATTACTTTCATTTATATTAATAAAACGTTAAATTTAGATTTTTATTACGACTGATTACCAAAGTTTATTTAACACATTAAATAAACAAGCAACCTATATTAATTTCCACCTTCTTGCTTTTTAATTGCTCTTATACGTTCGTTACTTATCAATTCAGATTAAAATTCCATATATAACGCTAATTTTATTCCATTTCTATTTTCATCTTTATTTCAATTGCATGACATTTAGTTCCAATTTTATTGTTTTTGCCAAATATGTACATTAATTATTATTTATATTCTCCATTAATTATTTACTTGGTTTCATGCTTTATAAGTTCTCAATTCCAAACAATAATATAATCACCTACAGGACATTGGTTTTATATCATTACTATTTGTTTTTATGAATTCATTAATTAATTCACTAATTGCCTTTGTTTTCTTATATTCAATTTATTACCAAATATTTCTATTTACAATCAATTATAACATAAACAGTCGTTTTAATCAATTTGGATTGCATTGAATTAATTACTTATTACCTTACATCATCCTATAACCCAATTATACCATTTTCCATTATTTCACTTATTGCAATTCCATTCAATTTACACAATTCAGCTTTAATTAACTTCGTTGTTATATTCCATCCCAGTTATTATTTCATTATTTATTATAATTGCTTACATCATATGAATTCATTCTATTACCCTAAATCAGACATTAATTCATATATTCATACAATGCTTACATTTATTTACCTAATTTTCATTAACGTTATTACATAAATCTACATCCAATTACATTTAATATTCCCAATAAATTTACTTACTTGGTCTCATGCTTTTTATTACACAAATTACTACCTTATAATAAGTTTACGTTTCTATTCTATTTACACTCACATTTTCCATTATTTTATAAATTATTAACCTTAATTGGCATTGTTACGTTTTAATTTACTTATTGTTTCATTAATAAGTTATGAAAATTTATTTCTCTAAATATTAAATCACAAAGTCCTATTTAATTTACCATTGCTACATTTTCTTTTTAACGTTTTCTTCATTATAAATTATAAATTTTTTTCTTTCTCAATTTAATTACAAAGATCTAATTAAATTAACCAATTTATTTATTAAAATTTACGGGTCGTTATAGTAGATTTATTTGCTTAGTCATGCTCGACCAGTTTATGAGCATTGACTATGTTCGTTGATTTGTGCTTGTCCAATTTATGAGCAGTTTGACCTTTCTACTACATGGGCTGGTAGACGGTATTTTTAGATTAAACGAACACTTTGTGAATTCAGTTTCACAATTTGACTATAAGGTGTTTAGTGGTAATATTGGGTTAAAAGTTAAATCTAGTGAAAGATATTTATTTTAATCCAAAGGAAAGATAAGATGTTTTGTAAATAAACATTTTTGAAAAGATTTTATATAAGAAAGTGATTTTAGATAAGTATGGTTTACAAAATATAAATTATAAACGAAAAGAATTTAAACAGTTATTTTGAGAACTTAAATACCGGTGTCTTTGAAACTATTTTTCAACATGTTGAAAAAATAGTATTAGTATTATTTGAATGAATATATTGGGAAATTGGTTAATGAAATTGAAATCATGGTACCTAGTATTATTTACAAAGTATCTGATACTGCTTTGAAAGTAATTTTGGGTTAAGTCCGAGACATATAAATTGAATGTACTAAACTCACTTCTATTGCTTGAACATAATTCTAAATATGACTGTAGCATCATCGACATTCATTTTCGGGTTTCAAAGTAGGAGATGATTCCATAATAGTTCGCTACAAAGTTGTTTTGGTAAAATAGATTTTGATTTAATCACGAAAGTATGATTTGATATACAAAAGACATATGCATATATTATTATTTCAAAACAATTTGGAATGAAACCCGTAGTTTAGTTTTAAAGTTTTTCTTTAAAAGAAATTAGAACCTTGTTAAGTTATTTTATGGACACATGTATCCTATGCATTAGGATGGTATGGTATGTGCCTCTTATTATGATATTTTGTTTGGTAGTTTTCTTTTGTTAAAACGAAACAGAATTTGTTCGGCGATTTTGGACAGTCTGAAAACTTTCGAACCGTTATTGAACTTGAAGATAAAGGTTTTTGTGAAAATATAAAAGTTGATTTTTCATAACTCTTTAATTGAGAAAGCAATAAGTTAAAACAAGTTTTAAATTTGTGAAACATACTTGTTAAGTGAGATAAATTTGATGTTTTGTATATACTCTTAGGATGTAATGGAGTATTATACGAGTATGGACTTGAATTATAAAATGTTTATAACTTTAAGTTATGTTTTTATAAAATGATTCATAAACGATTTCAGTATTAAGAGACATGCTATTTGTATAAATGAATATGGTTAAAAATAAATTAGTATAGTTAATGAAATCAATAGGATAAAAGTGTGTAAGTTGTATGTAGATCGTTTTATTTGCATGATAGTTCTCAATCCAGGATTCAAGTACATGATTTATAGGTGGTTTACACCGGTCTAAGTTAGGATTTTCACTCGATTCTTGACGGTGAACACTTGATACAGATTCTTGATAAGATCTCATAGTTTCCTATCATAATATATGACTATGTAAGGAGAATGAATATTTCTAATCACAGAACCAGATCGAAGTCTACACTAGAGATGACAGGTGACATATACTAGTTGGAAGTAAAATTATATAACCGAGCAAGTGATCAAATCGGAGTCTGCACTAGAGAGAACATGTTATATATACTAGTTTGGAAGTGAAATTATGTGATCTAGCAAGTGGTCAGATCAGATATTGCGTATGGACCTTCCATGCACATCGTATAGGCTTTAGCATATGCATACCATGTTTCGTTGGCTTATGGGGAGTTTATGTTATGACTCTTCGATTTGTTATGAGGCTGCATAAATAATTGACTAAGTAATAACCTAAGGTTGTTGAGTGTAAGGCACAGTTAGTAAGTTATTTATCGTCCTTGTGTGATAAGAAGATTTGTGTACTTGAGAAAACCGTGAGTTATATTTGCTGGTAAATTTTGAATACAGTTAAGTATTGCTTTGTGATTGTGTCCTTTTGTTGCCTGTGTTGGAATTTCAAGGAAGAAATATTTTAAGTGGGAGAGAATGCAACGACCTGGAATTTTGTACACTTCGTATTTAAATATCCGAATTATTTAAATATTTGAATATTGGATTAAACATGATTAATTTGATTTAATAGTCTTGTTAGTCTCTTTATAAATCATAACTAATGATGGTAAACTTGTTTTGGAAAAATATTTACAAAAATAAATTGTTTGAAGAAACATCGGTAATGTGATTGAAAACCATTTTATTGATAAACAACTTTATACTCATCAGAAGTTGTTCAAACTTTATTTTCATACACCAAAACACTTAGGAAATCAATAATACGAAATAAAAATATTTTATCATTTATGGAGAGAAAATATTTGATGATGTCATGGGTGATGTCATGGGAAGATATTTCAGAAATGAGCTTTTATGGAAAATATTAAATATTAAGTAAAAGTTGTAAAAGTGTAAAGTAATATAAGCATGCATGGCACATGGGAGAAGATCTTGGCTATGTAAAGTAGGGGCTAAGGTATGTGTATTCATTCATTCATTAATTCACTAAATTTCCAATGTAATAAAAGATTGAAAATGGTGGAAGCGGATTAAGACTAATATACTTTGTTCTTCATATCTTTCTTTAATTAACTCAAATCAAACTCCATTAAATGTTCACCAACATCTTAGAACACCTTAGGAAGCTTGGATCTAAAGTCAAAAGCGGAAGAAGTGAAGAGGAAGGGGTGGTTCCATGTGTGGCCATGAGCATAAGGAAGGAAGGGGTGATGTTTCTTTGTTGTTTTGGTGCTAAAGGTTAGATCTTTATGCTTTGGTTATGGTGGAAGTGGTTCTTTGTTCCTGAGTGTTTGAGTATGTATTTGGCTTTGGCTTGGATTTAGTCTGAGAAAGGTAGGTTTTTGTTGTTGTTCGTTGAAGGTCGAGGAGACGAGTTGGATGTTTCACCTACCATAGTATTCTTATTTCCACTGCATTACTACATTGTATATATCATCATTTGTGAGGACATGCTGTTATAACTATCCAGGCCGACGATAGTATTTATAACTGTAACTTTGAAATGTTGTGTGTCTTAGAATGATAGTTTGTACTGTCTTTTGATGTCACATGTTATCGTCCACTATAAGATTATGATCTTGTATTCTTTTATTTCTTGTTCTGTTTTTTCCTTTTATTTCACCATAACAATTTATCTTTTCGGCACTTGAATGCTCGACACATGAATACCGTAGATGTATTAGTGTCAACATTCGAGGGTTGAAAGGGTGGATCATTACACTGTGAATCTTCAATATGAAAGCTCCACTTTGATTATAGTCAAATCATGGCACGGCGTCCATCGAGTGACTATAGTTGGGTCAAGTGGAAGTATTGAAAGTGAAGCACTATTCAAGAGTGGATTCATCTCCTTGGTTATATGAGGTTAGTATTACAGTCAACTTAAAGTCAAAATCTCCAACTAGAGTAGTTCGGTTAATAATAATCATTGTTATTGAACCAAAGACTTTGCATTTGGACCATAGAGTTGAATATGGAAGATACTAGAATTTTGACCATTACCAAATTTCGTAAGTCCTAAGTGATATAATTTTGATAAAGAGAATTGGTGTAAATAAAAGTCACAATCGAGTAATGCTTAATAAAGCCAAATTTGATTTTACTGAAAATAAGTAAGCGATAAATTAGTCCAAAATATCACACCACCTATTAAGTGATACATGAACGTTAATATTCAAATAATTCGATATTAACCGCTGCCTAAATTTACACCTTACGAGGCACACTACCAAAACGATGAATTCTCTTTTGACCAAACGATTTAATTAATTTATAATTTTTATAAATTAATTAAATTAATTAATATTTAATAAATTATTAATTATAAAATTTTGATTATGATTTGAAGAACAAACATTATTAAATATATTTATAATACTTATAGACATATTAATTGATATATGGTATAATAAGCGACTAAAATGGATTTAATTACATAACATTTTTCCCTGAGCTTAGTGGGTTTAAGTCCATCACGATGGGTGAAATTTTGGAAGCAACATGGGAATAGGCCGGCTCAAAATATAGTTGTAAGGGCTTGATTTCGGATGGCTCAGATTGAAGGAAGTATGAGATTAGATTCAGTCTTTTCTCATTTCTATCCACTATATAAGCATCTCTAACCTACTTTTATTGTGAACTTTTTCCGCTCCTTCCTCTGTGCTTATTGGGCAAAATTCCTACTAGCGTTCCTCCACCTCATCAAGCTCAAACCAAGTCAAATGCGATCGCTATCCGCTAACTAGTTGTCAAGGTTAAAGGACTAGCTCTCTATTGAATCTGAAACAGTATCAAAGGGGCATATATCATCTTTTCAAGGTGTACTTAAAGGAATTGGGATTAAGATATGTTTTAATCAAAATATAGTTATTAATTTTCAATTATAATGTTTTATTATATATGGATACATTATATTTAATGTTAGTTAGGTGACGACTCTAATATTTAAGTAATGTTGTCACAGAGTTGTTTGGTTAGATGCATGTCTATATAAATTATATATATATATATATTATAAAATATACATTAGCTCAGTATGGCTCTTAATAAAATATGTTTCAATATTTTATCAAATTAATATATATATATATATCATTTAATTACATATATATATATATATATATAATTTATGATTAATTACCGCATCATACTTTGATAAAAAATATTTTATAATTTTATATATGAATAATTAAAGCAATAATGATTTTTGGTAGTGACCAATATTTTTTATAAGTATTTTACTATTATTTAGTGTTATTAAAATCAATTTATTACATAAATAAATTATATTAATTCAAATATGCAATAAAAATTATATTCTATATTTTATAAAATTTTAAAAGTAGTAAAGAAGCTTTTTACCAAAATCTAAAGAAATAAAAACATTTTTTTATTTTTAAATTAATTATCTAATATCGGACGAAAATAGAAAAACGATTTTAAAATTATTTTTAGATCACCAAACATAAAATATAATTTAGGATTTAATGAAAATTTAATATTTGAAATTAATTTTTAATTAATATTTTATCAATTTTTGAATGGTTATTTAACTAAAATATACTTTAAAATTAAAAGAAAAATTAAATTATTTGCTGAACTGTGCACATGACCTGATATTTCATATTTATCTAATTTTTTTTAGTTTTTTTAATATATATATGTGTATATTTTGTTATGGATATATTATTATATATATGAACTAAATATATATATATATATATACATGCATATATATATGTATGCATGTATTACTTTAGTTTTATAATTTGTTTTAATATATATAAATAATTTCTTTATATTATTTACATAAATCTATTATATAATATGTATATACAACATTAATATTTAATTCACATGATTATATATATATATATATGTGTGTGTGTGTGTGTGTACTTATATACTATTATTTGAACAAAACTTTAATATGTATATGTATATATATATATATATATAATATTTAGGTATAAATAATAGTATACATACATACATATATTTAGCCAATATATACTTGCATATTGAATGAGCTAGCATGTCCGTTGTCATGTAAATCACAACATCTATATATGAGCATATTACACCTTTTACGGTTGATATGTTATACATGCACAAACATATGTGTGTATATGATATATTGTGTGTAGATATACATATGCATATACACACATCCATACATACATACATACATACATACATACATACATACATATATATATATATATCATAACATAAATTAAATAAAACTATATCAATTTATGAATTTAAATAAAATAAAAGATTTTATTTAAGTAAATTAAGAAATGTTCAAAATAAACTAGATTTCATAGGCCTAATAAAGATCCAATACGGTAATTTTTTTTTTGAAATTCATCCATAATTTTCATTGCAGGTTAGCCCAGTTCCAACACGTGATGCACATCAGTATATTTTATGGTAAAATATGTAAAACGTAGAAAACACATTTAACAAATCATAAAAACGATTATATAATTAAACAAATAAACAATGCAAATCTCGAAGTGATTACACTTTAATCTCACTCAAATTGCCTTATACAGTTGACCAAAGTTCGAATGTAGCTTGGCCAGTAAAGCTTGTATGATCTTCGAAATGATAACGAGAGTCGTATGTTGATCAAACTATTGAAACACGCCTTCTATCATTTCAACTATGATCGTTATTTTTCTACAGGTCCTACTAAACATGACGTAAGTACTTATAGCATCCATATATGTTTATCTTGCTTTATAGTTTAGATGACTGTTATAAAATTCGTTGACAAGTGATCTAGAAATTTTGATTAATCTCGTCTTCCACGTGCTTACGGTCAACTTTTATGGAAGCTCTTATCAACGCCAAATAATTGTTTGAAGTCCAAGCAAAGTTTCTCATTAGAAAATTTGTTATTTCTAAGATCAAAACAAATACTTTGTTAACGGTGGTAATTCTTGAAGCATGATTTAAAACGTCAAATCGTTTGCCATTTTTGCCGTTTAATTTAACATAAAACAACAAATACTCTTCTGTTTTAACAACATCCATCTTGATTGATTACTAATCACAAAATTGTGTTTCGCTTAGGTACCGTTCACATCAGCAAGAACAACATATTTCCTCCCCTTTCTCAATTTCTACCAATTCATTCGTCCATGTTTTTAGGTATTTTCCTCCGTTATTATGTTTATTTTTTCCTATTTATAACATGTACTTTTCTAGGATTTCATTTTTATTTTTTTTGCATTTTTCAGCTTTCAGTACGGCTCGCTCTTCGGGTTCTGCTACTGCTTTTGCTTTTTCCCAGCCAATTGCTTTATGGACACTCGAAGGGAGGAGCTATTCATAGATCTGTGCGTCGACTTTCTACCGGACAGAAAGAGTTCGATCAATGGGTTTTATTTGTCCGTAGCGCATTTAACGACAGGTTGAACTTGGAATGGTCCTATAACTGAAGAACAAATACGATAACGTAAAGCGCTCTTGGACGAATTGATATAGACTTCTGTAGATAGAAGGAGTGATGTGAGATCAAGAGAATGACTAGTTGGACGGTTTGCATGAGTGGTGGGACACCACTGCAAGAAAATATAAGAAATTCAAAAAAAATTCCTCCCATCAAATTTAGAGAGTTAGATGAGTTATTTGTAAGCTGCATACGAAATGACACTTGCAAATATTCGAAATCTCCTACTCCACCAGCTCAGCCTTTCACCGCTGTCGATGTAGATTTGTACTCCAATTGGATGACGATGACACTACGCCCGTTCAATCCAGACGCGGTAGACGGACCAAGTATAGCAATTCGAGTAGGCCTGTCGTTAGACGGTCCTTCGTTCAGACGAACCGTTTGAACTACGTCGTGCAGCTTTGTTATTCTATACTGTCTGTTGTTATATCTGTTCAACAGTGGACGATTATTTAGATTTTTCACGAAAGTTCCACAAAATTGGATGTGGTGGAAACATTGTCGGATGGTGAGGTACAAGACTTTATGATGTACCGCTTGACCGTATTCCGTAATCATCGTGTGTAATTTTATGGTATTTGTTTTTTGCATGTATTTGAATTTAAAATGTATTAATTTTTTTAATGAAAAATCGAGCAATTTAATTTTTATTATTTGCAATTCTTAATATCATATTACACAATAAAAATAATAATTAATAAATTATAAATCAATTCAATAAAAGTTACAATTTAGATATCTCGCTCAAATACCCATTTCGCAGCTAAATACATATTTTTCGTTTATTCAACTTTTCCGTTTAAGTGCTCATCTGTTACCCAAATTTCTCCCTAGGCTGTTATTTGTAAACGCAATAGCAAGGTGTGCCACACCGGACGATTAAGTGATCACGTCGCACGCATTTTTTGCTCTCTTCCCTAACATGACAAGCAACTCCCTTTTAGAAAAAACACACCGAATATCCTTTGATGGGAAGCATTATCGGCGTCATCTACTGCTCCGTTCGCCTTCTTCAAAACTAACTCCAATTATCTAATCAAAAATCAAGCTCAATAATGGCGCTGTTGCGAGCCAAAGCCACCAATTTCGCTCCCCTATTCAACTCGTCTCTCTCTCAAGTCATCGGCCGCCGGGCGCCTCTTTCCGCCTCTTCTTTCCTCCTCCGCCATTTCCGTGTTGGAAGCTCCGCCAATGACGATCCCTCCTCCGGGTAGGGAAATTCGAACGCTGTTTTATTTTGCTAATTTACAATTTTATTCCTTTAGTTTAGATTGGCCTTCAGTTTAACTAATTTCCATTGGTAACGTATGTTTTGTCAACCTAGTCAAGAACAGTGATGGCAAATGAACTCAAAAAAGTAAATCTAAATACAAGAAAGAAAGAAAAAAAAAATCCGTTTCTACAAATTACCCAAGCCTCGGCATTGTACTGCTGGCCGGTGATATACTACCGACAGAACTGGGCAGTTTAAAAGAAATACCCAGTTCAGCCAGCATGTATTGCCGTCTGAGCTGGAAAATATATTAAAATAATATCTTTGGCAAACTGGAGTAGGCAAGAGGAATGAGATGGATAAAATGAAGATTGGGTAAATTAAAGATGTTTTGGGGTGCATTTAGCACAACTATTTAATAAACACAACATTTCAAAACCTCATCTCAGCAAATGGAGGACCATGACTCACAAATACAACTTGGGAACTCCACTACACTCCTAAGAGCACTGCCTGATAACTAGCAACGCCTATCTCTCCAACCCTGGCGATTTCTAGACGAACTTGACCCTAAGGTTTTATTGAACAATTTTCGTACGAAATCAACGAAAAAATGAAAAGGTTGTTGAATTTCAAGTTGATTTTGTTGCATATCAATTTGATTTAGTTGGAAAATTCTATAGTTTTCGTCCAACTTGTTTGAAGTTTGAAAGGGGTCCAAAGAAAAATGAAAAGAAATTTTTTTCTTTCAAAACAGCCTAATTTTAAAATTAATTGCAAACTGAGATTAGTTTTCAGAATATTTGCATATATAAGTTTATCTTTTAGCTCTAAGTTCGTGGAGTTCCTAAAAAAACAACACATGGGCACAATGGTAGATTGTGCGCATATGTATTTACACTAGCACAATTCTCCGTTGTGTAAATATTTTTTCCATGAAACCAATTTATTATGGAATGGTAAATTATAAGCTCAAGAAAATAAGCATAAGAGCAAAGTTTGGAAAAAAAATAGCATCACGGACAAGTTTTCTTTTTAGGCCGACAAAAACCAACTTTTGGCAATAATCCAGGACAACTTGTTTTTCACTAGTCCATATTCAATCATGCAAAAATCGTAACGGCAAGGGAAGGCGATTGTTTAGGCTAGCAAGAGAAGGCAGTGGGTTGGGCGACAACAATAGCTAGGGCAATGATGGTAGTGATGCTTTGCCTGGTGGAGGTGAACCATTGACGGTGGTGGAGGAAGCGGTAATGGTTGTTGAAGGTTGTTTCATTTTGTGTAATATCATTCTAGTAATGCTAATTACAACTAGCATTTTTGCATTGTAAAAATTAATATCAATTTTGATTTTTTAATGCTAGAGATAAGCATTTTGTGTATTGTGAATTGAATATAGCATTTGTTCTTTTTTAATGCTGGTTATATCCAACATTTTTTGCACTGTAGGAATAATATAACATGAGTGCATTACTAGTGTAAGCTAGCATCATATATTCATATAATGCTATTTACTTTAAACTAACACCGTATATGTATAACGCTTGTTTAAACTAGCATTTTTTATTTTTTGTGAGTTTTTTTAATGTGATGGTAGATGTTATGTATGGCCAAAGAACATGTTGAATAGGAGTAGGGTGAGGTAGCATGGCTTGGTGGTGTGGTGGCGAAATCAGATGACACTTAGGTTTGGGGTAATGAGGGATTGCATCTAGGGTTGAGATGTGGTAGCGATAATGGAGATGGTGACGATGGAAGTTTGGGGAGCCTAAGGTGATGATGGATGATGATGCGGTGATGTGGAGTTGTCAGTTGGAGTGGATAACAAACGGGAGGAGATTTCAGGAATGGAATTTGAGGGTTTGTCCCCTCTAAATTTTGAAACCTGCTGCTTTAAAACTAATTTTGCTTCAAGTTTGTTGCTTTTCTTAATTTCCTCTTATATGCATAACATGCTTGTGTTATTTTTTTCTATACGGGGACAAATGGTTTGATCACATCAGACAATCTTGCCATTCAATTTTTATTTCCTTGCTTTCTTTCCCTATAAAAAAGTCAATGATCCCTATCCTTAAAAGTCAAAATACACTTGATTGATATGAAGATTCACAACTAAGACAATGGAAGTTTATGTAAAATCATGGAGAAAATCGAGAAGAGTTATTTAATATTTTTTATGTTTCTTTGTCTTCTAGTTAGTTGTAAAACTTGGTCTCGATTTGAATTTTCAGTTTGTATATTTCGTCGATGCTTCGTTTGATTCAAGCATTACAAATGAAAATTCAATTTGAATGTTGGTCTAAGTATATATGTGCAAGAATTAAGGAGGTGTAATTTAAAAGAAGAAAATTACGTCAAAGGTCACTAGCTCAAGTGGTTAGTGTTATCATGCTCTAGAAAAGAGCTAGAAGTCATGGGTTTGAATCTTTATGACATCAAAATGAATGTTTTGCTTGATATAAGTATCACTCTTATTATAAAAAAAATGAAGAAGGAGAATAAAATTACTTATTAAGAGGAGCACTATATCTTACAAACTCATCTTAACATTTAATATTTATGTTGCAATTTTGGCACCCAGTACACCTTGTATAAAATTGGTAAATAAATTACACAAACATTCTAAGTATTTTAGTGTATGGTAAATTAATTCTAGTAGTTGAATATATTTGGCCTTAACTCTTCTTTGAATCTCGATTTTGGAGGATTGCTAAATAGACTTTGAAAATGGTAATTGGAGTGCATTTTAGAGGGGACTCCACCGATAAACAAATTGACCAATGAATTTCAGTATGAATAAAACTATAATTTTTAATTGATGAACCCATCCATAACCCAAATTCTAATCGATATAAACTTCAGTGTCTATGGAAAAGTCAATATTTCAAAAATCTATAAAACTTAGAAGAATTCAATCTATTTTGAAATTTTCAAAAAATGCGCAAAAAGTTGCAAATTTCAATTTTCTGGAATATCATAAAATAATTTAGTAAAAACATAATAAATTAAATAATTCAAAGAAGTTTAAATATTTCGATGAATAAAGAAAAAATAGTCAGTAACAACGAATAACTTCAGTTATTCAGCTATATTTATAAATTTTCAATTTTTTTTTAGAAATTAGCATTTCGGAAAAACTCAAAATCTAGAAACGTCAAAATTTCTTGAAAGAAGTTTATTTGGAAAAAAGATTGCATCTATGAATTATGATTTATTTATTGAAATTTCAATTTGTTTTGTTGAATTTTGTTTATGTACTTTTTCCAAACTAACAAACATTTGGTTGTACATCAAGTGTTTTATGCTTCTGTTAGTACATCAAGTGTTTTATGCTTCTGTTAGTACATCAAGTGTTTTTTGCTTTTGTAAATGAACACTTATTTGTAAGGTTGTCAATGGATACTCGAATCCAAAATCTGTCCGTGTCCGTATTCGAAAAGCAGATAAATATATGATATTCGGACAAATGCGGATACAGACATGAAGACATCCACATCTGAAAATCATTCGTAAGTTTTTTTTAAGATTATAGTCTAAATTATGTGTATTTTACTACAACGAAAGATATTTATTTATTGTTTTATTATGTTAGAAGTTCATATTATACGCACTAAATGTATATTAACTGCTCCAAACTATTTATTATTATATTTGTTTATTTTAACACTTTAATAATTAAAAGGGTTAGAAAAATGTTTATATTAAACTAAAATTTTTCATTTATGTTTCTCGATTTATCGAACATTTGCGGATATGATAATTATTCGATATCTGTCCGCATCCGTGGATATTCGATTTTCAAAAATGATTTCGAATACAGATATGCCACTATTCGCATCCGAAAGTATCCGTTGACAGACCAACTTATCTGTGTTTTTTAAGAGCTTATTAAGTGATATTACTCTCATAACTCAATACTCATCTAGTGCTATCATTTAAAAACACTCGTCACTTATAACACATAAGTGACATCACTTAGTATTGTAGAAGTTTTTATTGTTTACATTACAAGTGCCATATACATGATTTCCGGTGTCATCTAATTTCAGCTTACCAAACTCTGAAGTTTCATTTTTTGAAATCATAAGGGCAACAACAATCAACCTTTTTAAGTAGTATGTTGACTATAAGTACATGCATTACATATATTTAGTACATGTTATTAGTGCACTCGAACATGCGATAACGGGTTTTGGTATTGCTAACTGCAAAATAATACGCTGCTTTGTTCAATGCAAAAGCCGAATTAAGTCTAATGGCATGAATGGTTTCAAACCTACTGGCTATCATAACAGATCTATTTCCTAACTTGATAATATATAAATACACAAAATGTATTGAAAAACAAGTCAAAGATATGGAAAAGATTTTACTAAGGAAAATATCTAATTTATTTGATGAAGCAACATAAATTATTCCTTGAGCTAAATTTCAAGCGCAAGTGTAAAAGATAAACTCAAGTGTAGGAGCTTGTTGTAGCATTATATTCGGTAAATCTATAGGTTTCAAGCATTTATAAGGTGCAAAAAAAATAGTTTTGAAGGTCCTAAACCTTTTTTTTACCACTTGTAACTGTTGTGCGAGGTGAGGCCTTGGCGCAACGGTTAAGTCACCAACATGTTGATCTGGGTGTACAGGTTCGAGTTCGAAAACAGCCTCTTCGTAATACGAGGAAAATTCTGCGTACATTATCGACATTCTCAGAGTCCGCTATCGTACGAAAGTCTCGTGCATTGAGTTCCACCTTTTTATTTGTAACTGTTGTGCACTTATAAGTGCAAAAATAAATAAATAATCCTGTAGGAGGTATTTGTAATAACTTATTATACTTTTTGAATGTTAGAATACTATTCATAAAATGTTTGAAACCCCATTTTTTGAAATTAGAAACGCTTTTAGTTGAAATGAGAAGCAAAATTTGTTTATGATTCAAATTCTTATAGGGTTCTTTTAAGTAATTTTCGAACAAGTTGTTCCCAAACAACCTCTTTATGTTTGAATTGGTTTTTATTGCACATATGGCCCACACTAAACTACTCCTATTTTTTTAGTTGGCTGAACATATTACGTATATTAGTGCATTGTCAAGCACGATGTGCGTATGCATATCCATCAGCTATTTTAAATTTAAAGTACGATTTCTTTGTACACTGTCACTGCTCCAGTGGTTAGCGCTCTGGTTTTAGTCCATGGGGTCACATGCTCGAATTCTGCATAGCGCGTGATTTGAACCACTGTACATGGTTGACCTGTAATCTGTTATATACTATCTACGATTTGTAGTAGAACCATGTACTATCATCTGACACTCGATTTCAAAAAAAAAAAAAAAAAAATAACGAAGAAGAACACGATTTCTTTTATAACATTTGGTTGTGGCACGCGTCCCTCTTTTTCCCTATCTTTGCCTCTTCTATTTCTCTTTTCCATTCCTTCTTTTGCTCCATCTAGCAAATTCAAGAGGATAACCATGTAACTTTATGTACACTTGAAATGACATTAGTTGAATTCATATGTAATCAATTTACAATATAGTAAGTAGAGAGGCAGATAAAAGTAGCGTGACAAGGCCCTTCAATTGCACCAACTGTCCGACGGTGTAAGCGAGAGGTTTCGGTGATGACACTAGTGGTGATGGTAGTCTCATTACTCGTAGTAGAAGGGTATTTATGGAATTCTAAGAAGACACTGTTGAAATGCATTTATCCAAATTTTAATAAATAGCAGAGACCATGAAGCGTTGAGTTCTTGCTTATCATATATTAATTGGTGTTATCACACATGATTGACTTTAAAAGATATACACCGGATTATGAGAAGATGTTACTGCAAAGATGTTTATTTTTTATTTTTTATTTTTTATTTTTAACAATATTGTTGAATATGTGAGAGTGAAAGTTTGAATATGAATATTTGTACATGTATGCCAATGTAATATAATTATATTAACAAGGAAGATATGAAATGGTTATGTAGTTATATGCTCTTTTTGATTCATTGCCAAATTGTTATTTATTGCAGCTACATCCATAAGACAGGAAGAAATTGGGGCATATGCATTGTACCTCAACAACAAGCATATGTTGTCGAGCGATTCGGGAAGTTCTTAAAGATTTTAGAGGGAGGGATGCATTTATTGATCCCATTTGTTGACAAGGTTGCTTATATTCACTCTTTGAAGGAAGAATCTTTTAAGATTTCAGGTCAATCTGCATTTACCCTGGATAACGTTAGTCTTCAAGTAGATGGACTTTTGTATATTAGGGTATGTGTTTATATATATATACACTTTTTATTATATGATAATAATTCTTTTAAGATTTACCTTTAACATTTATTACCATGCGGCATTTCAGATTGTGAATCCAAAATATGCATCATACGGGGTGGAGAACCCGATTCTTATGGTAACACAACTTGCACAAACGACCGTGAGGAGTGAGCTAGGAAAGTTAGAACTCGATACAATTCTGAAGGAAAGGGATAAACTCAATTTGAAAATAGTGGTGAGCTTGTTTTCCTGATAGAATTTTTATGGTTTTTACTCTTGTGGGTTATTGTTTAGAATCCTCGTGTGAAAAATTATGTTAGTTTCCTGGTATATCTGGTAAGCTTGGAGTAGCCATTTACGAGCCTGAGTTTAATGCAAAGATATGTCAAACATGTCTTTACTCTTAAAAGTAGTAAAACTATTAAGGGGACTCTGTGGAAAGTTAGGATCAGTTATATTTTAATCCAACTTTTGTTTTTTCATTAGGCTATATAATTGCTAGAATATTTGGTCAAAACTTATAAGTAAGACTTTCTCAAGTCTTTGACAATATTTATCTCTAGAAAATGGTGATGAGTTTATCTGTGTATAATGTTTTGTGATTTGGCTATAATAACTGAAAACTCATTGTAGAAGCTACTATATGTGTGAAGGGACGTTTACACCTTGGTTGGTTCAAGTTTTTACTTATCTAAATATAATCTGAAATCTAAACTGCTCTCAAGGTAGTAGTTAACAAATGGAGATTCAATGTAGCTTTTCTTATTTCAAAGGTCTACACACACACACACACACACACACACACACACACACACACATATATATATATGAATATATACACACATACACACACACATATGTATGAAAGCGCCAAAGCATTGAAAGAGTCCAATCACAATGGCATAAACTCTTTTAAATAACATGGAGCATCTATTGTAAGGTCAAAGCATACTTTTGTAGAATTTGTCTGGTTTCCCGGGTACTAAAAATAAGGATTTATGGCATTTTATATCATACCTAGTTTTAATATGCATGCTGAAGAAGTAACAAACAGCGTTTGATAATTACTGATCATTGATACCCAAAAGGCCCTCTATCAATGGTTAGTAATCATTTTGCGATTCTCCTATTCCTTGTTTTAGTTTTAGCCTTATTGGCCAGAAAGCTGCATGTAATTTCTTCTCTTTGTCAGTGCTCTCACTTGCACCTCTTGTACCCAAAATGACTTTCTAAAGTCTAAACTCGTGATTAGTTGATTGCATAATTTCTAGTTAGCCATGTACATTTCCTTCTTTTTTGATTTAATATACAACTAATTTTGCATAATGCTTCATAATATTTTCAAATATATTTCATACTGTGTAATACTGCTTTAAATTATACTGAACATCCTAGTTTGGTGAATGAACCTAATCTTACAGAGTTCAATCAATGAGGCTGCTGAGGGATGGGGTGTTAAGTGTGTCCGTTATGAAATACGTATGTTTTTGTCTTTCCCTTAACATTATCCACCGATTATCTCATGCTTATCTTCACTGTCTGTTTTCTCGCTCTTATAACCGCATTGTTTATTCTGTTGTGTAGAGGATATCTCTCCTCCTCATGGAGTAAAGCAGGCTATGGAAATGCAGCTAGGAGCTGAAAGGAAGAAACGTGCTCAAATACTTGAGGCTGAAGGCGAGTACATTCAACCTATAGTATCTATTAAGTACTACTATAGTTGAGTAGATGCTTAAGTGCCATGACACTAATTTGCAGTTGCTACAACTGTTGCATGGAGCAGATATCTACTAAGACATCACTGAATGACCATAAGTGAATTGAAAGTTAACGACCCTCCTGTTCATTTAGTAACATCAACTAATATGCTTATTACTCTCTCCTTATGTAATCAGGAGAAAAAGAATCACGGATTAAAGTTGCTGAAGGAAAGAAGCAAGCTGTGGTCTTAGCAGCAGAAGGTATGTATGGATATACTTATGTTTCTCTGTGTATGTATTTATATAGGAAAAGGATTTTTATAATTTATACTTAAACTTTTTACTCAAAATCTTATAGTAAATCTAAATGCAAAGGTAATTCGTGACGTTGACTCCCTAAATTCCTCCCATATTTTTCTAATTGTAATAATTTGGACTGTGTGATTTTTTCAACTTTCTCAAAAATAAATGCATTTTATATTAATTAGTATCAGTAAAATAATAAAAATCTAATCCAAAATAAACTAAGTTATATATATATATATATATATATATATATATATATATATATATATATAATATTCCTTACATTTTTGATGCAATAAACTGAATAGTAATTAGTCGATTTATACCGCTGCACGGTGGTCCTAGTTTATTACGTCTATGCTAAGTTTTGTTAGAGTTAAGAAGTAGTGCTATGTTTTAATATTTTTGGAAGCAAAGGTTTTGTACATGCATCAAATATCATGGTTCATTACATATGAGATGCACATAAGAGATGCATTAAATATCATGGTTCATTACATATGAGATGATACTTTTTCTTTGAACTTTTTACATATACAAAGTATATTGTTGGAAGGACAATGTTTCAATTAAATCCAACAAAATGGAAACCGTTACAAGTGCTAAACCTTTAGCTGGACAAACTTATCATATTTATATTTGAGATACATGTAATTCTATAAATTTGTGCTTATCTATTATATATGCATATGTATATTTGTTTGCGTGTCTATACGCACATAGGGATGACTCTTTGGACACAAAATGAGAAACAATATATATTGGCTATTAGATTCTCGTTATGTCTATACACACATATACACATATATACACATACACACACACACATATATACACACACACACATACATATACATACATACATATATATATATATAATGTTGAAATCGAGGGGAAATCTATTGATTGTTACCAATAGTTTCGTCTGTTTATGTTTAAACATACTTTCCCGTACACACACGGGTGTGCGTCCACAAGCGAGAGCGCGCACACTCATATTCATATATATATATATATATATATATAAGGGATCCACATCCCCTTTTTGGCATTTTCAAATTGTGTTCGACTCATTTTTTGATATCTACGATTACTAAGATTTAATATTTTTTTGCAGGTGTGATATACATATCATCAATATCGCCGTGCAAAAAATTGCATTATTCCGAATATCTATAGATAAAGTAAATATGTTAAATACATAATATATTGCATAACTAATTTTGATGGTGTAAACATCCACAAAATTTCATAGTATTTAAAATTGTGTAATTCAAAATATGATAGATGTGCTCCAAAAGAGGGGGAGCCATTGACCCTATATATATACATATATACATATATGTATGTATGAAGGATTCCACTACACTCCTCTTCGTTGCATCATAAGTACACTTCTGTGATTTTGGAGCTACACATTTCAAAATCAAACGAGAAATCACAGATATCTTCTTATATTACTTGAGATCGTCTTCAGAAAATCTTAGCCAATTTGGATAATTCTAACGTATTCAAAATATATTTCAAATTGATGTTTAAAATAAATCTTTTTTCGGTTGACGTCGTCTCAACATTTTAAACATGCTAAAAGTTGCAAAATGATCTCAATTTTGTGGATATGATTGTCATTAGTGTTGATTGAATATCGTCCAACTTTAATTTGAGTCAATATGAAGTGTTGCACTCAAAACCATAAGGGCGTAGAATGAGGTGTTGGAAAGATGGGCGTAGTAAGCGTTCCGTCACATTCTTCTTTTGCCACACCCAATCTATACCCCTATGGTTTCTAAAGCTGTACAATTCAAAATTTAAACAAAATTTGTAGATACGTTCTTACATAACTTGTGATGATTCGTCGCCGTCGACAACTTGAATCGACGCTTAAACAATCCAATTCGCCAGTATCGGAACACGATGTTCCATCGAGTGATAAAAACTAAAACTATCCATCACACACTGTCATCTGCAAACTCACAGCGAAGGAAAAACATATAATAGAAAATGATGCAGTACAACATGACAAATAAAGTCCATGAGATACATCATAGTACTGTAGATATAACAGTTCATCTCATATATACATACATGCTGTCTACTAATACATAAAATAAAACCTAATTTGGATAATAGCTACCAGCGTTTCCAAGCTCCACCAGCTGCTCCAAGGCCCGCTAGACAGTGCCCCTCAATACTTGACTCTAAGCCTACTCGTGAGAGTACCCGAGAATTTCTGAAGAAAACAAAACAAAGACAAAACACGAGTTAGATTTAAAGCCTGGTATGAAGAGTAAACGGGTCCATGATATCAAATACATAAATGCGCATATACTAAATATATAAAATGCTACATAAGAGACATGTGTATATAGAACCACACCGCAACCTGTCTCATATGTGTCCAACAAGTTAGAAAGTAACAATATGTCTAACTGCAAAGGCATAGTAAAGTATGTGCTCTATACTACTATATCATCGAGTAAAGTCCGGTCATCCTCTAATCCGGGTGTATGGAATCTACACCTATATCTATCCATCCTGAGTGCTATGTGTGAAGAGCATTATCATGACAACCACACAGTTTGTGCATCCATTTATTACCGACTTACCAATCGTATCGAGTTTAGTGGAACCCTATACATTAGGACAAATATGTCTCGAGCTGTTGTCGTTGTCAATATATGACTGAACATATTACCTTCGATTCCCTTTTCAAGGATCCATATTCTCCTTTGGTTCATTAGCAACTAGCGTATGATACACATCATCAACACATCGTCAGAGAGTTCCTCGGTGTCTCACTTTCGTGCCCTTAGCACAACACAAGATGTAACGATCCAGAATTTTAATCATTCTAAATTCAGATATTTAATTGATTTTAAATATTCACAAGTAAATTTTATAAGTTGAATAACTTATATTTCGAATATAATAATTTAATTGGATAATTAAATTGTTAATTTAATATTTGAAATTGAAGAAATAATTTGAATTAAATGTGAATGAAAATGATTTATAAAGTTGATATAAATTCTATTTGAATTAGAATGATGTTAGTGAACTTTTGAAATTGAATTAAAAGTAAATTTATAGGAATTAAATATTTTAACATTTAATTAATATGTAAAAATATTCATTTTACACATAGTCTCGGATTTCGACGAAACTAGTTTCATTGAATCCGTAATGTTATATTATTGTAGGATTTCAAATTTCGTATCAATCGGGTTTACGGTTTGGTCCTAAGAAGCTGAAACACGTAGAAATTTATTTAAGTAAATTTTAATTTAAACAAGTTGATAGGAAAATCTATCTCCCAAATACGATCGAATTGACTCCCCATATATATTCCATTGTGTTCAGGTAAAATATTATAAACGCCAGGCGACACGCTTCGTTTGAAGTTCGAAAAAAATTCGAATGAATAGTGTCACAAAATTTTCTATATAGGGCCGTATAAATTTTCAATTTCACTCAAAACCCTAGCCCTAGGGTTACAACCGCCATCTAATTTCAATGGCCATAAACATTCGATTCTTTCGCCTAAATTTCCACTCAATCCGTAAACAATCACGAAAAGTCTTCATTTTCATATACACGTATCTGTTTACTATCCGCTACTTAGTTGTTGTACATTATCGACAATTGTAAGGACATGTTATTATAACTGTCCGAGCTATTGATTTGTGATTGATTGGTGAACTCTGATTGATGTATGTATATACAATTTCTGTTTTGTAAAGATCATTGATATGATATTTTATGTTATTCCGCTGCGATGTGAGATTCTGTATTGTTCTGTTTTATTTTCTCTTCTCTCTTTCTTCTCTTCTTTTCTTTCTCATGACTTTCCATCGGTCTGTGCTTTTTGGGTCGGATATGTGTGGTTTATGGTCGATTCAAAGGGTACGGATTTGAAGGTCGTCACACGTGGTATTAGAGCTTAGATTTTTGTATATTCCTAGGCTTTGATGTGTATTTGAACTCGGATTAATTGGATCTTAAATGTTCAATGTTCCTTGAACAAATAAAAGAGTTATGCTATATATGTTATAACATACGTGTGTTTCATTTTTTATATTATATTATTTGATATCTGTATGTGTTTTTTCCAGTTAAATAATTAACTAAATTAAGAAAAAAAACTCTATAGATAGGGACAATAACATCCTAGATTGAGTTTGAGTGTATTATATATATGAGCGCGTATTAATTAGTGATTATAAAATGTTTTATATTGTGTTTAGGGGCATTTCATTAGAAGGACAAAATTTGCAGTCCAATTAGTTTCTAGGACATACATCCATAGAAATTAATTTCAAGGCCAAAATTAACCGAACAATTACTTTTAAGGACAAAGTCAGCAGTCCAATTACTTTTAAGGACATAATTTTATAGGTTTTATGGCCTTAGAAACTAATTATTTCGCGTTTTGTCTCTAAAAGTAATTATTTTAGTTGTGTATCCTAGAAACTAATTGCACTTGCTATAGAGGCCCCCGTGGCTAATTTCCACTTGTGTTTACTTATCCGTTGAGCTGTTTGTGAATTCCGGTCGGTATATGGGATGCCACGTTATCGATAGGGGATCTAAACATTTAAACGAGGTAAGTCGACATAGTATTGTTTTTAAATTGGGTAAATGAAATAATTTTACCTCGATTATATTTTATATATAAAGGAAATAATTATTTAGAAAATATATAGTGTATATAAATTGATTGTTTGGTTGTTTGAAAATGTAAATATATATAAGTTAATAAAAGTTGTTTGAATAATCTAAATAAAAACAACAATTGTAAAAGAATAATATATTTTATAAGCAAATGAATTATAAAGATGGAATTATAATTAATATGATTTACAATTGTGAAATAATCTTATATATAAGAAATTAAACTACATAAGTATATTTATAAATATGAGTTGTAATAAACATGGATTTAAACCAAATAGTTGAAAATTTGAATCCCGTTGATTTTGAAAGTTATTTTTCAAAGTTAAAGAGGTTATATTATTATAACTCTAAATAAGATAAATAAATTTGGAACGAATCTTATGTAAGTAAAGTAAAATAGTGAAATTATACAAGTAAAAGATTTATAAATGCGATTTACAAATAAAAGGATTTTTAAAAGAATATAAAACACTGAATTCACTATCGTTGCTGGGAAATAATAAGGGTGATGACTGCAACATCATCAGTATCATTTTTGAGTTCCCGTGTGATTGATTTGCTACCAATAGTAAATTGAAAATTTAAATTTTGATGTGATGAACAAATTTGAATTTAAAATCCAAGTTGAAATTGATAAAATATAAGTGAAATGAGTTTTGAACTTATAATTGAAATTAGTATAAATAAGAAAAAGAAATTCCAAAAATTTAAGTGTGAAATTGAGATATGAAATTAAAAATTTAACGTAAGTAAAGTTAAATTGAATTGAGTTAGTAAGTGAATTATATAAATTGAAATTTAACTAAAGGAAGGTTAAATAAATTGAATTAGATTTAAACTGGATTAGATAAGTTATTGAAATGAAAATTAAACTCAAGTGGTAGTGATTATAATATGAATTTGGAAGTTTAAATAATAATAAGTTGTATAACTTATAAAATGAGAAAATGTAAGTAAAACCAAATGTTAAAATGGTTAAGCAAAACGAAATCTGAATTTGAATAAGTGATAGGAAATTTGACTTAAGTAAAAGTTAAATAAAATGACTTAGAGATGAAATTAAGTTAAATCAAATAGAATGAAATGAACATAACTTAAATGATGTTGAATGAAGTTGAATTTGATGTCAAAATGAAAGTCAATTAGATATTAAATCAATTGAAATTAAAAGTGTTGAACCAAATTGAATGTAAACGAAGTAAATTAAATTAATTTGGTTATGTATTGGTTGTTAGATGGATGTTAGTGGATTGTAAATAGAATTTCATTAAAGTGTTAATGAAATTAAATCAATGAAATTGAAGGCTAAATAATTGAATTCAAATTGGAAGTAAGTGAATCTAAATTGAATTTGATTTGAATTGGAAGGGAACTAACTTGAATGTAAATTAGTGAGTGTAAACTAATTGAAAATTTATAAATGAATGTTAGTAAAATCGAATGTTAATGAATCAAATGTGAATCAATTAAAAAAATTAATTCAAAGAATATTAATGAGAAATGAATGTATATTGATTTAGTTATGGATTGATCAGATAAGTATTGGTTTGTTGGATGTTAGTTGGATGATAGTTGTTTGATGGTTGAATTTGTTGCTCTTGATTGCATTTGCTATATTGGCAAATATAGTTGTTGTATTGGAATATGTTGTATATTGATATTACTTTCATATATACATGTTCTTCATTTGTTTGTTGAGTGTTTAGTAGGTGCCGGATGACGTACACTTCGCATTTGGAGCTCGCTTTCGTGCTAGTCGTATATGCTCGCTAATAATATATAAGGTACATATCTCGGATTACATGTCGTACTTTTATATTTTTCCCCTACAGGATGCCTCATCCTCGAAGATGAGATGTATATTTATGATATATATTGTTATTTTTTTCTGGATCGAACTGCGCAAAGGAAGTTATGGCGAAATTTTTTGAAATTTTCCGCGTTGGAAATTTTTTGAGAATTTTGGAATTTTTTTGATAATTAAAATTTTGATTTTGGGTTATAATTTGAAACGATATTAGTTGGCTTTGAAAAGACAACTATGAATGATTTGAAAACTTAAGAAAAGTTTTTATAAAAAGTTTAAGTAATGGATTTTGAAAAAGTTAAAAGGTTTAAATAATATTGGTAATCTAGTTTGAACGAGTTGTTTTGAAAAGTTAATGGATTTTGTGGCTCTTTCTTACTTGGTAATTTTGAGGACGAAATTCTTTTAATTAGGGGAGAATACAACGACTTAGAATTTTAGTCATTCGAAATTCAGATACTTAATTGATTTTAAATATTCACAAGTAGATTTTATATGTTGAATAACTTATATTTCGAATATAATAATTTAATTGGATAATTAAATTGTTAATTTAATGTTTGGAATTGCAGAAATAATTTGAATTCGAATTAAATGTGAATGAAAATGATTTATGAAGTTGATATAAATTATATTTGAAATAGAATGATGTTAGTGAACTTTTGAATTGAATTAAAAGTAAATTTATAGAAATTGAATATTTTAATATTTAATTAAGGTGAAAATAGTCTTTTTTCACACAGTCTCAGATTTCGACGAAACTAGTTTCATTGGATCTGTAATGTTATATCATTGTAGGATTTAAATTTCGTGTCAATCGGATTTACGATTTGGTCGTGGGAAGCTGAAACGCGTAGAAATTTAAGTAAATTTTAGTTTAAATAAGTTGATTCGAAAACCTATCTTCCAAATACGACCGAATTGGCTCCCGATATATATTCCATTGTGTTCAGAATAGGGGTAAAACATTATAAACGTCAGGCGGCACGCTTCGTTTGCAGTTCAAATTTTTTCTCGAATGAATAGTGTTGCGAAATTTTCTTTATAAGGTCGTATAAATTTTCTTTTTCACTCAAAACCCTAGCCCTATGGTTACAGCTGCCATCTAATTTCAATGGCCATAAACATTCGTTTCTTTCTCCTAAATTTCCACTCAATCCGTAAACAATTACGAAAAGTCTTCATTTTCGTATACACGTATCTGTTAACTGTCCGCTGCTTAGTTGTTGTATATTATCGGCAATTGTAAGGAAATGTTATTATAACTGTCCGGGCCGATGATTTGTAATTGATTGTTGAACTCTGATTGATGTATGTATATACAGTTTCTCTTTTGTAAAGATCATTGATACGATATTATATGTTATTACGCTGCGATGTGAGATTCTGTATTGTTTTGTTTTCTCTTCTCTCTTTCTTCCCTCTTCTTTTTTGTCTCATGATTTTCCATCAGTCTGTGCTTTTTGGGTCGGACATGTGTGGTTTATGGTTGATTCAAGTGGAAATTAGGCTAAAGGGCTTCTACTTGCAGGATAATAAGTTTTAAGGACAGCACTTTTGAATAATTAGTTTTATGGACAATTTACAGCATAATGATAAATTCATTTATCTTTTTAAGTTATACAGAAAAATGATAAATCCTTTTATCATTATTTCCGTATAACTGAAAATGATAAATTCTTTTATCTTTTTCCTGTAAAATGTCCTTAAAACTAATTTTTCAGAAGTAGTGTCCTTAAAACTTATTACCCTGCACAAATAAGCCCTTGAAGTGAAAATCCCCAGAATGGGTATGGATTTGTGGATCGTCACACAAGTGTTCGTTGAGTTTGCTTGCCAAGCATCAGAACCCACTCTGTATTGCTGGAGATGAGTGTTGCTCATCTGGTGACCATCCACTCTCTAGTTGATGCCCTTAACACCCAGATACACATTTACTTATGAATAAGAAGAATAACAATATGGTCACGAGACTTGTCTTTTGTTCGCCGTCTTTTCGACAGTTAGCACATAGTCGACCCGAAGCTACTTGAATGTAGACCCAAAGTCGGTAGTCTTACATCTTGAGTCCATTCGTTTGTTCATGCTGACACATTATTATTCCATTCGACCGTCCATCAATTCCAGATTCATTGTCCGAGGCTTGGCCTTCCAACCATGGCTCAAAAATCAAATTCCAGATTCTTTCCAAAACTTATAACGGAGAACATGCTATACTAAACACAACGTTTGAAGCTAAGTAGTTAATGTCAGTATCGGCAAGATATCGGTTAAGGAGCGATATGTGATATTTTAAAATATCAAGATAATATCGGTGCGATATCAAGGTAATATCGACATGTTTATTAGCAACTTGTACAAACTATGGCGATTATAAAAGATGTAAATATCTACATTTTGACACTTTAAATAATTGTTAAAATGTCTGGAGATATATCTATATAAAGAATTTGCATATACAATGTAGATTTTTATAATAATATCATATACAAGAGAATTTCTACTTAATGGTGATATTTGACTACATTCATCAATATTTATGTCAAATACCGGTGTAATATCATTGATATATCAGCAAATACTAGTGATATATCATTAGAATATTGCTAAATGATATTTTAAGCTATATTTTACAAAAAATATCGTTTGAAGTCTGATGTGGTATATCAACGATATACGGACGATATTAATAACTACTTGGGTTTGAAGTTTCGTTTAAATCGGATTTCGTATGTGAAAGCTATACCACTTTGAAGGTCAATTCTCACCGTCCTAAGCTTGCCTCGAGCCATCCCTATGTTTTTCCCTTTGTCAGCCCTGAAGTAGCTTCAATACCGATCGATGGCCTACCCTCCAACACCGATTGTAATTGGTTCGAGATTTCTCTTGCTGGACTCCGGGACTGCCCACCAATTTTTTTTGAGCAAAATTTTCAATTTTTATAGATCGGTATAGAATCTCATACTTAGTCAAAATTTGCTACTTGACTCATTTCTTTGCGTTGGAACTCATCTACCACCGATCCATAGCCTTTGGCCTTTTTTAGCAGCCGACTCCAGGCTTTCCGCTTAAAATCTCCATAGTTTCTAAGCATTTTCCTTTGAAGTTCACCAATAGCGATCCATGCTTGCCCTTGATCTTTTACTTCTTGATTATCGTGAAGTTTCCCTGAGTCTGCCTATGTTTTTTCAATACCGATCCATATCTCCTCTTTTCGACTTCCGTTCATCATTTGGTCAACTTGGATCGATCGGTTCCGATCGATCATCGATCCATACACTTCAAAAGATTTTGGCATTATCGTTTCAGCAACTTGGTCCAACTTCCATCGACGCTTCTACACCTCATCGCCTACCCATCGTTCTTAATTTTCCTTCGCAAAATCGCACAAATAGAAGCATGAAATCGAAACAAAAAAGCATATAATTCAAACAACAATGAAATATTCAAACATACGTATCGTAGACCCCGGTGTATCAATTTGCACTACACTACATATAAATTGGATCTAACATGCGTTTGGGGTTTTTAGGTTATTTCTAATCATAGCCTAATCATATAACAACATATAACTCATTTGTGGCGTGAATTTAGTTATATCCCTAAGGTCAATTCATATAGGCATATACATAAACATAGACCATAATGCTATTAGAGATAGTCCCACTTACCTAAAATCTATGTGCAAGCAATAAAAACGTTCAAACAAGCCCAAATTTGATGTAGATCTGCTGTCTTCAAATTAAACCTTTTCATAAACGTGAGTTGTTTGTATGGATGTTTGCTTGTGCCTTGATTTGAATTAATATAATTTTATTTTGATTTTAGATATTTTATTTTGATTTAGAGATGAATTCTATGAGAAGCTGGAGAAATGGAGATGAGAAGTTTAGGAACGTAATTTGGGATTTGAAAAATGGTTACGGTAGCAAGTTAAGATCTGATCGAAATAGGGTTGATGAGCTGGGCCGAAAATGATAAAGTGCCGAAAGTATGTTTAGTTTTATTAAATTCTTATATTGGTCATAACTCATGTCTCTTTACCTCCAAACGTAGCAAGTCTATTGTCTACTTCGATCGAAAAATCTTTTCTACACAATGGTAATGGTTTCAAACCTTAATTATATACTTTGCAAAAACTCCTTTTTACCCTTCATTGTTTAGTTAACGTTTTTGTTGTTTAGTTAACGTTTTTAATTGGTAGGTGTGTATTTTATGGGTCGTTACGTAACTCAAGATCAGTACTCACAAATGTTCGATTAATTTGGATATTTCTAACATATTCAAAATAATATACAAATTGGCAATAACAATAAATGTTTCAACTCTTGATGTTAAATTAAGAGTTTGAACATGCTAGAAGTTTTGAAATGATCTTATCTTTTATGGACATTTTTTATGGACAAGAAGTTCATATTGTAGATTGAACATACCAAAATTTCATTCGATTTTGAATTGTGAAGTTTTAAATTTGAAAGCGTATAGGTAAGGTGCAGCGGGAGTCAAAAGGGTATAGTGGATCCTTAACTTCTATGCATCTCTTTCTATATATCTACACACAAATGTATCAAAGTTCTAAAAAGAACAGACGTATATGAGGCTTTTTTGTACTTCCAAGACAAGACGTAAGTCTTGAGGCAATGAGGTGTAAGTTTTTAGAGTAAACATTACACACTATAGATATCAAATAATTAATATATAATATTAAATGTCGAATATTAAAATAAGAAACATTAAACATTCAAAGTGATTCAAACAAAATTCAATCAGTTACACATAAATATTTCATTTAAAAAACTTTTAACTTATATATCATTTATTTATATTACATGACATAAATTTACTTTGAAAATAAAAAATCTAGACAGTTCTATTTAAAAAGAAATTATGGCAAGCAGCAACAAAAGCACTATTCAATTTCAAATTGAAACATTGACCATTACAAGTAACATCCAATTTAATTACAATAAAGAAAAACCTAAACGTAGCATTACAAGCAAGAAAACAAGTAGGTAAGTTATTCTTTTATTATTTTTATTCTTCCCCTTTGATTCTCTTCTGCATTTAAAATAATTTCCAATTGAAATCAAAAGTCAAATTTACATAGAAATTGATTATGAAATTGATTGCAACATTAATTCGAAAACCAATTTGTGTCAACCGATGTTTTTAGGGGTGACGATTAAATCCATTAGGTTCGATCCAAATCTGATCCGATGGCGAGTTGGGTTTTATCGATCCAAAGTATACATTTTAAAACCTAGACATGACCCCGACCCGAGGTTTGGTTCGAGTTGGATAATAATATTTAAAATATCTATTTTTAAATTTTTTGGTTGGGTCTTCCGGGTATGGTTAGTTAGGATCGGGTTTGATCGATATTTTTCGTCTCTTGGACACCTATCGAGTTCAAGTCTTCTTGAGTCAGTTCTGTTTGATTTGTGGATCTCGATCTAATTGCCTACCTTAGGTGTTTTCTTGATCTTGTTTTTTTCTTCCGGTTATGGTATGATTAGAGTTTTGTAATTTTTGTTGAACATGATTTTTATTGTAGTACGAGGTAAGAAAAACTATCCTATGATGATGTACACCTCAACAATCTTGAGTTTGAGATACGTGAGGTGTACGTTTTGTATGTCTCAGGCTGCAAAGAAATAAGCTTCAAACATAAAATAAATTCCATGCAAGCCTTAAAATATTTGACTCCACCCTACCTTGAGAAGAGCCTGTTAAACTAATATGCATATAGACCGGTCAATGAGTCAAGTTTGGTTCAGGTAACCTATTAGCCTAAAACCCGGACTGAGCCCGTTTCATAAAAATCATAACTAGACCCTGGTCTGAGCCCACTGGACATTTCGGACTCATTACCCGAGCTCGGTCCGTCTAAGTTCACTGGGTAAAAGCCATATACTCGACCTGAAATATTAACCATAACTATCATTTTAGCTTGTATTTTTATTAAATGGTACATAAGTAGAGTTTAGGGTTATGATGGAATCAAGTTCTCATACCAAAAAAGTAAGCAAAAATTTCTACATATGGACAAATAAATAGTACACGAATAACATATACCCATATTTTTGGTAGGATGTATAAATAATAATCAAGTTGGACCTGGATCCAAGTTTGGATAGTGATGAAACCGTACCGTCCTGATAACAATTTGGTCGGGTTCGGGCTTGGTTATTCAAAGCTGAATCGGTACCATATTAACAACACATGTTTGAGGCTAAACGACACCATTGATATACATACGTAACATATAGATGTGTGTGCGCATACATGCGCGCGCGTGTATATTTCAAGATCCCTCCTTATAAATATCTCTCTAACTTCCCTTTGTCTTTTTGTGCAATCTAATTTCGGATTGAAGTGAATATTGTAAATGTGTTCTATTTTTTGGCGAGATCATATTATATAAAAATTTGAATCATTTTTTAACATTTAACTCATTCAAAATCGCAAGTGAATGCGAGATGTCGAAAATATTTATACAAACCATCCATTTGAAATGGAATTTTGAAGTGGTTGGAAGTTTCTAGATGATTCAAATTTTGGTGTGTACGATCTCTTTAATAAATCGAACATGTCTACAAAAAATCACTTTGATCCAAAAAACTATTAGATAAAAAAGACGAAGGGGGATGAGAGGAGGATTAATTTGGAGGGGGATCGTGATCCTTCCTTATATATACATACTAGTGCAAACCCGTGCTTCGCACACGGATATGACAAAAATATATTTGTTGCAGTTAGAAAATTAAATTATTTTGAAAAATAATCAACATATATTATTTACAGGAAGGAATTAGAGACATTAGTACAACATCAAATATAAATATTAAAATTAATGCACAATCCATATTGAGTCAATGTAGTAATATGACCGAATGCTCTCAAACACATATGTAGGCGAAAAAAATAAAAGGGCAAAGTGGACTTGTCAGTAGTAATAAAAAAACAGCAGATGCACTATGGTGAGATACAAAAGCAGTAAAAAAACATGGTTTCTATAAAATATAACTAAAGACGTAATAATGTTTCCATTGCACATTATGTTAATCATAAATAGAATCCTATTTTAATGCAACACAGAAAACGCGATATATTTTTGGTAGTATTAACCTTGTTTTTTTAAATGCTTTTATAACATGGACAGAACAATTAGTATATGATACTGTCGATATACGTGATACTCATTGGCAAAGAACTGGATTTATCAAATTAAAATATTAACAAATATATCTATCATGGTTGTTATAGCAAACATATAATCTTAATCCATAAATGTCTGGCTTTATTACAGTAGTATGATAACAAAAGAATAAAGTGATATACATAACTATATATCTTCATAGTTATTCTCCCAAGTTTATAGATGAAGTACTCAAACATGATTACTGTATGGACCGAGGATTCAGTCCGTATATTAATAACTCTTTATATATTTAGTTTATATATATATATGTATATTATATTTTCATGGCTACACATATGGAGTTTGTAGAAATTTCTTCAATCATTCAAATAAATAAATTTTCTAGCAGATTTGGGAAAAAAAAATCTCCTGAGAGTCTTATGGTTGGATGTTTTCTCCATACGTTAATTGCCCGTAAGTGACATTATATGATCATTCACTAGTTGGTCTTGAGCTTATATTCCATCTTTTTATATGCCAGAAGCTGTAGAACATAAAATATATGAAAATGTAGTAGTCCATATACAGTTTTGGGTATAGTCAAAGTAGCACTCAATTAGAAATACCTAATTTTGAAGTCATTGTCGGATGTATCCTCCATAAATGCAGAATGGTAAAAGACTGTAAATGGTTGTATCAGACATATTGTTCAAATGTTTCTGAAGCTTTGAAGTTAAAGCAGTACTCAATTCCTGTATTGAGATGTTATAAAAACAATCATAACCTAAAGTGTTTTAGCAACTTTTTAAGTATCTTCTGTTAGCCAGAATGGAATGGGTGAATTTTTGAAAACTAAGATAGTGTTTTCAACAATATGAAAATAGTGGAGAAATGACGGAACAGACGGAGGAAATGGAGTGAGCGACGGAGGGGATGGAGGGACAATGAAAGGATAGATTGTCCTCGTGCTTCTGTTAATTTCCAAAACACTGAAAATAAACGAAAGTTGTTTTTTATTTTGTATGTTAACTTAAAACACGAATCTAAGAGCAGTTGTCCCTTATAGATGCTTAGTCATCATCCTATAAAGAAAGCGATAATTTATAAGAAATAAAAGGTGATGCATCTTTGTTTGTATGACATCAACTCTTTAGACTAATATAAAAAGTAATGCGCGAAAGCATATAGGATAAGTTTTAGTGCAAAGAGTTGATCCCAAATTAATTGTAGCATACATCATAGTAAAGGGAAGGCAGATAGCTCCAATAAGAGAACTTTCGTAAAAAGCTTGTATTCATACAATGGTGTACAAGAAAAGTAGCTTCTATTGTTGACTACTAAGAAATTTTAGTGCAGGAAGATCATGTTGCATTTTAAGCGTGTATTTCAAGCAATGTATATAGGTAGCAAAAAACATGTGCTTTAAATAAAAATTCCAAAACACAACTGTATTTAATCGGTTGAACAGTAGAGAACTATATAAGAAAAGTTCGACAATGATAATACGATTACTAATGCTACAGATAAAGAAAATGGAATTTTTGTAAAACACCAAATTACAAAATTTAAATAAGATTCAATAGTGTTGTATTGTGTATAAAATATAAACTAATCATATTTTATATTTTTATAGTAACATTGACAGCAGTAAAATAATTTATGTGCATCCTTTAAGAAAATACTAAACTAACCATGGAGTTAGTAAAGTTCTATTATGATAACTTCCCGTGAGTAAACTGGCTTTGAAAAAACTAAATTAATTCGCAACAAAGTAAGCAAATAAATACAATTAAGTACCTTATTTGTCAATCAGAAGCTTGAAGAGCAGAGAGGTTACACAAAGTTAATTAAGGTCAATACGTAAATGAATTGGTATTTAATTTTTGTTGATATTCATTATTATAGCTTATAACAACTCTTACAAATTTAGCAAACAACCGTATGAAGAGTAGAATTGTTGAAAAAAAGAAGTTTCTTCCTAGCCTATTGTGATGTTAAAAGAATAGAATGGACTATCACCAACAGGCATCAAAGCAAATTTGTACTGCCTAGCACAAAGAACACTGTTTGCCGCCGTAGTAATGGTATCAAAATTTGTAAAGTTGGACCCCAAAACAGTACACACACACCACAAATGTATATGCCTATCCCAGTTAATAGGGATCCATCCATCCATTAGTGGTTTATATTACGTACGACCTACAAAATAACAAAGATTGGAAAAGACAAAATGATTGATTTGCAAGAGGTTCTAAACTTAGAAAAATTCTTGTAAATAGGTGACTGCAACCATTGGGTAAAAATAATTTGTATTTAATAACCGTGCGGAACCCATCGGGTAATATTTGAGCATTAATATCCGCATACACTATGGATCCTCATAAGAAAGGGGATGATTAGAAATTCTCTTATACCAAATGAGCATCTTTGGATATTAATACAAAGTTGTATGGAGTAATTTAGAAAGTGAGATTGAAACAACTATTAACAAATAAGCATAGATGAATCAACTAACAAAAGAATTTGCTACAACACCCAAAGCTGATTCGGGTATGTGAGCCGAATAGAGATAAATTGCTGGGTTGCACCTCCAGAATTTGGAGGTTATTTATCCTTTAATCGACTAAAATACTCAAACATGTTTCGGGTATAATGGCATTTCCGCTAACAAAAATATCGCTTTAGTGGTAATAAATTAAACTCATGCATTTATCATAGTTAAACGAAGTATATATAACCTATAACCATCCACAAAGAAGTTAACTTTTATATATTCCATGCCGATTATAGACAAACTACAATACTTGTAACATTGATGTTGAATCCATTATTTCTTTTGGATATAAAGAATGCAACCCTTTTACAGCCTTCGAAAGATAACATCATTTGACCATTCATGTTGAATAATAGGAGACTATGCAAATACTGACTTGAGTTGAACCATGTGTCTGCATTGAGGACGACAATAAATTATGCACTAATTGATATTGTTGCATGAAATATTTTTAACAATTTTTTCTACTAACAATTTATATTACGCTGGCCATAATTCTCAGCTAACAATTTTTTTCTGGAGTTCTTAACCACCTTAGCCATTTACATCAACATGATATCATCTTTTGTCTTTAAGTTTAGTCAAAGTTTGCATGAGCATATGTTGCTCAATAACAAAAAAGGAAAAAGATGGAAAAATTACGACAGTTTAGTGGTCTAATGACAATCAATCTCTTTTAATACCTAATTTTAGTTTTATATTTCCAAAAATAAATAAATAAAAAGATAACTAAAAAACATGCACAATCATTAAATATGACCATGCGTATTAAAGTGTATCAATTCTTCTAAAACACAACACAAATTAACCAAATTCTATTTTGTATATGTTTAAAAACATTTAATTTAAAGAATATATGTAGACCTATCAATGAATACTTCTATATGCGGATAGTTCCATAACCGCATCTGCATTCGAAATTATTTCATATATCGGATATCCATACCTGCGGATACGAACGGATATTAGATAATTATCTTATCCGCTAACAATCAATAAACCAATTAACATATATGCAAAATTTTGGTTTGATATAATCTTTTCCCAATCCCACTGATTATATAAGTATGCAAAATCGACAAATATGATGATAATAATAACTTTCGAATAGTTAATATACATTAAATGCACTTAGCATATACTATTAAATTAATAAACTATATATGTGTGTGTACATGTATGGATGTATGTGAATGTATGCGTATGTATGTATGTGTTTCACCGTACGAAAATATGCATAGTACAAACAATAAATTAAATGTATGTATATGGTATAAACATGGTTTTATATTTAATATATTTTATACCTGTAAATTTCATCATGTATGATAATGTAACTATCAACTGTGAGAAAGTAATTTTGGAAATGACGGTTAAAATCATTTTCCTAAAGCGACTTTAATGATTTTCTATTCACTATATCATTTTTAAAAACTTGTTTTTCGAGATAGTAAATATATTTAAAACTTTATTATGCAGATAGATAAAACCTGATAAAAAGTACTAAAGCAGTTGTTGTTTTCTTAACGACAAAGCTACTGGAGGAGTGTCATCCTATGAGAATATACGTTCATTTATCGCATATCACCATATATGATGTCCAATTTGATGAAGTACAATCTTTGGTTTACCTTTAAATCAAGGTTCGAAAACTCGGTTTCGGTTTCGGTCAATTGAAATTCTTAGTTTCGGACAATTTCGAAAATTTCGAAAGTTTCGGTTTTGATTTCAGTTTCGGTCCCGGTATTGATTTTTAATAACATGTTAATGAAAATGTAATAATAATCCTTTGTAAATAAAATGTAAAATATAGTTTATAAAAAGTAGAATACAACGTACAATATTATAACAAATAAACTAAACCCTAGCTAACAGTTTTAATTAACCATTACTTTATTAAAATAGAAAACTAATTGTTAGCCCAGCCTAACTTAAACATAAAGTAGTTAATCTATGTCCAGCCCAATACCACTGTACCCATTTCAAAACCCTAGCCACCAACAAACAGTCCATCGACTATGCTGTAGACTCGCCTCCAAAAAAAACATCGACCGACTATACTGCAGACAAAAAAAAAAACGAAAATGAATGAAATATCAAATGGTCGAGGTCGTCAATGAGATTTGAACCCTTTTCGGCTGGATTTGCTTGAAGTCGATGCAGAGATTGAAGTCGACGATGAGATTTCAGGTAGATCTTCAACTAAATGCTTGTAATTTTCAAAAGTTTCAAACGTTTTCTCTCTTCTCAACCGAAACCGGATTATTGCTAGGGTTTCGTCCCGGAGTTGACCGAAACCGAATCGAGGTGGTCGAAATTTCGCTATTCCGGCCGAAACCTCAAACCATGCTTTAAATGATTATGTTACATACTTCAAATTTATGAAGTACAGTTTACTGTCTAATCTTTAATGAGCAAAGTAATAAGTAATATAGTACAGTAATGAATACAATTTCCAACTGAAAGATTTATGTTTTGACAGTTGTATATTTTGACTTTAGTTGAAATATAAACCAAACTTCTTTTAAACAAAAATAAATAAATCAGATAATTCATAATTGCTAAGTTGTATAAAGATAACGTATTGAAAATGAGAAAAACTAAAGAACGTATAGACATAACTTCAAAAACAATTATGTTAGTATTTTGCCAGATATAGGAAGAAAAACTAAAATGAAAAATTTATTAGCCCTAACCCACTTTCTTTTTATACTCTGAAGTAAACTATGCATGAATAGTGACATGTTCCACATATGGGATAAACAAAGGGTTTTTTCTAGAAATAAATGCAAACAGAACTCATTTGCACATAGAAGTTCACTCTTTGACTGCTATGCTTTAGCAAATCATTCATTTTTGTTACAGTTACAGTTGAAAATTCAACTTTTCTTCTTGTATAATAAAAAATCCAGTAAATATTGCATAACTGGAATTAAAATATCATACCACGAAAATAAAAATAAACGAACACTTAAATGTAGAAAAATAAGATAAAATGCAATAAAGGTGGACTTTTTAAGCATCAAGATGTTAAAATCATGCCATACACACACGCACGCGCACACAAAAAAACGTTCTTAAACTTTGTTTGACAACATGGGAAATAAAATCAATTTCCTATAGCACTAACAATTATTAATCTATAATCACAAATTAAAGCTCAAGTTTACCCATTCACAGGAAATTTATGCAGCCTAGAATTCATAGCTATCAATAGGGATGGTACATATCTAATCTTATTATTAACCACTGCCCAAGAAGTTATACAATGTAAACATACATTATTTAAGATAGAGAAAAATAACTTACCATATTTGCTGGTTTAGATTCGATCCTTGGATATGAGAAGCCAAACGTTGTAAAATCAACTGAAATAGACCAATCAAGGACAACATGGATGGCACAATCATTGCAATATAGACATCCAATAACAAACCAAAAAACCTTAATCGAAAAATCGATTTCTACACGAAAATTACATAAATGGAGAGGAGCAACCATAGATCTAAAAACAACAACTACATATAAGATATTTCATAGACAGCAGGAGAAACCATAGATCTAAAATCAATAGCTAAATGTAAGATATTTCATAGATAGCAGGAGGCATTGGAGCTAAGGGGCGAAAGGAACGACCATAGATCTGAAATCAATAGCTAAATGTAAGAATATTTCATCAACAGCACGAGGAACTGAGTGATTTTGCAAAGTGCGCCAAAGGGATGAAATGAACCAAGGTAGCTTGCTCGTAGGGAAGGAATGGTGAATTTTTAACTAATTTGAATGGGAAGCGGTAGAATAAAAAAGAGGAGAAGAGGAAGATATTTATGTAGTTAACAGATATATGTTAATTTTTTCGTTATTAAATACATGTATATAGAATAATCATGGTACCAGTAAAAATACATGTTCATTTAAACCCACTTAGAAGTTTACATTGTTTGTCGCAGACCTAAACAGTTCTCTATTTGCATTTCTCCATCGTTCATTAGCAACATATAAAAATAATATAATTAAAACAAAATTGATGCAAGCTTGCATTCAAACTTGAATGACAAAAATATCAGTTAACCTTAACAAATCTCATGAAAAAGGAAAATAAAATATAATAAAACAGTACAAAAACTATATTTCCATAACCCAATTCAACAATTTTCAATATGTAAAAAAATATATTTTATATTCAATGATCACGTTGGTATTTTTTTATAGGGTTACTATATTACAGCTCTAATAAACTCATATGTGCAATCATCTGAACAACCAGATAACCAATCCTTGAGCTGTAGAATTGTATAAATATAAATAATGTTCATTATTCTCAAATGATAAAATAATATTAAAATTATCTAAACCTCAAAAGGAAAATGATGAATAATCAAATCATGCAAAAGACATATTGAAATTTACGATATTGAGAGTTTGCAACCGTGATTTCTACTATTAAGAAGTAATGATTATAGAAATAAGTAGACAACATTGGGCTGACTAAAAAATTCGATCTCTATGTTTATAAGAGCCTAAACATTAGGGTGCATGCATATTTTAGTATAACCCAAAAGCAAATTGTAAAATACCTAGAATAGAAGAAGCTCCAAGAATGTGGATTTCGGGATCTGTTTTCTATATAGATATTAAAATATAAAAAACTACATGAAGCAAACAAAAAATAGATTACAATATTAAAATTAAAGGAACAAAGTTTGCATCGAAAAATAGTAAAAACTGATGCAAATAGAAGAGACGTGTTTGAATTAGGTTTGCAACAGGACAAAAAAGGAGATGATTTTATGAACACACAACCTGCACTTATGAAAAGAAGAATGTGATGCATAATTAACGAAAAATAATGATTTAATGAAATCTCTGCAAACAAAAAAACATAAGTAACAGATGGACATAGAAATTTCTAAAACAATTAAAACAAAACGCACATCTTAAATTAAAAGTAAAAGATTTCCAATCATTGGAAGGAACCAAATGCTCTTTAGTAACAGTCATATACCTACTCAAAATCATAAACAAACAAAATCAAACTAAAATTTTCGATTCCACTTACCAACGACATATGTCCAACCAAAAGTTTAGAATTTTGGATTCTTTATGGTTATAAAGGCATAACCCTGAAGGCAAAATCTAGCCCTGTCATAATATATAAACGTATATAAGGAATAAGTTAAATCCACCAAAAGGTTTTTGATATATTATTTAAAATTCATGTATGCCATATGCAAAAAAGAATCCATGATTTTTTTTATATTGTTGGGAAAAATCAATACAATATTCAAGATTCGGTAATGCCATGTATATCAAAATATTTGTGAATTTTTTGTGGTGCTACTAAAATGAAAATATAATTTCTTCTTGTATATAAAATTGAATTTGAAAGCAGACATTAAGACCAAGATGAAATACAACAGGCAGATGTAGTTGAGCATGTAAGCAAACTTTTTTTTTTGCGAAAAAGTTAATAAAGAAATAACCTAAACACAATTAAATTAATTTTCCATATAAAAATAGATCATAACATCCTATGTGGTTAGCATATAAATTTACAAGAAAAACATGAAGTGCAACGGACACGAAAATAAATAAATTTTCTAAGATTCAGCTTGTTAAAGATTCAGCTTCAACATAACAAAAATCACCTCTTTAACATGGACTTTGTACTTTCCCCTACAAAGGATTAACCATGTTTAGTAATCAACCTCATTAGTCTCAGAAAGTTTGTATCCAGAGGTTGCACCTCCTAGTTTTGGAATGATGAAGGATTTAAAATATGATAGGAAACCTTGTATTGAACTGCTTTGCAACCCAGGCATGCATCTATTACTACTGCCTTTAAAGTGGAAACCCTTGCTTCAAACTATAAACATCATAGAGTTTAATATTTATATGCAAGTAGTTTTATACTTATGCATTCACATTGCTTATGAATCATAATACACTAGAGAGCTTAGAAATCAACTGGATTGTACCTTTAAAGTGGCAGTAGTGGACATTGTGGTACTGAAGTGTCACTTACTGAGTCAGTTGCAAGTAAAAAAGGTTAAAATATGAACATATATTTGCCGGCAATAGTGAAATTCCACGCACCTTCCTTTCAAATTCCATATCCACGTTAATTGGTTATTTTAATTTATCTTGTCTCCTACATACATAAGCATTCTACCTGCTTTCCACATCAACCGTAGCTAGAGTTTCTCAGTCATAGAATATAATATAGAGCAGTCAACTACCATTAGTATAAATTAGTTAACGAGTAGAAGTTTCATGATGGCCAGATGTAAAATGTCCAGATGGACCAACATTTTCTCACTTGTCAAAAAGAAAATTAATATTTGCATAAATACACTTCTATGTAGATGAAAAATCCTAAAATCGAGTTAGTAATACTTTTGAAATTCAAGATTATTTTGATGTCACATAATCATTAAGATTGTTTGCTTTTTCAAATCGTTGGCTAAAATCGTCGTAACCACATCTGAGAGTAGTTACTACGGTAAGATTTTTATTTTACCATATATTAGACTTTAGTTACAATTGTTGACAACAAAAATGAGATGTAGTTACTTTTAATCGTTAGCTAAAAACCACGATTGTAAACTCTTCTATGTTCGAATCTCACTCAATCATCATAACCAGATGCAAGGTCAGCGTAGAAATTTTGCAAATCCTCATAAATCAAATTTAAAGTTTTATATATAAAAAGACAAAGTAGTACCACGATTATTTAAAATTAAATATTCTATGCATGAAACAAATGCACCATAGCTTAAAAAAGAGTTATCAAGACAATGATAAGTTTTGCAAAGTGTAAATTAGCTTAGGTTTTTCATGTAAAACCCGAGAGAACAAATTATGCCAGGAGCAACGAAATTAAAAAAATGGTCAAATATTTATGGAAAATAGGATTGGATTATATTAGTGCAGCGTTGCAATTTACAAAATTCGTGGACGAAAGATTCAAAATTTTTTCTCACTTGGTATAAGTTTGAATATCATAAATTATAGGGGTTTAACAGTACTGTAAATTTATGGATGGTTACAGTACCAACCTTTAATAGTCTGGTGCAAGTTTGAACATTATAAAATAATGAGCCATAAAAATATTATTTATAGAGCTTTGTATTACTATAGCTATATCACCACCGTAGTTATTATGGAATAAAAAACTTAAATTTCTGCAAGTATATAAAAGCAGTGGCATCAATTGAAATAAACCAAAAGTCAATAAATAGTGCAGTTGCATTAACCCTCGTAAAACTGAAATTGTAAATTTTGAACAATCAATTGTTTTTTATATCAAGAATTTAATAAAGCCATTAATGCACATCCATTCACATTACAACCTTACCAATCTGGTAAACCATAAACACACAAAAACAACATCGTGATATAGCTGAATTAACTGTATTAAGAACCAAGTTTAATGCGGATTCCAAATGAACATGTAAGAAAATAAAGTTAGAAAGCAATCGATGGTGTTATGATTTATGAGCTAAAAGCAAGAAACATGTGAAGTGCATGGTTTAATTTATTAAAAATTGTAAGAAGCTATGTGGTAAGATCGTATAATATGGAATAGTGGAATGGTCTAGGTAAATAGCAATAAGTAATAGTAAAGTAGACACCAAGACTTTATACTGGTTCGGACCTCTTGTCCTACGTCTAGTCCCTAAGCTCCTCTTGGGAATACTAACTAACAATCTTCACTTAACCCGAAGGAATAAGTTTACAATTTACCCGAATAACCGAACGAGATTTCTTGCCTCAACTACCGAAGAGGACTTCAACTAGGTACAAAGAGTATTTCTGACTTGTTGTGTTCTTGATAACACTAATGAGTTTAATAGAGTACAACTTTCCTATAATCTTATCCTCAAGAATATGAAATGTGATTATGAAGATTTAGGAAATATAAATTGCTACGAATCAAAAAATATTTAAGATAAATCAGAGATTCAAGCAATTAAAGTGGTTTGTGAATGCTTTTGAAAACTTAAGTAATCTGAAAATATGATCAAGATAATAGAGAGATTAAAGCTATTAGAATTGGTAATTTGCAAATGATAGAAACATATATTTATAGGTGTAGAAGAGGTGTATCTATTTGCAAAAGGTTCAGGCAAGAGATGCATCCATTACCATTGGAGAATGGTTGCAACTTTTGGGAAGAAGGTGTCCCTTCATAAAAAATTCGCAGGTTCAAATTCAGTCGACTGAACAGAGAATTTCAGTCGACTGAAACTGTGCATGTTGTATTTGTGTAACAGGTTCAGTCGACTGAAATGTCCTGTTCAGTCGACTGAACTGATAATTTATGCACAGTGAACACTTTAACTAAAATATGAAGTTGTATAATGTGTTTTTGTGTTTGTGCAAGCTTCTTGAGGATAGATTTTAACAATAAAACTAAGACTAAGACTTATATATAAAAATTACTCATGATATCCTTGATCTTCATAGTCCTTCCTTTAGCTTTGCACATATCTCTTACTTTTTGTTGAATCACATTATTATTGATCAAGATATAGCGTACCAAAAAAAATATTTAAAAAAATAAAGAAAACAATGGATGTCTAAAATTATTTGAAATTTCAGAAACAAAGTTTGAATAAAAAATATCAAAATTTCCACCCAAATTAATAAAGCATGTCTAGCCATCTTAAATGTGTAAAAAATGGAACAAAAATTGAATTACAAAGGTTTATTCCAATTCAAGTGCAATAATATTCATGAAAATTTTATATAAATTGAAACAATTCAAGGTTTTTACTGTCTAAGAAAATTAGTAGGGCACTAAATATATTACAATTGAACTAAAATTTATCAACCTTTTATGCAATAGATAATCAATGACAAAATATTTTTGTTTGGCTGACTATCTATATTAAGTGGAAAAAAAAGAATGAACCAAAACAAAATGAACTAATAATCTTAAAAATATAAAAGTTCACTTCATTTATGCTAACAGAATCTAAAAACCAAACATTAATATAATACAGAAAACAATATGTTGATAATAGTTTTACCTGAATGGGAATGAATTTGAGATCTTGTTAACCAACTTCTCCTCAAATCAAGGGAACAACTAAAATTTTAGGAACAAGGTCTGCATAAAAAATATATCAAAATTTCCATCCAAATTAATAAAGCAACAAACATGGTTTAGCTATCCATAAAAAGTAAAAAAATTGAGCAAAAATTGAATTGCAAATGTTTATTCTAATTCAAGTGCAATCATATTCATGAAAATTGTACATTAATTGAAACAATTCAAGGTTCTTGCTTCATATGAAAATAGAATCTAAATACCAAACTTTAAGATAGTACGGAAAATTCAGTGAAACAATAGGTCAGATCTTTCTGGTCTTAATGATGGAACATGGTTTTAAAGTTTAACTAATAAAATCCAAAATAATGTAAAAAACAGCCTAATAAGAACATCGAACAGCTAGTGTTACAAAATTATTCAAGAGTATCAAAAATTAGCTGATAATGATTTATTCCATCTTTTTTTTTCAAAATTGAATGTTGATGCCACATTCCCTCTATAAAATGGAAAGTGGATAATGCGCTCGTACAATGTGCAGCTATTGTCGTCTCTACCGTAGCCTAAGTGTCGCAAAAACTACATTAAACAATACTTATCATAAAACAACATTCATCATATTGACTGTTTATAAAAGGAACAGAAAGAAGAACAATAACCCGAACAAAACGTCAGCATAAAACCGAAGAGGGAAGAAAAAATCTAGTTGACCCAATAGGAAAAGTTGATACCCACAATTTAGCAACTCAAGCAACATCCAATCAGAACGAACAAAAAAACAGATGGTAAACAAATAGAAACAACATTCAATCGGAATGAAAGGAATAAAAATGTTAACCAATCAATGAGAACATCAACAACATACCCGAACAATAGGAGTTTTGGACGATTGAGGCAGCAATAAACTGCTTGATGCTCAAGCGCGGTAGCACAACAATGAAGAGAATGAGAAGCGTTAAAACGATTCAACGACGATTATGAATTTAGCAGATAGAAAAGTAGAAAGAAAATCGTGAAATTAGGTATTAATGGTTACCTGTTGTCCATGTGGAAGCGAACGAAAAAGAGAAAAGGCGCGACGATCGGAATTTCGGAGCTGTAAGGGTCGGGTAGAGCTCCGGAGCTGTAGGTGCTAGTGACTGTTATCAGAAGAAAGGTCAACGTCGATGTATTGGCAAAGGCACAAATCTGGGGACATTACTGTTTAGGATTTGAAGTGGAATGAAGCCTGGAGAGGGATACGAATGGAAAGGAATAAAATACGCGGCCTTTCATTTCACAAAATGCTTCAGAGGTCTGTGTGCTTTTCAAATGTAACTCAATAATAATATAATAGTATAGATACATACATAGATGTAGGCTTCATGTTCAAATCTTTGGCACATACGAAACCAAGACTATTGGCCATGGGGTTCTAGGACCACTATTGTAAAATAAGATGGGAAATTAGTGATAGAAAATGTTGTATAACGGCGATCGGACCAACTTCCATTTCCAGCACGTGGTGTACGTGTATGAGTTGACACATACTTATTGTAACAAAAGAAATCTCCAATGTTACGTACCTATCAACTCATGTTTATACATCGCATCTCCATCAAGTTTTAGCAATTGTAGACTATTTCAATTCCAATTTATCGTTACTTTTTCCACATGTGAGACAACCCTAACGGAAAACAGCAGGATGTCTTTGAACAAGTTGTTTGGATGTTAATCATTGGAGGAGTTAATATTTTAGTGCACAAGTAATTAGCTTAAAGATGGATATTTCTTGAAATTGAGCTATAGCTATACAGTCCTTAGACGTATCTTGATATTTTATCTGCACTGTCCACTCAGCGTATATTATATTTTGGAAACACAATTACCCTTAGTTTTGTTCCTTTTCCATTTCTAATCTTGTAGGAGATGCAAAAGCTATTCTTGCAAGAGCACAAGCTACCTCAGAAGGTCTGAAGAAAGTATCTGAGGCCATGCTATCAGGCGGAGGCCCTGAGGTAACAATAATTCAGTCACAAAGTTTTGTTCTGCATCAGATGTTTCCAGTTACCTCTTACAAATGTGCAGAAGAATGACAATGGCATGAATTTTAACTGAAATTTATGTCCATTTTTATTTATTATTTTACTCCTGTAGTGTGTTCAAATGCGCTGAACATATTTTTCGCTTCTTCATGTGTAGTCAAGCACTTATGAACTCTGGCGTTGCACTGAATTTTAGCGTGGCACTCTTTTGGGCAAAGTAACATACCAAACATGCCTTTTATGTTTGTTAGAGTGGTTAAGTTTTATTTAAAATATGAGTTTTAATTGACACCCGTAAATTCATATTGAATTTCAAATAAATCCATATATGTAATACTTTTCAATGTCATCTGTCTATCTATATGTATGTATTTCTTTTTCGAAAGTTGGATCTCTCTCTCTCTCTCTCTCTCTCTCTCTCTCTCTCTCTTTTTCTCTAATATCTATATTATTAATTGACCAAAATGATAAATGTTAATTAAAATGTAATATGACTTTACCCATAAGAACAAGAAATTAAATTAAGCATAATAATATAATCAAGTTGTGGCTTATATCACAATAATTTACTATAGACATACCAAGAAGCGGAGGGCTTATTTTGTTAATATAAACAATTTTGGATATGATTCCGCGCTTCAAGTAAGGAGGAAATAATTCGAGAAGTTGCGGCTGTTATTCCTAGTAGTGTACCAGACACTACTATAATATAAACAATTTTGGATATGATTCCGCGCTTCAAGTAAGGAGGAAATAATTCGAGAAGTTGCGGCTGTTATTCCTAGTAGTGTACCGGATACTACTATATTAACAAAATAAGCCCTCCGCTTCTTGGTATTTCTATAGTAAATTATTGTGATATAAGCCACAACTTGATTATATTATTATGCTTAATTTAATTTCTTGTTCTTATGGGTAAAATCATATTACATTTTAATTAACATTTATCATTTTGGTCAATTAATAATATAGATGTCAACAAAAGATTGAATTGAAGACAAAAATATAACTTCAATATAATACGACAAAAATATAACTTCAATATAATACGTAATTTTTTCTTAATTTTGCATTGACGTAATACAAATAGTCGGAATCCAAATATCAAATTTAGAAAAATAAAGTATCACAAAGAGGACATCTAGTCTAGATAGAATGATATCTTTAATAACTATATTTCGCAACAAAATATAAAATATTTATGACGGCTATTAATTATTTGATCTAACATCACTAGCTTTTTTGGTGTATCAGAAGTTCTAATTTAACACTTAAAATGTTCAAAATACAATTTTATTTTATAGTAAAATTTAGTGTAATATGCAGTACCAAAAAAAAAAAAGGGGGGGGGGGGAAGAAAACTTTATTATGTAGGCAAAGCTGTAGATCCTAAAAACCTTCTACGTCCATATCCATTTTTATTAATTTTTTACAATTTGACGACTTTTACTTGATTATGAATTTTCAACTCTTAATTTTTTTTCCTTTTCTTTTTTATAGTTTTAATAAGTAGGTTTTCAAAGCAGATACTCATTCTTTTGAATTTTTTTTTGTTTTGCGCTTTAATGAAAAAATCAATTTTTTTTTTACTTGTTTTAATGTTTATGATTATGATTTTAGGTTTGCAATTTTTTTATCAGTACGTATAAAAGATGCAGCCTTGTCATTCGACAACATACTCTAAATAATAATTTTACATACAAAAATAATCAGTGATCCGAATGCAGACTTGTGTTCTTTTCTCATGTTTTTCCACATGCATATGCATCAGTTAAAAACCATAGCAAGCGATTATGTATTGAACAATAGTTAATGTACATGTATGCTTGTAGGCTGCAAGTTTGAGCATCGCTGAGCAATACATTAAAGCATTTGCAGGAATCGCTAAGGAGGTTAGTCAACAATCTCTCAGTCTGTACATCTTTCCTATTAACTATTCCTTATATTACATTTCATTTTACAGGGAACAACAGTATTGCTACCTGGTGGCTCTGAAAATCCATACTCCATGATGGCTCAAGCTATGACCTTGTTCAAAACATTGAATGCTTCTGAAAACAAAAGGATTTCTAGTGACCCAAGATTCGAGCGTTCTGGCGTTGATAACACTACCTTTGAAACAAAGCTACATGAAATTCCAGATTCTAATGAAAATGTCAAAAGGTTCTCTCTTCGGAAAAACATGAAGTAGAACTATTAAGGTAAATTTTTACTTTTATTGCACGGTAATGTGCATTCTACTGAAAGAAAAAAGTGCATAGAATTACAAAAAAAACATCGTAACAATTTAGTGTTTTGGGAAAAATAGCATAACATTTTTCTGATCTTCAAGCTTCCTTTGTTTCATGGAATGGAGATCAGTCTTATAAAACGCTGGAGCTATGTTTAATATTTCAGACTATATGTCGTACATGTATGGATTGTTCATTCAGTGATACTCAGCTGTACAGCTATGAGCATAGCCAACTGGGTGAAGTGAATGAAATTTCAGAGTAAGGTTTTACTCAGCTCTACCCACCACATAGGTCAGTGTAATAATCAAGTGACTATGACGATATAAATTTTACCCTTTTAACTTGTTAGATAATGGCTGCTTGTCAAATGGCAGCGTCATTAACTTTAAGGTTTGAAATAACTACGAGTTTACGAAGCAAGTATGAAAATTTAAACCTGTTGTAATATTGTGAAATATTGTTGTATTAGAGTAGTCGACTGACGGAGATCCTCTCCAACAGAGGAGATCTATCCCCTGGTAGAATGCTCAATCAAATCAATGTCTCAATGTCAAAGACAAGTATAATAACCTTTGCCGAGGAGAGCAGTATAAAATCAATGCTGGAATATTGTTTTGTGATGATGCTCCCATCTTTCCACTATCCAGCATCTTGCGGATGAGGTGAAAACTATCAGAAACTTCATTGTGGCCAAATCCTTATTTGTGTTTTTCAATTGAACGTGGTTTTGCCACTATACTTTATTCAAACAATATTAAGAAAACGATGTTGGAAGTTTTTTCAGAATGTTTGTCAATTCCGTCGATGGATGGTCGAGAATGGGGTGATGGTGGAAGCTGCGAACCGATGGTAAAATTCTATTGATCGGTGGTCATGAAACAATATTGTGTAGGGTATTTTAAATTTTTTAAAAAGACACAATGGAAATCTTATTGATTGAATTTTCATCATTAATAATGTTGTGTACATATATATGTAAGTGTTTGTGTGTATGTACTTATATACATATATATATATATATATATATATATATATATATATATATATGTATGCATGTATGTGTATACACGCACACACACATGTACACACACATATACATACATATACATAGATATATGTGTGTGTGTGTATGAGCAACTCACTTGGCACCCTTGTTTGACAACACTTCAAATCTCCTCTATTTTCAGCCACAAGTTTTTATTTAAATATGTTGTGAGTGGGAAGAGAAAAAAAGGATTATTTAAATGGAAACTCGGGGTGAATATCAAGGGGCTATATGGATGCTGTACTGTTTGAGGTGCAGTTGAACGCTGTTCTATATGCGTGTGTGTATATACATATACATATATTCATACATATGTATATAAGCACCCCCGTATTACATTCGACTTTAAAACTAAACTTTCCCAATGAACTCTTGTACTTCCTCCTCGCATTGTCAAAAACAACTTAGTGTTCTTTTCGGTTTGATTCAAGCAGTCACAGACTTGAATCAAACAACTCCATTTTATTTTAAGAGAGATTTTCCGATTTTCCGATTCAATTCTGTTGTGACAAATGAAGGAAACATCTTTTAAGAGACATCGATTCAAATTGCGTCTTAGAGTTTTGTATCAGAGATAATTGCCAAAATCATCTTCCATCAAATGGCACCACTTTGTTATTTACATTAAAGCAACACAAAAAATATACTTTGCATTTTTTAATTTTGCTTTTACATTTTTAATGCTAAATTTTTTTATTTACATTTTATATATACATAATATGTAACTATTAATTACTTTGAAAAAATAATTTTCATCTTTACATAATTGTTTTTTCATGTTGTCGATAAGTGAAAAATATTTTACCTTCAAAAATGTGTAAATTTTGTTCATTTTGCATGAAAAGTATATTATGCATTTTCTAGGGGTGGGAACGGTCGGTAAACCGACCCGATCGGTTAATTTCTACGGTTAACCAAAAATCACAAACGGTTCGGTTGACCGATGGTCGGTTAATGTTGGTCAGATAGTACCGACCGAACCGGTAATTTTACACCGCGGTTAACCGTTGATTTTAATTGGTTAACGGATTAATCGGTTAACCATTCAAAACACACAGTTAACCGAATGCTTTTCTCAAATTTACAAGAATGAAACATTACACATTACGCATTACATAGCTCATTAGTTCATATCAGATAAACAGTTTAGTGTTACAAACATGAAACACTACAAATATTACAACATCTGTTACAAATAGATCACTGAAAACCGCACATGTGCATTCAACACAGCGATCAACACACATCATAGAATCAAAATTAACAAGTTACACATTAGTTCATTTGCCTATCAAATACAGGTATAAAGCAAGTGAAATGAACAACACATTAGTGATAAACAAAAACCGTGTGCATCTACCATTCTTCAAATCCAAACTGCATCCAGTCTTCTAATAATTTCACCACTGCCGAGACATTTATCATGTAAACAAAAATAAGCAAATGAAGTGGGCGAATTCTAACACAAAAGAATTAAAACTGAGAGGAAATGAACATGTTGTGAAAAATTATGAGCATGTTGATATACTAAGTTACTGAACAATAATGCTGTAGCCTGCTCACTTAGATAGTTTAACTGCAATCAAACGTGAATTAAAATGCAATTATATTTAAACCGGACTAAATTTATAACTCACAATTTGCAATTTGTTCATGTTTTAATAAACAATCAGCTTTTGCTTTCCCAGATTGACACATATAGATAAATAAATATTTATAAGCTGATGCACACACAGCCTGATATGGGAATAATGCACCTATAGGAGTTGTTACCAAGTTTTAACTAAATGCACATATACATGAAAGGTATAAAGAACGAGTCAACAAATAACACATGAAGAATGTAACAAAATAGTTATATAAATAGCACATGCAAGTTTCTTGTTACAAAACACATGGCTATAATTACCATAAATTAAAGTAATGAACGAAAAGCTTACGGTTCAAAACATCCAGGCTATCATTTTTTCTTTTTTTCCTTTCTTTTGCTAAAGTGAATATGGTCGCCTTCTTTGTGCATGTAAATTCATCTATTGCTAGTTTAATTCGCATTTAATTGCATAGAACATGTATACAAATCAATCATGCATTCAGATTGAGTAAAATGAATTTCGTTCATAATATTTCAAAGCAAAACTGAATTCGAACAGAACAACTATTTTATAGATTTTTCAACTAAATAAAACTCACGTTATTCCTTTCCTACGAGCATTCTCTGGAGCTTAGTGCAACTCGACTGCAGCACGGAAGCGAAATAGAGGCACGGCACAGTAAGACGGTAAAAGAAAGGAGGCGAGATAGAAATTCATTGATCGATTTGAAGGAAAGTTTCCCTTTTGTTGAAAGAGAAAATTGTAGATCTAGGTTTTTTTCTTTACCGGAACGAGATGAAAATGAGAACTGAATTGAAAGTGGCGTGATAAAACTAAGTTTGTCTAGGATATTGGATGGGTCGGGTTTCAGTGTTTGGGGTAGGAAAAATTATTTCGGTTAACGGTTAACCGAAATATATAAAAGCATTGGCCGTTAACCGACCCGATTTTGGTCGGTAAAAGTCGATCGGTTAACCAAATGTTCGATTAACTGATTAAGTCGGTTAAAGCGGTTCGGTTAAGGTCGGTTAAATCGGTTAAGTCGGTAAAATGCCCGCCCCTAGCATTTTCTGTAGTTGATTTGCAATTACATGTATTTGCAATTTTATTTCATTTTTTTAATGCATTTTCAGAAATTCATATTGTGTGCATTTTCAAAAATACAATAGTTTCTTATTTTTTCATATCAATGGACGTAGTTTATGCAATTATATATATATTTTGTAATGTTTTTGTATTTTAATAAAGTATGACATTGTAGCGGCTTGTTATTTGCTGATGCATGTAATAACCCCTTAAAATGAGTAAAAAACACGAGATGGAAAAGTGCCACCGAGAGAGCTTGACTTAAAAGGAGGTGGGGTGAGGCGGGCCAATATACATTCCTAGCGCACGAAAGTAGGTTTAATAAAAGTTTCAAAGTTATGTTCATTTATCGTTTCTATACATGTAAGATGTAAATATATAGTCGTAATTTAATTTGTTATTGATATTTCGTGCGTTTTCATGTTATTTTAAAATGTATGTGTATTAAATTTCTTTGGAAGATGCGAAAAACTTGTTTGTTTGTAAATTTTAGTTGCAAAATGGTGTGTTAGAGCTATCTTCACAATTGTATTTGTTATCCGAGTTTTTAACCCAGTAGAATTCAAAGGAAGTCGGAACGGCTTCGTCGAGTCAGAGCAACTTAAGAGCCAAGCAAAAGGAGTAGAAGAACCAACTTAGAAAAATTAGAGTAAAAGAAAGCAAAAACATGCTAAGGTGACCATAAGGTTCGTTCGTAGTTCCACCAATTCTCTTGCATCGTGATCCAATAGGTATTCTAGGAATGATTGCTAAGTTTGATGGAGTACCAAACTAGTTAGATTGAGAAGTGAGCATTCGTCTGATTCAACCAGCAGTCCAATGCAACCAATGTATGAATCATCATCAAAACAAGACAACAAGCTACGAATTTAAATAGAGAACACCAACACGAGACAACAAATGCAACTCAAAAGACGGAGTCCAAAAATCCACTAAGTGCATGGATCACTAGCGATCCATGCACGATCCATACGATTGTGCTAGATTGCCATGAAGTTTAAAAGAAAAGATGAAGGAGAGCATCCTAAGTAGTTGAATCGTCAACGAACCAAAAACTATGGATCCCTAGCCATCCACCGCCTATGGATCACAAGCGATCCATCAAATTGACTCGGTTGCTATGAAACTTTCAGTGCACCTTCGTATTTCCAAAGGCAAGCTTCTGGCGTGGCGACCTAGCCCAATAGCTCTCCAATCCCTACAAATATAATCCTATCTGCAACATAAACATGATCTTCTGGAAGGCTGATAGAACCCTGCAGAGATTATTCTTCACTCTTTTCCTCCCATACAATAGTCATATAAGGGTTTGTTGTGATTCTCCAGTGAATACTTGTACTTGTGGCTTGATCTAACCTAGAAGATTCAATCATATTGTAATCCGATTCAACTTGTAACAACAGTCAGTTAATAGAAAGTTATAAAGTGAATGCAAGCTTCATTAACAGCCAAACCGCTATAAAAATCTTCTTGTTTTTTTACCGTTTCTGCTCTTTTTACATTTATTCTCTATATTATTCTCTTTAAGAACAAGGCTGGTGCTTTCGCACTCAATCTAGATATTGATCCATTTTTTTGGGTTAACATTTTGGTGCTTTCACTGAGAACCTAACTCGGGCTTGGATCTAACTATCTACTTTGGATCAGATAAGTCCAGAAGTTAGGTCCTTAATCTCGGTTCAAAAAATCTACTGCTAAGAATCAATGGCTCCGGAAAGAAAGAGAACTGCTTCTGGAAGATCCATATGGACAGTAATAGTTGGAGAAAAAATGAATCATCAATAAATCGAAGTAAATGGCGCTAACACATGAGATCATGTGCCCGGATCCTCTAATCAACGCGAAGTTGTTACAAGAGATGAATTGAATAAAATGGTTGATGAAATCAATCACAGAATGAAAGACAGTCAGAGAGCACTTATGGACAAACTTAATGCCCTCTTGACCTTACAATCACATCCTGCTTCAAGAACCATGGCAGAACCTTCGATTACCGCAGAATAAGAAAATTCTTTCGTTTCTGGCCTTAACAGAAGAAACGGGAAGCAGCCGCAAAAAGGAGTGATAGCCGGGACCGTGGGAATCGAGGCAGAATGAAACACAAGCACTCCACCAACTACAAGGCAACAACTATGAACATGAACCTAGGAGCAAAGACCCCACAAGAGGATATAGCCATGGACCTCTCCGATTCGGAAGGTTGAGAGCAACTTAATGACGGCAAGTTGGAAAAAATGCTAATGCATTCGATAACTCCAGGGATGTCCAAACTGCCCCAATCAAACCAACCGCAAGTCAGCGGAATCCCGAGGTAGTGGCTCTTCCAAAGACATGAGAGCCTAGGCTTTAGCCCACCTACCAAGAAAACACTCGGTGTAGTTACTGACAGCCGACCTCCAGACTATCAGACATCTGAGACATATATCGTTGATATGGTCAAGCGACTGATAGATGGGGATAATATTAGAAGAGATGATGAGTGGGGATCTGCTCGAAGTCGGACTCCCTTCACTGTTGAGATCTTGAACGAGCGATACCCAGAAAAGTTCATTATTCCAACTATTCCATCCTACGACGGAACGAGAGACCCGAAACCCCATCTATACAAGTGCAGTTGGTAAATGGACGGAGCGAATGCTTCAGATGCCGTGCGATGTAGATGTTTCTCGATTTCCGGCAGGGAATTGCTTTCATGTGGTTCACTAGACTTTCGTCAAGATCCGTCTCCACTTTTGATCAGCTAGCAACAAGATTCCTTGATCAATACAGACTTCACACGACACGACCTAAAGATGTGATGTCCTTGTCTGGTCTATTCCACGGACGAAATGAATCTCTGAAGTTTTCCATGAACCGGTTCAATACCGAGGTGACAGAAGCAAGCAATCCAAACGAGGATATGGTTTTTATGGCCCTGGTCTGAGCCATCCACCCGAAACTGAGTTCGAAAAATAGATCAAAATGAAACAACCTACCACTAGGAAGGACTTCAACCGTAAGGCGAGTCAATACTTGAGATTGGAAGATGCGTAGGAGTTAGAAAGGAAATCTACTGGCTTACAACCGATGAACAATGGGCAGAGTGGTATGGCGATAAACCAGGATGTAACGACCCGTAATTTATGGATGTTAGATCGTGTGGGAAAATTAACTCGTGTAGAGATTAACTCGTGGGGGAAAGCTTGGGTCGGTATTCATGAGTCGTAGATGACCTAAGCTTATACGAGTTAAGGAATAGGTTGTTAGCAAGTTAGTAATTGGAATAGGTTAATATATTGCGACCTAAGGTAACTAACGAGTTAAGGGTTTGGAGATAGGTCGTATGAAGATAGGTCGGTGATACGACTTAAGGTGGTAGATGAGTTAGTGTTTAGGTCGAGTGGAGCGACCTATGGAAGTAGCGACCTAAGGAAATCCCTGTGTAGTTAGGTTGGTTGAGCGACCTAAGGGGTGAGCGACCTAAGACAGAGGGGCGACTCAAGATAGTACGACCTAGTAGATAACAGGTTAGAGCGACTTAAGTATTCGAGCGACCTAGTAGAATGGGCGACCTATAGGGATGGGAGACCTAAAGGTTAGTGGCTTAAGTCGGTAGGACGAGTTAAGGATAGGTCGCGTGTGTTGTTAGGTCGGCTGTGTTTTAGGTCGTGTGGCCTGGGTGTGATTCTGTGTATAGTTAGGTCGTTAGACGACTTATAGATGTTAAGTTGTTAAGTCGCGTAGGAGCTTGGGTCGGTAGGTCGTTGACTTGGGATTTGTTAGGTCGACTGTTGTGTTGAGTCGGCAAGGAGTTGAGTCGGCTATAGTATAAGTCGTTGAGACCCTGTGTTAGGATTAGGTCGTGAGTCGCATGTAGGCCGAGTCGTGTGGAGTTGCTAAATCGTTGAGTCGGCCATCATGTTAAGTCGTAGAGTGATGAGTCGTTTTCCCTGATGAGTCGTACGACCTTGTGTCTTAGTGTGTTGAGTCGTAAGTCGTTATAAGGCAGTGTTTTTAAGTCACGTGCATACTGTGGGCCTTAGGTCGTAATATAGTTAGGTCGTAGCATGTTAGGTCGGCAACGACCTAAAACCGAGCTACGAGTTACGACCTAAGGGGGCGACTAGCCTATAAATAGTGGAGTTTTGCTCACTTTTTGGCACCGGTTTTTGAAGCGACGAAGTGCTGCCATTTTGAGAGCTCGACTACAACATTTCTTCACTTCTTTTCTCCCCTTTGATCGAGTGCTAACATCCATCCAAGATCGAAGATCAAGATTGAAGATTGAAGAGCCAAAGTTGAAGATCTTCATCCTACAAAGCTAGATTTCATCGTTTGAAGCGAGGTTTTGCCGGATCAAGCTTGGGTATTTGCTGTCCAGATCTGAAGTGGGTTTCTTTTGAGGTGTTTAGGTGTTTTGGTGAGTGGTAGTTATCTCTCACGCGGACCCAAAGGAGTATATTGGATTGGTGGCTTGTTTGAGTGTTAAAGTTAGAGATTTCATGCATTTTTCTTAGTTCCAAGACTAGATTCATTACTTTTGAAGATGTTTACCTATGCAAGTTCAATTAACAAGTTATAGAGACAAAACCCATGTTTTATATTTGATAGATCTATGCTAAAATCCATGATTTCATATATGTTAGACTTATGCTCATTTATTTACGAAATTGCCATTATAGTTGATATTGCTTGATTAGATCTTGTTTGAATGCTTGATTGTTTGGATGTATGATTGATTTGATTGTCTCGAGTTAGCTTGTAGTTGATTTGGGACAAGATGGTTGAAGATGATTCAAAAGCTAAGTGGAAAGGCTCTTGAATGGTGAAAGCTGCTGTGGCATATGAAGCGGATGATGAAGCTCATATGGATGGGTTCGAGGACTTTGCTATAGTTAGAGGAAGCGAAGTATGATGACGAAATGGACTTTGCCATGATATGTTGAGGCGAAGTATGATGATGAGATGGACTTTGCTAAGATGCGTTGGAGCAAAGCATGATGTGGAAGCCTTGGTTTAATCCAGACGGGATCATCCCAAGCATGTTGATTACTCGATGATGCGGTTCGAGTTGGTGGATAATGGTGGGCTCGAGAGGTGCTTGAGCTATAATGGGAATAGTCGTCGAGGAGGATGACTAGAAGGCTGAGATCTTATCGTTATTGAAGGTTCTAGCAAGCTCAAAGCAAGAGTACGTTGGGTAGATCCGTTATACCCAGGCGTGGGTCATGATGACGTGCTAGTACTCTGGGTAGATTCGTTATACCTAGGCACGGGTCACGAGGACGTGCGGAGTTATGTCTAGAACCGGGTTTGCCATTAGCCCTTGACGGATGGTTGAAAGATGTGTTGGTCATTCAATTAACGATAAAATCAAGGCAATGATAACAGTGATAGCCAGAGTCATGGATGTTGGCTGTATCATCATTCGGTCTCAAGAGCGGTGTTTTCTGGGTGCTTATCTGATCTTGGTTTAGGCCTTGGGGGTTTGTACTTGGAAAACATCGACCTTGACTCGAGTGATTATTGCTTTACTTTAATTATCTGCTTTGCTATGCTTGCTTCTCCTTAGTGTGTGTCTGGGGGCTATCAATGTAGAAAGAGGTGGAGTGGGATTATTTGGGTTCCTATTCCTTTTATCCCTTATGCTCTTTTGGTATGTTTGATAGTTGATTTACTGCTCACTTAGACTTTGTCTGACTCAAGGTTTTATGTCTCCTCTTATTACCTTGGGATGTTCATCCATGTTTGGGATGGGCAGACTAGGTGACAGGTGGCAGGTGCTGATCTTAGTGGCTTACGCTGATGATGACGAAGACGAGCAGGAGGCTTTGCATATTATTCTCATATTCTATGTAATGGATATTCCGCTGTTTGTTGATTAATCTGAGTGCTATGTAATGAGGCTTCTTGTATTCTTGATTCAGACTATGTATGAAGCTATTATGATTAGATGATGATATTCTGTTCTATGGGAGCTTCACTATATTATATTTCTCTATTGTATTTTATCCATGCGCTGTGAGTTTTACGATAGAGTCTGTGATGTTTATTTTACCCTTGACGGTCACTCATGGCTGCCTGACACACTTTCAGCGCACCATTCCCTTGTTTCCGTGCGGGAGTCATGGGCGGTCGTCACATTTGGTATCAGAGCTTTGGTTAATCGATTTTAGCCAACGCTCGCTGACGTAACTACGTATGAGAGACGTAATTGTATTTTGATGAATGATGACTATATATAATATAGTAGTTTAGAAGGATTTGAACTCCTTATGCAGTTGTTTCTCAAGGTGTTCTAAGTCATTCCTTTTTGTAGATATTAAGGATGAGTCGAAGGGGGAGACCAGCTGCTAGGGAAGCTGTTGATTATGCTCCTATGTTTAAGGCCATGATGACTTCGATCATGAGAAGGATACCAGCTTCAGGGCCATCAGTGGATGTTGGAGTTCAAGTTCAAGCTCCAAGACCGGTGGATTTTGCTAAGCTTTGTAAGGATTATACTGCTCTTGGAGGGAAGGTTTTCTTGGGAACGGAATCGACCATTGAGGTGCAGAGATGGATTGATGCTTGTCGAAGGATTTTTGGTGACTTGGGGATTGAGGATGCAACTAAGAGGAAGCTTGCATCGAGACAGCTTCAGGGAAGAGCTGCTGATTGGTGGAATTCTATCACCATAGACACTCAGAAGAAGAGATTACTTGGGAGCAATTCCAAGTTAGATTTGAAGCCAAGTTTATCTCTACAGCTCAGAAGTCTGTTTTGTTTAAAAAGTTTGTTGAGCTCAAACAAGGTGGGAGATCGGTTCTTCAGTACGTTTCTGAGTTTGAGGCCTTGTCCAAGTATGCTCGGTCGTATATTGAATCTTCTTATCAGAAGAATGAGAAGTTTGTGACAGGCTTGGACAGTTATCTTGGAAGGCAGTTGGTGGATCATCTGGACGATCCATTTGAGAAGCTGGTGGAGAAAGCTCTCAGGCATGAGAGTTTGTTTCCTAAGGAAGTATCTGTTGTTGCTGTGACCAAGGAGGAGTCCAAACCACAGTAGGGTGGAAACAAGAAGAGGAAACAACAACAGCAATAGCAGAAGGGTAAGGATGGTCAGAAGAAGCCGAAGGGGGAAAAGACCTGCTACAACTGTCGGCAGAAGGGCCATCTCTCCAAGGATTGCAAGAATCCGAAGGTGCTATTGAAGTGCTACAACTGTGATAAGCTGGGGCATATTAAGAAGAATTGTCCAGAACCACAGAAGGACAAACAGATTGTGAAAGCTTATACTTTGGGGGCTGTTCCATCGTCTTCGAAAGCTCCTACAGTTGAAGAGAAGGGGAAGAGTGTGGTGGTTCAAGGTACTCTTTTCATTTGTGGTATTCCAGTTAGAGTGTTATTTGATACTGGAGCGTCTCATTCTTTTGTTTGTAATGAGTTAGTAGACCGGTTGGGTTTGGAACCGGATATTGTTGATAGACCATTGGTAGTGACTAATCCAGTTGGGGGTTCGTCTTGTTTGTGTATGCTATGCCGTGGTCTAGTTATATCGAGTTATGATTGCTCTTTTGTTTGTGATTGCTTTGTTCTGAACTTTGCGGGGTTCGGAATTATTTTGGGTATGGACTGGCTTAGGAAGTATGCGACAAAGGTTGATTGTGAGAGATTGGAGGTGACAGTCGAGAATGTGGAGAGGCGAAAGGTTGTGATACGATGTAAGCATGAAGAAGGCGTCTTCATGAGCTTCATGTATTCGCTGGTTGTTCCACGGGATGGACTGTCATCGGTGCCAATCGTGAATGGATTTGAGGATGTCTTTGACGAAGTCAAAGGATTACCGCCGCACAGGGAGATCGAGTTTCGTATCGATCTAGTTGAGGGAGCCAGACCTGTTGTGATGCCTCTTAGGCGGATGGCGCCTAGGGAGCAACAAGAGTTGAAAGTGCAAGTTGATGACCTTTTGCGGAAAGGATTCATTCGGCGTAGTGTGTCCGAATGGGGTGCACCAGTTGTGTTCGCAACCAAAGCGGATGGATCGTTGAGGTTGTGTGTGGATTATCGTGAGCTGAATAAGGTGACTAAGAAGAACAAGTATTCATTGCCGAGAATAGATGACTTGTTTGATCAGCTCCACGAGGCTAAGGTGTTTTCTCAGATGGATTTGGCAACGGGATTTCACCAGTTAAGGGTGGCGAAGGATAGTGTGCCGAAGACTGCTTTCAGGACACCATCCGGTTTTTATGAGTGGCTGGTAATGCCGTTTGGATTGACTAACGCGCCAGCATATTTTGTGGATCTTATGAATAGAGTATTCAGAGATCAGTTGAATAAGTTCGTGCTTGTGTTCGTGAATGATATTCTGATTTATTCCAGAACCGAGGAAGAGCACAAGACGCACTTGAGGATTGTTTTGGAAATCTTGCGGAAACATCAGCTGAAGGCTAAGTTTTCGAAGTGTCACTTCTGGAAGGGTGAAGTAAGGTTCTTAGGCCATGTCATTTCTGGAAATGGAATAGCGGTTGATCCCGCTAAGGTGGCAGCGATCCAGGATTGGGTTAGACCTAAGAATGCAACTGATGTGAGAAGTTTTCTTGGATTAGCTGGATATTATCGACGGTTTATCAAAGACTTTTCCAAGATAGCTGCACCGTTAGTAGGATTGACGAAGAAGAACCAAGTGTTCAGTTGGGATGCTAAGTGTGAGCAGGCTTTTAGAATCCTGAAAGAGCGATTGACGAGTGCTCCTGTTTTGACTATTCCAAGTGGGAATGATGAGATGGTGATTTACACCGATGCATGTGGTACTGGACTTGGAGCAGTACTAATGCAGAAGAATAAAGTTGTTGCATATGCAAGTCGACAACTGAAGCCGCATGAAAAGAATTATCCAACTCATGATTTGGAGTTAGCGGCGATTGTGTTTGCTTTGAAGATGTGGAGACATTATCTATTGGAAGTTCGATTCGAGTTGTTTACAGATCATAAGTCGTTGAAGTATCTGTTCTCCCAAAAGGATTTGAATCTTCGACAGCAACGGTGGCTAGAGTTCTTGGCATCGTATGATTTTGGTATAACTTATACTCCGAGAAAAGGTAACGCAGTAGCTGATGCGTTAAGTCGAAGACATGCAAGATTGGGAGCCATGTTTTCGGAATGGAAGAGTCTCGAGTATTTGGCTGGATTAGATTTCAGGCCCAGATGTGAATTGGAACCTGAGATGTTGGCAAACTTATCGATAAGACCTACTGTTGTGGAAAGAATTGACAAGGGCCAAAAGCGAGACGATAAGCTTGTCAAGATTATCCGTGATTTGGAATCTGGATTGAATCCAGAAAAGGTTAAAGGATTCGAAGTCGATCGAGATGATTGGCTTCGGAAACAAGGACGATTAGTTGTTCCCGATATAGATGGATTGAGAGATGAGGTTCTGAGGGAAAGTCATCACTCGAAGTTGACAATTCATCCAGGTGGAAATAAGATGTATCGGGATATGAAGAGAACTTATTACTGGAAAGGCATGAAGAAGGATGTTGGAAATTTTATTTCCAAATGTATGAACTGTCAGTTGGTGAAAGCCGAGTAGAAGAAGCCCAGTGGATTGCTTCAGCCATTAGAGGTTCCTACATGGAAGTGGGAGCAAGTGTCGATGGATTTTATCGATGGTCTACCTAGAACCAGGACAGGGAATGAAGGGATTTGGGTCATCATAGATCGGTTGACTAAGAGTGCAAGGTTCATTCCTGTTCGATCGACTAGGACTGCATCGAAGTTGGCCGAGCTTTATGTTAAGTGGATAGTTCGACTCCATGGTGTTCCGAAGAGTATAGTGAGCGATCGAGACCCATTGTTCACTAGTAGATTTTGGAAGAGCTTCCAGCAAGTTTTGGGAACCGAGTTGTGTTTGAGTACAGCTTATCACCCTCAAACAGATGGTCAGACTGAGAGAGTCAACCGAGTTTTGGAAGATCTTCTTAGAGCATGTGTTTTGGACTTCGGGGGATCGTGGGAAGATCACCTTCATTTGGTGGAATTTGCATATAATAACAGTTATCAGTCGAGTATTGGTATGGCACCATATGAGGCATTATATGGAAGACCGTGTAACTCTCCGACATGTTGGTTGGAAACTGGAGAAAAACTGATACTTGAGCCAGAGATGATTCGACAGACTTCGAATTTTATAGAGATTATTCGGCAACGAATGAAGGCAGCCCAAGATCGTCAGAAAAGTTATGCCGATAATCGTCGTAAGGATTTGGAGTTCGACGTAGGTGATATGGTTTTTGTGAAGATTTCTCGATTGAAGAGTGTTATTAGATTCGAGAAGAAAGGGAAATTGACTCCGAGATTTGTTGGACCATTCCCGATTATCGAGCGAATTGGGAAGCTCTCTTATAGATTGGAGTTACCGGAAAAGATGGCGGGTGTGCACAATGTTTTCCATGTATCTTATCTACGGAAGTATGTGCATGACCCAACTACAGTAGTTTCTACTGATAGCTGTGAAGATTTGGAGGTTGATCCAGTTGTTAGAAGACCTCGTAAGCCGCTTCGTATTGTTGAAACCGATACGAAACAGCTTAGGAGGAAGACGATTACGTTGCTCAAGATACAATGGAGTGATGATGTTAACGACTGTACATGGGAGGAGGAAGAGAGGATGAAGGCAGCTCATCCTGAACTCTTCGAGGTATGGTCCTAAGGTGTCGTGACATCTCATGAACTTGTAGGTTGTTCTAATCTTAGAATTCTGCATGCTAGGCTAGTAATTAGATGCATGGTTTGTTGGTTGCCATGGATGGTAGGCATGCGGAATAACTTTGGTTGCTCTTGTTTGTTTGGAATTTCGGGGGCGAAATTCCTAAGGGGGAGAGAATGTAACGACCCGTATTTTATGGATGTTAGATCGTGTGGGAAAATTAACTCGTGTAGAGATTAACTCGTGGGGGAAAGCTTGGGTTGGTATTCATGAGTCGTAGATGACCTAAGCTTATACGAGTTAAGGAATAGGTTGTTAGCAAGTTAGTAATTGGAATAGGTTAATATATTGCGACCTAAGGTAACTAACGAGTTAAGGGTTTGGAGATAGGTCGTATGAAGATAGGTCGGTGATACGACTTAAGGTGTTAGATGAGTTAGTGTTTAGGTCGAGTGGAGCGACCTATGGAAGTAGCGACCTAAGGAAATCCCTGTGTAGTTAGGTTGGTTGAGCGACCTAAGGGGTGAGCGACCTAAGATAGAGGGGCGACTCAAGATAGTACGACCTAGTAGATAACAGGTTAGAGCGACTTAAGTATTCGAGCGACCTAGTAGAATGGGCGACCTATAGGGATGGGAGACCTAAAGGTTAGTGGCTTAAGTCGGTAGGATGAGTTAAGGATAGGTCGTGTGTGTTGTTAGGTCGGCTGTGTTTTAGGTCGTGTGGCCTGGGTGTGATTCTGTGTATAGTTAGGTCGTTAGACGACTTATAAATGTTAAGTTGTTAAGTCGCGTAGGAGCTTGGGTCGGTAGGTCGTTGACTTGGGATTTGTTAGGTCGACTGTTGTGTTGAGTCGGCAAGGAGTTGAGTCGGCTATAGTATAAGTCGTTGAGACCCTGTGTTAGGATTAGGTCGTGAGTCGCATGTAGGCCGAGTCGTGTGGAGTTGCTAAATCGTTGAGTCGGCCATCATGTTAAGTCGTAGAGTGATGAGTCGTTTTCCCTGATGAGTCGTACGACCTTGTGTCTTAGTGTGTTGAGTCGTAAGTCGTTATAAGGCAGTGTTTTTAAGTCACGTGCATACTGTGGGCCTTAGGTCGTAATATAGTTAGGTCGTAGCATGTTAGGTCGGCAACGACCTAAAACCGAGCTACGAGTTACGACCTAAGGGGGCGACTAGCCTATAAATAGTGGAGTTTTGCTCACTTTTTGGCACCGGTTTTTGAAGCGACGAAGTGCTGCCATTTTGAGAGCTCGACTACAACATTTCTTCACTTCTTTTCTCCCCTTTGATCGAGTGCTAACATCCATCCAAGATCGAAGATCAAGATCGAAGATTGAAGAGCCAAAGTTGAAGATCTTCATCCTACAAAGCTAGATTTCATCGTTTGAAGCGAGGTTTTGCCGGATCAAGCTTGGGTATTTGCTGTCCAGATCTGAAGTGGGTTTCTTTTGAGGTGTTTAGGTGTTTTGGTGAGTGGTAGTTATCTCTCACGCGGACCCAAAGAAGTATATTGGATTGGTGGCTTGTTTGAGTGTTAAAGTTAGAGATTTCATGCATTTTTCTTAGTTCCAAGACTAGATTCATTACTTTTGAAGATGTTTACCTATGCAAGTTCAATTAACAAGTTATAGAGACAAAACCCATGTTTTATATTTGATAGATCTATGCTAAAATCCATGATTTCATATATGTTAGACTTATGCTCATTTATTTACGAAATTGCCATTATAGTTGATATTGCTTGATTAGATCTTGTTTGAATGCTTGATTGTTTGGATGTATGATTGATTTGATTGTCTCGAGTTAGCTTGTAGTTGATTTGGGACAAGATGGTTGAAGATGATTCAAAAGCTAAGTGGAAAGGCTCTTGAATGGTGAAAGCTGCTGTGGCATATGAAGCGGATGATGAAGCTCATATGGATGGGTTCGAGGACTTTGCTATAGTTAGATGAAACGAAGTATGATGACGAAATAGACTTTGCCATGATATGTTGAGGCGAAGTATGATGATGAGATGGACTTTGCTAAGATGCGTTGGAGCAAAGCATGATGTGGAAGCCTTGGTTTAATCCAGACGGGATCATCCCAAGCATGTTGATTACTCGATGATGCGGTTCGAGTTGGTGGATAATGGTGGGCTCGAGAGGTGCTTGAGCTATAATGGGAATAGTCGTCGAGGAGGATGACTAGAAGGCTGAGATCTTATCGTTATTGAAGGTTCTAGCAAGCTCAAAGCAAGAGTACGTTGGGTAGATCCGTTATACCCAGGCGCGAGTCATGATGACGTGCTAGTATTCTGGGTAGATTCGTTATACCTAGGCACGGGTCACGAGGACGTGCGGAGTTATGTCTAGAACCGGGGTTGCCATTAGCCCTTGACGGATGGTTGAAAGATGTGTTGGTCATTCAATTAACGATAAAATCAAGGCAATGATAACAGTGATAGCCAGAGTCATGGATGTTGGTTGTATCATCATTCGGTCTCAAGAGCGGTGTTTTCTGGGTGCTTATCTGATCTTGGTTTAGGCCTTGGGGGTTTGTACTTGGAAAACATCGACCTTGACTCGAGTGATTATTGCTTTACTTTAATTATCTGCTTTGCTATGCTTGCTTCTCCTTAGTGTGTGTGTGGGGGCTATCACTGTAGAAAGAGGTGGAGTGGGATGATTTGGGTTCTTATTCCTTTTATCCCTTATGCTCTTTTGGTATGTTTGATAGTTGATTTACTGCTCATTAAGACTTTGTCTGACTCAAGGTTTTATGTCTCCTCTTATTACCTTGGGCTGTTCATCCATGTTTGGGATGGGCAGACTAGGTGACAGGTGGCAGGTGCTGATCTTAGTGGCTTACGCTGATGATGACGAAGACGAGCAGGAGGCTTTGCATATTATTCTCATATTCTATGTAATGGATATTCCGCTGTTTGTTGATTAATCTGAGTGCTATGTAGTGAGGCTTCTTGTATTCTTGATTCAGACTATGTATGAAGCTATTATGATTAGATGATGATATTCTGTTCTATGGGAGCTGCACTATATTATATTTCTCTATTGTATTTTATCCATGCGCTGTGAGTTTTACGATAGAGTCTGTGATGTTTATTTTACCCTTGACGGTCACTCATGGCTACCTGGCACACTTTCAGCGCACCATTCCCTTGTTTCCGTGCGGGAGTCATGGGCGGTCGTCACACAGGACATGAATACCTCCGGGGCCTTTGAAGAAAGTGTAGGAAAAGACGGGAACTAGGAAAGGAAGAATCAGAATTCCAACAAACGAAATGGTAACAATAATAGGCTTAAAGGCTTCAGGCCCAAGGATTACACCCCGCTCATTGATACTTCAGAAAACATCTATCTCGCAACATAGAAGACGGAGTAGTACAAGAAACCCTCTAAAAAGGAAGCAACTAAATAGCAAAATCGTTTTGGCAAGTACTATCGCTTCCACGAAACGCATGGTCACAACACGAACAAGTCTTGTCACCCAAAAAACTTGATTGATGATCCGAGAAAACAAGCTTCAACAGTACGTGAGGAAATCGCAAAATGCTGGCCAATCTGCGACTTCCTAATCTCCTAGGGATCGAGAAAACCAAGCTGGAACCAGCGAAGAGGGTTTTAGACGAACTGACCAAAGACTCATCATTTGAACGATATTTAGAGGACCTCATCCTGCGCAGATGAGTTGGGGAGAAATGGAGCAATATGCGAGCTCATTAAAACACGCTCCGAAGGATTCGTGCCTTCCGATCAAAGATGGAGCTCTTGCCAAGCAGCAGAGAACTCTGAACGATGATGTAGTATTCCGAAATTGGGACATTGAAGGGATTGATGCTCCAACTCTCGATCCCATGGTCGTGACAGTAAGGATCATACCCGCCGTGGTCCGATGAGTATTGGTTGACAGCGGAAGTTCTATGAATATTCTTTTCAAACGCACCTTTTACCGGATGAAGATCAGCATGAAAGTGACCAGCGAACCCAAACAACCCGTCGGGACGATTGACTTGCCTGTAGAACTTGGGGAAGGCGATCGAAGAGTCATCCTCATCCAAACTTTCATGACCGTAGATGAAACTTCTGCGTACAATGCCTTCTTGGGATGGTCCGCATTGGCGGATTTCAGAATCGCTTTAGCCCAATGGTGCCTTACCATGAAATTCCCAACGGTGAACGAAACTGAGGTGATCAATGTGCCACTAGGGAATGTTACATCGCAGAACTGCGTGAATCTAAAAGAAAGGAAAAAGGGAAGAGTATTGGGAGAACTCTCCACATTTGTGAACCTGCCAAAGAGCGACTACAGAGCCACCCCTGGCTTGGGGAACATAGCCGATTCGACAAGGCTTTTGACCCTAGAAAGAAGAGTTCAGGGAGGATCAGACAGCAATGGCAGAATTGACGGTGTCTGTTCCAGTCGACATGGATGACCCGACGCGGGTCTTGAGAATTGGATCGCACCTTGGAAGCAAGATGCGATTGAAACTAAATTTCTTCGTTTCGACTTGGATGTGTTTGTTTGGATACATTCTGATATATGTGGGGTATCACCAGAAATTGCATGCCACGCCCTCAACATTGATCCCAGGTTTATGCCGGTAAAGCAGAAAAGGAGCTGCTTGGGCCCCGAGCGGTCCAAGGCATTGAGAGAAGAAGTAGACAAGCTGATGACCAATAGTTTTATCCGTGATGCGACCTACCCCAAATGGGTATCTAACTCGGTTTTGGTCAAGAAGTCCAATGGGAAATGACGAACTTGCATCGATTACTCAGACTTAAACAAAGCATGCCCGAAAGATAGTTTTCCACTGCCTAGAATTGACCAGCTTGTGGGCGAGACGGTTGGACATGAACTACTATCATTCATGGACGCATACTCGGGATACAACCAGATCCTGATGCATGAACCTGATCAGGAAAACACCAACTTCATCACCGATCTAGGATTATGCTGCTATAGGGTAATGCCGTTCGGAACGTTGGGGCATGTAACAACCCGCATATTTTACGATTGAATATTTAAATATTTTATTTAAAATAATTGATCGTTAGTCGGATTTTAGTCCGAAAGGCTACCTTTTGCAAACAGTCGAATTAGGACTCGAGACCACTCCCATTGAGTTCAAAATGACGTTTGCGACTTTTTTGAGTATAAACACTGATATGTTTGGAGTTAGTGGAATTTTGCTACTTTTTCACTTAGGGCTTTGGTTTTTGTTTCAGCCCATTAGACCCAAGCTTCACCCCTCTTCTCTTCATTACTTCATTTATATTTTCTAATACTCAAGCTTTAGCATCAATGAAGAGAGGAATGAGAAATTAAAACTCCAAGCCCTAGTTTCCATTTACAAATCAAGTTCTAGCTCCAAATTTATAGAAGAAGCTTTGGTAAGCCTCTTCTTCTTCTTCTCCAACTCATTCTCTTGTCGATTTCAGAAATTCCTAAACCTATTTTAGGAAATGTTTCTCTTTTAAGCTTAGATTCAAGCTCTTTAGGTTGGAATTGAAGAGTGATTGTTCTTGCCATTGCTCTATAGTTTCTTCTTCATAGTTTTGGGTTCAAAGGTGAGATTTTTATCCCACATCTTAGTCTATAATTATCTTTGATTGTTAGGTATGAATTCCTAACACTTATTCTTGTGCAATTGATTTTGGTTTGGATTGATTTGGTGTATATTCCAATTTTTGGTGTTTTGAAATCAAAATCTATGAAAATCCTATTATGGATATTTGGACGTTGATATTTGAGGCATATCGAAGAGCCGTTAAGGCTGGGTTGTTGCGTGGCGTAAATCCTTAGTCGTCATTTGCTCGTCCGATCGCTTCCGATATTCATTTGGCCATTTTTGATCGAAGTTCAGGAAATGCTCTGAATTCCAGTTTCAGACGTCTGAATTTGGAATTTCAGACGTCTGAATTGGCTCGATTTCAAACAGAAAGGAAATATGCTAAAAATACATATTTCAGACGTCTGAAACATTTGGTTTAGACGTCTGAATTACATTCTGGAAAACTTCTAATTTTCCAGATTCAGACGTCTGAACCACCTATTTCAGACGTCTGAATCTGCTGTGTTTTGCCTGCTTGCCTATTTTGTTTAAGAATTCCAATTTTATCGGTTCGTGTTGATCCCCTTTTGTTGTTATCATCTATTATCGACTTTGATGACATTTTCTTTAGGATTTTTGGAAATATCCATTTTGATGGATTTGATATCGATTTCTTTGGAATTAATTCACGTCTTCGTATGTGAATTTTAGCGATTGATTGTTTCTACAATCATTTTCTTGATTTGTCACTTTAAAAATATAAAGGTTTTTATACTAGTAGTAAATATCAAAACTCTTCCATTAAAACGATTTCAGCACTATTTTATTACAAAGCTCGTTTCTTAAACCGTTTTCCAATCTATTAGTATATACAAACCTTTACCTCACTCGTATGAGAAATCTAATTAAACGGCTTAGTAAAACAAGTGGTATGAAACACTTGCATTTACTTGTCGGTTGATTCTTAGACTTGTTCGATTGAATCTCTTGTGATAATTTTCTAGTGAAGATCTACAATTTGTTCGTAAATATTTAAGTTAAGCTAGTGGTTATGGGACATGAAGCTAAGCTCATATATTTACTAGCTTAGTGTAATTGACACTTCTTGATGATCGATGATGATCATTTTGTGATTTAGACTAGCAATGTGCGATGTCTCTTTGTCTACGAGGGAAACTAAACCCCGTTTCTATGGAGCTTATGCTCAATTTGGTGGGGTAGCGACCCATGGTCTTCGGGCCGTTCTGTGGAGCTTCGACTCAAAACTAATGGTTAGCAACCATGGAATAGCGTTCCGTTTTATGATACACGTGTTGGTGAGCTTTCATGCTCCCGTTTTGTGATAGGCCTCCCCCTTTTTGTGATTTCTGGATTTCCATTGATGATTTCTAGAGTTTGTGTTTCGCCAATTTTCGTGATTTACATTGATAAGTTTTATCAATATTTGTGCATTGGTGAATTTATGTGTCATTAACTTCTGTGATTGGCATTGATATAATTGTCAACATTTATGTTTTGGTGAATAAAAATAAAGAGTATGACATTCTTTTTGATCTTTGAGAAGATTCTTGTGATATCGATTAATCTCTGGTTGGTTTTCAATTACATACTTATCACCGTATGGCTTCATAGTTATCATACGTTTTTGTCATATCTCTTATTTTATATCATTTCATCTGATATTTATAGTTAGACTGATTCGTTTATTATTTTCTGATTAAATAATACTTGGGTCAGACCGAGATGTTACAGGTGCTTCTGCTTGACTTCTCATCTGGGATTATTATTATCCTGACTTTTGGCTAACTACTTAGATTAGTAGTTTTTGGTTGTATACATACGAGATAGAGACTCATTGGTGTATACTTATTCTTTTTACTTGCTCTTATATCTATTCTTTTGTGACATTGTGGATCTTTTTGACCACTACTTTGACATACGCTTTTATGTGTAATATTCATATCTGTTTCCGCCTTTGAGATATGAACTTCTGTGACTGATTTGTGTTATGATATTTCTATATTTGTTTCCGAAGGTTACATATAGCCACGGTGTAGTAGCTTTGTGTCTGTGTCGGTATGTCTGATTTCCTCTTGAAATGCAGGTTATATTTTTATCTGGCATATCAGTACCCACACAAAGCAATTATACAGATGGTTGCTCATCAACAGCCTTATTCTCCGTGCTAGTTGACGACATTACCCCGTAGTGTTCTTGGTTAGCATGGGTATAGAGGTGGGGCGTCACAGCTTGGTATCAGAGCCAAACTTTGGAACAATGTAGAATAATTTAACAAGGATCATCGTCCTAAGTCCATCTTAGGAGTAGTGCCTTAGGATTTTATTCGGGTCTTCGAACCGCTCTATCCTATTTTTCTTTATGATTCCTTGTTTTAACAATCATTAATGTTTGATATTCAATTTGTGAATAACCTTTTTCTTCTTCCTTCTTCTTTCTTAAGGAAGAGAAATGCTTAGACCAGGCCGTCCCAGCGCCGGTCAATCTTGTGCTACTCCCCTGGATGGAGTTTTTATGTTTGTCCAGCAGCTTCTTGATCTAGTAAAGAATGCTCAAGCAGCCGGTTCTAATCCGGAACCTACTCACCCTAAGTCTGGATTTGCACGCTTGTGCAACGATTATACCAACGTGGGTGGGAAGCCATTCAAAGGTTCTGAAACTATTATTGAAGTCCAAGCTTGGCTAAGAACATGCGATCGAATCTTTTCTCGCATAAATCTTATTGATCTTCACCGAGTTCAGGTGGCTTCTAATATGCTCCAAGAAAAAGCACTAGACTGGTACGAGCTTCTGATCTCTGAAATAAATGAAGCGAGTCTTACTTGGGAGAAATTTCGGGAACGCTTCGAATTAAAATTTGTGTCAGAAGTTGAGAAGGTGACTTTGACTCGCCGTTTTATAGACCTTGTTCAAGGTGAATCCTCCGTGGCATATTATGCCGCATCCTTCGAGTCGCTTTCTAAATACGGGGTTGAGTACATAAACACCCCATTGAAGAAGAACCAAAGATTTGTCTATGGCTTGAATAAAAATCTCAAGAAGCCATTACTTCTAAAATTAGAAGTTTCTTTTGATCAACTCATTGATACCGCTCTTCGTCTTGAAGAGGCCGATAAGGAGAGTGACGTTGAAGTTATGGGTGCCAAACCAAACTTCAACAACAAGAAAAGGCCTAATAGGTTCAAAGGCCCTTATCCCAATAAAAAAGGGAAGCAAACAACTCCTGTAGCAAAGACTTCTTCCTTTAGTAGTGGGCAATGCTACAACTGTGGTTATAAGGACCATTATGCGAACAAGTGTTCAAAGCCCCGTGCTTTTCGCTATTGCAAATGCCCGGATTATTATTTATCTTCTTGTCCCAAACTACAGGGCAAGAAGGAGGGAAAGCTTAATGTTGCTCAAGCCCCTAGCAACACTTCTCCTGGTCAAGGTATTTCTCATTCTATCCTTGATGGCATTATTATATTTCGTGATCAACCTATTCGAGTTCTTTTTGATACGGGTGCGTCCTATTATTTTATATCAAAGGAACTTGTTGATACTTTTTCTTTAAGTGTTGTTGCTTTAATGACTTCTTTGAGAATCGCGAATCCGGTTGGTGGATCCGCAACACTTAGTTTGCTTTGTAAAGATGTCGAAATTATTTTATGTGATTTTTCTTTCCAAGCCGATTTGCATGTCATGCGTTATTTAGGCTTTGTAATGATATTGGGAATGGATTGGCTTAACCATTATGAAGCTCATATCCTATGTCCTGAGCGGACTATTTATATTCGACATCCGCAATCTGTTAGTCAGATTTCTATTGTTCTTAAAGATTCGAATTCCGACTTGACAGCATCTTTATATTCTTTAAATCCACATGATGACGATAATGATGATGAGGAAGATGTCATTTCTCTTATTCACGTTGTTCGTGAATTTTCCGACATATTTGAGCCCGTTTTAGGATTGCCACCTAAGCGAGCAATTGAGTTCAGAATTGATCTCATCCCTGAAGCTCAACCTATCACTCGTCCTCCTTATCGCATGTCCAATAGGGAAAATGAGGAGATGCGCAAACAATTATCCGAATTGGTGACGAAGCAATTTATTCGCTCTACTTCCTCTCCTTGGGAAGCTTCGGCTATTTTTGTGAAGGAATCCGATGGTACACTTAGGCTTTGCGTTGACTACCGCAAGCTTAATGATCTTACTATCAAGAATAAATATCCTTTACCTCGGATTGATGATTTATTCGATCAACTTAGTGGTGCTCGAGTCTTTTCACTATTAGACTTAGCAACAGGTTTTCATCAGCTTCGTATTGCAGAGGATAGCATTCCTTTGACATCGTTCCGTACTCGTTATGGATCTTATGAATGGCTTGTTATGCCATTTGGTTTAACGAATGCCCCGGCTTATTTCGTTGACCTTATGAATAGAGTTTTCAAAGACTTCCTCGATCGATTTGTTCTCGTCTTTATTGATGATTTTCTTGTGTATTCAAAAACCGAGGAGGAGCATGAAAAGCATCTTCAGATTGTGTTGGAAACTCTTAGGGCAATCAATTGAAAGCAAAATTTTCTAAATGAGACTTTTGGCAATCTCGTGTGAAGTTTCTTGGTCATATTATTTCCGAATTCGAAATTTCCTTGGATTCTTCAAAGATTGAAGCGATTCAAAATTAGAAGAGACCGGAGAATGTGACGGAGATCTGTAGTTTTCTCGGATTGGCGGGTTATTATTTTATTAAAGACTTTTCTAAAATTGTCGTGCCTCTTACTAGCTTAACAAAGAAAGGTGTTAAATACATTTGATCGGACAAATGTGAAGCTTCTTTTCAGAAATTAAAAGAACTCCTTTCCCATGCTCCTATTCTTGTGATTTCCGAGGGAAACCAAGATTTTATTGTTTATACCGATGCTAGTCGCGTTGGTTTGGGTGTCGTTCTTATGCAAAGAGAACGTGTTATTGCTTATGCTTCTAGGCAATTGAAGCCCACCGAGACTAGATATGCCACTCATGATTTAGAGCTCGCGGCTATTGTTTTCGCCCTTCGAATTTGGCGTCATTATCTTTTGGGAGAAAAATTTATTCTTTACACCGATCATAAATCTTTAAAATATTTATTTTCTCAAAAGGAACTTAATTTGCATCAACAACGTTGGCTCGAGTTTCTTGCATCTTATGATCTTGACATTCTTTATACTCCCGGAAAGGGAAATCGTGTTGCCGATGCACTTAGTCGTAAGCAACAAGCGGTTGTTTTTATGATGATATCCGAATGGAATGATCTCAGAATTTTATCCACTTGTGAGATTAGAGATCGTGTATCCGATTTATGTTCATCTCTTGTTTTATGTAGCCTTGAGGCTCATCCTTCTCTCTTAGACCGCATTCTTGAAGCCCAAAGGCTAGATCCCGAATTGGCTCTTCTTGGCCAAAATTGTAGGGATAAAATTGATATTGAAGGTATGAAAGACTTTGATATGGATTCTCATGGCGGCATTCGAAAATTGGGTAGACTTATCGTGCCAAATATTAGTGATCTTCGTAAAGACATTTTAGAAGATTCTCTTCGTTCTAAATTTGCCATTCATCCCGGTAGTGGTAAAATGTACGCGGATATGAAGTGACTTTATTATTGGGAGGGAATGAAATTCGATATTGCTAACTTTGTTAAGTGTTGCACGACTTGCCAACTTGTCAAGGCCGAGCATCAAAATCCCGGTGGGTTATTGCAACCTTTAGATATTCTAATTTGGAAGTGGGATCAAATTTCCATGGATTTTATTGACGGCCTTCCCCGTTCTCGTTCGGGTCATGATAGCTTATGGGTGATAGTTGATAGACTTACTAAATCCACCCATTTTATTCCCGTTCGGTCTAACCAGACCGTTCCTCTTTTGGCCAAACTCTTTATTAAAGAGATTGTTAAATTACATGGAGTTCCTACTTCTATTGTTAGTGATCATGATCCATTATTTACTAGTGGATTTTGAAAGAGTCTTTAAAAAGCTTTGGGAACGAAGCTTAATTTTAGCACCGTTTATCATCCTCAGTCCGATGGACAAACCGAGCGTGTGAATCAAACTCTTGAAGATCTTCTTCGTGCATGTGTTCTTGATTTTGGTGGAAGTTGGGAAGATCATATTGCTCTCGTTGAGTTTTTCTATAATAGTAGCTTCCAAGCTAGTATTGGTATGACACCTTTTGAGGCACTCTATGGAAGACCATGCTGTTCTCCTTCTTGTTGGCTAGAGGCCAGTGAGAGGCTGGTTTTAGGTCCAGACTTTATTCGTGATTCCACAGAAAAGATTGATCTCATTCATCATAGGATGAAAGAAGCTCAGAGTAGACAAAAATCCTATGCCGATAACCGAAGAAGAAAATTAGAATTTTCCGTGGGAGATGTTGTGTTTATTCGTGTTTCACCTATGAAGGGTGTTGTACGTTTCAGTCGATCGGGAAAGTTAGCACCTCGATATATTGGTCCATTTTCCATCACCAAACTTATTGGTTCCGTGGCTTATCGCCTTTCATTACCGGCTCAGTTTTCTTCTATTCATGACGTGTTTCACGTTTCTCAACTACGAAAATGTCTTCGAAATTCCGATTCTATACTTGAGCCCGGTATTGTGGAAGAAATTGAGGTTTCACCTAATTTGACTTATGAGCAACATCCTACTCGTGTCATTGCTTCGGAGATTAAACGCATTCGAAATAAAAATGTTCCTCTTGTGAAAGTTCAGTGGTCCTCTAATCCTAAGGATTGTTCTTGGAAATCTAGAGAATTCATTGACCGAACACATCCGGACTTACTTTCTCGTGCACTTTGAGGTGAACTTCTTATTCCAAATTTCTTCTTTTGTGTTGATATGCATTTATTGCTGTTACTTTTCGTTCATTTATTTCTTATGATTGCGAGGACGCAATTTCTTTGAGGAGGGGAGTCTGTAATAACCTGCATATTTTACGATTGAATATTTAAATATTTTATTTTAAAATAATTCATCGTTAGTCGGATTTTAGTCCGAAAGGCTACTTTTTGCAAACAGTCGAATTAGGACTCAAGACCACCCCTATTGAGTTCAAAATGACGTTTGCGACTTTTTTGAGTATAAACTTTGATATGTTTGGAGTTAGTGGAATTTTGCTACTTTTTCACTTAGGGCTTTGGTTTTTGTTTCAGCCCATTAGACAAAAGCTTCACCCCTCTTCTCTTCATTACTTCATTTCTATTTCCTAATACTCAAGCTTTAGCATCAATGAAGAGAGGAATGAGAAATTAAAACTCCAAGCCCTAGTTTCCATTTACAAATCAAGTTCTAGCTCCAAATTTATAGAAGAAGCTTTGGTAAGCCTCTTCTTCTTCTTCTCCAACTCATTCTCTTATCGATTTCAGAAATTCCTAAACCTATTTTAGGAAATGTTTCTCTTTTAAGCTTAGATTCATGCTCTTTAGGTTGGAATTGAAGAGTGATCGTTCTTGCCATTGCTCTATAGCTTCTTCTTCATAGTTTTGGGATCAAAGGTGAGATTTTTATCTCACATCTTAGTCTATAATTATCTTTGATTGTTAGGTATGAATTCCTAACACTTATTCTTGTGCAATTGATTTTGGTTTGGATTGATTTGGTGTATATTCCAATTTTTGGTGTTTTGAAATCAAAATCTGTGAAAATCCTATCATGGATATTTGGACGTTGATATTTGAGGCGTATCGAAGAGCCGTTAAGGCTGGGTTGTCGCGTGGCGTAAATCCTTAGTCGTCGTTTGCTCGTCCGATCGCTTTCGATATTCATTTGGCCATTTTTGGTCGAAGTTCAGGAAATTCTCTGAATTCCAGTTTCAAACGTCTGAATTTGGAATTTCAGATGTCTGAATTGGCTCGATTTCAAACAGAAAGGAAATAGACTAAAAATACCTATTTCAGACATCTGAAACATTTGGTTTAGATGTCTGAATTACGTTCTGGAAAACTTCTAATTTTCCAGATTCAGACGTCTGAACCACCTATTTCAGACGTCTGAATCTGCTGTATTTTTCCTGCTTGCCTATTTTGTTTAAGAATTCCAATTTTATCGGTTCGTGTTGATCCCCTTTTGTTGTTATCATCTATTATCGACTTTGATGACATTTTCTTTGGGACTTTTGGAAATATCCATTTTGATGGATTTGATATCGATTTCTTTGGAATTAATTCACGTCTTCGTATGTGAACTTTAGCGATTGATTGTTTCTACAATCATTTTTTTGATTTGTCACTTTAAAAATATAAAGGTTTTTTATACTAGTAGCAAATATCAAAACTCTTCCATTAAATCGATTTCAACACTATTTTATTATAAAGCTCGTTTCTTAAACCGTTTTTCAATCTATTAGTATATACAAACCTTTACCTCACTCATATGAGAAATCTGATTAAACGGCTTAGTAAAACAAGTGGTATGAAACGCTTGCATTTACTTCATCGATTGATTCTTAGACTTGTTCGATTGAATCTCTTGTGACACTTTTCTAGTGGAGATCTACAATTTGTTCATAAATATTTAAGTTAAGCTAGTGGTTATGAGACATGAAGCTAAGCTCATATATTTACTAGCTTAGTGTAATTGACACTTCTTGATGATCGATGATGATCATTTTGTGATTTAGACTAGCAATGTGCGATGTCTCTTTGTCTACGAGGGAAACTAAACCCCGTTTCTGTGGAGCTTCTGCTCAATTTGGTAGGGTAGCGACCCATGGTCTTCGGGCCGTTCTGTGGAGCTTCGGCTCAAAACTAATGGTTAGCAACCATGGAATAACGTTTCGTTTTGTGATACACGTGTTGGTGATCTTTCATGCTCCCGTTTTGTGATAGGCCTCCCCCCTTTTGTGATTTCTGGATTTCCATTGATGATTTCTAGAATTTGTGTTTCTCCAATTTTCGTGATTTACATTGATAAGTTTTATCAATATTTGTGCATTGGTGAATTTGTGTGTCATTAACTTTTGTGATTGGCATTGATATAATTGTCAATATTTATGGTTTGGTGAATAAAAATAAAGAGTATGACATTCTTTTTGATCTTTGAGAAGATTCTTGTGATATTGATTAATCTCTAGTTGGTTTTCAGTTACATACTTATCACCGTATGACTTTATAGTTATCATACGTTTTTGTCATATCTCTTATTTTATATCATTTCATCTGATATTTATAGTTAGACTGATCCGTTTATTATTTTCTTATTAAATAATACTCGGGTCAGACCGAGATGCTACAGGTGCTTCTGCTTGACTTCTCATCTGGGATTATTATTATCCTGACTTTTGGCTAACTATTTAGCTTAGTAGTTTTTGGTTGTATACATACGAGATAGAGACTCATTGATGTATACTTATTCTTTTGACTTGCTCTTGTATCTATTCTTTTGTGATATTGTGGATCATTTTGACCACTACTCTAACACACGCTTTTATGTGTAATATTCATATCTGTTTTCGCCTTTGAGATATGAACTTCTGTGACTGATTTGTGTTATGATATTTCTATATTTGTTTCCGAAGGTTACATATAGCCACTGTGTAGTAGCTTTGTGTTTGTGTCGGTATGTCGGATTTCCTCTTGAAATGCAGGTTATATTTTTATCTGGCATATTGGTACTCTCACAAAGCAATTATACAGATGGTCGCTCCTCAACAGCTTATTCTCCGTGCTAGTTGACGACATTACCCCGTATTGTTCTTGGTTAGCATGGGTATAGAGGTGGGGCGTCACAGGGCAACTTACCAACGACTGGTAAATGCCATGTTCAAGTGTTAGATCGAAAAAAACCATGAAAGTCTATGTGGATGACATGATGGTTAAATCACGAATAGCTGCAAATCACTTAGACAATCTCGTCGAAATGTTTAAAATACTCTGAAAATATGGGATAAAGCTCAATCCACTTAAATGTCACTTCGGGGTAGCCTCCGGAAAGTTCTTGGAGTTCATAGTGAGCGCTAGAGTCATTGAAGCAAATCCAGAGCAAATAACTGCCCTACGAGAAGTCGAAGCCCCAAAAACAAGGAGTTACAAAATTTGAATGGGAAAGTCACAGCGCTAATCGGTTCATCTCAAAGCCACTGACAAATGTATACCGTTCTTTGATGCACTAAAGAAAGAAAAGAAGAACTTCGAATGGAATGAGGCTTGTCAAACCGTGTTTGAAAAGTTGCTGCGACATATGGAAACTCCGCCGATCCTATCAAAGCCAGTAGACGGAGAGGATTTGTTCATCTACTTAGCATTCTCACCTCACGCGTTAAGTGCTGCTCTTGTGCGTGAAGAGGCTAGAATTCAGCGACTCGTATGCTACATTAGTAAATGGTTCACTAGAGTCAAGAAAAATTGTCCGAAATTGGAATGCTAGCGTATTGCCTCTTGATCGCGTCCAGGAAGTTATGACCGTATTTCCAGGACACCCGATCAAGTATCGACCGATCAACCCTTACAGAAAGTATTGTATCGGCCCGAGACTTCCAGACGGCTCATTAAATGGAATATCGAATTTAGCCAATATGAAATCACTTACCATCCTAGATGGGCAATCAATGGGAAAGCGTTGGTAGATTTCATCGTCAAATTTACCATACGGAATGATGAAGAAGAAATACCATCGGAAGTGGAAACACGATGGAAACTCTTCGTCGATGGCGCGTCTAATAACTTCTGCTTGGGGTAGGGTAGTACTTGAAACTCCCGAAGGATGATTCGTTTGCTGTGCCTTACGACTAGAGTTTCCAGTGACAAATAATGAAGCAGAATACGAGGCATTGATAGCTTGGCTAAAAATTGTGAGAGAGCTGGAGATAAAATCCATACACATCTATAGCGACTCAGTTAGTCGTCTGTCAGGTGAAAGGTGAATACTAGGCTCGAGTGGAGAACCTTGCCCCATAATTATCCAAAGTGAAAGAGTTGCTGAACGACATCAAACATTGCACCATAACTCACATCCCGAGGGAGTAGAACACGAAGGCTGACTACCTAGCTAAACTGGCTAGCTTCGGAGAAGCTCAATCTTTGGGACAAATCCCGGTTGAGACCAAGACCACTCCAAGTATAAGCGAAATGGATATCAACTGGATTTTTGAAACCATTGTTGAACCAGAAATATGGTTGACGCCAATCAAAGACTACTTACAGGAACTCTTCCCGCAGATAGGAACCAACAGAAAAGCTTCTCCGGAAGACATCGCGATTTATAACACAGGATGAGATACTCTACCGAAGGGGTTCTCTATCCCCTTGCTCAGATGTGTGACCGACGACGAAGCTCAATGGATCCTGAAAGTAGTTCGAGAAGGCCACTACGGAGACTATATCGGGAGGCAAACCCTTGCAAAGAAAAACCTCCGATACTAGCATTTCTGGCCAACAGTAAACCGTGATGCAACGGATTATGCCAGACGGTGCGACAGATGCCAAAGATTCAGCAAGATCAAAAGAACCCCTCAACAGAGTTAACGCGGATGGTCAGCCCATGGCCGTTCATAATGTTGGGAATCGATCTGATTGGCGTATTGCCAATAGTTAAAGTAGTGGTTAAGTATGCTATAATTGCCGTTGACTATTTCACTAAATGGGACGAAACGAAACAGATGACCACCATTACCATGAAGAAAGTCATTAACTTTGTCACTAAAAAAATTATTTGTAGGTTTAGTGTTTCACAGAAAATCATCATTGATAACGGAACCCAATTCCAAAGCGTTGAGTTCAAAGACTTTTGCATCGCTTCAGAATCGAGAAGAGCTTTTACGCGGTCGCACATCCGCAAACAAACGACCAAGTGGAAGCAATAAACAAAATCAAGTCCACCATTAAAAAATGGCTAACCAAAGCTAAAGGGAATTGGGTCGATGAACTTCCACTCACGCTATAGGCTTACAGAACAACACACAAAGTAGCAACCGGGCATACCCCGTTCGCCCTGGCGTTTGGTTCAAAAGCAATGATCCCTGTCGAACCAGAAGTCCCTTCTCATCGAAGATACAATTTCAGTCAGAGGCAGAATGAGCAGCTCCTACACGAGCCGCTTGATATGATCGATGAGAAGAGGGAAGAAGCCAAATTAAGGACCGTTGCTCACCAAAAAAGGTCGCGCGGTACTTCAACTCCAAAGTTCACAACCGAACTTTTGAAGTGGGAGACCTTGTCCTCAAACGTGTCTATCCCATACCAGGGACCTTTAGACCAAATTGGGAAGGGCATCAGTCAAAAGCTAAGGGATAGAACAATGAATCGCTGCATCGTTACTTTAACTAATACTGTCTTATGTACTTCCTATTTTTCAGCAAATAAGCCACCTTGGAATACCGAGGGCATTGTAAATAGGCAAAACTTGCCCAACTTTTCTTAATAAAATTGCTTTTCTTTTTGAACCACTATAACTACGTTCATAAAAGAAAAAAGTTTAGACGACGGGGTCAAATCGGCTCAAAACCATTCAATAGCTGCTTGAGATAGTGGAATCATGCTCAAGCACGCTCAAGTACGCCCCACTTACTCGCCGGGTCGACGGAAGTAAATCGACTCAAACCGTTAGATCGGCGGAACTCGATCCTCGCCTTATAAGAATCGGTGTTGCTTCAGCGGCACTGGGAAGGCCCAAATCAAAACCGTGTATTCTATAAGCCGCACATTACCTTTTGAGCCGTGGAATCACACTCTCGAAGCATAAACTCCTCACGCTGCCCAACGATTGGCAACGTCGAGAAGTTTCGAACCGTTCCGGATCGACGAGTCATATCGATTCCAAAAGCCGCACACACTTTCAAAAGCTACGCATACTCTTAAGTATCGGTATTGCCCCAGCAATACCAGGAAATTCGTCCATTGCAGAAATAACAATAATCAACCCACTCCCACTACCGGAAGCAACATGTATGAATCCAACAATGTCAAACTACTACGAGTCAGCAGAAAGTTCCAATTGTTGACCGACAATAAACCTGAAATCAAGCCGTACAAATCATAAATTCTCGAAGATAAGAACCACAAAATAGGTCCGATTATAGACAAAAAGCACTCGGATCAACCAGTTATTTGTCAAGTGTTCGATGTAACCAGCCCTATGAATTGGGGGGCGCACACCAATACTCAAGTAAAAAGAAATATGTTCTCAATGATACAATCCAACTACTTCACAGTCCTGTTACTCCAAACAATGAATTTTGGCTGTAACTACATGAATAGATAAAATAGCAGTAAATAAAATTGACCTAAATGCATCCAACTATAACGTTTTCTGTATAAAGTCAAAATGTAGGGGCCGTACCCACACAGTATCGGCCAACAAAAAGAAAAAATACAAATGCTACAATAATCAAAGCAGTAACTGCAGACTCCACACTTAAAAAAAATACGTATCAAATAAAACAAAATGTCCCAAAAAATAGCTCCACTGCTATCCGGACCTGTCAATGCCTCTTTCCATCGCTCTCCTTCCCACCTTTAGTTAGAAGTTTCTTCTTCCCCTCAGAATCCCGGCCAGAAGTAGTATCGTTGCCTATAATATCAACTATCTTCTCGGCGTCAACATCTCCTCCCTGCTCTCCGACCTTCACAGAAGGCTCCCCTTTGGCCTTGCGCTTCCGCGATTTGTAGGAGCTCCTCGAAGATCTTATTGCTTCAACCTTTTCCTTCTTAACGACAACTAGTTGCTGTTTAGATTTATGAAGCTGACCAGTCTGGTCCTCCTGCGCTTGAGCTTCGGCTGTAGTGAAGTCACCCTCCAAAGATAGAGAAGGGTTGTCTAGACCATGTAATGCAACAATCTTCTCAGATTTCGGCCCTAGTTGCGTACCAGACGCAACAATCGGAGCACCTACGAAGACAAGCATCAAGGTGGTTGAAATAGCTGCATGGGCATTGAGGAAATCAGCGGATCAGTAGGTAAAGAAGACGGACTTATACGATCAAAAATGATAGCGTTAAGTTCGTCTTGTTTTTGCAGCGTGAGCTAAAAATTCTCAAACTCGGGGGAAACAAGTGGGTTACCTGCATCAGAGGAATGGCCAAGAATGTCAATCTTATATTCCCCGCCTTTTCCTTCTTTCGACGGCTGCACGATCTTAGGAGAAGTTTCGGGGCCGCTTGAAGTTTCAAAGACAGCCGTCGGAGGAACAAACGACAAAGCATCACCGGTAGAACTCGCCACCTGATCACGAGGCTGTCTTGATAATTCGCTAGGCCCAGGAACGAGGGGCTCCTACAACATTTTGGCATTTTAAGTCATAGCCGCATTGGCAACCTCCTATTCCTTCTCAATTCGCAGGACCTCTCGACCCTCTATCGGTGCTTTCTTCGATTCCTCATTAAGGCAGACATCCTCCAACTCTTGCTCAGTGTAGACGTCCCCTTTTTCTCGGAAATGGGCCAAATTTCTTCCCAAAGCACGGCAAGAGTGTTCGGAAATTTGGGGCCCAAATAACTGAGGCTCCGCTATTGCAACAAGGAGTTGACATACAAATTTAAGATGATATCGTCCATCTTCTCCATCTTTCTTTTGAAGGTGTCCTACAACTCGAAGTAATCCACTGTTATGGCAACCTTCTCAACTTCAACTCAATTTTTCTAGGCGCTGAGCAGTAGAACTCTTTCTTGGTGCGAAGCAACCGTCTGATACTGATCGGAAACGGTCTTGTCACGGGATTCCATGATTCTCGCGTATTCAGCAATTGTCTTATTGTGCCTTTCAACAATTTTTCATGATCAATAGTAGTCTTCTTTTGAGCTTCAATAATCATGTCGCAGGCTTCGAGCTCCTCTTTCAGCTTAACTTCATCCGCATGGGCATTCTTAATTGCGTCTCGAAATATGATCTTTATTTTTGCATGGGCCTCTTTCAGTTCCTTAAGCAAGTTGGCGCCTTTCTTACTCTCCTATAGTGCCGCATCCCTCTCTTGTATCAGTCGCTCAATTTTGGCATCACGTTCTGCTAACCCCCTATCGAAGTCGTTTTTCCCTGATTTAAAGGAGAGGATCTCTTGATAAATATTGCGATTCATGTCGGTCAGCTTCTTGCATAACTTTTCCCATCCCTCAGCTTGCTCTAAATCTCTTTGAATTGCCTGAACGTGGGACATATAGAAATCTTTACGGACTGGGTGAAGGTCGCAGTCAAACTTAACGCCCTTTAAAAACCACCCATGGAGCTTAGCTTCGAGTCTAGGGGGACCGGACGGAAGAATGTAAGCCGACCTCCCGTGAGGACGCGATGAACCAAAAGCGAGCACCACATGAGTCGATGGGGATTGTGGAAAACGGATCCTAAACGGAAGAAACCAGAACTTCAAGACCGATAGAATCTGGGGCCGAGGTAGAAGCCTGTTGCTTAGAAGGATGAGAACCACGATCTACCTAACTTCTTGGACAGTTCCTCTTGGTCGTCAGGGGATTTTCTCTTCTAGTATCCACTTTTATACGTTCGACCCCGTTCTTTTTCATCATGGCGATGAGCTTCGGCCTTTGAGTCTTTCCACCTTCTCCATTCCTCCTCGGTTTCATAGGGCTGGCGGCGGCATGTAGACTGTCTTGACCAACGTTGCGAATCAGTGAGTTGCTCGAGATCGTCGTAAAGTCCACAGCCTCTCATGGTACTTATATGAAAAATAAATAAAGAGCTTTAACAATGAGAAATGGACCTAAATAATGCATGTGTGAGTGAATGTGATGCTAATGAAATGTGTAACATGTCTTAGGCGGCCTAAAAGGACGTCACAAATCGGATCGGGAAGCCACCATGGTAGAAATCTGGCCGACCGCGGACACAATATAACCCGGGCGAGGAGATGTCCCTTTGAATTCGAAATCTTCCCCTATAAGTTCGTTGATATCCACGTAAACATTGCTCAAACCCGCAAAGTTCGCACTAGTATCTTTAATCGGGAACCCTGACGTCGCTCGGTGGCTGGGGGAGCATCTTTGTTACGATCTCTTGGGGAGGTGAATCGGGAGAATGAGACTCATTCCCGAAGTCTCATCACATAATTCGAAGTCTCCGTCACCGGAGCTTGCATCGAAATCATCATCACTAGAGGAAGAATCATAATCGCTACTGCCCTCAACTTCACCCTCTTCATTTTATATTACGACGACGGCCTTGCCTTCACACTGCTTGAACTCTTCTTCCCCTTCCTCCGAAATCGAAGGCATTCTTGCCTAACAGCTGGCTTCAGTCATGACACCCCTTCACGAATTTCTTCGCTTCACTTGCCAGACAAGCCTTCCTTTTCTGGAAAGACACTCCCTTCAGAATCATGTGACGAAGAAGTGGAGCGTGTTCGTACTCTGGAACGGGAAAGAGACGGAACTTCAACCGCTACAGTGGATCTCCCAGGGTGCAATAATTCGCATCGGAGCAAATTTTCGTCCGTTATGGAATATCTGGTCAAGTGATGGGTCTTTATTCGGTCTTGGAATAACTGCGTGGGGAACTCGATCTATTAGAAATCGCATAGCGACATATCGAAACTCAATAAGGAAAATGAAAACTTACCGCTTGTCGTTTAGAGGTGATTAATCCCTTCAGGACACCTAACAAAGAAATACCGAGTCTTGAACTGTGACAAATTGCTTTGGAGCTGCAGCACGATCTTGCGGTTCCTTTGGGCCACGATGACAACAAGCGATGGGCACTCATCTCTCTTCTTAAACGAGAGAAAATATTTTAACTCCTCAAAACTCGGGGCATGATTAACTGTTCGCATAAACATAACATGAAGGCAGGTCAAAGTTGCATATCCATTATGGTGAATTTAGAATGGAGCAATTCCCAAGTTCATTAGAGTCTCTTTCAAGAAGTTATTGAAGGGGGCCACTGCTCCATTTAAGCACATATACCGGTGGCCAACGGTGTATCCCCAAGGCGGAGTATGGGCAAACTCATTCTTCTTTAGAAGGCGCACATCGTCCTCCAGAATGCCTGGTTGTGTGCAAATGTTATGTAAAATCTTAGTGGAGATTAGAGAGGTAACTCTCTCCGGTGGATTAAGTAGAATTTTGGAATTCGGAGGGGTTCGGTCTACAACCGGGCCAACCGAAACTAGTTGAACGTATTCAGCCCGTGGAACAAAAGAGGAAGGGGCGACGGATGACGATTCAGCTTCTGAAAGTGCTGGACTTCCTTCACTGGACTTACGGCGAGAAGACAGATACTCCATTCTATACAACAGAACTTGCATCTACATGATCAGGTAATTCTATCTTTAACTAGAAATTCCTCTACAACACTTGAATTTTGAAGGAATATCGATTTACACCGACACATCGAATTTCAAGTATATATTGAGGCAAGTGTTATGTGTCATCTATATGGGGTGGGTTCAGTGTCCTGAACATTACAAGCGCTCTATCCCGTGTAGATAGTTTGCTCGCATTGAAGGATGAAAATGGCTTTTCATATCATTTATTGAAGTTATTTCTCCTACACTTACCCGCCATTGATCAACTGTCAATAACAGATCCGTTGTCCGAGTCGACGCGGAAAGCTCTTCCCATTAGGTACACCGAGTGTGCGGTAACAGGATCAATTCAAACTCTCCGGAAGGCGATAACAACCCTAGCTGCACGTGAGATGCTACCTTAAGCTGTTATTCCCCTCCAAAAGGACGAAAATAACTAAAACTAATTCGTGACACGTCGTGTTGTATCAACAATGTAACTTAGTACAAGTTAGTTTTGATTCTGTGGACGAAGACATCAAAACATGTCAAGCATCAGGGTAAAGCCCAAGTGTCGTTCCGTGAAGAACTCAAGACTTGATTTACTATCTTCTTCCATCACAATCTACTCGAATCCTTCGCAATGATCACCACCAATACCACTTCGTCGTCGAATTGCTAAACGAATGGGAAAATCTACATTACCCACCTATAAGCAAGAATCAAGAGGTGGGCGCGAATAAACTTGTAGTGTTGGCAGCCTATGGAAAGGAGGATTGGTGGCAACCCAAAGGAGAGAGGTCGGCGACGATTCAAAGAAGAAGGGTTGGTGGCGATTTAGAGAGGCAGAACAACAAAGTTGTGTGGCTAAGTGAAGGCGGAGGCAAAGTCAGGGGTGGTCGAAAGCGAGGAGCTCCTGTGGCGATGAACGACGAATACGATGGCAAAAGAGGAGTTAGATCTTGCAATTCTCGGATCAGGTCGCAAGAAGAATGGCTCAGATCGCCAAATGAAGTTATGAAAGGAAATAAGGTCGGCTCGAGTAGATTAAATAGGAAGTTGCACAAAAAAGTCACTATTCCTTCAATCGCCAATGATCCATGGACTATGGATCATTGGCGATCCATCAAACAGGGACCAACCTTCTCCAAATTTGGCCAGCGCGATCCATGTGTTATTTAAAGACATCTTGAAAGTTATTCGGTCGAAATTGGTATGTTACGACGAGCAACGATGACCCACGTCAAAGTTCAATAAACAGCCAAAGCCAAATTCGCATGACAACCTTAACACGGTCGCTCAAACCTCACCAAGCAGGAACCCAGAAGCAGTAACTTCCAGTGCATGCCTTGTTTCTAATGAAAGCATACTCTGGGCCCGAGGGTGGGGCAAATGTTATCCTAGTTTTTAACCCAGCAAAATTCAAAGGAAGTCAGAACAACTTCGTTGAGTCAGAGCAACTTAAGAGCCAACCAAAAGGACTAGAAGAACCAACTTAGAAAAATTAGTCTAACGACCCACCTTTTTGGATGGTTTAAATCGACGATAACCACACACGTCAGACTCAAACCATTCAAAACGAAGGTTTGTTATGTAATAAGTAAGAAAAGTAGAGAGAGAAAGAAAAACAAACACAGATTCTCACAGCGGAATGACAAAATATAATAATCAAATAAACAGTTCATGAAGTTATTTTACAAATGAAATTCGATTACACTTTTACAATACAGATCAGAGTTACATACAACATGAATAAATAAATAAATGCAGCGGAACAACATGATGTAGTGGAATAAATATAATAAATAATGATAGTACTAAATCTTCGTCTTCGTCCTCCAAAAGTAGTCTTCGATACATTGAAAAATTCAGACTGATTCAAGCGAATTGAAAAGACAAAACACTCGACTCAGAACTAAAAGATCTTATGTAAATTAAATCAACAGTAAATAAATACGAGTGTAACGGCGTCAGAGATGTTTACGGGGTTTGACATCTCATATCCAGTGTGTAACGTGCGTGCAATAACTTAAGAGATGTTCGGGATTCCATCTCCTAAGGATCTGTTAAACTATCTACATACATAGTATGATACACTATTATAATAGTGTCTATAGTAAAGTGAAGTATTGAAATAGCGTTAAGGCGTTACTCATATCCCCGTTAACACATTTTATATATTCCCGTAGTCTATACAGTACTGTAATTCCTCCGTAAACTGGAGGGCTATCAAAGGGCATTCCATAGGTACGGTACAAACCAAACTCGTAGAAGGCGCGATAATGCATGTGACAAGGCGCGCGAGGCAATGTCCAAGGTAGGATACTACCGTTTTAGGAATCCGGACTAGTGGTAACACATTGCATCTACTACCGCCCATCTCAGAACATACTCCCATAATCAAAACCGAGGGGTGACCACCAAATCAATCACAAAGTCATAATATAGCATCGAAGAAGTATGTCTGATCGGAGGTGCGACCTTACTTGGCCCAACATGGCTTTTGTTTTAGCCACATCAAACTGACTTACGGGAGTCAGGGCTATGTAAATACCTCATACAGAATTGTTTGTCAAACCATCCTACTTTCTTTTGGAATCACCCCATGTACACAGCTGTTAAAGTGGTTTTCGATATTAGCAGAGTGTATGACAATATCCGATCCCGGTTTTTTTACAACCAAACGCTTATTTCACACTGGATGGTTCTTTTACATTTCCAAAACCGATTCATAATTGATATCAAAATATCATATTCAATTCAAACTATACCACTTTTGAAATCATATTTTTTTCAAAATCATACTTTCCAAAATAGGTTAGACCCTCATTTAAAATTATCATATTTACTCAGAATATGTTATTCACTAGAAAATATTATTTCAAATCTCAACATCGCTGTTAAATCAAGGATTTAAATATAAACACTTCCACTTTACACAGCTTGAAATTTAGAAAATAGTTTAGATAGTTATAAATAGTTTAGCATAGTTTAAAAATATTTTTTTTAAATAGTTTGAAATACTTTAAAATGGATTATCATAGTTTTAAATATATTTAAGATAGTTTAAATAAATTTAAATAGTTTAAATAGATTTAAAATAGATTAAATAGATTTAAAATAGATTAAATAGATTTAAAATAAATTAAATAGATTTAAAATAAATTAAAATGTTTTAAAATCGATTAAAATAGATTAAAATAGGTTTAAAGTAAATTAAAATAGATTTAAAACAAATTTAATGGTTAATTTGATTAATTAGTTTAAAATAGATTAAAATAGTTTAATAGTTTGAAAACCTTAATAATCAGGATTTTTAAAATAATATCTTTACACAAGTTATATTAAAATGAATTAATATCAAACTAGACTATTTCCTTCATTTCAACACATCTGGACCACGTCCAGCTTTCAAATTTCAATTTAAACCCTTTAAATAATTTATTTAAACCAATTCCAATTTCAACACCTAAAGCTTGGATTTTTGAAAATAATTCAGTTTATATAAATTAAATTTTTATTTCAAAATATCATTTATCTGAAATCAAATTTAAATGATTTAAAAATCATTTTGTTAGCACTGGAATTGGTCACTAACACCCTTGAGAAAGATTATGTAGAGAGATTAATGAAGAAAATATATTAAAATAGAGGACTGTATGTTAAATTAACTGCAAAAACTAGAACACCGGATTTATAGTGGTTCAACGTAACTGCCTACGTCCACTTTGAGTTTTGATCTTTTGATTGAATACAGATACAATCCGTACAATAATGACTTGAATACAAGTACCAACTGAAAAGAATGAGTCTTGAAAGCGGCAGAGTCTCTCCAGTGTTCTCGAAAAAAGGTCCATTTCACTATGCCCCTGCCCTTCTATTTATAGACGAAGATGGGTTAGACTTCCCTCATGGGACTAGGAACAAGGTATCTCGGCCCGTGGTAAGTAGCTTCTGTGCATCGAGCCAGGGATGCCGAACGGCAATTGTCGAGCGAGGTTGGTCGAACCAGAGAATACTGAGCGAGGTTCTATGCCGAACGACACTCGTATGCCGAAAGAGGCTTGTGCCAAGCAAGGCCTTGTGCCGAGCGATGCATCTGTCCCGAGCAAGGATTTGTGCCGAGCGATGCATCTGTGCCGAGCGAGGCTTCATGCCGAGCGACGCATCTGTGCCAAACGAGTCCTTGGGTCGAGCGATGTATCTGTGCTGAGCGAGGCTTCGTGTCGAGCGATGCATCTGTGCCGAACGAAGCCTTGTGCCGAGCGAGGCTTAGTGCCAAGCGACGCATCTGTACCAAACAAGGTTTGTGCCGAGCGACTCGTTATCGGGTCAAACAACCGGGTAACACTTGCCCCCCCCAAAGCGTATCATGCAGGTCAATCATGATATGCTTTGAATCATAAGCCATTCATGCTTCTCATTCTTCTCCTACCACCAGGTGGAACTCATTTCTCTATTGTGCTGCCATCTCCAGTGTGGTCCGGTCGACATACACATGCCGAGCCACTCGTTCGGCATACTCATTTCCGCTTAGTACGCCTATTCTTCGAAACAGAGAGATATCATTGACCAAGTCCACTGGTTAGCGCCTGTTGACCTCCCCTTTGTCATATAAAAGCCAACACTTCTCCTCTTTCTTCCTTTTACTTTTACTTTCATTCTACATGACTTTCGAACTCGTCTTCCACCAGACTCCTGCTAACACCTTAATATTCCTTTTCCTCCCGAATCCAATGCGTTGCCTCACGCCCTCTCCAAACAACGAACCTGAACAGTTTTCAATTTAAAATCCAGAATTCCCTAAGCTTCGAGCCATTTCCTTAGGTATGAATTTTTCGTTCGCCCGACTCTCACGATTAAGGGTTTTGTACGAGACTAGAATTCACAGTAATCCTTTTTCCTTTTTAAAACTACAATGATAGAAGTCGTCTGGACGAGGACGATGAACATAAGGTTTAAACATGCTTTGGGGTTAGATGGAGAAGGGAAAGGAAGAGGGTGTCTGAAGCTTTTAGGAAGTAGGTTCTTGTTTGGTTGCTGAGCGAGGGAATAGGAAGCGTGGTTGGATCAGTAGGAATTGGCGTGGTTAGGGAGTGTTGGTTGAGTGTGGTGTGCGAGTTGGATGACGTTCGACTGTCCATTTAGGAAGATGTTTAGGTTACTCGAAGAAGTTAGTTGGAGGAGAACGTAGGCTGTGGCTCGGTATGAATTTTGCATGCCGAATGGTGGAGAGGGAGTGCAGAAGAGAAGTACGAGTTGGGTTTAGCATGCCGAGCGATGCGGCTCGGTATGACCGTGGCTCGTCATGACTCCCGCATGTCGAACGGTGAAGAGGGAATGCAGGAGTGAAGTAGGAGTTGGGTTCAATGTGCCGAGTTATGCGGGTCGGTGTGACCACGGCTCGGCATAACTCCCGCATGCCGAAAGATGAAGGGGGAATGCAGGAGTGAAGTAGGCACTAATAGTCGAAACCATCCTAACTCGAACTTAGTTCATGTTGACTTGACTCACTTTCTTTGCCTAAACATATGACACAAATAAGGACAAGGATTTAAGCAAACAAGCAAATCAACCAATCCAGGCTGATGACTCCCCTGTTTCAACAACTATGATCCTAAATCTAACTTGATTAAAACAAACAATAGCCTTCCACATACAGTGTCGATGCCGTGTTCAAAATTGAAACCCTCATACGACAAACTCTCGGAGACGGTCAGCGATGACGGTCTTCGAAGATGACAATTCAAAGCCTAACTTTATTTTATCAGCTTGTGACTTTTAATTCCTTGACACTTATACTTGAACGATTGCACTAGTTCACACACCACACATGGGGAGTATTTTTGTCGTTATGTCTGATATGGATTGTTTTTAAAATATAGTTTAAACAGGTGTTTCATCACATCCAACACTCATTAGAGATGTCTAGAAAATCCAGTTTTTCCACAGTCTCGGATAGATCTGAGCCAACTTTTCAATAGGAAATGGTTGGAACCTCAAATCCATCAACAGTTCCTGTATAAGATATTTCGAGCCCCACGATCGCATCCGTCGACTTGGCTCCCGATGCTTTAGATGCAGCGATCTTTCTAGACAATCTAGTCGATTCTCAAGCTTCGAGAATTAATGAAAGCGCTCTTCGTCACATATGCTCAATACATGGAATTTCTTTTGATGATCTGCTGGTTCCATCGGGACAAGAACGTCCTCACTTTCCCTAATCGGATATACGGCTTGCAACAAATTTATGTGCTGGGTTGGTAGCATGCCACCATTCAACTCCTTCCTGTGTGATGTGCTGCAATATATAGAGATCACCCTATCATAACTACATCCCAATAGCCACACGTTTTTATACGGCACGTGTATTCTCTTCATGAGCATTCTACTTAGGCTCCCACTCCCGGCGACATCTGCTATATTTATTGTGTCAAAAGGTGGTCTGACAGCCCATCTTTCATATTTCTCGGGCCACACAACCAGTACCAAATCCTCACAGGGGTGTGGGGGCAAATTCACTAACTACAAGCAAGAATGGTTTTACCTGCACTGCCCCCTAGTTTCGCGAGGAGATGGTTGGAAGGGTGTTAGTTCCTTGTCTAGATTAATAGTCGTACGTGCTAGTAAATGCATTCTTCCTAAGCCTTTTCTCGATTTTCTTCAGGTGTCAGCCCGTGTCCCGAAGGATCAGGGTATTCTGAGGCGGTTGAAGCTATCCGGGCTGTCCCCATGGGAGACCGGGACATTAGATCTATTATTTCAAACGAACCGCTCTCGAAATTTGGACTGTTGGAGGAAGGTCGTCGAATAAATCTTCCACACAGTGTCACTTCATTTGGATCTACCTTGGACAAAGGCAAAAATCAATCCGGCCCTCCATCACGTGGTGTCCCTGACACACCTGAGGAGGGGAGATTAGAGAAGCTAAAGTGCCCGAAGTACTGGGTGATAATGTTAATCCCGCTCGGGAGTCGGTGGTTGAGGTTCATGATGTCGAAGTAACGCCCCCTTGCGAAGGAAAAGAAAAAATTGGCTTACAAATTGAGGAAGAAGACAGCGGGTGGAACCTCTAAGGTCAAAATCACTCCGGTGGAGAGAGAGCCTTCTCCTCAACACTTAGAGAGTTCTTTGAAAGGCTTATCAGACCTTACTATTCCCATCGACTTGCTCAACTATGGCTTTAACGACCCGGAAGCCCTTAAGCTTCATTCGCCCACAAGAGGCGATGCAAGCGCTCAAGCCTATAACAAAGGAGAAAAAACTCCTATGAGTAAAGATAAAGAAACTAGTCCATGGAGGGGGGGGGGGACACTAGGACACACAGACACTTGCACTTTGCACTTAAATTTTAGCAATCACTCTATTTTTTGCTAACTTTCCGTCATTTAATTTCTGCGTAGGTGATGTGGGACATACTCACGGACTCAACCGTCTTCGCGGATCATCTATCTTTCATCATTCTGGCCGGGATTCGGGCTCCGACAAACGCCGGGACAGAGATGACACGGGCGATCGAGACTATCGCCCTCGAGAATCATCTTATCGAAGAAAAACATACAGCCAGTCCTCCTACTCTCGCTATCCTCCTTCTCAATCGGAGCAAGGCAAGAAGAAGTCTGCGCATAAGGGTCCCAGCCTGAGGCCCACCGAGATCAACATTCTGGTTCATCTAGCACCAGGTAATCCTAGGAACCCCACAAAACATCTATAGTCTCTAGGCAAACTCCTCCCGCTCTTATACATGATCCGTCGATAGCGGAAAGACTTACTAAGCTCAAGGCCACATTCTCGAAAATATGCTTCAATGGTTTGAAATTTCTTCCGGCGATTCGTCACATTCCAGAACACGTCAAACAAAGCGCCATTGCTTGTAACAATGACGCTTACGTTCAACATGACGCGCTTGTCCATTTAGCTGAAAAAGTCTCGTAAGTCTCTATTGAGTGTCAACACGAAATCGATCGCCCAAAGCTCGAATCTATTCACGACAAAGACATCATTAAAGCTTAGGATGAAGAGCTCTCTTCATACAAGTCTCAGCTTGAAGCTGCCCAAAAAAGTGCTAAAGACATAACGGAGGTTGTTAATCGTCTAGAGGCGACACATAAGAAAGAAATTGACGAAGCAGTTTAACGCTGCGGGGCCTTAGCTTTAGAGAAAGATTCCATTCAGAAGGAGAGGGATGCATTCGCCCAGCGAGTTAAAGAGTTGGAAGAGCTACTGCTCAAAGATAAAGAGGAAAAAACTGCTGCTTAGGAAGAGTCGCAACAATATTGCGACGAGATTGTTTCTAGCGACTCTGAACACAAAGCTCGACGACGAACTCTCTAAAGTTGAGATGCTGAAGGATGAAGCCCGTGAGGAGGGAAAAAAAATAACATCCATAGAGATTGATTCTAGCTTTGAGGCGGCCACAGAGGCTGGCAGGGTGGTGATCAAGTGCTTGTTCGACCCGCTTATAGCAGAATAAAATGCCTGTGTCCTCATGCATTGGGACTTAACTTTTCTTGGTGAGGGTTACCTCGAATCTCTAGCCAAGGCATGGAAAACTTTGATAAAGATCAGAAAGGTTGAGTCAGGCACCGAAGAGGTTGACGAGGAGGCTTTAGTAAAAGAATTTCTCAGGGGGAATGCGCCTTCAGACTTGTCTACAACGAAGGCTCTCTATAGCAAAGATTCCTCCTCGTTAAAAGGAAAGAACGACATTGCCGGTCTGTTTGAAACCGAGTCTCCGGTTCCTCCCCCTACTCAATCGACCGGTCAGCCAGTACTTTATCTGTTCGAGCAGCATGTCGGTTACGACCCAGGAGACTCTGGCCTTGACATTCATGTTCTATCTCCCATTCCATAGGGTGAGACTCCCCGGACGGTTGAGAGTCAGCGAGAAACCGGTACATAACTTTTCTTCTTAAAGTTCAAAGAGCCATCATTATCGGCAAGTGGTTATTGTATTCTAACGTTTATCTCTTGTAATTTTGCATAGGTCGTTCTGATCCTGAGCCTACTCCAAGGAGCTATGATGCCACGGAGGAGAAGGAGAAGACGAGTGAGGTTATTCAAGTGGGAGAGACTCCCGGTCCCGATGCTCAAGTGATTAAGGCGCTTGACAAGGACAAATCTGAAACTTCATCACCCGTCGAAGAAAGTTATGAAGTTGAGATTACAGGCGCCTCTGGACACACTTCGAAAGTGAGCATGAACAAGCAACTTGCGGAAGAGAAAAAGAAGGAAGTTGAGATCAAGGTCTAGCCCTAAGTAGTGGAACTAGACGATCCGTTGAATAGGCCTTTGAAGGTCATTCTCCCTAGTGGGTCCAGGCCAATGGAAGTTCCTCTTCCTTCTTCGGATGTCACTTCCCCAACAAGCAAAGCATCCAAATAAATACGCATGGGGGAGGAGTCATCCGAGAAAACGAGGATGGAGAAGAAGACAAAGAAGTAGTTTCACTCTCGTTCAGCGAGAGTTAGCTTAGATTATGTAATTATTTTTATTTATTTTCATGGTCAATAAAATAGACTTTTGACTCCTAGTTTTGGAGGGATTGTTGTGGAACCTCATTTTGAATCGATAAATAAAATTTAGTTTCTTTGTCTTTCAAACGACTTTTATTGTTCAACTTATTGTCTAACTTGTTACTATAACTCGACATTCGGCGAGATACTCGAGCTGCAGTTCACCTCTATGTGACTCGGAATTTTTTTGAGAATAGTAAATCCTCCGTTTCATGCTTAGGGTACTTAGAATATTCTTAATCTACACTCTGGGGATTCAGAGTATTACAGTCCGCACTTTGGGGACTTGGAGATTTTTTGTCGTTTATACTCTAGTCCGCACTCTGGGGACTTAGAGTACTCCAGTCCGCACTCTGGGGACTTGGAGATTCTTTAGTCGTTTATACTCTAGTCCGCACTTTGGGGACTCAGATTACTCCAGTCCGCACTCCGGAGACTTGGAGATTTTCAGTCATTTATACTATAGTCCGCACTCTGGGGACTTAGAGTACTCCAATCCGCACTTTGGGGACTTGGAGATTCTTAAGTCGTTTATACTCTAGTCCGCACTTTGAGGACTCAGAGTACTCCAGTCCACACTCCGGGGACTTGGAGATTTTAAGTCGTTTATACTCTAGTCCGCACTTTAGGGACTTAGAGTACTCCTGTCCGCACTCTGAGGACTTGGAGATTTTTAAGTCGTTTATACTCTAGTCCGCACTTTGGGGACTCAGAGTACTCCAGTCCGCACTCCGAGGACTTGGAGATTTTGAGTTGTTTATACTCTAGTCCGCACACGAGGGACTTAGAGTACTCCAGTCCGCACTCTGGGGACTTGTAGATTTTGAGTCATTTATACTCTGGTCCGCACTCTGTGGAGTCAGAGTACTCCAATCCACACTCCGGAGGCTTGGAGATTCTTAGTGTTCGTGCGCGTTCGTATGTCAGACATAATAATGTAACTTCAGTTTTTTGTCATAGAATTATCATACACGGAAACATCAATAATTCATGGAAGAGATGGCTTCAAGCCTTTATTAATGAAAATAAACCAAATTGTCTTATTCACATGCCGAAAACTAATAATCAACGAAATGAAATATACCGAAAATAATTGCAACAAAGATACGAAAGAAATAGACTAAGTATAATAATGCCGCAGATGCTTGCTATTTCATGCTCGGGGAGTGTCACGCCTTAAACGGTCGCTAGCTTGAAAGTTCCCTCTCCAATCATCCGTTCAATGACGTATGGACTTTCCCATGTGGGATTCATATGTGATGGGCTGGGAAAACTCGTTTCAGAACGAGATCGCTTGCATCAAAGGATCTTGGTCGGAGTTTATTATTATAATATCGAGCGACTCGGTGTCTATATGCAGCCGCCCTTAAATTAGCTTCTTCACGTTTTTTATCAACAAAGTTCAATGATTCCAGTAAAAGATCCCGATTCGTCTTACGGTCATAATGAGTTACTCGATGCGAAGGAACTTCAAATTCCACAGATATAACAGCTTCCGTGCCATATGCCAATGCGAATGGAGTGTGGCCAGTCGCGGACTTGTGAGTGGTTCTGTAAGTCCAAAGTGATGTTGGAAGTTCATCCACCCACTTGCCTCTAACCTTTTCCAAACGCTTTTTCAACATGGAATTGATTATTTTGTTCACGGCTTCAACTTGTCCATTGGCTTTTGGATGAGCATCTGCTGTAAACCTTTTTTCAATACCGTATTTCTGACAAAATTCTTTGAACTCGCTACTTTCGATTTGAGTTCCGTTTTCTGTAATGATAGTCCATGGGAGGCCAAAACGGCATATAATGTTTCGTACAACGAAATTAATGGACTTCTTGGTGGTGATCGTGGCTAAGGGCTCTGCTTCTGCCCACTTGGTGAAGTAATCGGCCGCAACTATTGCTTATTTTGCACCACCATTGAATATGGGTAAAGAACCTGTTATATCGATCCCCCACATTGCAAACAGCCAGGGACTAACCGTTTGTGTGAGTTCCATCGACGGAGCTTTGGGGCTTTACCATACTTCTAGCATTTATCACATCTCCTTACGTAGTCTGCAGTATCCCGATTTACAATTGGCCAATATTATCCATCGCGGAGGATTTCTTTGCTAATGTCTACCTCTAGTATGGTCACCACATTCTCCTTCATGGACTTCCTTTAGGACTCGCTTTATCTCATTATGGGAAATGCACCGAAGTAAGGGGGTCGAGAATCCCCTTCAATACATTATTCCGTCCTGCATTACATATCGCGAAGATGTACGAATGACTTGTCGTCTTTCGCTCTTTCTTTTAGGCAAGATCCCGTGTAGCAAGTATTGCTTGAATGAGGTCATCCATAATTCCTTCTCGATTTCTATTTCTAACACGAAATCTATCTCCATCACATTTATGCTCGGAGCATGTAAGGTTTCAACGGGAACCAATCCCATTTGCTGTGCATCACCAGTACTCGCAAATTTGGCAAATGAATTAGCTTCTCTGTTTTTTTCACGTAGGACATGCGACATATCATAATACTCTAGATCTGCTCACAGCTCTTGAACCCGTGCAAGGTATGGGGCAAGTCTCTGTCCCTTTGCTTGATAGACTCCCCGCATCTGGTACATCACCAATTGTTAATCACAAAAGATTTCAACTGATTTTACTTCCAGTTCCCTGATGAGTCTCAAGCCAGCAATCAATGCTTCATACTCGGCTTCATTATTTGTTGCTGGAAAATTGAGCTTTAAAGCATAACAAATTGATCGGTTTTCGAGAGTCAGAAGAACTATACCAGCCCTAGAGCAATGGTCGTTAGATGCTCCATCGGTGTATAGTTTCCATGGAATGGGGGGAATGACATCGTGGCTGTTTGGTTCGTCTGGCACGGTGAACTCAGCGATGAAGTCTGCTAGCGCTTGCCCTTGTATGGCCCTTCTTGGCAGGTAGGTAATATCGAACTGACTCAACTCGATATTCTATTTTAACATCCTTCCAGAAGTTTCTGGTCGTTGGAGTACCTGACGCAAGGGTTGATCAGTATAAACATTGATCGAGTGTGCCTGAAAGTACGGACGAAGCTTGCGTGATGCAATCACCAAGCAGTAGGCCAGTTTCTCAATCTTAGGATAATTTCTTTCTGCCCCCGTTAAACATTTACTTACATAGTAAACCAGCTTTTGAACTCGGTCCTCTTCGCGAACCAAAGCGGTAGTGATAGCATACTGGGATACAGCCAAGTACGCATACAATACTTCATGATCTATAGGCTTCGACAGCACCGGGGGACTTTTCAAATGTCTCACCGAAACTCAGAATGCGTCCTCACAATCGGGCGCCCATTCAAAATTTCTCTTTCCTTTCTTTATTGCATTAAAGTAGGGAATACACTTATCTGTGGCTCTAGACATGAATCGACTCAGTGCGGCTACCTTTCCGTTCAGGCTTTGTGCTTGCTTTATTGTTTTGGGCACTTGTATGTCCCAGATAGCTTGAATCTTTTCCGGGTTAGCTTCAATTCCCCGCGCATTAACAATGAAACCCAAAAACTTCCCTGACGCAACGCCAAAGGAACACTTCAAAGGATTGATTTTCATTCCATAATATCTGAGCATATCAAAAATCTTCACTAAGTCTCGAATGTGGTCGTTTGACTGCCGTGACTTCATGAGCATGTCTTCCACATAGACTTCCATTGTTCTTCCTATCTGGTCTTTAAACATTCGATTCACCAGACGCTGATAAGTCTCTTACGCATTTTTTAATCCAAAAGGCATCACTACATAGCAATATAACCCGACATCTGTGACAAAGCTGGCGTGTTCTTGGTCTGGAATGTGCATCGGGATTTGATTATATCCCAAGCACGCATCCATGAATGAAAGTAACTCGTGTCCCGCTATCGACTCAACCAGCTGGTCAATCCTGGGTAAAGGAAAGCTATCTTTGAGGCATGCTTTGTTCAGATCAGTGTAATCTGCACAGGTTCTCCATTCCCCATTTTCTTTCCTCACTAGCACAGGGTTAGACACCCATTCAGGGTAGAGGGCGTCGCGGACGAACCTATTGGCTTTGAGTTTGTCCACCTCCTCTCGAGCATCGGACCTCTCCGGGTCCATACCTCTCCTTTTCTGCTTGACTGGTACGTACCTCAGGTCTAGGTTCAACATATGACTCATAATGGCAGGAGAAATCCCGCACATATAAGAATGTGTTCAAGCGAAAACATCCAGATTCGTTCAGAGGAAATCAGTAAGGTCCTCGGCCATTGAGGGGTCGAGTTGTGATCCAATCTTAAGTACTCGCGATGGATCATCTCGGTTGACTGGAATGTCAATCATCAGTTCAACGGTGCTGCTTTTGCTTCCCTGGGTTCCTCATCATCATCTCTCAGATCTATCTCTATAGATCCGATCGTGTTGCCCAAGCCAGGGCTTGGGTGCTACTTGTCAATTTTCAGTGACTTAGATGCGGACGGAGCTGTCCACAACCTTTCCTTTCTCTCTCCGCTGGCCCTCTCTCAGCTCAGCCACATAACATGCACGACCAGTCGTTTGATCGCCATGAACCATACCTACTCCCTTATCTGTCTGAAACTTCAAAGTTAAACACCAAGGGGCCAAAGCTGCCCTAAACTCTGCCAGGGTCGGTCGATCCAGAAAAACATTGTATGGAGAATCGACATCCAAAACAATGAAAGGTAGGATTCGTACCCTCCTACGTTCACCTTGCCCAAGTTCAACTGGCAATTCAAATAACCCACCGCATCGGTTGCTGCACCATTAAAGCCATGGATATGAGCTTTAGATGGCTTTAAATCCTTCGTCTCCATCTTCATTTGGTCATATGCCTTTTTGAAAATGATGTTAACAGAACTTCCACAATCAATCAAAATTCTCTTCACAAATGTTGGAACAATTGTCGTGGATATGACCATCGGGTCAACGGTAGGAGCCTCCACCTATCTGCATCTAGACTCCTGAATACTATATCGTCTGTCATCATGCGCCACTGTTTAGCGGGGGTCCCATCCTCCACATTCGAACAACCCTCATAATCTGCATGCCTTAAGGAGTTAGCATACCGCTCCATTTTCCTGCTAATTCTTATCTGTAGGATGAGGTCCACCGACTATAGTGTTTATAACTAGTCTACCTATAGTTCCGGCAGGTTCCTCTGGATGGCGTGGAGCCGGCCCTCGTCTGGGGTCTGATGTTCCTTGCCTACCTTCCTGCGGGTTGACAAACTCCTGCAACTTTTTCTGTCTATCAGCTTTTTTATGGCATCGTGGAGGTGTCTACACTCTTCTATATTGTGCTCGTAAGTCTCATGGAAGCGGCAGTAATTCCCAGTCCGCTTTTGTTCCTCTGTTGACTCCTTTGGACATGGCTTTCTGTGTTAAAAAGTATTACAAGTTGATAGGTAAATATTATCCAGAGATGCATTCAGAGGAGTGTATTCATTGTAAGTTAGAATCCTTGGCTTCAATTTTCCTGCTTCTCTTTTCTTTCCGGTATTTTCCTCCTCCAGACCCTTTAAATTGCCCGGGCTTGTTCTGGACATTGACCCGAACCTTCCCCGAGTTGTCATCGGATTATTTTACAACGATGTTGTTTTTCACGGTCTGCTGAACATGCCCTGGTGCCTTATCTCGCCTTCTCCACCTGGCTTCCTCTCTTCTTATGAACTGATGAGCCTTTGAATAAAAACGCTCTAGCATAGTCGGAGGTTTTCCTGCCAACCAATCTCCAAACTCTGAATCCAGATCCACTCCTCGCATTACAGCCATCAGAATTGCATGATCATTGGGGTTGCTAATTTCAGTAGCTGCAACGTGAAATCTCTGTAAGTACTCCTTCAACGACTCCCCTGGAGCCTGGATTACACTAGATAGGGACATCACGTCTTTGGGACGAGTGGCATGTATCCTGAATTGTTCTAAAAATTTCGTCGCCAATTCGTCAAAGCTGGATATAGACCATGGTGGAAGTCGAGTGAACCACATGGTCACAATTCTAGATAAAGTTATTGGAAATCATCTACACTTAGTTGCATCATTTTCTCTAGCTGAATCCATCATCCATTCATATCTCATCACATACTGTCATGGATCAGTCTTCCCTTCATAGGCCGGGATAGTTGGCATGCTAAACTTCATGGGGTACTCGACCTGTAGAATAGTATCTATGAATGGAGTATGACTCGTGGATATCTCCCAATCTTCATTGGTCAAGCCTTGATTTTCTCTCATCAGATGTCTGACCATAGCCGATAGGTTCGGAGTTTGTATGGAAGATGGAAGGTTGGAATCTATTCTATGGGACCGTTCGGGTTGATGTCTCCTCTGTTGGCGATCTACCAAACGTGTACCTTGGGGACCAGCTTCATTAGGGTCTTGGTGAGCCGTAAGTCCAGTTTCCACACGTGCTCCAGATCCTAAGTTTCCTGTTCCAGCTTGGGCATGGTCTCCAAGGTGTAAGTGATCTCTAGTTGATCGATCAACAGCACTTGCTTGTGTAGTTTCAGTTTTGCGGCGTCTACGCTTGAGAGGTTCATCGGACGAAGTCGAGCTATCAGATGAAGAATAAGGAACGGGGCTACCTCCAGCATTCTGATGCTATTTGCGAGTAAGATGAGTCATGAGATTAGCGTTGGCTTGAATCTGCTCATTAATTTGTCTTCTGCTTTCCATGAGTTCTCTCATCAAATCGTTGAACTCCGTTCTAGTGACAACTTCCATTTGATTTTGGACGGTGGTTCCTGCACCTAGATTTGCTTGTTGATTGCTAGGTCCTATTTGTTGTATGCTAGCAGCCTCGTTAACATCCGCGTCATGAGAGGCTGATCTGGTACGTGGTCTTTCCATAGCAGAGTTATTGATAGAAACTCTGAGTAGAATAAACGGACGTCCTTTGAATGACTTGAATCTCCTTCGGGGGATTTATTCAATCCAGTGGCTACGAAGCAGATCCTAGCGGCCTGAGAATTTAATTCTCAGTGAAAGCACCAAAATTTTAGCACCAGAATTGGCCACTAACACCCTTGAGAAATGTTGTGTAGAGAGATAAATGAAGAAAATAAATTAAAACAGATGACTGTATGCCAAATTAACTGCAAAACCAAGAACACCAGATTTATATGGTTCAGCGTAACTGCCTACGTCCCCTTTGAGTTTTGATCTTTATTGCTTTCACAAATGATTGAATACAAATACAATCCGTACAATAATGACTTGAATAGAAGTACTAACTGAAAAGAATGAGTCTTGAAAGCGGCAGAGTCTCCCCATTATTCTCGGAAAAAGGTCCATTTCACTGTGCTCATGCCCTTCTATTTATAGACGAAGATGGGTTGGACTTCCCTCACGGGCCTAGGAGCAAGATATCTCGACCCGTGGTAAGTAGCTTCTAAGCACCGAGTCAAGGATGCTGAACGGCAATTGCCGAGCGAAGTCGGTCGATCCATAGAATGTCGAGCGAGGTTTCCATGCCGAGCGAAGTTTCCATGCCGAACGTATGTCGAACGAGGCTTGTGCCGAGCGAGGCCTTGTGCCAAGCAATGCATCCTTGCTGAGCGAGGCTTTGTGCCGAGCGATGCATTTTTTCCGAGCGAGGCGTCATGCCGAGCGACGCATTTGCGCCGAACGAGGCCTTGGGCCAAGCGATGTATCTGTGCCGAGCGAGGCTTCGTGTCGAGTGACGCATCTGTGCCGAACGAGGCCTTGTTCCGAGTGACTTATCTATGCCGAGCGAGGCTTCGTGCCGAGCGACGCATCTGTGCTGAGCAAGGCTTGTGCCGAGCGACTCATTACCGTGTCAAACAACCGGGTAACACATTTAATTTAACCAATCTGATGTCCTTATATAGTTTTCTACCTTATGGTCAAGTGATACAGACATATATCATTTCAATCCGCAATAGATTTAAATTTGCGGGTATATACCATTTCAACCCGCAATCCCGGATTAACATTAGAAATTCATAAAATCGCTCGGGTTTATCATTTCAACGCATGGTGATTTTTTCCTAATATATAGATCGTTAGGGTATGTATCATTTCAACCCATAGGGATTTCTAACAATAAATTAAGGGAACTTCCAGGGTTATAACAATGTAGATAACATCCAACCATCCAATATCAACAATCAAATATCCATCACAATCACTATTTAGTCAATCAATAAATACATTAATTAACTGATTATCATCAACATGTATTCAATTGACAATTAAATTTCAATATTAAATTAAATGATGATTAAATGCAAAAAAAGTCACATTTAGCTGGAATGACAATTTAAATATACCAAACATCAACCAATCAATTTCTAATCACATCATAAATTTAATTTAACTAACAAAAGACAATTCAGTAGTTGTGAGTGGGTTAAAACACTCACATTTGATTTCAAATCGATTTGAAATCCAAATAAAGGCCCAAATTTCAACAGTCTCAGAATTCGTCCAAACCAGTTCTATAATGTCCGGAATTTCGATACGATCGCAGTGGAATAAACAGCGCATGAATCCGACCTCATATGTGAAAGTTATTAACATTAGAACATTTAAATTTTTATTAAAATCAAAATAATAATAGAAAAAGGAAAAGAAGAGCACGTTCACCTCAGCCACATCACTCTGATCTATGCGTTCCCCAAACCCTGGCACCTGTTCTCGATCACGCGTGCATGAGATAGCCACCACGTTCAAACTGCAACGCCTCCTCCACGATCGACTTTCCACGCTGCCGCTGGCCATCGCGGCCACGACCACTCGCCCAGACTTCACCTCACGCAGCGCCTACCTCCCCCGTGACTGCACGACTACCTCCGATAGCCCATTGAAGACGCAGTCGCGACCATAGGTTTGAAACCCTAGTTGAATTATTAGCGACGATCGGACCAGTGATTTGACGAGTGACTATCACTGATGAACCCCCTTCGACCATCTGCACGCATCCATACCCACAAATCGACGATCCGATGACGTTGGTCAAAACCCAATGAACGGTCGAGAATTGTTCTCCAAATTTTGGGCACACGGAGACCTAAATCGAAGAACGAACTGTAGATCTAGATTGCGCTCTTTGAGAGCTTCAAATAGGTATATAACATGATAGGGTTTTGAAAAATTTGATTTCGAAATTGATTTGGAAATTGAATTTAGGGTTTGTAATCTGAATTGGTTTCTGCCATTGAAGAAAAGGAACAGACAGAAGGAATTGTGTCTATAGAGATAAGAAATAAAAAGGCTGTAAGGGTTTAGGAAGATCTATTTATACGAGCAGAGCCCGATAAGAATGAATAACACCTGAATTTATTTGAATAGACAATAACGACCCGAAAAGCCCGTTCTGCCTTCGAAAGGAAAGTAGGTCATCGCATATATAATTTAGATGTTTTCAATATTTTTAAATTTAATGGAACATGTATAAGGTTCTAATTCCATTGTATGAAGAAGTTAGCTTTTAAAATCAGCTTATTTCAAATTGAATTCAATAAATTCATTTCTATGCGTTTCGATCCCACACGACCAAATGACAAGTCCGACCACTACGAAACTTGTAATCCTACAATAATTCACCGTTACGGATCCGATGAAATTGTTTCTTCGAAATCTGAGACAGTGGCAAAAATGGTTATTTTCACATTAAATAATTAAATTATTGTTATATAATTAAATCATTTTTTCAATTTAAATTTTATAATTAACAAATTTTATCTTTTTTGATTACCTGGTGATTTAAAATCTTTTAAAACAAATTTCTATATCAATTTAATATTAAATATTACACTAATGACGGTGTTCAGTTTCAATTGTAAATTCATTAATTATAATTTAAAATCCCAATAAATTCGTTTATCTTGATTTCAATCTTATTATTAAATCAATTATTATCTTATGAATATAATTGACATTACTATACATTTTATTACATTCACATTTTACAGTTATCGTCTTAACTCATATTAACGTAACATTTAATTGCATTTAATTGAAATTGATTTTCAGTTTAATTCAATAGATAAAATAAATAGGTGATAAATGACAATTATTACCATTTACATAGTTTAATCACATTTATAAGTTTATTATCTACAAACAAATGTTATAGCTACTTACATAACACTAATTTTATCCAATTGCAATTAATTACATATTATTTTACCAATTTATATAACCTTTAATTTATTTCCTTATCTATAATTTCTACCCAATTTAACCTTGCAATTATTTCAATCAATTGAAATTTCATTAACGTAGTTATCCATTACCTTAAATTAATATTATTACATTTCATTCTAGTTATTTTTCTCCTTAATAACTCTTAAATTTTATCACAACATTAAATACCAAAATTCATTTAATTAATTAAATTTAATTATTGAAAATTATGGGTCGTTACAATTAGAGTAAATGAAAGCAAAAACATGCTAAGGTGACGGATTGCTAGCGATCCACTCCATAAGGTTTGCTCGTAGTTCCACCAATGCTCTTGCATCGTGATCCAATAGGTATTCTAGGAATGATTGCTAAGTTTGATGGAGTACCAAAATAGTTAGATCGAGTAGTGAGCATTCGTCTAATTCAATTAGGAATCCAATACAACCAGTGTATAGGTCATCATCCAAACAAGGCAACAGGCTACGAATTTACATGGAGAACACCAACACGAGACAACAAATGCAATTCAAAAGACGGAGTCCAAAAATCCACCAAGTACATGGATCGCCATGCATTATGGATCGCTAGCGATCCATATGATTATGCTAGATTGCCATTAAGTTTAATGGAAAGGATGAAGAAGAGCATCCCAAGAGGTCGAATCGTCAGCGACCCAAAAATTATAGATCGCTAGTGATCCATCAAATTGACTGGGTTGGCTATGAAACTTTCAATGCACCTTCGTACTTCCAAAGGCAAGCTTCTGGCGTGGCGACCTAGCCCAATAGCTCTCCAATCCCTATAAATACAATCCTACCTGCAACATAAACATGATCTTTTGGATCGCCTTCTAGAACTCTGTAGAGATTATTCTTCACTCTTCTCCTCCCACATAATAATCATATAGGAATTCACTGTGATTTTCCAGTGAATTCTTGCATAGTCAGTTAATAAAAGGTTAAAAGTGGACGTAGACTTCATTAACAGCGCCCGAACCGCTATAACAATCTTCTTATCTTTTTTACTATTTATGCTTTTTTCACATTTATTCTCTATATTATTGCTCTGTAAGAACATAGCTGGTGCTTTCACACTCAATATAAGGTGTTGATCCATTTTGTGAGTTAACACATTTGAGTTACACTTTTGTTTTCATAGTCTACCTATAAGTTTTGAAAAATATGAAAGTTGTGTATCTTTTTTTTAAAATCTAATTTTTTTATAACATTTTTGTGCTTCCTACTTATAAAAGGTTACATTTATTTATACTCCTAATTTGTATATGATTTGCAATTTTTGAATTATGTAGAACTTACAAATATTTTGTTTTCAAAAGTGTAAAGATATGATTATACTCTTTGAGTTTGTATGCGGGACAGTTTTTTGTATTTTTCTGTAGTTTATTTAATTTATAAATGTTAATTTTTCCAAACTTCAGTTGGAAGTGAATATTAAATGCTTACATTGTTGGATATCAAACATAGAGGTGTGTGGTGAAATACAAATATGAGGAACTTATTAGTAGTAATAGAGATTTCTATCCTTGCAACCTCCATCATCTCCGTCAAGAACATATCTTGAGTGGAATCATGAACGTTATGTGTTAAGATGTTTTTACTAGTGGCTTGGTCAAATGATCATTACGATCAAATAAGGCAAATAATCTATTTTATGCTTGCCTTCATCACTATTTGATGTCCACTACACAGAAAAAAATATTGAGATACAAAATAACCACAAAACATGGCATGATAGATCTTGATTGTTGAATCTCATTGTGTTCACGTAATCACATATGAGGATGAAATTTGAAGAAATCTAATGGTTGAGATTCATCATGTAACACATTCTATTCACCATTTTGTATTTTAACGGATTTTCCATGTATATATATATATATGTACCCATACGCATATACATACATACATACATACATACATACATATATGTATATGCATATGCGTGCGTGCGCTTATATACATACACACACACATCGTAAGTCCCTTTTGACTGTTCACTGTTTTCCGTAGTGCAAACTAGTGTGAGGAAAATAGTGAAGGACTTTTATGGCAACAGGAAGAAAATTATGCTATACACGAAAGATTAATAATTAAGTATTCAAAACGCAAAATAGAACTTGTGTATTATCAGCAACACCTTTTTAAATGATCGATCAATATAGGTGCTTTATTATATGAAAATTTTCAATAACCATCTACTTCAAGATAAGTAGTTGAAAGACCTTATCAATGAATTTTTCATAAGAGTAAGAGTCGTCGCTAAAAGAAATCTATTGTATAATCATGCTAGAAGACTAATTAAGATTCAAGTGGAGTCAGACAAGCAAAACTACCAATTTTCGATCGAGTGAAACTTGGTGTAACCTAGACTACCACTTTGACACACACTCGAAAAAGCTTTGGCAAGCGCAAGCTATCGACATTTCTCCTACATGAACCTACCGTCTAGACCGAGTGACACATACCTTCATGTCATCTAATCAACCTTTGGCCATGTCAACCGATGAGAGACACACATTTCTTGAATATCATATCGCTTTATGTGTCTTAAAGGTCCATAATTGTGGTAGTAAAAATATATTGTGTTTAATCGTGGTCAAATTGCAACATCTTACATTAAGTTTGTTAGCACTCTCAAATCAATAAATTTTTTTAAATTGTCAATTAAGCTCTTCTATTTATTGTAAATACAATAACCTTTAAAACCACACGGTGGGTCATTCTGTGTTGTTCAACAATAAACAAGCATACATAACATCTAGGTGTCTCTATGCACTAATAGTTTATATCGACATCATGTTCTTGATATACCAATGATTAGTAAATGTTTGATCCAATACTCATGACTATGAGCACTTGTTAATTGCGATCAACATAACATACACTTTAAAGATTTTAGTTAACATGTAATAATGCAGGCCTGCAATATTCATTATCTATGCATGCGATAACATGATGATTTAAACTAAACCAAGTCCAATAATATCATTTCAAATGAGACTAGGTAACATTAATATACAAGTCAATGTTAAGTAAATAGTTTCTTAATTGCCTTGCGAGTTCTCGTATCCCAACTAAATCCTTTACTTGTACATAGGCAAACTGTGAAATTCATCTCCATTTCTTATGTTAGTCTTTCTAGCCTAAAATTGTGAGAATGCCTTTATTGAGTGAATCTTATTATTATGTTTATTTACTCATAATATTCTTAATTTCATCTTTCTTTCGATGTTAACTTACTTTAACTTATAATTTCATTTCACAATTCGGCGCGCGTGCGTGCGCGTGTGTGTGTATATATAGATTGACATTTGATCTATCTTATTCAAAACTTTTCTTTTACATTTAAATTCCTATTAGATTAGGTGAATCAAACAATGGGATAAAAGGGATAAATTTCAAAAAATCATTTTCTTTCATCATGCACCAGATCTTTTAGTGTGTTATCATGAATTATTTATTTCATTTATATTCATTCATATTTAATGTTATCAACCTTATACTATATAAGTTATTTAATTATTTATATTCATATTAAATAATATTTAATATTACATTATATATATTTACATATGTTATATAAATATTATAATTTAAATCATTTGTTTAATACACACACACGTATGTATGTATGCACGTATAATTTAATACTTGAAAATTGAATTTAATCTTAAACATTTACTTGGTTAAAACAGATCAAAATATTTATACTTAAAACCATCAAAATAAAATAAACGTATATAACTACTTTATACAATTGCCAAATAAAATTTGTTTTTCTTACGTTTATTTTAAAATTAATTTTTAAAACTTCTATTAATCGAATCATTACCTTATACATACATACATTTGTATGTATGTATACATATGTTTGTATATGTATGTATGTATATGTAATTACGACCACATTTTCCATAGTCCCGGAACAAACTCAAATGGATGAATTGAGATTCGGAATAATGAAGGAATGACTCTAGAGACTTAGAGAATATCAAGAACGATGATACGAAGCAGGAAAGATTGGATAAGTTTTGAAGAACTCGAATCATGTCAGTATCGAGTAGTTGACAACTCCGTACTGAGATGATGTTGTCATGGAGCATGGGTTGAGAAGCCTTGAACACTTTGAAGCTCAAGGCACGAAGGAAGAGTGGAGTATTGGATGTGCAAATTCATCTCAATACCGAGGTGAATTCATGTTGGTACCGAGTGGTCTTGAACCTTGGGAATCATGCTATTTGACTCGATCTTCATGCCAAGATAATTAGATTTGGAGATTGAGACATGTTATATCCTGGACAGCGAGATCTACGTTGGGATTGGCATATAAACACAAAGCTATCTTCATCTAGAAGGGGGATTTTTTGGCATCGAAGTTTTAGGGAGCTACATTCTTTCACCATTAACTTAGAAAACTCTTAAAAATCTAAGATCAGCCGGACTACAGTCAGATTTCAATGATATTTATTGTATTTCGGAGTGAAACAATCAAATAGAAAGATTAAAGTGGATGTAGACCAGAGTTTTTTCGAACCATTATAAAAATTATGTCTTTGTTCTTGTTTTTGTCACTTTCACACTAAATCTAGATATACTTGATTTTGGGGTGTTGTATTAGTTTTTAATGCAACATATTTGGTGCTTTCACTGAGACTTGAATTAAGGATATGATGTTAGAAGAGATGAAGATGCCTAATACCAGAGCTATTGCTGGAGGAAGTCAACAGAGCATGGGGTAGCCAGGAGGTGTCCTTAAGTTCAAATCCATCAATCTACGTAGTCAGAGGTGAAATGAAAAAAATGATGAAAAAGATGCAAGATAGGATGATGGTTCTACAAGAGGAGATGCTTAATGGATTTTTCAAAAGGATGGATCAACAAAGGGCAATTGGAGCAGTTGGAATTCATAATCATAGGCCAATCGAGAACAGACGATGCTGGAGTAAGAAATGCGGACGAGAATGCTAATGCATAACATCGGGAGCTGGAACAAAAGCTCATCATAGGAATTGGAGGTATGAAAAAGCTATGGATCAGAGACTTCCATTAGACGATAATGATAGAAGTGTTGAGATGATAAACATGTACCGAGAAGTGGACTTAAGAACGAAGCTTAGAGGATGTGAACAAAAATCCATTCACCCCAAACAATTGGTATGTAAGGAATCCGCCCGATTTTAAGCTACTGGCTCCAAATACGTATAACGGAAGGACAAATCTAACCGTTCAGTCAGTGAGATATATCCAGCATATGAGACTGCTGGGGCTACAGAGGAAGTGATGGGAAGGTGTTTCCCAGTATACTTGATTGACTTAGCACAACTAGAGGATGGATCCGTCATTATGTGGACCCGACTAGTGGATAAGTTTATGAAATAATTTAGAGTACATATTGGACGACCGAGGAATGTAATGAAACTTTCAAGTTTGAAGCAAAGAGCCGGAGATACCATACAGAGTTATCTAACTAGATTTAATGCAGCAACTGCTGCATTATTGAAACCAAACCCATCAATAATTTTGATGGCTGTGGTTTTCGGAATTTCGAGTAAAACGAACTTCAAGATTGCTTTGGAATGAGACCCACAGTGGATCTAGTGGATTCTACTACCAAGCCGAGAGATTTCTACACCAAAAGGACACTGAAGCGAATAAGGCTACTGAGGTAAATGCTATGGATGATGAAGGACCATCCAAATCATGATGTGGAAAGGACAAATGAAAGCAAAAACCCGATGACAACTTCTGAGGACCGAAGCAATAACGGAGAGATCCAAAGTTTTCTTCCTACACCGAGTTGGCAGAGACCTTAGAGGATCTAGGAAGATCTCCTACCGAAAGCCAGCTAAGAGAGAACACACGTTAATGGAAGAAGAGGTCTGAAAGGTTTTGTCCATTCCATGAGATGTATAGGCATGAGATGAATGAATGTCGAACCTTTGTGATTTAATAGATGAGCATGTTCGAAGAAACCGACTACAAAAATATGTGAGGAACCAAAGTGCAGTGGTGCAACATGACCAAACACTAATTGTAGAGAATACATTGGGATACAATCGTGGATACGGGTCGAGAATGATTATTCTATGATTGAGATGGATAAGAGTCGGATCCCATTCCCTTATTTTACTTTTTTACTTCAAATAAATAAAACGATATTACTCTTAAGTCACTTACACGTGTACAGGACCTTGATTGATCTATAGGCATGCTATGAGTTGGATGTCTGAGATTAATCGTTGATAGGATGGATGTTTAGGATGTTTGTTTGCTTCTATGATTGGGATTTGCGAATGAATGCTTGACTTTGAAAACCATTTGAACATGATAATGATATTTGATTTCGAAACACTAAACGAAGATTGGTGCACCCTCGAAATCGATATATGAACTAACTAGACATAGTTCTCCCAACCAGAGAGGTGGAGTGATGGACCATAATGTGCATGTAATGACCGCTCTACACCTTCGATGCCCAATATACCTGTTTGGTGCACTATGGAGGTGCCTGGCTGATGTAAGATGATAGCCATGGGTGTAAAGTAATAGGAATTCAAGCACAGAACCTATGAAACATTTCACAGCGTATGAAAATTATATATATATATATATATAACAGGCGAGGCGATGATATAAAAATGAACCATAAATAAGAACATTAAAGTGCAACAGGTTCACAAACTATACAAAAACTTAAATAGCGGAGTTTATATTTCAATCTCCGAAATAAACTCTATAATTATCTCTAAGATAATACAGGTTCACAAACTATACAAAAACTTAAATAGCAAAGTTTATATTTCAATCTCCGAAATAAACTCTATAATTATCTCTAAGATAATACAAGTACGGGTATAACTTTATAGTACTGCATTGGAATATAAGCAATAATAAAATCAAACTATAGATATATGAAAACGTAGCCTCCTACTCGCACTCGTATAGCTTCATGCGCTATTCGGACATGTTATCCATAATCTACTTATTCAAGAGTGCCCGAGATAATAAAAAGAGTACCCAAGATAATAAGAAGCAAACTATAAACCTAGGTCAGACAACTGTCTAGTGTGAGCGTACATCATCTCAAAAATACTATAAAAATCGTATATAGTAAATAGGGTCCTAGGGTATGAAGAACCATACCCAATCTATCCCTGCATCCAAAGAGTTAGCACAAAACATTCGATACATGCTAATCAACTATCACTTCCATATAACTATACTACAATCGAAGTACAATGTCCAGTGACTAGTTATACAGTCAAAATTACCTTAACTGTGTGACACCCTAAAGTGATAAATAACCATGACAAACATAACACCTATTAAGTAGTCATCACCATCACTCATGTGCATTGGATATATGATAACTCGTATGACACAATTGCAAAACCGGCACTCAATCAAAATACCGGCTTCATTGATGCTCGTATCCATGCCATTTCGTAAGACTTGGAACCATGCTTACAATCGCAAAAGCCCAGGGTAATTTACTACTGCAAGATCTGGACACAATCACAAATCCAAGCGGACGTCCCTACGTACCCCATCTTTTATAGCACACTAGATTTATCAACGATCCCTTTGCATGCATCTCTGTAATGGAACTCAATCGTTATTCCATCCCGACTATCTTCATAGTAGAACACATTTGCAAATTCTACTCACAAGCCTCCACTGTTAAAATTGCCCTTGTAGTTCACCATCACGACTCCCATCGTTAAGTCGTCGTTTTCGAAACGCCTCTAGGCATCTATCATAAGTCGTAGAGCCACTATTCAAAAAGCTCCAAAGTCGCTGTCGTCATTGTCGTCTCGAAACGTTACGCCATCGCTTCACTAGTCGCCACACAAAATCTAAGGTCTTCTTAGTCGTCTGCCTCACTCCTCATCACTCACAAGAACCGTAGAACGCACCATGAAGAAACCTAAAGTATCGTCGCACAACGACGAAGGACTTCCTAAATGCCATTTCTTGTCCGAGTTTTCCTCTAGCCCAGCCCGATGGAACCAAGGCCAAGATCTGAAGTGCCTAGCCTCTCGATTCAAAGCTTGCCTCAAAACACTGGACCACAATTCTTGCTTGGGTTTGGACCAAAGCATGACACAAAGAACACTGAACAACTTATCTTGATTGGCCTAGAACAACACCATCATCGAACATTGTATGCTGTTCGATCCTTCCCTAGCCGAGCCGCAACTCACCCTGAGCAAGGCAACCCCGAGCCTGAAATCTTTCCCGAGCCAACCACCTCCGAACAAACGCCACCGTATAGAAAATGCTATAATTTCTCCCAGCTTCAATTTCACGTCTATTTCACTGCTATGCTTCATTCTTCGACCCGTGTGCCTTTTGTATGCATCGATACGACTCCAAACATCCTCGAGCTTATTTGTCGAAGTTTGGTTCTATGCACCTACTTCTAATTCGCTCCGGTAAGTGTTTTTAACCATTCAACCATATACACAAACACCGCACACATTTCAATTAACAACTAAACATGCAAATACTGCAAATCATCCTATAATGCAACTCTATATAGCCTAACACGCATTAAAGCAATAAAACTACAAACTAATATAATTAGAACATTTTAAATTCGTTTCTACTTCAGGTTTAATTTTAAAACAGTTTCGAAACATGAATTTTATTTAAAAAATGAGTTTAAAACATGCCAAAACCTATAAATAGATGTATAACAAGGCGAGGGACAATAAATCACACATCAAACATCCAAAAAGTAGAGATTTGTTCGCAAATCAAGACAAATTCGAAAATGAACAGCAAAGATTTGATTTTTCTTCCTAAAAAATGTAGATTTGAAGATCTCTAATGAATCCCTTTGCTAGTTTACCTTTAATTTGTGGTTTAGATTTGTTTTGGAGGAAAAAAGAGAAGATTTTGGGTGAAGATTAGTTACTGGGGGCTTAGATCTATTTGAAAGATGATAAAAAGGATTTTAGGACGTCTGTTTCAGTCAATATAGCTTCTAAACCCGAAACGGATTATTGGGCCTCTCCCCAAACTCACTAATTACCCATTAAGTTGCTTCACAAATTACTAAATTCAAACAGCCATATCTCCTATGCAAAAAATTCAAATCTTTATTATGACCATTGTATGTTAAGGGAAACATCATATCTTTCCATTGGAAGTAGTTTTGGGGTCTAATTCTGCTTGTGTCAAAAGTTGCAGCTGTTACAAGCTTTTAGGGGTAAAATCGCTCGATAAAATTCTAAATTTAGGAAATGTTACTAGTAGGCATTTTCCAAAGTTATAAAGTTATACGACATCATATGAATTTAAAAATAGTACTTTACGATCCTTCGATACATAAAATACGGGTCGTTACACTATATACCCCTTTACGAATTTCGCTCCTGAAATCTCCAATACAAACAAGGTAAAAATAACATTGCCACCCGCATGCCTAACACCCATATGAAAACATATCAAACACCAAATATGTGCACAGAAGCAAGAAATGATGCCTGCGTCACATTAGCATGCATGATACTAAACTACCTTATATGATATCAAAAGTGAAAGTAAATGCGATAAATAGAAAATCTCACCAAGTAAAGAGCTCTGGATAAGCAGTCCTCATGCTCTCGACAGTCTTCCAAATTCAATAGCTTTCGCTCTCACTCAATGAACCATCAACAGTCCTACCGTCCTCCTCCTAGGCTACTTCGTATCACATCCGACGATACGAATAAGCCTACGAGGTCTATATGCTTCCGGTTCAATTTCAATAACATCAAGCTGATTTGATTCAACCATCGTGCCCGAGCCATGCATAAACTTTCATAACTGAGATACATGTAACACGTGCACACCTGCCATTTTTTGATGTATGTTGATTTGTAAGCCAAGTTTTTAATCCTCTCAAGTATCGGAAAGGGACCAACGAATCTCGACATCAACTTCCCTTTGGTACCCAATAAAGCAACATCTTCAATAGGGAGATATTGATAAAAACCATATCGCCAACAGAGAACTCTAAGTCTCGTCTTCTCCTATCAACGTAGCTCTTCCGTCTATCTTGAGCATCTTTCATTCGTTGCCGTGCTTTCAATCTTCTTCGAAGTCACTATTCATATCTGACTCAATTATAAGTTTTTTTCTTGCTTCTTACCAATGTGAAGGAGCGTTATGTGATCAACTATATAATGACTTAAATGGTGCCATTCCAATGCTGGACCGATAACTCTTGTATGCAAACTCTACGAAATGCAAATGACCATCCCACGAGCAACCAAAATCGAGAATGCAAGCTCACAAGAGATCCTTTAAGATGTGATTCACTATCTTGGTATGCCCATCTGTTTGTGGATGATAAGCTGTATTAAGATGTGGCTTTGTCCCCAATGCCTCTTATAAGCTCTTCCAAAGTCCGCTGGTGAACAAAGGATCTCAATCGCTCACAATGCTCTTCGGTACACCATGGAATTGCATAACCCACTTCACATCCAATTTGACCCATTTGGATGTCGTTCTACTAGACATGATGGGTATGAATCGAGTATTCTTTCCCAATCTATTGGCTACGATCCAAATGCTCTCATACCCTCCTCCGGTCCTCGATAATCCATCAATGAAGTCCATCGAAGCTTATTACCATTTCCACTGAGAAACCTTGAGCTGTTGCAGCAAACCACTCGGCTTCTTATGCTGTGCCTTTACCAACTGACAGTTCATGCACTTCGAGATGAATGCCTCAATGTTCTTCTTCATCCCTTCCCAATAAAATGTCTACCTCATATCACAATATATATTATCACCGTCGGGATGTATGGTCAATCTTGAATGATAACACTCTTTTACCACCTCATTTCTTAACCATTGATATCAGAAACAAACAATCTTTCATCCATACGGAGCCAATCACAGTCGAGCTCGTACTGCTTCATCTCCTCGGATTCTACTCCTTTCTGTATCTTTGCCATAACCTCCACAAGTCTAGCATCTTGCCATTGACTAGTATCGATCCACTTAATTAAGGTAGGTCCGATCATCTGGCTAACCAAAACTTCTGGCTCTAGCTCACATCGAGGCCTAAAATCATAGCCATCGATAAACTCTAACCACTTCCCCTCTAGGAACATCGCTTCCATGTTGGCATGTCTCCTACTCAAAGCATTATCGACTGCATTTCCCTCACCGGGCGTATAAGAAATATCAAAATCGAAGGAGGCGGAGAACTCTAAGCATTACTTCTCATGAAGGTTAAGGTCCTTTTATGAGAAAAGATAAATGATTTGTGGTTCGTATACAACTCGAACCTCTCCCCAAGTAAATAATGCCTCCATATCTTCAAAGCGGATATTGTCTCCACCAACTCCAAATCCTGAGTAGGATACTTCCTTTCGTGCGGTTTCAACCGTTGCGCGGTAAACCGTCGTACGGTTTCAGCTATCAACTAGTGTACATGGCAACTTTTCCTCTCTGCATCGGCACCGCGCCTAGTGCAGTACCATAGACATCTGTGTATACTCTTAACTCCTTATTCCTACTTAGAGTGACTTACACCGGTGCGCTTGTTAACCTGTCCTTCAGACTCACGAATACATGCTCACACCTTACATCCTAAACAAAAGTCTAATTCTTCTTCGTCAAATAAATTAATGACGCTGCTGCATTAGAGAAGTCCTTGATAAAACATATATTGTATCCAACCACTCCAAGTAAACTTCTCAGATCCATAACGGTGTTGGGTCAACCCAATGCTGTAATACTACCACCTTTGCAGGATTTACAACGATACCTTGCTCAGAAACAACGTGACCCGAAAATCGCACTTCCCTCCTCCAGAAGTGAAACTTCGAAAACTTCGCCTTCAATTGATTATTCCTCAACACCTTGATCACCATCTTCAAATGCTCGTTGTGTTCTTCCTCTGTCCTCAAGTAAACAAGGATATCTTCCACGAACAAAAGTACAAATTTATTTAGCTAATCCCTGAAAACATGGTTCATAAGGTCAACCGAGTATGCCAATACATTGGTTAGCCCAAACGGCATAACCAACCGCTCTTAGAATCAGGCGTAGGACAAAATACTATGATTTGCACACTCTTCTTTGCCACTCTAAGTTGATTCGCAAGGTCCAACTTTGAGAACTCTCTAGCACCATGGAGCTGATCAAACAAGTCATTAATATGCGAAAGTGGATGCTTGTTCTTTTCTTTACCTTATTCAGCTTACGGTAATCTACATACAATCTCAAAGTGGTTTTCGCCTTAATGGCGAATACTACAAGTGCTCCATACTTAGATATACTCTGTCGAATGAACCCTCATCGCAAAAGGTCATTCACTTGCACCCTTAGTTCCTTCGCTCTTTCGACGTCTTATACCTCAATGACATAATAATCGGTCCAGCATCCATCACCAAATCTATACGTAGCTTGATCTCTTTATGTGGCGGTAATCCTCTCACCTCCTCAAATATGTCCGGATACTCCCATGCTATAGGCATGGATGACAACTCGTCATGTGAGATCTCGAGCGAGTACCGAAAGCTAACCATCACCTCGTCATTAGGTAGACAATCCATCTCTAACCTACGTCTATCATCCATCCTATCATCACCAACGACCTATCACTATCCACCACTACTCGGCACTTCCATAGCCTGTCCATTCCCAGAATAATACCAAACCCCACGAAAACCAAAACAAGGCAATCACAAACAAACATCCATGGCTCGATAAGACAAGTCTCGATAAACCATGCAAAAGCTAGTCGATCATCCAGTAGAGTCTGTAACAATCGAAGATCGATCAACTCTCTTGGGTTTAAATCCTAATCTATCTACCAAATCACTGGATATGTAGGAGTGTGAAGCCCTGGTATCGAATAAGCACGTACATGTGTATTAGAAATAGAAAGCATACCATGTATAACGATGCTCTTCCCCTCCTCCTTTGTCAATGGAGCATTCGACGAAGCTGTAACAACCTGACACAACATGCTGATCACTCGACAGTTCTGGACAATCTTTCTTGATATGCTCCAGCTTGTTGTAGTTATAGAACTTCTTGCCTTCCACTTTACAATCTCTGACAAGAGGATCCTTCTCCCCAAATTATAGCAAGTAGGCTCTCACTTGCCCTTCTTCTGGCCACCCTTGATTTGTAGCTGCTTTCTTTTATTGTTGTTGTTCCACTTTTTTTTTGCCTCCCTCGTCAGCTTGCTGCTTTGGTTCATCCTTAAGAGCATCAACTAGCTTATGCTTAGGATACAAACTCTCTTGTCAAAGAGTCTTCTCCACAGTCTCTGAAACGTCTCATCAATATGTCTGACTGGCTTTTCTCCAAGATAATCATCCAAGCACATAATAAACTTATCATTCTTCTTTGTTAGATTATCGATAAAAGATAGACTATAATTCGACAGTTTGTCGAACTCAGCCATGTACTCCAACATGAACATATCCCCGTGTCTCAAACTTTCGAAAAAGCTCCGACTTCTGAGTAGTCGATATATAATTCTCTTCAAATGTCATCTTAAATTGCTTCCAAGTACTATAATCCTTAGAAGTAGCAATCTTAATGGCATTCCATCACCATATAGCTCATCCCTGAAGCTTCTTAGAGGTCATCTTTCTCTTCATCACATCCTCTGACTCCATATCCTCAAAAATGAGTTCGCTGGTGTCTAATCAGTCATGCACTTTGATGGCCGATTCCATTTTGACAAACGGTTTGTCTCTAATGGTAGGGTAATCCTTGCTTAGTTTTGGAAAAGTCATCCCTCGCTTACGTTGGAGCACCACCACCAATAGCCATAGTTGGAGCAACTTGTGCATTTTGAACCATGTTTTGCATCATCTCAACGAACATGTTTTGCAAGTCGGGGTTAACAGTCCCCGATCCCGCTTCCTCCTCAACTCCTGAAATGGAATTCCTAGTGGCATTCTTCGTTAGCCGACTCATTCTTACAAAATGTAATAAGAATGATCAGCTGGACGTCAAATGGCTCGTACCACCTACCTAACCATTACTATCTATTCCGAGGGATTGTAGAACGGAAAGCGCATTCTAATCGGTAGAAGAGAAGGGGCGTATGTTTTTGCACGACCTTTGCAGATTTGAGTCTACCTACACCCCGATAACCTAGCGATCCTACCATCACGTTGTAGAATGAAAGCTTGTGTGGAATCTTAGATTTCTTGCAGCGGTGGAACATAACGAAATATTACAATGACATAGGGGCCTATAGGGTACTCCGCCAAAATATGGACACCCTCCCTTGTTGGTTGTTTCCTACGGTCGCCTATGGTCGTAGTTGGACCTCATCCCGAATTAATATACAGGTGGTTGCCTTCTCTTGTCGTCGAAGGACTTCCGCCTATGGTGTGGTCCAACCTTAAGAATGATCCATGGTTTGCTCTTCACTTTGCTGCTTGATCCACACCTCGCGTGCTGTCATGTATGAGATTTCACACTCGAATTGTGGATTTGAATTGTAAAGTAGAGAAAAACATACCGCACTATATACTAGATGAGATTGAACCTGGTTTATCGAAGTCAATAAGTAGTCAACTACTCGTTCTTAAACAGTATGATGGAATCTGAACTGCCTTCATAACACTATCTAAAAGTAATAAGTAGTGTCTGCGAATGCAATGTGACTTATATAATACACACACACGCGCTATTATACAGATTTGAAAACCAAATATAACAAGTACACTCTCTCGTATATCACTTGATCCATTCTAAGGCGATAGCTCCTTCCTTATCTTGAATGAATCTAAGCATCTACTTTGGTTGTCTACATAACCTTAGCTCTTGTACCAAATGTGACGATCACCCTACACCTCCGGTATCCAATATACCTTTATGGTGCACCGTGGTGGCACCCAGCCAATGTTGGACGATAGCCAAGGGTGTAAAGTAACAAAAATCCAAGCATAGTGTAAAACATCTCACATCGCATAGTAAAATATATAGTATAATAACATAGATGTAAAACAATCGAGACAGTGATATAATCATACGAACCATAAATATGAGCACCAGAGTGCAACATGTCCGCAAATTGTACTAAAACTGAAATAATAGAGTTTATACATCATAAATCTCCAAAATAAACTCTATAACCGTCTCTAAAGTAATACAAATACTAGTATAGCTTCATAGTACTACACAACAGAATGTAAACAATAGTAAGCTCCAAGTACAGATATATGAAATTGAAGCCTCTTGCCTATACTTCATACAGCCATATGCGCTATTTATACCTACTATCCCTGATCTACTCATGTAAGAGTACCCGAGATAATAAGAAGAAAAACATTAAACCTCGGATCAGACAACAATTTGGTGTGAGTGATACTTCATCGCAAAAATACTATAAAAATCATATATAGTAAATATAGGCATAGGGTATGAAAAACCATACCTGACCTGTACTTGCATATAAAGAGTTGGTACATAATAGTCGATACATGCTAATATACTATCACTTCCATAGAAATATACTACAATCAAAGTACAATGTCCGGTGTTTAGGTATATAGTCCAAAATACTAACATCGTGTGACGTCCTAGAGTGATAAATAACCATGACAAACATATCATCCATCAATCAATTCTCACCATCACTCATGTGCATTAGATATATGATAACTTGTATGGTACAATCGTAAAATAGAGACTCAATCAAAATTCTATCTTCATTGGTGCTCGAATCCATGCCACTTCGTAAGGCTAGGAACCAGGATCACAATTGCAAAAGCCTAGAGAAATCAATTATCGCAAGATCTGAATACAATCGCAAATCCAGTTGGATGTCCCATCAAACCCCTTCTTTACGAACACACCAGAAACCTCCGAGTTATCAACGATCCCTTTGCACACATTTCTATGATGGAACTCAATCGTTATTTCATCCCAGCTATCTCTATAATTGAACACAATCACAAATTCTACACACAAGCCTCCATCATTAAACTTGCCCTTGTGGATCACCGTCCTGACCTTCATCATTAAGTCATCATCTTCGGAACGTCTCTAGACATCTATCGTTAATCATAGAGCCACCATACCTTAGTTCCAAAGTCATTTTCGGGGCGTCGTCATCTCGAAGCGTTACGTCAGCGCTTCACTAGTCGCCACAAGAAATCTAAGGTCATCACGAGTCGTTTGGAGCCGTCTACCTCACTCCCTATCACTCATAAGAACCCCGTAACGCGCTATTAGGAAACCTTGAATTATCGCCACGCTACTATGAAGGATTTCCCAAACTCTGTTTCTTCTCCGGGTTTTCCTCTAGCGCAGCCTGAAGTACCCAAGGCCAAGATCCGAAGCACCTAGCCTCTTGACTCGAAGCTTACCTCAAAACACCGGACCATAATTCTTGCTCGGGTCTAGACCGAAGCACCAACCCCAACCTTTTAAGCACGACATGAAGCACACCAAACAACGTATCTTGATCTGCTTCGAACGACAGCATCACCAAACAACATTTGTTGTTCTGTAACGACCTAGTATTTTGTGCCATTCTTATCCGCAAATGTCGGATTTAAATTGCTCAAAATATCAGATTGTTAATTTATATTTGGAAAAACTCAGCATATACAGTAAATAAATCAATCACAGAATCATAGACATAGAGTAATATAAAAATAAGAAGGGGAATAGATAAATAGTAGTTCATGAAGCTACTATATAAACAAAAGAGTTTGAAATACAACAGAAGTCTCAAATACAATAGTCAAATACCAAATCTGAATACATCACTGGAATCAACTGAATAATTTCAAGCTGAATAGATAGATAAACGACGCTCCAACTTCAAAGGCGAGTCTCAAATGCTGTGACACTCAGTCTGACCCGAGAGTAAAGCAAAACACAAAACACTCGAGTCAGGATTAACATTCTTATATCAATAAACCCAACTCAAGTGAAATATCAACTGAAATACAAGTAACTCAAAGGATGTTTGGGATAACCATCCTCTAAGGATCCGTGGAACAAGGCACTCGAGGAAGGAGCGATAGGGCATGCGACAAGGCACTCGAGGCAATGCCAAAGTAGATATACTGTTTGCGGATCTGGACTAGTGGTAACGCATATCAGCTACTGCCGCCCACCTCATGACACACTCCCAAATCAAAGGTGCACCCAATCAAATCACAAAAGCAATAGAATGGTATTGAAGAAATGTGTCCGATTGGAGAATGACCTCACTTATCTTGGCATGGCTCCTGTTTTAGGCGCATAAAGCTGACTCACGGTAGTCAGGGTCATGTAAATACCATACATAATCATCATCAAACCATCCTACTTCATTTTGGAATCTCCACCACATGCACAGTTGTTAAAGTGGTTTTCGGTATTGTCAGAGAGTATGACAATATCCGATCTCGGTCTCTTTAACAAACAAACGCTATTATAACACCGTGGTCATTTCAAAATAGTTTATACTTCAAAACTATAATATCATATTCATTTCAAAACCATATCAATACGATATCATTTTTCACTTCAAATATATACATTTCCAAAACCATAGCACTTTCAAAGTTATAACATTTTTGAAACCAAATACTTGAATTTAACACTTTGGAAATCATAATACTTTAAAATCATAACACTTGATAACATAATACTTTAAAATTCATAACTTTGAAATCATAACTTCCACTACTTAAACAGTTTAGATATTAATAATAGTTTATATATAATAAAATAGTTTATAAAATAAAATAGTTTATATAAAATAGTATAAGTTAAAATAGTTTATATTAAAATAATTTGTAAAGTAAAATATATAAATAATTTAAAATACTTTATATAATAAAATAGCTTCCTCGAAATTCAAAAATCAATTCAAATTAACACGAGTTTCAAAATTCAAATTTAATTCAATCTCAATTTATCAATTTCAATTCAATTTGGTTTCTAAATAAACCATTTCAATTTCAAGATATTTCAAAGCTTTAAATATTCCACATTTTTAAAACTAAATTTGATAATTTCATATATATCTTATTTTAACTTCATTACTATTTATTTTTAAAATATAAACTTAATAAATCCAAAATCATTTAAATAACCTTAAATTACATTAAGCTTAATATTTCCTTCAATTTATTTAAACTTGAAATATCCATTTAATCACGTTAAATCAAAAATCAAGTATAAAAATCATATCCTTTACAAATCTCAATTTCAATAAGTTTCAAATCGATTTAATTAAATAAAATTCTTAATTAACACAATTTCAAATATATTCAAATTTATCTTCGCAACCTTAACTTATAAAATCATTATAAAAATCTATTTTTAAAATAAAATTTAAATAAATACTTAACATATTATATATTAACTTTAATCAAACTTTATCAAATTAAATCTTATTATTAAATTTATTTTATATTTAAACTTATATATATATATATATAATATTTTAATATTAAATAAAACCATATATATATATATATATTTCCTTTCAAAACCATAGAAATCATTTCAAAATATTTATATATATACCAACGGTGTCTGTATATAATTTTCTATCCTATGGTCAAGTGATACAGATATTTATCATTTCAACCCGTAGTTTAAATATATACGGGTATATATCATTTCAACCCACAATCCTAAATTCAATTCAATGAAAATTGCTTGCGTTTATCATTTCAACCCATAACGATTTTTCCCTATTCTACAGATCGTTCGGGTATGTATCATTTCAGCCCATCGGAAATTCTATACTAATAGGGAACTTGCAGAGTGAGAACATATATGATAAAATATAACATATAACAACAGACATATATCATCACTGATTAAATAAAGTATAAACAATAGGATATGGTGTCATATCCCACAGGTGAACAGTTACATATAACAACATATATATAACAATTTAAATAACTAACATCAGCATATTTCAACTGTCATTTCAATTGAAATCTAATTTAATAAATATAAGAACGTTAATCGTGAGTGGTTGCTCAGCTTTCGAGGTTAGAAAGGAACGGGAATGAGATGAGTTACGAATCCAAGCATGAATTTCGAAGCAACGCATGATGGATACGGATTCGACGGACACGCTGATAGATAAGGAGTTGACGAAATCAAATCAGAACTGGATCAATGACGATAAATGGGATAAGTGGATTTTTATATATATATATATATATATATATATATATATATATATATATAACTATGTATATAAAAATCATGTTCTAAATTTAAGCATATATTATATTAAATGTATGTATTTCAAAATCATTGTTTTAAATTAAACACATATATTAAAATCAAACGTACATACAATATATAGTTTGAGATAAGTACAGATATAAAAAAAGGCAACATACTTACACATATAATGTATTTCATTTGCAATATATATATATATATATATATATATATATATTAAATAATCAATTCAAACATACTTCTCCAAATTATTATTTAAATTCAAACACATAACAAAGTCTCTATATATAGATATATACAACAACTTATATATATTAAAATGATTTACCTAACTTATATATATATATATATATATAAACAAGTATATGCACAACTAATAAGTGATATATATTCCGCCGTAGCATATATAGGAACTTTCAAATAAATATTCATGCGTACTATGCAGCCAATATGCTGTCTATTAAATTAAATTTATATGCGGACCACCCTATATATATATGTAAACAAAATATGTGTAAGCTGATATGTGCAGAAGGACAGACCCTTTAAAACTATCACATATATATATATATATATATATATATATATATAAACTGACATATATATATAAACCTTATATAATATATACAACACTTATACATGTTTTAAATTTACCTTCGAATCTGTTATAAATAACATATACATACTACTCAGTTTTATATAACTATACAAACTTTATATATATAACACTTTATATCCAGCCTTAATAACAACAGAACATATTATACTTTAAGGTCTATATATATATATCATTCTTTAATAATTAATTTAAAGGTTTAAACTCATATTTAAAACAGTATGTATATAAAGTACTTGTTTACAAGATATTTGCAAGTCAACTTGTATATACTTATGTAAACTGTAAAATACGAAACAAGTGAAAACAGATTATATATATACACACACTATTATAAAATGCATATCTAAAACCAAATTCTAGTATAGATACTTTGTTAAATACATAAATAACTCACCGACCACATATATATATAGCTTAGTTATCCATGTATTTTTCAATAGAATTTTATATATATATATATATATATATATATATTTCAATAAAGACATGTAACAAGAAACATTGAGGACAATGCAGCCAATCCATGGTGTTCGTTCATGTCATAGGTGCCTCAAGATCACTAGAAATTCAGTGGACATCGGCGGCGGCGGAGGTCTGTGATGGCGGTGGAGCACGTCAATCTTGGCCACCAGGGGCGGCGCGACGTGGGTGTCTCGATGGTGGCGTTGGATCGTGTCGCTGGTGATCGTGGTGGAATGCGACAGTGAGATGATCGTGGTGGCTAAGGGTTTCAAGAGGTCGCGGTCGTATAGATTAGGGTTCTGGAAGGTGAACGACAATTAATATTTTTCCCTCAATTTTATTTAATTTAAATTCAATTTTCAAATATTTTAATTATCATAACTTTTGCATACGAACTCGGATTTGGGCTCGGTTTCTTCCATTGAGATCGTATCGGAATTCCGGACATTTGACGCTGGTTTGGTCAAATTCCGAGTCTGTTTGAATTTTGGGCCTTTATTTGAATTTCAAATCGATTGAAATTCAAAAGGTGGGTGTTTTAACCCACTCACTACTACTAAATTTTCTTATGTTAGTTAAATTAAATTTATAATATGATTAGAAATTAACTGATCGGTGTTTGGTATATCTAAATTATCATTCTAGTTAAATTTGATTTTTATTGCATTTAATCATCGTTTAATTTAATATCGAATTTAAACTGTCAATTTAATACCTGTTATCGATTATCAGTTATCTATTGATGTTTATTGGTTGATTTGGATGATGATTGTGAAGGATGTTTGATTGTTGATATTGGATGACTGGATATTGTATTTTTATATTGTTACAACACTACAAGTTCCCTATGGGTTGAAATGATACATACCCGAACGATCTATAGATTAGGGAAAAATCATTATGAGTTGAAATGATAGACTCGAGCGATTTTATGGATTTTATTTTATTCGGGATTGCGGTTCGAAATGATATATAACCGTAAAATTTTAAATTGCGGATTGAAATGATAAATATCCGTATCACTTGAGCCCAGGGTTGAAAATTATATACGGACACCGAATTGGTTAAATTAAATGATTTTTAATTCCTTAAAATTTTGAATTCAGTTAACTGGAATTTTGAAATAGGAATTAATTTATATAAACTGAATTATTTTCGAAAGTCCAAGTGTAAGTGTTGAAATTGGAATTGATTTATGGAATTGTTCAAAGGATTTGAATTTGAATTTCAAAGTTGAGGTGTCAAATATAAATGAATTTATCGGAATTGAGTTATTGAAATGTTTGGATATAACTGGAAAATAATTTAAACTAATTTAAACTATTTTTAGTAATATAAACTGTTTTAATCAATTTAAACTATTTCAATTTATTTTAATCTTTTATAACCTATTTAATCCAATCTAATCTATTTCACCTATTTAAAGTAATTAAATTTACTAAATCTATTTTTATATCAAATTAATATAGTTTAAATTAATTTAAACTATTTTAAATTTATTTAATCTACTTAAATCTATTTTAAGATAATTTAAAATCTGTTAAATCTATTTTAAATCCTTTTAAAATCTAATGAAATCAAATTTAAAACCATTTATACTATTTTATTATTTTAAAACTAGTTTAATCTAGTTTAAATTATTTTCAAACTATTAAAACTATTTATGAGTATCTAAACTATTTTTTAAAATTTCAGACTGTGTAAAGTCGAAGTATTTATATTTAAATCGTTGATGATGATACAACCTAAGTTGGAATTTGGAATTGATACCTTTTTGTGAAATGACATACTTGAGTAAATATGATTTTGAAAGTGTATATGGTTTGAAAATGATATAGTTTTGAGAATATGATATTTTTATATCAATTGTGAATTGACTTTTGAAATATAAAAGAACCATCCTGTGTGAAATAAGCATTTAGTTGTTAAAGAGACCAGGATCGGATATTGTCATACTCTCTGCAAATACCAAAACCACTTTAACAACTGTGTATGTGAAGGAGATTCTAGAAATGAAGTAGGATGGTTTGGGGAATGATTCTATGTGAGGTATTTATGTGACCCTGACTCCCGTGAGTCGGCTTAGATGTGACTAAAATAGGAGCTATGTCGGGCCAAGTGAGGCCATTCCTCATATCGGGCACATTTCTTCGATACCATTATATTACTTTGTGATTAATTTAATGGCCACCCCTTTATTTTGATTATGGGAGTGTGTTCTGAGGTGGGCGGTAGTAGCTGCTATGCGTTACCACTAGTCCGTATCCGCAATTGGCCCTGGCATTGCCTCGAGTGCCGTGTTCACATGCCTAGGGCCCTTCTACAAGTTTGTTTTGTACCGTACCTATGGAGTGCTCCTTGAGTATCCTATCAGTTTGGTAGGGCTTATAGTAGCTGCATAGACCACATGAATATATATAAATGTGTTAAAGAGGATATGGGTAACGCCTTAATGTTATTTTAACACTTTACTTTATTGTAGACACTATTATAATAGCGTATTGTACTACATAGTAGATAGTCTAACGGATCCTTAGGAGATGTAAATCCCAAACATCTCTTAAGTTATTGCACTCATGTTAGACACTGGATAGGAGATGTCAAATCCCGTAAACATCTTTGATGTCATCGCACTCATATTTACATTGATTTAACTGGCATAAGATAATTTAGTTCTGACTCGTGTGTTTTGTCTTTTCAATTCGCTCGGGTCAGCCTGAGCATTTTAGGGTTGAAGACCTTATTTCCTGGAGGACGAAGACGAAGATTTGTACTATTATTATTTATTATATTTATTCCACTGCATCATGTTGTTCCGCTGCATTTATTTATTCATTCCTGTTGTATGTAACTATGATCTGTATTATAAAAGTATAATCAATGTTATTTTTAAATAGCTTCATGAGCTGTTTATTTGATTATTATATTTTTTCATTCTGCTACAAGATTCTGTGTTTATTTTTTTCATTCTCTACTATTTCTTATTTACCTCATAATAATCTTCCCTTTGATTGGTTTGAGTCTGACATGTGTGGTTTATCGTCGATTTAAGGCATCCAAAGAGGCCGATCGTTACACCTCGGGTGTTCCTACCCTTATCGAGTTCTTCCGCGCACCTTAGTAATAATATACGAGGATATCTAGAAATGTGATAACATACCCTAATTGGGTGCGACCCACTTAGTCTTGCTGCATCTCTCCTTATTTTCAATCATTCCGGTTGATGAGACTTGAGGCTCTATTACCTTTAAGGAACAATTTCACTTAGAATGCTCATCATCCTCCAATGACGATGTTCTAATAGAATTCTTCCATACAAGTTGTCCTGGGTCTGGACAAACCAAATCATCTTCTCCACTATCTCACAATATCCATTTGTAACGCTCAAGTCAGATCGAAGTGCATTTCGGATAATTAAATACGATCCCGGTCTCTTCGAAAAGATCAACGAATTTAGCCAAAATTGATAGTCGGTTGTTTAACTATCAATAAAACATCCATAAGAAGACATCTGACCTTATTATAAATTTTCCAAAATTTATTTCAAAATATCTTTATAATATGTATATATATTCCAAAGTTTCCAACATTTGAAATGATTTCAAATCCTTATATTTTCAACGGAATATTCCCAAACTTTTCCAATACTTAGAATATTTTTTTCCGACTCCATTTTTATGTTCAAAACTTAAGAAATATTCAATTTATTTCCTATTTTCTCAAAAATTCATTTACAAATTTATTTGTAAATTCCTTAGCCCGTTTAGAACGAATTCTATAAGCTCCGGTTTCCTTAATTAATTTCCTTTAATATTTTCCAAGTCAAACACATGTCTAAAATTCCAAATATCCACTTCTAACTTCTTTTATGAATTCTTATTCATTTTTTTGAAGTTCACTTTTATTTAACTATTTCAAAAAATTTCTTAGTTCTTCCCAAATTCCATTTTTGAGAATTTCTCCTATAAATCCCATTTACTAAATAAACCCCGTTTCCTGATTCTTGAGAAGATTTATAATTAAATTTCAATTGTACAAAACTCTCTATATATAATAAGTATTTTAAAGAAGAATAATAGTTTTTATTATTTAAAACATGTTCGAGTAATTATCAAAAATACTGAAATGCTTTTTATATCTTCACTTTTCAAAGCTGATTTTAAAGTTTAGGATTTATTTAAAATAAATGTTAAATATTTGAAAAATCCAATTACCGAATTATTTCAACCCTAACTAGTTTTAAATTTCACAGTTCAATAAATAATTTTTTCCTTTTAAAAACAAACTTAACTTCTTAATTTTAAAAATATATTTTTAAAATCTCACTAACCAATTCAATTTATAAATTCCTCCCGATTTCCATCACATCGCTTCCATTCCGATCTCCTTAACCATTTCCACTTTCAAAAATAGCATCCAATTTTTTCTCTCATCCTATTCCCATATTCTAATATAAATTCTTCCTGTAAATTTATATTTTCAATTTGTCATTCGATATCAATTTGCTTTATTTATAATCTCTGTTTATAAATTTTTAACTCCTTTGGGTTTCACCTTTTTATAAAACTAATCTCATTTATAAAATTCCATTTTATAAGTCTATTCTCTTATAAATTCTATATTTTTATTTTATTATCAATATCAACTTCTATCCATATTTATAGAAAATATCGTTTAAATATCCATCGTTAAAAAAATTCTTTATATAAATTATTTTAAATCTTCAATTAAATATTTTTACGAATAGTTAAATACACACCAAAATCAATTATTGTTTTTATCCAATCAATTTCTTAAAAATAATCCAAATTTCTATACAAATATTTTTATATTCAAAATCTCCTTTTAAATTCCTTCAAACTCCAAAAATAATATTAAAGGCATTTAAAATATCAAAAGTTAGGCCAGTGTTACTATAGCATCCAATAATCCACATCACAACAATAATCTATAAAAGATTATTCTAACACATCATATATCATTATATATAAATCTAAAATCAACTTTTTTGAGGAATCCTGTTGGATCCCTCCAAACTGTTTCCCTACATCCATAGATGTTAATACAACATAAAAAATACTAATCCCACTTTGAGGGGGATATCGCGGTATATAGGGTCATCCGCTACTATGCGGGGCACATAGGGTCTTATCCGCTAAAATGTGCAGGAATATCATTCTAACTACTAATATATATACTACTATATATATAATATATCATTCAACAGATAATAATTAATAACTTCAACCAAATATCCAATAATTAATTTTAACTAATTAAAATTAAATTAGGCAATCCAAATGAATGACAATTTCTCACCTTGATTTTTAATTTTCCAATCGTTCCAATTTTATTCCTTTGCATCGATTTTCTGAAATGAACCCATTGCAACTTGTTTTATTCGAATTTGACCTCGTATAAGCAAGATATGATTTTTCTTAATATTCGATTATATTTAAACTGATTAAAATATTAATTTACTTAAATAATAATGATAATAATACTAAAACAATCGTATCTCACCTCTCTTCGTACATGATGCTTCCTGCACGCGAACTCTTCTCTCTTTACCCACCACCATTCGATGCACAGTACCAATCATCACCTCCTCACCAAAATTCACATCACCTAGACTCAGTAACCATGAACGCCGACACGCCTGCCCAAACTCGACCACCATGAATGACGACGCGCCTGCCTCCTACCCTCCCCTCGTCCATCTTCAATTCGTCATCGCCACCCCTCATCGCCATCTTTGCCAATGCTCGGTCGAAAAAAAAGAATCGCGAATTGATTATTTTTTCATTCGCATGAATTCTATTCTGAAAGGAAGAAAAGGGGGAGTCTTGATTTTGATTTGAATTTTTTTTATACAAGAATGAGATTTTTCTTTTCAGAACTCGTATTGAAGAAGAGCATACGTGATTTCAATTTTTTTTCTTCTGTTGGTTTTGATTTTGAAAGAATGAAAGGGAAAGGGTATATGATTTATGAACTGAAAGAAAGGAGGGGAACACAAATTAAACGTGATGGTGGCATGTTTTAAAGGGAGGGTCGTGATTTTGACTGGTAATAATATTATTTGATTATAAATATCTCATTTAATTTATCTCAAAATTTCAGTACCCTACTGAAGTATGCTGCTAGGTGTTTATAATATTATACCATATTGCAAACGCAATGGAATAAGTTTCGAGTCCCGAGTTGATCGTGTGGAAAAAGATAGCCTTTTAAATCGACTATTTAAATTGAATTCGATTAAATTATTTCCAGGCGTTTATATCCCGTACGATCAAATGATAAATCCAAATACTACAGAATTTGAAATTCGATAATAACACATTATTATGGGACGAATGGAAGGAGTTTCGTCATATTCCTAGACCGTGCCCCGGATTGCTATTTTAACTCGTCGATTAAATTGATGATTTCCAAAATTTACGAAATCGCTCAAAATTTCAGTTTTAAAAAATTAATAACAGAATTAAAAATTCAAATAGAATATGCATTCACATTAGAAGTCGTTTTGATTGAAATTCAATTCCAATTTCAATTATTTACACTTGTATCAAATTCACCATTCCCAAATTCATGATTCCAATGTTAAATTCATTATTCTAATATTAAGTCATATTTACCCATTCAACCAAAATTTTCATATCCAAAATCAATTAATATTTCAAATTCATATTTTAAACAATTTAAATATCCCCAAATCAAACGTCAAAAAATGGGTCGTTACAGTAACGACCCGTAATTTTCGATGAAAAGAAAAATAATATTTAATTTAATAAGATCTTGGTGTTAATATTGGAAGAAATAAAATTTATGATTTATTAATAAGAAAAATAACTAGAATGTAATGTTAATAATATTAACTCAGGGCAATTGATAACTATTTTAATGCAATCTCAATTAATCGGAATGATTGGAAAGTTATTATTGGTCATAAAGTGTAAATGGTAAATAAACCAAATGTTGGATTAAACAGTGAAATTGTATGTAATTGATTGGAATTGATTAAAATAGAATAATTAATCCATATGTGAAGTTATTAGATTTGTTTGTTAACAATAAACATAGAATTGTTTGAAATTGTAAGTTGTAATTATTGTAAAATTATCGTTTCATTATTTAGTCTATTGAATTTAATTGGAAATCAATTGCAATTAATCTATTTGAATATTACAGTTAATGTGAATTAAGATGATAACTGTAGTATATTGATGTAATAAATGGTAACCCAATGTTAGCTATGTCCATAAAGTAATGATTGATTGAATAGAAAGATTGAAATCAAAATGAACCAATTTATTGGGTTTTAAATTATAATTAACGAATTTATTACAATTGGAATTGGAACGCTGTAATTAGCGCAATAATAATAGTTGAATTTGACATGGAAAATTTGTTTTAAAGGATTATAATTACTAGTTAATCAAAAGTGATAAAAATTTCTTAGTTATAAAATTTGAGTTTGAAAAGTGATAAATTTAATTTAATAATAATTTATTTAATTAACGTGAAAATAGCCATAGTGGCCACTTTCTCAGATTTCGACGAAACTTGTTTCATCGGATCCGTAACAGTGAATTATTAAAGGATTTCAAGTTTCATAGTGGCCGGACTTGTCGTTTGATCGTGCGGGCTCGAAACGCGTAGAAATAAATTTAATGAAATCAATTTAAATAAGCTGATTTTAAAAGATAACTTCTATATACAATGGAATTAGGACTTGAAATTTGTTCCATTGAGTTTAAAAACATCAAAACTTATATTTCAATATATTAGATGACTCATTTTTGTTTCGAGAACGAAACGGGCATTTCAGGTCGTTGTTATCGTTTCGATCCAACCCTGCCTATATATAGGCTGTCATAAACCCTAGTTGTTTCTCATTTTATTTTTTCTGTACATACATCTTCTTCCTCCTTTTCAAAGGTCAGGACATCAAACCTAATTCTAAAACCTAACGAAAAAAAACTAGTTGCTCCAGGTTTAGTTCGAGTCCGGAAGAAGTTCGCATCCGGTTCCATAGATGAAAACCCTACAGCGACTTCGGGTCGGAGAGAGTTCCATGCCAAACAAGGCAGATTTGGTCGTATTTCGAGTCCCAAAGGCAAAAATCCAGCAACGACTCGAGTCAGGAGCCAAATAACTCGGGTCTTAGGTCATTTTGGCAAAAACTCTGAGCAAGCACATGGTAATTGAGGCGGCGACCCATAGTAAGACTCGAAGTCAAAATTTTCCAATCTCCTAACGTTAATAACTTTTGCATGCGAGCTCAGATTCATGCGCGGTTTTCTCCTTTGCGATCGTATCGAAATTCCGGACATTTGAAACTAGTTTGACTGCATTCCGAGACTGTTAAATTTTTGGGATAATTTTAGATTTTAAATTGACGACAAATCGAAGGTGAGTGTTTTAACACACTCACAACTACTAAATTATCTTATGTTAGTTAAATTGAATTTATGATGTGATTAGAAATTGATTAGTTGATGTTTGGTATATTTAAATTGTCATTCAAATTAAATCTTACTTTTATTGAACTTAATCGCTATTTAATTTAATATGAATTTTAAATTGCCTATTAAAACCTATTATTGATAATCGGTTAATTGTTGTTATCTATTTGTTTATTTAAATGATGATTGTGATGGATGTTTGATTGTTATAATTATATTGTTATAACACTGCATGTTCCCTTAAATTCCCTATAGGTTCAAATGGTACATACCCGAACGATCTATAGATTAGGAAAAAGTCATTGTGGGTTGAAATGATAAACCCAAGCGATTTTATGGATTTTGAATTTTATTCGAGATTGCAGGTTGAAATGATATATATCCGTAAATATAAAATATTTACGGATTGAAATGATAAATATCTGTATCACTTGACCATAGGGTAGAAAATTATATTCGGAGACCGGATTGGTTAAATTAAATGATTTTAAAACCTTAAATTTTGAATCTGGTTAAATGATATTTTGAAATAAAAATTTGGATTTGTATAAACCAAATTATTTTCAAAAATCCAAGCTTTAATGTTGAAACTGGAATTGGTTTAAATGAATTGTTTAAAGAATTTAAATTGAAATTTCTAAGTTGGGTTTGAAGTATAAATGAAATTTATCGAAATTGAATTATTGAAATATTTGAATATTTAGGCATTGAAATCTACTAAATTGGAAATAGTTTGGATTTATTATTCGAACATGGTTTTGAAATCGATATTGATTAAATAGTTTTAAATGAGAATTTGAATTGGAAGACAAAATTTACTTGTTGATTTGAAAGCTGGACATGGTCCAAATGTGTTGAAATGAAAGAAATAGTATAATTTAATATTAATTTCAAATTTATTATTTTAATATAAACTATTTTAAAATATATTATTTTAGTCCTAATTATTAAGATTTTTAAACTATTAAACTAATTTAATCTATTTTAAACTATTTTAATCAATTTAAACTATTTTTACTTATTTTAACCTATTTTATCTATTTAATCCAATTTAATCTATTTTAAACTAATTAACCCATTTTAATCTAATGTAAATCTAAATAATCTATTTTAAATCTATTTAAATCATTTTAAATCTAATTAAATCTATTTTAAATCTATTTAAACTATTTAAATTATTCAAAATATTTTAAAATATTTTAAACTATTTAAACTATTTTAATCTATTTTAAACTATTTAAAATCATTTAAACTATTTCAGAGTATTTTAACTATTTTAAACTATTTCTAAAACTATTAAAACTATTTATGACTATCTAAACTATTGTTTTAAAATTTCAGATTGTATGAAGTGGAAGTATTTTTATTTAAATCCTTGATGATGATATAACCTAAGTTGGAATTTGAAATTGATACTTTTTTGTGAAATGACATATTTGAGTAAACATGATGATTTTGGAATGAGGATTTAATTAACCTATCTTATCACTAATTTCAAAAGTGAATATAATTTTGAAGTGAATGTGATTTCGAAAGTGGTGTGGTTTGAAATGAATATGATATTTGATATCAATTGTGAATTGGTTTTGGAAATGTAGAAAACCATCCAATATGAAATTAGCGTTTGGTTGTTAAAGAGACCGGGATCAGATATCGTCATACTCTTTGCCAATACCGAAAACCACTTCAACAACTGTGTACATGGTGGAGATTCCAGAATGAAGTAGAATTGTTTGGCGAACGATTCTGTATGAGGTATTAACATAGCTCTGACTCCCTTGAGTCAGCTTGATGTGGCTAAAACAGGAGCCATGTCGGGCCAAGTGGGGCCGCACCTCCGATCAGACATATTTCTTCGATGCCATATTATGACTTTCTTATTGATTTGGTGGCTACCCCTCAATTTGATTTTGGGAGTGTGTTCCGAGGTGGGCGGTAGTACCTGCTATGCGTTACCACCATTCCGGATCCACAAAACGTTAGTATCCCACTCTGGGCATTGCCTCGCGTGCCTTGTCACATGCCTTATCGCACCTTCTACAAGTTTCTTTCACCGTACCTATAGAGTGCCCTCTAGGTAAACCACTGGTTTGGTGGAGCTTACGGTACTGTGTAGACTACAAGAATATATAAATGTCCTAAGGAGGATATGGGTAACGCCTTAACGCTATTTTAATACTTTACTTTACTGTAGACACTATTATAATAGCGTATTGTACTATGTATGTAGATAGTTTAACGGATCCTTAGGAGATGTAATCCTGAACATCTTTTAAGTTATTGCACTTACGTTAGACACTGGATAGGAGATGTCAAACCCCGTAAACATCTCTGACGCTATTACACTCATATTTATTTACAGTTGATTTCACTCACATAAGATCTTTTAGTTCTGACTCAAGTGTTTTGTCCTTTGAATTCGCTCGGGTCAGTCTGAGCTTTTCAGTGCATCGAAGATTGCTTTTGGAGGACAAAGTCGAAGATTTAGTACTATAATTATTTATTACATTATGTTCATTGCATCATGTTATTCTGCTGCATTTATTTATTTCTGTTGCATGTAACTTTGATTTGTATTGTAAAGTATAATCAAATGTTATTTTAAACAGCTTCATAAAATATTTATTTGATTATTATATTTTGTCATTCCGCTATGAGATTCTGTATTTGTTTTTCTTTATCTCTCTATATTTGTCTTATTTACCCATAACAATCCTCCCTTTTTAATGGTTCAAGTTTGACATGTGTGGTTTATTGTCGATTAAAACTGTCCAAAAAGATGGTTGTTATAAGAAAAGGGATTTGGATTTGAGTTATTTAAATTCGGATTTACAATTTATCTTGACTTTGATGATTTGATTTGACCCTATATTGTTTCACAATCATCTTCTACTATTCTCCCATTGTATATATGTATAAAATATAAATATCTTAAGAATTTAGAATTATATAGAGAAGAGAAAATGACAGAGCTCCGATGTTGCTTCGAAAATACGAGTTTAGAAGTGAGGGTTTAGGTCTGTATTTATAAGGGTTCAAATCAAAGCTAGCCATTCGATTAAAGTAAATTGAATCTGCATCATTCGACCATGTATAGCTGTTGCTTTTACAAAAGCACGGGTCGACTGCCCTCTGCCTATGGTCGACCGCTAGCAATCGACCCGAAAGCATCTAGGGTCGACCTATCAGGTTTTATTTGCGTAGCATAATCGACATCATCTAATTTGTTTTATTTCTTATTTATCTCGATCGATATAATTTCTTGCCCATTATCAACATTCCCGACGTTTAAGCAACGCTAATTATCCGTTAAATTTAACTAACGATAACTAACATTAGTTAGTTATTATTATCTTACTTACATATATAATTATTTTTGATTCAAAATCTTCAAACATTATTAAATTTTCCATTTGAATATCGATTTAAAATTTTTATATATGAAAATTGATCTAGAAAATCGCCATGAACCCAACGGTGGAAATTTCATAGCTAAATTACGACGTTTATAAAAATTCTATTTTTCGATTTTACTAATTATTAATTAATTTCTTTTTAATTAATTATCTGTAACGACCCAATTTTTCGATGCCCGAAAAAACGAACCATTAGGGTAAAAAGAAGAAGGAGGTAGAAGAAGAAATAGAAACAATATCAGAATCTTACCAACGCAGAATAGATGATAACATATCTTTACACAAAAGAGATTATATCTGTTTTATACATACATCATCAGAATACAACATCAGAGTTCAATACAATCAACACACAACTCAGGACGGTTAAAATATCTCGTCCTTCCAAAAACTGAACACACAGCGGAATATACATCATATACGTCGGATACATCTCGTCATCCGGCTCGTCTCCTGAGCTCCACAGCAGTCCATCCAGAATCTGTACTCTATAATACTCGGTCTGACCCAAGCATTATAGTTAAATAACACCCGAGTCAGTCTGAAATACCAGCGTGAGAAAACACACTCAAGTGGATTATTAAAGTTTTCAAAATCCTTTGAAAATCAAAAGCATCTCGTAAGACCACGCCACAAATAAACATGTCGGGTTTTTACCTTACAATAGCCAAACATTTCTTATCAAAATCCTCTAATATTATAATAGTGTATATATACAAATACTTTTTCAAATAGCCGAAATTGTTAAATTTATTAAATTCCAACTAATAGGTATACAAACAAAACCGTAAAGGCAAGTAGGGAGAATGAGTTTCCAACTAATGACTAGGCACTGGGGTACCACCTGTCATAGTACCTGGTCTAGATCAGCGTACCGAAGATCCACCCTAAATCCCCTGCAACACAAGACGGGGACTACCCCTTACTGGATAATCTTGAGTAAGATCACCTCGCGGTTGGGATCAGCAACCGTCCACTAAGCCGAATAAAAAGGATCATTTAGACAGGGATGACCTTACCCTAATGGGTGCGACCCACTTAGCCTTGCTGCATAACCCTTGATTTTCAGTCATTCTTGGTTGACGAGACTCGAGGCTAAGCGTTACCTTTTTAGAACATTTCACTTAAAATGCTCATTGTTCTCCTAACGATGTTCTAAAAGCATTCATCCATAGAAGTCCTTTTAGGGCTCGAAAGAAACCAAAGGCGCTACTCTTACTACATCCATTTTGGAATCACCCTCAGGAATAGTAGCGATTAGCCCTTGCACTTCACTGCTCCATCTTCGACTCCCAGCTCTTGTCTTCCTCACGAAAATGTTCAAACCGGATCGAAGTGGTTTTTGGGAAATAAATCCCGATCCCGGTCCCTTCGAAACGATCAGTGCATTGGCCAATATTGGTAATCGGTTATTTAACTATCAAATAACATTCAGACAATCATCAAGCTATAATAATTTCTCCCAAATTATTCATTAACCTCAAAAATATCTTCGCAATAAATTTTTTCACTTTTCAAACCTTTGAAAGCAGTTTCAAACCATCTTTCTCTCACGGAATAAATTCCCCAAATATTTTCTATTTCCACTGTAATCACCAAGTACAAATACTTTAGATTTTAAAGTAATTTAAAACACTTTATTATAAAATATACTTTAACACATTTAAATTTTAAAAAACTACTTTAAAACTTATTTCAAAAATATATACTTATAGAATATTTAAAATAAAATTACTTTATAAAATATAAAATAAATTTTTAAAATAAAAGTTGAGTCAAACTAAAATTAAAACAAGAGATTACGAAAATCATACACAAGTTTTTAATTTAAAACTTTAACCAAACTATCTTCTAAAATAAAACTATTTTATAAATATTAATAATTATCTTTTTAAAACATAATACCAATTAACCTTTAAATACTTACTACTAAAATAAATTTGAAAAATATTTACTTTAAAATTTAAAACGATTAAAAATAATAAATATTCTAAAACATTTCTTTATAACTGATTTTTAAAGTCTTTAACTTATAAAAAGTTTCCTTTTAAAATATACTTGGCTTTGCAGGGAAATACACTTCCCATTTCTATATTTCTAAATAAAATAAACCACTGTTTATTTTTAAAACAAATTCACATTCCTATATAAATTCCTACCATGAATTTATACTTCCAAATATTCACTGATATCCTTTCACTTTATAAACCCAGTTTATAAATTCCATAGTCTTATCTTCCCTTTGAAACACACAATTTCAAACACTTAATCAATTTCCAAATTGATCTCCAAAATTTACTTTATAAAAAAATAAATTCCTTTACCTATCCAAATTAATTTCAGAATCCATAAATTTCAGATTTAAGTTCTTTATTATAGTCTAAAATGTTATTTAAACTGAACATCAATTTCATACTTTTCCAAATCTCTTCTTTATCTTTCTAAACAAATTTTAAACCTTGAATTAAAACAAATTCTTTATTCCCTTAAATAATATCACTTAAGTTTAAAATTCATGTATTCCCATTTATTCATATATCTCTTTTTCCATACCGAAATTATTTATTTGAATTTAAAGTCAATTTTTATCTTTTTCCCAATTCATTCTTTGATTATCCCAATTTTTCCAAAATTATTTTTCTTAAAAATTCTTTCCTTTTATTTCCTTTTACAAATCAAATCTATATATTTTTGGTAACTCAGTACCCAAATATATTCGATCATTCCATAACATCCATTATTACCAATTACCATCGTAATCTATCACAGATTATCTAATAAATCAATCACAGAATAGTTAAACAAATCAAAATATTTTGAGGAATCCTGTTGGATCCCTCCAACCTATTTTCCCTGCATCCACGGATGTTAGCACAATACAAAATACCAATTCCACTTCGAAGTGGAATATCATGGTATATGGGATTATATTTATATCATCCGCTATTATGCGGCGCATAGGGTCTCATCTGCTATATAATGCGGGAAATCAATCACTCCAATATACTATGCTATTATATAATATCAACCAATTCAATCATTCAACCAATTATTCAAATTTAACTATTTAAATCTAAATCAAATCCAGATGAGTGAGATTAACTCACCTTTGCCCCTAAAATTTGAAATCCACTTCATTCTCGATTTGATTCCATGATTTCAGACCTTAAATAAACGTTAAATGTTTTATTAATATCCGAGCCAATTGAATAATTAAATTTTTATTTGATAATTCAATTAACCAGTGATTCCATTTGAACAATTAAATTTAATTTTAAACTAATTTCCTTTTGACAGATTATTTTAGCAAGCAAATAATTAAATAAGTTAATTAAATAAATTAATTTCCCAAAAATACACTATTTTAAAATAACCTAGCAGAGTAAAAACGTGTATATGTAAATTAATTTCCTTTTGAATTGCATAACACCAAAAACCTATAGAAATTTCGAAACCAAATTTTATATACAATACTGTTTAAAATATTGTAGGTATATCATCATTATCATTTTTTTTATTTTTTAATACAGTAAATAGCAAAATATATTGTTGCCTTACTGTTTAAAACTCATATAAATTTACTGTCTCTAAACTATATAAATTATAAATCGAAAGGGAACTACCTTACCTTACAGAAAGGAGGCGACCTAGGCTTCGACCAACTTCTACACCCTTGTAGCCATCACGTCATTCTCTGCAATACACACTAGCACAAAAACCAGAAACCCCAATCGAACACCCTTGCTTGTCGACGCCCTTTCCATAGTCGTGACTCAAACCATCAATCGACGAGTCTAACGTCTAATCCCAAAACATCGCAATTTGCAAACCCTAGCGCACGCGATTGCGACCTCGTCACCAGCTTTGACTGATGCGACCCTCAAAACCTCATGCTCAATTGATACGATTCGAAAAGATCTCATCGAGGAAGATATGGAGCAACCACGATTAGGTTGGCCTCGAATACTCTGATTTTGGGTCGAATGGTTTTGGAATCGAACGAAGAGAATGGCGATATTTTTTTATCTTGAAGAAGAGATCGATTGAAGAGGAAGTAGATTTGAGTCTGCCATAATTTTATTTCGAACGAAAATCGTTCGCCTTTCTTCTTCTTTCTTTTTAAAAAAACACGGTTAAGAAAATATAAGGAAGAAGATGCGTGTTAACTCAGTTGAGCACGTATCTTAAAATGTCCTCTACGTGTCTACTTGAAATAGTGGTTTAAATGCAACTATATTATATTAAATTTAAATTTAAACTTAAATTCAATTTATCGCAATTATGCAACTCACAATCTCGACTTCTAATCGAGGCGTGCCGCTAGGCGTTTATAATGTTAAACCCCTATTCCGAACGCAATGGAAAAGGTTCCAAGTACAAATTCGATCGTATGCTCACACAACAACTCCAATCACTACGAAAACTGAAATCCGATAATAATACACTATTACGGACCCAATGGAACTAGTTTCGTCGAATTCCGAGACCGTGCCTTGGAAGGCTATTTTTAAAGTCGAACAAATTACATTTAAATTCATTTTTAACACATCTGTTATTTCTAGTATCACTATTATCAATTTTATAAACTATTGAAATATTATTAACGAGCTTAAAACTTAAGATTTGATATTTCATCCAACTTCCAATAATTTAAATTTAATAATTTTATTGCCAATTAAATAGTGATATTTGAAATACAAGTTAAACTAACCTTCAAAATTTTAAAATCAATTAAATATTTCAAATTTAAATATCCTGAAATTCTGAGTCGTCACATCCCTCCCCCTTAAAAGAATTTCGTCCTCGAAATTACTATTTAAGAAGAGTGGTCCACAACCCGTTCTCAATTTTTCCAAAACAACTGGTTTTCAATAACTACCCAAAACCAAACAGTTTCTAACAACTTCTCAAAACAACCTTTTCCATTGAAGACACATCATCATTCTTACTAATATTCCAAACTTCTTCCATAGGTTCCCACCAACGTTCTTAAATTTAATGTTAAATCTAAATTATCAAAATTTTCCCAAAAATTTATGACTCCCTAAATTCCCGAAATTTTCGGCAGCGTCCCCTTTGCGCGGCTAGCTCGGTACAGCTTCAAAATGCCTCTATGGTCCCCAGATTTCAAAAGAAAACAAAATGCCAAGTGACAAGACCAGAAATTATCATTTTTCATACAAAAATTTAAATACATACCTTTTCGTTGGACAATTCAAATTTATCTTCGAAATCAAAAAATCCTAATTCATCAATTGCCTTTAAACACCTGTATATCCTACTTGGCCATAACATCCAATCACAGAATCCCAAAATCATTTTATACATTTCTTTTCAAAGTTTCATATCTATTTCATTCACATCCATACAATGCACACATATCATCTGTACGCAATACCCAATTTGATCGCTCGCTCGATCACACAATTTCCCTTCCGAACTACTATGGTCCATCCGACTTCCTAGTACGGACTCAGATCTGGTTTCTTGATCAGAAACCGTCATTCTCCTTGCATAGCCACAAATTATGATAGAGAATTTTCAGAATCAATCAAAAATCCATTTCCAGGGTTCGCCGTCGAAAATCGAGTGAAAAATCCCAACTCGGATCGAGATACTATCTCGAAATTCTATGCTCGAATCTGGATCAAATAACTATGCGAATAAATAATATACATACATCTTACGTATTTATATCCATAGATTATTAACTATATCAATTCTCGTTTATTCATTTGATTTCTACTCACTTATTTACTATCATCCCAATTCCCAACTTCCAGTTTAAATTCCATCCAATTATTAACTTAGTATACTTTCAATACGAATTTTACTTAAGAATTTCATCTTCCATTTCTTAAGTCCAATATAAATATCTTATTTTTATCTCACCACTTTAGTTTATATCTACCGCTATTCAAATTGAATCTCCAATTTCCATATGAATTCAATTTACCTTCATTTTAGATATTGAGTTATATTTACCTTTATCTCAAACCATATTCAAATACATCATTTCTTTAATTAATCTCATTACTAATTTATTTAAATCCCAATGGATTTATTTCCAAACTTTAAATTATGTTTAGTCTACTACGAATTAATCTTTCAACTTCACTTTATTACTTGGTTTTTATCTGTATTTAATCAATTTGGGTTCTAATTCCAAATAGATTCAATTTACTCTAATTTACGAATTAATTTTAAATATTCCTCCCAAATTTTAATTCAACTTGAATTAAATTCATCTTCAAACTCTGAATATTGAATTTTATCAACTATCTTCCATTTACAACTAGTTTATATCATTATTTAAATTAGTTCCACTACTAATTTATTTCTAATCTCAAACAATTTCTTATTTCCAAACTTTATAATTTTAGTTCACTTTGAATTGATTCTATAACTTCACTTTACTTTGCACAATATCATTCCAAATCATATCTTACCTACTTAAATCCATTAGTTTACGCACGAATTTTATTTCAGCCTTTTTTATTTTATTTAACCAAAACTTGACTAACTTCCATTACACACATTTTAAATTAATTCATAATATTCAGCTTCAATTCTATTTTCTTACAAATGCACTTTCATTTGTCTATCCACAAATTTATTTCCATTCCATTTACCAACCTTCTTTAATTGGCTTATCTTTCTAACTTTATTCTCTAATCACACTTACCTTTATTTGACTCTTTCAAGTTGAATTTTATTCCACAAATTCCAAATTTAAACAAAAAGTTTATTTATAAACTTTTACTTCTTTTAGTTCCTTCGAACAAATTTACAATTCACTTTCTTGACAAAATTTAAGTTGATTCCATTATTCAACTTTAATTCTAGTTCTATTACTTACAAATTTAAATAAATTTGTACTCCCACAAATTTACTTTCAATAAAATAAATTTTTACCTTGATTTACTGGATTCAATTGCATTCCATTTCCATTCAAATTTTTATCTTCTACAAGTTTCCCAGCTTATTTATTCCAATTTCATTTTTAATAAGATTCCAGAGTCTCTTTTAATCAATTTCTCAACATTTCAAAATTATTTCTGAAATCAATTATATCAAACCAAAATATGCCTTTGCATTTTAAAATCAAAACGGTTTTACCAAACCAATATTCAATATTTCAAAAATCATTTTTGAAATCCATAATTCAATTGCACATCCAATTATTCCTTGAATTTTTAAAACCAACCCAATTTTGCAAACGACTCCACATTAAATTATTCGGGTAGCAATTCCTCTCTTGGAAACTCGAAAATGAACATCAATGATGCTGCAGTCATCACCGATGTTATTTTCCAGCGACCGAAAAGAGTTTAGTGCTTTTACCACTTTAAAACCCTTTAAATATTTTTAAGTTTCAAATCTCACCAGATTTCATATCCAATTCACAATATTTCTCAAATACTATCACCATTTTTCCTCCAAAGCTTTTGAAAGCCATTTTCAAACCGAAAGGAATTTAAACTATTCCCAAAATTCCAAATTCCAATCCTGCCAATTTATATTGAAACATTACTCTGGAATTTTATTTTCAATATATATATATATATATATATATATATATCACATTTACAGCTTACATTTACAAATTTCATTTGTATATGAATTTATTTGTTAGCTTTTAGTTATGATTTCAATTTCTTATACATATTCTACACAACAATGATAATAATTTATTATTATCACTTCCTAACAACCAAACAACCATATATATCTATAATAATTTTCGAAAAATTATATCTTTTATGTACAAAAATAATTTGGGCAAAATTATTTCATTTAACCTATTTTTAAAACCATACTGTGTCGGTTTATCTTGTTTAAGAGTTTAGAAATCCCTATCGATAATATGACGTCCCACATATCGACTAGAATTCATAAACACTCAACCTATAAGTCAGCACAATATAAAAACAAAATTTTATATTCACTAATAAATATGTGCTCATATCTATTAATACTCTCAAACCCATTCTAGAGTACTACAGACTCTATTTAATGAGTAATTCCCACCAGAGCCAAGGTTCTCGCTTAACCTTCAGCTCTGATACCAAATGTAAAGATCCGATTTTCTGACGCTCGAAAAATCGAACCGTTAGGGTAAAAAGAAGAAGGAGGTAGAAGAAGAAATAGAAATAATATCAGAATCTTACTAATGCAGAGGAATAAAATATAATAGATGATAACAGATCTTTACAAAAGGAAATTATATCTATTTTATACATACATCATCAGAATGCAGCTTCAGAGTTCAATATAACCAACACACAACTTAGGACGGTTAAAATATCTCGTCCTTCCAAAAACTGAATACACAGCGGAATATACATCATATACGTTAGATACGTTTCATCATCCAGCTCGTCTCCTGAGCTCCACAGCAGTCCATCCTGAATCTGTACTCTATAATGCTCGGTCTGACCCGAGCATTATAGTTAAATAATACCCGAGTCAGTCTGGAATACCATCGTAAGAAAACACACTCAATTGGATTATTAAAGTTTTCAAAATCCTTTGAAAATCAAAAGCATCTCGTAAGACTATGCCACAAATAAACATGTCAGGTTTTTACTGTAACAACCCGCATATTTATCGATTATATATTTAAATATTTTATTTAAATATTTCACCGTTCATCGAATTTTGGTCCGAAAAGCTATGTTTTGCAAACAGTCGAATTGAGACTCGAGACCACCCCCATTGAGTTCAAAATGACGTTTGCGACCTTTTTGAGTATAAGCTTCGATATGTTTGGAGAAAGTTGATTTTTGCCACTTTTTACTTAAGGCTTTGGTTTGGGCTGAGCCCAATAACCCCACTTATGTACTCAGTCCCAACCCCCCTCTCCTCTTCACTTCATTCTTATTTGCTTAAACACTCAAGCTTTAGCAACAATGGTGGAAGAGAATGGGAAATAGAAATTCCTAAGCCCTAGCTTCCTTTGCAAATCCATCTCCTAGCTCCAAAGTTCAAGAGAACCCATTGGTAAGCTTCCTCTTCTTCTTCTCCAACTCATTCTCTTATCAATTTCAGAAATTTCCTAAACCTAATTTAGGAAATGTTTCTCCTTTAAGCTTAGATTCAAGCTTGTTGAGTTGGAATTGAAGAGTGCTTGTTCTTGCCATTGCTTCATAGCTTCTCCTTCATTGATTTGGGTTCAAAGGTGAGATTTTTAATCTCACATCTAAGTCTATGAATTATCTTCGATTTGTTAGGTATGAATTCCTAGCACTTATTCATGTGCATTTGATTTTGATTTGAATTGCTTTTGTGAATATTCCAATTTTTAGTGTTTTGAGTTCAATTCGTTAAAAATCCTAACTTTGATGTTTGAACATGTTTTTGGTGATGCATCGAGGAGCATATAGGGCCGGGTAGTCGATTGGCATAATCACTTAGCGCCGTTGCTCGAGAGAATGCAATTTTGGTCAAGATTGAACCTCATTTGTAATAGGCAGGGATGAGGCTGGAAACAGGCTCGACCGACCGACCCCCCTGGTCCGGTCGACCGACCTGCTTCCAAATGTGCTATGCACTTCTCTGTTTCTGGTTCGGCCGACCGACCACCCTGGTTCGGTCGACCGACCTGCTGTCCCGAGAGGTTTCCACCTCTGGTTCGGTCGACCGACTCAGGGAGTCCGGTCGACCGACCTGCTACTATTTGCCAGATTAGCCTATATTGCTAATCCGTTTGAATATCCAACTTTAATCGATTCGTGTTGTCTCCCTTTTGTTGTTGTCATTTATTATCGACTTTGATGACCTTTTCTTTGGGAATTTTAGATATATCCACTTTGATGGATTTGATATCGATTTCTTTGGATTTTATTCACTTCTTCGAATGTGAATTTTTATGATTGATTGTTTCGTTTTGGAGAAAGACGGGTATGTAGCGCGAGACTACATAGCCGGTTAGATATATATATATATATATATATATATATATATATATATATATGAAAAGCAGTATAATAGCCGATCAACATGCTTGATCGGTAGCACCATCAGCAAAATAAAAACTACATCAAAACCCCAAAGTCATATTACGAACAAGCAAAAACTACATGATTGATTGTTTCTACAATCACTTCTATGATTTGTCACTTTAAAATATAAAGGTTTTCTATACTAGTAGTAAATATCAAAACTCTTTCTTCAAATGATTTCAACACTATTTTATTACAAAGCTCATTTTCTCAAACCGATTCCCAACCTATTAGTATATACAAACCTTTACCTCACTCGTATGAGAAATCTAATTAAACAACTTAGTAAAACAAGTGTTATGAAACGCTTGCGTTTACTTCGTTGGTTAATTCTTGGACTTGTTCGATTGAATCTCTTGTGACAATTTTCTAGTGGAGATCTATAATTTGTTCGTAAATATTTAAGTTAAGCTAGTGGTTATGGGACATGAAGCTAAGCTCATATATTTACTAGCTTATTGTAATTGACACTTCTCGTTGATCATGACGATCATCTTTGTGGTTTAGACTAGCAATGTGCGATGTCTCTTTGTTTATGTGGAGGACTGTTCCTCATTTTATTGAGCTTCGTCTCACTTCTCACATGGGTCGTACCTTTTTAGGTGCGTCAATGTTTTATTATGCATGGAGTGTATCTTTCTAGGTGCATCGATGTTTGTTTATACATGGGTCGTACCTTTTTAGGTGCGTAAATGTTTTATTATGCATGGGGTGTACCTTTCTAGGTGCATCGATGTTTGTTTATACATGGGTCGTACCTTTTTAGGTGCGTAAAATGTTTTATTATGCATGGGGTGTACCTTTCTAGGTGCATCGATGTTTGTTTATACATGGGTCGTACCTTTTTAGGTGCGTCAATGTTTATTTATGCATGGGGTGTACCTTTCTAGGTGCATCGATGTTTATTTTCTTCGTGGAGCAATCGGCTCAATAAGTCGGGACATGGGGCGTATCTTTCTAGGTGCGTCGATGTTCGTCTATGCATGGGGCGTGTCTTTCTAGGTGCGTCGATGTTCGACTTAGCATGGGGTGTATCTTTCTAGGTGCATCGGTGTTAGACATTACATGGGGTGTATCTTTCTAGGTGCATCGGTGTTAGACATTACATGGGGTGTATCTTTCTAGGTGCATCGATGTTTATTTATGCATGGGGCGTATCTTTCTAGGTGCGTCGATGCTAGAGCATGGGGCATATCTTTCTAGGTGTGTCGATGTTCGACTGTACATGGGGCGTGTCTTTCTAGGTGCGTCGATTTTTTTGGGGATTGGCCATCCTTTTTATTGTGGTTTCTGGATTTCGTGTGTTGATTTCTGGAATTTATGTTTCACCAACTTTTACGATGGGCATTGATATATATGTCATTTATTGTGGTTTGGTGAATGAAATTAGGAGTATGACAGTCCTTTTTATCTTGAGTAGATTATTGTGATATTGATTAATCTCTTGTTGATTTTCAATTACTTATTTATCACAGCTTGGCATTGTGATTATTATATGTTTATGTCATATCTCTTATTATATATCACATCATCTGATATTTATAGCTAGACTGATCCGTTTATTATTTTCTTCTTAAATAATACTCGGGTCAGACTGAGATTTTACAGGTGCTTCTGCTTGACTCCTTATCGGACTATCATCCCGACTTTTGGCTAACTACTTTAGTTTAGTAGTTTTTGTTGTATACATTTGAGATACAGACTCTATGATGTATACTTATTCTTTTGTCTAGCACTTGTATCTATGTCTTTTTGATATTGTGGATCTTGTTGACCACTACTCTGATGTACACTTTCATGTGTTATATTCATATCTATTTCCGCCTTTGTGATATGAATTGTCTGTGACTGATTTATGTTATGTTTACTTCTATATTCGTTTCCGAAGATATTATAGCCACTGTGTAGTAGCTTTGAGTTTGTGTCGGCATGTCGGGTTTCCACTTGAAAAGAATTGCATGCTATACTATCTGACATATCGATGCTCGCGCAAAGCAATTATACAGATGGTCGCTCCTCAACAGCCTTATTCTCCGTGCTAGTTGACATCATTCACCGTAATGTTCTTGGCTAGCGTGGGTATAGAGGTGGGGCGTCACAGCTTGGTATCAGAGCCAAACTTCGGAACAATGTAGAATAATTTAACAAGGATCATCGTCCTAAGTCCATCTTAGGAGTCGTGCTTTAGGATTTTATTCGAGTCTTCGTACCGATTCATCCTATTTTCCTTTATGATTCCTTGTTTTATCTATCAAGAATTGCTTGATATTTATCTTGAGAATAACTTTTTCCTCTTCTTTCTTTCTTTCTTAAAGAAGAGAAATGGTTAGACCTGGCCGTCCCAGCGTCGGTCAATCTAGTGCTACTCCCCTGGATGGAGTATTCATGTCTGCTCAACAACTTTTGGATCTTGTAAAGAATCAAGAGTTTATCTATGCTTTGAGTAAGAACCCCGAAATGGTTCTACCTTTGAAACTTGAAGTTTCTTTCAATCAGCTTGTGGATGTTACTCTTCTTCATGGAGTGGTTGGTAAAGGAAGTGTTTGTGATATTGGGACTTCCAAGAAGAGGCATATTAAGTTCAAGAGCCTTAATCCCAATAAGAGAGTGAAGCAAACTACTTTTGTAGCAAAGACTCCAATCCCTAATCGTGGAGGATGCTACAATTGTAATTCTATGGAACACTATGCGAATATGTGTCCAAAACCCCATTCTTGTCGCTATTGCAAGAAACCGGGTCATCTTTTATCTGTGTGTCCCAAACTTTTGAACAAGGACATGAGAAAGCTAAATATTGTGCAGGCCCCTGGCAACTCTTCTCTTGGTCAAGGTATTTTCATTCAATCCTTGATGGCATTGTTTTAATTCGTGAGCTTTCTATTTGAGTTCTTTTTGATATGGGTTCCATCTCACTATTTTATATCAAAAGAACTTGTTGATTCTTTTTCTTTGAAAATATTTTGGGTTTGATGACTTCTTTGAGGATTGAGAATCCGGATGGTAGGTCCGCAACACTCAATTTGTCTTTATTGATGTCAAAATTATTTTATGTGATTTTTCTTTCCGAGCCGATATTTTTACTTAGGCTTCGGAATTGATTTTTTGAAAGGATCGGCTTAATCATTGTGAAGCCCATATCCTATTTTTCAAGTGGACTATTCATCTTCGACATTTTCAATCTGTTAAGCAGATTTCTATTTTTCCTTTATGATTTTGATTCCAACTTGATGGCATCATTTTATTCCTTAAGCTCACTTATAAGGAAAGTGTTAGTTCTCTCATTCATGTAGTTTGAGAAATTTTTCGGCATTTTGAGCTTGTCTTAGGATCATCACCTAAGCAATATCTTTTGTGTGGTGCTAAGGTCTTTTCAGTTTGACTTTACCACCGGTTTTCATTTGCTACGAGTTGCGGAAGTCTTACCGCATTCCGCACTCGTTATGATTCTTTTGAATGACTTATTATGTCATTCAATTTGTCCAGCTTATTTCATCCATTTTATAAATCGAATATTCTATGAATATTTCGATGAGACTATTCTTGAATTTACTGATTTTGGATGAAAATAGTAATTTAAAATTTTGCAAATCTTTTTCATAAGATTTATTTATAAGTAAAACTGGATTTTGTTCTTGAAACGAACAAAGAATATTCTTAAAACTTTTTAAGAGATTTATTTATCCTATAAAAGATGATTTTGAGATTGTATTGCCCGTTGAGTGCTTTAAGAATTTTGGCCGATGCGCTTGATCAACGTTATCGATAGGAATCTCCTAAACGCTTTGATGAGACAACCAGACACAGTATATTGACCTGTAAAAATGTAAATTTTTGTAGAAAGATTATTACATAAAGATAAATGTAATTTTGAAAGTTTTAACTTTTCAGGAAAGGAGATTATTTAAAAGAGATTCCTTCTTTTCGATACTCTTATTCTTGTGATTCCTGAAGGGGAACCAAGATTTTGCTATTTGTACCGATACTAGTCGTATTGGTTTGGGTGTCGTTCTCTTGCAAAAGAGAACGTGCTATCACTTGTGCTTCTAAATCATTATAGCTTATCGAGACTAGATATGCCACTCATGATCTGGTGCTCTCGGTTATTGTTTTTACTTCTGGAATTTGGCATCATCATATTTGGATGAGAAATTTGTTCTCTACCTCGATCATAAATCTTTGGAATAATTATTTTCTCATATGGAACTCCATGTTGACTCGAGTTCCTGACATCTTATGATCTTGATATTCTTTTTATTCCTGGAAGGGAAATCTTGTTGCCAATGCGCTTTGTCGTAGGCAACAAGTGGTTGATTCTTTGATGTTGTCTGAATGGAATTATCTTTTCATCAAGTTCATCGGACGTTTTGGTACACTTCGTTTTATTGAGTTTTATCTCATTTCTTTTATGGACTAGCGTCCGATGTCCTTTTATTGTGTTCGGTTCATTGGACGTACCGTTTTTGTACTACGTCGGTGTTCCGAAATCATTCGGGCTTCGGTTCGTTGGACGTACCGTTTTTGTACTGCGTCGGTGTTCCGAATTATTTGAGCTTTGATTCATTGGATGTACCGTTTTTACTACATCAATGTCTTTGCTTTTGATTCATTGGATGTACCGTTTGTACTACATCAATGTCTTTGCTTTTGATTCATTGGATGTACCGTTTGTACTACATCAATGACTTTGCTGTTTGATTCATTGGATGTACCGTTTGTACTACATCAATGTCTTTGCTTTTCGATTCATTGGATGTACCGTTTGTACTACATCAATGTCTTCGCTTTTTGATTCATTGGATGTACCGTTTGTACTACATCAATGTCTTTGTTGTTTGATTCATTGGATGTACCGTTTGTACTACATCAATGTCTTCGCTTTTTGATTCATTGGATGTACCGTTTGCACTACATCAATGACTTGGCTGTTTGGTTCATTGGACGTACCGTCTTTGCACTACGTCGGTGTTCCAAAATTATTCGAGTTTCTAGTTTCTCGGGCGTACCGTATTTGTACTACGCCGTTGCACCGGCTCAACTTTCTGCTATTCTTAACGTTTTCCACGTCTTTTAACTATGGAAATGCTTTTATGTTTCCGGTTTTTATTCTTGAGCCCGGTGATATTGTGGAAATTGAAGTCTCACTAGTTTTGATTTATGAGCAACATTCCATCCGCATCATTTCTTCGGAGGTTGAGCACCTTCGATATAAAGATATTATTTTTGATAAAAGTTCAATGGTTCTCAAATCCTAAGGATTGCTCATGTGAAATCTTGAGAATTCATCGAACGAAAACTTTCGGATTTACCCCTTCGTGCTCTTTATGGTGAACTTCTTATTTCAAATTTCTTTTGTGTTGATATGCTTCCACGGTTGTTACTTTATATTTCCTTCTTAATTATTGCGAGGACGCAATTTCTTTAAGGAGGGGAGTCTGTAACAACCCGCATATTTATCGATTATATATTTAAATATTTTATTTAAATATTTCACCGTTCATCGGATTTTGGTCCGAAAAGCTACTTTTTGCAAACAGTCGAATTGGGACTCGAGACCACCCCCATTGAGTTCAAAATGACGTTTGCGACCTTTTTGAGTATAAGCTTCGATATGTTTGGAGAAAGTTGATTTTTGCCACTTTTTACTTAGGGCTTTGGTTTGGGCTGAGCCCAATAACCCCACTTATGTACTCAGTCCCAACCCCCTCTCCTCTTCACTTCATTCTTATTTGCTTAAACACTCAAGCTTTAGCAACAATGGTGGAAGAGAATGGAAAATAGAAATTCCTAAGCCCTAGTTTCCTTTGCAAATCCATCTCCTAGCTCCAAAGTTCAAGAGAACCCATTGGTAAGCTTCCTCTTCTTCTTCTCCAACTCATTCTCTTATCAATTTCAGAAATTTCCTAAACCTAATTTACGAAATGTTTCTCCTTTAAGCTTAGATTCAAGCTTGTTGAGTTGGAATTGAAGAGTGCTTGTTCTTGCCATTGCTTCATAGCTTCTCCTTCATTGATTTGGGTTCAAAGGTGAGATTTTTAATCTCACATCTAAGTCTATGAATTATCTTCGATTTGTTAGGTATGAGTTCCTAACACTTATTCATGTGCATTTGATTTTGATTTGGATTGCTTTTGTGAATATTCCAATTTTTAGTGTTTTGAGTTCAATTCGTTAAAAATCCTAACTTTGATGTTTGAACATGTTTTTGGTGATGCATCGAGGAGCGTATAGGGCCGGGTAGTCGATTGGCATAATCCCTTAGCGCCGTTGCTCGAGAGAATGCAATTTTGGTCAAGATTGAACCTCATTTGTAATAGGCAGGGATGAGGCTGGAAACAGGCTCGGCCGACCGACCCCTCTGGTCCGGTCGACCGACCTGCTTCCAAATGTGCTATGCACTTCTCTGTTTCTGGTTCGGCCGACCGACCACCCTGGTTCGGTCGACCGACCTGCTGTCCCGAGAGGTTTCCACCTCTGGTTCGGTCGACCGACTCAGGGAGTCCGGTCGATCGACTTGCTACTATTTGCCAGATTAGCCTATATTGCTAATCCGTTTGAATATCCAACTTTAATCGATTCGTGTTGTCTCCCTTTTATTGTTGTCATTTATTATCGACTTTGATGACCTTTTCTTTGGGAATTTTAGATATATCCACTTTGATGGATTTGATATCGATCTCTTTGGATTTTATTCACTTCTTCGAATGTGAATTTTTATGATTGATTGTTTCTACAATCACTTCTATGATTTGTCACTTTAAAATATAAAGGTTTTCTATACTAGTAGTAAATATCAAAACTCTTTCTTCAAATGATTTCAACACTATTTTATTACAAAGCTCGTTTTCTCAAACCGATTTCCAACCTATTAGTATATACAAACCTTTACCTCACTCGTATGAGAAATCTAATTAAACGACTTAGTAAAACAAGTGGTATGAAACGCTTGCGTTTACTTCGTTGGTTAATTTTTGGACTTGTTCGATTGAATCTCTTGTGACAATTTTCTAGTGGAGATCTACAATTTGTTCGTAAATATTTAAGTTAAGCTAGTGGTTATGGGACATGAAGCTAAGCTCATATATTTACTAGCTTATTGTAATTGACACTTCTCGTTGATCATGACGATCATCTTTGTGGTTTAGACTAGCAATGTGCGATGTCTCTTTGTTTATGTGGAGGACTGTTCCTCATTTTATTGAGCTTCGTCTCACTTCTCACATGGGTCGTACCTTTTTAGGTGCGTCAATGTTTTATTATGCATGGGGTGTACCTTTCTAGGTGCATCGATGTTTGTTTATACATGGGTCGTACCTTTTTAGGTGCGTCAATGTTTTATTATGCATGGGGTGTACCTTTCTAGGTGCATCGATGTTTGTTTATACATGGGTCGTACCTTTTTAGGTGCGTCAATGTTTATTTATGCATGGGGTGTACCTTTCTAGGTGCATCGATGTTTATTTTCTTCGTGGAGCAATCGGCTCAATAAGTCGGGACATGGGGCGTATCTTTCTAGGTGCGTCGATGTTCGTCTATGCATGGGGCGTGTCTTTCTAGGTGCGTCGATGTTCGACTTAGCATGGGGTGTATCTTTCTAGGTGCATCGGTGTTAGACATTACATGGGGTGTATCTTTCTAGGTGCATCGGTGTTAGACATTACATGGGGTGTATCTTTCTAGGTGCATCGGTGTTAGACATTACATGGGGTGTATCTTTCTAGGTGCATCGATGTTTATTTATGCATGGGGCGTATCTTTCTAGGTGCGTTGATGCTAGAGCATGGGGCATATTTTTCTAGGTGTGTCGATGTTCGACTGTACATGGGGCGTGTCTTTCTAGGTGCGTCGATGTCCAGTTTTTTTTGGGGATTGGCCATCCTTTTTATTGTGGTTTCTGGATTTCGTGTGTTGATTTCTGGAATTTATGTTTCACCAACTTTTACGATGGGCATTGATATATATGTCATTTATTGTGGTTTGGTGAATGAAATTAGGAGTATGACAGTCCTTTTTATCTTGAGTAGATTATTGTGATATTTATTAATCTCTTGTTGATTTTCAATTACTTATTTATCATAGCTTGGCATTGTGATTATTATATGTTTATGTCATATCTCTTATTATATATCACATCATCTGATATTTATAGCTAGACTGATCCGTTTATTATTTTCTTCTTAAATAATACTCGGGTCAGACTGAGATTTTACAGGTGCTTCTGCTTGACTCCTTATCGGACTATCATCCCGACTTTTGGCTAACTACTTTAGTTTAGTAGTTTTTGTTGTATACATTTGAGATACAGACTCTATGATGTATACTTATTCTTTTGTCTAGCACTTGTATCTATGTCTTTTTGATATTGTGGATCTTGTTGACCACTACTATGATGTACACTTTCATGTGTTATATTCATATCTATTTTCGCCTTTGTGATATGAATTGTCTGCGACTGATTTATGTTATGTTTACTTCTATATTCGTTTCCGAAGATATTATAGCCACTGTGTAGTAGCTTTGAGTTTGTGTCGGCATGTCGGGTTTCCACTTGAAAAGAATTGCATGCTATACTATCTGACATATCGATGCTCGCGCAAAGCAATTATATAGATGGTCGCTCCTCAACAGCCTTATTCTCCGTGCTAGTTGACAACATACACCGTAATGTTCTTGGCTAGCGTGAGTATAGAGGTGGGGCGTCACATTTACCTTACAATAGCCAAAACATTTCTTATCAAAATCCTCTGAAACTATAATAGTGTCTATATACAAATACTTATTCAAATAGCCGAAATTGTTACATTTATTAAATTCCAGCTAATAGGTATACAAACAAAACCATAAAGGCACGTAGGGAGAATGAGTTTCTAACTAATGACTACGCACTGGGGTACCACCTGTCACAGTACCTGGTCTAGATCAGCGTACCGAGGATCCATCATAAATCCCCTGCAGCGCAAGACCGGGACTACCCTTTACTGGATAATCCCGAGTAAGATCACCCCACGGTTGGGATAAGCAACTGCCCACTAAGCCGAATAAAAAGGAACAATTAGACGGGGATGACCTTACCCTAATGGGCATGACCCACTTAGCCTTGCTGCATAACCCTTGATTTTCAGTCATTCCTGGTTGACGAGGCTCGAGGCTAAGCGTTACCTTTTTAAAACATTTCACTTAGAATGCTCATCGTTCTCCTAATGATGTTCTGAAAGCATTCACCCATACAAGTCCGTTACGGGTTCAAACAGAACCGAAGGCACTACTCCTACTAGATCCGTTTTGGAATCACCCTTAGGATTAGTAGCGATTAGCCCTTGCACTTCACTGCTCCATCTTCGACTCCCAGCTCTTGTCTTCCTCATGAAAACATTCAAACCGGATCGAAGTGGTTTTCGAGAAATAAATCTCGATCCCAGTCTCTTCGAAACGATCAGCGCATTGGACAATATAGATTGTCGGTTATTTAACTATCAAATAACATTCACAAACAATCATCAAGCCATAATAATTTCTCCTAAATTATTCATTAACCTCAAAAATATCTTCACAAGATATTTTTCCTCTTTTCAACCCTTTGAAAACAATTTCTAACCATCTTTCTCTTACAGAATAAATTCCCCAAATAATTTCTATTTCCACTGTAATCACCAAGTACAAATACTTTAGATTTTAAAATAATTTAAAACACTTTATTATAAAATATACTTTAATGCATTTAAATTTTAAAAAAACTACTTTAAAACCTTTTTCAAAAATATATACTTAAAGAATATTTAAAATAAAATTACTTTATAAAATATAAAATAAAATTTTAAAATAGAAGTTAAGTCAAATTAAATTTAAAATAAGAGATACGAAAATTTTGCACAAGTTTTTAAATTAAAACTTTAACCAAACGTACTTGGTTATCCAGAGAAAAATCCCAATTTCAATCACTTAAATCAATTTCCCAAATTGATTTCCAATTTACTTGTAACAGTACGGATTTTCGTTGCCGAAAAACCGAGATGTTATGGGTTTTAAAAAGAAAAGAAAAGAAAGAAGAGAGAAAAAGAAAAAAAGAAAAAGAAAAATAGAGGGAAAAGAAGATAGACAATTTTTTTGAAAACAGAGAATTAGAAAAACAGAAGATAGAGAATTTTAAAAATAGAACGGGACAGAAAGGAAACAACAGAACAGAAAGAACAACTTCAGAATCTCACAATTCGCAGCGGAACAACATATAATAATAAATGAATAATCTTTAAATAAAGAACTATATCAGTTATTACATCACATTATATTTCATTACATCATATCATCACATCAGAGTGTACAACAACATACAACAACAAACAATGCAGCGGAAAAAGAAATACTATATAAATTAGTAATACGCCATGCCATCCAGCTTGCCTCCAGCAACTCCAGAATATCCAGAATATCCTGATAAACCTGAACTCTTAACTGCCCGTGTGGAAATTGGTGGGCACCCAGAGTTTAGGAAGGAAAACAATAAACTCCGAGTCAGTCATGTGACTGGTGTGAGAACTCAAAACAGTTTATTTAACTTTAAAATCAAAATAGAGGAATATTTTTAAATTCAATTCGCAATGCTTTTAAAAATGAGACTACCATAAGGCCTCCCGCACACACACACATGCAAACGCAGAATCGGAGGAGATTTCTCCTTATGATAGTCAAAGATGCTTGATACGCATTTAAAATAACATTTTATATTATTACTAGTGCATAGTGTAGGAAAAATTCATTTCGAAAGTAGAATATAAATCTTAGCCAACATAGACATTTCGAACTATGCCTACTATAGCTACCATCCAAACAGTGGTGACCACCATAAGTGAATGGCAGGTTCTACAACTAATACCGTACAAGTTTCGTATTGGGAATTGGATTTCCAACGAATGATCAGGCCAAGGAACTTCCCATTGCCACTGAGAATGCCTCTGGATGGACATCCCCGAGAACCAAACCGGATCTCAACCAACACAAGGCCGGGTTACTCCTAACTGAGTAACAACTGACCGAATATGCCATCCCCCGGTCCTTTGGGACCTTTATCCGAGAGCGCTCTCTAATCAATTCACACAATCATAACAAAGTGTTTTCAACATGAGTAAGTATCTGGGCTCCATACCATGATACCACCCTTTTCCAGAAGGAAATGGACACATCCTAAAGGGTGCTACCCCTCATAACCTTGCTGCTTCTTTCCTGTTTTGACCATTTCCGGGATGTGAGGCTCGACGAATTCACGTCCACAAAAACATACTTTATACAAACGCCATGCTTTGGGTCAACAAATGATCAACACAATGATCACTAAGATAGACGATCAAATAAATGATCCTATCACAATAATCAACACAATGATCATTTCAGCATCACTCAGCATGTCACATTACCAAATTGGGAATATATCGCTGATAACTTCAACTATATAACCTTTGAGCTCGTACGTCTCAAAGAAGGGTGTTAAGCAAAGAATAAATTCTCCGCCACCAACAGAAATATATTTGAAAGAAATCGGCTTTATATCTCAAATTGTAATGTCAGACATACAATCCATACAAGTCTGTTCCGGGATCGAACAGAACCGAAGGCACTTACAAAGAAGTCCTTGCAATCCGGATATTCACAATCCTGATCGGATTTCCCCTCACTTAGGGAGTCTCTATACCGTTGCAACTCAGTGCAGAGACAATCGATAGGTCATCCTATCGCTTTCGCAAATACCGGGTCTTCAACACCGATCTTCAATGCAATTCACAACGACGTATCACATATTCGGAATGGGTTATACGACCCCATGGTCCTTTCCCGGTTAACCCGAATAGTGAGCGCTTATTCAAAAATAAGTGTGCATTCAAATTCAAACAAATCATATCAATTACCCATTCAAAGGGAAATACTGATAGTCGGTTATTGAACTATCAATTGATATGCATACATCACCAGATTCCAAATAATTTTCCCAAATTATTTATTTCCAAAATATCTTTACAAGATATATAATTTCAACACTTCAAAAATAAATCAATATTTATTTTCACACAAATTCCACTTTCACATATAAATTCCATAATGAATTTATATTTCAAAATATTCATGCATATATGATTTCAATTATTCATTTCCAATTTATCTTCAAAAAGATAAATTCAAAATATTCACTTCATATTGGAAAATATTTCCGTACTTATTATTCATAAGTAATTCACAAATCTTTTTATTTTCAATCCTTGGAAAATATTCAATATACTTAAATCAAATTAAGTATATCTTTCATTCTTTTAAGGAAATCATTCCCTTAACATATTTATTTGGGTCAAAACGAATGTTGCGTAAAACATCGTTACCACAACCCAAAATCACTAGTATAGGGATTTGAATTTTAAATAGATATATAAATCCCAATACTATACAAAACATTTCCTTTCGGAAATCATTTACTATAACAACAGTGTTATAGTCCACATTTCCTTTTATTTCTCGAAAACGTCTATTTCAACAATAAATGTTGAAATCTATGGTTTCGAATCTCAACACCTTTTAAAACATCGTTAGATCGTTTTAATTCTATTTAAAATATCACATTCAAAACATTTTCTTTAACGTATTATTCACCATTCAAAAACGTGAATATACAATGTTAACAAATTTCATCCTTTTTATACTTTTTAACTTAAAGGATTATTCACAGTCTAAACGTGAATATAACTCCATTTATAAGTTATAACAATTAACTTATCAAAATAAGTCGTTTGCGAATTTATAAAACAACGTTTATAAATTCTATTTCTATTTATCTATAAAAACTTCCTTTTTTATAAATCTCCTTTATTAACTTATTCGATTTATAACTCGGTTATAAACTACAGGTTCATATTATAAGTTAAACACTTATAATTTATTCGTTTGCAAAACCATTCCATTGAACTTCATAATTTTAAATCTTATAACTTATAAGATTCAATTATTTATCCAAATCTTATTACTTTAATAACTTTACAAATTTTATAAACCTACTGTTTATAAAATTCCATTTATAACTTTACCGTTATATAATTCTATGAATTCCATTCATTTACAAAATTCACTTTCACTTCATTCAAACACTTACAAAATCTCATTTTATAATTCCAACATTTTCATTTACAAATATTCATTTGTAAATCCTTTAAAATAAATCAATCTATATTATTCTTTAAAACGTCTTAACTCCTTTATAGTTTCACCATTTTTGATTTATAAAATAATCAAACTTCATAAATCCTATATTTAAACTTTTATAATATATTCAAAAATCCAATTTAACCTATTTTATAAAATCATTAGTTCATATTTCTCAAAAATCGACTTTTAATCGCATTTCTAAAAATCAGCTTTTTAACTATATTTCACAAAAACCATAATTTTTATAACTTTAAAAATTATAACGTTTATTTATTTATAATGGATCAATTCCAAAAATATTTTATCTTTTCAAAAATCACTTTTAAAAACATTTTAAAATCCTAAAATCTGGGTCCAATGATGCTACACACCAAATAGTCAATCACGACTACAACGATATCATATATCGATATGACAATTCATCAAATATCAAAATATCTGAAATAAAATAAAAACTGTTGAGGAATCCAGTTGGATCCCTCCAACCTGTTTCCTGCATCCAAAAACATTAGCACAATACCAATTTCGCTCCAGTACGAAATTATCGCGGTACATGTTCTTATTAAATATTATCCGCTTAATAACGGCGTAATAGGGTCTCATCCGCTAAACAAAAATGCGGGAAATCAACAACTGCAATATATACATATGCCAATATATATATATTGATATTATATATAATACCAATTTCACTGTTTATGAAATATTCGCGGTACATGTTTTTATTAAATAACATCCGCTTACTAACGGCGTATAATGTCTATTTTAACAATCAATAATTTACAGTCATCATTCAAACATGCATTCAAATATTTTAAATCTAACTATTTAAAATAAAATCGAAATCTATTCGATTGAGTGAGAAATTCTCACCTTGGTTTTAATTTCCGTTTTAGCTTTTATTTCGAATAAAATTAAACGCGCGTTTAATTTTACCCAAAATTCTCACTAACCCCAAACGACTCCAAACCAACTCCATCGCGAAGTGCTCGTCCATACGATTCCAACGCAACTGAGTTTGCATTTTTTCGACCTCGTATGAAAAAGATATGAATTTTTGAAGATCGTACACGATTTAATATAACTATAATTAATTACAACATAAATCTTTATATTTTAAACCTTAACCATTATCTGCCATTGGATCTCCATGCTTTGAATCCAGGCCGTGCGCAACACCCCTCCCCATTTCTCCTTCACGCGAATTATCCCCAGGCTATAACAAACTCGGCCGAACCCAACTATTGATTTAGGGTTAAATTTTGCAAATTAATCGTTAGCTTCTACCTCGATCAAGTTACTCCACCACGTGCGCCTCCCCCATTGCCACCCACGCCCAGAAGAACTCAAAGCTCGGCCCCCCATACTTCATAGAAATGCGTGCGCAAATCACCACTGTCGGCCCCACTTAGCTCGCTCCACGCGACCCCAAACACGATCTCAACCGTATGGATTGAAAGCTCTCGTCTTGTTCTTCATCTTTGTAGTTGATCACTTCGTGAATCGATGAATGGATTGGGAGTAATTGAGGGAGGAAGGTCGAACGTTTCTGGCCGTTCAAAATGGGGGTGGCGGCTGGCAACATGAATTAGGGTTTTGATATATATATATTTTTTTATTTAGAATGTTGGCTATTTATAAGAAAAGCTAGCGTAAACACTATTCATCCCGGGAATTCCGAACTCCGATTTAGGCGCCGTAACCAGCGTACCTAGGGTTTACCCCGCGTTCCGGACACAATGGAACAGGTTTCGGAAGCTAATTCGGAAGTATGTGCGAGTTATGGCTGAAAACGTTCAATTTGAATTAAACCGATTTAAATCGATTTCTAGGCGTTTTAATTTGTACCGGACAAACGGTAAATCCAATTGACTTGAAATTTGAAACCTTACAATAATATCACATTACAGATCCGATGAAACTGGTTTCGTCGAAATCCGAGACTTTTTGAAAAATGGCTATTTTGACTCGCCAAATTTAAATTAAAAATAAATCGATGCGTTTCGAGCTGTCACGATCAAACGATAACTCCGATTGACACGAAAATTGAAATCCGGTAATAACTAACTATTACGGATCCAATGGAACTGGTTTCGTTCAATTCTGAGACTGTTCAAAAATTGACTATTTTACAGTCGATTATTAAATATTAAAATATTCAATTTTCACAAATTAATTTTTAATTCGATTTTAAAAGTTCTAAAATATCATTCTAACTTCCATGTGATAAAATAAAATTTTCCAAATTATTTTCAATCATATTTAACTCAATTTTTACTTATTTCCATAATTTAACATATTAAATTATCGATTTAATAATCCAATTAAATCCAAAAATTCAAATAAAAATTTATTTGACTTATAAATTCACTTATTAATATTTAAAATTAATTAAATATTCAAATTTTAATTTATAAAAATTCTGGGTCGTTACAATCTTTCCCCCTTAAAAGAATTTCGTCCTCGAAATTACAAGTAAGAAAGGTTACAAAATCTATTAACTTTCCAAAATTCATAATTAAACTTCTTACAAATCTTTACTAAGTTTTCAAATCATACTTAGTTATCTTTTCAAAACAAACTATATCATTTAACTTTCAATTCCAAAATCAAAGTTAAAATTTTTAAAATTTTCCAATTTTCTCAAATTTTTTTCTAACGCCTTAAATTTCCGGAAAAATTCGCCATAGTCTCCTTTGCGCGGCTCGATCCGAAAAAAAAATGACAGTATATATATCACAAATATACATCTCATCAAGTAATGAGGCATCCCGAAGGGAAAAAAGTATAAAAGTACGATATTTAATCCGAGATATGTACCTTATATTTTATTAGCAAGCATATACGACTAATATAGCGCTAAAGCGAACTCCAAATGCGAAGCAAACGCGATCTGCACCTACTAAACTCAACAAACAACATGAGAATCATGTATATAGACAATAATCTCAATATACAACATATAGCAACAAAATAACTATATATGTCACATAGCAATGCAACAATAGCAATATATATTCAACCATCAACCAACTACATCCATAACCAATCAATATTCATTTATATTCTCATTCATATATAATGAATTGGTTTTCAATTTAAATCACATTTGATTCATTAACATTGGATTTTGTAAACATTCATTCTCAATTCAATTAGTTAACATTTACTAATTTAAATCAAATTCACTTTCAATTCTATTCAAATTTATTTACTTTCAATTTGAATTTCAATTTCATAGCTTTCAATTTCATTAACACTTAATGAATTACATATAATCAATCAACAATCATATAACAACCAACGTATATTAATTATAACCAAATTCCTTTGCTTATATTCATTCTCATTCAATTTATTCAACTTCTAATAACATTAGATTTTAATGAATTAACATTTATATTCATTATTTCTTATCAACTTTATTCACATTCAATTGATTATCATTCAATCCATTTATTCAATTACAAAAGTTGAATTTCTATTCACATAACTTAAGTTCATATCCATCACTTAACTTAATTAATTTAGTTTGATACCAATATCAACTTCATTTACATTACTTAAGTTATATTTCATTTAATCTTGAAATTCACCTTTATTTACAACTCATATTCATATAATTTTACTTCTTATATATGTAAGTTTATTTCACAATTGTAAATACTTTAATTATAATTTCAATTCTTATAATTCTTTTGCTTATACAATTATTCTTTTATTTAGATTATTCAAACAATCTAACAATCAATTTATATACATTTAATAATTCTGAAAAATTATTCCTTTACATATAAAATATAATCAAGGCAAAATTATTCCATTTACCCAATTTCAAAATCAATATTGTGTCGAATTGTTCTATTCAAGTGTTTAGAAACCCCTTCGGCATAGTCTTGCGGACCACGCTGACGAAAGTTCATATGCCACTCAATAAACCAATCATCACAATATAAAACAATTTTTATATTCACTAACAAATACGCTCTCATAGCTATTATTACACTCAAACTCATTCTAGAGTACTGCTGACTCTATCTCTAATGAATTATACCCAACAGAACCATGGTTGTCGCTTAACCATAAGCTCTGATACCAAATGTAACAGTACGGATTTTCGTTGCCGAAAAACCGAGATGTTATGGGTTTTAAAAAGAAAAGAAAAGAAAGAAGAGAGAAAAAGAAAAAAAGAAAAAGAAAAATAGAGGGAAAAGAAGATAGACAATTTTTTTGAAAACAGAGAATTAGAAAAACAGAAGATAGAGAATTTTAAAAATAGAACGGGACAGAAAGGAAACAACAGAACAGAAAGAACAACTTCAGAATCTCACAATTCGCAGCGGAACAACATATAATAATAAATGAATAATCTTTAAATAAAGAACTATATCAGTTATTACATCACATTATATTTCATTACATCATATCATCACATCAGAGTGTACAACAACATACAACAACAAACAATGCAGCGGAAAAAGAAATACTATATAAATTAGTAATACGCCATGCCATCCAGCTTGCCTCCAGCAACTCCAGAATATCCAGAATATCCTGATAAACCTGAACTCTTAACTGCCCGTGTGGAAATTGGTGGGCACCCAGAGTTTAGGAAGGAAAACAATAAACTCCGAGTCAGTCATGTGACTGGTGTGAGAACTCAAAACAGTTTATTTAACTTTAAAATCAAAATAGAGGAATATTTTTAAATTCAATTCGCAATGCTTTTAAAAATGAGACTACCATAAGGCCTCCCGCACACACACACATGCAAACGCAGAATCGGAGGAGATTTCTCCTTATGATAGTCAAAGATGCTTGATACGCATTTAAAATAACATTTTATATTATTACTAGTGCATAGTGTAGGAAAAATTCATTTCGAAAGTAGAATATAAATCTTAGCCAACATAGACATTTCGAACTATGCCTACTATAGCTACCATCCAAACAGTGGTGACCACCATAAGTGAATGGCAGGTTCTACAACTAATACCGTACAAGTTTCGTATTGGGAATTGGATTTCCAACGAATGATCAGGCCAAGGAACTTCCCATTGCCACTGAGAATGCCTCTGGATGGACATCCCCGAGAACCAAACCGGATCTCAACCAACACAAGGCCGGGTTACTCCTAACTGAGTAACAACTGACCGAATATGCCATCCCCCGGTCCTTTGGGACCTTTATCCGAGAGCGCTCTCTAATCAATTCACACAATCATAACAAAGTGTTTTCAACATGAGTAAGTATCTGGGCTCCATACCATGATACCACCCTTTTCCAGAAGGAAATGGACACATCCTAAAGGGTGCTACCCCTCATAACCTTGCTGCTTCTTTCCTGTTTTGACCATTTCCGGGATGTGAGGCTCGACGAATTCACGTCCACAAAAACATACTTTATACAAAAGCCATGCTTTGGGTCAACAAATGATCAACACAATGATCACTAAGATAGACGATCAAATAAATGATCCTATCACAATAATCAACACAATGATCATTTCAGCATCACTCAGCATGTCACATTACCAAATTGGGAATATATCGCTGATAACTTCAACTATATAACCTTTGAGCTCGTACGTCTCAAAGAAGGGTGTTAAGCAAAGAATAAATTCTCCGCCACCAACAGAAATATATTTGAAAGAAATCGGCTTTATATCTCAAATTGTAATGTCAGACATACAATCCATACAAGTCTGTTCCGGGATCGAACAGAACCGAAGGCACTTACAAAGAAGTCCTTGCAATCCGGATATTCACAATCCTGATCGGATTTCCCCTCACTTAGGGAGTCTCTATACCGTTGCAACTCAGTGCAGAGACAATCGATAGGTCATCCTATCGCTTTCGCAAATACCGGGTCTTCAACACCGATCTTCAATGCAATTCACAACGACGTATCACATATTCGGAATGGGTTATACGACCCCATGGTCCTTTCCCGGTTAACCCGAATAGTGAGCGCTTATTCAAAAATAAGTGTGCATTCAAATTCAAACAAATCATATCAATTACCCATTCAAAGGGAAATACTGATAGTCGGTTATTGAACTATCAATTGATATGCATACATCACCAGATTCCAAATAATTTCCCCAAATTATTTATTTTCCAAAATATCTTTACAAGATATATAATTTCAACACTTCAAAAATAAATCAATATTTATTTTCACACAAATTCCACTTTCACATATAAATTCCATAATGAATTTATATTTCAAAATATTCATGCATATATGATTTCAATTATTCATTTCCAATTTATCTTCAAAAAGATAAATTCAAAATATTCACTTCATATTGGAAAATATTTCCGTACTTATTATTCATAAGTAATTCACAAATCTTTTTATTTTCAATCCTTGGAAAATATTCAATATACTTAAATCAAATTAAGTATATCTTTCATTCTTTTAAGGAAATCATTCCCTTAACATATTTATTTGGGTCAAAACGAATGTTGCGTAAAACATCGTTACCACAACCCAAAATCACTAGTATAGGGATTTGAATTTTAAATAGATATATAAATCCCAATACTATACAAAACATTTCCTTTCGGAAATCATTTACTATAACAACAGTGTTATAGTCCACATTTCCTTTTATTTCTCGAAAACGTCTATTTCAACAATAAATGTTGAAATCTATGGTTTCGAATCTCAACACCTTTTAAAACATCGTTAGATCGTTTTAATTCTATTTAAAATATCACATTCAAAACATTTTCTTTAACGTATTATTCACCATTCAAAAACGTGAATATACAATGTTAACAAATTTCATCCTTTTTATACTTTTTAACTTAAAGGATTATTCACAGTCTAAACGTGAATATAACTCCATTTATAAGTTATAACAATTAACTTATCAAAATAAGTCGTTTGCGAATTTATAAAACAACGTTTATAAATTCTATTTCTATTTATCTATAAAAACTTCCTTTTTTATAAATCTCCTTTATTAACTTATTCGATTTATAACTCGGTTATAAACTACAGGTTCATATTATAAGTTAAACACTTATAATTTATTCGTTTGCAAAACCATTCCATTGAACTTCATAATTTTAAATCTTATAACTTATAAGATTCAATTATTTATCCAAATCTTATTACTTTAATAACTTTACAAATTTTATAAACCTACTGTTTATAAAATTCCATTTATAACTTTACCGTTATATAATTCTATGAATTCCATTCATTTACAAAATTCACTTTCACTTCATTCAAACACTTACAAAATCTCATTTTATAATTCCAACATTTTCATTTACAAATATTCATTTGTAAATCCTTTAATATAAATCAATCTATATTATTCTTTAAAACGTCTTAACTCCTTTATAGTTTCACCATTTTTGATTTATAAAATAATCAAACTTCATAAATCCTATATTTAAACTTTTATAATATATTCAAAAATCCAATTTAACCTATTTTATAAAATCATTAGTTCATATTTCTCAAAAATCGACTTTTAATCGCATTTCTAAAAATCAGCTTTTTAACTATATTTCACAAAAACCATAATTTTTATAACTTTAAAAATTATAACGTTTATTTATTTATAATGGATCAATTCCAAAAATATTTTATCTTTTCAAAAATCACTTTTAAAAACATTTTAAAATCCTAAAATCTGGGTCCAATGATGCTACACACCAAATAGTCAATCACGACTACAACGATATCATATATCGATATGACAATTCATCAAATATCAAAATATCTGAAATAAAATAAAAACTGTTGAGGAATCCAGTTGGATCCCTCCAACCTGTTTCCTGCATCCAAAAACATTAGCACAATACCAATTTCTCTCCAGTACGAAATTATCGCGGTACATGTTCTTATTAAATATTATCCGCTTAATAACGGCGTAATAGGGTCTCATCCGCTAAACAAAAATGCGGGAAATCAACAACTGCAATATATACATATGCCAATATATATATATTGATATTATATATAATACCAATTTCACTGTTTATGAAATATTCGCGGTACATGTTTTTATTAAATAACATCCGCTTACTAACGGCGTATAATGTCTATTTTAACAATCAATAATTTACAGTCATCATTCAAACATGCATTCAAATATTTTAAATCTAACTATTTAAAATAAAATCGAAATCTATTCGATTGAGTGAGAAATTCTCACCTTGGTTTTAATTTCCGTTTTAGCTTTTATTTCGAATAAAATTAAACGCGCGTTTAATTTTACCCAAAATTCTCACTAACCCCAAACGACTCCAAACCAACTCCATCGCGAAGTGCTCGTCCATACGATTCCAACGCAACTGAGTTTGCATTTTTTCGACCTCGTATGAAAAAGATATGAATTTTTGAAGATCGTACACGATTTAATATAACTATAATTAATTACAACATAAATCTTTATATTTTAAACCTTAACCATTATCTGCCATTGGATCTCCATGCTTTGAATCCAGGCCGTGCGCAACACCCCTCCCCCTTTCTCCTTCACGCGAATTATCCCCAGGCTATAACAAACTCGGCCGAACCCAACTATTGATTTAGGGTTAAATTTTGCAAATTAATCGTTAGCTTCTACCTCGATCAAGTTACTCCACCACGTGCGCCTCCCCCATTGCCACCCACGCCCAGAAGAACTCAAAGCTCGGCCCCCCATACTTCATAGAAATGCGTGCGCAAATCACCACTGTCGGCCCCACTTAGCTCGCTCCACGCGACCCCAAACACGATCTCAACCGTATGGATTGAAAGCTCTCGTCTTGTTCTTCATCTTTGTAGTTGATCACTTCGTGAATCGATGAATGGATTGGGAGTAATTGAGGGAGGAAGGTCGAACGTTTCTGGCCGTTCAAAATGGGGGTGGCGGCTGGCAACATGAATTAGGGTTTTGATATATATATATTTTTTTATTTAGAATGTTGGCTATTTATAAGAAAAGCTAGCGTAAACACTATTCATCCCGGGAATTCCGAACTCCGATTTAGGCGCCGTAACCAGCGTACCTAGGGTTTACCCCGCGTTCCGGACACAATGGAACAGGTTTCGGAAGCTAATTCAGAAGTATGTGCGAGTTATGGCTGAAAACGTTCAATTTGAATTAAACCGATTTAAATCGATTTCTAGGCGTTTTAATTTGTACCGGACAAACGGTAAATCCAATTGACTTGAAATTTGAAACCTTACAATAATATCACATTACGGATCCGATGAAACTGGTTTCGTCGAAATCCGAGACTTTTTGAAAAATGGCTATTTTGACTCGCCAAATTTAAATTAAAAATAAATCGATGCGTTTCGAGCTGCCACGATCAAACGATAACTCCGATTGACACGAAAATTGAAATCCGGTAATAACTAACTATTACGGATCCAATGGAACAGGTTTCGTTCAATTCTGAGACTGTTCAAAAATTGACTATTTTACAGTCGATTATTAAATATTAAAATATTCAATTTTCACAAATTAATTTTTAATTCGATTTTAAAAGTTCTAAAATATCATTCTAACTTCCATGTGATAAAATAAAATTTTCCAAATTATTTTCAATCATATTTAACTCAATTTTTACTTATTTCCATAATTTAACATATTAAATTATCGATTTAATAATCCAATTAAATCCAAAAATTCAAATAAAAATTTATTTGACTTATAAATTCACTTATTAATATTTAAAATTAATTAAATATTCAAATTTTAATTTATAAAAATTCTGGGTCGTTACATTACTCCCTTTGAAATAAATTTCTTTACTTACTCAATTCACTTCAAAATTCATAAATTGTGGACCTATTATTATTATTATCCGTTTTATTTTAATCCTTTTTAACTGAAATATACGATTTTCAGCTTTTTCCAATTTCTTATTTATTCTTTTCAATAATTTAAATCTTAAATTTTAAATAAATGTTTTGTTCTTTTAAATAATATCACTGAAGATTAAAATTCATTAACCTTTTGTTTATTCAAATTTGCTTTCTATACTCAAGATTTATTTATTAGAATTTTAAAGTCACTTTATTTCTTTTCCAATTCATTCTTAAATTTATTCAAGTTTTCTATAATTATTTTACTTAAAAATGCACTCTTTATTCTCTTTTCAAAAATCCAATTCCATATAATTTGATGACTCAGGGTATCGAAATATATTCAAGCAACTATAACATTCAATATTTCAATATAATTCATCACAGATTATCTAAATAATCATAATAGAGAATAATAAACAATTTAAATATATGTTGAGGAATCCAGCTAGATCCCTCAGACCTGTTTTCGTACATCCACAGACGTTAGCACAATATAAAATGCCAATTCCAAAATATACCATACTATGGCACATCAATCAATTCAACAATTCAAACAATTATTTAAATTTAATCATTTAAATTTAAATTCAGCCGAGTGAGATTAACTCACCTTTGCTTTGCTGTTTGCAATCCATTCCAAACTGGCTTGTTCCCTTGATTTTTAAACCTTGTATAACAAGTCACGGTTTATTGTTATTTGAACCAATCAAACAAATTATTCACCATTTATTTATTTATTTAACTAATGATTAAATTTTAACCTTTGATTTAATTTAACCAAAGTAGTAAATTTTTGAACTAATTTTCTTTTCATAAATTACTTAAAATAATTAAGTAAGTTAAGCGTACACATAAGTGTAAAATTTTCTTTTCAATTCCAGTTTAAACCTGATTACATAACAATATCTAACCTCATTTACATTTTCTTTTCTAACCCGACAATTTCCATTTCTAACTTACACTTTCAAAATCTTACCTATTTACAATTAAAATCTATTGGATTAAGAAAATTCCAAACTTACTTTCCTTCCTATAAACGATTTAAATGAATAGTTTTAACTTACTTATCATTAGATTAAAACGTATAAAATAAATTAACCATCTCATAACAACATATGAACTTGTAAATATTTGATTTTTATCATGCTTTACAATAGATATACCGCCATAATAACTATTAAAATTTGACAGTAAAATTAAAAATGTATATGTTCATTATATATATATATATATTTCTGTTTTCATAAAAATTTTCACAGCGACCGTTCCAGTATAACCTCATTTTTCCTTTCAACTAAAATACAAGTTTGGGAAATAGTTACACTTTTTAAAATGTTTATATACATATTTCAAAACAAAATATGTCTGATACTCAATTTCCGTAGTCTGCCACAAAATACTTAAGTGATACGGCTTATAATGACACTTGTTATTAATCAAATTCAAATAAACTAAAGTTTCCTGTTTTCTGAACATATTCCCAAAAATCGAATTTAACTTTAAATGAATAACTGGTATACCTTACAGCTTCGACACTCCTTTCCGAAACCCTCGCCTCATCCTCTCATGCAACCAAGATCCGGACTGCAAACACCTGGTGCCACCATATCACCTCTGGCAAAATCGAAGACTGCCGCAGCCCCATCTCGAAGCCTCGACCTCGAATCGACGATTTTCCACTACCCTCAAACGCCTCAACCCTCAGATCCATTTGTTCGAAATCGCGCAACCCTGGCAGAGCCATCGTGTTCGAAAACGAACCCACAAATTCGCCGACGATCGACGTCGCTCTCCACAAGCTTGCTCGAGCTTCCCCGAGAGTGCGTCGCCACCATCCCCAAATTGATCGCGATTCCTCTTTACGAATTAGGAAACGAGTGAAATAAAAGAACTGTTTTTCACTCGTTCGAACAATACTTGAGGTTTGAAAAACAGAAGGATCGAGAGGCAAGTTTTATTTTCCTCATTCCTGAAAGAGGGAAGAAGAGTATACGGTGGATTCTGATTTTTATTCTTTGATTCGATCTGGGAGAAAAAGAGAGGTCGCGTGATTTAAACAGAGAATGGAGGGGCAAGACTTGACGTTAACGTGAAAGAGGAAGGTGACAGTGTTCTGAAGAGAAGACAAAAACTCTGATGCGAAGAAAAAGTTTTGATGGTGAAAGAAAGGCAACTGATGGAAAGAAATTTCGGCTGAGTAGATTAGGGTATATATAAGTATTAAATTCAAATTCAAATTTAAATTGTCCTGAATTCAAACCTTAAAATCTTGACATCCTATCGAGGCGTGCCGCTAGGCGTTTATAACATTATACGCCTATTTCGAACGCAATGGAAAAGGTTTCGAGGTCTAATTCGATCGTATGGAGAAGATTGCTTTCCGAATCGATTATTATCAATTAAAATTTTAGCGCGTTTATATATCGTACGCTCACACAACAACCCCGATCACTACGATAATTGAAATCCGATAATAATTCAATATTATGGACCCAATGGAACTGGTTTCGTCGAATTCCGAGACTGTGTCTCGGAAGGCTATTTTTAAATTTAATTTAAACTATAAAATTTTAAAAGCTAACAAAACACTTCCGAATCAAATTTAAATACCTTTACTATATTCACTGTTATCAATATAAATTTTACAAGCCTTTAAATAATTTTTAATAGGCTTAGAACTCCAGATTTAGCATTTTACCCAACTTCAAATTATTTAATTTAATAATTTAATCATCAAAAAAATTGTGATATTTGAATTCAAGTTAAAAATTAAACTTTTAAATATTTAAAATCAATTAAATATTCCAACTTCAAATGCCTAAAAATTCCAGGTCGTCACATTCCTCCCCCTTAAAAGAACTTCGTCCTCGAAATTACTTGTTAGGAAGAATGATCCAATACCCATTACTATTTTCCAAAACCAACAATTCAACATTTAACCCATTATCTTTTAATAAAAGACCCATTGTCATTCTTATTAACTTCTCAACTCTCCCATAGTTTCCAAATATTATTACTTGCTAAATCATTAAAATTTCACTTTGAAACCAAATTTTGAATTATCAAAATTTTCTCAAAAATTTTCCAACTTCCTAAATTTACGAAAAATTTCGCCAGCGTCTCCTTTGCGCGGCTAGCTCGGTACAACTACAAAAGGCCTCTACGGGCTCCCAAATTCCAAAAGAAAACAAAAGCCAAATGGCTAGATCCAAAACTCAATCTAATTTCATATAGAAATTTAAACACATACCTTTTTGTCGAGCATTTCAAATTTATCTTCTGAAATCAAAACCAATTTTCCTTTTCCTTTTATAATACCTGCATATCCTACTTAGCACTAATATCCGATCACAATATTCCAAAAACATTTTATCGACTTTCTTACAAAATGTCAATATTTATTCATTCTAATACTAATTTAGATTATATTTGTAATATCAATTTCCAATCAAGAATTCACCATTCCCTTCTTAAGTTAGTATAAGCATTTTATATGCTTCTTATATTTATTTTCATCTCACCACTTCAGTTTATATCTATTTCTATTCAAATTGATTCTTTCATTACCATATGAATTCAATTTATCTTCAACTCTGAATATTTGTATTTTATTTTCCATTTATAACTAATTTATGTCATTATTTTAATTAGTTTCATTTACTAATTTATTTCAGTTTCCAATTTGAAAACGTTTGTCGTTAACAAAAATTTTCAAACTCCCAAAATTTTCAGAAACTATTGGCAGAGTCTCCTTTGCGCGGAGGAGCTTTTGCAATTTGACAAAAGATATAAATATATATACATCGACCCACCCGGTCGAAAAAATCAAAAACAGTTCATATTTCCTATTTTTATTGCGTAGGCGTACCTTATTTAGCATTTTTAAGCCAGCGGCTTATTATTTTAGCAATTAGCGTGCCCAAAATCCAGCCAAACGGCTTTCCGGTACCTGTACTTACTCAATTTAAACATGTAAGTGTCATATATATGAAGTTTAACAACATTTCACTTATTTGCAAAAGTTAAACACATAATTTCTAACAGCAATGCACAATGAACACTTTTTATAAGCAATTTAAATATTCCAACATTAATTTTGATTGCTTACAACCAATCACACATCGTTTCACTTAATCCAAATGGTTAATAACTCACAAGCTTACATTAATTTATTTTTAAGCAAAACGAACTCATATTTAATTCAATTGATCTCAAAATCAATTTATTTTACTCCTATCAATTCATAGCATCTTAATTACTTCCATTTACATCAAATGACAATTTATTCTATGCAATTTGACGAGATCTATGTGAATAAATAAGTACTTATGTTTGATAACCAATTTAAATTGATTTCAACTCAATTTATACTTAATTCTATTCCATTTTTAAATTTATTCACAATCCATATATTCTCATTTTCATTGCATTTTAAATTTGAATCCATTCACTTGCATTTCATTCCATATTTGTTTATTCCAAACTATTTTATTTAGCTCGAAAACAATCCAGGCTATTTCATCTTACTAACCAAACTAGTTCATTCAAAACCCATTAACAACATAGGTTCATCTTCATTACCAATTAAATTTCCTTTTTTATTTTAATTCATTCACGACCATTTATTTAGTTCGACACATTCCAAGCTTGCATATTACCAACCATTCCCGGATTAATTCCAACCAAGCTTTAATTTAATGGTCTTCCATTCTTACTCGTAGTCGAGCTTCTAATTATTCTCAACTTAAGTTAATTCACTCAATTTATTCCACTTCAAACTTAAGTTCACTTCCATTTGATTCTCATCTTAATCAAATTCTATTTAATTTTAATTCACCTTCTCAATTTATCAAAACAATATCTAAGCACATACTTAACTCATTTATATTCAAATTGGATTTTATTTGCAATTCAAACCATTACTATTTTAATCCAATCTCATTTTTATTCGATACATTTCCAATTATGTTTAATTTGTTAACACTTCAAGTTAAATTTTAATTTATAACTCAAGTTCTGATTCTATCATTCACCTTTAATTTACCATCCAATTATTAACTCACAATTCAATTACATTTACTTCACTATCAAATCAAGTCGAATTTGATTTATAACTTGAGTTTTGTTTTCCTAATTTCATCATTAACTCACAATTCAGCTTCTATTAAACTACATTACGTTCCCATTTACACATTTTATTAACTAATTTATTATCAAATTAGTTCTTCTCCTGGTTAAAATTCAATACTCGATTTCTAATTCCAAATATCACTTCATTTAAATTTCTTAAGTTCAATTTATTTTATAATTCAAGTTTTGCTTTTTCGTTTTATTTTCCAATTCATCAAAAATATTTATTTGGGTTTTCTATCTCACTTTTCAATTTTATAAGTCACAACATATTATTTTACACATTTCCATTCATTATAGCCTTGAATATATTCTTCTTTTATTTTTAACCCAAGCCTTATGCTTATTTATAATCAAGCATATTTTTATTACCATGGATTTCTAATTCTTTTATAAGTTATTCTAATTTATTTATTTCAATCCAATCCTTATCCTACTTATTTTCCATTTATTCAGGTAAGAATCTAATTCCATTTGATAAGTCAATTGAATTTTTATTCCAATCTTATTTTATTTTAACTCAGATTTATTTAACTCAATTCAATTTTAACTTAATTCGAATACAACTGGATGTTATTCTCAACCTATTCAATTAATTTTAATCCAGTCAAATTTTTATTCTCTAATCCAAATTAATTTCATTTTTAACTTTTCACTTTAAATTTAAACTTCCAATGTTCAAAGCTTATATTTCCTTCCTGATTTGAAAATCATCTCAATTTATAAGCTTACAACCTATCTTATCAGGATTTTAAACACCCGACTTTTGGTTTCAAATCATTTTGAAATCTCCAACATCTCAAATCACATTTCTCAAAAATTTAAACCAATCCGGGCTTTATCCCCAGAAATTTTCCTTATAAATTTCAAAAACAAATAGGTTTTCCTGAACAAATCAATTTGGCGGCAATTCGTCACTTAGAAACTCGAAAATGAATACCGATGGTGCTGCAGTCATCACCGAAGTTATTTTCCAGCAACTGAAGTGAATTCAATCCTATATCCCTTCCCAAAATTCATTTGAAACAATTTCCTTTCAGAAATACTTTTAAAACAATAGTGCTATTATTTGTCTTCAAAATACTTCCAAAATCTCCGGGGTTTTAAAGTTTCAAATTCTGTTTAAATCAATTTTAACTATAATCCATATGCATAGTTTATGCTCATACAAATTCTCATTTGATTATATTTCAATTTATAAATTACATTTATAATTCATATTTATAAATTTCATTTTATAATGAATTTATTTCCTTAACCTTTGGTTATGTTTTAAATTTCTAGTTAAATTTTTACTCAACGACGATAATAATTTAATATTATCATTTCTAATATCCAAGCAACCATATATTAGCTAAAATAGTTTACAAAAACTTTTCTTTATATCAAAATATATTTTTGGGTAAACTTATTTCATTCACCCACAGTTAAAACAAATACCGTGTCGAACTGTTCTATTCAAGTGTTAGAAACATTTTCGATACAGTTGTCCAGACTGTACCAACGAAGGTTCATATGCCACTCAATAAATCAATCAACACAATATTATAACAATTTATATTCACTATAAATACGCACTCATATCTATTAATGCGCTCAGACTCATTCTAGAGTACTACGGACTCTATTTTAAATGAGTAATTTCCACCAGAGCCAAGGTTATCACCAACCTATGCTCTGATACCAAGTGTAACGACCCGCAAATCCGTACCCATTGAGTCAACACTATTCTACATCAATCAACTCAAGTTGTACAGAAATACGAACCATTTGGGTTAAAGAAGAAGAGGTGGAAGAAGAAAATAGAAAACAACAACATAATCTAACCATCGCAGCAGAATAAAATATAATAGATAATAAATGATCTTTACTCAAAAACAAATATATATCTATTTTATACATACATCATCATCAGAGTACATCATCAGAGTTCAACAACAACAATAACATACAACTGGATACACAGCTACTCAACACAACGGAATATATATATATAACAAGTACGAAAGTACGTATCGTCATCCTGATCGTCTCTTGAGCTCCACGGCATCATATCCCGTATTATATAATACTCGGTCTGACCCGAGCATTATAGTTAGATAACACCAGAGTCAGTCTGGAATACCAGCGTGAGAAAATCACACTCAATTGATTATTAAAGTTTCAAAAATCTTGTGAAAACAAAAGCATCTCGTAAGACCACGCCACAAATAAACATGTCGGGTTTTTACCTTACGATAGCTAAAACACTTTTTATAGAAATCCTCTGATATTATAATAGTGTCTATAGAAAGTAAAATAGAATCTAGCTGAAATGCTTGCATCTCACATTTTAGCAATAGTTGGGCACAATCAAAACCGTACGGACGCGTAGGGAAAATGGATTTCCAACTAATGACTAGGCACTGGGGTACCACCTGTCACAGTACCTGGTCTAGATCAGCGTACCGAGGACCCACCCTAAGTCCCCTGCAACACAAGACCGGAACCATCTCTTACTGGACAGTCCCGAGCAAGATCACCCCGCGGTTGGGATCAGCAACCGCCCACTAAGCCGAAATAAAAAGGGACATCTAGACAGGGATGACCTCACCCTCAAGTGGGGGCTATCCACGAAGCCTTTCTGCATAACCCCTGATTTTCAGTCATTCCCGGTTGATGAGGCTTGAGGCTAAGCGTTACCTTTTAGAACAATATCCCTTTGAAAGCCCATCGTCCACCTGACGATGTTCCGAAAGCATTCATCCATACAAGCCCGTCCCGGGTTCGAACAGAATCGAACGCACTAAACCTACTACATCCATTTTGGAAATATCATCAGGATTAGTAGCGACTAGCCCTTACATTTCACTGCTCCATCTTCGAATCCAAACTCGTTTTCCACGAAAACGTACAAACCGGATCGAAGTGGTTTTCGAGAAATAAATCTCGATCCCGGTCTCTTCGAAACGATCAACGCATTTGTCCAATATTGATAGTCGGTTATTTAACTATCAATTAACATTCACAAACATCCATCCAAAAATAAAGAATTTCCCTAATGATTTATTAAACTCAAAATATCTTCACAAGATATATTTCTATTTTCAACCCTTTGAAAACAGTTTCAAACCATCTTTCTTTTTACAGAATAAATTTCCCAAATATTTTCTATCTCCACTGAAATCACCAAGCACAAAACTAGATTTTTAAAATAATTTAAAACACTTTACTTTGAAATATACTTTAAAACATTTAAGTTAAAACTACTTCAATAATTTGTTAAAATGCATATTATATGAATATTTGAAAATAAAGTTACTTAATAAAATATAAAACTAGATTTTCACTTTTAAAAAAACAAAATACTAAGTCACTTTTTAAGTAAATACTACTATAATAGATTTGAGAAAATACTTACTTTAGAATTTAAATATTAGAAATAATAAATTTTCCAAATCTTGCTTTTTAAAACAACTTTAAAACCTTTTAACTTACATTTAAAAATTTACTTTAAAAACGTACTTAGTTATCCAGAGAAAAATCCCAATTTCAATCACTTAAATCAATTTTCCAAATTGATTTCCAATTTACTCCCTTTGAAATAATTTTTTTTACTTACTCAGTTCATTTCAAAATTCATTAATTGTGGACCTATTATTATTATTATCCATTTGATTTTAATCCTTTTTAACTGAAATATACGAATTTCAGCTTTTCTCAATTTCTTCTTTATTCTTTTCAATAGTTTAAATCTTAAATTTTAAATAAATGTTTTGTTCTTTTAAATAATATCACTGAAGATTAAAATTCATTAACTTCTTATTTATTCACATTTCCTTTCTATACTCAAGATTTATTTATTAGAATTTTAAAGTCACTTTATTTCTTTTCCAATTCATTCTTAAATTTATTCAAGTTTTCTATAATTATTTTACTTAAAAATGCACTCTTTGTTCTCTTTTCGAAAATCCAGTTCTATATAATTTGATGACTCAGAGTACCGAAATATATTCAAGCAACTATAGCATTCAGTGTTTCAATATAATTCATCACAGATTATCTAAATAATCATAACAGAGAATAATAAACAATTTAAATATATGTTGAGAAATCCAGCTAGATCCCTCCAACCTGTTTCCCTGCATCCATAGACGTTAGCACAATATAAAATGCCAATTCCAAAATATACCATACTATAGCACATCAATCAATTCATCCATTTAAACAATTATTTAAATTTAATCATTTAAATTTAAATTTAAATTCAGATGAGTGAGATTAACTCACCTTTGCTTTGCAGTTTGCAATCCATTCCAAACTGGCTTTTCCCTTGATTTTTAAACCTTGTATAACAATTCATGGTATATTATTATTTGAACCAATCAAACAAATTATTCACCATTATTTATTTATTTAACTAATGATTAAATTTTAACCTTTGATTTAATTTAACAAAAGTAGTAAATTTTTAAACTAATTTTCTTTTCATAAATTACTTAAAATAATTAAGTAAGTTAAGCGTACACATAAGTGTAAAATTTTCTTTTCAATTCCAATTTAAACCGGATTACAATAACAGTATCAAACCTCATTTACATTTTCTTTTCTAACCCGACAATTTCCATTTCTAACTTACACTTTTAAAATATTACCTATTTTACAATTCAAATCTATTAGATTAAGAAAATTCCAAACTTACTTTCCTTCCTATAAACAATTTAAATGAATAGTTTTAACTTACTTATCACTAGATTAAAACATATAAAATAAATTAACCATCTCATAACAACATATGAACTTGTAAATATTTGATTTTTATCATGCTTTACAATAGATATACCACCTTAATAACTGTTAAAATTTGACAGTAAAATTAAAAATGTATATGTTCATTATATGTATATTTTTCTGTTTTCATAAAAAATTTCGCAGCGACCATTTCAGTATAACCTCATTTTTCCTTTCAACTAAAATACAAGTTTGGGAAATAGTTAAACTTTTTAAAATGTTTATATACATATTTCATAACAAAATATGTCTGATACTCAATTTCCATAGTCTACCACAAAATACTTAAGTGATACGGCTTATAATGACACTTGTTATTAATCAAATTCAAATAAACTAAAGTTTCCTGTTTTATGAACATATTCCTAAAAATTGAATTTAACTTTAAATGAATACTTGAGGTTTGAAAAACAGAAGGATCGAGAGGCAAGTTTTATTTTCCTCATTCCTGAAAGAGGGAAGAAGAGTATACGGTGGATTCTAATTTTTATTCTTTGATTCGATCTGGGAGAAAAAGAGAGGTCGCGTGATTTAAACAGATAATGGAGGGGCAAGACTTGACGTTAACGTGAAAGAGGAAGGTGACAGTGTTCTGAAGAGAAGACAAAAACTCTGATGCGAAGAAAAAGTTTTGATGGTGAAAGAAAGGCAACTGATGGAAAGAAATTTTGGCTGAGTAGATTAGGGTATATATAAGTATTAAATTCAAATTTAAATTTAAATTGTCCTGAATTCAAACCTTAAAATCTTGACATCCTATCGAGGCGTGCCGCTAGGCGTTTATAACATTATACGCCTATTCCGAATGCAATAGAAAAGGTTTCGAGGTCTAATTCGATCGTATGGAGAAGATAGCTTTCCGAATCGATTATTATCTGTTAAAATTTTAGCGCGTTTATATATCGTACGCTCACACAACAACTCCGATCACTACGAAAATTGAAATCCGATAATAATTCAATATTATGGACCCAACGGAACTGGTTTCGTCGAATTCCGAGACTCTGCCTCGGAAGGCTATTTTTAAATTTAATTTAAACTATAAAATTTTAAAACCTAACAAAACACTTTCGAATCAAATTTAAACATCTTCACTATCTTCAGTGTTATCAATATAAATTTTACAAGCCTTTAGATTATTTTTAACAGGCTTAGAACTCCAGATTTAGCATTTTACCCAACTTCAAATTATTTAATTCAATAATTTAATCATCAAAAAAATTGTGATATTTGAATTCAAGTTAAAAATTAAACTTTTAAATATTTGAAATCAATTAAATATTTCAACTTCAAATGCCTAAAAATTCTGGGTCACAAAAATAAATTTGAAAAATATTTACTTTAAAATTTAAAACATTTAAAATAATAAATATTCTAAAACATTTCTTTAAAACAAAATTTTAAAGTCTTTAACTTATAAAAAGTCTCCTTTTAAAATATGCTTGGCTTTCCAGGGAAATACACTTCCCATTTCTATACTTTAAAAAAAAAAAACCACTGTTTATTTTTAAAACAAATTCACATTCATATATAAATTCCTACCGTGAATTTATACTTCGAAATATCCACTGATATCCATTTCACTTTATTAACCCTGTTTATAATTTCCATGGTCTCATCTTCCCTTTGAAAAACACAATTTCAAATACTTAATCAATTTCCAAATTGATGTCCAAAATTTACTTTATAAAAAAATTAAGTTCCTTTACTTATCTAAATTTATTTCAAAACCAATAAATTTTAGATTTAATTTCTTTATTATAGTCTAAAATCTTATTTAAGCTGAACACCAATTTCATACTTTTCCAAATCTCTTCTTTATCTTTCTAAACAAATCTTAAAACTTGAATTTAAAATAAATTCATTATTCCCTTAAATAATATCACTTAAGTTTAAAATTCATTTATTCCCATTTATCCATATATCATTTTTCCATACCGGAATTATTTATTTGAATTTAAAATCAATTTTTATCTTTTTCCCAATTCATTCTTTAATTATCCCAATTTTTCCAAAATTATTTTTCTTAAAAATTCTTTCCTTTTATTTCCTTTCACAAATCAAATCTATATATTTTTGGTAACTTAGTACCCAAATATATTCAATCACACCATAGCATCCATTATTAACAATTACCATCGTAATCTATCACAGATTATCCAATAAATCAATCACAGAATAGTTAAACAAATCAAAATATTTTGAGGAATCCTATTGGATCCCTCCAACCTGTTTTCCCTACATCTACAGATGTTAGCACAATATAAAATACCAATTCCACTTCGAGGTGGAATATCATGGTATATGGGATTATATTTTTATCATCCGCTATTATGCGGCACATAGGGTCTCATTCGCTATATAATGCGAGAAATCAATCACTCCAATATACTATATACTATTATATAATATATACCACATCCAATCAATTTAATCATTCAACCAATTATTTAAATTTATCTATTTAAATTTAAATCAAACCCAGATGAGTGAGATTAACTCACCTTTGCCCCTAAAATTTGCAGTCCACTTCATTCTCGATTTGATTCCACGATTTCGGACCTTAAATAAACATTAGATGTTTTATTAATATCTGAGTCAATTGAACAATTAAATTTTCATTTAATAACTCAATTAACTAGTGATTCCATTTAAACAATTAAATTTAATTTTAAATTAATTTCCTTTTAACAGATTATTTTAGCAACCAAATAATTAAATAAGTTAATTAAATAAATTAATTTCCAAAAATACACTATTTTAAAATAACCTAGTAGATTAAAAATGTTTATATGTAAACTCATTTCCTTTTGAATTGCATAACACCAAAGACCTATAGAAATTTCTAAACCAAAATTTATATATAATACTGTTTAAAATCTTGTAGGTATATCATCATTATCATTTTTTTCTTTATTAATACAGTAAATAGCAAAAGATATTGTTACCTTACTGTTTAAAACTCATATAAATTTTCTGATTCTAAACTATATAAATTATAAATCGAAAGAGAACTACCTTACGTTACAGAAAGGCGGCGACCCAGGCTTCGACCAACATCTACACCCTTGTGGCCATCACGTCATTTTCTGCAATACATACTAGCGCGAAACCCAGAAACCCCAATCGAACAACCCTTCTTGTCGACGCCCTTTCCATAGTCGCGACTCAAACCATCAATCGACTAGTCCAATGTCTAATCCCAAAACATCGCAATTTGCAAACCCTAGCGCACGCGACCGCGACCTCGCCACCAGCTTCGACTGACGCGACCCTCAAAACCTCGTGCTCAATTGATACGATTCGAAAAGATCTCATCGAGGAAGACAGGGAGCAACCGCGATTAGGTTGGCTTCGAATACTCTGATTTTGGGTTGAACGGTTTTGGAATCGAATGAAGAGAGGGGCGAAATTTTTTTATCTTGAAGAAGAGATCGATTGAAGAGGAAGTAGATTTGAGTCTGCCATAATTTTATTTCGAACGAAAATCATTTGCCTTTCTTCTTCTTTCTTTTAAAAAAAAACACAGTTAAGAAAATATAAGGAAGAAGACGCGTGTTATCTCAGTTGAGCACGTGTCTTAAAATGTCCCCTACGTGTCTAATTGCAATAGTGGTTTAAAGGCAACTATATTATATTAAATTTAAATTTAAACTTAAATTCAATTTATCGCAACTACGCAACTCATAATCTCGACTTCTAATCGAGGCGTGCCGCTAGGCGTTTATAACGTTAAACCCCTATTCCAAACGCAATGGAAAATGTTTCGAGTCCAAATTCGATCGTATGGAGAAGATAGCTTTTTGGACCCAGTTTTTATATTAAATTTTCAGTATAAATTCTAGCGCATATATATATCGTATGCTCACACAACAACTCCAATCACTACGAGAACTGAAATCCGATAATAATACACTATTACAGATCCAATGGAACTGGTTTCGTCGAATTCTGAGACCGTGCCTTGGAAGAAAATCAATTTAAATCATATATATTTTTAAAACCGAACAAATTACTTTCAAATTCATTTTTAACACATCTATTATTTCTAGTATCACTATTATCAATTTTATAAACTATTGAAGTATTATTAACCAGCTTAAAACCCAAGATTTGATATTTTACCCAACTTCCAATAATTTAAATTTAATAATTCAATTGCCAATTAAATAGTGATATTTGAAATACAAGTTAAACTAACCTTCAAAATTTTAAAATCAATTAAATATTTAAATTTCAAATATCCAAAAATTCCGAGTCGTTACATTGTCATAAAATTACATGATGTTACGGCAACCCCAAGCTCGAAGTCATGCCCATGCCAGCCACCTTCGAACAAACACAACCGATAGAAAATGGTCTAATTTCATCAGCTCCAATTTCACATCAATTTCATTGCTGCGCTTCGTTCTTTGACTCGTGTGCTTTCCGTATGCATTGATACGACTCCTTACATCCTTGAGCCTATCCGTCTGAGTTTGCTTCTATGCTTCTAACTCTAATTTGCTTCGACGAGTATTTTCAACCATTCATGCACATACATAAACACCATACACACGCTAATCAACAACTAAACATGCAAACAGATGATAATTCATTGCAAATCATCCTAAATTGTATCTCTTGTATAGTCTAACACACATTAAAGCAACCAAACATCAAACTATCATAAGTAGAACATTTTTAATTCATTTTAAATTCAGGTTTTATTTTAAAACCGACTCAAAACATAATTTTGTTCTTAAAAATGAGTTTAAAACATGCCAAAACATATAGATAGATATGTACTAATTTGAGAGATGATAAATTACTCATCAAACACCCAAAAAGTGGAGATTTACATGCAAATTTCCACTAATATGAAAATGATCTGTAAAGATTTGAATTTTCTTCCACAGAAAAGTGGGATTGAAGATCTCTAATGAATCCGCTTAATCCACCCTTAATCTACACTTTGGACTTGATTTGAAGGGGAAAAGAGAATTTTTTGGCTGAATAATGGGTTGAAGAGGCTTAGATCTATTTGAAGGTGGTAGAAATGATTTGAGGATGTTTGATTCAGCCAATATAGCTTCTAAAACTGGTATGGTTGTTGGCCCTCCCTCCAAACTCATTAATTAAGCTGCTCCAAAACTACCAAACTTCAAAACTATTTCTCCTAGACAGGATGCTCAAATCATTATTATGATCACTGGACGAAAATGGGAACTATCGTATCTTTCCAATGGAAGTGGTCTTGGGCTCTAATGTAGCTTCATAAAAAATTATAGCTGTTACAAGTTTTTGAGGGTAAAACCGTCTGATAAAATTCCAAACATAGGAAATGTCACTCGTAGGCATTTCTCATAGTCATAGAGTCATACGACCTCATATGAATTTAAAAATAATATTTTATGATCCTTCGATACGTAAAATACATGTCGTTATATTACAAGTCCCCTTGCTGGAGAACAAGTGGATGTGCATGTACATTTTAGCTAGACTCTTCATTGGAGAGTGAGCGAGTGTGCTAGTTCGGAGGACTAGCCAATTATCAAAGAGTACGTGGATTGGCTAGCTCGGATGGTCGGTACCCTCATTGGAGAGTAAGCGAATGGACTTGCCAGGATGTTAGGTCCCCTGGTCGGAGAGTGACTTGATTTGGACTTAACTGAAAGTCGCCATGGACCAAGTAATGTAAAATATTCTCTAAACGGAGACTTGTATATAAATAAAGTTTTTATATCTAACTACTAGTAATAAGCAGCAAAATAAAGTACAGAAAGTAAAAACGATTACATTAGAGATTTTTATACTGGTTCGAACTTTCCGTTCCACATTCAGTCTCAGACTTTTTTTATATTTAATCAATGCTTTTACTTAACCCAGAGGAATAGGTATATTACAAACCGCTTGAGCTGCTGAACGAGACTTCATGCCTGAAGATCTCTAACAGGACTTCGACTTCAAAAGTAGTAAAGTTTTTTGATTTCTTGTGTTCTGAATAACACGAATGAGTCGATATAGTACAACCTTCCTATGATCTTCTTCGTAAGTGGTACACCATGTATTTAGGAAGAAATAGAAGAATGTGATCACTATAGAGATGTAATTTGAATGTACAAGTAATCAATAGTGTGCAATATAAAACTTTTGAATGCAAGAGAATTCATACAAGAACTAGAATTTATAGAGCAAGAGAATTGTTATTTAAATCTAAGAAGTTGATTGCTTTAAATAGATAACGAGAAGTTGCAACTAGTTATGAAGTATCATGACATATAAAAGAATTAAAGCCATTAATGAAGGGAATTGACTCTTTATGGAGAAGAAGAACCCTTTGGAAAATTTAAATAAAAAAGCAATTATTCACTACCAGTCGACTGAACGAACATATCCAGCCAACTAATTTATTGTAAAATTATCCTGAAACAAAACAGTGCAATTTTGGTATAATATAGTCGACTGCAAAAGTAATTTAGTCAAATGATCTTATGTCTAGTGGACTGTTTTAAAAAGTTTAGTCGATTTATTTGTTTCAGCAAATCATATATTAACGTATACTATGTTTAGTTGACCGAATGAACTTATTTAGTTAATTGGTTAGTGTACTTTTAATTTTTTAAAATATGAATGAACTTCTTAATTTTGTGTGTTTATGCCATTTTGAAGAGGTTTTAACATTTCTAAACTCTAGGCTAGGAACTCTTATGACTAATAATCCATTGCGTGCCATCTTTGTCTTGTCTTTGTCATGTAGGTCTCTTCGATAGTTGATAATATTTTCTACAAAAGTCGATTAGATACATAATTTATTTTTGTGTAGTTGTCACTATCAAAACATCAAAATATGAGGTTCTAACATTCTCTCCCTTTTTGATGATGACAACTATACAAGTTAAATTTAAAGTTAATAGGGCAAAGTTAGTTCTCCCCCGTCGATATGGCTGTATATTTTTCTTCTCCTTTGTCATCAACACAAAGGAAATAAATATCAATAGGAGTGAGTAATATGAATTTTTGTAAGGGTAAAAGCTCTGAGTTTGAAAATGACTTTGTTAATGAATGCATGTATATAACACTTATTTGAACACATAACACAATATCAAAACATCACACATTTGTTTAAGACATATTACAATAACATGATTAAAACATCACATTAGCGCAATCCAAAGAGTGTAAACATCACAATGATAAGAGTTCCTTAACTCAAACATAAATCACAAAGTCACAAGGAAATAATAACAAACAATTTTTTGAAAGACAACACATTGCCTCACACATTAAACACTCATAAATTGAAAATAAAACACTAAAATAAACTTAGAACAAACTCGAGGAAACTTACCGACTTTAAAATTCAACACTCCTTTCACTATAAACAATATTTTCTTCTTCCTCACCTTCTTCCTCCGTAGTAGTCCATCTAAACTCAACCGAAGCACTTGGAGTATCTCTTTGTAACGGACCGGGGATTTTCGATCCTCGAAAATCGACATCAATACGTCCATTGTATAAAATGCCGAGCAGTCGAGTGTCAGAATTACCAGTTCATTAGGGGTGAAGAATAAAAAGGTAGAATAAAAAAAATATAGGAACAACAACACAAAATCTCACAATTGCAGTGGAACAAAATATAGTTTATTATAACATATTTTAAATACAAGAACTGTACTGTTAATATACATACCACTATTAGAGTACAAGAATCAGTACAACAATCTGGACATTTATAATAACTTGTCCTCACACAGTGGAAATAACTAAGTACGTGATATATGTCTGAATTCCTCCTGCTCATCTCCCGAAATCCATAGCTTCCTATCCTGAATCCGTAATACTCGGTCTGACCCGTGCATTGTAATAAAATAACACCTGAGTCAGTCTGGAAAAACCAGCGTGAGAAAACACACTCAATTTGAATTATTATTATTTTCAAAATCCTTTAAAAAACAAAGACATCTCGTAAGACCACGTCACAAATAAACATGCGGGGTTTTTGCCTTACGATAACCAAAACATTTTATCAAAATCGTCTGATATTATAATAGTGTCTAAATACAAATACTTATCCAAATAGCCGAAATTGTTACATTAATTAAATTCCATCATACTAGGCTCTACAAACAAAACCGTAGGCTCTTATTGGAGAGTGGATTCCAACGAATTACTAGGCCATTGGGGTACCACTCACCATAATGCATCTCCAGAACAATGTACTGAGGACCACGTCGGGATCCCCTGCTACACAAGACCGACCTACCCCTAACCTGGATAGACCGAGTATGTTATCAGCCCGGGTGTTCCCACCCTTACCATCAAGCACTCCTTCCATGCACAATCATATACATAAATAATAGGTTTCCGAGAACATCTAGAAAGGTGATAACATACCCTACTTGGGTGCGACCCACTTAGCCTTGCTGCATCTCCCCTGTTTTTGTCATTTCCCGGTTGATGAGGTCCGAGGCCAAGTGTTACCTTTCAAGAACACTTTTTCTTAGAATGCTTATCGTCCTCCAATGACGATGTTCTGGTAGCATTCATCCATGGATGTTGTCCTGGGTCTGGACAAACCAAACCACCGTCTTCACTGCCTTTACAGTATCCATTCGTAACGTTCATACCGGATCGAAGTGGTTATTGGATAATTAAACCCGATCTCGGTCTCTTTGAAAAGATAATGAAATTGGCCAAAATTGATCATCAGTTATCTAACCATCAATAAACATCCAAAACCAATCATCGGGCCCTGTTATAAATTTCCCAAAATTTATTACAAATATTTTTATAAGATATTACTTTCAGTTCTCCAGCATTTGAAAATAGTTTCAAGTCCTTATATTTTCACCAGATCATTTCCTACCCTTCCCAATACTTAGAATATTTTCCCCACTTCATTTTATAATCAATACTTAGAAAATATTCCTTTTATTTCCTATTTCTCTTTCTCAAGATCATTTACAATTTTATTTTGTAAATTCCACGACTAGTTTATTACAAATTCTATAAATTTCAAAATTCCTTTGACTAATTTCCTCAATAATCCCAAAGCCAATTTTACTTGCTTTTAAACTCAATTTTCCCTTTGAACTCTTTTATGAATTCTATTTCATTTATTCGAAGTTCTCTTTTATGTAACTACTCCGGAATTTTCTTACCTTCCTACAAATTTTATTTTAAGAATTTTCTAATAACTCCCTATGCTGAATAACCCATTTTCAAACTTTCAAGAAGTTATATAAATAAATTTAAAACATTTCAAAACTCTGTATATATGTAAAAATAATAAGTATTTAAAAGAATAATAATTTATTATTAAGGCGCGTTTTAATACTTATCTAAAATATTTAAATACTCTTCATAACATCATTTTTCCAAAGCAGGTTTAAAATATAGGGTTTATTAAATAAATAGTAAGCATTAGAGAAATTAGCCTCAGAAGTATTTAAGTACTAACCGACTTAATTTACATAGTTGAATAAATAAAAGTTTCCTTTTTAAAATTCTAAACTTAATTTGTTAATAAATATATTTTTAAACCCGATAAAAAAAATTTAAATTTAAAGAAAACCCTCTCGATTTCTATCACATCACTTCTATTTAGGTTTCCTTAACCATTGTTTCTTCAAAATAGTATCCACTATTTTTCCTCTCACCCTATTTCCATATTTAAATATAAATTCTCCCTGCAAATTTATATTCCAAATTTATTATCTGATATTGATTTCTTTTATTTATAACATCGTTTATAAATTTATAACTCCTTTGAGTTGCACTAAAAATAATTTCATCGATTAAATTCCATTTTTATAAACTCAATTTCTTATAAATTCCACTTATTTTTACCAATCTGTTTTAAATATCGATTTCAACCACTTCTATATTTTCCGAATATCACTTTTTAAAATCCATTCTTTTAAAAATTCCCTTATGTAATTTATTCTAAATTCTCTATTATAATATTTTCCCTACGTTATTTTGTATAACAAAAAATCTATTTTTGCTTATTAAAACCTGTCTCCTTTAAATAACCCGAATTTTCGATATTTTTTTAACTTTGACATCTCTTTTTAATTCCTTGTAAATTTAAAATAATTTTTTTGCACTTAATATACCAAAAATTAATTTTCATGCCATCATAACATTTAAAAATTTACAACAAACAATAATCCAGCATTTTATATATACGAAAATACTAATATATTTGGGGAATCCAGTTGGATCACTCCAACTTGTTTCCTTGCATCCACAGATGTTAGACAACAATAGAAATACCAATCCTACTTTAAGGGGGATATCGTGGTATATAGGATCATCCGCTATTATGTGGGGTGCATAGGGTCTCATCTGCTATAATATGCGGGAATATTTCTCCAAATACTAATATATATATATATATACACACACACTACTATATATATAGCCATCCAACAGATAATTATAAATTTATGAATCAGTCAAGCATCCAAAAATTTAAATTTAAACATTTAAATTTCAATATGGTAATCCAAATGAATGAGAAATTATCACCTTTGATTTTTGTTTGCTATTCGTCCCGATTTCATAATGAATCCTTCGCCAGCTGAAATTGTGACGATTTTTTTTGTACCTCGTACTATAAAAATAGGGATTTTTATTAGCATATGATAAAGTTAAAAGTTTGATTAACATAACATACAGTTAAATGAAAACCCACTTAAACAAAGCTTAAACCTTTTTCCTCTCGTGAAATGCCAGGCAACACCAGCCCACCAAGCTACTCGCACTGACGCGCGCACGACTCCCCATCGCTCACGCCAAAACCCTACGAAACAGTAGCCAATGGCCCTGAAATATGCAACTCGACTTCCATATTCCTGCTACAGTAAAGGTCAAGAATTTTTCCTAGGCTGCTGCACTTCACCAAACCCCGCGTCACCATCCAAATGCACCCCTTGCCGAATAGCCAAACCCTTACGACTCTGGCCCTTGACTCGCATACGTGCTTTGTCCTTGGACGAACCCTTCGCCACTTGAAACCACCTCCGCCACCCTACCTCCATCGTGCAGCCTACCAATGTCCTCGTGACCCAAAGCTACTCGCATGCGAGTCACCGACCATCGTCGTGATTCCACCTCCTTCACCCAAATCGCTTGAATTCCCATGCTTGCCTCTTCACCATTTCATCGTGACTCCGCCACAAAATTCGACCACGATCGAGAATTTTTAATTGCTTTTTTTTTTTCATGTTCGAAGTCGATATCGATTTTGAATTAAATTAACTAAAGAAGAGGGGAAATATGCAGCTTTGATTATTGTGTTTCTTTAATTATTTTGATTTCTACTGAAAGGATAAAGGAAAGTGGTTACATCATTTGAATTTTTAAGGACAGCGCATTTTTTTTCTACGTACGTTTGAACTGGTGAAGAAAAGAGAAGGGAAAAGCTTCGTGATTTAAAACGAGAAGGAAGACATGATGTTGGCGTGTGGGGGAGAAGCTACAATGTTTCTGAAAAGAATGGAAAAGTTTTGATGTGAATGCAGTCAGTCAATATAAATATATATATTTATTTTAAATTTAAATCGTCTCGATTTCGCAACTTAAAATCTTGACCTCCTATCGAGAAGTGCCACTAGGCATTCATAATGTTATACCCTTATTCCGAACATAATGGAAAAAGTTTCGAGTCCTAATTCGGTCATATGGAGAAGATAGCTTTTTGGACCCAACTATTATATTGAATTTTTGATATTAAATGCAACACGTTTATATATTATTCGGCCAACGATAACCCCAAACGCTACTAAATTTAATATCCAATAATAATTACACTATTACGGATCTATTGAAATTGGTTTCGTCGAAATAAGAGATCGTGCCTCGGAAGGCAATTTTTAAATGCCAATTTAAACTGGCTATTTTTAAAATTGAATGGATCACTTTTAAATTCGACTTTAAAAGTTGCATTGTCTCCAGTATTATTAATATAAATTTTATAAGCCTTTAAATTATTTTTATCGAGCTTAAAACTCCAGATTCACTATTTTTAACCAATATTCATTATAACTTTAATAATTAAATTATTCAATAAATCGCTATATATAAATTATGAATTACTTCATAAATAAACCTAAATTTTCATATTCAAAATCAATCTATAATTCAAATTCAGTATTTAAAATCATTTAAATATTCACAATCAAACAACGAAAAAATTCGGGTGGTTACATTCCTCCCCTCTTAAAGAATTTCGTCCTCAAAATTGCTAAGGCGGGAAAAATGCCCAAACCCATATACTTATCAAAACCCGCTTAGTGAAAATTCAATATTTCACTTCTCTAAAACTTTTAGTTTTAACCCAAAACAATTAGCTTCCAAGTTTTGATTTCAAATTCCTTTATTTCGATTACAAATCCGAAATCAAATTTTCGTTAACAAAATTTCCAAATTTTTATTCTAACACGCTAAATTTACGAATTTTTTTAGCAGTCTCCCTTATACGGAGAGCCTTTTACAATATGACAAGACAGATAAATATATATACATTGATCCACAGGTTGGAAAAAAAATATATACCAATATTTATATATTTGTTTTATAATCCGAAACGTACCTTATTTACGTTTTTAAGCATTATTAACCAAGCATTTACTTCATAAGCAATTTCGCAACTCAACTCTAGCCAAATAGTCCCTCTGTACCTGTACTTACTCAATTTTAAACCACGTAAGTACAAAGATATGAAATTTCCATAACATTTAACACTTGAATTTCATATTCAGCATGCCAAACAAAGATTTATAAACAACTATATGGTTTCGTTACTAATTTAATTTCTTTCACTCGGTTTATATATCATTTCATTCAATCTAAAATGATTTACAACCCAATTTATTGCATTCCACTCATATTTATATCAAACAATTTCGTACCCATCTCAAATTTATTAAAAAAGTTAATTTTATTCATTTCTATAAATCTATAGAATATATTTACTCCTGTTTACGTCAAGCGACAAAATTTTCTATATAAATTTTTGCGATATTAATTCAATAAAATAACCATTTCAGTTTTTCTCTATTTTAAATTGATTTTAACTCAATTTATATTTAATTTTTATTCCATTTCAAATTCAACCCATTCACTTGCATTCCATTCATAACCATATTATTTTCAAATCCATTTTATTAGCTCGGAATTATCCTATGTTATTTATTTAATTAGTTTCTCTATTTAATCCACTTCGAATTTTAATTCCATACTCAAATCCATTTGTTTAATATTCCAAGCCATATCAATCTGTTTATGCTTTAACTGTATTTATTTATAACTTGAGTTGTCATTGTTTCAACTATTTCCATTTTACTCGACACATTTCCAGTTTTCATTTAATTTGCTTACCATCTAAGTTGAATTTTATTTATAACTCAAGTTTCATTTTCAAATTCCATTTTTAACTCACAATCCAAATTTATCCAACCCAGTAAATGTCCATTTTATATCCAATTTCTAATTAATTATCTAATTAGTCCATTTTCGCTTTGTAATTCAATATCTGATTTTTTATTTCAAAAATCACTTCAACCAATTTTCCTTGAGTTCAAGTTTATTTTATAATTCAAGTTTGGTTTTTTTTATTTCATTACAAAGTATCAAACTCTTTTTATTTTGGCCTATCTATTCCAATTTTAAAATTTATAAGTTATACAACTAATTTTTCCTTACTTCCATCAATTCTATACTCAATTATATTCCTATTTTATTTTTTACTCGATATTATACATTTATTTGTAGCCTAAATATATTTTTATTCAATTTATTTTCATTTTATGTAAGCTATCCCAATTTATTTATTCACGATTCCAAATTTTCACTCAAATTCTATTTCATTCAAGATTTATGCCATATGGTTTTTATAATATTCCACAATTCAAATTTTATACTTACTTCAAATCAATATTATTCTAATCTTCGAATTCTATAACTTATAGTTATATGGTTGCTTTATAATTCTCATTTACATATTTTATTTCAATTCCATCTAAATCAAAACCGATTCACTATTGATTTTAAATTTCAATTCTTCTTTACCATCATTCCAAACCATACTTAATTTAAATTCTACCAAAACAATTTACTTTTAATTAATTCAATTTAACTAAGTAAAAATTTAATTCCAATCACAAATCACAATTGATTAAGTTTTTCTAAAATTTTATTCGTCCAATTTAGCTTAAGTTGATTTCCATTCAATTTTATATCTCCATCAAATTTTATTTTCCAATTTAATTCAATTTCAGCTCACTTTAACTTAGCTTAAGTTAAATTCATTCATTTTAACTTTTTGAAGTTAAAATTTAGTTTCGAAATTCAAATTCCACACTTTCTGTTTTCTTTAAAATTATTCTAAATTTTATAAGTTCATACTTATTTCCTGATGTTTTCTAAACATCTTAAATAATTATTTTGGAATTTAATCACCCAGTATTTATTTCAAATCATTTTGAAATCACAAACATCCCAAATTGCACTTTTTAAATTTAAACCAACCCTGGTTTTTATGCCAAAATGAATTCCCTTGGAATTCCTAAACACATTTGTTTCTCCAACAAAATCTCCAAATCAAATATTTCGGTAGCAACCCATCACATAGAAACTCGAAAATTAATACTGATGATGCAGCTGTCATCATCAGAATTATTTTCCAGCGACTAAAGTGAGTTCCGTGCTATATCACTTCCAAAAATCCATTTAAAACATTTTCTTCCAAACATATTCAAAAATAATACTCTTATTATTATTTTCCACCCCATTTTGAAATAAAAAAATTCAAACTTTCTAGGATTTTACTTTTCTAGATTCTTGTTTTGAATCCAATTTTCAATTGCAATCCATTTGTATAATTTATACAAATTGTTATATTAGTTATATAAACTATTTCAAATTTTATGATCTTATTGGATTATAATATTATCATCCAAACACTCCAACTATATATAATAATTTCAAAAAATTATTTCTTTTATATCAAATATGGTTTGGGTAAAGTTATTCCATTTACTTACTTTTGAAAACAATACTATATCTGTTTGCCTAATTAAGAGTTTAGAAATCCCTATCGATATATTTGTCCAGAATGTACCGACCAGAATTTATAAACACTCAACCGATATGTCAACAAAATATAAAATAATTTATATTCACTAACAAATACCCGCTCATATCTATTAATACACTCAACTCATTCTAAGGTACTACTGACCCTATCTCTAATGAGTAATGCCCACCAGAGCCAAGGTTCTCGCTTAACCTTCAGCTCTAATACCAAGTGTAATGGAACGGGGATTTTCGACCCTCGATAATCGACATCAATATTTCCATTGTATAAAATGCCGAGCAGTCGAGTGTCGAAAATACCAGTTCATTAGGGGTGAAGAAGAAAAAGGTAGAAGAAAAAATATAGGAACAAAAACACAGAATCTCACAATCGCAGCGGAACAAAATATAATATATAATAATAGACTTTTAATACAAGAAACGTACTGTTAAAATACATACCACTATCAGAGTACCAAAATTCAATACAACAATCTAAACAGTTATAATAACTTGTCCTTACACAGCAGAAATAACCAGTTATATGATAGATGTTTGAATTCCTCTAGCTCATCTCCTGAACTCTATAGCTTCTTATCCTGAATCTGTAATATTCGGTTTGACCCGAGCATTATAATAAAATAACATCCGAGTCAGTCTAGAAAAACCAGCGTGAGAAAACACACTCAAATTGAATTATTATTATTTTTAAAATCCTTTGAAAAACAAAGGTTTCTCATAAGACCACGTCACAAATAAACATGCTGGGTTTTTGCCTTACGATAACCAAAACGTTTTATCAAAATCGTCTAATATTATAATAGTGTCTAAATACAAATACTTATCCAAATAGACGAAATTGTTACATTAATTAAATTCTAGCATACTAGGCTCTACTAACAAAACCGTAGGCTCTTATTGGAGAATGGATTCCAACGAATGACTGGGCCCCTAGGGTACCGCCCACCAAAGTACACCTCTAGAACAATGTTCTGAGGACCACGTCAAGATCCCCAGCTACACAAGACCGGCCTATACCTGACCTGGATAGACCAAATATGTTATCACCCCGGGTGTTCCCACCCTTACCATCGAGCTCTCCTTCCATGCACAACCATATCCATAAATAATAGATTTCCGAGGACATCTAGAAAGGTGATAACATACCCTACTTGGATGCGACCCACTTAGCCTTGCTGTATCTTCCCTGTTTTAGTCATTTCCCGGTGGATGAGGTCCGAGGCCAAGCGTCGACTTTCAAGAACAATGTTACTTAGAATGCTCATCGTCCCTCCAATGACGATGTTCTGATAGCATTCTTCCATACAAGTTGTCCTAGGTATGGACAAACTGAACCACCATCTTCAATGCCTTCACAATATCCATTCATAACTTTCAACGGATCGAAGTGGTTTTCGGATAATTAAACCTGATCCCGGTCTCTTCGAAACGATTAATGAAATTGGCCAAAATTTATAGTCGGCTATTTAACCATCAATAAACATCCAAAAACAATCATTAGGCCTTATTATAAATTTCCCAAAATTTATTTCAAATATTTTTATAACATATTACTTTCGGTTCTCCTGCATTTGAAAATAGTTTCAAATCCTTATATTTTCACGGATCATTTTCAACTCTTCCCAATACTTAGAATGCTTTCCCCACTTCATTTTATATTCAATACTTAGAAAATATTCCTTTTATTTCCTATTTCTCTTTCTCAAGAGCATTTGCAATTTTATTTTGTAAATTCCTTGACTAGTTTATAACTAATTCTATAAATTCTGGAATTCCTTTGACTAGTTTCCTCAAAATTACAAAGCCAATTTTACTTGCTTATAAACTCAATTTTCCCTTTGAACTCTTCTATGAATTCTATTTCATTTTTTCCAAGTTCTCTTTTACTTAACTACTTCGCAATTTTTCTTACCTTCCTTCAAATTTTATTTTAAGGATTTTCTTATAACTCTCATATGCTGAATAATCCATTTCCAGACTTCTGAGAGCTTTATAAGTAAATTTAAAACATTTCAAAAACTGTGTATATATATATATGTAAAAATAATAAGTATTTAAAAGAATAATAATTTATTTTTAAGGTATGTTCTAATAATTGTCTAAAATATTTAAATACTCTTCATAACATCGTATTTCCGAAGCAGATTTAAAATCTAGGCTTTATTAAATAAATAGTAAGCATTAGAGAAATTGGCCTCAGAAGTATTTAAATACTAACCGACTTAATTTACATAGTTTAATAAATAAAACTTTCCTTTTTAAAATTCTAAACTTAATTTGATAATAAATATATTTTTAAAACCCGACAACAAAATTTTAAATTAAAAAAAAACCCTCTCGATTTCCATCACATCACTTCTATTTCTGTTTCCTTAACCATTATCTCTTCAAAATAGTATCCACTATTTTTCCTCATACCTATATCAATATTTAAATATAAATTCTCCTCGAAAATTTATGTTTCAAAATTTACCATCCGATATTGATTTCCCTTATTTATAATATCGTTTATAAATTTTATAACTCCTTTAAATTGCTTTAAAAATAATTTCATTAATTAAATTCCAGTTTTATAAACTCGATTTCTTATGAATTTCATATATTTTTACAAATCTATTTTAAATATCGATTTCTACCTCTTCTATATTTTTCGAGTATCGCTTTTCAAAATCTAATCTTTTAAAAATTCCCTTATGTAATTTATTCTAAATTCTCTATTAGAATATTTTTCCTGGGTTATTTTGTATGACCAAAAATCTATTTTTGCTTATTCAAATCAGCCTCCTTTAAATAACCCGAATTTTGTTTTTTTAACTTAGACATCTCTTTTTAATTCCTTAGAAATTTAAATAATATTTGTGGTATTTAATATACCAAAAATTAATTTCCATTCCATCATAACATTTAAAAATTTAAACAAACGATAATCCAACATTTTATATATACGAAAAATACTAAGATATTTGAGGAATCCATTTAGATCCCTCCAACTTGTTTCCCTGCATCCGTAGATGTTAGACAACAATAAAAATACAATTCCCACTTCGAGGGGGATATCGCGGTGTACAAGTTTATCCGCTATTATGCAAGGCGCAAAGGGTCTCATCCGCTGTAATGTGCGGGAATATCACTCCAAATACTAGTATATATATAATACTATATATATAGCCATCCAACAGATAATTATAAATTTATGAACAAATCAAGCATCCAAAAAATTTAAATTTAAACATTTAAATTTAAATATGGTAATCCAAAATGAGCGAGAAATTCTCATCTTTGATTTTTGTTTGCAATCCGTCCCAACTTCATATTGAATCCTACGCCAACTGATTTTGTGATGATTTTTGCTTGAACCTCGTATTATAAAGATATGGATTATTATTAGCATACGATGAAGTTAAAATTTTGATTAACATAACATACAATTAAATCAAAACTCACTTAAACAAAGCGTAAACCTTTTTCCTCTCGTGAACTGCCAGGCAACACCAACCCACCATGCTACTCGAACTGACGCGCGCACCACTCCCCATTGCTTACACAAAAACCCTATGAAACAGTAGCCAATGGCCTTGAAAAATGCAACTTGACTTCCATATTCCTGCTGCAGTGAAGGTTGAGAATTTTTATCAAGCTGCTACACTACGCCAAACCTTGCATCACCATCCAAATGCACCCCTTGCCGAATAGCCAAACCCTTACGACTCTGCTCCTTGACTCATGTACGTGCTCTGTCCATGGACGAACCCTTCGCCGCTGAAATCACCTCTGCCACCCTACGTCCAGCGTGCAGCCTACCAATGTCCTTGCGACCAAAAGCCACTCGCGCACGAGTCATCCACCATCGCTGTGGAACTCCTTCACCAAAATCACTTGCCTTCCCAAGCCCGTCTTTACCATTTCATCGCAACTCCGCCACAAAATTCGACCGCGACCGAGAATTTTCAATTGCTTACTCTTTATTTTATTTTTCATGGTCGAAGTCGATATCGATTTCGATTTAAATTAACTAAAGAAGAGGGGAAATATGCGGCTTTTTTTATTTTCTTTCTTCAATTATTTTGATTTCGACTGAAGGGATAAAGGAAAGTGGTTACACGCGTTTGAATTTTTGAGGACAACCGTTCTTTTTTTTCTGCATACATTCGAACTGGTGAAGAAGAGAGAAGGGAAAATCTTCGTGATTTAAAACAAGAAGGAAGGCATGACGTTGGCATGTGAGGGAGAAGCTATAGTGTTTCTGAAAAGAATGGAAAAGTTTTGATGTGAATTCAGTCTGTCAATATAAATATATTTATTTATTTTAAATTTAAATCGCCTCGATTTCGCAACTTAAAAACTTGACCTCCTATAGAGGCGTGCTGCTAGGCGTTCATAATGTTATACCCCTATTTCGAAAACAATGGAAAAGGTTTTGTGTCCTAATTCGATCGTATGGAGAAGATAGTTGTTTGGCCCAATTATAATGTTGAATTTTCGATATAAATTCAATGCATATATATATATCGTACGGTCAAATGATAACTCCAAACGCTACGAAATTTGAAATCCGATGAAAATACACTATTATGGATCCAATGGAATTAGTTTCGGTGAAATCCGAGACAGTGTTTTGGAAGGTTATTTTTAAATATCAATCTAAACAGGCTATTTTTAAAATTGGACGGATCACTTTTAAATTCGATTTTAAAAGTTCCATTGTCTCCAGTATTATTAATATAAATTTTATAAGCCATTAAATTATTTTATCAAGCTTAAAACTCCAGATTCACTATTTTTAACTAATATTCTATTATAATTTCAGTAGTTAAATTATTCAATAATTCGCTATATTTGAATTCTGAATTTACTTCATAAATAAACCCAAGTTTTCATATTCAAAATCAATCTCTAATTCAAATTCAATATTTAAAATCTTTTAAATATTCATAATCGAACAACGAAAAATCCGGGTCGTGCATTCCTCCTTTCTTAAATGAATTTCATCCTCGAAATTGCTAAGGCTGGAAAAATGTCCAAACCCATATACTTATCAAAACCTGCTTAGTGAAAATTCGATATTTCACTTCTCTAAAATTTTTAGTTTTAACCCAAAATAGTTAGCTTCCAACTTTTGGTTTCAAATACTTTATTTCGATTACAAATCCAAAATCAAATTTTCGTTAACGATTTTTTTCCAAAAATTTCTTATTTTTTCCTAACACCCTAAATTTTCGAATTTTTTGGCAAAGTCTCCCTTCTACGGAGAGGCTTTTGCAATATGACAAGAGCGATAAATATATATACATAAACCCACATGGTTGGAAAAAAAAATAAGAATATTTACATATTTGCTGTATTTAATCCGAAAATGTACCTTATTTAGCGTTTTAAAGCATTATTTAGCAAGCATTTACTTCAAAAGCAATTTCACAACTCAACTCTAGGCAAATAGTGCCTCTGTACCTGTATTTACTCAATTTTAAACCATGTAAGTATAAAGATATGAAAGTTCCATAACATTCAACACGTGAATTTCATATTCAACATGCCAAACAAAGATTTATAAGCAACTATAAGGTTCCATTACCAATTTAATTTCTTTCACTCGTTTCATATACCATTTTTTTCAATATGAAATGATTTACAACGCAATTCATTGCATTCAACTCATATTTATATCAAAAAATTTCATATCCATCTCAAATTTATTAAAAAAAAATCAATTTTATTCATTTATATTAATTCATAGAATTTATTTACTCCCGTTTACGCCAAACGACAAATTTTTTCTATACAAATTTAATGAAATAACCATTTCAGTTTTTCGCTATTTTAAATCGATTTCAACTCAATTTATATTTTATTGTTATTCCATTTCAAATTTAACCCATTTACTTGCATTTCATTCATAACCACATTGTTTTCAAATCCATTTTATTAGCTCGAAATTATCCCACATTATTTATTTAATTAATTTCTCCATTTAATCCACTTCAAATTTTAATTCCATATTCAAATCCATTTGTTTAATATCCCAGGCCATACTAATTTATTTATGCTTCAATTGAATTTATTTATAACTTGAGTTATCATCATTTCAAACTATTTCCATTTTACTCGACATATTTCCATTTTTATTTAGTTTGCTTACCGTATAAGTTGAATTTTATTTATAACTCAAGTTTCATTTACAAATTCCATTTTTAGCTCACAATCCAAATTTATAAAACCTATTAAATGTCCGTTTTATATCCAATTACTAAATAATTATCTAATTAATCCATTTCTGCTTTAAAATTCAATATCTGATTTTTTAATTTCAAAAATCACTTCAACCAAATTTTCATGAATTCTAAATTATTTTATAATTCAAGATTGGTTTTTTTATTTCGTTTCCAAAATGTCAAACTCTTTTTATTCTGGCTTGTCTACTCCAATTTTCAATTTTATAAGTCACACAACTTATTTTTCCATACTTCCATTAATTCTTTGCTCGAGTATATTCCTATTTTATTTTTAACTCGAGACTATACATTTATTTATAACCGAAATATATTTTTATTCAATTTATTTTCAATTTTTATAAGCTATCCCAATTTATTTATTCGCAATTCTAGATTTTCACTCAAAATTTATTTCATTCAAGATTTATGCCATATGGTTTGTATAATATTCCACAATAATTTTTTTATATTTACTTCAATTCGATATTATTCTAATCCAATTCGAATTTTATAACTAATAGTTATATGGTCGCTTTATAATTCTCATTTACATATTTTAATTCAATTCCATATAAGTCAAATCCGATTCACTTTTTATTTTAAATTGCAATTCTTCTTTACCATCATTCCAAACCATACTTAATTTAAATTCTACCCAAACAATTTACTTTTAATTAGTTCAATTTACCCAAGTTAGAATTTAGTTCCAATCTTAAATCACAACCTCGATTAAATTTTTATAAAATTTTATTCTCTAACTTAGCTTAAGTTGAATTCCATTCAGTTTTATTTTCCATCAAATTTTACTTTCCAGTTCAATTCAATTTTAGCTTACTTTTACTTAGCTTAAGTTAAATTCATTTATTTTAACTTTCTTAAGTTAAAATTTAATTTCGAAATTCAAATTCCACACTTTCTCTTTTCTTTAAAATTATTCTAAATTTTATAAGTTCATACTTATTTCCTAATGTCTTCTAAACATTTTAAATAAGGATTCTGGAATTTAATCACCCGTTATTTATTTCAAATCATTTTGAAATCACAAACATCCCACATCGCACTTTTAAATTTAAACCAATCCTGGTTTTTATCACAAAAAGAATTCCCTTGGAATTCCTAAACACGTTTGTTTTTCCAACAAAATCTCCAAATTAATTATTTCGGTAGCAACCCGCCACTTAGAAACTCAAAAATCAATACTGATGATGCGGTCGTTATCATCAAAATGATTTTCCAGTGATTGAAGTGAGTTTAGTGTTATATACCTTCCAAAAATCCATTTAAAACCTTTTTCTTCCAAAATTATTCAAAAATAACACTCTTATTATTATTTTTCAATTCCACTTTGAAAAACATTTTTTTTTCAAACTTTCTAGGATTTTGAATTTCCAAATTCTTGTTTTAAATCCAATTTTCAATTATAATCCATTTGTATAATTTATACAAATTCTCGTATTAGTTATATAAACTATTTCAAATTTTATGATCTTATTGGATTATAATATTATCATCCAAACACTCCAACTATGTATAATAATTTCAAAAAATTATTTCTTTTATTTCAAATATGGTTTGGGTAAACTTATTCCATTTACCCACTTTTGAAAACAATACCGTAACAGTTTGCCTAGTTAAGAGTTTAGAAATCCCTACCGATATAGTTGTTCAGACTATACTGACCAGAATTTGTAAACACTCAACCGATAAGTCAGCATAATATAAAATAATTTATATTCACTAACAAATTCGCCCTCATATCTATTAATACACTCAACTCATTCTAGGGTACTGCTAACCCTATCTCTAATGAGTAATCCCCACCAGAGGCAAGCTTCTCGCTTAACCATCACCTCTGTTACCAAGTGTAACAGACTGGGGATTTTCGACCCTTGAAAATCGACATCATTACGTCTACTGTATAAAATACCGAGCAGTCGAGTGCCGAAAATACCAGTTCATTAGGGGTGAAGAAGAAAAAGGTAGAAGGAAAAAAATATAGGAGCAACAACATAGAATCTGACAATCACAGCGGAACAAAATATAGTACATAATAATAGATTTTTAATACAAGAATTGTGCTGTCAATATACATGCCACTATCAGAGTAAAAGAATTCAATACAACGACAGTTATAATTAATTGACCTCACACAGTGGAAATAACCAAGTACATGATATACGTCTGAATTCCTCCTGCTCATCTCTTAAACTCCATAGCTTCCTGACGTAACATTTATTTATGCAGTAATAAATAAATAAAAATATCGCAATAAATAGGAAACTGACATAACATTTATTTATATGAACGTTACTTATTGATTTGAGAGTAACAGAAGTGTGAACGTAGAATAAAATAAGCGTAGATTTATGTTAGGTAATTATTGAGAATATGGGGAATAAGTTGAAATAATATTAATTAAAAATTTATGCGTAAAACATGTTATGTAAGATATATTGATTCCATTTAATAAATTGAGGATTAATATTATCGAAGAGGATTAAATATGGTCTCAATGTAAATTTAGATAAGTTTTGAAATAAAGACTAATTCCATTTAGAAGATGACAATGGGTGCAATATTTTGATTTGTAAGCAATAGTAATAGGTTACATGTTTAATTGGTTGATAGAATTTAAATTGAAATAAATGTTAATACACTAAATAAAGGTTACATTAATATGATAAGTAATACAATATCTAGAAGTTTAATATAGAGTGTGTTAAGATGTAGAAATGGAAATTAGGAAGCAGTTGGAATTAAATGAAATTTTAGGTGTATTTATGAGAAATTTACGTACAATTAAAGAGGCGAATGAAATAAATACCAACCAGTTTTAGTGAATAACGGGATCTAAACCTAAATAAATAAATTCCTTGAAATTTAAGTTTTAATTTTTGATAAATTGGATTTGTACTTTAATATTGAAAATTTTGGGATTATTCAAAAATAAATTAATGTAGGAAGTTGTTAAAGGGTTCTGAATTTACCAAGTGGTCCAAACTGACAAAATTTGCAAATAATTAGAGTTGGATTGTAAATCTGATTCAATTAACCTATTATTAATTTATTTGTTTGGAATATAAAAAGTAATGATAGGGTTAATTGAAATTAAGGGTAGTTTAATTTGTATGTTATTTGGGATTAAGGCAAGATGGGTGGATATTAGGAGTTATATACTTAGATCATTCAATTTATTTGGATAACATTGTAATAAATGTAATTAAATGTACATTTACGTGAAATATAATACCATGCTTAATAGATTGCTAAGTTGTATATATTAAAGGGAATTTTATTAATTGTTTTTAAAAAAACCTTAATTAATATGGTTGATAAATTTAATACAAGAAAAACCAATGAAATTCTTGGGAATAATGTAGGTTAATATGAGTTAGTAGTTAGGGTAGTGACTAAAATTGGTAATACATTGCAATTAATGTTTATAGTGTTGACATAAGCTAATAAATTTAAATGTTAATGCAATACCAATTTATGTATTTAAGGTGATTGCGAAATCGGAATTTGATAAATGTAGTAACTAACTCAGGGCAAATAGATTTTATGGAATCAATAAAAGATAGGTAATTTAATGATTGTTTGGTGGTAATTTAAGCATGAATGGGAATAAATCGGGCAATAGTAGAATTATTAATTATTACCCATCAATTTATTTAGAATCTAAATCAAATGCAACATTCGTTGTTATTTGTAGCTTATAGGTGGAAATAAAGTAAACTTTATTCAAATTAATGATAATTAGTTAGATTAAAAGAATGGAAGGCATGATATATGAATTCATTTGGATTTAGAACATGATAATTTGAATTTAATGAATTTATTGGAAACTGAAAAGAACATTTTATGTGATTGAAATTAAAGTTTGAATTCGGAGATGTTTTAGGAATTCCCATCTATGGGATACCAATAGATGGATAATTAAATGAAAGTTCAACTAAAGGATTTCTGCAAAGTTAATTTATAATTTGTAGATAAAATAAATTTGAAGTTTTACGCTGAAGTTAATAATGTACTCAGCATTTAAGAAACATCTTAAATTGTCTAAATTTGAATAAACAACGAAGTAATAAATAATAATTATTAATAAAATCCAAAATTTGGTAACCCGTTTTCAAATTAATGATAATTAGCGTTGGTATAGGCTATTTATTTAAGTAACAGTGCGATGCCAAAAAAAATGGATTGGAAGTAATTGCGAAATATAAACAAAATATTTTAGTAGGGAATTCAAATGTATATATACATAGAAATGTGGATTTTTATAGTATGAAAACTTAGTCAATTTACAATAGGTAAATCTATTGAGAATGAATAAAAATCTAAGATAATTATTATGGTAATTTAGAAATTTAGTTGAAAATGGAAACTTATCTATGAATTTGGAATTTAATGAAATTGTGAATTTATATTGAAACTTATAAATGAAGCATCTAAATTTACATTTGTAAATACATTTAAAACTCAATGTAAATGTCTGAGGAAGAAATTAATTTATTTACTAATCCGTAACGTATCCAATTAATATAAAATATTCTGGTGGGCCAACAACCGTTTTGCGCGTTTATGATTCGGGCCCACCTATCCTATTTCACTTTGTCTATTTATAGGCTGTGTAAACCCTAGCCTCCATCTATCTTCATTTCTCTCTGTATGTTCTTTTCTTCAACTTCTTCTCTTCCAATGGCTGCAAAATTTCTAGATCCAATTACAGTCCAAAAAAAAAATATATATTTCAAACTCCTCTAAAAATTCCAGAAAAATTATATGTCATAATTCTCGAAGAGCGTAATCTATTGGTACTGTCCGTTTTTTTATTGGTGCTGTAGCGTGCTCGAATTTGAGAAGAAGGACGTGGCCTGTGACGTGGCATGGTGATGGGGTATATTTTTTTATTTTGTTTTATTTAATTTTTGTTTCAATCGAAATTTTCGAATAACTTTCTCATACGTAGTCCGATTCATGCGAGATTTTTTTTGTTAGGATCGTAATTAAATTCCAGATCTGTTGACGCTGGTATAGACCAATTCGGAGACCGTCAAATTTTTGAGTTTAAATTGAATTTAAATTCGATTTAAATTCAAAAGGTGAGTGTTTTAACCCACTCATAATTTCTAAAATTTCTTGTGTTTGTTAAATTAATTTTAGATATGAGTAGAAATTTATTTATGACTGTTTGGCATGTTTTATTCATTATCTCTGATAAATCGCATTTATTTAATATAACTGTTAATAAATTTTATTTATTGCATAAATTTGACAGTTAGAATTTATTTAATTGCATATTAACTGCCAGTCATAGTTATGTTAAATTTTTATTTCATATTAACTGCCAGTTAAATTTACGTTTATTTTTGCATATAAACTGCCAATTAACAGTTATTAAATTTATTTTGAGTATAAACTGATAATTGATACATTATTTATCACCTGTTATGTATTGATGATTGTTTGGAATTGGATGATGACTGTGATAAATGGATGTATGATTTGATGGATGAATGGATGATTAATTTTATTAATTGCAAGTTGCTATGCATTTCATTCATTCGGGATTGCGGTTTGAAATGATATATAACCGCATTTTTTTTTCATTTTAAATTGCGGATTGAAATGATAAACATCCGTATCACTTGACCATAGGATAGAAAATTATATACAGGCACCGCGGTAAATATATAAAATTATTTTTGAAATGTTTTTCTATGGTTTTTGCAAAGCTATATATATGGTTTATGGGTTTTTGATTTGGTTATTAATAAAGGTTATTTATATATAGTAATTTCCGCTTTTAAGCTTTGTATAAATTGTTTTGAAGTATAAAATAAAGTTTGATTTTTAAGATCAAATACGATTAAGCATTTATTTAAAATTTAAGTTTTGGAGTTTTATTGACCTAAATGAGAATAAGGTCGGAAGATGAATATTGAGTAAAATTTGGAATTAAATAAAAAGGTTATTAATTTTTAAAGGGTATGATTTTTATAACTTGATTTTTGTGTAGAGTGATTTAAATGAATATATCAAGTTTAAAAAATTGAAAGATTTGCCAGTTATGTGAAGTTAAAGGTTTTACTTAAATTATATTGAATTCATTAAGTAAACATTTCAAGTCTAAATAAGAAGTAATTGAATTTGATACATATGGATTTGTCAAATGAGTTGTTTCTTTTGAAATGGTGAAATATTTAAAGCCTTGAAACATAAGAATTGAAATGGTATTTGGAAGTGTAAATCGATATTTGAAATTGATTTGTGAAATCTAAAGAAGCTATTTTGTTTTATAAAAGTAGTTTAATATTTAACCAATTAAGAGATGGAAATTTGTTTCAAAGCTATGTTTTTCAAGGTAGTATAATTTGGAAATATTATGTTCAAGAGTTTGATTTCTAAATATTTTACTTTGGAAACCCTATGATTTTGAAAGTAATATATATTGGAAAATAAATGATATCGTATTGATTTGGGGTTTTAAAAATATAAATGATATCGTATTTATATGGGTTTAAAATGGATATTTTATTCTGGTTTTAAAGTATAAACTATTTTAAAAAGACCGCGGTGTTATAATAACGATTGGTTGTTGAAGAGACCGGGATCGGAAGTTGTCATACTCTCTGCCAACTTCGAAAACCACTTTAACAACCGTGTACGCGGTGGAGATTCCAGAATGAAGTAGGTTGGTGGCGGCGTTTCCTGTAAGGTAAGTACATGGACCCAACTCCTGTGAGTTGGCATAAGGTGGCTAAAACAGGAGCGATCGACGGGTTAATGAGGTAGCACCTCTGATCGGACACTTCCCTTCGATACTATACTATGACTTTGGATTGTATTCGGTGGCCACCTTCAATTTTGATTTCTTTGATGTGGGGAGTTTGTCCGAGGTGGGCGGCAGCTGCCCGCTGCGCGTTTCCATCGGCCCGGAAGCATAATTGGTATATCTACCCTGGCATTGCCTAGTTGTGCCGTGTCACCTACCCTAGCGTGCCTTATACGATTTTGTTTTGTACCATACCTATGGAGTGCCCTCTGACGACGCCCATTACGGGGGAGATTATGGTACTGTATAGACTATGGGAATATATAAATGTGTTAAGGTGGAAAATGTAAAGCCTTAACGCTATTTAAAAGTAAGTTTATTTTACAATTAGACACTATTATAATAGCGCAATATACTACATTGTAAATAGTTTAACGGATCCTTAGGAGATGTAAATCCCGAGCATCTCTTGAGTTACTATACTCATATTTATTTCTGTTAATTTAACTCACATAAGATCTTTTAGTTCTGACTCGAGTGTTTTTGTCTTTCCAAATTCGCTCAGGTCAGTCCGAGCGTTTCAGGATTGAAGATTTTATTTCCGGAGGAAGAAGACGAAGATTTTATTATTATTACTATAGATAATATGGTTTCACTACACTCATATTGTTCTGCTGCATTGTTATATGGTATGTGTACTCTGATATGTATTGTATAAATAAATCAAAGGTTTTTGTAAACAGATTTATGAACTGTATATTTGATTATTATATTTTATCCTTCCGCTGTGAGATTCTGTTTCTTTCTCTGTTTTCTTATTTATCCCATAACAATCCGCCCTTACGTATGGTTTGAATTGGCACGTGTGTCTGTTTAAATCGTGCGAAAAGGCGGGACGTTACAGTGGACAAACCCTTCGTTCCTCGCGCAGCCTACCAATGTGCTCACGACTTAAAGCCACTCGCGCGCGAGTCACCCACCGTCCCCATGATTTCACCTCCTTCACGAAAATCGCTTTCCTTTCCAAGCTCGCCTCTTCACCATATCATCGCGACTTCGCCAAAAAATTCGACCGCAGCCGAGAATTTTCAATTGCTTTCACTCTTTTTTCATGGTCGAAGTCGATATCGATTTCGATTTAAATTAACTTAAGAAGAGGGAAAATATGCGGCTTTGATTATTTTATTTCTTTAGTTACTTTGATTTCGACTGAAGGGATGAGGCAAAGTGGTTATGCGCATTTGAATTTTTGAGAAAAACGCATTCTTCTTATTCTTTTTTTCTGCATACGTTTGAACTGGTGAAGAAAAGGGAAGGGAAAGCTTCGTGATTTAAAATGAGAAGGAAGGCATGACGTTGGCGTGTGGGGGGAAGCTATAGTGTTTCTGAAAAGAATGGAAAAGTTTTGATGTGAATGCAGTCAGTCAATATATATATATATATATATATATATATATATATATATATATATTAAATTTAAATCGCCTCGATTTCGCAACTTAAAATCCTGACCTCCTATTGAGGTGGGCCGCTAGAAGTTCATAATGTTATACCCCTATTCCGAACACAATGGAAAAAGTTTCGAGTCCTAATTCAATCGTATGGAGAAGATAGATTTTTGGACCCAATTATTATAAGGAATTTTCGATATTAAATTCAACGTGTTTATAAATCGTACGGCCAAATGATAACTCCAAATGCTACGAAATTTGAAATCCGATATAATACACTATTACGAATCCAATGGAACTGGTTTCGTCAAAATCCGAGACTATGCTTCCGAAGGCTATTTCTAAATGTCAATTTAAACAGGCTATTTTTAAAATTGAACAGATCACTTTTAAATTCGATTTTAAAAGTTTCATTATCTCCAGTATTATTAATATAAATTTTATAAGCCTTTAAATTATTTTTATCAAGCTTAAAGCTCCAGATTCACTATTTTTAACCAATATTCTATTATAACTTCAATAACTAAATTATTCAATAAATCGCTAGATTTAAATTCTGAATTTACTTAATAAATAAACCCAAATTTTCATATTCAAAATCAATCTATAATACAAATTCAATATTTAAAATCATTTAAATATTCACAATCAAACAACGAAAAATCCAGGTCGTTGCACTCTTTTTGAAGGAAGAGGAGATGCATGTTCTGTTGATGTAGTATATGATAAACTTTTTCCAAATTTTCCCATGAAACCTTTTAATTTTCAAGCTTGCTATCAGTATGAGTTATGGTGCCTTCACCTCAAATCAAGCAACTTTCCAACTTGCTTTGGTTTCAACATAAGGTGACAAAAGATTGCCGTGTATTGGAATTCATTTGAATTTCTTCAATAATGTCATCATCACTATCTTCAACTTGTTGTTCAAGAGGAGAACAGACTCTTGGTTACCAAGGTTGAGAGTTTTCGAAAACTTTGTTAAATTACCATTCTTCAAAGAAAATGATATGGTAGTCATGCCTAGCCAGAAGTTTCAGAAGCATTAGGATCTTGGAGTTAAGAGCACCAACGGTTGTGTATTCTATGTCCAAAATTGGAACTTCAAGGTACATCAAGATCCTCATAATGTATTCTCCATAATGAATCGTTTTTTCATTCCTTAGATGAAATGAGCCTATTTTGTCCATGATAACTTTAGAATAATTTTCAAACTTATTTCTCCACATTGCGTATAAAGATCGATAGTTGTTTGGATGAACGACGTCGTAGCTTTCGGTACGAGGGAATATGGAATGTGTGAGAACTCCATGCATGATTATAACTTTAAGCTGTAAAGATTTTTTTTGGAGTTGTAAGGTCATCGGCTGGAACTGATGGCTAACTTCATCTTGCTTAAGCATATTTACATCAATTTCATTTAAATCTTCGCCATCTGAAGAACATTATAAATTTTTACCAAATCTAGCTATTGGTAAAATGATCTAAACGCCACATTCTAAACTCCCTATGAAATTTTCACTATTATGTGGAGAAGGAGATCCAAATTTAAATTTTCATAAAAAAGTTTTACTAATAAAGGATAAATTTTGAGATTGTTTGCGTCGAAGCTAATGAGAGAATCTATACCATTGGCCTCTGTAAATTCTCTAATAGTATAGTCGGCGAAGTCTTGGAATTTTATGAAGTAGCCTTCGAATACTCTCAAATTCTGCATCCTAGTGAAGTGCTGGATGGCGGTATTATTGAATAGCCAGCTGTGGATTTGAGCTTCTAAAGGTTTGATGGTCGTAGTTGATCCTCTCTCTTTTTATTTCTTTGGTGTCATTGGTGAAGATTTGGAGATAAGATGTCATTATTGAAGACTGGTCGAATCCGTACGATATAGGAGTGAAGAGGTGTAATTGTTATGAAGGAGTAAGTACCTCAAAATGTGTGTAAGTTTGACCTAGATGTCTATTTAAAACAATTATGAAATATGTGACCAATCGACCTAAATAAAGGGTTAGTCGACTGAGTTACATATTTTGTTCCCTAAAGTTTTTAGTGTAATTTAGGGATATTCAGTCAATCGAAATTCCTAATTAATCGACTAAAGTATATTTTAGTCGAGTGATTTTATTTATTTTGTCGACTGATATACATGAACGCACAAAAAAATTAAGATACAGAAGTATCGATCGACTGAATACCTGGGTTCAGTCAACTGGCACTGACAATTTTTTCCCAAAATTTTAAGTTTAAAATCATACATGATATGGTTTTTGTAAGTTGCCTTGAGTCGGCAATCTGACTTTGTGATCTATTAAGAGCATCATGAGTGCATCACAGTTATAAAATTAATAAGTTTATTGAACTATTTGATTATTTATTACAGAAAATATAGATAGATGTATGCAAGTATATGAAAATCTCTACTTATTTATCCTCAATAGATCGGTCTCCTCGGAGGGGAGGCGATCCTAAAGATAGGCTCACTTATCTTCATTGGCGAGTTTGGTGACCTATTATTGACATGAACTAGTTCTTTGGTATGGAATAGTCCATATAAATTCATTATTCAATATAATGATTTTGTATATAGTTATATAGGTTGTATGTAAAAAAGAAATAAGATAGGGTGATGATTGTAACGCCCCGCCTTTATGCACGATTTAAATCGACGATAAACCACACACGTTAGACTTAAACCATACAGAAGGGAGGATTGTTATGGGGTAAATAAGAAAAGCAGAGATAGAAATAAAACAAAATAGAACCTTGCAGCGGAATGATAAAATATAATAATCAAATATACAGTTCATGAAGCTGTTTTATAAACATTTGATTATATTTATACAATACATATCAGAGTTGCACATGCCAGTGAATAATAATCAATGCAGCGGAATACAGTGTAGTGGAATAATATATATATATATATATATATATATATATATAATAATAATAATGAAATCTTCGTCTTCATCCTCCAGATATAAAGTCTTTGATTCCTGAAATGCTCGGACTGACCCGAGTGAATTGAAAAGACAAAACACTCGAGTCAGAACTAAAAAGATCTTATGTAAGTTAAATCAATGGTAAATAACATGAGTGTAACGGCGTCACAGATGTTTACGGGATTTGACATCTCCTATCCAGTGCCCAACGTGAGTGCAGCAACTTAAGAGATGTTCAGGATTCACACCTCCTAAGGATCCGCTAAACTATCTGCTATATAGTAATATACGCTATTATAATAGTGTCTAAAGTAAAGTATAATATACTGAAAATAGCTAAGGGGTTACCCATATAGCCCTTAACACTCTTTTATATTCCCATAGTCTATACAGTACCGTAATCTCCCCCGTACTGGGCGTCGTCAGAGGGCACTCTATAGTATGGTACAAAATAAAATCGTATAAGGCGCGCTAGGGTAGGTGACATGGCACAACTATGCAATTCCAGGGTAGATATACCAATTAAGCTTCCGGGTCGGTGGTAACGCGTAGCCGCAGCTACCTCCCACCTCGAGCCACACCTCCAAATCAAAGAAATCAAAAGTGGCCACCGAAAAATCCAAAGTCAGAGTAGAATATCAAAGGGATGTGTCCGATCAAAGGTGCTACCTCATAACCCGTCAATCACTCCTGTTTTAGCCATCTTATGCCAACTCATGGGAGTCGGGTCCACGTATTTACCTCAAAGGAACGCCACCACCATCCTACTTCATTCTGGAATCTCCACCGCTGTGACGCCCCACCTCTATACCCACGCTAGCCAAGAACATTACGGTGAATGCTGTCAACTAGCACGGAGAATAAGGCTGTTGAGGAGTGACCATCCGTGTAATTTCTTTGCGCGAGCATCGATATGTCAGATAGTATAACATGCATTCTATTTCAAGAGGAAAATCCGACATACCGATACAAACTCAAAGCTACTACACAGTGGCTATATGAATCCTTCGGAAACAAATATAGAAATAGGCATAACATAAATCAATAACTGATAATTCATATCACAAAGGCGGAAGAAGATATGAATATATTACACATAAAAGTGTACATCAGAGTAGTGGTCAGAAAGATCCACAATATCACAAAAGAATAGTTACATGAACTACACAAAAGAATAAGTATACATAATGGAGTCTATATTTCTAATGTATACAACAAAAAATACTAATCTAAGTAGTTAACCAAAAGTCAGAGAAATCAATCCCAAGAGAGAAGTCAAGCAGAAGCACCTGTAACATCTCGGTCTGACCCGAGTATTATTTAATAAGAAAATAATAAACGGATCAGTCTAACTATAAATATCAGATGAAACGATATAGAACAAGAGATATGACTAAACACATAATAATCACAATGCCAAGCTGTGATATATATAAGTAATTGAAAATCAACGAGAGATTAATCAATATCACCAAATCTACACAAGAAACAAAGAAATGTCATACTCCTCATTTCGTTCACCAAACCACAATAAATGACATATTATATCAATGCCAATCACAAAAGTCAATGACACACAAATTCACCAATACACAAATATCGATATAGCTTATCGATGGAAATCACGAAAATTGGTGAAACACAAATTCTAGAAATCATCTCAAGAAATCCAGAAATCACAAAAGTCAATGACGCACAAATTCACCAATACACAAATATCGATATAGCTTATCGATGGAAATCATGAAAATTGGTGAAACACAAATTCTAGAAATCATCTCAAGAAATCCAGAAATCACAAGGGGGGGGGGGGGGCTATCACAAACGGGAGCATAAAGCTCGCCAACACGTGTATCACAAACGGAACGCTAACTCCATGGTTGCTAACCATCACAAATTGAGCCGAAGCTCCACAAACGGCCCGAAGACCATGGGTTGCTACCCCACCAAATTGAGTCGAAACTCCACAAAACAGGGTTTAGTCTCCCTCGCAGACAAAGAGACATCGCACATTGCTAGTCTAAATCACAAAGATGATCGTCATGATCAACGAGAAGTCTCAATTACACTAAGCTAGTAAATATATGAGTTTAGCTTCATGTCCCATAACCACTTGCTTAACTTAAATATTTACGAACAAACTGTAGATCTCCACTATAAAATTGTCACAAGGGATTCAATCGAACAAGTCCAAGAATTAACCGACGAAGTGAACGCAAGCGTTTCATACCACTTGTTTTACTAAGTCGTTTAATTAGATTTCTCATACGAGTGAGGTAAAGGTTTATATATACTAATAGATTGGACAACGGTTTTATAAATGCATTTGGTATTAAAATAGTATTGAAATCGTTTGAGGAAAGAGTTTTGATATTTACTACTAGTATAGAAAACCTTTATATTTTTAAAGTGACAAAACACAAAGAAGATTGTAGGAACAATCAATCACTAAAATTCACATACGGAGATGTGAATAAAAATCCAACGAAACCGATAAAGAATCCATCAAAATGGATATTCAAAAATCCCTAAAAAGGAGTCATCAAAGTCATAACAAATGGTAACAACACATAGGAAACAACACGAATCGATTAAAGTTGGAAATTCAAACAACTAGGCGAAATAGGAAAAAATGCAGCAGGTCGGTCGGCCGGCTACAGAGCTCGGTCGACCGGACCCTGCTCTCAAAAATCCTCGGGAAGCAGGTCGGTCTGCCGAACACTGTACTCAGTCAACCGAACCTTTAAACAGGGGAGTGCTTATGCACTTGGCAGCAGGTCGGTCGGCCGGCTGCAGTGCTCGGTCGACCGGACCTGTTGCCAGTCCCCTCCTAGTCCATCCAATTGAGGTCCAACCTCCACCAAATTGCATTCTCTCGAGCAACGACACTAAGGGATTATGCTAATCAACTACCCGGCCCTATATGCTCCTCGATGCATCACCAAACACATGTTCAAACATCAAAGTTATGATTTTTAAAGGATTGAACCCAAAACACCAAAAATTGGAATATTCACCAAATCAATCCAAACCAAAAGCAATTGCACACGAATAAGTGTTAGGAATTCATACCTAACAATCGAAGAAAAATATAGCATAGATGTGAGATAAAAATCTCACCTTTGAACCCAAACAAATGAAGATGAAGCTTGAAAGCAAAGGGAATCAACCACTCTTCAAATCCAACTCAAGAAGCTTGATTCTAAGCTAAAAAGAGAAACATTTCCCAAATTAGGTTTAGGAATTTTCTGAAATCAAAGGGAGAAAGAGTTGGAGAAGAAGAAGAGAAGCTTACTAATGGGTTCTTCTATTAGTTTGGAGCTAGAGCTTGATTTGCAAAAGAAAACTAGGGCTTGGAGTTTTAATTTCCTCTTCCACTCTCCATTAACATAAAAGCTTGAGTATTAGGAAGATATAAAAGAAGTGAATGAAGAGGAGAGGGTTGGAACTGAGTTAAGTGGGGTTAATGGGCTCAGCCCAAACCAAAGCCCTAAGTAAAAAGTAGCAAAAATCAACTTACTCCAAACATATCGAAGCTTATACTCAAAAAGGTCGCAAACGGCATTTTAAACTCAATGGGAGTGGTCCCGAGTCCTAATTCGACCGTATGCAAAAAGTAGCTTTTCGGACTAAATTTCGAGTATCGATAAAATATTTAAATAAAATATTTAAATATAAAAATCGACAAATATGCGGGTTGTTACAACCGCGTACACGGTTGTTAAAGTGGTTTTCGGAGTTGGCAGAGAGTATGACAACTTTCGATCTCGTTCTCTTCAACAACCAAACGTTAATATAACACCGTGGTTATTTCAAAATAATTTATACTTTAAAACCAGAATAAAATATCCATTTCAAAACCATATAAATACGATATCATTTCCGTTTTAAAAAACCTAAATCATTTTGATATCATTTTTATTTCAAAATATATCCTTTCCCAAAATCATAGCACTTCCAAAATCTATATACCTTGAAACCACACATTTGAAATTATAACCCTTTTAAAACATAATACTTTGAAATTCATAACTTTGCAACATTCCAATTTCGATAAATCATTTCAATTTCGATATATTTTAAGGCTTTAATATTCCAAAATTCCAAAACTAAATTTGATAATTTAGATTCAAAAATCAAATCTTCTATGTTTAGTTTTTAAATATTTTACATAATATATCCATTTTCATATAAACCAAACTCAAATTTCAAATAACTAAATATTTTCTTTAATTCATTTATACTTGAAATACTCAGTTAATTCACCTAGACCACAAAATCAAGTTATAAAAATTTATACCTTTAAAATTTTCAATTTAATAAATTTCACATCAATCTTTTAGAGTTTAATTCTTAAATAATTTAATTTCAAATAAAACTCCAATTTATCTCCCAAACTTAATTTATTTAAATCATTATACATTCTATATTAAAATAGAATTTAAATACTTACTCGCATTTATTTTAATAAAAATCAAGCTTTATTATTAAACTTAATTTTTATTTGACAACTTATACATATCTTAAATTCAAGCATTCAAATTTATATAAAATAATATTTATAAAATCTCAAAAATCAATATTCATTAAAAATAATCAAACTTAATTATTGGGCTTATTTTATATTTCAAAGCATATTTATATATAGCTAGAATCAATAATAAATTCGATGTTTATATAACATCAAAATCAATATTTATATAACCTGCATATTCTTTACAAAATCATAGAAATCATTTCAAAATATTTTTATATATATAGACCGCGGAGTCTGTATATAATTTTTTACCCTATGGTCAAGTGATACGGATATTTATCATTTCAATCTGCAATTTAAAATAAAAATTACGGTTATATATCATTTCAAACAGCAAACCCGAATGAAATAAAAATGCATAATAACTTGCAGTTCATGATAATATAATACAACATCCATTCATCCTTCATAAAATCATACATCCACCACAATCATCATCCAAAACAATCAATTAATACCAATAGATAACTGATAATATATAACAGGTATTTAACTGGAACTTATATTCTATAATAAATTTAAATAACGATTTAATTAAATAAATGCAATAACCGAGATGATGATTAAAAATATACTAAAAGTCATAAATAAATGCATAATCACTACAAAATTTAATTTAACAAACGTAAGAAATTTTAGAAGTTGTGAGTGGGTTAAAACACTCACCTTTTGAATGTAAATTGAATTTAAATTCAATTTAAACCAAAAAATTGAACAGTCTCCAAATCCGTCCAAACCAACGCCAAAATGTCTGGAATTTTATTACGATCCTAACAAAAAAATCGTGCATAAATCAGACATCATACGTAGAAGTTATAGCTTTTTAGAACGAACGGAATTTGAAATAAAAAACAAAAACACAAACCCACTTGCCACGTCAGCGCCTCTGAAACACGTGCCCAGAAATTTTCGTTCGAACGAAGAAACCCGCAGCACCTACGCCGATCGTTGACCGCAAAATGCTCCACCTACGCCGCCTTTTACCTCGAATCATCACCTCCCCACGCTCACCATCTCAGTCCGCCTCGACGTCGTGGTCGCGCGCTTCCCCCGTGCCGCCGCCGCCACCACCGGGTTTCAAAACCCTAATCCACGATTTCCGACCACCATACTTCGCTATAGGCCAAGCAGCCACCACCAACCGACTCCCCTTGCTGCCCTCTTCAAAACCCAGAAACTGATTTGCCCATAGTCGCTCCAAATCAAAACGCCCAAATCGGCAATTAGGTTTCACGTTTTATGCCCTTTGACCGCAATTCTGCTCGATTCATGCACTGTTACGAAAAACGAGCACTAGTCGCTGGTTCCATTCGTCGAGACCTTTCCATCGATATAAAATTTGATGTTGTTTGAGGCGTTTGAAATTTTTGCTGATTTTTGAATTGAAATTTGGATTGGATAAATTAGGGTTTACAGCCATTGAGGAAGAGAAGCACAGAAGTTTCTGTACGTATAGAAATGAGGAATAGAGGCTTTTAGGGTTTATAGCAGGATATATATAGGCAAATTGAAATAGAATAGATGGATCGGGTTGAATATACGCGCTAACGACAAAGTGGCGCAAAAAGCCCGTTTCGACTCCGGAATGAAATTGGGTCAACCCATATATCAAAATAGATGTTTTAAAATATTTTAAACGCAGTGGAAAAGGTTTCAGGTTCAAATTGCATCGTATGAAGAAGTTATGCTAAAATCAATATTTTCCAAATTGATTTCAATTAAATTGATTTCAAGGCGTTTCGCATTCGTACGATCAAACGACAAGTCCGATCGATACGAAACTTGAAATCCTACAATAATTCACCGTTTCGGATTAGATGAAACTGGTTTCGTGGAAATCCGAGTCCGTGGCCAAAATGGTTATTTTTCCATTAATTAAATAATTAAATAATTAATTAATAAAACACAATTTTTAAATTTCAATCTTAATATTGACTAGTTATATCACCCTTATATTTCTCAATCAATTGCAATGTTTTAAACAAATTAAAAGTCAATTTAAAGTTGATTAACTTATCGATTTCAATATTTTCCTCAATTCCATTTAAATTCAGAAATTATAAATTTAATTTCCAAAATTTCTATTAAATTAAATTAACAAAACATTATTCCATTCATGATTGTCAAATAGATGGATTTAACATTGGATTCAAAACTATTACATAAATATTTTCCAATTTCAACTTAATTTTCAATTAACGTAATAATTAATGTTTAATTCTACTTAATTGAAATAAATCTAATTACTAAACTTTAAATTCCAATAAACTAATAAATCCTGCCTTCCATTCTTTTAATTCAACTAATTGCCCTATTATGGATTATATTACATTATTGAATCAATTATCAATTTATGGGAAGAATTATTAATGGCTTACTCTTATTACATTAACAATTACCATCTTATTCCAATTTCAAATTAATATAGAAATATATTTCATTCACTTACAAATAAATTCATTTATTATAGATTTCCTTCCAATTAATTAAAATTGATTTCTATAAATTGATTTGATTAAATTGCCAAGTGTATCCATAAATTACTAAATTTATTTATGTGGTTTCCAACTTTTAATTTCATCAATTACTGCCTTGTAAATAAACTTACGCTTCTATTCAATTTACATTCACCTTTCCGTTATTATATTAATTCATCATTAAAGTAACCTTTACTTACTTTTATAAGTTATTACTTACCAACACAGGTTAAAATTCCATATACACACAAATTTTAATTAATTGTCATTAACCCTGTATTATTTCATTACATAAATTCATATTTACATCCACTTCCGTATAAAAATTTTGTAACCAATTTATAACATTTACATTGTTTCACTTATTGGAATTATATCCAAGTTATTAACAGTTAACTTACATTTATACTGTTGCAAATCATTCTAGTTATTATTTCCGAACAATTACATACAGAACATTGATTTTATTTAATCACTATTTATTATTATGAATTCATTAATTAATTCACTAATTGCCTTTGTTCTCTTATATTCAATTTATTACCAACTATTCCTATTTGCAGTCAATTATAACCTAAACAGTCGTTTAAATCAATTTGAATTGCATTAAATCGGTTATTCATCAACTGCCATTAACATTACTACCTTAATTTACATACAGTTACAAATAAATCAATATATTATTTCACACATTAATACACTGATTGCATTTGTTTATACTATATTCCATTAAAACTAAGTCATAACATTTGAATTATTATATTAAATTGGAATGTTCATTCAAGTTCATTAATTATTAACTTGCAATAACGTATTTCCTTAATTTACACCCAATTATTGTTAACCATGTTTTATTTCATTAATCAATTCAATACTTACCTCTAATTTCACATATTCAATTTATATCCAGGTATAAACCATTCACTACTTCATTTATTAGAATTTTATTCAAAATTACTAATAAATAGGTTTTAATTACCATTGCTATATTTTATTTTAGCATTCAATACAATATTAATTTATAAAAATTTTATTTCTACTAAATTTAACTACAATATCTTATTAATTAACAAATTTATTTATCAAAATTTACGGGTCGTTACAATGATAGATTATTTGTTTTCAAAACATTTAGATTCTTCTTCCAATGACCCTAGTTCCCATGAGTTTCTTGGCTTAAAGTTGTGATTTTTTTAATGAAGTTTTTGTTAGTCAAGGAGGGTTCTTACATACACTATTCTTCATTGGTGATCGTTCATACAATGCTAGAATAGACCTTTCAATAAAATTAAGATGTGCTCACTGTCTGCACTGTTCCCAGTACATTTGTTTCCAAAGACCTATCGTTTCTTGTTGATAGTGATGTAACTCATCAATGAGCTAGTCATTAGTATACGATGATACAACATTAAAGTTATTTATTGCTTGACCTTCTTTCCTTATGGAGAAAAACTGGTGAAAGAGGTTGGTGATGGAATAATCATTAATATAGACGAACTATTTTAAGAAGGAGATGCTTTTGATGAGGATGAATATGCTTTTGGAAGAAGGTGAATCAGTTGAGAAATAGGTCGAATCGTCGTCGAAGCCAGTCTGAAAAAAATTGTTAAATGATATTTTGTTTAGCCGGTTTATATAATAATCTGTAAAGTATTAATAGTGATGAGTATTTATGGTTATTATTCATTTTACCACTAATGTAGTCTAAACTATTTACGGTATTTTAGTTTTTTGGTAGAAATGTTCTTATCATTTTAAAATTTCAGGAAATGATTTTCTATCTTTAGTTTGAGGTAATGGTTTTGTGGAGAATTATTAGAGATAGTTAGGATTTAATTCTATAGATTTCAAGTCATATATTTTAATGAAGCTCTAGTAAGGAGATGATTATAAGTTTTCATTGTAGTTTTTTAAAACTATTTTCATTCAATGGTTTAGTTAAAAATTTACGATTTGGTTTTCAAAAGTTCCAAATTCAAGTGATATTACTTCTTTTTCTATATAGTCTCGTAAAAAACAATGTCAAATGTCAATGTGTTTTCTTCGTGAATGATTTATCGAACTTTTTGAAAGATTTATGGCACTTGTATTATCATAACAACTTTATGATTTATGTATGTCAATACCAAATCTCTAAGTGTCTATTGCATGTATATAACTTGTGCACATGCCAAACCAGAAAATATGTATTCCGTTTCCCACATCGATAATGAAACATAATTTTGTTTCTTACTAAACCATGGTATTAGAGACCGTTCGATAAAGTGACATGTACCGCTTATACTCTTTCTATCCATTCAACGTCCTTCGAAGTCAGCATCGCTGTAAGATACTAGCTCTAAAGGACATTCTTTTGGGTAAAAAAGTCCATAGTCTCTAGTGTTGTTTAAGTAGCACAAAAATTATTTTATGGCACACAAATGTCGTTCTTTGGGATTTGCTTGAAACCACACACTAATAGACACTCATCATAATATCGGGGCGACTAGCAGTTTAATACAGTAAAGAGCCGATCATACTTCTATAGAGTTTTTGATTAATGCTCTTTTCATTTTCATCTTTATTGAGATGAATTGTAGTGCTAAGGTGTCAGGTGATGTGTTTTGCATTTTCAATCGGTTTATTAAATTATTTCATAATTTTTCTGATTATTAAAAATACCATTACTTAATTGTTTAATTTGTAGACCAAGAAAGTAGGAGAGTTCTCTCCCATGTGAGACATCTCGAATTCACTTTTCATTATATTTGAACACTTGTTACATAAGTTTTCATTTGTACTAACAAGTTTTCAAATGTAGAACCTAATATGATATCAATGACATAAACTTGTATAATCAATATATCTTTCTTATCTCATTTGATGAATAGTGTTTGACCAACTTTTTCTGTCTCGAATCCAAAAGCTATAAGATAGCTCTTTAGTTGTTTACATCAAGCACGGGTTGCTTGTTTCAAACCATAAAGAGCTTTCTTAGGTTTGTAAACATGATTTGAGAATTTTTCATATGTAAAAAGTAGTAGTTGTTCTACAAAAATATTTTCATTAATAAAACCGTTTAAAATGCATTTTTAACATCCATTTGATAAAGTTTAAAGTTAAGGTGATAGTAGAAGGCTAGTAAGAAACATATTGCTCCTAGTCTGGCGACGTGAGCAAATTTTTCTTCGCAGTCTATTCCTTCTTGATTATAACCTTGTGCTACTAGCCTAGCTTAATTTCAAGTTATATTACCATTTTCATCAGCTTCATTTTTATACACCTACTTCATGCTAATGACTGTTTGATCATTTTGTCTTGGAACCAAATCCCGAACATCATTTCATCCAAATTAATTTAGTTCTTCTTGCATAGGTAAAATCCAACAATCATCCACTGAAGCCTCTTTGAAGTTTTCAGGTTTTGTAACAATAAAAGTTACATATCCCATTTGATTCAATTGATGTCTAGTTTTAATATTTGTTTTTACTTCACCAATTATATTTCCTATTGGATGATCTTTTAAGATATGTGGAGGAGTTTTAAGTTTATTTTCAATTGAAATTTCTATAGTTTGTTGTTTTTTATTTTGAATTATAGTATCTTGAGGTCGATTTTCAATCGTTGATTGTTCGGTAATTTCTTCTTCATTGTAACGACCGCCTTTCCTCCAAAGAAAGACGCATCGCTAAGAAGAAAGAAAGGGATAGAAAAGAGAAAAGAAAGGAAAGAAAGAGACAGACAACATCAGAATCTCACAGCGGAACGAATAAATTATATTATATCACATAAAACTTTACATAGTATCACATACATCAGAGTTAAACAGCTAATACAACACAAACTAGACAATTATAAACTTCTGTCTAGCAATTACAATTCAAGTACATCAGAGAAAAACTGATACAACTCAAACACAGCGGAACCACGAAATATATCTACACGCTGAAGCCTCCTGCTCCATTATCTCCTCCAGAACTCGTCAAAGCAATCCTGAATCACTTGACTACTCATACGTAATATGAGTATCCAAGAGTTTAATAAAACAGAAAATAAACACTCGGGTCAGACAGGGGTCTGGTGTGAGTAAACGGGGATAAAAGTTGCTTAACTTTAGAAAATCCTTTGAAAAGAAAAGGTATCACGTAAGACTTCCCACACATAAACATTGAAAAGTTTTTACCTTACGCTAACCAAAACATTTGATAGGAAATCCAATGATATTATAATAGTGTCTAGGGTTTTCAAATAAATAAGAAATAGCCGAAATTGTTACATGATTAAATTCCAGCTACTAGCCACAAAAGTGGGTAATACAATCAAAACCGTAGGGTCTCATAGGAAGAATGGGTTTCCATCAATGGCAGGGCTACTAGGGTACCGCCCGTCATAGTACGTGGCCTAAATCACCGTACCGAGGAGCCACCCAAACTCCCCTGCAACACAAAGCCGGAACCATTCCTTACTGAACAGTTCCGAACAAGACCACCCCGCAGATTGGCCGTCACCAACTGCCACACAACCGAATATAAAGGGACCTCTAGACAGGGGTGAGTCTTGCTCTCCAGTGGGAGCTACCCACGAAGCCTTGCTGCACCTCCCCTGTTTTAGCCATTCCCGATTGATGAGGCTTGAGGTTACGATTACCTTTATAGGACATATCAATCTTAGAATGCTCATCGTCCACCTGACGATGTTCTGAAAGCATTCAATCCATACAAGTTCATTCCGAGTTCGAACGAAACCGAAGGCATTATCTCGTTACACTCGTATTGGAATCACCCTCAGAGTTAATGACGGTAACCGTTGCACTCAAAATCACCATCTCGAACCTATAAGTACTATTACGTCAAACTCATTACGGAATCACCCACAGAGTTATACTGACGTACAGCCCTTACACCTCGAGTCTTCACTTGCTCCACTTGGATTAACGACCTAACATTTAATCTGGAATCGATATGGTTTTCGGATATCCAAATTTGGAGATCTGATCCCGGTCTCATCGAAACCAAACGCCATCTTAATGTCCAAGTTGTACTTAAGGGTTTTGAACAATTAACTCATTTTATTATTATCTATTTCACACAGATAAATAAACTACATATCACAATAGATAATCATATTCCCATCATAAACGGATAATCTATATCATTATCACAAACAGATAATCATCACAACCAAATAATCCATCACAAACCATCATACATAAACCAATCATCCATATCATACAGATACAACTAATCTCATTACTGAGATCACAACCATTCAATCTATAACATCCATAAGCAATGATTCATTAACCATCAATTATAATTAATTTAAAATGAATTAAATTAATTACAACCATCTTTAATTAAATTAAATTAAATTAAATTAATTACTCATTTGAATCCTGCTTAACATCCATTAATTAATTAACCCAGTTAATTAATTATTTCCTAAGTATTTAACTTGATTAAGCACTTTTGATTAATCATCCTCTAATTACAATAAGTAATTAGTCTTTAATTAATTTTCAAAATTAATTAACCTTATTCATAAGTAATTAACATTTAATTACTCACTTATTAATTAATTAATTAATTATTATTTATCCTTAATTAATTATAATTAATTAATCACTTAATTAATTAATTATTTCTTAACTAAACAATCATTAATTACATCATTAATTATTATAATTAATGATCTCTAATATTTAAGTAAATTACTTAATTAAAATTAATTACATTTAGTAATTAATCTAATTATTAATCACCTTGATTAATATTAAATTTAGTAGTTAATTATCTTTAATTACTCATTAATCAAATTAATTATCCAATAATTAATTATCTTCATTAATTAGTTCCTTAATTAATTACAGAAGTAATTATCCAAATTACTTTATTAAAATAAATCACCTTCCACTAATTACATTCCGGTAATTTATCATTCATTACTTCTCTAAGAAATCCTGCTTAATATTCATTAAGTAATTACACTCTTAAAATCATTAGATGGTTTACTTAAATTAATTAAACTAAATTAATTTACATAAACAAACCACAATGTCAAAATTAATTACAATAAGTAATTAATTCCTTAATTACTTTAACAATTAATTATACTTAACAAATTACAATTAATTATATTCAATTAATTAATTCAGTTAATTATCAAAATTAATTATATCAATTAATTACTTAATTATCCTTAGGTAATTATCACTATTTATTAATTATCAACATTTCAACAATTATATACTTAAGGAAATTTGAATTAGATTAGTTATTAATAAATCATTTCTAATTAAAAATTAATCTAAACCATTATTTAAAACCAAATAATTAAGTAAATTCTTAATTATCTTAATTATTTTGAAAATAATTTATTTACTTATCAAATGACTCACTTACATTCAAAATATATTAAAACAATACATTTCTAAAATTAAATTTAAATTCCATTTAAAAATTTAATATTTAAAAGGTTTAACTATTTAAACATTAATCCAAATTTAAATAATTATAAATCTTAAAATAAAAATGAATGTTAAAGAACATTACTTAAATATAAAAGAAAAGTGTAAAACAAAATTACTTGATTAAAATAAATCAAGCTTTGAAAATAAATTAATTATTTTAACTTTAATTTTAAATTAACACTTCATATTTCAAATTCAAATATTAAATAAAATAAATTCTTTCAAGTTAAAATCTTATTTGAAATCAAATTCTTTTAAAACATTTGAATATGTTCATTTTCATTTTTTTTATTTACAAACTGTTTGAATTCAAAACTGGTTTGCAAAGTAAACTTGAAGACTGTTTTAACTTGATTTCAAAACAGATTTAAATCTTGCTTAAAACATTTAAATCAGTTCAAAATTTAAAAACTTACAAAAACTGTTGAATCAAAAATCTGGTTTTTAAAAGTAACCTGAAAACTGTTTTAATCTTGATTTAAAACTAAATTCAAATCTTGTTTAAATTTTAAAATTTTCATTTTTAAAAACTTTGAATTTCAAATTTCATTTGAATTCAGATTCAAGTTACACTTGAATCAAGTTTCAACTTAAAAATATGAATTTCATTTAATTTAAAAAAAAACTACAAAACCTCAGGTTTACCCTGCAGCTACACTAACCCGAGAAACCTATAATTTACTTCGAGTTCTTAAGCTACCTGCTCCGAGTCAAAATCAAAAACACCCGAGTTTTACTTCGAGTAAAATACCCTGCACAACCCAGAAGTGCACCAGACTCCAACATGTATGGTGCATATGCACCGTCACCTCGACGAACTCCAGCCACTGCAACCTACTGCTACAAATCACTGACCATCGCCTATTATGGTTACGACCACCTAATTTCCAGAGCAGCTCACAATTCCAAAATTTCAGGTTGATCAAAACAACCTGAAACACAACCACAAACCCTTATCAAAATCTGTTAACAACCATAGGCTCGCCTCTGACCATCATCTTCACTGTAGTCCCCGGCTAATGATCCATCTACACTCCCTCTACAACCTCTCAAATCCCTACCACACTCGATGCAACAGTGTGTATGTGCAGAATCCCAAAACTTCAACACTACAAGTCTAGGGTTTGAAACCTGGAAAACCCAATCCCCATCTCCTCTCTCTCTCTGATCATCTATTGCCAAAATTCCTCCATTCTTACATCAGCACTCCACCTACAGGAAGCATCCCAACCCCCAAATTTCACTAGCTTAACAGTCAAACCCAAAATTTCTAATTCTGTTCAAAACAGAATTTCTAATTCCACAGTCCATTTTAAAAGGTGAAATTTGTTTTAAAATTTCTGATTTCCAACATATATTCATGTTAAAATCTTGTTTTAAATAGTTAATGATGTTGATACTTTTGTTTTATTTCAAAATGTTTACTGCAGAGTTGTTTCAGAGGGTAACATACTTCAGTTCTAACTTATTTTAACTAAATCATAATTTTATAAAACCTACATTTATACTAAACAACATATTTTGTTTACACATATTAGTTTCTAACAAAAATTAAACAAGTGAATAAAGTTTTTCTATTGAACTTATTTTAAAACAGAAAACTGTAAATCAGGATTACTGTAATCCCATACATATATATATCTATATATATTCACACAACATATTGATCTCAAATAAAATCATACAAGCATACACAATCTTACATATTCACATGCAACAGATAGATTCCACTTCTTGCATTGAGGTTCTCACAAAAAAATAAATAAATAACAGAGCAGTTTTAATCACCCAGATTTTAATTTATGTGAACTAATACTTTCATTCAGGAAATTTTATATAATTTTTATTTAAAAGAAACTGTTTTTAAAATAAGAATTTTACTCACCTTTTTTAAATTGAAGATGCAGAAATCAAATTAGATGCAGATTTCATTTTCCAGGAACTGTTTTGAAACTGCATGTTGAACCTTGGCTTGCATTTTGATTACAGAAATTGCCTTAACTTGATGATGTAATTTGTTTGAACATGCATGCAGACTTTCCTAAATTTTGAATTGGAGTAGAACTTCCAGTTTGATGCAGATCCACATTCAAATGCTCAGATTTGGAGTTTGATTTGGCAGATTTAAGAAGGTTTTGGTTTTGCAGATTTGAGAATTAATTTTGCAAATTTTCATATGAATTGAGTAAATAGGTTTTGCAAAAATTTGATTGAATCTTTGGGTTTTGATTTTACTGAAATTTGATTCTCAGATTTCAAATGAGAATAAGGTTTGAACAAAGAAAAAGCATTTGTTATATTTCTTATTTAAAAGAATAAATTTCAAGAATAAATTAGCTTGCCACTTGTTATGTTTATTATCTCAAATTTTTACAAGTGTCTATTTTATGTTTTAAGAGTCTAACACATGTTCATTTTAATAATTAAAAGCAACTCCTTAATTTTAAAAAGGTTCTTAAATCTCTTCTAAAACATTTACTAATTTTAAATTTAAGATGTTTTAGATGTTTATTAACATTTAGTCTTTAAATAAATACATATAAATTTCCTTATAACATTTCCATTTTAATGTTTGCTTAATTATTTTTAAAATAATAAATAATATTTAAAACAAATTTGCAAAAGAGAAAAGTTTTAAAAAGAAAAATAATTTTGAATTCATTTTATTCAAGAGTTTTCAAACCAAATGTTATAATTTAACATGAATGAATTAAATTTATTTCAAAGAAAACAAATTTGCTTTAAAATAAACAAAATAAATTTTATTATAAAACAAAATTTAAACTGTATTTATTTTAATAAACAAACTAAATACTTACTTACATTTCTATGAAAATATAAGATAGATTTTTAAAACAAACTTTTGAAAAGTTTTCAATACCAATTTAAATCAAATTAATCAATTTTACATTTATATACAATAAATAGAAAATATTCTTTATTAAATTTAAATTTTGAATTAAAATCAAATCTTCTATTTATAATGTATAAACATTTATACATTATAAATAAAATCTTTAAATCAGCTTAGAAAGATGAATTTATTACTTAAATATTTTTAACATTTGAAAACAATTAGATTCTCAATTTAAATTAAATTATTATTATTTTGAAAAGAATATCATTTGACAGATTGAACATTTATCAATCTTCAAAAGAAAATCCCTGTTTGAATTAGACTATTAAATCAATATTTCACATTTTTAAAATAATTATTAATGAAATTATTAAATAATTATTGCCTAAAATTTCCGGGACATCACATTCCTCCCCCCTTAAAAGAATTTCGTCCCCGAAATTTAAAAGCAAAGGTAATTTAATAATTCCATATAGATTTTAAAATTTAAAAGAGCAATCATGTGTTATCAACCAAATTCTAGCAGCCATAGCAACCAATTCAAACAAACAATTCTAACTATCCAGATAAAATTCTAGATAGGATTCCTAGCGTTTCCCGGGTACAAACACCGGGACACTCGCTCTACAGAATCTAAACTAGCTACACCACTCAGATCTAGAGCTCCTATATATCTAGATCTATAAATCTAAACAGGATACTGGACTACAGACAAGTCTTCCAAATCTCCCAGAGCTACTGATTCTAAAACCAATGGTAGATCATACACGTATTCCCTCAGAGATATGTGAATTACATAACAAATTCTAGCCATCCGAACTGGCAATTCAATCCTGTAGACCAAACACTTAATCCTCAAGAGAAAACAGAAAGATCCAATACTCATATTCACAAATCTCTCGTGACGATCCTGGGCTGCCCTCAACTCTAGGTCAATCAAATCTACCACACAACTCTACTACACAAATATCAGAAGACTTCAGACAAACTACTCTTATTCTGGAATAGCTGCCACCATGCTTCCACTGCGCAACTCTGATTCGAGAATGTCGTTGATGAACACAAGTACAACTTAATCAACTTATCCCGGAATATTGTTCATCAAATTCCATAAAATCTCAGTGACCTATCTGATTCGGTCACAACACCACAACAAAAATTCAACCAGAAAACATGATCCGATTAACCTGTCGGCTTAAACAGATCTCTTTCTCAAAGAGCCTTCCTACTATGATGAACCATCGGTAAAACTCCAAGAACCAAGTCGAAACAGAACTCAAACTCTCGATGTGGATGCAAATCTGGACCTCTTCGAAGATATCCAGAAAATACCACTTCGATATCTCAAACATCCTCTAAAGATGTTTCAATCCCAACAAGATCACTCAGAGAACTTCCGAACCATCGCAAGTCACTTTTGCGATTCCACTCAGTTCAGATCCCAAGAAATCGTTCTCACTGCAAAATCAGAACAGCTAAAACCTTCTATCCAAAAGAAGAACTAGTGGTCTACCTCATAACCACTAACATCACTCCTATCTGGGCTTCTAGAAGAAATGGACAAGCTCCACCATCTGCCCGGACTACTGACAGAAGAATCACAGAGATTTCTGAACCACCGAAGGACAAGCCATTCACTGCTGCAACTGCTGCCAAAACTTCCTTATCCAAAAGCTCATCGAATCACAAAGCTACACCAGCCTCTTCACAATAGAGCCTTCAGAAGACAGATATTTCGCAGGAAACTCGCTCTCAAACCAAGCACAAAACACTATGCCAAACTGAGTCTCAACTCAAATATAGATAGAACTCCTTTCTAAGGTTTCCAAGATACCATTTCTGGCTTCTATACTCCCAATTGATCCAAACTCAAGAAAATCCACTCACACGAGTGCAACCAAGCTTACAATCTAAAGATGAACTCCGAATCTTGAAAAGATTTCCTTCAGAGGTTTGGTGAAATCCTTCACCAACTGCAGAACTACTCAAGATGCCCAATACTGCCTTAGCAGATTACTTCCAACCTCAAACACTCGAACTCCAGTCATTGGTAGTTGTGTTACACACACCACTACCCTAACTACCTTTATTACTTATATTGGAAAACCTGAACAGGTAACCCAATCTAATAGGTAGAAATATATATATATATATATATATATATATATATATATATATATATATATATATATATATTCAAAATTACATATACGCTCTCTCAAGAAGGACACCACTCCAGAGCATAGGTATTCGCTCAACCTTGTGCTCTGATACCACAATGTAACGACCACCTTTCGCTCCGAAGAAAGATGCATCGCTAAGAAGAAAGAAAGGGATAGAAAAGAGAAAAGAAAGGAAAGAAAGAGACATACAACATCAGAATCTCACAGCGGAACGAATAAATTATATTATATCACATAAAACTTTACATAGTATCACATACATAAGAGTTAAACAGCTAATACAACACAAACTAGACAGTTATAAACTTCTGTCTAGCAATTACAATTCAAGTACATCAAAGAAAAACTGATACAACTCAAACACAACGGAAGCACTAAATATATCTACACGCTGAAGCCTCCTGTTCCATTATCTCCTCCAGAACTCGTCAAAACAATCCTGAATCACTTGACTACTCATACGTAATATGAGTACCCAAGAGTTTAATAAAACATAAAATAAACACTCGGGTCAGACAGGGATCTGGTGTGAGTAAACGGGGATAAAAGTTGCTTAACTTTAGAAAATCCTTTGAAAAGAAAAGGTATCACGTAAGACTTCCCACACATAAACATGGAAAAGTTTTTACCTTACGCTAACCAAAACATTTGATAGGAAATCCAGTGACATTATAATAATGTCTAGGGTTTTCAAATAAATAAGAAATAGCCGAAATTGTTACATGATTAAATTCCAGCTACTAGCCACAAAAGTGGGTAATACAATCAAAACCGTAGGGTCTCGTAGGAAGAATGAGTTTCCATCAATGGCAGGGCTACTGGGGTACCACCCGTCACAGTACGTGGCCTAGATCATCGTACCGAGGAGCCACCCTAACTCCCCTGCAACACAAAGCCGGAGCCATTCCTTACTGAACAGTTCCGAACAAGACCACCCCGCAGATTGGTCGTCGCCAACTGCCACACAACCGAATATAAAGGGACCTCTAGATAGGGGTAAATCTTGCTCTCCAGTGGGAGCTACCCACGAAGCCTTGCTGCATCTCCACTGTTTTAGCCATTCCCGGTTGATGAGGCTTGAGGCTACAATTACCTTTATAGGACATATCAATCTTAGAATGCTCATCGTCCACCTGACGATGTTCTAAAAGCATTCAATCCATACAAGTTCGTTCCAGGTTCGAACGAAACCGAAGGCATTATCTCGTTACACTCGTATTGGAATCACCCTCAGAGTTAACAACGATAACCCTTGCACTCAAAATCACCATCTCGAACCTATAAGTACTATTCCGTCAAACTCATTACGGAATCACCCACAGAGTTATACTGACGTATAGCCCTTACACCTCGAGTCTTCACTTGCTCCACTTGGATTAACGACCTAACGTTTAATTTGGAATCGATGTGGTTTTCGGATATCCAAATTTGGATATCCGATCCCGGTCTCATCCAAACCAAACGCCATCTTAATGTCCAAGTTGTACTTAAGGGTTTTGAACAATTAACTCATTTTATTATTATCTATTCCACACAGATAAATAACTACATATCACAATAGATAATCATATTCCCATCATAAACGGATAATCTATATCATTATCACAAACAGATAATCATAACAACCAAATAATCCATCACAAACCATCATACATAAACCAATCATCCATATCATACAGATACAACTAATCTCATTACTGAGATCACAACCATTCAATCTATAACATCCATAAGCAATGATTCATTAACCATCAATTATAATTAATTTAAAATGAATTAAATTAATTACAACCATCTCTAATTAATTTAAATTAAATTAAATTAATTACTCATTTGAATCCTGCTTAACATCCATTAATTAATTAACCCAGTTAATTAATTATTTCCTAAGTATTTAACTTGATTAAGCACTTTTGATTAATCATCCTCTAATTACAATAAGTAATTAGTCTTTAATTAATTTTCACAAATTAATTAACCTTATTCATAAATAATTAACATTTAATTACTCATTTATTAATTAATTAATTATTATTTATCCTTAATTAATTACAATTAATTAATGACTTAATTAATTAATTATTTCTTAATTAAACAATCATTAATTACATTAATAATTATTATAATTAATGATCTCTAATATTTAAGTAAACTACTTAATTAAAATTAATTACATTTAGTAATTAATCTAATTATTAATCACCTTGATTAATACTAAATTTAGTAGTTAATTATCTTTAATTACTCATTAATCAAATTAATTATCCAATAATTAATTATCTTCATTAATTAATTCCTTAATTAATTACAAAAGTAATTATCCAAATTACTTTATTAAAATAAATCACCTTCCACTAATTACATTCCGGTAATTTATCATTCATTACTTCTCTAAGAAATCCTGCTTAATATTCATTAAGTAATTACACTCTTAAAATCATTAGATGATTTACTTAAATTAATTAAACTAAATTAATTTACTTAAACCAACAACAGCATCAAAATTAATTACAATAAGTAATTAATTCCTTAATTACTTTAACAATTAGTTATACTTAACAAATTACAATTAATTATATTCAATTAATTAATTCAGTTAATTATCAAAATTAATTATATCAATTAATTAGTTAATTATCCTTAGATAATTATCACTATTTATTAATTATCAACATTTCAATAAATAAGGAAATTTGAATTAGATTAGTTATTAACAAATCGTTTCTAATTAAAAATTAATCTAAACCATTATTTAGAACCAAATAATTAAGTAAATTCTTAATTATCTTAATTATTTTGAAAATAATTTATTCACTTATCAAATGACTCACTTACATTCGAAATATATTAAAACAATACATTTCTAAAATTAAATTCAAATTCTATTTAAAAATTTAATATTTAAAAGGTTTAACTATTTAAACATTAATCCAAATTTTAATAATTATAAATCTTAAAATAAAAATGAATGTTAAAGACATTACTTAAATATAAGAGAAAAGTTTAAAACAAAATTAATTGATTAAAATAAATCAAGCTTTGAAAATAAATTGATCATTTTAACTTTAATTTTAAATTAACACTTCATATTTCAAATTCAAATATTAAAGAAAATAAATTCTTTCAAGTTAAAATCTTATTTGAAATCAAATTCTTTTAAAACATTTGAATATGTTCATTTTCATTTTTTTATTTATTTACAAACTGTTTGAATTCAAAACTGGTTTCCAAAGTAAACTTGAAAACTGTTTTAACTTCATTTCAAAATAGATTTAAATCTTGCTTAAAACATTTAAATCTATTCAAAATTTAAAAATTTACAAAAACCGTTGAATCAAAAATCTGGTTTTTAAAAGTAACCTGAAAACTGTTTTAATCTTGATTTAAAACTAAATTCAAATCTTGTTTAAATTTTAAAATTTTCATTTTTAAAAGCTTTGAATTTCAAACTTCATTTGAATTCATATTCAAGTTACACTTGAATCAAGTTTCAACTTAAAAATATGAATTTCATTTAATTTAAAAAAAAACTGCAAAACTTCAGGTTTACCCTGCAGCTACACTAACCCGAGAAACCCATAATTTACTTCGAGTTCTTAAGCTACCTGCTCCGAGTCAAAATCAAAAACACCCGAGTTTTACTTCGAGTAAAATACCCTGCACAACCCAAAAGTGCACCAGACTCCAACATGTATGGTGCATATGCACCGTCACCTCGACGAACTCCAGCCACTCCAACCTACTGCTACAAATCACTGACCATCACCTATCATGGATAAATCTCACAATATCCCCAATGTCAAACCTGATGTCCCATGATGAAACCCTAAATTCATTTGATCTAGGACATCGATGCCATCACCATTGAACCATAGTTGTCGATTCGAGCTTATTCCTATCTTGTTCTATAGTAGCAATGATAAAATGACAATGGTGATGGTGATAATCTACCTCTGTAAATAGGGTAGGGGAGGTTCATGCTCGATGATACCAATATCGCATGTGGATGAACAATGAAGTTTTTTTCAAAAAACAAATCAATTCAAAAATCTAAAGTCATGTATATATGAGAGTATGTGTGTGCATGTGCACGCGTGTGTGTAATGTGTGTGTGATGGCTATTTAGACTCAAAATAAACACAATAGATCTTGACCATTAGATCCCATTGTGTTTATATTTGGGGTTAAAATCAAGAGCAATCCAATGGTTAAGATCCGTTGTGCCACAAACTTGTACCCTAATAGAGTTTACCTATATATACTACTTTAATTTAGAAGGTCTTAATAGTTGTTAAATAATTATATATATATATATATATATATGCATAATAAATAAAATTTACTCGATGATTCACTCGGTCGATAACACCTTGAACTATCAACACTGAATGATGGAATTGCAAAGACCATCATTAAGATATAATTTATCAACGAGGAGATGGAATTTTTTGTGTGTGTGGTAGCAGGAGACTCTACGTATTTATTAATAGAATTATATGCTGCTAAAATATCTCCTTAATATATTTTCATAATTAAGTTTTTATTAATTAATTAGTTCCATCAACCCATTAAATAATAAACCATTTAATTATTATTAATATGATCGGTTATCTAATTATTAATTCCCTGCCCTGGGAAGCATTTATATAAGTATTATTTCTTCTCTCTTTGGCTTAGGCTTTATGGCATATCTCCTTTTTAATTAATTTTGTTGTCTTAGTTGTCATTTCCCATCTTTTCTATCTTTTGTTTTGTTACAAATAAAGTAGTAAGGACTAGCCAACCCTTTTTTCCTTTTAATAAAAGTATAGTTTTGACACTTAAGGTTCGTAATATTTTTAAGTCAAAAGACTACTGCACGTTGTCACATGAGATCTACCATTTGACTTCATAATTAACATATAAAAGACTTTCAATGAGCTGTTCTATAATCATATCAAACACATACATAATCCCTTGGTGCTTCCAAAGGTTTTAAATAATTCACCATCCACCACATAGAGAGCATTATGTACAATAGTCTTGATGGATATATCGATATTCAGTTCTTGATATATCTTGACCAAGAACATTTTAGAACAAGTGTTAAATTTATACTATTCAATAGTCATGGTTACGAACACATTTATAATTAGTTGATTAAATGCTTTTTAAGGATTTTATACTTGTATATAATTGATTTTTTTAAAATATTGCTTACATCTTTTATATAAAAATATATACCATAGAAAATAAAACCAAAAGCTTACTTTATTTCGAGCTTGGTTTACTATAAGAGTTAGTTATATGATCAAATCACATAATTGTCCTTAGAGACCACCTTTAACTCTATCAATCTGCAATTAGCACTTGAGGCTAATCATGGCGTCCCATAACCACTCTTGATCAGTTATTCTAGATAAATCGAGAAAGGGCCTTAGTGAGTGGATCTGTTATATAATTATTTTGTACTTTTCGATTATACTTCTTTATCAGTGATAATTTTTTTTTTCACATGGTAATTACAAAAACGTTTCTTGACTGCTTATTGAGCTATTGGTTCCTATCGCAATCTATGTCACATCATTGCCATTTCTAACTTTCTTATAAATTTGCACACATATACTACTTTAATTGCAAAACTATTCAAGGTAATGTACTTGGCCTTCATAGTTGAATTTGCCACAACCTCTTATTTGGGACATTTCCAACTTAAGTTCTTAGTTAAAGGTAAACATGAATTTATGATTAGCTTATTATTTTAGATGTCACTTACTGTGCAGTTAAAATCCCACAAAATCCTTGTTGTAGCCCATAATACTCTTTTACCGCTATGTTTTTTCCAGTATAGCACTCTTAAATATTAGATCCGCTTTAAACCACACTATTTTCTGCTACACCCTCTAAATCAAGGGTATTTAGCACCCGCTTTAGCAACATTAGTATGAAATGATCGATTTGACTAGTTTTCTTATGAACCGAATTAACAAAGGTAGGGCTAAGACCTAATTTTATGGAATAAGTGTTCAATATAAGTTAAAAATATATTGTAGTCATCAAATTTGGACCATATAAATCATGATATTCTTTAGTTTTGTTAAACAAGATCGAACAATATTTCTTTTGTTTGCACAAATATGTGAGAATGAGAATAAATTAACTTCAAATATTTTGTTCTATATATAATGAAGCTTTTTGCACCTTTACTATTTTTCGCTATATCCCCGCTTTATCCCCACTATAACTTTTTGCTCCTCCATCGCTATGGAATCGCTTTAATCGCACATGTCACGTCTGAAGTTCATGTTCGAACTCTCCTTCATAAAGAGTTCGTTTTTTCAATAAAAAGTCGCTAGTATTTTGTAAATGCTTGAGAATAGTCACAACTATCATTCAATGATTTTTAACTCAGATTTAATATTTTCTTGCTACAATAAGCGCATAAGCAAATTTTGGTGTAGTATATAACATACTATATATTATTATTTATGATGTATTAAGAATCCATCTCATATTCTCCATATCAAACATTTTAATATAGTATTTACATACATTGAGTAATACAATCCCACCATCCTCTTATTTTGAGTATAAAGGACGATTCTTTCAAATCCTACATCGAGAATTGATCAACCAAGGTTTAACTACTTTTAACGTTGTAACGACCCCACCACTATGCCCAGTTCAGTAAAGAACATTACTAGTAATGTCGTCTGCTAATCCAAAGAATACGGCTGGTTAAGGGCGTTCGAATGTGAATATATCTTTACACTAACACTAACACATCTTATTTAACTTTTTAAGGATCTAAACTAAAATTTAGACGTGTACAGTATTAATACAAAGTAATAAACACACTGATAAAAAATATTCAGAATAGTATATAATATAGATAAATCAGAATCAGAGTCATAGATCACAGCGGAATAAAATACATCATCATATACATAATATAATGTGAGTCTACAAAATATCAGTACTAGATCCACATAAATATATACATTATATCCAAAATCTTGTATCAGGTACAAAGTCACTACTATATAATATAGATGACATAAACTCCTAACTATCAATATATACAAGTATGAAGTAAACTAAAACTATCAAAATAGTTTACTTTAATGCTAGCCCAAAATCTAAAGGCCAATGGGTCCCTGTACCTATAAAGTCTCGGTCTGACCCGAGTATTAAAATAATAAACGGGTCAGGCTATATCTAAATAAAAGGTGAGATATGAATATCATAACTTTATGACTCAAAATAATAATCCATATACAATATGCTGAACAAACCATCATAATAAGGCATATTAATTAAGTTCACTACTTTATAAATTCATAAATGACTTAACTCTAAAATAAGTCATCTCAAAACATGCCTAAAACCCAAAAATCTCTAAAAGGCATATCAAACCAATAGATACATATCTCAAATTTTTTACTTAGACTAAATAAGCGATAAATAAAATATGCCCAAAAAAATTACTCAAATAAGGCATATCAAACAAATCACCATTTCATAAATACATATCAAGTCTCAATAGACTATCATCTTAAGATATGGTGGTAACCAATTCAAAATTCTTCAAAGCCATAAAGGATACATAATATCCATAGTTAAAATCTCTGAATAAATAATCATCAATAATGAAATAATAATGGTAGCCATCTACCAGTTTAGTAAAGTGAAATGAGATCTATCGAAAGGGACCCGCTACATATAAAGAAAGCCTACCGAAAGAGACTGTAGATTAGGAACACTGCTCAAAGAAAAGAGCAGCCGTGTACCTAATCTGTTCTATGCAAATTTACCTTCTGAAAGAGGTAAACATAGTCTAATTGTATAAAAATAATTGATAGGTTGAAGTATCTATAGACTACGATGCATGTAAAAATCTACCTTCCAAAAGAGATGGCTGTATTTACACATAACAAATCTTTTTAAAGAGATCTGCCTACCCAAATCTAAAAAATGTATCGATTCTCAGATTGATGAAAAATGGGTTATCTTCTCTCGGGGATCTATCGGTCTGAAATCCAAACATCCTAAGAAAATACAACTCTAAGTGTTAATTACTGTCACTCTAGTAATCATAAGAATTTAATTAACTGTCCTACACCAGAAAGTAAATTCAAGTATTTAATAAAAGCTAGTAATTTCCACTCAAACTCTGTTTAACAAATTATAATAATAATTGAAAGAATTATACAAAATTTTCCATAAATCATTTATTAAAATTCTTTGCTTTGTAGAAATTTTTTTTTTTACAGATATCCAATTCAAACTTGCATAAAAAGAGCCAAAAGCCAAATACAATTAAGGTCAACAATAGTTTATAGGTAATTAATATAATTTTATCATATAGAAAGTGAATTCTCAAATATTTTATCTATAATTCACTTTTAAACTTCTCACCTTTGTTAATCCATAATAAATAAACTAAAAGAGTTTTACATTTGTTTTTATATATATCAAGATATAATTTTTCCAAATTCACTTTTAAGTCCATATATTCATTTTAAAAAGAGAGTTGCTTATTTACAAAAGTTTTTGAACTCTTTTAAAATCGTTTAAACCTCTTTTATAACAAATCACTTGGAATTAAAATTATTGCTTTCATCATTACTTATCTAAATATTACTATAATTTATCTTTCATCGCTAAAACCTTTCCAAAATCTTATGCTTATTATAGTAAATCTAAAAAGGTTTTATAATTAAATATTACATTTTTTTATAAAAGTTTTGAATATAAATTTTGAAATAAGAAATAAATATAGTTTAACTAAATTCAATAAACCAAGTTCCAATAAGGATCAAACTAGATAAAACTCATTTTGAGAATCTTTTAAAAATATTTAAACAATTCAAACAATAAATCCACCAAAAATGTAGATTTCAAAAGCCAATAGTGCTATATAAGGTATCATTTCCAATATGAAATTACCAATCCGAGTTACATTTTGTAACAAGCCGCTTATTTATCGATTGTATATTTAAATATTTTATTTAAATATTTCATCGTTAGTCGGATTATGGTCTGAAAAGCTACCTTTTGCAAATAGCCGAATTGGGACTCGAGACCACCCCCATTGAGTTCAAAATGACGTTTGCGATTTTTTGAGTATAAACTTTGATATGTTTAGAGTTAGTGGAATTTTACTACTTTTCCACTTAGGGCTTTGGTTTTGTTTCAGCCCATTAGACCCAAGCTTCGCCCCTCTTCTCTTCATTACTTCATTTCTATTTCCTAATACTCAAGATTTAGCAACAATGGAGAAAGGAATGGGAAATTAAAACTCCAAGCCCTAGTTTTCATGCAAATCATGTTCTAGCTCCAAATCCAAAGAGAAGCTATTGTTAAGCATCCTCTTCTTCTCTCCAACTCATTCTCCTTTCAATTTCAGAAATTCCTAAACCTAACTTTTGGAAGGTTCTTCTTTGGAGCTTAGATTCAAGCTCATTTGGGTTGTGTTGAAGTGTGGTTGGTTCTTCCTTTGCTTTCAAGCTTCTCCTTCCTTATTTTTTTGAAAAGGTGAGATTTTTATCTCACATCTAAGTCTATAATTATCTTTGATTGTTAGGTATGAATTCCTAACATTATTATGTGCATTTACTTTTGGTTTGGATTGAATTGGTGAGTATCCCAATTTTTAGTGTTTTGGGTTCAAATCTTTGAAATCCTAACTTTGATGTTTGAACATGTTTTTGGTGATGCATCGAGGAGCATATAGGGACGGGTAGTCGATTGGCATAAACCCTTGGCGCCGTTGCTCGAACGATTGCAATTTGGTCGAGAATTGGCCCTCGTTTAGATAGGCTGGGAAGTGCTGGAAACAGGTTCCGGTCGACCGAACTCAGTAAGCCGGTCGACCGACCTGCTACCAGAACACTTCTCTGTTTCTGGTCCGGTCGACCGAACTCAGTGATTCAGTCGACCGACCTGCACCTGTTTTCCTGTTTTGCCTATTTATGCTCATTTTGCTTTGCTTTTCCAATCTTTAATCGATTATTCTTATCCGATTAGTTGTTATCACCTTTGTCGACTTTAATAACTTCTATTTTTGGAATTTTTGGGTATTTCCACTTTGATGGATTCGGTATCGATTTCTTTGGATTTTCATTCACGTCTTCGAATGTGAATTTTAGTGATTGATTGTTTTTACAATCATTTTTGTGATTTGTCACTTCAAAATATAAAGGTTTTCAATACTAGTAGTGAATATCAAAATACTTTCATCAAAACGATTTCAACACTATTTTATTACAAAGCTCGTTTCTTAAACCGTTTTCCAATCTATTAGTATATATAAACCTTTACCTCACTCGTATGAGAAATCTAATTAAACGGCTTAGTAAAACAAGTGGTATGAAACGCTTGCGTCTACTTCGTAGGTTAATTCTTAGACTTGTTCGATTGAATCTCTTGTGACAATTTTCTAGTGGAGATCTACAATTTGTTCGTAAATATTTAAGTTAAGCTAGTGGCTATGGGACATGAAGCTAAGCTTATATATTTCTAGCTTAGTGTAATTGTCACTTCTTGATGATCGATGATGATCGTTTTATGGTTTAGACTAGCAATGTGCGATTTCTCTTTGTCCATGTGGAGGACTGTACTTCAATTTATTGAGCTTCGTCTCATTTCTCGCACGGGTTGTACCTATTTAGGTGCGTCGATGTTTATTTACACATGGGTCGTATCTATTTAGGTGCGTCGATGTTTATTTACTTCGTGGAGCAATCGACTCAATAAGTCGGGGCATGGGGCGTATCTTTCTAGGTGCGTCGATGTTCGTCTATGCATGGGATGTATCTTTCTAGGTGGGTCGATGTTCGACTTTGCATGGGGTGTATCTTTCTAGGTGCATCGATGTTAGACATTACATGGGGCGTATCTTTCTAGGTACGTCGATGCTTATTTATGCATGGGGTGTATCTTCCTAGGTGCATCGATGCTAGACATTACATGGGGCGTATCTATTTAGGTGCGTCGATGTTTGTCTTTGCATGGGTCATGCCTTTCTAGGTGCGTCGATGTTTGACTGTGCATGGGGCGTCTCTATTTAGGTGCGTCGATGTTCGGTCTATGGAATAGCGTTCCATTAGGGGTTGGCCATCCTCTTTTTCTTATGATTTCTGGATTTCTAATTGATGATTTCTGGAATTTATGTTTCACCAACTTTTACGATTGGCATTGATATGTATGTCATTTATTGTGGCTTGGTAAAGTAAATAAAGAATATGATATTCTTTTTGATGCTATGAGATTCTTGAGATATTTGTATGATTTAGTTGATTTTCTATGTATACTTGTCGCAGTATGACATTTTTGGTTATCATAGTTTTTATTACATCTCTTTTTATATCTCATTTTCTCTGATAATTATAGCTAGACTGATCCGTTTATTATTTTCATCTTAAATAATACTCGAGTCAGACCGAGATGTTACTGGTGCTTCAACTTGACTCCTCTTCTGGAGTTACTATTCTGACTTTTGGCTAACTACTTAGATTAGTAGTTTATTTTGTTGTATACATTTGAGATAGAGACTCCTTGATGTAAACATATTCTTTTATCTAGCACTTGTATCTATTCTTTTGTGTCATTGTGGATCTTGTAGACCACTACTCTGATATACACTTTTATGTGTAATATTCATATCTGTTTCTGCCTTTGTGATATGAATTATCTATGACTGATTTATGTTATGCTTATTTCTATATTTGTTTCCGAAGATATTATAGCCACTGTGTAGTAGCTTTGAGTTTGTATCGGTATGTCGGATTTCCTCTCGAAATGAATTGCATGTTATTCTACTGGCATATCGGTGCTCGCACAAAGCAATTACACGGATGGTCGCTCCTCAACAGCCTTATTCTCCGCGCTAGTTGCTGGCATTACACTGTAGTGTCCTTGGCTAGCGTGGTTATAGAGGTGGGGCGTCATGGCTTGGTATCAAAGCCAAACTTTGGAACAATGTAGAATAATCTAGCAAGGATCATTGTCCTAAGTCTTTCTTAGGAGTCGTGCTTTAGGATTTAATTCGAGTCTTCGTACCGATTCATCCTATTTTCTTTATAATTCCTTGTTTTATCTATCAAGATTGCTTGATATTTACTTTGAGAATAACTTTTTCCTCTTCTTTCTTTCTTTCTTTCTTAAAGAAGAAGAATGGTTAGGTCCAACCGACCCAGTGCGGGTCAATCTAGTGCCACTCCCCATGATGGAGTATTCATGTCTGCTCGGCAGCTTTTAGTTCTCGTGAAGAATGCTCAAGCTGCCGGACCCATTCCAGAGCCTACTCATCCTAGATCCGGTTTTGCACGTTTGTGCAGAGACTATACCGATTTGGGTGGAAGGCCATTCATGGGATCCGAGAGTGTTACAGAAATTCAAGATTGGCTCGAAACATGTGATCGAATCTTTTCTCGCATGAACCTTATTGATCTTCACCGAGTTCAGGTGGCCTCTAGTATGCTCCAAGAAAGAGCATTAGATTGGTATGAGCTTCTGATTTTGAAATAAATGAAGCGGATCTTACTTGAGAGAAATTCCGGGAATGATTCGAATTAAAGTTTGTGCCAGAGGCTGAAAAAGTAACTTTAGCACGGCGTTTTGTCGACCTTGTTCAAGGTGAATCTTCTATGACAGACCGTGTCACATTTTTCGAATCTCTTTCCAAATACAGGGTTGAATACATTAAATACCCCATTGAAGAAAAATCAGAGATTTGTCTATGGCTTGAATAAGATTCTTAAGAAGCCATTACTCCTGAAACTTGAGGTTTCATTTGATCAGCTTATTGATATCGCTCTTCGTCTTGAAGAGGCCGATAGAGAGAGTAATGTTGAAGTTGTGGTTGCCAAACAGAACTTCAATGACAATATGAAGAGGCCTATTAAATTCAAAGGCCCCATTCCCAACAAGAAAGGGAGGCAAGAAACCCTGGTAGTAAAAGCCCTTACCTCTAGTCGTGGACAATGCTACGATTGTGGTTCCACGGACCACTATGCAAGGGAGTGTCCGAAACCTCTTTATTGTCGCTATTGCAAAAATTCGGGTCACCATATAACTGCATGTCCCATACTTCAAAGTAGGAAGGAGGGAAAGCTCAATGTAGTGCAAGCTCCTAGCAACTCTTCTCTTAGTCAAGGTACTTTACATTCAATCCTTGATGCTATTGTTTTATTTCGTGATCTTTCTATTTGAGTTCTTTTTGATATGGGTTCATCTCATTATTTTTATATCAAAAGAACTTGTCGATTCTTTTTCTTTGAATATTTTGGGCTTGATGACTTCTTTGAGAATTGCGAATCCTGTTGGTGGATCCGCAACGCCCAGTTGGTTTCTTGTATTGATGTCGAAATTATTTTATGTGATTTTTCTTTCCGAGCCGATTTTTACTTATGCTTCGGAATTGACTTTTGTAAGGATTGGCTTAATTATTATGAAGCCATATCCTTTGTCCCGTGTGGACTATCCATCTTCGACATTTTCAATCTTTAAGCAGATTTCTATTTTTCTTTGTGATTTTGATTCCAATTTGATGGCATCATTTTATTCTTTAAGCCCTCATCATGAGGAAAGTGTTATTTCTCTCATTTAAATAGTTTTTGAAACTTTTCGGAATTTTTGAGTTTGTCTTAGGATTATCTCCTAAGCAATCTTCTGAGAGGTGTTAGGGTCTTTTTATTTCGACCTTGCTATCGATTTTTATTTGCTACGATTTACGGAAGTTAGCATTCCACTTACCGCATTCCTTCTTGTTATGATTCTTATGAATGACTTATTATGTCATTCAGTTTGCCCATCTTGTTTCATCCATTTTATAAATCGAGTATACTATGAATATCTCGATAATTCCATTCTTGTATTTATTGATTTTGGATGAAAATAGAAATTTAAAATTTTGCAAATCTTTTTCATAAGATTTATTTATAAGTACAATTGAATTTTGATCTTAAACGAGCAAAGGATATTCTCAAACTTTTAAGAGATATTTACATCATATAGAAGATGATTTCGTGATTGTATTGCCCGTTGAGTGCTTTAGGAATTCTGGTTGATGCGCTTGATCAACGTTATCGATAGGAATTTCCTAAACGCTTTGATGAGACAATCAAACACGGTAAATTTCACTTTGAATAAGTAAAATTTTCTTGAAAAATGATTACATAAGTTAATTGTAATTTTGAAAGTTTAGCTTTTCGGGAAAGTAGATTATTTAAAAGAACTCTTTTCCGATACTCTTATTTTTTTGATTACCGAGGGGAACCAAAACTTTACCTTTTGTACTAATTCTAGTCGTATTGGTTTGGATGCCTTTCTCTTGCGAAAGAAGACGTGCTATCACTTGTGCTTATAAATAATTAAAGACTATCGAGAATAGAAATGCCACTCACGATCTAGTGCTCGCGGCTATTATTTTTGCTTCTAGAGTTTGGCATCATCATTTTTGGGGGAGAAATTTATTCTCTACCCCGATCATAAATCTTTGAAATATTTATTTTCTCATAAGGAACTTAATGTTGGCTAGAGTTCCTTGCATCTTATGATCATAGTGTTCTTTGTATACTCCCGGAGGGGAAATCATGTTGCCAATTCCCTTAGTCGTAAGCAACAAGTGGTTGTCTTTTTGATGATGTCCGAATGGAATGATCTTTTACCAAGTTCATCGGACGTTTCGATGTACCTTGTTTTATTGAGCTTCGTCTCATTTATTTTATGGACTAGCATCCGATGTTCTTTTATGGTGTTCGGTTCATTGGACGTACCGTTTTTATACTACGTCGGTGTTTCGAAATTATTCGAGCTTTGGTTCATCTGGCGTACCGTTATTGTACTACATCGTTGTTCCAAATTATTCGAGTTTCTTGTCTCTCGGGCGTACCATTATTGTACTACGCCGTTGTACCGGCTCAATTTTCTGCTACTCATGACGTTTTCCACGTCTTTCGACTATGGAAATGCTTTTAGGTTTCCGATTTTTATTCTTGAGCCTGGTGTTATAGTAGGGATTGAAGTTTCACCAGATTTGACTTTTGTGCAACATTCTATTCACATCATTTCTTCGGGGGTTGAGCGCCTTCGAAAAAAAGGTGTTCTTTTTGTGAAAGTCCGATGGTTCTCAAATCTCAAGGATAGATCTTGAGAATCCAGAGAATTCATCGAGCGAACACGTTCGGACTTACTCCTTCGTGCTCTTTTTGGCGAACTTCTTATTTCAAATTTTCTTTTGTGTTGATATGCTTTTATGGTTGTTACTATTTATTTTCTTCTTAAGTATTACGAGGACGCAATTTCTTTAAGGAGGGCAGTCTGTAACAACCCGCATATTTATCGATTGTATATTTAAATATTTCATCGTTAGTCGGATTATGGTCCGAAAAGCTACCATTTGCAAACAGTCGAATTGGGACTCGAGACCACACCCATTGAGTTCAAAATGACGTTTGCGATCTTTTTGAGTATAAACTTTGATATGTTTGGAGTTAGTGGAATTTTGCTACTTTTTCACTTAGGGCTTTGGTTTTGTTTCAGCCTATTAGACCCAAGCTTCACCCCTCTTCTCTTCATTACTTCATTTCTATTTCCTAAAACTCAAGCTTTAGCAACAATGGAGAAAGGAATGGGAAATTAAAACTCCAAGCCCTAGTTTTCATTTGCAAATCATGTTCTAGCTCCAAATCCAAAGAGAAGCTATTGGTAAGCATCCTCTTCTTCTTCTCCAACTCATTCTTCTTTCAATTTCAAAAATTCCTAAACCTAACTTTGGGAATGTTCTTCTTTGGAGCTTAGATTCAAGCTCATTTGGGTTGTGTTGAAGTGTGGTTGGTTCTTCCTTTGCTTTCAAGCTTCTCCTTCCTTATTTTTGTGAAAAGGTGAGATTTTTATCTCACATCTAAGTCTATAATTATCTTTGATTGTTAGGTATGAATTCCTAACACTTATTTATGTGCATTTGCTTTTGGTTTGGATCGAATTGGTGAATATCCCAATTTTTAGTGTTTTGTGTTCAAATCTTTAAAATCCCAACTTTGATGTTTGAACATGTTTTTGGTGATGCATCGAGGAGCATATAGGGCCGGCTGTCGATTGGCATACACCCTTAGCGCCGTTGCTCGAACGATTGCAATTTGGTCGAGAATTGGCCCTCATTTAGATAGGCTGGGAAGTGCTGGAAACAGGTTCCGGTCGACCGAACTTAGTAAGCCGGTCGACCGACCTACTACCAGAACACTTCTCTGTTTCTGGTCCGGTCAACCGAACTCAGTGATTCAGTCGACCGACCTGCTCCTGTTCCACTGTTTTGCATATTTGCTTTTCCAATCTTTAATCGATTCTTCTTCTTCGATTAGTTATTATCACCTTTTTCGACTTTGATAACTTCTATTTTTGGAATTTTTGTGTATTTCTACTTTGATGGATTCGGTATTGATTTCTTTGGATTTTTATTCACGTCTTCGAATGTGAATTTTAGTGATTGATTGTTTTTACAATCATTTTTGTGATTTGTCACTTCAAAATATAAAGGTTTTCAATACTAGTAGTAAATATCAAAATTCTTTCATCAAAACGATTTCAACACTATTTTATTACAAAGCTCATTTCTTAAACCGTTTTCCAATCTATTAGTATATACAAACCTTTACCTCACTCGTATGAGAAATCTAATTAAACGGTTTAGTAAAACAAGTGGTATGAAACGCTTGCATTTACTTCGTCGGTTAATTCTTAAACTTGTTCGATTGAATCTCTTGTGACAATTTTCTAGTGGGGATCTACAATTTGTTCGTAAATATTTAAGTTAAGCTAGTGGTTATGAGACATGAAGCTAAGCTCATATATTTACCAGCTCAGTGTAATTGACACTTCTTGATGATCGATGATGATCATTTTATGGTTTAGACTAGCAATGTGCGATGTCTCTTTGTCTATGTGGAGGACTGTACTTCATTTTAGCGAGCTTCGTCTCATTTCTCGCATGGGTCGTACCTATTTAGGTGCGTCGATGTTTATTTACACATGGGTCATATCTATTTAGGTGCGTCGATGTTGGTTACTTCGTGGAGCAATCGGCTCAATAAGTCGGGGCATGGGGCGTATCTTTCTTGGTGCGTCGATGTTCGTATATGCATGGGACGTATCTTTCTAGGTGCGTCAATGTTCGACTTTGCATGGGATGTATCTTTCTAGATGCATCGATGTTAGACATTACATGGGGCGTATCTTTCTAGGTACGTCGATGCTTATTTATGCATGGGGTGTATCTTTCTAGGTGCATCGATGCTAGACATTACATGGGGTGTATATATTTAGATGCGTCGATGTTTGTCTTTGCATGGGTCGTGCCTTTCTAGGTGCGTCGATGTTTGACTATGCATGGGGGGTCTCTAGTTAGGTGCGTCGATGTTCAGTCTATGGAATAACGTTCCATTTGGGATTGGCCATCCTCTTTTTCTTGTGATTTATGGATTTCTAATTGATGATTTCTGGAATTTATGTTTCACCAACTTTTACGATTGGCATTGATATGTATGTCATTTATTGTGGCTTAGTGAAGTAAATAAAGAATATGATATTCTTTTTGATGCTATGAAATTCTTGAGATATTTGTATGATTTAGTTGATTTTCTATGTATACTTGTCGCAGTATGACATTTTTGGTTATCATACGTTTTTATTACATCTCTTCTTATATCTCATTTTCTCTGATAATTATAGCTAGACTGATCCGTTTATAATTTCCTTCTTAAATAATACTCGGGTCAGACTGAGATGTTACAGGTGCTTCTACTTGACTCCTCTTCTGGAGTTACTATTCTGACTTTTGGCTAACTACTTAGATTAGTAGTTTATTTTGTTGTATACATTTGAGATAGAGACTCCTTGATGTATACATATTCTTTTGTCTAGCACTTGTATCTATCCTATTGTGTCATTGTGGATCTTGTAGACCACTACTCTGATATACAGTTTTATGTGTAATATTCATATCCCGCCTTTGTGATATGAATTATCTATGACTGATTTATGTTATGCTTATTTCTATATTTGTTTCCGAAGATATTATAGCCACTATGTAGTAGCTTTGAGTTTGTATCGGTATGTCGGATTTCCTCTCGAAATGAATTGCATGTTATTCTATCTAGCATATCGGTGCTCGCACAAAGCAATTACACGGATGGTTGCTCCTCGATAGCCTTATTCTCCACGCTAGTTGATGGCATTACACCGTAGTGTCCTTGCCTAGCGTGGGTATAGAGGTGGGGCGTCACACATTTCGACAAACTCTGATCATAGAAACAATGTATGTAATTTCGGCCATTAACCTAAACTTTAAATGAATAATATAATCAAAACATATAACTTATTTTAACCATTTGATTCATTTCAACTATCGATTCAAATCAAACATTTCAAACATATAATTCAACCATTTACTATTCAAAATCAGAAAACAACATTGCCAAAAACAAGCTCAACTATTCATTAAGCATAGCAATTAACCAAACAATAAATATGGTTAGAAACTTGGTTTACCGTTCAGCTTTTTTCATCGGTCGGTTCTGGCGAGTTGCAGAATGTAATAGAGGCAAATCAGGTCTTACTAACAACCACAATTCAATAATTATTCACTTATGTGCTTACTATATGTGTTTGTGCTCAAATCCAATAAACAATTCACGGTTTTTGAAATTAAGTTTCTACTTCGACAAGGCAATTCAAGTCATTCAGCAATTAATCAAAGATAGTTATTCAATTCAAAGAATCAGTAATTGTAGATACAAATGAATGAGAATATTATCTCACCTAATTGTTGCTTGCACACATAAATAGCTCGATGTACCACTGTCAAGATTTAACTATTAGCTTCAATCGACCTTAGGGCTAGTTGTAGCCACCGAGTCATCTACGACCTCAAAGCTTGCAGCCAAACCCTGCCTCGACTACCTTGCTCAAGCCGAACGACCCTAAGGTCGCCTAGGTCGCAGCCTTCATTGCACAAATCATGCACAACCTCTTCTAGCGTCGGCTCATATGCGTACGTTGACCTCACCTAGCACCGGAACACCCACCATCGCCGAAGCACTTCATCGCGACCAGTCCATCTCATGTGCGGTTCCCTCCCTAACATTGTTGAGCAACAACATTTCACGCCCCCCTTTTTTCTTTCACGTTCTATTTCTGATTTAGGGATAAAAATTTGGGGATAAGGCTTGGGGAATTAGCCAACTAATGAAATGGTTTAGGGGTTAATAGGGTTGGTTAAAAGATTGAATGTGCTTGGGCCTAATGATTTGAGTAATTTATTTATTTTCATTTCTATTTATTCTCATCTCTTTTAAGTAACACGTTTAAGTTTATTTATTACTATAATTCAATTTTAAATTTTAAACTGAATTACACTTCAATTTATTATATATACACACACACATTGACAACTATACAATTTCATTCAATGCAATGTTGTTCAATTCTATTGAATTATTCACTGTATTAATATAAGAATAAATTTATTCATCTTCGTCGATTTAATGATTTTACTAAATATCAATAAAACTTCTTTTCTTCTATTCCAATCATACAATCTTATTTACACTTTAAAATATTTTTATTTTGCAATAACACTATATCCAATTTGATATAAAAGAATTTATTAACTAATTCAAATTGTTAAAACAAAAGTCTATTATTAAATAAGCTCCAATTAAGTAAAAAGTGAAATTTCAAAATAATAGTTATCAAAAATCAAATACGATTTTTTTAATTTAATTAAATTCATAAAATATTACAGCTTCGAAAAAAGGGTTATTGCAGACCTTTCTCCTTATGAAAATTGTGTCCTTGCAATTTCTTATAGGATTGCATCACACTAAACTCTAACGTTAACTCTTTTCGTATTGTACAATCAAGTTGAAACTTGTTGAACTCTCTAGTTGGTTAATATTGAAATCAAATTTATCATAAGTTACAAACTTAAATAGACTCATTTATTAACATTTATTTCCTTGCATATGAAATTTATTGAAATTTTTCTATGTTTTAGAATTTTCGAAACAATTCGGCAGAGTCTCCTTTGTACAGAGAGCCATTTACAATTTCACAAATATAATGTAAACAATATACATCGACCACATAGTCAAAAACATAATATATAACAATATTTTTATCATTTCTGCATTTTGATCCAAAAGCATACCTTTATTTTAGCATTTTTTGGCGAGTTCGCTTAATTTATATGCAAATAAACGCCAATTTTTTTTTGTCTTTTCCATATAGTCTTCCCATAACTGTACTTAACTCAAATAAATTCTTATAAGATCGCATATACTAATTTATAAGCATCACGTTACTTTAATTTAACCAAACATATCATATATTTTGAATTTGTAGCTTCCTAAAGCAATTTTCGAGCGTCAAAATGATTCTAAAGTTTTCGTGTACCTACATATGGCTTAAACACATGCTTAATGCATATAAGTATAACGACTAGCATACACCAAGCATCAACCTACACATGAAACATTTATACTATCAAGATTTATGATGCCAAACATATATATAACCACAACCCTTGTTTATTCAAAACATTTTGCAAGTGGGTTCAAGCTGACTATATGGTGATGTAAATAGCTTTATATTGTCTACTTAAACCTTTTAACTTCAGCCTAAATTTGTAAAAACAAGTGTCTAAATACAACCTTAAATTTTATTATTATTATTATTATTATTTAGAACATAGTAAGAAGCTTACTCGAATTGTTGTTATGTCTATTGTGTTCTTTATAACCCAGACAGAACATGGCCTAATGATCCATCAACAAAAGTAAATATAACGACTCTCTATTTCGAACTACTCAAATCGAAAATAATCCACACAAGTCAAACTTGAATCGCTCAAAGTAACATATTATTATTTTTATATTTGGAAATACTTAGCATATACGTTAAAAAAAATCAATCACAAAACCATAGACACAGAGTAATATAATAATAAGCAGCGGAATAGATAAATAGTAGTTCATGAAGCTACTATAGAACATAGGAGTCTAAAGTAAAATACAAAAGAAATCCCAAATACATTGAAGTCTCAATACATATGCGAATGACAAGTCTGAACATAAAACTGGAAATAACTGGAATAGCAGAAAGCCGAGTCTCAAATGTTGTGACACTCAGTCTGACTCGAGAATAGAGCAGAACACAAAACACTCAAGTCAGGATTAACATTCTTATGCAAGTAAATCAACTCAAGTGAAATTTCCAAGTGAAATGCAATATAACTTAAAGGATCTTTAGGATTCCCATCCATTAAGCATCTGTGAAACCATCTACATAAACAGTACAATATGCTACATATATAATGTGTACAGTAAAGTATTAAAATAGCGTTAAGGCATTACCCATATCCCCCTTAACACATTTTTACATATTCCCACAGTCTATACAGATACTGTAAGCTCCACATAACTGGTGGGATACTCAGGGAGCACTCCATAGGTATGGTATAAACCAAACTCGTAATGGGTATGATAAGGCATATGACAAGGCACGCAAGACAATGCACATGGTAGGATACCACCGTTTTGCAGAACCGGGCTAGTGGTAACACATAGCAGCCACTACTGCCCACTTCGAGACACACTCCCATAATCAAAGGTTCACCCAATCAAATCAAAAAGTATTCGAATGGTATCAAAGAACCATGCTCGATCAGAGGTGCGACCTCACTTGGCCCAGGTATAGCTCCTATTTTAGTCACATCAAGCTGACTCGCGAGAATCAGGGCTGTGTTTATACCTCATATAGACGTCGCCAAACCATCCTACTTCATTCTTGATTCTCCACCACGTTTAAAGTGGTTTTCTATATTGGCAAAGAGTATGACAATATCCAATCCCAGCCACTTTTACAACCAAACGCCTATTTCACAGCGTGGTCATTTTATATTTCAAACAGTTCATACTTCATATCAAAATTTCATATTTATTTCAAAATCATATAACTTTTGAAACCATTATTCACTTTTAAATCATATTAAATTCCAAAGTATAATCATTTCAAAATCATATTCACTCTCGAAATCATTTTTCATTTCCAATATCACAACCACAAAATAGTTTAAACCATTATATCGAATATTCGCATTTGAATCCATTTAATCTAAATCATACAGTTCCAACTTAAACAGTTTGAATATTGAAAGTAGTATATATATTGGAATAGTTATACATTAAAATAGGTTATATTTAAAAATTGGTTATGGATTAAAATAGTTTATATTAATATATATATATATATATATATATTTAAAATTGTTTATAAATTTAAAATAATATACATTAAAATAGCTTATAGATTTAAACGAGTTTATATCGAAAATAGTTTCAAATTAGAATTGTTTCTTTCATTTTCACAAATTAATTCAAATCAACTTTAGTTCCAAAATTCAATTTAAATCAATCCCAGTTCGACAATTTCAATTAAAAAGATTAAAGGTTCAAACTCAAATTCTCAATAAAACTATTTTAATTTATCGATTTCAAATCTCGGTTTGAACTACAAATTCAAACCACTTCCAATTTAATAGGTTTCAAAGTTTAAATATTCAGACATTTATAATAACTCAATTTGATAAATTCATTTATATTTCAATATTCAACTTTAATTTTATTTAAAAAATATTCACTTGATCATTTTTAAGAACATTTAATTAAAATCTCAAATTACAAATTTAAAGTAATATTATCAAATTTAAGTGTTATTAAAAATTTGAAAATATCCATGCAAACACCTTTAATCAAAAAGCAATTATCATGTTATAAAAAATCATATCTTTGAAATCTCAAGATTAATAAGCTAAAATCGATTCTTATTAAATGCAATTCCTAAACAAATTAAATTTCAAATCAATTTCAATTTATCTTTCGAACCTTAATTTATTCAAGTTATTACAAAATCTAGTTTCAAAATATTAATATAAATTTTATATAAATATTGTAAACATATTATATATATACTAATTAAATTTAATTTTTATTAAATTATATTATATTAATTTTTTACTAAAGTAAATCTTATTATTAAATCTATTTTAAATCTTATTTTATATATTTAAAAAAAATAATAAAGTTATAAGTAAAATTTTATAGTTTACATTTTAAAACTTAACTTATAATTTTAAAAAATTTCAAAACATATAATTTGAAAATCTAAAATTTACATGTATATTAAAATTAAAATATCTATATATTATATTCTAAAAACCAATATACATATATTTCTCCTTTTAAAAAATTTGGAAATCATTTAAAAATAGATCAATGGTGTCCGTATATAATTCTCTAACATAAGGTCAAGTAATACAGTGTAACAACCCGCATATTTATCGATTTTATATTTAAATATCTTATTTAAATATTTTATCGTTAGTCGGATTTTAGTCCGAAAAGCTACCTTTTGCATATGGTCGAATTGGGACTCGAGACCACCCCCATTGAGTTCAAAATGACGTTTGCGACCTTTTTGAGTATAAGCTTCGATATGTTTGGAGAAAGTTGATTTTTGCTACTTTTTACTTAGGGCTTTGGTTTGGGCTGAGCCCATTAACCCCACTTAACTCAGTTCCAACCCTCTCCTCTTCATTCACTTCTTTTCTATTTTCCTAATACTCAAGCTTTTATGTTAATGGAGAGTGGAAGTGGAAATTAAAACTCCAAGCCCTAGTTCCTCTTGCTAGCTCAAGTTCTTGCTCCAAAATCTATGGGAACCCATTGGTAAGCTTCCTCTTCATCTTCTCCAACTCATTCCCTCTTTGATTTCAGAAATTTCCTAAACCTAATTTAGGAAATGTTTCTCCTTTAAGCTTAGATTCAAGCTTGTTGAGTTGGAATTGAAGAGTGCTTGTTCTTGCCATTGCTTCATAGCATCTTCTTCATTCGTTTGGGTTCAAAGGTGAGATTTTTATCTCACATCTATGACTATAATTATCTTTGGTTGTTGGGTATGAATTCCTAACACTTCTTCATGTGCATTTGCTCTTGATTTGGATTGGTTTTGTGAATACTCCAATTTTTGGGTTTTTAAGTCAAATTTGTGTGAAATCCTTTTATGGATGTTTGATCATGCTTTTGGTGATGCATCGAGGAGCATATAGGGCCGGGTTGCCGATTGGCATAAACCCTTAGAGCCAATGTTCGTCGGGTTGCATTTTGGAAGAGTTTGCTCTTCATTTGAATAAGGCTGAAAAACAGCCCAGGCATGATTCAGTCGACTGAAAACTCTGTTCAGTCGACTGAACCTGGAACCCGAAAGTTTCCAGGCATGATTCAGTCGACTGAAAAGTCTGTTCAGTCGACTGAACTTGGAAACAGAAAGTTTCCTGAACCTGTAAAATTTCCAAGTACAGGGTCAGTCGACTGAAAACTCTGTTCAGTCGACTGAACCTGCTGTTTGAGTCCATTTTGCCTTTTTGGATTGAATTTCCAATTTAAATCGATTCGTGATGATCCTATTTGTTGTTATCATTTATTATGACCTTGATGACTCCTTTTTAGGGATTTTTGAATATCCATTTCGATGGATTCTTTATCGGTTTTTTTGGATTTTATTCACATCTTCGTATGTGAATTTTAGTGATCGATTGTTCTTACAATCTTCTTTGTGATTTGTCACTCTAAAAATATAAAGGTTTTCTATACTAGTAGTAAATATCAAAATTCTTTCTTCAAATGATTTCAACTCTACTTTAATACCAAATTCGTTTATAAAACAGTTTTCCAATCTATTAGTATATACAAACCTTTACCTCACTCGTATGAGAAATCTAATTAAACGACTTAGTAAAACGAGTGGTATGAAACGCTTGCGTTTACTTCGTCGGTTAATTCTTGGACTTGTTCGATTGAATCTCTTGTGACAATTTTCTAGTGGAGACCTACAACTTGTTCGTAAATATTTAAGTTAAGCTAGTGGTTATGGGACATGAAGCTAAGCTCATATATTTACTAGCTTATTGTAACCGACACTTCTCTTTGATCATGACGATCATTTTAGGTTTTAGACTAGCATTGTGCTATGTCTTTGTGATTTGGTTCATCGGACGTCCCGCTGTACGACGTCGTTGTTCCCTTTGATTGTGATTTGGTTCATCGGATGTCCCGCTGTACGACGTCGTTGATCCTTTTCCTTGTGATTTCTGGATTTCGTGTGTTGAATTCTGGAATTTATGTTTCACCAACTTTTACGATGGGCATTGATGTATATGTCATATATTGTGGCTTAGTGAATGAAATTAGGAGTATGACATTCCTTTTTATCTTGGGTAGATCTTTATGATATTGATTAATCTCTCGTTGATTTTTCAATTACTTATATATCACAGCTTGCATTGTGATTATTATATGTTTATGTCATATCTCTTATTATATATCACTTTATCTGATATTTATAGCTAGACTGATCCATTTATTATTTTCTTTTTAAATAATACTCGGGTCAGACTGAGATATTACAGGTGCTTCTGCTTGACTCCTTATCGGACTATCATCTGACTTTTGGCTAACTACTTAGATTAGTAGTCTTTTGTTGTGTACATTTGAGATACAGACTCTATGATGTATACTTATTCTTTTGTCTTGCACTTGTATCTATTCTTTTTGATATTGTGGATCTTTTTTGACCACTACTCTGATGAACACTTTCATGTGTTATATTCATATCTATTTCCGCCTTTGTGATATGAATTGTCTGTGACTGATTTATGTTATGTTTATTTCTATATTTGTTTCCGAAGACCTTTATAGCCACTGTGTAGTAGCTTTGAGTTTGTGTCGGTATGTCGGATTTCCTCTCGAAAGAAATGCATGTTATACTATCTGACATATCGATGCTCGCACAAAGCAATTATACAGATGGTCGCTCCTCAACAGCCTTATTCTCCGTGCTAGTCGACAGTACTACTCCGTAGTGTTCTTGGCTAGCGTGGGTATAGAGGTGGGGCGTCACATACAGATATTTATCATTTCAATTTGTAATTATTTAAATTTTACGGGTATATATCATTTCAACCTGGAATCCCAAAATTTCTAAATTAATAAAATAGCTTTTCTTTATTATTTTAATCCATAATGATTTTTCCTAATCTATAATGTCGTTCGGGTACATGACATTTCAACCCGTAGGGAATTCCTAACTATCAGGAAACTTGTAATGTGAGAACAATAAAATAAAAATAGCATAACATATCAACTACAAGAATGGATAATAACTAAAAATTTAAAATATAATATATACAACAGGTTATGGTGTCATATGTCAATTAACATAAGCTAAAAAATGCAGATAATAACATATCATACTTAACAATTAAACTACTGAACTATTCAAATTAACAACATATTTCAATCGTCATTTCATGTGAAATCAATTTACTGGGAATATGAATGTTAATCGTCAGTGATCGTTCACCTATCTAGGCTAGAGAACAACGTGAAATGAACACGTCGCCTACACGGATATGGACACAAACACACAATAAGGAAAGAAAAATGCTGATGCGACCAATTTTGGACAGCAGCGAGACAAAAGCAAAGAACGATGAACTGGATTTGATGGAAGTCAATTATATAAGCGAACTTATATATATAAGCTATATTTTTAAAAAAAAAATGATATTTATGGAAACCCATATATTACTTCGGTTTCAAATGAATATTTAAACATAATATATATATATTAAACCTATTAAAAAAAATCTATTTCAAAGATATTAACATAAATTTAAGTAAATATTTTAAATACGTTATATGTATATATATCTTTAAATATATTTTATAATACTCTAAACATATTATACATACCTTTTTATATATAAAAGAGATGAGAAGAGCTACAGATTTTAAATACGGTTGCTCGGCCAGGTGGCTATGATGGTGGTTATAGGAAATGAACGAGCAAGCATTGTCGCTTGTAGGAAGAGCTACTACGGTGGCTGTCGCTTTGAAGGTTGCCGGAGATGGCTAACGGCAAAGGAAATCGGAGATGGATTTAGGAAGAGGCTGGGTCGAGGTGTGGGTAGACTGTCGTGTATAGGCGTGAGTTATTAAGAGGTGGATGGTGAAGCCGTGAAGGGCGGACTGTGAGGACGTGGCTGATGTCAGAGGCTTGGTGCTCGAGGGTTGTGCAGCTGTTTGAGGAGATGGTAGGTCGAGGAACTGAGATGTGGGTTTCGGTGAATGGCACTGGCGGAGGAAGACTTCTTACGGCCGAGGCTAATGTAAGGAAATGGTACAGGCAGGGTTTTACGAAGGGCAGAGATGGGTTTTTGTATGGTGGTTACTGGCGCTTTCGGGTTCGAAGAGGGAAAAAGGTGGCACGCTAATAGGAAGGGGATGGCATAAAGGCACGACAGTGGGACAAAGGAGGAAGGCGAAGAAAAAGTGAGGGGAATGAGGAGCAACGTGGGATGGAGGGGAATTGCTCGGAGATAGGCACGAGTGCTGCGGTGGGAGACAATGGCGAGTGAGGCTATCGACAAGGTGGCAGATGGGTTTGATGGAGAAAGGCAATGCAGTGCTTGCGAGATGAGTAGGTAAGGAGGAAAATAAGAGAGAATGAAGGAGACAATCAGTTTCTGATGTATATATAACTTTGGTTATATATTTTTTCTTTTTTTTTTATAGAATGACAGAACAAAGTGGCAGGGAAGTAAGAAAACAGAAACAAACCAAAACATAAATGGAAATAGCAAAAGGCTGGAAATAACAAAAGTTAAAAATGCTGGATTCAAGGAATATTTATGGCAAATGGCTATTGGATTTTCAACCGTGAATAAATGAATGGCCACAGGGAAACCGAAGGACTCAAACAGGTACCGATACGGCTAACTGTTTCGCAGATTTCGCCGCATACCAAACACCGAAATGCACAAATGAATATACCGAGGAGATTAGCACGACGAGATGAGCAGAAAGGTACACAGATATCAGCGATACGACCATCCTATCAAAACTCGATTTTCGATGCCAAAAACTGTTGCTAAATCGTCGAAAATAAAATAAAAGGAGCTAGAGCAGTTCAAATTTGGCGAAAAGAAATACGACGTAACTTAGAAAATGTTGAATATTTTTCTTATATAGAAATACACAAATTTCAAAAATATTTAATTTCCATCAATTTTTAACTGATTTTAAATTTGAAATTTGAAATTTCATAAACAAACAAACTTACATATTTTGCAATGAAAATTTGCCCCTTGCTATGCTTAAATAGACGCATACCGAATATCAAATTATCATTGCCAAAATCTTATTATATATTTTCAAGAAAAATTTAATTAATTACGTTGTTAAAAATCCAAATTTCTGGTTCGTTACAGTAAATGAAGATATTTGTAATACTATCATGTCTACAGATTTAAAAGGTATGCATTACCATGGAGATAACTTTGCATGGAGATGAGGAAAGGAATACTCTACTTACCACAAGATTAATAGAATTTTCAAGAATAATGCACTTCAGGTAAGTTTTCCAAATTCTTATGCTCTTATTATGAACCATTCCACCAGTGGCTATAATGAAGTTAATTAATATATGGTCTGTTACAGCTGGGTAACCCACATTCATATTTCTAGACGAATGGAAGAATGTGAAAAAAAGAACTTAAGGAATGGAGTAAGGGTAGAAAGAGATTGCATAATATAATTCAAAACTAAGGGAAGATAATAATGCTTTATACTTAAAATGGTGCCGAACCCAAATGATTAAGAGATAGCTAAACATTTATAACACCCCGCATTTTTATATAGTTAAACTATAATGTATGACGATAAGTAATGAAAGTAAATAATTTTGGAATTATCGAAATATGGCTTCGGTACTTGTACCATTGCTTCGGGTTAATTTTCTAATAAGTTTTCATATATAACTTGTCAAAATCTGAACCAATATGAAAAGTTATGAACGACAAAAAAACAAGAAAGAAAATGAAAAATAAAATTATATATATATATATATATATAGACACACGCATATGGGCCGACCATAGGTCGACCCAGTGAGCACGCAGGTCGACCGCACGGTTGACCAGTGCTTAGAGGTGGTCGATCGCCCAGTTGACTCGCATACAACCTACATGAATTTTCGTCCAGGTATGTAGTGACGTGTTTTCTCGTTTTTGCATGATCTGAGCCACACGTTCTTTGATCCTATGGCTTTGAACGACCCTATGACGTGGTGGCTCCAGGTTCAATCCAAGAATTCGACGGTTTGAGATCCCCGAGCTCCAATATATATAGGACCCTAGGCTTAGCCATCTTCTCACAATTAGATTTTCTCCCATAGGTTCATTGCCTAAGACTGAACCATAAATAGAAAATATTTCTTTGGGTTCTTGGCGTAAGGCTGAACCCTAAAAAGAAAATAATTTTTAGGGAAAAGATCTTTTAAATTAAAATGTTATACACCTTGGAAGAAGGGAATCGAGAAGGACTGTGGAGCTACGTGGAGCACAAGCGAAGCTAAGGACGACATGTGAGTGGATTTATTTATATATATTTTAAGTTTAAGATATATTATCTTTAGATCCCTGTTAGAAAAATTTATTCAGTAATTAATCATATTAATTAAATTAGGCCGAACTATAAGAAACTTGCAGTTTATTTATAGTATTAGTATTTATACACTATTTTCTATGCCTTATTTCCATATTTTTCTACATTTTGGATTTTTATGCAAGCGTCGGTTTTCTTCTATCCCTTCCTTTTTCTTCGCATATGGATTAGAATAGATTAAACGTGAATATGGATTAAATAATTAAGAAAACTAAAATGAAGGAAATTGGATGTAAAATAATAAAAGTAGAGGAATAGAATTACTGTAATAAATTGCACTAAAATGGAAAAAGTTAATTTGGGAGTAATTATTAGATAAATTGTTGGTTTAGAAAATAGGATACATTTCCATAACTTAATATCTAAGAGATAACGATAAACGTAACTTTCAGAATAAAAGAAATAAAAGTGGAGAATTAGTGTAGAATAGAGAAACCACTATATTTTGCACTACTCCAAAATAGTAAAAGAGATATCTTGCAGTTACAGTTTATTGTTTATAGTATTATCCAATACTAAGATATGAAAACGGATTATATAGTTTTCATAACCAACCAAATAAAATAGAATTACTTCCTAAAATAGCAGATAGTAAAGTATGTTTTGAAATAAGAAAATTATTAATTTAAGAATTTGAGGCTATTAAGTAGCTATAGTCTGCATTTAATGCGCAGGCTATTAACTAGGCAACTATTATGATAAGTGAATTATGTATTATTAGAGAATTAAATAAAATTCTATATCATAATAAAAGAAGGCAGACTAGAGCAAACAAGAAACGATTACGTACAAGGTAGACCTTATTTGCGGGATTAGATAATAGATAGGACGATTACATAGTCCTCAATGTACGCACTGGGCGCTACATTATGGATGTTAGAACACTGGTATAGACTAGTGCGGATTTAATTTACGTTGTCATAGTAAGTTGTGGAGAATCTATATTATAGGCCTTACAAAGCAGTCCTTTACAGATATAGCTACGAAATGCCCGTGGAGCACAACGATGGAGTATCTGTATTGTAGGCCTTACAAAGCAGTCTTTTATAGATGTAACTACGGAGCAAGACAGTGGAGAATTGGTATTGTAGTCTTTACGAAGCAGTCCTTTACAGATGTAGTTACAGAACGCTCTTGAAGCAAGACGATGGAGCCATTTTTGAAGAGGATACGGAAGGTACCATGGGTGGTACCTAGGACCAATATGGTGATTGGGCATATAGCTACATATATATATATATTAGTTATTAGGTTTTAATCTACTATGGAGTAGATAGGCACGGTTCATGAATAGAGGTGAGAATATTGTAACCTAATGAACCTAATATAAGAGTAAATGAGGATAAAACGATATATGTAGAATTAAGCCTAGAAGTATATAATTTATCCATTCATCGGAATTTTTGTTCTGACCCCCTCCATATAACATCCTACAGGTTAGGTAGATGGCAGAGACTTCTCAGCAATGTGACACTTAGGAAGTGTCATTATTTGGATGAGTATTTACTTACTATTATATTTTAATCAATTCTGCTGTGAGATAGTTAATTAAGCTCTGATATAATTATCTTTGCCTATTTGTAGGGTACCAGATTCCTAACTCAGGTCTAAGTGGGCTTAGGTTTTAGCATTTCTACGAAAAGTCTGGACCTACTGGAGTTCGGGTTGTTACATTTGGTATCAGAGCCTTGGTTTAGATTCCTAGGTAGATAGTGAGTGAACTTATTTTTATTTTTAATATATATATATACACACACACATACACTCTTAAAACCCCAAAGAGAAGTCCATTCTTTGGAGTAAATCAATATTTGGAGAAAGTTTGGAAAACAATTTAGTATATCAAAACTTAGAACAAGGAAATTCCAAAAGCTAAAAGACCTCATATGAGGAAGATTTTTGGATTCAGTAAGGGATATTTGGAAAGGTGAAAACAAATTAAAAAGCCACTTTTTAGTCTAGCTCAGCAATTGAACTCTTAAGAATTTAAAAAGCTTTGGAAAACTTTCAAGTTTTAAGTCTAAAAGTTTACAGCTTTATAATTTTATTAGTTTATATATGAGAAGTTAGAGAAAAGCAACTTTAAAGCATTTTTGAATTTGAAAACAGAGAAATATACAGTTTAGAAAAATATAGGTATTATTAACTTTAATTGAAAACTAGTATTTTGGGTTGTAGTGTCGATGTTTTACGCAACATCTATCTTTGCCAAGTAGAAATTCTTGAATTCCTTATTTGAGTACGAAAAGGTTTACTAGTGCGTAAAATTATTTTTCTAGCTGTAAAGAAATTATAGCTGTTTTTAAAAAGAAATTTTTATGGGTTAGACGATTTATGGAGCAAGCTTATGGATATTAATATAGGTTCAGTTGAAGTATAGAACACGTCAAGACTCCGCTTGGAAGGTGGAGAGCAGACTAGGATATTTAGCCTAAGTCGTAACTTTGACTTGGACAGCCCAGTTGTACGTAGAATTTGCTTAGGCTTCGATTAGTTCAGGGGAGGCGGGTGATGCGACAACTTGAAAAAAATATAATATAACACAGGCTGACCAGGTCGACCGAGCGATCGACCGGTCGACCATGCGGTCGACTTGTAGCTAAGGTGGGTCGACCACCTTAGTGCAAGCTGCACGCGTATAAACATGTGCTTTGGCCTCTCTTCATCATTTTTACTTCCTCCCTGAAGACAGCAGCCGCACCCAAAAATCACCCCTTCCAACCACCCAAATTCCTCAAAAAGTCCACCGCTTAACTCGCCGTTAGTGCCAAATCGAAGCACATCGCAAGATCCACTCGGATCCATACTCCGTTTCCATAGATCTAAGAGTTTTTCACCATGCCTCCAAGATCCTATCTAGTTCACCTTTTTCCCCACCTTGCAGCACATGAGATAGTTTGTGTTAGAGTGATAGGCGGATAATGCAGTCTTACTCCGAATAGCCGCGTACCAGTTTCTGCAAGAAAGGGAGGTTGTAACTACCCATAATTTCAGTCATTTGAAATTCAGATATTTAATTGATTTTAAATATTCAATAGTAAATTTTATAACTTGAATAAATTATATTTCAAATATCTTGATTTAATTGGATAATTAAATTGTTAATTTAATATTTCAAATTGCAGAAATAATTTGAATTTGAATTGAATGTGAATGAAATGATTTATAAAGTTTATTTTAATTCTATTTGAATTAGAATGATGTTAGAGAACTTTTAAAATTGAAATAAAAGTTAATTTCTAGAAATTGAATATTTTAATATTTAATTAACGTGTAAAAATAATCATTTTTGACACTGTCTTGGATTTCGTTGAAACCAGTTTCATTAGATCCATAATATTATAATATTGTAGGATTTCAAATTTCGTGTCAATCAGATTTACGGTTTAGCCGTGAGAAGCTGAAACGCGTAGAAATTTATTTATGTAAAATTTAATTCAAAATAAGTCGATTCGAAAAACTATCTTCCAAATATGACCGAATTGGCCTTCGATATATATTCCATTGTGTTTGGAATAGGGGTAAAACATTACAAAAGCCACGCAGCATGCTTCGATTGGAGTTCGAAATTTTTTCGAATGGACAGTGCGTGAAAATTTTCTATAAAAGGTCAAACTTTCTTCAATTTTTCACAAACCCTAATCTCTTTAAACCCTAGCCATCATTTTCTATTCAATGCCCAGAAACTCCCATCCTTCTTCCCTCGAACTTTTCTAATCCATCTACTTTCATCAAAAACTTTCAGCTACAAAGTTGTAGAGCATCGTGAAATCTTCAACTTCAACGGTGATGATCGAAAACTACGTAGCCGATTCGCGATAATCTCTCTCCGTTTGTGCTGCCTATGAACACATTTTTCTAGGTATATGGGGGCGCGAGTCCATCGAGGTGGGGCATGGAGGTGTAGCTCGTGAAGGATTTCGAATGGTTTCGCTCGATCGATGTCCGGTCGTCAATTAAGAGGTGCGACGATCGATTTGATAACGTCATGAATGGGTTCATCATGTACGTGTAAAACTGGGAAGGAGAAGATGGCATCGGTGGCCAGATCTTGGTTTTCAAAATGAACGGCCCAGATTGATTCAAGTAAATAAATAAAAAAAGAGATTTGTAAATTATTATAATATAAATTTGTGTAATCTTTAAAATGTCATATCTTCTTCATACGAGGTCCGTTTTTGACGAAACAAGTTGCGTCGGGACCATATTAACAAGCAATACATTTTAGAACTAGTTTGTACTTGATTGGAACTAACGAAAGTTTTGGGTAAAGTTAAACGCTCGTTTAATTTTATTCGGAATAAAACGCTGCAACTGCTATTAGAACCAAAGTGAGTACAACTCACTCTTTCTGACTCGCTTATATTTTTATATAAGTAAGAATAAATTTATTTTATGCTGATTGATGACTGTTTGGGTGATACATGACATGTATTGATTTGTATTTGGATACATTCTTGCCAATTGGAACAGATGAGACCCTATACATTCCCTGTATGAGAAGATGACCCTTTGTACGCGCTTCTGCCTCGAAGCGGACATTGTAAATATTTTCTCATATGTATATTTGTTGCAGGTGATGGGTTGGAAGGATCTGACTGGATTTCCCACCAGTGTTGATTTATTTACAAATGTTGATATATATGCTAATATCATATGATATATGATGTTTGGATGTCGTGATTGATTATACAGTGTTGTTGCAGCATTGAGCCATATTTTGGAATTTAAAAAATATTAAAATAATGATTTCAAATTAAAAGTGATGTTTAAGTGATTTTTTAAGTTATATAAGTTTAATAATGATTTGTAAACTATTAAAAGAAGAAGTTTATTTAAATGGAATTAAAATGTGATTTTGTGAAACATAATCAGAATGTGATTTTTAAAATGCGAAGTTGATTATTTTGTAAAATAAGTTAAATTGAGATTTTGAACTTATTATGAATGGATTATACTTATATGTAAGATTTATAAAATTGAATTTTTATAAATAAAAAGTGATTTAATTATAAATGAGTTTTATAAATGTAAAAATGAAATATAAATGGATCTTATAAGTAAATAAGATTCATAAAATTTATGAGGTTATAAAAGGAATGAATTTTGTTATAGAATTATATTCATAATTTTGGACAGTGAATAATCTTTTAAATTAAATGAATGTTTTGAAAACTGATCTTTTAAATGGAGTAAATTGGCTTAAAGATTTTTTAAAATGTGTTGAGCATCAAAACCATATATTTCAACATTCATTGTTTAAATAGACGTTTTCGAGAAGTAAGGAAAGCATGTACTATAACACCGTTGTAATAGTAAATGATTTTCGAAAGAAGATGTTTTGTATAGTATATGGGATTTATATATCAATCTAGTTATAGAATCCCTATACTAATGATTTTAGGTTGTCGTAACGATGTTTTACACAACATTCATTTTGATCCAAATAAGTATGTTAAGAGAATCTTTTCCTTAAAGAATAAATATATACTTAATCATGATTTAAGTATATGTAATATTTTCTAATTGTTGAAAATAAATTGATTTGTTAATTACCTGTTATTAAATAGGCATAAGGAAATATTTTCCAATATAGAAAGTTTAAATGGTTTTGAGAATATATCTTTTTAAAGATAATTTGAAGTGAATATTTGGAAAGTGGTTTAATTAATAAAGATTAATCAAAGGGTAGTGATTGCTTATGGTGCTAAATATTTGTTTGTTTGCTTTGATAGTTAAATAACCGACTACCAAATTTGGCCATTTTAGTTCCTTGACTTGATGTAGGAACTATTTAGTCATACACTTAGTACGTCGCCTTCTTTGTAGGAAAGATTATCATTTGTGTTGAGGATGTTGATTCGTGTAGTGTGGAATATTACTCCAATCAACCGAGCTTCCTTCTTGGCCGAAGGATAGCATGTTGAAAGTTAGAAACAAGATAAGTCTGCTAGACTTGGTTTCTTTGTGAGGTTGAGAAACGCTTTTGCGTTGTTGGTGCGAAGAGACATAAATCGATTTATTCGAAAACCACATCGGACCAACATATATGCTTTTGATTGTGTAGGTTGTGATGATATTAATATTTAGGATTTTCATGGTAGAGGAAAACTTGTTGATCGTTAGGGTTAAAATCCCAATATACATATAGTAGCAGTGGTCTCTTTGTTATGAAATATCCAATGCAAGGACTTTTCGCAACTAATCCTAGGGATTTCCCGATAGGATGTGGTAGGAAAGTGCCTTTGGTTTGTACTATTCCTGGGAAACTTGTATGGACGAATGTCTGATATTACATTTCTAAAGATTATGTACATTGATTTTTACAAACGTACATCAGTGGTAGCGAAGGCAACTTATCTTAGCTTAACACCCGCCTTGAAACGTACGAGCTCAAGGGTTGTATTTTTATGGAAGGCAATTAGTAGTCAACGGAAATGGCAATGTAGCATTCAAAGTGATGTGATATGTGATATGTAAAAGGTAATCTTTACCTCAAGCCTCATCAACCGAAAATGACAAGGCTAAGTGGGTCATTCCAAATTAGGATATGATCAACCAATTTAGATATATTTCTTCCCGCTATGACGTTCGATATGTAAATTATTGTGGTTTATATGCTATGAGGGTCGTTGGAAAGGTCAATAATGACCGGGGGATGATATATTCGGTACTATCTAGTTGCAAAGATAGGCCGGTATTGTGTTGGTAGAGGTTTCTTTCTGATGTTCTTGGGTACATTCCTCTAGAGATGTACTACCGTAAAGTAGTCTCTTCACCTACTCATTTGTATGGAAATTCAAACTCCACTACGTGCCTGCCATTTTGTTTGTAGAGCCTGGTATGCTAGAATTTAATAATGATAACAATTTCGGCTATTTTAATATTATTTGTGCAATAGACACTAGTGTAATATAAAATGATTTGATATGAAATATTTTAGTTATCATAAGGTAAAAACATATCCGTGTTTTTGTGTGGGCGTGTCTTACGAGATACTTTTGTTTTGAAAAGGAAAGTTTGGTAATTTAATAAACTTAGTTGAGCGTGTTTCTTATGCTGGCTTACCAGACTTATACAAGCGTTCTTCCCTTTTAATGCTCGGGTCAGACTGAGTATATTTACAGGTTCAGATTTGGTACTTTTGGAGCTTTAGCAGGCAAGATGGAGATCTTCATTTTTGGATATACTTATCGGTTTTGGTTATCCACTTTGTGCTTAGTTTTTGTGTATTATCGGAAATTGTAAGGACATGTTACTATAATTGCCCAGGCTGATAACTAGTGTTTGATTGTTGAACTCTGATTGATGTATGTATATACAGTTTCTGTTTTGTAAAGATCATTGATATGATATTATATGTTTTCCGCTGCGATGTGAGATTCTGTATTGTTCTATTTAGTTCTCTCTTCTCTCTTTCTTCTCTTCTCTTCTTCTCTCTTATTTTCTTTCTCATGACTTTCCATCAGTTTGTGCTTTTTGGGTCGGACATGTGTGGTTTATTGTCGATTCAAAGTGTACGGATTTGTGGTTCATCACTCGTGGTATCAGAGCTTAGAGTTTGTATATTCCTAGGCTTTGATGTGTACTCAGTATAGATAGGGACAGTAGCAGCCTAGATTAAGTTTCAGCGTATTATATATATGAGCATGCATTTTTTTGATTATAAAATGTTTTATATTGTTTTTACTTATCTGTTGAGTTGTTTATGAGTTCTGGTTGGTATGTACGATGCCATGTCATCGATAGACATCTTCAAACATTTAAACGAGGCAAGTTGACAAAGTATTATTTTTAAATTAGGTAAATGAAATAATTTTACCTCGATTATATTTTATATATAAAGAAAATAAATTTTCAGAAATTATTAAAGTGCATATAAATTGATTGTTTGGTTGTTTGAAAATGTAAATATATATATAAGTTAATAAAAGCTGTTTGGCTAATCTTAAATAAAAACAACAATTGTAAAAGAATAAATTATATAAGAAAATGAATTATAAAGTATGGATTATAATTAATATGATTTACAATTGTGAAATGATCTTATATATAAGAAATGAAAGTACATGAGTATATTTATAAATATGAGTTGTAAATAAAATTGAAATTAAACTAAAAATTTGAGAATTTGAATCCCGTTGATTTTGAAAGTTGTTTTTCAAAGTTAAAGAGATTATACTGTTATAAATCTAAATAAGATAAATAAATTTGGAACGAATCTTATAAAAGCGAAGTGAAATAGTGAAATTATATAAGTAAAAGATTTATAAATGTGATTTATAAATATAAAAAGGATTTTAGAAAGAATATAAAGTACTGAATTCACTATCGTTGCTAGGAAATAATAAGGGTGATGACCACAACATCATCAGTATCATTTTTTGAGTTTCTGTGTGATGGATTTGCTACTATAGCAAATTGAAATTGATGTTTTGATGTGATAAACAAATTTGAATTTAAAATCCAAGTGGAAATTATAAATATAAGTGAAATGAGTTTTTAACTTATAATTAGAATTAGTATAAATAAGAAAAATAAATTTCAAAAATTTCAGTGTGAAATTGAGATATTAAACTAAAATTTAACGTAGATAAATTTAAATTGAATTGAGTTAGTAAGTGTTATATAAATTGAAATTTAACAAAAGGAACGTTAAATAAATTGAATTGGATTAGACAAGTTATTGAAATGGAAACTAAACTTAAGAGATAAGTGATCATATAATATGAATTTGGAAGTTTGAATAAATAAGTTGTATAACTTATAGAATGAGAAAATGTAAGTAAAACCAAAGGTTAAAATGGTTAAACAATTTTGTTAAGCAAAATAAAATATGAATTTGAATAGGCATATAAAATTTGACTTAAGTAAAAGTTAAATAAAATTTTGACTAAATTAGAAGTGAACTTAAGTTGTATAGTGAAAGTAAACGCAAATGAGAATGAAATGAAATATAACTTAAGTGATGATTGAATGAAATTGGAAATTGAATATTAAACCAAATTGAATGTAAAAGAAGTTAATATGAATGTTTGAGTGTAAATTAAATTAATTTGGTTATGTTGGATATGCATTGGTTTTTAGATGGATGTTAGTTGATTAAATAGAAATTCATTACGTGTTAATGAAATTAAAAGCTAAATAATTGAATGCAAATTGGAAGTAAGTGAATCTAAGTAGAATTGAATTTGATTTAATTTGGATGTGAGCTAACTTGAATTTAAATTAGTGAATGTAAACTAATTGAATTTGAATAAATGAATGTTAGTAAAATCTAATGTTAACGAATCAAATGTGATTAAATAAAAAAACCAGTACAATGAATATTAATGAGAAACGAGTGAATATTGATTTGGTTATGGATCTATTGGATAGATATTGGTTTGTTGGATGTTTATTGGATGATAGTTGTTTGATGGTTGTTTGTTGCTTTTGATAGCTATATTGGTGTATATAGTTATTGTATTTGTATATATTGTATATTGATATTACTTTCATATATACATGTTTCTAATTTTGTTTGTTGGGTGTATAGTAGGTGCAAATGACATATGCTTTGCATTTGGAGCTCGCTTTCGCGCTATATTAGCCATATGTGCTCGCTAAAAATATATAAGGTACATATCTCGGATTACATACCGCGCTTTTATATTTATTTCCCTACGGGATGCTCCATCCTCGAAAATGAGATGTATATTTGATATATATATATATATATATATATATATATATTGTCATTTTTTTGGATCGAACCGTGTAAAGGAGGTTATGGTGAATTTTTTGAAGATTTTAGGCGTTGGAATTTTTTGAGAATTTCAGAATTTTTTATGATTTTGAGTTATAATTTGAAATGATATTAGTTGATTTGTGGGATGGTATTAGTGCATAACTAAGTAAGGATTTGAAAACTTAGAAAAGTTTTTATAAGAAGTTTAACTAATGACTTTGAAAAGGTTAAAACGTTTAAATGATTTTGGTAATCTAGTTTGAACGAATTGTTTTGAAAAGTTAATGGATTTTATGGCTTTTTCTTACTTGGTAATTTCGAGGACGAAATTCTTTTAAGTAGGGGAGAATATAACGACGCAGGATTTCAGTCACTTGAAATTGAGATATTTAATTGATTTTAAATATGCAATATTAAATTTTATAACTTGAATAACTTATATTTCAAATATCTTGATTTAAAATTAAATTGTTAATTTAACATTTCAAAAAAAAATTGAATTTGAATTAAATGTGAATGAAAATAATTTATAAAGTTGAATTTAATTCTATTTGAATTAGAATGATGTTAGAGAACTTTTAAAATTGAATTAAAAGTTAATTTCTAGAAATTGAATATTTTAATATTTAATTAACGTGTAAAAATAGTCATTTTTGGCACTGTCTTGGATTTCAATGTAACTTGTTTCATTGGATCCGTAATGTTATATTATTGTAGGATTTCAAATTTCGTGCCAATTGGATTTACGGTTTAGTTGTGAGAAGCTGAAACGCGTATAAATTTATTTAAGTAAATTTTAATTTAAAATGAGTCAATTCGTAAACCTATCTTCCAAATATGATTGAATTGACCTCCGATATATATTCCATTGTGTTCAGAATAGGGGCAAAACTTTATAATTTCCAGGCGGCACACATCGATTGGAGTTCGAAAAATTTTCAGATGAATAGTGCCTGAAAATTTTCTACAAAAGGCCAAACTTTCTTCAATTTTTCACAAACCATAATCTCTTTAAACGCTAGCCGTAACGACCCAGAATTTCTATCATTTGAAATTCATATATTTAATTGATTTTAAATATTAACAAGTAAAATTTGTGAGTCGAATAAATTATTTTTCGAATATCTAGATTTAATTGGATAATTAAATCGATAATTTAATATTTGAAATTACAGAAATAATTGGAAATTGGGTTTAATGTGATTAAATTTGATTTGTAAAGTTGTATTAAATCATATTAGAGTTAGAATGATGCTATAGAACTTCTAAAATTGAATTAAAAGTTAATTTGTGGAAATTGGATATTTTAATATTTAATTGACGAGTAAAAATAGTCATTTTTCAAACAGTCTTGGATTTCGACGAAACTAGTTTCATCAGATCCGTAATGTTATATTATTGTAAGAGTTCAAATTTCGTGTCAATCGGATTTACGGTCTGTCCGCGGCAAGCTAAAACGCACTGAAATCGATTTAAGTGAATTTTAAATTTAAAATAGTCGATTTGAAAACCTATCTTCCAAATACGATCAAATTGGCTCCCAATACATATTTCATTGCGTCCGGAATAGGGGTAAAACATTATAAACGCCAAGCGGCGCGCTTCGTTTCGAGTTCGGGGAAATTTCGGATGAATAGTGTTTTGGAATTTTCTATATAAGGACCTCAACATTCACTTTTTTCACAAAAAAACCCTAATTGCTTAACCCTAGCCGCCACTTCTTGATTCAAGGGCCAGAATTTTTCGATTTTCCACTCTAATTTGCTCTCGATCCATTAGCAATCAATCAAAACTCTCAACTACAAAATTGAAGAGCTTCTCGAGATCTACAAGATCAACGGTTATAATCTGGAACGGCGCGACGATGGAGGAGAAATCTGGTCGCGTTTTGCTGCCGTATGGGTTCGATTTTCATGGCATTGGCTACGATTAGGGGGGTGCGACATCTAGGCGCAGGCAACATAGGCGATGGGCTTTGATGTGGAAGAGTTCGATCAACCCCTAGATCGACATTGGGTGGAGCGACATCGAGTTATTGATGGTCGTTTGTGGGTTGTACGTGCGTCTCTACCTGGGGACGTATGCGTGATGGAAGAAAATGATTCCATCAGCCCAAATCTGCTATGATGAAATGCACGGCTACGATTGACGAGGGTAAAAGAAAATTTGTATATTAATTTATACTGAAATTCGTTTAATCTTTAAAACGCTATAACTTTTCATACGAGGTCCGTTTCGCACGAAACGAATTGCGTTGGGTTCGTATTGACAAGCACTACATTACGAAGCTGGTTTGGAATCGATTGGAGCTAGTGTGAATTTTGGGTAAAATTAAACGCGCGTTTAATTTTATTCGGAACGAAACACTGCAACTGTTGTTGGGAACAAGGTGAGAACTTCTCACTCAATCGAATTTGTTTCGATTTAAATTTTAAATAGTTAAATTTAAAATTACTTGATTGTGTGATTGAATGATGGTTTCTATCTGTTGTATTGAAATAGACCATATACGCTGCATATTAAGTGGAGGTTATTTTATTAAACACATATACCGCGATATTCCACCTTGAAGTGGAATTGGTATTATATATGTACATGGACTTGATTTCCTGCATTATATAGCGGATGAGACCCTATTGTGCCGCATAATAGCGGAAAATGTTTTATATAAACCCATGTACCGCGATATCCCGTCTTGAAATGGGATTGGTATTGTGCTAACATCTGTGGATGTTGGGAAACAAGTTGGAGGGATCCAACTGGATTCCTCAAATAATTGAATTTGTTTCAGTGTTGTGTGTTGATTATTTATAATCTCTATGTGATTATCTTTGTGATTGAAATCGTTGAAGGCTAAAATTTAGCCGAATATAATTTTGGTATCGTTAGATACCGGAAATAAATAAAAATTTGATTTTTGAAAATTCAAGTTGAAAGTTTATAATAAAAATTATTTTTGAGAATTGGATAAATTTAAAAGAAGGAATTCTAAAATAATAAAGTTTTATTTTTAATCTCATTGAATAAAATTTCAAAATATGGGAAAAACTTTAATAAATGGATTTCGGGTAATATTATTCAAAGGTTGAAGAATTTATTCAAAATACGGATTTTAAAGAGTTTGAAAAATAAAAGAATTGGTTTTTTTAAAAGGAATTTATTTTAAAAAAAGGAAATAAAATTTGAAATCCATTTGTGGATTTATTAGGTGTTTTGAAAAGAATTTGAAATCAATTCGAAAATAGATTTGGGTTTAGTAAAAATTGATTTCAATTTGAGGTTTGAATGAAATTCACTTGGTGTTTAATTTCTTGGAAAATCAATATGGAATTTGATTTGGTTGTTTTTGAAATCAATTGAAAAATTGAATTGTTGTTGAAAGTGAATATTTGAAATCGATTTGAAAATCGTATATCAGTGGATATTTGGAAATTTAAATTCACCATGGAATTTATAAAGAAAAGGAAAATTTGTTTAAAAATGAACATTGATTTATTTTCGAAGTGTGGAAATAAATTTACGGATTTGGAACGTAAATTTAAAAGTAAATCGGTAAGGATTTATTTAATTGGTTTAAATGAACCATTTTGAAATGAAAGTGTATTCTCCCTTGAAAGCCGAATAAAATTTCTAAATAGCTTTGAAAGATATATACATACATATATATATAATTATAGAATTTGTTTTGAAAAGGATACTTTGGAGAAATTAACTTCTTAAGTTATTTTAAATCCTTTAAGTAAAGATTTTAAGTTGATATAGAAATGATTATTTCTAAGATGTAATCAATAATTGTTTTAGAAAATAATTGTTTAAATAGTTATACTCTATCTACTAATTTTATTTTGAAAATTAGTTTGGACTTAAGTTATATGTAATATTGGTATAATATTTTTTATAACTAATATTTTAAGTAAAGTGTTTAAAGAAAAATAGTTTTACTTCAAACTGTTTTCCTGATATATTTTGGATAAGTGTTATAAATTATTTTTAAGGTATTTGAACTCGGCATAGTTCCAGTGAAAATGAATAAATATTTGGAAATGTTTCCGCGTAAGGAAAATGATTTGAAATTTGTTTTCAAAAGTTGTAAAGGTGAAAAGTGATTTGAAATTTGTTTTCAAATGGTTGAAGTGTGGAAAAAACTATATCTTATAAAGATATTTTTGGAAAATAAATAATTTGGAAAATTATTTGGAATCTGGTGATGTTGTGCATATCTATTGCTAGTTAAATAACCGACTATCAATATTTACCTGTAAATGGTATTTTTTGTGATTTGCTTGAATTTGAATGCTACACTTACTTTAAAATAAGCGCTCGTTATTCGGTTTAGCCGGGAGAGGACCTTTGGGTCATAAATCCCATTCTGAATATCGTTGTAATGGATAGCATTTGAAGACTGGTGTTGAAGGCCGGGTATTCGTGAAAACGATAGTATAACCTATCGATTGTCTCTGCACCGATAGCTACGGTATGGAGATTTCCTTTGTGATGGGAAGTTTTTTCGGGATTGTGAATACTTGGATTGCAAGGGCTTCTTCGGAAGTGCCTTTGGTTCTGTTCGAACCCATAACAGACTTGTATGGATTGTATGTCTGACATTACATTTTGATATATAAAGCAGATTTAATTCAAATACATTTCTGTTGGTGCCGGAAAATTTATTCTCTTAGCTTAACACCCTTCTCTGAGACGTACGAGCTTAGAGGTTATGTAGTTGATGGTTATCAGTGATATACTCCCAATTTGGTAATGTGGCATGCTGAGTGTTGCCGATCATTTGTTGATCAAAGCGTGGCTTTTCTAAAAAGAGTAGCTTTGTGGACGAGATTTCATCGAACCTCACAACCCGGTTATGGTTAAAACATGAATCGTAGCAGCAAGGTTATTTGAGGGTAGCGCCCTCTGAGGGTATGTCATTTCCTTCTGGACTATGAGTGGTATCATGGTATGGAGCCCAGATACTTACTTTGTGGTTGCTGCAAACTTATTACTTTGTGGTTGTTGGTTGAGAAGATCCTCGGATAAAGGTCGCAAACGACTGGGGGATGGCATGCTCGTGTAAGTAGTTACCTATTACAGAGGTAACCCGTCCTTGTCTAGCAGAGATCCGGTTAGGATCCGGAGGCATCCCTCAAGAGGCGTTCCATTTTACTTGGGAAGTTCCTTTGCCGACCATTTGTTGGAAATCCATTCATCCAATACGAGCTCTTTACGGTTTTAGTTGTATAACTTTCCATTTACTTATGGTGGTCACCACTGTTTAGATAGTAGCTATAGTAGGCATAGTAAGAAATGTCTATGCTGGCTAAGATTTATATTATACTTTCGAATTTTTTTTTTTACACTATGCACTAATAATAATAATATCAAAATAATTTTCTCATAATAAGCATATTTGACTATCATAAGGAGAAATCTCCTCCAATTCTGCGTTTGGATTGTGTGTGTGGCGGGAGGCCTTAGTAGTTACATTTTCTAAAAGCATTGCGGATATATTTTAAAATATTTCTTTGTTTGTTTTTAAAGATATAACTGTTTTAAGTTCTCACACCAGTCCCATGACTGGCCTGGAGTTTATTGTTCCCTTCCTAAACTCTGGGTGCCCATCATTTTCCATACGGGTAGCCTAGAGTCAGGTTATCAGGTCATTCTGGAATTTAGGAGATGCTGTGGAGATCAGGAGCGAGCTGGATGGCAAACGTATCACTTGTATATGGTATTATCTTTTCAGCTATGTATTCAGTTGTGAGGACAGGTTTATATAATTGTCCATTATTATGTTGTGTTGTATATGGACTCTGATGATGTAATGAATAAAATGTACAGTTTTTTTGATTTAAAGATTATTCATTTATCTATTATGGGTTGTTCCGCTGCGATTGTGAGATTCTGATATTATTTCTTTTGCTTCTTCTTTCTTTCTTCTTCTACCTCCTCTTCTTTAACCTTATGGGTGTGGTTTTCCGGCCTTCGATTGCTCGGCAGTTGAAACAGTGGACGTATTAATGTCGATTTTCGAAAGTCGAAAATCTTGAAACGTTACATTTGGCATCAGAGCATTTGGTTAAGCGATAACCCTGGCTCTGTTGGGAATTACTCATTAGAGATAGAGGCAGTACTACTCTAGAACGAGTGTGAGTGTGATCATAGATACGAGCACGTATTTGTTAGTGAATATAAAAATGTTTTATATTGTGTTTGCTTATCCATTGAGTTGTTTGTGAATTCTGGTCGGTATGTGGGACGCCATATTATCGATAGGGATTTCTAAACACTTAAGCGAGGCAAGTTGACATAGTATCATTTTAATTTGGGTAAATGAAATAATTTTACCTCGATTATATTTTACATATAAAGGAAATAATTTTTCAGAAATTATTAAAGTGTATATAAATTGATTATTTGGTTGTTTGAAAATGAGAATATATATAAGTTAATTAAAAGATGTTTGAATAATCTAAGTAAAAACAACAATTGTAAAAGAATAATTGTATAAGTAAATGAATTATAAAGTATGGAATTATAATGAATGTGATTTACAATTGTGAAATAATCTTTTATATATATATATATATATATATATATATAAGAAGTGAAACTATATGAATATATCTATAAATATGAGTTGTAAATAAAAATGAATTTGGACTATGAATTTGAAAGTTTTGAATCCCGTCTATTTTGAAAGTTGTTTTTCAAAGTTATAGATGTTATTAAGTAAGATAAATCAATTTGGAATAATCTTATGTAAGTGAAGTGGAATAGTGAAATTCTATAAGAAAAAGACTAATAAATGTGAGTTAATAATTTGGTTATTTTGGTTATGATTTGGTTGTTAAATGATTGTTAGTTGATTGTATATAATTCATTAAGTGTTAATGAAATTGAATTGATAAATGGAAAGCTATGTAATTGAATTTGAATTGAAAGTGAACTAACATGAATTGATTGTAAGCAATTAAAATTTGTATCGAAACCTTATAAATTGCTTATGGGACTTATTTTGATTGCATTTCTTAAGAAAACTATGTGTTTTCTATTGAAAATTAGTGAAATATAAATGAATTTCCTATATATGTCACTTACATGTTTAAATTGAGTAAGTACAGGTACCGGGGCTGTAGTTGGCTGGATTTGGTCACGCTAAAATGCTAATAAATAACTGCTTTGCTTAAAAATGCTAAAATGGTACGCCTACACAATAAAAATAGAAAATATGAAATGTTTTTCTGTTTTCCGACCGTGTGGGTCGATGTATATATATTTATATCTATTGTGATATTGCAAAAGCTCCTTCGTACAAGGGAGACTCTGCCCAAATTTTCCGTAAATTTTGGGAGTTAGAAAAATTTTAAAAAATTTTGGAAATTTTTTGTTAACGGAAAGTCAATTTCTAAATTGAAATGAATATGTAGGAATTGAGCTAGAAAAGTGTAACCATCGGATTTTGGAAAAGTTAAGAAATTAAAATGAATCTGAAATCAAGTTGGAACGGTTTGTTTTTGAAAAAAAAGGTTAATGGATTCTGTAACTTTTTCTTACTTGGCAATTTCGAGGACGAAATTCTTTTAAGGGGGAAGTTTGTAAACAACCCAGAATTTCTGTCATTTAAAATTCGTATATTTAATTGATTTTAAATATTAACAAGTAAAATTTGTAAGTCGAATAAATTATATTTCGAATATCTAAATTTAATTGGATAATTAAATAGATAATTTAATATTTGAAATTACAGAAAAAATTGGAAATTGGGTTTAATGTGATTAAATTTGATTTGTAAAGTTGTATTAAATCATATTGGAGTTAGAATGATGTTATAGAACTTTTAAAATTGAATTAAAACTTAATTTGTGGAAATTGGATATTTTAATATTTAATTGACGAGTAAAAATAGTCATTTTTCAAACAGTCTCGGATTTTGACGAAACCAGTTTCATCGGATCCGTAATGTTATATTATTATAAGATTTCAAATTTCGTGTAAATCGGATTTACGGTTTGTCCGAGGCAAGCTAAAACGCACTGAAATCGGTTTAAGTGAATTTTAAATTTAAAATAGTCGATTTGAAAACCTATCTTTCAAATACGATCAAATTGGCTCCCGATACATATTCCACTGTGTCCGAAATAGGGGTAAAACATTATAAACGTCAGGCGGCATGCTTCGTTTCGAGTTTGGGAAAATTTCGGATGAATAGTGTTTTGGAATTTTCTATATAAGGACCACAACATTCACTTTTTTCACAAAAAAACCCTAATTGCTTAACCCTACCCGCCACTTCTTGATTCAAGGGCCAGAATTTTTTGTTTTTCCTCTCTAATTTTCTCTCAATCCATTAGCAATCAAGCAAAACTCTCAACTACAAAATTGAAGAGCTTCTCGAGATCTACAAGACCAACGGTTATAATTTGGAACGACGCGATGATGGAGGAGAAATCTAGTCACGTTTTGTTGCCGTATGGGTTCGATTTTCATGGCATTGGCTGCGACTAGGGGGGTGCGACGTCTAGGCGCAGGCAACATAGGGGATGGGCTTCGATGTGGAGGAGTTCGATCAAACCCTAGATCGACGTTGGGTGGAGCGACGTCGGGTTATTGGTGGTCGTTTGTGGGTTGTACGTTCGTCTCTACCTGGGCACGTATGCGTTATGGAAGAAAATGATTCCATCGGCCCAGATCTGCTCTGATGAAATGCACGACTATGATTTATTAGGGTAAAAAAAATTTGTATATTAATTTATACTGAAATTCGTTTAATCTTTAAAACGCTATAACTTTTCATACGTGGTCCGTTTCGCACGAAACGAATTGCGTTGGGTTCATATTGACGAGCACTACATTACGAAGCTGGTTTGGAATCGATTAGAGCTAGTATGAATTTTGGGTAAAATTAAACGCGCGTTTAATTTTATTCGGAACGAAACACTGCAACTGTTATTGGAAACAAGGTGAGAACTTCTCACTCAATCGAATTTGTTTCGATTTAAATTTTAAATAGTTAAATTTAAAATTGCTTGATTGTGTGATAGAATGATGGTTGCTATCTGTTGTGTTGAAATAGACAATATACGCCGCATATTAAGCGGAGATTATTTTATTAAACACATATACCGCGATATTCCACCTTGAAGTGGAATTGGTATTATATATGTACTTGGAGTTGATTTCCCGCATTATATAGCGGATGAGACCCTATTGCACCGCATAATAGCGGAAGATATTTTATATAAACCCATGTACCGCGATATCCCGTCTTGAAATGAGATTGGTATTGTGCTAAAATCTGTGGATGCTGGGAAACAAGTTGGAGGGATCCAACTGGATTCCTCAAATAATTGAATTTGTTTCAATGTTGTGTGTTGATTATTTATAATCTCTGTGTGATTATCTTTGTGATTGAAATCGTTGAAGGCTAAAATTTAGCCGAATATAATTTTGGTATCGTTAGATACCGAAAATAAATAAAAATTTGATTTTTTAAAACTCAATTTGAAAGTTTATAATAAAATTTATTTTTGAGAATTGGATAAATTTGAAAGAAGGAATTCTAAAATAATAAAGTTTTATTTTTAATCTTATTGAATAAAATTTCAAAATATGGGAAAAACTTTAATAAATGGATTTCGGGTAATATTATTCAAAGGTTGAAGAATTTATTCAAAATACGGATTTTAAAGAGCTTGAAAAATTAAAGAATTGGTTTTCGTTAAAAGGAATTTATTTAAAAAAAAGAAATAAAATTTGAAATCCATTTGGGGATTTATTAGTTGTTTTGAAAAGAATTTGAAATCAATTCAAAAATTGATTTGGGGTTTAGTAAAAACTGATTACAATTTGAGGTTTGAATGAAATTCACTTGGTGTCTAATTTCTTGGAAAATCAATAAGGAATTTGATTTGGTTGTTTCTGAAATCAATTGAAAAGTTGAATTGTTGTTGAAAGTGAATATTTGAAATCGATTTGAAAATCGTATATCAGTGGATATTTGGAAATTTAAGTTCACCATGGAATTTATAAAGGAAAGGGAAATTTGTTTAAAAATGAACATTGATTTATTTTTGAAGTGTGGAAATTAATTTATGGATTTGGAACGTAAATTTAAAAGTAAATCGGTAAGGATTTATTTCATTGGTTTAAATGAACCATTTTGAAATGAAAGTGTATTCTCCCTAGAAAGCCGAATAAAATTTCTGAATAGCTTTGAAAGATACATACATACATACATACATACATACATACATATATATATAATTATAGAATTAGTTTTGAAAAAGGATACTTTGGAGAAATTAACTTCTTAAATTATTTTAAATCCTTTAAGTAAAGATTTGTTAAGTTGATATCGAAATGATTATTTCTAAGATTTAATCAATAATTGTTTTAGAAAATAATTATTTAAATAGTTATACTCTTACTACTAATTTTATTTTGAAAATTAGTTTGGACTTGAGTTATATGTAATATTGGTATAATATTTTTTATAACTAATATTTTGAGTAAAGTATTTAAAGAAAAATAGTTTTATTTCAGAGTGTTTTCCCGATATATTTTGGATAAGTGTTATAAATTATTTTTAAAGTATTTGAACTCGGTAGATTTCCAATGAAAATGAATAAATATTTGAAAGTGTTTCTGCGTAAGGAAAATGACTTGAAATTTGTTTTCAAAAGTTGTAAAGGTGAAAAGTGATTTGAAATTTGTTTTCAAATGGTTTATGTGTGGAAAAAAATATCTTGTAAAGATATTTTTGGAAAATAAATAAGTTGGGAAATTATTTGGAATCTGGTGATGTTGTGCATATCTATTGATAGTTAAATAACCGACTATCAATATTTACCTGTAAATGGGTATTTGTTGTGATTTGCTTGAATTTGAATGCTACACTTATTTTAAAATAAGCGCTCGTTATTCGGTTTAGCCGGGAGAGGACCTTTGGGTCATAAATCACATTCCGAATAGTGATTCGTCGTAATGGATAGCATTTGAAGACCGGTGTTGAAGGCCGGGTATTCGTGAAAACGATAGGATAACCTATCGATTGTCTCTGCACCGATAGCTACGGTATGGAGATTTCCTTTGTGATGGGAAGTTCTATCGGGATTGTGAATACTCCTTTGTGATGGGATGTTCGAACCCAGAACAAACTTGTATGGACTATATGTCTGACATTACATTTTGAGATATAAAGAAGATTTCTTTCAAATACATTTCTGTTGGTGGCGGAGAATTCATTCTCTTAGCTTAACACCCCTCTCTGAGACGTACAAGCTCAGAGGTTATGTAGTTGATGGTTATCAGTGATATACTCTCAATTTGGTAATGTGGCATGCTGAGTGCTGCTGATCATTTGTTGATCAAAGCGTAGCTTTTGTGAAAAGCGTAGCTTTGTGGACGAGATTTCGTCGAACCTCACAACCCGATTATGGTTAAAACAAAAATCGTAGCAGCAAGGTCATTTGAGGGTAGCGCCCTCTGAGGGTATGTCATTTCCTTCTGGATTATGAGTGGTATCATGGTATGGAGCCCAGATACTTACTTTGTGGTTGCTGCAAACTTATTACTTTATGGTTGTTGGTTGAGAGGATCCTTGGACAAAGGTCGCAAACGACCGGGCGATGGCATGCTCGTGTCAGTAGTTACCTATTATAGAGGTAACCCGCCCTTATCTAGCAGAGATCCGATTAGGATCCGGGGGCGTCCCTCCAAAGGCGTTCCGTTTTACTTGGGAAGTTCCTTTGCCCGACCATTTGTTGGAAATCCATTCATCCAATTCGAGCTCTTTACGGTTTTAGTTGTATAACCTGCCATTTACTTATGGTGATCACCATTGTTTAGATGGTAGCTATAGTAGGCATAGTACGATATGTCTATGCTGGCTAAGATTTATATTATAATTTCGAAATGTTTTTTTTTACACAATGCACTAATAATAATAATATCAAAAGAATTTTCTCGTAGTAAGCATATTTGACTATCATAAGGAGAAATCTCCTCCAATTCTGCGTTTGCATTGTGTGTGTGGCGGGAGGCCTTATGGTAGTTACATTTTCTAAAAGCATTGCGGATCTATTTTAAAATATTTCTTTGTTTTTTTAAAGATCTAACTGTTTTAAGTTCTCACACCAATCCCATGACTGGCCTGGAGTTTATTGTTCCCTTCCTAAACTTTGGGTGCCCATCATTTTCCACACGGGTAGCCTAGAGTCAGGTTATCAGGTCATTCTGGAATTCAGAAGATGCTGTGGAGATCAGGAGTGAGCTGGATGGCGAAATGTATCACTTGTATATGATATTATCTTTTCCGCTGTGTATTCATTTGTGAGGACAGGTTTATATAACTGTCCATTATTGTGTTGTGTTGTATATTGACTCTGATGATGTAATGTATAAATGTACAGTTCTTTTGATTTAAAGATTATTCATTTATCTATTATGGGTTGTTCCGCTACGATTGTGAGATTCTGATATTGTTTCTGTTGTTTCTTCTTTCTTTCTTCTTCTACCACTTCTTCTTTAACCCTAAGGGTTCGGTTTTCCGCCTTCGATTGCTCGACAGTTGATACAGTGGACGTATAAATGTCGATTTTCAAAAGTCGAAAATCTTGAAACATTACACTAGCTGCTGTTTTTTGTTCAATGGCCAGAAACTTCTAACCTTCTTCCCTCAATCTCTTCCAATCTGTCAACTTTCATCTAAAGCTTCAACTGCAAAGTTGTAGAGCACCGTGAGATCTTCAACTTCAACAGTGATGATCGAAAACTATGCAGCGGATTCGCGACAATCTCTCTCCATGTGCTATCTTTGCGTATGTTTTTCGAGGTGTATGGGGGCATGAGTTCATCGAGGTAGGGCATGGAGGTGTAGCTCGTGAAGGACTTCCGAATGGTGTCACTCGATGGATATCCGATCGTCAATTAAGAGGTGCGACGATCGATTTGATAACGTCGTGAATGGCTTCATCGCATACGTGTAAAACTAGGAAGGAGAAGATGACATGGGCGACAGGATCTTGGCTTTCAAAATGAACGGCCCAGAATGATTCAAGTAAATAAAAAAATATTTGTAAATTATTATATTATAAATTTATGTAATCTTTAAAATGCAATATCTTCTTCATTTGAGGTCCGTTTTTGGTAAAACAAGTTGCATTGGGACCGTATTGACAAGCATTACATTTTAGAGATTGCTTGGAGTTGATTGGTGCTAACGAAAATTTTGAGTAAAATTAAATGCTTGTTTAATTTTATTTAGAATAAAATGTTGCAACTGCTATTGGAACCAAAGTGAGTTCAACTCACTCTTTCTGACTTGCTTATATTTTTATATAAGTGAGAATAAATTTATTTTATGTTGATTGATGATTGTTTTGGTGATATGAGATATATTATATATAGACTAGTATTTGGATATATTCCTGCCTATTGGAGGGGATGAGACCCTATATGTTCCCATGTATGTGCGGATGAACCTTTTTACGCGCGTCTGCCTCGAAGCAGACATTTTAAATATTTTCTCACATGTATATTTGTTACAGGTGACAGGTTGGAGGGATTCAACTTGATTCCTCGCCAGTGTTGATTTATTTACAGAATTGATATATATGTTGTTATCATATGATATATGATGTTTGGACGTCGTGATTGATGTATTTAGTGTTATTGCAGCATTGGGCCATATTTTGGAATTTTAAAAATATTAAAATGATGATTTCATATTAAAAAAGGCTATTTAAGTGATTTTTGAAGTTATATAAGTTTAATATGATTTGTTAACTATTAAAATAAAAGGTTTATTTAAATGGAATTAAAATGTTATTTTGTAAATTATAATCAAAATGTGATTTTGAAATGTGAAGTTGATTATTTTATAAAATAAGTTAAACTGAGATTTTAAACTTGTTATAGATGGATTATACTTTTATATAAGATTTATAAGAATGAATTTTTATAAATAAAAAGTGATGGAATTATAATCGACTTCTGTAAATGTTCAAATGATGTATAAATGGATCTTATAAGTAAATAAGATTTATAAAACTTATGAAGTTATAAAAAGAATGAATTTTGTTAGAGAATTATATTTACGATTTTGGAAAGTGAACAATCTTTTAAATTAAATGAATGTTTTGAAAAGTGATCTTTTAAATGGAGTAAATTGGCTTAATTTTTTTTTTAAAATGCGTTGAGTATCAAAACCATATATTTCAACATTCATTGTTGAAATAGATGTTTTCGAGATGTAAGGAAAGCATGGACTATAACACCGTTGTACTCGTAAATGATTTTCGAAAGAAGATGTTTTGTATAGTATATGAGATTTATATACCTATCTAATTATTGAATCCCTATACTAATGATTTTGGGTTATTATAACGATGCTTTACACCACATTCGTTTTGATTCAAATAAGTATGTTAAGAGAACCGTTTCCTTAAAGAATAAAATATATATTTAATCGCGATTTAAGTATATGTAATATTTCCTAGGTGTTGAAAATAAATTGATTTGTGAATTACATATTATTAAATAAGTATATGGAAATGTATTCCAATATAGAAAGTTGAAATGGTTTTAAGAATATATCTTTTTAAGATAATTTAAAGTGACTATTTGGAAAGTGATTAATTAAGAAAGATTAACTAAAGGGCCTAGTGATTGCTTATGGTGATTTATTTGTTTGCTTTGATAGTTAAATAACTGACTATCAAATTTGGCCATTTTATTTCCTCGACTTGATGTAGGAACTATTTAATTGTACACTTAGTACATAGTCTTCTGTGTAGGCCTGATTATCGTTTGTGTTGAGAATGTTGATTCATCTAGTGCAGAGTATTACTCCAATATATCGAGCTTCCTTCTTGGTACAAGGATAGAAAGTTGAAAGTTGGAGATGTGATAAGTCTATGTGACTTAGTTTCTGTGTGAGGTTGAGAAATGCTTTTGCTTTGTTGATGCGAAGAGACCGGGATCGATTTATCTAAAAACCACTTTGAACGAACGTATATATATTCGATTATGCAGGTTGTGATGTTATTGATGTTTAGGAATTTTACATTGAAGGACTTCTTGTTGATCATTTAGGGTTAAATTCCCAATATACATATAGTATCAGTGGTGTCTTCATTATGAAATATCCAATGCAAGGACTATTCGCTACTAATCCTAGGGATTTGTAATATCCCAGAATTTTCAGGAATTTAAAAAGTGATAATCTCTTAATTTAAATTATTTGAAATTGGTAAAATTGTTATTTCAAAAATAAATAACAAAGTAATAATAATATAATGTCTTAATTATGGTTATAAATTGGTTTTAAAATAAGAATAATTATTTTATTTGTGTAAATAAATTCTAAATTGACGTATTGTTTTCAAAGTTAATAAGTGTGTTTAAATATATATATGTGTGTGTGTGTGTATTTAAAATTGATTTTTAAAATAGGATAAATTATTTATAAATAATAATGAGCTTATTTAAAAATATATATTATATGTTCTTAATTTGATTTTAGATTTGGATTTTTAAATTAACTTTGAATTTGAATATAAATTTGAATTCAAGGAAATATACATACATCTTAAAATAAAATAATAATATAGTTTGGATTCAAAATGTATAGATAATGTTTTTAGTTAAAACTAAGATTTATTTTATATTATTCTTTTTATAGAAATTTACCTATAGAAATTTAGGTATGTATTTATTTAATAAGAATAAATACAAAGGCTTATTGAAATAGCATTTTTAAAATGAGTTTACAATATTATATATAATTTTATTTTAATTATAATTGGTTTTATTTTATTTTATTTTAAAAATTGTATTTATATAAATTTAGAAAACATTTCCAAATTTATAAATGTATTTGTTAATTAGGAATTTAATTAGAAAAGCATTTATAAATTAAGAAAACATATTAGTTAATTAGAAAATTAATTTAAAAAGCTTTTAAAATTCTTTTAGGATAAATATAAATAAATATTGACAAGTGTTAAAGTTATAACCTTTATGTAACAAGTATTAACAAACTAATGTAAGTTAATGACATGTGTCACATTTTTTTTTTAAATTTTCCTTTTAATTTTAACGAAACTAAAATTAGCCTATATAAACACTATCTTCTCTTCATTTTCTTTTTCTTTAAAATCTATGTTCATTCCTAAAAGAAAACTAGAATTATCCATACAATCTTCACTCTTCAAAAACCAGAAAATCCTCAAACCAATAATTTTCCTCAAACAAAATCAAAAACCCATGCTCAGTTTAAAAACCTGTAATTCATTCCAAAACCTGAAATCATATGCAAATCTGAAATTCCTCAAATTCAACACAATTCAAAAATGAATTTGAAGCCCTGTAACTTATTTTCCAAACCTTCTGTTATCAAGCCTGAAACATTTTCAAAAGCCCATAAAATACTCCTCAAAACATCAATCCATGTTAATAAATCAAGTATGTAAACATCCTTCAAAACTGCATGCCCGCAGCATGTTTTCAAAAAGTTTAAGCAAGTACTTCAGTTTTTAAATCATAGCCATTTCAAAATTTTCATGCATTTCAATTTTTCAAAATGCAAACCTGAAGCATTTAAGTTTAAAGGCTAATCAAAGGAATGAAGTTTTTCTGTTTCAAAAAGCTTCAGTTTTCTAGAATCAATATACAAATGCATGCACATTTCAATCTAGTTTCTAAAGCTCTGCATCTCCTTGATATGTGAGTAAACATTCTAATTCTAATGCTAAGTAATTTTAAGTTTGCTTTCAGATGATTTCTGAGATGAATTGCCTGTGCATGTGAATTTTCTGAGTGCTTGTCTGTAAATTTTGAAGCACCTCTGTTCCAATATTTAAACCTCTGTTTAAATCTGCTATCATGAACCTGTTTAAAGTATGATGCATTGGCATATGGTTAAAGTGGATCTGTAATGTAAGTTTGAAAATATGCTTGCATGACGATTTTGGGAATTTAGAACATAATTAAACATAGGAAAATGTTGAGTATTGATTGAGCATGCCTGAATTATATCAGACAAATGAAATACTTCCCAAGCTTACAGACATCAAATATATTCGTAAAACAATTCCTATTTCTATGATTTATTTTAGAAATTAGTTTCTAAACAAAAGTTGTGAATATAACAAGACTCAAATTTTAAAAATAGTTTAAAGTTAATTTAAGCAAAGTTTCACTGGGAAATTTGATTTACAAGTAAAATTTCATATATGTTAAAAATTCAAACATCCTGGTTTGTTGTTTCAGGATTCTAATTCGAATGCATTTTGAAAATAAAGATTTTTAAAACAAATATCACAAATTTTAAAGAAGTACTGAATGAGAATTTGGGAGTTAACTGGAATTTAGTTTCTGGTCGTTTTCTGATGAACAGGACATTTATGGGGATCAGGATTTTGGGTAGAGGTAGGGGAAGCATCTGGTGGTACGGGAAAAATAAATGGATGGTTGTCTGATGATCGTGGCGTCCGCAGCAAGAAGGTTCAGGTTCTAAACCTAATTTTGGGTCTAGCTGAAAATTGAATCACTGCTTTTCTTATAGTGATTCGAGTTGCATAAATTCTTGTAAGTGGAAGCGCGGTGGATCGGCAATCCATAGCCGGAATCGTAGCGGTTATCGTGATCGGAATCGAGGGTTCAGAGGTTTTTTATATGATGCGTTTAGGTCTCAGTTCATCCTGTGGTACTCAATTTTGAATCGAGGCATGAGATGATGCTCTGTTGATTGTAGGTGCTCGTAGGGTTGTTCAGTGACTTGGCGATGGGGTCTCGTTGATCTGAGAAGGCTCCGGCGCTAGTGAAGGTGCACGATGTTGATTCGTGTGTCTAGGAAGTTGGTCAGCGGGACGACTCGAAGGAAGCTCTGTGTTTTTGGGTTTATGTCTCGAGTTTAAACTCGAGTTAGTTTTGGTATGTAACCTGTAATTTTAATTGTACAGGTTCTTAAAATTTAAAATCCTAGCTAAACCTTTGAAATTAAAAAAAAGAGAAAAAAAGAAAAGAGAGATGATGTACTAGGTTTGTGTTTAAAGTATACATGGTTTAAACCCAAAGTAAAATGTTTAACCAGTTTTTAAATTTAAAATAAAGTAAGTTTTAAAATTTTAAATAAGTAAGCTAAATTTATTTCTTGAAATTCATTTCTTTGAATTGAATTGTTTATATAAATAAATTTGTATCAATGGTTTTAAATTTTTTAAGTTAAAACCTTAACGTTATTTTCAAACTTATTTTGAAATATAAAAGGAAATTTGTAAGGAAATGTTTTATTGAATTAGTTAATGAATAATGATTTATAAATTAACAATTATAGTTTTCAAGTAATTTATTAACTTGAAACTAAGGATTGTTAATCAATAATTAAAGGTAAGTAATTGATGATTACTTTATATTTTATACTAATTAATGAATTAAGTTAAGTAAAGTTTTCAAGGTTAATTAAAGATAATGTTTTATCTTAAGAGATAATTAAGTTTTTAATGAATAATAATTAATTAAGTTAATTAAGAAATTTTAAGTTTAATTAATTAATTTAATTAATTATTTAAAAGGGTTGATTAAGTAATTAATTAAGTATAATTATTAATTTAATTAACTAATAATTATGATGATTTAATTAATGACTAATGATTAATTAAATTATAGTTAATTGTTTATTAAGTAATTAAGGGTTAATTAAACTAGTAATTAAGTGATAATTGAGTTTTCTTGATTAATAATTAAAAGGTTATTAATCTATAATGCAAGTTAATTAAGAATTAACTAACTATTATTAAAGGTTAATTAATTGTAATTAAGGATTGATTAATTATAATTATGGATTAATAAATTTGTAATTAAGGTTGTTATTTAATAATTAAGTTTTATTAATTAATGATTAAGAGATAATTAATTTGTTAATTAAGGTTAATTAATTAATTATAAAAGTAATTAGAGATTGATTACTTTGTATTAAAGGATTGATTAATAATTAAGGTTTATTAATTAATAGTAAAGGATAATTAATATGTAATTAGTGATTAATTTGATTAAAGAGTAATTAAGGGATGAATTACTCGACTATGATTTATGAGGTGAATGTGATCAAGTTAAGTTAATTAATTAAATATAGTCACATGATAAATGATTAAGTATGCTTATTTAATGAGTTTTGATAAGAGTAATTACTTAAGATAAGTAATTGATGAATAAATTACATGAGGTAATTGAGATAAGGGAAATTACTTATTGGGAAGTAATTTTAAATGGATAATTACTTGGTAAAGTAATTAAGGATTTATTACTTGGTGTAATAAATCAAAGGATTTATAAATGTAATTAAAAGTAATTAAGAGTAATTTATTACTGTTTATAATTATTAAAGTTAATTTAATTAATTTAACATGATTAATAATGTAACTAATTAAGCAATAATGTAACTAATTATAGTTAATTAATTAATGGAAGTAATCAATTAAGGTTCACTAATTAATATGATTATTGAGAATAATTAAGGATTAATTACTTAATTAAAGGACAATTAATCAAGGTTGATTAATTAAGATGATGATTAATGAATTGGTTTAATTAATGTTTAAGTAAGCAAGATTTATTGTGATGAAGGTAATTAATTTAATTAATTTTAAATTAATTAAGAGATGAAGTAATTAGTTTAATTCATTTTAAATTAATTATAAATGGTGTGATTTATGGATCATTGCTTATGGATGGCTGATTTATATTGAATGGCTTAGTTGCTTGATATCTCTAATGAGATATGTGTGATATATAATATGGATGCTTGGTCACATTGAGATGATAGTATAAGTTATCTATTTGTGATGATAACATGAATTATCTGCTGTGATGATAACGTAGATTATCTATTGTGATATTGTGAATTATCTATCTGTGTGTATATATATAGTTGAATTGAATTGTTTAACCTTAAAACAATTTGGACTTAAAAGATACGTTTTGGATTTCGATGAGACCGGGATCGGGTTTCCATATTTGGATATCCGAAAACCACATCGATCCAAATTAACGATAGGTCGTGAATCTCAAGTGAAGATGAAGATTCAGAGTGCAAGGGTTATTGTCGTAACTCTGAGGGTGATTCTAAAATGAGTGTAACGAGATAATGCCTTCGGTTTTGTTCAAACCCGGAACAAACTTGTATGGATTGAATGCTTTCAGAACATCGTCAGGTGGACGATGAGCATTCTAAGTGATGTGTTCACTAAAGGTAATCGTAGCCTCAAGCCTCATCAACTGGGAATAGCTAAAGCAGGGGAGGTGCAGCAAGGTTAAGTGGGTCATTCCTAAGTAGGACGGGATTTTCCTCTGTCTAGAGGTCCCTTTTTATTCGTCTTTGTGGGCGGTTGCTAACTACAACCGCGGGGTTGTCTTGTTCAGAACTGTTCAGTAAGGAATGGTTCTAGCCTTGTGTTGCAGGGGATAGGGAGTGATCCTCAGTACGGTGATCTAGGCCACGTACTTTGACGGGCGGTACCCCGGTAGCTCTGCCATTGTATGGAATCCAAAATCCAATAAGCGCCCTCGGATTTGATTGTATTACCCACTTTTGTGGCTCGTAGCTGGAATTTAATATATGTAACAATTTCGGCTATTTCATATTTATTTGGAAACCCTAGACCTATTATAGTATCACTTAATTTCCTATCAAATGTTTGGTTAGCGTAAGGTAAAAACTTTACCATGTTTATGTGTGGGAAGCCTTACGTGATACCTTTTCTTTCAAAGGGTTTTTAAGGTTAAGCAACTTTAACCGTTTACTCATACCAGACCCATGTCTGACCCGGAGTTTATTCTATTTTCTTAAACTCTTAGGTACTCAAATTTTCATGAGTAGCCAGGGGATTCAGGTTGGCTTGACGAATTCTGGAGGAGCAATGGAGCAGGAGGCTTCTGCGTATAGATATATAGTATTCCGCTTTGTGTTCTCTGAGTCGTTTGTCTGTGCTTGTATATTGAGTTGTATAACTAGACAGGTGTTGATAACTGTCTAGTATGTGTTGTTTTAGCGGTGTATCTCTGATGTATATGATACTATGTAATGTATTATGTGATTAATATAATTATTCGTTCCGCTGTTTAGATTTTGATGTTGTTACTTTCTTTCTTCTCTGTCTTTTCTCTTTTCTATCCCTTTTCTTTCTTAAAAATGATGCGTCTTTCTGTGGTAAGAAAGTTGGGTCGTTTCACTTGGTATCAGAGCATAGGTTGAGCAAATACCTAGGCTCTGTAGTGGTGTTTTTCTTGAGAGAGCGTACTTGTAATTTTTATATATAACTATATATTTATCTATTTCTACCTATCTGTTGGGTTACCTATTTGGGTTTTTCCAATATAAGTTATAAAGGTATATGAGGTAGTGGTGTATGTAACATGACTACCAATGGTTGGAGTTTGAATGTTTGAGATTGGAAGTGTATTTGTCGAGATGGTAGACCTAATACCGTCTCGAGTAATCTTTGCAGTTTGGTGTAAGGATTTCATTGATCTCTGAAGGAAACCTGTTAAGGTTCGGAGTTCATCTTTGAAGTATAGGTTTGATCATGCTCCTGTGAGCGGATTTTTGAGAATTTGGATCTGTCGGTTAGGCAGAAGCAAGTGATGGTATCTTGGCAACCTCAGGAAGTAGTAGCTGCGTGATGAGACACAGTGACTGTGGATGTCTCCGAAGATGTTTTCTTTCGGAGAAAGTTTAAGGAAGTGTGTCTGCTTCAGGTTTGTAGGTGAGTTCAGCAGGATGTATGTGTTTAGTTGGAGGTTTGAGTTTCTTAAAGAGCTTTGGATAAGAAGTCTTTGGCATCTGTGTTAGCGGTGCAGCTCGGGAATGTTCGGTATTCCAGCAGGAAGATCTTTTTGACTTAGCAATTCCTAGAGGTGGAATTCAACAGTAGCAGAAAGGACCTGTTTCTTCGATGGATTAGTTGCTTGAGGATAAACTGTTCTGATCTGTGAAGAGAGAGCAGTATTTTTGGAATTTAGGTTGGGTTGATCGCAAAAGTGACTTGCGATAGTTGGGTGATTATCTTAGATAATCTTTTGCTTGGGTTTGTGGCATCTCTAGAGTATATAGGAGTTAAGGAGTTGTCGAAGATTTTCCAGAATATATCTTCAGGAAAGTTAGAGATTTGCCCGCATTGGAGATTGAGTTCTGAATCGACTTGATGTCAGGAGCGATACCGGTGACTCAGCTGGGTAGAAGGATGTCTCCTAGGTTGATTATTTGGTGAAGCGGCTCTGTATTTCTTGGAACTTCTGTTGAACCTTATTTCCGAGATGTGCTCTCTAGTCTGTGCTTGTGTTTATCGATGGCATTCTCATCTGCTCTAGATCAGAGTTGTTTAACGGAAGCAAGGTGGCTGCTGTTCTTGAGTAGAAGCAACTGAAAGTTGCAGTGTTTTGGATTAGAGAGTTTCTACTGAAATTTTTTACTTTAGGATCTGAGACAAGTTGGCGAGTGATTCTGTTTTGTCTTTTCCGGATGGCAGAAGTTGTTTTCTACTGTTGATAGTAAAGTTTGATTTTGATTTTGGGGTAGATCTTGTGAGGATCGGTTTGTTGAGTTGTTTTGATCCAGTTTGTTTGTAGAAGCACCAGCGAAGGTAGAGCTGATCAGGAAGGATCTGTAGGCAGCCTGGATCATCTGGAAAGTTTTAAGGTTAAGAAACGGAAGAATTTTGAATTCGAAGTTGGAGGCTTCGATGTTGTTGAGGTTTTCTCTGGTAAAGGGAGCAATAAGATTCGGTGAGATTATGAGGTGAGCTCCAAGGTATATGGGATTCTTCTGAGTTTTTGTAAGGTTAAGTGCTTCGGTCTGAAGAGTTGAATTGCCAATTTGGAAGACTAGTATTCAAAATATTTCACGTGTCTCTGAGGAAGTACGTGTTTGGTCCATCACTGGTTTTGAGACCAGTAGTTCTGTGAAGGATTTAGTTGTTGATCAGACTTGTCTGTGGTCTGGTATTGTGTGCAAATTATAGATCTAAATGAGTAGGAGCTTAGTAGCTTAGCAGTATAGCTAATTTGGATTTAGTAGAGCGAGTATCCCTGTGTCTATACTTGGGAAACACGAGATAATTTTTGAAAGCTTATCCGGATCTGTGTCCGGATAGCTAGTGTTATTTATTTGATTGAATTGGATATTTGGATGAAATTATTTGTTTGATTGATAGTGTATGGCTGTTATGTATGTTTGGATTGGTTGAAATAAAATAAAACTTCGGATTATCTTTGTTTTAAATTTCGAGGACGAAATTCTTTTAAGGGGGGTGGAATGTAATATCCCGGAATTTCCAAAAATTTAAAAAGTGATAATCTCTTTATTTAAATTATTTAAAATTGATAAAATTGTTATTTTTAAAAATAAATAACCAAGTAATAATAATATAATGTCATAATTGTGGTTATAGATTGGTTTTAAAATAAGAATAATTATTTTGTTTGTGTAAATAAATTCTAAATTGACTTATTATTTTCAAAGTTAATAAGTGTGTTTAAATATATATATATATATGTATGTATTTAAAATTGATTTTTAAAATAGGATAAATTATTTATAAATAATAATGAGCTTATTTAAAAATAGATATTATATTTATTTAATTTGATTTTAGATTTGGATTTAAAAATTAACTTTGAATTTGAATATAAATTTGAATTCAAGGAAATATACATACATCTTAAAATAAAATAATAATATAGTTTGGATTTAAAATATATAGATAACGTTTTTAGTTAAAAATAAGATTTATTTTACATTATTCTTTTAGAAATTTATCTATAGAAATTTGGGTATGTATTTATTTAATAAAAATAAATACATAGGCTTATTGAAATAGCATTTTTAAAATGAATATGCAATATTATATATAATTTTATTTAAATTATAATTGGTTTTATTTTATTTTCTTTTAAAAATTATTTTTATATAAATTTAGAAAACATTTCCAAATTTATAAATGTAGTTGTTAATTAGGAATTTAATTAGAAAAGCATTTATAAATTAAGAAAACATATTAGTTAATTAGAAAATTAATTTAAAATGCTTTTAAAATTATTTTAGGATAAATATAAACAAATATTGACAAGTGTTACAGTTATAACTTTTTATGTAACAAGTGTTAACAAATTAATGTAAGTTAATGACACGTGTCACCTTTTTTTTTAAATATTCCTTTTAATTTTAATAAAACTGAAATTAGCCTATATAAACACTATCTTCTCTTCATTTTCTTTTTCTTTAAAATCTATGTTTATTCCTGAAAGAAAACTAGAATTGTCCATACAATCTTCACTCTTCAAAAACCAGAAAATCCTCAAACCAAACTTTTTAATTTTCCTCAAACAAAATCTGAAACCCATGCTCGGTTTAAAAACCTGTATTTCATTCCAAAACCTGAAATCATGTGCAAATCTGAAATTCCTCAAATTCAACACAATTCAGAAATGAATTTGAAGTCCTGTAACTTATTTTCCAAACCTTCTGTTATCAAGCCTGAAACATTTTCAAAAGCATATAAACACACACCTCAAAACATCAATCCCTGTTAACAAATCAAGTATGTAAACATCCTTCAAAACTGCATGCCTGCAGCATGTTTTCAAAAAGTTCAAGCAAGTACTCCGGTTTTTAAATCACAGCCATTTCAAAAATTCAAGCATTTCAAGTTTTCAAAATGCAAACCTGAAGCGTTTCAGCTTAAAGGCTAATCAAAGGAATGAAGTTTTTCTGTTTCAAAAAGCTACAGTTTTCTGGAATCAATATACAAATGCATGCAGATTTCAATCTAGTTTCTAAAGCTCAGCATCTCCTTGATATGTGAGTAAACATTCTAATTCAAATGCTAAGTAATTTTAAGTTTGCTTTCAGATGATTTCTGAGATGAATTGCCTGTGCATGTGAATTTTCTGAGTGCTTGTCTGTAAATTTTGAAGCACCTTTGTTCCAATATTTAAACCTCTGTTTGAATCTGCTATCATGAACCTCTTTAAAGTATGATGCATTGACATATGGTTAAAGTGGATCTGTAATGTAAGTTTGAAAATATGCTTGCATGATAATTTTGGGAATTTAGAACATAACTATACATAGGAAAATGTTGAGTATTGATTGAGCATGCTTGAATTATATCAGACAAATGAAATACTTCCCAAGCTTACAGACATCAAATATAATCATAAAACAATTCCTATTTCTATGATTTATTTTAGAAATTAGTTTCTAAACAAAAGTTGTGAATTTTAACAAGACTCAAATTTTAAAAATAGTCTAAAGATAATTTAAGCAAAGTTTCACTGGGAAATTTGATTTACAAATAAAATTTCAAATATGTTAAAAATTCAAACATCCTGGTTTGTTGTTTTAGGACTCTAAATCAAATGCATTTTGAAAATAAATATTTTTACAAATATCAAATTTTAAAGAAGTATTGAATGAGAATTTGGGAGTTAACGAGAATATAGTTTCTGGTCATTTTCTAATGATCAGGACATTTATGGGGATCGGGATTTTGGGTAGAGGTAGGGGAAGCATCTGGTGGTACGGAAAAAATGAATGGATGGTTGTCTGATGATCGTGGCGTCGGCAGCAACAAGGTTCAGGTTCTAAACCTAATTTTGGGTCTAGCTGAAAATTGAATCACTGCTTTTCTTATAGTGATTCGAGTTGTATAAAATTCTGGGAAGTGGAAGCGCGGTGGATCGGCAATCCATAGCCGGAATCGTAGCGGTTATCATGATCGGAATCGAGGGTTCGGAGATTTTTTTGATGATGGGTTTGGGTCTCAGTTCATCCTGTGGTACTCGATTTTGAATTGAGGCATGAGATGATGCTTTGTTGATCGTAGGTGCTCGTAGGTTTGTTCGGTGACTTGGCGACGGGGTCGTCGTTGATTGGAGAAGGCTCCGGCGCTGGTGCAGGTGCACGATGTTGATTCATGTGTCTGGGAAGTTGGTCAGTGGGACGACTCGAAGGAAGCTCTATGTTTTTGGGTTTATGTCTCGAGTTTAAACTCGAGTTAGTTTTGGTATGTAACCTGTAATTTGTACAGGTTCTTAAAATTTAAAATCCTAACTAAACCTTTGAACTTAAAAAAAAGAAAAAAAGAAAGGAGAGACGATGTACTAGGTTTGTGTTTCAAGTATACATGGTTTAAACCCAAAGTAAAATGTTTAACTAGTTTTTAAATTTAAAATAAAGTAAGTTTTAAAATTTTAAATAATTAAGCTAAATTTATTTCTTGAAATTCATTTCTTTGAATTGAATTGTTTATGTAAATAAATTTGTATGAATGGTTTTAAATATTTTAAGTTAAAACCTTAATGTTATTTTCAAACTTATTTTGAAATATAAAAGGAAATTTATAAGGAAATGTTTTATTGAATTAGTTAATGAATAATGATTTATAAATTAACAATTTTAGTTTTCAAGTAATTTATTAACATGAAAGTAAGGATTGTTAATTAATAATTAAAGGTAAGTAATTGATGATTACTTTATATTTTAAACTTATTAATGAATTAAGTTAAGTAAAGTTTTCAAGGTTAATTAAAGATAATGTTTTATCTTAAGAGATAATTAAGTTTTTAATGAATAATAATTAATTAAGTTAATTTAGAAATTTTAAGTTTAATTAATTAATTAAATTAATTATTTAAAAGGGTTATTTAAGTAATTAATTAAGTATAATTATTATTTTAATTAACTAATAATTATGATGATTTAATTAATAACTAATGATTAATTCAATTATAATTAATTATTTATTAAGTAATTAAGGGTTAATTAAACTAGTAATTTAGTGATAATTGGGTTTTCTTGATTAATAATTAAAAGGTTATTAATCTATAATGCAAGTTAATTAAGAATTAATTAACTATTATTAATCTATAATGCAAGTTAATTCAAAAAAAATCCTTACTTCATGGCGATAGCTTCTTCTTCGTTCTGTTTCTTACCCTATTGATTCTCCCGCCTCTCCCATGCCTTCCCCCCTCTCCCTCCAATCCTTCTCGCTTCCCATTCCCCGTCTTCAACGCATTCTGGTAGGATCTTTAATGCCGCTTCTTCTGTGACTATGATACCGCCCATGCTCGACGATGCTGAGTATCCCCCATTGCCTTCTGCTAATTTTCCTCCCCCTGTTTCTGTCGTTTGCCAAAGTTCGAGTTCGGATTTGGTTAATACTCTGGTAGGTGTGGTGTCTTGTCGTCCTGAGCATTTCAATGTTTTGCAGCTAATAATTGTGCTGCTAGTCTTGGTTTTGAAGTTGACTCAGTTGCTATTGTTGCTGATAAATCCAGTAGTGCACGATGCACATCATCTGTTCGACAAAATGCTGTTGACAACGGTGTCCCAATCCCCAATGTTTTAAGCTCTGGTGTTTCCTTGCTTGCTGACTCTTCCGCTGATGATGATCGAAGCCCCTTTCCTATGGCCTCAGTTGGCGATGAGGATTGTCGACCAGCTGCTCCCTGTCCGTCTGCTCCTAAAACTTGGTCTTCACTATTTTCCACCTTGCCCCGTAATGCGGGTGTTTACGATCCTGTTGAGTTTGAAATTGTTGAGGAAAATGGAGTGATGATCCCTCCCCTGTTGTTATGCAAGCTGCTACGGAATTTTGGTCAGAATATGTGGTTGGCTTCTTTTTGGACCCCAAACATCGCCTTCATGATGTGGCTGCTGTTTGTCGGAGGGCCTGGAGTCTTCGTGGTGGCTTCCGTGTTAAGTTGGTTGACTCCTTGTACTACCTGTTGTTCTCCTCCCCTGAGGAACATAGTCGTGTTCTTGAGGCCAAGCCCTCCTTTGATGGTTAACCTTTTATTATTACTCCCTGGTCTCCAACGGTATCTAATGCTCATGAACGAGTATTTTCTATCCCTGTTTGGGTTTATTTCTCTCAAATCCCTTCTGCTCTTCAACCGCTGATTGGGTTGAATTGGGTTGCATGCAATATTGGAAAATTGAAAAGTTTTGACTCAAGTACAGTTGCGCGTGAAAAGCTTGTTTATGCTAAGGCTCTCATTGAGATTACCCCTCTTAAGCCTCTTCCATCCTCTATTCCTGTTCAGCTAGCTGTTGGCCATGTGGTGGATGTTAATGTTCGTTATGGATGGGTCCTTGACATTTGTTCCTGTTGTCATTCTTTTGGCCATTTAGCTTCCGCCTGCTCGCAATCTGTTGTATCTGCTGCTGCTCCTATGTTTCCTCTGCCTCGGCCTCCACTCGAGAAATGGGTTCCCAAAGTCTCTCAAGTTGCATCTCCTCCTGCAGTTCCTTTATCTGATCCTGGACCGCCACCTGTCCATTGTGTTGGTCCTGTGGCTCCCATTGCTGTGTCGGATCTCTCTCCGCCTCTTGTTGTTTGGGCTGAGTCTGAGCATTGTTGGGTTGATCGTCGTTCTGATATGAGATTCAACCATGTGGATGATTACTATTTTAGATTTGTTTTTGATGACCTATTGGACTTTCGTTGCCTTTATTACAGAATTTCTGGTGATTCCTTACTCCTTGATTTGGAGGGTTTGTATGCTGAGAAAAATTCTGTAATTCTTGCTGATACTGCATGGGATCGATCTTTTATTTACTCTTCTGATGCTGAGATTTATGATCCCTCTCTTGCTGTTCTATTTCGCCCCTATTTTGGACTTCTTGGGAATGGGTCTTTGGTTTCAACCCTTGTGGATGATAACGCAGGTGTTTCTTCCTCTTCGGAGGAGAATTAGTCATGCTTTTATTTTTAATAGCTGTGACATTCTGTCATACTCCTATGCTGTATTATCCTCTTTTTTTTAGTAGTTAAGGTGCCTCAACCTTACTCCTGTATTTCAAATTTTTATTACGTTCGTAATAAAAGTGGACGGTCCACTATAAACCGGCTGGCCTTGCCAAAAATTAACTATTATTAAAGGTTAATTAATTGTTATTAAGGATTGATTAATTATAATTATGGATTAATAAATTTGTACTTAAGGTTGTTTTTTAATAATTAAGTTTTATTAATTAATGATCAAGAGATAATTAATTAGTTAATTAAGGTTAATTAATTAATTATAAAAGTAATTAGAGATTGATTACTTTTTATTAAAGGATTGATTAATAATTAAGGTTTATTAATTAATAGTAAAGGATAACTAATCTGTAATTAATGATAAATTTGATTAAAGAGTAATTAAGGGACGAATTACTCGATTATGATTTATGAGGTGAATGTGATCAAGTTAAGTTAACTAATTTGTTAATTAATTAAATATAGTCACATGATAAATGATTAAGTATGCTTACTTAATGAGTTTTGATAAGAGTACTTACTTAAGATAAGTAATTGATGAATAAATTACAGGAGGTAATTGAGATAAGGGAAATTACTTATTGGGAAGTAATTTTAAATGGATAATTACTTGGTAAAGTAATTAAGGATTTATTACTTGGTGTAATAAATCAAAGGATTTATAAATGTAATTAAAAGTAATTAAGAGTAATTTATTACTGTTTATAATTATTAAAGTTAATTTAATTAATTTAAGTATGATTAATTAATTTAACTAATTAAGCAATAATGTAATTAATTATAGCTAATTAATTAATGGAAGTAATTAATTAAGGTTCATTAATTAATATGATTAATGATAATAATTAAGGATTAATTACTTAATTAAGGGATAATTAATCAAGGTTGATTAATTAAGATGATGATTAATTAATTGGTTTAATTAATGTTTAAGTAAGCAAGATTTATTGTGATGAAGGTAATTAATTTAATTAATTTTAAATTAATTAAGAGATGAAGTAATTAATTTAATTCATTTTAAATTAATTATAAATGGTGTGATTTATGGATCATTGCTTATGAATGGCTGATTTATATTGAGTGGCTTAGTTGCTTGATATCTTTGATGAGATATTTGTGATATATAATATAGATGCTTGGTTGCATTGAGATGATAGTATAAGTTATCTATTTGTGATGATAACATGAATTATCTGTTGGGATGATAATATGGATTATCTATTATGATATTGTTAATTATCTATCTGTATGTATATAGATAGTTGAATTGAATTGTTTAACCTTAAAACAACTTGGACCTAAAAGATAAGTTTTGGATTTTGATGAGACCGGGATGGGGTTTCCATATTTGGATATCTGAAAACCACATCGATCCAAATTAACAATAGGTCGTGAATCTCAAGTGAAGATGAAGATTCAGAGTGCAAGGGATATTATTGTTAACTCTGAGGGTGATTCCAAAATGAGTGTAACAAGATAATGCCTTCGGTTTTGTTCGAACTCGGAACGAACTTGTATGGATTGAATGCTTTCAGAACACCGTCAAGTGGACGATGAGCATTCTAAGTGATGTGTTCACTAAAGGTAATCATAGCCTCAAGCCTCATCAACCGAGAATGGCTAAAACAGGGGAGGTGCAGCAAGGTTAAGTGGGTCATGCCCAAGCAGGACGAGATTTCCCCTTGTCTAGAGGTACCTTTTTATTCGGCTTTGTGGGCGGTTGCTAGCTACAACCGTGGGGTTGTCTTGTTCGGAACTGTTCATTAAGGAATGGTTTCAGCCTTGTGTTGTAGGGGATTAGAAGGGATCCTCGGTACGGTGATCTAGGCCTCGTACTGTGACGGGCGGTACCCCGGTAGCCCTGCCATTGTATGGAATCCAAAATCCAATAAGCGCCCTCGGATTTGATTGTATTACCCACTTTTGTGGCTAGTAGCTGAAATTTAATAAATGTAACAATTTCGGCTATTTCATATTTATTTGAAAACCCTATACCTATTATAATATCACTGAATTTCCTATCAAATGTTTGGTTAGCGTTAGGTAAAAACTTTACCATGTTTATGTGTGGGAAGCCTTACGTGATACCTTTTCTTTCGAAGGGTTTTTAAAGTTAAGCAACTTTAACCGTTTACTCATACCAGACCCATGTCTGACCCGGAGTTTATTTTGTTTTCTTAAACTCTTGGGTACTCAAATTTTCATGAGTAGCCAGGGGATTCAGGTTGGCTTGACGAATTCGGGAGGAGCAATGGAGCAGGAGGCTTCTGCGTATAGATATATAGTATTCCGATGTGTGTTCTCTGAGTTGTTTGTCTGTGCTTGTATATTGAGTTGTATAACTAGACAGGTGTATATAAAGGTCTAGTATGTTGTTTTAGCCGTGTATCTCTTATGTATATGATACTATGTAATGTATTATGTGATTAATATAATTTATTCGTTCCGTTGTTTAGATTCTGATGTTGTTTCTTTCTTTCTTCTCTGTCTTTTCTCTTTTCTATCCCTTTTCTTTCTTAAAAATGATGCGTCTTTCTGTGGTGAGAAAGTCGGGTCGTTTTAGAATTTTTCGATAGGATGTGGTAGGAAAGTTCCTTTGGTTTGTCCTGTTCCTGGACAACTTGTATGGACGAGTGTCTGACATTGCATTTCTAAAGATTACGCACATTGATTTTTACAAACGTACATCAATGATGGCGAAGAAGACAACTTCTCTTAGCTTAACACCCTCCTTGAAACGTACGAGCTCAAGGGCTGTATTTTTGTGAAAGACAATTAGTAGTCAATGGAAATGGCAATGTGGCATTCAAAGTGATGTGATATGTGATATGCGATATGTAAAAGGTAACCGTTACCTTAAGCTCATCGACGGAAAATGATCGAAACAGGGTTAGATGCGGCAAGGCTAAGTGGGTCATTCCCAATTAGGATACGATCATCCTCTTTTAAGATATTTTTTTTCCCGCTATGACATTCGGGATGTAAATTATTGTGGTTTGTATGCTATATGGTCCCTCGAAAAGGTCGGTAACTACCGGGGGATGGTATATTCGGTGCTATCTAGTTACAGAGATAGGCCGGTCTTATGTTGGTAGAGGTTCCTTTGTGATGTTCCTCGGTACATTCCTTTAGAGATGTACTGCTGGAGGGTAGTCCCTTCACCTTTTTATTTATATGGAAATCCAAACTCCACTACATGCTTGCCATTTTGTTTGTAGAGCCTAGTATGCTGAAATTTAATAATGGTAACAATTTCGGCTATTTTAATATTATTTGTGCAATAGACACTAGTATAATATAAAATAATTTCATATGAAATGTTTTATTTATCGTAAGGTAAAAACATGTCCGTGTTTATGTGTGGGCGTATCTTACGGGATACTTTTGTTTTGAAAAGGAAAGTTTAGGAATTTGATAAATTCAGTTGAGTGCGTTTTTACGCCGGTTTACCAGACTGATCCGGGCGTTCTTCCCTTTCAATGCTCGAGTCAGATCGAGTATATTTACAGGTTCAAATTTGATGCTTTTGGAGCTTCAATGGGCGAGCTGGAGATCTTCATTTTTGTATACATGTATCATTTTTGATTGTCCACTTTATGCTTAGTTGTTTTGTATTATTGGCAATTGTAAGGACATGTTATTATAATTTCCCAGACTGATAACCGGTGATTGATTGTTGAACTCTGATTGATGTACGTATATATAATTTCTGTTTTGTAAAGATCATTGATATGATATTATATGTTTTCTGCTATGATGTGAGATTCTTTATTGTTTTATTTGGTTCTCTCTTCTCTCTTTCTTCTTTTGTCTTCTTCTCTCTTCTTTTCTTTCTCATGACTTTCCATCAGTTTGTGCTTTTTGGGTCGGATATGTGTGATTTATTTTCGATTCAAAGGGTATGGATTTGCGGTTCATCACAGCAATGAAGTTTACTGATTTTTCAAGCACACATTGAAAGCAGCTCTTCTTGGACATAGGGCTGTGATAGATTCTTAGCCATGTGACGTTCGAGCATCGAGCGTATCCTAGGTCAGTACGTCTTTTTGATGCTAACCTATGTACTAGCGATGAGGATGAAGAGTTGGCCTTCCAGTCGGAGGTTAAGAGATTTAGGATAGTTTTCATTGAGTCTAAGTTTGCTAGTATTTAGATATCAAAGGGTATGGCTTAGAGATAGTGCAGATTGAGATAATGGACACGAACGTTTTGCAGCAGATTTTAGAACCCCAGCACCTCGACTGGAGCACTGGGCAATTGACCCCATTAGCTAGGTTAATTATCCGCATTCTGCAGCATAACCTTTACCCCGACAGGGAGTTTTGATTAGATATACCCTATTATCAGGTGGGCCACCTACGCTATATTTGGAGGTTTGCAGGTGAACTGGCTAGGATGATTATGGCCTAGTATATGATAGCGACCGGACTTCACAGATCTACTATGATTTACTGTCACCTTTGGACATAGGTCTTCAGGTGGGACGGGGTTGAGATGGAGAGAGAGAGACTTATAGTGAGCATGCCCACCCCATGATAGATTCATCTATACTGAGGAGGATGCATGTAGGATTGGCCCAGATTTAGGCTCCACGGAAGGAGTAGAAGCACGAGCAGCAGCCATCACCACAGCCCTCACCACATTGGCAGGCACCCTAGTACTTTCATGGGCATCATCACTTTCCTTCACCACCGTTTGGAGGTGGTGTAGGACATACCGAGTCGCGATGGCTCGCTTGGCCATCTAAGCCCACGATGCATAGTATGTAGGGGTATGGACATGGATGTAGATCTTGGAAAGAGGGAGCAGGGCCCTCTCATCCCCCTCCACCAATGAGATATGAGAATCAGTATAGGGCCCTTGCCGACAGATAAGAGCAGCTCGCTAGGGAACATGCAGAGATTCTACAGGGACAGTAGGTGGTGATTAGGAGACATGATGAGTTAGCTAGGTCTCAGCGTGAGGCGGAGGCGAGCACTAGACTGCAAGAAGAGCACCGTAGCTGTTTGGATTCCCTTATTAGAACCTTTCTGTGTTAGGGTGGACAGGGGCATAGGCCTGCTAGCCTAAGTTGATGGCTATGTTAGCCGACGTATGCCATCTATTTAGTATCGTATTGTGGTAGGGTTTGTTTTCTATTTATAGTTATAAAATTGTACTCTTATGTGTGCATTTAAAATTCTATGGTAGTATATCAGTATCGATGCTTTTTCTCTTTATTTTTGTAATGTTCACTAATGGAGAATAAGGACATAAGAACGCTATTATAAAAAGTAAGGGTAGAAATATGAACAACAAAAAAGAAGAAGGGGAAAACAACAAATTAAAGAGGCGACGGAAACGTCAACTAAAGAATGAAAAAGCTATTTTCTTATGTAAATTATGCTTAGGAAAATAAAAAGCGGTTTTTATAGGATAATAACCCTAAAACTCTAAGTACGGGGAAAGATGTACGAAAAAATCAGACGAAAATGAAGCTTCTTTTTTTTCTGTCTTCTTTCTAACATTAGAACTTGAATTTAGAGAATTAGATTTTTCTAAATTTCGAATATTAAAAGTTGTATGTTAGGATTGAATGAAAAATTGGTTGAATTACACCCTTATCTAATAGAAGTATGGGAAAAATTGGGTGAAAAATATTTTAATTTTTCAAAAAATTGCTTTTATATAGGAATTGCAAGTATATTTAGGTTGTGTGCATAATGTATTAAAAGAAAACTTTTAAAATAAAAAGCATTCATATAGGAGGTACCGCTTAGAGATTTATGTAAATGTATATACTTTGTCTTGAAAAGTACTTTTTCACAAAAGCATGGTGGTTGCACATTTGGATGTACACAAAATGGTTGTAATTAATGCGAGTGATTACATAAATTTTACACTTCTCAAATTTCGAGGACAAAATTTCCTAAGGGTGGGAGAATGTAACACTCCTCATTTTTATATAGTTAAAATGTAATGTATAACAATAAGAATGAAAATAAATAATTTTGGAATTGTTGGAATATGGCTCCAAAGCTTGTACCATTGCGTCCGATGTGATTTTCTAATCAGTTTCCGTATATAACTTGTTAAAATCTGGACCAATACGAAGAAGTTATGAACGACACAACAAAATGAAAATAAAATAAAAATATATATACATACACATATGGTCGGGCCGGCCCAGTGGGCACGCAGGTCGACTGCACGGTCGACCAGTGCTTAGGGCGGTCGGCCCCCTGTCGACTTGCGTACGACCTGGACGAATTTTCGTCTAGGTACGTACAGTGACGTGTTTTCACATTTTTGTCCCACGCGTTCTTTGATCATGTGGCTTCGAAAGACACTATGACGTGGTGGCTCCAGTTTCATTCCAAGAATCCGACGGTCTGAGATCCCCAAGCTTTAATATAAATAGGACCCTAGGCTTTGCTATCTTCTCATAATTAGATTCTCCCATGGGTTCATTACCCAAGGTTGAACCCTAAATAGAAAATATTTCATTGGGTTCTTGGCCTAAGGGTGAACCCTAAAAAGAAAATAATTTCTAGGGAGAAATCTTCTAAATTAAAATATTACACACCTTGGAAGAAGGGGATCCAGAAGGACTGTGGAGCCAAGCGAAGCTAATGACGACAGGTGAGTGGATTTATTTATATATCTTTTAACTTTAGGATATATTATCGTTAAATTCCTGTTTATAAAATTTTATTTAGTAATTAATCGTATTAATAAAATTTAGATGCATTATAAGGAAACTTGTAGTTTATGTACAGTATTAATATTCATACACTATTTTCTATGCTTTATTTACATCATTTTCTATGTTTTAGATTTTCATGCAAGCTTCAGTTTTCTTCTACCCCTCCTTTTTCTTCGCGTATGGATTAGAATAGATTAAACGCGAATATAGATTAAATAATTAAGAAAACTGAAATGAAGGAAATTAGATTTCAAATAATAAAAATTGAGGAATAGAATTACTGTAATAAATTGCAATAAAACGGGAAAAGTTAATTTGGGAGTAATTTTGGTTGGCTTAGAAAATAGGATACATTTCCAAAACTTAATATCTAAGAGATAACGATAACGTAACTGTCGAAAAAAAGAAATAAAAGGGGGAAATTAGTGTAGAATAGAGAAATCACTGTATTTTACACTACTCCAAAATAGTAAAAGAGATATCTTGCAATTACGAATTATTGTTTACAGTATTATTCAATATTAAGATATGGAAATGGATTATATAGTTTTCATAACTAACTAAATAAAGCAGAATTACTTCCTAAATAACATGCAGTAAAGTATGTTTTGAAACCAGAAAGTTATTAATTTAAGAATTTGAGGCTGTATTTACTGCACAGGCTATTTAACTAGGCAACTATTATAATAAGTGAATTATGTAATATTAGAGAATTATAGAAAATTATATATCGTTATAAAAGAAGGCATACTAAAGTAGACACTAAATGCTTGTAATTTTATAACGGACTATAAAAGAAGAAAAAATAACAATTACAAGTATAATTATAACATAAATTATAATTATGAAATAAGAACGGAAAATCTTATCTAAAGACTTATAACAAATTGGTAAGCAATGATAGTAGAGAATATTGGTAGAAGCTTATTTGAACAACTTATACTAAGTTGTTAAGCAAATAACACAGAAATAATAAAAAGGCTTATTTTATTGAACTTAAGGATTTATATATTAAGTTAAATAAGCAAGATAATGAATGTAGCTCATACTAACAGCATTCCCTATCAGACCTATGGTTATCTCACAATAGTTAGAAGTGAGACGAGGGCAATAATACGCTAATTAAATTAAATTAAGTAGCCAACAGAATAAGAAAGAAAACTAAACGCAGATTAAAAGATTAGACTTAGGGTCTAATAAAAGAATCAAAATGCATTTGGAGTAGCTCAAAGGATGAAGCGCCTAACGAATCAGTTCATCACGGATTTTAGCAATGGAGAAGCACGTCCAACTAGTATTTTTGGGCTTCAAGGAAGTACGAGCCATCAACGGGACGTGAGTATACTGTAGGATGGCCCTTTGGGTAGGCCTAACTAAGCTGTGTCCCTGGAGGTAGGTCTATAGGTGTTCCATCAAGAGAGTATGCCTTGACTGCATTTGCATTGTATGCCTAATAAAGCAGACCTTTGTAGACGGTCAGAAGGGCTTGGTGTTCGGAGTAGGGTATTCGTATGTCCAGTACTTGCAAGTAAGTTTAAAGATAGTCGCATACGGTTATTGGCCAGCATCAAGACCAAGAGATATTTCAGGAAAGGCTAAAGTTAAACTAACAAGCCAATGGTTCTTTCACTATCGAGACATTGGACGGGGGCACCGCCAAGTGGATGTTAGATTGTTTGCAGTAGGGCACAACCACTTAACTCTTTAGAAGTCTTTCGATCAGTTGAGGGGTGGCTACATGGGGCTATAGCCAAGATGAGAAAGAGACAGACTGACTAGAATATCTATGTTGTAGGCCTAACGAAGCAGTCCTTTACAGAAATAGAAAATCCCTGACTGAGTTCCTTTCAAAGTAGACCTTGTTGGCAGGATTCAGATAGTAGACAGGACGCTTGCGTAGTCCTCAACGTATGCACTGGGTGGTACATAGTGGATGTTCGAGCACTCGTATAGACTAATGCAGATGCGATTTACATTTTCATAGTAAGTAGTGGAGCATCTATATTATAGGCCTTACGAAGAAGTTTACAGATGTAGCTACGAAACGCTCGTGGAGCAAAACAATGGAGTATCTGTATTGTAGGCCTTATGAAGCAGTCCTTTACAGATATAACTACGGACCAAGATGATGAAGCATCTGTATTATAGGCCTTACGAAGTAGTCCTTTACAGATATAGTTACGGAACACTCTCAAAGCAAGACGATGTAACCCTTTTTGAGGAGGATACGGAAGGTACCATGGGTGGTACCTAGGACCAATATGGTCATTGGGCATATAGCAACATACATACATACATACATACATACATACATACATACATACATACATATATTAGTTATTAGGTCTGAATCTACTATGGAGTAGATGGGCACGATTCATGAATAGAGGTGAGAATATTGTAACCTAATGAACCTAATATAAGAGTAAATGGAGATAAAATGGTATATGTAGAATTAAGCCAAGAAGTATATAATGTATCCATTCACCAAGACTTTTGTTCTGACCCCCTCCTCATAACATCCTACAGGTTAGGTAAATGGCAGAGACTTCTTAGTTATGTGACACTTGCTTAGGAAGTGTCATTATTTGGGTGAGTATTTACTTACTATTATATTTTAATCAATTCCGCCATGAGATAGTTAATTGAGCTCTGATATAATTATCTTTGCCTATTTGCAGGATACTAGATTCCCAACTCGGGTTTTAGTGGGCTTGGGTTGTAGCATTTTTGCAAAAAATGGGGACCCATTGGAGTTCGGGTTGTTGCAACAGTACAAAAGTATGTTTAAGTTGGATAGGTTAGTGCACAACCCTGCTACCAAAATTCAATAAAAGTCTAACCTCAAATAGTCGAATGAAGGATATTATGTTCACATGTTTTCAACTAATAATAGACAAGACATCAAACAACTTGCTGATCATTATGGTAAGCTCATTACCAATGAGAATAAACTCAAAAGCAATGCAATGAACTATTATGCTAACTTATAACATAGAGTACATTCACTGCAAATTCCCAAAATCACATGCAAGAAAGTTTTAGCTGATCAGGCTAGGCGTAAACTAGAAGTAAAAATCATTGAAGAAGAAACTAGAAAAGTAAAAAAATTCCAAATTAAAATTTTCCTTCAATATACTTATATGCTTTCTTGAGTTTATAATACCCCAATATCATTCTCAGTTAGCATATGTTGATACGATTTTAATGCATACTTATATATTCCATAAAGCTTTCCAAAATCCAAAATAAAATAAAAATAATTATGCTTTAAAATGTTCCTTATTCACTAGAATCAAAACATCCAAACCATGTTAAATAAGTTGAAGTCACATAAATTATATTACCCTATAATCCCACAAATTAACTCAAAATAGTACTAAATTATAAACTATTCAATTATGGACTCAAATTTATAAACAAATTTTCAGTGCTTTATTCCAATCTTAAAATTAATTTCCATAAAACAAATATAATTTACATATAATTTCTCGAAAACTTTTAACAATTTATTTCAACACATATCTTTTGGAACTCCTTTTGCTTTTCAAAAATAAATTATTCCACAACAAATTCTAAATGTCAAGAATTTATATTTCAGCTAAACATTGCTTAAATTATGGTTCTCGATCATTTTGAGAAACTTTTGCTAAAATATTAATTGATTTTAAAATTTCAAATCGAAAATTTTACTCATCATTTTTTTTCATCAAATTTTCTAATCAAAATTCAAAATACGAATATACTTGTTAAATTAAACATGGAATTAAGTCTGAAACTAACTTGTTATAAAATCTATTCATCTAAAGGTACTCGGTATTCAGATAATGTAAATCTTTCTACAGGTGCAATTTTTTTTAAATATCATATATAAGAATTTGTAAAATTCTAAAATCTAAATGAATTTTCCAAACCATAGCTTGTTTACGGTAAACTAAGACATATATTATTATTACTTTTCCATGCCTTGTATTATTTTCCAAATATCATTTTTTTCTAAAACATATTATTCTTTTCAATCTATTGTGTCGAAATGCCTCGTGCCAGTCTTTAGGAATCCCTATCGATAACATTAGCTAAACACATTAACCAGAGTTCTTAAACACTCATCAGATAAATTAACACATATACCATAAAAATTCTTATTTCAAAAATAATTTCATTATTATTTTCATTTATAAACCAATCTCATCAAATTATTTTTGTAAACCCATTTACAACATTTTTTCAAATACCCAACTAAACCATATCAATCACCAGAAAAACATTCATATCATCCAAATAGAATACTACAACACATTGGTTATTGATATATAAAAGCTAATTTTCTATTTATGTATCATAGTAATACCTATATTAATACAGTATTATTTAGGCTAATTAATTTTATTTGCAAGTTTATCAAATTTACATTAAATCCTAGTACGGCTTGCAATATTAAGGCAGTGAGTTTTAATTAAACATAAATAAAGCTTAAATCACTGTACTTGAAAATTAACATATATATTCATCAAAAAATAAAATAAGGCTATACTCAAGAAAATGAGGTTTTATTTATTGGAACAAAACCATACACATTTTTCAAAGAAAATACATAGACTTGGTATTTATTTATCAAAATCATACTTCTATCATTTTAAATTAACCAAGTATTATCAATAATGTTGTTATTTATTTATTTTATATGCCATAGGCTCGTACTCTTTGTTCTATTCATTTAGTAATTTATAAATCCAAACATTTTATGGCATATAAAAATTGTTTAATACCATTACAATATCATAGTTCAATTAATTCCATAAAGTTTCTTTAATAGAAAGACTTTCACATATTATGTATATCTACATAAATATTCTTTTAATCCATCTCAAGTTTTACACAAAAAAATTATTAACAAATAATGGTTTTGTAATGCATCTTAGTATTTAACTGGTATACCTATAAATTAATATTTCATTCATCAAAGTCTTATAATTAACTTCGAATATGTTGCAATTTTCAAGTAGGGATTCCAACCCAATCCTAATATCTAGCTATTATTTACTATTTCAAAACAATCCGTCTAAGATCTATTCTATATTTATGTCTTAAACCTCATTTTTGACAAAAGTGAGTTCTAATATTTAGTAAACTTTCATAACAATAAGTTATATGTAGTATTGTAAAAAAAATTTCAATTATGTACCAATGATCATTCCCAATAATTATTTATACTCCTATTCCTAAATAATTAATTAAATTACTAACTACTACACACCTAAGGGACGGGACTCTAGGTCATCCAGGTTTAGATCTCGACTCTGTGTTAATTATATTATATAATATTCTGAACACATCTTTGATACCAAGTTGTAACGACCCCACCGCCATACCCAGTTTAGCAAAGAACATTACAAGTAATGTCGTCTGCTAATTCGAAGAATATGGCTGGTTAAGGTTGATCGAATGTAAATATATCTTTATACTAACACTGACACATCTTATTTACCTTTCTGAGGATCTGAACTGAAATTTAGACTTGTACAGTATTAATACAAAGTAATAAACGCACCGATTAAAAATATTCAGAATAGTATATAATATAGATAAATCAGAATCAGAGTCACATATCACAGCAATATACATCATCATAATCATAATATATTGTGATTCTACAAAATATCAGTACTAAACCACATAAATATATACATCATATCCAAAATCTTGTATCAGGTACATAGCCACTACTATATAATATAGATGACATAAACTCCTAACTGTCACTAATGTTCTTATTGGGCTCGATTAATCTTTATAATCTACATAATTATCTCCATATTGGAATCTTGAATCACATCTAAGCCGGTTGCACTGATATTAATTTCTCTAAAAAGAAACATGTTTGATAAGAAGATGAGATGCCTTAAAACAATAGTTTTTCTCAGAATGTGATTGAATTATCATTCATAAGATTTCATGAACTGCTTATAGGCTCGCTTAATATACAAACTAAACCTTTAGATGAAACCAAATTTAACATATGTGCTTACACTTGAGAGCATATCCTTATAAGAAAAATCAACTCAACTTCATTCATTGCATATTGTAATATGTTCAACACGGTTCGATTAAGCTTTATCGATATATCATATTGTAGCGTAAAGAGGAGTGACTTTGCAAGTGAATCATATTCTCGTTTAGATGCTTTTGATATTGACATCCGAGTTACCCACCCTTTTGACCAAATTGAACTACTATAATTCTTTTAAATTTTATTCTTACATCCATTTTGTACTCCATGATTTATCAAAGTTATCTAACTTGTGTATCAAAAAACACATCTTCATACCTTAGATGATCCATTGGTGAATTTAACGAACTAAATTCGCTTTCGACATATTTGGACTATGAACTGGATACATTTTATGTATCAATCCTAATAATTTATATGTATTACTCCTAATAATTCGTTAATTTTGATGTTGCTCCCAATCAGTGGGCGCCTTTCCATAAATCCTTTGATGTACAATTCATTATATTCGATTAGATAAAAGATTATAAGAAATATGGCTATGTCTACAATTCCAAAAGTAACTGTTAAATATTTTAGATGCTTCTTATTTTCAATAGCTACAGGGTCACTTTTGTTATTAAAAACAATACCACTCTCGAAATACCAAATTTAATTTAATTTTATAATTAATATCAGAATATTCATAATAAAAAAAAGCTCCATTTATTTTCAATCAAAACATATCAAAATGGAAACATTTCTGATTTCTTAAATAAAGTTTGGTATACACAAATGTAACATTTTAGTGAATCCATTAACATGTGTTATTAATCACTTATTAAGACTATTTATTTCTTCCATTATAACTAACCTACAGTCGAAGAGGCTTGAGGCCAAGTTTTACCATTCTTTAGCACTTTCTACTTGGAATGCTAATACTGTCCTCCAAACATCAGTGAAATGCTAACATTCATCCATACAAGTTCGTTTTGGGACTGAACGAAACCAAAGGAACTACTTCTATTACATCTATTACGGGGAATCCCTCCCATGGAAAAAAGAAATAGTCCTTGCACTTTAAAACTCCATCTTCCATTCCATGCTCTTCAAGATGTCTTCAATACAAAACGTTGAGTTAGATCGAAGTGGATTTCAGATAACATATCTGATCCCGGTCTCTTCGAAACAACTTTCGACGGTCCCGATAACTTAATCTCGGTTCTTTAGGAAATAAATATACAAAGATAAGAGCGGAGTTCACGTCCTAACCGTTAGTGGATGGATCTCCTTATCATTCATCTTAGAATGAAGCGAGTTTATACGTACAGTATAGCACCTTTGACGGTAACTGTACCATATAATTCCAGCGTTTCTCCTAGATATTTCCAAAGTTAAGTTTTTGTCCAAATTCAATAGTTGGTTACTTAACTATCAAACAAACAAACATCCAATCATGGTTTAATTTCCATATGGGATCCACTAAGCCTTTGTTAATTCTCTTTAATTAATAAAACCGCTTATAAAACTTGATCAAAAGATCTTTTCAAAACACTATTTCCAAACCCCTTACATTTCCTTTATACTTGGGAAACATTTATATACTCATCTAACGGTATAAGTATATTACCAAAACATTTTACTTTTCATGCCTTCAAATAAAATTATATACTTATCGTATCCGTATAAGTATATTTATGAACATTTTCAAAGTTTTCTTCTTTCCAAATCCCATATTAAATAATCAAACATTTCTTCCAAATAAAACATTACACTTATCCTTTATCAAAATTCCTTTTTTAAAAGCTCATCTCATATTTCAATTAATTTATAACTTTCAAAATAAAGTTGTAACCCACTTTTATAAACCCTTAAGTTAATTTATAAACCTCTTTCCAAATCTTTGAAATGATATATAAACCTTTTTCCTATTTTTAAAATTCTTTATATAAACCTTTGTATACTCCTTTATAAAATATCCGTTACAAATATCATTTACAAAACATCTTTTTTTAAACACCTTAATAACCCTTTCCGTTAGTATAAACCCCTTTCTATAAACAAGTTATCATTTATAAATATCTTTATGAGAATTATATAACTTGAAAAACCATTTATGAACCCTTAGCCTCAAACTGATTAAAGACTTAAAGTGAATTCAAAACCACACGTTATAAATTCCAAATGAGGCTTGGCAGTCCTAATGATACTAATTTAAGTTACCATTTAATTTCAACTCAATTCTCAAATCACATAACAATTATTTACATAAGCTACAATATATGTAAATGCAGTTCATATCCAATCAAGGAATAACACGACAATATAAATAATTGGCATATAAAAGTCAAAACATGATAACAGGATGGTGATTATCCTATTAAATAGATGTCCAAACAATTCAATCAATTTATAGTAGAATGGAGATTTATTCTTCTTAACACATGTCCACACAATCAAATCACTTACACTATGTAGAATGGTGTTTTGTTCTGCTAACGGATGTCATTTAATTCTTCTAATCACATGGGTTACTTAAGGGTCCGGACAAGAGATCCTTTGACTTGGAATCAATTCGCATTAAATAGAAAATTTATTTAAAACACATCTTCTTCAGTTTTAAATCACCTTTGTAAAGATTTGAATAGATTTAATCAACTTAAACCCTAAGTTAATCTTAATTAACCCTAACTAAATCAAGATTAAATCATAACTAAATTCTAATAGTCTTAATGAACTTGGTTAATTACTATTTAACTTCCTAATGCAAGTTGGTTAAGGTTAAATCAAATTATTTAAAAGTTAAACCTTAATTAATCGAATATTAATTAAGTAATCCATTAATTAAATAAATAAATAATTAACCATTAATCTTAATTATATAATTAATTAATCACTTACTTACTTCTTAACCACATTAATCAGTAATTAACAGTCTCTAACTTAACTTAAGTGATGATTAACCTCTAATCACCTTCTTAATTTCCAATTAAGTACCAATTACCTTTTAACTAACTAACTAATTAATTAATTAAAATACAAAATTAATTACTTTTTAATGTTACTAATTACGTTTGAATTTTTTTTACAGAATAGTTTCAAATTAAAAAAATTGAAATATAAATTCAAAACTTTAGTCAAACTACATCCATAGCGACCATCGCTATGAGTGTAGTTCGCTTTGACATATTTTTAAAGCATAAACACCTCACTAACATTACCATTTCATGTTTCTAAACTTTTAAGAAAGTTTCACAAACTTTAAACTTAGATATACAAACATTAAAAACCAATTTAAAACTTTTAACTCTTTTTAAAACATAAACAAAATATGATTCCATTCAGGTCTCAAATCCGTCGCAATTACATACAAAGTCGCTAACTTTGTTTCTAAATCATGGCCTTAGTTCACATACACAACCATATATCAATAACATACATCATCCATACCATATACCACATATATACTCACAAAGATTCATGCTTGCTAACTACATAATATCACAAGCAAATCACATAACCAAATCTAACGACTAATCCTATTCAAATCTATGATTATCAACATCATAACTAACCTATCTTAACACTATATACTCATCACATGAATGTCAACATTTAAGCTAACTTTTGTACTAAAAAGCGAGTTAGTTTACTCACCAAACTTCCGCAAAAGCTACTCGAACTTAAGCGAAACTTGCCAACGACTCACTAGCATTGAAGAATGAAGGATTTAGGTGCTAGAAACCATCAAAATGGGCTTGACCCGGGTATGCGTAGGCTCGGTTAGAGGTGTGGAGGTGGATGTGGGGTAGTAGCTTGAAGGTAGAGGAGCTTCGGGTTATCATCGATTTCAACAAAAATGGACAGAAAATGGGTCAAATTTCCAATAATTTTTGGAAAGCTAAATCACAAAATTTTAAAATGTGATCAGAGTAAAGCTTTTAGGTTATTCTTTCCTCTATCATCTAAAAAAATAATCACCCATTTTCGAATTCTTTTGAAGAAGTTATGATCAAGAGAAGAAGGGTAATTTTCGGACATTAAATTCTGAGTGAAAAATTGCTTTGCAAAGATTAGATATTTTAACATAGCTATGTTCGAAATTGGAAAAGGTATCAAGTAGAATGTTGTAGCCACTGGAATTTCAGGTGATTTGGAAAGAAGAAAATCACCATTTGAATTAGTAATGAAGAAGTTATGGTTGAAAGAAGAGGGGGGTAGGAAAATGAGAAATTCAAGGGCTATTTATAACAAAATCTCACACCTCATCATTTTGTCAAGTCACATCATCTCTTCTCTTTCCCTCTCATGCAAATCCCTCCCTTCTCTAGTTATATCACTTAAGTAATGATGGCTAATAATGAAAATAAAAGTGATATGATAAGAGATAAATATTTATATATATATATATATATATATAAGTTTATTATTTTTAAACCCATGAGTTGTCACATCACTTCTTAAACATAATTAACATAAGGCAATTTATTCTTAAGCATATTATTATATAGTTATTTATTTATCGTATACATGTGTATATATATCGCACAAAGATGAACAATGTTTCTGACAACTTTCTAGTGTCGAAAGGTCGAAATTTTGAAAAACATTCTTCGGTCGCATTTTCTGTTTTTCTACAAACTATTTAATTTAGTAAACAAATTTTAAAAATGATTTTACCATCATTATTAAATAATTAAAATGAGTTTATTTATCTAAAAATTCATTTTCGTTTGTATGAAAATTATATAAAATTGCCTATTTTAAGCGACCAAACCCTAGGTCATTACATTTTACCCCACCTTAAAAGAATTTTGATCCTGAAATTACACCACAGGAACACCTAATACTATCCATAAGTCAGCATGATCTTCATAGATCATTCATAACAAAATCCGATTCGATCACCTCTCGAATACATAACTTTACCTTCAAAGTAGGATCGCTTACCAATTCTCTAGCGCGGACTCTGATTAGATTCCTTGATTTGGAACCCGTGTTCTCCTTGCATAGTCAGATACTGTGATAGAAAACTCTGGTCCCCTACCAAAAATCCTTATTATGTTCTCGCCGTCAAAATTCGTGTAATAGATACTTATTCGGAATAGTGTGAAACACCTCAACGACATATACTCGAATCTTAGATCAAAACTATATGAGAAGGAGAAATGATCTATGCCCAATCTACGCATTTATCTCATTGGTTCTGCCTAATACCAATTCTATTTTCACAAAAGTTATTTATGAAAACATTTCATAAAACCGATTTAGGTTCAACTTGTATAATACTCCACTACATCTTAAGAGTATATACCCCTATTAGATTTAACTATTTCGTTTTGCATTTATGTTCTTAAGAAAACTCAAGATCCAAATACCCGACTTTATTTCAAACTTTTTGAAATATAACTCTATATTTCAATTATAGAAAATATACATATATAGCTCGAGTAACTCCTAAATGATACTAAGGGACTATGTACTTCCAAATAGTATCACGTGTTTCCATTACAAAGAAGAACAATATTCAAGAGAAGTGCTACCATTAGAACACATCTCTTCCCATATTTTAAGTTATTTATGAGCCACTCGAACTAGTTAACTTAAAAATATTTCTTTAGTTCAAAATCTCATTTCTGAAACAATACCATACATTTTCCAATAAAACATTTATCATTAACTTGCTTTGGGTTCATTCAGGTTGAACTTGTTTCGACCGTGCAATGATAAAGAGAATAATTTACTAAGTGTATTACAACGTTTGCCTAGGCAAACATCTAATCGTCACTTAGAAGATTATTCCATAACCAATCCAAAGAAAATACTTCCTTCTTAACATTTTCATTTCCAAATTTTTTTTGGAACCAAACTACTTTCAAATAATACTTGTATCATTTTCCAAAACCTTGAAAATCATTTGTCAAAAGCATCGGGATCTAAGTTCTTAAGTTTTCAACTGAAATTCTTTTTATTTAAAAGACACGTCTTATTTTTTCCATTTCTAAATATTTATTTCCAAATATTATAACCTTCAAAAAATACCCTTTAATCGAATCAAATTCTTAACCAATATTAACATTGAACGCCTCATAGTCAAATTGTGAAACTTAATTCACAAGGTGTTCATTTCATGTTTTTCCCTATTCCTATTAACCTAACCCATGTCTTAAAAGGAAACTTCCTATACACACTACCCATAGTCAATGCACAACTGGACGAACATGACTAAACAAGCCTTAAATGATAATAAGAACACATTATTATCTCCTAATACCTCAACCAACTATACTATACTATTTTTGAAAATCATTCTTTTCATACATAAATTATATTCTAGTTAAATTTATTACACTTACCCAATTTCAAAATAATACCGTGTCAATTAATCTTATTTAAGCGTTTAGGAAATCCTTATCGATAACCTTGGCCAAATGCATCGACCAGAATCCTTAAGCCACTCAACAGATCAAACAACATAATATAAAATATTTTTATATCACTAACAAATACGCACTCTTATACACACACACACACACTCAAACTCAAACTCATCGAAGGGTCTTACTTACCCTATCTTTAGTGAGTCAAATCCCACCAAAGCCAAGGTTCTCGTTTAACCTTTAGCTCCGATGTCAAATGTAACGAATTTGGCTTTTTGACCCTTAGAAGTCGACACTAATACATCCTCAGTGTTCATATGCCGAACCACCAAGTGCTGGAAAGGTAGATTGTTAGGGAAAGATAAGTAGAAACTGAACAACATAGAATCTTAAAACGCAACGGAATAAGATATAATATAATTAAGTCTTGACAAAATCCAAGACCATTTTATTATACATATACATATCAAAGTTGGACAACTATAACAACTGTCCTTACAATAGCAGACAAACTACAAATAACACATACACAACGGAAGGTATCCAAAATACGAGAGCACATCTTGGGCCTCCAATTCGACTCCATAGCTCCAAAGCATCTAAAGTTAACCTGCAAACATGCTCGGTCTGACCAGAGCATTATAAGGAAATAATGCCTAGGTCAGTCTGGAATACCAGCGTGAGTAAACTCAAATCACAAAAAAAAAACTTTATTGATTTATTAACTTGAAAATTCCTTTAAAATCAAAGGTATCTCGTAAGACCTCACCGCACATAAACACGAACGGGTTTTTACCTTACGATAACCAAAACACCTTTATAGAAAATCCAATGATATTATATGATGTCTAGAGGTCAAAATAAAATATTAAAATAGCTGGAATGCTTGCATCTCACGTTCCAACATAATTGGTATACAACTAAAACCGTAAAGCTTGTATTGGAGAATGGATTCCAACTAATGACTGGGCAACAGGTGTATCGTCCGTTACAGTACACCTCTAGAAAAATGTATCGAGATCGTCTCTAACGACCCTTGTGAACACAGGACCGGCCTACCCCTTGTAGGATCGATTTCACCCTATAGGGGGGTGAATAGGGTGATAGTATAAATTATGAAAATTAATCGCGGAAGCTTATAAAATAATTTCAACACAGATCACAGAACAATAGCAGCACAGATAATACCAGAATAATAAATGCAGAAATAGAATGACACAGAATTTACCCAGCTTCGGCAAAACCCTGCCTACGTGCTGCCCCTAAGATTTCTGCTAGAAATTAGATAGTCCCTCGCTTACACACGTAAACTCGCGACACCGCTATCGACTAAATCTAACTCTACGCTCAAAACCCTGCCACAACTCAGCCACTGAGTTGCGAATTCTCAAGCTACGCCACGTAGCTTGTCCACTAGTCACACGACTAGAAAATTAAACGGTTTAAAAAGGAAAATACAAATTAAAAACAATTTAAAATAAAAAAACCCTAATTTATAAAAAACTAAGCCCAAAAAAAAAAACAGGCCGGCCCTCTTTTTTATTTTAACACGATCTCCTTTGCTCGTTCGTTTATACGAAGATGGCGGCCGTTCCTCTAACTCAATTAGGGCTTCGTTCCATGCGATCCAATTTAGGGTTTTCGTGATTTCAAAGAGGCCGACTTTGGTTGCTAGATCGAAAGGAAGATTTATCAATTGTTTGCTTCGTCGATCGCTTGCTTCTCTGTTTTGCTCACGGCTTCTCAATTTGGATCGAGTTCATCTATGATTTCGGTATGTACTTTTCTCCTTTTTGCTTTACTGGTTTGATGCTTACTTGAACTCGGATGAATATGCCGATGATGATCTTAGGGTTTATATAGGATTCGAATTCCTATTTTTGCATTCGTATAAAATCATTTGAATTTGTCAATAATTCACCTCGGCCACTCGATTAATTTCTGATGTTGATGATTTTACTGACTCAATCAAATTCGAATAATTGATGCTTGCTTGGTTGACACGGTTTTGATTCAATTCCGTGATGACCACGGCTTTGACTCTGTTTCTTTTTCTGTTGACTTGTTAAAAACACGGCTTTGATATCATTTACCTTCGTATTTGCGGTTTGTTGTTTACCTTTTGTTTTAGCAATATTATTCCTTTCTGTAACAACCAAGATAAAATGCTTTTGCTCGTATTCTTTTACATGACTTGCTGTTATGTTGATGCATTGTGCCTTTGCCTCTATTTGCTTGATGTCTACATGCATGTGGTCTTGGTACACTTCTTACTGTTATTTGATTGCCGAGTCTTGTTCGTCCCTCTGGTATACCTTGTTCATTGAATTTCTTTGTAACTTTATTCAAACTGCTTCACTGTCATTTTGATCGATTGGTTCATCATTGACTTACTAGCAATTTTTGAATTGCTATTGAACCATGGCTTCAACTGATAATTTTCGATTTCCCACTACACTTTGAAACTGCTCCTTGACTTGTTCATCAGTTGATGTATTCGAATGTTTTCTGTTGTATGTCTGGTGTAGTTGCATTGTATGGTGCTGTTGCATTGTACGGTTCCTTTTGAAGTCTGATTGAATGCACTTTCGTATTGTTGTCTTGAAGTATGGTTGCACTGTATTTTTGTTTGAAGTGATTCTGGTGTGAAATGTTGCATGTTTGGTTACATTGAATCGTTGTCTGCATTACTTGATATTTTTGGTTTGAGTTGATATTTCATGTGTACTGAATGTTGTTCAAGTGCTTTCACATGTGGTCTGGTGGGTTCCTTTCACCGGCTTGTTGAGTTACCCTGATCTTATGCACCTTTGTTCATGGTTTGTTGTGTGTACACATTTGTTTGGTCTTGCTGTTTCATTGATCGGGTTTTGTTCTTATATCATTAGAAGTTTGGTTGACACTTAATGATCTTCATATTCATGTGTGTCTTGTTCAATGGAGTCAGTGGTAATGGTCACTGTGTTGGGCTTGTAGTACTTGGATATTTGCAGTTTGTACTTGTGTCACTAGTGTACTTGAGTCAGTGGTTTATGATGCACTTGTTTTGTACTTCACTGTACTGCATATTGATCACCATCTTGCTGTCTTCAAATTGTCACTTGCTATTTGCATTAAAGTTGTATTTGCTGTCTTCGGTCACTGTTGTGTATGGCTTGATGTTGTACATTGTCATGTACACTTGTGTTCGTTGAGTCACTGTATTCAGTCGGCATATTGTGAGTTGTTCAGTGCACTGTTGAGCTTCTGACCTTTGCATTTTGTTTATTTTTCTAATTTTCACCTGAGTTGAATCCGACTTGGATTTGACCTTGTGCTGAATGACATTGTTTTATTGCACTTGAGTTGAATCCTGTATTTGGGTTTGACCTGTGCTCACTTGTCCCTGTAAATTGATCAAGTGTATATTTCGGTGTGCACGGCCTTGTGGCATATACAGTGATACACTTTGTATGTCACAAGCTGTTTGTGTATGATGAATTCAAATTTAAATGATGAGAACAACCCAAATAACTGAGGCAAATATTATTTTCAAAAATTCATATTTTATTTTATATTGCAAAAATATTTCCTTTTCAATTTTACTGTGTTAGTGAATATTTTTGCAGATTCCTCAGATGCTGGATTCTAACTGGAATGAAGTTGAAGATAAATACGAGTGTGAGTGATATGTAGTAAGGTCAACTGTAAATGTAAAATAGTGATGTAATTGAATTTGTATCAAAGTTGTAAAGTGAATAGTGAGAGCTTGAATTTGTACGATTCAAAAATGTAATAAATATTTGTTTGAATAAAATTTCTGTTTGAATTCAAATTCTGTGTTATTTATTTTTATTCAGAAAATATTTATTTAATCTATGAAAAATAAAATAGTACATTAACAAATACATTTAAACGAATGCATATATGTTTATTATCATCAAACAAAAATCATATAAGCGCATATTCAACAATCTCCCCCTTTTGATGATAACAAACATATATTTAAGATTTTGAATATGTTAAATGTACTTGATCATTGATATATCCTAATTGCTCCCCCTATTTAAATGCTTCCTCTCTACACAAAGCTCCCCCTACATATATGCATACAAATAAAAATTTGCAAATGAGCTTAGATGCAAATAGAAAATTATTTGACCTTTGCTTGATTTTATTTGACAAAATCTTAACTTTTCTCTCCCCCTTTTGTTATCAGCAAAAGAATATAGTGTTAGAGAAAATAGAGATAAAGTGATCGATATTAATTCAGCATTAAAACTCAATTGAATATAAATATTAAACTTCAATAAAAAATCAAACAAAAATCATAAATATTTTGTTAGGCACATATTCCACTTTTAGAATGATGGGAATGATGTCATCATATAAAACCATACAGTTGTGTCTATTTGTGGTATATTTATTTCAGGAATTTGAATATCTACTAACCATGCATAACCGTTAGGACTTTTTAAATGAGATTAGTAGTATTCCAATTTTATTTTAAAAAAAAATGAATTCAAGTATCTTCTAACTACGCATAACCGTGGGGACTTTTAAATGGGATTAGAATTAACTTGTTTATTTAAAAATCAACTTTTGATATGCGTTCCATACATGCATAACCGTGAGGATTTTTAAATGAGCATGGAAGCAAATAACAAATTCCAAGTAATTCACCCATGCATAACCGTGAGGACGTTTAAATGAGAGTGAATACTTTGGTATTTATTTATTATTATTATTAAAAAAAATTTTAAATGTGAAAATGAAAAACGAACAATTCCTATTTAAAGTACCACATATTGACAAACTATATAGAATTTTGATGAGTGATGGTTGTTAGAAATATGATAGAAATAGAGATGGTCATGGAAATTTTACCAACAAAAAGTTTTATAACTCTTGTTTAAATTTCTAAAGAAATTTACTAATTATACCATCTCGAGTCATAATATATGATAAATATCAACACTCATCACTTTTTCAATCACTATTTATCTTTTCGATAATTATTAGGGAGTCAGATTAGTCAAAATAGTCATTTAAAATCAAATTCAAAAATAATTATGAAATTAATTTTTCAAAAATGACTAATCTGAAAATATGGTCAAAAATGATTTTCTCCAGGGGGTTTTAACAGAAAAATTTTCTGCTATTTGAAAATTATTTGAAATGAAGAATATGCAGATTTTTTCTTTGAAAAACGATGCAGTTACTAAATGTCTCAACAAAAATCACGTTTCGCTGGTAATTTTTCTATCAACTAGATTACCAGTGTAATCTGCATCTGAATTTCTCTTTCACTCAAAATTATCATCAATTGAATTTTATAGACCAAAACATGAAGTGTGCACCAAAAATTTCAAACTCAATTTTAAGAGCAATTTAAATGACATTCTTTTAAATTTGAATTGTAGCCGTGTAAATAATCAAACACCGTGAATAAAGAGTTAGCCGTATTATAACCAAATGTATTATCATCCAACAAAACACTATTTTTAATCCAAACTGATGTATATGAAGTAATTCAAAGAATCTAGAGAATTTTATAGTGTTTTTGGCATAAGAATATAATTTGGCCAACTATGTTGAATAAGTCAGAATCTAAATCATCATCTCATTATTGGCTGATTTAATTTGGAATATAGTGCAGATTATCACATTTAATATATCGTTCAAATAAATATACCATTACCTGTTTTACCTTTACGATATTTTATCGTTGTTGTCTATTGTGATTCTGTCACCTTTGAACTAGGCTAAGGAACTTTGCTTTGTCGCTCATTGTGTTTCTAGAACAGCCAAAAATCCAGAGAACATTGTTGTTGTTCCTTAGCCTGCCACCACACCTACACGGGAAAAGATTTATGTGACCTGTTTGTTTTTATAGGTCCATGGTTGTTAGTGGCAGAAGATTTTGAAAAACAATTTTGTAAAGACCCAAAACTATTTATAATTGTTCCCTTTGGCACCCAAATTTGTTTAACTTTGAGAGATTTTATATTTGTGCCTTTTGGTACCCAAATTGGTATAGTTTTGATGTGTTTGGGTCTATACCAACAACTATTGTGATTGTGTCCAAATTTTCTACAAATTGTGCACACAGAATTAACTTGATTAATATTGCTTTCAACAATTTTAGAACTATTATATCCAAGTCCTTGTCTAGCCGTATTAACAGTTCGCTCTCCTAATAGCATATTCAACGATTTTTCACTTTTTGAAAAATTATCTAAAGTCGTTGATAATTGTTGGACTTGTGTTTTGAGAGACTCATTTTCGTTTAACAATTGCGTGCACTTTTTAATCGAATTCTCTCTTCTAGTATTTTCATTCTCTTTTAAAATCAAAATTTCATTTTCAAGTGATTTTATATTGATTTCTGCTTTTCTAATTTCTTCTTCGAATGTTGGACACTTATCACACTTAGGGATCCTACTTTGATAGGTTTTAACTAATTGGTCAAGTTGTTCATTTAGTTCTATCAAAGTAACTTTTTGTGATTCAAGTTTAGCGTATTTTTTCCTAAGTCGTTCAAAACAGCCATTTACTTCATGAAAATATATAAGCAACTCTGAATGAGTAAGTTTTGATACCTCGCTTGGCTTATCATCATCACTGTCAGTTATATCACCTCGAAGGCACAAATCTGCTTTTTCGCTCTCACTGCCAGTGCTTTTATCATCCTCATCTATTTCATCCCAAGTGACTGCAAAACTTTTCTTTTTCTGTTTCTTTCCAAAGTCGCGTCGATTTCGAGGACAATTGGGCTTGATGTGTCCGGGTTGGTTGCACTTATGATAGATGATCTCCTGTTCTTCTGAGTAGTCCAGTGCTTTACCTATTCTGCTTTTCAATTCCTGATTTCGAGCTGGATTTCCATATTTGCGATTCCACTTCTTGAATTTCTTTATTAGTAGTGCTAGCTCTGCTGCTCCTTCATCATCATCCTTATCATCATCACTTTCGGTTGTTCCTTTGAGCGCTATTGATTTCTTTCGAGTATCTCCTCCTTCACGCTCTTCCTTGAATTTCATTTCTAGCTCATAAGTGGTGAGATTTCCGATGAGTTCTTCGACTTTCATTTGTTTCAAATCTTTTGATTCTTGAATGGCAGTCACTTTTGCTTCAAATTTTCGTGGAAGGACTCTAAGGATTTTTCGGACTATCTCCAACTCTGTGTATGATTTTCCAAGAGCTTTTGATTTGTAAATAATATTGGAAAGTCGTCCATGCATCTCTTTGACATTTTCTTCCTTCGCCATTGTGAAGTTCTCGTATTCGCTGCTTAGCATGGCAAGGCGAGATTCTTTGACTTGAGATATTCCTTCGTGAATCACTTCTAGTGTGTGCCATATTTCATGTGCAGTTAGACAATGTGAGACACGATTAAATTCAAATTGATCCAATGAACAGATAATAGAATTCATAGCATTAGTATTTTGTAATTTATTCTTTAGTTCTGTCCATTGTTCCTTTGGTTTATCTACTTCCTGATTATCTACAGTTATAATTGGTGTTCTATAACCTGTCTCAACAATATTCCAAGCGTCAATGGTTATCAGAAAGATTTCCATCCTATTTTTCCAATAAGCATATTCACCATTGAACATTGGTGGTCTAACTATGGATTGACCCTCAGCAAAAGCAGTATTAAAAGAAGCCAATTTAAAAATTCAAATTTTTAAAACAAAAAAATTGGTTTTTGTAAAATCAAATTTTTAAAACAAAAAAGGGCTTTTGTTCCTAGCTCTGATACCACTTGTAGGATCGATTTCACCCTAGAGGGGGGTGAATAGGGTGATAGTATAAATTATAAAAATTAATCGTGGAAGCTTATAAAATAATTTCAACACAGATCATAGAACAATAGCAGCACAGATAATAGCAGAATAATAAATACAGAAATAGAACGACACAGAATTTACCCAGCTTCGGCAAAACCCTGCCTACGTGCTGCCCCCAAGGTTTCTATTAGAAATTAGATAGTCCCTCGCTTACACACGTAAACTCGCGACACCCGCTATCGACTAAATCTAACTCTACGCTCAAAACCCTGCCACAACTCAGCCACTGAGTTGCGAATTCTCAAGCTACGCCACATAGTTTGTCCCCTAGTCACACGACTAGAAAATTAAACGGTTTAAAAAGGAAAATACAAATTAAAAACAATTTAAAATAAAAAACCCTAATTTATAAAAAACTAAGCCCAAAAAAAAACAAGCCGGCCCCCTTTTTTATTTTAACACGATCTCCTTTGCTCGTTCGTTTATACGAAGATGGCGGCCGTTCCTCTAACTCAATTAGGGCTTCGTTCCATGCAATCCAATTAAGGGTTTTCGTGATTTCAAAGAGGCCGGCTTTGGTTGCTAGATCGAAAGGAAGATTTATCAATTGTTTGCTTCGTCGATCGCTTGCTTCTCTGTTTTGCTCACGGCTTCTCAATTTGGATCGAGTTCATCTATGATTTCGGTATGTACTTTTCTCCTTTTTGCTTTACTAGTTTGATGCTTACTTGAACTCAGATGAATGTGCCAATGATGATCTTAGGGTTTATATAGGATTCGAATTCCTATTTTTACATTCGTATAAAATCATTTGAACTTGTCAATAATTCACCTCGGCCACTCGATTAATTTCTGATGTTGATGATTTTACTGACTCAATCAAATTCAAATAATTGATGCTTGCTTGGTTGACACGGTTTTGATTCAATTCCGTGATGACCACGGCTTCGACTCTGTTCCTTTTTCTGTTGACTTGTTAAAAACACGGCTTTGATATCATTTACCTTCGTATCTGCAGTTTGTTGTTTACCTTTTGTTTTAGCAATATTATTCCTTTCTGCAACAACCAAGATAAAATGCTTTTGCTCGTATTCTTTTACATGACTTGCTCTTATGTTGATGCATTGTGCCTTTGCCTCTATTTGCTTGATGTCTACATGCATGTGGTCTTGGTACACTTCTTACTGTTATTTGATTGCCGAGTCTTGTTCGTCCCTCTGGTATACCTTGTTCGTTGAATTTCTTTGTAACTTTATTCAAACTTCTTCACTGTCATTTTGATCGATTGGTTCATCATTGACTTACTGGCAATTTTTGAATTGCTACTGAACCATGGCTTCAACTGATAATTTTCGATTTCCAACTACACTTTGAAACTGCTCCTTGACTTGTTCATTAGTTGATGTATTCGAATGTTTTCTGTTGTATGTCTGGTGTAGTTGCATTGTATGGTGCTCTTGCATTGTACGGTTCCTTTTGAAGTCTGGTTGAATGCACTTTGGTATTGTGGTCTTGAAGTATGGTTGCACTGTCGTTTTGTTTGAAGTGATTCTGGTGTGAAATGTTGCATGTTTGGTTACATTGAATCGTTGTCTGCATTACTTGATATTTTTGGTTTGAGTTGATATTTCATGGTTACTGAATGTTGTTCAAGTGCTTTCACATCTGGTCTGGTGGGTTCCTTTCACCGGCTTGTTGAGTTACCCTGATCTTGTGCACCTTTGTTCATGGTTTGTTGTGTGTACACATTTGTTTGGTCTTGCTGTTTCATTGATCGGGTTTTGTTCTTGTATCATTAGAAGTCTGGTTGACACTTGATGATCTTCATATTCATGTGTGTCTTGTTCAATGGAGTCAGTGGTAATGGTCACTGTGTTGGGCTTGTAGTACTTGGATATTTGCAGTTTGTACTTGTGTCACTAGTGTACTTGAGTCAGTGGTTTATGATGCACTTGTTTTGTACTTCACTGTACTGCATATTGATCACCATCTTGCTGTCTTCAAATTGTCACTTTCTGTTTGCATTAAAGTTGTATTTGCTGTCTTCGGTCGCTGCTGTGTATGGCTTGATGTTGTACATTGTCATGTACACTTGTGTTCGTTGAGTCACTGTACCGTTGAGGCTGAAATATTGGTTCGGTGTGCATATTTGTGAGTTGTTCAGTGCACTGTTGAGCTTCTGACCTTTGCATTTTGTTTATTTTTCTAATTTTCACCTGAGTTGAATCTGGCTTGGATTTGACCTTATGCTGAATGACATTGTTTTATTGCACTTGAGTTGAATCCTGTATTTGGGTTTGACCTGTGCTCACTTGTCCCTGTAAATCGACCAAGTGTATATTTCGGTGTGCACGGCCTTGTGGCATATATAGTGATATACTGTGTATGTCACAAGCTGTTCGTGTATGATGAATTCAAATTTAAATGATGACGAACAACCCAAATAACTGAGGCAAATATTATTTTCAAAAATTCGTATTTTATTTTATATTGCAAAAATATTTCTTTTTGAATTTTACCGTGTTAGTGAATATTTTTGCAGATTGCTCAGATGCTGGATTCTAACTGGAATGAAGTTGAAGATAAATACGAGTGTGAGTGATATGTAGTGAGGTCAACTGTAAATATAAAATAGTGATGTAATTGAATTTGTATCAAAGTTGTATAGTGAATAGTGAGAGCTTGAATTTGTACTATTCAAAAATGTAATAAATATTTGTTTGAATAAAATTTCTGTTTGAATAAAATTTCTGTTTGAATTCAAATTCTGTGTTATTTATTTTTATTCAGCAAATATTTATTTAATCTATGAAAAATAAAATAGTACATTAACAAATACATTTAATCGAATGTATATATGTTTATTATCATCAAACAAAAATCATATATGCGCATATTCAACACCCCTTGTTGGACAGTACCGAATATGTCATCTCCAAGGTTGTTCCCGACAATTTTACGTAGCTTATATGCACAACTGAATCTGGAAATATGGTGGTCATCTAGAAAGGAGATGACAGGATGCGACCCACATAACCATGTTGCATCTCCCCTATTTTAGTCATTTTTGGTTGGTGACGCTTGAAGCTATTTTTACCTTTCTTTAGCACTTTCCACGTGGAATGCTAACACTATCCTCTAGGCATCAATGCAATGCTAGCATTCATCTATGCAAGTTTATTCTAGGACTAAACGAAATCGAAGACACTACTTTTATTACATCCATTATGGGGAATCCCTCCTATGGAAAATATAAAATAGCCCTTGCACTTTAGAACTCTGTCTTCGATTCCATGCTCTTCATGATGTCTTCAATACGAAATATTGAGTTGGATCAAAGTTGTTTTTGGATAACGTATCTGATCCAGTTCTCTTCGAAACAACTTTCGACAGTCCCGGTAACTTAATCTCTGTTCTTTAGGAAATAAACCGACAAAGATAAGAGCAGAATTCACATCCTAACCGTTAGTGGATGTATTTCCTTATCATTCATCTTAGAAGAACGAAATAAGTTTATACATGCAGTATAACACCTTCAACAGTAACTGTACCATATAATTCTTGCGTTTCTCTAGATATATCCAAAGTTATGTTTCTGTCCACAATTGGTAGTTGGTTATTTAACTATCGAAAAAACAAACATCCTATCGTGGTTTAATTTCCATATGGGATCTGCTAAGCCTTTGTTAATTCTTTTTATTTAATAAAAAACACTTTATAAAAATTGATCAAAAGATCTTTTCAAAACACTATTTCCATACCCCTTACATTTCCTTTATACTTGGGAAACATTTATATACTCATCTCAACGATATAAGTAAATTACCAAAACATTTCACTTTTCATGCCTTGAAAACAAAATTATATACTTATCATATCAGTATAAGTATATTTACAAACTTTTTCAAAGTTTTCTTCTTTCTAAATCCCATATTAAATAACCAAGCATTTCTTCAAAATAAAACATTCCATTTATCCTTTATGAAAAGTCCCCTTTTTAAAAGCTCATCTTATATTTCAGTTAACTTATAATTTCAAAATAAAGTTATAACCCACTTTTATAAACACTTAAGTTATTCTATATACCTCTTTCTAAATCTCTGAAATGATTTATAAATGTTTTTCCTATTTTTAAAACTCTTTATATACACCTTTATATACTCCTTTATAAAACATCCTTTATAAATATCATTTACAAACATCATTTGTAAAACACCTTGATAACCCTTTCCGTTAGTAAAAACCCCTTTCTATAAACAAGTTACCATTTATAAATACCTTTATAAGAATTATATAACTTTAAAAACCATTTATAAACCCTTAGCCTCAAATTGATTAAAGAATTAAAGTACATTCAAAACCATACTTTATAAATTCCAAATGAGGCTTAGCAGTCCCAATGATACTAATTTAAGTTACCATTTAATTTCAATTCAATTCTCAAATCATATAACAATTATTTACATAAACTAACATATATGTAAATATAGTACATATCTAATTAGGGAATAACACGTTAATATAACTAATTGGCATATACAAGTCCAAATAACATAACAACAGGATGGTGATTTGTCCTACTCAATAAATGTCCAAACAATTCAATCAATTTATAGTAGAACGGAGATCTATTCTGCTTAACACATGTCCACACAATCAAATCACTTACACCATAGGAAAATGGTATTTTGTTCTGCTAACGGATGTCATCTAATTCTCCCAATCATATGGGTTACTTAAGGGTATGGACAAGAGATCCTTTGATTTGAAATCAGTTCGCTTTAAAAATAAATTTTATTTAAAACACATTCGTTTTAGTTTTAAATCACCTTTGAAAAGATTTAAGTAGATTTGATCAACTTAAACCCTAATTAATCTTAATTAACCCTAATTAAATCAAGGTTAAATCATAACTAAATTCTAACTAGTCTTAATGAACTTGATTAAGTACTAATTAACTTCCTGATGCAACTTGGATAAGGTTAAATCAAATTGTTTAAAAGTTAAACCCTAATTAATCAAATATTAATTAAGTAATCTATTAATTAAATAAATAATTAAATTAACCAATAATCTTAATTAAATAATTACTTATTTACTTCTTAACCACATTAATCAGTAATTAAAACTTCATTAACTAATTAGTAGTCATTGACTTAACTTAAGTGATGATTAACCTCTAATCACCTTCTTATTTACCAACTAAGTGCCAATTACCTTTTGAATAAATAATTAAATTGCAAAATTAATTACTTTTTAATGTTTCTAATTATGTTTGAAAACTTTTTATAAAATAGTTTCAAATTAAAAAAATTGAAATAGAAATTCAAAACTTTAGTCGAAATGCATCCATAGCGACTGTCGCTATGAGTGCAGTTCGCTTTAACATATTTTTAAAGCGTAAACACCTCACTACCTTTACCATTTCATGTTTATAAACCTTTAAGAAAGTTTCACAAACTTTAAACTTAGATATAAAAACTTTAAAAACCAATTTAAAACTTTTAACACTTTTTAAGAAATATACAAAACATGATTCCATTCGGGTCTTGGATCCGTCACAATTACATACAAAGTCGCTAACTTTGTTTCTAAACATCATGGCTTTATTTCACATACACAATCATACATCACATAACTGAAATCACCCTTACCATATACCACATATATACTCACAAAGATTCATGCTTACTAACTACATAATATCACAACCAAATCACATGACTAAATCCAACGACTAACACTATTCAAATCAATGATTATCACCATCATAACTAATCAATCTTTACACTATATACTCATCACATATAATGTCAACATTTAAGCTAACCTTTATACTAAAAAGTGAGTTAGTTTACTCTCCAAACTTCCGCAAAAGCTACCTGAACTTAAGCTAAACTTACCAACGACTCACTAGCTTTGAAGAACGAAGGCTTTAGGTGCTTGTAACCCTTAAAATGGGCTTGTCCCAAGTGTGTGTAGGCTCGGCTAGAGGTGTGGGGTGGATGTGGGGTAGTAGCTTGAAGGTAGAGAAGCTTCGGGTTATCATCGATTTTCATAAAAGTGGATAGAAAATGGGTCAAGTTTCCACTGATTTTTGGAAAGGTAAATCACAAAATTTTAAAAAGTGGTTAAAATTAAGGTTTTAGAAAATTCTTTAGAAAAAGTATCACTCATTTTTTATTTGTTTTGGAGAAGTTATGATCAAAAGAAGAAGGGTAATTTCTATACTTGAAATTCTTGATGAAAAATTGGTTTGCAAAGATTGGGTATTTCAACATAGCTATGGCCGAAAATGGAAAAAATGGTCAACCAGAATATTATACCCGCTAGAATTTCAGGTGATTTGAAAAAATAAGATTATCGTTTGTAGTAGGAATGAAGAAGTAATGGTTGGAGGAAGAGGAGGTAAGAAAATGAGAAATTCAAGGGATATTTATAAGCATATCTCACACCTCATCATTTCGTCAAGTCACATAATCTCTTCTATTCCTCTCTCATATCAAATCCCTCTCCTCTCTAGTTATATCACTTAATTAATGATGGCTAATGATGAAAATATCAAGTGATATGACAAGAGATAAATATATATTTTTATATATAAGTTTATTATTTTTAAATCCATAAGTTGTCACATCGCTTCTTAAACATAATTAGCATAAGGTAATATATTCTTAAACATATTATTATATAGTTAATTATCTTACGTATATGTGTATATATAGTGCATAAAGACGAAAAAAATTTCCGGCACTTTCTGATACCAAAAGGTCGAAATTTCGAAAAATGTTCTTCGGTCACATTTTCTGTTTTTTACGAACTACTTAATTTGGTAAACAAATTTCGAAACGATTTTACCATCATTATTAATTAATTAAAATAAGTTTATTTATCTATAAATTCATTTATTATCTATATAATATATATATATATGTATATGTATATGTATATATATAATTTATTAGTTTAAGCGACCAAACCCTGGGTTGTTACAAAACATATGAAAACTAACATTTCAGTGGTCCAACTCTTAGATCTATATATAGTCCTTGATATACCATTATTTCCAATACAACAAAATCCTCATTACATTCAGTAATATTAAACACATAACCTTGCACAAGGGTTTACCGCCTCGGACAAAATGAAATAATTTATCGAAATTTTGTATCTCATGGAATGCGGCTGTTTACTGTGCAACTTCTGTATACGATAGAATATTGATTGAATATCCACACTCTAGTATTGTTTTACGGTTCAAAACTAATAGAAGATAATTTACATCTTTAGGAAAATTGTCACTTATGTTACCAAGACTCGAAAGTTTCAATTGATTGTATCAACCGGCCGTTGCATGAGACTTAAAGCCATAACATGCCAAAAAATAATTTATTAGTATGTAACTGTTTACATTTCTTAGTTAATATTTAATTAAATTCATGTAGTATATCTTAATTGGTAAAAAAATTTTATCAGTTACATTAGCTATGCAAATTTTTTAAAGTAGATAATTAAAATATTACATACATTGTTTTTCTTATTAGAATTATTCGTTGTATTTTTCTACTAAAGCTCTCACAAGATTTTACAACCCTTAAAAACCCTAAAAGAGATGTGAGAATTTTTCTAAATCAATCTAGTGGGATTTAGGTTCCATTTAACGTGTTAGTACAACCTTAGAGATATCCAGCAAATTATAGGCCCTATAAATGGTAAATAAGATGTTATTACTTATATCTCATATAAAATTTTACTCCTAATCCTCTTTAGGACCATGAGAACGCTTAGCAAGTCATAAGTACATTAGACACTCATGACCTATAATTTTGTGAAAGTCTAAGGAATTTTTTTTATCCTTAACGGTGCACAACAAAGTTTCAAAACGTACTTACCAATCTAGGGTCCATATAAACGTCACTATAAATATTTTATGGCTTAAGGGTGCGCAATACCATAAGTACGTATAATACACTATTTATATTGTAAATGATAGAGAGCAACAACATCTTAGATTCATAATTTTAAAATAATAATGGTGATGAGTGCTATTATTTGTAAGGAAAGGATAAGTACCTACAATATCCATTAACATCATCTGTCATTTTATATGTATACACAAGTATATACATATGTATTCATTCCATACAATTTTAATTCGATTTTGAACTTTCAAATCATATCATTTTTATTTTATGCAAATTGTGTAAGATTCTCTTGTTTAATTATAATATTTATAATATACTACTAAATATTATATTTATACATACACTATTAGTTAACACTTTAATTAATATACAACTTAATTATTATTTTTTATGGATTATAACATTTATAGTTCATATTGCAATTTTAACTTATTTCGAATTTAGTTTATAACCTTTATAATTTTAGATTCAACAATTTCCAATTTAATCATTTATAACTTGTATAAATTTAAGTTTAAATTTAAAACAATTTTAAATTTATTTATTTATAATTTGTACAAATTTGAGTTTATAATTTAAAATAATTTTAAATTTGCTTATAACTTTATGAATTTATAAAACAATTTTAAATTTATTCATAATGTATATAAATTTTAAATTGAATTCAAACTAGTTTTTATTATTTAAACATGATTTTTTAGGAGCAACCAATGGCACAACACAAATAGACTATACACTATTGCATATCCCAGATACAGACCACTTTGATGGGTCAAGTAAGGGCCAAAGTAGAGAGGTTTTCTGTTTGTAAGAACATTTCTTAATTCAAGTAACCTTCTCCATGTTAAACACCCTTTCCTAGGCACTCATATAATTGTAATATTCAATATTCTGCTACACATGTTGGTTAATTAGTTATAGTAACACAATGCAGGCTCTAATATCATATTCAATTAGGTGTATCGAGTAAGGTAGCAAAAAGTAAATTTTTAATAGTAATCATTTTTAATCATCGTGCACTAGATCAGTTATGAAGCCGGTATGTTCCTAGTCTGGGACATGCACTGAAGTCCGATCGTATCCACAGTATATGTCCATGAATGATAACATTTCATGGCGAGCAGTCAGATCTGCCAACTGATCAATCCCTTGGGAGCGGGAATCTGTCCTTTAGGCATGCCTTGTTGAGTCAAAGCTTCTATGAAGATTTTGATTGCTGACAACAATATAAAGGCAATCGACAAATCAAGACCTACATATGGTACTCTAGATTATAGGTTGATTATTTGATGTTGTAATAGTGATAAACTTGTTAAAATCTATCCTCAAATAATCATGCATCTCAAATATAGTCGATATATATACATTTAAACATCATTGCACATTCACTGTGAAAATTTACACAGACCGGTCGACCGGTTGAAAATGGGGCGGTCGACCGTTTCTGGTAAAGTTGCACAGTAAACGTGCACACATGCACATAACGACTATATATTTAAAATCCTGTCTACCGGTCATTTTTTGACCTGTCGACCGTTTTTAAACAGAAAGCAAGTTTTCCAAACGACACTTCTCTTCTCCAAAAGTTGCATCTCCTACCTTTCACCAATAATCACAACTCTTAATGGCAACTGTTTCACCAAGAGTTACAACTATTTCTTCTTATATATACTCATCTAAATCGTTGATTCAAACATGAATATATATGATTATTATATGCTTTCTCTGATCTTACTTTCTAACATTCTTGCATTCTAAAAGCACTCATTTAATTAATAGCTTATTGAATCATTGAAACTATTTTATACCTTTTGATTCAATAAGCAATATACCTTCTTTAATCTTCACAAAACATCAGTCATATACTTTGAGGATAAGATTATAGGAAGGGTGTACTACTAGTGACAAATCCGTGTTTTCAAGAACACAAGTTGTCAACAACAATTGTATTTGTTTTTTGTTGAAGTCCTCGTGTTGTAAGAGGCAAGTGTTGAAGTCCTCGGTGTTGTAAGAGGCAAGTGTTGAAGTCCTCAGTGTATTAGAGGCGTGAAATCCCGTTCGGCTGTTCGGGTATTGTAAACCTGTTCCTCCGGGTGAAGCGAGGTAGTTAATAGTGAAAATCCAGATAGGAGTCTGGGACTGGACGTAGGACGGTGCTCCGAACCAGTATAAAAATCTCTGGTGTGATTTTTCTATTTTTTATTTTTACTTTGCTACTATCATCTATTTTCCACATTTATATTATTGTCCATATTACACGATCCGTGTGTACTATATTAGCACATATAATTGTATACACACCGCACTTTCATTTGGTATCAGAGCATAGCGCACTTTCAATTGGTATCAGAGCACGGTTATCATATAACCGTAACACAGTTATTTGATATATTCTTGTAATATGGCAAATAACGCAAGTACTAGCACTCAAAACACCACTTACACGGAAGGTCAATCGACACAAAGACCTCCATTTTTCAATGGTCTTAACTATAGTTATTGGGCAACACGTATGTCATTTTTTATGCAATCAAGTAGCTATGATGCTTGGAATGCTACTCAAAGAGAAATAGTGAATCCAACAACTGATTATTCAGAATGGACTGCTGCTGAAAAAATGGCAGCAGCCGTAAATGCAAGAGCAATAAATATGTTGTTCTGTGCATTAGACCAAAATGAATATAACCGTGTTAGCATCTGCACTACTGCATATCAAATTTGGCAAACGCTAAAAATCACTCATGAAGGTACTAACAAGGTTAAACAAGCCAAAATAGCAATGCTGAAAAGTCAATTTCAAAATTTCAAAATGAAACCAAATGAGACAATCAATGAAATGTATTCACGGTTTCAAACTATTCACCATGCACTTATTGGCTTAGGACAAAAATATTCTGATTTTGATGTTGTTTCAACAGTCCTACATTCTCTGACTAGTGAATGGGAAGGAAAAGTATTGGCAATTGAAGAAGCTAATGACCTTTCCGTCATGAAGCCAGATGAATTGATAGGAAATTTAATGTCATATGAAGCAAATGTGCAGGCTAGAAAAGAACAGAAAGAAGAAAAGAAAAATGTAGCATTTCATGTTGAGAAAGATGAAAATGAATCGGATTCTGAAGACGAAGATTTGGCATTCATTGCAAAAGGATTCAAAAAATTCCTAAAATATCGAAAAGCCAGTCGCTACAATAAAAGGAAACCTGGATCAAATAAACCATCTTCATCTGCTATAGAATGTTTCAACTGCCATAAAAAGGGACACATGCAGAAGGATTGTCCAGAACAAAAGAAGAAGTCAGAAAATGACAAATTCAAATATAAGAAGGACAAATCAAAGAAACGAGCCTTCTCAGTAACATGGGATGACTCAGAGTCATCTTCATCAGAAAGTGAAAGTGATTCAGAGAATGAACAAGCTAATGTTTGTTTTATGGCAACAGAAGATGAGGTACAAATTCCTACATTTGATGATTTACTTGATATTAATGATGAATTGATAGTCAAATATAAAGACATAAAACGTCAATTAAAAGTAGCCAAAGCAGATTTTAGTAGAGTAGAGTTTGAACGAGATATGTTAAAAGATGAGAAGAAAATATTAGAAGAGGAACTTGAAAAAATTCAAGAATCATCGTCTAATGTTGATTCTCAACTATCTCTTTTGAGTCAAGAAATAGAAGCTCAAAAAGAGAAAAATAATTCTCTTACTACTGAAAATCCTGAGCTTAAAACAAAAGTCAAAGTTCTAGACCTAGAAAAAGCTAGTCTACAAACAAAGTTTGATAACATTACTCAAAATGTTTCTAATTTTAACAAAGGTCGGGAAAATTTGACAAAAATTATTGAAAATTCACAATCCGCATCGAATAAACAAGGTTTGGGATATAATAAACAAGTAATCAAGAAACATCTTGGCAATAAAAGTAAAATACAAAAGAAAGAAGCTAAGAAAAATGTTAGTTTATTATACACCAAACCAAAGCCAGTTGTGAAATTTCAAAAGAAAAATACAAAGACTATTAAAATATGGGTTCCTAAAACAAATAACAATTTGATCAGGAACAAATATATTCAGAATTTCATGAATACTGTGCATCTTAATACTAATTATATATATAAAGGGGATACCGGACCCAAATGGGTTTGGACTCCTAAGACCTAACTCTTAGGACCCTATAAAATGTGGGTACCATGGACTTAATTCTATTTTTTAGGTCCCACTTAAGAAAAGAATGAAATATATATTATATAAGGTCGATACATTCTCAAAATTTTTCAAAATATACAGTTTTCACCAGGCATAAAAACCGGTCGACCACCTAGATTATGACCGGTCGACCAAAATGCTCTCTGGTTGAAAACGGTCGACCGGCCATAATAGAGCGGTCGACCGGTTCCCGTATATTCAGTTTTTATGTGGCTCTTTTATCATTGAAATTCATTGTTATGTTTTATTTTGCCATGCATATTATGGTAATTAAACTCCTATATTATACCAATTATCTATTACTCCTTTTTGTCGATGACAAAGGGGGAGAAAGGTGCTAATAATTGTCTGCAGGAAATCACATATTCAGGGGGAGATTCAATACTTTAGCTATATATTGTCATCAATCAAAAAGGGGGAGAATGTTGAGTCAAAGCTTCTATGAAGATTTTGATTGCTGACAACAATATAAAGGCAATCGACAAATCAAGACCTACATATGGTACTCTAGATTATAGGTTGATTATTTGATGTTGTAATAGTGATAAACTTGTTAAAATCTATCTTCAAATAATCATGCATCTCAAATATATTCGATATATATACATTTAAACATCATTGCACATTCACTGTGAAAATTTACACAGACCGGTCGACCGGTTGAAAATGGGGCGGTCGACCGTTTCTGGTAAAGTTGCACAGTAAACGTGCACACATGCACATAACGACTATATATTTAAAATCCTGTCTACCGGTCATTTTTTGACCTGTCGACCGTTTTTAAACAGAAAGCAAGTTTTCCAAACGACACTTCTCTTCTCCAAAAGTTGCATCTCCTACCTTTCACCAATAATCACAACTCTTAATGGCAACTGTTTCACCAAGAGTTACAACTATTTCTTCTTATATATACTCATCTAAATCGTTGATTCAAACATGAATATATATGATTATTATATGCTTTCTCTGATCTTACTTTCTAACATTCTTGCATTCTAAAAGCACTCATTTAATTAATAGCTTATTGAATCATTGAAACTATTTTATACCTTTTGATTCAATAAGCAATATACCTTCTTTAATCTTCACAAAACATCAGTCATATACTTTGAGGATAAGATTATAGGAAGGGTGTACTACTAGTGACAAATCCGTGTTTTCAAGAACACAAGTTGTCAACAACAATTGTATTTGTTTTTTGTTGAAGTCCTCGTGTTGTAAGAGGCAAGTGTTGAAGTCCTCGGTGTTGTAAGAGGCAAGTGTTGAAGTCCTCAGTGTATTAGAGGCGTGAAATCCCGTTCGGCTGTTCGGGTATTGTAAACCTGTTCCTCCGGGTGAAGCGAGGTAGTTAATAGTGAAAATCCAGATAGGAGTCTGGGACTGGACGTAGGACGGTGCTCCGAACCAGTATAAAAATCTCTGGTGTGATTTTTCTATTTTTTATTTTTACTTTGCTACTATCATCTATTTTCCGCATTTATATTATTGTCCATATTACACGATCCGTGTGTACTATATTAGCACATATAATTGTATACACACCGCACTTTCATTTGGTATCAGAGCATAGCGCACTTTCATGCCTTATTTAGATCAGAATAGTCAATGCATGTCTTCCACTTATCATTTGAATTTTTCACCAATACCGGATTTGACACCCATTTTGGTATAAGACATCACGGATGAAGCCATTATCCTTTAGCTTATCTACCTCTTCCTTGAGTGTAGTGGATCTCTTCAGACCCAGGCTGCGGCGCTTCTGGTTCACAGGAACACATTTGGGATTTATGTTCAATGCATGGCACGCTATCTCCAGCGAAACTCCACACATATCAAAGTGTATTCAGGAGAATAAATCTAGGTTTGCTTGTTGAAAACAAACCACCTCTTTCATCATTCTTACGTCAAGCTGTGAACCGACATTCAGGACCCGAGTCGGATCATCTTGGATGATCGGAATATTGATCGTTAATTCTTTGCATGTTGCTCTTCCATCTCGTGGCTCTTTCCGCAAATCCATATCCTTATGTAATGGACTATGCAGCCCGAGCCAGGGCTCAAGCATTGGTGTCTATGTGTCCAAATCTGTGATGCAAAGATCCCCCTCTACACCTTTTCCTTTCTCTCTTTAGATCTCCTCCCTTAGCTCGATGACATAATATTTACGGCCAATCCCTTGATCTCTATGCACTACTCCAACTCCATTCTCTGTAGGAAATTTAAGCGTTAAACACCAAAGTGATATAGTCGCTCTGAATTCAGCCACGGTTGGTCGTCCCAAAAATGAAATTTAAGCAGAGTGAATATCCAACACCATAAAAGGCACGATACACACTTGCCTACGATCGCCCTCTCCAAGTATCACTGGTAGTTCCATATATCCAACCGGTTCCATAGCTGCCCAATAAATCCATGAATCCAAGATTTACATGGTTTCAAGTCCTTTCCCTCTTAAAGCATCTGGTCATAGGCTTTTTTGAATTGAATGTTGACTGAACTTCCATAGTCAACCAACACTTGTCGTACAACAGTTGAGCCAATCACGACCGTTATAACCAAAGGGTCGGTCGTCGGGGCTTCCACTCCATCAGCATCTCTATTCCAAAAAACAACATCATCTGTCATGGTTCTAAATTGTTTCTTGAAAGTTCCATCCTCTATTTCTAAATAGCTCTCATTCTCGGCATGCTTCAAAGCACCAACATATGTATCTATCTCTTTCAAACTCCTATCAGCTAGATGTGGTCCATCGATGATTGTATTTATCATCGAATGTTTTTTAAACCCTCTAGGCTTCTCACCATTAGGACCATCTTGCCCGCATTGAGAAGATGACCCAAGAGGCCTAGAATTTATTTGCCCACATTTCTATGAGGCTTTCACTAGCTATTGCAATTTCTTCTTTTGAATCAACTCCTCAATCATATTGCGCAAGTGCCACATTCATTGGTATTATGACCGTGAGTCTGGTGAAACCTGAAGAACTTGCCAAATCTCTTCTTGTTCTCAATCGAGTCCCTCAGAGCTAGCTTTCTGTACTCCTTGGTACCTTGAGTCGCCAAATAGTTATTCTCAATTGAGTTATTCAATTCAGTATAATATCATACTTAGGAATCCTGGGATGATTCCTATTATTAGGCTTTTGCTTTTTGGCCCCATTGTCATTTTGATTCTGACTACCGCTTTTGTTGCTAACATTTACAATCTCGAAACTCCCTTCGGATTGTTTAACATCAATGTTGCTCTATATCACTTCAGTTGAACTCTCAGCCTCACCTCTTCGAGGGTGATTGTGTGCTTCCGAATGTAGGAATTGATTAGCCTTCCCATAGAAAGTATCCATCGCTGATAGTGGTTTCATTTATAACTATCTTCTGAAGTTGGTCTCGGGACGAATCCCCCTGATTAATTCCATCAACACCATGTCCTCAATGGGATTTGTTACTTCTATCACAACTGTATGAAACCAGTTCAAGAAATCCATTAACGACTCACCTTCTCCCTAGAAGAGGTTTAATAATGACATCGTATCTTTTGGACGTGTAGTATGTAAACGAAGTTACTTTAAAAAATTTATGACAGCTCAGCGAAAGACGATATGGATCTCAGTAGGAGCTGAGTGATCTACGTCATCACTACTCCCTCTAGGAAAATTGGAAAAGAATGACATCTCATGACATTGGACACTTTAGTGGAGTCCACATGTAATTCGTACTTCGTCAAGTGCTGCCTTGGATCTATCTTTCCCCTGTACAGTGGTATTATTGGCATTACAAACCTTCGTGGATATTTCATGTATAGAATGTCCTTAATAAATAGATTATGACTAGGAGAAGTACAATATTCATTATTGCTTCTAAATCAGTTTTCACTTATGAGTCTCTTGACCATATCTTCCTAGAATTTCGGGTCTTCAGGTTCGACTGAACGGCGGTAGTCGAGGTCCGTCCCAAGTGTTCGACCCAGCGAACGCTCTCGGGTAAGCTCACGATACCTAGGCTCTCCACACTCCAGGCAATCCATTCACCCAGCGATCCCTTTTGTTTAATTCCCATGCACTGCATCCTTAGTAGTAGCTAGATATTCTATATTTTAATCACTAGTAGTATGTCCAAAGGTAAATTTTATGCTACCCACTAGAGGCCAAACCTTAGAGCCCAAATTAGCTGGATTAGTACTGAACCGTCCTTTTGGATCAATACTGATCCACAAACCTAAGCCATGGGTTTGTCTCGTCCCTTGATTTGAGGTCCTGATCATGTTTTGAGTCATCTTATGCTTCCCATCCCTCCGTCTTTGCTCGAATGATGAGGAACTTTTTGATTCTGAACTTGAATTGTCGTAGTCCCTCATATTCCTCCCCCGGCTGTTTTGAGTTAGTTCATTTGGAAATCTCAAGCTCTTCTGCTTCTGCTGGTTTATCTTATTGCGAGTCTCCTGGAATCTATCCTCCATCATCTTTATCATATGATCCATCTCCATTCTGGTCATGACTTCGGTTGGATTCTGGATCTCAGCTTGTTTTGGTTAGGCAGCTCCATCCATACGGTGAGTGTCTTATTCTCTGCATCATTAATATATTTGGAAGTTGTAGCATGTTCTCTCCTTGATGAGGCTATGTCGAATAACTTCCCTTAGATTATTGAAAATATGAATAGTAGAAATGTAAGGGTGGAAGATTAGATCTATCTCCCGGATCTATGAAATCCAGTAGTAGATGATGGATCCAAGTAGTTTGAGAATAGGATTTCTCAGTAAAAGCACTAACTGCTTGCATTAAATTGACAAAGAACTGATACATCGTCTCCATATCCACTGGTGGATTTCTAACACCAACATTGGCATCTTCATTTTGGTTAGCATTTTCTTGTCGACCTGGGTTCCTCCTAGTGGGTTAAGCATTTCGTTCATTGTGGTGCTTCCTCCACCGAGATTTCCTCTTTTGTTTCCTGCCTCCATATCTTCTTCTCGTAAATCTGCATACAAGCCTTAAAGAGATACAGAAGAACGGTCTAAGAGAGAGGGGAATATGTACACTTATGTATATATATATATATATATCAAATACAAGTATGAACGATAGCGTTATCCCAAACCCCGATCTTATTTTCTGATTTATTGGATTATGTTTGGAAATCTTTTAGGTTTAAATTTCTTTTAAGTTTCATAAACCTATGCCCCGATATCAACTTGTAACATCCTCCACGTGGAGGCCCAAAACTAACGGCTACAGATGCTACAATTATCCATAGTTATTAATCATCGGCGACCAAATATGGTACTGTTAGATACACTGATATAACATAAACACATGGATATGGAAAAAAATTAAATTCAAAAACAACTTTCTCATTCCATTTCAAAGCATCTCAAATTCATTACATAATCCCAATACGAAAACCATGTTCAAAGAAATATAATTATTACAACATATACCAAGTATGACATATGAAGATGTCATCTTAGATGATCAGAGTATATAACTAGGCAATTAAACATATTTTTCTTTACAACAAAACACGGCGGAATCAAAATGAAAAAGAACTCTAAATAGCTATCTTGCCCCCTGCACGTCTCTGGAAGCTTATTCATTTTAAGATGTACCTGAAAACCTCAACTCTCAAGCTGCTCAAAATAATTGAGCAGCCGAGAGTTTAAGGGGAAAACATACACTTCGAGTTAGACATAAAGCCTAGTATAAATAATAATCTACCATCTCAAACCGTTTAGATATCTAGTGAGACCATATCAGTTAGCAGAACGAGTTTACCCCTCACTAATATCTTATTCAAAACTTTATAAAACCATATGTTGTGCTCCTACATCCATAATGGTTAAACATAGCAATTTTAAATATTATGATGATATGCAAACAAGTAATCAATTCTAGATTTTCTATCCCTATTCATTCTGACTGTCTGTCTTAGTTATAGTTTCTAGGGTCACTATTAACCTAATAGTTTTCATAGGTTGACTAATAACATATTTAATCCTTATGCACTCCCTGTCTGATTACATAGTTTTCATGGGATTACTAGGGACCTATTGGCCCCTGCCAATAACTTCGTAGTTTTATGGGTTCTCCCTGAATCTATTAGTATCTCCAATAACTTCCCTCTTATCCTAGCTTTCATGGGTTGACTAGGAACCTATTGACTACTGTTAGTAACTTAATCCAAATATAGTTTTCATGGGTTCACTACAAACCTATTGGCCCATGCTAGTAACTTAATCTAATAATAGTTTTCATGGGTTTACTATAAACCTATGGCCTCTGCCAATAACTTTTCCTAAACATAGTTTTCATGGGTTTACTATGAACATGTTTACTTGACAACTTCTTTAGTCAATATTCTAGCATCCTACATTCTGGTCTATCTAACCTCCTGAATGCAATTCTACTCATTCAGGAGTTAACTTAATTTATATTCTCCACTGGATCAACCTGTTGGTTATTTTGCACTTCCTTAAAATAAAGTTATAGGTCGATCATAATGTGAATATATATATATATATATGAAGAAGTAAGTATAATAACATGATAATATCAACACTTATGGTTTAATATCCTTGAAACCATTTTATATAAAACTTGGTTAATCCCTTTAACCAATTAATCAAGGAAAACTTCTTCAAAAATTCCATACTTAAAATTATTTTGATACTCTTTTATTATGCTATGGTTTTCCTTTACAATGAGATTAGGTTATTTGTTTTTAAAACTAAGGCTTTTGAAACCTTAAAACTTTACTTTCGAAACCCTTGGATAACTTCCTTCGAAAGCATTTAAATCTTCTTTTCAAAGCATTAAGATACAACTTTTGAAATGCTTTAAAACATCTCTTTTGAAACCCTCAGTTCAAACCTTTTGAAAGTATTAAAGCATCACTTATTAACTCTTAGAAGCATAACTTCGAAACTAATGAAAGTACCCCTTTCGAAACCATTGGGTTTATATTTGAAAATAATTTTTGGTTCAAAGTGAATATATACAAAAGTACTCCTTTCGAAATCATCTACCTTTAACTAAAAATGATTGGGAAAAAACCTGATGGCTTCGGGACCATCCTTTCGAAAGCTTCAAAACATTAAGAAAACATTAGAGGATAGCATCGAAACCCTTTTTCGAAGTCATTGCCTTCAAAACCCTTGAACCCCTTTGAAAGCTTTTAGGAAATGGCTTAGGTAAAGTATAAAAACAAACACCACCTTTCAAAAGCATTGATGACTTCAACATATTCGAAAGGCATATGATTGACAGCAAGGTCTCGAATAGGTTAAAACCACCCTTTTCGAAAGCATTTGATTTATAAATAAGAAACTCATTCAAAAGCTCCACTTAGACAAAGAGGCAGCAACAAATCCGAAAGCAAAGGGTTTGACTTGGTCGAAAGTATTCTTTTGAAAATAAGGTAGACGCTTATCTTTAGAAAGCAAAACAAAGGTTTTGGCCCTATCGAAAGCAATGGTTACAATACCATGTCTTCCGCCTTTCTCCAATCTACTACATAACATCATTGTAATACCTTGTGTATTTGTTTTGGCTTCGGTAGGTTTCGACTTGGTCGAAGCGGATGTAATGGGTCGAAAGGTGCTTCTGAGAGAGGCGGAACCCAAATTTCTAGGTAAAGACTGATTTAATACCACTTAAAGCAAATACTTTATAACTAACCTACCTACTTGTAAACATTTGATTTTTTGCCATAACTATTCAAATTTTTTACAAAATAACTGTCGCACAACTTCAGATCTAAACATGGTTTAATTTAACAAATAACTAAGTCCTTTGATTAAGCAAAACTAATAAAATAATTAAGTCCTTCATCTAAAATAATTTTATTTCCATAGTAAATTACTTAGGACAAATCCCCAAAAATACAAAAATTCACTTTCAGTATGTTATCTAACATATTAAAATTCAAGACCCACATTCTTTATAAAATAATCGAAATAAATTTTTAAACCTAACTATACAAATTTTCGTTTGAAAATTCATAATAAAATTTCCATAGCTTGGAAAATTATAAAAATTAAAACCCATCTCCAAAATCATGGTTTACATAACATATAAACTCCTCATACATTTGAAATTCAATTTAGATGATTTTACCCTTAAAACTATGTATAAACAATTATTAAACAATCTTGTTTAAATCAAATATGTTATAAAATCCAAGCATATCATCATCAAAAATCATCGTAATGGATTTAATTTTAAACCTGAAAATCAAATGATCATAAAAAAATAGAGATGGTTTTGATAATTATTCACGTTACCTTAATTAGCATACGGACTTTGAGATTTGATTGAGATTAATCCCCCTTGCTTAAATCCTTAGCTTTAATTTGATTTCCTCCTCTTTTCTCCTAAGTAATGGTCGGCTTCTCTTTCTTTTGCTTGCATTATGTGTTTTTAGAAAAATGAACGTGAATCAATAGGAAACGACAATATTAAGGGTATAGGATTATGTTGTGGCTATTTCATAAATGGCCCTTGTTTTAATTAAGTAACGTATAAAACCATTCATAAGCCCATTTATATAATTAAGCTCGGCTTCTAAGTATTTATTCAAATCTCAATCCCTCTACCTCTAATATTTTTATTATCCTATTTAATTTATCTAATTAAATCTCCTTGATAATGTATTTAAAAATTAAAGGTGTTACAAGGTTGTGGCATCTGGGTGGTTATCCAAGATCATAAGGATTGGCCGATGTTCCCATGAAATGGAAAAGTTATAAGGCTGAATTGTTGGAATAGCTTGAAGTAAGATTTCTCATGTAATTAAATGCCTTACTCCTAATGGAGTAAAGGTAGTCACTTGGGTGGTAGATGAACCTACTTCTAGAGGTATAGAAGGGTCGATACCAGTTTGAAGATGAGAAGATCATTTGAGGTCTGACATTCTATACTAAAAATTTGATATGAATATGGTCAGGTATGATTTATTTTGACATTTAACTTCGATTAAAAATCATGTAGCCAATGTATAGAGTCCAATGCATGTCAAGTGTTGACCAATCGTATTTTTACTTTGACTGGGGTAGTGCATTGTGTTAGTCTATGTAGTGTATGTCTTGTATCCATAGTATGGTCTACGCGAACACTCTGTGTAGATATCCCGCTCGTGTTGACAAACAAGCTCAGCATGTTATGAAACTATATGTCTGATTATACTTGTTATTATAGATTGCACGACACTAGAACTGTTATCCGAAATGAGATAGATATTTCTTTACGAGAACAAGGGATCATTTTGTTCAATTCAAGGTGTCAGACTTGGACCCATCAACCCCTAGGGTGTGTCCGATATAGTGAATTCTAGAAAGCATCTCGTGGAAATTGAGACCTTCAACTCATGCCCAAGAACAATCTCATCCCCTATAACTGTCTCCACTTATTCCTTCATCAATCCCGAAGTTGAGTACTGTTTTTTTCTTTGTAGGGGCAAAAGTGGACCACTAGTCATCAGAGGGAGAGGTGACAATTCCTAGGGTAGAAGGAGAGATTATAGAACATTAGCATGAATCGCTGTACATGATAGCTGTGACAAGGCAAAGGCCATGATGACAGTGGAGTTGCCAAGATCAAAGAGACAACCTATAACACATCTAATTTTTGATAACATTACTCAAAAGATTTAATTAGATAAATTAAATAGAATAATGTAAATATTAAGACATAATTTGAATAAATATAATTACGACTGTTCTTAATTAATAATTAAATGAGCTTAAGAATTTGTTATAAGTTAATAAATTTACATAAGGGTATATTAGGAATTTGCCGCACATAACCCGTACCCTTATATATTCTTGTTCCTTACCATTTCATTCCCATTAATGTCATTTTGAAAACAAAAACACAAAAGAGGAGCCAGCCATAATCAAAGTGAAGAGAAATCGAAGTAAAGCTAGGGATTCAAGCTTAGGGGAAAATAATCACAATCCATTCTCCTTATCTTAATCAAGGTGAATAATAATTTCATCTCTATTTTGTTTTAAAATCAAATGTATTCGGATTTAAAAGTAAATTCATTTTTATGATGATTTGAATGATGATATGCTTGAATTACAATTTGTTTGATTTAAACAAGAATGTTTAAATAAGTTTATATGTGGTTCTATGACAAAAACCGATTTATATTGATGTTTAAATGCCATGGAAATTTTTTATCTTATGTAAAACATGATTTTGGAGTTGGGTTTTAATTTTGATAATTTTTTCAAGCTATGGAAAGATTGTTATGAATTTCCAAAGGAAAATATGGTTATTCGGGTTTATAAATTTATTTTGGAAAATATATAAAAATTTGGTGTATAATTTTGATATGTTAGATAACATGATTAAAGTGAATTTTTGGAATTTTTAGGGATTTTTTCTAAGTGATTTGCTATGCAAATTAAGTTATTTTAGAAGAGGGACTTTTTTGTAATATTGGTTTTGCTTAAGGGAAGGACTTATTTGCTAACTTAACCATGGTTTAGATCTAAAAATTAGCGACAGTTATTTTAGTAAAGAATTTGAAAAGTTAAGGCAACCAATCTTGTGTTTACATGTGGTAGGTTGGTTAGAAAGTGATTGCTTTAATTAGTATTAAATCTAGATTACCCAGAAAAGTTGGTTCCGCCTTCTTTAGAATTACCTTTTGACTCAGAGATTCCACCTTCGATCAAATCGAAACCACTAAGCTGAAACTATTACACAGGATATCACTTAGATGGTACGTAGTGGATTGGAGAAAGGCAGAAGGCATGGTGTCGAAAGCATAGCTTTTGATGGGGTCGATACCTTTTTGTTTGTTTTAAAAGCAAAGCACCTGCCTTTGTTTTAACTAAAGCCTTCGAAGGAGTCGAAGCATTTGTTTTCGAAAGAGGTTTTTTAAATTCTTTCGAAGGGGCTGCCATCAAATTATGTTTTCTTTCAAATAAGTTCCTTTACTTATAAAATAACGCTTTCAAAAGAAGAGGTTCCGACCTAGTCGAAGCCCTAATGTAGTTTTTTCAGCCTTTCGAACGTATTGAAGTCATCAATGCTTTCGAAAGGTAGTTTGTTTTAAAGATGTTTTAAGCCACTAAATGCTTTCAAATGGTTCCAAGGGTTTCGAAGCCAATGGTTTCGAAAGGGGTTTCGACGCTATCCTTTAATGTTTTATTTAAATGGTTTGAAGCTTTCGAAAGGTATGATGCCGACGCCATCTTATTTTCCCCAATATTTTTGTATGATAAAGATGGTTTCGAAAGAGATACTTTCGTTTATATTCACTTTGACCCAAATAAAATTTAAGTATAAACCCTATGGTTTTGAAAGGGGGAGTTTCAATAGTTTCAGAAGGATTACTTCCAATGGTTCAAAAGGGGTACTTTCAATGGTTTTAAAGCTAATCTTCTAAGTGTTATTAAGTAATTTATCGCATTCGAAAGGTTTCGAAGATACGTTTTAAAGTGTTTTGAAAGGTAGGGGCCTAATGTTTAGAAAAGAAATTTATATGCTTTCAAAGGAGGTTATCCAGTGAAGTCGAAAGTATGGTTTTGAAGGTTTCGATAGCCTTAGTTTTCAAAGCAAATAATCCAATCTCATTTTTGAAAGAAAACCATGGCATAAATATATAAAGTATTTTGAAAATGAGTTTTTGAAGAAGCTTTCTTTGATTAAAACGTTAAAGGGTTAACCAATTTATTGTGTGTGCTTCTTCATATATGTATATATTAAAATTGTAATGAGCCCATAATTGAATTTTAGGGAAGGGCGGAAAAATCAGCTAGGTTGACACAATAGTGAATATAAATTAAATTAACTCTTGAATGAGTAGAATTGCAGGTCAGGAAGATAGGAATATAGGATGCTAAAATATAACAAAGGAAAAGATATCGGCAGGGGCCAACAGGTTCTCAGTAAGCCCATGAAAACTGTGTATTGGAAAAGATATTAGCAGGGGCCAATAGGTTTATAGAAAGCCCATTACAACTATATATATAGGAAGTTGTCAGAAAGAAAGGTTCATAGTAAGCCTATGAAAATTATGACTTGATATTGGTAAGGGCCAGTAGGATTTTAGTCATCCCATGAAAACCATAACTGAATTAAGATACTGACAGATGTCAATAGGTTTCTAGTCAACCCATGAAAAACTAGGATAAGAAGTGAAGATATTGGAGTTACCAATAGGTTCCTAGTCAATCCATGAAAACTAGGACAAGAGTAAAGATATTGGAGTTACCAATAGGTTAATAGTGATCCCATGAAAACTATGTATTGGACAGGGAGTCCTTAAACATTTTACTGGTTATTAGTTAGCTCATGAAAAGTATTAGGTTTGTAGTAATCTTAGAAACTATAATCGGGACAGATAGTAAATATGAATGGGTATGGATAATCCAAAATTGATTCATTTATTTTGCATATAATATCACATCATATTACATTGTTCTGAATTTTTATAACCATTATGGATGCAGGAGCACGGTATATGGTTTTAAAAAGGTTTTAGGATACTAGTGAGGGGAAAACCCTTTCCGCTAAGTGGCATGGTCTCATTAGATATGTAAATGACGTGAGATGGTAGATTATTATTCATGTCAGGCTTTATATCTGACTCGAAGTTTATGTTTTCCCCTTAAACGCTCGGATGCTCAATTGATTTTGAGTAGTTTGAGAGTTGAGGTTTTTAGGTACCTCATTAGACGAATAAAGCTTCGAAGACATGCAGGAGGCATGAAAGATATCTAGAGTTCTCTTTTATTTGATTCTACTGTGTTGTTTTTAATGGCCAAGTTGTTAGACTGCCAGTACATACTCTAGTCATCCAATGGGGCATCTTCATATGTCGATCTTGGCGCATGTTGTAATAAATATATTTTCTCTAGACATGGTTGACGATCGTGGGATTATGTAATGAACTGGAAATATTTTGAAATGGAATGTGATTTTGTTTGATGTTTTAATTTTTTTCCATATTCATGTGTTTCTGTGTACCAATGAATCTAACACCGCCATATTTGGTCACCGTGGATTAATAACTATGGATGACTGCAGCATCCGTAGTTATTAGTTTTGGGCCTCCAAGTAGGGAGATGTTACAAGGTGGTATAAGAGCATTGGTTTTTGAAACTTTAAAAGAAAGTTAAACCAAAAAGATTTTTCAAACATAATCCAATGGACCAGAAATATGATCGAGATTCGAGATAATGCTATAGTAACATACTTGTATTGGATATATATATATATATATATATAAGTATTCCTTTCTCTTTTAGACGTTCTTCTATGTCTTACTAAGCCTCATATGCAGATTTATGAGAACGAGGATATGGAACCAGGAAACAGAAGAGGAAATCTCGGTGGAGGAAGCACCACAACTAATGGAAATGCTCGGCCTAATACCAAGAGGAACCAAGGTCGATAGGCTAATGCTAACCAACATGCTTAAGCCAATGTGGGTTCTGGAAATCCACCAGTAGAAAAGCTGGAGCAGTTGCTGCACTTGTTGGAAATGTTGGAGGGGCAAATCGTATGGCTTCAGTTGGGAATAACTATGCTAAGTTGAGTAGAGACTACACCAGTCTTGTGAAAAGCCGTTTATGGGAATGGAGGATGTCATAGAAGTAGAGAATTGGTTGTTGCATTGTGAGTGTATGTTTGCTGATTTGGGTGTACATGATGAGCAGAAGAGAAGGTTGGCCTCCAGACAGTTATAGGGGTCAACATTTCATTGGTGGAAGAGTGTTACTACCGGAGTTCCGGAGGAAGAGCTGACATGGGCTTAATACAGAAGGAGATTTGAAGAGAGGTTTCTATCCAAGGTTGCTAAGTTAGCATTGATAAAAAAGTTCATGGATCTAATTCAAGAAGAGACGTCGGTTATCAAGTATGCCCCTAGGCTTGATGAGCTGTCTCATTATGGGTATGCTATTGTTGATACTGACATCAGAAGGAATGAGAGGTTCATTTTAAGTTTGAGACCTGAGCTTACTAGGGCAACCATAACACATATTTGTGCCCTTGTAATGTGGTTGTGAAGATGGCAATTCACCATGAAGAAATGCTTGGTGTGTGTGCTAGAGAGAAGCCATTTGAAACTCAGGGTTCTCAGGGAAAAAAAGAAAGTTCTTTAAGAAGAAGGGACCCTCGAAGGGAGATGCTGCCAAGAAGGAAAAAGGCTAGTTTAGTTTGCTACAAATGTGACAAGAAGGGTCATTGTGCAAACGAGTACCGATCAAGAAAAGGGAAGAAGGTTGCAAACAAGAAAAATGTAAAGTTCTTTAACTGTGACCAAATTGGGCACTATAAGAACTAGTGTCCAGAGCCGGTCAGGGCGGATAAGGAAAGATTTTTGCTGTTGGTTAACGGTTAAGCCAACTGCAGCTGATAAGGGAAAGACTGTGATGGAAGGTACGTTTTTGATTCATAGTATACTAGTTAGGATACTATTTGATACTGGTGCGTCACATTCATTTACATCTCAGTGTTTGGTTGATAGATTATCCTTAGAACCCACATACCTTATTACATTCTTAAGGGCTGCGAATCCAATAGGAGGGTATGCAACTCTAGGGATGAGATGCAGCAAGTTAGAACTTGATTTTTTAGTTTATATGCTTGCACACAGTCTATATGCTTTCAATTTCATAGATTTCGGAATCATTTTGGGTATGGATTAGTTGAGGAAGTATGAGGCCGGGATATTTTGCCAAGATGGAAAGACATCACTAAGACACCCTGGTAGTCATAATCGAATTATATTTTCAGTAGAGAATTTTGACTAGAGTAGTTGTGCTTTGTTGAGTGCAATGGAAATGAGACAAGAGTTAATTCTGGTTCGAGTTGCAAGAGAGTATGCAGATGTTTTTGAGCCAGTTATAGAACTACCATTAAATCGAGCTGTTGAGTTTCAAATAGATCTTGTACCAGGGGCTGAACCTGTGAGTAGACCACCTAGCAGGATGACACCTACTGAGATGGAGGAATTGAAGGTGCAGCTAGTGGATCTAGAATGATGAAACTTTATTAGACCAAGCAGTTCGCTTTGGGGAGCGGCCGTGGCGTTCATGAAGAAACCAGATGGGTCGTTAAGGATATGTATCGACTATCGTAAGCTGAACGAGAGGAGATAAAGAGTAAGTATTCTTTGCCAAGAATTGATAATCTATTTGATCAGTTGAGTGAAGCCGGAGTGTTTTCCCAATTGGATTTGGTGATAGGTTTCCATCGATTATGAGTGGAAGAGGACAGCATTTCGTACTAGATATGGTTCGTATGAGTGGTTAGTAATGTCGTTCCGGTTAACGAATGCACCCGCTTTCTTCGTAGTCTCGGTGAACCGAGTCTTCTAAGAGTATTTGGATAGATTCATGTTGGTGTATATAGATGACATTTTGGTATACTCTAAGGATGAAAGAAAGCATGAAGATTATCTTAGAGTTGTGCTTGAGACGCTGAGGCAGGATCAGCTAAAGACGAAGTTTTCCACATGTCATTTTTGGAAGAAAGAGGTTAAGTTTCTTGGCCACGTGGTTTCAGAAAAGAGGTTATCAATCGATCCAGATAATATTGAAGCTATTAATAATTGGAAGAGACTAGAGACGGTGATTAAGATTAGAATATTTCTTAGACTTGCTGGCTATTACTGGAGATTTATTAAGAATTTCTCACGGATAGCAGCGCCTTTGTCTAAGCTTACTAGGAAGGAGGTGAAGTTTGTTTGGTTTGACAAATGTGAGGAAACATTCTTTAAGTTAAAGCATTTGTTGACTAATGCACCAGTGTTAGTAATTCCAGTTAGAAACCAAGAGTTGATGGTGTATACTGATGCATGTGGAATTGGATTGGGAGTTGTGTTGATGTAGAAGGGTAAAGTGATTGCCTATGTTTCATGACAGCTTAGACCACATGAAGTGATCCTACTCATGATTTGAAGTTGGCTGCAGTGATATTCGCATTGAAAATTTGAAAGCATTATCTCTTAGGGGAGAGATTTGAGCTATACATAGATCATAAGTCTTTAAGATACTTATTCTCTCAGAAGGAGTTGAATATGTGACGACTGAGGTGGCAGGAGTTTTTGGAAGCTTATGATTTTGGTATAGAGCATACACCGGGGAAAGGTAATAAAGTAGTGAATGCAGTTAATAGTAGACATCAGAATGTGGTGTTGGCTACGTTGGCAGAATGGAAGGATCTAGAAGCTTTGGCCAGTTGTGGTGTGCAGTTAAGGTCGACCGCTAGTTTTAGTCGAAGTACTGCCATGATGACCTGTTTCGAAGTTTGACCAGTGTTGATCGAAAGAATTGCTTCTAAGTAGAAGAACGATCCATTATTAGATGAGAAGATCAGAAGGCTTGAGGTTGGAACTAAGATCGATGATTTGAAAGGTTTTTGTCTTGACCAGAGAGGATGGTTGAGCAAGAAGGGGCGACTATGTGCTCCAAATGTTGAGAACTTAAGGAAAGAAGTTCTTGGGGAATGTCATCGATCTAAATTTACGATTCATCATGGAGGGACCAAGATGTATCAAGATATAAAGAGAAGCTTATATTAGGAAGGTATGTAGAGGATTGTTGGCTTGTGGGTTAGGTAGTGTGCAAACTATCAGCAAGTGAAAGCCGAACATCAAAAGCCGAGTGGGTTGATTCAGCCTCTAGAGATTCTAGTTTGGAAATGGGATTCAATATCTATGAATTTTATAGACGGGTTGCCAAGGTAAAATAGAGGAAATGAAAGTATATAGGTTATCTTGGACAGGTTGACCGAGAGTGCGTGTTTCATTCTAGTAAAGTCAACCAGGATGGCACCTGTTTTGGCGAAGCTGTTCATGAATAACATAGTAAGACTACTTGGATCCCTAGTAGCATAGTCAACGATAGAGATGCTTTTATCACTATCTAATTCTGTTAGGCACTAGCTCAAGATGGGTACTGCATATCACCCTCAGACGGATGAGCAGACAAAGAGAGTAAATAAGGTGCTCGAGGATTTGCTGAGAGCTTGTGTATTGGATTTTGGTGGATCTTGGAACGATCACCTACATTTGGTTGAGTTTTCCTGTAATAATAGTTACCAGATTAGTATAGGAATGACGCCTTTTGAAACCTTGTATGGAAGGCCATGCAAATCACCGGTATGTTGGTTGGAGACTAGTATATTGGTTGGAGACTAGAGATTGGTCTTAGATGCAGATTTGGTTAGGGAGGCATCAGAGAAGATTGAGTTGATCCGAGAACGGATGAAGGAAGTTCAATCTAGGCAAAAGAATTACACAGATAAGAGGTGTAAAAACCTAGAGTTTTCAGTTGGAGACTGGGTTTTCATTAAGGTATCACCGACGAAGGGTGTGGTACAAATCGGGAAGTCAGGCAAACTGGCAACGAGATATGTTGGTCCATTCTAGATTATAGAGAGGATTGGAAAGCTCACATACAGAGTAGAGTTGCCGAGCAGTATGGCATCTGTCCATAATGTATTTCATGTGTCTCATCTTCATAAGTATGTGCATGATCCAGAGGCTACTATTCCTCCGACCGGGTTGGAAGATCGAGTAGTAGAACCTAATTTGACTTTTGTTAGACAACCATTTCGATTTGTAGTGAAAGATGAGAAAATATTAAGGAATAAGACAGTCAAGTTGTTGAAGGTTCAGTGGAGCGACAACAGGAAGGACTGTACTTTGGAGACAGAGGGCATGATTCGAGATACTTATCCTAATCTGTTTTGAGGGTATGTCTATACTAGATTTATATAGATAATTCCTAGTCAGGTAGATTAGTATGATTGTTAGGAGTCGTTACAGATGATTGCTATATTTAGTATTTGGTCGTTACTAAATTTCGAGGACGAAATTCTTTAAGGAGGGGAGCCTATAACACCCCTAATTTTTGATAACATTATTCAAGAGATTTAATTTGATAAATTAAATAGAATAATAGAAATGTTAAGAGATAAGGGGGCAGAGATTTGAATAAATATAATTATGGTCGTGCTCAATTAAATAATTAAATGGGCTTAAGGATGAGTTATAAGTTAATTACTTTACATAAGGGTATATTAGGAATTTACCGCACATATCCCTTACCCTTATACATTCTTGTTCCTTACCATTTCATTCCCATTCACGTCATTTTGAAAACAAAAACGTAAAAGAGGAACCGGCCATAATCAAAGAGAAGAGAAATCAAAGTAAAGTTAGGGATTTAAGCTTAAGGGAAGTTAATCTCAATCCAATCTCCTTATCTTAATCAAGGTGAATAATAATTCCATCTCAATTTTGTTTTATAATCATATTTTTTCGGATTTAAGGGTAAATTTTTATTTATGATGGTTTGGATGATGATATGCTTGAATTACAATTTTTTTGATTTAAACACGAATGTTTAAATAAGATTATATGTGATTTTAGGGAAAAACCGATTTATATTGATGTAAAAATGGATGTAAAAATTTTATGTTATGCAAAACATGATTTTGGAGTTGGGTTTTAATTTTGATAATTTTCCAAGCTATGAAAGATTGTTATGAATTGTCAAAGAGAAAATATGGTTATTTGGGTTAACAAATTTATTTTGGAAAATATATTGAGAATTTGGGTCTGAAATTTTGATGTGTTAGATAACATGATTAAAGTGAATTTTTGAAATTTTGGTGATTTTTCCTAAGTGATTTGCTATGCGAATTAAATTATTTTAGAAGAGGGACTTCTTTGCAATATTGGTTTTGCTTAAGGGAAGGGCTTATTTGCCAACATAACCATGGTTTAGATCTGAAAATTAGCGGTGGTTATTTTAGTAAAGAATTTGAAAAGTTATGGCAAAAAATCTTGTGTTTTTACGTAGCAAGTTGGTTAGAAAGTGATTGCTTTAGTTAGTATTAAATCCGGATTACCCAGGAAAGTTGATTCCGCCTTCTTTAGAAGTACCTTTCAACTCAGAGCTTTCGCCTTCTATCAAGTCGAAACCACTAAGCCAAACAAATACACAAGGTATCACTTAGATGGTACATAGTGGATTGAAGAAAGGCGGAAGGTATGGTGTCGAAAGCATAGCTTCTGATGGGGTCGATACCTTTTTGTTTTTTTAAAAGTAAAGTGCCTGCCTTTGTTTTAACTAAATCCTTCTAGGAGTCGAAGCATATGTTATTGAAATAGGTTTTCTAAATGATTTCAAAGGGGTTGCCATTAACTTATGTTTGCTTTCGAATGAGTTCCTTTACTTATAAAATAATGCTTTCAAAAAAGGGGTTTCGACCTAGTCGAAGTCGTATTGCCGTTCCTTAGCCTTTCAAATGTATTGAAGTCATCAATGCTTTCGAAAGATAGTTTTGTTTTAAAGATTTTTTAAGCCACTTCCTAAATGCTTTCGAAAGGGTCTATGGGTTTCGAAGGCAATGGCTTCGAAAAGGGTTTCGACGCTATCCTCCAATGTTTTGTTTAAATGGTTTAAAGCTTTTGAAAGGGATGGTGTCGATGCCATCTTGTTTACCCCAATATTTTTATATGATAAAGGATGGTTTCAAAAGAGATACTTTCGCTTATATTCATTTGATCCCGATCATATTTTAAGTATAAACCCAATGGTTTTGAAAGAAGGACTTTCAATGGTTTCGGAAGGGTTACTTCCATGGTTTGAAAGTTGTACTTTCAATGGTTTTGAAGCTAAGCTTCTCAATGTAATTAAGTAATGCTTCATTACATTCGAACGGTTTCGAAAGAGACATTTTGAAGTGTTTTGAAAGGCAAAGGCCTAATGTTTTGAAAAGAAATTTATATGCTTGCAAAGGAGGTTATCTAGTGATGTTGAAAGCAAGGTTTTGAAGGTTTCGACAGCCTAGTTTTCAAAGCAAATAACCCAATCTCATTTTTGAAAGAAAACCATGGCATAAATATATAAAGTATTTTGAAAAGGAGTTTTTGAATAATTTTTCTTTGATTAAAAGTTTAAAGGGATTAACCAAGTTATTGTGTATGAATCTTCGTATATGTATATATGCACATTGTAATGAACCCATAACTGAATTTTGGGGAAGGAAAGAATAACCAACTAGGTTGATCCAGTAGCGAATATAAATTAATTTAGCAAGGGCCCATAAAAAATGTGTATTGGAAATGATATTAGCAGGGGCCAATAGGTTCATATTAAGCCCGTTACAACTATATATAGAGGAAGATGTCAGAAAGAAAGGTTCATAGTAAGCCCATGAAAATTATGATTTGATACTCGCAGGGGCCAGTAGGTTTTTATTCAGCCCATGAAAACTATAACCGGATTGAGATATTGAAAGATGTCAATAATTTCCTTGTCAACCCATGAAAACAAGGATAATAAGTGAAATTATTGGAGTTACCAATAGGTTCCTAGTCAACCCATGAAAACTAGGATAAGAGTAAAGATATTGGAGTTACCAATAGGTAATAGTGATCCCATTAAAACTATGTATTAGACAAGGTGTCCTTAAACATCTTACTGATTATAAGTAAGCCCATGAAAACTATTATGTTAATAGTAAACCTAGAAACTATAACTGAGACAGATAGTTAAAATGAATATGGATGGGTAATCCAGAATTGATTCATTCGTTTTGCGTATCATGTCATATCATGTCATATTATTTTATTTTGAATTGTTTTAACCATTGTTGATGCAGGAGCATAGTATATGGTTTTAAAAAGGTTTTAGGATACTAATGAGGGAAAAACTCATTCTTCTAAGCGACGTGGTCTCACTAGATATCTAAATGATTTGAGATGGTAGATTATTATTCATACCAGGCTTTATGTCTAACTCGAAGTTTATGTTTTCCACTTAAATTCTCAGGTGCTCATTTGATTTTGAGTAATTTGAGAGTTGAGGTTTTTAGGTACCTCATTAGATGAATAAAGCTCTCGGAGACATCCAGGAGGAATGATTAATATCTAGAGTTCTCTTTTATTTATTTCTGCTTTTTTGTTTGTAATGGAAAAGTTGTTATATTGCCCGTATATACTCTGATCATCCAAAGGGACATCTGCTCTTGCCGTATGTTGTAATAATATATTTTCTCTCAAAGTGGTTGACGATTGTGGGATTATGTAATGAACTGGAACTATTTTGAATGGAATGTGTTTTGTTTGATGTTTTAAATTTTTTACATATTCATGTGTTTCTGTGTAGCAATGAATCTAACACTGTCGTATTTGGTCGCCGATGATTAATAACTATGAATGACTGCAGCATTTATAGCCGTTAGTTTTAGGCCTCAAAGTAGGGGGATGTTACACAACCCACGTATAATTGAGATCTTAGACCTTGAAGGTAGCTGAAATATGGTGGAGTTGATACTAAATTGGTCGGTGATGACTTTATGCAATAGTTCAAAAGATGTCGACAACGGTGCATAATAAGATGCAGCAGCATTGGAAGGTATGCGACGGCGTCAAAATAATCGAGGGAAGTGCTGGAAAATGAATTTGAAAAGGATGGAAATGTTGAATGCTAACAAGTGAGGTAAGGCCTAGAATTATTTATATTCAGAAAGAAAATCATATGGATATCGAAATGATCACGTCGAAAGAAAGAAAAGAGAGGTCTACCTGATCGAGAGACGAACTGCCTTCTCATGAGTCATGGAAATGATTGAAGATTTCATATGCAAATCTTCCAAAAGGATGTGACTCGTCAACTATCTGAAGAGATATTCTGATATATTCGGAGTGATGCATCATTTTAATATAGCCGTTTGAAGAAAGGAAGCACCTTTGCATGTGGAATTCTATGGTATGTCTTGATCCAAAGCATGCTTTGATTCTCCAAAGCATACTTTGCGGGGCAAGTGTTATCCAGCATTTGAACCAAGAAACATCTCGATGGATATGACTTCAAGATGATGAAGAGATGTATTAAGAAACTTAGAAGGTGTTTGGAATGCTGGAAATATGGAGCTTAAGAAGTTTGAGCAAGAATTGCATACGGCAAATATGTTTGTGATGACCCGGAATTTCTAACAAATTAAATTCGAATAATTAATCGATTTTAAAATATATAAAAGTTAATTTTAACTTGAATTTCAGGATATCAATATTTACTTGATAATTAAATCATTAAATTGTATAGTTTAAATATTGAATTTAATAATTGAAATTGGATAAATTATTGAATCCGAGATGCTAAGCCTGTTTAAAATAATTTGAAGGCTTATAAAATCTATAATGATGACACTGAAGATAATTGAATGGTTGAAATTTAATTTAAAGGTAATTTGTTCAATTTTAATAATATATCGTTTAAATTGGAATTTAAAAATAGCCTTCCGAGGCACAGTCTCGGAATTCGACGAAACCAGTTCCATTGGATCCGCAATAGTTATTTATTATCGGATTTCAATTTTCGTAGCAATCAGAGTTGCCATTTGACTCTGGCAGCTCGAAACGCGTAGAACTATTTTAATCGATTTAATTTAAAATCGATCGTTTATTTCCGTAACTCGCGCATATGATCGAAATAGGCTTCGAAACCCATTCCATTATGTTCGGAATGCAGATAAAACCTTATAATCGCCTCGCGGCATTCCTCAAGAGGAGTTCGAAAATTTAAGTAGCAATTGTTGAAGCATTTTAAAGTTTATTAAGATAAAAAAATTAATTAAATTAATTAATAAAATTAGCAAAGATATTTTATCCAAATCGTTCTCAGGAAGCTATTTTTTTATTATTAAAGCAGTGTACTTTGGAAACGCAGAAAAAAATCTTCTGACGCATAACAAAATGGCTTCCTCCTTCTTTTAAATCGCGTATTTCATCTTCGTTCCCTTCCATTCTTCACGAATTCATAAAAAAAAAAGAGAAAAGAATGGTAGCCGAGCCAGCCGAGCCGCTTCGTCTCATTCCCAAATCACGATGGCTGCAATCTATGGCGCACGCAGGGGAGGCCAGAGCTCGGAGGGATGTCGACTTATTCTCGACTAAATTCACGGTGCATAAGAGAGCGATGGGAAGTCGAAATGGCACGCGTAGAGGTGATAGATGGAGGGCCGCGAGCTGTGGTTGCCGAAGTCCAAGCTAGGGTTCCTTGGAGACGTTGATAAGGCAGCGAGCTCGCGTTCAAGAAGGGGGAAACACGATTTGGGTTGGGTTGATGTTCGAATGTGAGTAATTTTCCCTTTATTTACTTATTTTGTCTCTGTTTGTTTTTAAACTTAGGGTAAAAAATATAAAAAAAAAATGGAATTGTTTAAATAGTTTATGAACCCTGTAAATTAACTGCTCTTCAAGCTTAAATTAAGATAGTTTGATTTATTGATAAATTAGGTATGTTAAATACATAAAAGATACTTAAAACTTAATTATTTTACAAATTAAGTTAAATGTTATTGTGAGTTGTACTTAACAAAGAACATGTTTGTCTTGATTATATTTAAGATTTGCTCACTTAAGAAATAAGTTAAAGATTAATTAAGAAATTGATTTGAATTTTTTTTTGATTGAGTAATTTGTAATTAGTGATGTACAAATGGGAATTAGGTTTTAGGAATTAAAAATGAGGCTAATAATTAATGGCTAGGGAATAATGAATTAAAAATCTCTTAGGAAAATAATAAATAAATAATCACTGGACGTAATTAATTAAAGGAAGTGGATTGCCAATTGTGAGGCAAATGTGAGTAAATCTCACTCTGTTGGAATTCTATTTGAATTTAAATGGTTAAATTTAAATATTTGGCTGAATGATTGAATTTATTTGATATGCACTGTGAATAGATGATTTGGTGATTTTGGATGGTTCTCGAGTTAATGGGTTGCTTAACTCGAAGTATTGGGAATTTTAAGTTGTTTTAAACTTAAAACAATAAATAAGAAAATGTTTCCATTTAAAAAGTTACCAACGGCTTAATGGTTTGTGATACATTAAATTAGTAGGATAATTAGGATGAATAATCATATAATTTAATTAATTAATGATTTGGGTTACTTAATTCAGTAATTAAAGGTTTGAATAAATAGTAAATTAAGTTGTAAGTTAATTAACTAAGTATAAATATTCAGAAGAATCATTTGATGGTGTGATAAATAATTACTTAATGTAATAAATAAATATAGTTACTTTGTGAATCTATCACTAGATTAATTAAGATAATTAATTAAGAAGTAATTGATTTATTAATGAAGTAAATAAAGGAATAGTTAATTACATATTGAGATTAACTGAGAATGATTAATATGGAGGTTGAATTAAAGTAATTAATTTAGATTAGGACAAATCGAATATAATTGGAAATCATTAATCTAGATAACGAATGAAGTAATTAATGATTTGATTTATTGAGATTAATTAATTCATACTAAGAGACTTATGAGAAGTCAATTAATATAAGTAATTAAGAATTAATGTATTAATTATAGTTAATTAATTTGTGAAGAAATCAAAGATTACTCATTGATTGGTAAGAGTAATTAATAACGTGAAATTAATTAAAGAGAATTACTTGAATGGAATCGGAAGCTAATTAATCCAGGGTTTTTAATTCAGATGAATGGATATAGAGGGGTTGATTAATTAATTGATTTGGAATTAATTAATAATCTAAGTGAGTGTGGTTAGAAAATTCAATTAACATAAATTGAATTAATTTGTATGTGATTAAGCATTGCTTATGGATGATTGGATGGTATGGGATATTTTGAATGAGTTGATATCTCTGATATGAAATGTTGTGTATTTCATTTGGATAATTTGGGAATTAGGATGACATGAGATCCAAGGAGACCGGGATCGGGTATTAGGAAAACACCCGAAAACCACTTCGGATTAAAAATAAATTGATGTATGAATCAATAGGCTGATATGAAATGATTTAAGTGAATTGGATTTATTTTATTTAAAGTTTGGTACTTAGAAACTTATATGCGAAATAAGTGTTGTCTACAGCAAATTGTGAATTGGTTAAATTGCTATAAGTTACCCGGGTTTATATAAGTTGCTTGCTTTGGTATTCCATGTTAGTTGGGTTTACTCACGCTGGTTTCCAGCCTGACCCGGGTGTTACTTTGGTGTAATGCTCGGGTCAGACCGAGTATGACAGATTTTCAGGTTAGGACGTTCTGGAGCTCAGGAGGCGAGCTGGACGGCAATATCGTATAGAGTATTCCGCTGTATTTATATTATTGTTAACCTGAGACTTGATAATTGTATATATTCAGTGACTGTATATATATGTGAAACTCTGATGTATATTAAATGTAATCGATAGATATAGTATTCTTTTGTAAACTGTTATTATTTATTATATTTTATCCGCTGCGAATGTGAGATGTTTGGTGTTTCTGTTCTTCTTCTATCTCTTTCTTCTTTTCATAACTATCTAGAATTTTTGGGTTCAAAAATTTTGGGTCGTTACATTTGGTATCAGAGCTGAAAGGTTAAGCGAGAACCTTGGCTCTAGTGGGGATTACTCATTTAATAGAGTCTGTAGTACTCTAGAATGAGTTGAGAATATATATATATATATATATATGAGCGCATACTTGTTATTTTCTTATATAAAGATTTTAAATGATTTTATATAAAATATATTTTGATATATAACCAATATTTCATTCTAATAAATATTAAAGTGATTGGTTGTTAAATTTATTGAAATGAAAATTAAGAAGTAATATAATACAACCAAAATGAAATCTTAAATTGGAGTTAAATCTAGTAGAAATAGAATACAACCAAAATAAAATTTAATGGATTGAAAATGAAATTCTAAGTCTGGTCCCAGAAATTGAAAATGTTGTTTCAAAGAAATGAAAAAAAAAGAGTATTATTTGGATAACTGGGACTTGTTGAAAACAATGGGGTTTTTGAAATTTGATTTGAATTTAAAACCAAATGTGGTTTAAAATTTGTAAAACATGGCTGGGAGGGCCAAGAAATAAATATGTATATATATATGGATATACATGATATCAAAGATAATTGGAAATAAACTCTAAGGTGTTGAGTTTTGATTTTTCCCTGAAGTGTGATGTAAAAACCAAAAGTGATATAAGTTTTGAACTTATAAGAGGGAAAGAATTTTGAAGTTTGAATTGGGAATTTGTGTGATCTCAAATCGGGTTTGAGATTTAAAAATTGAAAATGGATGGATATTTTAAATAAATTGGATGATATCATCCTATTGTTAATAAAAATCTTTAATTTGAGAACGGTATTGTAAAAATAAAATAAATTTGAATAATTAAGTTTGTAAATTAAAATTGTTTAAGAATTGGTTTTAAATTGGAAGATAAAGTTTAATAATAAATTAAAATTTTAAAAATAAAATTGTATTGAATTCTTATTTGAACCTTGAAATACATATTTTAAGATAATTTAAAACGGAATTTCGAGAATTGAACTTAGAAATTTGATTAAAAACTTTTAATAAAGGGTAATTTGGTTTAAATTGTTAAACCAACCTTTGAGAATTTAACTCGAATTTACATAATTCGAGATAGTCTAATTTCAAGATTGAAATTGAATTTGGTTTGAATTAAGTGGATTGGTGATGGAAGATGTAAAAGTTTAAAATTCAAATGGGAAATTAAATTGGATTATATTGAAATGATTTGAATTTGAAATGGGTTCAATTGATGATAATTCAACATGATTGGAATAATTTGAAATTATAATTAAAATTAAAAATCGAACAGGATTAAAATCAACTAGAATTTGATTTAAATTGGGGAAGGAATCAAGATTGATTCAACTTGAATTGGGGATTAATCAAGTCCAGTGGAATTTGGAGTTATTTGAATTGGAATTGGGTCAATTTAATGGAGATTTAAATTGAATTGTTGGGGAAGTGAACAGTTGGCTCTTGACTATTTTCAATATAAATTGTTTCGATATAAACTTATTTTTCTAAGCTATTAAATATATATAACCTTTCTTTCTTAAAGCCAAATTATTTTATGGTTTGGAGTTATTTAACCATTTTTCAACTGTTTTCTAAACTAATTCCTATTTTTCAACTATTTCACAAACTAATTTCTATTTTACAACCATTTTGCAATTATCTACAATGTTTGAAACTATTTAACCATTTCTCAACTACTTTACAATTAGTTAACTATTTTATAACTATTTTGCAAACTAATAATTATTTTTCAACTATTTACATATTTTCAATTTTCAAGCTATTTTCTAAATATAAACTGGTCGGGGTCCAAACTGTTATTGATTTAAATACCCAACTGAGATAAGAATTGAAGTATAAAAGGTATTTGAAGTATAAAAAGAGTTTTCTACAAATTTGAAAAGATCCAAGGTTTTAAAAATTATATATATCTGAATATGTATATATATATATAAAGGATCTTATGAGGATTTTGGAAAAAAGGTTTTGGGAACCTTTGGATTTGGAAAGGCTTTTGATTTTTGGGTAAAATCAATATTGGAATTTGGAAAGCCTATTTTGAGAATTATCGATTTTGGGATAATCGATTTTGTGTAAAGGAGCTTTGGTGAAATTCATACTAGGTGTATGATTTGAAGATACTATATGTATAGTATAAAATATTTTGATGATGGCTCCGGGGAAAAAGGCATTCCCTTGAAATGAACTTCTCAGGAGTACCACCGGGTGGTGCTGCCTTGAGCCCCAAGGGGGGTTCTAAAGTTGATCCTGTGAGGAGTCCGGACAAAACTAGTTCTTGGGGATTATGAGTAGTTTATAACATAGGGAAAGTCGTGTGTGCCGCTGAGAGCCAACAGTCTGCGTTTGATTTTATATCGGTAGACTACGACCTATGGTATAACATAGCGAAAGTCGTGTGTGCCGCTGAGAGACAACAGTCCGCGTCTGATTTTATATCGGTAGACTGCGACCTATGGTATAACATAGCGAAAGTCGTGTGTGCCGCTGAGAGCCAACAGTCTGCATTTGATTTTATATCGGTAGACTACGACCTATGTAGGAGTGGAGAAGTTTCATTTCGACAGCGGAAATCAGAGGACGCGGAGAGCTTGCAGTTACATGGACTTTTGCTGTGACGACAAAGTAACCCTGGATGTAACTGTGATCTGTTGTGTGGGTTCCATGGCGTAATCGAGAGGCCACGGAGAGCCTGCAGTTGCATGGACTTTTGCTGCGACGGCAACGTAACCTTGGGATGTAACTGTGACCATGGACGGGAGTGATGATTTCCAGAGCATCCTCACCAAAGATATTTCCTCTATTGTCAAAAACTGTTTTCTATATTTCAATAAAATTATTTTCCAAGTATTTTCACTGGATGTTGAAAAGGGGTTTGCCAAGTACTTATAGATTTTCAGTCCTATGCCTGATCAACGTATGACTGAATTTCTATGAGAACAAGGATGGACTGGTTGAGACATCGAGTCATATAAAAAAAAGTATTTTTATAAAGAGTTATTTTATTAAGTATGATGTGAATTTCAAACCATTTCTATAATTTTTTAAATAAAGATGTTAGAATTTTGGAAAATCAAAGGAAATCCAAACTGAAATTATAAAATTAAAACTCGGGAAAATTTAATAAAGTGATTCTTTGTAATTAAAGGAAATCGAATATTAAATTAAAAGTGAAAGTAAACTAATCAGCTAAATAAATTATTAAATAGTGTATGTTAATAAAATTTAACTTGGGTAAATAATTTGTTGTAAATTAATAATGGAGTTTGGTAATGAATTTGAATTGTAAATAGAATTCGACTTGGATTTAATAATGAATTAAATAAGAAGAGTTGTTGTCAAATAAAAATAAAATAGAGCTGAATTGAAAATGTGACGGTTTGAATTATAAATAAAATTCAAGTGTGATTTGAATAATATTTAATGAAATTTGTAAGTAAATTGGATATAATGGAAGTAAATTGTAATAGAAATGTTTTGAGTTGCAAAACAAAACCCAAGTGAATAGAAATAAATTGAGAGTGGCCTTGTATTAATAAAATAAATTCGATAACGAATTAAGTAAGCAAATTAAAATTTTAAAACGGGTTAATTGAGTTAAATGATAAATGGATAAAGTCTGATTGAATAAAAAAAAAACTAAATCAAAGCTATGATTGGAATTGGATTATCAGACTGAACTTAAATTTGGTGGTATAATAATTTGAAGTATAAATGAGTTCAGTATGTGGTTGGATATTATTTTGATAAATTGAGAAGATAAATTAAAATTAAAATTAAAATGGATGGGCTTACTGAATTTAATGGAAGTTGATTAAATGAGAATCAAATAAAAGTAAACTTAATTTTGATGTTGGAATAAATAAAAGTAAATTAACTTAAGTTTAAAAATTTATGGAAGCTTGGCTTCGAATAAGGGTGAAAGCCCATTCAATAAAAACTTGGATTGAATTAATTTGGGAAATGGTTATTAATTTATAAGTATTGAATGTGCCAAGCTTAATAAATTGTTTTAAATGAATCCAATGGGGGATGAGATAAAATGCAATATACGGTTGATAAATAAATTAGAAATTAAATGAAATTAAATTCGGAATTAGTTGGAAATTAATTTGAAATAGTTATAAACTAAAATAGATACTTTATTAACCGAATATCGTCGAGATTGCATTACAATAATTGTTGTTTGGCGTAAACCAAAGTAATTAAATTCTATGAGTTAGTAGAGATTAAATAAATTTGATTCTGAATCATGTGAAGTGAAAATGAGCTTATTTGGATTATAAATCAAGGGAATGTCAGAAAGTCAGTTGTGAACCATTAAAACTTAAATGAAACGACTTATGAATTAGCTTTAAAGCATATAAATTGTTTATAAGAAGTGTTTGGAGCTTGATGTTTAGTAATGTATATGTTTAGCTATTGAAAGTAAGTAGAGTGTTAATAAATTCTCTATATATGGCACTTACATATTTAAATTGAGTAAGTACAGGTACCTGAAGGCCGTTTGGCTGGATTTGGATTGCACTAATTGCTAAAATTAATAAGATGCTTGCTTAAAATGCTAAATAAGGTACGCCTACGCAATAAAATTAGGAAATATGAACTGTTCTTGCTTTTCCGACCGTGTGGGTCGATGTATACGTATTTATATCTTATGTCAAATTGCAAAAGCTCCTCCGTACAAAGGGGACTCTGCCAAAATATTTCGAAAATTTTGGGAGTTAGAAAATTTTTGAAATTTTTTGGGAAAAATTTCGTTAACAACAAAACGATTTTAAATTGGAAAATTAATGTAAATTAGAAGATGAAGCTAATATGAATCAGTTATAAATGAAAAATAAAATTTAATATTCATAATTGAAGACAAATTGAATTCGCATGAAACGGGGAAAACTAATTTGCATAGAAGTAGATGTGAAAACTTCTACAGGAAAAAGTATATATGATTTGAAAGGTTACAATTGTATATTGTTGCTAAATAAGATATACAGGTATTAAAAGGGGAAAAGAAAATTGGATTTGACTCAAAAGGATAAATTTGAATTGCCCGACAAAAAAGTACGTATTTAAATTACTAGATGATATTGGGTTGGGTTTTTGATGTAGCCACTTGGCTTTTGGTTTTCTTTTGGAATTTGGGAGCCCATAGAGGCCTTTTGTAGTTGTACCGAGCTAGCCGCGCAGAGGAGACGCTGGCAAAATTTCTCGGAAATTTAGGGAGTTAGAAAAATTTTGAGAAAATTTTGATAATTTCAAATTTTGATTTTAAATTGAAATTTGAATATTTGAGGAAAAGAGTATTGTTGGGAAACTGTGGAAGAGTTTGGGAAGTTAGTAAAAACTGATAGTGGGTCTTTAATAAAAGATAATTGGTAGGATGTTGAGTTGGGAGTCTGGGAAAGGTAAACGGGTTTGGAATCATTCTTCCTAACTAGTAATTTCGAGGACGAAATTCTTTTAAGGGGGGAGGAATGTGATGACCCGGAATTTCTAACAAATTAAATTTGAATAATTAATCGATTTTAAAATATTTAAAAGTTAATTTTAACTTGAATTTCAGGATATCAATATTTACTTGATAATTAAATCATTAAATTGTATAGTTTAAATATTTAATTTAATAATTGAAATTGGATAAATTGTTGAATCCGAGATGCTAAGCCTGTTTAAAATTATTTGAAGGCTTATAACATCTATAATGATGACACTGAAGATAATTGAATGGTTGAAATTTAATTTAAAGGTAATTTGTTCAATTTTAATAATATATCGTTTAAATTGGAATTTAAAAATAGCCTTCCGAGGCACAGTCTCGGAATTCGACGAAACTAGTTCCATTGGATCCGTAATAGTTAGTTATTATCGGATTTCAATTTTCGTAGCAATCGGAGTTGTCATTTTACCCTGCCAGCTCGAAACGCGTAGAACTATTTTAATCGATTTAATTTAAAATCGATCGTTTATTTCCGTAACTCGCGCATATGATCGAATTAGCCTTCGAAACCCGTTCCATTATGTTCGGAACACGGATAAAACCTTATAATCGCCTCGCGGCATTCCTCAAGAGGAGTTCAAAAATTTAAGTAGCAATTGTTGAAGCATTTAAAAGTTTATTAAGATCAAAAAAATTTAATTAAATTAATTAATAAAATTAGCAAAGATATTTTATCCAAATCATTCTCAGGAAGCTATTTTTTTTATTATTAAAGCCATGTACTTTGGAAACGCAGAAGAAAAAAATCTTCTGACGCATAACAAAATGGCTTCCTCCTTCTTTTAAATCGCGTATTTCATCTTCGTTCCCTTCCATTCTTCACGAATTCATAAAAAAAGAGAGAGAGAGAAGAATGGTAGCCGAGCCAGCCGAGCCGCTTCGTCTCATTCCCAAATCGCGATGGCTGCAACCTATGGCGCATGCAGGGGAGGCCAGAGCTCGGAGGGATGTCGACTTATTCTCGACTAAATTCACGGTGCATAAGAGAGCGATGGGAAGTCGAAATGGCACGCGTAGAGGTGATAGATGGGGGGCCGCGAGCTGTGGTTGCCGAAGTCCAAGCTAGCGTTTCTTGGAGACGTTGATAAGGCAGCGAGCCCGCGTTCAAGAAGGGGGAAACACGATCTGGGTTGGGTTGATGTTCGAATGTGAGTAATTTTCCCTTTATTTACTTATTTTGTCTCTGTTTGTTTTTAAACTAAGGGTAAAAAATATAAAAAAAAATGGAATTGTTTAAATCGTTTATGAACCCTGTAAATTAACTGCTCTTCAAGCTTAAATTAAGACAGTTTGATTTATTGATAAATTAGGTATGTTAAATACATAAAAGATACTTAAAACTTAATTATTTTACAAATTAAGTTAAATGTTATTGTGAGTTGTACGTAACAAAGAACATGTTTGTCTTGAGTATATTTAAGATTTGCTCACTTAAGAAATAAGTTAAAGATTATTAAGAAACTGATTTGAATTTTTTTTCTGATTGAGTAATTTGTAATTAGTGATGTACAAATCGGAATTACGTTTTAGGAATTAAAAATGAGGCTAATAATTAATGGCTAGGGAATAATGAATTAAAAATATCTTGGGAAAATAATAAATAAATAATCACTGGACGTAATTAATTAAAGGAAGTGGATTGCCAATTGTGAGGCAAATGTGAGTAAATCTCACTCTGTTGGAATTGTATTTGAATTTAAATGGTTAAATTTAAATATTTGGTTGAATGATTGAATTTATTTGATATGCACTGTGAATAGATGATTTGGTGATTTTGGATGGTTCTCGAGTTAATGGGTTGCTTAACTCGAAGTATTGGGAATTTTAAGTTGTTTTAAACTTAAAAAAATAAATAAGAAAATGTTTCCGTTTAAAAAGTTACCAACGGATTAATGGTTTGTGATACATTAAATTAGTAGGATAATTAGGATGAATAATCATATAATTTAATTGATTAATGATTTGGGTTACTTAATTCAGTAATTAAAGGTTTGAATAAATAATAGATTAAGTTGTAAGTTATTAACTAAGTATAAATATTCAGAAGAATCATTTGATGGTGTGATAAATAATTACTTAATGTAATAAATAAATATAGTTACTTTGTGAATTTATCACTAGATTAATTAAGATAATTAATTAAGAAGTAATTGATTTATTAATGAAGTAAATAAAGGAATAGTTAATTACATATTGAGATTAACCGAGAATGATTAATATGGAGGTTGAATTAAAGTAATTAATTTAGATTAGGACAAATCGAATATAATTGGAAATCATTAATCTAGATAACGAATGAAGTAATTAATGATTTGATTTATTCACATTAATTAATTCATAATAAGAGACTTATGAGAAGTCAATTAATACAAGTAATTAAGAATTAACATAATTAATTATAGTTAATTAATTTGTGAAGAAATCAAAGATTACTCATTGATTGGTAAGAGTAATTAATAACGTGAAATTAATTAAAGAGAATTACTTGAATGGAATTGGAAGCTAATTAATCCAGGGTTTTTAATTCAGATGAATGGATATAGAGGGGTTGATTAATTAATTGATTGGAATTTATTAATAATCTAAGTGAATGTGGTTAGAAAATTCAATTAAAATAAATTGAATAAATTTGTATGTGATTAAGCATTGCTTATGGATGATTGGACGGTATGGGATATTTTGAATGAGTTGATATCTCTGATATGAAATGTTGTGTATTTCATTTGGACAATTTGGGAACTAGGATGACATGAGATCCGAGGAGACTGGGATCGGGTATTGGGAAAACACCTGAAAACCACTTCGGATTAAAAATAAATTGATGTGTGAATCAATAGGCTGATATGAAATGATTTAAGTGAATTGGATGTATTTTATTTAAAGTTTGGTACTTAGAAACTTATATGCGAAATAAGTGTTGTCTACAGCAAATTGTGAATTGGTTAAATTGCTATAAGTTACCTGGGTTTATATAAGCTGCTTGCTTTGGTATTCCATGTTAGTTGGGTTTACTCACACTGATTTCCAGCCTGACCCGGGTCTTACTTTGGTGTAATGCTCGGGTCAGACCGAATATTACAGATTTTCAGGTTAGGACGTTCTGGAGCTCAGGAGGCGAGCTGGACGGCAATATCGTATAGAGTATTCCGGTGTATTTATATTATTGTTAACCTGAGACTTGATAATTGTATATATTCAGTGACTGTATATATATGTGAAACTCTGATGTATATTAAATGTAATCGATAGATATAGTATTCTTTTGTAAACTGTTATTATTTATTATATTTTATCCGCTGCGAATGTGAGATGTTTGGTGTTTCTGTTCTTCTTCTTCTTCTATCTCTTTCTTCTTTTCATAACTATCTGGAATTTTTGGGTTCAAAAATTTTGGGTCGTTAAATTTGGTATCAGAGCTGAAAGGTTAAGCGAGAACCTTGCCTCTGGTGGGGATTACTCATTTAATAGAGTCTGTAGTACTCTAGAATGAGTCGAGAATATATATATATATATATATATATATATATATATATATATATATATGAGCGCGTACTTGTTATTTTCTTATATAAAGATTTTAAATGATTTTATATAAAATATATTTTGATATATAACCAATATTTCATTCTAATAAATATTAAAGTGATTGGTTGTTAAAATATTCAAATGAAAATTAAGAAGTAATATAATACAACCAAATTGAAATCTTAAATTGGAGTTAAATCTAGTAGAAATAGAAATACAACCAAAATAAAATTTAATGGAATGAAAATGAAATTCTAAATCTGGTCCCAGAAATTGAAAATGTTGTTTCAAAGAAATGGAAAAAAAAAATGAGTATTATTTGGATAACTGGGACTTGTTGAAAACAATGGGGTTTTTGAAATTTGATTTGAATTTAAAACCAAATGTGGTTTAAAATTTGTAAAACATGGCTGGGAGGGCCAAGAAATAAATATGTATATATATATGGATATACATGATATCAAAGATAACTGGAAATAAACTCTAAGGTGTTGAGTTTTGATTTTTCCCTGAAGTGTGATGTAAAAACCAAAAGTGATATAAGTTTTGAACATATAAGAGGGAAAGAATTTTGAAGTTTGAATTGGGAATTTGTGTGATCTCAAATCGGGTTTGAGATTTAAAAATTGAAAATGGATGGACATTTTAAATAAATTGGATGATATCATCCTATTGTTAATAAAAATCTTTAATTTGAGAATGGTATTGTAAAAATAAAATAAATTTGAATAATTAAGTTTGTAAATTAAAATTGTTTAAGAATTGGTTTTAAATTGGAAGATAAAGTTTAATAATAAATTAAATTTTTAAAAATAAAATTGTATTGAATTCTTATTTGAACCTTGAAATACATATTTTAAGATAATTTAAAATGGAATTTTGAGAATTGAACTCAGAAATTAAATTGATTAAATTTTTTTAATAAAGGGTAATTTGGTTTAAATGGTTTAACCAACCTTTGAGAATTTAACTCGAATTTATAATTCGAGATAGTCTAAATTCAAGATTGAAATTGAATTTGGTTTGAATTAAGTGGATTGGTGATGGAAGATGTAAAAGTTTAAAATTCAAATGGGAAATTAAATTGGATTATATTGAAATGATTTGAATTCGAAATGGGTTCAATTGATGATAATTCAACTTGATTGGAATAATTTGAAATTATAATTAAAATTAAAAATCGAACAGGATTAAAATCAACTAGAATTTGATTTAAATTGGGGAAGGAATCAAGATTGATTCAACTTAAATTGGGAATTAATCAAGTCAAATGGAATTTGGAGTTATTTGAATTGGAATTGTGTCAATTTAAATGGAGATTTAAATTGAATTGTTGGGGAAGTGAACAGTTGGCTCTTGACTATTTTCAATATAAATTGTTTCGATATAAACTTATTTTTCTAAGCTATTAAATTTATACAACCTTTCTTTCTTAAAGCCAAATTATTTTATGGTTTGGAGTTATTTAACCATTTTTCAACTGTTTTCTAAACTAATTCCTATTTTTCAACTATTTCACAAACTAATTTCTATTTTACAACCATTTTGCAATTATCTACAATGTTTGAAACTATTTAACCATTTCTCAACTATTTTACAATTAGTTAACTATTTTACAACTATTTTGCAAACTAATAATTATTTTTCAACTATTTACATATTTTCAATTTTCAAGCTATTTTCTAAGTATAAACTGGTCGGGGTCCAAACTGTTATTGATTTAAATACCCAACTGAGATAAGAATTGAAGTATAAAAGGTATTTGAAGTATAAAAAGAGTTTTATACAAATTTGAAAAGATCCAAGGTTTTAAAAATTATATATATATATATATATATATATCTGAATATATATATGTATAAAGGATCTTATGAGGATTTTGGAAAAAAGGTTTTGGGAACCTTTGGATTTGGAAAGGCTTTTGATTTTTGGGTAAAATCAATATTGGAATTTGGAAAGCCTATTTTGAGAATTATCGATTTTGGGATAATCGATTTTGTGTAAAGGAGCTTTGATGAAATTCATACTAGGTGTATGATTTGAAGATACTATATGTATAGTATAAAATATTTTGATGATGGCTCTGGGGAAAAAGGCATTCCCTTGAAATGAACTTCTCAGGAATACCATCGGGTGGTGCTGCCTTGAGCCCCAAGGGGGGGTTCTAAAGTTGATCCTGTGAGGAGTCCGGACAAAACTAGTTCCTGGGGATTATGAGTAGTTTATAACATAGCGAAAGTCGTGTGTGCCGCTGAGAGCCAACAGTCTGCGTTTATTTTATATCGGTAGACTGCGACCTATGGTATAACATAGCGAAAGTCATGTGTGCCGCTGAGAGACAAAAGTCTGCGTCTGATTTTATATCGGTAGACTGCGACCTATGGTACAACATAGCGAAAGTCGTGTGTGCCGCTGAGAGCCAGCAGTCTGCATTTGATTTTATATCGGTAGACTGCGACCTATGCAGGAGTGGAGAAGTTTCATTTCGACAGCGGAAATCAGAGGCCGCGGAGAGCCTGCAGTTACATGGACTTTTGCTGTGACGGCAACGTAACCCTGGATGTAACTGTGATCTGTTGTGTGGGTTCCATGGCGTAATCGAGAGGCCACGGAGAGCCTGCAGTTGCATGGACTTTTGCTGCGACGGCAACGTAACCTTGGGATGTTACTGTGACCATGGATGGGAGTGATGATTTCCATAGCATCCTCACCAAAGATATTTCCTTTATTTTCAAAAACTGTTTTCTATATTTCAATAAAATTATTTTCCAAGTAATTTAACTGGATGTTGAAAACGGGTTTGGCAAGTACTTATAAATTTTCAGTCCTACGCCTGATCAACGTATGACTGAATTTCTATGAGAACAAGGATGGACTGGTTGAGACATCGAGTCATATAAAAAAAGTATTTTTATAAAGAGTTATTTTATTAAGTATGATGTGAATTTAAAAACATTTCTATAAATTTTTAAATAAAGATGTTAGAATTTTGGAAAATCAAAGGAAATCCAAACTGAAATTATAAAATTAAAACTCGAGAAAATTTAATGAAGTGATTCTTTGTAATTAAAGGAAATCGAATATTAAATTAAAAGTGAAAGTAAACTAATCAGATAAATAAATTATTAAATAGTGTATGTTAATAAAATTTAACTTGGGTAAATAATTTATTGTAAATTAATAATGGAGTTTGGTAATGAATTTGAATTGTAAATAGAATTCGACTTGGATTTAATAATGAATTAAATAAGAAGAGTTGTTGTCAAATAAAAATAAAATAGAGATGAATTGAAAATGTGATGGTTTGAATTATAAATAAAATTCAAGTGTATTTGAATAATATTTAATGAAATTTGTAAGTAAATTGGATATAATGGAAGTAAATTGTAATAGAATTGTTTTGAGTTGCAAAACAAAACCCAAGTGAATAGAAATAAATTGAGAGTGGCCTTGTATTAATAAAATAAATTCGATAACGAATTAAGTAAGCAAATTAAAAATTTAAAACGGGTTAATTGAGTTAAATGATAAATGGATAAAGTCTGATTGAATAAAAAAAACTAAATCAAAGCTGCGATTGGAATTGGATTATCAGACTGAACTTAAATTTGGTGGTATAATAATTTGAAGTATAAATGAGTTCAATATGTGGTTGGATATTATTTTGATAAATTGAGAAGATAAATTAAAATTAAAATTTAAATGGATGGGCTTACTGAATTTAATGGAAGTTGATTAAATGAGAATCAAATAAAAGTAAACTTAATTTTGATGTTGAAATAAATTAAAGTAAATTAACTTAAGTTTAAAAATTTATGGAAGCTTGGCTTCGAATAAGGGTGAAAGCCCATTCAATAAAAACTTGGATTGAATTAATTTGGGAAATGGTTATTAATTTATAAGTATTGAATGTGCCAAGCTTAATAAATTGTTTTGAATGAATCCAATGGGGGTGAGATAAAATGCAATATACTGTTGATAAATAAATTAGAAATTAAATGAAATTAAATTCGGAATGAGTTGTAAATTAATTTGAAATAGTTATAAACTAAAATAGATACTTTATTAACCGAATATCATCGAGATTGCATTACAATAATTGTTGTTTGGCGTAAACCAAAGTAATTAAATTCTATGAGTTAGTAGAGATTAAATAAATTTGATTCTGAGTCATGTGAAGTGAAAATGAGCTTATTTGGATTATAAATCAATGGAATGTTAGAAAGTCAGTTGTGAACCATTAAAACTTAAGTGAAACGACATATGAATTAGCTTTAAAGCATATAAATTGTTTATAAGAAGTGTTTGGAGCTTGATGTTTAGTAATGTATATGTTTAGCTATTGAAAGTAAGTAGAATGTTAATAAATTCTCTATATATGGCACTTACATATTTAAATTGAGTAAGTACAGGTACCTGAAGGCCGTTTGGCTGGATTTGGATTGCACTAATTGCTAAAATTAATAAGCTGCTTGCTTAAAATGCTAAATAAGGTACGCCTACGCAATAAAATTAGGAAATATGAACTGTTTTTGCTTTTCCGACCACGTGGGTCGATGTATACATATTTATATCTCTTGTCAAATTGCAAAAGCTCCTCCGTACAAAGGGGGCTCTGGCAAAAAAATTTGAAAATTTTGGGAGTTAGAAAATTTTTGAAATTTTTTGGGAAAAATTTCGTTAACGACAAAACGATTTCAAATTGAAAAATTAATGTAAATTAGAAGATGAAACTAATATGAATCAGTTATAAATGAAAAATAAAATTTAATATTCATAATTGAAGACAAATTGAATTCGCATGAAACGGGGAAAACTAATTTGCATAGAAGTAGATGTGAAAACTTCTATAGGAAAAAGTATATATGATTTGAAAGGTTACAATTGTATATTGTTGCTAAATAAGATATGCAGGTATTAAAAGGGGAAAAGAAAATTGGATTTGACTCAAAAGGATAAATTTGAATTGCCCGACAAAAAGGTACGTATTTAAATTACTAGATGATATTGGATTGGGTTTTTGATGTAGCCACTTGGCTTTTGGTTTTCTTTTGGAATTTGGGAGCCCGTAGAGGCCTTTTGTAGTTGTACCGAGCTAGCCGCGCAAAGGAGACGCTGGCAAAATTTCTCGAAAATTTAGGGAGTTAGAAATTTTTTAATAATTTCAAAATTTGATTTTAAATTGAAATTTGAATATTTGAGGAAAAGAGTATTGTTGGGAAACTGTGGAAGAGTTTGGGAAGTTAGTAAAAACTAATAGTGGGTCTTTAATAAAAGATAATTGGTAGGATGTTGAATTGGGAGTTTGGGAAAGGTAAACATGTTTTGGAATCATTCTTCCTAACTAGTAATTTCGAGGACGAAATTCTTTTAAGGTGGGAGGAATGTGATGACCCGGAATTTCTAACAAATTAAATTTGAATAATTAATCGATTTTAAAATATTTAAAAGTTAATTTTAACTTAAATTTCAGGATATCAATATTTACTTGATAATTAAATCATTAAATTGTATAGTTTAAATATTGAATTTAATAATTGAAATTGGATAAATTGTTGAATCCGAGATGTTAAGCCTGTGTAAAATAATTTGAAGGCTTACAAAATCTATAATGATGACACTGAAGATAATTGAATGGTTGAAATTTAATTTAAAGGTAATTTGTTCAATTTTAATAATATATCGTTTAAATTGGAATTTAAAAATAGCCTTCCGAGGCACAGTCTCGGAACTCGACGAAACCATTTCCATTGGATCCGTAATAGTTAGTTATTATCGGATTTCAATTTTCATAGCAATCGGAGTTGTCGTTTGACCCTGCCAGCTCGAAACGCGTAGAACTATTTTAATCGATTTAATTTAAAATCAATCGTTTATTTCCGTAACTCGCGCATATGATCGAATTAGCCTTCGAAACTCATTCCATTGTGTTCGAAACGTGGATAAAACCTTATAATCGCCTCGCGGCATTCCTCAAGAGGAGTTCAAAAATTTAAGTAGCAATTGTTGAAGCATTTTTAAGTTTATTAAGATAAAAAAAAATTAAATTAATCAATAAAATTAGCAAAGATATTTTATCCAAATCGTTCCCAGGAAGCTATTTTTTTATTATTATTAAAGCCGTGTACTTTGGAAACGCAGAAGAAAAAAAATCTTCTGACGCATAACAAAATGGCTTTCTCCGTCTTTTAAATCGCGTATTTCATCTTCGTTCCCTTCCATTCTTCACGAATTCATAAAAAAAGAGAGAGAAAAGAATGGTAGCCGGGCCAGCCGAGCCGCTTCGTCTCATTCCCAAATCGCGATGGCTGCAACCTATGGCGCACGCAGAGGAGGCCAGAGCTCGGAGGGATGTCGACTTATTCTCGACTAAATTCACAGTGCATAAGAGAGCGATGGGAAGTCAAAATGGCACGCGTAGAGGTGATAGATGGGGGGCCGCGAGCTGTGGTTGCCGAAGTCCAAGCTAGGGTTTCTTGGAGACGTTGATAAGGCAGCGAGCCCGCGTTCAAGAAGGGGGAAACACGATCTGGGTCGGGTTGATGTTCGAATGTGAGTAATTTTCCCTTTATTTACTTATTTTGTCTCTGTTTGTTTTTAAACTTAGGGTAAAAAATATAAAAAAAAAATTGGAATTGTTTAAATCGTTTATGAACCCTGTAAATTAACTGCTCTTCAAGCTTAAATTAAGACGGTTTGATTTATTGATAAATTAGGTATGTTAAATACATAAAAGATACTTAAAACTTAATTATTTTACAAATTAAGTTAAATGTTATTGTGAGTTGTACTTAACAAAGAACATGTTTGTCTTGAGTATATTTAAGATTTGCTCACTTAAGAAATAAGTTAAAGATTAATTAAGAAATTGATTTGAATTTTTTTCTGATTGAGTAATTTGTAATTAGTGATGTACAAATGGGAATTAGGTTTTAGGAATTAAAAATGAGGCTAATAATTAATGGCTAGGGAATAATGAATTAAAAATCTCTTGGGAAAATAATAAATAAATAATCACTGGACATAATTAATTAAAGGAAGTGGATTGCCAATTGTGAGGCAAATGTGAGTAAATCTCACTCTGTTGGAATTCTGTTTGAATTTAAATGGTTAAATTTAAATATTTGGCTGAATGATTGAATTTATTTGATATGCACTGTGAATAGATGATTTGGTGATTTTGGATGGTTCTCGAGTTAATGGGTCGCTTAACTCGAAGTATTGGGAATTTTAAGTTATTTTAAACTTAAAACAATAAATAAGAAAAAGTTTCCGTTTAAAAAGTTACCAACGGCTTAATGGTTTGTGATAAATTAAATTAGTAGGATAATTAGGATGAATAATCATATAATTTAATTAATTAATGATTTGGGTTACTTAATTCAGTAATTAAAGGTTTGAATAAATAATAAATTAAGTTGTAAGTTATTAACTAAGTATAAATATTCAGAAGAATCATTTGATGATGTGATAAATAATTACTTAATGTAATAAATAAATATAGTTACTTTATGAATTTATCACTAGATTAAAAGATAATTAATTAAGAAGTAATTGATTTATTAATGAAGTAAATAAAGGAATAGTTAATTACATATTGAGATTAAACGAGAATGATTAATATGGAGGTTGAATTAAAGTAATTAATTTAGATTAGGACAAATCGAATATAATTGGAAATCATTAATCTAGATAACGAATGAAGTAATTAATGATTTGATTTGTTGAGATTAATTAATTCGTAATAAGAGACTTATGAGAAGTCAATTAATATAAGTAATTAAGAATTAACGTATTAATTATAGTTAATTAATTTGTGAAGAAATCAAAGATTACTCATTGATTGGTAAGAGTAATTAATAACGTGAAATTAATTAAAGATAATTACTTGAATGGAATCGGAAGCTAATTAATCCAGGGTTTTTAATTCAGATGAATGGATATAGAGGGGTTGATTAATTAATTGATTTGGAATTAATTAATAATCTAAGTGAATGTGGTTAGAAAATTCAATTAAAATAAATTGAATTAATTTGTATGTGATTAAGCATTGCTTATGGATGATTGGATGGTATGGGAATTTTGAAGTAGTCGATATCTCCGATATGAAATGTTGTGTATTTCATTTGGATAATTTGGGAATTAGGATGACATGAGATCCGAGGAGACCGGGTTCGGGTATTAGGAAAACACCCGAAAACCACTTCGGATTAAAAATAAATTGATATGTGAATCAATAGGATGATATGAAATGATTTAAGTGAATTGGATTTATTTTATTTAAAGTTTGGTACTTAGAAACTTATATGCGAAATATGTGTTGTCTACAGAAAATTGTGAATTGGTTAAATTGCTATAAGTTACCCGGGTTTATATAAGTTGCTTGCTTTATTATTCCATGTTAGTTGGGTTTACTCACACTGGTTTCCAGCCTGACCCGGGTGTTACTTTGGTGTAATGCTCGGGTCAGACCGAGTATTACAGATTTTCAGGTTAGGACGTTCTGGAGCCCAGGAGGCGAGCTGGACGGCAATATCGTATAGAGTATTCTGGTGTATTTATATTATTGTTAACCTGAGACTTGATAATTGTATATATTCAGTGACTGTATATATATGTGAAACTCTGATGTATATTAAATGTAATCGATAGATATAGTATTCTTTTGTAAACTGTTATTATTTATTATATTTTATCCGCTGCGAATGTGAGATGTTTGGTGTTTCTGTTCTTCTTCTTCTTCTATCTCTTTCTTCTTTTCATAACTATCTGGAATTTTCGGGTTCAAAAATTTCTAGTCGTTACAATGTTTGTACTGACATTATTGGTCATGTCAGCAGTGACATTATTGAACATGTCAACACCTATATGTTTGCATAAATGGGACCTACTTTGGGACTATAGATGAAGTGGAATTGTACTTTGAAGAAAAATACAAAGATTGAATAAGGCATATCATGTCGCTACCGACATGATTTGGAGGCGTAATTTTGTTAATGAAGATTGGAAACTTGACAAGTGATTAACAACTACTACAGGAATTTTCCCACTCAAAAAGAAATTTCTTCTAATTTTTTCTATTTTATCGATTACACATTTTTGAAATAGGTAGAATGATATCCAATAAACCAGAAGAGCCGATAAAACGGAGCTAATTAAGTTGATTCTACCGCTTTAGATGGAGAGTCCATAATTCTAATTCGATAATATGCTATTAATTTTGTCAAATATCACTTGCCAATCCTCGTTTTTTAGCTTAATATATCTAATAAGGAACCTTAAGTAGTGTATAGGGAATCTTTTGGTTTTACAATTAAGTGCACTAGCAATAAGATTTTTAATGTTATCGATGTCGTTCAATTTTCAAACTGAGCTCCTATCAAAATTAATTTTAAGCCCCCAATAGTGTTTCTACACTACAAAAAAAAATTAGATATGTAATTTGGTGTGGAAAATGAGAAGTAAAAAGCATGGTATCATCGGCAATTTGAAGAACTGAAAGTCCATTACTAGTGATATCGCTATCCATGCTATCTAGAACATCATTTGTAATCGATAATTTATTGGTCCCGGAGAGTACATTGCCTTGTCTAAGTTCGCATTCAGATTGAAATTTATTTCTTAGAACACCTTTACCCATTATAATCGAGTTTCCAATTTTGAAAAAAATCATAATCTAACTTACCCGTCTAGAACTAAAACCCCTTGCCTATATCAAGTCCTTAAGGAAAGATCAATCAATAGAATCAACTAGTTTAGCAAAATTGAGTTTTAAAAGGGCACAAGAGATATTATTTTTACAATAATAGTTAATAAACTCTTGGAATACAACGGTCAATCCATGGTATTTCTACCCTTAATAAAAGCGAACCGTGTAATATCGATAAGATTATTCATTTTAATGTTTAACTTATTAGCTAAGATCTTTGAATTTATTATGAATAGTTTATTAGTGAAATAGGTCTTAAATCTTTAAGCTCTATTGCATAAACACTTTTATGAAGTAAGATTACATTCACAAAGTTAAATCCTACTACTTGTAAATTATCATTATATAACTCATCAAACTTTTCAATTAATAATATTTTAAAACATGCCAAAATATCTTATAAAATAACATGGAAAATCTATCTGACCTTGGCCATTTTTGCTAGGCATATTGTTGATAACCCTAAAGATCTCATCTTTTGAGAATGGACTGTTCAAATCATCTAAAACAATCCTAGTATTTTCAACATATAAGTGTCCACCTAAATTTAATTCAACAATCTTTGTTAGTTCCAAATATATCTTTATAATAGTTAGTTAAGGCATTATTTAAGTTTATTTTGATTAAAAATTTCCACATTATTAATAAGTAAGGAGTTTATAGTATTACCACGCTTACGACCATTAGCTATTTTATGGAAAAAGTTGATATTCTTTTCTCCTTCATCCATTCGTTAAACTCTAGATCTCTGATTCCATATTATTTCAACATGCGTAATGAGTTTGTCTTGTTCTTTTTTAAGATTTAAAATACATTTTGCCCTTTAAGATTCTAGTTCTTCTAATTTATTTAATTTCAAAATTTTAAAAAGTAACGATCTCTTATTTATTCTAAATGCTACCAAATACGTCTTTATTCCTATTTTTTAAGAAATAATCTTAGATATCTAAGTTTACTTAAAAAACATTAGCTATATTTGCATGTATATTTAGGGTTGATGTAGATAATGGAAAGAGATCTATTAGTAACTAAATTTTTGAAATTACTTTCTAAAAGTTACATATTTTTAAATATAAATGCACTATGATTTAAGTGATGGCTCTCACAAGAGAGAATAATGAAATAATGATATAAATACACGGTCAGAAGCCTAATGACTTAATCAGAAATTGTTAATCTAGAAAATGGATCGACACTAAAATAAGATAAAAGCACAAGTCCTTGTAAAGATAAAGGAACGTAAAAAGGTAAAAGGAGACACACGAATTTTTATAGTGGTTTGGCATAATCTCTAGCTTATGTCCACTTTACTCTTTGTTATTTGTTGTTCACTCTCTGGATTACAACTAGTTATATCAGATCTAACCACAATCTAGTGGACTAATGATTTACAATGGAGTTTCTAGAGGATCTTTTAGGTAGAGAATAGGAGTAAAGAGGAAGGAGTTCCACATCCAAAAGTTAAAAACTAGTGAAGATCTGGAGAAAGATCCACTTTGTTGTAGGTAGGCCGGTATTTATAGGGAAACATGTGAACAGGTCCAAAAGCCTGCTTGTATTGAAGTCCAGGAGATAGCATGAAGTCGTAAAGTGAAAGCGAAGTCCCATGAGTTAAAGGGGTAACTCGGTACTGAGTTAAGGTGTTAACTTGGCATCGACCAATAAATTTCGGTGTGAGTTGAACTTTCTTTATTGTCTATCTCTTCTATTATCTACTCAAGTTGTTCTAAGATCTTTTTCTTCGACTTTGAGTTGATCCTTGCGATCTTTTTGATAGCCGCTTTCCTTGCTTTCTTCTCGTTAATCCTTGGAATTGGTCATCTAAACTTCAAAAGAACAACTTTGCACTGAGTCAATGGAGTAGTATAAGAGGTGTATGATGTCCGAAAAGCAAAAAAGCGGAGCGGGGATAACTCGTTGTCGAACTGTGATAACTCAGGGCCGAGTTATATCTTTATCCAATTTTCCACTCAAACTCTTTGAATCTAATTCCCTAGTCCTTCTAATTGTGTTTCCATGTTCATGAATCATTTTGTTCTTGTTTTGATCTTCTAATTCCAGTTGAAATCTACTTTGGCACAAAAGCGGGTTCACAATTATCCTCCGAAGTACCCTTTTGAATGTAAGGTGTTCTTTGCTCAAGAACAAGTTCCAAAAATCTGTCTCCAATAATTGAGCTCTCCTGCTATTTCAATCGTGGTGAATCGCCATTGGATTCTCTAATAAATAAGAAGTCGTTCCAGACTTGATTGAATTGATTTCACCATCCTATACTTAAGTGTCTTTCATGAATCATGATCAAGATGTCTTCATCCGGAGGTGTCATTTCATACTAAGCCATCCCATGTTTGCCTAGGGTTTGTATTTCTTTCTCTGATTGCAAGGCGTTCAAATAATTTTATCAAATCTGCATTGACTCCAGGGCTTGGTCTAACCTGACCTTTGATCTTCCAATCTAGGGTTTGATCTCTTTGGATCGTTAGTCGCCTAATCTATGGTTTCAATCTATTCGGAAACTTGGGCCCAATCTGCTCACTCTCCAACAAGGAGACCCAATGACCAAGCAAACCCATCCACTCACTCTTCGGGGAGATGACTTACTTTTTGTATAAGTCCATCCACTTGCTCTTCGGAAAGAGAGCTTGCAACTTGCACTACGGTCCCATCTCTCTGGATGGGACTTAAAACGATCAATTTTGTACAATCCCATCCACTCTCTCTTGGATGAGGGGACTTGCACCTTGTACGCCAGTCCCGTTTCTCCGGATGGAACTTAAAGAGATCAATATCTGTCATCACATTCAATGTGGATCTTTCAGAGTTCAAATGCTCAAATCCAAGCAAACAAAGAAAAACCATGATTATCCATCTTAGACATCCGACTTGGAGCATGCTTAGGGACCAATTTAGGTTCCATTCTATGTAAGCGGTACGTGGTCATTATTACCCTAAATAGTCATCCTAGACATCTGGCTTAGAGAGTGCCTAGAGACCAATATAGGCCTCATACATGTGTAAGAAGTCTGAGGTTATTATTATCCTAATTGTTCAAAGTAAGAAAATGAAAAGCGAGGGAAGCGAACCTAACTCTTGACCATCCCAATCATGGGATTACAAGTGTAACGACCCGTAAATTTTCAATAATTAAATTGTTAATTTAATAAGATTTTTGGAATTTATTAATTAAGAAAATAAAATTTTATGAATTATGAGTCAAATAATAACTAGAATGGGATTCAAATTAATTTAAATTGTGTAAATATTATAATTTGTTATAAAGGAAATATAAGAAAAACAAATGAAATTATTGAATTAATGTATGAAATAGTATAAAAGATGGAAATTGTTTGTGAAGAATAAACATACAAGTATTATAAAGGGTATAATGGTGACAAATGGTTGTCGTTACCAGTAATTTACCAATTTAAAAATAAAAGTAATTAAGTGTTACTTTAATGATAATTAATATAATAATGGAAAGGGTGAGTGTAAATTGAATAGAAACGTAAATTTATTTATAAGGCAGTAATTGATGTAATAAAAAGCATGAAACCAAGTAAATAAATTTATTGAGAATATTTAATCGTAATTAATGTATATATTTGGCAAAGATATAATAAATGGAAATAGGATAGTAAATAACAAAGGAGTTAGAAATTTGAATATATCAATGTAACATTTATACAAATGTAAGATGTAAATAGGTGTATATTAGTGTAATAGATAAGTACCCATGTTGACATCACCTTTAAGATGGTAAGTTTATAATTGATTCATAATAAGAAAACAAATCAAACGAATGGATTTATTGTAATGGCAATTGACAATTAATGAATTTATTAAAACTGTAAAGTTATAATTGATTGAAATTAGGGAATTGGGGAATAAATTCAAAAGTTATATTAATTGATGAAATAATACGTAATAAATTGCAATTGATAGAATCAATGCTAGACAAGTAATTATAATAATTGTTAGTTGATAATTAAGTATAAATGTGAGTAAATTTAGCAACAGTGATAATTATTAATTGTTTACTGATTCATTTAATTTATCGAATTAGATCTAAATCAACGGCAACATTTGTTTGTTAATAATAGCTTATAAGTGAAATTAAACGTTAATGGTAACAATTAATATAAGTTAACCATTTATTTAGTATATTAAATTAAAATTTGTAATCAATTGCAATGAATCTCAATTCAAAGTTATGTTAGTATAAATTGAGGAAATAATTGAAAATAATGTCAATTTTATTTATAATATGACAGTTGGTTGAATAAAAGGAATGAAAATAAATTTTTATCAATTTATTGGAATTTAAATTTAATAATTGGATTAATTGCAATTAAATGAAATTAAAATATCTAAATATTACGTTATTTGAAATTAAGCTGAAATTGGAGAATATTAGTGTAACAGTTTTGAATCCAATGTTAAATCCATCTATTTGACAATAGCTAATTAAATGGGATTTTTGGGAATTATATTTATAATTTCTAAATTTAATGAATTAAGGCTAACACTGAAATTGATAAACTAATCAACTATAAATTGACATTTAAATTTGTTTAGATCATTGTAAATGATTAAGAAATATAAAAGTGATAAAATTTGTCAATTATAGAATTGAAATTTAAAAATTGGATTTAATTAATTAATTATTAATTTATTTAATTAATTGGAAAATAACCATTTTGGCCACTTACTCGAATTTCGACGAAACCAGTTTCATCGGATCCATAACAGTGAATTATTATAGGATTTCAAGTTTCATAGCGATCAGACTTGTCGTTTGATCGTACGGACTCGAAACGCCTTGAGATCAATGAAATTGAAATCAATTGAAATCAATTTGAAATAAATTGATTTTAGCATAACTTCTTCATACAATGAAATTTGGACTTGAACTGTTCCATTGTGTTTAAAATATTTTAAAACATCTATTTTGATATATAGGTTGACCCAATTTCGTTCCGGAGTCAGAACGGGCTTTTCGAACCATTTTATCGTTCAACGCGCAAATCAACCGTGTCCATCTATTCTATTTCAGCTTTGTCTATATATACACCCGGTTATAAACCCTGATTCATTTCTTGTTCCTCATTTATGTATGTTCTGTTAGATCCTCTTTCCAATGGCTGCAAACCCTAATTCCTAAATACAATTCCAAATCAAATCCAAAGCCAAAAATTCAAACTCTCCAAACAATATCATATTTTATATCGTCGGAAAGCTCTCGAAGAGCGCATCTCAATTCTGAGATTCGTTTTTCAATGCGAAGCATGATCAGAAATTTGTTGTTTATTCACGGTCGTTCATCACACGTTGATGAACTTCGTCCGATCGTTGAATCAAGGGTACCATCGCGTAGAGGAGATGGAGCACAGTGCATCGGTGCTGTACGTTCGTCGCTTCAGTGGCTAGATCGAAGGGAAAAATTCACCTAGGGTTTTAGGAACGGTGGCGGCGGCTGCGTGCTGGGCTCGGTTTGCGTGGTCGGTAGGGTCGCGTGGGGGTGAGAGGGACTACGCGCGCTTCGAGAGGGAGGCCGGCCTTGGCGATCGACATTTAAAACGTGGCGGCAGCTAGAGTTTCTCATGCGAGATAAGGTTACGGGGTGCGTGGGTTACGCGTGAGAGAGAAGAAGCTGTGATGACGTGGCATGCTTGAGTAAGCTTTGTTTGTTTATTTCCAATTTAATTTGATTTTAAATTTTCAATCTTCTAAATACAATAACTTTTACGTACGAGGTCGAAGTCACGTGCGGTTTTCTCCGCTAGGTTCGTATTGGAATTTCGAACATTTTGGAGTATGTTTGGACGAATTCTGAGAAGGTTCAAATTTTGGGTTTAAATTGGATTTAAATTCAATTTAAATTCAAAACGTGAGTGTTTTAACCCACTCACAACTTCTAAAATTTCTTGTGTGTGTTAAATTAATTTCTGATGTGATTAGAAATTTATTTATAGCTGTTTGGCATATTTTTATCATCATTCCAGTTAAATTGAATTTATTGAATTAAATTGTTATTCAATTTATTAGTGCATATAAACTGCCAGTTAAATTAATTTATTATTGAATATAAACTGCCAGTAATTACTTGTTATTTATTATCTGTTCTACATTGATGTTATTGTTTGAATTGGATGATGATTGTGATAAATGGTTGATGATTGATATTGGGTGAATGGATGCTGTATTTTATATTGTTATAAACTCCAAGTTGTTATGCATTTTATTTTATTCGAGATTACGGTCTGAAATGGTATATAACCATATATTTATTTTAAATTATGGATTGAAATGATAAATATTCGTATCACTTGACCATAGGGTAGAAAATTATATACAGACACCGTGGTCTATATATAAAAATATTTTGAAATGATTTTCTATGGTTTTGGAAAGAAATATACGGTTTAATAAATATTAATTTTTTGATATTATATAAATATTATTATATATATATATATATATATTGTTAAATTCTTGAATTTAAGCCATGTATAAATTTGTTTAATAAAAATAAGTTTAATAATGGAGTTTGATTGTTTTATATTATATGGTTAAGTACCTGTTTAAGATATTGTGTATATAGAGTTTTAATGACTTAAATAAAAATTAAGTTGGAAGATAAATATGAAATTGGTTTGAATTGAATTATTTAAGAATTATACTCGAATAAATTTGATTTGAAATTTAAATAAAATTGAGATTTTAAAGGGTATGATTCTTATAACTTAATTTGGTTTAGAGTGATTTAAATGAATATAAAGTTGATTTAAATGAGTATATCAAGTTAAATAAATTGAAAGAATATCCAGTTATGTGAAGTTAGAAGTTTTCTTAAATGATATTGGATTTATTACGTAGACATTTCAAATCTAAATAATAGTAATTGAATTTGATGTATATGGGATTATCAAAGAATTAGTTTTGAAATGGTGGAATATTTAAAGCTTTGAAATATATGGAAATTGAAATGGTTTATTTGGGGATTCAAATCTGTATTTCGAATTGATTTGTGAAATTAAAGAAGCTAATTTATTGTATAAAGTAATTTAATATTAAACCATTTAAGTATTGGAAGTTATGTTTTAAAGTTATGGGTTTCAAGGTATTATGATTTGAAAGTGCTATGATTTTGGAAAAAGGATATACTTAAAATAAAAAAAATGGTATTATATTGATTTGGGATTTCTTTAAAATGATATCATACTGATTTAGTTTTGAAACGGAAATGATATCGTATTTATATGGTTTTGAAATGGATATTATATTCCGGTTTTGAAGTATAAATTATTTTGAAATGACCATGGTGTTATAATAAAGTTTGGTTGTTAAAGAGACCCGGATCGGAAGTTGTCATACTCTCTGCCAACTCCGAAAACCATTTTAACAACCGTGTACGCGGTGGAGATTCCAAAACGAAGTAGGTTGGCGGCGGCGTTCCTTCGAGGTATATACGTGTACCCAACTCCCGTGAGTTGGCATAAGGTGGCTAAAACAGAAGCGATTCCGGGCCAGTGAGGTAGCCCCTCTTATCGGACACACTCCTTCGATATTATATTTTGACTTTGAGATTTATTTGGTGGCCACTTTTGATTTTTGATTTTTGCAGTTGTGGATCTAGGTGGGCTGTACCTGCGCGCTATGCGTCACCACCAGTCCAGATAGCAATTGGTATGTCTACCCTGACATTGCCTAGTTGTGCCATGTCACCTACCCTATCACGCCGTGTATGAGTTTGGTTTTCTCCCATAGCCCGTGTGGTATCCTCTGGTGGCTTCCCGATCAGGAGGGACCATGATATTGGATGGACTACTGGGAATATTACGTGCTAAGGGCTATATGGGTAACCCCTTAACGCTATTTAAAAGTAAGTTTATTTTACTATAGAAATTATTATAATAGCGAAATATTACTACATAGTAAAAAGTTTAACGGATCCTTAGGAGATTGAATCCCGAACATCTCTTAAGTTATTGCACTCACATTTGACACTGGATAGGAGATGTCAAATCCCGTAAACATCTCTGACGCCGTTCCACTCATATTATTTAACGTTGGTTTAACTTACATAAGATCTTTTAGTTCTGACTCGAGTGTTTTGTCTTTTCAATTCGCTCGGGTCAGTCCGAGCATTTTAGGATTTGAAGATTTTATTCTGGAGGACGAAGACGAAGATTTGTATTACTCTTTTTTGTTATATTCCACTGCATTCATACTGTTCCGCTGCATTGTTATTGATTATTCTCTAGTATGTGTAACTCTGATATGTATTGTATAAGTATAATCAAATGTTTTTGTAAAACAGCTTCATGAACTGTTTATTTGATTATTATATTTTATCATTCCGCTGCAAGATTCTATTTTTTTCTTTCCCTGCTTTTTCTTATTTACCCCATAACAATCTACCCTTCTGTATGGTTTAAGTCTGACGTGTGTGGTTTATCGTCGGTTTAAAACGTACAAAAAAAGGCGGGACGTTACAACAAGTCTCGAACCAGATCCTTAGCTGTCCTTTAATCCATTGGCTGAAGATGGTAGCTGCTCTAGTTGCATCATTGTAATTAGGTTCCTCATGTATTATTGCAGCTGCTTACTCTAGACCGGCTCTTCTATCAGATCACGAAGGAGTCAGCATTCGTTGCTTTCATGTCTCTCAAGCTTATGGAAGATGCAATAATTTCTTAACTTACTCTCCTGGTCAGTAGGTTCTTTCCTAGCCGTCTTTCAGTAGGGGATCTGCCCCCTAGTCTAGATATATCCTCTTGTAGGTCTTTTTAACTCAAAGTAAGAAGAGAACTTTGGTTCCCACCTCTTCCATTTTGGTTCTCTGACATTATCATCGGCTTTTCACTTTCCTTTGTCCTTTTTGTATCCTACTCCAGGCCTTCCTCCGCCATCCATAGCATTAATTTCAGTATTCTCAAGTTCGGCATCTTTCTGACACAAATATATCTCAGCTTCATGGTAGAATTTCGTAAAATCCATCGGTGGATCTCTTTCCAAAGCAATATTAAAGTGGGTCTTGTTTGCGACTCCACATACTGCTGCCATTAAGATTATAGATGGATTCGGCTTACCAATGACTGCAGCTGCCACATTGAATCTTGTCAAATAGCTTCTCAAGGTCTCTCCGGACCTTTGTTTCATGCCTGATAGCGTTTTCTCATTCTTCGATCATGAGACGTAAATTATGAACTGTCAGAAGGACTTATTCACCAAGTTGGTCCATGTACTAACAGACACATCCTCCAACTGCCTAAGCCACTTCCCGCTAAGTCTATCAGATATAATGGGAAGCACCATCCCATCACCTCCCCTGAAGTACCCAACACCTCTATCAGATATATCTCATCAAATAAACCGTCAGATCCGACTTTCAAGTCATACATTTCCAGCATCAAAAGCTTAACATTGGGAGGATTCCTTGCATTTCGAATATTAGAAGTGAACGGATTCGTACTCACATCCTCTAAGCTTTGATCTAGAGGTCCACCTCTAATTATCCTCGTTACTAGCTCAGCAATTCGGTTTTCATCGTCCAATGATGGTCTTCGATCAAAAGCGATATCTGCACCTTGCTCCCGTGGGGGAATTTCGACACATACTCTGGCACGCACTTATGGTTGCACATTTGCGTTAAAACATACTCTTATGGTTTCATTATTTCCTCCGTTCCTACGGGGAAGCTCTGGCACATCCTCTTCCAATCATTTCTCATTCACATTATGATTGTGTTTCTAGCTCCAACATTAGCCATTCTCGGTATTCCAACAGTCAACCAACATTGTCCCTACTATAGTTCTCTGGATACCGAGTTGATTTTGGTCGATACTGAGATGTTCTGCTCGTGGGAGATTGTTCCAATTTGCTTCATTCCAACTCCAGATGCTCCTATACTAGCTCCTTGTCCTTGGTTCTGAATTTTAGTAGCTCTAGCTATTCCTTATTATCCCATCCTTTGGAAAAATCCCTCCAGCATTTCTTGTTGTCTAGTTATCACTCCATCATGCATCTCCTTCATCATTCTTTCCATCTCTTCATCATCTTGCATCTTCTTCATCATTCTAAAGCCATATATTTTCAAATCTAAATGCATTATGATTTAAGTGATGGCTCTCACAAGGGAGAATAATGGAACAATGATCTGAATATACAATCAGAAGCGCAATGACATAGTCGAAAAATGTTGATAGAGAATTGATCAACACCTAAAAATCGAATGAAAGCACCAATTCTTGTAAAAATAATGGAAAAAATAGCAAAGTAAAAGGAGATAAAAGAATTTTTATAGTGGTTCGGCGTAATCGTCAACCTACATCCACTTTAATATTTGTTATTAGTTGTTCTCTCTCTTGATTACAACTAGTTATATCAGATATGACCACAATCCAGCGGATTTTTAGGTTTATAATGGAGTTTCTAGAGTGTCTTTGAGGTAGATAATAGGAGTGAAGAAGAAGAAGGAGTTCCAGATCCAAAAGTTAGAGAACTGGCGAAGATCATGAAAATGATCCTTTTGGTTGCAGGCAAGCTGGTATTTGTAGAGAAACGGGTGTATAGGTCCAGAAACCTAATTGCATTGAAGTCCATGAGATAGCTCGAAGTCTTACAAGTGAAACTGGAGTCCCACGTTTTAAAGGGATAATTCGGCACCAAGTTAAGGTGTTAACTCAGCACCGACCTATAAATTTTGGTGCGAGTTGAACTTTCTTTATTGGTTAGCTATTCTTCCATCTAATAGATAGAGATATTTACTTTTATTTAATAAAAGATTAATGGATCTGCTATAAGTGTGAAATCTTTAGTGGTCACAAATTTATTTCAAGTAGTTTATTAGTGGTGTCGGTCGCAAGTTGATAGTGAAATTCCATTGTCGGTTGATCGAGAAGATGATGATGGTGGAGGAGACGATGAGAGTTCGTGTAGGATATTTTCGAAATTTCAAAAAGACACCGTAGAAATCCTATTCATCGAATTATCTTTGTTAATAGTAGATACACACACATTAAACATGACTCAACGTAATCAAATTAATCATCATAAAACAAGTTAAAGATTTAGTAAAATAATTTATAAAGGTTATTTATTCATTTTTTTTAGTTTCCAATTTGTCCCGCTACTAGATGCAGTTAGTCCGGCGGGTTTTAAGTATGGTTCTGTAGTGCTTAATGCACCGTTTAATCGTGCTCATCTAGGTACCGTTTGACATTCAGAAATTGCATGTTTTCATTCTCCATGCAGTGGATGCGACAGTGGGTCAATGACCCGTTGCGGGGAAGGAAGGAAAATAGTGTGTGGGGGTAAATGATTAATTAACAATGTTAAACTTAAATTTTTATTTATTTTAAAAATTAACAACTCGTGAAAATGAGGACCGTTGAAGATGCAGTTTTTCACTTTGCACTCGTGTTGAAGTGCTCTACACAATGAAGTTAGTTTCAACTGAATCCGAGTAATTTAAATTTTTATAATTTATTTATTTATTTATTTATTTTTGTAAATTATTGATACATATCATTCGTTAAAAAATAACAATTAAATATAAATCAACTTGATTTCATAATATATACATTTCAAATGCCCATTCTGAGCATCCAAAGTCATTCCCCGTTCATTCAACATTTTCGTTCAAATGCCCCTTTTGAAATGCACCATTCAGATTTTTCCTTATATTCGCAAAGAACGCCCCGTGATGCATGGTTTCAGATTTTTCCTTATTTTCGCAAAGAACGCCCCATGATGCATGGTTTCCTACTGATTCAGTACCACTTAAGCGCGGTTAGGCCTGTCAATGGGTCGGGTTGGGTTAGGTTTGGGTCGGGTCAACTCGGGTGCGGATTGATTTTTAAACGGATTGGGTCAACCCGTTTATTAAACGAGCAGGTTTTGGGTTGACTTGATTATATATCAGGTGAGTTTTTGGTCGATTCGTATAACATGTTAAGAAAAAAATTTGTATAAAGAAATGAAAATGGGGGAAGTTGTTAAATGCGAATGCGTAGGAATAAGTGAATGACAACAATACTCTTCTTTTGCAAGCTAAGATGAGAATTTTAGAGCAAAAGAAGGGTATTGTTGTCATTCTTTTATTGCAAGCTAAGATAGATATGAAAATATAGGAAGTTGTTACATGGGAACGGACATGAAAACGTAAAAAGTTGTTAAGTGCGAATGTGTTGGAATAAGTGAATAACAACAATAACATTCTTGCGCAAGCTAAAATGAGAATTATATAAGAATACCGAGCCCATAAATAGATTAGCCAGGTCAAATTCGGATTCACGTGTCAACCCTAAATCTACCGTTTATTAAACAGGTTCTAATGGGTTGACCCAAAAGTCACCCGTCCTTTTAAACGTGTCGGAATAACCCGTTAATTTTCATGTGGGTTTTGAGCCGTGCCGGAAATTGACAGCCCTAAGCGCGGTAGACAGCATAAGCTTTCGAGGATGGAATAGAACTGGCAGTAAAGAACAAATTTAGAGCTGTGCTAGGGAAAGTTTGGCGTGAAGGCAGTATCATCTCACTTAAATATTTTTATATTTAGCTGGGTCCCATTTGCAAAAAAGCAGCCATTAAATTACCTGTGCAGGTCCTCCTACGGTTGCTTATCATGCGACTGTGGCTATAGCAAAACCACATATATTTAAACCCGTGACCAATGGATGTCTCCGTTCTCATTTCTCACGGTTGCAGATGGACAACCAAAAATCTTATATCCTCCAATTAAAACAAGGCAATATTGATCATCCTGCCCAGCCTTAATAAATGCAGATTGATCATCCTATACAAATTAAATAAATGCCAAGATGAACCATGTTGATCGAAGGTCTGACCTATAATCTTTTCTTTCAGGAGCAGATCCTTTTCCTCTTTAAGTTTTTTTTTTCTTCCTGAAAAGGCCTTTGCCTCTTAGTTGTATGTTCAATTAAATCGTTATATTTTATCAAAAACAAATTTAATTAACTAATATTTAATGAAGGGCTATGGTTTAGTAGGCCCTAAGATAATAATTAATCAATAAATATATGATAGTAACCGTTTTCCATCCCACTATGTTGAAGGTGACGGCCCACTCTCACCTTGCTATATATACCAACACTATCTCCATACCTCTTTCATCTCCTCTCCATTTCTCCCTCCCTCCCTCTCTCTCTCTCTATATATATATCATATCATTCTTATTTCCTATCTTTCTTATCAAACAAGTTTACTTACCAAATTCACCAAGTAAAATATACATAAAGAGAAGGGGAAAAAAAGTGAAAAAAAAAAATCTTCATGTTATATACAACATGAATCATTGCAAGTACTCCATGATCATCTTCTTTTTCTTCCTTCTAAAAGCCTTCTCAATTTGCACCACCAACTCTTCACAAATAATCCAAGAAACATGCGAAAAATGTGCATCAACTGACCCTAATGTAAACCTCACTCTATGCATCGATTCCTTCAACTCCATTCCAAAAGCTCACAATGCTAATCTAAAAGGCCTTGGAGTTATAGCAATAAAGATATCAAGAAGCAACGCCTCTGTCATAAAAAGAAAGATCAAGAGAAGCCTCAAAGACAAAGAACTTGCAAAATCTCCCTACTTGAAATCATGCTTAGAGACGTGTTTGGAGCTATATGCTAGTGTAGTTGCTGACTTGAAGAGTTCCAGTAGAGCTGTTAAAAGTGGAAGGTATGATGATGCTAATATATTGTTGAGTTCGGTCATCGATGCACCGGATACATGTGAAGATGGATTTAAAGATGGAGATATTAAATCACCATTAGAGAAGGAGAATCATGAATTTCTAAGCCATTCCGTTATTGCTTTAAGTATTGTTGCTTTGTTACAAGGATTTGTGGGTGCTTGAAAGCATCGAATAACTTGTCATATATGCTTATAATTATATGTATTGTGTGATGATGATGGATTTGTGTGCTAATGTAATGATGGTTTCTTGTACATGGACTTCATTTATTATTAGTCAAAAAATAGCATTTGTTACATACATTTCTTTCCGTGTCCATTTTAATTCATGTTTTTTATCCATATATTATTTGATATAACTATACTTTAAAAATCAGCCATTGTTTTCATCATGACTATTAATGTCTGTCTTACTAGTTGGATATACCTTTCAATTGTATCATTTTATTAATATTCTCAGACTGCAATTTGATGTTTCATACGTATTAGTTTAGTAGGAAGTGACAGTTTAATTTACATTGATATGATAATTACTAATTCTGAATAAAAATCATAAATACCAAGCATCCTGTGCTAACATAACAATGATTCAGTTAAAGAAAAAGTAGTGCTCACAGTGAACATATGATGGTTACATGGGATGTACATCGAATTGAACAACCAACTTCAGAATCTTTTTATTTTTGACACCTAGCTTCACAGTTTACATGACAATGTCATTAAAGCCTAATTTTTCGAAGATGCTTTTCTTTTGAAACAAATACTAATCAGATTTTTGTTTTCAATCACGAGTTCGTTGGTTTCTTCAAACATTGTTTCTTCTAAACCGGATTATATAGTAGTTAACAGTGAGAATTTAGTTAAAAGCTCATAGTAATTCATGGAGCTAGTCATATATAGGAGCTGATATATTCTTCATAATGTGAATTAACGAAGTAGTTGTGTTTTCAACGAAATGCAATTAAGCCAAGTAGAATCAGGGTCCAATGATTAGGTATAAAAAAAGATATGCAGAAGATACGAAATGGTCATGTTTGTGTTTCACACAGAAGTACACATGTAGTATCTATGTACAAGCAATAATTCAGTTAGGATGCGTGCTTTTCCTTATTTCCTTTTTTTCCCCTGGTGATCCACATGCTCTGTATTTATTAAGTTTCTTCTCAGTATTGACAATGTATAAATGCATTCATGGATTCAAATAGAGTGTAAAATAATAAAACTACTATTAAATTCATATATATATATATATATATATATATATATATATACACACTTATAATTATAATTTGTAAGCAAAATTGTCACTCAAGATGTAATACAAAACCATATTAATAAATTGAAAAGAAAATCTGTAGTACAAATGAAATTCATTGGATATCAAATTTCAAACGGCTGATGTTATGAAAACAGGAGTAACCATAAATATTGGCTAAACAGAGGGACACTAGCTTTGCATTAGCTTGTTTGGTGAAGCTTAAAGTAGAGGCAACAAAGACGGAAAAAGTCTTAGAAGTAATCCACGTTTAGAACTATCTATATCTAGCTATCCTAGATATTACACATTGAGTGAAGAATTGTCAAATTACCGTCTGCATAAAACCTGGATAAGCAACCAATGTTTGTAATGTCATACATTTAATGCTTTTGGAATTTACCATAGTTTTGAAGATTGAATAGGGCAAAACTTTAATGATTGAAGGTTCTCAAGGTATATTCAGTCGGACCATATCGTAACTGTGACAATACTTCATCACACACGAGTGATTTAGATTAATATTTTAATTGATCATTTTTTCTTACACCAATGTATGATACAAATTTGAATAAATTTTTTCTTTCTTTCTTTTCTTTTTATTTTTTTTATTATTTTTGGATTTTAGTGTGTCAGATTTCATACATTAAAAGATATGCACACATCCCACAGCTGATCAAATAGTTTAGTTTTTTTTTTTTTTTTTTTTTAAAGATTACTTCTAATCTCTCTGTTCATTTCGCAATGAACGAATCAGTCGCGCATTCGGTAACCTCTAAAGTAGTCACAAACCGATTTTAAAAACAAATACATAATATATAATTAAAACGGCATAGAGGACCCTTCATTTTCTTTCTTTTTTCCGCTCCCTCTCATTTCTTTAATCGGCTGAGAAGAAAACTAACCTCATTTTCACCAATTTCATATCCCAAACCTCAAAAGTCAAGTACAATACACATATTAAATATTGTTTTTGAGAAGCACACATGTTGAAATGTCTAAAATTTTACAAAAAACATTTATGCATGGAGAAAGTACGGTCGCCGTGGAGAAGAGATTACGATTGTACAGTATGGACACGGCCATGAGAAAGAAGAGCTACTTGAGGCTGCCGAAAATGCAAACGAGCGAGGTGGATGCAAAGGTGGTCACAGAGGTCGACGGGGTCGTGGAGGCTTTATGGATGGTCGAGCAAGCATTAGTCGTAGGGGAGTGGAGAGAGTTTTGTCTAGAGTTGCCGAGCTCAATAGTTTGAAGGTACCGAACATAAGTCACGAAATACTCGTTCGAGAGACGTGATGGATCAAATTGATGAGTTTGTGATGTTTAGACGGATTTTTTGATCACTGTTCTTACATTTTTGTGAAGAAATCATTGTGTAGCAGAAGAAAAAGAACTAAATAAGTTTTGTTGTGGAAGAAGGAAGAAGGGAAGAATGTTATACATGTGGATGAAATATTCCTTGCAAGCTAGCCGTGTATGTTTGAACGTTGATTATTAAAACGGTAAAATGTTTGCTGTTTTATTTAAAACGGCAAACACCATACCGTTTTAAAGATAATTATATGTTCATTGGCAAATTGAACGATGCACATCTGGTTGTGGCACGTTCACAATACGTTTTTAAACTAAACATATGTTCTTGGGACGTTAGAAATAGGCAAACGCATTGGACACCGCCTGCCTATGTAAACCGCTACTTTCACCCAAAAGCACCTAGCAGGCAAATAACAGGCACATGGACTTTGTGGCTAGCCCAGTTCTACTTAATAATAAAAAAATACTTACAAATACTTTCATGGGCCGATATTTTATGGTCCGTTGAACCAAGGTTTAGCTCAGTTCTAGGCAACGATGTCTGATGGTTTGTGGTTAACCATCTGACTTTTTACACATTAAGTTCATTCTTCTGTATGCTAAAGTTAATCTGATATTAAATGATATTTTATGAACTAATCGTGGACCTAAAGTGTTTGTTTAATGGCAAGTCCGTTTGTGTCTACAGACTACAACGTGATACGTATAGAGGTGCATAGGCAACTAACGCAGCACATAGCAGTCTTTTTTATTTATTTTTACTAATGTAAAACACTTCTTTTTTAGTTCGTAAACCTATTATAAAAATACTCTGTTTTTAGCCTCAACCAGATTGCAGTTTTTGCTCACAAAAATAAGAAAAGAAATTATTTCTGTTTATGGAAAACTGCGATTAAGTATGGATTGGATTTTCGGAAAAAGAAATTTGACTTTAGCATTGTAATTTAAAACTTGTTTTTTGAGAAATGTTTTTCATGTATAAAATTTGAAAATAAAAGGCGGACCTAAATTTCCACCTTTTGTTTTTCGTGTTTGTTTTAAATAAGTAAAATTATATTTTAATAACAGTAACAGTTTATAACATTAACAAAATGGTTGCCACTAAAACAGAATAAAGCCAAAAATATCAAGCATGGACAGATATAAGCAAATATTTATTAGTAGTTAGAATAGAGTAATAAATTCTTGGTCCGACGATGAACTTTCAAAAAAATCCTTACCATACACATATTTGAGGGCCAAAAGTTCACAAGTTTAATCCGGCGCATTGCAAAAATTAATTTATATTATTATTGTAAAGTTTGGAATGCTATTACATTATAGGCTTGAATCTCTGTAATAACAATATTTCACACATATTTTTTTTTTTTTTCATTTTTGTATTATCTTTTCTCTTCTAGGAATCAATAAATACGTGTCCATTTTTCATTTATTTCCAAGTTATGTTGAATGTACTTTTTATTTTGATTTTTGTATAATTCTACCATACTTTGGGAATTTTTTTTTTTGAATATTTGAAAATTAAAAAACTATTTCATCTAATCATATAAAAAAATTCTTTAGACAACATTTTGGTATTTTTTCATGCTAAAAATATTTTTGGAAAAGGTTTATTACTATAAAAAATTAAGATTATACATACATATGTGTGTTTGTTCTTTTACATTGTTTTAATTTAGAACTCAATATTTTAAAATTGTTTCTAACTATACATTTTTTTACAATGAAATTATCAAACTAAAAATTACTATAATTTTAAGTAAATGTTTGATTCTTTTCAATTGAATATATCATTTGTTTGTAGATTTTCTTTATTCGCACGCTTAATGGATGTGTCAAAGTTTTAACAACCTAAAAGAAAATACTAACTTTCTTCTTAATCCCATTCATGAACATTTTCCAAACAAATTAGGTTTTTCTTTTATAATCAGGAAACAATGACAAAATATGAGCTACGTATAATAAAACAAAAAGTAATTGTTAAGTAAAATAATCTAATAAGCATTGTAAATAATGTCAAATTACTCTTTAAAATTGTTTTAAACTCCTTCATATGTAATCCCTCTGCTACTGACATGATAAAGGAGAGAAGAAATATTAAAACCATATTTAATATGTGTTTATCCATTTTACTATGTGTTAACTCACTTTTTAGCCAAAACATATTTCAACTAGACTTAAAAGAACAAAACAAAAACGGAATGATTCACGAACTTGGAAACACAATCACAAGGACTAGAGAATTAAACTCAAAGAGTTTGTGTGGAAAATTGGCTAAGGATATCACTCGGTGCTGAATTATGACAGGTCGGTACAAAGTAATCCCCATTCCATATTTACCTCTGGAACATCATACACCTCATATGCTACTCCAATAACTCATGGTCAAGTGGTTTTCTCAACGTTTGGATGAACGATTCTAAGAATTGACAAGATGAAAGCAAACGATGCACCTATTGGAAAGATCACTAGAATCGACTCAAAGATGAAGTAAAAGAGCTTAGAACAACTCAAGTAGAAGAAAGAAGATCAAGACAAGTGAAAAACTCAAACTTACGTCAATATCCTTAACTCGATATCGAGTCAACTTGCTTGGATCATTACGACTTATCATTTTAACTCATGTGCCCCCGAGCTCTCTTGTGAAGTACTAGGCTATCTTCCAGAATTTATAGTGCCAGCGGGCAATTTAAAATGTACACATGTTCCTCTGTAAATAACAACCTACCTGCAACCAAATGGAGATCTTCTTCTTCTTCCGCTCTCTAACCTTTGGATCTGGAACTTCCTCTTCTTCTTCGCTCCTATTTTCTACTCAAACACTCTAGAAATTCCATTGTAAATCTAAGATCCACTATATTCTGGTCATATTTGATATAACTAGTTGTAATTCAAAGAAAGAACAATTAATAACAAAGATTAAAATAGATGTAGGCTGGAGATTATATCGAACCACTATAAAATTTCTTGCGTCTCTCTTTATTTTCCTACTGTTTCTACTACTTTTGGTTTATTTTGAATAAAACTGGTACATTCATCTGATTTCTGGGTGTTGATCGATTTTCTGGGTTAACATTAGGTTTACATTAAACTTCTCTTCAAGTTTTACATGAATTGAACTAAGGTTATGATATTAAAAATCAACGTTTAATCTTTTAAATTTCAAATTGTAACCTCTCGTCTTTTATGTGTAAAGCATGAACCCATCATTCCATTGATTATTTGTCTTTCACACGGTCATTTGATGATTTATTTTCCATTTTATCTGAGCATTGTCTACTATATGTATTAACCATTTAGTCTTGAACAAGCGAAACGCATGTCATTAGAACTCATTTAACATTTATTTACATAGCACTACCTCTAGAATCTTACTTCAGACTATCCTTGAAAGAGTCAAAACTCTCTGTTATCTACTTCTTTTTCATTATGTTGGCTACTCTGCCCTCTCTTCAAATGCGATAATTTTTCATACACACTTTTTTCTAATCAATCTCTTCATCCTATTTCTCTAACATGCCACCTTCATCCCTTCACATCTAACAGATTTTCAAGTCAAATTTCCTACTTTTGAAGTTAAAATTATTTGAATATTTGGAGCTTTTATTATATTTATGTGATATTATTCTACATTCTGCTTCTGTTTGCTTCTGTTTATCAATGCTTTTTTTTGCATTTTAGTGTTCCTCTCTTTTCATACATGGTACCAAAGGAACATGGGCAAGGTCGTAGTATGTTAAATGAGTTATTTCAAAAAATGTTCCATTTTAGATTGTTTGTTGGAGCCATAAAGTTTAAATCGATTTTAGATCCTATCTAAAATATTTTAAATGAATCTTTATTTTACTTCATTTTTTAACAAAATCTATTATTATTATTAAGTTTGGTTTTACAAATATATTAAATACACTTGTTTGTGTAAAGTGCACATGCTACAAATAAGAAGTGTACATAATTAATGTGAGCAAATGTAAGTGCTGGGATTTACCTCGTAATGGAACCATTTTTCAATTACATATGCCTTTGTTGTCCAAGGCTTTGAGTTAAAATTATATACATAATAAAAGAAGTATAATTGTACATGAATATATATATATATATATATGTGTGTGTGTGTGTGTGTGTGTGTGTGTGTGTGTGTATACTGAAATTATATTTGATAATTTAATATGATTTGAAATCTAAAATTGAAAATAATTAATATGTTTCGTGTAAAAGAAATTAATTAATAATAATTAATGAAATAAATGGTATTTGAGTTTATTAAAATGAATATTGGAAATGATTTGGAAATTAGGTAGGAATTATTTTATTAAAATGATAAGAATTGGATATGAAAAGAAAAAATGGTTTTGTAATTTATTTAATAATTTTGAAATATAGAGATATGAATTAATTAATTAGAATAAAATGTTAAATTAAATTTGGGATTTATTTTGATGATAAAAAATGTATTTTGTTAATAAATTTTAGTATTATATAGTAAATGAATTTAATAAAATGATTTAATTAAATAAATAAATTATAAAAAAATTTGTGAAATAGTAAATAATATGATTTATTAGTAAGTAAATTTGATATAGAATAATTTCTTTGTTATTGGGCTTAAATATATTGATCAAAAATAAAAGAATGTAAAGAAAGAAAAGAAAAGAAAAGAAAAAAGGAAAATGAATTGAAGCCCAGTATCACTTAAACCCAAACACTCAACTCTAGTCTCTTGATTTTTCCATCTCCAAACTATCCCATTTCCTGATTCTTCATCCCCTTCTATAAATATAACACTCACGTTATCATTTACCTATTTAGAAAATGAAATTTGTCCCAAACCCTACCACCTCAAATCTCTAAATACAAATAAAACCATGATACCTTGATAATCTCCACACTAAATATCAAACGAGAAATCAAGTGTTTGTTCATCGATTTGAGTAGGAAGCTATTCGCAATGCAGAGAAAAGGAGAGGTAGGAAGTAGATCAAGAAGGATATAAAGGTGCCATTATGTTTCTTCACCTAAGGTGAGCATCTTAGCTAACTACTATGTTAATTCATGTTGATAAATAGAAATCTGAAATGGTATATGATTTTGTACATCAAAATCATCATCACCATCTTCTTATAACTTTCCTTCATCCTCTGCATATTTGATTTTGATTGATATTTGGAAATTTGTATGATATTTGGGTATCGTGGAATCATTAGAATGATGGAGTATGGTAGTATGTTGATGAAGGTCGAAGGAGGTGGAGGAATAAGGGGAGAAGATGGTTTGAAGCGCACATTTATAAGCACAAATATTCGCGTGCTTAGTGTTTGATCGGTCGATCCCTCAAACCGACCGATCAACCGGTGGTTGCGGTCGGTCAGGCGACCAATTGCCTATATTTTATTTCTAAAAAAATAAATTTGTTAGTCCGTAAGATGATGGTTTTGATGACAACAACCTCGGAATAGGATTATAAAATATAAATACTAACATTATAGTTTAGAAATATATGTATATGTAGGATTTAACCATGTAGATACCAAGAATGAAGACTGTACAGTATAGAGATTCAAGATATCAAGAATGAAGACTCATGAGTATCAAGAATATCAAGATTATAAAGAGTTCAAGTAATTTATTTTCTAATTAATTAAGAATTTTGTTAAAACTCCTAGAAAGCACTGGCATCTTAAAATCTAATTTATTCGTGGAATGGAATCCACTTCGAGCCTGTTAAAGGGATGGAACCCTAAGTAGGATAGAACCTACGAAAAATCTAGTGGAACATTGTTTTGTATCCGCTAATTTTTATTCAAAATGATTTTTTTTCAAAATTATACCTTCTTTTCAAAATGTTTTCAAAACCTTCCTTTTAAAAGAATCAAAATCATCCATCCTGATTTTAAATACTTTTAGCCTCAAAATAATCTTTAATTTCAAAATCAAATTATCCTTAGTTTTAAACTATCTTTTAATAATAATATATTTAACTTTCAAATATTTATACTTAGATTTAAGTATAAAATTATAGTAAAATTTTATACATACCAAAATATAATTCCCTATATTTATTTATGTATTTTAACTATAGTTGAGTATATTTATAAAAGTTTAAAATAGTTTTAATATAAGATAAAAGTTATTTTCAAAGAAAAACAAAACATCAAAATTTCCTTTGGGATGTCGGCATGCTCAATACACCCATGTCGACATAGTGTCAGTTAATTTCAAAATTTAAATTTCAAAAGAAGTGTCTATTTGTCATATCTCTTCATGAATGAACATGACCGTTGTTCTTCTACAAATAGGGGTTGTTTTCAACGAATTTTCAATCATATTTTCCGATTTTCATTTCTCTTCTTCTTCCTCATTTCTTTATACATATTCCTACCATTACTCTACCGAAATCAACATTGAATCTAACTAGATTATCTCTGGTTTGATTCTCTATCACTATCTCAACAGGATCCTCGGTGTTATTCAGAGTTATAGGCTTTTTGTAATCAATTAAACGAGAAAAGGTGTGATTGTGGCCTTGGAAATCAATCAAGCGAGAAATGGTATGATTGTAGCCTTGGAAATCAATTGGGTGAACTTGTTGCCCGTGAAATCAAGTATCTCTACCTAGAGAATTGTGAATCTGGAGGGTGTACCTCGTAGCCTTGAAATCGAGGGTGTAATTGTACAATTGCTTTTGAAAGGAAATCCGTACTTGTGTGCGGGACTGGATGTAGGGTAACTCCAAACCAGTATAAATCCGGTGTGTTCTTTCCTTTGCCACTTTTACTTTATTTTTGCATCTGTGTTTGATTCTATAATCGTATCTGTGTCTGAATATTCTGTTCATTTGTGTTCAAATTAACAAAAACTCAAAAAGATTTAATAATTCCTTAAACTATTCACCCCCTTTCTAGTGTTTATCCTAGCCTTAAGATCCGTAATTCGTATTTCTCACATTTGCTATCGGGGCAAGATTTTCAAAGTCTCATAATCTAATTTTTGAATTTTTTTTAAAACGGCTATGTTTGTCAATACTAGCTTAGAAATATTTAGATCATCATTGTCTCATGAGTCTGCATATAATTAATGTTCAAATTCAAGTTGTCTACCAAAATTGTTTGATGTGCAGGAAACATACTTTATGGGAGTTGAGTAATCAATCCACAATGGAAAAATTATGCAGATCAAAAAGAAAAAATGGATACTCGATAGTAGATGTTCTAGACACATGACTGGCAATCCAGATATATTGAATGATATAATATACAATGACGGAGGACTAGTTAACTTTGGAGACAATTCAAAAGGATATGTGATTGGCATCGGCAAAGTCAGTAACTCTGAAACTCCTATTATTACTAATATTTTGCTAGTTAAAAATATAAAACATAATCTGCTAAGTATAAGTCAACTCTGCGATAAAGGATATAAAATTAACTTTGAAAAAGATTAGTGTCACATTGAAGATAATAATTCAAGCATAATATTTGAGGGAGTTAGGAAAAAGAATATTTATATTCTTAGTATGAAAGTTTCAAATGATAACTTGTATCTTTTGGCAAATACAAGTGACCCTTGGATTTGGCATAAGAGATTTGGGCATTTGAATTTCAAACTCTTATCTAGACTGTCAAAACATGATCTAGTAAGAAGTCTCCCTGAAATGAATTTTAAAGTAGATAGTCTATGTGATGCATGTCAATTAGGAAAACTTAGAAAAAGTTCTTTTAAATTAAAAGATATGATTTCAAACTCAAAACCTCTTGAGTTACTTCGCCTTCATTTATTTGGTCCATCTCAAATTATGTCAATAAATCATAGTAAATATGTTTTTGTAATTGTAGATGATTATTCTAGATTTACATGGATAATATTTTTGAAGCATAAAAGTGATACTTTTGAATGTTTTAAGAACTTTACAAAAAGGATTCAAAATCAACTTTCTCTAAAAATTATAACCATTTGTAGTGATCACGGTGGTGAATTTGAAAATGAAAAGTTTAAGGAATTCTGCAATAAAAAGGGAATAACTCACAATTTTTCATTTCCAAGAACTCCATAACAAAACGGAGTAGTAGAACGTAAAAATAGGACGATTCAAGAGTGTGCGAGAACTATGCTTTCAGATAGTAAATTACCGAAGTATTTTTGGGCAGAAGCAGTCGCTACCGCCTATTATATTTTAAGTAGAATTTTAATTAGTCCTTTAACCAATAAGACATCTTATGAACTTCTTCATAGAAAGAAACCTAAAGTATCTTATTTTATAATTTTTGGAAGCAAATGTTTTATTTTAAATACTAAAGATAACTTAGATAAATTTGATCCTAAATCCGACAAAGGTATCTTTATCGGATATTTTAACAAAAGTAAAGCGTACAGAGTATTTAATTTAAGAACCAACACCATTGAAGAAACAATTCATGTTTCGTTCGATGAAAATCTCAAATTTTTTGAAGATACAAATGATAAAGAGGATTTACTCACTCAAAATCAAGAGTCAACTGAAACTTATAATGAAATTAATCATCCTAATAAAAGGAATAAACTTTTAAAAGATCACCCTATTGAAAATATACTAGGAGATATGCAATCTGTTGTTAAAACTAGAAATCAACTAAGTCAAATGAGTAATGTAGCTTTTATATCAACTATTGAACCCAAGAATCCAAAAGAAGCATCAACTGATGATTCATGAATTTTGGCTATGCAAGAAGAATTAAATCAATTCACTAGAAATGATGTTTGGGAACTTGTTCCTAGACCTGAGAATAAAACTATAATTGGAACTAAATGGGTTTATAAAAATAAAATGAATGAACAAGGAGAGATAATTAGAAATAAAGCTCGATTAGTCGCTCAAGGTTATTGACAAGAAAAAGGAATAAACCTTTGCTCCCGTAGCAAGAATAGAAGTCATTAGGATTCTACTAGCTTTCGCAAATCGTAATAATTTCAAATTATTTCAAATGGATGTTAAAAGTGCCTTTTTAAATGGTTTTGTAAAAGAAGTATATTTTGAACAACCACCAATTTTGACAATGAAAAATTACCAAATCATGTTTACAAAGTTAAAAAAGCTCTATGTGGTCTAAAACACGCCCCTAGAGCCTGGTATGATTGACTAAGATCTTACTTATTACAATCAAACTTTGAAATTGGTAAAGTAGATAATACTCTTTTTATTAAAAGAAATTAAAATGATATTCAATTAGTACAAGTTTGTGTAGATGATATTATTTTTGGATCAACTAATTTTGAAATGAATAAGGAATTTTCTGAAATAATGACAAAAGAGTTTGAGATGAGTCATATGGGTGAATTAAAATTCTTTTTAGGATTACAAATAAAACAACGAGATAATGCTATCTTTATTAGTCAAGAAAAATATGCTAAAGAACTAATTAATAAATTTGGTTTGACTATTATGAGTGGAAAACCCACTCCCATGGCAACCAATGGGTACCTTAGTAAAGAAGATCTCTCGAAAGATGTAGATCAAAAATTATATAGAGGAATGATTGGATCACTACTCTATATTGCTACTAGTAGATTTGATATCATGCATATTGTTTGTCTCTGTGCAAGATATCAATCTCAACCTAAAGAGACCCACTTAAAAGCCGTAAAACGTATCATAAGATATGTTAAACACACATCTGATTTTTAGGGCATTCTCTGATTTTCTAGTTTAGTAAAAAGCAAAACACAGTTTTCTTTGTCAACAACTGAAGCAGAATATATTTCTGTTGTTTTGGCTTGCTCTCAAGTAATACATATGCAACAAACTTTAAAAGATTATGGTTTAAATTTCTCAAAATCACCAATTTATTATGATAATACTAGTGCGATAAATTTATCCAAAAATACTACTCAACATGCTCGAACTAAACATATTGATATAAGACATCATTTTCTTAGAGATAATATAAATAGGAAGTAATTACTCTAGATTATATTAATTCCGAGAATCAAATTGCTGATATATTAACAGAACCATTAAATGAATCATATTTACTAAATTAAGAAGAGATTTAGGTATTTGTTCAATAACTGAAATATAAAAATACAAATAAATAACGAAGTATAATTAAAAAATTAGATTAAAATAAATTAAATAGTAAAAATTTAAGCACCATGTCGATATCTCCTTGAACCCCATGTCGACATACAACGATTTTTTATTTTTGAAATTTTTTCCACCAAAATTCAAATAATTAGTTATATATTCTTCTTATTTTCGAAATTAGGAAAATGGGCTGAAGGAAAAACACATCATGTTTTTTTGCTTGAGAGACACACAGTTTTTCTTTTCTTTTTTAAGGACGCGGGTTTTATAATTTCGGCTGAAGGAAAAACTTGAACAAAAATTAAATTGTGCGTCTTCTTCAATCTCGTTCCTCTTCAATCTCGACCTCAAATCATGCCGACTACTAAAAAATTAAATTGATCTTTGCTTCTCCTCGAATAAAATTCCTCGCTCCATCTTCCCAAACTCACTGTTGTTATTCACCTGAAGATGCCGACTCGAAGATGCATCTCTCTTCACCATTTTTCTCAGATGAAGATCGAGATCGTCGCTTCTCCATTCTAGATTGCTTGAGTCGAATTCGCCATTCTCGTTGTGCTTTGTGATATCGAGAATAGGAGACGATGCTGTGAGCGCTTTGAGTTTGAGTGCATCGCCACCTGCTTGTGAACGCTGTGGAGTTCTAATACGATTTTGATCTTAATTGGATGTTTGACATGTATTGGAATTATTGATGATTAGTAATGTTTTTTGATCAGTTTTTTGTTTCTGTGTGTGATTACTGTATCTTTTATATTATTATGCTATATGAAACTAGCATTTCTGTGTATATTATGCAATTTAGTCTTTTATTGTTTTATTATTTTGTATTTGATGTGGAATCTTGCTCTTGTTAGTTTCAGATGGTGTATTTAATGTTGATTGTATTTCTGGTAAGCTTCAAGTTGTTGTTCATAACTATAATGCTATATTAAACTATCATTTTGCATATTGTAAACATGACATTGGACTTCATAACTCAAATGCTATGTTAGACTATCATTTTGTATGCCTGAAGTATGCTAGTGGACTTTGTGATTAAAATGCTACATTGGATATCATTTTTCATACTGTAACTTTGATATTGGACTTCGTAAGTAAAATGCTATATCAAACTATCACTTTGCATATTTTAAATGAGATAGTTGACTTCATAACTTAAATGCTACATTAAACTATCATTTTGCATATCATAAACATGGCAATGGACTTTGTGATTAAAATGTTACACTAAATCCCAATTTGCATGTTGCAACCATAATATTGGACTTCATAATTAAAATGCTACATTAAAGTATCATTTTATCTATTCTGAACATGATAGTAGACTGCATAACTCAGATGCTACATTAAACTATCATTTTGTATATCATAAACATGGTAGTGAACTTTGTGATTAAAATGTTACATTAAAAAACACAGATGCTATATGTAGTTATCATTTTGTATATTCTATTCACGGTAGTTCTCTTTAAAAATACTTATTTCATTTTGTATATTCTATTCATGCTAGTTCACTTTAAATATACTTATGCTATATTCAAGTATCATTTGCACTTTTTTCGTCATTATTCAGTTGAAATATGCTTATGCTATATCCAACTATCATTTTGCATAGTCAGATAATGATACTATATTTAAAAGTACAAATGCTATATTAGTCTATTATTTAGCATATTAAACCCAATCTACTGTGTCTCAGTATAGAAATGCTATATCTACATATCATTCGAAATTCATGGTACTTTTTAGACTGTTTTCTTCTTCTTCTAGATTCTGCTTTTCCATTCGTTTCTTAGATCTTGAATTTGCAGCTCTTGAATTCAAAGGTTGAATAATTTCTGACATAGGTTTGGGTTGAGGAGACAAGTTAAATTTTCTCGATTTTGGAGAAATCGACGTCGACAATGGAAGATCCAATTCGATTCGAACATCGGCAAGAGAGAGGCTTGGACGATGGCAGCTAGGAGACAACAACTTCAGATGATGATTTCTTGGACGGTGGCGGCTAGGGCAAGCAGTAGCTGAAGGTAGACGGCGGCTGGGGTAAACTTGGACGAAAGCGGAGGAAACAGTTGAAGTCGGAAAATTGAAAAAGCACTACTGTCCTTCTGCCTAAATTCTAAATGTTGCGTCTTTGGTTTAAAAATTGGTTTAAAGTTTTTCCTTTAAACTAATTAAGAAATTCTATTCATTCTTTCTATTATTTCTCTGTTCTATCTTTTGAAATGAAATAATCAATGGCCTCCTCTTCCAAATCAGACTTAAATTCAACCTTTTCATTCCCTCTCCTACTTCTGGACCGTTTCAACGAACAACGCTCGCTCGTGTTATGAAAATGGAGAACTCTTTGAAGGATGCACTTCAGTTAATGACTGAAATCCAAGTGATGCAACTTCGAATGGAAAAGAACAAGAGAGGCAAGGAAAAATCCTTAGGAATTTGCAAAAATTTCTAATGGATAATCATGCTAACCCAATCTTGATTGACGAAGACTCCTCAGGAGATCAAGTACAAGAGGCCAGCGAGGAAGAAGAAGAAGAAGAAGTCCCCATGGAAGAAGTGCACATGGAAGATGAAGATAAAGTCGTTTGTGTTGGTGAAGTATGCTTTGACAAAGATGGAAATCTTGTTGAACAACGTGGAAATTTCTATTTCCACTATCTGAATTGTTCGATTCATAGATCTCCCATTTTCAAAGACACTCATTAGTTTCTTTTCTCCTTTTCTTATTACTGTATGTTCTTTCTTATATGTGTTATTATATGGATACTTAGTTAGGATAGTTAGTAGTTTAGGACTAAGTTTTAGTTTTAGATCTAAGTGTTGATTATTTATGATAACACTATTATTATAATCACATGTCATAGAGTATTAGATTTAGAGGGAGTGATATAGTTTGAAGTTATATATTTGGAGTTAGTTTTTGTTGATGACAAAAGGGGAGAAATATAAAATATGATAGTTAGGCATAGATTAAGGGGGAGTTATTAGGATAGGAGTTATTAGGATAGAAGTAATATTTTATAAAAGGTTGTCATCATCAAAAAGAGGGAGATTGTTAGTCCGTAAGATGATGGTTTTGATGACAACAACCTTGGAATAGGATTATAAAATATAAATACTAACATTATAGTTTAGAAATACATGTATATGCATGACTTAACCATGCAGGTACAAAGAATGAAGACTGTACAGTATAGAGATTCAAGATATCAAGAATGAAGACTCATGAGCATCAAGAATATCTAGATTATCAAGTGTTCAAGATTTCAAGTAATTTATTTTCTAATTAATTAGGAATTTTGTTAAAACTCCTAGAAAAGCACTGGCATCTTAAAATCCAATTTATTAATGGAAATGAATCCACTTCGAGCCTGTTAAAGGGATGAAACCCTAAGTAGGATGGAACCTACGAAAAATTTAGTGGAACATTGTTTTGTATCCGCTAATTTTTATTCAAAATGATTTTTACAAAATCATATCTTGTTTTCAAAATATTTTCAAAACCTTCCTTTAAAAGAATCAAAATCATTTATCCTAATTTTAAATACTTTTAGCATCAAAATAATCTTTAATTTCCAAATCAAATTATCCTTAGTTTTAAACTATCTTTTAATAATAATATATTTAATAGTAATAAAATTTTATATATACCAAAATTTTATTCTCTATATTTATTTATGTATTTTAACTATATTTAAGTATATTTATGAAAGTTTAAAATAGTTTTAATATAAGATAAAATTTATTTTCAAAGAAAAACGAAACACCAAAATTTCCTTTGGGATGTCGACATGCTCAATACACCCATGTCGACATAGTGTCAGTTAATTTCAAAATTTAAATTTCAAAAGAAGTGTCTATTCGTCATATCTCTTCATGAATGGACATTGCTATTGTTCTTCTATATATAGGGGTTGTTTTCTACGAATTTTCAATCATATTTTTTTGTTTACATTTCTCTTCTTCTTCCTTATTTCTTTATACATATTCCTGCCATTACTCTGCCGAAATCAACATTGAATCTAACTAGATTATCTCTGGTTTGATTCTCTATCACTATCTCAACAAGATCCTCAGTGATATTCAGAGTTATAGGCTTTTTGTAATTAATTAAACGAGAAAAGGTGTAATTGTGGCCTTGGAAATCAATCAAGCGAGAAAAGGTGTGATTGTAGCCTTGGAAATCAATAAGGTGAACTTGTTACCCGTGAAATCAAGTATCTCTACCCAGAGGATTGTGAATCTGGAGGGTGTACCTCGTAGCCTTGAAATCGAGGGTGTAATTGTACAATTGCTTTTGAAAGGAAATCTGTACTTGTGTGCGGGATTGGATGTAGGGTAACTCCGAACCAGTATAAAATCCGGTGTGTTCTTTCCTTTACTGCTTTTACTTTATTTTTGCATCTGTGTTTGATTCTGTGATCATATCTGTGTCTGAATATTGCATACATTTGTGTTCAAATTAACAAAAACTCAAAAAGATTTAATCATTCCTTAAAACATTATTCATCCCCCCTTCTAGTGTTTATCCTAGCCTTAATACCAGTAATCTGCATTTCTCACAAAATTAAGTTAATATATATATATATATATATTACAAACATATCGATATACTATGACATATATGTATATAATTATATTTGGATATGAATAATATTAAAAATGGTTAATAGTTAAATAAAGTGAATTTAATAATATTGTTTAAATAGAAAATTAGAAAGGTTAGTAAATTTTTATTTATAAATTTTTAAATGTACTTAACTTATAAAGGAATCTAAGGCGCATGTGTGTGTGATCGAACATTACCGTATATTAAATAGTTAAAGAGTGTTTATTTTAAATAATAAAATTACTATGTTTTTGAATATATATATATATATCTATTAAATTACATTGATTATTATTTATGTAGTATCATTTATATGTGATGAGAAATTTGAATAAATGAATTAATAGCACCATTTGGTATGGGACTTCTGGTAAAACTTTTTCGATTATTCATCGAACTTGTTGCATAGAGATATTGAGTGGATTGAGTGTAATTATAGGCATTGAATAAATGGACTAGTATAACACGATGGTATGGGTTGCCAATATGATACTTATTCGTTTATTCAGTGAAAGTTGATGACACTCAATACATGATAATATGGATTTAGTTTATACTTTTGTGAGGTGATGCTCGAGGTAGAGCAAGTTTATATGCTTGGGGTAGAGTGAGTTTATATGCTCGGGTATAGCAAGTTTATAGATGTAAAGTTATGGGAGTGTAACCATATATATACGTGTATATGTATTCATAGATTTTGTCTATTTATCTATCATGAAGTACTCCGAGGATATGATTACAAGTTAGCGGGAACTAGATGGCTAATGTCGACCTTGGAGGCTGTAACATCTCATATCTAGAAACCAAAAGCTAAGCGCTATAGATATTGCAGTCATCCATAGTATTAACTTCTGGTGACAAAATACGGTAATGCTAATGGTATCCATAAATCAGAAGCAATTGAATATGAACAAAATAACAAATTTCTTGAAACAACATTTTACTGATTACATTTAAAAACATAATCATATCCAAGTTACATAATCCGGTAGTTGTTTCCTAGGTGAAGATCAATTATAGTTACAATAATACGCCAAGAGCATATGATGATGCCCCTTGGTTGATCAGAATCAATATAGTCATATTTGACTTTATATACACAGTGGAATCAAAGCAAAATAGACTATAACTCCCAATTAGCTACCCGTCAGCCACTTGCTTATCTCTGGAAGTTTTATTCACTAAAATTTCTAAAATCTGAAAACCTTAACCTTCAAACTACTCAAATCAATTTTGAGCACCCAAGAGTTTAAGGGGAAAACAAAAACTTCGAGTCAGACATAAAGCCTGGTGTGAATAGTACTGTTACTTCTCATTTTACTAATATTAGGTGAGAGCACACTGTTTAGCAGAACGGGTTTCCCTCACTAATATCCTCTTTAAAACATATATTTTGCAAATCCTTCCCTGCAGCTAAACTGGTTAATCAAACTAATATAATAATGATAATAATAGTTAAGTCTGTTAAGCTATAATCAGGTAACTAATGAACTATCTGTTCATAAGTAGTAAATGGACTATCTGTCCGAAAACTTGGTCGACTGCCCGCAAACTGGACAAACTGTCCAAATCAAACTGGACTATATGTCCGAATCATTTTCTTAGGCTTAACTACCCTTCATCTTTTTCCTTGAAAACCTTTTCAAAATGATTTAACCTTTTAAATCGTACTTATGCAAAGAAAATATATTCTTAGCTTTATTCTAAGCAACTTTGCCATGTTATATATACTTTACTCAAAATAATGTTGATGAATTTTAATGAGGATTAGCTATCCTTCCAAAACAAGTTAAGACCCTATTTAACTTGCAAACACTTAAGCTATATTGCCCAGTTAATACATTCGAAACCTTCGTTTAAAACCATTAACAACCCTTTCGAAAACCGTGAAAATAAACCTTTTGAAACCAAGTAAACCCCTTCAACATCCTTCTTTTAAAAGCTTTAAATATTGCCTTTCGAAAACATAGGAAAAATCTCTCCTTTCAACCCTTTCAAAACCCTGGGGAACCACCCCTTCGAAACCTTTTGAAGGTGTCAAAACCTTCCTTTTGAAAGCACTTGGGTTTAATTTAAAATATGTGGAAACCTTTCGAAGCCATTTAAAATTTACCCCTTCAAAACCTACGAAAATCATCTCGGTTGAAACCGTTTGGATTATGCCTTCAAGTGGAGCAAAAGGATCAAAAACCCATTAAATCGAAAGCATCTGTTTCAAAGCCATTTAAAACTGTCTCTTTCGAAACCATTTGGGCTTTTCTTCAATCATACAAAAAGGGTCATTAAAACATTTAAGTCGAAAGCATCTGTTTCGAAACTATTTCCGAAGTAAAAAAGTGATGGTGTCGAAACTATCCCTTCGAAAGCATTGAAGAAGTGGCCATATTTTAGAAAACAAAGTACCCCTTTGAAACCATCTGGGTCAAAAGGTAAAAAGGCAGCGGCAAAAGGTTTCGACCTAGTCAAAAGTAATCACAAAAGTGTAATCCAATCGAAACCATTTCTTTAAATCCATTTGACTTAGTCGAAAGCCTAGTCGAAAGCCAACTAAGTCGAAAGCTACTTAGTCGAAAGCCATTTAGTCGAAAGCAAGCAGGTGCATTTTTAATTTAAAAGCAAAGTGATGCCTCAACCCCTTCAGAACCCCTAGTTCGATCTCATGCCTTTCGCCTTCCATCCAATTCGCTACATACTAATATATTGATATCCTGCGTATTGGTTTCAATGGTGTTGATGGTGGAGGGACTTGGTCGAAAGCCAACCAAGGTGGAAGCAAGTGCCAAAAGCAATAAAACAGTACAAAGCATGTAGCAAATAGTTCTTTTCACCTAACCTACATTACATGTCAAATTTTGATTAGTTTCATGTACTTCAATTTTCAGAACTAACTATTTGGATTATTTGTTAAAATCCCCTTTTCCTTTTATAAATATATAAAACATTTAAGTCCCATACGTTAAATAATTTTATATATCCATTAAAACACCTAGGAAAAATCTACAAAAATTCCAAAAAATCTCTTTTAATATGTTTTCTAGCATATAAAAATATCAAACCCAAACCTTTTATTATTTAACTATGAATAATTTATAAACCAAATTAACATTTTCTTTACTCGAAAATTCATATAAATTCCACAAAATTCAAAAAATTCTGAAGATTGAAACCCATCTCGAAAATAATATTTCCGGCTCATATAAAAATTCGCAAGGCATTTAGATGTCATTTATTAGTGTTTTCATATCAAAACATGTCATAAAATCTACATTAACAACCATAAATCATCAATAAGTATATATTATCATTCCATCATTCAAAAACATGGCAAGTCAATGCAATACATTTCGGATTTCTTCTAAAACCATAAACAAAAGAAATATGAGATGTGGTCATTATTCACCTTAACTTTACAGATTAAAGAGATTGAGATGTGAATGGATTTGATTTGGTTTAGCTTCTTCCTTAGATTTTCTTGATCTTCTTCCCCTTGCTCGTGTTAGTGGTGGCTGACCTCTTGTCTAAAAATTTTGAAAAATGAAATGAACGTGTTTAACGGAGTATATGACCAAGCTCAAGAGATGTAGGAATGGCCTCTTTCCTATTCACCCGTCCTCTATTTCAATTTAACTCTTATTTTAATTCATAGGTTAAATGACACGGCTACCTTTTAATTAAATCAAATCTTAATCCCCTAATCAATACATTATTTTATTTTATTTAACTAATTAAATATCCTAAATAATGTTACCAAAAATATAGGGTGTTACAAACTCCACCCCTTAAAGAATTTCATCCTCGAAATTATGATAAGGTACACAATACATCAATCAAAGAGGTAAAACATTTTGTTAAATAAGTCAGGATAAGTATCTCTAATCCTGCTCTCATTCTCCCAAGTACAGTCCTTATCATCGTCACTCCACTGGACTTTGACTAATATGACTGTCTTGGTTCTAAGCCTCTTCTTATCTCTTGCAATAATACGGATGGGCTTCCTCACTATCGTCAAATGCGGCTCTACTACTAAGTCATCTAGCGCAGTCGGTACAATAGTAGTCTCCAGGTCTCTAGCATACTTTCTAAAATGAGAAACATGGAAAACATTGTGGACTCCTGCCAAACTGCTTGGTAACTCAACTCTATTTTCCCGATCCTATAAATAATGGAAAAAGGTCCAACGAATCTCGGTGCTAACTTTCCTGATTTTCAAAATCTAATCACACCGTTCATCAGTGACACTTTGACGAAAACTTGATCTCCAACTGAGAACTTTAAATCCTTTTGTCTTCTATCAGCATAACTCTTCTGTCCAGACCGATCCTCCTTCATTCTAGCCCGAATGACCTCAATCTTTTTTGCAGCTTTCCTAACCTAATTTTGACCAAGAACCAATCTATCCCCAGTCTCTAACCAACAGACGGGAGATTTGCATGGCCTTCCTTACAAAGCTTCAAACGGTGCCATCCCAATACTTGTTTGATAACTATACGAAAACTTGATGAAATGCGGATGATCTTCCCATGATCCCCCGAAATCTAGAACACAAGCTCTCAAAAAATCTTTCAAGATTTTTTTAACTTTTTCTGTTTGATCATCTGTCCGCGGATGATAAGCGGTACTCATCTTGAGCTTAGTTTCCAAAACTTCCTACATACTCTTCCAGCACTTTCTAGTGAATAAGAAATCTCTATCGCTTACTATACCACTAGGAATTCCATGCTGTCTAACAATATTTTTCGTAAACAAATTTTATAAAATAGGTGCCATTCTGGTTAACTTAACTGAAATGAAATGGGCATTCTTGGTCAGTCTTTCCACTACTACCCATATACTTTCATTTCCTATGTTCAACCATGGCAACCCGTCAATAAAATCAATAAAAACGAATCCCAATTCCATACTGGAATATTCTATGGCTGAAGCAATCCACTTGGCTTCTGGTGTTCGGCCTTTGCCTATTGGAAAATAAAGCACTGCTTTACCCATAAGCCAACATCCCACTTCATATCTTCCTAGAAGAAACTCTTCTTCATATCCTATACATCTTAGTTCCTCCAGGATAATAGAGAACTTTGAACGATGACATTCCTCTAAGACTTATTTCCTTATGTTTCCTACACTCGAAACTAAGTGGATGCACAGTAGAATTAGTAGTAAGACCACATAATCTTCCTTTCTTTTTCAACCTCCCGTTCTGGTCAAGACTGAAATCTTTCAAGTCATTGCTCTCGGTTCCATCTCTTAACTTCCTGATCCATTTAGCTAATACCAGTTCTTCTTCCCTTTAAAAGCAACCTCTTCGATCATCACTGGTCGAACTTCTAAATAAGATAACACTACGGTTTCTCCACTTGTCTAGGCCTCAAATCTCCACTGCACTTTGCAATCTGTTAATGCTTCCAAATCTTTCCACACAACAATCATCGCTAAAACTACATTTTGATGTTTCCTGTTAAGTGCATTTGCAACCTTGTTGCCTTTCCATGATGTGTACTCGATCCCAAAATCATAAGAAGTGATAAACTCTAAACACCTCTGTTGTCTCATGTTCATCTCTTTTTGAGAGAAAAAATACTTCAGCGACTTATGATCTGTATATAACTGTAACCTCTCTCCCAAACGATAATGTCTCCACACCTTTAATGCAAAAATCCTTGCCACCAATTCCAAATCATGCATTGGATATCTGACGTCATGCATTCTAAGCTGTTTAGAAGCATAGGCAATCACTTTATTTCTCTGCATCAGCATAGCTCCTAATCCTGTTTCATATGCATTTGTATAAACCACCAAATATTAATCTTCTTCCAGTACAACTAATATAGGGGCATGGGTCAATAAGTGTTTCAAAATCTAGAATTCTTCTTCACACTTATCGGACCACACGAAATTCAAATCCTTTCTTGTTATCTTAGTCATCGGTGCCACTAACCATGAAAAATCCTTATTGAATCTCCGATAATAACCAGCTAATACAAGGAAACTCTTTATCTTAATATTGTCTCAGGCTTCTTTCAACTATTCATTGCTTCAATCTTATTCGGATCTTCTGACAACCCTTTCTCCAAGAATACATGACCCAGCAACTTCACTTTCTTCTTCCAGAAACGACACTTCAAAAACCTCGCCTTTAGCTAATGCTACCTCAACATCTCAAGCACCACTCTAAGATGAACTTCATGATCCTTCTCATCCTTAAAGTATATCAAGATTTCATTTATGAAAACCAATACAAACCTATTTAAGTGCTCTTGGAAAACACAGTTCATCAAATCCATAAAGAATGCTGGCACATTAGTCAGTCCGAATGGCATAACTAACCATTCGTACGACCCATATCTGGTCCTAAATGCCGTAAAGGGTATAGTATCCTTTGCTACTCTGAGCTGTGGAAACCTATCGCCAAATCCAACTGCGAGAATATCTTGGCTCCACTCAATTGGTCGAACAAATCGTCAATCCTTGGCAATGGATATCAATTCTTTATAATCCTCTCATTCAACTTACGATAATCAATACATAGCATCAACGATCCATCCGGCTTCTTAGCAAACACTGCAACTGCTTCCCAAGGCGAACTACTTGGCCTGATAAAGCTCTTACTTCCAATTCCACCAACTGCACATTTAACTCCTCATTTCTATAGGGGTCATCCTGCTTGGCGGCCTACTCACGGTTTTTCTCCCGGAACCAAATCTATCCAAAACTTAATGGTATTCTGTCGCAATCCAACTATAGGCTTAAAAACATTTGCGAATTCTCTAACCACAAAAACTCAATTCAGTTCATCTTCCAACTCCATAACACCTAACAAAGCATTCACCTCACCGTTAGAACCTTCTATGGTATGAACTATCTGCTCGCTACAATTTAGGTGTCCAAGCGATATTTTCCTATCTTGGCAAAATATCCTTGCATCTTACTCGCTTAACCAATCCATCCAAAGAATAATCCCGAAACCCATAAAACCAAACACATGCAAACTGCAAAAAATGAAGGACCTAATAGGTCAAACTCTAACTGGTCACATCTTAACCCTAGAGTTGCATACCCTCTTATTGGATTCGTGATCCATAAGGAAGTAACTAAATATATGGGTCCTAGGTTAAGCTTATCTACCAAACATCTAGATATAAAAGAATGCGATGCACCAATATCAATTATAACGCTAATAGACATACCATGAATCTGAAGCGTACCTCCTAAAACTGCCTTTCCTTACACCTGGCTGTTGTCTTAGAGACAACAGGCTCCAATGCATACACCTTGCCCATTCCATCCTTAGCGGGATCCTTGCACCAGTTCTTCTAATGGCCAATCTGGTCGTAGTTGGAGCACTTGACATTCTTCTTCCCAGCAACCTCCTTTGCCTTTCCAGCATGACACTCATTAGGAAAATGCCCCTTCTTGTTGCACTTGAAGCAAAAAATCTTAGAATTCCCTTTCATAGCTACTCCGCTCTTATGAGCACCCTTCTTAGGATAGAACTTCCTCTTCTAATTCTGCCCAACCTGGACCTCCTTAGCCTTATTCTTCTCCAGAGAATCAAAAATCTCCTCATGCCTTTAGGCCATCTCCTCTACAAAAGCAGAAGATCTCTAATATGAGGTAATGTAGCCCTTGCTAACTTAGGCTTTAACCCCCTAATAAACTTCCATTCCTCTTCATTACCGTAACCCCCGAGGCATACCCATATCTGGCCAACTCCTCGAACCTTCTAGCATATTCCAAAACGGACATCTCTCCCTGCTCTAACTCAGCAAACTTTCTGATCAAACGGACCGTGCCATCACAAACATAATCCTTTCCAGGAACCTCCCCTTGAAATCTGCCCATGTCAAGGATTCCTCATCCACACCAGTTGTCACACTATTCCACCAAAAGCCGCTTCCTGAAGCTATCTCGATGCAAGCATCCTCTTCTGCTCATCATTGAGCCCTAAATCCGTAAAGATTCTCTCACAATACAGCAACCAATTTTCTACCTCTATAACATCCTCTATTCCCAGAAATGGCTTCCCTCCAAGCTTAGCGTAATCTCCGCTCAGCTTAGCATAATGATTAACAACCGGAACTTTCAGAACTCCTTCTCCTACAACATCTCCTTCTAACACTTCAGTTGCAATTACATCTTGCATCATATTCATAGAAAACTGATATATAGATCCCATGTACACTTGTGGCACTCCAACATCTACATTCTCTGTGTGTGCCTGACCTTGGGTCCTCCTTGTTAGGTCAGGCATTCCCATCAATCCCCTCCCCTCCTAGGTGAACTCCCACTCTTTAACCACCCATATATGCATTTAAACCTCATGAGATATAGAAAAATAACCTAACAAAGGTAGGAGACTAGAGATAAAACATATACTTATAAATAGCATATACAGTTAAGTTATAATAACATCATCTCATACCCCGTTCTTACATTAATTCACTAGGATTATGTTTTAAAAACCATTTTTAGTTTAAAGTTTTTTTCATAAAGCTATGCTTTGATACCAAGTTATAATATCCCATATCTAGAGGCCAAAAGCTAAGCACTACAGATGCTACAGTCATCCACAATACTAACTTCTGGTGACAAAATACGATAATGCTAATTGTATCTATAATATCAGAAGCACTTAAATATGAAAAAAAAATAGATTTCTAAAACCAACATTTTACTAATTACACATCAAAATAAATTCATATCTAAGCTACATAATCTCGTAATCGTTTCCTAGGTAAAGATCAATTATAATTACAGTAATATGTCCAGAGCGATATATGACGATGTCCCCTTAGTTGATCAGAATCAATATAGTCATATCTGACATAATATACACAGCGAAATCAAAGAAAAATAAACTATAACTCCTAATTAGCTATCCGTTAGCTACCTGCTTGTTTTCGAAAGCTTTATTTGCTAAAATTTCTAAAACCTGAAAACCTTAACTCTTAGCCTACTCAAATTAATTTTGAGCACCCGAGAATTTAAGGGGAAAACAAAACTTTGAGTCTAGCATAAACCTTGGTGTAAATAATACTATCACATCTTGGTTTACTGATATTAAGTGAGACTACACCATATAGCGGAACGGGTTTCCCTACACTAATATCCTCTTTAAAACAAATATTTTGCAAATCCTTCCCTGCAACCAAACTGGTTAATAAAACAGATATAATTATGATAATAATAGCTAAGTCCGTTAAGCTATAATAAGGTAACTAATGAACTATCCGTTCACAAGTAATAAATGGGCCATCTGTTCGAAAAATGGGCTAACTACCCACAAATTGGTTAACTGTCCGAATCAAAATGGACTATCTATTCAAATCATTTCTTAGAGTTAACAACCCTTCATCATTTTCCTTGAAAGCCTTTCCAAAATGATTTAACCTTTTAAATAATACTTATGCAAGGAAAATATATTCTTAGCTTTATTCTAAGCTCCTTTGCCATGTTATATATACTTTACTCAAAATAATGTTAATGAATTTTAATGAGGATTAACTATCCTTTCAAAATAAGTTAAAACCTTTTTTAACTTGAAAACACTTAGACTATATTGCCTAGTTAATACATTCAAAACCTTTGTTCAAAACCATTAATTACCCCTTTGAAATCCTTGAAATAACCCTTTTGAAACCAAGTAAAACCTTTTACTTACCTTACACCGAAAGGCCAAATCTTTCCTTTCAAAACCAATCAAATCCTTCCTTTCGAAAGCATAAAAGCCTTTCCTTCGAAAGCCTTTAAAATTATAGACATCCTTCTTTTATAACCTTTAACCATTGCCTTTCAAAAACATAGGAAAAACTTCTCTTTTCAATTGTTTCGAAACCCTTGGGAACCACCCCTCTGAAACTAATCATTAAAACCTTTCAAAGGTGTCAAAACCTACCTTTCAAAAGCACTTGGGTTTAATTTGAAATACGTAGAAACCTTTCGAAGCCATTTAAAAATTTATCCCTTCAAAACCTTTGAAAATCATATCGGTCGAAACCGTTTGGATTATGCCTTCAAGTGGAGCAAAAGGATCAGAAAGCCATTAAAGTCGAAAGCATATGTTTTGGAAACCACTTAAAAATGTATCTTTCAAAACCATTTGGATTTTTCTTCAATCATAAAAAAGGGTCTTTAAACAGTTTAGTCGAAAGCATTTGTTTCAAAACCATTTCCTAAGTAAAAAAGCGATGGTCTCGAAACCATCCCTTTAAAAGCATTGGAGAAGTGGCCATATTTTTAAAAACATAATACCCCTTCGAAACCATATGGGTTGAAAGATAAAAAGGCAGCAACAAAGGTTTCGACTTAGTTGAAAGCAATCATTTAAAACAAAAGCATTACCCAACTGAAAACATTTCTTTAAATCCATTTGACCTAGTAGAAAGCCAAATAAGCCCGAAGCTACTTAGTCGAAAGCCATTTAGTCGAAATCAAGAAGGCACATTTTTAATTAAAAAGCAAAGTGATGCAAGGTTTTTATGCTTTCGAAAGGAAGGATTTGAATGGTTTCGAAAGTAAAGATTTGGCCTTTCGGCCTAGGGTTAGTAAAGGGTTTTACTTGGTTTCAAAAGGGTTGCTTTTTATGGTTTCGAAGGGGTTGTTAAAAGTTTTAAACAAATGTTTCGAATTTATACCTATGTTGCCTAAGTATTTTCAAGTTAAAAAGGGTTTTAATTTGTTTTAGAAGGATAGCTAATCCTCATTAAAATTCATCAACATTATTTTGAGTAAAGTGTATATAACAATGCAAAGTAGCTTAGAATAAAGCTAAGAATATATTTTTCTTGCATAAGTATGATTTAAAAGGCTAAATCATTTTGAAAAGGTTTTCAAGGAAAAAGACGAAAGGTAGTGAAGGATTTTCAAAATATATATTTTAAAGAGGATATTAATGAGGGGAAACCCGTTTCACTAAACGGTGTGGTCTTACTTAATATTAGTAAACCAAGATGTAATAGTATTATTCACACCAGAATTTATGTTTGACTCGAAGTTTTTTCCCCTTAAACTCTCGGGTGCTCAAAATTGATTTGAGTAGGCTGAGGGTTAAGATTTTCAAGTTTTAGAAATTTTGGCAAATAAAGCTTTCGGAGACAAGTAGGTGGCTGAGGATGTTAATTAGGGATTACAGTTTATTTTGCTTTGATTCTGCTATGTATATTAAGTCAGGTATGACTATATTGACTCTGATCAACCAAGAAGGCATCTTCATATGTCGCTCTCGGCATATTATTGTAATTATAGTTGATCTTTATTTTGGAAATGATTATAGGATCGTGTAGCTTGGATATGAATTCGTTTTGAAATGCAATTAGTATACTATTTTTTGTGGAAATCTATGATTTTGTTTATATTCAAGTGCTTCTGATATTATGGATACCATTAGCATTACCGTATTTTATCAGCAGAAGTTAATACTATGGATGACTGCAGCAGTTGTAGCGCTTAGCTTTTGACCTATAGATATGGGATGTTACAATTATTTAGATTATTTGTAAAAATCCCTTCTCCTATTATAAATATGTAAAACATTTAAGTCTCATACCATAAATAATTTTTATATCCATTAAAACACCTAGGAAAAATCTACAAAAATTCCAGAAAATCTCTTTTAATATGTTTTCCAACATATAAAAATTTCAGACCCAAACCTTTTATTATTTAACCATAAGCAATTTATAATCCAAATTAACATTTTCTTGACTAGAAAATTCATATAAATTCCATAAAATTCTAAAAATTGAAACCCATCTCCAAAATAATATTTTTCACCTATATAAAAATTCACAAGGCATTTGGATGTCATTTAATATGATTTTCATATCAAAACATGCCATAAAATCTATATGAAATACCATAAATCATCAACAAGTATATATAATCATTCTATCATTCAAAAACATGGAAAATCAATGCAAAACATTTACGATTTTTCTTAGAACCAAAAAAATAAATATGAGATGTGGACATTATTCACCTTAGCTTTAGAGATTAAAGGGATTGAGATGTGAATGAATTTGATTTGGTTTAGCTTATTTCTTAGCTTATGTTCTTCCCCTTGCCCTTGTTAATGGTGGCCGACCTCTTGTTTAAAAATTTTAAAAAATGAAATGAATTTTTATAGGGGAATACACGACCAAGTTTAAGAGATATAGGAATGGCTTCTTTCCTATTTTACTCTTCCTCCATTTTAATTCAACTCTTATTTTCATTCATAGGTCAAATGGCATGACTACCCTTTAAAAATCAAATCTCAATCCTCTAATCAACATATTATTTTATTTAACTTAACTAACTAAATATCGTAAATAATGTTACCAAAAATATGGGGTGTTACAGAGGCTTGATCGTAGGGTTGTGCCCCCTAACCCGTGACACTTTATTTAGATGACTGATGGATGGTGGAGTAGCCTTTAGGGTTGCGTTGCCCTAGCCACTCTTTGTCACCTAGGCCAGTAGTTTGTTGGCTTAGGGGAGTGATCTGGGATCATTACTATAAGTCCTTGCATTGACGAGTACATTAGGTGGATATTGTTTCGATTACCAGGTAGGATGTCAGTCTCCCTTTTGGTTCTACATTAAGTGTTAGGTTAGTACATATTATCCATACCGTTTAAGTATATATTTGGGTGGTATAACCCATTCATTATGAGATGACTCTACTACAGACCTTGTGTCTTTTGCACAGTCGATTCCCATCACCATTAGATTTGAATAAATAAATTAATGATACCATTTAATATGGGACTTTCAGTAACACTTTTACAGTTATTCATCGGACTTGTTGCATAGAGATATTAAGTGGATTGAGTGTAATTTATGGGCATTGAATAAACAAAACTAGTATGACATGGTAGTATGGGATGCCGATGTGATACTTATTTGGTTACTTGGTGTAAATAGATGATACTCAATAGACGAGAATAAGGATATGGTTTATACTTTTGTGAGGTAATGCTTGGGTTAGAGCAAGTTTATATGCTTGGGGTAGAGCACATTTATAGGTGTATTGTTATGGAGTGTACCCATATATATATACACGTATATGTGTGTATGTATATATATTAATAGATATTATCTACTTATCTATCTTGAAGTATTCCAGGAATAAGATTAGGAGTTAGCAGGAACCAGATGGCTAGTGTCCACCCTAGCGGCCTAATCGTGAGGTTGCACCCCAAATCTAAATGGTGTAACCCATTTATCATTAGATGACTCTACTATAGACATTGTATCTTTCGTACAGTCGATTCCTGTCACCACTAGATTTGAGTTATATAAATATATATGTATTTGTAATAAGATTATTTTCTATATGCTACACTTGATTATATGGTATATTTAGACTATTAACCTTTACAAATCCATGGACTACATTTATGCTACATTCATATATCACATCTCTAATATACCATTATAGATGTAATCTGACTCATGTGTTATTTATAATACTCGAGTCAGTCAGAGAGATTTCAGGTGCAGGTACCCAGTGATGTCAGAGCATGATGGACCATTGGGGGAATAATAGTAGTTATATGATGATATATTCCCTATCCTTTTCTGTAGCCTCATTGATGTATTGTATAATAGGTTAGAGACTATTGTTTTGTAGCCCTACATTATGAATTATGCAATGTATTATATTTTGTCTATTGTGTTGTGACTTTATGTACTCCAACGTTATCCTATGATTATGTATTGCTTTGTCCTGACAGGACATGTATTTATTGTTTGGTACTAAGACCATGTACATTTGCGGTAAGTATTATATAATACATGATATGTATCGGTGTTAGTCCAAGCGAATTTACACCTGCGTACCCTTATTGCCTCATTCCCCTTGTTACCTGATAGTATTACATAGTAATACTCTTTGATAATATGGATATAGAGATGAGGGTGCTTACATTTAGTATCAGAGAAGGTTTATAATAATACATCATAAAGAGACATGATTCATTAGCCTATATAGACTTAGGAGACTTGTCCTTTGGGAATTGGGTAGATAACGTAAATATGTTATCTATGTATACATGGTGATTACAAGGTGTAGTCATCTGGGTCCATATTTGTTATTTGTATGATTTGATGTATTATTACTCTTTTGAATATCCTTAACATATACCTCACTCAAGTGCATAAGTGAGGTACGACTGGTCCTCGAGCCTATCAGGCAGACCCATGTCAGTCTAGTGGATATAGAGGAGTCTATATGACTACGGAGCATCTTGTGGAATTAGTGTGGAGTATCTAGTAGTCGAGTGCTTTCACTTCTCTTTACTTAGATTTTTCCAGGCTATACAGCGACTATGCTAAACATGGTGGAAAAACCTTTAATGGCATAGAGGAAGTTTTAGGAGTGCAGGCTTGGATGAAAATGTATGAATGCATCTTCACACTTATGGGCACTACCAACCAACATAAGTTCTAAGTTGCTTCCAGCCAGGTTCAAGATAGAGCTCTAGACTGGTAAGAGCTTTTGGTAGTAGAGATTTATGAGTCAGAGTCGACTTGGGTAGATTTCAAGAGTTGACTTGAGAAGAATTTTCTTTCAAAAACCGAGCAGGCGAATATGACTTATAAATTTATAGATTTGAAGCAGCGTAACATGTCTATAGACGAGTATGCTTCCACAATCAAAGCTCCATCAAATTATGGTACTGAGCTCAATAATACACACTAAAGAAGAATTAGAGGTTTGTGTACGGACCAAAGAAATCAGTGAGGAAATCTCAGCTGGAAATTACTTTTGAGATGCTTATGGATTCAACATTGAGGCTTGATGAAGAGGAGAAGGGTATTAGTGAGGGGGAGAAGCCTAATGTTAGTCGCCATGCATAGGATCGAAGATGGCCAATCAGTAGTAAACAATGTAAATGCAGCATAAATAATATAGTAGATGACAGTCGATTTTGTACTAGTTTGGACCTCCCATCATACGTCCAATCCCAGGATTTTGAAATTAGACTACCCTCACTTTACCTAGATGAATAGGTTTACAAACTTCACTTGAACAATCGAACAGGACTTCAACAACTATTACAAGTAGTGTAACAAGTATTATTTTCTGACACAACATGTCTTTGATATACAGAATGCCTCTTTGACGTATAATGACTCCTTTAACCAAACTAAACTATATTGAGTGGAGGTGTAGAGGCTAAGGAGTTTATTTGACTAGAGTATGGGATGTGGAGTTGAAGCACACTAGTTGATAATTTGTAAATCACATAAATATCTTAAGTTTAGTCTCTTGCTTTTGAGATTAAGGGTAAATCAAAGCATGGAGTAGAATATTGTTGTATGGTAATATCTAATGATTTAGGGATGAATAGAGGGTTTTAAAGGTGTCGTAGGGATGCTAAAGTAGGGGTAAACCTTTTAGATTCACCATTAACGACGAGAAGCAACTTCAGATATGAAGAGATGCAAAGACACCACTTCAGGAAACTAGCCGTTTCAGTCGACTGGGAAAAGGCTTCAGTCGACTAGCCTAGTATAAAATTCAAGTCCAAGATGACTATCAAAAAAGATAGAAAAGATATATTCTATCGACCGGGTTCAGTTGATCATGCTTAGTCAACTAGGTTCAGTCGACTGGATTTATTTTCAGTCAACTGGTTTTGACGAATGCTCTAACTTACTTTATGTATTTAATGAATAGAGACTTCAGAGACTACTTGGATAAGTTTGTACTAGTATTCATTAATGATATACTCATATACTCTAAATCAAGAGAGGAGTATGGGAAACACATCAGGATTGTGTTGGAAAGTCTAAAGTTGAATAAGTCAAAAGCCAAGTTCTCTAAATGTCACTTCTGGTAGAGGCAAGTAAAATTCTTAGGCTATGTCGTTACCATAGTAGGTATACCAATTGACCCTGCCAAGGTAGAGGCAATCCAGAATTAGAAATGGCCGAAGACAGATTTAGAGATTTGAAGTTTCTTAGGATTAGCCGGTTATTACCTATGATTCATTAAAGACTTCTTGAATGTTTTACAACCTCTGACCAACCATACAAGGAAAGGAGTAAAGTTCTAATGGATGAGTAAGTACGAGGAAGCCTATTTGAAGTTGAAGGAGTTGATCATGAATGCACCAGTACTTGTAGTACATAAGGGAAATCAAGACGTGGAAGTCTATATGGTGTGTATGGTTCTGGATTAGGTGTTATACTAATGCAGAAGTGAAGAGTTGTAGCATTTGCATCGAGACAGTTAAGACCCAATGAGATTAGATATGCTATACATTATTTTGAACTTAGAACTATTGTCTTTGCATTGAGACAGTCAAGACCCAATGTTCCATAAAAAAATGCATGTATAAGTATATTCTAGAATTTCTAAGCATTGGGAATAATAAGTTACAAATATAAACAACTATAACTATGCCTAGTGATTATATATATGTGTGTGTGTGTGTGTAGTGTAATATACGATGATATTCGTATTAGTTATAATTAGGATGACTAGTTATTAATAGCTAATAAATCATAGGAAAAGAAGGTTGAAATGGGAAAAGAGATAGTAACTCCAAAACTAGTAAGGTAATAAATGTGCAATTAATAGGGAGTTACAGGAATTAAAGGGGGGGCATAAATGCATTTAATGGACTAGTTAAAAGATTTAATAATTCACTTATGGGGAAATGAAATAGACACGATATGAATTAGAATGAATAGAAAATGTCATTGTAATTGTCAAACTAGAATAATAACGAGCCTTTATACTGGACAATTGACATTTATAGAACGTAATAGGGAATTAGAGAATATACTAATAAGCATATAAGATAGGAATAAAATACTAGGAGGCAATATAATTTCAGTATAATTTTCATAGTAGGAAAACATATAACGTCAACAATACATTTAGGATGAGCGTGACTTCGTGGGCCTAGATTATTATTTAGGCCTAGGATAATTGGTTTGGTTTAGAATGGGCGGGGATGCGAGGTCGGTAGAGTTACACGACATACATCTACCCTTCACTTAAAAGCTACCAACGGTTATGTATACTTACCATTAATGTGGGACATTTACAACCAAAAGACCCGTGGGGAAGGGATATACATTTGAGTATAGGTGTGGGAAAATATACTAAAGGTTCGCCTCAGATTTGAATTATTAAATGGCTCGATACCTTAGGGACGTCAAGGGGCTTACTTCAGGGTGGAAGGCATTGAATGGTCGTTAGGTCAACCTCCTCTCTATATAAGAAGTCCTAAATAATCTACGATGATACCTAGTAGGGGAATATGGAAATGGGTACTTTTTCTTGACTTACATTAGGATAGTCCAAATGATATTTCGGCCGTGGGAGATCGACGAGCTATTAGTGTTGTTGTTGGACTGTTATTCTGTGGTAAGGCTGGTATATTGGCTATAACCACTATCGATCCCGAGCGAACATTAGCAAAGACTTCTGTTAGTAAATTTTTTTGGCTTCATCACACTCAACTATATCATGAAGCAACTTAATTGTCAACTACTTCCATGAGTTAGAACTAGCAGAGTTAAGCTATGTTACATCCATCATTTTGAAGCCACTATATCATCGGATGCTTGTATAGTCATATACTCGCACTTCAACTATATGTTGAAATATCGAAATGATTTTATCAATTAAAAGGCAATCCAAAATCAAATCATAGAGTAGTCAAAGTAAAGAATATAGGTATTTCTGCTGGTTCGGATCAATGTTAATCCTACCTCCATGAGATATTCCACTATATCTTTGCAGTTTTAGTACAAATGATTACAATGGCCTTGAAGGCATACAATAATTATTATTTTCTTTTGGGAGGAGAAGAAGTTGGAAACGAAGATCCAAGAAAAGTTCCATTTCTTCATACTCTAACCTGTTCTTTTATACTATCTAAAGAGTATTTCTGTTTGCTGCAATCGACTTTAGTATTATCCTTCAACCTCCACCTTCAAATTCTACCACTTGTCGCTTATCCATGGTGCCTGGATAAATGATGAGATTTTGGTAGGAAATCATGATATTAGCGGCATCTTGGAAATTTGAAGCATGATGCTCGAAAAGTTATGTGGGTAGCTCAAGCGTCCATAGCTTGGTCTCTTCTCTCTCAGAATGGCGAATGCCTTGATAGGAATGGTAGGGAATTGCCCTGTAGGATCTCGGTATTGATGTGAAAGATGTAGTGATGAATGTTGTTTGGTGCTTGGGAAGAAATGCCCTACCAATACATTTGCTGCCCTTGATTGACTTAGTAAGGTGTCGGGTCGGAATGGAATAGCTTTTACTTATTCAGTTCTATAGGTTGACTTGGTACATGCCTCGAATGTGTTTTAGGCTATTCCTGATTTGAACTGCCCCCAATGTAAGCATACTTTGATTGCTAATGAGAGAGAGAACTTCACGCTTGTCGTTTGCCTACGAAATTAGGTCTACACTGAAGCATATTTCAAGTGGCCTTATATACAGCCTCTTTAGAGTGCTTTTGGCTCTGCATGACGCATTCTAGCTTGCCCTGAGTATGTTCTAGAGCAAACTTATTTTTGTAGGTATTGACGAAGTGTGAGTTTTAGAGGATTTGGTTACCTTAGCACATTTGGAACTACTTTTTATGCCTCTGTCTATGTTGTATCTCTGTTGTTGGATACGGCTATGTTTCTATAGGTGCCATGGCTTTAAGTCGATTTCCCTTCCGCTCTATTTCACTTTCCTTTATTACGGTTTGTGGTAAGAACAGGTGTAACATTTGCCCCCACAAGTCTACAACGATAGTAGGTTAGGGTAGACTTATTGCCTTAAACACCCAGTCTATATTCCTAATCAGTTCAGTCTAATCTGTCTTTTCGACGACAGGAATACATATTTTTAGCTACAATCGCGTTTAATGCTACAACACATGGTTAGTCTATAGACCATCTTTAATCAGCTGTTCAATCCGGCTCTTCATTTTTCTATGCAAATTTCCATGAATCTTTATATTCATTAATCCTGCAGCAAATCCACGCTTCACAAAACACTTGAATTATTTCAATCGTATGGCCATTATTCAAATTCAGGTACATATCTTTCCTCTTCATCTTCCCTATATTTCTTTTATTCTTTTTGCTCCAAAAGATTTGTTATCAAGTTAATTTTCGAATTACAAGATAATTTGGCAGACTAACAATAGGGAAAATCATTTTGATTCTTGATCTTTCTTTGAAGTAGCTTTTAAGATTTTAACGTGACTTCTTCTTCATCTTCTTTTATGCTTCCCCTTCCAGAATTACTAATATGGGAGATGCTTTTAGGGTTCTTAAATAATTTGGGTTCCACGGCTATGCCGTTAAGGTTCCAAAATCCCATGAACACATCAATATTCCATCGAAGGGGAATATAGCTATTACTCCTGAACATATTCCACGTGGTTTGTTTCTTCTACGCATCCGACTATCCATTAATGGCTTGCGACCCTTGATGTTGCTCCAGTTCTATTTTCTTCTCATTCGTATACCCTTGCTTTTTCTACTTTTGTCCTTTGTGCTAAAAATGGCATTAATCTTTTTGGAGAGGAACTATGATTTCTTTTTGAGGTTAGAAGAAGCTATAGAAAGGGGAATGAAAGTTTCATTTATATTTAGGCTAGGGAATCGTTTCTTACGGATGTCCCAAGTACAACCAAAAAATGGATCAAATTCTACTTCTTCATTTTGAATTTTGAAAAATTTCCTTCTTTTTCCCATCATTATTCAATCTATACCATCTGTTAAGAGAAGGGTGAGCGATTGTATAAATCTCATAGGCAGTAGCTTTTAGGATTGCTGGTAGAGGTCAGGAAGATAAAGGAGTTGATTATTGAGTCAAAGTTAAAGGGTTGTGGTTTATTGCATCCCCGTCATATACTTTCCTTTAGCTTATTCAAGCCTACTCCTTCCTCAATTAGATCTGGGGGTATAAGTTGCTTGTGGAAGATTTTAGGAACCGTCATGCTTATGATTTTATTCTTTTTATTTCTCTTTTTGGTAGGTTCAATGGATGCTAAGGCTACTACCGAGCTTCATAGCGCTTTGAAGAGAAGAAGAAGAAGAAGAAGAAAAAGGCCCAGAAGAGACTGCATGATGGGTTTGGTGGTTTTCCCATGGCATCCTAGAGATTAAGCGTTTCTTCTCCATTTGATACTCCACCTCTTCTTGACGTAGAAGTTCTTTCCTCTCCTATTCCTACGCCTGTCGGGTTGATTGCCTATTCTTCATAGAGTGCTCCTACCCTTGGTGCAAGCGGGTTGGTTACATCTGAAGTTGCATCCCTGCTTTAATAGAAAAAGTAGGGAGAATTGAACAAGTCCCTCCCGTCCCTTCTACCTTAGCCTCTGAGATGTCCCCTTCTGCTATCTTGTCAAAATTTGAGAAACTCTACTCATATATGAGCGATAATATTCTCTCCCTTTCTCTTTTTATTGTGCTAATTTGTTGCTTATATTGTTCACACTTTGCATTCTTGTAGTTCGCAGCCTTGATGGTGAAGGCACATGAATCAAGAAGCGTACATGCCTTACTTTAAGACCGTGTGGTCAAACTTAAAGCTGACCTTGCCTCGGCTAATATTAAGAAGGCTGCTCAGGCTTATGCTAGCGTCAAGGCTAAGGAGGAGGCTACAAAGCTTCAAGGGAAGGTTAAGAAGGCCAAGAGGGAAGCTAAGGCTGCTGAGGCTATTTGGGTTTTAAAGGAGCATGAGCTGAGGGAGAAAGATGAGGTACCGACTAATGTTGAGAAAGAACTAGGGGCGGTAAAGAAAGAGCCGACCCAGTCAAAGAAGGAACTTGATAGTGTCATCTTCGATGTAACTTATGGTTTTAATGCATTAGTAGGCATAATTTTGCGATAGAATTCAAGCCTAACTTTCTGAAGAACTAGTCTATGGTTGCATCAATTTTTGCATACTGTAGGGGTAGATGGTAGGAGGAGGAAGAGGTTGATGAGCATAACATTGATCTGAACTGCTCTACACGTCCTCTTGGAGGATAAATGTCAAGGGCTAATGGAGATCAAGGGAACCTGCAATCTGAAGGACAAGACAAAATTTTGCAAGTAAGGTTAACTCAAATCCTCTGATAGACTTAGACAATTAGTTCCAAATATCTTTTATATTTTGTTGTACCTAAAACTTTGAAGTTTTATTTTTGTGTTTGTAATGTGATATTGTGTCGGTTACATTTCCCTTGCGAATGATCTCGCTTTTCTCATTATTTTATTTAGTATTCCAAGGAGAATGCATTTACAAAACTATTGAGAGAGATCGAGGCAAGACTTGAAAAACACATTTTAGATCGTCTGGGGTTGATCCCTGTGACTATGACTCGATGCAAAAAAGAATTAGATAAGACTCACGCAGATCTTTAGATCAGAACTGAAGAGTTGCTAGCCTAGATAGGCTAAGTAGTTGGGAAAAAGAAACTCTTCGTGATTTCATGTTGCATCGATGGCGATACACAATAGAGAGTGGCTCTTTTCCACCTGATAACTGGTTTAGGCTTAAGCTTTGACTTATGTAATAAATTTTTACTTCTATAACGATTTTATTCGATTTTTTTGGGCTTTTTTGATGCTAACCGCATTCATCGTTTGGATACCTTTGAGGATGACGTTGGTCAACTCAGATATGATTTTGAAAGGCTTGAAACAGAGCTGAAACTTAACCATGTAGAGCTTGCAAGTGCCAAAAGCATGCTTAAATGTTGGTATGTCTACAATAGGAGAGTACACGCATGGTTAGGATGCCACATCAGAGCTAGATGGGATTAAGCAGGCCGTAAAGGTGGGAGAAGAGTTTATGGAATTGTTTATAGAGAAGAGACTGCACAATGTAAGAAACAAGTGGATGACATGTCTATTGAGATTGCCAAATTGCTTGGTAAGCAAGAGGCTATAGGATATAGAAGGATGGTAGAGCTGCCTTACTCAAATTTAGCTCATGTTCCTCCTATGGATTCTGGGGTTTCTAGTTTTCACAATGACAGATGGAAAACCATCACTAGGAGATTATTTAGTGATTTTTCAAATAAGAGTAGGAAAATAAAGGCTATCGAGAATTTAAACGAGATAGGAAAAGAGCAATAGCAAAGGTATGTGAGCTCAAGGATTCACTACAGGTTGCCCATGATAGGATCATTTCTTACTCGGATAAACACGAGCAAGAGAAAGTCAGAAGTAAGATAGTGGAGGTGTTATTACAACGGCTCAAGATGTTCCGGGCTTCTTCTATCCCACATTGAATCAAAGTTTTCTAAATAAAAACGAGGGCTTTGAAGTGGCAGTTGATCAGAGATGGACCCTTGGGCAAGAGCGCATATGACCCTCGTCAGACATTTGTTGGCAGTACGGCTCCACCTCTTCCTAGCGTCCCTTAGAGATCATCTTAGTATTCTATTGTAAAGACTTTTAGAATATGAATTTTTTTTGTAGTGTTTGACGTGCTTTAGAAACTATAATACTCCTTTACAAAGCTTATGAATTTTTAGTAGTCTTATTTTTCTTATTTATTTGATTTTGATATGTGTGGATTTATTTACTTTTGCTTTGTTTGGCTTCTTTCGATTAGGGTTCAGATGTTGCTGTTTTTCAAAAGAGATTAGATTCCACTCTGCTCGAAGCAAGAGAATTAGAAGGCCTATTAAAGAACAGTGAGAGCATATATAGGGCCATATATAAGGATGAAATCATAAAGCTAAGGAAATGGATTGTAGAGATGGACAAAGAGACGATGCTATGCATGAGCACAGAAGAAAATTCTCCAATGACTCCAGTCTCATGCGTCCCCTTCAGGTTAGACGTGGTTCCTATGCCTCCATCTGGGATGACCCAGATATGGTCCTTAAATGGAAGAATGACGTATGGACTCATTATAAGGCCAAAATAAAGAGTTAAAGGATTATTTTAAGGGAGAATTAATGACACAAGATACTTGAGTTTCACCGTTCATATCTACCAAAAACGAGTTCATTGTTCCCTTCCCTAGGGATGTCCAAAAGGAAAAGGAGCACCACTCGGGCGAACTCGAGAGGATTAGGAAAATAGCTATGAGGTGGATACATGCCTTAGAGAACAAGATATATAATTTGGAGTGTGAGGCCCGACTAGATTCCATCGTAGTTTCTCAAGGTAAGATGGATAGAGCATCTCGTTTGGATGAGCTTCATGAGGAGAAGGTGAAAACAAAGATAGCAGAAATCGACCAGCTATATGCAATTGACGTTTTTAAATGTTTTTGGAATTTTTCTTTTTTGTATAACCAGGCCGACTATGAGTATATATCCTCAAACTATGAAAACATTTGGGTCAGTGCTAAGTACGACCCTCGCATCGCTTACCGCATCTCTACTCATAGAAGGGTTTTGTATTCCTGATCATTGGTCATGATTACTTAGCTAGAAAACTATTTTTCTACTTTTTGTTCAACAGATGCTTCAACCCGCAACATCGCATTTCAGCAGATCGTAATAGCATAGTGTGACCATGTCCAATTTGCTTTCTGAGTTTGGACCAGAATCATAGCTTAATTTTTATTTGTAATATTACCTAGATGTAAATTATGTGAGGGTAAGTAGAAATAGATAGCGTTATTTTTGGTAGACATGTAAGATTCACAACTAAGTATTGATAAACCCAATTACTTGATATATATACCTAGCAAGCTTTGCGAAAAGACTACACTTGTACCTGATTGGTAGCTTCTTGTCACATTTTGTGTATTGTGCTTTCTTGCCATGCTTATGATGTCTCTTGAAGTAACATATGTCTCCTGGTCATGACCCAATGGGACGCAACCTTATTCTTGCATATTGAAGCGATCCGAGCAATGGTTTAGGTGTAGCATTCTGTATTAGTCTGATCACATGCATGATATGACCTTCCCCTTCGTTTGTGAGCGGAGCAACCTTTACTGCCCTAGCCATGGGATGAGTGTGACCTGTCTCCTGATTGGGGTGTAAAGTCCTTAGTAGTATGCTTAGCTGTATGTTTATTATGACTTGCTCGTTGTTCGGTGGAGGCAGAATGTCCTTAGCTGTATGCTTGGTTGTATGTTTGTTATGATCTATCCCTCTTTTGGAGGCGTTATGTCCTTAGCCATATGTTTGGTTGTATGTCTATTTTGACCAGCCTCCTATTTGGGGCGTAATGTCCTTATCTATATGCTTGGCTGTATTTTTCTTTAGTTTCACCATTCTTATTTCTAAGATTGATGTTGTTTCGCATAGGCGGAACTTCATCTCTAAATGGTAAGCTATGAAGAGTAGAAGAAGATTTGACTGAGAAGTCAAGTCGCGTATATACAACCCATTGTCGCATGCACATGTTTTTTTTAAACTTGTTCTGGCCATCTAATATCCATATGTCCAATGTGGTATGTCGAGTTAATTAACATAAGGTTTTTTTTATACTAGATTTGGCAGTCCAATATCCATATGACCAGTCTTCATACGATTGTTATCTTAGGAATATGCTTACCGGGTCATGGTAATTTTTCATCCTATCCAGCACATGGTTGAGAATCTGATCATGCGTTAGTATCTTATTACTGAGAGTGTCATCCTACCGATCATTCATTAAGCTTTAATTAGTAAATACTAATGGTGAGCTGTGAATGTGTATTTAACTTCCTTTCAAAGAGAAATAATACAAAGATTTTATATTCGTGTGGACTGTATAGAATCCCTATGATTAGTTTAGTACTTTGACACATATACAATTTTTTATTTTTCTTTTTCTTAGAAGGCTACCTGGGTGGGTTCTGATTTCCCTGATGCAGTTCTTTTTCGGAATGTTTGATTCTATTTGCAACTCGGTCATCTCCGTAGATAGTTTGGACATGAAGATTGTTGATGTTGACATCCTTGAAAATGAATCTTCTATTCTTCAAGCAGGAAGTGCGGATACACCCATCGGCCCGATTGCAGTAGCGTTTTCCAGCTTCCTCCCGTTTATTTGTCAGAGTTGCTAATAACACCAACACATCTTCCTACGTTCGAGCATCACTGGTTGGTAATGGAGGGGGCTTAGTGGAGGTAAAGGCAGGGATTAAGGAAGGTGAAAAGCTTAAATATGTCGAATCCACACTGCAAGTAAAGTTATTCCTTCATCGTTGTCGAAGAGTAATTGAGTCAGTCTTGCAGGAAATTGGAGCCAGTCTCACCATTCTCATTTTTGAGAATACCGTAGCCTCTTGTTTGCTGCATGAAACATGCAGTAGACAAGCAAGGGCGGTGAGCTATGGGTGATAGAAAAATGGAAGACGTAATTGGAAGCTTGCTGGAGACGAGGAAAAAGGAATAGAGAGATGAAGGGATTGAGGTTTGAGCCCTTCTTCTAGCGCCAAAGACATTAGCGAAGTTTTTCAGTTTTACCACACTCAGTTGGATCGTGAAGCAACATAATTGTCAATTGCTTCCACTAGTTAGAACCAGCAGATTTAAGCTATGTTATGCCCATCTTTTATCAGCGGCTATATCGTTAGATGCTTACTTCAACAGTATGTTGAAATGTTGAAATGATTTTACCAAATGAAAGGCAATTCAAAATCAATTAGTATAATAGTAAAAGTAAAGGACACAGAGATTTTTACGTGGTTTGGATCAATGTTAATCCTATATCCATGAGATATTCCACTATATCTTTGTGGGTTTAGTAAAAATGATTACAATGGCCTTGCATGCATACAATATCTTTTTTTTGGAGGAGACGAAGTTGAAAAAGAAGATCCAAGAAAAGATCCATTTCTTCGTCCTCTAACCATTCATTTTATAGTATCAAATGTGAATTGTTATTTGCTGCAATCGACTTTAGTATTTTCTTTCAACCTTGGCCTTCATATTTTTCCACTTGTCACTTATCCCTGGTGCATGTTCATTGTGCATGGATTGATAAAGTGATTTTGGTGGGAAACTGTGATATTCATAGGATAATGGAAATCTGAAATGGGATGTTTGAAAAGTTGGGAGGGAAGCTCGAGCTTGCATAGGTCGGTCTCATCTCTCTCAAAATGTCGAATGTCTTTAGAGGAATAGTAGCGAACTGACCTGGAGCTTTGCGGCATTGTTGAGAAAGATGCAGCGATGAATGTTGTTTGGTGCTCAGGCTGAAATGCCCTGTCAATAACTTTGCTGTTGATTGACTCAATAAGGTGTCGGGTCGGAATGGAATAGCTTTTTCTTGTTCTATTCTATGGGTTGACTTGAAAAATACATAAAATGCATTTAAGGCTATTCGTGAATGGAACTTCCTCCTATGTAAGCATACTTTGATTGCCGACGAGAGAAAGAACTGCATGCTTGTCATTTGTCTGTAAGGTTGGGTCGTTGTTGATTCGTATTTTGATTAGCCATGTATAACCCTTTGGAGAGCTTATGGTTCTGCATGGTGCTTTCTATGTTGCCCTCGGTATGTGTAAGAGCAGGCCCATTCATGTAGGTGTTGACAAAGTGTGAGTTTTAGAGGTCTGTTACCTTAGTGCATTTGGCATTGCTTTTTATGCCTCTGTTTACTTTGTTTCTTTGCTATTGGATATGGCTACTGTGACCTGCCTATATTCCCCGATAGGCATATTGTTGGTCTCTTATTACAATATTTGATTATAGGGCTCAGATCAGGTTAGGTGCTACGGCTTTAAGTCGATTTCCCTTTCACTTCGTCTCACTTTCCTTTATTGCGGTTCGTGGTGAGAATGGGTGTAACACTTGGGTTATGCCCTGATGGATTTCTCTTCCTACTAGTGTAGAATCCATATAGGATATGCAAAGACCTCATTATTTAATTAGTTGTTTTTTTGTCATAGGTAGGCTAGTTAACCTTAGGTAAGTCTTCAAGATGCGTTGGTAATACGATAACTAAATTATAAAGCCATCTCTAGGGGTCATCGATCTTTTAGCTAGGGCTAATCGATTAGCGATTATGTTACGGAGGGTGTAACGACCCGAAATTTTCGACCTCGAAAATTCGACACTAATATGTTCACTGTAGAAGTGCCGTGCAATCGAACGCCAGAAATCCCAGATTGTTAGGGTAAAGAAGAAAAGAGGTAGAAGAAAACACAGAAAACACGGCACATAATCTCACATTGGCAGCGGACTAAAATATAATATCAAATAATAGAATTTATACAATGAAAAGCTGTATTTATCAATTTATATACATTACGTCAGAGTACAACCATTCACACATAAACTGGACAGTTATAATTAACTTGTCCCAGAATAAACAACTCCAATACACAGTGGAATAAACTCCATATGTTCTTGCCTTCCAGCTCACCTCCTGAACTCCAGAACGTCCTAACCCGAAAATCTGTAATACTCAGTCTGACCCGATCATTACAATAAAGTAACATCCGGGTCAGGCTGGAAACCAGCGTGAGTAAACCCATATAAATTGAAATACTAAGTTATAATACATAGTTGCAAACCAGGGTCACTGTATCTCACTGCGAGTTCTTATCTTGTTATAATCAATACCTCTTTCACAAAATTATGTCTAAGAATTCTTACCCAGTTTATATGGCTATGTTGCTTCATTTATTTCATTCCAACCTGTTTGATTCTACAACCCAAAATTTATAAAGAATTATTGTAGTTACTAATTGAAGTGGTTTCGGGTATTTGCTGATATTCGTTCCCGGTCTCTTCGAATCCAATGTCATCTTTAATCTAAGTTGTTTAAGTGAATACGATTCAATTTTAAATACAGGATGACAATACACTGCAATACATCACCGATACTTAACCCACATTATCACAGTTCAACCCAAACATATCATATCACGAAACATCATAATTTATCAGGCTAGTGACATTAATTCAAATATTCAATACAATTTTAATCATTCATAAGCAAGATTAATTTGTCATCCAATCTTATTAATTTAATTAACAAAAAATAAATTAATTATCCTTAAATCCTGCTTAATTAACATTACTTAAACCATTGATTATTCTTTCATCATTTAATCATTCACATAATTGATTAACCTTTAGTTACTTATATTAACTAATGATCCTTTAATTACTGATTATTTATCCTTAATTATTAATTTACTAATCCTTAATTATTAATTAATTATACTTCAATTATCAATTAATTAACCCTAATTGTTCTTTAATTACTTGTATTAAGTAATTATTCTCTAAGTAATTATCCTTAAATTACTTTCATTAATTAATTAATCTTTAATTACTTAAATCTTTAATTAATTAAAAGATAAACCATTTATCTTAATTAATTACTTGATTATCATTAAAAATCTTTATTTAATAAACCATGTAATTAATTATCACTAACATATAAATTAAAAAAAATTATCTTCTCATTAACTTCTCAATTACAACATTAAGTTTATTTAAAATAAACTTTTAAAAATAAAGGTTATATATATATTAAAACATTTTAAACTTAATTAATTTATAATAATTTATTTTAAAATCTTTAATTAATCCTAAACTTAAATAAACACATATTATATCAAAGAATAAGCTTATGAAAATTTGTTAAAACTTGATTCATTTAAACTGTTATAAAACTTGTTTTATTTCAAATTTTTAAAACTGAATCAACCTATACTTAAGACCATCCCGAGTTCACCCCTGAGCCAAACGCCAGTTTTCCCGAGTCTTCCCCTAGTAAATTCCTTCCTCTTCCTTTTATACTTTATTTTATTTTAAAAACTTAAAAACCTGTTACATACACGAGAACATCCGATCACAACCCCGAGCCACCACACTATTTTCCCGAGATCAACTTCGAGTAAAACACCTTCCCCAATCCCAACCTACTGACACAACCCAGAAATATGTGCACGTGTACAAGCGATTTGACCAACTCTGATCCATGCTCCGACCATCAAGACGTCGTCGACCCTCCCTCAGTCAACACGAACACCCAGATCATCGTATCGATCATGAAATCAAAATCGAGCTCGATCAAACCCACGGGAACGAAACTGGTCACCCAAGAATTTCCTCGACCCATCGATTTCGATCAACGAAAGCCTCGAATTCCCGAACGTAGCCTCACCGTAGACCCACGCTTCGTTTCCCCCACACTCGATCGAGTCCGATGCTCCATCGACGATGATCTTACCTTGCAAATCCAGTCGACACAAAATTGCTCTAAAACCCTACCTTGCCGTCGTCCCGCTACCACGGTGGTAAAAAAATCAGCGAGCATTTTTTCGAGATCCCCACCATCCTAGCTACCTCTAGAAGTGACCTCGACCACCCACCATGCTCCGATCATCATAAATCGCCACAATCCTCTTTTCCGTCCGACTCACAAATGCTCTAGATTTACAATTTAAAAATCTTGATTTCACCTTTAAAATTCATGGTTTTTGAAATCAATCTAGATGATATAAGTGAATCTTAAATTCATGCAAGTCGAAATTTTGATAAATTTTGAATTTCCCTGTATATTCTTTCTTCCAGTTAAAAACCACCTCAAATTTTAGTTGAAAATATTTTTAAAACCTATATCTTGTTGTTTTATACATATTTTGTTTATATATCTAAGTCTAAAATGAATTGAGGGAAGAGAAATTAAATTTTGAATTTGTTATGAAGCCTGTAAACTAGAATAGGGCAAACATACTGATACACAGACATGCACACAAACATCCATATACATATATACATGCATTCATATTTACATTTATGCAAACAGTTATCACAACTTTACTTCGAGTATTATTGCATGCATCAAGATTTTAAAACAGATTTGAACCTTTAAAAGAAAATTGTTTACTCACAGTGAAGCTTGGAAGTTTGGAAAATTATCTGAACTTAAAAGATGGAAATGCTTGATTCTTTGATCTGCTTTGTACTTTGAATCTGAACTTAAATTTGATTGGAAATTGAGTTGAATCTTTACTTGATCTAGATCAGGTTGAAAACTTGGAGTGTTGTTTGCTTTAGTTTTTACTTTCATCTGGTTTGGTTTCTTTGGTTTTGATTTGAAAATGTAAAGATAGAATAGAAAAGAGAGAGTAGAGGTAGAGATACATATAGCCACGTTATATTTATTTAAAATTGAAAAGAAAATAATAATAAAATGTGACACTTATTAAATTAGCCTACCCTTGTTAATTGCATGTAATAATTAGCTTACATTTGTAATTTGCATGAATATATGTTTTAATATGTTTTTATACAATTTTTATATTTTCAGTTAGTTTTTATATTTATATATGTTTAATGTGTTTATATTTAAACTCTTCCTTGTTTTAATATTTATACAATCTTTAAAGAAAACAAATTATACACTAATAAGTAATCGTATATACAAATACTAGTTTTAAAATATAGAGTTTTAAATCCCATTTATTTTTTAGATATTTATTTTCAATCTTATACACATAAACAATTAGAAATTTGAGAACACATATTTTATTTTGTTTGGAAAGATGAGTTTTGCAAATTTATAAAATTATATTAGAAGATTACCAAATAAATATTTATTCAGATATATATATTTATTATCAGAACTATAAAATTAGTATCTCAAAAGTATAAACCAATTAATTATCTAATTATCAGATATCCAAAAATCCAGGTTATCACATTCCTCCCCCTTTAAATCTTTTCGTTCTCGAAAAGGAACGAAGGTAGAATTTTAATTACAGTGCTTATTATTAGTTAAATTACTTGTGGAGCATTTTTAACTATAAACCCTTTTTATTTAATATTTTTAAAACACTTTAAAAATCTACATAATATTGCGAAAATAGTTTTTATAAAAATAATTTTTATAACTCGATGTCTCAACAAGTCCCTCCTCATTCTTATAGAAATTCGGTCATACATTGATCAGGGTAGGACTGAAAATCTATAAGCACTTAGCAGACCCGTCTTCAACATCCAGTGAAAATACTTAGAAAACAATTTTTTTTTTTGAGAATATAGAAAATATTTTTGGTAAGAATGCTTTAGAAATCATCACCCTCTCCATGGTCGCAGTTAACTCGATGATTACGTCGCCATCCCGGCAAAACCATAGAAAACTTTAGGCCTCCATGCTCCTCGATTACACCATGGAACCCGCCATAGATCGCAGCTATACCTAGGTTTTACGTCGCCATCACGGAAAAAAACCCAAGTAACTATAGGCATCAGCACCCTCGAATTTTGTTGCCAAACGAAACTTCACCACTCCTGCATAGATTGCAGACTACATCAATCGAGTACCAATGTAGCCTGTAGGCACTCACTGTCACTCGACTTTCGCTATGTCTTCATAGATCGCAGTCTACTGATGTTACATCGCCCTTCCGGCGAAATCAAACGTAGACCGTAGGCACTCACTGCCTCCGACTTCCGCTATGGTCCACAGTAGATCGCAGTGACATCGAGTTACACTGTCGTCATAGCATAACCCAAATGTCTCTACATGCATCAGCGCCCTCGACTTTCGCTACCCACACAATATCTTCAGGAACTTCAGTTTGTCCGGACTTCCTCCCAAGATCAAATTTAGAGCCATCCTCAGGGCTCAAGGCAGAACCACCCCGTGGATCTCCTATGAAGTTCATTTCATGGGAGCGCCTTTTTCCTCATGGCTAATCTCAAAACATTTTATACTATACACATATAGTATATTTCAAATCATACTCTTTATGATTCACATAAAAATCCCCTTTACACAAAATCGATATCTCAATCGATAGTTCCAAACTTGGCTTTTCAAATTTTCCAAATTGATTTTTCCTAAAAATCAAAGCCTATAAAAATCAATGGGTCCCAAAAACCCATTTTGCGAAATTATTCTCATAAAATCATTTATATATATATAGATATATAATCTTGAAAAAATCTTGGATCACTCCATACTTATATAAATACCCTTTTATGCTTTAAATCTTTTCAAAAATATTTTCTTCTGGTTTTAGATTCAACAAGGGGGAGTTTATTATATGGAACAAATATATATAACTTTATTTATGCCAAATCAAATATTCAAGTTTGATTTCTTTTATAAAGTCATTTACCAAATTACTTATTCTTCATAAAGTGAATTTCAATCACAGAAATATCCAACTTCCATTTTTATTCATCATATATTTCTCAAAATATACATTTCTTTTCAAAAATCATCTTTTTTCATTTCTTTCACAATTTCAATATCTATTACATTAAGCACGTACGATGTACATATACCATTCGTACGCAATATCAAATCTGATCGCTCACTCGATCATACAATTTCACTTTCGTAACAGTATTGTCCATCCGACTTCCTAGTGCGGACTTAGATCTGGCATCTTGATCAAAAATCGTCGTTCTCCTTGCATAGCCATAACTATGATAGAGAGTTTCCAGAATCAATCAAAAATCCATATCCAGGGTTCACCGTCGAAAATCGAGTGAAAAATCTCAACTTGGATCGATATACTATCTCGAAATTCTGTGCTCGAAATCTGAATCAAATCATTATGCGAATAGAATAATATATGTACATCCAACGTATTTTTCTTCATTGATTATTAGCTAAATCAATTTTCTTTCCTTTCACCTTCATTTCGATTCTATTCACTTATTCACAATTGCCCATTTTCATTTGGGTTATCACTTCAATTATAAACAGTTTGCACTCTGACCACTTGAATTTAGAAAATAGCTTGAAAAGTTTAAATAGATAAGTAGTTGTAAAATAGTTATTAGTTGTAAATAGCAGTAAAATAGTTAAGTAATTATAAAATAGTAATTAGTTATAAGTAGTTATAAAATAGTGATTAGTTTGTAAAATAGTAAATAGTTTTCAAAATAATTGTAAAATAAGTATAAGATAGGTTGGGTTTAAAAAGAAAGGTTGTACAGTAAATAGCTAGGAAAAATAGATTTAAAACAGTTTATATTAAAATAATTAATCTGAAAAAATAGTTTAGAGCCAAACTGTTCAATTCCCCAATAACCATTTCCAAGCAGTTTCCAATTTCCACTTTCATTTAAATTGATTCAATTTTCAATTTAACTTTAATTAACTTCGATTCCTATCCCAAAGTCAAATCAATTCCCATTTGAATTTAAACTTATTCAACTTCAATCTCACTTCCAACTAATTTAATTCATTTGAATTTATCTCAATTCCAATCTCAATTTCAAATCATCTCGAATTACATAAATTCGAGTTAAAATTTTAAATGTTGATTTAATTCTTTAAATCAAATTATCCTGTACTTTTAATTTAAAAGCCTAAGTCTTTAACAATAAATTTTGAGTCCAAATTTTAAATATTCATTTTAAATTACCTTTACTTAACTTATTCCATGGTTCAAGTAGGAGGTCAAAACTTTTTATATAATTTAATCTTCAGAATCCAATTTATTACTAAATTTTGACTTCTAACTTTGAACCCAATCCTTAACAATCTTAGTTTACAAGTTCATTTTTATCATTTAAATCTTAAGTTCAAAGTGATTTCATTTTCATAAGTTCAATTTTATCTAAAAAATCAAAATTACTTAAATAATTTCAAATTAAAGTTTTATTACCATTTTACTTCTGTAAGGGGTGTATATTATCTCAATCCACATCTAAATTCATCCAAAATAATTCAATTCGCAGTTTCATAAGTTATTAATAACAACAGGATGATAGTAGGATATGTTAAAGTAAATAAACATCCAAATTATCTAAAACATCCATCACTAGCATCCATCACACATTCCCAAAACTCAAACCCGTTTTGAGATCTTATAATTCCCTTTCAAATCAACCAATTTAACTTTCTTAAGTTAAATTCAATTCATTTAATCTAGTCAACCTTACTAAATTTGAATTTCCCATTTCAATTTCAAATTTGAATCAATATTCTTTCCTACTTATAAGTTCAAAAACTTATTTCTCTTTGGGGTTTTAGATCACACTTCAGGGAAAATCAAAACCCAACACTTTATAGTTTATTCCAAATCATCTTTGATATTGTATACCAACACATATATACATATTTATTTCCTTAGCCTACTAAGTCATACCTTAATTTTTAAACCATTCCGGTTTCAAATTTAAAAAATTTCTTTAAAACATCTCTTGTTTTAAAATAAGATTTCTATGTTCAAAAAAATTCATTATTCCTTTTAACATTTTGAAACAAATTTCAAAATTTCAGGATTTAGATTTTAAAACCTCACAATTTATCTAAATGTTACTTCCTTAAAACATTTCATTTTGCTTTATCATTAATTACTATTAGAAAACAACATCCCACAACCATTCCAAGATTATCATATATGGAAACCATTTCACTATATATTATCTCATAATTCGTTAGAAAATAAATCAGGGTAACTTAATTCAGCATTCTAAAAAACACTTCTACAAATTTCAGGATTTTATTCTCTGGTTTGATTCCATTTCAAGCTTATCTTATTTATTTAGTACATTTTATTCAATTCCTATTTGGATATATATATATATATACACACACACACACACACCACTTAAATTCTTATTCAATTTCAATAACCAACAACCAATTTCTTAATATATATAATAATTAGAAAAATTATTTCATTATATATTAAAATATGAACTTATATAAAAATCATTCGTTTTTTTAAAACAATTTAAAAATCTTTATATAATAAAATAACAAATACGCTCTCATATATATATATATATATATATATATATATATATATATATATATATATATATATATATATATATTACACCCAGCTCATTCTAGGGTACCACTGTCCCTATCCTTAATGAGTAAACCCACCAGAGCCAAGGTTCTCGCTTAACCTTCAGCTCTGATACCAAAATGTAACGACCCAAATTTTTTGACCCCGAAAATTCAACACTAATATGTTCACTATAGAAGTGCCGAGCAATCGAATGCTGAGAATCCCAGTTTGTTAGGGTAAAGAAGAAAAGAGGTAGAAGAAGAAATAGAAAACACCGCACAGAATCTCACATTCGCAGCGGACTAAAATATAATATCAAATAATAGCATTTATACAATGAAAAGATGTATTTGTCAATTTATAAACATTACATCATAGTACAACCATTCACACATAAACTGGACAGATATAATTGACTTGTCCCAGAATAAAAACTCCAATATACAGCGGAATAAACTCCATACGTTCATGCCTTCCAACTCGCATCCTGAACTCCAGAACGTCCTAACCTGAAAATCTGTAATATTCGGTCTGACCCGACATTACAAAAAAGTAACACCCGGGTCAGACTGGAAACCAATGTAAGTAAACCCATATAAATTGAAATACTAAGTTATAGTACATAGTTCAAACCAGGGTAACTCGTACCTCACTACGAGTTCTTATCTTGTTATAATCAATACCTATTTCACAAAATTGCGTCTAAGAATTGTTACCCAGTTTATATGGCCATGTTGCTTCATTTATTTCATTCCAGCCTGTTTGATTCTACAACCCAAAATTATAAAGAATTATTGTAGTAACTAATCAAAGTGGTTTCGAGTATTTGCCGATACCCGATCCCGATCTCTTCGAATCCATTGTCACCTTTAATCCAAGTGTGATATCCCAGAATTTTTGGCAATATCAATCCAATAATCTGAATTAAAAATTAAATTGATTTGATAATCTTTGTAATAAAATTTGAATTTAGTTTAATAATCTAACTGAATGAATATTTAATTGGTGAATCTTTATCTTTTAAAACTAATAAATTGGTTTCTATTTATAATATAAATATTTGGATATATATTGTAAAAGAAAAAGCTTGGTTTGAATTTAATAAATAAATCTTGTTTTTAAATTCTAATTTACATTTTAGTAATTTGGAAATTTGATTAATCTAATCTAACTTTTCAAATCTATATAATAAAATAACTATATGGTTTTAAAAATACTTTGGGTAAGTATTATTTATTTAAAATATCTTTAAATTTAGATTTTTAAATAAGATTAACAATAAAGATTTGTTTTATTTCTTTTTAAATATTGTTTAATTAATATAATTTGTAATTAGGTATGAAAGTTTAAAATACAATTAATAAATGAAACATTTATTCATTTAAATAATAAGTAATTTATAACCACTTTTATGAATATATTTAAAATGATAAAAATTGTTATTTTCAAATAATAGTTGTGTGTATTGTTTTTATTTATAAATATAAATGGTTTTATTTCTTTAAAATTAGCTATATATATAACTAAGTATTTATAAACTAATTAACTAAGTTAAAAGGCTTTTGTCTACATTTAAAAATAAGTAAAGATGAATAAAGACAAGTGTAAGCATATAAAAGCTTCATTTAACATGTGTTAAGTTAATAAACAAGGAAATTTACAAATGTAAATATTTAGGACAAGTGTCATATTTTTTTTATTTTTCTTTGATTTTTAATAAATCATGAATTTAGTTTATAAACACTTGCCTTCTTCCTTTCCTTTTTCTTTTTATCATTTTCATTTCATAGCAAAAAAAATTTCAGCTGAAAAATTTCACTCTAAAGCAATCCTCATTTCAAAAAAAAAATCAGTAATCAAACTCTTCATTTCATAATGCAAATTTATAATCACTTCCTCTAAAACTAGTTTTCATCAACCTATAACCAAGTTGCAAATCACTCTTCAAAATCATTCCTTGTAACACATTTTCAAAATGCAAAGCATTTTCAAAGCAAATCTGAAGCTAGCCTGCACATTTTCAAACAAAAGCAACTGCATTCATTTCTTCAAAATATGGAAATCAAGCTACCAGCATGCATGCAGTTCTTATTTAGTTTTCAAAGCATCACAACAACTCAATTTTAAAAACAAAATTGCATTCAAGCATTCAAAAGTTCAAAAGATCTTCAAAAGGCTTTTCAAATCTGGTGCTCTGTCTTATGTTAAGGTGAGTAACTTCACATTTTAAAATTTTAAGTATAAAAATTATGGTAGTTGACGAAGGCATGGATGAAGTTGTAGGATTTCTGATGGCTGGAGATGCAGGAACGAGGCATTTCCAGGTGAGGTGGCGATTCCTGTTCTTGTTTCCAGGTTTGGGGTTTTAAACTCGAAATTGATTTCGAGTTTGTAGCATCGATATGATGATCGGATTCTAGTGAAAGGATGGTCGCCGTTCTGCTCGAGAGTGTGGTGTCGACAGGAGATGGTCGGCGACACCGTGCATGTGCACGGTGCACTAGTTTTCTGATGATCTGTGTTGTTTAGTTTGGGGGGTTGTAGGATTTTTTTTGCTCGTGTTTGTGTCGAGTGATTCAAGTTTGAACTCGAAGTAGTGTGGGTTTGAACTCGAAGTCATCAAGGCTTGGCTCGAGTATAAGATTTGGTTACAGGCTTTTAATAAGTAAACCTGTTCTGTTTGTAAAATTTAAAAATAAATTTTAAATTTTTAAATCAAAACTTTAAACTAAGATTCAAAACTAAGTTTGAATCTGAATTCAAGTAGTTAGAATTTTAGTTTTGAAATGATTTAAATTTTGAAATTTAAATTCGGTTTTAACAACTTTTAAGTGTTTAAGTGTATTTGGTTTGAATTTAAACTGAAAAGTTTAAATTGTAAAATAGAAATTTAAAATAAGTTTAAATCTAAGTTTTAAAATCTGGAATTTGAGTTTTGAATTTCAGTTTTAAAAATAAAATAAAGTTTTTAAATTTAAATTGTTTTAACTACTTTAAAAATGATTAAATGGTTTGAATTTTGAAATGAAGATTTAAAATGTAAGTAAAGCTTTAAAGATTTAAGTTAAATATGGAATCAAGATTAATCTGTATTTCAGTTTTGAAATTAAAGGAAAATTTTAAATTGGAATTGTTTTCAATAACTTGGAATGTTTAAAGTGTATTTTTAAATTGATGTGAATTTAAAAATGAATTTGGTTTTAAATTCATTTAAACTTCGTTTATAAAATGAATATTTCCTTAACTTGTGAGACAAAAAGGTTTTTGAATTGTTTTTAAACTTTGTTTAAGTTAAATTTGTATTCATTTCAAAATCTTAAATTTAAAATGAAATTTAAAGTAAATTTGAAAACAAATTGTTTTTAAATGCTTTGATTAAGTAAGAAATGTTTTATCTTAAAGATAGATAGAATTTAATGATTTGGATTCATTAAATTATTAAGTTAGTTAAAATGGATAATTAATTATTTAATTAATCACTGATATGGATGATTAATTAAGTAAGAGTTTTTAAATTAATTAATTAAGGTTTAAGATTAATTAATGAGGAATAATTAATTTGTAATTAAGGATTATTAATTAGAATATTAATTAATAATTAGAGATTAATTAATCAATTAATTAAGGATTAATTAAGTTATAGTTAACACTTAATTTATTAAATAATTAGGATTAATTAATGGATTATTGAAGATTAATTAATTTGAGATTAATAATGATAAAAGTAAGTTAATCTCAAATTAATTAATCTTCAATAATCCATTAATTAATCCTAACTATTTAATAAATTAAGTGTTAACTATAACTTAATTAATAGATGTAACTTAATTACTTAATGTAATTAATGGAGTGTAACTACTTGGTGAAGTAATTAATTGATACTACTGAATATAATTAGTTGAAGATAATGTAAGAATGGAAGTAATTTGGATTAAATTACTTAGTAATTAATCAAGGAATTAATTAAAGATAATTAATTAAGGAGTAATTAATTTATTTAATGAAGTAATTAAGGGTATTTTATTACCGAATGTGGTTTATCAAGTGTGATTAATAAATATGGTTTAATTAGAGATTAATTACTTAATTAAATGCAATTAGGGTTTTAATATAATCAATGATGTAATTAAGGGTTGATTAATTAAGATTAATTAATCAATAATAAGTAATTAAGATAATTAATTAATGTAATTAATTAAGGATTGATGTAATTAATTATAGTTAATTAATTAATGAATAATTAAAGGTTAATTACTGTAAATGATTAAGAGTAATTAATTTGTGAAATTAATTAAAGCATAATTACTAGAATGTAATTAAAGGATAATTAATCAAGGGAGATTAATTAAGGTGAATAATTAGAGGATAATCAATTAATTAATTAATGGTTATGTAAGCAAGATCTATATTGATGAAGTAATTAATTTAATTTATTTTAAATTCATTAGTGATGAAGAAATTAATTTAATCCATTTTAAATTAATTATGGATGATGTGATTAAGTAAATCATTGCTTATGTATGGATGGATGATAATTTATTTCCTTGAATAGTTAAAGATCTCAGATATGAGATAAGTGTTGTTGTGTGGTATGGATGCTTTGGTTGCATTGGGATGATAATATGGATTATCCGTTTACGATGATAATGTTGATTATCTATTGTGAATCTGTGAATCATCTATCTGTGTTTATATAGATAATGGAATTGAATTGCTATAAACTTTAAAAAAACTTGGCCTTAAAAGATACGTTTTGTATTTGGTGGGACCGGGATCGGGTTTCCTATTTGGATATCCGAAAACCACATTGATCCAAATTAACGATAGGTCATGAATCTCAAGTGAAGATGAAGATTCAGAGTGCAAGGGTTATCGTCGTTAACTATGAGGGTGATTCCAAAATGAGTGTAACGAGATAATGCCTTCAGTTTCGTTTGAAGCCGGAACGAACCTGCATGGATTAAATGCTTTCAAAACATCGTCAGGTGGACGATGAGCATTCTAAGTGATGTGTTCTGATAAGGTAATCGTAGCCTCAAGCCTCATCAACCGAGAATGACTAAATTAGGGGAGGTGCAGCAAAGCTAAGTGGGTCATGCCCAAGTAGGACGAGATTTACCCCTGTCTAGATGTCCCAAGGTGGGAATAGTCACTACACATGCGAGCGAAGGCAGACTTCTGAGCAGGAGCTGCGGGAGTAGCAACAGGAGGCTGAGTACCCCGAAATAGCTCCATAAACTGATCAGCTGACATATAGACACCGTCTGGATGAGAACCACTAGACGGGCCTGCAGAAGAACGCTTCCCTCTACCCCTTCAAGCCATAGGCTGAGAGACAAGAGAAGGTAAAAATCAGTTAAAACAATACACAATGATAAGAAGTTTAACAAATGAAATACTATGGAATATATAATTTATTCCACGTACTTCACATGTTAAGGTGAAAAGAATAGATTAGAAAAGCACGAATAGAACCCCCGAATAGTTGTAACACATGTTCCATTCTGTTTCTGTTCTGTGTATATTATAATTTGTTCTGAATTTCAGCTCTGCTACCAAGCTATGACGCCCCACCTCTATGCTCATAATAACAAAGGTTATTATAAGGAATAACATCTGCTATTGCGAAGAATAAGGCTTGTTAGAAGCGACCATCCATAAGTTATGCCTTAGACGAGTATTGATTACATCGATAGAAGTCGTATAAATTATTCCCAAAGATATAAATTCAATCCAAATCTAAAGCGAAACTACAGAGGCTAAAGAAAAATCCAGATCAACTCATAATATCAACAATAATGATAAGATAATCATATCAGAACAAAAATATCAGATATATAGCGGAAGACAAGTCTGGAATACATGCTACAACAATCTATAGTTCCCATGAACTAAATACGCATATACATGGATAACTACATACATAAGATGGGAGTCAAATAACCAAAAGAACTTCTCGAAGGTTAGACAAAAGAAGACGCGAATCCCAAAAGATGAAGCTGCTACAGAATCAGAGATAGCGTCTATCCTGAAATAACTCGGTCTGACCCAAGTATTATTTAAAAGAAAAATAATAAACGGATCAGTCTAATTTTTTTTAGATGTGAGTGCATCATAAACAACATCAATCAAAATAATAATAATCTCTAATGAGACTTTTCAACATAAGAAATCAACATATTTAAATGAAGAAATCACATCAAACTCCATCAAAATCAACTTTCAAATTCACAATTGAATTCAAAACAACAATTCACAAAATCTAGAAATCAATAATAGATAACTAGAAAATCAACATAAAAGTGGATCGATCCCATCATATGGTGAGTCTAAGCTACGCCGCACGTGCACCAACATATGGCCGAAGCTTACCAAGTACTGTCATCATAATTTTGGCGCACAACATATGACCCGAAGGTCCAACATATGACCTGAAGGTCTAGTACTGGTATTTGACCCGAAGGTCCATTATATGACCCGAAGGTCCAACATAATGGCTCGAAAGCACACAAAATCATCAAAATCATCAAACATCAAATATTTCAATTAACGAGTCCAGAATTAACCGAAATAGTAAAAGTGTGGTTCCATACTCCGCACTTTTTCTAAATCATTTAGATCTCTTCATCGTTTCCTTGAAAGTGCAAAATCATGTATTTTTATATAAATACATTTTACGTTCTCAAACGGACAAGTCCGGAATTAACCGAATCAGTAAAAGTAAGGGTTTCATTGTCCTCAATTTTGCTGAATCGTTTAAATCGCTTCCTCATTCTTTTGAAAGCGCAAACTGTAAAAATTTTGGAAATAATTTCAATTTAAAATGATTTTTAAAACACATGATTAAAATAGCAACAACTATAGCAATTTCGACAAGGAAATTGCGCTTCACAAAACATCGTAAAAACGTGTATCGAACCAGCATTGCAGGATAATCGCTTGCAAATCTACTTTAAAATTGACGGTTACTGAAGTCAAAACAACAGTAAATTTGTTTGTCAAAAATATCATCAAAACAACACGCATCAAAAATATAGTACCGGCGTACAAATTCCGTTATAAAAATAACGGTAGCAAATTACATTTTACAACCTAACACCGGTTCAATGCAAATTAAATAACGGACAACATTAAAATTTTCAAACATGAAAATAATGAGGCCTGAAAATATTATATTCCCCATTTGCATGTAACACATTAAAATGCATGTACACCTTAAAATATAATGTCTGGAAATTATGATATACCTGAATCAAAACACACGTTCACTAAATAGATGAGGCTTGGCAATGCTTCTTATACACGCTACTGTGAAAACATGCAATATAACAAGCATCACGTACCCAAAGCTAAAGTGATAAAAAACAGGTTGAAGCCAAAGCTTCCATGCAGTCTCCAAAAATGAACCACAGTGACGAATTTTTTTTTTTTATGCATGCACTATATTTTATTGTATGCATTGTATTCACATTTACATGTAGCCCACTCTTACACGTAACACAACTCACAAAACAAAACAAAAAAGAAAGAAACTAAACCCCCTGAACACTTATGCCATATTTTACACGGCCTGGTATAGCTACCTATATAATGAGAAACACAATATTTTCAAGTTATAACTTGTACGCTTGCATGCATAGAAACGTGGTTCTGAACATTATTTCCCACTTCATAATGTACGCATGCACGTGTAGAAACAAAACAGGCTCTGAACATTAATTCGCATAATACTACTTATTCACATGTAAAACTAAGCAAAAAAAAACAATGCTAATACTACTTTTAGCAACTGATATGTACACACTTGTTCAATATGAACACGTGTGGTAACCTTCAAAGGAATAAAATGGCCTGGGTATACACCTGGGCATACACTTTATACATAATTGTGAAGGTGATTGAAGAAATAAAGTACTGAACTTGACATTTTCGCACGCAAGAATGGAAATTGCATTAGTGTTTTGTTCAAACCAAAGTACCAATAAAAACCCTCAAAATATAAATAGGCTGCATAGTTCAAAAACTAGAGATGTGAGTGTAGCACTCACTTTTTACAAGCTTCAAAAGCAACAAGGAACCCATAAGAGAGAAAAAGGAGCTGCCACTAATGTCTTCTCAGAGCTCTGTTTGAAGAGTGAAAAAAAAGAATTTGCAGAGAAGCATATTATTCTTTTCTTCAAATGGCATAAGTCAAGGAAACGTGTGTTAGCCATCTTTCAGGTACACTTTTCATTTAATGCACGAGTGTATTTGTAACGACCCAGAATTTTTAGTAATTAAAATTTTAATATTTAATTAATTTTAAATATTAATGAGTGAATTTATAAGTCGAATAAATTTTTATTTGAATTATTGGATTTAACTGAATAATTAAATCGATAATTTAATATGTTAAATTATGGAAATAATTGAAAATTGGGTTAAATATGATTGAAAATGATTTGTAAAATTTTATTTTATCATGTTAGAGTTAGAATGATATTTTAGAACTTTTAAAATCGAATTAAAAGTTAATTTGTGAAAATTGAATATTTTAATATTTAAATCGACTAGTGAAAATAGCCAATTTTTGAACAGTCTCAGAATTGAACGAAACTAGTTCCATTGGATCCGTAATAGTTAGTTATTACTGGATTTCAATTTTCATGTCAATCGGAGTTATCGTTTGATCGTGGCAGCTCGAAACGCATCGATTTATTTTTAATTTTAATTTGGCGAGTTAAAATAGCCATTTTTCAAAAAGTCTCGGATTTCGACGAAACCAGTTTCATCGGATCCGTAATGTGATATTATTGTAAGGTTTCAAATTTCGTATCAATTGGATTTACCGTTTGTCCGGTACAAATTAAAACGCCTAGAAAATCGATTTAAATCGGTTTAATTTAAATTGAGCGTTTACAGCCATAACTCGCACATATGACCGAATTAGCTTCCGAAACTTGTTCCATTGTGTCCGGAACGCGGGATAAACTCTAGAAACGCTGGTTACGGTACGTAAATCGGAGTTCGGGATTTCCAGATGAATAGTGTTCGAATTTTTCTTATAAATACACCATAAATCACAAAAAAATAAAAAAATTAAAAACCTAAACCTAATTCAATGCACAGCCGCCAGTAACTCAACCCACGGCCAGAAATTCACGAACTTCCCCCTCCAATTTCTCAAAATCCATGCATCGATTCGTGAAAGTATCAACTACAAAGATGAAGATCACAACGAGAGCTTCGATGTGAACGGTGGAGATCGTGTTTGGTGTCGTGTGGAGGGAGCTACAGGGCCGCGTCCTCCTTGACTTGCGCACGACTTTTCATGCAACCTAGGGGGCCGAGCTCCTCCCTATTGTGGTCGAAGGCAGGTGGTGGAAGGGGCTTCGAAGGGGAGCTTCCTGATCGAATTCAAGTTGAGCGAAGATGGTGAAAAAAATTAACCCTAATTATCTAAATGGGTTCGGTTTTTAGTTCGCTACCTGGAGGCAAACGCGTGAAGGAAGAAGGAAGAAGGGGACGGTGGAGATGAGGGGAAGCAAAATCCTACGGCCCAGAAGCAAGTGTGGGTTTTAATTATAAGTTTATGTTGTAATTAAGTTATAAAATCGTGTACAATCTTTAAAAATTCATAACTTTTTCATACGAGGTCGAAAACGCGCGAAACCAGTTGCGTTGGAATAGTATGGACGAGCACTACGCGATGAAATTGGATTGGAGTCGTTTGGAGTTAGTGAGAATTTTGGGTAAAATTAAACGTCCGGTTAATTTTATTCGAAATAAATCGCTAAAACGAAAATAAAATCAAGGTGAGAACTTCTCACTCAATCGAATCAGTTTCGATTTTATTTTAAATAGTTAGATTTAAAATATTTGAATGCATGTTTGAATGATGATTGTTATTTATTGATTGTTAAAATAGACATTATACGCCGTTAGTAAGCGGATGTTATTTATTAAAAACATATACCGTGAATATTTCATAAACAGTGAAATTGGTATTATATATAATAGCAATATATATATATTGGCATATGTATATATTGGAGTTATTGATTTCCCGCATTTTTTGTTTAGCGGATGAGACCCTATTACGCCGTTATTAAGCGGATAATATTTAAATCCCATATACCGCGATAATTTCGTACTGGAGCGAAATTGGTATTGTGCTAATGTTTGTGGATGCAGGAAAACAGGTTGGAGGGATCCAACTGGATTCCTCAACAATATTTATTTGATTTTGAATATTTTGATATTCGTTGATTATCATATCGATATATGATATCGTTGTTGTCGTGATTGACTATTTGGTATGTAGCATCATTGGACCAAGTTTTGGAATTTTAAAATGATTTATAAAGTGATTTTTGAAAATATACTATATGTTTTGAATTTGATCTATTTTAAATAAATAAACGTCATAATTTTTAATGTTATAAAAATTATGATTTTTGAGAAAAATAGTTAAAAACTGATTTTTGAGAATATGATGCTAATGATTTTATAAAATAGTTTAATCGGGATTTTAGAATTCATTGTGAAAAGTTTAAATATAGGATTATAAAATATAATTATTTTATGAATCAAAAATGGTGAAATTATAAAGGAGATTAAATATGTTTTAAAATATTAATATAAATTGATTTATATTAAGAGATTTATAAATGGATATTTATAAATTGAAATATGGACATTATAAAACGAGTTTTTATAAGTGTTTGAATGAAGTGAAAATGAATTTCATAATTGAATGGAATTTATAGAATCTTATACGGTGAAGTTATAAATGGAATTTTATAAGCAGTAGGTTTATAAAATTTATTAAGTTATTAAAATAATGATTTTGGATAAATGAATGAATCTTATAAGTTATAAGATTTATAATTTGGGAAGTTAAAAAGAACGATTTTGTAAAATAATCGTTTTATAAGCATTTGACTTATAATATGAACTTTTAGTTTATAATTGAGTTATAAACTGGAATAGGTTAATAAAGGAATTTATAAAAAGAAGTTTTTATAAGATAAATAGAAATGGAATTCATAAACGTTGTTTTATAAATTCACAAACGACTTATTTTGATAAGTAAATTGTTGAAACCTATTAATGGAGTTAAATTCACATTTTTGACTGTGAATAATACTTTAAAGTAAAATGTATAAAAGGATGAAAAAAAATAATTGTTAACGTAGTATATTCACGTTTTTGAATAGTGAATAATATGTTAAAGAAAATGTTTAGAATGTGATATTTTAAATTGAATTAAAACAATCTAACGATGTTTTAAAATGTGTTGAGATTCGAAACCATAGATTTCAACATTTATTGTTGAAATAGACGTTTTCGAGAAATAAAAGGAACTAGTGGACTATAACACTGTTGTTATAGTAAATGATTTCCGAAAGGAAATGTTTTGTATAGTATTGGGATTTATATATCTATTTTAATTTCGAATCCCTATACTAGTGATTTTGGGTTGTCGTAACGATGTTTTACGCAACATTCGTTTTGGCCCAAATAAATATGTTTAAGAGCATGATTTCCTTAAAGAATGAAATATATACTTAATCTCGATTTAAGTATATTGAATATTTTCCAAGTGTTGAAAATAAATAAAATTTGTGAACTACTTATGAATGTATAAGTATGAAAATGTTTTCCAATATAAAGTGAATATTTTGAGAATTTATCTTTTTGAAGATAAATTGAAAAGAAATATTGAAATGAATAATTGAAATCGAATATTCATAGATATTTTGGATTATAAATTCACTAAGGAATTTATAAAAGAAAGTGGGATTGGTTTAGAAAAATAAATATTGATTTATTTTTGAAGTATTGAAAATAATATATCTTGTAAAGATATTTTGGAAAATAAATACTTTGGAAAATTATTTGGAAACTGGTGATGTGTGCATATCTATTGATAGTTCAATAACCGACTATCAATATTTCCCTTTGAATGGGTATTTGATGTGATTTGTTTGAATGTGAATGCTACACTTATTTTTGAATAAGCGCTCACTATTCGGGTTAACCGGGAAAGGACCATGGGGTCGTATAACCCATTCCGAATATGTGATACGTCGTTATAATTGCATTGAAGATCGGTGTTGAAGACCCGGTATTTGCGAGAGCGATAGGATGACCTGTCGATTGTCTCTGCACTGAGTTGCAGCGGTATAGAGACTCCCTAAGTGATGGGAAATCCGATCAGGATTGTGAATATCCGGATTGCATGGACTTCTTTGTAAGTGCCTTCGGTTTTGTTCGAGCCCGGAACAGACTTGTATGGATTGTGTGTCTGACATTACAAGTTGAGATATAAAGCCGATTTCTTTCAAATATATTTCTGTTGGTGGCGGAGAATTTATTCTTTTAGCTTAACACCCTTATCTGAGACGTACGAGCTTAGAGGTTATGTAGTTGAATGTTATCAGCGATATATTCCCAATTTGGTAATGTGACATGCTGAGTGATGCTGAAATGATCATTGTGTTGATTATTTGTGATAGGATCGTTTATTTGATCGTCTATCCTTGTGATCATTTCTATAATCATTTGTTGACCCAAAGCATGGCTTTTGTATAAAGTATGTTTTTGTGGACGTGACTTCGTCGAGCCTCACACCCCGTGAATGGTCAAAACAGGAAAGATGCGGCAAGGTTATGAGGGGTAGCGCCCTTTAGGATGTGTGCATTTCCTTCTGGAAAAGGGTGGTATCATGGTATGGAGCCCAGATACTTACTCATGTTGAAAACACTTTGTTATGATTGTGTGAATTGATTACGAGCGCTCGGTGAAAAGGTCCCAAAGGACCGGGGGATGGCATATTCGGTCAGTTGTTACTCAGTTAGGGGTAACCCGGCCTTGTGTTGGTAGAGATCCGGTTTGGTTCTCGGGGATGTCCATCCAGAGGCATTCTCATGTGGCAATGGGAAGTTCCTTGGCCTGATCATTCGTTGGAAATCCAAAGAAACAATACGAAACTTGTACGGTTTTAGTTGTAGAACCTGCCATCTAATATGGTAGCTATTAGTAGGCATAATATAATGGTACCTATGCTGGCTAAGATTTATATTCTACTTTCGAAATTGTTTCCTACACTATGCACTAATAATAATATGAAATGTTCTTTTTAAATGCGTATCAAGCATTTTTGACTATCATAAGGAGAAATCTCCTCCAAGTCTGCGTTTGCATTGTGTGTGTGGCGGGAGGTCTTATGGTAGTCTCATTTTTAAAAAGCATTGCGAATTGACTTTAAAAATATTCCTCTATTTTGTTTTCAAAGATAAATAAACTGTTTTGAGTTCTCACACCAGTCACATGACTGACTCGGAGTTTATTGTTTTCCTTCCTAAACTCTGGGTGCCCACCAATTTCCACACGGGCAGTCAAGAGTTAAGGTTTATCAGGATATTCTGGATATTCAGGAATTGCTGGAGGCAAGCTGGATGGCATGGCGTATTACTAGTATATAGTATTCTTTTTCCGCTGCACTATTGTTGTTGTTATTGTTGTACACTCTGATGATATGATGTAATGAAATGTGATGTAATGTAATAACTAATATAGTTCTTTGTTTAAAGATTATTCATTTATTATTATATGTTGTTCCGCTGCGAATTGTGAGATTCTGATGTTGTTCTGTTGTTTTCTGTTCCGTTCTATTTTCTATCTCTTCTCTATTCTCTTTTCCTTCTATTTTAAAATTTTCTATCTTATGTTTTCTCTTCCCTCTATTATCTATTTTCTTCTCTAAATCATCTCTCTTTTTCTTTTCTTAAATTCTTTTTAAAAAACCCTAACTATTCGGTTTTTCGGCAACGAAAAATCGACTCATTACATTTGGTATCGGAGCTTATGGTTAAGCGACAACCATGGTTCTGTTGGGTATAATTCATTAGAGATAGAGTCAGTAGTACTCTAGAATGAGCTTGAGTGTAATAATAGTTATGAGAGCGTATTTGTTAGTGAATATAAAATTGTTTTATATTGTGATGATTGCTTTGTTGAGTGGTATATAGATTCTGGTTAATACGAGTAATTAACGTTGTTGATAGGGATCTCTAAACACTTGTACAGAACAATTCGACACGATATTGTTTTAAAATTGGGTAAATGAAATAATTTTGCCTTGATTATATTTTTATATATAAAGAAATAATTTTCAGAATTATTAAAGTGTATATAAGTTGATTGTTTAGATGTTTGAATAATCTAAATAAAAGAATAATTGTATAAGTAAAAAGAATTATAAGAATCGAATTATAATTAAAGTGATTTACAATTGTGAAATAAAACTTATATATGTAAGAAGTGAAACTAATGAATATATTTATGAATATGAGTTGTAAATAAAAATGAATTTAAAGTTAAATGGAAGTATAACTTAATTGATGTTGAATGAAGTTGATATTAGTATCAAAGTAAAATAATAAAGTGAAGTGATAAATGTGAACTTGAGTTATATAAATGAAATTCAACTTTTATAATTGAATTGAATTAATAAATTGAATGTAAATCAATTGAATGTGAATAAATTGGAATGAAATAATGAATATAAGTGTTAATTCATTAAAATCTAATGTTATTAGAAAGTTGAATAAATTGGAATGGAAATCAATTTAATGTAGTGAATAATTTGGTTATGTTGAATATACATTGGTTGTTATTTGATTGTTAATTGATTGTATATAATTCATTAAGTGTTAATGAAATTGAGTTAATGAAATTGAAAGCTAAAGTAATTGAAATTCAATTGGAAGTTAAGTAAATCTTAAATGAATTGAATTTGATTTGGAAGTGAACCAACTTGGATATAAATTAGTGAATATAAACTAATTGAGAATGAATGTTAGTAAGAACATCCATTGTAAATGAATCAAATGTGATTAAATTGAAAACCAATTCATTAAATATTAATGAGAATATAAATGAATATTTATTGGTTATGGATGTTAGTTGAATAATAGTTGGTTGATGTTTGCATTTGTTGCTTTTGTTTCAGTTGCTATATGATGTATATTGATACTATTGTCTATATGCATGTTCTCATGTTGTTTGTTGAGTGATTAGTAGGTGCGAATCGCGTTTGCTTCGCATTTGGAGCTCGCTTTTGCGCTATATTAGCCGTGTATGCTCGCTAATAAAATATAAGGTACATATCTCGGATTACATATCGTACTTTACACTTTTTTCCCTTCGGGATGCCTCATTACTTGATGAGATGTATATTTGTGATATATATACTGTCATTTTTTTTCGGATCGAGCCGCGCAAAGGAGACTATGGCGAATTTTTCCGGAAATTTAAGGCGTTAGAAAAATGTTGAGAAAATTGGAAATTTTTGAAAACTTTAACTTTTATTTGGAATTGAAAGTTAAACAATAGTAGTTGTTTTTGAAAAGATAACTAAGTATGATTTGAAAACTTAGTAAAGTATTGTAAAGAAGTTTAAATTTGTTTTGGGAAAATTAATAGATTATATAATTTTTCTTACTTGTAATTTCGAGGACGAAATTCTTTTAAGGGGGGAAGATTGTAACGACCCAGAATTTTTAGTAATTAAAATTTTAATATTTAATTAATTTTAAATATTAATGAGTGAATTTATAGTCGAATAAATTTTTATTTGAATTATTGGATTTAACTGAATAATTAAATCAATAATTTAATATGTTAAATTATGGAAATAATTGAAAATTGGGTTAAATATGATTGAAAATGATTTGTAAAATTTTATTTTATCATGTTAGAGTTAGAATGATATTTTAGAACTTTTAAAATCGAATTAAAAGTTAATTTGTGAAAATTGAATATTTTAATATTTAAATCGACTAGTGAAAATAGCCAATTTTTGAACAGTCTCAGAATTGAACGAAACCAGTTCCATTGGATCCGTAATAGTTAGTTATTACCGGATTTCAATTTTCATGTCAATCGGAGTTATCGTTTGATCGTGGCAGCTCGAAACGCATCGATTTATTTTTAATTTTAATTTGGCGAGTTAAAATAGCCATTTTTCAAAAAGTCTCGGATTTCGACGAAACTAGTTTCATCGGATCCGTAATGTGATATTATTGTAAGGTTTCAAATTTTGTATCAATTGGATTTACCGTTTGTCCGGTACAAATTAAAACGCCTAGAAAATCGATTTAAATCGGTTTAATTTAAATTGAGCGTTTACAGCCATAACTCGCACATATGACTGAATTAGCTTCCGAAACCTGTTCCATTGTGTCCGGAACGCGGGATAAACCCTAGAAACGCTGGTTACGGCGCGTAAATCGGAGTTTGGGATTTCCAGATGAATAGTGTTCGAATTTTTCCTATAAATACACCATAAATCACAAAAAAATAAAAAAATAAAAAACCTAAACCTAATTCAATGCACAGCCGCCAGTAACTCAACCCACGGCCAGAAATTCATGAACTTCCCCCTCCAATTTCTCAAAATCCATGCATCGATTCGTGAAAGTATCAACTACAAAGATGAAGATCACAACGAGAGCTTCGATGTGAACGGTGGAGATCGTGTTTGGTGTCGTGTGGAGGAAGCTACAGGGCTGCGTCCTCCTTGACTTGCGCACGACTTTTCATGTAACCTAGGGGGCCGAGCTCCTCCCTATTGTGGCCGAAGGCAGGTGGTGGAAGGGGCTTCGAAGGGGAGCTTCCTGATCGAATTCAAGTTGAGCGAAGATGGTGAAAAAAATTAACCCTAATTATCTAAATGGGTTCGGTTTTTAGTTTGCTACCTAGAGGCAAACGCGTGAAGGAAGAAGGAAGAAGGGGACGGTGGAGATGAGGGGAAGCAAAATCCTACGGCCCAGAAGCAAGTGTGGGTTTTAATTATAAGTTTATGTTGTAATTAAGTTATAAAATCGTGTACAATCTTTAAAAATTCATAACTTTTTCATACGAGGTCGAAAACGTGTGAAACCAGTTGCATTGGAATCGTATGGACGAGCACTACGCGATGAAATTGGATTGGAGTCGTTTGGAGTTAGTGAGAATTTTGGGTAAAATTAAACGTCCGTTTAATTTTATTCGAAATAAATCGCTAAAACGAAAATAAAATCAAGGTGAGAACTTCTCACTCAATCGAATCAGTTTCGATTTTATTTTAAATAGTTAGATTTAAAATATTTGAATGCATGTTTGAATGATGATTGTTATTTATTGATTGTTAAAATAGACATTATACGCCGTTAGTATGCGGATGTTATTTATTAAAAACATATACCGCGAATATTTCATAAACAGTGAAATTGGTATTATATATAATAGCAATATATATATATTGGCATATGTATATATTGGAGTTATTGATTTCCCGCATTTTTTGTTTAGCGGATGAGACCCTATTACGCCGTTATTAAGCGGATAATATTTAAATCCCATATACCGCGATAATTTCGTACTGGAGCGAAATTGGTATTGTGCTAATATTTGTGGATGCAGGAAAACAGGTTGGAGGGATCCAACTGGATTCCTCAACAGTATTTATTTGATTTTGAATATTTTGATATTCGTTGATTATCATATCGATATATGATATCGTTGTTGTCGTGATTGACTATTTGGTATGTAGCATCATTGGACCAAGTTTTGGAATTTTAAAATGATTTATAAAGTGATTTTTGAAAATATACTATATGTTTTGAATTTGATCTATTTTAAATAAATAAACGTCATAATTTTTAATGTTATAAAAATTATGATTTTTGAGAAAAATAGTTAAAAACTGATTTTTGAGAATATGATGCTAATGATTTTATAAAATAGTTTAATCGGAATTTTAGAATTCATTGTGAAAAGTTTAAATATAGGATTTATAAAATTTAATTATTTTATGAATCAAAAATGGTGAAATTATAAAGGAGATTAAATATGTTTTAAAATATTAATATAAATTGATTTATATTAAGAGATTTATAAATGGATATTTATAAATTGAAATATGGACATTATAAAACGAGTTTTTATAAGTGTTTGAATGAAGTGAAAATGAATTTCATAATTGAATGGAATTTATAGAATTTTATACGGTGAAGTTATAAATGGAATTTTATAAGCAGTAGGTTTATAAAATTTATTAAGTTATTAAAATAATGATTTTGGATAAATGAATGAATCTTATAAGTTATAAGATTTATAATTTGGGAAGTTAAAAAGAACGATTTTGTAAAATAATCGTTTTATAAGCATTTGACGTATAATATGAACTTTTAGTTTATAATTGAGTTATAAACTGGAATAGGTTAATAAAGGAATTTATAAAAAGAAGTTTTTATAAGATAAATAGAAATGGAATTCATAAACGTTGTTTTATAAATTCACAAACGACTTATTTTGATAAGTAAATTGTTGAAACCTATTAATGGAGTTAAATTCACATTTTTGACTGTGAATAATACTTTAAAGTAAAATGTATAAAAGGATGAAAAAAAAAATTGTTAACGTAGTATATTCACGTTTTTGAATAGTGAATAATATGTTAAAGAAAATGTTTAGAATGTGATATTTTAAATTGAATTAAAACAATCTAACGATGTTTTAAAATGTGTTGAGATTCGAAACCATAGATTTCAACATTTATTGTTGAAATAGACGTTTTCGAGAAATAAAAGGAACTAGTGGACTATAACACTGTTGTTATAGTAAATGATTTCCGAAAGGAAATGTTTTGTATAGTATTGGGATTTATATATCTATTTTAATTTCGAATCCCTATACTAGTGATTTTGGGTTGTCGTAACGATGTTTTACGCAACATTCGTTTTGGCCCAAATAAATATGTTTAAGAGCATGATTTCCTTAAAGAATGAAATATATACTTAATCTCGATTTAAGTATATTGAATATTTTCCAAGTGTTGAAAATAAATAAAATTTGTGAACTACTTATGAATGTATAAGTATGAAAATGTTTTCCAATATAAAGTGAATATTTTGAGAATTTATCTTTTTGAAGATAAATTGAAAAGAAATATTGAAATGAATAATTGAAATCGAATATTCATAGATATTTTGGATTATAAATTCACTAAGGAATTTATAAAAGAAAGTGGGATTGGTTTAGAAAAATAAATATTGATTTATTTTTGAAGTATTGAAAATAATATATCTTGTAAAGATATTTTGGAAAATAAATACTTTGGAAAATTATTTGGAAACTGGTGATGTGTGCATATCTATTGATAGTTCAATAACCGACTATCAATATTTCCCTTTGAATGGGTATTTGATGTGATTTGTTTGAATGTGAATGCTACACTTATTTTTGAATAAGCGCTCACTATTCGGGTTAACCGGGAAAGGACCATGGGGTCGTATAACCCATTCCGAATATGTGATACGTCGTTATAATTGCATTGAAGATCGGTGTTGAAGACCCGGTATTTGCGAGAGCGATAGGATGACCTGTCGATTGTCTCTGCACTGAGTTGCAGCGGTATAGAGACTCCCTAAGTGATGGGAAATCCGATCAGGATTGTGAATATCCGGATTGCAAGGACTTCTTTGTAAGTGCCTTCGGTTTTGTTCGAGCCCGGAACAGACTTGTATGGATTCTGTGTCTGACATTACAAGTTGAGATATAAAGCCGATTTCTTTCAAATATATTTCTGTTGGTGGCGGAGAATTTATTCTTTTAGCTTAACACCCTTCTCTGAGACGTACGAGCTTAGAGGTTATGTAGTTGAATGTTATCAGCGATATATTCCCAATTTGGTAATGTGACATGCTGAGTGATGCTGAAATGATCATTGTGTTGATTATTTGTGATAGGATCGTTTATTTAATCGTCTATCCTTGTGATCATTTCTATGATCATTTGTTGACCCAAAGCATGGCTTTTGTATAAAGTATGTTTTTGTGGACGTGACTTCGTCGAGCCTCACACCCCGTGAATGGTCAAAACAGGAAAGATGCGGCAAGGTTATGAGGGGTAGCACCCTTTAGAATGTGTGCATTTCCTTCTGGAAAAGGGTGGTATCATGGTATGGAGCCCAGATACTTACTCATGTTGAAAACACTTTGTTATGATTATGTGAATTGATTACGAGCGCTCGGTGAAAAGGTCCCAAAGGACCGGGGGATGGCATATTCGGTCAGTTGTTACTCAGTTAGGGGTAACCCGGCCTTGTGTTGGTAGAGATCCGGTTTGGTTCTCGGGGATGTCCATCCAGAGGCATTCTCATGTGGCAATGGGAAGTTCCTTGGCCTGATCATTCGTTGGAAATCCAAAGAAACAATACGAAACTTGTACGGTTTTAGTTGTAGAACCTGCCATCTAATATGGTAGCTATTAGTAGGCATAATATAATGGTACCTATGCTGGCTAAGATTTATATTCTACTTTCGAAATTGTTTCCTACACTATGCACTAATAATAATATGAAATGTTCTTTTTAAATGCATATCAAGCATCTTTGACTATCATAAGGAGAAATCTCCTCCAAGTCTGCGTTTGCATTGTGTGTGTGGCGGGAGGTCTTATGGTAGTCTCATTTTTAAAAAGCATTGCGAATTGACTTTAAAAATATTCCTCTATTTTGTTTTCAAAGATAAATAAACTGTTTTGAGTTCTCACACCAGTCACATGACTGACTCGGAGTTTATTGTTTTCCTTCCTAAACTCTGGGTGCCCACCAATTTCCACACGGGCAGTCAAGAGTTAAGGTTTATCAGGATATTCTGGATATTCAGGAATTGCTGGAGGCAAGCTGATGGCATGGCGTATTACTAGTATATAGTATTCTTTTTCCGCTGCACTGTTGTTGTTGTTATTGTTGTACACTCTGATGATATGATGTAATGAAATGTGATGTAATGTAATAACTGATATAGTTCTTTGTTTAAAGATTATTCATTTATTATTATATGTTGTTCCGCTGCGAATTGTGAGATTCTGATGTTGTTCTGTTGTTTTCTGTTCCGTTCTATTTTCTATCTCTTCTCTATTCTCTTTTCCTTCTATTTTAAAATTTTCTATCTTATGTTTTCTCTTCCCTCTATTATCTATTTTCTTCTCTAAATCATCTCTCCTTTTCTTTTCTTAAATTCTTTTTAAAAAACCCTAACTATTCGGTTTTTCGGCAACGAAAAATCGACTCGTTACAGTATTTTGAAATAATGTACAGGCAACACTTGATGGCCACTGACAGATTCAATTTGATAATAAAAATATAATCCAAAGTGTTCATATTTCATTTTCTACACTGGTTATGACTTTGTTGCCAGCAGTGCAAGTGTTAACATTTGCTTTATGAAAAGAATGTGAACACTTCTTACAAATTGAATTAGATAACAACACGTGAATATGCTTTCACACAAGGCTAATGTATGTAAAACACTTGTTTTTCCAAAATGTGATAGCACGTTCCAAACAGGCTACTACAATTTTTGTTACCGACTTTACAACATTTATTTATTTAAAAATTTCTATTTAAAACATTCTCTCCGACAGTAATTCAAAAATCACGGTCATTACAGCTTTTAAAAATATTTATTACTACGGTAATAAAATCACGGTCGTTACAGACTCCCCTCCTTATAAAAATTGCGTCCCCGCAATTTTCATACTAGAAGCAGTCAATAACGCAACAATTTATCAAATCAAAGATTGAAAAGAAAAGATAGATACGGATACTCACCTCCACCCGAAGAGGAGAGAAAACCCGAATAAGAACGCTCGATAAATTCTATGGTTTCCCAAGTGCAATCTTTGGGGTTTGTGGACCATTGAATCTTCATGAGCGGAACTTCTTTGTTCCGAAGGCGTTTCACCTCCGTAGGTAGCACACGAATAGGATTTTGCACAATAGACAAGTCGGGTGAGATCTCAAGATCTTGCAACATATGAGGATCAATAACAGAATCTGAATCTCGAAGGCATCGACGGAGCTGAGATATATGAAATACGTCGTGAATTGCCGAAAACTGAACAGGTAGCGATACACGATAAGCAACTGGGCCAATGCGTTCCGTAATAGGAAATCGAACGCCGAAAATCCCAATTTGTTAGGGTAAAGAAGAAAAGAGATAGAAGAAGAAACAGAAAACACAGCACAGAATCTCACATTCGCAGCGGACTAAAATATAATATCAAATAATAGCATTTATACAATGAAAAGATGTATTTGTCAATTTATATACATTACATCAGAGTACAACCATTCACACATAAACTGGACAGTTATAATTGACTTCTCCCAGAATAAAAAACTCCAATACACAGCTGAATAAACTCCATACGTTCATGCCTTCCAACTCGCCTTCTGAACTCCAGAACGTCCTAACCTGAAAATCTGTAATATTTGGTCTGACCCGAGCATTACAAAAAAGTAACACCCAGGTCAGGCTGGAAACCAATGTGAGTAAACCCATATAAATTGAAATACTAAGTTATAATACATAGTTCAAACCAGGGTAACTCATACCTCACTACGAGTTCTTATCTTGTTATAATCAATATCTATTTCACAAAATTATGTCTAAGAATTGTTACCCAGTTTATATGGCCATGTTGCTTCATTTATTTCATTCTAGCCTGTTTGATTCTACAACCCAAAATTATAAAGAATTATTGTAGCTACTAATCAAAGTGGTTTCAAGTATGTGCTTATACCCGATCCAGATCTCTTCGAATCCATTGCCACCTTTAATCCAAGTGTGATGTCCCATAATTTTTGGCAATATCAATTTAATAATCTGAATTAAAAATTAAATTGATTTGATAATCTTTGTAATAAAATTTGAATTTAATTTAATAATCTAACTGAATGAATATTTAATTGGTGAATTTTTATCTTTTAAAACTAATAAATTGGTTTCTATTTATAATATAAATATTTGGATATATATTGTAAAAGAAAAAGCTTGGTTTGAATTTAATAAATAAATCTTGTTTTAAATTCTAATTTACATTTTAGTAATCTGGAAATTTGATTAATCTAATATAACTTTTCAAATCTATTTAATAAAATAACTATATGGTTTTAAAAATACTTTGGGTAAGTATTATTTATTTAAAATATCTTTAAATTTAGATTTTTAAATAAGATTAACAATAAAGATTTGTTTTATTTCTTTTTAAATATTATTTAATAAGTATAATTTGTAATTAGGTATGAAAGTTGAAAATACAACTAATAAATGAAACATTTATTCATTTAAATAATAAGTAATTTATAACCTCTTTTATGAATATATTTAAAATGATAAAAATTGTTATTTTCAAGTAATAGATGTGTGTATTGTTTTATTTATAAATATAAATGGTTTTATTTCTTTAAAATTAGCTATATATATAACTAAGTATTTATAAACTAATTAATTAAGTAAAAAGGCTTTTGTCTACATTTAAAAATAAGTAAAGATGAATAAAGAAAAGTGTAAGTATATCAAAGCTTCATTTAACATGTGTTAAGTTAATAAACAAGGAAATTTACAAATGTAAATAGTTAGGACAAGTGTCATATTATTTTTATTTTTCTTTGATTTTTAATAAATCATGAATTTAGTTTATAAACACTTGCCTTCTTTCTTTCCTTTTTCTTTTTCTCATTTTCATTTCATAGTAAAGAAAATTTTCAGCTGAAAACATTTCACTCTAAAGCAATCCTCATTTCAAAATAAAAAAAAATCAGTATTCAAACTCTTAATTTCAAAATGCAAATTTATAACCACTTCCTCTAAAACCAGTTTTCATCAACCTGTAACCAAGTTGCAAATCACTCTTCAAAATCATTCCCTATAACACATTTTCAAAATGCAAAGCATTGTCAAAGCAAATCTGAAGCTAACCGACACATTTTCAAACAAAAGCGAATGCATTCATTTCTTTAAAATCTGGAAGTCAAGCTACCAGCATGCATGCAGTTCTAATTTAGTTTTCAAAGCATCACAACAACTCAATTTTAAAAACAAAATTTCATTCAAGCATTCAAGAGTTCAAAAGATCTAAAGGCTTTTCAGATCTGGTGCTCTGTCTTATGTTAAGGTGAGTAACTTCACATTTTAAAAATTTAAGTATAAAAATTTGGTTGTTTGATTTATCCATGGAAATAAGTAGGATTGTATACATATTGTTAAATACATTGCTATGTATATATATGTATGAATGAGATGCATGTTTTTTTCACCTAAGTTACTGTCTGTTTGCAGTACAAGCTCAAGTTGATAAAAATTCTTTTTCTCTTGATCTGGTTGTTGTTATGACTTAGTATTTGAATGAAACTTGTTTGTTTCATCACAAATTTTAGATTAAAATTTTACTTAAGTTAAATAATAGTGAAATATCTCTGGAAATTAAAATAACCAAGCAAGTTTGAATATAAGTGAAAATTCAAACATTGTGATTCAATATTTCAGGGTTATAAATCAAATCATCATACAAAATCATGATTTTTTAAAAGCAAGATTACAATTTTAGTATTAAAATCAGAGAGCAGTTCTATATAGTCTGTATTGTGTACTTTGAGGTATCTCTGTTGCTACAAATGATCGGAGGTGTCAAGTTTGCTCCTGGAGGTGGAGGAGTGATGTAACAACCCTTGATTTTGACTATATATTTAAATTTGACTTTATTTCATTTTGAAATTAATTTAAATTTGTTTATTTGTGTGATATCATTTCTAAACATTCTTAAAATGAAAATGTAATTTTTCCAAAATTTACTGTATTTATTTCCTATTTTTAAAGGCTGTTTTCTAATTTTCTGGCATTTTCTTCATTTTAAATTTCTTTATTTTATTCTAAATTTGTTTTATTTGTGAAATTTCATCTCTAAATATTTTAAAAATAATAATAGAATTTTTCCAAAATTTACTGTATTGATTTCCTATTTTTAAGGGCTGTTTTCCCATTTTTTTTGCTACTTTCTGCATTAAAAATTATATTTAAATTAAATTTTAAATATTTATTTTGTGAATAAGATTTTGTTTTATGTTATTATTTATGTTTAAAAATACTTTACAAGCTCATATTAATTTTCTACAAATTATTTCATTTAATTTCAATTTTTCTAGTCTAGTTCACTGTTTTAACTATTTTTCCTTAATTTTAATCTATATAATTGATAAATGGTATATATATTTTTATATTTTTTTAAATTTTCGAAACTTTATCTGATAATATTGTTATTTCAGAATATATAAACTTTTATAAATAATTATAGGTAAATTGAAAGGGTTTGTGACCTTTTATTTCTAATGGCTTTTGATTTTCCTGCCTTTTCACATTTTTAACTTACTTTTGCCATCAATTAGCCATAATAACTCACATACTTCAGCTGCCTACCTCCATTATTCATTCACGTACATCATTTCTCATCTCATTAAAAAAAAATTCGGCCATCACTTTTTGAGAAGTTGGTAAAATTCTATTTTTCTTTTATCTCCTTTTGTTCACTTATGCTGATTTTTCGTTTGATTTGCACTTGATCTTCTTTATCATAGGATCGGCCATGCCCCTCTCCAGCCCCTGCCACCACCACCACCACCTGAGCACGCCACCAGCACCTCCTCCTCACTGACCATCCCCATCCGTACCACCCTTGGTGGTAGTTCCTTCACCAAGTTCACCAAACTCCAACATCTTGACCTAGCCAAGCACAAGCCTTCACATCCACCACTTCCACCACCCATGGCCGCCACCTACATGACCATCACCACCTCCAGCACCTCCAGCACCCTCTGCCACGTCACCACAGTGGACCCCACTCCTCTGGCCGTGACCACAGCAGCCTTGGCCGAGCTTTGTTTGCTTGAAACTTGTGATGTTGTTAGTAGTTACGCCTTGTTGTGTTGTTGTTCCATCTCCATAACTTTTGCCATCAACAAACTCATGTTAGGCCGACCTTAGCAACCCAGACCTGACCCAAAACCATTGTCTTAGACCTGTACTCCACCTCTGGCCGAGCCTATGGGATGTCGGAAGCAAGTGCAAAGCATTTCAGCTTTGTTTTATGAAGTTATTTCTAGCATAGTTTATCGTATTTTTGGTCTGAAACCTTATAATTGTTATATTGTTTTGTTTGATTGGTATTCAAGGGAATTAATCCTTAGCTCCTCCATTCGTATCTGTGTCGTGCTTTTGTGCTTGTGTAGATCCCGTTTGTGCAATTCGTCGTTGTGTCATCAACTCAAAACAGTGAGTTATTCTCACCAGACAGTTTTATACTTATCTGAATAGTAAATTGATCACTTGTGAATGTGTAAACTGCATCACTATATTATTATTTGCTATGTCACTATTATATGATGTTCACCCATGCTTAAACACCTATTATGACATTTGTTACTGTTATATTATGATGTTCTGTTATTTTATCCGTTTATCACACGGCAAGTTCCCTTTAGATTAGAATCACTATGGGTTGAAATGATACATACCCGAACGGACTTTAGAATAAGGGAAAATCATTATGGGCTGAAATGATAGGCCTGAATGATTTTCAAATTTATTTCATTTACTTGGGACTGGGGGTTTGAAATGATAAAACCCGGATTTTTCTTTGTAAATTACGGGTTGAAATGATATATTACCCGTATCACTTTTCCTAGTGTAGAAAATTATATACAGACCCGTAGTTAATATATTTTTCTAAAAATTTTAAAATTATTTTTGAAATGTAAATATTAAAATATTTTGATTTAAACCTAATTAAAAATGATTTTTGGTAAAATATTATTGATTTTCTGAATAATGACAAGTGAAATAAATTAACGAAAAGGTTAGAAAATTTTGAATGTAAGCTATTTTGGGAAATTTGATTTAATTATAATTTGAAATTAAATAGAATATGAAAGCATGATAAATTTATGATAATTTGAATTTAAAGGAATTTAAAGTGATTTTATATCATATTAATGATTTTAATAAAGTTGAAATGTGAAATGAATGAATATTTAAGTTGAAATTTTGAATTATAACTAAAATTGGAAATTGTGGAATTGACTTAAAAGTGAATTTTTAATTAAGTAGATAAAAATATAAACTAAGTTATATTTGAGAATTTTAACTTAAGTGTTAGGTTGAAATTTAAATGTAATGAATTTAAAATTGGACACTGCAATTTAATAAGTGAATTAGTGTTAAATATGAATTTTTAAATGGAAATCTAACTTTATGAAATCATGAAATTAAAGAAAATTAAATGATGGTTATAAAAGTAAAATTATGTGATTTTATAAGTTAAAAGTGAATTATAGAAAATATAATTGTTTGATTAAACTAAGTTTTCTTTCTTTGAAACTAATGTAACACTATTACAGCATTTTAAACGCTGTCTTTTGTTAAATTTAACTGTTTTGAATATAACTTTCTGTAGCAATTTCCAAATGCTGCGAAAGTTGAATTTTCACTGTTTTGATAAAATTAAGTGAATGAATGAACTTTGAAAGTTGAAAATTTTGGAAGTTTAATAATTTAATTATTAAATGTAATAACTTCACTTTTAAAGGATTTAAATGAAGTAATTTGTTGGAATTGAACTATTTTGAAATGTGAATGGTATTTTTAAATTGAATAAAAATGAATATGTTTTTCAAATGAAATGATAAGTTGATATTTTGAAATGGATTTGAAATGATATTGGATTTTGAGAAATAAATACCATTTTTGAAATTATAACTACGGGTTATAATAACGATTGGTTGTTAAAGAGACCGGGATCGGATATGGACATACTCTCTGTCGATACCGAAAACCACTTTAACAACTGTGTACGCGGTGGAGATTCCAGAATGAAGTAGGATGGTGACGACGTTCCTAAGGTACATTTCGTGAACCTAACTCCCGTGAGTTAGCATAAGGTGGCTAAAACAGGAGCGATCTCGGGCCAAAGGAGGTAGCACCTCTGGCCGAACACACTTCTTCGATACCATTCTATTACTGTTGTGATCGATTGGATGCACCCCTTGATTTTTGGAGTGTTGTTCGGGGTGGGCGTATGTGGCTGCTGCGTTAGCACCAGCCCGTGTGCGTAACTGGTATATCTACCCTAGCATTGCCTTGTGTGCCATGTCACCTACCATACCGAGCCTTTACTACGAGTTTGTCTTTCTCCCGTAGCCCGTGTGGTATCCTCTGACAGTCACCCGGAGTGGAGATGGCATGATATTGGATGGACTACTGGGACTATTATGTGTGAAGGGTGATATGGGTAGCCCGGAACGCTATTTAAAAGTATGTTTATTTTACTGTAGACATTAGTATAATAGCGAAATATTACTATATAGTAAATAGTTTAACGGATCCTTAGAGGATGGGCGGTCCCAGGCATCCTTTAAGTTACTTGTATCTTTATTACAGTTCACTTGAGTTGGTTTACATTATATAAGTATATATTGTCCTGACTCGAGTGTTTTGTGTTTTGCTTTACGCTCGGGTCAGCCTGAGTATTCACAGCTTTGGATTCTCTTCCTGGAGCTGGTCTTTCACTGGAGTTTCTACTTATCTACATATTTATCTACTTCTGTTTCAGCTGTATTAGTTTATCTCATGTATTAGTGAACTTCTATGTATTTGGGATTTCTATTCTGTTTTTTTTTCAGACTATATTATGTATTTGGGTTGAGACTCTGTTATAGTAGCTTCATGAACTACTATGTTATTTTATATTCCGCTGCGAGTTATTCTGTTTGTTCTGTGTCTGTGATTCTGTATATTTGATTTCATTTGCTCCAAATTTATTTACAATCTGTTATTTCGCATCATTCAAGTCCGACATGTGTGGATTATTGTCGATTTGAATGGTACGAAATTGGGGGTTGTTACAGTTGGTATCAGAGCTTTGGTTTTGGCAACCATTGCCTCTGCGGAGCAAAAACTCATTAGAGATAGGGTATTTCCACCCTAGAATGAGTGAAATCAATCTCAGAATCATATCTTTGTGAGAGACGTATTTTCAAAGTATAAAATGATTTTTCAAAATTTTTTCAAAGGATTTTCAAAGATTATTTGATATATATATATTTTTCTTGCTTTTAAAGGATTTTCAAATGTTTTCTAACTTTCCTTTCTTTCGTATCTATCTTATTAGGATCTTTTCTTTCTTTAAGATATTCATCCAAGTGTATTATCTTGCCTTATCTTAATTTGTCTTCGGCTTTTCTTTATTCTTATCCTAAATTCATTCTTGATATTTTTCAGGATGAATCGGGGAAATGCCAGAGTTAGGGGTCGCGGTATTGCCCCAGCTCCTCAACCTGTTGCTCCAGTCAGGTTCACTGTTCTTTGTAAGGAATTCTCTCAACTTGGTGGAACCCTATTCACCGGTTCATAGACTATCATTGAGGCTCAGCAGTGGTTGCGGAGTCTTGAGAGGATATTTACTGGTCTTGACATTACTGATGCTCAGAAGCGTCAGCTTGCAGCCTGGCAGTTGCATGATTCTGCTTTAGATTGGTGGGAGTCCGTTACGGCTAACACCGTCGAGGCTGATCTCACTTGGGAGCAGTTTAGGTATCCTTTGGGTTATCTTAATTTTGTTCCTATTTTTCCTTTATTTGAATCTATCTTAAGCCTGTTTTCTGTATCTCTTTTCCAGGGAGGCTTTTGTGGCAAAATGGATGCCAGAAGTCGGGAAATCTCAGCTTTATCGTGAGTTTATGGATCTGAAGCAGGATACCATGTCTTTTTCTGAGTATGAGAGGAAATTCAATGAACTTTCCAAGTTCGGTCCTGGCCTTATTGATACTCCTCTTAAGAAGAATGAGAAATTTATTGCTGGTTCTCGGCCAGAGTATTATAGTCGCCTTATTTCTCATGTTCATGGTTCTTTCACCCAGCTTATGGATATGGCTATTCGCTATGAGAATCCCACATCCAGAAGTCCTGCTGTTTCTGGTGCTCAGTCTTCCTCTGCAGTTTCCAAGAAGCGTAAGCCAAATTTCCTGCAGCAGAAGAAGAATTGGCAGAAGCGTCCTGGTTTGGGATCTTCATCATCTGCCCCTGCTCAGAGGCAACCAGTTGATCTCTCCTCCATCACTTTTTTTAGGTGTGATCAGAGAGGGCACTATGCCAATAGCTGTCCCACATTATCAGGTGCTGCAGTTCCTCCACCTGCTCAGTCGGCTAGACGTGATCTCTGCCATATCTGTCTCCAGCCAGGTCATTTTAAGAAGGATTACCCTACCCAGCAGAGGGGTACTCCTTCTGGTATATTTGCTGTCACTTCTGCCTCATCTCCAGTTCCTCCACCTGCCCCTGCTCCTAGTGATGACCAAGGTACACTCCAGGGTTCATTTACTTTATTTCGTCATCATGTTCGTCTGTTGTTTGATACTGGTGCTTCACACAGTTTTATTTCTGTTGATTTGTGTGATAAGTTTGAACATCTCCTTTCTCCTGAGTATACTTCTGTTCCATTATGTGTTTCAAATCCTATTGGGGGTCCTGCTAACCTTAATCGGATTTGTCGAGAGGTGAAACTTCTCCATTCTGATCATTGCTTTAGTGGTGATTTTTATATTCTGGGCTTCGATGCTTTTGATTTATTGCTTGGTCAGGATTGGTTAGTGAATCATAATGCTCATATCTCTTGTAAAGCCCGGTCTGTTTAGCTTGTTGATGATCAAGGGAATTCCTTGATTATTCAGTGCCGCATGCCTCAAGATTTTGCTGGCAACTTTATTTATTCTTTGGATTCTTCTTCCAGTGACCTTGATTCAACCCCTGTGGTTAGATTATATCCCGATGTATTTGGAGAAGTCATTTCTTTACCTCCGAAGCGAGAAATTGATTTTCGGATTGATCTTATTCCTGGTGCTCGACCTATTGTTCTTCCTCCTAGAAGAATGGCACCCTGCGAGAAGGTTGAGATGGGAAAGCAAATTGAAGACTTATCTTCCAAAGGTCTGATTAGGCCCAGTTTTATTGAATGGTGAGTTGCGGTAGTTTTTGTCACCAAATCTGATGGTTCACTTCGGATGTGTGTTGATTATAGGGAGCTGAACAAGCTCACTATGAAAAACAGATATCCTATGCCTCGTATCAATGATATGTTTGATCAGCTTCATGGTGCCACTATTTTCTCTCAGCTTGACCTTGCCACAGGTTTTCATCAGCTCGGGTTTGCTGATGATAGCATTCCCAAGACTGCTTTCCGCACCGAGAATGGATTTTATGAATGGTTAGTCATGCTTTTTGGTTTGACTAATGCTCCTGCTTTCTTTGTTGATTTGATGAATCGTGTTTTTCGTGATGTGCTTAATAAATTTGTGCTAGTCTTTGTTGATGATATCCTTGTCTTCTCTAAGACTAAGGATGAGCATAAGTCGCATTTGAAATATGTTCTTGAGACTCTCAGAAATCATCAGTTAAAGGCTAAATTTTCTAAATGCCCTTTCTGGAAGGATGAAGTCCGTTATCTCGGGCATATTGTTTCTAGTAATGGAGTCTCTGTTGATCCAGTTAAGATTGCTGCGATCAATGTAAGTCTTTCTTTTTTCTCTTTCTCTATCATTTTAATAATTCTATTTTTTCCTATTGCTTTATTTTTCCCCGATTTTTCCAGGATTGGGAAACTCCAAAGACTCCATCTGATATTCGTAGTTTTCTGGGCCTTGCCGGTTACTACCGGAGATTCATTGAGAATTTTGCTCGGATTGCTGCACCTCTCACAGGTTTAACTCGAAAGAATGCCAGATTTGTCTGGAGTGATAAGTGTAAGGCTGCATTCAGTGAGTTGAAGAGCAAGCTAACTTCCGCACCAGTTCTTACTGTTCCGAATGGGAGTGAGGGATTTACAGTTTATACTGATGCTAGTCGTGAGGGTTTGGGTGCTGTTCTCATGCAGGATGGTAGGGTTATTGCCTATGCCAGCCGTCAGTTGAAGACCCACGAAGCAAATTATGCTGCTCATGATTTAGAGTTACTTGCTGTTGTCTTTGCTTTGTAACTTTGGAGGCATCATCTTCTTGGAACCAAGTTTGAGCTTTTCACAGATCATCAGTCTCTGAGATTTATCTTCACCCAGAAGGATTTGAATCAGAGGCAAGTTCGTTGTCTTGTGTTTCTGGCTTCTTACGACCTCGACATTAACTATACTCCCGGTAAAGCTAATGTTGTGGCCGATGCTCTGAGTCGGAAGAAGGCTTTGTTGTGTCAGCTTGTTGTTTCTTCTTCTCCTCTTCTGGATCAGATTATGGCTAAGCAGGATGAGGATGAGATGCTTAGATTGATGAAGGAGAGTGTTCGTAGCAGAGTTGGTGGTAGTAGAGGTAGTAGTGGAGCTCAGATTGATGACAAAGGGATTTTGCGGATTAACGGCAGGATTTGTGTTCCGAAGGTTGATAGTTTGAGACAGGAGTTGCTTCAGGAAAATCATAGATCCAAACTTTCTATTCATCCTAGTGTGTCGAAGATGTATCAGGATATGAAGAGACTTTATTGGTGGAAGGGGATGAAGAGGGATATCTCTATCTTTGTTAGTCGGTGTGCGACTTGTCAGCAAGTCAAAGCCGATCACCAGAAGACCCCTGGTTTGTTGCAGCCCCTCGAGATTCCTAATTGGAAGTGGGAACAGGTTTCCATGGATTTCATCGATGGTTTACCGAGGACTCGGAAAGGCAATGAGAGTATCTGGGTTATTATTGATAGACTGACCAAGTCCGCTCATTTTATTCCGGTCAAGTCTATTCGTTCTGCTTCTAGTTTATCTGAGATTTACATGAGAGAGATCGTTCGTCTCCATGGTATTCCTCTCAGTATTGTTTGTGATCGTGACCCTATCTTTACTAGTCAGTTCTGGAAGGCTTTTCAGGAATCTTTGGGTACTCGTTTGAATCTGAGCACTGCTTATCATTCTCAGACCGACGGTCAGACGGAAAGAGTAAATCAGATTCTCGAGGATCTTCTTCGTGCTTGTGTACTTGATTATGGAGGATCTTGGGAAGATTATCTCCATCTTGCCGAATTTACCTACAATAATAGCTATCAGGTATTATCTTATCTTCTGTTTTCAGTCTATTCTTGATCTTTTTATCTATCTCATTCCATCTTTGCATTCAGGCCAGTCTCAAAATGTCTCCGTTTGCTGCTTTATACGGGCGACCTTGTAGATCTCCTTCTTGCTGGATTGAATCTGGTAATCGTTTGGTTCTTGGTCCTGAAGTGATTTTGAAAGCTTCTGAGAAAGTTGAGGAGATTAAGAAGAGGCTGAGAGTCGCTCAGGATAGACAAAAGAAATATGCTGATAGGCGTTGGCGAAATTTGGAATTTGCTGTTGGTGATCAGGTGTTCCTTAAAGTTTCTCCCTTGAGGAATGTCATTCGCTTTGGTCGTAGAGGGAAGCTTTCTCCCAGGTTCATTGGTCCTTTCCGCATCATGGAAAGAGTTGGTTCTTTGGCTTATCGTCTGGATTTGCTCGAGAAGCTTTCTGGAGTGCATGATGTATTCCATGTCTCACATCTTCGTCGTCATCTCCACGATCCATCTCTTATTGTCCAGCCTTCTGCTCTTGATAGTTTGGATATTGAGCCTAACCTGACTGTTGAGAGGAAGCCACTTCGTATTGTCGATAGAGATACGAAGCAGCTCAGAAGAAAATCTGTTAATCTGGTCAAAGTACAGTGGAGTACTGATGATCGAGATTGTACTTGGGAAACGGAGAAGAGCATTCGCGCTTCGAATCCGGAACTATTCGTTTCAGGTACTATTTTGTTTCTCTATCTTGTTTCTCTTTATTTTTCCTTTCCGTTCTTTTCGAGGACGAAAAGATTTGAGTGGGGGAGAGTGTAACAACCCTAGATTTTGACTATATATTTAAATTTGACTTTATTTCATTTTTAAATTAATTTAAATTTGTTTATTTGTGTGATATCATTTCTAAACATTCTTAAAATGAAAATGTAATTTTTCCAAAATTTACTGTATTTATTTCCTATTTTTAAAGGCTGTTTTCTAATTTTCTGCCATTTTCTTCATTTTAAATTTCTTTATTTTATTTTAAATTTGTTTTCTTTTTGAAATTTCATCTCTAAATATTTTAAAAATAATAATAGAATTTTTCCAAAATTTACTGTATTGATTTCCTATTTTTAAGGGCTGTTTTCCCCTTTTTTTTGCTATTTTCTGCATTAAAAATTATATTTAAATTAAATTTTAAATATTTATTTTGTGAATAAAATTTTGTTTTATGTTATTATTTATGTTTAAAAATACTTTACAAGCTCATATTAATTTTCTACAAATTATTTCATTTAATTTCAAATTTTCTAGTCTAGTTCACTGTTTTAACTATTTTTCCTTAATTTTAATCTATATAATTGATAAATGGTATATATATTTTTATTTTTATTTTAAAGTTTCGAAATTTTATCTGATAATATTGTTATTTCAGAATATATAAACTTTTATAAATAATTATAGGTAAATTGAAAGGGTTTGTGACCTTTTATTTCTAATGGCTTTTGATTTTCCTGCCTTTTCACATTTTTAACTTACTTTTGCCATCAATTAGCCATAATAACTCACATACTTCAGCTGCCTACCTCCATTATTCATTCACGTACATCATTTCTCATCTCATTAAAAAAATTTCGGCCATCACTTGTTGAGAAGTTGGTAAAATTCTATTTTTCTTTTATATCCTTTTGTTCACTTATGCTGATTTTTCGTTTGATTTGCACTTGATCTTCTTTATCATAGGATCGACCATGCCCCTCTCCAGCCCCTGCCACCACCACCACCACCTGAGCACGCCACCAGCACCTCCTCCTCACTGACCATCCCCATCCGTACTACCCTTGGTGGTAGTTCCTTCACCAAGTTCACCAAACTCCAACATCTTGACCTAGCCAAGCACAAGCCTTCACATCCACCACTTCCACCACCCATGGCCGCCACCTACATGACCACCACCACCTCCAGCACCTCCATCACCCTCTGCCACGTCACCATAATGGACCCCACTCCTCTGGCCGTGACCACAGCAGCCTTGGCCGAGCTTTGTTTGCTTGAAACTTGTGATGTTGTTAGTAGTTACGCCTTGTTGTGTTGTTGTTCCATCTCCATAACTTTTGCCATCAACAAACTCATGTTAGGCCGACCTTAGCAACCCAGACCTGACCCAAAACCATTGCCTTAGACCTGTACTCCACCTCTGGCCAAGCCTATGGGATGTCGGAAGCAAGTGCAAAGCATTTCAGCTTTGTTTTATGAAGTTATTTCTAGCATAGTTTATCGTATTTTTGGTCTGAAACCTTATAATTGTTATATTGTTTTGTTTGATTGGTATTCAAGGGAATTAATCCTTGGCTCCTCCATTCGTATCTGTGTCGTGCTTTTGTGTTTGTGTAGATCCCGTTTGTGCAATTCGTCGTTGTGTCATCAACTCAAAACAGTGAGTTATTCTCACCAGACAGTTTTATACTTATCTGAATAGTAAATTGATCACTTGTGAATATGTAAACTGCATCACTATATTATTATTTGCTATGTCACTATTATATGATGTTCACCCATGATTAAACACCTATTATGACATTTTTTACTGTTATATTATGCTGTTCTGTTATTTTATCCGTTTATCACACTGCAAGTTCCCTTTAGATTAGAATCACTATGGGTTGAAATGATACATACCCGAACGGACTTTAGAATAAGGGAAAATCATTATGGGCTGAAATGATAGGCCTGAATGATTTTCAAATTTATTTCATTTACTTGGGACTGCGGGTTTGAAACGATAAAACCCGGATTTTTCTTTGTAAATTACGGGTTGAAATGATATATCACCCGTATCACTTTTCCTAGTGTAGAAAATTATATACAAACCCGTAGTTAATATATTTTTCTAAAAATTTTAAAATTATTTTTGAAATGTAAATATTAAAATATTTTGATTTAAACCTAATTAAAAATGATTTTTGGTAAAATATTATTGATTTTCTGAATAATGACAAGTGAAATAAATTAACGAAAAGGTTAGAAAATTTTGAATGTAAGCTATTTTGGGAAATTTGATTTAATTATAATTTGAAATTAAATAGAATATGAAAGCATGATAAATTTATGATAATTTGAATTTAAAGGAATTTAAAGTGATTTTATATCATATTAATGATTTTAATGAAGTTGAAATGTGAAATGAATGAATATTTAAGTTGAAATTTTGAATTATAACTAAAATTGGAAATTGTGGAATTGACTTAAAAGTGAATTTTTAATTAAGTAAATAAAAATATAAACTAAGTTATATTTGAGAAATTTAACTTAAGTGTTAGGTTTTAAATTTCAATGTAATGAATTTAAAATTGGACACTGCAATTTAATAAGTGAATTAGTGTTAAATATGAATTTTTAAATGGAAATCTAACTTTATGAAATCATGAAATTAAAGAAAATTAAATGATGGTTATAAAAGTAAAATTATGTGATTTTATAAGTTAAAAGTGAATTATAGAAAATATAATTGTTTGATTAAACTAAGTTTTCTTTCTTTGAAACTAATGTAACACTATTACAGCATTTTAAACGCTGTCTTTTGTTAAATTTAACTGTTTTGAATATAACTTTCTGTAGCAATTTCCAAATGCTGCGAAAGTTGAATTTTCACTGTTTTGATAAAATTAAGTGAATGAATGAACTTTGAAAGTTGAAAATTTTGGAAGTTTAATAATTTAATTATTAAATGTAATAGCTTCACTTTTAAAGGATTTAAATGAAGTAATTTGTTGGAATTGAACTATTTTGAAATGTGAATGGTATTTTTAAATTGAATAAAAATGAATATGTTTTTCAAATGAAATGATAAGTTGATATTTTGAAATGGATTTGAAATGATATTGGATTTTGAGAAATAAATACCATTTTTGAAATTATAACTACGGGTTATAATAACGATTGGTTATTAAAGAGACCAGGATCGGATATGGACATACTCTCTGTCGATACCGAAAACCACTTTAACAACTGTGTGCGCGGTGGAGATTCCAGAATGAAGTAGGATGGTGACGACGTTCCTAAGGTACATTTCATGAACCTAACTCCCGTGAGTTAGCATAAGGTGGCTAAAACAGGAGCGATCTCGGGCCAAAGGAGGTAGCACCTCTGGCTGAACACACTTCTTCGATACCATTCTATTACTGTTGTGATCGATTGGGTCCACCCCTTGATTTTTGGAGTGTTGTTCGGGGTGGGCGTATGTGGCTGCTGCGTTACCACCAGCCCGTGTGCGTAATTGGTATATCTACCCTGGCATTGCCTTGTGTGCCGTGTCACCTACCATACCGAGCCTTTACTACGAGTTTGTCTTTCTCCCGTATCCCGTGTGGTATCCTCTGACAGTCACCCGGAGTGGAGATGGCATGATATTGGATGGACTACTGGGACTATTATGTGTGAAGGGTGATATGGGTAGCCCGGAACGCTATTTAAAAGTATGTTTATTTTACTGTAGACATTAGTATAATAGCGAAATATTACTATATAGTAAATAGTTTAACGGATCCTTAGAGGATGGGCGGTCCCAGGCATCCTTTAAGTTACTTGTATCTTTATTACAGTTCACTTGAGTTGGTTTACATTATATAAGTATATATTGTCCTGACTCGAGTGTTTTGTGTTTTGCTTTACGCTCGGGTCAGCCTGAGTATTCACAGCTTTGGATTCTCTTCCTGGAGCTGGTCTTTCACTGTAGTTTCTACTTATCTACATATTTATCTACTTTTGTTTCAGCTGCATTAGTTTATCTCATGTATTAGTGAACTTCTATGTATTTGGGATTTCTATTCTGTTGTTTTTTTCAGACTATATTATGTATTTGGTTTGAGACTCTGTTATAGTAGCTTCATGAACTACTATGTTATTTTATATTCTGCTGCGAGTTATTCTGTTTGTTCTGTGTCTGTGATTCTGTATATTTGATTTCATTTGCTCCAAATTTATTTACAATCTGTTATTTCGCATCATTCAAGTCCGACATGTGTGGATTATTGTCGATTTGAATGGTATGAAATTAGGGGTTGTTACAAGTGATCAGGGATGAGGGGAAAATTACCTGATTATGGTGCATTTCATTTTGGAGGCGGTGGTTATGATTTGAAGTTTAGAACCCTAGTTTATCTGGGCGAGGTAAAATTGATTACTTCGGCATTTGTAGTTGATTGATTTCAACAATATTTTGGGTAATGATAGTATGGTAGCTGACGAAGGCATGGATGAAGTTGTAGGATTTCTGATGGCTGGAGATGCGGGAACGAGGCGTTACCAGGTGAGGTGGTGATTCCTGTTCTTGTTTCCAGGTTTGGGGTTTTAAACTCGAAATTGATTTCGATTTATAGCATCGATGTGATGATCGGATTCTGGTGAAAGGATGGTCGTCGTTCTGCTCGAGGGTGTGGTGTCGACAGGAGATGGTCGGCCCCACCGTGCATGTGCACTAGTTTTCTGATGATCTGTGTTGTTTAGTTTGAGGGGTTGCAGGATTTTTTTTACTCGCGTTTGTCTCGAGTGATTCGAGTTTTAACTCGAAGTAGTGTGGGTTTGAACCCGAAGTCATCAAGGCTTGGCTTGAGTATAAGGTTTGGTTACAGGTTTTTAATAACTAAACTTGTTCTATTTGTAAATTTTAAAAATGAAGTTTAAATTTGTAAATTAAAACTTTAAACTAAGATTTAAACCTGAGTTTGAATCTGAATTCAAGTAGTTTGAATCTTAGTTTTGAAATGATTTAAATTTTGAAATTTAAATTTGGTTTTAACAACTTTTAAGTGTTTAAGTGAATTTGGTTTAAATTTAAACTGAAAAGTTTAAACTGTAAAATAGAAATTTAAAATAAGTTTAAATCTAGTTTTAAAATCTGGAATTTGAGTTTGAATTTCAGTTTTTAAAATAAAATAAAGTTTTTAAATTTAAATTGTTTTAACTACTTTAAAAATGGTTAAATGGTTTGAATTTTAAAATGAAGATTTAAAATGTAAGTAAAGCCTTAAAGATTTAAGTTAAATCTGGAATCAAGATTCAATCTGTATTTCAGTTTTGAAATTAAAGGAAAATTCTAAATTGGAATTGTTTTAAATAACTTGGAATGTTTAAAGTGTATTTTTAAATTGATGTGAATTTAAAAATGAATTTGGTTTTAAATTCATTTAAACTTCTTTTATAAAATGAATATTTCTCGAACTTCTGAGATAAAAAGGTTTTTGAATTGTTTTTAAACTTTATTTAAGTTAAATTTGTATTCATTTTAAAATCTTAAATTTAAAATGAAATTTAAAATGAAATTTAAAATGAAATTTAAAATGAAATTTAAAGTAAATTTGAAAACAAATTGTTTTTAAATGCTTTGATTAAGTAAGAAATGTTTTGTAAAGATAAATAGAATTTAATGATTTGGATTCATTAAATTATTAAGTTAGTTAAAATGTGTAACGACCCGTGAATTAATAATATTTAATAAATTAATTTGATATAAATTTTAATTTGTTTAAGAATAAATGTAGAAATTGATATAGTGATTGTAATTTAATGTTGACAATTAAATACTTATATGGCATGGATTGAATTAACGTAAATTGGTGGGTGGCTATTAGTTATAATTAGCTGATTAAATGGTATTAATGAAATGATAACTGGATTGGATTGCAATTTAATAAACATTAGAAAATTTATTAAGTGAACTAAATTTGTTAAAGTTCATAAGTTATGTAATTCAATTTAGTAGAAACTCTAAATGTATAAACGAAGATTTAAATAAACGCTAAATTAAACTATGTGAATGGGTGATTTATGTGGATTGAGGAAATTTGTAATTTAATAAATGAATGCACTAAGTATGTAGAAATTTATGCACCAAAATATTTTCATTTATAGGATTATTGCAGAAGTGTACCCATTTATCTAATGTATATAAATGAATCTAATTAATTATTTTGGTTATTGTTGTGTCTAGTCAATAAAAGGAGAACTTTCAGACAATAAATTTATAAACGAATAAATTTATAGAAACGTAGTAACGGAAGAGTGGATATTATAGTAACGTAAACGTATTGTAGGGTAATAATTAAGTATAGGCTTGTAAATTAGATTTTATGACGATAAATGTGGATAATGCAAATTGTCACAATTTGATTTAAAGTTAATTTTAAGAAACAAACAAACGTTGAATCTGTGAATGTAGTACAAATATTAACTTGAATGGTGTTCATTAATACAAAGATGTAATTAGTAAGATAGTAATAATTTATGCCTGTAGTGAAAAGAAATCTAATAGAGACATAAACTCTAATTATATAAAGGAGTATAGATCTGAACAAATTTATGAAGATTGATAAGGACAGTGTTTGTAATCAAGTTTGGTTATTGATATTTGAAAGATAGAGATGTGTAAATACGTTAATGAATTTATAATGGGAAGGAATGGTAGAATGAAAAGAATATATATAATAATAAGCAATTGATTCAATTAAGGGAATTAAATTATAATAAATGGTCATTTAATAAATTTAACGTTCTGTGAGAAATCATAATAATTGTGTAAAATCAGTACAAGTTGGAAATGCATAAACCTTAATAAACATTCTAACTTAATAAATTTATGCAAATGTGGGAATTAGTTATAAGCGTGTAATTATGGGTATGATAACAATTAGTATAAAATACCTATATATTGGAAACACATTTGTAAAGCATAATTAATTGAGTTGGTGAATTGGGAATGAATTCAAAGTATATGAACATTTATGTTATATAAATAAGAATTAATGCAGTAGCTAAATTTGTGAAATCTAAATCTATGGAACAAAGGGTGTAAGATCTTTACTGATGGAAATTAACGTTACAGGTAGTGTAAATTCCTATTTTAATAAGACTATGGGTTATAGTAAAGATTTTAAATCAAGATTTGGCTACGTGAATAAAAAGAATGAAGGTAATTGAGTTATTGCAATTAAGAAAATTTAAACGTTTATTTATACGTTAAGTAAAACTTAAGTTGGGATTTAAAATATTTGTGTATATTAATTTCATGCATTTGGCTATAATGGATTTAATAATAAAAATGAAACAGTGAAATCAAATGGATATAAAGATTTCAATTATACCTTGAAATTCATATTCACTATAAAAGGTTAATTGGAACCAAAGTAGTTAATATAGGAATCAAGCCTTATTTATCAATTTGGATTTGTTGCAATAGTTAATTCCATAAAATAAAGTTAAAGCTAATTCAAATTTAGTTGGACCATTGTTGATATAACTTTAGAAAGCAAGATTTTATTTATAATTTGAATATTAAATCCAACAAAGGGTATTTACTACAAATAAAATAGAATTAAACGTAAAATATTACGTTATTGAATTTAAAATGGAATTTGTAAACAATTGAGTGAATTTAATAAATTTATCAAACTTATAATGTTGAATTCGTTAAGATTGGAATTAATAATAGTAAAGAAGAATGAGGGAAGAATAATTTGAAAACATAGCAATAGATATTAATGTAAGGTTACCTTAAATAAGTTAAGGCAAACCAATGGAGAATAATGTAGATACCTTTATAATACGATGTTTGTGTGTAAAGGAAATGGGAATAAAGTTATTAATAATTTGGAATTTTATTTATGGTAAAAAGTTTATTTGCAATCAAATGAGTTGGAATGGAAGTCAAATCTATTTATCTAATTGGATTTAAGTGAGAGTATAAGAGTATATGATTTAATAATTGGGTTTTTGCGAATAAAATTTATAATTCCCAAATAATAAGAAAACGCAGAAATTAACACTACAAAATTGATATACTTATAAATTTTAATTCACATCCAAGCTTGGAAAACCATTTGGGATTGTTTGAATTATATAAGTCACAAAATTTGGCCAATATTAGAAGTTGAAACATAAAAACTGGATTTATAATTTATTTTAATTTATTTAATAAATATTAAAAATAGCCATTTTTGGGCCATAGTTTATTCCGTACGTTCGCGTATCCAGTCTAGCTACCCTACCTCTAGCCTATCTATAAAAATACAGTTATAAACCCTAGCTCCCTTCTTTTTTCATCTGTTGTACGTTCATTTTCTTCAACCTTCTTTCTTCCTCAATGTATACATCTCAGATCCAATTTCAAATTGCAAAATTCAATGAAAATTCAAACACCTCAGAAAATTTTCAAAAAAATTTATGTTGATGTTTTCGATACGCGTAATCTCATGGTGAAATTCGTTTTTCAATTGGAGCTGTCGTTCATCCAGAATAAATTCAAACAGCCCCAAAACCGTTCATCATCATCGCACAAAACTTCATCGGATCGAGAAACGGTTTCTGGGTATTGGAGAGGGGACTGAGGGGGTTAGATCTATATGGTTCGTTGGTCGAATCGACGGTCGGATTTTGGTCAAAAAGGGACGTGTTGGGTTCGTTTCTCTCTGTTGCGTGCAAATTGGTGCCTGCGCGTGAAGCCTGGGAGAGAAGGTGACGTGGCGTAGTAAGTTGTTAATTGTGTGTCGTTTCTATTTATTTTTCAATTTGAATTCAATCATCATTTTTCGCCATAACTTTCTCATACGAAGTCGGATTCACACGAAATTTCTTTTGTTAGGATCGTAATTTAATTCCGGACTTGATGACGCTGGTTTGGACGAATTCCGAGACGGGCGAATTTTTTGGTTTAAATCGAATTTTAAATTCGATTTAAATTCAAAAGGTGAGTGTTTTAACCCACTCACAATTACTAGAAGCTTTTATGTTTGTTAAATAAGTTTTAGAAATGAATAGAAATTTATTTATGGGTATCTGGCATGTTTATTTCATTCATATCTGTTGAATTGCATTTTATTAAATTTAACTGTTAATTTAATTGATTTATTGCGTATTAATTGACTGTTGGAAATTATTGTTGCATATGAATTGCTAGTTAACAGTTGTATAAATTGTTACTGAATAAACTGTTAGATTAATAGTTGATAAATTTAATTTGAATAAACTGCCAGTTATCACCTGTTATATATGATCACATATATAATTGTTATTGATTGATATTGATCGATGTGTGATTGGATGATGGATGTGTTGTTGAATGAATGTTTTATTTGGATATCATTAAACTGCAAGTTAGTATGCATTTACATTTCATTCGGGATTGCGGTTTGAAATGATATACAACCGCAGTTTTATTTTTTAAATTGCGGATTGAAATGATAAATATCCGTATCACTTGACCATAGGATAGAAAACTATATACAGGCACCGCGGTCTATATATAACTATTTTTAATGAGATTTCTATGGTTTGGATGGAATACGGTTTATAAAAATCTTAAATTTTATACTGAATAAATGTTTTCTTCCATATTTATATACATATGAAGTTGAAAAATTTGAAATAAAAAGGTGTATAAATCTCTTTATTAAAATGGAAGAAAATTTAGAAAATGGAGTTTGATAATTTATATCCTATGTTTAAATGTTAAGTTGGAAATTTTAAGATAGTATATTTACAATTGGATTTTTCCCAAAATAAATTGAAATGAATATTCTAGTATAATTTGAATTGGAAAATATATATATTTTATTACTAGAAATTGAAGTCTTATTATTTATGGATTTTATGTGAATGTTCAAAACTAATTAATAGAACATTTGATTTGTTGAAAGAATAAAAATCCAACTTTAGTTGAAATATTAACCCTCAAGATGGATATAAAAATATATAAAATTGGAATGGTTGGGACTTGAAATAATATTTTGGATTATGGTTTTAACATTGAGTAAAGAAATATTCACAAAGCCATGTAAATTATTTTCCGTACAAAGTAACCATAAAGTTAAATCACTTATTTTATATATTGTTGAATATCCAAACCATTTAGTTTTGAAAGTAATGGTTTTAAAAACTATGGATTTCGAAGTATTATGTTGAAAGTTAATGTTCAAATATTTGGTTACAAGGAATTATAAATTTTAAAAGTGGCATAATTTTTGGAAAAGATTTATATTTGGGAAATGATATCATTGATTTGGGTTTTATAAAAATAATATCAAAATGAATCTTTTTGGGTTTTAAAGAAGAAATGATATCGTAATATTATGGTTTTGAAATGGATTTTATTTTGGTTTTAAAAGTATAAACTATTTTTAAATGACCGCGGTGTTATAATAACGATTGGTTGGCAAAGAGACCGGGATCGGATATGGACATACTCTCTGTCGATACCGAAAACCACTTTGACTAACCGTGTACGCGGTGGAGATTCCAGAATGAAGTGGGTGGTGGCGACGTTTCCTGTAAGGTAAATACGTGGACCCAACTCCCGTGAGTTGGCATAAGGTGGCTAAAACAGGAGCGATTCTCAGGCCAATGAGGTCATTCCTCTGATCGGACGCTCCTCTTCGATATTATACTTTGACTTGGATTTGATTCAGTGGCCACTTCTATATTTTGATTTTGGGGAGTTAGTCCGAGGTGGGCGGTAACTGCGGCTACGCGTTTCCACCAGCCTGGATAGCAATTGGTATATCTACCCTGGCATTGCCTAGTTGTGCCGTGTCACCTACCATATCGAGCCTTTACTACGAGTTTCTATTTGTGTCGTACCTATGGAGTATCCTTTGGTAGCTTCCCGATCAGGAGGTATTACGGTACTGTATAGACTATTGGCATTTTACGTGTTAAGGTGGAAAATGTAAAGCCTTAACGCTATTTAAAAGTAAGTTTATTTTACAATTAGACACTATTATAATAGCGCAATATACTACATAGTAAATAGTTTAACGGATCCTTAGGAGATGTAAATCCCGAGCATCTCTTGAGTTACTGTACTCATATTTATTTCTGTTTATTTAACTCACATAAGATTTTCTAGTCTGACTCGAGTGTTTTTGTCTTTTCAAATTCGCTCGGGTCAGTCCGAGCGTTTCAGGATAGCAGATTTTAGCATTGGAGGACGAAGACGAAGAATCAGTATTATTTTACATATAGTATTGCACCACACTCTTTCTATTCCGCTGCATTGCTTGTATTGTTATGTGTAACTCTGATATTTATTGTAAAAGAAGAATCAAGCTTTTGTAAACTGTTTATGAAACTGTATATTTGTTATTATATTTTATCCTTCCGCTGTGAGATTCTATTTTCGTTTTATTTCTTCTCCATTTTTCTTATTTACCCCATAACAATCCGCCCTTGCGTATGCTTTGAATTGGGACAAGTGTCGGTTTAAAGTGTGCGGAAAGAGTGGACGTTACATCTGGTATCAGAGCCAGGTTTAGCGATAAACCTTGGCTTTGTGGGGTTTGACTCTTTGTTAATAGGGTAGAAATATCCTATGGGAGTCGCTGAGTGTATATATATGAGAGAGCGTATTTGTTAGTATTAATAAAAAGATTTTTATATTGTGTTAATCTGTTCCGCTTTGTATTTATAAATTCTGGTTGATGCATGGGACGCTATGTCATCAATAGGGATTTCTAAACACTTAATAGGACAGACCGACATAATATTTGTTTTAATATAGGTGAATGAAAGAATTTTGCCTATTATATTTTCTATATATAAAAATATTTTATAAAGATATATATATATATATATATATATATATATTTGGTTGCTATGGATTGGGTGTTAGGAAAAAAAATATTTTATAATAAATTGAAGCTAAGTTGAAATTATAATAAATCAAATGGGAGATTTTAGAACTTAAGTCCGGGATTTTGAAAATCTGCTTTCAAAGGATTTATGAAATATAATGATTTGGTTTATAAGTATTTTCTTATATAAGTATTTAGTATAATTTGGAAGAATTGTTTTAAAGAAGATTTTGGAGAGAATAAATTTTGTACTTTCCTCTCTGTCGCTGGAAAATAATTTCGGTGATGGCGGCCGCATCATCGACTTTCATTTTCGGGTTTCGAAGGGGAAATGCTACTGTAGTGAATTCTACTACAGATTTATTTGAAATTTTCTAAAAAAAATTTCTTTTATTGCTCTAACTATAATTAGAGATATTGAGTTGTAAGAACTTATTTATCTATTATTTGAAAATAAATTGAAATTTAACCCGGTACTTAATTCTAAATTTTTCCGTTAATTAATTGTTTAAAATTTGTTAGTGAAATAAAAGTTAAGTAATAAATGAATTGAAACCTCTAATTGAAATAAGAGAATAATTGCAAAGCTATAAAGATGAATTTGCATACATATGAGACAAAGAGTAATATGGATAAACATTAAATTTAATTAAAAGAATGGAGATTAAACTTGTATAAGTTCAATTGCAATTTCCTTAACATAAATAACTTACCCAAATATAAAAGTTGAAGTGTTAAATGAGAAACTAGAATTGAATATTTTACAAGTAGGAATTTAGGAAAAATGAAGTATTCAATAAATTACTGTTATAATAAGAATTTAATGGTATAAACTTAGGTTATAATTGAAATTTTACTGAAAAGGGTTAAGAATTATTAATAGATGATATGAACCTAAGTATATAAATGAAATTCAAAATAAGAATTGATTGTATGATTATTGATTTAAGTATGTTTTAATTTTCCCTATTCTAATATAATGGAATATAGGAAAAATTAAATGACTGCAATTCATAGTCAATGGATAAATAAAAACTTCCACTTATAAGAATGAATGTTAGCAGATTTAGAATTTAAGGGAAATCTTACAAGTGTAGAGTAAGGAAATGAAGATATTCAAATAATTGTTGTTATTAATGAGAATTTATTTTATAAACTTAAGTAATAAAAAGGAAATACAAATATAATGAATTTTGTGATAGTTGGAAAATAAAACTTGTAAGAAACAAAGAAATTCCTCCATAAATGAAGGAAAGAAAATTTAACCACTGAATTATGAAATAAATGTATAATAAGCTATCTTGATGTTGGTTTGAATTGTTTGGTTGATGTATGATTTCAAAAATTTGAACCCGAACAACTGATTGTTTGTTGGATTGAACGACTGTTTGTTGTGGCGTGTGATGTTTGTTAAAATGTATGGTTGTTGCAATTGATTGGATATGAAGGATTGAATCTACCCAAACATTTCACTGTAAAATAAATATTTAACTTTTAGATTATATAAGTGAATACAGGTGATGGAAGCCACTGCTATTGCTTTGGTTCCATAAAAATATAAGTGTATTGCCTGACAAATAGGTACGTTTTCGGATTACGTTTAAAGCGCTGTTTTATATATTTTCCCATGTGGGATATTTTATTTGGATAATATGTGTAATATATTTGTATACTTGGATATTATATTTTCTCCAGAGTCCCTCCGTACAAAGGAGACTCTGCCAAAATTTTCAGAAAATTTTGGACTTAGAATTTTGTGAAAATATTTTTCCAACTTTAATAATTCAAGTATTAAAGGATATAATGATTATAAAACAAGTGTATTTCATTAAAGGGAATTAATCCAGTAAAATATTGTTTATAAGTTAATATTTGAAATAAGATGCACTATTTTATTCTTCCTTCTCCCTTATTTTCCTTTTCGGGGACGAAAAGTTTTGAGTGGGGGAGAGTGTAACGACCCGTGAATTAATAATATTTAATAAATTAATTTGATATAAATTTTAATTTGTTTAAGAATAAATGTAGAAATTGATATAGTGATTGTAATTTAATGTTGACAATTAAATACTTATATGGCATGGATTGAATTAACGTAAATTGGTGGGTGGCTATTAGTTATAATTAGCTGATTAAATGGTATTAATGAAATGATAACTAGATTGGATTGCAATTTAATAAACATTAGAAAATTTATTAAGTGAACTAAATTTGTTAAAGTTCATAAGTTGTGTAATTCAATTTAGTAGAAACTCTAAATGTATAAACGAAGATTTAAATAAACGCTAAATTAAACTATGTGAATGGGTGATTTATGTGGATTGAGGAAATTTGTAATTTAATAAATGAATGCACTAAGTATGTAGAAATTTATGCACCAAAATATTTTCATTTATAGGATTATTGCAGAAGTGTACCCATTTATCTAATGTATATAAATGAATCTAATTAATTATTTTGGTTATTGTTGTGTCTAGTCAATAAAAGGAGAACTTTCAGACAATAAATTTATAAACGAATAAATTTATAGAAACGTAGTAACGGAAGAGTGGATATTATAGTAACATAAACGTATTGTAGGGTAATAATTAAGTATAGGCTTGTAAATTAGATTTTATGACGATAAATGTGGATAATGCAAATTGTCACAATTTGATTTAAAGTTAATTTTAAGAAACAAACAAACGTTGAATTTGTGAATGTAGTACAAATATTAACTTGAATGGTGTTCATTAATACAAAGATGTAATTAGTAAGATAGTAATAATTTATGCCTGTAGTGAAAAGAAATCTAATAGAGACATAAACTCTAATTATATAAAGGAGTATAGATCTGAACAAATTTATGAAGATTGATAAGGACAGTGTTTGTAATCAAGTTTGGTTATTGATATTTGAAAGATAGAGATGTGTAAATACGTTAATGAATTTATAATGGGAAGGAATGGTAGAATGAAAAGAATATATATAATAATAAGCAATTGATTCAATTAAGGGAATTAAATTATAATAAATGGTCATTTAATAAATTTAACGTTCTGTGAGAAATCATAATAATTGTGTAAAATCAGTACAAGTTGGAAATGCATAAACCTTAATAAACATTCTAACTTAATAAATTTATGCAAATGTAGGAATTAGTTATAAGCGTGTAATTATGGGTATGATAACAATTAGTATAACATACCTATATATTGGAAACACATTTGTAAAGCATAATTAATTGAGTTGGTGAATTGGGAATGAATTCAAAGTATATGAACATTTATGTTATATAAATAAGAATTAATGCAGTAGCTAAATTTGTGAAATCTAAATCTATGGAACAAAGGGTGTAAGATCTTTACTGATGGAAATTAACGTTACAGGTAGTGTAAATTCCTATTTTAATAAGACTATGGGTTATAGTAAAGATTTTAAATCAAGATTTGGCTACGTGAATAAAAAGAATGAAGGTAATTGAGTTATTGCAATTAAGAAAATTTAAACGTTTATTTATACGTTAAGTAAAACTTAAGTTGGGATTTAAAATATTTGTGTATATTAATTTCATGCATTTGGTTATAATGGATTTAATAATAAAAATGAAACAGTGAAATCAAATGGATATAAAGATTTCAATTATACCTTGAAATTCATATTCACTATAAAAGGTTAATTGGAACCAAAGTAGTTAATATAGGAATCAAGCCTTATTTATCAATTTGGATTTATTGCAATAGTTAATTCCATAAAATAAAGTTAAAGCAAATTCAAATTTAGTTGGACCATTGTTGATATAACTTTAGAAAGCAAGATTTTATTTATAATTTGAATATTAAATCCAACAAAGGGTATTTACTACAAATAAAATAGAATTAAACGTAAAATATTACGTTATTGAATTTAAAATGGAATTTGTAAACAATTGAGTGAATTTAATAAATTTATCAAACTTATAATGTTGAATTCGTTAAGATTGGAATTAATAATAGTAAAGAAGAATGAGGGAAGAATAATTTGAAAACATAGCAATAGATATTAATGTAAGGTTACCTTAAATAAGTTAAGGCAAACCAATGGAGAATAATGTAGATACCTTTATAATATGATGTTTGTGTGTAAAGGAAATGGGAATAAATTTATTAATAATTTGGAATTTTATTTATGGTAAAAAGTTTATTTGCAATCAAATGAGTTGGAATGGAAGTCAAATCTATTTATCTAATTGGATTTAAGTGAGAGTATAAGAGTATATGATTTAATAATTGGGTTTTTGCGAATAAAATTTATAATTCCCAAATAATAAGAAAACGCAGAAATTAACACTGCAAAATTGATATACTTATAAATTTTAATTCACATCCAAGCTTGGAAAACCATTTGGGATTGTTTGAATTATATAAGTCACAAAATTTGGCCAATATTAGAAGTTGAAACATAAAAACTGGATTTATAATTTATTTTAATTTATTTAATAAATATTAAAAATAGCCATTTTTGGGCCATAGTTTATTCCGTATGTTCACGTATCCAGTCTAGCTACCCTACCTCTAGCCTATCTATAAATATACAGTTATAAACCCTACCTCCCTTCTTTTTTCATCTGTTGTACGTTCATTTTCTTCAACCTTCTTTCTTCCTCAATGTATACATCTCAGATCCAATTTCAAATTGCAAAATTCAGTGAAAATTCGAACACCTCAGAAAATTTTCAAAAAAATTTATGTTGATGTTTTCGATACGCGTAATCTCATGGTGAAATTCGTTTTTCAATTGGAGCTGTCGTTCATCCAGAATAAATTCAAACAGCCCCAAAACCGTTCATCATCATCGCACAAAACTTCATCGGATCGAGAAACGGTTTCTGGGTATTGGAGAGGGGACTGAGGGGGTTAGATCTATATGGTTCGTTGGTCGAATCAACGGTCGGATTTTGGTCAAAAAGGGACGTGTTGGGTTCGTTTCTCTCTGTTGCGTGCAAATTGGTGCCTGCGCGTGAAGCCTGGGAGAGAAGGTGACGTGGCGTAGTAAGTTGTTAATTGTGTGTCGTTTCTATTTATTTTTCAATTTGAATTCAATCATCATTTTTCGCCATAACTTTCTCATACGAAGTCGGATTCACACGAAATTTCTTTTGTTAGGATCGTAATTTAATTCCGGACTTGATGACGCTGGTTTGGACGAATTCCGAGACGGGCGAATTTTTGGGTTTAAATCGAATTTTAAATTCGATTTAAATTCAAAAGGTGAGTGTTTTAACCCACTCACAATTACTAGAAGCTTTTATGTTTGTTAAATAAGTTTTAGAAATGAATAGAAATTTATTTATGGGTATCTGGCATGTTTATTTCATTCATATCTGTTGAATTGCATTTTATTAAATTTAACTGTTAATTTAATTGATTTATTGCGTATTAATTGACTGTTGGAAATTATTGTTGCATATGAGCTAGTTAACAGTTATATAAATTATTACTGAATAAACTGTTAGATTAATAGTTGATAAATTTAATTTGAATAAACTGCCAGTTATCACCTGTTATATATGATCACATATATAATTGTTATTGATTGATATTGATCGATGTGTGATTGGATGATGGATGTGTTGTTGAATGAATGTTTTATTTGGATATCATTAAACTGCAAGTTAGTATGCATTTACATTTCATTCGGGATTGCGGTTTGAAATGATATACAACCGCAGTTTTATTTTTTAAATTGCGGATTGAAATGATAAATATCCGTATAGCTTGACCATAGGATAGAAAACTATATACAGGCACCGCGGTCTATATATAACTATTTTTAATGAGATTTCTATGGTTTGGATGGAATACGGTTTATAAAAATCTTAAATTTTATACTGAATAAATGTTTTCTTCCATATTTATATACATATGAAGTTGAAAAATTTGAAATAAAAAGGTGTATAAATCTCTTTATTAAAATGGAAGAAAATTTAGAAAATGGAGTTTGATAATTTATATCCTATGTTTAAATGTTAAGTTGGAAATTTTAAGATAGTATATTTACAATTGGATTTTTCCCAAAATAAATTGAAATGAATATTCTAGTATAATTTGAATTGGAAAATATATATATTTTATTACTAGAAATTGAAGTCTTATTATTTATGGATTTTATGTGAATGTTCAAAACTAATTAATAGAACATTTGATTTGTTGAAAGAATAAAAATCCAACTTTAGTTGAAATATTAACCCTCAAGATGGATATAAAAATATATAAAATTGGAATGGTTGGGACTTGAAATAATATTTTGGATTATGGTTTTAACATTGAGTAAAGAAATATTCACAAAGCCATGTAAATTATTTTCCGTACAAAGTAACCATAAAGTTAAATCACTTATTTTATATATTGTTGAATATACAAACCATTTAGTTTTGAAAGTAATGGTTTTAAAAACTATGGATTTCGAAGTATTATGTTGAAAGTTAATGTTCAAATATTTGGTTACAAGGAATTATAAATTTTAAAAGTGGCATAAGTTTTGGAAAAGATTTATATTTGGGAAATGATATCATTGATTTGGGTTTTATAAAAATAATATCAAAATGAATCTTTTTGGGTTTTAAAGAAGAAATGATATCGTAATATTATGGTTTTGAAATGGATTTTATTTTGGTTTTAAAAGTATAAACTATTTTTAAATGACCGCGGTGTTATAATAACGATTGGTTGGCAAAGAGACCGGGATCGGATATGGACATACTCTCTGTCGATACCGAAAACCACTTTGACTAACCGTGTACGCGGTGGAGATTCCAGAATGAAGTGGGTGGTGGCGACGTTTCCTGTAAGGTAAATACGTGGACCCAACTCCCGTGAGTTGGCATAAGGTGGCTAAAACAGGAGCGATTCTCAGGCCAATGAGGTCATTCCTCTGATCGGACGCTCCTCTTCGATATTATACTTTGACTTGGATTTGATTCAGTGGCCACTTCTATATTTTGATTTTGGGGAGTTAGTCCGAGGTGGGCGGTAACTGCGGCTACGCGTTTCCACCAGCCTGGATAGCAATTGGTATATCTACCCTGGCATTGCCTAGTTGTGCCGTGTCACCTACCATATCGAGCCTTTACTACGAGTTTCTATTTGTGTCGTACCTATGGAGTATCCTCTGGTAGCTTCCCGATCAGGAGGTATTACGGTACTGTATAGACTATTGGCATTTTACGTGTTAAGGTGGAAAATGTAAAGCCTTAACGCTATTTAAAAGTAAGTTTATTTTACAATTAGACACTATTATAATAGCGCAATATACTACATAGTAAATAGTTTAACGGATCCTTAGGAGATGTAAATCCCGAGCATCTCTTGAGTTACTGTACTCATATTTATTTCTGTTTATTTAACTCACATAAGATTTTCTAGTCTGACTCGAGTGTTTTTGTCTTTTCAAATTCGCTCGGGTCAGTCCGAGCGTTTCAGGATAGCAGATTTTAGCATTGGAGGACGAAGACGAAGAATCAGTATTATTTTACATATAGTATTGCACCACACTCTTTCTATTCCGCTGCATTGCTTGTATTGTTATGTGTAACTCTGATATTTATTGTAAAAGAAGAATCAAGCTTTTGTAAACTGTTTATGAAACTGTATATTTGTTATTATATTTTATCCTTCCGCTGTGAGATTCTATTTTCGTTTTATTTCTTCTCCATTTTTCTTATTTACCCCATAACAATCCGCCCTTGCGTATGCTTTGAATTGGGACAAGTGTCGGTTTAAAGTGTGCGGAAAGAGTGGACGTTACAAAATGGATAATTAATTATTTAATTAATTAATGATATGGATGATTAATTAAGTAACTAAGAGTTTTTAAATTAATTAACTATGGTTTAAGATTAATTAGTGAGGAATAATTAATTTGTAATTAAGGATTATTAATGAGAATATTAATTAATAATTGGAGATTAATTAATCAAGTAATTAATGATTAATTAAGTTATAGTGAACACTTAATTTATTAAATAATTAGGATTAATTAATGGATTATTAAAGATTAATTAATTTGAGATTAATAATGATAAAAGTAAGTTTAATTACTTAAGGAAAGTAATTAAAGAACTGTTAATGGTTAATGAAGGTCATTAAGTTGAGATCATTTGACAATTAATTAATGTGATTAATTTTATAATTAATTAGATTAGTTAATTAATGATAATCATTTGTGAAATTGTTTAAGTTTAATTACTTAATAGAAGTAATTAATCAATTAATTACTTAATGTAATTAATTGATTTTAATGTGATTAGTTTAAGTTAATTAATTAAGTTTAATTAATTTAAACACTGGATGATTTGATAATAATTACTTAATGTAATTAATGGAGTGTAATTACTTAGTGAAGTAATTAATTGATACTACTGAATGGAAGTAATATTTATTAAATTACTTAGTAATTAATCAAGGAATTAATTAAAGATAATTAATTAACGAGTAATTAATTTATTTAATGAAGTAATTAAGGGTAGTTAATTACTGAATGTGGTTAATCAAGTGTGATTAATAAATGTGGTTTAATTAGAGATTAATTACTTAATTAAATGCAATTTGGGTTTTAATATAATTAATGATGTAATTAAGGGTTGATTAATTAAGATTAATTAATCAATAATAAGTAATTAAGATAATTAATTAATGTAATTAATTAAGGATTGATGTAACTAATTATAGTTAATTAGTTAATGAAGTAATTAAAGGTTAATTACTGTAAATGGTTAAGAGTAATTAATTTGTGAAATTAATTAAAGGGTAATTACTTGAATGTAATTAAAGGATAATTAATCAAGGGAGATTAATTAAGGTGAATAATTAGAGGATAATCAATTAATTAATTTATAATTAATTAATGGTTACGTAAGCAAGATTTATATTGATGAAGTAATTAATTTAATTTATTTTAAATTAATTAGTGATGAAGAAATTAATTTAATCCATTTTAAATTAATTATAGATGATGTGATTAAGTAAATCATTGCTTATGTATGGATGGATGATAATTGATTTCCTTGAATAGTTAGAGATCTTAGATATGAGATAAGTGTTGTTGTGTGGTATGGATGCTTTGGTTGCATTGGGATGATAATATGGATTATCTGTTTATGATGATAATGTTGATTATCTATTGCGAATCTTTGAATTATCCATCTGTGTGTATATAGATAATAGAATTGAATTGTTTTAAACTTTAAACAACTTGGCCTTAAAAGATATGTTTTGTATTCGGTAAGACTGGGATTGGGTTTCCATATTTGGATATCCAAAAACCACATCGATCCAAATTAACGATAGGTCGTGAATCTCAAGTGAAGATGAAGATTCAGAGTGCAAGGGTTATCTTCGTTAACTCTGGGGTGATTCCAAAATGAGTGTAACGAGATAATGCCTTCGGTTTCGTTCGAACCCGGAATGAACTTGTATGGATTAAATGCTTTCAGAACATCGTCAGGTAGACGACGAGCATTCTAAGTGATGTGTTCTTATAAGGTAATCGTAGCCTCAAGCCTCATCAACCGGGAATGGTTAAAACAGGGGAGGTGCAGCAAGGCTAAGTGGGTCATGCCCAAGTAGGACGAGATTTACCCCTGTCTAGATGTCCCTTTTATTTCGGCTGTGTGGTGCGGTTGCTGATCACAACTGTGAGGTGGTCTTGTTCGGCACTGTTAAGTAAGGAATGGTTCCGACTTTGTGTTGCAGGGGATTGGGAGTAATCCTCGGTACGGTGATCTAGGCCCCGTACTGTGACGGGAGGTACCCCAGTAGCCCTGCCATTGTATGGATCCAAAATCCAATAAGTGCCATCGGTTTTGATTGTATTACCCACTTTTGTGGCTAGTAGCTGGAATTTAATAGATGTAACAATTTCGGCTATTTCTTATTTACTTGAAAATCCTAGACCTATTATAATATCACTGGATTTCCTATCAACTGTTTTGGTTAGCGTAAGGTAAAAACTTTTCCATGTTTATGTGTGGGAAGTCTTACGTGATACCTTTCTTTTCAAAGGTTTTTTAAAGTTTAGCAACCTTAACCTGTTATTCACACCAGACCCATGTCTGACCCGGAGTTTATTTCTGTTTTTCTTAAACTCTTGGGTACTTAAATTTTTACGAGCAGCCAAGGGATTCAGGTTAGCTTTGACGAATTGTGGAGGAGCAATGGAGCAGGAGGCTTCTGCGTTGTAGTTATATAGTGTTCTGCTGTGTTGGTATCTCTGAGTGGTTTTTTTGTATTGTATTGAGTTGTAATAACTAGACATGTGTTTATAACTGTCTAGTATGAGATGTATTGTCTATGTGACTCTGATAGCTGTTGTATATTATGTAATACTTATGTTATTAATATAATTTATTCCTTCCACTGTTGAGATTCTGATGTTATTTCTTCTTTCTCTTCTTTCTTTTCTCTTTTCTATTCCTTTCTTTCTTAAAGATGATGCAACTTTCTGGTCGTTGAAAGTCAGGTCGTCTCACCAAGTTGCTTAAGTGAATACAATTCAAGTTTAAATACAGGATGACAATACACAGCAATACATCACCGATAATTAACCCATATTATCACAGTTCAACCCAACCATATCATATCATAGAACATCATAATTTATCAGACTAGGGACATTAATTCGAACATTCAATACAATTTTAATCATTCATAAGCAAGATTAATTTTTCACCCAGTCTAATGAATTTAATTAACATAAAATAAATTAATTATCCTAAAATCCTGCTTAGTTAACATTACTTAAACCATTGATTATTCTTTCATCATTTAATCATTCACATAATTGATTAACCTTTAGTTACTTATATTAATTAATGATCTTTTAATTACTGATTATTTATCCTGAATTATTAATTAATTATACTTTATTCATCAATTAATTAACCCTAATTGTTCTTTAATTACTTATATTAAGTAATTATTCTTTAAGTAATTATCCTTTAATTATTTTCAATAATTAATTAATATTTAATAACTTAAATCTTTAATTAATTATTAGATAAACCATTTATCTTAATTAATTACTTAATTATCATTAAAAATCTTTATTTAATAAACCTTGTAATTAATTATCATTAACATATAAATTAAAAACATTTAATCTTCTCGATTAACTTCTTAATTACAACATTAAGTTTATTTAAAATAAACTTTTAAAAATAAAGGTTATATATGTATTAAAACATTTTAAACTTAATTAATTTAAAATAATTTATTTTAAAATCTTTAAATAATCCTAAACTTAAATAAACACATATTATATCAAAAAATAAGCTTACGAAAATTTGTTAAAATTTGGTTCATTTAAACTTTTATAAAACTTGCTTTATTTAAATTTTTTAAAACTGACTCAACCTATACTCGAGACCATCCCGAGTTCACCCCCGAGCCAAACGCCAGTTTTCCCGAGTCTTCCCCTAGTAAATTCCTTCCCCTTCCTTTTATACTTTATTTTATTTTAAAAACTTAAAAACCTGTTACATACACGAGAACACCCGATCACAACCCCGAGCCACCACACTATTTTCCCGAGATCAACTTCGCGTCAAACACCATCTTCCCCAATCCCAACCTACTGACGCAACCCAGAAACATGTGCACGTGCACAAGTGATCTGACCAACTTCGATCCATGCTCCGACCATCGACATGTCGACGACCACTCCCTCAGTCAACACGAATACCTAGTTCATTGAATCGATCACGAAATCAAAATCGAGCTTGATCAAACCCACTTGAACAAAACTGGTTACCCAAGAATTTCCTCGACCGCCGATTCCAATCACTAGAAGCTCGAAATCCCGACTATAGCCTCGCCGTAGACCCATGCTTCGTTTCCCCCACACCTGATCGAGTCCGATGCTCCATCGACGACGATCTAGCCTTGCAAAGCCAACCGACCCAAAACTACTCTAAAACCCTACCTTGCCATTGTCCCGCCACCATGGTGGTAGAAAAAATCAACGAGCATTTTTTCCAAGATCCCCACCATCCTAGCTACCTCTGGAAGTGGCCTTGACTACCCACCTTGCTCCGATCATCATAAATTTCCACAATCCTCTTTTCTGTTCAACTCATGAATGCTCTCGATTTATAAGTTTAAAAATCTTGATTTCACCTTCAAAATTCATGGTTTTCGAAATCAATCTAGATGATATAAGCGAATCTTCAATTCATGCAAGTCGAAATTTTGATAAGTTTTGAATTTCCTTGTATATTCTTTCTTCCAGTTAACAACCACCTCAAATTTTAGTTGAAAATATTTTTAAAACCTATATCTTGTTGTTTCATACATATTTGTTTATATATCTAAGTCTAAAAAGAATTGAAGGAAGAGAAATTTAATTTTTAAATTTGTTATGAAGCCTGTAAACTAGAACAGAGCAAACATACTGATACACAGACATGCACACAAACATCCATATACATATATATATGCATTCATATTTACACTTATGCAAACACTTATCACAACTTTACTTCAAGTATTATTACATGCATCCGGATTTTAAAACAAATTTAAACCTTTAAAAGAAAATTGTTTACTCACAATGAAAATGAAAACAGAGAAAGCTTGGAAGTCTGGAAAAAATCTGAACTTAAAAGCTAGAAATGCTTGATTCTTTGATCTGCTTTGTACTTTGAATCTGAACTTGAATTTGATTGGAAATTGAGTTGAATCATTACTTGATCTAAATCAGGTTGAAAACTTGGAGTGTTGTTTGCTTTAGTTTTTATTCTCATCTGGTTTTGGTTTCTTTAGTTTTGATTTGAAAAATATAAGATAGAAAAGGAAAGAGAGAGTAGAGGTAGAGATATATAGCCAAGTTATATTTATTTTAAAATGAAAAGAAAATAATTAAAAAAATGTGACACTTGTTAAATTAGCCTACACTTGTTAGTTTCATGTAATAATTAGCTTACATTTCTAATTTTGCATGAATTTATGTTTTAATACGTTTTTATTCAATTTTTATATTTTCAATTAGTTTTTATATGGTTTATGTGTTTACATTTAAACTCTTCCTTTTTTTAATATTAATATAATCTTTAGAGAAAACAAATTATACACTAATAAGTGATCATATATACAAATACTAGTTTTAAAATATAGAGTTTTAAATCCCATTTATTTTTAAGATATTTATTTTCAATCTTATACACATAAACAATTAGAAATTTGAGAAATCATATTTTATTTTGTTTGGAAAGATGAGTTTTGCAAATTTATAAAATTATATTAGAAGATTATCAAATAAATATTTATTCATATATATATATATATATATATGTATGTATATATATATACTATCAGAACTATAAATTTAGTATCTCAAAATAAAAACCAGTTTATTATCCAGTTATCAAATATCCAAAAATCCAGGTTATCATAGAGGGCTCACTTTGGGGTTGAGGTATTAAATGGTTGATAGTCTGCCTCCCTTTATTTAAGAAGTATTTAGTGGCCGAGGTTTTATTTCGGGTAGTCCCATGCTTATATATATAGCCATATATAGTTATACCTCGAAGAAGGTATAACATTTCGTACGCGTAGATGGAATTACACAGAATAGCCGTGAATAAGGGACATAATACTTAAATAGAAGCTTAAATAAGTGTTATGGATAATGTGTAATTTTTCAATCACTAGAAAATTGTTCCGATCCCTTCCTTATTACAACCCATAGGATAGATTTAGAGGATTAGGCTACTGGTGTAACATGGTAACTGCAGATGGTAAAGTCTTCTCATGCATGCTCAGTACTTGCAAGGAAATCAGATACTAAAGGAATGATATTGATTCCAATGTAATAACCTTGGTCAACACTATGTTCTTTTATATTTTCTATTCTGCTGTGATTTTATGTAGATAGCTCTTCGATATACTTATGTTCATATAGGTTACCAAAATCAACGATTCCACTCTAATGGACATGAGTATCGATTTAGTCAAAATTCAGGCCTGTTAAGATGCAGGTTGTTATGTCAAGGGTTGGGTCTTTATTTATGGAGGTTGAAGAGTGGCATAGCTAGCATGGGTTGGTTGATCGAAGTTGACGTAGATTGATGACTTGGAAAAATGAATGGTCAAGATGGTGCCACTTTTCATCATCTCAATATTATAGTAGTTCATAGGGATTGCTATCTTCGCAATAGTGTCAACAAAGATGGCATAGTTGTATGAGAGTGGTTTGAAGCTTTATTACTATAATGACACAGAATTTGAACACTTCCTCTTTAAATATTTGAATTATTTAAATACTTGAATCTTGATTTTAAGCGATTAAATAGATTTTATAACCTTTTTAACCCCCTTTTAATTAATAACTAATGATGGTAAACTTTTTTGAAACATGTTTTCAAAAATAACTTTGAAAAAATATCGATAGTATGATTGAAAATTGTTTTATCAATAAATATCTTTTTATCTGATAAAATTTGTTTAAACTTGTTGTGCTTGCCTAATACTAATGTGTCATTAATTAGCAATTAGTAACAGTGTTATGGCTAACTAAATCACTTGATGATGTAAGAAATGATGTCAAAGAAGGTACTCATGGAAATAGGTATTTTGGGAAGCCTCATAGGTAGAGTAATGATGTGTAAAGTAGAAGCTTTGGCCAGGAAGGTTTGGGAGGTGGTATTGACCTCCCAAAAAAATTTATAAATACCCTTCATAGGTTCACAAAGTGGGGATGCATGTTAGGATCCACAAATGTTAGCTTTCTATATACTCTTCTTCTTTTCTCTTTATCTTTCTCAAATCACCACAAACTAAGCCCAAACTTGTCCAAAATTTGGCCTAAGACAACATAACAACTAAGGAATATACCTCAAACGATAAAGGAAAGGAGCACAAAGTGAGGAATCATGAGAGGGCCGTGAGCAATTATGGAGGAAGGAGGAGGCATAGTGCAAAATGGAGGGAAATGTTCGATCTTTTGCATGTTGGTGGTTGTAGGAAGTGTTCATGTGATTCTAGGTGGCTTGTGCTTGTGTTATCTTGGTTTTAGGGTGAGATAATTCACTATTGAATGATACATATTGTGTGTATATGTTGTGTGTTTGAATATAATGAAAGTAAAGAACAATGCAAGTGATAACTTGTAACAACCCTGTATTTTGTGATTATTTTAATTTTATATTTTAATTATTTTAATTGAAATTCTTGATGTAAAAATTTTATTTTATTTAAAAAAATGAATAAATTTTGTTATTTTAAATATAAACTTTTATTTTTATGTGAATTATAATTTCAAACCTGAATAAATAGAATATTTTCCAGAAATGTGAATTTTGGTCAATATGGTCAAACTTTGACTTTTAAATTTAAAATTTAAATATTTGAATTTTTGAATTTTATCTTTTATTATGAAAATAAATTAAATTTCAAGAATACTGCTTTTTATTTCGTTGAAATCTGGTTAATATTGTGAAAGTTATGCTTTTTCAATATTGTGTGTAAATTGTTTTATTTAACAAAATTGTTTATTTTAATTTATATGTATAATGTTTTTGTTTGTCATATCATGTTCTAATATTTTTAATATGACATGCAATGTATATGATTTTATTTTTAAAACATTTTTGAAGTACAGTTATAATTTTCAAATGTTAATTGTATATTGTTTATATTTTAAATTCTATTTTCAATTATTAAGCTATTTTCTTAGTTGTTTTCTTTAAAATATTTATTTATTTTCTTTTTCACTTTATTTTGTTTTCATTTTTATTTTATTTATTGATTTTTTATTTTATTTATTTTGTTTAAAATAAATTGGAAATTGAAGAGGCAAGACCCTTTCATTTGCATGTGACTTTTCACTTACCTTTGGCTTTACACCTTCTTTTGACTTTCCATTGAGTAGCCGCCCATTTTCCTATGCATTGCCATGCATTTTTCTTTGTTATTTGATGTGAAATTCTTTCTCTCCATTTCTACAACTCATGGCTATCTTCAAAAGAAAAAAATGGGAATGGGCTTCTTTTGCTTATCTTTCCTTCTTCTTTTTCTATGATTTTGCCTTGCTTCTTCTTCAAGCTCGCTCGGCCACTACTCCACCACCCACCACCGACCACCACCCCACCTTCTACAGCAGCACCATCAGCCTCTTCTCTGATCAAGTCCAGGCCGTGACCCCCATTTGAGCTTGCACCAAAACTCCACCAAAAAGCATGATAGCCGACCTTAGCTTCACTCTACCCATCTTCTATCACTTCGGCCACCCTCTTAGCCGCCACCACCACCGGCAGCTACATCTCCTTTGGCCACCACTTCAGATATGTCAAGACCTGACCTAAGCATAGCCGAGCCCTATGATGACCAAGCCGAGCCAAGTGGTGCATTCAAATCGGTTTAGATGCTTGTATCTCTTATAATTCCAAACTCTATCTCTTAAGACCGAATGTAGATTTACCTTAGAAAATCCACATCGATCTTATTCTTTAAGTCATGGTTGTCCCGGATAAGCTTGCCCACGATTTATATAAGCTTATCCATCTCCATATTTTGTTATTCAACATCTTTTCTTTTGTTTCCAATCTATCTTCAAACATTTTGAATTGTACTTGTAAATCTATATTTAAATTATTTTATATATTGTGTTGTTTGAGTTGTTGATGTTGATTTGGGCTTCCGATCGATTCGTCTGATCAACGCTATCGATAGGATTTCCAAAACACTTGAACAGAGAAAACTGACACAATATAGTTTTTTTTTTCAAATTTAGTAATGAAACAAATTTTGTAACTATATTATAAATTATTCTGGATTTTTGTTGAATTGGTTGTTAAGAAATAATAATTGATTTATATATCATTATCTCTTGTTTCATATATAAATAATTGAACTATAAGCAGTGTTATAAATTTATTTGGAAATTTAAAATGAATTTAAAACAAGAATTTGAGAACTTAATTTCCGATGGTTTCAAACCTTGTATTTAAATTTTTAAAGGATATATTATTTAAAGTATTTTTGAATGGAAGTTTGTTTCCAAAGAATTTTAAAGCTTAAATTAGTGCTCTTCTCTTTGTCGCTGGAAAATAATTTTGGTGATCACTGCAGCATCATCGACATTCATTTTCGAGTTTCGAAGTGAAGAGACCATTCTGTAGTCTTGCTACAATTTTGTTTTGGGGAATTTAATTGATTTGAATTTCTAAAATAAGACTGGATTTATAACATATGCTGATATATGATTTAAATTTGAATTGATATATATATATAGTATATGTGAATTTATTTATCTTTAAATAGTTTGGAATTTATTGGAAATATAATTCCTAAATTTTATCTTGAAAGATAATTTCAAGTATAATTTCAAGATTTGGATAAATAGTCAAGCATGAAATGATTGAATTAGAAGGTTTTATTTGTATAATACACAATTTCATTCCAATATAACTTACCTAAGTTATACAAAAGTTGAATATGTAATTGGATAATATACAATATAAAAAGATTTTATAAATAACATTTGAGGGTTTATAATAAATGTTATACACTTAAATTTTAGTTATAAAAAGATTAACAGAGGTAAATAAAGAAAAAGGGGTAATGGAATAATTTACAATATAAAATGATGTTAAAGGAACTAAGAATAAATTTAAAGCAGTTACAATAAGTGTAAATATATTTAATATAGGTGATAAAATATATTTAGAGGAATAAATTTAATTTTAATTAGGAATAAGAAGAATTAAATTTATTGAGTACATTTTGAGTATAATAAATGATTTTTTCAAATCCATGATTTTAGAGATTGTTAATTTAGGATAATTGGATGATAAGATAATGAAATAAGAGATGGTTAAGATTTATTTACCTTATGTAAAATTAATTATCAATTTAAGTAGAAATCTTCATGGTTTCAAATTTATTACCTTATTTTGTTTTTCAAACTTTCTTTTGGTTGTCCTTATTTCCCTTATCATGCTACAGAATGGGGGAGGCTATTGCTTAAACCAGTTTGTTTGGAAATCTTTCTATAATCTTTGGCACTCATTTTTGAATTTGAGCACTGCTTGCCATCCACAGACCGTCGGTCAGGTGGAAAGGGTGAATCAGATTCAAGAAGATCTTTTTCGTGCTTGTATTCTTGATTCTGGAGGATCTTGGGAAGATCATCTCCACCTTGTCAAACTTACCTATAACAATAGTTATCAGGTATAATTTCAATCTTCTTGTCATCTTGTCTTAATCCTATTTCATTCTATCTTTTTCTATGTTTTCCCGTACCTCATTACTTTTCGGGGACGAAATGTTTTAAGTGGGGGAGAGCGCAACAACCCTGTATTTTGTGATTATTTTAATTTTTTATTTAATTATTTAATTTGAAATTATTGATTTAAAAACTTTATTTCATTTAATAAAAATGAATAAATTTTGTTATTGGAAAAATATATACTTTGATTTTTATGTGAATTATAATTTCAAACCTGAATAATTAGAATATTTTCCAGAAATTTGAATTTTGGTCAATATGGTCAAACTTTGACTTTTAAATTTAAAATTTAAATATTATAATTTTTTAATTTTATCTTTTATAATGAAAATAAATTAAATTTCAAGAATACTGCTTTTTGTTTCGTTGAAATCTGATTAATATTGTGAAAGTTATGCTTTTTTCAATATTGTGTGTAAATTGTTTTATTTAACAAAATTGTTTATTTTAAATATATAAATAATATTTTTTTTTGTCATATCATGTTCTAGTATGTGTAATATGACATGTTATGTATATAATTTTATTTTTAAAATATTTTTAAAGTATAGTTATAATTTTCAAATGTTAATTGTATATTGTTTATATTTTTAAATTATAGTTTCAATTATTAAGCTATTTTCTTAATTATTTTCTATTTTTCCTTAAATTATTTATTTATTTTATTTTTCATTTTATTTTGTCTTCATTTTTATTTTATTTACTGAATTTTTATTTGCTTTATTTTGTTTAAAAGAAATTGGAAATTGAAGAGACAAAACCCTTTCATTTGCATGTGACTTTTCACTTGCCTTTGGCTTTACATCTTCTTTTGACTTTTCATTGAGTAGCCGCCCATTTTCCTATGCATTGCCGTGCAATTTTCTTTGTGTTTTCATGTGAAATACTTTCTTTCCATTTCTAGAACTCACGGCTATCTTCAAAAGAAAAAAAAGGGAAATTGGATTCTTTTGCTTATCTTTCCTTCTTCTTTTTCTATGATTTTGCCTTGCTTCTTCTTCAAGCTTGCTCGGCCACTACTCCACCACTTCACCACCAACTAACACCCTACCTTCTACAGCAGCACCATCAGCCTCTTCTCTGATCAAGTCTAGGCCGTGACCTCCATTTGATCTTGCACCAAAACTCCACCAAAAAGCATGCTAGCCGACCTTAGCTTCACTCTACCCTTCTTCTATCACTTCGGCCACCCCCTTAGCCACCACCAGCGGCTACACCTCCTCTGGCCACCATTTCAGATATGTCTAGACCTGACCTAAGCATGGCCGAGCCCTATGATGACCAAGCCGAGCCAAGTGGTGCATTCAAACCCTTTCTTTTGCCTTGGCCTTTGCATTCTTCACTTTGCAACACCTACCTTCTTCATCTCCTTGCATAGCCGTGATTTTTGATGCCAAACCCGGGCCAAAGCACCATCATGGCCGTGCATATGAATCTCCTAGGCCAAGCTCTTGAATGTTTAAAGAAAGGTCAAGTCATTTTTTCCTTTGTTAATTTCAATTTCCAGTTGTTTCAATGATATTTTTGTGTTGTAAATATATGATTACACTGTCTTGTTTGATTTGTTGCTTACAAGATCATTATCTTGGCTCTCTCTGTCATTTGAATCAAATTGTGCCGTATCGTGCCATATCGTGCTTTCTGGAATCTATTCTGTGTGTTTTGATTTGCTAATTCCAACTTGAAAAGGTGAGTCCTTCTCACTCTGGCATTTTTACTTATGAAATAGTGAATCGATGACAAGTGTTTAGTAAATAAAAATGTTATGCAAGTAAATGATGATTATATGATATGCTATGCCATGTTACTACCATGTTAACTTTGTTAATTATCACCTGACTTATGATATATGACATTATATTGTGAAATTAACATGTTAGTTTAACTGTTTATATTGTTTATGCATATGATCACACTGCAAGTTCCCTATTAGAATAGAATCGCTATGGGTTGAAATGATACATACCGAACGGACTTTAGAATAGGAAAAAATTGTTATGGGCTGAAATGATAGGCCTGAGCGATTTTTATTTATTTTTTATTTACTTGGGATTGCGGGTTTGAAATGATAGAACCCGGGTTTTCTTTTTAAATTGCGGATTTGATACATATCCGTATCACTTGACCTAGGTTAGAAAATTTTATACAGACCCCGTGGTATATTTTTAAATGATATTTCATAAGATATGTATTTTCAAAGTATGAAGTTTGATTTAAAAATATATATTTTATGGTTTTGAGAAGGCAAAATATTAAGTTTTGAATTTGTGAACTTATGTACGTAAATTTGAAGCAAATGTGATTTTTGAATTTAAAAAAAATATTTTTTTAAATGTAAGTAAATAATGGATATTAAATTTGAAGTTTTGAAATGATATTTAAATTAAAATGTTAAGTTCTATTAAATTTATAAGTTAGAAAACAATGAATTTTGACTTAACAAATGAAAGTGAGTTTTAAATCGGATATTTGAATTATAAAATTTTGTTATGATAAATCATATATTAAATTGATTTAAATGAGAAATTTTGAAGTCTAGAAATATGATTTATAAGTTTAAAATAACAAAAATTTGAAGCGTTAATGTTTCTGAAGTTATAATAAAGTCTTAATAGCATTTTTAAATGCTGTTGTTTTTGAATTTAACTATGTTGAAATAACTAAATATCTATTACGGCATTTTATAAATGCCGTTGTTTTTGAACTAAACTATTTGGAAACTATAAGCTATGATAGCACTTTATAAATACTGTCGTTGCTATAATTTGACAATGTTTTGAATGTTATAGATTTTAACACTATTTGAGTTATATTTTAAAGGTGTTAAATGATTTAACTTTTGGAATTGATTATTTGTGAAATTAAGGAGTTTGAATATATATTTAATAATTAAATTTGAATTTTTAAGGAATTTAAATTGAATTTGAATTTAAATAAGGTTTACTTGGTTATATGTTAATTTGAATGAAATGAAATGAGATGAATGAAATTTTGAATGAAATTTTGAAATGTGTTTTGAAATGATATTTAAAATTGAATATTTGAATGTAAGAATGATAATGAATTTATAATGGATTTGGAAGGAAATGATTTTGAAATGGCTTTGAATGACATAATCTTTATTTTGGTAAAGAATGTGAATTTGGAATGATATTTGATTTTGATTTATTCGATAATATTAGTATGAAAGGATATTTAGTTTATTGGTAATTTGAGTTTATTTAAATAATATTGGATTTATGAAATGAATATCTCAAAACTAAGTAATAATGAAGTTAAATCACAGTTATATGAAATTATAAAAATTAGTTTTGAAATGTGGGATATTAAAGCTTTGAAATATAAAAATTAAATAGTTTATTTTGTGGATCAAATCTATATTTGAAATTTATAGATTTGAAATGGTTTGTTGGGAAACTGAATTGAGTTAAAACTGATGGTTTGAATTGAATTAAGTTGGAAATTTGAAATTTGGGTTTAATTGAATAAATTTGTAAAATGTAAAGAATTAGAGGAATGTACCATGATTTCAAACGTATGATTTCGAAATGTTATGATTTTCAAAGTGTAATGATTTCAAGTATTTTGGTTTCGAAAGAGTTAAAACTTTGAAAGTATTATGATTTTTGAAAGATGAATATATGTTTGAAATGGAAATGATATCACTATTGATTTGAATATAGTTTTGAAATAAAAATAGTTTTGCTTTCGGAGTATAAACTATTTTGAGAGGAATATAGTTTTGAAATGAAATGATTTGATTTTGTAGTATGAACTATTTTGAAATGACCACGACGTTATAATAACGTTTGGTTGTTAAAGAGACTGGGATCGGAAGTTGTCATACTTTCTGCCAACTCCAAAAACCATTTTAACAATCGTGTACGCGGTGGAGATTCCAGAATGAAGTAGGATGGTGGCGACATTCTTGAGGTATATTATGTGGACCCGACTCCCGTGAGTTGGCTTAAGGTGGCTGAAACAGGAGCGATCTCGGGCCAAAAGGGGTAGCTACTCTGGTCGGACGCACTTCTTCGATACTATAATCTTACTCGTGGTTGATTTGATGGCCATCCTTCGATTTTGATTGGGAGTGTATTCCGAGGTGGGCGTAGTGGCCACTACATTACGGCCAGCCCGTGTGCGTAATTGGTATATTTACCCTGGCATTGCCTTTGTTCCGTGTCACCAACCATAGTGAGCCTTACTACGAGTTTATTTTTCTCCCCTAGCCCATGGAGTATTTAGGGTAGTCTCCCGATCTGGAGATATGCTGATATTAGATGGACTACTGGGACTATTACATGTTAGGGGGCCACTCCTTAACGCTATTTTAAAGTAATTTATTTTACTGTAGACATTATTATAATAGCGCAATAATACTACATGGTAAATAGTTTAACAGATCCTTAAAGGATGGGCGATCCCAAGCATCCTTTAAGTTACTGATGCATTTTTGTTACTGTTCACTTGAGTTGATTTACAGTTCATAAGTATTTATGTCCTGATTCGAGTGTTTTGTGTTTTGCTTTACGCTTGAATCAGACTGAGTGATTCAACATTCAAGACTCACCTTCGGAGTTAGAGCTTTGCTTGAAGATCCAGCCATCTAACTTGCTTTCAGTATCCAGTGATTTCAGTGATGTGTCTTGATTTGTACCTGTTGTATCTTGTTACTCTTCTGTTGTATCTTGTTTAACTCTAATGTATTTTGTTTTTATATAGTAGCTTCATGAACTACTATCTCTTTTACTTCCGCTGCATTATTATTTACTCTGTGTCTGTGATCTATGACTATTTATTTACTATATATTTTAAGATTTGCCAAATTTTATTTACAACGCAGTATTATAAGCAATTCAAGTCCGGCATGTGCAGATGCGAATGGTTGAAAATATCGGGTCGTTACATAACTTTTGGGTCCCCTGCTTTGAAAAGGCAATGATAACTTTATATTGTGTATCATCACTTCTATTATCCTCTACAACATGTAACGTGGCCTTGAATTTGTGTTTACATGTTTGGTTGGTTGTGTGTCTAATGAAGTGTGTTTGAAGTGAGAATAGTTGCTATAAGTGCACTTCAGAAATCTATTGTGTTTAACTTGTTCAAAATAGTAATATGTAAATATATTGTGAAAGATATGTTTTGGTTATTCTCTACACTTATAATTTTATACAGGACAGTGAGGAATGGTTTGAAAAATTATAGAAATAAGAGGATAAAGTTATATAATTTAGAAGCAAAATAGCCACCATGGATGCACTTTGAAATGCCTTGTGTTCGGCAATTTTTAATATTGTTTTGAAAAATATCCTTAGGGGTTTCTTTACATGGTTTATGAGTAGTCTAAGTACAATACTCACTGTAAAATCAGATCTTAAAGCCTTTGTTTGAGTTATGAAAACAGGTCAAATATTTTGCATTTTTCCTAGTGTTCTCTGTATAGTAACATTTACAACACTTATAAATGTCGTCTTTGACCTACAATAGCATTTCCAGGCTCTTTATACAACATTGGTTATGTAGTGTAATTTTTAACACGTTTTGTTGTTTATAGTGAGTTTAAGTGATAATTGAATCAGCTATTTTTGTGAGATCATTTTAGGATGTTTAATAACATGTATTAGAAGTGTTTTAAATGTGTCTTTAAGTTTAAATATATTTTTAATAATCATTATAAATTTTTAAAGTAAAGAGGTTTTAAATGTTAAATATGATTTTATTAATTTTTATTAAAATTCCAATTCCAAATTAGTTATTTTTTAAGTAGTAGTTTATATGGATATTTATAAAGGGAAATTAGAGAGAATGAAAAACATTGAAAAAATTTAGCCTGAAGGACATTGAGTCTTATTTTTAGGCCGAAGGACAAATTCAAGTTTTACACTATACAAAATGCTAGTTATAACTAGCATTATATTCAGTTTTAAAATGCTAGTTATAACTAACATTATCCTCAAACTTAAAAATAAAACTTGACGCCCTTCTGCTTAAATTTGCCACTGTGCCTATTTTCCTCTATTTAAAATGTATTTATAAGTATTTTTATATACATTTAAATTTGAAAAGGTATGTTAAGTATTTTATAAAACTTAAGTATAATGAATGGTTTTGAAAAGTTATTAAAAGCATATTACTTTGTTAAATAATTGTAGCTATGCTTAGATCTTTAAAAACAATAGTTTAAAGATAATGACAAGTATAAAATGGCTTTCGATATATAGTAAAAAATGTTTTGATAATATTTATTTTTAACCTATTTGAATATACTCTTAAATATGTGAAATCTTGTCAAGACATTTGTGTATATTCTCATACCTTCGGGATAAGGATGAGAATACATTTTTAAGAATATAAAGATAAGAAATAAATAGTGAAATAGTAGTATACTTGTATACATCTTTTTTAAAGGTGCTTTAAATATATATATATATATATATATATATATATATATATATGCACACACAAGTAGAAAAAGGAAGTGAATAAAAGCATCGTGGATTTATCTGGTTTGATATCCCTCGGGGAGGACGTATTTGTATAAAACGTCTCCTGCTTTTAGAACGTATGTATTCAAGATCCCTAGGGAGGATTCCTTTTTATCGTTCACTTAATTTGAAGGAAGTAATTATTTCATAAAAGGAATTTTAATTAATGAATGTATTAATTAAATAAAAAGGGGATTAGAAAATCCTTTTGTGACTTAATCGTGCTTTGTTAGTTTACTCATTTATGGAAAGTATTTAATCCTATACCGAGCACTAAAAGCCGATAATGTAGAGTTTTTCTTTTTGTGAAATTTAAAAATGAGGTGTTAAGGTAGGGCTTGGATACAATTAGTGCTCTAATCTACCTTGCTCTACTCTTGACCGAAGAATTGTGTAAATTTAGATGGTTGGAAATTGTGATAAGTATACGAGGCTTGATTTCTATGTGCGATCACTTTTATTCCTATCGAATTAGACCAAATTAACTTAGAAAGTATATCACGACTTCATATGGTTTAAGATCCCCTAAGGAGGACTCATTAGTATGAAAAGTCTCTTGCTTTATGAACGTGTGTGTGTATGTGTGTGTGTGTGTGTGTTTGTGTATGAGATCCCCTAGGGAGGACTCCTTTATATTGTTTGCTTACGTCTAAAAGAACCGGAGTTGAGTTAAATGAAATTTCATTGATTTAGCTATAAAAAATCAAGGATCGGATAAGTACACTTATGTATTACTTACCGAAAACCACTTCAAAACCGATATATGATTTCTATGTTCTAGAAGCAGTTGTGGAGTGGAATGTTATATAGTTGTACTAACTATCAGAATGTTAAGTCCAAGGGAGAAGTCAGCGTTAACATTAATCGGACTACTTATGCTAGAATCCATGGAAAGATTTGTGTCTATTCGGTTGATGAAGACTAATGGGTTGAGATGTCGACTGTGACTTCACTATCGGAAATAGAAAAAGACAGAAAAGAATGCATAACCAGAAGGTTTAGCTAACCCAAGGGTATATCAACTCTATACCTAGAGATTCTTATCAATATTGCTAGTGGGAGTTAATGATATTTGGTGTCACATGTTAGGACGTGGTCTAGTTGTGTTTAGCATGAAATATATTTTATCTAGAGATATACGATGGTCGGAAGGGAGTTTCTAATCCATATCATGGGAGCCAACCTCGATGTACTGAGATGACCTCCGTCGAAATCCACATGCGAATGCACCTTGGCGGTTTTAGTTGTACCTTTAATATTGTTATGTTATGAGATGAAAACAACACAATTATTTTCTAATTTGTATTCTACGCTTGAGACATTATCTATTATATTGTCATATGTACTTATTAGATGGTTTAGTTCTTTCAAAAGGAAAACCATCCCAGTGATTTCAGTGATCTCAAAAAATACTGTTATATCGAGGCCTCATATTTCTTGAGTTTCTCACTCTAGACTTACGTCTGACTCGTGGTTTTACTTATCCCTTAATTCCTTGGGTGTTCTTTCGAGCAGCAGAGAAAGGTCGATTTTCGTTAATATTCATTGGAGCTTCAGGAGATGAGCTAGATACTTCCATTCACCTACGATTGTATTTTTTTCTACTACTCTATTAGCATATGTATATCAGCATTTGTGAGGACGAGCAGTTATAACTATCCAGGCCGATGATAGTATTTAGGATAGTAACTCTAAAATGCTATGTATCTCAGAGTAACCATTTGTACAGTTTTGATATTTTATATTACCATCCCGTTGGAAGATACCGATATTTTTTCTATCTTCCTTGTTCTTTTCTTTTTTAACAACCCGCACTTCTGTGGGACTAGATTTTCGCTAACCTGAAAACCCAAGTCCATCAAAATATGGATCGTTGGTTTGGTATACTGCAAAAAGGAAAATATATCAGAGCATTAATCGTGATAACACACAACAAAAATAAGAAAATATAATATATCAATATAATTACCAACCAAAAATCAACATCTTAAATGTCAAGAGCCTAAGCCAGACAATTGCTCCAAACCCACACCAGTACCCGCCCTTCTAAATCCTGTGGGTTGTAATGACAAGGGGTTCAGAACAATGTTCTGATGGCTAGTAAATTATATATTTTTATACATAACACTAGTTTATGCCGATTGTTCACTATTTCATGTTATGTTAGATTTTATTATTAGTTGCTACGACTCCATTTCTATGTACGAACTGTAACCATCAACACCATGTAGATCTATATCTATATAGGTAAATATATATATCCCAAGTCCACTATGGACCTAGATACTATCCTACTGGTATCAATCACTCAACACCTCGTAAAGATCCATCACCATTGTATCACCGAGGAAATCCTACGGTGCACATTGACGACCTCCAATCCACGACCTCTGATCCATAAGTTCATAATGCTTTGTATATTATCATCATGTACGCCAGTCTTTTGTGTACCTTCGTCTACTTCTTATCATGGATTTTAGGCACTACGCACCACCGCCCTATCTATGTTTTGAAGAAACATTTGTATGAGTTAACTAGCCTTGTCCTATCAAATGAACTAACAAACAACTGTGGCGTTGCATGACCGAACAGAACCAATCTTGATAGGTGGATGAGATCTGTTAGGTGTAAACCGTTCATCCCGTTGACCGCAAGAGACTGATAAAGAGTTCGATAAATATGCAACTCCTACCCCATAGGTACCTAAGTATGCCATCCTTAAGGGAGAAACCAGTCTTTCCATGTCATGTTGCATAAGTCTAATCTCACTCACCATCCATTTGGATTGCCTAGTGCAATCAGGGCAACACCCACACTTAAAAACTTTGAAGTAGACCTAATTCAGCTATGCACTTGACATAATTATAATTGATGATTTATAATTAAGGTAATATGCATAGTCCAGACCTAGGTGTACCCCTCTAGTACAAAAACATACACTCACCGTGAGTCCTGTTAGTTTGATATGTTTTTAGTACCCAAACTCAGTCTAACGATATTTAGACATTGGTCCACTATAATTATAATAGAAAATTTGTAATTATTCACACCTGTCATAAATGCATATCTGAGACTACTTATATACATATTCAGACTTATGAATACTTATTCTTCTTTTATATCTTTACTGCCTCAACACCTTTTAAATTCGACTTTAAGTCTCCAGCCTTACTATGCATTTATAATTTGTTTCATTAATTTCATTTACCACTTCTCAAATTCAAACATCAATATCGTTGCTACAACATTTATTATTTCAGCCTTCGATTTCTGTTCCAATTCTTATTTTTTTCCAAGCCTATAATCCAGACTTAGTTTTTCATTTTTTTCCACTACATTTTATTTCAATATTCCACTTTTAGGGTTTCTATAGTTTAACAAATTGGAATCAAACTTTAAAAATATAACTCTTACACTGAAATTTCCATATCTTAAAGAGGTGATTTGTGTGATGTTTGTAATTATAAGAAATTCCCTTTTATTTATCATAACAGACAATATAAAATACAATAATCATCTCTATTTTATACATCTCTTTCTTTTTATAAGTATATATATACTGATTACTTATCATTTCAAATATCATACTCTTGTTAAGTTTGAATTTGATAATACATGGAAATCCACTTCTTGTCACATGCATTCCAATAAATTAAGATATCACTAAAATCCCAAATGTCTGGTTAGCTTTATTTTCAGTCTCATTTATCAACATCAAATAAAATGGAATCCCAATTCATTATGTTTTCAGTTAATAACTCTGATATAAAACTGATAATTAAAATCATTTCTCAATTGTGAAACTAAATCTAATCATTATGTAATTACAGAAATAAAACTAATAATTAAGTAATTGCAGAATTAAAACTAATCATTACAATTCTTTAATTATCACTACAAATTTATAGGCAAGTTTACAGTCTTCAACTTTTCATGTATATGAATACATTTGAAGTTAAATTATCAGACTCAAGCATATAGAAATAAATCTGTAATGATATAATATAGTATTATATAAAAACATATAATACTCCAACTCATTTTAACTAGTGCTTCAAAATCTTTAGATTTATCCCAGATCTAACCCTATTATCTGTATTCTCCACTTTTTGACTCCCAATTCGGATCCATTGCCAGTATTTTATATAGATCTATTAAAGATTAGATTAGAAAGAAAAAGTTTGGATTTAGATTTATTAATTAGAACCAAATTTAAAAGTTTACCTTTGATGTAGCAAATTGATTTGAATCTATCTTCTACCCTCTATCCTTTTCTATTCTTCTCTAAAATGTATACGTGCAATCTATTCTACTTTTGTGTATTTAGAAATTCTGGAGGAGAAAGGAAAATGGCTGAGCTTCCGTGCTCATTAGAAAAATAATAAATTGGAAGTGAAGCCCTTGGTCCTATTTTATAGAGTTTCAAATCAGTGCTAACCGTCAGATGAAAATCGATAAGATCTGGACAACTAACATTTCTCCATCACCGCTCAAAAGTCCTTTATGTTGACCATCCTAGGCCCATGGTCGACCACGCATAGTTGACCTAGGATGTCACATGGATCTATATGGTTTATTTTTTGTGAAGTGTCAATGTGCGTTGATTTTATTGCCGAGTTTAATTGACCGTTTGCATTTGTTTCCGTTTTTTAATTGATTCATACCAATTCTTACCCATTTTATAAATATTTGAGATCTTAATTTACATGTTATCAATTATTAACATCTAATTAGTCCTAGTTAATTTTATTACCATATTTACATATATAATTATTTTTGATGCTAAAATTTTAAATGCTAATAACTCTTTCGTTCGAACTTCGATCAGAAAAGTTTATATATGAAAGTTGATTGGAAAATGTCCACAAATCCAATAATATAAGTCTCATGGTCAAATTCAAGCATTTTTTAAAATTCCATTTTTCCAAGTTTATTATTTATCAATTGATTTCTATTTTAATTAATTGACGTAAAAATGTGGGTTGCTATACTTCCCATCTTAAAAAAATTTCATCCCCGAAATTCCACAAAGGTTTGATCATGCAAACCATTGCACATCCATTCTACACTTACAATCGCTTAGTGTACAACCAATTTTGCAATAATCTATGTACATGTGCGCAGTGCATCACAATATATGATATGCATGACCAATAATTTCTAATTGGCGTTTTCTATATGAATGAATTATTTTTGAATTAACTTTGAAAATATGATGCCAACATCTTAAATATACTTGCAGTTCTACATGAATGCAACTTTTTGAAAAATTAAAATGATTTTTCACTCAAATTTTCCCACATAACTATAGATAGAGCATAGTTCAGTCAATTTTCCATCTAATCCTTATCACCCGAATTCCTAGCCCACCATTGCTAACATCCGGATTTAGAAAAATTCAGTTTTCTAAACTATCTTCTAATACTTAGAAAGGGTCTAGATGGAAAATTCTATATTTCCACCATTCTCTTATGTAGCCTTTTTCCACTGCACTATGGGATTACCCTTTTGCCACTAATCCTTTTCCTACCTTTATAAGTATAGTTTGCATAAGTAACTTCTATTTTTAAAGTTAAAAAACATCGATGTTTCAAAAACCATCGTTTTGAATTTTCCACTCATCGACAAAGTTTCATAGAAAACCTTACACGGACAAAACAACTTCCTTATCAATCACCATATCTATTTTAATACAAATATAGTTATGTATTAAAATATACGCTAATCAACTTACCGACTATTCCCCATTATCATCAGGCGGTATTTTTAGATTTTTAAAACTCAAAATCTTTAGCTTTTAAAAATCTTTCCAAAGGTATATGTGTTTTTCTTCAAAGCCAAACTACTCATGATGAAAAATTTTCATAAATAAATTTTAGATAAACATTTTCTTTTTCAAAATATATGCATAATAACATTTTATAAATTATTCTTGCATTTCTGACATCAGGGTTAGCTAATTATTCATTTTCAATAACAAACTCCACTTAATTACACGGTAAATTTCTAAGTTCTCAAAAACTTTACTTTCTTGTTAATATCAACCAGCAAACATGTTGAATTTTAAATTTTGGTCTTCGAGGAGCACGAACCTTGACCCGTGGCTCACCTCTATGTAATCCTATTATCTATCTTCTGAAATTTATCATCCAAAAAATTTCTAACTTTTGAAACTTGCATTTTCATTTTACTTTTATTCAGTAGTTAGTTAAATAAATCTTCTTAATTTATCACTTAACTTCCAGTTTCAACTATTTTCTTTTCTCTTACATTGGCTAAATGATTTCATGACATATCCTTTTTACTGATTTCTCAAATCATTATGGACTATCTATAAAACACATAAAAAAGAACATTTCCCTAAACATACGCAATCAATTTCAACAACTAATGCTTACAACCCATGAGAAGAAAAACTAACACTAAAAGAAAACACAACACCGACAACTACTATCACAATTAGAATGGACCTTCCTAATAGGCGATCCCTCAACAAAAATCTTCAAATCTTATTCTTCCTTTATTACTTACGATAAATATGGTCTATCTCTTCCATTCTACACCCAATTATGGAATAACCATGCGTCCTCTCACTGCAGTGGATAAGAAATACAGTATATGCAGTCATCATACTAAATGGCAACTAAGCTCAGAGAAATAATCTATCTAGTTTCCTTTTTTGCTTCCACAACTTAGGTCTACTGATATCTTTCATCTGTGTTTACCATCTCATTACCATATGTTACTATCTTCTCTTAATCTCATTTTTTTTGATAGCATTCTCAATCATTGGTATTTCCTTTATTCATAATCCTCCTACAAGATTATTCCAAAACTTATATAAGTGCCCTTTAATACCATCTTTATGGGTTACACACATATCAACATTATATTCCTAGGCTTTTTCAAGTGTCCTCCCACTCTATAGAAATTCCTTTTTACTTTTTCAAAAATAGTCATCGTTATTTCCATCGTAACCTTATTCTTTTTCACCATCTCACCTAGGCACTAATTCATATCCACTCCATATTTAAAATCCTATTTGGTCTTTATCATTTTTCTTCAAAAATGAAAACTTAAAAAAAAAATTGAAATATCGAACCGCAAAAACTTGTCTTTAAAAGTGTTACTTAGAAAAATTCAAAAATACTTGATGTTTTGAACTTTTTCCGAAACTTACATTTTAAGATTTTTTTTATTTTAACTTATTCCCTAAGCTTAAAAGGGAATGTTAGCAATTCTTGTTTAAAATCAAATCATCCTTTTCTTTTAAAGACTTTTATTTCAAAAAAAAATCTAGGATTTTTAATTCAGTCATTTATTAAGTTCTTCTTTCAAAAATTTATTCATTTCACTAAGCCATTTCTTTTAAAAATGTACTTTACATATTTCTAAAATACCTTTCATAACTTTTAAATTGTAAAACTAAAGTATATATAAACAAATCTCATTCTATCAACCCCTTTAAATTTCCTACTCTCCCAAACATCCAATTTTGGACAGAGTCCTAATTATCATAAAAGGAGGACTTTTAAAAGATACCTAAATTAAATGCGCATAACAATGAAAAATGTGTATTTTCCTTTGTTTAGCTTCTCTAGTTAGATTACCAGCATTATTTTTTAATAGAATCTACAAACACTATTTCTAATCACTACAATTTTTTATTACACTTAAGGATCCAACATTTTAGTGCATTAGAACTACTTCTCCCTCAAGGGGAATTGTTAACGCTATAATTCTCTATGAATAGCTTAAAAGAGGGTTCGTGTTTTGTGTGAAATTACAAGGAATAATGTTTTATTTTCTTTGTTGAAATAGACAGTACAAAAAACCGATTTTCATATTTTTTACATCTCTTCCTTTACCGTTACATTCCTTGTTATTACAAACAAAACACCTTTATTTATAACTTGATTGATTAATAGAAACTTACTTTATTATCTCTTTTCATTCCAATGAATTACAATATGTCAAATTCAAATCTAATTAAAATAAATTAAACCTCACTTTTATTTAATTTCAAAACTTTCCACTAATCAACCCTTTAGCCCAAACTACACTAATTCCAATTGTTTCTCTTAGTTTTTATTATTGTAATGCAACCACTTATAGCTTAATTTATCTTCTTCTCTAAACCATTTAATCTATTTCAAATCCATACCACTTATGTTATCTACTCATATATACATTTTTGCATCTTAAAAACTACCATTACATAGAAAGATTCACTAGCTATATTGCTCCAACATTTCTCTTCAAAAGAAAAAAAAACCTCGGATAAAAATCTCCTTTACTAAAATCAAGATATATATTTTTTCTTACAAAACCTTATATATATATTCCCAAAATTTAATACTTTTTTTTTCATTAAAAGTTCTTTTAAAGCATACAATTTATAGTTTTCCTCAAGTGCAAAAAATTTATTATTATTGGGTTAGTCTCAAAGTTGACTTTTGACTATTCTCTTAAGAACATCCTTCACACTATTTTCGAAGATCCAAAAAATTTGGTTATAACGACTCTGACTCGACCTTCGAAAATGGCACCGAATACATCACCCGTATTCAAATGCCGCAGATTCAAATGTCGAATCTGGTTCGTCGGAGCTTGTAACACATTGAGTATAACATCACTGTGGAAGAAAATGAATAATTTTATTGAGATACAATAATTGTTACAATATGATACAATATGAAGTAACCAACATCAGATCACAATAGATATACAATAGCGGAAGAATAACTCCAACATTATCTTCAATGCCAAGCTCCAAAGAAATCCAACCATATGCTCGAAGTACCATCAAGTTGTAATGAAGCAAACAAGGCAACAACCAACCAAATGTGATCGCCAAATCAAACGCTCCAAAGATATCAAATCTACACCCACTATCTGACTATCTGAAAAATATAACTCTAGACTGCCCGTGTGGAAAATTGTGGGCTCCCAGAGTTTACAAAAGGGAATAATAATCTCCATGTCAGTCATGGGACTGGTGTGGGCAAATGAAAGCAGTTTAAAAAAAATAAAAGAATTTAGAATTGAAATCCACAACTTTTTGGAAAATGAAACTACCATAAGGCCTCCCCCCCCCACACACACACACAATGCAAGCACACAATTGGAGGATATTTCTTCTTATGATAGTCAAACATGCTTGATATGCGAAATCCTTTTTGATAATACTATTATTATATAGTGCAAAAAACTTTTCGAAAGTATAATATAAATCTTAACCAGCATAGGTACCATTATATTATACCAGCTATAGCTACCACCTGAGGTGGCAGGTTATACAACTAAAACCGTATAGGGTGCGTATTGTTTGATTTGATTTCCAACAAATGGTTAGGCTAAGGAACTTCCTAGGCCATATGGGTACGCTTCTGGCGGGACGCCCCGAGAACCTAACTGGATCTCTGCCAACACAAGGCCGGGTTACCTCTATAACTGGGTAACTACTACACGAGTATGTCACTTCCCGGTCATTACAGACCTTTATCCGAGAGCCTTAACACCAACAACCACAAAGTAATAAATTTGCAGTAACCACATAGGTTAATTATCTGGGCTCCATACCATGATACCACCCTTTTCCAGAAGGAAATGGAAATACCCTCAGGGGGCGCTACCCCTAAATAAGCTTGACACATCCTTCCTGTTTCGACCATTTTCGAGTTGTGAGGTCCGAGGAGGTCTCATCCACAAAGCCACGCTTTACACAAAAGCCATGCTTCGATCAACACATGATCAGCAGCAATTCGTATGCCATATTACCAAATTGGGAAAATATCACTAGTAACCATCAACTATATAACCTCTGAGCTCGTACATCTCAGAGAAGGGTGTTAAGCTAAGAGAATAAATTCTCCGCCACCAAACAGTATTGTATTTGATAGAAACCAGCTTTACATCTCAAAGTGTAATGTTAGACACACATCCATACAAGTCTGTTCCGGGTTCGAAAAGAACCGAAGGCACTTCAAAGAAGCCCTTGCAATCCGGGTATTCATAATCCCGATCGGACTCCCCATCACATATGGAGATATCTATACCGTAGCTACTTAGTGCAGAGTCATTCGATGGGCAATCCATTCGTTCTCGAAAATACCCGGTCTTCACCACCGGTCTTCAAATGCTATCCATTTCGTCGTATCATTAATCGGAATGGGTTATATGACACAAAGTCCTCTCCCGGCTAAACTGAATAATGAGCTCTTAATTTAAAAAGCACATGGATATAGTGGGATCTTAGTTAATTCACAATTTAAAGCCCAAAACTTTTCTTTTAAATGGTTTAAACAAATTTCCATTTCAAATCTTTTACACAAAAAGATTCACTTCACAAAGTTCACCAATCTTTCACAAAGATTAGTTCATAGCTTTCAAAATCATTTCAATTCCAAATTTTTTATGCAAAAGATACACCTTTAAGATCCTCTTATTTTGGAAACAATGTTCACTAATCTTTAGCAAAGATTCATTTATAGATTTCAAACTATTTCCCTTTCAATTTGGATTAACTCATCCAATCTTTAAATCAAAGACTCAATTCATGGTTTTCAAAACCATTTCCAAAGATTCATTCATAATATTTAAACAAAGGATCCATCCTTGAGATCCTCTTTTGTTTGAAAATAAAGCTTTCAAAACTATGTATAATTCAAATCATACAGCTTGAAATCATTTCCACCAAAAACTGGAAATACTTTCTTTATTTGAAAGCTATTTTCATTTGGAAACAAATGCTTATCGTTTCGAAAAAATCTGATAAAATATGCACAAGTTATAGCGTTTAAAAATATAATTCCAGAAAATCAATGAACTGCCGTATCATCAGCAAGTTCTATTTCAAATTAAATTCAAATTCCTAAAATAATAGTTTTAAAGCCTATATATATTGTATAAACCTTTAAAACCACGATTTCTAGAATAATTTCAAAAAATATTTCCAAACTAAATTTGAATTTCAAAACTTCCCTTTCAAAAGCTTTCCATATCCAACCCAATTCCATTTCCAAAACCATTTGGATTCATACTTCCACTTTTAAACAAAATAATATTTAGATTTCAAAATATCTGTGACTTAACCGATTTCCTTATGAAATTCGTATTTGTATGTGTAGAGTGTAGTCTAGGGGTTTTACACAGTAGTGCAACATCATTTAATTATCACAGATTCTAGATAAATAACATAAATACATCACGGATAAATAAATTACATTCATCATAGCTCGAATCAAAATAATTCATATCACAAAGTATCACACCAAGAATATCAAACAATTCAAAGCATTCCATGAAATTCCAAACATCCATAAGTAAAATCAATTAATTAGCTGATTATAATTAACTAAAACCAGAATAATTACTTATGAATTACAAACTTTGGTTACTTAATATTAATTAATTAAAAATTATTTTAATTAATTAACCTTTAATAATAAATTAATTAACCTTTAGTTATTAATTAATCAACCTTTAATAATTAAATAATTACCCTTAATTATTTAATTATTCTTTAATTAATTATCCTTAATTAATTACATTAATTAATTACCATTAAATTAATTATCTTTAATTAATTACAATAAGTGATTATCCCTAATTACTTATATTAATAAATCACAAATCAGTTTTGATCATTTGATTAATCAACTTTAATCAACTTTTGATTAAGTAATTATCTTTAAGTAATTAATTACCTTTAATTACTTTTTAAATTAATCAATCTCTAATTAAAGTAATCAACCTTTAATCATTATTTAACTAACCTTTAATTATTGGATGATTAATCTTAAATTAGTAATTAACGAATCCTTATTCAATTTAATTAATTAACCTTACTTAATTAACTTTTTTATCAAAATTTAATTAACCTTAATTAGGTAATTAAATCAACCTTAATCATAAAATTAATTATCCTTAATTGTAACATTACTTAACCTTAATAAATCTTTGATTAAGCAATTATCCTTTAAAATAATTATCCTTTAATAACCTTTATAACCAATTCTTCCTTAATCTCTTTCCTTCATTAACAATTCTTTAATTACTTAAGATTTAGTCAATTAAAAGATAAGCCATTTACCTTTATTATTTTTAATAATCATTTAATCCTTATTTAATAATCCTTTGGAAATAGACCATCATCAATACATTAATTAACTTAAAATCTTTAAGTTAGATTAAGGATTATAAAACCATTTCATCTTCTCAATTATTCACTTAATTACAAAAATTAAGTTTATAACTTTAAAACCAAAATTATATAGATTGAAACACTTTTAACTTAATAAATTTGAAATAATTTATTTTTAAACCTTATAACCAATTCAACTTATATAACATTTATCATTTACAAAAGAATTGGTTATACAAAATTGTTTCAATTAAAACTGAATTTTGTTTTAAAAATTACAACTGTTTTTATACTAACTCTACAGATCCGAGCCATTTCTTGTTTCACCCGAGCCTTGCTTCGAGTCTCCCCCCCGCCTCTCTCGTCTTCGAGTCAAACCCTATATTTTCTCATGCTTGAACCTGAGCCACCTTCTTCTTCCCAAAACAAAACCAAAACCCCGATATAACTGATACGTGGTGCACAAGCACATGATCTTCGATCAATTTTGGTCTCTGTTGAGACCACTAGCAACACGTCAACGATCATCCCTTTCAATCCCGACCACCTGAGCTTCGAGACGAATGCAAAATCGGAGTTGAACGTTTACACACCCAACCTGGAACCAACTTCCCCGACGAAATCATCTTGCCGACGACAAACCTGACCTCGATCATCACCTCCGACCATACCATAGATTCCCCTCAACTTCTAGTTTCGATCCCCCTAGACCGGTCTAACCCAATTCCATGACGACGACGATTCTCCACTTCAAACCTCGACGAGTAAAACTGTGCCCTAAACCCTACAAATCAACCATGCCGCCGCCACGATCGATAATAAAGTCATCTAATATTTTTCCGATTATCATTAGACCCTCAGCCACCTTCAGCCCTAATCCCAACGATCCTATCCACGTCGATCGTCGGAATTTGGCGAATTTCCATTTACCGTTAAACTTTCATTTTCTCACATTTAATAAACTAAAATTCTTGAAATGTTTTTCTAAAATCATCGTTTTCAATTTTGAATCGAGTTATGAAATCAAAACACAGATTTATGATCATCGATTTTTAACATATATATGATTTTCACTATGATTTCTTATTTCAAAATCAAGTACTTAATATAAATTTTTGAAACCATTTTTTATTTGAATTAGGTGAATACAATCAAATTTCATTTGAAGAACATTGCCTAAATCTTTTTACATTTTAGGATATGAATTTTTTCTTTCTGGAAAGTTCATTAACCTATTGTTAAATAGAGATATATCTGTATATATACACAGACACACATTCAACTATTCTATTTTTACATATACATATACATATACATATACATATACATATACATATACATATACATATACATATACATATACATATATGCAGAAATATTCACACAATCACACAGGCACTCAAATATAAATCCAACACCAAATTGTATAACAGGGTCAAGTTTGCTCACCTGGTAGTGTGACAAAGAGGAACGAAGAAGCTTGAACTAAAATCTGGAAATAAAATGTTAATTTAATGCAGTAACTTGAATTGATCTATGTTAAATCCATGCTTGATTACCGATTTATTTGCTTAGTCTCAAGCTGAACTTTGTTGAGTTGATTTTGAATTTGAAATTCCAGGTTGCAGTTTGGTTTTGATTATATTTTTGTTTCTCCAGTTTTAATTCTCAGGCTTATTACTTTAAACTTTACTTTGATTTGAGTTGAACCTTATGTGGTCGAAGCTTATTGCTGTTTGAACTTGATGAAGATTATTTTCTAGAGCTTTATATTAGTTTTGAATTGCAACTTGAAATTTTTTTTGGTCAGTTTTGTTTAATCTTGAATTGCTTGAAGCCTAGATTTGTTTTTTCCAGGTTTCCTTTTCTAGTTTTCATTTTTGTTTTCCAGTTTTCAGATTTCTTTTTGAAGATGGAAGAAAATTTCAGACATTAGCCTGGTTTTGTTTTTAAGCAACATATTTATATTTTCTAATTTTAAAACAAACCAATTTGCCACTTGTATTCATTAGTTACACTTGTAAATACATAATAAAATAATTCTACACTTGTAAATTCGAACTAACACTTGTTTACAATGAGTATTTTTATGTATAAGTCCTTATTCTTTAATTAGTTTATAAATTTTGTTTTAACCCTTGATTTATCAATTTGCATAATATTTATACTAGTTATTTTTTTGGATATATATGTGTTTATCTATTATGGTTTTAATAAATTTATTTTAAATATTACATTCACATGTATACAAACTTTGTTCATTTTAGAAAAAAAGTAAAAAAGAATGAATATTTTATAAATCTATGTTTATATTTTTATTATACGTATAAAACCATTTTAGTTCAAATATATTTTAAAAGAAAGAATCATTAAACCTTTAATAAATCTTATTTAAAATTAACTCAAGTTGTTATGCTTATTTTAATTATACTTTTAAATAAATAAACACACATATGTATATTATGGAATTTAGCTTTAAACAATTGTTTTGAAAATCATTTGTATCCTATTCAAAATATAACTTTCAAATTGTAATGTATATATATTACATATGTATATTATAATTAGAACAAAAATTCTTATTAATTTTAAAATGTAGTTTTTTAAATCCAATTTATTTTCAAGACATTTATATCTGAATTTCCAATTCAAATTTTTATTTACAATCTATTTAAACAACACATATCTTTATTTATTTTGGAAAAATCCAATTTAATTCATAATTTTAACCCAAAATTTATATTAATTATCAATTCAAATTTGACTCAAAAACCGGGAATGTTACAGATTCCCCCTTAAGAAAATTTTATCCCTGAAATTTGCTAGATAGGGAGACAATAAAGAACAGAATATTTTACCAGTTCAAACTGAATATCTATTCTGCATTTAGCTTACCAAATCAGAAATAACTATGAGAACAAACTCATTCAATACTACACAAGATACTCGGGTCACTAGATCTACGAAATAAGCAGGGGCATCGGTTTGTTCGAAGGGATAACTAACTGTTCATAGAATATATATGGATGCAACAGAATAAACAATGGATACTCAATTCAGGTTGGAATATCCAAAGTATACACCAACTTGTCCCTCTCCGGACTTGGTTCCTCAAAGAATAAACAAGCGGATACAACTTAATTCAGTTTCATTATTAACCAATTTATTCCAATTAAAATTTCAAATTCGTTTAGAAGCAAAAGGCTGATAGAAACTGATGAAATAAAAACTTATCTACAACGATACGCAGGGCCACCATCACACCGAAGCTCCTTCTTATAGCTGCCACGAAGCCATCTAAGAATTGGAAGTAATTGATGATCAAAGAGATTGATAGAGAAAAGATTGTTCTCGCTGTTGTAGGGTATTGACCATTTGTAGTGATATTCCCCTGTCCCCTACCTCGTCCTCTTCTTGCACTCATACTCGCTATCAGTGGATAGTAATAGAACTTACTTAGGCATACGGACGGATGTCATAGGGATATACTCATTCTACGTATTTGTAACCTTATCTCTAATGAGTTACCTAATGTGTTATACTCCTGAGCTAAAGTTCTTACTCAACCTTCAGCTCTGATACCATTTATGACGACCCTGACTCGACCTTCAAAAATTGGCACTGAATACATTATCTGTCTTCAAATGCCGCAAATTCAAATGTCGAATCTAGTTCGCGGAGCTTATAACACATTAAATATAACATCACAGCGGAAGAAAATGAATAACTTTATTGAGATACAACAATTGTTACAACATGACACAATATGAAGTAACTAACGTCAGAGCACAATAGATATACAACAGCGGAAGAATAACTACAACATTATCTTCAATGCCAAGCTCCAAAGAACACCAACCATACGCTCAAACTACCATCAAGTGGTAATGAAGCAAACAAGGCAACAACCAACCAAATGCGATCGGCAAATCCAAAGGCTCCAAAGATATCAAATCTACATCTACTATTTGACTATTTGAAAATCTAACTCTAGAGTGTCCGTGTGGAAAATTGTAGGAACCCAGAGTTTAGAAAGAGAACAATAAACTCCAGGTCAGCCATGGGACTGGTGTGAGAAAACGAAAATAGTTTAAAAAACAACAAAAGAATTTAGAATTGAAATCCGCAATGCTTTTTGAAAAATGAAACTACCATGAGGCCTCCTTGCACACACATGATGCAAGCGCACAATTGGAGGAGATTTCTTCTTATGATAGTCAAACATGCTTGATACACGAAATCCTTTTTGATAATATTATTATTAGTGCATAGTGCAGAAAACCTTTCGAAAGTATAATATAAATCTTAACCAGCGTAGGTACCATTATATTATGCCAGCTATAGCTACCACCTGAGTTGGCAGGTTATACAACTAAAACCGTACATGGCGCATATTGTTTGATTGGATTTCCGACAAATGGTCAGGCTAAGGAACTTCCTGGGCCACATGTGTACGCCTCTGGAGGGATGCCCCGAGAACCTAACCGGATCTCTGCCAATACAAGGTCGGGTTACGTCTGTAACTAGGTAACTACTACACGAGTATGCCACTCCTCGGTCGTTACCGACCTTTATCAGAGAGCTCTCAACACCAACAACCACAAAGTAATAAATTTGTAGTAACCACATAGATTAAATATCTGGGCTCTATACCATGATACCACCCTTTTCCAGAAGGAAATGGACATACCCACGGGGGGTGCTACCCCCAAATAATCTTGCCGTATCCTTCCTGTTACGACCATTTCTGGGTTGTGAGGTCCGACGAGGTCTCATCCACAAAGCTACGCTTTACACAAAAGCCATGCTTCGATCAACACATGATCAGAAGCACTTCGTATGTCACATTACCAAATAGAGAATATATCACTAGTAACCATCAACTACATAACCTTTGAGCTTGTATGCCTTAGAGAAGGGTGTTAAGCTAAGGGAATAAATTCTCCGCCACCAAACAGAAATGTATTTGATAGAAACCAGCTTTACATTTCAAAGTGCAATGTCAGACACATATCCATACAAGTCTGTTCCGGGTTCGAACAGAACCGAAGGCACTTCAAAGAATCCCTTGCTATCCGGGTATTCACAATCCCGATCGGACTCCCTAACACATATGGAGATCTCTATATGTAGCTACTCAGTGCAGAGTCATTCGACGGGTAATCCTTTCGTTCTCGAAAATACCCGGTCTTCACCATCGGTCTTCAAATGCTACCCATTTTGTCGTATCATTATTCAAAATAGGTTATATGATACAAAGTCCTCTCCCGGCTAAATCGAATAATGAGCGCTTAATTTAAAAACATATGGATATAGTGGGATCTTAGTTAAGTCACAATTTAACGCCCAAAACCTTTCTTTTAAATGGTTTAAACAAATTTCCATTTCAAATCTTTTACACAAAAAGATTCACTTCACAAAGTTCACCAACCTTTAACAAAGGTTAATTCACAGCTTTCAAAATCATTTCAGTTCCAAATCTTTTATACAAAAGATACACCTTTAAGATCCTCTTATTTTGGAAACAAAATTCACTAATCTTTAGCAAAGATTTATTTATAGCTTTCAAAACAATTTCCCTTTCAAATTAGATTAACTCATCCAATCTTTAAGTTAAAGACTCAATTCATGGTTTTCAAAACCGTTTCCAAAGATTCATTCATAATATTTAAACAAAGGATCCATCCTTGAGATCCTCTTTTGTTTGAAATAAAAGCTTTCAAAACTATTTATAATTCACATCATACTGCTTGAAATCCTATTAATGAAAACCGAAAATACTTTTTTTTTACTTGAAAGCTATTATTTTTTGGAAACAAATGCTTTTCATTTCGGAAAAATCCGATCAAATATGCACAAGTTATAGCATTTAAAAGTATAATTCCAGAAAATCATAGAACTGCCATATCATCAGCAAGTTCTATTTCGAATTAAATTCAAATTTCTAAAACAACAGTTTTAAACCCCATATATATATATATATATATTTTATAAACCTTTAAAACCATGATTTCCAGAATAATTTCAAATAATATTTCCAAATGAAATTTGAATTTCAAAACTTCCCTTTCAAAAGCTTTCCATATTCAACCCAATTCCATTTCCAAAACCATTTGGATTCAAACTTCGACTCTTAAACAAAATAATATTTAGATTTCAAAATATCCGTGCCTTAATTGATTTACTCGTGAAATCCATATTTGTGTGTGTAGAGTGTAGTCCAGGGGTTTTACACAATGGTGCAACATCATTCAGTTATCAAAGATTCAAGACAAATAATATAAATACATCACAGATAAATAAATTACATTTATCATTGCTCGAATCAAAATAATTCATATTACAAAGTATCACACCAGGAATATCAAACAATTCAAAGTATTCCATGCAATTCTAAACATCCATATGTAAAATCAATTAATTATCTGATTATAATTAACTAAAACCAGAAAAATTACTTATGAATTACTAACTCTGGTTAATTAATATTAATTAATTACAAATTATTTTAATTAATTAACCTTTAATAATAATATAATTAACCTTTAGTTATTGATTAATCAACCTTTAATCACTGAATGATTACCCTTAATTATTTAATTATTCTTTAATTAATTATCCTTAATTAATTACATTAATTAATCAACCCTTAATTAATTACCGTTAAATTAATTATCTTTAATTAATTACAATAAGTGATTATCCCTATAATCATTTGAATAATCAACTTTAATCATTAATTAATTACTTTTGATTACGTAATTATCTTTAAGTAATTAATTACCTTTAATTACTTATGTAAATTAATCAATCTCTAATTGAAGTAATCAACCTTTAATCATTATTTAATTAACCTTTAATTATTGGATGATTAATCTTAAATTAGTAATTAACTAACCCTTATTCAATTTAATTAATTAACCTTAATTAATCCTTAATTATTCATTAATTTACTTTTTTATCAAAATTTAATTAACGTTAATTAGGTAATTAAATTAACCTTAATCATAAAATTAATTATCCTTAACTATAAAGTTAAGTAACCTTAATCAATCTTTGATTAAGTAATCATCCTTTAAAATAATTATCCTTTAATCACCTTCATAAACCAATTCTTCCTTGATCTCTTTTCATCATTAATAATTCTTTAATTACTTAAGATTTAATCAATTAAAAGATAAGCCATTTACCTTTACTATTTTTAATAATCATTTAATCCTTATTTAATAATCCTTTGGAAATAGAAAATACATTAATTAACTTAAAATCTTTAAGTTAGATTAAAGATTATAAAACCATTTCATCTTCTCAATTATTCACTTAATTACAAAAATTAAGTTTATAAACTTTAAAATCAAAAGTTATATAGATTAAAACACTTTTAACTTAATAAATTTGAAATAATTTATTTTTTAACCTTTTAACCAATTCAAACTTAAATAACATTTATCATTTACAAAAGAATTGGTTTTACAAAATTGTTTCAATTAAAACTTATTTTTTTTAAAATTACAACTGTTTTTATACTAACTCTACAGACCCGAGCCATTTCTTGTTTCACCAGAGCCTTGCTTCGAGTCTCCCCCACGCCTCTCTCTTCTTTGAGTCAAACCCTATATTTTCTCATGCTCGAACCCGAGTCACCTTCGTCTTCCCAAAACAAAACCAAAAACCCGATATAACTGATATGTGGTGCACATGCACATGATCTTCGATCGATTCTGATCTCTGCCGAGACCACCAGCAACATGTCAACGATCATCCCTTTCGATCCCGACCGCCTGAGCTTCGAGATGATCGCAAAATCGGAGTTGAACGTTTACAAACCCAACCTGGAACCAACTTCCCTGACGAAATCATCTTGTCGATGACAAACCTGACCTCAATCATCACCTCTGACCATACCATAGATTCCCCTCAACTTCTAGCTTCAATCCCCCTAGACCAGTCCAACGCGGTTCCATGACGACGACGATTCTCCACTTCAAACCTCGACAAGTAAAACTATGCCCTAAACCCTACAAATCCACCATGCCGCCACCACGACCGTTAATAAATTAATCTAATATTTTTCCGATGATCATTTGACCCTCAGCCACCTTCAGCCCCAATCTCGATGATCCTATCCACGTTGATCGCCGTAATTTGGCGAATTTCCATTTACCGTTCAACTTTCATTTTCTCACAATTTAATAAACTAAAAATCTTGAAATGTTTTTCCAAAATCATCATTTCGAATTTTGAATCGAGTTATGAAATTAAAACACAGATTTATGATCTTGATTTTTAACATATATATGATTTTCGTTGTGATTTCTTATTTCAAAATCAATTACTTAATATAAATTTTTGAAACATTTTTTTATTTGAATTACATGAATACAATCAAATTTCATTTGAAGAACATTACCTAAATCTTCTTAGATTTTAAGATATGAATTTTTTCTTTTTGGAAAGTGTGTTAACCTGTTGTTAAACAGAAATATATCTGTATATATACACAGACATGCATTCAACTATTCTATGTTTATATATATATATATATATATATATATATATGCAGAAATATTCACACAATCACACATGCACATATTTCAAATACAAATCCAACACCAAATTGTATAACAGGGTCAAGTTTGCTCACCTGGTAGTTTGACAAAGAAGAACAGAGAAGCTTGAACTAAAATATGGAAATAAAATGTTAATTTGATGCAGTAACTTGAATTGATCTATGTTAAATCCATGCTTGATTGCTGATTTCTTTGCTTAGTCTCAGGCTGAACTTTGCTGAGTTGATTTTGAATTTGAACTTCCAGGTTACTACTTGGTTTTGGTTATATTTTTGTTTCTCTGATTCTAATTCTCAGGCTTATTACTTTAAACTTTGCTTTGATTTGAGTTGAACCTGATCTGGTCGAAGTTTATTGCTGTTTGAACTTGATGAAGATTGTTTTTTCGAATTTTATATTAGTTTTGAATTCCAACTTGAAATTTTTTTTGCTGCATACTTTTGTTTTCAATTTTGTTTGATCTTGATCTTTGAATTGCTTGAAGCCTAGATTTGTTTTTTCCAAGTTTCCTTTTCTAGTTTTCATTTTTGTTTTCCAGTTTTCAGATTTCTTTTTGAAGATGGAAGAAAATTTCAGACATTAGCCTGGTTTTGTTTTTAAGAAATATATTTATATTTTCTAATTTTAAAACAAACCAATTTGCCGCTTGTATTCATTAGTTACACTTGTAAATACATAATAAAATAATTCTACACTTGTAAATTTAAACTAACACTTGTTTACAATGAGTATTTTTATGCTTAAGTCCTTATTCTTTAATTAGTTTATAAATTTTTTTTAACCCTCGATTTATCAATTTGTATAATTTTTATACTACTTGTTTTTTAGATATATATGTGTTTATCTATTATGGTTTTAATAAATTTATTTTAAATATTACATTCATATGTATACAAACTATGTTCATTTTAGAAAAAGGTAAAAAAGAATGAATCTTTTATAAATCTATGTTTATATCTTTATTTTACATATACAAACCATTTTAGTTCAAATATATTTTAAAAGAAAGAATCATTAAACCTTTAATAAATCTTGTTTATATTAACTTATGTTGTTATGCTTATTATAATTATAATTTTAAATAAATAAACACACATATGCATATTATAGAATTTAGCTTTAAACAATTGTTTTTAAAATCATTTGTATCTAATCCAAAATATAACTTTCAAATTGTAATGTATATATATAACATATGTATATTATAATTAGAAAACAAATTATTATTAATTTTAAAATATAGTTTTTGAAATCCAATTTATTATCTAGACATTTATATTTGAATTTCCAATTCAAATTTTTATTTACAATCTATTTAAACAACACATATCTTTATTTATTTTGGAAAAATTCAATTTAATTCACAATTTTAACCCAAGATTCGTATTAATTATCAATTCAAATTTGACTCAAAAACCGGGAATGTTACATTAGTCATAAATTAGGAATGACCATTTCACGCCGTTTTAGAGAATTCTCCATCTTCCACTTTGGATAACATATGAACTCTTATTTTCCCTTTATCTGGACTTATTATGCATCACCAATCGAAATTCGAAAATGGAGATTAACAATCATTAGGCTATCAAAGCATGACTAGAGTCAGGTATCATCCAGTTCTAGGGATATTCCACATGCAACTATTCTATAGATGAGATTTTTAGGATTTTAGCATATCTTATGTTTATATTTATAGTTAAAATAAAATAAATTCACTTATCGTTTTCTAATTTTTCAGGAATCGACTAACGTAAGCTCTAACACCAAATGTAACAACCCACACTTTAGTGGACCGAGATTTTCACTAACCAAAAAACCCTAGTCTACTAAAATATGGATCGTTGGTTTGGTATCTTGCAAAAAGGAGAATATCCAAACACTAATGGTAATAACTCATAATGGAAATAAGAAAATATAACAGATCAATATAATTACTAGTCAAAATTCAACATCTCAAATATTAATAGCCTTAGCCAGACAACTGCTCCAAATCAATATCAGTACCTGCCTTTCTAAATTCTATGGGTTGCAATGAAGATCGGGTCAGAATAACATTCTGATGACTGGTAAATTATACATCTTATACATAACACTAGTTTATGCCAATTATTCACTATTTCGTGTTATGTAAGATTTTATTATTAGTCGATACAACTCCATTGCAGTACGAACCATACCCATCTACATTATGTAGATCTATGCCTATATAGGTAAATATATATACCCCAAGTCCACTAATGGACTTAGATACTATCGCCACTAGTATCAATCACTTAGCACCTCGTAATTATCCATCGCTATTGTATCACCGAGGAAATCCTACTGTGCGCACCTTTGACCTCCAGTCCCACTAAAAAATATTGATAGGTGGAAGAGATCAGTTAGATGTAATCCAGTCCTTTTCATTGACCATAAGAGACCGATGACGAGCTCAGTAAATATGCAACTCCTGCCATATAGGTAACCAAGTACGCTAGCTTTTATGTATACTTATCGCAAATTGTTTTGGTACTTAAGCACACTAGACTTTCCACGCTATGTCGCATAAGTCCAATCTCACACACTATCCATTTAGATTTCCTAGTGCAATTTGGGCAATACCCCCAGTTAAAAGCTTTGAAGCAAACCTAATTTGACCGTGCACTCGACATAATTATAACAATTTTTTTTAATCAAGGCAATAAGCAAAGTCCAGACAAAGGGTTACCCCTCTAGTATGAAATCGTATACTCACCATGGGTCATACTGGTGGGATATATTTTTCGCATCCCTACCAGTCTAACGTCCTTCACACATTGGTCCATTATAACTATAACTGATAATTTATAATTATTCACAGCCGTCATAAATGCATATCCGAGGCTACTTATATACATATTCATACTTGCTATACTTATTATTCTTTTATTTTATTTATTGCCAGAACACTTTTTATGTTCGAATTTAAGTCTCTTGTCTTACAATGCATTTATCTTTTATTTCATTAATTTCATTTACCACTTCCCAAATTCAAACATCAATATCATTGCTACAACATTCATTAGTTTAGCCTCTTATTTCTATTCCAATTCTTATTTCTTTTCCTTGCCGATAATCCAAATTTACTTGTTCACTAGTTTCCACTTTATTAACCTTTAAATTACATTCTTATTTCAATATTCCACTTTTGGGGTTTACTATATTTTAACAAATTTAAATCGAACTTTAACAGTTTAACTGTTACACAGTAAATTTCCATATCTTATCCTAAAGAGGTGGTTTTTGCGATGTTTGTAATTACAAGAAATTCTCTTTTATTTATTTTAATAATCAATATAATCATCTCTATTTCATACATCTCTTTCTTTTTATAAGTATATGTTAATTACTTTTCATTTCAAACATCACACTTTTGTTAAGTTTGAATTGATAATATATGGAATTCCACTTTTAATAACATACATTCCAACAATTAAAATATCACCAAAATCCTAAAAGTCCGTTCAGCTTTATTTTCAATCTCATCCATCAACATTAAATAAAATGGAATCTCAATTCATTATGTTTTCAGTTAATAAATATGTTGCAAAACTGATAATTAAAATCATTTTGCAATTACAGAATTAAATCAAATCATTATGTAATTACAGAAATAGAACTAATCATTACACAATTGCAGAATTAAAACTAATCATTATTCTTCTATAATTATCACCTTAAGTTTATAGGCAAGTTTACGATCTTCAACATTTCATATATATAAATTCGCTTGAAATTAAATTATCAGACTCCGGCATATATGAATAGATCTATAATGATATAATCGAGTATTATATAAAAACGTAGAATTTTCCTACCCGCCTTTAATTAGCGCTCCCAAATCTCTAGATTTAATCCAGATCTGACATTATATTATGTATTGTCCAATTTTTGACTATACGTTCGGATCCACAGTCAATATTTTATACAGATTTATTAGAGATTGGATTAGAGAGAAATGATTTGAATTTAGATTTATTAATTAGAACTAGATTTAAAAGTTTACCTTTGACGTAGCAACCTGATTTGAATCTATCTTCTATCCTTTTTTCTTTTCCATTCTTCTCCAATTTTACTTTTTTGTATTTGGAAACTCTACAAGAGAAAAGAGAATGGTAGATCTTCCGAACTAATTAGAAAAATAATGAATTGGAAGTGAAGCCGTAGGTCCTATTTTATATATGTTTAAATCAGTGCTAACCGTTGGATGTAAATAGATTAGATCTTGTCCAAACAAATAATTCTCCATCACCACTCAAAAAGCCCATCGGGTCGATCGTCCTTGGCCCATGGTCAACCTAGGGAGGTCTTGGTCGAACACTGTGGTTTATTTTTGCGAATAATCAACATGCGCTGATTTTTTTGCTAAGTTTAATTGACTGTGTACATTTATTTTCATTTGTTAATTGATTCTTATCAATCCTTACCCATATCTCTACGATCTTAATTTAGATGTTAACAACTATTAACATCTAATTAATCTTAATTGATTTTATAACCATATTTACATATATAATTATTTTTGGCGCTTAAATTTCAAATGCTAATAACGTTATCGTCTGAACTTCAATCGAAAACGGTTATATATGAAAATTGAACAGAAAATTGCCACGAATTCAGTGGTATAAGTCTCGTGCCCAAATTTAAAAATTTTAAAAATTCAATTTTTGCAGTTTATTATTTATCAATTAATTTCTATTTTAATTAATTAATGTAAAAACATAGGGTGTTACACTTTTTATTTACCCTAACAACACTTGAGTACTCGACATGTGAATACCATATATGTATTAGTGTCGACGCTTAGGGGTCGAAAGGTTGGTCATTAAAATCATACAAAATTCCTTTATATTGATATATATGCTACTTTTTAATATGGGTTATTGCTAGCATTTCACCATTATGTGATAAATTGTAACTCCCACTTGCAATCGCTTAAGTAATCAACTCACTATGATTTTGAATTATCAACTCATGATGGTTTGATAACTTGGGTAATCATCTCAAGATGGTTTGATGGTTTGAAAAATCATTTCACAATGGCTTGAATAATCCTCGGGTGTTGATTGAAGACATCGTGTGTAGATTGAGGCCACTATGAAAAAAATATCGATGGGTTTGATGATCGATGGATGACCTAGGCCATTGTGTGTTGATGATTGATCGAGCTTTTGCATGGTGAAATATGTCCTCACATGGTGAACAATTGCAATATGGTGAAGGAGCGATCATGTAAGATGATGGAGTTTTCATGAGTGATGGATTCTTTATGAATGATGGATGACGGAATCCTCATGAGTGATGGAACTTCAATGGTAGATTTGTTCAGTTAAGACACGATGAATCTTAAATATTGATCTTTCGATGGTTCCTTGGATCAATATCCGAATCTTCCTTTCCAATTTTCGCTCCTCTGATATCCTTTTCTTTTGTCGACCCGTTTTTGGAATTTTAGGTGTAACACTTTACTTTAATAAGCTATGTAGATTATCGGTTTATGTATATTCTTATTATGCATGCCTGTTAAGGCCAACCTATATTTTATTATGTATTTCGATATAGGTAGTTGCATTTGGAACTGAGATGCATGTTGTGATTTGTGTATGGGGTTGATATATAGTTAAAAAAAATTCATATTTTGTTGATGGTGTTATTGTTATATACTATAGTTTGGATGCATGGTTAGGATATATAAGTGTCACTATAATATGTGTGCTGAATTTATTACTTTGAATGAATTGTTATGTGTCAAGATTGACTATATTGTACGGATGCCATGTATTATAATTAAAGTAGTTGATTAATCAGTTTCTCTGTATTTTTTGATTAAACCTATGATAAGACTATTGATTTTGTCGATGGTTGTATCTTGGAAATTGTAATAACCCATGAAATTTACGCCACATGATATTGCATTAATTAAAATGGATATTCAATTAAAGGGTAAATTGGGTATTGTATTTATAACTGCTGAAAATATATTTCTAAACAGATTTGTTTGATATATGGTTTTGGTGCATTTGTAGTTTCAGTTTGTAAAATAAAGGCATTTTTAAATTGCGTGCACAACGGTTGTCGACCCGAATTGAATATAGAACATATAACCCAGCCTAACAACTATATATATGAGGCTGTGGAACCCCTTTATCTTTAGTTTTCTTCCTTAAACTCGAAATCAACATAATTGCTCTCTAGTAGTGATTAGCAAATTAATTAAAAAATGATAAAAATCTAAAGTGTCCAAACCCTATCAAATTATATATGGATTCAAAGCTCTTGACGAAGTAAAAAGGTGCCTGAGATTCGTTTTTCCATCTAACACTCCAGTTGGTGAGAAATCGATGAAAAATTATTGGTCGTCAAAACTGGTATTTCTGATTCAATGATGAAATGGTGATTATTGGTCGACCGAAGAGTGCAGGCTTATAGAGGACGACAAGAGGAGTTCATCATTTAGATACTTCACAAATATATTTGATTTAATTATTAGCAAGGTATAGAAATAATATATATTAATTTAATTATTAAATTACCAATTTACCTGATATTTATAACCTTCGTGTCTTTCACATATAAACTCTAATTCACGTGCAGCGATTGTTTGGATATCGTGGATATTTTCGATATGTTGTGCCTTGGGTTCATTGAATTTTGTTACTTGTTGTATTATTGGACTTTTTTATTGTAATTAATTATGGATTTAAAGTATGATTACATGTAATTAAAATAAAATGGGTGAAATTATGTAATAAAGATAAAAAAGTAAATAAATTATAGATGCTGTTCGCACCAAAATTGGTCACAAACACTCAACTAATATAATAACACCACAGGTTCAATATCCAAATCCAAACAGAATGAAGTAGAGAACAAAATATAAAGAAAGAAAATTAGAATAGTAAGAAAACGAACACAAGAGAATTTATAGTTATTCACTTGACCCTGGCCTACGTCCACTCCAAAAGTTTATTTTATTTTATTTATACCATTGACTACAGTTACAATTCGTGAAATTTATGATTAAAAATGGCAGCGTTCAGCTAAGAAAAGAACATGGGAGCCAAAAAGAAGATCCCTTTCATTAAGCCGATGATCCAGTGTTTATAGGAGAAGACGAGGAAATATCCAGCTGAAAATCTGCATGCAGACGATCAAGGACCAAACGAACCAATCTAGAAAAAATATGGCCCATATAGGCCATTTTGATCGATTGGCACCAATCCCTATAAGGGGATTGGCATCGATTGGTGAAGGTCATGGATATGGGGTCGGCTATCCCTATGATTGGTTCCCCTCTTATTCCTTTACGTGTTTCCATAGTCGTTTGCATAGTTCCCCTGGTGTTTGTTGAGATATTGATCGAGTTTCGTTGAGTTGATCTGCTGAGTTGAATACCCATATCCATAGTGATCTGGTCTAATTTGATCCCTTACCTAGAGCTCCAATCCAATTTCCTATCGAGGGGAAATGCCAATCCATATTTAGCTAATTCTGGGATGCCATTCACTTGAATACACTTGATTGTCATCCATAGCCTTGCTAACATTTGATGTTTGAACTTGATAATCATCACTTCTAGCTTCCTGCCTTGGTGATCACAAATCCATTTAGCCAACTCATGGCATCATGGCTTGCCAAAACATTTGACCTTTAGAACATGTCATATGATGGGAAGGTGCGTTTTGAATTGCCGTAAATCCAAAGTTCATAATCCATCGATAGCCAAATTTCCTGCCCATAATCCAATCCTTTGCCAAGCTAAATTGCCATAGTCGGTGACTATTTCGAGTTGATAGCCAATTAAGAAAACATTCCAAATCCATAACCAAACCTATATCCATCAAAAGCTGTCAACAAAATTCACAATCTCACCGGATCGTTATCCAAATCTATGACCTCTCCGAGTCAATATCCAAGTTCGCGACTCTCTAGGTTGATATCTAAATCCATAACAGTTTGAATTCGTAGAAGTCAACAAGCCAACTCACGATCTCTTTGGATCATTATGAAAGTTCATGGTCTCTTTGGATCAATCTATAGTCTCTCCAGACCCTTGCTAAGCCTAATCCAAGCTAGACGATGAGTAGGCCGATCCTGTCACTCTCCGACGAAGCGACCTAACCCTTGCACTCTGGCCTTTTTTGGGGCATATAGCAATGTCTTAATCCTTCAGGACCGATTATAGTCTCTTCGGGGTCTTGTTAGACCCCATCCTATCACTCTTCAGTGAAGGAGGAACATCGACAAGTAAGCTTATCATTTCTCTCTCTAACAAAGCAGCATTACTTCCTAACTTCAGTTTAGTCTCCCTGAACATAAAGCAACGTCATAGTCTTTCATCTCTCTCAACAACAACAACGGAGGAGGAGGAAAAGAGAGAGATATCTCTCTCAACAACAACAACGGAGGAGGAGGAAAAGAGAGAGATCTCTGGCAAAGCGACTCACTTCTTGCACTCAAGTTCCCGACTCTCTGGTCAGGGACATAAAGCAATCAACTCCGTACTGATTCCTTTCTTTGGCCTCAACTCTTCGATCGAGGATAATCCATGATGTACAAGTCCATCTTGTCACTCTCTGATGAAGGGACTCATATCTTACGCTTATTGCCCCGTCCCTTTGGTCGAGACAATTGTGACCTATTTTTTTCATCGCACTAATGCATATTGTGTTTTAAGATCCATTCATGAAATATAATTTTCAAACAACTAAAAAGACTATAAAAATTAGAAACTAAGGACCAAACTTGATCCTATAAATGTGTAAGTGAGTTAGCCATTTTATTGTGGAGTTTATTATTATTAGGTTCATGCCATCCCGATCAAGAAATGATGAGTTGCGACCCCGATCCAAGGCCATTTCCATTTGATGTGGATGGTAGCCGCTCTTGTTCCACCACCGCAGCCCAAGTCCTTACTACGATAGCCTACCATCCATGATATATTCCTCAACCATATCCTGTAAATGCATGCATTCATCCATAGTATACCCATCTAGTTCGTGGAATAAGAAATACTTTCCACATCTCCACTCCTACTCCATAGGATCCCTTCTCCCCCATTTCTGATAGGGGAGTTTTCCACTTACCTCTAGGTAAATCCATTCCAAGCTTTCCGTCAAATCCAAATAAGTTGAGAATTTCAGCTCTCGTTCCTTCCTTTTCTTTTTTGATTCATTATAACACATCATCCATTTTCCATTTATGCTTATCCTTTCTAGACCCTTCTCTAAACGGTCCTTCACCTCTCATAGCATTTACTTCTTGTTTGTTGGCTCATGCGTCCTCCTACCATCGGAACATATCCGATTCGTAGGAAAATTCCTCAAGATCCAATGGTGGATCGCACTCCAGTGCAACCTTAAAATCTGTGTAGTCAATAATCTTAGATATTTCCACCATTAAAACCATCGATGGATATGATCGATCTACCGAAGTAACCACTACATTAACCAATGCCAAGAAACTCCTCAAGGACTCTTCCGCCCTTTGCTTTAGTGCTAAAATGTCGTTATGTTCTTGGGTCTCGAAATGTGGACCTAAACTACCTTATGAACCGATCTACTAACTCGCTCCATGTCCTAATCGAACCATTCTCCAGCTGCCTAAACCAGAGCGTAGCTAATTCCATCAAGTAAAGCGGAAAAAATCTTGCCATGACCTCCTCCAATGCCTCCAGCACTTCCATGTGCTGGATATACCTCATTAAGTGTATCAATGGGTCCGACCATCCATCATACACCTCTAGTGTTGGTAGTTTAAACTTCAATGGGTTCTAAGTTTTGCTTAATATTCGGAGTGAATGAACTTCGGTTGACATCCTCTAGACTCTTATTGGGCAATTCACCTCTCATTATCTGACATACCAGCTCAGTCAGCTTCTCATTCTCACCCATAGGTGGCCTCCAATCCATATTACCAGCCAGCCTGCCTTCCGACTCCATAAGGGTATTCCAAAACATACTCCTTTGGATTTGCATCTGTGTTTCGATCCGCATTGAACCGTACAGCATCAACCAAGGGCCTACTGACATCCGATTCGGTTGTACAATAACTGTACAATAACTGTATTATTGAGTTAATATTGATGTTTGATTTTGCTGTGAGGCTTTCCTCTTCCTTTATAAGTTATTAATAAAATAAATTAAACAACAAACGGTCCACTATTTTTTAATGTTAGAAATTATTTGAACCGTATTTTGTGACATTTGTAATTGATTTCAGGTGTTGAAAATAGTAGACCGTTACATCAAAAGACCGATCTTTCTTATTATAGATTAAAATTGAGCTGGTAAATGAGAATTGTTGCTAGGAACTCCTTCTCTGGAGTAGAACAAGGGACGAGCTTAGGAGATGTTAATCCCAATATGCATGCAATGTTCATTGAGATGATGAGAAATATGTTGTGAAATGACCAACTAGCTGCTTTGCCTATTGCTATTAGGTGGTGGTGCTTGGATGCTGGTGCTTAGGTTTGACTTTGCCAAACTAAGTAAGGACTATTATAGCCTTAATGGCAAACCATTCTAAGGAATGAAAACAACCATGAAAGTGAAGACACAACACCAGAAAGGATACATTCCATTAGTTATAACTGTTAGCAATTGCATTTCCAATGGTTATACCCATGTAGCCAACAACCGTAGGAAAATTTCACCACATTTTTCCTAATAATTATAACCTTTGGGAAAAACATATTTCTTAACAGTTTTGTCCCTTATAATTTCCAAAATTATAACGGTTATAACCATTGGATTTTCATAAATTACGGCTATAACTGTCAGAAAAAGTAATTTTGTTATGATTATAATATTCAATTTTAGTACATTAATACCATTACAAAATCCTATTCCCCCAACAATTATAACTATTAGCATATGCCTGGCTATGTAGAAAGGCTACACAGTTTCATGGTTTTAACCGTTAGGAATAATTATTACCAATATATTGTTCATTGCGCGTACAATCAATTTTCAAAGCATATATGTACATATACATATACACACACACACACACACACACACACATATATATATGTATATATTACATTACAGCCACAATTAATCAATAAAGTAGCAAATATATGGTTAATATTCAACACAAACAACACATAATCAATATATCAAATATTCATAACAAAGATCAAATATATATATTTCATACCAAATACCACAAAGTATATAGCATGTAACCATTAACATACACAACGAATTTAAAATACAACTTCGAAATATAACTAGAGAATGTTTAATAACTTACCAATAACATAAAAGATATTCATGCCAAATTACAAAACCTCCTCCAACTAGCTTGGATAGTGTGTAATGGTCATTTTATGATGCTTTAAAAATTGAAGCTTCTAGATTGAGAACATCCTCCACCCAAACAACATTTTCTCCTTTAACCACCTTTCTAGCATGATATATCTTATGCATCTTAGGTGTCTTTTACTACGTCCATGAAATCCTGTGATAATAGCTTTACCGGTTGTTTTTCTCCCGTAGAAGATCATGTTACACCATTTAACGGAGCACCTAAGCTACCTAGAGGACAGTTGAGATTGTTCTCGATATTGAAAGCAACTTCCTCTCTTTTTGTCATCAAATTTCCTCCAATTTGTTTTACAATATTTTTATACATTACCTTATATTATTTATAAATGACTCATTATTTTCATCTCTTTATGAATTCCATTGTGGTTGTTTTTCCTTTATGTTTTCCATTGTTGATTTATTTTCTATGTAATTGATATTTTATTTTGAAGCTTGAGTGGGTTTTACTTGCTTTGCACTAGACGTAGAGTTAATAGCATGATAATAACTTCTCCTCTTGTCATCTCCAAAGACTTTAGGAATAGGATCATTTTCAAAATCTTATGAACATCATATTCCATCATCTTTTTTTATACTAGCTTCTGATTTTGTCTTTCTTCAACTGCTTCTATTAATGCCTGCATGTTCATAAATTAAAGAATTAATATAATTTTGCATATACTAGTTCATATAAGAAGTTCGTAAACATATAAATTTGCATATGCATGCACTCTTGCAGTTGCAACTACGTATGCAGTTGTAGATGCAGCTGCACGCGGTTGTAGTTATAATAGCAAGCCACGTAGTTGCAATAACAAGAGTGCAACTGCACTAAGTGCATATATGTATTTTCCTATATCGTTATTCCATGTGTGCTCAAAATTATGCAGTTGCTAAAAACATGAATTAGTATCTGAAATGTAAATTTGGTATGGATGAGTAGTGTGTAATTGTGGCACTAGGTGATTGGGTATGCTCATTCTCTCGTGTGAGATTGGTTGCACTATTGAACGGCAATTTTACTCTTTCAAACAATCTTACTGGATTCTAAAAATTCCACTATAATCAGGCAATATAACAGCAGTAATCAGGCTCGACCAAATATAGAGTCAAGGGAGACAATAAACTAGGGCAGCATCTCAAAGGCGGGCTATAAAAAATCGAAAAAAATAGAATACGCATTTTTCCTAATCTCGCTCCTCCAACACTCTAGCTCTATCGCATCCGCCATAAGCCCGCAGCTTGCACCACCATCCCTCTTAAGTTTCAATAGTCATAGCTACCGTCCAAGCTCTAAGGCAACCCCCTACTAACTTGGAATCTTAGCTAAAAGTTACAAACCCTAAATTCAATTTTGATTTTTTTCCCTAAATCGAAAATTAGAATCTCAGCCTAAACTAATGTGAGTATTACTAGAAGTCTAGAATTAGTTAATTTGTTAATTTTTTTCTTCTATGATCGAAAAGTTTGAAACAATGACCAAACTAGTGATTTTGCTAAGAATGCTATAGTGTTATTATCCTATTATTTATCTGAATTTTTTTTCTATGGTTGTTGCCTATTAATTAACTTAATTTTTTTTCTAGTTTAAATGATACTATAGTAGTAATTATGAATTGTTTTTGTTGTAGTTTAAGTCATAATGAATCTTAAAAAATTATACTTTTTTTTGTGTGAAATATTATAATATTGTGTTAATAAATAATATATTAATAATACTTTGTTGTATCTTAAATTAAGATAGGAATCGAAAAAAACTACTGGATATCAAAATAGAAAGAAAAGGAAACTTAGATATGAAGAAGAAAAGTCATTAGCCGGTTCAGTTTCAAATTTATTTTAATAAGAAATAAAATATCTCAAACTTCAAATTCAAGTCAAATTGGACAAACAAATTTGGAGAATGAGAATATTGATTCTACTATCTATATTTATAAGGATCCATTAAATAAAAATGTTGAAATGGAAATTGATGAACTTGTAGGAGTCATGGAGAAGCATGATGAAGATACTAATGATAATTCCAATGATGAATATGTTAATGATGTAACAACAATTGACTTGAAAAGGATGTTGATATCAATTATAATTCAAGATTATGGGGAATAATTGCTAATACCAAAAGAATAATGTTAGTGCAACATAGTCCAATCAAAATTTTGAAGGAAAACTGTGTGTTTCTAGATAACAAGATTGGTGGTAGACACTTTTCCTCTAGACATTACATTGGTGCTTATCTACGTGGAGAAGAACATGAAAGAAAATGGCTTGTGTATTCAAATGAATGTGGCAAGTTTTTGTGTTTTTGTTTATTTAACCATCATGAAGACCATTCTAATTGGTCAGTGAAGGAATCAATGATTGGCATAATTTACCTAGGAAGCTAAAAGAGAATGAAAGTAATCCATTGCACAATGCAAATGTTATAAAATGGGTTGATTTGCATAATGGACTTCATCAGAAGGCAACAAGTAATAAAGCAATGGATGTTCAAATTGATTAAGGGAAACAAAGTTGAAAAAAATACTTACGTGGATAATTGGTATTGTTAAGATACTTGCATAAAATAATTCACCGTTTCGTGGATCAAATGAGAAGATCTATGAAAAATAATGGACATTTTTATCAAATTGATGAATTTGTTACTGAATTTGATCTAATAAAGGAAGATCATTTAAGAGTATGCTAAATAATGAAATCAATAACCATTAGCTTTGTTGGCTAAAAAGATTAAAATTACAATGTTTACAAAAATAAAGAAAGCAAAGTACTTCTCAAAATTTTGATTGTACTCCATATTTGAGACATAAGGAGAAAACGTTCATTATTATAAGATGTTTGAATGTTCATGATGGAAATGATATAAAAATAGAAAAGTATTTTCTTGGATTTAGAACAGTTGATTATACATTCGGACTTGGTCTTTTTAAGAAGCTTGAAAATGTTTTGATAATACTAATGATGTGAGAGGACTAAAATATGACAATAGTTCCAATATGAAAGGTAAACATCAAGGTGTACAAAAATGGCTGCTCGATGTAAATCCTAGAGCATTTTATATTTTGTGTGGTTGTCATAATTTAAATCTCACTTCATGTTATATAGAAAAATCAGATATGAAGGCTAGAGATTTTTTTTTTTGCATTTGTGCAAAAGGTTTATACTTTATTTTTCGATTCAACTCATCGATGTAAAACACTTGGAAGTTATTTTTAGGGTTTGACTCCAAAACCATTATTGGCAACTAGGAGGGAAAGTCACACTGAAAGTGTCAAAGCAATAAGAACTCAAACATCGGAGCTAAGAGATGCTTTGATTGGTATTGCAAATAACTCTAGATGATGTTGTGATGATGGAAGCTAAAAGATTATGCCAAAACGCTTTACAAAATTTTGAGTTATAACTAGCTTGTGTACTTGGTACACAATATTTGATAACATTAATTGAGTAAGTAAAATACTTCAACAAAGCAAATGGATATCGAAGATGCAATTACAAAAATTAAAGATCTTGTTGCATTTTTTGAATTTTTTAGAGAAGATGGATTTGAGAACATGATAGAGGAAGCTTAAATGCTTACCGATGATGTTGGTATTGATCCAACATTTATTGAAAAGAGTGTTGCACGAAGAAAAAAATAATTTGATGAAGATATCATGGAGAACAATGATCGACAATCTCTTGATTTTAAAGTTACCTATTTTTTTCTAATAGTAGATCAAGCTTTGACTTCATTTAGAGATCGATTTGATCAATTTATAATTTATGAAGAAACTTTTGGATTTTCATTGAACTTAGGATTTAAAAAGATTGATAATAATGAATTGAAGGATCATTCAATGTATCTAGAAAGTTTTTTGAAGCACAAAGAAAAGCAAGATATTTGTGGTAAAAGGTTATTTTTTGAGCTCCGACAACTGAAAGGAATTCTTAAGTAACTATATCAATTGGTATAATTAATTTCTTGAGATCTTATTATGATGTAGGTGGATATTTAAACGTTTGGGTTGCTTATTAAATTCTACTGATTATTATGGTTATGGTTGCTTCGATGGAAATAAGTTTTTCAAAATTGAAATAGATAAGCGGGCTAGCTATGATTTTAATTGAAAGTGAGTATTTAGATAAGCTTAACTATGAAGATGTAATAGAGAAGTTTTTTTCAAAAAAATGAAACAAGAAGTTGCTCTCGTTGACATGTATTAATATAGAAGGTTACATTTTTTTTGGCATGTAATCAAAATGACTTAGTCGACCAATATTTTGTGATAAATGTAAAATTTTATAAAGAATTTACATCGTGTCTCGTGCATATTTTTTTAGATTGAGTTAAAAGGCAACAAAAAAAATCTAAAACTTTTTCATGTAGGGCATTGAATACCCTTGGATCGGTACTAGTAGTAGTTGATGCCCCACTAATTTGGCATAATATCATACATTCTCATCAACATTGGTGGACTATAAACTAGGATCAAAAAGTATATTTCCTTTGCTATACTACTAGTGCAGTGACAAGTACAACACACTTCTCCATTTTGAAAGCAGCGAGATTAATAGACATAACAATTAACAAAATGAAATAATATAGTGCCAAGGTGTGGAGTCTGTACATGTCGTGCACTCCCTATCATGGTTAGATATTGGTATCATAGTGACTCCTTAATGTACTAACATGGTACCATGAAGTATTTTTGAAATAGTAGTCCACATGTAAATTGACAATAAACCACACAACTTCATGGTACAGTATAATTTAAAGCATCCTATTCATAAAATTGGTCAAAAATTCATTTTATTCATAAAATCCAATTGATTCATAAAATGTGATATGTTATTCAATCCATAACATCAACGGTAGAAAATTAAAAAGTAGTACCTTATTCAATCCACATCATCAAAATAAGAAGAAAATTAAATTTGGTAATGGCCTTATTTATAAATATAGTACTTTATTCAATCCACATCATCGAAAATGGTAGAAAATTCACTTTATTCATAAAATGCAGTTGTTAACCGAGCATAACATGTTGGGGATTTTGCGGTTCGAAATGAATTTGATGGCGATGGCGATGAAGACAATTTTGTACTCCGGACATCAAGGATCTATGGAATAGACTCTTTCAGACAATAGTTCAACCCACCAGGTACAAACGGGTTATCGAACTGTCGAATTCCAGGATTCAATAAAGCCTTATAACAGCGTAATCGGATTCAAAGTTTGTACGACTTTGATCCGGCCAAGAACACTTTAGTAATGATTTCTGATGATGCAATTTGTAGAGAAAGAGATGAAGAAGAAGAAGAAACAAATCTGCAACGATTCAGCGTTTGCAACACCTTCAGATGTTAGAAAATATAGAGTAATTGGAAGTGCAGTGATTAGCAACACTTCCTTGGTGTCGCAGATTTATAGACGTGAAGAGATGTCTATTCGTGAAGGGTTGCATCCCTCCGTAACGATTCAAAATCGTCGCTGAACGGTCACGCCGTTTGAATTTGAAACGTTGCGTCTGTTCATTTTGCAACGTTCAGAAAAACGTTACAAAATTCCTGCCCTTATTCAAATTTCGGTTTTGGGTCCTTAACGGGCTGAAATATGGCCCGTTACTGTTTACATATGATCCAAAAATATTTTCAGATCCGAACCCAAAACCCGTACCCATACCGACCCGACCCGGTTCGGTTCGGTCGGACAGACGGCGGCGGCGCGCGTGCGGTGTTGCATGACTTCTCTCCCCACAACAAAGCAAACATGTGGGAGCCCCAAGGCCCCAACATCCATATGAGAAAGCTTTATTTATACAAATATATTTCTATATTTTCTACCATGTGGGACTTATCTCTTCTTTCTTCTTTTCTTCTTCTCTTCCAAACAAAAAACCCAATGCCCCAAAACAAATTTGAAAATTTTATAACAATCTCCCGCAATTTTCAAAATAAATAAATAGGACGGCTGAATCACTAGAGTGATTTCCTACATACCCAAGTGGGATCAAGCCTATGTAGTTCTAAGATCAAGTTTTGCATCATCGTGAAAACCAACAAATAAATAAAAGGTATCTTTTGGATTACCTTTACTTAGTGTAAACCATTCAAAGTCTTATCGAGGTTCTATGGTGAACGAATCTTGAACCAAGTATCCCTAATGATAGAACCGGAACAATCACACATGTTGATTTCTTTAGGTAAAGTGTTCTGTATTGCTCAGCACGTTTATGGCCATGTGCTTAAATCCTAGTTCATGAGTCTACTTAGAAAGCGCTCTTACTTTCCTAGAAAACGGCCTGATTTCCATAATCGTATAGGTAAGTCTCTTAAGGTGTTTCTGCGATACACCTTTTAAGGTTTCTAGACTTATTAAGGATATATATCGATCCGTTGTTCTTACAGAATCCAACACTAAATATTATGGGATCATCGATTTAGTGTTCCATAATCATTCTCTTAACTTGTTGGTACCCATTGAACTTTGTCAATCTATTTCAAGACATAAATTGGATTTCTGTTAAGGATGATCAACCTTCATTCACAGACCTTAGTCCAATTTCTTTTGACTTTATAGAAACCATTTCCTTTGGAAGACTCTTTGTAAGTAGGTCAGCCAAGTTTTTCTTCGTTTCTATGTAGTCAGCAGTTATAGCTCCTCTTTTGAGTAACTATCTCAACATTTGATGTCTTAGGCTCACATGTCTAGACTTTCCATTATATGTCTTATTAGACACATTGTATATCGCTGCCTGATTGTTACAGTTAATCAAGACTGCTGGAGATGGCTTCTTCCATAAAGGGATTTCCATTAATAAATTCCTAAGCCATTCTGCTTCTTTATAAGCATCTGCTAATGCAATCAATTCTGACAACATTTTTGAGTTAGAAATACAGGTCTGCTTCTTGGAAGCCCAAGACACAACAACGCCTCCTAATGTAAAGATCCATCCAATTGTAGACTTGGATTTGGATTCTACATTGTTTCAAGTTGCATCACTATATCCTTCTATTACAGCAGGATATCCTTTACAAGATAAACCATATTCAGTGGTTCCTTTCAAATAAGCTAAAACTCTGGAAATAGCTTTCCAATGTTCGAAACCTGGATTACTCATAAATCGACACAATACACTTATAGGATGTGCGATGTCTAGTCTAATCAATGCATAGCATACATATGACTCTCAATAACACTGTAATACTCTAGTTGAGAGATAGTACGTCCAGTGTTCTTTTCTAATTTAATACTAGGATCTAAAGGAGTTGGTGCTGGTTTGTCATTGTAATGACCATACTTTTGTAGGAATTTCTCTATGTAGTGAGATTGAGTTAGTAATAACTCCCCCTCTTTCCTAATAATTTTAATTCCCAAAATTACATCAGCCTTTCCAAGATCTTTCATATTGAATTTAGAAGACAGAAACTTTTTAGTTTCATTCACACAGGATATATTGGAACCAAATATTAGCATGTCATCAACGTATAAACATATTATAACAATACTGTTGTTATCCGATTTGCTATAAATACATTTATCAACATCATTAACAATGAATCCATATGACAGTGCAACTTTATCAAATTTCTCATGCCATTGCATGGGAGCTTGCTTCAGGCCATAAAGAGATTTCACTAATTTGCAAACATTCTTTTCTTGGCCTGGGGTTTTGAAACCTTCAGGTTGTTCCATATATATCTCTTCTTCTAAATCTCCATTTAGAAAAGCAGTCTTTACATCCATTTGATGTATGACTAATTTATGAATTGATGCAAGTGCAATTAAACAACGTATAGAAGATATGCGAGCAACTGGAGCATATGTGTCAAAATAATCTACTCCATGTCTTTGCTTATATCCTTTAGCAACTAATCTGGCTTTAAACTTATCAATGGATCCATTTGTATTCAACTTTTTCTTGAGTATCCATTTACATCCTATAGGTTTAGCACCAGGAGGTAAATCAGTTAAAACCCAAGTTTAGTTTAACAGTATGGAATTCGTTTCAACATTGACAGCTTCTTTCCAGAAATTGGAATCTCTGGAACTCATAGCCTCAGAATAAGTTTTGGGATCATCATCGACGTTCATAACATATTTAGTCACATTAAGGACTTCGTCCTTACTACCTTCGACAAGATATGTAATGAAGTCAGGACCATAGTCCTTCTCGATTCTTGCTCTTTTACTTCTCCGTTGTTCAGTACTATTATCTGGTACTGACATTTCCTTGCTGTTTTGAGCAGAGCATAATCATAGTCATTGATATCATTAGTCATACTAGGTACTGGACTAGATGATCTCAATGGGATCTCAATAGTTTGATTTTCAAAAAAATTCTACATCTATAGATTCTACAACTTCTAGGGTGTCAAGAATAAGAAATCTATAAGTTATACTATTAAGTGAATATCCAATGAAAACACATTTAAATGCTCTATTTCCTTACTTTGGTCGTTTAGGGTCTGGTTTTCTAAAATATGCCAAGCAACCCCAAACTTTAAGTCTAGTTAGGTTAGGTTTCCTATTAAACCATAATTCATAAAGGGAAATATTATTCCTTTTAAGTGGTACTCTATTTAAAATATAACATGCATATAACATAGTATCACCCCATAGGTTAAAAGGTAAATTAAAACTTATGAGCATGGCATTAACCATTTCTGCTAAAGTTCTATTCTTCCTTTCAGCAACACCTTTTGTTGTGGTGTATATGGAGCAGTACATTGGTGAACTATACATTGTTGTTTACAAAACAAGGTGAATTCATTTGAGAAATATTCACCACCATGATCTGAATGTAATACTTTAATTTTAACTTCAAATTGTGTTTCGACCTCTACTTTGTAAATTTTGAATTTATCAAAAGCCTAATCTTTAGTTCTCATTAGATATACATATGCATATCTAGTATAATCATCAATGAATGTTATATAGTATTGGTTACCACCATAGGTGATATGACTTTTTAAGTCACCCACATCACTATATACCAAATCAAGCAAACCAGTTTTCCTTTATACGGATTTATAGGATTTTCGGTGTATTTTTGCTTGAACACATATTTCACATTTAGAGATAGTATCGAAATCACAATTAGAAATTAATCATAATTTATTCGTATTTCTAATGGAATTATAATTAACATGTCCTAATCTACCATGCCATAAATTAATAGAATCAACAATATAAACAGAAGATTTCTTTATTAGATTCAACTTAATCATGCCGTTACAAGAGTATCCCTGTCCAATGAATTTACCATTCTTAGACAACACTAGCTTATCAGACTCATACACCATCTTGAATCCTCCTTTGTTAAGAAGGTATCCAGAGACCAAATTCTTACACACATTAGGTACATAAAATATATTGACTAATGTAAGAACTTTTCCAGAGGTGAGAGGAAGTTCTATAGTGCCTTTTCCCAGAACATTGCTTGGAACCTTATTTGCTCCAGTAACTTCGTCGGCTTCTCCTTTATTTTCTACGTAACTTTTGAACAAATTACGCTCTTTGCAAATATGAATGGTTGCTCCAGTATCGAACCACCAATCATTATCATTGCCACTACGGAGTTCGCCTCTTGCACTACAGCCACAAGCGAGTCTTCGACCACATTCACTTTTTGTTGTTTCTTCCACAGACGACAGTCTCGGACATAGTGGTCGGGCTTGTAACAAAAATAACAAGCACCTTTCTTCTTGTTGTTGGTTTTGGAATGATTTTTCTTCTTAAACCGTGTCTCATTCTTTGGCTTTAATTTATCAGTAATTTCAACATTATTTGCCTTAGCATGGGTCTCAGTTTGCGGATTATCATCTAGATCGCGTTTACGAGAGTCTTCTTCAATACGAAGATGACGCTGCAAACCGTCTAAATTATAATCCGTTTCCGCAAGTTTCACCTTTTTCTTATAATCATTCCAACTATGCAGAAGGCTATAAATTATAACTCCAACAACAAAAGGTTCAGGGAGATCAATTCCAGCATCTTTAAGTTGATTCACCAACAGTAAGATTTCGCTTACTTGTCCAATTATGGACTTATTGGTGACCATTTTGAAATCCATAAAATTAGAAATAAGAAACTTTTTATTACTTGCCTCGGATATGCGTACTTATTCTCCAGGGCAGTCCAGAGTGCCTTCGCTGTTTCCAAGGTCCTATGAGCATTGTAGATTGGGGTAGATAGCGCATTCAGAATATGGCCTCTGCATAGGAAATCGTCCTCTTTGTGCTTTGCACGTTTAGCCTTTAGAGCACCATCGTCTTTATCAGTTTTCTCCGGGATTTCTTCCAAGTTATCTTCCAAAATGTAGAACAACTTGACGGTGATCAGGAAAAATTTCATCGTCTCTTGCCAACAAGTGAAATTTTCTCCATCAAAATGCTCCAATCGAGTTAGATGATGATTCATAACTTGTAAAGCGCTCGAACCTTCCATGATTGAACTATTGTCTAAAAATTTGTTGGGGATTTTGCGGTTCGAAACGAATTTGATGGCGATGGCGATGAAGACAATGTTGTACTTCCGACTTCAAGGATCTATGCAATAGATTCTTTCAGACAATAGTTCAACCCACTAGATACAAACGGGTTATCGAACCATCGACTTTCAGGATTCAATGAAGCCCTATAACGGCGTAATCGGATTCAAAGTTTGTACGACTTTGATCCGACCAAGGAAACTTTAGTAATGATTTCTGATGATGCAATTTGTAGAGAAAGAGATGAAGAAGAAACAAATCAGCAACGATTCAGCGTTTGCAACATCTTCAGATGTTACAAAATATAAAGTAATTGGAAGTGCAACGATTAGCAACACTTCCTTGGCGTCGCAGATTTGTAGACGTGAAGAGATGTCTATTCGTGAAGGGTTGCATCTCTTCGTAACGTTTCAAAACCGTCGCTAAACGGTCACACCGTTTGAATTTGAAACGTTGCGTTTGTTCTTTTTGGAACGTTCAGAAAAACGTTACAAAATTCCCGCCCTTATTCAAATTTCGGTTCTGGGTCCTTAACGGACTGAAATCTGGCCAGTTACTTTTTACATATGATCCAAAAATATTTTCGGATCTGAACCGAAACCCGTATCCGTACTCGACCCGGCCTGGTTCGGTTCGGTCGGACGGACGGCGGCGGCGCGCATGTGGTGTTGCATGACTTCTCTCCTCACAATAAAGCAAATATGTGGGAGTCCCAAGGCCCCAACATCCACATGAGAAAGCTTTATTTGTACAAATATATTTCTATATTTTCTACCATGTGGGACTTATCTCTTCTTTCTTCTTTTCTTCTTCTCTTCCAAATAAAAAACCCAAAGCCCCAAAACAAATTTGAAAATTTTACAACATAACAACCAGAGTGCTGTTCGACTGGACGCAACACTTGGTTCAACTTAGCACGACACTCAGTTTATAGAATGCAGTTGTTTCTCCTCCTCCATGCAAGTTTATGCATTCATATATTTATAATTTTCATTCATGTAATGTAAAAATTAACTTTATGTATATAAGCGTGTAATTCGCATCCAGAAAATTATTACTATGAAGTGCGGAGTGTTGTTAACGAATAGTGCAACGGTCAAGTAGTAGACCATTGTATAAAGTTAATTATTTGACAAAACACAAACTATTAATCTTTCAGCTAGATCAACTTTTTATTTAAAAAGTGTAAGAACCAAGCACATACTGTCTAATTTGTTCAGTGAGGAAAAAATGAACAAGCTCTTATTATCAAAAATGCATTCATCCTTTAATATTCGAATGTATACACTTGAAATCAAGTAAGTGTATGCACTTTGTTGTATACTTTAATGCTCAGTTCAACCGAGCATAGTGCTAAAATCAAAATTTAGGTCAAGAAGAACAATCTAACATTAGAGGTCAAATATCCACACTATGTAATTAACTAACATATATTTCAGTAGCGCAAGGAAGCACCTCTCAAGCTTTTTTACTTATGTGTTGCTTTCCATGCCTTTGCTTGTGTAAGTTTACATCCATGATTATCCATTTTCTACATGAATAAATAAACTATATTCAAGAATTACACATTTTTAATTGAGATTATCTATGAAATGCTTACTACGTACCAATTCTTCATATAGTCTAGCATTATATTTCTTCTTAATGTATGATTTATAGAGTTCTTTTCGTAATTATCAGCATTCGACTTGCATTATTTTTTTTCTTATCAGTATACCCAGTGTCGATGAACCCCTCCCAACGAACTTTATCGATATCTTCAGGCCGGTTATCAATTACAAGATGTCTGGGCAGTTTTAATATATTTCATTCTCATTTAGGTTATTTTTTTTAAGTATTGTGGAAACTTCTTCTCAAAGTAGGTCAAGCTACATTGTTATTTATATTCAAGTCATACTGCTTCTACAGAAAAAAAGAAAAAAATAATCAATAGTGTTTAGCTAGGATAAAAAAACAATAGTATATGACATAATATGAGCAAGAGCATAAGAGCATCGCCAACAGTTCGAAGTGTGGAAATTCGATTTTCCGCACCCTGAAATATTGGAGCCCTCATTTCTACAGTAGAAATGAGGGCAGGCGCCTGTTGAATAGGCGCCTAGGCATCAGGCGCCTATTCAACGGGCATCCGTGTTTATAAAACATCGGCCGTCTGTTGAACATGCGCCTGATGCGCAGGCGCCTGTTCAACAGGCGTCTGGTAAAGACGCCTATATCAGGCGCTTTTTCCCCTCTCCCCCTCATTTCTACCTCTTCCATCCTCTTTTCAGTTAATTTTTTTATTTTACTTTGCGTCCAAATGCCGCCCCGTTCGGTCAAAACTGATAGACGCACCATTCGATATACGACCGATGCCAATATCAGACCTGCTCATGTCCCTCCTGATGTTACCGTGACTCCAGACGATCTTCGATCCTTGCACAACTTGCCCCTACTGTTTCGCATCGACTTACTGCAGCTATAGCGACGCCACAGGTATACGTTTATTTCTTTATCGCTTGATGAACAACCAATGTAACTATATATGCATGATAATTCTTTGTCTATTTTAACATTAAATAATCATATATTTAGGTTCGTCACGTAGCGATGCAAGGTAGTTGACATAGGTGTATGTCTGAGTAATTTGATCAGTTATCACAGCCGATTTTGGATAGGTGACATACGTCACCTTTTGATGAATTTCTAGCTTTACTATATTTGCACATATAGATCGTTGCCTGGTAGAGGCCCTCACCGAGAGATGGTGGCCTACCACTCACACATTTCATTTCCCTGTTTTGAGCTAGGACTGACTCCTTTAGATTTTTATATGCTCACTGGCATAGAGGTTGGTCGACCGGACCGTCTCTCTGTTCCATTTTATAGTTCAGTTGAGGAGTTCGAGTCACATTCAGCTTATTTACCAACTTTGGCCGATGACGAAGTTAGAGGAGGAGCCATTAGTCTCCCTTGTTTGCAGCGGTATATAGTAGAGTACATGGCCGTTGAGGATATGCACACTCCGATTATCGATGCCTTCATATTATACCTTTTTGGGTCTACATTTTTTAGTTACAATAAGGCCACTATTAGGCTTGGTTTTTTGGCTGGATTAGTAGATGTGGATGGACTACATATATATGATTACAGTACAACTATTATTGGTTATTTGTACGTAGCATTAGATACTATGCGCTTCAGTAGTCTAGACAGATGTATGGATTTGGTACATTCTTCCATTTTGGTACTACGAGTATATGCCAATATGCACCCTCGACTTATTGTAGAGGCGAATGCCACACCTTATATTTACTTTCCTAGATTGCGTCATTGGGGTCCTCCTATGCATTTGCCCCGTGTTGCAAAAGGGGTGAACAATGAGCTGATGGAGGCTAGACAATAGATGGATATGAGGCGTCGTGGTAACATTATCCATGGGATAAGTACATACAGTTCCTAGAGTTCGGTCCTGATCATCCACTCACTCTTCAATTTTCCATGTCGCGACGCAGGATTTGCTTTTAGGTTCCTACATGTCCATTCATATGGTATTTAGGGGAGCGGTGTTGGCTACGGTTGTATGGTGTAGTTCGCATTCCATCAGATCCGCTGCCATGGGATGATATGTATGGTGATATTAGGGTTGGACCAGCATATATTCTTGCGATGAGGGCTGTAGGATGGGTGGATGGTGAATCTTTTACAGTCCTTGGAGACTTTGATTCATATTGGGCTCGAGTAGCCCCACGTGCTTACGCGTTTCCTGATTATATTCGAGGTTTGAACTTCGATCATATTGGTCCGTGTACCTCATCCAATAGAGTTCCACTACCGCCTGCCACCATTGAGCCTACATCATCTCAGTACATGCAGCCTCCTACTTTCGACCCCCCTCCTCATTCGTTTAGAGCGTATGATGTACATGGTCAGGTGGTTAAGTATTCCTTGCAGTATCCTACAGACGACGGTATTACGGGTGTACCATCCGCCGGATTGTATCAGCCTTATAAGGTTTGTACGTTTTAACTGTTCTTTAAATTACTTGTCATTACATTCTTCCCCTATGTATAATTTTTTTGTGTGCATATCAGTATTCTCAGTACATGGATTATGATAGATGGATGATTGCTGCATTTGAGCGTATGATGCTCGATTATGCACAGATGATGTATCAGAGTTAGCAGATTGCGGTCCAGCAGTAGCAGACTCAGTATGATGCGTAGATACAGGGATTACAGACCCAGATTCAGCAGCTTCAGGAGCAGCTCCATGCTGGATCTAAGCCTCATGACTTTGATGACGTCAATGGTGACAGTGACGAGGATAGTGGAGACGATGAGGAGATTGATAGTGGTTCCAATCACATCGACTGATGTGCTGCATTTAGATGTTTTAGACTGTGTTATTATTTTTCACACCTTACATTAGTTGGTTGCATATTATGTTGGTGATGATGCTGCTGTTATATGTGATTGTCTATATGTTATGGCATTGTGTTGATTATATTTTATGTTGAGTATTGCATTGTGTTGATTTTAATTTACGCTTGTTATTGTTAAGCGTATATGAAGTCAAAATATTAAAGTAACAAACACATTTGTGTTTGTTTGTCAAATTTTTTATGGCTGTTTGACATATGGACGTTAATCTCATGCTTTATTTTTTTGATGCGGATCACGACCTCTTTATTTAAGATGAAGTGTTATATTCTAGTGTCACAACATTTAAAAATTCGGTAAATTCAATTAATGTGTAACATAATATTTTCGGCTACAGAATTGAAACTGTTAGTAATTTTTTTATACAAACAGATCAGACGTGCGATGATGAAGAGATAATGGCAACTCAGTTTTGGGACATTATTGCTGAAATTTACAATAGCAATTTTGAGTGTAGAATAGACGTATGAAGGTAGAGTTGAGGACTGGTTATGGGAACTTCTGCAACGCCTGTATACGGTACAGTACAGTTATCAATGAGGTTATATTTGAAAATTTGTTTGGACCAACCCGTTCCACATTTGAAGGTCGTTACTTTCTCAAATATCACAACACATTCACTGGACATGAGGCTTATATCATACGTCAAAATTGGCTAGAACGATTTGGATATCCATAATTTGAGTGTATTATTGTTGAGTGTATTATTGTTTGTGTATGCATATTTATTATTGTCTTGTTTATGAGTAATTTAACTTTCAACTGCATTGTCAAATCAAAACACAGTGCTAATTTTTAAACATAAATAATTTTTAACATTCACACGCTTCAACATATATGTAAGAGCTTTTCTTCTCAAACACTCAATTCAGTTCTCCGCTGCTTCAATCTTCTAATACTCATATCAATGCCTTCCTAGTCATCATCTATTGACTCTGATGCCGGGTACGTTCCAACGGAAAGCGAACACACCGATGAAGATTCGAATATCAACTACCAAGACCAGCATTATGAGGACGTTGCTCGTGAATTCTCAAATCTTGATCAACTCACACTTAAAGAAGATGTTCAACCCGTACGCGAACAGTTGGTTCATCAACAACCACAGGAGGTTGAACAAGTACCAAATTTGCAACCTTCGGTTGAATAAGAGGTTGACTCTTACACAGTATTTTGCCACCGTGGCTATAAGGTTGAAGTTGTGGTTAGAGCTGATGGCGAAGATATTGGTCGTCGAGTCCAGTTGTGTCCTTTCTGTCCTGAAGGGTGCAATTATGCAGAATGGCTTGATGAACGGCTGTGCCCAAGGGCCATAACATATGCCAATGAGCTGGAACGAGAAATAAGACGTCTCCGAAATGTCATGCACAACTTACAATTCGACCGTAACCAGTAGTTTCTTAGTGGAGTGTATTATTATTATTGTGGAGTCTATTATTATGGAGTGTATTATTATGCAGTGTAATATTATGAAGTGTATTATTATGGAGTGTATTATTATTATGGTTGTATTATTATGGAGTGTATTATTATTTGTATATGTATTGTCGTTGACTGTATTAATGTTTGGGTGTTTCAGTAACGCTGTCTTGTTTCTTTCTGTATTATTGCGTTAAGAACATGGCTACAGTTGTATGATGGGATGAGACACTGCATCAACAGTCAATAGTGTATGAAGGGACAAGATAGTGCATACGTGACACTGCAGACAAGACACTGCATCGACAGTTAATAGTATGTTAAGAACATGGCTACAGTTGCATGATGGGACGAGACACTGCATCAACAGTCAATAGTGTTTAGATGGGACGAGACACTGCAGCCGTGACATAATGGAATCTACTTTGTAGACGGTGGTTGAATTTAATTAATGCTACCTGCATGTGATTGTTTGTTTTGTTATGAAAGCCAGCATGTGATTTAAGCTACAAAAAACTTGTTCGATGCTGAGAAGTATTATTGCTCATTCTTATTTCATACAATTTCAAATATAACAAACGGCGGCAGAAGATTATATATTTTTTGATGATAGCGACGACGAATTTGATGAAATGATGGAAGATCATTTTCGTCATGAAAAGGAATTAATAAGTATGGCTGCACTACAGGTTGGTCAATCGAGCAGGCAACATGGTGGATCAGTTGTTGGTCGTCGGTATAAAAATCATAGATATTCATGGCACAACGACAGACTGATGGAAGACTACTTTGTTCCAAATCCTACTTACACAGATGCCGATTTTAAAAGAAGATTCTACATGTGGCATCGTCTATTTCTTAGAATCCTACAATGTATCAAGCATCATGACAAATATTTTATCTTCAAACCCAATGCATCTCGTACAATGGGATTTACTGGAATTCAAAAAATGACAGCTGCACTAAGAATGCTTGCATATGCAGGACCGGTGGATGCGCTTGATGAAAATTTGAAAGTGGCGGAAAGCACGGTATTAGAGTGTTTGGAGCATTTCTATCAAGCTATCGTGGACATTTACGGTGATCAATGCTTACGCAGACCGAACGAGGCGGATATAGTAATGTTATTAAATATGCATGGTAGTAGAGGTTGGTCTGGAATGTTAGGAAGTATAGACTGCATGTATTGGGAGTGGAGGAATTGTCCAAAGACGTATGCTAGAGCTTATCAGGGTAAGTCTCGTAGGTCCTCTATTATTCTTGAAGCCATAGCATCGTATGACTTATGGATATGGCATGCATTTTTTGAAATGCCGGGTTCGAACAATGATCTTAACGTAATCGAACGATCTACGTTGTTCAATGATTTAGCAAATGGTAGATCAACTCCTTGTACCTTTACTTTAGGAGGTAACACGTACGATCATGGACATTATCTTGACGATGGTATATATCATAAATGGAGTACCATTGTCAAGACAATTCCTAACCCCCAAAACAATAAACAATCAAAGTTTGCAGCGATGCAAGAAGGCCAGAGGAAGGACGTTGAAAGAGCATTTGGGGTTCTTCAGTCTAGATTTGCCATAGTCAGTCATCCATGCAGACTTTGGTCACCAGTTAAAATGACCAAAATAACATACGCTTGTATTATTTTATATAATATGATTATAGAGGATGAAAGAGACATGCAAGAAGATTACTTTAACGAGGGTGCTCCAACACCACTGCCTGTTTGGCGCAATGATATGATTAGTAGCGCATTAGGACTCAAGTTTCATGTAGAAAGCCAAATGTCCTACCGTAGTGTTCAAATGCATGGAAGACTGCAAAATGATCTCATAGATCATCTTTGAAGATTTTCTGGAAATTAGTGAAAGTATATTTTTGTTCTTACTTTTTCTACTATTGTTTTATGTTATTATTACTTGTTATTGTAATCTGTTTATGTTTAATTATCGAAATGCTGTTATAATATTTTTTCAATGTAATGAATTTCAATGAAAATGCTTATATTAATAATTGCTAGCATTCAGAACATAATACAAATAAAAGTAGTTAAAAGATACAAAGGTTGTAGAAATGGTAATTCATTTAATGACCCTCTTCAAGTCTACATCTCATAATTTCTCTCCTTCTTTGCTCCGTATACTGCAGTTGTTCTGCAGATATATGCGATGTATCCATGAATATTATTGCATCTTCATCTCTTTGCCGGTTTCCAGCAAGAAGTTGATCCATTCTTGATAACTTTTCTTGATGTTGAACTGCTCGAGTTTCCATTGCCCGGTCAAATCTATCTTCAGATTCAAATAGGAGTTTTTTAATTTCTTCTTGATCCGCTCCAGCAATCTGCTTCTTTTTTGCCGCTTTCGCTCCATGTGGCCTAACAAAATGATCTTTGATTAGGGTTGGTTTGTAATATCTCGGAATTTATGGCAATATAAATTTAATATTCTGTGTTTAAATTTAAATTAATTTGATAATTTTTGTTAATAAATTTGATTTGATTAAATAATCTTCTTTATTTAAATATTTAATTAGCGAATTCATTTTTAATAAGCTAATAAATCTGTTTTCTATTTATTATATATATGTGTGTGTGTATATATATATATATTAAATAGATAAGTTGTTTTTAATTTAATTAGTATAGCATAATTTTAATATTTTGAAATTGGGAATTATGATTTATTTTTGATTTAAGCTTTTCAAAACTATTTAATAAAATAACTATATGATTTTAAATATATGAGATAAATGTTTTATTTGTTAAAATGTATTTCTGACTTAAGTTTGAATATTTAAAATAAGGTTATAAAAAGTTTGTTTTATTCTTTTTAAATTATTGATTGATAATTATGATTTGTAAATTAAATATGAAATTTAAAATACAATTTAAAATATGAAACATGTATTCATTTAAGTTACAACCTCTTTTATAAATTTATTTTAATTGTTTAAAAGTATCTTTGTCAAATGATTTATTTGTATATTGTTTTATTTATAATAACACTTTGCTTTATTCTTTAGAAATTAATTATATACATAACTAGGTGTTAAAGAAACTACTTAATTAAGTTTAATTTTCTTTAACACTTAATTAAAATAGCAAATCATTTAAAATGACATGTGTAAATAATTTAAGACATAAGTTAACATGTGTTAAGTGTTTAAGCAAGATATTTACAAGTGTTAATAGCTTAAGCCAAGTGTCAATGTTTAATTTTAATTTTTCCTTGATTTTAAATAAATCATCAACAAGCTATATAAACTTGCATATACTCATTTCTTTTCCTCTTTCTCATTTTTCATTCTAAACTAAGAAATCTGGAAACCTTGAAAACAAACTATCTAAAATCAGTAACCATTTTCTAACTCAAAGTTCATTTTCAAACAAATTGTAAATTCTGCATTTCAAGCAAGAAACCTGCATTTTGTTTTCTTCAATCTGAAAACAAAGGCCTGCATGTTCTTGTAAACTGAAGCATGCCTGCAAGGTTGTGGATTAAGGAGAAAATAGGCATTCAATTTTTTTAATCTGGAAAATAAAACAAGAAGTCTACAATTCTTCTTCAATCTGCAACCTCGGAATTTGCATCTGCATACCATTCAAGCAAATTACAGAGGGTGTTCTGCATGTTCAAAATCTGGGCTCTGCATTTTAATTTATGTGAGTAACTCATTTTAAAATTTATTTAATAGGTAAAGTTGTACCATGCTTTTTAAATTAGAAATGAATTTATATGAAATTTGTTGTGAATATTATACCCGTAAATATATGCATGTATACATGATGATAAATGATAATTGTTGCATGTCTATTCTTCAAAATACCAAACTCCTGTTTGATCCTTGAATTCTTTTCTTTGACCTGTTTGCTATTATGACTTAAACTTTTGAATAAAACCTGTTTATTTTAGAATAGGGTAAGTTTAAATTTTATATAAGTTAAATAGAATTGTCTATAACCTGGAAAATTAAATTACACAGAGCAACAATTAGCATAGAGTGAAGATTCAAACTTTATAATTTAAAGTTTCAGGTTCATAAATAAAAACATCAAGTAAATTCATGAATTTTAAATCAAAAATTACAATTTATAGTGTTTTAAACAAAGTGCAGTTTTAAATTTACTGTATTTTACATATTGGTTAAGCACAGTTGATGCTTGCATTTGATTTGGCTGAATTTGCTTCTGAAGATGGTGTAACTGTCACAGATTATAGGAAAATTTTTAGTTTGAATTGAAATTCATTTGTGATGTTGTAATTTGGGATTTTCAGTTGTGAACCCTAGTTTTACTGGGTTTAAGAAAATTAAATACTTCAGCTTCAACAATGGATCGAGTTCTAAGATCTCTAGGGTATTGCTAGACGAGGGATTGATGAAGTCGTTGACAGAGATTCAAAGGTGATGGTGGCCGGAGATGGGAGAAATCGCCATTGACAGGTTAGGGATTGAAAGGGGGGACCGATGTTCCTGTTTTTGATTTTAAACTCGAATTCGAGTTCGTGTTGAATTCTGAAGGATCTGAGGTTTGAAGGGTGATGTGGGATTGCTGACCGATGGGAGATGACCGTTGATGGTGGCCAGTGATGGCCGGAGTTGATGAATGGGTGCACAGTGATGTGGTGTGCATGTTGGTGTTGATTTTTGGGTTACAAGGTTTTGGACCTTGTGATGATCTCGGGGAAATTGAGTTATGACTCGAAGCAGGAAGATCTTTGACTCGAAGTAAATCATGGGGTTGCTCGTGCATTATTTGGTGTTTCAGGTTTCTCAATAAACAGAACCTGTTTTCCCAGTTTTTAAAATTAAAAACAAAGGTTTTGATGCAAACTAAGATTTAAATCTAAGATTTAAAAACTGAATTTAAATTTGAATTCAATCAGTTTAAACCTTAGGTTTTGAAATAATTTAAATTTTGAAAACTTTAGTTGGTCTTAAGCAAAACCAGAAACCTGTTACAGTTTTAATCTTTGAAGTAGAGTTTAAAAATGTAAACAAAAATCTGAAACTAAGCTTGAACCTAAAATTTGAATTTGAATTCAATTAGTTTAAATTTTGGATCTTTGAAATAAATTTGAAATTCTTTTAAAACTCTAGTTTGATTTTAAACCAAAACAGAAAACTGTTTTCTGTTTTTAAATTTTAAAGTAAAGTTTAAAATTGTAGGTTGAAGTTCAAACTGGAATTTTTAAAAAAAAACTGAAATTTAAATATGAAATCAATAGTTTAAATCTTGGATTTTGAAACATTTTTGAATTCAGGGAGTTTAAGTTGTATTAAACATAAAACTTTTTTTCTGTTTTTAAATTTAAAAGTAAAATTTTAAATAATGTAACTGGAAATTCAAACAAAGTTTAAATCTGAAAACTGAAATATAAAATTCAGGTAGTTGAATCTGAGTTGAATTTAATTTAAATCTGGGAATTTAAATTTAGAATTCAAACTTTTAAAATATAAAGGAACATTGGTTTTGAACTTAAACTATGAGTTTTAATTTATTAAATAAAATTTAAAATAAATCCAGTTTTAAAAACCTGGAATTTGACTTTAATATCATTTTTTTAAAAGAAAATAAAATAAGTTTTTAAATTTAAATTTGTTTAACTATTTTAGAAAAGTTTAAATAATTTGAATTTAAAAATGAAGATGGAAATGTAAGTAAAGCTTTAAAGTTCTAAGTTTGAATTTGGAATAAAGATTTAACTGTAATTCAGTTTGAAATTTAAAAAGAAAATTTTTAAATTGAATTTGTTTGAAATAAATTTGTTTTATAATCTTTTAAACTTTTAGTTTATAAAGGAATGTTCTTGAACAAATGAGATAAAAATATTTTAAATTTGTTTAAAAACCTTGTTTGAATAAATTATTTCATTTTAAAATCTTAAAATTTTAAAATGAAATTTAAAGTGAAGTTTTAAAATAAATATGGAAACAATTTGTTTTAAAATACTTTATATAAGAAAAAAAATGTTTCTTAAATTAAGTTCGAATTTAAGAAATTGGATTCATTTAAATTAGTAAATTAATTTAAATGGAATATTAATTATTTAATTAAGTAATAATGTGGATGATTTATTAAGTAATTAATTTTTTTTAAGTTAATTAATCAAGACTTGAGATTAATTAATTAAGGTTAATTAATCTATAATTAAGGATTGTTAATTAAATTTTAATTAATGATTAAGATTTATTTAATCAAGTGATTAATGATTAATTAAGATTGTAATTAACACTTAATAAATTTATTAATTAAATTGAACTTAAATATTAATTAATTTGTAATTAATAATAATTAAAATAAGTTAATTTCTTAATTTAGTAATTAAGAAATGTTAATGAAGAAAATTAACTTAAGATTATTTTAACAATTAATTAATGTGATTAATTTTTTATAATTAATTAGATTAATTAATTAAAAATAACCAACTATTTAGGTTTAATTACTTAATGAAAGTAATTAATGAATTAATTACTTAGTGTAATTAAATTGATTAATGTGATTAGTTTAGATTAATTAAGTTAAATTAATTTAAACATTTGTGGGTTGATTGATAATTACTTTATGTAATTAATGGGTTTGCAATTACTTAAGGAAGTAATTAATTAATAATTACTGGATGTAACTAAAGATATTTATTGTAGAAATAGTTTAGATTTAAATTACATTGAAATTAATCAAAGGATTAATTTAGATAATTAATTAAGAGTAATTAATTTATGGGATGAGTAATTAAAGTAGTTAATTACTGAATGGTTATTAATCAAGGATGATTAATATATATGTGGTTAATTGCAGATTAATGACTTATTGTAATTAATTTATATAGAGATTGATTAAATGTAATCAGAAATTATTAATAAATTAATTAATGATGTAATTTGGAATTGATTAATTAAGGAATAATTATTAATGAATAAATGATTTATGTAATTAACTTTAGTTAATTAATTAATTAAATAATTACAAGTTAATTATTTGCAAAGAGTTTAGTAAAATTAACTTGTGTAATTAATATTAAGGGCTAATTACTTATTGTAATTAGAGAGGGTTAATCAGTAATGATTAATTGAAATGAATATTGAGTTGGTAATTATTTTAAATTGATTTGTAATAAATTAATGATTAAAATAAGCAGGATTTTAATAATGAAGTAATTAATTTAATTTATTTTAAATTAATTATAAATGGTGTGATCATTAGATCATTGCTTATGTTTGATGGATGATATTGGTTGTCTGGTATGATTTGTAATCTCAGTAATGAGATGAGTAATGTATGTAATATGGATGCATTGGTTGCTTTTGGATGATAATATGGATTATCTGATTGTGATATGAATTATCTGTTGGTAATGATAATGTTAATTATCTATTGTGTTGTGAATTATCTATCTGTGTGCATATAGATAATGAATTGAATTGTTTTAAACTCTAAAACAGCTTGGCCTTAAAAGACACGTTTTGGGTTTCGATGAGACCGTGATCGGGTTTCCATATTTGGATATCCAAAAACCACATCGATCCAAATTAACGTTAGGTCGTGAATCTGAAGTGAAGATGAAGATTCAGAGTGCAAGGTTATCATCGTTAACTCTGAAGGTGATTCCAAAACGAGTGTAACTAGATAATGCCTTCGGTTTCGTTCGAACCCGGAATGAACTTGTATGGATTGAATGCTTTCAGAACATCGTCAGGTGGACGATGAGCATTCTAAGTGATATGTCCTATAAAGGTAATCGTAGCCTCAACCCTCATCAACCGGGAATGGCAAAAACAGGGGAGGTGCAGCAAGGCTTCGTGGGTAGCCCCCACTTGAGAGCGAGATTTACCCCTGTCTAGATGTCCCTTTATTTCGGCTTAGTGGTGCGGTTGCTGATCACAACTGCGGGGTGGTCTTGTTCGGATCTGTTCAGTAAGGAATGGTTCCGACTTTGTGTTGCAGGGGAGCGGGCGTACTCCTCGGTATGGTGATCTAGGCCACGTACTGTGACGGGCGGTACCCCAGTAGCCCAGCCATTGATGGAATCCAAAATCCAATAAGTGCCGTACGTATTAGTTGTGCCCAACTATGTTGGAACGTGTGATGTAAGCATTCCATCTATTTCTGTATTTTACTTGAAAACCCTAGATACTATTATAACATCATCGTATTTCCTATCAAATGTTTTGGTTAGCGTAAGGTAATTTTTTTTTCATGTTTATGTGTGGGAAGTCTTACGTGATACCTTTTCTTTCCAAAGGTTTTTCAAAGTTAAGCAAATTTAACATGTTACTCACACCAGACCCATGTCTGACCCGGAGTTATTTCTGTTTTTCTTTAACTCTTGGGTACTCATATTTTTACGAGTAGCCAAGGGATTCAGGTTAGCTTTGACGAATTGTGGAGGAGCAATGTAGCAGGAGGCTTCTGCGTATAGTTATATAGTTTTCCGCTGTGTTGGTATCTCTGAGTGTCTTCTGTATTGTGATTGAGTTGTAATAACTAGACAGGTGTTTATAACTGTCTAGTATGGGTTGTAATGTCTGTGTAACTCTGATAATTGTTGTATACTATGTAATACTTATGTTATTAATATAATTTATCCGTTCTGCTGTTGAGATTCTAGTGTTGTTTCTTCTTTCTCTTCTTTCTTATCTCTTTTCTATCCCTTTCTTTCTTAAGGATGATACGAATTTTGTGGAGAAAAATTCTGGTCATCTCATGGGTCTTCTTCTAATCCAAAACCGTAGCTTCCTAGCAATTACCTAGCACTAGAGCTTTCTCCAACTCTATGCGTTTTACCCCGACTACTGTTTGTTTGAACTTGTTGAACGGTTTTCTGAAGCGGTGATTTCCATTTAACATGCTCGACCAACATGTCATAAACATGCATGAACTGATAAAAATGTGGTGATTGTTTACTAACGGGTTTATTGATTTGTTTGAACAACTTGTTTGCGGCCATTCTCTATTAAAAAAATAACTAGTATAATTAGAGAATTATGATAAAAAGTATAACAATGAAATTATATTAAAGCTTACCAAATGTTGTTCATTTCCAAATCCACAAGGATTCATTTTCTTTAGCTTGAACATTTGAGAATCGAACGTTTATGTTTGACGATTTATTTTTCCATAATGACCTTTGACTTACGATAGCGTTCTTTTTCGATCAATGTTTTTCCGATTATAGCAATTAGTAATTTTACCCCAAAAAGACTCACCGCTTTGATCGGTCCCTCGAATAGGATCGACCGAGTGTGCACAGTAAATGTAGCAAAGATCATAGTCTTCCGCAGCACTCCAACTTACATTAGTTACTTCTCCCCCAATTGGAACTGTAACGTCTTGTAAGTCGTAGTCTTCAAAACTGGATCTTGCAGCATCGACGTCGAAATCGGAGTACATTTTCAGTTGAGATTAGTGACAGTAAAAAATTGCAACGGAGGAAGGAAATTGGTTGTGAATGGAAGAAGAGGGGGGAGTTTTATTTGAAGGGAAAATATGGCCGTTGGAAGGTGACCGTTGAGGGGCATATAAGTGGTCGCCCGTTCAACAGGCGCTTGTTTAATAGGCGCCTCGCCGAATCACACATTCCCACACCAAAACCCCACCTTTCTGCACTATCACGAATTCGCATACGCTGTTGGACTGATTCGAGGGTGCGGATTTGAGAATTTGCAACCTGTTGGAGATGCTCTAATTCTGGGATCTCAATTTCAGTTCAACCTTGAGTGCTCAATCATGGAGGTACAGTAATATACCAAAAAGATATATTTCATGAGCATTATATGAATATAGTGGTTATACTAACAATTTAATTTTACAGATGGTTTGTTTTCCTTGAAAAAATTATAGAATAATTCAATATTTGGATTTTGCAGGGATAATACAACATAGTTTCACTACTACGTAATTATGAAAGGTTATTGTCCTGAAATGGTACAAGGCATGATTATTTGAATGACATTTGTAGGGAGTTAATAGGTATTCATTATTGTTGTTCGAGGGGATTTGGCTATCATGCTTATGGGAAGGATGGATGGTCAAGAAGAACAAAGGTAATTTCGTCTGATTTGGAAAAAATCGAAGATGATAAATAGGACGGAGTACAGTTTATTAAGACATGGAAAAGGCTTGATGACCATCATCAATTAATTATTTATTATCAAGTTTTATGGAGTAAAAGGACTAATAATGGTATGGGCCTTAAACTACATAAGTAAAGTGCTAATAGTTCGACATAAGTGTTCTAGTTATAATTTAATACTTTAGATATGCAAAAATCATTCACGTAAGAAGGGTAAAGTAAGGTACCATGAGTTCTGTCCATAAATTATTCTTGTAAAAATCATTGACTTTCCTCCAATCGTCATAGCTAATTGGATGTGCCTTTGATTCAGAGCGACTGTAACGATCCAGAATTTCGAACATTTCGTATTAAAACATTTGAATCCTGGATTTAATGTGATTAAAATGACTTAATAACCTTATTAATCTCCTTTTCATTAATAACCGATGATAGAAAACATAGTCTTGAAATTTGTATACAAAAATAAGTACTTTAAAGAAATATTGATAATGTGACCGAAAATCATTTTATCGATAAATTTTTTTTATTCAATATAAGTTGTTCAAACTTTGTGTGCATGTCCAAATAACATATGGAGTCATTAAAAACTAAGAAAAATAATTTGACCAAATATGGTTAACTAATTCACTTTTAGAAAGCTTCTAGAAGGTCGGTAGGAAGGAGATATTTGTGTAGTTGTTTCTTTTGGCCTAGGAGGTAAAAAGTAAGTTACACTAGAGGGTGAGGGATTTGTTCGGCTAGAAATGGCGAGGGGAGGGGTGAGCTTACCTCTTAAATGCCTATATAAGTGCACCCATAGTCAGAGAAAACATTTTCACCATTTTAGCAAATAGATCAAAGCTCTTCATCTTCTACTCTCTTCTATTCTAACTTTCTAAAACACAAAGCAAATTAACACAACTCTTCACTAAACTCTTGCTATAAGCCATAAACAACATAGCAACGCCTTTCATCAAATTGAAGCTAGAATATTTTAAGCACAAAACCATAAACAATTCAAGGCCGTGAGCAATTTCTAGGCCAAAGAGGCATGGCCACGAGCAATGGTGAAGCAAGGTGAAAGTGATGGGGTTCTATTGATGGTAGGAAGTTGTTCTTAGGTTCTTATAGCCTGTGCTTGGTTGTGTACTTGTTTAAGGGTGAGCAAACTCACCATGTGAATGTATATGAAGTGTATATATGGTTGCTTGAACTAAAGTAATGAGCTTGACTATATATTGTTGTATACTTTTGCGGTTCTTGCTTTGGAAAGCAAATGACATATGTAATCGATGTATTTGGACTTCTATGATTTTCTATGATTTATTGCCTAACCTTGGCATGATGCAGGTTTGATCGTAGTTTGATTGAATCGGACTTGAATATTGAAATGGTTTTATAGCGACTAGTCGCCATATAAGCAATTGGAAATGTCTTATATTCGGCAATCTCTATAATATTTTGTATAGAAACCCCTAAGGGTTTCTTGCCATAATTGTAATGTATATTGATTTATAATTTATTGCAAAAAATGTATGTTAAAAGATCGTTATCATATTGAAAAATGTCAAAACTTTCTAGTATATAAAACTGCCCAGTTCATGATCTGTTATATCACTCAATAATGGCAATTTCTGGCTATTGTAGTAGCTCTAAACCTTTTTTAAAGCATTCTGGAAATGCTACAGTTTCTGTTTTGAACTTCAATTGTTCCAAAATTAATTTATAATTTATAATTTTCTTTTCAATATTTTTAGTAGTGTTTAATAAATTATATTAGAATATTTTAAAAGTGATTTGGAATTCAAATATATTTTTAATAATTAAAGATGAATCATTAATGTAGACGGTTTATTTCAAATTAAATGAAAACATGCTTATTGACATTTTTAAATAAACAATAAAAATAGTTATTTTAAGTAATATTTTAAATATATGTTTAAACCATGATTATAAGTATTTTATTTATATATAGTTTTTTGAAAACTAGTTAAATATTTTTTAAGGTATTGAAAAGTCTTTGTAATATAAATATCTTTTAAATTATTTTTAGAATTTTATTAAATATCTTAGCTTAAATAAATTAGTGTACATATATCTATATCATTTTATGAAAAAATAAAAGAATTTTTGAATTATAATACTTACGTTATAGTAAATGGTTTGTAAAGTTAATTAAAGTATATTACCTAATTAAATATGTGTAGATATACTTAGATATTTAAATGAATATTTTTAAAGATAACGAAGTATATAAAATGGTTTTGGGTTTTTAGTAAATGTTTAAGCAATATTTGTTTTTAACCCTTTTTAATTATACTTAGTAATATAATTAGATCTTAAAATAATGTTTTAATGATAACGCCAAGTATAAAATAGTTATGGGTTTATAGTAATAATGTTTGAGCAACATTTGTTTTTACACTTTTTGGTTATACTTATTAATATAATTAGATCTTTAAAAGGTTGTTTTAAAGGTAATTATGAGTGAAATGGTTTTGGTTTTGTAGTAATAGTATTTTTAATGGCATTTGTTTTTGACCCACTTAATTATACTTTTGCAAATGTGAAATCTTGTTTAAGATTTGAGAATATTCTTATACCATTTGGGATAAGAATATGATACATTTTTAAGTATTGAAAAAAGTAGAAATGAATAGTGAAAGAGTAGAAGTGAATAGTGAAATAGTAGTATACATGCATGTATGTTTTGCAAAGGTATTTTAAATATATATATACATAAGTATTTACAAAGAAGTTTTAACTGATAAAAGAATTGATTAAACAAAAAGGGATTAGAGGTCGATTATGTGACTTAATCATGCTTTGTGTGACTTAATCGTGCTTTGCATGTTAACTTTTTTATGGAAAGTATTTAGTCATGTACTTGGCACTAAAGCCGATAAAGTAAATTTATTCAACATATGAGAGTTAATGCTGATGTTTGAATAGGTTTAGATGTAACTATGCTTAAATCTACATATTACTCTTGACCGAGGGATAGTATATGTCGAGAAAGTCGAAAATATGATAAGTATACAAGACTTGGTTTCCATATGTAATCGTTTCTATTTTCTATTTGATAGTCGATTAGTCGACTATCGAAATTCACCAAATTTAACTTTGGAAGTATATGTAAACATCACGTACAGGTACGGTTTAGGATCCCTTAGGAGGAATCATTCGTATGAATTGTATATTACTTTAAGAATATACATACACACACACACATATATATATATATATACGAGATCCCCTGTGGAGGATTCCTTCATATTGTTCGTTTACTTCTTAAAAAGACGAAATTGAATTAATCGGAAAATCATCGATTTAGTTTTGAAGAGGCCGATATTGGATAAGTGTATTACTTACTTAAAAATATGTCAAAATTGATATATGAGTTCTACGTTTTGAAGGCGATTGGGGAGTGGAAAGCTATAGAGTTGAACTGTCTATCCTATAGTTAAGTCCAAGGGAGAGGTCATCATTTGCATTCTTCAAACGAATTGTGCTATAATCCATGGAGAGAATGGAACTATTTGAGTGACGATGGTTCAAGATGCCGAAATCCAAAGAGAAATTCTATATATATTCGAGCGATGAAGACTCGTGTGTTGGGGTGCTGAACGTGACTTCACCATCGGTGATGACATAAAACATAGTAGGAGCATAGCCATGGGGGTTTAACTAACCCAAGGGGTACATTAACTCCAAATATATAGAGAAGCTTTCAGTTGTTGCACACGGGAGTTGATGATATTCAGTATCACATGTTTAAGTGTAGACTAACCATGTTTACCTTTGTGACATATTTTATGTAGAGGTATGCATGGTTTCAGAAGGTAGATTCCATCTCTTCTGATTTATGTTGACCACATATTGATGGGACCTCCATGGAAAATCCATAAGCGAATGTATCTTAGTGGTTTTAGTTGTACTTCTAATATTGTTGTGTTATAAGATGCATGCGGCATTATGACTTATGTTTTTCACCCAAGGCATTATATATTATTTAACATTATATACTCATTAGATGGGTAGTTCTTTTGAGAGGATACTCGTTAGGTAATTCAATCTCAGAAATACTTTTATATGTTGATTGCATATTTCTTGAGTTTTTCATACCAGAATAATGTTTGACTCATGGTTTTATGTTTGCCATGTTTTAATGGACACTCTTTCGAGTAGTCTAAGGAAGGTGGGTTTCCATTGATATTCTTTAGAGTTTAAGGAGACGAGTTGGATGCTTTCACCTACCATAGTTTTCTTATATCCATTGCAATACTCGAGTATATATATCAGCAACTATGAGGACATGTTATTATAATTGTCCAGGCTAATGGTAGTACTTAAGATTGTAACCTTAAAATGTTATGTATCTTAGAGTAACACTTTGTACTGTCTTTTTGATATAATATGTTATCCTTTTTGGTGGGTGTCCAACATACGTGATAGAGGGTTCTCGCTTTATGAACTGCGACGAGGCTTAGACTCTTACTAATACACGTGCCTTTACGGGTTAGTTGTGCAGTCGATAGTTTGTCCATAAATTCAGATACGAGATTACCATATGCAGTCACCACTCAAAAAGGGGAAGTCATCACATTTGGTATCAAATCTAAAGGTTAGGCTAGAACCTTGGCTTTGGTTGGGTATAACTCATTTGAGATAGGGTAAGCGATGCCCAAGAATGAGTTGAGTACATTATACATATGAAAGCATATTTGTATTTGTCATAAGCATATGCCTTAAAGGTATTTCAACCACGAAAATTAAAGATCTTATATAAGGTAACTTATATTTGTATAAATTATTAAAGTTTCGTCTAATTAATGTAGGGATTAATTATGTTCATTCGTTAACTCTCGTCGATTAGTTTAGCCTTGCTCGACCAGTTTACGAGCATTGTTACCATTTGTTGACTGATTAGTTGTGCTCAACTAGTTTGTGAGCAATTTACCTTTTTAATGCATGGGTTGGACAGACAGTAAATTGTGAGTGCATTGAAATGAACACTTTGTGATTTGATTTACACGGTTTGACTATAAGACGTCCGATGACAATGTTGGATTAACGGTCAGCTTTAATAAATGAAATTTAGTGTAAATTTTCTAAATATGGTTCAAAAATGAATAGGAAGTTAAACTGATATTTTGAGAACTTTAATCATGTTTTCTCTGAAAAATGTATTTACAAATTTTGGAAAATTATATTAGTGTTATTAGAAAGTGTTTGTAAATACTAATATTTGAAAAGAGTTTTAAGATTTTTTTGAGTTTGATTTTGCTCATGGAATCGATGAACTGATTCAGGAATAAAGCATTTTTATGTTATCTAATTTGAGTGGTTCGAAGTGACTAAAAATGGACAAGAGATGTGTTCGGTTGATAAGCACTTCTCTTGAGTATTACCTTTCTTGGTATGGGAATGTATGGTACTCTTCGGTAGGACCCATTTCCACAGTATCATTTTTGTGTTACTCAATCTATATTTATATTTGCACAGATTTTAGAGTAAATATATTTGGGAAATTGGATTATAAATTGAGATCTTGATACTTAGTAATATTTATGAAGTATTGGATGTCGGTTTGAATATGATTTTTGGTTTGACCCCAAAAGAACAATTTGGAAATAATAACTAGGTATTTAGTTCTAAAAGTTTCCTTTAGAGAAATTTTAAATGAAATGCATGATAGTTTCATATGGAGTAGATTTGGTAATTGTGACGACCCTGAAATTTTAACGAATTAAATTGGAATAATTAATTGTTTTTAATAATGATTAAAAGTTAATTTTAACTTGAATTCAAGATATCAATGTTTACTTGATTGTTAAATCATTGAATTATATAGTTTAACTATTGAATCATATAATTTGAAATTGGTTAAAATGCTAAATCTGGAGTTTTAAGCCTGTTAAAAATAATTTGAAGGCTTATAAAATCTATAATAATGGTACTGAAGATAATAGAATGGTTGGAATTTAATTTAAAGGTAATTTGTTCAATTTTAATAATATATCAATTAAATTGGAATTTAAGAATAGCCTTCCGAGGTACAGTCTCGGAATTTAACGAAACCAGTTCCATTGGATCTGAAATAGTTAGTTATTATCGGATTTCAATTTTCGTAGCGATCGGAGTTGTCGTTTGACCCTGGAAGCTCAAAACGCTGAGAACTATTTTAATCATTTAATTTAAAATTGATCGTTTACTGCCGTAACTCATGCAAATGATCAAATTAGCCTTCGAAACACGTTCCATTGTGTACGAAACGTGGGTAAAACCTTATAATCGCCTCGCGGCATTCCTTAAGAGGAGTTTGAAATTTTAAATGGCAATTAACAAGACGTTTTGGGAATTTTATAATATATAATTTAATAAATAGTCAAAGATATTTTTACTCATAATCTTTCTCAGGAAGCTTCTCCACCCTTTACATTATTCCCGACCTCTCTCTTTCTCTAACCTTGAACAGAATCGAGCGCATGAAGAAAAAATTAAAATTTATTAATGAAGTCATGGCTGAAGTCTTCATTTCTAAAATCAATAGAAATCGAAAAAAAAAAATCAAATAGCCGAGTTCAGATCTTCTTCAGAATCCCTCTTTTCAATTCGAAATCCATAGCCGTACTAAAAAAAAAGGGCGGGCGACTCGCACTCGAGTGGGGAAGAGGCGGGGTCGCGAGAGAAAAGGGGAGGCCGAGGAAGTTACGTTCTCATTTTCGAGCCACCTCGAATCGCAGCGTGAATTGATGGAGGTGGATGCGTTCACGATCGTGACGCGAAGAGAAGCGCGATTGCAAGCATGGTGGAAGCAGGCAAGGGGCGATGCTGTAGTTTGCGCGATGGTGGTTGGGGTGGGTTCGTGGAAGGTGCAGTGTCGAATTCGAGATCTCGACGATTGCATTTTTGGGTCAGGCAGCCACGTTTGGGTGAGGGCAGCGGCTGGTCGAGGTGGACTAGGGAAGTTCATCGGCGAGGCTGATGGTGAGATTCGTAGGATTCATGTCGAGGCTCAACGCAGCTGGCAGCGAGGAGCTGTGTTCTTCAATTCCAATCGATGGCTATTTCTGTAGGCTAGTTCGACTCTGTAGGGTGTTCGTAAGAGAGTGTTGTAGCGGGAGGAGAGCAGTAAGGTATTGTTTATTTTAATTTTTAAATTAATAATTATTTACACTTATAGATTTTAAAGATAATAATAAAATAGATTTAGATAGCTAATAAGTTATAATCTATTCATACGAGGTTCAAATCTATGAAAAACAAGTCGAGTTTGGCTAATAGCGATGGAGTGGAACGAATTTGCAAATTTAAAGAAGAGCAAAGGTGAGTAAATCTCACTTTGTTGAATTTTTATCTAAATTTAGAAGGTTAAATTTACATAATTGGTTGAATGATTAAATTGATTGGATGTGCACTGATGATGATGTGACTTTGATTTTGGTTGATTCTCATGTTAATTGTGGTTTGACTCGAAATATTAGGGTTTAAGTTGTTTAAAACTTAAGTCATAAAAATGAATTGTTTTCATTTTAATGTTAATAAGGATTTAATGATTTGTGATTCATTAAATAGTAGGGTAACTAAAATGGATAATTAATTAATTAAAGTTTAAGTTAATCTATTAAGTTTAATTAATCTAGAAATAATCAATGGATGGTTTGATAAGTAATTAATAAAAGATGATTACTTGTGTAATTAATCAAGAAATTAATTAAGATGATTAATTAAAGAGAAATTGATTTATTTAATGAAGTAAATAAATGGATAGCTAATTATAGGTTGAGATAATTCAAGAAAGAGTAATATTGTGGTTGAATGAAGTAATTAATTTGGATTAGGATAAGCTGAAATATAATTGGAAATCATAAATTTATGTAATCAACGATGTAATTAAAGATAGATAAATTAAGATGAATTAATCAGTAATAAGTGACTTAAGAGGATTTAATTAATATAAGTAATTAAGAATTAATGGAGTTAATTACTTATTGATTTTGGTTAAGTACAATTAATATCGTGAAGTTAATTTAAGATAATTACTGGAATGTAAGAGAAAAATAATTAATCCAGGGTGACTAATTAAGATGAATAGTGAAGGGTTGACTAAATAATTGATTTGGATTTAATTAATATTGAATGAAGGAATCTAAATGAATGTGGTTAGAAATTCAATTAGAATCAATTGAATTAATTTGTATGTGATTAAGCATTTCTTATGGATGACTGAATGGTATTGGATGCTTTGTACGAGTTGATATCTCTGATATGAAATATTGTGTTTACATTTGGATATCTTGGAATAGGATGGCATGGGACTCAAAGAGACCGGAATCGGGTATTAGGAAATACCCGAAACCACTTCGAATTTTTATAAATTAATTTGTGAAATCAATAGGAGGGAATGAAATGATTTAAGCGAATTGGATTATTTTATCTAAGTTTGGTACTTAGAAATTGATATGTGAAATAAGTATTGTCTATAGCAAATTGTGAATTGGTTAAATTGATGTAAGTTACCCGGGTTTATATAAGTGGTATACTTTTGTATTCCTTGTTAGATGGGTTTACTCACGCTGGTTTCCAGCCTGACCCGGGTGTTACTTTGGTGTAATGCTCGGGTCAGATCGAGTATTACAGATTTTCAGGTAGGTACGTACTGGAGCTCAGGGGACGAGCTAGATGGCAGGAGCGTATAGAGTATTTTCGCTGTATTTATATTATTGTTACCTGAGACATGATAATTGTATGTATTCAGTGACTGTATATATATGTGAAACTCTAATGTATATTAAATGTAACCGACATATATAGTATTCTTTGTAGTATTTATTATTATTATTATATTTTATCCACTGCGATTGTGAGATGTATGGTGTTTCTGTTCTCCTTCTTCTTCTATCTCTTTCTTCTTTTTCATAACTATCTGGAATTTTCGGGTTAGAAAATTTCGGGTCGTTACATTTGGTATCAGAGCCAGGTTAAGCGAGAACCTTGGCTCTAGTGGGGATTGCTCATTAAACAGATTCCAAGTATTATAGAATGAGTTGAGTGTATATATATGAGCGCGTACTTGTTATTTTCTTATATAAAGATTTTAAATGATTTTGTATAAAATATATATTTTTGGATATATAAAGCAATATTTCCTTCTAATAAATATTAAGGTGATTGGTTGTTAAATTATTGGAATTAAAATTTAGAAGTAATACAATACAACCAAATTAAAGTCTTGAATTAGAATTAAATGAAGTAAAAACGAAAATACAACCAAATCGAAATTTAGTTAATTGAATGAAATTCTAAAATTAGGATTCAAGAATTAAATTATTTAAAAGCTTTAAATAAATGTAAGTTTGAAATCGGATTCAAACTGAAATTTAATCTTGAAATTATAGAAATAAGAATAATATAAAAAGGAAATGGGACTTGTTGCAAACAATGGATTGTTTGAAATTTGATTTGAATTTAAACCAAAGGTGGTTTACAATTTTAAAACATGGTTGGGAGGGCCAAGAAATAAATATGTATGGATATACACGATATCAAAGATAATTTGAAATAAACTCTAAATGTTGAGTTTTGATTTTCCCTGAAATGTGATGGGAAACCCAAAGTGATATAAGTCTTGAACTTATAAGAGGGAAAGAATTTTGAAATTTGAAGTGAGAATTCAAATTGAGTAAGATTGATTGGATTAAGTAAATCAAATTTAACTTGGGAGAAGTTAAGTAAGTTTGAATGAACAACTTGAATTGAAAATTTTAAGATGAAATTGGAATTTAACTTGGGAAGTTAAATGGTTGATTTGAATTGGGAATTTGTGTGATCTCAAAACGGGTTTGAGATTTAAAGATTGAAAATGGATGGACGTTTTAAAATAAATTGGATGATATCATCCTATTGTTAATAAAATAAATTTGAATAATTGAATTGTAAAATAAACTTGTTTAAGAACTGGCTTCAAACGGGGAGATAAAATTTAATAATAAGTTAAAATTTTAAAATAAAATTGTATTGAACTCTTATTTGCACCTTGAAATACATAAGTAAAGATAATTTAAAATGAGATTTTGAGAATTGGACTCAGAAATTTGGTTTAAAGAGTTAAATCAACCTTTGAGAATTTAACTCGAATTTATATAATTCGAGATGGTTTAAACCTGGGATTGGAATTGAATTAGTTCAAATTGAATCTGATTTGAATTAATTGGATTCGTGATTGAAGATGGATAAGTTTAAAATTTTAAATGGAAAATTTGGATTAAATTGAAATGATTTGGATTCTGAAATTAAATTGATAATAATTCAAATTGATTGGAATAATATGAAATTATAATTAAAATTGAACAGGATTAAAATCAACTAAAATTTAATTTAAATTTGGGAAGGAATCAAGATTGATTCAACTTGAATTGGGAATTAATCAAGTCCAATGGAATTTGGAGTTATTTGAATTGGAATTGGGTCAATTTAAATGGAGATTTAAATTGAATTGTTGGGGTAGTGAACAGTTGGCTGTTGACTATTTTCAATATAAATTGTTTTGATATAAACTTATTTTTCTAAGCTATTAAATATATACAACTTTTCTTTCTTAAAGCTAACTTATTTTATATTTTTTTTACCATTATTTTTGGAGCTATTTAACCATCTTTCAGCTGTTTCTTAAACTAATTATTATTTTTCAACTATTTCACAAACTAATTTCTATTTTACAACTATTTTGCAATTATTTGGAATGTTTGAAACTATTCAATTAGTTTTTGACCATTTTACAATTAGTTAATTATTTTATATCTATTTGGTGAATTAATAATTATTTTCAACTAATTATCTATTTTTAAAAATTTCAAGCTATTTACTAAAACTGGTCGGAGTTCAAACTGTTAATTGGTTTAAATACCCAACTGAGGTAAGAATTGAAGTGACAATTCAATGGAAATTAAAGGAAATGTGAATAGAAAGGAAATTGATCTTGGAAAAAGTAATCAAATTTCAATATTTGATTTTGAACAAACAAGGTTATATATCTTTGTTATATAAGATAAATCTTCCATTGTTGAATCTATTGTTGGAAGAAAAGGATTTTTGAACATGTTTGAAGTATAAAAGGAGTTTTATACGAGATTGAAATGATCCAAATTTTTGGAAGTTATATATATTTGAATATATATATAAAGGATCTTATGAGGATTTTGGAAAAAAGGTTTTGGGAACCTTTGAATTTGGAAAGGCTTTTGATTTTGGGTAAACTCAAAATTGAATTTGAAAAGCCTAGTTTGAGAATTATCGATTTTGGGATAATCGATTTTGTGTAAAGGAACTTTGTATGATATCATACTAGGTGTATGATTTGGAAGATACTATATGTGTATAGTATAAAGTGTTTTGATGATGGCTTTGGGGAAAAAGGTGCTCCCTTGAAATGAACTTCTCAGGAGTGCCACCGGGTGGTGCTGCCTTGAGCCCAGGGGGTTCTAAAGTTGATCCTGTGAGGAGTCCGGACAAAACTAGTTCCTGAGGATTATCAGTAGTGTATACCATAGCGGAAGTCGTGTGTGCCGCTGAGAGCCAACAGTTTACGTTTGATTTTATATCGGTAGACTGCGACCTATGGTATAACATAGCGGAAGTCGTGTGTGCCGTTGAGAGCCAACAGTCTGCGGTTGATTTTATATCGGCAGACTGCGACCTATGTAGGAGTGGAGAAGTTTCATTTCGACAGCGAAAATCAGAGGCCGTTGAGAGCCTGCAGTTACATGGATTTTTGCTGTGACGGCAACGTAACCCTGGATGTAACTGTGATTTGTGTGGGATCCATGGCGTAATTGAGAGGCCGCGGAGAGCCTGCAGTTACATGGACTTTTGCTGCGATGGCAACTGTTATCCCGCTTTTTGGGCAAAAGCCGTGATACCAAAGGATTGGTCAAAAACAGAAAACAGTTCACCTTAGAGATTGGTCGTATTTCACTTCACTATGGATATCGATGAATTCTGTCCAAGCCCGGATCGGGCCGCAATTGATAAGGCATGACAAGAAAGACCATAGAAGCCAGCATTTCAAATTTCAAGTCAATCCGAGGTCATACGCTCAAGTTATGATGGATTCAAGTTAAGAAGGTGCACATTGCTCGGTTCGAACCCATCTATTTCGAACCCATCATGTTCGAACCCATCGTGTTCGAAACCATCATGTTCGAAACCATCTATTTCGAACCCATCATATTCAAACCCATAGGAAGAGGCGACATTCGAATCCATCTAAGGAACTCCCTACTTCGAATCCATCACAAATTCGAGTCCTTCCTATGCTTCGAATCCACCACAGCTTCGAATCCATTAATAGCTTCGAACCCATCACAGCCTCGACTCCATCGCTCACCTTCGAATCCATCCATCATCTTCGAATCCATCACTCACCTTCGACTCCATCGACTTCGACAACTTCGAATCCACTCCATCGATTCGAAGACGACCTTCGAATCCAACAAAGCGGCTAAGTTAGCACGAACATGGATCGGCTCGAAGACAGGCGCCCCCCAATCGATTCGAAGTATTCGCTTCGGCCATGCATCGATTCGAACGAATCGATTCCATCGATTCGAACCAAACAGCATGCCGAACACCCAATTTCGAACCGATCATAACTCCCAATCTACTGATCCAAATCCCATGAAATTTTTACAGAAGTTTGTCTACATGATGAAGAACGTCCACGCCAAGTTTCATCGCAATTGGACAGTTTTTTGATCGATTCGAAGTTCACTTCGAATCGATCCCAAACTGGGCACGCACTTCAAGAACGCGGGCCTGTGGGCCCCCCGTCACGTGCGAAGCAGCCTCTCCATGATTTAGGCGGGATTTTGGCCTTCCACACCTATAAATAGAGCCCCTGGTCATTCAGAGAAGGGGTCGGAGAATTTGGAGAAGAAGAACAAGCCTAAACGCTGCCAGAATCACTCCATACTATCTCAATTGCTGTTAATTTCGAATTTAAGTCCATTTGCTGTTGTAATTTGCTGAAAAGCACTTGTAATCTTCAAGTATTAAGAAATAAAGTGATAAAACTTCATAGTGGACGTAGGCGCATGGCCGAACCACTCTAAATCCTTGTCTTCTGCGCAATTTACTTTTCTGTGACTTGGAGTTTTTTGTTAGATAGTCCCTATTTCCAATTCAAGTTCTTCATTTACTATCTCTTCAAAAACTTCCGAAGGGTGTTTGCCCAATTTTGGTGCAAACATTTTGGTGCTTTCACTGAGAGAAAAAAAGAACCAGTTCTTTCTCCCGCTCCGTGGATCTATCTTCGATACCGGATTGCACAAATCTAAGAGGGAGATCCAGACTTCAAATTCAGATTCCATCCATTCTTTTCAGGTTTGCTCAAAATCTAGGACAGGAATCCAACCTTCAGGATGGTTAGTACGAGAACCACTTCCAACATTGGTAACCAAGAAGGTCAGGATAGGCAGAATCCCGCACAGCTACAGTCAGCCAATCAGGATGCCGTTGGGCAAAAGGATCAGTCGGGTCCGGTTACAAGACAGGAGTTCCAAACATTACTGCAGGAATTAACTAAAAGCCGACAACAGCTAACTGAGCAGCTACGTGTCAATGCTGAATTGGCTAACCAACTAAACCACCAAGGGCGAAGGAGATCAAAGAGGGACCACGCTCCGCATTCTTCCACGGAAAGCTCTGCCTCATCCGACTATGACGGCAGATCTACGCGCCCCAGGCTAGACGGAAGTCATGCGCATGCTTCTGGTCTCCGGCAAACGTTGACTGTTGGGCAAATAAGAGTTGGCCCCTCTGCCAGTTTTCATACGGGACCCTCCTCTCGAGGAGGCACTGTCCCACAGCACACTGCAGATAACCAAGCCACCGCAGTTGACACAGGAGTTGACACCCGAAATCACTCCAGTCCAAACTACCACCCACAGGAACGTGTCCCAGGACCGAACATCCCAGAAGATGTCGAGCCAAGGAGGCGAGATTCGGATCGTCGACAGCGCCCGATCCCACCTCGCACTGTGGAACCAGACCACACTTTGGCTCGACACCCTTCGAATACAGCAACACCTGATCTCTCAGCTATGGTCCGCCAAATGGTTCGCGAAAGTCAAGGTTTGACAAATGACGATTGGGGGATCTCTCGAAGTCACACCACGTTCACTGATGACATATTGTATGCTGAGCCTCCCCGGCGATTCAGAATGCCGGCTTTGCCCATGTATGAAGGAAACTCCGACCCTAGCCAGCATATTCTAAAATACGAATGGTCAATGACTGCTGCAAGAGCTGATGATGCAGTAAAGTGCCGTAGTTTTCCTATTTCCTTGGGGGGGATTGCGACAATGTGGTTTACACGATTACCACCACGGTCTATCTCCTCGTTTGACCAATTGGCAACCAAATTTATCGAACAATTCCATATGCACATCGCCAGGCCTAAAGATGTAAACACTTTATCTAGTGTCACTCAAGCCCCTGGGGAGACACTCAGGCGATACCTGGAAAGATTCAACGCCGCCTGCGCAGAAATTACTAACCCCAATGATAATTCAATCTTGATGGCTCTGACTAAGGGGATTGACCCCGACTCTGATTTTGGAAACTGGCTAGCTGGAAAACCTCCCGCATCGTTGGATCGTTTCTATTCCAAAGCCGCACAATTCCTGAGGCGTGAGGATGCGAAACAATCTAGGAAGCAGGACGATGCGAGGCCCAGCAATGAAGGGGTTCAAAGCAATGTGGCGGTTAAACAGTCAGGAGAGGGCTCAGGGAGAGCGCAGTTGAATATTCAAAACAAGCAACCCCAGCCAAGGCACGACGATAATAGGAGTAAGAAGCAGGATCAGAACCGTGGCCCGCGACATAGGGCGCAACTGTTTGAAAGCTATACACCACTGAATACGACATTGGAAAACGTATATCTACAAACCTGTAATGCGATGCAATATAAGAAGCCGACTCCGAAGCCATCATCAGAGAAACAGATCCAAACGGGGAAGTTTTGTAGATTTCACGAAAGCTATGGGCACAACACCAATGACTGCAGGCATCTGCAAGACCTTATTGAAAAACTGATCAGAGAGAGGAAGCTGGATCAATTTTTGCGGGCACCGCAAGCCGGTGGTGTGGGCCCGTCAAACCAAAATCGTGCGCAGAACCAGGAAAGACAGGAGGAGCCCGCTCGTACAAGCGGAAGGTTGGTCATAAATACAGTCAGTGGTGGCCCTCATCCAGCGGATCGAAGTTGGAGGGAAATGGAATCATACGCCAATTCGATCAGGCACGTAAGTTTTGAAAGCTGCAGTACACTTGATGAAGGGGCTCCGGCTAAGCAACAGAAGACGATGGCGGATGATATCGTATTTAGAAACCGAGATGCTGACAAAGTCGAAGCCCCGACCATAGACCCACTAGTCATATCCGCCCAGGTTGGTCCTGCTTGGATGAAGAGGATCCTGGTAGACAGTGGAAGCTCAGTAAACATCTTGTTTAAAAGGGCATATGATCAGATGAAGATGGAAGCTAAGGATCTAAAGCCTTGTCAATGTAGGATTCACGGCTTCGATGGAAGTGCTAATATACCCACCGGGATGGTGGAATTGCTAGTAGAATTGGGAAACGGAGAACGCCGTAGAGTCCGAATGTTACAGTTTGTTTTCCTGGATATCCATTCACCCTATAATGCCTTTTTGGGCCGACCAGCCCTTGCAGAATTTAGGGCAGCAATTGCCCCATGGTGTTTGAATCTAAAGTTCCCTACTGACCACGGGATTGGGGTCATTCAAGGGGACCAGGCTGCCGGGAGAGCCTGTTATGTTGCTGAACTACGAGAAGCACAAAGGAGGGAGAAAGGAAAGGGCGTGGGGGAATCTCTCCGCGTCCGCTTTACCGATGATTGACAATTAGCGCCTGGGCCTCGGCCCTGGCACCACGACCAATTCCAGAAGGATCTTGACCCTCGAGACACTGAAGATAATGATGGATCCAAAGAAAGTCAAGCTTCCCCAGCCAAGCTGACGATCGATGTTCCAATTGATGACAATAATGATTCGAAAATATTGAAAATTGGGTCTCAGCTAAACCTGCAAGCACAACAGGAATTGGTCGAATTTCTCCGAGCGAATCTAGACGTATTCGCCTGGACGCACTCCGATATGTGTGGAATCTCGTCGGACATCGCGAGCCACACCTTAAATATTGACCCACGGTACATCCCGGTCAAGCAAACGAGACGCGGTATGGATCCAGAGAGATCTGCCGCCCTCAAAGAAGAAGTCGACAAGTTGAAAACGAATGGGTTTATCCGAGATGCTTTGTACCCGGAGTGGGTATCCAATCCTGTACTTGTCCGCAAACCGAATGGAAAATGGAGAACGTGCATCGACTACTCTGACTTAAATAAGGCTTGTCCAAAAGACAGTTTTCCACTTCCTCGAATCGATCAACTTGTGGATTCGACGGCCGGACATGAATTATTGTCTTTCATGGATGCTTACTCTGGGTACAATCAGATACCCATGCATGTGCCCGGTCAAGAACATACAAGCTTCGTAACTGACCTAGGACTATACTGCTACATGGTCATGCCTTTTGGTTTAAAGAATGTCGGAGCAACTTACCAACGCTTAGTCAACCGAATGTTTGCCGACCAGATCGGGAAAACCATGGAGGTCTACGTGGACGACATGTTGGTAAAATCACGATACTCCACGATCATGTCAAGGACTTGGAGTCAATGTTCAATGTCCTCCGGAGATATGGGATGAAGCTAAATCCGTTAAAATGTCATTTTGGGGTTGCTTCCGGAAAGTTCCTTGGGTTCATCGTCAACGCCCGAGGAATAGAGGCCAACCCCGAGAAGATCTGGGCAATCAGGAATCTTCAAACCCCGAGGACCATAAAACAGGTTCAAAGTCTCAATGGAAAGGTTGCAGCGCTGAGCAGGTTCATCTCGAAATCAACGGATAAATGCATACCCTTTTTCGATCTGATCCGAAAGGGGAAACGAAACTTCGAATGGACTACGGAATGTGAGGGCGCGTTTCAATCGCTAATCCAGCATCTTTCCACACCATCGATTCTTTCAAAACCTGTTGATCACGAACAATTATACCTTTATCTGGCTGTATCTGAAAACGCCATTAGTGCTGCATTGGTTCGAGAGGAAGACCGAACACAGAAACCAGTCTATTATGTCAGTAAACGATTGACCGGGGCCGAGAGAAATTACCCAAGGCTAGAAAAGTTGGCATACTGCCTAGTCATCGCCTCGAGGAAGCTCCGTCCATATTTTCAGGCTCACCCTATCATTGTGTACACCGACCAACCGTTACGATAGGTCCTCACACGACCTGAGACGTCTGGCAGGTTACTAAAGTGGAACATCGAGCTGAGTCAATTCGACATCACATATGTTCCAAGGAGAGCCATACACGGTCAAGTCTTAGCAGATTTCATTGCTGAATTCACTGTTCCTGAAGATTTACCTGAAACTAGTAACTCCCCCGAATATATATGGAAGCTGTACACTGATGGCGCATCCAACGATCGGTGCTCGGGCGCAGGGATTGTGCTTGAGACTCCCGAGGGCCGATCCATCTGCTACGCCTTAAAGTTTGATTTCCGGGCAACCAACAACGAAGCTGAATACGAAGCCTTGCTCACCGGGTTGAAGTTAGCCCGAGACCTGAGAATTATCGCTGTGGAGATCTACTGCGATTCCCAGTTGGTGGTATGCCAAGTTCGGGGTGAATATCAGGCCAAGGATCGAAGGCTAGCCGCTTATCTAGCCCAGGTCCGAGAAATACTGGATCAGTTTGATTATTATACCATTTTTTACATACCCCGAGAGCACAATCAGAAAGCCGATTCATTGGCAAAGTTGGCAAGTACAGGCGAAGCTCAACACTTGGGGCTCGTCCCCGTCGAGACATTATCCTCTCCGAGCGTTGATCGAACGGAGAATGATTTCGCATTAGAAGCTACCTCCGAGAAGGAATCGTGGATGACTCCATACCAAGATTACATTGAGCATGGCACCCTGCCTGAACGACGAAGTGAAAGAAGGCAGGTTCTTCGAAAGGTGTCACGATTTGTCATTCAAAACGGAGTTATGTATCGGAGAGGATACTCTGTTCCTCTTCTCCGATGTATCGCGCATGACGAAATCAAGCGAGTGTTGCGTGAGGTGCACGAAGGAGAATGTGGCGATCACACTGGGGGGCAAGCGCTTGCCAAGAAAATACTTCGATACGGATACTATTGGCATACCATTAACCGCGATGCTATGGATTATGCCAAAAGATGTGATAAATGCCAGAGACACGCTCGGGTCCCTAGAGCCCCGCCTTCTGAAATAACCCAAATGGTCAGCCCGTGGCCATTTGCGATGTGGGGGATGGATATAATCGGTGCATTGCCTTTAGCTAAAGGGGGTGCAAGGTACGCCATAGTGGCGGTTGATTACTTCACCAAGTGGGCTGAGGCCGAGCCTCTTGCAACGATAACAACAAAAAAGGTAATCAACTTCGTGGTACACAACATCATCTGCCGGTACGGTCTCCCGCATACTATAATCACCGACAATGGAACCCAATTCGACAGTGCCGAATTCAGGGACTTCTGTCAGCGATTTCACATCCATAAGAGATTCTCAGCAGTAGCGCACCCGCAAGCGAATGGTCAGGTCGAGGCCGTCAACAAGGTTATCAAGTCTATATTGAAGAAAAGACTGGAGAAAGCCGGGGGCAAGTGGGTTGATGAGCTACCAATGGCCCTGTGGGCGTACAGAACGACTCACAAAACTGCAACCGGGCACACCCCTTTTTCTCTATCCTATGGCTCCGAAGCAGTTATCCCGGTCGAAATGGAATTCACTCTCACCGTGTGACATACTACGACCCGAAAATGAATGCTATATTACTTGCTGAATCCCTAGATCTGCTTGATGAGAAACGTGAAGAAGCCGACGTGAGGGCAGCTGCATATCGAAGTCGAGTCGCTCGAATATACAACGCCAAGGTCCGCCCACGAACTTTTGAACCCGGCGACCTGGTACTCAAAATAATTTACCCGTTTCCTTCGCACATGAACCCAAATTGGGAAGGGCCGTATATGATTTCACAAAAACTCAGAGATGGCACATTCAAGTTATCGACCGTTGATGGTCTCACTTTACCAAGAGCCTGGAATAGCGGAAGCCTCCGTCACTACTACACCTGACAGGCTTTATTTATCTTTCTATCAATTTCTTCCTTAGCATTTTGTTTTTTGCATTTTGAAATTTGAACTTGCAATAAGGCAACTGATGTTGCCATGCTTCTTTTGTTTCAGCAATAAAACGCCATCTCTTCGAGCCAAAAGTTGTGATTCACTGAAAATAACACATAATATCACATTGCACGAAGAGCTAAATTCCATCACACGGTGGGATTTATCCAAATAGGGAGTAACTGTGATACGACCAGTCACTCACTAAATGAGACCCGAGTTCGGGGGCAAAACACAATACCAGCATTCACAGGGATTGATACACGACAATCCTTTTACTAACTCCAACTTCCCAGAGTGCGAATTGGAGTATAAAACATCTAATAAATCGTTCCCAGAGTGCGAACGGACTCCAACTTCTCAGAGTGTGAATTGGAGTATAAAATATGTCGTTCCCAGAGTGCGAACGGACTCCAACTTCTCAGAGTGTGAATTGGAGTATAAAATAAGTCGTTCCCAGAGAGCGAACGGACTCCAACTTCCCAGATTGTGAATTGGAGTATAAACATCCAATAAATCGTTCCCAGAGTGCGAACGGACTCCAACTTCCCAGAGCGTGAATTGGAGTATAAAACATCCAATAAGTCGTTTCCAGAGTGCGAACGGACTCCAACTCCCCAGAGTGTGAATTGGAGTATAAACATCCAATAAATCGTTCCCAGAACGCGAACGGACTCCAACTTCCCAGAGTATGAATTGGAGTATAAACATCCAATAAGTCGTTCCCAGAGCGCGAACGGACTCCAACTTCCCAGAGTGCAAATTGGAGTATAAACATCTAATCCAGATTTCCGAAGCGCGAATCAAAGTACAAGTAACAATTCGAAGTTCCCGAAATACGGGCCGAGATATCAACATCAACTCCCAATTCCCATAGCGTGGAATGGAGTGTAAACATCGATAACCCTCAGATTCCTGGAATGCAGGACAGATTATCAATCTCAAATTGTCATGAATCCCCAGAAGGGGGGGGCATGTGCTCAGGGCTTGCAATAAACGCAATCAGCCGCCAGAATATGAGTATTATTCCCCGCAACTAAGGGGCAAAAAGCTGGGTGCTAATCGCTGGCTTAAGTGATAATATACTCAGAATCCGACTCATTCATTAAATCACGACACGAAGCTATATAAATACTGAGCGGATACAAAACAAATACTGCAAGGCATTCAGGTAAGAAGAAAAGTGTAATTTCCCATTTCATCAACCAACAAAAACAAGTTTGATTACATGGCAAGTAAAGATGTTTCAATTAAGTGGAGGCCGCATCCATACATACACATGGCCCAAGAAAGAACAAAAGAAGAGGCAAAAGAATTGTTATCCGTAAATCTCACGACAAAGCGAAGGGCTCACTCTTTCTTCCTCCGGTGTTTCTTCCTCGGAGTCGAGCCGCTAGACCCACTACCAGGCTTCCTACGAGACTTTTTGCCTTTCTTTGGAACATCCTCCGGTTCCGGCATGATATCAACATCTTCCTCAGAACTGGAAGGGATGGAGATCCTTTTATGAGGATGAACCGAGGGCATGGGAGCAGTAACAGATACTTGTTCAACAACACTCGAGACGGTTACTGTGCCACCAGGAGAAATCATCATTAGAGAAGATAAGCTTGAAGGAACGGCGTCACCACCGGGACCAACTGCCACTGTCTTGGCCATCTCGGCACTTATCTCTGCTAAAATCTCCTCCTCTCGAGACAGTTGAGCTGCGCTAGATACGCCAGTGGTCGTCACGATCGAACTAGAAACTGGAGCAGCTCCGCTCGTCACAAAAGAGAGGTCGGGCATGGGATCAAGAGGATGACCAAATAGCTCTTCAAACATTTGAACATCGAATGACATTGAGCCTCCCTCTCCCATATCACCAACCATGGCGGCAGTTGAAATCGCCTCGGTGACGATAACTCCACGTGTGGGATATAAAGCCGAAGGAACAGGGAGCACGGGTGCGACACTCTCAGTCACTAAACAACCAAAATTAGAGCTATCAGACCAAGAAATTCCCTCGAAAATCAATGTTTTAAGACGTAAAGGGAGTAATCAAAATACCTACTTTACCTTGCCTTGGAGCTTGAACAAGCTCGGGGACGAGCGTCTTGCCCGAAGACAGTTCCGGTTGGTCCGGATTGTAGGCTGGAATAGCTTGTGGATCAACCACGGCAGCAGCTTCGGATGAAGTCGAAACGGGGACTTCAGTATTCTCGCTATGGTGCACGATACCCGAACCTTCACCAACCTCCGTTTGATGGACGACAAGTCTTTCTTTTTCAACAGATATGATTGCTTCATGAAGGGTCCTCCTCTCATCCTCGCTGAGCAGACGTGACTCAAGCTCAAACTCATCTAATACCGAATCCGGACAAGACATCCTCTTGTTTTCCACTAATTTCTTCCAAGCATTGTAGAGAGGCATCGAGTAATCCCCTAGCCAGGAGAGATTTCTATGCTCCAATACATTGGCATTATATGTGTCCAAAAGATCGTCGAATTCGGCCTCCATCTTGAACCTCTCTGCTTGGACTCTCTCCTCCAACTCCGATTCAACCTCCTTAACCCTTGAAATTGCCGCATCGCGCTCAGCCCGAAAAGATACAGCCTGCTCACACGCCTCTTGCGCAGCCACGTTCGCGTCGTCTTTTTCTTTATTCATGTCAGCGAACCTAGCCTTTAGCTCCTCTAGTTCCTTCACTGCCGCATCCCGCTCAGATTCAACATTCTTGTATCGATGGCCTAAGTCTTCAACTAAAGTACAATGTGCCTGTTGCATTTTCGCCATTTCAGCTAATGTCTCATCAACCTTCTGTAACGACTCGACCTCGGCCTTGCGGGAAGATTCCGCCTCAGATTGGAGTATGTCGACAATACGACTCTTTTGAGCCAAGTCGGCCTCTAGCTTCTCGATGATTTGGGCCCGGTCGAAGGCAGCTTTGGAAGCCTTAACAGCCGCTTTGTACCATTCTTTGTACTGAGCAAAAAAGTCACGGGTGTAGCTGAGCGCCGTAGTCGCGGAATCATCAGGAATTCTTTTAAGATTGGGAGGAAAAATACAAGCATCAAAGCAAATCTCTGGAAAATCTTTCCTCAGTTGAGCAAGCCTGATGGCCCCTTCGCCAGAAGACTCAATAAGGGTCTCCTCCCCAGACATAGACGTTGCGACCCCGGTTCGAGAACGATATGGCTCAAGCCTCGAAACCTGCGAAGATGAATGATGTCGCGGAGGCTCGGATGCCTGGACATGACTTCGGGATTGCGGAGGAGATCGAGATGGGGAGCGATGCCTACGATCTCTGTCTGATCGTTCCTGGCTAGAGTTACCACGGTGATGATCCTTTGCATAATACTCCTGGCCATATTGCCTCCGGTCACGATCACGATCGGGGCCTCCACGATGAGATTCATAATAGGTTGAGGGGTGATGCACTCTTCGGAGTTTGTCCAATGTAGTCTGACGACCAGCCATATTACCTGGAAAAGAGATACAGTTCAGTTAAGTACCAGGCAAAATCAATAGGGCGAGTGAAGCAGTCATGTAGTGTCATGAAAGTGTATGCAAATGTGCAAATCCCCCGACCAACCAGAAGTATCGACTGCACTAATGGGTAAAAGCCCGCTTATGTCTAACGCTTCCCGGAGCTCAACCAACCCGGACTCGTGATAAAGAGAAACGCATTCCGGGATGGGAACGTCATCCAGTCCTGCGAAAATGTTTCCTGATTGACAAAGAGCGGAGTCAGAAGAAATAATTCCAGGAATCAAGCGAGACACGATTACAGACTTCCGTCTCGCAAATTTAGGAACAACGGCCTTGCCTTTCCGCTTTTTTCCTGCTTGGGGAAAATCAGCCACTATCCCGGTGTCAGTAGGCGTCCTCTCATCATCGCCCATTCCTCTTATCGCTACACCGGTCTTCTTCTTTGCCTTCGGAGCCGATTTCACAAACCCTTCAACGATAATACTCTGGTTCGTCTCAATTAAACCCAGCATCCTTAAGTTATCATCGGTTAAGACCAAGTCAATGTGCCGCAGATCACTCGGAACCTCTTGTAGACTTCGGATGACGTTTCTGTATCGACCACCGTCTGGCCTTGATATGATAGCTGCAAGAAAAAACACCTGATGTCAGTTCGAGTGTTGACAATGACCATTAAAGAAGGCTAACACGATTTACGACACTTACGTCTGGACAGCCATCGCCTAGCGAATCCTGGGGGGCATCGGACAAAGAACCATTCATTCTTAAAGTAACTGAGTCTGGTCCAGGCTCCCGTCACAATCTGGCAGTTTCTAACTGCCTCCAGAAAGGTGAACGATGGACTATCACCCTTGCTCTTGAAGTTGAATATATGTCTAATCTCAGCTGGCCTAGGCGGACGAAAAAGGCGGTCCATGAATAAGATGAAAACACTGTTCAGTAACGCGTGCCCGTTGGGGTGAAGTTGTGCGGGAGCGATTCCAATGAACGATAGCATCTCCCGGATATATTGGTTAAATGGAGGGAGAGTTCCAGCCGCACAAGCGTGGCGATAAAAAGCAGTATAGCCCTCGGGTGGATTGTGAGGCCTATCATCAACTCCCGGTAGCAAAACATCATCCGGGGATAAGTTATGTTTCGAACATATCCGACCCAATAATGCTCCAGAAATATTAGATCGGACGGAGTCTATGGGATCCTCGATAAGTAAGGCCTCCGGCAATTCGTCCGGAGCAGGATCTATTACTTCAGGAAGGATCTCTGGAATTTCTAGCATTAGAGGAGGCAAGCTTTGTAACTCTTGTTGTTCAGAACCCGAAGACTCCATAATTAACTAACTCACGAGAAAGCAGCGTTAAAAACGAAGAAAGCCCGTATATTCCCCGGTGTGAAGCATATGGATATGCCGTGCAGTGCAAATACATAACTAAAACAAATTTTACAAGAGTAGAACACGGTGTCTGAACGACTAGGCTTTTGAATCAAGAGAACGAAAACGACCGTCATCGCTTACCGCCACTTTCGCGCCCCTCGGATACTACTGACCAATTCAAGTATGAATTCGTTATATGTGTTTAAGTCATGGTGCCATCGACGAGCTCCAAAAGACAGGTCAGGTCAACTTTGATCATGCGAAGGACGAAGCTCGTCGGAATCAAATATGCTAAAAATTTAGTGAGTTCGTTAAAGTTCGATTTAAAGGTGGTCGTAGTTCAGATATTGGAACGAATCGATGAGGTGGAAGTTCCAGGAGCAAGAACGTTCGAATCGATCGACTCGATTCGACACGAGTCAGATCGATGAACCTCGAATCGGCGTAGTTCGAACCCATGGAGCCCCACCTGACTTCGAATCCATCGAAGTCAGACTCCTTCGAATCCATCAAGAGCGGTTCGAATCCACGGAGCCCCACCTGACTTCGAATCCATCGAAGTCGAGCTCCTTCGAATCCATCAAGAGCGGTTCGAATCCACGGAGTCCCACCTAGCTTCGGATCCATCGGAGTTGAACTCCTTCGAACCGATGAACGTATCATTACTTCGAACCGATCAGTAGTGAGCTCCTTCGACTCGATCAGAATGCCACTGTTTCGAATCCATCACCGCACGCCTTTTTTGTTGTGTTCTCCTGCAATCATCGATTCGAAGCTGCACATTCGAAACCAACTCAAAGCACGCACCCCTGATCGATACGGCTCAAAAGTTTGCATTCCTCAGTTCCATGGAGTCGGCCTACTTCGTTCAAACCTCATCACTCTCCAAAAATTTCCAGAAGAAGGGGTTGAACCAATGCCAAAAAAGATTACGGTTTCTATCATTCTCAAATCGAATCGACCCCTTGGTTACCTGATTTAGTTTGATTACAAATGGAAGCTTGAAGGAATTTGGTCGATTCGTGAAAAAGCACGTTTGATTTGGCTCTGGGAAATCGATTCGGAGAGGCAGCTAAAGCAATGGTAAAAGGTAAAAAAGTGAAAATGAAATCTGCCTCATGTATTTATACGGATTCCAAAAGGGATAAGTGTCACTTCGACTCCCATCGATTCGAAGGACCACTTCCGAATCCCTTCTAAGTTTCGAATCCATCCAAGTTTCGAATCCATCAGGAGTTTCGAATCCATCCAAGTTTCGAATCCATTGGAAGCTTCGAATCCATCCAAGTTCCGAATCCCTTCTAAGCTTCGAATCCGTCAGGAGTTTCGAATCCATCCAAGTTTCGAATCCATCAGGAGTTTCGAATCCATCCAAGTTTCGAATCCATCACAGCTCCGAATCCTTTCTAAGCTTCGAATCCAGCAAAACGGCATCGATACGAGGCAACATTGATTCGAAGAAGCACATGGGCAAAGGATGGATCGAAGGTCCGATCGATTCGAAGCGCGAGGCCCATCGGGCCATCGATTCGAAAGCCATCAACTCATACAAGCATAACTTCGAACCCATCAAAAACCACTGATTAACAACACTTTGGCTTGAATCTAAAATCGATTCAGGAGAAAATCGAGACGGAGTTCGGCAGCAAACAAAGACCGACATGACTCATGGACACACGACGTTAATAAGGGCGGAGCTAACGTATGTGCACACATAACGAACTAACGTTCGATTTTGAACATTCACAGGGATCAAATATTCACCCTGTTATAGCAACGACAGCCAACGATTAAGCACAGTCGCACAGTAATCAATCACATCAAGGCAAGGTTACGGCAATACGGTATATGAGTCTCAACGAAAAGGGAGCAATAATCTTCAGAATAAAATGGCGACTATTCAAAGCACGTCATGTTCCCACAAGACGTACTTTGGGGGGCAAAATGTTATCCCGCTTTTTGGGCAAAAGCCGTGATACCAAAAGATTGGTCAAAAATAGAAAACAGTTCACCTCAGAGATTGGTCGTATTTCACTTCACTATGGATATCGATGAATTCTGTCCGAGCCCGGATCGGGCCGCAATTGATAAGGCATGACAAGAAAGACCATAGAAGCCAGCATTTCAAATTTCAAGTCAATCCGAGGTCATACGCTCAAGTTATGATGGATTCAAGTTAAGAAGGTGCACATTGCTCGGTTCGAACCCATCTATTTCGAACCCATCATATTCGAACCCATCGTGTTCGAAACCATCGTGTTCGAAACCATCTATTTCGAACCCATCATATTCTAACCCATAGGAAGAGGCGGCATTCGAATCCATCTAAGGAACTCCCTACTTCGAATCCATCACAAATTCGAGTCCTTCCTATGCTTCGAATCCACCACAGCTTCGAATCCATTAATAGCTTCGAACCCATCACAGCCTCGACTCCATCGCTCACCTTCGAATCCATCCATCATCTTCGACTCCATCACTCACCTTCGACTCCATCACTCACCTTCGACTCCATCGACTTCGACAACTTCGAATCCACTCCATCGATTCGAAGACGACCTTCGAATCCAACAAAGCGGCTAAGCTAGCACGAACATGGATCGGCTCGAAGACAAGCGTGCCCCAATCGATTCGAAGTATTCGCTTCGGCCATGCATCGATTCGAACCAAACAGCATGCCGAACACCCAATTTCGAACCGATCATAACTCCCAATCTACTGATCCAAATCCCATGAAATTTTTACAGAAGTTTGTCTACATGATGAAGAACGTCCACGCCAAGTTTCATCGCAATTGGACAGTTTTTTGATCGATTCGAAGTTCACTTCGAATCGATCCCAAACTGGGCACGCACTTCAAGAACGCGGGCCTGTGGGCCCCCCGTCACGTGCCAAGCAGCCTCTCCATGATTTAGGCGGGATTTTGGCCTTCCACACCTATAAATAGAGCCCCTGGTCATTCAGAGAAGGGGTCGGAGAATTTGGAGAAGAAGAACAAGCCTAAACGCTGCCAGAATCACTCCATACTATCTCAATTGCTGTTAATTTCGAATTTAAGTCCATTTGCTGTTGTAATTTGCTGAAAAGCACTTGTAATCTTCAAGTATTAAGAAATAAAGTGATAAAACTTCATAGTGGATGTAGGCGCATGGCCGAACCACTCTAAATCCTTGTCTTCTGCGCAATTTACTTTTCTGTGACTTGGAGTTTTTTGTTAGATAGTCCCTATTTCCAATTCAAGTTCTTCATTTACTATCTCTTCAAAAACTTCCGAAGGGTGTTTGCCCAATTTTGGTGCAAACAGCAACGTAACCCTGGAATGTAACTGCGACCATGGATAGGGGTGATGATTCCTAGAGCATTCACACCAAAGATATTTTCTCTATTTTCAAAAACTGTTTTCTATATTTTCAATAACATTATTTTCCAAATATTTTCACTGGGTGTTGAAAACGGGTTTACCAAGTACTTATAGATTTTCAGTCCTACGCCTGATCAACGTATGATTGAATTTCTGTGAGAACAAGGATAGACTGGTTGAGACATCGAGTTATAAAAGTATTTTTATAAAGAGCTATTTTATTAAGTATGATGTAAATTTAAAAGCATTTCTAAAATTTTAAATAAAGGTGTTGGAATTTTGGGAAAATAAAAAGGAAATGCAAACTAGAATTTCAATGAAGTGATTTGTAATTAAAATCAAATATTGATTTAGAAATTGGAAATAAGCTAATTGGTTAAATAATTGTGTGATTGAGTATATTAATAAAATTTGACTTTGGTAAATAAATGGATTGTAAGTTAATAATGGAATTTGGAAGTGAATTCGAATTGTTAATAGAATTCGACTTGGATTTGATAATGAATTAAATAAGAAGAGATGTTGTAAAAATAAAAATAAAATAGAATGGGATCGAAGTAGTGATGGGATGAATTGAAAATAAAATCCAAGTGCGACTTGAATAATATTTAATGAAATTTGCAAGTAAATTGGATATAAGAGAAGTGTTGTCATATGAAATGGAAGCGAATAATAATAGAAATGGTTGGGTTGCAAACAAAACCCAGGCAAGTAGAAATAAATTAAGAATGGTGTTGTATAAATAAAATAAATTCGCAAATGAATTAAGAAAGTGAAATATAAAATGAGTTAATGGCATTAAATAATAAATGAATGAAGTCTGATAGAATAAAAACTAAATCAAAGTTGTGATTGGAATTGGATTATTAGACTGAACATAAGTTCGGTGGCATAATAATTTGAAGTATAAATGAGTTAAGTATGTGTAGGATATTATTTTGATAAATTGAGAGGGTGAATTAAAATTAAAACTAAAATTAAAGTAGATGGGCTAACTAAATTAATGAGATTTGATTAAATGAGAATCAAATCGAAGTAAACTTAAGTTTGATGATGGAATAAATTAAAGTAAATTAACTTAAGCTTAAAATTTATGGAAGCTTGGCTTCGAATAAGGATAAAAGCCCATTAAATAAAAGCTTGGATTAAATTACTTTGGGAATGGCTAGTAGTATACAAGAATGGAATGTGTCGAGCTAAATAAAATGATTGTGAATAAATTAAAATGGAATTGAAGTAAATAAAATTGAGTTGGAATCAATTTTTATAGGTTATAAAACTTAAGTAATTATTTATTCATATGGATTTATCAAATTGCATAGAAATAATTGCCGTTTAACGTAAACTAAATTTAATTAAATTCTATGGATTAGTGGAAGCAAATATAATTGATTTTGAGTTAATTGAAGTGAATATGAGTTTGTTTTGCTTAAAAATGAATTGAATGTAAACAATTGCATTGTAAACCATTAAAATTGAATGTAATGGCATATAAATTTGGTTGAAAGCAATTGGATTAGCTTTAAATTATATAAATCGCTTATGGTAAGCGTTTGGTGTTTGTTGTTTTTGAAATGCTTGTGTTTAGCCATTAAAAGTAAGTGAAATGCTAATCGAATTTCTATATATGGCACTTACATATTTAAATTGAGTAAGTACAGGTACATGGAAGCCGTTTGGCTAGATTTGGGGTATGCTAATTGCTAAAATAAATAAGCTGCTTGCTTAAAAGCTAAATAAAGGTACGCCTACGCAATAAAAATAGGAAATATGAACTGTTTTTGCTTTTTCCGACCGTGTGGGTCGATGTATACATATTTATATCTCTTGTCAAATTGCAAAAGCTCCTCCGTACAAAGGGGACTCTGCCAAAAATTTTCGAAAATTTTGGGAGTTAGAAAATTTTTGTTAAGCAATTAAACGATTTTAAATATGAAACTGAAATAGATTAGTGGATGGAATTGGTAAGACTCAATTATAAATGGAAAATGAAATTTAATATTCAAAATTGAAATAAGTTGAATTCATATTAAAACAGGAAAAACAAACTTGAATAGAAATAAATATGAGAACCTATATAAGAGAATGTATAAAATGATTTGTAATGTTACAATTGGATATTATTGGTGAGTAAGATATGCAGGGATTATAAGGGAAAAGAAATTGGATTTGATATCAGAAGATAAATGTGAATTGCCCGACAAAAAGGAATGTGTTTAAATTTCTGTATGAAATTGGATTGGGTTTTTGATATAGCCATTTGGCTTTTGTTTTCTTTTTGGAATTTGGGAGCCCGTAGAGGCCTTTTGTAGTTGTACCGAGCTAGCCGCGCAAAGGAGACGCTGGCAAAAAATTTCGAAAATTTAGGGAGTTAGAAATTTTTTGATAATTCAAGAGTTTGTTAAATTTAAATTTAAAGGATTGAACAAAAAGGGTAGTATTTGAAACTATAAAAGGTTTTAGCAAGTTGATTAAGGTGATACTGGGCCTTTAATAACAGATAGTTGGTAGGATGTTGAATTGTGAGTTTTGGGAAAGGTAAACGGGTATTGGTCCATTCTTCCCAACTAGTAACTTCAGGGACGAAATTCTTTTAAGGGGGAAGGAATGTGACGACCCGGAAATTTTAACGGACTAAATTGGAATAATTAATTATTTTTAAAAATGATTAAAAGTTAATTTTAACTTGAATTCAAGATATCAATGTTTACTTGATTGTTAAATCATTGAATTATATAGTTTAACTATTGAATCATATAATTTGAAATTGGGTAAAATGCTAAATCTGGAGTTTTAAGCCTGTTAAAAATAATTTGAAGGCTTATAAAATCTATAATGATGATACTGAAGATAATAGAATGGTTGGAATTTAATTTAAAGGTAATTTGTTCAATTTAATAATATATCGATTAAATTGGAATTTAAGAATAGCCTTCCGAGGCACAGTCTCAGAATTTAACGAAACCAGTTCCATTGGATCCGTAATAGTTAGTTATTATCGGATTTCAATTTTCGTAGCGATCGGAGTTGTCGTTTGACACTGGCAGCTCAAAACGCTGAGAACTATTTTAATCGATTTAATTTAAAATTGATCTTTTACTGCCGTAACTCGTGCATATGATCAAATTAGCCTTCGAAACACGTTCCATTGTGTTCGGAACGTGGGTAAAACCTTATAATCGCCTCGCGGCATTCCTTAAGAGGAGTTCGAAATTTTAAATGGCAATTAACAAGACGTTTTGGGAATTTTATAATATATAATTTAATAAATAGTCAAAGATATTTTTGCTCATAATCTTTCTCAGGAAGCTTCTCCACCCTTTACATTATTCCCGACCTCTCTCTTTCTCTAACCTCGAACAAAATCGAGCCCATGAAGAAAAAAATTAAAATTTATTAATGAAGTCATGGCCGAAGTCTTCATTTCTAAAATCAATAGAAATCGAAAAAAAATCAAATCGCCGAGTTCAGATCTTCTTCAAAATCCCTCTTTTCAATTCAAAATCCATAGCCGTACTCAAAAAAAAAGAAAAAAAAAGAAAAAGGGGGGCGACTCGCACTCGAGTGGGGAAGAGGCGGGGTCGCGAGAGAAAAGGGGAGGCCGAGGGAAGTTGCGTGCTCGTTTTCGAGCCACCTCGAATCGCAGCGTGAATTGATGGAGGTGGATGCATTCGCGATCGTGAGGCGAAGAGAAGCGCGATTGCAAGCATGGTGGAAGCAGGCGAGCGGCGATGCTGTAGTTTGCGCGATGGTGGTTGGGGTGGGTTCGTGGAAGGTGCAGTGTCGAATTCGAGATCTCGGCGATTGCATTTTTGGGTCAGGCAGCCATGTTTGGGTAAAGGCAGCGGCTAGTCGAGGTGGACTAGGGAAGTTCATCGGCGAGGCTGATGGTGAGATTCGTAGGATTCATGTCGAGGCTCAACGCAGCTGGCAGCGAGGAGCTGTGTTCTTCAATTCCAATCGATGGCTATTTCTGTAGGCTAGTTCAACTCTGTAGGGTGTTCGTGCGAGAGTGTTGTAGCGGGAGGAGAGTAGTAAGGTGTTGTTTATTTTAATTTTTGAATTAATAATTATTTACACTTATAGATTTTAAAGATAATAATAAAATAGATTTAGATAGCTAATAAGTTATAATCTATTCATACGAGGTTCAAATCTATGAAAAACAAGTCGAGTTTGGCTAATAGCGATGGAGTGGAACGAATTTGTAAATTTAAAGAAGAGCAAAGGTGAGTAAATCTCACTCTGTTGAATTTTTATCTAAATTTAGAAGGTTAAATTTACATAATTGGTCGAATGATTAAATTGATTGGATGTGCACTGATGATGATGTGACTTTGGTTTTGGTTGATTCTCGAGTTAATTATGGTTTGACTCGAAATATTGGGGTTTAAGTTGTTTAAAACTTAAATCATAAAAATGAATTGTTTTCATTTTAATGTTAATAAGGATTTAATGATTTGTGATTCATTAAATAGTAGGGTAACTAAAATGGATAATTAATTAATTAAAGTTTAAGTTAATCTATTAAGTTTAATTAATCTAGAAATAATCAATGAATGGTTTGATAAGTAATTAATAAAAGATGATTACTTGTGTAATTAATCAAGAAATTAATTAAGATGATTAATTAAAGAGAAATTGATTTATTTAATGAAGTAAATAAATGGATAGCTAACTATAGGTTGAGATAATTCAAGAAAGAGTAATATTGTGGTTGAATGAAGTAATTAATTTGGATTAGGATAAACTGAAATATAATTGGAAATCATAAATTTATGTAATCAACGATGTAATTAAAGATAGATTAATTAAGATGAATTAATTAGGAATAAGTGACTTAAGAGGAGTTAATTAATATAAGTAATTAAGAATTAATGGAGTTAATTACTTATTGATTTTGGTTAAGTACAATTAATATCGTAAAGTTAATTTAAGATAATTACTGGTATGTAAGAGAAAAATAATTAATCCAGGGTGACTAATTAAGATGAATAGTGAAGGGTTGACTAAATAATTGATTTGGATTTAATTAATATTGAATGAAGGAATCTAAATGAATGTGGTTAGAAATTCAATTAGAATCAATTGAATTAATTTGTATGTGATTAAGCATTTCTTATGGATGACTGAATGGTATTGGATGCTTTGTACGAGTTGATATCTCTGATATGAAATATTGTGTTTACATTTGGATATCTTGGAATAGGATGGCATGGGACTCAAAGAGACCGGAATCGGGTATTAGGAAATACCCGAAACCACTTCGAATTTTTATAAATTGATTTGTGAAATCAATAGGCGGGAATGAAATGATTTAAGCGAATTGGATTATTTTATCTAAGTTTGGTACTTAGAAATTGATATGTGAAATAAGTATTGTCTTTAGCAATTTGTGGATTGGTTAAATTGATGTAAGTTACCCGGGTTTATATAAGTGGTATACTTTTGTATTCCTTGTTAGATGGGTTTACTCACGCTGGTTTCCAGCCTGACCCGGGTGTTACTTTGGTGTAATGCTCGGGTCAGACCGAGTATTACAGATTTTCAGGTAGGTACGTACTGGAGCTCAGGGGACGAGCTGGATAGCAAGAGCGTATAGAGCATTTTCGCTGTATTTATATTATTGTTACCTGAGACATGATAATTGTATGTATTCAGTGACTGTATATATATGTGAAACTCTGATGTATATTAAATGTAACCGACAGATATAGTATTCTTTGTAGTATTTATTATTATTATATTTTATCCGCTGCGATTGTGAGATGTATGGTGTTTCTGTTCTCCTTCTTCTTCTATCTCTTTCTTCTTTTTCATAACTATCTGGAATTTTCGGGTTAGAAAATTTCGGGTCGTTACAGTAATACAGATTTTTGATGTGAATTTCTACAGAAAAGATTTCTGTGTATGCTATGTATGATGCTCGAGTGGTAGTGGCACGACACGAATAATTATGGAACCTTTTCTTGTTTTCTCTTTATAGTAAAGTATGTTTAATAAATAAGTTTAACTTAGATAAAAAAAATTATTGACACATATATCTTATTCATTAGGACAGTGTGGTATGTTCATGTTGATATGATATGATTGTTTGATAATTTTCATTTGGTAGAATGAAACATATTTTTTTGTCGATTTCGAACTGCTTGAAACTTTCGAATTGTTATATAATTTGAAGTTAAGCGTTTGTTTTTGAAAATACAAAGAAGAGTTTAAATTACACCAGAAGGTAGTAAGTCAGAACATGTTTTAAATTTGTTGAACATTCATGTTAAGTAACCATTGGATGTTATTGGGCCAACTAAAAAATATCTTTACCTTAGGGCTGTCTAAGGAAAGTCAGTTATAGACGTAAGTTTGGGTATCAGTGTCCTGCTCACCCTTGCTTCTTACCTAACCTAACAATTAAAGAAGTTAAAAAAGTTAGTAAAATGAATTTGTTGCTTTGTATATATTATTAGGATGTAAAAGAGTATTATATGAGTATTAAAGTGAAGTGAGTTTTTATGAAATGTTTTATAAATAAAGTTATGTCATTATTAAATGCTTATAAACTTAAGTAATGTTTTTATGAAATGGTTCATAAATAATTTTAGTATCGAATGACATACTGTTTGTGGAAATGAATGAGATTTAAAAGGATATTGTGTAGTTAAGAAACCAATAGGATAAGTATGTAAGTTGTACATAGACATTTTATTCCTATGACTATTAATGATCTAAGATTCAAGCACTTGAAATCTAGATGATTGACACTGGTTCGAACAAGGTCTTTCACTCGATCCTCCACAGTAGATATTTGAAACGGATTATTGATATGATCCCAAAGTTTTCTAGCATAGTATATAGCTCTGTAAGGGAAAGAGAAGTTTTTAATAAAGGAACCTGACCAAAGTCTGCACTAGAGAGGTCAAGTGATTTATACTAGTTTGAAAGTGTGTGATCGAACAAGTGATCGGATCAGATATTGCGTACGGATGATCAGTGTACATCGTACGGGGTTCAACATATATGTATACTGTAGTTTGTTGGCTTATGGAAGTTTTAAGCGATGACTCTTCGATTTATTTTAAGGTAACAAGAATAATCATCTAAGTAATAACCCGAGGCTGTTGAGCGTAAAGTGCGCTTGGTAGATTATTTATCATCCTTGTGGGATGAGTGGCTTCTTAAAACTGAGCAAAATGTGAGTATTGTTTGCTAATAAATTTTAAATTTTTTAAATAAATTGTGCACCTCTTGCTTTTTGTATGTCGTCCATGTTGGAATTTCGAGGGCGAAACGTTTTAAATGACGAAGAATGCAATGATTTAGAATTTCGAACACTTCGTATTTAAATATCTGAATCATCTAAATATTTGAATCTTGAATTTAATGTGATTAGATTTATTCAATAACCATGTTAACCCCCTTTTAATTAAAACTAATTATAGGAAACTTATTTTTGAAATTTGTTTATAAAAATAAGTACTTTGAAGAAATATCAATAATGTGATTTAAAATCGTTCTATCAAAAAGCACATTTTTTTCAATATAAGTTGCCCAAACTTCGTGTACATGTCTAAATAACATATGGTCATTAATAGCTAGCAAAAATAACTTGACTAAATATGGTTTACTAATATGCTTGTAGAAAGCTTCTAAAAGGTCATTAGGAAGGATATATTTGTATATATATTTCTTTTGGCATTTGAGGTGGAAAATAAGTTATAAAAGGTGTGTGGGGTTTGGCTAGCTAGAAAAGATGAAGGGAGGGGTGAGCTTACCACTTAAATGACTATATAAATGCACCCGTAGTCATAGAAAACACTTTCACAATTTTAGCAAATAAATTAAAGCTCGTTATCTTAAATCTCTTCTATTCTAAATTTCTAAAACCCAAAGCAAATCAACCTGACACTTTACCAAATTCCTGTTATAAGCCTTAAAAAATATAGCAACACCTTTCATTAATTTGGAACATTATGATTTGGGGCACAAAACCACAAATATATTCAAGGTCGTGAGTGATTTCTAGGCTAAGGAGGCATGGCCATGAACAATGATGAAATAAGGTAGAAGCGTTGGGGTTTGGGTGATGCTAGGAAGTTTTTCTTAGGTTCTTATGGCTTGTGCTTTGGTTTTGTACTTATTTTAAGAGTGAGAAAATCACCATTTGAATGTATATGAAGTGCATATATGCTTGTTTAAATTATAGTAATATGCTTGACTATATATTGTTATATACTATTGTGATTCTTGCTTTGGAAAGCAAATGACATATGTAATTGATGTATTTGGACTTCTATAACATTCTATGACTTTTGCATAGCCTTGGCTTAATGGACATAGGTTTGGTTGGAGTTTAATTTAATCGGAATTGAATATTGAAATGGTTTTATAGCGGCTAGTCACTATAGAAGCACTTAGAAATACCTCTTGTTCGGCAATTTATATAATATTTTATATTGAGATCCCTCGAGGTTTCTCATCAATATTGTGATGAATATTGGTGTATTGTTTGCTGCAAAAAAATGGATGTTAAAAAGATCGTTTCCATAATGAAAAATAGCAAAACTTTCTAGTATATAAAACTGCCTGGTCACAATCTATTATAGCATTCAATGAGATTTTTTTGGCTACTATAATAGCTTTGAACCCTTTTTACAACTACTAGAAATGCTATACATTCTATTTTGAAGTTTAATTGTTTTAAAATGACTTTTAATTTAATTATTTCTCTTCAATCTTTTTAGTAGGTTTACTAACTTATATTAGAGTATTTTAAAAGTGGTTTGGTATTTAGATATATGTTTAGTAATTAATTATGAATTATTAAAGTAGATAGTTTATTTTAAATAAAAGGAAGACATGAGGTGAGTTGCTGCATCTTGTTGTGGTGGCACAGGTTCGATTCCCAGCGGCCACAAGTATGAGACATGAGTGTCTGGGCACTATAAATCTCAGTCTAACCAAAGGTCAGGGCGACATAGTCTCCCTGTCCCCAAAGTTTTGTCAAGTACTTGTGGTCCAGTGGTTTACGACATGAGGTGAGTTGCTGCATCTTGTTGTGGTGGCACAGGTTCGATTCCCAGCGGCCACAAGTATGAGACATGAGTGTCTGGGCACTATAAATCTCAGTCTAACCAAAGGTCAGGGCGACATAGTCTCCCTGTCCCCAAAGTTTTAGATTCAAACCAGAAAATAAAATTCAATGTCTGCTCCCCTTGTCCTTCCCCTAGCCCCTAACGTACCTTCCTTCTTACCCAATTGTACTGCTCCCATCTCCATCAACCCCATCAACTCTGTCCTTCCATTGTCCTCTTCTGATCATTCGCCCCCTTGTCCCTTCAATCCTGACCAACCCTCCTTGGACTCCTCGTCATGTCCTTCTTCAGTTGTACCATCCTCTTCTGTTCCTACTCCTCCTGTACCTCCGCCTCCAGTCCCTCCTGATCCACTCCCTTCTTGGCCTACTCCGCTGCCCCCTCCAGCCCAAACCGCTGTCCCTTCTCTTCCGTCTCAAGGTGAACAGACATGGTCTTCTTTATTTAAGCATAAGCCAAAAAATGCAGGGAAGTACGTCCCTGTCGAACTGTTTCCTCAGTATGAAGATAATATGTTAGTGCCACCGAAGGAAGTCCTAGAAGCTGGTGCAAAGATCTGGAATGACACCTTAGTTGGCTTCTTCTTAGATAAACCACTATCGTACACGGCAGTTATTCAGAAGCTAAAGATTATCTGGAAGCTTAAAGGCTCTGTCAAAGTTAAATCTGATGGTATAATATTCTTGTTTAACTTCACCTGTGATGAAGATAGATGTAAAACCCTTCAAAGTGACCCTGTAATTATAAAAAACAAAATGTTCATCATAAAACCTTATGACGCTGCTGTCAGTAACATTACTGGCTCAGTCACTGCAGTTCCTGTATGGGTACACCTGTATAATCTTCCCTTATTTGCGTGGTCACCACTAGGGATTAACTGGCTGAGTAGTCATCTAGGAAAACTACTGTGTATGGATGAAATGACAGAGAAGCAAAATAGACTGAGCTACGCTAAATGCTTAATAGAAGTAAAACCGAATAAGGAGCTACCAGATGAATTCTTGGTCAAACTTGTTGAAGGAGGCTTTCAGAAAATTTATGTGCAGTATCAATGGAGGCCAGATGTATGTGTGCTGTGCAAAATGTTTGGGCATGCAACTGAATGCTGTGATGTAAAAGATAAAAGTGAAATAGACAAAGTGATTGAAATAAAGAAGAATGGCAGGAAAGTAAACAAGGAGGATACTGAAGTCAATGGCCGCGGCAATGAAAAGTTCAAACCATTACAAAAACAGAATGCCAAGAGCTGGCAACAAGTGAATAAAAAGAAAATAGATAAAATAATAAAGGAGACAGAAAAGGAACTAAGTAGAGGGGATAATGAAATAGAGGTGAATGAAATGGAGATTAAAAAAGTTGATGATGAACATAAGAATGAAAAGAGTGATGAGATAGAGCAGGAAATAGAGCAAGGTGAAATCATAAAAGATAATGGAGAATGTAACAATGGAAGTGCAGACAATTGTCATTCTCCATCAGTGGATTTGGACAATGAAATAATAAAGAAGAAAACTGAGAAATCAGACTTTGAGGAGTTGGTTGATGATATCCTCATATCAAATAAATTTGATGCTCTCCTGGAATTAAATGATACTGAGATTATGAGAGAAGTGCAAGAAGAAAATGTCATGGTAAATGGAAAAAATGGTGAAGAACTGAGGAATTATGAAGGTAAAACAACAAGTGAAACACGAAAGAAAATTAAACAAGGGGAACAAAGCGACAGAAGTTTGAAACAAGTCAAGTTACCAAACACAATGCAAAAACAGCAGCAAGACCAAAATTCAGGAGACAAAACAGCAAACAACTATGGAAATAAAGAGGGTGGAGCAGAAATAGATAAGGAAATAGAAGAAAGTTCAAGCATGACGAGTTTGAAAAGCGAGAAGAGTAATAGCAAGAAAATCAGGCATACTGATGTAATAAATACTAACATGCACAATGTTCAGAAGACATGCACAACTGATTTAACCTATCAACCTGATATTGTTCCTCCTCACAATCATACTCAACCTCATTTTTACTCCAATATCAAGCCACCTATGGCCTACAAACCTCCTCCCATTTCCCCTACTCACTCCTCCCCACACATTCTACAATCCACTTCAACCTTTCCCGCACGGTCAGATCAGTCCTCCTCCCCTAAAAATGGCACAAGAAACAGTGAAGTAACCCCACTATCAGCAACTATTCCTAATTACTTGACCTCAAAGCATGCAGTAACTAGGAGAATGAAGATTGAAATGCTCAATGCCCGTGTACTATAATGCTGTCGACCAATGGAGCATGGTTCATTCGAGGGGGACACCATATTATTCAGCTTATTCAAAGTAAAGAACTCATTAAAACACAACAATTTGGGGAACTGGTGTTCTCCTTGCAACGAAAGATAGAAACATCCTCTACAAATTTCATGGGATTTGTTTGGGGAGAGAAGAAGGTAACATATAAACTTAGTGATGCTTTTGTATTCATGCTACAAAACAGAGCCAAACAAGCATGCAAATGGTGGATGTGTACTGCTGATAGTAGTAGTATGCGTCACAACTTACTATCGTGGAAGGTGCTGAAAAGAGCTATCCTAGCTAAGGAGAAACTAGCGAGTATGGGAACGAATATGAATGTTTTCTGCACTCTCTTCGGTGTGCTACCAGAGAATGCTGAGCATATATTTCTTGAATGTTCGACTACAAGACTAGTATGGACTAAACAGATGATAAAGTTACATAGAACTGGCCCTTCTCATGTCAATCTGACTAAGTGGGAGTGTATCCATGCAAAGATAGGAGGAAAGCAAAAACAAGAAGGAATATTTACAGTGGTGTTGAAGAGTTTCATCATCGCTGTTTGGAGAGATCGTAATACAAGAATTTTTGATGCCAACAGAGCTAAAACTGATGCATTGTTAAAGCCTTGGAAAGTGCACGAGATTAGATGTACCCTTGATATGCTCTTCACTTATGATCCGGGGATATACACGAGATATAACCTGTCGTAACTGCAGTGTTTCCTTTGTTCCTTTGTTTTTTTTCCTGTTGCTTCCTTTGTGTTTGCTGCACTTTGTTCCTTTGTATTCTTTGAGCATTTGCTCATGATGTTGTTTGTGTTTGTATTCTAAGTGTTGCAATAAAATGGTCGGGGTCCATTCAACCCCGTCGGCCTTGCCAAAAAATAAAAGGAAGACATGATTTTGAAGTTTTTAAATAAATTATAAAAATAGTTAATTTAAGGAATTTTTAAATAAATTTTTAAATCATAAATATAAGTATTTTAAAGTATTGTTATTTATATACAATTTTTAGAAAATTATTTAATTATGTTATTAAGGTGTTAAAAAGCTTTTGAAATATAAATATCTTTTAATTTGATTTTAGAATTTTACTAAATATCTTAGCTATAAATAAATTAGTATACATATATCCGTATCATTTTATAAAATAGCAAACGAGCTTTTGAATTATAAAATTTATGTTATGCTAAATGGTTTTGTAAATTAATTAAAAGTATATTACCTTGTTTAATACGTTTAGATATAATTAAATCTTTAAATGAATATGTTTAAAGATAATTGAAAGTGTAAAATGATTTTGCGTTTATAATAAACAATGTTTAATAAATATTTGTTTTAACCCTTTTTTATTATACTTAGTAATATAGTTAGATCTCTAAAAGATTATTCTAAAGATAATGCCAAGTATAAAATGGTTTTGGATTTATAGTAAATAATGTTTTGACAACATTTGTTCTTAACCCTTTTTGATCATACTTATGAATATAATTAGATTATAAAAGAATTTTTTAAAGATAATTATGAGTGAAATCGTTTTGGGTTTGTAGTAATAATTTTTTTAATGAAATATATTTTTAATCCATTTAATTGTACTTTTGAAAATATGAAATCATGTTTAAGATTTTTGAGTATTCTTATAACATTTAGGATATGAATATGAATGCATTTCTATGTATTGAAAATAGCTGAAATGAATAGTGAAAGAGTAGAAGTGAACAGTGAAATAGTAGTATGCATGTATATATCTTTTGTAAAGGTATTTTAAATATATATACAAGTATTTACAAAGTATTTTTAATTAATAAAAGCATTAATTAAATAAAAAGGGATTATAAGTTGCTTATGTGACTTAATCCTGCTTTGTGTGACTTAATCGTGTGTTGTATTTTTACTTGTTTATAGAAAGTATTTAGTCATGTACTTAGTCTCTAAAAGCCGACAAAGTGGATTTATTCTTTCTGTGAGAGTTGAGGCTGATGTTGGAGTGGAGTTTAGAAGCAATGGTGCTCTAACCTACCGGCTTTACTCTTGAGCAAGGGATAATATAAGTTGAGAAAGTAGAAACATGATAAGTATAAATAAATTGGTTTCCATATGCTATCGTTTCTATTTTTTACTTGATAGTTGATTAGTCGACTATTGAAATTGACCAAATTTAACTTTGGAAGTATATGTAAGCATCACATATTGGTACGGTTTGAGATCCCCCAGGGAGGACTAATTCATATGAATCATCACTTACTTTAAGAACGTATATATATGAGAAACCTGAAAGCGGACTCCTTTATATCATTCGTTTATTTCTTAAGGAACCAAATTGAACCAGAAATTCATCGATTTAGCTTTGAAGAGACTAGGATCAGGTAAATGTGTTACTTACCAAAAACACTTCAAAACTGATATATGAGTTCTATATATTAGAAGCGGTTATGAAATGGAATGCTACAAGGTTGAACCATCTGTCCTAAGATTAAGTCCAAGGGAGAGGTCAGCATTAGCATTCATCGAACGACTTATGCTAGAATCCAAGGAGAGATTCGAGAATTGTTTGAGTGATGATGGTTGGAGATGACGTAATCTAAGGGGAGATTCAAGACCTGTTTCAGTGATGAAGACTCATGTGTTGAGATATTGAACATGACCTCACCATTGTCAATGACATAAAATAGAATAGGAGCATAGCCATGGAGGTTCAGCTAACCCAATGGGTACGTCAACTCCAAATACCTTGAAAAACTTTTGGTTGTTGTACGTGGGAGTTATTGGTATCCGTGTATCACATGTTCGGGCATGGACCAACTATGTTTACCATTGTAACATATTTTATCTAAAGATATGCATGGTTTCGGAAGGAGGACGTTGATCCTTATATAGGAGGCTAACTTCAGTTTGCTGAGGGGACCTTCTTAGAAAATCCATATGCAAATGTACCTTAACTATTTTAGTTGTACTTTTAATATTGTTGTGTTGCAAGATGCAAGAAATGCAGCTATTTTATGATTTATATTCATATCACCTTATGTACTTAATAGATGGGGAGATCTTTTGAGGGGATAACCGTTACGATGATTCAAATGGTCTCAAAAGTATTATTATATGTCGATCGCATATTTCCTGAGTTTCTCATACCAGACTTATGTCTGACTCATGGCTTTAAATTTTCCTTATTTCCATTGGTGCTCTTTTGAGTAGTCTGAGGAATGGGGGGTTTCTTTGATATTCTTTGGAGCTCGAGGAGACGAGCTGGATGCTTTTACTTACCATAGTATTTAAACTTCCCCTGCACTACTAGAGTATAAATATCAATAATTCTGAGGATAGACTGTCATAACTGTCAAGCCTGATGAGAATACTCAAGATTGTTATAACGACCCACCTTTTCGTATAATACAAGCTGATAACAAACCATATATCTAACCCAAATCGATTAGAAAGACGAATAGTTAAGAGAAAGAAAGAAGAGAGTAGAGAAGAAGAAGAGAAAGGAAATTATAAACAACAAAGAATCTCATAATCGTGGCAGAACAACATATAATATAATATCATTAATATTTATAAAAGAGAAACTGTTATATACATACGTCCATCAGAGTACAACAACGAGCCACAATCATCAACCTAGACAGTTATAATAAACTATCCTAACAATTGCTGACGAGTTCAACAACAAACAGCGGAACTTAACCATAAACATAAATAAGATTTGAAGACCTCCAACCCATCTCTTGAGCCCTAATGCATCCAAAGAAAATCTGTAAATATGCTCATTCTAAACCAAGCATTATAATAGAATGACATTCGAGTCAGTCTGGAAATATGCTCAGCATGAGAAACACGCCTAACTGGATTTTAAAGTTCTAGAAAACCATTTGAACCACGCCGCACATAAACACAGACGGGTTTTTACCTTACAACAACTGAAACATTTTATATGAAATTCTATGGTACTATAATAGTATCTAAATAAAAATACTTATTAAACTTAGCCGAAATTGTTACATTAATTAAATTCCAACATAATAGGTATACAACTAAAACCGTAAAGGCTTGTATTGGAGAATGAATTCCATATCATGACTGGGCTACTGAAGTACCACCTGTCGTGGTGCATCTCTAGATAAAATAACACCGAGGTCGAACCTATCGACCCCTGCCAACACAGAACTGGCATACCTCTTACTGGATAGTACCGAATATGATCACTCCTCCGTTAATGCACCTCAATGCATACAAACAAGAGATAATAGCGACTCTAGATATGGATGATCATACTCTACTTAGGAGCGGCCTACTTAGCCCTGCTACATCTTTCATGTTTTAGTCATTTCCAGTTGATGAGGCTTGTGGCTACATTTTACCTTCAATATAGCACTTCCTACTTAGAATGATAATACTGACCTCCAGGCAACAATGCAATACCAGCATTCATCCATACAAGTCCTTTCTGGGATTGAACGGAACATTTGAGAGCTCCGTCTTCAAATTCCATCATCTTCAAGATGTTTTCACTTCGAAATGCATTCGTTGGATCGAAGTGGTTTTCAGATAATAGATCCGATCCAGGTCTCTTCGAAACGAGTTTCGATACTTCTATTAAACTCAATCTCGGTTCTTTAGGAAATAAACAGTCAAAGATAAGAGCGGAGATCACCTTTTAACCGTTGTTGGACGGATTTTCTTATCATTGTCCTAGAAGAACGAAATGAGATTTATACGCTCAACACGGCATCATCAGAGATGACTGTGCCATATAACTCACGTGTTTCTCCTAGATATTTCCAAAGTTACGTTTTGGGTCCAATTTCAATAGTCGATTATTTAACTATCGAATAACAGACATTCAAGCAAAAATTTAGTTCCATAGGGAAAACCGTCATTGGTTAAGCACCAAGCAACACTAAGCCTCTATTAATTAATATTTTATTAACTAAATTCACTTCGTAATACTTGAATCAAAATTTCTTTTTACACAAATCGATATAAACCCAAAATTTCTATTTCTCCGTACTTGGGACAAATATCTATATGCGTATCCCGATGGTATAAGTATATTCACTAACATTTGGTAAGGTTCCCCTTTTTATTAAATTCTAAAATCATTTAATAACTCCATTTTACATCCAAAAAACTATTTATAAAATCCCTGTTACAAATCCATAAACAAATTCCCAAAATTCTTTTGTAAGTATTTAAAACTATTTATAAAACTTTTTTACCCTTTTTCAGCAATATTCCATTACATTTCCAAAACATGTCACAAGATTCCTCTTATAAAAACCCCATCTATTTATAAAACTCCATTTATAAATCTCGAAAACAATTATAATTAAATCCCAATCGCTTAACCTTAAACACTACTATATACTAATAACATTATAAATAGCAAATATTGAATTTAAAATATCTTAAATAATAGTTAACAATTATTAAAACATTCTTAAATAAACAGTAATAATTTATTTTCAGCGTTGTTATAAATAATAATAAATTTTCAAATCCTTATGATAAAAATTTATAATCAATTTCCAACTATATTAATATTTTTAAATAATTAATCTTTAAAATATTTGAAATATTGATATGCAGCCTTTAAATAAAATCAATATTAATAAACAACCTATAAAATGTAAATATATTTCATTGATAAAAATCCATACTTAATTCCACATAATCATATCCATATTTATAAATCATGTTTATAAATCTCTTCCTATTTTATAAAACTTCCTTTCATAAAAATTCCTTTATTCATTAACCCATTTATACCTTCATTCCTTTATAAATCTTGCTTATTTATAAAACCCCATCCAAAACATAATCTCAACCATTATAACCTAGCTTCAAAAGGTATAACTTTCTTTTATAAATTTCGTTCAACTTATAAAATATCGTTTAACAATCCTAGATTTACCGTCATTTTAAATTTTCGAAATAGAAATAACTATTTTCTAAAATATCATTCCTCATCTTATAATAAATCCACCATTCGATTTATTTCACCAATCTATTAAATGATTGTAGTTTTCCTTTTTATTCATAAAACAATGTTAATAAATCTATCCCTTTATAAGTAAAATACGATTTTACTAATCTTACGTTATTTGTAAATGCCATTTTATACATTATCGCCTTTATAAATCTCCATATTTATAAATAAATCTCAATATTTGTATATACTATATACATATTGCTTTATATGAAATGGTTAATAATTATTTCTACCTTCTTTTTAAAACCGTAATCTTTTATTTTAAAACACGAACTTATTTCCAAGATTTTAAAAATATTTTACAAAACCATAAATCTGTAATCTCAAAAATAATCGTACTATTACTTTAGACAATTTATTAGACATATGTAATTTTCAAATCATTTGAAATTCCTTTTTAAATCAAATCATTTTTTATATTATTTTCAAAATACCAAAAACAAGGCCAGTGTTTCTAAAGCTCTAAATAAACAAAATCATATTCATATTATTCAATGACATCTAACATATCATATATCACAATATATATGAAAATTAAAATCAACGGTGTAAGTAATCCCATTGGATCCCTCCAACTGTCCCCCTACATCACATATAATTAAAATCAAATAATATAAATCGACCGCTTCGAGACGGGATTCGTATACAAAGAGTCATCCACTCTTACACGAGAACGTAATAGGGTCTCATCCGCTCCAATAGACGGGAATATATCTAATCAACAATATAATTCAATATATTATCCAAATAATCAATAACTATCAGAAATAAATATCCAAACATCCAATAATTAATATCTATTGACTATATAATTTTTCTCATTATCCAAAAAGGTATTATTAACTCACAATTAATTTAGTTCGTCAATACATTTCGTTTTGAATTAAAATTGGACGAACGTCCATTTTTAATCCAAATTTCCTGCTTGCTTCGAATCCATCCAATCCAATTCTAGATCCTAGCCTTCATCGATACCACGATCACAACGCCACCTGTCGCGTTCAATTTAGACCTCGTACGAGTTTGATATGGGTTAATGAATTTTTAAAATAATTAAACTATCATTAGCTAAATAATAACATTTTAAATTTAAACTTACTCTTTCCTCACACGAGCATCCATGTCTGACTTCTCTTATTTCATTTATATTTTTGTTTTGAAATCGGCGATCGCGCCTAGACCTACATCCATCGCCAACTCCCACCGCGCTCACGCGCCACGTCGCCGACCTCTACCTCGCTGCTAGAGCACGCGAAAGTTTCCCATTTTTTACTTCCTCAATCGATGATCAATCGTGCCTGATAGAGTCGCCCCGCCACCTGCTGCCATGTCGCGCCGCTTTCTCCTGCCACCATGTGCCTCTACACACTGGTGTGACATGCACAACGAACCCAAACTATCGACGAACGTGCCCTCCAATCGACCACAACAGCGCGAAAATCGATGATCCAACCATTGATATCCCTCGTATGGCCGTTCTCCACACTTTTCTAGTTATGGTCAAAGGTCGAAGGTGCTTGGATGGGTCCTACTCATCGTAGACCGTTGGATGGAACGGATTAAATTAAAAAAAAACTAGAATGACTTCTTTGGTACATGCGGTTTTAAAAAGGAAGGGAAGGTATTGGTTGAAGAGGGCATGGGTATGGAGGGCATTGGTTAAAGCATGGTTCACACGTAATATATATTATTTAACTTTAAAATATCGGGTTATAAACATTCAAAAATTCCCAACTCCAAACGAGGTCGCAAGTTAATTTTTAGGCATTTCGAGCTCACACGACCAAACGATACGTCAATCATCATGAAATTTGACAGCAAACAATAATTCAATATTACGGATCCAATGAAACTGGTTTCGTCAAAATATGAAGCAATTCGTAAAAAGATTATTTTTACACATTAATTAAAACGAGTAATTTTAAAAATCGGTTAAATTACTTTTAAATCAAAATTAAAAGTTGACTATCTCCATTATAACTTAAATAGAATTTAAATCGACTTTAGAAATCATTTTCATTCATAATAAATCTAAGATTCAATTATTTAAACAATTCAAAATATTATGTTAAACAATTTAACTATCAATAAATCACTATGTTTGAAATTCAAGTTGTTTAACCTATAAAATTAACCTTTTAGTGTTTAAAACCAGTTAAATATTTCAAATTCGAATGACTAAAATTCTAGGTCGTTACATTTTCCCCCTTCCAAAAGAATTTCGTCTCCTAAATTACCAAAAGGAAAATGTCCCTAACCCATTAACTTTTCAAAAACGATTAGTTAAAATAGATTTCCAAATTCAATCAAACCTTTTGCTTTCGAAATCAATTTGTTAAACTTCTTATAAAATCTTCTTCTACGTCTTAAATTCATTCATAGTTATTAACTAATACTCTTCCAAAAGTAAACTAATACCATTTCAACTTATAATTCAAAATCAAATTTTTTTTAGTTATCAAAATTTTCAAAATATTTCTAACGCTTTAAATTTACGAAAAATTTCCCCAGATCTCATTTGCACGATTCGATCGTAATTAATCACAACATATTTATAATCACAAATATACATCTCTTCTTCGAGGATGAGGCATCTCGTAGGGAAAAAAAGTACGTTATGTAATCCAAGGTGTGCACCTTATTATTAGCATTAGCAAGCATATACAATTAATATAACGCAAAAGTGAGCTCCAAATGCAAAGCACACGCCATCCGCACCTACTAATCACTCAACAAACAATGAGAACAAATATACAGAAAGTAATATCACTGTATAACATAGACTATACCATAACTATATGCAATATTAGTGAATGTAACAAGAGAACTTATTAAACAATTAACATCCATCCAATTTTATTTACCATCATATCAATTTGCATTTTCAAATGTCAACATCTAACTTATACACTTTTTTTTAATATTAACATGCAATTTGATTCACGTCCAATTTATTCACCATCACTTTTATCTAATTCACATTCATTTACATTTATATTCATCCTTCACTTAGTATATTTCTTTAATACCAATAACATTTAATAACCATTTTATAAAATCCTTTACTTAAGTTAATTGTAAACATTTTATGCAACATAATTCCCATGTTTATTTTTCACTTCACAACTTAAGTTTATATGCAATTTTAACAAACAACATACCAAACCTAATTTCGTTCATTAATTTATTTTGTTAGCTCGATTCAATTCATTTTGCAACTCAAGTTGAATTTCATTTTATAACACAAGTTCGTATTCACTCCACTAATTTATTTTATTAGTTCATTTCATTAGTCCATTACTAATAAAATTCACTTTCAATTTCAATCTCATTTAACTTGGATTAAGTTAATTTTCATTCCAAAATTCATTTTATTAACTCTACTTTAAGTTGAATTTCATTTCGCCTTATCCACCACTCAATTTATTTAATTTTATTTAAGTTTAGTTTCATATCTCAACCCTAAATTTCCATTTATTATCCATACCATTTCCAATTTATAAGTTCAAAAATTTATTATCTTATGTTTCTCAAAACATTTAGATAGTAATTTCATAATTATTAAAACACAGGGTTTTATTTCAAATCATTTTGAAATCATATATACACACACACATAACTCCTTTATATATCAAATTACACTTCTCGAATTTAAAAAATTGATTTACGAAAAAAACTTCAATGGTAGCAATTTCTCACTTAGAAACTCGAAAATGAATATTGATGATGCAGCCGTCATCACCAAAATTATTTTCTAGCGACTGAGATGAGTTCGGTGCTTTCTATTTCTTTTAAATTCCATTTAAAATATTTCCAATTAAAACATTTTCCTAAAATATTATGATAATTATTTTTATTATTATTATTTTCCAAAACCTTTAAAAAACCATTTTCAAACTAACTAGATTTATTTCTCAAACTTCTTATTTTAAATCCATTTCCATTTACGAATCATGTTTTTGGATATACTTATGAAATTTTATTTCGCACATGTTGATTATTTTAATTATAATCAATTTTCTGAAATCCACATTCGTCTACAAATCGTATATATAAATATACTTAGGAAATTCATTTCCTTTCCATTTATAAATCATATTTATAATTCATGGTTATATAATCAAATATTACTAACAACTAGCACACCATATGTAACTATAATAATTTCTAAAAATTATTCTTTTATATATAAAATATAATTTAGGTAAAATCATTCCATTTACCTATTCTCAAATAATACAGTGTCGGTTTGCCTTGTTTAAGTGTTTAGAAATCCCTGTCGATATCATGGCATCCCACGTATCGACCAAAATTCATAAGCCACTCAACAAATAAATTAACAAAATATAAAACATTCTTATATCACTTACAAATATGCGCTCATATATACTCAAATTCATTCTAAGGTAATACTGACACTATCTCTAATGAGTTGCCTCACCATTGCAAAGGTTCTCGCTGAACTTTCAGCTCCGATACCAACTGTAACGACCCGTCTTTTCATACAATTCAAGTTGACATTAAACCACACATGTCTAACTCAAATCGATCGGAAAGACGAAAAGTTATGAGAATTAAAGAAGAGAGAAGAGAAGAAGAAGAGAAAGGAAACTAATAACAACAATGAATCACATAATCGTAGTGGAACATCATATAATATAGTATCAATAATCTTTATAAAAGAGAAACTGTTATATACATACATCCATTGTAGTACAATAACAAGTCACAATCATCATCCTGGATAGTTATGACAACCTATCCTCACAATTGCTGATGATTTCAACAACAAATAGTGGAAATAAAACATACATATAAATTCGATTTGAAGACCTCCAACTCGTCTCCTGAGCACCAATGCTTCCAAAGCAAATCGTAAATATGCTCGATCTGATCCGAGCATTGTAAAAAAATAACACCCAAGTTAGTTTGGAAAACCAACATGAGAAAACACATTCAACTAGATTTAAAGTTTTTGAAAACCATTTGAAAATCAAAAGTATCACATAAGACCACGTCGCATATAAACACTAATGGCTTTTTACCTTATGATAACAAAACATTTCATATGAAATTCTCTGGTATTACAATAGTGTCTAAATACAAATACTTATTAATCATAGCCAAAATTGTTATATCAGTTAAATTCTAGCATAATAGGCATACAACTAAAACCGTAAAGGCTCTTATTGGAGAATGGATTCCATATAATGACTGGGCTACTGAGGTACCGCCCGTTAAGGTGCATCTCTAGACAAAATAACACTGAGGTCGAACCTATCAACCCCTGCCAACACAGAATCAACCTACCCCTTACTTGATAGTACCGAATATGATCACCCTCCGTTAAAGGGCCCAAAAGCACACAAATGAGAGATAATAGAGACTCTAGATAAGGATGATCATACCCTGCTTAGGAGCGACCCAATTTACTCGGCTGCATCTTCACTGTTTTAGTCATTCTCGGTTGATGAGGCTAGTTCTACCTTCTATCTGGAATGTTAATTCTGCTCTCCAAGCAATAATGCAATACCAGCATTTATCCATACAAGTCTATTCTGGGACTGAATGGAACACTTGAGAGCTTCACCTTCAAATTCTATAATCTTCAAAATGCCTTTACTTTGAAATGCATTCGTTGGATCGAAGTGTTTTTTGAATAACAGATCCGACCCCGGTCTCTTCGGAACAATTTTCGATAGTTCTCCATAAACTCCATCTCGGTTCTTTAGGAAATAAACAGTCAAAGATAAGAGCGAAGATCACCTCCTAACCGTTAGTGGATGGATTTCCTTATCATTGTCCCAAGAGAACGAAACGTGATTTATACACTTTGTATAGCACAATCGGAGATGACTATGCCATATAACTCATGCGTTTCTCCTTGATATTTCCAAAGTTAAGTTTTTGGTCCAATTTCGAAAGTTGGTTAATTAACTATCGGATAATAGACATTCAATAAGAAATTTAATTTCATAGGGAAAACTAGCATTGGTTAAGCACCAAACAACACTAAGCCTCTATTAATTAATATTTTATTAATTAAATTCACTTCGTAATACTTGAATTAAAAATTCTTTTCACAAAGATTGATATAAACCCAAAATTCCTTTTTCTCCGTACTTAGGAAAAATATCTGTATGCTTATCTTGATGGTATAAGTATATTCACCAACTTTGGGAAGGTTCCCCTTTTTATTAAATTTCAAAATCATTTAGTAACTCCATTTTACATCCATAAAACCATTTATAAAATCTCATTTATAAATCCGTAAACACATTCTCAAAATTCTTTCGTGAGTATTTAAAACTATGTATAAAACGTTTTTTCCCTTTTTCAGCAATATTCCTTTACATTTTCCAAAACATGTTACAAGATTCCTCTTATAAAAACCCTATATATTTATAAAACTCCATTTATAAATCTCGGAAACAATTATAATTAAATCCCAATCACTTACCCTTAAACACTACTATATACTAATAACATTATAAATGATAAATACTAAATTTAAAATATCTTAAATAATAATTAATAATTTTTAAAACATTCTTAAACAAACATTAATAATTTATTTTCAATGTTATTATAAATAATAATAATAAATTTTCAAATCTTAGTGATAAAAATTTATAATCAATTTCGAACCATATTAATATTTTTAAATAATTAATCTTTAAAAATATTTAAAATATTGATGTGCAACCTTTAAAATGTAAATATATTTCATTGACAAAAATCCATACCTAATTCCACATAATCATTTCCATATTTATAAATCAGGTTTATAAATCTCTTCCCATTTATAAAATTTCCTTTCATAAAAATTCCTTTATTCATTAACCCATTTATACCTTCGTTCCTTTATAAATCCTGCTTATTTATAAAACCCCATCCAAAACATAATCTCAACCATTATAACCTAGCTTCAAAAGGTATAACTTTCTTTTATAAATTCCTTCAACTTATAAAATATCGTTTAACAATCCTAGATTTATCGTCATTTTAAATTTCCAAAATAGAACCAATTATTTTCTAAAATTTCATTCCTCATCTTATAATAAATCCACCATTCGATTTATTTCACCTATCTATTAAATGATTGTAGTTTTCCTTTTTATTTATAAAACAATATTTATAAATCTATCCCTTTATAAATAAAATACCATTTTACAAAACTTAACTTTATTTGTAAATGCCATTTTATACATTATCGCCATTATAAATCTCCATATTTATAAATTAATCTCAATATTTGTATATACTATATACATATTGATTTATATAAAATTATTAATAATTGTTTCTATCTTCTTTTTAAAGCCGTAATCTTTTATTTTAAAACATGAACTTATTTCTAGGACTTTAAAAATCTTTATACATAGATCAAAATCTCTGTTTAAAATATTTTACAAAACCATAATTCTGTAATCTCAAAACAATCGTACTTTTACTTTAGACAACTTATTAGAGATATGTAATTTTCAAATCACTTGAAATTCCTTTTTAAATCAAATCATTTTTATATTATTTTTAAAATACCAAAAACAAGGCCAGTGTTACTAAAGCTCTAAATAAATAAAATCATATTCATATCATTCAATGACATCCAACATATCATATGTCACAATATAAGTGAAAATTAACATCAACAGTGTAAGGAATCCCGTTGGATCCCTCCAACCTATCCCCTACATCACATATAATTAAAATCAAATAATATAAATCGACGCTTCAAAACGGGATTCGTATACAAAGAGTCATCCGCTCTTACACGAGAACATAACAGGGTCTCATCCGCTCCAATAGGCGGGAATATATCCAACCAACAATATAATTCATATTATCCAAATAATCAATAACTATCAGAAATAAATATCCAAATATCCAATAATTGATATCTATTGACTATATAAATTTTCTAATTATCCAAAAAGGTAAGATTAACTCACAATTAATTTAGTTCGTCAAAACATTTCGTTTTGAATTAAAATTGGACGGACGTCCATCTTTAATCCAAATTTCCTACTTGCTTCAAATCCATCCAATCCAATTCAGATCGTAGCCTTCGTCGATTCTACGATCACAACGCTTCTCGTCGCGTTCAATTTGGACCTCGTATGAGTTTGATATGGTAAATAATAACATTTTAAATTTAAACTTACTCTTTCCACACGCGAGCATCCAGTTCTGACTTCTTTTATTTCATTAATTTTTTTGTTTTGAAATCATTGATCGCGCCTAGACCTACATCCATCTCCAACACCCACCGCGCTCACGCGCCACCTCGCCGACCTCCACCTTGCTGCTAGAGCACGTGAACGTTTCCCTTTTTATTTCCTCAATCGATGATCAATCATGCTTGATAGAGGCACCATGCCACCTGCTGCCATGTCGCACCACCTTCTCCTGCCACCACACGCCTCTACACACTGCTATGACACACGTAACGAACCCATATCGTCGACGAATGTGCCCCTCAATCGACCACAACAACACGAAACTCGATGATTCAACCGTTGATATCCCTCGTAAGGCCGTGCTCTATACTTTACTAGTTATGGTCAAAGGTCGAGGTGCTTGGATGGGTCCTAATCTTCTTACACCGTTGGATGGAGCGGATTAAATTTAAAAAAACGAGAATGAATTATTTGGTACATGGGGTTTTAAAAAGGAAAGGAAGGTATGGGTTGAAGAGGGCATGGGTATGGAGGGGCATGGCTAAAGCATGGTTCACAAGTAATATATGTTATTTAATTTTAAAAATATCGAGTTATAAACATTCAAAAATCCCGAACTCCAAATGAGGCGTGCCGCCTGGCGTTCTATATTATATACTCCTATTCTGAATGCAATGAAACTAGTCTCAAGACTCAATTCAATCGTATGCAAAAGATAGCTTTTTGAACCCAATTATTTGATAGATTTCTAAAATTAATTTCTACACGTTTCGAGCTCGCATGACCAAATGATACGTCCATCGTCATGAAATTTAACTGCAAACAATAGTTCACTATTACGGATCTAATGAAACTGGTTTCATCAAAATCTGAAGCAATTCCTAAAAAGACTATTTTTACACGTCAATTAAAAAGAGTAATTTCCAAAATCAGTTTACTTACTTTTAAATCAAAATTAAAAGTTGACTGTCTCCATTATAACTTAAATTGAATTTAAATCGACTTTAGAAATCATTTTCATTCACATTAGATCCAAGATTCAATTTTTTAAACAATTCAAAATATTATATTAAACAATTTAACTATCAATAAAACACTATATTTGAAATTCAAGTTGTTTAACCTATAAAATTAGCTTTCTAATATTTAAAACTAGTTAACTATTTCGAATTCGAATGACTAAAATTCTAGGTCGTTACATTTTTCCCCCTTCCAAAAGAATTTCGTCTCCTAAATTACCAGAAAGAAAATGTCCCAAACCCATTAACTTTTCAAAAACGATTAGTTAAAATAGATTTCCAAATTCAATCAAACCTTTTGCTTTCGAAATCATTTGCTAAACTTCTTATAAAATCTTTTTCGAAGTCTTCAAATTCATTCATAGTTATTAACTAATACTCTTCCAAAAGTAAACTAATACCATTTCAACTTATAATTCAAAATAATAAAAAAAATCAGTTATCAAAAATTTCAAAAAAATTTCTAACGCATTAAATTTACGAAAAATTTCCTCAGCATCTCCTTTGCACGATTCGATCGTAGTATATCACAACATCTTTATAATCACAAATATACATCTCATCTTCAAGGATGAGGCATCCCGTAGGGAAAAAAATAAAAGTAAAGTATGCAATCCAAGATGTGCACCTTATTATTAGCATTAGCAAGCATATACAATCAATATAATTCAAAAGTGAGCTCCAAATGCAAAGCATACGCCATCGGCACCTACTAATCACTCAACAAACAACAAGAACAAATATACAGAAAGTAATATCACTGTATAACATAGACTATACCATAACTATGTGCAATATTAGTGAATGTAACAAGAGAACTTATTAAATAATTAACATCCATCCAATTTTATTTACCATCATATCAATTTGCATTTTCAAATGTCAACATCTAACTTATACACTTTTTTTAATATCAACATACAATTTGATTCACTTCGAATTTATTCACAACACTTTTATCTAATTCAGTTCATTTACATTTTTATTCATCCTTCACTTAGTATATTTCTTTAATACCAACAGCATTTAGTAACCATTTTGTAGAATCCTTTGCTTAAGTTAACTATAAACATTTTATACAACATAATTCCCATGTTTAGTTTTTTCTACACAACTTAAGTTTATATTCAATTTTAATAAACAACATACCAAACCATATTTCGTTCATTAATTTATTTCGTTAGCTCGATTCAACTCATTTTGCAACTCAGGTTGAATTTCATTTTATAACTCAAGTTCGTGTTCACTCCACTAATTTATTTTATCAGTTCATTTCATTAGTACATTACTAATCAAATTAAACTTCAATTTCAATCTCATTTAACTTGGCTTAAGTTAATTTTCATTTCACAATTCGTCTTATTTAACTCTACTTTAAGTTGAATTTCATTTCGCCTTATCCACTACTCAATTTATTTAATTTTATTTAAGTTAAAATCTTTAGTTTCATATCTCGATCCTAAATTTCCATTTCTTATCCATACCATTTCCAATTTATAAGTTCAAAAACTTATTATCTTATGTTTCTCAAAACATTTAGATAGGAATTTCAGGATTTTTTTAAACACGGGGTTTTATTTCAAATCATTTTGAAATCATATGTATACACACATACATAACTCCTTTATGTGTGTGTGTGTGTATATATATATATATATATCAAATTACACTTCTAGAATTTAAAAAATTGTTTTACGAAAAAAACTTCAACGGTAGAATATCTCACTTAGAAACTCGAAAATGAATAATGATGATGCGGCCGTCATCACCAGAGTTATTTTCCAGCGATTGAGATGATTTCAGTGCTTTTTATTTCTTTTAAATCCCGTTTAAAATATTTCCATTTAAAACATTTTCCAAAAATACTATTATTGTTGTTATTTTCCAAACCCTTTGAAAAACCATTTTCAGACCAATTAGATTTATTTCTCAAACTTCTTGTTTTAAATCCATTTCCATTTACAAATCATGTTTTTGGATATACTTATGAATTTTTATTTCACACATGTTGATTATTTTAATTATAATCAATTTTATGAAATCCACATTCATTTACAAATCATATTTATAAATATACATAGGCAATTCATGTAACGACCCCGAATTTTTATTAATTAAAATTTGAATATTTAATTAATTTTAAATATTAATAAGTGAATTTTTAAGTCAAATAAATTTTTATTTGAATTATTGGATTTTATTGAATAATTAAATCGATAATTTAATATGTTAAATTATGGAAATAATTGAAAATATAGTTAAATATGATTGAAAATGATTTGTAAAATTTTATTTTATCATATGGGAGTTAGAAGGATATTTTAGAACTTTTAAAATCGAATTAAAAGTAAATTTGTGAAAATTGAATATTTTAATATTTAATCGGCTAGTGAAAATAGCCAATTTTTGAACAGTCTCAGAATTGAACGAAACCAGTTCCATTGGATCCGTAATAGTTAGTTATTACCGGATTTCAATTTTCGTATCAATCGGAGTTATCATTTGATCGTGGCAGCTCGAAACGCATCGATTTATTTTTAATATTAATTTGGCGAGTTAAAATAGCCATTTTTCAAAAAGTCTCGGATTTCGACGAAGCCAGTTTCATCGGATCCGTAATGTGATATTATTGAATGGTTTCAAATTTCGTGTCAATTGGATTTACCGTTTGTCCGGTACAAATTAAAACGCCTAGAAAATCGTTTAAATCGGTTTAATTTAAATCGATCGTTTATTGCCATAACTCGCACAGATGTCCGAATTAGCTTTCGAAACCTATTCCATTGTATCCGGAACGCGGGGTAAACCCTAGAAATGCTGGTTACGGTGCGTAAATCGGAGTTCGGAATTTCCGAAATGAATAGTGTTTACGTTCGATTTTCTATAAAAGGAGACCATTGCCTTCATAAATAAATAAAAATAATATATAAGGTTATGAAACCCTAGCCGCCATATACAGAACCAAGGGCCGATACTTTCTCTCCTTCTCTCTTTGATTTCTTCAAATCTATTCAATTTCATCAAATTTGTTCAACTACAATGTTGAAGAGGACATCAAGAACTACAACTTCAACGGTGGAGATGTGATTTGGAGCTGTATTTTGGGAGATTAGGGGCTGCGTTCGACCATACTTGCGCACGCATTTTAAGGCCCCAGAGGCAGCCGAGCTTCGTGCTCTTCTTGGTGGTGGTAGCTTGCGTGTGGGGCTTTGAAGTGGAGGTGTTTGATCGGCGTGGAGATGGAAGGAGATTGCTCGAATTTAAACCCTAATTATCTAAATGGGTTCGGCGGCTAAACGTGAATACTGGAGGGGATAAACGTGAGGGAGAGGGAGAGTGGGGGTGCGGCCAAGATTTCATGAAGTTGGATCCAACGGCTTGAGTTTGATAAGGTTGAAATTAATTATGAAAGGTTGTAATATGTTATATAAAAATCGTGTACAAACTTGTAAAATACATAACTTTTTCATACGAGGTCGAAAACGCGCGAAACCAGTTGCGTTGGAATCGTATGGACGAGCACTACGCGATGGGATTGGATTGGAGTCGTTTGGAGTTAGTGAAAAATTCGTGTAAAATTAAACGTCCGTTTAATTTTATTCGAAATAAATCGCTAAAACGGAATTTAAAATCAAGGTGAGAACTTCTCACTCAATCGAATCAGTTTCGATTTTATTTTAAATAGTTAGATTTAAAATATTTGAATGCATGTTTGAATGATGATTGTTATATATTGATTGTTAAAATAGACATTATACGCCGTTAGTAAGCGGATGTTATTTATTAAAAACATATACCGCGAATATTTCATAAACAGTGAAATTGGTATTATGTATAATAGCAATATATATATTGGCATATGTATATATTGGAGTTATTGATTTTCCGCATTTTTTGTTTAGCGGATGAGACCCTATTACGCCGTTATTAAGCGGATAATATTTAATAAGAACATATACCGCGATAATTTCGTACTGGAACGGAATTGGTATTGTGCTAATGTTTGTGGATGCAGGAAAACAGGTTGGAGGGATCCAACTGGATTCCTCAACAGTATTTATTTGATTTCAGATATTTTGATATTTGATGGATTATCATATCGATATATGTTATCGTTGTAGTCGTGATTGACTATTTGGTTTGTAGCATCACTAGACCAAATTTTGGAATTTTAAAATGATTTTTAAAGTGATTTTTGAGAATATACTATATTTTGGAATTGATCCATTATAAATAAATAAACGTTATAATTTTTAAAGTTATAAAAATTATGATTTTTAAGAAATATAGTTAAAAGCTGATTTTTGAAAATAAGGAATTAATGACTTTATAAAATAGTTAAATTGGGATTTCTGAAATAATTGTGAAAAGTTTAAATATAGGATTTATAAAATTTGATTATTTTATAAATCAAAATGATGAAATTATAAAGGAGTTTAAAGACGTTTTTAAAATATTAATATGAATTGATTTATATAAGAGATTTATAAATGGATATTTATAAATTGAGATATTGAAATTATAAAACGAGTTTTTATAAGTGTTTGAATGAAGTGAAAATGAATTTCATTAAAGAATGAAATTTATAGAATTATAAACGGTGAAGTTATAAATGAAATTTATAAATAGTAAGATTTATAAATTTTGTGAAATTATTAAAGAATATATTTGGATGAATAATTGAATCTTATAAGTTATAAGATTTATAACTATGAAGTTTAAAAGAACGATTTTGTAAAATAATCGTTTTATAAGCATTTAACTTATAATGTGAACTTTTGGTTTATAATTGAGTTATAAATCGAATAGGTTAATAAAGGAGATTTATAAAGGAAGTAGTTATGAAATAAATAGAAATGGAATTTATAAACGTTGTTTTATAAATTCGCAAAAGACTTATTTTGATAAGTAAATGGTTATAACTTATTTATGGAGTTATATTCACATTTTTGACTGTGAATAATCCTTTAAAATGAAATGTATAAAAGAATGAAAATTTGTTAACGTAATATATTCACGTTTTTGAATGGTGAACAATTTGTTAAAGAAAATGTTTAGATTTGATGTTTAAATAGAATTAAAACGATCTAACGATGTTTTAAAATGTGTTGAGATTCGAAACCATAGATTTCAACATTTATTGTTGAAATAGACGTTTTCGAGAAATAGAAGGAAATAATGGACTATAACACTGTTGTTATAGTAGATGATTTCCGAAAGGAAATGTTTTGCATAGTATTGGGATTTATATATCTATTTTAATTTCGAATCCCTATACTAGTGATTTTGGGTTGTCGTAACGATGTTTTACGCAACATTCGTTTTGGGCCCAAATAAATATGTTTAAGAGAATGATTTCCTTAAAGAATGAAATATATACTTATTTTTGATTTAAGTATATTGAATATTTTCCAAGTGTTGAAAATAAATAGATTTGTGAATTACTTATTAAATAAGTATGGAATTGTTTTCCAATATAAAGTGAATATTTTGAGAATTTATCTTTTTGAAGATAAATTGAAAAGGAATATTGAAATGAATAATTGAAATCGAATATTCATAGATATTTTGGATTATAAATTCGCTAAGGAATTTATAAGATGAAAAGGAGAATTGTTTAAAAATAAATATTGATTTATTTTTGAAGAATTGAAATTATATATCTTGTAAAGATATTTTGGAAAATAAATAATTTGGAAAATTATTTGGAAACTGGTGATGTGTGCATATCAATTGGTAGTTCAATAGCCGACTATCAATATTTCCCTTTGAATGGGTAATTGATGTGAATTATTTGAATTTGAATGCCACACTTATTTTTGAATAAGCGCTCACTATTCGGGTTAACCGGGAAAGGACCATGGGGTCGCATAACCCATTCCGAATATGTGATACGTCGTTATGAATTGCATTTGAAGATCGGTGTTGAAGACCCGGTATTTGCGAGAGCGATAGGATGACCTGTCGATTGACTCTGCACCGAGTAGCTATGGTATAGAGTTCTCCATATGTGATGGTGAATCCGATCAGGATTGTGAATATCCGGATTGCAAGGACTTCTTTGTAAGTGCCTTCGGTTTTGTTCGATTCCGGAACAGACTTGTATGGATTGTATGTCTGACATTACAAGTTGAGATATAAAGCCGATTTCTTTCAACTATATTTCTGTTGGTGGCGGAGAATTTATTCTTTTAGCTTAACACCCTTCTCTGAGACGTACGAGCTCAGAGGTTATATAGTTGAAGGTTATCAGCGATATATTCCCAATTTGGTAATGTGACATGCTGAGTGTTGCTGAAATGATCATTGTGTTGATTATTTGTGATAGGATCATTTATTTGATCGTCTATCTTGGTGATCATTGTGTTGATCATTTGTTGACCCAAAACATGGCTTTTGTATAAAGTATGTTTTTGTGGACGTGACTTCGTCGAGCCTCACCCCCCGGAAATGGTCAAAACAGGAAAGATGCGGCAAGGTTATGAGGGGTAGCTCCCTTTAGGGTATGTACATTTCCTTCTGGATAGAGGTGGTATCATGGTATGGAGCCCAGATATTTAACCTATGTGGTTACTGCGAATTTATTACTTTGTGGTTGTTGGTTATCGGGATCCCGTGAGAAAGGTCGTTTACGATCGGGGAATGGCGTGCTCGTGTCAGTAGTTACCCAGTTAGGGGTAACCAGGCCTTGTGTTGGCAGAGTTCCGGTTTGGTTCTCGGGAATGTCCTTCCAGAGGCATTCTCATGTGGCAATGGGAAGTTCCTTGGCCTGACCATTTGTTGGAAATCCAAAGAAACAATACGAAACTTGTACGGTTTTAGTTGTAGAACCTGCCATTTAAAATGGTAGCTATAGTAGGCATAATATAATGGTACCTATGCTGGCTAAGATTTATATTCTACTTTCGAAATCGTTTTATACACTATGCACTAATAATAATATCAAAATTGATTTGATTTTAATGCAAATCAAGCATGTTTGGCTATCATAAGGAGAAATCTTCTCCAAGTCTGCGTTTGCATTGTGTGTGTGGCAGGAGGTATTATGGTAGTCTCATTTTTAAAAGCATTGCGAATTGAATTTAAAAATATTCCTCTATTTTGATTTTAAAGATAAATAAACTGTTTTGAGTTCTCACACCAGTCACATGACTGACTCGGAGTTTATTGTTTTCCTTCCTAAACTCTGGGTGCCCACCAATTTTCACACGGGCAGCCAAAAGTTAGGTTTATCAGGATATTCTGGATATTCTGGAGTTGCTGGAGGCAAGATGGACGACATGGCGTATTACTAGTTTATATAGTATTTCTTTTTCCGCTGCATTGTTTGATGTTGATTGTTGTTGTACACTCTGATGTAATGAAATGAAATGTAATGTAATGTAACAACTGATATAGTTCTTTGTTTAAAGATTATTCATTTATTATTATATGTTGTTCCGCTGCGAATTGTGAGATTCTGATGGTGTTCTGTTGTTGTTTTCTGTTCCGTTCTATTTTAAAATTTTCTATTTTCTTTTCCCTCTATCTTCTACCTTTTTCTCTCTTTTTCTTTTCTTAAATTCTTTTTTAAAAACCCTAACTATTCGGTTTTTCGGCAACGAAAAATCGACATGTTACATTTGGTATCAGAGCATATGGTTAAGCGACAACCATGGTTCTGTTGGGTATGACTCATTAGAGATAGAGTCAGTAGTACTCTAGAATGAGTTTGAGTGTAATAATAGCTATGAGAGCGTATTTGTTAATGAATATAAAATTGTTTTATATTGTGATGATTGGTTTGTTGAGTGGCATATGAACCTTCGTCAGCGTGGTCTCGACAACTATGCCGAAGGGGTTTCTAAACACTTGAATAGAACAATTCGACATAATATTGTTTTAAATTGGGTAAATGAAATAATTTTACTTTGATTATATTTTTATATAAAAGAAATATTTTTTCAGAATTGTTAAAGTGAAAATAAGTTGATTGTTAGGTTGTTTGAATAATCTAAATAAAGAATAATTGTATAAGTATAATGAATTATAAGAATTGAATTATAATTAAAGTGATTTACAATTATGAAATAAACTTATATATATGAGAAGTGAAACTATATGAATATATTTATGAATATGAGTTGTAAATATAAAAATGAATTAAGTTATATAAATAAAATTCAACTTTAGAAATTGAATTGAATTAATGGATTAAATGTTAATCAATTGAATGTAAATTAAATTGATATGAAATAATGAATATAAGTGTTAATTCATTAAAATCTAATGTTATTGGAAAGTTGAAAGATTGAATGAAAATCAAGAACCAATTGAAAGTAAAGGTATTAAACCAACTGAAAGCAAAGGAATTTGGTTGCAATTGATATACATTGATTGTTATATGGTTGTTAGATTGATTGTATATAATTCATTGAGTGTTAATGAAATCGAATTGATGAAATTGGAAGCTAAAGTAATTGAAATTCAATTGGAAGTTAAGTGAAACTTAAATAAAATTGAATTTAATTTGGAAGTGAACCAACTTGAATATGAATTAGTGAATATAAACTAATTGAAAATGAATGTTAGTAAACCCAATGTAAATGAATCAAATGTGATTAAATTGAAAACCAATTCATTGAATATTAATGAGAATATAAATGAATATTTATTGGTTATGGATGTTAGTTGGATGATAGTTGGTTGATGTTTGCATCTGTTGTTTAGTTACATTTGCTATGTTGACATATATAGTTATTATGTTGCTATATGATGTATATTGATACTATTGTCTATATGCATGTTCTCATGTTGTTTGTTGAGTAATTAGTAGGTGCGGATCGCGTTTGCTTCGCATTTGGAGCTCGCTTTCGCGCTATATTAGCCGTATATGCTTGCTAATAAAATATAAGGTACATATATCGGATTAAATATCGTACTTTTACACTTTTTTCCCTGCGGGATGCCTCATTACTTGATGAGATGTATATTTGTGATATATATACTATCATTTTTTTTCGGATCGAGCCGCGCAAAGGAGACTATGGCGAATTTTTCCGGGAATCTAAGGCGTTAGAAAAAATTTGAGAAAATTGGAAATTTTTTGAAAACTATAACTTTGATTTGGAATTGAAAGTTAAATAATAGTAGTTGTTTTTGAAAGGATAACTAAGTATGATTTGAAAACTTAGTAAAGTATTGTAAGAAGTTTAACTATGAATTTTGGGAAAATTAATAAATTCTGTAATTTTTCTTACTTGTAATTTCGAGGACGAAATTCTTTTAAGGGGGGAAGATTGTAACGATCCCGAATTTTTATTAATTAAAATTTGAATATTTAATTAATTTTAAATATTAATAAGTGAATTTTTAAGTCAAATAAATTTTTATTTGAATTATTGGATTTTATTGAATAATTAAATCGATAATTTAATATGTTAAATTATGGAAATAATTGAAAATATAGTTAAATATGATTGAAAATGATTTGTAAAATTTTATTTTATCATATGGGAGTTAGAAGGATATTTTAGAACTTTTAAAATCGAATTAAAAGTTAATTTGTGAAAATTGAATATTTTAATATTTAATCGGCTCGTGAAAATAGCCAATTTTTGAACAGTCTCAGAATTGAACGAAACCAGTTCCATTGGATCCGTAATAGTTAGTTATTACCAGATTTCAATTTTCATGTCAATCGGAGTTATCGTTTGATCGTGGCAGCTCGAAACGCATCGATTTATTTTTAATATTAATTTGGCGAGTTAAAATAGCCATTTTTCAAAAAGTCTCGGATTTCGACGAAACCAGTTTCATCGGATCCATAATGTGATATTATTGAAAGGTTTCAAATTTCGTGTCAATTGGATTTACCGTTTGTCCGGTACAAATTAAAACGCCTAGAAAATCGTTTAAATCCGTTTAATTTAAATCGATCGTTTATTGCCATAACTCGCACAGATGTCCGAATTAGCTTTCGAAACCTGTTCCATTGTGTCCGGAACGCGGGGTAAACCCTAGAAACGCTGGTTACGGCGCGTAAATCGGAGTTCGGAATTTCCGAAATGAATAGTGTTTACGTTCGATTTTCTATAAAAGGAGACCATTGCCTTCATAAATAAAAAAAATATATAAGGTTATGAAACCCTAGCCGCCATATACAGAACCAAGGGCCAATACTTTCTCTCCTTCTCTCTTTGATTTCTTCAAATCTATTCAGTTTCATCAAATTTGTTCAACTACAATGTTGAAGAGGACATCAAGAACTACAACTTCAACGGTGGAGATGTGATTTGGAGCTGTATTTTAGGAGATTAGGGGCTGCGTTCGACCATACTTGCGCACGCATTTTAAGGCCCCAGAGGCAGCCGAGCTTCGTGCTCTTCTTGGTGGTGGTAGCTTGCGTGTGGGGCTTTGAAGTGGAGGTGTTTGATCGGCGTGGAGATGGAAGGAGATTGCTCGAATTTAAACCCTAATTATCTAAATGGGTTCGGCGGCTAAACGTGAATACTGGAGGGGATAAACGTGAGGGAGAGGGAGAGTGGGGGTGCGGCCAAGATTTCATGAAGTTGGATCCAACGGCTTGAGTTTGATAAGGTTGAAATTAATTATGAAAGGTTGTAATATGTTATTTAAAAATCGTGTACGAACTTGTAAAATACATAACTTTTTCATACGAGGTCGAAAACGTGCGAAACCAGTTGCGTTGGAATCGTATGGACGAGCACTACGCGATGGAATTAGATTGGAGTCGTTTGGAGTTAGTGAAAATTTCGTGTAAAATTAAACGTCCGTTTAATTTTATTCGAAATAAATCGCTAAAACGGAATTTAAAATCAAGGTGAGAACTTCTCACTCAATCGAATCAGTTTCGATTTTATTTTAAATAGTTAGATTTAAAATATTTGAATGCATGTTTGAATGATGATTGTTATATATTGATTGTTAAAATAGACATTATACGCCGTTAGTAAGCGGATGTTAAATATTTCATAAACAGTGAAATTGGTATTATATATAATAGCAATATATATATATTGGCATATGTATATATTGGAGTTATTGATTTCCCGCATTTTTTGTTTAGCGGATGAGACCCTATTACGCCGTTATTAAGCGGATAATATTTAATAAGAACATATACCGCGATAATTTCGTACTGGAACGGAATTGGTATTGTGCTAATGTTTGTGGATGCAGGAAAACAGGTTGGAGGGATCCAACTGGATTCCTCAATAGTATTTATTTGATTTCAGATATTTTGATATTTGATGGATTATCATATCGATATATGATATCGTTGTAGTCGTGATTGACTATTTGGTGTGTAGCATCACTAGACCAAATTTTGGAATTTTAAAATGATTTTTAAAGTGATTTTTGAGAATATACTATATTTTGGAATTGATCCATTATAAATAAATAAACGTTATAATTTTTAAAGTTATAAAAATTATGATTTTTAAGAAATATAGTTAAAAGCTGATTTTTGAAAATAAGGAATTAATGACTTTATAAAATAGTTAAATTGGGATTTCTGAAATAATTGTGAAAAGTTTAAATATAGGATTTATAAAATTTGATTATTTTATAAATCAAAATGATGAAATTATAAAGGAGTTTAAAGACGTTTTTAAAATATTAATATGAATTGATTTATATAAGAGATTTATAAATGGATATTTATAAATTGAGATATTGAAATTATAAAACGAGTTTTTATAAGTGTTTGAATGAAGTGAAAATGAATTTCATTAAAGAATGAAATTTATAGAATTATAAACGGTGAATTTATAAATGAAATTTATAAATAGTAAGATTTATAAATTTTGTGAAATTATTAAAGAATATATTTGGATGAATAATTGAATCTTATAAGTTATAAGATTTATAACTATGAAGTTTAAAAGAACGATTTTGTAAAATAATCGTTTTATAAGCATTTAACTTATAATGTGAACTTTTGGTTTATAATTGAGTTATAAATCGAACAGGTTAATAAAGGAGATTTATAAAGGAAGTAGTTATGAAATAAATAGAAATGGAATTTATAAACGTTGTTTTATAAATTCGCAAAAGACTTATTTTGATAAGTAAATGGTTATAACTTATTTATGGAGTTATATTCACATTTTTGACTGTGAATAATCCTTTAAAATGAAATGTATAAAAGAATGAAAATTTGTTAACGTAATATATTCACGTTTTTGAATGGTGAACAATATGTTAAAGAAAATGTTTAGAATTGATGTTTAAATAGAATTAAAACGATCTAACGATGTTTTAAAATGTGTTGAGATTCGAAACCATAGATTTCAACATTTATTGTTGAAATAGACGTTTTCGAGAAATAGAAGGAAATAATGGACTATAACACTGTTGTTATAGTAGATGATTTCCGAAAGGAAATGTTTTGCATAGTATTGGGATTTATATATCTATTTTAATTTCGAATCCCTATACTAGTGATTTTGGGTTGTCGTAACGATGTTTTACGCAACATTCGTTTTGGGCCCAAATAAATATGTTTAAGAGAATGATTTCCTTAAAGAATGAAATATATACTTATTTTTTATTTAAGTATATTGAATATTTTCCAAGTGTTGAAAATAAATAGATTTATGAATTACTTATTAAATAAGTATGGAATTGTTTTCCAATATAAAGTGAATATTTTGAGAATTTATCTTTTTGAAGATAAATTGAAAAGGAATATTGAAATGAATAATTGAAATCGAATATTCGTAGATATTTTGGATTATAAATTCACTAAGGAATTTATAAGATGAAAAGGAGAATTGTTTAAAAATAAATATTGATTTATTTTTGAAGAATTGAAATTATATATCTTGTAAAGATGTTTTGGAAAATAAATAATTTGGAAAATTATTTGGAAACTGGTGATGTGTGCATATCAATTGGTAGTTCAATAGCCGACTATCAATATTTCCCTTTGAATGGGTAATTGATGTGAATTATTTGAATTTGAATGCCACACTTATTTTTGAATAAGCGCTCACTATTCGGGTTAACCGGGAAAGGACCATGGGGTCGCATAACCCATTCCGAATATGTGATACGTCGTTATGAATTGCATTTGAAGATCGGTGTTGAAGACCCGGTATTTGCGAGAGCGATAGGATGACCTGTCGATTGACTCTGCACCGAGTAGCTACGGTATAGAGTTTTCCATATGTGATGGTGAATCCGATCAGGATTGTGAATATCCGGATTGCAAGGACTTCTTTGTAAGTGCCTTCGGTTTTGTTCGATCCCGGAACAGACTTGTATGGATTGTATGTCTGACATTACAAGTTGAGATATAAAGCCGATTTCTTTCAAATATATTTCTGTTGGTGGCGGACAATTTATTCTTTTAGCTTAACACCCTTCTCTGAGACGTACGAGCTCAGAGGTTATATAGTTGAAGGTTATCAGCGATATATTCCCAATTTGGTAATGTGACATGCTGAGTGTTGCTGATCATTGTGTTGATTATTTGTGATAGGATCATTTATTTGATCGTCTATCTTGGTGACCATTGTGTTGATCATTTGTTGACCCAAAGCATGGCTTTTGTATAAAGTATGTTTTTGTGGACGTGACTTCGTCGAGCCTCACCCCCCGGAAAAGGTCAAAACAGGAAAGATGCGGCAAGGTTATGAGGGGTAGCTCCCTTTAGGGTATGTACATTTCCTTCTGGATAGAGGTGGTATCATGGTATGGAGCCCAGATATTTAACCTATGTGGTTACTGCGAATTTATTACTTTGTGGTTGTTGGTTATCGGGATCCCGTGAGAAAGGTCGTTTACGATCGGGGAATGGCGTGCTCGTGTCAGTAGTTACCCAGTTAGGGGTAACCCGGCCTTGTGTTGGCAGAGTTCCGGTTTGGTTCTCGGGAATGTCCTTCCAGAGGCATTCTCATGTGGCAATGGGAAGTTCCTTGGCCTGACCATTTGTTGGAAATCCAAAGAAACAATACGAAACTTGTACGGTTTTAGTTGTAGAACCTGCCATTTAAAATGGTAGCTATAGTAGGCATAATATAATGGTACCTATGCTGGCTAAGATTTATATTCTACTTTCGAAATCGTTTTATACACTATGCACTAATAATAATATCAAAATTGATTTGATTTTAATCCGTATCAAGCATGTTTGGCTATCATAAGGAGAAATCTTTTCCAAGTCTGCGTTTGCATTGTGTGTGTGGCAGGAGGTCTTATGGTAGTCTCATTTTTAAAAGCATTGCGAATTGAATTTAAAAATATTCCTCTATTTTGATTTTAAAGATAAATAAACTGTTTTGAGTTCTCACACCAGTCACATGACTGACTCGGAGTTTATTGTTTTCCTTCCTAAACTCTGGGTGCCCACCAATTTTCACACGGGCAGTCAAAAGTTAGGTTTATCAGGATATTCTGGATATTCTGGAGTTGCTGGAGGCAAGATGGACGACATGGCGTATTACTAGTTTATATAGTATTTCTTTTTCCGCTGCATTGTTTGATGTTGATTGTTGTTGTACACTCTGATGTAATGAAATGAAATGCAATGTAATGTAATAACTGATATAGTTCTTTGTTTAAAGATTATTCATTTATTATTATATGTTGTTCCGCTGCGAATTGTGAGATTCTGATGGTGTTCTGTTGTTGTTTTCTGTTCCGTTCTATTTTAAAATTTTCTATTTTCTTTTCCCTCTATCTTCTACCTTTTTCTCTCTTTTTCTTTTCTTAAATTCTTTTTTAAAAACCCTAACTTTTCGGTTTTTCGGCAACGAAAAATCGACATGTTACAATTCATTTCCTTTCCGTTTATAAATCATATTTATAACTCATGGTTATATAATCAAATATTACTAGCAACCAAGCACACCATATATAACTATAATGATTTCTAAAAAATTATTCTTTTATATATAAATTATAATTTAGGTAAAATTATTCCATTTACTTATTCTCAAATAATACTGCGTCGGTTTGCCTTGTTTAAGTGTTTAAAAATCCCTATCGATATCATGGCGTCCCATGTATCAACCGAAATTCATAAGCTACTCAACAGATAAATTAACACAATATAAAACATTCTTATATCACTAACAAATAAGCGCTCATATATATACACTCAAACTCATTCTACGGTAATACTGACACTGCCTCTAATGAGTTACCTCACCATTGCCAAGGTTCTCGCTTAAACTTTAGCTTCGATACAAACTGTAACGACCGTCTTTTCGTATAATTCAAGCTGACAATAAACCACACATGTCTAACTCAAATCAATCGGAAAGATGAATAGTTTAGAGATTTAAAGAAGAGAGAAGAGAAGAAGAAGAGAAAGGAAACTAATAACAGCAATGAATCTCACAATCGTAGTGGAACAACATACAGTATAATATCAATAATCTTTATAAAAGAGAAACTGTTATATACATACATCCATCCATCGGAGTACGACAACAAGTCACAATCATCATCCTAGATAGTTATAACAACCTGTCCTCACAATTGCTAATGATTTCAACAACAGACAGCGGAAATAAAATATACACATAAATTCGATTCAAAGACCTCCAACACATCTCCTGAGCTCCAATGCATCCAAAGAAAATCGTAAATATGCTCGGTCTGACCCGAGCATTGTAATAGAATAACACCCGAGTTAGTTTGGAAAACCAAAGTGAGAAAACACATTCAATTAGATTTTAAAGTTTTAGAAAACCATTTGAAAATCAAAAGTATCTCATAACACCATGCCGCATATAAACCCTAATGGCTTTTCACCTTACGATAACCAAAACATTTCATATGAAATTCTCTGGTATTACAATACTGTCTAAATACAAATACTTTTAATCATAGCCGAAATTGTTATATTAATTAAATTCTAGCATAATAGGCGTACAACTAAAACTGCAAAGGCTCTTATTGGAGAATGGATTCCATACAATGACTGGGCTACTGGGGTACTGTAACGATCCCGGATTTTAACTAAGTTTAATTTGATAATTAATTTAATTTTTGAATAAAAATTTATAAACAATGTAAAGATATTTGAATTTAATCTTATGAAATGGATTTGAAAAGTTGTGTACATATAATGAATGAATGCAAATGTAAAAATAAGACAAAAGAAAAGAAAAAAAATATGAAAAAATGAATACAAGACAATAAATATTTAGGTTGGAAATTTATATTTACGTTAAAAATAGAAATGAAAATATATAAGATAAATTATAAAGTAAATACATTAGACAAATTCTAATATCATGTTAACTATAGGATTTCATTTATATTACAAAGCAACAAGACTAAAGACAAGAAACAAAAATACATTCAAATATGTATAGTGTGAAACATGAATATATATATATATATATATATATATATGGATGTCTTGCAAAGGAAGACAGTGGTATGAATGAAACTTGCAAAAAGAAGAAAATGAAAACAACAATTAATGACAATATCTCGAGCACACAAATATATATCTCTCAACCACCAAAAGAAGAAAATATCAGCCTAGTCAACAAGGATAAACAAAAATATCTGACGACTGTACAAAATAAATATAATCACCTGTTGTACAAAATCATATTATCCTGTAAGCTTTCTTTTATATATCAGCCTTCCTCATTTCAGTTCGTCCATCAAAATTAAGTAAAACTTAAGTAATATCATCTCATAACTTAAACACCAATTCAACATAAACAACAATATAATCAAGACAAACCAGAGATCAAGAGGGAAGTTTTAGCAAGCAAAGTTTAAGCCTGTTTCAACATAAATGAAGCTCTGTTTATTTTTTCCTGGAATCTAAGGTGAGTAACATTCACTTTTTAAAACTTAAGTATTAGGATTAGTTGCATATAAATCTCTGGAGGATGTGTATGTTAGAAATCTATTTCTGTGTATATATGTGGATGTGTAAACATATGGATACCTGATATCTCTGTTCTTGTTAGTTTTAGACCCAGATGTGCAATAAATTCTTTTCTCTTAATCTAAAAACTATTAGAACTTAAAATACAAACAAAGATTGTTTGTTTGTTTATAAATTAAGTTTTACAAATTTATTTAAGTTAAAGCAACTTGTAAATATCTCCAGAAATCAAAACATCTGAGCAAATCTTTAAACAAGTCAAAATTCAAACTTCTCATTTCATGGATTCAAGTATGTAAATTGAATTCGTACACTAAAACATGATTTTTAAAGCTTGAATCATAATTTTTAGATGGAGACTGAAAGAGCAATTTGGATTTAAATTGATTTTGTTGTTTTGGCGATATCTGATGATCCATTGGCTCGTGATGGTCAGGATCTTTGCTGGTGATGGGGGGACGAATGGCTGGTCAGGGAAAAATACTGTGGTGGCGAGCAGTTGAACGTGGAAGCGGAGGTGATGAGTTCTTGTTCGTAAACCTAGTTTTGACGTGGGTTTGTATTTCGATTTTTTCCTCACCTATGATTGATCGAGTGCTTCGTTTTTTTTGGGAGGTGGTAGAGGAGGCGTTGACGAAGTGATGACGGGAGTTTCGAGTATTCTGATGATCTCGATGTCGAGAACGATGCGTTTCCAGGTCTGATGGTGTTTCTGGTTCATGTTTTCCAAGTTTCAATCTTGAGCTTGAATTCGATTTCGACGTGATGGTGGAGTTCTGGCGATCAGAGATTGATTCATGGATGGACTTCGATTTGCTCGACGACGAGGCGACGTCTGGAGGTGAGCGACGGTGCCGTGCAAGTGCACCGTGCACAAGTTTCTGGTAATCTCGAAACTTGGGTAGTTTGGGATGAAGCAAGGTTGAACTCGAGTTTGACCCGAGTAATTCGAGTAGTCTACTCAAAGAGGTTTAGCGCTTGACTCGAAGCCAATATAGCCTGGCTCGGGTAGCATGTTGTACAGGTTTAAAACCTGTTTGTTTGGAATTTTGAAATTTAAATTTAAATTTATAAAACAAAGTTAAAATAAGTTTTTAAATCAGAGTTTAATTAGAACTCAAGTTAGTTTGAACTTAGTTGGAAATAAATAAAGTTTTTAAATTAAATTGTTTAATAACTTAAAAAGTTTTAAGCAATTAAGTGGATTTAAAAGATTTGAATTTAAAATGGATTTTGGAATTGTAAATGAAGAAATTAAACAAGGTTAAATTAAATTTGAAACCTGGATCTAAAATCTAAATTCGAATCCTGGATTTTGAAATGAAATTAAGTTTTATATAATTTAAAGGTTTAAATTTAGTTTTTAACTTTATATAAGATAAATTGATATTCCGTTTATATTTTGACATTAAAATGAAATTTAAGCAGTAAATTTGAAAGAAATGTTTTCTAACGTATTTGTGAGTGCTAAATGAAATCATTTATAAGAACGAGTTTATCTTAAAGTTGATTAATGATTAAGGATTAACTATTTAAGAAAATAATTATGAATTAATAATTGATTAATTAAGTAATTAGGGATAATTACTTATTATGATTAATTAAGGATAATTAATCAATTGGTAATTAATTAAGGATTAATTAATAAATGTGATTAATTAAGACTAATTAAATAATTAAAGGTTAATTCAATAAATAAAGGTTAATTGATTCATTAATTAAGGATGATGAGTTAATAATTAAAGGTTAACTAATAAATGATTAAAGGGAAATTTATTTCAAATGATTTGCAATTGACTTATGTTAATTAACCAAGATTAATGATTTATTCATAAGTAATACATCTGATTTAAATTAATCAGTTGATTAATAAATTTTACTTGTGAATGTTTGGATTTTATTGAATGGGTGAATTGTTTGATATTCCCGATGTCTGATGCTTTGTGATATGAATTATTCTGATCTGTGCTGTGAACTATGATGTAGTTAATTATATATGATTTAATTTATTAATCTGTGATCTGTGTATGAAAGATAAGCAATATAGTTTATATCGCTTATCAACTATATTTCTGTGTTTTGATCTGTGATGATGATGTTGTTTCACTATTGTGTGTGAAACACTTGGACTACACCATACACACATAAATATGGATTTCACGAGGAAATCGATTAAGTCGCAGATTTTTGAAATGATTTTTAAATAGAAAATTTGAATTCAAATGGTTTTGGAAGGTTTAATATAAAAAGCTTTCGAAAAAGGATTTCAAAGATAAAAAGTTATTTCGAATAACTTAATAAAGTTTTAAATTTAAATAATTTGGTTTGGACTTGAATTCAAAATTTGAAATTTAATCCTATGCTTGGAAATTATGATGTGAAAAAGTTATACAAGTGATAAATATGTTTATTTATGGGTTTTAAATATTTTAGAAGCATTGTTTTGAGAATTTGAATTTAACCTAAGTTTTATACTTAAGGGGCTTTAACTTGTACAAATATAATTGGATTTTTCCGAAAGCTATGAATTGTTTTGAAAGCTATGAATGAACCTTTGGGAAAGATTATCAAACCTTGTTTTGAAATCGAAGAGGAGTTTAAAAGGTGTATCTTTTATATAAAAGAATTGAATTGGAAAAGGGTTTGAAAGCCATTAAATCTTTGATTTAAAGATTGAATGAGTTTATCCAAATTGAAATGGAAATTGTTTTGAAAAATTGTGAATGAATCTTTGTGAAATCTGGGTGAACTTTGTAAAGTGAATCTTTTTGTTTAAAGATTTGAAAATGGTAATTTTTTTAAACCATTTGAAAAGAAAGTTCGGGTTTTTAGTGGCGACTTAGCAAAAATCCCCTTATCCATATGTTTTTAAATATTGCGCTCATTATTCGGTTTAGCCAGGAGAGGACCTTGTGTTATATAACCCATTTCGAATAATGATATGACGATATGGATAGCATTTGAAGACCGATGGTGAAGACCGAATATTTCCAAAAATGAAAGGATAACTCATCGATTGTCTTTGCACCGGCAGATCTGTGGTATAGAGATCTCCATATGCAATGGGAAGCCCGGACGTGATTAGGAATTATCCAGATTTGCAAGGGCTTCTTCGGAAGTGCCTTCGGTTCTGTTCGAACCCGGAACAGACTTGTATGGTTGTATGTCTGACACTACACTTTGAGATATAAAGCAGATTTCTTTCAAGTACATATCTGTTGGTGGCGGAGAATTTTTTCTCTTAGATTGACACCCTTCTCTGAGATGTACGAGCTCAGAGGTTATGTAGTTGAAGGTTATCAGTGATATACTCCCAATTTGGTAGTGTGGCAAGCTGAGTGCTGCTGTGTGTTGACGATCATTTGTGATCAAAGAATGGCTTTTGTATAAAGCGTAGCTTTGTGGACGAGACTGCATCAGGACCTCACACCCTGGAAATGGTCGAAACAGGAAAGATGTGGCAAGGTTATGGGGGTCGTGCCCTTTGTGGTGTCATTCCTTTCTGATAAAGGGTGGTATCATGGTATGGATCCCAGATATTTACCTATGTGGTTGCTTCAATCTCATTTACTATGTGGTTGTTGCTTTGTGGTCTAAAGGCGCCTCGAATAAAGGTCCCAAAGGACTGGGGATGACATGCTCGTGTTGTAGTTACCTAGTTACAGAGGTAACCCGGCCTTGTGTTGGCAGAGAGCTGGTTAAGTTCTCGGGACGTCCCGCTAGAGGCGTACCCATGGACAGTAGAAAGTTCCTAAGCCGGACCATTTGTTGGAAATCCAAACAAAATAGTATGCGCCTTGTACGGTTTTAGTTGTATTACCTACCATTTACTTATGGTGGCGCCCCACTGCTTAGATGGTAGCTATAGTAGGCATAGTTCGTAATGTCTATGCTGGCTAAGATTAATATTATACTTTCGAAATATTTCTGCACTATGCACTAGTAATAATATTCAAAAGAATTTGCATATCAAGCATGTTTGACTATCATAAGGAGAAATCTCCTCCAATTCTGCGTTTGCATTGTGTGTGTGGCAGGAGGCCTTATGGTAGTTTCATTTTATAAAAAGCATTGCGGATTTATTTTAAATTCTTTTGTTGTTTGTTTTAAAAGATAAAATGTTTTTGTTACTCACACCAATCCCATGATTGACCTGGAGTTTATTGTTCCTTTTCTAAACTCTAGGTGCCCACAATTTTTCCACACGGGCAGTCTAGAGTTGGGTTTTTCAGATAGTCAGGTTTAGTAAATTATCTGGAGCTAGTTCAGTCTTTAGACGACTGACCTTGCTTAGCTTAGTGCATCGTCATTGGGAGTTCGAGCTATTTCTGGATTGGTGCCTTGGAGATGGAGATTACCGATACTTTAGTTCTCTCTTGAAGACTATCTTGAAGATATTGCCCGTTGTTGGTGTTATCTGTTTTCTTTCTCCTGGTATTGTCTTGTATCATACCTCTGATGTATATTGATATTCATTGTATCATCATTGTATCTGGTTATTATATCAGATGTTGTATATCAATGTGTTATTTATTTCTTTCGATGTGTTGTAGCTAATGGTGTTATAAGCTCCGACGCACCAGATTCGACGTTTGGATCTACGGCATTTGAATATGAGTGTCGTACTCTGTGCCAATTTTCGAAGGTCGAGTCAGGATCGTTATAATTGGTATCAGAGCTGAGGGTTAAAACTTTAGCTCAGGAATATAACACATAAAGTAGCTCATTAGAGATAGGGTGAAGTATACCCTAGAAAGAGTAATCTCTAAGATATCCGTTTGTATGCCTCAGTAAATTCTCTAACTATCCGCTGATAGTGAGTATGAGGGCAAGAAGAGGAAGAGATAGGGGACAGGGGAATACCACTATAAATGGTCAATACCCTGCGACAGTGGAAACAACTTTCTTCTCAATCTTCTTTGATTCAATCTCGAATTCTTTGATTGCTTTGTACCAGCCATGAGAAGAAGTTTCATTGTGATGGTGGCCCTACGAATCGTTGTAGAAAATCCTTACTTCATATCTTCATCGGTTTCTTATCAGCTTTTCGATTTAAACTCTAATGAATATGAATTTGAAATTTGGAATTGAAAATTTTAAATAAATTGGAAATTTTAAATTTTAGTTAAATTGGTTAATGAAATATAAGGATAAATTTGAATTATATCAAAAAACCGATCTCGTTTAAAACCAAATTTAAAATTCTATTGTAATTTCTTGTGAATATCAAAGTCCGAAGAGGGATAAGTTATATGTACTTTGGAGTATTCTGACTTGAGTTTGGCATCCATATCTAATGTTTGAGAGTTATGGAAAACTAAATCCATTTATCTATTGTTTGGGTCTCGATATATCCTACGAACGGTTAATTATCCTTCGGACTAACCAGTGCCCTGCATATTTCGTAGATTTGATGAGCCGAGTATCCTGTGTAGTATTGAATGAGTTTGTTCTCATATTGGTGATATCCTGATTTGGTGAGCCCAATACAGAATAGATATCCAGTTTGACCTGGAAAACTATTTCTCTATCTTTATGCATCTATCTTTGTTGTTTCCGTGCCTGCAAATTTCGAGGACGAAATTTCTTAAAAGGGGGAATCTATAACGATCCCAGATTTTAACTAAGTTTAATTCGATAATTAATCTTATTTTTGAATAAAAATTTATAAATAATGTAAAGATATTTGAATTTAATCTTATGAAATGGATTTGAAAAGCTGTGTAAATATAACAAATGAATACAAATGTAAAAATAAGACAAAAGAAAAGAAAAAAAATACGAAAAAATGAATACAAGACAATAAATATTTAGGTTGGAAATTTATATTTACGTTAAAAATAGAAATGAAAATATATAAGATAAATTATAAAGTAAATACATTAGACAAATTCAAATACTTTTAACTATAGGATTTCATTTATATTACAAAGCAACAGACTAAAGACAAGAAACAAAAATACATTCAAATATGTATAGTGTAAAACATGACAATATATATATATATATATATATATATATGGATGTCTTGCAAAGGAAGACAGTGGTATGAATGAAACTTGCAAAAAGAAGAAAATGACAACAATAATTAATGACAATATCTCTAGCACACAAATATATATCTTTCAGCCACCAAAAAGAAGAAAATATCGGCCTAGTCAACAAGGATAAACAAAAATCTCTGATGATTATACAAAATAAATATAATCACCTGTTGGACAAAATTATATTATCCTGTAAGCTTTCTTTTATATATCAGCCTTCCTCATTTCAGTTCGTCCATCTAAACTAAGCAAAACTGAAGAAATATCATCTCATAACTTAAACACCAATTCAACATAAACAACAATATAATCAATACAAACCAGAGATCAAGAAGGAAGTTTCAGCAAGCAAAGTTTAAGCCTGTTTCAACATAAATGAAGCTCTGTTTATTTTTTTCCTGGAATCTAAGTTGAGTAACATTCACTTTTTAAAACTTAAGTATCAGGATTAGTTTCGTATAAATCTTTGGAAGACGTGTATGTTAGAAACCTATTTCTGTGTATATATGTGGATGTGTAAACTTATGCATACCTGATATCTCTGTTCTTGTTACTTTTAGACCCAGATGTGCAAATAAATTCTTTTCTCTTAATCTAAAAAATATTAGAGACTTAAAATACCAACAAAGGTTGTTTGTTTGTTTATGAATTAAGTTTTACAAATTTATTTAAGTTAAAGCAACTTGTAAATATCTCCGGAAATCAAAACATCTGAGCAAATCTTTAAACAAGTCAAAATTCAAACTTCTCATTTCATGGATTCAAGTATGTAAATTGAATTCGTACACTAAAACATGATTTTTAAAGCATGAATCATAATTTTTGATGGAGATCGAAGGAGCAGTTTGGGTTTAAATAAATTTCGTTGTTTTGGCGATATCTGATGATCCATTGGCTCATGACGGTCGGGATCTTTGCTGGAGATGGGAGGACGAACGGCAGGTCAGGGAAAAATACTATGGTGGTGAGCAGTTGAACATGGAAGCACGGTGACGAGTTCTAGTTCGTAAACCTAGTTTTGATGTGGGTTTGTATTTCGATTCGTTCGTCGCCTATGATGAATCAAGTGCTTCGTGTTTTTGGAAGGTGGTAGAGGAGGCATTGATGAAGTGATGACCGGAGTTTCGAGTATTCTGATGATCTCGATGTCGAGAACGATGCGTTTCCAGGTCTAGTGGTGTTTCCGGTTCATGTTTTCTAGGTTTCAATCTTGAGCTTGAATTCGATTTCGACGTGATGGTGGAGTTCTGGCGATCGAAGATTAATTCATGGATGGACTTTGACTTGCTCGACGATAAGGCGACGTCTGGAGGTGAGCGACAGTGCCGTGCAAATGCACCGTGCACAAGTTTCTGCTAATTTGGAAACTTGGGTAGTTTGGGATGAAGCAGGGTTGAACTCGAGTTTGACCCGAGTAATTCGAGTAGTTTACTCGAAGATGTTTAGTGCTTGACTCGAAGCCAATATAGCCTGGCTCGGGTAGCATGTTGTACAGGTTTAAAACCTGTTTGTTCGGAATTTAGAAATTTTAATTTTAATTTATAAAACAAAGTTAAAATAAGTTTTTAAATCAGAGTTTAATTAGAAATCAAGTTAGTTTGAACTTAGTCTGGAAATAAATAAAGTTTTTAAATTAAATTGTTTAATAACTTAAAAAGTTTTAAGCAATTAAGTGGATTTAAAAGATTTGAATTTAAAATGGATTTTGAAATTGTAAATGAAGAATTTAAACAAAGTTAAATTAAATTTGAAACCTGGATCTAAAATCTAAATTCGAATCCTGGATTTTGAAATGAAATTAAGTTTTATATAATTTAAAGGTTTAAATTTAGTTTTTAACTTTATATAAGATAAATTGGTATTCCGTTTATATTTTGACATTAAAATGAAATTTAAGTAGTAAATTTGAAAGAAATGTTTTCTAACGTATTTGTGAGTGCTAAATGAAATCATTTATAAGAATGAGTTTATCTTAAAGTTGATTCATGATTAGGGATTAACTATTTAAGAAATTAAATACGAATTAATAATTGATTAATTAAGGATAATTACTTATTATTATTAATTAAGGATAATTAATAAAATGGTAATTAATTAAGGATTAATTAATAAATGTGATTAATTAAGATTAATTAAATAATTAAAGGTTAATTCAATAAATAAAGGTTAATTGGTTCATTAATTAAGGATGATGAGTTAATAATTAAAGGTTAACTAATGAATGAATAAAGGGAAATTTATTTCAAATGATTTGTAATTAACTTATGTTAATTAACCACGATTAATAATTTATTCATAAGTAATACATCTGATTTAAATTAATCAGTTGATTAATAAATTTTACATGTGAATGTTTGGATTTTATTGAATGGGTGAATTGTTTGATATTCCCGATGTCTGATGCTTTGTGATATGAATTATTCTGATCTGTGTTGTGAACTATGATGTAGTTAATTATCTATTATTTAATTTATTTATCTGTGATCTGTGTATGAAAGATAAGCGTTATAGTTTATACTGCTTATCAACTATATTTCTTTGTTTTGATCTATGATGATGATGTTGTTGCACTATTGTGTGTGAAACCCTTGGACCACACCGTACACACACAAATATGGATTTCATGAGCAAATCAATTAAGTCACAGCTTTTTGAAATGATTTTTAAATAGAAAATTTGAATTCAAATGGTTTTGGAAATGGATTTGGGTTAAATATAAAAAGCTTTTGAAAAAGGATTTCAAAGATAAAAAGTTATTTTGAATAACTTAATAAAGTTTCAAATTTAAATAATTCGGTTTGGACTTGAATTCAAAATTTGAAATTGAATCCTATGCTTGGAAATTATGATGTGAAAAAGTTATACAAGTGATAAATATGTTTATATATGGGTTTTAAATATTTTAGAAGCATTGTTTTGAGAATTTGAATTTAACCTAAGTTTTATACTTAAGGGGCTTTAACTTGTACAAATATAATTGGATTTTTCCGAAACAAAAACTATTTGTTTTCAAATAATAATAACTTTAATATAAGGAATGGATTTCCAATTTGTGTTGAAAAGCTTCGAGTTTGAAATAAAATTGTGAATTGTTTTGAAAGCTATGAATGAACCTTTGGGAAAGATTACTAAACCTTGTTTTGAAATCGAAGGGGAGTTTAAAAGGTGTATCTTTTATATAAAAGATTTGAATTGGAAAAGGGTTTGAAAGCCATTAAATCTTTGATTTAAAGAATGAATGAGTTTATCCAAATTGAAATGGAAATTGTTTTGAAAATTGTGAATGAATCTTTGTGAAATCTGGGTGAACTTTATGAAGTGAATCTTTTTATTTAAAGATTTGAAAATGGTAACTTGTTTAAACCATTTGAAAAGAAAGTTCGGGTTTTAAGTGGTGACTTAACAAAAATCCCAATATCCATATGTTTTTAAATATTGCGCTCATTATTCGGTTTAGCCGGGAGAGGACCTTGTGTCTTATAACCCATTCCGAATAATGATACGACGATATGGATAGCATTTGAAGACCGGTGGTGAAGACAAGATATTTCCGAAAACGAAAGGATAACTTGTCGATTGTCTCTATACCGGCTGATCCTCGGTATAGAGATCTCCATATGTGATGGGAAGTCCGGACGTGATTAGGAATTATCCGGATTTGCAAGGGCTCCTTCGGAAGTTCCTTCGGTTCTGTTCGAACCTGGAACAGACTTGTATGGTTGTATGTCTGACACTACACTTTGAGATATAAAGTAGATTTCTTTCAAATACATATCTGTTGGTGGCGGATAATTTATTCTCTTAGCTTAACACCCTTCTCTATAATGTACGAGCTCAGAGGTTATGTAGTTGAAGGTTGTTAGTGATATACTCCCAATTTGGTAGTCTGTCATGCTGAGTGCTGCTATGTGTTGATGATCACTTGTTGATCATTTGTGATCAAAGCATGGCTTTTGTATAAAGCGTAGCTTTGTGGATGAAACTGCATCAGGACCTCACACCCCGAAAATGGTCGAAACAGGAAAGATACGGCAAGGTTATGAGGGTCGCGCCTCTTAGGGTGTGTCATTCCCTTCTGGTTAAGGGTGGTATCATGGTATGGAGCCCAAATATTTACCTATGTGGTTGTTTCAATCTCATTTACTATGTGGTTGTTGCTTTGTGGTTTAGAGGCGCCTCGGATAAAGGTCCCAAAGGATCGGGGGATGGCATGCTCGTATAGTAGTTATCTAGTTAAAGAGGTAACCCGGCCTTGTGTTGGCAGAGAGCTGGTTAAGTTCTCGGGATGTCCCGCCAGAGGCGTACCCATGGATAGTAGGAAGTTCCTTAGCCTAACCATTTGTTGGAAATCCAAACAAAACAATATGCACCTTGTACGGTTTTTGTTGCATTACCTGCCATTTACTTATGGTGGCGCCCACTGTTTAGATGGTAGTTAGAGTAGGCATAGTTCGGAATGTCTATGCTGGGTAAGATTAATATTATACTTTCGAAATGTTTTTGCACTATGCACTAGTAATAATATTGAAATGAATTTGCATATCAAGCATGTTTGACTATCATAAGGAGAAATCTCCACCAATTCTGTGTTTGCATTGTGTGTGGCGGGAGGTCTTATGGTAGTTTCATTTTCTAAAAAGCATTACAGATTTACTTTAAATTCTTTTGTTGTTTGTTTTAAAAGATAAAATGTTTTTGTTACTCACACCAGTCCCATGACTGACCTGGAGTTTATTGTTCCTTTCCAAAACTCTGGGTGCCCACAATTTTTCCACACTGGCAGTCTAGAGTTGGGTTTTTCAGATAGTCAGGTTTATTAGATTATCTGGAGCTAGTTCAGTCTTCGGACAACTGACCTTGCTTAGCTTAGTGCATCGTTATTGGGAGTTCGAGCTATTTCTGGATTGGTGCCTTAGAGATGGAGATTACTAATACTTTAGTTCTCCCTTGAAGACTATCTTGGAGATATTGCCCGTTGCTGGTGTCATCTATTTTCTTTCCGCTGCTATTGTCTTGTATCATACCTCTGATGTATATTGATATTCATTGTATCATGATTGTATCTGGTTATTGTATCAGATGTTGCATATCAATGTGTTATTTATTTCTTCCGCTGTTTTGTACTTAATGGTGTTATAAGCTCCAGCGCACCAGATTCGATGTTTGGATCTGCGGCATTGAATATGAGTGTCGTATTCGGTGCCGATTTTCGAAGGTCGAGTCAGGATGGTTATAGGTACCGCCCGTTAAGGTGCATCTCTAGATAAAATAACACCGAGGCCGAACCTATCGACCCCTGCCAATAAAGAATCGACCTATCCCTTACTCGATAGTACCGAATATGATCACCCTTCCGTTAAAGGGCCCCAAAGCACACAAATGAGAGATAATAGAGACTCTAGATAAGGATGATCATACCCTGCTATTGGAGCGACCCAATTTTCTTGGCTGCATCTTCACTGTTTTAGTCATTCCCGGTTGATGAGGCTAGTTCTATCTTCTATCTGGAATGCTAATACTGCCTTCCAGGCAACAATGCAAAACCAGCATTTATCCATACAAGTCCATTCTGGGACTGAACGGAACACTTGAAAGCTTCGCCTTCAAATTCCATAATCTTCAAAAAGCCTTCACTTCGAAATGCATTCGTTGGATCGAAGTGTTTTTTGAATAACAAATCCGATCCTGGTCTCTTCGTAATAAATTTTCGATATTTCTCGATAAACTCAACCCAGTTTTTTAGGAAATAAACATGAAAGATAAGAGCGGCGATCACCTTCTAAGCGTTAGTGGATGGATTTCCTTATCATTGTCCTAAGAGAACGAAATATGATTTGTACACTCAGTATAGCATCATCAGAGATGATTATGCCATATAACTCACGTGTTTCTCCTAGATATTTCCAAAGGTACGTTTTGGGTCCAATTTCAATAGTTGGATAATTAACTATTGGATAATAGGCATTCAATAACAAATTAAATTTCATAGGGAAAACTAGCATATTCATGTCATCCAACAACATCCAACATATCATATATCACAAGATATATGAAAATTAAAATCAACAGCATGAAGAATCTCGTTGGATCCCTCCAACCTAGCCCTCTGCATCACTAACATTATAAAATAAATAATATAAATCGACCGCTTCGATGCGGGATTTGTATACAAAGGGTCCTCTGCTCTTACATGGAACATAATAGGGTCTCATGCGCTCCGATCGGCAAGAGTATGTCCGGCTAATAATATAATTCATCATATTATCCGAAAAATGAATACCGGTCAGAAATAAATATCCAAACATCTAACAAATAATATTTATTGCCTGTATAAATTTTCTAATTATCCAAAAAGGTAAGACTAACTCACATTGAATTTAGTTTGTCATAACATTTTGTTTTGAATTAAAATTGTACGAACGTCCAATTTTAATTCAAATTTCATACTTCCTCCGAATCCATCCAATCCAATTTCAGAGCGTAGCCTTCGTCGATACGATCACAAGACGAATCGTCGCGTTCAATTTGGACCTCGTAAGAGTTTGGTATCGGTTAATGAATTTTTAAAATAATTAAACTATCATTAAGTTAATCCATAACATTTTAAATTTAAACTTACCCTCTCCCTCTCCTTACGCGAGCATCTAGGTCTGATTTCTCTTTTTTTTTAAATCGATGATCGCGCCTTGACCTGCATCAATCACCGACCACCACCGCACACGCGCACCACCTCGCCAACGTCCACCTTGCTGCTATAGCACGTGCGCAAATTTCCCTTTTTTTTCCTTAATCGATGATCGATCGCACCTGATAGAGCCACTGCACCACTTGCTACCATGCCACGTCGCCTTCGCCTACCACCAAACGCCTCTACTTGCTACCGCGATGCACCCAGCGAACCAAAACTATCGAAGAACGTGCCCCCAATCGCCCACCACGATGCAAAACTCGATGATCCATCCATTGATATCCCTCGTAAAGCCATGCTCTACACTTTACTGGTTATAGTCGATGGTCGAAGGTGCTTGGATGGGTCCTGATCATCGTGGACTGTTGGATGGAGGTGGATTAAATTAAAAAAAACCGTTAATGACTTCTCTGGTACACGTGACTTTAAAAAGAAAGGGAACGTATGGGTTGAACAGGGCATGGGTATGGAGGGGAATGGCTAAAGCATGGTTGACTAAGTAATATATATTATTTAATTTTAAAATATCGAGTTACAAACATCCGAAAATCTTGAACTCCAAATGAGGCATGCCGCCTGGCTTTTTATACGTTATACCATATTCCAAACGTAATGGAACTAATCTTGAGATCCCATTCGATCGTATGCAGAAGATAGATTTTTGAACCCAATTATTAAAAAGATTTCTGAAATTAATTTCTAAACCTCTCGAACACGCACAACCAAATGATAAGTCTAATCGCCATGAATTCGACGACATATAATAATTCACTATTATGGATCCAATGAAACTGGTTTGGTCAAAATCCAAGACCGTGCCCAAAAAGACTATTTTTATGCATAAATTAAAATGAGTAATTTCCAAAATAAGTTTAACTACTTTTAAATCAAAACTAGAAGTATAGTTACTCCATTCTAACTTAAATAAAATTTAAGTCGACTTAAGAAATCGTTTTCATTCGCTTGAATCCAAGATTCAATTATTTAAACAATTCAGAATATCAAATTAAACAATTTAATTATCAATAAATCAGTATGTTTGAAATCTAAGTTATTTAACCTATAAAATTACATTTTGATATTTAAAACCAATTAAATATTCCAAATTTGAATCGCTAAAATTCTAGGTCGTTACAATTGTAACTGTGAAATGCTATATATCTTAGAGAAAGACCGTGGATTATCTTTTTGATATTATATGTTATCATTTCGCTATGAGATTCTGATGTTGTTTTCTCTTCTTCCTTCTTCTTTATTTTTTTTCATGTTCTTTTTATTTAACCCTAACAATTTGTCGGTTTGAAACTTGATTGCTTGGCAGGTAAATACCATGGATATATTAGTATCATCATTTGAGGGTTTAAAAGGTGGATCGTTACAATGCCATAACGAGGACTTCACTTTGTTGCATCTTTACACTTTTCAAACCATACTTGTAAATGATTATTGAGTACTTTTTACTTGGTGGAGAAGGAGGAACATCCGTTTTTGTGCTTTCTATACATCGCAATGCAGTACTGCTACCAATCAACATTTAAAAAACTTATCTATTTATTTTTAAGACCGAATACTTCATGGTATCATTTAATGTCATTTCACTAAATCTAAAAGAGATGTTTCAAGTTTGGCTATCGAGAACTTAAGCATATAAAGTTGTTTTTATCTTCTTTGCAAACATCAAATAAGCTAAACAAGTAGTATCAAATATATGCTACACCTATCTTCATGTAAAATTTCAAAGATGCATTATATTAATGCTATGTCAGGGTTTTTTGAAAATAGATGAATTTAAAAAAGAAAACATGTCATGTATGGGCATAACTTTTATTGAATTTTGTAGCTGTTCATTTTTTTATACCTTTTTTATTCTTTTTTCCAGGTAACTGATTTATAATCATAATACATTTTCCCTTTTACCATCACTTTGAATAAGATCTATTATGAATGGTGGTGTACTTGTAATCATAAAATGCATCATGGTGTGATGCTTAGATGTACACTGTTTTATTTTGAATATGTTTTATATTCTTTTGTCAAGAAATTTCAAATATAGGTTTCTTTAATAAAAAACTTCCAGTTTCAAAGGTCGTATTCTTTACATGTATTATGCTACATATATTGTCGAGGTACTATGGATTTTCTTCATACAAAAATAATAAGGAAAAGAGACATCGACAGTCCTTATACAATAGGTTGTTAATATAGTGTTCTATACTGAATATTGAATAGTATCAATCCCTTTGGTGCACATTGAAATGCTAAGATATGTTTAAAAGCCAAAAAGGTTACTTCCTTAACTCTAAATAGTCGAAAGGGATACTCATTATGTAGTGAAATGTCCCCTAATGTCATGCATTTCTATGTGATAAGTAACAAAATAAACTTGAAAAAGGTTCCTTTTCCTAGAGTAGAATCTTTACATTATAATAATTTATCACACATAGATATGGGGCAGCAGGGGGTATAATCCTTTCTTATTTATTCATCATATTAGAAATAATTTCTTTGTTATATGATCCTAATATTAGAATCTTTATATTCTAAAGTAGCAAAATTAAAGCAATGCATGTGAGTTATGTTTACCCCATTTACCAATTATTATGAATATTGATATATATATTTAGTGAAACCAATGTTCACTGACATTAACTAAATTTATGAATATCAAATACTTAATCAATCATCCATGCACCATTTATTGTTATAATAATTTCATAAAACAAAATCAATACATATTATTGTTAATATTCAATTCAAAGTGTAATGTGATGATTATTTGCTATGGCCATAACCTCACATTATCTATAATAAAGTCATTCTATATTCATATTCCGAATGGTATATACACTAATATAGAGCTTCCTGAAGATAACTAAGACCACCTTGTGATGAATCGTCTTTTATTCATTTCGTTAATAAATTGTAAATCCTACATAAGATCTGGTATTGATTCTTGTTCTAATTGCTCAGAATATATGCTTTTGGTATCTGTAGTTAAGACATGATCAAATAAAATAAAAGGACTATGTGCATAATATCTTTTCTGATGTTTTTCAATATCTTAGTTTATAGTGATTAGGTAATGTAAGTCTATTAATAATAGCAAATAATAAATAATTGGATTTTCTTTCTACAGCATCATTTTTTTGTAGAAAAGAATACACAAATGCATAGAAAGAAAGCTACCACTACCCACCATGAGCAAAGTTTTTTCTTCTCTATTATTGATAATCTATTAAAACCTTATAAAGGGGGTTCTACACATACACATTCCATAATTTCTCATAACTAATTCCTTTGAAACCTTTGGACAACTTGACAGCTTTCTTTTATCCAAATATCTATGATCTGAGTAATATATAACAAAGCAACAACTGCAAATACACAAAGTTCCTAATCAATAGTTTTTAAATTTTTTCTTCTATTAGCTTATAATGATACGTATACAAAAAATACAGCTATTACTTCAATCAAGTTTATCTATTTGGATTCAATACATTTTAATGATGTTGTTAAGTTAGATTTCTCCTTTAAAATGGATTGGAACTTTGCTGGCATCCCATAATCATCCATGCTATCAATAAAGCACTATAGTAATAGAGCTGCAACAATTGATAGGGATGAAAATTCTAGCAGGCAACTCTAGAGCATTAAAAACACGGATATGCTTCTTATATTAAATGGTTTGTTTTGGCTTCTCTCCTAGCCTATACTGCAATAAGATACTTTAATTTTGAATTGTCAATTGCTATTAAAGTTTTTATCCTACCTTTTATTAGAAAGGATATGGATTTTCCTTGAAATTATACTATAAATACTTCACATTATTCTTTTTTATGTTACTACACCGACTATCTTTTATACGGAACACTACTATGAAATTACTTTTTTTCTTTTACTTATTTTATAATGTACATTTCATTAGGTTGTACTTCTCTACCATAATTCTACCACGACACTAGAATTAATTTATCTCTATGGTTTTTCTTCCATTTTCATTTTGATAATACTTAAGCAATTATAAACGATATGATAAAGATGAAAAATTATCAGCGGTGTAATCAATTTTATAGTTTTATATGTTTTACATTACTACATCAAGAAGCATAACACAAATTTTTGAACAATGCAGTCATGTTTGAAAATGGATAAAACATTTGATTTTACTACCATTATCGTTTGGATCAATCGATTCGCCTACGCAAAGTACAAGTACATGAAAAAATAAGGCGATGAATTATTAAATAAGTATGGAATTAAGATGATATTAATTTTTTGAATATGGAGTGAATTATTAAACGGCGTTAGTTTGTTGAAGGAGAAGAGATACGACAGATGTTTCATCCATTAATTATTTACAAGATTTTGATAAAGATTTTTAATGGACATTACTAATAAAAGAGTTTTAATTTTTCTACTAATGGAAATTAATGTAATTTAGTTTTGAGTGACCCATAGATTCCATAGACTTTTTAATATTCAACATTTTATTTATGTCGTCCACTTTAATTACTCAAAAGTTAAAGAACCGGTGATCAGAACAGGCTCCGGATCAGCTAATACAGCAACACTAAAAACAAGAAGCAAGATAAATAGTCAAAAACATTCAAAAGACATGCCTTTGTGGACGTTTTAAGCAGACACATATGTCAGACTCAAGCTATTCAAAAGGGAAGATTGTTATGGAGTAAATAAGAAAAATAGAGAAAGAAAGAAAAAAAAACACAGAATCTCGCAGCGGAATGATAAAATATAATAATCAAATATACAGTTCATGAAGCTGTTAAAAAATACATTCGATTATTCATTTACAACACAAAATCAGAGTTACATAATACAGGAATAAATAAATAAATGCAGCGAAACATCATGATGCAGTGGAATACATATAGTAAGTAATAATAGTACAAAAGCCGTCGTCTTCATCCTCCAGAAAGCAGTCTTTGATAAACTGAAAAGCTCAGACTGACTGGAGCGAATTGAAAAGACAAAGCACTCGAGTTAGAACTAAAATATCTTATGTAAGTTAAATCAATCGTAAATAAATATGAGTGTAACGGTGTCAGAGATGTTTACGGGGTTTGACATCTCCTATCCAGTGTCTAACGTGAGTGTAGAAACTCAAAAGATATTCGGGATTGCCATCTCATATGGATCCGTTAAACTATCTACTATGTAGTACAATACGCTATTATAATAGTGTCTACGGTAAAGTATTAAAATAGCGTTAAGGCGTTACCCATATCCCCCTTAAAACATTTTATATTTCTCATAGTTTATACAATGCCATAAGCTCCGCTAAACCGGTGATTTACCCAGAGGACACCCCATAGGTACGGTATAAAAAAAACTTGGAGAATGCGCTCTAGGACATGTGAACACGGCACTCAAGGTAATGCCAGGGTAGATATACCAACTACAGAACCGAGCCAGTGGTAACGCATAGCAGCTACTACCACCCACCTCGGAACACACTCCCACAACCAAAATCAAGGGGTGGCCACCAAATCATCACAAAGTCATAATATGGTATCGAAGAAGCATATCCGATTGGAGGAATGACTTCACTTGGCCCAGATATAGCTCCTGTTTTAGTCACATCTAAGTTTACTCACGGGAGTCAGGGTCACATAAATACCTCATACAGAACCGTTCGCTAAACCATCCTCCTTCATTTCTGAAATTTCCACCACGTACGCAGTTGTTAAAGTGGTTTTCGTTATTAGCAGAGAGTATGACAATATCTGCTCCCGGTCTCTTTAACAATCAAACGCATATTACACACCGGATGGTTCTGTTTCATTTCAAAAGTCAATTCACAATTGATATCAAAATATCGTATCCAATTCAACCCGTATTACTTTTGAAATCATATTCACTTCGAAATATAATCACTTTGGAATTTATTCACTTTGAAATTATCGATAAGATATGTTAATAAATTTCTCATTTCAAAATCGTCTTATTCACTTAGATATGTCATTTTAATCTCAACTTAGGTTAAACCATCATCAAAATTTTAAATATAAACACTTCAACTTTACCTAGTCTACAATTTTAGAAAATAGTTTATATGGTCATAAATAGTTTTCGTTACGATCCTTATTTTCAATTAAATATAAATTGATAACTAAAATAAATTTTTGAATAAAATTGTAAATTAAATTAATTTTTTCAAGATTAAATAGAAATATTTATTTGGACATTGATTTTAAAATTTAATTATGGATTTGAAATTCTATATTTAATAAATAAAAATGCAACATACAATTTTTTTTATCAATTTAAATTAGTAATATATTTAAACTTTTGGAATTAAATTTGAAAATAAATTGAAAAGAAATCTCAAACCAATAAAATAAGTGATAATTATATATAAATAAATTTCAATTTCTTTTGAGTTTAAACTTTTGAAATGATTGATAATTAATATAAACTTTTAGATTTAATTGTGAAATTAAGTGTGGATTAATATGAAAATTTCCAGGATAAACAAAATTTTATATTATAAATAGGATTTTTGTTTGAAATGTAAGGATAAGTAATTTATAAATAAAATTGAAATTAAAAATAAATCTATTAAAAATAAAATAGAAATTAAAAGTTTTGTGAATTAATAAAAAGGTTTAAAGGTATTTTCTCTCATATTTGAGAAAAAAAATAGTTTGTTAATAAATTCAAGGCAATTATATAAACATAAGTACACATATATTTATGTTAAATTGGAAATAATAAAAGAAAAATATAATTTGTACAAGGATATGAACATAAATTATTAAAGACAAGGGATTTAAACATAAAAGCACTCATTTGAACAAGTGTGAACAAGATAAAAACACAGTTTAACATTTGTAAGATAATAGAACACATACATTACAAGTGTATGGTTTAAATTAACAAGTGGCAATTGATTGAATTAAAAAATTTAAAAATTATAAAAACTTTTCATGTCCCAATGCTCAGTCATAAAACAACTCAGCAAATCTAAAAAGAAAAAGTAACAAAGATTTGGGTATCTCAAAATCTCAACCCCCAAAGAAGAAAGATAAAAATCAGAAAGAAAATCTGAAAATCTCAAACCTTAGATAAGTAAAAACTTCAACACAAAAACCTACTCTTCTTCCTTCATTTCTAAAACCAGATCAAAATTTAAACAAAACTTGAAGCTTGCACCAGAAAATGAAAAACAGAAGCAGTTCAAACTAAACCTGGAAATTAAAAGCAACATGCAGTTTTCTAATCTGGAAAGAAATCAGAATAAAAATCAAAGCAACCTGGAGCTAGGGACAAAGTAAAGATTTAAGCTAATTCAACTCAGTCTGGATTCAGATTAATTCAACTCTTAGGATGCAAATCAAAAGGGAAATCAAGTTCTGACCAAAGTTTAAATTTCCAGGGTCAATTCCTCTCTGTCTTTCTTCAACTTTCAGGTGAGAAACTACCCTCCTTCTAATATCTTGATTTTGTGTGATAAATTCAACATGCTTGTGATTGAAATCTGGTTGTATGGATGTCATTGCATGTCTGTAAGTGTGCAAAGGATCTGTGTATATTTGAGTGTCTGTTGATACAGGTATCTTTTCTGTTAGTAACAGGAAAAAAAATCCAAGAAAATTTATATCTTGAAATCTAATAGGAATTAGGAAATAATTTTTAAAAGAAAAGTATTTGTATTGACCCGATTTAAATTTTAAAAATAGATTCGAGTGATAAACATTCAGTAGACATTTAAAAGAATGATAAAATACAATGAAACTGTTAAAAATAAAAAAAATGATGTTTGGGATTTTGTGAATTGATCCCATAATTAGGTTTACATTAGGAAATGATGATTTTAGGAAATCGTTACAAAAATTTTAAGCTTATATTCAATGAGAAATTTTGAGTTAACTAGAGATTGCTTTTTCATCGATTGCCGTCGATCGGCGGAGAGAGGTGGTTCGAGATTTACGTTGAAGGTGGAGTGATGGGTATAGATCATTGGAAAAATGGCCTGGGATTTTCTCGTGAGTTATGGTGGTTGGTGTTCATTGATTTAGGGTTTAAAATGCTGATGGGTTTGGAGAGTTTGTCGAGGAATTTTCGACATCGTCGTGGCATCGGGTGATGCCGGACCTAAGGGAAAGGCTTCGGGGATCTTTGGAGCAGCTATGGTTGAGAGGGTGCGGACTCCGGTGTCGTCACACGGTGGAGCGATTTGGGTTTTGGCGATTGAGTGGGTTACAGGAATGAACAATTGGTCTCAAATTTTCTCGATTTCGTGTTGATGAGCTTTCGAGTGTTCTAGGTCGTCGACTTGATTGTCGACGACATCGCCGAAAAAATGATGGCTGCGGCGCCAATCGAAGATGGTCTGAACGTATGTGCACGTACACCTGTGTCACTGTGTATCGGGGATGATTTGTTTTGGGAAGAAGGTTACGTCTCGATTTTTGACTCGAAGCAGTGGTAAGGAATGCTCGAAGTAATTGGGTTTGCCAATTTTTCTCGAAGCTGGAATCCGTGAATGTTCTGTATAACTCGGGTTTACTTTGAAGTAGAAGATTTGATAAACTTTGAATAAATGATTTTGTAGCTTATTGAATTGAATAAGTTTTAAAAGGATATACATCAATTTTTTTAAAAGTAAACTTATTTATAGGATTTTAAATAAATTTCCATGATTTATTCCTAAAGGATTAAGTGTTTTAGAAACTTATTAATATGATTTGGTAATAAGTTTTATCAAAATGATTAATTTAATTTCCTAAGCGTAATTTTAAAGGTATAATCAAGAAATGATCACTAAGGATTTCTTAAATCAATGTTAAGCATTTAATGTAATTTAATTAAGTGGTGTAATTAAAGTAAAAATAAAGATAAAATGGTTTATCTTTTAATTAATTGAGTAATTTGTGATTTGTTAATATAAGTAATTAAAGGTAAATTAATTGCTAATTAAAGAATAATAAAATTTGAATGGTAATTAATCTAATGGTAATTAATTAATGAAGGTGATTTGGGAACGATTGTTAAGTAAGGATTGATTGATTTATCATTGTAATTAATTAAAGATAATTAATTATTAATTAAATTTATAATTAAGGATTAATTAATTAATGTAATTAATTAATAAAAATTAATTAATGAAATCAATAAATTGCTTAAAGATAATTACTTAATTAATGATTTAAGATTAAGTAATCAAGGGATTAAATGATAATTACTCAATGCAATTTATTAATTAATAAAAGTGATTAAGGATAATCACTTATGATAATTAATTAAGGATTAATTAAATGGTAATTAACTTAAAGGTAGATTTTTAATGAAGGTAATTAAAGTAATTAAAGAAATTAATTAACAATTCAAGTTAATTAATCAAGTAATTAATGAATGTTTAAAGAAAAATAATAATTACTTGGTGAAAGCAATTAAGAGTAGATAATTAAAGATTAAAGATTGATAAATCAAATATTAAGGGTTAATTACTTTAAAGCATAATTAATTAATGTGGTTAATTAATTAGGGTAATTAAATTAGGAATAATTAATTAAAGGATAGTTAATTTTAATTAAGATTTAATTAATTAATAATTAAGGGTTTATTAATTAAAGCAATAAATTAGGGAATAATTTATTAAGATTTGATTAATTACAATTAAGGGTTAATTAATTAAGCTAATTAGTTAAGAAATGATTAATTAATGAAGGTGATCATGACCTAATAAATGGTAGTCAATGGTAATTAATCATTGATTAAAAATTACTAATGAAAGTAATTATGTGAGTAACAAATTTAAAACCACACGATTTATTCACCTTAACCAAAGATGTTTGATTGTTATCGAATGCTTCGTGATGGATTGATATATTGTTATGTGATGTGATGCTATGTGATGCTTTGTACTGATGAATATAGTATTGTATGAATATGAAAACCCCTTGACCCGTAGAACGATATTTGAATTTCGACGCGACATGGAGTCGGATTCCAGTTGGTTATGCGAAACCCACATCGAATCATAATGATGAATCTTAGTGGTTGGTAATTTATTTTATCTATGAATCTGTGAATAAAGATAAGCGTTATGGGTTATACCGCTTATTGATATGATTGGATCTGTGATGATGATGTTGTGCACTATCGTGTTGAACCTCTGGACCACACTTATACACACACAAATGTGGATTGCACGTGGAAATGGGTTAAGTCATAGATTTTTCAAATTGTTTCAAAATTGATTTTTTGAATCCAAAATAGTTTTGGGATTAGAATTGAAGCTTTGAAAAAATGAATTTAAAAAATAAAGGTCATTTTGAATAACTTGATTTAGTTTTGAAATTTAAATAGTTCGAATTCAATATTTGAAATTGAATTCTATGATTTGGGGACTAGGGTTCAAAAAGGGTTATTCAACTTATAAATGGGTTTTAAACCATCCTTTATGCTGTTGTTTGGGGACTTTAGAATTTAACCCAAGATTTTAACTTGTATACATATAATTGGATTTTCTGAAATGAAAACTATGTGTTTTCAAATAATAAAAGCTTTCACATAAGAAATGAACTCCCAACTTGTGTTAAAAGGAATTCAAGTTTGAAATAAAAATAGTTTTCCAAGTTATGAATAAATATTTGGAAACGTGTTTTGAAAAGCTATAAATTAAATCTTTAATTTAAAGACTTAATGAGTTAATCCAATTGAAATGGAAATTGTTTTGGAATCTATAAATAGATCTTTGTGAAATTGGGTGAAACTTTGTGAAATAAATCTTTTCATTTAAAGGATTTGAAATGGTAATTTGTTTATTCATTTGAAAGAAAAGTTTTGGATTTTAAAAGTTGTGACTCAATTGAAACCCCATATCCATATGTTTTTTTTAATATTGCGCTCATTATTCGGTTTAGCCGGGAAAGGACCTTGTGTCATATAATCCATTCTGAATAATGATACGACGATATGGATAGCATTTGAAGACCGGTGGTGAAGACCGGGTATTTTTGTGAACGAAAGGATAACCCGTCGATTGCCTCTGCACTGAATCGCGCCGGTATAGAGATTCCCTAAGTGATGGGAAGTCCGATCGGGATTGTGAATACCCGGATTTGCAAGGGCTTCTTCAGAAGTGTCTTCGGTTCTGTTCGAACCCGGAACAGACTTGTATGGTTGTATGTCTGACACTACACTTTGAGATATTAAATTAATCTCTATCAAATACATTTCTGCTTGGTGGCGGAGAATTTATTCTCTTAGCTTAACACCCTTCTCTGTGACGTACGAGCTCAGAGGTTATGTAGTTGATATTATCAGTGATATACTTCTAATTTGGTAGTGTGGCATGCTGAGTGCTGCCTTGTATCATTTGTTGATCAAAGCATGGCTTTTGTGTAAAGCGTAGCTTTGTGGACGAGACTACATCAGGACCTCACACCCCGGAAATGGTCGAAACAGGAAAGATGCGGCAAAGTTATAAGGGTCGCGCACTTTAGGGTGTGTCATTCCCTTCTGGAAAAGGGTGGTATCATGGTATGGAGCCCAGATACTTACTCATATGGATGCTGTAGATCTATTGCTTTGTGATTGCTTTGTGCTTTAAAGGTGCCTCGGATAAATGTCCCAAAGGACCAGGGAATGGCATGCTCGAGTAGTATTTACCTAGTTACAGAGGTAACCTGGCCTTGTGTTGGCAGAGATCCGGTTAGGTTCTCGGGACATCCCGCCAGAGGCGATCCCATGGACAGTAGGAAGTTCCTTAGCCTGACCATTTGTTGGAAATCCAATCAAAACAATACGCGTCTTGTACGGTTTTAGTTGTAGAACCTGCAATTTAAAATGACACTTATAGTAGGCATAATATCATGGTACCTATGCTGGCTAGGATTAATATTATACTTTCGAAAGGTTTTCCACTATGCACTAGTAATAATATCAAAAGAATTTTTCTCGTATTAAGCATATTTGACTATCATAAGGAGAAATCTCCTCCTAGTCTGCGCTTGCATTGTGTGTGTGGCAGGAGGCCTTATGGTAGTTTCATTTTCCAAAAAGCATTGCGAATTTATTTTAAAATTCTTTTGTTGTTTGTTCTAAAAAGATAAAGTTATTTTGTTTGCTCACACCAGTCCCATGACTGACTGGAGTTTATTGTTCCTTTCCTAAACTCTGGGTGCCCACTATTTTCCACACGGGCAGTCTAGAGTTGGGTTTTCCAAATAGTCGAATAGTAGGAATTGATCGATAGCCTTTGAAGCTCCTTGGATTTGTGGATTGCATTTGCTACACTTTAGTTTCTGCGACTGCACTTGCTTATCTTTGTACATCGTTATTGGAAGTTCTCGCTAGCTTTGGATTGAAGATGGAGTTCTTGGAGTTGGCATTGAAGACATTATCTTTCCGCTGCTATTTCTTGTATCTCTGATAGTATTGATATCTTTTGTATCATTCTATTGTATCATCATTGTATCAAATATTGTATCTAATGTTGTATATCCATATATATTATTTTTCTTCCGCTGTGTTGTAATTAATGTGTTATGAGCTTCGGCGAACCAGATTCAACGTTTGAATCTCCGGCATTTGAATACGAGTGTTGTATTCGGTGCCGATTTTCGAAGGTCGAGTCATGGTCGATATATTTGGTATTAGAGTTGACGGTTGAAACTTTAGCTCATGAGTATAACACATTAAGTAACTCATTATAGATAGGGTGAAGTATACCCTAGAATGAGTATATCCCTAAGATATCCGTTCGAATGCCTTAGTAAATTATCTTACTATTCACTGATGTAAGTATGAGTGCAAGAAGAGAACGAGATAAGGGACAGGGGAGTACCACTATAAATGGTCAATACCCTACGACAGTGGAAACAATTTTCTCTACCAATCTTCATTGATTCGATTACAAAATTATTTTGATTGCTTCGTAGCAGCACTAGAAGAAGTTTCGGTGCTATGATGGCCCTACATATCGTTGTAAAAATCCTTACTTCGTATCTTCATCGGTTTCTTATCAGCTTTTCGATCTAAACTTTAATAAATTTGAAATTTGAAATTGAAGATTTTAAATAAATTGGAAATTTTTGAGATAAACTGGTTAACAAAAATAAGGATAAATTTGAATTGTATCGATAAAACGATTTCGTTTAAAATCAAATTGGAAATTCTATTGTAATTTCTTGTGTATATCGAAGTCTGAAAAGGGAGCAGTTGGTATATACTTTGGGGTGTTCCGACCTAAATTGGAATCCATATCTAGTGTTTGAGAAATTGTAGAAGATTGAATCTACCTATCTATTCTTTGGGATTCGATATATTCTACGAACGATTAGTTATCCCTTCGAACTAATCAATGCCCTTGCATATTCGTAGACCAGTGAACCTGAGTATCTTGTGAAATAATTGTATGAGTTTGTTCTCATACTGTCGATATTCTGATTTGGTAAGCCAAAAACATAATTGATATCCAGTTTGATTTGGAAAGATATTTCTTTATCTTTCATCTATTCTTTCTTGTCTCCTTTGCAAATTTTGAGGACGAAATTTTTTTAAGGGGGGAATCTATAACGATCCCGATTTTAAATTAAATATAAATTGGTAATTAAAATAAATTATTGAATAAAATTGTAAATTAAATTAATTTTTTCAAGATTAAATAGGATATTTGTTTATTTGTACATTGATTTTAAAATTTAATTGTGGATTTGAAATTCTATATTTAATAAATAAAAATGTAGCATACAATTTTTTTTTATCAATTTAAATTAGTAATATATTTAAACTCTTGGAATTAAATTAGAAAATAAATTGAAAAGAAATATCAAACCAATAAAATAGGTGATAATCATATATAAATAAATTCCAATTTCTTTTGAGTTTAAAATTTTGAAATAATTGATAATTAATATAAACTTTTAGATTTAATTGTGAAATTAATTGTGGATTAATATGAAAATTTCCAGGATAAACAAAATTTTAGATTATAAATAGGATTTTTTTTTGAAATGTAAGGATAAGTAATTTATAAATAAAATTGAAATTAAAAATAAATGTATTAAAAATAAAATAGAAATTAAAAGTTTTATGAATTAATAAAAAGGTTTAAAGGTATTTTCTCTCATATTTAAGAAAAAAAATATAGTTTGTAAATAAATTCAAGGCAAATATATTAAATTGGAAATAATATTAGATGAATATAATTTGTATAAGGATGTGAACATAAATTTTTAAAGACAAGGGATTTAAACATAAAAGCACTCATTTGAACAAGTGTGAACAAGATAAAAACACATTTTAACATTTATAAGGTAACAGAACACATACATTACAAGTGTATGGTTTAAATTAACAAGTGGCAATTGATTTAATTAAAAAATTTAAAAATTACAAAAACTTTTCATCTCCCCATGCTCAATCATAAAACAACTCAGCAAATCTGAAAAGAAAAAGTAACAAAGATTTGGGTATCTCAAAATCTCAACCCCCAAAGAAGAAAGATAAAAATCAGAAAGAAAATCTGAAAATCTCAAACCTGAGATAAGTAAAAACTTCAACACAAAAACCTAGTCTTCTTCCTTCATTTCTTAAACCCGATCAATATTTAAACAAAACTTGAAGCTTGCACCAGAAAATGAAAACCAAAAGCAGTTCAAACTAAACCTGGAAATTAAAAGCAACATGCAGTTCGAATCTGGAAAGAAATCAGAATAAAAATCAAAGCAACCTGGAGCTAAGGGAACAGTAAAGATTTAAGCTAATTCAACTCAGTCTGGATTTCGATTACTTCAACTCTTAGGATGCAAATCAAAAGGGAAATCAAATCCTGACCAAAAATTTAAATTTCCAGGGTTAATTTCTCTCTGTCTTTCTTCAACTTTCAGGTGAGCAACTACCCTCCTTCTAATATCTTGATTTTGTGTGATAAATTCAACATGCTTGTGATTGAAATCTGGTTGTATGGATGCCATTGCATGTCTGTAAGTGTGCAAAGGATCTGTGTATATTTGAGTGTCTGTTGATACAGGTATCTTCTCTGTTAATAACAGGAAAAAAATCCAAGAAAATTTATATATTGAAATCTAATAGGAATAAGGAAATAATTTTAAAAATAAAAGTACTTATATTGACCCGATTTAAATTTTAAAAATAGATTCGAGTGATAAACATTCAGTAGACATTTAGAAGAATGATAAAATACAGTGAAACTGTTAAAAATGAGAAAAAATTGATGTTTGGGATTTTGTGAATTGATCCCATAATTGAGTTTACATTAGGAAATGATGATTTTAGGAAATCGTTACAAAAATTTTAAGCTTATATTCAATGAGAAATTTTGAGTTAACTAGAGATTGCTTTTTTACCGATTGTCGTCGATCGACAGACAGAGAGAGGCAGTTCGAGATTTACGTTGAAAGTGGAGTGATGGGTATAGATCATTGGAAAAATGGCCTGGGATTTTCTCGTGAGTTGTGGTGGTTGGCGTTCATTGATTTAGGGTTTAAAATGCTGATGGGGTTGAAGAGTTTGTCAAGGAATTTTTGACATCGTCGTGGCATCGGGTGATATCGGACCTAAGGGAAAGGCTTCGGGGATCTTTAGAGCAGCTATGGTTGAGAAGGTGTGGACTCTGGTGTCGTCACGCGACGGAGCGATTTGGGTTTTGGCGATTGAGTGGGTTACAGGAATGAACAATTAGTCTCAAATTTGCTCGATTTCGTGTTGATGAGCTTTCGAGTTTTCTGGGTCGTCGACTTGATTGTCGACGACATCGCCGAAGCAATGATGGCCGAGGCGCCAATCGAAGATGGTCTGAACGTATGTGCACGTACACCTGTGTCACTGTGTATCGGGGATGATTTGTTTTGGAAAGAAGGTTACGTCTCGATTTTCGACTCGAAGCAGTGGTAAGGAATGCTCGAAGTAATTGGATTTGCCAATTTTTCTCGAAGCTGGAATCCATGAATGTTCTGTATAACTCGGGTTTACTTTGAAGTAGAAGATTTGATAAACTTTGAATAAATGATTTTGTAGCTTATTGAATTGAATAAGTTTTAAAAGGATATACATCAAATTTTTTAAAAGTAAACTTATTTATAGGATTTTAAAGTAAATTTCCATGATTTATTCCTAAAGGATTAAGTGTTTTAAAAACTTATTAATATGATTTGGTAATAAGTTTTATCAAAATTATTAATTTAATTTCCTAAGCGTAATTTTAAAGGTATAATCAAGAAATGATTCACTAAGGATTTCTTAAATCAATGTTAAGCATTTAATGTAATTTAATTAAGTGATGTAATTAAAGTAAAAATAAAGATAAAATGGTTTATCTTTTAATTAATTGAGTAATTATGATTTGTTAATATAAGTAATTAAAGGTAAATTAATTGCTAATTAAAGAATAATAAAATTTGAATGGTAATTAATCTAATGGTAATTAATTAATGAAGGTGATTTGGTAACGATTGTTAAGTACGGATTGATTGATTTATCATTGTAACTAATTAAAGATAACTAATTATTAATTAAATTTATAATTTAGGATCAATTAATTAATATAATTAATTAATGAAAATTAATTAATGAAATCAATTAATTTCTTAAAGATAATTACTTAATTGAAAGTAATTAATTAATGATTAAAGATTAAGTAATCAAGGGATTAAATGATAATTACTCAATGTTATTTATTAATTAATAAAAGTGTTAAGGATAATCACTTATGATAATTTATTAAGGATTAATTAAATGGTAATCAACTTAAAGGTAGATTACTTAATGAAGGTAATTAAAATAATTAAAGAAATTAATTAATAATTTAAGTTAATTAATCAAGTAATTAATGAATGTTTAGAGAAAAATAATAATTACTTAGTGAAAGCAATTAAGAGTAGATAATTAAAGATTAAAGATTGATAAATCAAATATTAATGGTTAATTACTTTAAAGCATAATTAATTAATGTGGTTAATTAATTAGGGTAATTAAATTAGGAATAATTAATTAAAGGATAGTTAATTTTAATTAAGATTTAATTAATCAATAATTAAGGGTTTATTAATTAAATCAATTAATTAGGGAATAATTTGTTAAGATTTGATTAATTACAATTAAGGGTTAATTAATTAAGCTAATTATTTAAGAAAGGTTTAATTAATGAAGGTGATCAAGAACTAATAAATGGTAGTTAATGATAATTAATCATTGATTAAAAATTACTAATGAAAGTAATTATGTGAGTAATAAATTTAAAACCACACGATTTATTCACCTTAATCAAAGATGTTTGATTGTTATCGAATGCTTTGTGATGGATTGATATATTTTTTATGTGATGTGATGCTACGTGATGCTTTGTGCTGAGCTGCTATATTTGTGATGAATATACTATTGTATGAATATGAAAACCCCTTGACCCGTAGAACGACATTTGAATTTCGATGCGACAGGGAGTCGGATTTCAGTTGGTTATCCGAAACCCACATCGAATCATAATGATGAATCTTGGTGATTGATAATTTATTTTATTTAGGAATCTGTGAATAAAGATAAGCGTTATGGGTTATACCGCTTATTGATATGATTGGATCTGTGATGATGATGATGTTGTGCACTATCGTGTTGAATCCCTGGACCACACTTATACACACACAAATTTGGATTGCACGTGGAAATGGGTTAAGTCATAGATTTTTCAAATTGCTTCAATATTGAATTTTTGAATCCAAAATAGTTTTGGGATTAGAATTGAAGCTTTGAAAAAAATGAATTTCAAAAATAAAGGTGATTTTGAATAACTTGATTGAGTTTTTAAATTTAAATAATTTGAATTCAATATTTGAAATTGAATTCTATGATTTGGGGACTAGGGTTTGAAAAGGGTTATTCAACTTACAAATTGGTTTATATGGGTTTTAAACCATCCTTTAAGCTATTGTTTGGGGACTTTAGAATTTAACCCAAGATTTTAACTTGTATAAATATAATTGGACTTTTCTAAAATGAAAATATGTGTTTTCAAATAATAAAAGCTTTCACATAAGAAATGAACTCCCAACTTGTGTTAAAAGGAATTCAAGTTTGAAATAAAAATAGTTTTCCAAGTTATGAATAAATCGTTGGAAACGTGTTTTGAAAAGCTATAATTAAATCTTTAATTTAAAGACTTAATGAGTTAATCCAATTGAAATGGAAATTGTTTTGGAATCTATAAATAGATCTTTGTGAAACTGGGTGAAACTTTGTGAAATAAATCTTTTCGTTTAAAGGATTTGAAATGGTAATTTGTTTATCCATTTGAAAGAAAAGTTTTGGATTTTAAAAGTTATGACTCAACTTAAATCCCATATCCATATGTTTTTTTTAATATTGCGCTCATTATTCGGTTTAGCTGGGAGAGGACCTTGTGTCATATAACCCATTCCGAATAATGATACGATGATATGGATAGCATTTGAAGACCGGTGGTGAACACCGGGTATTTTCGAGATCGAAAGGATTACCCGTCGATTGTCTTTGCACCGAGTCGCGCCGGTACAGAAATTCCTTAAATGATGGGAAGTCCGATCGGGATTGTGAATACCTGGATTTGCAAGGGCTTCTTCAGAAGTGTCTTCGGTTCTGTTCGAACCTAGAACGGACTTGTATGGTTGCATGTCTAATACTACACTTTGAGATATTAAACTGATCTCTATCAAATACATTTCTTCTTGGTGGCGGAGAATTTATTCTTTTAGCTCAACACCCTTCTCTGAGACGTACGAGCTCAGAGGTTACGTAGTTGATATTTATCAGTGATGTACTTCCAATTTGGTAGTGTGGCATTCTGAGTGCTGCTGTGTATCATTTGTTGATCAAAGCATGGCTTTTGTGTAAAGCGTAGCTTTGTAGACGAGACTGCATCAGGACCTCACACCCCGGAAATGGTCAAAACAGGAAAGATGCGGCAAGGTTATGAGGGTCACACCCTTTAGGGTGTGTCATTCCCTTCTAGAAAAGGGTGGTATCATGGTATGGAGCCTAGATACTTACTCATATGGATACTGCAGATATATTACTTTGTGATTGCTTTGTGGTTTAGAGGCGCCTCTGATAAAGGTCCCAAAGGACCGATGGATGGCATGCTCGAGTAGTAGTTACCTAGTTACAAAGGTAACTTGGCCTTGTGTTGATAGGGATCCGGTTAGGTTCTCGGGACGTCCCACCAGTGGCGATCCCATGGACAGTAGGAAGTTCCTTAGCCTGACCATTTGTTGGAAATCCAATCAAACAATACGCGCCTTGTACGGTTTTAGTTGTAGAACCTGCCATTTAAAATGACAGCTATAGTAGGCATAATATCATGGTACCTATGCTGGCTAGGATTAATATTATACTTTCGAAAGGTTTTCCACTATGCACTAGTAATAATGTCAAAAGAATTTTTCTCGTATTAAGCATATTTGACTATCATAAGGAGAAATCTCCTCCAAGTCTGCGTTTGCATTGAATGTGTGGCGGGAGGCCTTATGGTAGTTTCATTTTCCAAAAAGCATTGCGAATTTATTTTAAAATTCTTTTGTCGTTTGTTCTAAAAAGATAAAGCTGTTTTGTTTGCTCACACCAGTCTCATGACTAACCTGGAGTTTATTGTTCCTTTCCTAAACTCTGGGTGCCCACTATTTTCCACACGGAAAGTCTAGAGTTGGGTTTTCCATATAGTCGAATAGTAGGAATTGATTCGATAGCCTTCGAAGGATTTGTGGATCGCTTTTGTTACACTTCAGTTTCCACGACTGCACTTGCTTACCTTTGTGCATCATTATTGGAAGTTCTCGCTAGCTTTGGATTGAAGATGGAGTTCTTGGAGTTGACATTGATGACATTATCTTTCCGCTACTATTTCTTGTATCTCTGATAGTATTGATATCTTTTATATCATTCTATTGTATCATCATTGTATCAAATATTGTATCTAATATTGTATATCGATATATATTCTTTTTCTTCCGCTGTGTTGTACTTAATGTGTTATAAGCTCCGGCGAACTAGATTCGACGTTTGAATCTGCGGCATTTGAATACGAGTGTCGTATTCGGTGCCCATTTTCTAAGGTCGAGTTAGGGTCGTTATAGTTTTAATAGTCTAAAATAGGTTGCAATAGTTTAAATAGTAAAAATAGTTCAAATAGATTAAATTTGATTTAATTAGACTTAAAATGATCTATATAGATTTAAAATAGATTAAATGGATTTAAATTGTTATAACTAAATTTAAATAGAATAAATGAATTTAAAATAGATTAAACAGGTTTAAATTATATTAAATAGATTTAAAATAGATTAAATAAATTTGAAATAAATTAAATAGATTTAATTAGTTTAAAATAGGTAAAATTGATTTAAATTGGATTAAATAGGTTATAATAGCTTAAAATAAATTAAATTAGTTTAAATTGATTAAAATAGTTAATTTAATAAAAAAATAGTTTAAATTAGTTAAAAACAGATTTCAAAGTTATTTCCAAACATTTCTAATAACTCAATTCTGATAAATTCATTTATATTTGACACTTTAACTTTTAAATTCCAATTTAAATCCTTTGAACAATTCATTAAATCAATTCCAATTTCAGCATTAATGCTTGGATTATCGAAAGTAGTTAAGTTTATATAAATACATTTCTTTTTCAAACATTACAATTAACTGAATTCAAAATCTAAAGAATTTAAAATCATTGAATTTAACTAATCCGGTGTCCGTATATAATTTTCTACCCTATGGTCAAGTGATACGGATATTTATCATTTCAATCCGCAATTTAAAATTTTACGGTTATATATCATTTCAAACCGCAAATCCCAAATTAAATAAAAATCCATAAAATCGCCCAAGTCTATCATTTCAACTCATAACGATTTTTCCTTATTCTATAGATCATTCGGGTATGTATCATTTTAGCACACAGGGAACTTGGATGTTATAACAACGTCAAAATACAACATCTAGTCATCCTATATCAACAATCAAACTTCCATCACAGTCCCTCCTAGAAGAACTACAGTGTACGTTTACAAGATGAAGTATTCGAGTGTTACATATTGTCCGTAATTTAGGTGAAAGTTAATCAGTCGAAGTCTCGCCTGATTCCGATTCAATATGAAGAAGTCATTACAATATGACTAAAAAAATAGTGGCTTCTGCACTAGGTGGAGTTCATATATGGGGATGTAGTAGCCTACTATTTTCTAAGCACAACTGTCAGTCCCATTGGAGAACTACAATGTGCGTTCACAAGATGAAGTATCCGAGTGTCACATTCTGTCCGTAATTTAGATGGAAGTTAATCGGTCGAAGTCTCGTTTGATTCCGAGTCAATATGAAGAAGTTATTGCAGTCTGAACAAAAAAATACCGGCTTCTGCACTGGGTGGAGTTCATATATGAGGATGTAGTAGCCTGTTATTTTCTAAGTACAACTGTCAGTCCCCTTGGAGAACTACAGTGTGCGTTCACACGATGAAGTATCGGAGTGTTACATACTGTCCGTAATTTAGGTGGGAGTTAATCGGTCGAAGTCTCACCTGATTCTGAGTCAATATGAAGAAGTTATTGCAGTCTGAATAAAAATATAGCGGGTTCTGCACTAGGCAGAGTTCATATATGGGGATGTAGTAGCCTGTTATTTTCTAAGTACAACTGTCAGTCGCATTGGAGAACTAAAGTGTGCGTTCATACGATGAAGTATCCGAGTGTTACATTCTATCCGTAATTTAGGTGGGAGTTAATCGGTCGAAGTCTCGTTTGATTCCTAGTCAATATGAAGAAGTTATTGCAGTCTGAATAAAAATAATACCGGCTTCTGCACTAGGTGGAGTTCATATATGAGGATGTAGTAGCTTGTTATTTTCTAAGTACAACTGTCAGTCCCCTTGAAGAACTACAGTGTGCGTTCACACGATAAAGTATCCGAGTGTTACATACTGTCCATAATTTAGGTGGTAGTTAATCGGTCGAAGTCTCACCTGATTCCAAGTCAATAAAGAAGTTATTGCAGTTTGAACAAAAAAAATAGCGGCTTCTGCATTAGGTGGAGTTCAAAAATAGGGATGCGATGACCTGTTATTTTCTAAATACAACTATCAGTGCCCTGGCAGAACTACAGTATGCCTTCATAAGATCAAGTATCCAAGTGTTTCATACTGTCCATAATTTAGGTGGGTGTTAACCAATCAAAGTCTCGCCTGATTCCGAATTAGCATGAAGAAGTTATTGCATTCTGAACAAAAAAAATAACTGCTTCTGCACTATGTGAAGTTCAAATATGGGGATGCAGTGGTCTGTTATTTTATAAGTACAACTGTCAGTCTTTATGAAAAACTAAATTTTATGTTCAAAATTCTTATTTTTCAAATTTATATTAAAATTTAATGTTTTAATGAATGGGTAAATGAGTTACCCACTTATAGCCCTTTTAAAAATGGGTCAACCCTATCCATAACTCATTTAATAAAATTCGTAAATGGATTGTCCTGACCCATTTAAAAGTAGGATAAATAGGTTGGGTTAATGGGTTGGGTCATATTGACAGGTCTACTCTTGTTTCCCCTTTCACATACTCATTTAATCCGTCCCCCCCTTTTTTTTTACTATTTTATTCATTTAGTTTTATTTTTTTTCCACGAAACTAAACAGGAGCTTATGTCATAGTAGTATACACGTTTGAGTCGAGCATGGAAATCAAAAACTCCACGCGTTGACGTGAGTTTAACTAGTCCTCTCGTTAGGACTAAATACGATTTAAAAAAATACTTTCACCGACGACAAACGTTAGTACTATTATCGTTTACGCCTACTGCAAATGGAGGTTTGTTATCACCTACGGCCACAGGCCGGTGTATTATTATCGGCAGGTGAGGGTGACTAAAACAAAAAATTTATAATTTCTGAATTCGATTTTGGTTAATTTCACCATTAGCCTTAAATGGGGTAAAATGGGTATAAATATGATTTTATTTTAACATGGAGTGTGAAAGAAGAATATTGCTTTGCATATAGAATTGGCCAAATCTGTATTCAAGTCACTTATTTCTCAAATAAGTTCTCATTCTTGTTTATTTCATCCATATACAAATTTGTTTACAACATATATAAAAATAATAAAAAAATCATTCGTTGTAAATTTTATTCGAGTTCATTTATTTTCTGAAAGTAATTAATTATTTTATACCGCTCAGAAATATACTTTTCTTTATTAAAACATCTCTTTTATCTACCATTAATAAAATAGTTCTTATTTACTAAAAACAATATTTCCACTTTCTCTACCACCGTAATTTCATAAGTTTTATTAAATAATAATAATAATAATTCAATTTCGAGTTGTCCATCCATGCATAGTTTGAGATAAAATTCGTCTCCTTTAGAGATAATATGTATTTGGTTTGCCATTTAAAACGCCGAACCTTAAGCACCTTTTCTACACAAGTCTTTTGTGACAATCAAAGAATACTGCACAAACCATCAAAGTGTATTTTGATCTTAAAACAAAAGAAGCGTATCCAAGATCTTTCATTTCAAAATTATTAAAATAAATTTCTTGGTTTCGAGCAACATACCTTAGTCGTTAACGACAAGGAATATGTCGTCAACATGTAGAACCAGAGATATAAATTTACTATTGTTGGACTTTGGATATAGACAATTACCAATGATGTTTGCCTCAAAGCCATAAGAGATGATCATATGATGAAATTTTGGATACCGTTGATGAGAGGTTGAGCCACATATGGATTTTCGTAACCCGCAACCATATTTTTTAGTTTTTGAACACATTTTTCTTGTTGCACCATACAAATTATTTCCTCAATGTCTCTATTGAGAAATGCAATTTCGACATCCATCTGATAACTCGATCAAAATATGCAACGAGTGCTAAAATAATTTTAAAGAAAAAATCACTTTTAATTGATTTCTTTAGTGGCACTGAATCCTAAGATTGTTGAGAACATTCTTTTGAAATATAAACCTCAACTTGAAAATGCTTTATTCAACATTTTGTTCTTCCAATTTCGAATGCACACTTGTTGACTAATTAAAAGAATGGAACCATTATAAAGGCAGAAAAACCAATCTAGTAGGAACCAGTGCCGATGATACTTAAAAACAACGTCTCTCGCTCTATTTCTATCGCCAAACTCAACATCATTAGAAAAATTGTTGTGGTTCCCCAAACAAAAAATTTCTTAGTGTAGAACCATAAGACTTATATACCCTAAATTGCTTAGTATGACCAATGAAGTAATTGTTCATTATTTAGAAGTTCGGTTTTCCTCTAATTGGCCTGTAAGGCCTTGCTAACGTCTCCAAATGCTTGTCAAGCTCATAAATTATTTCAATAACCGCTTTACTAGGTTTTGTATTAAATATATAAATCACTTTGATTCTATATTAACACAATTAACGAACCATAATGTTTTTAATGTGTCATATGCTATAACAAAGCAAAATGTAGAAACTTATAAACTCATTTACAAGGTTACTTACATTGTCCATTAGGAAATTGTTGATAAAATCCAATATGAGTGGTCTCACATGTAAACTAAAGCCAATTCTATTCGTACACCAAAAATTGCTACACACACTAAAAATTATAATAAATTACGATACACCAAATTTTACTTTACATGCATCACGTCTTTTACAAAGTTACCCTTATTCTTATATTTACTCTTTCAAACTTAAAACTTATTTACACAAAATTAGAAATACCTTGTACAAAGTTAAGTTAAAACGCAATAAAATGGACGTTGGTTTTTGCACTAATATTGTAACCTTTTTAAAAAAAATTCAAAATTTTCTTAATTTTAACCAAATCAAATCTAATTTTAGAAAAAATAAACACTTTTAAATTACAGCTGAATGTTATCATAATTCAAATTTTAGTTTCACAATAAAATAATTCATTAAAGTTTTCATCCAAATATATAGATTTGTCCAAATTTCATTAAATTTAAGGCTAATTCGATGGATTATATGAAAATGATCAAAAAAATGCAATTAAGAAAAATGGCATTTTAATGATAGATTTTCGTAGGAAAATAACAGTGTGTTAAAGTGATTTTTGATGTGTGAATAAAATTTACTGTAAATTAAACATATAATGTCATATTTTCACTAAGCCTAATCAAAGTGATCAATTGAGTCTTAATTATTATGTAATTAAATATTGTGTAGGCCCAAGATATTATCATTATTTGTTGAAATGGCCAAAAATTGAAACTGTTAATACTACAAGTAAAGGGTATCATGCCAACTCACACAATCTATTTTTTTTTCTACACCCTTTTCTATAGAGAAATATAGTTTGGGTGATCAAATTCAGCTTGAAGTCACTAACATAGGATCTAAAAATAGCATGATATAGGAATATTCTACCCATTATATGCATTGCGGGTCCAACATGTTTAGTTGCCCTAGCCGAGAATCGAAGGGAAAACAGCGATAAAAATAGGTAGTGGTAAAAAATGAAGTAGATGAGTGTTTGATCTTGCACCAACCAATTCAACATAAGGCAGTAACCACTTGGACAACACATACAACTTAAAATAATACTATCATGTCTATTATAATTATAAACGATTCCTCCTCAACTATTGCCCTTCTTCCTGACTTCTACTTGTGTTGTCCAAGGCGAATGTCTCGCATGCCTTACCCTTGGGTCGGGCCTGATTATATGTTACAAAATAACTAACTTTATTCAGGCCTATCAGAGTAAAAATCTATGAAGTACCAACTTTGCGATCACCGTATACACTTCAAATCGATCATCAGCATATGATCAATAACGACCTGTTGTTTTCTTCAGGGAACTCATTTTAATATTTCTATATAAGTGGACGTATTTTTGTTATGATTTGGTATAATATGTCAACTGAAACAGTCTTATATTCTTGCATTCACTGTCCCATGAATGAATATGTACTTCATTAAGTATTGAGAAAAGTAGTCACAATCAAAGATGTGCAAACATCAATGAGGTACTCAGAGCAAAGAAAGAAAAACACGTACTATCACATAACATGAAAACTGATAACAGCGTTGTTTATAAAGAAACAAATGTGAAACATAATCAACGTTCTAGTGAGCTTCCTCCTCCTCACAGTGTTTAGTGTATTCTGTTGGACCCATCAAGGCTTCAAGCTCAGATGGGTTGCTTGGTTTGAGCTTGATCATCCACCCGTTCTCATACGGGCTTGAGTTGACCTTTAACCCAAAAAAAAGAAAAAAGGTTAGTGTTTAGTAATTTAAGAGACAATGATAGTAAAACATGATGCACTTACCAGACCAGGTTTTTCAGTAAGCTTGGTATTGACTTCGACGACTTCACCAGAAATTGGAGAGTTGACATCACTTGTTGCTTTTACACTCTCAACCGCCCCAAAGCTCCCTCCTTTCGCCACTGCTGTTCCAGTTTCAGGTAAGTCAACAAACACTACTTCTCCCAGATGATCCTATTCATAATATATTTGCATAATACACACCATTTATGGTATTAATAATAGTATGTGTATAATATATTGAGCACTCGTACGCATAATTATGTTTACCTGAGCATGGTCTGTAATGCCTATGGTAGCCACAGAGCCTTCATGCTTCACCCATTCATGTGATGGACTGTACTTCAACCCTTCCAAAACTACAAATATAATGTTTAATACTTCAGATTATATGGAAGTTTGATTCAGAAAAGGTACTACGGAAATAAAAGAAAATGTGGAATACCAGAAGAGAAGCATCTTGAAATGGAAAGAGCCGAGAGAGGTGAAGTCCTTAAGCATGAAATTTTGAGAGCATTGGCAGTTGAAGATGCCCACAACTTAAGAGCCATTGCTTATCTTTTGTTTTAGTAAGTTATATGAGCTAGAAGGAGAAGGGGAGTAAAGGCTTAAGAAAAGGATGAATGGATTGGGATGATATTGTTATGTATTGGTTGGTGCGTATTGAAAGCCTCATCCTCGGCTATGCTCATTTTATTATATGGATAACTAAACACAGGCTCACCATATTCTCTATTTAATTATCGGTTTCGGAAAACAATCTATTGAAGCTGAGTCTACAATGTTGTCAGAAATATTGAAGTACATTGCGAAGTATATTTATAAACTCTTTTATATATATATATATATATATATATATATATATATATATATATATATATATATATATTGTTTCCTTTTTTGTCAGCTATTTAACGATGTTTTACAATCTTACTGCAAGTTTGCAGTGAAAAGCAACCAAACTCAGCGTGATAAATTTATTTCAACCATGATTTTGTATGTCAAATAACAATTTACTAAGGTAGCAATTACAATTTATAATACTGGACCATACTATGCAACAGTGAAACAATATTCTTGAGGAAGGCAATGTAGCGTAGGGCTATTAATGGATACCCGAAAAATTCGAAATCCGTCTGAATCCGTATCCAAAAATACAGATAGTATCCGATATCTGAAAAGCAGATGCGGAATCCGATATCCGAAAAGAATTTCAAATGCGAACGCGAATATGAGTATATCCGAAAAATATCGTCCTATCTGAAACTAAGTATATTTCTAATAATTATTATTTTAAGTAGACGACTAAATTAAATTATAACTAAAATTTAGTACCTATTTCAATTTTTCAAAGGAATTCCATACGAACCGTTAGATTCCATGCAAACCGTCCTATGTACCGACCTAAAGGCATTTTGATCATGTTTTTATTGGCAGGAAATATTAAAAAGCTATGGTGGATGGAAGAATGAACAAATATTATCTATTGTTTTAGTTCGTCTTCTGTTTATTAGAATTGTTATAATATCGTATGAACTTTTTGGCATTATGTATGTTGCTATTTTGTCATTTGAATTGTTGTAATATCGTATGAACTTGTTTGACATTATATGTGTTGCTATTTTGTCATTTGAAAAACTGATTAGTATTGTAGTTTGTGTGCAATGTCATTTGAGAAAGTGATTGTTTTAGCTGTAATGTTTTAGTTCAAAAATATTAGTATAATAAAAATCTTATTCATTTTCGGATGCAGATATTTCGAATATTTTTGAATATCCGAAAATATCTGTTTTTTATTTTCGGATGCGAATAATTTCGAATATCCGAAAAATATCCGCGGATGCGGATACGGATGTCAATTCTCCGATATTCGCGGATATCGGATGTGGATGCGGATTTAAATTTTCGGATGCGGATGCGGATGCGGATATAGCCATATCCGCATCCGTTTGCATCCACTGACAGCCCTAATGTAGCGGGTTTATGTCTGAACCCGTCCGACTGTTTCTATTTTGACCCATCAAGACTCGTTCCATTAAGTCATCGAGGCAGGTAGACTACTAACTCCTCTTGAAAGCTTAGGTTCATGGATTGGATTGGGACTTGGCAAACATGCCACAACCTGACCCATATTTTGAGAGTTCATAGTATCAATTAATTATGATTTGTTGACCAATTTAAACAGAAGTGTATATAATTACGTATTGTTCTTTCAATGAGTGCTAGTATTTTGAAATACTAAGTTGCATTATTATTAACTGCATAATGGAATCTGCATATTATTTGAATTGTAATTGAGCACATCAATTTTTTTCACACCGTACACATCTATGATCAAAATATTTTTTAATATCTACTTTCTTACATATAAAAATATTATTGTATATATGTAAATTGGAATACAACTTTTGAGTGGACGCATAATGATGCGCTGAGTCTTGGAGAGGGTCAGGTCTTATCATAACTGGTACTGTTCTCTTATGACAAAAATCTAATCCTGCACCATGTTAATGGGGCGAGTTTGAGGCCGGGTTCTAAGAAACCCGAGTCGGGTATGAGGCATGAAAAACCCACCCCATTCAGTTCATTTATCATTCCTAATAGTAATAACCATTTCAAGCTAGGTTTTATAAAAAAAAAATCTTATCTTGTGAAGAATTAACGGTCTCTATTTTCTCATGTATCTTAATGAGATTTTAAGTTAAAGGGTTTCACAGCCTAAGGTAATAAGTTTCTAGGGTAGCACTTCAAAATAATTGGTTTTAAGGACACAAAATAAGAGAAAATATCCTTTTGATTAATAGGAAAATGATCCTTTCATTTATCATTTTCTAATTCCAAAGATATAAAGATAAAATAAAATATCATTTTGTAGTGAGGAAAGAAAATACTTTCATTTACCATTTTTTCCTATAAAATGATACTTTCTTTTATCTTCTTTCCTAAAAATAAATTATTCTACGATGATGTTAGACTTATTACCATGGACCTAGAAACTCTTCGGCCTAATTTCCATTACCTAAAGAGAAAATCTTAATAATTAGCATTACAAAGCAAGTAAGTACCTTCTTATGTTGATCATAAGCTACAGTATACATGCACAACTTAATGGACATAAGGAATGAATAATCGATAACTTTGTTGCTCTTATAACTGATATGTATGATGTTATAATTCTATATATTTCGTCTTTTTTTTAAAAAAAATATAGGAAACTATTGTTATATGTTACTAAATATTTTTGGGCTTATGTTATTTAAAATGTGCAATTCAAGTATACATCTAATCAAACAGGAAGATGATAGCTTGGTGTTGGAAAAAAATGGAAGCTCAATCAGAGTTACAAACTAAAAGTTATATGAAGTTTCATAAGAAACAACCATCATAACAGTCTACCAGTCAAATATTTGCATGCCATTGGTCAACCTATGAATGAGCAGTTCTTTGCAGACCAAGTGCGAAACGTAACTGGTCACCACTAGTTGACCAATCATGCGCTACGGTGGATAGTATGAGTCATACATTTTTCGAGAGCATTAGGAGCTTGAGATTGACTATTAGATTAGAGTATTCATTCATTTGAGCATTTTATTTTCGAACTTATGGTTATGACGAGAGATGGGATAAGTAGAGTCTGGGGGAAGTTAATAAATTTAATAGGTTGTACAAAATGATGGATGAGATACAGCTTGTGATGTCTAATAACTAAGAGTATTAGGACTCAAATGCATGTAATAGTTGATGAGAGGCTTTTTTTAAAGGTAAAGCCTCCATTAGACAATGACATGATGAAGAAAGAAAATGAGTGCAAACACGTCATGGATAATCAAAGTATTCCATATATAAAATAGTACATCGAGAAAATCTTTCCTCAATATGGGATGGAGAAGGAAAAACCATTGGTACTTCACTAGTTCTTTATTCTTGCTATATAAGGACATGTCTCCGACGTCAGATGAAGAAAAGAGATATATGTTTGTTACCCTTATTCTAGCCTACAAGGTATATTAACATTTTGATGTATGTGAAGGTGTCTACAAGGCCAGATTTAGCTCATGTAATTGGCGTAGTGATTAGATATATATCTATCCCAAACAAAGGAATTTTGTAGATGGTGAATTGGATTCTTAGACACTTGAGAGGTGGTTTACATTGGCTTGCTATACAGTGGAGTTAATAGTGATATAGTTAAGAGTGGGGCCTAGCGACAATTATGTAATTTGACTATATGACTTGGATCTTATAGTGAATCTTGTTCAAAATAAAGTAAGTTCTTGGTTTTATTTTCTATTGTATATATTGTTACATTGGGATATAAATAATGTTATAAATTCGTTAGATACATACAAGTATAAATCCTTAGAAAAAGCATTTAAATGATTGCAATAATGATGTGTTCATAACCATGAGTATTGAATAGATAAAATAAATACTTGTCCATAAATGTTTCTAGTCAAGATGTATTGAGAATGAAATATCGATATATCCCTTGAGACTTATGTACATAACGCTCTCCATATAATAGATGGTGAATTACTCATGACCTTAGGTGGCATCAAGGGGTTACACATGTGTAGTGGTTTATAAGAATTATAGAACGACTCACGGAGAATCTTCTATAGGTTAAAAGCCAAATAGAAGATGTTAACGAATTTCTTCGTTAACCCCAAAAGTGTAGGGAAAGTGGAGTTGGTTAAGGGATTTCTAAGTTAATCCTAGTTGAAGTCATTAGGAAGGAGTATGCTCGATGTCAGATTCAAAGACATCTTAGTCGAACGTCATAGAGGAACCAAATCAATATGCAAGTCGCAAGTCACAAGTCAAGTAAATATGCAAGCTACAAGCCAAGTCAATTCGATATGTAAGTCACAAAGTATATCAAATATGCTATGCCATAATTCAATATTCAATCCCTATCTCTACACTAGCCAATATTCAGTCACAAGTCAAGTAAATTATAGGGGTAGGTGAGTAGCATTGCAGCTTTAGGTCTACATCGCTGGTCTTCAGTGTCAACAATGTTACACGAAATTAGCTTCGTGTTGTGCGGTTAAGCTTTGGTGTTGCTTCGGTAGTATTCATCATTCTTAATCTTATGTACCGAGATGCTCTTGATTGATTACCAGTAGCATCAGTTGAAAGCGACACTGAAGATTTACGGCACTGATAGCTTCTATGGACATTGACGGTCTTCTCTATCAACATCGCATATGTAGCCCATATAGTCATTGACGACTTTAACACCTATAAATTTAATTAACATTATTTAGGAGATTTAATGAGATAAACTAAATAGAATAATGTGATATATAGTGTGATAAGGAATTGAGATTTGATAATCAACTTGGTCAAGCCATAATTAATGAACTAATTAGTTAATAAGATTGTTTTATGACATAAGAATAATATATATATGAGCGGGATAATTTAGGAATAGAGAAACCTTTCATACTTTAAACTCTCCCTCGCCCCTATCATTCTCACATTCAAAAAACATAAGCAACCAAAAGAATATAAGGAGACCAGCAATTGCTAGGGGCCAAATCACGAAAAATCTAAAGGAGATTAAAGAGCAGAGTTAGGAAAACTAAATCACTCATCAAATCTCAACTCTATTATCAAAATGAAGGCGAATAATAATGAAATCGTCTCACTTTTTTCTTGTTTGACTCTGAATCTTATGGGTTTTGATTTGTTTATGTTAATATAATATGCCATGTTAATCTTGTCAACGTTTGGATAGAATAATGATTTATTAGAATTTTATGGAATTGTTTAAATGAGTTTAAAGGATAAAACTAAATATTTTGATCACTAAACAATTTGATTTTTGCATATGTCAACTAAAATATTATTTTTGAAATGGGTTTTCAATTTCATAATTTTCCAAATTTAAGAGAATATTTTAGAAATTTCCTAAGGAGGAAATTGAGTTATTTTCGGGTTTTAATTATTTAAAATTATTAATAACAGAGTTTGGTTCTAAAAAATTTATATGATGAAGAATATGGATTTTTGAATATTTTTTTAATTTTTAGGGTTTTTTCGAAGTGATTTCGACTTATTATGAAATTATTATGCTAGATAAGCATTTAAATGGATAATTAATTAAGGATATTAATTATTATTTTTAAAGTATGCCTGAGACTTGAAATCCTGAGTGCGGTAGGTTTCTTTAAAGATTTTGGTAAACAAATTTTATTATCCAACACGAATTTGACAAATGGTAAGATTTGGTGAAAAATATTTACTTCTAACAGAAATAAACCAGTTTTTCATGTTAATTATGATGATGTCATGTCGCATATATCTTCTTCGAGCCTAAAGGAATGCCGCCTCTATGAACATCGACGTTGATATTGAGGGAAGCATATGATGGCTGCTCAGTAGCAATGGAATGATTCCATGAGTGTCGACGTCGATAGTATTGGCAACTTGTAGTTGGCGGCAACATGTCTTCGTGGTATATCAAAATCCCCGCACCTCTTCACCTATGTTTTAAATGGTACGTGTTTTATCCTTGTCATGTAATCCTTGCTGCATTTGTTTTAAAGGGGCGGAGACGCCACGCATTAACAAATTCAACAATGTTTTGACTTCGACTCTCTCTCTCTCTCTCTCTCTATATATATATATATATATATATATATATATATATATATGTATGTATATATATATGTATGTATGTATGTATGTATGTATGTATGTATTAAGCGACATAGTAGCTGATAAGTATGTTTCTATACTGTCGCAGCTTACCTTAACATCGCCTTTTATCAAGGATGGCAAAATCCATTTATATTGCTTTGATAACCAAGTAAAGCGGAATTACCGCCGAAGTTATTGAAGTTTACATTGTTTTAAATAGGTGGATAGCCTACATTTTATGAAAGCCGACACCATCATTTTGATAAAGATTTTAATACTTAAAAGGATTTAAGTTTTGGTCTTCGAACTTCGATAGAGGTCGATGAATGGTATTGACACCGCATGTCTTAAATTTTTTAATAAAGAAGAAGTGCCTTAAGCTTCCTAGTTGAAACTATATTGTCGTCGACATTGATCTAAACTGACCTATTTAAAGTGGCAACTTTGTAAGCTTTTGTTGAATATAAGCATGGTAATATATAAAGTGACTTATAAATGGCACAAGTCTTTGGTAACATAATGAGCTATATATTTCCTTGTATTAAATATGGAATAAAAGGATTAATCATATATCATTATGGAAATGTTTTCAAAGATTTAACGATGGAAAAGCCCAAGTTTTGAGCTAAAGTTACCAAAGGGATTATTGCTTAAGATTAAGTAATTATGAGACATGAAAGATTATTTATTAAACATAATTGAATGATGGATGTTATATCTTCTTCTGTTTATTTGATCAGTTATTATGCATATTGTTATTATCTTGCTGACATCATTTGTGACCCATAACTCCATTTTAGAGTGTTAAGGGGCAGAATAACTACCTAGGTTGACTCAATAGTGAGTGTAAACAGAATTAAATCTTGAGCGATTAGAATTGCGTCTAGGATATCATGTAGATCAGAAGCATAAGATGCCTAGAAATGATCAAAAAATTATTGATTTAGACAGGTTATTGGACGGGTCCAATAGGTCTATAGTTAGCCCATAAAACCTATGTCATAGAAATTTTATTGGAAGGGTCAATAGATTCCTAGTGATCCCGTGAAAACTATCTTGGGATGATGTTATTGATAGAAATTAATAGGTTCATAGTAAGCCCATGAAAACTATTACTTGAGAGATGTTAGTGGAGAATCTACTAGGTTCATAGTAAGCCTATGAAAAATGTGAATAGAAGGTTATTGTTAGAAACCAAAAGGTACTTAGTGATCCTTATTAAAACTATGAATTTGGATGGATTGTCCCAAGAATTGAGATAGGTTATTAGTCAGCCAATGAAAACTAATAGGTTCATAGTGACCCTAGAAAAACTATAAATTTGGACAGATAGTCGAATAAATTGGGATGAGAAATCCAGCGTATATTGCATTCTTGCATATCATATATTTTTATGTTTTGACAACTGTAGATGCAGGAGCACAGTATATGGTTAATACATTTTGGTTAAGATACCGGTAAGAGCGAAAACCCATTCTACTTAGTTGCATGGTCTCAAAAGATATTTATTTGGTTTGGGATGGTAGGTTATTATTTACACCAGACTTTTCGTCTGAATTGAAATTTTGTCTTTTCCCTTAAACTCTCGGGTGCTTATTTGAGTACATCGAGAGTAAGGGTTTTAAGGTTTCCATTAGGCGAATGAGCTTTCAGAGACGTGCTGGAGGCATTCTAGCTAATTAGGAGTTCTTATCTGATCCACCGTATATTCGATTTTATTTGAAAATATGTAAGGTCAAAGTTGTAATGTTGCCTAGTATTTAGCTCTAATCGACCAAGTGGGAATCTTCATATGTTGCCCTTGAAGTATTTTGTAATAATTACAATTTCTCTGAATGGGGTTTACGAATAGGATTATGTAAGGATATGAAATAATCTTTGAAATGAAATGTGAAAATTTGTTATTGCACTGTGTTGAATTTTTTTCATATTCATGTGCTTCTGATTATTGATATGATTAACATAGCCGCATTCTGTCATCAAGAATTAATAACAACAGATGGCTGTAGCATCCATAGTAGTTAGTTTTGGGTTTCACAATGAAAGATGTTACAAGGTGGTATCAAAGTATAGGTTTATGATTAAAAGAATTTTAAACCTAAAGAGTTTTTGAAAACAAAATCCTAATGAATCGGAGAAAAAGATTGGAGTATGGGATAATGCTATAATAACATACTTGTATTTGCTATATATAAGTATGTATTCCATCTCAACTCTCCCCCTCTCTTAGACCGTTCATCTATATCTTACTAAGGCTCATATGCCGATTTATGAGAAAGATAGATATGGAAGCAGGAAATGGAAGAGTGAATCTTAGTGGCGGAAGCACCAAAACCAGTGGAAATGCTCGACCCAACACTACGAGGAACCATGGTCGATAGGAAAATGCTAATCAAAATGTTAATGCCAACGTAGGTGCCGCAACCACACCAGTGGATATGAGGACTATGTATCGGTTCTTCATTAATCTGATGGAAGCTGGAGCAGTTGTAGGCGTAGCTGGAGGGAACATGGATAATATGGGAGGATTCAATCTCATAGCACCAGTTGGTAATAACTATGCCAAGCTGAGCCGAGGTTACACCAGTTTGGATGGAAAGCCTTTTATGGGAACTGAAGATGTAATTGAAGTGAAAAACTAGCTGTTGCACTACGAGAGAAATGTCGCTGATTTGGGATTGAATGACAAGCAAAAAAGGAGATCAGTTGCCAGATAGTTGCAAGGAACCGCTTTATTCTAGTGGAATGAAGTTACCTAGGAGTGCCTACAGATGAGTTAACTTGGGTGGATTTTCGAAAGAGATTCGAGGAAAAATTTTTATTTAAGTAGCTAAGTCCATTTTGCTAAGGAAATTTATGGAATTTGAGCAAGGGGATATGGCAGTATTGGAATATTTTGCTAAGTTTGATGAGCTATCTAGATATAGATACACTAACATTGACAACATGATTAAAAGAAATGAGAAGTTTATTCGGGGGTTAAGGCCGGAGATCGCTAAGGCCACCATGCTGCATCTCAGAGTCCATCGAACGTAGTGGTGGAAATGGCTATCCGGAATGAAGAAATGCTTTCTAACTTTGGGAAGGAGAAGTCAGTAAAGACTCAAGGTTCCCAAAGAAAGAAAAAGAAGTTCTTTAAGAAGAAGGGAGCTAAGAAGGGCGGAGCTGCCAAGAAAGAGAAAGCTGATGTTGTTTGCTTCAAATGTGAAAAGAAAGGACATTATGCTCATGAGTGTTGGACTGGTAAAGGGAAGAAGATTACATAAAAGAAAAGTGTGAAGTGCTTCAACTGTGACCAGATAGGGCACTGCAAGTACCAATGTCTAGAGCCGATCAGAGCTGACAAAGCAAATTTTTTGCTTTAGGGCCAACGTCTTACAAACCAATTGGTGCCGAGAAAGGAAAGTCTATGATTGAAGGTATGCCTTTGATTAATAGCATACTAGTTAGAGTATTTTTGATATTGGTGCATCACATTGATTTATATCTCAGCGTTTGGTAGATAAGTTATGTTTAGGACCATCATACCTTGTTACTTCCATAAGGATAGCCAATCCAATAGGAGGGTACAAACTCTAGGGATGAGATGCGACCATCTAGAGTTTGAGTTGCTAGGTTATACATTTTCCTGCATTTTTTATGTATTTAATTTTGTAGGCTTTGGGATTATTTTGGATATGGATTGGCTGAGAAAATATGATGCTAGGATATTTTTCCAAAATAGGAAAATATCAGTTAGACACCCTGATATTCGTGATCGAATTATGTACTCAATAGATAAATTAAGCATGGAAATTTGTTCCTTTTGGGAGCAATGGAAGTAGATGATAAAATGAATCGGGTTTTAGTTACAAGTGAATTTGTTGATATTTTTGAACTTATTATAGGACAACTACCAAAATGAGCTATTGAGTTTCGAATAGATCTTGTACCAAGAGCTGAATCCATAAGTCGACCACCTAGTAGGAAGACACCTACCGAGATGAAAGAGTTAACGGTGCAGCTAGTGGACTTAGAAGAAAAGAGTTTTATTAGACCAAAAAGTTTGTCTTAAGGAGTGGCCACAATGTTCATAAAGGAACTGGATGGGTCGTTTAGATTATGCATCGATTATCATAAGTTGAATAAAAAATGATAAAGAATCGACATCCTTTGCCAAGAATTGATGATTTATTTGATCAGTTAGGTGGAGCCAAAGTATTTTTCCTATTGGATTTGGCAACAAGGATCCATCAATTGAGAGTGGCGGAGGACAGTATTCCTTTGACGGCATTTTGATTGAGGTATAGTTCGTACGAGTGGTTAGTAATGCTGCTCGGATTGAGTAATGCGCCTGCTTTCTTTATGGATTTGATGAACCAGATTTTCCAGGAGCACTTGGATAGGTTCAAGTTGGTGTTCATTGATAACATTTTGATATATTCTAAGGATGAAATAGGTCATGAAGTTCATCTTAGATTAATGCTAGAGACGCCGAGGCAACATCAACTGAAAGAGAAGTTTTCAACGTGTCATCTTTGGAAGAAAGTGGTAAAGTTTCTTGGTCATATAGTTTTGAAAAATGGGCTGTCAGTCGATCCAGCTTAGGTCAAAGTTGTTAATAATTGGAAAAGACTTGAGACGGTGACTGAAATAAGAAGTTTTCTTGGACTAGCTATCTATTACCAAAGATTTATTGAGGATTTCTCGAGGGTAGCAGCACCCCTGACTAGACTAAACGGAAAGGACGTAAAGTTTATTTGGTTTGATAAATGTGAGGAAGCATTCCTTGATTTGAAGTATTTGTTGACTAATGCGCCCACGTTAGTTGTTCTAGATAGGAATCAAGATCTAGTGGTGTATACAGATGCATGTGGAATAGGGTTATTGATGCAAAGGGGTAAAGTGATTGCCTATGTTTCTCGACTGCTTAGACCACATGAAGTTAGATATCTAACTCATGATTTGGAGTTGGTTACGTTAATTTTTGCATTGAAAGTGCGGAGACACTATCATTTGTGAGAAAGAATTGAATTGTACACGGATCGTAAGTCTTTAAGATGTTTATTCTCTTGGAAAGAGTTGAATATGAGACATTAGAGTTGGCTGGAGTTTTTAGCAGCTTATGATTTCGGTACTGAGTATACACCAGGGAAAGGAAATAAAGTTGCGAAAACCCTTAGTAGAAAACATCAGAATATGGTGTTAGCTATGTTGGCAGAATGGAAGGATTTAGAGGCGTTGACTACTTGTAATGTGCAATTAAGATCGACTGCCAGTTCTAGTCAAAGTATAGCCGTGTTATCTTGCTTGGAAGTTAGACCAGTGTTGATTGAAAGGATTGCTTCTAAGGAGAGAGATGATCCACTACTAGCCGAGAGGACTAGAATATTGGAAAGTGGAGCCGAGATCAATGATCTAAATGGTTTCGGTCTTGACCAGAGAGGATGGCTAAGGAAAAGGGATGATTATGTGTTCCAATGTTGGAAACCAAGGAGGGAAGTATAGGATCTAGATTAACCCTAGAGGGGGGTGAATAGGGTTATAGCAAATTTTCTTGAATTAAACACAAAAAAACTGCAGAGAAATAAATATGCTAAAAAATAAATCACACACAAAATTTACTCAGCTTCGGCAATCCCTGCCTACTGCTGCATTCCCAGATTTCTATTAGAATTAAACCGTCTCCCGCTTACAAACACTCTTACGGACTCGCACACCCTGCTACCGCCTATAGAGTTTTGCAAACTCGCACACCCTGCTCACTGAACTAATTCTAACTAGACAATCTGACACTACCTAAAACCTAGGTGGTGATTTACCAAGACTTGATTCGAAAAGAGCAGATAAAAATAAAACTAATAAACAAAAAAACCCCTTAATAAAAATAAACCCTAAAAATAAACTAAATCCCTTATTGCAAAAATAAACTAAAGCCCCTTATAATAAAACAAGGCCGGCCCAATTCGTCTGCCCGTTCCTTTTCTTTTGCTATTGAAAAATTGCGGCCGTGCTTTCTTTGCACTCTGAAATTAGGGATTTGTTCCCTTGAGAAAATTAGGGATTTCTTTAAATTCGATTCTCTGGTTTGTGTTGCTCTTGCTCGCTGCTTCTCTGATGATTGATTCTCTGGTTGCTTTACTTGCGCTCGTTCGCAGCTGCTCCTCTGTTGATCGTTTTGTGAAATTAGGGCTTGGTTGCTTTGAAACGATCGAATCTGATTTTTCTTCTGGTATGTTATTTGTTGCTTTCTGGATTGATTGCTTGGATTTGATTGTTCTTTTTTGCACACCGCCTATGATGATTTTGGGTGTGTATTTATATGAATTCCGAGACCCTAGAATTTGTTCGTATCAATTCGACACTATCCTAATTCTTGGTTTCCTGATATTGTTACAACTTGATACGCTCGGTTTTGATTTTGTAACGTTCGATTTATCTTGTTTGATATGGCAGAAACTTTCCTCTTTTACTTTTCTTTGACTATTTCGAAGATACGCACCTGAATTTTTTAAACACGAATTTTATCACTTGACTTCGAGTTTGTTTCCATTTGTTCATCTCGACTTGTTTGCGTCTGCATTGAATTCGAACTTTACTCCTGATCTAAATCACATTGTTTCTCGACTTTGGATACTATCTTGATGTTGTCTGGTTGTTCACTGGTAATCGACGTTTGTGTAGTTTCCACTATCGTCTTTGTTGCATTGAGTTGTCTGCTGTCATTAATACTTCCATGTATCACTGCACCGACTCATGTATTGTAGTCTTCATGTATGCACTGTTTCAAGTATGCTTGTTCTCTGCATTTACTTCAAATGTGTTGACTTTTGTCAGATGCTATTTCATGTTTCACTCATTTGCATCACCATGTTTGAATCTTGATATTGTAGTGTGATACTTCATTGCTTGACCTGTCTGGTTCATCTTGTTTGCTGTGGCATTGTAGTTTGCATTATTGCTGCTACCTGTACTTGTAGTTGTTCAACCTGGTTTGCCTAGATTGTTGTTGAGTTGATATACTTGTGATTTCACTGGCTTGTTGGGTTTCTCTTGAACTTGGGTGAACTGATGTGTAGTCATGTCTCTGGTGCACAGTTTTTACAGTTACATTGTCTTCAGTTCACTAGACCATTTGTATACATACGTTCATGTATGTATATAGATATATGTTTCTCTGTTGTACTTTAGTTTCTTTGATGTTCTTTATGTCGGCATCTTGTAGTCGAGTCTACATAAGTGAATTGGGTCTTGTTGGCTTTCATTTTTGAAACTCTGTTTTGTACTGAGTCTTGATATCATTTGCTTCTACACGCTTGTACTTGTGTAGTTGCACTGCACTGTTGCCTTGAGCAGTTGTTGACTGTATCACCATATATCAGTTATACTTGTTGCAGTCCTGTCCACTGCCATGTCCTGTTGCACATGCTTACAATTGAACCGAGTTAAAGTCTATGCACTGACTTGTGCTCTTGATCATTCACTGTTTGTTATTTGAACTTGATGTTGTGTACACTGATACTCCTCTCTGATTTTGCTTTGGTCATGACACTGTAGTTGTATACTTGGGCTTTACTGAGTTTGTTGTTGCATTCATGTCTGCTGTCATTACTATTTTGAGATCATTGTTGCATTGTGTTGGTCTGGCTTGAACTTGATTGTTACAGTATTCATGTTGTTGTGCATTGATTCTGGTTTGAGCTTCTGTTTCACTAGTATTAGTGATGTTGCAACTGGTTTGGGCCTGATTTTGTTTTAGCATACTTGGTGGTCATTTTGTACTTCTGGTCTTTGTTTGGTTCGTGATCATTTCATGTTGATTTTTGAAATTTCACTTGAGTTGAATCCAGTTTCAAAACTCGGGTTTGACCTTGTGCTCACCTGTCCCTGTAGCATTATCAAGTGTATATTGATGTGCACGGCCTTGTGGCATGTACAGTGATACACTATACATGTCACATTGTTCGTGTGTGATGAATTCAAATGTAAATGATGACGAACAACCCAAATAACTGAGGCAAATAATATTTTCAAAAATCCATATTTTATTTTATATTGCAAAAATATTTCTTTTTCAATTTTACCGCGTTAGTGAATATTTTTGCAGATTTCTCAGATGCTGGATTCTAACTGGAATGAATTTGAAGATAAACATGAGTGTGAGTGATATGTAGTGAGAAATTTATGTAAATTGAATTGTGATGTAATTAGAATCAAAATTGTATATGTATAGTGAGAGCTTGAATTTGTACTATTCAAAATTGTAATAAATATTTGTTTGAATAAAATTTCTGTTTGAATTCAAATTCTGTGTAATTTATTTTATTCAACAAATATTTATTTAATCTATGAAAAATAAAATAGTACATTAACAAATACATTTAAATGAATGTATATATGTTTATTATCATCAAGCAAAAATCATATAAGCGCATATTCAACAATCTCCCCCTTTTGATGATAACAAACATATATTTAAGATTTTGACTGTATTAAATGTATTTGGTCAATGATATACTCTAATTGCACCCCCTATTTAAATGCTTCCTCTCTACACGATGCTCCCCCTACATATATGCATACAAATAGAAATATACAAATGCAATCTCCCCCTTTTGATGATAACAAACATATATTTAAGATTTTGACTGTGTTAAATGTATTTGGTCAATGATATACTCTAATTGCACCCCCTATTTAAATGCTTCCTCTCTACACGATGCTCCCCCTACATATATGCATACAAATAGAAATATACAAATGAGCCTAGATGCAAATGGAAAATTATTTGACCTTTGCTTGATTTCATTTGACAAAATCTTAACTTTTCTCTCCCTCTTTTGTTATCAGCAAAAGAATAATAGTGTTAGTGACAATAGAGATAAAGTGATCGATATTAATCATTAAAACTCAATTGAATATAAATATAAAATTTCAATAAAAAAAATCAAACAAAAATCATAACTACCCTCGTTAGGCACATATTCCACTTTTAGAAGTAATGGAAATAATGTCATCATATAAAACCATACAGTTGTATCTGTTTGTGGTACACTTATATCAAGAATTTGAATATCTACTAATCATGCATAACCGTTAGGACTTTTAAATGAGATTAGTAGTATTCCAATTTAATTTTTAAAATGAATTCAAGTATCTTCTAATCACGCATAACCGTGAGGACTTTTAAATGGGATTAGAATCAACTTGTTTATTTAATAAATCAATTTTGATATGCGTTCCATACATGCATAACCGTAAGGACTTTTAAATGAGCATGGAAACACATAGAAAATTCCAAGTAATTCACTCATGCATAACCGTGAGGACTTTTAAATGAGAGTGAATACTTTGGATTTTATTTTGTTGTATAAAATGAAAAACGAATGATTCTTGTTTAAAGTACCACATATCGACAAACTATATTGAATTTTTGATGAGCAATGGTTGATAGAAATATGATAGACATAGAAATGGTTATGGAATCTTTACCCAACAAAAAGTTTTATAACTCTTGTTTGAATTTCTAAAGAAATTTTCCAAATATACTGTCTTGAGTAATGTATGTTAAATATCAACACTTATCACCTTCTCATTCACTATATATCTTTTAGATAATTAGTAGGGAGTCGGAATAGTCAAAATTTGTCATTTAAAATCAATAAAAATGACTAATCTGAAAATATAGTCAAAAAATGATCTTCTCGAAGGGATTATATGAGAAAAAAATCTACTATTTGAAAATTATTTGTAATGAAAAATATGCAGATATTTTCTTTGAAAAACGATGCAGTTGCTAAATGTCTCACCATAAATCACGTTCAACTAGTAAGTTTTCTATCAACTAAATTACCAGTATGATCTGCATCTGAATTTCTCTTTCACTTCAAAACATCACTAATTAAATTTGATAGACCAGACCATGAAGTGTGCATAAAAACTCAAACTCAATTTTTAACAGCATTCTTGAATTTGAATTGAAGTCGTATAAATAATCAGAAACTGTGAATATAGAGTTAGCTGTATTATAACCTAATGTATTATCATCCAACAAAACACTATGTTTAATCCAAACGTATATGTATGAAGTAATTCAAAGAATAGTGTTTTTGGAATAAATATAATTAGCCAACTATGTTGAACAAGTTAGAATCAAAATCATCATCTCTTCACCATCTCAATATTGGCTGATTTTAATTCAGGCTATGGTGCAGATCATCACATTTAATATATCGTTCAAATAGATATACCATTACCTGTTTTACCTTTACGATATTTTTCGTTATTATCCATTGTGATTTTGTCACCTTTATAATAGGCTAAGGAACTTTGCTTTGACGCCCGTTGTGTTTCTGGAACAGCCAAAAAATTCAGAGAACACTGTTGTTGTTCCTTAGCCTGCCACCATACCTACACGATGAAAGATTTTTGTGACCTATTTGTTTTTATAGGTCCATGATTGTTAGTGGCAGAAGCATTGTGAATAAACAATCTCTTTGGAACCCAAACTTGTTTAGTCCTTTTATTCTTGTTCCAATAGACATGAAATTTGTTTGTAGAATTCTTAGGAGTCCAAACTTGTACAAATTTTGTGTTCTTGTTCCTATTACTACAATTTTCAACACGATGTCCAATTATTTCACATCTAGCAAAGACACTCTTGCCTTTTGCATTATCATCAACTTGTGTTTTCCCAAAGCCTGGTCCTTTTCTGTAGTTAGCAAAAATTTGATTTCCCAATAACATGTTGAATGATTTTTCTCCTCTTGAAAAGTTATTCAGAGATTTCTCAAGATTTTGGACTTTGGTTTTTGGTGTTGTGTTTTCAGTTACAAGTGAGGTGCATCTATTTATAAAATCCTTTTTCCTAGTGTCAATGGTTTCCTTAACACTCAAGTTTTCTTTTTCAAGATTCTCAAAGCTATTCTTAAGTCTTGATAATTCTGAATCTAAAATTTTACATTTTTTACAGTCTAGGTTTTGAATATTCTCAAGTTCAGTTTCTAACCTAAAATTATCATGGACACGTTCTCTCCTATCAGATTTCAGTTTTTCAATTTTAGATTCAAGAGTTTCAACTATTTTACTAAGATTACAACATATAAAAACAAGTTCTTTATAAGAATAGTCACCTCCCTCACTGGATTCCTCTGAGCTTGCTTCTGAATCTGATTTTGCCATAAGACACAAGTTAGCCTCCTCTGAGCTACTATTCGAAACTTCCTCTCCTTCTTCATCATCCCAAGTCGCTGCAAAGGCCTTCTTCTTCTTTTTCTTTCCTTTGTTGTTTTTGAGAAGTGGGCATTGTTATTTGAAGTGGCCAGGCTTGTTGCAGTTAAAGCACGTCAGTTCATTATCGGAATTGTCAGAATCTTTTGGCCTATTTCCACTTGTTTTCTTCTTGCGTGGCATGAATCTTGACCATTTTCTAAGATTATTGACAGCCATTGCAAGCTCTTCAATTGGATCTTCTTCTTCTTCATCGCTCTCTTCTTTGCTCTTTAAGGCAATCGTCTTCTTTTTTGATTCGGAGTTGTTGCATTCGTCCTTTGCTTTTAGCTCAAGCTCATATGTCATCAAGTTGCCGATCAACTCCTCCATGCTTAGTTTACTCAGATCTTTCGATTCTTGTATTGCCGTGACTTTTGCCTCAAAGCTCATCGGTAAGACTCGTGCACCTTCCTTACAAGCTCTACCTCAGTGAATACCTTCCCAAGCGCTCTAGCATTGTACACCAAAGTTGAAAAGCGTCCAAACATGTCTTTTATGCTCTCGCCTTTGTCCATCGCAAAGTTCTCGTATTCATTGCTGAATAGGGCTAGACGAGACTCCTTGACTTGAGAAGTTCCTTCATGTGTCACCTCCAAGGTATGACAAATTTCCTGTGCAGTTTTACAATGAGAAATTTTATTAAATTCAGTCTTATCAAGAGCATAGATCAAAGCATTCATGGCTTTAGCATTTGTAGTTTTTAATTTCTTATCGTTAGCATCCCACCTATCCTTAGGTTTAGATATCTCAGTATCACCAACAGTTATAGTGGGAGATTTATAGCCAGTTTCAATAATGTCCCAAACATTATAGTCAACAGAACTAAGATAAATACCCATCCTAACTTTCCAATAAGCATAATCATTCCCATTGAACATGGGTGGCCTAACAGTAGATTGCCCCTCAGAAAAAGCATTATTTGGTGAATTCATGACTCTAGAGTTAAAAAAAAAATACCGTGTTCTGATACCACTTGTAGGATCAAGATTACCCCTAGTGGGGGGGGGGGGTGAATAGGGTTATAGCAAATTTTCTCGAATTAAACACAAAAACAAACTACAGAGAAATAAATATGCTGAAAAGTAAATCACACACAAAATTTACCCAGCTTCGGCAACCCCTGCCTACCGCTGCATTCCCAGATTTCTATTAGAATTAAACAGTCTCCCGCTTACAAACACTCTTACAGACTCGCATACCCTGCTACCGCCTATAGAGTTTTGCAAACTCGCACACCCTACTCACTGAACTAATTCTAACTAGACAATCTGACACTACCTAAAACCTAGGTGGTGATTTACCAAGACTTGATTTGAAAAGAACAGATAAAAATAAAAATAATAAACAAAAAACCCCCTTAATAAAAATAAACCCTAAAAATAAACTAAAGCCCTTATTGCAAAAATAAACTAAAGCCCCTTATAATAAAACAAGGCCGGCCCGATTCGTCTGCCCATTCTTTTTCTTTTGCTATTGAAAAATTGCGGCCTTGCTTTCTTTGCCCTCTGAAATTAGGGCTTTGTTCCCTTGCGAAAATTAGGGCTTTCTTCAAATTCGATTCTCTGGTTTGTGTTGCTCTTGCTCGCTGCTTCTCTGTTGATCGATTCTCTGGTTGCTTTACTTGCGCTCTTTCGCAGCTGCTCCTCTGTTGATCGTTTTGTGAAATTAGGGCTTGGTTGCTTCAAAACGATCGAATCTGATTTTCTTCTGGTATGTTATTTGTTGCTTTCTAGATTGATTGATTGGATTCGATTGTTCTTTTTTGCACACCGCCTATGATGATTTTGGGTGTGTATTTATATGAATTCCGAGACCCTAGAATTTGTTCGTATCAATTCGACACTTTCCTAATTCTTGCTTTCCTGATATTGTTACAACTTGATGCGCATGGTTTTGATTTTGTAACGTTCGATTTATCTTTTTTGATACGGTAGAAACTTTCCTCTTTTACTTTTCTTTGACTATTTCAAAGATACGCACCTCAATTTTTTAAACACGAATTTTATCACTTGACTTCGAGTTTGTTTCCATTTGTTCATCTCGACTTGTTTGCGTCTGCATTGAATTCGAACTTTACTCCTGATCTAAATCACATTGTTTCTCGACTTTGGATACTGTCTTGATGTTGTCTGGTTGTTCACTGGTAATTGACGTTTGTGTAGTTTCCACTGTCGTCTTTGCTGCACCGAGTTGTCTGCTGTCATTAATACTTCCATGTGTCACTGCACTGACTAGTGTATTGTAGTCTTCATGTATGCATTGTTTCAAGTATGCTTGTTCTCTGCATTTACTTCAAATGTGTTGACTTTTGTCAGATGCTATTTCATGTTTCACTCATTTGCATCACCATGTTTGAATCTTGATATTGTAGTCTGATACTTCATTGCTTGACCTGTCTGGTTCATCTTGTTTGCTGTGGCATTGTAGTTTGCATTATTGCTGCTACCTGTACTTGTAGTTGTTCAACCGGTTTGCCTAGATTATTGTTGAGTTGATATACTTGTGATTTCACTAGCTTGTTTTGGTTTCTCTTGAACTTGGGTGAACTGATGTGTAGTTATGTCTCTGGTGCACAGTTTTTACAGTTACATTGTCTTCAGTTCACTTGACCATTTGTATACATACGTTCATGTATGTATATAGATATATGTTTCTCTGTTGTACTTTAGTTTCTTTGATGTTGTTTATGTCGGCATCTTGTAGTCAAGTCTGCATAAGTGAATTGAGTCTTGTTGGCTTTCATTTTTGAAACTCTGTTTTGTACTGAGTCTTGATATCATTTGCTTCTACACGCTTGTACTTGTGTAGTTGCACTACACTGTTGCCTTGAGTAGTTGTTGACTGCATCACCATATATCAGTTATACTTGTTGCAGTCCTGTCCACTGCCATGTCCTGTTGCACATGCTTACAATTGAATAGAGTTAAAGTCCGTGCACTGACTTGTGCTCTTGATCATTCACTGTTTGTTATTTGAACTTGATGTTGTGTACACTGATACTCCTCTCTGATTTTGCTTTGGTCATGACACTGTAGTTGTATACTTGGGCTTCACTGAGTTTGTTGTTGCATTCATGACTGCTGTCATTACTATATTGAGATCACTATTGCATTGTGTTGGTCTAGCTTGAACTTGATTGTTACAGTATTCATGTTGTTGTGCATTGATTCTGGTTTGAGCTTCTGTTTCACTAGTATTAGTGATGTTGCAACTGGTTTGGGCTGGATTTTGTTTTAGCATACTTGGTGGTCATTTTGTACTTCTGGTCTTTGTTTGGTTCTTGATCATTTCATGTTGATTTTTGAAATTTCACTTGAGTTGAATCCAGTTTCAAAACTCGGGTATGACCTTGTGCTCACCTGTCCCTGTAGCATTATCAAGTGTATATCGATGTGCACGGCCTTGTGGCATGTACAGTGATACACTGTGCATGTCACATTGTTCGTGTGTGATGAATTCAAATGTAAATGATGACGAACAACCCAAATATCTGAGGCAAATAATATTTTCAAAAATCCATATTTTATTTTATGTCGCAAAAATATTTCTTTTTCAATTTTACCGCGTTAGTGAATATTTTTGCAGATTGCTCAGATGCTGGATTCTAACTGGAATGAAGTTGAAGATAAACTACGAGTGTGAGTGATATGTAGTGAGAAATTTATGTAAATTGAATTGTGATGTAATTAGAATCAAAATTGTATATGTATAGTGAGAGCTTGAATTTGTACTATTCGAAATTGTAATAAATATTTGTTTGAATAAAATTTCTGTTTGAATTCAAATTCTGTGTAATTTATTTTATTCAACAAATATTTATTTAATCTATGAAAAATAAAATAGTACATTAACAAATACATTTAAATGAATGTATATATGTTTATTATCATCAAACAAAAATCATATAAGCGCATATTCAACAGGAAGTTCTTAGGGAGTTTCGTCGATCGAATTGTATCATTTATCCTGGGGGAACCAAGATGTATCAGTATATGAAGAGAAGTTTCTTCTAGAAAGGTATGATAAGGGATGTAGGCTTATGGGTAAAGCAGTAAGCAAATTGCCAGCAAGTAAAAGCCGAACATCAGAAGCTGAGTGGTTTGCTTCAGCCTTTAGATGTATTAGTTTGGAAATGGGATTTGATATCCATGAATTTTATTGATGGGTTGCCAAGGTCGAATCAGGAAAATGAGAGTATATGGGTCATAGTAGACAGGCTGATCAAGAGTACGCATTTCATCATCGTTAAGTTAAACAGGACGACACCAATTTGGCTAAGTTGTTTATGAATAACATAGTTAGTCTGCATGAGATTCCTAGTTGTACAGTAAGTGACAGAGATGCATTGTTCAGTAAAGAGTTCTATAAGATTCTATAGGAAGTGTTGGGTACTAAGCTTAGAATAAGTACCGCTTATCACCCATTGATAGATGGGTAGATAGAGTGAGAGTTAATAAGGTACTCGAGGATTTATCGAGAGCTTGTATACTAGATTTTGGTGGGTTGTAGGAAGACCATTTGCACTTGATTGAGTTTTCCTATAATAATAGTTATCAAGGTAGTATGGGAATGGCACCTTTCGAAGCTTTATATGAAAGGCCATGCAAATCACCAGCATGCTGGTTAGAGATCGAAGATATATTGGTCCTTGGTCTAGATATGATAAATGAAGCCACGTAGAAGATTGAGTTAATGCAGGATAGGATGAGAGAAGCTCAGTCTAGGTAGAAAAGTTATGCAAATAAGAGGCATAAGGATCTTGAGTTTTCAGTTGGAGATCATGTTTTGATTAAAGTATCACCGATGAAGGGTATGGTACGATTTGGGAAGTCGGGAAAGTAAACATCGAGATATGTCAGACCGTTCCCTATCATAGAGAGGATCAGTAAGCTCGCATATCCAGTGGAGTTACAGAGCAGTTTGGCAGGTGTCCATAATGTGTGTAATGACCTGCCTTTTCGACCATTAGAAATCGACACTAATACATCGACGGTATTCACGTGCCAAATATATAAATGCTGGAAAAACAGATTGTTGGGGTGAAAAAAATAGAAGACAATTAGAATCTCACATCATGATGAGAAGATATTTAATATAAACAAGATCTTTACAAAAAGAAATCATCTTTACTATACACAACATCAGAGTACACTAAACTATTTTAAGCCTGTACAGTTATAATAGCCCATCCTCACAATTACTGATAAATATAGACATAAATCAAGACAATCAAACAGTGGAAGAATATAGTGTAACGACCCGTATTTTCAATCGTTTGATTTTGAACATTTAATTTATTTACATGTTGAAATTGTAATGAAAACGGAATCTTAATATGAAGTTCATCGATCAAATAAGTGGAATAAAACTTAAGTTTCAAATATGGCGAATTATTGATTAAATTTAATTGTTGAATTAACAATTGGAAATCGTTTAAATAATTGAATTGGAGTTGAATATGAATCGAAATGATTTCTAATGTTGATATAAATTTTATTTGAATTAAAATTGAGTTAATAATTTTGTAAAACTGGAATTTCAAGCGATTTCGCCAATTTTTGAAATCGTCGATTTAATCGACGAGCTAAAATTGCGATCTGAGGCACAGTCTTGGAATTCGAAGAAACCAATTCCATTAGATCCGTAGTAGTGTATTATTATCAGATTTCAAATTTCATGGTGATTGGATTTACCTTTTGGTCGTATAGGATAGAAACGCGTTGAAATAAATATTGAAAATTCAATATAGTAATTGGGTTCAAAAAGCTATCTTCTACATACGATCGAATTAGGCCTCGTAACTTGTTCCATTACATTCGGAATTAGGGTATAACATTAGGAACGCCAGGCGGCATGCCTCGATAGGGGTTCAAGATTTCGAGGTACGCAAATGAGATATTTTAAAGTTTATAATATTATAAAATTTCGAAAGTCAAACCCTATCTCTGCACTAGCCAGCCTAGAGCCGACCTATTATCTGAACAAGCCGCCTCCTCTATTTTAAAATCGTGTTTTTCCTCCTTTCTCTTCTTCAAAATGAAATCGACTTATACAAAAAAAAACTAAAATCATGAATCGCCTGAGGCTAGAGGAGAAGATGACGTTGTGCTCGAGCTACAGGCGCACGAGGGTGGAAGGGTTGGGCGCATGGTCAAGCTTGGCAGCAGTGCTGGAATGGTCTTTAAGGTCGTGTGGTGGGATGACATTCGCCTGTATCAGGCAAAGAGGGGCGACATTTCTTGTTCGACAAGGTGGATGGCATTCGATCGAGGCTAGGGTTAGTGGTCGCATTCGATGGGGAGAGAGTGGCAGCGCGGTTGTTATACAGGGTGTTGGCGTGTGTTAGGTCAGAGAGGAGGAGTAGAGTGCAAGGTTGTGGTGGAGGGAAGCCTGACGATGGTGTGGAGCGATGCATCTATGTTGTGATGTTATTTTCGGAGATTGCGGGGCTGTGATTGCTAGAGGGCATGGTGAGAGTTACTGAAAAGGGGGCTGAAATTTATTTTAAATGTAGGAGAAGGATTAGCATAGTAAATAGGTAATTAAGTTGATTTATTTGTAATTAATAAACTGATTTTTATTTAAAAAAATGATAACTTCTAAAATTAATATCTCATTCATACAAAAATCCGGTGCACACGTAACAAGTCACGCTGGGTTCGCAACAGCAAATGCTACGCGATAAAACTGATGTGGGAATTTATTTGGAGTCAATTGGGAATAGGTGGAATTCAAAATTAAATTGAATGTTAGTTCAATTTAATTTAAAATTGGATAATTAACAATTTCGAAAAAAAATCAAGGTGAGTAAATCTCACTCAATTTGGTTGACCAGTTTAATTTATAATAATTAAATATAATTATTGGATGATTGGATGAAATTGATATATCATTATCAGTTGGATGTTATATTATATATATTAGTATATATATTAGTAATTGTATATATTTCCCGCTGATTGGAGCAAATGAGACCTAATGTGCCCCGCATAATAGCGGATGACCCTATATTACCGCGATATCCACCTCGAAGTGGGATTGGTATTTTATGTTATCTAACATCTGCGGATGCAGGGAAATAGGTTGGAGGGATCCAACTAGATTCCAAAAATGTTGATTTTAATTTCGTATATAGTGATATATGATGTGTGTGAATAGTCTGTTACAGATTATGTTGTGATTTGGGTTATTGGATGCCATAGTAGCACTGGCCTTAATTTTGGTATTTTAAATTCCATAAAAATATTTTTTAATTTAAAGCAGTTAAAAGGAGATTTTGGATATGAAAATATTTATATGGGAATTTGAATTGTTTTAAAGGAAATCGAGTTGGACAAAATGATAAATTGATTTGGGTTTGTACTTAACTATTCATAAAATATTTTTAATAGAGATTTTAAAATAATTTATATTAAGGATTTTTAACCATGGATTTTAAAATGATATTTTTGGAATTTTGGATAAGGAGTTTTAAATCAATATTTAAAATAGATTTGGAAAATAAATGGGATTTATAAAGTGATAGATTTAAAAATGAAGTTATAAATGAGAATGTTATAAACCAGGGAAATCCAAATGAGTTTATAGATTTATAAACGATGATTATAAACAAAGTGAAATTATTTTCAGTTGATAAATTGAAAATATAAATTTATAGTCTGAATTTATATTGAGATATGGAAACCGGTTTCTGGAAACAAAACAGTGGACTCCATTTAGAATGACTATGAAATTGGAATGCGGTCAATGTGTTACGAATCGAGAGGGATTTATAAATTGAAGTTGGTTATTGGGATTTTAAAAATATATTTTTGTCGAGGAATCTAAATTGTTTAAAATGGAACTTTTGTTTATTAAATTATATAGTTAAGCCGTTAGTACTGAAATAATTCAAAAAGTTGATTATTAAAATATCTAATATTTATTGAAATGAATTCACATTTTTATAATAAGCTTTGTAATCAATTAGTTTATTTAAAAATAAAATAGGAAACGAATTATCAATGTTTATTTGAAGTGTTTTATTATTTTAAACAATTACTTAAATACATTTTTAAAATAAATTATTATTCTTTTAAAATACATTATATATATAGTTTTGAAATGATTGAAAGTTATTTATAAATCCTCTCGAGATTTGTTAACGGAGTTTATTTAACGTATATGATTTTTAAAAGAAAAATCTTGTAATAAATTTCTGGGAACTTAAGTAAACTACGGAAATGTTGAAATACGAGAACTTCGAAAATGAATTAAAAATTCATAGAAGGGAAGTTAGAAATAGGTAGTTGGAATTATCGACAAGTATAATTGGTTTATGGAAAATTTAAAGGAAATTAATTAATGGATTTTGAAAACTTACAGAATTCATTATAAGCGAGTTAAGTATTTTGAGAAATAGGAACTAATGGAATATTCCGTAGGTATTGGAAAAAAAATGATTTGGGAATATATATATATATATATATATATATAAATATTTCCTAAGTATCGGACTAGAAGGATTTGAAAATTTTTAACTACAAGATTATTATTATAGAAATATTTTCAAAATGCTGAATTATAAATGGATTTGGAAGAAATATTTCTAAGTATTAAGATGGTTTGGAAATGTCCTGTTATGGATATAAGTTTTGAAATTATTTTCGAATATTGAAATATTGGAAGAGATTTGGGTATATATCTTTGTAAAGATATTTGAAATAAATATTTTGAAAATTTATAATATGAGACTAGTGAATGCATATGGATGTTATTTGATAGTTAAATAACCGACTATCAAATCTGGCCAAATTCGTTGATCGTTTCAAAGAGACCGGGATCAGATTTAATAATCCGAAAACCACTTCGATCTGATTTGTGTGTTACGAGTTGTGATATCGTGAAGATAATGAAGAGGGTGATTTTGGAGATTCGGTTTGTTTAAACCCAGAACAACTTGTATGAATGAATGCTATCATTAGATTGCTTGGAAGGCAGTGTTAACATTCCAAGTATGAATGCTATTCTAAAGATAAAACGTAGCATCAAGCCTCATCAACCGGGAATGACTAAAACATGAAAGATGCAGCGGGGCTAAGTGGGTCGCACTCAAGTAGGGTATGTTATCACTTTTCTAGATACCCTCGGATATATTATATTATAGTTATGGATAAGTTTATGCATGTAAAAGAGAGCGCTCGATTAGGGTAGGAACACCCGGGGTGACAACAAATTTGGTACTATCCAGGTCATGGGTAGGCCGGTTCTGTGTTGGCAGGGGATCCAAGCAAGGTCCTCGATACATTTTTCTACGGGTGTGCTACGCCAGGCAGTACCCTAGTAGCCCAGTCATTGTATGGAATCGAATATCCACTACGAGCCTGTACAGTTTAGTTATATACCAAATATGCTTAAATGTGAGATGCAAGCATTTTAGCTATTTTCTAACTTACTTTCTACATACATTATTATAATATCAGACGATTTTGATATAAAATGTTTTGTTTATCGTAAGGTAAAAACCCATCGTATTTATGTGTGGCGTGGTCTTACGAGATACCCTTTTTTCAGAGGATTTTAATAACGGTAATAAATCAAACTGAGTGTGTTTTCTCACGCTGGTTTTCCAGACTGACTCAGGTGTTATTTTATTATAATGCTCGGGTCAGATTGAGTATTACAGATTCAGGTTAGGGTGCTTTGGAGCTCAGGAGATGATCTGGAGGATTTCATACGTATATCATGAAATTGATTATATTCCACTGTGTGTGTAGGCTATATAGTCAGCACTAGTGAGGACAAATTATAATAACTGTCCATATTGATGTATTGATTGTTATAATCTGATGATGATATGTATAAAAACAGTTGTAGTTCTTTTTGTATAAAGGTATGTTATTATCTATTATATATGTTCTGCTGCGATTGTGAGATTCTGTGTATTGTTGTTTAGTTTCTTCTTCTATTTCTTCTTTCTCTTCGTTATTTTCCCTTTTGTACAATTTGGGTTGGGCAAGTGGGGTTTGTTGCCGACTCAAAGGGTACGGAATGGAGGACCGCTATAATAAGATACGCGAATACATCTTGAAGAGTCGAACTCATCTCTTGAAAGCTCCAAAGCATCCAGCTAAATCTACAAAATATGCTCAGGCTGACACTAGCATTATAGGGAACAATGCCCGGGTTAGTCTAGTAAAATCAACGTAAGAAACAAAATCATATAGATTCTTAATGTTTTGTAAAACCTTTCAAAATAAAGGTACTTCATAAGACCATATGGCACATAAACAATGCTGCTTTTATATTTTTGGAGAGAAGAAATATAATATCAATTGTGTATACATTTGTGTTTCCATCTTTTCACGAGTTTCCCCCTTCCTCTCGCTATGTTGTACATGCACAAATATATAACGGCATTTCACTTAAGAACTTAGGAAAGTAGGTACAACCTAATAAATGCTAAGCCCCTAAAGTTAGTCACAAGGACAAGCAAATATACAGTCCAGTCATGATCACAGGCAGTAAGAGAATATTGCAAAGAGATGGTCAAAAGGTACGTCTACAAATGATCACAGGCAGCTTCGATGTTACGTGGTCAAGCTTTGGTGTTTGTTCGGCAGTATTCGACATCATTAATCTTATGCACTGAGATGCTCTTGATTGATTACCGACAACATCGGTTGAAAGCGACACTAAGGATTTACGACACTATTAGCTTCTATGGACATTGATGGTGTTCTCCATCAACCTTGCATACTGATGGTGTTCTCCATCAACATTGCATATGTAGCCTCTGTAGTCATTGATGACTATAGTGCCCCTAATTTTAAATAATATTATTCAAGAGATTTAATTAGAAAATTATATAGAATAATATGATGTGCAGTGTGATAAGGAATTGAGATTTGATAATCAACCTGGTCGAGCCAAAATTAACTAACTAATTAATTAACAAGATTGTTTTAGTACTTAAGAATAATAGATATTTGAGTGGGGTAATTTAGGAATAGTAAAACCCTCCATACCGTAAAGTCTCCCTCTCCTCTATCATTCTCATATTCACAAAACATAAGCAATCAAAAGAATATAAGGAGACTGGCCATTTTTAAGGGGGAAATCAAAAAAAATCTAAAGGAGATTCAAGAGAAACGTTAGGAAAACCAAAGCACTCCTCAAATCTCAGCTCTATTATCAAAATCAAGGTGAATAATAATAAAACCATCTCACTTTTCGCTTGTTTGATTTTGAATCTTATGGGTCTTTGATTTGTTTATGTTAATATGATATGTCATGTTGATCTTATCAATGTTTTGATAGAATAATGATTTATTGGAATTTTATGAAATTGTTTAAATGGGTATTAAAAGTAAAACCTAAAATTTTGATTTCCAAACGATTTGATTTTGGAACATTTCAAGTAAAACACTATTTTGGAGATGAGTTCTTAGTTTCATAATTTTCCAAATTTAAGAGAATAATTTACGAATTTCCTAAGGAGGAAATTGAGTTATTTTCGAGATTTAAATATTTAAAATAATTAAATATGAAGTTTAGTCCTGAAACTTTTATATGAGGAGGAATATTGTATTTTCGAATTTTTAGGATTCCCAAGTGAATTTGACTTATTATGAAATTATTATGCTAGATAAGCATTTAAACGGATTTGAAATTATGTTTGGGATTTGAAATTCTGAGTGTAATAGGTTTTGTAAAGATTTGGGTAAAGAAATTATATTATCCAATAGGAATTTGACAAAGTGTAAGATATGGTGGAAAGCATTTACTTTTAATAGAAATAAACAAGTTTTCATGTTAATTGAGATGATGTCATATCGCATATACTTTTTTCGAGCCTAAAGGAATGCCGCCTCTATGAGCTTCGACGTTGATATTGAGGTAAGCATATGATGGCTACTTCAGTAGCTATGGAGTGATTCCATTAGTGTCGACACCTATAGTGTCGACAACCCATAAATGGCGGCAACGTGTCTTTGTGATACATCAAACTCAACGCCGCACCTCTTCACCTATGTTTTAAATGGTGTCATATTTTATCCTTGTCCGATGTATTCCTTGCCATGTTTGTTTTAAAAGGGCGATGATGCCACTCATTAACAACTTTGACAATGTATTGACATCAACTATATATATATATATATATATATATATATTAAGTGGCACAGTAGCAGAAGTGTTAAGTATGTTTCTATATTGTCGCCGCTTACTGTGACATAGCCATTCATCAAGGATGGAAAAATATGCTTTGATAACAATGTAAAGCGGCATTATCGCCGAAGTTATTGAAGTCGACATGGTTTTAAACAGGCGGATAGCCTATATTTTATGAAAGTCAACACCATCAATTTGATAAGGATTTTAATACTTAAAATGATTTAAGTTTTGGTCTTCGACCTTGGATAGAGGTAGACAAAGGGTATTGACACTGCATGTTTTAAAGTTATTAATAGAGGCTGAGAGCCTTAAGCTTCCTAGTCGACAATATATTATCGTCGACATTGATCAAAATTGTCCTATTTAAAGCGAAAACATTATACTTTTTTTCAAATATAAACATGGCAATACATAAAGTGATTTATAAATGGAATAATACTTTGGTAACATAAAGAGATATATATATATATATTTCCTTGTATTAGATTAAGGGGATTAATTATATATCATTATGAAAATGTTTTATAGGAATTTAATGATGGAAAAGCCCAAATTTTGAGCTAAAGCCACCATAGGGAATATTACTTAAGATTAAACAATTATGAGACATGAAAGATTATTTATTGAACGTAATTGAACAATGGATGTTATATGTTCTCGTGTTTATTTGATCAGTTACTATGCATGTTTTTATTATCTTACTCACATCATTTATGACCCATAACTACATTTTGGGGTGTTAAGGGGCAGAAAAGCAGTAACGCCCCACCCCGAGACCCATATTAACAAAGAGTATTACTAGGTAATACTATCTGCTAATGTAGAGAATAGGGCTGGATAGGAGCGACAATCTATTAGTAGGAGTTACCCTTTTGGAACCATCACAAAAAATGCTCAAAATCATCGAATTCATAAACAATTCAACGGAAAATGTCCAAACTTTGCAAAAGAACTGGCAATAACTAACTAGGTTGACCCATTAGTAAGTATAAGTAGAATTAACTCTTGAGTGAATAGCATTACATCCAGGAGATATGGTAGATTAGAAGTATAGGATGCCCAGAATTGATTAAAAGATTATTGATTTAGAAAGATTATTGTAAGGGTCCAATTTGTTCATAGTTATCCCATATAAAATATGTCATGAGAAATGTTATTGTAAGGGTCAATAGGTTCACAGTGACCCTATGAAACTATGTTCGGATGATGTTATTGATAGAAATCAATAGGTTCATAGTGATCCCATGAAAACTATAATTTTAAAGATGTTATTGGAGAATCTAATATGTTCGTAGTAAGCCTATGAAAACTATGATTAGAAGGTTATTGGTAGAAAGCAATAGGTTCTTAGTGATCCCATGAAAACTATGAAGTTTGATGGATTATCCCTAAGAATTAAGACAAATTATTAGTCGGCCGATAAAAACCGATAGGCTCATAGTGACCCTAGAAAAACTATAAATTTGGACAAATAGTCGGACAAATTGGGAAGGGAAATCTAGGGTATATTGCATTCTTGCATATCATAATATATTGTTATGTTTTAACCACTATGGATGTAGGAGCACAATATATGGTTAATGCATTTTGGTTAAGGTACCGGTGAGGGTAAAATTCATTCTACTTAGCGGGTTTGTCTCACTAGATATATATTTGGTTCAGGATGATAGGTTATTATTCACACCATACTTTTTTTGTCTTTCCCCTTATAATCATGAGTGATCATTTGAGTTGATCGAGAGCAAGAGTTTTTAGGTTTCCATTAAGCGGGTAAGCTTTTAGAGATGTGCAGGAGACATTCTAGCTAATTAGGGTTTCTTAGCTGATCCGCTATGTGTTTGATTTTGTTTGGAAATATGTATGGGCAAAGTTTTAATATTACCTAGTATTTAACTTTGATCAACCAAGGAGGCATCTTCATATGTCTCTCTTAAAGTATTTTGTAATAATTATAATTTCTCTAAATATGGGTTTACGAATGAGATTATGTAATGAATACGAAATACGTATTTGAAATGAAATGTGAAAATCTGTTATTAAACCGTGTTGATTTTTTTTTCATATTCATGTGTTTTTAATTATTAATAGGATTAACGTAGCCACATTTTGTTGCTAAGTATTAATCACTATAGATGACTGCAGTAGTTATTTTTGGGCCTTAGAATGGAGAATGTTATAACGATGTTCGTTGCCATCATTATAGAATGGCGGCTTTGATCGTTGGCGACCTTTATGATGGGTGGTACTATTTAGAGGAAAACTCTAAAGAGCGACGAAGTTTGTATTGATGCCACATCATGGAGATGTGACATTATTATTTAACATCATAGATGAAAGGTGGCAACATCGGCGATAACATTATTAAGTTCGACACCATTATTGGGGCGGCATCGGCCAAAGACTTCTTTATTAATAATGTATGAAATTATTAAGTGGATGCGGGCATTGATTAGGCATGAAATCAATGAGATGCGACATTGATAGGAGACAGCTTCATCCAGTATAACTTGGGCAACTATGGTTCTTGGTATCATTATGTGGTAACTTTTAATAATTGATGAAATGTGGCATCATCGATGAGCGACGTCGATGATGCTCGATATCCTTACCTTCTTTGATAACTTATGATGCTGATTCCATTCGGCATTGCTTTGTGATGCAAGTCCAGCTAACCCTATGTGTGATTGGCGACATTGATGTTGTCTAGGGTTCTTTGACTTTATTAATGAAATACCTCGATGTTTAATGCAAAGAATATGACTAAATCCTTTCCATATAAGTGATATCGGACATTGAAAGATTGAATTCCTTCTCCTTTCCGTAACTGAATCAAACATTTACTTTTTAAATCAAACTTATGTTAGGATTTCGCATTACAAATATTAACTTTAGACAACTTTGTTAAAAATGGTTCATTAACTTTAAAGCACCATTATTAAAAGGGTTTAATAACTTAAATCATCATTATTATATCGATTAATTAGCTTTAACTGTCATTAATAAGAATGAATAATTATCTTCAACTATGTTAATTGGATTAATTAATTTTAAATACCATTAATTAAAAAGGGTTAACCACTTTGAAAAAATAATTAATTAAATTAATTAATCAATTTTAAACATTAATAATTAAATCTATTAATAAAAAATTTGAACACCCTTAATTAAAAATGATTAATTAATTTAAAACATCATTAAGAAAAAATATTAATTAAATTTAAATTAATTAATTAAGTCAAAAGTTATTAATTACATAGGGTTAATTAATTTTAAACACCATTAATTAAGATGATTGATTAACTTTAATCCATCATTATTAAATGATTAATTGACCTTAAACATCATAAGATAAACTGATTAATTGAGTTTAAGTCTCATTAATAAAGTAATTAATTTACTCTAAACATATCATTATTAAGTTAATTAATTAACCTTAATCCTTATTAATTAAAAATGATTTAATTAAATTTAAAAATCACTATTAAAATGGTTAATAAATATTAAACCCATCATTATTTAAAAACTTAACCAACTTCGTAAAACAAACCCAAGCACAAGATTTTAACAAAAGTTTTTTAAGAGATGGTAATTTTCAAAAGTGCCGATAAAGCGATAGTCGTTGTACAGACACTTCAATAACTATTTTCATGCATTTAATTTTCTTCCAAGCACCCATCACATAACATAAGTATGACATGTACACCAAAGTATATCGTATTCAAGAACATAAGAAGGCATTACTCAAGCAATTTAGTTTAAATTTTACACTAGTTTAAGCTACTAACTTTTTAACTCGTAAACCAAGTCACAAACATTACAACTAAACACCCATAATCAAGTAACTAAACAAGTGATAATAATGTGAAGGAAATAAAGTTCAAACTTTAGTTTAAAAAACGAGCTTTACTCACCGAAATGTTCATTAATTCGAACCGAACTTTCACTAAATCTTGGATTGACCTTAGATCTTGATTTTTCTTTAAAAAGAGTTGATGTTTTATGGGCTAGAGGGCAACATGGTTCGACCTAGGGTATGTGTGGCTTGGCCAAGAGTGGATAAGGGGTGTATGGACTTGTTTGTTGACGAAATTGTTGTGGAAGTGGATGGAAGGCTTTTAAACAAGACTTAAAAGTTTTAAAAGTGGATGAAACTAAGGATTTTAGATTTTAGAAATTCATGAAAGCCATGAAAGTTTCCTTAAGAGCTTAAAGAAAGTTTTTAAAAGTGAAAATGAAATGAAAAAGTGAGAATAAAATTTAGAGATTTGTATATAGGCAAGGAGGATTAATTAAATTACCAAATCAACCTTAAGTGCATAACATCCACTACATTCATGCCACATCACCACCCGTATCCCCTTCCTTCTTGCTCTCATGACTAGCTCCCCTTCCCCTTCATTATCTAAGCCATAAGGTCTACGATAAAATCAGTACAGAATTTATGCAAACCTTTCCGGTTAGAGGAAATAAAAGAAGCCATTTTTTAAATTAATGATAGCAATTCTTCAGGTCCAGATGGTATAAATTCGAAGCTCTATAAAATACACTGGGAACTCAAGAAAAATGACATTAGAAATGCTTAATTTAGTTTCAGATTCAACAACAGTGCAAATAATAGTTTTGCTCTCGGGATTGCAATAGAAACACTCAAATTTGGAATAGATAGCTTCAAAATTCTGAAAAACACAAAACATAAAACTTGTAGTATATGATCTACGCTTTCCAAAAGATATAATTTTTTTTAAATTTGGTTAAGAAATGAAAGAGTTTTGCTTAATTTAGTTTCAGATTCAACAACAGAGCAAATAATAGTTTTGCTCTCGGGATTGCAATAGAAACACTCAAATTTGAAATACATAACTTCAAAATTCTGAAAAACACAAAACATAAAACTTGTAGCATATGATCTACGCTTTCCAAAACATCTAAAATTTTTGAATTTGGTTAAGAAACGAAAGAGTTATACGTAATTAGTTTTAGATTCAACAATAGAGCAAATAATAGTTTTGCTCTCGGGATTGCAATAGAAACACTCAAATTTGAAATAGAAAACATCTAAATACTGAAAAACACAAAACATGAAACTTGTATTATATGATCTATGCTTTCCAAAACATTTGAAATTTTCAAATTTGGTTAAGAAATGTAAAAGTTATCGCAAAATTCGTTTCAGCCACAATCACAAAACAAATATTACAGCGGTCATCTTCTTTTTCATCGAATTCACCACTGTAAATCGCCATTAACCGCATGAATCCAAAATAGAAAGCGTGAGGGGCATTTATATCCAGTGTACTTTGTGTTTCATAAGGCTTCTTTTCATATTTTTCAACATCTTTTTTTCATAAAATGTCACATCAAACTTTTAATATATCTAAGCCATATATAAATATGTAATGTCACTTGTAATCCTAATTTGTTCATAAATGTTTGTTTATATGTAGAATAAAGTGTTCTCAACATTTATAACAACCTTTAGATGATGAAATATCGAAATTTGAAAAAAGTTTTCAAGTCACCTTTTTTTATTTTTCTTCGAACTAATTTTTTTAGTAAATATATTTTGAAAACAAGTCCACTATCCCTAGTTATTATTTAAAAGAGATTATTTGAGTTATAAAATCCATTTATTGATTATTTAAAATAATATTAAATATTCATATTTTAAAGGGGTTAAATTATGGGTTGTTACCCTCTCCCCCCTTAAACAAATTTTGACCTTAAAATTCACACACAAGGAGATAGCTCAAAATAACTCAAAAAGGCATACGTACATACATACATACATACATTGATATATATATATATATATATATATATATATATATATATATATCATGAAACCCAAACAATAGATACATACTAAGAAACTATATCATAAATGGTGCATACATAATTCATACAAACAAACAAACATTATCCAAACATCAACTTAGGGAAGCTTCCTTTATCCTATCTTCAGTCTCCCAAGTGCAATCCCTATTATCCTAACTACACTGAACCTTAACAAGATTTACAACCTTCGTCCTTAATCGCTTTATATCTCGATCGATGATCTGAACAGGCCGCCTAAGAATGGTCAGGTTAGGAAAAACTTCCAAATCCTCTTATTGGGCCAGTGCTACTATCGTCGAAGGGTCGTGTATGTATTTACATACATGATACATGTGAAATACATTATGCACGTCCAATAGTTTATCTAGTAACTTCAATCTACATGCAAGTCTACTAATTCTATCCAATATGGAAAAGGGGTAATATATCTAGGGGCTAGCTTTCCCGATTTCCCAAAACTTACAACACTACACGACAGAAAAACTAACATAGAATCTCCCACTGATAGCTCAAGGTCCATGCACCTTCGGTCCACATAACAGTTCTGCCTATCCTGCGCTTTCTTCATCTTCCTTTTGATAGCAGTTATCTTCTCACGAGCTTCGAAGATCATGTTGTGCTCAAGAACAATTCTATCACCGAACTCATCCCAACATGAAGGAGAATGAGATGGTTGACCATATAGAGCTTTAATAGGGGCCATGCCGATACTTGCCTGCTAGCTGTTGTTGTAAGTGAATTCGACTAAGTGAAAATGATCTCACCAAGAACACCGAAGACAAGAATGCATGCGCACAAGAAATCCTCCAAGGTCTGGTTCACTCTCTCTGTCTACCTATCTGCTTAGGGATGGTAAGCTATATTCAGACTCAGCTTAGTCCCTAAAGAAGTCTGCAGTCCCTCTCAGAACCTGCTAGTGAGTATCGGGTCTTGATCATTTACAGTACTTCAAGGAATATCATGAAAGCTCACAATCTTCTTCACATACAAACTTGCCAAGCTTGCAGCAATTAAAGTCGGCTTAACAGAAATGAAATGAGCACTCTTGGTTAGCCAATCGATTCTAACCCAAATACCTTCATTCCGTTTTCTTAAGCTAGGAAATCCATCGATAAAGTCCATAGAGATCTGCTCCCACTTCCACTTTGGGATCTCAAGTGGCTGAAGCAGTCCAACCGACTTCTGTTGGTCAGTCTTAACCTTTTAGCAGTTTGCACACTGACTTACGAAGATTGAAACATCTCGCTACATCCCCTTCCACTAGAAAACTTTCTTCATATCCTTGAACATCTTGGTCACTCCTGGATGGAAAGAAACTTTTAATGGTTACATTCAGCTAATACTTCTCTTCTAAAACCACTAATATTCGGAACATAGATACGGTCATTCATGCTCAATACTTCTCGGGATCAATCTCAAAACTAGAAACAATACCTTCTGGGATATCCTTCTTGAGTCGAGACAAAATAGGATCTTCTTCTTGACTAGTTGTAATCCTCTCATCAACACAGGCTTGACTTCTAAGTTAGCAACCATTACAACATTCATACTCAATGCATTTCCATAGCATTTGCTTTCCTAGGGGTATAAAGAATATCCAGATCATAAGAAGCGAGAAACTCCAGCCATCTCTGCTGCCTCAAATTCAAATCTTTCTAAGTAAAAAATATTTTAAGGATTTGTAGTCTATGTACAATTCGATCTTTTCACCTAGTAGATAATCCATCCACATCTTCAGTGGAAAGAAAATAACCAAAAGCTTCAAATCATGCGTGGCATAATTATTCTCTTGTGAGTTCAGCTGTCGACTCGCATAGGCAATAACCTTCTCATGCTACATTAGAAATGCCCCCAAACCAATACTACAAGCATACGTATATACTATTAAACCTTTGCTCCCATCTAGAATGGTCAAAACAGGAGCGCTAGTTGACTTCTCCTTCAATTCGTTGAATGCTTGATCACACTTAGGTGTCCACACAAACTTAACATCTTTCTTCGTTTACTTCATCGGATGGGAAGCAATCTTCCTGAAATCTTTGATTAACTTTCGGTAAAACCTACTAATCCCAAGAAACTTCTAACTTTTTTCGCATTTTCTGGCTTCTTCCAATCTTACACTGCAACCACTTTAGCTGGAACAACTGATATGCCTTCTCCCAAAACAACATGACCTTGAAATCTAACTTCGAATTTCCAAAAATGACACTCATAAAATTTAGCCTTAAACACATGGCTTCTCAAGGCATTGAGTATGACTCAGAGATGGTATTTGTGCTCCTCCACCATTTTTGAATAAACCCAAATGTCATCAATAAAGGCAAGGACAAACTTATTAAGAACACCCTGAAACACTCTATTCATTAAGTCCACAAAATAAGCGAGTGAATTAGTCTGCCTAAATGGCATAACTAACCACTCTTAGAAACTATCTGGGGCCCTAAAAGCTGTTAAAGGCACACTCTCCTCTGCTATCCTTAATTGGTGAAAACTGGTAGCAAGGTCCAATTGGGAAAATATCCAAGCACCTTGTAGTTGGTTAAACATGTCATCAATTCTTAGTAAAGGGTATTTATTCTTGATAGTCCTTTTATTCAACTTCTAGTAATCTACACATAATCTTAAAGAACTGTCCGCCTTTGTAACAATGACGACTGGTGATCCCAAACTTGAGGTACTACGCCTAATTAGTCCTTTCTACAACAAGTTAAATGTCTACTTCTATAACTCTCTCTCTTCTCTTTCGGAGCCAACCTTCGGAGGGGGAGGGGGGTTGTACAATCGGTCGGGTTCCTAGAATCAAATCAATACAAAACTCCACTTCATGGTAAGGAGGTAAACTTACACTTCATCAAAGTTATCCATGAAATCTCAAACAACCGATATATCCCTTAGCTCCTCTTTAGCTACCTCAAGTGAATAAAGAAAACCACTCGTTAACTTTTTAGATTTTCTACAACATATATCAACTCCAACATCTCCAGCATCTCTAACTTTGACAATCCTTTGATCAGAATCTAAGATTTATCCAAACTTAGATAACCAATTCATTCCTAACAACACTCCAAAACCCATGAACCCAAAGATCAACAAATCAAAAGGAAAGAAATAATTTCGATAAGGGATAAGCACATAGAGATACATAATGTCAAGATTTGTCAGACCTTCAATTGGGTTCAACACACAAAGAGGATTATTTAGGATAACACACTTAAGGTTTAGCGTGTTCATCATGTTATATGAAATAAAACTATGGGAGCAACCATATCGAATAATACCCTAATAGGAATATCATGGATGGATAATGTACCTTACAAAACCAGCTTCCCCTTCCATTCTGAAAGAAGTGGATGGTATCCCCTGAATAACGAAAGTCTATCCTTGCGACTCCTTCTTCTAAAAAGGGCACTCATTCTTTATGTGTCCTTTCTTTTGACAATTGTAGAAGATTGTTGTAGCATCCCTAATTTTATTGACATTATTCAGGAGATTTAATTAGAATAAATTAAATAGAATAATGTAGATAACGAGATTAAAGTTGATTAATAAACTAGGTGGTCGTGCTTATTCAAAATCTAATGAACTTGTATAAATGGTTAAGATACTAAACATAAGGGCATTAGGGTAAATAGCCACCCTTATTTTCCACCCTTATACCATCTCCCTTAGTCATATACACGTTCATTTTGTCAAAACAAAACTTATAACCGTAAGGAAGCAAGCAAGGTCGGCCATTAGAAAGAAGAGAAGAGAAAAATCAAAGTAAAAGCTTTTAATCAAACTAGAAGAAATCAATCTCAATCAAACTTCAATTTCCTTATCTAATCTAAGGTGAATAATAATTTCTACATCTCTATTTTAGTTTTATGATCATATAGTTTCGAATTTTAGTGTAAATCTATTTTTATGATATATTGAATAATGATATGATAGATTTATGATTTATATTGATTAAACTAGGTTGTTTAAAAGGAGATATACACGACTTTAGGGTAAAACCAAGATGAAATGATTTTTAAATGCCATAGGAAAATTATATGTTGTAGAAAACAAGATTCTATAGATGGGTTCCAATTTTCATAATTTTATGAATTTATGTCAATTTCATATTAATTTTCTAGTGAAGAAAATGATCTATTAGGTTATAAATTATTTATGCCTAAAATAATAATTATTTGGGTTTGAAATTTTTATATGTTGGAAAACATATTAAAATAGATTTTTTGAATTTTTTTTAGATTTTTCCTAAGTGATTTGACAAATATATAAAAGTATTTAAGGTATGGAACTTAAATGTTTTATATATTTAATTAAAGAGAATGGGCATTTTATAAAAAAATTATTATCTAATTTAAAATTAGTAGCAGCACTTTTCTGAAAAGTAATTATCAGCCAATGAGAATTTGACAAATAATGGCAGGTTAGTTGAAAAGTTATCATTTTAAGTTAAAAAATGGAAAATCATGCTTTTAGCATGTTTCAACCCTTTTAGGCATCAAATTTATGACCCAGACCTTCTAACTAAGTCAAAAGGCTATAGCTTTCGAGAAGGTCAAAGTTCAATGCATATGGTATCAAGTTACTTGGTATGTAATGAATTGAACAAGGTTGAAGGGTACATAGTCGAAAGGTTAGTTGCTAAAGAGGTTGGAGTATGTTTGTTTCATAAACCAAAAGCTTATTCCTGCATTCTTTCGAAGAGGAGCTTTCAACTTGGTTGCTTTCGACCAGGTCAAATATTTAAAATAAAGGTATTGAATTTTTCGACACAGTCGAAAGGTTACCGCCGCTTATTGCTTTGTTTTGAATCTTCCGACACGGTCGAAAGGTTATTACCGCTTACCAGCCTTTCGAAGTCGATGCTTTCGTTAAAGTCGAAAGGTTTACTTGTTTTAAAAATAGCCGCTTCTCCATGTTTTTGTAGGGTATCAAAGCTTTCGAATTAGATGGTTTACCCTTGTTTTATAATTAAAGTATAATCCAAAGCTTTCGAAGAAGGTGTTTTAAAAGGCTGAAGCTTATTGTTTTAGAGAAATGTTTTAAAGCTTTCGAAGTTAACCTTTCGATGGGGTGGAAAGGTAGCTTCTAATGAAGTCGAAAGGTTTTTAAGTAGATTTTCCACATGTTTTAAATTGAACCTAGTGTTTTTGAAAGGTTTGCGTTTCAATGGTTTCGAAAGGTTTGAGTTTCATTGGTTTCGAAAGGTTCTACTCTTATATATAGTAATACTTTATCAAAGTCGAAAGGTTTCAAAGGAAGTGTTAAAGTATTATAGTGGTCGAAACCTATTGTTTTAAAAGGAAATGATCTATGCTTTCGAAGGGTTTAAAAGTAGAAGCTTTGGACATTATCGAAATGTCTGAAATCCCATACTCAAATTTTTAAAGGAAAAACCCACAGCTAATATAAAGGAGTTTGTAATGGTTTTAAGTATGAAATTTTAAATAAGTATTGCCTTGATAAAAATATAAGTCAGAAGTGTTAACAATGTTTTGTGAAATATATTTCAAGGAGCTTAGACCCATAGGAGTGGTATAGTTAAAATTGTTGTCTTGCTTCTTCAAGTAGGAATATATTCACATGATATCCCGTAACTGTATTTTAAGGGAAAAAAGGGTAGAAGAACTAGCTAGGTTAACTCAATAGTGAATATAAATGGCTTAAACTCTTGAATTTGTAGAATTGCATCCAAGGAGTTAGGGTAACGTAAATATTGGATGCCTAAACTTTGTAGTTATTGAAGGTAACCAAAAGGTTCATAGTAAACCCATGAAAACTATGATAAAGTAGTTATTGGTGTAACCTAAAAGGTTCATAGTAAACTCATGAAAACTATGATTAAGTAGTAATTGGAGGAAACCAACAAGTTCATAGTTAAACCATGAAAACTATGTATTAAGGACAGTTGGCATGGGCTAATTGGTTTGTAGTGAACCCATGAAAACAATATTCGGATTAAGAATTGACACCAGTCAACAGGTTCCTAATAAACCCATGAAAACTAGGATAAGAATATGGCTAACGGAAGTATCAGTAGGTTCCTAGTCAAACCATGAAAACTAGGATGTGAAGTGAGTTACTGGATAAATCTGTAGGTTCCTAGTGAACCAATGAAAACTAGGATAAGGTGATTAGTTATTGGAAGGCCAAATAGGTTCAGAAGGACCCATGAGTTGATTAAACTAACTTGCAGGAGCCTATAGCTTCTTAGTGATCCCATGAGAATTTTGAATAGGATAGGGTGTCTATTTGGTATAACAAGGTTATTAGTAAACCCATGAAAACTAAAAAGATTAATAGTGACCCTAGAAACTATAATTATGATAGGGTTCAGACTAAACTGAGAATGGGAAAATCCTAATTATTTTCATGTATGCATATCATCATAATATTTTGAAAATGTATGTTTTAACCGTTGTGAATGTAGGATCACAGTATATAGCTTTATAAAGGTTTTAGGATACTAGTGAGGGGAAACCCCGTTCGCTAAGCGGTGTGGTCACACTAGATATCTTCAAATGATTGAGATGTTAGATTATTATTCATACTATACTTTATGTCTGACTCGAAGTTTTTGTTTTCACCTTAATCTCTCAGGTACTCAATAGGTTTTGAATAGTTTGAGGTTTAGGGTTTTCGGGTTCACTTCTTAGACGAATAAAGCTTTCGGAGGCATGCAAGAGGCAGATAGTTATTTAGAGTTCTCTTTTTCTGTTGTGCACTTTTTTGTAAAGGCATACTTATTAGCCTTACTATGTACAACCAAGGGGGCATCTTTGTATGTCGCTCTTGGCGTAATTGTAATAATTATACTTTGCTGAATGTATTTAACATAATTTAGGATTATGAAATGGACATGAAATGCTCTGATTTGAATATGGAAATGTGTTTTTGAATTGCTAGTTTTTTTTTCATATTTCTGTGATCTGTGTATGAATATGTCTAGCACCGCCGTATTTGGTCGTCGGAGATTAATAACTATGGATGACTGCAGCATCCATAGCCATTAGTTTTGGGCCTCCAAGTAAGGGGATGTTACAGGTTGGTATCGGAGCAAAGGTTTATGAAAGAAAAGTAAAACCTAAAAGTTTTTTTCAAATATAATTCGATAAATTTATAAATATGATCGGGGTTTGGGTTAACGCTATATTATCGTACTTGTATTTGATATATAAGTATATATCTAAGTATATATTCCCCTCTCTCTTAAACCACTCTTATGTATCTTACTAAGGCTCGTATGCAGATATACGAGAAAGAGGATATGGAGGCAGGAAATAGAAGAGTGGGTGGAGGAAGCACCACAACAAATGGAAATGCTCGACCTAATACTCAGAGAAACCAAGGTCGACAGGCTAATGCTAACCAAAATGCCGAGGCCAATGTAGGTGTTGGAAATCCTCCAATGGATGTGAGGATGGTGTATCTGTTGTTGGCTAATCTTTTGCAAGCGGGAGCTGCTGGTAATGTTGGTGGAGCTAATCCTGTAGTTCCGGTTCGATATAACTATGCTAAGCTGAGCAGGGACTATATCAGTCGGGAAGGAAATCCGTTTGTTGGAACGGAAGATGTTGTTGAAGAAGATAACTGGTTTTAGAACTTTGAGAGGATCTTTACAGATTTAGGCTTGAATGATGGTGAGAAGAGATGACTACCCTCTAGACAGTTGCAAGGGTTAATGCTTCATTGGTGGAACAGTGTGACGGTCGGAGTGCCGGAGGAAGAGTTGACTTGGGTTGACTTCAGGAGGAGGTTTGAGCAGAGGTTCTTGTCTGAGGTTGCCAGGTCGGCATTAATGAGGAAATTCATGGATCTTTTCCAAGGACAGATGTCTATGATCGAGTATGCTGCTAAGTTTGATGAGCTATCTTGATATGGTTATGCTTTGGTTGACACTGATGTCAGAAAGAATGAGAGATTCATTAGAGGTTTGAGGCCAGAGCTAGGCAGAATGGCTATGACTTGCATTAGAGAACCTTATCATGTGATGGTCGAGATGACATTCTGCCATAAGGAAATACCTGTTGTTTCAGCGAGGAGAAGCCAATTGAGTCCCAGGGTTCTCAGGGAAGGAAAATAAAATTCTTTAAGAAGAAAGGAGCCTAGAAATGGGAGGCTGCTGAGAAGGCGAAGGCTGATTTAGTGTGTTATAAGTGTGATAAGAAGGGCCATTATGCCCACGAGTGCAGAACTGGTAAAGGAAAGAAGCCTGTGGAGGAGAAGAATGTGAAATGCTTCAACTGTGACCAAGTTGGGCATTATAAGAACCAATGTCTAGAGCCAGTCAGGGCAGACAGATGGAAGGTGTTTGCTATAGGACCACCGTCTTCTTCTAGGCCTACTGCCGTAGAGAAAGGGAAGACTATGATGGAAGGTATGCTTTTGATATAGAGAATACCAGCAAGAGTGCTTTTTGATACCGGTGCATCACATTCATTTATATCGTAGTATTTGGTTGATAGGTTATGTGTAGAACCCACATACCTTATTACTTCCTTAAGGTTTGTGAATCCAATAGGAGGGTATGCAACTCTTGGAATGAGATGTGACTAGTTAGAACTTGATTTGTTAGGTCATAAGTTTGCATGTAGTTTGTATGTTTTTGATTTTGTAGATTTCGATATCATTTTGGGTATGGATTGGTTGGGTAAGTATGAGGCTAGGATATTTTGCCAGGATCGAGAAATATCATTGAGGCATCCAGATAGTCATAACCGAATCATCTTCTCAGTGGAGAATTCCAGTAAGAGTATTTGTGATTTGTTGAGTACCATGGAAGTTAGAGAAGTGCTTAGTCATGTTCGTGTGGCTAGAGAATTTGCAGATGTCTTTGAGCCGGTCACTGGATTACCCCCGAAATGGGCTGTTGAGTTTCAGATAGACCTTGTACCGGGAGATGAACCGTTAGTAGACCACCTAGTATAATGACATTGATAGATAAGAAGGAATTGAAGGTGCAGCTAGTGGATCTTTGAGGGAAGGAATTTTATCAGACCAAGCAGTTCACCTTGGGGACTAGCTGCGGTGTTTGTGAAGAAACCAGATGGGTTGTTAAGGATGTGCATTGACTATCGTAAGTTAAACGAGAGGAAAATCAAGAATAAGTATCCTTTGTTGAGAATCAATGACTTATTTGATCAGTTGAGTGGAGCCAAAGTGTTTTCCCAATTGGACTTGGCAATTGGGTTCCATCCGTTGTGAGTGGCGGAGGATAGCATTCCTTTGACGACATTTCAGACTAGGTATGGTTCGTATGAGTGGTTGGTGATGCCATTTGGATTGACAAATGCGCCTGCTTTCTTTGTTGATTTGATGAACCAGATTTTCTAAGAGCACTTGGATAGGTTCGTGTTAGTGTTTATAGATGACATTTTAGTGTACTCAAAAGATGAAAGGGGCATGAAATTCATCTTAGAGTGGTGTTGGAGACGCTGAGGTAGAATCAACTAAAGGCGAAGTTTTTTAAGTGTCATTTTTGGAAGAAAGAGGTTAAGTTTCTTGGTCATGTGGTTTCAGAGAAGAGATTGTCAGTCGATCCAGACAAGATCGAAGCTGTGAACAAGTGGTAGAGACCAGAAACGGTAACCGAGATCAGAAGTTTTCTTGGACTTGCTAGCTATTACTAGAGATTTCTCAAGGATTTATCATTGATAGTGACATCTTTGACTAAGTTGACTAGGAAGGATGTAAAGCTTGTTTGGTCTAACAAGTGTGAGGTAGCATTCCTTAAGTTAAAGCATTTGTTGACTAATGCTCCAGTATTGGTAGTTCCAGATGGTAACCAAGGGTTGGTAGTATACATAGATGTGTGTGGGACTGGACTGAGAGCAGTATTGTTGCAAAAGGGCGAGGTTATTGCCTTTGCATCTAGGCAGCTTAGACCGCACGAAGTAAGATAACGTACTCATAACTTGGAGTTAGCGGTGGTAATTTTTACCTTGAAGATTTGGAGGTATTATCTTTTGGGAGAGAGATTTGAGTTGTATACCGATCATAAGTCATTAAAGTATTATTCTTTCAGAAGGATTTGAATATGAGGCAGCAGAGATGGGTGAAGTTTTGGTTGCTTATGATTTTGGTATAGATATACTCCTAGGAAAGGAAATAAAGTAGTAGATGCTCTCAAATGTAAACATCAGAACGTGATGTTAGAGGTGTTGGCAGAATGGAAGGATCTAGAAGATTTATCTAGTTGTGGTGTGCAGTTAAGTTCGACTGCTAATTCTAATGAAGGTAATGTCATGTTGTCTTGTTTAGAAGATCGACCAGTGCTGATCGAGAAGATAGCTTCTAAGCAAAGAGAAGACTAGTTATTGCTGAAAGAATTAGAAGGCTTGAGGTCAGATTAGAGAGTGATGTCCTAAAGGATTTAAGTCTTGACCAAAGAGGATGGATGAGAAAGAAGGGACGGTTATGTGACCCGGATGTAAAGAGCTTAAGGAGAGAAGTCCTAGAGGAATGTCATTGTTCAAAGTTTAAGATTCATCCTGGAGGAACCAATATGTATCAAGACATGAAGAGGAGCTTCTATTAGGAAGGCATGGAGAGGGATATCGGCTTGTAGGTTAGGCAGTGTGTAAGCTATCAACAAGTAAAAGATGAACATCAGAAGTCGAGTGGGTTACTTCAGCTTTTAGATATCCCAGTCTGGAAATAGGATTCAATATCAATGGATTTTATCGAAGGTTTGCCAAGATCAAATAGAGGAAATGAAAGCATATGAGTTATCATAGATAGGCTGACCGAGAGCGCCCATTTCATTCCTGTAAAATCAACCAGGACGACACCTGTTTTGGTTAAGTTGTTTATGAAGAACATAGTTCGACTTCATGGTATTCCTAGTAACATAGTCAACGACAGAAATGCATTATACACTAGCGAATTTTAGAGGAGTCTACAAGAGGTATTAGGTACCAAGCTCAAGATAAGTACAGGTTATCACCCACAAATGGATGGGTAGACAGGGAAGGCCAACAAGGTACTCGAGCATTTATTGAGAGCTTGTGTGTTAGACTTTGGTGGATCTTGAGAAGATCACCAACATTTGATTGACTTTTCCTATAATAATAGTTATCAGACTAGTATAGGAATGATGCCTTTTGAAGCTTTGTATGGAAGGCCATGAAAACCACCAGCGTGTTGATTAGAGACTGGAGACAGATTGGTCTTAGGTCCGGATTTGGTTAGGGAGGTGTCAGAAAAGATTGAGCTAATCCAAGGACGGATGAAGGAAGCCTAATCCCAGCAAAATAGTTATGCAGATAAGAGGTGTAAAGAACTAGAGTTCTCAGTGGGAGATAGAGTTTTCATTAAAGTATCGCCAATGAAGGCTATGGTACGATTTGGAAAGTCGGGAAAAATAGCTCTGAGGTATGTCGGAACACTCCAAATTTTAGAAAGGATTGGATAGCTTTCATACAGAGTAGAGTTGCCAAGCAGTTTGGCAGGTGTCCGTAATGTATTTCATGTGTCACATCTTCGTAAGTACGTGCATGATTCAGAGGTTACTATTCCTTAGACAGAGTTGGAGGATTTGGTAATAGAGCCAGATTTGACTTTTTATAGACAACCAGTTAGGATCGTAGCGAGAGATGAGAAGAGATTAAGGACCAAGATAGTCAAGTCGGTGAAAGTTCAATGCAACGACAATGAGAAAGACTGTACTTGGGAGACAGTGGATATGATTCAAGAGGCTTATTCTAATCTACTTTGATGGTATGTCTATATTAGATTTATATAGATTGTTGCTAGTCAGGTAGGATAGTATGGTTATTAGGAGATGTTACAGATGATTGCTATGTTTGCTAGTTAGTCCTTACTGAATTTCGAGGACGAAATTCTTTAAGGAGGAGAGCCTGTAACACCCCTAATTTTATTAACATTATTTAGGAGATTTAATTAGAATAAATTAAATAGAATAATGTTGATAAGGAGATTGAGGTTGATTAATAAACTAGGTGGCCGTGCTTATTCAAAATCTAATGAACTTATATATATGGTTAAGATACAAACACAAGGGCATTAGGGTAAACAGCTGCCCATATTTCCCACCCTTATACCATCTTCTTTAGTCATACACGTTCATTTTATCAAAACAAAATTTATAACCGTAAGGAAGCAAGCAAGGCCGGCCATTAGAAAGAATAGAAGAGAAAAATCAAAGCAAAACCATAGGATCAAGCTAGAAGAAATCAGTCGCAATCAAACTTTAATATCCTTATCTAATCTAAGGTGAATAATAATTTCTACATCTCTATTTTAGTTTTATGATAATATGGTTTTGGATTTTAGTGTAAATCTATTATTATGATATACTGAATGATGCTATGCTAATTTATGATTTATATGGATTAAACGAGGTTGTTTAAAAGGAGATATACACGGCCTTAGGGTAAAACCGAGATGAAATAATTTTTAAATTCCATGGGAAAATTATACGTTGTAGAAAACATGATTCTAGAGATGGGTTCCAATTTTCATAATTTTCTGAATTTATGTGGATTTTATATTAATTGTCTAGTGAAGAAAATGATTTATTGGGTTATAAATTATTTACAGCTAAAATAAGAATTATTTGGGTTTGAAATTTTTATATGTTGGAAAACATATTAAAATAGATTTTTTGGAATTTTTCTAGATTTTTCCTAAGTGATTTGATAAATATATAAAATTATTTAAGGTATGAGACTTAAATGTTTTATATATTTAACTAAGGAGAAAGGGCATTTTATAAAATAAAATTATTATTTAATTCTAAAATTAGCGGCAACACTTTTCTTAAAAGTAATTATCAACCAATGTGAATTTGAAAAATAATGGCAGGTTAGTTGAAAAGTTATCTTTTTAAGTTAAAAACAAGAAAATCATGCTTTTAGCATGTTTCAGCCATTTTAGGCATCAAACCTTCCGACCCAGACCTTCCGACTAAGTAGAAAGGTTATATCTTTCGACAAGGTCAAAGTTTAATGTATATGGTATCAAGTTACTTGGTACGTAATGAATTGAACAAGGTCGAAGGGTACTTAGTCGAAAGGTTGGTTGCCAAACAGTTTGGGGTATGTTTGTTTTATAAACCAAAAGCTTACACCTGCTTGCTTTTGAAAAGGAGCTTTCAATTTGGTTGCTTTCGACCAGGTCAAATATTTAAAATAAAAATATTAAACCTATCAACACAGTCGAAAGGTTACTGTCGCTTATTGCTTTGTTTTGAACCTTCTGACATAGTTGAAAGGTTATTGCCGCTTTTACCAACCTTTCAAAGTCGTTGCTTTCATCAAAATCAAAAGGTTTATTTGTTTTAAAAACGACCGCTTCTCCATGTTTTTGAAAGGTATCAAAGCTTTCGACTTAGATGATTTACCCTTGTTTTATAATTGAAGTATAACCCAAAGCTTTCGAAGAAGGTGTTTTAAAAGGTCGAAGCTTATTGTTTTAAAGAGATGTTTTATAGCTTTTGAAACCGACCTTTTGATGAGGTCGAAAGGAAGCTTCCAATGAAGTCAAAAGGTTTTAAAGTACATTTTCCACATGTTTTAAATTGAATCCAATGAGATTTCTAAAGGTTTGCGTTTCAATGGTTTCTAAAGGTTTGAGTTTCATTGGTTTCAAAAGGTTCTACTTTTATATATAGTAATACTTTATCAAAGTCGAAAGGTTTCAAAGGAAGTGTTTAAAGTATTAAAGTGGCCGGAGCCTATTGTTTTAAAAGGAAATGATCAATGCTTTCGAAGGATTTAAAAGTAAACATTCGACATTGTCGAAAGGTTTGAAAACCCATACTCGAATTTTTAAAGGAAAAACCCACGGCGTATATAAAGGAGTTTGTAAGGGTTTAAAAGTAGAAGCATTAGACGTTGTTGAAGGATCCATGAATTGATTAAGTTAACTGGCAGGAGCCTATAAGTTCTTAGTGATCCCATGAAAACTTTGAATAGGATCAGATATCTATAAGGTATAATAAGGTTATTTGTAAACCATTGAAAACTAAAAAGTTTAATGGTGACCCTAGAATCTATAATTATGACAGGGTGTCAGACTAAACTGGGAATGGAAAAATCCTAATTATTTTCAAGTATGCATATCATCATAATATTTTGAAAATGTATGTTTTAACCACTGTGGATGCAGGAGCACAGTATATGGCTTTATAAAGGTTTTAGGATACTAATTAGGGGAAAACCTATTCCGCTAAGCTGTGTGGTCTCACTAGATATCTAAAAAGGATTGAGATGTTAGATTATTATTCATACCAGGCTTTATGTCTGACTCGAAGTTTTTTTTTTCCCCCTTAAACTCTCGGGTACTCAATTGATTTTGAGTAGTTTGAGGTTAAGGGTTTTCAGGTTCTCTTCTTAGATGAATAAAGCTTCCGGAGGCGTGCAGGAGGCAGATAGTTTTTTAGAGTTTTCTTTTTCCGCTATGTATTTGTTTGTAAAGGTAGACTTATTAGCCATACTATATACTCTGATCAACCAAAGGGGCATCTTCATATGTCTCTTTTGGCGTAATTGTAATAATTATATTTTGCTGAACGTGGTTAATGTAATTTGTGATGATGTAATGAACATGAAATGTTTTGATTTGAATATGGAAATGTGTTTTTGAATTGCTAAATTTCATCCATGTTTCTGTGATCTGTGTATCAATATATCTAGCACCGCCGTATTTGGTCGCCGGAGATTAATAACTATGGATGACTGTAGCATCCGTAGCCGTTAATTTTGGGACTCCAAGTAGGGGGATGTTACAATTGTATTATTGGAGATGTTTGGGAAATGATTTGCAAAGTGGCCCATCTTGTTGTAGTTGGAACAAAGAATCTTGGAAAAGTCACATTGAAACACCCCACACCACTTAGCATACCCAAAAGGACGCACTAGACGGCGTGGTGCATTGCAGGTATAAACTAAAACTAGCGTAGACTAAGATTCACAAGATAGAAATAGGTAAAAATAGTGGAAACAATTTAAATAATAACTATTTAGAATAGAACTTCATAATTTCTTTAAAAACCAAATAAGTCACCAAATACCAAATACATCACGTGTCAAAATACCATACATATATGTCTTATGAAATCAAAGAAAACCATAGTATCAAAAATAAGAGTACAACTATTCCCCAACATGTGCCAGTAAAAGTAAAGAACAAAAATCTGAAATAAAAGAAGTGGAAGTGCTAAGTGGAATCTCCAACAAAGAAACCTCTAAGAAACTGCAACCTACAGTCCTCTTCCTTGATTGCCTATAGGGGAAAATCGAGAAAATAGAGGAGTGGGTCAGACTAAAAGTCCGGTGAATGATAGTAATTACTAGAATCTTTAATTAAAGTAAATGCAATAGGCTTTACAACGGTTCTAGTATATAAAAAGAAACAAAGAAAATAGAAGGAATAAGATGGAAATAAATACGAATTAACTATTAAATATGATTGGCTAACTTTGATTGTTTGCACTTGTCTTTGATCGCTGCTTTGATTAGGCCGAATTCCTAATCCTATAATTAGGCTGAAGTCCTAATTCTACCCTTTGATCAGCCTGCTACTCCATAGACCTACTACGGACTAGACGCTATATAACTCCCTACACATAAGGTAATGGCATCTATGAAAGACGCACAAAGTACAATGGTGTCTACGAAAGACACACAAAGTATCTAATGTGGACTAGACGTTATGTAGCTCCCTAAATAAAAGGTGCAACGACCCAAAAATTTTAGTGGTTTTATTTATTTAATTAATTGATTTTTTATGAAATTTTAAATAATATTAGTTTGAAATAAAAATTTAATATTTGGAATATGTCTATTTAAACATAGCAAATGGTAAATTTTCATCTGATAATATAGAAATTTATTTTTCGTGTAATTCTATTTCAATTTAAATCAGTTAAAATTGATGATAATAAAATGTTTTCCAAACCTGAATATTTTATACAATAAATTTGTAAATCATCTTCTGAATGAGACGTCATATTTTGTTTCTCCAAATTTGGACTGATTTTACCCCGTCTATCTTATTTCTGGCAAATATGCAGCATTTTCGGTATCGATATCGACTTTTGATAACTCGATCGTACCACTGATACCTGTATACCGTTTTGATCGTCTCGTCGTGCCGATCCCCGTATTATATTCGTTTATGCAGTTCGGCGTCCAATACGCGGTGGAACCTACAAAACGATTTGCTATATCGATTTCAGTATTCGAGCTCTTGGATCCTGTGTCTTTTCATTTGCCTCGAGAATACCAGTAGCCATTGTTATTACTATTCTCTGAATTAAATTCCCGGACTCTCAATATTCTCATTCCAAAATTTATGTTAGTGGTTATCTTTTGGGTACTTTCATTATCTTCTGTACTCTGTTCCAGTTCATTTGTGAAATTTAAACATTTCAAAGCTCTTTTTTTTTTCTCTGCAAATCCCTCCATCTTTCCTCTCCTTCCACCGAATAACCTTCTCCACAAAATTGCTCTTCTCTTCTTTATGCTGTCCACCGGCCTTCCTTCCCACCTTCACCGAGCAACTTCGGGACCCCCAAACCCCACCACTTCCTCCACCTCTGACCGCACCCAGGCCTCATCTCCACCCACCAAACAGCCCACCATCTCAGTGCCAAGCCAACCTCCACCAAGTCGATGCAATCACCATCACCTCCTGCTTGTCAGCCCCATCACCGAGCCTAGGCTCCATCATCATGCTGCCGAAGTCGCTACCCTGACCTGGCTTCCCAGGCCCGCCTTCATCTTCCCTCCTTCTCCTGTGCTTTGCCGATCCTCTTCGAATTCCTTTTCTAGCATGTATATATAGCAGGTTGTTTTAGTTAAGTATATATTATTTTATAAAATAAATATTGTATATGTGTTTATATATAAGTGTTTTTATATATATGTTACATTATATTAGTTATATATATATATATATGTTGTTATGTACTATATATATATAAGTTTTATAAACTATAGTTTTTGTTATATGTTTATATGCATGATATATATATATATCAGTTTTATTTTAAAATATATGTTTAGTTATATAAGATTATATTATATATTAGTTACAGTAAGTGTTATTTATTGATATGTATGTATACTTTTATAACTTGTTGTTTACTGAGAATATATAAGGTCATAAGGAATGTAAATATCAGTTTCCATAAGTTATATATATTGTGTGACCTGATGTATATAAATGTTAGAAGTATACTTTGAAGTGCTGACTGTTATAATTTATGTGTGTATATATTTAAATAGTATATATTTAGTTACAGAATGTTATATAATTTCATATAAAAGCATAAAAGTTTGGCTTGCTTTTGGAAAGTTGTCAAAGAAGTATTTATAGGGTTTCTATGTGTTTCGTTTATATAAAGATGTAATACGGTGGAAAAAGAATATGTGTTAGTCTGTACAAGTTTAAACTATCTGTTAAGTTATATTTTATAGGTTTACAAATTTTATTAGTATACGTATAAGATACTAGTTTTAAGAAAGAATTTTGTTTACTGTTTTTATATAATATATAAAATAGACTTTAATAATGTGAAGATATTTTATTTTGATAGATTTAGACTTTTTATATAATAGGCGTGTAAGTTTAAATATATATATATATATATATATATATATTTGTCCATATACTACAGTAGTATGTGTATATATATATATATGTAAGTATTGATTTTTAATAAAAATATGTATCTTTGATTTTTATTTATTTATAGAATAATGAATTTGAATTATATATATATATATATATTAATTTTTACCGTAAATTAAAATATTGATTTATTAAATAATAACAATAATATAATATACATTTCGTTTGTTATATCAAGTTAATTCTTTGATTTAAGATTTCTATTATCTGTTCTATCCATCGAATTCGTGCAATCTAGCTTTGATTTGGAATTCTTGCTTGGATTCGTAATTCATCTCATTCTCGTTCATCTCTAGCCTCGAAAGATGAGCAATCACTCACGATTAACATTCTTATATTTATTAAATTTGATTTCAATTGAAACGACAATTGAAATATGTCGCTGTAAGTTATTTACATTGCTATATATGTGCTATTTTCTGTGTCTGTTCACCTATGACATCTGACACGATTATCTGTTATTTATATTGATGATATATGCCTGTTATATTATTATCATATATGTTCTCACTTTGCAAGTTCCCTGTTAGTATAGAATTCACTATGGGTTGAAATGATACATACTCGAACGACCTATAGAATAGGAGAAAATCGTTATGGGATGAAATGATAAAACCAAGCGATTTTCATTAAAGGGATTGCGGGTTAAAATGATATATACTCGTATATAATTTAAATTGCGGATTGAAATGATAAATATCTGTATCACTTGACCATAGGATAGAAAATTATATAAAGAAACCGTTGGTCGATATATATATTTTGAAATGATTTCCAAGGTTTAGAAATGAATATTTGGTTTTAATAAACATTAATTTTAAGATATATATATATATATATATATATATTATTTTTATAAAAGTTTTATATTTTAATTTTAAAATTATATGTTTTGAAAATTTTAAAATTATAATTTAGTTTTGGAATTATAAATTTTAAGATTTTACTTACAATTTTACTATTTTAAACTATATATAAAATAAGTTTAATAATAAGGTTTTATTTATAAAAGTTGATTTAATTAATATATAATATGTTTAAGTATTTATTTAAAATTATACTTTCAAATATAGAGTTATAATAATTTTTAATAAATTAAGGTTGGGAAGATAGATTTGAACTTGATTTGAAATGGTATTTAATTAAGAATTTTATTTAATTAAATCAATTTGAAACTTATTGAATTTGAGATTTTTAAAGGATATGATTTTGTAACTTGATTTTGGTTTAAAGTAATTTCAATGAATATTTCAAGGTTAAATAAATTGAAGGAAATAATTAGTTTATTTGTAAATTGAGATTTTATTTAAATGATATTGGATTTTATTGAGTGAATATTTTCAAACTAAATAATAATGAAGTAAAATTAAGTTATACATGAAATTATCAAATTTAGTTTTGAAATGTTGAATATTACAACTTTGAAATATATTGAAATTGAAATGGTTTATTTTGTGGCTCAATCTGTATTTGAAATCGATATAATTTGAAATAGTTTATTAAGAAACTGAATTGAATTGAAATTGATGATTTGAGATTGGATTTAATTTGAATTTTGGAATTCGAGTTGATTTGGAATCGATTTGTGAAATTTGAGGAAGCTATTTTATTATATAAAGTATTTTTAAATTATATTTAAAACTATTTATATATTTTTCTTTATAAATTATTTTCATATAGACTATTTTAAGACAAATCATTTTAATATAAACTATTTTTAATGTAAACTATTTTAATATATTAACTATTTTATTATAAACTATTTTAACCTATAACTGCTTTATATAAACTATTTTATTTTATAAACATTCTATTTTATACACTGTTTTGATATCTAAACCGGTTAAGTGGAAAGTGTTATGATTTCTAAATTATGATTTCCAAAATGTTATGGTTTCCAAAGTATTATGATTTCCAAAATGTTATGGTTTCCAAAGTATTATGATTTCCAAAATGTTATGATTTCCAAAGTATTATGATATCTGAAATGTTATGATGTCCAAAGTGTTATGATTTCTAAATTATGATTTCCAAAATGTTATGATGTCCAAAGTACAATGATTTTTAAATTATGATTTCCAAAGTTTTATGATTTCCAAAGTATTATGATTTCTAAATTATGATTTCTAAAGTGTTATGGTTTTAGAAGCTTTATAATTTTGAAAGTGTTATAACTTTGAAGTGCTATGACTTTTGAAAATGGATATATTTGAAATGGAAATGATATCGTATTTGGTTTTGAAGTGAAAAATGATATCGTATTGATATGGTTTTGAAATGGAAATGATACTTTTGTTTTGAAGTATAAACAATTTTGAAATGACCGCGGTGTTATAATAACGTTTGGTTGTTAAAGAGACCGGGATCAGATATTCATACTCTCCGCCAATACCGAAAACCTCTTTAACAACCGCGTACGCGGTGGAGATTCCAGAATGAAGTAGGATGGTGGCGACGTTGTATTGAGGTATATACGTGGAACCGACTCCCGTAAGTTGGCATAAGGTGGCTAAAATAGGAGCGATTGACGGGCCAAGTGAGGTACCTCCTCCGATCGAACACACTTCATCGTATGCCATTCTATTACTTTGTGATTGATTTGGTGCGCACCTTTGGTTTAGGAGTGTGGCTCGAGGTGGGCGGTAGCTGCGGCTATGCGTTACCACCATCCTGCATGCGTAATTGGTATATCTACCCTAGCATTGCCTAGTTGTGCCGTGTCACCTACCCTATCGAGACCACTACGAGTTTGTTTTGTGTCGTACCTGTGGAGTATCCTCTGGTAGCCTCCCAATCAGGAGGTATTACGGCACTGCATTGACTATTGGCAATATAAAATGTGTTAAGGGGGATATGGGTAACGCCTTAACGCTATTTTAATAGTTTACTTTACTTTAGACATTATTATAATAGCGTATATTACTACATAGTAGATAGTTTAACGGATCCTTAGAGGATGGTTATCCCAAACATCCTTTGAGTTACTTGTATTTCAGTTGATATTTCACTTGAGTTAGATTTATTGATATAAGAATGTTAATCCTGACTCGAGTGTTTTGTGTTTTTCTTTACGCTCGAGTCAGACTGAGTGTCACAATATTCGAGACTTACCTTTAGAGTTTTATTTATTTAATTAATTGATTTTTTGTGAAATTTTAAATAATATTATTTTAAAATAAAAATTTAATATTTGGAATACGTCTATTTAAACATAGCAAATGGTACATTTTCATCTGATAATATGGAAGTTTATTTTTTTGTGTAATTCTATTTCAATTTAAATCAGTTAAAATTGATGATAATAAAGTATTTTCCAAACCTGAATATTTTATACAACAAATTTGTAAATCATCTTCTGAGTGGGACGTGATATTTCGTTTCTCCAAATTTGGAATGTTTTTGCCTTGTCTATCTCATTTCTGGCAAATATGCAGCATTTTCGGTACCGATATCGACTTATAACTCGATCGTACCACTGATATCTGTATACCGTTTTGATCGTCTCGTCATGCTGAACTCCGCAGCATATCCGTTTATGCAGTTCAGCGTCGAGTACGCGGTGGAACCTGCAAAACGATTTGCTATATGATCGGTTTCAGTATTCGAGCTCTTAGATCCTATGTCTTTTCATTTGCCTCGTGAATACCAGTAGCCGTTGTTATTACTATTCTCTGAATTAAATTCTCAGACTCTCAATATTCTCATTCGAGATTTATGTTTGCAGTTATCTTTTGGGTCCTTTCATTATCTTCTATACTCTGTTCTAGTTCATTTGTGAAATTTAATCATTTCAAAGCTCATTTTTTTCTCTGCAAATCCCATCATCTTTCCTCTCCTTCCATCAAATAGCCTTCCCCACGAACTTGCTCTTCTCTTCTTCATGCTGTCCACCGGCTTTCCTTCCCACCTTCACCGAGCAACGTCAGCACCCCGAACCCCACCACTTCCTCCACCTCTAACCACTCCCAGGCCTCATCTCCACCCACCAAACATCCAACCATCTCAGTGCCAATCCAACCTCCACCAAGTCGATGCAATCACCATCACCTCCTGCTTGTCAGCCCCATCACCGAGCCTAGGCTCCATCATCATGCTGCCGAAGTCGCCACCCTGACCCGGCTTCCCAGGTCCGCCTTCATCTTCCCTCCTTCTCCTATGCTTTGCCGATCCTCTTCAAGTTCCTTTTCTAGCAAGTATATATAGCAGGTTGTTTTAGTTAAGTATATATTATTTTATAAAAGAAATATTATATATGTGTTTATATATATGTGTGTTATATATATGTTACATTATATTAGTTATATATATATATATGTTGTTATGTATTATATATATATATATATATATAAGTTTTATAAACTATAGTTTTGTGTCATATGTTTATATGCATGATATATATATATATATCAGTTTTATTATAAAATATATGTTTAGTTATATAAGATTATATTTATATATTAGTTACTGTAAGTGTTGTTTATTGATATGTATGTATAGTTTTATAACTTGTTGTTTACTGAGAATATATAAGTTCATAAGGAATGTAAATATCAGTTTCCATAAGTTATATATATTGTGTGACCTGATGTATATAAATGTTAGAAGTACACTTTGAAGTGCCGACTATTATAATTTATGTGTGTATATATTTAAACTAGTATATACAGAATGTTATAAAATTTCATATAAAAGCATAAAAGTTTTGCTTTCTTTTGGAAAGTGTCAGAGAAGTATTTATATAGTTTTATATGTGTTTTGTTTATATAAAGAGGTAATACTATGGAAAAAAATATATGTGTTAGTCTGTACAAGTTTATACTATCTGTTAAGTTATAATTTATAGGTTTACATAAATTTTATTAATATACGTATAAGATACTAGTTTTAAGAAAGAATTTCGTATACTGTATTTATATAGTACAAAATAGATTTTAATAATGTGAAGATATTTTATTTTGATAGATTTAGACTTTTTATATAGTAGGCATGTAAGTTTAAATATACATATTTATATATATTTGTCCATATACTACAGTAGTTTGTATATATATGTAATTATTGATTTTTAATAAAAATATATATCTTTGATTTTTATTTATTTATAGAATAATGATTTTGAATTTTATATATATATATATATATATATATATATTATAATTTTTACCGTAAATTAAAATATGGATTTTATTAAATAATAACAATAATATAGTATACATTTTGTTTGTTATATAAAGCCAATTCTTCGATTTATGATTTTTATTATCAGTTCTATCCATCGAATTCGTGCCAATCTAGCTTTGATTTGGAATTCGTTCTTGGATTCATAACTCATCTCATTCTCGTTCATCTCTAGCCTCGAAAGGTGAGCAATCACTCACGATTAACGTTCGTATATTTATTGAATTTTATTTCAATTGAAATCACAATTGAAATATGCTGTTGTTAGTTATTTACATCGCTATATATATGTGCTATTTTCTGTATTTGTTCACCTATGACATCTGACACCATTATTTGTTATTTATATTGATGATATATGCCTATTATATTATTATCATATATGTCCTCACTCAGCAAGTTCCCTGTTAGTATAGAATTCACTATGGGTTGGAATGATACGTACCTGAACAATCTGTAGAATAAGAGAAAATTGTTATGGGTTGAAAGATAAACCCAAGCGATTTTCATTGAATTGAATTTGCGATTGTGGGTTGAAATGATATATACCCATATATAATTTAAATTGTGGATTGAAATGATAAATATCCATATCACTTGACCTTAGGATAGAAAATTATATATAGACACCGTTGGTCAATATATATGTTTTGAAAATTTTAAAATTATAAGTTAGTTTTGGAATTATAAATTTTAAGATTTTACTTACAAGTTTACTATTTTAAAATATATGTAAAATAGGTCTAATAATAAGATTTGATTTAATAAAGTTGATTTAATTAATTTATAACATGTTTGTGTATTTATTAATACTTTCAAATATAGAGTTAGAATAATTTTTTATAAATTAAGGTTGAGAAGATAGATTTGAAATTGATTTGAAATGGTATTTAATTAAGAATTTTATTTAATTAAATCAATTTGACACTTATTGAATTTGAGATTTTTAAAGGATATGATTTTGTAACTTGATTTTGGTTTAAAGTAATTTAAATGAATATTTCAAGATTAAATAAATTGAAGGAAATATTTAGTTTATTTGTAAATTGAGATTTTATTTAAATGATATTGGACTTTATTAAGTGAATATTTTCAAACTAAATAATAATGAAGTAAATTAAGTTATATACGAAATTATCAAATTTAGTTTTGAAATGTCGAATATTAAAGCTTTAAATATATTGAAATTGAATTGGTTTATTTTGTGGTTCAATCTATATTTGAAATCGATATAATTTGAAATGGTTTATTGAGAAACTGAATTGAATTGAAATTGATGATTTGAGATTGGATTTAGTTTGAATTTTGGAATTCGAGTTGATTTGGAATCGATTTATGAAATTTGAGGAAGCTATTTTATTATATAAAGTATTTTCAAATTATACTTAAAACTATTTATATATTATAGTTTATAAATTATTTTCATATAAACTATTTTAATATAAATCATTTTAATATAAACTATTTTTAATATATTAACTATTTTATTATAAACTATTTTAACCTATAACTACTTTATATAAACTATTTTATTTTATAAACTATTTTATTTTATACACTATTTTAATACCTAAACTGGTTAAGTGGAAAGTGTTATGATTTCTAAATTATCATTTCCAAAATGTTATGATTTCCAAAGTATTGTGATTTCTAAATTATGATTTTCAAAATGTTATGATTTCCAAAGTGTTATGATTTCTAAATTATGATTTCCAAAATGTTATGATTTCCAAAGAGTTATGATTTCTAAATTATGATTTCCAAAATGTTATGATTTCTAAATTATGATTTCCAAAGTGTTATGATTTCCAAAGTATTATGATTTCTAAGTTATGATTTGTAAAGTGTTATGGTTTTAGAAGCTTAATAATTTTGAAAGTGTTATAACTTTGAAGTGCTATGACTTATGGAAATTGATATATTTGAAATGGAAATGATATCATATTTAGTTGTGAAGTGAAAAATGATATCCTATTGATATGGTTTTGAAATGGAAATGATATTTTGGTTTCGAAGTATAAACTATTTTGAAATTACCGTGGTGTTATAATAACGTTTGGTTGTTAAAGAGACCGGGATCAAATATTGTCACACTCTCTGCCAATACCGAAAACCACTTTAACAACCGTGTACACGGTGGAGATTCCAGAATGAAGTAGGATAGTGACGACGTTTTAATGAGGTATATACGTGGACCCGACTCCCATGCGTTGGCATAAGGTGGCTAAAACAGAAGCGATTGACGAGCCAAGTGAGGTAGCCCCTATGATCGGACACACTTCATCCTATGCCATTCTATTACTTTGTGATTGATTTGGTGCACACCTTTGATTTGGGAGTGTGACTCGAGGTGGGAGGTAACTGCGGCTATGCATTACCACCAGCCAGCATGCGTAATTGGTATATCTACCCTGGTATTTCCTAGTTGTGCCATGTCACCTACCGTATCGAGGCCACTATGAGTTTGTTTTGTGTCATACCTATGGAGTATCCTCTGGTAGCCCCCAGATCAGGAGGTATTACGGTACTGTATAGACTATTAGCGCTATAAAATGTGTTAAAGGGGATATGGGTAACACGTTAACGCTATTTTAATAGTTTACTTTACTTTAGACATTATTATAATGGCGTATATTACTACATAGTAGATAGTTCAACTAATCCTTAGAGGATGTTTATTCTAAACATCCTTTGAGTTACTTGTATTTCAGTTGATATTTCACTTGTGTTAGATTTATTGATATTAGAATGTTAATCCTGACTCGAGTGTTTTGTGTTTTGCTTTACGCTCTGGTCAGACTGAGTGTCACAGTATTCGAGACTCGCCTTTGGAGTTTGGAGCTTCTCTTGGAGATCCAACTATCGATTCAGCTTTCAGTTATTCAGTTGATTCAAGTGATGTATTCAGATTCTGTATTTGACTATTGTATTTAGACTTCTGTGTATTCGAGACTTCTGTTGTATCTTGTTTTAACTCTGATATATATAGTAGCTTCATGAACTACTATTCATTTATTTCCGTTGCTTATGATTGTTATATTACTCTGTGTCTGTGATTCTGTGATTATTTATTTACTGTATATGCTGAGTTTTGCCAATATAAATTAACAATATGATATTTTGAGCAATTCAAGTCCGACATGTGTGGATGCGAATGGAATGAAATATCGGTCCGTTACAAAAGGCAATGGTGTCTACGAAAGACGCACATATTAAGCGCTTGGAACTCATAACGATTTATGAGCCAACAGTGGCGGTCGCATGCGTTACCACCACTAAGCTCGCGTTACCTATTGGGTCTTCTTATTACCACCAACATAAGCGTGCCCCTCGTCTCACTTCCGGATTATGTGAAACATCGTGTCCATTGAAATAATAGGGGAAATGCTGTTGGTACTAGCCCATCATCCAAATAATATCTTGTTGTGCCCCTTTGCCCAAATCCCCATGATTTGGACTTCTACTTATTGACCAATTACTACCATTATTAGCATAAGTGTGCCCCTTGTCTCACTTTAGGGTTATATGAAACACCGTGTCTATAGAAATAATAAAGGAATGCTATTTGGTACAGGTCCTACTTTACTTATTTGCTTATTAACTTAGATAAATTATTCAAATAAGCTTTTATTATTGTTCTTACCATTTGTGCTTATTAATTTATTCTAAGTGTTAAAATAAGCCACATTCTGTTCTGTTTTCTTATTATAACCTATGTTATAATCATGCTTATTACTTAACCCAAGGTCTAAGTGTGAAAATAAGCTTCTTTCAACTTTTACTCTTTTTAGTTATAATTCTAAGTTATAACTAGGCCAATTTCTTTAATTTAGTCCAATTCTAGTATTTACATCACAATTTCAGTCCAATTCCTTTTCTTATTACAGGCGTTTCATTTTACATCTTATCTTCTATTATTTTAGTGTTCTTATAATTTTAATCCATATTTGCATTTATTCCATTCTAATCCATACGCGAAGAAGAAGGAGAAACAAAAGAAAACCGAAAATAGAAGAAAATCCAAAGCGTATGACAAAGATGTAAATAACGCATAAATAACAGTAAATAAATTTAAAAATACTGTAAATAACTATAATTAAATGGAAAAGCTATAATTAACAGAAATTAGCTACAAATAACTGAAAAGAATAGCTAAAAAGAAATATACTGAAAATAAATCTAAAACTGAAAATAACTGATAAAAGGTATTTCCAAAATCGTAGAAAAACTACAACTATTGGAAACCCTATTATTTTGGATTTTTTAAAAATCTAAGTAATTACAATCACTCACCTATGGTCCTAAGTTCTTCCATTTTGGTCTTTCCGGATCCACTTGAGGGTATTAAATATTTGTATTAAAAAGATTCTCTCCTTGAAAAATTATTCCTTTTAGGGTCCTTCCTAAAAAGGTGAACCCAAGTGGAGAAAATCTATAATGAGAAAAAGTGTTAGGTCTAGTGTCTTATTTAAATGTGTAGAAGTGGATCTCAGGCCATTGGATTTGAAGATTAAATAGGATGCAACCACGTCATAGGCTGAATGGGAGCCGTCGGATGGTAGCAAGGAGAAACCGGATGAGCCAAAATGATGAAAACAATGTGTAAAAAAAAATTGCTGGAACCAACAAGAACGAAGGAAATTTCCTTCGCTTCCCATTCATAGGCAGTCGACCGCCCATGAGCCAGGTCGACCGGCCGGTCGACCTTGGCCTTGGGATGGTCGACCTCCCTATATATATATATATATATATATATATATATATTTCCTTGATTCTTGTTTGCTTTGTATCTAGCTCATATTAACTCGGATTCTGACGTTCTATCTATGGAAATTGACCAGAAAATTACCAGGACACAATGGTGCAACTCCCATGGCTCAATTATGATAATTTCACAAAATTATTTTATTATTTCATTAATTAACTAATTAATTGTTATGGGTTAAATTTTGGGTTGTTGCATTCTCCCCTCCTTGAGGGATATCGTCCCCGAAATATCTAAGGATAAAGAATGAACTAATGTTTTCATCCAAGTTCTAAAACCAACTACCCAACCTTCATCCATTCATCCATTGTACTTAAGTTTTTCTAATGCAATTTATGGTACTTATGCGATTAGCGTAGTGTTAATGTCCCTAACTAATGCAAAAGATTAGGCGGTCCACTGATTCGGTTGACCTCCTTTTACGCAATCATGTCCGTGATATGTATCCAAATGAATGCAAAAATTCCTAATGATAACTGATAGTTCTATATGCGTGCTTCGATCATCATCCAAATGCAATAACCATGGAATAAACATCCATTTATAGAAACCATGAAAATAAATAAAAATGCAAATGCGAACATATCCATATGCATATGCTCTAGTGTCCTAGTTAGGCTGATCCCTAAGAGATGATGGTGCCTAGTGTAAGTATGTGTGTCTATTAGCATCCACTAGCAAACACGTGCAACCACTTGCATACATCATCTATAACATGTTCGAATAACATGTTTATATCAAATCCTACCATCCATAGGTTAACTCCTAAGTTCTACCCTCCCAAAGGATAATAAAGGAAAGAACCTATTCAAAACTAAAGATGGAAATAGGAAATTCAAAAACTTATTACCAGAGAAATGTGGATATGAGATATGAAATTTCTCCTAATTAAACCAATCTTCTCCGAAGTCTTTCTAACCATGTCGGGACCAAGTAGCAATCTCTCTATAGACTCTAAGCGACACGAAGGCGACTTGCACGGTCTTTCATAAAGAGCTTCGAAGGGTGCCACTTCTAATGCTATTATCATATGAGAATACCATTAAAAGGAGGATGCTTCTCCCAAGTTTCTCAAAATCAACAATACACATCTTCAACCATGTGTGTCCTACCATCTGACTGATATAACTTTATCATTCTTCTATTGTTTACATACATTAAGCCCTAATCCTAGGTTTCACTAGTGTCCTCTACACCCTTCGAAAACTTATATTATTACTTATAAAAGTAATTATTTTTGTCTTCTATATAGCCTTACACTTTTACGTTACACCTAGGAAATGATTCCTATCTACTCCATATTAAGATTTTGGTTTGGTAATTATCACTTTACTTAAAAAACAGAGGTTTCTAAATTTTTAAAACATCAAATCCCAAAATCTTTGTTTATCTCAAAGAAACTAGCACGCTATAATTCTTCAAAAAGAATCTTACTTTTAATAAAATTTATATCATATAAAAACCAATTTAAATTTCATACCATTTTTCAAGAACCCAATATTTATTTCCTAAAAGAAAATATTAACAATGAAAATTTTCAATTCTAACAATCATATTCTATTGAGTTAAACATATGCTGGATTTTCTTCTCACTGCCCTAGGAGTACCCTTCCTAAATTTTAGTAACCCCATTTCCTTACTAAAATCTTTTAGTACTACCACTAAATCCACTTACCTGAAACAATTGTAATTTCTGCAATTATCTACACATGGGATTTTTTCTTTTCTTATCAACTGAATCTATTGTACATCTCCAATCTTTGCCTACCACTCTTTGGATTTTCACAATACGAACCTAAATGTACAAAACCGTTTCTCAAACTCTTTTCCATGTGTAGGCCTTCTCTATGCCCAAGAAACACACTTCCTTGTGCCAAAAGTGTCACCTACAAGAATTTTGCATTCCATCGATGAACGCGGAGCGTACGAAGAACCTCCTCAAGATGAATAGCATGCTTTTCCATACTCTTGAAAAACACCAAAATGTCATCCACGAATACAACCACAAACTTATTTAGGACTTATCTGTGAGAAATGCGGATTACGGATCTTAAGGCTAGGATTAACACTAGAGGAGGTGAATAGTGTTTTAAGGAATTACTAAATCTTTTGGAGTTTTTGTTAATTTGAACACATATGTATGCAATAGTCAGACACATATATGATCACAGAAACAAACACAAATGCAGAAATAAAGTAAAAGCAGTAAAGGAAAGAACACAGCGGATTTTATACTAGTTCGGTGTTACCCTACATCCAGTCCCGCACACAAGTACAGATTTCCTTTCAAAAGCAATCTTACAATTACACCCTCTATTTCAAGGCAACGAGGTACACTCTCCAGAATCACAATCATCTGGGTAGAGATACTTGATTTCCCGGGCAATAAGTTCACCCAATTGATTTCCCAAGTCTACAATCACACCTTATCTCGCTTGATTGATTTCCAAGGCTACAATCACACCTTTTCTCGCTAAATAGATTACAAAGAAGTCTATAACTTTGAATAGCACTGAGGATCTTATTGAGATAGTGATAGAAAATCAAAGCAGAAATGATCTAGTTAGACTCAATGTTGATTTCGATAGAGTAATGGTAAGAATGTGTATAAGAAAAATGGAAGAAGAAGAGGAGTGAAAAACCAGAAAATATGATTTAAAATTCGTTGAAAACAACCTCTATTTATAGAGGAACAACAGCCATGTCCATTCGTGAAAGGTTATGGCGAATAGACACTTCTTTTGAAATTCAAATTTTTCAAACCAACTAACACTATGCCGACATGGGGTACTTAGGCATGTCGACATCCCAAAGGAAATTTTGGTGATTTGTTTTTCTTCGAAAATAACTTCTGTCTTATATTAAAACTATTTTATACTTTATAAATATACTTCACTATAGTTCAAATTCATAAGTAAATGTAGAGAATAATATATATAAAATTTTACTATAATTTTATATTTAAATCTATGTATAAATATTTAAGAATTAAATATATTATATTTAAAAGATAGTTTAAAAGCAAGGATAATTTGGTTTTGAAATTAAAGATTATTTTGAGGCTAAAAGTATTTAAAATCAGGATAGATGTTTTCTATTCTTTTAAAAGGAAGGTTTTGAAATCATTTTGAAAATAAGATATAATTTTTTAAAATCATTTTGAATAAAAGTTAGCGGATACAAAACAATGTTCCACTATATTTTTCGTAGGTCCGATTCTACATAGGGTTCCATCCCTTTAACGGGCACGAAGTGGATTCCATTTCATGAATAAATTGGATTTTAAGATGCCAGTGTTTTTCAAGGAGTTTTAACAAAATTCCTAATTAAAATTACTTATTCTTGAAATTTTGAACTCTTGATAATCTTGATATTCTTGATATTCATGAGTCTTCAATCTTGATATCTTGAATCTCTATACTGTACAGCCTTCATTCTTGATACCTGCATGATTAAGTCTTGCATACACATATATATCTAAACTATAATGTTAGTATTTATATTTTATAATCTTATTCTAAGGTTGTTGTCATCAAAACCATCATATCAAGGACTGACAATCTCCCCCTTTTTGATGATGACAATGTTTGTATATAAAATATTACTTCTATCCTAATAGCTCCCCCTAAAACTAATAACTCCCCCTTAATCTATGCCTAACTACCCTATTTTATATTTCTCCCCCTTTGTCATCAACGAAAAACTAACTCCAAACTATATAACTCCCCCTCATTCTTGTACTAAAGTACTTGCATTAATAAACTATACAATGGAGTATATAATAGATAGATTAAGAGATAATTATACTAATGAACATGATAATTAACCAAAGATTATATACATTTCAATGTATACATGTTTTGTACAACAATCATCAATCCACACCAAATATCAATCTATATCAAACCAAATCAAAGCAAATGAAATCAAATCAATCAAAGCAAACAATTCAAACAAATCAATCAAATAAAATCAAACATTATGAGGAACGCCCACCCATCCTTCTTCACCAAATATAGGATCTGCTTTAATGGCATCCCAATTTTCATTGCCATTGGTGAGAGAGACCGGAGGATGTGTTTTGTTATCATCCTTGTGCAAGGAGGAAATCGTCCATCGTATCGCATCGAAATGTCTTTATTGCTCCTTGATTATCTGCATTTGACTCAATTCTAAGTATCGTTGGTTACGAAGAATGAACGAAAGAATATTCTTGAAAGATTTAAGAGTTTCTTCAAGATTCTCGGTTAAATTATGAATTGGATTGGCCATATTCGAGTTTGTGAGAAGAATGAGAGATAAAGTAGATAGGAAATAATATTGAGTGATGAATCCTGGAAGAAATGGGTATTTATAGGTGTAGAAATTCATTTTAAATGAATAGACATATGGTAGTTATTCAAATTTCATATTCAAAATGAAATGTCATTTTTGACTAGTACATGTCGACATGGTCATAGAGGGAATGTCGACATGGTGCAGTGAATTTTGATGGCTTATTTTGATTTGTGAATAATTGTGTGTGTGTATCTATATATATATTTATATAATATACTAACATTTATTCTGGAGATAAGATAAGCTAGATAACAGAATAGAAATTCAATTTCATTTCATAATGCTTTCGATGGAGGTTATCCAGTGAGGGCGAAAGCAAGGTTTCGAAGGTTTCGAAAGACTTTGTTTCTCAAAAAAAAACCTAAACTCATTTTGAAAGGAAAAACCCATGGCTAAATAAAGGGGTTTTGAAATGGTTTTAAGAAGAAGCTTTCCTTGATAAAATTTTAGGTCAAAGGGATTAACCATGTTTTATATGAAACTGATTTCAAGGACATTAAACCCACAGGAATGGTATTGTTATGCTATTATATTTGCTACTTAAATTATAAATATATTCACATTAAAATGGACCCATTGCTGCATTTTGGGGATAAAGGGACCCAATAGTGAATATAAGTTGATTAAACTCCTGAATAAGTAGAATTACATCCAAGAGGTCGGGAAGACCGGAATATAGGTTGCCTTAATAAAGAAGTTGTTAGGGAGACAGGTTCATAGAGCACCCATGAAAACTATGATTAGGAAGTTATTGGAGTTAGCAATAGGTTCATAGTGATTCCATGAAAACTATGTTTATAAACAGGGGTTTGCAAGGGCCAATTGGTTTTTAGTGCACCCATGAAAACTATATGAGGATTAATGTATTGACAGATATCAATAGGTTCTTTGGCAATCCATGAAACCTAGAAAAAGAGAGAAGGTATTGGAGTCACCAATAAGTTTAGGGGAACCTATGAATTAATTAAGTTAATTAGCAGGGGCCAATACGTTCATAGTGCACCCATGGAAATAATGAAATAGGACTGGGTGTCCATATATTATCTAAAGGTTATTAATAAGCCCATGTAAACTAATAGGTTAATAGTGATCCTAGAAGCTATAAATGTGACAGGGAGTCGATTAAACAGGGGATGGGGAAATCCAGAATGTTTTAACTTATATGCATATCATCATAATATTTTGAAATGTCTATGTTTTTTACCATTGTGGATGCAGGAGCACAATATATGGTTTTATAATGGTGTTAAGATACTAGTGAGGGAAAAACTCATTCTGCTAAGCGGCATGGTCTCACTAGATATCTAAATAGTTTGAGATGTTAGATTATTATACGTACCAGGTTTTATGTCTGACTCGAAGTTTATGTTTTCCTCTTAAACTCTCGTGTAACGACCCGTAAATTTTCGATAATTAAAATAGCTAATTTAATAAAATTTCGCGATTTAATGTTAGAATTTTTTTTTGTAATTCGTTGGAATAATAATAACTAGAATGAATTGCAACAATAATTATCCAAGTAATGAAAATAAATTCTACTTAGTGAATACCTTTGAAATCAATAGCTGAATAGGATAATAAATATTGAATTCATTGGGTATAATAGAGTAATTGATTGATAAGTAAAATTTATTTAAAATCAAATATTGAATATTGAACAGGTAAATTGTTTAAATTTAATATTTAAAACTTATTGAATAATTGAATAACTGTAAAATGAAATAGTGTTCTAAACTGTGAATTGGTTTTAGAAGTTGAATCTTATAAGTTCAATTTCAATATTTCAAAAGATAATGAATTATTGGATAATCGAAATTGTTTAAATTTAATATTTGGAATTTATTGAATAATTTAATAATGGGAATTGAATAACCGTATAATGGAAATGGTTGTTTTATAAATTTAATTCGTTTCAAAAGTTAAATTTTTAAATTCGTTTTGAATATTTCAAAAGATAGTGATTTAAGAATAATCAAATTTTGTTTAAATCTATTATTACAAATGTTTGAATAATTAAATTTCGAATTTGATATGATTAATTTGATACTGAAATTTAATATACGGAAATAGAGTGAATAATTGAAATTTGATTTAATATGATTCAAATTGGTTTCCAAAGTGAATGTAAGTTATATTGGGATTATAATAGAGTTAACAAGATTTTTAAATTGGAATTTATTGGATAATTGAATAACGGGGTTTAATATGATTAAAAAATAATTTGTAAAATTTTTATTTTGTCATATTAAAGTTATAGTGATGTTGTAGAACTTTTAAAATCGAATTAAAAGTAAATTTGTAAATATTGAATATTTTAATATTTAATTGACGAGTTAAAATAGCCATTTTTCAAACAGTCTCAGATTTCGACGAAACCAGTTTCATCGGATCCGTAACGTGATACTATTGTAAGATTTCAAATTTCATGTCAATCGGATTTACCGTTTGTCCGGGGCAAGCCAAACGCATAGAAATTCGTTTAATCGGTTTAATTTAAATTTGATCGTTTATTTCCGTAACTCGCACAGATGATCGAATTAGACTCCGAAACCTATTCCATTGTGTTCGGAACGCGGGGTAAACCCTAGAAACGCTGGTCACCGCGCGTAAATCGGAGTTCGAAAAATTCGGAACGAATAGTGTTCGTCTGAATTTCTATATAGGCACGATATTCACAATTTGCAAAGGAAAAAATAACCTAACCCTAACCAATGCTTCACCCGCCATTATCATTTCGTATGGCCAGAAATTAGTTTCATCTTTCCCTCAATTACTTCCAATCCACGAACATTTAGCAAATGTCATCAACTGCAAACTCGAAGAGGGCAAGGAGATCTAGCTAATCAAGGGTGGAGATTGGATTTGGAGCAGTGTGGTGGTCGATATGGGGACGCGTGGGCGTGCCGTTCGTGCACGAATTCCCACGACTTGGGGAGGCCGAGTTCAACAATGCTCTGGCCGAGCATAGAGTGGTGGGTGGCGCTGCAAATGGTGGTGCCTGATCTACGTGGAGATGCTCGTAGGGTGGTGCGTGACTTAGGGTTTAGGCTGGCTATTTGGGTTCGTGCGCGTTCTAAAACCTGGGAGAGGAAGAAACAAAAGTTGCGGCCCTGATCTCATGTGGCTGGAATCAACGGCCAGGATTAGTTTAGGGTAAAATAATAAAAAGAATTGTATAATTATTTATATAAAAATTCGTGTAAACTTTAAGTTAACGTATCTTTTTCATACGAGGTCGAAAACGCATGAAACTTTTTGCGTTGGAATCGTTTCGATGAGCACTATGCTATGGAATTGGATTGGAGTCGGTTGGAGCAAGTGAAAATTTTGGGTAAAATTAAACGCTCGTTTAATTTTATTCAAAATAGAACGCTGGAACTGCATTGAAATCATGGTGAGTGTTTTATAACGCTCACAACGTACTGAATATCTTTATGCTAGTTAAATTTGGCATTATGAAGTGTTATGATTTTATTTGTCGTTGTTTGATAAAATTTAATTGTCATATAGATTGTCATTTGAATTAACCGTTGAAAATTAATTTGACAGTTAAATTGAAACTGAAATTGAATTGCGATTAAAATTACCTGACATTGATAACTATGAAATTGCCATGAATTGTATTGCCTATTAGATGATGTATTTCGATGGATGTTATTGTTTGATATTTAAATGTTTGGATGTTTATTTGCTTATATATATACTGTTATGCATACATATGACACTGTGATTTGATTTAAGTGATATATATTCATCCCTGACATTTAATTGAAATAAAAAATCACTTGGCCATAGGATAGAAAATTATATACGGACACCGGATTGGCTAAATTAATAATTTTTGAAATCGTCGATTTGAAATTTATTTGAATGTTTTGATTTAAAGGTTATAAATAGAAATCAATTTATAGAAATCGAATTTATCGAAAATTTAGTTTGAATGTTGAAATAAATTTTGGTTAAAAGAAATTGTTAAATAATTAAAGTGGAGACTTTGGAATTTAAAAATCGGGATATGATTGAATTTCGAAAATTGATTTGTTTAAAGATTGAACCTTAATTCAAGCTTTGAATATTACTAAGTAAAAGTGATATAAAAATGATATTTTGAAATCGAGCTTGGAATTGAATCATATTTGAAATTTGGATTTAAATTTGAATATTGAACGATAATTTTGTTAAGTGTTATAAATTGATATTTTGAACATCAAGCTCCAAATCGATATAAATTGAAATTGAATAAATTAAAGGTGAATGGAAAATTGAATTAATTTAAAGTCAAAGTTGACATTGATTTGAATTGTAATCGAAATTGAATCGGTAAAATGGAAATTGAAATTGATTTGAATTGGGAAGTTATAATTGAAATGGATTGGTTTTGAAGCTGTTTTAATTTGTTTTCCAAATTACTCTGTTATATAAACCGTTTTGAATACTTAAACTATTTTAATCTATTTTTGATCTACTTAACCCAATTTAAATTATTTTAAACTAATTTATCTATTTTAAATCCATTTTAAAGATTTTAAGTATTTTTAACTATTTTAATTATTTAAACTATTTTTAAACTACTTAAAACTATTTTCTAAAATTTCAAATAGGTCAATAAGATGAAATGTTTATGTTTAAATCTTGAATGTAAATACGAATTGGTTTAAATGAAGTTGCAACACCTAAATTGAAATTCGAAAGGATTTTGAAATCGAAATGAGATATTGAGGCGAAAAATGATTTTGAAACGGAATCTTACATTTTGAATAGATACGATGATATTTGAAATGGACTTGATTTACGAAGCGAATATGATATTTTGATATCAATTATGAATCGATTTGAAATGTAAAAGAGCCATCGGTGTAATAATACATAGTTATTAAAGAGAGCGGGATCGGATATGGACATACTCTCTGTCGATACCGAAAACCACTTTAATAACTTGTATACGCGGAGTGTTGATCTAGAATGAAGTGGATGGTTTGGTGAACGTGTTGATTGAAGAAAGAGAACGATATTGGATGACCCCTGACATGACTAAAACAGGAGCCGCGCCGGGTCATTGAGGTTCGCCATCTCTAGCGGACACACTTCTTCGATACCATATCTATTACATTTGTGATGCGATTTGAGTGCACCCCTTGATTTGGGAGTGTTGTTTCGCGGTGTTGGGGTAGCTGTTGGCTATGCTCAACATCAGTCTGGATCACGCAACTACTAGTATCCTAGTTGGTATCGCCTCATGTACCTTGTCATACTGATTATCCTATTCGCGACCACTACGTTTTGTTTTGTGTTATACCTATGGGGTACCCTCTGATAACGACCAGTTTACGGTGGGGCTTATGGTGCTGTATAGACTATGGCATTATAAAAATGTGTTAAGGGGGATTATGGTAACGCCTTAATGCTATTTTGATACTTTATATTACTAATAGGTATTATTTACTTAGCGTACATTACTACATAGTAGATAGTTTAACGGATCCTTAAGAGATGGAAAATCCCGTAACATCTCTTGAGTTATTGCACGCACGTTGACACTGGATATGAGATGTCAAACCCCGTAAACATCTTTGACGCCGTTACACTCATATTTATTTACGATTGATTTAACTTTCATAAGGATATTTTAGTCCTGACTCGAGTGTTTTGTCTTTTCATTACGCTCGGGTCAGTCCTGAGTTTTTCAGATTTTTGAAGATCTATTCTGGAGGATGAAGATGAAGATTTGGTGTACTATTACTATTATTACCCTTGCATGATACTATCTGCTGCATTATTTTATTTGTTCTATTGTATATGTATAACTCTGATAAATGTTGTATAAATAATTGTCAAAGTATAGTAAACAGCTTCATGAACTGTTTATTTGGCTATTATATTTTATCGTTCCGCTGTGAGATTCTGTGTTGTTTCATTTCCTTTATTTATCTTTCTTTTCTTTTCTTAATTACCCCAATAACCATCTGCCCTTTTGAATGGTTTGAAATCGGCATGTGTATTTGATCGTCGGTTTAAACTGTCCAAAAAGGCGGGTCGTTACATCTCGGGTGCTCAATTGGTTTTGAGTAGTTTGAGATTTGAGGTTTACAAGTACCTCATTAGACGAATAAGCTTCCGAAGACCTGTAGAAGGCATTATAGCTATTTAGACTTCTTTTTCATTTGATTCCACTGCATTATGTTGTAAAGGAAAAGTTGTTTAGTTGCCTTATTATATACTCTAATCAACCAAGGGGGCATCTTCATATGTCGCTTTTAGCGTATTTGTAATAATTATATATTTCTAAACGTGGTTTGCGATTATGGGATTGTGTAAGGAATGCTAAAATAGTTTTTGGAATGAAATGGGAATATTTTTTTTGAAATCTAAACTTTTTTTCCATATCCGTGTTTCTGTTTTATCAATGTATCTAACATTACTGTATTTGGTCGTCGAGGATTAATAACTATAGATGACTGCAGCATCCGTAGCTGTTAGTTTTGGGTCTCCAAGTGGAGGATTTTACATTATTGAAGAAATACTTTTGTATTAGCTTATTCCTCCAGGCGAAGTGAGGACTATCGGTTAAAGGAGTTACAGAAGGGAGCTTCGGGACTGGACATAGGACGGAAGATCCGAACCAGTATAAAAACTCTTATGTGCTCGCTTTTATTATTTATCTTATTTATACTCGGATTATTTACCCTACTTAGTGTAATTATTAGTATATACTCTCACATTAGTATATAAGTTGCATTATATAAGATCCTATAGACTTTCATTTGGTATAGAACAAGGTTATTTCAATTTACAGTAACACGTGATTGAAAACTTTTTAATATGGCAAGTACATTTCAAGGTCAATCAAATGCTCACCCCTACTATTTAATGGTTTTAATTATGCTTGTTGGTCAACACGTATACGAATTTTTATGGTAGCCAATAGTTTAGAAATTTGGCAAACTACTCAAACTAGATTTGAAGAACCTACCACAGACATAAGCACTTAGACTGATGCACAAAAAACATAGCGACTAATAATGGCAAAGCCTTGAATGTTTTATTTTGTTCACTTGATAAAAATGAATTTTCATGAGTTATGCTTTGCACTACTACACATGATATACGACGCACTTTGCAAGTTACTCATGAAGGCAGGACAAAAGTCAAGCAAACAAAAATCTTTAATTTCCAAAAGTAATTTTCATTGTTTAAAATGAAAACAAATGAATCTATTAGTGACATGTATTCTAGATTTCAAACTATACAACCTAATCACATGGCACTAGGGATCAAATTCACTGATTTTGATTTAGTTACACGAATCTTAAATTCTTTTACCGTCGAATGGAAAAGAAAGGTTTTAGCCATAGAAGAAGTTAATGATCTCTCTCAACTCAAAGTCGAACTAATAGGAAATCTGATGTTATATGAAGCTAATTTGTAGGCAAGAAAGGAGCAAAATCAAGAAAAGAAGAATATTGCTTTTCAAGAAAATAATGACAGTTCTAACTTGGATGAGGAAGAAATTGTATTCATTGCTAAGAACTACAACAAATTCAAGGAATCTAAAAGGATGAAAGAATTTCAAAATAGTGGCAATTCTAACTCATCAAATCAAACATCAATCAAATGTTATGGATGTGACAAGTTCGATCATATGAAGAGAGATTGTCCACAACTCAATAATGAAATAGGAAAAGTAAATTCGAGAAATTCAAAAGGAAGTAAAGAGCTTTTCAATTAACTTAGGATGACTCTGGTTCTTCTTCTTCCTCTGACAGTGATAGTGAAAACGGTACGCAACAAGCTAATGTATGTTTTATGGCCAATACTAATGAGGTATGTCTTGAATTAACATGTGATGAAATTTTGGAACTTATCATAGAATTAGATGATAAATATAGAGAATCCAAGAAACTAAATAAAGATATATAGGAAAGATAAATAGAGTAGAGATAGAAATTGGTTTGTTAAAAGATGAAAAAATAATTTTAGAAGAAAAACTAGAAATAGCTCAAAAAGAATGCAAAAAGTCATCTTCTCAAAATGCTATCCTATTACATGATTTAGAAAATAGTAGACTTGAAAACATCAAACTTGAAAAAAAACTAGAACTTAAGGCGAGTGTAGATTTAACAATATTGAAATTTTCCATCTTAAGAACAAGTTGGATAAATTAACTAATAATGTATTAAAATTTAATAAAGGAATTTAAAAATTAGAAAATTAAATCAAAATATCAAGACAACCAGGAAATCGAAATGGATTAGGATTTAAAGCTAAGCAAAAACATAGAAATTATAGTACACTATATACGAAATTCAAGAAACCTATTTCAAAAATTAAGATTAATACCCCCAAAACAAGTAGCTAGTATCAAAATATGGATCCCTAAATCAAATAACAAATTTATTAAGGAAAAACATATAGATGGATAATTGAAAAATATTGTTTATAATAAAAATTATATTCTTAAAGGTCCCAAACCCAGTTGGGTATGGTACATTCACTCACTAACACATAGGACCCTAACAAGAGGAAGTGGGTGCCAATTAAATCTTTTATATTTTGCAGGTACTCAAAAAATAAAATTAAAAAGAATTGGATACTCGACATTGGATGCTCTAAGCATATAACGGGAAATGCATACATGTTACCAAATAACCTATATCAGTGGCGACACTGTAACATTTTGAGTAACTCAAAAAGATTTGCCATCAACATTGGAGATGTTATCAACGTCGGTATATCCACTTCTCCTCTTATTACTAATGTTTTGTTAGTATAAAATCTTAAACTAACTTACTAAGTACAAGCCAATTATGTGATAAGGGATTTAAAATTGATTTCAAAAAAGAATAATGCAGTATATTTGATCAAAATAATATTTTAATTTTTGAAGGATTAAGAAAGCAAAATATTGATGTTTTATATATGAATATTAAAAATAATAGTGATTTATGCCTAACCGCCAATCATAATGATCCATGGCTATAGTACAGACGCTTTTGTCACATAAATTTTAAATATATAAACAAATTAGCAAAGAATGATTTAGTAAAAGGATTACCCAAAACAAGTTATAAAGTTAAAAATCTATGTGATGTTTTTCAAGTTGGAAAATTAAAGAAAATCTCTTTTAAATCCAAGAAAGAAATTTCTACCAAACAACCGCTTGAATTACTTTATCTACATTTATTTGGCCCAACTCAAGTAAGATCAATGAATCATAACAAATATGTATTTGTTATCGTCGATGATTTTTCACAACACATTTGAACACTATTTTTAAAACATAAAAGTGATATGTTTGAAATGTTTCAAATTTTCACTAGGAGAACTAAAAATTTAATGAACTTAAAAATTAAAAGTACAAGAAGCGATCATAGTGCTGAATTTGAAAATGATATCTTTGAAATTTCTGCATTAAAAAGGGAATTAGTCATAATTTTTCTTTTTCCCGAACATTATAATAAAATGGCCTGGTAGAAAGGAAAAATCGAGCACTACAAGAATATGCAAGAACACTAGTTAATAGTAGTTTGCTAAAAAAAATCTGGGTCAAAGCTGCTGCTACCGCATGCTATGTATTAAATCGTGTAACAATTAGACCAATGACTAAAAATACATGTTATGAAATGTTTTTCCAGAAAGAAACCTATGTAAGTCCATGGGATGGATCGTGTAGTGTATATGCAAGTATATATGAATAACTATATGATGTAACTAATATAAAATTAATCTAGTAAAATTTAAACTAAGCACACCAAGATTTTATACTGGTTCGGACCTCCCGTCCTACGTCCAGTCCCGAAGCTCCTCTTCGGAATTTAACTATCAAACACCCTCACTTCATCCAAAGGAATAGGCTTGGTTACAATAGCATGTTCTTGTCAAGTGTGTGTTCTATAACACGGATATTGACTATTAAGTACAAATGCTTCCAATCTATATATCTAGAGAACATTTATTGAAGAGTTCTGAATATATGGAAGAGTGAAATACAGGTATTTGATTGCAAGAGATCAAGAATAAATCAGAGTATAAGAGTAAAGAGCATAAGTAAGTAAGGTAGGATCTTCTCTTGGATTCTTGATGCTATTTATAGTGTAGAGAGATTCCTTGAGTAGTTGCATCCATTAACAAGTGTTCTATGGTCGCTTCTGATGGTGATGAAAAGTTGCAGCGAAGAGAGGCAAATGTGTCTTTTCAATTGTGACGGTTGTAACTTGAATATCAACACCCGAGTTCAATTTCAGACGTCTGGAATAAGTCTCATACGTCTGGCTCTATATATTTTTTGTATATAGTAGTTTTTCAGACGTCTTAGTACATTAACCAGACGTCTGATTCTGTCTGGTTTGTAATCTAGAGAATTCATTCAGATATCTGGCTAGTGCACCCAGACGTCTGGTCTTGTGCATGTTGCTTTTCTTGTATCTGTGTCATTGCACTTCTGATTCTAACAAATTGTAGCCTCTTGATACGTTCTTTGATTCTTGTTCTTGTCTCTCTAGTGATGTTACTTTAGCAATTACCTGTAAATAGAAACACATATGCATATTCGATTTTCATTATATAGTTGTTATCATCAAAACCGTAGATTTGATTCCTAACATCTCTCCCTTTTTGATGATGACAACTATATAATGTACTTACATATAATTTATAATCTCCACCTGAATATGTGCTTATTTTTAATGTTTTATAATTATACTTATATTTCTCCCCATTTGGCACTATAAAAAAGAATTATAAAATTTAAGTCAATCATCAAACACAAAAGAAAATTTTCATTCATAATTCGAAATTGATTGCATACATAGATTTTGTCAATTTTACAAAAGTTGAAATCAAAAAAATCCTAAAATCTATGATTCCTTTAGAGAAGCTTTGTCTTGATCATCCCCTGTTTCTTCTTTTTCAGAAGTGCTAGGCTTTGTAGGAGATGTCAAAGCTTGCTTGATTGGTTCGTCCTTAGTAAGTTTGGAATGTTTTGCGGGAGGAGAAGGTACTGGGGTTGGCCAATCTTCAGAAGGTGGTGTTGGACCGCGAACCCGTTGTAGTACTTCTTTGAGAACCGATAAGACAGTTGAAAGAGATTCTTCAACTGTTGCTAGGCGTGTAGCAAACGATGTTTCGAAGTTATCAATCCGCTTAGCCAATTTTTTTTGATTTTGAGATAATATATGTTGATTTCTAAGGGTGAGGTCTTGAACACTTTCATTTGGATTTGTATCCGTTCGAGTCTCCATAATCTCTTCCTGTCCTGGATAATCAAATGGTGCCGGAGGAGGTGGAGTTGTTTCTCAATGTTGTTCCTTCTCTTGAGATGGTTCATTGTGTGGTTGAGGTGGCGGCTCAACTTGTCTAGATTGATGATTGTGCGTCCAATCTTCAAAGGATATAAAATCTGGAGGAATCTCAGGTAAGTGCATAAGTGAGAAGAATTTGGTGGAAGTATATTTTGGTGAGATTTCTTCGAAAGTCGATAGGTAGGAAGGGATGTTATGTGCACGAAGAAGTCTCATAATATATGTCGGGTAAATAATTGATGGTCGTGATCGATTCCAAAAATGTTTGAGCTCATCAAAGATGAATTTGGCCCAATTCACCCTTGTTCCACTAAATAGAGCATATAAGGCTTTGTGCTCTAACTCGGTTATTTTCTCATGCCTTCCCATTTGTGGAACGATGGTATTTATTATCATTCGGGTTGGGAGTCATGATTTTGGACGAAGAAATTTGGAGGCAAACTTTGGCATGTCATCCTCCCAAATTTGATGAGTTATACTATTCCGTGGCTTGAAACGCATATCGGGAATGTTGTATAAATCTTCGTCCGCGTCAGAACATCCTAGGGTTCTACCTATTATGTCGGGAGTTAGTCTAATCGTGTTGCCATACACGCTAGACCATAGCCAGTTATCTTCATCTTCAGTGTTCCACACTGAAGTGCTATCCAAATTTGCATAGAAAAGAAATATTGCCAATTGATCGATTTGGATGTCATTAGGAGTGAAAGAAATCAAGGTTTCTGGTCCGGCATTCTAACACATTTCATCCAAATCGTACATTGGAAATTTAAGTAGATTATAGAAAGGACCTGTGTGAAGCTTTTTCTTTTATATATCTTCATACCTCTTCATGGAATGTGGCGCTCTATTCATCCTTCTTTCAATTTGATCATCCTAGCACACTTGAGGATTTGAAGATGAGGTTGGTTGGTCTTGTTTTCGTTTTGATATCTTGGGATATTTTGTTCGAGGAGGCATCGTGAATTGAGCTCGCATAAAAAAACAAAATTTTTGAGAGAAAAATCGTCATTGGTGAAATCACAGATGAAATTTTTTGAGATAAAAGTGAAAAAACGACGTTATCTGGGTTAATTTAAAGAGTCGATTGAATTTCAGACGTCTGAATCCTAAATCAAACGTCTGATTTGCCCTAAATTGAATACAGAAGATAAGTTCAGACGTCTGGTTTCTGAGTTAAACGTCTGGTTTGGTCGAGTTTGTAAAATTTAATAGGAAAAGAGTTTTACCATATGTCTGGGTTAAAAATTAGACGTCTGAAATAGGTTATGTTTTTAGAAACTTTGTGGCAGAGACATAAATCAGACGTCTGGGTCAAATTTCAGACGTCTGAAATTGTCTGATTTTAATTTCGAGGAGGCAGAGCAAATTTTCAGATGTTTGGGGGTATAGCAGACATTTGACATATGCACAATGCTTAAAAAATAGACGTATTTCAGAGTATCAGACGTCTGAGTTCCTTTTCCAGACGTCTGAAATAGGCAATTTTTCTAAAAATAGCCTAAAATTTGATGGTTTTGCATATTTCTCGATTTTTTATTTTATTAAAAACAGAAGTATTATCATTGTGTGAAGCAAAATAACAAATAAACATAGATACATACAATAACAAATATAATTTTTTTAGAAGGCGATGGAGTTTTACGATCTCCTGACTTGTTATCCATCCATGGTTTAAGTGGAGAACATATATTTCCACGTTCGTGGGTTCTCGGGGAGCCAGAAAATCATCTTGGTGAAGGGTCTGAAGGAGTACGATACGAAAAGGAGGGATCTAAAGAACTACAAGGTTTGGAAGCGGTTCATGGACATCTTTCTTTCGTGACGTACAAAACTTCATCGCTGCTTGCTCCAAAAAGCTTAGCCGACGTGCTGTAACTTTTTGTTCAAAATATAGTTCTCGTTGTAGATCTATCTGTTGTTTCTGATAATGATGAATTTCATCAATTTTCTCCTTTGTGTTAGGAGAGACAAACAGAGATCTTTTAGTTTTCTTGCTATCGGGAGTAAATCCCGTACGATATGAGGACCATCTACACGTTGGTTCCTGCTTTGGTGTAGGTGTAGGAAGCTGTTGTGGCGTATCAGCCGAGCTATCCGTCGTAGGTGTCGAGATGGAGATGGATATCTAAGAGTTCTCAGATGACATGGCTATATTTTGTTTCGTAAAGAGGATATGAATTGTGTGTATATAGTTTTTATTGTTGTATAACTGTTTTGTATATAAGTTGAAAAAATTATTTATAGAAAAACTAACTATCTAAAAAACCAAAGGTGCATAAATTATTGATTATAATTTGTGGATATAAAAATAAATGACTAATCATAGCCCAAATGAAACAGTGATTATTAAGATAGAAGATCATGAAGAGAGCAAATCCATAAATCACGTCGGAGTTTAATAAAAGTTTGTTTATTTAGTAGTTTTGTAAATATGTCTGCTATTTGATTTTCGGTATTTACGTATTCTAATGAAATAGTTCCTTTTTCAACAATGTCTCATAAAAAATGATGTCGTATATCTATATGCTTAGTTCATGAATGATTGATAGGTTTTTGATAAATTTATTGCACTTGTGTTATCACAATATATTGGAGATTTATTGATAATCTTGTCGAAATCCATTAGTGTTTGTTGCATGTATATCACTTGTGCATATGCTAAAGCTGCTGAGATATATCCTGCTTTGCAAGTAGATAGGAAACATAATTTTGCTTTTGCTAAACCATGAAACTAATCATTGTCCGATAAAGTGACATGTTCCACTAGTACTCTTACGATCTGTTCTATATCCACCGAAATCCACATCGCTATATGAAACTAGTTCAAATGATGATCCTTTAGGGTAAAACAAACCATAATATCTAGTACTAGATAGATAACGTAAAATACGCTTAATAGCTCTTAGATGAGTTTCTTTTGGTTTTTCTTGAAATCGAACACAAAGACATACACTCATCATAATATCGGGTCGACTCGCTATCAAATAAAGTAAAGAACCAATCATGCTATGATATAATTGTTCATTGGTGTTGGTTTGCTCGAAGTTTTATCCATTTGAAAACGACGTAATAGATCGTTACAATATTTTTCTTGATGAATAAAAATTCCATTTTCAAGTTGCTTTATTCGTAAACCTAAGAAGAAATTTAATTCTTCCATATGTGACATTTCAAATTAATTTTTCATAATATTTGAAAATTGATTACATAGATTTTCATTTGTTGAATCAAAAATGATATCATCAACATAAATTTGTACAACTAAAATATCAATATTTTCTCTTTTAATAAATAAAGTTGTATCTATTTTGCCTATTTGGAAAGCAGATGTAATTAAATGATTTTTAAGATGTTCGTACCATGCTCGAGGAGCTTGTTTTAATCCATATAATGCTTTGTGTAATTTAAACACATGATCGGGATTTTTTTCGTGAGCAAATAATGGGGGTTGTTCTATATATACATTTTCTTTAATAAAACCGTTTAAAAAAGCACTTTTGACATCCATTTGAAATAGTTTAAAATTGCGATGAGTTGCAAAGGCGAGTAATGTACGAATGCCCTCTGATCTTGCTATTGGAGCAAAGGTTTCATCGTAGCCGATACCTTCTTCTTGATTATAGCCTTGAGCAACTAAACGTGCTTTGTTTCTAACAATATTTCCGTTTTCATCTACTTTGTTTTTAAATACCCATTTTGTTCCTATAACCGATTGATATTCAGGTCCCGATACTAATTCCCAAACATTATTACGTTCAAATTGATTTAGTTCTTCTTGCATAGCTATTATCCAAAAATTATCATTTGAAGTTTCTTTATAATTTTTTGGTTCAAAATTTGACACAAATGCTATATGTCTTATTTGATTAAGTTGATTTCTAGTTACTCTAGAATTGAGATCTCCAATGATATTATCTTTTGGATGATTCTTAAGAATTCTAGGGGAGGATATCAAAGTGTTATTTTGCATATTTGTTTCATTATTAATAGAATTTGTTGAATTTGTTAGTGGAATAATTTCTTCTTCATCATTAGTATGACAGTTAAAAAGATTTTCTTCGAATGAAACATGTAAACTTTCTTCAATAGTATTATTTCGTTTATTAAAAATTCTATATGCTTTGCTACGATCCAAATATCCAACAAAGGTACCTTCATCGGCCTTCGGGTCAAATTTTCCTAAGTTATCTTTTTTACTTTATATAAACATTTTGAACCGAAAGTTTTAAAGTACTAAACTTTAGGTTTTTTACCAAAAAAATATTTCAAAACAAGTTTTTTTAGTCATAGGACGTATGGTTACTCGATTCAACACATAACAAGCTGTGGCAATAGCTTCAGCCCAAAAGTCTTTTGGTAGACTACCACTATTTAGTAATGTTCGTGCACATTCTTGTAACATACGATTTTTTCTTTCTACTACACCATTCTGTTGAGGTGTGCGAGGAAAAGAAAAATTATGACTTATTCCTTTCTTATTGCAAAAATTAGTAAAAAGATCGTTTTCGAATTCTCCTCCGTGATCACTTCGAATTTTAATTTTCAAATCCATCTGTGTTGCAATTCTTTTAGTAAATATTTTAAACATACCAAAAGTATCGCTTTTATGTTTTAAAAACAAAGTCCATGTATATCTCGAAAAATCATCAACTATTACGAAAACATATTTGTTGTGATTCATAGATCGTATTTGTGTTGGACTAAGTAAATCTAAATGTAATAATTCTAATGGTTGTTTTATAAAAATATTATTTTTAGATTTAAAAGAGCTTTTCTTTATTTTTCCAATTTGACAATCGTTATATAAATTTTCTACTTTGTAATTTATTTTACGTAAACCTCTAACTAGCTCATATTTAGCCAATGTATTAATATTTTCAAAATTGATATGACAAAATCGTTTATGCCATAACCATGGATCATCATGTTTGGCGGTTAAACATAAATTTGAATTTTTATTTATATTCATGTTTAATACATAAATATTTTTGTTTCTAAAACCTTCAAAAATAAGTTTTTTGTTATTATCTAAAATATTACATCTATCTTTTTTGAAATTTATTTAAAAACCTTTATCGTATAATTGACTAATACTCAGTAGGTTGTGTTTTAGATTTTCTACTAATAAAACATTTTTAATAATAGGAGAGTTAGAAATACCAGAGTTGATGACTTCTCCAATTGCCCACGACATATCCTTTTGAATTATCTCCAAAGGTTACTGTTCCACTGTCGATGTATGTTATATTTGATAACATTTTTGAATTTCCGATCATATGCTTGGAGCATCCGCTATCTAGTATCCATTTCTCCTTATTTTTTATTTTGGGTACCTGCAGAATAAAAGATGTTTTAATTGGTACCCATATAATTTGTTAGGGTCCTAATTGTTAGGCGAAGGTAGCCATACCCAAGATGGTTTGGTACCTTTATAAATATAATTTTTATTATGGACTACATTCACTAAGAAATTATTAATATGTTTTTGTCTAATCAAATTATTATTTGTCTTAGGAATCCAATTTTCATATTTTTTTGTACTCATATTAGAAGTAGGTAAACTTTTAGTTTTTTTATAACTAAAATTTCCTTTTTGTTTAGAGGTATTTATAAATCCTATTCCATTTATATTGCCAGATGATTTTGAAGTTTTGATAAGATTTTCCAAATCTTGTTTTCCTTTATTAAATTTTGACACATTATTTGTAATTTTATCTAATTTTTCTTTTAATTCTGAATTTTCAATTTTCAATATTTCAATATTGCTTTTCAAATTAACATTTTCTTTTAACAAATTATCCTTCACTATTTTAGTGTTTTCAAAATCAATAGCAATAGCCTCACTTTCTATCAAATTATTTTTAATTTTCTCTTGGGATATTTCTAGTTCTTCTTCTAAGATAATTTTTTCATCTTTTAACATTCCTACTTCAAGTTCTAATCTATTTATTTTAACTATATGTTCTTTGTTCAATTTTTAAATTTGTCTAAATTTATCATCTAATTCCATGCTAAGTTCTAATAATTCGTCATAGCTAAGTTCCGGATATACCTCATCAGTTTGTGCCATAAAACACATATTAGCTTGTTCTCCGTCTCTATCGCTATCACTTTCAGACGATGAAGAATCCGAGTCATCCCATGTTACTTTGAAAGCCTTCTTCTTTTTGAATTTTTCAAATTTATTCTCCATTTTATCATTATTGAGTTTAGGGCAATCCTTCTTCATATGTCTGTATTGATCACATTCATAGCACTTGATTTGAGATAGGTTTGTTGTGTTGGACTTCCCTTCGTTTTGGAATTTGGTCATCTTTCTAAATTTCTTGAATCTGTTATAATTCTTGGCAATGAAGACTATCTCTTCTTCATCTAAATCAAAGTCGTCATTTTTTGTTGCTGGGAATGTTGTGTTCTTCTTCTCCGAATTTAGTTCTTTTCGTGCCTGCAAATTAGCTTCATAGGACATTAAATTTCCTATCAACTCTTCAACTTTGAGAGTAGAGAGATTATTAGCTTCTTCAATAGCTAATACCTTCCTTTCCCAATCCGATGTTAAAGAGTTGAGTATTCGAGAAACTAAATCAAAATCAGTAAAATTAACTCCTAATGCCATAAAATCATGTTGGACAGTTTGAAATCTAGAATACATGTCAACAATAGTTTCATTTTGCTTCATTTTGAATGACGAGAATTGGTTTTGCAAAATTGAAATCTTAGTTTGTTTGACCTTTATTGTACCTTCGTGTGTAATTTGTAAGGTACGCCAAATGTCAAATGCAGTTGTGCATAACATGACACGTGAAAATTCATTTTTATCTAGAGAGCAAAATAAAACGTTTATAGCTTTAGCATTGTTTGATGCTAAGGTCTTTTGTGCATCGGTCCATGTGTTCATAGCAGTAGTAGGTGCTTCATATTTATCTTAAGTGGTTGACCAAATTTCTAGACCATTAGCTTCCATAAAAATTCTCATACGTGTTGACCAATATACATAGTTAGAACCATTAAAAAGTGGAGGTCGTGTTGTGGATCGTCCTTCTTGAAAAATACTTGCCATATTAAAGTGATTAAGAAACGTGTTACTGTTCTTTGATCAAACCCTGCTTTGATACCAATTGTAAGTCTATAGGATGGATCGTGTAGTGTATATGCAAGTATATATGACTAACTATATGATGTAACTAATATAAAATTAATCTAGTAAAATATCAACTAAGCACACCCAGATTTTATACTGGTTTGGGCCTTCCGTCCTACGTCCAGTTTCGAAGCTCCTCTTCGGAATTCAACTATCAAAGACCCTCACTTCGCCCGGAGGAATAGGCTTGGTTACAATAACTTGTTCTTGTCAAGTGTGTGTTCTATAACACGGATATTGACTATTAAGTACAAATGCTTCCAATTTATATATCTAGAGAATATTTATTGAAGAGTTCTAAATATATGGAAGAGCGAAGTATAAGTATTTGATTGCTAGAGATCAAGAATAAATCAGAGTATAAGAGTAAAGAGCATAAGTAAGTAAGGTGGGATCTTCTCTTGGATTCTTGATGCTATTTATAGTGGTAGAGAGATTCCTTGAGTAGTTGCATCCATTAACAAGTGTTCTATGGTTGCTTCTGATGGTGATGAAGAGTTGCAGCGAAGAGAAGCGAAGGTGTCTTTTCAATTGTGACATTTGTAACTTGAATATCAACACCCGAGTTCAGTTTCAGACGTCTGGAATAAGTCTCAAACGTCTGGCTCTGTATATTTTTTTATATAGTAGCCTTTCAGACGTCTGAGTACATTAACCAGACGTTTGATTTTGTCTGGTTTGTAATCAGAGAATTCATTCAAACGTCTGGCTAGTGCACCCAGACGTCTGATCTTGTGCATGTTGCTTTTCATGTATATGTGTCATTGCACTTCTGATTCTAACGGTTTGTAGCCTCTTGATACGTTCTTTGAGTCTGTTCTTGTCTCTCTAGTGATGTTACTTTAGTAATTACCTATAAATAGAAATACATATGCATATTCGGTTTCCATTATATAGTTGTTGTCATCGAAACCGTAGATAGATTTCCTAACAACCTAAAGTATCATATTTTCGTATTTTTGGTTCTAAATGCTTTATTTTGAATACTAAGATGATCTTGGAAAATTTGATCCAAAATCTGATGAACGAATTTTTGTTGGATATGTTATCCCACATTTTGGTCAAGGCTGGAATATCAACAAATTGGCAAGGAAGAATGTATATCAGGATTGGAGATCGACTGGAAACGAGGCTGCAATCGATGTCATTAAAATTTGGTCGAGCTCAGATTAGGACGAAATCGATTGGAGATGTTGATCATGGCTAGGAGAGGCTACGTTTCAATTTTCAGGTCAATTGGAGTTCGTATTCTCAAGATATGGATGGATCAAAGTATGTGCATATTGGTTCGAGTCGATACATTTCGTATCGATCGGTTGGCAGCGTTTCGAATCGATGTAGTTCGTATCGATCCACATGGATACGAACAGTGCATTCGTATCGATCAGATTGGTAGGCAAGCGTGCGATGGTTTATTCGACTCGATCAGTTCGAATCGATCAGGATGGAGACAGGCGGCTACTTCATATCGACGTCTTTGTATCCATCAGGAAAGGCATCGGTCGTATCCATCAGGTAAGGCATCGCTCGTATCCATCAGGTAAGGCATCGCTCGTATCCATCAGATAAGAAATCGATACGAAAAAGAACGTGAATTGTATCGATGCGAGCAGTTGGGTACGAACACAATGGCGGAGCTGTGAACACAAACGAGCGCAAAACATGGATGCGAGCAAAGGACGACCACGATTCAAGGGGAGAAACACTCAACTCGGCGCGAAGTTAGGATCAGGCTTGGGAAGTAACTGTGAGAAATGCGGATTATGGATCTTAAGGCTAGGATTAACACTAGAGGGGGTGAATAGTGTTTTTAAAGAATTACTAAATCTTTTTGAGTTTATGTTAATTTGAACACAGATGTATGTAATATTCAGACACAGATATGATCACAGAAACAAACACAGATGTAGAAATAAAGTAAAAGTAGTGAAGGAAAGAACACACCAGATTTTATACTGGTTCATAGTTACCCTACATCCAGTCCCGTACAATAAGTATAGATTTCCTTTCAAAAGCAATCTTTACAACTACACCCTTGATTTCAAGGCAACGAGGTACACCCTCCAGAATCACAATCCTCTTGGTAGAGATACTTGATTTCCCGGGCAACAAGTTCACCCAATTGATTTCCCAAGGCTACAATCACACCTTATCTCGCTTGATTGATTTTTAAGGCTACAATCACACCTTTTCTTGCTAAATTGATTACAAAGAAGTCTATAACTCCGAATAGCACCGAGGATCTTTTTGAGATAGTGATAGAGAATAAAACCAGAAATTATCTAGTTAGATTCAATGTTGATTTCGACAGAGTAATGGTAAGAATGTGTATAAGAAAAAAGGAAGAAGAAGAGGAGTGAAAAACCAGAAAATATGATTTAAAATTCGTTGAAAGCAACCTCTATTTATAGAGGAACAACAGCCATGTCCATTCGTGAATGGTTATGGCGAATAGACACTTCTTTTGAAATTCAAAATTTTCAAACCAACTAACACTATGTCGACATGGGGTACTTGGGTATGTCGACATCCCAAAGGAAATTTTGGTGATTTGTTTTTCTTCAAAAATAACTTCTTTCTTATATTAAAACTATTTTATACTTTATAAATATACTTAACTATAGTTAAAATACATAAGTAAATATAGAGGATAATATATATAAAATTTTACTATAATTTTATATTTAAATCTAAGTATAAATATTTAAGAATTAATATATATTATATTTTAAAGATAGTTTAAAAACAAGGATAATTTGATTTTGAAATTAAAGATTATTTTGAGGCTAAAAGTATTTAAAATCAGGATATATGTTTTTGATTCTTTTAAAAGAAAGGTTTTCAAATAATTTTGAAAACAAGATATAATTTTGAATAAAAGTTAGCGGATACAAAACAATGTTCCACTAGATTTTTCGTAGGCTCCATCCTATTTACGGTTCCATCCCTTTAACGGGCTCGAAGTGGATTCCATTCCACGAATAAATTGGATTTTAAGATGCCAGTGCTTTTCTAGGAGTTTTAACAAAATTCCTAATTAAAATTACTTATTCTTGAGATCTTGAACTCTTGATAATCTTGATATTCTTGATACTCATGAGTCTTCAATCTTGATATCTTGAATCTCTATACTGCACAGTCCTCATTCTTGGTACCTGCATGGTTAAATCCTGCATATACATATCTTTCTAAACTATAATGTTAGTGTTCATATTTTATAATTCTATTCTAAGGTTGTTGTCATCAAAACCATCATCTCAAGGACTAACAATCTCCCCTTTTGATGATGATAACCTTTGTTTATAAAATATTACTTCTATCCGAATAACTCCCCCTTAATCTATGCCTAACTATCCTTTTTTATACTTCTTCCCCTTTGTCATCAACAAAAACTTGCTCCAAACTATATAACTCCCCCTAAAATTATTACTCTATGACATGTGATTATAATGATAGTGTTATCATAAATAATCAACACTTAGATCTAAAACTAAAACTTAGTCCTAAACTACTAACTATCCTAAGTATATAATAATACTTTTAATAGAACACATATAAGAACACAAATTATTTATTAATCAAATAGTTATATTTACATTTTTGTGGGAAATGTAAGAAAGAACATACAACAATAAGAAAAGAGAAAAGAAACTAATGAGTGTCTTTGAAAAAGGAAGATCTATGAACCGAACAATTTGGACAGTGGAAACAGAAATTTCCACGTTGTTCGACAAGATTTCCTTCTTTGTCAAAGCACACTTCGCCAACGCAAACGACTTTGTCGTCATCTTCCGCATGCGCTTCTTCCATGGGGAGTTCTTCTTCTTCTTCTTCGCTGGCCTCTTGTACTTGAACTCCTGAAGAGTCTTCATCAATCAAGATTGGGTTAGCATGATTGTCCATTAGAAATTTTTGCAAATTCCTAAGGATTTTGCCTTGCCTCTCTTGTTCCTTGGCCATTCGAAGTTGCATTACTTGGATTTCAGTCATTAACTGAAGTGCATCCTTCAAAGAATCCTCCATTTTCGTCACACGAGCGAGAGTAGTATGTTGAAACGGACCAGAAGTAGGAGAGGGGAACGAAAAGGTTGATTTTATGTTTGATTTGGAAGATGAGGCCATAGTTTAATTTATTTCAGAAGTTAGAATAGAGAGAGAATAGAGAGAATGATCAAAATGTCGAAAATAAGAAGAATATATAACCGATTATTTGAATTTTGATGGGAAAATTTTCAAAAATAAGAAATTGTTGTTTGTCGACATGGGTAGAGGAGGGATGTCGACATGGTCCTTGAAATTTTTGCTATTTTATTTATTTTGATTTAATTTTTAATTATACTTTGTTATTTATATTTTATATTTCAGTTATTGAAAAAATACCTAATTCTCTTCTTAATTTAGTAAATATAGATTCATTTAAGGGTTTTGTTAAGATATCAGCAATTTGATTCTCAGAATTGATATAATCGAGAGTAACTACTTCCTTACTTATATTATCTCTGAGAAAATGATGCCTGATATCAATATGTTTAGTTCGAGCATGTTGAGTAGTATTTTTGGATAAATTTATTGTACTAGTGTTATCACAATAAATTGGTGATTTTGAGATATTCAAACCATAATCTTTTAAAGTTTGCTGCATATATATTACTTGAGAACAAGCCAAAGCAGCAGAAATATACTCTATTGCAGTTGTTGCTAAAGAAACTGTGCTTTGCTTTTTACTAACCCAGAAAATCAGAGAATGTCCCAAAAAGTGACAAGTTCCACTTGTACTTTTTCGGTCTGATTTACAACCAGCATAATCAGCATCACAGTAAGATATTAAGTCAAAAGATTCATTTTTAGGATGAAATAAGCCATAATCAAAGGTATATTTAACATATCTTATGAACGTTTTACGGCCTTTAAGTGAGTCTCTTTAGGTTGGGATTGATACCTTGCACAGAGGCAAACACTATGCATGATATCAGGTCCACTAGCAGTGATATAGAGTAGTGATTCTATCATTCCTTTATATAATTTTTGATCTGCATCTTTCGTAAGATCTTCTTTTCTAAGGTACTCATTGGTTGCCATAGGAGTGGGTTTTCCACTCGCAGTAGTCAAACCAAATTTACTAATTAGGTCTTTATCATATTTTTCTTGACTAATAAAAAAACCATTTCTAATTGTTTTATTTGTAATCCTAAAAAGAAATTTAATTCACCCATATGACTCATCTCAAAATCTTTTGTCATTATTTCAGAAAATTCTTTATTCATTTTAAAATTAGTTGATCCAAAAATGATGTCCTCTACGTAAACTTGTACTAGTTGAATATCATTTTTATTTCTTTTAATAAAAAGAGTATTATCTACTTTACCTATTTCAAAATTTGATTGTAATAAGTAAGATCTTAGTCTATCATAATAGGCTCTAGGAGCTTGTTTTAGACCATATAAAGCTTTCTTAAGTTTGTAAACATGATTTGGTAATTTTTCATTTTCAAAAAGTGGTGGCTGTTCAACACATACTTCCTCTTTTACAAATCCATTTAAAAAGGCACTTTTAACATCCATTTGAAATAATTTGAAATTATTATGATTTGTGAAAGCAAGTAGAATCCTAATGGCTTCTAAACTTGCAATGGGAGCAAAGGTTTCATCAAAATCTATTCCTTCTTCTTGACAATAATCTTGAGCGACTAACCGGGCTTTATTTCTAACTACCTCTCCTTGTTCATTCATTTTAATTTTATAAACCCATTTAGCTCCAATTATAGTTTTATTTTCAGCTCTAGGAACAAGTTCCCAAACATCATTTCTAGTGAATTGATTTAATTCTTCTTTCATAGCCAAAATCCATGAATCATCAGTTGATGCTTCTTTTGTATTTTTTGGTTCAATAATTGATATAAAAGCTACATTAATCATTTGACTTAGTTGATTTCTAGTTTTAACGACAGATTGCATATCTCCTAGTATATTTTCTATAGGATGATCTTTTAAAAGTTTAGTCCTTTTATTAGGATGATTAATTTCATTATTAGTTTCAGTTGACTCTTGATTTTGAGAGATTAAATCCTCTTCATCATTTGTATCTTCAAAAATTTTGAGATTTTCATCAAATGAAACATGCATTGTTTCTTCGATGGTGTTAGTTTTAAACACTCTTTATGTTTACTTCTATTAGAATATACGATAAAGATACCTTTGTCGGGTTTGGGATCAAATTTATCTAAGTTATCTTTTGTATTTAAAATAAAGCATTTACTTCCATAAAAATTCTAAAATAAGATACCTTAGGTTTCTTTGAATAAAGAAGTTCATAAGATGTCTTATCAGTTAAAGGTCTAATTAAAATTCTATTTAAAATATAACAGGCGGTAGCAACTGCTTCTGCCCAAAAATTCTTTGGTAAATTACTATCTGTAAGCATAGTTCTCGCACATTCTTGAATCATCCTATTTTTACGTTCTACAATTCCGTTTTGTTGTGGAGTTCTCGAAAATGAAAAATTGTGAGTTATTCCCTCTTTATTGCAGAATTCATCAAATTTTTCATTTTCAAATTCACCACCATGATCGCTGCGTATAGTTATAATTTTTAGAGAAAAATGATTTTGAATTCTTTTTGTAAAATTCTTAAAACATTCAAAAGTATCACTTTTATATTTTAAATATTGTCCATGTAATCTAGAATAATCATCTACAATTACAAAAACATATTTAATATGATTTATTGATAGAATTTGAGATGGACCAAATAAATCAAGATGAAGTAATTCAAGAGGTTTTAAAGTTGAAATCGTATCTTTTAATTTAAAAGAACTTTTTCAAAGTTTTCCTAATTGACATGCATCACATAGACTATCTGCTTTAAAATTCATTTTTCGGGAGACCTCTTACTAGATCATGTTATGACAGTCTAGATAAGAGTTTGAAATTCAAATGCCCAAATTTTTATGCCAAATCCAAGGGTCACTTGTATTTGCCAACAGACACAAGTTATTATTCGAGACTTTCATACTAAAAATATAAGTATTCTTTTTCCTAACTCCCTCAAATATAATGGTTGAATTATTATCTTCAATGTGACATTTATCTTTTTCAAATTTAATTTTATATCCTTTATCGCAAAGTTAACTTATACTTAGCATATTATGTTTCAGATTCTTAACTAGCAAAATATTAGTAATAATAGGAGTTTCAGAGTTACCGACTTTGCCGATGCCAATCACATATCCTTTTGAATTATCTCCAAAGTTAACCAGTCCTCCGCCTTTGCATATTATATCATTCAGCATATCTGGATTGCCAGTCATGTGTCTAGAACATCCACTATCGAGTATCCATTTGTTCTTTCTGATCTGCATAATTTGTCCGTTGTGAATTGATTCCTCAACAGCCATAAAGCATGACTCCTGCACATCAAATAATTTTGGTAGATAACTTGAATGTGAACATTGATTATATGCAGACTCATGAAAACATGATGATTTGAATATTTCTAAACTAGTATTAATAAATTTTTCAATCATAGCCATTTTAAAAACTTTTTCAAAAATCAGATTATGAAACTTTGAAAAACATTGCTCTGATACCAAATGTGAGAAATGCGGATTATGGATCTTAAGGCTAGGATTAACACAAGAGGGGGTGACTAGTGTTTTTAAAGAATTACTAAATCTTTTTGAGTTTATGTTAATTTGAACATAGATGTATGTAATATTCAAACATAGATATGATCACAGAAACAAACACAGATGCAGAAATAAAGTAAAAGCAGTAAAGGAAAGAACACACCGGATTTTATACTGGTTCGGACTTACCCTACATCCAGTCCCGCACAACAAGTACGATTTCCTTTCAAAAACAATCTTTACAATCACACCTTCGATTTCAGGGGAACGAGGTACACCCTCCAGAATCACAATCCTTTGGGTAGAGATACTTGATTTCCCGGGCAACAAGTTCACCCAATTGATTTCCCAAGGCCACAATCACACCTTATCTCGCTTGATTGATTTCCAAGGCTCCAATCACACCTTTTCTCGCTAAATTGATTACAAAGAAGTCTATAACTCTGAGTAGCACCGAGGATCTTGTTGAGATAGTGATAGAGAAACAAACCAGAAATAATCTAGTTAGATTCGATGTTGATTTCGACAGAGTAATGGTAAGAATGTGTATAAGAAAAGTGGAAGAAGAAGAGGAGTGAAAACCAGAAAATATGATTTAAAATTCATTGAAAACAGCCTCTATTTATAGAGGAAAAATAGCCATGTCCATTCGTGAAAGGTTATGGTGAATAGATACTTCTTTTGAAATTCAAATTTTTGAAACCAACTGACACTATGTCGACATAAGGTACTTGGGCATGTCGACATCCCAAAGGAAATTTTGGTGATTTGTTTTTCTCCAAAAATAACTTCTATCTTATATTAAAACTATTTTATAATTTATAAATATACTTAACTATAGTTAAAATTCATAAGTAAATATAGAGAATAATATATATATATATATATAATTTTGCTATAATTTTATATTTAAATCTAAATATAAATATTTAAGAATTAAATATATCATATTTAAAATATAGTTTGAAAACAAGGATAATTTGATTTGAAATTAAAGATTATTTTGAGGCTAAAAATATTTAAAATCAGGATAGATGTTTTTGATTCTTTTAAAAGGAAGGTTTTGAAATCATTTTGAAAACAAGATATAATTTTGTAAAATCATTTTGAATAAAAGTTAGCGGATACAAAACCATGTTCCACTAGATTTTTCATAGGTTCCATCCTACTTGGGGTTCCATCCCTTTAACGGGCTCGAAGTGAATTCCATTCCACGATTAAATTGGATTTTAAGATGCCAGCGCTTTTCTAGGAGTTTTAACAAAATTCTTAATTAAAATTACTTATTATTGAGATCTTGAACTCTTGATTATCTTGATACTCATGAGTCTTCAATCTTGATATCTTGAATCTCTATACTATACAGTTTTCATTCTTGGTACCTGCATGGTTAAATGCTGCATATACATATATTTCTAAACTATAATGTTAGTATTCATATTTTATAATTCTATTCTAAGGTTGTTGTCATCAAAACCATCATCTCAAGGACTAACAGTAGCGCCACGTCAACAGATAGGCACGTGCCTTAGATCGATGCAAAGAGGATGGATGCGAAGGGATCGATACGAAAACATTCCATGTCAGAAAGCCCAGTTCGTATCGATCATATCTCCTAAATCATAGGTCCAAATGCTATGAAATTTACGCAGGAGCTTACGTACAAGCTAAAGAATGTTCCTGCCAAGTTTCATCTTGATTGGACAATTTCTTAATCGATACAAAATTGATTCGTATCGATCACGGATCGAGTTGAAACTTACTGGGATCGATCCCATGGGCCTACTCACATGCGAGAAGGAGTCTCCCGAAGTTTGAGCGAAATATCATCCTCCTACGCCTGTAAATAGAGCACCAGAGCCTTCAGAATAAGGATCAGTTTTGGCTGTCCAACGTCCGGATTCTGCCAGATTCAACTTTACACTTCACCCTTGCTGTTATATTCGAGTTTCTCCATTATAATCCGCTGTAATCAACTATAATCAGCAAAGAATATCAATAGAAGATAATCATTTGAAGTGTACGTAGGCCGAGGACAGCCGAACCACTATAAATCTCGTGCTTCTATTTGTTATTTCTAGATTGATGTTTTCTATTTGCTTAAATCTGTGGCTTATGCTTGAATATTGTTGATTTATATTCATATATTGGTGCTTTCACGATACTTGGGGTTTGTGACCAATTTTGGTTCAAATACTTTGGTGCTTTCACTGAGAAGGACTAGCACCTGCTACGCCAGATTTGGAGTTCAGACTTGAGAGCTTGAAGAATCCAGATTTGGAAGACAATGACTCGATAAACGAGTAGAAGACAAAGAGCTGAGAGAAGCCAACAAGGAGGAAGTCAAGAAGCATCCTCTGGAGCTGGAGAAGGACAAGCTTCGATCTACATCACCAGGGATGAGATGGAGGCTATGACAAATTCAGTGCATGAAAGAATAATAAAGAGTCAACAGGAGATAATGTGGAACTTCTTTGAGCAGATTAAAGCGGCAATTGTGCAGAACCTTGGACAGACTATAACGACTGCGAATGTAGAACAAGGAGCTAGGATTGTAGAAACCAACGGAGGTCAGACTCAAGGTCAGAATGTTGAACTAGAAGGCAATCGGCAAGGACTAGGGGGCAGACCCTCAGGATCTGACGCTAGAAGACCTATGGATGGAGCTCAACAGGCTAGAGATGAGCCACATGAAGAGTATGTATCAGAATTCCCTCGGGGATTCGGGGGCCAACCCTTGACAGGCAATGCTGGATTGGCTGAGATAATCAGGCGAACTATGCATGGAGGCTTAACAAATAGAGATATGGAAGGAGTGAATAGAAGCCCGTTTACTCGTGAAATCAGGATAGCTTGGAATCCACCAGAGTTTAAGCTACCTAACGTGGAGGTGTACAATGGCAAGGCTGATCCAACTGATCATTTGATGAGATACACCAGACACATGGAAGTGCTAGGGGCATCGGAGGAAGTTATGGCCCGATGTTTCCCTTTATACTTGACGGATATAGCTGCGATGTGGTTCAGGCAAGTAAGAACCCGGAATTTTGGGTCACCAAATTTGAACATTTAATTCATTTTAAATGTTGAATATGTGTTATAATTTGAATTTTTAAATAAAAGACTTTGGTTAAGTTAATAAAATTAGTTAAATTTCGAATACGGGAATTTAATTTAAATTTGAATAATAATAATTTAATATTAGAATTGGGGTAATTGGTAATTTTGAGTGTAAATAGATATAAAATTAGATTCTAAAGTTTATTTTAAGTTTAATCGGATTTGAATTATAATGTTGGACTGTTGGATGAAATTAGAAGTTAATAAATTGAATTTGGAATTTTATATTAATTTAATAATGGAATTTAATAATATAATAATGCAAATAATCGGATTTAGATTTAAACTGAATCGGAATGATTTCTAATGTGAATATAAATTTCATACGAGTTATAATAGAGTTAGTAAAATTTTAAAAGTGAAATTTTAGATAATTTCGACGATTTTGGAAATCGCTCGATTTAATCGACGAGTTAAAATAGCCTTCAGGGGCACAGTCTCAGAATTCGACGAAACTAGCTCCGTTGGATCCATAATAGTTAGTTATTATAGGATTTCAATTTTCGTAGCAATCTGAGTTGTCGTTTGACCCCGGCAGCTTAAAACGCATAGAAAATACTTTAATCGATTTAATTTAAAATTGATCGTTTATTTCCGTAACTCGTGCATATGATCGAATTAGCCTCCGAAACACGTTCCATTGTGTTCAGGATGTAGGTAAAACCTTAGGAATGCCTGGAGGCACGTGAGATTTTGAGTTCGTTTGTAAAAGCTTGTTAAAATTGAAGATAATATTAAAATATTATTAATAAAACGTTTATATATAAACATAGGACCGTAACCCTAGAAATTTATTTTCGCAGCCGCCAGCAAATTTCTATGGTCGAAATCAATCGCCTTCTCCCTAATTTCTCTCGAAATCTAGTCGATATTTTCAAAATCTTTCAACATGAAAGTTGGAGAGCATTGGGAGATTTATGTTGTGAGCGGTGGCGATCGAGCTCGGCGCGGCGAGGAGGGAGAAATCACGGCCTTAATGTTGACCGTTCGTGCGCATTTTTCTGTTCAATAGGAGGACCGGACTTCGCAGTTTCACAGCCGGGGGTGGAGTTGGAGTTGGCCTTCGTCATGGTACTCCCTGATCGAGCCCTAAGGCTACATGGTGGTGGCGATTTTTGATTATAGTGCGGCGATTTTGGGTTTTTAAAACTTAGTAAACGCGAGGCAGAAGGAAGCTTCGGCCTGGAATTGCTACTTAACGCACGGTCATGATTTGTTGGTAAAATATTATATAAAATAAAGAGAAATTTTTGTTTAAATTCGTATACAATCTTATAAATTTAATATCAGATGCATACGTGATCAGATTTTGACGAAACAAGAAGCGCCGGAATCGCAGCGACGCGCTCTATGCTGCAGCGCAGGTCCTGTGACGATCGGAGCCAGTGAAAATTTTAGATTAAATCGAACGACTCGGTTTAATTTAAAATTTCAAACGCTCGTCGAAACTCAAGGTGAGTTAATCTCACTCATGTCTGGAATTTCAGCTGTTTTAAATAATTGTGTGATTGGCTGAATATGAATATTAATACCCGTCTGGATTGATATTTATTTGTTGTGCTAATATCTGTGGATGCAGGGAAAAACAAGTTGGAGGGACCCAGTTGGGTTCCTCACAAATAGAAATTTTATTTATAGTTTGTGATATATCTCATTGTTATCCTGTGGTATTTGTTTTAGATCTTGTTATGCTATGTTTTTCTTATATACTGGAATAGGTTAATTTGAAAATAAAATTTATGTCGAGCTATGATTGGTTGAATGTAGTTTGGAAATTTAAATATAAATAAAATTAATTGGGCTTAAAAGGGAAATAAAAGAAATTCTTAAGTAAAGAATTTAAAGGGAATTAAATTCAAGAAATGGATTGAAGATTTGAAGTGTTTGAAATTATGTATTGCTTTTCCGGAAACTAAGCATGTTTTGAAAGAAAGATTTTTGAAGTATAAACTGGAAAGTTTTGTAAAGTTGCTTTTAAAATATTTTAGAAATTATTATTAATTCAATCGTTTTAAGTGAAGATGAATATCTATGTAAGTAATTATGGTATTTAACTATTTCTAAAAATAAAGTAGTATTAAGCTTTCAAAAGGAAATTATAATATAAATATTTAATTTAATAACTGTATTTAAAAAGGTTAAACTTGATATAAAGTATTTAGGAAACCTCTATATATTTCCTTAAATATTATTTTCAATTAAATAATTTCTAGAAGCTTTATTTTAAATATTTTAAACATACGCTTGAAAATGATTTCCAGGAAATAGCGATGTCTTTAAAATAGAAGGAGCTATTTTTAAAAAGTATGGAAAGGAATTTCACGGATGAACGTAAGATTGAATTGGGATAAATCGTGTTGGATTGATAAAAGATTTCTTTGGTTATTCTAAAATGGAAGTGTATTTCCCTGAGACGCCAAATATATTTCTTAAAGCTGATTTTTTTTTAAAAGTTAGAAGTTTGAAGTTTTATTAAAGAATGATTTCAAGAAAAGTTTTAAATTGTAAGAATTTTTAAAATAAACATATATTAAAGTAGTCATAGAAGTAATTATTTCTAAAGGATAATTAGAACTATGTTTTAAAGAATATTATTGTTATTTATACTTTATAAAATGGTTTTATTTTAAAGATAATCAATCAAGTATTATTTAGAAATTGTATAGAGTTTCATAACTTTATTTTAAAATGACTTAACTTTATTTTAAAGATAATAGTTTGTATTTTATAAAGCAGTTATTCGATATATTTTTATAAAAAGTATATTTATATGTTTCAAATCAAGTATGTAAGAAGTTTTAATAAGAGTGTTTTAGTGTATTTTCAAAAATAAAGTATTTAAATTATTTTTAACCTTAAATATGGGTACTTGGATGTTTTTAGAGGAAGCAAAGGTTTGGGAATCTATCCATGAAAGAATTGGGTTTAAAAGTGTTTACAATGGAATCTGAAAATGAAAATATATCTTGTAAGAGATATTTGAGGAAATAAATAATTCGGAATTATTTATTGTGTGATGGATGTTTGTGAATATTAATTGATAGTTAAATCACAGACTATCAATATTGGACAAATGCGTTGATCATTTCGAAGTGACCGGGATCGAGATTTATTTCTCAAAAACCACTTCGATCCGGTTTGTACGTTTCGTGGAAAAACGTGTTCGGAGTCAAAGATGGAGCGGTGAAGTGTAAGGGCTAGTCGCTACTAATCCTGAGGATATTTCTAAAATGAATGTAGTAGGAGTAGTGCCTTCGGTTCCGTTCGAACCCGGGACGGACTTGTATGGACGAATGCTTTCGGAACATCGTCAGGTGGGCGATGGGGATTCTAAGTGAAATGTTACAAAAGGTAACGCTTAGCCTCAAGCCTCATCAAATGGGAATGACTGAAAATCAGGGGTTATGCAGCAAGGCTTCGTGGGTAGCCCCCACTCGAGAGTAAGGTCATCCCTATCTAGATGTCCCTTTTTATTTCGGCTCAGTGGTGTCGTTGCTGATCCCAACCGCGGGTTGATCTTATTCGGAACTGTCCAGTAAGGGATGGTTACTGGACAGTTCCGATCTTGTGTTACAGGGGAGCGGGCGTACTCCTCGGTACTGTGATCTAGACCACGTACTGTGACAGGTGGTACCCCAGTGTCTATTCATTGTTGGAAACCCATTATCCCTACGAGCCTTTTACGAGTTTTGTTTGTATTACCCACTCTGTGGCTAGTAGCTGGAATTTAATAGATGTACCAATATCGGCTATTTTATAAGTATCTGTAAATAAACCCTATTATAATATTAGAGGATTTCTATAAAAAGTGTTTTAGCTATCGTAAGGTAAAAACCCGACATGTTTATTTGTGGCGTGGTCTTACGAGATGCTTTTGTTTTCAAAGGGATTTTTAAAACTTTAATAATCAATTTGGATGCATTATTATCAACTGGTATTCCAGACTGGCTCGGGTGTTATTTAATTATAATGCTTGGGTCAGACCGAGTATTATATGTTAAGGACAGGATGCTATAGAGCATGAGAGGAGCTAGAGTCCGAGACATATTATCCGTACTAGTATATATATATCCGCTGCTGTAAATTGTATGGAATTGTCTGAATGGTAAATGTTGTTTGTATGAGATACTCTGATGATATGATGTATAAACAGATATAGTTTCATTTTGTATAAAGATCTATTATTTACTATTATATTTTATTCCGCTACGACTGTGAGATTCTGATATTGTTTAGCTTCTTCGTCTATCTCTTCTTCTTTAATTCCTAATGGTTCGTTTTCTGTTCCACTTGAGTTAATTGATGTAGAATAGTGATGACTCAAGGGGTACGGATTTGCGGGCTGTCACACTTAGTATCAGAGCTTAGGTTAGCGACAACCTAGGCTTTAGTGTTGGAAATTACTCATTGAACAAAGTCAATAGTACTCTATAATGAGTTGAGTGTATTAATAAATATGAGAGCGTACTTGTTAGTGAATATAAAATTGTTTTTATACTGTGTTGACTTATCGGTTGAGTGTTTATGAATTCTGGTCGGTACGGGAAGTACAACCATATCGATAGGGTTTTCTAAACTCTTAAACAAGATAAACAGACATAGTATTGTTTTTAAAGTGGGTAAATGAAATAATTTTACCAAAAATTATATTTTGATATAAAAGAAATAATTTTCTGAAATTATTATATATATATATATATTTGGATGATTAGTTATTAATATTATAATCAAATAAGAATCTAAAATTTGATTTAAAATTTGAAATAGTTATAACCAAATAAATTCCATGAGTATAAATAATACAAAAAGAAGAATGACTAAATTTGAATTAAACCAGAATTTAAATCCCGGGAATTTTGAAAAGGATTTTAAATGTATTGTAAACAAAAGTTTGGAAATTTAAAATCCTGGAAGAGTTTGAAATGTTTGCTAAGGTGTTTGAAGGCAATATTGGAATATTATTTTGGGCAATATGTTTCAATGGAAATTGTTTTGAAATGAATTTAGGAAAATAAGGAAGCACTGAACTCACTTCAATCGCTGGGAAATAATCCTGATGATGCTGGCCACATCATTAGAATTCATTTTCGAGTTTCTAAAGTTATGGATTGCTACCAAAATGGTTGGTTATGATATTGTTTGGACTTGTTGGGTATAATAGTTGTTTTGGAAATTTAAAAATGGGAAAATTGTTTTGGTACAACCAAGTTGTTTGGAAATCCGGAGATTTGATTTGATATACCAAGAGAGTATGAGTTATTTACTATTTCAAAATGGTTTTGGGATAAAACCGGGTAGTTGAATTTTGGTAAATTCTATTTAGATAATGTGAAAGTTAAAATGAATCAACTATTGAGCTTATTAAGTAAAGTTGATATTAATAAGGAAGGAATGAAAGTTTTAATCTTGGAATTAAAATTTAACTTGAGTAAAATGGAAGTGAATGAAATATATTGAAGTGAATAGAAAATTTGAATTAAATTTGGATAAGTTAAATTAATTGGACTTAGAATTAAATTGATTTGGGTTAAATTGAAATGTAAAATGACTTTGTAATTATGAGTCATTATGTAATAAGTTATACCCACAAGCTATTAAGTGTTATACTTATAATCTAAAATTGTGAATTTAAAATGGTGCAAAGAATTAAATCGAAGGAAATTTGTATCCTTAAGAATTCAGTGATACACATATATATAAAATTTGAAATTGATGATTATAAGATGTAAATGAATTAAAATGAGCAATATAAACTTTGAAGTAAATAATTTGGTGAACTTTTAAATAGAAAATGGAATTATGATCACAAATGGGAAATAGTTGAATGGTATGGTGAATTCATACCTAATCTCAAATGAAATGTGAATTGAAATAAGATGATGAAAATATAAAATATGAAGGATGTGGATGAACTTAAGTTAGTAAATAAATTTGAACTTGTATATGGAGAATTAAAATTTGATTAAATTGGATTTAACTTAGATTAAATGAATGGAGTTGAATTTGGATTGAAATAAAATCAAAATTCAGTGTGTTACAAATAATTTTGAATAAAATTAAATTCTTATTTAAATAGTAAAAGAAATAAAATGAATTCAAGTTGACTAACTAAAACTTAGTTGGACTTGAATTAAATTGAAAAAGAAATTAACTTGAGAAAATTTAATTCAGAGAAGTAAGAATGATATTGTGTGAATAAAATTTTAGCTCAACTAAATTCAAAGGATTTGTTTGAGAATGAATTTAGCGTAAGCTAAATTAAATAAAAAGGAAGCTTGAAGATGAATTTAGTGTAAACTATATTTAATGGAATTTGTATTGGCGTGGATGAAATTTTGGTGGATTGTTAAGGAAATTTTGAAGAGAAAAATAAAAACCAGTTCTAGGATGGGATTTAATTTTGGCAATAAAAGCTGAGAGTGTGAATGAATGATGGAATTAGATTATAATAGTGTTGGTTTGAATTGTAAATAAATCCAAATGAGTGAAATGATTCAAAGTGATCTCATTGTTAATAAAATAAATCTAAAATGGATTGAATAGATAAACAAAGTGCATTACAATTTGTAAATGGAATGGGAATTGGGTTGGTTGAGAATCAAATGAAAATAAAATTTGATTTATGAGAAGATAATGAAAAATATTGTGAGCGAACTTAAGCAAACTGAATAATAATTGTGGCCGAGCTTTATAATGTTGTCATGGATAAATTTGTTTAGGTAATAAACATTGATATGCAAGTGAAATGGTTTAAATTAATTATTGAGATGAAATAAGAATGTATGAGTTGTATATAACCCAGAATTGAATGATATTAATATAAACCTATATGGATAATGATTTGGAAATGTAAGATTAGAGATTTAATTCAATAATTGTGATAAATCAAGAATGTTCGGGCTGTAAATAATATAGAATGGGATGTTATTAATTTAAACTTAAATGATGAACTTGAAGTGAGAATGAGAAATTGAAAAAAAAAATTGCAATGAAATAAAATGTTTGGATTGTGAATAATGCAGAATCGAATAAAATGGATATAAATTGAGTTAAAATTAACTTTAACTGGTTATAAGCTTAAGAATTGGTTATTTGTTTGAATAACCATAACCTGCATAGAAATTAGTTGTTAAACTTAAGTGAATGAATTAAAAGAAGTAAATGAAATTGATATTTGAATAATGGGAAATGGATTGGAATCTATTTAGTGGGTTTGTATGTAAATGCAGGTTAATAAAAAAGAAAAGTAAATGAATCAAAAGCTTATATTACTCTTATTGAAGTGAATGTGAATCTAACATTTGCAACTCGGATGTAAGTCATTCGAGTGGAATATAATGAAGTTTGAATTTGGAAAAGAAATGCAAATAAATCAAATGGTAAGTACATTAGATTGTGAATCAATTTGAATTTAAATTGAAGTAAATTGAAAATAGTGAAGCATATGTTCATAATATTGAAGTGAAAATGAATTGGTGGTAATAAATATGAATTGTATATAGTGAACTTGAATGTAAATCATTCAAGTGAAATAAAATGAAGTTTGGACTTGAATAAGAAATTAAAAGGTGATTGAAATATTTAAATTGTTAATAAAATATGGTTAACATTGTTAAATTATGAAGTTGCTTGGTTAGGCTATGAAATGGATATGTTTGGCTTACATTTATATTGGAAATGTTGTTAAAATGTTCATATCTTTGAAAACTGATGAGTTTGTTGAGTAAGTACAGGTACGGAAGGCGTTCGATAGAGTTGGAGCGCGTATATGCGTTATATTAGCCGCTTGCTTTAAAATTTTGCTAAAAAAGGGTACGCCTACGCAAATATAATTGGGAAATGATATATTTGTTGTGATATATTTTGGTTTCCGACCGCGTGGGTCGATGTATATATATTTATCTGTATTGTGATATCGCAAAAGCTCCCCATACAGGGGAGACTCTGCCAAAAAAATTCGAAAATTTTGGGAGTTAGAATTTTTTTAGGAATTTTGGAAAAATTTTATTAACTAAGTGAAGTGTTTTGAAATAATGTTGAAACAAAAGCTTTAGAGTAAATAAAGAAAATGAGTTTGGATTTGGGTTATAGGGTTTTGGGAAGTGTATATATGTTTTTAACCAAGTAAGTTGGGTAAGTAAGTGGGTTTAGAAGTATTTTCTACCCTAGCAAATTTCGAGGACGAAATTTTTATAAGGGGGGAGGAATTCAACAACCAGGAATTTTGGGTCGCCAGATTTGAACATTTAATTCATTTTAAATGTTGAATATGTGTTATAATTTGAATTTTTAAATAGAAGACTTTGGTTAAGTTAATAAAATTAGTTAAATTTCGAATACGGGAATTTAATTTAAATTTGAATTATAATAATTTAATATTAGAATTGGGGTAATTGGTAATTTTGAGTGTAAATAGATATAAAATTAGATTCAAAAGTTTATTTTAAGTTTAATCGGATTTGAATTATAATATTGGACTGTTGGATGAAATTAGAAGTTAATAAATTGAATTTGGAATTTTATATTAACTTAATAATGGAATTTAATAATATAATAATGCAAATAATCGGATTTAGATTTAAACTGAATCGGAATGATTTCTAATGTGAATATAAATTTCTTAAGAGTTATAATAGAGTTAGTAAAATTTTAAAAGTAAAATTTTAGATGATTTCGACGATTTTGGAAATTGCTCGATTTAATCGACGAGTTAAAATAGCCTTCCGGGGCACAGCCTCAGAATTCGACGAAACTAGTTCCGTTGGATCCGTAATAGTTAGTTATTATCGGATTTCAATTTTCGTAGCAATCAGAATTGTCGTTTGACCCCGACAGCTTAAAACGCATAGAATATACTTTAATCGATTTAATTTAAAATTGATCGTTTATTTCCGTAACTCGTGCATATGATCGAATTAGCCTCTGAAACACGTTCCATTGTGTTCGGGACGTAGGTAAAACCTTAGGAACGCCTGGCGGCACGTGAGATTTGGAGTTCGTTTGTAAAAGCTTGTTAAAATTGAAGATAGTATTAAAATATTATTAATAAAACATTTATATATAAACATAGGACCGTAACCCTAGAAATTTAATTTCGCAGTCGCCAGCAAATTTCTATGGTCGAAATCAATCGCCTTCTCCCTAATTTCTCTCAAAATCTAGGCAATATTTTCAAAATCTTTCAACATGAAAGTTGGAGAGCATTGGGAGATTTACGTTGTGAGCGGCGACGATCGAGCTCGGCGCGGCGAGGAGGGAGAAATCACGGCCTTAACGTTGACCATACGTGCGCATTTTTCTATGCAACAGGAGGACCCGACTTTGTCGTTTCACAGCCAGGGGTGGAGTTGGAGTTGGCCTTCGTCATGGTACTCCCTGATCGAGCCCTAAGGCTGCACGGTGGTGGCGATTTTTGATTATAGTGCGGCGATTTTGGGTTTTTAAAAGCCTAGTAAACGCGAGGCAGAAGGAAGCTTCAGCCTGGAATTGCTACTTAACGCACGGTCATGATTTGTTGGTAAAATATTATATAAAATAAAGAGAAACTTTTGTTTAAATTCGTATACAATATTGTAAATTTAATATCAGATGCATATGTGATCAGATTTTGACGAAACAAGAAGCGCCGGAATCGCAGCGACGCGCTCTACGCTGCAGCGTAGGTCCGGTGATGATCGAAGCCAGTGGAAATTTTAGATTATATCGAACGACTTGGTTTAATTTAAAATTTCAAATGCTCGCCGAAACTCAAGGTGAGTTAATCTCACTCACATCTGGAATTTCAGCTGCTTTAAATAATTGTGTGATTGGCTGAGTATGAATATTAATACCCGTCTAGATTGATATTTATTTGTTGTGCTAATATCTGTGGATGCAGGGAAAAACAGGTTGGAGGGACCCAGTTGGGTTCCTCACATATAGAAATTTTATTTCTAGTCTGTGATATATCTCATTGTTATCCTGTGGTATTTGTTTTAGATCTTGTTATGCTATGTTTTTCTTATATACTGGAATAGGTTAATTTGAAAATAAAATTTATGTCGAGCTGTGATTGGTTGAATGCAGTTTGGAAATTTAAATATAAATAAAATTAATTGGGCTTAAAAGGGAAATAAAAGAAATTCTTAAGTAAAGAATTTAAAGGGAATTAAATTCAAGAAATGGATTGAAGATTTGAAGTGTTTGAAATTGTGTATTGCTTTTCCGGAAACTAAGCATGTTTTTAAAGAAAGATTTTTGAAGTATAAACTGGAAAGTTTGTAAAGTTGCTTTTAAAATATTTTAGAAATTATTATTAATTTAATCGTTTTAAGTGAAGGTGAATATCTATGTAAGTAATTATGGTATTTAACTATTTCTAAAAATAAAGTAGTATTAAGCTTTCAAAAGGAAATTATAATATAAATATTTAATTTAATAACTGTATTTAAAAAGGTTAAACTTGATATACAGCACTTAGGAAACCTCTATATATTTCCTTAAATATTATTTTCAATTAAATAATTTCTTGAAGCTTTATTTTATATATTTTAAGCATACGCTTGAAAATGATTTCCAGGAAATAGCAATGTCTTTAAAATAGAAGGCGCTATTTTTTAAAAAGTATGGAAAGGAATTTTACGGATGAACGTAAGATTGAATTGGGATAAGTCGTGTTGGATTGATAAAAGATTTCTTTGGTTATTCTAAAATGGAAGTGTATTTCCCTGAGATGCCAAGTATGTTTCTTAAAGCTGATTTTTTTGAAAAGATTGAATTTTGAAGTTTTATTAAAGAATGATTTCAAGAAAAGTTTTAAATTGTAAGAATTTTTAAAATAAACATATATTAAAGTAGTCATAGAAGTAATTATTTCTAAAGGATAATTAGAACTATGTTTTAAAGAATATTATTGTTATTTATACTTTATAAAATGGTTTTATTTTAAAGATAATCAATCAAGTATTATTTAGAAATTGTATAGAGTTTCATAACTTTATTTTAAAATGACTTAAATTTATTTTAAAGATAATAGTTTATATTTTATAAAGCAGTTATTCGATATATTTTTATAAAAAGTATATTTATATATTTCAAATCAAGTATGTAAGAAGTTTTAATACGAGTGTTTTAGTGTATTTTCAAAAATAAAATAATTAAATTATTTTTAACCTTAAATATGGGTACTTGGATGTTTTTAGAGGAAGTAAAGGTTTGGGAATCTATTCCATGAAAGAATTGGGTTTGAAAGTGTTTTCAATGGAATCTGAAAATTAAAATATATCTTGTAAGAGATATTTGGGGAAATAAATAATTGGGAATTATTTATTATGTGATGGATGTCTTTGAATATTAATTGATAGTTAAATCACCGACTGTCAATATTGGACAAATGCGTTGATCGTTTCGAAAAGACCGGGATCGAGATTTATTTCTCGAAAACCACTTCAATCCGGTTTGTACGTTTCATGGAAAAACGTGTTCGGAGTCGAAGATGGAGCAGTGAAGTGCAAGGGCTGGTCGCTACTGATCCTGAGGATATTTCCAAAATGGATGTAGTAGGAGTAGCGCCTTCGGTTCCGTTCGAACCCGGGACAGACTTGTATGGACGAATGCTTTCGGAACATCGTCGGGTGGGTGATGGGCATTCTAAGTGAAACATTCTAAAAGGTAATGCTTTGCCTCAAGCCTCACCAAATGGGAATGACTGAAAATCAGGGGTTATGCAGCAAGGCTTCGTGGGTAGCCCCCACTTGAGAGTAAGGTCATCCCTGTCTAGATGTCCCTTTTTATTTCGTCTTAGTGGTGCCGTTGCTGATCCCAACCGCGGGGTGATCTTATTCGAAACTGTCCAGTAAGGATGGTTACTGGACAGTTACGGTCTTGTGTTACAGGGGAGCGGGCGTACTCCTTGGTACTGTGATCTAGACCACGTACTGTGACAGGTGGTACCCCAGTGCCTAGTCATTGTTGGAAACCCATTATCCCTACGGGCCTTTTACGAGTTTTGTTTGTATTACCCACTCCGTGGCTAGTAGATGGAATTTAATAGATGTAACAATTTCGGCTATTTTATAAGTACTTGTAAATAGACCCTATTATAATATCAGAGGATTTCAATAAAAAGTGTTTTAGCTATCGTAAGGTAAAAACTCGACATGTTTATTTGTGGCATGGTCTTACGAGATGCTTTTGTTTTCAAAGGGATTTTTGAAACTTCAATAATCAATCTGGATGCATTATTATCAGCTGGTATTCCAGACTGACTCAGGTGTTATTTCATTATAATGCTCGGGTCAGACCGAGTATTATATGTTCAGGACAGGATGCTATGGAGCAGGAGAGGAGCTGGAGTCCGAGACGTATTATACGTACTAGTATATATATCCGCTACTGTAAATTGTATGGAATTGTCTGACTGGTAAATGTTGTTTGTATGAGATACTCTGATGATATGATGTATAAACAGATATAGTTTCATTTTGTATAAAGATCTATTATTTACTATTATATTTTATTCCACTGCGACTGTGAGATTCTGATATTGTTTAGCTTCTTCTTCTTCTATCTCTTCTTCTTTAATTCCTAATGGTTCGTTTTCTGTTCCACTTGAGTTAATTGATGTAGAATAGTGATGACTCAAGGGGTATGGATTTGCGGGTTGTCACAAGGCAGCTGGAAGAGGGATCTATTAGGACGTGGACAGAGTTGGTGGATAGGTTTTTGAGGCAATTTCAAGTTTATATCAAGAGGCCGAAGAATGTGATGACACTAACATCAATAAAACAAAGGACGGATGAATCACTTTGAGATTTTTTAACTCGGTTCGATGCGGTGGTTGCTTCGATGGATCGGTCGGATCCATCGATTTTTTTGATGGCATCAGTATCGGGAGTCAGAGAGGATTCAGATTTCAAAGTATCTCTAATAAGAGACCCCCCACTGGATATCGGAGAATTCTTTCACGAAACTGAGAGATTCCTTCGACAAGAAGATGCATGTGTAGACATGAAGTTAAAGGAGGTGAATGCGGCTGAGGATGGAAGACCATCCGTCAGAAGCTCGGATAAAGATAAAGGAAAGAGGAAGCTAGATGATGATTTAGAAAACGCTAGGAAGCGGTGGAAAGTGCCAAAATTCTCCACCTACACAAGATTGAATGAGATGATGGAACGGATATTTATGGAGACCCGGAACCGCCTTCCCTACCGAAGGCCGGCTAGGAGAGAACCCTCGGAACGTGAAAGAGCATCAGATAGGCATTGTCTCTTTCACGATATGGATGGACATGATACCAACAGCTGCAGGCACCTAAAGGACATAATTGAGGAGCATGTAAGGAATGGACAGTTGCGACAGTATGTCGTGGCTTGAAACGCAACGGTGGAGCAGGAGCGACCACCGTCTACCTCAAAATATGATGGTGCGAGGTCCAGGGATGATGGTCGATTGGTTATCAATTGACTGGAATAATATGAAATAAGTAGCAAACTGTGGGCAGAACGGCCTAGTCGTTTACTCATGTACGGGGACGGAGATGGCCCCTAAGGTATGCTCTGAATGATGATAAACCGCGATGCTATGGTTTGTGAAATCTGTTTTTGCTTGTGGATTGGACTGTCGTTTCTCTGGTTTGGTTTTGAAGTTTTGTTTGGACTCCTGATTTTGCTTGTTTCCTGGCTTGGGTTTTTGTTTCGATGACTATTTTTATGTTTGGATGTTGGTTTTGGTTTCGGATGTGGATTTTTGGTTTTCTGATTTGATTTGGATTGGATTTTGATTGGATTTTTGTCTACTTGGTAAATGGTTGTCGGGTATGGATTGTATCTGGCAAGGGGTAAGTTGCTTTGTCCGAGCGTGGCAAATTGACTTATTCAGGTTGTCGAGTATGGACTATGCTCGACAAGGGTCTGGAGAGGCCAGGATTCGGCCTAGGACTTAGGCCCTATATTGTTATATTGTCGGTTATTGTTTCAGGTCGTTGAGTATGGACTATGCTCAACAAGGGTCCGAAGAGACCAGGATTCGGCCAGGACTTAGGCCCTATGTTATTGGCTACTATCTCAGGTCATCGGGTATGGACTATGCTCGACAATGGCCTGGAGTGGCCAGGATTCGGCTTAGTACTTAAGCCATGGCATTATACAGCGTCCAGGGACACTGGACCACGGTCGTCAGGTGTGGATTGTGCTTGGCAAGAACCCGAAGAAGTTACGGATTTGGATATCGACCCAGAGAGGTCCTGGATTCGGTTATTGACTATCGAATAAGGATGGATTAGGACTCGGTTGTCGAGTTCAGGTGGATGTGGAATTGACTAAAGGCTTTGGTTATTGGATTTGGCATCAAACATCGAATCGGAGCAGTTAAGAACGATGCATTTGGAACTATTTAAAACACACCTTCTTACCACAAGGCATGTCTTGGGGGGCAAATGTTATCCCACCTTTTGGTCAAGGCTGGAATATCAACAAATTGGCAAGGAAGCATGGATATTAGGATTGGAGATCGATTGGAAAGGAGGATGCAATCGATGTCGTTAAAATTTGGCTGAGCTCAGATCAGGACGAAATTGATTGGAGATGATGATCAGGGCTAGGAGAGGCTATGTTTCAATTTTTAGGTCAATCGGAGTTCATATGCTCGAGATATGGATGGATCAAAGTATGTGAATATTGGTTCAAGTCGATACATTTCGTATCGATCGGCTGGCAGCGTTTCGAATCCATATTGTTCATATCGATCCACATGGATACGAACAGTGCGTTCGTATCGATCAGATTGGTAGGCAAGCGTGCGATGGTTTGTTCGACTCAATCAGTTCGAATCGATCAGGATGGAGACAGGCGGCGTACTTCGTATCGACGTCTTCGTATCCATCAGGAAAGGCATCGCTCATATCCATAAGGTAAGGCATCGCTCGTATCCATCAGGTAAGGCTTCGTCCGTATCCATCCTAAAGTCTAGTTTCGTACCCATTTGTTGGCCCTTCGTGCACATTTCGTATCGATCGATACCTTTCATCATTTCGTATCGATCAACTTGTAGATTGATATAAAGCACACTCCTGGAATCGATACGAAAAAGAACATGAATTGTATTGATGCGAGCAGTTGGGTACGAACGCAATGGCGGAGCTGTGGGCACGAACGAGCACAAAGCGTGGATGTGAGCAAAGGACGACCACAATTCAAGGAGAGAAACACTCAACTCGGCGCGATGTTAGGATCAGGCCTAGGAAGTAGCGCCACGTCAGCAAATAAGCACGTGCCTTAGATCGATGCAACGAGGATGGATGCGAAGGGATCGATACGAAAACGTTCCATGTCAGAAAGCCAAGTTCGTATCGATCATATCTCCTAAACCACAGGTACAAATGCTATGAAATTTTCGCAGGAGCTTACGTACGAGCTAAAGAATGTTCCTGCCAAGTTTCAGCTCGATTGGACAGTTTCTTGATTGATACGAAATTGATTCGTATCGATCACGGATCGAGTCAAAACTTGCTGGGATCGATCGCGTAGGCCCACTCATGTGCCAGAAGGAGTCTCCCGAAGTTTGAGTGAAATATCAGCCTCCTACGCCTATAAATAGAACACAGAGCCTATAGAAAAAGGATCTTTTTTGGCTGTCCAACGTCCGGATTCTGCCAGATTCAACTTTATACTTCACGCTTTCTGTTATATTCGAGTTTATCCATTATAATCCACGGTAATCAACGGTAATCAACAAAGAATATCAATAACAGATAATCATTTTAAGTGGAAGTAAGCCAGAGAGAGCCGAACCACTATAAATCTCGTGTTTCTGTTCGTTATTTCTGGATTGTTGTTTTCTATTTGCTTAGATCTGTGGCTTATGCTCGAATATTGTTGATTTATATTCATATATTGGTGCTTTCACGATACTTGGGGTTTGCGACCAATTTTGGCGCAAACAGGATATTTGGATTATAGCAAAGCATATAGAATCTTTAATAAACGAACTAACATTATTGAAGAAAGTTTTCATGTTTCTTTTGATGAAAATTTTCGAAATACCAAAAATGACGGCAATGATGAAATCTATAATAACAATAGTATTAATGATACTTCTGTAACTGAAAACAATGATACCATAAATAATAATAATCTTTTAAGATCACCACCTCGAATCTTAAAAGATGATCCAATTAACAATATAATTGGTGATTCAAACAAAAGAGCTTCAGCAATAAAACAATTAAATCAAATAAGCCACGTTGCATTTATATCTAATTTTGAACCTAAAAATAATAAATAAGCATCGAAAGATGAATTTTGGATTATCACAATGCAAGAAGAACTTAATTAATTTGAAAGAAATGATGTATGGGAACTTGCACTAAGAAAAAATAATCAACACGTAATAGGAACAAAATCGATTTTTAAAAACAATGCAGATGAAAATGGAAACGTTGTTCGTAATAAAGTAAGGTTAGTCACTCAAGGATACAACTAGGAATAGGGATTAACTATGAAGAAACATTCGCTCCTGTAGCACGTCTTGAAACTATACGAACATTGCTTGCTACTTCATGTCATCATAATTTTAAATTATTTCAACTGGATGTTAAGAGTGCATTTTTAAACGGTTTCTTAAAAGAAAAGGTTTATGTTGAAGGACCACCCATGTTTATTCATAAGAAATATCCATACCATGTTTTCAATTTTAAAAAGGAATCATGCGGCTCAAAACAAGCACTCCGTGCTTGGTATGAGAGACTAAAAACACATTTACTAAATTTTGGTTTTCAAATTAGGAAAATTGATTTTACATTATTTATAAAAAAAGAAGACAGTAATATACTCGTTGTATAAATATATGTTGATAGCATCATATTTAGATCAACTGATGAAAAACTATGTAAAGATTTCTCTAATATAATGAAAAATCAATTTGAAATGTCGCATATGGGAGAATTAAATTTCTTTTTAGGTCTACAAATAAAACAACTAGAAAATAAAAAATTTATAAATCAAGAATTTATTTATAGAGAATTACTAAAAAGATTTGGAATGGATAGTACTTTAAGTAAACCAACTACAATGAGCACGAGTTTACATTTAGATAAAGATGAAAATGGAAAAGATTTCGATCAAAAATTATACCGATAGGATCTCAGTTATACTTAATGGCTAGTAGATCGGATATTATGATGAGCATGTGTCTATGTGCAAGATTTCAAGCACAACCTAAGGACTCACATCATCAAGCGGTTAAAATATTCTATGATACTTAACCTACACCAAAAATTACATACTTTTCTATCCTAAAGGTAGCTTTTTCGAACTTGTACCATATAACGATGCAAATTTTGGTTGTTGCAAGACATATAGAAAACGTACGAGTGGCACATGTCATTTCATTGGTCAATCTCAGGTTTCGTGGTTTAGTAAAAAGAAAAATTGTGTCTCTCCCTTAACATGTGAAGCCGAGTATATATCAGCAGTCTTAGTCTATGCAAAAATAATTTATATGCAACAAATTCTTCAAGATTTTGATAAAATTATAACCAACTCTCATATATATTCTGATATGACCGGTGGTATAAATTTATCCAAAAATCCAATTAACCATTCTCATACAAAACATATCGACATTTGTCACCAGTTTTTAAGAGATAATATAGAAAAGAGAATCGTCTCTTTTGAATTTATTAACACTAAAAATCAAATTGTCGATGTTTTCACCAAACCATCATATGAATCAACTTTTATAAATCTACGATAGGACCTTGGAATATGTTCTATTAATGAATTAACTAATTAATGTATGCCACATCTATTCATTATTATAACATTATTTTTCTACATAAAATTTTAACATAAATTAAATTTAGTCAATCTTATAACAACCATAAAAACAAAATGGTTAACAAATTAATGGTTAAAACAACTATATCCATACAAAGTTCTAACAATAAATAGACTATACAATCTATTTATACATGATTAAAGAAAATGAAAACAGAAATATTATTTATAAATTTACAAAAAAAACATGTCTCCTAATCACGACTCCACTTATTCAACTATCGATTTAACTCACCCTCATCAAATAACGCCTACGTATCACCAACTAAAACCACACCTCCGTCAATTCGATCGGCCCCGCTAAACATTATGACATCAACTACATATCACACTGGATTCTCTCCAAAGGAAAAGAAATCCAAATGAGCGTTTAATCTAGAATCAACATCTCTCAACACTAAAGTTGATGCAATATATCACTATCAACAAGAAATTATAGGAGTTCAACGAGAAATGTATTATGTACAACGACGTCAAGGATCCCATATTAACTTTCTTGAAAAATGTATTCTAGCAATTTTTGGTCATTAACCAAAAAAAAATTGCATTCATCAAAAATCTCCTTGTTTAGTAGAAACTCCTATAAAAACATGTAACATTACTCCAAGCAATTTATGCAAGGATGGACCATCAAACCAAGACTGGATTGATATTCCAGCTCACCCAAGTTGGTCTCCATTTAAGCCTCAAGATAAGCAAAATAGCAGGATCAATCTAAAATCGAAATTTCTCCCAAAGATGATTCATTCTATGTACCTATACACACATAGACTTTATATATATATACCATATGATATATAATTTTTGTATGTTTATTGGTTATAATAATCGTTTATTATGTTGAACTTATGTAAATATTAAGTTAAAATAAAAAAATCAAACAACAAACTTATATATTTATTTCTGCCTCTCATGGATATTTATGAAGAAGAGATTGACGTTTGTCAGATTTTCGGAGAAAACTATATTGGGTGATCTCAGGCATCTGTCACTCTTTATCAAACGTTTGAGAAAAGTTTCGACTACTACAAAACGACACTTCATATATATTTCTTTTATTCAACACTTCAACTATTCACCAATCTAACTTCAAATCTAAAACTCCAACTCTAAAATCCTAGCTTCCCAAAACCCTAATTCATCCAGAAATGGCTCCCAAAGGAAAAAATCCCATTAACAAAAGATCAAAGAGAGATCAATCTTCTTCTTCTCAAACCCATCTTGTCACTGATTCCCTTATTCAATAATGGCTTCAAAATAGCCCAATTGCAAACAAAAGATTTGAAGAACTGAAGCAAAAGGGACTTCATTTCTGTTTGTTCTACCGATTATGCAAATTTGGAGAATATGGTATTCAAGAACACACCATCGCCTCTAGTTGTCGAGAATTAATCAATTTTGACGAAAATGAGGTACAAATTGATCAATTAGCCATCTTTCATTTTTATGCAAAGTTATATAGTAATGATTTATGGACATATGAAAATGAAGATTTTGATTATGGATTAGTGTTTACGGTCGCATTTTGAAAATTAGCATTAACACAATTGGTCATTTACTAAATTGCTCTACTAGACTTGATTTAGAGGAAATTCCCGACCAAATAAATCTACCACGTGACGAAGTAACACATAAAATTTGGGAGGATAGAATGCCGCAATGGAAATTTGTTTATTTACGACTAAAAGCTTAGCTATTAAATCGTATGATAATTAATATGATATTTCCCTATTTAGGAAGTCCTGAACAAATATAAGAAAATGACCACAAAGCCCTCTATGCTACATTTGGTAGGATTCAAGTAAATTGGGCTAAATTTATTCACAACAAAATTAAAAGCTTTTGGACTCACCACCAAAACACAATTATATATGCTTTATACATCATGCATCTCTTACTCAGTCCCGGGGTACCTTCTTATATTTCTCATTTCGAAGAAATTATTGTCAAAAAAAGTGGTATAAGATTTTTATCCTTAATGTATCTTCCCGAAAAGACCACCTGTAATCATGTCCCTACCACAATGGACTATGCAGCACCAATAACAAATGCATCCGGTCCCTACTCAACAGGCTCAAACTCCTCCTCCTCTACAACAAACTCATTCACCTTGTCCTTCATAACAAATTGATTCCTTTCATCATACTACCGAATACTATTCTAGTTCAGAGACTCACGATGATCACATTGAAGCAAATCAAAATGAATCCATCCGTGATTTAACACATCGAAATCAAAAATTAATCACAGTCAATCATAGAGCTTTACCCACTAAAATGGCCAGTTTAGAATGATCTTTTTCAACAAGAATGACTAAAATGGAGAAATTGTTGGAAAAGGTTGTGTCCACTTTAGGCAAAGTAATGAAAAAAGTATGTGGTAGGTCATCTTCTCGATCATCGTCTTCTCCTTCACCTACACTGCCTTCTCGAGCACAAATACCAATCTATCATGCCCATACCTCTCATGAAGGAACTTCTCAAGATAGAGCAAGAATATTGAGTAAGAACAATCGGTAGAAGAGGAAGAAGATAGTGATGATATGTCTTTGTATGATCCTAACCAATCTCACCAACAACACTATATGGCCTTCCAAGGGCTCTCAATTCAAGAAAATGAAGAATATAATGATCAAACTCAATGCCCAACCAAATACCAAAAAGATCCAACGGCCTACTGGGAATAATATGAAAACTATGGCGGATTTTCCTATTCGTCAAATCAGTATCACTAGCTTCTTTCATTTTCCCTTATACCTTTGAACTATGCTATTTAACTTTGCTATATTGTTGTACTATTTTTATTTTTTATGTCCACGTCGAACTCGTGATTGTTTATCGTTGAATTACGTTATGATCTGTTTATTTTTGACATGTCTTGTGATGACCCGGATTTTTACGTGTGTTAATTGGGTAGTTAACTGGCTTTATTACTGAAAATATTGATTTTTTATGAGTCGAGCAGATAAATGTCCGATATCTAGATGTATAAGTAGTTCAAAAGCTATTAAATACCGAATTATAGAATTTCAAAAAAAATGATAAAAATAAATAATACAAATATATGTATACATAAGTTAAGTAGCATATAGCAATTGTGAAAATATAGGAATGTATAAGTGTGTGTGTGTGTATGATAACAAATACAAATGCATTGGGTAAAACAAATATACATATGAAATCTATGTGTGTGTGTGTATGTATGAACCGAAGGAGACAAGCATTTAATGCACATTTCAACTCAAGCATACAATACATCATTTCAAGTTTACAAAACTTAAAATCAATGAAATCAAGTCAGGTCAAAACATTGTTCAAAGCAAATTTAAAAAAATGCAGAAGCCTATAGAAGAAGGGGACATCAGCCACCATCTTGCTTGCACCACACACTTCATGCTTCCTCTGTATATAGGACTTTGCCTAGTTCATTGTGAATATACGGAAACAATATATATATATACACACACACACACACTTACAAAGCACTGCCATTAAACAAAACAAATAGGAGAAAAAGAACAAAAAACAAATTTTCATCTTTGCTGAGAGTAGATTACTTTCTACTATATTCCCTTCTTCATCTACACACTTAAATCCCAAAACCCTTAATTTTATTTTCTAGTCAATTAGAGTTACAACGGTGAACGGGGACTTGTATAAGGTGAGACAGTTGCGACATCGAGTACGAGGTGAAGACATGGTGAACGGGGAGGAAGAGCACAACTTGGAGGGCGCGATGATTCAGTAAGCGATGAATCAATGGCGACAGAGGGAATTTCCGGCATGATGGTGGCAGTCGTAAGAGCAGCAGCAAAAGGAGGTCGAGGTGGATGGGTGTGGCAGCGCTCGTCGAGACGATTGGGGATTTGGGTTATTTCAACTTTTGTGGTGAGTTCATTCTTACAATTTTTATCTCTATCCAACTGTATGTTGCATTTCATTTTCTTTGCCTCAGGTTGCATGCTCTTCTTACTTGTTGATATGCATTAATTCTTTTGTATATGAGAATTTGATATGTGGGTTCACTCATTATCTCCCTGTGTCTGGTTCTTATAGATAGTTTATTTTAGAAATAAATTATTAACCCATTCTGTATCAAAAGTATACATGAGAGAAGAAAAAAATGTTTGTGTCTAAGGCACATAATACATATATTTACTGTGGAGACTACAACAATGCATACATGTTTTTTTTCTGACTTGGTCTTGAATATATATATAAGTACCCTGGTCCTTGTATTGGAATATGATTTTGCAAGCAAGTAATCTTGCTTCCATATTTGGCCTCTGTCCTTGCCTTGATTTTTACAGACCTGTGTTAAGAATATTTGCATGATATCTTTGCTAGTGCTTGCGTCACTTAATGTACATGGTATATATATACAAATAGGTTAACATTGTTCATTTATTTTCAGTGAATGTACATGTGAAATGTATAGGTAGCCTGGAAATTTCGAAATCTGAAATAGTTAGTAGCATGGCATGTAAGTTTGAAAATTTTGAAAATTTGGAATAGATAGGAGTGTGGCATGTTTGAGTTTTGAAAGTTGGCCTGTTTGAATCATTGGAATTCCGAAAATCTAGAAAAGTTAGTAACCTGGTATGTTTGAGTTTTCAAGGTCTGGCATGTTGAGTTTTGGAAGTTTCGGAATTCTAGAAATATTTAGTAACATAGTTTTGTACAAAAACATAAGTTTTGGAAATTTTGTCCGTGTGTTTTTGTTACTAAGCATTGTTACTTGATCTTCAACTTAGTAATCATATTTGATATCACTTATACTTTTATTATAACTAACTTTACAAAGTAAAAGTATATTACCTGTATGCATAAATTGAACAATATTGCCTAACATGTACATACTTCTCATCTTGCACCTGTAAATTTGTATAAAGTAAAGTAAAGTTAAGAAATGAATGAGTCTGGAAAAGAAAACAAAGAAGGATAAAGAACTGGAATTAATGAAGAAGGATAAGGAGGAAGAATAGAATTTGGGCCAAGTAGGCTAGTTGGGTCAGCATGATTTCAATTAAAATAAATTAAGTTTTCTCAAAGTAAATTCCAAACAAATTGTACAAGGTTAAGGGCTTTTGAAAGTTTATATTTCCCGATATATAAGTATATAAATTTTAAAGTAATTCAAACCATTGAGGAGTTTCTCGGGTCAGGACTCGAGAGCTATTCAGGTTGGACCCGAAGTAAAATTTAAAACGGTTTTTATAAAAAAAAAGCAAGTTTTAGACATAAATTGAAAACTAGTTATCCCTTCGAACTAACCAACACCCATGTATACATCGTAGATCAGATGACCCAATTGTTTTGTAGTTGATTGAGTTGTTCTCATATCTATTGTTGATATTCTGATTTGGTAAGCCAAAATGCAGAATTATATTCGGTTTGATTTGAAAAGATGTTTCTCTATCTTTTACTTTTCTTTGTGTCTCCTTGGCAAATTTCGAGGACGAAATTTCTTAAGGAGGGGAATCTGTAATGATCCCAATTTTAAAGACGAATTTAAATTCGTAATTTAATTAAATTCTTGGATTAAATTGTGTATTTATTTGAATTTTTCAAAATTTAATAAGAAATGTATACTTATTTGTTTTTGAATTGGATTTGAAGCTCAATGATAAATGTTTTCAATTTAATTGGATTATAAATAAATTTTTGATTTGGAAATTCAAAATAAATTCAAAATGAATTGGATTTATAAATTGTACTTTGGAAAAATAATATGAATAATTATTTATTAAATGTATAAATTGTGTTTCATTCATTTTCTTTAAAAAAAATTATAAGAAGTATAAAATAAAATTTAATTCAATCCATATAAATATAAGTATACAAATAAGAGGATATAAATTTAATTTTTGGAAATTAAACTATAAATAGAAATCAAATGTAAGCATTTATGTTAATAATAAAACTATAGAATAATAACAAAAGAAATACAAATAAAATTTTATGGTTATAAGGCAACATTAAACTAAACCAAACTACAAAATAAAACATCTATGTGATAAAATAAGAACAACAAATATAAAGACTTAAGTAAACAAATGAAGTACATATATGTTTAAGATGAGTTGTGTATGCAAGAAGATAGATGAAACAAAGTAAATAAAATAAACAAAACAAAATTGTATGCATGCAAGAAGAAAATTGTATACAAGAAGATAGTAGAATGCATTAACCTAGGAAAGCAAGACAAGAAATAACAAAACATTTGTGTACAATACAAAACTGTACATGCTACATAATAACAAATAGTAAGCTTGTAAACAAGAAAGGACTCTTGCATTTAATACCCAAGCACAAAACAAATTGTCTCAGCCGAAATTTCAGTAACAAAGGAAACAGGGAAAGAAAAAAAAGAGTAAATAAATGTTTATGTACAAAGCAATTAATGCTAGCAATATCATCAGCCTCCAAAACAAATAAAAACGGGGTATGATCAAAGGAAAAAGTAGTACCAGGTAACACCTACCAATACAATCTTCCTTCTTCATTTATATACATCCATATTCATTTCTAGTTCGTTCATAAGTGAGTATTCTAGAGAAAAGATTATAAACATCATTATTTACAAACCCAAAATATCCTTCAAGTTCAACAAGATCAACTCTGCAGTTTTCAAAGCAACAAGTGCTCTCTGTTCCTCCCTTTGACTGTGAGCAAACTTTAAATTTTTAAACTAATTCTTTGACTCTGTTATCTGTGATGATCAATAAGAGTTTGTGCATGTTTGTTTGTATATGTAGTCATGGCAAGACAGTGTGTATGTTTTGATAAAAGCAGATAAGTTGTTCCAGGTTCACAGTGTAAACATAAATAAGGAAAATTTTACAAATTTTCATATGAACATTTCTAATTTAGGATTTTAAAAAAAATTAAGTTCGTTTAAAGTTTAACCATGGTCCAGATTCTTTTTAGCTTAAAAATGCAAGAACTTGACCCTGTAAATTTATTTTACAGTCAATAAGAAAACATGTGATTTATTCAAGTAATTTAAACTATCAATTTGATTATATAAATTTTATAAGCATACCAAGATAGGATTTTTAAAATAAATATGATGATTTTTAATTTAGTATCTTAGGTGCAGTTCATACTTGAACAAATTATGCTTTTTAATCGATTACTGATAATCGAAAGATTTTCAAACCTTGAAATTGTGGTTGAAGCTTGCTTAATCCTCATGGATCCTAGGAAAAATGAAACAAAAATTTTCTATTGCAAGAATCAAAGGGATGAGAACACTTTAGGGTTTAAGTGTTCGAATTTTTCGACCACGTCGCGAGGCCATTGGGGAGGCTAGGGAAATCGGAGGTCATCGCACCAGTGGCGATAGATGCGTGATGGATCGAAGTACCCTTAGCCAGAGGGGCATGGGTTCCGGTGGCGTGTAGTGGCGGGGTGGAGGAGTTTTCAGAGGAGTGTGTGGTTCAAGGAAATGGAAACTTTCTCAAAAAGGCTCTATTTTGATTCATGGGTGGTGCGTGCGATCGGGGTACTGCTTCGTGGTCGAGTGGGTTCGAGTGATTGTCGAAAGTGGCCGCAGCAATCACTGGTGGCCAGAGGCGACGGTGCACCTGCACGTTTCGCTTGGTGTCAGTGTTGATGGGTGAAAGTGTCGCGTGATGTTTCTCGAGTCCAAGGGGTGATTGTCTCGGGGTCGAACTCGAGTATGCAAGCTAGGTTTACCTGATGTTTTTCGTTTAAACTTAAAACTTGACTGGAAAAAAATAAAAATAAAAAGAGAAGAAGAACGCGAGAGGGAGAGAAGAGGTCTCGGGGAAAAGGGGTGTTCCGCTCGAAGTAATACTCGAGTATTTAAGGGATGGAATCGGGTTTTTGACAAACCGGAATATTATGTTGTAAAAGTGTAAAGTTAAACAACCTGTTTTCTACAAGTTTTAAATACTGTAACTTAATAAAGAGTTCAACGGTTAAAGTCAAGAAATTTAAACAAGTCTTAATTATTTTAGTTAATACTTAACAAGGGTTTTAACATCTAACTATTATTTTAATCAAGTAATTAAGTTAAGTATGAAATTAATTAACATTTAATGCTGTAGTTAATATTAAATTGATTTTCAAAGTTTAAAGAAGATTTCTTTGAAAATGTGAATTTGTGAATAATTAATGTTAATTGATTATTTTCGGAAAGTAATTAAGAATATTTTTTTTATTGTAATCAGTAATGAATTAAGTAATTTAATTATGAATTAATAGTTAATTAATTAAGTAATTTCATTAAGAATTAAGGATTTATAATTGAATAATTAAGTAATTAATGATTAATAAATGGGTAATTAAGTTTGATTAATAATTAAGATTTTAACTTAATGATTAAGAGAAATCAATTTAGTAATTAAGACCTAATAATTGATTAAGAACTGATTTGTTAATTAACTAATTTCAAATGAGATAAGTAACTAATTGATAATTAATGATAAATTAAAAAGGGTTAAGTAATTAACTCTCAAGTAATTAATTAAAATTTGAATTAATTACAATAAGAGTTAAAGATGATTGCCTATGGATTGTGTATGTAGGATATCTGATTTGTCGTAAAATGAATTGATATTTATGTTTGAAATTGTGATGCGGTGAGATGTGAATTACTCTGTGTTGGATTATGATTGGTAATTTTATTCTGTAAACCCTTGGCCTTTAAACCGACATTTAAATTTCGATGCGACAGGGAGTCGAATTCCAGTTGATTATCGAAACCCACGTCGAATTGTAATGATTAATCTTTGTGATTGATAAATTTATTTATTTATGGATCTGTGAATAAAGATAAGCGTTATGGATTATATCGCTTATCAATATTGATATCTCTGTAATAATTGATGTTGTGCACTATTGTGTAAAATCCCTGGACCACACTTATACACACACAAATATGGATTTCACGTGGAAATCAGTTAAGTCACAGATATTTCAATTTAATTCAAAATAGTTTTGAATTTGGAATTTTAAATCCAAATGGTTTTGGAAAATGAATCGAGTTAATATAAAAAAAGGCTTTTGAAAAAGTTTTTTTTTTTTAATGTAAGTTATTTTGAATAACTTAATAAAGATTTGAAATTTGAAAATTTTGATTTAAATTGGAATTCAATATCTGAAATTGAATTCTATATTCAGTATTTATGATTTAAAAAGGACTTTACAAGTTATACGGGTTTAAACCGTTTTTAAGCGTTGATTTGGAAATTTGAATTAACCCAAAGATTGTAACTTGTATAAATGGAATCGGGTTTTTCCCGAGATAAAACTATTGTTTCTAAATGGTAAAAAGCTTTCATATGAGAAATGAATTTCAAATTTTATTTAAGGGATTTCAAGTTAAACAGAAAATAGTTTTCCAAGTTATGAATGAATCTTTGGAAACAGTTTTGAAAGCTACGAGATAAATCTTTGATTTAAAGATTTAAATGAGTTAATCTAATTGAAATGAAAATTTCTTTGAAATCCGTAAATGGATCTTTGTGAAACTGAATGAACTTTGTGAAGTAAATCTTTTTGTGTAAAGGATTTGAAATGGTAATTGGTTAAACCATTTGAAAGAAAGTTTGGAATTATTAAGTTGTGACTTAATTGAAACCCCATATCCATATGTTTTTAAATATTACGCTCATTATTCGGTTTAGCAGGGGAGGACCTTTGTGTCATATAACCCATTCCGAATAATGATACGTCGTTATGGATAGCATTTGAAGATCGGGTATTTGTGAGAACGATGGGATGACCTATCGATTATCTCTGCACTTAGTTGCTACAGTATAGAGATTTCCTAAGTGATGGGAAGTCCGATTGGGATTGTGAATACCTGGATTGCAAGGACTTCTTTGGAAGTGCCTTCGGTTCTGTTCGAACCCGGAACAGACTTGTATGAATTGTATGTCTGACATTACAAATTGAGATGTAAAGCTGATTTCTTTCAAATACATATATGTTGGTGGCGGAGAATTTATTCTCTTAGCTTAACACCCTTCTCTGAGACGTACGAGCTCAGAGGTTATGTAATTGATAGTTATCAGTGATATACTCCCAATTTGGTAATGTGGCATGCTGAGTGTTGCTGATCATTTGTTGATCAAAGCGTGGCTTTTGTAAAAAGCGTAGCTTTGTGGACGAGACTTCGTCGAACCTCACAAACCGGTAATGGTCGAAATACGAATTGTGCGGCAAGGTTTCAGGGGTAGCTCCCCTAGGGTATGACCATTTCTCCTGGAAAAGGGTAGTATCATGATATGGAGCCCAGGTACTTACTCATGTGGCCACTGTATTTTATTACTGTGTGATGTTGTTGGTTAGAGAGCTCTCGTATAAAGGTCCCAAAGGACCGAGGGTGGCATATCTGAGGTTTTGTTTATTCCTCGGGAAGGGGGGTAGCCGGCCTTGTTTGGCAGAGATCCGGGTAGGTATAAAGTATTTGAAGTATTTGAAAGTATTTGGAGTATAAAAAGAGAATTTATACAAGTTTGAAGTGATCCAAAGATTTTAAAAGTTATATATATATATATATATATATATATGAAAATGATCTTATGAGAATGGTTTTGGAGGAAAAGGTTTTGGGAACCTTTGAATTTGGAGAGGCTTTTGATTTTTGGGTAAAATCAATATCGGATTTGGAAAGCCTAGTTTGAGAATTATTGATTTTGGGATAATTGATTTTGAGAAAGGAGATTTATTTGGGATTCATACTAGGTGTATGATTTGGAAAAATATTATATGTGTATAGTATAAAGTGTTTTGAAAATGGATCTGGGGAAAAAGGCGCTCCCTTGAAATGAACTTCTCAGGAGTGCCACAGGGTGGTACTGCCTTGAACCCTAAGGGGGGTTCTAAAGTTGATCCTGCGAGGAGTCCGGACAAAACTAGTTCCTGAGGATTATGTGTAGTGTGTTGCGGAAGTCGGGGGCGCTGAGGCCTATAGAGGCATTTGGATTATGATGTGACGACAGTGTAACTCGATGTCACTACGATCTACTGCAGACCATAGCGAAAGTCGTGTGTGCCGCTGAGAGCCAACAGTCTACATTTGATTTTATATCGGTAGACTGTGACCTACGGTAACATAGCGAAAGTCGTGTGTGCTACTGAGAGCCAACAGTCTGCGTTTGATTTTAAATCGGTAGACTGCGACCTATGTGGGAGTGGAGAAGTTTCATTTTTGGCAGCGAAAATCGAGGGCGCTGATGCCTACAGTTACATGGACTTTTGCTGTGATGGCAACATAACCCTGAAATGTAACTGCGATCTGTTGTGAGTTCCATGGCGTAATCGTGGGGCGCGGAGTGCCTACAGTTAAATGGACTTTTGCTGTGATGGCAACGTAACCCAGGATGTAACTGCGACCGTGGATGGGGTTGATGTTTTCCAGAGCATTCTCACCAAAAATATTTCCTCTATTTTCAAAAACTGTTTTCTATATTTTCAATAAAATTATTTTCCCAAGCATTTTCACTGGGTGTTGAAAACGGGTTTACCAAGTACTTATAGATTTTCAGTCCTAGGCCTGATCAACGTTTGACTGAATTTCTATAAGAACAAGGATGGACTTGTTGAGACATCGAGTTATAAAAAGTATTTTTATAAAACTATTTTGGTAATATTATTTCGATTTTAAAGTGTTTTAAAAATTTAAAATAAAAGGAGTTATAAATGTTTAAAGAATAATTCAACTAAAATTCACTGTAAATTAAAATTTTCACTTCGTTCCTTTTCGAGGACGAAAAGTTCTAAAGGGGGGAGGAATGTGACAACCCGGATTTTTACGTGTGTTAATTGGGTAGTTAACTGGCATTATTACTGAAAATATTGATTTTTTATGAGTTTAGCAGATAAATGTCCGATATCTAGATGTATAAGTTGTTCAAAAGCTATATTAAATACTGAATTATAGAATTTCGAAAAAAATATGATAAAATAAATAATACAAATATATGTATACATAAGTTAAGTATCATATAACAATTGTGAAAATATGGGAATGTATAAGTGTGTGTGTGTGTGTATATATGATAACAAATACAAATGCATTAGGTAAAACAAATATACATATGAAATCTATGTGTGTGTGTGTGTGTGTATGTACCTAAGGAGACAAGCATTTAATGCACATTTCAACTCAAGCATACAATACATCATTTCAACTTTACAAAACATAAAATCAACGAAATCAAGTCAGGTCAAAACATTGTTCAAAGCAAATTAAAAAAAATGCAAAATCCTGTAGAAGAAGGGGACATCAGCCACCTTTTTGCTTGCACCACACACTTCATGCTTCCTCTGTATATAGGACTTTGCCTAGTTCATTGTGAATATACAGAAACAATATATATATATACACACACAAAGCACTGCCATTAAACAAAACAAATAGGAGAAAAAGAACAAAAAACAAATTTTCATCATTGTTGAGAGTAGATTACTTTCTACTCTATTCCCTTCTTCATCTACACACTTAAATACCAAAACCCAAATTTTATTTTCTAGTCAATTCGAGTTACAACGGTGAACGGGGACTTGTATAAGGTGAGACAGTTGCGACATCGAGTCCGAGGTGAAGGCAAGGTGAACGGGGAGGAAGAGCACAACTTGGAGGGCGTGATGATTTGGTAAGCGACGAAGCAATGGCGACAGAGGGAATTGTCGGCATGATGGTGGCAGTCATAATAGCAGCGGCAAAAGGAGGTCGAGGTGGATGGATGTGGCAGCGCTCGTCGAGACGATCGAGGATTTGGGTGATTTTGGCTTTTATGGTGAGTTCACTCTTACAATTTTTATCTCTGTCCAACTGTATGTTGCATTTCATTTTCTTTGCCTCAGGTTGCATGCTCTTCTTACTTGTTGATATGCATTAATTCTTTTGTATATGAGAATTTGATTTGTGGGTTCACTCATTGTTTCCCTGTGTCTGGTTCTTATAGATAGTTTATTTTAGAAATAAATTATTAACCCATTTTGTATCAAAAGTATACATGAGAGAAGAAAAAAAGGTATGTGTCTAAGGCACATAATACATATATTTACCGTGGAGACTAAAACAATGCATACATGTTTTTTTTCTGACTTGGTCTTGAATATATATAAGTACCCTGGTCCTTGTATTGGAATATGATTTTGCTAGCAAGTAATCTTGCTTCCATATTTGGCCTTTGTCTTGGCCTTGATTTATACAGACCTGTGTTAAGAATATTTGCATGATATCTTTGCTAGTGCTTGCGTCTCTTAGTGTACATGGTATACATATGCAAATAGGTTAACATTGTTCATTTATTTTCAGTGAATGTACATGTGAAATGTACAGGTAGTCAGGAAATTTCAAAATCTGAAATTGTTAGTAGCCTGGCATGTAAATTTGCAAATTTTGAAAATCTGGAATAGATAGGAGTGTGGCATGTTTAAGTTTTGAAAGTTGGCCTATTTGAATCATTGGAATTTCGAAATCTAAAAAAGTTAGTAACCTGGTATGTTTGAGTTTTGAAGGTCTAACATGTTGAGTTTTGGAAGTTTCGGAATTCTGGAAATATTTAGTAACATAGTTTTGTACAAAAACATAAGTTTGGAAAATTTTGCTCGTGTGTTGTTGTTACTAAGCATTGTTACTTGATCTTCAACTTAGTAATCATATTTGATATCACTTATACTTTTATTATAACTAACTTTACAAAGTAAAAGTATATTACCAGTATGCATAAGTTGAACAATATTGCCTAACATGTACATACTTCTCATCTTGCACCTGTAAATTTGTATAAAGTAAAGTAAAGTTAAGAAATGAATGAGTCTGGAAAAGAAAACAAAGAAGGATAAAGAACTGGAATTGATGAAGAAGGATAAGGAGGAAGAATAGAATTTGGGCCAAGTAGGCTAGTTGGGTCAGCATGATTTCAAATTAAAATAAATTAAGTTTTCTCAAAGTAAATTCCAAACAAATTGTACAAGGTTAAGGGCTTTTGAAAGTTTATATTTCCTGATATATAAGTATATAAATTTTAAAGTAATTCAAACCATTGAGGAGTTTCTCGGGTTAGGACTCGAGTGCTATTCGAGTTGGACCCGAAGTAAAATTTAAAACGGTTTTTTTTTAAAAAAAAAACAAGTTTTAGACATAAATTGAAAACTAGTTTAAACTATTACTTGATAATGTCTTATGTATTTAAAGGAAGTTTTGGTAACTTTTATTTATCAAGTTAAATGTTTATTTTATTTCAAAACTTAATTAAATGATTAATTAAGTAAAGTTAATTATTATGTTAAAATGTTTAGTGATAATCAAGACATTAATCAGATAATGTTTTGTCTTAAGTTAATTAAGGTTTTTAATGATTTGAGATTAATTAAGTTAATTAAGGAATTTAAGTATAATCAATTTATTTAATTAATTAAGGGATGAATTACACAATTGAATTTATAAAGTGAATGTGATTAATTTAAGTTAATTAATTTGTAAATTAATTAAAGAGGATCACTTGATGATGGATTAAGTATGCATACTTAATGAGATTAATAAGTGTAATTATTTAGTGAAAGTAGTTAATGGATAATTACTGAATGTAATTAATTAAAGAGATAATTGCTTAATGGAAAGTAATTAAAGGATAATTACTTAGTAGAAGTAATTAAGGATTATTTACTTGGTGTAATTAATTAAGGGATAAATTAAGGTAAGTAATTACAGAATGGTTAATTATTGTTTATGATTAATTAAGGTTGATTAATGGAAGTAATTAATTAAGGATCATTAGTTAATGAAATTAATGAGAGTAATTAAAGGTTAATTACTGTAAATGGTTAAGGATAATTAATTTGTGAAATTAATTGGAGGATAATTACTCTATGTAATTAAAGATAATTAATCAAGGTGATTAATTAAGATGGATATTTGAAGAAAGATTGATTAATTAAAAGGTTGTAATTAATTAATGGTTGATTAAGCAAAGTTAGGTGATTAATTCTTAATTTATTGATTTAATTTAAGTTAACTAAATTAGTTATAATAAGGATTAACAATGGTTGCTTATGGATGATTGTTTGAGTATAACATCTAAATTAGTTGATATCTATTGAATGGTATGCTCTGATATTCTGTGATATGAAATGTTTTGTGATATGATATGTTTGGGAGGACATTTATAATGAGGTTATTTAATGTTGATGAATTGATGTGTAAAAAGTGACATCTTGTATTTAAAATTGAATTGTGTTCACTTGAACAACTTGAGTTAAGATGGTAATGAATTCGAAGAGACCGGGATCGGGTATCAGTAAATACCCGAACCCACTTCAATTTGTATTATACTATGATTCTTTATAGATTGATATGTGAAATCAATCGGCTGGTATGAAATAATTTAATTGAATTGGATCATTTAATCTAAGTTTGGCACTTAGAAATTGATGTGTGAAATAAGTGGTTCCTATAACAACTTGTGAAGTTGTAAACTGATATAAGTTACCCCGGGTTTACATAAGTTGTATGCTTTGTATTCCATGTTAGATGGGTTTACTCACGCTGGTTTCCAGCCTAACCAGGATGTTACTTTGATGTAATGCTCGGGTCAGACCGAGTATTACAGATTTTCAGGTAAGGACGTTTTGGAGCTCAGGAGGCGAGCTGGATGGAAGGAACCTATGAAGTGTGTCTGCTGAGTATTATTGTTGTATATCTAGGACATGTTGATTCGTATATGTCCAGTGTTTTTGTATGTGTGTAACTCTGATGTATTAAAATATATTTGACAGATATAGTATTCTTTTGTAAACTATTATTATTTGATATTATATTTTGATCCGCTGCGAATGTGAGAATCTATGTTGTGTTTCTGTTTCTTCTTCTTCTTCTATCTCTTTCTTCATCTTCTAACTATCTGGAATTTTCGGGATCGAAAATCCTGGGTTGTTACATGTCTAAGTTTTTTATATATCTATTTTATATTGTGTATAATTTCTCTTATTCTATTTTGATAATGATAAAGGGGAGAAATATATGCATATACATAAGGGGAGATAAAATTAAGGGGGGTTATTTTTATCATGACTAACGATTATAATAGTTGTCATCGTTAAAAGGAGGGAGAAATGTTTGAACCTCGATTCTACAATGACAATAACTGTCCAATCACATATATTATATATCGTATCAAATTATAGGCATACACTATAAGAGATCGCTACGCTCAAAGTTATTGGGACTCGAAGACAAGCAAAGATTTATGAACCATATTAAGGTCATACTAATGTGCTAATAGTCATAGATAGACAATGTAAGATCTCCTTGAGTACACATACACACACAAATTCATATATACAAAGCTTTACAACAAAACGAACTTCATTTCTGGAATTGTCGACAATAGACGTCTATGGAAAATCAACAAATATTTGTGACAATACTTGGGATTATTTTCTCTGATGCTACAGGCGTCTGTGGTTTTCCCAAGAAGTCTGTCATCTGGGCAGTTGCAATATCATGAACGGATGCTTCTATTCATATTGAAAGAACTCCTTTCTTCCTTAAAAGTTGCGGCCATTAGGTCAAAAAGATTTTATCAACCAGTTACAACTTTTCATTTATATCTCATTGGTTCTATAAATAGATCAAAGATTGAGATTACATTTTTAACTATTCTCTTGATTTCTACTACTTTCTATCTTTATGTTTGTGCACTCTTTGCTTACATATTCTTAATCAATCATAACTAAAATATTATTTTGGTTAGATCACTTCCTACAATTCAAAGCATTCACTTCAATACTCAAAGGAGATTATAGGAAGACTTGTACTATTAGTCAATATTCGTGTTATTTGGAACACAAGAATGTTAAAGAAATACTTTTCTATTAGCCTATTCCACCGGACAAAATGAGAGTTATTAGTTAAAGGAATTACCGAAGGGGAGCTCTGGAAATGGATGTAAGACGAGTGGTCTGAACCAGTATAAAAACTCTGGTCTACTCGCTTTTATTATTTATCTAATTTATACTCTGATTATTTACTCCACTTAGTATAGTTATTAGTATATACTCTCACATTAGTATATAAGTTGCATTATATATAATCTTATAGACTTTTACCCCTTTCTAACCCTTGGGAATGACACATAATATTTCCGCGGTATTCGTGTGCCATTACCCAAGCATCCGAATGATGGATTGTTGGGGGTAAAATAAAATGAACAGAACAGAAAATCTCACAAATGAAACTGTTAAATATAATATAATAGTAAAATAGTATATAAGGTTATTCCTTAATATGGACTTATCAGAGTTATACAAAAACACAACAATCAGCTTAGGTAGTTATAACAACCTGCCTTTACACACGCCGAAACAAACTACATTTAGATAATTTAAACAAACAGCGGAAGTAGACAACTAAATAAATAAAGGCCTCTTACTCGGACGCCGAGCCTAAAAGAAACCTGTTACTCTCAGGCTACTCAAATATAAATGAGTACCTGAGAGTTTAGGGAAACAAACAACTCGGGTTAGACAATAAATCTGGTATGAGTAAAACTTCAAACAAAAGGGTGGAAATAAACAACATGTGAGGCCACGCCGCCATCTGTGGAACGGGTTTTCTCTCTCAATAACAACATCCACCCACAAGTAATGAATAATTAATTAACCATCGTGAAGTGTGTCTGCCACTTTCTGACGTAATTAAGAAATAATTAAATTCATGGGTATAGAATCAAAGGAAAGAAAAAGAAAATTTTCCAACAAATGACTAGGAGGGTAAGGGTATACCTCCAATAAATATACCTGAGAGGGTCATATACTCTATGACACCTCTCGGGAATTCCAAGCCAAAGCCCGCCAGACCTTATCGAGTATTCATGTATTTCACATCTCAATGCGCATACCCAAACCGATCTAGAGTAGATGTAATAATATCCTAATGGGAGTAACCCCATATAACTTAGCCTCACTCGTGCTTTGGGTTTAGTCATTTTCGACAAAGGATATCAATGCTAAAATAAGCAGCAAATCGTCTTAAATTGACGACACATAAAGAAGAAAGCTGAATCGATAGTCAATAAATCAACTATGTGGAATAATTAAAATGATCGAATATGGATAGTAAATTCCATATTCTTACCACTACTTGTCGATTTCAAATTTGGACTATTTCTCAGTTGAAAATAAAATCGGGCAAGTGAAGGTAGTGTTATTTCTAGGCATCGTCTTAACTACATTTTTAACTTTCGAGATAGAGACGAGTTTCTATACCTCAATGTTTAGTGCTAAGAGTATGACTAAATCCTTTCCATATAAGTGATATCGGATCATGGAAGATTGAACTCCTTCACCTTTCCCTAACCAGATAAAACATATACTTAAAATCGAATTATGCTGGGATTTTACATTACAAATATTAGCTTTGAAGAACTTTGTTAAAAATGGTTCATAAAGTTTAAAACACCATTATTAAAAGGATTTAATAACTTAAATCATCATTATTAAATCGATTAATTAGCTTTAACTGTCATTAATAAGAATGATTAATTATCATTAAACTTCATTATTTAATCGGATTAAATAATTTTAAATACCATTAATTAAAATGGGTTAGTTGCTTTTAGAACATAATTAATTAAATTAATTAATCAATTTTAAACATCATTAATTAAAACAATTAATTAATAAAATTTAAACACCCTTAATTAAAAATAATTAAATAATTATTAAGGAAAAATATTAATTTAAATTAATTAATTAACTTTAAAAGTCATTAATTACAAAGGATTAATTAATTTTAAACATCGTTAATTAAATTGATTAATTAACTTTAACCCATCATTATTAGATGATTAATTAACTTTAATAGATAAACTGATTAATTAAGTTTAAGTATCATTAATAAAGTAATTAATTAACTCTAAGCGTATCATCATTAAGTTAATTAACCTTAATCCTTATTGATTAAAAATGATTTAGTTAAATTTAAAAATTATTATTAAAATGGTTAATAAATTTTAAACCCATCATTATTCAAAAATTTAACCAACATTGTAAAAACAAACCAAGTGTAAGATTTTAACAATAGGTTTTAAGAGATGGTAATTTTCAAAAGTGCCCATATAGCGATAGTCACTATACGGACACTTCGATAGCTATTTTCATGTCATTTGATTTTCATCCAAGCACCACATCACATTACTTAAGTATGACATATATACCAAAGTAAACCATACTCAATAACACAAGAAGGTATTAGTCAAACAATTTACTTCAAATTTTACACCAGTTAAGTTACTAACTAGCTACCAAAGGAGTCAAAATTTTAACCCGTAGACCAAGTCACAAACATTACAACCAAACATCCCTAATCAAGTAACAAATATAGTGCCAGTAATGTGAAGGAAATAAAGTTCAAACTTTGGTTTAAAAATGAGCTTTACTCACCGAAATGTCCACTAAATTGAACGAGCTTTCACTGAATCCTAGATCGACCTTGGATCTTGGTTTTGCTTTGAATTTACTTGATTTTTTTTAGGGGCTAGAGGGAAATATGGTTCGGCCTAGGGTATGTGTGGCTTGGCCAATAGTGGATGAGGAATGCGTGGACTTGTTTTATGAAGGAGTTGTTGTAGAAGTGGATGGAAGGCTTTCAAACAAGAATTAAGAGTTTTAAAAGTGGATGAAATATGGTTTATAGATTTTATAAACTCATGGAAGCCATGAAAGTTTTCTTAGGAGCTTAGCGAAAAATTTTAAAAGTGAAAGTGAGAAAGTGAAAAAAAGATTTTCATATTTTTATATATGTAAGGAGGATTAATTAAATTACAAAATCAACCTTAAGTACATAACCTCCACTCTGTTTGGGCCACATCACCACCCATGTCCCCCCTTCCTCCTTGCTCACCTGACTTGGTCCCCATCCCCTTCATTTTCTAAGCCAACTGCATTTATATCTAGTGTACTTTGTGTTTCATAAGGCATAAACAACTTTTTTTTCATAAAAAGTCACTTCAAACTTTTAATATATTCAAGTTATATATAAATATATAATATCATTTTAATCCTAATTTGTTTATAAATGTTTGTTCATATGTAGACTAAAGTGTTCGCAATATTTCGAACAACTTTTAGACCATAAAAAGTTGAAAATCTGAAAAACTTTTTCTAGCCGCATTTTCAGTTTTTCTTCGAGCTAAATATTTTTGTAAATAAATTTAGAAAACCATTCCACTGTCGAGAGCTACTATTTAAAAGAGTTTTATTTGAGTTATAAAATACATTTATTGATTATTTAAAATTATATTATGCATTCATATTTTAGAGGAGTTAAATTATGGGTCGTTACATTAAGCATAACTATGCCAAATCTATTGACACTAAGCTTATCGAAGCTAAGAATGTCAAAGTCAGCTACCAGGTCGCATTTCTACCCCTATAAATATGGATGTAGGGGCATGTTAAAAGGGACGAATTCTCCCATCTCATTTCTTACATTTTCAACTTTGTAAACCCTAAATTTATTTGGGGATTATTAGAGTCTATTATATCGCTTGAACCTTGCACACATAAGCATTTGGAAATCAAATAATTGCATAGCATAACATATTGATTAGATTCAAACTTGCTACTTGTGACTTGTTTGACCATTTGACTTCAAACATTAATTTACGTGGATTTTTTACTCGCATGGCATACTTGACTTTGAACTTGTATTAGCATAGCATACTCTACTTCGAACTAGTAATTGCATAACATACTTGACTTCGAAATTGAACCTTAATAGCATATCTGATTTTGACTTCGAACTTGAACTTTAATAGCATATCTGAAGTCGACTTCAAATGCACATAACCTCATATGACTTCGACTTCAACTTTGATGACTACACTAAGGAATCTTATGGAAACTCTCTTCGACTTGATGATTTCAACTAGCCTTAACAGATCCTCTCTTTAGTTTTCACTATTTTGCTAAACTTTTGGGTTTAGCGGATTTATTAATTAACAATTGGTAGTGATATATCCATGTTAAAACCAGTTAAAGCTATGTTTAATTCTCAATGAAAGAGTTGAAAAAGGCATCCTTTATGCTCGGTATAAGAGGATATTAGGATTGTCTTAATTGATATTCATGAACACCATATTAAAATGCTTAGTATGAAGCATATAAGATTGATTCCTCATGTATCGTCAATATGAACTATCAAATATGCTATGTTATGTACTAGATCAGAATTTACTTATGCACTTGGTGTAGTGAGAAAATATCAAGTCCAAGTTACAATCACTGCATGGTAGTTAAGAAGTATTATTTGATAGAGTTAAGGGTGTTCCCTAAGGGAAATTATGTATTTTATCATGTAATTTAACTCTTATTAAAGAAGATTATTCAAACCGAAGTATGCTTTTGGTTTTATTTTCTCTCATATATGTCATTATACATAGGTATAAGTAATGTTAATAAACACATTAAATGTATATAAATAGAAATTCTTAGGCGAAGTATTTTATTGATTGTAGTAACGAATTTGTTCATAACCATGAGTATTGATCGATAGATGTATGCGTGTATGTGTGTGTACGCACACTTACTTCTTAAATGTTCCTAATCAAAATGTATCGAGAAAAGGATATCGATACATCCGTTTAGCGAACACTCTCTATATGACGGAGAGTTAAGTACATACGACCATTGGTGGCACAATGGGTTATGTATTTGTAGTTGTTTGGAATAAACAAGTAATGACTTGACTAGAGTCTTCTATATGTTAATATAATTAAGCAAAATAGAAGATCTTATGACAACGATGTGCATAGGTTCAGACTTGAGGGTAATGTCGATCTTAAGTAGCTATGACATACATTTCTTTTGGCTAAATGCATGGCAAGGAGACCACGTTATAAACATAGTTTGTTATACATTGAACTACTTCCAGTGAAACATTACCAAAAGAGGTTTCATCTCCATTATAAAAGGTTAGTATCACCATTATTAGTAGTCACTTAGAGTCAAAATCTCTGGTTAGGGTAAACTAATTAATTGGTAAATGTTATCAGAATAAACCAAGGATTTTAAATTGATATATTCAATTGAATATGGATATTAGTTGAGTTTTTGTTCTTCGACTGAACTCTTGATATATAAGTGATATAATGGTGACAAAAAGAATGAATATATAAAATGTCCTTACTAAGTGCATCTTAATATAGATTAGAAAAAGGATTTTGCCTAAATGATCTATAAATGATTGGACTTATGCCCAATATTGTACTTTGAAAAGTCCATACAGACCTTAGTATTTTAATTGTTTAAATATTGGACCGAAGACCGAGTTCACACTAGATAGTCAATCCAATCAAGTTGTTAGTTATTTTCAAATTCGACCAATGTAAATTCAATTTTTGTAAATGTTATAAATTAAAGATAAAATTAAACAAAAATGTAGTATTAAATTAAGACATATTAGTTATTTATGTGAAGCGTGAAAATTATTTAAAATGACGTATAAAAGTTAAATGTTGATTTGATTAAGAAACAGCTTTGGATGAATTACTTAAATAAATGGTTAAACGTATTTAATAATTTGGGCCAATTGTTTGGAAGCACAAACATACCTATATCATGGTCGGTAATAGCATGAAGGCGAGGGACTTGGTTTCCTAGGGTTAGAGAGAAATGGGCTAAATATTTATGTTCCTGTTGGCAATATATATCTAGCCCCACTTCTCATTATGTGGACATTGAATCGATCTAATTGTAGCCTTCGGCGGACAATGATGGCTAAGAAAACGCTGTTGCATCCTATAGGTATGGAGACTAAGGAAACTACCAACAGCCGAGGTGTTCGATAATTTGCAAGATAATAAGGAGGTCTTTCATTTTAATTACAATCAAATGTAAATATGTTCATTTTTTTTGCTTGCAATCATCATATATATATATATATATATATATATATATATATATATACATACATATATATATATATATATATATATATTATAAACAAGGTTGAAATATGCACACACACACACACATAGATGTATGTATGTATGTACGTATCTTTTTATGTGTATGTATGTATATATATTTCAGCTTTGTTTATAATATATATACATACACACACATATAGACATATATATATATTTGAAATTAATCATCAATTACTAAAATTAAACTAATAAAAAAACACATTTTAGTAAATTATTTATACACACACACATATGTCTTCATGCAAATCTTTCAGCAATTATAAAAAATTTGATTTGTAAAATATGTATATGTATATATATATATATATATATATATATCTTTCAAATCTAACATTCTGCTAATTGAACAAATGGTTTTAAAGTAGAAGAATTATTACTTTTACTTCCGCATTCATATAAAAAACCATGTACATATATATATACACACATACATATAAATACACATACACATATATAGATGCATGCATGTATGTATTTCCACATGTATTTGAAAACTTTTGGATTTCAATAAATAAAAAAACATTCTTTTATTTAGATTTTTTTTAAACTCTAAACAAGTTTTAAAATTTTAGAAATCAAAATAACAATACCAATTAAATTTTTGTTAAAAGATTATTTTTTTACTGGCAACTTGGTTTTTAAAATAAAAAAATTGTAATTAGATTTTTATTTAGAAAATGTTAAACCAATATATATGCATAACTAAAAAATATATTTATTTATGTCTGTATATATGTATGTGTATAAATATATAAACATGCACGTTTTAAATAACATTATACAGAATATATATATATATATATATATATATATATATATATATATATATATTCAACTAAAAGTAAATGGCTAAAAAATAGTTTATACTAATGCAAATATTGGTTTAACTATTATTGTGTGTGTGTGTGTATCCATTGAGATCATTATTGACATAAGAACTTATCTTATATACTTAGCAATCGTAAGTCATAATCAGTCATTATACATATACCAGACATGCACCCATATTACCTTGGTTAGAATATCATTTTCTAATATAGTCATAATGTTCATATTATGGCTACGAACATATTAAAATAGAATCAAATCAAAATTAAATTAATACTAAAGTATTAGTATTAATCAATAATAGATAAGTGGATATTTTAGATACACAAAAAATAATTGAAAAATATTTCTCTAAAACTTTTTATTAATAAATACTAATTATGATTGAATATAAATTTATTATTTATATAAACATAAAATATGATCTTATTCGAATCAATAGAAGGATTTGTTTTTGAAATTCACCATTTTTAAGGCACTACCGTTGCACATGATCCAACATTCTCAAGTATTTACTGAATGCAAGAGAATTATTTATGGAAACAAGAAACTCCATATAAGGAGTATTCAGACTCAAACTTAATTTGTAAAATCAAATATATTAGGTCAAGCTTAAACTGTTGTTTATCTTTGATAAAAGAGCTTTTTGTTGAGAATGTTCCAAATGAGACGTTATAGCAAATTCGGTTATAAAGGCTATCTGTATAATCTTAAATAGTGTTAGAATTAAAGTAGTATATATGTGCAAATTTATAACATAGATAGGAATGATTCCCACCATTGAGAATCCAATAACGACTATGATAGAAATAATGTAACATATATAGCAATAGGAACCAACATCACAATGGGAGGTTGAGATATGTTTGTAATTACCAAGTGATAAAAGAGTTTATCATCGGCGGAGAAGCATAATCAAAAAGTGGATACAAAATAATAATATTGTAGATCCACCCATTAAGTCCCTTCTCGGTTTTTTCTATGAAAGCCGATCGAGTGTATGGTTATGAGTTACCGTAATTGTCTCCAAGTGTAAGTAAAAGATTGATAGAGTTAAGGGTATGCCCCATGGACTAATTTGTAATTTGATTATACAAATGAACTCATATAGCAAATCTTTTTTGAAATATATTAATCTTTTGGTTTATTTTCTATTATATATATTGGGATATAAATACGCTAAACATATACAAGAATAAAATCTTTAGAAAATGTATTTACCATGAGTAATGAATTGATAATATAGATACTTAACCTTATGTGTTCTTAGTCACAAAGTATCGAGAATGGGATATCGATATATCCTTTGAAAGTGACATACATAACGCTAAACCACCTGAATGGGATATCGAGAATGGGATATCAAGAATGAATCTATATTTTGATTATGGTCAATCCCACAACAAGAAGATCTTGTGAAGGCTATAGGTGGGTAAAAGCTGAACCACCTGAAGTGAAACACTATCCATGAGAGGATTCATCTCCTTCGAATAGAAGATTAGTATAACTGTAATTCATAATCAACATCAAGTCAAAGACATTAGCGAAGTAAATCAATCCATTAATAATTGTTATCAGATTGAACAATAGACTTTAATTTTGGATTTCACAATCAGATATGGATATTATTAGAGCTTTGACCATTGAGTTATCACTAGATATTTAAGCAATACAGTAATAACAAAGAGAAATATGCAAAATATAATATTTCTTGAGGGTGTCATTTTAAAAGATGAGAAATTGGATTTCACCTAGACAATTTATTAGAAACAAAACTCGTGTCCACTACTGTACGTTAGCAAAGTCTGTATATGCTTTAATATTTGAATTGTCTAGATATTACCAAGGGCTAACTTCACACTTGGGGAGTCATAGAATAATAGCTCTTAGTTTTTGATAAAAAAAAATTTAAAATAATTTATAGAACTTATAAATTTATTATTATGGAGAGATTAATATGGTAGTTGTATTACTTAATTTATTTTAATTTTAGTTATTATTAAAGGGACTAAAATTAATTAATAAAATATATAATTATATATATATTTAATTTTTAGCCGATGTAATAATTTAACTAATTAATATACATACATACATATATATATATATAATTTTGGTAGCCAAAAGTTTTAAAATAGTTTTAAAATAAGGAGGGCCGAAATATATATGGTTGCAAATTAATTAAATGAAATAAAATCTCACTTATAATGAGTCATGCCTTGAATAGTGGATCTAGGGAAGATGTTTATATAACCCATTAGTAATATAAATACCTAGATGTCTCATTTAACACGCACAAGATTTTATTTTTGTCTCTCTCCAAGATAAATTATATCTTAATGGCAGCCTCTACAACTCCACGATTTAGTTACAGAAACATTCTCTTTGAGATAAAGTTGATAGTTTAAGATGTATATGATCAATAAAATCAATGAGGAATTATTTTAGATATTTTGAACAAAGTCGAATTTTAAATTGTTTAAAATATTTTAAAAAAAAAAATTGGTTATGTTTTTAAATTTCTCCCCTATGTATACAACATAATGTATATATCAGTTTGCACTTTAACCACTTCATCATTAAAGCTCATCATCAGACAGTGCATGACTAATCAGTGTCGAAGTAGGAATGAGTGGGTTTGGCTCTTATGGCTTGGGAACAGAGAAAGTAGCCGCCATTAGTAATTTTTGAATATGGGTTTCGTCAAGAGGTAATCAAACATTATGGCATGGGTATTGATAGAGTTAGGATTATGCCCTAGGAAAATTATGTAATTTGTTAGGATATCCAATTCATGTCTGATCTTGTTCATAACAAAGATATTTGATTTCTATTATATACTTTTTTATATAATGATATAATTAATTAGGTAAAAAATTGAAAGTATACAATTAAGAAAATAAATAAATGAAATGTTATGTGACTATAGTTGTAATTGTGAGTAACTAATAACAATATAAATATGACGAATGTCCTACACCTTCGATGCTTAGTATATAACCTATAAAGTGCACGGCCATGGTGCTAGGCCATTGAAGGACGTTTGTCACGTGGAAAGGTATTAAGTCCCCAAATAAGAATCTATCATATATCTCACAACACATCGAATAAAATATAATATCACCTACATATATAAAATATGTGAGATAATAAGTATAACTAGATGAACCAAAACCATATAGCAGTGCGTAGATCCATCAAAGTTATGTAGCATAAGTGAGAGTAATACATCAAATAACACCTCAAAGAAAATAATCTCTAAACAAAAGCAGTGATAAGCTCCATAATGATGCGCAACGGAATAATAAGCAGTAATAAGCTCAAATTCAGTATATGGAAAGTGTAGCCACCTACTCGTCTCCTGTACAGATCCATGTGCTCACTATACCTGTTATCCCTAATATACTCATTCAAGGGTACCCATAATAGTAAGATGCAAGGCATAATATCCTGACTCAGACAACAGCCAGGTGTGGGTGGTAGAAATTCTCGAAATACTTCAAAATCCAATATAATAGGACATAGTGTATGGAGAATCATACCTGGCCTGTTTTTACATCAAAAGATTTTGAACATAACATCAAACATATGCTACTCTACATTATAATCATCAGGGATGTACTATACGTCATAGTACATAAGGGTGTCTAAATATCTACGTCAATTATATCTACATCATTGGAAATCCCTTGCAAATAAAGCAAATATAACAACTATCGTCCATCCACACATCACTCACTTAGCGCATCGGATATATGATAACTCGTATGACCGCATCCTAGGTTATAGGCTACTCAACATCATGGTATTTAGGCACTCGAATCCATGCCACTTAGTAGGCCAGGAACAAGATAGCACATCCTAAAAATCTAGAGTAAGAAACTAAAATCAAAAGGCATGGGGCATGACCTAGCCTAGGCAAGCATCCACACATGCCTGTGTTTTATGAGTACACATCGAAACATCTGAGTATTAATGGTCCCTTTGCATACATCATATCAATAGTAGAGCACATCCTAGCTCCACTACACAAGTCAGCATCTTAGAACTTTTCCTTATAGGTACGCATACAACTATCATAGTTCATTGTTTAGTCTGAAATAGCTCTTGACATCCATTATAAATTGTAGAGTATCTTCATGTTGTCTCCAAGCATCATCAGAAATTTCCAAGGTTTGGCCCAGAGCAAACTACCAAAAATCCTTGGTCTAACTCCAAGTAATTTCAGGAACTTCAATACAAAGTCGATCTTTTATCCATCATATCTCGAGATCTAATTGTTATACTGTCTCTAAATTTCATAAGTAAACAGCTCACGTCATCATCTAGCATGCCAAAAAAATTAAGTCAATTAAGGCGCATGTCCATGGACGATTAAGATTTCATGGGGGAAGGATCGGTACCGATAGTTTCGGCCTCTAAGCAATTTAAAATTTTCGCCAAGTCGCACTCGGATTCCCCCAAATCATACTCAGATTCAGGAATGATCAATGCCCATTATTTCAAGCTCCCAGCAATTCAAAATTTCCACCGAGTTGTGAACAATTGGCACTGATCATTTTGGCATCAAAGTAATTCAAAATTTCCACCAAATTTTCTTAAATTCTCTCCAAGTCACGCACTATCGATCCATGCACAATAGATGCATACTTCAAACTTCCATAAGTTGAGCAAATTAACTCTAATTCACTTGAAACTTGAAATATAGCTTCTATGGACCTTTCTTGTCATCCCACATCGATCTCACATCATTCGGAGCAACTTAGATGGATCAGATCTGATCCATATAATCGATCATCCTTTCATCACTTTTCCTTCTCCAAACAACTTCTTTTCAACTCCAACTCTTTTCTAAACATATGTTCAATTGATTTTAGTCATCATCATTTGTGCAATGTAAAATATACATTAGATCCAAATTAGATAGAACATCCTAAATCTAAGTCACCTATCGATTGACGTGTTCCATCAAAGAAGCAATGTAACATACAAACATTCAAACAAAGCACACATGCAACATATAAAACACATGAAAATCAACAAACGTGGATTGACATCAATTCATGGTCTAGATCTAGAAATTCAGAGAATAGCATATCTATAAGAACAACAATAGAGTTTTATTTATAATCACTTAAAATAACATTTAAATTCCTCTATAAATTAGATGGGTATTTAGCATCACTAATCAAGTTTTAAAGTTCTAAAATCATTTAAAAACATCATTTTTTATCAATATTAACATGTACGTTAAGGTAAGAGAAGTCAAACCGCTCACCTAGTCCAAAGCAATCCAAATTAGCATGAATCTCGAGATGAGTAGTAGCAAATCAAAATCCAAGGTATTCCAAATAGAAATCAAGTGATTCCAACCTGATCCCCTAGCCAATTACCCTTAGTTAGTTTGATTAGGCTAAGAAAAGTATAGACTTAGGTAGCTTTTGGCTTAAGAAAGAGATTAATGGAAGTTAGAGTGTTTTTGGGAATAGGAAAAGGTGATTATATGGCTATCACATTTGTTGGTTATGCCTTAATCTCGAATTGGAGTAGTGGGCCTAATTGGACTTAACCTTAATTACCCGCTTATCAATCCACCCTAATTCGGTTGTTATCAAAAATTATTGTCCTTATAAGTTTCAAGATCAAAATGGCTAGATAAAATTTCAATGAGTTTAAAATGTTAATACTCAACATTACGCAAAGTTTAGGTACCATTCGGCATAATATGAAAATAATATTAATATTTTATGGTCTTCCAATACGTAAAATATGGGTTATTACATTTTCCCTTCCCCCTTTGGAAATTCATCCTCGAAATTCACAAAACACAATCAAACAAGCTTACCCTGAATGTCGAACAATTATAAACAAGCATAATCAATGATCAAACATCAAACACGCATATATACAAGAAAAAGATACCACCTTTTCTTACCCAAGCGTGCAATACTAAACTACTGCACATGACAATGAATAGTGAAAGTAATCGTGATAAATAGAATGTCCCACTATGTAAAGAGCTCTCAATCCTCTAAAGTATTGAAAAGGACTTACAGACCTCAGTTCCAACTTCGCCTTAATATTGAATCAAACCACATTCTTCGATGGAGAGGTCTTAACAAACACCATATCTTTGATAGAGAAACTCTAAATCTCTACGTCTCTTATTAGTTTAGGTCTTCTTTTCTATCTTGAGCATCTTTCATTACTTGTTGAATGATCTCTATCCTCTTTAAAGTCTCTCTAACCATAATTGGCATAAGTATCCATGTTTGCCCTGCTTCAACATGAAGGAGTGGTGCATGGTCGGCCATATAATTGTTGAAACCAGGCCAATCAGAAGCAGATAAAATGGGTCGATTTCAAAAAAATTACTATTTTAGATCCTTTGGGCCTATGGAGTCTAAAATGATTATAGATCTAATCTAAATAAAGATTTAAATAAAATCTAATTTTATTTAAACTGTTAAAAATTAGTTTTAAATTTAATTGAATTTACTATTATAATGTATGTATGTAATACATTTATATGTGTTAAGTGTAAGTGCAACATATAAGTAGTGTCTGTATATGTAACTGTAAAATGAAAAAATAATATAGAGAAGAAAACCTTTCGTTTCTCATCTTAGCCTATATAATTGGTTAAGGGAAGATATGGTTGTGTGTGTGTATATATATAGAGAGAGAGAAACCTTTCGTTTATCTCTCTCTATAATTAGATTAATTGATTTATTAAATGACACTTATGACTAAATTTACACATGCCCTTGTTATCCAAGGTTTTGATTAATAAAATATATGCGTATACACACATGTGCATGCAAACACACACAACACACACATACATATATAATTAAGAAAGGGTTTAAAATAATTTTGGTAGTTTTACATAAAAGTTTATTTTAAAAATTGAATTTAAAATAGGATAAAATAAAAATGTTTACTTGTAAACAATGTTTTAATATGCGGAACAACATGCGTATTTAAAGATTACAATTTAACATATACACATATGAATCTAAAGTTGATAAATTTAAATCCAACTTATAATTTACGAAAGAAATCAATTAAATTAAGATTTCACATAAATATCCACTTATGTTTTTTTAATTGAAATAACCCATGCACTTGTGCAAACAACAACTAAATAAAATTATTTAAACAACAACGATGTAATACATGTTTTCATTTTAAAAGCAAGTTCAAGTAATTAAAGTTTGATTCAATCAAAATTGTTTTCAATCAAAAATTAAATGAAAATTAACCAAAATTATTTTCAGAAAAATTAAGATAACCATGTAACATGAATATATTTAATTAAAGGCAATCCAATCAAAATGATTTCAAAACAACTAAGTTAGATCGGACAATATCGGCACATATAAATTCATTATAAATGATTCAATACCAAACTATATGAAAACTTGAATAAATAATCATATTAGATAAAGGATCTAAACTATAAAGGATCTCCATTCAAGTGGATCCAAATTATATTAACAATAATTAATTGAGATTAAAAAAGGGATCCGAAATTATACTACAGTATGAATATGCAAACATTTAATGTACAATATGTAAGGGTTTCAAAGCATATGAACTTGGTTAAGATATGAATAAATAGAATTGAAAATCACCTTAGGATGTGGCTGGAAAGTAGCATCTTGAATGATAAACAATAGTTCCTTGGTTCTTAAATCAACCTCCAAATTTTGCAAGAATCAAGAGATAAAAACCATCTTTTATTTTATATTTTAAATTGATTTTTCGGAAATTTTTAGGTTTGAAACCCATTAAATTTTGGCCACACATTGATTGAGAGAGAAAAAAATGATAGAATCAAAATTGTCTATAGAGATAAATTAAATGAATAAAAGAGAATATGTTTTAAAGGAAAGATTAAGACCTTTAAATTCCCTCCTTTAAAACTTTCTCTATTTAATTCCCAATTAAATCTCATCAAATCCTCTCGCTCTCTTTAATATCTATGGATGGCCATAATTGGTTCCATATGACCCTAAAAAATTTCCAAAATCACTTACCATTTAATCTATTTAAATCTAATTTAAACATTCTACAGATATCCTATATCGATATATGCGTTTATAGCTTTCATGTATGCTCTTTATTAAATACTAATCGTATTCACACGAATAAAAAAAATTATAATAATTAATATTTCACAAATATTAATTCATTTAATTTATTTAAAAATCCACTTAGTATATATTCTATTTAGATCCAATTTAAATATTTTACCGACATCGTATATGAGTACATACACTTATAACTTTTACATGTGCAATATTTTAAATAATAATGGTATTCGAACAAACCGAATAAAGTTTAATAATTTATATTTCATAAATATTAATTAATTTAATTAATTTAAAAAATATTAATTAAATCATGTGTTTTTTTAGAGTATTCATCATTACGGTGGTGCAACTCAAGATGTAAATTCAGTCAACGATTAATGTCGAACAATTCAAATATTAACGTTCACACGTCCCTTGGCTAGTGATATGACATTTTGACTGAATCAATTGTACCTTTTAGTGAAATCAACTGTACTTTTTATAAGTGGTACCTGGTAGCAATGATTATTTACATCAATTCTCTTCATCAAAACTATATTACGATGACTTATGGAATTTGGTTTTGATCAAAATTTCATCATTATACACATTTAATTTTATAAGTCTAAACATAAAATCATTGATTCAATAATAAAAATGATTATTAATTGTATTTCTCTAGCCAGAGACTTTGATTTTGAGTTGACTACAGTTGACCATGACACTATAACCAAGAAGATGAATTCTCTATAGAAAAGTGTTTCACTTCAAATGCTTCAACTCAGACTCAACTATAGTCGTTCAATGGAAACCTTACCACGATTTAACTATAATTCCAATATAGTGTCCACATTGAAGTTCTACGGTATTCTCAAGTTGAGAGAATTTTGTAACGGTGTTACTTCGAGATTCTTGGTTTGACTATAGTTATGTTAACCAACAAGGAACTCTCGAGTGAGTCATTCCATAGTTATCCAATAACTATCATTAAGTAACCACTTGGTGCCTCCAGCAGCCAAGAGTAATACATTGCCCAATATTTGGGAAGTGTTATGCATTCAAGTCTCTACGGATGTATCGATATCCCGTCTCGAAACATCTTAATAATATTTAAAATAATATGTTATTTTAAATGCGACAGATTTCTCATGGTTACAACACATTGTAATTACTATCACATGAGATTGTTTAAGAATTTTTAATATACCTTAAATTAATTACTTAATTAATTATATCATAATATAATAAGTATATAATATTTTATTTTGGATAAGATTTGTTACCCGGTTAGATATATGTAACAAATTACATAATTTTCCATAGGGCCATACCCCTAACTCTATCAATCTCCCATTTGCACTCAGGGTAAATTATGGAATCCTATTCCAAATTCATTGATTGATTTTCTAAGAAAATAATCGAGCTAGTTCTTTAGTGTTTGGGTATGCTATTATGTTTTAACAACCTACTCGATCCATCAACTGTCTCCAACGCTGACAAACCACCTTTATAATATGGAACCTTTCAAAGTATGTTTCTTGATTTCTAGTGGGCTTTCATTCTTTATGAACTATATCGTAGTACTTTTATCATATAACAACGTCATAAGATTCTCAACATTTGGAATCACCCTTAGCTCAGTTATAAATTAGTGCATTTATATATACTTTTATTATTGTAGTGTTATTCAAGGCAAAATACTTAGCCTTGGTTGAATCAGTCCTTACTAATTATTTCGAACATTTCCAACTTAAAGTTCTAAATTTAAGTTTGAACATAAAAGTAGGATTGATATACTATCCTTGATAACACTTATGATATTTTAGCCAGAACACTCGTTTATAAGGATTTCATTGTTTTTATAAACAATTCTCTAGCATTTCATTAATACTTGAGAACACTTTAAATTGTCATGCAGTGATCTTAATTTGGATTTGATATCTGCTCTATATATCAAATACATAAGCGAAGTGTGATATTGTAGATAATATAGCGTGTATGATAATTCCTATTGTTAATGCATAAGAAACCCACCTTATATGCTCGATAATAAAAAATTCAATATTGTGTCTACGTATATCATTTGGGACAATCCCAACATCCTTTTATACCGATTATAAAAGATGTCATTTTCAAATCCAATGTTGCATGTTAAACCATGAGACAAACATGATTTTAACCTTTGTTCATCGTTAGCAATCACAATTTCGTTGTTAACTTATAGTTTTAGAAATATTTTAGTACCTTTAATATTCTTTCTTACAAACACCTGCTTCCTTTACATTTTGAATGAGAATCAAACTACTTGATTTCTCTATCAAAATACTTGCATAACTCTAAATTAAATGATTAAAAATCCTTAATTCAATAATAACAATTATTGTTAATCATATTCCTGTGGTCAGAGACTTTGACATTGAGTTAACCATAGATGACCATGGCACTAAACTTATATAACTGAGGAGATGAATCCTTTATTGAACAGTGTTTCACTTCCAATCAACTCAGACTCAACTATAGTTGTCCGATGCATGTCATTCCACGATTTAACTATAATCAAAATGGAATGTCTATATTGAAGATCCATAGTATTCTTAAGTTGAAGGATCAATGTAATTTCTTTAGTTTGAGATCCTTCGTTTGACTTATTATATTAACAAACAGAGAACTCTTGAGTGGGTCATTCTACAATTATCCAATAATTATCGGTACGTAACCCCTTCGTGTCCCTAGCAGCCATGGGTAATACACTTCCCAACATTAGGAGAGCATTATGCATTCCAATCTCTATAGATGTATCGATATCCCATCTTGATACATCTTGACTGGGGATATTTAAAATAATATGTTATTTTAAACGTGACCATTTCTCATGATTACAACAAATTGTAATTACGATTACATAACATATTATTTAAGGATTGCCTATTTAATATACTTTAAATTAATTACTTAATTAATTATATCAAAATATAATAAGTATATCATAGAAAGAAAACCCCCTTTTATTTCTAATAAGATTGCTTATGAGTTAGATATATATGTAACAAATTACATAATTGCCCCTAGGACATACCCCTAAATCTATTAATAATGCCTTGAAACAGATCATTTATTAGTAACTATTATTGTATGCGAACTCAAAAAGATTTAAGGGATTGTGCCATAAACCTCCAACGACCTGTATGCAAACTCGTAAAGGATCCTCTAACATACAATTCACTCTCTCAATTTGGTCGTCAATTTAAGGATGATAAGATGTACTCAGATGCAGCTCTGTCCTAAATGCCTCCTGTAAGCTTTTCCAAAATTCTCTCGTGGATAATGGGTCCTTATCTCTTACAGCGCTCTTTTTGATGCAACAAGGAATCACATAACCTAGTCCACATATAGCTTAGCTAATTTGGTTATCATCCTACTTGACTTAACGGGCATAAATTTAGTATCTTAGTTAATCGACTATGTTCCAAATTCTATCATACCCTCCCTATTCCATGGTACTCCATCGATGAAGCCCACCGTCATTTATTCCCGCTTCCACTTGGGAACTTCTGGCGGTTGCAACATACCACTAGGCTACTTTGGCTCTACCTTTACCAACTGGCATTTTATACACTTCGAGATGAATGTCCCAACATTCTTCTTCATCCCTTTTCAATAAAATGTCTACTTCATATCTTTATACATTTTATTGCCTCCAGGATATATAGTTAATCTCAAATGATGGTACTCTTGTAGCACCTCATCTCTCAATCCGTCGACATCATGTACGAATGATCTCCCATCCTTATGGAGCCAACCATCACGATCAAGTCTGTACTGCCCTATCTCTTTAGACTCTACTCCATACTCAATCTTAGTAATAATCTCAGCTAGTCTGGTGTCATGTCTCTAACTAATATCGATCTTCTCTATCAGAGTAGGTCTGATGGTCAAGCTTGCCAACGTCTCTAACTCTAGCTCACATCTCGGTCGGAAATCATAACCAATAATATACTCTAACTACGTCCACTCTATGAACATAGCTCACAAGGTGACATGTCTCTTACTCAAGGCATCAACAATTGCATTTATTTTTCGTAGGAATTGTCAAAATCATAGGAGGCTAGGAACTCTAACCATCGCTGTAGTCGAAGGTTAAGATCCTTCTATGACAAGAGGTACTTTAATTGTAACACCCCTCAAAATGAGAATAATAGTGTCACATCGTAGAAAAACACTATGAAATGTGTGCTTATATACCAAAGCCTTTACCTCATAACAATGTCGAGGCCATTTGATGAACAAAACTCTACACATTGGCTTGGCTCATGAGTCAGAGGTGACTAAGTTAGGGACAATATTTGCGTTAAGTGAGGTGCGGGCTGTTACAAATGGTATCTATGCCATACCCAGCTAAAATTGTGGATTGTACGTGTTAGAGCCACAATGCCTAGGTAGAGTTGTGTTCATAAGCCAAAGACGGCGTAGGGCTCTAAAGGAGGGGAGATCATAACCCATCAAAATGGGAATAATAGTCCCACATCATGGAAAAACACTATGAAGTGGGTGCTTATATGCCAAAAGATTACACCCTATAACAACGTCGAGGCCTTTTGAAGAACAAAACCCCACACCTTGGTTTGGTCCATGAGGCAGAGGCGACTATTTGAAGACAATATCTGCGTTAAGTGAGGTGCGGTTGTTACATTAACGATCTATGGTTGGTGAACAACTCGAACCTCTCTCCTAAAAGATATTTCCTTCAAACCTTCAGCACAAACACATTCGCTGCAAACTCCAAATCATGGATTGGGTGTTTCCTCTCATGTGGCTTCAGTTGCCGACTAGCATATGTGACAATCTTACCTTTACATTAATATCATACTATTCATGTACCACAAGCATTAATGCATACCATCATCTCTACATTTCAGCTCGAAATGTGAAATGATCAACATTGGTGCACTCGTCAATTCCTCTTTCAGGCTTACGAACGCATGCTTATACCTCGTATCCCAAGCAAAAGTTTGATTCCTCTTCGTCAAATGAGGCAAAGAAGCTAGTACCTTAGAGAAGTCATGGATGAATTGCCTATAATATACAACTAATCTTAAGAAAATCCTCACATTTGTAGCATTTTAGGTCTTTCCTAATCTTGAACCGCTGCAACTTTTGCAGGATCTATAGTGATGCCCTGCTCAGAAACTACATGGCTCAAAAACCGCACTTTCCTCCTCTAAAAGTGACAGTTTGAAATTTTGCCTTCATTTAGTGTTTTTTCAACACCTCAAGCACAATCCTCAAACGCATCTTGTGTTCCTGTTATGTCCATGAGAAGATGATAATATCTCAACAAACACAAGCATAAATTTATTTAGTTTATCACTGAAAGCATGGTTCATGAGATCAGCAAAGTATGTCGACACATTGATCAGCCTAAATGACATAATCAACCGCTTATAAAATCCAAATGGTGTATGAAACACTGTAATCGGCACACTCTTCTTCACCACTTTCAATTGATGAAATCCCATCCCAAGATCCAATCGAGAAAACACTCTAGTACCATGGAGCTGATCGAAAAGTCATCAATACATGGAAGTGAATACTTTTTTTCTCCGTCGCCTTATTCAGCTAAACAGTAATCGATGATCAAATTATGTATATTTTAAACTTCTTATTTACACATTCTAATATTTGTAAGGCAATATTACTTGTATTTTGATTGTATTTATTGCAGATTCATGATTTCTAAACAGTGAAGAAATTATTAGAGAATTGGCTCAAAATAGTTAGATGTATGTATTATACCATAGATGATGTAGCTCAACTGGTTTTGAAGATGTGCATTCACTAGCAGGTCATTGGTTCGAATCTTGTTTAACGCATACTTTAAAACCAAGCACATTCTCTTAGCTCTAAGAAAGAACCTTCTACAACACACCAAATTAAGAAGCTTTGGAATATATTAGAGAAAGAAGTTTCTAGAACACTATGGAATACAAAAAATAAAGAAGCTTTCAAAGCAAGATCAAGTCTAAAGTTCTAGAAAATTTCCTTTTTTTGACAAATCCAAATCCGGATTGCAAAGAGCTCTGTCAATACATCTACCTAGCCACAATTGAAGACATCTCGGCCTTTAGAAATCTACTTTAGGTTTTCTTTTAGGATGACACTAAGGCATCAATTTAGGGGTTTTCATATTTTATCTTTATTTTATTCTAATGTAATGAAACTTTTATTTTAGTAATAAAATCTCTTATTTCGTTTAGTACAATTATCGATTGCTTTTATTTTATTTTATTTCTATTTTGCATTTTAGTTGTATTATGGATCTATTGGTCAGCCAAGAGGCCAATAGATCTCTTTGCTACATATTTGCTATTATATTAATAAATCAAGTTCAAATTTGATTTTTTTTTTTTTCTTCTTTCTTTCTTCTTATCTTGTTTCTTTGTAGTTTTATTTCGTTGATTTACAATCATTTTCTTCAATTATTTCCATACAACTTCATTTTTCTGCTAATTTAGTAATTTCGTTGTTTAATTTAATTAGATCCAATCTCTTAGTTTCATCTAAATCAACAGAGCTACTATGCTAATGCTTATCGTTAGCATTTTGCATACACCGTTACCATACCCATTTTTATTAGTCGATACCATTATCAATTGACTTGCAGACTAATAAACGGGAAACCTCGTAGCTTCCACGACACCAGATCTGGCTAACCTAACCAGTCCTCTACCTCCAACATTTGAAGCCATCATTTTCACTAACATTGCAAACCCTAATTCACGTATCATCAATACAAAGCCAAACATGACAACACCCACCGTCCGCCCACTTCTCCATCAAATCCAGACACCAGAACATTTGACCACTACCTCGCCAGCCACTGCCGCAACCATCCATATTCCCGGACTTGCCTTCACCAAACCAACAGCCCCATCTACCGATCCACTTCCTCCCGACCCAAATCAGTCATCACAAACCCGCTACCAACTTCAATGAACCCATGCCGGACCCAGAAAATCCTCACCTACATCTGATAAGGTCCCCGACGTCTATCTCTACCTTCAGATCCAAACTACCACAAATCCCTTCTCTGCCACTTCAGACAGTCGGCCATCACAATTTTTTTTTCTTTTTCTCAGGCTGGGAACATTGAGGAAGAAAAATAAGCACGGACGAAAACAAATAAAATAAATAAAGGGCCGAGGCCCAAAGTGAAGGGGAAAAAAAAAGTGGGAAAAAGGAAAAATCTAAGGTTCCTTTATAGCCATCAAGGCTGAACTGTGAGCGCTTAGATTCATCAATGAAGGTTCACTATTGAATGGTCAAATCAACTTGGGACAACAGTTTAATTAAGCGTTCACTTTTGTTTCAATTACATTCATATTTTGTATTCGTATTAAACTGTGTTTTTAAAAAAGAAAAAAGTATATGTTTGACAATCAGTGTAAGATTTCTTAACAATGATCCAAAGAAGAAAAATACTTTAAGGGAGCTATTTTATGGAGATAATCAAAGTCGTAACTTTAAAAATAATTGAAATTATCGATTTTATTCGAATTTTGATTATGCACCTATTCTAGTACAAATGACTTTGAATCCAAAATTACTTTTCCTTTAAATCAATATGACAACCAAAAAAAAAAAATTAATAGTAGAAGAGACTTAAATAATAAACGGGTTAGTCTAGAATAAAATAAACGAGTTAGCAAGATAAATGATAGATAAAATGAAATAGAACTTAAATGCAGTCATTAATTCAAGTATCAGTAAATATCAAGCATACTTTAATAAATTCAAGAATGAAATCACTAAATATCAAAACTCAACAAAACATCTATAAGCAAAATCCCCGAAACTATTTGGTGATAACACAATAACATATAATCTAGAAATCATAAATAGAAATCTAGAAACCTCATAAAAGGGGGAAACATGCGAAACTCCAAGATTGGTGAATAACTTCATCAACATGCATGTAACTGCAAGATAGACATATGTGTCTATAATACTTCCATGATGGGTATAATTCCCATAGCAACTTTAAGATAGGCGAGAACCTATAAAACTTCAAAATAGGTGCGTGACCTATAAACTCCAACATACGAACAAGTTCTACAAACTACATGATAGTTACAATACCTATAAAAACTCCAAGACAGGTACAAGACTATAAACTACATGATAGCTACAAAACCTATAAAAACTCTAAGGGCGAATCATAAACTCATGGATATATGTGTTATCTACTTCCAAATAGCAACCGAATAGGTGAAAACCATGTGTCCCATACCACACGGGTTTACTTAAATGTTTACTATAAGATAGTAAACTCCACATGTGTGTATCAATGGTTCGGTCAAACAAATCCGGCAATTAATTGGTAAAACAACACAAACGTTCCATACTACTCATTTTATTTAACCGTTTAAATCAATTCCGCATTCGTTCGATGTCATGCAATTTTATAATGATATTTCACCTTAAAATCATTCTTATAAAATATTATTTTACAAGCTAGAATATATCTGTATGTTGAAAAACCTTGGTTATATATATAAGTATTATTTTAATCTATTGTTCAAAATCAACTTTTAAACCATTATTAATGAGAATAAATAGTGTGTGTGTGTGTATATCTAAATATTCTTTATATAGAAATTAGATTTATACTTAAAAATATTTTGATAAAATGGTTTGATTTAAAAATCAGCCTTTTATAAATTCAAGTTGAAAACATGCATTAAAATTTTGGGTATTGTGCCAAGGACCCATAGAGCAATTTTATGGCACAGAAACACCAAAATGAATTCATCTAGTCACAGTTCAAAATCTAAAAATGGCCATGAAATCGATATGAAATACAACATCAAAATCAAGCAAATAGCACCAGGCGATCAACCGAACAAACAGGCGACGAACGAGAGCAATCATGGACCAAAACAACACATCCTAGGAGTCAGTTCCAAGTTGCGACCGATGCACTGTTCATGTAGACAGGTCCACCGGTTGCATCACCTGGGTTGATTCCCAGGCGGCTCCAATGGCCCTTAGACAATCTGTTTCTGCTCGGTTTTCCTTTGTTGACTCTCTAGATGTGAGAAGCATTGTATAAGCAATCATGCAAGCATATAAACATATACAATTGGATGCAAATCATGACAATATAAGATGGGTTTACAGCTAATAGAGAATTAAAATTAAAGTGATAAGAAAATCAATACCGAATTAAAATCATATTCACTATAGATTCAAACAAATTCATCTAACAACAACAAGCATCCTTTTTATCCTAGAAGTGTGAGATAAACTCGCCTAAACAAATCTAAAATCAAAGATTATAGTTTGGATTCTCCTTACCTTTTCAATTACAGCTCCAACCTAGATTAGTTCCAATGACTGGAGAGGAATGATTAAAATTAGAAATTAAAACCGAAATTAATCAACAAATAGATGCATAGATAGGTGAAGACATTACCTTTTCTCGATATACACTTGAATTACGCATAAGCCTTATAATTTGGGAAATACGAGAACTAGGGTTTTGGGACTTAGAATTTTTTTTGCTTTTTAGTTTTACGGGAATGAAAATACAAATGTGAAACTTGTAAGTATGTTTCTCATCTCTTATTTCTCTTATTTGGTCTAAGTGCGTTGAGATGTGGATCCAATTAGCAAAATGTTGCTAATTATTTAAAAGAAAAGTGTTGCTAATTTTTATTTTGTTTTATCATTATAAAATGCCAGTTTATAATAAACAATGTTTTATGAAAAAATCATTGATTCCTTTAACTTTCCTAAAACAATTAACGTGTCAAAAATTCTCATTTTTAATAATAAATTTCAATATCAACCTTTATTTAAATTTACAACACTTGTTATGAAAACTTTAGAAATAAAAGATATTTGTCATAAATCTCCATTTGCAATAAATAATTAAATAAGCAAATAAACAGCTGAAAATTTCATATTTTACATTATAAAATATGAAATGTACTTTATCTACTTATTTTCTCCAAGATTGTTCTTATATTATTGAAAATAAGAACTAAATTACATAGAAGGACAATTCATTGAATTCCCAATTTATTTTATACCAAATCCATTTTAAATTGGAAAAAACAATAATTATAAATTCCCCAAATTTATTTAATTAATTTTTTATAATTGATTAAATCATATTTTAAAATTTAATTTTTAGGGAATCTCGACCAGGTTGTTATAGACTCCCCCTATAAAAACTACATCGCAATTTTTCTTAAGGTAAAGTCTATAACAATTTAAATATGCATCTATCAAAAGAGAATAAAATCATTAGCACGGAATAATATAAATCAATAGTCTCACCACTAATGAGCATGAGAAAATAACTCAGGATGCATTCGCTCGATAAACTTTTTAGTCTCCCAAGAACAGTCGTTTGGATTTTTGAACCACTGGACTTCAACGAGACCTCAAGCTCCTCAAGGATCCTTAGATGAAGATTAGAATCAGAATCTCAAAGACATTTTCAAAGCTAAGAAACATGGAATACATCATGAATACCGAAGAATTGGGGTGGAAGAGATAACCAATAAGCAATAGGGCCAATACGCTCAGCGATTGTAACATCCCATATCTAGTGGCCAAAAGCTAAGCACTACAGATGTTGCAGTCATCCATAGTATGAACTTCTGGTGACAAAATACGACAGTGCTAATGTTATCATAATATCATAGGCACGTGAATATGAACAAATCAAAATTTCAAAAACAACCCTTTGCTGATTACATTTCAAAACAAAAATTCATATCCATGTTACATAATCCCAAAATGTTTCACAGGTACTGATAAAATATATCAATTACAAAATACGCCAAGAGCGACATATGACGATGCCCCCTTGGTTGATCAAAGCAATATAGTTATATTTGACTTATATACACAACAGAATCAAACAAAATAAACTGCAAATCTTATTTAGCTATCCGACAGCCACCTGCTCGTCTCTGGAAGCTTTATTTGCCAAAATCTCAAAATCTAAAAGCCTCAACCCTTAGCCTACTCAAATGAATTTTTGAGCACCTGAGAGTTTAACTGGAAACAAAAACTACGAGTCAGACATAAAGCCTGGTGTGAATAATCCTATTCATCTCTGTTAATTTATGTTAAGTGAGACCATGCGGCTTAGCGGAACGAGTTCCCTCATTAACATTCCTTTAAAACATATCTTTTGCAATTCTTTTCCTGCAACCAAAACTGGTCAAAATATCTGTAAAGCATCATTATGGAAACATATATTTATATTACGTAATAAATGAACTATCTGTTCAAACACATAAGTTTTGTTTGGCTAACTTTTAACCTTTGGCTGACTTAGGCCTACCAGAAAATATCAAAATATATCTAACATCTTTTAGACACTCAACTTCTTTTAGATGATCTGTCATTAACTACCTGCTAAATACTTCTCTTCTGGATGGTCTGTCCTTAACTTATTACCTTCCAGGATCACATGATCCTAATGGTTTTGTGGGCTCACCAATAACCTATCTGTATACAAAATATATTCCTTTCTGTATGTACCTATAATTTTAGCCTTACTTGTGACAAAGCCATACACACTGGAATTTTGGACTAAATTAGCTGGAACTAATAATTAATGTATAAGGCACGACCCTATTCCAATCCCATCTGGTATCTAATATCTAAGTCATTTTACTTAGGGATATCTTCCCAAAATTTCCCTTGAAAACCTTTTCAAAATGATTAAAAACCTTTGAATCAAATTCAACAAGGAAAATATATTCTATGCTTTACTTAAAATCACCTTTCCATGTTATATATACTTTACTTAAATCTAGTTGATTAAAGCATATGAATCTTTGAAAGTCTCTCTTTCGAATCTATTGAAAGTACCCCTTTCGAAACTGTGTAAAACCCTTTCTTTTGTCTAGGTCGAAAGGCCAAAACCTTCCTTTCAAAACCATTCTCAAAACCTTTTCAAAACCTTTTCAAAACCTTCCTTTGAAAGCTTTAAAACCTTATACATCTTTCTTTTAAAACCTTTTAAACTTTGCCATTCGAAACCATCAAAAAATTATACTTTTCAACTCCTTCCAAAACCTTTGGGGAACCACCCCTTTGAAACCTCTTTTAAAACCATTCAAAAGCATTAAATCTAAACATTTCAAAGCAATTGGTTCCAATTTAAAACATGTGGAAACCTTTTGAAACTATTCCAAGTTTACTCCTTTGAAACCTTTAAAAACCATTTCGGTCGAAACAGTCAAAAGCATTATTTCGAAACCATAAAAAAACTGTCTCTTTCAAAACTTTTAGGTTTTACTTTAATATGAGAAATAGGTCTTTAAATCATTTATGTTGAAATCCATTCATTTGACAACATTCTTAAGTAAAGAAGTGATGATTTCGAAACTATCCCTTCGAAAGCATTAGAGATGTGGCCAAATTTTAAAACAAAACAACCCCTTCGAAACCTTCTGGGTCGAAAGGTAAAAAGGCGGCTGCTAGGTGTTTTGACTTAGTCAAAAGCATTCATTTAAAAACAAAGATGCAACCCAATCGAAACCATTTCCTTTTAAACCATTTAACCTAGTCGAAAGCCCAACAAGTCGAAATCATCTTAGTCAAAAGAAAGTAGGCGCATTTTTCTTTAAAACCAAGGCAAAGCTTCAACCCTTTCGGAACCCTATGGTTTCGACCCTATTCCTTTCGCCCACATCCAATTCATTATGTACCAGTTGCTTGATACCATATGCATTAGTTTCAACTGTATCGAAGGCAATAGTATGGAGACGGAACCTAGGGCCGAAGGAGACAAAACGGTGAAACACCTATTTATTTGTCCTTTTAAACTATTTCTTTTGTACCTAACATGCCTTATTTGTCTAAATCTGATTGGTTGCCATTGTACCTTTTGAAAAGGCATCCAATTTCCAGAAACAACAAATTCAAATTATTTGCAAAAAGACTCTTCTCCATTTTAAAAGATATAAAATATTTAAGTTCCATACCTTAAATAATTTTATATACCCATCAAAACACTTAGCGAAAATCTAGAAAAATTCTAGAAAATCTCATTTTATATGTTTTCTAACATATATTTTTAGACCTATACCAATTATTATTTACTCGTAAATAATTAATAACCCAAAATATCATTTTCTTTACTAGAAAATTCGTATTAAATCCACATGAATTCCAAAAATTCTTAAAATTGAAGCCCATCTCCAAATTATTATTTTTGATCTTCATAGAAATTCGCAAGGCATTTAGATGTCATTTAATAAGGTTTTTACCTTAAAACATATCATAAAATCAATATGAACATGTATAAATCGTCAACAAGTATATATAAACATTCCATCATTCAAAAACATGGCAAAACATTGCAAATCAATTTGGAACCATCTTAAAACCAAAAAAAAATTCAAATTAGAGATATGAACATTATTCACCTTAGCTTTTGTGATTAAAGAGATTGAGATATAAATAGATTTGATTTGAATTATCTTTTTCCTAGCTTTTCTTTCTCTCTTCCTTGTTAGCAGTGGCCGACCCCTTATTTTCAAATTTTCAAAGTGAGATGAACGTGTATTCTAATACATAGCCAAGGTTTGGAGGATATAGGAATTGCCTCTCCCCTATTTTACCCCTCCTCCATTTCAATTTAAACTTCTTCTTTTAATTCATTGTTAAATGGCACGACTATCTAATTAAAACAAATCTCAATCCCCTAATCAACACATTATTTTACTTAATTTATCTAATTAAATATCCTAAATAATGTTATCAAAATATAAGGTGTTATAGACTCCCATCCTTAAAAAATTTCGTCCTCAAAATTACGATAAGGTACACATAAATCAAACAAAGAAGTAAAACATACCATCAAACAAGTCAGGATAAGCATCTCTAATCATGCTCTCTACCTCCCAAGTACAGTCCCTGTCATCGTTACTCCACTGGACCTTGACTAATCTGATTGCCTTAGTTCTTAGACTCTTTTCATCTCTGGCAACTATACCAACTGGTTTTCTTACTATGGTCAAGTCTGGTTCTACCACTAAATGTTCTAGCACAGTCGGTGCAATAGTATCCTTCGAGTCTCTAACACACTTTTTGAGATGAGAAACATGAAAAACATCGTGGACACCTGCCAAACTGCTCGGTAACTCAACTCTATATGCGAGTCTACCGATCCTCTTAACAATAGGAAAAGGTCCAACGAATATCGATGCCAACTTTCCCGATCTTCCAAATCTGACCATACCCTTAATCGGTGACACCTTAATAAATTCCTGATCTCCAATATAGAAATCTAAATCTTTCCTTCTGCTATTTGCATAACTCTTTTTTCTAGACGAGCCTCCTTCATTCTAGCTCGAATGACCTCAGTCTTTTCTGCAAATTCTCTAACCAAATCTAGACCAAGAACCAACCTATCCCCGATCTCTAACCAACAAAAGGGAGATTTGCATGGCCTTCCATATAAAGCTTCAAACGGTGCCATCCCAATACTAGTCTAATAACTGTTGTTATACGAAAACCCGACTAGATGCAGATAGTCTTCCCATGGTCCCCCGAAATCTAGAACACAAGCTCTTAACAAATCCTCCAAGATCTTGTTAACTCTTTCCGTTTGCCCATCTATCTGCAGATGGTAAGCGGTACTCATCTTGACCTTGGCTCATAAAAATTCCGAAAGACTCTTTTAGAACTCGCTAGTGAACAAAGGATCTCTATCACTAACTATGCTACTAGAAATTCCACGTAGTCTAAGCACATTCTTCATAAACAACTTCGCCAAAACTGGTGTCATTTTAGTTGGCTTAACTGGAATGAAATGAGCACTTCTGATCAATCTGTCCTCTGATCGACCTTGGCAACTCATCTATAAAATACATAGAAATAGAATCCCATTTCCATACTGGAATCTCTAATGGCTGAAGCAATCCACTTGGCTTCTGCTGTTTGGCCTTTGCCTATTGGCAATTCAAGCACTGCTTTACACATAAGCCAATATCCCGCTTCATACCTTCTTAGAAGAAACTCCTCTTCGTATCCTGACATCTTAGTTCCCCTTAAATGAATTGTGAACTTCGAACGTTGGCATTCCTCCAAGACTTCCTTCCTTATGTTTCCTACACTTGGAACACATAATCTCCCTTTCTTTCTCAACCACCCATCTTGGTCACGACTGAAGTCCTTCAAGTCATTTCTCTCGGTTCCATCTCTCGGCTTTCTAATCCATTCAACTAATACTGGATCCTCCATCTATTTAGAAGCAATCCTTTCGATCATCACTAGTCGAACTTCTAAACAAGACAATACAACTGTATCTCCACTAGACCCAGCATCAGATCTCCACTGCACTCTGCAATCTGCTAATGCTCCAAACCTTTTCCACTCAGCAATCATCGCCAACACTACATTCTGATGTTTCCTGCTATGTGCATCTGCAACCTTATTGCTTTTCCCGCGTGTGTACTCAATCCCAAAATCATAAGTGGCTATAAACTCTAACCACCACCGGTGTTTCATGTTCAGCTCTTTCTAAGAGAACAAATACTTCAATGATTTATGATCTGTATATAACTCAAACCACTCTCCCAAAGGGAAATGTCTCCATATCAAATAAAAAATCTCTACATCCAACCCCAAATCATGCATCGGATATCTGACCTCATGCGGTCTAAGCTATCTAGAAGCATAGGTAATCACTTTACCTCTCTGCATTTGCATAGCTCCTAATCCTGTTCCACATGCATCGGTATAAACCACCAAATCTTGATTCCCTTCCGGAACAACCAACACAGGTGTGTGGGTCAGTAAGTGTTTTAAACTCTGGAATGCTTCCTCACACTTATTGGTCCACACAAACTTCACATCCTTTCTCAACAGCTTGGTCATTGGTGATGCTATCCGTGAAATATCTTTAACAAACCTTTGATAATAAACAGCCAATCCAAGGAAACTATTTATATCGGTTACTGTCTTGGGCCTCTTCGAACTATTCACTGCTTCAATCTTAGGCAGATCTACTAACAACCCTTCCTTCGATACTATATGACTAAGAAACTTCACTTCCTCTTCCAAAAGTGACACTTCGAAAACTTTGCCTTCAGGTGATGTAGCCTCAGCGTCTCTAGCACCACCCTAAGATGAATTTCATTCTCTCTTTCATCCTTAGAGTAAATAAAGATATCATCTATGAAAACCATCATAAACCAATCGTAGTGCTCTCGGAAAAATTGGTTCATCAAATCCACAAAGAAAGCCGGCGTATTAGTCAGTCCGAACGGCATAACTAACCGTTAGTACGATCCATACATAGTCCTAAACGCCATCAAAAGTATACTGTCCTCTGCTACTGTAGCGACTTTTCTATTGATTAGAAAAGCACAAATTTTAATAAATTCTGCAAGCGCACAGGCGTGTAGTATGCAGGTCGAACACAGGGAATTGTATTTTAAAATAATTAAAATCCATAGTTAAATCTTAGGCGTGTTAAACGAATTCGACGGTGAATTTTGAACAGAAAATAAAAACAATAATATACTCCGAATCGATTTCGAAACTAATCGAAATTGCAACCGAAATATAGAATTGTAAAAAAAATCAGAACAGAAATTGAAATTGCGGAAAAGAAGATAACGGAGCAAACAACTGAAATAATTATTAACTAACTGAAAAGAGTGCAGAAAATAACTAAGAACAAGAATAAATAAATTGCTAAATCTAATCAACAATCCTACGTATTCTGTTCGAAAATAAAAACAGTGCTGAATTTAAATCTAAACTTGAAGAAAAGTGATGAGGTAAGAGATGATTTCAAGGTGTTGTATAATGCTGTATATATAGGCTTTCAACCCCTAAAATCAGTCCATCTTTTTAGCAATAGGACCGGTTCTATTCTTAGTATTTGCCAAGATAATTGTACTGACTGGGTCCATTCCTTGAATTGGTGAAGAGTCAAGTTGCCACGTCATTGCTTGAAATACTTTTATATGTGAATTGGTCCAAATTCATACGTAAGCTACTTTTGAATGTGTCCCATTTTGCTTCATATCATGGCTATGTATTATGCTACTTTTTAGGAGGAACTGGTCCTTTGCTTGAATTGGTGAAAGAGAACATATATACGTCCACATCATTGCTTGAATTGGTCCATATTGCTTTGATTTATTTCAATGCTCAAAATGTTGCACTCTTTGCTGCGTGATTTTTGAACCAATGGACGGCATAACCGATTAATTTCAACGTTGCACTTTGGAATCAATAATCTGCAAAACCACAAAAAAATACCCGTATAATACCGCTTTATTAAAATAAAAATATATGAAATAAACGGTTTAAATTGCAGAGAAATACGTTCATCAAATACCCCCACACTAGAACTTTATTCATCCTCGAATAAGCAAGAAAATAAAACTAACTAAATCCTTTTTCGTAGGAAACACGATTGCATTGAGCGTATGCAACAAGCCGTTAAACCTCTAGGTGTCCCTAGTAGGACGAGTGGTGTCTCGTGAGGGTTTTCAGCGGATACTACCCACAAAATCCAAATGCAGTATGTGATGATTCTAATGTACTACATGAATGCAAAATTCTACACAAATGGAGACTCGATTTACTTTAAAATAGTTGCAACAAAATAATGTATATCAGTTTTAGTCAACTTCTTCAAATTTTTGGTTCCTCACTAATCACAAATTTCAATGTAACTCAAGTTTTCATACATTAGATTCTAGTTTGGCCAGTTGTTTCGGTCGATAACATAGTGCAGCCATGAAATAAATTCTTCACTGTTGATCACAGTTTTTTTTCAAAATGGTATTTTTCATTTCCATTTGTATAACAAGCCAAATCAACAAAGTCAAGAAGTGTTTGGGTTTCAAAGCTTAGTCTCTCTTTACTAGTTTTTTTTTCTTCTTCTCTTTTTTTTTACACCTATCCTTTGGACCAAGGTATACCACCCATGCACTGCCTCGCGGGCTTACGTGAGAGTTGGGACAGAGCTTGGCGGATTGTGCAAACCGACGCTGACTATGTCAGGAAAGGTCGGTAATCCTTAGGTGATTATTTATATAATTATTTATACACCTAACTCAGAATGCTGAGGCCAGATATACCATCCATGCACTGCCTTGCGGGCTTACGTGAGAAGAGTATAGAGCGTGGCGAGTGCACACACTTTCACAAGTGTGCACACCTATCGACTGTAGGTGTTTCTTATTAGTTTTTTTTTTTGAGAAGAGCTAAAGAGTGTTATGCAAATCAACTTAGCACCACTTAACTTTAATGATTTGAGATGTCAACGCATGTACTTTAAATCTGCCATTTTTTTAAACAAAGACTACAGTTTAGAAAAGATTTCATAACCATCACTTATGAATCCCCCTATATACTAACCTCACTATTATCGCTTGTAATTCAACTTTTCATTATATTTTACATTTGAAATTAGTGATTCACAAAAATCTTCATCAATTGACTTCAACTGCTTACTTACTTTGTCTTGACTAATTAAAAATAAATCGAAGTCCTAAAAATATTGGGAAATGGAAAAAAAAAATTGAAAAGAAATTTGAAAACAAATAATGAGATGATTTTTTAAAAAAAAATGATGCTACACTATGAAATATGAACAAACAAAATGAGATATGCGTCCCCCCCATACTGGAATGAGACAGTGTCCCAACTGTCAAATAGAATGCAAATGCAAAATAGAAGAAAAAACTTAAAAAAATACAACCTGATATGTGCAAGATAGTGAGCGGCTCATGCCGAATAGCTAGGTTCGTGAAGATCCACGAACTCATCGTCCTCGTGCTGTTCAAACTCTAGAAATGGCTTCAAGCGTTGTCCATTGACCTTTGAAATGGAACCGTCCCTAGGATTTTCAATTTCAACTGCGCCATAAGGGTATACTGTTTTCACAATATATGGACCTGTCCAACGGGATCTCACTTTTCCCGGAAATAAATGAAGTTTGGAATTATATAAGAGAACTTTCTGACCTACTTCGAATGTCTTACGAAGTATGGATTTATCATGATAGTATTTGGTTTTCTCTTTATAAATCTTTGCATTTTCATACGCTTCATTTCTTAGTTCTTCTAATTCTGACATTTGTAATTTACGATGCGATCCGGCTTTTTCTATGTCAAAGTTAAGGTATTTGATTGCCCAAAGTGCGCGGTGCTCGAGCTCAACGGGTAAATGGCATGCTTTTCCAAAGACTAATCGGTATGGTGACATTCCTAGATTGGTTTTATAAGCTGTGCGAAATGCCCAAAGGGCGTCTATCAATTTAGATGACCAATCTTTTCTGTTGGAGTTAACCGTCTTTTCAAGAATTTGTTTAATTTGTCTATTGGAAATCTCGACTTGACCGTTGGTCTGTGGATGATATGGAGTAGATAGTTTATGAGTGATAGAATATTTCTTAAGAAGAGATTCAAAAGCACGATTACAAAAATGAGAACCGTTATCACTTATAATGGCTCGAGGTGTGCCAAAACGGGAAAATATGTTTTCTTTCAAAAATTTGACAACAACTTTATTGTCATTCGTTTTGGTAGGAATGGCCTCAACCCATTTAGACACGTAATATACTGCAAGTAGGATGTAGAGATTTCCAAAAGAATTAGGAAAAGGACCCATGAAATCGATGCCCCAAACGTCAAAAATTTCGATGACAAGGATCGGATTTAAGGGCATCATGTCACGTTTGGAAATACGACCTGTTTGTTGACATCTAGCGCATTTGGAGCAAAATTCGTGGGCATCACGAAAAAGAGAAGGCCAATAAAAACCGCACTGTAACACCTTGGCAGCAGTTTTCTTTGCTCCAAAATGTCCTCCACATGCTTGATTATGTGAAAAAGAGAGGATGCTATGGAATTCATGTTCTGGGACACATCTGCGAATGATTTGATCGGTGCAATATTTGAAAAGATAAGGATCGTCCCAGTAAAAGTTTCGAACGTTGGAGAGAAATTTTTGTTTATCTTGTTTTGACCAATGGGAAGGTGTTTCATTTGTGACAAGATAATTTACAATGTCCGCATACCATGGTGCACTAGAGAGTGAAAGAATTTGTTCATCGGGAAAATGATCGTTTATTTGAGAGTTATCATAGTTTTCATGAATTATACGAGAAAGATGGTCAGCTACGACATTTTCAGAACCCTTTTTATCTCGTATTTCTAGGTCAAACTCTTGAAGAAGGAGAATCCAACGGATTAAGCGGGGTTTGGTATCCTTTTTCGTGAGTAAATACCGCAAGGCGGCATGATCGGTGTAAACTATGACCTTAGTACCTACGAGATATGATCTAAACTTATCGAGGGCAAAGATAACTGCTAAAAACTCTTTTTCTGTGGTTGAGTAATTCAATTGAGCTTCATTAAGAGTTTTGCTAGCATAATAGATGACTCGAGGAAGTTTATCGATTCGTTGACCTAAGATGGCTTCGATGGCATAATCAGAAGCGTCACACATTAATTCGAAAGGCAAAGTCCAATTTGGAGGTTGGATGATAGGTGCAGTGGTCAAGATCGATTTAAGGGTTTCAAAAGACTTTTTACATTCATAGGAAAATTCAAGTTTGACGTCTTTAGCCAGAAGATTTGAAAGTGGTTTTGAAATTTTTGAAAAATCTTTAATGAACCTCCTATAAAATCCTGCATGGCCGAGAAACGAGCGAATGTCCTTTACGGACCTTGGAGGAGGAAGGTCAACAATAAGATCAACTTTAGATTTGTCAACTTCTAGGCCATTTTTAGAGACAACATGACCTAAGACTATTCCTCGCTTAACCATAAAATGACATTTTTCCCAATTAAGAACAAGAGATTTCTCCTTACATCGCTTTAAGACACATTCTAAACGAAGGAGGCATTGATCAAAAGATGACCCATAGATTGAAAAATCGTCCATGAATATTTCTAAGAAATCCTCCACCATATCAGAAAATATACTCATCATACATCTTTGAAAGGTAGCAGGAGCATTACAAAGACCGAAGGGCATGCGACGATAAGCGAAAGTTCCGAAGGGACATGTGAATGTTGTTTTATGTTGGTCCTCTAACGCGATGGGAATTTGATTATAGCCAGAGTAACCATCAAGGAAACAATAATATTCATGAACGGCTAAGCGTTCGAGCATTTGATCAATGAAAGGGAGGGGAAAATGATCTTTTCTTGTTGCTGCATTGAGTTTTCGATAGTCGATGCAAACGCGCCATTTTGTTTTGACCTTTGTCAGAACAAGTTCGTTATTCTCATTTGTTGTCACAGTGATTCCAGACTTCTTTGGTACAACTTGTACCGGACTTACCCAAGTACTGTCAGAGATAGGGTAGATAATGTTATTGTCTAAACATTTGATAATTTCTTCCTTTACCACTTCTCTCATATTAGGGTTTAATCGCCTTTGAGCTTCGCGAGTGGGTTTAGCCTCGTCGACTAAATGTATTCGATGTTCAATAATTGATGGACTAATTCCCTTAATGTCAGCGATTACCCATCCTATTGCCTCTTTATTTTCCCTTAAAATTTTCAAAAGCTGTTCTTCTTGGTCCTTAATGAGATCGGATGCCAAGATTACAGGGAAATTTTCCGAAGAATCTAAGTATGCGTACTTAAAATCATTTGGAAGAGGTTTGAGGTCTAATTTAGGGCGTACTTCTTTTGAGGCTTCAGTAGACATCAACCGATTGAATTCTAGTGAATTATGAAAAGAGCATAGCATATCATTTAATTCATAAATGTATTCATCTTCGTGGAAGTTGGAATTAAAATGATCTAGGCGCATGCTAAGAGACTCCGTAGTATCACTAAAATCATTTTCAACAATTGTTTGGATCATGTCAACTTCTTCTGTTTCAAAATCCCTTGGTTGTCTGTTAAGATTGAAGATATTTAGTTCAATGGTTAGGTGCCCAAAGGAAAGTCGGAGTTGACCATTCCTACAATTTATGATAGCATTTGATGTTGCTAAAAATGGACGACCTAATATCAAAGGAATCTGACTATTGGGATTTGAGACAGGTGCAGTCTCTAGGACTATGAAATCGACTGAGAAATATAATTGCTCGATTTGTATCAAAACATCTTCAACTGTGCCCAATGGTTTTTTGACAGATCGATCAGCTAGTTGAATTGTGATGTTTGTAGGTTTTAATTCCCCTAGTCCAAGTTGACAGTACACAGTATAAGGCAAAAGATTCACACTCGCTCCAAGATCGAGTAAGGCATGACTAATGTGAGTGTTACCGATTTTACAATCGATCGTAGGACAACCGGGGTCCTTATACTTGATTGGGGAGGGATTTGAAAGAACAGAGCTAGTGTTTGCAGTTAGAAATGCAGTCTTAGGAACGTTAGTGGCACGTTTTTGAGTACATAGCTCTTTCAGACATTTGGCATATTGAGGAATTTTCTCGATGGTATCAAGAAGTGGAATATTGACTCGAACTTGTTTGAAGATTTCAAGAATTTGGTCAAAATTAGCGGGCTTCTTCTTTTTGTTGAGTCTATGAGGAAATGGAGCTATGGGTTTATAGACTCGTTCGGAAGTTTTTTCATTCGAAGAAGAAGGTGTTATATTAGAGGGTGAAGATAAGGGAGCTGGAATGTTGGGGTTGCCAACATCAGAAGGTGAAGAGTGGTCGGGATTGCCAACCTTAGATGAAGAATTAGAATCGTTTTGATTGACAACCGTGGTTGTCGACTGAGTTTCAGAATTTGAAACATGGGAAGATTTAAGAAGGATGTCGGGGTTGCCGACATGGTTGTCCACCTTCTTTCCAGACCTTAATGTGGTGACAGCATTAACCGGATTTACATCTTCGTTCTCACAAAGATTTACTCCTCGAGAGTTATACTTTGGATTCACTTCGGTTTGACTAGGCAATTTACCTTTCTCATTGATTTTCATGAGATCCTTCATCATTATCAACATTTGTTCATTTTGTTTGGTGATTTGCTCAATTCTTGCATCTTGGTTAGTGATTTGTTCATTTTGTTTAGAGAGTTGTTTTTCCAATCGAGCAATTTCTTGTGAAGGCTGAGAAGGTTGGGTTGATGGATTGAAATTAGGATGCCTGTACGGTTGATTCGAAGGTTTCGTTTGAGGAGCGGGTTGAGAATTTTGAGAATTAGAGGTTGGGGCTCGATAATTCGGATTTGGTATCATTGGATACATATGTGATGAATTAGCCACGTTGTTAGGATTTGACCATGAAAAATTGGGATGATGCTTCCAGTTAGGATTGTATGTGGATGAATAAGGACTGTTTTGAGCTATAGCATTGATTTGGTCTTGTGTGTAGTAATGAGGTAGCCCTTCTCCTTCTTGAGGAATTTGGGCATCTATAGGAAGATGTGATGGGTCAATGACATGTACTCCTCTATTTGGAGCACGAATTGGAACACGAATTGTTTCCCATTGCATATCCTTTTCCGAATACTCTTCTAAAAATTCCCAAGCTTCCTCGTCTGTTTTTGCCATGAATTCTCCTCCGCACATTGATTCGAGTTGGGATCTTGTTTGATAGTTAAGCCCTTCATAAACGATTTGGCACAAAACATGTTTAGGGATTGCATGATGTGGGCAACTATATAACAATTGATTGAACCTTTCAAAATATTTTGAAAAAGTTTCTCCTTCATTCTGAGAGAATTGGTTGATTTCAGTTCGAATTTTAAGAGTTTTGTGGAAAGGAAAAAAACTTTTTCAAAAATATAGTAACAAAATTGTCCCAACTCTTAATTGAATTTTTAGGAAGAGAATTAAGCCATCTTTTCACACTTTCTAGAAGTGCGAATGGAATAAGTCTTAGCTTGATGGATTCATTAGAAAGTTGTTGCATTTTAGTTGTAGAAGCATATAACTCAAATTCACTAAGAAATTCATATGCATTTTCAGACCCAGTGAATTTTGGTACCCCTTGGATAAAAGAATGTTTTAGCTCAAAATTATTTCCTTCGGCAGGTGGAAATGAAATAACCGAAGGTTGAACAGTCCGTGTTGGATAGCATCGGTCTCTAAGGGATAATGGTCGGTTCTCATGAAATTCATTATTTCCAACATGTGATTTAGGTGATAATTTCGGTGAATTGTGGTGTGAACTGTGTTGTGAACCGTGTTGTGAACCGTGATTGCTCATATTCGTTTGATTTGAAATTTCCGTTGATTTGTTTAATGAAATATTTTGACTTTCTAAATGGTTAAAATTATTTCTTGCCCAAACGCGCATAAACAAATCAAGGTGTAACAGCCAAAAGTAAATTAAATCAGTTTTCAGTTGGGCACCTGTAGAGTTGAAAATTACTTACAGAGGTGTATGATAGTCCGTCCAATGCAGCTGAGTAGCGCTAGCGGATCAAACTCCAAAGTTTGTGGTTGCTATGTTGTTGCTACCTGTCAGATATCTAAGAGATGATAAGCTTAGAAAAAATTAAACTGCAACTGTGTATATATAAATGAAACGTGACTGAAATAAGCAAAACGGAATGTAACTTGATGAAATAAGCAAAACGAGAAAAAAAAAGTAATTTTTTTTTATTTTTTTTATTTTTTGTTACGTGGAAACCAAAATAGACCAAAATAGCAATGCAACTAAATAACGTGTAGCAGTAGTAAGTTGACACACAAAAATGAAAGGAGAAGCTCACGTATATGTGACAGCTAGTAATGCTTAAAATGAGATTATATGTGATAGCATACACATGAATGTGAGAAAAAAAATTTAAACTAACGTAAGCTGGGTATGTGAACAGAAACCAACTAAATGAGATGCAACTCACATGCAAAATGTAACGGAAAAAGCAAATGAACGAACAAAATGCGATTTTTTTTTAAGTAAAACGCTACTTTGGTGAATGGAACTGAAAAACGAAAAAAAAAACTATTTTTTTTTTGAAAACTAATGCAAAAAAAAAGTAAAATAAATTAACACGAATAGACTTAAAAACGAAAAATTGAAAATCTCAAAATAGCAACTCCCTGGCAACGGCGCCAAAAACTTGTAGCGACTTTTCTATTGATTAGAAAAGCACAAATTTTAATAAATTCTGCAAGCGCACAGGCGTGTAGTATGCAGGTCGAACACAGGGAATTGTATTTTAAAATAATTAAAATCCATAGTTAAATCTTAGGCGTGTTAAACGAATTCGACGGTGAATTTTGAACAGAAAATAAAAACAATAATATACTCCGAATCGATTTCGAAACTAATCGAAATTGCAACCGAAATATAGAATTGTAAAAAAAATCAGAACAGAAATTGAAATTGCGGAAAAGAAGATAACGGAGCAAACAACTGAAATAATTATTAACTAACTGAAAAGAGTGCAGAAAATAAATAAGAACAAGAATAAATAAATTGCTAAATCTAATCAACAATCCTACGTATTCTGTTCGAAAATAAAAACAGTGCTGAATTTAAATCTAAACTTGAAGAAAAGTGATGAGGTAAGAGATGATTTCAAGGTGTTGTATAATGCTGTATATATAGGCTTTCAACCCCTAAAATCAGTCCATCTTTTTAGCAATAGGACCGGTTCTATTCTTAGTATTTGCCAAGATAATTGTACTGACTGGGTCCATTCCTTGAATTGGTGAAGAGTCAAGTTGCCACGTCATTGCTTGAAATACTTTTATATGTGAATTGGTCCAAATTCATACGTAAGCTACTTTTGAATGTGTCCCATTTTGCTTCATATCATGGCTATGTATTATGCTACTTTTTAGGAGGAACTGGTCCTTTGCTTGAATTGGTGAAAGAGAACATATATACGTCCACATCATTGCTTGAATTGGTCCATATTGCTTTGATTTATTTCAATGCTCAAAATGTTGCACTCTTTGCTGCGTGATTTTTGAACCAATGGACGGCATAACCAATTAATTTCAACGTTGCACTTTGGAATCAATAATCTGCAAAGCCACAACAAAATACCCGTATAATACCGCTTTATTAAAATAAAAATATATGAAATAAACGGTTTAAATTTCAGAGAAATACGTTCATCAGCTACTCTGAGCTGATGCAAACCTGCCTCCAAATCTAACTACGAAAATACATTTGCTCCACTCAATTGGTCGAACAAATCGTCAATTATAGACAATTTATACCGTCGTCCTCTCATTCAACTTACGATAATCAATACATGGCCTCAACGATCCATCCAGCTTCTTAGCAAACATTACTGTTGCACTCCAAGGAAAACTACTCGGCCTGATAAAACTCTTGCCCTCCAAATCCCCCAACCGCACCTTCAACTCCCTTATCTCTATAGGGGTCATCCTGCTCGGCGGCCTACTCACTGGTTCTGCTCCTAGAACCAAATCTATTCGAAACTCAGTGGCTCGTTTCGGTGGAAATCCAACTACAGGATCAAAAAATCTACGAATTCTCTAACCACGAAACTTGGCTCAACTCATCATCTGATTCCGTAAAACCCAATAAAGCAAACATCTCACCGCCCGAACCTTCCACTGTATAAGCTATCCGCTCACTACAATCACGGTGCTTAAGAGATATTTTCCTATCTTGGAAAATATCCTAGCATTATACTCGCTTAACCAATTCATCCCAAAGATAATTCCATACCCCACAAAATCAAACAAATGCAAAACGCAAACAAAAGTATGGTATAATAGGTCAAACTCTAACTGGTGACATCTCAACCCTACACTTGCATATCCTTCTATTGGATTCACAACCTCTAAGGAAGTAACTAAATATGTAGGTTCTAGATTAAGCTTACCTATCAAACTTCTAGAAATAAAAGAATGCAATGCACTAGTATCAAATAGAACGCTAACATACATACCAAGAATCTGAAGCATACCTTCCAAAATTGCCTTTCCCTTCTCTTGAGCTGTCGGCTTAGAAGCAGCAGATTCTTAATGCATAAACCTTGCCCTTTCAATCCTTAGCGGGCTCCTTACACTGGTTCTTATAATGGCCAATCTGATCGCAGTTCTTCTCGACTTGTAACGACCTGGTATTTTCAACCATTCGCAAACACACATGTCGGATTTGAATTGCTTAAAATATCAGATTGTTAATTTATATTTGGCAAAAATCAGCATATACAGTAAATAAAATCAATCACAGAATCACAGGAACAGAGTAATATAACAATAAGCAATGGAATAGAATAAATAGTAGTTCATGAAGCTACTATATAAAACATCAGAGTTTGAAATAACATACAACAGAATATCTCAAGTACGGTGAAGTCTCGAATACAACAGATGACATCTCTGAAAAAAATCAACTGGAAAGCTAAAAGCTGAATAAATGCAGATGGATCTCCAAGTGAAGCTCCAACTCCAAGGTGAGTCTCAAAAGCTGTATCACTTGGTCTGACCCGAGCGTAAAGCAAAACACAAAACACTCGAGTCAGGATTAACATTCTTATATCAATAAATCCAACTCAATATAATAACAGGCATCAATAACAATATAATATAACAACAGGATATGTTATCATATCCCATAGGTGAACAATTACATATAAATGCATATCACATATAACAATTTAATTATTTAACAGTTCAATTTAGCAGTATATTTCAATTGTCATTTCAATTGAAATCAAATTTAATAAATATAAGAACGTTAATCGTCAGTGATTACTCACCTTTCGAGGCTAGAGATGGACAAGAATGAGATGAGTTACGAATCCAAAGCAAAGCTACATTGAACGCGAATTTGATGAGCAAAGCTGATAAATAGGAATTGACGAAATCAAATCAGAACTAGATCGATGAAGATAATTGGTACAAGTGAACTCGTACATGTAACTATATATAATTGGATTCTAAATTAAAGCATATATTGAATCAAATATATATGCATTTCAAAATCCATTGTTTTAAACTAAAAAATCAAATATTAAAGTCAAAATAAATAAGAAATAATAAATTTTTGAATCAATACATTTAAAACTTAACATATATATTTATGCGACTTATATACAATAACTTTATACATATATATATATATATATATATACACACACACTAGCCAGATAATACATATATTAAATAAAATATTCATGTTATACATCTCCCACCCATATTATTAAACATATAAAAAATCAGACTTATAAAATGTCAAACAGAAATTCTATAACTACATACTACTTACATTTCTCAATACATATAAACTATCATTTATATACAAGATGATACAGACATAACTCATATAAACTAAATATATATATTACAACATATATGAATAACAAAACAAAACTTACATGCATATATATATATATATATATATATATATATAGCAACGTACAAGACACACCTATATAACTTAACAGGTAAAGCTAATATAACTTTTATACCTTATACTGTACACCATAGACTTTCGTAATAGTATTTTATATTTTATATATATAATATGTATACCATATAACAACACTTATACAAAACTGCCATGTTATAATCAACATATTTTATACTCATTTATATAACAGGTACAACTTTATAACATTCGAATATATATATATATATATATATATGTATATTGGTATAAAATTTTACACGAACAAATAATACATAGAATATTAATATAAACTTCCATACACAAACCAGGTTTTATACAACTTTTTATATATACACTGTAACGACCCGATTTTTCGAAGTCCGAAAATCGACATCAATACGTCCACTGATATCCATTTCTCTTTAAAAACCCAGTTTATAAATTCCATAGTCTCACCCTTCTTTCCAAACAAAGTTTCAAATACTAAATCAATTTCCAAATTTATTTCCAAAATTTACTCCATTAAAATTAATTCCTTTACTTATCCAAATTTATTTCAAAATCCATAAATTTCAGACTTAACTTCTTTACTATAATCTAAAATCTTATTTAAATTGAATACCAATTTCATACTTTTCCAGGTCTATTCTTTATTCTTCCAAACAAATTTTAAACCTTGAATTTTTAAAATAAACTCTTTATTCCCTTAAATAATATCATTTAAGTTCAAGAAGTCATTTATTCCCATTTATCAATAAATCTCCTTTCCTATACCCAGAATTATTTATTTGAACTTAAAATAAACTTTTATTTTTTCCTAATTCATTCTTTAGTTATCCCAATTTCTCCAAAATTATTTTTCCTAAAAATTCTCTCTTTTATTTCCTTTCAAAAATCCAATCTTTATATTTTGATAACTCAATACCAAATATATTCAATCCATTCAAAGCATCCAATATTCTAATTCCCAATATAATCAATAACCTATCACAGATTATCAATTAAAACATAGATTATAAAAATAAATTGCTCTATTTTGAGGAATCCAGTTGGATCCCTCCAACCTGTTTTCCTGCATCCACAGATGTTAGCACAATATAAAATACCAATTCCACTTCGAGGTGGAATATCGCGGTATATGGGATTATATAATATCCTCCACTATTTTATGGCACATATGGTCTCATCCGTTATATAACGCGGGAAATCAATCGCTCCAATACACACACACACACACTATATATATATATATATAACATATCACATCCAATTCTGATAATAAATTGTCAATTCAAGAAATAACCAATAAATTTTAAATTTAACTATTTAAATTTAAAAGACATTCCAAATGAGTGAGATTAACTCACCTTTGATTTTTGTTTCGCAATCCAATCCAAATCGGCTTGCCTCCTTCCAGATTTTGACCTTGTATAAACATTTTATACAGTTTATTAAACAAATTAACCACTAATATACATTATTTTAAAATAACCGGTAGATTTAAAATCTAGTTCTTATATAAACTCCCTTATATTCCAAAATCGTATGCATGTATATTTTTCCTCTCTTATCTATTTATATTTAGTTATGAATATGTATATATATATGTATTGTGTACCTTAATTTGAAACCAAGATATTTTATACTTTTTACTGTAATTCAATTTTTTTCCTGATAAATGGCATAGTGAACCAACAAATTAAATTACTAGTTTATACTTGAGTAACATTTGCATTAAAAATGATAGAAATCAAATTACCTACTTGAACGAGAGAACACAACATCGAGTAGCCCTCCACCAAGCCTTCATGCAATCCCTAACCACCACGCATGCTCTGACCATTCCCAAAATCGTGAGCACACGAACTCGCAGCCTTGACATCATCGTTCCCAAATCGAGTTGCTTGAAATCGCCTCCTCCATCGAACTTGACTCGAGATTGAAACCTTCCATGAAACCCTTGAGCATGTGAATCCCTGGATGCGGTTCCACTTCCTTCGATTGCGACCCTCCCACAACCTCCAGTGCCTCGCCTTGCCACCATGACGGTCGCAACCCCAAGCCCTAATTACGACCTGCCTCAGATAACTGCGAAACCACTAGACGCGACGTGCCTCCCCCTCAAACCTTGTCGATTCGTACACGTCTTCCTACAATTCTCAAACGAGAATTCATTCGATTTGCTAAGAGTATTTGAGTGCGATTTATTTTCTTTTGTACTTTCGAACAAATTAGAACCGGGGAGAAAAATGTCGTTCGGCCATTAAAAATTTCTTCGTTCGCCTATAATATTTTATTTTTAAATAAAAAAGAACCCGGCTAAAAAATATATAAAAGAAGACGACATCTGTTCGATTTTTAAGGAAACAGTAGACGAGTGTTGTTAAGAAGAAAACGTGTCTAATATGTCTACGGTAAGTGAATTTACAAAATTTAACTTAAATTCAAATTCAAATCGTCACGATTTCCACGACTCAAAATCTCGATCTCCTATCATGGCGTGCCGCCAGATGTTTATAATGTTATACCCATATTACGAACACAATGGAAAAGGTTTCGAGTCCTAATTCGACCACATGGAGAAGATAGCTTTTTGGATCCAGTTATTTATTAAATTTTCGATATAGTTTTCAGCGCGTTTATATATCGTACGATCACATGACAACTCTGAATGCTACAAAAATTGAAATCCGATAATAATACACTGTTACAGATCTAATGGAACTGGTTTCGTTGAATTCCAAGACACTGCCTCGGAAGGCTATTTTTAAATATCGATTTAAACAATATATTTTCAAAACTGAACAAAACGCCTTAAATTTAAATTTTATCACTTCTATTATCTTCAATATTATCAATATAAATTTTATAAGCCTTTGAAATATTTTAACAAGCCCAGCATTCCAGATTTCATATTTGACCCAATTTCCAATTATTAAATTCAATAATTTAATTGCCAAATAAACAGTGATATCTGTAATTCAAGTTAAGCCAACTTCCAAATATTTAAAATCAATTAAATATTTCAATTTTAAATGTCTAAAATTCCGGGACTTCACATTCCTCCCCCCTTAACAGAATTTCGTCTCCGAAATTACTAGTTAAGAAGAATGGTCCAATACCCGTTTCTATTTTCCCAAAACCAAACAGTTCTAACAACTTGCCAACACAGATCTTTTTATAAAGACCCACTATCACTTCTACTAACTTTCCAAAACCTTCCATAGTTTCCGACCAATATCTCTTACCAACCATTCAAATTTAAATTTAAAATCCAATTTTAAATTATCGAAAAAAATTCAAAATTTTTCTAACTCTCTTAATTTTCGAAATTTTTTGCCAGCGTCTCCTTTGCGTGGCTAGCTCAGTGCAACTACAAAATGCCTCTACGGGCCCCTAAATTTCAAAGAAAACAAAAAGCCAAGTGGCTAGACTGGTTTCATATAGAAATTTAAATACATACCTTTTTGTCGAGCAATTTAATTTATCTTCTGAATTCAAAACACCAGTTTATCATTTACCTTTAGATACCTGTACTTGTCTACCAATAGTGTTTACTAGTACAATCAAATTTATTTTACTCATCTCTTTAATAAAACTTCAATATTCATTTCATTCAATCCCGTACGATGTTTGTATATTATCCATACGCAACACCAAATCCGATCGCTCACTCGATCACAAAATTTCACTTCCGAACTAGTATCATTTACCTGACTCCCTAATGCGGACTCAGATCTGGTTTTTTGATCAGAAACCGTGATCCTCCTTGCATAGCTGTAAACTATGATAGAGAATTTCCAGAATCAATCAAAATCCATATTCAGGGTTTGCCGTCGAAAATCGAGTGAAAAATCCTAACTCGGATCGGTATAACTACCTCGAAATTCTATGCTCGAATCTGGATCAAATCATTATGCGAATAAAATAATATACGTACATCCTATGTTTTTATCCCCTTTGATTATTAGCTATATCAATTCTCTTTTATTCAAATTCATTCTGATTTCTATTCACTTATTTACAACCATCCTATTTCACAACTTCTGGTTTAAATTTTCATCCAATGATTAACTTAGTATATTTCAATACCAAATTTACTTAAGAACTTTCACCCTTAACCTTTCTTATGTTTAATATAAGCATTCTATATGCTCTTATATTATTACTTTCACTTCACCACTTGGTTTTTATCTACATTTGATTAATTTGGATTCCAATTCCATATAGATTCAATTTTCTTCAATTTACAAATTAATTTCAAATCTCAATACTTTTTCCCCATTTTCATCCAAATTTTCATTTTCAATTCTACTTGAATTTGATTCATCTTCAAACTCTGAATATTGAATTTTATTAACTATCTTCCATTCATATCTGATTCATATCATTACTTTAAATTAGTTCCATTTACTAATTTATTTCAAATTCCAATGAATTCAAATTTCCAGAATTTTTTTTTCTTTTAGTCCACCAACTAATTCTTCTACTTCACACAATTCAAATTCAATTTCCAATGTTCATCTTGAATTTCATTTACTTTATTTAACTTAATTCAATTACATTCCATTACCATTCCAACTTTTAAACTTATATAAGTTTTCCAACTTAATTTCATTCATTTACCAATCTTCCAAATTTATTTCATCAAATTGGTTTACTTCCCTAGCTTAATTCATTTTCAAATTTAATTTCAAATCTCAATAAAAAAAAATCTCTTTTTTTCTAAGCTTTTACTTAGTTTCCTTAAACAAATTCTATAATTTCAATTTAGTTACTTAAAAATGTAATTTCCTTTTGTTTCCCTACACATTTGTTTATAATCTTAATAAACTTATTTTCAATAATCATTTTAATTTAACTCTTCTTATGTTAAAATTTATTCTAAATAAATTTCAAATTTTTATAAGTTTTTCAAACCCATTTATTATTCCATAACACTTCCAATTCACTTCCAGGATTTTAAACAATTTCACAATATTTCAAAATCCTTTTTGAAATCAATTATTTCTTTGAATCACAAAACCAAACCCAGTTTTGCAAACAACTCCAATTTAAAATCTCCAAGCAGCAATTCCTCCCTTGGAAGCTCGAAAATGAACATCAATGATGCTGAAGTCATCACCGAAGTTATTTTCCAATGACCGAAAAGAGTTTAGTGCTTTTATCTCTTTAAAACCCCTTCGAATATTTTTAAATTCCAAATCTCACCAGATTTCAAATCCAATTCAAAATATTTCCGAAATAATATCACCATTATTTATCCAAATCTTTTGAAAACCATTTTCAAACCCAAAGGAATTTAAACTTCCCCAAAATTCCAAATCCTTTCAATTCATATTCAACAATTACTCTGGAATCTTAATTATAAATTACATTATAACTCACATTTACAAATCCCATTTATTATATAAATTTATTTCTTAACCTTTGGTTATAAATTTTAGTTCCTAGTACAATTCCCACACATCAATGAAAATAAGTTAATATTCTCACTTCCTAACAACCAAGCAACTATATATCTATAATAATTTACGGAAAATTATTTCTTTTATATACAAAAATAATTTGGGTAAAATTATTCCATTTACCCTATTTTACAACAATACCGTGTCGGTTTATCTTATTTAAGGGTTTAGAAATCCCTATCGATGACATGGCGTCCCACATATCGACCAGAATCTATAAACATTCAACCGATAAGTCAACACAGTATAAAACAATTTCTATATTCACTAACAAATACGCGCTTATATCTATTAATACACTCAAACTCATTCTAGAGTACTATAGACTCTATTTTTAATGAGCAATCCCCACTAGAGCCAAGGTTCTCGCTTAAGCTTCAGCTCTGATAACAAGTGTAACGGCCCGATTTTTCGACGTCCGAAAATCGACATCAATACGTCTACTGATATCCATTTCACTTTATAAACCCAGTTTATAAATTCCATAGTCTCACCCTTCTTTCAAAACATAGTTTCAAATATTAAATCAATTTCCAAATTGATTTCCAAAATTTACTCCATTAAAATAAATTCCTTTACTTATCCAAATTTATTTCATAACCCATAAATTTCAGATTTAACTTCTTTATTATAATCTAAAATCTTATTTAAACTGAATACTAATTTCATACTTTTCCAAATCTATTCTTTATTCTTCCAAACAAATTTTAAACCTTGAATTTTTAAAATAAATTCTTCATTCCCTTAAATAATATCATTTAAGTTTAAGAAGTCATTTATTCCCATTTATCCATAAATCTCCTTTCCCATACCCGGAATTATTTGAATTTAAAATCAACCTTTATTTTTTTCCCAATTCATTCTTTAATTATCCCAATTCCTCCAAAATTATTTTTATTAAAAATTCTCTCTTTTATTTCCTTTCAAAAATCCAATCTTTATATTTTGATAACTCAATACCAAATATATTCAGTCCATTCATAGCATCCAATATTCCAATTCCCAATATAATCAATAACCTATCATAGATTATTAATTAAAACAAAGATTATAAAAATAAATTACACTATTTTGAGGAATCTAGTTGGATCCCCACAACCTGTTTCTATGCATCTACAGATGTTAGCACAATATAAAATACCAATTCCACTTCGAGGTGGAATATCGCGGTATATGGGATTATATAATATCTTCTGCTATTATGCGGCGCATAGGGTCTCATCCGCTATATAATATGGGAAATCAATCACCCCAATATATATATACACACACACTATATATATATATAACATATCACATCCAATTCTGATAATAATTATCAATTCAAGCAATAACCAGTAAATTTTAAATTTAACTATTTAAATTTAAAAGGCATTCCAAATGAGTGAGATTAACTCACCTTTGATTTTTGTTTTGCAATCCAATCCAAACCGGCTTGCCTCCTTTCAGATTTTGACCTTATAAACATTTTATACAGTTATTAAACAAATTAAACACTAATGTACATTATTTAAAATAACTGGTAGATCTAAAATCTAGTTTTTATATAAACTCCCTTATATTCCAAAATCTTATGCATGTATATTTTTCCTCCCTTATCTATTTATATTTAATTATGAATACGTGTATATATATATATGTATGTATTATGTACCTTAATTTGAAACCAGAATTATTTTATAGTCTTTACTATAATTCTATTTTTTTTCCTGATAAATGGCATAGTGAATCAATAAATTAAATTACCAGTTTAGACTTGAGTAACATTTAAATTAAAAATGATAGAAATCTAATTACCTATTCGAACGAGAGAACACAGCATCGAGTAGCCCTCCACCAAGCCTTCACGCAATCCATAACCACCACGCACGCTATGACCATTCCCAAAATCGTGAGCGCACGAACTCGCAACCTCGACATCATCGTTCCCAAATCGAGTTTCTTGAAATTGCCCCCTCCATCGAACTTGACTCGAGATCGAAACCTTCCATGAAACCCTCGAGCGTGTGAATCCCTGGACGCGGTTCCACTTCCTTCGATTGCGACCATCCCACAACCTCCAGTGCCTCGTCTTGCCACCATGACGGTCGCAACCCCAAGTACTAACGCGACCTGCCTCAGATAACCGCGAAACCACTAGGCGCGACGTGCCACCCCCTCAAACCTTGTTGATTTGAACACGGCTTCCAACAATTCTCGAACGAGAATTAATTCGATTTGCTAAGAGTATTTGAGCACGACTGATTTTCTTTTGTACTTTCGAATGAATTAGAATAGGGGAGAAACTGTCGTTCGACCATTAAAATTTTCTTCGTTTGCCTATAATATTTTTTAAATAAAAAAGAACTCGGCTAAAAAAAAGAAGAGGACATCTGTTCAATTTTTAAAGAAATAGTAGAAACCTGTTGCTAAGAAGAAAACGTGTCTAATTTGTCTATAGTATGTGAATTTACAAAATTTAATTTAAATTCAAATTCAAATCGTCACGATTTCCATAACTTAGGATCTAGATCTCCTATCAAGGTGTGTCGCCAGACGTTTATAATGTTATACCCTTATTACAAACACAATGGAAAAGGTTTTGAGTCCTAATTCGACCGTATGGAGAAGATAGCGTTTTGGATCCATTTATTTATTAAATTTTTGATAAAGTTTTCAACGCGTTTATATATCGTACGATCACATGACAACTCTGAATGCTACAAAAATTAAAATCCGATAATGATACACTACTACGGATCCGATAGAACTTGTTTCGTTGAATTCCGAGACTGTGCCTTGGAAGGCTATTTTTAAATATCGATTTAAACAATGTATTTTCAAAACTGAACAAAACGCCTTAAATTTAAAATTTATCACTTCTATTATCTTCAGTATTATCAATATAAATTTTACAAGCCTTTGAAATATTTTAACAAGCTCAGCATTCCAGATTTCATATTTTACCAATTTCCAATTATTAAATTCAATAATTTAGTTGCCAAATAAACAGTGATATTTGAAATTTAAGCTAAGCTAACTTCCAAATATTTAATATCAATTAAATATTTCAATTTCAAATATCTAAAATTCCGGGTCGCCACATACATATACAGAAAAACAATATTATTATAACTTATATACATTGTAACTTTTATAGCTCATATAGTCATACTGACACATATTAGTAACTTAAAACAAAACCCAAAATGCAGCTATATAAACAAACAATAACATATATTAAGAATGAAATAAACATTTTGTATGATAACGCAACAATATATATATTTATACTCACAAGTTCAAACCAATGAGATGGCTGCAAGTAGTTTTCTGGGCAGCACAAGCTTCGGTGGTGGTCAAAAATGAAGGAGGCGGAGGTGGCTCACGAGTGGCGGCTATGTGTCGGAGGGCGAGTTGGTCGAAGGGTGGTGGCAAGCGGGGTCAGTGAGGTGAATGCGAGTTGAAGTGGAAAAGAGGCGAATTGGGCGGTAGTTGGTGGGGAGAAGGTTATGTGAGCATTAACAAGTGGGTAAGCATTTTAGGTGAAGGTCTGGGAAAATGAGAGATAAACGTGAGGAAGTTAAATATAAGCAGGTCAGAAGAAGGCGATGAGCCGTTCAAAAAATAAAATAAAAATAATAATGAATGTAAAATGTGTAACAAATATAAAATTTATATATTCCCAAACTGATGGAAATGAAAGCAGCGCACCATTAATGCATTGAACCGATGAATAGTAATAGCTGATAATAAATGACAGTGACCGTTTATTTCAGCCATTTGAAATTTGAATGGACAACAAAAGTGATAACGATACAGAATCATTATTCCTGGATTTCGCTGTGTACCGGACTTCAAAACGCAGAATTAAATATACCGTAGAGATCAGCATGACGAGACAATCAAAACGGCATACAGATATTAGTGGTACGATCATCCTATCAAAAGTCGTTGTCGGTACCAAAAATGCTGTTAATCCGTCGAAAATAAAGAAAACGGAGAAATAGTAGTCCAAATTCGAAGAAATGAAATATGACGTCTCACTCAGAAGATGGTTTACAAATTTATTTTGTAAAAATATTCAGGTTTGGAAAATATTTTATCATCATCAATTTTTAACTGATTTAAATTTAAATAAAACTACACAACACAATAAACTTCAATATTATCAGATGAAAATTTACCAGTTGCTATGTTAAAATAGACGAATTCCAATAATCAAATTTTTATTTCAAAATTCAGTTATTTAAAATTTTACAAAATTTCAGTTAATTACGTTATTAAAAGCCTTTAAAATTTACAGGTCGTTACACGACCACTTCCTTAGTCTTTCTAGAACGACACTCATTAGCAAAATGCCCCTTCTTGTCACACTTAAAATAGACTACCTTAGACTTTGCTCTCTTGGTTGTTCCACCCTTCTGAGCACCCATCTTGTGGAAAAACTTCCGCTTCTGATTCTACCCAACATGGACTTCTTTCAACTTATTCTTCTCCTTACAAGCAAGCATCTCTTCATGTCTTAAAACTATCTCTATAACCACAACACATGGATCTCTGATTTGCGATAAAGTAGCCCTGGCCAACTCATGCTTCAATCCCCTGATGAACTTCTCGTTCCTCTTCATCACTGTACCTACAATAGCATACCCATACCAGGCCAACTCTTCAAGCTGACGGGCATATTCCAGAACAGTCATCTCTCCCTGTTCTAGCTTAGCAAACTTCCTAATCAAAACCGATTACGCCATAACTGATATGAACCTCTCCCAGAACCTTCTCTTGAACTTTGCTCAGGTCATGGTCTCTTCATCCACTGCCATAGTCACATTATTCCACCAGAACAAAGCTGCTCCCTGAATCAATCTAGATGCCAACCTCCTCTTCTGCTCAACATTGAGCCTCAAATATGCAAAAATCCTTTCGCAGTGCAACAGCCAGTTCTCCACCTCAATGGTAACCTTGGTTCCAATAAAAGACTTCCCTCCGAGCATAGTATAACCTCCGCTCAACTTAGCATAACCCTAGACAACTAGAACCTCCGAAACTCCTCCTTCTACTACTCTATTAGCAACACCCGCTTGCACCATATTCATGAAGAACTGATACATAGCTTCCATTCCAACTTGCAGGATTCCAGCACCCACATTCTCTGCTTGTGCCTGACCTTAGTTTCCCCTCGAATTAGGTCCGGCATTCCCATCGGTGATTCCCCTTCCTAGGTTAACTCTTCCTCTTCTACCATCTATATTTGTATTCAAACTTCATGAGATACAGAAAAATAACCTAATCAAAGACAGAAGACTAAAGATAAAGCGTATACTTATATATAGCAAATACAAATAGGTTACTATAGCGTTATCCTATACCCAAAATCTACTCAGATTCCTTAGAATTATGTTTTAAAAACCATTTTTAGTTTAAATTTTTTCATAAAGCTATGCTCTGATACCAAGCTGTAACATCCCTTTCCTAGAGACCAAAAGCTAAACGCTACATATGCTGTAGTCACCCATAGTATTAACTTCTGGTGGCAAAATATGGCAATGTTAATGGTATCATAATATCATAAGCACACGAATATGAACAAATCACAGATTTCAAAAACAACACTTTGTTGATTACATTTCAAAACAAAAATTCATATCCATGTTACATAATCCCAAAACGTTTCCCAGGTACCGATAAAATATATCAATTACAAAATACGTCAAGAGCGACATATGACGATGCCCCCTTGGTTGATTAAAGCAATATAGTCATATCTGACTTATAAACACAGCAGAATCAAACAAAATAAACTACAAATCCTATTAGCTATCCGACAACCACTTGCTCATCTTTGGAAGCTTTATTCGCAAAAATCTCAAAAACCTAAAGCCACAACCCTCAGCCTACTTAAACAAATTTTTGTGCACCCGAGAGTTTAAGGGGAAACAAAAACTACAAGTCAGACATAAAGCCCGGTGTGAACGATACTGTTCATCTCTGTTAATTTATGTTAAGTGAGATCACACCGCTTAGCGGAATGGGTTTTCCTTCACTAACATTCCTTTAAAACATATCTTTTGAAATTCTTTTCCTACAACCAAAAATGGTCAAACAATATGTAAAGCATCATTATGTAAACTTACATATATATACACCAAGAAATAAATGAACTATCTGTGCAAACACGTAAGTTTTGTTTACATAACTTTAACCTTTGGCTGACTCGGACCTACCAGACAATATCAAAATATATCTAACATCTGCTAGACACTCCTCTTCTTTTGAATGATCTGTCCTTAACTATCTGTTAACTACTTCTCTTCTAGACGACCTGTCCCTGACTTATCACCTTCTAGGATTACATGATCCTAATGATTTTGCATACTCACCAACAACTTATCTATATAAAAAATATATTCCTTTATGTATATGTATATAATTTTAGTCCTATCTATGACAAAGCCCTACATACTAGAATTTTGGACTCAATTAGCTGGAGCTAATAGCTAATGTATAGGGAGCGACACTATACTAGTCCCATCTGGTATCTAATATCTGAGTCATTTTACTTGGGGATATATTCCCAAAATTTCCCTTAAAAGCCTTTCAAAATGATTTAAAACCTTTAAATCAAATTCAACAACGAAAATATATTCTATGCTTTACTTAAAATCACCTTGCCATGTTATATATACTTTACCCAAATCTAGTTGATGAAAACATATAAATCTTTGAAAGAACCCTTTCGAATCTATTAAAAGTACCCTTTTCGAACCACGTAAAACCCATTCTTTTGTCAAGGCCGAAAAGACAAAACCTTCCTTTCGAAACCATTCTCAAAACCTCTGAAAAACCTTCCTTTCGAACGCTTTAAAACCTTAGACATCTTTCTTTCAAAACCTTTTAAACTTTGCCTTTCGAAACCATCAGTAAATTACACCTTTCGACTCCTTCAAAACCTTTGGGGAACCACCCCTTCGAAACCTCTTTTAAAACCTTTCAAAAGGATTAAATCTAAACCTTTCGAAACAATTGGGTTCAATTTAAAACATGTCGAAATCTTTTGAAACCATTCAAAGTTTACTGCTTTGAAATCTTTAAAAATCATTTCGGCCGACACAGTCGAAAGTATCTGTTTCGAAACCATAAAAAACTGTCTCTTTCAAATCCTTTTGGGTTTTACTTCAATCTAAAATAGGTCTTTAAATCATTTATGTCGAAAGCCTTTCTTTTGAAACATTCCTAAGTTAAGAAGTGATGATGTCTATCCATTTGAAAGCATTGGAGATGTGGCTAAATTTCAAAATAAAACAACCCCTTTGAAACCCTTTGGGTCAAAAAGTAAAAAGGCAGCAACTAGGTGTTTCAACTTAGTTGAAAGCATTCAATTAAAAAAAAGATGCAACCCAATCGAAACCATTTCCTCTTAAACCATTTGATAGTCGAAACTCCACCAAGTCGAAAGCATCTTAGTCGAAAGCAAGCAGGCACTTTTTTCTTTAAAACCAAGGCAAAGCTTCAACCTGTTCGGGCCCCTATGGTTTCGAACCTATACCTTTCGCCCACATCCATTTCATTATCTACCAGTTGCCTTATACCATATGCGTTGGTTTCGACTACGTCAAAGGCGATTGTATAGAGGCGGAACCGGTGCCGAAGGAGACAAAACGGTGAAAAACCTATTTATTTGTCCTTTTAAACTATTTCTTTTGTACCCAACTAGCCTTATTTGTCTAAATATGATTGGTTGCCATTGTACTTTTTCAAAAGTGTTGCCAATTTCCAGAAATAACAAATTCAGATTATTTGCAAAAAAGCCCCTTCTCTGTTTTAAGATATATAAAATATTTAAGTCCTATACCTTAAATAATTTTATATAACCATCAAAACACTTAGCAACAATCTAGAAAAATTCTAGAAAATCACTTTTAAAATATATTTTCTAACATATAAAAATTTAAGACCCAAACAAATTATTATTTATGCGTAAATAATTAATAACCCAAAATATTATTTTCTTTACTAGAAAATTTGTAGTAAATCCACATGAATTCCAAAAATTCTAAAAATTGAAACCCATCTCCAAATTATTATTTCTAATCTTCATAAAAATTCACAACGCATTTGGATGTCATTTAATAGGGTTATTACCTTAAAACATACCATAAAATCAAGATGAACATGTATAAATCATCAACAAGTATATATAAATATTCCATCATTCAAAAATATGAAAAAACATTGCAAATCAATTCAGAATTGTCTTAAAACGAAAAAAAATCAAAATAAAGATGTGAGCATTATTCACCTTAGCTTTTGTGATTAAAGAGATTTGAGATATGAATAGATTTGATTTGAATTAGCTTTTTCCTAGCTTTTCTTCCTCTCTTCCTTGTTAACGGTGGTCGGCTCCTTATTTTAAAATTTTCAAAGTGAAATAAACGTGTATTCTAATGCACAACCAAGGTTTAGGATGTAGGAATGACCTCTTTCCTGATTTACCTCTCCTCCATTTCAATTTAAACTTCTTCTTTTAATTCATTGTTAAATGGCACGACTGCCCCTCTAATTAAATCAAATCTCAATCCCCTAATCAATACATTATTTTATTTTATTTATCTAATTAAATATCCTAAATAATGTTATCAAAATATGAGATGTTACCGTGATCGGGTATGGTCTGATATATCTCCGAGCCAACTTTCTTGAACGACTGAATGCATCACACCCTTCAATGGAGATACACGAATGAAAACCCGATCCCTTACAAAGAATTCCAATGCTTTCCTCCTATTATCTGCATAGGATTTCTGCCTGCTCTATGCCTCTTTTATTCTCTATCGAATAAGATCGATCTTCTCTGAAGCTTCATGTTATCTTGCCTTTTGGTCAGGCCAGGATACCATGGAATTGGCTAAAATGGATGGGTTGAAAATCGATAATAGTTGAAACTATGGAATACAGTTGAATAGATTCGGATGGAAAACACTCAAAAAATGGCTATGTATGAAATTGGTACATCCCTTAGGCAACGGATCGGATCCCCAATCCACGGCCTAATCAAGGTGAGATTAGTATGGAGTGACAAGGAAGGCCATATAATGCTACATTCCAAATTCAAGTCGACTGAAGTTCGTATGCTAGAGTTATGAACAAAAGAAGATGGATCGGTATCGATCAGATCAGTGGTAATTCGCTTGGAGTCGGACTTGGGAAAATTTGCTATTTGCTTAAAGTCGGCGCATGGTTCGCTTAGAGTCATAAAAATTTGAAGTGCTAGATCGTGCTTGGTGTTGAAAGCATGTTTGCTTGGATATTGCCGGGAGAAAAACGATTAGCACCGATCATTTTTCGTGCAAGGAGTCGGATACATGTTTGCTTGGTGTCTCTTTGGAAAAAACGAATGGCATCGATCATTTTTCGTGCTTGATTTAGAATCACGTTTGCTTGGAGAAAATTTCAATTTTACCTGATTCGAACTCCGAGCTAGAATCTCATCTGCTTTGAGTCAGAAAGGTGATTACTTAGATCTCGCTTCGAGTAAACCCTAAAGTGGGTTTTTTGACGACCGTTTTGGAAATTTTCTACGATGATCGATCTACATCTCAAAATATACAAAGGCAATCGACATGAAATTTGGAGGAAAACTAAACTACACCATGTGGGACCCATATCATCGATCACTAGTCCCAACGATATAGTTGGATCGGTCGATCATGATTCACATGGATCAATCCATGAAACAATTCAAATCAATGATGATCGATCATTATCTCACAAACGCTAAGTCAGAAAGATATGAAACTTTGGGAATGGTAAAATATTAGGTAAAGAAACCTACCATATCGATCGCACATCATTTGGAGAAACTTTAACGATTGGCCTACATCGTTCTTGAATGATCCTATCGTTTCAGCCAAAACGATCCCAACTCCACAGAAAATGTGATATCATACAAACGGTAAATCGAAATGGCATGAAATTTGAAGAGCTAGTAGCTAACATCATGGTGGCTCCATTAGAATGATTGCACCCTAAAGTAGCAAATATGGAATGATATTCCATATTTCTATTTTTTAGCTCGACTCCATGGAAAATGTGATATCTCACAAATGGTAAGTTAGAATTGCATGAAATTTGGAGAGCACGTAGCTAATATCATGGAAGTCCCACAAAAATGATCGCACTTTCATTGGAGAAAATATTAATGATTGGCACCAATCATTCCATTAGACTGCAATTGATTCCAAAATTGATGGATTGGGTCGTTGGCTTCGAAGGTTGTTCTGGCGAAATTTCAGCCCGATCCATACACGTCTTCACCTATAAATCCAACGGACTTGGCTTATTACAAAGGATCTTCTTCTTCCAATTGGATCTTCTTTTGGCTCTCCTTCATCACTTATTATCTCTTCCTCAATTATTTTTTTAAGGCAAAAAAAATGCACCTATAATCTTATAGTATAAATAAAGGATTATTGGAGAGGACGTAGGCCAGAGTTTGCCAAATCACTATAAAACTTGCGTGTTCATTTACTTTTCTACAGTCTACTCTGTTATCTATGAATCCATACTTCTCTGTTTAGATTTAAATATTTGATACTGATGCTTTCACTTATAACAGGGTGTTTGTGCCCATTTTTAGCGCAAATTTTTGGTGCTTTCACTGAGAAAGCTAGACCCCGCAGAATTGAAATTTAGCTTTGGAATCACCTATAGAACTTGGATTTAGAGCAATGGTAAAGCCATCAAAAAGGAGATATATGGTAGATAGGAGCCATCATGAAGGAAGTCAAAAGGCATCTTCTTGAGAAAATCAAACCTTAGTCTTCATCACTAGAGATGAGATGGAGATGATAATGAACAACATGCAGGAACAGATGCTAAAAAGAGAGGAGGAAATTATGCAGAATCTACTCCAACAGATTGGACAAGTTGGAATGCAAAACAACGGAGTTAGGGCAATAGAAACTACATGAACTTGGATCAAGAAACTGGAGCAGATGAAGCTACTAGAAATCTGAATGGATTGTTAGGAAATGGAGCTAACGTGCAGCAATATGGAGTGGAGTAGCCGGGGGTAGTCCCTGGCTAACACACAACAATTGGTACCGATCGTCCTAAAATGATCGACGCTGATCAAGCTAGACTTGGGGGCATGTCCCTGGGTCATGCTGGATCGATCCCAAGTGGGGTGTTGTACAATGCTGATGTAACGAACCCTATCTGCAGGCCCGCAGCTAAGCACCAAAGATGTTGCAATCGTCCATAGTATTAACTTCCAGTGATGTATGAAGATGCCCCCTTGGTTGACCAGAGTACTAAATAGTTATAATAGACTTAATACAACACATTGAAAATAAAATAAAACAACTTCTAAATATAGCTAGCATCGGTCTCCTGCTCGTCTCCAGAACTTTATTTGTCCACCTACTAAAACCTGAAAATCCTCAACCCTCGGCCTACCTAAATTAATTCTGACCTCCCAAGAGTTTAAGGGGGAAAACATAAACTTCGAGTCAGACATAAAGCCTGGTGTGAATAATATTGTACATCTTGATTGTTTGTTATCAAGTGAGACCACGCCGCTTAGCTGAACGAGTTTCCCTCACTAATATCCTTTTAAAAAACTTTCTTTTGCAAACCAAAATCTGCAACCAAAACTAGTTAAAATTGTAAAGCAATATCATGTAAGCATATAAGTCGGGTAACAAATGGACTATCTGTCCTAGCACTATAGTTTTGTTTGGATAACTACTAACCTTTTGCTAACTCGGGCTTACCAGATAAAATAAACAAATAATCCAACTTCTGTTTGATATTTCTCTTCTAGACGGTCTGTCCATAACTTAGTTCTCTTAGGGTCAACTGATCCTAATGGTTTTGCAGGCTCACCGGTAACCTATCCTCTCTCTATATATTCCTTTATGTGTGTAACATCATTTTTGTCTTACCCGCGACAAAGCCTTACACACTGCAATTTTGGACTAAATTAGCTAGGGTCTAATAGCTAATGTATAAGGTGCGACCCTATACTAGTGCCATCTGGCATTCTAATATCTAAGTCATTATACTTAGGGTCATATGCCTATAAATTTTCCTTGAAAACATTTTCTCTAAAATTGATTTAAGCCTTTAACTCATACTTTAAACAAGGAAAATATACTTCTATGCTTTACTCAAATCACCTTGCCATGTTTTATATACTTCACACAAAACTTTGTTGATGAAAACATTTAACCCTTTGAAAGTGCCCCTTTCGAATCCATTGAAAGTACCACTTTCGAAACCAAGTAACTACTTAGCTTTATAAACTTAGTCCAAAAAATACCTCTCGAAAGCATTCTTAATAAACCTTTCAAAAATATTACAAAACTCTCTTTCAAAAGCATTTTAAAACCTTAAACATCCTCTTTTCGAAACACTTTAAATATGCCTTTTGAAAACCTTCCGTTTATAAACTTTCGTAAACATTGGGGAACCACCCCTTCGAAACCTTTCTCTTAAACCTTTCAAAAACGTTAAATTCATCAAACCTTTCAAAAGAATTTGGGTTCAAGTAAAATATGTGGAATATCCTTTCGAAAACATTTAAAACTATGCATGTTGAAACCAGTTGGTTTTAATTTTCAGCAGGACAAAAGGGTCATAATACAACTAATTCGAAAGCACTCGTTCGAAAGCAATTCCCTAAGTAAAGAAGTGATGGTGTCGAAACCAACCATTTGAAAGCATTGGAGAAGCGACAGAGTTTAAAAACAAAATAACCCTTTCGAAACCATTTGCTTCGAAAGGTGGAAAGTGACAAGATGGGGTTTCGACCCTCTTCGAAAGCATTTACATAAAAAAAGGTGCAACCTCTTTCAAAACCGTTCCTTAAAATCATTTAACCAAGTTAAAAGCTATCTAAGTCGAAAGCATCCTTTTCGAAAGCAAAGCAGGCACATTTTATTTTAAAAAGAAAGTAAGGCTTCGACCCCTTCGGAACCCCTTGTCTCGAATCTATACCTTTTGCCTATGCCCAATCCATTACGTACCAAAGATTTTGATACCATGTGTATTGGTTTCAATGGAGATGGAGGCAGAAGTAAGGTGTCGAAGGCTAGGTGCCGAAAGTGGCGAAACATGTAAAAAGCATGTAAAATCTAATTTTTAACCTTTTAAAGTAATTCTTTTTAACTAACCTGCCTTGTTTATCAAAATATGATTGGTTTCTAATTTCTTTTCTAGAAGTATTGTCGAAATTTCAAAACTAAACAAATTAAATTATTTATAAACTGCCCTTTCTCCTTTTATAAATATACAAAACATTCAAGTCCTATACCTTAGATAATTTTATATATCCATTAAAACACTTAGGAAAATTTTATAAAAATTTCCAAAAATCACTTTTAATATGTTTTCTAACATATATTAATTTATGACCCAAAAGCATCATAAAATAGCCGTAATTAATTTTAAACCAAATTAACCATTTTCTTTACTAGAAAATTAATATTAAATTCACATTAATTCAGAAAATTGTGAAAATTGAAACCCATCTCTAAACTATCATTTCTGACTTAATTCTAAAATATCATGGCATTTGGATGTTATTTAATAGGGTTTTCACATTAAAACATATCATAAAATCTATATGAATTAGTATATACCATCAACAAGCATATATAAAAAACATGGAAACACCTTGCAAAATAGATAAGATTTAATCTAAAACCAAAAACAATTAAAAACATGAGATGTAGTAATTATTCACCTTAGCTTTTTGATTAAGGTGTTGAGATTTGATCTTTGATTAACTTTCTTAAGTTTTCCTCTTGAAATCTTGATTATCTTCTTCTTATTATCGCTTAATGGTTACCAGCCTCTCTAGCTTTTGTTTTAGTTTGTGAATGTGAATAATGAACATAAGAATATGGTTTATGGGTTTAGGGTGTAAGAATAATACTTATTCCTATATTGCCTTTGTCTATTTCCCTAACATTTTATTTCATTTCCCCCTTAGTTCATTTGTACAGATGCAATGGCAACCTTTCTATTAACATAAATCTCAATCCCCTAATCATCACATTTTTTTTTAATTTAACTAATTAAATGTCCTAAATAATGTTACTAAAATTAGGGGTGCTGCAGACTTTCTCCTTAAAGAACTTTGTCTTCGAAATTACGAAAGGCACTCAACAAATCAATATAAAAGGTAAAACATACCATCCAACAAATCAAGATAAGCATCTCTAATCCTGCTCTCAGTTTCCCAAGTATAGTCTCTCTCGTCGTTGCTCCACTGGACATTAACTAATCTGACTGCCTTGTTCCTAAGTCTCTTATCATCTCTTGCGGCTATACGAACTGGCTTTCTAACTATAGTCAAGCTCGGCTCTACTACTAAGTCCTCTAACACAGTCAGTGCCACATTAGTCGTTGGATATCAAATGGACTTTCTTAGACGAGAAATATGAAAAACATCGTGGACTCCTACCAAACTGTTCGATAACTCTATTCTATATGCGAGTTTTCCAATCCTTTCTATAATAAGAAACGGTCCAACAAATCTTGGTGCCAATTTTCCTAATTTTCCAAATCGAATTACACCTTTCGTCAGTGATACCTTAATGAAAACATGATGTCCTACCGAGAACTCTAAGTCTTTCGGTCTCTTATTGGCATAACTCTTTGGCGTAGACCGAGCTTTGTTCATCCTAGCCCGAATCAACTCAATCTTCTCTGTAGCCTCTTTAACTTAATCCGGACCAAGAACCAACCTATCCTCGGTCTCTGACCAACAAACTAGAGATTTGAATGGCCTTCCATACAAAGCTTCAAATGGTGTCATCCCTATACTAGCCTGATAACTGTTGTTATAAGAAAACTCGACTAAGTGTAGATGGTCTTCCCATGATCCTCCATAATCTAACACACAAGCTCGTAACAAATCTTCCAAGACATTGTTAACTCTTTCTGTTTGCCCATCGGTCTGTGGATGGTAAGTGGTACTCATCTTGAGCTTGGTTCCTAAAATTTCATGTAGAATCTTCTGGAACTCGCTAGTGAATAAGGAATCTCTATCACTTACTACACTACTACGAATCCCATGCAGTCTAACTGCGTTCTTCATAAATAACTTAGCCAAAACAGGTGTCGTCCTAGTTGACTTAACTTGAATGAAACGGGCACTCTTGGTTAATCTGTCCACTACGACTCATATACATTCATTTTCTCAATTAGATCTTGGCAACCCATCTATAAAATCCATAGAAATAGAATCCGACTTCCAAACTGGAACATCTAATGGCTGAAGTAACCCACTTGGATTTTGATGTTCGACCTTTACCTATTGGCAATTCAGACACTGCTTTACCCATAATCCTACATCCCTCTTCATTCCTTCATAGAAGAAACTCCTCTTCATATCCTGGTATATCTTAGTTCCTCCCAGATAAATAATGAACTTCAAACGATAGTATTCCTCCAAAACTTCCTTTCTAATGTCTCCCATATTTGGAACACACAATCTTCCTTTCTTTCTTAACCACCCATTCTGGTAAAGACTAAAATCCATCAAGTCATTCCTCTCTGTTCCATCCTTTAAATTCCTGATCCTTTCAACTAATATAGGATCCTCTATCTGTTTAGAAACAATCTTTTCAATCATCATCGATTGAACTTCTAAACATATTAACCCTACGGTTTCTCCACTAGATCCAGCTTCAGATCTCCACCATGCTCCACATGTCGTTAACACTTCCAAATCTTTCCACTCAGCTATCATTGCCAACACTGCATTATGATGTTTTTTCCTAAGTGCATCTGTAACCTTGTAACCTTTATCTGGTGTGTACTTAATTCCAAAGTCATAAGCAACTATAAATTCAAACCATCTCTGCTTTCTCATATTCAGCTCCTTTTGAGAGAATAAATACTCTAGTGACTTATGATCAGTATATAACTCAAATCTTTCTTCCAAAAGGTAATGCCTCCACACCTTCAGCCTAAAAATCACCATGGCTAGTTCCAAATCATGAGTTGGGTATCTAATCTTATGCAGTCTAAGTTGTCGAGAAGCATATGCAATAACTTTACCTCTCTGCATTAACACAGCTCCTAACCTAGTTCCACAAGCATCTGTATATACTACTAAGTCTTGATTCCCTTCTGGAACAACTAAAACAGGTGCATTAGTCAATAAGTGTTTCAAGCTCTAGAAAGCTTCCTCACACTTATCGGTCAAAACAAACTTCACTTCTTCTTGCGTTAGCTTGGTAATCGGTGCTGCTATCTGTGAAAAATCCTTAATGAATCTTCGATAATGCCCAGCTAATCCAAGAAAACTCTTTATCTCAGTCACTATCTCGGGTCTCTTCCAATTATTCACTGCAATTATCTTAGTTCGATATATAGACCACCCTTTCTCTGAGACTACATGACCAAGAAACTTCACTTCCTTGTTTCAGAAATGACACTTCAAAAACTTCGCCTTTAGCTGATACTGCCTCGATGTTTTCAATACCAGTCTAAGATGAACTTCATGCCCCATTTCATCCTTGGAGCATACCAAAATATCATCTATAAATACCAACACGAACCTATCTAAGTGATCTGGATCCCTGTTGCAAAATCCAACTGAGAAAATACATTGGATCCACTCAACTAATCGAATAAATTGTCAATTCTTAGCAGCGGATATCGATTCTTTATCGTCTTCTCATTCACTACGATAATCGATACATAACCTTAACGACCCGTTCGACTTCTTGGCAAACACTACGGCTGCTCTCAAGGCGAACTACTTAGTCTAATAAATTTGTTCCCTTCCAAATCCACCAACTGCACCTTCAAATTCCTCATCTCGGTAGGTTTCATCCTGCTTGGCGGTCCACTCACTGGTTCTGCTTCTGGTACCAAATCTATCGAAAAATCAATGGCTTATTTTGACAGCAATCCTACTATAGGTTCAAAAAAATCTACAAATTCTCTAACTATGAAAACTCGATTTAACTTGTCATTTGTCTCCACAACACCCAACAAAGCATTCACATCACAATTAGGATTTTCTACGGTATATACAATTCGATCACTACAGTCACGGTGTCTAAGTGATATTTTTCTATCATGGCAAAATATCCTAGCATCATACTTACTTATCCAATCCATACCAAAAATAATTCCAAACCCAACGAAGTCAAACACATGCAAACTACAAACAAAGGTATGACCTAACAAATCAAACTCTAGGTGGTCACACTTCATCCCAAGTGTCACATACCCTCCTATCGGATTTGCAACCCTGAAGGAAGTAATTAAATATAAGGGTTCTAGGTTAAGCTTATCTACCAAACAATGAGATACAAAAGAATGTGATGCATCAGTATCAAATAGAACACTAACTGACATACCATGAATCAGAATCGTACCTCCCAACACATATTTTCCTTTTTCCTCTACTATTAGCTTTGAGGTAGTTGGCTGCAATGCATATACTTTTCCCTTCCTATCCTTGGCAGGCTCCTTGCATTGGTTCTTGAAATGTCCAATTTGATCGTAGTTGAAGCATCTAAAATTCTTCTTCCCGATCACCTTCTTTCCCTCTCCAGAATGACATTCATTAGCAAAATGCCATTTCTTATCATACTTAAAGCAGACAACCTCCGATTTCCCTTACTTTGTAGCTCCACGCTTCTGAGCTCCCTTCATGTGGAAAAACTTTTTTTTTCTGACTCCATCTGAACTTCCTTTGCCTTTTTTCTCTACAAAAAAGCAAACATCTCCTCATTCCACGAAGCCATTCCCACTACGACATCGCATAGATCCCTGATATGTGGTAACATTGCCCTAGCAAGCCAGGCTTCAATCCCTTGATGAACTTCTCGTTCCTCTTAATCAGAGTATCCACCATTGCATAGCCATACCTTGCCAAATCCTCAAACCTTGTAGCATACTCCAGCACAGTCATCTCCCCCTGCTTCAATTCAACAAACTTTCTGAGCAGAGTGGACTTAGCAATTTCCAATATAAACCTCTCCTCAAACCTTCTCTTGAACTCAGCCCATGTCATTGTCTTGTCATTAACTCCAATTATAACGCTGTTCTACTGATAGAACACTGCTCCTTATAGCTATCTAGAAACAAGCCTTCTCTTCTGCTCATCATTGAGACCTATATCAGCGAAAATCCTCTCGCAATGAAGTAACCAGTTCTCTACTTCGATTGCGTCCTCAGTTCTAATGAATGGCCTTCCACCCAATCGAGCATAATCTCTACTCAAAATAGCATAATTATTCACCGGAGCTTCTTGGTTTCCTCCTCTTACTAGTCTAGCAACAACGCCCACTTGCATTATGTTGACAAAGAACTGGTACATTGCTCCTATATCAACTTACGAGACTCCAGCACCCACATTTCCAGCTTATGCCTAACCAGGATTTCTCCTAGTATTTGGTCCGGCGTTACCATTTGTTTGTGTGCTTCCCCCTCCAAGGTTAACTCTTCCACTTCTAACATCCATATCTGTATTCAAGCCTTGTATAATATAAAAGAATAGCCTAAGAGAGATAGGGATTAGAGATGTAGTTTATACTTATATATAGCAAATAGAAGTGCGTTACTATAATGTTATACCATACCCTGATCCTATCTCTAATTCCTTAGGATTATGTTTTCAAAAATCATTTTAGTTTAAAGTTTTCATAAACCTATGCTCTAATACCAAGTTGTAACATCCATTATTTGGAGGCCCGAAGTTAAGTGCTACAGATGCTGTAGTTATCCATAATATTAAGTTTTGGTTACCAATATGGTAATGTTAACGGTATCCATAATATCAAAAGCACTTGAATATGAAATAAAATCATCACATATTAGAACACTTTTCTAATTACATTTCAAAACAATATTTCATGTCCAAGTTACATAATCCCAATCGTTTTTCATGTTCAGATTAGATATAATTATTACACAAGTACGGCAAGAGCGACATATGAAGATGCCCCCTTGGTTGACCAAAGTACAAAATAGTCATAACATACTTAATACAATGTAGTGGAAATAAAATAAAACAACTTCTACATATAGCTAGGATCAGCCTCCTACTCGTCTTTGGAAGCTTTATTCGTCTACCCACTAAAACCTGAAAATCCTCAACCATCAGCCTACCCAAATTAATTTCGAGCACCGAGAGTTTAAGGGGAAACACATAAACTTCAAGTCAGACATAAAATCTGGTATGAATAATACAATACATCTCAGTTATTTGATATTAAGTGAGACCATGCCGATTAGTGGAACGGGTTTCCACTCACTAATATCCTTTTAAAACACTTTCTTTTCCGAACCAAAACCTACAACCAAAGCTGGCAAAACAGTAAAGCAATATCATGTAAGCATATAAATTAGGTAAAAAGTGTACTATCTGTCCGAACACTATAGTTTTGTTCGGCTAACTATGAACCTTTGACTGATTAGGGTCTATCATAGAAAATAAACAAATAATCCAACTTTTGTTAGATACTCCACTTTTGGATGGTCTATCCCTAACTTAGTTCCCCTAAGGTCAACCGATACTAATGGTTTTGTAGGCTCACCAATAACCTATCCTCTCTCTATATACTCCTTTCTATGTAACATCATTGCAGTCTTACCTATGACAACGCATTACACACTAGAATTTTGGACTAAATTGGCTATGGGCTAATAGCTAATGTATAGGGCACGACCCCATACCAATCCCATATGGTATTCTAATATCCGAGTCATTATACTAAGGGTCATCGGCCCATAAATTTTCCTTAAAAACATTTACTCTCAAATTGATTTAAGCCTTTAAATCATACTTTAAACAAGGAAAAATATACTTCAGTGCCTTACTCAAATCACCTTTCCATGTTATATATACTTCACACAAAAATTTGTTGATGAAAACATTTAAACCTTTGAAAGTACCCCTTTCAAAACCAAGTAACTACTTAGCTTTATAACCTTAGGTCGGAAGGCCAAAACTTACCTTTTGAAACCATTCTTAATAAATCTTTCGAAAACATTGCAACCCTCTCTTTCGAACGCATTTCAAAACCTTAAACATCCTTTTTTCAAAACACTTTAAATATACCTTTCAACAACCTACCTTCTGTTTATAACCTTTTAAAAACATTGGGGAACCGCCTCTTTGAAACCTTCTCTTAAACCTTTCGAAAAAGTTAAATTCATCAAACCTTTAGAAAGCATTTGGGTTCAAGTAAAACTTGTTGAATATCCTTTCGAAAACATTTAAAACTATTCCTTTCGAAACCAGTTGGGTTTAACTTTCAATAGGACAAAAGGATCATAAAACAACTAAGTCAAAAGCACTCTTTTGAAAGCGATTCCCTAAGTTAAGAAATGATGGTGTCGAAACCAACCCTTTGAAAGCATTGGAGAAGCGGTTGAATTTTAAAACAAAATGACCCTTTCGAAACCATTTGCTTGGAAAGGTGGAAAGCGATAGAAAGGGGTTTCGACCCTCTTTGAAAGCATTTTCTTAATACAAAAAGTACAACCTCTTTCAGAACCATTCCTTATAATAATTTAACCACATCGAAAGCTATCTAAGTCGAAAGCAAAGAAGGCGCATTTTATTTTAAAGATAAAGTAAAGCTTTGACCCCTTTGGAACCTTTTGTCTCGACTCTATACCTTTCGCCTATGCCCAATCCACTATGTACCAAAGCTTTATTACCATATGTATTTGTTTCGATGGTGGTGGAGGCCGAAGTAAAATGTCGAAGGCTAGGTGTCGAATGCGGCAAAACATGTAAAAAGAATGTAAAATCTGACCCAAAATCATCATAAAACAGCCGTAATTAATTTTAAACCCAAATAACCAATTTCTTTACTATAAAATTAATATTAAATCCACATTAATTCAAAAAATTATGAAAATTGAAAGACATCTCTAAAATATCATTTTTGACCTTATTCTAAAATCACAAGGCATTTGGATGCCATTATATAGGGTTTTCACATTAAAACATATCATAAAATCTATATGAATTAGCATAAATCATCAACAAGAATGTATATCCCATTTAACAATAAAAAAACATGGCAAGACCTTGCAAAATATATCGAATTTAATCTAAAACCGAAAACAATTAAAAATATGAGATGTAGTGTTTATTCACCTTAGCTTTGTGATTAAGGAGTTGAGATTTGACCTCGATTAACTTGCTTAAGCTTTCCTCTTGAAATCTTGTTTATCTTCTTCTTATTATCCCCCAGTGGTGGCCGTAGTCTCTTGGTTTTTTATTAGATTGTGAATGTGAATAATGAACGTGAGAATATGGCATAAGGGTTTAAGGTATAAGAATAATACTTATTCCTATATTGCCCTTGTCTATTTCCCTAACATTTTATCTCATTTCCCCCTTAGTCCGTTTGTATAAATGGCACAACTACCTTTCTATTAAAAAAAATCTCAATCCCCTGATCATCACATTCTTTTATTTTATTTAACTAATTAAAAGTCCTGAGTAATTTTACTAAAAATTAGTGGTGTTACAGCGGAGTAGTATGTTGTCGGTCGGAATGTGGAGGTATGTTCAGAGGAGCAGGTTCCAAAATTCCTTTGTGGACTTGGGGGGCAGGTTGGAAATAATGATTGAAAGTTACCACTGGATGGCAATAGATGGTTTGTGGAGATGATCAGACTGGCTATGAGAGAGGGATTGGTGAATAAAGATCTGAAAGATGTAGATAGAAGTCGCATTGCTCATCATATTAGGAATGCTAGGAATCCACCATAATTCAAACTACCAACACTAGAAGTTTATTATGAGAATTCGGATCTAACTATACATATGATGAGGTATATACAACACATGGAAGTATTAGGGGCATCGGATGAAGTCATGGCATGGTGCTTCTCTATGTATTTAATGGATATAGCTGCATTGTGGTTCAGGAAGTTGGAAAGTGATTCTAGTGGAACATGGATGGAATTAGTCGAAGGTTTATGAGGCAGTTTAGTGTTCACATCTCGAGACCCAAACATATGATATGTTTGGCAACACTGAAACAGAGGACTGAAGAGTCTCTAAGGAGTTTTCTAACATGGTTTAATGCCACGTTAGCATCAATGGATCATCCAGATCCATCCATGGTTTTGATGGCAGTTGTATCTGGAATTGTTGATGGTATAGAGTTCAAGGATTCACCAGTATGGGATCTACCTATGGATATTGGGGAGTTTTGTCATGAAGCGGAATGGTTCCTGCAGTAGAGACACATGAGCCAATAAACTAGAGGTGAATGCTGTGCAAAGTGGAGGATCATCCGGAGATGTAAACAAGAATGATAAAGGCAAACGAAAAATGGATGATGGCACTAATGTGTCGAAGTGGCAATAGGTAGAACCAATATTCCTTTCTTATGCGGATTTGACTGAATCTTTGGAAAGGATTTATTTGGATACTCGTGGACGCCTTCAGTACCGAAGGCCGGTAAGGAGGGAACCCTCCAATAATGAGTAGACATTAGGAAAGCATTGCCTGTCCCATGAGCTGGATGAGCACAATAAAAATGACTATAGGCATTTAAGGGATATAATTGAGGAACATATGAGTAGTGGTCAGTTGCAACAATACGTGAGGACACGGGCAGCGATGGTGGAACAGGAGCAGCCACCGTCCATCTTCAATGAAAACGACAATGGATCAAGGCATCATTGACAACTTGTCATTAATTTATTGGGATGGCATGGAATAAGTTATAAACTCTGTAGTAGTACGGATAAGTCACTTACACATGTACAAGACCGAGGATGGTCCCTAGGCATTCTTTGAGATGACGATGTACCGTAGTGCTTGGGTCTGTGAAATTTTGTTTTTTCTTGTTTACTTCGAACTCTGGTTTTTCTAATATTTTGGTTTATTAATTTTTTGTTTGTACTGACTCTTATTTTATATTTTGGCAAATAGACTTTAGAATGGTTAAATCTGGATTTATGTAATAGATAACATAGGTCGCGGTTGTGGCCCCGACCAAAGAGACAGGGCAATAACCATGAGGAGAGAGTCCCTTCATTGGAGAGAGACGGGATGGATTCATACATGGGTTAAGTCCTCAACTGAGGATCATGGCCAGAGAAGGGTACCCCATGGATTAAGTCCTCGATTGGAAATCGAGGCCACAGAAGGATACCCTATGGATTAAGTCCTCGATAGGGGATCGAGGCTGGAGAAGGATACCTCAAATATTATGCTATATCCTGACCAGAGAGACCAGACCAGAAAAAGCAAGAAGTAGGCTTCTTCGTCGGACAACGACAAGATCGACCTACTTATCATTGAGCTTTTTTGGCCAGAGCAAGTGGAGTGTAGCAAGAGCTCAGAGAAGCTATGATCGACCCGGAGATGTCGTGGATTTGGATATGGACCCAAAGCGGTCTTGGACCTGAAGAGGTTATGGATTCAGATATCAACTTCGAATAGCAATGAATTTGGCTTTGGATGGATACAGATTTGGATAAAACGGTCTGAAGAGATCGTGGATTTGGTTAATGAATCCAGATTTGATTAGGAATTGAATATCAACTCAAAACAATCATGGATTTCGCTAACGATCCGAAGAGATAAAGGAATTGGACTTGCAATTGATTAGATTATGGACCAGATAATTTGCCAATTGACGGATTTTTGATTTTTGATTTAGGATTTATAGTAATTCAAAAAATGCCTTCCTATCGCAAGGCACATTTTGAGGGGCAAATATTATCCCGCCTTTTAGTTAGTTCAGGATACCATAGACTCAGCTAAAATGGATGGATTGGAAATCAATTACAGTTGAAACTATAGACGATAGTTGAATGGATTTGGATGGACAATGCTTAAAAAATGGCTAACTATGGAATTGGCACTTCACTTAGGTAAGAGATTAGATTGGGTCTCCAATTTCTAACCTAATCAAGGTGAGATTAGTATGGAGTGACAAGGAAGGCCATATAAGGCTACATCCTAAATTTCAAGTCGATTGGAGTTCGTATGCTTTAGTTATGGACAAAAGAAGATGGATAGGTATCCATTGGATCAGTGGTTCGCGTGGAGTCCTAGAAATTTGAAATGCTAGATTGTGCTTGGTGTCGGATAAATGTTTTCCTAGAGATTACTTGGAGAAAAATGATCAGCATCGATCGTTTTTCATGCTTAGTGTTGGATACATGTTTGCTTGGAGTCTACTTGGAGAAAAACGATCGGCGCGTTGATCACTTTTGTGCATGGAGTCAGAGTCACGTTTGCATGGAATTTTTTTTGATTTTACCTGAGTCTAAATCTAGACCAAAATCTTCAGCATCTGCTTCAAGTCAAAAAGGTGATTACGTGGGTCGATGATGATCAATCTATAACTCAAAATCTACAAAGGCAGTCGATATGAAATTTAGAAAACAACTACAATACACCATAAGGGAGCCACATCATCGATTGCTGGGCCTCGTAATGAAGTTGGATCGATCGGTCACGATCTATATTAATTGATCCATAAAACAATTCATATCAGTGATGATCGACCAATATCTAACAACCCAAAGTCGGAATGACACTAAACATTAGGAATAGTAAAATATTATGTAAAAGGAACCTACCATACCGATGGCACATTATTTGGAGAAACTTGGACGATCGGCCTACATTGTTCTTGAACAATTGCATCATTTCAGCCAAAACGATCCTTACTCCATGGAAAGCGCGATATCTCACAAACGATAAGTCAGAATGACATGGAATTTGAAGAGCTAGTAGCTAACATCATGATGGACCCACCAGAATGTTCGCACCCCAAAAGGAGCAAATATGGAATGATCTTCCGTATCTCCATTTTTTAACTCGACTCTACGGAAAAATCGATATCTCATAAATGATAAGTCGGGATTGCACGGAATTTGGAAAGCAAGTATCCAACATTATGGAGGAACTACAAAAATGATTGCATCCTTATTGGAGCTAATATGAACGATCAATACCAATCATTCCAATGGTGAACGATCGATCTAAAAATTGGTGCATCGGGTTGCACGGTTCTAGAGGTTCTTCTGGCGAAATTTCAGCCCGATCCATGCATATCTTCACCAATGAATACAGTAGATTGGCTCATTATAAAGCAAAAAAACTATACTTATAATCTTACAATATAAATAAAAGATTATAAAAGTGGACGTAGGTCGGAGTTTGCCGAACCACTATAAAACTTGCGTGTTCATTTACTTTTCTACAATCAATTGTACGATGAATTTATACTTTTCTGTTTGGATCTAAGTATTGGATATTGGTGATTTCACATATAACTAGGTGTTTGTGCCCATTTTTGATGCAAACACTTCATGAATAGAGTTGGGCCTAAGATAAATTTCTTCTTGGACTCAATCCAATACTAAGGTGATCGACAAGGCTTTCCGTAAAGAGCCTCAAAAGGAGCCATGCTGGTAGTAGACTGGAAACTGTTGTTATAAGAAAATTCAACAAGATAGATATAATCTTACCAACTCTCATCGAAGTCAAGAACACAAGTATGAAGTAAGGCTTCCAAGATCTTATTAACTCGCTCCATCTACCTAACTATTTGTGGATGTTAAGAAGTGCTGAAATTAAGCCTCGAACCCAATTCTTTCTGGAGACTCTTCCAGAATCCGCCTGTAAACAAGGGATCTCGATCATAAATGATCGTAATAGGGATGCCATGAAGTCTCATGATCTCCTTAAAATAGATTGCAGCTAGTTGAGAGGCAGTCCGATTGGACTTGACAAGAATAAAGTGGGCTGATTTAGTCAAACGATCAACAATCACCGGCAAGCTATCATGGTCGGCCCTCGAACGAGGTAGACCGTCAATGAAATCCATAGAAACCTAAAAAAGAAAAGAAAGAAGAAGATTATGATCATTACTAGATCAACACATCAGATGATTCAAATATGGACTTAGGCTCATAATACCTGGTCCCATTTCCACACTGGATTTCCATGGTTGTAAACGACCACGGGGACGCTGATGCTTGGCTTTATAAAGCTGACAAGTCAAGAACCATTCACATACTCTCCACATCTTGCTTCATCCGTTCCCAACAGCAGAAACATTTTATACATCTTACTACTACCGGGATGAATAGTATATTTGGAATGATGGCACTTTTCAAGAATATTTCTTCTAAGACCTCCGACATCGGGCAATAAAAGCCTACCTCTTCTACTAATACAACAATGAGCATCAACTACAAAATCCCTCAACTTATCACTTTGGGAAACATCACAACACTGCTGAAAAAGATAAGATAGATCAGGATCACACTTCTAGGCTTTCGCAATCTGATCTAAAAGACTAGGATGAGCTTTTAAGCTAAGAAATAATATAAAAGAACTAGAACCTGGAATACGCCCTTTAATCTCATAAGAAAATAGAACCTCAAGATCATTCCACTCAACTAAAATCAGAGAAATAACTATCTACTGCTTGCGACTAAGGGATTGGACTTTTTGAATAGGTATTTCTTCTTTGGATGAAAGCACTTCTTCTCCACTACATCTTCTTCACTACTATCCACTTCAACCGCCTTAAGTCTAAGAGCTGAATCAACTAACTCCTCGAATGAAACCTCCATAAAAACACTTTCCTAGGATGCTTCTTCAATCCATACATAAATTTCTGATTCTTCTTTAGCAATGTACTTATGTGGTCGTCCCTGCATTTGGATAATGCTTTGAAGGTCGATACATACTCCGCTACCGAAGACTTTCCTTACTTCAACTCAATAAACCTCTTAGCCCACAAGGCCTTCTCGGATTCAAAAACGAACTTCAACTTGAAACGTTTCCTATCGAAGGAAAAACAAGAAGAATCGGATGGTCACAGGGCCATCAAAGCCACTTAGGAATCAACCCAAGCGACGCAACCGGTTGAGAAGTCTACACGATCGGTGCACTGGTCGCAACCTGGAATTGATTCTTATGCTATGTTGTTTTGGTCCTCGATCTCTCTCCTTTGCCGCTCGTTTGTCCAGTTGATCGCCTAATGTTAATTGCTTGATTTTTATATTGTACTTCATATCAATTTCATGGATGTTTCTGGATTTTGAATTATAAATTGATGAATTCATTTTGGTGTTTCTATACCATAGAATTGCTATATGGGTCCTTGATATAATACGTAATTTTTTACGCACGTTTTGAACTTAAACATTTAAAAGGCTGATTTCTAAATCAAACCATTTTATCGAAATCTTTTTATGTATAAATCTAATTACTATATAAAGAATAGTTATAAATACATACACACATATACTATTTATTCTCATTAATAATGGGTTAAAATAGTACTTATATATACCCAAGGTTTCTCAACATACGTATGTATTCTGGAATATAAACTAATATTTTATAAGAATAATTTTAAATTGAAATGATTCTTATGCTAATATAAACTAATATACTAATATTTTATAACAACATCGATCAAAATGATTTAAATTGTTAAATAAAACGTGTGGTATGGAACGCTGCTTTTGTTTTACAGGTTAATTCCCAGACTTGTTCGACCAAAACATTGACACACACAAGTGGAGTTCACTAACTTTAGTGAACTTTTATGTCAACCTATGTAGTATGGGACACATGGTGGTCACTTATTTAGTTGTTGGAAGCATACGAAACTTATATCGAAGAGTATATGACTCGCCCTTAGAGTTTTTATACGTCTTGTACCTATCATGTAGTTTATGGGCCTTGTACGTATCTTGGAGTTTTTATAGGTCTTGTAACAATCATGCAGTTTATAGGACTTGTTCCTATCTAGGAGTTCATAGGTCTCACATCCATCTTGAAGTTTTATAGTCTCTCGCTGTCTTGAAGTTACCATGGGAATTATACCCATCTTGGAGTTTTTATAAACGCATATATCTATCTTCGAGTTACATGCATGTAGGTGAAGTTATTCACCAATCTTGGAGTTGGCACCTTTTTTCCCTTTTATGAGATTTCTGAGTATGGCGCCTTTTTCCCTTTTTACAAGTTTTTAGATTTCTATTTATGGTTTATAAATTCTATGTTATTGTGTTATCATCAAATAGTTCATGGATATTGCTTGTAGAAGCTATCTTGAGTTTGATATTTGGTGATTTCATTCTTGAAGTTATTGAAATATGTTTGTTATTTGCCGATACTTGAATTGGTGACTATATTTAAATTCTAGTTCATTCTATCTATCATTTATCTTACTAACCTATTTATTTTAGTCTAGACTGACCCGTTTGTCTATACTATTATATTATTACCGAGTTACATTTCAAGGGCACAGAAGCTTCCTTAGTATTTTGTGAAACGGTCATGCTTTATCATTCTTCCTTTCTCGACCTTGCTCTCCGCTTCATCATCCTTTTGTGCAAAGAAAAAAAATAGCCTCTCTCGCTCCTCTTTTTTTCCGAACCAAAAAAATAACATAGCAGCCGATTTCATCCTTCTCTGCTCCACCCACAATTGTCGCCCACCGTCTCAGTCAGTTATTCTTTCGCACATTCTCTGCGTCTTGAGCTTTTCTTTATCTAACCCTAAATTCAATTGCGTCTGTTGAGTCAGGCAACTCTTCGAGCTGGTCGATTGGAGCTTCGCTAATCATCAACAGTTGATTTCTAACATAGGCCGTTCCCGATCATTTTTCTACCTCATTATTTGTGCCCTTCTCCTGATTAGCATATCAGTGACTCTGCGTAATCCACCGCTTCCTCCTAGTTATTGGAAAAAAAACATAGATTCAAGGTGCTGATTTAATATTTGGTATTTTTCACATTTAGTTTGGTATGCTTTTTTACTAAATTGATTTCTCAACTGTCTGTTTTTTTAACATTCTATAGTTATTAATTAATCAATTCTGAACTTGGATGTTAACCCCAAAATTTGCATCGTCCTATGCATTTGGAAGGTTAATTGGATGATGTTGCTATGAATCAGGTTTTAAGAATCATATCAACTCCTTTTTCTCTGATTTTTTGTTCAACTTATACATTAATTGACTAATTAGTTCACAAGATGGATAATTTATTACTTTTTATATTAAATTGGAACAATGATAACTAATTTAGATCAGAATTTCCCTACATGCTTTAGATTTTCATTGTTCGATTTTATTAACACTAAAATCAAAGCTATGAATATAGGAAATCATTGAATGTATATTTACAGTTTTTTTCCCATGCTGATAGTGTGAAACTCTCGTACTTTAAGTGCAATTTTCAAACATACAAGTTTATATAATGATTATTATATGCCGTTAACATAAGAAACCCTTTAATATCTTGGTAATGGCAGTATTATTTGTGAAATAAAATTCAAATTAAAATTTAATGAATTATTCCATTCTAGGGATAAAATGAACTAGACTTTTACAAGTACAATGCTTGCTTTTCTCAGTACCAAGCATAAAAAGTCAAAGTGTTGCATCAACGAATGACTTTGGACAACCACATACTTATGATATCGGTAAAGCCCATGGCCTACGGAATACAATGCTTTTTTCCAAGTTATAAAATAGATGTAAGTGAGCTACTTATGCTGCATTATGTAGTCAATGCTGAATATATCATTTCTTTATTGGATTATGATTTACAAAGTTTGCAGAGTTTCTACCAGGACTCCAGTATGTTTTACTAGTTTGTTCTTTTTATAACACACTTAAGAAAATATAGGGTTCAGTAAAATACTACAAACTACTCTTACTCTAATACTTTCAAAACAATATGGTCATGTTATCATTATCTTTTTTCTTGTATTACATGGAACTAATTGTACATGAAAGTTAATTCTCATATTACCTCATATTGCTTACACTACTCTATTTCATTTGTGATCAATAGTAAACAACTTATTGATGTAATCCATGGATTTTTATTTGAAGGATCCAATGTTTTTTCTTGTTTATTCCATTTTAAAATGGCACTGAAAAAATAACCAAGTTCAAACATAGATGACTTTTTTTGGATTATATTCTAGACAACGAGAATATGCATGTTTACCAATCCCTTTCATATCCATATTTGAGTTTAGGATCAAAATACAACTCTCACATGATAACGAAAGCACGACTCTTTAACTCATTCTACTGATCAATGTTTGAGCTCTACAATCAATGCTTATATAAAGGTAAAAAAATTCAGTGCACACTCTTATGAATTTGTATCCTTCTTCCCTCTATAATACATTGTTCAAAGAAGTTATGACCTTCTGCTACTACACTTTTTGGTGTTTATATGCTTTGGTAATTGCATAAATAAATTTTGTAAGAACTTCTAGCACCCTATGTTTATGGTTGGAGTGATTCATTGCATTTTAGTCACTAAAGGTAGCTCAAAGATTTTTTTGAATATTTGTATTCCATTGCAAACTATGATTACATAGTATAAAAAAATTATTATTTGAATGTACTACGACCAGGTATGATATTTTAGCAATTAAGGTTATTGATCCTGTGGAAACCAGATTTTTTATAAAAATCTACATCGTTTGTTTTTTAATTCAAGTCCATTCCGTCGATATACTCGTGCATGTACTTGGTTATATTTTGTTTACCTTAATTAGTGAAACTTTATTTCAGAATATTTGTGTCAGTTTAATATTAGCATTTCACTCAATTTACAGTCACTTAAGATTCGTTGCTTTATATTTTATTGTTATATTTACACCACCATTTGGGTCGTATGTAATCATAATTTGGTGATATTAACTAAAAATCACTAACTATCTTAATATCTTTGCATTAAGCATCAATTTTATTTCCTTATAAAAAATAGCAATTTGAACCAGTGCTGTGTATTGCAGCCATGCATGTCCAGCAATGAACTTAACTGTAACTCTACTTTCCACTCTCTCTTTGATGTCCAAATATAAGACTGCTACCATCAACACTGTGCTGCTATGGTTTCTGTAAGTATACTAACATTAAGCATTTTCAATTTGTTTTTCTAAAATATTCACAGTAAACTAACAGGTGACCATAGGCGTACTTGAAATTGGTGGCATTGAGAGCTTCATCGGCTTAATGTGAATTTACAACTTCCACTACTAAGGTAGCACGTCATATTTTCCCACACAATAATGTCATTAGCATGTATGCTTCTTTTCTACAACCATTTTCTGCAATATTCATTTACCAACAAAGCTGGATAAACTTTGAGGTCCAAAAAAAACATTAATTTTATTAAAAATATCATTTGCGCTTTTAACTGAATTTTATGCAACAAATAGTTCATTTTAAGTTTGATAAGTCTAATTTTCATACATATACTAATTCACAACACTCTTATAAGCCATTAGCTCATTTGTAGCATCCGCTTGCTTTTTGTTGATACTATCATACGATCAGCCTATATAATGCTATTCATGAATGGCTTTCGACATTGTGGCCATTGCGGTAACAAATGAATACCTTATTTGTTTAGTAGTGGCCAAGATTAAGTGCAAGAAATGGTAGCATATCTAAGGAAAGATTCAAGTTTTACTACAATAGAATTGATTGATAGGAGTTGTGTATTTGTCAAGATTGATTTAGCATGTTGTGTATATTCTCAAAATAATAAACATGTTCTTTGTTATGAGAATTCATGATTCTTAGCTCTTAATTACATCAAAAAAAATTACATAATAAAAACATAGCAAGATGGTGGTTCTCTTCAGTTTTTTTAACCTTATAAAAGCAATAAGTTGATTAAATGTTCTTGAATGTTACTATATTTCATACTCCATCAGAATTACAAAGATATTGTGCGTTTGATAAAGATTTATGCACTTTCAAGTGCATACAATATGTGTTATCTTATACATATGGATGTTGACAACATATGTGTAGTTTCTCATTGGTGCATTAGTCAAATTTTTGGTGTTGCTCTTATTTTTGTTAAAACAATTCCATTTATACTCGACTTTAATAAAATATGAATCAATTATGTGGTAATTGATTTTTATTGGTTTAAATCTCCATATTTGCTTTTCCTTTGAGGTTATTAAGTATTCAATGAAATTAAAGCCATGCCAGAAAAGAACAGTCATCACAAGGCTGAAAGCTATATAAGAAGGTCCAAATTCTAGCAAAAGATTATTATCAGATGGAAAAAGTATTTAGTTTTCCTAAACTAATGAAGGTAACGGTTTTTCTTTGCTTACTTTTTATACCTTCAATATAATATAGTTCCATTTTTGATTGGCCCGCAACCTAAATATACCATAAGTTCTAAATTAATCTGTAAATTAACATTGTTGCCATTTGATTAAGTTTTTAAACCATAAAAGCATGACCAATTCTATATGAAAATCTTCTACTCTAGAACGACATCATGTTTGAAATCCAAACCCTTAATGCCACATTTAATTTTTAATCGGTTCTAAAGGTAAATCTATTGAAGAATGAAATAACGGTCTAGGCTGTGATGTTTTCTCTACATCTAATGAATAATCAAATTGTTATAGTGGATATAATTTTGTCATTGAGAGTGGACTTTAAACATTAATATTTCAAAGGTATATATTGATCTATAAAATTGACAGTTCAATTAGATTTAACCAAACTCATACTTTACGATATGGGGGTAGTTAGGTTAAATACATGTTGTAATACTAGAATCTCACATGAGAATTTTCTTAGTGGATGAGTGCTTGCCTCCATGGGCTACCATCCTTATATTTCCAATATTACTTGGGCCCTTAGACGGAATAAATGCACCGACTAATGGTAAAAGGAACATCCTCATTTTACAATCCAATATCTTTTGAAGTGTTAACAGTTAGTTTACATAAAGTCAATAAAGATATTTAGATACTAAATTATACATTAGTTTTTCATTTTATTTTTACTTTCTATTCCCCTTTAGTGATATATGATTTTGATATATTAACAAATTTTGTAAAAAATCCCTTTAGATGATAAATCTAAGGAAATAAAAAATCCAACGCAGCGGAAAACAACCGGATCGTGATTGTAATGAGAAGAAACAAACAGAGATAAACACCAAAACAAATAGTCACAGATCTATGCAATGCGGAGAAATAAATAACACCAGTATTTATAGTGGTTCCACTACCGCGAGGCAGTTTACGTCCACGTGGAGAGAGAAGATTTTATTAATCACCAAAGGATTAGAGTTACAAGATTGATTCACATTTGGAGGTTATACATAAGAAGAATTTACAACACAGACAAAATTCTACAGTGTTTCAGCTCTCTAGGATGGCTACCATTGTTTTCCAAAAGCTCCACTATTTATAGAGTGAAGAAATGAGGAGAGGTTGATGCTATATAGCAGCCCTGGGGTTTGGTTTGGCATCCATCTGGTCTGGCACAATTTGGTTCGACATTCCTGGTTTGGCATACAACACTTGATCTTTGGTTCGGCAGAGCGCCGAGCGACAAATTTGGACCGGCATCTCCAAGATACTGAACCAAACATCTGCAGCGGCAAACTGGTTCGGCATACCATGGCACATCTTGACTAACATCTCTCCTATTGGAGCCGCATGCTCAAATACCGAACGAAAAATTTCGTTCGGCATTCCCAAATGCCGCTCCATAATCATCGGACGAAACAACTCGTTCGACACTTCCACTTTACCGAACGAAACTCACTCTAGCTTCTTTCCAAAGATTCTCCTCAGTTCCACCGAATGAGTTCCTCTATCCAATGAGTTCCTCCACCAAACAAAACTGCTCCTCCTTTTCTTTCCTTTTTCCTCTTTGTTCGGTAAGGCCACAACTCTTCTTCGTTCGGCAAATCTGGAGCTAGGGTTTCGCTTCTTCCTTTGAGTTGAATTCAGATATCAAATTCAACAATCTCCACCTTGATACCGAATTGCAAACAAGCCTTCCAACATCATCTACATCTTCATACTCCAAGTAATGGAAACTTACCCAATGAGCTTCGGCAATGCCATCACGCATTATACTCTGTCAACATACTCCGGCAAGGCCACCCCTCGTCAACAAAACAAATAATAAATAAAGTATTTTAAGGTAATTTTAAAGGATTTATGGAATGATTAAAGGTTTAATGATATAGAGTCGATCAAATAACTTGACTGTCTTATGGGTATCAAAGAGAGTGTCTGGGCTTGAGTTTGGAAAACTAGATTCTTACTCTCCCTGGCTATTCGGACTGGCCCAATGGAGGGAATAGTATATTTGGTTTACTTGGATCAAAGTTTCCAAAGTATAAAGATATAATTTCTAAATATAAATAACTTAGATTTTGTGGAGCTAATCTTCTTGTACTCGGTGTTAAAGCCTGAAGATGGAACTCGAACTATTCATGGATTTAAAAGGTGATTTTGCCGTTATTCCGCTCATGGTATTTGTTAAATACGGGAATTGATGTTGAGTAAAATTAGATGATTTCTATAGATTCTGCTCACTTAATATTTACTGGTTTTGGATTAACATCCTAGATAACATGGTTTAACTCAATCAAATTTTCGAGTTTTGAGTTAAGAAATCTTTGTAAAGATTTAAATAAATGATTTGGAATTATTTTAATTTCTATATTGAATTAATTGTTTTGGTTTTGTAGTAAACTATGTCTTAAATAACATCGTTTTTTGACCCATTTAAAAGTTATGTTTCAGAAATAAGAAATCTTTGTTAAGATTTAATAAATGGTTTGGAAATATTTTCTTAAGTAAAAGGTGAATTGATTTGGAATTATTCCAAGATTAAAAGGGTTTAAATTTACCAAATGCTTTGATAAATGAGGCTTAATGATTCCATATACTGTTAAGAAGATAAAGGAATAATTAAATGAATATATCTCTAAGAGATATTTAGGAATGAATAAAAAGATGAATTATATCGATTGATGATTGATAGTCATATACGTACTTAACATCTTTTTAATTGATGATTTGTTCGAAGGTACTAGGATCGAATTTGGGTAACTCCTATCTAAAAACCACTTTGAACCAATGTATACGTTCGAAAGTGAAGACATGTTGAAGATGATGATTATAGAAGACCAACGATCTTTATAGCCAAAAGATTGCTTATCGAAAATCTTTGGGCTGGTCTCAATATAGAGACATTTATTATAACGGCGGTCCTATCCTGTTTCGAAATCCTTCAGATTGCGAGGACTACTTGCTACTAATGGTAGTAGGAGGAGTGCCATCGATTTCACTCAATCCCAGAATGAACTTGTAAGGATGAGTGTTTAACATTGCATTTCTAAATCATGAACATTGATTTTAACAAACATACATCTATGGGTGGCGTATGAGGCAACTCCTATTAGCTTAACACCCTTCTTTGAGACATACGAACTCGGATGTTATATTTTTGTAGAAGTCAATTAGTGATAAATGAAAATGGAAATGTGGAATTCAGAGTTGAACTAGTTGGTTAGTTAGAGCATAGCCTTACGAGCCTCACATCCCTGGAATGATGCGTGATACTATGTGGTCTAAAGTACACGCATTCGGGCTATTGGTTTATGTATACAGTGGTGTCCAGTAGGGGACCTATCGCGGGAGGGCATCTCTAAAGGAATTTATTGCCCCATTTATTTGAATACAGTAGCTAGCTTGCGAAAAGTTATAAGGTTACCAGATATTGGTAGTGTAGCAAGCACAGTTCCATGTGACTTACTTGAGAAAAGCAATTAAGGCATCGTGGGAACTATGTTTGCTATTCGTGGATCGAAGAAAAAGGGCACTGGTTCCCTATCATGTTGGAAATTCCAAATCCAATACGAGCTTGATGGTTTTGATTGTATTCCCAAAATAGCTGTAATGCTTTGCAAACATTTCCGCTACCCCTTCAGCTTCATATATTCCATCTGGTATATTCCGTTGACCTAGTCCGGATATATTACCGTAGACTTAGTCCGGATATTGATACTTTGTTTTGATATATTACTTGAAAAGTGTTTTCAGAAGAATGTCATTAATAAGAATATCAAAGTGTTTTTCAGTATAAAGTATTTTAGTTATCATAAGTTAAAAACCCATCCGTATTTATGTGTGGGTGTGGTCTTATGAGATACCCTTCATTCCAAAGGTTTTTATTTACATCAGCATTTAAAATTTCGAGTATCACACGATGGTTTATCAAGCGTGATCCGCGAAATTTTCCAATAATCGGGTCAGATCTAAGTAGTTTTGGTTTAGTTGAAGACGCTTGGGGTTTCCAAAGGAGAGCTGGAGATCTTCATCTATGTATGACGTATTCTGTTATCCGCTACATCTATTGCAATTGTTTTATTTTTCAACATTTGTAAGGACATGGGTTTACAACTGTCCAGTATGAATCTAGGTTAGAATTTGATATTTTATTCAAAAATTTCCGCTTTAAATATTTTATATTGAAATAATATATGTTATTCCATTCGTGTGAGATTCTGTTCGATCTTTATTTTCTTTTTCCCTAACAATCCTGCTTTTTGGCACTTGGATTTGCTGCACAGGGTTGTATTAGTGTCGATTTTCATGAGTTGAAATCCCATCATTACATTTTGTATCAAAGCTTAGGTTGAGAAAACACCTAGGCTTTGGATGGGGTAAAACTCATTATAGATAGGATTAGTAATACCCTAGATTGAGTAACTCATTAGAGATACGGTTAGTAACAACTAGAATGAGTTTTGAGAGTATTATATATATGAGCATGTATTTGTTATTTGGTATAAAAATGTTTTGTGTTGATTTATCTATTGAGTGTTTTATAGATTCTGGTCGATGCGCCTGATTACCGTTATCGATAGGAATTTCTAAACACTTAAACAAGGCAAACCGACACACTGTTTTAAAAGGATTATATTTTAAGTATAAAGGAATAGCTTTTGAAAGATATAGATATTTATGTGGGTCGGTTTATTGTTCCGAAAATGATAATATGTAGTTATTACCATTCGTTGATTGTGAACACCTTGTGAATTAAGTTTCACGATTTGACTATAAGATGTTTATAATAATATTGGGTTAAGTTTAATGAATAATAAATAAGCATGTAGTATAAAATTTTTATTTTATAAAATTATTTTTCCTAAAAATATGGATATAAAAGATATGTTATATAAATTTTAAGAAAATAAATTTTGGGTATTTTGGAGTAGAATTATAAAAATTCTAAAAGGAGTAAGTTAATATAAGATGATTTTATCAAGGGATTTTTAAAATGGATTTTATGAACAAAACAATCTCTAATGGATTTTTAAAAAGAAATTTCAAATAAGAAATTTAAAAAATAAGAAAGCCTTAGATGATAACTAGTTTGAGTGATTCGAAAATAACTAAAAATGGACAAGAGATATGTTCAGAAGGTAAACGCTTCTCTTATGTATTACCCTTCTTGTTAAAGAGATATAAAATACTATTGGTAGTACCCAGTTCCTTGGTATTATTTAGAGTTAGTTGATCAATATAATTTTCTAAAATTAAAAAGGCATAATGCGAATCATTAATTTACAAATTAATGGTTGTTAATTTTTATCAAAGTGTATTATCTTAATTGATAAGCATGGGTATGCTTTGATCTTTAGAATTAATGTTTAAAGTATTCAATGAATGGTTTTGGGCTTGTAGTAAAAGATGTTTTTGCAACATTTGTTTTTTAAAACCCTTGAAAGGTACTTTGAAAGAAATCTTATGGGTATGTTTACATCTTCAATAATGGTATTTTAAAGATAATAACAAGTATTAGAGTCTTTTATATAAAGATAGAAAATGTTATAAGTTCAAATTTATAAAAGAAATGGAGATTATTATAACAATCTTTTGGTAATAATTATTTTAATCTCTTGGATTGTATTTTAAAAGTAAGAAAAAAACCTGTTAAATATACTTATAGCATTTGAATAAGTATTAAAATTGGTATAAGTAAAGAGAATATATATATACACACACACACACACACACACACACACACACACACACACATATATAAAGGAAGTTTTAATGAACAAAAGAGCGTTAATTGATAAAGTAAGTTTAATTAATAAAGCGTGTTTTCACATTTGATATTAGCTAATGGAAGTTTATGGCTATTTATCAGTTTAATGAATTATTTTGAAAATAAGTTTTCTAGAAACTATTAAGATATGTTTAGAAATCTATTATAATAAAAAGATATTTATCTTTTGAATAGAAATGTGTTTTTAAGTAGAAATATTTGGGAATAAAAATGTAAAACGGTTATGTATAAAGAAGTATCTTTATAAAAGTTTATGAATTGATTTCATAAATATTTTTGGAAGATTAATAAGTACATATGAGGTACGTAGATCATTTCATCGTAAGATTTTGATCTAAGATTCAAGTATGGAACTTTGAGATGTTTACACCAGCCAGAAAGAGATTTTATCCCTCGATTCTTGACGGTGAACATTGATGAGGATTTATGATTAGATACTTGAGTTTTCTATCATAGTTGAGGGCTATGTAAGGGAAACAAAGTTATCTGATCAAGAAACCTGATCAGAGTCTGCAGTAGAGGATCGTGAGATTAATACTAGTTCGGAAGTAAAGTTGTGGATTCGAATAGTAGATCGAATCAGCTATTACATATGGATGATCTATATATGTCATATAGATGTAAGTTAAAAAATAAATATTTTAGGAAAATACCTATGGGTTCTGTTTTGGTGTAATTTCTAGGACGAAATTCTTTTAAGAGGGGAAGAACGTAACGACCTAGAATTTCACTACTTTGTTTTGTGAATATTTGATTAATTTTAAATATCCAATATATAATTTTTATAATGAAAATAAACTCATTTTAATTAACCAATAATGATGGTGATATTTTTTTCAAAATTTGTTTACCAAATTAAATAGTTCATAGAAAAACATAAAATATGACCGAAGAACGTTTTTCAAAATTACGACTTTTCGACACTAGAAAGTTATCGGTAACGTTGTCCGTATTTATGCACTATATATAAGAGTTGATTGACTAGATAATAATACACATAGAAATGAATTATCTCATAATAATTATATACATAAAAGAAAGTGATGTGACTAGACATAATAATTATATATATGTATTTAAAAGAAAGTGATGTGACTAGACATAATAATTATATATATATATATATATACATATGTATGTATTAAAAAGAAAGTGATGTGACTAGACATAATAATTATACATATATAAGAAAGTGATGTGTCTGGGCATAATAATTATATATATAAAAGAAAGTGATATGACTAGACATAATGATTATATATATAAGAAAGTGATGTGACTGGACATAATAATTATATACATTAAAGAAAATGATGTGACTAGATATAATACTGCACATAATAATTATATATATGTGTATATATAAAAGAAAATGATGTGACTAAACATAACAATTATATATATAATAAAGTGATGTGACTAAACATAATAATTATATATTGAAAAGAGAGTGATGTGACTAAACATAATTATATATATATTATAAAATATTGTGATGTGATGTTTCATGTAAATATCATGATATTTTAAAGGCTAACTTTCCCCTATAAATACACATACTCTCCCTCTCATATTTCACACTCTGCACTTCTTCCACTTCTCACTTTCTTTATTCATTCTCTTCTCTTCTTTAATGGCTTAGTGTAACGACCCGTGTGAATTCGATATTTAAAATGAATTAAATTAATAAGATTTTTAATTTAAATTTAGAAAGAAGTAAAAATCTTATTTATTTATATGAAAGAGAATGTTGAAATTAGATGTTTCAAGGGTAATTAAAATTTACAAATTGAATTATATATTGCAATTTTATTGTAATAGTAGAAATTGTTGCATTTTGATATAAGGTTAGAAATAAGTAAATAAAGGCAAGTATTGAATTCATCAATGAAGATAAAAAATTTATTTAGTACAATCCCTTTTATTAACTAGTGTAAGGTGTTAATTAATTGAAAGGTGAAAATTTGAAAATAGACTCAAATTGTATGTTAGATAATAAATTGCAATAATTAAAGTTAGTAATAAATGGAAAACGGAATACCAATTAATTTATGAAGTGAATATAAGGGAATGTAACAAATTTGAATAAGAAATGCTAATTGTGCATTAAGTGAAGGAATGAAGCCTAGATGGAATAATTAAAAGGGATTTAGAATTTTAATGTGTATGGGTGCATATAATTAAGGGGAAATAAAAGGGTAAGTAATTATAAGGGTCAACAAATTTATTGGAAATCAAACCCATTTAAAAGGGTAAGTAATTATGATGAATTGATATAAACGTTACTTTACCGATTATTAATAAAGTAACGGCAGTGTAAAGGAAGTAAGTGAAGATATGCATTAATGAATGAATATAGAAATATATTGCAGTAAAATAGGAATAAGTGAGAATCGATTGAAATATAAAATGATATTGGGTATTACAAGTATGAGTTTAGAAAATAATTACAAGATATAAGTGAAATAAGATGCATAGAAAAGTTGGTTAATTGTAAAGTGATGAATGATGTAATAAAGGAATGAAATCCAGATAAATTAACCTAATTGGGACCTTAATTAATGATTTAAAAAGATGACTGACTAATAGAATAACTTATAATCTAAGGAAATCAAGTAGTACGTTAATTTGAAATAAATTTATAAATTCATTTATAGAATGTAATATAATTCAATGTTAAATGTCAATTTATTTAATAGTAAGATTGTAAATCAATAAATGAAGTTATGAAGATTTCAAATTTTAATTTATAACAATTTATGGGAAATCGACTACAATTAATTGACATATAAAATTTGTTAAATCATTTTAAATATTGAGAAAATAGTACTAAATCGATTGCAATAGACATAAATAAATTTTTACGTTAATGTTAATATAAAGTACTTTTTGAAAATAACGTCAAATTCATTTATGGAGATTTAGTTAAATGGGAACTTTGATTTTGAGAAATAAAAGCGTATTAATGTGACTAAAGGTTAGAGTACGATTATTGTATATTGCCTATTTTGGTAGCTTATTAATTTACAATTTTGGAATCAGTGACAATAATTTTTAATTGAGTATTGCGTTAATGTTAATTAAAGTAGTATTTGTAACAATGTTAAGATTTTCGTATAGGATAGTTTGTTGTAATATAAGACTTGGAAATAAAGTTATTAACGTATTGGAAAACAATTACATTTAATGAAATTAAATGTTGAAATATTACATAGATAAGAATTTAGATGAAATGGATTAATTTATGAAATAAAATGGTAAGTAATTATAATATTGTTATTAATAATAGACGTTACTTTAAGGATAATTAATGTAGTAACGTAAGGTGAAAATGTAAATTAAAAGGGAAACGTAAAATTTATTTAAGGTAGTAATTTATGAATTGGGAATAAAATTCAAATGTTATATTAGGCTGTAAATCAATTTGGGAATAAATTTTTATTTAATTGGGGTAAATTGATATATACTAATGTTAAATATATACATAAGATGATGATTGATTTAATAAAGAGAATTGAATACGAATGGTATAAAATTTCATTTGAAATAAGATTTTATAATTTATTGAATTTACTTTAATTAAAGGTAAACACTAAATTTTTTGCAATAAATCTTTATTTGATATGGAGGTTTGGTTTATAAATTTGAAGCTAATTGCAATCAGAAATGATAGGAATGGTAAGTTGACCATTTATTCATAATAAGATCTAAAAATCAAATAAACGGATTATTGGAATTTAAATTTGACAAATTGTGAATTCATTTAAATTCGGATCCTTCTGTCTATTCCAACTTCATATATAAATACCCCGCTAAACCCTAGCCTCCGCCTATTCTCATTTGTCTGCGCGTAAAATTTCATCAGCTCCTTCTCCTCCTCAATGGCAGACAAACAAATCTTAGATCCAAATAAAAATTCCAAACCAAATCAAAATCTAAAATTCAAACTTCTCAGAAAAATATGGAAGCAAAACGCATGAGGAAGAGAGGGAAAGAAAGGGGGATGATGTGGCGCTTGAAGGTGTTCTTTTATTTCTATTCTTTTTTTTCTTTTTTTTTGAAATTTCAATCACCATTAATGCGTATAACTTTCTGGTACGAACTCTATTTCATGCGAGATTTTTTTTGTTAGGATCGTAATAAAATTCCAGATCTTTTGACACTGGTTTGGACAGATTTGGAGACCGTCGAATTTTTGGGTTTAAATCGGATTTAAATTCGATTTAAATTCAAAAGGTGAGTGTTTTAACCCACTCACAATTTCTAAAATTTCTTGTGTTTGTTAAATTAATTTTAGATATGGGTAGAAATTTTTTATGACTGTTTGGCATGTTTTATTCACTATTTTTGTTTAAACGTATTTATTTAATATAACTGTAAATTTATTTATTTATTGCATATAAATTTGACAGTTAGAATTTATTTAATTGCATATTAACTGCGAGTCATAGTTATGTTAAATTTTTATTTCATATTAACTGCCAGTTAAATTTACGTTTATTTTTGCATATAAACTGCCAATTAATAGTTATTAAATTTATTTTGAGTATAAACTGATAATTGATACCATTATTTATCACCTGTTATGTATTGATGATTGTTTGAAATTGGATGATGACTGTGATAAATGGATGTATGATTTGATGGATGAATGGATGATTAATTTTATTAATTGCAAGTTGCTATGCATTTCATTCATTCGAGATTGCGGTTTGAAATGATATATAACCCCATTATTTATTTATTTTAGATTGCGGATTGAAATGATAAACATCCGTATCACTTGACCATAGGATAGAAAATTATATACAGGCACCGCGGTAAATATATAAAATTATTTTTGAAATGTTTTTCTATGGTGTTGTAAAGTTATATATATATGGTTTACGAGATATTGATTTGGTTATTGATAAAGGCTAGTATATATATATATATATATATATATAGTAATTTCCGGTTTTTAAGCTTTGTATAAATTTGATTTGAAGTTTAAATAAAGTTTGATTTTAAGATCAAATAAGATTAAACATTTATTTAAAATTTAATTTCTGGAGTTTTATGACTTAAATGAGAATAGATTTGGAAGATGAATATTAAGTTAAATTGAAATTTAATAAAAATTAGAATTTTCAAAGGATATGATTTTTATAACTTGATTTTTGTGTAAAGTGATTTTAATGAATATCAGGTTGATTAAATGAATATATAATAAATTGAAAGATGATCCAGTTATATGAAGTTAAAGGTTTTCTTAAATTTTATTGAATTCATTAAGCAAACATTTCAAGTCTAAATAATAAGTAACTGAATTTGATATATATATATGGAATTGTCAAATGAGTCTTTTTGAAATGGTGAAATATTTAAAGCCTTGAAACATAAGAATTGAAATGGTATTTGGAAGTTTAAATCGATATTTGAAATTGATTTTTGAAATCTAAAGAAGATATTTTGTTTATAAAAGTAATTTAATATTTAACCATTTAAGAGATGGAAATTTTGTTTCAAAGCTATGTTTTCAAGGTAGTATAATTTGGAAATATTATATTCAAGAGCTTTGATTTCTAAATATTTTACTTTGGAAACCCTATGATTTTGGAAAGAATATATATTGGAAAATAAATGATATCGTATTGATTTGGGGTTTTAAGAATAAATGATATCGGGTTTATATGGGTTTTAAATGGATATTTTATTATGGTTTTAAAAGTATAATTTTTTTAAATAACCGCGGTGTTATAATAACGATTGGTTGGCAAAGAGACAGGGATCGGATATGGACATACTCTCTGTCGATACCGAAAACCACTTTGACTAACCGTGTACGCGGTGGAGATTCCAGAATGAAGTAGGTTGGTGGCGACGTTTCCTGTAAGGTAAATACGTGGACCCAACTCCCGTGAGTTGGCATAAGGTGGCTAAAACAGGAGCGATTGACGGGTTAATGAGGTAGCACCTCTGATCGGACACTTCCCTTCGATACTATACTCTGATTTTGGATTTATTCGGTGGCCACCTTCATTTTTGATTTCTTTGATGTGGGGAGTTTGTTCGAGGTGGGCGGCAGCTGCGCTCTACGCGTTTCCATCGGCCCGGAAGCGTAATTGGTATATCTAACCTGGCATTGCCTAGTTGTGCCGTGTCACCTACCCTACCGCGCCTTTACTACGAGTTTCTATTTGTGTTGTACCTATGGAGTATCCTCTTGTAGCCTCCCGATCATGAGGTATTACGGTACTGTATAGACTATTGGCATTATTTGTGTTAAGGGCTATATGGGTAACCCCTTAACGCTATTAAAAAGTAAGTTTATTTTACAAATAGACACTATTATAATAGCGCAATATACTATATAGTAAATAATTTAACGGATCCTTAGGAGATGTAAATCCCGAGCATCTCTTGAGTTACTGCACTCATATTTATTTCTGTTAATTTAACTTACATAAGATCTTTTAGTTCTGACTCGAGTGTTTTGTCTTTTCAATTCGCTCGGGTCAGTCCGAGCGTTTCAGGATTTGAAGATTTAGCTCTAGAGGACGAAGACGAAGACGTATATTATTATTATTTATACTAGTGCACTACACACTGTTCCGCTGCATTGTTGTTGGTATGTGTAACTCTGATATGTATTATATGAATGTTTTGTAAACAGATTTATAAACTCTATATTTTATAATTATAATTTATCCTTCCGCTGCGAGATTCTGTTTTCTTTTATTTCTTTCTTATTTTTCTTATTTACCCCATAACAATCCGCCCTTCCGTATGGATTGAATCGGCATGTGTAAATCGTGCGAAAAGGCGGGACGTTACAGTTGGTATCAGAGCTTTGGTTTAGCGATAAACCTTAGCTTTGTGGGGTTTGACTCTTTACTAATAGGGTAGTAATACCCTATGGGAGTCGCTGAGTGTATATATATGAGGGAGCGTATTTGTTAGTGTTATAAAAAGGTTTTTATATTGTGTTAATCTGTTCCGTTCGTATTTATAAATTCTGGTTGGTGCATGGGGCGCTATGACATCAATAGGGATTTCTAAACACTTAATAGGACAGACCGACATAATATTTGTTTTTAATATAGGTGAATGAAATAATTTTACCTATTATATTTTTTATAAAATAATTTTTCAAAATAATATCTATATTTGGCTGTAATAGATTAGTCGTTAGGTAATAAAGTGTATAATTAATAATTGAAATAAGATTGAAAAATAAAATCAATGAAATTTGGGAATTTAGAACTTAAGTTCCGGGGTTTTTGAAAACTTCTTTCAAATGATTTGGAATATAATAATATTGTTATAAGTATTTTCTGATATAAATGTTTAATATAATTTAAAAGAAATTGTTTTAAAGAAGATTTTTGGAGAAAATAAGTTTTGTACTTTCCTCTCTGTCGCTGGAAAATAGTTTCGGTGATGAGTGCACGCATCATCGACATTCATTTTCGAGTTTCGAAGTGGGAAGGCCACTGTAGTAATTAACTGCAGAATCGTTAAGAAATTTTGTCGTTTTAATTATAATTGGATATATATGTTAAGCGTAGATATCTATCTATTATTTTAAATGATTTAAAATTAAACCCGGTATTTGGTTCTTAGGTTCCAGTTAATTAATTGGACAATTAAGTGTAGCAAATTTGAACCTTTAAGTAAAGTAAAAATGGTATTAAATGAAATTGGAAATTTGTAACTTATGAAATAAAGATTACTATTATTGAACTTTAATTTAATTTAAGGAAATAGAACAAACTTGTATAACTTTCAATTATACTCTTAAATAACATATATAACTTACCAAATATTAAAAGTTGAAATGTTTAATAGGAAATGTAATGAAAATTGTACAAGTAAAAGTAGGAAATGAAGTATTCAATGAATTTGCTATTATAAATGAGAATTTAATGTTATAAACTTAAGTTATAAATTGAAATTTTACCTAATTAAAGGTAAGTATTATAATTAGATGATTTTAAAACTTAAGTAAATAGAATGAAATTCTATAATAAATGAAACTGTGAGAATTAAATGAATAAAATTTAGAAATGCATAAATGGAATGCAATAAAAAGAAACTTACATGACATTAAAAATAAATATTGTAAGTAATAAATGAAAATAAATGAGGTAATCACTCAATTAATGAAAGAAAGGAAATCAAACAACTAAAGTATGAAATAAAGATTTATAATAAGTTAAATTGATTCTTGGGTTGAATTGTTATTGTTTGATTGGTTGGGTAAGGAAATTTGAAATTGTTGGATGAATAAATAATTTATTTTGTTCCATCTAAGACTGTTGAGTATATAATGCACTTGATAGTTATTTTCATTCCGTACAGTTTCAAATTTGAACCCGAACAACTGTTTGTTTGTTTGATTGAATGGTTGCTTTGTTATAGGTGTGTGCTGTTTGTGAAATTGATGGTTGTTGTATTGATTAGTTGTTAATGATTGAAACCACTTAATTTTTTTTTCACTTTACATAAATTGTAACCCTTTGGATTATATAAGAAAATGCGGTATCTTAGAAATATTTTGAAAATGTTTTTCCAAACTTTAATAATTTAAATATAAAGGATTAAATAGTTATAAATTAGGATCTCTTATTTGAAGTAATTAATTTTGTAAATTTAATTGTTTATAAGTTAAATATTTTGAATAAGATGTATTGTATTTAATTCTTCTTTTCCCTTCTTTTCCATTTCAGGGACGAAAAGTTTTGAGTGGGGGAGAGTGTAACGACCCGTGTGAATTCGATATTTAAAATGAATTAAATTAATAGGATTTTTAATTTAAATTTAGAAAGAAGTAAAAATCTTATTTATTTATATGAAAGAGAATGTTGAAATTAGATGTTTCAAGGGTAATTAAAATTTACAAATTGAATTATATATTGCAATTTTATTGTAATAGTAGAAATTGTTGCATTTTGATATAAAGTTAGAAATAAGTAAATAAAGGCAAGTATTGAATTCATCAATGAAGATAAAAAATTTATTTAGTACAATCCCTTTTATTAACTAGTGTAAGGTGTTAATTAATTGAAAGGTGAAAATTTGAAAATAGATTCAAATTGTATGTTAGATAATAAATTGCAACAACTAAAGTTAGTAATAAATGGAAAATGGAATACCAATTTATTTATGAAGTGAATATAAGGGAATGTAACAAATTTGAATAAGAAATGCTAAATGTGCATTAAGTGAAGGAATGAAGCCTAGATGGAATAATTAAAAGGGATTTAGAATTTTAATGTGTATGGGTGCATATAATTAAGGGGAAATAAAAGGGTAAGTAATTATAAGGGTCAACAAATTTATTGGAAATCAAACCCATTTAAAAGGGTAAGTAATTATGATGAATTGATATAAACGTTACTTTACCGATTATTAATAAAGTAACGGCAGTGTAAAGGAAGTAAGTGAAGATATGCATTAATGAATGAATATAGAAATATATTGCAATAAAATAGGAATAAGTGAGAATCGATTGAAATATAAAATGATATTGGGTATTACAAGTATGAGTTTAGAAAATAATTACAAGTTATAAGTGAAATAAGATGCATAGAAAAGTTGGTTAATTGTAAAGTGATGAATGATGTAATAAAGGAATGAAATCCAGATAAATTAACCTAATTGGGACCTTAATTAATGATTTAAAAAGATGACTGACTAATAGAATAACTTATAATCTAAGGAAATCAAGTAGTACGTTAATTTGAAATAAATTTATAAATTCATTTATGGAATGTAATATAATTCAATGTTAAATGTCAATTTATTTAATAGTAAGATTGTAAATCAATAAATGAAGTTATGAAGATTTCAAATTTTAATTTATAACAATTTATGGGAAATCGACTACAATTAATTGACATATAAAATTTGTTAAATCATTTTAAATATTGAGAAAATAGTACTAAATCGATTGCAATAGATATAAATAAATTTTTACGTTAATGTTAATATAAAGTACTTTTTGAAGATAACGTCAAAATTCATTTATGGAGATTTAGTTAAATGGGAACTTTGATTTTGAGAAATAAAAGCGTATTAATTTGACTAAAGGTTAGAGTACGATTATTGTATATTGCCTATTTTGGTAGCTTGTTAATTTACAATTTTGAAATCAGTTACAATAATTTTTAATTGAGTATTGCGTTAATGTTAATTAAAGTAGTATTTGTAACAATGTTAAGACTTTCGTATTGCATAGTTTGTTGTAATATAAGACTTGGAAATAAAGTTATTAACGTATTGGAAAACAATTACATTTGATGAAATTAAATGTTGAAATATTACATAGATAAGAATTTAGATGAAATGGATTAATTTATGAAATAAAATGGTAAGTAATTATAATATTGTTATTAATAATAGACGTTACTTTAAGGATAATTAATGTAGTAACGCAAGGTGAAAATGTAAATTAAAAGGGAAACATAAAATTTAGTTAAGGTAGTAATTTATGAATTGGGAATAAAATTCAAATGTTATATTAGGCTGTAAATCAATTTGGGAATAAAATTTTATTTAATTGGGGTAAATTGATATATACTAATGTTAAATATATACATAAGATGATGATTGATTTAATAAAGAGAATTGAATACGAATGGTATAAAATTTCATTTGAAATAAGATTTTATAATTTATTGAATTTACTTTAATTAAAGGTAAACACTAAATTTTTTGCAATAAATCTTTATTTGATATGGAGGTTTGGTTTATAAATTTGAAGCTAATTGCAATCAGAAATGATAGGAATGGTAAGTTGACCATTTATTCATAATAAGAACTAAAAATCAAATAAATGGATTATTGGAATTTAAATTTGACAAATTGTGAATTCATTTAAATTCGGATCCTTCTGTCTATTCCAACTTTATCTATAAATACCCCGCTAAACCCTAGCCTCCGCCTATTCTCATTTGTCTGCGCGTAAAATTTCATCAGCTCCTTCTCCTCCTCAATGGCAGACAAACAAATCTTAGATCCAAATAAAAATTCCAAACCAAATCAAAAGCTAAAATTCAAACTTCTCAGAAAAATATGGAAGCAAAACACATGAGGAAGAGAGGGAAAGAAAGGGGGATGATGTGGCGCTTGAAGGTGATCTTTTATTTCTATTCTTTTTTTCTTTTTTTTTTGAAATTTCAATCACCATTAATGCGTATAACTTTCTCCTACGAACTCTATTTCATGCGAGATTTTTTTTGTTAGGATCGTAATAAAATTCCAGATCTTTTGACACTGGTTTGGACAGATTTGGAGACCGTCGAATTTTTGGGTTTAAATCGGATTTAAATTCGATTTAAATTCAAAAGGTGAGTGTTTTAACCCACTCACAATTTCTAAAATTTCTTGTGTTTGTTAAATTAGTTTTAGATATGGGTAGACATTTTTTATGACTGTTTGGCATGTTTTATTCACTAGTTCTGTTTAAACGCATTTATTTAATATAACTGTAAATTTATTTATTTATTGCATATAAATTTGACGGTTAGAATTTATTTAATTGCATATTAACTACCAGTCATAGTTATGTTAAATTTTTATTTCATATTAACTGACAGTTAAATTTACGTTTATTTTTGCATATAAACCGCCAATTAATAGTTATTAAATTTATTTTGAATATAAACTGATAATTGATACCATTATTTATCACCTGTTATGTATTGACGATTGTTTGAAATTGGATGATGACTGTGATAAATGGATGTATGATTTGATGGATGAATGGATGATTAATTTTATTAACTGCAAGTTGCTATGCATTTCATTCATTCGGGATTGCGGTTTGAAATGATATATAACCGCATTTTTTATTTATTTATTTTAAATTGCGGATTGAAATGATAAACATCCGTATCACTTGACCATAGGATAGAAAATTATATACAGGCACCGCGGTAAATATATAAAATTATTTTTGAAATGTTTTTCTATGGTGTTGTAAAGTTATATATATGTTGTTTATGAGATATTGATTTGGTTATTGATAAAGGCTATTATATATATATAGTAATTTCCGGTTTTTAAGCTTTGTATAAATTTGATTTGAAATTTAAATAAAGTTTGATTTTAAGATTAAATAAGATTAAACATTTATTTAAAATTTAATTTCTGGAGTTTTATGACTTAAATGAGAATAGATTTGGAAGATGAATATTAAGTTAAATTGAAATTTAATAAAAATTAGAATTTTTAAAGGATGTGATTTTTATAACTTGATTTTTGTGTAAAGTGATTTTAATGAATGTCAGGTTGATTAAATGAATATATAATAAATTAAAAGATGATCTAGTTATATGAAGTTAAAGGTTTTCTTAAATTATATTGAATTCATTAAGCAAACATTTCAAGTCTAAATAATAAGTAACTGAATTTGATATATATATGGAATTGTCAAATGAGTCTGTTTGAAATGGTGAAATATTTAAAGCCTTGAAACATAAAAATTGAAATGGTATTTGGAAGTTTAAATCGATATTTGAAATTGATTTTTGAAATCTAAAGAAGATATTTTGTTTATAAAAGTAATTTAATATTTAACCATTTAAGAGATGGAAATTTTGTTTCAAAGCTATGTTTTCAAGGTAGTATAATTTGGAAATATTATATTCAAGAGTTTTGATTTCTAAATATTTTACTTTGGAAACCCTATGATTTTGGAAAGAATATATATTGGAAAATAAATGATATCGTATTGATTTGGGGTTTTAAGAATAAATGATATCGGGTTTATATGGGTTTTAAATGGATATTTTATTATGGTTTTAAAAGTATAATTTTTTTAAATAACCGCGGTGTTATAATAACGATTGGTTGGCAAAGAGACCGGGATCGGATATGGACATACTCTCTGTCGATACCGAAAACCACTTTGACTAACCGTGTACGCGGTGGAGATTCCAGAATGAAGTAGGTTGGTGGCGACGTTTCCTGTAAGGTAAATACGTGGATCCAACTTCCGTGAGTTGGCATAAGGTGGCTAAAATAGGAGCGATTGACGGGTTAATGAGGTAGCACCTCTGATCGGACACTTCCCTTCGATACTATACTCTGATTTTGGATTGATTCGGTGGCCACCTTCATTTTTGATTTCTTTGATGTGGGGAGTTTGTTCGAGGTGGGCGGCAGCTGCGCGCTGCGCGTTTCCATCGGCCCAGAAGCGTAATTGGTATATCTACCCTGGCATTGCCTAGTTGTGCCGTGCCACCTACCCTACCGCGCCTTTACTACGAGTTTCTATTTGTGTCGTACCTATGGAGTATCCTCTGGTAGCCTCCCGATCAGGAGGTATTACGGTACTGTATAGACTATTGGCATTATTTGTGTTAAGGGCTATATGGGTAACCCCTTATCGCTATTAAAAAGTAAGTTTATTTTACAAATAGACACTATCATAATAGCGCAATATACTATATTGTAAATAGTTTAACGGATCCTTAGGAGATGTAAATCCCGAGCATCTCTTGAGTTACTGCACTCATATTTATTTCTGTTAATTTAACTTACATAAGATCTTTTAGTTCTGACTCGAGTGTTTTGTCTTTTCAATTCGCTCGGGTCAGTCCGAGCGTTTTAGGATTTGAAGATTTAGCTCTAGAGGACGAAGACGTATATTATTATTATTTATACTAGTGCACTACACACTGTTCCGCTGCATTGTTGTTGGTATGTGTAACTCTGATATGTATTATATGAATGTTTTGTAAACATATTTATAAACTGTATATTTTATTATTATAATTTATCCTTCCACTGCGAGATTCTGTTTTCTTTTATTTCTTTCTTATTTTTCTTATTTACCCCATAACAATCCGCCCTTCCGTATGGATTGAATCGGCATGTGTAAATCGTGCGAAAAGGCGGGACGTTACACTTAGGCCGAGAGCATGTGAGGGGGTTTGCACGTGTGTAAGGAAGAGGGTAGAAGCCTTATATATAAGCAAGGAGGAGGTAATAGCCATAAGTCGTGAGGTAGGTGGAGGATAGGCTTGAAGTTGAGAGTCCTGATGAAGGTAAGGGTGTGGCCGAGAGCATTGGAGGTGATAGGGGCTTGGGCCATGAGCGTTGGGGTGTTTAGGAGGTTAGGCCATGAGTACTTAAAGATGGAGTGGATATGGCCGAGAGCAAAGCAAGTGGAGGGAAGATGGTAGAGCACTCGAAAGAGAAGTGGAGTTGTTTAATGTGGATTAGTGAAGTTTAGTAATGATTTGGTTGAAGTTGTGGTGTTTTGAATGTTGGTAGGAACTTGGTTTGATTTATGGTGAGTGCTCAATTTACTTACATTTAGAAAATAATTATATTAATGTTTAAAGTTATAAATTTAAATGCTTGTTTGATAATTTGAATGGTTATATGGTTGATTATATGGATGTTGATATGGTTGATAACTTGTTTGTGATAAATTATACGAAATCATAACAAAATGGTTAATTAATAGAAATGAATTCATATAGTACGTGTATGGAGTTTATTTTGCCTCTTAATGGTTTTAAAAAATATAAAAAGGTTGAAAATGAATATTACAATAATATAATATTATGAAGTAATTTAAAAGTGAAAAAGATATGTAATATGGAAAAATATGAAAGTTTTTCGGTTTAGTTTGAAAGGCAATTGGAAATTTAGTTAAAAATAGACGCTTCACGTAACGGTAGTTCGCGATTTCACGCCGTAAAGGTTAAATCCTTCTGTATGATGGAATCGGAGTTAGATTTCATTGCAATAAGAGTTTTCCGAACTCTTATGACTATAGTTTTCAAATAGAAAAAATGATTGAGATTTCATTTAATGGATTTTGAAATATGAGCAAATAAAGTTTTCAAGAAAATCGCGACTTGGTAGTTCGGTGGCCAAAGTCGTAAATGTTTTAGATACTTATTTTTAAAATGTTTAAAAATATTGGATAGATCTTATAAATCGTTTAAAAAGTTTTAAAAGTGATTTGAGTATTAAAACAAATTTCCAAGTGATAGAAAGTCGTTTTGATCAATATAGCTTAAAAACACTTTCCGTAGCACTATTCTGCAACACTTTTCTATAACTTTTGAAATACAGTTTTGAACGCAACCATTCCTTTCCAAACCTTTTTTTAAATGTTTTCAAATAATTAATAAAGTATTTTAAAGGTAATTTTAAAGGATTTATGGAATGATTAAAGGTTTAATGATTTAGAGTCGATCAAATAACCTGACTTCCTTATGGTATCAAAGAGATAGTATATAGGCTTGAATTTGGAAAACAGGATTCCTACTCTCCCTGGCTATTCGGACTGGCCTGATGGAGGGGATAGTATATTTGGTTTGCTCAGATCAAAGTTTCCAAAGTATAAAGATATAATTTTTGAAATATAAATAACTTGTATTTTGTAGAGCTAATCTTCTTGTACTAGGTGTTAAATCCCGAAGAGGGAACTCATACTGTTCATGGAATTTAAAAGGTGATTTTGCCACTATTCCGCCCATAATATTTGTTGAATACGGGAATTAATGTTGAGTAGAATTAGATGATTTCTATAGATTCAGCTCACTTAATATTTACTGGTTTTGGATTAACATCCTAGATAACATGGTTTAACTCAATCAAATTTTCGAGTTTTGAATTAAGAAATCTTTGTAAAGATTTAAATAAATGATTTGGAATTATTTTAATTTCTATGCTTGAATTTTTTTGGGTTTGTAGTAAACTATGTCTTAAATAACATCGTTTTTGACCCATTTAAAAGTTATGTTTCAGAAATAAGAAATCTTTGATTAAGATTTAATAAATAGTTTGGAAAGATTTTCCTAAGTAAAAAGTGAATTGATTTGGAATTATTCCAAGATTAAAAGGGTTTAAATTTACCAAATGCTTTGATAAATGAGGCTTAATGATTCCATATACTGTTAAGACGATAAAGGAATAATGAAATGAATATATCTCTAAGAGATATTTATGAATGAATAAGAAGATGAATTACATTGATTGATGATTGATAGTCATATACGAACTTAACGTCTTTTTAATTGATGATTGGTTCGAAGGAACCATGACCGAATTTGGGTAACTCCTATTTGAAAACTACTTCGAACCAATGTATATGTTCGAAAGTGAAGACATGTTGAAGATGATGATTATGGAAGACCGAAGACCTTCATAGCGAAAAGATTGCTTGTCGACATTCTCTGGGTTGCTACCAATATAGAAACATTTATTATAGCGGTGGTCCTATCGTGTTCTGAAATGCTTTAGATTGCAAGGACTACTCACTACTAATGGTAGTAGGAGGAGTGCCTTCGTTTCGTTCGGTCCTAGAACGAACTTGTATGGATGAGTGTTTGACATTGCATTTCTAAATCACGAACGTTGATTTTTACAAACGTACCTCTATGAGTGGCATAGGAGGCAACTCCTACTAGCTTAATACCCCTCTCTGAGACCTACGAGCTCGGAGGTTGTATTTTTGTAGAAGTTGGTTAGTGCTAAACGAAAATGGAAGTTTGGAATTCAAAGTTGAACCAGTTGGTTAGTTAGAGCGTAGTCTCACGAGCCTCATATCCCAGGAATGATACGGGATACTATGTTGTCTAAAGAACACACATCTGGACTGTTGGTTGATGCATATGGCGGCGTCCGGTAGGGGAACCATTAGGGGAAGGCATCCCTCAAGGCATTTATTGCCCTATATATTTGAATATAATAGATGGCTTGCGAAAAGTGATAAGGTTACTAGATACTGGTAGTATAGCAAGTACAGTTCGAAGTGACTTGCTTGAGAAAAGAGATTAAGGCACTGTGGAAACTATGTTGAAAATTCCAAATCCAATACGAGTTTTATGATTTTTATTGTATTCCCAAAATAGCTACTAGTTCCCTATCATGTTCCCTATCATGTTGAAATGGCTACTAGTTCCCTGTCATGTTGAAAATTCCAAATCCAATACGAGTTTTATGATTTTTATTGTATTCCCAAAATAGCTGTAATAATTTGCAAACATTTTGCTACCCCTTTAGTATCGTATATTTCGTCCAGTGTATTCCGTTGACCTAGTCCAGATATATTACCATAGGATTAGTCTCGATATTGATACTTTATATTGATATATTACTTGAGAAGTGTTTTCAAAAGGATGTCATTAATAATAATATCCAAGTATTTTTCAGTATAAAGTATTTTGGAAGGAAATGGCCACTAGATCGAAGGAAATGGCTACTAGTTCCCTATCATGTTGAAAATTCCAAATCCAATACGAGTTTTATGATTTTTATTGTATTCCCGAAATAGCTGTAATAATTTGCAAACATTTTGCTACCCCTTTAGTATCATATATTTCATCCGGTGTATTCCGTTGACCTAGTCCAGATATATTACCATAGGATTAGTCTCGATATTGATACTGTATATTGATATATTACTTGAGAAGTGTTTTCAAAAGGATGTCATTGATAATAATATCCAAGTATTTTTCAGTATAAAGTATTTTGGTTTTGGATATCATAAGATAAAAACCAATCTGTATTTATATGTGGGCACGGTCTTATGAGGTACCCTTCTTTCCAAAGTTTTTTATTTACATCAGCATTTAAAATTTCAAGTATCTCACACTGGTTTATCATGCTTGATCTGGGTATTTCTAGTACTCGAGTCAGATCCGAGTAGTTTCAGGTTTAGTTGAAGACACTTGGAGTTTCCATAGGAGAGCTGAAGATGTTCATCTACGTATGGATGTATTCTATTATCCGTTGCGTCTATTGCATTTGTTTTTATTTTTCAGCATTTGTAAAGACGGGTGTTTATAACTGTCCGGCTAAATCTAGGTTAGACTCTGATACTGTATTCAAAATTTTACACTGTAAAGATTTTATATTGAAATAATATATGTTATTTTATACGTATGAGATTCTGTTCTATCTTTATTTTCTTTTTCCCTAACAATCGGGTTTTTCGGCACTTGTACTTATGGCACGGGAATGTATTAGTGTTGATTTTCGAGGGTTGAAACCTCGGTCATTACACACATCGCTAGCACTCGATGGGGTACTTTGGAGTTGGTGTGAAAATCTTAACTCTAAGATATTTCCAACACATTGTTGCTTTGCGCATTCCCTAGTAATGGAACTATAATTAATTCTATGGTCAAAATTCTTAGAAACTGATGTAAAAATATAATACTGTTAGATAGAAAAGTACGAATACGTTCTCTCAGTTTATCATAATTCCTCTGATCTACTAACCTAGGCTTTGATACCAAATGTAACAACCTATAACTTAATGGGACTAAATTTCAACAAAAATCGAATCCCAAGTTCATCCAAGCATAGATTGTTGGGTTTGGTACCAGCAACTAATCAAGAGTACTATTAGAGATTGACAGAAATCTATACTCACAGTGGAAATAATAATAGGATAAGAATACTAATTATGACTACTACCTTGGAATTAATGGTATTCCTTAGATAGCAGATTCTCACATCAGCATCGAGCATGGGGGAAAAGAAGACTTTTCCAACAACTAAACAAATCTAGCTCCGGTGACCCATTCCTCTAAATCTATCCTATGGATTATAATGAGGAGGGGGTCAGAACAACATTTTGGTAACTAATTAATCTATAAACCATTCATAACATAAATTTATATCGATTGGTTTTTATTTTACAGTTGTGTCGATTATGGTTAGTAATTCTAATCTAACCTTGCACTGCATACACGATTACTTACCTATCCGTTCCCAAGGTACAATATTGTAACGACCCGTATTTTTGATAATTAAAAACCATTAAATTAAAAAAGATATTGAAATTTAATATTGTGAGAAATTAAAATTTATGATTCATTAATGAGAAAAAACAATTAGAGTATGATTTAATAATGTTGTTTGAATGTTATTGACAACTATTTTAATGTAATTTTAATCAATTGAAATAATTGTAAAGCTAATTTGATTATAATTGTAAATAAGGAATAAAATTAAATGTTGGATTCAATGTTAAAAGTATCTTTTATTAATTGAAATAGGTTTGTTTCAGAATATGAAATCAATTAATTGGTACATAAATTTATTAGCTTTTTTTTGTCAATAATAAATTCAGAAATGTGTTTGAATTACTAATGTGTAAAAATTGTTTTAATTATTATTTTATCATTTAATTCGTTTGAAATTAATTGGGAAATCAATGAAATTGATAAAATTGAAATATTACAATCTATACGGTAAAAGATTTTAATTGTTGAGTGATGAGAATGTAAGATGGAAACTTATGTTAAATTAATTCATTGGGTAATAGTGATTTAATATAAGAATATAAATCTAAATAAATGATTTTGTTTGAAATCTAAATTATAATGAATGGATTTATTACAGTTGTAATTGAATGCTGAAATTAATGTAATATTTAAATCTTGGATTTAATATGGAAATTTGTATTTTTAAAAGATTATAAATTCATGTTTAATCAAGAATGATGAAAATTGTTAACTTTTAATCTAGAATTTAAAAGTGATTAAATTGATTTTAAATTAATAATTTATTTAACTAACGTGTAAAATTTGGTTTTTGGGCACTGTCTTGGATGTTGACCAAACCAGTTTCATCGGATCCGTAATAGTGAATTATTCTAAGATTTCAAGTTTCATAGCGATCGGACTTATCGTTTGATCGTGCGAGCTCGAAATGTGTAGAAATCGATTAAAAGAAACTAAATGAATATAATTTGACTTTGAAAGCTAACTTCTGTATACAATGGAATTAGGGTTTGAAAACTAGTTCCATCGAGTTTAAAAATATCGAAAACTTATATTTCTATATATTGGATGACCTACTTTCGTTTCGGGGACAAAACGGGCTTTTTGGGCCATTGTTATCGCTTCAATCCAATTTGATCTGTCCATTCATTCTTATCCAGCTCTGCCTATATATAGACTGTTATAAACCTTAGCGGCTTCTTATTTTCATTTTCATGTACGTACAATTTTCTTTTTTCTTCTTCCTTCTCAATGACAGACAATCCAAACCCTATTTTCTTAATTCCAAATCAAATTGAAAATTCAAACTCCTCAAAGCTTATCATATAATAATATGCCATCGCAAGCTCTCAACGAACGTAATCTACATCTACAGTTCATTTTTGCAATCGATTTTCGGTTTGTCCAGAAATCACCAAATCATTCTCGGCCGCCGGTTGTAGAGTTTGCAAATCAATGGTGGATCGTCGACCATTCGACGATCGAGGAATGGCGTATAGAAGAGGAGGTAAAGCAGACTCGATCTATGTGGTTGGGTTGCCAAGATCGTCGATGAATTCACCAAAAATCGATGTGGAAGTAGTGGCAGGGTGAGGTGTTTCTGGCATATCATAGGGTGCCACGTGCGGTCGTAGCTGGTGGCCGGATGTTGGAGCATCACCGGTGAGGTTGGATGATAGAGCGACGATCGTAGATGAGCGTGATAGTGATGTGAGCGGTGGCGGTTGTGGGTTAGCTAGGGTTAGGTTGTTATTCGTATGAGATTGGAAAGGTAATAGAAATTACTAATTTGCCCCCGGTTAATTTTTATTTCAATTTAAATTTTAAATCTTCTAACTAACATAACTTTTGTATATGAACTCGGATTTGGATGCAGTTTCTTCCTATAACGACCCAGGATTTTGGCTATTTGAAATTAGAATATTGAACTGGTTTTTAATATTTAAAGGTTAATTTTTTTACTTGAATTTAAACATAACGATATATATGATAAATTAATTATTGAATTTAATAATTGGAAATTGTTTAAAATAATGGATCTGGGGTTTTGGGATTATTAAAAATAATTTAAAGGCTTATAAAATTTATATTAATAATATTGAAGATAAGAAAACTTTTTAAACTGAATTTGAAAGTGATTTGTTCAGTTTTAAAAATATATCATTTAAATTGACATTTCAAAATAGTCTTCCGAGGCACAGGCTTAGAATTCGATGAAATCAGTTCTATTGGATCTGCAATAGTATTATTACTAGATTTCAAATTTCATAACGTTTGGAGTTATCTTTGGCTACAGGGTATAAACGCATTGAAATTTATATCAAAAATTTAATATGGTAATTGGGTTCATAAAGCTATCTTCTCCATACGATCGAATTAGGACTCGAAATCTTTTCCATTGTATTCGAAATAGGGGTATAACAATATAAACGCCTAGTGGCACATCTCGATAGGAGGTCGAAATTTTGAGCTACGAAATCGAGACGGTTGAAAATTTAAATAATGTTTATATATATATTTGATTGACTATTTTCACATCAGCTACTTTTCTTTTCCATCAAACCACTGTAGCATTTTCCACCACATGCAAGCATCACGTCTTCTTTATTTTGAATCACGCATGTTCTTTTCCCTCCTATTAGTTCAAATCAGAGAAATTACCCTACCCGTTCATTGTAGATCAAGAGTTCCCCTTGCATCTTCTTTTGTTCAAAGCCAATCGAAAATCGTTCAAGCATAACAAAAATTATATAATAAAAATAAATGCGCTTGCATTCAGAAGGGGCAAACAGTGAGGATTTGATCGGGGGAGGGGGTTGGTTTTGAAGCCACGAGAGGCGAAGGTCGCGATGATAGGAGGCTGGGGTTATGGGGTCGTACGCGCGCGAGGTTCAGAGGATAGTCGCTCGCACGGGTGGATACAATTTGTTCGGGGCTGAGCGTGTTGTCACAGGCAATAAAAAAGGGAAGGCCGGTGGGTGGTGATCGATGGGGTCGGTCGACACTGGAGGGTTGCTGCTCTTCAGCGTTCGAATTAAAGTGGAAGTCAAGTTTGTCGGCAATGAAGTCAAGGTTAATGTCAGGCAACTGGAGATGGAAAGGCGTGGGTCAGGGATTGGAGATCGTGGCATCTTGGCCTGGGCGATGGCTGTGGTTGTCGACAGTCTAGAGGTGGCAGCGGAGGTGTCGAGCCGTGAGAGGTATATAGCAATTAATTTTTTAATTTATTCTGATTAATGTGAATGAGTTTAATTATATATACACATACATATATATATATATATATATATATATTATAGCTGTATTAATTTTTGTTAAAATAAAATCGTTAACTTATAAATATCATAATTTATTCATACGAGGTTGAAAATAACAAATGGGTGGCATTGGATTCATAATGAAATAGGCTTTTAAAAAATAAAATTGGTTGGAGATTTTTCAAGTCGGTCGGGATTTTGGGTTTTTCAAAATCTGGATGTTTGGAAAGAAAATAAATCAAAGTGAGTTAATCTCACTCGACTTTGGATTAATGCAATTACTTTTAAATAGTTAAAATTGATTATTGATTGATTGATAAAATTGATAAATTATTATCAGTTGGATGTGATATTATATATAGTATATATATATTGGAGTGATTGATATTCCTACGTATATATAACGGATGAGACCCTATGCGCCCCGCATAATAGCGGATGACCCTATATACCACGATATCCCCCACAAAGTGGGATTGGTACTTTTATATTGTATTAACATCTGTGGATGCAAGGAAAATAGGTTGGAGGGGTCCAACTGGGTTCCTCAAAAATGTTGAAATTATTTTCATATTCGGTGATATGATATGTTGAAAAATCTGTGATAAATTATAGTACGATTTGAATTTATTTGGTACTATGGTATTACTGGTTTAGAATTTGGTATTCTAAAATACCATAAATATGTATATTGAGTCAAAAAGAAAATAAAAGGAAATTGGAAGTAGAAATATTTATAGTGAAATTGGGTTAAATTAAAGAAAAGAATTTAGGTAAGATAAATAATTTTGATTTTAAAACTGTACTTGATAGTTTTGGGATATGGAAAAATAGAGATTTTGGAATAATTTAAATAAAAGGATTTTAAATAATAACCTTAAGCAATTTTTGTTCAAGTGTAAAAAGATTTTAAAATCGAGATTTAAAATAGTTTAGGAAAAATAAAGAGGGAAGTTTGAAAATAAACTATGGAATTGTTATACTAGATTTCAAATAAGGTTTAAAATTTATGAAACAGAAGTGGAATTGGAATTAGTTAGTTTTTGGGATATATTTGGGTTATTTAAGAAATTAATTTAAAAATAGAATTTAATTTAGAAATCGATTTAAAATTGATTAAGTGTTATGAAACCGTTATAAACGGGAAATGAGACTATGAAATTTATAAATGAAGTTTATAAATAAAGTGAAGTAATTATCAACGGAAAAATTGAAGTTATAAATTCACGGTGAGGATTTATCAAGAGATGGGTAAATCAGTTAAAAAATAAATGGTAGATTCTTTTAGAAATGTGAAAAGGGTTTTACGGAATTGGGATGTAAATCGAATTGGAAATTAATCGAAAGAGATTTATAGATGTTAGACTAGTTATATTGGAATTGGAGAATATATTTTTATCGAGAAAATCGGTTATTTTAAAAAAAAGGGAGGATTTTCAAGTATTAACTAGAAAATTTAAAGGTATTAAAGAATATTTCAGCAAATTAATTGTTTAGTTGTTTTAAAGTTGTTTAAAGTATATTTAAATATTAATGAAGTTAGTTTATAGTAAGTTAATTATTATTTAAAGATTAATCGGTATTATTATTTTAAAGGGATCTGTGAGGACAAGTTATTATAACTATCCAGTATTGAGATATTGATTGTATTGTACTCTGATGATGTATAAATAATAAGTTACAATTCTTTTTATATAAAGACTAGTTGTTATCTATTATAAATTGTTCTGCTGCGATTGTGAGATTCTGTGGTGTTATTTCTATTTTCTTCTTTTACCTCTTTCTTTTTTTCCCTAACAATCTGGTATTTCCGGCATTCGATTGCTCGGTATGAAATACAGTGGATGTATTGATGTCGATTTTCGAAGGTCGAAAATCTGGGCCATCACATTTCCGTTAGAATCGTATCGAAATTTAGGACAACATGGAATTAGTTTGGTTGAATATGGAGACTGTTCAAATTTTGGGCTTTTATTGGATTTTAAATGGACGATAAATCAAAGATGAGTGATTTAACCCACTCACGCAATACTAAACCTTCTTACGTTAGTTGAATTAGGTTTATGATGTGATAAGAAACTTATTGATAGCTGTTTGGTAATTTAAATTGTCATTTAAATTTAATTTGAATGTATATTGAATTAAATTTCCATTTAAATTAATATTGAATTTAAATTGTTAGTTAAATACCTGATAATGATAACTAGTTAATTATTGTGATTTATTGGCTAATTTGGATGTTGATTATGATGAATGTTATTTAATGACATTTTGGATGATTGGATGTTTGTATCTTTGTTATCACTATGGGTTGAAATGATACATACCAAATGATCTTATAGATTAGGGAAAATCATTATGGGTTAAAATGATACATACCCAAGCGATTTTATTGATTTGGAAATTAATGATTCTAGATACAGGGTGATATGATATATACCTGGAAAATTTAACTATTTTGGGTTGAAATGACACATACCCTATCACTTGACCATAGGGTAGATAATTATATACGGATGCTGTTGGTCAGCTTAAATTATTTTCTAAATGGTAAAGTATGTTTGATTTTTAAATTTAACTTAGTGATTTTATTTAAAAAATTATATTTGGAAAATAATTTGTTTTATAAGTTTTAATGTTTCAAATTATAAGTTAATATATAGTTTTAAAAGTAAATTTAAGATTTTTACTTAAAAATTTATTTAGTTTAATTTTTTTTAATGGTTTAAATTTTAATTTAAATAAAATATTTAATATAGTTTTAATGATTTATTTAAAATTTAATTGAAGATAATAAATACAGACTTTTATAATAACTTTAATAGATAAAAGATTTCTGTAAAAGATTTTAGATTTTTGTAAAGGGTTTTGTAAGGAATTTATAAAAGTTTTATATGGGATTTTATAAAAGTTTTATAAGAATATTTATAATGGTTTTATAAAGGAGTTTGTAAGGGTTTTTAAGAATTTTATAAAGGGTTTTTAAAAAGAACTCGTATAAAGGGATTTGGAAGCGTTTTAAAGGAATTTGCACAGAGGTTTTGTAACGACCCAAGAATTTTAACGGTTTTTAATAACGTAATTAATTTGAAATTAAACAATAAAATTTAGCAATGAAAATTTCGTATTTGGATTATGTCTCTTTTAACATACCAACTGACAGATTTTTATCAGAAAATATAGAAGTTAGTTCTGTTGTGTAGTTTTCAATTTCAATTTAAAAATCGGTTAATTTGATAGAAATAAAATATTTTTAAATCTGAATATTTTATATAATAAAATTGTAAATCATTTTTTGAGTGAGACTTCATATTTCGTTTCGTCAAATTTGGACTACTCTAGCTCCATTTATATTCTTTGTGGCGTTTTAGTAGTAGTTTTGGCAGCGAATATCAACTTTTGATAGGATGGTCCTATCTCTCATATCTATATACCATTTTGTTCATCTCGTCGTGCTGATTTTTGTAGTATATTCATTTGTGTATTTTAGTGTCTAGACATGGTTAAATCATCTAAACGGTTAGCCGTATCGGTATCCGTCTTGAGCCTTTTTGGTCCTGTGTCCATTCATTTATCCAATGGGTGAAACCAATAGGCATTTTCTTTTAATATTCCCTGAATTTCAGCTATTGACTTTTGTCATTCCCACTGGTTCCAAAATATATAATTAAAAAAAATTATGTCAGTTGTTTATATTCTTGAGAAAACTAGTTCACATATATATTATTCTATAACCTTTCCCCTTCCCCTTACCTTCTTTCTTCTTTGAGCAACACAACCATTTTCCTCTTTCAAACCCTTAACCCAGTCGCCTTCCCATAGCTGCAACGAACTCCACCACCACTGACAGACCTCCGACCCACCATAGTGTGCAGTAACGATCCACCACCTAGCTCCTCATTTTACATCGAGCACCACGGCCAAGCCTCTCCGGCAAACGCCTCCCCATCGCCTACACATTCCTTCAATCACTTGCCTCACTGCCTTACTTCGCCACGTCCTCACCATCATCTCCAATCCACTTCCAGTTATTTCCCGACCGCATCACCTTATGCCCAGCTTGACACTTTCCCATCCACACAACCCAGTGCCACCCAAACCTCCATCGGATCCATCACAACAGCCCTCTCACACCTGAGCACCTCCGAGTAGCCAAGCCTTCCTTAGATCATTCCAACCCTCACTAGAATGCCACAACCAGTCTTCCTCGTAGCCCATAGATCCGCCACAACCAGTCCTTTCCACTTATGCCTGCTCACCAAGCCCCGCCTATTTCCCTCCGCCACCACATCACAAGCAGGCGTGTCTTTTACTCCACCTGACACCGATTATCCCACCAGCATGCAAATCCACCATTTTACCTCACCTAGCAGCCTGCATCTCCTCTCTTCACTGCCCAGTCTCCATGCTCCGCCAGTTTTCTCCACCACTACTTCAATCCATGCCCTAACCTTACCTCTTGCTCACCTACCCATGCTCCTTTGCCCATCAACCATACTCACGACAACATCCCCTGACCTGAATCTGCCCTTTCTCCTTCCTCCAAACTAACCACACCCACCACCTCTTTCATCAAATGCCATTTCAATCCACACTCGAACATATCCACTGCCAACCCGAACACACAACACCCTAGCCTTCCTTCTCTTTGTAAAAGAAATAAAGATATTATTTTTTAATATTTGTTTTTAAAGAATATATAATATATAGATATTTTTATGTGTTTAGGAAAAAATGGTTTTGAAATATAATATACAAAGATTTTATTTTAATATGTGTTTTAAATTAATATTGATTTTAATATATATATATAAAGATTTTATTTTGATATGTGTTTTAAATTGAATATTGATTTTAAAATATATATTATAAAGATTTTATTTTAAATATGTAAGTAAATTTTAGATTTTTAATTATATATATTGTTTTCATCGATCTCGAGTCCACCTTACTTTGGTTTGGAAATTGTCGTTTGGACTGGTCGATTGTCGAATTCGTGATCCAAAATTGTAGCCTGTTTGTTTTATCATCTTCTTAGCCTAGAAAGGTGAGCGATCACTCACAATTAACATTCTTATATTTAGTAAATTTAATCCACTTGAAATGACGATTGAAATATGTTGTTAAATTTGAATTAGTTAGAAACTTAATTGTTAAAATATGAAATGTTATTATCTACAATTGTTTACCTATATTAATTACCATAACCTGTTGTATATATTTAATTTGTTAATTATGATAATGCTCATCATTGATATGTTATGTAATTTTATTCTATTTTTCTCACTCTGCAAGTTCCCTGTTAGTTAAGAAATCCCTATGGGTTGAAATGATATATACCCGAACGATTTTATAGATTAGGAGAAAATCATTATGGGTTGAAATGATAAACCCAAGCGAGTTTATTGATTTTAAAATTTTGAGATTACGGGATGAAATGATATATACCCGTAAATATAAATAATTGCAGATTAAAATGATAAATATCTGTATCACTTGACCATAGGATAGAAAGTTATATACGGACATCGTTAGTCTATTTTTTTGAAAAATTATCCCCGGAATTTTGGATGGAAAATATGTAGGTTTTAATAAATATTTATTTTTGAAATATAATATATATTTTTATTTTAATATAGGTGAAAATTTTAGATTTTAAAATATATGGTTGAAAATTATAAATGTATAAGTTAAGTTTTGAATAATGTAAATTTTAAGATTTTACTTATAATTTTACTATTTTAAAAATATAAATAAGATTTAATATAAAATAAAATATATTTAATAAATAAGATTTAATTAAATAAATTTAATATAATAGAATTTAATAAGAGTTAATTTAACTCATATACAATATGTTTTAAACTATTTTTTAAAATTTTAATGTTTTTAAACAGATTTTGTAATAACATTAATAAATTTAGGTTGGAAACGTAAATTAAAATTGATTTGTTATCTAATTTATAAGGATTGAATATAAATAAGAATTGATTGGAACTTATTGATTTTGAGATATAATGATATGTTTCTATAAGTTGATAACTTGATTTTGATTAAACAAGATCTAAAGGAATATTTTAAATTTAAATAAAATTAGATTTTAATATTTAGTTTTGATTTAAATTTGTAATTTGAGATTTTATTTATATGTTTAACTAAAGGTGGTTAAATGAATATTATTGAATTTAAATAAATTGAAATTGAATATATATTTTGATTAAATTTATAACCTGAGGTTTTATTTAAATGTTAATAAAAATGATTAAGTGAATATTTTCGAATTTAAATAAATCAAAGTTGAATTTTGAAATATAAATGAAATTTGTCTAATTGGGTAATTAAAAATTGTTGAATATATAAAGTTTGAAACCTATTGAATTGGAAGTGGTTTAGAATTTGTAGTGCAAACCTGGATTCGAAATCGATATAAATAAAAATGATTTCAATAAGAATTTGAATTGAGTCTTTAACCTTTTTAATTGTTGAATGGAGATTGAATTTAAATTGAATTTTTGGAACTAAAGTTGATTTGGAATGAATTTGTGAAATTAGAAGGAACAATTCTAACTTGAAACTATTTTAGATATAAACTCTTTCAAATCTAAACTATTTTTAATATATATTATTTTAAATTTATAAACAATTTTAAAGATATATATTTTAGTATATAAACTATTTTAATATAAACTATTTTAGTTTATAACTTATTTTTAAATATAAATTATTTTTAATGTATAATTATTCTTGTGACGGTCCGGCCTTCGGCGCTTGAAAATCGACATCCATACTTCACCCGTATTCGAATGTCGTAGATTCGAACGTCGATCCAGTACGCCGGAGCTTATAACACATTAGTAATAACAACACAGAGGAAAGAGAAATGAATATCATTGATACAACAAAGCGATAGAATATTTTAATAAAAATGAACAACACTGATTAAAATCATCAGAGCAGAATACAACAGCGGAATACAAAACAAAGCAGCGGCGGCGGAAAGATAACAGCAACAACTTCATTGCAAAAGCTCTAAAGCTCCACCAAACAAAAAGCTCGAATCACCATCATGGTGGAATATAGAAAATTCGATCCAAACCAAAGACTGAAGGCTACCAAATCTACATCTACTATCTGACTATCTGAAAACCTGACTCTAGGCTGCCTATATGGAAAATTATGGGCACCAAGAGTTTAGAAAGGGAACAATAAACTCCAGGTCAGTCATGGGACTGGTGTGAGCAAACAAAAATAGTTTATTTGAACAAACGGAAATAAAAAGAAATTCGCTATGCTTTTTGGAAAATGAAACTACCATAAGGCCTCCCGACACACACACACTTGGGGGAGATTTCTCCTTATGATAGTCAAACATGTTTGATACGCAAAATCCTTTTGATACTATTATTATTAGTGCATAGTGCAGAAAACATTTCGAAAGTATAATATTAATCTTAGCCAGCATACGTACCATTATAGTATGCCTACTATAGCTACCATATTAGATGGCAGGTTCTACAACTAAAATCGTACATGGCTCGTATTGTTTTGTTTGGATTTCCAACAATGGACAAGGCTAAGGAACTTCCTTACCGAATGGCTATGCCTCTGAAGGGACGCCTCGAGAACCTAACTGGAATTATGCCAACACAAGGCCGTGTTACCTTTATAACTAGGTAACTACTGACACGAGTATGCCATCCTCCGATCGTAACCAACCTTTATCCAAGGTTCCTCTACACCAACAAATTCCAACAACCATATAAGTTAAGTATCTGGCTCCATACCATGATACCACTTTTTATCCAGAAGGAAATACACATGCCCTAAGGGGCGCTACCCCCGTAACCTTGCCGCATCTTTCTTGTTTCGACCATTTCTGGGTTGTGAGGTTCGACGAAGTCTCGTCCACAAAGATACGCTTTTCACAAAAGCCATGCTTCGATCAACAAATGATCAGCAGCACTCGACATGCCACATTACCGAATTAGGAATATATCACTAGTAACCATCAATTACATAACCTCTAAGCTCGTACGTCTTAATGAAGGGTGTTAAGCTAAGAGAATAAATTCTCCGCCACCAACAGAAATGTATTTGATAGAAACCAGCTTTACATCTCAAAGTGTAATGTCCGACATACAACCATACAAGTCCATCCTGGGTTTGAATGGAACTGAAGGCACTTCGAAAGAAGCCCTTGCAAATCGGGTATCCACAATCCCGACTGACTCCCCATCACATATGGAGATCTCTGTACCGGAGCAACTTAGTGTAGAGACATTCGACAGGTAATCCTATCGCTCTCGAAAATACCTGGTCTTCACCGCCTTCTTCAATTGCTATCCATTTCATCGTATCACTATTCAGAATGGGTTATATGACATAAAGTCCTCTCCCGGCTAAACCAAATAATGAGCGCAAATTTTAAAAATCATACGGATATATTGATCTTAGTTAAGTCACAACATTTACCCAAAACCCTTCCTTTTGAATGGTTTAAACAAATTTCCACTTTTAATCTTTTAAACAAAAAGATTCACCTTTAAGGTCCTCTTTAATTTTGAAACAAAGTTCACCAATCCTTTAATAAAGATTCATTCGTAGCTTTCAAAACCATTTTTAATTTGATTCACCCATCAATTGAAATCCTTTCAATAAAAACTGGAAGTTCTTTCTTTATATGAAAGCCATTATCATTTGAAAACAAAGAGTTTTTGTTTCGAAAAAATCCGATCAAATATGCACAAGTTATACCCTTTAAAGCATAATGGGTTAAATTTAAATTCCTAAAATAATACATTTAAAATACTTTAAAGATGGTTTAAAAATCCATATACATCTCGGTAGGTTCCTTCCTCTTCTTCCTTTCCATCGCCTTCTTCTCCCGCCGTACCTTCTCTCCGATGCATAGCCTTTCCCCTCGCCTTCCTATCCTCCCCGATGCTCCTCTCTCTTCGCTCTCAGCTACTAGATCTGGAAGGGTTTTCAAGCATTCTGTGTCGATGCCTCCTTCGATTACCGATGATGAGTATCCTCCTCTGCCTTCTGTGCAGTCATCGCCTCCTGTTGTTGGCCCTGGATTGCGACCAGTTGAGTTGAGGTCCTTTGCAGTTATTGAATCATGCGTTCCAGTATCTACAGATGTGAATTATGTCGATGCAGTTTGTGGTGCAACTGATGTTGACTTAGGAGAAGTTGCTGTTGCCGAAGGTGGTGTCACTGTGGAGTTGGGTTGTGAGTTTATACATCGTTCTTCTGCTGATATATCGTGTTGTGCGCGTTGCACACCAGGTGTTCGACTAAATGCACTCGAGAAAGATGTTCCCGGTCTCACTGTGTTACGTTCTGGTGGTACTTTGTCTGCTGCCTCTCCCCTTCCTGGTCCCATTCTCGCGACCTCTGTTGGTTTAGAGGTTTGTCCAGCTGCTCCTGCCACAATTGGTTCCAAAACTTGGTCTTCACTTTTTACATCGTTACCCCGTAATGCTGGTGTTTACGAACCAGTTGAGTTTGATATCGTTGAAGAAAATGGAGTGATGATACCTCCGCCTAACGTTATGCAAGCTGGTATTGACTTTTGGTCAGAATATTTGGTTGGTTTCTTTTTGGACCCTAAGCATCGCCTTCTTGACGCGTCTGCTGTTTGTCGTAAGGCCTGGCGGCTGCGCGGCAACCTTCGAGTTAAGTTAGTTGATTCCATGTACTTCTTGTTGTTCTCCTCCCCTGAGGAACGCAGTCGAGTTCTTGAGGCCGAGCCTTCCTTTTTCGATGGGAAACCATTTATTATTACTCCCTGGACTCCAACTGTTGCACGTGCCCATGAGCAAGTTCTCTCTATCCCTGTTTGGGTTTATTTTTCTCATATTCCTTCTACTCTCCAACCGCTGCTTGGGTTGAACTGGCTCGCTTGCAATGTTGGTAAATTAAAATGTTTTGATTCTAATACTGTTGCTCGTGATAAGCTTGTGTATGCTAAAGCTCTGATTGAGATTTCTCCCTTTAAGCCTCTCCCATCCACCATTCCTGTTCAGCTTGCTGTGGGCCATGTTGTGGATGTTCGTGTTCGTTATGGATGGGTCTTTGACATTTGTACCATCTGTCACTCTTTTGGCCACTTGGATATATCCTGCTCCCATTCTGCTGTTTCCTCTGCACCACCTAAGATCCCTCTCCCTCAGCCATCGCTCAGGAAATGGGTTCCCAAAAGTCAGGTTGCTCCTCCCCCAGCTGATCCATTATCAGACACTGATCCGCCGCCTTCTCTTGCTCGTCCTTCATCTTTTGTTCCTGGTGATATTACTACTGATGCCCTAGATGTGCCGGTTCATTCTCAGCCTCATGTTGTTTGGGCTGAGTCTGAGAGTTGTTGGGTTGATCTCCGATCTGATATGCGATTCAACCCGGAGGATAATTCTTATTTTAGATTTGTTTCTGACAATCTATTGGACCTTCGATGCCTATATTATAGTCCTTCTGGTGAATCTTTGGTTCTTGACTTGGATGGTACGTACGCCGGAGATAATTCCATCGTGTTAGCTGATACTTCCTGGGATCGATCTTTTGTTTACTCTTCTGACGCTGACATTTATGATCCTTCACTTGCAGTCCTGTTTCGCCCTTACGTTGGGTTACTTGGGAATGTTTCTTCCTAGGTGGATGATGGTGCTGGTGTCTCTACCTCTTCGGAGGAGACCTAGTCTTGTTAGTTACATTTTGTAGTTGTGACTGGCTGTCACACTCCAGTGCTGTATTTTTCTTCTTACTTTTTAGTAGTTAAGGTGCCTCTACCTTACTCCTGTACTTCAACTTTTATTACGTTCGTAATAAAAAGTGGACGGCCCACTATAAAACCGGCTGGCCTTGCCAAAAAAAAATCCATATACATATTAAATAACTTGTATCACCACTTTTCAAACCATAGTTTCCAAAATAATTTCAAAACTTAAACAAGACGTATTATATTCAAACTAAATTTCAATTTTAAAACTTCCTTTTCAAAAGCTTTTCATATTCAACCCAATTCTATTTCCAAACCATTTTGGATTCAAAATTCAACTTTTAAATTCATCATTTTGAATTAAATTTCAAAACACCCATGACTTAATCAATTTCCCGCGAAATCCATATTTGTGTGTGTGGTGTAGTCCAGGGGTTTTACACAACAGTACAATATCATCAATCATCACAAATCCAAGCACAATAAACCAATAATGCTTATCCTTCATTCATAGAAAAACAAGTAAATTCATCACAAATAAATAAATCACAGTTCACAGCTTAATTCAAAGCAATCATATCATAGAACAACACACATCAAAGATAACAAACAATTCAAGGCATTCAGTACAATTCTATTATCCATAAGCAAGATCAATTAATCATCTGATTATAATTATTTTAAACCAGATTAATTACTTATGAATAAATTACTAATCCTGGTTAATTAACATTAATTAATTACAAACCATTTTAATTAATTATCCTTTAAACATTTATTAATCTACCTTCAATAACAAATTAATTAACCTTTAATAATAAAGTAATTAACCTTTAATTATTAATTAATCAACCTTAATTAATAATTCAATCAACCTTTAATCATTAAATAGTTAACCTTTAATTATTTAATTATCCTTAATTAATCACATAAATAAATTAACTTGAAGTTGATTACATAAATTAATTAATCCTTAATTAATTACATTAATTAATCATGCTCTAATTAATTAACCTTTAATTTTTAAGTGATTAATCCTTAATTATCCTCTATGCCATTTAAGACTCCAATCAAGGTAGACCCCGTCATTTAAGACCTATTCCTAAAGTGGTTTTCTAACAATGTTATCAATGATCGGTGGGTCCTTAATACGAAGACCTCTAACCACTATTTAAGGCTTCTAGCATTTAATGTACAATTATTACCATGTTTATCGCTAATAAAATCTTAGCCATGTAAGAGACAATACCCAAGCCACTTAATACCTTTAAAAAAGAACAGGCGGACTTCTAACCATTTAATATCTATATTCTAGGCAGGTCCTCATCACTTATACCCATCCCCAGGAAAACTCCTTATTGGTACTATTGTTATTATGACCTTAGCAAATGTGAGAGACTATACTTAAGCCACTTATTACCTCATTAATAAGGACTAGGAAAGTCCCTAACCATTTAATACCTATTTATAGGTACGCCTTTTTCATTTAATACCTAACCTCAAGGCGGACTCCTCATTGGTACTATCTTGCTCACATTGCTAGGAATCTCACCATGTTACTTAATACTTCCTTTTAGAAGAGAGACGAACCCTTAGATCGGTCACTTCATACCTGAAACCCAAAGTGAACCATTCCCTAGATATCCACTATCGCTCTTAATTATAAATATGGAAGCAAATTAGGTTACTTCTTTCGATATGGAGATGGGCCCTAAAATAGCCACTTAATACCTCAACACTGAAGTGTACCCTTTTAGAGACATCCTTATTTATTTGGAATCTCATTGGGTTACTTAATACTTTTTTTAGAAGAGAGATGGACCCTATAGTGGCTTAATACCTCAAACCAGAAGCGAACCCCTATGGAGATATCCATCACCGCTCTTGATTCCAAATACGGGCTATTTAATACTTTTCAATTAAGTAAGCTGGCCTGATATCTCACGTTGTCATGGGTCCTAGGATTAGTTATATCTCACATCAGTAGTAAGTACACCCGACTGCTGGTAGCCTTGAAGTGAAGGGCGGTCTTCCATCGAGTGACTCTATTGGCCTCATATCACTGAACTACTAAGTCCAATTAACTATCCTAAGTCTTTACATTTATTATCTTAGGTAAACATTGGACTTAGCTTACTAATTCTCTTCTCATTTAAGGTAATAAGATATACGTTAAATGCTTATCTGCCTATAAATCCTCTTTTTATTCTCATAAATGTTAATTTGTTCATAAAATCCAAACGGACATTTTCTAAAATATTTACGTATGATTACTAGTTTCAAATTAGTAACCTTTTTAACTATTCCATTGTTACTAATTCAACTTTTTTATTTATCAGTCCCATTGATCCATTTACCCTATCAAATTATTGCAATTCCCATATTTATTACTATTATTTCCCATTTATTGGAGTTAAAAACTTTCAAATTCCTTTCCCATTAATTAGTTATCCTAAACGCGAATATTATTCTTAAGCATCGTTATGAGCTAAGTTTTGTTTAATTATTATAAGCTTAGAAAATTACCTACAAAAATTTACTTTTATCGAATATATTCTAGTTATATATATTTACTAAATTATTTTTTTCCGCGTTCAATTGTTGGAATAATATCTAAAATAATTATCCACTATAATTTCCATAAGTTAGTTTGAAACAAACATTTAACTCTAAAATATAAAAGATTACATCATTTGAAATTACAAGGAACAATCATTTCTTTTTATTACTGAAATTGACAGTACTACAATGAATTCATACATTACACATCTCTTTCTCTTTTTATTTGCATCCATTCCTTGCTAGATCAAACATTGTATTTTTTCAAAAAAGAAAAGAAATCAAATTAATTTAGAAATAATAAATGGATCTAAATTCCAACAACTCCAAACATCGAAAAGTTTACATTCCAACAAGATTAGGGTAATAATCTTGTTTTATAACATTATTATACAACTTATCTTCAGATCTGGAATAAATTTCATTCAAATCAATACTCTAAATTCATACTTTTGAAACTGATTTCCAGTCAAGTTTGTAAACAACTCTAATTCAATTCATAAACAAGAATAACTAGGCGATATTTATTATATTCATGTTATATTCAATTTGTTTCCTACAACTTATAAAATTATACAGTTATGCATAAAAATCAACTAAAAACCAACGGGATAATTTTCATATTATAACAATCTATAAAATTTCAACTCGCCTTTTAAAAATAATTCGAATCTCCAGATCAGAAGTAGAACCTTAAATTCATCTCTAAATCCTTTTTAATCCTAGAATTATATATATATAAGGGTATATACATTAAAATTGCTGGTCTGAGAAGAGATTTGGGATTGGGAGAGAAAATAGATACAAATAGACAAATATATATAAATTACATCAAATATGCGTATAATTGATTCTCTTCTCTTCTCATTTTTATCATATTTTTGTTCTTCTCTAACTTGTGTGAATATAGATATAAATATCTTATTTTTATAATTTAAGAAGAAATGGTAGAGCTTCGCTATAGCCTCTAAAATAAATGAGAAGAGAAGGGAGATTTAGGCCTGAATATATATGCGTAAGAATCAACCTCAACTGTTAGATCAAAATATTAAATCCAGGTCATTGGGCCTAGACTATCTCTAGTCACCATACAGTGAACGGTTGACCACCCTCAACGTAGGGTCGACGGCCCTGGTCGACCGCCCATGATGATGGGTTGACCTATGGGCCTGGATTAATTTAGTTAATTTTTCTTATTTAGTTATTTTCGTTCTCAATTCGGTTTATGCCCATAACTTCTTCGTTTGGACTCTATTCGCAAAACTCCAAATATGAAAGTTGCTTAGAATTTTGCCACGAATGCAATGATGCAAGTTACATGGTAAAATTCCGTCGTTAACTTCCCTTTTTGGGGCCTAATTAATTAACTAACTAATTAAATAATTAATGTTAAATTATGGTGTGTTACATATATGGACTTTGCTGAAGTACAGTATTGGGCACAAGTTTAATCATCTATAGATCATTTATGTGAAAGCCAATTTCTAATCTTTATTAAGTTATACCACGTAATGTTATTTTGGGCATATTTTCTTTTTATCCACGCAATATCAATTAGATATCTAGAGTTTGGTGTATGGTTAAAAACTCTCCGAATATCTATAGTTAATTTCATAGACCAATATAAAGCCATTTTAAATGTTTTAATATATTGGTATTGTTTTAATTACGGCCTTTCGATTGAATTAGCAACTACATCTTGTTTAGAATATTTCCAACTTAAAGCTCTTTAACTAAGGTTGAACGAGGAAATAGGATTGACGCACTATATTTGATATCACTTATGAAGTTTGAATCCAAATGGTCCTTTATATGGAGTTTGTAATTTCCATAAACAATTCTCTAGTATTTCGTAAATACATGAAAATACTTTTAACTAAAACTTTTATGGTATTAAATCGGATTTGATATTTGCTCAAATTAATAATTACATAAGCAAATTGCGATATAATAGACAACATAGCATATATGATAATACCTACTGCAAATGCATAAAGAATCATCTCATATGTTTTGTTTTAATGTGGTATTTGTGTATATCGTTTTAGACAGTCCCAACATCCTTACTTACAATTTTAGAAATATTTTAGTACCTATTAATATTCTATCTTATAGATATATGTTTCCTTTGCATTTTGACTAATAATCAAACTATTAGATTTATTGTCAAACTATTTGTCCAATTCTGATGCCTATTGAATGAGGGCATCCTATTAGTTCTTAGACTTTATCTAACACATATAGACTCAGTTATCACTTCCATCGATGTCGAGACATTTTGGTTACCATGTATGTGACGCCCCACCTCTGTACTCACACTAGCCAAGGGCACTAGTTGGTAATGCCGTCAACTAGCGTGAAGAATAAGGCTGTTGAGGAGCGACCATCTGTATAATTGCTTTGTGCGGGTACCGATATGCCAGATAAAATATCGGTTTTCATTTCAAGAAGAAAACCGACATACCGATACAAACTCAAAGCAACGACACAGTGGCTATATGGTCTTTGGAAACAAACATAGAAATAAGCATAACACAAAACAGTCACATATATTCATATCACTAAGGCAGAAAGAGATATGAATATATCACATAAATGTGTACATCAAAGTAATGGTCATATAAGATACATTACATCATAAGAATAAGTACAAGTGCTAGACCAAAGAATATGTAAACATCAAGGAATCTCTATTTCGAATGTATAACAAAAAAAACTACTAAACTAAAGTAGTTAGCCAAAAGTCTAAAGACGGACCCTGATAAGAAGTCAAGCAGAAGCACCTGAAATACCTCAGTCTGATCCGAGTATTATTTAATAAGAAAATAATAAACGAATCGGTCTAGCTACAAATATCAGATAAAATGAGATAGGATACGAGATATAACAAAAAGTATGACAACCATAATGCCATACTGTGACAAGTATACATTTAATAACAACAAAATCATACAATATCTCCAATATTCTCTAACACTAAAAAGAATGTCATATTCTTTAACATATTCACCAAACTAAAAATATTGATAAAACTTATCAATGTCAATCGCAATAATTGGTGAAACACAAATTCTAGAACTCATAAATTAGAAATCCAGAAATCACAAAAGGGGAGGCCTATCATAAACGAGAGAATGAAAACTCACCAACACGTGCATCACAAATGGGTTGCTATCCCATGGTTGCTAACCATAGAGCCGGTGCAACGACGTAGTATATTAACAGTACACCCGAGGAACCTGAAACTCGAATAATTCGGAACATCGACTTAGTACAGTAACGGTGCGCCCGATGGACCTGAAACTCTAATAATTCGGAACATCGGCGTAGTACAATAACGGTATGCCCAATGAACCTGATAAACCGAAACAACGATGTAGTACAATAACAGTACATTCGTTGATCCAGATAAGCCGAAACGTCGACGTAGTACAATAACGGTACATCCGATGAACCGAACACCATAAAAGAACATGGGTCGCTAGCCCATAAAAATGAGACAAAACTCCCAAGAACTCATAGGTCGTTAGCCTATAAAAGAAATGAGACAAAGCTTAATAAAACGAGGTACAGTCCCCCACGTGGACAAAGAGACATCGCAAACCGCTAGTTTAAACCATAAAATGATCACCATTGATCAATAAAAAGTGTGAATAACTATAAGCTAGTAAATAAATGAGTTTAGCTTCATGTCCCATAACCACTGGCTTAACTTAAATATTTACGAATAAATTGTAGATTTTCACTCGAAAATTGTCACAAGAGTTTCAATCGAAAAAGTCTAAGAATTAACTGACAAAGTAAACGCAAGCGTTTCATACCACTTGTTTTGCTATGTTGTTTAATTGGATTTCTCGAACGAATGAGGTACAGGTTTGTATATACTAATAGAATAGAAAATGGTTTTAAAACCGAGTTTGATACTGAAAGCAAATGTTGAAATCATTTTGATGAAAGAGTTTGAATATTTACTACTAGTATAGAAACCTTTGCATTTTAAAGTGACAAACCATAGAAATTATTGTAGAAACAATCAATCACCAAAAATTCACATGCAAAGACGTGAATTAAATCCAAAGAAATCGATAACAAATCCATCAATATGGATATTCCTCAAAATCTAGAAGAAGAAGTCATCAAAGTCGATAAAAGTGATAACAACTAATCGGATCAACAAAAATTGATGAATATTGGAAATTCGTTCGAGAAACAGGCTTATAGGAAAAACTACGCATTTCCAGACGTCTGGGGGTCAATCCAGACGTTTGGATTTGTTCTCTGGAAATATTCTAGAAAACCACCCAGACTTCTAAAATTTCAAAGCAGACGTCTGACACCCCTTTTAGACGTCTAAAACATAAATTCAGACGTCTGAAATTAGTCTCTGCCATTTTTTTCTACTGTATATTTATTTCACCAGAATGTAGAACCAGACGTCTGAAATGGAAATTCAGACGTCTGAAGACCTGGACTGGGCAACAGTTTTCCTAGGCCTTGATGGCAGAAATGAATCAGAAGCTATCAGATGAGCAACAGAAACTAGGGATTTATGCTAAGCAACAACCCAGCCTTATAGGCTCTTCGATACACCCCAAGTAACATGTCTAAACATCCATAGTAGGATTTTCATAAAATTGGACTTCAAAACCAAAAATTGGAAAATTCACCAAATGAATTCAAATCAAAAGCAAATGAACATGAATAGATGTTAGGAATTCATACCTAATAACAATGAAAGCTATAGACATAGATGTGAGTTCTAAAACACACCTTTAAACCTAAATATAGAAATGAGAAGCTCTAAAGCAAACAAAGATTGATTTCTCTTCAACAACACCTCCATAATCTTCAATCTATTATCAAAGGTGAAGTTTTTCCTAAATTTGGGTTTAGGAACTTTTGAGAATTGAAGAGAGATTTAGATGGAAAAGATGAAGAGGATGCTTACCTAAGCTTCTCCTTGATTTCTAAAGCTTGAATTAGAATTTCCTAAGAATTTAGGGCTTAGGAATTTTAGTTTCCAATCTTTTCCCTCATTTTTACTTTAGCTTGAAAGTGTTAAGAAATGAGGAATCAAATGAATGAAGAGGAGTTGAGTTAGAGTGTTTGATAAAGGAGTTGGGTTCTCTTATTGGGTTAGTGGGCTGAAATCCAAACCCAAACCCAAAGCCCAAATGAAAATATCAAAATTCTAATCAACTACAAACATATCGATGTTTATACTCAAAAAGGTCACAAACGCTGTTTTGGACCCAATGGAAGTGGTCTCGAGTCCTAATTCGACAGTCTACGAAAAGTATCATTTCGGACTTTAATCTGACTAACGATGCTATATTTAAATAAATCATTTAAATATACAATCTAAAATATGCGGGTTGTTACAGGCTCTCCTCCTTAAAGAAATTGCATCCTTGCAATACTTAAGAAGAAAATAAAGAGTAACAACCATAAAAGCATATCAACACAAAAGAAGAAATTTTGAAATAAGAAGTTCACCCTAAGGAGCACGAGAGAGTAAGTCCGAATGTGTTCGCTAGATGAATTCTCTAGATTCCCAAGAGCAATCCTTAGGATTCGAGGACCATTGAACTTTCACAAGTGGAACATCTTTATTTCGAAGGCGCTCAACCTCCGAAGCAATGATACTAATAGGATGTTACTCATAAGTCAAATTAGGTGAAACTTTGATTTCTACAATAACACCGGGCTCAAGAATAGAATCAGAATCCCTATGGCGTTTCTATAGTTGAGAGATGTGGAAAACGTCATGAATGGCAGAAAATTGAACCGGTAATAAAAGGCGATAAGCCACGGGACCAATGCGTTCGGTGATGGGAAATGGACCTATAAATCGAGGTGCTAATTTTCCCGATCAAATGAAATGCACAACACCTTTCATAGGTGAAACACTAATAAACACCAAATCTCCCATTGAAAATTCTAATTTCCTTCTTCGGTTATCGGCATAGGATTTTTGTTTGCTTTGAGCATCAAGAATGCGGTCAAAAAGAGAAGGATGAGCCTTAAGGCTGCATAATACAAGAGATGGACATGAATTGGATTCACGATCTCAAATCTCACAAGTGGACAAAGCCTCGAGATCATTCCATTCATATATCATCATAGAAACAACCGTTTGTTGCTTTCGGCTAAGGGCATCGGCAACACGATTTCCCTTTCCGAAAGTATAAAGAATATCAAGATCATAAGATGCAAGGAACTCGAGCCAACGTTGTTGATGCAAATTAAGTTCCTTTTGAGAAAAAAAATACTTCAAAGATTTACGATCGGTGTAGAGAACAAATTTCTCTCCCAAAAGATAATGATGCCAAATTCCAAAAGCAAAAGCAATGGCCGTGAGCACTAGATCATGAGTGGCATACCTAGTCTCGATAGGCTTTAATTGTATAGAAGCATAAGTAATTGCACGTTCCCTTTTTGCAAGAGAACGGCACCCAAACCAATACGACTAGCATCGGTACAAATAATGAAATTTTGGTTCCTTCGGGAATCACAAGAATTGGAGCATCGGAAAGGATTTCTTTTAAATAATCCTTTTTCCCAAAAAGCCAAGACTTTCAAAATTACAATTAACTTTATGTAATCATCATTTTAGAAAAATTTACTTATTCCAAGTCAATTTACTGTGCCTGACTGTCTCATCGTAGCGTTTAGGAGATTCCTATCGATAACGTTGATCAGGCGCATCGATCAAAATTCTTAAAGCACTCAATGGGCAAGACAACACAAAATCATCTTTTATATGATAAATATGTCTCTTAAAACCATTACTTATATTCTTTGTTTGTTTTAAGAACAAAATACAATTATACTTATAAATATCTTATTAAAAAGATATGAAAATTTTAAATTGTTGTTTTCATCCATAATCAATGAATAGAAGGATGGCCTAATCGAGATATTCGTAGAATACTCGATTCATATGATGGATGAAATAAGTTGGATAAATCTAATGACATCACGAGTCGCTCAAAGGAATCATAACAAGTGCGGAATGCAGTAAGTGGAACGCTACCCTCCGCAACTCGTAGCTAATGAAAACCGGTGGCAAGGTCGAGCTGAAAAGACCTTAGCACCACTCAATAGATCGCTTAGGTGGTAATCCTAAGACAGGCTCAAAAATATCGAAAAATTCACAAACTACTTTAATGAGAGAAATTACATTTTCCTCATCATATGGGTTTAGAGAATAAAATGATGCCACTGAATTAGAATCAAAATCATTAAAAACAATAGAAATCTGCTTAACATATTGAGAATGTCGAAGATGGATAGTCCTCTCAGGAAATAGGATCCGGGCTTCATAATGATTAGGCCAATCCTTTCCCAAAAACCAATTCTAAAGCCTAAGTAGCATATAACATGTAAATCAGACCGAAATGCACGATTACATAAAATAATCTCGACGTTTTTACAAAGTAAACTGAGCATTGCGGATCCATCAATCTAATTCGCAATTCTCAATGTAGTCATCAAGCCTATAATATTTAAAGACAAAGCATTCAAAAGTTCTTTTGGTATAAAAGAGTGAGATGCACTCGCGTCAAAATGAACTCGAATAGAAAGATCATGAAAAAAATAATGCCATCAAGGACTGAATGAGAAATACCTTTACCAAGAGAAGTGTCACTAGGAGCTTGCACAACATTTAGCTTTCCCTCCTTCTTACTTTGAAGTATGGGACATGCAGATATATGATGACATAAACTTTTGCAATAGCGATAATAAAAGGGTTTCGGACACTCATTCGCATAGTGGTCTATAGTACCACAATTGTAGCATTGTCCACGACTAGTGGTAGGAGTCTTTACTACTGAAGTTTCCTGCTTCCTATTCTTGTTGGGATTAGGGCTTTTGAACTTAATATGCCTCTTCCCGTTATTATTGAGGCTCTTTTTGGAACCTCCAACATACTATCACTTCCTTTAGGCCTCTTCTTGTCATAGAGTGATATCTACAAGCTGGTCAAAAGGAACTTCTAGTTTCAGAGGTAAAACCATTTTAGGGTTCTTACTCAAAGCACAGATAAACCTTTGATTCTTTACAAGATCCAAAAGTTGTTGGGCAGACATGAATACACCATCTAGAGAAGGACTACAGGATTGACCAGCGTTAGTACTACCAGATTTAACCATTTCTCTTCTTCAGGAAAGAAAGAAAGAAGAGGAAAAAATTATTCTCAAAATGAACATCAAACAAACTTGATCGATAAAACAAGGCATTATAAAGAATATAGGATAGAATGGTATGAAGACTTGAACTAAATCCTATGGCACGAATCCTAAGAAAGACTTAGGACGATGATCCTTGCTAGATTATTCTATATTGTTCCGAAGTTTGACTTTGATACCAAGCTGTGATGCCCCACCTCTATACTCACACTAGCCAAGGACACTACTGGGTAATGCCGTCAACTAGCGGGAAGAATAAGGCTGTTGAGGAGCGACCATCTATATAATTGCTTTGTGCGAGTACCGATATGCCAGATAAAATATTGGTTTTCATTTCAAGAGGAAATCTGACATACCGTTACAAACTCAAAGCAACTACTAGTGGCTATATGGTCTTTGAAAATAAACATAGAAATAAGCATAACACAAATCGGTCACATATATTCATATCACGAAGGCAAAACAGATATGAATATATCACATAAATGTGTACATCAAAGTAATGGTCATATAAGATCCATTACATCACAAAAGAATAGGTACAAGTGTTAGACAAAAGAATATGTATACATCAAGCAGTCTCTATCTCGAATTTATAACAACAAAAACTACTAAACTAAAGCAGTTAGCCAAAAGTCAGATGACAGACCCTGATAAGAAGTCAAGCAGAAGCACCTGAAATACCTCGGTCTGACCCGAGTATTATTTAATAAGAAAATAATAAACAGATCAGTTTAGCTATAAATATCAGATGAAATTAGATAGGATAAGAGATATAATAAAAACGTATGAAAACCATAATGCCATACTGTGACAAGTATGCATTTAATAACGAAAAAATCATACAATATCTTCGATATTCTCAAACACTAAAAAGAATGTCATATTCTTTAACATATTCACCAAACCAAAAATATTAATAAAACTTATCAATGCCAATCGCAAAAATTGTGAAATACAAATTCTAGAAATCATAAATTAGAAATCCAGAAATCACAAAAGGGGAGGCCTATCACAAACGGGAGCATGAAAACTTACCGACACGTGCATCACAAATGGGTCGTTATCCCATGGTCGCTAACCGTAGAGTCGGTTCAACGACGTAGTATATTAACAGTACGCCCGAGGAACCTGAAACTCAAATAATCTAAAACATCGACGTAGAATAGTAACGGTACGCCCGATGAACCTGAAATTCCAATAATTCAGAACAACGACGTGGTACAATAATGGTGCGCCCGATGAACCTAATAAACCAGAACAATGATGTAGTACAATAACGGTACATCCATTGATCTAGATAAGCTGGAACATCGACGTAGTACAATAACAGTACATCCGATGAACCGAACACCATGAAATAACATGGGTCGCTAGCCCATAAAAATGAGACGAAACTCCAAAGAACCCACAGGTCGTTAGCCTATAAAAGAAATGAGACGAAGCCCAATAAAACTAGGTACAGTCCCCCATGTGGACAAAGCGACATCGCACACCGCTAGTCTAAATCATAAAATGATCACCATTAATCAATAAAAAGTGTGAATTACACTAAGCTAGTAAATAAATGAGTTTAGCTTCATGTCCCATAAACACTGGCGTAACTTAAACATTTACGAACAAATTGTAGATTTCCACTCGAAAATTATCACAAGAGTTTCAATCGAACAAGTCTAAGAATTATCCGACAAAGTAAACGCAAGCGTTTCATACCACTTGCTTTGCTAAGTTGTTTAATTGGATTTCTCGAACGAATGAGGTAAAGGTTTGTATATACTAATAGATTAGAAAATGGTTTTAAAAGCGAGTTTGATATTGAAAGCAAATGTTGAAAACGTTCTGATGAAAGAGTTTGAATATTTACTACTAGTATAGAAACCTTTACATTTTAAAGTTAAAAACCATAGAAATGATTGTAGAAACAATCAATCACCAAAAATTCACATATGAAGACATGAATTAAATTCAAAGAAATCGATATCAAATCCATCAAAATGGATATTCCCAAAAGTCCAGAAAAAGAAGTCATCAAAGTCGATAAAAGTGATAACAACTAATCGGATCAACAAAAATAGATAAACATTGGAAATTCATTCAAGAAATAGGCTAATAGGAAAAACTGCGCATTTCAAGACATTGGGGGTCAATCCAGACGTCTGGATTTGGTCTTTGAAAATATTCCCGAAAACCACCCAGACGTCTGAAATTTCAAAGAAAACGTCTGAAACCCCTTTCAGACGTCTGAAACATAAATTCAGACGTATGAAATTAGTCTCTGCCACTTTAATTTTTTACTGTATATTTTTTCACCAGAATACAAAACCAGACGTCTGAAATGGAAATTCAGACGTCTGAGGACCTGGACTGGGCAACAGTTTGCCTAGGCCTTTATGGCCAAAATGAATCGGAAGCTATCGGACGAGCAACGGAGACGAGCGATTTACGCCAAGTGACAACCCAGCCTTATAGGCTCTTCGATACACCCCAAATAACATGTCCAAATATCCATAGTAGGATTTTCATAAAATTGGACTTCAAAACCAAAAATTGGAAAATTCACCAAATCAATTCAAATCAAAAGCAACTGAACATGAATAGATGTTAGGAATTAATACCTAACAACAATGAAAGCTATAAACATAGATGTGAGTTCAAAAACTCATCTTTAAACCCAAATATAGAAATGAGAAGTTCTAAAACAAGCAAAGATTGATTTCTCTTCAACAACACCTCTGGGATCTTCAATCTATTATCAAAGGTGAAGTTTTTCCTAAGTTAGGGTTTAGGAATTTCTGAGAATTGAAGAGAGGTTGAGATGGAGAAGATGAAGATGATGCTTACCTAAGCTTCTCCTTGATTTCTAAAGCTTGAATATGAATTTCCTAAGAACCTAGGGCTTAGGAATTTTAGTTTCCAATCTTTTCCAAATTTAAATTATTGAATGCTATGGTATTGCTGGATATATTTTTAGCATTTTAAAATATCAAAAACATAACAAATTGGATTTTTGAAGAAATAAAAGAGAATTTTTAAGTAAATTATTTATGGCGAAGTTGAATAAATTAAAAGAACGAGTTGGGAAAAAGTAAAAAAAAGTTTGATTTTTAAAATCCAATTAAATAAGTTCTGAGTAAGGAAAAATAGCGATTTTTGAATAAATGTAAATAAAAGAGTTTTTAAGGACTTAAGCATATTGTGTAAAAGAATTTATTTTTAAGTTTAAGATATAAATGGTTGGGAAAAAAGGGGAATTCTGAAAATAAAATATGAAATTGATGTTCCAGTTTTAAATAAGATTTTAAATCAAAAAAGGGTAAATCTAGAATTAGGGGTTTGAGAATAAATTGGGTAAATCAAGAAATAACTTTTAAAATGTAATTTAATTCAAAAATCGATTTGGAAATCGCTCAAGTGTGCGAAACCGTGATAAAAGGGAAAATGGGACTATGGAATTTATAAACGAAGTTTTATTGATAAAGTGAAGAAATTATCGGTGAATAAATTTGAAATTATAAATTCACAATAGGAATTTATAAGGAGATGGATAAATTGGTTAAAAATAAATGGTGGTTTTATTTTTAGAAATGTGGGAAATGAAATTTACGAGATTGGAATGTAAATTAAACTAAAGTTAAATCGAGAGGGATTTATAAATGTTTAGGCTGGCTATATTGGAGTTGAAATATATTTTCCAAAAAAGTTAAGTTTATTGTAAAGGAAAGATTTCTAAGTATTTATTAGGAAATTTAAAAGTGTTTAAAAGAATGTTATAGAAAATAGGAATATAGGCACAGGGAAGAAGTTGCAAAAAAATATAGTCTCAGGGACAACATTTTTGTTTTTTTGTCTAAAGCATACTTTATAGTGTAAACAAAAAATGATAGTTGCAACTATCAATTTGTGATGTACACTAAAAATTATTTTTCAGCCTAAAAAGCAAACTTCTTTTCCCTGAAGCTAAATTTTTCTCCAACTTTTTCACTGAGCCTAAAATCCCCTTTAGGAAAATGTATTTTTAATTGTTTCAAATTTTGTTAAAGTATTTATTAATTTAGTTAGTTATAGTGGTTAATTGTTATTAAAGGTTTAATCAGCATTTTTTTAAAGAATAATTATTAAATATTTATAGTTTATATATTAGTTTTATTTAAAAATAGTTTTTATCTGAATTTTTTACTTAGAGATAATTATAGAAATTTTCGTAAGTATATTTTTGAAATTTTTAAATAGAGTTTAGGGAAGTATTGGTATACTGGCATGGCGAAATCGGAGGTAGTGAATGCCTGCAGTTAAAACTTGGATTTATCTGGGATAGAGATGTAACCATTGAACTGTGATACATGGTTTGATACCACAGTGGTACTTTTCATATTATTAAAGGTTTTTTTTAATATTTTGAAAGAAAAAGGTAATTTGTTAATATGCGGAATTCGATAAGATAAGTGTACATTTTTGGATAAAGAGATTTAATTCAATTAAAATATAAATTAAACGAGATTAAATATTTTTAGTGGAAATGGAATATTTGGTTGAATTGATTGTTTATTTGATAGTTACATAACCGACTATCAAATCTAGACCTAATATAACTTTGGAAATATATAAAAGAGGTACGAAAATTATATGGTAGAGTTACTCTTCGAGGTGTTGTACTGTACTTATAAACTCATTTCGTTCTTCTAGGACGTCTATAAGGAAACCCATCCACTAACGGTTAGGAGGTGATCTCCGATCTTACTTTCATCTATTTATTTCCTAGAGAACCAGGTTGAGCTTATCAAGAAATATCGAATGTTGTTTCGAAGAGACCGGATCAGATTTGCGATCCGAAAACCACTTCAATCCAACGAGTACGTTTTCGTAATGAAGACAAGAGCATGGAGACGAAGATGGAGCAGTGAAGTGCAAGGGCTAATCGCTACTGTTAGCACCAAAATTGGTCATTAACACTCTTGAATAGAATTATGTAGAGAAATAAATGAAGATAATAAATTAAAACAAAGGAATATCACAGTAGAGTGCAAAGAGAACAACAAAAAAACGAGGACATCTGATTTATTGTGGTTCGGCGTAACCGCCCACGTCCACTTTGAATATAATCTTTATTAGTTCTTCGAACAATTGAATACAGATACAATCCGTATACAAACAACTTGAGTTCAAGTTTTAACAAAAAAGGAACGAGTATCTAAAATGGCAGAGTCTCCCTGGAGTTCTTGAAAAAAGGTCCCCTCATCTGTACCCCTGCCTCTCTATTTATAGACGAAGATAGGCAGGACTCCCTGCGCATGCCTAAGGACAAGGTAGCTCGGCCCACAGTAGATAACTTCTGTGCACCGAACTAGGAATACCGAATGGTGGTTGCCGAACAATGTTGGCCAAACGAAGGTGGCCGAACGATGGTAGCCATACGCTGGTGGCCGAAAGATGTTGGCCGAACGACGATGGCCAAACGATGTGCCCGAACGATGGTGGCCGAATGATGGTGGCCGAACCATGGTGGCCAAATGAACCTGGCCGAGCGATCTCTCCTTGGACGCCTAGACCAAGCTATCTCGTTTTCCCATTCCTTATCACCACCTTTCTTTAGCGGAGCGACACACGCAATCTCACAAGATCGAACGACACATGTCCTCCCTTCTTCGGCTGAACCATGTATACAGGTCGACCCGTGTATATAGGCCAAACCACTCAAATTGAATCAATTCCATATATTTCCAACCTCTCACTGGCTCGAGTCTAGTCTCAATTCAATCAAAACCTATATAATTATCATCTTGTAGGCAGGCCATGTAACTGGGTAACATTTTCCACCCCCCAAAGTGCATTGCGTGAACCAATATGACGTGCTTTGAATCACCAGTCAGTCCTTGCTCTTAGGTGCTAGCTCATTCGGAATGGTAATCATCTGACATCTAAGTCCTGTTTTTAATTTTTCAAAAGCTGGGTGAATCCAATCTCTTGAAGGATGAATCATGAAGGACCTTCAGAACATCATACGTATATATATACATGTGTGTTTGCATATTCGTATAAGTATACGTGTATCTTCATTAATTCATTATCATTTCAAGACAAAATGTGGGTCGGCATACCAATACTGACCCACACGATCAGTTTGAACCATGTTCTCCTTCTTTGACCTACTCAAATGTGTTGACCGGTTCTACTAGGTAAGACCCGTTCACCTCCCCCACTCATTATATAAAATACCCCAGCCTTTTCTCCTTTCTCTACTTCTTACTTCCATTCCACTTTCACAGGCCAGCCAACCATTTTTCTCTCAATCGCTGTCTGCCATTTAATCCATCCTCCCCTTTTCCAAACCTAGACCTCTAACATCAAAACTCCAGTCGACGTCTAATCTGAACAATCTCCATCTCTTAGCCCCACAATCGTCATTAATTTCAAGCTTCTCACATAGGTATGAGTCTATTGTCCAGTCCACCCCTCTAGGTCTAGAGTTTCATTCTGAGTTCGAGTTCATAGGTTCAGTAGGAGATGGTGAAGAGGTGAGAGCCAAAGTGGAGGTCGTGTTTTAGTACTGGAGTTTGTTTAAGGATTACTAAGGGAAGTAGCGTAGCTTTAATCTTGAGGTTAATGACGTGGAAAGTTAGGATGCAGATACGACGGGTCTTTGGAGTAGGGTTAGGTTGGTAAACCCTTGTTGGGGATAAGGGTCCGTATTTCTGAGAGGGACCAGTTCGATATCGAGAGAAAGGGAGTGGGTCGGTCACATTGAGAGAGCGAGAGCGTGGTTTGGTAACTTCACGTGTCGTTGTGGATCGGTCGGGGTCTGGAGGAGTGGGTCGGTATTTTGAATGAGGGAGTCGCTTAGTGTTGAGGGAGAGAGTGTGGGTCGGTGGGGACTTAGGAGAGTGGACAAGTGATTAGAAAGTGAGAGGGAGGAGAGTGAGTAGGTCGGTGTTTTTGGTCTAGAGAGTCGTTCGGTAGTTTGTAGGTGAGAGGTTCGGTATGTAGGCTTAGAGAGTCGACCGGCTTCGGGCCTTGGGATCGGCATTGATAATCAAAATCACCTTAACTTGAACACAGCATATGTCAAGTCCACATATCCCCACACCTAATCATAAAACAATGAACAATGACAGGAACTGAAGCACATGAGCATATGGAACTGGTTCGGACTAATAACTCCATAGTTTTAACAAATATAAATATGAATTCAACTCCACAGAAGCAATTAACAACCTTCATCACATGATGCCAATGTTCGATTTTGAGACCCCAACTATCTATCATAGAACAAGCTCTCGGAGACGGTCAGCGATGACGGTCTCTGAAGATGATATTTTAATGCTCAATCACACTTCATCGGTCTTGAAATATTTAATTCTTCTATACTCATGCTTAAATGATTGCACTAGTTCACACACCACATGGGGGGAATATTTTTTCCGTTGTATCTAATATCGACTATCTTTCAAGTATAGTTCAAACATGTATCTACCCATATTGAACGCTCGTCGGAGATGTCCATAAGATCCAACTCTGCTACAGTTTCCAATAAGCCTTAGCCATGTTCTCGGCAAGAAGTAGTAGAAACTTCAAATCCACCGAAACCTCTACACCGGGGATTCCGGATCCATCTGCTATTACTATTGGCCTAGCTCCTGATGTTATAGATGGAGCAGTCATTCTGGTTAATCCTATTGATTCACAATCTTCAAAAATCGTCAAACCCCTCTTCGTCGATTATGTTCGATTCATGGAATTCCCTTTGACGACGTTTTAATTCCAACAGGACGAGATCGGCCTCACCTACTCCCAACCAGGTATACAGCGTGCAAGAAATTCATGTGCTGGGTTGGAAGTGTGCCGCCTTTCAATTCATTTCTCCGTGAGGTGTTACGGTACATCGGGATCGCTTTAGCATAGCTTCACCCCGACAACCATGCATTTATCTATGGCACTTGTATTCTTTCATGAGCACTTTATTCAGAATTTCTACCCATGAGGATATTCGCTATATCTTCCGCTTCAAAAGACGGTCTGACAGCGCATCTTCTTATTTCTTGAGCCATCCATGTGTTAGATCCTGACAGGGGCGTGGAGTAAATTTTCCCAGTATAAGCAAGAATGGTTTTATGTACGCTGCCTCCCTGGCTTTGCGAGAAGATGGCTGTAAGGGAGTAAGTTTTATTTCCGAACTCAATATTTGTCTAAGGCACGAAGTGCATTCTTTCTAAACTTCTTTCGCCTCTTATAGAAATCAGCCAATGTCCCGAAGGCACTAGGTATTCTGGGGCCGTCGAGGCCATTTGAGCCATTCCCGTGGAAGATTGGGAGATCAAATCTATTATTTCTAATGAACTGCTTTTAAAGTTTGGATTTTTGGTGGAAGATCGTCGAACTAGTCTCCCAACTGGCCCTACTACAACAAGATCTGTGGCGGAGAAAGGCAAAGATCAGGTCGGGCCTTCGGTGCCCCTACTAGTGGGGCCCCTGACATATCCGAGGAAGGTGAAATTAAAGAGGCCGGGGTGCCAGGGGTGTCTGATGAGAATATAAGTCCCGGTTCAGCACCGGTGATTGATGTACCCGGCATCAATGAACCACCTCCTCCCTCAAAGGGGAAAAAGAAATTAGCCTACAAACTGAGAAAGAAAACAGTGGATGGAACCTCAAAAGTTACAATCACTCTTGTTGAGAAAGAGTCGCCTTCCCAACATCTAGAGGGTTCACCAAAAGGTCTATAAGATCTGACCATTCCTGATGACTAGCTTATTTACAGTTTCAATGATCCAGTAGCCTTGGGACTTAATTCGCCCATGAGAGGCGATGGAGGCAATCAAGTTCAACATCAGGGTGAAAAAATCTAATAATAAAGTAAAAGAAACTGATCCGTCGGGGGGAAACACTAGGACACACACGAACACTCACACTTCAGCCTACACCTAAGTTTTAGCCATCATGCGATTCTCACTAACTCGTCTTCATTTGGTTTCTGTGTAGGTGATATAGGGCGCACACAGGCTTTGACCGCCTTCACGGGACCTCTATCTTTCATCACTCTAGTCGAGATTCGGGATCAGGTAGACGTCGAGACAGAGATGATAGTGGCGATAGAGACTATCATCCCAGAGACTCGTCGTCTTCCCGAAGAAAAACTTATAGCCACTCTTCATATCCCAATGATCCTCCCCCTCATTCAGAGCACAATAGGGAGAAATCTGCTCAAAGGGGATCTCAATCTGAAGCTCCCCATGACCAACATTTTGGCTCATCTAGCACTAAGCAATCTCGTAAGCCCCATAAGCAGTTGGTGACTCCGGCTAGGCAAACTCCTCCAATCTCTGCACATGATCCATCGATAGCCAAAAGATTAGCCGAACTTAAAGCCACATTTCCGAAGATATGCTTCGACTGGCTAAAATTTCTTCCTGCGATTCTCCCATTTCTAGGGCATGTCAAACAAAGCGCTATCGCCTGCAATAACGAAGTCTATGTCCAACACGATGCGTTTGTTCATTTGGCAGAAAAAGTTTCAGAAGTTTCTATGGAACGTCAGTACGAGATTGATCGCCTGAAACTTGAAGCCATCCATGATAAAGATATTATTAAAGCCTAGGATGAAGAGCTTTCCTTGTACAAATCTCAACTTGAAGCTGCCCAGCAAAGCGCTAAAGATACAGCCTTGGCAGTCAGTCGTCTGGAAGCGACTTATAAAAAGGAAATTGATGAGGCAGTTCAGCGTAGTGATGCTCTAGCCCTAGAAAAAGACTCTATAAAGAAAGAAAATGATATCCTCGCTCGACGAGTTAAAGAACTGAGGGAGCTGCTGCTTAAAGAGAAAGAAGAAAAAATCGCTGCAAAAGAAGAGTCACAGCGATATTGTGATGAGGTCGTCGAAACACGACTACTAAGGACGAAGCTCGACGAGGAACTTTCTAAAGCTAAAGCGTTAAAGAACGCAGCCCGTAAGGAGGGAAAAAGAATAGCACTGACGAAAATCAAATCTCATCTCGAGGCAACTGCTGAAGCTGGCAGAGAAGAAATTAAATGTTTATTTGATCCGCTAATTGCTGAATACATCGTTTGAGTTCTCATGCATTGAGATCTATCTTTTTTAGGTGTGGGTTACCTCAAATCATTAGCCAAAGCATGGGATACTCTAATAAAAATTAAGCGAGTGGAGTTGGGCACGGAAGAGGTTGATGAGGATTCTCTTGTGAAGGAAGTTGCTTCGAGGAAACAAGCCTTCCAACTTATCTACAACCAAAGTCCTTTATGGAAGAGATTCCTCCTCACCGAAAGGGAAGGACGACGTTGCTGGCCCATCCGTAACCGAGTCTCCAGTTCCTCCTTCCGCTCATCCGGCGGGGTGCTCATCACTCAATCCTTTCGAGCAACTTGCTAGCTATGACCTAGAGAAACCGGGCTTGATGTTCACGTCTAAAAAGTAAGACTCCTAAAACAGCTGAGAGTCAACCAGAAGCAAGTATGTAATTATTCATTCTAGGGTTGAAAGGACCATCACTTTTGATGAATAATAAATGTGTTCTAACATTTGTCTTTTATGACTTCGTGTAGGTCATTCTGATCTTGTACCAACTCTAAGGAGCGATGTCGCCATGGAGAAGGAAGAGAAATTAGGAGAGGCATCTCACACTATGAATACTCCCGGACCCGATGCTCAAATGATCGGGGCACTCGATGAAGACAAACTCGAGAATCCCTCACCTACAAAAGAACATGATGAGGTTGAAATCACGAGTGCCTTCGAACACACTTCGAAACTAAGTATGGAGGAGCAAATCATGGAAGAGAGGAAGAAAAAAGCTGAAATTCAGGGTGATCCTCAAGTGGTGGAACTTAGAGTACTCTAGACCGTGCTACGAGGACTTAGAGATTTTTTGAATCATTTATACTCTAGTCTGCACTCCGAGGATTGAGAGTACTCTAGTCCATGCTCCGGGGACATAGAGATTTTTAAGTCGTTTATACTCTAGTCCGCACTATGGGGACTCAAAGTACTCTAGTCCACGCTCCGAGGACTTAGAGATTTTTAAGTCGTTTATACTCTAGTCCGCATTCCGCGGACTCAGAGTACTTTAGTCCGCGCTTTGGGGACTTAGAGATTTTTAAGTCGTTTATACTATAGTCCGCACTTCGAGGACTAAGAGTACTCCAGTCCACGCTCTGGGGATTTAGAGATTTTTGAGTCGTTTATACTCTAGTACAAAGACTCAGTGTACTCTAGTCCGCGCTCTAGGGACTTAGATATTTTTAAGTCATTTATACTCTATCCGCACTCCGGGGACTTAGAGTACTCTAGTCCGTGCTCTGGGGACGTAGAGATTTTTAAGTCGTTTATTCTCTTGTCTATGCTCTAGGGATTCAGAGTACTCTAGTCCGCGCTTTGGGGACTTAGAGATTTTTAAGTCATTTATACTCTAGTCTGCCCTCCGGGGCTCAGAGTAATCAAGTCCGCGCTCCGTGGACTTTGATATTTTTAAGTCCTTTATACTCTAGTCCGCACTCCAGGGACTCAGAGTACTCTAGTCTGTGCTTTGGGGACTTAGAGATTTTTAAGTCGTTTATACTCTAGTCTGCACTCCGGGGACTCAAAGTACTCTAATCCGCGCTTTGGGGACTTAGATATTTTTAAGTCGTTTATACTCTAGTCCGCACTCTGGAGACTCAGAGTACTCTAGTCCACGCTCCGGGGACTTAGAGATTTTTAAGTCGTTTATACTCTAGTCCGCACTCCGGGGACTCAAAGTACTCTAGTCCGTGCTCCGAGGACATAGAGACTTTTAAGTCGTTTATACTCCAGTCCACACTCCGGAGACTTAGAGATTTCTAAGTCGTTTATAATGTAGTCTGTTCCCTGGGGACTTAAAGCACTCTAGTCCGCGCTCCGACGACTTAGGGATTTTTAAGTCGTGTATACTCAAGTCCTCCCTCCAGGGACTCAAAGTAATCTAGTCCGCGCTTCGGGGACTTACAGATTTTTAAGTCATTTATACTCTAGTTCGTACTTCGGGGACTCAAAGTACTCTAGTCCGCGCTCCGGGGACTTAGAGATTTTTAATTTGTTTATACTCTAGTCGGCACTCCGGGGACTCAGAGTACTCTAGTCCACACTCTGGGGACTTAGAGATTTTTAAGTCGTTTATACTCTAGTCCGCACTTTGGGGACTCAGATTACTCTAGCCCGTGCTCCGGGGAATTAGAGATTTTTAAGTCGTTTACACTCTAGTCCGCAACCCGGGGACTGAGAGTACTCTAGTCTACGCTCCAGGGACTTAGAGATTTTTAAGTCGTTTATACTCTAGTCCGCACTCCAGGGACTCAGAGTACTCTTGTCCACACTCCGAGGACTTAGAGATTTTTAAGTCGTTTATACTCTAGTTCGCACTCCGGGGACTCAAAGTACTCTAGTCCGCGCTCCGGTTACTTACAGATTTTTAAGTCGTTTATACTCTAGTCCACACTTTAGGGACTCAGAGTACTCTAGTCTGCACTTTGGGGACATAGAGATCTTTAAGTCGTTTATGTTGTAGTCCGCACTCCGGGGACTAAGAGTACTCTAGTCCATGCTCTAGAGACTTAAAGATTTTTAAGTTGTTTGTACTCTAGTCCGCACTCTAAGGACTCAGAGTACTCTAGTCCGCGCTCCGACGACTTAGAGATTTTTAAGTCGATTATACTCTAGTCCGGACTCTGGGGACTCAGAATACTCTAGTTTACACTCCAAGGACTTAAAGATTTTTATTTTATTGATTGACTTTTAATTTCGTGTGTGCGTTCATACGCCGGACAGAATAATGTGATTTAATTTTGTCATTAAATTATAACACATGGAACATCAACGGTTCATAGAAAAAAACGGCTTCAAGCCTTTATTGATCATAACATATAGGAACAAACTAAATTGTCTTATTACACATCGAAAACAAAGGACAGCAAAAGAAACATATACTAAAAAAAATTGCTACTAAAATGCAAAATAAATAGGCTAAGTGCAATAACGGCGCAAATGCTCGCTATTCCATGCTCGGGGAAGCGTTTTGCCATCGATGGTCGCTAGCTTGAAAGTCCCTTCTCCAAGCTTCCATTCGATAATGTATGGATCTTCCCATGTGGGATTCATATGTGATGGGATCGGAAAAACTCGCTTCAAAATGAGATCACCCACATTAAAGATTCTTAGTTGGATTATAATATCGAGCGACTCGATGCCTATATGCGGCCGCCCTTAAATCAACTTCTTTGCGTTTTTCGTCGACAAAGTCTAGCAATTCCAGTAAGAGATCCTGATTCGTCCTAGGATCATAATGAATCACCCGATGAGAAGGAACTTCAAGTTCAATGGGTATAAAAGCTTTAGTGTCGTATGCCAAAGTGAATGGAGTGTGGCTGGTCACAGACTTGTGGTTGTTCTGTAAGCCCAGAATGTTGTTGGAAGCTCATCCAGCCACTTGTCACTAGCCTTCTCCAAACATTTTTCTAATATTGATTTGATTATTTTATTTACAGCTTCAACTTGTCCATTGGCTTTAAGGTGAGCGATTGTCGAAAACCATTTCTCAATGCAATATTTTTGGCAGAATTCTTTGAACTCCCTACTCTCAAATTGAGTTCTGTTATCCGTGATGATAGTTCGTGGGAGGCCGAAACGGCATATGATGTTCGTTATCATAGAGCTCCCACAATCAATCAATATCCTTCTCACAAGCGCTGGCCCAATCGTGGACGAAATGACCATCGGGTCGATAGTGGGTGCCTCCACCCGGTCGACATCCCTACTCCCGAATACTATATCATCTGTCATCATTCGTTGCTGTTTCGCTGGTGTCTCGTCTTCCAAGTTCGAGCATCATTCGAATTCTGCATGTTTCAAGGAATTAGCATAGCGTTCCATTTCTTGCCAACTCTTGTCTGCTGGATGAGGCCCATCGACTATTGTATTTATGATCAGTCTACTTATAGTGCGAGCAGGTTCCTTAGGGTGACGTGGACCCTGCCCACGACCAGGCCCAGTCGCTTCCTGTCTGCCTTCCTGTGGCTTCTTAACAAACTGCTATAACTTCTTCTGCCAAATCAATTTTTTTATAGCATCATGGAGGTGTCTACATTCCTCAGTGTTGTGCTCGTAGGTCTTGTGAAACCGACAGTACTTCCCAGTTTGTTTTTGTTCCTTGGTGGATTCTTTTGTGCGCGTTTTCCAGTATTGGAAGGTATTACAATTTGACAAATAAATATTCTCCAAAGATGTGTTCAGAAAAGTGTATTCGTTGTAGGTCGGGATCCTTGGTTTCCACTTTCCTACTTCCCACTTCCTTCCGGAACTTCCTCCTACGGATCCTTTAGACTGCTCGGGCTTGTTTTGAACATTAACCTGGACTTTTCCATAGTTGTCGCCGGCCTGTTTTACCGCAATGTTGCTTTGCACCATTTCCTTGCCAATCTCTGGTGCACTGCCTTGCCTCGTCCACCTGGCTTCCTCCCTTCTCATGAACTGGTGTGCCTTTGAGTAAAAATGTTCCAGTGTAGCCAGACGTTTTCCTACCAGCCAATCACTAAACTCCGAGGCTAGGTCTACTCCTCGTATCACAGCGATAAGAATAACATTGTCATTTGGGTTGCTGACTTCGGTGTCAGCAACATAAAATCTTTGCAAATATTCCTTTAAGGACTCTCCAGGAGCCTGGATTACACTGGATAAAGACATCATGTCCTTTGGGCGAGTGGTATGGATTTTGAACCGCTCCACAAATTTCTTCGCTAACTCATCGAATCTGGAGAACGATCGTGGAGGAAGCCTGGTGAGCTACATGGTATCAATTCCAAAAAGGGTTATTAGGAAATATCTACATTTAGTCGCATCATTTCCTCTAGCTGAGTCCGTCTTCCATTCGTATCTCATTATATGTTGTTGGGGATCAGTCTTTCCCTCATAGGCTGGAATAGTCGGCATGCTGAACTTCCGTGGTTACTCAGCTTGTAGGATAGCATCTGTGAACGGAGTACGACTGCTATTTATGCCCCAATTGTCGTTAGATAAGCCCGGATTTTCTCTCATCAGCTGTCTAACCACGGCTGACAAATCTGAGATTTGGATGGGAGGTGGCAAGTTGGACTCCTCCTATGTGACCATCCCGGCTGGTACCTTCTTGATTGGTAATCTCTCAAATAAGTGTCCTAGGGACCGACTTTATTGCTTCCCTGGTGAGTTGGTCGGTCAGTTTCCACTCGTGCTCCAGATCCTAAGTTTCCCATTCCAACTTGAGTGTGGTTTCCTAGGTGCAAGTGAGGGGCCATGGCCCTAGGTAAGGAACCTAGAACATTCTTGTTGGATTGATCTACTACACATGTTTGTGCTGTTTCAATTCTACGGCGTCTACGCCTAGGATGTTCATCAGACGTAGCAGAGCTGTTTGATGATGAGTAGGTAGCAGGACTTCCTCCAGCATTTTGATGCTGTTGTTGAGTAAGCTGGGTCGTGATATTGGCGTTAGCTTGAATCTTCTCACTAAGCTGTCTTTTGCTTTCCACGAGTTCTCTCATCAGCTCGTTGAACTCTATTCTAGTGACAACTTCTGTTTGGTTTAGGACGATGGCGGTCCCTGCACCTGGATTAGCTTGTTGATTACTAGGTCCTACTTGTTGGATGCTAGCAGTCTCATTGACATCCGCATTATGGGAGGCTGATTTGGTATGCGGTCTTCCCATTATAGAGTTATCTATCAAACTCTGAGTAGAATCTATATACTCTTGAGAATGAACTTGGATCTTCTATGGGTGATTTCTTCAATCCAGCAGCAACAAAGTAGATCCTAACAACCTGAAAATGTCGTTCTCAGTGAAAGTACCATAATGTTAGCACCAAAATTGGTCACTAACACCCTTTAATAGAATTATGTAAAGAGATGAATGAAGATAATAAATTAAAACAGAGCAATATCACAGTAGAATGCAAAGACAACAAAAAAACGAGAACATCTGGTTTATAGTGGTTCGACGTAACTACCTACGTCCATTATGCATATAATCTTTATTGGTTCTTCTAGCAATTGAATATAGATACAATCAATACACACAAAAATTGAGTGCAAGTTTTAATAGAAAAGGAATAAGTATCTAAAATGGCAGAGTCTCCCTAGAGTTCTCGAAAAAAGGTCCCCTCATCTGCACCCCTGCCTCTCTATTTATAGATGAAGATAGGTTGAACTCCCTGCGCAGGCCTAAGGACAAGGTAGCTCGGCCCACAGCAGATAGCTTCTGTGCACCAGAAGAGGCATCCCGAATGGTGGTAACCGAACGATGTTGGCCAAACGACAGTGGCCGAACGATGTGGCCGAACAATGGTGGCTGAAAGATGGTGGCCGAACAATGGTGGCCGAACGAACCTTACCGAGCAACTCTCCTTGGATACCTAGACTGAACCATCTCGTTTTCCCATTCCTGACCAAGCGATATTCGTTGAGTTCCTACCACCACCTTTCTTTAGCCGAGCGACACATGTCCTTCCTTTCTCGGTCGAACCATGTATACAGGTCAACCATGTATATAGGCCGAACCACTCAAATTGAATCAATTCCATATATTTCCAACCTCTCATTGGCTGGAGTCTGGTCTCGATTCAATCAAAACCTCTATAATTATCATCTTGCAGCCGGGCCAAGTAACCGGGAAACAGCTACTAACCTAGAGGGTTATTCCAAAATGGATGTAGTAGGAATAGTGCCTTCGGTTCCGTTCAGACTGGGAACGGACTTGTATGGATGAATCCTATCAGTACATTGTCATTGGAGGACAAAGAGCATTCTAAGTGAATAACTCTAAAAAGGTAACGCTTAGCCTCGAGCCTCATCAACCGAGAATGACTGAAAATCAGGGCGGATGCTGCAAGGCTAAGTGAGTCGCACCCAAGTAAGGTAAGGTTACATCTATCTAGAGTCCCTTTTATTCGGTTGTATGGTGATTGCTGATCCCAACCGTGGGGTAATCTTATTTGGGCTATCCAGGTTAGGGCTAGTCAGGTCTTGTGTTGCAGGGGATCGAGAGTGGTCCTCGGTACGCTGTTCTAGATGGGTACTGTAATAGGTGGTACCCTAGTGCCTAGTCATTCAGTTGGAATCCATCCTCCAATACATGCCTTTACGGTATTGATTGTAGAGCCTAGTATTGCTAGAATTTAATTAATGTAATAATTTTAGCTATTTGAATAAGTATTTGTACTTAAACACTATTATAATACCAGAGGATTTTGATATAAAATGTTTTGGTTATCGTAAGGTAAAAACCCATCGTGTTTATTTGTGGCATGGTCTTACGAGATACCTTTGATTTTCAAAGGATTTTGAACTTTAATAATTAAAGTTTAGTGTATTTTCTCACGCTGGTTTTCCAGACTGACTCAGGTGTTATCTTATTATAATGCTTGGGTTAGACCGAGTATTACAGGTACAGGATAGGATGCTATAGAGCTCAGGAGACGAGTTGGATGATGAGACGTATCAAACGTACTTGGTTTATATTCTGTTGTGTATTGAAAGCTGTATATTCAGCTTTTTGTGAGATAAGTTATTATAATTGTTCATAATTGTGCTATTGATTTGTGTTGTACTTTGATAATGTAATGTATAAATAACAAGTTATAGTTCTTTGTATAAGACCAATTGTTATCTATTATATATTGTTCCGCTGCGATTTGTGAGATTCTTTGTTGTTATTTCTATTTTCTTTCTTCTACCTCTTTGTTCTTTCCCTAATGATCTAGTATTTCTGGCATTCGATTGTTCGGCATGTAATATGATGGACGTATTGATGTCGATTTTTGATCGCCGAAAATCCGGATCGAGACACTCGGTATCAGAGCAGGAGGTTAAGCTAGAACCTTGGCTCTGGTGGGGATTACTTGTTAGGGAAAGGGTCGGTAGCACCCTAAAATGAGTTTGAGTGTATTAATTGATATGAGCACGTATTTGTTAGAGAATATAAAAAAAATTTATATTGTGTTGATTGGTTTGTTAAGTGGTTTATGGATTCTGGTCAATATGGGTAATTAACATTATTGATAAGGATCTCTAAACACTATAACAGAACAATTCGACACGGTATTGTTTTAAAATGGGGCAAATGAAATAATTTTATCGAAATTATTTTTATATATAAAAGGAAATAATTTTTTAGAAATTATTATAGTTATATATGGTTGCTTAGTTGCTAGGAAATGATAATATTAAACTATTATCATTTGTTGTTGTGGTAATGGGATAAGGGAGTGAAATTATAACCAAAAGCAAGAAATTAATGCATATAACAAAATGAATTTGGAAATATCTGAGTATAAATGTGATTTATAATTTGAAATAGAATAAAACCTAAAGTTATATTTAAATATAGATCTAAAGGATTTGAAATTTGGGAGTTTGGGAATTTATTTTCCTTTGATTTTGAAATGTTTTTTAGAGTCTCGTAAAAATAAAAGTGATATTATTTGGAGGAAATATTTTTGAATTGGAAATAAATCTATTGATATTTGGAATAAAATATTTAAAAATGGGTTTTAAAAGAATAAAAGCACAAAACCCACTTCAGTCGCTGGAAAATAATTTCGGTGATGACTGCAGCATCACCAATGTTCATTTTCGAGTTTCCAAGGGAGGAAATACTATCTGAATGTTGTGAATTGAAGTTTTGGTTTAGTAAAATGGATTTGATTTTGAAATCCAAAGAATAACTTGATTTTGTGTAACATCCCGCCTTTTCGCACACTTTAAACCGACACACGTGCCAATTCAAAGCATACGCAAGGGCGGATTGTTATGGGGTAAATAAGAAAAAAACAGAGAAGAAATAAAACAAAATAGAATCTCACAGCGGAAGGATAAAATATAATAATCAATATACAGTTCATGATAACTGTTTAAAAAATATTTATTTTACTTATACAATGAATATCAGAGTTACACATACCAATACAATCAATGCAGCGGAAATTTAGAGTGCGGTGCAATACTATAAATAATATAATACGGATTCTTCGTCTTCGTCCTCCAAAGCTAAAATCTTCGATCCTGAAACGCTCGGACTGACCCGAGCGAATTTGAAAAGACAAAAACACTCGAGTCAGACTAAAAGATCTTATGTGAGTTAAATTAACAGAAATAAATATGAGTACAGTAACTCAAGAGATGTTCGGGATTTACATCTCCTAAGGATCCGTTAAACTATTTACTATGTAGTATATTGCGCTATTATAATAGCGTCTATTTATAAAATAAACTTACTTTTTAATAGCGTTAAGGGGTTACCCATATAGCCCTTAACACAAATAATGCCAATAGTCTATACAGTACCGTAATACCTCCTGATCGGGAAGCTACCAGAGGATACTCCATAGGTACGACACAAATAGAAACTCGTAGTAAAGGCTCGGTATAGTAGGTGACACGACACAACTAGGCAATGCCAGGGTAGATATACCAATTATCCAGGCTGGTGGAAACGCGTAGCCGCAGTTACCGCCCCCTCGGACTAACTCCCCAAAATCAAAATATAGAAGTGGCCACTGAATCAATCCAAAATCAAAGTATAATATCGAAGAGGAGGGTCCGATCAGAGGAATGACCTCATTGGCCTGAGAATCGCTCCTGTTTTAGCCACCTTATGCCAACTCACGGGAGCCGGGTCCAAGTATTTACCTTACAGGAAACGTCGCCACCACCTACTTCATTCTGGAATCTCCACCGCGTACACGGTTAGTCAAAGTGGTTTTCGGTATCGACAGAGAGTATGTCCATATCCGATCCCGGTCTCTTTGCCAACCCATCGTTATTATAACACCGCGGTCATTTAAAAATAGGTTATACTTTAAAAATCAGAATAAACATTCCATTTCATAACCATGAATACGATATCATTTCAAAATCCAAAACCATATTTTATCACTTATCCCAAATATAATTCTTTCCAAAATCATAATGCTTTAACTTCATAACGTTTGAAAATCAAATATTTCAAAGCATAATATTTTGAAAATCATAATTTAAAACCATAACTTCTAAAAACTTGAATGGTTTGGACATTCAACGGTGTATGAATTAAATGGTTTAACTTAAATGTTACTTTGTAAAGAAAATAGTTCTCATGGCTTTACAAATACATTTCTTTATTAAAGTCTAAACCAAAATTTATATTATCTCTCTCAAGTTCCAAAACCACTTCAATTTATTTATATATACGTATATCCATTTTGAGTATCAATATTTCAAACTAAAGTCGGATTTTATGCTTTCAACAAATCAATTGTTCTATTAATTAGTCTTGAATATTCATATAAAATCCATAAATAATAAGACTTCAATTTCTAGTAATAAAATATATATATTTTTCCCAATTCAAATTATACTAGAATATTCATTTCAATTTATTTTGGGAAAAATCCAATTATAAATATCATATCTTAAAATTTCCAAACTTAACATTTAAACATATGATATAAATTATTAAACTCCATTTTCTTAATTTTCTTCCATTTTTAATAAAGATTTTTATACACCTTTTAATTTCAAAATTTTCAACTTCATATGTATATATATATATGGAAGAAAAATATTTATACAATATAAAATTTAAGATTATTATAAACTGTATTCCATCCAAACCATAGAAATCACATAAAAATAGTTATATATAGACCGCGGTGCCTGTATAAAATTTTCTATCCTATGGTCAAGTGATACGGATATTTATCATTTCAGTCCGCAATTTAAAAGATATAAAAATTTGCGGTTATATATCATTTCAAACCACAATCCCGAATGAAATGAAATATGCACGATAATTTGCAATTTAATGATATCCAATAAACATCCATTCATCAACATCATCCATCATCCAAATCGCAATCATCAATCAATATCAATCAATAACAATATTATTTTTGGTACTACATAACAGGTAATACTGGCAATTTTATTCAAATTAAATTTAACATCTATTAATCTACAGTCTATATTCAGAAATAAATTATATAACTGTTAACTAGCAGTTCATATACAAACAAATAAATTTTAACTGTAAATTTATACGCAATAAATGAATTAAATTAACAGTTAAATTTAATAAATGCATTTCAACAAATATGAGTGAAATAAACATGCCAAATACTCATAAATAAATTTCTATTCATTTCTAAAATTAATTTAACAAACATAAAAGCTTCTAGTAGTTGTGAGTGGGTTAAAACACTCACCTTTTGAATTTAAATTGAATTCAAATTCAATTTAAACCCAAAAATTTGACAGTCTCCAAATTCATCCAAACTCGTGCCAAAACGTCAGAAATTCCGATACGATCCCAGCAAAACAAACCGCGCGTGAATCCGAGCTCGTATGCAAAAGTTATGAAAATTTGAAAAATGGAAAATTCTGGTCCTGGGTCGACTTCGGGTTCGACTTCGATGCGCCGCCTCAATTCCCCGGTGCTTGCTTGGAGTTTTCGCCAAAACGACCCGGATCGACCAGAGTCATTTTCTTTCTGACCCGAAGTTGCTCTAGGGTTTTCTCCCCTGAAACCCGAAGCGCGACCAGAAGCTGCTGCAGATCCGAATTTTTTTTTTTTTTTAAATTTGATTTTTTTTTTGAACTGACTGGATCTAGGGTTAGCCCCCATTGAAGAAGAAGAGAAGCTTGAAGAAGATGAACGTACAGCAAATAGATAATAGAATAGAGCTAGGGTTTATAACTGTATATTTATAGGTAGGGTTGGGTTAGAGTAGATAGACTAGATAGATGAACGTACGAAACAAACTAAGGCCCAAAAAGCCCGTTCTGACCCCGGAACGAAATTTGTCAAACCCATATATCCAGATAGGTATTTTAAAATATTCTGAACGCGATGGAAAAAGTTTCACGTCCAAATTTGATCGTATGAAGAAGTTATGCTGAAAACAAGATTTCCAAATTGATTTCAAATTGATTTTAATAAAATTGATTTTCAAGGCGTTTCGCGTCCGTACGATCAAACGACAGGTCCGATCGATACGAAACTTGAAACCCTATAATAATTCACCGATATGGATCCGATGAAACTGGTTTCATCGAAATCCGAGTCCGTGACCAAAATGGCTATTTTCAACATTCATTAAATAAATTAAATAAATTATAAAAATCCAATTTTTACATCTAAATTCAAAAATTGACCAAATTTCTCCCTTTAAATTTTCTTAATTATTTACTCCAATTCTAAACAATTCAAATGTCAATACATAGTTGTTCTATTCATCAATTTAGATGTTAATCCTTACTTAAAGGTTAAATTCCAATTTTTAATAAATTCAACATTATACGTTTGATTAAATTTATTAAATTCACTTTCTTTCTATTATTCAAAGTTATTGATGTCAATTTAATGAAACTAACATTGGCTCAATATCTATACATTAAAAATCTCAATTCTAAACTTAGATCTCAACTTATGAAATAGTTAAATAATAAATTCCATCTAAATCTACATCTTCCTACTATCTAAATATTTAGAAAAATTACTTACCACTTTTTATTGTAAATTTCTAAACTAGTAGATTTGTGTCATTTCTAGCCCTCTGGATATTTAATATTAACTAAAAGCAAATTTACATATAATTTCCATCGTCAATTATTTTAGTGAATAAATCTTCAAAGGTTACTGCAATTAATCCCATTAATTGCAATAAATTCTAATAAATTTGACTCTATTTGATTACAACTCACAAATAAATCAATTATTACTCCCTACATAGTTAACGTTTCTTTTATATTCCAATACATTAATATTTACCCAATTTCCATCTTTTATTTGCATAAATTACTGTATTTCAATCTTATTGGAAATTTTGTTAACTTAACACTTGAATAAAACTTAAAACCTCAATTAATTCATTCCACTTCGGTTTCATTCTTAAGATTACACTAATTATTATATTATAAAAATGAAATTTTCCCTTGGTTACATCTTATTTATCCACTTACAAAAATTCCACACTAACTGAAATAATTTAGTGCATAAATTGAAATTGATTAAAATAAACTTAACAAACAAATAGAATAAATACGTACAATAATTATTGTCATAAACCTTTTTTATAAGTCTACACATAATTATTACCTTACAATACGTTTTACGTTACTATAAAATTTATACACTCTTCCGTTACCATATTAATAATTACTAAAGTAACGTTCATTCTTAATAACAACGTTATACTATTCAACATATAAAAGGACTCCATTCCCCAAATACATTCATTTATATTTATTCCCTTAAAGTTCTCCTTTATTGACTAGACACATTAATTTAGATTCATTTACATCGAATGCCCTTCTTAGCTATATACTCAATACATGTTAAATCTACATAATTTTTACCCTTTTATTCAAATTCACTTATACCATCAATAACAAAATGTTGCCCTAAATTTAGATTCAATTATATACATTAGATAAATCGGTAAACTTTTGTAATTATCCCATATATGAAAATATTTTTATGCATACATTTTCACTTACTTACTATGCATTCATTTATTAAATTACTAATTGCCTTAGTCAACTTATCCCCTATTTACTACCAAATTTCAAATTTAATTATAGCTTATCAATACATAAAATTTACATAGGCAAAACAAATTTTATTACTATCTTAAGTCCATTTATTATTGACAACATTCATTAAATTTCCTTATGAACACTTATTGCATTGATTTATTCAGCGGTCACCTTTTATTTAGTTACTATCCATTTTACAATCCAATGTAAGTCTTCCACTATTTATTTTATATTAAATGAATTCCATTCTACTTAATCTTTTTACTGATATTCACTAATTCAACCCTTATATCAGTTTCTTATATTTAACTTTAAATCAAATTGTGACAATCTACATTATCCAAATCTATTGTCATAAAATTTTATTGTTACACTAAATTACAACTACTATACCAAATTTCTACATTTATTCTCAATTAGATTAGAAATTATATTAATTCAATTCATTTAATGTTATTAATTTAACGGGTCGTTACAATCTCCCCCACTCAAAACTTTTCGTCCCCGAAAAGGAAAAAGAAGGGAGAAGAAAGAATAAACAGTACATCTTATTTCAAATATTAACTTATAAACAATAATTTACTGAATTAATTTCCTTTAATGAAATATACCTGTTTATAATCATTACAACCTTTTATACTTAAATCATTAGAGTTTGGAAAATATTCAACAAAATTCTGAGTCCAAAATTTACGAAAATTTTTGGCAGAGTCTCCTTTGTACGGTGAGGCTCGGGAGAAAGTATAATATCAAAATATACAAATATATTACATATATTATCAAAATATTATATCCCAACATGGAAAAATAGCGCTTTAAACGTAATCTGAAAACGTACCTATTTGTCGGGCAATATACGCTTATTATTTTGGAACCAAAAGCACTAGCAGTTGCTTCCATCACCTGTATTCACTTATATAATCTAAAAGGTTAAATATTTATTTTAAAGTGAACTATTCAAGTGGATTCAATCATTAATCAACCAAACAATTCAACAACCATCAACCTTACAAACAACATACATACACAAACGAAGCAACCATTTAATCCATCAAACAAATAGTTGTTTGGGTTCAAACTTGAAATTTGTATGAAATGAAATTAACTATCAAGTGCATCCTTTACTCAACAGTCTTAGATGGAACAAAGATAGATACTTATTCATTTAACCACTTCAAATTTCTTACCCAACAACATAAATCAAACAACACAATTCAAACCAACACCCAAATTTATTTATTATACATTTATCTCATGCTTCAATGGTTTGATTTTCTTTCTTTCATTTATGGAGTGATTTCTTTATTTCTTACAAATTTTCATTTTCCATTTATCACAAAATTCATTATATTTGTATTCCAATTTATTTACTAAAGTTTCTATCATCTATTTATACTACTTACCTTTACTTATAGTAAAATTTCCAATTTAACTTAAGTCTATACAATTAATTCTCATTAATAATAGCAAATTAATAGAATACCCTTATTACCTTACTCTTCACTTGTAAGATTTCCCTTTACATTTTCCTATTAATATTGCAACCTTTTATTATATGGTAAGTTATGTATGTTTTAAGAATGTAAGTGAAAATTTACAAGTTTCTTCTCCAATCCTTTAATTAATATATATTTGTTTTATAAATTACAATTTCAACTTACCTTTAATCTCATTCATTTATTTAATGTTGAAGTTTCCATTATATTTAATTACAGTAACCCTCTACTTACACTTAATTTATTAACCTTATAACTTGCATTCCTATAAGTGAAAGATTTTACTCATTCATTAACTATGGATTGCAATCATTTATATTTTTCCTACTTTCCATTATATTAGAATAGGGGAAATTAAGGCGTACTTAAGTTAATAACCCTACAATCAAACTTTATAAATTAAGGAATTTCATTTTTTTTTTACTTTCTTAAGGTTAAAATCACCTATTAATAATACAACCTTTAATTTTAGTAAAATTCCAATCATCACTTAAGTTAATACCATTAAATTCTTATTTATAACAGTAATTTATTGAATACTTCATTATTTCCAAAAATTCTACTTGCATAATATTCTATTCCACTCTTAATTTACATTTCAACTTTTTATACTTGGTAAGTTATTTATGTTAAAGAAAAAGCAAAAGAACTTATACAAGTTTAATCTCAATTCTTTTAATTCATTGATTTTCCAATAAATCTTTACCATTATTTATAATTTAAAATTTTAACTTCCTTTATACTTAGCATTAATTCTCTTACTTATTAGAGGTTTTCAATCCATTTATTACTTACTTTTTTTTATTCCACTAAAATTTAACAATTAATTAATGGAAAATTTTAGAATTAAATTCCGGGTCAGATTTCAATTTATTTTGAAATAATAGATAATTAGTTTCCTACAACTTTATATCTCAATTATATTTAAAACAAAAAATTCAGATATTTCCAACATAAATCTGCAGTAGAATTTACTACAGTGGCCTTTCCGTTCGAAACTCGAAAATGAAAGTCGATGATGCGGCCGTCATCACCGAAATTATTTTCCAGCGATAGAGAGGAAAGTACAAACTTATTTTCTTCAAAATCCTCTGTAAACCAATTCTTTCGAATTATACTAAATATTTATATAAGAAAATATTTATAAACCAAATCATTATATTTCATAAATCCTTTGAAAGAAGATTTCAAAAATCCCGGACTTAAGTTCTAAAATCTCCAATTTGATTTATTAAAATTCAACTTAGCTTTAATTCATTACAAATATTTTTATTACCTAACACCCCACTATAGCAACCAAAATATATCTTTATAAAAATATTTTTATATATAGAAAATATAATAGGCAAATTTATTTCATTCACCTATATTAAAAACAAATATTATGTCGGTCTGTCCTATTAAGTGTTTAGAAATCCCTATTGATGACATAGCGTCCCATGCATCAACCAGAATTTATAAATACAAAGTGGAACAGATTAACACAATATCAAAATCTTTTTATAAAACTAACAAATACGCTCTCTCATATATATACTCTCAGCGACTCCCATAGGGTATTATTACCCTATTAACAAAGAGTCAAACCCCACAAAGCCAAAGTTTATCGCTAAACCAAAGCTCTGATACCAACTGTAACATCCCGCCTTTTCGCACACTTTAAACCGACACACGTGCCAATTCAAAGCATACGCAAGGGCGGATTGTTATGGGGTAAATAAGAAAAAAACAGAGAAGAAATAAAACAAAATAGAATCTCACAGCGGAAGGATAAAATATAATAATCAATATACAGTTCATGATAACTGTTTACAAAATATTTATTTTACTTATACAATGAATATCAGAGTTACACATACCAATACAATCAATGCAGCGGAAATTTAGAGTGCGGTGCAATACTATAAATAATATAATACGGATTCTTCGTCTTCGTCCTCCAAAGCTAAAATCTTCGATCCTGAAACGCTCGGACTAACCCGAGCGAATTTGAAAAGACAAAAACACTCGAGTCAGACTAAAAGATCTTATGTGAGTTAAATTAACAGAAATAAATATGAGTACAGTAACTCAAGAGATGTTCGGGATTTACATCTCCTAAGGATCCGTTAAACTATTTACTATGCAGTATATTGCGCTATTATAATAGTGTCTATTTATAAAATAAACTTACTTTTTAATAGCGTTAAGGGGTTACCCATATAGCCCTTAACACAAATAATGCCAATAGTCTATACAGTACCGTAATACCTCCTGATCGGGAAGCTACCAGAGGATACTCCATAGGTACGACACAAATAGAAACTCGTAGTAAAGGCTCGGTATGGTAGGTGACACGACACAACTAGGCAATGCCAGGGTAGATATACCAATTATCCAGACTGGTGGAAACGCGTAGCCGCAGTTACCGCCCACCTCGGACTAACTCCCCAAAATCAAAATATAGAAGTGGCCACTGAATCAATCCAAAATCAAAGTATAATATCGAAGAGGAGGGTCCGATCAGAGGAATGACCTCATTGGCCTGAGAATCGCTCCTGTTTTAGCCACCTTATGCCAACTCACGGGAGTCGGGTCCACGTATTTACCTTACAGGAAACGTCACCACCACCTACTTCATTCTGAAATCTCCACCGCGTACACGGTTAGTCAAAGTGGTTTTCGGTATCGACAGAGAGTATGTCCATATCCGATCCCGGTCTCTTTGCCAACCCATCGTTATTATAACACCGCGGTCATTTAAAAATAGGTTATACTTTAAAAATCAGAATAAACATTCCATTTCATAACCATGAATACGATATCATTTCAAAATCCAAAACCATATTTTATCACTTATCCCAAATATAATTCTTTCCAAAATCATAATGCTTTAACTTCATAACGTTTGAAAATCAAATATTTCAAAGCATAATATTTTGAAAATCATAATTTAAAACCATAACTTCTAAAAACTTGAATGGTTTGGACATTCAACGGTGTATGAATTAAATGGTTTAACTTAAATGTTACTTTGTAAAGAAAATAGTTCTCATGGCTTTACAAATACATTTCTTTATTAAAGTCTAAACCAAAATTTATATTATCTCTCTCAAGTTCCAAAACCACTTCAATTTATTTATATATACGTATATCCATTTTGAGTATCAATATTTCAAACTAAAGTCGGATTTTATGCTTTCAACAAATCAATTGTTCTATTAATTAGTCTTGAATATTCATATAAAATCCATAAATAATAAGACTTCAATTTCTAGTAATAAAATATATATATTTTTCCCAATTCAAATTATACTAGAATATTCATTTCAATTTATTTTGGGAAAAATCCAATTATAAATATCATATCTTAAAATTTCCAAACTTAACATTTAAACATATGATATAAATTATTAAACTCCATTTTCTTAATTTTCTTCCATTTTTAATAAAGATTTTTATACACCTTTTAATTTCAAAATTTTCAACATCATATGTATATATATATGGAAGAAAAATATTTATACAATATAAAATTTAAGATTATTATAAACCGTATTCCATCCAAACCATAGAAATCGCATAAAAATAGTTATATATAGACCGCGGTGCCTGTATAAAATTTTCTATCCTATGGTCAAGTGATACGGATATTTATCATTTCAATTCGCAATTTAAAAGATATAAAAATTTGCGGTTATATATCATTTCAAACCACAATCCCGAATGAAATGAAATATGCATGATAATTTGCAATTTAATGATATCCAATAAACATCCATTCATCAACATCATCCATCATCCAAATCGCAATCATCAATCAATATCAATCAATAACAATATTATTTTTGGTACTACATAACAGGTAATACTGGCAATTTTATTCAAATTAAATTTAACAGCTATTAATCTACAGTCTATATTCAGAAATAAATTATATAACTGTTAACTAGCAGTTCATATACAAACAAATAAATTTTAACTGTAAATTTATACGCAATAAATGAATTAAATTAACAGTTAAATTTAATAAATGCATTTCAACAAATATGAGTGAAATAAACATGCCAAATACTCATAAATAAATTTCTATTCATTTCTAAAATTAATTTAACAAACATAAAAGCTTCTAGTAGTTGTGAGTGGGTTAAAACACTCACCTTTTGAATTTAAATTGAATTCAAATTCAATTTAAACCCAAAAATTTGACAGTCTCCAAATTCATCCAAACTCGTGCCAAAACGTCAGAAATTCCGATACGATCCCAGCAAAACAAACCGCGCGTGAATCCGAGCTCGTATGCAAAAGTTATGAAAATTTGAAATGGAAAATTCTGGTCCTGGGTCGACTTCGGGTTCGACTTCGGTGCGCCGCCTCAATTCCCCGGTTCTTGCTTGGAGTTTTCGCCAAAACGACCCGGATCGACCAGAGTCATTTTCTTCCTGACCCGAAGTTGCTCTAGGGTTTTCTCCCCTGAAACCCGAAGCGCGACCAGAAGCTGCTGCAGATCCGAATTTTTTTTTTTTTTTTTTAATTTGAATTTTTTTTTTGAACTGACTGGATCTAGGGTTAGCCCCCATTGAAGAAGAAGAGAAGCTTGAAGAAGATGAACGTACAGCAAATAGACAATAGAATGGAGCTAGGGTTTATAACTGTATATTTATAGGTTGGGTTGGGTTAGAGTAGATAGACTAGATAGATGAACGTACGAAACAAACTAAGGCCCAAAAAGCCCGTTCTGACCCCGGAACGAAATTTGTCAAACCCATATATCCAGATAGGTATTTTAAAATATTCTGAACGCGATGGAAATAGTTTCACGTCCAAATTTGATCGTATGAAGAAGTTATGCTGAAAACAAGATTTCCAAATTGATTTTAAATTGATTTTAATAAAATTGATTTTCAAGGCGTTTCGCGTCCGTACGATCAAACGACAGGTCCGATCGATACGAAACTTGAAACCCTATAATAATTCACCGATACGGATCCGATGAAATTGGTTTCATCGAAATCCGAGTCCGTGACCAAAATGGCTATTTTCAATATTCATTAAATAAATTAAATAAATTATAAAAATCCAATTTTTACATCTAAATTCAAAAATTGACCAAATTTCTCCCTTTAAATTTTCTTAATTATTTACTCCAATTCTAAACAATTCAAGTGTCAATACATAGTTGTTCTATTCATCAATTTAGATGTTAATCCTTACTTAAAGGTTAAATTCCAATTTTTAATAAATTCAACATTATACGTTTGATTAAATTTATTAAATTCACTTTCTTTTTATTATTCAAAGTTATTGATGTCAATTTAATGAAACTAACATTGGCTCAATATCTATACATTAAAAATCTCAATTCTAAACTTAGATCTCAACTTATGAAATAGTTAAATAATAAATTCCATTTAAATCTACATCTTCCTACTATCTAAATATTTAGAAAAATTACTTACCACTTTTTATTGTAAATTTCTAAACTAGTAGATTTGTGTCATTTCTAGCCCTCTGGATATTTAATATTAACTAAAAGCAAATTTACATATAATTTCCATCGTCAATTATTTTAGTGAATAAATCTTCAAAGGTTACTGCAATTAATCCCATTAATTGCAATAAATTCTAATAAATTTGACTCTATTTGATTACAACTCACAAATAAATCAATTATTACTCCCTACATAGTTAACGTTTCTTTTATATTCCAATACATTAATATTTACCCAATTTCCATCTTTTATTTGCATAAATTACTGTATTTCAATCTTATTGGAAATTTTGTTAACTTAACACTTGAATAAAACTTAAAACCTCAATTAATTCATTCCACTTCGGTTTCATTCTTAAGATTACACTAATTATTATATTATAAAAATGAAATTTTCCCTTGGTTACATCTTATTTATCCACTTACAAAAATTCCACACTAACTGAAATAATTTAGTGCATAAATTGAAATTGATTAAAATAAACTTAACAAACAAATAGAATAAATACGTACAATAGTTATTGTCATAAATCTTTTTTATAAGTCTACACATAATTATTACCTTACAATACGTTTTACGTTACTATAAAATTTATACACTCTTCCGTTACCATATTAATAATTACTAAAGTAACGTTCATTCTTAATAACAACGTTATACTATTCAACATATAAAAGGACTCCATTCCCCAAATACATTCATTTATATTTATTCCCTTAAAGTTCTCCTTTATTGACTAGACACATTAATTTAGATTCATTTACATCGAATGCCCTTCTTAGCTATATACTCAATACTTGTTAAATCTACATAATTTTTACCCTTTTATTCAAATTCACTTATACCATCAATAACAAAATGTTGCCCTAAATTTAGATTCAATTATATACATTAGATAAATGGGTAAACTTTTGTAATTATCCCATATATGAAAATATTTTTATGCATACATTTCCACTTACTTACTATGCATTCATTTATTAAATTACTAATTGCCTTAGTCAACTTATCCCCTATTTACTACCAAATTTCAAATTTAATTATAGCTTATCAATACATAAAATTTACATAGGAAAAACAAATTTTATTACTATCTTAAGTCCATTTATTATTGACAACATTCATTAAATTTCCTTATCAACACTTATTGCATTGATTTATTCAGCGGTCACCTTTTATTTAGTTACTATCCATTTTACAATCCAATGTAAGTCTTCCACTATTTATTTTATATTAAATGAATTCCATTCTACTTAATCTTTTTATTGATATTCACTAATTCAACCCTTATATCAGTTTCTTATATTTAACTTTAAATCAAATTGTGACAATCTACATTATCCAAATCTATTGTCATAAAATTTTATTGTTACACTAAATTACAACTACTATACCAAATTTCTACATTTATTCTCAATTAGATTAGAAATTATATTAATTCAATTCATTTAATATTATTAATTTAACGGGTCGTTACATTTTGGGTATATACGATTTTAAATATGATTTTTGAATGTTTAAGAAATTGTTTAACTCTAGAGTTTGGTTTAAAATGTTTTACGGGATATAAATAAGTTTGAAAACTAATAAGGATCGAAAATAAAATTAGTAAGAAAACTAATTGGTTTAAATTGGTAAGTAAATAAAATTGAAAATTTAGTTTGAATTGGATTAAGTAAAACCAAGGTTGGGAATAAGATTTGATTGAGAAATGAGATAATTAGTAAATCAAATATAAAAATTTAATATTTAATTTGATTGGAAATAAATTTGTAAATGATAGGTAAATTGGATTCAAATAGAATTGAAAAATTATTTTGAATAAAAATGGATACAAAATGGATATAAACCAAGTGATGAAGCGGAAATAAATATAAGGAGTTGTATAAAATATTTATATTAAACTTAGGAAGTCGATGGTGAAGCTCTTAAGTAAAATTGGTATTGAAGATATATTGAGTGAATTATTGAATGAGGGTTTGATAAAGTTGTGTAAAGGATAATTATGGATAAGTGAATGGAAATTAGAATAAATGTGAATAGAAATAAATTGATATAAATATTAATCAATTAGAAATAAATACATAAGTGTACGTATATTATTTTATTCGCATAATAGTTCGATCCAGATTCAAATACAGAATTTCGAGATAGTTATATCGATCTGAGTTTGGATTTTTCACTCGATTTTTGACGGCGAACCCTGGATATGGATTTTTTGATTGATTCTAAAATTCTCTATCATAATATATAGCTATGAAAGGAGGATGACAGTTTTTGATCATGAAACCAGATCTGAGTCGCACTAGAGAGTCGTGTGAACGATACTAGTTCGGAAGGAAAGTTGTGTGATCGAGTGAGAGTTCAGATTTGATATTGCGAACAGATGATATATGTACATCGCACGGGCTTAAGTAAAGAAAATATGGAAAAAATTGAAAAGAGATAAGTAAAATAATTTTGAACTGTACAATTGAATACTATTGGTAGATAACGTGCAGGTATTTAAAAGCAAAGGAAAAATTGATGTTTCGATTTCAGAAGATAAATTTGATTGCCGACAAAAAGGTACGTATTTAAATTGTGTATGAAATTTGATGGTTTTCTGATTGAGCCACTTGTCTTTTGTTGAAATTTGGGGGCTGTAGAGGTAATTTTGTAGTTGTTTCGAGCTAGCCGCGTAAAGGAGACGCTGGCGAAATTTTTAAAAAATTTAAGGAGTTAGAAAATTTTTAATAAGATTTTGATAATTTAAAATTTTGTTTTAAAATTGTAATTGGAATTATTGAGGGAATAATGTTATTTGAAATCTATGAATGAGTTTGGGGGAGTTAGTAAGAGTGATAGTGTGTCATTAATAAAAAGATTGTTTTTTGGAAGTTGTTTGAAACTGTGTGGTTTTGGAAATTAGTTATTGGGTTTTGGGTCATTCTTCTTACCTAGCAATTTCAATGACGAAATTCTTATAAGGGGAGGGATGTAACGACCTAGAATTTTGGTTATTTGAAAATTAAAATATTTAATTATTTTAAATATTTAAAAGTTAATTTTAATTTGAATTTCAAATATCACTATTTATTGAGTGATTTAATTATTGAATTTGATAATTGGAAATTGGAAAAAATGTGAAATCTTGGTTTTTAAGCATGTCAAAAATAATTTGAAGGCTTGTAAAATTTATATTAATTATATTGAAGATAATAGAATTCGCAAAATTTAATTTAAAAGTGATGTGTTTAGTTTTAAAAATATATCGCTAAATTGCCATTTAAAAATAGCCTTCCGAGGCACAGTCTTGGAATTCAGCGAAAGCAGTTCCTTTGGATCCGTAATAGTGTATTATTATCTAATTTCAAATTTCATAGTGTTGGAAATTATCATTTGGCCGTATGGGATATAAACCCGCTGAAATTTATTTCGAAAATTCAATATTATAACTGGAGCAAAAAAGCTATCTTCTACATACGATCGAATTAGGACTCGAAACCTTTTCCATTGCGTTCGAAATAGGGGTATAACATTATAGACGCCTAGTGACACGCTTCGATAGGAGGTCAAGATTTTAAGTTGCGATTCCGAGACGATTTAAAATTTAAATATATTATATTTGTGTTGACCGGTCAAACAAAATTCACATCAGCTGTATTTTTATTCCAAACCTAATATGCTATTTCCCCCTCTAACACACAAACCACATTTTCTTTCTCTTTTTCCTATCTCCCTCCATTGATTTAAATTGACAGCCGAAAGCAAACTTTGAAAACATAAATGGAAGCTCAGAGAAATATAGATACATATATATATATATATTAATGTCGCGTATATATCTCTCCTCTAATCTTAAAATCGAACAAGGAAGACCCAATTGATTTTCGTTCTCCCCTCACCCTCTTTTCCTCTACTAGATTATGTCCTCTACTTTTCGAAAAAATAACAACAATGGAGCGAAGAAGAAAAAATCAATAGTTCGTAGTCAAACTAAAATCGAGAAAAAGGGATAGAGGCCAGGGCTTGGGTTGAGAGGTCGTGTGGAAGGCGTGAGGATGAGGAGTGTGTCGTGGTCGATGGGAGATTGCAACAGGGGAGGTCGGGTTGGTTGTGCTCGTGTGCGAGCTTGGAGGATCGAGTTGAGTTTTGGAGAGACTTCGGTGAGGTAAAGTGGCAATCGAGAGAAGAAGGTGCTTAGGAAGTGACGCAATTGGTGCACGAGTCTCAAAAGGGCAATCTCGGGACGTCATCGAGATGGAGATAGGCTGGGCGATGGCTCGTGCGACTGTTGATGGGGTGATGGAAGTTTTGGTGGGGTTGCAAGCGAACGATGGAATTCCATCCTGACGAAGTTGAGTTAGGTTAGAGGTAATCGTGGTGCTGATCTTTTTAGGTTAATTAGTATTAGTTAATTTGTAATTAGTTTAAACTAAAGAATCAGTGGGCATCTTCTTCTTCTGTTTTTTAAAAAAAAGTGAATTTGTACTTTAGTTTAAAATGAAATGAACTTATTAAAAAATAAAAAAAAATTATTGCGTTAATTTTATAATTTAGTTAAAATCGTTTATTTGTATACTTAAAAAAAATTCTTATGCAAGGTTAAACCGATCATGATAAGGGAAATAGAATTAAATTTGGATCGATCAGAAGTTTCAAAAAAAGGTGAGTTAAATCTCAGTAAACCTTGGATTTCCATGATTAATTTTGACAGTTAAAATTAATTATTGAATAATTGATTGGATTGATATTATTATTAGAGGGTGTAATATTATACATACATACATAAATATATATATATAGATATATATTTATATACATATACATACATACATATATATATATATTGAAGTGATTGATATTCCTGCATTTATAGCGGATGAGACCCTATGCTCCCCGCATAATAGCGGATGACCCCCTATACCGCGATATCCCCCTCGAAGTGGGATTGGTGTAAAGGCCCGAAAATCCGAACTCCTTTGAGCTGGCAACTTCCACAACAATCCAGCCAAAGAGGAACGAACTCCCGAATCTTTAGGGTTTAAGAAGAAGAAAGAGAGAGAAGGAGAGAGAAAAAGATAGAAAAGATGGAGAAAAGAAAATAGAAAATAGAACGAAAAGAACAGAAAACAACAGAACAACAACAGAATCTCACAATTCGCAGCGGAACAACATATAATAAATAAATGAATAATCTTTAAATAAAGAACTATATCAGTTATTACATTACATCACATTTCATTTCATCACATCAGAGTGTACAACAAACAAACAACAACAAACAGTGCAGCGGAAAAAGAAATACTATATACTAGTAATTACGCCATGCCATCCAGCTTGCCTCCAGCAACTCCAGAACATCCTGATAAACCTTAACTCTTGACTGCCCGTGTGGAAATTGGTGGGCACCCAGAGTTTAGGAAGGAAAACAATAAACTCCGAGTCAGTCATGTGACTGGTGTGGGAACTCAAAACGGTTTATTTATCTTTAAAATCAAAATAGAGGAATATTTTTAAAGTCAATTCGCAATGCTTTTAAAAATGAGACTACCATAAGGCCTCCTGCACACACACACACAATGCAAACGCAGAATCGGAGGAGATTTCTCCTTATGATAGTCAAAGATGCTTGATACGCATTAAAAAGAAACATTTGATGTTATTACTAGTGCATAGTGTAGAGAAATATTTCGAAAGTAGAATATAAATCTTAGCCAGCATAGGTACCATTATAGTATGCTTACTATAGCTACCATATTAAATGGCAGGTTCTACAACTAAAACCGTACAAGTCTCGTATTGTTTCTTTGGATTTCCAACGAATGATAAGGCCAAGGAACTTCCCATTGCCAGATGAGAATGCCTCTGGAAGGACATCCCCGAGAACCAAACCGGATCTCTACCAACACAAGGCCGGGTTACCCCTAACTGAGTAACAACTGACCGAGTATGCCATCCCCCGGTCCTTTGGGACCTTTAACCGAGCGCTCGTCACCATCATCACACAATCATAAATAAAGTGTTTCAACTTGAGTAAGTATCTGGGCTCCATACCATGATACCACCCTTTTCTAGAAGGAAATGCACATACCCTAAAGGGCGCTACCTCTCATAACCTTGCTGCATCTTTCCTGTTTTGACCATTCCCGGGGTGTGAGGCTCGACGAAGTCACGTCCACAAAAACATACTTTATTCAAAAGCCATGCTTTGGGTCAACAAATGATCGTAGAAATGATCACCAGGATAGACGATCAAATAAATGATCCTATCACAAATAATCAACACAATGATCATTTTACAGCAACACTCAGCATGTCACATTACCAAATTGGGAATATATCGCTGATAACCTTCAACTACATAACCTCTGAGCTCGTACGTCTCAGAGAAGGGTGTTAAGCTAAAAGAATAAATTCTCCGCCACCAACAGAAATATATTTGAAAGAAATCTACTTTATATCTCAATTTGTAATGTCAGACATACAATCCATACAAGTCTGTTCCGGGATCGAACAGAACCGAAGGGTCCTTGCAATACGGATATCCACAATCCTGATCGGATTTCCCATCACATATGGAGAACTCTATTCCGGAGCAACTCGGTGCAGAGTCAATCGACAGGTCATCCTATCGCTCTCGCAAATACCGGGTCTTCAACACCGATCTTCAATGATATCCATTACGTCGTATCACTATTCGGAATGGGTAATCCGAATAACGAGCGCAATAATTTAAAAATAAGTGTAGCATTCAAATTCAACAAATCACAACAAATACCTTTCAAAGGTAAATATTGATAGTCGGTTATTGAACTATCAATGGATATGCACACATCACCAGATTCCAAATAATTTTCCAAATTATTTATTTCCCAAAAATATCTTTACAAGATATATAATTTCAATACCTCAAAAATAAAACAATATTTATTTTTAAACAAATTTCCCCATTCTTTTATAAATTCCATAGTGAATTTTCATTCCAAAATATCCATGCATATACGATTTCAATTATTCATTTTCAATTTATCTTCAAAAAGATAAATTCTCAAAACGTTTCATTTTGCATTGGAAAAACATTTCCATACTTATTTATTCATAAGTAATTCACAAATTTTATTTATTTTCAACCTGTGGAAAATATTTAATATACTTAAATCGAAATTAAGTATACATTTCATTCTTTAAGGAAATCATTCTCTTAAACATATTTATTTGGGCCAAAACGAATGTTGCGTAAAACATTGTTACGACAACCCAAAATCACTACTATAGGGATTCGAAATTAAAATAGATATATAAATCCCAATACTATATAAAACATTTCCTTCGGAAATCATTTACTATAACAACAGTGTTATAGTCCACCATTTCCTTCTATTTCTCGAAAACGTTTATTTCAACAATGAATGTTGAAATCTATGGTTTCGAATCTCAACGCATTTTAAAAACATCGTTAGATCGTTTTAATTCTATTTAAAACATCACATTCAAAACAATTTCTTTAACATATTATTCACTACTCAAAAACGTGAATATAACTCCATTAATAGGTTACAACAATTTACTTCTTAAAATAAGTCGTTTGCGAATTTATAAAACAACGTTTATAAATTCCATTTCTATTTATTTTATAACAACTTCCTTTTATAAATCTCCTTTATTAACCTATCTCAATTCATATCTCAATGATATACTAAAGATTCATATTATAAGTTAAACACTTATAATTTATTTGTTTACAAGAATCGTTCTTTTAAACATCCCAATTTATAAATCTTATAACTTATAAGATTCATTTATTTATCAAAAATCCATTCTTCAAATAATCGTTACAAAATTTATAAACCTACTGCTTATAAAATTCCATTTATAACCTCACTGTTTATAATTCTATAAATTTCATTCATTTATGAAATTCATTCACAATTCATTCTAACACTTATAAAAACTCGTTTTATAATTCAAATATTTTAATTTATAAATATCAATTTATAAATCTCTTATATAAATCAATTTATATTATTATTTTAAAACATCTTTAAAGTCCTTTATAATTTCACCGTTTAGATTTATAAAATAATCAAATTTTATAAATCCTATTTTTAAACTTTTTACAATAAATCCAAAAATTCCAATTTAAACTCTTTTTATAAAATTATTAATCCATATTTTCAAAAATCAACCTTTAGCTATATTTCTCAAAAATCATAATTTTTATAACATTAAAATTATAACGTTATTTATTTATAATGGATCAATTCCAAAAATATAGTATATTTTCAAAAATCACTTTAAAAATTATTTTTAAAGTTCCAAAATTGGTCCAATGATGCTACACACCAAATAGTCAATCACGACAACAACGATATCATATATCGATATGATAATCCATCAAATATCAAAATATCTGAAATCAAATAAATACTGTTGAGGAATCCAGTTGGATCCCTCCAACCTGTTTTCCTACATCCACAAACATTAGCACAATACCAATTTCCGCTCCAGTACGGAATTATCGCGGTATATGGGATTTAAAATATTATCCGCTTAATAGACGGCGCAATAGGGTCTCATCCGCCATACAAATGCGGGAAATCAATAACTGCAATAAATACATATGCCAATATATATATATTGCTATCATATATAATACCAATTTCACTGTTTATGGAATATTCGCGGTATATGTTTTTAATAAATAACATCCGCTTACTAACGGCGCATAATGTCTATTTTAACAATCAATAGATAAAAATCATCATTCAAACATGCATTCAAAATTTTTAAATCTAACTATTTAAAATTAAAATCGAAACCGATTCGAGTGAGTGAGAAGTTCTCATCTTGATTTCAATTTCGCTTTAGCGATTTATTTCGAATAAAATTAAACGGACGTTTAATTTTACCCGAAATTCTCACTAACTCCAAACGACTCCAATCCAATTTCATCGCATAGTGCTCGTCCATACGATTCCACCGCAACTGGTTTCGCGCGTTTTCGACCTCGTATGAAAAAGATATGCATTTATGAAGTTTACGTGATTTTTATATAAACAATTTACAACTTAATTTTATAATTATAAACCTACAACCATTCCTAGCCACTGGATCTCACCCAAAATCATCATGACCGTGCGTTCCTTCCATCTCCCTCACGTTCTCCATCTACAGGCCATTGCCGCATATGAACCCATTTGATCAATATTAGGGTTCCAAATCGCGACCCACTCGAGCAACGTGAAGCCGATCAGGAAGCGCCATCGTGAAGCCCATGCCCCATACACCACTCGCCAGAGCCACCATGAAGCTCGGTCATCACTTACGCATGCAGTTCGAGGCCGAACGGCCGCACTTCCAACTCGACTTGCCACCAATCCACACCTCCAAACACGATCTCCATCGTTGAACATGAAGATCTTGATGTGCTCTATAACTTCGTAGTTGAACACTTCTTGAATTGCTTCACGGATTTGAAGAGATTTGGGGATGAAGATCATAAATTTCTGGCCTTCCATTGAAGGGGTGGCGGCTGCAGTTTATTAGGTTTAGGGTTTAGAAATTTTTTTATTTTTTTTTATTTGTGAATGGTTGGTCTATTTATAGGAAAACGAACGAAACACTATTCATTCCGGAAATTCCGAACTCCGATTTATGCACCGTAACCAGCGTTTCTAGGGTTTACCCCGCGTTTCGGACACAATGGAATAGGTTCCGAAAGCTAATTCGGTCATCTGTGCGAGTTATGGTAATAAACGTTCAATTTGAATTAAACCGATTTATACGATTTTCTAGGCGTTTTAATTTGTACCGGACAAACGGTAAATCCGATTGACACAAAATTTGAAACCTTACAAAAATATCACATTACGGATCCGATGAAGCTGGTTTTGTCGAGATCCGAGACTTTTTGAAAAATGGCTATTTTAACTCGCTAAATTAAAATTAAAACAATTTCGATGCGTTTCGAACTGCCACGATCTAATGATAACTCCGTTTGCTACGAAATTTGAAATCCGGTAATAACTAACTATTACGGATCCAATGGAACTGGTCTCGTCCAATTCTGAGACTGTTCAAAAATCGACTAATTTCAGTAGTCGATTAAATATTAAAATATTCAATTTTCACAAATTAACTTTTAATTCGATTCTAAAAGTTCTAAAATATCGTTCTAACTCCAATATGATAAAATAAAATTTTACAAATCATTTTCAATCATATTTAACCCAATTTTCAATTATTTCCATAATTTCACATATTAAATTATCGATTTAATTATCCAATTAAATCCAATTATTCAAAATAAATTTATTTGACTTATAAATTTCGCTTATTAATATTTAAAATTAATTAAATATTCAAATTTTAATTAATTAAAATTTCTGGGTCGTTACAATCTTCCCCCCTTAAAAGAATTTCGTCCTCGAAATTATCAAGTAAGAAAAATTACAGAATCCATTAGCTTTCCAAAATTCATAGTTAAACTTCTTACAATAACTTTACTAAGTTTTCAAATCATACTTAGTTATCTTTTCAAAAACAACTACTATTGTTTAACTTTCAATTCCAAATCAAAATTAAAATTTTCAAAATTTTCCAATTTTCTCAAATTTTTTCTAACGCCTTAAATTTTCGAAAAAATTCGCCATAGTCTCCTTTGCGCGGCTCGATCCGAAAAAAAAAATGACAGTATATATATCACAAATATACATCTCATCAAGTAATGAGGCATCCCAAAGGGAAAAAATGTAAAAGTACGATATTTAATCCGAGATATGTACCTTATATTTTATTAGCGAGCATATACGGCTAATATAGCGCGAAAGCGAGCTCCAAATGCGAAGCAAACGCAATCCGCACCTACTAAACACTCAACAAACAACATGAGAACATGTATATAGACAATAGTATCAATATACAACATATAGCAATGTAATAACTATATATGCCAACATAGCAAATGCAGTAAAAGCAATAAATGCAAACATCAACCAACTATCATCCAACTAACATCCATAACCGATAAATATTCATTCATATTCTCATTAATATTCAATGAATTGGTTTTCAATTTAAATCACATTTGATTCATTAACATTGGATTTTACTAACATTCATTTTCAATTAGTTCATATTCACTAATTCATATTCAAGTTGGTTCACTTCCAAATCAAATTCAATTCTATTTAAGATTCACTTAACTTCCAATTGAATTTCAATTACTTTAGCTTCCAATTTCATTAACACTTAATGAATTATATACAATCAACTAACAACCATACAACAACCAATGTATATTAATTACAACCAAATTCCTTTGCTTTCAATTGGTTTAATTAAATTGATTTTCATTCAACTATTCAATTTCCCATAACCTAAGATTTTAATGAATTACACTTACATTCATTATTTCATATCAACATAATTTACATTTAATTGATTTACATTCAATTAGTTAATCATTTCAAGTTGAATTTCCATTTACTTTAAATTCATTTTTATTTACAACTCGTATTCATAAATATATTCATTAGTTTCACTTCTTATATATATATATAAGTTTATTTCACAATTGTAAATCACTTTAATTATAATTCAATTCTTATAATTTCTTTGCTTATACAATTCTTCTTTTATTAGATTATTCAAACAACTAAACAATCCACTTATATACATTTTAATAATTTTGAAAAATTATTTCTTCATATATAAAATATACTCAAGGTAAAATTATTTCATTTACCCAATTTTAAAACAATACTATGTCGAATTGTTCTATTCAAGTGTTTAGAAACTCCTTCGGCATAGTTTTGCAGACCGTGCTGACGAAAGTTCATATGCCACTCAATAAATCAATCATCACAATATAAAACAATTTTATATTCACTAACAAATACGCTCCCATAGCTATTATTACACTCAACTCATTCTAGAGTACTGCTGACTCTATCTCTAATGAGTAATACCCAACAGAACCATGGTTGTCGCTTAACCATATGCTCTGATACCAAATGTAAAGGCCCGAAAATCCGAACTCCTTTGAGCTGGCAACTTCCACAACAATCCAGCCAAAGAGGAACGAACTCCCGAATCTTTAGGGTTTAAGAAGAAGAAAGAGAGAGAAGGAGAGAGAAAAAGATAGAAAAGATAGAGAAAAGAAAATAGAAAATAGAACGAAAAGAACAGAAAACAACAGAACAACAACAGAATCTCACAATTCGCAGCGGAACAATATATAATAAATAAATGAATAATCTTTAAACAAAGAACTATATCAGTTATTACATTACATCACATTTCATTTCATTCATCAGAGTGTACAACAAACAAACAACAACAAACAGTGCAGCGGAAAAAGAAATACTATATACTAGTAATTACGCCATGCCATCCAGCTTGCCTCCAGCAACTCCAGAACATCCTGATAAACCTTAACTCTTGACTGCCCGTGTGGAAATTGGTGGGCACCCAGAGTTTAGGAAGGAAAACAATAAACTCCGAGTCAGTCATGTGACTGGTGTAGGAACTCAAAACAGTTTATTTATCTTTAAAATCAAAATAGAGGAATAATTTTAAAGTCAATTCGCAATGCTTTTAAAAATGAGACTACCATAAGGCCTCCCGCACACACAAACAATGCAAACGCAGAATCGGAGGAGATTTCTCCTTATGATAGTCAAAGATGCTTGATACGCATTAAAAAGAAACATTTGATATTATTACTAGTGCATAGTGTAGAGAAATATTTCGAAAGTAGAACATAAATCTTAGCCAGCATAGGTACCATTATAGTATGCTTACTATAACTACCATATTAAATGGAAGGTTCTACAACTAAAACCGTACAAGTCTCGTATTGTTTCTTTGGATTTCCAACGAATGATCAGGCCAAGGAACTTCCCATTGCCACATGAGAATGCCTCTGGAAGGACATCCCCGAGAACCAAACCGGGTCTCTACCAACACAAGGCCGGGTTACCTCTAACTGAGTAACAACTGACCGAGTATGCCATCCTCCGGTCCTTTGGGACCTTTAACCGAGCGCTCGTCACCATCATCACACAATCATAAATAAAGTGTTTCAACATGAGTAAGTATCTGGGCTCCATACCATGATACCACCCTTTTCCAGAAGGAAATGCACATACCCTAAAGGGCGCTACCCCTCATAACCTTGCTGCATCTTTCATGTTTTGACCATACCCGAGGTGTGAGGCTCGACGAAGTCACGTCCACAAAAACATACTTTATTCAAAAGCCATGCTTTGGGTCAAAAAATGATCATAGAAATGATCACCAGGATAGACGATCAAATAAATGATCCTATCACAAATAATCAACACAATGATCATTTTACAGCAACACTCAGCATGTCACATTACCAAATTGGGAATATATCGCTGATAACCTTCAACAACATAACCTCTGAGCTTGTACGTCTCAGAGAAGGGTGTTATGCTAAAAGAATAAATTCTCCGCCACCAACAGAAATATATTTGAAAGAAATCTGCTTTATATCTCAATTTGTAATGTCAGACATACAATCCATACAAGTCTGTTCCGGGATCGAACAGAACCGAAGGGTCCTTGCAATCCGGATATCCACAATCCTGATCGGATTTCCCATCACATATGGAGAACTCTATACCGGAGCAACTCGGTGCAGAGTTAATCGACAGGTCATCCTATCGCTCTCGCAAATACCGGGTCTTCAACACCGATCTTCAATGATGTCCATTACGTCGTATCACTATTCGGAATGGGTAATCCGAATAACGAGCGCAATAATTTAAAAATAAGTGTAGCATTCAAATTCAACAAATCACAACAAATACCTTTCAAAGGTAAATATTGATAGTCGGTTATTGAACTATCAATGGATATGCACACATCACCAGATTCCAAATAATTTTCCAAATTATTTATTTCTCAAAAATATCTTTACAAGATATATAATTTCAATACCTCAAAAATAAAACAATATTTATTTTTAAACAAATTTCCCCATTCTTTTATAAATTCCATAGTGAATTTTCATTCCAAAATATCCATGCATATATGATTTCAATTATTCATTTTCAATTTATCTTCAAAAAGATAAATTCTCAAAACGTTTCATTTTGCATTGGAAAAACATTTCCATACTTATTTATTCATAAGTAATTCACAAATTTTATTTATTTTCAACCTTTGGAAAATATTTAATATACTTAAATCGAAATTAAGTATACATTTCATTCTTTAAGGAAATCATTCTCTTAAACATATTTATTTGGGCCAAAACGAATGTTGCGTAAAACATCGTTACGACAACCCAAAATCACTAGTATAGGGATTCGAAATTAAAATAGATATATAAATCCCAATACTATATAAAACATTTCCTTTCGGAAATCATTTACTATAACAACAGTGTTATAGTCCACCATTTCCTTCTACTTCTCGAAAACGTTTATTTCAACAATGAATGTTGAAATCTATGGTTTCGAATCTCAACGCATTTTAAAAACATCGTTAGATCGTTTTAATTCTATTTAAAACATCACATTCAAAACAATTTCTTTAACATATTATTCACTATTCAAAAACGTGAATATAACTCCATTAATAGGTTACAACAATTTACTTCTTAAAATAAGTCATTTGTGAATTTATAAAACAACGTTTATAAATTCCATTTCTATTTATTTTATAACAACTTCCTTTTATAAATCTCCTTTATTAACCTATCTCAATTCATATCTCAATGATATACTAAAGATTCATATTATAAGTTAAACACTTATAATTTATTTGTTTACAAGAATCGTTCTTTTAAACATCCCAATTTATAAATCTTATAACTTATAAGATTCATTTATTTATCAAAAATCCATTCTTCAAATAATCTTTACAAAATTTATAAACCTACTGCTTATAAAATTCCATTTATAACCTCACTGTTTATAATTCTATAAATTTCATTCATTTATGAAATTCATTCACAATTCATTCTAACACTTATAAAAACTCGTTTTATAATTCAAATATTTTAATTTATAAATATCAATTTATAAATCTCTTATATAAATCAATTTATATTATTATTTTAAAACATCTTTAAAGTCCTTTATAATTTCACCGTTTAGATTTATAAAATAATCAAATTTTATAAATCCTATTTTTAAACTTTTTACAATAAATCCAAAAATCCCAATTTAAACTCTTTTTATAAAATTATTAATCCATATTTTCAAAAATCAACCTTTAGCTATATTTCTCAAAAATCATAATTTTTATAACATTAAAATTATAACGTTATTTATTTATAATGGATCAATTCCAAAAATATAGTCTATTTTCAAAAATCACTTTAAAAATTATTTTTAAAGTTCCAAAATTGGTCTAATGATGCTACACACCAAATAGTCAATCACGACAACAACGATATCATATATCGATATGATAATCCATCAAATATCAAAATATCTGAAATCAAATAAATACTGTTGAGGAATCCAGTTGGATCCCTCCAACCTGTTTTCCTGCATCCACAAACATTAGCACAATACCAATTTCCGCTCCAGTACGGAATTATCACGGTATATGGGATTTAAAATATTATCCGCTTAATAGACGGCGCAATAGGGTCTCATCCGTTATACAAATGCGGGAAATCAATAACTGCAATATATACATATGCCAATATATATATTGCTATCATATATAATACCAATTTCACTGTTTATGAAATATTCGCGGTATATGTTTTTAATAAATAACATCCGCTTACTAACGGCGCATAATGTCTATTTTAACAATCAATAGATAAAAATCATCATTCAAACATGCATTCAAATATTTTAAATCTAACTATTTAAAATTAAAATCGAAACCAATTCGATTGAGTGAGAAGTTCTCACCTTGATTTCAATTTCGCTTTAGCGATTTATTTCGAATAAAATTAAACGGACGTTTAATTTTACCCGAAATTCTCACTAACTCCAAACGAATCCAATCCAATTCCATCGCGTAGTGCTCGTCCATACGATTCCAACGCAACTGGTTTCGCGCGTTTTCGACCTCGTATGAAAAAGATATGCATTTATGAAGTTTACACGATTTTTATATAAACAATTTACAACTTAATTTTATAATTATAAACCTACAACCATTCCTAGCCACTAGATCTCACCCAAAATCATCATGACCGTGCGTTCCTTCCATCTCCCTCACGTTCTTCATCTACAGGCCATTGCCGCATATGAACCCATTAGATCAATATTAGGGTTCCAAATCGCGACCCACTCGAGTAACGTGAAGCCGATCAGGAAGCGCCATCGTGAAGCCCATGCCCCATACACCACTCGCCAGAGCCACCATGAAGCTCGGTCATCACTTACGCATGCAGTTCGAGGCCGAACGGCCGCACTTCCAACTCGACTTGCCACCAATCCACACCTCCAAACACGATCTCCATCGTTGAACACGAAGATATCGATGTGCTCTATAACTTCGCAGTTGAACACTTCTTGAATTGCTTCACGGATTTGAAGAGATTTGGGGATGAAGATCATAAATTTCTGGCCTTCCATTGAAGGGGTGGCGGCTGCAGTTTATTAGGTTTAGGGTTTAGAAATTTTTTATTTTTTTTATTTGTGAATGGTTGGTCTATTTATAGTAAAATGAACGAAACACTATTCATTCCGGAAATTTCGAACTCCGATTTATGCGCCGTAACCAGCGTTTCTAGGGTTTACCCCGCGTTTCGGACACAATGGAATAGGTTTCGAAAGCTAATTCGGTCATCTGTGCGAGTTATGGCAATAAACGTTCAATTTGAATTAAACCGATTTATACTATTTTTTAGGCGTTTTAATTTGTACCGGACAAACGGTAAATCCGATTGACACGAAATTTGAAACCTTACAATAATATCACATTTCGGATCCGATGAAACTGGTTTCGTCGAAATCCGAGACTTTTTGAAAAATGGCTATTTTAACTCGCTAAATTAAAATTAAAACAATTTCGATGCGTTTCGAACTGCCACGATCTAATGATAACTCCGTTTGCTACGAAATTTGAAATCTGGTAATAACTAACTATTACGGATCCAATGGAACTGGTCTCGTCCAATTCTGAGACTGTTCAAAAATCGACTAATTTCAGTAGTCGATTAAATATTAAAATATTCAATTTTCACAAATTAACTTTTAATTCGATTCTAAAAGTTCTAAAATATCGTTCTAACTCCAATATGATAAAATAAAATTTTACAAATCATTTTCAATCATATTTAACCCAATTTTCAATTATTTCCATAATTTCACATATTAAATTATCGATTTAATTATCCAATTAAATCCAATTATTCAAAATAAATTTATTTGACTTATAAATTTCGCTTATTAATATTTAAAATTAATTAAATATTCAAATTTTAATTAATTAAAATTTCTGGGTCGTTACAATCTTCCCCCCTTAAAAGAATTTCGTCCTCGAAATTATCAAGTAAGAAAAATTACAGAATCCATTAGCTTTCCAAAATTCATAGTTAAACTTCTTACAATAACTTTACTAAGTTTTCAAATCATACTTAGTTATCTTTTCAAAAACAACTACTATTGTTTAACTTTCAATTCCAAATCAAAATTAAAATTTTCAAAATTTTCCAATTTTCTCAAATTTTTTCTAACGCCTTAAATTTTCGAAAAAATTCGCCATAGTCTCCTTTGCGCGGCTCGATCCGGAAAAAAAAATGACAGTATATATATCACAAATATACATCTCATCAAGTAATGAGGCATCCCAAAGGGAAAAAATGTAAAAGTACGATATTTAATCCGAGATATGTACCTTATATTTTATTAGCGAGCATATACGGCTAATATAGCGCGAAAGCGAGCTCCAAATGCGAAGCAAACGCAATCCGCACCTACTAAACACTCAACAAACAACATGAGAACATGTATATAGACAATAGTATCAATATACAACATATAGCAATGTAATAACTATATATGCCAACATAGCAAATGCAGTAAAAGCAATAAATGCAAACATCAACCAACTATCATCCAACTAACATCCATAACCGATAAATATTCATTCATATTCTCATTAATATTCAATGAATTGGTTTTCAATTTAAATCACATTTGATTCATTAACATTGGATTTTACTAACATTCATTTTCAATTAGTTCATATTCACTAATTCATATTCAAGTTGGTTCACTTCCAAATCAAATTCAATTCTATTTAAGATTCACTTAACTTCCAATTGAATTTCAATTACTTTAGCTTCCAATTTCATTAACACTTAATGAATTATATACAATCAACTAACAACCATACAACAACCAATGTATATTAATTACAACCAAATTCCTTTGCTTTCAATTGGTTTAATTAAATTGATTTTCATTCAACTATTCAATTTCCCATAACCTAAGATTTTAATGAATTACACTTACATTCATTATTTCATATCAACATAATTTACATTTAATTGATTTACATTCAATTAGTTAATCATTTCAAGTTGAATTTCCATTTACTTTAAATTCATTTTTATTTACAACTCATATTCATAAATATATTCATTAGTTTCACTTCTTATATATATATATAAGTTTATTTCACAATTGTAAATCACTTTAATTATAATTCAATTCTTATAATTTCTTTGCTTATACAATTCTTCTTTTATTAGATTATTCAAACAACTAAACAATCCACTTATATACATTTTAATAATTTTGAAAAATTATTTCTTCATATATAAAATATACTCAAGGTAAAATTATTTCATTTACCCAATTTTAAAACAATACTATGTCGAATTGTTCTATTCAAGTGTTTAGAAACTCCTTCGGCATAGTTTTGCAGACCGTGCTGACGAAAGTTCATATGCCACTCAATAAATCAATCATCACAATATAAAACAATTTTATATTCACTAACAAATACGCTCCCATAGCTATTATTACACTCAACTCATTCTAGAGTACTACTGACTCTATCTCTAATGAGTAATACCCAACAGAACCATGGTTGTCGCTTAACCATATGCTCTGATACCAAATGTAAAGGCCCGAAAATCCGAACTCCTTTGAGCTGGCAACTTCCACAACAATCCAGCCAAAGAGGAACGAACTCCCGAATCTTTAGGGTTTAAGAAGAAGAAAGAGAGAGAAGGAGAGAGAAAAAGATAGAAAAGATAGAGAAAAGAAAATAGAAAATAGAACGAAAAGAACAGAAAACAACAGAACAACAACAGAATCTCACAATTCGCAGCGGAACAATATATAATAAATAAATGAATAATCTTTAAACAAAGAACTATATCAGTTATTACATTACATCACATTTCATTTCATTCATCAGAGTGTACAACAAACAAACAACAACAAACAGTGCAGCGGAAAAAGAAATACTATATACTAGTAATTACGCCATGCCATCCAGCTTGCCTCCAGCAACTCCAGAACATCCTGATAAACCTTAACTCTTGACTGCCCGTGTGGAAATTGGTGGGCACCCAGAGTTTAGGAAGGAAAACAATAAACTCCGAGTCAGTCATGTGACTGGTGTGGGAACTCAAAACAGTTTATTTATCTTTAAAATCAAAATAGAGGAATATTTTTAAAGTCAATTCGCAATGCTTTTAAAAATGAGACTACCATAAGGCCTCCCGCACACACAAACAATGCAAACGCAGAATCGGAGGAGATTTCTCCTTATGATAGTCAAAGATGCTTGATACGCATTAAAAAGAAACATTTGATATTATTACTAGTGCACAGTGTAGAGAAATATTTCGAAAGTAGAACATAAATCTTAGCCAGCATAGGTACCATTATAGTATGCTTACTATAACTACCATATTAAATGGAAGGTTCTACAACTAAAACCGTACAAGTCTCGTATTGTTTCTTTGGATTTCCAACGAATGATCAGGCCAAGGAACTTCCCATTGCCACATGAGAATGCCTCTGGAAGGACATCCCCGAGAACCAAACCGGGTCTCTACCAACACAAGGCCGGGTTACCTCTAACTGAGTAACAACTGACCGAGTATGCCATCCTCCGGTCCTTTGGGACCTTTAACCGAGCGCTCGTCACCATCATCACACAATCATAAATAAAGTGTTTCAACATGAGTAAGTATCTGGGCTCCATACCATGATACCACCCTTTTCCAGAAGGAAATGCACATACCCTAAAGGGCGCTACCCCTCATAACCTTGCTGCATCTTTCATGTTTTGACCATACCCGAGGTGTGAGGCTCGACGAAGTCACGTCCACAAAAACATACTTTATTCAAAAGCCATGCTTTGGGTCAAAAAATGATCATAGAAATGATCACCAGGATAGATGATCAAATAAATGATCCTATCACAAATAATCAACACAATGATCATTTTACAGCAACACTCAGCATGTCACATTACCAAATTGGGAATATATCGCTGATAACCTTCAACAACATAACCTCTGAGCTTGTACGTCTCAGAGAAGGGTGTTATGCTAAAAGAATAAATTCTCCGCCACCAACAGAAATATATTTGAAAGAAATCTGCTTTATATCTCAATTTGTAATGTCAGACATACAATCCATACAAGTCTGTTCCGGGATCGAACAGAACCGAAGGGTCCTTGCAATCCGGATATCCACAATCCTGATCGGATTTCCCATCACATATGGAGAACTCTATACCGGAGCAACTCGGTGCAGAGTTAATCGACAGGTCATCCTATCGCTCTCGCAAATACCGGGTCTTCAACACCGATCTTCAATGATGTCCATTACGTCGTATCACTATTCGGAATGGGTAATCCGAATAACGAGCGCAATAATTTAAAAATAAGTGTAGCATTCAAATTCAACAAATCACAACAAATACCTTTCAAAGGTAAATATTGATAGTCGGTTATTGAACTATCAATGGATATGCACACATCACCAGATTCCAAATAATTTTCCAAATTATTTATTTCTCAAAAATATCTTTACAAGATATATAATTTCAATACCTCAAAAATAAAACAATATTTATTTTTAAACAAATTTCCCCATTCTTTTATAAATTCCATAGTGAATTTTCATTCCAAAATATCCATGCATATATGATTTCAATTATTCATTTTCAATTTATCTTCAAAAAGATAAATTCTCAAAACGTTTCATTTTGCATTGGAAAAACATTTCCATACTTATTTATTCATAAGTAATTCACAAATTTTATTTATTTTCAACCTTTGGAAAATATTTAATATACTTAAATCGAAATTAAGTATACATTTCATTCTTTAAGGAAATCATTCTCTTAAACATATATATTTGGGCCAAAACGAATGTTGCGTAAAACATCGTTACGACAACCCAAAATCACTAGTATAGGGATTCGAAATTAAAATAGATATATAAATCCCAATACTATATAAAACATTTCCTTTCGGAAATCATTTACTATAACAACAGTGTTATAGTCCACCATTTCCTTCTACTTCTCGAAAACGTTTATTTCAACAATGAATGTTGAAATCTATGGTTTCGAATCTCAACGCATTTTAAAAACATCGTTAGATCGTTTTAATTCTATTTAAAACATCACATTCAAAACAATTTCTTTAACATATTATTCACTATTCAAAAACGTGAATATAACTCCATTAATAGGTTACAACAATTTACTTCTTAAAATAAGTCATTTGCGAATTTATAAAACAACGTTTATAAATTCCATTTCTATTTATTTTATAACAACTTCCTTTTATAAATCTCCTTTATTAACCTATCTCAATTCATATCTCAATGATATACTAAAGATTCATATTATAAGTTAAACACTTATAATTTATTTGTTTACAAGAATCGTTCTTTTAAACATCCCAATTTATAAATCTTATAACTTATAAGATTCATTTATTTATCAAAAATCCATTCTTCAAATAATCTTTACAAAATTTATAAACCTACTGCTTATAAAATTCCATTTATAACCTCACTGTTTATAATTCTATAAATTTCATTCATTTATGAAATTCATTCACAATTCATTCTAACACTTATAAAAACTCGTTTTATAATTCAAATATTTTAATTTATAAATATCAATTTATAAATCTCTTATATAAATCAATTTATATTATTATTTTAAAACATCTTTAAAGTCCTTTATAATTTCACCGTTTAGATTTATAAAATAATCAAATTTTATAAATCCTATTTTTAAACTTTTTACAATAAATCCAAAAATCCCAATTTAAACTCTTTTTATAAAATTATTAATCCATATTTTCAAAAATCAACCTTTAGCTATATTTCTCAAAAATCATAATTTTTATAACATTAAAATTATAACGTTATTTATTTATAATGGATCAATTCCAAAAATATAGTATATTTTCAAAAATCACTTTAAAAATTATTTTTAAAGTTCCAAAATTGGTCTAATGATGCTACACACCAAATAGTCAATCACGACAACAACGATATCATATATCGATATGATAATCCATCAAATATCAAAATATCTGAAATCAAATAAATACTGTTGAGGAATCCAGTTGGATCCCTCCAACCTGTTTTCCTGCATCCACAAACATTAGCACAATACCAATTTCCGCTCCAGTACGGAATTATCACGGTATATGGGATTTAAAATATTATCCGCTTAATAGACGGCGCAATAGGGTCTCATCCGTTATACAAATGGGGAAATCAATAACTGCAATATATACATATGCCAATATATATATATTGCTATCATATATAATACCAATTTCACTGTTTATGAAATATTCGCGGTATATGTTTTTAATAAATAACATCCGCTTACTAACGGCGCATAATGTCTATTTTAACAATCAATAGATAAAAATCATCATTCAAACATGCATTCAAATATTTTAAATCTAACTATTTAAAATTAAAATCGAAACCAATTCGATTGAGTGAGAAGTTCTCACCTTGATTTCAATTTCGCTTTAGCGATTTATTTCGAATAAAATTAAACGGACGTTTAATTTTACCCGAAATTCTCACTAACTCCAAACGACTCCAATCCAATTCCATCGCGTAGTGCTCGTCCATACGATTCCAACGCAACTGGTTTCGCGCGTTTTCGACCTCGTATGAAAAAGATATGCATTTATGAAGTTTACACGATTTTTATATAAACAATTTACAACTTAATTTTATAATTATAAACCTACAACCATTCCTAGCCACTAGATCTCACCCAAAATCATCATGACCGTGCGTTCCTTCCATCTCCCTCACGTTCTTCATCTACAGGCCATTGCCGCATATGAACCCATTAGATCAATATTAGGGTTCCAAATCGCGACCCACTCGAGTAACGTGAAGCCGATCAGGAAGCGCCATCGTGAAGCCCATGCCCCATACACCACTCGCCAGAGCCACCATGAAGCTCGGTCATCACTTACGCATGCAGTTCGAGGCCGAACGGCCGCACTTCCAACTCGACTTGCCACCAATCCACACCTCCAAACACGATCTCCATCGTTGAACACGAAGATATCGATGTGCTCTATAACTTCGCAGTTGAACACTTCTTGAATTGCTTCACGGATTTGAAGAGATTTGGGGATGAAGATCATAAATTTCTGGCCTTCCATTGAAGGGGTGGCGGCTGCAGTTTATTAGGTTTAGGGTTTAGAAATTTTTTATTTTTTTATTTGTGAATGGTTGGTCTATTTATAGTAAAATGAACGAAACACTATTCATTCCGGAAATTTCGAACTCCGATTTATGCGCCGTCACCAGCGTTTCTAGGGTTTACCCCGCATTCCGGACATAATGGAATAGGTTTCGAAAGCTAATTCGGTCATCTGTGCGAGTTATGGCAATAAACGTTCAATTTGAATTAAACCGATTTATACTATTTTCTAGGCGTTTTAATTTGTACCGGACAAACGGTAAATCCGATTGACACGAAATTTGAAACCTTACAATAATATCACATTTCGGATCCGATGAAACTGGTTTCGTCGAAATCCGAGACTTTTTGAAAAATGGCTATTTTAACTCGCCAAATTAAAATTAAAACAATTTCGATGCGTTTCGAACTGCCACGATCTACTGATAACTCTGTTTGCTACGAAATTTGAAATCCGGTAATAACTAACTATTACGGATCCAATGGAACTGGTCTCGTCCAATTCTGAGACTGTTCAAAAATCAACTAATTTCAGTAGTCGATTAAATATTAAAATATTCAATTTTCACAAATTAACTTTTAATTCGATTCTAAAAGTTCTAAAATATCGTTCTAACTCCAATATGATAAAATAAAATTTTACAAATTATTTTCAATCATATTTAACCCAATTTTCAATTATTTCCATAATTTCACATATTAAATTATCGATTTAATTATCCAATTAAATCCAATTATTCAAAATAAATTTATTTGACTTATAAATTTGCTTATTAATATTCAAAATTAATTAAATATTCAAATTTTAATTAATTAAAATTTCTGGGTCGTTACAATCTTCCCCCCTTAAAAGAATTTCGTCCTCGAAATTATCAAGTAAGAAAAATTACAGAATCCATTAACTTTCCAAAATTCATAGTTAAACTTCTTACAATAACTTTACTAAGTTTTCAAATCATACTTAGTTATCTTTTCAAAAACAACTACTATTGTTTAACTTTCAATTCCAAATCAAAATTAAAGTTTTCAAAATTTTCCAATTTTCTCAAATTTTTTCTAACGCCTTAAATTTTCGGAAAAATTCACCATAGTCTCCTTTGCGCGGCTCGATCCGAAAAAAAATGACAGTATATATATCACATATATACATCTCATCAAGTAATGAGGCATCCCGAAGGGAAAAAATGTAAAAGTACGATATTTAATCCGAGATATGTACCCTATATTTTATGAGCGAGCATATACGGCTAATATAGCGCGAAAGCGAGCTCCAAATGCGAAGCAAACGCAATCCGCACCTACTAAACACTCAACAAACAACATGAGAACATGTATATAGACAATAGTATCAATATACAACATATAGCAACGTAATAACTATATATGCCAACATAGCAAATGCAGTAAAAGCAATAAATGCAAACATCAACCAACTATCATCCAACTAACATCCATAACCGATAAATATTCATTCATATTCTCATTAATATTCAATGAATTGGTTTTCAATTTAAATCACATTTGATTCATTAACATTGGATTTTACTAACATTCATTTTCAATTAGTTCATATTCACTAATTCATATTCAAGTTGGTTCACTTCCAAATCAAATTCAGTTCTATTTAAGATTCACTTAACTTCCAATTGAATTTCAATTACTTTAGCTTCCAATTTCATTAACACTTAATGAATTATATACAATCAACTAACAACCATACAACAACCAATGTATATTAATTACAACCAAATTCCTTTGCTTTCAATTGGTTTAATTAAATTGATTTTCATTCAACTATTCAATTTCCCATAACCTAAGATTTTGATGAATTACACTTACATTCATTATTTCATGTCAACATAATTTACATTTAATTGATTTACATTCAATTAGTTAATCATCTCAAGTTGAATTTCCATTTACTTTAAATTCATTTTTATTTACAACTCATATTCATAAATATATTCATTAGTTTCACTTCTTATATATATATAAGTTTATTTCACAATTGTAAATCACTTTAATTATAATTCAATTCTTATAATTTATTTGCTTATACAATTCTTCTTTTATTTAGATTATTCAAACAACTAAATAATCCACTTATATACATTTTCATAATTTTGAAAAATTATTTCTTCATATATAAAATATACTCAAGGTAAAATTATTTCATTTACCCAATTTTAAAACAATACTATGTCGAATTGTTCTATTCAAATGTTTAGAAACTCCTTCGGCATAGTTTTGCAGACCGTGCTGACGAAAGTTCATATGCCACTCAATAAATCAATCATCACAATATAAAACAATTTTATATTCACTAACAAATACGCTCTCATAGCTATTATTACACTCAACTCATTCTAGAGTACTACTGACTCTATCTCTAATGAGTAATACCCAACAGAACCATGGTTGTCGCTTAACCATATGCTCTGATACCAAATGTAAAGGCCCGAAAATCCGAACTCCTTTGAGCTGGCAACTTCCACAACAATCCAGCCAAAGAGGAACGAACTCCCGAATCGTTAGGGTTTAAGAAGAAGAAAGAGAGAGAAGGAGAGAGAAAAAGATAGAAAAGATAGAGAAAAGAAAATAGAAAATAGAACGAAAAGAACAGAAAACAACAGAACAACAACATAATCTCACAATTCGCAGCGGAACAACATATAATAAATAAATGAATAATCTTTAAACAAAGAACTATATCAGTTATTACATTACATCACATTTAATTTCATTACATCAGAGTGTACAACAAACAAACAACAACAAACAGTGCAGCGGAAAAAGAAATACTATATACTAGTAATTACGCCATGCCATCCAGCTTGCCTCCAGCAACTCCAGAACATCCCGATAAACCTTAACTCTTGACTGCCCGTGTGGAAATTGGTGGGCACCCAGAGTTTAGGAAGGAAAACAATAAACTCCGAGTCAGTCATGTGACTGGTGTGGGAACTCAAAACAGTTTATTTATCTTTAAAATCAAAATAGAGGAATATTTTTAAAGTCAATTCGCAATGCTTTTAAAAATGAGACTACCATAAGGCCTCCCGCACACACACACAATGCAAAAGCAGAATCGGAGGAGATTTCTCCTTATGATAGTCAAAGATGCTTGATACACATTAAAAAGAAACATTTGATATTATTACTAGTGCATAGTGTAGAGAAATATTTCGAAAGTAGAATATAAATGTTAGCCAGCATAGGTACCATTATAGTATGCTTACTATAGCTACCATATTAAATGGCAGGTTCTACAACTAAAACCGTACAAGTCTCGTATTGTTTCTTTGGATTTCCAACGAATGATCAGGCCAAGGAACTTCCCATTGCCACATGAGAATGCCTCTGGAAGGACATCCCCGAGAACCAAACCGGATCTCTACCAACACAAGGCCGGGTTACCCCTAACTGAGTAACAACTGACCGAGTATGCCATCCCCCGGTCCTTTGGGACTTTTAACCGAGCGCTCGTCACCATCATCACACAATCATAAATAAAGTGTTTCAACATGAGTAAGTATCTGGGCTCCATACCATGATACCACCCTTTTCCAGAAGGAAATGCACATACCCTAAAGGGTGCTACCCCTCATAACCTTGCTGCATCTTTCCTATTTTGACCATTCCCGGGGTGTGAGGCTCGACGAAGTCACGTCCACAAAAACATACTTTATTCAAAAGCCATGCTTTGGGTCAACAAATGATCATAGAAATGATCACCAGGATAGACGATCAAATAAATGATCCTATCACAAATAATCAACACAATGATCTTTTTACAGCAACACTCAGCATGTCACATTACCAAATTGGGAATATATCGCTGATAACCTTCAACTACATAACCTCTGAGCTCGTACGTCTCAGAGAAGGGTGTTATGCTAAAAGAATAAAATCTCCGCCACCAACAGAAATATATTTGAAGAAATCTGCTTTATATCTCAATTTGTAATGTCAGACATACAATCCATACAAGTCTGTTCCGGGATCGAACAGAACCGAAGGCACTTACAAAGAAGTCCTTGCAATCCGGATATCCACAATCCTGATCGGATTTCCCATCACATATGGAGAACTCTATACCGGAGCAACTCGGTGCAGAGTCAATCGACAGGTCATCCTATCGCTCTCGCAAATACCGGGTCTTCAACACCGATCTTCAATGATATCCATTACGTCGTATCACTATTCGGAATGGGTAATCCGAATAACGAGCGCAATAATTTAAAAATAAGTGTAGCATTCAAATTCAACAAATCACAACAAATACCTTTCAAAGGTAAATATTGATAGTCGGTTATTGAACTATCAATGGATATGCACACATCACCAGATTCCAATTTTAATTAATTAAAATTTCTGGGTCGTTACAATTGGTATTTTTATATTGTGCTATGACCTGTGGATGCAGGAAAACAGGTTGGAGGAATCCAACTGTATGCCTCAAAATATTGAAATTATTTTTCATATTCAGTGATATGATATATTTGAATAATCCATGATAGATTATACTGAAAAATTAAATTATTGAGTGCCTGTAGTTAAGACATGGATTTCTCTGGGATAGTGTAATGACCCGTAATTTTAACACCTTGAAAATGAGATATTTAATTATTTTAAATCTTCAAATATAGAATTTTCAAACTTAAAAATCAAGTTTTATATGATAAAGAAGAGTGGTAAAATTATTTTTGATATTGAATAAAGATTTTGGTTTTCCATTGTAAAATTGGCAAAAGTCGCTTTCCGATAAAGTAGGATAAGTATTCGAGGAATTTGTTTAAAGGACAAATAATTCCTTTTAAATATATATATATATATATAATTGATATCAAACTCATTTGATAACAATATTAATTTAATTTATAATGGTTCGATAAATATATAAAAATTGTTTTATAAAATTGACAAATTTCATCACATATCGATAAATCGATGTCGTATTTTTACAAATAGATTTGGATATTGGTTTATATTATTTTATAAGTCAAATATACTTCTTTTAGTTATTTAAATATAATAAGAAATTATTTTGAAGTTTTGTTTACATGAATAAATAGTTTAATAAAAACGTTAAAATGTGACCGGAAAACGTTATGTCAAAAATCAACGTTTTGTTCAAAATAATTTGCCGCAACATTGTCGCACATTTGTTAACATGTTTTAACATATATATTACACATTTTAATAACTAAATATGTTTAATTTTACTAATAGGATTAGAAAATTTCTAGTAGTCATTAGTAAAAGTAAGTAAAAATTAACAAAAGTAAGAAAAGTAAACATCAAATCACATCAAATCAAAATCCAACAAAATAATAACATTTCTTTACTTAATCTTTAAGTGATTAAGACATAGAATAAGGATGTGAAAGATGATGTTAAGTATTGAAAAAGTGGAGATTGCTTTAGGTTGAAGTAAGGATAGTTTGGTAAGAGGTTATTTTGGTAAATTTACCACTTCTTTCTTTTCTATATACACACACCTCCTTCTTCACTTTCATTCACATTTTCTTCTTCTTCTTTTCTCAATCTTTTTCATCTTCTTCCTCTCCTCTTTAATTGCTTCCAAGCCATAGAAAAAATTAGAAAGATATAATGTCAAAATATTTACAAAATATTCAAAAGAAATCAATGTTCATTCTCTTCAAATCAAACTCGTTTTTTCTCCATATTTTACCTCTTGTTCTCTCAGCCATAACTTCTTAAAACTCAAACCAAAATGTAAAATTGTTTTTTTTCAAATCATGTATTTTTCCAATGGCTACAGCTTTCATGTTGACCAGTTGGTCTCTTTCTAAAAAGAACCATGTAAAAAATCCATTTATTTCCAATGCATTCTGTAGCCCGGCTTTTAAGCAAGAGAATAGGTCGTTTTGTTTTGATCATAAGTTGATAATTACTGAACCGAATTAAGAAGAAAAAAAATTGAAACCATATAAAATCTTAGTGGCTACAACTGTTATGTTGATCACTTTTTCCAGTTATGAGGTTTTCTATATCTGAAACTCAATTCTTTGAAGTATATTTTCGGGCTTTATATTTGTGAATCCGAGAACAGCTGTTTTTCTTTTAACCATATTTTCCTCAGAACTAATCAAAATCAAGTAATACTTTTATCTAAATTCAAGATAAAAGAATTTCCAACAACTTTTCAGCTAATAAGTGTTTCAAATTTAAGATTAAGAGGGTCAAAAATAAGAGAGAAGATGACATATTTGTCGGGTCTAATTTTGGGAATTCAAGTTCAAGGCTCTACCACTTCTTCTCTATACTTTCGACCAATCTCCATTTCAAGCCTTGGCCAAGCATTAGGAAGGAGGAATTCAGACTTATTTTCACTGGGTTTCGAACCATGGTAAGAAGTATGCAATAGATCTTAAGTTCCTTGCCTTAAAGTTTGACGGAGTGGAATCCAAAGTGAGTACAACTCACTCTTTCTGAATCATTGATATTTTTATATAAGTGAGAATAAATTTATTTATGCTGATTGATGATTTTTTGGATGATATATGATATATTATCTATATATTGATTGATATTTGGATATATTCCTGCCTATTGGAGCAGATGAGACTCTATGTGTTTCCGTGTATGAGCGAATGACCTTTGTACGCACGTTTTCCTCGAAGCGGACGTTGTACATATTTTCTAATATGTATATATATTGCAGGTGACAGGTTAGAGGGATCCAAGTGGATTCCTCACCACTGTTGAATTTATTTACAGATATTGTGACATATGCCGTTATTATATGATACATGACATTTTGAATGCGGTGATTGATGTTTTTAGTGATGTTGCAGCATTGGGCCTATTTTTGGTAATTTAAGAATATTAAAGTGGCGATTTCAAACTAAAATAGTTTTTCAAGTGATTTTGAAAATAGATGTTTTTTTATTTTTGAATTGTTAAGTAAATGAATTTATTTTAAATAAATAAAGGTTATAATTTTATGTTACAAAAATTATGATTTTTGTGAAATATACTTAAGTATGATTTTTGGAGTTTTATAACTTTTAATAACGATTTGTAATTTATTGAAAGAATAAGTTTATATAAATGGAAACAAAATATGATTTTTTTGAAATAGGAAGTTGTTTATTTTGTAAATAGTTTAAATTTAGATTTTTTTAATTATTATAAATGGTTTATACATAAGATTTATAAAATTGATATTTTTGAAATAAAAGTAATCGAATTATAAACAGTGTCTTATGGATATTTGAAATGAAATTGTAATCAAAATTGTGTATGGATTTGGAATTGAAATTTTGAAATGGATCTATAATGGATTTTATAAATAATAAGTTATAAAAAGAATTAATTTGTAAATAAAGAAATTTGTAAGTAATTAACTTATAATTTGAATTTGGGCATGTAATTGAGTTATAAATGAGATTTGTTAGTAAATGAATTTTATAAACGGAAATTTTTATAAATAGAAATGAAATTTATAAACATTGTTTTATAAATGTGAAATCAATTGAATTTTTATAAGTTAAATATGGAAGTTTATTAAAGGAGATGTATTCATGATTTTGGACAGTGAATAATATTTTAATTAAATGTGCAATAGTAATGAATTTGGTTAGAAATTAAATCTGTGATTTTGGACAGTGGATTATCCCTTAATAAATATGCACAAATATTGGATTTGGTTAGAGTACTATATTTACGGTTTTGGACAGTGAATAATATTTAATAAAATGGATATATCTTGGATAGTGATTGTTATCCCACCTTTTGGCAAAGCTGAGATACCCAAAAATTAATTGAAAATCGATAATAACTAGTCATGAATATCAACTATGCATTGCAGGTTAACCATGGATATCGATGAATTTTGTCCGAGCCCGGATCAGGCTACAACTGATAGGACATGACAAGCAAAGCCATGAAAGCCAGTGTTTCAAATTTTAGGATAATCGGAGTTCGTATAAATGAGATATGATCGATGCAAGTTAGCCAAAGTATGATGTTCGTATCCATCAAAAAGTTGAGGAGATGCCCATTTCGAATCCATCGGATTCGTATCCATCAATGTTTGTCTTGTTTGAATCGATCATTTTACACATGCTTCGAATCGATCGAGTTCGAATCGATCAGTAACATGATATCGGTTAGTTCGAATCGATCGGTTTCGAATCGAGAAAATAGGCATCGCCCCAGCATGTTCGTATCCATCAGGTTGATGCGTTTCGTATCCATCAACCATCCACATTTCGTATCCATAAACGATGCATAGTTCGTATCCATCGAGCTCGCTTATTTCATATCGATCGTTGCCCATCTTACTTCGCATCCATCTGAAATGCCATTTCGTATCGATCTGGCTTCTTATCAATCCACTTAACACCGTCCTGTTCGAGTCCACCCTGAAAACAGGCCCTAATCGTAGCCATCGAATGTGTTGATTCGTATCCATGGAATGCCCTGCTTCGTATCGATAAAAACGCTCATGTTTCGTATCGATCCTCATTAAAATAATCGATACGAAACGCGCCTCAATTATTGATGCCAGCAGAGCCGTACGTATGGATGCAAGTCAACACTGATGATATGAATTGGCAATGATTATCAACTCGAATGAGGCAACGGCTTTGGATACGAACAAGGCGAAATTCAAGGAACGACTCGATCAACTCGGCATAAGAAATGGATCGATCCGAAGGAAGCGCGCGTCGTCATCTCATGAGCGCGTGCAATGATCGATACGAACAGATCGTTTCGAATCAATGGATACGAACGCAACAACACTTACGAAAATGCAATTCGTATCAATCATATCTCTCAAACCATATATCCAAATGCAATGAAATTTTCACAGAATCTTCCATACAAGGTAAAGATTGTTCCTGCCAAGTTTCAGCTTGATTGGATCATCTTTTGATGGATACAAAATCACTTTGTATCGATCTCAGATCGAGTCGAAACTTGGTGAGCTCGGTCACGTGGGCCCACTCACGGGCCAGAAAAATTCTCCCGAAGTTTGAGCGAGATCTGAGCCTCCTACGCCTATAAATAGCACCCTAAAGCCTTCAGAAAAGAGGATCTTGGAACCATTGAACGTCCAGACTCTGCCGGATTCGATCCTATAACTTACTACTGCTGTTATACTCGAAATTCTCTATTGTAACTACTGCAATCATTTGTAATCAGCAAAGAACATCAGTAAAAGATAAAACCTTGAAGTGGACGTAGGCCAGAGATAGCCGAACCACTATAAATCTCGCGTTTCTGATTGTTATTTCTGGATTACTGTTTGTTGCTTGCTTAGATCTAAGACTTGTGCTTTAATATTGTTGATTTATATTCATTGTTTGGTGTTTTCACGATATTTGGGGTTTGTGACCATTTTTGACGCAAACACTTTAGTGCTTTCACTGAGAACGACTAGCACCCGCTACATCGGATAGAAGTTCAGATTTGAAAAGCTTGAAGAATTCAAACTTAGAGAAAATGACTCGACAAACAAGACAAAGAGCTGGGAGAAGCCAACAAGGAGGAAGCTAAGAAGCATCCTATGGAGCTGGAGAAGGACAAGCTTCAATGTACATCACTAGAGATGAGATGGAGGCTATGGCTAACTCGATACATGAAAGCATGATAAAGACTCACCAAGAGATGATGCAGAATTTTCTTGAGCAGATAAGAGTGGTGAATTCGCAGAACTTTGGACCAACTACAGCAACTGCAAATGCTGAACAATGAGTTGGGATTGCGGAAACTAGCAGAGATCAAGCTTAAGATCAGAATGTGAGACTAGGAGGCAATCAACAAGGACTTGGGGGCAGACCCTCAGGGTCCGATACTGGAAGGCCGATGGATGGGGCTTAGTAGGCTAGAGCCAATGTTACTGCCAACGAGCCACCCGAAGAGTACGTACCAGAATTCCCTTCACGACTTGAGGGGCAGGATAGAAACATGGCAAGGGGGCAGCCCCAGGATGGAGATGAAAGAATGATTGGCCTAGTGCGATGGATCATGAGAGGAGGATTGTCGAGTGGAGGGTTGGAAGAAGTCAGTCGTAGTCCGTTCACTCCGAATATCAGAAATGCAAGGAACCCTCCAAAGTTCAAGCTGCCTATGCTAGATCCATATGACGGGAAGTCGGACCCAACGATGCATATTACTCGATACATTAGGCACATGGAAGTGCTGGGGGCATCCGAGAAAGTAATGGCTCGATGCTTCCCTTTATATTTGTCGGATTTGGCTGCGCTTTAGTTTAGGAAACTAGAGAACGGATCGATTAGAACAAGGGGCGAGCTTGTAGAATGCTTCATGAGGCAGTTCAGGGTCCACGTGACACGACCCAAGAGTGTGATGACCCTAGCTTCAATAAAGCAAAGGACCGAAGAGTCCATAAAAGATTTTTTGCTGCGATTCAATGCAACGGTGGCTTCTGTAGATCGCCCGGATCCATCAATGATTTTGATGGCGGCGGTGGCAGGAGTTGGGGAAGGCACCGAATTCAAGGATTCTTTGGCAAGAGATCCACCCCAAGATCTTGGAGAATTTTATCATGAAGCTGAAAGATTCATTCGGCTAGAAGAATCACGAGTCGAAAGGCGAGAAATCAATGCTGTGTAGGGCGAAGGAACCGCCAGGGAACAGTCCGAAGCGGACAAAGGAAAGAGAAAGCAGGACGATAGACGTGATGGTCCTGATAAACGAAATAAATTCTGAGAAACCAGATTCAGGCAATACACCAATCTGACGGCAGGCCTGGAACGAATTTACACTGAAACTCGGGGGTAACTCCCCTATCGAAAACCACCTAGGAGAGATCCCACTGAGGGGGAGCGCAGAACTGGAAAATACTACATATTCCATGAGCTGGACGGGCACACTACAGATGACTGCCGCCACCTAAAAGATGAGGTGGAAGAACATGCCAGGAGTGGTAGATTGCCACAATACGTCAGAGAATGGACAGCGGCGGTAAGACCTGAACAACTACCGTCCCCACCAAACAGAAACGATCCTGGATCGGGATGGCGACTCGTCATAAACTGATTAAAGATGGCAAGGGCCAAGTCCAGAATTTGGACTTCAGTCAAATAATTTCATTAGATTTGTTTTCAGAATAAACGACTACTCCACTTACTCATGTAAGGGAACCGGAGAGATCCCTAGGCATGCTCTGAGATGGAGATAGACCAATATGCCCAGAGAGGCAATGTTTAGCTTTTTCCTGATGTTTGAGATTGAACATCTAGGACCTGTATTTAATAAATAAATTAGAATTTCATGAAATAAACCTTTGACCGGAGAGTTAAAGGGTAAATGTTAAATACTAACATGAAAATGATCGCTTTATGACCCTCCCCGGAGAGGCGGGGTCCGGAGTGCAAGAAGTGAGTTGCTTCGCCAGAGAGCGACAGGATCGACTCACTTAACGTCGTTCCCTATTCACCGGAGAGTGATTAGACCGAGATTCGATAAGAGGTTGAAGAGGCTATGATCGGCCTAAGATCTAGGCCAAGACATCGCTTAATGTTCAGGTACACTGAACCGGAGTGCAAGAAGTGAGTTGCTTCGCCAGAGAGCGACATAATTGACTCACTTAACGCTGCTTCCCCTTCACCGGAGATTGACAGGAAGGGATCCAGCAAGAGCCCAGAGAGGCTATGATCGGTTTAGAACAGCCAAGATCGCTATATGCCCTAACCAGAGCAACGCCAGAGTGCAATAGGATCTCTCTATTCAATCACTAAGTCAGGAATGGACTTGGCAAGGGTCTAGAGTGATCATCGATAGCCCGAAGAGACTATAGAATTTCATTTTTTACTTCCACTGGAAGAAATTGATAACGATTTGGCTTCGAACAGCCATGGACTTGATTGAAAATGCTATAAACACTGAATAAAACATGAACTCACTACATTCAATTTGAGACTGATCAAAACACACCTTTCTCCAAAAGGCATGTTTTGGGGGGCAAAGTGTTATCCCACATTTTGGCAAAGCTGAGATACCCAAAAATTAATTGAAAATCGATAATAACTAGTCATGAATATCAACTATACATTGCAGGTTAACCATGGATATCGATGAATTTTGTCCAAGCCCGGATCAGGCTACAACTGATAGGACATGACAAACAAAGCCATGAAAGCCAGTGTTTCAAATTTCAGGATAATCGGAGTTCGTATGAACGAGATATGATCGATGCAAGTTAGCCAAAGTATGTTCTTTGTATCCATCAAAAAGTTGAGGAGATGCCCATTTCGAATCCATCAGATTCGTATCCATCAATGTTTGTCTTATTTGAATCCGTCAGTTTACACATGCTTCGAATCGATCGAGTTCGAATCGATCAGTAACATGATATCGGTCAGTTTGAATCGATCGGTTTCGAATCGATAAAATAGGCATCGCCTCAGCATGTTCGTATCCATCAGGTTGATGCATTTCTTATCCATCAACCATCCATAGTTCGTATCCATAAACGATGCATAGTTCTATCCATCGAGCTCGCGTACTTCGTATCGATCGTTGCCTATCTTACTTCGCATCCATCTGAAATGCCATTTCGATCGATCTTGCTTCTTATCGATCCACTTGACACCGTCCTCTTTGAGTCCACCCTGAAAACAAGCCCTAATCGTAGCCATCGAATGTATTGATTCGTATCCATGGAATGCCCTGCTTCGTATCCATGAACACGCTCGTGTTTCGTATCGATCCTCATTAAAATAATCGATACGAAACGCGCCTCAATTATTGATGCGAGCAGTGCCGTACGTATGGATGCAAGTCAACACTAATGATATGAATTGGCAATGATTATCAACTCGAATGAGGCAATGGCTTTGGATACGAACAAGGCGAAATTCAAGGAATGGCTCGGTCAACTCGGCATAAGAAATGGATCGATCCGAAGGAAGCGCGCGTCGTCATCTCATGAGCACGTGCAACGATCGATACGAACAGATCGTTTCGAATCAATGGATACGAACACAACAGCACTTACGAAAATGCAATTCGTACCTTTTGGCAAAGCTGAGATACCCAAAAATTAATTGAAAATCGATAATAACTAGTCATGAATATCAACTATGCATTGCAGGTTAACCATGGATATCGATGAATTTTGTCCGAGCCCGGATCAGGCTACAACTGATAGGACATGACAAGCAAAGCCATGAAAGCCAGTGTTTCAAATTTCAGAATAATCAGAGTTCGTATAAACGAGATATGATCGATGCAAGTTAGCCAAAGTATGATGTTCGTATCCATCAAAAAGTTGAGGAGATGCCCATTTCGAATCCATCGGATTCGTATCCATCAATGTTTCTCTTATTTGAATCCATCATTTTACACATGCTTCGAATCGATCGAGTTCGAATCGATCAGTAACATGATATCGGTCAGTTCGAATCGATCGGTTTCGAATCGAGAAAATAGGCATCGCCCCAGCATGTTCGTATCCATCAGGTTGATGCGTTTCGTATCCATCAACCATCCACAGTTCGTATCCATAAACGATGCATAGTTCGTATCCATCGAGCTCGCTTACTTCATATCGATCGTTGCCCATCTTTCTTCGCATCCATCCGAAATGCCATTTCGTATCGATCTTGCTTCTTATCAATCCACTTGACACCGTCCTGTTCGAGTCCACCCTGAAAACAAGCCCTAATCGTAGCCATCGAATGTGTTGATTCGTATCCATGGAATGCCCAGCTTCGTATCGATAAAAACGCTCGTGTTTCGTATCGATCCTCATTAAAATAATCGATACGAAACTCGCCGTAATTATTGATGCCAGCAGAGCCGTACGTATGGATGCAAGTCAACACCGATGATACGAATTGGCAATGATTATCAACTTGAATGAGGCAACGGCTTTGGATACGAACAAGGCGAAATTCAAGGAATGGCTCGATCAACTCGGCATAAGAAATGGATCGATCTGAAGGAAGCGTGCGTCGTCATCTCATGAGCGCGTGCAACGATCGATACGAACAGATCGTTTTGAATCAATGGATACGAACGCAACAGCACTTACGAAAATGCAATTCGTATCGATCATATCTCTCAAACCATATATCCAAATGCAACGAAATTTTCATAGAAGCTTCCATACAAGGTAAAGATTGTTCCTGCCAAGTTTCAGCTCGATTGGATCATCTTTTGATGGATACAAAATCACTTTGTATCGATCTCAGATCGAGTCGAAACTTGGTGGGGTTGGTCTCGTGGGCCCACTCACGTGCCAAAAAAAGTCTCCCGAAGTTTGAGCGAGATCTGAGCCTCCTACACCTATAAATAGCACCCTAAAGCCTTCAGAAAAGAGGATCTTGGGACCACTGAACGTCCAGACTCTGCCGGATTCGATCCTATACCTTACTACTGCTGTTATACTTGAAACTCTATTGTAACTGCTACAATCATTTGTAATCAGCAAAGAACATCAGTAAAAGATAAAACCTTGAAGTTGACGTAGCCCAGAGATAGCCGAACCACTATAAATCTCGCGTTTCTGATTGTTATTTCTGGATTACTGTTTGTTGCTTGCTTAGATCTAAGACTTGTGCTTGAATATTGCTGATTTATATTCATTGTTTGGTGCTTTCACGATATTTGGGGTTTGTGACCATTTTTGGCGCAAACAGTGATCTTTTAAATTTAAAGACAAGTTTTGAAAAGTGATATTTTAAAATGGATTTAAATGATTTGAAGATGTTTTAAAGTGTGTTAAGTATCGAATAAATAGATTTCAACATTCATTGTTTAAATAAATGTTTTTGAGAAGTAAGGAAATGATGGACTATAACATTGTTGTTATAGTAAATTATTTTTGAAAGGAAATGTTTGTACAGTATATGGGGTTTATATATCTATCTTATTTTCGAATCCCTATACTAATGATTTTGGGTTGTCGTAACGATGTTTTACGCAACATTCGTTTTTGACCCAAAAGAGAATGTTTTCCTTACAGAATAAAATATATATACTTAATCCTGATTTTGGTATATGCAATATTTTCTGAGTATTGAAATAAATTGATTTGTGAATTACTTATTATTAAATATGTATATGGAAATGTTTTCCAATATTGAAATGTTGAAATTGTTTAAGAATATATCTTTTCGAAGATAAATTGAAGTGAATATTTAGAAAGTGATTTAATTAATAAAATATTAATTAAAAGGGCCTAGTGATTGCTTATGGTGCTAAATATTTGTTTGTTTGCTTTGATAGTTAAATAACCGACTATTAAATTTGGCCATTTTGGTTCCTCGACTTGATGTTGGAACTATTTAGTCGTACACTTAGTATGTACCCTTCTGTGTAGGCTTGATTATCATTTGTGTTGAGGATGTTGATTCGTATAGAGCGGAGTATTACTCCAATCTATCGAGCTTCCTTCTTGGTCGAAGGATAGCAAGTTGAAAGTTAGAGACGTAATAAGTCTATGAGACTTAGTTTCTGTGTGAGGTTGAGAAACGCTTTTGCGTTGTTGGTACGAAGAGACCGGGATCAGATTTATTTGAAAACCACTTCGGACCAGTATATGCGTTCGGTTGTGCAGGTTGGTTATGATGATATTGATATTCAGGATTTTCATAGTGGAGGACTGCTTGTTGATATTTTGGGGTTAAAATCCCAATATACATCTAGTAGCAGTAGTCTCTTCGTTATGAAATATCCAATGCAAGGACTATTCGCTACTAATCCTAGGGGTTTCCCGGCAGGATGTGGTAGGAAAGTACCTTCGGTTTGTCCTGTTCTTGGACAACTTGTATGGATGTTTGTCTAACATTGCATTTATAAATATTACGTACATTGGTTTTTATAAATATACATCAGTGGTGGCGGAGAAGGCAACTTCTCTTAGCTTGACACCCTCCTTGAGACGTATGAGCTCAAGGGTTGTATATTTATGGACGGTAATTAGTTTTCAATGGAAATGGCCATGTGGAATTCAAAGTGATATGATTTATGATATGTGAAAGGTAATCGTTACCTCAGGCCTCATCAACCGAAAATGACCAAAACAGGGTTAGATGCAGCAAGGCTAAGTGGGTCGCTTCCAAGTAGGATATGATCATCCCCTTCTAGATATATCTTTACATGCTATGATGTCATGTATCTGATTATTGTGGTTTGTATGCTATAAGGGCCCTCATAAAAGGTCGGTAACGACTAGAGGATGACATATTCAGTACTACCTAGTTATAGAGGTAGGCTGATCTTATGTTGATAGAGGAACTTTGTGATAGTTTCTCGGGACATCCATCAAGAGGCGTACCTATCGAAAGGTAGTCCCTTCACCTGGTCATTTGTATGGAAATTAAAACCCCACTACGTACCTGCCATTTTGATTGTATTACCCATTGTCGGCCATATGCTGGAATTTAATCAATGTAACAATTTCGGATATGATTAATATTATTTGTATAGTATACACCATTATAATATAAGATGATTTGATATGAAATGTTTTAGTTATCGCAAGGTAAAAACATGTCTGTGTTTATGTGTGGGCTTGTCTTTTGGGATACTTTTGTTTTGATAAAGCAAAAGTTTGGTAATTTAATAAATTCAATTGAGTGTGTTTCTCACGCTGGTTTACTAGACTGATCCAGACGTTCTTTCCTTTCAATGCTCGAGTCAGACCGAGTATATTTACAGGTTTAGATTGGTGCTTTTGGAGCTTCAGTAGGCGAGCTGGAGATCTTCATTTTCGTATACACGTATCTGTTTATTATCCGCTGTGCGCATTGTTGTTGTTGTTTATATTATCGGCAATTATGAGGATCGGTTATTATAACTGTTCAGGCTGATGATTAGTGATGGATTGTTGAACTCTGATTGATGTATGTATATACAGTTTTTGTTTTCTAAAGATCATTGATATGATATTATATGTTATTCCGCTGTGATGTGAGATTCTATATTGTTCTTTTTGGTTCTCTCTTCTCTCTTTCTTCTCTTCTCTTCTTCTCTCTTCTTTTCTTTCTCCTGACTTTCCATCAGTCTGTGCTTTTTGGGTCGGACATGTGTGGTTTATTGTCGATTCAAAGGGTATGGATCTGCGGGTCGTTACGAATAAAGACGTAACCATTGAACTGTGATCCATGGTTTGATACCGCAGTGGTACTTTCCATATTATTAAAGGGTTTTTTATAAATATTTTGAAAGAAAAGGATATTTTGTTAATATGCAAAATTCGATAAGATATGTGTACATTTTTGGGTAAAGAGATTTAACTTAATTAAAATCTAAATTAATGAGATTAAATGTTTTCGGTGGAAATGGAATATTTGGTTGAATTGATTGTTTATTTGATAGTTAAACAATCGACTATCAAATATAACTTTGGAAATATCTAATAAGAGGTACATAAATTATATGGTACAGTTACCGTTCGAGGTGCTATATTGTACTTATAAATTCATTTTGTTCTTCAAGGACGTTTATAAGGAAACCCGTCCACAACGGTTAGGAGGTGATCTCTGGTCTTATTTTCATCTGTTTATTTCCTAGAGAACTAGGGTTGAGTTTACCGAGAAATATCGAAAGTTGTTTCGAAGAAACCGGGATCCGATATGTGATCTGAAAATCACTTCGATCCACGAGTACGTTTTCGTAATGTGTGACGACCCGTAAATTTTAACGGTTTTTATAACTTAATTAATTGAAATTTTGATCGAAATTTAATTATAAAATTTAGCAATGAAAATTTTATATTTGGAATGCGTCTATCTAAATATAGCAAATGGTAGATTTTCACTGGTAAATATGAATGTTAGTTCTGTTGTGTAATTTCAATTTAAATTAGTTAAAATTAATGTAAATAAAATATTGCAGAAATCTGAATATTTTTATATAAAATTTGTTTATTATTTCCTGAGTGAGACGTCATATTTCGTTTCGTCGATTTCGGACTTCTCTAGCCCCGTTTATCTTATTTTCGACGAATTTACAGCAGTTTGGCAGCGAAATATCGACTTTTGATAGGACGATTGTGTCGCTGCTATTTGTGTACCTTTTTGTTCGCCTCACCATGATGATCTCCAAAGTATATTAAGTTGTCAATTTTGATGGCCGGTGCACAGCGGAATCTGTGAAACAGATAACCGTATCGGAACCCGTTTTGTACCCTTTCATTTCTTGTGTCCTTTCACTGTCAGTGTAACAATAGCCATTAATAATTTCCAGAATTCAGCGTTATGGCTGTCACTATTCCCTATTCCCATTTATTATTTTCTGGTTACGTTCATTCTCTTGGTTATTTGTTCTGTCCTTTCATTTCGGTCGGTTTAAAATATAATATATATCAGCTACATTCTTATCTGCTTTTGCTTTTGAAGCTGCTCATCTTCCATGTTCATGTGAGCCGCTAGTTTCTCTACTGCCCTCAATCTCTTTCCACTTCTTCTAATGCTTTCCTTTCAAAAGAGAAATAATAGTATATTATATAAAGTATGCTGCTTCATTTTTTTCAACTTGTTTGTATTTTTTCTTCACTTGTACCTGACCAAAACCGAGCCTCTCAAGCTCCACGACCAGCCCACTTTGCTGCCAACTCATCCCGTGCCCTCCACTTTGTTTTGCTCCACTGAAAACCATAACTGACGTCAACCCAAACAAACGACCTCCCCTTCCTCCGCTCGGCTCCTCCCTCCAGCTCTTCCACGTCCACCTGCAACCATTTCTTCGTAGATCCGATCACATGACTCGATCCCCAACCTTGCTTCATTGCACCGAGTCAGCGACCATTTTCCTAGCGAACCTTACCACCCTTGCTTGGCCGCACTGCCCTCCGCCCCTCTCTTCCAACTCCAGTCCTTCAACCCTCCCCATACATGGCCTCATCACAACGCCGTGCTCCATAACTTATCCTCCACCAAAGCCTTCAGCCATACTGCCGAGCATCGTCGAGTTCAACCTTGCTAATATTATGAAAGGTGGATATTTTGAGATAGTATGTTTTGGTTAATATGCTCAAATGTATATACCTATACAAAATATGTTTTGATAAAGTTTTGAGATGTATATATTAATAAAATATGTTAAATTTACGTCAATAATAATATTTTGAAAATTATACATGTATATCTGTATAGTTTAATTATGTTAATGATAATGCTTTAAGATGTATTTGGAGAAATTTGAAAGAAATGTATAGATTTTTATACATATTGATTTTGAAATGTAATTATAGAGATTTCATTTAGATGGTGATTTTATAAAGTAATATATATATATATATATATATATATATATATATATATTGTTTTATATGTGTTTAAAATTTGATATTGATTTTAATGTGTATATATACATATATGTTTTATTTCTAATATGCGTTTTCAAAATTAATATTGATTTTAAATTATAATATATATGTAAGCTATATATATGTTCATATATTAGTTTATGTAGATAAGTAGATATGAGTTTGGTTTTCATATATATACATACATACATACATATATATATATATATATTATTTCATATGTATTTAAAATTTAATATTGATTTGAAAATATATATATATATATATATATATTTTACCTTCTAGATATGTTTTAAAATTGATTTTGAAATATATATGTATATAAAACAAATTTTGTTTCAGTTATATCAAGCTGAATCTGATTTATTTCATCGATTCCTTATTGACAGCTTTGTTCGTCGAATCCATGTTCACCTTGCTTTTCTTTTGAGATTTGTCATTTGAATTGGTCGATTGTCGAGTTCATGATTCAATTCGTAGCCTGTCGTGTTTTCTAATTTTTCTAGCCTCGAAAGGTGAGCAATCACTCATGATTAACATTCTTATATGCAGTAGATTCGATTTCACTTGAAACGATAATTAAAATATGCTGCTAAATTTGAATTGCTAGTTATTTAATTGTTAAATATGATATGCCATTATCTGCAATTGTTCACAGGTGTTATATGACACCATATCATGTTGGGTATATTTTATTTAATTTGTTACGGATGATATATGCTTGTTCTAGATATGCTATATTATTATCATAATTGTTCTCCCTGTAAGTTCTCTGTTAATTTAAAATTCCCTATGGGTTAAAATGATACATTCCCGAACGATATTACAGATTAAGGGAAAATCATTATGGGTTGAAATGATAAACCCAAGCGATTAACATTGATTTTGAAATTTTGGGATTGTGGGTTGAAATGATATATACCCGTAAATATTTAAATTGCGGATTGAAATGATAAATATCCGTATCACTTAACCATAGGATAGAAAAATATATAGGGACATCATTGGTCTATTTTGAAAAATGATTTCCAGGTTTGAAAGAGAACGTATGGATTTTATTAAATATTGATTTTAAATTATAATATAAAGAATTTATTTTAATATATGTGAAAATTTTAGATTATTAAAATTATATGTTTAGGAAATTTTAAATTTATAAGTTAGTTTTGAAAATATAAATTTTAAGATTTTCTTATAAGTTTTTTTAAATATATAAAATAAGATTTAATATAAAATATATTAAATAATAAGATTTAATTTAATAAAAATTTAATTTAATTATTTTATAATATGTTTAAGTATTTATTTAAACTTATATTAATTTTTTTCAAATAGATTTATAACTTTAAACATAAAGGTTGGGAAGATAAATTAATGTTGGTTTGGAATTTAAAATGGTAATAAGTGACTTTAAATAAGAATTGATTTAAAATTATTGATTTTTGAGGGTTTAAAAGATATGATTTATAACTTGATTTGATAAAAAGTGATTAAATGAATATTCTCAATTTTAAATAAAATTGAGATTGAATATTTAATATTGATTTGAATATATAAATTATGATTTAAATAAATTGTTATTAAGATGATTAAGTGAATATTTTCCAATTTGAATAAGATTAAAGTTAAATGTAGAAATATAAATGAAATTTATGTTGTAAATTTTTGAATATTTAAACTTGAATCTTTGAACTTTAAATTGAAATGGGTAAACTGGAATTGATTTAAATTGAATTTTTTGGAATTTAAGATGGTTTGAAATGATTTGTAGAATTGGAGGAAACAATTCTAATTTGGAAACTATTTTAGCATAATCTCTTTAAATAAATATAAACTATATTTAATTTACAACTAATTTAATATATAAATTTAATATATAAACTATTTTAATTTATAACTATTTTACTATATACACTATTTTCAATATCTAAACTGTTAAGTTGGAACTATTATGATTTTAAATGTGTTATGATTTCGAAACTGTTATGATTTCAAAAGTGTTATGATTTCAAAATTATGATTTCGAAGTTGTTATAAATTTTAAAGCGTTATGATTCTGAAAATGAATAATGATATCAAATTGATATGGTTTTGAAATGAATATGTTATTTTGATATGAAGTATGAACTTTTGAAATTAAATGACCACGGTGTGAAATAAGCGTGTGGTTGTTAAGGAGATCGAGATCAGATATTGTCATACTCTCTGTCGATTCCGAAAACCACTTTAACAACTATCTACGTGGTGGAGATTCCAGAATGAAGTTGGATGTTTGGCGACGATTCTGTATGAGGTATTTACGTAGCCTTGACTCCATGAGTCAGCTTGATTGGCTAAAACAGGAGCTATATCGGGCCAAGTGGGGTCATTCTCCCGATCGGGCATATTTCTTCGATACCATTCTATTGCTTTTCTAATTTGATTTACGTGCACCTTTGATTTGGGAGTGTGTCATGAGGTAGGCGGTAGTAGTTGTTATGCGTTACCACTAATCTGTAAGTGCAAACGGTATATCTACCCTGGCATTGCCTCGAATGTCGTGTTCACTTGCCCTATCGCGCCTTCTACAAGTTTGGTTTGTACCATACCTATGGCGTGCCCTTTGATAGCCCTTCAGTTTACGGAGGAATTACGTCACTGTATAGACTATGGAAATATCCAAAAATGTGTTAAGGGGGAAATGGGCAATGCCTTAAAGCTATTTTAATAGTTTACTTTACTATAGACATATTATAATAGCGTACATTACTACATAGTAGATAGTTCCATGGATCCTTAGAGGATGGGTATCCAAAACGTCCTTTAAGTTACTTGTATTTCAGTGGATATTTCACTTGATTTGAATTTACTGATATAAGAATGTTAATCCTGACTCGAGTTGTAACAACCCGCAATTTACGATTGTATATTTAAATGTTGAAATTTAAATATAGCATCGTTAGTCGGATTAAAGTCTGAAATGTTACTTTTTTAAACAGTCGATTTAGGACTCGGGCCCACTTCCATTGAATCCAAAATAGCATTTACGACCTTTTTGAGTATAAACATCGATATTTTTGAAGTTGATTAGAATTTTGATATTTGCATTTGGGGCTTTGGTTATTGGTTTCAGCCCACTAACCTAACAAGGAACCCAACTCCTCTATCAGATACCCTAACTCCACTCATCTTCATTCATTTCATTTCTAATTTCCTAACATTCACAAGCTAAAAGGGAAATGGTGGAAAAGATGGGAAATTAAATTTCCAAAACCCTAGTTTTACTAGGAAATTCAAATTCAAGTCAAAAATCAAAGAGAATCTTAGGTAAGCATCTTCTCCATCTCAAATCCTCTTTAATTTTTAGAAAGTTTCCAATAACCTAACTTAGGAAATATTTGCTTGTGAGCTTAGATTGGAGCTTTTAGAGTTGAAGTTGAAAAGTGCGTTATCATTCCTTTATATTTAAGCTTCCAATTCGTTGTTTTTGGGTTTGAAGGTGAGTTCTTGAGCTCACATCTATGTATATACCTTTGATAGTTGTTAGGTATGAATTCCTTACATTTATTTCATGTCCATTTGCTTTTGAATTGAATTAGTATAGCGAATTTTCCAATTTTGGCATTTTGAAGAAAAAAATCTATGAAAACCCTTGGATTTTTGGACATGTTGTTCAAAGTGTTTTGATGAGCCTATAGGGCTACGTTGTCGCTTGGCATAAATCCCTAGCCTCCTTTGCTCGTCCGATCGCTCCCAAACCGATATGGTCATTAATGGCCAAGGCTGATTTTTGCTCTGAGCTTCAGCTCAGACATCTGGCATAACACTCATACGTCTAGGCCATCGGAATATAAATTCCAGATGTACAGCCCAGATGTCTGAGCCTTTTCCCCAGACGTCTGGGAGATCTGGAATAAAAATTCCAGTCTTTCACTCAGACGTCCGGAGCTGTTAAATTTAGCCAATTTGCCTATTTTATGTGGGTTTCCATTTATATTGATTTTTGATTGATCCGATTAGTTGTTTCACTTTTATCGACTTTAATGACTTCTTTTCTGGATTTTTAGAGTATCCATTTGATGGATTTGATATCGATTTCGATGGTTTTGATTCACATCATCGAATGTGAATTTTTGGTGATAGATTGTTTTTACAATCAATTCTGTGATTTGTCACTTTAAAATACAAAGGTTTCTATACTAGTAGTAAATATTCAAACTCTTTCACAAAAATGATTTCAACGTTCATTTTAATACAAAGCTCGTTTTTAAAACCGTTTTCCAATCTACTAGTATATACAAATCTTTACCTCATTTGTTCGAGAAATCCAATTAAACGACTTAGCAAAACAAGTGGTATTGAACGCTTTCGTTTACTTCGTCAGTTAATTCTTAGACTTGTTCTATTGAAATCTTGTGACAATTTTCTAGTGGAAATCTACACTCTGTTCGTAAATAATTAAGTTAAGCTAGTGGTTATGGGACATGAAGCTAAACTCATTTATTTACTAACTGAGTGTAATTCACACTTCTTATTGATCTATGGTGATCATTTTATGGTTTAGACTGGCGATATGTGATGTCTCTTTATCTGCGTGGAGGACAGTGCCTCGTTATGTTGAGCTTCGTCTCATTTTTGTAGTCTAGCGACCTATGGGTTTTATGGAGTTCGGTTCATCGGGCATACTGTTGTACTACGTCGTTGTTTCGACTTATCAGGTTCATCGGGCGTACCGTTGTACTACGTCGTTGTTCCGAATTATTTGAGTTTCTGGTTTAGCGGGCGTACCGTTGTACTACATTGTTGCACAGGCTCTATGGTTAGCGACCATGGGATAGCGTCCCATTTGTGATACACGTGTTGGTGAGTTTTCATGCTCTCGTTTTTGATAGGCCTCCCCTTTTGTGTTTTTTGGATTTTTAATTATTGATTTCTAGAATTTATGCTTCACCAATTTTTGTGATTTATATTGATAAGCTTTATCAATATTTGTGGTTTGGTGAATAAAATAAAGAAAATGACATTCTTTTTGGTGTTTGAGAAGATCAGAGATATTGTATGATTTTTGTTGTTATCTAATGTATACTTATCACAATATGGCATTACTGTTATCATACTTTTTGTCAAATCTCTTATCATATCTCATTTTATATGATACTTATAGCTAGACTGATCCATTTATTATTTTCTTCTTAAATAATACTCGGGTCAGACCGAGGTATTTCAGGTGCTTCTGCTTGACTTCTTATCAAGGTCTGTCATCTGACTTTTGGCTAACTATTTAGCTTAGTAGTTTTTGCTTTTATACATTCGCGATAGAGACTACTTGATGTATACATATTCTTTTGTCTAGCACTTATACCTATTCTTTTATGGTGCAGTGGATCTTGTATGACCACTACTTTGATCTACACTTTTATGTGTTATATTCAAATCTGTTTTCACGTTTGTGATATGAATATCTGTGACTGATTTATGTTATGCTTATTTTATATTTGTTTTCAAAGACCACATATCCACTGTGTAGAATCTTTGAGTTTGTATTGGTATGATGGATTTCCACTTGAATGAAATGCATGATATACTACTTGGCATACCGGTACTCGCACAAAGCAATTACACAGATGGTCGCTCCTCAACAGCCTTATTCTTCGTGATAGTCAACGACATTACCTCATAGTGTCCTTGGCTAGTGTGAGTATAAAGGCTTGGCATCACAGCTTGGTATTAGAGCAACTTCGGAACAGTATAGAATAATCTAGCAAGGATCATTGTCCTAAGTCTTTCTTAGGAATCGTGCCTTAGGATGTAATTCGAGTCTTAGGACCCATTCTATCCTGTTTTCTTTTTTGAAGCCTTGTTTTATCAATCAAGTTTATTTGATATTCATTCTGAGAATAACCTTTTTCCTCTTCTTTCTTTTTTCTTAAAGAAGAGAAATGGTTAGACCTAGCTGTCCTAGCGTCGGTCAGTCCAGTGCTACTCCTCGGGATGGTGTATTCATGTATGCCCAACAGATTTTAGATCTCGTAAAGAATGCTCAAGCTGTCGGACCCATTCCAAAGCCTACTCATCCTAAATCTAGGTTTGCACGTTTGTGCGGTGATTATACCAATTTGGGTGGAAGGCCATTCAAGGGTTCCGAAAGCGTTATGGAAGTCCAAGCTTGGCTTAAAACATGCGATCGCATCTTTTTCTTGAATGTATCTTGTTGATCTACATCGAGTCCAAGTGGCTTCTAGCATGCTCCAACAAAGAGAAATAGATTGGTATGAACTTTTGATTTTGGAAATTGTTGAAACGAATCTTACTTGGGAGTAATTCCGGGAAAGGTTCGAATTAAAGTTTGTGTCGGAAGTTAAAAAAGTTACTTTAGCCTGACGCTTTATTGACCTTGTTCAAGTTGAATCTTCTGTGACAGATTATGTCACATCTTTTGAATCCTTCTCTAAATATGGGATCGAGTATATTAATACCCCATTGAAAAAAATTAGAGATTTATTTATAGGTTGAATAAGAACCTCAAAAAGGCTTTACTTCTAAAACTAGAAGTTTCTTTCGATCGGCTTGTTGATATCGCTCTTCGGCTTGAAGAGGCCGATAAAGAAAGTGATGTTGAAGTTGAGGGTGCCAAATAGAACTTCAATGTCAACAAGAAGAGGCCTATTAAGTTCAAAGGCCATAATTCCAATAAGAAAGGGTAGCAAGCAACTTCGATGGCAAAGACTCCTAGCCCTAGTCATGGACAATGCTACATTTGTGGTTCTAAGGACCATTATGCAAATAAGTGTTCAAAACCCTTTTTTTTGTCGTTATTGCAAAAGTTTAGGTCATCTTTTATCTTCATGCCCCAAACTTCACGGCAAGAAGGAGGGAAGGCTTAACGTTGTGCAAGCTCCTAGTAACATTTCTCTTGGTCAAGGTATTTCTCATTCTATCCTTGATGGCATTATTATGTTTCGTGATCATCCTATTCAAGTTCTTTTTGACACGGGTGTATCTCACTCTTTTATATCAAAAGAACTTGTTGATACTTTGTCTTTAAATGCTATGGTCTTAATGACTTCTTTGAGAATTGCAAATCCGGTTGGTGGATCCGGAACACTCGGTTTATTTTGTAAAGATGTCAAGATTATTTTATGTGATTATGCTTTCCGTGCCGATTTGCATGTTATGCGTTACTTGAGCTTCAGGATGAGTTTGGGAATGGATTAGCTTAATCGTTATGAAGCCCACATCCAATGTTCTAAGAGGAATATACATCTTCGACATCCTCAATATGTTAAGTAGATTTCTATTATTCTTAAAGATTCATATTCCAATTCGGTAGCATCCTTATATTCTTTAAATCCAGATGATAATGATGATGAGGAAGATGTTGTTTCCCTCATTCACGTTGTTCGTGAATTTCCTGATACATTTAAGCCTGTTTTAGGATTACCCCTTAATTGAGAAATTGAGTTCAGATTTAATCTAATCCCTAGAGCTCTACTTATCACTCGTCCTCCTTATCGTATGTCCAATAAGGAAAATGAGGAGATGCGTAAACAATTATCCGAATTAGAAGCGAAGCAATTTATTCGTTCAAGTTCCTCTCCTTGGGGAGCTTCAGCTATTTTTGTGAAGAAATCTGATGGTACACTTAGGCTTTGCGTTGACTACCGTAAGCTTAATGATCTTACCATCAAGAATAAATATCCCTTGCCTTGGATTGATGATCTATTCGATTAACTTTGCGGTGCTAGAGTCTTTTCACAGTTAGACTTAGCAACTGGTTTTCATCAGCTTCGTATTACAGAGGATAACATTCCTTTGACATCGTTTCATACTCGTTATAAATTTTATGAATTGCTTGTTATGCCATTTGGTTTAACAAATGCTCCGGCTTATTTCATTGACCTTATGAATCGAGTTTTCAAAGACTTCCTCGATCAATTTGTTCTCATCTTTATAGATGATATTCTTCTTTATTCTAAAACCAAGGAAGAGCATGAAAAACATCTTAGGTTTGTATTGGAAACTCTTAGGGGCAATCAATCGAAAGCAAAATTTTCTAAGTGCCACTTTTAGCAATCTCGTGTGAAATTTTTATGACATATTTTTTCGAATCCGATCTTTCCATGGATCCTTCAAAGATTGAAGCGATTCAAAATTGGAAGAGACCGGAGAGTTATGATGGAAATTCATAGCTTTCTTGGATTGGCAGGCTATTACCGTCGGTTCATAAAAAACTTTTCTAAAATTTCCATACCTCTTACTAATTTGGAAAAGAAGGGAGTTAAGTACATTTGGTTAGACAAATGTGAAGCTGCTTTTTAGAAATTAAAAGAACTCCTTTCCGATGCTCCTATTCTTGTGATTCCCAAAGGAACCAAGACTTGATTGTTTATACCGATGCTAGTCGTATTGGCTTAGGAGCCGTTCTTATGCAAAGGGAATGTGTTATCGCTTATGCTTCTAAGCAATTAAAGCTTGACGAGACTAGATATGTCATTCATGATTTAGAGCTCGCGACCATTATTTTCGCCCTTAGAATTTAGCATCATTATCTTTTGGGAGAGAAATTTGTTCTCTATACTGATCATTAATCTTTGAAGTATTTATTTTCTCAAAGGAACTTAATTTGAGTCAACAACGTTGGCTCGAGTTCCTTGCATCTTATGATCTTGATATTCTTTATACTCCCGGTAAGGGAAATCGTGTTGCCGATGCCCTTAGTCATAAGCAACAAACGGTTTTTTGCATGATGATATCCGAATGGAATGACCTTGAGACTTTATCCATTTGTGAGATTCATGATCGTGAACCTGATTCATGTTCATCTCTTGTTTTATGTAGCCTTGAGGCTCATTCGTCTCTTTTTGACCGCATTCTTGATGCGCAAAAGCATGATCCCGAATTGGCTCATCTTAGCCAAAGTTGCAGGGATAGAAATATTAATGGTTTGAAAGACATTGAAATTGATGCTCGTGGTGGCATTCGAAAATTTGGTAGACTTATGGTGCCAAATAATAGTAATCTTCGTAAAGACATTTTAGAAGATTCTCATCGCTCTAAATTTACCATTCATCCCAGTAGTAGTAAAATGTATGTGAATATGAAGTGACTTTATTATTGGGATGGAATGAAATCTGATATTGCTAACTTCATTAAGCATTGCATAACTTGCCAACTCATAAAGGCCATGCATCAAAAGCCCGGTAGGTTATTGCAACCTTTGGACATTCCTGTTTGGAAGTGGGATTAAGCCTCCATGGACTTTATTGACAGTCTTCCCCGTTTTCGTTCGGGTCATGACTGTTTATGGGTGATTGTAGATAGACTAACAAAATCTGCCCATTTTATTCCCGTTCGGTCTAACCGAACCGTACCTCTTCTGGCCAAACTCTATGTTAAAGAAATTGTTAAATTACATGGATTTCCTACTTCTATTGTTATTGATGGTGATTTATTATTTACTAGTGGATTTTGGAAGGGTCTTCAGAAAGCTTTGGGAACAAAGCTTAAGTTTAGCACTGCTTATCATCCTCAGTTCGATCGACAAACTGAGCATGTGAATCAAACTCTTGGAGATCTTCTTCGTGCTTGTGTTCTTGATTTTGGTGGAAGTAGGGAAGATCATATTTCCCTTATTGAGTTTTGTTATAATAATAGCTTCCAATCTAGTATTTGTATGGCACCTTTCGAGGCACTCTACGAAAGGCCATGTCGATCTCCTTCGCGTTGGCTTGAGGCCGGTGAGAAGTTTATTTTAGGTCCAAATTTTATTCATGATTCCATAGAAAAGATTGACCTTATTCATCATAGAATGAAAGAAGCTCAAAGTAGACAAAAATCCTATGCCGACAATGGAAGGAAAATCGAATTTTCTATGGGAGATTTGGTGTTCATTCGTGTTTCACCTATGAAAGGTGTTGTGCGTTTCAGTTGATTGGAAAAATTAGCATCTCAATATATTGGCTCATTTCCCATCACCGAACGCATTGGTTCCATGGCTTATCGCTTTTTATTACCGGCTCAATTTTCCACTATTCATGATGTTTTCCACGTCTCTCAACTATGAAATGCCTTAGAGATTTCGATTCTATTCTTGAGCCCGGTGTTATTGAAGATATTGAAGTTTCATCTAATTTGACTTATGAGCAACATCCTACTCGTATCGTTGCTACGGAGGTTAAACATCTTCGTAAGAAAGATGTCCCACTTGTGAAAGTTCAATGATCCTCAAATCCTAAGAATTGTTCTTGGAAATTCAGAGAATTCATCAAGCAAACACATCCGGACTTACTCTCTCATGCTCCTTAAGGTGAACTTCTCACTTCAAATTTTCTTTTTGTGTTGATATGCTTTGGTGGTTGTTACATTTTATTTTCTTCTTAAGTATTGCGAGGATGCAATTTCTGTAAGGAGGGGAGCCTGTAACAACCCGCATATTTTGCGATTGTATATTTAAATGTTGAAATTTAAATATAGCATCGTTAGTCGGATTAAAGTCCGAAAAACTACTTTTGATAAACAGTTGAATTAGGACTCGGGAAACCACATCCATTGAGTCCAAAACAGCGTTTATGACCTTTTTGAGTATAAACATTGATATGTTTGGAGTTGATTAGAATTTGGACATTTGCATTTTGGGCTTTGGGTATGGGTTTCAGCCAACTAACCTAACAAGGAACCCAACTCCTTTATCAAATACCCTAACTCCACTCATCTTCATTCATTTCATTTCTAATTTCCTAACACTCTCGAGCTAAAAGGGAAATGGTGGAAAAGATGGAAAATTAAAATTCCAGAACCATAGTTTTACTAGGAAATTCAAATTCAAGTTCAAAATCAAAGAGAATCTTAGGTAAGCATCCTCTTCATCTTCTCCATCTCAACTCCTCCTCAATTTTCAAAAAGTTTCCTATAACCTAACTTAGGAAATATTTTCTTATGAGCTTAGATTGGAGCTTTTAGAGTTGAAGTTGAAGAGTGGTTGATCTTTCCTTTGTTTGAGCTTCTCATTCGTTGTTTTTGGGTATAAAGGTGAGTTCTTGAACTCACATCTATGTCTATACCTTTGATAGTTGTTAGGTATGAATTCCTAACATCTATTTCATGTCCATTTGTTATTGAATTGAATTAGTTTGGCGAATTTTCCAATTTTTGGCATTTTGAAGTCAAAATCTACGAAAACCCTTATGTGGATGTTTGGACATGTTGTTCGGAGTGTTTTGATGAGCCTATAGGGCCAGGTTGTCGCTTGGCATAAATACTTAGCCTTCGTTGCTCGTTCGATCGCTCCCGAACCGATTTGACCATTAATGGCCAAGGCTGATTTTTGCTCTGAGCTTCATCTCAGACGTCTGGTGTAACACTCAAACGTCTGGGCCATCGGAATAAAAATTCCAGATGTACACCTCAGACGTTTGAGCCTTTTCCCCAGACGTTTGGGTGATCTGGAATGAAAATTCCAGTCTTTCAACTCAGACGTCTGGGATAACCGCCAGACGTCTAGAGTTGTTAAATTCAACGAATTTGCCTATTTTATGTGGGTTTTCATTTATATTGATTTTTGATTGATCTGATTAGTTGTTATCACTTTTATCGACTTTAATGACTTCTTTTCTAGATTTTTAGAGTATCCATTTAATGGATTTGATAATGATTTCTATGGTTTTGATTCACGTCATCGAATGTGAATTTTTGGTGATAAATTGTTTTTACAATAAATTTTATGTTTTGTCACTTTAAAATACAAAGGTTTCTATACTAGTAGTAAATATTCAGACTCTTTCACAAAAATGATTTCAACGTTATTTTTAATACAAAGCTCATTTTTGAAATCGTTTTCCAATCTACTTGTATATACAAACATTTACCTCATTCGTTCAAGAAATCCAACCAAACGACTTAGCAAAAAAAGTGGTATGAAATCTTTGTGTTTACTTCATTGATTAATTCTTGGACTTGTTCGATTGAAATCTTGTGACAATTTTCTAGTGGAAATCTACAATCTGTTCGTAGATAATTAAGTTAAGCTAGTGGTTATGGGCATGAAGCTAAACTCATTTATTTACCAACTGAGTGTAGTTCACACTTCTTATTAATCTATGGTGATTATTTTGTGGTCTAGACTAGCAATATGCGATGTCTCTTTGTCTGCGTGGGGGACAGTACCCCGTTATGTTGAGCTTCGTCTCATTTTTTGTAGGCTGGCGACCTATGAGTTTTATGGTGTTCAGTTCATCGGGCGTACCGTTGTACTACGTCGTTGTTCCGGCATATCAGGTTCATCGGGCATACCGCTGTACTATGTGGTTGTTTCGAATTATTTGAGTTTCTGGTTCATCGGGCGTACCGTTGTACTACGTCGTTGCACCGACTCTATGGTTAGCGACCATGAGATAGCGTCCCGTTTGTGATACACGTGTTGGTGAGTTTTCATGCTCCCATTTTTGATAGGCCCCCCCTTGTGTTTTCTGGATTTCAAATTATTGATTTCTAGAATTTGTGTTACACCAATTTTTGTGATTTATATTGATAAACTTTATCAATATTTGTGGTTTTGCGAATAAAATAAAGAATACAACATTCTTTTTGGGGTTTGAGAAGATTTGAGATATTGTATGATTTTTTTTGTTATCTAATGCATACTTGTCGCGGTATGGCATTATTGTTATCATAAGTTTTTGTCAAATCTCTTATCCTATCTCATTTTATATGATATCTATAGCTAGAATGATCCATTTATTATTTTCTTCTTAAATAATAGTTGGGTCAGACCGAGGTGTTTCAGGTGCTTCTGCTTGACTTCTTATTGGGGTTCGTCATCTGACTTTTGGCTAACTACTTAGCTTAGTATTTTTTGCTTTTATACATTCGAGATAGAGACTCCTTGATATATATATATTCTTTTGTCTAGCACTTGTACCTATTCTTTTGTGGTGTAGTGGATCTTGTATGACCACTACTTTGATGTACACTTTTATGTGTTATATTCATATCTGTTTCTGCCTTTGTGATAGGAATATCTGTGACTGATTTATGTTATGCTTATTTTATATTTGTTTTCGAAGACCACATAGCCACTGTGTAGTAGCTTTGAGTTTGTATTGGTATGACATATTTCCTCTTGAATGAAATTCAAGATATACTATCTAACATACCGGTATTCGCACAAAGCAATTACACAGATGGTCGTTCCTAAACAGCCTTATTCTTCGTGCTAGTCAACGACATTACCTTATAGTGTCCTTGGCTAGTGTGAGTATAGAGGTGGGGCGTCACACGAGTTTTTTATGTTTTGCTTTATGCTCGGGTAAGACTGAGTGTCACAGCATTTGAGACTCATCTTTGGAGCTTGGAGTTTTGCTTGAAGATATATCTCTATCCATTCAAATTCTCGGTTTGTTCCATTTGTTTATTCTGACTTATCACTTATTTTTGTATTGACATACCGGTACTCGCACAAAGCAATTACACAGATGGTCGCTCCTCAACAGCCTTATTCTTCGTGCTAGTCAACTCATAGTGTCCTTGGCTGGTGTGAGTATGGAGGTGGGGCGTCACACGAGTATTTTGTGTTTTTCTTTATGCTTGGGTCAGAATGAGTGTCATAACATTTGAGACTCTTGGAGCTTGGAGTTTCGCTTGAAGATATATCTCTATCCATTCGAATTCTCAGTTTGTTCCAGTTGTTTAGTTCTGACTTATCACTGACTTTTGTATTGACACTCATATGTATTTGATATCTTTGTTGTATTTTGTTTCAAACTCTGTTGTTTTATATAGTAGCTACATAAACTACTATTTATCTATTTCGCTGCTTATTGTTGTAATACTCTATGTCTGTGATTGATTTATTTAATGTATATGCTAAGTTTTGCCAATTATAAATTAACAATCTGTTGTTTTGAGAAATTCAAATCCGACTTGTGCTGATGCGAATGGTTCGAAATGTCAGGTCGTTGTAAGTGGTATTAGAGCTCTGGTTTGGGCAAAACTTAGCATATAGAGTAAATTTAATTTCAGAATCACCTTCGTTTAACTCTTTGACTTGGGTTTCCTTTCAATTTTTGGAACTGTCCCCTTTGTTCTAAAATCCATTCTGGTCTCTTCCTGTTTGTGTTCTTCTTTATCCTGGAGCATCCCATAGCTCCACATGGTTGATCTCTATAATGAATTCGAGCACATCTTGTCACCTCAATTGGCAACTCCATCCTTATGTGTGATAAAACCCATCGGCGGTCCCACCAACCTCTGTATGATTTGTAAAAGGGTGAAACTCCTTTATATCAAGCGTCGATCCACCGTAGATTTCAACATCCTTGGTTTAGAAGCTATTATTTCTTACAAAGCTTGAACCGTCTCTAGTAGACGATCAGGGTAATTCCCTTGTAATCTTGACTCCACTCCGATAATCAGAGATTATCATGATATTGGGTGAAGTCACTTCTCTGCCTCCCAAGCGGGAATTTGAATTCCGCTTCAATCCTATTCTAAGAAGTTCGACATGTTGTCCTTCCTCTCGGACGAATAGTTCCAAGAATGGTTAGTCATCTCTTTACATTAACCAATGGTTCTGCCACCTTCATCGATCTTTTGAATCACGTTTCTGTGATGTCTCAACAAGTTGTTCTAGTCTTCATGGATGACAATCTTGTCTTCTCTAAGTCTCGGCCGACCCGGTTGAAGTCACCCACGATTAATATAGATCTATCCATCCCTTCTCTTTTTGTAATATAATTATTTTATCTTCCTGTCAAGCCTACCTATCTTAGTTAGAATTCTTTTTAATCGGGTCCTTTTGAATTTGAATCTCTACCCTTGTTTTGAAATCCATCCTTGAATCATTATGTGAGGGAGCATATTTGTAATTAATATAAAGCGTTTTATATTGTGTTGTTTGAGTTCTTAAGTTGGATTTTGGTTTTTGATCAAACCGTCTAGCCAACACTTTCGATAGGAATTCCAAAACACTTGAACAGAGCAAACGACACAATATTGTTTTCGAAATTGGTAAATGAAATAATTTGATGTATTATTATATTTATATATAAAAGTAAAATTTATGAAATAGATAGTTAAATAAATTGGTTGTTAGAATTGATAATACAAGATGATCATTTATTGTTTTGTCAACATTCTTTAACTGTTAACTATTGTCGTATATTATAGAAAAATCAATTTTAAAACATGGGTTATAAATCTTATTTACAAATGAAATGAATTTAATTAAGGATTTGAGAATTAGATTTCTGGATTTTTTTCAAAATTCGGGTTTTAAAGTTTTGGAATATATTATTTGAAAGTATTTTCGAATGGAGATTGTTTCAAAAGAATAATTTTAAAAGAATTAAGTCTGTACTCTCTTCGTTTGTCACTGGAAAATAATTTCGATGATGACTGTAGCATCATCGACATTCATTTTCGAGTCTCAAAGTGGAGAGACCACTTACTAGCTTTGCTGCACTTTCGTTTTAAAAAATAGATTTGATTTGAATTTATTGAATGTGATTTGATGTATAAAATACATATATGTATATATTTATTCCAAAATTGGTTGAAGTGAATTTGGAAATTTAGTTCTTAAAATTCTATGGTAAATAATGGTTTCAATAATTGAAAATAAAGCAAATTTCTGAAAAAGTTGGTGAGTAAAAAAATGAAATTAAAATAGTTAAATTAGGATAAAATTTAATTGTATAATGATCAATTGCATTCTAATATATATATATATATATATATATATATAACTTACCTAAAACATTCAAAAAAGTTAAATTAGTAATGTGAGTATGTAATTGAAGGTTATATAAGAGGAAATTTAAGTAATAAAATGTTCAAACTGAACTTTTCTTAATAAGAAATTTTGTAAATAAAAAGAAAACTTGTATAGTGTTTAATTACATTCAAAAACATTAATATAACTTACTTAGAAAAGTTTAAGTATAATTAGAATGTAATTGGATAGTATACACTATGATATAAGTAACAGGATATCAAAAGTGATATTTTGTTAAGGGGTTTTACAGATAATAAATTTAATAATAAAAAGAAAATCTATTTATTGTATAATATACGATTATAATTTTTTTATACATTTAATATATGTTGCAAAATAAGTTAAGTGAAATAAATTAAACAAATAAAAGAGAAATACTATTTAAGTAAATAAATATGGACTTGAGAACAGTTGAAATTGAATCTTTAATGGAATCAACTCAACTGAAGATAAATATATTTAATAAATGAGTTAAATCAAATAAATTTTGTTTTGAAAGAAATTTTGTAACAAATATTAATAAATTGAAACAAATCAAATTGAATGAAAATGGCTTAAATTTAAAAAATCAACAAAATATGAATATAAATGAATACTATTCATTAAATAAAATAGATTAAAACCAAATTAATTGAATATAAATCAATTTAAGAACTGATGAAATTTATATGGTTTTGAATTCGTTGTGTATCTGATAATATGTATTTCAAATCTATCTTTTCTTTCTGGTTGTTCCTATTCTCCTATCTCCTTCCTTTTCGGGGACGAAATATTTTGAGTGGGGGAGAGTGTAATGACCCATAAATTTTAACAGTTTTTGTAATGTAATTAACTGAAATTTTTCTTGAAATTTAATTATAAAATTTAGCGATGAAAATTTTATATTTGGAATGCATCTGTTTAAACATAGCAGATGGTAGATTTTTACTGGTAAATATGAATGTTAGTTCTGTTGTGTAACTTCAGTTCCAATTTAAATCAGTTAAAATTGATGTAAATAAAATATTAGAGAAATCTGAATATTTTTATATAATAAATTTGTTTATCATTTCCTGAATGAGACATCATATTTCGTTTCGTCAAATTCGGACTTCTCTAGCCCCGTTTATCTTATTTTCGACGAATTTGCAACAGTTTGGTAGCAAAATATCGACTTTTGATAAGATGGTCGTATCGCTGATATATGTGTAACATTCTGTTTGTCTCATCGTGTTGATTTCCGTGGTATATTCAATTGTAAATTTTGATGGCTGGTGCACGGCGGAATCTGTGAAACAAATAACCATACCGGAACCCGTTTTGCGCCCTTTCGTTTCTTGTGTCCTTTCACCGTCAACGTAACAATTGCCATTAACAATTTTCAAAATTCAGCATTATGGCTTTCACTATTCCCTATTCCCATTTATTATTTTCTGGTTACGTTCATTCTCTTGGTTATCTGCTCTGTGCTTTCATTACGATTGGTTTAAAATATAATATATAACAGCTACGTTCTTATCTATTTTTGCTTTTGAAGCTACTCATCTTCCATGTTAATGTGAGCCGCTAGTTTCTCTACTGCCCTCCTTCTCTTTCCTCTTCTTCTTATGCTTGCCTTTCAAAATAGAGATAATAGTATATTATATAGTATGCTGCTTCATTTATTTTTTCAACCTGTTCGTATTTTTTCTTCACTTGTACCTGACCAAAACCGAGCCTCTCAAGCTGCACGACCAACCCACTTTGTAGCCAACTCATCTCATGCCCCTCCACTTTGTTTTGCTCCATCGAAACCCACAACCGACGTCAACCCAAACAGACGACCTCCCATTCCTCCGCTCGACTCCTCCCTTCAGCCCTTCCACGTCCGCCTGCAACCATTGCTTTGTAGACCCGATCACACGACTCGATCCCCTACCTTGCTTCACTGCACCAATTCAGCGACCTTTTGCCGAGCGAACCTTACCACCCCTGCTTGGCCGCACTACGCTCTGTCCGTCTCTTCTGACTCCAGTCCTTCCACCTTCCCCATAAATGGCCACATCACAACGCCATGCTCCACAACTTATCCTCCACCAAAGTCTTCAGCCGTACTGCCGGGCATCGTCGAGTTCTGCCTTGTTAACATTACGAAAGGTGGATATTTACAGATAGTATGCTTTTGTTAATATGCTCAAATGTATATACCTGTACAAAATATGCTTTGATAAAGTTTCGAGATGTATATATTTATAAAATATGTTATATTTACGTTAGTAATGATATTTTGAAAAGTATACGCGTATATCTGTTATGTTTGATTATGTTAATGATAATGCTTTAAGATGTATTTGGAGAAATTTGAAAGCAATGTATACATTTTTATATATATTGATTTTGAAATGTGATTATAGAGATTTTATTTAGATGATGATTTTATAAAAATTTTTATATATATATATATATATATATATATATATATATAGTTTTATATGTGTTTAAAATTTGATATTGATTTTAATGTATATATACATATATTTTTTATTTTTAATATGTGTTTTCAAATTTAATATCGATTTTAAAGTATAATATGTATGTAAGTTATACATATGTTCACATATTAGTTTATGTAGATAAGTAGATATGAGTTTGGTTCTCATATATATATATATATATATATATATATATATATATATATCTGTGTGTGTGTTTAAAATTTATTATTGATTTGAAAAAAAAAATATACAAATATTTTACTTTTTAAATATGTTTAAAAATTGATTTTTAAAATATATATGTATATAAAACATATTTCGTTTCGGTTATATCAAGCTGGTTCTGATTTATTTCATCGATTCCTTATTGGTGGCTTTGTTCGTCGAATCCGTGTTCACCTTGCTTTGCTTTTGAGATTTGTCATTTGAATTGGTCGATTGTCGGGTTCGTGATTCAATTCATAGCCTATCATGTTGTCTAATTTCTCTAGCCTTGAAAGGTGAGCAATCGCTCACGATTAACATTCTTATATGTGGTAGATTTTTGAAACGACAATTGAAATATGCTACTAAATTTGAATTGCTAGTTATTTAATTGTTTAATATGATATGCCATTATCTGCAATTGTTCACCTATGATATATGACACCATATCCTGTTGGGTATATTCTATTTATTTGTTACTGACGATATATGCTTGTTGTAGATATGTTATATTATTATCATAATTGTTCTCACTCTGCAAGTTTTTTGAATTTCCTATGGGTTGAAATGATACATACCCGAACGATATTATAGATTAAGGGAAAATCGATATGGGTTGAAATGATAAACCCTAGCTATTTTCATTGATTTTGAAATTTTGGGATTGCGGGTTGAAATGATATATACCCGTAAATATTTAAATTGCAGATTAAAATGATAAATATCCGTATAACTTGACCATAGGATAGAAAATTATATACGGACACCGTTGGTCTATTTTGAAATATGATTTCCAGAGTTTGAAAGAGAATGTATGGATTTTATAAAATATTGATCTTAAATTATAACATAAAGAATTTATTTTAGTATATGTGAAAAAATTAGATTGTTAAAATTATATGTTTTGGAAATTTTAAATTTATAAGTTAGTTTTGAAAATATAAATTTTAAGATTTTCCATAATTTTATTTTTTTTAAATATATAAAATAAGATTTAACATAAAATAAATTTAATAATAAGATTTAATTTAATAAAAAAAATTAATTTAATTAGTTTATAATATGTTTAAGTATTATTTAAACATATATTAATATTTAAAAAAAATTATAACTTTAAAAATAAAGGTTGGGTAGATAAATTAATGTTGGCTTGGAATTTAAATTGGTTAATTAGTGACTTTGTATAAGAATTGGTTTAAACTATTGATTTTTGAGGGTTGAAAAGATATGATTTATAACTTGATTTGATAAAAAAAGGATTAAATGAATATTCTCAATTTTAAATAAAATTGAGATTGAATATTTAATATTGATTTAAATATATAAATTATGATTTAAATAAATTGTTATTAAAGTGATTAAGTAAATATTTTCCAATTTTAATAAGATTAAAGTTAAATGTTGAAATATAAATGAAACTTATATTGTAAATGTTAGAATATTTAAACTTGAATCTTTGAACTTTAAATTGGAATGGGTAAACTAGAATTGATTTAAATTGAATTTTTTGGAATTTAAGATGGTTTGAATCAATTTGTGGAATTGGAGGGAAAAATTTCTAATTTGGAAACTATTTTAGCATAATCTCTTTAAATAAATATAAACTATATTTAATTTACAACTATTTTAATATATAAATTATTTTAATATATAAACTATTTTAATTTAAAACTATTTTATTATATACAATATTTTCAATATCTAAACTATTAAGTTGGAACTGTTATGATTTCAAAAGTGTTATGATTTCAAAACTGTTATAATTTCAAAAGTGTTATGATTTCAAAAGTGTTACGATTTCGGAAGTGTTATAAATTTTAAAGCGTTACGATTCTGGAAATGAATAATGATATCGAATTGATATGGTTTTGAAATGAATATGTTATTTTGACATGAAGTATGAACCTTTGAAATGAAATGACCACGGTGTGAAATAAGCGTTTGGTTATTAAAGAGACCGGGATCGGATATTGTCATACTCACTGCTAATACCAAAAACCACTTTAAGAACATGTATGTAGTGGAGATTCCAAAATGAAGTAGGATGTTTGACGACGATTATATATGAGGTATTTACATAGTCCTGACTCCAGTGAGCCAGCTTGATGTGGCTAAAACAGAAGCTATACCGGGCCAAGTAGGGTCATTCCCCTGATTGGGCATATTTCTTTGATATCATTCTACTATTTTTATGATTTGATTTGGGTGCACCTTTGATTTGGGAGTGTGTCACAAGGTGGGCGGTAGTAGCTGCTATGCGTTACCACCAGTTCGGGAGTTCAAATGGTATATCTACCCTGGCATTGCCTCGAGTGCCTTGTTCACATGCCCTATCGCGCCTTCTACGAGTTTGGTTTGTACCATACCTATTAGGGGTGGGTGCGGGTTGGTTTGGTGCGGTTCGGTGTCCAAACCGCTCCGCACCGCATCAAACGGTTAATCAAAAATACAAACCATTATACCAATCTTTTAAACGGTTCGGTTTTGGTCCGGTTTGAATGTAATACGGTTCGGTTTCGGCCCGATCCAATTTGAACCCATATTAAATATAAAATAAAAGAATTACTTCCAACAACAATCAATTTACAAAGGCAACTGTGTGAAACTTTTACATTTAAAGTTTAAAACACACAATGTTATACTGAAATAAAAGATTAGTTCTTAATTGTATGACTATTTCAATTTGACATTTACCTACAAGTGAGATTTTTTTGGTAGATTAACCAAAATCAACATTAATCAATGCATAATCATTAAGGAAAATGACTAGAATAAGATTATAATTAGCATTTATTCACGAAAAAATGAGATGAAAAATATTATACCAAAACTATAACTTCTTCCTTTATGTTCGCGATTATTATTAATATAACAACAACATATGCTAAAAATAGAATGTACATCGTTAGAATATAAAATAAGATAGGAGTTGCTTATATTTTTATCATAAGATTACTAGTATAAATTTTCGGTTCGGTCCGATTTAATATGGTTGGTTCAATCGTCCAAACCGCAACCGAACCGTATCAATGCGGGTCGGTCCGGTTTGGGGTATCAGTTTTGGTTAGAAGATTCGGTGCGGGTTCCATATACCTATGGAATTTTATGTGCAGTCTTTATGTGCAGTCTTTTAACTTAACTACCTACCAACTTCATGACCTAGGGCATATAGGGGTTTCTTATTAACTCATATCTTATATGATTTTGTAAACTATGCTTTAGATAAAATTAAATTTAACATATGTATTTACTCTTTATCGAGACATCATCACAGAGAGGAGTAACTTTGAGTCTGAATATTATTCATGTTTATGTAATTTTAGAACTCTTTCCAGTATACTCTTATTCGATCAAAATGAATAATGTATTTTCGTTTCATGTTCCGTTTTTTTATTTCCATTTTATATTCTATAAACGTATGATAGATAAACTACTTGTGTATCAAATACATGTAACACCCCTTATATTAATAGCATTATTCAAAAGATTTAAATAGATAAATCAAATAGAATAATGTAGATAAGGAGACCGAGGTTGATTAATAAACTAAGTGGCCATGCTTAATTAAACAAATGAACTTAAAAATGGTTAAGTAAGTGAACATAAGGGCATTTGGGTAAATAGCCGCCCATATTTCCCACCCGTATACTATTCTCCTTAGTCATGCACATTCATTTTTATCTCAAACAAAAATTTACAACTGGAAGAAGAAAGCAAGGCCGACCATTAGGAAGAAGAGGAGAGAAAAATCAAAGTAAAGCTTAGGATCAAGCTAGAAGAAATCAATCTTAATCAAACCTCAATTTCCTTATCCACTCTAAGGTAAATAATAATTTCTACATCTCTATTTTGGTTTTATAATCATATGAGTTAGGATTTGAGAGTAAATCTATTTTTATAATATATTGAATGATGATATGCTTGATTTATGATTTATATGGTTTAAACAAGGTTGTTTAAAGAAGATATACATTATTTAAGGTAAAACCAAGATATAATAATTTTTAAATGATATGGGAAAATTTTATGTTATGGAAAATATGATTTTGGAGTTGGGTTTCAATTTCATAATTTTCCAAGCCGTGGAAAATTAGTTATGAATTTTTAATGGAAAATATGGTTATTTGGGTTTATAAATTTACTTTGGATAATATATTAAGAATTTTGAGTCTGGAATTTTAGTATGTTAGATAACATGATTAAAGTGAATTTTTGGAATTTTCAGGATTTTTACTAAGTGATTTATTATGGAAATTAATTTATTTTGAAAGGAGAACTTAAATGATTTAACCGTTTTGATAGTAGGAAGGGCTTATTTCTTAAAAATTATCTTGATTTTAGATCTGAGAAAATGTGGAAAATATAATTTAAAAGTCTGTGAAAGCTAATTAAATGTTTACAAGTAGGCAAGTTCGTTATAAAAAGTATACTTAATTTATTGAAAATAGATTTTGTTCGGAAAATGGGGTTTCGCCTTATCTGGAAAGAACTTTTGACTTCATTGAAACCAAATAGCTTGAAACCAATGCACATGATATCATTTAGGTGGTATGTAGTGAATTGGACAAAGGCGGAAGGTAGGTTGTTGAAGGGTTACTTTCGAAGGAGTTGGTTCCTTAGTTTGTTTTGGTTTGTAAAGAAAATCACTTACCTGTTTTATAAAGAGCTTTCAACAGAGTCGAAAGCTATGATTTTGAAAGGATTATTTTTAAAGAGCTATCGACATGGTCGACAGCTATAACTTTGACATAGTCAAAAGCTATGGTTTGGAAAAGGGTAGTTTATAAAGGACCTTTCGTGTAACGAACCGATTTTTCAACACCCGAAAATCGACATCAATACAGTTATAATTGTCCAGTATTTTGCTATGGTTTGTGTTGTACTCTGATGATGTAATGTATAAAATAGATATAGTTCTTTTTGTATAAAGATCATTCATTTGCCTATTTTATATTATTCCGCTGCGTTTGTGAGATTCTGATATTGTTTTTCTATTTCTTCTTCTACCTCCTTCTTCTTTCCCTTACGGTCTGGTTTTTTCGGCATTCGATTGTTCGGCATTTAATATAGTGGATGTATTGATGTCGATTTTCGGGCGTTGAAAATTGGGTGGTTACATTTCGACACATTCGAAAGCTAAGGTTTCAAAAGGTTAGTTTATAAAGGGGCTTTCAACACAGTCGAAAGCTATGTTTTCGAAAGGGTATTTCAAAGAGGCTTTCAAAGGAGAGCTACCACCTTTATTTTAAAGAAGTAGCTTCTGAAGAGGTTACTTAGTTTTTATTTAAAGCTTTTGAAGGGGTAGTTGCCGACTAGGTCGAAACCCCTTAGAGAGTTTTTGACCTTCCGATGGAATCGAAGGCATCGATGTTGTCGAAAGGTTCAACCGTTTTTATAAATACAAGCTGCTTCCGAAAGCTTTCAAAGGAGTCGAAGGCAATGCTTTCGAAAGGGGTTTAGAAGCCAATCTTCAATTGTTTCTCCTAGATATTTCAACGCTTTCGAAAAGATGGTTTCAACACCATCAAACTTCCCTAATATTTTATAAAATAAAGAGTAGTTTCGAAAGGGACGCTTTCACCTATTTTCACTTTGACCCAAATTAATGTTTTAAGTATAAACCCAATGCTTTCGAAAGGGTGGATTTTCAATGGGTTTGAAGGGTAACCTTCATTGGCTTGGAAAGGGATACTTTTGAAGTGGTTTCGAAGCTATGTTTCTACTCTTAAATAATAATACTTTAACATGGTTGAAAGGTTTCGAAAGAGGTGTTTTAAAGTATTATAAAGGCCGGAGCCCGTTGTTTTAAAATATATGTTTTAAGCTTTCGAAGGGTTCGAAAGCAAAGCTTCGAAGGGGTTGAAAGCAAAGCTTTCGAAGGGGATATTTTCGAAGAGGTTGTAAAATTGTTTTCTTTTAACAAAACTTTATACTTTCAAAGAGGATACTTTCAAAAGAGTATGTTTATATGACACTTGATTTTTGGATATGTTGGGTGAGTATCCTTATATAATAAATGTTGTTTAACCTTAGGGATACCAGAGTGGGTTTAATGAGTTCAACATAATAGTTGAGGATACCAACACTTATATTTTTTGACACAATAATTGGGGGATACCAATGTAAATTATAAACGAGTATAACAAAAATTAGGGATACTAATGGAAATAGGTTAATCATGTGGATAGCATGAAATAATTAGAATCATGTGGGTAACATAAGTTAAATGGCCAAGTGAAGGGTTCATTGTCATCTTAGAAATTCTATGGGATGTTTGATGGATAGTCAACATCGTGTCGGGGATTGATAGTTTCTATATGATTGAAGAAGGGTTCATAGTCATCCTAGGAAAACTATGGGATGTTTGATGGATAGTCAACATCGTGTCGGGGATGGATAGTGTCCATAGGATTAAAGAAGGGTTCATAGTTATCCTAGGAAAATTATAGGATGTGAGTCGGACAGTTCATATCAATTTAAGTAAAATGAATGTGGGATGGATAATCCCTCTTTGATGTAAATAAAGTCTAAATGGGATGGCCAGTCCTTGAAAATATAAGACGGACAGTCGGTTGAAACTTAGATGGTTAGACTAGCTAATTTGGGATGGAAATCCTAGTTGTTTTCGAGTATGCATATCATCATGATTAGTTTGAAATGTATGTTCTAACCATTGTGGATGCAGGAGCAATGAAAATGGTTCTATAAAGTTTTTTGGATACTACTGAGGGGAGAACCCGATTCGCTAAGCGGCATGGTCTCACTAGATATCTAAAAGGAATGAAATGTTAGATTATTATTCATACCAAACTGTATGTCTGACTCGAAGTTTTTGTTTTCCCCTTAAACTCTCGGGCACACAATTGATTTTGAGTAGTTTGAGATTTAAGGTTCTTAGGTTCTCTCCTTTAACGAATAAAGCTTCAAGAGGCGTGCAGGAGGTAGATAGTTGTTTAGTGTTATCTTTTTCGTTGTGTATTTGTAAGGCAGATTTATTGGCCTTACTATATACTTTGATCTACCAAGGGGGCATCTTCATATGTCGCTCTTGACGTATGTGTAATAATTATATTTTGCTGAACGTGGTTAACATTTTTGGGATTGTGTAATGAACATCAAATATTTTGATTTGAATGTGAAAATATGTTTTGGAATTGTTAATTTTTTTCCATATTTCTATGGTTTGTGTATGAATATATCTAGCACCGTCGTATTTGGTCGTCGAGAATTAATAACTATGGATGACTGCAGCATCCGTAGCTATTACTTTTGGGCCTCCAAGTAGGGAGATGTTACAATACATATCTTCATGTCTATAATAATTCATTAGTTGATTTAACAAAGTGGATCCATTTTGGTACCATTAGAACTCGTATTGAATATATTTATATGTGTCAATCTAAAGAGTTCGTCAACTCTTTTGTCACTCCAATTGAATGGGTGCTTTGCCCTTAAAACACTTGAATTCAGCATTATTTTTTGACTCATAATCATATAATCAAAGAATTATTTCTCAAAGATATGACCTAGTCTATAATTCCAAAATAATTGTTAAAAATTTTAGATACTTGTATATTTTCTATTGCTAATGCATCACTAATGCTATAAAAGCAAATACCATTATAGATTTATGTTATAACAAACATTCATAATATTCATACCAAAAAAAAATTATTTTTAATCGATACTAATAAACGGTTATTTTTCGTAAATAATATTTTGTATATATACGAAAACAACCTTTTGTATCAAAATGCATCCATTAATTAGCATCAATGGTATACTCCCACTATTTCTCCCATTACAATAACAACACATGAAATACGAAGCTCCATTCAACTACATATTATGGGCTATTTATTTCTTTTACTTTGACTGGTTTACAGTCAAGTGTTATCAATAAATGTTTTAAACTCCTATAAATGATTTTTATAGAAAAATCGTGTAATATAATACATTTGGAATAGAAAACACATTTCACATTCCACATTAAGTATCTTATTAAATTTCATGAAATTATCATTTTTGATGTAGTTTATGAAGGAGAAGTGACCATTCACCCTTTTCATCCCTACTGTGCCTATTTTATATCAATTCTCAAATATTCGCTTTCTTTTCAAATGGTCGAACCATTGAAAAGGTAATTATACCACAACACTACATCAAATGCTTTACAAAAGTGCATTTGAATATTTTAACATTTAAGAATATTGAATAGGTTGAACTTATGTAAACTGATCGAAACTGAAATTTCAGTGATCGAACTCCAAGTTCGTCTTTAGTCCTTGGTCTTTTATTGTTTTCTATGGAAAAAAAATTCATTATGTTCTATCGTATTAAACACACATTATTTTGCATTATTTTTTACTTGCCCATCTCGAGTGAACCAATTTCATCAAGAATTCATATATTGTGAATGCGACTGCTCACCGTATGACTTCTGTACATGCTTGAATACAGATCAAATATTTGTATTTATAATGCTTTTGAGTTCAAAACTCATCAAAGACAATAATAGTCTCAGCAAATGAACTCTTAAGCAACCAAGGTGTTATTTGGCTCTTACATAAGTTTTGAGGTGAAAACATGCCGAGGGATTTAATGGTAAGTATATTTTATATTTCTACGTCAATCCTTACTCATTTCACTTATATATATTTAATTGATAAACATATTATCATATGTATTAGCTGTATAAATTTATCAAAGTAGATTATTTAACTTTGTATAACATACGTTCTTGAAGTATTAGAATGGTTAAATGAATACCAAAGTGAACAAGGTTTGAATGTATTTGGTAGCTGTATTATTTGGTTGTTGCATGGATCTTGAAGTGACAACATGCCGAAGTATATAATGGTAAGTATATATTATATTTCTTTGCCAATCTTAATTTAGTTCATTAGAATATTCTTTGTAACAACCTACAATTTTTAACGCTTTGAACTTGAATATTTAATTTATTTAAATATTTAAATTTGATACAAATTTAATAAATAATAAAAATGAATTATTAGTAAAATAACTTGATTTTCTAATAATGTATTTTTAGTTTAATTTATAGGATTTTTCAATTATTTTTAATTTCGGGAATATTTAAATCATTGTTTGACATATTTTTGGAAAACATTGGTATTTTAGAAATTTTATAAAATAAGATAACTAGTGTATTCTATTGTTGTTTTGAGATTGTGTCACATTGTTTTGTGCAATCATATTTTTATCTGTCATCCGTGGTTCATGCACAAACGTGATATTGTGTAACGAAGCACCGAAATTTTAAAATAAACAAAACCCCATACAAGACTTTTATTCATGATTCCTCCTTTTACTTTTCACTTCTCACCTTTACAGTGAGTGAAAATAAACCTCCCTCGTTCAAAAATTAAAATCAAGAGCTAGGGTTTGCAAAAAGTTATGAAACTGTATTCATTGATCTCGTTTGAGTGAAGCTACAAATCCGTATAGGTTTAGTAAAGTGCGGCATTGGTTTGTAATGGTCGACATAAAGAGGCATGAACTAGGGCTATGGATTGTTAAAGATTTAGGCATCAATTGAGGAAATAAAGGATACATTGTGTTTGTCGTGTCAAGGAGCATCATTTCCCAAAATTTGGTGGGTTGCAGTCGTGGGGAGGGAGGTGTGATATTTTTTGGGCAAGAAGTCATGGAGCAAGTCAGATTTTGAATGGTTCGATCGAGCTCAACTCGATGGCCTGCATAGCAGAGAGGAGGAAGAGAGAAGTTTGTTGCAATCGACGACACGCAATTTCATGATCGAGAGGTGGATAGGTTTTGCGTGTACGAGCTTGAGAATAGGAGTGTGCGTGCGTGCATGTACATGTTTTGATTAGGGGAAGGAGAAGAAGGATCATAGGGAGGGATTAGTTTACATAGGTAATTGGTAAAGTACTTAGTGTAATTAGTTATATTCTAGATTCAAAACTTACAGTATCAATAATTTCTATATACAAGGTCCAATCAGGATGCGATCTTTTCTGTTATGCCTGTAGGAGCGTTATCTATGCATTGGAGTTTATTTTGTCAAGTTTGGAGCAAGTAGAATTTTGGACCCATTCGATTTTAGATCGAAATCGAAACGCGTAAGCGTCAACTGAAATTTTGTGAGTTAACTCACCTTTAAATGAATAGAATATTCTATATACTAGATATAAATTCTTATTTTTATCGAATGATTTATTGGTTTGGTTTGGTTGAATTTTCCATTTGATAGCGAAATTACATATAAAGTTAAATGCAGTGAATTTCTTAGAGGAATTTGGGTTCCTCGTCATTGTGATTTTTAATTTTTTGTTATATACCTATTGTATAAATTGTAGAACGCCAAAACTTGGTAGTTTGGCCATATTAGATATGACATTAATATGTATTAAAAGTTGGACATTTTTAGTCGTAAGAGTAATAGTAGCACTGGCTAAGCGCTATGGTAGCTCTGGGCCACATTATAATATTTTGAAATACTATGGTTTGCTGTTTTGATTTGAAAATAGTTTTGATTTGGATGATGATTTTAAAAGTGATTTCAGAAATTTTCTATGGCATTTTATTTAGAAATGGTTTTTTAACTTCTTTATTTTAGTTTAGCTTTTTTTGTTAATCTTTTATAATTTATATAGAAACATTTTAAAAGTATTTCGAGAAGTATTTATTATACAAGAAAGTTCATATAATAATGAATGTTTATTTTAAAGGAAAATAAAAGGGAATTTATCCTTTATAATAAAGTGATTCTATCCTTAAAGAAGATAGAAATTATTTGTGGAACGCTTTATATAAAATGTTGTATAAAAAGATAGATTTATAACCGATATTTTATAGATACAAAAATAGATTTATAAATGGTATTTTATAAAAGGGAAATGAGATTATTTTAACAATTTGGTATAATAAATCACATTTGTGGATCTATGGTAATATATGAAATAACCGTTTTACGGAAATATTTGGTTCTATCTTAGAACTGAAGGTTTGTGATAAATAAATGAGATTTGTAAAAGAAGTTTATATTTAAATTTAGAGATTTATAAAAGGAGTTATATATATATATATATATATATATATATATATATATAAAGGAGAGTTATAAAAGGGGTTTATAAATAGAGAAAGGAGATTTGTAAAATAATTTATAAAAAGAAAGTATTTTTATAAAAGGAATGAGATTTGATTCCCACAAATGATCAATTTAAATTTTGGTATGGAAGTATTCTTTTTATACATAACACCAAATTCCAGGGTAGGAAACTCATTCCTATCTTGAGAATTCAGAATGTATGTCGAGGTAAGGATCGTTGTCTAACTCATCCGACTACATTGTTTATTGACGGATAACATAAGTTTGAAATTGGGAAGTGGTAGCAAGTATATTTAATTTAATTTCTGTACGATCCATTTACTTACACTAAAAGTGTTTCGGGTTTCTTATTATCTATGTTTTAAATGAAAATTTTTTTTAGCCCAAATAAGTATGGATTTTGAAGGGAAACTTTTTTAAGATTTTGTGAATATACTTATACCGTGGAGATAAATATATGATTATTTGTCTATCTATTAAAAAGTGGAGAGAGTTTGTGAATATGTCTTTGTAAAAGTATTTTGACACAAATATTTACAAAGTGGTTTTAATTAATGAAATATTAATTAAAGAGACTTATTGGTTGTTTACGTGCTTAATCATGTTTGGTTTCCATGTGAAATTAAATATGTGATTTGAGTATTTATTTTTTTGATAGTTAAATATCTGACTATCAAATCTTGGCCAGTTTTGAAACTATCAATTATTGGTTCGGAGAGACAGGGATCAAATAAGCATGAGCTATCCAAAAACCACTTCGAACCGGAATAAGCGTTCTAATTGGAGACATCTTGAAGACAATGGAATCGAAGACATAATTTTTTGAAGTTCAAGGGCTACTTGCTACTATTCCAGAGGATGTAGTGGAAGTAGTGCCTTATGTTTGTTCGTATCCTGAACAACATGTTTGGATGAAAGCTGACATTGCATTATTGTTTGGAGGGCGGTGTTAGCATTCCAATTGATATTTTCTAAAAAAAGGTAAAACAGAGCCTCGAGCCTCATACCCGGTAATGACTAAAATTGGGAATATGCTTCAGGGTTGTATGGTTTGCTATCATTAATATATGGTCATCACCCTTCTAGATCACTATTTATGGATTTGGTACGTGCATAAGAGCTTTCATGGAAAAGGTTGCAAAGCAACTAAGGTGATGACATGTTAATACTATCCAGGAAGGGTTAGGCCGATCCTATTTCACAGAGGGTATATGTTAGGCCCTCGATACAATTTCTCTGGAGGTGTACCGTGACAAGCAGTACCCAAGTAGCCCTGTCATTGTATGAAATCCATTTTCTAATAAGTTTCTTTATGGGCTTAGGTTTATACTATATATGCTATTGAATGTAATTAATGTAACCATTCCGGCTATGATTCGATATTTATTTTAAACCCTAGATATTAATATAATATTAGTGGATTTTCTGATAAAATGTTTTTGGTTATTGTAAGGTAAAAATATGTTCATGTTTATATATGGAATGGTCTTATGAGATACCTTTATTTTGGAAGGGGTTTTTATATGTATAACAATCAATATGATTATTTGAGTTTCTCACGCCGGTTTACCCGACGATCTGAGCGTTATTTTTTATATACTTGAGCTAGCCTGGGCATATTTTTAAATTTAGTTATGGATGCTTAGGAGCTTCAGGTAGCAAAATAGATGCCTTCAATATGTATTCACGTCGATGCATTTCTTGATTTCTATTTATCATCACATGTGAGGATAAGCTGTTATAACTTTCCACACCGATGATAGGTTAGTTTACTCTAATTGATGTATGTATAATAATCTTTCTTTTTCTAAAGGTATGCTGTATTTATGTATTACTCATCATGATATAGGATTTTGTTCTGCTTTTCTTTTCTTTTACCCCAACAATATGCCCTTCTAGTACTTGGATATTTAGCATGTGAACTTTTGAGGGTCGAAAAGGAAACTTGTTACATCTAGTATCAGAGCTTAGGTTGAGTGAACACTTAGGTCTTGGTGGGGTAAATTCATTAGAGATAGGGTTAGTGATACCGCAGAAAGAGTTTGAGTGTATATATATAAGAGCGCGTTTTTGTTATTTCAATAAAAAGGTTTTATATTATGTTGATCGATCGATTGAGTGGTTTATGAATTCTGGTCAATATAAAAGGAACAACTATACCAATAGGGGTTTCTAAACTTACGAACAAGGCAAACCAACATGGTATTGTTTTGAAAATGGGTAAGTGAAATAGTTTATTTAGGATTGAATTTTATACAGAAGGAAAATTTTCAAATTTTGATATAGTTTTTTATGCGGTGTTTTTGTTAGAAAATGATAATATTCAGTTATCGTCGTTTATTGTTTGATTAATCATGCTTGGTCAGTTTAGGAGCATTAACTATTGTTTGCCAATTTTGGAATTGTTCTTAACTAGTCTGTAAGTAGTTTACCTTTTTACAAACATAGGTAGGGTGAATACAAATGGTGGAAACATTAAAACGAACACCTTGTGAGTTAGGTTTCACGGTTTGACCGTAAGACATTCAGTTATAATGTTGGGTTAAGGATAATTTTGATAAAAGATGTTTATTATAATCTTAACCAAGATATACATTTGTGAAATGATTTTATATAAGAAAGAGAAATTATATAAGTATGGTTTATAAATAAAAAGGATTTAAGTTAGGAATTTGATTACTTAAATCCGGTGTTTTGAAAATCCTTTTTCAAGGTTGTAGAGAAAATAACAATAGTATTATTTGAACTTAGTTATGAACAGAAATATTCTTAAAGGATTTTAAAGGAGATAGAAAGCACCGATCTCACTTCTGTCATTAGAAAATAATTTTGGTATTGACTGCAATATTATCGGCGTTCATTTTCGAGTTCGTAAGTGGGCGATGTTACCATAGTAATTTGCTATAGAGTTGTTTTAGTAAAACAGATCTTGGTTTAAAAATCTAAAAAGTACGATTTCATATCCTAAGTTATATGTATATATTATTATTTCAAATAGAGTTGAAATAAAACCCGGGTGTTTAGTTCTAAAGTTATCGGTTAAGTTATTATATGGACAAGGATATCCTATGCATTAGGGTAGATTGGTTTGTGCATCTCATTATGATATGTTGTTTGATGGTTTTCTTTTATTTAAATGAAATGAAATTTTCAGCGATTTTGGGACGGTCAAAAACTTCTGAATTAGTTCAGAACTTGAAGCTAAATGTTTGGGGAAAAGTATGAGAAAATATGTTTTCATAACTTATAAATTTAAGAAGATAGTACGATAAAACAAGTTTTAAATTTTTTGAACATCCTGGTTAAGTAATATAAATATGATATTGTATATATACTCTTAGAATGTTGTGGAGTATTATACGAATAAGAACTTAAATCTTGAATGTTTATAAACAAAATTAACGTGCTATGAAATGGTTCATAAATGATTTAGTATTAAAGGAAATATACTATAAGTTAAAAAAATATTAATTAAAAGAAATTGGTGCAGATAAGAAACAAACGGAATAGATATGAAAATTGTACATGAACATGATATTACGTAGCGAAGTGCTGGAAATTTTAAAATAAGCTAAACCCCACACAAGAATTTTATTCATTCTTTATTTCCTTCTTTTACTCTACACTTCTTACTTTTAAAGTGAACAAAAATAATCCTCACTCCTTCAAAAATTAAAATCAAGAGCTAGATTTTGCTAAAAATTATGAAACCGGATCCATTGAGCTCATTTGAGTGTTAGCTTCAAATCCATATTCGTTTGGTTGAGTGCGGCCTTGGTATGTGGTGGTTGACGTGTAGAGGCATGGGTTAGGTTAGGATTGTTAAAGATTGAGACATCGATTGAGGAAACGGTGGATACCATTGCGTTTCTCATGTGAAGGAGCACCATTTCCCAAAGTTTGCTAGGTTGCGGTCGAGGGGAGGGAGGTATGACATTTTTTGGGGTAAGAAGTCGTGGAGCTAGTTGCATTTTGGATGGCTCAGTTGAGCTCAACTCGATGGTGTGCATTGCAAAGAGGAGGCGGAGAGAAGTTTGTTGGAATCATCGGCATGCAATTTCGTATTCAAAAGGAGGAGATGGGTGGTGTGTGCTGAGATTGGGAATGGGAGGGTACCTGCATGCAATACCTCTAATTATTCACTATAATTAATTACATTAATAAATGATTCATAATTAATTACATTCAGCCATTTTCTTTAATTACTTACACTAAGTAATTACACTTTATTAATTACATTAAGTAATTATACTTAATTAATTTCATGAAGTAATTATTCTTAATTACTTACATTAAGTAATCTTAAGTAATTATCCTTAATTACTTCTATAAATTTATTATACTATAATTGATTACATAAATTGATTACCCCATAATCACTTACATTGATTTATTATCTTTTAATTAATCACATTCACTAATTAACCCAATACATAATTATATTACCCAAATAATTTTTAAAACATTTAAATTCATATTTAAACCTTTAAAACTTGTTTAAATTTTGAAAACTTGTTTCATATTTCTTTGAAACTTTATTTATTTCAAAATATTCTCAAACTTGATCACTCTAGTATACTTTAAAACTTGGCTAAATAAAATTGTTTGAAACTTATTATTATTATTATTTTCAAATCTTAAAACTGGTTCATGATTTATATTCAAAAACCTGTAACAAAATTTACCTTCACATTTTTAAAACCTGTTAACATATTAAACAACCCAAGCCTCCTTTTAAAATCCCCGAGCCATTTTCAAGTTTTCCTAATCAAAACTCACGCCTACACTTTACTTCGAGGCAACCACGCAATTTCTCATGAATAAACCTGAGCAGCTTCTTTTCTTCCCCGATCAACAACATTCCCTAAAACATAAACGTGCACGCGTGCACGTGCACCACCATTCCATCCACCTTCGATCATCATTGCGATCACCCACAAGTCAATCATGACCTCGACGACGAACTCGACTACCCAATTCCAACGAACTCGGCTAGAAACGAAATCGAGTTGAATAGCGCCTAACTGGAACCAGATTCGATCGATAGAACCACCTATGGCCATCGCCTCCGATCACCTGAACTCACGCCACCATGTCCAAAGCTTCGTCATGATGCTATGCATCAGACCCCCTTCTGTGATAGCTTCTAGTCCACTCACGACGACGTACGGGCTCGAGAATGATCGTCGACCAAACCCACTCGAAAAACCCTACTTCGCCTCCACCAGTCCACTCCGACCATCAGAAAATTCATCCACCATTTTTTCCGAGTGACCCAACCTTCCAGCCACCTCCAGCTTCAATCTCGACCCACCTCCCTTCACCGACCGTCTAAATTTGACGAAAGACATAATTCCGTTCATCTCTTGACATCTCATTATTCTCAATATTTAAACTCATGATTTCTATATCTAAATTCATCATTTGCAAATACGAATAAGATTATGAAGTTAAATCATGAAATCAAAATCATCGATTTTTCCTGATTTAAAAGTTTTCACTGTAATTTCTATCTTTCGAAGTATTTACTAAATATTTTTGCTTAAAATTATTTTTAAAATTAATGTTACATTCATACACATAATTTATCTTTAAATATCTAAGCTTAAAATCGTTTAGGTAGGATGTGTTGAATTTTTTTGAACAGGTTTTAAAAACCTGTAAACAAGAACAGAGGCATTTTCTTCCTGTTCCCAGACATGCACACCCATTTACACATGTATATATATACATACAATGATATTTACATTCATGCAATTACTTATCACCACTATACTTCAAGTATAAATCGTAAAACATCCAGATATATCAGCAGATTCAAGTTTAAATAGGTTAGTTTACTCACTTGATACAAAAACAGAGAACAAGTTTCTCTTTTGATTTTGATATGGAATCTTAATTCCTGATTTTGATCTGAAGCTTGCATGTTGATTTGCTATTTGATGTTGAAATGTTCTGATCTTCTTATTGATTGAGTTGAATCTGTGAATTTGCTTGTGATGATTGCTTCAGGTTTTGATTTGTTGTAGTTTGATTTAATTTTGATTTTCTTTCTCTTTTCTCTATTTTGGTTTTGGTTTCCAGGTTTTTAAATAAAAGAAAATGAAGCCTGGTTTCTCACTTTGATATTTACATTATAATTTTAAAAGAAAAACATATTAGCCACTTATAGATCCAAGCTTACACTTGTACAAATCCTTTACTATTATCTTACTAATGTCATAAACTTATTTATTATTTTCTTATGTTTTTATAGATTAATTTGTGTATTATCTTTACGTATACTAGTATGGGCCCGTGCTCAGCACACGGGCTGTTTATGTTATTGTATACGTTGTTGTTTGAGCGCAAATATGTAAACGGAAAGCAAGGGCATTTTTGGAATTTCAAAAAGACGCCGAGTAAATTAGTTCAACAAATTTTCTTTATTAGTAGTAGAGATATGTATTATATTTATTTTTATATATACTAACTATGTTTATTTTCATGTATAAAAGAAAGTGTATTAAACCTCTTTATTAAATTTTATTTTAAACTTAAGCTAAAATACTTATTAATAAATATTTATTTTTGAATTCCTAAATCAAAATTCCATTTACAATTTATTTATATATATGAATAAACAAACACATATCTTATTTTTTCTGGAAAAATTCAAATTAGTTCACCAATTGATTCTAAAAATTATATTAATTACTAAATTAAATTTGGCTTAAAAACGGCATCGTTATAGAATTTTTGCTAAATCGGAAACCTAAGTCTACCGAAGTATAATTGTTGGTTTTTGTATCCTGCAAATAGCAAAAATATATCGAAGAACTATCAAAATAAATTCATAGTGGAATAGTAAATTATAATAATAAATATAGTTACCGACCAAGGCTGAAACTTCTAACATCTAGTGTCATTGTCGGTGTTGAGCATGCGTAAGGAAATATGTCCTTCCACTGTTTCCATCCTTGTGCCAGTACATGGTCCTCTAAAGCTATCCTATCGGTTCTAATAAGGAGGTGTTCAGAACAACATTTTGGCGGTTGGTAAATCACACACTTTATACATAACATTGATTTATGCCGATTTCCTTCCATTACATGTTATGTCCATTTTTTTTACTTAGTCTTCTCAACTTACCTACATGTACAATATGCCATATCTATTCGAAGTAGATTATAACTACATATGTATATATACATATAAGTAAAACAGTCCCCCTTTAGACTAAGATGATATCCCCACTAGTATTTTTAACCCAACACCTTGTTAGGATCCATCATTAATGCAGTATGATGTCCTCATTGTCATGCATACCAAGAAACTCCTATAGTGCCAATAACGGCATCACAATAGTTAACCGTATTCTATCATTTTGAAAGGCTTTCTTAAAGGTTTATCAAGCATTGCTCTTAACAACCAATCTAGCAAACAACAGCGGTGATGCATGATCTAAACATGACCTACACTAGTAGGAGGTGAAATCGTTTAGGCTTAACCCTTGTCTTTCCGTTAACAACTCAAGACTGAGGACATTCTCAACTTATGTGCATCTCGTACTACCCAAGATAGTACGAAACACACACATTGACATTACACCAAGCCTTGCTCACCTTCCTATTTAGATTGCCTAGCACAATCAAGGTGATACCCACTTATTACTTAATACCCCATAAAAGGTTGAAGCAGAATGTACTTGCCCTTTGACACTTCAACAAAGGCGAACCTTCCTATTTAGGTATCGCTCACTTATACGCGAATGAATGTATGTATCTCCACAAGTCCTACAGTTGGACATGTTTCACATTAGCATAATGTATACATAACTACTGGTAGCACCTTGCGATGGGAAAGCTTCTATTGTGTAACACCCTTGACCACGCATTCCAACCCATTTTAATGACTTTTTCATTCTCATATGATCTAAGTTATTAGCTAACTTACTAATTCACATCCATCATAAATGCACACTTGAGGCTATATATACATATACATACACAGAAAATATATATATATATATATATATGTATGTATGTATGTATGTATGTATGTATTCATGCTTAGTTAATTATTACACCTCCAGTGTCCAATTGTTAAAAATATTTCTATACTTTTGCATGCATTTACTCCTTATTCCATTAATGTAAATTTAGTGTCATTTACCACTAACTTTTAACTTAAAAGATTTAAACATCCTTTACCGCTTACTTCCCTTTTTATTACTAAATAAAATTACTTTATCTTTTTTTTATCTTTTACTAATTTTTTGGTTGCTAACCTCATTACTTACCCATTTTATTACTTACTTACCATTTATTGCTTACTTAATTTTTAAGTCATCTTTGTTTATCCTATTAGCTTACCTATCTTTGTCGTTTGTTATTTGGTTCCCTACTTTTCTTATTGCATATAATAACTTATAGTCGGACAATTATTTGTTATCACTCTTACAAATCTTTTTATCATACTTAGGGATTCTGCATTGTAAAGCATTAGAATTGCATCTTCCTCAACAAGAAAGGTTAACACTGTAAATTTCTATATCTTATCCAAAAAGAGAATTTATATTACATTTGGAATTACAAGCAATTATGGTTTCATGGTTATTGAATAGATTGTACAAAATAAGGTAAATATCTCTATTTTATACATCTCTCTCTTTTAGGCTTATTCTTTGTTATTTCAAACGATATACTTTTATTTATGAATCTAACTTAAAAATCTGTAGAACTTAAATTACAACTCCCTACATTCAAGTAAATTAAAATACCACTTAGATCCTAATATTTTCTTTTGATAACTTCTCTTCTCATTTCTAGCATACATAATTTAATATTCAATTTTGGGATTAACATATAATTTTTCACATTTAAGGACTACTACTACCCAACACTTTCCAGGTTCATATACATGTTATACTACAATAAAATTATCAATCATAGAATATGTAGGTAGGATTTATAAATTCATTACACATATAAAATTTTAGCCTACAACTCCAAATTTGCATTTAGGCATTCAGAAATAGATTTACAATGATGTAAATCCAATATTATATAAAAGCATATAATTTCTAACTCACCTTTTAAGCTTTTCAAATCTCCAGATCTAATCTCTATTATTCCAGTTTGACTCTCTCTCTCCCCCTATTTGAATACATATACCACAAGCATATATATATCTATCAAAAATCTAGATCGGAGAAGATATTTAGGTTAAATTACATTTTAGATTCGGATTTAAGATTTACTTTAGTTTTGACGACTTGATTCGACCCTATTCTTCTTCTCAATTATCCTTTGCTATTATTCACTAGTATATGAACATATAACTACAACAATTTTTAGAATTAATAATTTAGTAGAGAAGAGAATAGTATAGCGCATCGTCGCTCCAAAAATTATGTGAGGAAAATAAAGGGTTTGACCCATATCTATAAGGGTTCAAATCAATGCTAGTAGTTGAATTAAATTATTTTTAATCTGGACTGTTCAGCCATGTCAAAATCATAGAATTGACGTCCCAACCAGTCAACCGATGCACCCTTACTGGTCAACCAGTTGTATTTAGTTACGATAATTAATTTTGCACATTTCATTCTATTGATTTGTTTCCTTTTAAACCATTCAAGATAATTTATTTCTATATTCATCTTACTTAGACCCTAAGCAACCATTAGTGATAATTAATTTTTGGTTAGTTACTTTTTATTTTCTTAATTACATATATAATTATTGCCGACTCGAATTGTTCAAACTTTAATAATTTTTCATTTTAACTCAGATCGAAAAAATTTATATATGAAAATTTATCAAAAAATTGCAAGGAACCCATTAGTACAGGTTTCATAACTAAGCTCTGCATTTGTGGAAAATTCCATTTTGGTGTTACTAATTATTAACTAATTTCTTTTTAGTTAATTATTGGTAAAATTACATGGTGTTACACAACTCTTTGGTATCTACCATAGTCTTGGAAACTACTAAAAGACCTATTTAAGCAGTGACCAAAAGAGGATCATTGTTGGAACCTTGAAATTTTATCAAGGTCATTTTGGGAGGTTTACATGTGGTTAGGTCCAACAATAGTAGCTATAACATGTCCATCCACAAATCTTGAGGAACTAAGGAAATCATATTTGAAATCGATGGATCTGATTATACAAGGATTCTAGAATAGTATCATGTTTGTTGTGCTACTTCGGGTACAATTAAGGAAACCAGTCAAACGATTCTATTAGATAGCCATTTTGTTTATGATACGTGCATATTTGGGCCCTCGGATGGGCTTTGGCTCATTTGCCTTTCTTGCCTGGCAATACGATATTCGGTCATATGTTAATGCACAGATTTGGGTAAAGGAATGGGTTGGCAGGAGAGTTTCCACAGCTTGAAACTCTTGCCTTAGTTTCTTTGGCAGGACAACCTTTCGGCTTTCATCCATCCATTTCTATCTCTTACCCAAAGGACTTTTTCTTCCTTGATTTATATCTCTCCTTAAATTCTGTAAAAGAACATTCTCGAAGATGTGCATTTTTGTTGTATTAAGTACTCTCAAAATGGGGCATTCCTTCACAACCCAAAAGTAATGGTTGTCAACTTTGACTCATCTGACCATCCTTTGACTTTGGCGATAATCTCATTAAACCTTTGACAATATCCTTGAGGAATTCCCCTTTTCCTTATTGGATGTCAACAAGTAAACTCTCCCCAAGTCGGGTATCTCTTGAAGCAAAAAATTGAGTCATAAACTATACAGTCAGTTTATAATAGGAATGGGTCGAAGTTGGAAGGTAATTCTAAAGCCATTTCAATTATGTCCATTAAAAGTAGCATGTAAGAATTTGCACTTGGTCTCATCCAAGGCCCGGATGGCCTACATTTGGATTTTGCATAGTGCAACGTGGTGCTCACGGTCTGTAAACCCATCATAAGATAGCTTGGGGACTCCAAATCCTATTGGTAGAGTGGCTTTCATAATATCATCTAAAAAGGATTGAATTTTCCTGACTTTTGGTTCCATATGAGAACCATAGTCCTTTTTTGGTAGTTTCCATACCCATTCAGACAACTATAAAACAATTTTTCCATGCATTAGTCTCCACCGAGACTTAGATGTTTAGTAGATTTAATATTGATGTTTATTTTCAGGTTGAACTCTGGTAGGCCCACCAAAGCTTATCCTTTTGAAGTAAAATGTTGGGGCTTTTCCCGTTGGCCATCCCGGGCTACCTGGGAAGTTTCTTCCCTAGCTTTAATATCAGATTTTCTGAAAAATTCACCCTCAAGCTCTTTCCTAGTCATTTGTTATTTGCCAGGGTTTCGACCAACCCTTGGGCATTTACTTTCCTCTTTAATAAATGTGGTATCTATTCTATCCATAGTTTTAGTTACTTTTCAGGTCTTGGCTCGGTATTCATCCAAGCACATCATAGTGTTTTCGATAAATGTCAACATCATTTGTCGAAATTGCTCATTGGCAGAAATCATAGGGGTATATTCCTTTACAACATTTAGGTATATGAGTCCAATTTATGTTTTGGTAATATCTTCCTCGATTATTAAAGATTGAGGGTTTTTTCTTTGAGAAGATAGAGCTTTCATTTTCAAATAAAAGATCGATGGTAAATAGGTAGAAAGAAGTAGTATGCAAGAATGAAGGTGATACAACCTCCTTCTACTGCCAAAAATGTTGGATTAATTTTTTAGTCAAAGTCTAACACCCTTTATTTCAATCCGAAAGTAGTAATATAAAAATAGGATTTAACCATACGTAGAATACGTTGGTTGAAAGTAGTGGAAAAGCAATGTTGGAAGTAAATACATGAGAATTTATAAAGTTGTAGAGCATTTCCCTACATCTGCTACTGAGAAAATTTTATAATATTCAACTAATGAAGCTTTGAATGGCTTTATAAAGTCAAATTGGCACAGTCCTGCATTAAAGAGCTTTATGAAAAAAATTAATTCTTAGAAGATCAAAATAATTATTGAATGATTATGATAGTATGCTCTTAGTCATCCGTGATTCCAAACCTCTTTGTGGGGATCCATGATTTGTATTTATAGGAAACTTGCAGCTCCATCATTGGTGTAAGGCTTTTTTTTGGATTGCTGATTTGGCCCTACTTGTATGACTAACATTTTGGACATATGTAGTAATCTAGTTTCTTGCAGATTGACATGAATTGATGACATCTTTATATATAGATTTAGGCATTGTAACCCTTATACTTTGTACGGGCTTTAGATACCTGTCCATTAATATGGATGAAGATTATCTTACCTAATGATCTTAACTTCGTATTGAGGCGCTTTTGGTTCATAGGCTTAGTTACGGCCATCTAGGGTCGTTTCTTTAGGAAATGGCCTTTGATTGGTTTCGGTACTTGATCTGAAGGCAGTATGTAGTCTCAGGACTATTGCATGCCCTGATGCTTTTTGTCTTTGGTATGAAGTTGAGCTTGTACTAATGCTTTTGATTGAATGCCAGGAGGGCGACCATTGTCTTTAATATGAGCAACACATGTAGTCCTTGGTTTTCCATGTATCGTGGACCCATTCTTTCGGGTTTTTTATAATGTTAGAAATCTTTCCTTTAGACATTTGTCTATGCTTTAGTATGAGATCTTATTCTTCAGAGTGAAATACCGAAGTAGCTATACATAGCTATATAAAACATGTATTGATATTTAATATTTATGGGGTGCTGAATAAAAGGAAGAGTTTTCGTGCTTAAGCTGAAGGTTTGTAATCTTTCGCATTCATGTACCTTGGAATATTCCTTTTGGGTTTCGGCTTTTATAGCTAGAAGTTTAATATAACGGAGTAAAAATTATGGCATAACAATATCCATCCAATTAATTACTAACAACACCAAAATAGAAAATAAATAAAGAACTAATATTTCTTAAATATCAATCAAAATTAATTAATTAAAAACATTTTATAAACTAATTAAATCGTGTAGTTTTTCAAAGAATCCACAAATACTCTTGTAAGACCCAGAGATGTGAATTCAATCAGTGATTAATATCAAAGAATTCAAGTATTATCATTCACATGTCACCTTAGCTAGTAATATGAAAATGTGGTCCATTCTTACAGATCTTTTCGATAAAATCAAATTTCGCATTTTCTTAAGCAGTAGCCTTTAGTAACGATAATATACACACCATCTCTAACCTTTCCACAGTCTTTGAACGGCCTTGAATGATTGGACCAGACAGAAGAACGGTAGAGAAATGGATACAAACACTTGGAAATCATCACCAAATAATAAAGTAGAAAAGTGTGAAATATATAGAAAAAATTAAACAACGATTTATGACTCGATTATCTTGACTTGGTCCCTGCAACTCGGACTCAAGTTGTGCCCTAGGACGAGTTTTGAGGCCGAAATCATAAACCAACTTGACATATTCAAGAGAGAAATGAACCAATAGCAGGACAAGTAAGCACTGTTAAAGAGTGAAGGAAAAAAAGTAGAGAATTGCAAGAAGTTTGAGGGTCAACTCGACCCTCCTTCAGTCGGTCATGAGTTGAAGATGGTTATACATGCAAAAGAATTGCTCAAGGACAAAAGGCCAAAAGGATGAAGCCGGGAATAGGTTAAGGAAAGTCAAATTGGCATCAAGTTGAGCCCCTTTAAATCGGGACCAAGTTGAAAAAAGAAATGGGTTTTGACCTACGATCAGTTTCGTCTTCGGTGCAATAATTAGAACATGTCTAAGAGTTTTTAAGCAATTTTGATGGCAACATTCGTTTACAAATAGAGCAAGAGGTGAAATTTAAGGAGGATCTATTTCTAAACTCTTTCAATTAAGATAAGGTGAAATATCCGTTTCCGAATTAAAGGTTGTATAACTCGTACCCAAGTTGTAAGCAACCGAGTTGTAAAATGTAATTTTAGGAGCAAAGTACAATTAATATAAAACGATTAAGGGGATGTAGTGCCAAACCACTATAAGTTTAGTGTTTCTTCTCTTTTTTAATCTCTTTTCTATAATCATTTTCATTCACTTTTAAATTGGGTGTTTATGCTATTTTTAGTCCAAACATTTTGATGCTCTCACTTAGAGAACTAAAATTTAAGAGCTAAAATTTAATTTGGAGAAGATGAAGAGGCTTGATAGGAGAGTTGTTGCTAGAGGAAGTCAATAGGGGCATGGAAGCAAAGAAGAGGTATTCATAAATTCAAATCCATCAACCTATGTGATGAGAGAAGATATGCAGAGAATGATGACAGAGAAGCAAGCTAGGCTAGTGGCTCAACGGGACAAGATGAAGAATGAGTTCTTCAGAGTAATGGAACAATAAAGGGCAACCGAAGTAGTTGGAGATCAAAATTGAAGCCCAGAGATAAAATAGAAATATTAGTAGATGGAGTAAAACAAGTCAGGTGAGACAACTCGGTATTGAATCAAGGGTCCTGTGGGCCATGGATGCTTTGAATTTGGGACGAGATGAAGCACATCCAAGAAATGATGTTAGCCACTGAGCGGAGGTCAAAATGCAAATGTACACACAGTGATTAGAGCCAAAAGCTCCCCTGGGAACCGGTGGTAATGAAGAATTGTATTAGGGACACATAGAGCTCTAGAAATTTCAACTGAATGATAATGACATGATTGCCGAGATGATAAGAAAATTATCGAGAGGTGGACCCTAGATCAGAGTCCAAAGGATGTAAATAGAAACCTCTTTACTCTAAACATCTAATATGCCAGGAAGCCACCAGATTTTAAGCTAACAACACTGGAGATGTATAACAGAAGGATCGATCCAACTGTTCACTTAATGAGATATATCCAACACATGGTAGTGTTGAGTGCTTTGAAGGAAGTAATAAGACAATGTTTCCTATTGTACATGACGAATTTAGAGGCAATGCGGTTTCGACAACTGAAGATGGGTCCATTAGCACATGAACCGAATTAGTGGATAAGTTTATGAAACAACTCGAAGTTTATATAACATGACCAAAGAATGTGATGATATTTTCGAGTGTGAAACGGAGGGCTGGAGAGACCCTACAGTGTTACTCAACAAGATTTAATGTAGAAATCGCCACAGTGTACTTAACTAGATTTAATGTAGCAATCGCCACAATGCAAAAATCAAATCCGTCGATAGATCTGATGGAGGTGGTTTTCGAACTTGCGAATAAGACCAATTTCAAGTAGCCTTAGAGGGAAATCCACTCGTGGATCTTATAGATTTTAACTACCAAGCAGAGTGATATTTATGCTAGGGGGATGCAAAAGCTGAAAGTGTTGAAGTGAACTATAACATCCCCTACTTAAAGACCCAAAAATAGACGTCGATAATGTTGTAGTCATAACCATTATCATTTTCCAGCTGTAAAGTGAGTTCAGTATTTATTTGTACAACATAAGAAAGCAAAGCAACTAAATAAAGTTCCATCGCTTTAAATTGTTTTACATGATTCATTACATAAACTTTTACCCATCTTGTTACCATGTAGGGGTAAGTACAATAGAAAATAAAAGTTGTGCTATGCCCGACATATAAAGATGCCGACAACAACACATAACCAGTTATAGTTCTTTGTTTTATAGCAAAAATTTCAAAATAACTTTATTAGAAAAATAATCGTCATGCTTCCTCTTCGAAGTTTTCATACGTCCTTCAAAAAGTTATCTATCTAAACCATAAACTCATCCTACTCGAATGAGTACCCATGAGTTTATGGAAAATATTAAAAACACGGGTCTGATGTAAAGACTGGTATGAGTAAAATTTTACCCTAGTAAGCAACAATATAGTGAGACCATGTAGCTAAAGCATGATACGGTTTTTTCCCTCAGTATTCCATTCATCATCATCAATCATCAGAGTCATTAATAATCGTCAGTTCATAATAAATGTGAGATTTCTCACACACATATTAGATTAATTTCTATAGTCTCATCTCAAATTGCCACTCAAGACTAACTCTTACTAGTTCGATTCAGGTACTTAACACTTAAGGGTTGTTTCTAAGTGTTTTACCTCAATTTTATAACGAACAGTTAATTAAGTTGCCATAAAGGCCATATGTCCTTACTCCTGCATTTTGTCGTGAATAGGAAATTGGATGCTGCAAAAGCCTTACTCCTTCGTTCTTTCTTTATGGTCACAATAGACAATTGGATGTTATGCAAGCCTTATTCCATTATTCTCGCTTATTTAACATGAGTAGACACTTTGATGCATGCTACACAAGCCTTACTTTTTCATTCTCGATTATTTATCATGAATAGACAACTGGACGTTACACAAGCCTTACTCCATCATTCTCATTTAATTGTCCTAAATAGGCAATTGGATTCTACACAAGCCTTACTCCTTTAATGTTACTAATCATAATGTTATTGATCTGAAATTTGGTAGCTACACAGGCCTTCAATTAAATATAATGTCGAGTTTGGACATGTGATTGCCACTAATGTAGACATCTTATTTCGATAAAGGCTTTTCATTTGCATTTTCATTCTTACAAATGGTTTATTTTATCATCATTTAGCTTTAGCAAGCCTGATCTTAATGTCATTTTTTAATTGAGTTTTTCTTTATTAAATTATTATTTTCCAAAGCCATTTCATCGCTAGGATCAATCGTCTCTTGCACTTAGCCTTCATTTCTTAACTTTGTTCATTATTTTAATCTAATTGTTACCCTGCATTTTGGACAAGGCCAGGATATCAACAAATTGGCTAAAAGGATGGATAGCGGGATTGGAGATCGATTGGAAACATGGCTATGATCGATACCATTAAAATTGAACCAAGCTTCAATCAAGGTGGGATTGATTGGGAATGATAAACAATGCTTGGTGAGGCTACACTTCGAATTTTAGGTCAATCGGAGTTCATATGCTCAAGATATGGATAGATCAATGTTCAGGGAAAATTGATTCGTATCGATACTTTCGTATTGATCAGGACGATATGAATTGTGTACTTCGAATCGATAGGTTTTCGTATTGATGCAATGTGCATCGATTAGATGGATATGGCAAGGCATGTCGGCATGCTTCGTATCGATCAAAGGCTGGATCGATATGAAGGAAGAAAGACTAAGATGGAAACGAACTTGATGGATACGAAGACATGTGCTTCCCAGACCGACATCGGATCAATATGAAGAAAGTTGCAAGGGATGGATATGAAAAGCAGCAAGTGCTCATGGCCTATTTCGTATCGATCGCGTTCGTATCGATCAATACGAAGGAACCGGTCAGGCGAAGGAGCGCATTGCATGGATCGAAGCGTGAAACTCGAATCGACACGAAGGCTATGGCTATGGATATGGGGACTGATGGATACGTAAATGATGGACATGAGGCGGCGGAATAGGATGGATACGAAGGTGATCGATATGAATCGATCGATATGAAATTGCCAGCCTACTTGCAAACTCAACCTTGGATCGATCATACCTCTCAAACCATATATCCAAATGCTATGAAATTTTCAAAGAAGCTTTCTTATTCACTCAAGCGCTCACCTGATCTATCTCAATTCAATTGGGGCCAATTTGGACAGATACGAACGTAACATGGATTGATCTTAGATCGATCCCAAATGACTCCAGATCGATCTGGTGGGCCTACCCACCTAGGAGAAGAGGTATTCCAAGTTTTGGGGCAGATATTTCCAGATCTAATCTATAAATAGAAACTCCATGACAGCCGAAAAGGGGATCAGCTTCTTCATTTCTAGGCGAAACTCTTTCATTTTGGTTAATTATTTTCAAAGGCTTGTAATTGTAATCAACATAAAAGGAATATAATGATCAATTCAAAGTGGACGTAGGCCAGAGATAGCCAAACCACTATAAATCTTGTGTCTTTTCTTATTTTCTTTCATTTTAATTTTGTTATTTCTTCAATTTTGTTCTCTACATCATCTAGATCTGATATCTCAACTGGAAACTAAGGACTCGTTTGCACTGGTGCTTTCACTACTTCTAGGGTTTGTGACCAATTTTGGCGCAAACACTAATATGACATGTTTATCGCATGTTAAACCTCTTGGGGCATCACATGTTGATATTACACTAGCCATTAGAAGTTGGTTTCCCTAGAGATGTTGTATGTTGATATAACCATAACTACCATAAGTTGAACTCCCTACAGCCATCGATTATTGACATAAGTCACATAACTCAAGCTATCGCGGGTTGAATTCCTTAGAGCTATTGAGAGTTGGTATAACTCAAGCTATTGCAGCTTGAACTCCCTAAATCTAACAAGAGTTGGCATAAATTTCCTATCATGGGTTGAACTATAAATAGTTGTTGCATGTTGATAGCTCCTCAAACTACTACGTGTTGAGCTTCAAGTAGCCGTTACATGTTGATAGCTCCCCAAGCCATCTAGTGTAGAGCTTTAAGTAGTTGTCGCATGTTGAAGGCCTTTGAGGGTTGAGGTAAGTAGTGCTTTCACATGTTGGTTTTCCCAAAGCCATCACAAGTTGATAGTCTAATTGCCATCACAAATTGATGGCTTCAATTGCTGTCATAGGTTGATTATTCAATAGTCATCGAGTGTTAAAGAGTGGTGCTTTCGTAAGTAAATTGAAAATTGATTCATTGCCATATTTAATAGTTAATTTACACTAAATCTCTTTTAGCATTAAATTTTTATGGGATATTCTACTTCTTTTATGGCTACTTTTTATAGTTACATACTTTATTTATTTAATTAATTATCATTAATTAAGTACTTCTTTCCTTAGCTAATTAATTCATATAAAATCGACAATTAATGAGAAAAATCCTAAAATTTCACCAAAAATCAAACTTCTCGTACTTTACCTTATACCAGGTCATAATTATTATTTATTTATTTTTAATAATTAATTTAACTAAAATTAACCATTTTCTCAATTTAGAAAATTCAAAAAAATTCCAATTTATTTCCAAATATTATGAAATTAAATAAAATCTTTATTTCATTATTATAAGCATGATATCTCAATTTCATATTATTTAATTATGATTTATTAATATTTTACCCTAAAATATAAGTAAATTCCCTTCATCTAAACCAAACATACCATTCATTCAAAAATCAAGTTCGAGTCCAAATGGGTTAGGAAGGGTTTTAGGGAATACTATTACTCCCATTTAGTTTCATTGTGCTAGATTAAAGCCTTTTGTTTTCCTTAGAGACGAATGCTCTATTCTTTAGCTTGATTTTCTTTTTCTTCCTATGAAATAAGGCCGACCTAAACTTTATTACTATCTTTAGGTTAGTGGGAAAATGGGAGAATGAAAGAGGGATTGAAGTGTAAGGACTTAGTATCTTGGGTTTTAGGCTAAAATGTTATTCTAGCCTAGTCTTAATAAATCTGTAACTCCTCTCTCTACATTCATTCACACTTCATTGGTTAAATTTTCTTATTCATCCCATAATTAATTTAATTTCTCATTTATTTCTTGATATTATTGTACCCTAAAATATGGGATGTTACCATAAACATTATGGATAATGGAGGACCAACCAAAATAGGATATGGCAAGGTTAAATAAATATGAAAAATTATGATGGCTTCAGAGGAACTGAAGCAGACAAAGAGGGAGTCAAATTTTTTCCTTCTATATTGAATAAAAAAGACACCATGGATCATCTACATGGATACCAATGGGCAGATGCTTTACAAAAAACCCACTAAGAGAGAGCCCATGGATTGGGAGAAGTGGTTTAGAAAGTATTCTTATTCCATGAGTTGGATGGGCATGAAACAAATGAATGCGAACACCTATGTGATTTGACATAGGTGTAGGTTCAGAGTAATCACTTACAATAATATATTAACAATTAGATTACTACAGCAAAAACTACATTGGTACCTTAGGACTGACCGTCATCTTCAATGGATATACCCAGATATGACTATGAATTGGGTTGAGAATGATTTTATCTAGTGATCGAGACGGATTAAAGCCAAGTACGATTTTTAAACTTTTTTTTTTGAAAAGGTGATGCAAGGGTACTATCAGGCCACTTACATGTGTATGGGATCTCGATCGATGATAAGCATGCTCTGAATTGGAAGTTTGAAAATAATCCTGGATAAGGATTAGGTGTCTTGATGATTGTTAAACGTGCTAGTTTAAACTCGATAAATCAATGACTGGTGGACATATAGACTTAAAAGATCATTTTAAGATGATTACCGCTGTTGATATTATTATAGGACGCCGATGGGATTTGGTTATTCCTTAAAAATGATACTCAAACCGATAGATCATGGTTCCCTCGACTGGATCGATGAGATGATGAACCATGAAGTGTAGGTTCCCTTGCCAAAGAGCGAGTGAATGTACTTTTACCAAACAGCGAGTCCCTTAACCGGAGAGTAAGAAGATGGTCTCACTCAAATAGCAAGTCCCCTCACTAGAGAGTGAGTGGACTGGCTCAGATAGAGGGTTTCCTAACTAGAAAGTGACTGAATGGACTTGCTTGGATATTTGTTCCCCTCCTCAAAGAGAGAGTGAATTGGGCCCAATTTGGATATATGACTATGAGATCCAGAAAGATCAAAAACAAAATTGGATATCGATTATGTAATCCGAAGTGCTAAAAAAACTTAAAACAACTCGATATTAGATACTGGTTTGCGTCATTTCCTCGATTTAGTTGGACTCATTTATAATGGGACAATGTTAGATAATAGGCAGTTTGCAAGTGATGTTCCAATTGGTTTTATTGTACGACAATGATAGATAATGCTTGATCATGTGATATGTGACGGCTGAATCCGGGGGGCATACGGGATGATATTGACATTGTTGTACGATAATTCGATCCTAAGCAAACACGGGATAAGACTAGTTGTTAATATTAAATCATAAGGACCTCGAGATGATATCGATATTTATGTATAATATGGTACTCTTTAAGGAATGTGGGGCGGTTATGATTTAGGACTAACACTTAAGCAAGGATTTGAATGCTTAGCTATAATAAGTCTAGAATGACCTTTGGTTTATAGGTGAATCCAAAGGAACTAGACGATTCACCATGATTAGTCCAGTAAATAGAAAGAGAGCTCAACTGTTGATGAATGGTCACTCCTAATATTTGACCTTGAGCAAAGCACATCTTATATTCACAAGGCATGCTTTTGAGGCAGGTGTTATCGGCCAACTTTCCATAATCTTCAAACAAACTCAAATGATTGAACCGAACTGAAGAACAATAGATAAATGGATATAAACAGTTGGAAAACATCAACAAATAACAAAGTAGAGAAGTGTGATATAGATAGAAAAGGTTGAATAAGGGTTTATGATTAAACCATCTTGACTCGGTCCTCTATAACTCGGACCCGAGTTGTGCCCAAGGCCAAGTCTTGAGGCAAAAATATGAGCCAACTTGACATATTCAAGAGAGAAACAAAGGGAGTCATAAGGCAAGCAAGAACTAGGAAAGAATGAAATAATGAAAGAACAAAAGGAGATAAAGGTAAAAGTTCAAAGGTTAACATGATCCTTCTTAAGTTGGACCCAAGTTGAAGATGGTTACACATGAACAAACATTGCTCAAGGATAGAAGGCAGATAAAGCCAGGTAATCGCTAAGGCATTAGCGTCGAATTAAGCCCCCTCAACTAGGTATCGATTTGATAGGAGAAGTAGGCTTTGACCGGTAATCTTTTCACTCTAACTTCGACATGACGTGAAGTATGCAGTTGAGAGTTTTCAGGCAATTTTGATGGCGGCTTTGCTCTATAAATAGAGGAGGAGATGAAATTTAAGGAGGATTTTTTTCTAAACTCTTTGAATTATGATAAGTAGAAATATCCACTTCTGAATTATGGTCATATAAATCATACCCAAGTTGTAAGCAACCGAGTTGTAAAATATACTTTGTAGGAGCAAAGTACAATTAATAAAAAAATGACTAAGTGGACGTTGGCTGGAGTACATGCCAAACCACTATAAATTATGTGTTTCTCCTCTCTTTTAATATCTTTTCTTTTATAATTTGCATTGACTAATGAATTGGGTGTTTGTGCCATTTTTTGTTCAAACAATAACATTTATTATCATTTATGTTACTCTAGTCAGAGATTTTGATTTTGAGTTGATTATAGTTGATCATGATACTAACCTTATACAACTTAGGAGAGGAATTCTCTATTAAATAGTATTTCACTTGCAATGCTTCAACTCAGATCTAACTACAGTCGCTCGATGGATCACATGCCACGATTTAACTGTAATAAAATTAGAGAATTCACACTGAAGTTCCTCAATATTCTCAACTCGATAGAATTTTGTAACATCGACACATTAAGATTTCTCATTTGAAATAGGTATTCTCAACCAACAGGAAATTGGACGATCCATCCCATAGTTATCCAATAACTATAAGTACATAACCCATTGGTTCCCCCAACAGCTATGATTAATACACTACCCAACATTTGGAGAGCATTACACACTCTGGTCATGGTGACTAAATTGATATCCTTTTCTTGAAACATCTTGACTAGGAATATTTAAAATAAAATGTCATTTTATTTTGTAATTAATTACTCACGATTGCAATTATTTGCAACACAATCACATAACATTTATTTAAGGATTTTTTATAATATATTTTAAATTAATCATTTAATTAGTTATATCATAATATAATAAAGTATCTAAAGAAAAACAAACACCAATAGTATAAAAAAAAATTGACTCTATAGTTAAATATATGAAATAAATAACATAACTACCCATAGGGCATATCACTAACTTCTTCGACCCGGAGATTTCTCGGTTAAGATTTAAGGATGAATATTAATCACATTTTCACCATTTCTCAAGGATTCTTTAAATATTCTTTGAATAGTTGTTTGCACCAAAAGTTAGGTAAACATCAAATCAGATTATAAGTAGAGATTAACAAAGAAATAAATGTTAAATAGTGTTATCCCATTTTTGGTTAAAACTGGAATATCAATGTTGTGTGCGTTTCCACCATGACCGAACCAAGAAGAAGCAGCCAGCAAGCGTATATAAGTCTGGGGTTTCACTCATGACTCAAATATAAAAGTCCATTCGGTATCAAAGGTTTAAAGATTCATTCGGTAGTACATCACATATCTCATTCGGCATAGTTCATTCGGCACTCCACCTACTACACACCACCGATCCAGGAGGAAGGCACCACCGGTCCAAAAGCTTCTCCATCTTCCACCGAACCAGACCTTAGCCATTGCCGAACCAAAGTACACGAGCCCTTGCCGAACCACCATACTCCTACCACCGGACCAAAGCCCTACCGGTCCAACACCACTCCCTGCATAGCCGAACCAAGCTCCATCCACTCACCACCGGCTACACCTTCACCGAACCAACGTCCCACCGGACCAACTCCACTTCCATGAACTACCGAACCAAGCCCTTGCCGAACCAAAGTTGCCAGTCCAGATTGCATCAGCCCAGGTCCACCAGCAGCTATATACATCCAAGACCTCTACCCCCAGCCTCACTCTATAAATAGAGGGGCAGGGGTACAACAATGGGAGAGAAGTTTGAGGGACAAGTTTGAGAGCTCAAGCACGGAAGGAACTTTCAAACAACCTTAATACTCTTGTAATCAAAGCTTTGTACTTGTAATCTAGAGTAAAAGAGGAGAATAACATATAAAGTGGACGTAGGCACGTTCTGGCCGAACCACTATAAATCTGTGTGTCTTTTACAGTTTAGTCCCTGCTTTTTACATATTTGCATAAATCACCCAAATCGCTAAAAACAACATATAATCAACTAAATCGTACGACTTGGAGGTGTTTGCCCTTTTTTGCGCAAACATTTTTGGTGCTTTCACTGAGAATTGTACTCAAGGATTCTACCGCTTGGAATTCGAACTTGAGAGTTTAGAGATTCAGATTGGAAGAGTCATGGCAAGACAATCAAGCAGAAGGCCAAGGCCAGAGCAGAGTCAACAGGAAGGGAGTCAAGAGGCTTCCTCAGGAGCAAACCAAGCTTCAGCCTTCATCACCAGGGATGAGATGGAGGCTATGATGAGAAGACAAGAAGAGATGATCCAGAACTTGCTTTAGCAAATTGGGCAACTTGGAGCACAAAACCAAGAAGCAACTAGAGTTCAGAACGGAGCAGGACCATCTGGCGTAGCACCAGAGCTAGGGGGCACTCACGCAGAGCATGTTGATCCGACCCCGGGAAGAGAGATGGGGGCATCCGAGCCACCTGGTAGCAATAGAAGAATGAACGTTCAGCCGGGGAGGCATACACATGAAAACTCCCGCGGACTCGGGGGGCAGGTCGAAGGCAGTGAACGAGGACTACAGCTTGGAGACAATGACAGATTAGCAGAGATGGTTAGAAGAGCTATGAGAGGCAGTTTAGTAAACAGAGACTTGAAAGATGTAAACAGGAGTCCTTTTTCATCTGCGATTAGGATGGCTAGAAACCCACCAGAATTCAAGCTACCATCAGTAGAGATGTACGATGGGAGGACAGACCCTGCGGTCCATCTTACTAAGTATATGAGGCACATGGAAGTGCTAGGGGCATCACAGGAGGTCATGGCCAGGTGCTTTCCACTGTATTTGACGGACATTGCAGCGTTATGGTTTAGGCAACTGGAGAGCGGCTCCATAGGAACGTGGGCAGATTTAACTGAGAGATTCATGAGGCAATTCAGGGTTCATATTGCGAGACCCAAGAATGTGATGACTTTGGCAACCTTGAAGCAGAAAACTGGAGAGACTTTGAGTAGCTTTCTAACGCGATTTAATGCGGCGGCAGCATCTGTGGATCGACCAGATCCATCTATGGTCATGATGGCGGCTGTATCTGGAATAGCTTATAGTACAGAGTTCAAGAATTCATTAACCAAGGACCCGCCTATGAATCTGGGAGAGTTCTATTATGAGGCTGAAAAGTTTCTGCGTTTGGAAGATGCTAGTGCAGAAAGAGAGGAAGAAGATGACGTTTACGCAATCAAGAGCGGAAACCCACCTGGAAAGGGTGCGGAGACTAGCAAAGGAAAGAGAAAGGCTGAGGATAATGATGACAGGTCAAAGCGGCAAAGGAGGGAGCCGCGATTCATCACTCACACTGAGCTGAATGAGAGTCTGGAACGAATTTATCAAGATACCAAGGGGCATGTTCCGTATCGTAGACCAATGCGAAGGGATCCAACCTTTGACGAAAGAAAATCAGATAAGTTTTGTGTATTCCATGAATTAAACGGTCATAACACTAATGATTGTAGGCATTTGAAGCACGAGGTAGAAGGGCATATCAGGAACGGTATGCTCCTTCAGTACGTGAGGAAGCGAACTCCAGCAGTAGAGCCAGAGCGACCACCGTCTACATCGGCTAGAGGTGACCCTGGATCGGGGCACCGTTTGATTATCCATTGATTGCTTAACGATGAACAAGTTGTAAACCTCTCGCTAACACGGTTAAATCATTTACACATGTGAGCGATCGCGCACGATCCATAGGCATGCTCTGAATGACTACCAACCGCGTTATAGTAAGAGTTTACGCTTTGACATCTTCATTCTGCTCTTTGCTTTGATTTTTATTTGAACATTTAAATTCTTCCTGTTTGGACATGTCTGTTGTAAGGATCATATGATTATTGCTTTAACATTTACAATTCTATGTATGCCCGTGGATCGCGAACGGTCCACGAGCACCCTTGCATGGCAGCGAACTGCCGAAGTCTTTGATTCGGAGACTCCCCCAAACAATAACTCCAACACTGATAATATTAAGTCCCCCCCGGGAACACACAACTCGCCTCGAACGGCACCCGACTACGAACCGTCACAACTCGCCTCGAACGGCACCCGACTTCGAACAGTCACAACTCGCCTCGAACGGCACCCGACTACGAACAGTCACAACTCGCCTCGAACGGCACCCGACTTCGAACAGTCACAATTCGCCTCGAACGGCACCCGACTTCGAAAAGTCACAAACTCGCCTCGAACGGTACAACTCATCTCGCCACAAATGGCTCGATCGCGAAAGGTCGCCATTTGAGGTCCACCCCCGACCGCCAACAGTCGCACCTTACCACGAATGGCTCGATCTCGAACGATCGTCATCCGAAGTAAGGCGCTTGACCGCGAACGGTCCCATTTCATCTTTTGTCGCGAACGGCACCGGCCGTGAACGGTCACATTTCACCCTAAGTGGCTTGATCGCGAACGGTCGCCATTTGAGGTCCGCCCTCTGACCGGGCTCGGTCGCACTTTACCTCGAATGGCTCGATCCCGAACGGTCGTCATTTGAAGTAAAGCGCTTGACCGTGAACGATCACCTTCCACCGCAAATGACTCGATCTCGAACGATCGTCGCATGGATTTAGACGCTTGACCACGAACGGTCGCACTTCACCTCAAATGACTCGATCGCGAACGGTCGTCATTTGAAGTTAGGCGCTTGACCATGAACGGCCACGCTTCATCCCAAATAGCTCGATCTCGAACAGTCGTCATTTGGGGCCATATAAAATATCGAGCTCTTTACAGGTTGTCAACAGGATATGAATATCCAGCTCATGGCATTACAAGAGACGCCTTCCTACCGCAAGGACATCAACAGGATATGAACATCCAGCTCATGGCATTACAAAACACGACTTCCTATCGCAAGGCATGTTTTGGGGGGCAAAGTGTTATCCCATTTTTGGTTAAAACTGGAATATCAATGTTGTGTGCGTTTCCACCACGACCGAACCAAGAAGAAGCAGCCAGCAAGCGTATATAAGTCTGGGGTTTCACTCATGACTCAAATATAAAAGTCCATTCGGTATCAAAGGTTTAAAGATTCATTCGGTAGTACATCACATATCTCGTTCGGCATAGTTCATTCGGCACTCCACCTACTACACACCACCGATCCAGGAGGAAGGCACCACCGGTCCAAAAGCTTCTCCATCTTCCACCCAACCAGACCTTAGCCATTGCCGAACCAAAGTACACGAGCCCTTGCCGAACCACCATACTCCTACCACCGGACCAAAGCCCTACCGGTCCAACACCACTCCCTGCATAGCCGAACCAAGCTCCATCCACTCACCACCGGCTACACCTTCACCGAACCAACGTCCCACCGGACCAACTCCACTTCCATGAACTACCGAACCAAGCCCTTGCCGAACCAAAGTTGCCAGTCCAGATTGCATCAGCCCAGGTCCACCAGCAGCTATATACATCCAAGACCTCTACCCCCAGCCTCACTCTATAAATAGAGGGGCAGGGGTACAACAATGGGAGAGAAGTTTGAGGGACAAGTTTGAGAGCTCAAGCACGAAAGGAACTTTCAAACAACCTTAATACTCTTGTAATCAAAGCTTTGTACTTGTAATCTGGAGTAAAAGAGGAGAATAACATATAAAGTGGACGTAGGCACGTTCTGGCCGAACCACTATAAATCTGTGTGTCTTTTACAGTTTAGTCCCTGCTTTTTACATATTTGCATAAATCACCCAAATCGCTAAAAACAACATATAATCAACTAAATCGTACGACTTAGAGGTGTTTGCCCATTTTTTGCGCAAACAAATAGCATAAATAACACTAGAGAGTTTATAGAGGTTCGACAAATACTCTGGCCTACATCTAGTTAAACATTCATGATGATTTCTGAGTTTCATTACAATTGTGATTTTACAATTGGTTTCCTACAATGCGGGTAAGAATCCAATAGAGTATTGAGGTAAAATAAGTTAATTTAGAAGCTAAAGAAAAGATCCTATTTTTTTGCCTCTCTCTCTCTCTATTTATAGACAAAGATCAACAAAATAAGCTCTGAAACCTTTTCTCTATGACCTCCACATCCGTAAGGAGGCTCCAAAAAGAGATCATGGCCAGATTAGCTTTTGTCATCTCAACTTGATACTTGATTGCGGCCTACAAGTTGGTACTGACTTGTGAATTTCCTTGGCTTTACATTTTTTCTTTACTTTTGGCCTTTAGCTTCTTGAAGATGTGAACTGAGTCAACTTCATGACTCAGTATCGAGCTAAGGGGTTCAAGTCAGTATCAACTTAATACTTTGAATTATGCCTTTTATTTTGTCCTTCACCACTTAACTTATCTAGATAATTGTTAGTTATCATCACGTGGCAAGCAAGGCTCTACCTCAATTCTTTGGACTTTGCTTGAATTTTGGTTTCCAGACTTGTGTTTTAGGAATTTAGGCTTATCTTATGACCATTCAATGGTTCTAACTCATCTAGATTGGCTTGGTTCAGAACCAGGATAATACTTGCCCCTTAAACTATACTTATGTTAACAAGATATGCTTTGGATCAAGACAAGCTATCGATTTCATACTCTTATTTGAATGAATATTTTCATCCCCTAAACTATTTTCACAAAGCAGTGTGTCTTCCATGGATCGTCATGTCACTTTTGAATAGTTATGGATTCATAGCCTCTGAGTGATATAAGAGCTAAAGTGAGTTGTTTGAATTCTCCATTCAAATTTTGGAAATTCCTTAGCAGTTCTAGTTTTAATCGACCAAGTAGGATCACTTTACTTCGACGGCTTCTATTTTCTTTGTCCATTTTCATCAATTCCATTTCCTTCTTCTTCTTTCTAACACGATGCTGAGTCATGAACCTGACTCAGTACCGCTTTTGATTGCGAATTTATGTTTGTAAAATTACTTAAGTAACTTTCCCCTTCCACTCTTTCACTTTTATCCTTTCCTATTATTTCTTATGTGATTTCAACTTCGAACCCATAGTTGTCTTTTAATTTGTTGACTAATCACTACTATCTCCATTATATAACTTCGCCACACATATCTATGGGCATTGCCTACACCTATTATTACTATTCAGCCCTAGATTCAAGAAATTTGCCTTCAATTTAATTCAAATTTTCATCTTGAATTCCTTGGACGCCCTTTAATTTTACACCGCCTATAGACCATATGTAGGTGGCACACCTAACTTGGGAGTTGCTAGTGTTGATTGAAAACTATCGACCACACGTAGGGAGATTTAGAACTTTTTCTTTGCCCCTTGACTGGTTATTTCTTACATAGCATTTGAATTCAAAGTGGCTTGAAAAAATCGATGCTGGCCCGAAGTTCCTCTCAAAAATCCCCAAGTTTTACTTGGTTTCTCTCACATTTTCAAGTGATTCGGGTTGACTTTGAAGTTTTCTAGGTCTTGTTTTGGGTTTCTTATTTGGCCAAGGATTTCCTATGTTTTGTCCAATATAATTTTAAGTACAATAGAGAAAAGTGAATTACTTAGCGATTTTTTGTCGAGTGTGGGTTGACAATGGTATTTCTGTGAGATGGGTTCATATAATGGTCAAATTGAACGCACTTCGGCATCTAATGGACTTTTTCGTTATTGCTTTAAATCGGAAACTTCACTTTAATTCCCATATAAGGTGAAATCTTGGTCGCTCTAGATGATGATTTTGTTATCGTTAATCCTACAATAATGTGTAGAATCCGACAGATGATTTAATTGTGTAATGGTGGTCATTTTCCAACATGATCGAGCTATCTACACAAAGTGTTCATGTTTACTATGCTCTGGACATAGGATATACACTACATAGACTAAATTGCATATCATTGCCTCCATCAATGTATAAGGTCCAGTCAGTCAACACAAGTTAACGTCAATTGGGTCTTATACATCAATCACAAAGGATTTTATTTTGGCATGAAGATTAGATTTAAATTCTACCCAACCTTGCTTACTTATGGAGTTTTCCAATAGTTATTGATCATAGACACTATTCTTGTCCCTTTGCAATGGGTGCAGGTCAATCCGCATCAGAATTAGTTTTAACTACAACTTATTATGCTTCTACTTTAACATCTTCTACATTGTCTACTTCATTGTCTTTCCAATCTCAATTACCTCATCATTCGACAAGGTAGTCTTTAGACGTGGTTCTTTTTATGATGACAGATAAAGCTTTTGTTGGGTTTGCCCCCATATCAATCTAGAAAGTGCTTATTTCTTAATAACCCATAGTGCTCTTCAACATTAAAATTAAATAAGAAAGGGGTTAGAAGAACCCGCGAAAGGCATGAAATCACATTTGAGGACGATTTGGTACCAAAGCCCTTTTATTAGGCCCAAGGTTGGCTTGAGAAATATACTACTTGCAATCGGTATAAGTGTCTTTTCAGATGCCCTCGGTAATTTTGTTTTGCTTTCTTTTTAGATACAATGGGATGCCCCCATCTTTTCGATGACCTCCAAGGACACATTATTGGTTATTGTAAGCATGATTCCTTATGCTGTCATATGGAGTCGTCATAAGAATCCGATATTGCAAAGAGCCATATGATAAAACGAGAGAAATGAGAAGGAGAGTACAAATGTCAAGACGATTATGATAAAGAGTTGGGTAAGAAATCTCCTTCGCAACATAAAGCTTTCTCTCCTTTTCCAGCGAGTATGGATCCTTACTCGTCAAAATCCACTCCCTTTCCTTTATCTAAGGCTCCGATCATGTCTACTTCAGTGTTGCTTGCCACACAATCGATAACATCTACCCAGAAATCCAAACAGCCTACTCAACCGTTTGGATTTACAACTTATGATCCCTCTAGATTAAGTCTAGCAATAAGCATGCACATTTTCATGTTACCATGATGGTGATAGATTTTGCTTTTATTTGCCAAATTACCTAGCTATAGTGTTCCTAAATTATACTTTGATGGAATTAAATTTTCTTATCATTTGAAAGATATTCCTTATGACATAGCCATAAAGGTTACGACTTGCATGAATAATGTGTATGATCAACACTACATATGGAGGAAACTTGCGAATGTTCTTATCGATGTTAATAGGGAAAAGATGGAAGCTCTCAAGATAACAAGCATATCATTGCCAATTTGGATAAGGTAGCAGATGAACTTAAGGAATCTCATAAACCATGAAGAAGAAGTAGGAAGAAGAAAGAAAATCTTTTGAGTAGAAGTCCCGGCTGCAATAGAATCAGATTGAGGCTATGCATTATAGGATTCATAACTTTGCTTTGGAAAATAAGCCTTTCCAAAAGACAGTTAATAAGAAAGCTTTAGGAATCAAAAATTTAAAGCCCGAGAGAAAGGGAAAATATGATGCTCTCGTTCAAGCTTAAGAGTATGCAGAGCAAGTACTTGATGCTCTGCTAGTACAAAAAGATGTAGAAATTGGTGCAAAAAATGCCTAGGATAGAATTAAATCTGAAATAGAGCCTACTTTAGTTTGCTTCTATGCGAACATCATTAAGTTGGAAAATTTGAGGAGGCTTGATGAGGGATACCCCAAAGCGCTGGCCATCCCTGGAAGGAGATAGTCAAGCAAGAAATAGAGCATTCGGATGGGGTCGAGGTCGATAATGGTAAGTTAAAAGACGACCTCTTTAGTGATAAGGATTTAGATGCACTTATTATAGGCAAAATTATATTGGATGTCGAGGCTTCTGTTCCTATTGATGTACCTATTGGGATCCTTCTCTATTGCATTTCCAAAGATTTAGGTGAAAGTTCAACTCTTGCTTCTAAGGGATTTCGAACAGAGACTCCTATCGTAATAGCAGCTACTTCAACTATCATCATTTCTTCCACCATAAAGCCAGTTACTTCCAAGTCTCTTGTTTCTTCTTCAGGCATTACTACTACTCTAACTATCATAGTGATTTCAGCGATGAAAATTTCTTTGACATCCTCAGCTATATACAATACAACCCCAACAAGCCCAATTATACAGAGCCAGAATCTATTCAAAGGCTTCCATTTTTTATTCCAATTATAGTGGCTCCGTGGGGACTCCTTCATAAACTACCTATTCTTCTCCTGGAGGTATATCACTAGCCTCTCTCGTATTTGAGAAACTCCAGATATATCTCTTATAAAGGCTTTAACTTTAATTTTCACAATCAAGTTTCTGGTTTGCCACCTATTGTTCCTTTACCTGGAGTGTACATAGCATCTAGCCTCTAAGCTGTAATGGTCGAATTCACCATTGTGTCCACCCTAACTAATGTCCCAACCTCTTATTTGGTGTTATTTCTGGTCCTGGTGCCAAAAAGATTCATGCACTGGATGAAGAAGCTACAGATGAGACCCACATAGTTTAGGGCGATGATGATGTGACCATTACTGGGGCTACATAGCATAAATTTAGGCCCTCTACATCAGGGAGGCAGGCCACTCAATTTGAAAAGATTAAAAATGAAAAAAAAGAGAAGATGGATGATGTTTTTCCCTCTCTTTCGGTTTCCTTGCCTATACCACCATTTCCATTCCAGTTTCTACTCATGCAATGGCGAGCATTCAAGTTAAGGCTCCCAAGTCACTAGGAGATGATTCTAATTAAGAAAAGGATCCTAAAGGTTATCTATCTAACTAGAAAGAGGAGGTTAAATTTTGGAAGAGACCAACTTCATCCTCCCCCAAGTGAAAGAAGGGAAGGAAGAGGAAGAAGTGGAACACTTAGATGTTGTTTTAATGTTGTTATTTGTTTTAGCTTTTTTTATTTTACATGTGTGTATAGGTTGTTGTTGTGCGAGCATGGCCCCCACTTTTGCCTTTATAGTTCCTCGGTTGTTAATAAGATAACATTTCGTTTCAGATGTTCATCTTGTTTAGCCTATATACTTGGTTTAATTATGTCCATTATGATTGTATCTGAATCAACGAAATGTTATTATTCACCACAACTCTATACGTATCAATAATTTTTTACTATTTCTTAGTGTACTTCATAATTTTATTTTGTTTATCACTACTAAAATATTTTTTCATTGGCTAACAAAATTGTGATTGTTTGGTCATCTCTCTGGCATATCTTGTTTATCTTTGATCACGTTCATTTGAACAAAAATATAACTGAATTTTCACATCGCTTCCTATCTTCCGGAAGTGAAGCTTTGAACATCTATCTTTGGACATCTACGCTCGATCTTATAGATCTACAAGTATTGATTATAATAGGAATATGAGATTCAATCTCCTTCTGGTTCCTGTCTTCGAGACATAATGTTTTAGACGTCTGTCTTTAGGCATCACTATCAGACCTAGCCTATCTTCGAGCAATGGTTAAAGGTTGGAGGTATAAGGTGAATTGTCACAATTGACCTTAATGCAATTATACATCCATGATTCAATCATCGATCGAAGGAGTTCATTAGTACCTATCTTAGGGTACTTAGAGATCTGTATTTTCATAAAATAGAATATTCAATTTTTCCGTTGTTCACACGGCATAAAGTAAGGCTACGTATATAGTTCCATTGATGTCCAAAGCCTATACCTTTAATAGACACAAGAATAGTAGACTTTGCCTTATTATATTATATTCTAGTTAGATATTTACAAAGATACATCTAAGTGAAATAGCATCTCAAGTGCACGCTATTGCATGCTCTCGGAATTGAAATTCCATCAATAGTTACCATCATGAAAGTTCGGTTACCAAGCTTATATTCGATTACAAAAGGAACTTCCTAATTTGGGACAAGTGCTCAGGATTAGAAAAAACTCGTTTCAAAATGAGATCGCTAATCTCAAGGGTCCAATTCCTAATCCTAGCATTGAATTATTATGATACTCTTTTCTGGCAAGCAGTTACCATCAAACTAGATTCTTTTTTCTTCTCATCGATCATGTCAGGAGACTCAAGCAAGAGTTCCTTATTCATCTTAGGATTATAGTGAATGATGAGAAAGAACTTCTGATTTAATTGGAATCATAGCCTATGACCCATGGTCAAAGCGAATGGAGTATAGCCAGTTAGGGACTTGTGAGTCATTCAATAAACCCATAATGCTAGAGGCAATTCATCTACCCATTTACCCTTAGCCTTCGTCAATCTCTTCTTTGGGATGGATTTGATGATTTTATTCACCACCTCTACCCATATATTTTCTTAGGGACATGCTATGGCTGGAAATCTTTTCAATACGATATTTGTTGCATAAGTCTTTGACTTCAACGCTTTCGAATTAGGTTCCTTTGTCGGTTATAATCTTCTAAGGAACTCTAAATTGGCATATAATATTTTTCACCAAAAAGTTGCTTGCTTTCTTCATTGTGATCATGGCTAATGGTTCCGCTTCAGCCCACTTTATGGAATAATCAATTGCAATAATGGTGTACTTTACTGCTCCTTTCGACATCAATAGCACACTAATTATATCAAGTACCAAGACAGCAAATGGCAATGGGCTGACAATTTTTATAAGCACTATACATGAGGCTCTAGGAATCTTTACAAATATCTGGCACCTATTGCACTTTCTTATGTAATTAGCCGCATCCTAATTGACCATCGGCTAAAAATATGTATAGCGTAGAATCTTCCTTGCCAAAGTTTTCCCTCTAGTATGATCAGCACAACTTCCCTAATGTACATCGATCGGAATCTTCTTCCCTTCTTCCTTGCTGATACATCATAGTAGTAGAGGGGAGAATCCTCTCCTATATAGTACTCCTTCAAAGATAATAAATTGTGGTACATTCCTTAGAAGTTTTATTCGTTCATTCTTTCCATTCGAGAGAGTTCCCTTCAAACGTATTTCTTGATCTGAGTCATCCACGACTAATTTTCCACTTCAGCCTCCAAGATTCAATCGACATCCATTTAATCAATGGTTTAAGCTAAAAATACATCCATTATAACCAACTAATAAGACCTGCAACCCCAGAGCTGGCCGACTTGGCCAATGAATTAGCTTTTGGGTTCTTCTCTATGTGAATGTGCGTTATAGTGTAATATTTAATGTCAATTGGCAGTTCTAGAACCTTCATCGAGTAAGGGAGAAGTCTCACTCCTTTAGCCTAAAATTCCATCTTCACCTGAAAAACCACTAATTGAGAGTTGCTATATAAATGCAATGCTTTGACTCCTAATTTTTTTGCTACCTTGATCCCTGCAATCAGCACTCCATATTTAAATTCAATGTTCATTGTGGGAACCCCAAGCTTTATGGCATAATGGATTGTCTATTAATTCAAAGTTATTATGATCATCCCAGCCGTAAAGTTGCATCCATTGGACGTTCCGTCTGTATACGGTTTCCATTGAGCAAGTGGGATCACATCTTCTTTCGCTTCTCCATTCTAGGTGTAAACTCAATAATAAAATTAGCCAGTATCTATCTTGGTACTACCCGCCAAAGATTGTAGGTTATATTATACCGACTCAGCTCAACATTCCACTTTGGTAACCTTCTTAAAGTCTCGATCAGTGCAACATTTGTCTCAAAGGTTGATCGGTAAATACTTTTATCAATGAAACTGGAAGTAGGGCGCAACTTCCTTAACTCAATCAATAAGCAGTAAGCTGGCTTCTTTAACTTTAGATAATTTTTTTCTTCTTCGGCAAACTGCTTGCTGATGTAATATATGGACCATTAAATTCTAGATTCCTCATGCACCAGGACTGCTCTCATTCCATGAACTAACACTACTAAGTACACAAACAAGTCCTCTCCCTCCAAAAGCTTCGACAAGATTGGTGGTCTCTCCATGTGATCAATCTGACATTCCTCCATCCAGAAAAACTTCTCTTTCTCTTTCTTAAGGGCATCAAAGACCAATAAAAAATTATCAATTTCTTTTTAGATGAATCTGATAGAGTTAGAGGCAGGATCTAGGGGTAATTATGTAAATTTTTTTTACATATATCTAACTCGATAACTGTTCGAAATAAAAGGTGTTTTCTTTCTATTATATACTTGATATGTTGTGTTATATTAATTAATAAAGTTAAAAAAATATTTAGTAGAAAATCCATTACTGGTTTTTTTTGTCATAGTTGTTACAATGTGTTGTAATCATGGGTAATTTATCATAATAAATTAAACATATCATTCTAAATTTTCCAAGTCAAGATGTATCTAGACTGGATATCGCTGCATCCATTAAAACTAAAGTACGTATTGCTCTCTAAATATTGGGCAATGTCATACACATAACTGTTGGAGGCACCATAGAGTTACATACTAATAGTTATTAGATAACTATGGAATGACTCACTTAATAGTTTTCTATTATTTAATATAACTAAGGTCAAACAAAACATATCGCAGTAACAAAATTACACGGTTCTCTTGACTTTGAATACTATTGCTCTTTATTATGGAAGCTTTGCTTTGATTATAGTTAATTCATGGCATAGTGTTCATTGAACGATTATTGTTGGGTCAAGTGAAAGTATTGGAAATGAAACACCATTTAAGGAAGAATTCGTCTCCTCGGTTATATGAGGTTGGTATCATGGTCAACTGAAGTCAACTCGTAGTCATAATCTCTGACCGGAGTAGTATGGTTAATAATAATAATTATTATTAAACTAAGGACTTAGTGTTTAGAACATAGAGTCTAATATAGATGATATTGGAATTTTAACCATTATTAAATCCCATAAATCAAAAGTGATATAGTTTTGACGAGGAGCATTGGTGTAAATAATTGTCACCGCCAGGTAACGTTTAATTAAACAAAGTTAGATACTACTGATGCTAAAAGGGGATATATTTGGCCATAATGTCACACTGCTTGTTAAGCGATGTATGAACGTTAATATTCGAATTGTTCAATATTAATCACCGATCAAATTTACACCTAAGACTCATACAACTGAAACATTGAATACTTCTATTACCACCTGATTTAGCTAAATTATAATTTTATACATTAATTAAGTTAATCAATATTTATGAAATACTGATTATAAAATTTTATTCTATGTGTATTAAATAACATTAAATAGTGCGCATATAATAGTTATATAAACACTAATCGATATTGATACGCATTTAAATTGGATTTAAATACAACAAATATAATTTGGGCTTAAATGGTTTTGAGACCCAATTAGAGCTTGGTTTATGTGGCAATATGGCAGCAATAGGGTCAGCCATCTGATCGCTTCAAGGGAAGGTTTTGAGTGGAAAATAAGGAAGGAATGGGTAAGAGATAAAAGAGGATCTTGGTTCATTTTTTCCTCTCTTACATTTCCTTTATATAAGCCATCCTATCCTCACGTGAAAATTATTTTGGCTTCTCTTTCGACTACTATTATAGGCCGATCATCTCTCCTCTAAAGCTTCAAAATTCAAATATCAAAACATTAAATTAGAAATCGACTCGATCATCGACGGTAAAGCTGTTCGGGAGCTAACAAATTCTGGACTTGGAATTAGATACAAAGAGTTCCATTCTTCGTTTCAACGTGCAAACTTTGGGCTTTGACGAAAGGTCTTTTGCTAGTGTTATATTACATACTATTGTTTATATGATTATTGTTCTTTATGTTGCTTAGTTAGAATTATAACGAATCATTATATCGATGGATTGTCACATGTTGATGGTTATATATGTGTGTATGCGTGTATTTTATAAAATATTTTTATATATTATTGCTTGCATTATGCTCTCAGCCTAAAAAAATTATTTTATCTTGAAATTAAAATTAATGTTAAATGATTTTTAATTACTAAATCTAATTTTAAAACATTTACATAATATATTATATGTTTTAAATTGTTTAAAAAAAATATTTATATCAAAAGGGCTTTTGGATATAAAAAACAATTATTTTTCAAATATATATTGAATATATATATCTATATATACACACACAATTATTTAATCTGAAATTGACTATGCAAATAAAATAAAATGAATGTGTACATATATATATATATAAAAAATAAAAAATTATATATAATTTTATTCAATGCATTTTAGTTAATTTATTTTTAGAAATAAACTTTTATTTGTTTTATTTTAATTTTCTATATGATTTCATAATTAATAAAAGTTCTAGTAGAATGCGTATAAGCCAAAAGGAAATTTTAAAATATATATACATCTGGGTATGAGCTTTACATCAAATATATGTTAATATATAATAATTATTATTATTTATATCCATAGATATGTATAAAATTACAACTAAATATATACATATATATATATACATATATATATATATATATATATATATATATATATATATATATATATATATTGTACATACAAATTAATTAAAAAATCTATTTAATTTTCATTTTGTAATATATATAAATATATATGTATATTCTTAAAATTATTTTTAAAATAATATTTATAACAATTTTATCTTCATTTAATTTCATACACACATACATACATGCATGCATATATACATACATGCATATATATATATATATATATATATATATATATATATATTATAAATGCTTTAATTAAATTATCTGAAATTACTATTTCAAAGTATAAATATATTTTTACAACTTTATTTTACATAATTTTATTTACATAATAATTTAATGCACATACGTATGCACAATTAGGTAATAAATTTGAACACAAAATGGATTAACATGTCCGTTGCGGGCATGTCAAACCATGTACACATTATCCTATTACATGTGCACGTACACACATATGTGTATGTGAAACAAATTATATAATGTAAATTGTATAAAGCAAAACATTATTTATGAATTAAATAAAGTATTGCTTTTTATTTAAAAATAAAATTTAGAAAAGTTATAAATAAATATATACTTCGTACGCCCAATAAAGATCCAAAATGGTTAATGTTTTTAAAATTCACCCATTTACACCGTTGCGGGCCAGCGCGGTTCCAACAATGATAGCGAAGCAAAATAGCCTATGCGGTCTAAATTAGCAGTATTAGGGCTAAATTATTAAAGTCTACCCACATAGTAGGGTGTCTAGAAAAGTAGTGCCTAAGGTTGGATAAATGCTCTACTCTACCTAGCTACTAGCGTAGCCTGAAATGATGATGTAAGCCCAAAGGCTATTCCTAATATAAAGGCCCACATTGATTTGGGCATTGGGCTAATTTCAAATTTGTTTTGAAATTAAAATAAAAGTTTTAAATTTAGAAGTTAAATTTAAAATAAGAAAAATATTATAATATATATTTTCAAATTTTTTTGAAAACAAAATAAAAGTTTGAAATTTAAAATTACAAAATATTATAAAAGTTATAATATATTTTTTCAAAATGGTTGAAAATATTATAAAATTAATTTTGAAAATATTATTTATTTATAAGATAAATAAAATAAATGAATTAATTAAATAAGTCAATTAATATATATATATATATATATGCATAAGGGGCATTTCTCTAGAAGGACAAACTTTGCAGTTCAATTAGTTTCTATGACACACATCCATAGAAATTAATTTTAAGGCCAAAGTCAGCATAATAATTACTTTTAAGGTCAAAGTTGTTAGTCCGTAAGATGATGGTTTTGATGACAACAACCTTAGAATAGATTATAAAATATAAATACTAACATTATAAGTTTAGATATATATGTATATGTAGGATTTAACCATGCAGGTACGAAGAATGAAGACTGTATAGTATAGAGATTCAAGATATCAAGATTGAAGACTCATGAGTATCAAGATTATTAAGATTTCAAGAATTCAAGTAATTTATTCTTTAATTAGAAATTTTGTTAATACTCATAGAAAAGCACTGGCATATTAAAATCCAATTTATTCGTGGAATGGAAACCACTTTGAGCCTATTAAAGGGATGGAACCTTAAGTAGGATGGAACCTACGAAAAATCTAGTGGAACATTGTTTTGTATCCGCTAACTTTTTATTCAAAATGATTTTTTTTTCAAAATTATATCTTGTTTTCAAAATGATTTAAAACATTCCTTTTAAAAGCATCAAAAACCTCTATCCTGATTTTAAACAATTTTAGCCTCAAAATCACCTTTAATTTCAAAGTCAAAATACTTCTAATTTTAAACTATCTTTTAATATAATGTATTTAACTTTTAAATATTTATACTTAGATTTAAATATCAAATTATAGTTCAATTCTATATATATTATTCTCTATATTTACTTATGAATTTTAACTATAGTGAAGTATATTTATAAAGTTTAAAATAGTTTTAATTTAAAAGTTATTTTCAAAGAAAATCAAAACACCAAAAAATCCTTTGGGATGTCGACATGCCCAAGTACCCCATGGTGTCAGTTGAGTTTAAAATTTAAATTTCAAAAGAAGTGTATATTCATCATAACTCTTCACAAATGGACATGACTGTTGTTCTTCTATAAATAGGGGTCAGTTTCAACGAATCTGATATTAGATTTTCTAGTTTTTCACTTCTCTTCTTCTTCCACTTTTCTTAATACATATTCTTACCATTACCCTGCCGAAATCAACATTGAATCGAACTCGATCATTCGTATTTGATTCTCCATTACTCTCTCAACAAGATCCTCAGTGCTATTCAGAGTTATAGGCTTTTTGTAATCAACTTAGCGAGAAAAGGTGTGATTGTAGCCTTGAAAATCAATCAAGCGAGATAAGGTGTGATTGTAGCCTTGGGAAATCATTTGGGTGAGCTTGTTGCCCATAAAATCAAGGGGGTGGACTTGTTGCCCGGAAAATCAAGTATCTCTACCCAGAGGATTGTGATTCTGGAGGGTGTACCTCGTAGCCTTGAAATCGAGGGTGTAATTGTAAAAGATTGCTTTTGAAAAGAAATCTGTACTTGTGTGCGGGAATGGATATAGGGTAACTCCGAACCAGTATAAAATCCGATGTGTTCTTTCCTTTACTGCTTTTTATTTTATTTCTGCATCTGTATTTGTTTCTGTGATCATATCTATACTTGTATATTGCGTACATCTGTGTATAAATCAACATAAACTAAAAAAAATTAGTACTTTTTTATAAACACTATTCACACCCCTCTAGTGTTAAGTCTAGCCTTAAGATCTGTAATCCGCATTTCTCACAATTGGTATCAGAGCAAGGTTTTCAAAGTTTCATAATCTGATTTTTGAAAAGTTTTCAAAATGGCTACCGACACTGGTACTGTTACTAACACTAGTATTCCTGTCAAAAGTTCATTTGTAGAAGGTCAGTCTACTGTCAGACCACCACTTTTTAATGGCAGTAACTATGCATATTGGGCATGTAGGATGAAAATATATTTGCAATCTATAGGATTAGATACTTGGAATATTACACAAACTGAATATTCTGAACCTACAACTGATTTTGCACAGTGGACTGCTGAGCAAAAGACTGTTGCACAAAATAATTCTATGGCAATGAATATTTTGTTTTGTTCACTAGATAAAAATGAATTCAATAGAGTGTTAGTTTGTTAGTCTGCATATGAAATACGAAAAACTTCGCAAGTTACCCACGAAGGAACAAGCAAAGTTAAACAGACCAAAATTTCCATGCTCACAAATCAGTTTCAATTATTTAAAATGAATCCTAATGAGTCTATTTCAGATATGTATAGTAGATTTCAGGATATTGTGCATTCTCTGATATCTTTGGGAAAGGAATTTTCTGAAGAAGATTAAGTCAGAAAGATTTTAAATTCTCCTACTCCAGAATGGGATCAAAAGACACTTGCTATCGAAGAGGAAAATGACATCAGTACTTTAAAGATAGAAGAATTAATTGAAAATCTAATGTCGTATGAAGTTCAATTGATCGGGAGAAGAGAAATCAAAATATCTAAAATGAAATCAATGGCATTCAATGCATTGACTGATGGATCAGATTCAAACAGCGATAATGATGAAGAGATAGCCTTGATGACCAAAAATTTAGGAAATTCCTGAAATACAGAAAGATGAATAATCTCAAGAGAAACAACTATAAGAACTCTGGAAATCAGAATATAGTGCCAAACAATGTGAAATGTTTCAACCGCGATGAACCAGGCCACATCAAAAGAGACTGTCTGTATCCAGATAGGCAAAATCCTCCTATGAACAATAATCCAGCAAAGAAACGAAAGCGTGCATTTACTGCTACTCTAGATAACTCAGACTCGTCCTCAAGTGATGATGGTCAGAAGACAGATAATTCGAATTGTGTTTCACAGCAGTTCACGACTCTGACGAATTCAGATAAACGGACTCAGAAAAAGGTACACATTTACAATATAATTAGTTGAAATTGCTTGCTTAGAATTAGATGTTTGATTGCTTGATTGATTGATTTTGAATTGGTGTGTTGTGTGAATTTTAAAAATTTATTTTCTATTTATTATTGTTATTTATTTATTTATTTTATATTATTATTTTTTAATAGTATAATAATACTTTATGAAATATATTATTAATCCAATAATATTTCAGAAATATATAATAAAGTATATATATTTATTAGAGAAATTAGAAAAAATAATTCACAAAAATTCATCGGCACATGTCGACATGGTCCCTACCATGATGCCGACATGGGTACCGGAATTTGAATTTCAAATTTTGAATTCAAATGTTTGAATTTTCCTCCATCTTTTCACTTCATTCAATTCTCTGAAAAGCTAACTTTTGACCAGAGAATATGTCCTTTGAGAATCTATTTATTCACTATATTTTATCATATCTTTTCACTCTCATTTTCAAATTCAAACTCTCTCTTCATAACTTCAAGCTCTCTACTCTCTACTTTAATGGCTTCTTCAAGCAACCCCTCCACCATGAGAATTTCCAGAAAAATAAAAGAGCAACTATTCAATGTCCGGAGGTAATAAAAGCATACATCAATTATGCTAATTATGCCAAAGTCCATCTCGGAAAATTTGCTATTTTTCAACATTTCTCTTCTTATGAACTTGATTCTCGTTTTGCAAACAATGGAGTTCTTAGTCTTATTGATGCTTCTCAAAATGATTTTGTTTATTATCCAAATCTTGTCAAAATTTCCTATGCTAATTTAAACCGTGGGTTTTATCATGGAAATGAAGATGAAATTGGAGTATTGTCAATGGCACTAGAATTGTTTTGAATTATGATCTTTTGGGTACCATTCTCAATTGCAAGTGTACGGGAATGGATCTTTCTAATTTTAAAATCGATGAAAATGATCATGAGACATTTCATCACATTTTCGAAGGGAATGATAATTTTGAATTCAAAAATCGAAATTTTCGACCAAAGGCAAGAGTTGTCAATCTTCTTTTGCAACATACTTTGACCCCAAGATCGGGGAATTTTAACAATCCTACTTCAAAAGTTTGCAAAGCACTTTTGTCTATTTTTGAAAATTATGACATAAATTGGGTGCAAGTTATTTTGGATGAACTTTGTCCTAAAAATCTTGAAATGGGTGAGAATACTTTGTATCATGGAATTTATCTCACTCGGATTTTTAACTATTTTAGAGTGGATTTCAAAGAAGAAGAACTTATTTCTAGAAAAGTTTTCAATCATTCCAACATTTCGCTTTTGAAAATTCCATTTGTTTTTCAACCTTATGAGACCCTTGCCGAAAAGAAAGAGCGTTTGCCTCATGAGGTAATGGAAGAAGAGGAAGAGGAAGAAGAGGAAGAAGGGGATGAAATGGAAATTGAAGAAGAAGAAGGTGAAACCTCTTTGTAAGGCATCGACTATCCCCCTAATCCATCCACCAAAACCCTTCTCAAAAACCAAAAGACAATTGTTGAGAATCAACGGATTCTTAAACGATCCGTTAGTAAGAAGTTGGACAAAATTTCATCCAAGATGAACAAGTTCATTTCCAAAGTCAGCAAGAAACTTGGACTTTCTTCATTATCTTCATCCTCTAACTAGTTTTATCTTTTCGTATCTTGTTGTATGTGTTTTAGCTTGTTTTATTTCAAAAGTTCATGTAGTGTCATATGTTTAATCATTGTATCATCTTAGTATGCAATGAAATGAAATTTCCTTTCTGTTATCTAGTTTATCTTATCTCCAAATCAAATGTTAGTTTATTATATAAATATATGTATACACAATTATTCATAAAATCTAGCTAGTCGTATTTTTTCACTAACCCATGTCGACATACCCCCTATGACCATGTCGACATGTACTGGTCAGAAATGACAATTCATTTTGAATTTGAAATTTGAATGACAACCATATGTCTATTCATTTCAAACGAATTGCTACACCTATATATACCTATTTCTTCTAGAATTCTTCATTGAAAATTATTTCCTATCGTCTAATTCTTCATTTCTTTCACAAATTCAACTATGGATAATCCATTTCATAATTTATCCAAAAATCTTGAAGAAACTCTAAACTCGTTCAAGAGTATTCTCTCGTTCATTCTTCATAACCAGCGACACTTAGAATTGAGTCAAATGCAGATGATCAAGGAGCAAGAAAGGCATTTCGATGCAATAAAATGGATGATTTCCTCCCTACACAAGGATGATAACGAAGCACATCCTCCAGTCTCTCTGACCAACGACAATGAAAATTGGGATGCTATTAAGGCAGACCCAATCTTTGGAGAAGAAGGATGGGTGGAAGTTCCACATAAATTTGATTTTATTTGTTTGCTTTGTTTGAATTGTTTGTTTGAATTAATTTGATTTGGTTTGGATTGATACTTGGTGTGGATTGATTGGTTTAATGTTTGCTATTCAAAACATGTATATATATATACACATTGAAATGTATATAATCCTTGATTAATTATCATGTTCATAAGGAATAATTATCCGTTCCATTGTATAGTTTATTAATGCAGGTACAAGAATGAGGGGGGGTTTGTTTTTTGTTGATGACAAAGGGGGAGAAGTATAAAATAGGGTAATTAGGCCTAGATTAAGGGGGAGTTATTAGTTTTAGGGGGAGTTATTAGGATATAAGTAATATTTTATAAACAAAGGTTGTCATCATCAAAAAGGGGGGATTGTTAGTCCGTGAGATGATGGTTTTGATGACAACAAACTTAGAATAGATTATAAAATATAAATACTAACATTATAAGTTTAGATATATATGTATATGCAGGATTTAACCATGCAGGTACTAAGAATGAAGACTATACAGTATAGAGATTCAAGATATCAAGATTGAACACTCATGAGTATCAAGATTATCAAGAGTTCAAGAATTCAGGTAATTTATTCTTTAATTAGAAATTTTGTTAAAACTCGTAGAAAAGCACTGGCATCTTAAAACCCAATTTATTCGTGGAATGGAATCCACTTCGAGCTTATTAAAGGGATGGAACCCTAAGTAGGATGGAACCTACGAAAAATCTAGCGGAACATTGTTTTGTATCCGCTAACTTTTTATATAAAATGATTTTTTTTTTCAAAATTATATCTTGTTTTCAAAATGATTTCGAAACCTTCCTTTTAAAAGCATCAAAAACCTCTATCCTGACTTTAAACAATTTTAACCTCAAAATCACCTTTAATTTCAAAGTCAAAATACTCCTGATTTTAAACTATCTTTTAATATAATATATTTAACTTTTAAATATTTATACTTAGATTTAAATATAAAATTATAGTTAAATTCTATATATATATTATTCTCTATATTTACTTATGAATTTTAACTATAGTCGAGTATATTTATAAAGTTTAAAATAGTTTTAATATAAAAGTTATTTTCAAAGAAAATCAAAACACCAAAAAATCCTTTGGGATGTCCACATGCCCAAGTACCCAATGTTGACATGGTGTCAGTTGAGTTTAAAATTTAAGTTTCAAAAGAAGTGTCTATTCGTCATAACTCTTCACGAATAGACATGACTGTTGTTCTTCTATAAATAGGGGTCAGTTTCAACGAATTTGATATTAGATTTTCTGGTTTTTCACTTCCTTCTTCTTCCACTTTTCTTAATACATATTCTTACCATTACTCTGCCAAAATTAACATTGAATCAAACTCGATCATTTGTAATTTGATTCTCTATCACTCTCTCAACAAGATCCTCGGTGCTATTCAGAGTTATAGGCTTTCTGTAATCAACTTAGCGAGCAAAGGTGTGATTGTAGCCTTAAAAATCAATCAAGCGAGATAAGGTGTGATTGTAGCCTTGGGAAATCAATTGGGTGAGCTTGTTGGATGTAGAATCAAGTGGGTGAACTTGTTGCTCGGAAAATCAAGTATCTTTACCCAGAGGATTGTGATTCTGGAGGGTGCGCCACGTAGTCTTGAAATCGGGGGTGTAATTGTAAAAGATTGCTTTTGAAAAGAAATCTGTACTTGTGTGCGGGACTGGATGTAGGGTAACTCCGAACCAGTATAAAATCCGGTGTGTTCTTTCCTTTACTGCTTTTTATTTTATTATTGCATCTGTGTTTGTTTCTGTGATCATATCTATACTTGTATATTGCGTACATCTGTGTATAAATCAACATTAACTCAAAAAGATTTAGTAATTCTTTATAGACACTATTCACCCCCCCTCTAGTGTTAACTCTAGCTTTAAGATCCGTAATCCGCATTTCTCACAAAAGTCAGCAGTCCAATTTCTTTCAAGGACATAATTTCATACGTTTTTAGGCCTTAGAAACAAATTATTTTGCATCTTGTCCTCAAAAGTAATTATTTCAGTTGTGTGTCCTAAAAACTAATTGCACTTGCTAAAGAGGACCTTGTGGCTAATTTCCACTATGCATAATATAAAATGATATATGTTATGCTGTCTTGAATTAGTTGAGACAATATGAGTATACATATGTTGTACATAAAATAATATATAAGTCAAATAAAGTACAAAAGTTATACAATAATAAAATTTGTGTAGTATAAATGTATAGATTAAAGGTGGAATATTAAAGCAACAATAAATAGACTTAAGGAATAAATACATATGTAAAAGTACGTATACCGTGATTTCAAATGTGTCTGACACTTGAATCACGAGGGTATTTCATAAAAAATACGTTATTCCACAAGTCGATGTCACATGATATAATATATTAAAGATTGTAAATCTTGAATATAAAGTTATCCTCTACCATTTATAAATTAATAAATTACTTGCATGTTCTTTAGTTTTTGAGCTTTCCTCAAGCGAGAGATGTTATGTGTAGTATTATTAATGTATAGGCTAGAAGAGGTAGGATACTTATGTATATTTGTCTTAAGGTGTGTATAGTATACTTAGACCACCACAAAATGGTGGGTATGAGTGAATAATCTCTCTTTACTTGTTGAGCTTTCCTCAAGGTAAAAATGTGATTAGGATAAGGAACCATAGATTATGAGTTGTATATGATACAACTGATAAGGAGTTATCCATCGTACATAGGAGTATGATTTGTTAAGCTTTCCTTAAGGTCAGGATCCCAAGATATACGAATCCTAACACCCACCAGTGAAGTCAAAGTATTCTATGTTTTGTCTCAAGGTTTAGAGAAACATAAAAGTCCAGTAAAATGGTTTTTAACCTTTCTAATATTGTAAGAACATCTGCTATGTATAACTAAAGTAATCTACTTCAATAAATTTGTGCAATTAACATCATTGATAAAATGTTTATTAATTAAAATATAAAAATGAAATGATTAATATAGACAAAGAGAAATATAAAATACACTTACCAATAAACCAATCAACAATACAAATACTTCGAAATTCACATTACATAAACCACAGTTCTATATCACTTTTGATGAAAAATCATTTTTAATGCCTGAAATTGTTATACTCAAAATTTCCATTGAATTATTCTCTAAAGCTCAAATTTAACATCATAAAATATTTATTACTATGTTTACAATATAATTACACTTTACCATAATCTCCCAAAATAAAAACTTTATTCTCAATATTCATAAAATACTACTAAAATTTCAAAATTACTCCTAGTTTCATAAGATTCTTTAATTATCTACTACACTTTCTTTCGAAAACATTTCTCAAAATACTGGTTATTCAAAAAATAATTTTCTCAGAATAATCATTTAATTAAGCTTTTCAATGCCACATAATTTTAAAAATCATTTTAGGTTGGAAACACACACACAGAGATACATACATACATACATATATATATCACAGTACCTCAAACCACATATATATATCCACCCCATACACTCATGTCACAAGCAATCAAATATAACATGGCAAGCAGATAATCATAGCATCACATAATAACCAATTTCGAATTCTAATAAAAAAACATACAGATGATGCCTGGCCATCAATTTCTAGCGGCTTACTTCGTCGAATGGCTGTGGTGTTCATTATGTGATCAACATTGTCTCACCATCGACTTCAACTACCCACTAATGCTTGACGACCGCAATCATCATCTAAAATATACATATAATATATAACATATGAAAATGTAACTTTATTATCTTTAAAATAAGTTCTTAAATTCATCAAAATAATAACATATTATATATAAATTTCCGAATCAAAACAATTTCAAAAACATCAAAATTTTATACACCTCTTCATAACATATAATTATGAAAACAAAATTTCAAAATAAGATTTCTTTTATCAAAATACTTTATATCACTTCTTAGATCTCTACCTAAATCTTTTACAAAACATAGCTCAAATTATCTCTTTAAAATATCATTATCCTTTCCAAAAATCTTTCTTCCTTAAAATATTATTTCATTCAAACAGTAATTCTGTATTTTCTAGGATATTATGCTCATTTAAAAATATTCTTCATAACATACTAATCTTTTTTCAAAACATTAAATATAACTTTCCTTGAAATATCATTTTAAAACATTGATTTCCTCACAGCTCAAAATATTTTACTTCTTTTTAAAATATTACATAACTTTTCAATGCCTTCCAAAAACATTTCAAAATTTCAAAAAATTTTTTTACGTTTTCATAGCTTTTCAAAACTTCGTGTCCAAATGTATCGTCCTGATGTTTAGGAATCTATATCTATAATGTTGATCGGGCTATCGACCAAAATTCTAAAAGCACTCAACGGACAATTTAACGTTAAAAAATTTCTTCGCATAAATACATTTCTCTGCTTTAAGGTAGCTATCATATGAAATAACTGTATGAAAAATTAAAACATTTTTTTAACACCATATAAAGACATATACCTTTATCTAAATGGTTCTACAAAATATCTTCGCTTGCTTTAAAACACATTATAAATAATTTTATAAGAGTACTTCCCAAGAGTAATTTACTTACAAAAATCCAAACATCACTAATCTTCCATCATACAATAGGTATGCAAGTTTTTACCTTTATTTTTATTTTATCACATTTTAAATTTTACATAAAAACAAATCATTTTACTTTTTTCCATAAAAATATTCAGTTTTAGTTTAAGATATTCCAAATTTCAATTATCCCATGCGGTAACTTCATAACCAAAGGCACCGTCGGGTCTTAAATATTTAACTTACATGGGTTCACACCTTGAGTGAGAGCTCCTACTGAGCACCATACTCAAAGCAGATTCCCTAACTAAATCATCCATTAATCAATGCAACCAAATAACCTAACTACTCAATAGGAATTGATCCATCAAATTCCACTACGCACTATGATCCTTAATGAGTCAGTGTTCTACATACAAAGCCACACCAAAGTCTTAAATTTATCAACTGATCCGACACTGCAAGTCAAATTGACAACATCTACCTTCAGATCCTTAAGAACTACTCAATATCTCATATAGAGATTTACATTCAGAATGGTAGAAATGATATATATATATATATATATATATATGTATGTATGTATGTATGTATGTATGTATGTATGTATGTATGTATGTATGTATATGTAGTAAGAAAATACAAGTACGTCCCTCGATGATTACCCCAGTAATCACCGTATATATGTAATATGTATACACGTATTCTCCCTTATTGTAGGGTAACTACCCAATACACCCAAGAGGACATGGACTCTAAGTCTCATCTAAGGCCATGACTCATACCCCATATATATAACATACTGTTCTAAACCTGCTCTGATACCTATTGTAATGTCTTTCAAAGGTATGGGCTCTGTTATGTCCATCACAGGTACCTCAGATACACTGGTTTTACGGCTAGCCTCTTGACTGTCACAACTAACCCTAAACAGGATGTGTTGGGGTAAGAGTCAAAGCTTTGTTATTGATCACAATGTGAAAATCCCTTATCACGCTGCTCTCAGCAATAACCAGCTCTGATACCAACTATAAAACCCCACCTCTATACTCATACTACGAAATAGTATTATTAGGTAATATTGTCTGATAATACCAAGAAGAAGGCATATTTGTCTAACATTGGCACGTATTCAAAAATAAAAAACAATCCAACTATATGTACACAGTATCGACACAAAGCAACAAACATGTGTGTTTGCAGGATGGAAAAATATACAATATAAATCAAATAATATAGAGAACATGGAATCACTAACATAATGATAATATATAATAGAAATATACACAAATCTTATAGGATAAAAAAGTCATATTCTCACTATCTCAAATATACAATAAATGACCAATAAACAACATAAAGACATATACATGAGGTAAAATAATACAAAATGATACATAATAATACTCTATCCTCCATCTGTTCCCAACATCCACAAACCGATCATCTTGTCCCTGAACCTAAAATGTGTCACACTAAACCAAGTATTATATAAATAACACACGGGTTAGACTATGTCTAAAATGAAGGTGTCAATGTACCTCTATAATATGTTGTCATAAACTAATGTGAGGGCAACTCAAAGTAGAAACGTATCATGAAACATGTATAAACAATGTCACCCATATAGAAAAGCAAGTCAAACCACATACCAGACGAATAACATCATATGGGTGAAATAATCCAGGCATCCAAATATCATCAAGTATATAAGGTCACAAACTAAATAGGACATGCTCTCGGTAATGCCCAAGATTATCTCTCGGATAATCGTAAAGTACACATACCCAGGTGCATCATAATGAACACACATAAAACATACACAAACAATCATCCAAATCATACATACAAGAAATATGAATATGGCATACCCTCGGTAGCCATGGTCATCTCTTAGATAATCATAAAGATAGGAACATGGTCTAAATCCATTCTCTTAGCATCTCTAGGTATCCTCAATGGCAATATAATCAATATATATGGGTTACACATCTATATGGACACACATTCCAATAATTGATCAAGGAGATCTATAATCACATAAGGATCATGCTGACATTTAGTCTTGTAGTAATCATCTTGGTTCTAAGATAAAAAATAATCAAATGGTCTCTCAGAACTTTATCATCTATTCAACTCTCGGCATCATAGATATCAACACGGCTCTCTGTCTGATGGGTTTTAACTCTATAATAACAGTATTAGCATTAGTTCCAATAAACGATTTGAATGGCTCTCGGACGCATCTATAACGATCTCATATAGGTGAACAAGTGGTGTCTACATCAATAATAACTAGAGGGGAGACTGACATCCCTTAGCCTGCTTCAAGTGCCTTCCTCACATGCTGTCAACGCTACTCCTAAAATCATCGGTTACCATGCCGACCATCGTGACCCAATATCCATTAAATGCACTATGATCATAACCCCACAAGTGACCTAATGTTAACCGACTGCTAGCCTTGGTGACATGGGGTGGCGGCTCTCAGCCATATAGACATCAAAAGGTGTGCCACGAATTCAAGGTACGACCCCATAATCAGGCAACAAGGAAGGATACTAGCCAATCTGGTTCAGTCTATGATGTATAATAGGAGTATACACACAATAAATAGACACTCTTATGGCTCTCAGCCTACTCACTCCTAGTTCGCATAATCGTAAATATCTCGTAGACATGACCCTATCAAGTGACATCTACTTACAAAGAGTAATCAAACAAGTATCAGCTTGGACGTCCCATGCCACCCAATGTTACTTGAACATTCACTCAATGCTCCTAAACTACACTCACCTATATCCGACATAATAATATTCTATATAGCGTGTCAAAGAATAATCGGATAAATATTCAAATGCCCTATTCTAAATGGTATTACTATTTTGTTTATTCTAATTGCTCGTTACATACAACTAATACAACCATGGCACACACATACACATATTTCGAAAGAAATATAAATGTAATAATTTATAAAAATATATTTATAGTTAATAAAACCATTTATAGTTTTTACATCGATGAAACAATTAAATTTTCCATTTTCTATAAAACAGATAGAAATTTAATATTTATAAATTACCTTTGAAAATCCATTTCTATGTTTTTAAATCCTTAGAAATAGCTTACAAGACCAAATATCACCTATAACAGTCATTTTATAATTTTATATAATTAAATAAGATTTTAAAATAAATTTTATTATATCCAAAACAATTTATCTTATTTCAAAACCATAAAATACATTTTCCAAAACTTAAGATTAAATTTGAAACTCATGAAATATACATTGAAAATCATAAAGTATTAATTAGAAACCAATTTAGATTTTTTTTTGAATTTTATAAGATTTTAAAGATATACTAAAACTAAACAATATTTTCCTTGATAAATCAACAATCTTAAATAAGTAATTAATATTCAATTTTAAAATAAACTATTCCACAAAAATAATTTCATATTTGCAATTCGTCAATTTTCTACTATCAAAATCATATTTTTATTTAATTTTAAAAAAAAAAATTTCTTTTGGACTACGTGTGCATTGCCTGGAACCATTGTTCCAGGCCTTACACCGGTGCACCGGTCCTACGAGACTGGTCCAACGGTCGATGAACTGAAATGATGGTTCTAGATCGTGCATCACAATTTTATGTGGCTTCGGCCGCTATTGATAACTTTATATTAACCTTATATACCTGCTAAAGTATACACTATCATCCAATCATCCAAATGCACATCAAAGTAACGCAAATCAATCATGAAGCAAGCACACTTAGGTTTCAAAATAAATGTGCACTAATTCAATTTCACATACACTAACATATAACACAAAATGGATTAACATGTCTCTAGTGGATATCTTGTTCACACGGCATAAAGTAAGGCTACGTATATAGTTCCATTGATGTCCAAAGCCTATACCTTTAATAGACACAAGAATAGTAGACTTTGCCTTATTATATTATATTCTAGTTAGATATTTACAAAGATACATCTAAGTGAAATAGCATCTCAAGTGCACGCTATTGCATGCTCTCGGAATTGAAATTCCATCAATAGTTACCATCATGAAAGTTCGGTTACCAAGCTTATATTCGATTACAAAAGGAACTTCCTAATTTGGGACAAGTGCTCAGGATTAGAAAAAACTCGTTTCAAAATGAGATCGCTAATCTCAAGGGTCCAATTCCTAATCCTAGCATTGAATTATTATGATACTCTTTTCTGGCAAGCAGTTACCATCAAACTAGATTCTGTTTTCTTCTCATCGATCATGTCAGGAGACTCAAGCAAGAGTTCCTTATTCATCTTAGGATTATAGTGAATGATGAGAAAGAACTTCTGATTTAATTGGAATCATAGCCTATGACCCATGGTCAAAGCGAATGGAGTATAGCCAGTTAGGGACTTGTGAGTCATTCAATAAACCCATAATGCTAGAGGCAATTCATCTACCCATTTACCCTTAGCCTTCGTCAATCTCTTCTTTGGGATGGATTTGATGATTTTATTCACCACCTCTACCCATATATTTTCTTAGGGACATGCTATGGCTGGAAATCTTTTCAATACGATATTTGTTGCATAAGTCTTTGACTTCAACGCTTTCGAATTAGGTTCCTTTGTCGGTTATAATCTTCTAAGGAACTCTAAATTGGCATATAATATTTTTCACCAAAAAGTTGCTTGCTTTCTTCATTGTGATCATGGCTAATGGTTCCGCTTCAGCCCACTTTATGGAATAATCAATTGCAATAATGGTGTACTTTACTGCTCCTTTCGACATCAATAGCACACTAATTATATCAAGTACCAAGACAGCAAATGGCAATGGGCTGACAATTTTTATAAGCACTATACATGAGGCTCTAGGAATCTTTACAAATATCTGGCACCTATTGCACTTTCTTATGTAATTAGCCGCATCCTAATTGACCATCGGCTAAAAATATGTATAGCGTAGAATCTTCCTTGCCAAAGTTTTCCCTCTAGTATGATCAGCACAACTTCCCTAATGTACATCGATCGGAATCTTCTTCCCTTCTTCCTTGCTGATACATCATAGTAGTAGAGGGGAGAATCCTCTCCTATATAGTACTCCTTCAAAGATAATAAATTGTGGTACATTCCTTAGAAGTTTTATTCGTTCATTCTTTCCATTCGAGAGAGTTCCCTTCAAACGTATTTCTTGATCTGAGTCATCCACGACTAATTTTCCACTTCAGCCTCCAAGATTCAATCGACATCCATTTAATCAATGGTTTAAGCTAAAAATACATCCATTATAACCAACTAATAAGACCTGCAACCCCAGAGCTGGCTGACTTGGCCAATGAATTAGCTTTTGGGTTCTTCTCTATGTGAATGTGCGTTATAGTGTAATATTTAATGTCAATTGGCAGTTCTAGAACCTTCATCGAGTAAGGGAGAAGTCTCGCTCCTTTAGCCTAAAATTCCATCTTCACCTGAAAAACCACTAATTGAGAGTTGCTATATAAATGCAATGCTTTGACTCCTAATTTTTTTGCTACCTTGATCCCTGCAATCAGCACTCCATATTTAAATTCAATGTTCATTGTGGGAACCCCAAGCTTTATGGCATAATGGATTGTCTATTAATTCAAAGTTATTATGATCATCCCAGCCGTAAAGTTGCATCCATTGGACGTTCCGTCTGTATACGGTTTCCATTGAGCAAGTGGGATCACATCTTCTTTCGCTTCTCCATTCTAGGTGTAAACTCAATAATAAAATTAGCCAGTATCTATCTTGGTACTACCCGCCAAAGATTGTAGGTTATATTATACCGACTCAGCTCAACATTCCACTTTGGTAACCTTCTTAAAGTCTCGATCAGTGCAACATTTGTCTCAAAGGTTGATCGGTAAATACTTTTATCAATGAAACTGGAAGTAGGGCGCAACTTCCTTAACTCAATCAATAAGCAGTAAGCTGGCTTCTTTAACTTTAGATAATTTTTTTCTTCTTCGGCAAACTGCTTGCTGATGTAATATATGGACCATTAAATTCTAGATTCCTCATGCACCAGGACTGCTCTCATTCCATGAACTAACACTACTAAGTACACAAACAAGTCCTCTCCCTCCAAAAGCTTCGACAAGATTGGTGGTCTCTCCATGTGATCAATCTGACATTCCTCCATCCAGAAAAACTTCTCTTTCTCTTTCTTAAGGGCATCAAAGACCAATAAAAAATTATCAATTTCTTTTTAGATCACAATGTGAAAATCCCTTATCACGCTGCTCTCAGCAATAACCAGCTCTGATACCAACTATAAAACCCCACCTCTATACTCATACTACGAAATAGTATTATTAGGTAATATTGTCTGATAATACCAAGAAGAAGGCATATTTGTCTAACATTGGCACGTATTCAAAAATAAAAAACAATCCAACTATATGTACACAGTATCGACACAAAGCAACAAACATGTGTGTTTGCAGGATGGAAAAATATACAATATAAATCAAATAATATAGAGAACATGGAATCACTAACATAATGATAATATATAATAGAAATATACACAAATCTTATAGGATAAAAAAGTCATATTCTCACTATCTCAAATATACAATAAATGACCAATAAACAACATAAAGACATATACATGAGGTAAAATAATACAAAATGATACATAATAATACTCTATCCTCCATCTGTTCCCAACATCCACAAACCGATCATCTTGTCCCTGAACCTAAAATGTGTCACACTAAACCAAGTATTATATAAATAACACACGGGTTAGACTATGTCTAAAATGAAGGTGTCAATGTACCTCTATAATATGTTGTCATAAACTAATGTGAGGGCAACTCAAAGTAGAAACGTATCATGAAACATGTATAAACAATGTCACCCATATAGAAAAGCAAGTCAAACCACATACCAGACGAATAATATCATATGGGTGAAATAATCCAGGCATCCAAATATCATCAAGTATATAAGGTCACAAACTAAATAGGACATGCTCTCGGTAATGCCCAAGATTATCTCTCGGATAATCGTAAAGTACACATACCCAGGTGCATCATAATGAACACACATAAAACATACACAAACAATCATCCAAATCATACATACAAGAAATATGAATATGGCATACCCTCGGTAGCCATGGTCATCTCTTAGATAATCATAAAGATAGGAACATGGTCTAAATCCATTCTCTTAGCATCTCTAGGTATCCTCAATGGCAATATAATCAATATATATGGGTTACACATCTATATGGACACACATTCCAATAATTGATCAAGGAGATCTATAATCACATAAGGATCATGCTGACATTTAGTCTTGTAGTAATCATCTTGGTTCTAAGATAAAAAATAATCAAATGGTCTCTCAGAACTTTATCATCTATTCAACTCTCGACATCATAGATATCAACACGGCTCTCTGTCCGATGGGTTTTAACTCTATAATAACAGTATTAGCATTAGTTCCAATAAACGATTTGAATGGCTCTCGGACGCATCTATAACGATCTCATATAGGTGAACAAGTGGTGTCTATATCAATAATAACTAGAGGGGAGACTGACATCCCTTAGCCTGCTTCAAGTGCCTTCCTCACATGCTGTCAACGCTACTCCTAAAATCATCGGTTACCATGCCGACCATCGTGACCCAATATCCATTAAATGCACTATGATCATAACCCCACAAGTGACCTAATGTTAACCGACTGCTAGCCTTGGTGACATGGGGTGGCGGCTCTCAGCCATATAGACATCAAAAGGTGTGCCACGAATTCAAGGTACGACCCCATAATCAGGCAACAAGGAAGGATACTAGCCAATCTGGTTCAGTCTATGATGTATAATAGGAGTATACACACAATAAATAGACACTCTTATGGCTCTCAGCCTACTCACTCCTAGTTCGCATAATCGTAAATATCTCGTAGACATGACCCTATCAAGTGACATCTACTTACAAAGAGTAATCAAACAAGTATCAGCTTGGACGTCCCATGCCACCCAATGTTACTTGAACATTCACTCAATGCTCCTAAACTACACTCACCTATATCCGACATAATAATATTCTATATAGCGTGTCAAAGAATAATCGGATAAATATTCAAATGCCCTATTCTAAATGGTATTACTATTTTGTTTATTCTAATTGCTCGTTACATACAACTAATACAACCATGGCACACACATACACATATTTCGAAAGAAATATAAATGTAATAATTTATAAAAATATATTTATAGTTAATAAAACCATTTATAGTTTTTACATCGATGAAACAATTAAATTTTCCATTTTCTATAAAACAGATAGAAATTTAATATTTATAAATTACCTTTGAAAATCCATTTCTATGTTTTTAAATCCTTAGAAATAGCTTACAAGACCAAATATCACCTATAACAGTCATTTTATAATTTTATATAATTAAATAAGATTTTAAAATAAATTTTATTATATCCAAAACAATTTATCTTATTTCAAAACCATAAAATACATTTTCCAAAACTTAAGATTAAATTTGAAACTCATGAAATATACATTGAAAATCATAAAGTATTAATTAGAAACCAATTTAGATTTTTTTTTGAATTTTATAAGATTTTAAAGATATACTAAAACTAAACAATATTTTCCTTGATAAATCAACAATCTTAAATAAGTAATTAATATTCAATTTTAAAATAAACTATTCCACAAAAATAATTTCATATTTGCAATTCGTCAATTTTCTACTATCAAAATCATATTTTTATTTAATTTTAAAAAAAATATAATTTCTTTTGGACTACGTGTGCATTGCCTGGAACCATTGTTCCAGGCCTTACACCGGTGCACCGGTCCTACGAGACTGGTCCAACGGTCGATGAACTGAAATGATGGTTCTAGATCGTGCATCACAATTTTATGTGGCTTCGGCCGCTATTGATAACTTTATATTAACCTTATATACCTGCTAAAGTATACACTATCATCCAATCATCCAAATGCACATCAAAGTAACGCAAATCAATCATGAAGCAAGCACACTTAGGTTTCAAAATAAATGTGCACTAATTCAATTTCACATACACTAACATATAAGATAAAATTAATGAATTTAGACATTGGTTTATAAGTTAATGTACTCATCTTAGCTAAGCAAAAGCACCAGATATTCCATTATTCTTCATAGCTTCACCAAAACCCAAATATCCTATTCTTTGAAAATACATAATAACACAAAATTCATTCAAAATTCCTCTTTGATGATTCCTTGGGGTGTAGGTACTTGTTAAGAATCTTAGTTCCAAGTTTCATGGTTTTTGGAATTTTATTTAATTTTATATGAATTTTTAAAGAGGTGGGATTAATGTTTTCATAATTGAGATTATTAGAAATAGGGATAGAATTATTTACGATTAGAAAAACTAGCAATGAATGAGGAGCTTCTAGACTTATCATGACAAGAAGAAAAGGTGGATACTTTATAAGTGGATATATATATATATGGGCCAAATGGGCTTACTTTCATTTGTTTTCATTCTTCTTCTTCTTTTCTTCTCTACAATCAACTTATCACTCATGTTATATTAGTTAAAACCATCAAATAAAATTCATGTTCATTTTTATTATGTATTTTATTAACATTACAAAATTTTTACAATAATTCTTTTTCATAGTTCGTATTAATTAAATAATTATTTCCATATTTACATCCCTAGGCCTATTTATTAAACAAACTCATATAACTCCTCTTATAATTAGAATAAAATTTGTTTTCTTTTAAAATCAACCCGTCATCTTATTTACTATCAACGTTAATCATTCTAAAAATACTTCAATCACTTTTGATACAAGTTAATACAATTTCAAATTTCAAGTATCAATATTTCTCAAAATAATTGAATTAATCTTTTATTGATAACTCGCAACTTTTAAAATATTTATCTTAAGAAACGACTTATCATCAAACTCCAAAATGTTTCCATTAAATCTTTAAAAACTAATTTTAATTAACTAGTTTTAATTAATTATTTCCCAACAACGGGCTTTTACAATGAGACTCCAAAAGAATATTTCAATGGATTGAGCTTCATCCAGTACTTTTGAAGCACATCAAATATCTCCGAGAGGTCTCTCATATAATTTACCGATCGTTGTGACTTTATAGCATATCATCTACATAGACATCCATTGTATGTTCAATCTGACCCTTCATTGAATTTAGCAATCTCTGGTAGGCAGATCGTGCATTCTTTAGATCGAACAGTAAATATGATAATAATATAATTCTAGATTGGTGATGAAACTAGCATGCTCCTGGTTTGGAACTTGCTTTAGTATCTGATTGTCATCGAAATAAGCATCCATAAAGTATAATAGCTCATATCTAGCAAATGAGTCTACTAGTTAGTCAATCTTCAACAATGGGAAGTCATATTGTGGGTATGCTTTATTTAGGTCTGAGTAATCGATGCATGTCCGCTATTTTCCATTAGGCTTCTTGACCTGCAGTGGATTTTATCCCATTCGAGATATATAGCATCGCGGATGAAGCCATTATCCTTCATCTTATCCACTTCTTTTAACGTAACACATCACTCTAGACCCAGGTTGCACCTCTTCTGCTTCATGTGAGGGAATCATGGGTTCACATTCAATGTATGTCATGCTATCTCCAGTGATGTCTCGCACATGTTGAAATGTGTCCAGGCAAATAGATTCAGTTTTACTTGAAGAAACCTTGTTAACTCTTTCTTCATCTTCACACTAAGCTGAGATCTAATTTTTAGGACCCAATGGGGTCGTCCTCATCGATTAGGATGCTAATCGACCAGACACATTTTCCCTTTTCACGTCACTTCACCTCTCTTAGCTCTACAACGTAGCATTCACGTCATGTACTCTGATCTCTTTCAATGGATCATACCCTGTTCTTAATCTGGAACTTCATCATTAAGTACCACTGGGCTAGGGCCACTATAAAACTAGCAAGGGCTGGTTAGCCTAAGAAAGCTTTATAGGCTGAGTACATATCTATCACAATGAAGGTTTGCACCCACACTCTCTTGCGATCACATTCATCACGCTCTATTGATATATTAACATATCCAACGGGGTCTGTAGCCTCTTTGGTAAATCCCTAGATGTGAGATTTATATGGCTTCAGATCCGTCCCAACCATCCTCATATGTACATAAGTTTTCTTGAACATAATACTGATTGAGCTAATCAATGAGAACTCATTGCACAACAACCAGTCCAATCAAGAACATCACTAAGGGGTCAAGCATCAACCTTTACCCAATTTGCATCATGATTCTTAAACACAATATCATTAGTCATCAACCTCGGTTGTTTTGCTGGAACTTTATCTTCTACAGTAAAGCATCTGTCTTGAACAAATGTTTCAATGAACTTCTATACTTCTTCATCTCATTCCATCTTTTCTCAGCCAGATGAGGTCCACCAGTAATGGTATTAATCACAATTGCCATTTCAAGCCACATGTTTCCTCCCATACTAGATCAACCCCATCCCTGTTGATCCATCTATCCCTAGGGTCTATTATTCACTTGCCCGCAATCCTATGAGTCCTTCACATACTGTTGAAGTTTCTTTCTTCTAATCAGATCTTCAATTATATCCCACAAATGTTGACATTCATTTATGTTATGCATATGGATCTCATGGAAGCGATAATACATCACAAACATCATTTCTTTGCACAACTTTTGTAGACAACCTTCAATCAGCCTTTCCAACGGTCATATTTTCCTCTTCTAAGCACAAAATTTGGGTCGCCTTTCGGTAAAAATCATTCATGGTGGGTGGTGGCTTCATCTTCAACCACTTACCAAAACCAGTATCTAAATGAATTCCTCTGATCAATGCTATAAGCATAAAAATTTTCTTGGCATTTCTCACTTCAGTCACATTGGTGTTGAATCTACTCAAAAAGTTCTTCAGACACTCTCTAAGACTCTGAAAGATACAAGACATGGAAATCACATCCTTGGACGAGCAGTGTTAAATCAGAAGTGCTCTACAAACTTCCTAGCTAATTGATCAAATGAATATATAAATTTCAGCATGAGCTAAGTAAACCACACCTTAGCCACTCCCTTAAGAAATATAGGTAAATATCTACATCTCACAGTATTAGTTTCTCTAGAACCATCCATGTCTTATTCATACTTCAAAATATGTTATCTCAGATCAGTCATTCCACGTATGACGGCATCATAGGCCTCACAAATCTCTTTGGATAACCCTCATATAAATTTTTCCAGTGAATGGGTTCCTACTAGGTGAAGCACCTCAATCATCTTTACTTCTATGTTGGTTCTCATTCTTTCCTTACCAAATCAGCAAGATACCTTGGATCCATTAAATCTATCGGATGACGATTATCGTGGCCTATTGAGTGTTTAGCTCCGCAAATGCTCTTGGTTAGTACCATGATATCTGGGTTCCTATGTCTTTGGAGAACCTCTCATCCAGTCTTTCGGTTTCTATGTACTCTCCATGATGGCTCAACGGTAAATATTTGAGCTTCACCACTCTGGTCATCATCTACTTGCTCAACATCAACTCCATCCTATAACTTAATATTCGGATCCTCAATCATAGGTTGGGGTCTCAAGTCGGTACCAACTTATGGAGTAGGCTTGGTAATGAGTTGAGATTTTCTAAATTGAGTTTCTCCAATCCTATTTTTGGTCCAGCTTTTCCTCATTTCATCTTCTATTTTCCATCAATTCTGTTCTTTTTCGACGAAGAAGAATTCTCTTCTGTGAATTAGAAGACGATAACTCCTTATGACTCTTTTTTTATCTTTGTCCTTCATCTGCTTCACCATAGCGTGCTCTTCATCGTCTTTCTATTCATTCTCATCATCGTTCTATCCAAATCAAACTTGGTTACCATTTTTGATGCACTTAGAATTTCAATAGCAATGGGCTAATTTGTCTCCTCTTTGTGTTAAGAACCTTCATTTTCAGTGTCATTGGTGGTTCTGTGTGTTATAGCTTTGTTAGATCCAATGGTAGTTTTATGAAAATCTAAGTAATCACGGATCATCCAACAACAACTTTTAGATCAAACTCATGGATTATAACGGTCCAAAGGTTTAAGGTAGATAGATACAAAGAGCAATAATTTTGAGAACTCTGAATGAAAGCGTCAAAATATTTGCACTAAAAGTTGGACAAGCATCCAATCAGATTATGAGTAGAGATTAATGAAGAAATAATGTAAAATGAGATAAATAAGACAGGAGAATTTATATTGGTTTGGCAAATTCTTTACCCTACGTCCACTTGAACTTTATTGATGATTTCTAAGTTTTATTACAACTGTGATTTTACAACTCGGTTGCTTAAAAGTCGGGTAAGGATCCAACGGCGTTATGGTAAAATAAGTTAATTCAGAAGGTAAAGAAAATATCTTATTTTTGTGCTTTTTTCCTCTATTTATAGATAAGATCAAGGAAATAATCTCTAAAATCTTCTTTCCATGTTCTCCACATCTGAAAGGATGCTCCAAAAAGAGATCATGGCCAGATCATCATTTTTTTCTCAATTGGATACTGAGTTGAGGCCTACATGTCAGTATCGACTTATAAATTTCCTTCGCTTTGCACTTTTTCTTTGCTTTTGGCCTTTAACTTCTTAAAGATGTCAACTGAGTCAACTTCATGACTCGGTACCAAGTTGAGGGGTTCAACTCAGTACCGACTTGACACTAAAAGTGTGTTTTTTGATTTTTGTCCTTAATAACTTGACTCATTTGGAGAATGGTTAGTTGTTTTTAAGTGGCAAGCAAGGTTCTACATCGATTCTTTGGCCTCTACTAGAATTCGGGTTTTTAGACTTGCATTTCAAAACTTCTGGCTTATCCTATGACTATTCAATGGTTCTGACTCACCCAGATATGGCTTGGTTCAAAAGCAGCTATATCTCCAAATTATATCATTTCCAAATATATCATCTTTTATCAAAATGTTGGATATGGAGAACTAACTTTTTAAATGATCTGAATATTGCCAAAATAACCATGGATAGTGTTGTTGATTAAGACATTCAAGTGTAAATTCTTGTTACCTACATGTTTCTACGGCAGAACAAGACTGTGTGTCGTGGGCTTGACGCATACTTACATGGAGTTTACAAATGAAACTTGATTTATTTATTTAATTTTTTAAAAGGAAAATGAATTTCACAAAAATATAAATATAACAGTTTTTCAGGAATCGATTCCTTGGAGTGCTCCTTATTTCTACTAGACTCACAGCTAGAGCCGCCAGCTTCTGCTTTTAGAAAGATGAAAAAGAAGAGTGAGTAATTGTACTAATACAGTGTCTTTCCTTTTTTTATTATTCCTAGGAACATCAACTTTTCCAAATATATTGAATTCCTCAAAGCCAAGTAATCAGAATCAATGCGATATATTGTTAAGGTTAAAGTGGCATTCGCAGATAGTCTTCATCCATTAATGTTCGTTTTCACGTTTGACAAGTCGAAGCACGAATGGGGAAGGGCCAACGTTAAAAGAGTTTCATGAAAATGATTTACTTTTTAGAATCAAGAAAATGATACAAAGTGCTCTCAGATTTTATATAATACATATATGTTTCGTACACAACTTATATTCATAAGAAAAGATAAGACAACGGGATGCGGCCCAATACCTTCAATATCGAGAGATTTTGTAATGCCCCGCCTTTTTGTACATTTTAAATCGACGATAAACCACACATGTCAGACTTAAACCATATAGAAGGGCGGATTGTTATGGGGTAAATAAGAAAAAGCAGAGAAAGGAAAAAAGAACAAAATAGAATCTTGCAGCGGAATGATAAAATATAATAATCAAATAACAGTTCATGAAGCTGTTTTACAAAATATCTGATTATACATATACAATACATATCAGAGTTGCACATACCAGAGAATAATAATTAATGCAGCAGAACAGTATGAATGTAGTGGAATATAATAAATAATAGTAATATAAATCTTCGTCTTAGTCCTCCAGAGCTAAAGTCTTCGAATCCTGAAATGCTCAGGCTGACCCGAGCGAATTGAAAAGACAAAACATTCGAGTCAGAACTAAAAGATCTTATGTAAGTTAAATCAACGATAAAATATGAGCGGAATGGCATCAGAGATGTTTACGGGATTTGACATCTCCTATCTAGTGTCTAACGTGAGTGCAGTAACTTAAGAGATGCTCGGGATTCACATCTCATAAAGATCCGTTAAACTATTTACTATGTAATAATATTTCACTATTATAATGGTGTCTAATAGTAAAATAAACTTACTTTTAAATAGAGTTAAGGGGTTACCCTTATAGCCCTTAACACGTAATAGTGCCAGTAGTCTATATAGTACCGCAATACCTCCTGATTGGGAGGCTACCAGAGGATACTCCATAGATACAACACAAATCAAACTCGTACAAGGCGCGCTATGGTAGGTGACACGGCACAACTAGGCAATGTCAGGGTAGATATACCAATTGCTATCCGGACAGATGGTAACGCGTAGCAGCTACTATCGCCCACCTCGAACAACAGGCCCAAAATAAAAAACCCAAAGTGGCCACCGAATCAATCCAAAAGTCAAAGTTTAATATCGAAGGAGTGTGTCTGATCAAAGGAATGACCTCATTGTCCCGAGAATCGCTCCTATTTTAGCCAACTTATGCCAACTCATGAGAGTTGGGTCCACGTATATACCTCAAAGGAAACGCCGCGACCATCCTACTTCATTCTGGAATCTCCACCGCGTACATGGTTGTTAAAGTGGTTTTCGGAGTTGGCAGAGAGTATGACAACTTCCGATCCCGGTCTCTTCAACAACCAAATGTTATTATAACACCGCGGTCATTTGAAAATAATTTATACTTCAAAACCAAAATAAAATATGCATTTCGAAACCATATAAATACGATATCCTTTCCATTTCTAAAACCAAATCATTTTGATATCATTTTTATAAAAACCCAAATCGACATAATATCATTTTATTCCAAATATATCCTTTTCAAAAATCATAACATTTCAACATTATAACCCTTCGAAATCAAAATACTAGAAATATAACACTTTCAATTTGTACTACCTCGAAACTCAAAACTTCCACCACTTATGTGGTTTAAATATTTAAAATACTTTATATAACCAAAATAGCTTCTTTAATTTCACAAATCAATTCCAAAACTCGAATTTCTAGATTTTTTAATTTAATCCAAATCCCAAAATGATGCACTTCAATTAAATTCAGTTTCCAAATAAACTTTTCCAAATTTTGTTGATTTCAAAACTGATTTGATCTACAAAGTAAACCCTTTCAAATTCAATATATTTCCAAGCTTAAATATTCAATATTTCAAATCTAAATTTTATAATTCATATATATATACACCAAATTCAATTTCTATTATTTAGTTTTGAAATATTTACTTAATAAATCCAGTATCCTTTAAATAAAACTTCAAATTTCAATAACTGAATATTCCTCAATTTATTCACTTAAATCACCTAAAACCCGAATTAAGTTATAAACCCATATTCTCTTAAAAACTCAATTTCAATAAGTTCCAAATGGATTCTTATTAAATATAATTCTTAATTAAATAAAATCTCAATCAATTTCAAAACTATCTTCTCAACCTTGATTTATAAAAATCAATATAAACTCTATATTAAAATATAATTTAAGTAAATATTTATCCATGTTATATTTTAATCAAATCTGCTTTATTATTAAACTATAATTTATACTTTAAACAAATTTTATTCATAGCTTAAAACCAAGAATTTACTATATATAAAATAACATTTATAAAATATCCAAACCAATATCTTATAAAATCATATAATTCTTTACAAAACCATAGAAATCCTTTCAAAATATTTTTATATATAGACCGCGGTGCCTGTATATAATTTTTTATCCTATGGCCAAGTGATACGGATATTTATCATTTCAATCCGTAATTTAAAATAAAATTACGGTTATATATCATTTCAAACGCAATCCCGAATGAAATAAAAATGCATAACAACTTGCAGTTTATAATAATATATAATACAACATCCATTCATCCAATATCAATCATCAACCATTTATCAAAATCATCATCCAATTCAAACAATAACATCAATATATAACAGGTAATAAATAACAGGCATTTATTGGCAGTTTATATTTAATAATAAATTAAACAACTATCTAACTGGAATTTATATGGAATAATAAATTAAATAACAATTTAATTTAGTAAATTAAATTTAACTGAGATGATGATTAAAAATATGCCAAACAGTCATAAATAAATTTCAAATCACACATATATCAATTTAACACACATAAGAAATTTTAGAAGTTGTGAGTGAGTTAAAACACTCACCTTTTGAATTTAAATCCAATTTAAACCCAAAATTTGAACACCCTTGGAATTCATCCAAACCGATGTCCAAATGTCCGGAATTCCAATACGAACCTATTGGAGAAAACCGCGCGTCAATCGGATATCGTATGAGAAAGTTATAGCGATTAGAACAATTGAATTCGAAACTAAAATAAAATAAAATAAATACTCAACCCCCCCCCCCCCCCCAAAACTAAGCCACGTCACCTCACTATCAGGCAAACACGTGTATCTTCCAAGTTATGAACGAACCCTAGCAGCGAAGAAAAGGAAAAAAACACGCACCCAGATGAAGCCGCCGCCCATCATCTCGATGCCATTAACATCGTCGCCGCCTATGGCCACCCACCTCGCTGGCCACGCCAACACACGAGACCATCCCCACGACCATCACGACAGCCTACTCGCCGCCAAAAGCACGCAGCCGCCACCCATACTCTCAAACCCTAGTGAATTTTTAGCGAAAATCCAACCATCAGATCGACAAGCGAACACCGCCGATGAACTCCCTATCGTCCACTCTACAATACCCAGAAATGATTCAACGATCCGACAACGTTCATCGACGCATGATGAACATCCATGAATGTTTCATCAATTTTCAGCTACAGCGAAACTCAAATTGAAAAACGTACAGCAGAATTGACATGCGCTCTTTGAGAGCTTCGAATCCATATAAAATTTGATATTGTTTGAAGAGTTTGAAATTTTGACATTGGATTTGATTTGGAATTGTATTTGGAAATTAGGGTTTGCAGCCATTGGAAAGAGAAGCTAATAGAACATACATAAATAAGTAATAAGAAATGAATTAGGGTTAATAACAGGGTATATATAGGCAAATTTGTAATAGAATAAGTGGATAAGATTTATATACGCGTTGAATGACAAAATGGCCCGAAAAGCCCGTTCTGACTCCGGAACAAAATTGGGTCTACCTTATATCAAAATAGATGTTTTTGAATATTTAAAACGCACTGCAATAGGTTTCAAGTTCAAGTTCCATCGTATGAAGAAGTTACGCTCAAATCAAATTATTTCAAATTGATTTCAATTGATTTCAATTGATTGATTTCTAGGCGTTTCGCGTCCGTACGAACAAATGACAAATCCTATCGTTACGAAACTTGAAACACTACAATAATTCACCGTTACGGATCCGATGAAACTGGCTTCGTCGAAATCCGAGTCAGTGGCCAAAATGGTTATTTTTACAGTTAATTAAATAAATTAATGATTAAATCAAAATTTCAATTTCAATCCTTTAATTGACAAATTTCATCATTTTTGATTTCTTGATCATTTACAATGATTTAAACAAATTTAAATGTCAATTTAGAGTTGATTAATTTATCAAATTTCAGTATTAACCTCAATTTCATTAAATTCAAAGTTATAGATAAAATTCCCAATAATCCTATTTAATTAAATAAATTAATGATTATTCCATTCATTATTGTCAAATTGATGGATTTAACATTGGATTCAAAACTATTACATTAATATTCTCACATTCCATCTTAATTTCAAACAACGTAATATTTAGATATTTTAATTTCTTTTAATTGTATTTAATCCAATTATTATAGTTCAAATTCAATAAATTAATCAAACATAATTTCAATTGTTTTCATTCAATCAATTGCCATATTATGGATATAGTTTACATTGGTTACTTCTTGTTGAATTAACAATCTTCAATGCAAATCAAATCCACCCTAACTGCACAAATTAAGTCAATTTACTGCAATTGATTTCACATTAAATTTTATTAATTATCAATTGAAATCTTAATAAATCCGTTTATTTGATTTAAAATCTTGTTATTTAATGAATTGACGTTTTATGGGTATAATTAACATTGATTTAACTACATTCACATTAACAAAATATTTAATTTAGATTTATTGCAATTTTTACCACATTTAAATTAACAGGCTAAATAAATAGGTAGCCTAAAATATTTCTTACCATTTACTTTCAATCACACTTATGAGTTATTATTCTCAAACAATTGTTACAATTGTTTACATCACACAAATTTCGTTCAATCATCATTAACATACTATTTAATTATATTTATTGAAATTTATTTCCAATTTTCTAAATACAATCAATTATAACCTTACCATTGTTTCAATTAAATTGGGATTGTACTAAATTAGTTATTTATCAACTTGCTTTAACATTATTACCTAAATTTACGTTCAATTGCTATTAATCAATATATTATTCATTGGTTAAATCCAACACTTACTTTTATTTACTTATTTTCTATTTTAACCAAGTACAACAATTTACACTACTACACTATTGGGATTTTACTCCAGTTGCCTATAATTAGTTTTAATAACAATTCCTACATTTCATTCACTTCATTATAAATTATAAATTTTTTATTCCTTTCTAGATTTAATTACAAAATCTTATTAATTTAACCAATTTTAATTATTGAAATTTACGGGTCGTTACAGATTTAGACGGTTGTGATGAGGTGTCGACTCATTTGCTTATGATATATCTGCATTTCTTATCTTCTTTCCTTTATACATTATTCAATACTTTCCCACAAACCTAACTTAGCATTAGGGTTGAGAAAAGGAAAAAATTCCAAATCGTGGCCGATTCAATTTATATCGATTACGATCCAAGTTGAGAGAAATTCGAGATATCTTAGACTCAATAGTAGATCTTTGCGGCATCATTCAATTTTCTTTTACTTGAGTTACAACTTGAGTCGAAGGTGAAGATTTCATTTGAGTTGAGTCAGATCTCATCATATTTGAGCCATTTTCATCACTAACTTTTGGTTTCCCGCTGAATCAAACAAAGTTCATCTTCGACAGTGGTTTGGTTAGTACATCGGCAACTTAATAAGTGGATGGTATGTGATTTATATTCAGTTTTCCTCTTGTAACTTTTTCACGCACGAAGTGGAGATCCAATTCCATTTTCTTTGTCCTTGAGTGTAAAATTGGATTTGCTATAAGTTGAACTATACTTAAGTTGTCACACCATATAATGGCCTTGTTCTCTGGTTTGACTTGTAATTCACAGAGTAAGGACTCTATCAACATTACTTCTGCTATTGCGTTTTCCACGCTCCTGTATTCGGCCTTAGTACTGGATCTGGAGATAGTTGGTTGTTTTTTAGCACCATGAGATAGGATTTTTGCCCAAAAATATGCAATAACCAGTTGTTGATCTGTTATCATCTAGATCAGTTGCCTAGTCAGCGTCTGCATATCCAGTAATATTGATAGATTTGCATGCCTCTATTATCAGACCAAAATTCATGGTGCCTTTGAGATATCTTAAAATTCTTTTACAAAGCTTTCTAGTGTTCATTGGTTGGATTTTGCATAAACTGACTTACTTTATTTACACTGGATGTGATTTCCGGTCTGGTAATAGTAGCTTATTGCAAAGTACCTATTATATTTCTGTACTAACTGTCATTAGATATTGCTTCACCTTTATGCTTTGATAAATGAATGTTGCTGACCATGGGCATAGAAATTTGATTTTCTTGATCCATCTTTGCTTTACTTAGTATCTCTACAATATACTTCCTTTCGTTTAACTGAATTGATGAATTTGATAGTCACTTGGCTTCAATTCCTAATAAGCAATTTAGACTGCCAAGGTCTTTAATTGAGAATTCTTCGTTTAGATGCTTTATAAGGTTGTTGATTTCCATTTCACTATTAACTGTAATAATGAAATCATCAACATATATTAGCACATAAATCACAATTTTTTTAATGAATTTTTTAAACAAAGAGTTGTCATATTTTGTAGAGTTATAGTCCAGTCTGATAGAGTTGCTTTGAGCTTTTCAAACAACACTCTTAGAGTTGTTTCAATCCATAAATTGCTTTATTTAATTTGACACAAGCTTCTCATTCTCTTTTTGTACGAATCCATGTGGCTACTTCATATAGACTTCTTCCTACAAAACACCATTTAGATAATCATTAATTACATCTAATTGTTTGATGATCTAATTTATATGCAAGGCAATTGTATGTATTATTCTAATAGTAGTGGGCTTCACAACTGGTGAGAAAGTTTCATTGAAATCGAAACCATTTTGTTGTGAGTAGCCTTTTGCTACTAATCTTGTCTTGTGTTTAGAAATTGAACCATCTACATTTATTTTTAATCTAAATGTCCATTTGCAACCAACAATGTTTTCATTATAGGGCATGGGAACAAGATTCCATGTCATGTTCCTTAGTAATATATTATATTCATCGATCATTGTTGATTTCCATTTTTCACTCTGAATAGGTTGATAGTGATTGCTTGGTTCTTCTATTTTCAAGCTTGCATTATAAATTTTTGGCTTAAATATGCCACTCTTTGCCCTTGTCATCATGTAATGTACAGTTATGGTGAGGGTAGATGGTTGACAAGTATTACCTGTATCAGTTTCTTATTGCTGCTCATTGGATGGTTGTAAGTTCTCTAGAGTTTGATTTGAATTATATTGCATACTTATCCCTTGTTGAGGTGTTTGATCAATTACATGCGATGTCCCACCTTGCTCATGACCTGGTCCAAGGCTGGACACAGTGTGTTGTGGGTTGGATTTGGCAACATGAGGGTTCAGAATGATCTGAACTTGTTCTTTCTGAAATTGAACCACCCTTTCAAGTAGTGTAGGCATTGGCGGTAAATAGCACTTTAGTTGTATACCTTTTTTGATGTCTTGATCACTTATTCTCTAAAAGGGTAAACTCTTCCATTAAACACTACATGTCTTGATATGAGTATTTTGCCACTACCATCTAAGCATTTCTAACCCTTTTGATTAGCTACATATCCTGAAAATGTACACGGAGATGATCTAAAGTTTAATTTATGAACACCGTATGATCTGAGATAGGAAAAACACAAGTATCCAAAAAAAGTTTAAATCATGATAGTCGGATTTAACATTGTATAACAACTCCACTAGACTTCTAAGTTGTAGCACCTTTGTAGGTAATCTACTAATTGGAAAAGCTATTGCAGCAAAAGCATCTGGCCAAAAATTTAGTGGCATTAATGCTAGAGCTAATAAATTGAGTCCACTTTCAACAATTTGCCTCTGTCTTCTATTAATAAGCCCATTTTGTTCAGAGGTGTATGGACATGTTGTCCTTTGAACAATTCCTTTCTTTTGAAAGTGTTCCTTTAATGGTAGGAACTCCGATCCACCATTTGTTTGTATTATTTTAACCTGACTACTTGTTTGTTTTTTGGCCTACATTATAAAATGTATTACTGCATTACAAGTTTCAGATTTTGATTTCAAAAATTAGATCCAAACATATCTGGAATATGCATCAACAAAGGAGATATAATATTTGTACCCATAGTCACTGTGTACTGGTGTAGGCCCCACAAATCTGTAGCAACTAATTCTAAGTGTTTGTTGTACTTTGTTTTAGAATCTAAAAATAGTAATTTGTTGTTTTTTCCCATTTGGCAGTATGTACAAATAGAAGGAATTAAAATAGCATTAAAAGAGATGTTGTTCTTGTTCGACACATTCTTTACAATAATGGCATTTGGATGTCCAAGTTTACAATGCCAAATATCAAAGGTCTTACAGTTTTCAGCTTGATTGATTATAGAGTTATTACATCACATTCTTTTAATTCCAGATTTTTTTTGAATTAGCAACATTGAATTGATACAATCCCTTAAAATCTCTACCCTACAAGAGAATTTCTTTTGTCAGAATGTCTTTAACTAAACTGTAACTTGGGTAGAATTCAAAATAAACATTGTTGTCTCTTGCAATTGTGACATACTTAGTAAGTTTTTTCTAATCAATGGTACTCTTAGTAAGTTATTCAAATATAATTGTCTTTTTCCCATTATATATGAATTACCAATGTGTGTGATTGCAATAGATTTGCCATTTTCTATGTGTATAGATTGCGTTCCTTTGCACTCCTTGCTTGCAAGATTTAAGGTGCTTAGGTTGCTTGTGACATGATTTGTTGCCCCTTAGTCTGGGTACCAGTTGTCATCCGAAATGTTGTCACATTGTCCTTTGAATTCTTGTTGTACAATAACCATGTTAGCACTTGGATTGTATTTACTTGAGTTACTGCTTCCTTGTTGTTATGGTGTATAATTGGTATCAAATCTGAAATAGCATTTGCTTCCAGCATGTCTAAATTTTTCACAGATTTGGCATCTCAGTTTATTTTTACTTGATATTCCACCCCTTCCTCCGAATCTGGAAGACTGACCACTTCTCTGATTGATATTTTGTTGATTTATGTTGTCGTAGCCTCTCTCTTTATTCTTGCTTTTATTGCTTGAGATAAATTTGGAAGAAAAATCTGATATTTGTGGTTTCTTTTGTTCTATTCTACCTTCATATGCAAGAAGTGTGGAATGCACATATTGTATTGTTGGTATGGTTTCTTTTGATTAAATGACAGCTACTACTACTTTATATTCACCATCTAATCCTCCCAATATTGACAACACTTGTTTTATGTCTGAAACTTTATGTCCTGCTGATGCTAATTGATCACAATAGTTTTAACCTTGACTAGATACTCCCACATAGGTAGATTTTCTTTCTTGACATTTTGTAACTGCTTTTTATAACACATTATCCTTGGTGCAAACTGAGTATTGAAAATTTGCTCTATGGTTGACCATATTTCATGTGATGATCTACAGCCAGTTAGTTGAGGACAAAATTTTGTACTAATGAATGATAGTAACCAAGAACTAACCAGGATATCTTGTCTTTGGATGATTTAAATTCTTGATTACTAATCAATTTTCCATCCTTGTCTCTAGTGGGATGGTGTGATCAAAGTTCCAAGAATGTACTCCTCTAGACTATAGGCTCTGATTATAGTTTCAATTTGAAACTTCCAAAGCAAGAAGGTTGTTTCATCAAGCTGGATTGTAATTATCTCGCTTTAGGGTTTGATCATTACCGTTAGCAGTTTTTGTGCACCATTTTGTCTCTGATCTGATGGTGTGCTTCTAGTATCGAAGGTGGAAGAATTTTCTATGTCACCTTTAGCCATTACAGTGGGGTGAAAGGCAAGAAAAGAGAAAATTTATGTGATTTGTGGGATTTAAAAAAAGTTGTACAGCCAGATTCTCCTTGAATGATGATTCTCCTCTGACAATAGTCTTCTTGGCGAGGCACAGCAAAGAGGGAAGGTTGAATTGATGCACTGGATGCTAATCTTGCTTTGGAAGGTAAAACTGCTAAAACAAAAGTGACAATGAGAATTCCCAATTCTTATATGATTCAAGATGCAGCCTTGATTTTCGAATGATGAATATTAATCTGATGGAATCAATGGCGTGACACTCTTATTATTGTTAAGCTTATTAAAGCTCTTATACCATAAAAAAGTTTCATGAAAATGTGATTATTTTTTAGAATCAATAAAATGATACGAAGTGTTCTCAGATTTTATATAATACATATCTGTTTCGTATACAACTTGTATTTATAAGAAAAGATAAGATAATATGCTACGGCCCAGCGCCTTCAATACAGAGAGATTTAGAAGGTTGTGATGAAGTGTTTACTCATTTGCTTTTGATATATCTGGATGTAACAACCCGCATATTTGTCGATTTTATATTTAAATATTTTATTAAAATATTTTATCGATACTCGGAATTTTGTCCGAAAAACTACTTTTTGCATACGGTCGAATTAGGACTCGGGACCACTCCCATTGAGTTTAAAATGCCGTTTGGGACCTTTTTGAGTATAAGCTTCGATATGTTTGGAGAAAGTTGATTTTTGCTACTTTTTCACTTAGGGTTTTGATTTGGGCTGAGCCCACTTATGTATTCAGTCCCAACCCCTCTCCTCCTCATTTACTTCTTTTCCAATTCCTAATACTCAAGCTTTAGCAACAATGGTGGGAGAGATGAGAAATTAAAACTCAAGCCCTAGTTTTCTTTTGCAAATCAAGTTCTAGCTCCAAACTAATAGAAGAACTCATTGGTAAGCTTCTCTTCTTCTTCTCCAACTCAATCGCTTATCAATTTCAGAAATTTCTAAACCTAACTTTGGGAATGTTCTTCTTTTAAAGCTTAGAATCAAGCTTCTTGAGTTGCATTTGAAGAGTGGTTGATTCTCCTTTGCTTTCAAGCATCTTCTTCACTCGTTTGAGTTCAAAGGTGAGATTTTTAATCTCACATCTAGGTCTATGATTATCTTCGATTGTTAGGTATGAATTCCTAACACATATTCATGTGCATTTGGTTTTGGTTTGGATTGATTTGGTGTATATTCCAATTTTTAGTGTTTCGAGTTCAAATCTTCAAAAATCATAGCTTTGTAGTTTGAACTTGTTTTTGGTGATGCGTCGAAGATCTTATAGGACCGGGTAGTCGATTGGCATAAACCCCTAGTGACCGTGCTCGCTCGATTGCATTTTGAAGAAGATAGCATCTTCATTTCATAGGCTGGAAAACAGCCTTGGTGCCAGTCAGTCGACTGGACCGTTGAGTCAATCGACTGGCTGTAGTACATAGGCATTCCGAAGGCAATAACTAAAGGCTCGGGTCCTCTGTTTCCCTGCATTCAGTCGACTGAATTTTTAGGTCAGTCGACTGGCTGCAGGAAATTATTTTTCCCTGCTTCTGGTTCAGTCGACTGGACCTTTGAGTCAGTCGACTGACCTGCACCAATTTGCCTAATTATGCATGTTTGTGCATATTTTTGCTTGGTTTCCCAATTTCATCGATTCGTGTTATTTCCTACTTGTTATTGCTACGACTTTAATGACTTCTATTCTTGGAATTTTTGGGAATATCCATTTTGATGGATTCGGATCGATTTCTTTGGATCTTTATTCGCGTCTTTGAATGTGAATTTTGGTGGTTGATTGTTCTACAATCATTTTTGTGTTTTGTCACTTTAAAAATATAAAGGTTTCAATACTAGTAGTAAATATCAAAACTCTTTCCTCAAAACGATTTCAACTCTATTTTCAATACCAAATTCGTTTATAAAACCGTTTTCCAATCTATTAGTATATACAAACCTTTACCTCACTCGTATGAGAAATCTAATTAAACGGCTTAGTAAAACAGGTGGTATGAAACGCTTGCGTTTACTTCGTCGGTTGATTCTTGGACTTATTCGATTGAATCTCTTGTGACAATTTCCTGGTGGAGATCTACAATTTGTTCGTAAATATTTAAGTTAAGCTAGTGGTTATGGGACATGAAGCTAAGCTCATATATTTACTAGCTTACTGTAATTGACACTTCTTGATGATCATGACGATCATTTTTATGATTTAGACTAGCAATGTGCGATGTCTCTTTGTCTGCGAGGGAGACTAAACCCCGTTTTGTGGAGTTTCGACTCAAATTGGTGGGATAGCAACCCATGGTCTTCGGGCCGTTTGTGGAGCCTCGGCTCAATTTGTGATGGTTAGCAACCATGGAATTAGCATTCCGTTTGTGATACACGTGTTGGTGAGCCTTGTGCTCCCATTTGTGATAGGCCTCTCCCCCTCTTTTTGTGATTTCTGGATTTCTTGAGATGATTTCTAGAATTTGTGCTTCACCAATTTTCGTGATTTCCATTGATAAGCTTTATCAATATTTGTGCATTGGTGAATTTGTGCGTCATTGACTTTTGTGATTCCTGGATTTCGTGTGCTGAATTCTGGAATTTGTGTGTCATTGACTTTTGTGATTGACATTGATATTATCGTCAATATTTATGGTTTGGTGAACTAAATTAGGAGTATGACGTTTCTTTGATTCTTGCGTAGATTTTGTGATATTGAATAATCCCTTGATGATTTTCAACTACTTATATATATCACAGCTTGGCATTGTGATTATTATGTGTTTAGTCATATCTCTTATTCTATATCGTTTCATCTGATATTTATAGTTAGACTGATCCGTTTATTATTTTCTTATTAAATAATGCTCGAGTCAGACCGAGATGTTACAGGTGCTTCTGCTTGACTTCTCCCCAGGGATTCATTACTCTGACTTTTGGCAAACTACTTAGATTAGTAGTTTATTTTGTTGTATACACTTGAGATATAGACTCATAGTTGTATTCTTTTGTATAGCACGTGTTGCTATTCTTTTGTATTATTGTGGATCTTTTTAGACCACTACTCTGATATACACTTCCATGTGTTAATCATATATTCATATCTTCTTCCGCCTTTGTGATATGAATTATCTGTGACTGATTTATGTTATGCGTATTTCTATATTTGTTTTCCGAAGGATTTATATAGCCACTGTGTAGTAGCTTTGAGTGAGTATCGGTATGTCGAATTTCCTCTTGAAATAAAATGCATGTTTTACTATCTGACATATCGGTGCTCGCACAAAGCAATTACATGGATGGTCGCTCCTCAACAGCCTTATTCTCCGTGCTAGTTGACAGCATTCACCGTAATGTTCTTGGCTAGCGTGGGTATAGAGGTGGGGCGTCACAGCTTGGTATCAAAGCCAAACTTCGGAACAATATGGAATGTTATAACAAGGATCATCGTCCTAAGTCTTTCTTAGGAGTCATGCTTTAGGATTTTATTCGAGTCTTCGTACCGATTCATCCTATTTTTCTTTTATGATTCCTTGTTTTATCTATCAAGAATTGCTTGATATTGAATTTGGTGAATAACCTTTTTTCTTCTTCTTCTTTCTTTCTAAAGAAAGAGAAATGTCTAGACCAGGCCGCCCCAGAGCCGTACCATCTAGCACTCCACCCCAGGATGGAGTTTTTATGACTGCTCAACAGCTTCTTGATTTAGTGACGAATGCTCAAGCAGCTGGAGCTAACCCGGAACCTACTCACCCAAAGTCGGGATTTGCACGCTTGTGCAGCGATTACACTAATTTGGGTGGGGATCCATTCAAAGGTTCTGAAACTATTATTGAAGTACAGGCTTGGCTAAGGTCATGCGATCGAATCTTTTCTCGCATGAATCTTATTGACCTTCACCGAGTTCAGGTGGCCTCTAGTATGCTCCGAGAAAGAGCATTGGACTGGTACGAGCTTCTTATTTCTGAGATTAATGAAGCGGATCTCACCTAGGAGTAATTCCGGGAACGCTTCGAGTTGAAATTTGTACCAGAAGCAGAGAAAGCGACATTGGCTCGACGATTTATAGACCTTGTTCAAGGTGAGTCCTCCGTGACTGATTACGTCGCCTCCTTCGAGTCGCTTTCCAAATATGGGGTTGAATACATCAACACCCCTTTAAAGAAGAACCAGAGGTTCGTCTATGGCTTAAACAGAAATCTCAAGAAGCCATTACTTCTAAAGTTAGAAGTTTCTTTCGACCAACTCATTGATATCGCTCTTCGTCTTGAAGAGGCGGATAGGGAGAATGATGTTGAAGTGGTAGGTTCCAAACCAAACTTCAACAATAAAAAGAAAAGGCCTAGTAAATTCAAAGGTCCTTATCCCAATAAGAAAGGGAAGCAAGCAATCCCTGTGGAAAAGACTTCTTCCTTTGGTCGTGGGGAATGCTATAATTGTGGTTCGAAGGACCATTACGCGAACAAGTGTCCAGAGTCTCTCTCTTGTCGCTACTGCAAAGGTCCCGGTCATGTTATATCTTCATGTCCCAAACTTCAGGGCAAGAAGGAGGGAAAGTTGAATGTTGCTCAAGCCCCTGGCAACACATCTCGAAATCAAGGTATTTCTCATTCTATCCTTGATGGAATTATTTTATTTCGTGATCATCCTATTCGAGTTCTTTTCGATACGGGTGCGTCCCATTCTTTTATATCAAAAGAACTTGTTGATACTTTTTCTTTGGATGTTTTGTGTTTAATGACTTCTTTGAGAATTGCGAATCCGGTTGGTGGATCCGCGACAATAAGTTTATTGTGTAAAGATGTCGAGATTATTTTGTGTGATTTTTCTTTCCGAGCCGATTTGCATGTCATGCGTTATTTAGGCTTTGGAATGATTTTGGGAATGGATTGGCTTAACCGTTATGAAGCTCATATCCTATGTCCTGAGCGGATTATTCATCTTCGACATCCTCAATCTGTTAAGCAGATTTCTATTAATCTTAAAGATTCAGATTCCAGCTTGGTTGCATCTTTATATTCTTTAAATCCTCGTGATGACGATAATGATGATGAGGGTGATATTATTTCTCTTATTCACGTCGTTCGTGAATTTTCCGACATAATCGAGCCTGTTTTAGGATTACCACCTAAGCGAGCAATTGAGTTCAGAATTAATCTTATTCCTGGAGCTTAACCTATCACTCGTCCTCCGTATCGTATGTCCAATAAAGAAAACGAGGAGATGCGTAAACAATTATCCGAATTGGAGACGAAGCAATTTATTCGCTCTAGTTCCTCGCCTTGGGGAGCTTCAGCTATTTTTGTGAAGAAATCCGATGGAACACTTAGGCTTTGCATTGACTACCGCAAGCTTAATGATCTTACTATCAAAAATAAATATCCTTTACCTCGGATTGATGATCTATTCGATCAACTTAGTGGTGCTAGAGTCTTTTCACAATTAGACTTAGCTACTGGATTTCATCAGCTTCGTATTGCAGAGGATAGTATTCCTTTGACATCGTTCCGTACTCGTTATGGATCTTATGAATGGCTTGTTATGCCATTTGGTCTAACGAATGCTCCGGCTTATTTCGTTGACCTTATGAATAGAGTTTTCAAAGACTTCCTCGACTGGTTTGTTCTCATCTTTATCGATGATATTCCTGTGTATTCTAAAACCGAGGAGGAGCATGAAAAACATCTTCGGATTGTGTTGGAAACTCTTAGGAATAATCAATTAAAGGCAAAATTTTCTAAATGCCACTTTTGGCAATCTCGTGTGAAGTTTCTCGGTCATATTATTTCGGAATCCGGAATTTCCGTGGATCCTTCAAAGATTGAAGCGATTCAAGATTGGAAGAGACCGGAGAGTGTGACAGAGATTCGTAGTTTTCTCGGATTGGCGGGCTATTACCGTCGTTTTATCAAAGACTTTTCTAAGATTGTTGTGCCTCTCACTAGCTTGACGAAGAAAGGTGTTAAATACATTTGGTCGGACAAATGTGAAGCTTCTTTTCAGAAATTAAAAGAACTTCTTTCTGATGCTCCTATTCTCGTTATTCCCGAGGGGAATCAAAATTTCGTTGTTTATACCGATGCTAGTCGCGTTGGTTTGGGTGCCGTTCTTATGCAAAGAGAACGTGTTATTGCTTACGCTTCTAGGCAATTGAAGCCTGCTGAGACTAGATATGCCACTCATGATTTAGAGCTCGCGGCCATTGTTCTCGCCCTTCGTATTTGGCGTCATTATCTTTTAGGAGAGAAATTTGTTCTTTACACCGATCATAAGTCCTTGAAGTATTTATTCTCTCAAAAGGAACTTAATTTGCGTCAACAGCGTTGGCTCGAATTTCTTGCACCATATGATCTTGATATTCTTTATACTCCCGGTAAGGGTAATCGTGTCGCTGATGCTCTTAGCCGTAAACAACAAGCAGTTGTTTCTATGATGATATCCTAATGGAACGATCTCGAGATTTTATCCACTTGTGAAATTCGAGACCGTATTTCCGATTTATGTTCATCTCTTATTTTATGTAGCCTTGAGGCTCATCCTTCTCTTCTAGACCGCATTCTTGAAGCTCAAAGGCTAGATCCTGAATTGGCTCTTCTTGGCCAAAATATTAAGGATAAAATTGATATCGAAAGTTTGAAAGACTTTGATATCGATTCTCGTGGCGGCAGTCGAAAATTTTGTAGACTTATCGTACCAAATATTGGTGATCTTTGTAAAGATATTTTAGAAGATTCCCATCGTTCTAAATTTACCATTCATCCCGGTAGTAGCAAAATGTACGCGGATATGAAGCGACTTTATTATTGGGAGGGAATGAAACTTGACATCGCTAACTTCGTTAAGCGTTGCATAACTTGCCAACTCGTTAAGGCTGAGCATCGAAGGCCCGGTGGGTTATTGCAACCTTTAGAAATTCCAATTTGGAAGTGGGACCAAATTTCCATGGATTTTATAGATGGCCTTCCCCGTTCTTGTTCGGGTCATGATAGCTTATGGGTGATTGTTGATAGACTTACTAAATCCGCCCATTTTATTCCCGTTCGGTCTAACCGAACCGTTTCTCTTTTGGCCAAGCTCTTTGTTAAAGAGATTGTTAAATTACATGGAGTTCCTACTTCTATTGTTAGCGACCGTGATCCATTGTTTACTAGCGGATTTTGGTAGAGTCTTCAAAAAGCTTTGGGAACGAAGCTTAATTTTAGCACCGCTTATCATCCTTAGTCCGATGGACAAACCGAGCGTGTGAATCAAACTCTTGAAGATCTTCTTCGTGCATGTGTTCTTGATTTTGGTGGAAGTTGGGAAGATCATATTTCTCTTGTTGAATTTTCCTATAATAATAGCTTCCAATCTAGTATTGGTATGGCACCTTTCGAGGCACTCTATGGAAGGCCATGCCGATCTCCTTCTTGTTGGCTTGAGGCCGGTGAGAAGATGGTTTTAGGTCTAGATTTTATTCGTGATTCCACAGAAAAGATTGACCTTATTCGTCATAGGATGAAAGAAGCCCAGAGTAGACAAAAATCCTATGCCGATAATCGGAGAAGGAAGTTAGAATTTTCTGTGGGAGATCTTGTGTTCATTCGTGTGTCACCTATGAAAGGTGTGGTACGTTTCAGTCGATCGGGAAAGTTAGCGCCTCGATATATTGGGCCATTTCCTATCACTGAACGTATCGGTTCCATGGCTTATCGCCTTTTATTACTGGCTCAATTTTCAGCTATCCATGACGTGTTTCACGTTTCTCAACTTCGGAAGTGTCTTCGAGATTCCGATTCTATTCTTGAGCCCGGTGTTGTGGAAGAGATTGAAGTTTCACTGAATTTAACTTTTGAGCAGCATCCTGTTCGTATCATTGCTTCAGAAGTCAAACGTCTTCGAAATAAAGATGTTCCGCTTGTTAAAGTTCAATGGTCTTCAAATCCTAAGGATTGTTCTTGGGAATCTAGAAATTTCATCGAGCGAACACATCCGGACTTACTTTCCCGTGCTCCTTAAGGTGAACTTCTTATTTCAAACTTCTCTTGTGTTGAATATGCTTTTATGGTTGTTGCTATATATCTTCTTCTTAAATATTGCGAGGACGCAATTTCTTTAAGGAGGGGAGTCTGTAACAACCCGCATATTTGTCGATTTTTATTTAAATATTTTATTAAAATATTTTATCGATACTCGGAATTTTGTCCGAAAAGCTACTTTTTGCATACGGTCGAATTAGGACTCGGGACCACTCCCATTGAGTTTAAAATGCCGTTTGCGACCTTTTTGAGTATAAGCTTCGATATGTTTGGAGAAAGTTGATTTTTGCTACTTTTTCACTTAGGGTTTTGATTTGGGCTGAGCCCACTTATGTATTCAGTCCCAACCCCTCTCCTCCTCATTTACTTCTTTTTCAATTCCTAATACTCAAGCTTTAGCAACAATGGTGGGAGAGATGAGAAATTAAAACTCAAGCCCTAGTTTTCTTTTGCAAATCAAGTTCTAGCTCCAAACTAATAGAAGAACTCATTGGTAAGCTTCTCTTCTTCTTCTCCAACTCAATCGCTTATCAATTTCAGAAATTCCTAAACCTAACTTTGGGAATGTTCTTCTTTTAAAGCTTAGAATCAAGCTTCTTGAGTTGCATTTGAAGAGTGGTTGATTCTCCTTTGCTTTCAAGCATCTTCTTCAATCGTTTGAGTTCAAAGGTGAGATTTTTAATCTCACATCTAGGTCTATGATTATCTTCGATTGTTAGGTATGAATTCCTAACACATATTCATGTGCATTTGGTTTTGGTTTGGATTGATTTGGTGTATATTCCAATTTTTAGTGTTTCGAGTTCAAATCTTCAAAAATCATAGCTTTGTAGTTTGAACTTGTTTTTGGTGATGCGTCGAAGAGCTTACAGGACCGGGTAGTCGATTGGCATAAACCCCTAGTGACCGTGCTCGCCCGATTGCATTTTGAAGAAGATAGCATCTTCATTTCATAGGCTGGAAAACAGCCTTGGTGCCAGTCAGTCGACTGGACCCTTGAGTCAGTCGACTGGCTGTAGCACATAGGCATTCCGAAGGCAATAACTAGAGGCTCGGGTCCTCTGTTTCCCTGCATTCAGTCGACTGAATTTTTAGGTCAGTCGACTGACTGCAGGAAATTATTTTTCCCTGCTTATGGTTCAGTCGACTGGACCTTTGAGTCAGTCGACTGACCTGCACCAATTTGCCTAATTATGCCCGTTTGTGCATATTTTTGCTTGGTTTCCAAATTTCATCGATTCGTGTTATTTCCCACTTGTTGTTGCTACGACTTTAATGACTTCTATTCTTGGAATTTTTGGAAATATCCATTTTGATGGATTCGGATCGATTTCTTTGAATCTTTATTCGCGTCTTTGAATGTGAATTTTGGTGGTTGATTGTTCTACAATCATTTTTGTGTTTTGTCACTTTAAAAATATAAAGGTTTCAATACTAGTAGTAAATATCAAAACTCTTTCCTCAAAACGATTTCAACTCTATTTTCAATACCAAATTCTTTTATAAAACCGTTTTTCAATCTATTAGTATATACAAACCTTTATCTCACTCATATGAGAAATCTAATTAAACGGCTTAGTAAAACAGGTGGTATAAAACGCTTGCGTTTACTTCGTCGGTTGATTCTTGGACTTGTTCGATTGAATCTCTTGTGACAATTTCCTAGTGGAGATCTAAAATTTGTTCGTAAATATTTAAGTTAAGCTAGTGGTTATGGGACATGAAGCTAAGCTCATATATTTACTAGCTTACTGTAATTGACACTTCTTGATGATCATGACGATCATTTTTATGATTTAGACAAGCAATGTACGATGTCTCTTTGTCTGCGAGGGAGACTAAACCCCGTTTTGTGGAGTTTCGACTCAAATTGGTGGGATAGCAACCCATGGTCTTCGGGCTGTTTGCGGAGCCTCGGCTCAATTTGTGATGGTTAGCAACCATGGAATTAGCATTCCGTTTGTGATACACGTGTTGGTGAGCCTTGTGCTCCCGTTTGTGATAGGCCTCTCCCCCCCCCCCCCCCCCCTTTTGTGATTTCTGGATTTCTTGAGATGATTTCTAGAATTTGTGCTTCACCAATTTTCGTGATTTCCATTGATAAGCTTTATCGATATTTGTGCATTGGTGAATTTGTGCGTCATTGACTTTTGTGATTTCTGGATTTCGTGTGTTGAATTCTGGAATTTGTGTGTCATTGACTTTTGTGATTGACATTGATATTATCGTCAATATTTATGCTTTGGTGAACTAAATTAGGAGTATGACGTTTCTTTGATTCTTGCGTAGATTTTGTGACATTGAATAATCCCTTGATGATTTTCAACTACTTATATATATCACAGCTTGGCATTGTGATTATTATGTGTTTAGTCATATCTCTTATTCTATATCATTTCATCTGATATTTATAGTTAGACTGATCCGTTTATTATTTTCTTATTAAATAATAATCGGGTCAGACCGAGATGGTACATGTGCTTCTGCTTGACTTCTCCCCAGGGATTCATTACTCTGACTTTTGGCAAACTACTTAGATTAGTAGTTTATTTTGTTGTATACACTTGAGATATAGACTAATAGTTGTATTCTTTTGTATAGCACGTGTTGCTATTCTTTTGTATTATTGTGGATCTTTTTAGACCACTAATCTGATATACACTTGCATGTGTTAATCATATATTCATATCTTCTTCCGCCTTTGTGATATGAATTATCTGTGACAGATTTATGTTATGCGTATTTCTATATTTGTTTTCCGAAGGATTTATATAGCCACTGTGTAGTAGCTTTGAGTGAGTATCGGTATGTCGAATTTCCTCTTGAAATAAAATGCATGTTTTACTATCTGACATATCGGTGCTCGTACAAAGCAATTACATGGATGGTCGCTCCTCAACAGCCTTATTCTCCGTGCTAGTTGACAGCATTCACCGTAATGTTCTTGGCTAGCGTGGGTATAGAGGTGGGGCGTCACACTGGATTTCTTATCTGCTTTCCTTTGTATGTTATTCAATACACATTTCATGTGTTGAAGGGAACGAAGTAATGTTGGTGCATTCACGTCGAATTGAGTTGCGAAGGGAGCTGTTTAATTAATTAATAATGTTAAGTAATTTAAATTTAATTTTTTATAAAATTCTAAAATTAATAACTTATGCAAATAAGGTCCGTTTGACACGTATTTTGTTGCATTGCGATCATATCAAAATATTCTACATTAAGAAGTTGGTTTGAACTGAATCCGAGCAATTTAAATTTTTATAATTTAATTACTTAATTAATTTTTGTAAGTTATTGATACTTATATTTATTAAACAACAAATAATTAATTAAATATAAATCAATTATTTTAAATAAATACATTTCAAATACTCCGTTCATATTCTCCGATTGCAGCATGCAAACGCATTCTTCGTTCATTCAATATTTTCCGTTCAAATGTTCCGCTCAGATTCTCCGCTCGCTTCTCAAAGAATGGATCGTAAAAGAGGTTGGAAAAAGTTTAAAAAGATAACATAAATATCAAGCAACATGTTGAAAAGAAATTTTCATCCAATATTCACTTAAAATCCAAATGAATTGTACTTGTATCTTCCATTAAACTACCGATGCACATAGACATGTCAAAATTTGACCCAACCCATTGACCCAACTTATAGTGGGTTGGGTCAACCCATTTATGAATATCATAAAATGGGTTGTGTTGACTCATTTTTAAAAGGGTTATAAATGGGTAACCCATTTACCCATTTATTAAAAATATTAAATCTTAATATAAATTTAAAAAATAAGAATTTTGAACATTCATTATAATTTTTTATGAAGACTGACAGTTGTACTTAGAAAAGAACAGGCTAGCATATCCTCATATTTGAATCCACCTAGTGCAGAAGCCGCTATTTTTTTTGTTCAGACTGCAATAACTTCTTCGTTCTAACTCGGAATCAAACGAGACTTTGACCGATCAACTCCAACTTAAATTACGGACAGTATGGAACACTCGGATACTTCATCGTGTGCACGCACACTGTAGTTCTCCAAGGAGACTGACAGTTGTACTTAGAAAATAACAGACTACTACATCCCTATATTTGAACTCCGCATAGTGTAGAAGCCGCTATTTTTTTTGTTCGGACTGCAATAACTCCTTCGTTCTAACTCGGAATCAGACGAGACTTCGACCGATCAACTCCCACCTAAATTACGGACAATATGTAACACTCGGATACTTGATCGTGTGAACGCACACTGTAGTTCTCCAAGAGGACTGACAGTTGTACTTAGAAAATAATAGGCTACCACACCTGCATATTGAACTCCGCCTAGTGCAGAAGCCGCTATTTTTTTTGTTCAGACTGCAATAACTCCTTCGTTCTAACTCGGAATCAGGCGAGACTTTGACCGATCAACTCCCACCTAAATTACGGACAGCATGGAACACTCGGATACTTCATCGTGTGAACGTAAACTGTAGTTCTCCAATGGGACTGACAGTTGTACTTAGAAAATAACAGGCTGCCACATCTGCATATTGAACTCCGCCTAGTGCAGAAGCCGCTATTTTTTGTTCAGACTGCAATAACTCCTTCGTTCTAACTCAGAATCAGGCGGGACTTCGACCGATTAACTACCACCTAAATTACGGATAGTATGGAACACTCGGTCACTTTATCGTGTGAACGCACACTGTAGTTCTCCAAGGAAACCGACAGTTGTACTTAGAAAATAATAAGTTGCCCCATCCCCATATTTGAATTTTGATGAAAATTAGAATTAAAATTTTAAATTTTTGTCGGATCTCAAAACATAAAACTCGGAATTAGAATTATTTTATGTTTATTATTTTTTATTAGTTAAATTAAATTTAAATCTTTAAATGAGTTAAATGGGTAACCCGCTTATTAAGTGGGTTGGGTCATAAATGGATAAAATAGAATGGGTTGGATCGAGTTCGAGCCAACCCATTGATTATAATTATTTAATTCACATAATTCATGCGCCGAATCCATTCTAGAAAGTAAAATGTGACACAGAATCCATTATAAGAAGTAAAATGTAAGTATGGAGAAATTAATTGCTGAAGAGAGAGGAATGGTGAAATCTATGTACGTTGGACATCCACAACCACACTTGATAATAAATAAACAAATTAAAGAAGGCTATCACAAGGTCCACAACTCCTAATTTCGGTCTACCATAAAAAAGGCACTGCCGCTTGACCTCGTCCATTACTAGCAGCGGCCCTACCATTGCTAACGCCATAAGAAGAATCAGGATTCAAACGAATCAGCTCATGCGGGTGCATCTGTTGCTGGCCGCCACCACCACCATTCAAATCTTCCTCCACTTCCTCTAAAGGCACCCTCTCATAAGCCACGTTCGTGAAAGAGGAACCGACCACAACCACCGGCCCCGCCGCCATCAGTGGGCCCACCACGCTCCCACCAACCACCTGCCCTCCTCCCCCTGCCATTAACACCGTTAGGCTCGTTGCTCCTGCTGGGGCCGGAGGTGGCATCACTGTTCCTGAGAATGACATAATCTCGTACCTTCCATGTAACGTTATAACCGCACCTGTACTTGCTGGTTGGCACAGCCTGACGTCGCTTACACTCCCTGCACTCTAGTTCTTCTTGCATCATTACTAATCCTACTACTTCATATGTTAATTAAGAAAATATTACACGTACCGCTGCTGCTGAGGATGCAGATGCCACTCTGGCGGTGGCGGGTGTAAGAAGATAGACACTCCAAGACGTCATGGCCTGGCCCAATTTCCAGGATGTGAGCCCCAAGAGAGTTGGCGCTTTCTTGTGTTATGATAATGGGTGGTTTGGGTTTATTCTTGGACCCGGGTGGCCTCCCCCGTGGTCGTCGGCCCACTACAGTTTCTTTCGCAGGAGCTTGCAGCAGGTTGCCCGAGTTGTTAGTATTCTGTGTCTTTTCATTGCTGTTAACTTCACCGACATTAAATTGTTGATGAACATACAACGAGGTGCATGGATCAAGACTGGCCATATGATCATGCAAATTCATGTACAAGGTACGAGAACTAAGTACTTTTCAATTATATATTTTCGAGTTGTTTTTAGAAAGAATGAGGGTGATTGGAATATTTTATGGATTTGAGGTGAGTTAAATAAGTGAATAGATCAGAGAAAGAGAAGAGAGGTTGTATGTGGAACAGTAGAGTTGAAATTTGAATCATTATCTAAAGTATGCACTATGCAGCTTGATTTGATGTGTTTTTGTAGTATACTCTGTATGATACGCTTATTCAACTAGTCTAGGTTTAAAGGAAAGGTTCATTAATCTGATCTAGCTAGTTGGGTGTTGGTTAGACATGCAGGCAGCTTGTAGTCAAGAACTAATCACAGTAGCCATGGAGCCTGTATTTGAATCTTCCGTTCTGTCAGTTTTCACGTATGTATAAGGTTTAAACTTGATGTCAGCAATATCGTTTTGAAACAACATATTTCTGGAAGTAAAAAATTGTAAAACGTCATTCTTAAGAGAAGAGAATGAGGTAATAGATATCATATGATACATTTAGATGCACATCTTACTATAGCTTCAGATCCATTGAAAGCAATCGCTCAACCAGAAAACTGTAGAGCAGAAAAATCTAAGATTATAAAAATGAAACCGTGATCTCAAATATTGTTTTTATAATCAATGTGTTTTATATGAAAGCATGGCAGGTTTGATATGGACTTTCATGAAATACTGTGTCATTTTTGGTATATGCTAAGGTTTCCAAAAGCGTCCGTATCTATGAAAATATTTATTTGCATTTTGACTGTTCATAATGGTGTTGAAATGCATAACTAATTGGTTTCAAATGCATGAACGTAAGAGTCCAATTTCTCTGTCATCTTCTTGTCTGTCCACTTATGGTATAAGAAATCACAATTATTATTCATAACAAAATAATGAATTAGTAAGATCTACAATATCATATGAATTATTGCTGATGTAAAATCAATGACTAAAATGAATGTGTCATGCGGGGCCATATAAAAGAAGGATAAAAGATTTGACTTGTGACTTTACATAGGTATAATAATACAAATGCAAATACGAAAAACCACGTAATTTGAAAATCTCAACGGTTTAGTAATTAACCAAATAAGAGATGCAGCGCGGCAACAATAACCAAAGGTAATGTGAAATTAATACGTACTTTCAAAATTATATGTTAATATTATCGAAAAGTCTAAGAATCTAATTTACCTATTAATAAATAACTTATAGAAAATAATATTGACAAAAACAACTAATATCCGATCACAATACAAAATAAACAAAATTAAATTTAATGTGGTTCGAAAATTGGGGTTTTTGGATACAAAATATTGAGAGAGAAAAAACTAATATCCGATTAGAATACAAAATAAACAAAATTAAACAAAATTAAATTACAAATATCCGATCACAATATGTAACAACTCAATCAGGAGTATAATAAAATAAATACAATAAAATATTTTTTGTACTTAAATTGGGGTTTTTGGAGGATGAAACTGGAATTTTGAGATTAAAAATGTTATTATAGAGTTTAATTTAAAATAAATTTGGTTTTTGGGTTCATTTGTAATAAACTGTGAAATATTAATTTAAAATTCAAGTTTGAATTTTGAATTTTTGTTTTGTGAATCCAAAAGCTATTTAAAATTTATATTTGGGAAATAAAATATATTTTTGAGTTGTAAAAATTTATTTTGACAAATAAATGATTACAAGGGCTAAAAGTGGTATTTTAATTGTCGACGAATTGTTTCAAGGGTAAATAAATTTTGAAAAAATATTGTATTGGCTTGGAAATTTTCATAAATGGTAAAATGATTTAAAATGATAGAATAAGAGTTGAGTAAGTTTGTATATAAAAAGAAAAGGCATTTTCTTTAATTAATATGGGCCTAATGAGCATTTAGGAGCCCCAAGCCCATAAAAACGCGTTTGGTAAGGTGAGTGTATCTTTTAATTTATATTTAATGAGCTTGCTTGCCTTGATCAAATGGATATTATCATGTGCATATATGTTCGAAATTTTTTCTTAATGGATTGTTGTGATCAAATTGATAGTATTACTTTTGTAATCAAGTGGGAATCAATGAAAATTCTTATGTACAACCATTCATTTCTTCCTCTGAATGACAGTAAACAATTGCAAGATTCTACTAGTGTATAAACGACCATAAAGTAGGCTTGTTTATGTTGGAGTGCACTTGAAGCCGGTGGTCGAAGTTAGGCTTTTACCTGGAGCAAAATGCTCCAAGTTTCAGTTGGACGGCTCGACCGGGAATACCTGGAGTATTAAGCTCCAAGTAGTGAAGCCAAAGTATTTTGATTTGAATTATTAGATTTTAAATTTTGTTTTCTTGATTTTGAACTTCTTAAAAAAATTGAGTTGATTTGAGATATAAATTATACTTCATTCTTTTTATTGATTTTGATTATAGGTAAAGGAATTTCAAAATATATATTGGAATTGCAAAGTAATGTATAAGATAAATATAAAGGACGTTGAAATAATTTTCTTAGGCTTTTCAACTAGAAATTCTTGGAAATATTACTTGTAAGTGTACTTTAAAAGGAAAAATCCATCTCTTTGATGTGCATTTGCGTATGATGCTTATAAAATGAAGTGATATTTTTAATGCATTAGTGATCTTTTAATGCATTGTGATGAATTGAAATTAATTTATGTTGATAAGGATGAAGTACTCATATGTGCCTAGTTATTGAATATCATGTGTTATGTCTTATATTGCCATATCATGATGATTATATTAAAAGTATGAGGTACTAGTTATATACATGAATGATTATATTGAAACATCATGTTAACATGATATGTTATGATTAAAGAATGATTTTACTGAAGAAGTATTATACATCTGTTATGGTATAATCATATTCATGCTAGATTGACTTCATTATTCTATACGTTGGTTCACGATCCTCTACCTTATTGACACTAAGCGTTGAATCCCATGAAATGAATTGCTGACTTAGGGAATCTCATAATATTTTGAATAAAGTGTGATGATATGTATGCACGCCACATATATGGGATATGAACATGGTATAAAATGCCATTTTGGGGATCTAATGGCGTTAGTGGGGCCAAATATATATAAATATATAGAACATGACTTTGATGAAAAGGTATGTAGTGAGACTAATAGGCAGACCAACTATCCATCCTAGTGGGACAAATTCAGGATCGTTATCTAAATCATAGCGAACTGGTCTGTCACCACTGTTGGTCCAAACAATCTATTGCATGCACATTATGGGGTAAGCGATATGCGATGAGGATTATAGAAGTAATAATAATGGAATCAAGTTGAGATTTTATATATATATATATATATATATATATATATATATATGCACTAAAACACGATGAGGTAAGTGCCAATGAGGACGAAAGACGATTGTGCAACAAATAGATAATGTAATGGCATACATAATGTCTGAACGAGGGATATATGGATGAAATAGACAGTGATATCTTGGTGTTGAGGCAGAGCCTGCTAGTAGAATGAATACAAAAACTTCTGATCGTGGCATATATGGATGAAATAGGTCGTGATACCTTAGTGTCAATGCAGATTCTATTAGAGTGAATACAAGAACTTCTAGTAGAGGGATATACAGATGAAATAGCTCATGATATTTGATGTCAAATTAGGGTCATTAGCTATATGGTTTAGACTTTATTGGACGATGATTGAAATATAGTTTTTGATTACTGTAAAGATTACAACTTTACAATGTGGATAGGATATGATATCATAGTTCATTAAAGTTGCAGTTGTGAGACACTTTAAATGGTATCGTGACATGAATATTTACACTATCTTATTTGATGAGATGTGGACATGTTTAGATTATAAAGTGTGTGGCATTTATTATTTGTGTCACATATCACATGTATACTCGACACCACATATGGATTATTTATGTGCACTGTTACATCCACGGCTAATTTCTAACCTGACATGGGGTTTTATTTCATATTTAACGACTTCGGGTCATAATGAGGATGTTGCTATGAAAGATGATTACTTTTGGCCACCTGCTTATCATGCATTGCATTTAGAGGGTAGAACATGCGATGATCATGGTATACTACATTTTTAGTGCCACTGTTTTAGCAGATCGTGGATATTACTATGAGATAGTGGTCCCCAGTTGCGTACGCTTAACGTGATGACTCGCCTTTCCGACCATTGGAAATCGACACTAATACACCTTCTCTATTCACATTCCGCAGATCCAAGCGTCAGAGAGGTGGATGGTCAAGGGTAGAAAGAAGAAAAGAACTTAATAGAATCTTACACAAATGAAATAACATATATTATTTCAACATATAATCTTTATAGCAGAAAATTTTAAATACATTTATCAGAGTTTAACTTAACGTTAACATGGAAAGCTATAAATATATGTCCTTACAAATATGGAATACAATAGTACATTAGTGTGGTGGAAATGGATAAGAATATTCAATAAAATCTTCTAACTTCATGTTTTGAGCTCTTCCAAAATGCTCCAAACAAAACCTGAGTATTAGGCTGCTTGGAAAAAAAATAGGGCATCCAGAATTTAAGGGAAAGAAAGTAAACTTTAGGTCAGCCATGGGACTAGTGTGAAAAAATCAAAATATGAGTTTTTTGAAAACAAAGGGTATCAAATAAGACCACGCCGCACATAAAAACGAAACGAGTTTTTATCTTATGATAACCAAAACATTCCGATGTGAAATCCAATGATATTATTTTTAATGACGTTCTTTTGAACACTTTTCAAATAAACATATTCAAATAGCCGAAATTGTTACATTAGTTAAATTTGATGGCATAATAGGTTTACAATTGAAACCGAGGGAACTTATTGGAGATTTGGATTTCCAACGAATAGCAAGACAAAAGACTACCTCTTGTACAATGCATCTTTAGAGGAATGCATCGAGGCCATGCAAAGGTGGTCCTTTGCGAATTAAAACTGGCCTACCCGAGACCAACAGATGGTACGGATAGCACCAAATATGATATCACCCTGGTCATTCCTAACCTTTTTGTGAGCTCTCTTGCCATGGACCACATATTTTCTTACCCGACGCTGTAGCGAGTGCAAAATAAATCTAGAAACGTGATATCATACCCTAATGGTTGTGAACCACATAACCATAAAGCAACCCTGTTTCAGAATTCCCAGGGTGTGAGGTTAGAGGTAACGTTTATCTTTCTTAGAACATTTTCACTTAAAATGCCACATTGCCATTTTCAACAACACACTATTGATTTTAATAAAAGTACAACCTCTGAGCTTGTACGTCTCAGAGAAGGGTGTGAAGTATAAGAGGGGTTACCTCCTACACCACCAACATATTTACGTTTGTAGATATCAATGCACTATGATCTTAGAAATGCAATGTCATACATTCATCCATATAAGTTGTCCAAGAATATAACAAACCGAAGGAACTCTCTTAACACATCTTGTTAGGCATCGCCCTTAGGATTAGTAGCTACATACGAAGATCCCAGAACGAAGGGACCACTATTATTTATGTATCTTTGGATTTACTCTAAAATTATCAACAAACAGTCCTTCTATTGTGAAGATCCCTGCCTTCAACTTCATTATCTTCAACATATCTTCACTTTCGAATTGTGAATTGGTTCGAAGTGATTTTCAGATAGGAATTGCAAGAATCTGACTCAGTTTTCTCTGAACCAATTATCAATAAAAGATGTTAAGTGGGTGATTAATATTCATTAAATTGTATTCTTTTATATAAAATATCTTCTTAGAAATATATATCTTCTAAAACCATTTCTTTTTAGTATATATGAGATCATTAAACCTCTCTTATCAAATCCTTTGGTTGCTAAAAACTCTTTTTAAATCTTGAATAATTCCAAATCATTTCATCCTTTACTTAGGAAAATATTTCCAAATCATTTATTTAAATCTTTAACAAAGATTTCCTACTTCCAACCCATATCTTTCTAATAGGTTAAAACCATGTCATTGGAGATGGTAAATCCAAATTAGTTAGTATTTAAGTAAAACAGATTCATAGAAATTACACTAATTTTACTCCATACTAATTTTTGTATTTAACTTGTACTATTCATCAAATAATAGTGGAATCGCCTTTTAAATTCATATGATTAGTACGATTTCCCTTCTTGGAATTTAACACAAGCATAAGAAGATTATCTTAATTCAATCCAAGTTGCAGTTAATTAATTATAAAAATTAAATCTTTTGTATGTGTCCGTTTTCGACATTTCGACCTTATCAATCCCTCATCCAGAAAAGAGGCAAGGTGAGTCATGGCACTGTTTGCTTCTGAACATCTCCTTGATTTAAAAACCTCACATCTTCTACTCAGCGGCTTTTTGAGCCAAGATTAAGTCACTTTCTTATAACGGCTTTTCTTCAAATTATTTATTTTAACTCTTTTAAATAAATTATAAACTTTCAAATCATCTTTATATTACTTAAATTTTCATTTCAAAACATCTATAAAAGGTTTAGGAATTAATTATGAATTTTAAATCCATATTTCAAAGGTTATTAAAAACTACTACAAAAAGCGCTGTGAATGGTGTTTTTAAAACTTATTCAAATCAAAACAACTTTTCTATTATTTAAAAGTTCATTTTTATAACTCAAATCCTTTTTTAAACCATTTAACATATTTATAGGATTTATTTCATATTTCTAAAGAAGTTAAAATATCCAATTTAAGGAACTTTCCTTTTTGGTCTTTGAACTGCAAAACCACGACTATTTTGAAAATTTTATTTGCTCATATTTCAAAATCTACAAAATGAAATCTCGATCCTTTTCTTTAGTTTGAAAACTATGATTAAAAGAGTTTGGAAAATTCTTATTCCAAAGAATTTGGACTCCGGATCCATTATATAAATGGATTTAATTTTCTATTGCGTGAAATCGTGAACTACCATTATGCGACGCTTCTATTTTAACCCAAATTTCTTTTTCTTTTCAAACTTTTTTTAAATACTTATATTTGTTTATAAAACATTTCTAAATCATTTTAAAGCGGTAACTAGTTCATATACATCATTTTATTCAATAAAGGAAAGTGATATCCTTTGTGATATTCGACGTGTAATTAACGTGATTTTGTTAACACCACTAAACAACTATAGTAAACAATCAAACTTGATGATCAAATCATAGTAAACATCCATAGCAGTCGTATCACACACACACGTATATAAAGTTTTATAGAGTTTTCTCACCTTCAATGGATATTAAACTTAGGAAAATGGACTATAGCTTTGCTATGATCGAACTAAAGTCTATGGAGTCAACCCCAAGACCTTGGGAAAGCTCATCCTAGCTTGTAAGGAGGTGGAGTGCTTGGCCAAAGTGATGGATGGTGATGGTCGCATGTTGTGAAGGAGGAATGGAGTGATTCGAGCTTGTTTTGAAGTGGATTGCTAATGTATATATACTATATTAATTTAATTTCTTTTTGAAATATTTTTCTTTATACTTTCCTTACGGTAGGAAGCCATTGAAAAGCTTGAGAATGAGAAAGAAGATAAAGTGCAATAGTGTGTAAAATTATGAAGAGAATGGTGGGTATTTATAGGAAAAAATTTGGAAATAAATATCCAAATGTATAATTACTCTTTTGCCCCTTGCCACATCCCTCCTCTCCCATCAAGGCGCATGCCTCCTCCCCATGTCATCCTCCCCATGTCGTCTTCCATGTATGTGGTGATGATGGTGTGTAAGTGGGTTGATGTTTTCTTTTTAAGGTAGAAAATATCTAGATATTTATACTTCTACTATATGTAAATTCTAGTGTAAATGGTAAATATATTTTTACTTTTCTACATGTATTAATTGCACATGTATGTTTTAGTGTATGCATGTGTATGTTAGATATGTGTTCAAGTGATATAAACAACGTTGTACAACTTTTATATGTTAAACCATTATGAATTATAATTTCGATTATCGACCACATTTCCAGTTTTAAGTTAAACTATATATATTAATAAACAAAACTTGAGAATATATTTCACATCATTTCAAATGAACTACAACGGTCTCACTTGAATTATAAAACCACATATATTGATATTAAGCAAATTTTTACAAAAAGTGTTATTGTATCAATAAAGCGATATCAATTTTTCTTATATTTTTAAATCAAGTATATAACTTCACCAAACTATCATAAATGATTTACTATCACTTTATAACTAATCAAAAATAATTATTAGCATAATAAAACAACTATTTGATTATTTAAACTTAACTTGAATTTCTGGAGAAATATATAAAGACAATGACATCTCTGATGATGTCAAAAATACATTTTAATTTCAAAATAAAATGAATAATTTTATTTCATAATCTTGTTCAAATAGACATATTAGTGCATGATCTGGACTCGCGCACTCAAATACTGAGAAAATCTCCTTTCAAATACTAGGAAAATATCCTGTCTATTGAAAATCAATTTATCGATGAAAATTTGTATACGAAGCACGTGCTTTACTTATGAAACTATATTCCATAATTATATGTTAAAACAAGTTTTTTATCATAATTTTAAGGTTTAGATCTTTATAGTTGGTGTTATTAAACCTTGTATTTGAATATTTCAAAATTAAATATCATTTACAAAGTGATAAATTTGCAGGTCCTTACACTTTATCCATTTGAAAATGATGCATTATATGGTGTTAACCACTCTAGTAGTTTAGACATGGATGTCATTTTTGGGTAGTTTTGTATGTAGTTTTTCATGACGTATTGTTTCATTTTGAAACATCCATGTATCCATACATCTTTGATGTGTGTATTATTTTTTGACGTTCCTCTATGATATCGATTTGTGATTTTTATGTTTTAATTCTTGGTTATTTGAGAAAATTTAATTGGAATTTTCTATATTATTTTGTCGGAATTTAGCTTCGTATACAAGTGGCTTCATGAATATATATACATGAACAAGAGTGAATACAAAGGAATGGATATGAAAATAATTCAAAGCCATGATCATGGAGGACCCTACCTACGCACCTTCCTTTATGTACAAATTAGAAGTTAATCCACATACTAATGGACATTACACTTTTATTCACACTTAGTGGGTGATTATTGAAGTTAATGATAAGTTGGCCACCACACTTCCTACAATGGCATTTTGGGCATTCCCTAAAATATGGATTAGGGTTTCATTCATGTATAAATACCCCTTATGTTTCATGTAATCTCCTCCTCCTGTTAGTTAGTTTTTAGCTTAGAAAATAAAACAAAGCTCTTCTCTTTTCTTTTTCCATGGATACTTAGCCATTTTATTTCATGTAATTTTCCTTTCTTTTATGCAATGTTAATTAGTATTCTCTTTAATTTACATGCTTCTTCTCTTCTTATGTTAATAGTGTAGTTTACTTTTCATGCAAGTAGATTAGTGTTATTTCTTTTTTCTTAGCTTTTCTTTTCATTTTGCTCTCTTTTTCCTCTTCTTTTTTGTGTTTCATGTTGCATGCTACTTGTATTGATATGATAACAGAAATGAGAGGCTACTCCCTTCTATTTAGGGGTAATAAAGCCTTTAATCATGTAGCTTCAACATTTTGATAAATATTGCTCTCTTTTTGTGCTTAATTGAATGTTGATGTGATTTATTGTTTCATGTTGAATTTGATAGTTTATGTTGTTTATAACAAATAGGCTATGCCTAAACAATCACAAACAATAATTATCTTTTCATCTACATATGATGATGGTAATGAAGTGAATGTGAAATTAAAATTTGATGGCCTATTTCTAAACAATAGTTAATAGGCCATGCTTAAAATAGATTTCATTTTTGTTGAATATGCTAGTATATGATTTTTGTTTGATGATAATAAACACACACACACACACACACACACACACACATATATATATATATATATTCATTTAAATGCATTTGTTAATGTACTATTTTATTTTTCACATAATTAAATAAATATTTGCTAAATAAAATAAATAACACAGAGTTTAAATTCAAACAGATATTTTATTCAAACAAATATTTATAACAATTTTGAATAGTGCAAATTTAAGCTCTCACTATATATACACAATTTCGATTACACACATTTCAATTTACATAATTGTCCTCACTACATATCACTCATTCACTCGTATTTAATCTTCAACTTGAATCCAGCATCTGAGTAATCTGCAAAAATATACATTGACGCAGTAAAATTGAAAATAAAATATTTTTGCAGTATAAAATAAAATGTAATTTTGAAAATATTATTTGACTCGGTTATTTGGGTCGTTCATCATCATTTAATTTTGAATTCATCAATTCATCATGCACAAATAGCTTGTGACATGCACAGTATATCACTGTACATGCCATAAGGCCGTGCACACCGATATATACACTTGATAAATTATAGGGACATGTGAGCACAGGTCAAACCCGAATGAAAAGCTGGGTTCAACTCAAGTGCAATACAAATAAAGTCACGACACGAGCACAAGGTCAAAACCGAGCCTTAAAACTGGATTCAACATAGGTGAAATTAAAAATATACATAAGGAAATGGTCAATCGAACCAGGTCAGTCCTAAAAATAAACCAGAACAGCAAGTGGAACCGACCATACAAGAAAAGCATGACCAAGAAATAGTAAACAAACAAAACAACAAAGAAAATGGGATAGATCGAAAATGATCTTCATGAAAACCAGATATAAATCAGGCCAGTTTTATGATACAAACCAGAGACCAAAGAATGGCCAAAAGAAATAATCAGACTGCAAATATCACAAAGGCACAAAGGCACAGACCACACTCGAGTACACATGAAAACAACTCAAACTCAAGAAACAAGTTCATCATGCAACATCAAGTGATGCAATAGACATGTGTGCATACTGCAAGCATACATATATGCAGAGCTGTACATGTACTCGAGACAATATGGAAGCAGTGCACACTACATGTAACAGTTTCAAACTACCAGTGTGACAACAGTGGTGCAATATACATATGTATAAGGGAATGTATCAAAACCACACTACAAAAAGCAACTCAACAAAATGCAAAGAAAATCAAAACCACATGTCCGGACTGAACAACAAAATGCACCAGTACAAAACCAATGTACAGTTCAAACAAAAGTGAAAAAGAGGTGGCAATATGCACATGACTCAAGATACAAATGCATATATGTACAACATGAACTAAATATACCATCGAATAGCATGTGGTACGAGATTGAACCAGACTTGAGCTCTAGATGGTACACAAGATAATGTCACAAGGCAGTTCACAAGACAGATACCAGTGACACACACAAATATACAAAGAATAAATTGGAATAGAGGAGGTGACATGGATGTGCAGACCATATGAACAAACTATGCAACATAAAGCAGACTCGGTTACAAAATGCTACAAACTAGTCCAACAGCCGAACTAAGATAGAAGACAAAATCTAGTACAACATCAACATGGCAGTGACAGAGCTCGAAGCATGCATATGGTCAAGCAAGTCAACAGCAGTTTCAAACAAAAGTCGAAGTCGTGGAAATCAAGAAAGTCGAAACCAAAGCCGTGTCCAACAAGTAACACAAATATATATGAAATTGAAGAAGTCAGAAGAATCACCATCATTCAATATTAATCAAGTGCCGAGACGAATTCAAGAAAAAATAATTGAAGAATTCATATGATAAAATACGAATGAAAATATAGGGGAATGAATGCTATATAAACGATTAACATCATCGGCTACAAAGGTATCGAGTTCAAGCTAGCTAAATAGAAAAGCAAAAAAGAATAATTCACATACCAGTCGAACTCGATCAAATTGGAGTATGCCGCATGCAAAGTGAAGAAAGAATCGATCGAAGCAATCATGAAAACACCCAATTGATCGATCAATAAAATCTGGCTTCTTCAATTTAGAAAAGCCCTAATTTATTGAAGAGGAACGAACGAAGAGCAACGCTGCCATTTTTTTCTCAAAGGAATTAGGCCGAAGACAATATAAAAATTAATAGGGAATCATTTTTAGTTGGGCCAGCTCCTTTATATTATTATTTGGGCTTTAGTTTTATATATTAGGGTTTTGTGTTAAATTTGTTTTTAAATTTGTATTTTTCCTTTTAAACTATTGTAATTACTAGTCGTGTGACAAGGGGACGGGCTACGGTGGTGTAGTTCGAGAATTCGCAACTCAGTGGATGAGTTGTGGCAGGGTTTTGAGCGTAGAGTTAATGCTAGTCGATAGAGGGTGTCGCGAGTTTAAGTGTGTAAGCGTCTGACTGCTTAATTTCTAGTAGAAACCTTAGGGGCAGCACCTAAGCAGGGTTTTGCCAAAGCTGGGTAAATTCTGTGTTGTTCTATTTCTGCATTTATTATTCTGCTATTATCTGTGCTACTATTATTCTAATATATCTGTGTTGAAAATATTTTATAAACTTCCACAATAATTTTTATAATTGATATTATCACCCTATTCACCCTCCCCCTCCCCCCAATCTAGGGTGAAATCGATCCTACAAGTGGTATCAGAGCTAGGTACAAAAGCCATTTTTGTTTTTAAAATTTGATTTTTCAAAAACCAATATTTGTTTTACAAATTTGGATTTTTAAAATGGCTTCTTTTAATGAGGGTCGGTTCAATATTATTCCTCTTATTTTTAATGGAATAGATTTTTTGAATTGGAAATTGAAATTGAAATTTTATTTAAAATCTGTTAATGTTAAATGTTGGGATATTATTGAAAATGGGTGTGATATAACAGACGAGAAAATTATCTTGATTAATTCTCTTGCTATGCATATAATATATTCTCATATTAATCAAGATAATTTTAACTTTATCTCTCATTGTGAAAATGCACAAGAAATCTGGAATACTTTTGAAGCAATATATAGTGCAAAAGTCAACAGCAATGAGAAATCCTCCACAACCGACTCAGTTAAAGAAATGCGCTTAACAGGATTGGTAAAAGGCAGTTGTGATGAGGATGATGGTGATGGAGTAGCTGAGCTAGTGTTACTAATGAAGAGATTCAAAAAGTGGAATCGCAAATATAGAAATCCAGCTCTAAATCAAAAATTAATAAGCAGAATATTCAAAGCACTAGATAACCCAGAAGAACGGGAGATCATCTGTCACAAGTGCAACAAACTCGGTCACATCAAGTCAAATTATCCCCGAGTTCAACTCGACCAAGAAAAGAAATCAAAAGGAAAAAAAATTGCAGCCACGTGGAATAAAAGCGATGATAATTATAAAAGCACTAGCAGTGAGAGTGAGAAAGCAGATCTGTGTCTTTGAGGTGATAAAACTGATAGCGATGATGACAAGCCAAGCGAGGTATCAAAACTTGCTCACTCAGAATTACTTATATATTTCCATGAAGTAAATGGCCATTTTGAAAGACTTAGGGAAAAATATGCCAAAATAGAATCACAAATAGATAGTTTGATAGAATCAAATAAACGGCTTAATCAATTGGTTAAAAACTATCAAACTAAGAGCCCTAAGTATGATAAGTGTCCAGCATTTGAAGAAGAAATTAAAAAATCAGAAATCAAAATTAAATCACTTGAAAATGAAATTCTGATTTTGAAAGAAAGTGAAAACACAAGGAGAGAAAAATCTATCAAAAAGTGCACTCAATTATTGAATGAAAACAAATCACTCAAAACACAAGTCCCAACAACTGTCAACGACTTTAGGAAATTTTTCCAAAAGTGAAAGATCGTTGAATATGCTATTAGGGAAACAAACTATTAATACTGTTAGATAAGAACTTGGGTATAATCAATCTGAACGTGCTAGAAATGTAATTAAATAAGTCAATTCTTTGTGCATAATTTGTAGAAAATTTGGACACAATCACAATATTTGTTGGTATAGACCCAAACAAGTGAAAACCAAACCAATTTGGGTTCCAAAAGGCATAAATATAAAATCTCTTAAAGTTAAACAAATCTGTGTACCAAAAGGAACATATATAAATAGTTATGGGTCTCCACAAAATTATTTCTCAAAATTATTTGCCACTAACAACCATGGACCTATAAAAACAAATAGGTCACAAAAATCTTTTATCGTGTAGGTGTGGTGGCAGGCTAAGGAACAACAACAATGTTATCTAAATTCTGGCTGTTTCGGAAACACAACGGGTGACAAATCAAAGTTCCTTAGCCTGGTATAAAGGTGACAGAATCACAATGGGCTACAACGAAAAATTATCATACAGGTAAGATAGGTAATGGTATATTTATTTTAAATGATATAGTCAATGTGATAATTTGCACCATAATTTGAATTTAAATCAGCCAGATATGTTATAAAGAGATGGATGATGATTTTGATCATGACTTATTCAAAATTTTGACCAATCATCTTTGAACTATAGATTTTCTTGGACTAATGATGATGTTTTATTGATTGCTGAATACTCACGATACAAGTGGATATATTTGTTCTTACACTATGGTCATTATTTGTTTGTTTACACGACTTCAATTAAATTCCAAAAGAATTTCATTTAAAAAGTTGAAAAAAAGGATTACAAGAATTTGTTGCTACATCACGGTCTGGTTTATAGCATCCAAATAATGATAATCTCGAGTGAAAGAAAAATTCAGATGCAGATTACACTGGTAATCTAGTTGATAGAAAAATTACTAGTGGAATGTGATTTATGATGAGACATTCAGTAACTACATCGTTTTTCAAAGAAAAAATCTGCATATTTTTCATTTCAAATAATTTTAAAATTAGCAGACTATTTTCTTATAAAACCCCTTCAAGAAAATAATCTTTGTTAACCTTGTTTCAGATTAGTTATTTTTGAAAATTTGATTTTATAATTATTTTTGGATTTGATCTTAAATGATTACATTGACTAATCCGACTCCCTACTAATTATTGAAAAGATAAATAGTGATTGAAAAAGAGATGAGTGTTGATATTGATCATATATTATAACTCGAGACAGTATAATTAGTAAATTTCTTTAGAAATTTAAACAAGAGTGATAAAAACTTTTTATTGGTAAAATTCCATGACTATTTCTACTTCTATCATATTTCTGTCAACCATCACTCATCAAAATCCAATATAGTATGTCAATATATGGTATTTTAAAAGGGAATCATTCGTTTTTCATTTCATTATTTTTTTAACAAATAAAAACATCCAAAGTATTTGCTCTCATTTAAAAGTTCTCACGGTTATGCATGGGTGAATTACTTGGAATTTTTTATTTGCTTTCATGCTCATTTAAAAGTCCCCACGGTTATGCATGTATGGAACACATATTATAATTGATTAATTAAATAGAAATTTTGATTCTAATCCCATTTAAAAGTCCTCACGGTTATGCGTTGTTAGAAGATACTTGAATTCATTTTTTAAAATAAAATTGGAATACTACTAATCTCATTTAAAAGTCCTAATGGTTATGCATGGTTAGTAGATATTCAAATTCCTGATATAAAAATACCACAAATAGACACAGCTATATGGTTTTATATGATGACATTATTCCTATCATTCTAAAGTGGAATATGCTCCTAATAGAGTATTTATGATTTTTATTTGACTTTTTTTATTGAAACTTAATATTTATATTCGATTGGGAACTAATGTTGTATTAATGTCTATCACTTTATCTATATTTTTCTGACACTATTACTCTTTTGCTGATAACAAAAAGGGGAGAGAAAGGTTAAGATTTTGGCAAATAAAAGTCAATTAATTTATTTTCTATATGAATCAAGGCTCATTTGAATATTTTTATTTATTTTCATGCATATATGAAGGGTGGCTTTGTGTAGAGAGGAAGCATTCAAATAGAGGGAGCAAGTTGAATGATCAAATACATTTAATAGATTCAAAATCTTAAATATATGTTTGTTATCATCAAAAGGGGGAGATTGTTGAATATGCTAGTATATGATTTTTGTTTGATGATAATAAACATATATATATTCATTTAAATGTATTTGTTAATGTACTATTTTATTTTTCACACAATTAAGTAAATATTTGCTGAATAAAATAAATAACACAGAGTTTAAATTCAAAAAGATATTTTATTCAAACAAATATTTATAACAATTTTGAATAGTACAAATTTAAGCTCTCACTATATATACACAATTTCGATTACATCACATTTCATTTTACATAATTATCCTCACTACATATCGCTCATTCACTCGTATTTAATCTTCAACTTGAATCCAGCATCTGAGTAATCTGCAAAAATATACATTGATGCTGTAAAATTGAAAATAAAATATTTTTGCAGTATAAAATAGAATGTAATTTTGAAAATATTACTTGTCTTGGTTATTTGGGTTGTTCATCATCATTTAATTTTGAATTCATCATACACGAACAGCTTGTGACATGCACAGTGTATTACTGTACATGTCACAAGGCCGTGCATACCGATATATACACTTGATAAATTATAGGGACGGGTGAGCACAGGTCAAACCCAAATGAAAAGCCAGGTACAACTCAAGTGCAATACAAATAAAGTCACGACATGAGCACAAGGTCAAACCCAAGCCTTAAAACTGGATTCAACACAGGTGAAATTAAAAATATACATAAGGAAATGGTGAACCAAACTAGGTCGGTCCCAAAAATGAACCAGAACAGCAAGTGGAACTGACCACACAAGAAAAGCATGACCAAGAAATAGTAAACAAACAAAACAGCAATGAAGATGGGATAGATCAGAAATGATCTTCATGAAAACCAGAAACCAGATCGAATAAATCAGGCCAGTGTTATGATACAAAACCAGAGACCAAAGAATGGCCAAAAAAAATCCGACTGCAAATATCACAAAGGCACAGACCACACTCGAGTACACATGAAAACAACTCAAACTCAAGAAACAAGTTCATCATGCAACAGCAAGTGATGCAATAGACATGTGTGCATTCACATTAGAACCAGGTCAATGCAATAGTGGACAATACAAGCTTAACTACAAGCATACATATATACAGAGCTGTACATGTACTCAAGACAACATGGAAGCAGTGCACACTACATGTAACAGTTTCAAACTACCAGTGTGACAACAGTGGTGCAATATACATATGTATAAAGGCATGTATCAAAACCACACTACAAAAAGCAACTCAACAAAATGTAGAGAAAACCAGAACCACATGTCCAGACTGAACAACAAAATGCACCAGTACAAAACCAGTGTACAGTTCGAACAAAAGTGAAACAGAGGTGACAACATGCACATGATTCAAGATACAAATGTACATATGTACAGCATGAACTAAATGGACCATCGAATGGCATGTGGTACAAGATTGAACCAGACTCGAGCTCATGATGGTACACAAGATAATGGAACAAGGCAGTTCACAAGTCAGATACCAGTGACACCCACAAATATACAAAGAACAAAAATGGAACAGAGGAGGCGACATGGATGTAAACCATATGAATAGACTATGCAACATAAAACAGACTCGGTTACAAAATGCTACAGACTAGTTCAACAGCCGAACTAAGACAGAAGACAAATTCTAGTACAACATCAACATGGCAGTGACAGAGCTCGAAGCATGTATCGAAGCCGTGGAAATCAAGGAAGTCGAAACCAAAGTCGTGTCCAACAAGTAACACAAATATGTACGAAATTGAAGAAGTCAGAAGAATCGCCATCATTCAATATTAATCAAGTGGCCGAGACGAATTCAAGCAAAAATAATTGACGAATTCATATGATAAAATACGAACGAAAATATAGGGGATCGAACCCTATATAAACGATTAACATCATCGGCTACAAAGGTATTGAGTTCAAGCTAGCTAAACAGAAAAGCAAAAGGAATAAATCACATACCAGTCGAACTCGATCAAATTGGAGCAGCCGTATGCAAAGTGAAGAAAGAATTGATCGAAGCAATCACGAAAACACCCAATTGATCGATCAATAAAAGCCGGCTTCTTCAATTTATAAAATCCCTAATTTATTGAAGAGGAACGAACGAAGAGGAAAGCTGCCATTTTTTCCTCAAAGGAATTAGGCCGAAGATAATATAAAAATTAACAGGGGAATCATTTTTAGTTGGGCGGCTCCTTTATATTATTAATTGGGCTTTAGTTTTATATATTAGCGTTTTGTGTTTAATTTGTTTTTAAATTTGTATTTTTCCTTTTAAACGATTGTAATTACTAATCGTGTGACTAGGGGACGAGCTACGGTGGTGTAGTTCGAGAATTCGCAACTCAGTGGCTGAGTTGTGGCAGGGTTTTGAACGTAGAGTTAAGGCTAGTCGATAGCGGGTGTCGCGAGTTTACATGTGTAAGCGTTTGACTGCTTAATTTCTAGTAGAAACCTTAGGGGCAATACGTAGGCAGGGTTTTGCCGAAGCTGGGTAAATTCTGCGTTGTTCTATTTCTGCATTTATATTCTGCTATTATCTGTGCTACTATTATTCCGATATATCTGTGTTGAAAATATTTTATAGACTTTCGCGATAATTTTTATAATTGATATTATCACCCTATTCACCCCTCCTCTAGGGTGAAATCGATCTTACAATTTTCAACTTGTTGTCATTTTTCATGAGAGTTAAAAGTAGTTTAAATGGTGTGTTATAGTTTGATGGCTTATGTTGGCTAATTAATAGCACAAATAGGCCATACTTATGATAAGCACATCAATTAAACTTACTAATGATAAAAAAAAGATCATAATTTCATTTTTGTTGAACTATGTGATCTAGAGAGTGGATTTATCTCTAAATTGTCTTTATACTCTCATATTTTTATCACTTTTTTTGTCATTTTTCTTTCATTTTCTAGCTAATCACTTTCAACTTTGGTTAATTTGATTGAATAGAGATTTAAAATCTAACAATTTCCTATGGATCGATCCGTACTAGCTATGCACTATCATTGTATGCCATGCGCTTGCGGTGTAAATTTAATTCAAAAAAATTCGACGGTTTTTTAATTCGATTGAAAATTGTTCGTTAAACAAGTTTTTGGCGCCATTTCTAGGGAATTTGCTTTGATTTTAATTTTCTATTCTTCGGATTATTTCATTTGATTTTTGTTTGTGTTTATTTTGTGTGTGTTAGCATCAAAAAAATTATGTGTTTATTTGTTTTTTGTATGCAGTTTGTTGTGTGCTTGTGTTTCTTGTTTGTTTTTGCATTTGCATATTTTATTATAAAAAACATTCACACGATCTCAATTGAAAAAGAAAAAAAATCATTCCATTTTCAAATACATTTCTGTTTTGATCATACACATTTTCTTCACTGTTTTACATTCACCGTTACACAGTGTTATTTCTGTTACAGACTTTTACTGCTGTGTGCATTTGCCTACATACATAGACCATTTCATCACAGTTCATAACCCCAACAATCACTCCTCTGCCTAACCTCTCCCCTTCTACCATCGATACAAACAGTTGCAATTCAACCACAAGCCTCACATCCTCGACCAACCACAAGCATCCACAGCACAACTTCTTACCAAAAACTGCGACATAACATCCACAAACCATATTCCACTGCCATACCTTCTCTCGCAATCTTCATCACGGCTGTCAACCCCACCATCATTTCAACTGCTCATACTTCAGACAATCACTTACATCCTCAAGCATCAACTTCCTCTGACAAACATTGCCTTCATTTCACTGTTAACCACCTAATCACCACTGCCAGTGACATACATCTGTTCCACTATCACCCACCACAACAACTTTCACTACCCCCTTCTCCTCCAAAAACTACACATATCATACACTGCCTTCACGTATTACTGCCTCTGCATATTTTCCATCAAATACAACTGCAACTCACAACTGTCACCTGCCTTCTTCTGGCATCTGCAACCAGTGTACACAATTGCAACACTTCCCATCATGCCAGTAACTAGACTTCACCACAAACCACTCCAGCCTCTACAACCACCATCCCTTTGCAAGTTACTGCCTACATTGCCATAGCATAAACCAACCAGCAACTCCACATTCTCCTCATTGCACTGGCAACGACCATTCACTTCCATATCATACTTGCAGCCACAGCTTCAAACTCCTGTTAAAATATATATTTAGAAAGAAAAAAAGGTTGGATACTAGAGAGAAGAAACTTGTTCTCACTAATCCACATAACTCACACACAAGAGAAGAAACCTGTTCTCACTAATAATGATTTGATGTTATTTTATTTGCTTGATTACATCCATACAAATGAGGAGAGCTGCTCTATTTATAGTCCCTAATAGATTATTCTATGATTACTTTTACTTGATTACAAAGAAAACGTAATTCTAGAAACGCCTTTACTTGATTACAAAGAAAACGTAATTCTAGAAACGTCTTTACTTGATTACAAAGAAAACGTAATTCAATAAATCAAGTTTATATTCCAACACCCCCCTTTAAACTTGATTTGCCTCCCTTTGAGTTAAACTTTTACGCATATCAAGTTTTTTCTTCAACTCATTGAAAATCTCCAACTTCAAAGGCTTCGTTAAAATATCAGCAATTTGATCCTGCGTCTTGCAGTGCTTGACAACTAATTCTCCTTTCCCAACCAAGTCTCGAATGAAATGATACTTGATTCTTATATGTTTGCTCCTCCCATGAAAAACTGGATTTTCGGTGAGTGCTATAGCAGAATTGTTATCACAATATATAAGTGGACTTTCTTTTGGAGTATGCTTAAGTTCTTCTAGCACCCATTTAATCCATAAAGCTTGACAACTAGCTAAAGATAGTGAAATATATTCTGCCTCGGTGGTTGAGAGAGCCACAACTTGTTGTTTCTTTGACATCCATGTGATTGCACTTGATCCAAAGTAGAAAACATTTCCCGAAGTACTTTTACTATCATCAACACTTCCAGCCCAATCACAATCACAATATCCAAGCACCTTAGGATCATTTATCTTTTGATAATAAATTCCATCCCCAAGTGCTCCATGCACATATCTCAAAATTCATTTTCCGGCATCCCAATGTGTCTTCTTTGGTTGCTCCATGAACCTACTAATCAAGCTCACACCATATGTAATGTTCGACCGAGTGGCTGTCAAATACATCAAACTCCCAACAAGACTTCTAAACAATGTTGGATCAACATATTTAGAGTTGTCATCCTTACTTAGTTTCAAGCCAACTTCAACTGGAGTGTTAATTGGCTTTGCCTCTTCCATTCTAAAATTCTTTATCAAATCTTTTGCATACTTTTCTTGAGAGATAAATATACCATCATTATCTTGCTTTACTTCAATACCAAGAAAGTAATGAAGTAGACCCAAGTCGGTCATCTCAAATTCTTGCATCATACTTCTCTTAAATTCTTCAATATTATTAAGACTGTTTCCCGTAAAAATCAAATCATCCACATATAAACCAATGATGAGAATGTTACCTTTGTTCTCCTTGATGTAAAGAGTATGCTCAAATGGACACCTCTTGAATCCCATCTTCACAAAATAGTCATCTGTGCGACTATACCATGCACGAGGGGCTTGCTTAAGGCCATACAATGCCTTCTTCAACCGATAAACTTTATGTTCTTCATCCTTTATCACATAGCCGGAAGGTTGATCAATGTACACCTCTTCTTGTAGTACTCCATTCAAGAAAGCAGATTTAACATCCATTTGATAAACTTGCCACTTATTTTGAGCGGCCAATGAAATTATCAAACGAATTGTTTCAAGACGTGCCACGGGAGCAAAAACTTCTTTGTAATCAACACCATACTTTTTCTTGTAGCCTTTCGCAACTAATCGTGCCTTTTGTTTTTCAACTTCACCTTGTGCATTCAACTTTGTCTTGTAAACCCATTTGACTCCAATGGGTTTCTTCCCTTCAGGTACTTCAACCAACTTTCATGTTTGGTTCCTTTCAATTGCATCAATTTTTTGATCCATGGCTTGTCTCCATTTGTCTTCCTTGGCGGCTTCTTCAAAATCAACTGGATCCGCAGTTGCATATAAAGCAAAATCAACAAATTCATCTTCTAAAATTCTTCTTCTTTCTCCATAAATCTCCGCAAGAGGTCTTTTCCTTCTAGGTGTTGATTCTGAACTTGAAGATGATGAGCTTGGAGGAGAATTAGATGGTGGAGTAGGTGGAGTCGATCCTTCTTCTTCAATTGGCTCAAATGCATCATTATCAAGCAAGATACTTGTACTCTTTTTCTCATTTCTTCATTCTCATGCATCTTCCTCATTGAAAATTACATCACGACTAATAATAGTCTTCTTTGTGATGGGGTTATATAATTTATATGCCTTGGATCTTTCACTATAGCCAACAAAGATGCACTTTTCTGATTTGTCATCAAGTTTTCCTCTCTTTTCATCCGGCACATGAGAGTAACAAATGCTTTCAAAAATTTGAAAGTGGGAGACACATGGCTTGTGACCGCTCCATGCTTCTTGTGGAGTCTTTCCTTGAAAACTTTTAGTTGCCGCACGGTTGAGAACATAGCATGCACATGCTACAGTTTCGGCCTAAAATATTTTGGCAATCTTTTTGTCTTCAACATACGTCGAACAAATTCCATGATGATACGATTCTTTCTTTCTGCCACCCCATTTTATTGAGGGGTCGAGCGTACCGTTAGTTGATGATGAATGCCATGATCCTTTAAGAAATTTTCGAATTCTTCCGCCATATATTCTCCACCATGATCGGATCGGAGTGTCTTTATAGAAAAACCACTTTGCTTCTCCACAAGTGCTTTAAAGTTCTTGAATACTTCAAATACTTGAGACTTTTCTTTGAGAAAGTAAATCCACATCTTGCGACTATAGTCATCAATAAAAGTGAGAAAATATCGATTACCTCCAAGAGAGTTTGTGCGCATAGGTCCACATAAATCCAAATGCACTAGCTCCAAAGGATTCTTTGCTCGCCATGCCTTTTCTTTTGGAAATGGATCTCGATGGTGCTTGCCAAAATCACAACTTTCACATACTTGATCTTGTTTGCTAATATTTGGGATGCCTCTCACCATATGATCTTTGCAAATCTTGGATAGAGTGCTAAAACTCAAGTGATTATAACGAAGATGCCAAAGCCATGACTTGTCATTAACAATATTAGCAAAACATGGAAATGCTTCATTTTTAATTTTCAACGGAAACATTTTTGTTGGTGTCATCTTCACTTTTGCAATAAGAACACCAGTTTTGTTTTTGATCTCACATAAATCATTTTTGAAATTCACATTATGTCCCTTCTTTAAAAGTTGCCCAACACTCAAAAGATTGTGTTTAAGATCGGGAACATAATAAACATTAGAAATATAATTTGTACCTTGCTTTTTCCGTATCGGAATATTGCCACTGCCTTTGACAATGAGCGTTTTGTTATCACCTGTCTTGACTTCTCGTTGAACACTTTCATCAAAATTCACAAAGCAACTTTTATTTCCGGTCATGTGGTTACTACAACAACTATCAATATACCATATATCATCAAAAGAAGCTTCTTGAACATTACAAGTAAGGAGCATACTTTCATCTTGTGTCTCCAAATTCTCATGTAGAAAATTGGAATTATCTTTTTCATCATTAATTCTTTTAAAACAATCCTTTTTCATATGCCCATATTTATGACAATAATGACATTGAATATTATAAGAGTTACCTCTTCCTCTTCCACTGTATCCTCCACGGCCTCTTCCTCTTCCTCCTTGAGACGGACTTGAATTTTCACTTTGAATTTGGCATCTTCCTTATCCTCTACCATGGGCTGATCTTCCACCTCTTCCTCTAAAACCACCATGGTTGGTGTCTCGAATTTGAAAAGCTTGCTCGAAAGGAGAGGAATCAAATTGTTTGATGCGAAGCTCATGAGATCGTAGTGAGCCCAATAATTCTTCAAGAGAAAAAATATTCAAGTCTTTTGATTCTTCAATAGCAACAACAACATGCTCAAATTTCCTTGTCATACTTCGAAGAATTTTTTCAACAATTCTTTTATCCGAAATTTCTTCACCATTGATTCGAAATTGATAAGCAATAGAAATAGTTCTATTATAAAATTCCTCCACCGGTTCACTTTCTTTCATTTTGAGTAAATCAAACTCACCTCTTAGAGCCTGAAGTCTTACCATCTTTACCTTTTCTTCACCTTTGTACGCCTTGTTGAGGATGTCCCATGCCTCCTTTGATGTTGATGCCGAAGAGATTCTTTCAAAAATTGCTCCATCCACCGCTTGATAGACAAAATAAAGAGCCTTCTTGTCCTTCTTTCGAATCTCTTTCAAAGTATTCAATTGTTGTGTTGAAAGTGTTGCTTGATTCTCCGGTTCTTCATATCCATTTTCAACAATCTCCCAAAGATCTTGAGAGCCATACAAGACCTTCATTTGAATGCTCCATTGATTGTAATTCTTTCCCGTCAAACGAGGAAGTTGAGGTTGCAACATATTGTTGGAAGTCATCCCTAAACCTTGCTCTGATACCACTTTGTTGAAATATATATTTAGAAAAAAAAAGGTTGGAGACTAGAGAGAAGAAACTTGTTCTCACTTATCCACAAACTCACACACAAGAGAAGAAACTTGTTCTCACTAATAATGATTTAATGTTATTTTCTTTACTTGATTACATCCATACAAATGAGGAGAGCTTCTCTTTTTATAGTCCCTAATAGATTATTCTAGAATTACTTTTACTTAATTACAAAGAAAACGTAATTCTAGAAACGCCTTTACTTGATTACAAAGAAAACGTAATTCTAGAAACGTCTTTACTTGATTACAAAGAAAACGTAATTCAATAAATCAAGTTTATATTCCAACAACTCCTTCAACTTGAATCGCCCTAAAACAACCCTACAATTACCCTCTCTGATCACCATCAAACTACTCTTAACAACTGTCTGATCAACTTACTGCTGCTCATCACAAATCTGACTGCTTGAAGTCACAATCATCGCCAAAAATCAAGACTGCATTACCAACATTGCCATCTACTCGCAATAATCATCTACACATTACCATGTATTACTTGTTCGTCCAACTTACTATCCACTGTCCAATCACCTTCAATACAGCCATCACCTTCACCACAATAAGCCATTACAGCCACTAACCTCAACATCTTACCAACATCGAGCTTCAACAGACCACAACCTCCCGCGACCACCTCAAATCGCAAACTCCAAACTATAACTCACCCAATCCCCTCGACTAAATCAATCACTCTCAATTGCAACCACCTCAACCCGAAATCGAACCACTCGATTCTTTCTAATCGCAAACCTTCATCGATTCACCAATTACCGCAACCAAAACCACCACTGCCTCGACTCGACCAACTCTTTGATCCTCAAAAGCAACTCGCTAGCCTCAATCTCCTGAGAATCGAATTTTGATTTTGATTGTTAATTTTGATTTTACTACTGCGATCTTAGAATTTCAGAAAAAAGAAAAAGAGAAAACAAGCTGGGCAAATCGATTTTGAAAGGAAAAAAAACAAGAAGCCAAACGCATTGTAATTTGGGTGGATTATTTAGTGGGTTGGGTCATAAGATTTGTGGTTGTGGGCTTCAGTGATTCTATTTTTTTTCTTTTTAGTCTTTTGATTTGGTTTTAATTTGTTTTGTTTTAAGTTCCACCCTAATATATTTTAATAATAAAAAAACAAGCAAGTTTCATTTGTTTGTTTTAGTTTCATTTCTGTTTTGTTTCCATTTGCTTTAGTTCTTTGAAATATAAAAAACTGTGTATATATTTTTGTTTTATTTTCAGGTTGTAGAAGCAGAAATTCAAAAGAAGAACTATTGCCAAAAATAAATTACTTGCTTATAAAAAAAATTGCACCATTATCTATCGTTTTTTTTGCATTGTTGATTGCTTGCATATTTAAAAGAAAAAAATTTGAAAAAAAAAAACAAAAAAAAAATTCATACGTAGTTGCATTGTTTATAGACGTTTAATTTCTGCTTTACATTTCATTTTAGAATTTTGATTAATAATAACGGTAGCTCTTAATTGTATATTGACAATTTGTTTTCTTTGAACAATTTAATTTCTTGGTGTCTAGGCTACGGCAAAGCAATAATCAGTTATAAATATTACGGTGATTCGTAAATATTATACCGAATTGTTTCTCTAAAGGTACTTAAACCTTCAGCTGCATTGCTACAGTGATTCGTGTGCACCGATAAATCATGTCTGTTACCTGGCTGAGAATTATCTTGTTGATTTAAGACAAAGTGTGATTATACAATTTTGGGTTAACTTAGGATAAATAAATTGTAATTAACATTTGCATTCATTTAGTTGCATTAGTTCACGCATATTTTAAAAAAAAAATCCAAATCCAAAACTAAAAAAATTGTAAATATTCATTTTCCTTTTCCTTTGAAATTTTTAAATCCTTTTTCTTTGAAATTTCAGAAATCCAAAAATATTTAGAAAAACCAAAATCCCAAAAAAATTATAAAAGCTTTTCAAAAAAAAGAAAAAATTGAAAAAAAAAATCAATTTTCCATTTTGAAAAATAAATTCTATTTGTAAATATTTTTCCTTTAAAAATAAAAAACCAAAAACATTCTTGAAATTGTCCGAGTATCCATTTCCATACTCACTTGATTTTTACAATAGTTGTGAAAATCAATATAATTCATATGATTTCACTCCAAATTCATATGAATATTTTAACAACAACTTTTGTATACACAATTCGAATTTCGAACAACAAAATTTTCAAAATGACGATCAACCCTCAAATCTTTAAAAAAGCATTGAAATAATTTCTTCTTTACTCGAACTCTCTACGCAACAAAATCAAGAGATAAATGAGTTGTGTAATTTATATCTGTGCGATAACTCAAGTCAAAATTTTCAAAATAATCAAAATTTGAATTCACTTCAAAATTCAAATGACTTCGAGTATAACCCATGCCAATACCACTTCGAACTCCAAAACGAATTTCAAAATGGAAATGTGAATCACTTTTCAAATAATTTTGGCAATGGGAATAATCTCGACTATGATGCAAGTGAAATTTTTTGTTCTCAACAAATCCAAAACGAAAATTCTCAAGTTAATAACTACAAATTCAATTATGTTGAGCAAATGAATGAAATTTACGATGATCACACGGATTCATTATTTGAAACATATACGAAACAACGTGAAAAATAAAATCAAATTCCAACATGTGACGAGTCAAATATTAATCCATCTTTTACCACAATTGACAATTTTCAAATAATAACTTTTTACATTGAAAAAGACAATCGTAATGAAGTTGTTGAAAATACGGTAATTGAATTGGATTTTAATTCTTTTGAGGGTGAGAAGCTCGATTTAAACTTTGATTTTCCTTTTTTCAATTTCGAAAATTTGAATACAACAACTTTGGACTTTGAAAATGATATACGCAATCAAGTTGTTGATAATCCAACAAAGGAAGATGAATTTAACGAACACAATTCCTTTGGACTTTTCGAAAACGAGTTGTCTAATTTTAAAGGGGAAGATTTAAATCACCATTTTGATTTTGAAATCGATAATTCTGAAGAATTTTTCAATGAAGAGCTTAAATTTCAATTTGGTGAAGATAAACTTGAACTTCAACCAATTGCTTTATCGATCCCAAAAATCATCGGAAATAAAACAACTCGTACGATTTTTAATAAAACGATATTCATTTTTCCAAATCAACGTTCAACTTCGAAATCTCTTACGATTTGGTTTTCTACGCTTGAGTTGTGCCACGCCTGCTTGACGAGACAAATGAATCAGTCTTTGGAAGACCCTTTCATTTACTTTTTGACGATATTCCTTTTGATCTCGTGTAAATATCGTCAATTTTCATATAAATAAAAGGCATTTTTATTTTTCTCCTTTCACTTGGATTGACTGTGGGGACACAGTCAAAATCAAGTGTGGGGGAAGACTTATCTTCTTTTTGATTTTTCAAGATTAATTTTTCATTTTCCTTCCAAACCTCAAAAAAAAAGACAAAAAATTTCAAAAAAAATTATTTTAAAGCATTTTGATTTATTTTAAAGCATTTTGATTTATTTTAAAGGAAGACTATAGGATAAATATACGATTTTGGTTTATTAAGTCGAATTTTTTGAAAATTTATTCATCTTAACAAAAATAAAAATGAAGTTTGATTACAATAACAATGGTTTAACTAGTAAAATAGGAAGATTCATATGTGTTAATTATAAAATACATCCTAATTGAATATCTTTATTTTAGAAAAGGGGTTGATTTAGAGTAAAGACATAACATTTTTGGTCTTCTAGGTTAAATGGTGCTATGATGATAGTGCAAAATTCTCTCTCCTAAAAAAATAAAAAAATAAAAAAACAAAAAGAAACAAAAAAATTCTTGTATACATGTATGTATTTTTCTTAATAAACACCTAGAGTCATGTGTTCACACTCGTGTATCCACTCGCCATGCTTTGTACCCTTCTCACGTAAGCCCGAAAGGTAGTACACGATCGGTATATCTGGCCTCAGTTTATCTGAGTTAGGTGTGTATATATAAAACAAAATTCTTTTTAGTAATGCCTACAGCCAATAGGTGTTCACACTTGTTTTTTCATTCACCACACTCTGTATTCCCCACACATCAGTCCGCAAGGTAGTGCATAGGTAATATATCTGGCCTCGGTTTATCTGAGTTAGGCATATTTAAATATCGTTAATATCTATAAAATTTTCAAATAAAAATTTAGAGAGAGTAAGCAATTGAAATCCAAGCACTATTTTGACTTATTTGATTTGACTTGTTATTGAAAAGAAATGAAAATACCACTTTGATAATCGACTTAAGGATCTATTTCATAATTACACTGTGTTATCAACTGGAACAACGAGTTAAACCATTGTCTACTTATTATGATAACTTGGTTTTTGTTGGAAATTTTAACGAGTAAATGACTTAAATTTTCAAGATAATGACCAAAACTTATATTTAACTTATTTGTGTCGATTTTAAAGTAAATCCTATATTGTAAATATGTCCAAAAAACACGCATTTATCTCTTTGTAAATAAATCTTGCATTTTATAAATATTTTCATCCTACATTCGGATTTTATGGGTAGTATCTGCTGAAAACCCTCACGTGACATTGTCCTACTGGGGTCACCCAGAGGTTTAAAGGCTTATTGCATATGCTCAATGCAATCGTGCTCCCTACGAAAATGGATTTATCTTAGTTTTTCTTTACTCGACGTCGAATAAAAAGATAAGTGTGGGGGTATTTGATGTGCATGTAAATGTGCATATTTTTGCCACCATATTTACTATAATTAAAATAAATAAATGATCATATCGGGTATTTTAACTTGCTTAAACCAATTTCAAATTATTTTCAAATTGTCACGTATTCATCTCCATATAGGGGTAAAATGATCATATTTGTGCTTATATTAATTTAAGAAATTTAATTGAAAATTTCTATATTATTTTGTAGGAATTTGGCTTCATGAAGATATATACATGAACAATAGTGAATACAAAGGAATTGATATGGAAATACTTCAAAGTCATGATCATGGAGGACCCCACCTACCCACCTTCCTTCAGGTACAAATTAGAAATTAATCCACATATTAATGGCCATTACACTTTCATGAACACTTAATGGGTGATTATTGGAGCTAATGATAACTTAGCCATCACACTTTCTACAAGGGAATTTTGGACATTCCCCAAAATATGAATTAGAAAAACATACATGTATAAATACCCCTTATGTTTCATGTAATCTCCCCCTTCTCTTAGTTAGTTTTTAGCTTAGAAAATAAAACAAAGCTCTTCTCTCTTCTTTTTCCATGGCTACTTAGCCATTTTATTTCATGTAATTTTCCTTTCTTTTATGCAATGTTAATTAGTATTCTCTTTTATTTACATGCTTCTTCTCTTCTTATGTTAGTAGTGTAGTTTACTTTTCATGCAAGTAGATTAGTGTTATTTCTTTTCACTTAGATTTTCTTTTTATTTTGCTCTCTTTATCCTCTTCTTTTTTGTGTTTCATGTCGCATACTACTTGTGTTGATATGATAACACAAATGAGAGGCTAATCCCTTCAATTTAGGATAATAAAGCCTCTAATCATGTAGCTTTAACATTTTGATAATTATTGCTCTTTTTTTTGCTTAATTGAATGTTGATGTGATTTATTGTTTCATGTTGAATTTGATAGTATATATTGTTCATAACAAATAGGCTATGCTTAAACAATCACAAACAATAATTACCTCTTCGTCTACATCTGATGATGGTAATGAAGTGAATGTGAAATTAAAATTTGATGACATATATTTCTAAACAATAGTTAATGGTCCATGCTTAAAATAGATTTCATTTCCAACTTGTTGTCATTTTTCATGGGAGTTAAAAGTAATTTAAATAATGTGCTATAGTTTGATGGCTTATGTTGAGCTATTTAATATCACAAATAGGCCATAGTTATGATAAGCACATCAATTAAACTTACTAATGATAAAAAAAAAAGGTCATAATTTCATTTTTGTTAAACTATGTGATCTTGAGAGTGGATTTATCTCTAAATTGGCATTCTACTCTCATATTTTTATCACTTTCTTTTTGTCATTTTTCTTACATTTTCTAGCTAATCACTTTCATCTTTAGTTAATTTGATTGAATAGAGATTTAAAATCTAACAATTCCTTACGGATCGACCCATACTCGCCATGAGCCCTGGGATTTGACGGCAGACTTGAAAAGCCACCTGTACTGTCATTGCATGCCATATGCTTGTGGTATAAATTTAATTCAAAAAAATTCGACGCTTTTCTAATTCGATAGAAAAAAATTCATTAAACAGTAATACTCAAGCGTCGGAATGGCGTATGAATTTTAGCTCCAAAAGGCGATCACTAGAGACCTTAACGGTCAAATCACTAGTCTCGAAGCGGATATTAAGAAGAAATATGAGATGGTTTCTCAATTGAAACATCAAATCCTTCGATCAATTTTTATCATGAGATGTCCAAGCTTTTCCAACAGGTAAGTGATTTGGAAATAAAACTAAAGGATTGTCAAACACAATGTAAACCTTTGAAGGTTATCATGGGAGGTGATATTCCAAATATTAATTTATCAATCTCTCCAATCACCCCAACTGTCGGTAAATCAACAAGGTCTCAACCCTTAGTCATTCAAAAAATATCTTCTATAACTAGCCCTCCTTCGAGTTTGAATGAAAAATCGATGGACGAATGGCGCCTAAAAGTCAAATTTGAAATGATGAAATATTTCGAAAACAAGCAAAAAAGAAAGATACTCGCAACGCATAGCCAAAATTCAAAAAATCAAATATGAAAGATATCTTCAAAAGCATATTACTAATTTGGAAAAGTAGAACAAAACTCTTAAGGGTGCAAACAAAGCTTTCAATCGTGCTATGAAGACTCGTATCGAGTCTATCGATAACGCTGATGAAATTAGGAAGAAGGAAACGAAACTAAAGAAAACCTTTGTATAGCAATACACCATATTAGTGATCCGTTAACTATTGAGAATTTAGGTAACGCTGTACAAGGTCATTGAGGCACACGCTTATATTGTATATGCCTTGTAAATAAATTTGTAGATTATGTAAATCTCACCTGGCTTGTAGCTCTCATCTGTACGTGTATGGTCATTTCTGAGTTTGCTTCTGATAGCTTTTACTACGATTTTCCTTTGTATTTGTTGAATCATTTGGTCTTCCTCATCAATCTTGTTTTCCTATAGAGTATAACGTAGACAACATCTCTTATCATTAATTTGAAGTTTATGCAAAAATATGCCCAGTAGTTTATTCATAATATTATTGGAGATAGTACTAGAATTTCTAATAATAGAATTCCAGAATTCTAAATCTGGGAAGAATGGAAATCAATAGGTCATCATCTAGGAATAATAAGTGATGAGAAATCTACAGTTGGGAGTAATTGAAGATCGAAAATTCTTGTCTGGTAATAATAAAAGTCCCGATATCCAACTTTGGTAATAATGAGAGAATACCAGAAATTCAACTTTGGTTATATTAATAGAAGACCGAAAATCTAATTATTAAATTAACAATAATAGAAGACCAAAAATCTAGATTTGTCATTAATAATAGAAGTTTAGAAGTTTAGATGCCATTTTTTAGAAATAATTGATAGAAGACCAAGATCAATCATCTGGTAATAATAAAAGTCTAGGAATCATCATCCTTAAGTCATAGAAGAGTGGAAATTCTTATTTGGTAATAAATAATAGGAGTCCAGAAACTCTCTTTTGCAAAATAATAATAATAGCAGAAGAAGAAGAAGTGCGGGAATTATCATCCGAATATAATAGAAGACCCGAAATCCAAATTTGGGTAATAATTTGATAAGTAGAGTCCTAAAGTTAATAGTTGAAGATTCGAGATCCAGATTCAGGTATTAATGAGTGAGGTCTAGAAATCATCTTCTGGAAATTAGCCGACGGCCATAAATTCACATGAAAGTAGTCCGATAAGTACCGTTTGGAAATAATAGAAGACTAGAAATCTGCTCCTAGTAATAAGAAGGAAAGTTTGGAAAACGTTATTTGGATAACGACAGTTCAAAAATTCTTATCTGATCCTTTGTTCTGCAGCACTCTTTGGACTTTGATTATTTGAATCTTTTGCTTTGTATCACCTCTCTGGTTCTTGATTCTTTCAACATGTTCCACCCTTTAGGCTTTGTATATTCTTAATGCTTTGTGTGCCACTCCTTAGGCCTGGATGTCTTAGTCCGTTATTGTTTGGTGCGCTTGGTTAACTTATCCATAAGCAGGACCCAAAGACTTGCCCAACCTCCCTTCAGGAAGCACTCTAGCTACGCCTTATAAGTGGGACTAAAGGCTTGTTCGGTGCCTTGACCAGGCCATAGCGTGACGGAATTAAGGGCTTACTCAATCCTCCCTCTAGGAGGTGCTCCAGCCAAGCCTTATAAACGGAACTAAAGGCTGGTTGGTGCCTTGACCAGGCCATAGCGTGGTGCATTCAAGGGCTTGCTCCGTCCCCCCTCCAAGGGGCGCCTTGATCTGGCCATGGCGTGGCACGATCAAGGGCTTGCAAATTATTTAACCTGGCCATAGTGTGGCATGGATAAAGGATTACTTTGCCCTCTCTCCAAGAGGCACTTTAACCTAGCCATCTTGGTACAGACAAAGGCTTATGACCATTTAAGGTAGTTTCCAAGTTTAAAGAGAATTTTACTCCCAACCATGTAGACTTTCTTATTCGAATGAGCCTTTATTGAATTCATCTAAGATTGCTTTACAAATTTATTAATCTTTCCTTGTTTGAAAAAGTTGATGATCATCCCTTCAAGAGTTATACATTGATTGGTTACGTGCCCATTCATTATATGATAATGGAAGTAAAGTCCTCTCAGGTTTCTTTCATATTTGGGCTTTTTCTTTTTAGATGGCCAGTAATTGAATTCCTTCCTTGTTAGTAAGTAGATGTTCTTGATTGATGTAGTCAAGTCGCATAAGCTTGTCTTTTGAGGCTGATTTCTAGATCATTTATTGCTTGATTCAGGAGCTTCACCCTCAATGACCAATTTCCATTTTAAAATCTTTTGAAGCTCATATAGAGGTAACGGTTCACTTGTTATCTAATGCCATTTCTGAAAATGGATGGCAATCACCCATCAATCGTTCCTCGGTGCCTTTAGTATAGAATTGAATAGTCTTCCTCATCTGATCAAACAAGTTATCACCCCTACTTTCTGCTCCTCCTAAAGCAAAGATGGGTGTAGGACCAATGTGAAATGGGTTTAAGCTCCAATTGTCTGGATCATAAGATTCATCTTTCTTCTTTTCTATGATTCTTAAAGCCTCCGATCTTAACATTTGTTCTTCATATAGCTTAGAATCTTTAACAGTTTCATAAGAATCCAATCAAGTATGGTTCTGAAGATCCTTGCTCAGACTTTTTAGTTTTGCTGAGCATTATGGTGTAGGGTCTAAGGTTATCTTGGAATAGAATAGGAATATGAAAAGGTAAGGTTGGGAATTCAACAAAGTTGAAGGTTTAAACCCTCCTTCTAGCGCCAAAAATGTTAACATAAAATCTTGTCAACACCTCAAAGAAAAATTAGAAGTGTAAATGACCTCTTCGAAACCACCTTTCGAATTGGTTGAGATAATATAAAACCCCATTGAAACCACCTTTTGAATCGGTCAAGGTAATCTAAGGTTGTGACCTAATGGGATCTGAAGGGTTTTAATTGAGTCGGAAGGGTCCTAATCCTTCGAAAGGAACCTCTTCGATAGGCGTTAATGTATGTCCTCCACAGCCGAAACCATATAAAAGCAATGAATCAGGATCTATGTATTCGAAAGTACCATGTATTTGCTTTATTGGAAATTTTCATGAATAAAAGGGCTTAAGTATTACAAGAAAGTGAAATCCCCAATTTGATTTAGGAATTAGGGTTTACAAACTCAAGAAAAGAATTAATATCGAAAGAATGAACTTGGGTCCCTTAAACATTACCCTAGGGTCTTATTTATAGGCGTAGTTTAGACCCTTTCACATCAGTCCTTTCAACTTAGTGAAAAGGGTGCCTTGATGGCCTTTCGCCGCTGTTGAATTAAGAGCGTCTCTCTAACATTGCTTTTGAATGGGACTTGGGTGCTTTCGACTCCATCGGAAGGTATAGAGGCGACTCTTATCTTGTCATTAATGTGTTGGGTAAGCAAGAAAGGATGTTCAAATGATTTCGAAAGGTACACATCCAATGCTTGCGAAAGGTGATGATGCTTTCTTTGTTTAAGTTTTCAAAACACTTGAATATTCCTTCCATCATTGGGTATCGAATCAGTTTGCACTCCACTTATATGCATTTTTTGGAGGCTTTAGACACCATCGAAAGGTTTTTTTCTTGATTTCAAATGGTTTTAATGGAGGCGGATGGATCATTGTGAAAGGCCAATTGTAATGGATGAAGCTTCTTGGTAGACAGAAGATGGTTGTGGAAGATGGATTTCAAAAGTAATCTCGTTGATTAATGCAGAACCTTTCTTTTGATGCCTTCGAAAGGCATTTTTAACACATGCAAAACCCCTTTATGCATGCGGAACCGACTGTTTCGAAAGGGATCAACTGAAACGGGTAGTCTCATCTCCTTTCGATCTCTTCGAAAGCCCATAATTCATCTAATATTTGCAGAAGCATCCCCTCAACTCTTTCAAAAGGCCTTGCTATTACTATCGTTTCTCATAATGTACTCATTTGTAATCTTTTGAGCTTCGTTAAGGTTGAAGTGATTTTTGATGATAACAATGCTTGTTTAATAGTTTTTGTATGTTTGTTTGCTTAGGTTAGGATATGATGTATCAATATGCATCTTGGAGTATCGATTAGTTATAGAGTGTGCGGAGTCGAATTGGTGCAAATGAATTGCATAGAAGTTAAGGCATTTGGAGTAGAGGAGAAATCAACTTAGAAAATGCAAAAAAGAAGATAAGTTAGGGTGATCAATCACCACCAATCGAACAAAAATGGTCGAAATGATATGCGGTAAATAAGGGAAGTTTATGTTGGTCTAGTGGTGCTACAAAATCGATCGCAGGTTGTTTGGAGTAGTGGAGTTGGAGTTATTGCCAAAAACCAATCCATGCATCTTCAAAATATGGTAAAGTGTTAGGGGCTAGGTTAATTTAGGGCATGGAAAGAAAGGCTGTAAAGTTTTGAGTGGAAAACTCTAGGCTTATGCAAAGGAAACTTCCATAAGACTGGAGAAGTACGTGGTGTGATCGGTCGACATCGATCCATCTATCTCGTTTTTAGCACCGACGATCGATATGGGAGGGTCCACTAGGGTGAGAAGTTGGCGCAATTTATCATAAAAGGTTTAGATATGTTCGTTGAAGATAAGTGCAAAGGTGTACCAATGAGTGGTTTTGCACATCGATGTACATACGCAAGGCAAAGGCATAGAAACTCCAGGACAATGATGCAAATACTTCAGTCCAAATGGAGTGTGAGTTCAGGGCGATTTAGTGGAGTGGAGCCACCACCGAACGATCGCCACATTGCTCAAAAGGTAGTGTGATCGATGGTGGATGGATCGTAGCAGCATGGGAAGTCTATGCTATTGATCGCATGGAGTTTCTTTCAGTGGATGTTGTGATATAGAGTGACAATTGATAAGCGGGGTAGTGGATAACAGGTTTCCTTAGTTTATTTCGGGCTTGGCTTAGGGAATATGATGGAAGCCTTGGGGTCTTACCTTCGGAGACTAGGGATTTTGTGTGATGTTTCAGACTTCGACCAATCGACGTCGTTTTGAATCGAGTACTAACAATGAGAAGTGTTTGAGAGGGACTTAATGGTGGTCCAAGGAGGCATGTTCGATGATGTGAAACGATAGAGTAGAACGTAGTGTGTTCTACTATCGCGTCGTGTGCTGAAGAGATCGTTGATGACTTTGGATGTGATGTGTGTTTCATGAGAAAAGGATATGTGAGAACGCTCACATGTGTACCCTAGACCTTAGCGATGGTTTGGAATCCCCTGGTGAGGGTGGTATGTATGTGGTGATATGTGATTGAGCATCGAATCTGATAGCGATGTAATGTGTCATCGACCTTTGTGATGGTTGTATGAGTTATCATATATCTGAAGGCATCTTGGAATAGATGTGAGATCTTAGCGATGGTTATTGTGATTGCTTTGACTGCAATGTTTGTTGCAATTACTATGTGATTTGCATGGATGTCACGTGATGTAGGCATTACTGTGTTAGATATCCCGACATACATATTGTACTTAGTTTTGTGCATCCATATGATGATAGTAAAGTACATATTGTATTATGAGCTAACTTTTCAATGCAGGGAAAAAGCATGTATGACTTCTCATACTTAGTGTTCCTCTTTTCAATGCAGGGAAAAAGCTTTTGTACTATCTTAAGATTAATGATCGCTCATACTAGACTGTTATCCAACTTAAGATTTTATGTTTTGCTTTTTATTATCTCGGACACTTTTTAATGGATATACTAGACAGCAGATCTAAGATTAGCGGACGGAGCTGTTCAGAAGACGAGTAGAGGGCTAATGTTTATCTATATTTTTACTTTAGAGCTTATCACTATTCCGATGTATAACAGTATGAAGCTTTTACCAGTGTTTGACTATTATTAGAGACGGTATTGGAGTTTATTTTGGTGGTGCATAAATTTTATTTATGTCGTATAACTATCATAAACATGTTACTCCGATAATTTTTATGGTTCATTTTAGTTATACATATCGGTCTTGTCTATTTTATATCTATGTTGATTATCATATTTTAGCCTCTGCGCTGTGAGATATACGATATATTCTGATTTATATTGACTACTATACATACCACTGCTCTATATCAGTCAGATACCGTTACAATCGTACTATAGAGGCACATTGGATATCGAAGAACGGTCATGCATTCTCGTAGCATTAGATGTAAATAGGATAGAGATGCTCCAAAAATTGAGGTTACCTACGCGTAGTATATTTGCAATTGATGACTGTCCTTCTCAATTCCGTTTACAATTTGTTTCAAAATATAATCATTGCATAAATGTAATCCTCGTCGCGTAAAATATAGGTAGATTTTAATTAACTTGAACCAGACGATACAAGATGTAAATCAAAATCACAAAATACTTTCCAATTATTCACATTTAAATGAATAGTAGCGCCCACCAAAAAGAATCAGACCGTCATAAACAACAATATATAAAGCGAAAGAAAAAACGCAACTCGGAGCGCCAATACTCCAAGGTCGTGGTAACCAAAAATGAGGTGGAAGGTTTCAACTACAAAAGAAATTTATAAAGATAACTGATGTGAAGAATGGATCATTAGCTCTCACGGAAGCTGGCGCTTGGTGACAGGGGACATGACATTGAGTATATCTACCACAGACGCCATTGAACTCAAAGCAACCTTCAATACCTCCTGTGAACATCCAGGCTTCACTATTGTTTTTACCTGATCAAAAAAACACATATTATCAAACCATATCATATGTGCGTATATTCAATATGAAGCTTAGAATCTACATAAAGAAATATACCTTGTCTAAATAAGCTTGTAGCTCTTTAACTCTACCCATGTAATCTTGATCCTCAACACAGAGGGAAATAGTCTTGCTATCAGAGCCAGGTCCTGTGAACTGTATTGGTCCAGGATTTGAGTATATATCCTTCATCAGAAATTTTTCAGCATCACGAAGCAACAACCTATGTTCATAAAATCGATCAAATCATTTCATTTTCTTGATTGATTTATTTATTTATTGAAGAATAGTTGAGCAGTTTTGACTTACTCGTAAGGCTTTCCCTTTAAATCTACAGCTACAGGATGGATTGATGGCTTTCCAATCAAAGAAGTGCCTGGGCCTCGCAGCATTCTTCTGACTGTCATCATCGCCTACACATATATTATGTGAAAAGGAAAATATATTCTGAGAGAACTAAGAACATGATATCACTGTATATTGTATAGTAACATAAGGTATGTAGAAAGGACTAACTGTGAAAGGAGCGCCACCACATCGCCATTCGGAAACTTGGTTTTTAAGGTTGGTTACTGTGGCCATGTAGCCACTAACACCTGCTGCAATAAGATGAAAAGCAACGTTCCCAATAGCCTACCACAATAAATTCAAATTAAAACAGTGAAGTTTCAAACAATTAAAACAGTGAAGGTTCATGTTAAGATGACAAAACTGTGAATTGGTTCAAACAATTAAAACAGTGAAGTTTCTCACGTTTGCGTAGTCACAATCAAATTTAGAAGGCAAAGAACCTCGCGCTTGATAGCCGAAGAAATGACAGATCGCGTTGAACTTTTTCCCTTTGTACGTGCCATTTTTCTATTAGCAGTTGGTGTTATATGATGAATTAGTACATAGATGATAGGACAGTGTGTACTCAAAACACTGATAATTTGGATAATAGATTACTAACCGTTCGTATTTCCATCTCTGTTTCCACTAGCTGTGCTAGAAGTTTCTCAGTTTCAATCTGTCATTATACCAAAACTCAGTAAATTAAATATTATGGATTAGAAGGAGAAAAGAAAAAGACAAAGCATTTAGCAGTAATACCTGTGATAACTGGGCAGATTCATCCGAGTCTGGGAAAAGAAGTAGCTGTATAGAACAGACAAGATTAAATGCTCAAAAGAAGAGGTTAATAGCAATTACACAAGGAATTCTTCATTTTTGACAATGGCAGTAAAGCAATGCAGAAAAATACATACCAATGAAGAAACAGTGCAGAAACAAAGGTTCATCGAGATCATTATGTTTATTGATGAACCAAAGTAAAACAGCTTTACATGATAAACTAATAACATACCTGTTTCTTAATGAATGGAGGCATAGATTCGAAAAGCGCAGATGCCCAAGGAGATAAATTTGCTGAGATGTTTTCAGCTGTTATTCCATTCATTAAAAGGACGTGTATTTCCTGAAATATAGACATGTATATTAGACCAAGAAATATTATTCATGTGATAATACTTTATAGCATGTATGCACAACAATGAAACATACAAAAATGCGCAAAATATGTTGATAAACGCATGAAAATGACATTTTTAGAAGTATGCGGTTAAAGCATTCATTCAACAGTTCCACAGCGGAGGAGATGAAAAAAACTGCAATGGGGATGTCATGCAAAATAGCATAGCTGCAAAAAGTTATATTAGATATAAAATCCATTGTCAAAATAAATTCATCATTAATTCTACACCATGGATGTAGAAAAAAGGAACATATTTACTCTTGTGCAACAAATCCAAAAATGCATTAGTTCAGGCAGTTTAGATTTGGGAACTATAAATAATTTATGTTGAGTGTATGGACATAAACTTGGACATATAGCTCGCTGTCATTATTCGGATTTAAAAGAAAATTGGCCAAATTAATATCTTTATATTAAAACTGCTAATATGGATGCTAAGAAACTGAGATTTAACAGGTTTAGTTATAAATGGTGGATTTTTAGCGGATCCGTTATTTAAAAGCGTTAAACTGTAAAACCATAACAGTCTAAGAGTGCTAAGCACTTTCGTCCTAAGGTAGCGGGGATTTTGCAGGCTTTAATTGGATAATTCTAGAAGAAGTTTTATTCTATTCTGCAATTACCTGTAAAAGGGCATATACTTCAGGTATACTTTCGATGAGACCCTCTGGCAACAAAATAACTCCATGATATTTGTCTGAAACCAAAATAGTTTCATGTCAACCAGAGATGATGAATAAATAAAGTGCGTAAAGATGATGATTGTAAGTTTGTGAATTATTTTCACTCAATTCGGTATCTTCTATAGCTAGGGACATGTTACAGAAAGGCAAAACTTGTACAGTTTAAGTATCTTCCTGAAATTTATTATTATAAAGATGTCAATGACTTTGCATTCCTGTATGATTTTGCTTTCAAATCCAGCATGTGTGTAACATATGTTATCCAAACAATATCTAAACACTATTGGAAGCTTAAAATTGGTAAATTTAGAAGGAAAATATATTGTACGTGATCACTGGAAAAACCATGAAGCAAAAATATGAGCAATTATTTAACATATAAAAAAAAGAACAAAAAGAAGATAATATCAGCATTAATTCACCATGTTCAGCTCTAGCTTGAACTGCATCGCAAATTCTCTTTGTTATGTCAAAGAGAGTAAGCTTCAAAGAAGTAACCTCTTCGCTTAAAATAACCTGAACAAGTAATAAAGTGAAGTTAGTGTAAAAATGCCAAAAAGGAGATACTAATTGTAAAAAAACAAAACTTGGAGAGGACCATATTCGGATGAGACTGGAGCGCACATTCCAAAGTGACATGAGATGCCCTCCTCCCCATAAGGCGAATGAAATAGTAATACTGGAAGAAACATATAACATTTCAGCATATATATATATATATATATATATATATATATATATATATATATATATATATATATATATATGCCTATCACTGATGGAAAAATGCACTAGCAGTTATTGTGATATATTATAATTTATGGCTGTAGCCTTTCATCAGTTTCCATAACACCAAAGTTGTTGATGATGATATGCCGAGATTGAATATTTTCAGTCCAACAATTGCACTATAAGCAAAGGTTTAAAAAATTCACTAGGAGTTTTTGTCTGGGGTTTAGCAATACCTTTTCAGCAGAAAGTGCATCGGTGCACATATTGCTGATAAGCTGAGAATTCACCTACAAATATGTGAAAGTTAAACGCGTGATGAGTTTGTGAACATGTGTATAAAGAGATTTACAGAGTATAAACTATAAATATTTACCTTGCATATAGTATCAAACCCAACGTTAGCTTCAACAAACTGGTTCTTTAGGTCCCCATAAAATGTTACTGGAACACCAACAACCTAAATGATTAAAAATGTGATATCAATCGTCTGTTTCTTACATTATTTTAAAATACAGTATATGTGTATACACCAGTGTTCTGATGCATATATTATTTTGAATAAATAACTAAATAGGTATGTAATGGAATTTGTATTTAAGAATATGAAGCAAAATAATTTGTACTTAAAAACTAAGCACCTTTGTAGAGCATTTCTTTTCTGCAAAAGTCTCAGCAAGCTGAGCTGCATCAGTGTTGGATGTCACACCTACAAAACGAAAATAAACATATTTAAGATACATAATCAGTTACAAAGTGACACTATGATCTAAATATACCTCCAATAATCACTAGCCCATCTAAATTAAGCTTTTGGCACGAAGCTAATGCGGCATTCACTTGCTCAGTTGTTCTTATCTGATCTTTCGTCCTCCCAAGTAAACCATAACCCCCTGATTATCAAAACGGAAAACTAAGCTACAATAAAAAATAAAACAGTTGATGCAAATATATACAAACAGGTATGTCTACAAAAAACAAGGGATGCTGTAGATACATAAACTTTTACAAGGTAAAGGTTGATCTTGTCATCCCCAAAACATAATAAAATGTATTCTATATAAAACAGAAGAAACTCAAGTCATTTCAGACCTTGCTATAGGTCAAGAAAATAAATTCATTTCAGATGCAAAATTTTATTAGCTTTAACAAAGTAGCATCTACATTAATTCAATATTATGAAATATTTTGACATGAAAATTTATAATACAAGGCCTGCAGTAGGATTATAAATGGAAAATTGCACTGGGAATATTAAGAAAAATGCAAAAATAAACTAAAAATTGCATTCTCTAATATGGATGCTTACATTACTAAACTATAACTGAGGTTAAATACCTTGGTTGCGATAATTAGAGATAAGATCTTCTGTGATCTCAATAGACTTCTGTGCAAATAAACCTTCAGTTCCTCCTGTTGGAAATCAAGGATCAAGAGCAATTGTTAAATTGAAAGCTGATGATTTATAAGAAGAAAAAACGTAACTTATATATGCAGAAGAAGAAAACATGTTATACAATAAAGAAGCATGTTAGGTTGGGTACCCACCACAGAATCCGATCAAGTTACTTTTAGGATTATGTGATTTAATGGCATCAAGGAGTCCGCATATAACATTGTGTCCTCCAGGAGATTGACGACCGCAGAATACTACTCCAACCCTGATCATCACCACAACCAAAGCTATGATATTAACTTAACAATTACTTTAATGAATTAAGTTGGTAGAAATTCAAAGGAACATAATTTTCATCACTGAATGAAAAATGATGGCAAAAGAATTCAACCTCTGCTTTTAACCACTGTTCATTTTTGCTTATCTGTAATCTACTTCCAACATCAAAATGCATATAAATTGTTAAATATGCCAGGCCCTTGTTGTTTTTTAAAATATGCACATACATTGTTAAATACATGGCTTCCTTGTTTTCTTAAAACATTGTCAATGAATGTAAATGCATAAATTACTTCAAAATTTATTATGTTCTTAAGTTATATTTTTAAAGCCAAAAGTTCAAAGATTTTTCTCAAATTCCTTTTTTTACCTTATAGGTGCTTTTTCTTTAGGTCCTTTTCCGCATATTTTACTAATTGGATTCACAAAATGCACCAGTGGCTTTCCATAAGTTAACGGAAACGATCTCTGAATCGACTGCGCGTCTAAGGGATCTGTCACAGTAGTTGCTTCTCCAAACTCAATTTCCAAATTCGACCCCTAAAAGATAAAAATTCCAAATTATAAATCAAATTCTCGTTATAATAACCAGAATGAAGAAGATGAATGAAACAAAACCTGAAGGCAAGGAGGCAGTTCAGGTTTATATTCAATACGCTGCTTTTGCAGACATGATAACTCCATGCCCGATCCGAATTCCATAATCGATTTATAATCTCGTATATTCAACGAAAGAAGAGTGAAATAGTGAGGCGGGAGAATAATAAGGAGAAGTGCTGAGGTAAATGACAAAATTGCCCAAAACAGTTGAGCTCTGCGGGACCTAGTAATCACTTACTGGATCTTGACAATTTCCGTTTTATTCGACCGGTATTTTTGCTTTGATTTGCATCTGTGTTTTACTCAGCAATCACTCAGTCGTTTTTATTTGATTTTTCAGTCCAAGTCCTTTTTAAGTTTAGGTGCCCTTTGCGGTTAAATTTTAGTCCGCTCCCATTGGCAGTGTGTTCGACGCGTTGGACGTCCCAACGTTTGATTCTTCTTCCACTGCTTCGTTTGTCGATCGTTGGAATTTGATACTTTGACTTCCGACAAGTTGGACGCTAACGTATTACTAACCCAGCCACTGTAAACCAACTTCCTTCCCTTTCATCTTCTATACAACATTACTCCTCTTGATTCTCCTTTCTACTTACATATTTCTTCCTATATCAACGATGTCTAATTTGAAAATAGATTCTGACTACGAAGATGCACATGATTTGTTCGTTATATCGGCGTAACCACGTAGAACAAGGAGTGATATGACCCGAATTCACATATCGAATTATACCGGTTTAATGTGGGTGGACGACATATTGAATGGACATCAAGAACATTGTCAATGAAATTTTCGAATGAAAATACTTTGTTTTCTTTCATTATGCGATAGGTTGTAAAATTATGGTTTGAATACAACAAGAGAAATTAATTTCAAAGAAATGATTGTCATATTCATACACATCATGACTGCAGCGCTCTCAAATCGACAAATGAGCGAAAGATTTCAAAGTCGGGTAAAACAATTTCAGTTTGTTTTCATTCTGTTTTAGATGTTGTACAATTTGTTAGAACCTCCAGTTTATGTTTTAAGGATAACAACTATACAATCATATATACACACGCGCGCGCGCGCGCGCAATTTATTAAGATTACAAGTACATGCTACAAGAAGACACCATGCTCGAAGCTAATGAGACTCAAAGAGAAATAAAGATCTATTGACCATACTATAGCTAGTAAGGTTATTCTACTGTAAAAGAGTCTTAGATAAAATAGTTAAGGTCACATTGAGTATATATGCAATCACACATTATTTCATATGCACTGAAATTAAGTTGAAAAACTGTTTTTACTACTTACAGACGTCTGAGGTAAAATCACAGACGTCTGTGACAATCCTTCGGTAATTATTTTCTAAAGTCACAAACGTCTGAGGTTTTACCACAAACGTCTATCGTATGAAATACCAGAGGGCTTCGAGACTGGACGTAGTACGGAAAGTCCGAACCAGTATAAAATATCTGGTGTGATCATTTCTATTATTTATCTTACATTCAATTATTATACTCTGTTTATCATCGTTAGTAATACACACACACATATATATAAGTTGCATTATTATACAGATCCTATAGACTTTCACAATTACTTGCTACAGACATTATCAAGTCAGATGATGCCCAATTTAATACTGTTTCAGATCATATTAAAACTTCAAACCGGTACTACCTATATTTTAGAAACTGTGTTGGTGTTATAGACACTACGTACGTAATGACACATATCTGCAGATCGAGTTATTCCGTATATAAGACGAAAAGACTATGCTACACAGAGTTTAGCCGTATGCCCATACGATTTACAGTTTATTTATGTTATGGATGGTTGGAAAGGTACTGCGCATGATAAAGAATTTTTAATTCAGTTATAAATGATAGAAACTCTAACTTCTCTCGCCCTCCAGATGGACAGTATTATGTAGTTGATTCAGGATATTCACTTCAACCTGGTTATTTACCATCTTATCGAAATATTAGATATTATATTCCTCATTTTTGTGAAATCACAAATCAACAAGAATTTGCCAATGGTTATTTACAATTGAGAGAGCCTTTAGAATATGAAAGAAAAGATTTGTCGTTTTAAAAAATATACCAACATACTCATTTCAAACTCAAGTAAAAGTTGTCGTATCTACAATGCTGTACACTATTCCATACGAAAATACAGTAATAGTGATTTAGATTTTATGGTTTATGATGATGATTCTGATCTTATTTCAAAGGAATACCACGTGAAATATTATAGTATGAAAATTGCACCGAACCGAGCAACTGAACATGTACAACGACATGTAGACCATGAAATGTTAACAATTCGAAAGAGCATAAAAAATGAAATTGTTGCAGCATGACTACACTGAAATATTGTATCATTTTATCTGTACCTACTATTGTATAATTAATTTCCGTTTATTTAGATTTTTGTTTTGTTCTGTCATTTTAATTAAACGCATATTACACATCAAAATAAATAATTAATTAATTACAAATCAACTAAATTAAAAATCACATTTTAAATACTCCGTTCAAATATCCGATTCACCACAAACACATTCCCCGTTAACTCAACTTTTCCGCTCAAACAGTCATTACCGTTCCCACAGATCGCAACCTTAGTATACGAAATGAATTTTCAAATGACTACTCTGCTTACATTTGTGGGTTTCAGAATTTACGTTAGTTATGGCTTTGACATAACACTAATAACATTCATGGAAAAACAATTATTACATATTTCATTGATCATAACTTCACAAGCAGCCCGTTGAGCCTGATAGGGCAGACTATATGCATACAGAAATTTACTAATAAAAAATGTTCATATGATATCATTTAAATTTAAAAAACGTTACAAACCACGATACATGCATACAGAAATGGACCAACACTGAAATGAGATAAGCTCACATAGGGCCAGTATGTTGAATTCAGCCAGGGCCACAATATCAAGATAACTGTTATTATAAAAGAAAAGAGAAAATTTCAGGTGGGGCCTTGGCCCTAGCTGGCCAATATGTAGATCCGCCCCTGTTCACAAGTAAACAATTTCTACAGGATCAACAAATGTAATACAGTATACACATCATTTTTGTGGTCATAATCATAACCTAGGTCGCTATGCCTACAGAATATACAAATTATAGATATACATATACAAAAAAAAAATTCAATACATCACAAGCTGGAAATATGATCAGATTCAAAACTCAAGCTTTCGAGATGAGAAGTAAAAGACTCAACCAATCGAGCAGCATCGTTAACCCTAAGCCGAGTACCTTGCTGACAAACTACAGTAGCAGCAACCCTAGAAGCTAGCAGACCCATGCTTTTCAAATCAGAATGACCTTTAACTATACCATATAAAATGCCTGACGAGTAGGCATCGCCGGCCCCACATGTATCTACAGGTGTGCATGGAGAAGGAGGCACATATATAGCTTCGCCTTTCACACCAATGTAAGAGCCCCAGGGCCCATCGGTTACTGACACAAGAGGAACGAAATGGCTCAGGTAGCGGGCCGTGCTTATTGGTGTGTCGATAAGGCTTGACAAGGCCCGGGCTTCGGATGTGTTGGCAAATACTATGTCTGCGTAGTTTCCTATTACTTCCCTGTCATTATTACATTTGAAAATGGAGTCAACTAAAAATTTATATTATTCTCGGAGAAAAGAAAAAAAAGTAATTATACCAGAAATGATTGTGATATCTATCAATGCATGATACATCTGAAGCAGTTACAGCAATAAGTGCACCATGTCTTCGAGCATCTTCACAGGCCTGAATTATTGAATTAATTGTATAAGGGAGTTCAAAAAGGTATCCTTCTATAACAAGTATATTAGCTTTTGAGACTGCAGCAGCCAAGCATGGATCGTAATCAACGGTTGAAGAAGTGCCCTGCAAAGCAAAGCTAATAGGAATTAAGCAGGGACATTGCTGGCAAACTACCCGTGAATATGAAAGTATATGGGCTTGAACTCAGGTTGTTGTATTTAGAGATCATGCGTGAATAATTGAAGAAATCAAATCAAAAAAATAAAATAAAATAATGGAATTTGAATGAAAGCACTTTGACATGAAAGAAAATTGCAATTCCCTAATCATTGGGATTAATGGTGTACAATAATCAATCTCTATGAAATTTACACCACTATAGACCTTTAGCTGAAATTGTTTGCATTTTATGTGGCAGTTTGTGTCTTTGCCAGAAGTTACATTGACATTTTCATATAAGTCAAGCTAAAAGAATTCTAAAACAAATAATCATGTACTTAGGTCTTAGTTAGTAGATGCGCACTACGTGTCAACTGTCAATATATGTCCAGCAGTACAAATCAAGCTACGCAAGTTATGAATATTTGACCTCTTAAATCAAAGTCGGAGCACCTAAATAGTGGGATAGTGGTGTTGGACAAACTTTCTGTTTTTTCAACCATCAATAATTACCTTGACACTTTCAAATGCATAATATGCACAGATGCATTTGTACCATATAAGACAATGTATGCATATTCTGACCTGATAAGCAAGCATTGTTCTTTGAGCATCAGGAGTAGTAAGAACAATAACTGTCCCAGTTGTCCCGTCGATAACAGGTTTTGACAGAAAATTTACATTTGCTCGACCTAATTTTGCCCTGTACAAATATAATAGTCATGAAATCATTGTTATTGTCATTGCAGCCTACGAGACTAAAACTATGTTTTACTTCGCACATAGAGAAATGTCTATATTGCACACATATAGAACTATCTTTATTTAAGGCTTTTACTATTTACCTGTAAAATTCACCAAGTGGATCTCCACCAATACTCCCAGCCATGGCTACATTCAGACCAGGATTGGTAATAGAATGACTGCCTAATCTAGCCAATGCCACTAATGTATTTGAGAGGGATCCACCAGCAGCTGCTTTATAGCTGCAACCATCCATTGCTCGCAATACTCTTCCTCTCTCTTCATGATTAATAAGCTTTCTTGTCCCTTTTTCAATACCCAATCTTTCAAGGAATGCCTCATCTACCATGCCAGAGAAATCTACCTACAAGCATGAAACTAAAAACATATTAGATGTAAAAAGGTACTGTTAACCTAGACTACATTCGAAAGCTTCGTATAAAAAGGGCTTAACGTAAATTATTTCTGTTTGAAAACATGAATTCATGCTCACATTATGATCAACACATCACAATAGAAAAGTTGGCGAGTATATTGGTATGAGAATCCTTTCTGATTTTTTTTTTATTTTTTTATTTTTTGGTTAATTTAACATGGTGAGCTGCAACAAAAAGTTCAGAATATCATGAAAATTCGGTTTGATTATGTTAATATTCTTCTCGCATGATACTAAACAATTTATATTGTTGGAAGAGGAAAAAAAAATCAACTTGGTACCCAAGGTTCAAGGCAATATTCCATTACCACATATCTGGACTGGATCATAATTAGTGGGGGGTGTGTGTGTATTTGAAAATTGTTAGCGAGGGTGGAGGTCCTCGACATTATGTGTGTACATATATCAATGAACACGGTAATGTGGTAAAGTTTTTATAGTGTGGTCTAATAGTTTTGAGATCAAATCCTCTATACATCAATCACCTATTGTTAATGTGTACATATATACATGACAATTTGCACGGTTATTTCCTAAAAACTAGACATGTTAAATTTCTACAAATAGCCATACTAAATTGATACAACTAGACAAATTATATAACCATATCTAGCAAAGCTGCCTTAATATTTTTTTGACAAAATCAACATTTGCTTATAACAAGTTCTTTTATGAGGTCAAAAGTTAATTGAAAATTTTAGTGTCCTTGACAACAACAAAGCTCATGTTATGCATGTATAAGCACTTCTCACTGTACCATCATAAATAGAAAAACTAGATTAGATAAACTAGATTACCAGACCAAACTTTCATGCTTACAATCAGCTCTTTATGAGGTCAAAGAACTAATATGGAAAATTTAATGCATAAGACATTATAAAGGACATGTCAAGCGTGTATATGTACTCTGTATTATACCCTAATATTTCATTGTTTTTCTTAATCAATACACAGAAGATATAAATGTAGGTTTTGATCGTAAGTCCCTCAATGTACGTTGGTGAAATTTCAGTTTTTTCTCTGAAAGCATCTCACCTCACACCAGAAGCATGACTCGTAGAGTTGAGAAATCAACCAACCCCTTTGAATTCGTTGCAATACTTTTTTGTTGTGGATAGATTAATTAAATTGTGTTTAACTAAACAATTAGATCGTGTTTTCAAAATATGTACATACAAAAAGTCTTTAAGCAATCGATAATATACGATGTTACTTGAGTTACCTTGTGATGTTACTTGAGTTACCTTGTAGAGAGCTAAATCCATTTTCTATTATTATTTTTTCGTGCTTGAACATCTATTTTTTAGTCATTAGTTCCACATTATGTTTGCTTATATATTTGATATTAATGTCTAAAGTTCCACTTAGCTTCTACTTTGTTTTTTATCTTCTCATTTTCAATTTTTTAGTTTCAATTTTTAAGTTTCGATTTTTAACTATCTCATGTTTTCCTAGCTTGGCATCCAAAGACAAAATTCTTGTTGCATAGAACTTTGCCCCCCCTTATATTTAACTTTCTTCTTATACATCCTCCACTTTCTTCAGTCCTATACTACACTGCTCTATTTCTTTAATCGTAAGCCGTCTTCTGTATTTTCCTTACCTCTCTTTTTGGTTATATTTTTCTAATACACATATCTGTTTCCTTTCATTGCCAAGGACAGATTTTTTTTTAGATTTAGATGTGACCAAAGTTATATCTACATCGTAGAAGTTAGGACTACTGTTTGCGGAACAAGTGCAAAAAGTATTTTGTTCCTTGCTTCCAAAGATGTAACAGTAATCCAATTCATTTTTATTCATATCTCACCATATTCATCATGTTTCTTCAACCCTAAAATCTCAGATTCTTATATCTGCATCTAACATTGAACGGACCCACTCAAACTTTGTTTCAACTCTTCCTAACGTTGTATGACCTATAAAATATTCGGAAGTGTTAAAACACAATCAATGTGTGTGTAGAGCTTAAACATTACACCTTCTATAGCAAACCATTGATCCTTATCAATTGTATAAATATTAACTACTAGTATTGTGCTGCGTATGGGACCATCCATAGCCCACTATTTTAATGGGTCCAATATATTTAGCTATATTTTAATACTTTCTTAATTTGTAAATAAGTCAAAGATAATTTGTAGAATCGGTAGTTGTTTACAACATAGAAGTCAAGGGGTCAAATTCTTAGCATCATTACATGTTTTGATCGTCGCTTTTGGTTTAATCAAAACCCTTTTAATTTTAGTACTCGTTTTATTTTCTATTGGTTTCCCCTCCTTGTTTTTTTTTTCAATTATTTTTATTTATTTTTCATTCCAAGAGTTTATTATATTTTTACTCGTTTAATTTCTTGAATGATGTTTGTTAGATGGTAGTAGAGAATATTAAACTTATTTGTTGAAAAAGAACAAATATTTTTCTGCACTCGAGTTTCAAAATTCAATTTCTTTTTTTGTTTTGCTCTATTTAAAGTTCCTATTAAGAATTCTGGCAAAACAAAACTATAAATTTATTTTACGTTTAAATTATACAAGAGTTTTGTTTACAATAATTACAATTATATAAGTAAAAAAATCAATGAGAGTAATTTAAATTTCTGTCAAGTGCCCAAGTTTACATACGGTCGATTGCGACTGATGGACAAGCTGTTATTAAATTTAACATATTCAATACAAAATGCAATTTTTGCAAGTATATCAAATAACATAATTACATATCATTTTTATCTGAAAAGGTAAAATATTTTGTTTACATGATTTTGTTTTCACAATTCATACAACCATATGAGATAAAAGTAAAATTAACGAATAATGCAAGTATATGATGATTGACTATCATAGTACTTCAACGTTGATTTGTTTTTATGCAAAAAAAAAAAAAAAAACAATTAATATATAGCTTAAATACAAGCTAAATTTATAAAATGCTCCAATTGAGTGTGAAAATAAGTTTAATATTTATATGCATGAATGAATTATTTTTATCTGATATCTTTTATATCAAAAATCTTCCTTAAAGAACAATCAAACAGAAGTAAATACTTGCAATAATAGCTGCAATGAGAAATAAGGTATCACTGTTGTTGCTGTTTTCGGACATTCATATGTTTTTACTGCAAATTTTTAGCAGGTTCAAGCATTTAAACCTATTTGAACATTTCAGAATACTATTTCAAGAAAAACAAGTCTCTGTAAATAATTGATTAGGTTTATTTTATTCATTTGTTTTTTAATGGAAACCTCAAGATTCGATTTTTAAAAACATCTTGTTTGAGATAGTTTATTTGTGTAAAGAATTTTTTTGTTGCTTGCCTAAACAAATTAGGTCATTTTATTAACATAGCTTTGTGATTTATGAAGTATAATGGCAAAAAAAAAAAAAAAATTAGAAGGTTTCACTCAGCAAAAGTTTTGTTTTTTTTTTTCTTTTTTTTTGTTGTGGGGGGGGGGGGGGGGGGGGATCCATGGGTTTTGATAACTTACAAAAATAGACATATATTTAGTATGTCATATTGGTCATAATATTAAGGTAATCAAATAGTTCGCAAGAAGGTTTTCCTCATAATAGGAAGGGGGAACTAATTTGAGAGGGTTGAAGGTTTACACCCTGCCTACTATGAACTTGTATTTGGAGAAAATAACATATAAACCAAGTCAACTATTTGTATCCAGTTTAGTTAGTACAAGGGCTTGATGCCAAATTTTGGGCATGTTTAATCTCGAAGATTGACACGCTAAATTTGTATCGATTGAGATCTCGAACGAGATGATTATTGTTAACTGGGTTTTCAACCCAACAGACTTCAAAAGGAGTTAGAACCATGGTGTAAGGTTCCGGCCGGAACCACAAGATTCCGATCATCTCGTATCAGTTTCGGCCGGAGACGGGATGGGATTAGGCATGGTTTTTAATCTCCTATATATCACCCGAGATCTCCTTTTCACACTTAAACGAGACGAGACATCAAATCTTCTTCGTATCTCTCTCGACACTCATCTCGCTCGAGATATTCAAATCTCACCCGAAATATGAATCAAAATCTCAATCCGAGATCTCATCCGAAATTATACAATTTTCTTATTTTAGATAAAAAAAAATATTTTCATATTGATTCAGAAGAAACTACTCATTCCAATTATAATTTACCAACTTCTTGAACATATTCTTTACTTTTTATCTTAATGAGTCATAGCGAAAGGTTTCACTTTTTTATTATGTTCAAATAAAAGGATATTATTCAATCATTACCAAATCAATTAAGTTAATCAAGCTACTACTGTTCTAAAAATATTCATTTTTTCCATGTAAATCAAGTATGTTACCATTTTTATTTTTATTAAGGAAGTTATAACCGTTAAATAAATTTTTGACACATCAATTTTAGACACATAAGTACATCCGAAATATTCCCGAGATGCATTATAAGACGCGAGATGTCAATCCAAGATGTACCCCCGATATGTACTGATCTCGTCCGAGATCTTCTCCGATACGAGATAACTTGTGTTAAATTTCGAGACGAAACGTGACCGAAATTCGTTATTTAAAACCTTGGGATTAGGTCAAAGTCCCGTTCGGTCGATGTTAAAAAAATCGAAATTGTTGTAGTCGAAGAAAGAAGAGCCAAGCAAGAGAAAAAAACAATTGAAAATCGGATCTAGCTTCAGCAAAAAACTACCGAATTCGAGCTCTAGATTAGCAAATACGAGCATCACTTTCGAGCATTACAAAGAAGGCTTCGACAAAATGGGAGCGGAGACGATCTTCAACATCCGTGCGCAGGTTTTCTTTTTCTCTTCGCTTCTTTTATTTTAATTCGATCCGCAGCACCTTTTTTTTGTTCGAATGAAGGAGACGGAGGCATTTGGAATTAGGGTTAAGTGGTTAGGTGGGCTGATTATTAAACGAACTAGCGCTTCGTTCTTATTATATTGTAATAGTTAGTTGGGCTGAATTAGGGTTATCTTTTGTTTTATTTATATATATTTCTACTATATCATTCATTCATAATCTCGGTTATATTATGTTGTATTTTGTATTGTATTTCGGTAATAGTGTTGTATATTATATTATTATCTTTTTATATGCTATATTTGTATATAGATTGCAATGTTTATCATAATCTTTTCTAAAAATACATAAATCCGATATCAGGACCGAAACCGAAACAAAAATCGAAATTTTCGAAATTGTTCGAAACCAATAAATTTTCAGATGATCGAAACCGAGTTCTCAAACCTTGGTTAGAACATTTTGATTAAGTCAGAATTACTCGAAACTTGATCCGAAGGTCTAAAAGTACAAGACAAAGAAACATAAGAAATTTGGCCCAGAATTATGCTAACTCTTCGGATCGATACCGATCCGATCCAATTGGATTGGTACCAATCTGAAATGTTGGCTCGCGGTTCCTTCTAACCACTTGAATTGCACTCATACGCCTCTAGTAAGCTCACCTATCAAGTTTGGTAACATTCCAAACAAACTAGTTCAAGAAGTGAAGACTCATTCAAATACCTATCCGCTTTTGAACCGGAGCAACTTAAAATGGACCTATAGAACTCATATAGACTCGGATTGATTTGAAATTGGAGGGGACACTTAAAAGACATAAAAGAATGCTCACACAAAAAATGAAGCCATTTGACCGAGCCAATTTGGATCGGCACTGATCCAAACTCATCGGATCGTCCAATCCATTTAGGATGAGCCCCACCACCTGCGATCCATAGTGTAGGTCTCACACATCCTCTAGAAGCTACCTGCAAAGTTTCGTCTGCTTCCGATAAGTATTGAGCGGGCCATGAATGGATCTCCTCCAAATTGAGTTGGTTTGACGGATCAGGTCCGACCACTTAGGATGGGGCCCACCTCATGAGATCCGATTTGGAGGTTCTCCTACTTTGTACATTGCATGTATGAAGTTTCATATAATTTGTTTAAGTATTGAGTGAGTTATGACTGGATCTCCAACGATCCAAAAGAAGATTCAAAAATAAGCAAAGGGTTTGGATCACCGCCGAACCGACTCAATTGAATCATTACCGATCCAAATACTAAGCTCGGATGCTCATGCGATCCAATTTGAAGGCTCTCCTACTCATGTGCATTGCATGTATGAAGTTTCGTATCATTTGGTTAAGTATTGAATGAGCTATGCATGGATCTTCTACGAAGGGATAGATTGTAAGATATATGAAGATAGATAATCAAACTAACTTCAAAATATTTGGATAAGGCACTCGATTATGGGATAAGAAGACAACCAAATTGGAAAGACTCAAAAATTGCACAACTTTTTGGATTGGTACCGATCCGATCCAAAAATTAGCTCCAAACACCCCCAAACTTCTTGAGCGACCTCTGCATGATGACTACAAACTTTTGGTAAAATGGCTCTGACCCAAATGCTCAATAACCCCTAAAAATACCATCATATCTGCAACGGTAGAGGGAATCTGATCTCTGCTAAGGCTCTGCCATTATTTCTTCACTCTTCTTCTCCCACACAACAGCCATGAAGGAACAATTGAGATCCTCCTTTTGTCGCTAACAATGATGGCTTGATCAAATCCAGGAAAGGAGAATTATGTTGCAATCTAAACTCCTTTATGATAGCAGTTGATCAACAAAACAATCTATAAAGTGGATGTATGCTTCATTAACAGCCGAACCACTATAAAAATCTCTTTGTCTCTTTACCTTTTATGCTATTTACTATTGTTTTTTCCATTGTATTTGCCTTGATAAACAGAGCTGGTATTTTCACACTCAAAACAGGGCGTTGATCCATTTTTTGGGTTAACATTTTGGTACTTTCACTGGGAACAAAGGTAGATCTGAAAACTTAAAGCTTGAATCTAAGATTTGGAAAAAATGGAAAGGCCTAACACGAGATCTAAAACTGAAGCAAGTCAACCAGAGCCTGAGGGCGGTCAGGAAGTATCCTCAAATTATCACTAATCCAAGTATGTAGCTAGAGAAGCAATGGTAATGCAGATGAAGTAGATGCATGATGGAATCTTGGTTAAGCAACAAAAGATGGTAGAGGGATTCTTTCAAAGGATGGGACAACAAAGAATTGTAGGAGCTGCAGAAATTCATAACCTAGGAAACAATACATGAGCTGCTAGAGTTGGATTAGAACGAGATAAAACATTGTCTCCACGCCCAAAGTAACCGATACTTAAGAGCAACACGGGACTCAACCTGGAAATCAACGTCGATGATGGGATCAATATTGGAGCTGGCACCGAAAGGGCCAACAATGGAGTGACTGTTGACAGGACAGGAACTGTTGGTATGGAAGCTAATATGAATACTAGAGTGCAACCGGCAGAGGAATATGTGCCAAGGCTACCCCGGAAGAGCGGAGGACAGAATGAGACTAGGAGAGTAGGGCAGAACACTAGTGTGCAACCGGTGGAATATGCGTCGGATTTCCCTTGCCAAGATGAGGGACAGAACATCGCTTTCGAACGAAGACCTTCATTGGATGGTGAAAATCGAATTGCTGAATTAGTAAGAAGGTTAGTTAGAGGAGAACCCACATACATATCAGAGTTTGGAAGATGTGAACAGGAACTCGTTTACTGCTAATATTCAGAACGCGAGAAATCATTTCAATTTCAAGCTTCCTGCATTGGAAATGTACAATGGAAAGACCGATCCAATGATTCATCTGATAAGATACATCCAACATATGGAGGTGTTGGGTGCTTCTGAACAAGTAATGGGGCGGGGCTTCCCGTTACACTTGACAAGTTGGCGACGATATGGTTTAGACCATGGTATGAGGTTCCGGCCGGCACCACGAGATCTCGTCAATCTCGGACCGGTGCCGACAGGAAGCGGGACGGGATTAGGGCAAAATCCCGTCCCGTTCAAAGAAGTGTGCGCGACCACGAGAATCAAATAATCGGTAAAAGAAAAAGCAACGAATCGAATAATTGCTAAAAAAAAAACCAACGTGATCGAACAGTGGAAAGGGAATCAAATTCATCTATAAATACAGCAATTGAAATCAGTAAATTACCAGAAATTATCTTCAGCCGAGCTTCAAATTCGCACACGAAATCAACAGCCGAGCTTCGAATTCGCACACGAAATCAACACAGTCGAGCTTCAAATTCGCACACGAAATCAACACGCCGAGCTTCGAAATCAGTCAGAGGACCTTCGAATTCGCCTTCGCCTTCGAGCTCGAGATTAACGATCGACGCAGGTGATTTTTTTTTTTTGGCTTTGCCGCCTTCGTTTTCATCGTCGACCGCCCTTTCTTTTTTTTCCCTCTTTCGTATGTGTTCTGTGCTGTTGAAATGGACGAGGCAAAATAATCGTGAACTTTGTATGTGTTCTGTGCTGTTAAATGAACGTATGTGTTCTGTGCTGGGCCGGGTAGGATATTTTTAATGGGCTGAAGTTTGTATATAAAGTATAAACGTTAACTTTGCATTTATTTTTTAATCGTGAAGCTTGCATATGTTCTTAGCATAAGCTGTTTGGATAAAATAGTTATTTGGACTTGAATATGGTTTGACTTGAACATTTGGACTGACCTTTGACTTGAATAAAATGTTCATTGCATATATTGCAAATCTGGTTTGGACTTGAATATATTGAACATTTGGACTGACCTTTGACTCACATATGTTGGACTTAGCATATTGAACATGAACGTGAATATGTCGGACTTAGAATATTGAACGTGAACATGAACGCGAATATGTTGGATTTGCATATCGAACATGAACATGAACATTGAACGTGAACGTGTTGTACTTGAATATGGAAATATTTGATATGAACATTAAATTTTGACGACCTCGATGAATATTCTTTATTCGTTTTTATTTCATTTTTGGTTTGATATGAACTATTTATTTGTTTACTAACTTTTGTTTAATTATAATTTCAGGTAGATTATGGCAAATCCAACTGAAATTGGTTGGAATTACGGCACTGCGATCGACGGCAATCTTCGAAAAACAAAATGCAACTTTTGCAATAAAATAATTAATGGCGGTGGTGTGACACGTTTAAAGGAACATCTGACAGGAGTGGACGGCGATGTATCGGCATGTTTAATTGTCCCTAAAGAAGTTAAACAACTTGTACGATCACATATCGTTCAAAAGAGAAATGAACGAAACAAAGGAAAGCTTGACAAACAACGCTTACAAGAGGAATTAATGAGCAGACCGCAACAACTATCGGACAATGAAAATAAAGATGATGAACAATTTCAACGTGTCATGCGACAAAGTAGAGATGAATTTAGAGACGAAGAGCTGCGTAGATCTCATACTGTAGGACGATCGGGTGGTGGTTCAAGTCAAACATTGCACAGATCTAATACCGTTGGACGATCGGGTGGTGGTGATTTTGACACTAATGCTGCTGGACGAATCGACTCATATATGCAAAAACGAGGAGGTAGAACTCAACATTCTATCAAATCTGCAATGAAAGGTATTAAAGATGCCAAAAAACATATAGGTCGAGCAATTTCTAAGTTCTTTTTTTTCAACCATATTCCACATAATGTTGCTAATAGTCCATGCTATACAACAATGGTTGATGCGATTGCAGAATGTGGTCGTGGAATTGATCCACCAACTGCATATGAAATATCACACTCGTACCTTGAAATGGAAATAGAAGAAGTTGGGCAATATATTAAAACACTGCACAATTTCTGGGATGAATATGGTTGCACATTAATGTGTGATGGTTGGAGTACACAGAATCGACGAAAAATAATAAATTTTCTCGTGTACTCTACCCATGGAACGGTATTTATCAAATCTGTGGATGCCACAAATGAATTCCAAAGTGGAGAATATATTTGTGGATTAATGGATGATGTCGTCGAAACAATCGGTGAAAATAGAATAGTGCAAGTTGTTACAGATAATGGAGCAAACTACAAAGCTGCCGGTCAATTATTGATGCAGAAAAGAAGACATTTATATTGGACACCATGTGCAGCACACTGCATTGACTTGATTTTGGAAGATATTTCCAAAGAGTCAGAGGTAACAACTATTATCACAAATTGTCAATTAATAACGACGTTTATATACAATCATGGTTGGTTACTTTCTATCATGAGAAAAGAGACCAACAATAAAGAATTGATTAGACCGGCAGTAACACGGTTTGCAACACATTTCATTGCACTGGACTCTATTCATAAACATAAAGATGACCTGAGACGGATGATTGCTTCAAGAGAGTGGACATCAAGAGTTCCTAGACTCAATCCTAAAGACAAAAGAACAGCAAATATTGTCTCTACACTGATTTACAACAATGCTTTTTGGACTGGTGTTGCTTCCGTCATCCTTGTTTTTGAGCCATTGGTGAAAGTTTTACGAATGGTAGATAGTGATGACAAAGCAGATATGGGTTATCTTTATGAAGCAATGGATCGAGCAAAAGAATCGATTAGAAAAAATGTTCGTGAAAGGCAATGCCAAAAATGGTGGGATATAATAGACAAAAGATGGGAAAGACAGTTACATCGACCTCTTCACGCTGCAGGTAATTTGTTTTATCTTATCGTCACACAAATAATGAAATATATTACATTTCAATAATATTTTAAATCTTTCCTATATAGGTTATTTTCTTAATCCCATCATTCAATACGGGGATGCAACAAACGATGGAGAAGTATTAAACGGATTTAATAACGTCGTTGAACGAATGGTGCCAGACATTGTAAAACAGATTGAAATCGGAAAAGAGGTAAAACTAACATATATAATAGTTATGTTAAAAATTTAACGTTTAAGACATTAAATATTTAACTTCACATCACAGGTAGAAAGATATAGAATGAAAATTGGAGCATTTGGTTCTGCAAAAGCATACGCAGCGGTAAAGACATGTTTTCCCGCTCAATGGTGGTCCATAATTGGAAGAGAGGATGCTCCAAATTTAACACGTTTAGCAATGCATATTTTAAGCCAAACAGTTTCATCTTCAAACTGCGAAAGAAACTGGACTACATTTTCAATGATTCATACAAAATTACGAAATAGAATAAAAATGAAAAATCTTGAAAAATTGGTATATGTGCATTGCAACATGAGACTAAGAGCAAAAAATTCAAGACGTCGCGACACTGAAGGTCATTTGATTGATCTAGACTATATATTCCATGAAGAGGATCCATTAGCAGAATGGACTACTGAAATTGAACCACCCTTGTTGGACAACGACCCTTGGATGACCAATACATTGAATGATGCAGTCGCTGCTGTCGATGGTATACCTGCACAAGCAACAAAGAGTCAAAGCAATGAAAATAGTAGCAGCTCGTCAAATGATGATCATGGTAATGCAGGTGCAAGTGACGTTGGTTTAACAAGTAATTATGGTGTTGGTTCTAGTGATGGTGGTGAATTATATAGACCAACTCAAACATATTCAAGAAGAAAGGGTGCGAGCGGCAATCCTAACCGAAGAGATAGTAATTTAAATGTTGAATCCGGACATCAACATATCAACATGATTATGAGCACCACAATCCATATACTTCAACTGATCCACCAACCTATAGGTATTCTACTTCTGACTATACATGTGGTAACTCATATAGTGATATCTCGAGTGATCAAAATAGTCAAGCTACATATGCAACACAAAATGATGAACCATCGTCTTTTGATAATATGATGTCGACATTTATGGGCCCAGGACAAATGTAATATGGTTATCCATCATATTATACGACACAAGACGATGAAGAAAATTATGAAAACAATCCTTATGTAGCTTCGAGAAATAGTTTCTGGATGTAGTAGTGTTGTATGTAACATTATTATTTTATTGTATGCTATATTTCTATATGAATTTGAATCGTTTATCGTTACGTTTTCATTAAAAATGCAAAAATCCAATATCAGGACCGAAACCGAAACAAAAACCGAAACAAGCGAAATGACCGAAACTGACCGAAACCAACAAAATTTCAAATGACCGAAACCGAGACCGAAACCGAGTTCTCGAACCTTGGTTTAGACAACAGAAGAATGGATCCATCAGCACGTGGACCGAGTTAGTGGGCAAATTTTTAAGACAATTCTATGGTCACGTCTCACAACCGAAGAATGTGATGACATTGCCAAATGTGAAAAAAAGGCCCGAGGAGATCTTGAAAAGTTATTTAACAAGATTCAATGCAGCAGCGACTGCGGTTGATAGGCCGGATCTATCAGTGATTCTGATGGCGACAATGTTTAGAGTCGCGGCAAGACCGACTTCAGGGCTGCACTTAAGAGAGATCCACCAATGGATCTTATTGAGTTTTACTATAGAGCTGAAAGATATTTACGTCAGGAGGATGCTTACGCTGAAGATGAAGCTGAACACACCGAAATTTATGTTGTGGATGGCAAGGGATCCTCTGAAGCAGGATTTGGAAAAGACAAAGGGAAAAGAGAAGCTGTGGATGATTATAGGGAACCAAAACAACAAAAGAGGGAGCCCAAATTCTCTTCCTACTCTGAGCTAACTGAAACACTGGAAAGGATTTACATAAACACTAGGGGCGAACCTATTGGAAGCCTCCGAGAAGAGAGCACACTGATCGAGAGAAAGGATCTAAAAAGTTTTGCATCTTCCATGAGCTAGGCGGATATGAAACGAATGAGTGCCGACACCTTCATGATCTGATAGAACTGGTTCGAAACAACTGCCGCAGTACGTGAGGAACAGAGCTGTGATAGCACAGCCGAAGCAGCCACCACCCGCAGCAGATGCTTCAAGGAATGCACAGGGATCTGAACCAAGACAGATAATCCCATAACGGGGATGGATGGGAAGTTGAATCCTTTTGCTACTCTTTGCTTTGGTTTCTTTTTTGCACTTTTCTTTTCGTATATTAGCGGTAAAAACAATAAGACTCAAGACTGTTTAGACGTGTGTTAAACCTTAATTGGTCCTAGTTGCGCTCTAAGTCGGATATCTGGGATGGATAATAATCTCAGATCGCTTGGACGTGCACAAAACCTAAATTGGTCATTTGCCACGCTCTTGAGTCGGATGTCTGGGATAAACATTCAGGATTTCTGTTTATTTTCTTTGATTTGAAATTTGAATTTTGTAAAATCCATATTTAATGCGATGATTGATTTTGAACGCCATAGAGTCCTGACCGAAGATACGGGACCAGAGTGCAAAGTGCAAGTCCTCTTGCCGGAGAGCGAACGGATGGACTTGTACAACATCGAACGCCACAGAATCCCGACCGAAGTGCAAGAAGTAAGCCTCATCATCGGAGAGTGAGCGGATGGGTTTACCTATTCCCCCTTAATTTAATATGCAAATGATCCGGAGAGATCATCCCCCCATGAATTGCACCAACAAATAATCCGAAGAGATCGTCGCCTAAACTAAACATCAAACGATCCGGAGAGATCGTGCATTAAACTTAAACAGTCCAGCGAGATCGAACCTTAAAACAGATATGATTTTGCAAAAAGGATTTGAATGCCTTATAAATAGAATAAAACGGATAAATCCTAGATAGACACAGGATGATTTTGATATATGATGTGATATAATGTGATCTTGATATATGACGTGATATGATTTCGATATATGATGTGATTTTAATATATAATATTATAACTCTGAATTAAATCTAAGTGGTAATGGTGTAAATCCCAGATGAACACGGGACAATTATATATGTGTAATGTAATTAGAGACATGTGATGTAATAACTTTGAATGAAACCGAAATGATTGTGATGTATAGATTACAATTGGGTAGAGTCTAGAGTTTTAGGCTATAACAGGTGTGGAATGACTTGTGATTGCCGAAAGAATCTAAAGGAACTGGACGGTTCGCCGAGGCTAAAAGCCGCTGGAAAGCATAACAATCGAAGACTCGTTACTGGAACTTGTTCTGAAGCAAAGCACACCTTTCATTCAAAAGACATACTTTAAGGGGCAAGTGTTAATTGGGTTTTTAACCCAACATAATTCAAAAGGAGTTAGAACATTCTGATTAAGTCAGAACGACTAGAAACTTGACCCGAAGACCTAAAAGTATAAGACAAAGAAACATAAAAAGTTTGGCCTAGAATTACGCTAATTCTTCGGATCGATACCGATCCGATCCAATTGGACCAGTACCGATCCGAAATGTTGGCTCCTGGTTCCTTCTAACCACGTGCATTGCACTCCTGCGCCTCTACTAAACTCACCTATCAAGTTTGGTAACATTACTATACAAGTCATTATTATATATTAACTTATTTTTACAAGAATTAATCAAGACCGGATTCGAATAAGCTTCAAATCTTAAATAAGTATGTATCGAGTCTGCGTCTAGAGTTTACTCATGTTAACATCTCTCATATATGATACATATTTCGACATGTTTTTCATTTCATTAGCATACACTAATAATCTTTGCATATTCTTATTTTTAATTTACATTCAGACGTCTAAATGTACCAAATCAGACGTCTGAATCTAGAAAAATGAATATTGTTTAGTACAATATTCAGACGTCTGACTTGTTCATTTCAGACGTCTGAAAATGATTATTTTTAGCCTATTTCCTTTCTGGCTTAAGCTCGTGCAATTTCATAAGTCCAAATCATTCAATTCAGAAGTCTAAATATTTATAACGTCTATATTTTCAAATATGCACCTCCATTCATGAAGAGATGTGTTCTTCATTTCAATAGATATGACCATATCTCTTCATGATAACTCTTCGTGAACATATGCACCTATTTATAATCTATAAACACATTAGAATCATGTTTCTAAAAAGCAATTAAATCTATTCTTACTTTACTCTCATATTCTTTGATTCTAATACTCTTGTGCATTCTATTTCATACAAATTCATTCTATTACTTGCTTATTCTTCACGTATTCATATATACATCATACAGGAGAAGATTATAGGAAGATTGTACTATAATTGACAAATTCGTGTTATTAAAGAATACATAGAGTCAAGAAATCTTTTGTATTTGTTGAAGTCCTGTTCTGCTGCTCAGGCGTGTGAAGTCATCTTCGGCTGTTGAGGCGAAATCATGTTCTGCTGCTTAGGTCCTTGTTTGGCTGCTCAGGGGTTGTATAGACATGTTCCTTCGGGTTAAGTGAGGGTTGTTGTTTTAGTGAAATTCCAAAAGAAGTCTGGAACTGGACGTAGAACGGGAAGTTCGAACCAGTATAAAAATTCCTGGTGTGCTTGTTTTATTTTACTTATTCACATTGCTATAGCATCTTAGTTTATTTCCGCACTAGTATAGTATAATTCCATATAGCACGATCTGCATTGTCTTTTTAAAATGGACCTACAGAACTCATACGGGCTCAGATTGATTTGAAATTTGAAGAGGACACTTAGAAGACATAAAAAAAGCTCACACAAAAAATGAAGCCATTTGGCTAAGCCAATTGGATCGGCACCGATCCAAACTCATCGGATCGTCCAATCCATTTAGGGTGGGCCCTACCACCTGCGATACATAGTGTAGGTCTCACACATCCTCTAGAAGCTATATGCAAAGTTTCCTCTGATTCAGATAAGTACTCGGCGAGTTATGGATGGATCCCTTCCAAATTGAGCTAGTTTGACGGATTAGGTCCGACCCACCTACGATGGGCCCTACCTCATGATATCTGATTTGAAGGCTCTCCTACTCATGTACATTGCATGTATGAAGTTTCGTGTCATTTGGTTAAGTATTGAATGAGTTATGACTGTATCTCCTACGACCCAGAAGAAGATTCAAAAATAAGCAAAGGGTTTGGATAACCGCCGATCCGATTCAACTGGATCATCGTCGATCCAAATACTTAGCTCGGATCCTCATGAGATCCGATTTGGATGCTCTCCTACACATGTACATTGTATGTATGAAGTTTTGTATCATTTGATTAAGTATTGAGTGAGTTATGGATGGATCTTCTGCGAAGTGATGGATTGGATGATCTATGAAGATGGATGATCAAACTAACTCCAAACGACTTGATATTCGGACAAGGCATTGAACTATGGGATAAGAAGACAACCAAATTAAGAAGACTCAAAAATTGCACAACTTTTTGGATCGATACTGATCCAATCGGATTGATACCGATCCGAAAAGTTAGCTGCAAAAACCCTCAAACTTCTTGAGCGACCTCTACATGATGACTATAGGCTTTTGGTAAAGTGGCTCTGACCCAAATGCTGTCTAACCCTTATAAATACTATCTTATCTGCAACAGTAGAGGGAATCTAATCTCTGCTAAAGCTCTGTCATTATTTCTTCGCTCTTCTTCTCCCACACAACAGCCGTGAAGCAACAATTGAGAACCTTCTTTTGTCTCTAACAATGGTGGGTTAATCTAATCTAGGAAAGAAGAATTATATTATAATCTAAACTCATTTGTAATAGCAGTTGATCAACAAAAAGAATCTATAAAGTGGACGTAATCTTCATAACAGCCGAACCACTATAAAAATATCTTGTCTCTTTACCTTTTCTGTTATTTACTATTGTTTTTTCTATTTTATTTGTCTTGATAAACATGGTTGGTGCTTTCATACTCAAAACATGGTGTTGATCCATTTTTTGGGTTAACAATTACATCTCGAACATCCATCTTGGATTTACATGTTGAGGTATAAAGTCTAACTTGTGACTATCAAATATATTTTATGTTAAAACTGATATACATATACAACTAAATTTATAATTACTACCATAAAAAAGTATGTTATCATGCTTGATTAGTTATGCTTTAGCCCAAGAAAAAAAAACTTCAATCACATTATGTACTCTTTGTATTGCATTATTTAAATAGAATGACAAACCAACAATATGTATTATTATATTTTATTTCATATATTAAATTCATGTACTCTTAGCTCTTACCATAAATTGATACTATTTTATTCATAAATTACAAGCTCATGTTCACAAATAAACTAATATTTGAAAAAAAAAATGGTCTAGGCTTTAGATGGAGTAAAGATACATCAGAAAAGCAATATATGCATATAGCTTATAAAATGTAGAACTAAGAAGATGCTAAAAGCCTTGACCAATTGAAAATTCGCAACAAGAAAGAAATATTCTAAGCATGAAGTTGTATTTCGTAAAATATGTTTTTTTAGAATGAACAATTGCAATAGAATATTACATGTGAATTATGAGACATTGATGTTGTGATTTTGGTAGAGAGAGGATTACAAGTTCGTATTTGACACACAAATGATTATAAACAAAGAACATTAAGCATAGTTTCTTTTTCCTTCTATGCAAAGAATAGTTTAAATGGAGGGTTACTTAAAGTATTAATGCAAGTAACAATCTGGTAGACAATTAATTTGGACAATTTAAAATAAACAAAGTCGTGTAAAGTAAAAGGCACATTATCTCAATTGATATTTTAGATTGAAATTATGGATTGAGATTTTAATCCATATCTCGGTTGATATTTTCATATCTCGATCGAGATAAGGTTCAAAATTTTACTGATCTATTGCTTTGTTTTGTACAAAAATAAAAGGCAAATTCTAGTTAGACGCAAAAATTTGCTTAGTTGCCATTCTAATTTTAAAAAAAAAAAACTTGAGAAGAAAATTGCTTTTACTAGATTTACATACAATTTACCTTCTTTCTCTCTTCCTTGTCATATTCTACCTAAAATTTCCTAACAATTAAACCCTTCTTTTTAAATTTTATCTAAAATCTCAAATGTTTGAATTGAACTGATAGATCTTGACTTTGATAATGCAATTCGACATGAGTTAAAACCGATAGAATTTAATGCTTTTTTTAAGTTTGAAATTGCTCAGGTAGCGAAAGATCGGATGAGAGATTGATAGTATAATCACGTAATTGTGTGGTTTGTACAACCACGCATGGTCAATACGAGACTAGCTTTGTTACATTGCACTACCACTGCAAGGTAGAGTACACATCCACGTATACCGACTACGTTGTTGAACAATCACTTACACCCCTGCCACTACAACAATGTAATTTCATCCTGAATTTGTATTAATTTAGTGGGAAGTTGCAGTAACGTAATCCTGAATTATTATTTTTACCGAACAGTTTTTTACTAACAAGGGTATTTTGGAATAAAGTTAACAATATGATGGATAAACTCAACAAAAACATAAATATAGTAATTTTTTGTTTTGTAGGGGTTACTCAGCAAGTTTATGTGTTTAAATAGAATTAGCCAAAGCAAAAATGATATCTCGGGTTGGACAAGATTTGGAATAGTGTTTTGGTAACACAATGAAAGAATTTTTAACTTAGCTATTAATTCTATATAAATTTCACTATATAACAAGTTAAATCAGATCATTTTATACTTCAAACTAAATTACTCCCTTGAAAAGTGATTAAGAAGCCTATACATATCTGGCAAAGGTTAGTAAAAAATTTACAACTAATTTCAGCTGAATAAACATAAGCATGTCGATAATATGATAATATTTCTGTTGATCCAACTACATATGATACAAGTTCATATGAAATTGCTTAATAAATTGAACATTTGATGAACATGGAATGTTTTAAGACACAAATTACATTTCTTGATAGAATCTATTTACGACCAATAAAATTTGCACTTCAAAATTTAAACTTATATTTACAGAACATAATGAACTGACCAAATGCACAATAATAGATAATAATCCTTCATATGTTGGGTTAGTCAATTATTTATTTTTAATTGGTTAAATAATCTTTTACAACTGTAAATTATAAAAATTTATTCCGATCAAATTTTAGAAAAACTAACAATTTTATTTTACTTCTCAGCAAAATGTGGAATACCAAATAATATTACTATCAGATTCTTATCACATATAATAGAAAAAAATTCAACAAAATATGCAATATTAAAAAACAGATTAAAAAAATCAAATCCTTATGCTATAATTATAACATATATTCAAATTAATATCAAACTAATTGTTATATCAAAGAACTTTACATTGTTTATGTTTTTTTATGTATCAAATTTTGATAATAAAAGATTTATGTTATCAATTTTCATTGTTGCACAACAGTACTGCTTGTACCCAGTTTTGTTTGTTAATGATTGTCCAAAAGTTCTTTTTTTATAGGTTCTAAGGCACTCATTTTACATGTCTTTTATGTATGCTTAACTAGACTTCTTATAGAATTTTGATGTTTATGTCGTGTTAGACTTTAGGGATGTATTTATGTTGGTCAAGTTCTTTTTTTTTTCAGTAATTTTCTTCAAGTCTTAAATTGATTCCTATTACTGGACATCTGTTGAGTAAAAAGGGGCTTTTTTGGTCATCTTACCAATAACAAATAGTGTTATAAGTTTGTTCTAAAAACATATTTACACTAGTTTTTGGATATGTGGTATTTTGTCATATGAGATGCATGTCTGTATAAAATTTATTAAAGTGAATAAAAGATTCCGAATGCTTTTTGTATGCTGGATAAACTAGAAAAAAGAAAGAAAAAAAAAAAGATGAATACTTTCTATAAGCACCTATGTTAAGATTCAAACATTTGATCTCATGTGGATACCAATGACATTTTAGAAAGTGTACGGTCAAATCTAAAAATTGTGAAGATGTTACAATTATAATTAAATATATTATCGAATGAAAATGAATGTTGTTAGTAATTATCTCCTATGTAATAAGTGAAAACTATTGGAAAATGTGAGTAGTATTGCATCAATTAAGATTTGTGAGATGTAGATTATAAAACTGAGTTACTAGGCATGTTATATTGGTATTTTCTGCTTTTATCAACTCTTATGTCTACACCAAAAAACTATATGAGAGTATTCAAGTTCAACATTGTATCAAAATTGATGGTAATAGCTATGTTATGCAGGACACAAAACTAGTCTCAAAAGAGCTCAAATGGATGCGAGTAGTTAAGGATATTGATGGAGATGTCTTGCATTTATCACGGATAGCAGATGAAAGAGGGAAGAAAAAAAAAGTCTCACGGCGATTATAATTTATGAATGGTATGCATAAATATGAGTTGGTAAACATGCAAAATCGGGATTCAATTTGTCAGAATAATCTTTGCGCTTGGGTGCAAACTATCCAAATCTGACATATACTTGGCAGTTAAAACAATGTAACACATTAAACTGAAGTAATATGCAATCCTATTCACTTACACATGAAAAAAAAAAGAACCTATAGCTTGAACAAATAAAAATTACCATTGCTTGCCCAAGGCCCAAAACATCCCATCTTTCAGGCATTACAGAAGCCACAATTTCATCTTCATCCTCTTCTTCCTCATCTAAGTTATTTAGAGCAATAAAAGCCCTGAATCTTGCAATACCTTGCCGAACCCTGAGTCCAGCCACCGTCTTGCGTAGGTTAAGCCCGGCAGTTCGCGGAAGGCCGGAAGGAGAAGAAGATGTCTGGTGGAGAGGGAACTGAATTGAAGGGAAGAAGTAAGTGCAAGCCATCCTTTTATGGTCACCGAGCGGTGGGTTTAACTTTTAAGTAGCATAGAATTAGGAAGAGGGAGCAAATGGACGAATCCATTCTATCCAGTAGGCAAATATGAAGGGAAGCTGGAAGCGATATCTACCGTTGGATGGACATAAACAAGATATAAACCATTGCGTCAATCAGAAATCTCATACATGATATGGGAACATGCCTAAGCCGCATCAGCGTGCGCTGTTCGTTAGACGAAAGTGCAGTAGTTCAATGAACCTGGTTCGCTGAACGGTAGCTTTATTTATGAATAATTAATAACTTATAACCAATTAATATTTAACAATAATTAGTGATAATTAATAATTATTTATATGTATCGGGAATACATTGTTTTGAAGCTTTCGAAATTACTAAAATACCCTAACTCCTTTGATGGCTCATAATTAAACAATAAATGACGCTTTCGTACTCTCCATGCTATAACCATGTCTTTTCAGTTATCCACACGTCTCAATTCATCCCTAATTCAGTTGCTGCTCCATCTTCTTCTTACCTTTTTTTCATTTATCAAAAGAATAAATCAATTAATATGCAATCCCATGATGTTTTTCTTTACATAATTACAATCTATTCATTCGCAATTTCTATAAAGCAAAAAAAACTACAGCTCGAGGAATTAATATCTACTCAATTGGCTTTGTTACTGCTTTGGAATTGATATCTACTTAATTGGCTTTGTTACCGCTTTCCAATTAATATGAATGTTAAATAATACGTCGGTTCAAGATCATGTCTAATCAAGAGCAGCGATGGCACACAGCAGGTCGCGATTACAAAGAATGAGTTTGAGCAAATTCGTGGACCATTCAAGAATGATACCTTTAGATCGATATGATGTAATAAGGTTTAAGCATAGCAAATGAAACAATAGGTTTGTGATTGAATATTATTTGTGATTGTTTGGATTTGTGGATTTGCAAATTATGTTGCCAACTCTCATTTTTATTCCTTTGCAGTATACATAATTGAATGTGATTTTTTTTCCTTTTCGAACAGCTCGGATGGCATTACCTTTTGATTTCTTATTAAGATGGTACCACAAAAATTTGGGTTTCAATATTAGAAATTCAGTACTGTCCAAATTTTTTAATGAAGCAATAATAGATTGCCAAAATCATAACCTAAACATGTACAAAAAGGGGTGTACTACATTTGTTATGAATGAAAGGTCGGGGATTTAGTTGGTTGTCAGACCTTAATTTACTATTTGTTACAAATTATGATTTTTTTACATTTATTATGATTTTTCGGATTAAATAAGTTACAATGCTATAACCAATGATCCAATTTATAAGCATCTGAACATATATATTTTTTCTATAAACAACAAAGATAACTCCAAAACTTGAAATTTAAACGCGTTCAACATATAGAGATGCTAATTAAAGCTATATTCATTTGGAAAAAACACCAATATGGGCGGTTTACATCATGGATGGTTTACAATATGGCACATGGTCACATAGTACATGCTTTGAACATGTATACAAATTAGTGTTATTAAGGTGTCATATTTGTATATTGTAGGGAAAAATAATAAAGGAACAATCTATATATGGATCCCTTCAAAAGTGCACGCGCTTTTACCAATACAATTCGATATTTCCAATTGAGGCTATACGAATTCAAAAGTATACAATAAAAAAAACATTATAAGATAAAGTTAGTTGGCATATTTGGTCTTTACTAAACTAACTGCTTTGTTATGCTATCCAAATAATGACAATTGACGACATATTTGGTATTTACTTGACCGTGTTTTCATTTAATATGTGTTGACATTTCTGCATTCATGTTAGTTCATTAGACATTCGTGTTTCTTATTACTGTCTTAAGAGATACAACGAATAATAAACTTTACACGTAATAAAATATTTTCCTTTAGTATCTACACAATAACCAAATTTATACATAAAATGAGTATATTCTGTTTTTTGTGTGTTTGAACATATTGTTTTGCACTAAAATAATTTAACTTACGTTTTCTTTGCACACGTCCAATGGACGTGCCTTACATACTGGTAAATATAATTAATATTGAATGCTTAATAATTTATAGTATATAATTGAGGTTTTTAGGCTCAAGGAAAAAGTTGAAGAAAAAAATTAGTTTCAAGGATAAGAAGTTTACTTTTTAGGCTGAAGGACACTTTCTAGTATAAATCACAGAATGATAGTTGTGACTATCATTTTATGTTTACACTAAAAAGTGTCTTTCAAACTAAAAGGCAAACTTATTATCCCTGAGATTGTTTTTTTTTTGCAACTTCTTCCTTGTGTCTATTTTTCCTGTATATAATTTATAATTAATGTTTTATGATTTATAAACAATAGTTACCAGGTAGAAGAAAATAAATAAAATTTCATTATTGGGATTTAAAATCAACAACTACATGCATTATAACGATGATAAACCATAAATCCAATCTGATTAACGAAAAATGATGTAAAAGATTGTACCCAAAGTCTATCAAAAACAAATACATATATGATAAACAAATAAGATACTCATAAATTATTGAGTTTAATCTCTATTCGTATCATGCATCACTTTCATTATCCATATCTTTAGACTCTTACAATAAACATTATCTAGAACAAGTTTAGTAACTTTAATGATAATTGTTTCAAACTCATGCAATGATTCATGAATGCATACGCTTATTTGATGAAACCCAACTCCAACACCCCAACCCAACCCTTCCCCCCACCCTCCCTTAAAAAAAGAAAAAAACCTCCCACCCTAATAAAAAGCTCAGAATGCTAATAAGATCTTGAAGATCCAACTTAAGATTATTCTCGCCATCATGCACATCAAATTATTCATAAAGTTTGGTTTGTGAACGTCTTCTCTCTCGACCGACGATAAAAAACGTAAATGGACAATGAAATGACAAACAGAAGAAGGACTGTAAGCATTGTTTCATCCTCGCTTATATTTTCGCCTTGATTTAATTGATGTGGAGGGAGACTACATAAGCTCTAAACCTCAAGGGTTCGTGGCCCTAATTCTAATTCAGCTCCACACTAATAGGAATGAGATTTGTCCCATGTATTTGGTAGACTGTAATCATTTGCAATATTTTGAGTTTCACCATCGTAAGTAAATGTAACTATATTTTTACAATGGACATCGTATCAGCCAAGACCCGACTTTAAATAGTTGTGTGATTGTTTCACCAATGATATGCATGTCAGAAGACGCACCAGTATCAGCCATAATTTTTGAAATAATATATGACCTTATTTTAAGCAGTGATGACGAGTGGATCGGTATGTCGTTGTCTTACCCCTACCTTGTTGTTGGAACTAGATGCTCATGTAATGGAGTAAAATGGTTGATTTAAAAAAAAAACTTTTGTTAAATTTACCTTAATTTCAGTTTTGTGTTATTATGAACAAATTTGCAAATATTTTAAATCATTTAAGATAAACTCAATTTTGATTGATTTAATTTAAAATTTTACTTAGTTTATAAATTTAATTATTTGAATGTGAGAACCTAAATATTCAATATTTGTATAAGTTTAATGTTGTGTGAATATAACAACATTATTATATGTGTTTATGTGTGTATGATAACAAATATTTACAAAGTTGTCAGGATTTATAAGTGTGTGTACATATATACACACATATGTTAATAACTGGTACTATATACATGTATGTATTTTGTATTTAATATAAATGCATAGTACAAAGGCAATTATGTAAGTATGTGTGTGTGTGGATGATAACATACACACACATAAAATAGTTACTAGGATTTATAAGAGTGTGCGTATGGTAATAACTGGCGCTATATGCATATATACTTGGTATTTAATTTAAATGCAAAGTACAAAGGTAATTATATATGTGGGATGTGTGTGAATATATACATATATATTAACTTGTATATGTAATATTTATATATGTGGCATATATATGAATTTTATAATATTATTAATAAATGTATAAAACCTATTTAAATAGTTTTATATATAATATAAACTATTTATTTAGTTATCCAAGCAATGAAATAGGGATTATTTTTTGCTCCAAAAATGAGCAAACACCTCCAATTTATTTATTGTAGAACTATGTATACAGAATGCATGACAAGGCTGTTTTATATGTGGTTAATTTTGAGAGAGCGAATCACATATACAATAAATAGAAAAGAAATGCAGTAAATTAAAGTACAGAAGCATTTATAGTGGTTTGGCCAGAATATGCATATATCCTCTGTCTGTTTTCATTATTTATACAATAGATTGGATATACAATGGTTTGAATACTAAATACAATGATCTAAAGCTCAAAAGAGAGTTAGGTGTGGCTTCTAGGGATTCTATTCGACTGGTTCAGTCTTTCTCTTTCTGCTCTCTAGAATTGTCTTCCATTATTTGTCGTCGGCTTGGTATGTATAAAAGAGAAGATATAGGAAGGCTAGGCCAATAAAATAAGCAATTTTCTTATTTAGCTTGTTTGGTTTGATTCTTTCCGTATACAGAATTTACAATCAACAATTTCCATGTATAAAGATTGAATCCAAATTTCTTTGTATGCATTGTTTGGTTATGTTCATGTAACAACCTTGTTTTCTATGTCGTAATTATACGTAAGTTTGATTAAAATAAATTGTTCGAATCCGATATTTGGTAATTATTATTTTGAAAATAAATTCTTATTTATTTGAATTCTAGTTAATAAATGATTTTCTTAAATAAGTAGAGTTAATTAATAAATTCTTTCAGATAATAAATTGAAGCTGAATTAAATGTTTCGATCAATATAAAATATTTTGAAGTATAAATAATTTTTAATATGATCGAAATAGTCGGGAAGTAAATTTATTTTGTGATAATACAGTGGATAATTAAATAAAAACAAACAACTATTAAATTGAAGGAAATTGCGTGGATATTGAAATATATTGTGTAAAATGATATATAAACTGAAATATTTTTACAAAACTAATGGCAAGGATTAAAATCTTAAAATGAAATGTGATGAAAATTAATTGAAACTGAAATAAATAGAAATTAGGGTCTAAAACAAATTAGGCCCAAGCCTATTTTATCACATTTCTTTCTTCATTTTTCTAAAGATATCAACCAATTATCAAAAATACGAACCCCCAATTCCTTTTGTGGAAAAACCTAAAATCTCACATTGCCGATCGAGAAAAATCGTGACCTGAAGATAATAATATAGAAAAGTATCAAACGAATGTCATTCGCAATTTGAAAGTGTGCCTGACAAGACTGATGACTCCGCGGGTGGAGATGCTCGTCGACCTAGCAGCGAGGACCGGAGATTGAAGTTGTGACTTAGGCGACTGGTGTGATGGCACTATGGCAGTTGATGGTGATTGGGAGATTGTACTCAAGCTCATAGGCGATGGAGACAGGCGCTAGCGTGGATCGTGAGGTTCACGGTAGACAAAGGAGTGCGTGTGAGCGTTGAAGAAGGCAGATTGGTGATGATAGTGATGTGTTGAGGGTGACTGTGATTTGGAATTCAAGCTTTGCATTGGTGAGTAAAATTTACTCACAACTGTATCTATATTTATATCAATATCTATATTCCATTGCTCGTTATATTCATCCCGCTTATTGATTGAAATGCTTACTTGAATGAATAATTTGGTATATTGTTTTGGAATAGGCTGATGTTAAGATAAGATTGTTTGTATGGTTGGATGTGTCAATTCGCAAACAGAACTCTATCTGTTTGCGAATTAAACTAGATATTTAATTATATCTCAATGTGAGTATTTTATAAACGACCGGAGTTCAATGGAACATGACTCTTGTCACATGAGATGTATTTACAGTGATGTTTGGTTAATATCATTGTGGAGTAATTTTACTCCATAATTGTATGTTCTGGTATTTATTTATATCTTGCTTATAAAGAATGTTTGAAAAAATTGAAACATTATTTAAGCGTTTTAAAATCTTATTAAAAGTATTTTATAGATATTTTACTGAATTTTATTTAATTTAGCTATTTTCAGTTTTATAAATATATTTTGATTATAAATATAAACATAATCTCTTTTCGGTTATAAAATTCTTTTATTTAAATCAATGTCATAACATTATAAATTTGAAATTATTTAAAGATAGAATATAATAAAATGCTATTTTATAAAGTATATTGTGAAAATAATCATTTTATTTTAAAGAGATTTTTAGTATTAAGGTTACTTAAATATTATTGAGTGGATTTGTACACTTTGCAAAAAATAAAGAATTCTTTTTATGAAATAATTAAATGATTGGATTATATTTTATGGTTTGAAATTAATGTAAATTGTTTTAGAATTTATATATATATATATATATATATATATATCCGAATATTTGATTTAAATGTTTAAAGATAGATTTTGATGATCTTTATCGTTACTATTATTATTACTATTACATTTTTTGGATTAAATTTGGACTTTATGTACAATTCCTACATCTTTTGATTTCTCATTTTTCTATATTGATTTCGATATCATGAATGATGTAATGTTGATTTGATTTGTTATTTAATTTGATACGATAATGATATCTATATATATTTGAATTGTGAACTTTTATATCTATGTGACGACAAATTTGAAAAAACGGTGATACTGTCTGGTATTGGACTTTTGCTAACACTTTTCTGGTTATTCGTCTGACTTGTCATATAGAGATATCTAGTGTGGATCGAGTGTAGTTTACAAACATTGAATAATCATCCAAATAACATGCAATATTACGGGGTGTCGTTATGTTATTTGTTTGATTATTCATTGTAAGTGAATGTCACTCAAACAGGGATTACACTCATGTATATATGTGATACTCGGTGTGGTGTACCATATAGTCAGGTTGTAACCTATGAGAGCCGCATATCGGCCTACTATTAGAGTTATGAGTAGCTATAGGGTATAAGTACTATATGACCGTCCACATTGTGTCCAGCTTCCTTTACTTTTTGAAAGTGAACCAGATTGGCAAGTATCCACCATAGTGGCCTGATCGTGGGGTCATGCCCCAGATTTGTGACACCATTGCTATATGTCCCTTTGATGTGCATCAAGTATTGGTAGTAGTAGATGGGTTGTTGCCCTTAGTCCTTTGTGTTGCTTAGGTCAGTAGTCTGTTACTATTAAGGGAAAAGCATGGTCTGACCGGGGCTACGCGTAGATGAGCCACCGGTGGATAGGGTCACGATCTTCGTCGAGGCAACTAAAGACTGTAAGAATAGACTGTTACTATACGGCTGTGTAGTTAATGTCCTGCTATTACCCCGCTACAACCCTGATATATCTCATAGCGGATTTCTACCGTTATGATTTTTCCGTATAGACCCAAATATAGCCTTTCTGCTTTAATCTCTGCTATAACCGCTATATCCCGTTATTTAATACGTTATTTCCTTTATATCTTCTATAAAATAAATGAATTGAAAAATGATATTTGTACATTATAAAAACTATAAAGCTAATTTATTTAATTGAATTTTTAATATATTTTCAGAAATGAAAATACTCTAGTATTCTACTAAATTCAGTTATGTTGTATAACGGTTTTACGTTTATTTACAGTATATTCGCACATGTTTTTATTTAAAATTTTATGTATTAATTATAATTCAATTGAATGTTAATTTTTCATTTAATTACCATTTGTATATTTGTAAAAACATTAAGCACGAGTTTTATATGCTATATTAGAGTCATCCTCTATATCCCGCTATATCCTCGTTGTATCCCTGCTGTGACTTTTTGTACCTCCGCCGCATTGAATCTACCAAGCGCTTTAACTGCACAGCTCTACGGTAAGCGAGTGGTTTCGGATTCTTGGAGCAGGTTTGCGTAGGTGGCTACCAGTCTCCCTATCAGATTCGAGGTATGTGAGTGTAGTAGATTGGCATATACCTTGACGACTATAGGAATAGACGGTTACTCAATGGTTGGCGAGTAAACATGTGTTCCTGGAGTAGGATTGTGGTAGGCGGATGTTAATCTCCCGTTTGATTCAAGGTATATATGTGTAGTGGATTGGTATATATGTCTCGACTAGACTAGAGACCAGTTGAGTCTAAAGTACAGTCAGTCCCCATATATCCATACTCTTTGATGATTTGGTATTTTTGAGATAGCCTTCCTTTATTGTTGGTGCTTTGGTTTATGGATGTTTATTATATGATTGTTTATAATATGTTGGATATAATTAGGATGATATGATAGGCTATCTCACATTTTATATAAATCGATTTTGATGATAATTTCTAAATATGGATGATTCATCCATTTGACATTAATTTCATGATTTCTGAGTGGCATTCTTTATATGGGTGATGACACGTTATTATATGAATTATAGTGGTTGTTATTTTGAGATATTTGAACTTGTTAATGTCATTGTTATCATTAATATTAACCCTTCATCGATTTTACGTACTTCATATTACTCATTGTTATAAATATAGCCTGACCCATGTGTTATTTATATAACACTCGGTTCTGTCCTAGACTTTTCAGGTATAGAGACAGTGAGATTGGCTTTTATATTGGGAATAAAGGAGACTAGGATGTGATATTTTGTATATCAGTCATGTATTATATAATTCATATATGTAAATCCTGAAGTTGTATATTGGGCATACTATATATATTTATGTATTATATATTATCATTGCGATTTTGGCTCTGTGTCCTCTATTTATATATTGTTTATTACATATTGTTCCGTCCTAGAGGCACACATGTTTATTACCTTATGCTGATACTGTGTACGTATAAGTGAGTTATATATTCGATATTTTAATACGTATCAGTGTCAGCCCTAGGGAATATTCACATATGTACCTCATATCGCCTTATTCTTCATATTATCCAATAGTATTACTTTGTAATAATCTTATATAGTATGGGTATAGAGTGGGGTGTTATAGTTCGTTAATGTGCGTCCGGCTGCATCTTGGACGGCATGTGAGGTCGATTGATATTTAGTTGGCCATCTTTAATTTTAGGGTCCGACAAGCCTTTATCTAATACCCAACCACTGAACGCAACATCATGTTTGGTAGATGAACTACTGGATAGGAAATTTTGTCCAGTAGTTTGACTACCAAATAGAAAATCTTGTCCAGTAGTAAACTTACAAAACATAATGAGTTGTGTGGTCAAGAACTGAATCGATCCCTGCCTTATATAATTGTTAGGGTCCTGCAATATATCCTTGAGAGGGGATGAATATGGTGTTTAATTTTTTTTAGGATAAACAGATAAAATAGAATGCGAAAACCTAAATACGAAAAGTAAATGACACATAGATATACTCAGTTTCGACCACTAACCCATTAAATAGTGATGGTCTAATAGTGGATTTTCCTTCTTGAAAATCGTTAAAGAGTGTGTTGTTAATGTTATTAGCCATCTATTTTTTCAAAAATTAGATAATGACTTTATTGTAAACCATGTACTCCAATACCAAATGAAGTCCCTTCATAAGGAATTTTAACCACCTAGTGGCCTTCAAAGAAATCTCAGACTATGGTTTTACGTCCAGCCTCATGCCTCAGATCAACCACTATATGGGATGTGTTACTAATGTTTTTGCCACAAGTCACACTTTGAGAGCTCTTTATCATGCTTCAACCTTCTATGATACCAAATACGAGTCCTTACATACTCCAATTGTGGGATATGTGGGTTATACCAACCTACTTATGCAGAATAAATCTTAAGGCTATAATGCACTAGAGGAAGATTGAATAGTAAATATTAACTATTCAAAAGTTATTTCTGTGAAATAAAAATTTATCTACTGTAATCAGTAATCAAATCACAAACAAAGCAGATAATCAAAGATTAAATATAAAGTAAAGTAAAAGAAATAAAATAAGCGACTGCAGGAATTTTGTAGTAGTTTAAATTCTCAATCATACATCTAGTCCTGTACTCCCTATATAGAATCCCCACTATAACAACTTTCTTTCCAAGGGTTAGAAGTGCATATTTACAACCTTGAGTTTCCTTGGATAGCAAGATCCACATTTCCTTTTAACCGTCCTTGCATAACAAGAACATCTTTCTCTTTATAACCAACGATAGACTATGGAAAATAGTTGCATCTTTACACAAATTTTACAAATATAGTACAATGATCGTATAGACCTCCAATAGCAATATATCTATAAAATATTTGAGGAATAGGATGAGGTCAAAGAGAGAATAATTGAGAATTCAAGTATAATCTCTCTAATATTGTATGGTTTGCAATACTTGAAGAATGGAAGTGAAAGAGTATGGATGCAAAGAGAGTGGAAGAACATCTAATGGATCTTTTCTCACAAAGTATAGAATTGAAAGAGTAAGAAAAAATGAGAGAATTATATATAAAAATTCATTTTCTAAAACCTTTATATAGAGAATGAAAAGACATTACTTCTGACAAATGGATAAAGGGAAGTGTCCGTTAATTTAATTTTGAAAAGCTTTCCAACGGTTAGTATGTTGATATATAATCAACGGGTAGGTTGATATACATGCATTTAGTCAACATAGTCACTAGGGATATGTTAGCCTATAAGTCTCTTTTTCGACATAGGCCATAGGAGTATGCCAACATACTTAATGCAATTTTGGTTTTCTTTTTCTAAAATTCAAATAGACTTCTACTTATTCAAACTAAAAGTGTATGCTTATATGAAGATATCAGGAACTAAAATAAAGTTAAATGAAAGAAGAATTTAAAGTATATTTATTATAGGCCTTTAATAAATTTCTGAGACTCAAACTGACTTACTAAACACTTTAAATATCCTTATCGTTAAAAGCACTTGTGTGCCTTGAGTCGGTTTTCCTCTTTCATTTGCTCTGATCAATTTTCTTATAATTCATTTTCTTCCACTAAGTTCCTATTTACCTCTATAAAATGTCTCTATGATATATCGTAAAATACTACACAGTTTGGAGAAATGGTAGCAGTAGTATTTATATGAATGTTATCATCAAAATTAATACTCGAAGTATTAATAGCGACCAATCCAATTCAACATCGAGTAATCAACATCGACCATCAGCGTCAGTCGAACAACGTCCTAGTTATGACTGAATATTGCATAAAAGATACAATGGAAGTAAAAAAAATTAAAGGAACATGTTAAAAAACTCATTTTAACCTAAAGGAAAGACTTGATGGAGCAAATGGAGCAGAGAAGGTTAAAGGAGAAGAAACACATGTTGTTGGTGTTGGTAGAATAAGTCGAGAAAAGATATTGAAGGAAAAAAATTTAAATCTCTTTAATAGAGTTTATGAGTGCAACTGCTTGGTAAAATGGAATAAGAAGGATCCCCTTCCTTCCATTGATGTGGGTCCCTAATTTCAACCATTGGATATAATGTAACACCCAACATTTATACTCATACCACCAAAGAGTAAAACTAAGTAATATTGTTTGCTAATACAGAGAATGAGGTGATATTAGGTTGTTACACGTAAATATTCCCTTGAGCTAACATCAACACATATTTCAAAGATTATAAACTACTTACTTATACGTACTTGGTATTGGTACAAAGCAATAAATATGTGCATTTCCACGATAGAATAATTCACAATATAGAAAAAATATCAGAGAATACAGTCAACGACGTAGCAATAATATATTATACACACAGATCCACATGGGTATACAAAAATAGCTAATGCCCACTATCTTCAAAATATTCATACATACATACATACATACGTCCAATACATACATCACATCTCACTATCAAATATAAATATGAGGCTATAAACATAAGTACAACTCTATAAACTAATAGACCAATTAATATCCTAGCCTCCAAGCTATGCTCAATAACACAAATTGGTCCCTGAACTTGGAATGCCTCAGACCGACCTAAGTATTATATAAATAACACACTGGTCAGACTATGTCTAGAGTGTGGGTGTTAATATATACTAACATCTAGCATGGTATTAACAAGTATAACTCAAGGCAACATATTAATATCTCAAATATATATCAGTATCATCGAATACCATGTATACATACTACCACCCATGATAAAGAATAAGTAATCATCACATCGAATAGCACAGGAGTAAAATAAGTGAAATAACAATTAAACAACCATCTTGTTAGTACCATAGGTATTGGTTTTGATGATAACAAATATATACATTATATAAAATATAAATACTAATGTTTTATCATGTTATATATAGTGTATAGTGCAGGATATTAGATAAGTGTTGATTAAGAAGGTTGTACAGTATTAAGAGTAGATTCAAGATGCTGATATAGAGTTTCAAGAGTTGGAGAATGAAAACTCATGAGTACTAAAGAGTTCAGAAGAGCAAGATATTCCAAATAAGTTGTAGATTCATAGAATTTGTGTTAAAACCTTAATAGCACTTTCCTGATCTCTCTCCCCTTCGCTAATTTTGTTTTAAATTGTTTTTCAAATATCCTGGTTTTAGAATAATCTTTTTAAAATATTTCTCAAAATGATTTTCGATCTCTTATACTTATAAGATATTATTTTAGTGTTTTTAAGTTTACATATATCTTGAATTTTTGTTTATACTTTAATAAGTTATAATTATATTGATTATATATATATATATATATATATATTATTTACATTATATTAAAATTTTCAAAATTATTATATAAAGTTTTATTAGGTTTTATTAAAATATGTATAAACTAGGCTTATATGATTTTACAAAGTATCAAACTATTTTACAAAACAACAGGTTTTCAAAGTAATGTTTTAAAGTATTTTTAAATTTAGAAAGAGTATGTTGACATACTCTATGTATATATGTTGACATAGTGGCCGATTTTTTCAAAATTTAAATTTCAAAAGAAATGTCTTTTTATCATATCTCTTCGTGAATGGATATGACCATTGTTCCTCTATAAATACCAGACTTCCAAATGAATGATTAATCATAATTTTCTTATTCATCTCTCCTGTTGAATATGCGCTTTGCGCTCATATGATTTTTGTTTGATGATAATAAACATATATACATTCATTCAAATGTATTTGTTAATATACTATTCTATTTTTCACAGTTTAAATAAATATTTGTTGAATAAAATAAATTACACAGAATTTGAATTCAAACAGATATTTTATTCAAATAAATATTTATTACAATTTTGAATAGTACAATTTCAAGCTCTCACTATAAATATACAACTTTGATTACAATACATCACATTTCATATTTACAGTTGACCTCACTACATATCACTCACACTCGTATTTATCTTCAACTGCATTCCAGTTTGAATCCAGCATCTGAATAATCTGCAAAAATATTTTCAAACGCAGTAAAATTGAAAAAGAAATATTTTTGCAATTCAAAAATAAAAGATAATTTTGAAAATATGATTTACCTCGGTTATTTGGGTTGTTCGTCATAATTTAAATTTGAATTCATCATACACGAACAACTTGTGACATACACAGTGTATTACTGTATATGCCACAAGGCCGTGCACACCGATATACACTTGATTGATTTACAGGGACAGGTGAGCATAGGTCAAACCCAAATACAGGATTCAACTCAGGTGCGACATAAATTAAATCACGACACGAGCACAAGGTCAAATCCGAGTTTTGAAACTGGATTCAACACAAGGAAACTTGAAGAATGCAAAGCTTCGACAAATCAAAACTCCATCAAAGCACATGTATGCAGATCAGTGCAAGTGCCAACCAGAATAAAGTCCAACACAGTTACAACCAACTACATGCAAGAGGCAACAAAGACCAAAGTACATGAACACAGTGAAGACCACAAAGGCAGTGCATTAGTGTGCAAAGAGCTCGAGCACAGCAAATATGACACCAAGCTACAACTCAAATGAAACAAGTTCACTGACTCAAATGTACACGGGTAAACAGCATATTAACAACCAGGTATTTTCAACCATTCGCATCCATTATAAGTGCATAGGCAGACACTCATGCCGGAATTGAATTGCTCAAAATACCGTGTTGTAAATAAAATTTTGGCAAACCTCAGAATATACAGTAAATAAAAATCACAGATCTCAGACATAGAGTATATAAAAATGCAGCGGAAGAAAAAGAGATAGTAGTTCATGAAGCTACTATATAAATATGAGATACATCAGAGTTAAATAAGATACAACAGAAGAGTAACAGGATACATCAGGTACAAATCAGATACATCACTGAACCACTGGATACTGAAACAAAATAGACGGCTAGATCTTCAAGGAAAGCTCCAACGCTGAAGGTGAATCTTGAATGCTAACTCAATCAATCTGACCCGAGCGTAAAGCAAAACACAAAACCCTCGAGTCAGGATATAAATACTTATAAACTGTGAATCAACTCAAGTGAACAGTAACAAAATGCATCAGTAACTTAAAGGATGTTTGGGACCGCCCATCCTCTAAGGATCCGTTAAACTATTTACTATGTAGTAATATACGCTATATACGGCAGTGTCTAATCAGTAAAGTATAATCATATAGAAAATAACGTTAAGGGGATGGTGAACCTTAACGCGGTCGGATCTTTAAAACCAAAATCGTAGTGGGCTCGATATAAGGATATGACACGGCACGCAAGGAAATGCCAGGGTGGATACACCGTTTGCACTCCCGGACCGGTGGTGACGGCAAGCCAGCAGCTTCCGCCCACCTCGAACAATACCCCCGAATCAAAAGTGGCGCCACCGAATCGAATCACAAAAGTAATAGAATGGTTTCCGATGGAGCATGCTCGATGAAAGGGTGCGACCCTTTGTGTAGCCCGGTATAGCTCCTGTTTTAGTCATATATGCCAACTCACGGGAGTTGGGTCCACGTAATATATACCTCGAGAACGTCGCCACCATCCTACTTCATTCTGGAATCTCCACCGCGTACACGGTTGTTAAAGTGGTTTTCGGTATTGGCCGGCTATAAGACAATATCCGATCCCGGTCTCTTTAACAACCCATCGTTATTATAACCCGTAGTTATAACTTTAAAAATATTTTATACTTCAAAATAAAATATCCTTTTCAATCCAAATCTTTATCAAAATAAAGATTAAATCATTTCCAAAACCATTTCAATATATCATCGTAAAATATCTTTCAATTCAAATATATATCAAAATAAATATCAAGTCATTTCTAACCATTTCAATATATTAAATTTTCATACCCTTTAAACACTACCTTTCAGTTCCAAAATATCATATCTTTCAGAACTTCTTTTTAAATCATGTTAATATCAAAATGTCCTATCTTTCAAACTCCGTTTTTCAAATCATTTAATATCAAAAATATCATATCTTTCAAAACTTCGTTTCAAATCATTTTAATATATCAAAATATCATATCCTTTCAAAACTTCATTTTCAAATCATTTTAATATATCAAAATATCGTATCTTTTCAAAACTCCATTCATTTCAAATCATTATTCATTTTATTCAATCTAAAATACCATTTCAATTCATATTTTAAAACAGTTTATATTCCAAAAATTCTTTTTTTTTCATTTCAATGAAGTTATTATGCTTAATAATTAAATTATTAAATTTTCAAAAATTTCAACTTCCAAAGTTCATTTATTCACTTAAGTTTATCAAAACAGTGAAAATTCACTTTTCGCATCATTTAGAAAACTCTACGGAAAGTTACATTCAAAACAGTTCAATTTAACAAAAGACAACGTTTAAAAATGTTGTAATAGAGTTTTCTTAAATTTCAAATAAACTTAGTTAAATTCAAAAATCATAGTACTTACAACAATTTCTATAATATTTTTTTTCAATAGCTTTTTTTTTTAGTTCATTATCATCAACTACAGTATTTACAATTGCTGTAATATCATTTACATTGTAATTAATATCATTTCAAAAATGCAGTCAATTAACTTCAAATATTCAATAAAATTTCTCAACCAGTTATATTTTTATTAAAACATTTTTAACTTATAAAGTCATACATTTTCACATTTATAACATCATTTAATTTTCCTCAAATTCATGATTTTACAGGGTTAAATTTCCATTCAAAAATCAAGATTTAATAATAATCCACTTATTAAAATGCAATGTTCAATTTTAAATCCATTACATTAACTTTCAACTTAACACTTAAGTTCAAATTCTCAAATATAACTTAGTTTTATTTTTATTTGCTTAACTAAAAGTTCACTTTTACGTCAATTTCATAAATTTCCAATTCTAGTTATATTTCAAAGTTTCAACTTAAATATTTATTCATTTCACATTTCAACTTTATTAAAAATCATAAATATGATAAAAATCATTTTAAATTCATTTAAATTCAAATTATCATAAATTTATCAAAATTTCATACTCAATTAAATTTCCAATTATAATTAAATCAAAATTTCCAAAATAACTTACATTCAAAATTTCTAACTTTTCATTAATTCATTTCACTTAAAATTATTCAGAAAATCAATAATATTTTACAAAATTTTTATTTTTATTAAATTTCAAATCAAAATATTATAATAATTAAATTTCTAAAATATTTTAATTTTTTTAGGAAAGCATATTTTAACTACGGGCTTGTATAAAATTTTCTACGCTAGGTAAAGTGATACGGGTAATATATCATTTCACCCCGTAATTTACAAAGAAAATCCGGGTTTTATCATTTCAAACCCGCAATACCAAGTTAAAATAAATTAAATAAAATAAATCAGGCCTATCATTTCAGCCCATAACATTTTTTTTCTAACAGGGAACTTGCAGTGTAATCATATACAGGAATAATATAAACAAGGTCAATATCACAATATACAGTCATATATCAGATGTCAGGTGAAAATTAATAGTTTAAACATGGTAATAACATGGCATAGAATATCATATGATCATCATTAATTTGCATAAACATTTTATATTACTAAACACTTGTTATCAATTCACTTTCATAAGTATAAATGTCAGGGTGAGAAAGACTCGCTTGTTCAAGCTGAAGACCAAAACAACAAACACAAGTGCGATTCCAAAAGCACGACAAGCACGATATAGCATGACTTTTGATTTGAATGAATGGAGAGCCTTGATATTTGTCTTGTAAACATATACCCAAAACAATACAATAATACATAAGTTTTCAATTCAAAAACGACTAAACTGGGCTAGAAATAACTGCATAAATCAAGGCAGAGTTGCTATGCACTTGTTTCCAACACACTCTAGGTTCATCCATAAGGTATACTACAGGTCTAAGGTAAGATTTGGATCAGGTTTTGGTTGGGTATGGTCAGCCTAACATAGGTTAACATGGTGCAAAAGTGTGGAGAAGGGAAAACAACACAAAATCAACATACACATGATTTTCAAGGCACTACAAGGCACGGTCAAGGCTAGTATGGTCATGGCCTGTACTTTGGGGTCAAAGGGGATGGTGTGGCCGAGAGTACAGGTGGTGCTGGAGGTGGTGTTAGTGGCGGCCATGGGTGGTGGAAGGTGGTGGATGCATAGATTTGCTCGGTTAGGTCATGTAGGTGAATTATATTGTATTTGGTGATAGATCTACCACCAAGGGTGGCTCGGCTTGGGATGGCCAGTGAGGAGGAGGTGGTGGTGATGGGTTCCAGTGGTGGTGGAGGCAGCAGGGGCTGGAGAGGAGGCAGGGCCGAACCTAGAAGAGGAAGAGACAAGTGCAAATCAATATAAAACAATGAAAAAGTGAAATAGAAAAGAAGATTTACCAAAGTTTTTGAACAAGGAGGCCATGATATTTTTTTATGGTTGAGAAAGAGAAAAATTTCGTGACAAATGAGCAAGGGAAGTCGGCTGGAGATGGTATAGGGAAATGCCAAAAAACAGATGTATTGATGACAAAAGAAACTGCAAAAGAAACAGCGAAACGTTTTTACGTTTCTTAGCCTTCAACCCTTTCAAATTTCTCATATATATTTATATACATCTAAATAACTGAAAATAATTAAAATCTCAGTTAAAATTCGAAAGTATAACAGATAAACAAAATATTAATAATTAAATATTAATTAGATATGATTCAAATAAGAAAAATAGCACAGAAAATGAAAACTTGACTTAAGAATTAGAAATAACTTCAATATACTTTGGAAAAATTTACTTTAATTTAAATACATGTAAAATGAATAAAATAAAGTAAAACACAGCAAATAAAAGTGAGTGCATAAAATAAATAAATAAATTTTAATTATATATAATTAAATTAAGAAAATGGCTTAAAATTGTAGACAAGGCTTTAAAATTAGAAATAAATTCAAATGAACTTTAGAAAAATTATATTATCATTTTAAAAATACTTAAAAGTCAAAATATACATAATATAACATATTATCACATATTAAAATAAAATATAACCAAGAAGAAGTAACTTATACAATTTAAAATAGTCATTGTTAAATAACCCTATATACGCACAATATTGTAAAGGGTATAACTTTCACAATTTACATCTGATTTCAACGAAACGAAAAGTGGTGTTCTTAGAATTTTATGTACTTTCATAATAAAAGAAAAAAATTTAAAATTTTAAGTTGAAAGTCACATTTTGACTATTTTGACCAAAATTAGCATTTCAGGCAAATATTCAACTTACACAAGTTTGGAATTATAACTCATATAAAAATCAAGATTATATTTAAATAATAAATTTAATCATTTAAAATAAGTAAAATAAGTTTTTAAATCAAAATCTTACATTAAAAATAATTAAAATATACAATAAAATAATTACAAAATACATGGTTGTTACACTCTCCCCCACTCAAAAACTTTTCGTCCCCGAAAAGGAATGAGGTATGGAAGGGCACAGAAAAGATAGAGTGAAATAGGATTAAGATAGGATGACAAGAAGATTGAAATTATACCTGATAACTGTTGTTATAGGTAAGTTTAACAAGGTGGAGATGATCTTTCCAAGATCCTCCAGAATCAAGAACACAAGCACGAAAAAGGTGGATTCAAAATGATTACCAAAGGTCTATCAAGATTATAGAAAGATTTCTAAACAGAAAGATTATAGAAAGATGCCTATACCGGTCTATAGCAAGATTAGGATAATAAGGACAACCAAAAGATAGTTTGAAAAACAAAATAAGGAAATAAATTTGAAAGCATGGAAATTTCAACTTAAATAGAGAACAAATCTTTACACAAGTTAAATAAATCTTAACTAACCCAAATTTCATTATCTTATTATCCAATCATCTTAAATTAACAATTTTTTTTTAAAACCATGGGTTAGAAAAATAATCATTTATTACACTCACAATGTACTTAATAAATTTTTATTCTTCTTTATTCCAAGTAAAAATTAGATTTATTCCTCTCAATATATTTATCACTTATGTTAAACATACTTACACTTATTATAACTACTTTCTTTTATTCTTAGTTCTTTTAAAATTAATTTATTGTAAGTTATTCAATTACCCTTTATTATATTTACCCCTGTTAATCATTAAAATTTAAGTGTATAACATTTATTATAACCACTCAAATTTTATTTATACATCTTTTTTATATTGTATATTATCCAATTACATTTTTAACTTCTGAAATTTTGGCAAGTTATATTTGAATGCAATTGTATTATACAAATAAACCTTCCAATTAAATCATTTCATGCTTGATATTCATCCAAAATTTTGATAGATTGATTTTCTTTTTTTTTGGAATTATTCTTTAAAATAAAATTTAAGAATTAAATTTCCGATTTCTTCAAACCATTTAGAGATAAGTAATAATATATATACATATATAATATGTCAAATCAAATTTCAATCATATATCTATATATATATATATGTTATAAATCAAGTCATATTTTAGAAATTCAAATCAATTTAATTTCCTAAAACAAAGCTGTAGCAAGACTACAGAACAGTCTCCTAACTTCGAAACTCGAAAATGAACGTCGATGATGTCGCGATCATCACCGAAGTTATTTTCCAGCGACAAAGAGAAAAGCACTAATTTTAAACCTTTAAAAATTCTTTAAAAACAAATTCTATTCAAAATACTTTAAATAATATAACCTTTTAAAACTTTAAACCAAAGTTCGAAATAATCGGGATTTAAATCCTCAAATTCTTGTTTTAAATTCATTTCATTAAGTTCCATAAATTTACTTATATATCAAAATTTATTTCATTAACCAAATTTTTTTTAAATATATTGTGTCCGTTTGTTCTGTAAAAGTGTTTTGGAAATCTTATCGATAGCGCTGATCAGACGTATCGATCAGAAACCCAACTCAACATCAACAACTCAAACAACACAATATATAAAACATTTTAAATTTTAAATACTAGTTTACAAATACACTATACATGAATATATTTTCAAAGAAGGATAGAGATTCAAATTTTTTTGATTAACACAAATCAAAGGAGATTATGATTTAAAAATAAGTTGGAAACAAGGATGACATGATTAAATAACAGAATAGGAAGATGGATAAGCTTATATAAATCACGGGCAACCTTAACCGGGTCAACTGTGACTTAAAGAATAAGATCGATGTGGATTTTCTAGGGTAAATCTACATTCGACCTCAAGAGTTAGAGTTTGGAATAACAAAAGATATTAGCATCTAAACCAAGGATAGATAAGAATCTCTGGTGAATCGATGCTAATTGTAAAGGAGTTTTCCCCTTTTTTCAATTCAATTTGAAATTGGCGTAACCACCGACTCACTAGAAAGATCATTCGAAGCGGAGTTATAGAATGCTCCAGAGTCAAAAGAAGATGAACAGTGAGGGATACGAATGGATTTTGGAACTATAGGGAACGTTCCAAAATTCAAAGGAATCGAGTCAAAAGAAAAAGATTCAACTCGAATGAAAGTGATTCTGTAATTACATCATGCTGAGTTTTGCCTAGAGCAACCTCGCTCTGATACCAACTGTAACAACCAGGTATTTTCAACCATTCGCATCCATTATAAGTGCATAGGCAGACACTCATGCCGGAATTGAATTGCTCAAAATACCGTGTTGTAAATAAAATTTTGGCAAACCTCAGAATATACAGTACATAAAAATCACAGATCTCAGACACAGAGTATATAAAAATGCAGCGGAAGAAAAAGAGATAGTAGTTCATGAAGCTACTATATAAATATGAGATACATCAGAGTTAAATAAGATACAGCAGAAGAGTAATAGGATACATCAGGTACAAATCAGATACATCACCGAACCACTGGATACTGAAACAAAATAGATGGCTGGATCTACAAGGAAAGCTCCAACGCCGAAGGTGAATCTTGAATGCTAACTCAATCAATCTGACTCGAGCGTAAAGCAAAACACAAAACCCTCGAGTCAGGACATAAATACTTATAAACTGTGAATCAACTCAAGTGAACATTAACAAAATGCATCAGTAACTTAAAGGATGCTTGGGACCGCCCATCCTCTAAGGATCCGTTAAACTATTTACTATGTAGTAATATACGCTATATACGGTAGTGTCTAATCAGTAAAGTATAATCATATAGAAAATAGCGTTAAGGGGATGGTGAACCTTAACGCGGTCGGATCTTTAAAACCAAAATCGTAGTGGCTCGATATAAGGATATGACACGACACGCAAGGAAATGCCAGGGTGGATACACCGTTTGCACTCCCAGACCGGTGGTGACGGCAAGCCAGCAGCTTCCGCCCACCTCGAACAATACCCCCGAATCAAAAGTGGCGCCACCGAATCGAATCACAAAAGTAATAGAATGGTTTCCGATGGAGCATGCTCGATGAAAGGGTGCGACCCTTTGTGTAGCCCGGTATAGCTCCTGTTTTAGTCATATATGCCAACTCACGGGAGTTGGGTCCACGTAATATATACCTCGAGAACGTCGCCACCATCCTACTTCATTCTGGAATCTCCACCGCGTACACGGTTGTTAAAGTGGTTTTCGGTATTGGCCGGCTATAAGACAATATCCGATCCCGGTCTCTTTAACAACCCATCGTTATTATAACCCGTAGTTATAACTTTAAAAATATTTTATACTTCAAAATAAAATATCCTTTTCAATCCAAATCTTTATCAAAATAAAGATTAAATCATTTCCAAAACCATTTCAATATATCATCGTAAAATATCTTTCAATTCAAATATTTATCAAAATAAATATCAAGTCATTTCTAACCATTTCAATATATTAAATTTTCATACCCTTTCAACACTACCTTTCAGTTCCAAAATATCGTATCTTTCAGAACTTCTTTTTAAATCATGTTAATATCAAAATGTCCTATCTTTCAAACTCCGTTTTTCAAATCATTTAATATCAAAAATATCATATCTTTCAAAACTTCGTTTCAAATCATTTTAATATATCAAAATATCATATCCTTTCAAAACTTCATTTTCAAATCATTTTAATATATCAAAATATCGTATCTTTTCAAAACTTCATTCATTTCAAATCATTATTCATTTTATTCAATCTAAAATACCATTTCAATTCATATTTTAAAACAGTTTATATTCCAAAAATTCTTTTTTTTTTCATTTCAATGAAGTTATTATGCTTAATAATTAAATTATTAAATTTTCAAAAATTTCAACTTTCAAAGTTCATTTATTCACTTAAGTTTATCAAAACAGTGAAAATTCACTTTTCGCATCATTTAGAAAACTCTACGGAAAGTTACATTCAAAACAGTTCAATTTAACAAAAGACAACGTTTAAAAATGTTGTAATAGAGTTTTCTTAAATTTCAAATAAACTTAGTTAAATTCAAAAATCATAGTACTTACAACAATTTCTATAATAGTTTTTTTCAATAGCTTTTTTTTTAGTTCATTATCATCAACTACAGTATTTACAATTGCTGTAATATCATTTACATTGTAATTAATATCATTTCAAAAATGCAGTCAATTAACTTCAAATATTCAATAAAATTTCTCAACCAGTTATATTTTTATTAAAATATTTTTAACTTATAAAGTCATACATTTTCACATTTATAACATCATTTAATTTTCCTCAAGTTCATGATTTTACAGGGTTAAATTTCCATTCAAAAATCAAGATTTAATAATAATCCACTTATTAAAATGCAATGTTCAATTTTAAATCCATTACATTAACTTTCAACTTAACACTTAAGTTCAAATTCTCAAATATAACTTAGTTTTATTTTTATTTGCTTAACTAAAAGTTCACTTTTACGTCAATTTCATAAATTTCCAATTCTAGTTATATTTCAAAGTTTCAACTTAAATATTTATTCATTTCACATTTCAACTTTATTAAAAATCATAAATATGATAAAAATCATTTTAAATTCATTTAAATTCAAATTATCATAAATTTATCAAAATTTCATACTCAATTAAATTTCCAATTATAATTAAATCAAAATTTCCAAAATAACTTACGTTCAAAATTTCTAACTTTTCATTAATTCATTTCACTTAAAATTATTCATAAAATCAATAATATTTTACAGAAAATTTATTTTTATTAAATTTCAAATCAAAATATTATAATAATTAAATTTCTAAAATATTTTAAATTAAGCATATTTTAACTACGGGCCTGTATAAAATTTTCTACGCTAGGTAAAGTGATACGGGTAATATATCATTTCACCCCGTAATTTACAAAGAAAATCCGGGTTTTATCATTTCAAACCCGCAACCCTAAGTTAAAATAAAATAAATAAAATAAATCAGGCCTATCATTTCAGCCCATAACATTTTTTTTCTAACAGGGAACTTGCAGTGTAATCATATACAGGAATAATATAAACAAGGTCAATATCACAATATACAGTCATATATCAGATGCCAAGTGAAAATTAAAAGTTTAAACATGGTAATAACATGGTAATAACACGGCATAGCATATCATATGATCATCATTAATTTGCATAAACATTTTATATTACTAAACACTTGTCATCAATTCACTTTCATAAGTATAAATGTCAGGGTGAGAAAGACTCACTTGTTCAAGCTGAAGACCAAAACAACAAACACAAGTGCGATTCCAAAAGCACGACAAGCACGATATAGCATGACTTTTGATTTGAATGAATGGAGAGCCTTGATATTTGTCTTGTAAACATATACCCAAAACAATACAATAATACATAAGTTTTCAATTCAAAAACGACTAAACTAGGCTAGAAATAACTGCATAAATCAAGGCAGAGTTGCTATGCACTTGTTTCCAACACACTCTAGGTTCAGCCATAAGGTATACTACAGGTCTAAGGTAAGATTTGGATCAGGTTTTGGTTGGGTATGGTCAGCCTAACATAGGTTAACATGGTGCAAAAGTGTGGAGAAGGGAAAACAACACAAAATCAACATACACATGATTTTCAAGGCACTACACGGCACAGTCAAGGCTAGTATGGTCATGGCCTGTACTTTGGGGTCAAAGGGGATGGTGTGGCCGAGAGTACAGGTGGTGCTGGAGGTGGTGTTAGTGGCGGCCATGGGTGGTGGAAGGTGGTGGATGCATAGATTTGCTCGGTTAGGTCATGTAGGTGAATTATATTGTATTTGGTGATAGCTCTACCACCAAGGGTGGCTCGGCTTGGGATGGCCAGTGAGGAGGAGGTGGTGGTGATGGGTTCCAGTGGTGGTGGAGGCAGCAGGGGCTGGAGAGGAGGCAGGGCCGAACCTAGAAGAGGAAGAGACAAGTGCAAATCAATATAAAACAATGAAAAAGTGAAATAGAAAAGAAGATTTACCAAAGTTTTTGAACAAGGAGGCCATGATTATTTTTTTATGGTTGAGAAAGAGAAAAATTTCGTGACAAATGAGCAAGGGAAGTCGGCTGGAGATGGTATAGGGAAATGCCAAAAAACAAATGTATTGATGACAAAAGAAACTGCAAAAGAAACAGCGAAACGTTTTTACGTTTCTTAGCCTTCAACCCTTTCAAATTTCTCATATATATTTATATACATCTAAATAACTGAAAATAATTAAAATCTCAGTTAAAATTCGAAAGTATAACAGATAAACAAAATATTAATAATTAAATATTAATTAGATATGATTCAAATAAGAAAAATAGCACAGAAAATGAAAACTTGACTTAAGAATTAGAAATAACTTCAATATACTTTGGAAAAATTTACTTTAATTTAAATACATGTAAAATGAATAAAATAAAGTAGAACACAGCAAATAAAAGTGAGTGCATAAAATAAATAAATAAATTTTAATTATATATAATTAAATTAAGAAAATGGCTTAAAATTGTAGACAAGGCTTTAAAATTAGAAATAAATTCAAATGAACTTTAGAAAAATTATATTATCATTTTAAAAATACTTAAAAGTCAAAATATACATAATATAACATATTATCACATATTAAAATAAAATATAACCAAGAAGAAGTAACTTATACAATTTAAAATAGTCATTGTTAAATAACCCTATATACGCACAATATTGTAAAGGGTATAACTTTCACAATTTACATCTGATTTCAACGAAACGAAAAGTGGTGTTCTTAGAATTTTATGTACTTTCGTAATAAAAGAAAAAAATTTAAAATTTTAAGTTGAAAGTCACAGTTTGACTATTTTGACCAAAATTAGCATTTCAGGCAAATATTCAACTTACACAAGTTTGGAATTATAACTCATATAAAAATCAAGATTATATTTAAATAATAAATTTAATCATTTAAAATAAGTAAAATAAGTTTTTAAATCAAAATCTTACATTAAAAATAATTAAAATATACAATAAAATAATTACAAAATACATGGTTGTTACACTCTCCCCCACTCAAAAACTTTTCGTCCCCGAAAAGGAATGAGGTATGGAAGGGCACAGAAAAGATGTCAGGACACGATTCTTCGTCTTCCGAAAATTCGACATCGACACTCACTTTATCGACTGCCGAGAAATCGAACGACGGAATACCGAACACTGAGGGTTTTTAAGAAAAAGAATTTAGGAAAAGAAAAGAGAAAAAGATAGAAATTAGGGAGGAGAGAAGACAGAAGATAGAAAATTTTAAAAATAGAAAGGAAAAGAGAATAGAACAGAATTTTAAAATAGAAGAAAAAGAAGAGAAAGGAGAATAGAGGAAAAAGAAAAACAGAAGAAAATAGGACGGAACAGAAACAGAACACAACACAACAACATCAGAATCTCACAATTCGCAGCGGAACAACATATAATAAATAAATGAATAATCTTTAAACAAAGAACTATATCAGTTATTACATTACATCACATTACATTACATCATATCATCAGAGTATACAACAACAACAAACAGTGCAGCGGAAAAAGAAATACTATATAAGTAATATGCCATGCCATCCAGCTTGCCTCCAGCAACTCCAGAATATCCAGAATATCCTGATAAATCTTAACTCTTGACTGCCCGTGTGGAAATTGGTGGGCACCCAGAGTTTAGGAAGGAAAACAATAAACTCCAAGTCAGTCATGTGACTGGTGTGAGAACTCAAAACAATTTATTTATCTTTAAAATCAAAATAGAGGAATATTTTTATTTCAATTCGCAATGCTTTTAAAAATGAGACTACCATAAGGCCTCCCGCACACACACACAATGCAAACGCAGAATCGGAGGAGATTTCTCCTTATGATAGTCAAAGATGCTTGATACGCATTTAAAATAACATTTGATATTATTACTAGTGCATAGTGTAGGAAAAATTCATTTCGAAAGTAGAATATAAATCTTAGCCAACATACGACCATTGTCGTATGCCTACTATAGCTACTATCCAAACAGTGGTGACCACCATAAGTGAATAGCAGGTTCTACAACTAATACCGTACAAGTTTCGTATTGGGAATTGGATTTCCAACAAATGGTCAGGCCAAGGAACTTCCCATTGCCACATGAGAATGCCTCTGGAAAGACATCCCCGAGAACCAAACCGGAACTCTGCCAACACAAGGCCGGGTTACCCCTAACTGGGTAACTACTGACACGAGCACGCCATTCCCCGATCGTAAACGACCTTTCTCACGGGATCCCGAAAACCAACAACCACAAAGTAATAAATTCGTAGTAACCACATAGGTTAAATATCTGGGCTCCATACCATGATACCACCTCTATCCAGAAGGAAATGTACATACCCTAAAGGGTGCTACCCCTCATAACCTTGCTGCATCTTTCCTGTTTTGACCATTTCCGGGGTGTGAGGCTCGACGAAGTCACGTCCACAAAAACATACTTTATACAAAAGCCATGCTTTGGGTCAACAAATGATCAACACAATGATCACCAAGATAGACGATCAAATAAACGATCCTATCACAATAATCAACACAATGATCATTTCAGCAACACTCAGCATGTCACATTACCAAATTGGGAATATATCGCTGATAACTTCAACTATATAACCTTTGAGCTCGTACGTCTCAGAGAAGGGTGTTAAGCTAAAGAATAAATTCTTCGCCACCAACAGAAATATATTTGAAAGAAATCGGCTTTATATCTCAACTTGTAATGTCAGACACACAATCCATACAAGTCTGTTCCGGGATCGAACAAAACCGAAGGCACTTACAAAGAAGTCCTTGCAATCCGGATATTCACAATCCTGATCGGATTCACCATCACATATGGAGAACTCTATACCGGAGCAACTCGGTGCAGAGTAGATCGACAGGTCATCCTATCGCTCTCGCAAATACCGGGTCTTCAACACCGATCTTCAATGCAATTCACAACGACGTATCACATATTCGGAATGGGTTATACGACCCCATGGTCCTTTCCCGGTTAACCCGAATAGTGAGCGCTTATTTAAAAATAAGTGTGGCATTCACATTCAAACAAATCACATCAATTACCCATTCAAAGGGAAATATTGATAGTCGGCTATTGAACTATCACTGGATATGCACAACATCACCAGATTCCAAATAATTTTCCAAATTATTTATTTTCCAAAATATCTTTACAAGATATGTTATTTCACATTTCAAAAATAAATCAATATTTATTTCTAAACAACTTCCCTTTTCATTCATAAATTCCATATTGAATTTATAATCCAAAATATCTATGAATATTCGATTTCGATTATTCATTTCAATTTATCTTCAAAAGATAAATTGTTAAGATATTCACTTTATATTGGAAAACATTTTCATACTTATTTATTCATAAGTAATTCACAAATTCTATTTATTTTCAACACTTGGAAAATATTCAATATACTTAAATCGAAATTTAGTATATATTTCATTCTATTAAGGAAATCATTCTCTTCAACATATTTATTTGGGCCAAAACGAATGTTGCGTAAAACATCGTTACGACAACCCAAAATCACTAGTATAGGGATTCGAAATTAAAATAGATATATAAATCCCAATACTATACAAAACATTTCCTTTCGGAAATCATTTACTATAACAACAGTGTTATAGTCCATCATCTCCTTTTATTTCTCGAAAACGTCTATTTCAACAATTAATGTTGAAATCTATGGTTTCGAATCTCAACACATTTTTAAAACATTGTTCGATCGTTTTAATTCTATTTAAAACATCCAAATCCAAAACAATTTCTTTAACGTGTTATTCACTATTCAAAAACGTGAATATACTTCATTAACACATTTCATCCTTTTATACATTTTAATTCAAAGGATTATTCACTATTCAAAAACGTGAATATAACTCCATTTATAGGTTTCAACAAATTTTCTTATCAAAAATAAGTCGTTTGCGAATTTATAAAACAACGTTTATAAATTCCATTTCTATTTATTTATAAAAACTTCCTTTTTATAAATCCTTTTATTAACCTATTCCAGTTTATAACTCAATTATAAACTAAAAGTTCACATTATAAGTTAAATGCTTATAAAACGATTATTTTACAAAAATCGTTCTTTTAACTTCATAATTATAAATCTTATAACTTATAAGATTCAATTATTTATCTAAAATTCATTCTTTCAGTAACTTTATAAATTTTATAAACCTACTGTTTATAAAATTCCATTTATAACTTCACTGTTTAAAATTCTATAAATTCCATTCAATTATGAAATTCATTTTCACTTCATTCAAACACTTATAAAACTCGTTTTATAATTTCAATATCTCAATTTATAAATATCCATTTATAAATCTCTTAATATAATTCAATTTATATTACTCTTTTAAAACTCCTTTAATCTCCTTTATTATTTCACCATTTCGATTCATAAAATAATTAAATTTTATAAATCCTATATTTAAACTTTTCACAATAAATTCTAAAATTCCGATTTAACTATTTTATAAACTCAATAGCATCATATTCTCAAAAATCAGTTTTTAACTATATTTCACAAAAATCATAATTTTTATAACATTAAAAATTATAACGTTTATTTATTTAAAATGGATCAATTCCAAAATTATTTTTATAAAACGTATACTTTCTAAAATCACTTTAAAATCATTTTAAAATTCCAAAATCTGGGTCCAATGATGCTACACACCAAATAGTCAATCACGACAACAACGATATCATATATCGATATGATAATCCATCAAATATCAAAATATCTGAAATCAAATAAAAACTGTTGAGGAATCCAGTTGGATCCCTCCAACCTGTTTTCCTGCATCCACAAACATTAGCACAATACCAATTTCGCTCCAGTACGAAATTATCGCGGTATATGTTCTTATTAAATATTATCCGCTTAATAACGGCGCAATAGGGTCTCATCCGCTAAACAAAAAATGCGGGAAATCAACAACTCCAATATATACATATGCCAATATATATATATATATATTGCTATTATATATAATACCAATTTCACTGTTTATGAAATATTCGCGGTATATGTTTTTAATAAATAACATCCGCTTACTAACGGCGTATAATGTCTATTTTAACAATCAATATATAACAATCATCATTCAAACATGCATTCAAATATTTTAAATCTAACTATTTAAAATAAAATTGAAATTGATTCGATTGAGTGAGAAGTTCTCACCTTGATTTAAATTCCGTTTTAGCGATTTATTTCGAATAAAATTAAACGGACGTTTAATTTTACCCAAAATTCTCACTAACTCCAAACGACTCCAAACCAACTCCATCGCGTAGTGCTCGTCCATACGATTCCAACGCAACTGGTTTCGCGCGTTTTCGACCTCGTATGAAAAAGTTATGTATTTTCAAAGTTTACACGAATTTAAATCAACTAATTACAACATAAATTATAAAATTTATAACCTATACTAAAATCTGGCCGTTCATTTCTTCTAGAGCAAATCTGGGCCGACCCTATCATCTTCCTCTCCTCTTCGTTCGTGCGCACACGGCTATAGGCCGAACCCATCTTAGATAATTAGGGTTACATGCCGTTGCCACATCGCTCCACTATACTTCATCACGTCGGCACCAAATCGAAGCCACCTGAAAGCTCCACTCTCGGCCAAGGTCCGGCCACGCGCGGTGGTCCCCAGCACTTGAACGACGTGCTCGAACGTGATGGCTTTGAACTCCATTTGCCGCTGATTCCCTTCGAATTTCCCGATCATGACCGTTCAACTTGAAGCTCTCATCGAGCTCTATAACTTTCTAGTTGAAAGTTTTCGATATTAATGAACGGATTTGGAGATTTGAGGGGAAGATGGTTGGCAATTTTCGGCCATTCATTGTTGCTACTGGCGGCTACAAATATTAGGGTTAGGTTTAGATAATATTTTATTTTCTTGTGATTTATGGGGTATTTATAGGAGATTTTCAATCACTATTCATCCGGGATTTCTAAACTCCGATTTACGCGCCGAAACTGACGTTCCTAGGGTTTATCCCACGTTCCGGACACAATGGAACAGGTTTCAAAAGCTAATTCGGACATCTGTGCGAGTTATGGCTGTAAACGCTCAATTTGAATTAAACCGATTTAAGTCGATTTCTAGGCATTTTAATTTGTACCGGACAAACGGTAAATCCAATTGACTTGAAATTTGAAACCTTACAATAATATCACATTACAGATCCGATGAAACTGGTTTCGTCGAAATCCGAAACTTTTTGAAAAATGGCTATTTTGACTCGCCAAATTTAAATTAAAAATAATTCGATGCGTTTCGAGCTGCCACGATCAAACGATAGCTCCGATTGACACGAAATTTGAAATCCAGTAATAACTAACTATTACGGATCCAATGGAACTGGTTTCATTCAATTCTGAGACTGTTCAAAAATTGACTATTTTCACTAGTCGATTTAATTATTAAAATATTCAATTTTCACAAATTAACTTTTAATTCGATTCTAAAAGTTCTAAAATATCATTCTAACTTCAATATGATATAATAAAATTTTACAAATCATTTTCAATCATTTTTAACTCAATTTTCAATTATTTCCATAATTTAACGTATTAAATTATCGATTTAATTATTCAATTAAATCCAATAATTCTAATAAAAATTTATTCGACTTATAAATTCACTTATTAATATTTAAAATTAATTAAATATTCAAATTTTAATAAGTTAAAAATTCTGGGTCGTTACAATCTTCCCCACTTAAAAGAATTTCGTCCTCGAAATTATTAGGTAAGAAAAGTTACAGAATTTATTAATTTTCCATAATTCATAGTTAAACTTCTTACAATAACTTTACTAAGTTTTCAAATCATACTTAGTTATCCTTTCAAAAACAACTACTATTGTTTAATTTTCAATTCCAAAATCAAAGTTAAAGTTTTCAAAACTTTTCTAAATTTCTCAAAAATTTTCTAACGCCTTAAATTTTCGGAAAAATTCGCCATAGTCTCCTTTGCGCGGCTCGATCCGAAAAAAAAATGACAGTATATATATCACAAATATACATCTCATCAAGAAATGAGGCATCCCGAAGGGAAAAAAGTGTAAAAGTACTGTATTTAATCCGAGATATGTACCTTATATTTTATTAGCAAGCGTATACGGCTAATATAGCGCTAAAGCGAGCTCCAAATGCGAAGCAAACGCGATCCGCACCTACTAATCACTCAACAAACAACATGAGAATCATGCATATAGATAATAATATCGATATACATCATATAGCAACATAATAACTATATATGCTAACATAGCAAATGCAACTAAACAACAAATGCAAACATCAACCAACTACCATTCATAATCATAAATATTCATTCATATTCTCATTAATATTTAATGAATTGGTTTTCAATTTAATCACATTTGATTCATTAATAGTGGATGTTTTTACTAACATTCATTTTCAATTAGTTTATATTCACTAATTCATATTCAAGTTGGTTCACTTCCAAATCAAATTCAATTCTATTCAAGATTCATTTAACTTCCAATTGAATTTTAATCACTTTAGCTTTCAATTTCATTAACGCTTAATGAATTATATACAATCAACTAACAATCATATAACAACCAATGTATATATAATTACAACCAAAATCCTTTGCTTTCAATTGGTTTAATCAAATTAATTTTCATTCAACTTTAAATTCATTTTTATTCACAACTCATATTCATATAGTTTCACTTGTTATATATATAAGTTTATTTCACAATTGTAAATCACTTTAATTATAATTCAATTCTTATAATTCATTTGCTTATACAATTATTCTTTAATTTAGATTATTCAAACAACTAAACAATCAACTTATATACACTTTAATAATTTTGAAAAATTATTCCTTTATATATAAAATATACTCAAGGTAAAATTATTTCATTTACCCAATTTAAAACAATATTGTGTCGAATTGTTCTATTCAAGTGTTTAGAAACCCCTTCGGCATAGTTGTACATACCGTGCTGACGAAGGTTCATATACCACTCAATAAACCAATCATTACAATATAAAACAATTTCATATTCACTAACAAATACGCTCTCATAGCTATTATTACACTCAAATTCATTCTAGAGTACTGCTGACTCCATCTCTAATGAATAATACCCAACAGAACCATGGTTGTCGCTTAACCATAAGCTCTGATACCACATTGTTAGGACACGATTCTTCGTCTTTCGAAAATTCGACATCGACACTCACTTTATCGACTGCCGAGAAATCGAACGACGGAAAACCGAACACTGAGGGTTTTTAAGAAAAAGAATTTAGGAAAAGAAAAGAGAAAAAGATAGAAATTAGGGAGGAGAGAAGATAGAAGATAGAAAATTTTAAAAATAGAAAGGAAAAGAGAATAGAACAGAATTTTAAAATAGAAGAAAAAGAAGAGAAAGGAGAATAGAGGAAAAAGAAAAACAGAAGAAAATAGGACGGAACAGAAACAGAACACAACACAACAACATCAGAATCTCACAATTCGCAGCGGAACAACATATAATAAATAAATGAATAATCTTTAAACAAAGAACTATATCAGTTATTACATTACATCACATTACATTACATCATATCATCAGAGTATACAACAACAACAAACAGTGCAACGGAAAAAGAAATACTATATAAGTAATATGCCATGCCATCCAGCTTGCCTCCAGCAACTCCAGAATATCCAGAATATCCTGATAAATCTTAACTCTTGACTGCCCGTGTGGAAATTGGTGGGCACCCAGAGTTTAGGAAGGAAAACAATAAACTCCAAGTCAGTCATGTGATTGGTGTGAGAACTCAAAACAATTTATTTATCTTTAAAATCAAAATAGAGGAATATTTTTATTTCAATTCGCAATGCTTTTAAAAATGAGACTACCATAAGGCCTCCCGCACACACACACAATGCAAACGCAGAATCGGAGGAGATTTCTCCTTATGATAGTCAAAGATGCTTGATACGCATTTAAAATAACATTTGATATTATTACTAGTGCATAGTGTAGGAAAAATTCATTTCGAAAGTAGAATATAAATCTTAGCCAACATACGACCATTATCGTATGCCTACTATAGCTACTATCCAAACAGTGGTGACCACCATAAGTGAATAGCAGGTTCTACAACTAATACCGTACAAGTTTCGTATTGGGAATTGGATTTCCAACAAATGGTCAGGCCAAGGAACTTCCCATTGCCACATGAGAATGCCTCTGGAAAGACATCCCCGAGAACCAAACCGGAACTCTGCCAACACAAGGCCGGGTTACCCCTAACTGGGTAACTACTGACACGAGCACGCCATTCCCCGATCGTAAACGACCTTTCTCACGGGATCCCGAAAACCAACAACCACAAAGTAATAAATTCGTAGTAACCACATAGGTTAAATATCTGGGCTCCATACCATGATACCACCTCTATCCAGAAGGAAATGTACATACCCTAAAGGGTGCTACCCCTCATAACCTTGCTGCATCTTTCCTGTTTTGACCATTTCCGGGGTGTGAGGCTCGACGAAGTCACGTCCACAAAAACATACTTTATACAAAAGCCATGCTTTGGGTCAACAAATGATCAACACAATGATCACCAAGATAGACGATCAAATAAACGATCCTATCACAATAATCAACACAATGATCATTTCAGCAACACTCAGCATGTCACATTACCAAATTGGGAATATATCGCTGATAACTTCAACTATATAACCTTTGAGCTCGTACGTCTCAGAGAAGGGTGTTAAGCTAAAGAATAAATTCTTCGCCACCAACAGAAATATATTTGAAAGAAATCGGCTTTATATCTCAACTTGTAATGTCAGACACACAATCCATACAAGTCTGTTCCGGGATCGAACAAAACCGAAGGCACTTACAAAGAAGTCCTTGCAATCCGGATATTCACAATCCTGATCGGATTCACCATCACATATGGAGAACTCTATACCGGAGCAACTCGGTGCAGAGTAAATCGACAGGTCATCCTATCGCTCTCGCAAATACCGGGTCTTCAACACCGATCTTCAATGCAATTCACAACGACGTATCACATATTCGGAATGGGTTATACGACCCCATGGTCCTTTCCCGGTTAACCCGAATAGTGAGCGCTTATTTAAAAATAAGTGTGGCATTCACATTCAAACAAATCACATCAATTACCCATTCAAAGGGAAATATTGATAGTCGGCTATTGAACTATCACTGGATATGCACAACATCACCAGATTCCAAATAATTTTCCAAATTATTTATTTCCAAAATATCTTTACAAGATATGTTATTTCACACTTCAAAAATAAATCAATATTTATTTCTAAACAACTTCCCTTTTCATTCATAAATTCCATATTGAATTTATAATCCAAAATATCTATGAATATTCGATTTCGATTATTCATTTCAATTTATCTTCAAAAGATAAATTCTTAAGATATTCACTTTATATTGGAAAACATTTTCATACTTATTTATTCATAAGTAATTCACAAATTCTATTTATTTTCAACACTTGGAAAATATTCAATATACTTAAATCGAAATTTAGTATATATTTCATTCTATTAAGGAAATCATTCTCTTCAACATATTTATTTGGGCCAAAACGAATGTTGTGTAAAACATCGTTACGACAACCCAAAATCACTAGTATAGGGATTCGAAATTAAAATAGATATATAAATCCCAATACTATACAAAACATTTCCTTTCGGAAATCATTTACTATAACAACAGTGTTATAGTCCATCATCTCCTTTTATTTCTCGAAAACGTCTATTTCAACAATTAATGTTGAAATCTATGGTTTCGAATCTCAACACATTTTTAAAACATTGTTCGATCGTTTTAATTCTATTTAAAACATCCAAATCCAAAACAATTTCTTTAACGTGTTATTCACTATTCAAAAACGTGAATATACTTCATTAACACATTTCATCCTTTTATACATTTTAATTCAAAGGATTATTCACTATTCAAAAACGTGAATATAACTCCATTTATAGGTTTCAACAAATTTTCTTATCAATAATAAGTCGTTTGCGAATTTATAAAACAACGTTTATAAATTCCATTTCTATTTATTTATAAAAACTTCCTTTTTATAAATCCTTTTATTAACCTATTCCAGTTTATAACTCAATTATAAACTAAAAGTTCACATTATAAGTTAAATGCTTATAAAACGATTATTTTACAAAAATCGTTCTTTTAACTTCATAATTATAAATCTTATAACTTATAAGATTCAATTATTTATCCAAAATTCATTCTTTCAGTAACTTTATAAATTTTATAAACCTACTGTTTATAAAATTCCATTTATAACTTCACTGTTTAAAATTCTATAAATTCCATTCAATTATGAAATTCATTTTCACTTCATTCAAACACTTATAAAACTCGTTTTATAATTTCAATATCTCAATTTATAAATATCCATTTATAAATCTCTTAATATAATTCAATTTATATTACTCTTTTAAAACTCCTTTAATCTCCTTTATTATTTCACCATTTCGATTCATAAAATAATTAAATTTTATAAATCCTATATTTAAACTTTTCACAATAAATTCTAAAATTCCGATTTAACTATTTTATAAACTCAATAGCATCATATTCTCAAAAATCAGTTTTTAACTATATTTCACAAAAATCATAATTTTTATAACATTAAAAATTATAACGTTTATTTATTTAAAATGGATCAATTCCAAAATTATTTTTATAAAACGTATACTTTCTAAAATCACTTTAAAATCATTTTAAAATTCCAAAATCTGGGTCCAATGATGCTACACACCAAATAGTCAATCACGACAACAACGATATCATATATCGATATGATAATCCATCAAATATCAAAATATCTGAAATCAAATAAAAACTGTTGAGGAATCCAGTTGGATCCCTCCAACCTGTTTTCCTGCATCCACAAACATTAGCACAATACCAATTTCGCTCCAGTACGAAATTATCGCGGTATATGTTCTTATTAAATATTATCCGCTTAATAACGACGCAATAGGGTCTCATCCGCTAAACAAAAAATGCGGAAAATCAATAACTCCAATATATACATATGCCAATATATATATATTGCTATTATATATAATACCAATTTCACTGTTTATGAAATATTCGCGGTATATGTTTTTAATAAATAACATCCGCTTACTAACGGCGTATAATGTCTATTTTAACAAATCAATATATAACAATCATCATTCAAACATGCATTCAAATATTTTAAATCTAACTATTTAAAATAAAATCGAAACTGATTCGATTGAGTGAGAAGTTCTCACCTTGATTTAAATTCCGTTTTAGCGATTTATTTCGAATAAAATTAAACGGACGTTTAATTTTACCCAAAATTCTCACTAACTCCAAACGACTCCAAACCAACTCCATCGCGTAGTGCTCGTCCATACGATTCCAACGCAACTGGTTTCGCGCGTTTTCGACCTCGTATGAAAAATTTATGTATTTTCAAAGTTTACACGAATTTAAATCAACTAATTACAACATAAATTATAAAATTTATAACCTATACTAAAATCTGGCCGTTCATTTCTTCTAGAGAAAATCTGGGCCGACCCTATCATCTTCCTCTCCTCTTCGTTCGTGCGCACACGGCTATAGGCCGAACCCATCTTAGATAATTAGGGTTACATGCCGTTGCCACATCGCTCCACTATACTTCATCACGTCGGCACCAAATCGAAGCCACCTGAAAGCTCCACTCTCGGCCAAGGTCCGGCCATGCGCGGTGGTCCCCAGCACTTGAACGACGTGCTCGAACGTGATGGCTTTGAACTCCATTTGCCGCTGATTCCCTTCGAATTTCCCGATCATGACCGTTCAACTTGAAGCTCTCATCGAGCTCTATAACTTTCTAGTTGAAAGTTTTCGATATTAATGAACGGATTTGGAGATTTGAGGGGAAGATGGTTGGCAATTTTCGGCCATTCATTGTTGCTACTGGCGGCTACAAATATTAGGGTTAGGTTTAGATAATATTTTATTTTCTTGTGATTTATGGGGTATTTATAGGAGATTTTCAATCACTATTCATCCGGGATTTCTAAACTCCGGTTTACGCGCCGAAACTGACGTTCCTAGGGTTTATCCCACGTTCCGGACACAATGGAACAGGTTTCGAAAGCTAATTCGGACATCTGTGCGAGTTATGGCTGTAAACGCTCAATTTGAATTAAACCGATTTAAGTCGATTTCTAGGCGTTTTAATTTGTACCGGACAAACGGTAAATCCAATTGACTTGAAATTTGAAACCTTACAATAATATCACATTACGGATCCGATGAAACTGGTTTCGTCGAAATCCGAAACTTTTTGAAAAATGGCTATTTTGACTCGCCAAATTTAAATTAAAAATAATTCGATGCGTTTCGAGCTGCCACGATCAAACGATAGCTCCGATTGACACGAAATTTGAAATCCGGTAATAACTAACTATTACGGATCCAATGGAACTGGTTTCATTCAATTCTGAGACTGTTCAAAAATTGACTATTTTCACTAGTCGATTTAATTATTAAAATATTCAATTTTCACAAATTAACTTTTAATTCGATTCTAAAAGTTCTAAAATATCATTCTAACTTCAATATGATATAATAAAATTTTACAAATCATTTTCAATCATTTTTAACTCAATTTTCAATTATTTCCATAATTTAACGTATTAAATTATCGATTTAATTATTCAATTAAATCCAATAATTCTAATAAAAATTTATTCGACTTATAAATTCACTTATTAATATTTAAAATTAATTAAATATTCAAATTTTAATAAATTAAAAATTCTGGGTCGTTACAAAAGATAGAGTGAAATAGGATTAAGATAGGATGACAAGAAGATTGAAATTATACCTGATAACTGTTGTTATAGGTAAGTTTAACAAGGTGGAGATGATCTTTCCAAGACACTTCAATGATCAAATAGGGATCGAATAACCAAGTGCATCACTGTACATACACCAAAGCTAACAGCAGTGCCAAGAGATTCAAGTGCACAAACTAAACCAACATGAATGAAGATACAGTGAGCATATACATATGTATGTAATGCAAAGGTTCAGGCCGAGTCAAAAGCAAGTTAAAGTGATGTAAAATGAAAATCAATAATGCATGAAACAATGAAACAGAAACATGCAATGCAACAATCAGATGGTCAGAGCCGTAGCATACAGAGGACACAACAGACCAATTCCAAATGCATCAGTGATCACAAGTACAAGTTCCAACACAACTGAATCAAGTGACCAACTGCAAGTGCAAATGAACAGAGCTCATGCAAACATGAAGTGAATGCAATAACAGCAATGCAACAAACAAGTCAGTGGCAAGCTACAAACTCAAGTGCAATAGTGAAGTCGAATACATGAACAAGTGTAGCATCTGTTACAGTGAAAAAGCCCAAGTCAAGATGAAGCTACAATGAATGCATCAATATGCCAACAACTAATGCATCAGTACAGGAAGCAAGCAAGATCAACACAGCTATAATGGATCAGTGAATCAAATTCAAAACAAGTCAAAGACCAGAACACAAGCATCCATACACACGGGTTCAGGTCAAAGATGGGGTGATAAAGTCGAAGAGTTTTTAAAACCAAGTCAAAGCAGAAAAGCCGTGCGCATCAAGCAAATTGAACAAGTCACAATTCAAAACAGTGGTAGCCAAGCAATGTGAATTAGTCCGTGAAAATCTCAAGCATCAATACCAGATCGAACGGCCAAAGACAAATTCAAATGAACTTATACGAACGTAATTCAAGGAACGACAAATGCTAAAGCCATGAATGCTTTGATATGTGCTCTTGATAAAAATGAATTTAATAGAATTTCTCATTGTACAACAGCACAGGAAATTTGGCACACTTTGGAGGTGACACACGAAGGAACTTCTCAAGTCAAGGAGTCTCGTCTAGCCCAATTCAGCAATGAATACGAAAACTTTGTGATGGACATAGACGAGAGCATAAAGGATATGTTTGGACGCTTTTCAACCTTGGTATACAACGCTAGAGCGCTTGGGAAGGTCTTAACTGAGGTAGAGCTTGTGAGGAAGATACTACGAGTCTTACCAATGAACTTTGAGGCAAAAGTCACAACAATACAAGAATCGAAAGATCTGAGTAAGCTAAGCATGGAGGAGTTGATTGGCAACTTGATGACATATGAGCTTGAGCTAAAAGCAAAGGAAGAACGCAAAAACTCCGAACCAAAGAAGAAGACGATTGCCTTAAAGAGAAAAGAAGAGAGAGATGAAGATGAAGAAGATCCAATTGAAGAGCTTGCAATGACTGTCAATAATCTTAGAAGATGGTCTAGATTCAAGCCACGCAAGAAGAAAACAAGTCATAATAGGCCAAAAGATTCTGAAAATTCCGATAATGAACTGACATGTTATAACTGCAACAAGCCTGGCCACATCAAACCAAAATGCCCACTTCTCAAAAACAACAAAGGAAAGAAAAAGAAAAAGAAGGCTTTTGCAGCAACTTGGGATGATGAAGAAGGAGAGGAAGTTTCAGATAGAAGCTCAGAGGAGGCTAACTTGTGTCTTATGGCAAAATCAAATTCAGAAGCAAGCTCCGAGGAATCTAGTGAGGCAGGTGAGTATTCCTATAGAGATCTTGTTTTTATGTGCTTAGATCTTACTAAAACAATTGATAGTCTTGAATCTAAAATTGAAAAACTGAAATCTGATAGGAGAGAATTTGCTCGTGAAAATTTTAGGTTAAAAACTGAACTTGAAAATATTCAAAACCTAGAATGTAAAAAATGTAAGATTTTAGATTCAGAATTATCAAAACTTAGGAATAACTTTGAGAATCTTGAAAAAGAAAACTTGAATCTTAAGGAGATCATCGACACTAGGAAAAAGGATTTTATAAATCGATGCACCTCACTTGTAACTGAAAACACGTCACTAAAAAGCAAAGTCCAAAATCTTGAGAAATCCTTGAATAACTTTTCAAGAGGCGAAAAATCTTTCAACATGCTATTGGGAAATCAAATTTTTGCTAACAATAGAAAAGGACTAGGTTTTGGGAAATCACAAGATGATGATAATGCAAAAGGTAAAAGTGTCTTTGCTCGATCTGAAATAATTGGACATCATGTTGAAAATTATAGTCATAGGAAAAAGAACACAAAATTTAATCAAGTCAATTTAATGTGCACGATTTGTAGAAAATTTGGACATAATCAAAATAATTGTTGGTATAGACCCAAACACGTGAAAACTATACCAATTTGGGTTCCAAAAGGCACAAATATAAAATCTTTGAAAGTCAAACAAATTTGGGTGCCAAAAGGAACATATATAAATAGTTTTGGGTCTCCACAAACATATTTTTCATATTATGCCACTAACAATCATGGACCTATAAAAACAAATAGGTCACAAAAACCTTTCATCGTGTAGGTGTGGTGGCAGGCTAAGGAACAACAACAGTGTTCTCTGGATTTTGGCCGTTCCAGAAACACAACGGGCGACAAAGCAAAGTTCCTTAGCCTAGTATAAAGGTGACAGAATCACAATGGACAACGACGAAAAAATTATCGTAAAGGTAAAACAGGTAAATTTGTTTTGAACGATATATTAAATGTGATAATCTGCACCATAATCTGAATTAAATCACCCAATATTGAGATGAACAAAAGATGATGATTTTGATTCTATGATTTTTCAAAATATTGACCAATCATCTTTAAATAGAATTACTTGGAGTAATTATGATGGTTGACTGATTCGGACTTACTTGATATGATCCTACATGACTTGTTCTTATTTATGACCTTGATTTGTGCTTAAATGATGACCAATCAGATTTTCAACGTTGAACTAATCCATATAAATTTGTTCGGTCAAATGATGGTTACTCATGCTACACGTAGATATATTTGTTTTGACATTTTGATCACTGCTTGTAAATTTGCACGATTTCAATTTTCATGTGAATGCTGTTAAAAATTGAGTTTGAGTTTCTTATGCACATTTTCATGGTCTTGGTTTATCAAACTCAGTTAGTGATATTTTGGAGTGAAAAAGAAATTCAGATGCAGATTACACTGGTAATATAGTTGATAGAAAAATTATTAGTGTAACGTGATTAATTTTTGAAACATTCGTTTGCTGCATCGTTTTTCCAAGAAAATATCTGCATATATTTCACTTAAATAATTTTTCAAATAGCAGAATTTTTTTCATATAACCCCTTCGAGAAAATCATTGTTCACCATATTTTCAGATTAGTCATTCTTATTTGATTTTAAATGACAAATTTTGACTAATCTAACTCCCTTTGATTATCGAAAAGATGAATAGTGATTGAAAAAGTGACGAGTGTTGATATTTATCATATATTATAACTCGAGAAAGTATAATTAGAAAATTTCTTTAGAATTTCATAACAAGAGTTATAAAAACTTTTTGTTGGGTAAAAGTTCCATGATCATTTCTATTTCTACCATCTTTCTATCGACCATCACTTATCAAAATCATATATAGTATGTAAATTTGTGGTAGTTTACAAAGGAAATTTTTTGTTCTTCAATATCTTTAAATCTGTGAAGGAAATTATCTGTGCTTCAATTTATTATATTTAGCAATAAAAATAAATATCCAAAGTATTCACTCTCATTTAAAAGTCCTCACGGTTATGCATGGGTGAATTACTTGGATTTTTGATTATGTGCTTCCATGCTCATTTAAAAGTCCTCACGGTTATGCATGTATGGAACGCATATCAAAATTAATTAATTTAATAGACAAGTTGATTCTAATCCCATTTAAAAGTCCTCACGGTCATGCGTGGTTAGAAGATACTTGATTTCATTTTTTAAATTAAATTGGAATACTACTAATCTCATTTAAAAGTCCTAACGGTTATGCATGGTTAGTAGATATTCAAATTTCCTGAAATAAATATACCACAAATAGACAAAAATGTATGGTTTTTTTATTTTATTTTTGATGATTTTATCCCCATCACTTCTGAAAGTGGAATATGCGTCTGACAAGGGTAATTATGATTTTTGTTTGATTTTTATTGAAATTTGATATTTATATTCAATTGAGTTAAATGTTTGATTCATGTCTGTCACTTCAACCCTATTTTTATAACACTGTTATTCTTTTGCTGATAACAAAAAGGGGAGAGAAAAGTTAAGATTTTGTCAAATAGAATCAAGCAAAGGTCAAATAATTTTCCATTTGCATATAGGCTCATTTACATACTTTTATTTGTATGCATATATGTAGGGGGAGTATCATGTAGAGAGGAAGCATTTAAATAGGGGGAGCAAATTGAACGATCAAATACATTTGACATATTCAAAATCTTAAATATATGTTTGTTATCATAAAAAGGGGGAGATTGTTAAATATGCGCTTTGCGCTTATATGATTTTTGTTTGATGATAATAAACATATATACATTCATTCAAATGTATTTGTTAACATACTATTCTATTTTTCACAGTTTAAATAAATATTTGTTGAATAAAATAAATTATACAGAATTTGAATTCAAACAGATATTTTATTCAAATAAATATTTATTACAATTTTGAATAGTACAATTTCAAGCTCTCACTATAAATATACAACTTTGATTACAATACATCACATTTCATATTTACAGTTGACCTCACTACATATCACTCACATTCGTATTTATCTTCAACTGCATTCCAGTTTGAATCTAGCATCTGAATAATCTGCAAAAATATTTTCAAACGCAGTAAAATTGAAAAAGAAATATTTTTGCAATTCAAAAATAAATGATAATTTTGAAAATATGATTTGCCTCAGTTATTTGGGTTGTTCGTCATAATTTAAATTTGAATTCATCATACACGAACAACTTGTGACATACACAGTGTATTACTGTATATGCCACAAGGCCGTGCACACCGATATACACTTGATTGATTTACAGGGACAGGTGAGCACAGGTCAAACCCAAATACAGGATTCAACTTAGGTGCGACATAAATTAAATCACGACACGAGCACAAGGTCAAATCCGAGTTTTGAAACTGGATTCAACACAAGGCAACTTGAAAAATGCAAAGCTTCGACAAATCAAAACTCCATCAAAGCACATGTATGCAGATCAGTGCAAGTGCCAACCAGAATAAAGTCCAACACAGTTACAACCAACTACATGCAAGAGGCAACAAAGACCAAAGTGCATGAACAAAGTGAAGACCACAAAGGCAGTGCATCAGTGTGCAAAGAGCTCGAGCACAGCAAATATGACACCAAGCTACAACTCAAATGAAACAAGTTCACTGACTCAAATGTACACGGGTAAACAGCACAATCAAACTGCAACAAGGCAACAACAAATGGCCAGACACTTCAATGATCAAACAGGGATCGAATAACCAAGTGCATCACTGTACATACACCAAAGCTAACAGCACGGCCAAGAGATTCAAGTGCACAAACTAAACCAACATGAATGAAGATACAGTGAGCATATACATATGTATGTAATGCAAAGGTTCAGGCCGAGTCAGAAGCAAGTTCAAGTGATGTAAAATGAAAATCAATAATGCATGAAACAATGAAACAGAAACATGCAATGCAACAATCAGATGGTCAGAGCCGTAGCATACAGAGGACACAACAGACCAATTCCAAATGCATCAGTGATCAAAAGTACAAGTTCCAACACAACTGAATCAAGTGACCAACTACAAGTGCAAATGAACAGAGCTCATGCAAACATGAAGTGAATGCAATAACAGCAATGCAACAAACAAGTCAGTAGCAAGCTACAAACTCAAGTGCAACAGTGAAGTCGAATACATGAACAAGTGTAGCATCTGTTACAGTGAAAAAGCCCAAGTCAAGATGAAGCTACAATGAATGCATCAATATGCCAACAACTAATGCATCAGTACAGGAAGCAAGCAAGATCAACACAGCTATAATGGATCAGTGAATCAAATTCAAAACAAGTCAAAGACCAGAACACAAGCATCCATACACACGGGTTCAGGTCAAAGATGGGGTGATAAAGTCGAAGAGTTTTTAAAACCAAGTCAAAGCAGGAAAGCCGTGCGCATCAAGCAAATTGAACAAGTCACAATTCAAAACCGTGGTAGCCAAGCAATTTGAATTAGTCAGTGAAAATCTCAAGCATCAATACCAGATCGAACGGCCAAAGACAAATTCAAATGAACTTATACGAACGTAATTCAAGGAACTCGAACGCATATAAAAGCCCAATCATCATTGGCAATCAATTCATCGAATTCAAGCATACAAATAGAAAAGCAAAAAGAGCAGAAAGTACATACCGAAGATTTTCGAATTCGATCAATTCGAAGCAGTTGAAGTGCACAAAGGAAATCATCGATTGACAAAAGAACGCCGAATCAATAATTCAATCGCAGTCGCAAGCTTCGAATTTCAAAAACCCTAAATTGGATCGAAGGAGCAGAAGCCCTAATTTGCACAGACGAATACAAGCCGCCATTATTCACGAAAAGGAACAGAGCAAATAAAAGTCGAACGGGGCCGCTATCTCAAAAACAACAGGCCCAAATTCAAGAATATAAAGAAGAAAATAGGGCCGGCCTATTTTATTATAAAGGCTTTAGTATATTTTTTAACTAGGGTTTAGGGTTATTTTCTATTGTCTTTTAATTGTTGTTTTTTATTTTTCGAATCGAAGAATTTGTAAATCACCACCTAGGGATTAGGTCGTGTCAGGTTGTCTAGTTAGAATTAGTTCAGTGAGCAGGGTGTGCGAGTTTGCAAAACTCTATAGGCGGGAGCAGTGTTTGCGAGTAAGCGAAACTCTATAGGCGGGAGCAGAGTTTGCGAGTAAACGAAACTCTATAGGCGGGAGAAGGGTGTGCGAGTCTAGTAGAGTGTTTGTGAGCGGGAGCAAATGTTTGCGAGTCTAGTCGAGTGTTTGTGAGCGGGAGCAAAAGGGTCTGCGAGTCTAGTAGAGTGTTTGTAAGCGTGATACTGTTTAATTCTAATAGAAATCTGGGAATGCAGCAGTAGGCAGGGGTTGCCGAAGCTGGGTAAATTTTGTGTGTGATTTACTTTTCAGCATATTTATTTCTGCAGTTTATTTCTGTGTTTAAATCGAGAAAATTTGCTATAACCCTATTCACCCCCCCTCTAGGTTTAATCTAGATCCTACAAGTGGTATCAGAGCCCGGTATTTTGTTTTTAACTCTAGAGTCATGAATTCACCGAATAATGCTTTTTCTGTGGGGCAATCTATTGCTAGGTCACCCATGTTTAACAGGAATGATTATGCTTATTGGAAAGTTAGGATGGGTATCTATCTTAGTTCTGTTGATTATGATGTTTGGGATATTATTGAAACTGGCTATAAACCTCCCACTATAATCGTTGGTGATACTGAGATTCCTAAACCTAAGGATAGGTGGGATGCTAACGATAAGAGATTGAAAACGACAAATGCTAAAGCCATGAATGCTTTGATATGTGCTCTTGATAAAAATGAATTTAATAGAATTTCTCATTGTACAACAGCACAGGAAATTTGGCACACTTTGGAGGTGACACACGAAGGAACTTCTCAAGTCAAGGAGTCTCGTCTAGCCCTATTCAGCAATGAATACGAAAACTTTGTGATGGACAAAGGCGAGAGCATAAAGGATATGTTTGGACGCTTTTCAACCTTGGTATACAACGCTAGAGCGCTTGGGAAGGTCTTAACTGAGGTAGAGCTTGTGAGGAAGATACTACGAGTCTTACCAATGAACTTTGAGGCAAAAGTCACAACAATACAAGAATCGAAAGATCTGAGTAAGCTAAGCATGGAGGAGTTGATTGGCAACTTGATGACATATGAGCTTGAGCTAAAAGCAAAGGAAGAACGCAAAAACTCCGAACCAAAGAAGAAGACGATTACCTTAAAGAGCAAAGAAGAGAGCGATGAAGATGAAGAAGATCCAATTGAAGAGCTTGCAATGGCTGTCAATAATCTTAGAAGATGGTCTAGATTCAAGCCACGCAAGAAGAAAACAAGTCGTAATAGGCCAAAAGATTCTGAAAATTCCGATAATGAACTGACATGTTATAACTGCAACAAGCCTGGCCACATAAAACCAAAATGCCCACTTCTCAAAAACAACAAAGGAAAGAAAAAGAAAAAGAAGGCTTTTTCAGCAACTTGGGATGATGAAGGAGAGGAAGTTTCGGATAGCAGCTCAGAGGAGGCTAACTTGTGTCTTATGGCAAAATCAAATTTAGAAGCAAGCTCCAAAGAATCTAGTGAGGCAGGTGAGTATTCCTATAGAGATCTTGTTTTTATGTGCTTAGATCTTACTAAAACAATTGATAGTCTTGAATCTAAAATTGAAAAACTGAAATCTGATAGGAGAGAATTTGCTCGTGAAAATTTTAGGTTAAAAACTGAACTTGAAAATATTCAAAACCTAGAATGTAAAAAATGTAAGATTTTAGATTCAGAATTATCAAAACTTAGGAATAACTTTGAGAATCTTGAAAAAGAAAACTTGAATCTTAAGGAAACCATCGACACTAGGAAAAAGGATTTTATAAATCGATGCACCTCACTTGTAACTGAAAACACGTCACTAAAAAGCAAAGTCCAAAATCTTGAGAAATCCTTGAATAACTTTTCAAGAGGCGAAAAATCTTTCAACATGCTATTGGGAAATCAAATTTTTGCTAACAATAGAAAAGGACTAGGTTTTGGGAAATCACAAGATGATGATAATGCAAAAGGTAAAAGTGTCTTTGCTCGATCTGAAATAATTGGACATCATGTTGAAAATTATAGTCATAGGAAAAAGAACACATAATTTAATCAAGTCGATTTAATGTGCACGATTTGTAGAAAATTTGGACATAATCAAAATAATTGTTGGTATAGACCCAAACACGTGAAAACTATACCAATTTGGGTTCCAAAAGGCACAAATATAAAATCTTTGAAAGTCAAACAAATTTGGGTGCCAAAAGGAACATATATAAATAGTTTTGGGTCTCCACAAACATATTTTTCATAATATGCCACTAACAATCATGGACCTATAAAAACAAATAGGTCACAAAAATCTTTCATCGTGTAGGTGTGGTGGCAGGCTAAGGAACAACAACAGTGTTCTCTGGATTTTGGCTGTTCCAGAAACACAACGGGCGACAAAGCAAAGTTCCTTAGCCTAGTATAAAGGTGACAGAATCACAATGGACAACGACGAAAAAATTATCGTAAAGGTAAAACAGGTAAATTTGTTTTGAACGATATATTAAATGTGATAATCTGCACCATAATCTGAATTAAATCAGCCAATATTGAGATGAACAAAAGATGATGATTTTGATTCTATGATTTTTCAAAATATTGACCAATCATCTTTAAATAGAATTACTTGGAGTAATTATGATGGTTGACTGATTCGGACTTACTTGATATGATCCTACATGACTTGTTCTTATTTATGACCTTGATTTGTGCTTAAATGATGACCAATCAGATTTTCAACCTTGAACTAATCCATATAAATTTGTTCGGTCAAATGATGGTTACTCATGCTACACGTAGATATATTTGTTTTGACATTTTGATCACTGCTTGTAAATTTGCACGATTTCAATTTTCATGTGAATGCTGTTAAAAATTGAGTTTGAGTTTCTTATGCACATTTTCATGGTCTTGGTTTATCAAACTCAGTTAGTGATATTTTGGAGTGAAAAAGAAATTCAGATGCAGATTACACTGGTAATATAGTTGATAGAAAAATTATTAGTGTAACGTGATTAATTTTTGAAACATTCGTTTGCTGCATCGTTTTTCCAAGAAAATATCTGCATATATTTCACTTAAATAATTTTTCAAATAGCAGAATTGTTTTCATATAACCCCTTCGAGAAAATCATTGTTGACCATATTTTCAGATTAGTCATTCTTATTTGATTTTAAATGACAAATTTTGACTAATCTAACTCCCTTTGATTATCGAAAAGATGAATAGTGATTGAAAAAGTGACGAGTGTTGATATTTATCATATATTATAACTCGAGAAAGTATAATTAGAAAATTTCTTTAGAATTTCATAACAAGAGTTATAAAAACTTTTTGTTGGGTAAAAGTTCCATGATCATTTCTATTTCTACCATCTTTCTATCGACCATCACTCATCAAAATCATATATAGTATGTAAATTTGTGGTAGTTTACAAAGGAAATTTTTTGTTCTTCAATATCTTTAAATCTATGAAGGAAATTATCTGTGCTTCAATTTATTATATTTAGCAATAAAAATAAATATCCAAAGTATTCACTCTCATTTAAAAGTCCTCACGGTTATGCATGGGTGAATTACTTGGATTTTTGATTATGTGCTTCCATGCTCATTTAAAAGTCCTCACGGTTATGCATGTATGGAACGCATATCAAAATTAATTGATTTAATAGACAAGTTGATTCTAATCCCATTTAAAAGTCCTCACGGTCATGCGTGGTTAGAAGATACTTGATTTCATTTTTTAAATTAAATTGGAATACTACTAATCTCATTTAAAAGTCCTAACGGTTATGCATGGTTAGTAGATATTCAAATTTCCTGAAATAAATATACCACAAATAGACAAAAATGTATGGTTTTTTAATTTTATTTTTGATGATTTTATCCCCATCACTTCTGAAAGTGGAATATGCGTCTGACAAGGGTAATTATGATTTTTGTTTGATTTTTATTGAAATTTGATATTTATATTCAATTGAGTTAAATGTTTGATTCATGTCTGTCACTTCATCCCTATTTTTATAACACTGTTATTCTTTTGCTGATAACAAAAAGGGGAGAGAAAAGTTAAGATTTTGTCAAATAGAATCAAGCAAAGGTCAAATAATTTTCCATTTGCATATAGGCTCATTTACATACTTTTATTTGTATGCATATATGTAGGGGGAGTATCATGTAGAGAGGAAGCATTTAAATAGGGGGAGCAAATTGAACGATCAAATACATTTGACATATTCAAAATCTTAAATATATGTTTGTTATCATCAAAAGGGGGAGATTGTTGAATATGCGCTTTGCGCTTATATATTTTTGTTTGATGATAATAAACATATATGCATTCATTCAAATGTATTTGTTAATATACTATTCTATTTTTCACAGTTTAAATAAATATTTGTTGAATAAAATAAATTACACAGAATTTGAATTCAAACAGATATTTTATTCAAATAAATATTTATTACAATTTTGAATAGTACAATTTCAAGCTCTCACTATAAATATACAACTTTGATTACAATACATCACATTTCATATTTACAGTTGACCTCACTACATATCACTCACACTCGTATTTATCTTCAACTGCATTCCAGTTTGAATCCAGCATCTGAATAATCTGCAAAAATATTTTCAAACGCAGTAAAATTGAAAAAGAAATATTTTTGCAATTCAAAAATAAAAGATAATTTTGAAAATATGTTTTGCCTCAGTTATTTGGGTTGTTCGTCATAACTTAAATTTGAATTCATCATACACGAACAACTTGTGACATACACAGTGTATTACTGTATATGCCACAAGGCCGTGCACACCGATATACACTTGATTGATTTACAGGGACAGGTGAGCACAGGTCAAACCCAAATACAGGATTCAACTTAGGTGCGACATAAATTAAATCACGACACGAGCACAAGGTCAAATCCGAGTTTTGAAACTGGATTCAACACAAGGCAACTTGAAAAATGCAAAGCTTCGACAAATCAAAACTCCATCAAAGCACATGTATGCAGATCAGTGCAAGTGCCAACCAGAATAAAGTCCAACACAGTTACAACCAACTACATGCAAGAGGCAACAAAGACCAAAGTGCATGAACAAAGTGAAGACCACAAAGGCAGTGCATCAGTGTGCAAAGAGCTCGAGCACAGCAAATATGACACCAAGCTACAACTCAAATGAAACAAGTTCACTGACTCAAATGTACAAGGGTAAACAGCACAATCAAACTGCAACAAGGCAACAACAAATGGCCAGACACTTCAATGATCAAACAGGGATCGAATAACCAAGTGCATCACTGTACATACACCAAAGCTAACAGCACGGCCAAGAGATTCAAGTGCACAAACTAAACCAACATGAATGAAGATACAGTGAGCATATACATATGTATGTAATGCAAAGGTTCAGGCCGAGTCAAAAGCAAGTTCAAGTGATGTAAAATGAAAATCAATAATGCATGAAACAATGAAACAGAAACATGCAATGCAACAATCAGATGGTCAGAGCCGTAGCATACATAGGACACAACAGACCAATTCCAAAGGCATCGGTGATCACAAGTACAAGTTCCAACACAACTGAATCAAGTGACCAACTGCAAGTGCAAATGAACAGAGCTCATGCAAACATGAAGTGAATGCAATAACAGCAATGCAACAAACAAGTCAGTGGCAAGCTACAAACTCAAGTGCAACAGTGAAGTCGAATACATGAACAAGTGTAGCATCTGTTACAGTGAAAAAGCCCAAGTCAAGATGAAGCTACAATGAATGCATCAATATGCCAACAACTAATGCATCAGTACAGGAAGCAAGCAAGATCAACACAGCTATAATGGATCAGTGAATCAAATTCAAAACAAGTCAAAGACCATAACACAAGCATCCATACACACGGGTTCAGGTCAAAGATGGGGTGATAAAGTCGAAGAGTTTTTAAAACCAAGTCAAAGCAGGAAAGCCGTGCGCATCAAGCAAATTGAACAAGTCACAATTGAAAACCGTGGTAGCCAAGCAATTTGAATTAGTCGGTGAAAATCTCAAGCATCAATACCAGATCGAACGGCCAAAGACAAATTCAAATGAACTTATACGAACGTAATTCAAGGAACTCGAACGCATATAAAAGCCCAATCATTATTGGCAATCAATTCATCGAATTCAAGCATACACACAGAAAAGCAAAATGAGCAGAAAGTACATACCGAAGATTTTCGAATTCGATCAATTCGAAGCAGTTGAAGTGCACAAAGGAAATCATCGATTGACAAAAGAACGCCGAATCAATAATTCAATCGCAGTCGCAAGCTTCGAATTTCAAAAACCCTAAATTGGATCGAAGGAGCAGAAGCCCTAATTTGCACAGACGAATACAAGCCGCCATTATTCACGAAAAGGAACAGAGCAAATAAAAGTCGAACGGGGCCGCTATCTCAAAAACAACAGGCCCAAATTCAAGAATATAAAGAAGAAAATAGGGCCGGCCTATTTTATTATAAAGGCTTTAGTATATTTTTTAACTAGGGTTTAGGGTTATTTTCTATTGTATTTTAATTGTTGTTTTTTATTTTTCGAATCGAAGAATTTGTAAATCACCACCTAGGGATTAGGTCGTGTCAGATTGTCTAGTTAGAATTAGTTCAGTGAGCAGGGTGTGCGAGTTTGCAAAACTCTATAGGCGGGAGCAGTGTTTGCGAGTAAGCGAAACTCTATAGGCGGGAGCAGAGTTTGCGAGTAAACGAAACTCTATAGGCGGGAGAAGGGTGTGCGAGTCTAGTAGAGTGTTTGTGAGCGGGAGCAAATGTTTGCGAGTCTAGTCGAGTGTTTGTGAGCGGGAGCAAAAGGGTCTGCGAGTCTAGTAGAGTGTTTGTAAGCGTGATACTGTTTAATTCTAATAGAAATCTGGGAATGCAGCAGTAGGCAGGGGTTGCCGAAGCTGGGTAAATTTTGTGTGTGATTTACTTTTCAGCATATTTATTTCTGCAGTTTATTTCTGTGTTTAAATCGAGAAAATTTGCTATAACCCTATTCACCCCCCCTCTAGGTTTAATCTAGATCCTACATCTCCTCCATTCACCCTCTCATTTTCTAAATTAAAATATTCCCAAACTCTGCCCAAATTCAACCAGAATCAAATTCAATCGTCACTCGAAGATCCGAGTCTATAAAACTCTATCAAATCATACTACTATACTTGTGGGTGTGATTGTAGCCCGTAAAATCAACTGTGTGTGCTCAGTAGCCCCTAAATCTAGTGGTTGTGCTTGTAGTCCAAAAATCATGTGACTCTACCTAGAAGTCTAGATTCTAGAGGATGTCTTGTAGCCTTAAAATCAAGATTGTATATGCATTTACTAGTTGAAAAGAAATATGCATAAGGAATTGTGCAGGACTGGATGTAGGGTAACTCCGAGCCAGTATAAAATCCAAGTGTGTTCTTTCCTTTTTACTTCTACTGCATTTACTTTTATCTGCATTTTGATTCTATGATTGTTTTTGTAATTGTTAATTACATCATTCCAAGTAGAATCTTAAAGAATTTGGAAAATATTCACATAATACATTAAACATTATTCATCACCCCCCCTTTAGTGTTAATTTAGCCTTAAGATCCTTATTTCGCCGATTTACATTTGTATTAGGGTATTGGTTTTCAAAGTATTCATAATTACATTTTTGAAAAAGTTTCAATGGCATTTTTGATAATATTTTTAACACTATTTTCGAAAATATAATTTGCAAAATCATCATAATGTTGTTTCATAAATTTGCATCTGTTCATTGTAAAACATCACAGTATGACTTGAATGAAAAGATGTGTTATTTGGCTTTTAATGAACAACACCCGATAACCAAGATCTACAGATCAAAAAGGACAAATGAATATATGATAGTGGATGCTAAAGACATATGACTAGAAATCCGGAGATTTTGAAAGATATAGTTTATAAAGATGGTTGATAAAGGATATGTGATTGACATCAGCAATGTCGACAATTCTAAAACTAGTACTTTTTTAATGTTTTGTTAGGTATTTAAAGCATGATCTGTTGAGTATTAGTCAATTGTGTCGTAAAGGTTTCAAAATTAAATTCGTAAAAGATAAATGTACATTAAAAATAATGAGTCAAATATTTTCTTTTAAGGTATTAGGAAACGAAACATCTATATATTAAGTATGAAAATCTCAAATGATAATTTGTGTCTTTTGGCCGAATTAAGTGATCCTTGGATTTGGCATAAAAGATTTGGTCATTTGAATTTCAAATTAATATCTAAAATTGCTAATAATGATCTAGTTAAAGGTCTTTCCAAAATGAATTTTAAAGTTAATAATTTATGCGACGTATGTCAATTAGGAAAACTTAGAAAAATTCTTTTAAATCAAAAGATATGATTTCTACCTCTCAACCCCTTGAACTTCTTTACTTAGATCTTTTCGGTCCCTCACAAATACAATCTATAAATCATGGAAAATATGTATTTGTAATCATAGATATTTATTCTAGATTTACCTGACGATTTTCTTTAAACTTAAAAGTGATGCTTTTGAAATGTTTAAATTTTTTGTTAAACGAATTCTAAATCAAATGACTAGTAAATTTAAAACTATTCGGAGTGATCATGGTGGAGAATTCGAAAATGAAAATTTTGAGAATTTCTGTAATAAGAAAGGTATAACCCATAATTTTTCATTTTCAAGAACACCACAACAAAATGGAGTGGTAAAATGTAAAAATATGATGATTCAAGAGCATGTTAGAACTATGCTAAATGATAGCCAACAGATTTTGGGCTGAAGCAGTTGGTACTGCATGTTATATATTAAATAGAATTTTAATAAGATCATTAACTAGGAAAACACCATATGAATTATTCTATAATAAAAGCCTAAAGTATCATACTTTAGAGTTTTTGGTAGTAAATGTTATATTTTAAATACTAAAGATAATTTGGATAAATTTGATGCTAAATCAGATATAGAAATCTTTATTGGATATTCAAATAGAACTCAAGCTCATAGAGTTTTCAATACTAGAACTAATACCATTAAAGGGACATTACATGTCTCATTTGATGAAAATTTTAAAGTTTATAATCCAAGTATTGATGAAAAAGAAAACATTGACGACCCAAATGAAATTAGTAATAATGAGATTACCGAAAATGAAAATAATAATAATTTAAAAAATTCACATCCAAATAAAATAACAAGATACTTGAAAGATCATATTATAGAAAATATAGTTGGAAATATTGAATTTGTTCTTAAAACAAGAAATTAACTAAATAAAATGAGTAACATTTCTTTATTTCAACTATTTAACCAAAAATCCAAAGGAAGCATCAACTGATGATTCATGGATTTTTGCTATGCAAGAGGAATTGAATTAATTACAAGAATTGATGGTTGGGAATTAGTCCCAAGTCCTGATGATAAATCCATAATAGGAACTAAATGGGTACATAGAAACAAAATAAATGAACAAGGAGAGGTCGTGAGAAATAAAGCTTGATTATTTGTGTGACGACCTGAATTTCAATGTTCGAAAATCGACACCCGTACTTCACTTGTAGTCGAATGCCGCATATTCAAATATCGAAATCCGATTCGTGTCGGAGCTTATAACACATTAAGTACAACAACACAGCGGAAGAAAATGAATAATATCATTGATACAACAATGAATACAATACCTGATACAATATGATACAACAATATCAGAGATAATAACAACAGCGGAAAAGATAACAACGGAAGAGATAACTCAAATATGATCTTCGATAAAGAGTGAATCCAAAATCTACAACTCCAAACCAAAAGCTCATCCCAAAAGCTACGAGGACTCCAATCCAATAATCTCGAACCACCATCACGATGACTTAAGCAAGGTCTGCCCGGAATGTTGAAGAGAAACAAATGCTATCGCCAAAATCCAAAGGCTGGATGCTATCGAATCTGCTCCTACTATTTGATTATCTGAAAAATCCAACTCTAGACTGCCTGTGTGGAAAATTGTGGGCACCCAGAGTTTAGGAAGGAAACAATAAACTCCATGGTGTAAGCAAACAAAATAGTTTTATCTTTAAAACAAACAACAAAAGAATTTAAATTTGAAATTCGCAATGCTTTTGGAAAATGAAAGTACCATAAGGCCTCCCGTCGCACACACCATGCAAACGCAAAATTGGAGGAGATTTCTCCTTATGATAGTCAAAAATGCTTGATACGCGAATACCATTTGATATTATTATTAGTGCATAGTGGAAAACATTTGCAAGTATAATATTAATCTTAGCCAGCATAGATATTTCGAACTATGCCTACTATAGCTACCATATAAACAGTGATGACCACCATAAGTAAATGGCAGGTTATACAACTAAAACCATACAAGGCGCGATTAGAGAATGGATTTGCAACAAATGGTCAGGCTAAGGAACTTCCTATTGCCACATGGAAATGCCACTGGAGGAATTCCCCGAGAACCAACCCGGATCTCTGCCAACACAAGGCCGGTTTACTCCCTGCCCAGGAGTAACGCCTAATATATGCCATCCCTGACCGTTTGTGACCTTTATCCGAGGATCCTCAACCACAAAGCAACATCACACAATAATAAATTTACAGTGTCCACATGAGTTAAGTATCTGGGCTCCATACCACGATACCACACTTTTCTAAAAGAAATGGACATACCCTACGGGCGCGACCCCTGCAACCTTGCTGCATCTTTCCTGTTTCGACCATTTCCGGGGTGTGAGGTCCTGATGCAGTCTCGTCCACAAAGCTACGCTTTTTCACAAAGCCATGCTTCGATCAATAAATGATCAGCAGCACTTCGTATGCCACATTACCAAGTTGGGAATGTATCACTAGTAACCATCAACTATATAACCTTTGAGCTCGTACGTCTTAGAGAAGGGTGTTAAACAAAGAGAATAAATCTCCGCCACCAAACAGAAATGTATTTGATAGAAACCAGCTTTACATCTCAAAGTGTAATGTCAGACACAAATCCATACAAGTCTATTCCGGGTTCGAACAGAACCGAAAGCACTTCCAAAGAAGCCCTTGCAATCCGGATAATCCCTAATCACGTCCGAACTCCCCATCACATATATAGATCTCTACACCGGAGACCAGTCGGTGCAGAGACATTCGACTAGTTATCCTTTCACTTTCAAAAATATCCGGTCTTCACCACCGGTCTTCAAATGCTATCCATAACTTCGTATCATTATTCGAAATGGGTTATATGACACAAAGGTCCTCTCTCGGCTAAACCGAATAATGAGCGCAATATTTAAAAACATATGGATAATGGGATCTCAATTAAGTCACAACTTAAAACCCAAAACTTTTCTTTTAAATGGTTTAAACAAATTACCATTTTCAAATCTTTTAAAGAAAAAGATTCACTTCACAAAGTTCACCCACTTTTTACAAAGATCCATTCATATTCTTTCAAAACAATTTCCCTTTCAAATTGGATTAACTCATCCAATCTTTAAATCAAAGATTAAATTCATAGCTTTCAAAACCATCCCATTTCAAATCTTTTATATATAAAAGATACACCATTTTAATCTTCAATTTCAAAACAAGGTTCAACCATCTTTCACAAAGATTCATTCATAGCTTTCAAAACTATTTCAATTTCATTTCAAACTTGAAATCTATTCAACAAAAAATTGGAAATCCTTTTTATATGAAAGCTATAATTATTTGAAAACAAATAGTTTCGCTTCGAAAAAATCCGATTACATTTGCACAAGCTAAAGCCCTTTAAGTATAAAACTTGGGTTAAATCTGAATGCCCAAAACAATACTTTTAAAATGGTTTAAAACCAATAATTTCCAAATATAGAATTCAATTTCCAATCTTGAATTGCAATTCAAATCAAATCGTTTAAATTTCAAAACTTTATCAAGTTATTTAAAATAACTTTTATCTTTTAAAACTCCTTTTCAAAAGCTTTTCACACTCAGTCCAATTCCATTTTCAAAACCATTTGGATTCAAAATTCAATTTTAAAACCATTTCGTTAAATTCAAATATCAGTGACTTAAAAAATTTCCCCGTGCAATCCATATTTGTGTGTGTACGGTGTAGTCCAGGGGTTTACACAATAGTGCAACACCATCAATCATCACAGATTCAATCACAGCAATATTCGATAAGCGGTATAGAACTATAACGTTTATCTTCATTCACAGATTCACAGATAAATAATATATATTTATCACAGATAAATAAATTATATCACAGTTCACAACTCAAATCAGTACAATTCATATCACAAAGCATCACACATTAAGGATATCAAACAATACAAGGCATTCAGTACAATCTATACATCCATAATTAAGTTCAATTAATCATCTGATTAATTTAAACCAGATTAATCACTAATCCTGGATAACTAACATTAATTAATTACAAATAATTTTAATTAATTATTCTTTAATCATTTATTAATTAACCATTAATAATAAATTAATTAACCTTTAATTAATAATTAATCAACCTTTAATCAACAAATAATTAACCTTACCATTTAATTAATTATATTTAATCAATTAATTAACCCTTAATTAATTACCATTTAATCAATTAACCTCCATTAATTACAATAAGTGATTATCCCTATTTTTAAATTAATTTTAATCACTTGATTAATCCACCTTTAATCATTAAATACTTTTAATTAAGTAATTATCTTTAAGCAATTAATTATCTTTAATTGCTTTCATTAATTAATTTTTATTAATTAATTACATTAATTAATCCTTAATTTTGTTAATTAACCTTAAACTAAAAATTAATTAACCTTTAATTATTAATCTTTAATTAATTAAGTGATTATAAATCATTTATCTTAATTAATGATTAATAAATCACATAGTTAACATCATTAACACATACATTAATTCAAGGGGTTAAGGTTAATTAAAACATCATTAAATCTTGATTAACTTTTTAATTACATTATTTACTTGAAATAAATCAAGAATTAATTTATAATTAATGATCACATAATTATTAAATTAAACATAATCACTTTTAAAAATAACTTATTAAAACCTTTATTGATCCAAATTTTGAACCAAAACAATTATCTTAAAACATGGGTTAAAAATGTTTAAACTTTGAATTTATTTTAAAGTCAAGAAAACTGTTTATATGACAACCCGAGACCCACTTCGGGTGTCCCCCAAGTTAAAACATCACTTGCTTCGAGACTTCCCCGAGTTCTTCCTTTCCTTTTCTTTTTGACTCTGTTTTTATTTTAAATTTTTAAAAATTACTATATATTTAATCTTAAATGCTTGCAAATGACACAGTAGTAAACTCGAGCAACATCTTAAAATTTTCGAGTCCATCTTCGAGTTTCACCTCCAACTCCTTCTTCCCAACCCACTGACACATCATATATGCACATACACGTGCACAGATGATCGTGGTGTCTCCGATCATCGCAAAGACCCTCGACAAGTCACTGATGACCTCCTCGTCAACCTCGACCAACCAAATCCTCCAAACTCTTCGTGGCTCAAAATCGAGCATGACATTGCCAACTGAGACCATACTTCGATCACCAAATTCGATTCGCCTCCCCGACCAAGGCCTCCTGATGCCTCGCCATCTCGTCCACATCTTCACCATACAGCGATGCAACAATTTCCAAGGTCCGATGACCTGATTCGCTTGGACGACGACGCGGCAATGAGCATTCCGACATTGACCCCAACCCAATTTTAAACCCTAGACCAGCCTCGTTCATCATCCACGATGAGCTAGAACTTAAGCGAACATTTTTCTCTTGTTCTCTGACACGTCCTCATCTTTCACCCTTGACCACGACGCATATGACCATGCCGTTCGCCAGTAATTGAAAGATAACCAATTCCCGTTCAACACAAGATATCTCAACGAATATTAGTTTAAAAATCATGAATCGATTTCCTAAATTCATGATTCTCTGCCACAAATACAATCATGCAATCCAAATCTAAGATTGAATGGGTTGACTTTTTGTCCTATATAAGAATTTAACTGTATCTTTCATTTTTAAAATTTGATGAATTTAAAATTCTGAAACTACTTTTATAATCATCTTTATACTTCGAAAAACAATTTTCATTTAAATGTCAAAGGTTAATACTGATTCGATTGAGAGATTTGAATTTTTGAAATTAACTTATGCCTGTAAAGAACAAACAGGGGCATACACAAGCCTGTACACACACAACTACTTATCTATATAAAACATGCAGGCATTTTTCAGACAGTCATATATACTTCATAACTTTCAGTATAAATCCAAGCACTAAGATATAAAACAGGTTTAAGTGATTTGCTCACCTGACAAATTGAAGAAATAGAGGACAGTGCCTTTATTTGATCTGGAAACTTTGATCTTTAAATCTGGTAATAGTTTTGATGTTGAACTGATCTTGACTGTGTTGAGTTGAACTTGTAAATCTTGAACTGCTTTTACTTTGATTCCTTTTTTCTTTGATCTGTGTTAATCTTTTGTTTCTAGGTTTTGCTTGATTTATCTTGAATCTGTTTTCAGATTTTGAATTTGAACTTGCTGCTAGATCTTATTGCGTGCTTTGATTTTCAGACTTGAGCTCAAGTTGTTGTTTGTTTGATGTTGTTGAATTGATTTCTATTGATCTTAGGTTTGTAAAAAAAAAGTTTCTTCTCTTGTTTTGTGGTTTTAGTTTTCAGGTTTGAGAAAGTTATACAGTCTTTTGTTTACTTTGAAAATGAATAAAGAGATGATAAAGAAGAGAATGTTGTGTTTATAAACTTGTTTCTTATTTTTATCCATTTTCAAAAATAGAAATCAAAGAAAATGAGACTTGTCCTTTGCATGCATTTTAATCTTAACACTTGTTAATATTATGTACTCAATTCCTAACACTTGTATTATCATATTAATAATGTTTTCAAAATAAATTTTTATATTACATTTTCTACTTTTTATAAATACATCCTCCTTTATATATATATATATGTACACAAAATTTAAAAGAAGAAATGTTTTAAACTAATTTTACATTAAATAATTCACATATTTACTATTTTAAATGCAAATTATTTTTCTAAGGCATTTATTTAAATTTGAAATTCAAATTCAAATTAAATATTCAAATTTAAAGCCAAATTCAAATCTACCCATATATGTATTTTAAATTCAAATAATTCTAAAACATTTATTATTTTGAATTCTTAAATTCAAATGAAATTTACAGTCTTATTTATATATATACTAACTGTATAATTTCAAATATATAAAATAATTTAAATCTTTATCAAATCTCATTTTAATTTTCCTATAGAATATATACATATATTTAAAGCTTTCATAAATTCTTGTTTACATTTTATATTACTTACATTTATACAACTTTTTAAAGTAAAATGATTTGAAAACAAATTTCATACTTAATAGATAATCATACGTACCTATTTATTAGTTCTTTAAAAGTAGAAAGATTTTTTTATTAACTTCAATTTACTTATAAAATATTTATTATTGAATTTCAAATCCAAAATTTCTATTTAAAAATACATATCATTATTTATTCTGGAAATTTTCAAATAAATTTACTAATAAATTCACAATTTAATTTCAAAAATTAAATTACTTACCAATTTAAATTTAATTAAAAAAACAGGAATGTTACAGATTCCCCCTCTTAAAAAAATTTTGTCCTCGAAATTTGTTGGACAGGGAGATAACAAAGAATAGATGAAAGATAGAGAAATATCTTTCCAGATCAAACTGAATATCTATTCTGCATTTGGCTTACCAAATCAGAATATCATCAATAAATATGAGAATGAACTCCTTCAATATTTCACAAGATACTCGGGTCATCAGATCTACGAAGATATATAGGGCCATTGCTTAGTTCGAAGGATAACTAACCACTCGTAGAATATATCTGGACCCAACAGAACAAACAAATGGATTCAATCTTTCACAACTTTCAAACATTAGGTATCGATTCCAAACTTAGGTCGGAATATCCCAAAATATATATAACTTGTCCCTCTTTGGATTTTGATACTCACAAGAAATTACAATAGAATTTCAAATTTGGTTTTGATCGAAATTGTTTCATTGATATAAATAAATTTTAACTTTATATTTAATTATCCAATTTATTTCAATAAAATTTCAATTTCGTTAAAGTTAAAAACGAAAAGCTGATAGGGAACCGATGAAGAAAATACGAAATAGGAACTTATCTATGCGATTCGCAGGGCCACCATCACACCAAAGCTCCTTCTGTAGTTGCCACGAAGCACTGAAGAATTTGAAATTGAATCAAAGGAGGTTGAGGAGAAAAGTTGTTCCTTGTTGTTTCAAGGTATTGACCATTTGTAATGGTACTCCCATGTCTCCTACCTCGTCCTCTTCTTGCACTCATACTCGCTATCAGTGGACAGTAAGAGAATTTACTGAGGCACACGAACGGATATCTTAGGGATATATTCATTCTAGGGTATACTTCACTTGTACTCGAAAATCGACATCCATACTTCGCTTGTACTCGAATGCCGCAGATTCAAACGTCGAAATCTGATTCGTGCCGGAGCTCATAACACATTAAGTACAACAACACAGCAGAAGAAAATGAATAATATCATTGATACAACACTGAATACAATATCTGATATAATATGATACAACAATATCAGATACAATAACAACAGCGGAAAAGATAACAATGAAAGAGATAACTCAAATATGATCTTCGATAAAGAGTGAATCCAAAATCTGCAACTCCAAACCAAAAGCTCATCCCAAAAGATACAAGGACTCCAATCCAATAAGCTTGAACCACCATCATGATGACTTAAGCAAGGTCAGCTTGGAATGTTGAAGAGAAACAAATGCTATCGCCAAAATCCAAAGGCTGGATGCTATCGAATCTACTCCTACTATTTGATTATCTGAAAAACCCAACCCTAGACTGCCCGTGTGGAAAATTATGGGCACCCAGAGTTTAGGAAGGGAACAATAAACCCTGGGTCAGTCATGGGACTAGTGTGAGCAAACAAAACTGTTTTATCTTAAAACAAACAACAAAAGAATTTAAATTTGAAATTCGCAATGCTTTTTGGAAAATGAAACTACCATAAGGCCTCCCGCCACACACACCATGCAAACACAGAATTGGAGAAGGTTTCTCCTTATGATAGTCAAAAATGCTTGATACGCGAAAACCATTTGATATTATTATTAGTGCATAGGGGAAAACATTTGCAAGTATAATATTAATCTTAGCCAGCATAGACATTTCGAACTATGCCTACTATAGCTACCATCTAAACAATGGTGACCACCATAAGTAAATGGCAGCTTATACAACTAAAACCGTACAAGGCGCGTATTGGAGATTGGATTTCCAATAAATGGTCAGGCTAAGGAACTTCCTATTGCCACATGGGAACGCCTCTGGAGGAACACCCCGAGAACCTACCTGGATCTCTGCCAACACAAGGCCAGTTTACTTCCTGCCCAGGAGTAACACCTAAGATATGCCATCCCCGGTCGTTTGCGACCTTTATCCGGGGATCCTCAACCACAAAGCAACATCACACAATAATAAATTTATAGTGTCCACGTTAGTTAAGTATCTGGACTCCATACCATGATACCACCCTTTCCCAGAAGAAATGGACATACCCTAGGGTTGTGACCCCTACAACCTTGCTGCATCTTTCCTGTTTCGACCATTTCCGGGGTGTGTGGTCCTGATGCAGTCTCGTCCACAAAGTTGTTCTTTTTCACAAAGCCATGCTTCAATCAACAAATGATCAGCAGCACTTCGTATGCCACATTACCAAATTGGGAATGTATCACTATTAACCATCAACTACATAACATCTAAACTCGTATGTCTCAGAGAAGGTTGTTAAGATAAGAGAATAAATCTTCGCCACCAAACAGAAATGTATTTGATAGAAACCAGCTTTACATCTCAAAGTGTAACATCAGACACACATCCATACAAGTCTGTTTCGGGTTCGAACAGAACGGAAGGCACTTCCAAAGAAGCCCCTGCAATCCGGATAATCCCTAATCACGTCCGGACTCCCCATCACATATGGAGATCTCTATACCGGGGACCAATTGGTGTAGAGGCATTCGACGAGTTATCCTTTCGCTTTCGAAAATATCCGGTCTTCACCACCGGTCTTCAAATGCTATCCATAACGTCGTATCATTATTCGGAATGAGTTATATGACACAAAGGTCCTCTCTCGGCTAAACCAAACAATGAGCGCAATATTTAAAAACATATGGATAATGGGATCTTAATTAAGTCACAACTTAAAACCCAAAACTTTTCTTTTAAATGGTATAAACAAATTACCATTTTCAAATCTTTTAAAGAAAAAGATTCACTTCACAAAGTTCACCCATTTTTCACAAAAATCCATCCACATTCTTTCAAAACAATTTCCCTTTCAAATTGGATTAACTCATCCAACCTTTAAATCAAAGATTTAATTCATAGCTTTCAAAACCATTCCCGTTTGAAATCTTTTATATATAAAAGATTCACCATTTTAATCTTCAATTTCAAAACAAGGTTCAACCATCTTTCACAAAGATTCATTCATAGCTTTCAAAACCATTTCAGTTCCATTTCAAACTTGAAATCTATTCAACACAAATTGGAAATCCTATGTATGAAAGCTATTATTATTTGAAAATAAATAGTTTTCATTTCGGAAAAATCCAATTACATTTGCACAAGTTAAAGCCCTTTAAGTATAAAACCGGGGTTAAATCTGAATGCCCAAAACAATACTTTTAAAATGGTTTAAAACCCATAATTTCCAAATATAGAATTCAATTTCCAATCTTGAATTCAAATTCAAATCAAATCGTTTAAATTTCAAAACTTTATCAAGTTATTTAAAATAACTTTTATCTTTTAAAACTCCTTTTCAAAAGCTTTTCACACTCAGTCCAATTCCATTTTCAAAACCATTTGGATTCAAAATTCAATTTTAAAACCATTTCATTAATTCAAATATATGTGACTTAACAAATTTTCCCGTGCAATCCATATTTGTGTGTGTGTGGTGTAGTCCAGGGGTTTACATAATAGTGCAACACCATCAATCATCACAGATTCAATCACAGCAATATTCGATAAGCGGTATAGTACTATAACACTTATCTTCATTCACAGATTCACAGATAAATAATATAAATTTATCACAGATAAATAAATTATATCACAGTTCACAGCTCAATTCAGTACAATTCATGTCATAAAGCATCACACATTAAGGATATTAAACAATACAAGGCATTCGGTATAATCCGAGCGTCCATAATTAAGTTCAGTTAATCATCTGATTAATTTAAACTAGATTAATCACTAATTCTGGTTAATTAACATTAATTAATTACAAATCATTTTGATTAATTATTCTTTATTTATTAATTAACCATTAAAAATAAATTAATTAACCTTTAATTAATAATTAATCAACCTTTAATCATCAAATAATTAACCTTACCATTTAATTAATTATATTTAATCAATTAATTAACCCTTAATTAATTACATTTAATTAATTAACCTCAAGTAATTACAATAAGTGATTATCGTTATTTTTAAATTAGTTTAATCACTTGGTTAATCCACCTTTAATCATTAATTACTTTTAATTAAGTAATTATCTTTAAGCAATTAATTACCTTTAATTACTTTCATTAATTAATTTTCATTAATTAGGTACATTAATTAATTAATCCTTAATTATAAATTAATTAACCTTAAATTAAAAATTAATTAACCTTTAATTATTAATCTTTAATTAATTAAGTGATTATAAATCATTTATCTTAATTAATGATTAATAAACCACATAGTTAACATCATTAACACATACATTAATTCAAGGGGTTAAGGTTAATTAAAACATCATTAAATCTTGATTAACTTTTTAATTACATTATTTACTTGAAATAAATCAAGAATTAATTTATAATTAATGATCACATAATTATTAAATTAAACATAATCACTTTTAAAAATAACTTATTAAAACCCTTATTGATCCAAATTTTGAACCAAAACAATTATCTTAAAACATGGGTTAAAAATGTTTAAACTTTGAATTTATTTTAAAACTGTTTATATGACAACCCGAGACCCACTTCGGGTGTCCCCCAAGTTAAAACATCACTTGCTTCGAGACTTCCCCGAGTTCTTCCTTTCTTTTTCTTTTGACTCTGTTTTTATTTTAAATTTTTAAAAATCACTATATATCTTAAATGCTTGAAAATGACACAGTAGTAAACTCGAGCAACATCTTAAAATTTTCGAGTCCATCTTCGAGTTTCACCTCCAGCTCCTTCTTCCCAAGCCACTGACACATCATATATGCACATACACGTGCACAGATGATCATGGTGTCTCCGATCATCGCAAAGACCCTCGATTAGTCACCGATGACCTCCTCGTCAACCTCGACCAACCAAATCCTCCAAACTTGTCGTGGCTCAAAATCGAGCATGACATTGCCAACTGAGACCATACTTCGATCTCCAAATTTGATTCGCCTCACCAACCAAGGCCTCCTGATGCCTCGCCATCTCGTCCACATCTTCACCATACAGCGACGCAACAATTTCCAAGGTCCGATGACCTGATTCGCTTGGACGACGACGCGATAATGCGCATTCCGACATTGACCCCAACCTAATTTTAAACCCTAGATCAGCCTCGTTCATCATCCACGATGAACTAGAACTTATGCGAACATTTTTCTCTTGTTCTCCGACACGTCCTCATCTTTCACCCTTGACCACGATGCATATGACCATGCCGATCGCCAGTAATTGAAAGAAAACCAATTCCCGTTCAACACAAGATATCTCAACGAATATTAGTTTAAAAATCATGAATCGATTTCCTAAATTCATGATTCTCTGCCACGAATACAATCATGCAATCCAAATCTAAAATTGAGTTGGTTGACTTTTTGTCCTATATACTGTATATTTCATTTTTAAAATCATTTGCTGAATTTAAAATTCTGTAACTACTTTTATAATCAACTTTATACTTCAACAAACAATTTTCATTTAATTGTCAAACGTTAATACTGATTCAATTAAGAGATTTGAATTTTTGAAATTAACTTATGCCTGTAAACAACAAATAGGGGCATACACAAGCCTGCACACACACACTACTTATCTATATAAAACATGCAGGCATTTTTCAGACAATCATATATACTTCATAACTTTCAGTATAAAACCAAGCACTAAGATATAAAATAGGTTTAAGTGATTTTCTCAATTGACAAATTGAAGAAACAGAGGACAGTGCCTTTATTTGATCTGGAAACTTTAATCTTTATATCTGGTAACAGTTTTGATGTTGAACTGATCTTGATTGTGTTAAGTTGAACTTGTAAATCTTAAACTGCTTTTACTTTGATTCCTTTTTCCTTTGATCTGTGTTAATCTTTTGTTTCCCGGTTTTGCATGATTTATCTTGAATCTATTTTCAGATTTTGAATTTGAATTTGCTGCTAGATCTTACTGCATGCTTTGATTTCCAGACTTGAGCTCAAGTTATTGTTTGTTTGATGTTGTTGAATTGATTTCTATTAACCTCAGGTTTGTAAAAAAAAATTCTTCTTTTGTTTTGTGGTTTTAGTTTCAAGTTTGAGAAAGTTATACAGTCTTTTGTTTACTTTGAAAATGAATAAATAGATGATAAAGAAGAGGATGTTGTGTTTATAAACTTGTTTCTTATTTATCCATTTTCAAAAATAGAAATCAAAGAAAATGACACTTGTCCTTTGCATGCATTTTAATCTTAACACTTGTTAATATTATGTACTCAATTCCTAACACTTGTATTATCATATTAATAATGTTTTCAAAATAAATTTTTATATTACATTTTCTACTTTTAATAAATACATCCTCCTTTATTTATATATATATATATACACATATAGAATTTAAAAGAAGAAATGTTTTAAACTAATTTTACATTAAATAATTCACATATTTATTTTTTTAAATGCAAATTATTTTTCTAAGGCATTTATTTAAATTTTAAATTCAAATTCAAATTCAATATTCAAATTTAAATTTAAAACCAAATTCAAATCTACCCATATATACATATACATATATATTTTAAATTCAAATAATTCTAAAACATTTATTATTTTGAATTCTTAAATTCAAATGAAATTTACAATCTTATTTATATATATATTTACTAACTGTATAATATCGAATATATAAAATAATTCAAATCTTTATTAAATCTCATTTTAATTTTCCAAAAGAATATATACATATATTTAAAGATTTCATAAATTCTTGTTTACATTTTATATTACTTACATTTATACAACTTTTTAAAGAAAAATGATTTGGAAACAAATTTATACTTAATAGATAAACATACATACCTATTTATTAGTTCTTTAAAAGTAGAAAGATTTTCTATTAAATTCAATTTACTTATAAAACATTTATTACTGAATTTCAATTCCAAAATTTCTATTTAAAAGTACATATCATTATTTATTCTGGAAATTTTCGAATAAATTTACTAATAAATTCACAATTTAATTTCAAAAATTAAATTACTTACCAATTTAAATTTAATTTAAAAAAATAGGAATGTTACAATTTGCACAAGGTTATTGTCAAGAAGAAGGAATAGATTTTGATGAAGCCTTTGTACCCGAAGCAAGAATAGAAGCTATACGAATTTTACATGCTTTCGCTAATCATGATAATTTTATGTTATATCAAATGGATGTTAAAAGTGAATTTTTAAATGGTTTTATTAAAAACGGTATACATGCAGGACAACCCTACCTTTTGAAGATGAAAAACTACCTAATCATGTTTACAAAATAAAGAAGGCTTTGTATGGTCTAAACAGGCTCCAAGAGCTTGGTATGATAGATTTAAATCCTATCTATTACAATCAAACTTTAAACATGCAAAGTAAATGATAGTACATGTAGTGACCCATTTCTTCGACTCTCATAAATCGACACTAATACATTCTCTGTATTCACGTGCCGTAAATCCAAGTGCCGAAGAAGCGGATCATTAAGAGCAAGAAAGAAAATAAAGACAGAATAGAATCTCACTATATTATTTCAACAATAATATTTAAGCGGAAATTAAAATACATTTATCAGAGTTAAAAACATGGACAGTTATAAACCTTATCCTTACAAATGCGGAATACAATATTATTCAAGTGTTATGGAAATAGAAATAGATAACAAATCTTTGAAAAATCTTCTAACTCCATGCTTCAAGATCCATCCAGTTTTATTCTAAACTAAACCTGACTATTAGGCTGCCCGAGGAAAATTAGGGCACCCAGAATTTAAGGAAAGGGAAAAATAAACTCCGGGTCAGTCATGAGACTGGTGTGAGAACTCAAAATATGCATTTTGAAAACAAAAAGGTACCTCGTAAGACCACACCGCACATAAACACGCAACGGGATTTTACCTTATGATACCCAAAACATTCTACGTCAAAATACTTGATATTATTTTTATTGACATATCTTTGAAAACATTTTAAAGTAAACTTATTAATCTTAGCCGAAATTGTTACATTATTAAATTCCAACATACTAACCACAAATGCGGGTTCTACAAACAAACTTATAATGAACGGATTTCAACCTTCGAAAATCGACGCCAATACGTTTATTATATTGCGTGCCAACTAGTCAAGTACCGGAAACATCGTTCATTAGGGTAAGAAAGGAGATAGAAGATAATAAGAAACAAAACAAATTATAGAATCTCGCAACGCAACAGACTAACATATATTAATCAACATAATTCTTTGCAAATTCATTTCAAAAATGATACATTAGAGTTACACTAATACAATTTCTAACCTAGGACAGTTATAACTGCCTGTTCTTATACATCAGATATAAAGTACAGTTTACAGCGGAAACAAGATAATAAGTAACAATTGATGAAGCCTTCTGCTCCGAGCTTCTCCGAAATGCATCCGTGAAAAAAATCTGAACTACTTGGCTGCTCGTAAAAAATTGAGCACCCAAGAGTTTTAAGGAAAGAAAATAAAAATCAGGGTCAGACATGGGTCTGGTGTGAGTAAACTCAAACAACTTGATTATTACATTTTGAAACCTTTTAAAAATCAAAGGTAACTCGTAAAACCAGAACGCACATAAACACGGACGAGATTTTACCTTACGATAACCCAAACACTTTTATATAGAAAATCGGTGATATTATAATAATGTCTAAGGGTTCAAAATAAAATATTAAAATAGCTAGAATGCTTGCATCTCACATTCCAACATATTTGGTATACGGCTAAAACCGTACAGTGCTTATTGGAGAATGGATTCCATACAACGACTAGGCACCGGGGTACTATCCATCATAGTACACGTCTAGAAAATGTACCGAGGACCTCGCCTGGATTCCGTGCCAATACAAGACCGGCTTACCCCATACTGGATAGTATCGAATATGTCATCACCCCAGTTGCTTTGCAACCCTTTTTTATTGAGATCTCATGCACAACCAATCCATAAATATGTAGATGTATCTAAAAAGGTGACAACGTACCCTAATGGGTGCGATCCATTTAGCCTTGCTGCATCTCCCCTGATTTTCAGTCATTCCTGGTTGATGAGGCTTGAGGCTACGTTTACCTTTCAAGAAATTCACACTTAGAATGCTCATTGCCCTGTAATGACAATGTGTTGTTAGCATTCATCCGTACAAGTTCGTTCTGGGTCTGAATGAAACCGAAGACACTATTCCTACTACATCCATTTTGAAATCACCCTCAGGATTAGTAGCGATTAGCCCTTGCACTTTAGATCTCTATCTTGGATTCCATGCTCTTCACGTTGTCTTCACTTCAAAACGCATGAGTTGGATCGAAGTGGTTTGCGGATAACAAGTCTGATCCCGGTCTCTTCGAAATAACTTTCAATATTTTTGATAAACTCAACCTGGTTCTTTAGGAAATAAACAGAAAAAGATAAGAGCGGAGTTCACCTCCTAACCGTTTATGGACGGATTTACTTATCCTTTATCCTAGAAGAAGAAAAGAATTTATACGTACAATATAGCACCTTCGACGGTAACTATACCATATAATTCTCGTGCTTCCTCTAGATATTCCCAAAGTTACGTTTTAGGTCCAGATTTGATAGTCGATGATTTAACTATCAATTAAACAATAATCAAACAATGATTCAATTCCATATGGGATCTTCTAAGCCTTTATTAATTAACTTTAATTAATAAAATCACTTTATAAAACTCGATCAAAAGTTCCCTTTAAAAACACTTTTTACAAAACCCATAACATCCCTTTTATACTTAAAAGCTTTTGGAAAACTTTCCTCTTTCAAAATTCTATACTAAATGGCTAAGTAATTCCCTTCCCAAAATATCTTTTACTATAAAACACATTCACTTGTTCCTTATAAAAATAATTTTATAAGTTCACTTCACATTTCAAAACTTTTACGAAATTTTCAAATAGATTTAAAACTTTTTTTAAAATCTCTAAAATGGTTTATAAATTCTCTTTCTAATTCAAAAATATTTATAAAACTTCTTTATAAATCCTTTATAAAATATCATTTACAAAATATCTTTTGTAAACCACTTTAAGCATACTCTTGAGTAAAACCCCTTTGATACACAAGATATTAGTTAAAAATAACTTTATAGAAAACTTGAAATCATTCATGAACTTTAAACCCAAATTAATCGAAAAATTTAGGTTAATTCAAAAACACATTTTATAATTTCAAAAAAGGGCTTAGCAATCCATAGGGTACTAATTTAAGTTACCATTCCATTTCAATTCCAATTCACTTATCAGTTATTTTACATAAATCAACATATATGTAAATACAACTCAAATACAATAAGGGAATAACATGTCAATATGAACTAACTAGCATATACATGTCCAAATAACATTATAGCAGGATGATGATTTGTGCAGCTAAACAAATGTCCAAACAATTCAATCAATTCATAGCAGAACGGGGATTTATTCTACTAACATATGTCCACACAAATAAGCCAACCATCAATTTATTGTAGAATGGGGATTTATTTTGCTAACACATGTAACGACCCAGATTTTTAGTATCTGTTTTTAGAATATTAACTTGTGATGACCCGAAATTTTGGGCAATATAAATTTAATAATCTGTGTTAAAAATTAAATTGATTTGATAATCTTTGTAATAAAATCTGAATTAATTTAATAATCTAATTAAATAAATATTTAATTAGTGGATTTATGTTTCAAAAAGCTAATAAAATGTTTTCTATCTATAATATATATATATATATATTGTAAACAGATAAGTTTTGATTTAAAGTTTAATAAACAAATAAAATTTTGTTTTTTAAATTCTAATATACATTTTGATAATTTGGAAAATAATGATTTGATTTAATATAACTTTTCAAAGCTAGTTAATAAATAACTATATGGTTTGTAAATACTTAAGATAAATATAAATTGTTTAAATTATATCTTAGCTTAAGTTTAGATTTAAATATAGGGTTTTTCTAATATAGCTTGATAAATATGATTTGAAGTATATATATGTTTAAAATACAATTTTTCAAATGAATCATTAAGTCATTTTAGTAAGATAAGAAATAAGTAATTTATAATCTCTTTTGTAAATTATTTAAAATTGATAAGTGTGTTATCCTCAAACAATAAATATATTGTATTATTTTATATAAATAATAAATAGATTTTTAATAAAAAATAGAATTGTTATTTCAATTTGAATTTGTGTAGTTATATATATATATATATAACTTGATTTTAAAATTTGACTTTTGACTTTGGTTTGAATTTTAATTTAAAGTTTGGAAATTCAAAGATAGATATTTTAAATTGTTTTGGATTTTAAAATATATATATAAACTTTTATTTATAAATATAATTATTTTTGTTTCTTTAAAACAATTTTTATATAAATAAGTACTTAATAAATAAAGAAAAGGGTTTTATTTACTTTTTAATTAAATAAAAACAAATAAAATTACTTATAAGACAAATGTTAATATATTAAGTGGTATAATGACATGTGTTAAAGTTCTAAGCATGTTAAAACATGTGTTAAGTAATTAATTAATATAGATGACAAGTGTAGTTAAATTAAGTAACTAATGTAACAAATGTAAAAAATTAATTTAAGTGTCATATTATTTTTATTTTATTTTTCTTTTATTTTAAAATAAATCATCTTAACTTATATAGGCATGTTTTCTTCATTCCCTCATTCTTCTTTTCTAATCTTCATTTCTAGAAGCTAAGAAAAGAATTTCAACTGAACCAAAATTGAAAACAAATCAGTAACCAAATTACCCAAACAAAAATCATGTTCAAATTTGATTTTCAATTCTCAAACTCCTCACAAAAACCAGAATTTCAATTCAAGCATGCAAACCCTTCTTCAATCAAAAGCTTACCTGCATTTTTCAATTCTATTCATTTTCAAAATCAGACCAGTAACCATCTTCAAATCATTTACCTGAAATTAATTTTTGCAAATCATTTTCAAGATGTTCAAGTCCGCATACAACTGCAGTTTTAAACCAAGCCTGCCTGCAAGCATTTTCAAATGCAAATCTGTGAAGCATTTTCAAAAATCAAAAGCAGTCTGAACAAGTTTTTAAATTAAAGCATTTTAAAGCAAAGCATTCAAATTTAAAGTTTCAAATGCATCTGGAGTCAAGCCTGCATGCAAGTCTAAAACAACAGCAACTCAAGTTTATATCAAATTCAATGAAGATTTAGCATTTTAGTTTCAAGTTTTCAAAACAGTTTTCAAAGTAAAGGCTTCGTTCTCATTTGTTTCAGGTGAGTAACTTTTAAACTTAAAATAAATTTGGTTACATGCTAGTTTTCTGTGATAAATATTATATTGTGTATGTTTATCTTCTGTATATGAATGAATATATGAGTGTAGACTATTGTTTTATGTTACTTCAGTTTTTAGATTCCAGGTTCATAATTTAGTCAAAAATCAATTGCTCTTGAATCAACCTTTATTAGCATTTGGTCTTGAACAAAATATGATTGTTATATCATAGATTTTAGTTTTAAAATTTTTTTAAATAAAAACAATTGTGTATTATCTCTGTAAATTTAAATCATTAGTGCATGCTCAATAAAAGTAAAAACTCAAACATAATAATTTATAGGTTCAGGATTATAAATCGAATTCCTAAACTAAAATATGATTTTTAAAACTAGAATCAAAATTTTTAGCTAATTTTTGAATGAGCAGTTCTAGTTCATCAGAAAATAGGAATTGGGGGATTTTCTGGTGATCTATTTGATTTTGGAGGTCGGGCTTTCTTCTGATGATGGATGGGTGATCGGTGAATGGAGGAAAAATGGTGGAAGTGGTGGAAAATCACTGTGGAAGCAGTGGTGGTGGGATTTGATATGTAAACCTAGTTTTGGGTAGTGCAGCAGTTTTTAATCGGCATGGTTGCTTTAGATGATCGAGTGCTACAATATTTGAGGAGATGGTAGCTTGGGTGTTGAAGAAGGGATGGACGGAGTTTCAAAGCCTCCGATGGCCGGTGGTGTGAGGACGAAGAGTTTTCAGGTTTGGAGGGGTGTTCCAGTTTAGTTCTAGGTGGTGGTTAATATGTTCGATTTTGATTTCGAGGTGTTTGTGAGGTTCTGATGGTCGTTGTTTGATCTAAGGATGATCGACGACTTGCTCAAGGCAGTGGTGATGACCGGAGAGGGTCGGAGCCACCGTACATATGCACGGTGCAGTGGTTTGTGTCAGGTGATGTTTTGTTTAAGGGGATTGTGTACTCGAGTTTTACTCGAGTGATTTGATCATTTGCTCGAAGATAGTTTAGGGGGGACTCGAAGTAAATAGAAGAGGGGCTCGGGTATTAAGGTGGTTATAGGTTTCTCTGGAAACCTGTTTGTTTTCAAATTCAAATTCAGTTTTAAATTTGAAAGCAAGTTTTGAACAGAGTTTAAAACCCAAAATTTAAAGTATGGATTCAAGACTGAGTTTGAATCCAAGTTTTAAAATTTAATTAAATTTTATAAATTAAAATGTTTTAAACAACTTTAAAAGGGTTTAAATAGTTTAATTTAAAAGCAAAAATTTAAAATAAAAGTAGAGATTTAACCTAAGTTTAAATCTGGATTCAAATCCAAATTTGAATCTTAGTTTTGAAATAAAGGAAGTTTTTAAATTTAAATTGTTTTAAAACAACTTTGAATGTTTAAAGTATAATTTAAAATACGATTTGTATTTTAAAATGAATTTGGGTTTAAATTCCTTTAAACTTCTTTTATAAAATAAGAAATTCTTTAGCATAAGTTTTAAAGGGTTTTTAAATGTTTTTAAATTTGTTAAAGTTAAGTTTGACTTCATTTTTAAATCTTAAATTTAAAATGAAATTTGAAAACAAATTTAAAGTAAATTGTTTTAAATTGCTTTGTTAATGTTAATTTAATCATTAATAGAAATATTTTATTTTTAGTTAATACAGATTTAATGATTTTTGATTCATTAAATTAGTAAGGTAATTAAATGGATAATTATTAATTTATTTAATTAAGTAATTAAGGGTTTGAATAAATTAATTAAGGTTAAGTTAAGTAATTAAGATAATTAATTTGAAATTAATAATGATTAATTTGAGTTAATTATTTAGGAAAAGTAATTAATGAATTGTAAATAGTTAATGAAGATCGTTAACTTAAGATTATTTAATAATTAATTAATGTGATTAATTTTAATGATTAATTAGATTAATTAATTAAAGATAACCATTTATGGAAATTGGTTAAATATAATTACTTAATGAAAGTAAATAGAAGGAATTAATTACTCAAGGTAATTAATTTAGATAAATTTGATTAGTTTAAGTTGATTTATTAAGTTTAATTAATTTAGAATAATCACTTGATAATTTGATGAGTATAATTACTTGGTAAAGTAATCAATAATAATTACTGAATGTAATTAATTAAATGATGATTTGTTAAAGGAAGTAATTTGAGTATAATTACTTTGTGAAATTAATCAAGGGATTAATTAAGATAATTAATGAAGGCGTAATTAGTTGATTTAATGCAGTAATTAAGGGAGGTTAATTACTGGATGGGATTGATCAAGGGTGATTAATAATTATGGTTTAACTAAATGGCTAATTACTTAATGTAATTAATTTAAGTAGAATAAATAATTAAATAAGTAATTAGGGATCATAAATTTATATAATTAATGATGTAATTAAGGTTGATTAATTAAGATTAATTAATCAATAATAAGTGATTAATGAAGTATTTAATTAATGTAATTAATTATAATTAGTTAATTAATGAAGTAATTAAATGTTAATTACTGTTTTTGGTTAAGAATAATTAATTTGTGAAATTATTTAAAGGATAATTACTTGAGTTTAATTAAAGAATTGTTAATCAAGGTTGTTAATTATGGGGATTAATTAGAGGTTAATTTATTGATTGAATTGTAATAAATAAATGGTTATATAAGCAGGATTTATAGAATGAAGTAATTAATTTAATTTACTTTAAATTAATTAGAGATGAAATAATTGATTTAACCCATTTTAAATTAAATATAAATGGTGTGATTATTAATCCTTGTTTATATATGGATTATATAGATTTCTTTGAATGGTTTGACTCTCAGATATGAGATAAATAATGTTGTGTGATATGGATGCTTTGGTTGCATTGTGATGATAATATGAATTATCTATTTGCGATGATAATATGGAATATCTGTTTATGATGATAATGTTGATTATCTATTGTGATGATGTGAATTATGTATCTGTGTGTATATAGATAATTAAATTGAATTGTTTTAAACTTAAAACAACTTGGACCTAAAAGATAAGTTTTGGATTTCGATGAGACCGGGATCGGGTTTCCATATTTGGATATCCGAAAACCACATCGATCCAAATTAACGTTAGGTCATGAATTTCAAGTGAAGATGAAGATTCAGAGTGCAAGGGTTATCATCGTTAACTCTGAGGGTGATTCCAAAATGAGTGTACCGAGATAATGCCTTCGGTTTCGTTCGAACCCGGAACGAACTTGTATGGATTGAATGCTTTCAGAACATCGTCAGGTGGATGATGAGCATTCTAAGATAGATGTGTTCTATAAAGGTAATTGTAGCCTCAAGCCTCATTAACCGGAAATGGCTAAAACAGGGGAGGTACAGCAAGGCTAAGTGGGTCATGCCCAAGTAGGACGAGATTTTCCCCGTCTAGAAGTCCCATTATATTCGGCTGTGTGGGGCAGTTAATTAGCGACAACTGCAGGGGTTGTCTTGTTCGGGACTGTCCAGTAAGGGATGGTTCCGGCCTTGTGTTGCAGGGGATTGGGAGTAAGCCTCGTTATGGTGATCTAGGCCCCGTACTGTGACGGGCGGTACCCTAGTAGCCCTGCCATTGTATGGAATCCAAAATCCAATAAGTGCCAACAGTTTTGATTGTATTACCCACTTTTGTGGCTAGTAGCTGGAATTTAATCACGTAACAATTTCGGCTATTTTATATTTATTTGAAAACCCAAGACCTATTATAGTATCACCAGATTTCCTATCAAATGTTTTGGTTAGCGTAAGGTAAAAACTTTTCCATGTTTATGTGTGGGAAGTCTTACGTGATACCTTTCTTTTCCAAGGTTTTTTTCAAAAAGTTAAGCAACTTTAACCTATTACTCACACCAGACCCATGTCTGACCCAGAATTTATCTTCTGTTTTCTTAAACTCTTGGGTACTCAAATTTTTACGAGTAGCCAAGGGATTCAGGTTAGCTTTGACGAATTGTGGAGGAGCAATGGAGCAGGAGGCTTCAGCGTTGTAGATATTTATAGTGTTCTGCTGTGTGTTCTCTGAGTCATTTATTTGTGTTGTATTGAATTGTAATAACTAGATAGGTGTTTATAACTGTCTAGTATGTGATGTATAAGCTGTGTAACTCTGATAGATGATGTATACTATGTAATATTTATGTGACTAATATAATTTATTCGTTCCGCTGTTGAGATTCTGATGTTGTTTCTTCTTTCTTTCTCTTTTCTATCCCTTTCTTTCTTAATTCATGATACGTCTTTCTGGGCTAAGGAGGACGGGTCGTGACAGTTGGTATCAGAGCGCTAGGTTGAGTGAATACCTAGGCTTTGGAGTGATTTCTTTCTTAAGAGAGCGTAATTGTAATTTTGATATATATATATATATATATTTATCTATTTCTATCTATTTGTTGGGTTACCTGTTCGGGTTTTCCAATATAAGTTATAAAGGTAGATAAGGTAGTAGTGTGTGTAACACGACTACTACCATTGGTTGGAGTTTGAATGGTTGAGGTTGGAAGTGTATCTGTCGAGAAAGTAGACCTAATACCGTCTCGAGTGAGCTTTGCAGCTTGGTGTAAGGATTTCATCAATCTCTGAAGGAAACCTGTTAAGGTTCGGAGTCCATCTTTGAAGATGGATAAGTAGAGTTTGAATCTGTTAGTTGGCAGAAGAGAGTGATGGAATCTTGATACATCGGGAAGTAGTAATTGCATGGTGAAATGCAGTGACTATGGATGTTTCCGAAGATGTTTCTTTGGAACAAGTTTAAGGAAATGTGTCTGCTTCGGTATTGTGGCCGAGTTCAGCGGGATGTTTCTGTTTGTTTTAAGGTCCGAGTTTCTCGAAGAGCTTTGGATTAGGAAGTCTTTGGCTTTGGTGTCAGCAGTGCAGCTCGAAGTGTTTTGTGTGCTGGTAAGGAAGTTTTTTGGCTTAGCAGTTTTTTTTCTGGAGGTGGAGTTCAGAAGCAGCGGAGTGGATCCATTTCTTCGATGGATTGGATAGATAAGCGTAAGCTGTTCTGATTGGTAAAGAGAGAACAGTTTTCTTTGGATATTAGTATGGGTTGATCGCAAAAGTGACTTGCGATAGTTTGAGTGTTCTTTTGAGTTATTGAAGATTTTTCTAGATGTCTTCTGGGAAGACAGAGGTTTGTCTGTATCTGGAGTTGAGTTTTCTTATCGATTGGATTCTAGGAGTGATGTCGGTAGTTCAGCTTAGTAGAAGGATGGTTCCTAGAGATAGAGTTGGTGAAGCAGCTCGGGTTTTGGTGGAATTTCTGAGTTTTCTTTATGGATTTGTTGAATCATATTTCTGGAATGTGTTGTCCAGATTATGCTCGTGTTCATCATCAGCATTTCTCTTCTATTCCAGATCAGATTTGTGTAGCAGAAGCAGCTTGGGAGTGCATCTGTTTTGTCTTTTCTGGATAGGAGAAGTAAGTTCAGTCCTCTGTTGTTTGTGGAGTAGAGTTGTGTTCTAGGTTGATGGTTGATCTTGAGAGGATCATTTTGATGGGTTGTTTCTAGTCTAGTTTGTTTCTTGAGGCATCAGCAAGGGTTGAGCTGATTAGGAAGGATGTAGGCAGCCCAGGATCGTTAAAAGAATTTTGAGGATAAGAGACGAAGGAATTTGGATTCTGGAGTCGGAGATTTGATTTTGAGTAAGTTTTCTCCGATCCAAGGAGTTATCAGATTGGGTAAGTCTGGGAAGCTAGCTCCGAGGTATCTTGGATCTTTTCTGTGTTCTTGTGAGATAAGTGTTTGGTCCTCTGGGTTGAATTGCCAGTTTGGATAACTGAGATTCGATGTGTTTCACGTATCTCTGAGGAAGTACGTCTATCTCTGGTTGTGGAACAAACAGTTCAGGAGGTTTGGTAGTTGAGTCAGACTTAAGTGTAGTCTGATATCCTGCTTAGTTCTGTGGATCTAGAGGAGTAGTAGCTCTGTAGCTTAGTAGTGTTGATTCTTTTGATTCTGTAGGACGAGTATTCCGGTGTTTATACTTGGGAAACTCGAGGAAGTTATATTCAGTATTTTGTCTGAATAGTTAGATGTGTTTGATTGGATGAATTGGTTGCTATGGTTATTAGCAGATGATTGATATATGCTTGTGATTTAAAATTTAAAATCTTTGATGGGTTATTAAATTACCTTTGCTTTTAAATTTCAGGGACGAAATTTTTTTTAGGGGGGAGGAATGCGATGACCCGAAATTTTGGGCAATATAAATTTAGTAGTCTGTGTTAAAAATTAAATTGATTTGATAATCTTTGTAATAAAATCTGAATTAATTTAATAATCTAATTAAATAAATATTTAATTAGTGGATTTATCTTTCAAAAAGCTAATAAAATGTTTTCTATCTATAATATATATATGTGTGTGTATATTGTAAATAGATAAGTTTTGATTTGAAGTTTAATAAACAAATAAAATCTTGTTTTTTAAAATTCTAATATACATTTTGATAATTTGGAAAATTATGATTTACTTTAATATAACTTTTCAAAGCTAGTTAATAAATAACTATATGGTTTGTAAATACTTAAGATAAATATTAATTGTTTAAGTTATATCTTAGCTTAAGTTTAAATTTAAATACAAGGTTTATTTTTTTTAAATATAGCTTGATAAATATGATTTGAAGTATATATAAGTTTAAAATACAATTTTTCAAATGAAACATTAAGTCATTTTAGTAAGATAAGAAATAAGTAATTTATAATCTCTTTTGTAAATTATTTAAAATTGATAACTCCTCAAATAATAAATACAATGTATTGTTTTATACAAATAATAAATAGATTTTTTATAAAAAAATAGAATTGTTATTTCAATTCGAATTAGTGTAGTTATATATATATATAACTTGATTTTAAAATTTGACTTTTGACTTTGGTTTGAATTTTAATTTAAAATTTGGAAATTCAAAGATAGATATTTTAAATTGTTTTGGATTTTAAAATATATGTATAAACTTTTATTTATAAATATAATTAGTTTTGTTTCTTTAAAACAATTTTTATATAAATAAGTACTTAATAAATAAAGAAAAGGGTTTTATTTACTTTTTAATTAAATAAAAACAAATAAAATTACTTATAAGACAAATGTTAATATATTAAGTGGTATAATGACATGTGTTAAAGTTCTAAGCATGTTAAAACATGTGTTAAGTAATTAATTAATATAGATGACAAGTGTAGTTAAATTAAGTAACTAACGTAACAAATGTAAAAAATTAATTTAAGTGTCATATTATTTTTATTTTATTTTTCTTTTTTGTTTTAAAATAAATCATCTTAACTTATATAAGCGTGTTTTCTTCATTCCCTCATTCTTCTTTTCTAATCTTCATTTTCAGAAGCTAAGAAAAAAATTTCAGCTGAACCAAAATTGAAAACAAATCAGTAACCAAATTACTCAAACAAAAATCATGTTCAAATTTGATTTTCAATTCTCAAACTCCTCACAAAAACCAGAATTTCAATTCAAGCATGCAAACCCTTCTTCAATCAAAAGCTTACCTGCATTTTTCAATTCTATTCATTTTCAAAATCAGACCAGTAACCATCTTCAAATCATTTACCTGAAATTAATTTTTGCAAATTATTTTCAAGATGTTCAAGTCTGCATACAACTGCAGTTTTGAACCAAGCCTGCCTGCAAGCATTTTCAAACGCAAATCTTTGAAGCATTTTCAAAAATCAAAAGCAGTCTGAACAAGTTTTTAAATTAAATCATTTTAATGCAAAGCATTCAAATTTAAAGTTTCAAATGCATCTGGAGTCAAGCCTGCATGCAAGTCTAAAACAACAACAACTCAAGTTTATATCAAATTCAATGAAGATTTGGCATTTCAGTTTCAAGTTTTCATAACAGTTTTCAAAGTAAAGGCTCTGTTCTCATTTGTTTCAGGTGAGTAACTTTTAAACTTAAAATAAATTTGGTTACATGCTAGTTTTCTGTGATAAATATTATATTGTGTATGTTTATCTTCGGTATATGAACGAATATATGAGTGTAGACTGTTGTTTTATGTTACTTCAGTTTTTAGATTCCAGGTTCATAATTTAGTCAAAAATCAATTGCTCTTGAATCAACCTTTATTAGCATTTGTGTCTTGAACAAAATATGATTGTTATATCATAGATTTTAGTTTTAAAATTTGTTTAAATAAAAACAATTGTGTATTATCTCTATAAATTTAAATCATTAGTGCAAGCTCAATAAAAGTAAAAACTCAAACATAATAATTTATAGGTTTAGGATTATAAATCGAATTCCTAAACTAAAATATGATTTTTAAAACTAGAATCAAAATTTTTAGCTAAGTTTTGAATGAGCAGTTCTAGTTCATCAGAAAATAGGAATTGGGGGATTTTATGGTGATCTATATTATTTTGGAGGTCGGTCTTTCTTCTGATGATGGATGGGTGATCAGTGAGTGGAGGAAAAATGGTGGAAGTGGTGGAAAATCACTGTGGAAGCAGTGGTGGTGGGATTTGATATGCAAACCTAGTTTTGGGTAGTGCAGCAGTTTTTGATCGGCATGGTTGCTTTAGATGATCGAGTGCTACAATATTTGAGGAGATGGTAGCTTGGGTGTTGAAGAAGGGATGGACGGAGTTTCAAAGCCTCCGATGGCCTGTGGTGTGAGGACGAAGAGTTTTCAGGTTTGGAGGGGTGTTCCAGTTTAGTTCCAGGTGGTGGTTAATATATTCGATTTTGATTTCGAGGTGTTTGTGAGGTTCTGATGGTCGTTGTTTGATCTAAGGATGATCGACGACTTGCTCAAGGCAGTGGTGATGACCGGAGAGGGTCGGAGCAACCGTGCATATGCACGGTGCAGTGGTTTGTGTCAGGTGATGTTTTGTTTAAGGGGATTGTGTACTCGAGTTTTACTCGAGTGATTTGATCATTTGCTCGAAGATAGTTTAGGTGGGACTCGAAGTAAATAGAAGAGGGGCTCGGGTATTAAGGTGGTTACAGGTTTCTCTGGAAACCTTTTTGTTTTCAAATTCAAATTTAGTTTTAAATTTGAAAGCAAGTTTGAACAAAGTTTAAAACCCAAAATTTAAAGTATGGATTCCAAAATGAGTTTGAATCCTAGTTTTAAAATTTAATTAAATTTTATAAATTAAAATGTTTTAAACAACTTTAAAAGGGTTTAAATAGTTTAATTTAAAAGTAAAGCTTTAAAATAAAAGTAGAGATTTAACCTAAGTTTAAATTTGGATTCAAATCCAAATTTGAATCTTAGTTCTGAAATAAAGGAAGTTTTTAAAATTAAATTGTTTTAAAACAACTTTGAATGTTTAAGGTATAATTTAAAATATGATCTGTACTTTAAAATGAATTTGGGTTTAAATTCCTTTAAACTTCTTTTATAAAATAAGAAATTCTTTAGCATAAGTTTTAAAGGGTTTTTAAATGTTTTTAAATTTGTTAAAGTTAAGTTTGACTTCATTTTAAATCTTAAATTTAAAATGAAATTTGAAAACAAATTTAAAGTAAATTGTTTTAAATTGCTTTGTTAATGATAATCTAATTATTAATAAGAAATGTTTTTATTTTTTGTTAATACAGATTTAATGAGTTTTGATTCATTAAATTAGTAAGGTAATTAAATGGATAATTAATTAATTTATTTAATTAAGTAATTAAGGGTTTGAATAAATTAATTAAAGTTAAGTTAAGTAATTAAGATAATTAATTTGATTATTAATTTGAGTTAATTATTTAGGAAAAGTAATTAATGAATTGTAAATAGTTAATGAAGTTCGTTAACTTAAGATTATTTAATAATTAATTAAAGTGATTAATTTTAATGATTAATTAGATTAATTAATTAAAGATAATCATTTATGGAAATTGGTTAAATATAATTACTTAATGAAAGTAAATAAAAGGAATCAATTACTTAAGGTAATTAATTTAGATAAATTTGATTAGTTTAAGTTAATTAATTAAGTTTAATTTATTTAGAATAATCACTTGATAATTTAATGAGTATAATTACTTGGTAAAGTAATTAATAGACAATTACTGGATGTAATTAATTAAATGATGATTTGTTAAATGAAGTAATTTGAGTATAATTACTTTGTGAAATTAATCAAGGGATTAATTAAGATAATTAATGAAGGGGTGTTTAGTTGATTTAATGCAGTAATTAAGGGAAGTTAATTACTGGATGGGATTGATCATGCGTGATTAATAATTATGGTTTAATTAAATGGCTAATTACTTAATGTAATTAATTTAAATAGAATAAATAATTAAAGAAGTAATTAGAGATCATAAATTTATACAATTAATGATGTAATTAAGGTTGATTAATTAAGATTAATTAATCAATAATGAGTGATTAATGAAGTAATTAATTAATGTAATTAATTAAGAATTAATGTAATTAATTATAGTTAGTTAATTAATATAGTAATTAAAGGTTAATTACTGTTTTTGGTTAAGAATAATTAATTTATGAAATTAATTAAAGGATAATTACTTGAATGTAATTAAAGGATAATTAATCAAGGGTGATTAATTAGAGGTTGATTAATTGATTGAACTGTAATAAATAAATGGTTAGATAAGCAGGATTTATAGAATGAAGTAATTTATTTAATTTACTTTAAATTAATTAGGGATGAAATAATTAATTTAATTCATTTTAAATTAAATATAAATGGTGTGATTATTAATCCTTGTTTATATATGGATGATATAGATTTCTGTGAATGTTTTGAATCTCAGATATGAGATAAATAATGTTGTGTGACATAGATGCTTTGGTTGCATTGTGATGATAATATGAATTATCTATTTGTGATGATAATATTGATTATCTGTTTATGATGATAATGTTGATTATCTATTGTGATGATGTGAATTATGTATCTGTGTGTATACAGATAATTAAATTGAATTGTTTTAAACTTAAAACAACTTGGACCTAAAAGATAAATTTTGGATTTCGATGAGACCGGGATAGGGTTTCCATATTTGGATATCCAAAAACCACATCGATCCAAATTAACGATAGGTCATGAATTTCAAGTGAAGATGAAGATTTAGAGTGCAAGGGCTATCGTCGTTAACTCTGAGGGTGATTCCAAAATGAGTGTAACGAGATAATGCCTTCGGTGTCGTTCGAACCCGGAATGAACTTGTATGGATTGAATGCTTTCAGAATATCGTCTGGTGGACGATGAGCATTCTAAGATAGATGTGTTCTATAAAGGTAATCGTAGCCTCAAGCCTCATCAACCGGGAATGGCTAAAACAGGGGAGGTGCAGCAAGGCTAAGTGGGTCATGCCCAAGTAGGACAAGATTTCCCCCTGTCTGAAAGTCCCTTTATATTCGGCTGTGTGGGGCAGTTGATTCGCGACAACTGCCGGGGTTGTCTTGTTCGGGACCGTCCAGTAAGGGATGGTTCTGGCCTTGTGTTGCAGGGGATTGGGAGTAATCCTCGGTATGGTGATCTAGGCCCCGTACTGTGACGGACGGTACCCCAGTAGCCCTGCCATTGTATGGAATCCAAAATCCAATAAGTGCCAGCAGTTTTGATTGTATTACCCCCTTTTGTGGCTAGTAGCTGGAATTTAATCATGTAACAATTTCGGCTATTTCATATTTATTTGAAAACCCTAGACCTATTATAATATCACCGGATTTCCTATCAAATGTTTTGGTTAGCGTAAGGTAAAAACTTTTCCATGTTTATGTGTGGGAAGTCTTACGTGATACCTTTCTTTTCAAAGGTTTTTTCAAAAAGTTAAGCAACTTTAACCTAATACTCACACCAGACCCATGTCTGACCCGGAATTTATCTTCTGTTTTCTTAAACTCTTGGGTACTCAAATTTTTACGAGTAGCCAAGGGATTCAGGTTAGCTTTGACGAATTGTGGAGGAGCAATGGAGCAGGAGGCTTCAGCGTTGTAGATATTTATAGTGTTCCGCTGTGTGTTCTCTGAGTCATTTATTTGTGTTGTATTGAATTGTAATAACTAGACAGGTGTTTATAACTGTCTAGTATTAGATGTATAAGCTATGTAACTCTGATAGATGATGTATGCTATGTAATATTTATGTGATTAATATAATTTATTCATTCCACTATTGAGATTCTGATGTTGTTTCTTCTTTCTTTCTCTTTTCTATCCCTTTCTTTCTTAATTCATGATACGTCTTTCTGGGCTAAGGAGGACGGGTCGTGACAGTTGGTATCAGAGCGCTAGGTTGAGTGAATACCTAGGCTTTGGAGTGATTTCTTTCTTGAGAGAGCGTAATTGTAATTTTGATATATATCTATATATATATATTTATCTATTTCTATCTATTTGTTGGGTTACCTGTTCGGGTTTTCCAATATAAGTTATAAAGGTAGATAAGGTAGTAGTGTGTGTAACACGACTACTACCATTGGTTGGAGTTTGAATGGTTGAGGTTGGAAGTGTATCTGTTGAGAAAGTAGACCTAATACCGTCTCGAGTGAGCTTTGCAGCTTGGTGTAAGGATTTCATCAATCTCTGAAGGAAACCTGTTAAGGTTCGGAGTCCATCTTTGAAGATGGATAAGTAGAGTTTGAATCTGTTAGTTGGCAGAAGAGAGTGATGGAATCTTGATACATCGGGAAGTAGTAATTGCATGGTGAAATGCAGTGACTATGGATGTTTCCGAAGATGTTTCTTTGGAACAAGTTTAAGGAAATGTGTCTGCTTCAGTATTGTGGCCGAGTTCAGCAGGATGTTTCTGTTTGTTTTAAGGTCCGAGTTTCTCGAAGAGCTTTGGATTAGTAAGTCTTTGGCTTTGGCGTCAGCAGTGCAGCTCGAAGTGTTCTGTGTGTCGGTAAGGAAGTTTTCTGGCTTAGCAGTTTTTTTCTTCTGAAGGTGGAGTTCAGAAGCAGCGGAGTGGATCCATTTCTTCGATGGATTGGCTAGACAAGCGTAAGCTGTTCTGATTGGCAAAGAGAGAACAGTTTTCTTTGGATATTAGTATTGTTTGATCACAAAAGTGACTTGCGATAGTTTGAGTATTCTTTTGAGTTGTTGAAGATTTTTCTGGTTGTCTTCTGGGAAGACAGAGGTTTGTCTGTATCTGGAGATTGAGTTTTCTTATGGAATGGATTCTAGGAGTGATGTTGGTAGTTTAGCTTAGTAGAAGGATGGTTCCTAGAGATAGAGTTGGTGAAGCAACTCGGGTTTTGGTGGAATTTCTGAGTTTTCTTTATGGATTTTTTGAATCATATTTCTGGAATGTGTTGTCCAGATTGTGCTCGTGTTCATCATCAGCATTTCTCTTCTATTCCAGATCAGAGTTGTGTAGCAGAAGCAGCTTGGGAGTGCATCTGTTTTGTCTTTTCCGGATAGAAGAAATAAGTTCAGTCTTCTGTTGTTTATGGAGTAGAGTTGTGTTCTTGGTTGATGGTTGATCTTGAGAGGATCATTTTGATGGGTTGTTTCTAGTCTAGTTTGTTTCTTGAGGCATCAGCAAGGGTTGAGATGATCAGGAAGGATGTAGGTGGCCCAGGATTATTAGAAGAATTTTGAGGATAAGAGACGAAGGAATTTGGATTCTGGAGTCGGAGATTTGATTTTGAGTAAGTTTTCTCCGATCCAAGGAGCTATTAGATTGGGTAAGTCTGGGAAGCTAGCTCCGAGGTATCTTGGATCTTTTCTGTGTTCTTGTGAGAATAAGTGTTTGGTCCTCTGGGTTGAATTGCCAGTTTGGATAACTGAGATTCGATGTGTTTCACGTATCTCTGAGGAAGTACGTCTATCTCTGGTTGTGGAACAAACAATTCAGGAGGTTTGGTAGTTGAGTCAGACTTGAGTGTAGTCTGATATCCTGCTTAGTTCTGTAGATCTAGAGGAGTAGTAGCCCTGTAGCTTAGTAGTGTTGATTCTTTTGATTCTGTAGGGCGAGTATTCCGGTGTTTATACTTGGGAAACTCGAGGAAGTTATATTCAGTATTTTGTCTGAATAGTTAGATTTGTTTGATTGGATGAATTGGTTGCTATGGTTGTTAGCATATGATTGATATATGCTTGTGATTTAAAATTTAAAATCTTTGATGGGTTATTCAATTACCTTTGCTTTTAAATTTCAGGGACGAAATTCTTTTGAGGGGGGAGGAATGTGATGACCCGAAATTTTGGGCAATATAAATTTAATAATCTGTGTTAAAAATTAAATTGATTTGATAATCTTTGTAATAAAATCTGAATTAATTTAATAATCTAATTAAATAAATATTTAATTAGTGGATTTATCTTTCAAAAAGCTAATAAAATGTTTTCTATCTATAATATATATATGTATATATATTGTAAATAGATAAGTTTTGATTTGAAGTTTAATAAACAAATAAAATCTTGTTTTTTAAATTCTAATATACATTTTGATAATTTGGAAAATTATGATTTAATTTAATATAACTTTTCAAAGCTAGTTAATAAATAACTATATGGTTTGTAAATACTTAAGATAAATATTAATTGTTTAAATTATATCTTAGCTTAAGTTTAAATTTAAATACAAGGTTTATTTTTTTTAAATATAGCTTGATAAATATGATTTGAAGTATATATAAGTTTAAAATAAAAAATTTCAAATGAAACATTAAGTCATTTTGGTAAGATAAGAAATAAGTAATCTATAATCTCTTTTGTAAATTATTTAAAATTGATAAATGTGTTATCCTCAAATAATAAATACAATGTATTGTTTTATATAAATAATAAATAGATTTTTAATAAAAAAAATAGAATTGTTATTTCAATTTGAATCTATGTAGTTATATATATATATAACTTGATTTTAAAATTTGACTTTTGACTTTGGTTTGAATTTTAATTTAAAGTTTGGAAATTCAAAGATAGATATTTTAAATTGTTTTGGATTTTAAAATATATGTATAAACTTTTATTTATAAATATAATTAGTTTTGTTTCTTTAAAACAATTTTTATATAAATAAGTACTTAATAAATAAAGAAAAGGGTTTTATTTACTTTTTAATTAAATAAAAACAAATAAAATTACTTATAAGACAAATGTTAATATATTAAGTGGTATAATGATATGTGTTAAAGTTCTAAGCATGTTAAAACATGTGTTAAGTAATTAATTAATATAGATGACAAGTGTAGTTAAATTAAGTAACTAATGTAACAAATGTAAAAAATTAATTTAAGTGTCATATTATTTTTATTTTATTTTTCTTTTATTTTAAAATAAATCATCTTAACTTATATAGGCATGTTTTCTTCATTCCCTCATTCTTCTTTTCTAATCTTCATTTCTAGAAGCTAAGAAAAGAATTTCAGCTGAACCAAAATTGAAAACAAATCAGTAACCAAATTACTCAAACAAAAATCATGTTCAAATTTGATTTTCAATTCTCAAACTCCTCACAAAAACCAGAATTTCAATTCAAGCATGCAAACCCTTCTTCAATCAAAAGCTTACCTGCATTTTTCAATTCTATTCATTTTCAAAATCAGACCAGTAACCATCTTCAAATCATTTACCTGAAATTAATTTTTGCAAATCATTTTCAAGATGGTCGTTGTTTGATCTAAGGATTATCGACGACTTGCTCAAGGCAGTGGTGATGACCGGAGAGGGTCGGAGCCACCGTGCATATGCACGGTGCAGTGGTTTGTGTCAGGTGATGTTTTGTTTAAGGGGATCGTGTACTCGAGTTTTACTCGAGTGATTTGATCATTTGATCGAAGATAGTTTAGGTGGGACTCGAAGTAAATAGAAGAGGGGCTCGGGTATTATGGTGGTTACAGGTTTCTCTGGAAACCTATTTGTTTTCAAATTCAATTTAGTTTTAAATTTGAAAGCAAGTTTTGAACAGAGTTTAAAACTCAAAATTTAAAGTATGGATTCCAAAATGAGTTTGAATCCTAGTTTTAAAATTTAATTAAATTTTATAAATTAAAATGTTTTAAACAACTTTAAAAGGGTTTAAATAGTTTAATTTAAAAGTAAAGCTTTAAAATAAAAGTAGAGATTTAACCTAAGTTTAAATCTGGATTCAAATCCAAATTTGAATCTTAGTTTTGAAAGAAAGGAAGTTTTTCAAATTAAATTGTTTTAAAACAACTTTGAATGTTTAAGGTATAATTTAAAATATGATCTGTACTTTAAAATGAATTTGGGTTTAAATTCCTTTAAACTTCTTTTATAAAATAAGAAATTCTTTAGCATAAGTTTGAAAGGGTTTTTAAATGTTTTTAAATTTGTTAAAGTTAAGTTTGACTTCATTTTAAATCTTAAATTTAAAATGAAATTTGAAAACAAATTTAAAATAAATTGTTTTAAATTGCTTTGTTAATGATAATCTAACCATTAATAAGAAATGTTTTTATTTTTAGTTAATACAGATTTAATGAGTTTTGATTCATTAAATAAGTAAGGTAATTAAATGGATAATTAATTAATTTATTTAATTAAGTAATTAAGGGTTTGAATAAATTAATTAAGGTTAAGTTAAGTAATTAAGATAATTAATTTGAAATTAATAATGATTAATTTGAGTTAATTATTTAGGAAAAGTAATTAATGAATTGTAAATAGTTAATGAAGATCGTTAACTTAAGATTATTTAATAATTAATTAATGTGATTAATTTTAATGATTAATTAGATTAATTAATTAAAGATAATCATTTATGGAAATTGGTTAAATATAATTACTAAATGAAAGTAAATAAAAGGAATTAATTACTCAGGGTAATTAATTTAGATAAATTTGATTAGTTTAAGTTAATTAATTAAGTTTAATTAATTTAGAATAATCACTTGATAATTTGATGAGTATAATTACTTGGTAAAGTAATTAATAGACAATTACTGGATGTAATTAATTAAATGATGATTTGTTAAAGGAAGTAATTTGAGTATAATTACTTTGTGAAATCAATCAAGGGATTAATTAAGATAATTAATGAAGGGGTGATTAGTTGATTTAATGCAGTAATTAAGGGAAGTTAATTACTGGATGGGATTGATCAAGGGTGATTAATAATTATGGTTTAATTAAATGGCTAATTACTTAATGTAATTAATTTAAATAGAATAAAAAATTAAAGAAGTAATTAGGGATCATAAATTTATACAATTAATAATGTAATTAAGGTTGATTAATTAAGATTAATTAATCGATAATAAGTGATTAATGAAGTAATTAATTAATGCAATTAATTAAGAATTAATGTAATTAATTATAGTTAGTTAATTAATAAAATAATTAAAGCTTAATTACTGTTTTTGGTTAAGAATGATTAATTTATGAAATTAATTAAAGGATAATTACTTGAATGTAATTAAAGGATAATTAATCAAGGGTGGTTAATTAGAGGTTGATTAATTGATTGAATTGTAATAAATAAATGGTTAGATAAGCAGGATTTATAGAATGAAGTAATTTATTTAATTTACTTTAAATTAATTAGGGATGAAATAATTAATTTAATTCATTTTAAATTAAATGTAAATGGTGTGATTATTAATCCTTGTTTATATATGGATGATATAGATTTCTTTGAATGGTTTGAATCTCAGATATGAGATAAATAATGTTGTGTGACATAGATGCTTTGGTTGCATTGTGATGATAATATGAATTATCTATTTGTGATGATAATATGGAGCATCTGTTTATGATGATAATGTTGATTATTTATTGTGATGATGTGAATTATGTATCTGTGTGTATACAGATAATTAAATTGAATTGTTTTAAACTTAAAACAACTTGGACCTAAAAGATAAATTTTGGATTTCGATGAGACCGGGATCGGGTTTCCATATTTGGATATCCGAAAACCACATCGATCTAAATTAACGATAGGTCATGAATTTCAAGTGAAGATGAAGATTTAGAGTGCAAGGGCTATCGTCCTTAACTCTGAGGGTGATTCCATAATGAGTGTAACGAGATAATGCCTTTGGTTTCGTTCGAACCCGGAACGAACTTGTATGGATTGAATGCTTTCAGAACATCGTCAGGTGGACGATGAGCATTCTAAGATAGATGTGTTCTATAAAGGTAATCGTAGCCTCAAGCCTCATCAACTGGGAATGGCTTAAACAGGGGAGATGCAGCAAGGCTAAGTGGGTCATGCCCGAGTAGGACGAGATTTTCCCCTGTCTAGAAGTCCCTTTATATTCGGCTGTGTGGGGCAGTTGATTCGCGACAACTGTCGGGGTTGTCTTGTTTGGGACTGTCCAGTAAGGGATGGTTCCGACCTTGTGTTGCAAGGGATTGGGAGTAATCCTCGGTATGGTGATCTAGGCCTCGTAATGTGACGGACGGTACCCCAGTAGCCCTGCCATTGTATGGAATCCAAAATCCAATAAGTGCCAGCAGTTTTGATTGTATTACCCACTTTTGTGGCTAGTAGCTGGAATTTAATCATGTAACAATTTCGATTATTTCATATTTATTTGAAAACCCTAGACCTATTATAATATCACCGGATTTCCTATCAAATGTTTTGGTTAGCGTAAGGTAAAAACTTTTCCATGTTTATGTGTGGGAAGTCTTACGTGATACCTTTCTTTTCAAAGGTTTTTTCAAAAAGTTAAGCAACTTTAACCTATTACTCACACCAGACCCATGTCTGACCCGGAATTTATCTTCTGTTTTCTTAAACTCTTGGGTACTCAAATTTTTACGAGTAGCTAAGGGATACAGGTTAGCTTTGATGAATTGTGGAGGAGCAATGGAGCAGGAGGCTTCAGCGTTGTAGATATTTATAGTGTTCCGCTGTGTGTTCTCTGAGTCATTTATTTGTGTTGTATTGAATTGTAATAACTAGACAGGTGTTTATAACTGTCTAGTATGTGATGTATAAGCTGTGTAACTCTGATAGATGTTGTATACTATGTAATATTTATGCGATTAATATAATTTATTCATTCCGCTGTTGAGATTCTGATGTTGTTTCTTCTTTCTTATCTTTTTTTTCTATCCCTTTCTTTCTTAATTCATGATACTCTTTCTGGGTTAAGGAAGACGGGTCATGACTTAACTAATTTTAAATATTGAAATATTAATTTTTTAAGTCGATTAAATAAATTTTTCTGATATTGAAAATATCTGAATCTATGAATTTGGAAACTATACAAAAATTTTCAAAATGCTAATTTTTGAATATGATAAAAATATATGTATGTATATGTATAGCTTCACGATTAAAAACTTATGATAAAAATATCTACTTATATGTGTATATACATACAAGCTTCATGATGGAATATTTCAAACTTATGATGACTAAAATATGTATATGTATATATGTTCATAAAATATTGTATATGTAAATATGTAAAAATGTAAATAGGTATATGATAAAAATATGTATATGTGAATAAATATGTCTATATATATATATGTAAATATATACATATGAAGAATCATCATGGAAAACATCAATTCAAGCCCACAAAACATACAATCAAGTATACCATAAAATCATATCAACACATATAAAATCATATCACCCAAAAATCAAATAACCCATAACAGCCTCATAGCATGAGAAAATAAAATCGAAACAAAAAATAAAATGTGAAGCCTGTACATGAGAAAAGCAGCCAGCCTATGTATGTGCATAGCCCCTAGCATTGCACTGTACATTTTCCATTCCTCTATATATATACATATATATGTACGTACGTACATACATACGTGTGTGTGTGTGTGTGTATACATAGCCACATTTGTTCATGGGTTCACTTATGAAAGAAAACAAAAGATCTGCCATTAAGAGAAAAAAAAGAATCAGCCATTAAACATAAAAGATCAAGACATACAAAAGCTTGAAGTAAGAGAAAACAAGGCAATGTGTTCATCCGTGTTTAAAGCAGTGTTCATCATTTTGTTACGGTGAGTAAAACATCTCTGTCTGTTTACTGGATAATATATACATATACATATATTAATGTGATTTTGAATGAATCTATTATCTATATCAAATGTATATGTGATTGTTGCATGTATATGCATATGTGTGTTAGACATGAGTATTTCCACCTGTAACTCAAATACTATACTTCTTCCAAGCTTCTCTGTACATATTTGTTTTTTTAAATACAGTTAAAACCTTAACTTTAAAAATAAATATATAATCATTCATTTAGCTTTACAACTTGAGACCAAAACAAAAACTATTTTTTTAGTGTTAAAATTATTTCACATAATTCTAGGAAGTAGAGAGAGAGAAATCGACATTTAATAGTGAATGGGTCATATAGGGTCGAGATTTGACTTTCATAAATTAATAAATGGATTACACAGTTGTAATCGTTGTCGAAAAACTAAAATTTTAAAAGTGGTATGAGAATTTTTAGTATGGTATGGAGTGAGAATTTTGGAGACGATCAGAATTGGGGGAAATGCAAATTTCAGGTGACGTGGTCGATGTTGTAGCATGGCGTTGGATGTAGAGGTGGCAAGGTTAATGGAGCATTGGGGAAAAAATAGCGCAATAATTTTTAATGGCTCATGGAGGCTAGACAAGGTCGAAGTAGGGTTTTATGGTGGTTTGGGTTTGGTTGCAGGTTCATGGCAATGTGTAACTACGGGGCAATTTTCGACCTGGAAAATCGACACTAATATGTCTGCTGTATAGAGAGCCGAGCAGTCGAATGCTGGAAATACCAAGTTGTCAGGGTTAAGAAGAAAGATATAGAAGAAGAATAGAAATAACAGCACAGAATCTCACAATCACAGCGGAACAAAATATAATATACAATAACAGCATTTTAATACAAAGAAAAGCTGTAACCGTTAATACACATACAAGTTATCAGAGTACAATCATTAACAGTTAAATTTGGACAGTTATAATAACTCGTCCCCAACTGCTGTTCGTACAACCTACAATACACAACAAAATATAGTCAAATACGTCTCTACCATCCAGCTCATCTCCTGAGCTCCATAAGCCTCCTAACCTGAAATTCTGTAATACTCGATCTGACCCGAGCATTACAATAAAGTAACACCCGAGTCAGGCTGGAAACCAGCATGAGTAAATTCACTTAATTTGAAGTATATTTAAGTTATAAAAACTTTTTTTAAAACCAAGGTAACTCGTACAACACGACAAGTTTTATCTAATTACAATCAAAACACTTTTACAGTAATCCACTAATATTGCAATAGGGTCTAAAGTACAATACTTATTTAAAATAGTTGAATTTGTGAAAATTAATCCAATTCCAGTCTATTAAACTCTATAATCAAGCACGTAAAGGTTTGGAGTGATTATTAATTTGAGGCGGTTCCGGATAACACTGATATACGGTTCCGGTCTATGCGAATCTAGGATAAAAAGTAAATTGTATAAAATAAACACTTTATTATTAGGTGACAATATTTAAATATGGGAATTTATTACAAATTTTTATTCAAATAAACCGTAACATCATTTTTTTTCTAGCTATTTTAACCTATCAGACCACTTGATGGCATAAACAAAAATAATTTTTGAATAACTATCAAATAAAAATATGCCCAAACCTAGGCCGTTACTAGTTTAATGATTAACAGTTAAGACTAAACAATTTAGCAACTCGGAATTTTGTTAACTTCAATTACTAAAACCATTTATTTTATTATTAACCCAACAATTATAAATTAAAGAAATTTTAAAACAATTTAATTTAATTAATTAAGAATTTAATTAATTACTTTCTTTAATTCTTATAGATAATTAAATCTTACCTTTCACAAAATAAATTTAACTTAAACATTAGGAGGTAGGATCTACAAGGCAAAGGGTTTTCGTGTTGATTGAATTTATAATGTAAATCGAATTTGTTTTTTTTAATTTAATATATATATATATATATATCCATTTCCTCTCCTCTTCTATTTCCTTTCTTTTCTATTTCCTTTTATTTTTATCTTCACTTTCTATTTTCTTCGGCCCATTGCCCTTCCCTCACCAGCCCATTCTTCCCCTTTTCCTTCTTTTCTTCCTTCCAGATTCTTTTCCCTCCAATTTTCTTCTTGCTTTTTTATTCTTCGAACAACTCAGGTGCATACAACCACCGTGCATATGCACACACGCCACCGACGCCTTCCCCTAGACTTCGATCATTGCCCTAGTCATTTACGACCTTACGAACCCACTGACCATCTTAATGTCCCACAACAAACCCAGATTCAAAAATCGAACCCAAATCCACCTCCAGGAATGAAACCGATTCCCTATCGCCGCCTCGTCCAGCCACCTCTATCCATCGGAATTTCCCAAAACTCATCAGCAGCCTCGCCGTGACCTCTTGTTCCCTTTTGCCCCCATACCGCATCCCCATATCTCCTCCTCGTTGCTGCCATCACTACATAATCGTAACCACCCAAAAACTCGACCCTTAACCCTATATCAACCTCGTCCAGCCATCACGCCACTCAATAAAATAACCCACCATTTTTCCTGAGTTTCCCCTCCCACGAGCTTCCTTCTGGCCAAGCCCCGACCGTAGACGTTGCTTGACTCGACGTATTTTGATCAAAGACCAAATCCCATTCATCTCCTTCTATCTCAACATATACGCACTTAAAAATCGTGAAACCACCTTCAAAAATCACCTTTTCCGACGACGAACACCTTTACATAAGCAAAAACCCAAATCATGATACTCGAATTCTTTTCCTTTTTGTTTACTTACAGTAAAAATATCCTTTTCAACCTCTGTGCATCATAATTCTCATTAAACCAATTTTCAAAATAAAGTACAGTCGAAAAAAACACCTTTCCTTTTAAACTGTAGCCTAAAACTATATGGATTGTGAGGTAGGAATTTTTGAAGCTGGGTTTAACAATTTTTTTCATCCTATAGAACAGAGATAAATAAGAAGTGTACAGGCTGGTAAATTTTTTTCCCCAGTAACACTTTACATTCATATTCACGTTTAAGAATATACATATACACACACATCCCTGTTCAAGCATATATATCAAACAATTTTATGTACACATCTAAATATAGTTTACAGTATAAAAAAATGTTTTACCCACTGATCTTTGGAAAGAAGAATACTACTTATTTTTGGGTCACATGATGCATTATATATATTCAGGTTCACATACAATTCCTTTTTGAGAAAAATTCGTGATCCTCTATGAATAGAGGAGAGCACACATGTGAATATATATATATATATATATATCACGGACATAAGGAGCCGCCAACAAGCATGGCAGGTAACAAAAACAAATATACATATAACTAATCTCAGGTACTCCTAAGATGTGTTCCGGCAAGGCCACCACCCATCGCACCTCAATATCAAGCTCCAGCATTTCCACCGCCCGATATTATGACGTTAAAAGTACCAAAAAGACTAAAGAAAAAAGAAAACAACTGGATGACGACTCAAACTAATAAGAAAGCTCCAAAAATCTGAATTAGAAGAAGTGAATAAGCATCTTCTTTGAAGAGGATCTGCTGAATAGAGAGGCCACTCTGAAGGCTCTGAACAAGAAGATGGAGTGCCAAACTGAAGAGTAGATCCTCCTGAAAAAAGTACTCCATAAGGACGATAGCAGTATCCTATATCTGAGGAGATAACTATAAGAAGTCTTGGATTAAGAAACTCTGCTCTGATGACCTCTCTACAATCTGATATCCAACAATCTGAAGACAAGAGAAACCTACAAAATAAAACCGTTATCCTATCTCCCAAACCTGTATCTGAAACATCACTAAGGAAAAAATTAGAACGATACATATATATGTATATTTATATAGTATATATGCATATATATGTATTTATAAGGAAGGAAATAAAAACCTAAATAAGACTATTAGGACAATAACTAAAGAAATGGATAAACTGAAAACTAATACCATACAGAGACTAGAACAAAAATTGAGATGGATCTGACTTATTTATCTTTAATCATAAGTAAGCTATCACTTTTCGTTGATCAAATTTTTTTACCAACCACGGTTATTTGCAAGTATACGCAGTACAACAAGATTGTTTAGTTACCTTTTCTTTGAACAGAGCAGTGATTTTCCTCTTTTTTTCTTCTTCTTATTTATTATTTTCTGAAATTGTTTGCTTGCTTTGGTTTGATCCTCTCGTTCTTGGGTTGTTTTTGATTTCGTTTAAGTTGTAATGGTAGTTTATATATTTTTATTTTCCTTGTTATCTTGTTTGAATGCAAAAATGCAAAGCAGGCAGTGGTATATATACAACAGGATAGAGTGGGCTATGTGTGTGTCTATATATATATATACACACACACATATACATATACATAAAGGAGAATGGGAGGAGCAGGCTGAAGCTTTGTTACATGGTTTGCATTTTTTTGACTTGAAAAAATGTGACTTGATTTAATAAAAGATGATTTGATTTTTATATGACTTGATTTTTTGATTTTGTTTTGACTTTGATTATATGTTTGTATGTTTTGCATTAAATGTTTTTCATGATGATGTTCCTCCCATGTATACACGTCCTTTCATATATGTATATATACCTTTCCTATACACTTGACCATATATTCATATTTACATGTACAATGTCTTTATAAACACATACATCTATTCATATATATAGTTGTCACCACGTTCACATATAGCTATATCTTCGCTATTAAATATACACACACACATACACATTTGCTTGTATTTGTCATCATATTTACACACACACACACACACACACACACATGTTTTCACATTATTCCCTATTAACATATTTATCTATATTTGCATATGTATGCTTACCTACATTTATACATTTATTTACTTACATATGTTTTACCATCATATACATACATTTATACTTATACATATTCTCATATACCTTGCTTATGTATATTTTGATATTATATATATATATATATATTCACATTTATACAACGTTCCTATATTTTACTTCATATGGGCATATTTACATATATAAACATTTATATACTCTTATATAAATGTTTATCAACATCATAAAGCTTGTATATATCTACATATATATATATATATTTATGGATATTTATCTTAATTTAAATATGGAGTTTATATATACATATAATTTACTTTTCTATAAGATTTATCATATCCGAAGATTTATAATTCAATATTTAATATAGTTTTTAAATTAATTTATAGATTCGGGCATTTTTAACATCAGAAAATTTATTTATTAGAGCAATCAAAATTAATATCCCAATAATTTAAATCAGTTAATCACCCAATTAACATACGTTAAAAATCTGGGTCGTCACATTCCTCCCCCTTTAGAATTTTTCGTCCTCGAGAAGGAACGAAGTGAGAATTTTAAATCTTGATGTGTCTTATTTAAATTAATCATCCTTAAACATTTTAACTTTTAGTCCCTTTTATTATATAACATCTAAAACACTTTAAAATCACATAATATTACCAAATTATTTTTATAAAATATTTTTCATAACTCGATGTTTTAACAAGTCCATCCTTGTTCTTATAGAATTTAGTCATACGTTGATCAGGCGTAGGACTGAAAATCAATAAATACTTAGTAGGCCCGTTTCAACAAATAGTGAAAATACTTGAAAATCACTTTTCAAAAATGCTATGGAAAGCATCACCCTCATGGGTTCGACGAAATCAATAGGAAAACTGTAGGCATCCGCGCCTCTCGACTTTAGCCATGGGAACTGCACAGATCGTAGCTACACCCAGGGTTGCGTTGCTATCACAGCAAAACCCGTGTAACTGTAGGCATCAGTGCCACTCTAATTACGCTGCCAAACGAAACTTTACCACGTAGATCGCAGACTACATAAAGGCCGCATCACTATCTCAGTGAAACCCAATGTAGACTGTAGGCACTCACTGCCACACAATTCCGCTATGGAACCATATTGGTTGCAATCCACCGATGTTACGTCACTCTCCCAGCGAAATCAAACGTTGATTGCAGGCAATCCCTGCTACCCGACTTACGCTATGGAACGAAGTAGATCGCAGTTACAACAAAGGTTATGCTACCATCATAGCAAAACCCAATGTAACTGTAGGCATCAGCGCCACTCGACTTACACTACCCAATAATGATCATCAGGAACTCGAGTTTTGTCCGGACGTACTCTAGGATCCCAATTTCATTGAACCTGCCCTTAGGGTTCTAGGCAGAACTACCCAGTGGATCTCCTATTATTAGTTTCGACTATCATGGGGGTGCCTTTTTTCCATACCTTTCTCAAAACATAGCATACTATATACATATAGTACCTTTCAAATCATACTCTTTATATGTATCACATATAAACTTCATCTATACAAAATCGATATCTTTAAAATCGATAGTTCTCATATTTGGTCTACCAAATTTTCAAAATTAACTCTTTGCGAAAGTTAAAAGTCTTTTGAAATCAATGAGTTCCAAAACCCTTTCAGTTTCATTCTCATATAAATATAAAATTATTCTTTCAACTTGAATAACTCTCGGATCAGTAATTTTCTAAGTCCACTTTATACTTATATAAACTCCATTTAGTATTTCAAATATCTTTCAAAGATCATTTTCTTCTGATTATAAATTCAACAAGGGAAAGTTTGAATAAATAACTAACATTTATATTCTCTTTAATGCCAAGTCAAATTTTTAAGTTTAATTTCCTTTTCCAAGTCATTTGTAACATTACTTACTTCTTATAAAGTGAGTTTCAGTTACAGTACTATCAAATCTTTAATTTAAAATCATCATATTTACTCAAAATATACTCTTTCACTTCAAATCATTATTGCCTTAATATCTCAATTCCGGTTCAATTTCAGCATTGCTTTGAATTTTATTTGGGTTATAACTTCAATTTTATTCCAATTAGTATTTAAATCTATGATTCAAATATGACCAGTTTCCACTTTGACCAGTTCGAATGTAGAAAATAGCTTGAATAGCTTTAAAATAATTAAATAGTTAAAATAAGATGGTTTGATTTTTTTTTTAAAATAGTCTGTATAGTAAATAGCTTGAAAAATCAAAATAACATGAACACTTAAGAAGATAGATTTTAAGATAGTTTATATTAAAACAATTTATTTGAAAATAGTTCCTTGGTCAAACTGATTCAATCCCCAATCTCCAATTTAAATCAATTTTCAATATCCATTTCCATTTATGTTGATTCAATCCCGATTTCACTTCGAATTGTCTTCAATTCCCATTCCAATTCTAAATTGATTCAATTTCGATTATGACTCCACTTAATTTAATTCAATTCCAACATTAATGATTAAGCAATTACAAATTTTTAGTTCAAATTGATATAAAAAGTTATTTTATATTAGATCGTACTTCTACAAAATATTTCACACATTGATAGACTACAACACTAGTAAGTTCAATATTACATCCATTTATCCATAATAAAAGTTTTACAAAAGGTCATAAATCTAAACGCCTCCACCACCACCTAGGGGTTTAGAAAAGAACAGAGCCCTAGCATTCTTCATAAAAACTTCCTTTCGGACTTCCTACCAATGGGTCGAGCCCGTCCATGTAATCTGCAATAGAGTGTCCCTGCGTATAGCATTTGCCACAAAAGGTCTCTATACTTCCATCTTCATGGATGACTTCCAAGCCTCCCGTGGGGCATTCCACAACTTTCCTTTTCCTCTGTCTCTTGAGATATGTTCCCCATCATTTTACAACGGTAGCAAATAGTTGATCCATCGACTAGTATCATGGGCTTATGTTTCCCCTTCCTCACTTTAGGGCAATGGTTTAGAAAATGTCCTTTCTTTTGACACTTAAAGCATAAAATCTTAGAGCAAAACTGTTTGACTACTTCATTCTTTTTCATTCTTCGTTTACTGCACTTAGCTGTGTAATGCTCTTTGCTATAACATCTATAGCATGTGACATTATCATAAGGATCTAGTCCAGCCCTTTTCCTAACCCGTTTCTCATGCTCCAGTATTGCTTCTTCCCGTGCCTTACGTGCTGCTACTCGTCGCTCCCTACGCCTTGCCTTCCATTCTTCTCCTTTTGCCATCTCTTACAAATTGGACTAGATTCTAGTAGTACTTCCTAACTATAATTAATCCTTGATTAGTCGAATTTTCAGCTTTATTCTTATTTCCAATTGTTCTTTTATTTGTTCCAGGTCATTTTTTATAATTTAATCCACTAATTTGATAGTCCAGTTCGTTTCAAATTTCCAGAATTCAAACCCATTTTATTCCCATATTAACTTACCCAATTTAAATCTTTACACTCCAAATTTAAATTTCTTATCAATATCACTTTCTACTTATAAGCTCAAAACTTATCTTTCTTTGGGTTATCCTTCTTGTTTTAAGAGGGTTCCAGAGTTCAAATCAACTTCGAAACAATATATATCCATACACACACACACACACATACCCTATTCACATACCAAGTCTCACTTTAAATTTTAAACTATTCTTGGTTTTTTAATCCAAAACAAATTCATCTTCAAATAACTCTTGTTTTAAACAAAGATTTCTATATTCAAAAATATTCTAAATAATATTATTTATTATTTTGTTCAACACTTTGAAATTGTTTTTAAAATTTCTGAGACTAGATTGAAAACTTCACACTTAAGATCCATTTTTAATTTATGAGTCATGCTTACATAATTTCACTTCCTTAAAACATTCACTCTGTTTCACTATTGTTTATTCCGTAATAAACGTCCTTTTATTAAGACACGATAACCAATTTACGATAATAATATTATCATGTCTAAATGTCAAACACATCATACATTCCATCATAATTTTCTGAAAATGAAATCAGGATAAACTCATTTGCATAATTTATTCTTACCCCAAATTTCTATTTGGTTATATATATCACTACTTAAATTTTATAATCTTATTTAATTTCAATAACAACCAATCAACTTAATATGCTATAATAATCTACAAAAACTATTTCTATTATATCAAAATATAATCTTATATAAAAATTATTCAAAAATCATTTTTAAAATCATTATATATGAAAATGACAAGTACGCCCTCATACAATACACTCAACTCATTTTAGGGTACTACTGACCCTATCTCTAATGAGTAATCTCCACCAGAGCTAAGGTTCTCGCTTAACTTTTAGCTTTGATACCACGTGTAACGACCGGACGATTTTCGACCTTGAAAATCGACATTAATACATCCACTACATAGAGCACCGAGCAATCGAGCTGTGACGCCCCACCTCTATACCCACGCTAGCCAAGAACACTACGATGTAGTGCTGTCAACTAGCACGAAGAATAAGGCTGTTGAGGAGCGACCATCCATGTGATTGCTTATCACACGGTGGCTATAAATAATCTTCGGAAACAAACATAGAAATAAGCATAACACAAATCAGTCACAGACATCCATATCACAAAGGCGGAAGAAGATATGAATATATAACTAACACATGAAAGTGTACATCAGAGTAGTGGTCAAAAAGATCCACAATAATACAAAAGAATAGCAACATGTGCTATACAAAAGAATACAACCATGAGTCTATATCTCAAGTGTATACAACAAAAACTACTAATCTAAATAGTTAGCCAAAAGCCAGAGTAGCAAATCCCTGGAAGAAGTCAAGCAGAAGCACCTGTAACATCTCGGTCTGACCCGAGTATTATTTAAGAAAATAATAAACGGACCAGTCTAGCTATAAATATCTGATGACATGGTATAAAATAAAAGATATGGCATAAACATAAAGGTTGTGACCTAAAGGTTGTGACCTAGGGTACACGCGACCTAAGGGAAACTCGCGACCTAACATGGCCGAGCTAAGGCGAGGTGCGACTCAACCAGATAAGCGACCTAAGGGAGGCGAGCGACCTAAGAAACTCGCGACCTAACAATAGCACAGGTCAAGCGACCTAACGTTTTAACACACGAGCGACCCAAGGATTTTAACACGCGAGCGACCTAAGGGTTTGACACGCGAGCGACCTAGAGGCAACGACCTAACTACGAACGAGCTGAGGCCAGAACGGGCCAAATGAAGGTGAGACTTTTCCTAGGCGAACGACCTAAAGGTACATAACGACCTAACTGCAGTTTTTTCGCCTAAAACACCAAAAATTGGAGTTTTTCACCAATCCAATCCAAGCCAAATGCAAATGTACATGCTAAAGTGATGGGGAATCATTCCCAACAGTCCAATATAGTTATAGACTAGAATTGTTAGATAAAAATCTCACCTTTTCACCAAATTTATGAAGAAAAGCTTGAAAGCAATGGAGAAGTAATCACAAGCTTGAATCCAATGTCTTCTTCTTGAATTTGGAATTGAATGTTGGATTTGCAAGAGAATTTGAGCTTGGAATTTTAATTTCTCATTCCACTCACCATTAATGCTAAAGCTTGGTTGTTAGGAGATTTATGAAGAGTGAGGAGAAATAGAGAAGTGGGTTTGAGTTATAATGGCTAATCTAACCCAAAGTCCAAAGCGGGAAAAGTACGTGAAATTCCACTAACTCCAAACCTATCAATGTTTATACTTAAAAAAGTTGTAAATGGCATTTCGAACTCAAAGGAAGTGGTCTCGAGTCCTAATTTGACCGTTTGCAAAAAGTAGCTTTTCGGACCAATATCCGATTAACGACAAAATATTTAAATATAAAATCGATAAATATGCGGGTTGTTACACGAGTGCCGGAAATACCAGATTGTCAGTGTTAAGAAGAAAGAGATAAAAGAAGAACAGAAATAACAACATAGAATCTCAGAATCACAGCGGAACAAAATATAATATAAAATAATAGCATTTTAATACAAAGGAAAGCTGTAACTATTAATACATATACAAGTTATCAGAGTACAATCATCAACAATAAATATAGACAGTTATAATAACTCGTCCTGAAATACTGTCCATATAGCCTACAATAAACAACGGAATATGGTAAAATACGTGCAATACGTCTCTACCATCCAGCTAGTCTCCTGACCCCCATAAGCGTCCTAACCTAAAATTCTGTAATACTGGGTCTGACCCGAGCATTACAATAAAGTAACACCCGAGTCACGCTGGAAACCAGCGTGAGTAAACTCACTTAATTTGAAGTACTTAAGTTATAAAAACTTTTTTTAGAACCAAGGTAACTCGTACAGCATGACGAGTTTTATCCGATTACAATCAAAACACTTCTATAGAAATCCATTGATATTGCAATATGGTCTAAAAGTACAACACTTATTTAAAATAGTTGAATTTGTGAAAATTAATCCAATTCCAGTCTATTAAACTCTATAATCAAGCCCGTAAAGGTTTGAAGTGATTATTAATTTAAGGCAGTTTCGGATAACACTGATATCCGGTTCTGGTCTCTGCGAATCCAGGATAAAAAGTAAATTGTTTAAAATAAACACTTTATTATTTAGGGTGACAATATTTGAATATGGGAATTTATTACAGATTTTTATTCAAATAAACCGTAACATCATTTTTTTCTAACTATTTTAACTTGTCTGACCACTTGATGGCATAGACAAAAATAATTTTTGAACAACTATCAAATAAAAATAAGCCCAAACCTAGGCCGTTACTAATTTAACGATTAATAGTTAAGACTAAACAATTTAGCAACTCATAATTTTATTAACTTCAATTACTAAAACCATTTATTTTATTATTAACCCAACAATTATAAATTAAAGAAATTTTCGAACAATTTAATTTAATTAATTAAGAATTTAATTAATTACTTTCTTTAATTCTTATAGCTAATTAAATCTTACCTTTCACAAAATAAATTTAACTTAAACATTAAGAGGTTGGATCTACAAGGCAATGGGTTTTCGTGTTGATTGAATTTATAATGTAAGTTGAATTTGGTATTTTTAATTTAAAATATATATATATATATATATATATATCCATTTCCTTTCCTCCTCTATTTCCTTTCTTTTCTATTTCCTTTTATTTTTATTTTTATCTTCCCTTTCTATTTTCTTCGGCCTGTTGCCCTTCCCTCACCGGCCCATTCTTCCCCTTCTCCTTCTTTTCTCCCTTCTAGATTCTTTTCCCTCATATTTTCTTCCTACTCTTTTATGCTTCGAACAACCCAGGTGCACATGCACACACGCCACCGACGCCTTCCCCTAGCCTCCGACCATCGCCCTAGTCACTTACAACCTTACGAACCCACTGACCATCTTAATATCCCACGGCAAACCCAGATTCAAAAATCGAACCCAAATCCACCTTCAAGAATGAAACCAACTCCCTATCTCTGCCTCGTCCAGCCACCTCCGACCACCGAAGTTTCTCGAAACTCACCAGCAGCCTCGCCGTGGCCTCTTCTTCCCTTTCCCCCATACCGCAGCCCCCTATCTCCTCCTCGTCACCGCCATCACCGTATAATTGAAACCATCGAAAAACCTGACCCTTAACCCTATATCAACCTCGTCCAACCACCACGCCACTCAGTAAAATAACCTACCATTTTTCCGGAGTTTCCCCTCCCTCGAGCTTCCTTCTGGCCAAGCCCCGACAGCCAACGTTGCTTGACTCACTGTATTTTGATTAGAGGCAAAATCTCGTTCATCTCCTTCTATCTCAACATATATGCACTTAAAAATCATGAAACCACCTTCAAAAATCACCTTTTTCAATGATGAACACCTTTACATGAGCAAAAACCCAAATCATGATACTTGAATTCCTTTTCTTTTTGTTTACTTACTGTAAAAATACCCTTTTCAACCTCTATGCATCATAATTCTCATTAAACCAATTTTTGAAATAAAGTACAGTCGAAAACAAACACGAATCCTTTTAAAACCGTAGCCTAAAACTAAATAGTTTGTGGGGTAGGAATTTTTGAAGCTCTGTTTAACATTTTTTTCATCCTACAGAACAGAGATAAATAAGAACTGTGCAGGCTGGTGAATTTGTTTCCCTGGTCATGACACTTTACATTCATATTCACGTTTAAGGGTATATATACACACGTGCATCCATGTTCAAGCATGCATATCAAACAATTTTATGTACACATCTAAATATAGTTTACAGTATAAAAAAATGTTTTACTCGCCGATCTTTGGAAAGAAGAACACTACTTGTTTTTGGGTTACAAGGTGTATTATATATATCCCAGATTCACATACAATTTATGTTCACTTTTAGTTGATAAAAGATTTTTACCAAACCACAGTTATTTGTAAGTGTACGTAGTACAACAAGATTGTTTACTCACCTTTTCTTTGAACAGAGCAGTGATTTTCCTTTTTTTTCTTCTTCTTATTTCTTATTTCTGAAACTGTTTGCTTGCTTTGGTTTGATCCACTCGTGCTTGGGTTGTTTTTTATTTCCTTTAAGTTGTAATGGTAGTTTATATATTATTATTTTCCTTGTTATCTTGTTTGAATGCCAAAATGCAAAGCAGGCAGTGGGGTGTGTGTGTGTGTATAACAGGAGAGAGTGGGATGTGTGTGTATGGATAAAGGAGAATGGGAGGAGCAGGCTGAAGCTTTGTTACAGGCTTTGCATTTTTTTTCGATTTGAACAAATGTTACTTGATTTAATAATAGATGATTTGATTTTTATATGACTTGATTTTGATTTTGTTTTGACTTTGATTATATGTTTTGCATTAAATGTTTTTCATGATGATGTTCCTCCCATGTATACACATTCTTTCATATACGTATATATACCTTTCCTATACATTTGACCATATATTCATATTTACATGTACAATGTCTTTATAAACACATACATCTATTCATATATATAGTTGTCACCACATTAACATATATCTATATCTTCACTATCAAATATATATATATATATAGACACACACACAAATTTTCTTGTATTTTTCATTATATTTACATATATATATATATTTACATTATTCCCTGTTAACATATTTATTTATATTTGCATATGTATGCCTACCTACATTTATACATATTTTTTACTTACATATGTTTTTCCATCATATACGTACATTTATACTTATACATATTCTCATATACCTTGCTTATGTATATTTTGATATTATATATATATATTCACATTTATACAACTTTCATATATTTTACTTCATATGGGCATATATACATATATATAAATTTATATACCCATATATTTTTATCAACATCATAAAGCTTGTATATATCTACATATATACATTTATGGATATTTATCTTAACTTAAATGGTTATGTGTGCTCTCCTCTATCGCTAGAGGATCACATATTTTTCTCAAAAAATATATTAATTTAAATGGTGGAGTTTATATATACATATAATTTATTTTTCCATAAGATTTATCATATCCAAAGATTTTATAATTCATTATTTAATATAGTTTTTAAATAAATTTATAGATTCAGGTATTTTTAACATCATAAAATTTATTTATTCGACTAATCAAAATTAATATCCCAATAATTTAAATCAGTTAATCACCCAATTAACTACATAAAGAATCCAGGTTGTCACACAATGGCGACGAGGAGAGAGGGGTAGAGGCGTGCGTACAGGGGGAAAAGGTGGCGGAGGTAATGGTAAGGCCGTAGGAGAAGTTTAATGGTTAATGGCGGTCATGGTTGTCGTGGCGAGGCGTTGTGTTGGTTTTGGTTCGTTCCAGGATTTGGGTTGGAGGTTCGAATTTGCGAGCTGAAGCTTTGACGTGTTTCCAGGTAGATAGGCGAGTTGCTCTGGTGGTGGGCGACGACAAGGTTCGGTAGCCAGAGGTTGGCTGCATGTGTAGGTATCTAGGTGCGTGCACGTATTCGTGCATTTCAAATGAAAGAAGAGAGAAGAGAGGGAAGTGAAATTGGAAGAAGAAGGAAATAAGTTTATGCCGGTTTTGATTTGTATAGGACGGGTTAGTTTGTATTGGGTTGAACACGTTTAATTAATAAATAAAATTTAATTTCTTATACCTAATAATCTTTAAATTTAAAACAAGATTTCTTCTTAATTTCAAATCCAATCGACATACAAATTTTTGCATCGGAACCCTATCGTCAAGTACTTCCATATAAACTAATACCGTCAAGTTTTCTGCAACCGTCAAAATTTAATGATTTAAACGATTGAAGTAAACAAATAAGTAATTTCTTCATTATTAATAATTTTTTAATTAATAAATTAATTGTTAAGTGAACTGTTTAATTTTAGAGTAATTAATAATAAATTATTTTATTTAATTCCTTGATTAAGAGTAATCTGGATTAAAAATATAATTTGACTCGGTAAATTGAAACCATTTCATTCTGAATTATAAATTGATTCAATATTAGTTATAAATTATTGACTATGTTAATGTCTATGCTTTGGCTGATACTTCCTTTGGATATTGTTTCTAATTATTATTGTCTGTGCCATTAAGTAGCCAAACAAATTAAAGTAGATAGAATAAAACATTGTCATGTTCTATTGGAAGTAAATCGACTTGTACTGATCACTATTATGAATTTCAGAAAATGTGATGATTACAAACGAATTAATTTCAATGGACATGTCATGATAAAGTAAACATATGGAATGAATTTCCATATGTGAATATGGACACCTTGTTTGTAGAATTGTTTATTCTAAACAACTTAGCCTTTAAGAAGTTATCATTTTGAATCGATGAGGTCGGGACCCATCGTGTTTATGTGTGATGTGTTCTTACGAGATACCTTTGTTTTCAAAAGATTTTAAAAATAGTAATATTTCAAATTGAGTGTGTTTTCTCACGCTTGTTTTCCAGACTGACTCAGGTGTTATTTTATTATAATGTTAGGGTCAGATCGAGTATTACAGATTCATGATAGGTTGCTATGAATATCAGGAGATGAGTTGGATGACAAAGATGTATTCCCATACTTGCTATTTTTCACCGTGTGTGTAGACGGTATAGTCAATACTAGCGAGGACAAGTTATTAAAACTGTCCAGATTGATTGTTGATTGTTGTACTCTAATGATTGTATATATATTAACTGATACATATTCTTTTGTATAAAAATATGTTATTATATAATATATTTTGTTCCATTGCTATTGTGAGATTCTATGTTGTTGATTCTATTTTCTTATACCTTTTCCTTCTTCACCCCTAATGATTCGGTATTTTCAACACTTGACTATTCGACATGTTATACCGTGAACGTATGGACGTCGATTTTCGAGGGTTGAAAATCTCGGGATGTTACACTTGGTATCAGAGCTTTTGTTTAGCGTATACCTAAACCTATAGGATAAGATCAATGAGTGTATATACGTATAAGAGGGAGCATATTTGTTAGTGGTATAAAAATATTTTGAGATTAACAAATGAAATGATTTTAACTTGAATTTTATATAGAATATAAAATAATGAATTCTATAAATTGATAAAATCAATCGTGATTGTTGATGATGATTAGATATTATTTGTTTGTTGATTGATTGTTCGATTAACATGGATGTGCATATTAGTACTTATTGATTGATGAGTCAAGCCCGGCCAGTTTATGAACATCGACTATTGGCTGTTGATTTGAGCATTTGACTATGGTTGGAAAATTTTGGTTTTTGAAAAATACTTAACCAATTGAGAAACTGCATGTTTAACATAGATTTTGAAGAATATATATTTGAATTTCACCGTATCATTTTAAAGAGTAATGGATACCATTTGAAAGTGATATATGAAATATGGTTTATCTACATGGTTAATAAATAAACAAAAAGTTATTCGAACTGAAAATTTGAGAGTTTGGATTTCGAGATTTTTTTTGAAATTGTTTTTAAGATTCGAAAAATATGTGCTAGCATAATTTGAAATTATTTTCTGAATAGAACTGTTATAAATGGTTTCAAAGTGATTTCAAAATGGGATTTTCAAAAGATTTAAAAGAAATGAAGCCCGAAGCTCACTTCTATCGTTGGAAAATAAATTTTTGTGATGTCTACGGCATCATCGACATTCATTTTCGAGTTACAAAGTGGCAGATGCCACTTTAGTAGGTTTGCTACTCGATTGTTTATGAAACTAATTTGATTCAAATACTTGAAGTATGATTTGATATTCGAAAGAAATATGTACGTATTTATTTTCAAATGATTTGAAAAAAACCCGGTGTTCTATTCTTGAATTTTGGACTGAATTATATTATGAATACATGTAACATGTGCATTAGGATTGATTTATTGATTGATTGTGCATCTTGTTGAGATAATTGATTGTCGATTTCCAATTTTGAATTGGAATTTAATTTTTCGGACTATTTTGACTAGTTGAACACTTCCAAATTGAGAATTAATTTTCAAAGCTAAGAATTTTTGGAATGTATATAAAATTCAGTTTTGAAAATTTTAAAATAAAAACTAATAGAAGTTGAACAAGTTTTAAAAAGCCAAATATTTTGACAAGTAAATTATATAAGCTTATTTTGAATTATACAAGTATGAAATTTAGTTTGAAACGTTCTTAAATGAAAAGAGTTTAAAAAAATGTTTTGAACGTAGTAAATATTTATAAAATCTTATTTTTTTGAAAATTGATTTTTTTAAGCAGTCCCAACATTGCGTAAATATGAAAATAGTTTTGAAAGGTTTATAATGGAATTTGTTCCAAGAAATAATTTGAACCTAATAAATGTTTATGAATGAAGAAAAAATTGATTTGAAAGTTTTCAAACCTAGATAAAATGAATTGTATAAGTATAAAGTTAATTCGAAAACTGTTGATTTTGAAAGGTACTCGATCTGAAAAGCGATGATCTTATATAAAACAGAATTATATAAAAATGATATATTCGAAATTGATGATTTGAAAAGGTACTATGCGTAGTATGATATACATTTCGAGATTGAAGATATGTGAAGTACCTTCTATTGACTATCTACTTTATGGCCACATTGTGGATACATTCTATTTATCCTTTGATTTGAGCCTAGATGGACTTAGGTGGATCTAATTGATATAGGTTGTCCGGACATAATACTCATGATTTTTCTCTGACTCGGTTGCATAGCGAAATTCGCAAGGCTGTGAAGGCTTACGGTTAAGGATGTTACCTGAGGGAACCAGGCAAAACTATTGTGTAACTGCGATCTATGGTCGTTTTTGGCGTAATCCGCTTGCGTAGAGCCATTGCCTTGAGGTACAGATGTTTCCTGGGGAAACCAGGAGAAATCATTGTGTATCTGCGATCCACATGGCGTAATCCGAGGGGCGGATGATTGACTTGAGTCTATGGGTGATAGCGACATAACCACCAATTTATTATTAAGTAGGCTACGATCCATGCTAGTGTTTTTCATAGCGTAACTCGTAGAGCAGTGATTGCTCACAGGTACGGATTTTACCAGGGGGACCCAGGCGAAACCATAACGCATCTACGATCTATGGTCGTTTTGGAGGTCATGGCGTAAGATGTGGGGCAGTGACTGCCTAAAGTCGCTTGAGGCCACGTCGCTCTGTCCTCTCGACTTAGCGAGAGAACTACCTTAGGGACTAGGTTCCATGACGATCTCATTCGTTTGATTTCGGTGATTGGATTGTACTTTCCATATCTGTTTTAAAAGTTTCTTTAAGTATTTTCAGTAGGTGTTAAATAGGTTTGCTAAGTACTTATAGATTTCTGGTCTTGTGCTTGATCAACGTATTACTAGATTCTGTAAGAATGAGGATAAACTTGTGAAACACTGAGTTACCAAAGTATTTTCAATATAAAATTATTTAGAGATAAAATATTTCGTTATAAAATAAATTTTAACAAAGAAAATTTCCAAACATCTAAGAACTAAAAAAGAAAGTAAAAAACCAAAATAAAATTGGTTAAATATTGGAATGAAAATCCAAACTTGAATTATAAAATGAATTTGAGCATAAGTCAAACCAATTGAAGTGGTCTTTGAAATAAAAATCAGATATTGAATTATAAATTTGAAATAGACTAATTGGATAAATTAATTAGTTAATTGAATACAAAAAAAGGGAACTTAACTTGGTTAAGTAAATTGGATTGTAGGTTAAAATTGAAACTGAATATGGGACTTGAGTTACAAATGAAATTCAACTTGAATATAAACGAATCAAATATATGTTGAAATGTGATCGAATAAAATAGAAATGGATTGAAATGGTGATGACTTAAGTTATAAATAAATTCAATTTAAATGTAAAAATATTTAATATGGCTTTGGCATATTATTTAAATGAATTCGAATATGAAATTAAGTTTTGAAGTGGAAATGAATATATGTGTTGTATGAAAGGTTATAATAAACCTTAATATTGATTTCATTAAATGGTTCTCAAATAACATAGTAAAAATTGAGATATTCCAAGCAAATGGAAATACGAGTCAATCGACGATAAATAAATTGAATAACAATCAATTTAAATAAAATGGAATTTGATTACAATGGAAATAAACTTGAGCTATATTTGAACTAATTGGAAATAAATGAATTAACTTAAGTTAATATATTTGGATGCAAACTTGGCCCAAGTAAATTTATGAAATGATTCATAAATAAATTTGGCATGGATTGGATTGATGTTGAAATAAAAATGTAGTGAACAAGATATTTGTGAATAAACTGAATGTGCATTAATAGAAGTGGAGAAATTAATTTAGAATCAATCTAAAAGGGGTTATAAGCTTTAGTGACTATTTTATTAAATGAATATCCCTGAATTATCATGGAGAATTTGTCTTTTATCGCAAATGAAAGTAAATAAAATTATACAATATATATGGAAAGTGGATAAATTGGTTTAGAATCCATTTGAAATGGATATAAATATATATTGTGTGTAATATGAATTGAATGCAAATAAATGGTCGTGAATCCTTAGAATATAATAAATGAGGTATAAATCGATTTGAAGATAATAATAATCGTATGTCGAAAACCTTATAATTGTTTTTAAAGACATGTGTAACATGCTAGTTTATGCAATCTAGGTGTTTGCATTAGTGAAATGAAGGTGAGGTCGTTTAATGTCATAAATTATGAAACTTATGGGTTTATTGAGTAAGTACAGGTATATAGGAGACTATGAATAGTGTGAGGGGAGCCTATCCAGAGATGATGTTCGAATAACTAGTTGTTGGTTTATATAATATATGCCTTGTTTTCTATGGTCGTTAGTGTATTACTTATGTATGTGCTTCACTATATAAATGTATGACCTTTTGTTATGGCTTGAATTATCTCTTTAGTTTCTAATTTCGGGGACGAAATTCTTTTAAGAGAGGAGGAATGCAACGACCCTGATTTTTAGCATCTTTTTTTAGAATATTAATTAATTTTAAATATTGAATATTAATTTTTTTAAGTTGATTAAATAAATTTTCTGATATTGAAAATATCTGAATCTATGAATTTTGGAAACTATTTTTTTTTTCAAAACACTAATTTTTGAATATATATATATATGTATGTATGTATGTATGTATGTATGTATATAGCTTCACCATTAAAAAATTATGATAAAATATCTATTTATATGTATATATATACAAGCTTCATGATGGAAAATTTCAAACTTATGATGAGTAAAATATATATAAGTATATATGTACATGTTTATAAAAATAGTGTATATGTAAATTGTAAAAATGTAAATAGGTATATGATGAAAATATGTATATGTAAATATATATGTCTATATATATATATATATATATATATATGGCAAACATCAATTCAAGCCCACAAAACATTCAATCAAGTATACCATAAAATCAAATCACACACACAAAATCAAATCACCCAAAAATCAAATCACTCATAATGAAATTAAATTAGCCTCATAGAATGAGAAAATAAAAAGGAAACAAAAAATAAAATGCAAAGCCTGTACATGAAAATAGTAGCCAGCCTATGTATGTGCATAGCCCCTAGCATTGCACTGTACATTTTCCATTCCTATATATAGAAACACACATAGCCACATTTGTTCACGGGTTCACTTATGATAGAAAAAAAATGATCTACCATTAATAAAAAAAGAATCTGCCATTAAACATAAAAGATCAAGACATACAAAAGCTTGAAGGAGGACAAAACAAGGCAGTGTGTTCGTCTGTGTTTAATGCAGTGTTCATCATTTTGTTGCAGTGAGTAAAACATATCTTTCTGTGTACTGGATAATATATACATATACATATATTACTGTGACTTTGAATGAATCTATGATCTATATCAAATGTATATGTGATTTTTGTGTGTATATGCATAAGTGTACGTGTGTTAGACATGAGTATTTCTACCTGTAACTCAAATACTGTACTCCTTCTTCCAAGCTTCTCTGTACATATTTGTTTTTGTTAAAAATAGTTAAAACCTTAACTTTCAAACTCAATATCTAATCATCTATATAGTTTTAGAACTTGAGACCAAAACAAAAACTGTTTCTTTTTAGTATAGAACATGTTAAAATTTATTTCATGTAATTCTAGCAAGTAGAGAGAGAGATCGACACTTAACAGTTAATGAGTCATATAGGATCGTGATTCGACTTTCATAAATTAATAAAGGGACTACACAGTTGTAATCATTGTCGAAAAAATTGATTTTCAAAAGTGGTTTTGGGATTTTTCAGTGTGGTGTGGAGGGAGAATTTTGGAGATGATCAGAATTGGGGGAAATGCAAATTTGTAGCGACGTGGTCGATGTTGTGGCGTGGCGTTGGACGTGGAGGTGGTTGGGCTAATTGCGCATCAGGGAAAAATAGTGCAATGATTTTTAGTGGCTTATGGAGGCTAGACGAGGTCGAAGTAGGGTTTTATGGTGGTTTGGTCTGGTTGCGGGTTCATGGCAATGACGACGAGGGGAGAGGGGTAGAGGCGTGAGCACAAGGGAGAAAAGGTGGCGGAGGTGATGGTGAGGCCGTAGGTAAATTTTAGTGGTTGATGGTGGTCAGGGTTGTCGTGGCAAGGCGTTGTAGTGGTTTCGATTCGTTCTAGGATTTGGGTTGGAGGTTCGAATTTGCGAGCTGAAGCTTTGACGTGTTTCCAGGGGGATAGGCGAGTTGCTTTGGTGGTTGGCGACGTGTGAAGATGGTCGGCGACAAGGTTCGGTGGCAGGGTTCGGTGGCCAGAGGTTGGGTGCATGTGCACGTATCTAGGCGCGTGCGCATCTTCATGCATTTGAATGGAATAAGAGAAAAGAGAGGAAAGTGAAACTGGAAGAAGAAGGAAATAAGTTTGGGCGGTTTTGATTTGCATGGGCCAGGTTAGTTTTGAAAGAGGCTATGCGGTGGGCTCCGATACCAGGAGAATGTTGATACGCGAAAATTTTGATCAATGACAATGTGCTTTAACAAACAAGGAAGAAATATATGCAAATTCTAAAGGAAGATAGATGAAGACCAAACAAACTTAAAGTATATTTTTTATATACGTCTTAGTCTAGATGTATTGTTAAAATCTATCCTCAAGAAGCTTGCACGAACACTAGAAATTTTTTATAAACTTCATTTTTCAATTAAGTTTTCACTATGCATATTTTATAAGTTCAGTCGACTGAACAGGTTCAGCCACTCGACTGAAACTGGAACAAATTTATACACATGCACAGTTTCAGTCGATTGAATTTCCTGCACAGTCGACTGAATTTGCTCCCGAAAATTTTACTTCATATTTTCAGTTGACTGAATTCCCTGCTCAGTCGACTGAATTTGAACCTGCGAATTTTATCTGAAAAGACGCCTTCTTCCTCCCAAGAGTTGCAACCATTCATCAATGGAAATGGAAGCATCTTTTGTTTGCAACCTTTGAACATATGCACCTCTTCTACAAGTATATATACATGATTCTAGCATCATTTAATTCACCGAATTCTCTTGCTTTAATCTTACTATTCTCTTGTTCATATTCTCTAGATATTCTCAAAGCAATCACCAATCTATTGCTTGAATCACTGTTCTCGTTTATAACATTCCTTTGATTCATAGCAACTCACATTTCCTAAATCTTCACAAACACATTGCATACTCTTGAGGATAAGATTATAGGAATATTGTACTACATTAGACTCATTAGTGTTGACAAGAACACAATAAGTCGAATATTGTATTTTAGTAATTGAGTTGAAGTCCTCTTTGGTAGTTGAGGCAAGAAATCCCGTTCGGTTGTTCGGGTAAGTTGTAAACCTATTCCTTCGGGTGAAGTGAGGGTATTAGTTAGTGAAATTCCTAAGTGAAGCTTAGGGACTGGACGTAGGACGAGAGGTCTGAACCAGTATAAAATCCTGGCGTCTCCTTGCATTTACCTACTTTATCTACCTAGACTATTTCATTATTCGATATTACACGATCCTACCGCATAGCCTCTTTCAAGTTTTTGTATTGGGTTAGGTATGCTTAATTAGTAAATAAAATTTAATTTCTTACATTTAATAATCTTTAAATTTAAGACAATATTTCTTCTTCATTTTAAATCCAATAGACAAACAAATTTTTGCAATAAAACCCTATCGTCAAGTACTTCCATATGAACTAATACCATCAAGTTTTCTGCAAATGTCAAAATTTAATGATTTAAAATGATTGAAGTAAACTAATAAGTAATTTCTTTATTATTAATAATATGTTAATTAATAAATTAGTTATTAAATGAACTATTTAGTTTTAGATTAATTAAGAATAGTTATTTTATTTAATTCTTTGATTAATGAGTAACATGGATTAAAAATATAATTTGACTCAGTAAATTGAAACCATTTCATTCCGAATTGTAAATTGATTCAATATTAATTATAAATTGTTGACTGAGTTAATGATCTATGCTTTGGCTGATACTTCCTTTGGATATTGTTTCAAATTATTATTGCCTGTGCCATTAAGTAGCTAAACAAATTAAAGTAGATAGAATAAAACGTTGACACGTTTTATTAGAAGTAAATCGACTTTTTCCGATCACTATTCTGAATTTCAGAAAATGTGATAATTACAAGCGAATTAATTTCGATGGACAGGTCATGATAAAGTAAACATATGGAATGAATTTCCATATGTGAATATCGACACCCTGATTGTAGAATTTTTTATTTTAAACAACTTGGCCTTTAAAATTATATTGTTTTGGATTCGATGAGACTGGGACCTGTCGTGTTTATGTGCGACGTGGTCTTACGAGATACCTTTGTTTTCAAATGATTTTAAAAATAGTAATATTTCAAATTGAATGTGTTTTCTCACGCTGGTTTTCCAGACTGGCTCGGGTGTTATTTTATTATAATGCTCGGTTAGACTGTTACAGATTCAAGTTAGGATGCTATGAAGCTCAGGAGACGAGCTAGATGACAGAGACGTATTTCCGTACTTGTTATTTTCCACTGTCTGTGTACACTGTATAGTCAGCACTGGTGAGGACAAGTTATTATAACTGTCCAGATTGATTGTTGATTATTGTACTCTGATGATTGTATATATATATTAACTGATATAGATTCTTTTGTATAAAAATATGTTATCATGTATTATATTTTGTTCCACTACGACTGTGAGATTCTATGCTGTTGATTCTATTTTCTACTACCTTTTCCTTCTTCACCCCTAATGATTCGGTATTTCCGCCACTTGACTATTCGGCATGTTATACCGTGAACGTATAGATGTCGATTTTCGAGGCTCAAAAATCCCGGTCCATTACAACACATGTCCACACAACAAACAAACAACCAATTTATAGCAGTACGGGGATTTATTCTGCCAACATATGTCCACACAACAAACAAATAACCAATTTACAACAGAATGGGGATTTATTCTGCTAACACATGTCCACACAATCCAACAATCCACATTATAACTCATTCACAGTTATATGGTTCCTTAGTTGTGTCGAACACTTGAATTCCTTGAATTCAAAACCATCTTTGGAAAATAAGTTCCTTTGAAACAATTTGATTCTAGGAAAAACAAAGGATTTAAAACTTTATACTCTTTTAACAATATATAAGTTAAATCACTTTTTAAATCATAATTAATTTTTATTAAATCTTAACTCAATTTAATTAAGTAACTAAGAAGTAATTAACCTTTAAATAAATAACAACAATAATTAATTATTAAATAAATAATTAAATCTTAATTAATTCTTTATTAAATTATTAAATAATAATTTAAACCTTAATTAATAATTAAATATTAATTAACCTCAATTAAATAATTAATTAACATTTAATTAAAACTTAAATAATAATTTAAATCCTTTTAATCATAATTAATTAAATTTTAAAATTAACTTTAGTTAAGAAATAATTAAATAAACAATTTACCTTTAAATAATAATTAATCCATTAACTTAAATTAAATAAATAATTAACGTAATTAAACACGATTAATTAAAAATTAATTACTTTTTAAAACTTAATTAACTATTAATTAACTTCTTAATTAATAGATGATTAACTTACTTAATTAGCATTAATTAATACTATTACTTAACCTTAATTACTAATTAATTAATAATTAATTATAATTAATTAATATTTAATTAATTAATAAAAACATACTTAATTAAGTAGGAATTAACTTAATGTCGCTAATTTAGTTTGAAAAGATTTCTAAAACATTTTTAAAGAAACTTAAAACTTGAAACTTTTGAAAATCCAAACTGCATCCATAGTGACCATCGCTATGGATAGCAGTAATTTCTAACCCATTTTCCACTTCTATATCACAATCAACCCAAAGTCTATTGAACCATAATCATCGCATAATCAAGCACATATCTTTCGAACCAAACATAATCAACATACAACTTTTGTAACAAACATATCCAAACAATATCACAATCCAAGCCAACTATTTGTACAAGTGTTATGGTACGCGCTTCATGCGTGAGTTGTTTTCCTTATAAACTGCATATATTTAAATCTATTAAAAAGGTGATTTTTTTTTAATTTTCAAGTAATATTAAGATTTGTATATTTGTAAAGAAGTATTTTGAATTTGTAAAGAAATTTTAATTTTAGATCCTATATTTAGAAGTGCTTTGAATTTGTAAAGCATGTTTGATTGTTAGATCCTAATTAGGGGTGTTTAAATTTGTAAAAAAAGTTTAATATTAGATCCTATTTTTAAGTGATTAAGATTTGATAATATATTGAGGGACATTTTTTGTAGTTCACATTAATACCAAAAAAGTGTGACACCAAAGCCAATACAACCATTATTAAAGATTTGAATCATACTCCTTTTATAATATATCGTAATTTCAAATATTTGCGGTATTTACTAACTTATGTATTCGTAGTATTTTCATAGCTATTAATAAGCTATTTGCAGTATTTCATATATCTAGCATTATTCGGTAATTTACAATATTGAACGCGGGTGTTACGGCACGCCTTCGCATCAATTATTTTTCTTATAAATTGCATATGTTTAAATCAGTTAAAAAAATGACTTTTTATTTTCAAGTAATATTAAGATTTTATGTTTGTAAAGAACTATTTTGAATTTGTAAAGAAAGTTTAATTTTAGATCCTATTTTTAGAAGCGTTTTGAATCTGTATAGCATGTTAATTTGTTAGATCCTACTTAGGGGTGTTTAAATTTGTAAAAGAAGTTTAATATTAGATCCTATTTTTAAGTGATTAAGATTTGATGAAATATTGAGGGGCATTTTTGGTAGTTCATGCTGATACCAAAAAAGTGTGACACCAAAGATATTACAACTATTATTAAAGATATATATAACCACATAACCAACACATATAAGTACATATATATATATATATATATATATATATATATATTTACATATATAAGTAAATTCTTTCCAAAATGTTAAGAAGTTTACTCACCAAAACTTCTGAAAACTTGAAATACTTTAGCGTTCAGAAAGCTTGGAAAACCACAAACTCTTCTTGAAAGCAGGTCATTTTGCACTTGACTTTTGGACCTTTTACCCTCTGATTTTGGTAAAGTGACAAAAAGGTAAATTTTATATTTTTCTTTTTTCTATTATTTAAAAAAGAATCACTAAAAAATATTAAATTTTGAGGAAGTTATGGCCGAAACAAGGAGGACAATTTTCGTCCTTTAGAATCTAAGTTCAAAAACATTTTGTATAAAAGTGAATTTTTGGGGTATCTAAGCTTAAATCAGAAAAAGTAATGAACGACAAAATTGTAGCCACTAAAATTACAAGGGGTTTAAACAATATAAAATATGGTTTTGGAGTTGTTTGTAAGAAGTTATGGCTGAATCATTTCGGGTAAAAATGAAGAAATTTCTTTGGAAAAGAAGGAGTTTAAACTAAGTTTAAAACATTTAAAAAAACAAAACTTGAAAATTTATATCATTAAAATGGTAAGGAGGCCATTAAAGAGTTTTTCAAAATCTTAGAAGAAGATGGAGCTTTAGGAAAAAAATGAAAGAATGAAAATGAAATGGAAGAGAAAATTGAAATCTGCTTATATACGAAGTGCATTTGCTAAATTACCATATTACCCCTCGTCCTTTACCCTCCACGGCTCAATGACACATCACCACCCCGTCACATCCTTGTCCCTCTAGTTTCCAATATGTCTCATCATGTCCCCCTTGATGTGACATTATCCTTTTATTTTTTATATTAGTTGCTGAAGTGTCATATCATGATTATCTTAATTAATTTTACTTAATTTACTTAATTAAACCTAATTATATTATCCTAAACCATATTACATACTTGATATATGTAAGCATATATATACAAAAGTGTGCACAACATTTCAAACAACTTTTATATGATGAAACGTCGAAAATTCGAAAAACAGTTTCTGATCACATTTTCTGTTTTTCATCGTACTATATATTTTTGTAAACACATTTAAAAAACTATTTCACAATCATTATTTATTATTCAAAATAGTTTTATGTTTATTATAAAACCTATACGTTGAATATTTAAAATTTATTAAATATTCACAAATCAAAGCAGTGAAATTCCGGGTCGTCACAAAATTGGAAGGTACTTATTAGAGAATGGATTCCATACACATGACGAGGTGAAGGGACTACCTTCCGATAGTACATCTCTAGAGGAATGTACCGAGGTCCAACAGATGATCCTCTACAAGCACAAGACTGGCCTACTTCTTCCTAGATAGTACCAAAAATGTCATTACCTCGTTCGTTACCGACCTATCTGAGGGCCCTCATAGCATACATCCACATTAATTTACATCCCAACGTCATAGCGGGAAGAAATATATCTAAAAGGGGATGATCATATCCTAATGGTTGCGAACCACATAGCATTGCCGCATCCAACCCTATTTTGGTCATTTTCGGGTGTGAGGATTGAGGTAACGATTACCTTTTCACATAGCTCATCATCTTCCTTTGAATGCTACACTACCATTCTATCGATCACTTGTTGACTTCCACAAACATACAACCTACGAGCTCGTATGTCTCAGAGAAGGGTGTTAATTAAGCTAAGAGAAATTGCCTTTTCCACCACCAAAAAGATGTACGTTTATAAAAGTCAATGATGTAAATCTCAAGAATGCAATGTCAGACATCCATCCATACAAGTTCGTTCTAGGATTGAACGAAGCCGAAGGTACTCTCCTACCACATCCTGTTGAGATTGAATCCTAGGATTAGTAGCGAGAAGTCCTTGCAACCCAAAGAATTTCAGAAATGAAAAGACCACTGGTACTTTATTATTTGGGAGCTAACCAAAATGATCAATAAGTAGTACTTTCATACCAAAAATCTCTGGTCTTCATTCTTCATTCACTATATCAGGTCTTCATTTTTCGAACGCATACATTGGTTTGAAGTGGTTTTCGGATAGGTATTTCCCCGGATCTGACCCCGGTTCCTTCGATCAAATCATTGATAAAAATAGGTTTTGTGAATAAAGGATCATTCTTTGATTGATTAAGTTCTTTTCATCAAAAATCTCCCTTGGAGATATATATTCTAAAAGCATTCTTTCGGGTATATACGGAATTATCAAATCTGTCTTATCAAATCTTTGATTACTTAAAACCCTTTTAAACTTGGATTGATTCGAAATCATTTCATTTTACACTTAGGAAAACATTTCCAAAGTTGTTTTCTTTAAATCTTAACAAAAAATTTCAAATCATAACTTTTACTGCAAGTAAAAAACAATGTTATTCAAGACATCGTTTACTATAAATCCGAACCAATAAATTTTAAGTCTAGGAATTTAAACTAAGTCCAAATCATTTCGTTTAATCTTAACAAAGATTTCTTAATCCAAAACCCATAATTTTTATATAGTTGAAACATGATATCAGGATGCTGATCCAAGACCAGTAAATATTAAGTGAGCGGAATATACAGAAATCATTTAATTCTACTCAATATTAATCCTCGTATTCAACAAATACTGCGGGCGGAATAATGATGAAATCACCTTTTAAATTCCATGAATAGTACGAGTTCCCTCTTTGGGCTTTAAAAACGAGTACAATAAGATCATCTCCATAAAATCCAAGTTGCAATTAAATTTGAAAACTTAAATCTTTTTATACTTAACTCGTTTTCGATATTTCGACCTTATCTATCCCATGTCCAGGGAAGAGGACATGTAACAACCCTGTATTTTAGTAATTATTTTAAATAGAAATTACTGATTTAAAAACTTTATTTTATTTATTAAAATGAATAAATTTTGTTATTTTAAATATAAATTTTTATTTGTATGTATATTAGAATTCCAAACATGAATAAATTGAATATTTTCTAGAAATGTGGATTTTGGTCAATATGGTCAAACTTGGACTTTTAAATTTAAAATTTAAATATGTTAAAAATTGAATTTTATCTTTTATTATGAAAATAAATTAAATTTCAAGAATACTGCTTTTCGTTTCGTTGAAATCTGATTTATATTGTGAAAGTTATGCTTTTTACAATATTGTATGTAAATTATTTTATTCGACAAAATTGTTTATTTTTATCTATATAAATAATACTTTTTTGTTTGTCAAATCTTGTTCTACTTTGTGTAATACGTCATGTTATGCATATGTTTTATTTTTAAATATTTTAAAGTGATGTTGTAATTTTCCAAAGCTTATTGTATTTCTTTACAATTTTTAAATCCTAGTTTGTATTGTTAAGCTATTTTCTTAATTATTTTATATTTTTCTAAAAATTATTTATTTATTTTCTTTCGTACTTTTTTATTTTATTTTATTTACTTACATTTTCATTTGTTTAAAATGAAGAAAAGAAAAGGAAATATAAAGAGCCATAACCTTTCATATGTCATTTGCCTTTTCATTTTCAATTGCCATTTGCATTGATGAAGCCGACCATATCTTCTTTCTTCAGCCGTATATTTTCATTTTTTTTTTCATGTAAGAAAACTTCTCTTTATATCTAAAATGTTCCACCATCATTTCTGAAAAGAAAACTTTGATAAGTTCATGAATTATTTTCATATTTTCTTCTTTGTTTTCATTTAATCTTTGCCTTGTTTTCTCCTATCATGCTCGGCCAATAGCTTCTCCATCACCACATCACCTTCACCACCACCTTGCATGAAAGCTTCCCCTCCAACTCCACTGACCATGTAAGGCCGTGGCATCCTAAAGTTGTAAACTCCACAAAGAAAATATATAGCAAACACCCCCCTTAAACCAAGCATAGCCGACCATTAAGGCCATCACCCCTTCACACATCTTCTCGGCCACCCTTAGAACCACCATCACTAGCCTCTAACTGACCTTAGGCCATTGCTGCACCATCACCTGACCATCACCAACCAAGGCCCAACCACCTATTTCCATAGCCGAGCCAAGAATTATGACAAAAACTCCACTTTGTACCTTGACCTTGTGTATGTTCATGCATAAACAACTACCCCTTTCATCTCCTACAAGGCCGAGCCATATGGACCCATACTTGACCCAAACACCTAGCCATGGCCGAGCATTAGGATTCTATGGCTGAGCATAGATGTGGTGAAAGCATGGTCAAGTTTTTTGGTTCTTTGTTGTGCTTTATTTCTATATTGTTTAATAATATTTTGTGTTGTAATTTATGTTGCAATATATTGTTTTGTTTGTTGTGTACAAGATAATCACTTTGGCTCTCCCCTTACTTGAATCCGTAGTCATACTGTATCGTGCTTGTCGTGCCTTTGGAATCGTTTTGTGTGTCGTAGTGGTCTTCAGCTTGGAAATGTGAGTCTTTCTCACTCTGACATTTTTACTTATGAAATGGTGAATTGATGACAAGTGTTTAGTAATTTAAAATGTCTATGCAAGTCAATGATAATTATATGATATGCTATGCTTTGTTATTACGATGTTAACTCTGTTAATTATCACCTGACATCTGATATATGACAGTATATTGTGACATTGACATGTTAATATAATTGTTTGTATTGTTTACGTATATATTCACACTGCAAGTTCCCTGTTAGAATAGAATCACTATGGGTTGAAACGATACATACCCGAATGGACTTTAGAATAAGGAAAAATCATTATAGGCTGAAATGATAGGCCTGAGCGATTTTTATTTATTTTTATTTACTTGGGACTGCGGGTTTGAAATGATAGAACCCGGGTTTTCTTTTTAAATTGCAAATTGTAATGATATATATCTGTATCGGTTGACCTAGGTTAGAAAATTATATACAGGCCCCATAGTATATTTTAAATGATTTTTCTTAATATATGTATTTTTAAAGTATGAAATTTTGATTTAAAAATATATATTTTATGGTTTTTAAGAAAATTAAATATTAAGTCTTGAAACTGTGAATTTAAGTATGTAAATTTGAAGTGATTGTGATTTTGACTTTAAATTTTATTTTTAAAATGTTAGTAAATAATGGAAAATAAATTTAAAGTTTTGAAATGATATTTGAAGTAAAATATTAAGTTTTATTAAATTTATAAGTTAATAAACAGTGAAATTTTGACTTAATAAATGAATTGAGTTTTTAAATTTAATGTTAGATTTTAAAATTTTTGTTGTGATAAATCATATGTTGAAAGTATTTAAATGGGAAACTTTAAAGTCTAGAAATATTATTTATAAATTTAAATAGAAATTTTTTGAAGTTTTATTGTTTTGAAAAGTTAAAATAAAATCTGGAATTTTATTAATAACATTTCTAAAATGCTGTAGTTTTATGACAACACTTTAAAATGCTGTTGTTTTGAACTTAACTATGTTTGAAATAAATAAATATCTATTAAGTAATTTTACAAATGTCACTGTTCCTAACCTAAACTATTTTGGAAACTATAAGCTACGATAGCACTTTATAAATTGCTGTCGTTGCTATAATTTGACAATGTTTTGAAATATTATAGTATTCAACACTATTTGAGTTATATTTTAAAGTGTTAAATGATTTAACTTTTGGAATTGATCATTTGTGAAATTTAAGGAGTTTTGAATATATTTCTATATTTAAATTTGACTTTTTAAGGAATCTAAATTGAGTTTGAATTTAAATAAGGTTTACTTGGTTATGTGTTAATTTGAATGAAATGTAACGAGATAAACGAATTTTTGAATGAAATTTTAAATGTATTTTTGTAATGATATTTGAAATAATAAATGAATGACCTAATTGATTTTAAAAAGGTATTTAAATTTTGAGTATTTGATTTTGAATGATAATGAATTGATAAAGGATTTGAAAGGAAATGATTTTGAAATGGTTTTGAATGACATAATCTTTATTTTGATAAAGAATGTGAATTTGGAATGATATTTGATTTTGATTTACTCGATTTATTCGATAAATGAATATTCAAAGTTTATATTAGTATGAAGGATATTTGGTTACTTGTAATTCGAGTTATTTAAATGATATTGGATTTACGAAATGAATATTTCAAAACTAAGTAATAATGAAGTTATATTTGAGATATATGAAATTATAAAATTTAGTTTTGAAATGTGGGATATTAAAGCTTTGAATTATATTGAAAAACTTAATAGTTTATTTTGTGGATCCAATCTATATTTGAAATTGATAAGATTTGAAATGTTTTGTTGGGAAACTGAATTTAATTTAAACTGATGGTTTGAATTGAATTACATTGGAAATTTGAAATTTGGGTTTAATTGAATAAATTTATAAAATGTAAAGAATTAAAGGAATGTTTCATGAAATATTATGATTTTCTAAGTGTAATGATTTCAAGTATTTTGGTTTCGAAAGAGTTATAACTTTGAAAGTATTATGATTTTCAAAGTGTAATGATTTCAAGTATTTTGGTTTTGAAAGAGTTATAACTTTGAAAGTATTATGATTTTTGAAAGATGAATTTATGTTTGAAATGGAAATGATACCGTGTTGATTTGAATATAGTTTTGAAATAAAAATAGTTTTGGTTTCGAAGTATAAACTATTTGAAAGGATTATAGTTTTGAAATGAAATGATTTGATTTTTGAAGTATAAACACTTTAAAATAACATAACATATATCAACATATACAATTCATGCTTATAAGATTTAATTAATTAACTCATTTAATTAATTTATTTTATTAATTATATTAATAAAATTTAAATTTCGAAATTAGTATTCAAATAGTTTCAAACATTTTGAAATTTTATGTTATATTATAACCTTTTATACTAAACATGTTATTATTTTAAATTTAACTTTTTATAAAAAATATGTCTTAATTTTCAAGACTATTTTGAAAATTATCCCAAGGCCAATTCAAATTGGGCCTTTTTCTATCAGGGGCACCTTTGGGCTCACTGTTAACGTGAAAATCAGACGCTAACACCCCGGTGTAGATTGAAGTTGAGCGAAAGCACCACCCGTGAACACGGGAACTAAAGAAAAAGTAGAGAAATCATAGAAAAAGTAGAAAAGACAACAGTTTTTATAGTGGTTCGGCTTAGGGTAAGCCTACGTCCACTTTAACTCTCTTTATTACTGAATTTGATTACAACTTTACAACAATCTTCAATTACAATTCTGATGAGACAAACAACTAGAACTTTGATGGAGAATAATCTTCCGAATTCATGTTGAATGATGTAGATTTTCTCTTGGAGATCGTAGTAGTGTCCTTGGTGTTTGGAGTACTTGAAGTGTTGAGTGAGTCGAGAATTCAGCAGAGTATCGGTGCTTGAAGTGATCGGCCAAAAGTCCTTTGCTAGTTGGAGTTAGGGCTGTATTTATAGGGAATACTCCGGGCAGAATTTTATCACCAAGTGCTAGGTCGTATACGACCTAAGGTAGGTCGTAGGTCATAGGTCGGCGACGACATAGGGGATGGGATCTGACTTATCTTGATTGGAACTTGCCCTGAATAAGTTATTAGGTCGGCAGCGACCTAGGAGATGGGATCTGACTTATCTTGATTGCATTTGGTTCTTTTCTGAGCGAGTTAGTAGGTCATGTGCGACCCATCATAGGTCGTGAGTCAACTGAGATTTAGGTCGCTGAGACCACTTCGCTCTTAGGTCGGTAGGCTGTGGCATTGCTTAGGTCGCATATGCTTGAGGTTGTTAGATCGCTGACTCCTTAAGTCGTTAGGTCGCTTATCCACTTAGGTCGGTGGGTAGTTAGGTCGCTAGAACCGTTCCATAGTTAGGTCGCTCGCCTGTTTGTCTTGTTAGGTCGTAACCTGTTATGAATTGTTAAGTCGTGAACTAGACCGTTGAGCTTGATAGGTCGCTAGGTCGGTGCACTTCATAGGTCGCCGAAGAACCGAAGCACTAGGTCGCTAAAGACCTTAGGTCGCGGAGTGCTTTGTGATCTTAGGTCGCGGCTGTAGTTAGGTCGTTAGCACCCTTAGGTCGTTAGTACCTTTTAGGTCATTGAGTCGCGTAAGTCTTAGGTTGTTGAGTCTCGTAAGTTTTAGGTCGCTTCAGAAATAGGGGTTAAACACTTGCCCCTCGAAGTACAGGCCTATGCCATAGGTCGTGTGCTTCGATCTGACTTAGCTAGGTCGTGAGCGACCTAAAACTTATATTAAGTCGCGTGCCTATTCGTCTTCCCCTTTTTTGGCCCCATATAAATTTGCTAGGTCATGAACTCCTCCTCACTCTACTGCTCCAATCTCCCACTGCCATTGACGAATTTTCAAGCTTCCAAAAGCAAATTCAACTCGTTCAGTCACCGATTCATCTTTACCATTATATCTCGTAAGTGAATCTGATCTCCATCCCACCATAATCACCATTGGATTATGAATCTCCATTTTCCGATCGTAGTTCAATTCCACGTGTCGTGCTTCATTTTGAGTGACTGTTATAGTCGACTGTTGATCGCCGTTTGACTGATTTAGGAAGGCACGGAGATGTGTTGAATCTATGATGGATCGGGGATGTTTTGCATTGTTTTTGAAGTGATCAGGTGGTATGAAGGGATGGTGAATTTCATGAGGAGGACGATGAATTTCTATGTGCAGTTGGTAATGGGTTATCGGGTTGCAGTTTGACGAGATGGATTGCGTGAGGAGGAAGTTAGCGACTCAACAGATCTGGGCGACCTAAGACTTAGGTCGTGCTGGGATTCTCGCGACCTAAGACTTAGGATTTTACTTGTTTAAACGGCAGCACAACGACCTAAGGAATTCACGGCTTAATTTCCTTTTTCTGTGGCATGAACATTAGGTCGTGGATGAGTTAATTTCCTTGAACCTTTTTATTTTGCATAATGCGACTTAAGATCCCACGACCTATGTTAGGTCGCCAGACGACCTAGGACTTTGACGAATGCCTATTGCTTTGAACTGCTGGAATAGGTTGCGACCTATTGAATTAACGGCTTAATCTCATGCGGCATTGCTTTGTCTTGAGGCCTTTTCTTTCATATGCTCTACGACCTGTCTTGAAGCATAATTTTAATTGGAATGCTCGACTTGAACTGCTCAACTTGAACTGCTTTATAAATTATCTCTAATGCTAAAAACCTGTTAAACATAATACTTGCAGAAAACTGGGACAAATATACTGCCGTTGACTGCCCACATCGAACGACATATTAGTCGATAAAGAGTAATCAACTTAAATGAACTGTGTGAACGAAATGCTGCTAACTAATGAATTCAAGTGAAGTATTAAAGCAAAACTAAAATATCCAATTAAAGTCGATTCGTTTGCATTAACACTACACTTGAGTTTTATATTATCAAGTCCTGAAATCTCATAGTCGACCAATTGTCAACTAGTTTAATTTCAGTTATGTTTGCTTTCTGTTTTTGTTAGTTTTGCACAACACTTTACACTTTTTAGGAAACGTGCACCTTCTTATTTGAATGTCCAGTTCCTTGTATAGGATGATTTCTCAACAAGGAGAAACAGAATCGGCTGAAGAGACTTTCCCAATTGCTACTCCATTGGTTAATCCTCCAGAGAGAGTTTCAACCACACTAACATACAAAGTTTTCCGCCAACTGTGCGCTCTGTTTGGCAATGCTAAAGCAGATGCCATTCTTCCTGAGAGAAGCGATACTGCCGATATACCACCTTCTGGTTTTGTAGCAGTTAATCGTCAAATGTGCACGAGTGGAGCTATCCCTCCTTTTAACGACTTTCTTCAACGGCTTCTTCTCCGACTAGCTATCTCCCCCTTCCAACTACACCCCAATGGCTATGCTATTCTGATAGGGTTATGTGTGCTATTCGGAAGGACGCTGGATCGACTTCCGAGTTTTGATGAAGTTTTCTATTTGTGCACGTTTGCCAAAAATAAAGACCATCCCTCCATCATTCTTGTGAGAAGCGCTAGGAACCGTAAACTAATAATCGGCCTTCCCGAAAGTGCTCACGGTTTTCTAAGTCAATTTTTCTTCGTTCGCTGTCCTCCGGGATTTTATGCTACCTGGAGAGTAGGAAGTAAGAGCATTTATATTTGTTCTTGATGTTTTTCTCTGAGCTTTTCATAGCCTGAGTTGTCAAATGTTAACTTCGCCTTTTACTTTTCAGCGCTTCCTCCTCCTTCTAGGGATTCTAGTCATAAACCAACTTTTGAGAGGCTTATGGCCGTGCCAGTTGAGGAGAGAAGCATTCAATTTCTGTTGAAAGATGAATTTTTACATCAATACGGACTTTTGCATACCTCTCGCTCTACACACCCTCATGAAGTCCCAGACTCCCCAACCCAAGCATTGGATTCCCCAGTTTCGACCGATGCACCCATACCGAAAGAACCTGCCTCTGAGGCTTCTTTAGTGAAGTGCTCCACTTCTGTTGACGTCGCGGGGTCATCTGGCAAATCCACACTTGCCCCGGTTATTGAGGAAGAAGAGCCTCAGGGATCTCCCCAACGTTCACAGAAATCTGGTGAAGAAGCCAAGAAAACCAGCCCTGTCAAGCAAAGCAGGGACGACACTTTCGAAGGGCTGAGCGACCTCTTTGCCGCCTCACAAGAGATCTTTAAAGATGATCCTATCACTACCGGGGTTTCTTCTTTAGTAGTGGAAGCGACTTCTTCTGTGCAACACGCTCCGTCGACCCAAGAGTTGACGTTAACTACTACCCCCACAACTACTCCGCAATTGAAGAGTGGTTCGTAGTTTGATGCGCGTAGTTCACACATCACACACACTTAGAATCTTTCGGCACTTTTATACTTCTAACTCTCTGTAATTTGAAGATTCTAAAGTTACACTTCTTTTCTCTGAAAACTTTTAAGACTTATCTCTTCTTTTTATTTCAGATTCTCCGATGGGACGCAGCAGCTCCTACTATGATGACTTCCAGCGCTACGGGAGGCATAGCCAATATGATTATAGGCGCTACCTCCCCTCTTACAGAGAAACCGATGAAGAGAGAGCCGCCCGAAAGGCTCAGGAGAGGAGGGCTCAAGAAGTGCGTTATGAGAGAAAAGAGAGGGAGGAGCGCCACGATTCTTGGCCTAAAGGTGACGATTCCCACAAGAGAAAATCCTATGATGACCGGGGAAAAAGTCATATGGTTGAGGACCCAAGTAAGCGTGCTCGACACGGTGAGAAGCATACTTCTACAACTCCTGAAAAGGTCACTGCCCCCGTCCCACTTGACATTCCTTCTGGCTCTCCCGCTCTCGGGAAGACAGACATTCAAACAATAATTAGCAGGCCTAAATTCCAAGTTGGACCGGGCCCATCCACTTTGCAAAGCCGGTTTCCATAGTGGTGCCTGAAAGGAGTGCGGTTCGATCTTGACTTGGTTCCTATCGACAAGCCTGCCATGCTACGAAATCTCGATGCCGTCAAGCTTGATATTGAAAGGATGTCGAACTGGCAAAAGCTTTTAGACGAGCTTCAAAGGGTCAACCGTGAGAATATAGAGGCCATGCTTACTATGGAGAATGATAAGGCCGAATGGCAGAAGGTTCTCGAGCAGCATGATACCGAAATGAGGAGCATCGCTACTTATAATGAAGAGCTTGAAGCGAAGGTCGAGAAACTCAAAGAAGAACTCGCAACTTCCTCTACTTCCTACACTCAAAAAGAAGAAGTTCTTCAGAAACAAGTGGGAGATGCTCATGCCGGCCAAAGAGACGCCGAAGACAGGCTCGAAGTGCAAAAAAGAATCAGTGAGGGCTATATTGCTGATATTGTAGAGCTTCGGAAGAAAACCAGCTCCCAAGAGGCGGAGATTCAAATGCTAAAGCTTCAACTCTCCAAAGCTGAAAGAGAGCGTGACGAGGCTGTTGCCGGTAGAATTGCAGCCGAAGAATCTCATGAGGCAACGAAGACCAGCATCAGCTCAACATTATTTGACTTCTACCTGCATAGCGTTTTGGGGTTTGGTAGTCTCGCCTTTCTAGGTCCCAAGTATGAAATTACTTTAGCTGAAGTGTGGGAGGCCGCACTTGATATGCTTGGTGCTACAGGTGCCGGCTATGCCGAATCAGCTCTTGAGGAGCATTACTTTGATGAAGATGCTCGCGCTGCTCTTGCCAAGGGAAAAGAACAACTTGCAAAATTAAGAGCTGAAATGGCAGAAGGGGAACGGTTAGGAAAAACTACTTCAACTATTCCAGTCCAGCCTTCTCCTTCAGCCGAAATCAACATTATCGGCTTCAGTTCTCATTCTCCATCCCCTACTAAAGTTACCACTGAGATCACAATCATACAGGGTGGAGATGAAGGCGACGAGAGTGTTGAAGCACAGGCTTACGAGGTTGATATCGGGAAGCCGACTTCTCCAGGTAACTCTACTGTCAATCTTGCCCAAGTAGACTGCTCATTTGTTTCTGAAGAGTTTTATGAGCTTCTTGACTATTTCCTGAATCACAGCGAGCCTTTATCTCCTCTCTTTACTGACTTTAACTTTTTTTCTTCTGTAGAGAAAGTGTCAGGCATTGTTCAAACTTCCCCTCCTCCAATTATCCCTCCTCCATCTCTTCAGGTCACCCCTCCTTCTGCCTCGCAACCGGGATCACAAGAGGAGCAAATAGAAGCTCTCCAAGACTTGGACGATCCGATTGCTTCACAAGAACACAGGGGAGAAGAAACTGAAGGGAGTGAGAAGACTCCAGAAGCAACTGGTTCCGATGATGAACCATTAACTACACTTTTCTCTCCCGGTAGTGGGTCTTCTTCCAGGAAGAGAGGGAAGCGTGGAGTCTCTAAGAAAAAGAAGGAGGCTTCTGCTAGCGAGACACAAGCGGGAGAAGAACCTATTGTATCCCTTTCCCCTTCCTCTCCTACTCTTACAAGCCGGCCTAAGAAGTTAACCATTCGGCCAGGCGCAGGCTCAAAAGGCGGAAGGAAGAAGAAATGATGGCTTTGGTCCTGTGCTTTTTATATCGCTTTTTTGCTTTTTGCATGTACTGGCCGGAGATTGTGCGGGTACCGGCCTCCGCTTTTCTTTTTCTTTTTACTTTGAAACCTGTACCTGTATAAAATTTTAACAGTGTTGAATAAAATGATTCTTTTTCTTTGCACAAACTTCTGTCTGTATCTGAGAATGCATTTATTATTCATTGTCGTACAAGTTTCTTTACATGATATTGCAACGAGCTTGTGGTATGTTGTTTGAGCGTAATTTTACCAATATAGTTATACCATGTTGTATGTAGCTATACCATGTGGCCCCTATACCATAAGCTTGTTGCAATATTTTATATTTTGAGGGGACTTGTACTTTTATTTTCTGGAGAATAATTATTCCGTACTTGGAGGAATATTATTTCGTTAAATATAGAGTACAACTCCCTCCATATATGTTTTTACGCTTCATCCTTCGAAGATATCACTTTTTCTTTTGTGCATATACACATTTTACCAAGTGAATTCTTCTATGTGGTAAAGCGGGCCTCTGAAGGGTTCTTTAACTTCTTTTTGAGGAAGAGTATTTTCCAGAATAGGTGAATCATTCTTCCTTTGAGAGTCAAAGTGTGCCTTTGAAGAGGGCCTCTTTTTTTTTACGCCACAGTAAAGGGCTTTTAGATTTTTGCTTCTTTGAAAAGTTGCACCTCTGAGGAGGGCTTTTTCGCGTTTCAACACTTGGAAGTTTTATTTCAATCTCGGTGAAACGTGTGCCTCCGAAGAGTTGTGCCTCTGAGGAGGGCTTTTTCACGTTTCAACACCTGGAAGTTTTATTTCAATCTTGGTGAAACGTGTGCCTCCGAAGAGTTGTGCCTCTGAGGAGGGCTTTTTCACGTTTCAACACCTGGAAGTTTTATTTCAATCTTGGCGAAATGTGTGCCTCCGAAGAGGTCTTTCTGTTCGATTGTGCCTCCGGGAAGAGGTCTTTTCATTTCTGCCTCTGGGAAGAGGTCTTTTTTGTTTCTGCCTCTGGGAAGAGGTCTTTTTGTTTTGTTGTGCCTCTGGGAAGAGGTCTTTTTTTTTTCTGCCCCTTGGGAGAGGCTTTTATTTTTCCCTGTTCGCTGGGAAGCGGGCCTCCGAAGAGGGCTTTTCACATTTCATTTCACGGGAGTGTATCGACCGATCATGACAAAATGTGTGCCTCTGAGTAGGGTTACTGCCTGGAAGTTTGGAGTTTCTTTCTCTCGGTTGGACGGATTCACGGGAGTGTATCGACCGATCATTCCGCAACTCTGTATCGAGAAAGATCTCTCTTTTTCTGGTTTGGCCCGCTCGAGGTCTTTTAGCACTTCAACAATGGTGAAATGGGCCTCCGAAGAGGGCTTTTCACGTTTCAACACCTGGAAGTTTTATTTCAATATCGGTGAAACGTGTGCCTCTGAGTAGGGCTTTTGCCTGGAAGTTTGGAGTTTCTTTCTCTCAGTTGGACGGATTCACGGGAGTGTATCGACCGATCATTCCGCAACTTTGTATCGAGAAAGATCTCTCTTTTTCTGGCTAGGCCCACTCGAGGTCTTTGATTTGGACTCTAAAGAGTAGCTTTGGACTCTGAAGAGTAGCGTTGGACTCCAAAGAGTAGCATTGGACTCTGAAGAGTAGCGTTGGGTCTACGAAGAGAAGCATTTGGACTCTAAAGAGTACTCTGGACTCTAAAGAGTTGCGTTGGGTCTCCGAAGAGAAGCATTTGGACTCTGAAGAGTACTTTGGACTCTAAAGAGTGGCGTTGGCGCTTGTGTCTTTATACCCTGCGCTTCTTAGCAATCCCTCACAATAACTTCAAGTACATGTCCCATTCTTTCATTTGTTCTTTGCTAGAGAAATGTGCCTTATTGCTGAGTGGATCCATGGGGCAGATGCAAGCTGCTCCGCCAGATGTTCGTTTACACAAACGATCGTGGTTGGTTAGCAAAGGCTCAGAATCTTCTTATTAGGAAGGTGCCCTCTTTGGTGGAGTCCTCAATCGTTTGCAAATTGCACTTCTTTCGAAATACTTGAATTCGGAGCATTTGTGACTTGCCATTTGTTTACTCCGTGATTTGTAGGGATCACTTCGCTTTGTGATGTGTTGGATGAGCAAGCTTTATTTTGATAGCCTGCAATACTAAAACGATATTTTTAGTAATATTTGCATATCGAAATGATACAGGCATTTTAACGGCATTAAAGAATACAAGATTTATAATTGCTCATTACTGATTCACATCAAGTTTACAGTGGTTAACAGCACAAGAATTATACATCCATGATCATTTTACAAAGTTAAGCAACGCTATTAAGTAAAATATGAGTGTAAATGAATGCTATTCCATGATTTTGTGATTCATATGTTAGTCAATGACCAGCTTCTCGGATTCCTGCTCTGTAGTTCTGTTGCCTGAGCTGGACCGATAAGCAGGACATGGTTGCCCCTGAGTGGACGGGGTAGGGTCAATTCCGTCTTTCTTCACATATTGTTGAAGTTTATTCTGTTTCAGCAATTCTTCAATCACACTCTTTAACTGGAGACATTGATCAGTATCGTGACCGGGTTGGTTGTGAAATCGACAGAATTTCCCATTTTGCACTGCACCTCTCCCCATCTCAGGTGGTTTAGGGTACTTGACAACATCCTTTATTGCCAAGAAGATCTTTTCCGGTGTATCAGTTAAGGGGGTGAAATCTGAAGGGTTAAAACGTCGAGGTTTTTTCTTATTTCCTTGCCTCTTTCCTTCATCACTCTCCCTTTTCTGGTTTCCAGATCCTCTCTTGTTAAAGATGACATCGTTATTCTTGATTTCGGCCACCACTGCTTTTACTGGCATCGAGAGGTTTTCTAGGCGTATGAATTCGTCGGCCTTTTTATAAAACTTCTCTGGTGAGTTTGGTTCCTTCATTTTGAGCCACATCCCGAATTCACTCGACTTGTCGATGGCCCGCATTAAGTATGTTAGGATCATTCGGGGCTCCGCGTTGTCTACCTCGGCTAAAGCTATATTAAAATGGTTCAAAAAAGATTTGATAGGTTCTCCCGGTGCTTGTTCTAGACTGGACAGTGACATTATATCTTTTGCCTTTGACGCATACAATCTGAATTGTTCTTTAATTTTCAGGTTAAATCGGAGAATTGATCTATGGATCGAACCGGTAGCTTAGTGAACCAAACCAAAGCCACCCCTTCTAAATATACTGGAAAATAACGGCATTTAATCTCATCCGATGCTCGTGCCCCAGTCATATGCCAATCGTGTCTGTATAGAAATTGGTTAGGGTCACTTGTCCCTCGATGGGCCGGGATGGTAGGAGGTACAAATTTCCTGGGAAACTCCGCCTTTAAAATCTTTTCGGTGAACGGAGGCTTGCTCGGAGCGAACCCCCAATCGTTTTCATCCTCATGCCTCTGCATGCTTTCTTTCATGATTGAGCGGACCATTCCTGATAGATACTCCTCATCGTTTTGAGAATTTGCCTGGCAGAAGTTAGCTGTTCTTTCGGAAGTTTGAAAAGTTGGCTGTGGCCTTGACCCTTCAGCTTGGGAAGGTGCCCTTGCAGCGGTGTTGTCTGCTCTTTGAGGAATACCTTTCTCTTGGGGGTCGCGGGCATCTTTAGCATAGATTGTTTCATTATCCTGTCGTTGGTGATTTGCCTCAAGCAGGGCGTTCAACCTATCCATAATCAAGGCATTCTGGGCTTCCAACTGTTGATTCAGCCCCAAAATTACGGCGTCCAACTCCGCTCGCGTAACTCCAACAGCTGGCGTTGCTTGACTTGAAGGAAGAGAGGTAGCTGTATTCCCTTCAACATTGTCGGATCTTACAGAACTTCGTTTTCTCCCAGGAGCCATTATTTCCAACAAACTTCTAGTTTTAGAAGAAATCCTTTCAACAATCCTTCGCGGAGCAATAGTGGAAGTTTCCTGAGTTGGTTTCTCAGTGAAAGCACCAAAAAATGTTAACGTGAAAATCAGACGCTAACACCCCGGTGTAGATTGAAGTCGAGCGAAAGCACCACCCGTGAACACGGGAACTAAAGAACAAGTAGAGAAATCACAGAAAAAGTAGAAAAGACAACAGTTTTTATAGTGGTTCGGCTTAGGGTAAGCCTACGTCCACTTTAACTCTCTTTATTACTGAATTTGATTACAACTTTACAACAATCTTCAATTACAATTCTGATGAGACAAACAACTAGAACTTTGATGGAGAATAATCTTCCGAATTCATGTTGAATGATGTAGATTTTCTCTTGGAGATCGTAGTAGTGTCCTTGGTGTTTGGAGTACTTGAAGTGTTGAGTGAGTCGAGAATTCAGCAGAGTATCGGTGCTTGAAGTGATCGGCCAAAAGTCCTTTGCTAGTTGGAGTTAGGGCTGTATTTATAGGGAATACTCCAGGCAGAATTTTATCACCAAGTGCTAGGTCGTATACGACCTAAGGTAGGTCGTAGGTCATAGGTCGGCGACGACATAGGGGATGGGATCTGACTTATCTTGATTGGAACTTGCCCTGAATAAGTTATTAGGTCGGCAGCGACCTAGGAGATGGGATATGACTTATCTTGATTGCATTTGGTTCTTTTCTGAGCGAGTTAGTAGGTCGTGTGCGACCCATCATAGGTCGTGAGTCAACTGAGATTTAGGTCGCTGAGACCACTTCGCTCTTAGGTCGGTAGGCTGTGGCATTGCTTAGGTCGCATATGCTTGAGGTTGTTAGATCGCTGACTCCTTAAGTCGTTAGGTCGCTTATCCACTTAGGTCGGTGGGTAGTTAGGTCGCTAGAACCATTCCATAGTTAGGTCGCTCGCCTGTTTGTCTTGTTAGGTCATAACCTGTTATGAATTGTTAAGTCGTGAACTAGACCGTTGAGCTTGATAGGTTGCTAGGTCGGTGCACTTCATAGGTCGCCGAAGAACCGAAGCACTAGGTCGCTAAAGACCTTAGGTCGCGGAGTGCTTTGTGATCTTAGGTCGCGGGTGTAGTTAGGTCGTTAGCACCCTTAGGTCGTTAGTACCTTTTAGGTCATTGAGTCGCGTAAGTCTTAGGTCGTTGAGTCTCGTAAGTTTTAGGTCGCTTCAGAAATAGGGGTTAAACACTCACTTTACCTTTCAGGCCAGGCTAATAATCAGTTAGGACATAGTACTTGATTACCCAATTCCAATCCTAGATATTACTTTTCTAGACACCATACTAAGTGGAAAAGCTTAATTAGCTAGCCCTAACATGACTAATTTAGACTGCATAGGCTATTGGGTTCCAATACCACTGTTGGAACTAGGCCAGCCCACAGCGGATGAAGTGGGTGAATTTCAAAAAAATTTACCCTATTAGCTCTTTGTTGAGCCTATGAAGCCCAGTTTAATTAGAAAATTTCTATATTTGTCTTAAATAAAATTATTTATTTTATTTAAATTGGTTGAAGGAAAGTTTAAATAAATTTATTTTAAATGTATATTGTATCAAATACATCTAACATTTATCAATAAGAGTTCATATATATTAGGATTGAAACCTTTCATTTCTTTCCCTAAAAAAGTAATTAACTGAGAGCATTAATAAGATTTAATGTACATATAGGGAAGAAAATCTTTCAATTTTTTTCCTAAAACAAGTAATTAATTGGAAGCATTAATTACATTAAATGGAGAAATGAACCTTTCATTGCTCTCTTTAATTTGAATTGATTGATTAGATTTAATATACATACATACATATATCTATGTACGTATATATATGTACCAAATGCATATATGTGTGCCTGTGTGTGTGCATGTGTAACATGACAATCCGAGAAGGATAAAATGTGCTCGTATATAGATGCTAAGATTTACATTGCAACGAACACATTAGCTCATTTTGTGTATACTGTAATTTGTCCAATATATGCTTTTAGAATATGTAAAAACAAAATATTAATATATGTAAATGAATATACATATATATGCATATGTAATATATATATATATATATATTATTGAATAAAACAGTTTCTTTCATAATAAATTAATGTTAAATAATTATATGAAAAATTACAAGCTTTATAATTTTAGAAAATCTAGAAACACATTTTGAGCTTAAAAATAATTTATGAAATCTTCTCAATTAAAATAATATTTATCATTAAATAATTGATAATAGTCCAAAATATAATTCTAAAAATATAAAATCAAGTTGAAAAGTTCTAAACTTTTTCTAATGATGCTCGAGACATATTTTACGCTTAGGAATTATTTTTGTAATTTTTTCAGTTGCAACTATATTTTAAATTAAATAATTGATTGTATGTCAAAAATAAATTAATTATAAAAATTATTAAACTAAGTTATAAAAATCAAAACATTTTTCTAAAGGTACTCGAGACATATTTTAGGCTTAATAAAAATTTCTTGAGTTTTCTCAATTGAAATTATATTTTTAATTAAATAATCAATTGCAGGCCAAAAGTAAATTAATTTTTAAAAATAATAAATTAATTTTTTGAAAATCTGGACATTTTACAGTAAGCTTCCTATATAGTGGAGAAAATTTTAAAAATATAAAACTGAAATTTTGAACCACTGATTTACAAAAATAAACAACACACAAAATCATTAAATAATAATAATATATGTACATACATATTTAATAAAATATTTTTATATTTTATGATTCGTAATGAGTATAAATCATCACAATAAAATTTTAAGATAAAATATATACGTTATATAAGCATATATAAATTATACATATTGACAATTTGCATATCACTATACATTTAGTTAATACATTTATATATATATATATATCAATATGAATAAAAATTAATTTTATTTAGAAAGTTAATTCAACAATAAATCAACAAACAAAATATTACAATAAGCACATAGCTAATTCAATTGCAATAAACACATGTACCTACAAAATTCTCACCTAACCTAAACAATTAATAGATCCGGATACAAATATATGATTTCGATGTAAATCAACTTTTTTATGTTAAACTTGATATCAAAAAAATAATAGTAAATGAAATTTCATCTCTTAATGAAGCATTTGAGTCCACATTGAACAATGATTTCTCCTCTTAGAACAATTCCTAATCCGTCAAGTTGTTAATCCGGGTTTGGAGACCTTCTATTACAAATTAGTATTTTTTAATTTGAATTGGACTTGAGAATTTTTGGATTATTTTAGAGGATAGTTTCTGCCGTCAAAACAGGAAGAAAAAGAAGAAAGCAGTAGCTCAAAAAATGAAAATTAGCTTTAGATTAGGGTTTTGGAGATTAGTATTTATATGCGTAGGATAAGAGAGCAAACTATGTAAGTTTCTCACTAGATCTTAGCCACACATCTCCATACCCTAATCCTAGTAGCCGCTTCCAACCTCTCTCAAACTAACGCCTATACTCTCCAAATATCATGAGTTATGAGCGCATTTAACCCAAATTAATTATGTACAATCATATTTAACCTATTTTGTTATTGGTATCTCATATCGACCAATATATTCATAACTTTTATAAATATATTCAACAATTTTATTTCTCAAATCACATTAAAATTTCCATAAATATTAATTAATTTAATTAAGTTATAACATTATAAACTACTTAAATCGTTTGACCTAAAGAGAATTCATCTTTTCGGTTGTGTGACTCTTGGGTGTAAATTCGGTCAGCGGTTAATGTCGAACCATTCAAACATTAACGTTCACACTTCACTTAGTAGGTGGTGTGATAATATGGCCAAAAATTTTACTTTGTATTTTTTGGAAAATCTCATTTTAATTTAATAAGTGTTACCCACTGGTGACAATTATTTACACTAATTCTCTTCGTCAAAACTATATCACTTTGGACTTATTAAATTTGGTAATGGTCTAAATTCTAACATCGTCCACATTCAACTCTATATTCCAAACACAAATTCCTTGGTTCAATAATAATAATTATTATTAATTGAACTACTAGAGCCAGAGATTTTGACTTTGGATTGACTTGAGTTGACCGTGATACTAACCCTATATAACCGAGGAGACACATTCTCTCTTGAATAGTGCTTCACTTCCAACACTTCCAATCGATCCAACTATAGTCACTCGATGGACGCTTTGCCATGATTTGACTGTAATCAAAATGCAGCTTTCATATTAAAGATTCATAGTGTTCTCAAGTCGAAAGAACTGTGTAAATTATTCGCATCGATATTTTCTCTTTGATCTTAGTCATATTAACCAATAGAAATCGAATGAGTCATTCCATAGTTATCCAATAACTATTAGCATGTAACCCTTAGGCACCCATAGCAATCATGAGTAATACATTGCCCAATATTTGGAGAGTATTATATACTTTAGTCTCAACGGATACATCGATATTCAATCTTGATGCATCTTGACTAGGAACATTTAAATGGTATATTTGTTTTCATTATGATGAATTACTCATGGTTACAACACTTTGTAACTACTATCACAAAATGTACCGTTTACGGATTTCCTATAAATATAGTTTTAATTGAATTAATTAATTAATACAACACATTATATCATGTATATAATAGAAAGAAAACACCTTTTATTTTGAACAAGATTGGTCAATGAGTTGGTTATATGTAAAAAATTACATAATTTCCCTAGAGCATATCCCTAACTTTATTCGTTACTTGATGACTGTTATATGTTGCTTTTCCTTAGGAGTTGTGGGAATGTCCAATTATTCTCTTCAATAAAGAAGTTGAGAAATGATGTAGGACCGTCTATTTCGATGTGTGGGATGATGACCTTTTACTTGTGATTGCTTACTTTTATTGAACTATTTATATTATTCATGATTATGAAAATGTCTTTGCTTATTTGTTTATATTTACATATTACTCTATGACATGCTTGTTCGAATAGGCTTCTCTTACTTATATTATGTTGTTGATTTTTTTCTTACTATAGTTGATTGAATTGTTTGTTTGTTGATTGGTTGCTTGTTTGTTTGGTTAATTGTTATCTATTTGGTTATTTACTTGTTCACTTGGTTACTGTTGATTGGTTTCTTGTTTGTTTGGTTAATTGTTATCTATTTGGTTATTTACTTGTTCACTTGGTTATTGTTGATTGTATGTTTATTATAAATAATTTTTGTTTGCTTACTTGTTTGTTGTGTACGATAATCATACGATAATGTTGTTAACCATTGTCCACTTTTAGTAAGCAGAACATTGGGGAAACTAGCAGGAGTTTAAGGGACATGTTTGACTTAGTCACAGTGAACGACATAGTTTTCTAAGCCAAGGAAGATTGGGTATTGGAATTGACCAACGGATGTGAAGATGTTCCTTAAAGATGGATAGTCATTGAAAGATTTTGATGACTAAAGACTTTATATGTACCATTGATAAATCAAGGACAAGCAAGAGATTCGATATATAGAGCTTTTAAATATGTGTTTAGAAACCAATTTTCATATAAACGATTACTAGCTTCCATAAATATTTCAAAATTAGAGAATCTGTATTTTGAGTAAATTTTTATGATTTGATATAAAATAATGATTTCCCAAAATTATTTTGAATTTGTTTGAAGTGGCGGAAATATTTCTAGAAATTGTTTTATAAATCGATTGTGACATTTTAGGAAGGAAACGATTTTTGTTTTAAAAGAAGATGGAAGCTCGATCTGAAGATGGAAATGTTTTGATAAATGTTATACATTTAAAATATATTGGAACTCTCTACACCAGCAGATTCCTCTTTAGTGTTTTAGATGGGTTATTCCAGTCAGTAGATGGAGAAATCACAATATGAGGATTGGAACAAGGTGGTTCTATGACTTATGAAGGATTCTAGAGGACTTCTGATGATGGCGAATCTATGATGGGAGTCGTGACGATGATCGATAAGGATGAGTTCAAGGAGGGGAGCTTATAGGTAGGATGATAAGATGTCCTACTATTGGATGTGTGCTATGGGATTGTGGATGACAAATGGCTTTGATGAATGCTCGTAAAAAACGGGTATGTGGGGATGTCCACCTAGATTATGTGGATTGGGGACTCTTATGTGGATGGATTACCCTAGGCCTTATGTGGGTGGTCTAGTTCCTGGTTGTCTAACAACAAGGATTCGAGCATTCATGTAGCTGCAATGTCTTATGAGGATGAGTATTCACTAACCTTATCAGAACGGTCTTTTATGTCATCATTCGAAAGCAAACTACCGTTAGGATGGTGAGTATTCATTGACTATATGAGGGTTATCATTTGGAAGACACCTTAGGACGTGGATCAAGAGATCGATTGTTAATGTACCTATAGCATGAGTAGACGACCATATTATTTTGAGAATGTATACCTATCAGCAATTGTAAGGTCAATTTATAATTAATCAAATTTATAATCTTTTTATAAATTTAAAACAACATTAGTTTCCCAGAAAGATAATTAGTCAATTTATAATCTTTTTAAAAATTTTAAAAAAATTAATTATCCTAAAAGATAATTAATCAAATTTATAATTTTTTTATAAATTTAAAACAACATTGATTATCTCGAAAGATAATTAGTCAATTTATAATCTTTTAATAAATCAAAAACAATATTAATTTTCTTGAAAGATACTTAATCAAATTTATAAGGTTTTTATAAATTGAAAACAACATTAATTAAATTTATAACCTTTTTATAAATTAAAAACAACATTAATTATCCCAAAAGTTCATTAATCAAAATTATGGTCTTTTTATAATTTTAAAACAACATTGATTATTCCAAAAGATAATTGATAAAATTTATAACTCCTTTTATAAATTTTAAACAACACTTACCCATTGTTTCAAAATTATCAAAAATACTTGCAAATATAGTTTAAATAATTTTCAAAGGGCAAAAAATACAATCAAACATTTATTTTATAAAAATATCAGCACAATTTCAACGCACGTACACAGGTTTAAGGAGATGATATTTTATAAGTGACGGCATAGCGATAATAACTATAATTATACTTATACGGATCAAACAGTATGTCATAAATGTTTTAATCAAACATCAATATAAGCAACATTAGAAAACAAGTAAGATGCATTTAACAATAAATTAATAATGGCGAGAAACCCCTTAGGGGCCTGTACAAAAGTCCCCTATCAATCACATATATGTATGTGTATTTTCTAAGTGTTCCATAGTGACCTATTAACTATGTATGCTTCGACTTCCTCTTTCTTTTGTTCTCTGCAAAACAATGGTTTTTTATACCACCTGCTTCCAAGAGGGAATCAAATCCAATAAACAATCAAACAAGAATATATAAACTATCATCCAAGCATTCAACAGTAATTTATAGCAACGCGATGTCATATAGTTTATTTAAAGGTGAATTAACTCACCAAAATTCCAGTTAATGCTTGCCCATTCCCTAGCACAAAATTTAAAAAGCCCCAAATTCAATTAATATAACTCCAACACGTAGATAATATCGATACGAGTCCAACGTAAAAGACTGCGTCCAAATCCGATTTCGTATGCAATGGTTATTGGTTTTATAAGTTTTGAATTAATCAAAATAATTAATTAAGCTAATCACTTAATTAAAATTCAATCACCCGAATACCCTTTCTTCCCCAGTTTGAAAATGTGCACAAGCACATGTATGCGCACCCATCAACGTCGACCTTCTCTCCTACACACCACACTTGGCGAAATCGACTACGACCACCTCCTTTCATCCTCTTTTCATGAGAGCTTCGCCATTGACCCCCACTATTTAACACTCAACGCCCTACACAAGAACACGACTTGGAATAGTCGAATGCAAACCATAAATTCGCCTATCACCAGAGGCGATTGGCCCTCCTCTATCCAACGCCAAGCGAATTTGCTACGACCGAAATTAACAACTGTACAGACCGCTCAACCAACCATGACTCCAATCTCCGACCAAGCTATACCCTAGGCACGAAAAAACTGTCGACCTCGGCCACACATCACCACACATGACCTCAAGCATATAGATTAGAAGCCTATGCCAATACAAACTCAACGAATCTAGTTTCATAAATTTTCGTTGATTAACATTTGACTTTGAGTTTTGAAGTTGGATGTCTATTTTCCTTTTACTATAAATGGACAACGGAGGGATGTTGAAAAGTAAAAGGGGGAAAAGAAGAATAGTTTTGTGTTATGCTTATTTATTCTACAATTTCCAGTTTGGCGCTACACAGAATTTCGTTCGCATATAAATAGCAAATGATGGAAATAAAATACATTTACGCACAAAAACATGATGCGATCCCAAAACAACAATAATAAACTAGTTACCGTATTGTAACAACCCGTATATTTGTACCATTTAAATTGACGATATTCCAACTTGTAAACTTAAATAATACAAAACACGAATCATTAATGGAGTATATAAATATAAATGACAATCATCACAGAATAGTGCAGCGGAAACACAACATAGTCATAAGAGTAGTTCATGAAGCTACCCATAAATACAACAATGTCTCAGATAAAATAAAATAGAACAACAAAGATGTCCAATAGTCCAAATAGAAAGAGAAATACTGATAAGATAAGATAATGATAGTCTTCGGTCTTCAGCTCCAAGTAGAAACAACAACAGCAATCCTCAGTCTGATCCGAGCATATGCACAAACAAATACTCGAATCAGGACATATATTCTTATACAGATAATATGATCCAAAACAAAATAACAATAACTCAAAGATGAATGGAATAACATCTTTAAGGATCCGTTAAACTATTTATACATAGTAATGTATGATACATAGATAATGTCTATTAGTAAAGTAAAATATCAAAATAGTGTTAAGGCGTTACCATTTTCCCCCTTAACACATTTCATATAGCATTATAGACTATATAGCACTGTAAACTCCACCGTAAACTAGTGGGATATCAGGGAGTACTCCATAGGTATAATACAAAACAAAATCGTAGTGGTCGCGTATATGGGAGTACAAGTATGACAAGGCACATGAGGCAATACCCAAGGTAGTGAAACTACCGTTTGCCTGATCCGGACTGGTGAGAATGCATGTCGCAACGATCGCAACACCGCGAAACAACACTCCAAATTCAAGGGTGCGCACCAATCAATCACAAAGTAAATGAGTAGTTTACGAAGAAGTGTGTTCGCTCGAGATAGCTAACCCCATTTGGCCCGGCACAGTTCCTGTTTTAGTCATTTCCAATTTGACACAAGTGTTAAGGCTATCCATTATTGTTCTCTTTCTTCATTCATCGCGTACGTCAATCCAACCACTTCATTCTGGATCACACTCCACGTATAGTTATTAAAGTGGTTTTCGGTTTAAACAGTGAGTATGTCCCTAACTAATTCCGGTTTCTTTAATAACCTTCGTAATTAATTTACCGATTGGTTGTTTAATATAACCGAATCAATTTCAATTTCAATTAGAATTCGTAATTCAACATTCCTTTAGTCTTTCTAAATCAAATTCCAAAATTTACGTTTCATGATTTCCCAATTTCATTTCAGATTTTCTAAAATTCAATTTCAAAAGTTAAATTTAAACAATTCAAATATTCATTTAATTCTGTATATAAGTTCATTCCATAATTATTTAACTTAATTTAACGTTCAAATTGAGTTAAACTCATTTATCGATTTCATTCGATATTCATTAAATTAATTTATCATTAAACAATTTCAATTAAATTTTTATTCATTACATTACTTTCTTAAGTTCAACTTCATTATCAAAGCTTACTAATTTATTTTAAATTAAATTTGTGGAATCCAATTCTTTAAATTACAAGTCTTTCATTTGTTTCGATAAACGCATTTTATTTCTTATTTAAAGAAATTCATTTCATTTATTTAATTCCTTAGTTACAAATTTCAAAACTCAATTAAAGAAACTTAGTTTCACTTATTCAAAAATTCAATTTCACTTAATAAGAAAAATTCAATTCAATTTAATTTTTAAACTCATTACTATCAAATAATTTCAAATCTTAATTGTCACTAATTCCAAACTTAATTATTAATAATTTTAAACATAATTATTAATAATTTCAATATAATTAATAATAATTCCAAATTAATTATTATAAATTCCAAAACTTAATTATTAATAATTTCAATAATCAATAATAATTCCAAATTAATTATTATTAATTCCAAAACTTAATTATTAATAAATTAAAACTTAATTATTAATAATTTCAAAACTTAATTATCCAATAATTCTAAATTTGATTATTAATAATTAAATTTTAAACAATGTTCTTTTGTCAATTACAATGTTAATATTTGTTTCAAATTCAAATATTCACATTTACGTTCATTCGAATTTAAATTCCAATTTTATCCAAAACCTTGTTATCAGTCAAATAAAACTTTATTTTATTTTAAACCAAACTTTGACCAATCAGGTTTAAATTAAATTTTCTATCCTAAGTCAAAGTTATTTGGGTATCTATCATTTCAACCCGATTCCATTTCAATTCAAAATCAAAGCATACAAAGGGAACTTGCAGTGTGATAACTGGGATGGTGTCAAAGTAAATAAACAAGCAATAGCATCCATACATAACAATTCAACAATTTATTTAAATAATCCGAAAATGATCGTATTAATTTACAATTGTTATTTATGCAAATTATTATAATTATTTCTAGAATCTACACTATCATTTCATGTAGATTAAAGATTATTTCATTACGGTTTTTCACTTATCGTTCAATTCAATTTCAGTTTTAATACCAATAATTAATCCGATATGCATTCAAAGGTTCAAAGTGTAATTAACCAATTTCTACGTGTCAATTTAATTAACAATTAAAAGGTCAAGTTTAACTAATCAAATTTAACATATGAAGGGATCAAGTTTAACAAATTAATATTCAATATATATACAATCCATTTTTAAATTGTTAAATACCCTATATCGATTTCAACTTGCATATTATTTATCACTTAACAATAACAATTAACATCCAATTTAACATCACATATAACAATCATTCATCAATCCGAACTTGCATAAGAATATAGTCGTGAAAATTAATTCACCTTTCGTGGATAAAGATATTGACCCAAAGCAAGAATAAGCACGAATAGAGTCGGTATAATGCAAACAATGGACACTGTAATATCAACAAAAGAAACGATATTAATATAATGAACGTTTGTATATAATTTATAAATTTATATAAATGCGCTTACCGACGACGGAGAAAAGAGCAAAAGCTGAAGATCGGCGCTGCCGCAAAAGAAACTCAGTCGGTTGCTGCAACAACAGAGAAAAGAAAACGGTTACTATTTACTCAACAAATCGATACCGTTCAATTACGTTTTTTTATATACATAGCCGAGACTTCCTTTATCATGCTATAACACATGCACAGTTTCAACTTTTCGAAACCCAGACCAATTTGCTCAAGCACGCAACCTGTTCACACTCACGCATGAAATAACATGCAGGCACAAAACATATTCTTTCCCATTTTAAACTAAGCCTGCCACCACACACACGTAACACATGCATACACTTATTTTATTTTTCCTCTACACTCTCACACACGCATGCAATCCTTCATCAATTTTTTTTAATAAACAAAACACGCACACACAATGCACAACACAACACAACACTACACGCAACAACACTACACACGCACACAACTCCATTCACACAGTGCCATACACACCTATAATACAAGTTTATGTCCTACTGTAATCCTTGCACACACCCACAAAACGTATGCACGCCACAACCCCTTCCACACACGCATGCATGTACACGATCCATCTACTTTCACTCATGCATATTCCACTTTTCTTTTTTTTACACATGCCGAGAGTTCCACCAGAAACTCAAGTTGTCTTCATCATGCACGCACCCATCATTCATGCATGCCCATAACTACATCACTCAGCTCACGCACGCATCCATACTTACACAACACACACATATTTGCGGCAAGGCGAGGAACAGGTAGTGGTGATGTGGAGGCGAAGTGAGGGAGGTCCGGTGAGGCGCGAAGGCCGAGGAGAGAGGGCTTGCTTGTGGTGGAAAAAAGAGGGGAGTGGAGTTTTGTTTCGGCATGGGCGTGTTGAGTTGGCTTCGGCCATTCCCTTATATATATATATATATATATATATATATATATATATATATATATATATATATATTTTGCAAGTTTCCAGAGAAAAACATGAAGGAAATAAAAGAAGTGGCGGTGAAAGATGGAGGAGGTGTATTACCTGGAGCTTTTGAAATTTTGTGCAGTGGAACAGAGAAATGAATGAAGGGTTAGAGATTTCTTTAACTTTGAAATGTAGTATCAGTAAATAAATTTTCAAGTGTCACGTGCATTTCCCAAACTTCCCACCGAAATTCCAAACGTTCACACATATTCCCAAGCAACACCTAGCTACTAGCTCCCAACCACTACATTAAATACACCAGAGATTTATTTCCAAATTTTCTTTTGTAAATGGGCTGAAAAAATTTTGGGCTGAAATTAGCTTAACCGGTCTGTTCGGAACGGTTAAATTATCGCGACGATTCCCGTCGAACTCCAATTAGCACGAATAAATATACCGTTTTGATCAATGCGACGATACGCTTCCAATGGTACACAGATTATTGCGATACGATGGTTTTATAAAAACTCGAATTTACGTCGCTAAAATTGTTCATTTTGCAAAACAATTTAAACGGAACAGGCGATGACAGTTTCTGACGAAATGAATTACATAATCTTGATCAGATTAATTTTTACAACATAACTGTGTAAAAATATTAGGATTTGAAAGATAAATTTTACGCAGCTTTATATGAACTGATATACAGTAAAACGTGAACGAAATTTACTGTGATATTTTGCGACGAAATTTTTTGTATATTCATATCTAATTAGACGTATGACGTAAATAAAGTTTGGACGTTAATTGAGATCGTTTATAAATTTTCAAAATTTTATATGAAACGATGGGTTTTAAATTTTAAATTGGGATGAAAAATCAGGGTCGTTACAATCTCCCCCACTCAAAACTTTTCGTCCTCGAAAAGGAACGAGACGAGTGAAGTAGGAATGAAATAAGCAGAAAAGCAAGATAGATTTTGAGAAATTTGAATTATACCTGAAATTAGTAATTCGGGGTTTGAATCCCGAATACTATCCTCAGTCTCCCATGTGCAATCTCGCTCATCTGCACTCCATTGGACTTTGACGAGATTGACCGACTTCCTTCTAAGTTGCTTTGTCTCACGATCAATTATCTGAAGCAGCTTATGCTCAATAGTCAAATCAGGCTCAATAATTATCTCTTCCAACTGAGCAGTGAGAATAGTCATAGATGGATCGGGAACAACTTTGCGAAGGTGTGAGACGTGAAACACATTGTGCACACCGGCGAACTTCTCTGGTAATGCAACTCTATATGCCAATGTTCCGAATCTTTCTGTAATCTCCAACGGACCAACAAATCTGGGATCTAGCTTCCCTTTCCTTCCAAATCGAACAATATTCTTCAAAGGCGACACTTTTAGAAATACTTTGTCACCTACATTGAATTCGAGATCTCTTCTCCTTTTGTCAGCGTAGCTCTTCTGTCTATCCTATGCCGTCTTAATTTTCTTCTTGATTTCTTCGACCTTTTAAGAAGCTTCCATAATTATTTCTGGACCAAGCACTAATCGATCACCCGACTCGATCCAACAAGCTGGCGATTTGCACGGCCATCCATATAAGGCTTCGAACGGTGCCATACCAATGCTTGCCTGGTTTATTACAGATGATTAATTCAAATTCAAATATACTTATTCAAATTTGAAATTCAATTTGTTTACCTGGTAACTATTATTATAAGTGAATTCGACCAAATGAAGATGGTCTTCCCAGGATCCACCAAAGTCAATAATACAAGCTCGGAGAAGGTCTTCCAAAATCTGATTCACCCTCTCAGTTTGGCCATCTGTCTGAGGATGATATGCAGTGCTCAGATTCAGTTTGGTGCCCAAAGTATCCTGAAATGCTTTCCAGAATTTACTGGTGAAAATAGGATCTCTATCGCATACAATACTGGATGGTACACCATGAAGTTTAACAACTTCTTACATGTATACCTCGGCCAAACTCGAAGCAGTACGAGTGGACTTGGTTGGAATAAAGTGAGCGGATTTCGTCAGTCTATCGACAATCACCCAAATGCTTTCGTTACCCTTTCTAGTCCTTGGCAATCCATCAATAAAGTCCATAGAAATCTGCTCCCACTTCCAACCTGGAATCTCCAGTGGCTGAAGCAAACCTGCTGTCTTTCCGTGGTCAGCTTTAACTTGTTGGCAAGTTATGCATCTGCTAACGCATGTAGAGATATCGCGCTTCATCCCACTCCACCAATATAACTTCTTCATATTCTGGTACATTTTAGTAACACCGGGATAAAATGAAAGTGAAGATTGATGGTTTTCTCTCAGCACTTCCTGCCTAAGACCATCAACATTAGGGACACAAATCCGATTATCAATTCTCAAGACTCCGTTACTATCAACATGTGCACCCAATTTATTATCAGCATTTCCAACTCTGCCGAGAACTATGTCTTTGATGCGATAAAGCAAAGTGTCCTCGTATTGCTTGGCTATAATACGATCCATAAGAGCTGGGGAGACGGAAAGCTGGAATAACATTCCTTCAACAAGATTACAGCATGCCATTGCTTGGTTTCTGCTCAAAGCATCGGCTACGACATTTGCTTTCCTTGGAGTATAATTAATATCAAGATCATATGCAGCTAAAAATTCGAGCCATCGAACTTGTCTTTGATTCAAATCCTTTTGTGAGAAGATATATCTCAATGACTTATGGTTAGTGAACAGCTCGAATTTGGTTCCCAATAGATAGTGCCTCCATAGCTTAAGAGAAAATACAACCGCAAGAAGCTCTAAATCGTGAGTTGCATAATTTGCTTAATGGGTCTTTAACTGACGACCTGCATATGCAATAACCTTTCTTTTTTGCATTAAGACTTCTCCAAGACCATCACGACAGGCATCTGTATAGACGGTCAATCCTTCGCTACCATCAATAACTGTAAGAACTGGGGCAGATGTCAATCTTCGCTTCATCTCATTAAAAGCTGCTTTGCACTTTTCACTCCAAATAAATTCCACATTCTTTCTGGTCAGTGCGGTAAGTGGGGCAGCAATACGAGCAAAGTTTTCTATGAATCTGCGATAATAGCTGGCCAAACCCAAGAAACTGCTGATATCTGTAGGAGTTTTGGGAGTCTCCCAATCCTGCAAATTCCAAGGATTCGAATTTAGATATTGATAAGTTGTTTAGATAGAATTGACAAGTAAGGATAGAACTTACATTGATTACGGCGATCTTAGCTGGATCGACCGAAATCCCATTCTCCAAAACAATATGGCCAAGAAAACGAACTTCATCTCTCCAAAAGTGGCATTTCGAAAACTTGGCTTTAAGCTGGTGTCTGCGAAGAGTTTCGAGAACAAAAACCAAATGTGATCTATGCTCTTTCTCATATTTGGAGACGACGAGAATATCGTCGATGAAAACAAGAACGAACTTGTTAAGAACATCCCAAAAACTCTATTCATCAAGTCGACGAAATAAGCTGGAGCATTAGTAAGGCCGAACGACATAACTAGCCATTCATAGAATCCATTTTCAGTGCGGAATGCTGTTTTAGGAATGCTATCCTCAGCGATTCTGAGTTGATGAAAGTCGGTTGCCAAATCAAGTTGGGAGAAAACTTTAGCTCCATGACGCTGGTCGAAAAGATCGTTGATGCGGGGCATCGGGTACCTGTTCTTGTGTGTGAGCTTGTTCAGCTCTCTATAGTCCACACACATTCCGAGTGAGCCATCAGATTTGGTGACAAATACAACTGCAGCACCCCATTCTGAATGACTGCGCCGAATCAAGACTTTAGAAAATAAATCTTCAATTTGAACATTCAACTCTGCCTTTTCTTTAGGAGCCATTCTCCTTGGAGGAAGAACTACTGGTCGTGCACCAGGAATAAGGTCGATGCGGAATTCGATTTCCCACGGAGGTGGTAGAGAATTGACTTCTCCAAATACATCAAAAAAGAATTGAACTACTGGAGTGGAGCTAAGTTCATTTGGATGAGAGTCAAGAGAGAATATAAAAATCCCAGCATATTCTTGAGGTGATTTGCCTTTAATAACTAAAGGTAAGCTCTTGTTGTCGATAAGAGAGACAGTTCGAGCTTTGCATGAGATAACGGCTTCGAACTTTCGCAGCCAATCAATGCCTAATAATATATCGAATGCCTCGAATCCAAGTACAAAGAAATCCCAAGTAAAACGATGCATGCCATACATAAGTGTGACATATTTGCAAACCCTTTTGTGGTTAGCGGGCCCTCCAATAGGGTTAGATACACATAAGGAAATAGATGCAAGAGTGGGTTCCAAGCCAAGTTTATCACATAAATCAACAGATATGAAGCTGTGTGTAGCTCCAGTGTCAAGTCGAACTCTAGCAGGTAAGGTATGCAACATAAAAGTACTTTGCAAAGTACCTTGATTATCAGGAACTTCTGGGGCGGGAACTTCTGGGGCGGGTGTGGAAAGAGCAAAGACTCCTGATGGTGTACCTCTCTTCGGTGTTGGGCAGTCTTTCTTGAAGTGTCCAGGTTGTAAGCAGATATGACATACATCCCTCCTAGTCATCTGTGCCGGTGGCGGAACAGCTGCGCCCTTTGGAGATGGGCAGCTACTAGCATAATGACCCTTTTGGTTGCAGTTGAAGCAAGTAATAGATGATATGTCAATGGGTTTCTTCTGAGAATAGCCAAGCCCGGATTTCTTCTGCCAGTTCTTCTTCTGTCGTGCAAAATTTGGCTTTCTCTTCCCAGTCTGACTAGAGGATGGCTGAGTAGCTGGAGCCTTAGTGACTGAAGTTCCCTTTGGCTTTCCCTCATATCGAAGAGAAAAATCCATCAACTCAGTGAAAGTTCCATGGACATGAGCGGTGAGGAGTTCGTAATACTCAGGGCGTGCGCCATATATGAACTTCTCATTCTAAAGCAGAGGTGTATCAATCAAGCCAGGTCCGAACTTAGATAGTTCGTTGAATTTCCTTTCATACTCAGTGAAGGTCATGTTGCCCTGCTTGAGATCTATAAAAGCACGATAGAGTTGGGCCTTCCCAGCAGCTGGCATCCACTATGCCATAAAGGAATCCCTATTTACAAGTGATATGAAAACGAGTCAAAATCTGACGAGATAAAAGGAATTTTTATTTAGATGAAATTTTTTGATAGATTACTACCTAAACTGGGTCCAAGTGATGGTTTCCTCATCAGTACGAGAAATGACTGACTCCCACCAATCCTGTGCAGCATCCTGAAGCTGCCAAGCGGCCAACTTACGCTTCTGAACGTCTGTGATCTCCAAGCCAGTAAAAATCCTCTCCAAAATCTTTAGCCATTGTTGTGCTTCAATGATACTCTCGAAGCCAGTGAATTTGACTCCGCCAAGCTGAGTGTACTCCTTGCTAAGAGTGGAGAATCTGACTGCGGGAGCTGGGGCATGTGGTTCGGGAACGTTTCCCCTACCCCTGCCTCTAACATTTCTTTTGGTAGTCATCCTGGAATACCAAAAGTGATTTTAGAATCAAAGATAGAAATTAATGGAACTTAAAGAAATTCAAATCGAATAAATTCAATAAGAAGAATGGAATCCAAGGATATGGATTCTGAAATGATTCTCCTCATTCTAGGGTATGTTTACCCTATCTCTAATGAGCTTTAAACTCCACAGGCTTAGGTTATTGGGAACCAAAGCTCTGATACCAACTGTAACAACCCGTATATTTGTACCATTTAAATTGACGATATTCCAACTTGTCAACTTAAATAATACAAAACACGAATCATTAATGGAGTATATAAATATAAATGAGAATCATCACAGAAATATATCATCACACAATAGTGCAGCGGAAATACAACATAGTCATAAGAGTAGTTCATGAAGCTACCCATAAATACAACAATGTCTTAGATAAAATAAAATAGAACAAAAAAGATGTCCAATAGTCCAAATAGAAAGAGCAATACTGATAAGATAAGATAATGATAGTCTTCGGTCTTCAGCTCCAAGTAGAAATAGCAACAGCAGTCCTCAGTCTGATCCGAGCATATGCACAAACAAACACTCGAATCAGGACATATATTCTTATACAGATAATATGATCCAAATTCAAAATAACAATAACTAAAAGATGAATGGAATAACATCTTTAAGGATCCGTTAAACTATTTATACATAGTAATGTACGATACATAGATAATGTCTATCAGTAAAGTAAAATATCAAAATAGTGTTAAGGCATTACCATTTTCCCCCTTAACACATTTCATATAGCATTATAGACTATACATCACTGTAAACTCCACTGTAAACTAGTGGGACATCAGGGAGTACTCCATAGGTATAATACAAAACAAAATCGTAGTGGTCGCGTATATGGGAATACAAGTATGACAAGGCACATGAGGCGGTACTCAAGGTAGTGAAACTACCGTTTGCCTGATCCGGACTGGTGAGAACGCATTGCCGCAGCGATCATAATACCGCGAAACAACACTCCAAATTCAAGGGTGCGCACCAATCAATCACAAAGTAAATGAGTAGTTTACGAAGAAGTGTGTTCGCTCGAGGTAGCTAACCCCATTTGGCCCGGCACAGCTCCTGTTTTAGTCATTTCCAATTAGACACAAGTGTCAAGGCTATCCATTATCGTTCTCTTTCTTCAGTCATCGCGTACGTCAATCCAACCACTTCATTCTGGTTCACACTCCACGTATAGTTATTAAAGTGGTTTTCGGTTTAGACAGTGAGTATGTCCCTAACCGATTCCGGTTTCTTTAATAACCTTCGTAATTAATTTACCAATTGGTCGTTTAATATATTTCAAAACCGAATCAATTTCAATTTCAATTTCAATGAGAATTCATAATTCAACATTCCATTAGTCTTTCTAAATCAAATTCCAAAATTTACGTTTCATAATTTCCCAATTTCATTTCAGATTTTCTATAATTCGATTTAAAAAGTTAAATTTAAACAATTCAAATATTCATTTAATTCCGTATATAAGTTCATTCCATAATTATTTAACTTAATTTAACGTTCAAGTTGATTTAAACTCATTTATCAATTTCATTCGATATTCATTAAACTAATTTATCATTAAACAATTTCAATTAAAATTTTAATTCATTACATTACTTTCTTTAGTTCAACTTCATTATCAAAGCTTACTAATTTATTTTAAATTAAATTTGTGGAATCCAATTCTTTAAATTACAAGTCTTTCATTTGTTTCGATAAACGCATTTTATTTCTTATTTAAAGAAATTCATTTCATTTATTTAATTCCTTAGTTACAAATTTCAAAACTCAATTAAAGAAACTTAGTTTCACTTATTCAAAAATTCAATTTCACTTAATAAGAATAATTCAATTTAATTTAATTTTTAAATAATTCAATCTCATTACTATCAAATAATTTCGAATCTTAATTATCACTAATTCCAAACTTAATTATTAATAATTTTAAACTTAATTATTAATAATTTCAATAATTAATGATAATTCCAAATTAATTATTATTAATTCCAAAACTTAATTATTAATAATTTCAATAATTAATGACAATTCCAAATAATTATTATTAATTCCAAAACTTAATTATTAATAAATCAAAACTTAATTATTAATAATTTCAAAACTTAATTATCCAATAATTCTAAATTTAATTATTAATAATTATATTTTAAACAATGTTCTTTTGCCAATTACAATGTTAATATTTGTTTCAAATTCAAATATTCACATTTACGTTCATTCGAATTTAAATTCCAATTTTATCCAAAACCTTGTTATCAGTCAAATAAAACTTTATTTTATTTTAAATCAAAATTTGACCAATCGGGTTTAAATTAAATTTTCTATCCTAAGTCAAAGTTATTTGGGTATCTATCATTTCAACCCGATTCCATTTCAATTCAAAATCAAAGCATACAAAGGAAACTTGCAGTGTGATAACTGGGATGGTGTCAAAGTAATAAACAAGCAATAGCATCCATACATAACAATTCAATAATTTATTTAAATAATCCCGAAATAATCGTATTAATTTACATTTGTTATTTATGCAAATTATTATAATTATTTCTAGAATCTACACTATCATTTCATGTAGATTAAAGATTATTTCATTATCCTTTTTCACTTATCGTTCAATTCAATTTCAGTTTTATTACTACAATAATTAATCTGATATACGTTTAAAGGTTCAAAGTGTAATTAACCAATTTTTACATGTCAATTTAATTAACAATTAAAAGGTCAAGTTTAACTAATCAAATTTAGCATATGAAGGGGTCAAGTTTAACAAATCAATATTCAATATATATATATATATATATATATATATATATATATATATAATCCATTTTTAAATTGTTAACTATCCTATATCGATTTCAACTTGCATATTATTTATCACTTAGCAATAACAATTGACATCCAATTCAACATTACATAACAACCATTCATCAATCCGAGCTTGCATAAGAATGTAGTCGTGAAAATTAATTCACCTTTCGTTGATAAAGAAATTGACCCAAAATAAGAATAAGCACGAATAGAGTCGGTATAATGCGAACAACGGACACTGTAATATCAATGAAAGAAACGATATTAATATAATGAACGTTTGTATATAATTTATAAATTTATATAAATGCGCTTACCGACGACGGAGAAAAGAACAAAAGCTGAAAATCGGTGCTGCCGCAAAAGAAACTCAGTCGGTTGCTGCAACAACAGAGAAAAGAAAACGGTTACTATTTACTCAACAAATCGATACCATTCAATTACGTTTTTTATATACATAGCCGAGACTTCCTTTATCATGCTATAACACACACACAATTTCAACTTTTCGAAACCCAGATCAATTTGCTCAAGCACGCAACCTGTTCACACTCACGCATGAAATAACATGCTGGCACAAAACATATTCTTTCCCATTTCAAACTAAGCCTGCCACCACACACACGTAACACACGTATACACTTATTTTATTTTTCCTCTACACTCTCACACATGCATGTAATCCTTCATCAATTTTTTTTTATAAACAAAACACGCACACACAATGCACAACACAACACAACACTACACGCAACAACACTACACACGCACACAACTCCATTCACACAGTGCCATACACACCTATAATACAAGTTTATGTCCTACTGTAACCCTTGCACACACCCACAAAACGTATGCACGCCATAGCCCCTTCCACACACGCATGCATGTACATGATTTGTACACAATCCATCTACTTTCACTCACGCATATTCCACTTTTTTTTACACAGGCCGAGAGTTCCCCCAGAAACTCAAGTTGCCTTCATCATGCACGCACCCATCATTCATGCACTCCCACAGCTACATCACTCATCTCACGCACGCATCCATACTTACACAACACACACATATTTGCGGCAAGGCGGGGAACAGGTAGTGGTGATGTGGAGGCGAAGTGAGGGAGGTCCGGTGAGGCGCGAAGGCCGAGGAGAGAGGGCTTGCTTATGGTGGAAAAAAGAGGGGAGTGGAGTTTTGTTTCGGCATGGGCGTGTTGAGTTGGCTTCGGTCATTCCCTTATATATATATATATATATATATATATATATATATATATATATATTGCAAGTTTCCAGAAAAAACATGAAGGAAATAAAAGAAGTGGAGGTGAAAGATGGAGGAGGTGTATTACCTAGAGCTTTTGAAATTTTGTGCAGTGGAACAGAGAAATGAATGAAGGGTTAGAGATTTCTTTAACTTTGAAATGTAGTATCAGTAAATAAATTTTCAAGTGTCACGTGCATTTCCTAAACTTCCCACCGAAATTCCAAACGTTCACACATATTCCCAAGCAACACCTAGCTACTAGCTCCCAACCACTACATTAAATACACCGGAGATTTATTTCCAAATTTTCTTTTGTAAATGGGCTGAAAAAAATTTGGGCTGAAATTAGCTTAACCGGTCTGTCCGGAACGGTCAAATTATCGCAACGATTCCCGTTGGACTCCGATTAGCACGAATAAATATACCGTTTTGATCAGTACGACGATACGCTTCCAATGGTACACAGATTATTGCGATACGATGGTTTTATAAAAACTCGAATTTACGCCGCTAAAATTGTTCGTTTTGCAAAACAATTTAAACGGAACAGGCGATGACAGTTTCTGACAAAACGAATTACATAATCTTGATCAATATAATTTTTACAACATAACTCTGTAAAAATACTAGGATTCGAAAGATAAATTTTACGCAGCTTTATATGGACTGATATACAGTAAAACGCGAACGAAATTTTACGCAGCTTTATTGAGATCGTTTATAAATTTTCAAAATTTTATATTAAACGATGGATTTTAAAATTTAAATTGGGATGAAAAATCAGGGTCGTTATATTATTCTGTGAAATTCGAAAAATACTATTATCCGTCGATATATACGTCAAACAAAAACTTAACTATTTTTCAAATTAAAAATTATGGAAAAATCCTTTAAATTCATTTGAAAACAAGTCGTGAACGAGTCGTTTCATTAACAATTGATTTTCTTATTATTTTTTCGAACTGTTTATTATTACAAATAAACTTACAAAATAAGTTTATTTTTATTATTTATTAATTAAAAGGAGTTAAATAAGGTTGTTAAATCCATTTAATTGATATTTAATTCATAATTCAAATATTTAAATAATCCATATATTTGATTATAAGTTATTTATATTTTTTCGGGATGTTATATTATCTTTCCTTAAAATAATTAATCCCTAAAATTTCCAAAGAAAGAAAATGTCCTCTCACCCTTAAGATTTTAAAGTTTCTTAAATTATAGAAAATGTCGGCAACAACTCCTTTGTGCGGCTAGATACGAAAAACTACAACTTGCCACAACTATCCCAAACCAACAAAGAATACAAAAGCCTAAAAATGGTCTTCCATATCTAGAGTATAAAATCATCAATCAATCACCAATTTCTAAATCTAAGACATACCACTTTTGCATTTGATTTCTTACCAAGAAACTTACTATCTCGATGCGAATGCAGGTGCGCAAGAAATTAAGTAGTAATCTCTTGCTTCTCCATACATAACTTGTACTTACATGACTTAAAATAGAATCGTGCTGTCAAAAGAGCAATACACTTGCTATTTCTATCATAAGTACAAGCAACATAAACAATACAACTATATGCAATAAGGCAATATGATGCAACTTATAATAATGATGCATTTCTAGTGTGATATAAAGCCATATGCGACAAAAATAATATAACAACTATATGCAACAAAAATATAGAGAATACTTTGTAATAAAATACAACTCATCCAATCTTTTCAAAAGATAAATTTAGAACTATGTGTCTGAGTTTTTATATTCAAAATATATTTTCAAATTCCTCTAAAGGGAAATATACCAAAACCAAAATCAATTATGACAAAGAAGGGGCTACTCCTACCAAAGCATGGTGTAACTCTAGAATCAAAACAATACAGAGCATCCAGTAGTATTCTGATTCCTCTAAAAAAAATAATTGGAGCAAACAAATAAACCCGGCGAGTCTTTCAAATCGGAAAACCCCCAATCGTCCAACATTAGTCATAACAAAAATATTTGAAAAACCACTTCAAAAAACTCTTTTCAAATATCCTAAAATAATAATAATAATTAACCAAAGTATTCAAACTAATAATATTGTTATTTTTTTCACAAATTCTTTTACAATCACTTTTTTCCAATAGCACCAGGATTTAAGTCCTAATAAACAACAAAGTTAAAATCCTTTGCTTATAAAATCATAATTTATAAAACATAGTGTATAAAATCACACTATCAATCAAACCAAATTCCATAAAGTTCTATCACTCAACATGATTTAAAATGTCAAATGACTAATAAACAAGATTTGGAATTTTTTCTTAGGTTCACAGCTTTCTCAATCGTCCAAGAATATAGTTAATTTCCTAAGCATACTATTACACTCATCAGCCTTTGGTTATTTCTTAAAAGATTATCTAAGCTCCCCCAAACAAAATTGAACCTGGTTGATGTACATAAATCATCCATACACAATTTCTGATCTGACCACTTGCTCGGATACATAGACTTTACTTCCAAACTAGTATCACTCACTCGACCTAACTAGTACGGACTCTGATCATCTTCCTTGATCAGAAACCTTTGTTCTTCTTATATAATGATAGAAAATCTTGGTATCATATCAAGAATCTGAATCAAGTGTTCGCTAACAAGAATCAGGTGAAAAATCCTTTTTCAGAATGATGTGAATCACCTCGAAGTTATATACTCGAATCCTAGATCAAGAACCATGCTAATAAAATGATCTACGTATAACTTACGTACTTACACCTATTGGTTTCTTAACTACACCCATTTTTTTCTAAATCACTTTCATTTTCATTTATAGTATTTCATTCAATACTAAAATTATTTAAGAATTACTCCATAAATTTTCACTTAAACTTATAAACATTTTACAAAGATACATCTTTATAAAACATTAAATTAAAAACCTACTCTACTTTTATTTACTTGTATAATACTCTTCTATATCCTAAGAGTATATACAAAATGTCAATTTTATTTATTTATTATTTATTTATTTTAAAATTTTTAATGAAGGCCCAAACAAAATGTAGATCTTAAAACTAAGTCTACTTTTCGACCACGTCAAGAGTGTTCTAAGAAAAGATGTTTATAGGTTGGCCCAACAATATCAAATTATTTACAAAACTTAGATGTTTAAACAAAAACTATGGTTTTAATAAAACAATGCTTATTAAAAACTTCCTATCCAATTTAAACCATTTAAAACTTGAGTTAAATTATCTCTTTTCTATCCAAGCTTTTAAAATTCTCATTTATCAAAATACCATTTATTTTAAATCAATTTCCTTTAGGAAAACTTCACGTCAGGTTCGTTCGGATTTAAACTCATTTCGATCGCACAATGATAAAGAGTGTAATTTAGTCAGTGCATCACAACATTCACCTTATCAACATTCGATCATCACGCAGAAGATTATCTAAATTACCACAAAACTAATCGAGATGTTTTTCGTAAACTATCCAAAGAAAAGGTATATTTTTTAAAAATTCTCTTTGAAATATTTATGCTTATAAATACTTCCAAGTAATGCTACCATTATTTTTCTCAATTCGTTTTGAAATCAATTCAAGCAATATCGAGATTCAAATTCTCAAAAACTCCTTTTACTTATAAACACCTTTTACAAATCATATAAATCATTTAATATACCATACTCATATAAATTTACCTTTTAAAATCAACTTACATTATAATAACTTTCCTTTATTCTAGTAAACTTTTCACAAATATTTATTCCCTAAATGCCTTATCTTTGCATTTAGAATATATTAAATAATTTTATTAAAAGATGAATTTTAACGTAACATTTTCACCGTACACCTTATAGTCAAATTATGTAACTCAATTCACAAGGGGGTTCGCTATAATGTGCTCCAATAATTAAAATAATAAATGCCCATAAATGGTTAAGCATAAATCAATAATCAACAAACAATAGTCAATGCTCCTATACTACTAGAGCATGACAAATCAAACAATAATGATAATAAATAAATATTATCACCTTTTAACAAATAAGCACACTATAAATAACTATAAAATTTGAAAATTATTCCTATATATATAATATATATTACCCTAGGTAAAATATTTCATTTACCAAATTTTCAAAAATCAATATTATGCCCGCTTACCTTATTCGAGAGCTTAGAGATCTCTATCGACACCATGACATCCCATATCTCAACCAGAATTCATTAACCACTCAATAAACTAATTAACATAATCGTTTTTATAACAATAACAAATATGCTCTCATATACGTAGTACTCTAAACTCATTATAGAGTGTCACTTACCCTATCTCAAATGAATGTACCCCACCAAAGTCAAGGTACTCGCTTAACCTTTAGTTCTGATACTAGATTTAATGATCCACCTTTTCAACCCTCGAAATTTGGCATTTAATACATCCACAGTATTAGAATGCCGGGCATCCAAGTGACGAAAAGGCAAGTTGTTATGATAAAATAAAAATAAAAAGAACAGGGAAAAAAATCTCACGGTGGAATGATTACATATAATATAAAAAAGATAGTAAAAACTTTCACTCTAAATACAAGGTATATTAGGGTTAAAACAAACATCATCAGCCTAGACCGTTATACCTTCCCAACCTTACAATTTTTGATGCGCACATATATATTGATACATCGAAAATAAAAATACTATGGTAGGTGAACATCCAGCTCTACTCCATGAGCTCCATGTGCCACCAATGACAACTTGAGAAAATTCGATCTGACCAAGCATTACAATAGAATAACACCTGATCAGTCCGGAAAACCAGTGTGAGAAGACTCAAGAAACATGGTGAACAATAACAATCTGTGAGACCACGCTGCTAGACACGAAATGAATTTTACCTTATAAGAACAACATCTATAGATGAAAGAATGGAAACAAATTGGAACAAAATCAGACTTAAAAGAATGGACATACATAATTAAACATCAAGAAAAGCTCCAGGAAATTCTCGATGCAATTAAGAAACCGATTCAAAGACTTGAATTAAATAAGGAAAAAGGAAAATTTCCAATAATGAATAGCAGGGTGCACCCCCTTACCGAAAGTATATCTCTAAAAAATATACTTGAGAACTACGATGGCTATCAAAAATCCCCAAGCCAGACCCCGCCAACCTTACAGAGTATTCAAGTATTTCACATATCCATGTGTATATAATTGAAACCAATCTAGAGTAGATGTGGCAATACCCTAATGGAAGGAATCCCACATAGCTTGGTCCTCACTGGAACTTTGGTATTAGTCATATCCGACAAAGGATATTAAAATTGATAGTCGATGAATCAACTATTAGAAACAAACTAGTACTACCCTTGGGAAAACAATGAAGCCGGACAAGGTAGAGCAGTGTTGCTTCCTATCTTGACTCGACCGCATTCTTAACATTAAGAATAACAAGAGTTTAGAGGCCCCAAGCAACAAAATCATCTTGAATTGAAGTACACAAAGAAGATAGAAGAATCAATAGTCAATAAATCAACTATCGAGAATAACAAAATGATCGTATATGAAAATTAAATCTCTTAAAACATTTGGCTCTCACGTGTGCTTGATTTTCACATCACAACTATTTGTAAAACATTTTAAAAACACTCGTTAAAATATTCTTTTTAAAGAGCAAAATATATTTCTAAGTGTATTAAAAAGAAGGGTCAAAAACAAATGTCATTAAAATATCGTTTATATAAACCAAAAACAATTTACACTTAGCTTAATTTTAAAGATTCCTCTTTTAAGATTTTCTTATTTATAAACCATCGTTTATAACTTTAAAACAACATTTATTAGCCCGAAAGATAGTAAATCAGTTTAAAATATCTTTATAAATTTTTAAAATATGTCAATCGTCTTAAACGACAACTAATCAAATTCATAATCTTTTTATAAATTTAAAAAAATATTAATTATCCCAGAAGATAAGAAATAAAATTAATAATCTTTTTATAAATTTAAAACATCATTAATTATCCTAAAAAATAATAAATCAAATTTATAACCTTTTTATAAATTAAAAACAACATTAATTACCCCCAAAGGTAATAAATCAAATTTATAATCCTTTCAAAAATTTAAAACAATATTAATTATACTAAAAAAATTAATCAAATTTAAATATTTTTATAATTTTAAAACAACATTAACTATCCCAAAAGATAATTAATCAAATTCATAATCTTTTTATATCCTGAAAGATAATTAATCAAATTTATAACTCCTTTTATAAATTTTAAATAATACCTATCCTTTATTTCAAACTTCTTAAAAATACTTGAAAATATAGCTTAAATAACTTTCAAAGGGCAAAAATGCAAACATTTATCTTGTACAAATACAAGCATAATTTCAACACACACATGTTTAAGGAGATAATATTTCATTAGTGATGGTATAACGATAAGTACTACAACGACACTTAAATAAATCAAACTATATATAACAAACATTTTAACCAAACATCAATATAGGCAACATAATATAAGTAAATCAATATTGTTAAGAAACTCCTTAGGTTCTCTCTACAAAGTCCCCTGCAAGTCACACATATGTACGTGTATTTCGATGTGTTCCATAGCAACCTGTTCGCTATGGACACTTCGAATTTTCTCTTGTTTCTGTTCTCTACAACGCAATGGTTATTTATATCATCCACTTCCAAGTGGGAATCAATTAAACAATCATATATAAAAACCATCCAAACATTCAATAATAATCTGTAGTAATACAGATATCATATAGTTTGTTTAGACGTGAGTAAACTCTCCGAAATTCTAGCTGACACTTTCACGTTTCGGTTTGATCTAAAATCAGACAACATACAATTATAGCTCAAAATTCTATTAGCTCCAAATTCAATGAATCCATATCCAATGCATAGATAATATTGATACGAGTTCAACGCAAAAGACCGCATCTAAATCCGACTTCGTATGGAAAAGTTCTTCATTTTATAAATTTTTAACTCAATTAAATAATTAAATTACACTAATCGCTTCATTAAATATTAATTACTCAAACTAAACCCTTCTTCTTCCCACTCAAATTATCCTTCCCTGTACATGACAAAGATGCACAACCATGGAGGTGTGAACGCATGCCATAACTCCATCGCTATTCCACGAAATGGACTCCAACCTTCTCCGTTCAACTCCTCTCCACGATAGCTTCACGTTCCACCCATAACGCCAAGCTCGATTGTAACACCCCTAAAATTTAATAATAAATTAAATGATCAAATAAGGCTAAACTAAAAAAATTTAAATATCATAATTTAGTCATGGAAGTTGCATCATCACGTCCGTGACAACTTTCTAATCAATTTTCATATATAATATGTTGAAATCGGAGTTCGAACGAAAAAGTTATGGATGTTTGAAATTTTCGCACTTAAATTAATACAATTAAGTATAAATTTGAGTTCGAATTTAAAAATAAATATATAAGTGAATTATTAATTCAAAAGTTTGAATTGGAAATCTAAGAGTTGGCTAAAGTTAACATTTATAAGAAAGTTGGAATAAATTGAGTAACGTAAGAATTAAATGGTTAATTAAGTACTGGATTTAATAAAATAACAAAATGGTAAAATACACGTTAAATATGTAACGACCCGTATTTTTAAACATTTAAAAATATCAGATTAAATAATATTTTTGAATAAAATTGTTAGGAATAAAAAAAATTAAGATTTTACTGATACAAATTAAATTATAATACAAGTTATGAGCTTAAATAAAATTTCTATTAATGAAACACGTTTGCAATAATATAAGGATGATAACAAATGCTAGTGTGTGTTTTAATAACATTGGTTTGAGTGAAATTAACAATTGTATGAATGTAAATTTCCAATTGATTAGAATAATAAACGTTAATAAAGAATAATAAAATTTTCTTTATTAAATAAGAAATCATATGTTTATTTATTTGAAATGTTTGGTAGCTGATTGCACAGACGAGAAACTATTATTTAGTAAGAAATATGTAATTCCTGTTTGTATCCAATAGTGTATAAATATGTTTAAATTGCTATTAGATAGGAAATAATTGTTTTATCTCTCATTACATTTATTTTTTCCATTTTTAAGTTCACCTTTGTAAACAATTGAAATTATTGTAATTGTACAATTTCAGTTAATGGTAGAGAGGACACCAAACAGTAAATTAAAAGGTGTAATAAAATGTAGCTTATGTTTTGTGAAATTATAAGGAAAGTAGATTTAATGAAAAGAACATTTATATTAAATAAAATGAATGTTTCATTTGTGAATGTAGGTTTAGTTTCATTAAAATAAAGAATAGAACGATTGATTTAAAGTAAGAAATATATGTATATTTAAACTGTGTTTTAGTATATAGATGGATTACAAGAGTAGGAAAATAATTTAGTTAAGTAAGTTATTTGTTACTCTGTTGTATAAACAACAAGTTTATAAAGGTGTTTAAATGACTAAAGGAAACAATTATTTTATTTTTCATCCATTTTAGTTCTCTGTTTTGAAATTTAACTTTGCAATTAATTGCATATTGAAATATTTCAATTAAAATGGAAGAAAACGTTGATTGCAATTAATAGATTTAATAAAAGAAATGCACCTTTTGTGTTAAACAGAAAGGATGTTTTAATGGAAATAAAAGATCATTTTGGGTAAACCTTATTGAACGTTTTCATTTTTAATGTAAGCAATTTATTTATTATGTATAGATAAAAAAACTAAATGCGTACAAAGTTGAATATTATTTGAGTTAATAAAGTTAATTTGATTATGTTTCACAAATTGAATTTCAAAAAGGTTATGCGATGTGCATGGTCCCTTCATTTCTTTTGTTATTAATTGTTGCATGTACATTTTAAAATAGTTATCTCATTATTAATACTTGATCTGTTCATTTCTCCTTCTGTTAATACCTGAGCCTAGACTTTTAGGTTGTATTTAATTCTCGCCACCTCATTTTAGCGTATACAAAATTTCATTTCTTTTGTTTTGCAAACTTTTCCATTCCTACATACATTTTTTTATGCATTATTTATGCCTGAAGCTTTCAAAATAAAACGTAACATTTATTTTTGTCTCCCAGCCATCATTACCAAATTATTTAATAACCTGCTGCTTATTTCTTTCATTTGTAGTGTGTATTTGTGTTCTTTTTTTGGCTAAGTTCTATTGGGTTTGTTTTAGACTAATGGGCTCCATAGTAAACCAAGAGACCCTAGAAACCCTAAGAGACTTTGGACCTTTTCTTTTCCCACCTATTGACCTTCTATTTCCTATCTAATAAAACCAAGTATGTACAGAAATTCCTCATTAGAGAAACTTTCTGTGTACTCTTCTTCTTGCACAAATCTGCAGAAAACTCCAAACCTCATAACTCAATCTATAAATAAAATTCCATCATTCCTCCTTCAAAACCCTAACCTACCTCTCTCCTCTTGTCGCTACCCACCTCCATCACCACCCATAATCCACGGTAGTAACCCATGGCCAAAGCTCCGCCTTCCCTCTCCTCTTCTTTCTCATTTTTCCCTTCTTTTCCCTTCCCTTTTGCCCTCTTTCTTTCCCTTATTTCCATGGCTTCTAAATTCCAATATACTACTCCAAATAAAATATATTTTTTTGAGACCGTGTATAATTTCAATGGGAACAACTTTTCTGTTGAAACCATCTTCCCATTTCGAATATTTCTATACCCAAAACTCCATTTTTCAAAGGCCTTTCTCAGGTCCAGTTTTGACCAAAAATACCCTATATTGTATCAATCATATCTCCTTCAGGAATGAATCATATTATGTGACTATTTTTTTCAAATCATTTATTTTCCAGTGGCTTCAACTTTGTTTTAGATTAGTTCTTTAAATTCCTTAAATTTCTATGCCAAAACTCAAATATTTTCAAAGTATTTTTGAACTCAGATTTTCAACTCAGAAAACACCTCTGTTTTTTTGACCATAACTTCCTCAAGGCTGAAGTTTTTTGAGTCATTATTTATTTTAAAGTGGAGAGAAAAGAATTTGTAACAACTTTCTAGTTAGTCACTTTTACAGATTCAGTAATATTCTGGTCCGAATATTTTCTTAAAGATGATCTAGTATCAGGTTTGTCCATAGTTTGGATCTTGGGTTGTTTGGAAGTTGGAAGTAGTTGAAACTTGTTTATTGATTCGTGTTCGTGTCTAAGATTTGCTGGATTTGCTTTGCATTTGGATCTTTGCTAGGAATCTCCTTATTGCTTCATTTTTATCATCACCTTCATAGCCACGAAAGGTGAGCGAACCCTCACAACTACTAGATTTTCTTATGTTTGTTAAATTGAATTTATTATGTGATTAGAAATTGATTGGTTGCTATATTTAGTATGCTTTAAATGGTCATTCCAGTTAAATTTGACTTTTATTGAATTTAATTTCCATTTAATTTAATATTGAAATTTAAATTGCCAATTAAATATCTGTTAATGATAACCAGTAAATTGTTGGTTGTTATTGGTTGATTTCAATGATGATTACGCTGTATATTCAATTATTGATATTTGGATGATTGGATGTTATTTATGTCTATATCTCAGTTATCTCTATGGGTTGAAATGATACATATCCAAATGATTTTATAGATTAAGGGAAAATCATTATGCGTTGAAATGATGAATCCGAGCGGTTTTCATTGATTTGGAAATGTTGATTTTTGATACTTGTTGAAATGGCATGTACCCATATAATTTCTTGAATTTGGACTTTAATTTGGAATTGAATTATTTTAAGGGTTTAAGTTAATTCAAACTTCGGATTTGTTCTAATTAGATGATTAAGATTGATATTTTGAATTATTTGAAACCCTTTAAATGATTATATTCACGTTGTACACTTAATAGGAGATGAAATCCCGTAACATCTATGAAACCATTGCACTAATATTTTTATTTTACTTGTTTTGATCTAACTTACATATGATCTTTTAGTTCTGGCACGAGTGTTTAGTCTTTTCACTACGCTCGGGTCAGTCTGAGCTTTTCAGTGTATTGAAGACTATTTTCTGTAGGACAAAGACGAAGATTCGGTATATTATTGCTATTTATTATTCCACTGTATTCTGTGTTCCACTGCATTATTTTTTGTTTCTGATGTATGTATAACTCTGATTCGAATTGTAAAAGTGTAATCAAATGTTATTTTTAAAACAGCTTCATGAACTGTTGAGTATTATATTTTGTCATTCCGCTGCAAGATTCTGTGTTTTGCTTTCTTTCTTTTTTTCTTATTTACCCTATTAACAATCCTCCCTTTTGAATGGTTTGAGTCTGACATATGTGGTGTATTGTCGATTTGAGCTGTCCAAAATGGTGGGTCGTTATAGTTGGTATTAAATTTTGGTTTAGACATACCTTAGCCTGTTGAGGTTAACACATTAGATATAAGGTAGTAATATCCTAGAATGAGTTATCCGAGTGTATATACGAGAGCGAGTATTTGTTTGTGTTACAAAATGTTTATACAATTTTTGAAATGAAATAATTTTTTCTAATATTATATGTTATACATAAAGGAATATATTTTTTATAACTATTATAGTTATTTGTAATGTGTTTGATTTATGAGATGGTAATATTTAGTTATTATCATTTATTGTTGATTTGTTGTATTTAGTCAGCATATAAGAATTGGATAATTATTATTGATTTAATTTATGGACTAAACACTAGTTTAGTAATGTTATATTAAAGAGAATAAAATGAATAATTAGGATATTTGGTTATGAAATTGCAATGTTTGGTCGTGAATATTGTTGTTTGTTGATTGCTAGTTTCAACTATAAAAATAAAATAGAATATCTGGATATTTCGGATAGTCGAAATTCTATATTAATATATGAGTTGAAATGTAGAAATTTTGTTGAATTATGCAGTTGAATTTGGTAACCTTAAATTGAAAGCAAGTGAAACAAGGTTAAATTTGTTATATCTATGTCAAATAAATGAATAAAATTGTTGTATACATTCTTGGCATGTATTGTAATAATATACAAATGTGAACTTTAAGCCTTGGGATGTTTAAATTGAAATTGTGATTAAGGAAATGTCGTAGATGAGATTAAATTGGAAAAAATATGTTTATAAACTTAATTAACATTTATGAAATGTGTCATAAATAAATTGAAAGGTAAAGGTGAAACTAAATAGGATAAGAAAATATGAATTAAAAGTGAAATAATTACAAAAAAAGCCATGACTTGTAAATTGTTATGAAATAAACGGATGCTGCAATAAATGGTTATAGATAAACTTGTATTAACTTTAAACTCGAAAAATGTCTTATAAAAAGGAATTAAGCTTTTATAAATTGGTTGTGAACTTAAGAAAATTCCTTATGAAATGATTTGCAAATAAATGTAGTATTAAATGAGAAATATTACATGTGAAATGAATGTAATTTAAATTGAAGAGAATTATATGCAATATTATGAGAATGAATATATTAATGTTTTATGTTAAATGGAGAAATTATGTGAAACAATATTAAAGTAAGAAGTGGTATATGTGTTAATAAATGAGATTAAAAATGAGTTTAATTGAAATTTAATTATGATGAAAAGAACTGGAATAATTACATAAGTTGTATGTATATTATTTTATTCATAAAATTAATTTGATCCAGATTTGAATACATAAGTTCTATGTGAATTACACCACTTCATGTTAGGATTTTTCATTCCATTCTTGATGGCGAATATTTGATATGGATTTTTCATTTGACTCTGAAATTCTCTATCATAGTATGTGGCTATGAAAGAAGAATGATGGTTTCTAGTCAAGAAACCTTATCGAGGTCTGCATTACGGAAGCTGAATGAAAAATACTAGTTTGAAAGCGAACTTGTGTAATCGAGCGAGCGATCGAATGTGATTTTGCGAAATGATGGCATATGTACACCTTATGTTCTAATATTATTGATATGCTTTGACGCTGAAATTGCAAGTTTTTGGGTTGGATATCTTTGTAATTTAAATTGGAATTTTTATTGTATGCAAAACTGCTATTAATTTAAAACATTTTACAAAACTATTTTCTTTTATTTTTCTTATACAAATATCTTATTCTATTTTATTTACAAAACTATTTAACAAACTATTTTATTTACAAAACTATTCTACAAACTATTTAATTTACAAACTATTTAATTTACAAAACTATTTTACAAACTATTTTATTTATAAAACTATTTTACAAACTAATTTACTTAGAAACTATTTTATTTACAAAACTATTTTACAAATATTTTATTTACAAACTATTTTATTTACAAAACTATTTTATTTACAAACTATTTTACAAACTATTTTATTTACAACCTATTTCACAAGATGATTTATATACAAAACTATTCTAAATTCAAAACCCTTTATAAAGCAAAGATGTTCAATCCCATATGGCCTTTCATACAGCGAAATTGACTTTGGAAAAATTTTGATTCTTGTATAAGACGGACTTTATATAAGTATAAGGTGATTTTTACAGCGAAATTGATTTTGGAAAAATTTTCATTCTTGTATAAGACAGACTTTATATAAGTATAAGGTGATTTTGAAAACTGTTGCTTTTGGAAGGTATTCAATCTGAAGAGAAAAGTTTTATGTATAATGGAATTTATATAAGAATGATTTGATATATTCGAGATTATTGATTTTGGAAAGTACTTTATCTGAAAATGAAATCTTATATATAATAGAATTTATATAAGTGCGATATTTGAAGCTATGATTTTAAAAGGGTACTATATATGGCACGTTATATTTTGAAGAAAGAGGTACGGGGAAGTACCCTCCGCGAAGAAGTATAGGATGATATGCTTCGACCCAGATGGACTTGGGGAATCCAGGAATGGATTTGATCGATAAACCCTAATACACTTGGATGAATTCAGAAGTGGATTCGAACCAATATGGTTGTATGGACTTAAACTCATGAGTTCCTCGATTTTTTTCTAGGAATATGGTACTTTAGTTTACCCAATGGAGGCGCTTTCGATCCTGGGATCCGTTGTTTATGGATCTTCCAAGAAGGAAGTGCATCCATTGCGTAAATTATTGAATCAACAGTTACCCTTGCAGCAAGGGTCGATAGTCCCTTGTTTATGAAATGACTAACATATTTTTCAGGAATCCGAAAGTCGGAAGGATCTTTTGGAAAGTTTTATGCCCATTACGTAAATACTAGATTAGCAATGGGCCACTAATATCGTAACATCGTCGTTTGACATCAGATTTTGAGCGGTACTTCTCATACCCGTTTTTAAGTATTTTTCACAAGGTATAGAAACAGGTCTACTAAGTACTTGGAGATTTCTAGTCTTACGCCTGATCAACATACGACCAGAGTCTGCAAGAACGAGGATAAACTTGTTAAAACATCGAGTTATAAAAGTATTTTGATAAGTATTATATAAAAGATATTTTGATCATTTTTTCCATTTCTAAATACTTTAAAATGTATGAAATATTATTTATTTATACACAACTTGGTTTAGTAGTAAATTATTAGTGTTGTAAACATTGTGAGAAGTTATTAATTAAATAAAACATATTTAAAGTTAATGATTATTGATTTATTAATGATGTTTAAAAGTATTTTGAGATTTAAAACTAATAAAATTTATAAATAATGGATTTAAGGTTTTCAATAACTTATTTTTAAATATAAGTAATTATGTAAATAATTGTTTTCAAATAGTTTACATATACATATAAAGATGTTATTTTTTAAAAAATTAAATGGTATTTACAAATGAAGCAAGAAATTTTACAGGTGAATTTTTTCCGTAAAGTATTAAAGTATTATAGATGATCGATTTGCAAATGAAGTTTTCAAATGAATATTTCAAGTAAAATTTATATAAGTTTCTTTAAATGTATAATTCAAAGTTATTATATAAATGGAAAAAAATTGATTTGCAAAGTTTATTATAGTAACATACATGAAAAATAAATTTGAATCTCTATTTTGGAAGTATAGTTTGAAATATTTACTTGATTTCAAAGTACAAATAGTAAATTTATAGGTTTATTTACTATTTGAATTTTGTATTAAACCATAATAAATATTTTTCCGTGATTTGAATATTCATTTTAAAACAAGTGTGTAAAATTAATTATGAAGATATGAAATTTAATGCTTTAATTTCGATATTAATGTAAGATTTGAGTATATTATTAGTTTTAGTGTAATAATCTAGAGTTTATATTTATTTTATAAAAATGAGTCTAATAAATTATCGAATTTAAAGAAGTTTATTTTTTTTTAAAGCTTATCAAAATGTTTTGATATAAACTTCTAACATTGTTTAAACTTTTTGGAAAATCCTTGCAAAATGCTATGAGGATGTTTTAAATATATCTTATATTCTTACTAAGTGAATGATGTTAAATGTTTTAACGTAATTTTTAGATATATTGAAATATTTCTTTTCTCTTCAAGAGCGAATACCAAAAGCTTAAATTTTTATTCTATAATAGAATTTATTTATAAACTTAGGTAAGGCAATAGGAGCTTAAGTAATATTTAATGAAATGATTCATTAATGACATAAATCTTTAATGGAAAACAAATTATGTAAGTGATTGATCTTTATATAAATAAATGAATGGAAAGGTAAACGATGAAAGAAAAAACTAGTAGAAAAAACTTAAGTAAATTTAAAATTCTTGTTGTTTGGCTGATGGAAAGTTTGGGAAAGAATACTTCTAATTGTTTAAGGTTGTATGAATAATCTATTAAGTAATTATCTAAGGCTGTAGAGCATAAGGTACACTTATTAGTTTATTTATCACCCTTGTACGATTAAAAGTTCTGTACCTGAAAAACCATTAGTTTTGGTTGCTATGGATGTGTGATGGATTCTTTGTTGCCTTGTATAGTTTTGTTTGCATATGATTGTGATATATTGTATATTGTTTGTGCTATTGATTTGAAACAACTGAAATATTATTCTTTCACATAATTTTAACTCTTTGGATTATATAAGTGAAATACAGGTTATGGAAGCAATAACTACTGCTTTTGGTTTCATAAATAAAGTTTGTTTGCCCGACAAATAGGTACGTTTTCGGATTACGGTTTTATAGCATATTATATTGTTTTGGTTTGGGATATTTTATTTTTAAATATGATATATATATTGAAATTATTGATATCATTATTTTTCGAACGCATCTGCACAAAGGAGAGTCGGCCGAATTTTTTTGAAATTTAGGACTTGGAAATTTAATGTAGAATTTGAGTTATTTTAAAATTTAGTTAAACTTAAATATGTAGGTTCAATTGTTTATAAATTAACTGTTTTAAATAAAATTTAACAAATTTTTGGATTCCTTTTTGTTTATTATCGAGGACGAAAAGTTTTGAGTGGGGGAGATTGTAACGACTTGTATTTTCAAACATTTAAAAATATTAAATTAAATAAGATTTTTGAATAAAATTGTTAGGAATAAAAATAATTAATATTTTACTGATACAAATTAAATTATAATAAAGTTATGAGCTTAAGTAAAATTTATATTAATGAAACATGTTTGCAATACAGTAAGGATGATAACAAATGCTAGTGTGTATTTTAATAACATTGGTTTGAGTAAAAGTAACAATTGTCTGAATGTAAATTTCCAATTAATTGGAAAAATAAATGTTAATAAAGAATAATAAAATTTTCTTTATTGAAGAAGAACTCATATGTTTATTTATTTGAAATGTTTGGTAGCTGAAAGATTGATTGCAGACACGAGAAACTATTATTTGGTAAAAAATGTGTAATTCATATTTGTATCCAATAGTGTATAAATATGTTTAAATTACTATTAGATAGGAAATAATTGTTCTATTTCTCATTACATTTATTTTATCCATTTTGAAATTCACCTTTGTAAACAATTGAAATTAATGTAAGAGAGTAAATTTCAACCTACTTTTAAGTATTGTTGTAATGAAAATCTTGATATAATTCATGATGAGTAGATTACTTCCTATTTTTAAGTATCATTGTAATGAAACTCTTAATATCCATTGAAGTGATAGTTGCAATATGAAAATACTTATTAAAGTATACAAATTTCTAAAAATAAGTTTGAACAACCTGAAGTTGTGCAAAGATTTTTTTTTCCAACCAGAAGTTGTATAACTCAAAGTCCAAGACCTGAAGTCTTGAATTATGAAAAGATTTTCTGACAATGTTTTAGAGATTTATTTATATTTATATTGCAAAATCTAACATCCCAGAAGAGATGTTATAGGAATTTTATTTTAAAATTATGTGAAAGGATTGTCTAGTAATACTAACCTGAAGTTAGATCATTTCTTCGAAGATGAAGAAAACTTCATTAATGATGAAAATCTAAGTACAGTAATAAATGATATGGTCGAATTGATCGATAATAGCAGCCTGAAGTCTGCTATGTGAATTTTATTTTATTTCAGTTCAATAAATCAGTTTGAAGTTGGTAAAACCCAAGTTTTGATAATCTTTGGGTGTGTTTGCCAAACTATATATTTGAAGAAGTACATTTTAATATTCTCCAGAAGAGATAATACATATGACATGCTCTTGAAGAGATGTTTTATGATTTTTATATTTCAAAATCCAAACATCCTAGAAGAGATGTTGTAGAATTATGTCAATTATGTAGAAAAAGATATTGATTATTGATGACATCCCAAAAACAATGCATATAAAGTATCTTTAGAAGTGATATGTACCACTCTAGAAGCGGTGTTTGTGAAATATCCCCAGAAGTGATATTATTCATCGTATAGCACTATAAAAGAATTGCCTATAAAATATTGTCAAATGTGATAATAAATTATCCAAAATTCAATCGTCTATTGTCATGGACCCGTAGCTCCATTAGACAAATAGTGATATGTAACCTTTTACTTTTCAGAACTTACGATGAATCAAATATTATATGCACAACTATTCTTGAAGAAATATCTTTAGATATACTCCTGAAGAGATAATCTATATGTCGTATCATAATTTTCACTAAAACTATATAAATACGGTCTTGAACAAATCGGTATGTGCAACCATTATAATTTCTTATTTTTATAACATTTCAAGGGTCCAGAAGATACTCTTATTTATGTTGTAAATATATCTATTTTACTGAACTCTCTAGAGGAGATGTTTACATATAATTATAAGTTAGTATATATTTTCTAATAAACAATCATAATTAATGTTCACTATTAATACTAGAGATATAATCAAGGAATAATGATATAACTTTTTTTTGTAGTAACAATAATTTATTCAAAAAAAAAAGAATAATGATATTGTATACCAATGTTACACTCCAGAAGTAGTGGTTTTATCTCTTGCATCTTACTTTCAGTTGGTGAATCTAATTTTGTCACTGTATTTAAAGTTTGATATGCCATTTTAAAAGCAATTACAACAAAAATCTCCAGCATGGATATTTTATGTTATTGTAAAGGTAGTAATTATGAAATTTCTTCAAATAGAAACATTGTACATTGATATGACATTCCAATAGTACATATATATATATATATAGAAGAGATAAATTCACTCCAGAAGTAGTGATAATAAAATGTCCCTAAAACAGACTAATAAATTAGGAAATGATAACATATCTCTAGAAGAGATTTGCTTATATATTTGGTAATTTTATTAAACCAAATAAATGCACAGAAATTTAATTATAAAGGATCCTAATTTAGTTTAGATTAGATCCTAAAAGTTTGAAAGCTATACATACGGTCTTGAGGAAATCTGTATCCGTAACATTCTAAGCATCCATAAGTATTTTATAATGCACTCTTTTTCCTTAACTAAGATTTTTCCCACTGGGTTTTTATTAGTAAGGTTTTAACGAGGCATTATCTTGATCCAGAAGTATCAACTCCCTGTAACATTTGAAATAAGCTATAATGTACTCTTTTTCCTTATTTAAGATTTTTCCCACTGGGTTTTTCTTATTAAGGTTTTAATGAGGCATTATCTTGGTCTAGAAGAATCAAACGTCTTTTCAAGAAATAACATCTCAAATATGTTATTTAAGTTAAATTATATTTTTATCCTTGACTATGGTTTTTCCCATCGGGTTTTCCTTTGTAAGGTTTTTACCGAAGTATTAAATTGATCCAGAAGTATCAAACTCTATCTGATGTAGTAAATTATTGAAATATGACGTACTATATTGTACTCTTTTTCCTTCACTAAGATTTTTCCCATAGGGTTTTACTTAGTAAGGTTTTTAATGAGGCATTAGTTTGATCCAGAAGTATCAATCTTTATTTTAAAAAAAAATAAGAAAAAAAAATGTTATTGTACTCTTTTTCCTTCACTAAGATTTTTCCCATTGGGTTTTTCTTAGTAAGGTTTTAATGAGGCATTATTTTGATCCCGAAGTATCAAACTAGAAGGAATATCATTTTTAATATGATATTTATGATTTCACAAGTTGCACTCTTTTGCTCTTTCAAGGTTTTTCCCATTGGGTTTTCCTTATAGAGGTTTTTAAATGAGGCAAATCTATATCGATTGAATCGATAAATGCAAGCAAGATAATAATGAGGGGGAGCAATCATCATACACGTTTTGAAACGGAAATTTCCAAATTATCCGAGCATTCAAGATTTTGAAGACGCATATTCAAGGGGGAGTGTTATAATATATGTATATTATGAAGTGAATATGCTTGTACATTGTTTTGTTTAGTCCCACATCGTGGGATAAGTTCAGTCCTTACCTGTGAAGCCCTTATATAAAGTAGGCCATGTAATGTAAATAGATATCTATTCTCTAGAAGTGAATATTATATCTTTTGTCTCTCTCTCCCCAATGACTTCTATTTTTCTTTAACGTGTTATAGAATAAAGAAAAATAGAAGCCATTGGAGAGAGAGACAAAAGATATAATATTCACTTCTAGAGAATAGATATCTATTTACATTACATGGCCTACTTTATATAAGGGCTTCATAGGTAAGGACTGAACTTATCCCACGATGTGGGACTAAACAAAACAATGTACAAGCATATTCACTTCATAATATACATATATTATAACAGTAATTGAATAATTTCAATTAATGGTAGAGAGGACACCAAACTATAAATTAATAGGTGTAATTAAACGTAGCTTATGTTTTGTGAAATTATGAGGAAAGTTGATTTAATGAAAAGAACATTTATATCAAATAAAATAATGTTTCATTTGTGAATGTAGGTTTAATTTCATTAAAATAAAGAATAGAATGATTGATTTACAGGAAGAAATATATGTATATTTAAACTATGTTTTAGCATGCAGATGGATTACAAGAGTAGGAAAATAATTTATTTAAGTTATTTATTACTCCTTGTATAAACAAAAAATTTATAAAGGTGTTTAAATGACTAAAGGAAAGAATTATTCTATTTATCATCCATTTTAGTTCTCTTTTTTGAAATTTAACTTTGTAAGTAATTGCAATTAACGTTATTGAAATATTTCAATTGGAAGGGAAGAAAATGTTGATTGCAATAATAGATTTAATAAAAGAAACGCACTTTTTGTGTTAAATAGAAAGGATGTTTTGATGGAAATAAAAGATCATTTTGGGTAAACCAAATTTAACTTTTTCATTTTTAGGGTAAGTAATTTGATTTATTATGTATAAATAAAAAAACTAAATGCGTACAAATTTGAATATTATTTGAGTTAATGAAGTTAATTTAGTTATGTTTCACAAATTGAATTTCAAAAAGGCGGTGCGATGTACATGGTCCATTCATTTCTTTTGTTATTAATTGCTACATGTACATTTTAAAATAGTTATCTCATTATTAATACTTATCCGTTCATTTCTCCTTCTGTCAATATCTGAGCCTAGACTTTTAGGTTGTATTTAATTCTTGCCACCTCATTTTCGCGCACTTTATTTTGGTTTGCAAACCTTTACATTCATACATACATTTCTTTATGCATTATTAATGCCTGAAGCTTTCAAAATAAAACGTGATATTTATTTTTGTCTCTCCACGTTCATTTCCGAATTGTTATATAATCTGTAGCTTATTTCTTTCATTTGCAGTGTATATTTGTGTTCTTTTTTTACGAAGTCTTAGTGGGTTTGTTTTAGACTAATGGACTCCTTAGTAAACCAAGAGACCCTAGAATCCCTACGAGACTTTGGACTTTTTCTTTTCCCAACCATTGACCTTCTATTTCCTATCTGACTAAAACCAAGTACGTACAGAAATTCCTCATTTGGGAAACTTTCTCCGTACTCTTCTTCTTCTTGCACAAATCTACATAAAACTCCCAAATCTCCAAATCAAATTCCATCCTTCCTCCTTCAAAACCCTAGCATACCTCTCCCCTCTTGTCTCCACCCACCTCCATCACCACCCACAACCCATTGCAGTAACCCATGGCCAAAGCCCCACCTTCCCTCTCCTCTTCTTTCTCATTTTTCCCTTCTTTTTCCCTTCCCTTTTTCCCTCTTTCTCCCCCTTATTTCCATAGCTTCTATATTCCACTAAACTACTCCAAATAATTTTATTTTTTTTTAAATCGTATAAAATTTCAATGGAAAAAAACTTGTTGTTGAACTTTCTTCTCATTCCAAATATTTCTATATCAAAAACTCCATTTTTCAAGGCCTTTCTCGGGTCCAGTTTTGGCCAAAAATACCCCATATTGTATCAATCATATCTTCTTCAGGAATTAATCAAATTATGTGATTCTTTTTTTTCAAAATCATTTATTTTTCCTGTGGCTCCAACTTTCTTTTAGATTAGTTCTTCAAATTCATTAATTTGCTATGCCAAAAACTCAAATATTTTAGAAGTATTTTTGAACTCAGATTTTCAACTCGGAAAACACCTCTATTAGAATTAACCATAATTCCTTAAGGACGAAGATTTTTGAGTCATTCTTTGTTTTAAGTGTAACAACTTCTAGTTAGTCACTTTTACAGATTCAGTAATATTCCGATCTGAATATTTTTTTAAAGATGACATAGTTTCAGGTTTGTCCATAGTTTGGATCTTGGATTATTTGGAAGTTGGAAGTAGTTGAAACTTGTTTATTGATTCGTGTTCGTGTCTAAACTTTGTTGGATTTTCTTTGCTTTCGAATCTTTGCTAGGAATCTCCATATTGATCCATTTTAATCATCACCTTCGTAGCCACAAAAGGTGAGCAAACCATCACAACTACTAGATTTTCTTATGTTAGTTAAATTGAATTTATGACGTGATTAGAAATTGATTGGTTGGTGTTTAGTATATTTTAAATTATCATTCCAGTTAAATCTAAATTTTATTAAATTTAATTGTCATTTAATTTAATACTGAAATTTAAATTGCCAGTTAAATCCCTGTTTATGATAACCAGTAAATTGTTGGTTGTTATTGGTTGATTTCAATTATGATTGTGTTGTATGTTCAATTGTTGATATTTGGGTGATTGGATGGAAGTTATTGGTTGACATTTTGGATGACTAGATATTAGTTATATCTAATCTCTACTATCCCTATGGTTTGAAATGATACATACCCGAATGATCTTATAGATTAAGGGAAAATCGTTATGGGTTGAAATGATAAACCCGAGCGGTTTTCATTGATTTGGAAATGTTGATTTTTGATACTGGTTGAAATGACATGTACCCATATAATTTCTTAAATTTGGACTTTTATTTAGAATTAAATTATTTGAAGGGTTTAAGTTAATTCAAACTTCGGTTTTGTTTTAATTGGACGATTAAGGTTGATATTTCAAATTATTTGAAACCCTTTAATTGATTATATTTACGTTGTACACTTGATAGGAGATGAAATCCCGTAACATCTATGAAACAATTGCACTAGTATTTCTATTTTATTTGTTTTGATTTGACTTACATATAATCTTTTAGTTCTGGCTCGAATGTTTTATCTTTTCATCATGCTTGAGTCAATCTGAGCTTTTCAGTGTATTGAAGACTATTTTCTGTAGGACGAAGACAAAGATTCGATATATTGTTGTTATTTATTATTCCATTGCATTCTGTGGTCCGCTACATTATTTGTTTATTTTTCCTGTTTGTATAACTCTGATTTGAATTGTAAAAGTGTAATCAAATGTTATTTATAAAATAGCTTCATGATCTGTTTATTTGATTATTATATTTCGTCGTTCCGCTGCAAGATTCTTTGTTTTGTTTTCTTTTTTTATTTATCCCATTAACAATCCTCCATTTTGAATGGTTTGAGTCTGACATGTGTTGTTTATTGTCGATTTGACCTGTCCAAAATGGTGGGTCGTTACAAAATACATGCATACCAGTTGACCGAGGGTCACCACAAGTCGACCGGTACCGGTCGACCTATAGTTGTGTTTGGTTGACCAGTGGAGGGATGGAAAATAGATAGCGGCTAGGGTTTTGATATTTTGAACGGGCTAGATTTGATTATTTTCAATCAGATGGTTCTGATTCCATCTCACCTCTATAAAGAGACCTCTAGACCCCTCATTTTTTCCTTCATAAGATTTTGTAAGTGGCAGCAAAGCTCTATCAAAATCTTTCCCCTTAGGTTTTCAAAAATAGTAAACTTTCTGGTAAATAATTCTAATTTAATCTCTAGTTTAAATTAATCCATCTTCTCCCTATCTTTTGATTTCTGAAATCTAATATACACACATACACACAATCTATTGGTTGTGTATTCCAAAAATGGGAAAGATCAAACAGAGAATTAGGAGTGGTATAAATCAGATCTTCTTCTTCTTTGGAATTCAGAATCAGTTAGGATATTCAGTAAGAGGGCTAAATGTTTAGTTCTTTTGATTTCTAATTCTATTCATCTCTAGTTTATAATTCTATATATAATTTCTATATGCAATTTGCTTTATTGTATATTCCAAAAGAAAGAGATTTAAAAGAGAATTAGGCATGGTGGAATCAAACCCAGTTAGGAAGTAAACAGTTCTCTGTGAATGGAAATATCAAGTTTTTCACATTTTTGTAATTGAATAATACTTATTTGGATTTGATGTATTACTTGGGAAATTTGGTAAATGAAAACATAACATCTAAAACCTGTTAATACCTTAGGTGTTGGTTTTGATGACAACAACTATAAGACATTATACAAAATATAGATACTATTGTTTTATCAATATATATATAGTATATATATAGTGCAGGATATTAAACAAATATTGATTAAGAAGGCGATACAGTATCTAGAAGCTGATATCAGGAGTAGATTCAAGATATTGACATAAAATTTCAAGAGTACAAGAATGAAGACCCATGAGTACTGAAGAGTTTAAGATATTCCAGATAAGTTATAGAGTCATAGAATTTATGTTAAAACCTTGATAGCACTTTCTTGATCTCTCTCGTCTTCTGTAATTTTGTTTCAAATTATTTTTCAAATATTCCAGTTTTAAATAATCTTTTCAAAATATTTCAAAAAATTAGTTTTCAATCTCATATACTTAAAATGATATTATTTTAAAAATTTTAAGTTTATATATATTTGAATTTGTTTATACTTTAATAATTTATAATTATATTGATTATATACATTCTATTGAATATTCTTATTAAATATTTTCAAAATTATTTTATAAAGTTTTAATATGATTAAAATATGTATAACTATGTTTAAATGTTTGTATAAAGTTTCAAAATATTTTGCAAAACTTAATATTTTCAAAACAATTTTTATTAAGTGATTTTTCAAAATACAAAGAGATATTTTGACATATCCTCTACAAGTATGTTGACATAATATTCGTAAATTTCAAAATTTAAAATTTGAAAGGAAGTGTCTTTCGTCGTATCTCTTCGCAAATGGGCATGATCATTGTTTCTATATATACCGGATTTCCAAATGAATTTTCATCAGCTACTTTCTTATTTTTCTCTCCTCTTTTCACTCTCTTGACTTCCAACGCAATTTCTATCGAAAATCTATCGAAATACAACCAGAATCAAATTCAATCACTACTAATTTGATTCTCTTTATATACTCTCTGATTTCTCTCAAAATCAAAGTGTTATTCAAGAGTTATAGGATCCATTGTAATCAAAATTGAAGATCTGAGTCTGTAAACTCAACTAATTTATACTCTTATACTCCATGGTATGCTTGGTTTCCGTGAAATCCAAATAGGTGTGACTGTAGCATGTTTAAATCAATTGGGTGTGCTTAGTAGCCCGTAAATTTAGTGGGTGTGCTTGTGGTCCGAAAATCAGGTGGTTCTACCCAAAGGCCTTTTTGGAGGGTGTCTCGTAGCCTTTGAATCGAGATTGTATTTGCATTTACTGGTTGAAAAGAAATCCATACAAGGAATTGTGCAGGACTGGATACAGGGTAAGTCCAAACTAGTATAAAGTCATAGTGTGTTCTTTCCTTTTTACTTTTGTTGCATTTACTTTCATCCATACTTTGATTCTATGATTGTTTTTGTGATTGTTTATTCCATCATTCCAAGTAAAATCTTAAAGAATTTGAACTTCATATAATCTGTTAAACATTATTTATCCACCTCTAATGTTAATTTAGCCTTAAGTTCCCTTTTCCGCTGACTTACATTGGCATCAGAGCATTGGTTTCCAAAGTATTCATCATCTGATTTTTGGAAAAGTTTAAATGGCTACCAACGGTGGTAATAGTACCGTTAGTAACAAATTTAATACATGTGTTAGTAACTCATTTGTCGAAGAACAATCCACTACTAGACCTCCATTTTTTAATGGTAGTAATTACACATATTAGTCATGTAGAATGAAAATTTATTTATAGTCAACTGGTTTAAAGACTTGTAATATCACATAAACTGAGTACACTGAACCCGAGATAAATTATACACAGTGTACTGCTAACGAAAAAGCAGTTGCACAAAGTAACTTTAAGGCTATGAATATATTATTTTTTTCACTAAATAGAAATGAATTTAATAGAGTATCTATATGTAATCTACATTTGAAATTTAGAGAACTTTGCAAGTTACACAGGAAGGGACAAGTAAGGTCAAACTGACTAAAATTTTCATGTTAACAAATCAGTTTCAATTATTCAAAATGAGTCCAAATGAGTCTACTCTGATATATAGTGCAGATTCCAAAATATAGTAAACTCACTTATTGCACAGGGTAAAATTTTTTCTAAAAGGATCTAGTTAGAAAAATCCTCAATTCACTTACTCCTGAATAGGATCAAAAGATTGTAACGACCCATCGTTTGGATGATTTAAATCGATAATAAACCACACATGTCTAATTCAAACTATTCAAAAGGGAGGATTGTTAATGGAGTAAATAATAAAATAAATGAAAAGAAAGAAAAATAGAACACGGAATCTCACAGCAGATTGATAGAATATAATAATCAAATAAACAGTTCATGAAGCTGTTTTACAAATAACATTTGATTACACTTTACAATACAAATCAGAGTTATATAGCAGGAATAAACAAATAATGCAGTGGAATAATTATAATAAATAGCAATAATTAACTGAATCTTCGTCTTTGTCCTCCAAAAAATAGTCTTCAATTCATGAAAAACTCAGACTGACCCGAGCATAATGAAAAGACAAAACACTCGAGTCAGAACTAAAAGATCTTATGCAAATTAAATCAAAATCAGATGAAATAAGGAATGCAGATAACTACATTTTTAATGGTTCAAATTTTTCGGAAAAGTCATTGTTTCCATCTTCAAAATACAGAAGATTTCACAATCGATCCATTCAAGTAACTTGTAAATTTACAAAAAAATTCCCAACTAAATTTCATAGTACAAGAGATTTGATTTATAAAAATGTTCCAAAGTTTCAACATTCTATTTTATGGAAACTTCCAATGTTTCAAAATTTAATTTTGAGTACTTCCAATAAGGTAACGATGGTTTATTTCCCAAAAATCATTTTTATGGTTCAAATAGTAAATCTACACAAACTAAAATTTTCTCACGTAAATATATGAAATTCATAAATTTTATATCTTTATTCAGTGTTTAAATAATCAATATGAACATTTATATGATTACAATAAACTATAGGGTGATAACAAAGATATATCAAAATAAATGAACAAATAATCATTCAATCACAATAGCATCCATCACAACATATAATCAACATTCAAATCAACCAATTCAATAACATGTCACAATAATCATTAGTTATCACATACTGGAGTTTTGATATTCAAATTATATATCAGTTAAAATTCCAAATCAACAATCAAAAATTTATCACCAGATGACCTGGTTTGACTTGCAAAAAAATTTTAGTATTTCGTGAGTGAGTTTAAACACTTACCTTACGGATTTTCCTTTTCTAGTCGAATTTGGATCCACTACTACTTCCTTCTTTTGATTTGTTTCCTTGCTATCTTAATCTTCTTCTTTTTTATATAAAGTTTTGAAAGAAAAAGAGAAGTTTATATAGATCTGGATTTGAAAAAAAGAATATGGAAAAAGAAGAATGCTTGGAAAAGAAGAAGAAAATTTAAAGACGATGAAGAATTGAAAAAGAAAAGGAAGCTTTGAAAAAGAAGAAGAAGATTTGAAGAAGAAGAAGATTTGAAGAATAAGAAAAAGCTTTGAAAAAAATGAAGAAGGAGATTTGAAGAAGAAGAAGAAAAGAAACAAAGAAGGAGACAGAGAGAGACAAAAAAACAATATGGAATTTTATTTGGAGAAATGAAGCTGCAAAAGATGAGATATGAAAAATGAAATGAGTCTACAGAAATGAAGATCGAAACAAATGAAAAGCTAATAAAGCATATATAAACAAACTAGGAATTAAAACAAAGTAAAAATATAAATAGCCTTAAAATGGTAGTATTGAAAGAGGTGAAGTAAATGAATAAATATATGAATAAAGATAAAAATAAATCTTTCGTTCTTTAATATGAAGCTTCAGAAGAAAGAGTTGCTAATGAAAGGAAGCTACAAGACCTAATAACGCATAAACAAAATAAACTTCAGAAACGGAGAATAGTAAATGCTAATTAGATGACATGAATATTAATTTGGATGTTCAAATCAAAAATTGAAAAAAAAAACAAAAGGAAAAAAATTCAAGTAAAGCGCTTGAAAGGAGCAAACGAACAAATGCGAAACAAATGAAAAGAATGAGGCAATTATTAATTAGAAATAAATCAAATGAGGCTATTATTAATTAATAAGAAATGAATGAGCAGTCTACTAATTAAATGGATGCTCAAGTGGAGGCTACACTGAGAATTGGAAAACGAAAAGAGAGAAAATGCGATGTGATAATAAATGTAAAGAAAATGAAGGGACCACCTATATCCTATTAACAAACCTTTAGGGTCCAAATTCCAAAAATTACTCCAATTAATTCATATCAATAAACCCAAATATACACATATTTACATCATTTAATATTATATTAAAACATTCGTTTTATGTTAATATATGTGCATGCTCCATTAAAGCAATCAATCAATCAATTAATTAGCCAATTAATCTATATATTTATTTACACTACTCTAACTAATTTTATTAACTAATGAATATATATCTATCTATGCACTATAAAAATGATTTACTTTACTTTTTTAATTACTGTAATGTTCACATTAATGCAACCAATTTACAAGTTTTAACCATAAATAAAATGAAAAAATAAGTATATGTGAACCTATGTAATTAATGTACAACAGTTAATACAAGGTAATTCTAATTGCTTCCACAACATTTACACAACCATGAACCCTCTGATATATTAAAAAAATTTGAATATTAATGTGTGTGTGTGTGTGTATGGATTATTCTAAAATTCAATTTTTTTTCCAAAATCATACTTATTCAAAATGAAAGTTTTATTTTTATACATTCCAAAACATGCAATTATCTTAATCAAAATGTTCATTCCATATTGACACAAAATGCAAGTTCATATATTAACTCATTCATTAACTTCCATTTATGTTTCCTTTTAATTGAAACATTTCAATTAATCTATTCCAATTCATTTCATTACTAATTTCAAACAAATTCTAATTATACAACACTATTTTCTTTTTAGTTATACCAATTCAAACATGTTTTACAAATTTTTGTATACAACAAAATTTATACACTATTTACAAAGTAAAATTTTCATCTTATCGAGAATCAACTTCTTCAAGATGTGTTTCAAATAACAACTTGTGTTATTCTTTCTTTAAAACATTCACTCCATCCTTTATTCAAATTCAATACTTGTTATTCCGGTTAGAGGCAAACATACAATTTATTCTTTTCAAGTCAAAGCTTAAATTTCATTAAATTTATCTTAATTTCATTTAAAATGTTTATCTTAATTTAATTTAAAATGTAATTTCTTATGTTGAACTTATTAATTACAATGCTCTTGTCTTTTCTTTTCAATTAAAGGATTCCAACAACTCTTATTGCAGTTTATATTCAATATTAGATTCCTAATGAATTCTCATTATACCACAACAGTTTTCTATTCATTTCATATATTCCAACATTTATTTCTTAAATTATTCCATTCTTATATTAACATCTATTATTACAATCAATGGAACTTACATTCAAACAATTATTAAAATAAATTGAAATTACACTAAAATAGTTATCAATTACATTAAATCACATTATTAAATTACGTTCTAATTTTTTTCTTACTAACAAATCATAAATTTCTAATTTCATACAAATATTAAATCCTAAAATCTTATTAAAATCAATATTTTAATTATCGAAAAAATACGGGTCATTACACTCTCCCCCACTCAAAACTTTTCGTCCTAGATAAGGAACGAGAAGAAATTAAGAAGCTTAAAATAACTTTATTCAATTTATAAACAATTAAATTTACATAACTGGGTAGTTTAAATAAAATATACTAATTAATAAACAATTAAATATTCATATTCCAGTTTACTAAAGTTTGAAAATATTTTCACTTCACAAAATTTTCTAAGTCTTAAATTCACGAATTTTTTTGGCAGAGTCTCCTTTGTACTGAGAGTTCCAAAAAAATATATCAATAATTAAAATATATATCATATTTCAAAAATAAAACATTCCAAACCCTGGGAAAAAATATAATATCGCTATAAAACTGTAATCCAAAACCGTACTTATTTGTCCGGCAAACCCGCTTTATTTATGAAACCAAATGCGGTAACTATTGCTTCCATAAACTTGTATTTCACTTATGTAATCCGAAATAGTGAGAATTTTATTCAAGAGAAATATTTAGTTGTTTTCAATTTGCAACAAAAGAAAATCAATATAAAACATATACAAAAAACAATACAACCATTACGCAACCAAAGAATCCATCATACATCCATAGCAACCAAAACCAATGACTTGTTTAGTTCAGAAACTTTCAATCGTGCAAGGCGATAAATAACCATCAAGTGTACCCTACACTCAACAGCCTTGGATATTTACTCAATAGGTTGTCCATACTACTTTAAATAATTAGAAGTATCCTTTCCAAACATCCCATAAGCCAAAACAACCAATAATTTCAACACATTATTTAAGTTTATTCAATTGGTTTCATTTTGCCTCACAATGTATCCTTTTATTTATTTTAGAAGTATCCTTTTATTTATTTTCATTCATTCATACAATGTCTTTTTCATGTACTTATTTCACATTCAATATCTAAAATAATCAATGAATTCGTTATAAAAGTATTACATACTTTTCACTGCAGTTTAATTCACATTAATTCACTTATAATGTTTGATATCCATTTAACATTGCTGCATAGAATTCTGGCACTTTGCTACATAGAATTTCGTTCGCGTACGAACCGCGAATGACAGAACTAAAAATACGATTGCGTACAAAAATGCGATATGATCGCAAAAGAAAAATAAGATACACTGGTTATCTTATTATGTGAAGTTTCAAAAATACCATCATTTGTCGAAATATACGTCAAATGAAAATTTAAATATTTTTCAAATTAAAAATTATAGAAAAATCCTATAAATTCATTTTAAAAATACGTCAATAAAAGTTAGGTCGTTTTATTAAAAATTGATTTTCTTATTATTTATTCGAACTATTTATTATTGTAAATAAATTTACAAAATGAACATACCATTATTATTTATTAATTAAAAGGAGTTAAATAAGGCTACTAAATCCATTTAATTGATATTCAATTCAAAATTTAAATATTTAAATAATCCATATATTTAAATATATAAGTCATATATATTTTTCAAGATGTTACAAGTCATGACTTGGCACATATTATGTTGATGCAGCCACAAGGAGGTGCATGAATTATTTTGGAAGGTACACAAATTATTTTGAGGACGAGACCATGAGAAAGTTCATTAACAACCTTGAAGATATACATATTTGGATGAATGTATAGTCAACACGGGGATTGACACACATGTTATTTGTTGATATGGCGATGTGGTGATTGCCCTTTTGGTGTATGTGTGTGATTTATTTTTATGAGCTATGTCGATTGTTGATTTATGTGTATTTTTGTTGTGCATGCATATTAGGACCAACCAAAATTTTGTTGTGTATTTTCGCTGTGGGTGATTGCATTTGGATTGTTGAGATGCATGTTGTGACCCGTGTAATGATGAACTATGGTTTGGATTGTTTCACCCTTTGTTAGAGCATTATTTTTACATACTATAGTTTAGATGCATGATTGAGGAATTATAAGTGTCATTATATTATGTGTGTTGAATTCAGTATAATGAATGAACTGTTGTGTGCCATGATTGATTGTATAGTGTGGATGTTGTGTACTAAATAAATATGGTTGATTATGATTAATATGTTACCCCGCATTTCATGAACAAATCCATTGTGAGACTTTATTAATTTGGTCGATAGTTGTACTTAGGAAATTGCGAGAGCGCAATCCTTTTAAGTGGAAAGAATGTAACGACCCACAAATTTGACACTGTAAAATATTAAATTATCTAAAAAAGAATTTATAATAAAATGGTGAATTATGTATCATATTTATAACCATTGCAAAGGTCTCCGAGATGATAATCTTGATATATAATTTTGATACATTTAGAGTTACGATTTATGAAATAGAGGTGTTATACCGTTTAAATGGCATACGTAGCTGTTTCATGCAAACTGAATAAATAACGCATAACCTAGCCCAACGACTATACAGGTGAGGCTACAGAACCCTAGTCTTCCCCTCTATCCTCATTTTGCTTCATTAGTCTTGAAATCAACTTAATTACCCTCTAATGGTGATTAGTAAATCAATTAAAAATTGGTTTAAAACACAGAATGTCGAAACCCTATTGAATTATATATCTATACAAAACTGTTGATGAATATAGTTGATGGTTAGTGTCTGTTTATTGAAAAACCGATCGAGTCAACCAGAAATAGGAGATTTATCCACGCCCGTCAAATCTTGGGTTTTTGATTCGACGATAAAAAGGCTAGCCATCGTCGATCGAAAGGCACCAGAGCATATTGGAGGTTATGAGCAGTCGATCCATAAAAGGGATTGTCGAATGATGCGTTAGATTTGCTAGAAATCGAGGATGAACACCTAATTTTTGTGCATGGCAGCTAACGTCTCAGTGGCGGTGGAGGAGAAACGGCGGCTGGCGAATGTTGAGGCAAGTCACCGGAGTCGTGGGTGGTCTTGAATTTGGTCGTAGGCGGCTGTGGCAGCTGCAATTTTGGATGGAAGATGGTGGCTTAGTGGGCTACTGAGTAATAGGATTACAATAGCAAGAGGAGATGATGTTATTTAATTAATTATATTTCTAATTTACCAAAATACCCCTTGTCTTACAACCTGGATATCTTCCATATATGAATTCTGATTCACTTGCGGTTTCTTCTGTTGGACTCGTAGTAGAATTTCGTCGATATTGCACTAAGTTTGTAGAATTTGGGGACTGTTGAAAAAATAGCTATTAAGCATATGGCTGTAGAATTCCGACGATTCCGTTGGACTACATGGGCTTGATCCCCTAAAAGGGGTATCTAGGCAGCCTTTTCATATATAATAGCTATTAATCATATGGTTGTAGTGTATAGGGTTAGGCGCGGTTCAAACATGGTTGAAGCCTTTCCCCTTTTTATCATGTGTATATTTGTGTATTTGTAAATTTTTAGGTAAAAGCAAAGAAGGGATATCTGGAATAACACATATTCATAATATGGTTTTATTTTTCTCTTGGATCCTAGTTGTAAATTAAATGGTTAGTGTAATGATATGAATACCATTCGATGTTAGAATATGTGTAATATTCAATTGTTGAAATGATATTTCTATTTGAGTTCCACAGTGAGGTTTTTCTTTTTATCCATTGTTTTGGAATTTTTAATTTTTATCAACCCATGGTCCACTGGTTTTAATATCTAAAATTAGTTGTAAGCGTATTTTGATGTCATTATAATTGATTTTAAATGTTAAAAATAGTAGGTTTCCACACAAAATACAACATCCAGTAATGTATATCTCAACCATCATCCCTAGTGAGAGGAGAAAGCCCTCGACTGCACGAACCTAAGAGATACGCAAATAATATGATATGTAGATTCGTAATGTAGAACACAAATATGATATAACACGCAACAAAATACAATAATCTATCTCAACTAATTATCCTAATGAGAAACAGGAACTCTCGACTGAGTGGCCCTTAGGGAAATATTTTATAAACCACGTCATAATTATCCCTCAGCCATTGGCTCTAAGAGAGAATGATAGACAAGCACATAGAAAACCTCTAGCGTATTGTGGAAAGATAACACGTAGTTGTTTTAGGATTAGGCTATCTCTAATGACAGATGAATGTGCAGTAAGTCTCTAACATCGTATAGTCATGTCTCTAGTGAGGTGATAACATCAAATAACTCATTAAAAGTGGATCAACCAAAGTTGTCTAGATGGGAGACCAACGTTCTGCAGCACTGCTCTAGAAAATGCTAATGACCGCAGCCAATTTCCTATAGTCACTTATTTATGCCCAGAATCGTGACACTTATATCCATTGCATATCATAAACACGCTGCAAGTTTACGTTGTGCATTGGCCATAATTCCTACAAGCCCTTGGTAATGAACAGTTACCCCTAATATGACTTCAAGGCAAATGAAGATAATATCTCTTAGCCTTATACTCATGAAGCCATCAAATTGACATCATGGATACGGGATGCGACCCCACAATAAGGACTACTAGGATGGCAATAGCCCATCTGTTAGGTCCTTATCACGTGCCCTCCATAATGGCGTGAATCATATGATGTAGATTTCCAATGAATACTCTCGACTAAGTGAGTCCTTTATGAGACTAATCACAAGTACTCCTAACACCATGAGTCCAGATGAGAGTATCTTAATATAATAAATCATTGACTATTAGCCCTAACAGTAAATAATATTACTCGACTAATTAATCCTTAAAGGATAAATATGTAAATTGTAACATTACTCTAATTTGTAGCCCTTGGAGATTAATAGACTCTCACTACTAATCTCTATAAAAGCACCATCTCTATCCGATATCATAGACTCATAACCTCACATTACAAATGAAAGTGACATTTACTTACAAAAGTAATCGAACAAATATCACTTGAGTGTCCCATACCATCCAATGTTACTCGATTGTTTACTAAATGCACATAAATTACACTTGATGTAAACATACAAGACTTTATACCATGAGTCAAAAGAATAACCGAAAAAATAAATACCAAATGTCCCATTCCGTTCCGATTACCAATTCATTCATTCAAGATTTTAATTATATAGAACCACGCATCATTCAACCAATTACTGATTAAATGAGGTTTTACTAAAAATTACACATTTCCAAAATTTCCATATTAAATTTCAAATATTAAAATAAAATTTCCAAGAGGGTTTAACTTATATAGTTCTCGTTCTATCCAAAAGTATTTATTAAATCCCAAGCTTCAATATTTTAAAACCTTTTATTTAATTAGGAAGAAAAAAGATCTCCTTTTAAACTGTTATTTAATTTCAAAATTGCCATATGCTTTTGGAAGAAATTCACACAATATGAAACCAATATGTATTAGTTTAAAACATTTATAAAGGAGGTTTATAATCTAGAAGTTCCTTTAGAACCCCAAATTCAAATTATATTACCTTTTTTACAAAATAATTTTAATCCAAAAAACATTTTCAAAACTCTAATATTCACTTTCAAAATCAATATTTAAAATCTTAATTTACTTCTAAAAGTTTGTAAACCACTTTTGGAAAATAATTTATCAAACTAACATCCTCTTTTCCTAATTTTAAAATTCAAAACCTTTCATTTTCTTTTAAAATGGATTATATTAATAAATTTTACCTTATAGCAAATATATCACATTAGAAACTCGCTATTTTTTTCCAAAAATATTATTTTACATAACATTGCATTTATTTAAAGTTTGATGAAATAATCTCATTACTTTAAAATATAAATTTTAGATTTTCTTTATAAAGGAAAATTCCTTTATTTATTTTAAATCAAAATTTAAATAAATATTACCTAGACAATCACTTATAAACTAAGTATCTTAGTCTCAGGCGTGAAAATAAATTTCTATAAATTTGCTTTAAACATGAAAACCTTATTTCTATTTATAAATTAATGCCAAACTGTCAATTTTCAAAGATAATCTAAATTTGTAAATTTAAAAATACTATAAAAATATTATGCTCAAAAATAATTCTTTTATATAATCAAATTCCAAAATTTCCAATTTCAAAGTTAATATAACTCAAACATTATTTATGTATTTATTTATTTTATAAATTTTTTCAAAAGAGTTTAATTAAATTTTCCCCTTTTCAGTCAACTTTGTATTTAAATCACGCGATTCATACCATACAAGCGCTATATACTGATCAAACAAACAAACAACTTATCAATACGATTTTTCATAACAACTACACAATATTCATTCAATCAACCATTCAATAGCACGAAACACACAATTTCAACCAAAACAATAAATCGATCCTATATGCGTATAGAATTTTATATCATATATGTGAGTAAATTGTTTTGCTCACCTCACTTTAAGTTTCAAAATTGAATAATCAAACAAACATTTTCTTCACTTTCCCAATTTTAGCCCTTTCTTCTCTATCTTGACAGACCATTCGTGCCCTACCCCTCAACCTTAGTTGCCAACTTCGTTGCATGCCTCTTGCTCCTCGCCTAGAACGCCAACCGCTTTCGCCCAATTGCTCCTCTCCCCTACATCGTGCAACACGTGCCTTGCCTCCAAGTCGAACACATCACCAGCGTTGTCGTACTCCATCTCTCCTCCGCACATTTTACCTACGTCGTCACTCTCCTTGACACACGCCTACACGCATCTTCTCTTTTCTCTCTTTCTTTTTCTTTATGTCTTTTTTTATTTTTAATGTTGTGAGATTGATTTGCATTTAGGGATAGGACTAGTGATATTGAGACTGGGATTGGTATTGGAGTTTCTAACCCAAAAAATGGATCAACACCCGAATATCAGATGAAAACACTATTTCTAGTAAAAACAAAGGAAAACGCAGAAAGGTAAAAGGACATACGCAATATTTTATAGTAGATCAATAATCTCTGACCTACATCCAGTTTGTAATTTGTTATTTGTTATCTTCTTTTGGGATTACAATGAGTTTTATCAAATTTCACCACAATCTAGTGGATCTTAGATTTACAATGGAGTTTCTAGCGTGTTTGAGAGGTAGAGGATGAGAGCAAAGAAGAAGACTCCAATAGCAGAGAAGTCAAATCTCGTTTTGGTTACATCTAGGCTTGTATTAGTAGGGAAATAGAGGTAATGGGTCAGAATCGCGCTTGCACCGAGGTCTAGGAGACAATTCGAAGTCGACAAGAGAAACTGGAGTGCCACGAGTTAAGTGCATAGCTTGGTATAGACCTAAGGCCCTTAGCTCGGTACCGACCTATGGTTTTTATTGCAAGTTGAACTTTTCTGCTCACATTGCTCTTTGTCTTCAAGTTGAGTTATTCCAAACTCTTTTCTATCGACTTTGGATTGATTCTAGCGATCTTCTCGATACTGCATTCGTTGCTTTCTTCTTGTCAATTCTTGGAATTGCTCATCCAAATCATGGGAAAATCATTCGATCATGAGTAATTAAAGTGGTATAGGAGATGCATGAAGTTTGGGAAGTGGAACGGGGAAATGAAAGGTCAGTACCGACCTATGGATAGCTCGGTACTATGCACTTAGCCCCAAATTGGGTGAAACTTTCCCGAGGCATTTATCTACTCTACTTAGGCGTGCTTGCAAGTTTTCGAATCATTTCGTTCTTAGTTCAATCTTCTATGTCCAGTTGAAATTTATTTAGCCAAAAAGCAGGTTAACGGGCAATAGAGAATTGTGGGGAAATTAGTGAACAATCTATATTGAAAAGAGTAAAGGAAATATGTCTAGTTATATTAACACGGGCATAGACCATTAATAAGTTAAGGTCTAAATTCAACTCTGTTTTTAATTATTTTCAGGTAGATTTAAATTTAAATCTTAATCCTTGTCATTTATTTATAGTGGCATTTTCAATTTAAATTGATCAACCATACTCTTTAAAAATATATTTCGATAAATTATATAAAATATTAAATTCAATAATTATTTTATCTTCATTTGTTTGTTAATTTTATTAATGTTAAATAATTTTTATTTCATCTAAATCAGTTATATAAAATTATTTACAATATAAAAGTTATTCTGCATACACTGTAAATATTTTTATTTAAGTTCAATACATTTTTTGAAAATAATTAATTAATTAGTTCAATTTATTAAAACAAAATCCTTCATCAAATAATCTTTAATTCAATAAAAATATATTTCAAAAATAAAAATAATTAAAAATCGAATTCGAATATTTTATTTTGATTAATATTATTTATTACGATAGTGTAGAAAGCAGGATTGCAACATATAATAAGCAAGAATTAATCTCCATCGTCGAATTCTAATTGAGTGCGTCATTACATCAAGCATCGCATCTAAAACCATCTTGAATGATGAAAGATCCTAATCCATGAAATCATGACACATGCCATTCACACTAATTACAAATAAGACAAGTCTGTCTTTTTCCGAACAAGCGAATTTGGTGTTAAAATTTTGCTCGTTTTTCTCGCATAAAGTCAAAACATACTCAAACGGCTTGAAGACTAGAAGCCTAAGCCTGCCTTTAACATCCTAGCCCATAAGGACTTGGTCCCCCTATTTCCCTTCAAGTCAATATCCACTAGCCATATACACTTGACCAACAAAGGGCTTCATGTCTCACGAACAACACGCCTCATCACTTGACGATCGAATTTCAATAAGAAACTTCATCTCCTAAACTTCCCGACCACCCATTTCTCCAACTTATACTCCCGCCTAGCCCCTATATTTCCTAATCGTCGAATTCAATTACATTCTTTACCTGCTCCGTCTTTGTTATGACTTGGAAAACTTCTGCCTAGAACGTCTACAAAAGAAGGGGTGACTCCGTACTTTCCCCAAACAAGGACGGTATAAAATGACACTATTCTTCTAGCATCACTATAAAGAAACCACTATACTTTACCACCTACCTGGAAAAAGCACCACCATACATCAACCATTCCGTACTTTATGTCATCCTCCTGACACAAGCACGCTATAGTACAATCTGCCAATTAGCATACATCCAATCCACCCATTCCATGTGACATCCTAGATGGCCACCTTCTCAACCGTAGATTGTGATCAACCATCATAAGAAAACTTAAAATTCAAGGCACCCATCTAAGCACTTCAAAGCATGATCTCTACGGTTATAAATAGTGATCCCTATGCCCTTATATATGGACGGAATTATCTACCCATACAAGCAATATATTTAGCTGAAAGCTATTGTAAACACCATAGAAACTTATCTCTTGTAATCAAAATACCAAGCAATAAACCATCATCAATAGTAGACGTAGATCTTTGCGAAGATCGAACCACTTTATATCTTGTGTTATTTACTTAATTTCATTAGTTATAAATCTATAAATTATTCCTCATTTTACATTCCTAACCATGGTTTTAGTAAGCAATCTTTACTAAAATCCACTTTTAATCATAATTCCAAGGTTGGCTAGAAATCTAGTCGATGGTTATGTACACTGATCTTAACACATGTATCGGGGCCTCATTCTTGATAAATATTAATTAGAAACATTTAAGAGGAAGTATTTTGTTAACATGATTCAATACACATTATAATTGATTAAATACTTTTTCCTGATGATTTTCTACTTGCATATATTTAATGTATGTAATACCTTACTTTTATCATAGTATAATAGTTTACACGATTGAAATAAAACCAAAAGATTATTGTATTTTGAACAAGGTTCACTATAAGTGTTAAGTAATGTAATCAAACTCTGTAATTTCTCTTAAAGCACACTCTCAACTCTATTAAATAGCACCAATCGGTTAGAAGTTTGATAATACCTATCGCATGTAGCAATAACACCCACCGGATATTTGACCGATAGTACTCGTCGCATAATGTGATAACCTAAATCGATAACACCCATCGACTGATATAAGAGAAGGTCGATAGTGATAATGAGATTTTTCATTCTCACAACGCCAACTTAAATTTGAAGTAATTATGTTGTCGAATTCTTATGTATTTATGATTTAACAAGGTTATAAATTGCCATTTAAACGAGTAATTATGTTGCTTAAGCTTACACGATTATAAAAACCACTTTAACTATATATTAAAATGTCAAGTGTTTTCGACAAAAAATTCCAACAAATTCAAACATAATCTAACACATAACAAAGTAATAAATGCTGAAAATAAAAAACACAAAGACTTACGTGGTTCAAATGTTAAGGAATCTAGTGTTCTTAAGTAAATTAGTTTCTTCTTTAATTCTCTTATAATGCAATTTTTTTTGGATTTTAATGGTAGAAAATAATTTTTACAGTATATAATCAAAGAAACATTCAACCCTTTTTTGATATTGTACTTTCCCTTTTATAGAAAATATGACTATATATTTTTTATAAACACTTTGTGTAAATAATTTATAACAAATAATTTATGATAATTACATTTTTACATATATAAATTTATTTATATTATATTTTGATGCATATATACACACATACATACATGTTTAGACAATCCATTTGTATAGATGAGGGGCTAACATGTCCATTGCGATGTAAATTCCAAAATATATACAGGGCATGTCAAACCATGCATATATTATCATGTAGCACATTTACGTACACACATATGTGTGTTAATAATACACTATAAAAATAAAACATTATTCATATAATTAAATAAAATGTTGATTTTATTTAAAAGAAATTTAGAAAAATTCTAAATGAATTTAGGCCACATATGCACAATAAATATCCAAAAAGGTATGCAAAAATGAAATTTATCCAACCAATGGTCGATGCCATAGCCATATCCCGATAATAACCATCACCAGTTTTGATAGTTGACCATTGATAGCTTAGAATAAGAAGAATACCATAGCTATAGTTATTGAAACCTGTTATCGTTAAGATGTGCGATGAACGCATGATAACTTCGGTGAACCAACACCCGACAGTTTGAGGAGTCCAAGCTGATGACATCTGATAAAATAGATGATAGCATAGTGAAGCATGATAATGACCCTTATAGTGTAACAACTAATAACAACCGATAGCTCTACGTTTGTAGCACTAAGATTCTCAAACTGATAGTTACATAATCTAATAAATTTGGTAATGTATCAAATTCATGAGCAATAACTTTCGAACTTAATGAGATGACTTTTATAGGCATGGAAAATGCGAATTAACGAAAAGTAAGCTAACAAACTGAATGTGGGTAATGAATCAATAATAATTCATTTAATATAACCAAAATAAGAGAAACTAGTCATGTGTGATTATGTGTGACCATTACGCGGTAGCGTAAGTTTTTTATTACGATGTAAGTATAATATAATGTTGTGTGAACCCTTTTGATTGGTTTGTGCTCAGTTGTGTAGGATCGTTAATGATAGGTACAGATGAATATAACTAATGAATATTATTAGAATGGGATTAATTTAGGTTAGCTCTCGTGTGAATAGAATTGCATATGAGAGATCATAGGAATCTAAAGTGTAATGTAATAATAAATTATAATGAATGAACTATAAAACAAAACCATGGGTTTATCACGATTGGGTGAGTTATAGATGTTATAGGCAAGTACGCTTATCTTATCGTGCTTTGTGCTTGCGTCCGCTTGTGGTTCCCCACCTCTATACTCACACTAGCTAAGAACATTACGGGGTAATGCAGTTGACTAGCAGGAAGAATAAGGCCGTTGAGGAGCGACCATCTGTGTAATTGCTTTGTGCGAGTACCGATATGTCAGATAGTATTATATGTATTTCGTTTCTAGAGGAAATCTTACACATCAATTGCAAACTCAAAACTACTACACAGTAGCTATGTGATCTTCGAAAACAAATATAAAATAAACATACCATAAATCAGCCACAGGTATTCATACCACTAAGGCGGAAACAGATACAAATATAACACATAAAAGTTACATCAAAGTAGTAGTCATATAAGATCCACTACATCACAAAAGAATAGGTAGTGCTAGACAAAAGAATATGTATACATCACGGAGTCTCTATCTCGAATGTATAAAAGCAAAAACTACTAAGCTAAGTAGTTAGCCAAAATTCAGATGACGGACCCTGATAAGAAGTCAGGTAGCATCTGAAATACCTCGGTTAGACCTGAGTATTATTTAAGAAGAAAATAACAAATGGATCAGTCTAGCTACAAATATCATATAATATGAGATAGGATAAGAGATATGACAAAAACGTATGATAACAATAATGCCATGCTATGACAAGTATACATCAAATAACAACAAAAATCATACAATATCTCAAATTTTCTCAAACACCAAGAAGAATGTCATTTTCTTTAGCTTATTCACCAAACCCCAAATATTGACAAACATATCAATGCCAATCGCAAAAATTGGTGAAACACAATTCTATAAATTATCAGTTAGAAATCCAGAAATCACAAAGGGGGAGGCCTATCAAAAATGGGAGCATGAAAACTCACCAACACGTGTATCACAAACGGGTCGCTATCCCATGGTCGCTAACCATAGAGCCGGTGCAATGACACAGTACAATAACAGTACGTCCGAGGAACCTAAAACTCGAATAATTCAGAACAACGACGTAGTACAATAACAGTACGCCCGATGAACCTGAAACTCAAATAATTCAGAACAACGACGTAGTACAATAAACGGTACGCCCGATGAACCGAACTCCATAAAAGAACATGGGTCGGTAGCCCATAAAAGTGAGTCGAAACTCCAAAGAACCCATAGGTCGCTAGCCTATAAAAGAAATGAGATAAAGCTCAATAAAACGAGGTACAGCCCCCCACATGGACAAAGAGACAGTGCATATCGCTAGTCCGACCATAAAGTGATCACCATAGATCAATAAAAAGTGTGAATTACACTAAGCTAGTAAATAAATGAGTTTAGCTTCATGTCCCATAACCACTAGCTTAACTTAAATATTTATGAACAAATTGTAGATTTCCACTCGAAAATTTTCACAAGATTTCAATCGAACAAGTCCAAGAGTTAACTGACAAAGAAAAAACAAGTGTTTGATACCACTTGTTTTGCTAATTCGTTTAATTAGATTTCTCATACAAATGAGATAAAGGTTTGCACATATTAATAGATTGGAAAACGGGTTTAAAAACGAGCTTTGTATTAAAAGTAATGTTGAAATCATTTTTGTGAAAGAGTTGGAGTATTTACTACTAGTATAGAAACCTTTGTATTTTAAAGTGACAAATCACAGGAATTAATTGTAAAAACAATCAATCACCACAAATTCACATACGATGACGTGAATCAAAACCCGAGAAATCGATATCAAATCCATCAAAATGGATATTCCCAAAAATCCAGAAAAGGGGTCATCAAAGTCGATAAAATTGATAACAAAAAATTGGATTAACCAAAAATCGATATAAATGGAAACCCATCAAAAACAGGTAAGTTGGATGAAATTAGCAGCTCCAAACGTCTAGTGGTTTTCCCAGACGTCTGAGCTGAAGGTCTGGAAATTTTCTTCCAAATCGCCCAGACATCTGGAAAAAACTCAGACTTCTGAGCTGAAGGTCTGAAAATTTTATTCTGATAGCCCAGACATCTAAGCCGAAGCTCAGAGCAAAAATCTGCTAGGCCAATGATGGCCAAATTATATCAAAAGCGATCGAACGAGCAACGATGGCTAGGGATTTATGCCAAGCGACCACCCTGCCCTATAGGCCCTTCAGTACACTCCAAACAACATGTCAAAACATCCAATGTAGGATTTTCATAGATTTTGACTTCAAAATAACAAAAATTGGTCACCAATCCAAATCAATTCAAAGAAAATGAACATGAAATAGGTGTTAGAAATTCATACCTAACAACTACCAAAGGTATAGATATAGATGTGAGTTCAAGAACTTACCTTTAAACCCAAAACAACAAATGAGAAGCTTTAAAACAAGGCAAGATCAATCTCTCCTCCACTGAACTTCAAGAACCATCAATCTATGATCAAATGCAAATATTACCTAAATTAGGGTTTAGGATTTTCTGGAAATTGGAGAGAGATTGAGGTGGACAAGAAGAAAAGGATGCTTACTTAAGCTTCTCCTTGATTTTGGAGCTTGAATCTTGAATTTCCTAGTAATCTAGAGTTTGGGAATTTTAATTTCCTCTTCTTTCCCCCATTTTCCTTTAGCTTAAGAGTTTTTTGTAAAATGGAATGAATGAATGAAAAGGTGGGGTGGAGTTAGGGTATTTTATTGGGTTAACGAGCTGAAACCCAAAGCCCAATAGAAAAATAACAAAATTCTACTCAACTCCAAACATACCGATGTTTTATACCCAAAAAGGTCACAAATGCCATTTTGGAATCAATGGAAGTAGTCTCGAGTCCTGATTCGACTATTTACAAAAGGTAGCATTTCGGCTTTAGTTCGACTAATGATGCTGTATTTAAATAAATCCTTTAAATATACAATCGTAAAATATGCAGATTGTTACAGACTTCCATCCTTAAAGAAATTGCGTCCTCGCAATACTTTAGAAGAAAATAAAGAGTAACAACCATAAAAGCATATCAACACAAAAGAAAATTTTGAAGTGAGAAGTTCACCTTAAAGAACACGAGAGAGTAAGTCCAGATGGGTTCGCTCGATGAATTCTCTAGATTTCCAAGAACAATCCTTTGGATTTGAGGACCATTAAACTTTCACAAGCGGAACATCTTTATTTCGAAGATGCTTAACCTCCATAGCAATGATGCAAATAGGATGTTGCTCATAAGTCAAATTAGGTGAAACTTCAATTTCTTCAATAACATCGGGCTCAAGAATAGAATCAGAATCCCTAAGGTATTTCCGTAGCTGAGAGACATGGAATACGTCATGTGTAGCAGAAAATTGAGCTGGTAATAAAAGGTGATAAGCCACGGAACCAATGCGTTCGGTAATAGGGAATAGGCCAATATATCGAGGTGCCAATTTTTCCGATCGACTGAAATGCACAACACCCTTCATTGGTGAAACACGAATAAACACCAAATCTCCTACAGAAAATTTCAAATTCCTCCTTCGGTTATCGGCATAGGATTTTTGTCCACTTTGAGCTTCTTTCATCCTATGACGAATAAGGTCAATCTTTTCGGTGGAATCACAAATAAAATCTGGACCTAAAACCAGCTTCTCACCTACCTCAAGCCAACAAGAAGAAGATCGACATGGCCTTCCGTAGAGTGCCTAGAAAGGTGTCATACCAATACTTGATTGGAAGCTATTATTATAAGAAAACTCAACAAGAGAAGTATGATCTTTCCAGCTTCCACCAAAATCAAGAACACATGCATGAAGAAGATCTTCAAGAGTTTGATTCACACGCTCAGTTTGTCCATCGGACTGAGGATGATAAGCGGTGCTAAAATTAAGCTTCGTCCCAAAGCTTTTTAAAGACTCTTCCAAAATCCACTAGTAAATAATGGATCATAATCTCTAACAATAGAAGTAGGAACTCCATGCAATTTAACAATTTCTCTAACATAGAGTTTGGCCAAAAGAGATATGGTCCAATTAGATCGAACGAGAATAAAATGGGTGGATTTTGTAAGCCTATCTACAATCACCCATAAACTGTCATGACCCGAACGAGAACGGGGAAGACCGTCAATAAAGTCCATGGAAATTTGATCCTAATTCCAAACGGGAATATCTAAAGGTTGCACTAACCCACCGGGCCTTTGATGCTCAGCCTTCATGAGTTGGCAAGTCATGCAACACTTAATGAAGTTAGCAATATCGGATTTCATCCCATCCAAATAATAAAATCGCTTCATATCCGCGTACATTTTACTAATACCGGAATGAATGGCAAATTTAGAACAATGAGAATCTTCTAAAATGCCTTTACAAAGATCACTAATATTTGGCACGATAAGTCTACCAAATTTTTGAATGTCGCCACGAGCATTGATTTTAAAGTCTTTCAAACCATCAATATTTCTATCCCTACAACTTTGGTTAAGATGAGCCAATTCGGAATCATGCTTTTGAGCATCAAGAATACAGTCTAAAAGAGATTTATGAGCCTCAAGGAAACATAGAACAAGAGATAAACTTGAATCAGATTTACGATCTTAAATCTCACAAGTGGATAAAGTCTCGAGATCATTACATTCGGATATCATCATTGAAACAACTGCTTGTTACTTATGACTAAGGGCATCGGCAACACGATTCCCCTTTCCGAGAGTATAAAGAATATCAAGACCATAAGATGCAAGGAACTCGAGCCAACGTTGTTTACGCAAATTAAGTACCTTTTGAGAAAATAAATATTTTAAAGATTTATGATCAGTATAGAGAACAAATTTCTCTGCCAAAAGATAATGATGCCAAATTCTAAGGGCGAAAACAATGGCCGCAAGCTCTAAATCATGAGTGGCATAAATAGTCTCGGCAGGCTTTAGTTGCCTACAAGCATAAGCGATAACATGTTCCCTTTGCATGAGAACGGCTCCCAAACCAACACGACTAGCATCGGTATAAACAATAAAGTCTTGGTTCCCTTCGGGAATCATAAGAATATGAACATTGGAAAGGAGTTCTTTTAGTTTCTTGAAAGTAGTTTCACATTTGTCTGACCAAATGGATTTACCTCCCTTCTTTGTCAAACTAATAAGAGACATGAAAATTTTAGAAAAGTCATTTATGAACCGATGGTAATAGCCCGCCAATCCAAGAAAGCTACGAATTTTCGTTACACTCTCCGGTTTCTTCCAATTTTGAATCGCTTCAGTCTTTGAAGGCTCCACGGAAATTCTGGATTCAGAAATAATATGTCCTAAAATTTTCATACGAGATTGCCAAAAGTGGCACTTAGAAAATTTCGCTTTCAATTGATTACTCCTAAGAGTTTCCAACACAATCCGAAGATGTTTTCATGCTCTTCCTCGGTTTTAGAATAAACAAGAATATCATCTATAAAGATGGGAACAAATCGATCGAGGAAGTCTTTGAAAACTCGATTCATAAGGTCAAAGAAATATGCTGGAGCATTCGTTAAACCAAATGGCATAACAAGCCATTCATAAGATCCATAATGAGTACGGAACGATGTCAAAGGAATTCTATCCTCTGCAATACGAAGCTGATGGAAACCAGTTGCTAAGTCTAACTATGAAAAGACTCTAGCATCGCAAATTTGATCGAATAGATCATCAATCTGAGGCAAGGGATATTTGTTCTTAATGGTAAGATCATTAAGCTTGGGGTAGTCAACGCAAAGCCTAAGCGTACCATCGGATTTCTTCACAAAAATAGCTGAAGCACCCCATGGAGAGGAACTAAAACGGATAAATTATTTTGTTTCCAATTCGGATAATTGTTTACGCATCTCCTCGTTTTCCTTATTGGACATACGATAAGGGGGATGAGTGATAGGTAGAGCTCCAAGGATTAGATTAATTCTGAACTCAATTGCTCGCTTAGATGGTAATCCTAAAACGGGCTCAAATATATCGGAAAATTCACGAACAATGTGAATGAGGGAAATGATATCTTCCTCATCGTCATTATCATTATCATGTGGATTTAGAGAATATAAGGATGCTCCTAAATTGGAATCTGAATCATTAAGAACAATAGAATTCTGCTTAAAAGATTGAGGAAGTCAAAGATGTATAGTCCTCTCAGGGCATATGATGTGGATTTCATAACGGTCAAGCCAATCCATTCCCAAAATCATTCTGAAACCTAAGTAACGCGTAACATGCAAATCGGCTAGGAAACAATAATCACATAAAATAATCTCGACATCTTTACAAAGCAAACCGAGTGTTGCGGATCCACCAACCAGACTCGCAATTCTCAGTGAAGTCATCAAAGTCATAACGTTCAAAGAACATGTATCAACAAGTTCTTTTGATATAAAAGAGTGAGATGCACAACTCATATAGGATGATCACGAAACATAATAATGCCATCAAGGATAGAATGAGAAATACCTTGACCAAGAGAAGTGTTACTAGGGACTTGCACAACATTTAGCTTTCCCTTTTTCTTGCTTCGAAGTTTGGGACATGATGATAAAAGATGACTCAAACCTTTGCAATAATGGAAAAAAAGGGTTTAAGACACCTATTTGCATAATGGTCCTTAAAGCCACAATTGTAGCATTGTCCATGACTAGCGGCAGGAGTCTTTGCTACCGAAGTTGCTTGCTTCCCTTTCTTGTTGGGATTAGGCTTGAACCTAATAGACCTCTTCTTGTTGTTGTTGAAGTTCTGTTTGGCACCCACAACTTCAACATCGAAAAGAAATATCAACAAGCTGATCGAAAGAAACTTCCAGTTTCAGAAGTAAAAGCTTTTTGAGATTCTTATTCAACCCATAAATAAACCTTTGATTTTTCTTGAATAAGGTATTAATATACTTGACCCTATAGAGAGAGATTCAAAAAATGCGACATAGTCTGTCATGGAAGATTCACCTTGCATAAGGTCAATAAAACGTCGGGCTAAAGTAACCTTTTCAGCCTTTGGCACAAACTTCAATTCGAATCTTTCCCGGAATTGCTCCCAAGTAAGATCCACCTCGATAATCTCAGAAACCAAAAGCTCATACCAATCTAATGCTCTCTCTTGGAGCAAGCTAGAAGCCACTTGGACTCGATGTAGATCAACAAGATTCATGCAAGAAAAGATGCGGTCGCATGATCTAAGCCAAGCTTGGACTTCTATAACACCTTCAGAACCCTTGAATGTCCTTCCACCCAAATTGGTATAATCACTACACAAGCGTGCAAACCCTGATTTAGGATGAGTAGGCTCTGGAATAGGTCCGACAGCCGAGCATTCCTTACAAGATCCAAAAGCTGCTAGACATACATGAATACTCCATCCCGAGGAGTAGCACTGGATTGACCGGCATTGGGACGGCCTGGTCTAACCATTTATCTTCTTTAAGAAATAAAGAAAGAAGAGGAAAAAGTTATTCTCAGAATGAATATCAAACAAACTTGATTGATAAACCAAGTCATCATAGAAGGAAATAGGATAGAACGGGTCCAATGACTCGAATTACATCCTAGGGCACGATTCCTAAGAGAGACTTGGGACGATGATCCTTGTTATAATATTCAATATTGTTCCGAAGTTTAGCTTCGATACCAAGCTGTGGCGCCCCACCTCTATACTCACACTAGCCAAGGACACTACGGGATAATGTCATCGACTAACACGAAGAATAAGGCTATTGAGGAGCGACCATCTGTGTAATTTCTTTATGCGAGTATTGATATGTCAGATAGTATTATATGTATTTCGTTTCTAAAAGAAATCTGACACATCAATTACAAACTCAAAAATACTACACAGTAGCTATGTGATCTTCGGAAACAAATATAAAATAAACATAACGTAAATCAGTCATAGATATTCATATCACTAAGGCGGAAACAGATATAAATATAACACACAAAAGTGTACATCAAAGTAGTGGTCATATAAGATCCACTACATCACAAAGGAATAGGTACAAGTGCTAGGCAAAAGAATATGTATACATCACGGAGTCTCTATCTCGAATGTATAAAAGCAAAAACTACTAAGCTAGGTACTTAGCCAAAAGTCAGATGACGAACCTTGATAAGAAGTCAAGTAGAAGCACCTGAAATACCTCGGTCTGACCCGAGTATTATTTAAGAAGAAAATAATAAACAGATCAGTCTAGCTATAAATATCATATAAAATGAGAGGATAAGAGATATGACAAAAATGTATGATAACAATAATGTCATACTATGACAAGTACACATTAAATAACAACAAAAATCATACAATATCTCAAATTTTCTTAAACACCAAGAAGAATGTCATATTCTTTAGCTTATTCACCAAATCCTAAATATTGACAAACATATCAATGCCAATCGCAAAAATTGGTGAAACACAAATTCTAGAAATTATCAATTAGAAATCCAGAAATCACAAAGGGGGAGGCCTATCAAAAATGGGAGCATGAAAACTCACCAACACGTGTATCACAAACGGGTCGCTATCCCATGGTCGCTAACCATAGAGCCGGTGCAACGACGTAGTACAGTAATGGTACGTCCGAGGAACCTGAAACTCGAATAATTTAGAACAACGACGTAGTACAATAACGGTACGCCCGATGAACCTGAAACTCAAATAATTTAGAACAATGAAGTAGTACAATAACGGTACGTCCGATGAAACGAACTCCATTAAAGAACATGGGTCGCTAGCCCATAAAAGCGAGTCGAAACTCCAAAGAACCCATAGGTTGCTAGCCTATAAAAGAAATGAGACAAAGCTCAATAAAACGAGGCACAGTCCCCCGCGTGGACAAAGAGACAGCACATATCGCTATTCTAAACCATAAAATGATCACCATAAATCAATAAAAAGTGAATTACACTAAGCTAGTAAATAAATGAGTTTAGCTTCATGTCCCATATCCAGTGGCTTAACTTAAATATTTACGAACAAACTGTAGATTTCCGCTCGAAAATTTTCACAAGATTTCAATTGAACAAGTCCAAGAATTAAACGACAAAGAAAACGTAAGCGTTTCGTACCACTTACTTGGCTAAGTCGTTTAATTAGGTTTCTCATACAAATGAGGTAAAGGTTTGTACATACTAATAGATTGAAATACGGGTTAAAAATGAGCTTTGTATTAAAAGTAACGTTAAAATCATTTTTGTGAAAGAGTTTGAGTATTTACTAGTATAGAATCCTTTGTATTTTAAAGTGACAAATCACAGAAATGATTGTAAAAGCAATCAATCACTAAAAATTCACATACATGACGTGAATCAAAACCAAAGAAATCGATATCAAATCCATCAAAATGGATATTCCCCAAAATCCAGAAAAGTACTCATCAAAGTCGATAAAAGTGATAACAACAAATTGGATCAACCAAAAATCGATATAAAATGGAAACCCATCAAAAACAGGTAAGTTGGCTGAAATTAGCAGCTCCAAACGTCTAGCGGTTTTCCCAAACGTCTGAGCTAAAGGTTTTGAAATTTTCTTCCAGATCGCCTAGACGTTTGGGGAACAACTTTAGACGTCTGAGCTAAAGGTCTGGAAATTTTATTCCGATAGCCCGGACGTCTAAGTGTTATATCAAACGTCTGAGCTGAAGCTTAGAGCAAAAATCTACTAGGCCAATGATGGTCAAATTATCTCAAAAGCGATCGAACGAGCAACGATGGCAAGGGAACAACCCAGTCCTATAGGCTCTTTAATACACTCCAAACAACATGTCAAAACATCCAATGTAGGATTTTCATAAATTTTAACTTCAAAATATCAAAAATTGAAATATTCACCACCAATGTAGGATTTTCATAAATTTTAACTTCAAAATATCAAAAATTGAAATATTCACCAATCCAAATCAATTCAAAGCAAATGAACATGAAATAGGTGTTATGAATTCATACCTAATAACCATCAAAGGTATAGACATAGATGTGAGTTCAAGAACTCGCCTTTAAACCCAAAACAACAAATGAGAAGCTCTAAAAAAGGCAAGATCAATCTCTCCTCCACTTAACTTCAAGAACCATCAACTATGATCAAATGCAAATATTGCCTAAATTAGGGTTTAGGCTTTTCTGAAATTGGAGAGAGATTGAGGTGGAGAAGAAGAAGATGATGCTTACCTAAGCTTCTCCTTGATTTTGGAGCTTGAATCTTGACTTTCCTAGTAATCTAGGGTTTGAGAATTTTAATTTCCTCTTCTTTCCCACAATTTTATTTAGCTTGAGAGTTTTTAGAAAAATAGAATGAACGAATGAAGCGGGGGAGTGGAGTTAGGATATTTTATTGGGTTGGTGGGCTGAAACCCAAACCCAAAGCCCAATAGAAAAATAACAAAATTCTACTCAACACCAAACACATCGATGTTTATACTCAAAAAGGTCGCAAATGCCATTTTAGACTCAATGGAAGTAGTCTCGAGTCCTAATTCGACTGTTATAAAAAGTAGCATTTCGGATTTTAATTCGACTGACGATGCTATATTTAAATAAATCGTTTAAATATACAATCGTAAAATATGCGGGTTGTTACACCGCTTCTAGTGTGTTCACATATGTGTTGCATAAATTAAATAAGAAATAAAAACCTAAGTGTCAGATTATTATAACGAATCAATGTGAAACTAAATAGCAAACAATAATGATGCCTAGATGAAATTAGAGAATTGATAATTCAATGATGTATAAATGGATTATGGCGGAAAATGTTAGTGTAGAACATTTGTATTGACTTATGCAGGTTATACTGTCTGTAACTCTTGATAAGTTATATGTTATGATGTTGATGCTTATGTTGAGATTGTTTCCATTCTACGTAATGGCATCAGTACACACACAAAATGTTGGATATCAATTTACATATGCAACGTCTAGTATATTGATATTCCCGTTTACTACAAATTAAATTAATATCAAAACACATATACAAAATAGTAATTAAATTTTCAAGATAAACCCCTAATATTAAGTATAATTTAATATATATTAAAATATTCATTCACAATAACACAAAAGATTTTGTACAATTTTGATAAAAGATTATTTTCAAATTCATCTTTTTACCCCGCTGCTTTACAGACCTGATCCAATAGATGTTGCTTATTTCTGAACATGCATTTTAAGGTCGATTTTCTTTTATTGCCTGTATGCTGCTTTGGCGTTTCAACTAAATATTGGTTACATGCAAGCATTCGGTTAATAGAAGCCTTCAGCTTTTGGTGTTTAAAACCTATACTTGATTAACACAGCTAGTATGGTATAAAGCAGAGAAATTGTTTATAGTAACCTTTTCTAAACCTTTCGCTCGTGATTTTATTGTATATAATCAAATAAGCTTGTATTTATCCTTGGCATATATTTATCTCTTCAATATTTCGACAAATGCGAGTTAACCGTCTCTTTTAGCTTAATAAATGGCTAGGATATATATTTCTTCTATTAGTTCTAGACACTGAAAGGAAAAAATTAACCCTTGGCAAAAGATGGTGTAACACCAACATACATTTTGAAATTCAAATAAAAGCAATCGTTGCTACGATGACCATGCATAATATTATACGATAACATAACAGTGGAGATTCAATTTTTTTTTTGACTTACAATGCTGGTTCATATTTCGTTCAAGAAGAATATTATGGATAACCGTTTTATGAAAAGAACTATTACTGATCGGTAAATCTAAACTTAGGAATGCGAACTGTACGAGTTTACAATAACATTTGGTTAAATGAAAAAAAAGTGAACATTGTCATCGCTAAATGTGATAAGCGATACTGTGCATGTTATTTAGTATATTTGTAGAAATAAATGGTTGTATATGTGCCCCTTTATTTGTAGATCGATATTGTTGTGTGTACTGTTGTCCAGTAATGAATTAATCACGTTTTATATTAACCAGCATGATTACACAAAACTTTCCAATTTCAAACGCTCTAAAACTTCTAATTTGAGTTATGGCTCGAGGTTTTGATTATTTTTCCCACCATAGAAGAATTCTATACTCACCAAAATACATCACTCGCCACGCAGCCTAACTAGTCTCCAGCTGCCATTACATTTCAACGCTGTACAATAATTACAATGCCGCCATTCAAACCCAGGTTTGTTTTCCCCAACTCTACATTCGCATTGTATCCCTCAATCAAGATGCAATCTTTCGAATATTTGCGACATTTTCATCTTTTTATTTACAATTCGCGTTTCGTCTCCTACTAATACAATAAATATCACGGTTCGTTGACGTGTATAACCAAAGATTTGTTTTTGTTGTGTTGCGTTTATTTGAGCTGCCATTAAGTGGAGCTAAATCATCGCGATCGTTGTTTTTCTTGAAATATTCTCTAAAGTTAGCTGTGAGAAAACGAGAGACTGGATCTGGTTTAGTGCTGATGGATCTGACTCCTTTTATCTCCTTCAACAAATACTACTTCAGTTGATACGATAACTGAAACACGCTGCATTTCTTACAAATTTACATGATCTACACAGCTACATTTGTTTGTTTGTTTTAAATCTTTAAGGTTATTTGGATTTGATTTTTCTTCTGCAAAATAAAAGTTAAATAAACCTTGATTTTAGAAGCAGCATATAAGTGCTTTTAACTTACTTGTATTAGCTTTGTTCAGTGTTGGCCATAAGAAATCTGTATGAATTGTCACAATTGTCCAGATCTCTAGCTTTGAATATTCAGTCTTGCACTTTGAAAACTTGTCAAATTGGCCATTATGAAGTTTGAGGTTTACAAGTAAAATGCCATTATATGCTTCTTCTTCTTCTTCTTCTTTTTTTTTTTTTTTTTTTTTTTTTGAGTTCATTACTAATGACTAGAAAAACTAATAATAGCAATACTTATGGATGCACTACAAGCTAGTTTGGCAACAACTTATTTCAAATCTCCTTAAAATGAGTTTTGAATAGTAACTTATATGTAGTTTTTAGTAAATGGTAATAAGTTAAAGTGTTTGAATAGATACAGTAAAATTATGAAAAAACTTAGTTTTAATATTATGGAAAAACATAGCTGGAAAATTTGAAATAAGTCATAAGAAAGTATTTTGTTGCTTATGATTTAAACTTATTTACTTCTTTTAAGTCACAAACTTAAAGTTGCTGTCAAACACTTCAAGTTGTAAAAGTAACTTATTAGATACTTTTTCTACTTTAGTCACTGTCAAACACCCGCTAATTTGTTGTTTTTCTATTACCTAAATCTGTTTTGAATCAAGTAATTGGTATTAACAATCACCTTCTAAAGACTAACTAGAGCTTGAATCCTGTCTCTCCTGCACATACCCATTTGCACTTGCACACATACTTGGTTTAACACAACAATTTGGTTAAGCCAGTCAACCAAGCCCAATTCATCGCTAAGTTCTTTATCAAAGTCAACATCTTTGGAAAATTGAACTCTCAGACTAATTTTTAGTCTTATGACTTGGAGTCCATGCACTCTTTGTCCTGTTATCATAAACGTTACTCGCCAATCAGTTAGTTTTCGCATATCTATACAATGCTTATAGTATCTATGATATTTATGATTATATATTAGACATTTTCTATTGCATGGATTTGAGCAGAGTCGGTCTATCAGAAAGCTTGAACCATGATAAAGCACGAGCAATAACAACAGTGTCTTCTAAAATAGTTCGAGCAGGATCCACAAAGTCGGACTGTGTATCTTCTATTCCGAGGTCACTAAAATCACCTAGATTAGTCGAACCAAGATCTTCATTCGAGCTTCGATCACCTAGACCAAGTAGTGCTAAGCCAGTTGAATCAAAGCATGCATCTGAACGTAGACTATCAAATGCAAGTAACAATTCAAATGATGTGGATAAATTGTTTGAATCGAAGACTAAGGTCGAACGTAGACTGTCTATATCTAGCAATACCACACCCGATGTGAGTATTTCTATTGCTCAAATAGGCTATTCTTTGCAAAATAACACAGATGGTTTTAAGTAAGGTTGTTATGGTAATGATAAAAAAATTTCTTACCATATTATTACCAGTAAATTGGTCACCGATATAAAGCTAAGTCGGTATACCGGTACAATTGATACAATTACGGCAGATTTATCATTTTCAACGTTAAATGATTATAATTTTTTTCCCGAAATTGTCATTAATGTAAATTACTGACTCATCCATTTTTTTATTCTCGTATTTTTATTAATGCATTTTATCCAAAACGAAGAAAATAAGTAGTTAGATGTAAATCCAATACTCAGTTCAAATGTTGTTAACTACGTTTTTTTTTCTTTCTCACTTATGTCTCTTATTAAGCAACACTGTCAATTTTTGAATATCAAATTTCTTTCTTTCGTTATCGGTATAACTGTTTTCAATTTATTAGTGTAGCAACCCTCAGTATACCGAAAATATCGGTGACGGCAGCAATATGTTTTGGTTTACCAAAGCTGCAACCGTTGCCTAAACAACCCTATTTTGAGGTGTACATTTATCAGTGATAATAGTCTGTGTTACTACGGTGAAAAATGGCTGGGCAACAAATTAGCATCCAAATTCAATGTCAGCATTCAAATTTATGTTATCATTTTTTATTGCAGAGACAATCACGTAAACCTAAGCTTAATGAAGTTGAAGAAAATCTTGAGAAGACAAAGGGAAAATTGTTTATTTCAGAAATGCAGAATGCAAAACTTCTGGAAGAATTGAAAATTGTGAAAGAATCAGCGAGCGAAGCACATGAGAAGCTCAAGGAAGTTATAGTCTTGAAAAAAGATGCTGAAGAGAGATTAGAGATTGAAAAGTTTCGATCAGATGAATTGGAACAAATAGGAATTGAAGCCTGTAAGAAAATGGAAGAGGATTGGGAAAAAGAGCGGGAGAGCATGAAAAATGATCTTTCTTTAGAGATTGAGAAAGCTGCAGTCTTTTCCAATGAAATTAATCAGTTGAAATCTTTACTTGATTCTAAGATTGATGGTGAAAATTCTGACGATGAAGAATTAATCGAGAAATTATATTCTGAGGTTCACTTCTTGAAATGTGAACTGGAGAAAACAAAAGAAGCAGACAGAAAGCTGGTTAATATGGAAACGATAGTTGAAAAAATTAATGTTGAGTTAGAAAGAGCACATTTTGCAGAACATAATTCAGCCAAAACAATTGAGGATTCAAAGAAAAAGACTGAACTTCTCGAAAACAAATTGTTAGAAGTAGAGGAAACTCTGGCTTCACTTAAATTACAACTTGAAGAGAGCAATGCTACACAACGAAATTCTGAGTATGAAATTGCTTCATCCAGGGAGAAAATTGAATTAATGCAAAACCAATTAGATTCATCATCAGAGTCTAAGTCTTTACTTCTGGAAGAGTTGGAAGATGCGGAATCCGAAATCATTAGTCTTCAAGAAAAGGTAAAAAATTTAGAGACTGAGATGAACAATACGAACAAGGAGAAGTTCAATGTGCGTGAAATTTGCGGTGACATGCAAAAGAAAGACGAGTCCACAAACTTATTATCAACGTCTTTAGCTCCATTCAAAGAAGAATACGAAAAAAACAATTCTTCTCTTAAAGATGCTTTGTCTGAAGTTGATGTTTTAAAAAAGAAACTACAGTCAGTAGAAATTGAGCTCACTTGCTACAAAGAAAAACTCATGGAATCGGAGAGGAACCTTGAAGAGTCACAACAAGACGCATTCGAGATGGGGCAGAAAGTTGACAGTTTGAAATCTGAAATTCGATCTCTGAGTGAGGAAAAATTGCAAGAATCGAATGAAATTTTAGAGGAGAGGACTAAGCTAATAAAAGATCTTGAAAATTCCAGGAAGGCTGCAGAAAAATTATCAATTGAAACTAGAGAATTGCAAGGAAAGCTCTCAGAGAGTAGAGTTGAGAATGAAGATGCCCGTGCTCAAGCAGAGGAAATGATATTAAATCTTGAGAATACAAAAGAAAATCAAGTAGTTATGCTAGATAAAGCAAAGTATGACATTGTTTGTTTGAAGAAAGACATCGAGAAAC